>OY728158.1:436695849-446695849 GCA_963277665.1 Viscum album
ACCCATGACCAAGATAATGGGTGGGGGTTATAATCTATAGGTCAAGGAACTACATCCAGATGAATCAGGGGGTTTCACTCTGGTTATCGAGTACCCATTCTCTATCTGATGGGGGGTTACACTTGGTAGGTAGAGGACCCGTGCCTATGCTGATGGGGGTTCCACTCTATTGGTAGAGGACACGTACCCTGGTGCATCATGGGGGTTCCACAATATTCATTTAACACCCACTCCTTATTCAATATGGGGGTTTCATAAGTTAGGTACATGAACTGTGCCTTGGTCTATTAGGGGGGTTACACTCTAGTGCCTCTGGTGATCCTTTGCTTGATCACTGCCATCACAACACACAACCTAAATAAGTGTCACAACTGAAACATATCAAATCACATCTCAAAATTTACAATGGCGGTAACCATCATGTTCTATGAAAAAAACATATAGGATAGGATACTCATGACAAAAATACGAGTTCAAACTAATGAGATATGTGAGATAAAAGTTTCTTAAAAATGAAACTTTGGTTACACAGTCTGTGAGGGGGCCCACACAACTTGTGGTTCCACTCCATAACCTAGTGTTTCTAAGAAACTACATAGATTAATTTCTATATAGCGATAAATATCATTTAGGGGTTCCACATGGAATGTCCACCCCACTTGGGGTCTACCCCATTTGATTGGTCGTGTACGTGTACTCTAGTACACGACAAGCCCTTCGAACTATCTTCTTTCATGGGGTCCTTCTCGTGTGACCTTCCACATAGATCGTCTACTAGGGGAATAGGTACACAACATGTAGAAGGGATAAACACCATCTATCATTATCTTTCTCCAAATCCTAGCCACTAAAGTTGCAGGGGATACATTCCATGTGTTCATTGTGATACAAGATGTGTAGTCATGATTTTTAAACAACAGTATATTTGAACTCCATGCTCAAAATAAAACATATCTACCACAAAATATAACCTTCACACTACCCTCAATCAGTGGATCTAGTCTCAATTTTTTGTTTCTGGTCATCTGGTGGCCAACAATGAGTTATGTCAACTCATGGGGGTTCACTACATGCCCCTCTTATTGCCCACCATCTTCAATACAAATTTTTTTTCTACAAATAGATCACCCAAAACATGAAATTATTTTGTTTCCATTCATTATTCAATGTTCCATTCACCAAACATGACTCCATTAAAAATCTCTAAATCTTATTGGGCTTGGTACCACCTGAAAACATCGATCGATGTCCCTGTAGCCCAATGGAGAAGAATAAAAATAAATTTAGCGAGAAAGGAATTAAAAAATAGAATCATAAATAATTTCCAAGAGTTCTTGGATAAATACGAAGAAGAGGAATAATATAGGTTGATAAAAATGAATATTAAATTAAATATTAGTACATGGATGAATGGAATGATTGGAAATTAGCGTAGATCCTAGAAGGGATGATCATTATCAATCAATTTAATAAATAAGGGAGAAATATAAAAATTTATGTATCCTGCCAGGATATTGGATAATTTTTATTGAATAATTCATTCTCTAATGAATGATATAATTCATTGTGTTTGCAACATCTCATCTTCCCTGATCTAGAGTCTCATCATCATCTGAATTCGATTCGCTAATGATGGAGAGGAGGAATTCTCTTGATCCTCCCAAGGTTTATGCTGTTAACACTAGATGATTCCAATAGTGGTGGATTTATAGAAAAAATAGAATTAGGTTAGTGAATTAAATTTATTAGATAAATAATTTAATTAATTCACTGAATGTACCTGCATTGATCAAGATATCTAAATTCCACACACCGACATATTTTAGGTCACACCTAGGGTAAATATTATATTCTAGACACAAAAGTGATCTTATATTTCTGTTATGAAATTATGTTTAAGATTTATCCCATTTTCTATAAGAAACTGTGTTCAGACAAAATAAAATATATTTAATATTTTTGTAAAATTAATCTTGAGAACATTTGGCCATAAAATCACATGGCGTCTCAGTTCATATCTCCAAATATATATATAAATATTTCAAATAGTTTTAAATAAAAAAATGGGTCTCTAAATTACCCCATACTTCAATAATTTCATCCCCTAAAAGAAAAACCTAACAAAAATACATTGGTACAAAGCCCACATCCGGATCTCCCACTCCTAGGAACTCTCCTACACGTTCTTGTGCTACCACAACACACAAAAAAAAGGAATGGTCCATTCACGCAAGATCCTCTCCGGACGATCCCTGATTTCCATTGGATTCTCCAAAAAAGTATCTCCATACTCAATGTATTAATCACCCCTGTAAATAATATGTATAGGGTCATGAGTATATTTCATCTAATTTGACATTTGGAAGAAATCGTGAACCCACTCCAACCACGGGGAAGCTCAATATGGTAAGCAACCTCGACAACCCTCTGTAAGATCTCAAAATACCGAATGAACTTTGGGGGTAGATTTAATCTATGGAAGATTCTATGTAATTGATGTTGTGGGGAGACTCTGAAGGAAATGTAGTATCCTTCCTCAAATTATAAGGGTCTATGATGATGATATATATAATATTACTACCTTCTTTGAGCTATTCTCATCCACTCATGGATAAATTAGAAGTTCTCTTTCATTTCTTGCACCAACTCTTAACCCACATGAGTTGTACTGTTGATCTCTTCAAGTAAAAGGGTGACCTATAAGGTCTCCCATATAGGGACTCAAAATTTTACATTCCAATAGAAAAGTGGAAACTATTTTTGTACACAAACTCTACTAAGGGAAAGTGATCATCCCATCTCTGGCCAAAGTTCAACATGAAATCCCTCAACATATCCGCCAACCCCTAGATAGTGCACTCAATCTGTCTATCTGTCTGGGGGTGGAAGGATGTACTCATCCTCATCTAGGTCCTAATGGTCTTCTACAAGCCTCTCCACAACCGTGATGTAAACCATGCATCACGGTCGTAGAAAATAGTCGAGGGAATCCAATGAAGACAAATAATCTCCCATACATAAATCTGCCCCAAATTATCCATCGAACTCTACTATATGATTGCAAGGAAGTGTTCCAAATTTGTGAGTCGATCAAATATCACTCAGATGGAATTGTGGCCCTACACTATCCATGAAATCCCTATCACAAATTCTATGCATATGTGGTCCCATTTCCACTCTGGGATCTGAAGGAATTGCAAAACACCTACCGAAACCTGGTGCTCATACTTGACCTGTTGAGAGATGAGGCATCTTGAGATGAAGTATTCCATTCTCTATATCATAACATACCACCAAAAATACCTTTGGAGGTCTTTGTAAATCTTTCCCAAAATGGGATGTACATTTAAAGGAGAAGTGTGGAACTCTCACATCTGCTCCTCCTGCATCATGACTAAGACCACCATCCATCCCTTGAAAAGGATGTCATGATTAACTCCAATATAATATTCATATGGTGAATCTTCTATAGATATCTTGTCAATAAATACATCACAATCATTGTCTCATAGCTGAGACTCTCTCACATGCTAGAGAAGTGGGGTAGTCAACACCATCGTCTGAAGAAAAGATACACCCCCATACTCCACCAGGGTCAGCTATAAGGAAGATAACTGATCCAAATACTTCTACACCAAGTAATATTGGGAATTACTACTAAAGTAATCTTCTATTATGTTTCCATTCCATAGAGTATATACTATCTCATAGTCATAGTCCTGTAGGAACTCTGAATAGCACCAACGTCTTAGGTTCAAGTCTCTCTGCATGAAGACATACATGAGACTATAATGGTCTACGTAAACCATGAGTGATTATCCAAAAGGTAGTGCCTTTACATCCTCAGGGAGATGACTACCACATCCAACACGAGGTCTTGAGTTGTGTATTTTTTCTCATGGGGTCTCAACTTCTTCAATCTGTATGTGATAACTGCCTACTACTGCTTAACAAAAATCAAAGACAAGATCATGAGTTATCTCAATACACTAAATACTCCACACCCTCCTCTGGTAGTCTCAACATAAGATAACTCATAAACCTCATCCTAAACTACTTGAAGGCCATCTAAAATTTCTCATTCTTGGTAAAAATATACCCTTTACACATGAGGGTGGTCAAAGGGGCTGCAATCTGGGAGAATTCTTCCACAAACCACCTATATTACCCCACTAAGAAAGGAATGATATTCACCTATCATACACTCTTGGTTGGATCCAAAATAAGAATTGCATCGATCTTCACTGGGTTCACAACTAAACCATGCTTAGAAATTACATTTCACAAAAATTAATCCTCATGTATTTAGAACTGGCACTTAATGATATTACCATAAAGATGATGTTACCAAATAAAATCTAACACCATCCTCAAGTGCTCTGCATGGTCCTCATATGATTCAGAGTATATGAGTATATCTTTGATGAAGAAAACCAAAAACATTTCCAAGTATGACTAGAAGATCCGATTCATTTATCCATAAATACAGAAGTGGAATTCGTCACACCGAAGGGCATCACCAAGAAAACATAGTGTCTATAGAGATATCAGAACTACATCTTTGAAACATAAGCCACGTGAACCCTTAACTGGTAGTTTCCATACTAGAGATCTATCTTCAAGAACCATATCATGCATCGTAAATAGTAAAATTGGTTAACAATCCTCATAAATGGGTACTTTTTCTATATCATGGACTAGTTCAGGCAATGATTTTCTTTGAAAATCCATAAGATCCCATCTTACATTTTCGAGAATAACACT
Organism: Viscum album; assembly: GCA_963277665.1. Classification (NCBI taxonomy): domain Eukaryota; kingdom Viridiplantae; phylum Streptophyta; class Magnoliopsida; order Santalales; family Viscaceae; genus Viscum; species Viscum album. The sequence continues at coordinate 436,700,614 of OY728158.1, forward strand.
GGAGCTGCCTAGGGAGACACACTGGGCTTGATGAAACCCTTATTTCAAAGAACCTCCAACTAAAATAGTATCTTTCAATGATCGGTAGGGGCCATTCGATATGATGAAAAAGATATTAGAGCAGTCATGGGATGCATGTCAATAAAAAACTCCATCTCCCTCTTTAGAGGTAGTCCTGAAAATTTTTCAAGAAAATAATCATCTAATCTTCCAAAACTAAAGAAATATAGATGTCGGATGATCCTTTTATACTGCGGGATATACTAGCCAACTGTTGGGTGATGGTATGATCCTCCTAAATAAGGGAGCTTGGTTGAGAACATTTCCTCTCTATCTGTATGTTCTCCATTGGGAAACACCTTATGGCTCCTTAGCATCATCTGTTGGAAAGAAAAGGACTTATAGGAAGTGTTAATATTGTTTAGGAAATAATTGGGTAGGGATTTTTTATTTTAATTTCATTTAAAAGGGTGGATAAATATGGTGTTAGTGATCCACTTTTTTCTGTGAAGAAAATGGCATTTTTGTAAACCTCCATTACTTTTTCAATGATGGGATGGAACTATTCAAGAGTCAATGGATCCAAAGTGGGAAATAATGAACCTAAGAGTAGGATACTGTTGTAATATCCACTTCCATTAACATTAATATATATTTTTATAATGTTTCAAATATTTTACCTCAGTAATTTTATATTTTACAATTTTGGTTTTTACTTTTTAAACTTATTTTTACCAAAATACTTTATATTTTATTTAAAATATAATGTTACACTACTTAAATTTTTTTGTTATTATGAAACTAAATTTTATATATAAATAATATAACATAATTTAAAAATATGATAAAATTATGTTTTAATTTAAATTAAATAATATATATATAAACTATTTGTAGGAATTTTTTTAATGATTAAGTTTCAGTAATAATAGAAAAATTTAGTACAAATTTAATGATTGATAATATATTTTAATACCTGATTAAAAATCATATTAGATTCATTATATAATATAGATAAATTTAATCTATTTGATGACAATTACACGATATTAACAAAACTAGTGATCGAAAATAACCCTTTCCCCATTATCGTGGTCATTGATTAGAATTTTAGTAACCATAATTTTAATCCAAAAAATTTAATTGACCTTATTACATAATATGATTATTTTATTGAAATAATTAAATAAATATTGTTACATTTAATTTATATAAAAGATGAAATGTTATTCTTTATATAAGAGAATAAAAATATTTTTTAGTGTAAAATATTATTTATATTTTCAAAATATTAAACATGGGTTTTATAAATTTAAAATAGAATTTATAAGGGTATAATTTTACACTTTAATTTTTTATTTCGTATAAAAATGGTTATAAGGTAATAAATATTTCATAATAATTCTATAAAAATTATCGTATTAGTAAAAATTATATTATTTTTACTATTCATCGAAAAATCTATTTTTCAAAAAAACACATATAATTAATATTAATCTTATATTTAAATAGTTAATAAAAAATGAAATAAATTTTATCAAATAATAATTCTATAATTTTAAAAAACATGAAAATATAATGAAAACTATTTTTATATGAAAACTCCTTTATAAAATTTAAAATATTTTTACTATTATTTCATACCAATTACTAATTAGATTTGGGTTATATTATCCGAAAAAATGTATTTATTGAATTTAATTTCAATAATTAGAAAAAATAAAATTTATATATATTTTAATAATTAGGGAAGCATATTTTAATAAGATAATGAACTAATTAATTAAATTAATGCATTTGTAAATAAAATATATATTTTTGGTAAAATATATGTGAAAAGTAACTAACAAAATTAATATTTAATGATTTGTTCTTACTATTTTATAGTCAATTAGACCATAAAGATATATTTATGAGATATAAGTATTAAAAAATTCTCTGGTGGTGGTTTTAATGGTAATTTTTCTATTATCGATCATGTGGGAGTTTTCAAAATCTTGATTTTCTCTCAAATAATATTGCATCATACTTAATTTAATGATTTTTCTAGGGATTGGAATTGGGAAAACACTAGTAAAGCTATATCCTTTCTAATAATGTTAAAATATTCTTCATATGGTATAATCGTACTACCTAATTATATTTATTTTTTCTTCTTCATAGATTTCATAATATAGTTACATCCACTTATACAAAAAAAATTAACATATATATTATAGTAGTTAAAAATAATTATTTTATTTTAAAGTATCATGATTCCATTTTAGTTTATTTTTTCATATGGAGGAATATATCTTACATATTTTATTTATTTAAAGTAAATATATATAGTAAAATTTTAGACTGTTACATAGTATCATTCAGGACACACCATGGTAGACTTGTTCCCCAAGAGGGGTGGAAATTCCACTTATTTCACCTCAACATCATTGTTTTAAGGCCATTTGACAAGGGTTTCTGAGATGAGGCACTGCACCATGATGTTTGAGACTGCAATTTTTTCTATGTGAGTTATGTTTTTTTTCACAAAAGGTATTTTTTTTCTTTTCTTATATATCCTTAAAACCCCTATTGGGTTATTTCTTCCCCTTCCCTCACACCTCTCAATTGGAGGAGAGTCATTAGAAACTCCCTTCTACCAACACTTAAATTTTTGGATTCCTATATTTGATTCTGGGTGACTAATTATTATATAGACAACAATTATTGTTTTTTATATCTTTTTATTTCACTCTCTTCTAATTTTTTTACGAGGGTATTAAAGACATGGTGTTTAGAGTGGACCAGTTTTAATCTAGATATTTATTATTTTTAAGGTTTGTTCTGGTTCTTTGAGTGTCTTTCTAACCTTATATGATTAAATAAACACCATGCTCTTGGAAGAGATAATATTTTGCTATATTACCCCTTGTATTGTTCATTAGACTATAAAACCATGATATCTTTATTTTTTAAATTCAAATGTTGGAAAAAATAACATTATTAAATGTGTCTGTGTACTATTGAAAAGAAAATATAGAATAAATAGATTTTCATTTAAATTTAACAGATTTTACATATTATAAATATAGTAATTTTTCTTACTTAACCATAAACAATATATGTTTTATAAAATTCCATAATGGACATTATTAGTGAGTTTTGAAATTTTGAAAGGTTTTTTTATTCAATATAGTATATAAATTTTCTCCATATTGTTAAGGTGTGTTTATTCATTTAGAAAGGATCATTTATATTATGATTTTTTGATATTTTCCAATTTTAAGTAAATGATTTATGTTGTTAGATTTATATAATGTATGATTTGAAGAATGATTATGAGGCTTATTTGACACTTTCAAAGAATGTTTTTCTATTAAAACCAATCATTGGATATTACCCATATTTTGTATACATTTAAAATGTAGTAATTATTACTTGGTATTTGAAACATTAATGATATTGTTGTTCATGTAAATATGGCAGTTTGTCCCTTTAAGGGGTGATCAAGGGTGAAGACTTGTTTAAGATTCCAATTTTATTTAATGACTTACATGTTTATTTTAATGTCATTTTATGATACTATCTATTAGCTCACTAATATTTTAGATATCATGGGAAACCAAGAGTTACTAGTGGAACTTATGAGAATACATGCTACACTAGTTTAGGATCATTTTTTCTAGTGTATTTTTATGTATATATTGGGCTATGAGAGTTTTCCCCATAGTTAGGAAAGGTAGGTTATGATCAATAATTAGGGAATTAAAATTTCATTAGGTAAACTGATATGATTAATCATATTTGGTATTTTCTAGAATTTACCTATAGTGTCTAGGTATCCCAATGATCTTTGGTACTTGGTTATTTATATTGGTTACTTTACATTTATTACTAGGATTTTAGACTAGCTATTATCTTTTGGTTTCTATTATGTAATTATTATTTACTTTATTATTGTTACCATTTTACTCATTTTATTTGAAAAAAAACTATTTATTTAATGTTTTATGAAAAATAATATCATAACCCCTTCACCAAAATTCATATTTTTGATCCTTTTAAAGGTAGTTTTCAAAACTATCACTCAACATATTTAATTTTATAAGTGGAACCTCATTAAATAATAAAATAACATACATTTAGATAAAAACAGTTTTAAAGAATGGAAAACTGTTATTTTCTTTTTCAAAAGTGAGAATAAGAACCAATGTTTTGTAATTTGTATTTTAAATTATCATGAATAGGAAATTTCATTTTGTGGACATACCTGGGGTGTGAAATATTAATCATAACTTATGGGATCTCATTCTCTTTCTTATATAAATTTCAATTTCATGTTCAGTTTATGATTTTACTTTGATCACAATAATGTGATGAGAATATTGAGGAGTGGTGGTGAACTTAGGGTTACACTATTATTATATACATCATTAAGGGTATTTTTTTTAGTTTTCTATATTTATTAAACCTTATATGTTATAAATTATTGTATTGGTATTTTTGTAGTTTTATTTTTTTACCTTTGAGTTGTATTTTCATTTTTTTATTCGATGTTTAGTTCGGCTAATTGTAAAATCATTCTTTTCTTCTTCTACATAGACCTCCGATGAACAAGGTGGACATGATATAATTTCCATAAATATTTAATGTTATTACATGGAATAAGTTTTTAGGATATGGTGAATGAGAACATTCCTCAAGTATGTCCTGCTCTATTTTAGGTGCTCGGTTCAGGGGTGGACTAGTGTTGGTTCAAGAAACAATGTCACTAAAGGCTAGGTTCTTAATAAGTACTTGATTTTAGAACTCCATTTTCTTTATTTATGTAGAATTATATATTAGAGATAGAGATATTAGGATTCAATAAGTAGGTAAAGGGAGAGACTCATGATCTCATTTTCACTCAAAGCCTCGAGTCACTAGGGAATGTTGGTTTAAAGTATTGGTTTTTTAATCTTCTAAATTTATCATTAGTTTTTTATTAATTATTAGTTGTATCAAAAATAATATTGATGAGACTTTCATTTTTCCATGTATTTATATTTTTTGAAAGATGATAATAATAGAAGGATGTAAGGAAAATAGATTTCTCAAATGGCCTAGAAAACCATGCAGAGATTGTATGCAGGGTTTTGATTAACACTCTGTGGTAGTGAAATTGATGTAACTTAGTCCTTAAGACCATATAAAAAACTAATATAAACCAAAATAAATCTCTTTTATTGGTGTTTTATGTTATGCAATGTTACCTGATTGACATTTCTAGTTATTGTGGTGGGAAACACCATTTAAGTTAACAAATTTGAGTTTTGAAATAAATAAAGAGTCATTCTTAGATAGTTTTAATTAAGTTGGTGTTTTAGTTTTATGAAATGGTTTTAAAAAATGGATTTAAAATGGTTCAATGTATTATGAAATTAAAATTTTATTTATAATATATTATTTATGATTTTTAAATTAATTTGTGTTACTATAAGCTTTATTTTGGAACAATTATGGATGAGGGGTGGTTTGATTACTAGTTATATAGTGAAAGATGAGTTTTAGAATTGGTAAATTATATTTATGAGGTATTTTGATATAAAACCATTGTTATATTTTTCAAAATGGTTTCAATAAAAAATTATTCAAAAGGTAAACATAATTTTTGGGGTGTTTATTATTTTAAAACTGGTGTCTGTTATTATTATTCTTATTTTTGAATTTTTTCTAAGTGGAAGGTGAATTGATTTTTTATATGAGGTAAAAAATAGTATTATTGATAAAGGTTGTGTTTTTAAAAACTCATAAAGGTTTATTTAAAAATAGAGTGAAATTATTTTGGGTTCTTGGCGGTTTTAGTAATGAAGAGTATTTATTTGGAAGATGTGTTTAAAAGGGATTATTTTCTATCATGATCTCTTTTTAGTGATTTGTATTCTATAATTGTTTGGGATTGTTAAGGAATCAAACATTGTTTGATTCTAATGTCATTTTATGTAACTTCTATTTCTTATGGACCATATGAAACCTGAATTGGTTGAGTTAATTTTTTGTTCTATTTTGAGTATACCGACCAGGAAGGACTCGATTAAAGGTAAAATGTCTATCCCTAGGGATAATCATTAGGGTAATTCGTTTTTAATTTCTAATTATTAATATTCAATGGCTTCTGAAGCATGATTATTGGGAGAAGATGAATCTATCCATGTAACTCTATTTGAGATGGTTAGTATTATTCTTATTGAATTTTGAGTATTCGAAGCATTTGAGGTAATTCTTTATTGATGCTTTTTTTGGGGAATCCCCTTGTTTTTTCCTTATGTTATGAAAATGGTTCCAAAAGTTATTATGAATTAGTGGTCATATCGTCCTTTTTGTTTGACTAGATGCTATTCCAGCCTTGTGATGACATTTTTCCCATGAGGTGTTATACATGGGATTTCTTTGGTAAGTGCTCGATTAAACGGGAAAAGAGATACATATAACATAGATTGATCTTTTTTTGGTGTCTTTTTTTTGTTTTAGGGTCATCATGAGATAGTGATATGAGAGTGAGGTCCTTGGTTACCCGTTCATTTAGTTTTGACCAATGTATAGATCCTAGGTTTTTATTTTGAGGTGTATTTTTCTTGAGGTTCACATTCCTTCACGATGTTGATGGAATTCTCATGTGTCCATTATTTTAGATGAAATTTCCCTTATCGAAATCTGATTTAGTCTATTGGAGAGTTTATATTTCCTTTGGGTCCTTTGGGAGACATATTTTTTATGGTTATACCTTTCCCATAAATGTGACTACTTCTTATCTCATTATATTAGATGAATTATAAAATATTGGGAACACTTTTTTGGTTGTCCTTTTTATAAATCCACTACATTTATTATTATTGAGGTATTGGTTTTATAAAACATAGTAAGGTATTCAATTTATGTAGACTTGTATATTTTTAGTGGTTTACTCTTTATCCTTTTATGGTTTCTCATATGTTAGGATGTTGAGTACTTGTGGTATTCTCAAATTTTGTATTAACAATGATTTCCTTGTTTCTATATAGGGTCTATGAGGTTATTCGAGATATATAATTGAATTTTAATTAGATTGTTCATCTTTATAGTTTCATAGATATTGTATTAAATTTAATAATGGTTTTATTAGGGTTATAAAATAGATATTCAAAAGAATAAATTAATCCTCATTTTTTTCTTATTCCTCCCCTATCCTAAATGTCTTTATGGGGGAATAAAGTGTCATAATAGGAAGAATTGTCATAAATTGACCTCAATTTCACTATTATACAAATTAATTATCAAATTCTTGTTTTATTCATTAATTTCTTGGTATTAGTTATCATTTTGATGTTTTTAGTGTGTACAATAGGGGTTAAGTACATTAAAAAACCATAGAGTGCAATAAACCATGATGAAACCTATGGAAGACACACTGTATCCCCTTTACCAGGTTGTTGACCATGATACCGAATTTATTACTATGTCTTTTTGGTACTACTAAGGAAGGATAACACAATAACACTAAGGATACAAACCATTGGGTGCTCCATAAGTTTGTTTCATAAGGTTTAGGTTCCAACCCAATTTAAGGTTAACTAGTTTTAACTTTATGTAGGCACCTATGTTTTATTGGGTCACAACATAGAGACATGGGTTACACCCTGGGTCACTTATGATATATAATGTTAACCAATTTTACCATTGTATAGGTATAATAAGGTATATCACAAACTTGGGAGACTATTATTATACCCCTGTCTTACCAGTGGACCATGCCATAGCCATCAGCTTACACTGTGGTGACCTGGGGACTCAAGAGATTCAGAACTAGATCTCAGAGGACTGACACACCATATCTTTAGTTCTAATCTATACACGTTCTTGGTTTTGGTAGATTCACTATGATTCATTTGTCCAAATTGTGGTATGTTTCCATCTATATTTTCTAAAATTAGATATTCAACTCTTTCTTTTATCGATATATAACCTCCTTCAGTCCTATTTTTTCATTCCCCTCATCCTTCTTGACCAGAGGAGATCTATATGTGACTATCCTTTCCTTCACCTTTAATTTTTTCCCACACCTTAGATTTTTTTGTTTATTCTATGTGAGGCCATCGGTTCTTCTATTTCTACCTATATTCTTCTTCTTCTCTATTTATATTTCCATATGTTGGTCTCAAAAAACAAGGGATCAATGTGGATTGATTTTAAATTATAGTTTTCTATTTTTTAGTGTTTGTCTTAGATTTTTGAGGGATTTATTTCATTATAATCTCACATAAACACCTATCTCATTTAAAAAATAAGATTTTGTATGATTCCTCGTACACTAACCTATAAATTTTAGAACCATTATATATTTCCCATTTAAATTCATGTTTTTTGTATAAAAAAATTGTATTAAATGTGTTGAACTATTTTGATGTAAAATCATGATTTATAAGATTTTCATTTAAATAAAAAAGTACTATTCAAATTATAAATATATCACAAAATTTGTTTTACTTATTCATGAACACTATATGATTTATAAAATGAATGAATGGACTTTATTAGTAATTTTTTATATTTTAAGAGTTTTTTACTATTTATTATGTTTTTTAAATGTTTCATTTAAATTTTATGATGTGTTATGTTCTTTCAAAAATTTATATTAGATTATTAAAATGTTTTAATATTTTCTATATTCATGTAAAGGGTTTCATGTTTTTTATAAATTTTATGTTTCAACAAATGATTAAGATGATCAATTGGTAATTTTAAGAATTATTTTTTTAACAATACAAAAACATTTAAATTTAAATTATTGTATCAATTTCAAAAATGGAAGAATGTTTCTTCATTATAGAACACATTTATGATACTATTATTCATATAAATATGAAGGATTTTTCATCGAATTTTTTCTTGGGGTGAGTTTTTAAAAAAAAATTCATGTTTCATATAATAACATATATATTAGTTTTCATATCATTTATTGATAATATCGATTAACTGACCCTAATTTCATATATCATGAGAAAATGAGGGAAGGTGGTAGAGCTTTTGAGATCACATGGTACAATTATTTACAATCATTCTCTGGATATTGGATCATATTATGTATAAACTATACTATGGGGTTTCTCATCAATTAGGATTTTTTGGTAATGAACATGATTTAGGATGGTTGGATTACATCAACACCTCTTATATTATAGATCATGTTTATTATATTCTATATTTTCATCTTATATTATAGAAAATCCAATTATTGTTGATACATGGTTTTTATATATAGGTTACTTTACTTGAATTACTATTATAGTACACTGAATATAGTATTTCAATTTCCCTTATATAATTATTGACTATATTATCATTATTATAATCATACTTCTATTTTTTTGTAAATATATATTTACTTAATGTTTAATTAAAATTTATTTTTGAACTCATCACTATATTTTATAATTGAGTACCTTTCAAAGGAAGTTTTAAAGAACACAACTCTATATACTTAATTTTTTAAGGAAAACCACTTTTAAATATTTATAAACCTCATCTTCTAGATGAAACAAGTTTTAATGGAACTAAAACAAACAGGGATTGGTATTTATTCAAAAATATAGGAAAAACTATTTTTTAAAATTTATTTATAAATATCATGAATTATATATTTTATTTAACATACAAAAATGTGTTGTGGTTTCATTGGAATACCTACTGAGATATTACCGTAATACCAACATACATTGCAGTTTTAGGATTAGGTCTCTATTTTACATTGATCACCATGGAGAGATCGTGGTATTAAGGATTAATGGTGAGCTCATTCTGATGAAGATATTACATTAGGTATTATGGGTATTTTATTTATTTTGTTATCTTTATTGTATTGACTATGTCATCCATTCACATATCCATTACAATTTAAATTTTATGTCGTACCAATGATATGTATGTTACATTATTTTTTATTTATTTTTTGGGTATTATTATATAAAAATAGTTATTTTATTCTAATTCATGGACTTTCAATATATAGAGTGTTCATGCTAGAAATTCAATAAATATTATACTATATTGTAATTATATTTATAAGGTGAAATATTTACCATGAATTTGTATATGATTCTTAAGCACTAGTTTCTATTATGAGGTGATCATGAATGTGACTCTACGATGTCATGGGATGGCATGAGTACACAATTTAGGGTTGTCCTAGAGTGGTACTGTGACATCTTCATGGGATATTTCAATCCAATATCAATGTAACATGACTTAGACTCCTCATCCCCACACATATATAATGTAAATAATATAAGATCTTTAAATATTGAAGTATAATTTAAAATTAACATTAAGACAAGATAAAGTTTTGTGAAATAATTATACTACACAAATCATTGGGTATATCGATAGAGGTACACAAAGAAAATCAATTATGAATGTGGTTACTAAAATTTGATGCTGCATAAGTGTTTTGATACATTTAAAGATCCGATGGAGATTATTGATCCATTCTTTAGCATCTTGCAATGATACATCATCACATAACATTATAGGGTGATGAAAATGGAATCCTTTCACATATTTGAGGTTTTAGGGTCCTTCTATGGATCTTTTTGAATGGTGAAATGGAAAATTTTGGAAAGCCCCACAATGTCTAAGGATGAACAGTGGGTTGAGCTAGAAATGCGTTCTTTCCTACATGGAGTACATGCTAATCCACTATATCCTAATCACAATACGGTGGTCTTATGGGTGTAAAAGTTTATAAATAATTAGGTAATAATATTAGTACATACTTCCAATAAGAAATAGTCACAAGGATTTAATTGTATCATTTTAGTCAGGTGAAACCCATCCATATCCCCCCCATCAAAGTATTTTCCAATATTTGTATCTTTTTAACCATTTTTTAAGATATTTTACTATACTTTCCAATGATAAATAATCCTGTATAAACAAATAAATATAATATTTATATATTATGTAAAAAAATATAGTTATGAATAGTATATCAAGAAGACTATTAATCACGTGAATCAGTGTTTAACCCATATTAACCTACTCATTAGTCCAAAATAAATGAGAAAACAATAATTAATCATAACTAATGTTTTTGATATTATTAGTTGTCAAATTATTACAATATAAATATGAAAAAAATGAAATAAAGGCATGAATCGTGGTATGATATCCTACATACAAATACCTATTGTTTTTTAGTATGATGCAAGATAACAAGTGTCACGACCCATCCCTCGGGGCCCGTGCCAGGATTACCCTAAGCCTGCCTTCCATAGGCTAGGGGCTAGTGACTTACACTAGAAAAGAGTATCCCTAAAATGGGAAGGCATTTCCTTTTTAACCTGTATAGATACATAGTCCAGGAGAAAAATAAGAAGAAACCACACAGACTAGAACAAAACAGAGATGTAACCACAAAGTAACTACTGTACTGAAAAGAGTGCCAGAATTAAAAGGGCTAGAAACACAAGCCCAACTATAAAGTACATGTACAAATGAAAGGTATAAATATAGTCAAAAAGTAAAAAACATCTCCTGGATCATCCACCGAGGATCCTACCTGAAGGGTAGGTACAGATCATTTCCACACAACCCTACATCATTCCATCTTCTCTGGGTACCTCCTGAACCTAGCTCCCCCAAGTATCAACCCAACTACTCATCGTTTTCACAAGAAACAACAATGTTCGGGTGAATCCCGTATAGGGGTGAGTATAAAAATACCCAGTAGGGACCCCAAGACCCACGAAGGTCTACCTGAGTTCCACAAAGGAATGACCTCAACCACAAATCAAAAAAACAGTCAACAACTCTACTTAGGTATATGTCCATACATATTCCTAAGTTATCAAGATATACTCATCTTGTAAATGAGGGAATAATATCACAAAGGTTACACCATGAAGGTAAAATTACCACACATGTATCCCCATTAAGATATAACCATGATAGTAAAATCACCACACAGGTTTCACCACGAAGATAAATGACTCAGCTCACACCAGGAATATTCTAGGGTAGTAACCGTAGAATTGTCAGTCAGAAATGTCGAACACCTCAGCTACTAGAGAAATCATGCTCTATTAAGAATATTGGACCTAATTCGTCACACAGACAAGATTCCCACTAACCTTGGGCTGCTGAGGTACTCCTCTTGTCGAGTAACCTGGGTCTACCATGTCACACAGAGGTGCTCCCCACTATGGCCTGCTGAGGTACTCCTCCTGTCGAGTATTGTGGGTCTTCTGTTTCACATAGAGGCACTCCCTACCATATCATGCTGAGGTACTCGTCTTTTTGAGTGACACGGGTCTGCCACATCACATAGAGGTGCTCCCCACTGGTTCGTCGAGTCACACAGAGTTGAAAAAATAGAAGTATTCAAACAGTCTTTAGGTCTCAGCCAACCATAGGGTTCCATACATAGTGGTCTTAGAAGAACCTATCCTCAATCCATCAATCATATTTCAACTGGCATGGAGATCCATGAATAATTAACCTAATGATTTGTCATTTCAAAAGGGTTCCAACACAATAGACAGTGCATCAACCAGAGGCCTAGTCTGTCCGTTATTGGTATTTCAGTATCGAGGGCATGGTTTGATTCAGGTGTGATCCAACCTTCTCGTACACCATGTTTCTTCAAAACTATAATGGATTAAGTCAAAAGGACCATATCACACTAAGGATCCCAATTCCACAGACGATTCCACAAACAGACATCAAATTCTCAAGATAAGACCCTTTAACTGTTTCGGGACCCGGTTGGTCCTGGGTATGGTCTGACCCTATCAGACTGACCCAACCCAACCCTTTCAGGGCTCAAACAGGATAGGATCAGTCTACTAGGTCGAGGTATGGCCCGACCCGTATAGGGAGTGGCCTACGAGGGGGCAGCCCGGTAGGGCGGCAACCCAGCCGCATGGGGCACAACGACAAGGGGGGCCGCCCTAGCCACAACTGGGGAGAGAGAGCCCGGATTTTCTTGAATGGATGAAGGTTGTTCAGTTTTCTTCAGAGTAGCGACACCACGTGGTGTCTCCATTTGGCACACGGGACTAACTTGGGTGGTTCCTGCTGGTTGTGTCGGGGACGGTCAGCATGTGGGCTGACCCCTCCAGCGGCACGCGATGATGGGCCGCACCACCACCCGTAGTCGGCTGGTGTGTTGTCCGCCTTCCGTCGGTCGCTGCGACTAATGAGCTGTGACCCTCTTTGTTCATTGGTGACATGCAACAACACGCCACACCTCCTCCATGGCCGGCTGGTGATGGCTGTTCCGATGCCCGCCGCGGCTTTGTGGTGTGGCCTATTCTTGAAGCGTGGTACGACATGCTATCCCCAATGTAGCTAGTTGGTATCTCCGCATTGTTGCTGTCCTATGGAGGTGCATAGATAGAAAGATGACAGAGGTTTCAGGGCTGGTTCATTAGGTTCGCGCCCTCCGTATTACCTTATAAACATGAGGGGGTTAAGGGTTTAATAATCAGTTGAATTAAACAACAAATTAAAACTCCTGCAAAGATACCCGGCAACAACCTCCTGCAAAAATGAATTAATCGCAGATCAACTCGTTAGTCAGTTGGTCTGCATTCTTCATTTTAATCAAGAACTAGGAAGCTAAAATCATTCAAAAAGCATAAAATAATAAACCCCTACCTCGAATCGTTGTATAAACGCCCATGCTTGAAGGTTGGTCAGTTTCCTTCATTCCCGCAATAGGCTTCAAACGACGTTTCTCCTAAGTCATCATCATGTTCGTGGTTCGATGTCACCCATCAAGTCCTGCTGGGATCAGCTCCATATTCTAAGGGTCTGGCATCATGATTCTCCTTCATCACGTCATTGCTTGGAGAAGCTGTATTGACACCCCATCCCAAGATCCATATATATAGTAGAGGGGGAGGGTAAGTAATGACATGGGGAATTAATGGGGTCTCATAAATTATAAATCCTTATAATTTCCCAATGATGTCATTACATAATATTGGAAGGTCAAACAATTAATTGGCATGAAACATTGCAGGTCCAACACTCTTCTTGTGCATTGGTGGAGAAGAAAGAAAATAAAATAATAAAATTATTTTATTTTATTTATTTTAAAAACTCAGAAAACATAAATTTTTCTCCAGACCTACTGTGGTCATGGTAATGTCTCGTTTATGTGAATCTCATCACTATTGAATCAATGGTGCCCTTATATTTTTAATTCGAGCGTCTGTTCAAAAGTTAGAAAATGCCACTCACGCATTTACGGAATTTACTTTAAAATTTTTTAATAAATTAATTACGTTCAACCTCGACCCATGTCGGTCGAGGTAATGATCTACCTAAGGAGAACACGACCCAGTGAACTCAACGATACCCTCAGATTTTAAGTCTATGTTACCGTTTAGATGTTATGGATTTTACAATAAAATAATTGTCACATAATTATTTTATTTATGGACAAAAACTAACTTTCACTGGTGTCCTGTGTCGTCCAATGTTGGTATCAGCCTAAGGAATGTATACCCTCATGAGTTCAGTGGTGGAATCATATTTTCAACCTAAGTTACCATTAATGAGTTATAAGTATTCAAAAAATAAAATAATTTTACTCAATTATTTTATTAATAGTTATGCCATTTTCATGTTTTCTCATAGGAGGCCCATACCGACTAAACATAAGTTTCACCCAGGGTAAACCCTCCATACTGAACGCAATAGTGCCCTTGGATTTATGATCTGGGAAACTGTTTAGGATATATTCCACTTTTTCAGAAAAACTAGTTATGCATGCAAATTAATGCTTTAAAAAACATGGACAAATCATTCTAGGCACTCCGGGCTTTGGAATAACGCATCGTCAGATTTCACAGTCTCAAAATAATTCCATATAATTTAAAAAATATACAGAAATTCCGGGACTTTACATTCTCCCATCCTTTTGGTATTTACATCCCTAAATTCCAAAAAAAGGCAAATAAAACAAATAAGGGTACTAAGCATGAATCTGAGCCTCTCGCACTGTCATTCCCTCCTAGAGGTCCCTGTGCTACAACCAAACTCGCAGCATAATGATCAAACATCCACGAAGGAATCTCTCTAGTAGATCCTCTATCTCTACTAGGAACTCTGTAAATGTTACCCCATCATCAAAGTTCAACTCACCCTAGTTGATAATGTGTGATGGATCATGTATGAATCTCCTTAGTTGCGACATGTTGAAAACATTATTCTCATGGTGCATCTATGGGGAAAGATATAGATGGAATGCCACCATGCCCACTCTGTTAAGAATTAGGAAAGGTCCGATGAACCTCATAGAATTTTTACCACCCCAGCCAAATCACCCCAAACTTTGTCGAGTTAAGACTCATAGGAAGACATGGTCCCTCTCCTCCTATCGGAAAAAGACTCCTAACTCCTGGAATCAGTTTTAACTTTCTAACAATTGAGACATCGTGATAAAAACTCTTCCACAGCTTCCTTGATCCCTAGCCATCAGTACTGACACCGGAGGTCATGGTACATCTTCACCAATAGAGGATGTAATGTTAAAGAAGATGTATGGATATCCCTCTAAACATCCTTCTCATGAATCACTGGTATCATGGTGCATCCTTTAAAGAGGATGATGTGCTCCCCACCTTCAAAAAAATATTTTAGGAGACCGTCCTGAGGATATTTCAGCATGTCGGGCTTCACTGTCAACGTCTCATGTTGTGCCCCCCTTGAACTTGCTGATGAATTGGGGGATTGATAGTTATAGAATGAAGGTAAGATACTCTGTCTTTATCCACGAAGGATATCAGCAGTGCGACTAGATTCTCTAACATCTCACTCAACAGTTGTCAAAAACAATAGCTGTCGTCAAGCAGTCTTCAGGTCTCAGCCAACCACATGGTTCCATATGCAGTGCACTTGGGAGAACCGCTCCACAAGCCATCAGTCATAATTCAACTAGAATGTAGATCCACAAAGAAGTATCCCAACGATCTGTCATGTCATAAGGGTTCCAACACAGCAGAGAACACATCAACCCGACGCCTGGTATGTACGTTATTGGAAATTCGGTGTCGAGGGCCCGTTAGGATTAGGGTGTGATTCAACCCAGCTATACTCTATGTTTCCCCTAAATCCTCATAAAGTAATTCAAAAGGAATATCTCACTACATAGATCCCAATTACACGGACGGTTTATTAAACAAACGTTTGGTTCTCAAGATAAATCCCATTAATTGAATTTGGGCCCGGGTTTGGTCCAACCCTATCAGACTGACTCGGCCCGACCAGTTCTGGGCTGGGACGTGGCGGGCTCGTCCCACTGGGTCGAGGTCTGGCCCGACCTGTGTAGGGTGAAGCCCGCGAAGGGGTGTCCTGGGAGGGTGAAGACCTAGGAAGGCGGTAGACAGACCGCTTGGGGCGCGACCCGCAAGGGGGTCTACCATAGTCGACACCAGGGAAAGTGACCCTTGTTTTTATTGAATGATTGAAGGAAATTGGTTTTTCTTTGTAGTGGTGGGGCCACTTGGCGCTGCCAGGCGATACATGTGATCCACTGGGGTAGGACCTAGCGATTCCATCATGACTAGCTGGCATGTCGGTCAACCTCTCTAGCTGTGCACGACGATGTGCCGCACCGCCACCCACGGCCGGCTGGTGTGCCTACCGCCTTTCTCCAGTCGCCGCGACTGATGAGTCATGGCCCTCTTTGTTCATTGGCAGGGTGAAACAACACACTACGCCTCCTCTGTAGCCAGCTGGTGCCGTCTGTTCTGATGTCCTCCACGACTTTGTGATGTAGCCTCTTCTTGCGGCGTGCAACGACGCGCTATGCCCAAACAAAGCCGGTTGGTATCGCCACACTATCGGTGTTCCATGGGGGTGCAAGGATAGAAAGATAATGGAGGGTTCAGGCTGGGTTTGTTAGTCCCGCACCCTCTACATTAGCTCGTAAACATGAGGGGGGTTAAGGGTTTAATAATCAGTTGAATTAAACAACAAATTTAAACCATACAAGGGTACTTTTCAACAAACTCCTGAAAAAATGAATGAATTTCGGATCAACCCATTAGTCAGTTGGTCCACGTTCAGTTTATTATTCAATAATGTGGAAGAGTAAATCATTAAAAAAGAATAAAGAAATAATCCACATACCTCAAATCGTCAGATAAATGCCCGCGCTTGAAGGTGGGTCAGTGTCCTTCATTCTTGCAATAGGCTTCCAATGACACCACTCATATGTCATCCTCTGGTTCATGGTTCATTGTCACCCACCATTTCCTACTAGGATTGGCTCCGTGTTCTAAGGTTTCGACATCCCGATGCTCGTTTATATGTTCATTTCTTGGCGATGCTCTGCCGAAACCCCTTCCCAAAATCCATATATATTGGAGAGGGGGTGGGTAAGTAACGACGTGTGGAATTATTGGGGTCTCATAAATTAGGAATCTTTTAAATTCACCAATGACATCATTAAATAAGATTGGGAGTTCAATAGATTTATTGTATAGACACATCACAGGTCCCACACTCTGCTTGTCCATTGGTGGATTAGAATGAAAATAAAATAATAAAATAATTTTATTTCATTTCTTTTACTAAGTCATAAAAATTAACTTTTTATCAAAACCTACTATAGTAAATTTAAAGTCTTCCTTAAGAGAATACTTGTGCTTTAGATTCAACGGTGCCCTCATATTTTTAATATGAGCACTGGTTAAAAATTTAGAAAACGCCGCACATGCGTTTACTGAACGTACCTTATAAAATTTCAATAAATAAATTATGTCCACGCTCGACCCACGATAGTCAATGTTAGGATCATCCTAAAGGGAAAACGCACCAACGAACTCAACGGTACCATCATATTTTCAATCTGAGTTACAATTTTTATGTTATGGGTTTTACAACAAAATAATTGTCACTTAATTATTTTATTTTCATCCAAAAAATAACTTTCACTAGTGGCATGTGTTGGCCAATGTTAGTATTAGCCTAAATAAAACATACCCTCACGAGTTCAGAAGTATTCTCTGATATTCAATCTGAGTTACTGTTCTTGTGTTATATGCATGTTAAAAATAAAATAATTTTATTTAATAGTTTTATTTATGGTTATTCCATTTTCAGGTTTTCTCATTAGAGGCCCGCGCGGAGTAAACTTAATTTGCGCCTATGGTAAAATCAACATCATGAATACAACGGTGCCCTCTGGTTTCTGTTCCAAAAAACTATTTAAGTGTTATTCCATTGTTTTAGGAAAACTGCTTATGCGTGCTATTTAATGCTTAAAAAACTACGAAAGATAATTCTGTGCACTCCGGGCCTCAGAATCATGCGCCGTCAGATTTCGCGGTATCGAAATAAATCCATATAATTTTAAAAAAATTATACCGAAATTCCAAGACATTACACCTAGGGTTAAATAATAGCCTAGGGATATAATGGGACTAAAAGATCAAGAAGTACCATAGTTAACTTGATCATTCACCATATATATGTTATCTAGAAATATTTATTGACTAATTATTGAGTCGTGATGGTCCAAGATCCTTGATAAAATCATATAACATACCCATGATCTCATTAATTTTTCTTCTTTACCATTTTTTAATAACCTTGTATCTTTAAATCAAATGGTATCTGGTTGGGTCATAACAATTCATCAGGAACACCTCACAGTCCCCATAATCTAGTTTAAATGATATGGGATTTAGAATATTCATATGGGAGGCTGTATTCCATCTTGAACAAAAAATCTGGAAAAATGAGTCCACATTTGATTTTTCATGTTCAAATAACAAGCATGCACTCCAAAATGCATAAGAGGATGAAAATTCTAATCAATGAAAAAAAACTAAACATAGTTCATGAATGTATGATGTACATAAATCAAAATCCATACAAAATTCCAAAACATTTGAAAGGAACTCTAATAAAAGGAATACTAAATAACAATAAACATAAATCCATGGTATGTAAAACATGTCCAAATGAACTAGAAAGTGACTCCCAAGTTTATGTTACCACTACGAAAACAAAATAACAAATATATCTAAATGTCATTAGTGACCCTCCAAATAGTCCTAAAAGGAATATCTTGTGCTTCTAAACACAATTTAAAACTATTATCGAAATGTGGATGCTTAACATTTTCTTAGATTATGATACAAATTATCTACATGTATCCAAATAAGGAATATATAGGGTTTGAGTTAAATATACGAAGTAGGGTTACCACCCCACCTCAAACATCTTATCATAAAACATTGTGTATGAACAATAGGTTAAATACAATTAATGGAAACAAGATACAAGTAATGAATATATATATAAATACATCAATACAAATATAACTCCCTATACTGGGTGGTTTCATGCCCTCTATACCTGTTACGATCCTTAGATATGGGTTTAAGACAAGTTGGCTAGGTAATCGAGTATCCATTCCAACGAAATTAGTATAATGTTATCTAGGTTAAATGAATAATACATAAAGGGATATGGGTTCATATGTAGATTAATCTAGGAAATATTGTAGTGAATAGCCTCGAGATTTGGGAAAGGGTTATAATAGAGTCAGCGTGTTGAGATCCCTTCCCATAACACCACCATATCTGTCAAAACAATATGTACCTAAGAACCACTCCCTATAAACTATATTTCCACTTTAATTATTTATTTTCAACCAAAATGTATGAATTAAAAATTATAAAATAATTTATTTTTTTTCAATTCACACAGTATTTATATCAATATAAAATAGTGCATTTAATAAAGTGGACAACTAAAACATAATACTATAAAGAAATGATAATTTCATGACCATTATAGGGGAATATTTGACATTATTAACTTGATATTATCAAGATTTTAAAACCCTAAACACAAGATAAAATAATAAATAAATTGATAAAGTAAGTATAAAATACATGAGATAATCCTATTTTATGCATCTTAACCATTTTCTATTCAATTTACATGCTAAGTAATTTAACCAATATTTATTATAGTAGTGGTAACTCACAAAGGAATGTTAACACTTGTAAATTTACTATCAAATTTTTTAAATTAATTATGATATGTATGAAGTCATGTGTATATATGTTTAATGACTTCAAAACCTAATTTATTACTCTTCAAATCATCCCCAAACTACCACTAACCTAACTATTTTAGTTTATAAGATTGTGAATTGGTTTAACTAATAATTATTTTATAAAAAGTCTCCTTAGGTTCTAGGTAAGATTATTAATCCACCACTAGTTTAACACCCCAAGCCAGAGACCACTAACTAGTTTCATGGATGGATTGCCACAACACCTTATGTGTGCCTCCCCATACACTAGGGGATACTGACTAATAATGAGGGTCTAATGTGATAACATGGGTAGATATTTCCATCATAACATAATCAATTAAAATAACAAAAATAAGAAAAAACATCCACAATAATAATTAAAGGGTGTATAAAAAATGTTCATATCCTAGCTATTCTAAATGAATATTCAATCATACACTCATCCATATACTGATCTCCCATAAGGCCAATCACATATACAATATAAAAAAATAATAAACACACATATTCTTTAATAACATCCATGGGCCTTATCATATAACTACATCTAAACTATATAGCTTGAACATATGATATTGGTCCTATAGCCTCCCTGTACCAATGATGATGCGGTCTAATCTGGTAACAAAAAGGTATGGACACCTGAGAAGGGTGTGAGAAAAACTCAATTGGCCACCACTAATGGTGTCTTTAACAGAAATGGTAAATTTTGTGAGGGGATGCGCTATAATATATATCTATCACCAGGGGAAATGACTCCCTTCCCAAGAAACATAAATCATAACATCAATATTGAATAAAAACACTCATTAAGAGCATATATCATACCATCAATGGGTAGTAACACTCCTACCTTGAAAGATATCATATATCATAAAGGTTAAAAAATCCCTCCCTAAAAAATATATCATATCATTAGGTTTGAATAATTAATCTCCATATAAATGTATCATATATTATCTTAGGGGATAATTCCCTTCCCTAGAAACATATAGGTTATCATCTGGAGAAATAGTTCCCCTCCTAAAAAACATATATCATAGTTCATTTGAGATGAATAAAACCTACCTTGGAAATGTATATTATATTATAAGGGGGAATAAAATGTCGTTCTAGAAACATGAATCATATACTCACTACATATTCTATTTACAAAGACTCATATAGTATATGACACCATATAAGTCAATTGTCAGCACCCAAAACAATCCCTTATAATAGCGGATACACATAGTCACTTAGAGACCAACCTTATCACCCAAGGTTGGCCTTTCAAGTACCTTATCACACAAGGCTGGCCAAACTTCTAGACACATCATCACTTTTTCACACAACCAATAATTGTAGATTATCCTACAATATTATAGGATCATCACAAGGATACTAGATCATTGGTCTTAGACACTCATACAATAGAATGTCTCATTATTCATCTAGCCTCAAAGTTTTATCCCCTAAATGATATCTCAATTTCATAAACATATCACACTGAACACATCAACATTCTCATTTTGAATGTATGGGCATAAACTAGGGTCCTTCAGATCCTTTCCATTTTCCACTCATTGGAAGATGCCTTAACTAACATCCCAAAATTCCCTATCAACCCACAAGACCCGTTTAAGCTATAAAATAAATTGTGCAGTCAATATCGTAATCCAATTTCACTTCATTTTCCCCTGAAAATAAGGGA
Source organism: Viscum album (assembly GCA_963277665.1). Taxonomy (NCBI): domain Eukaryota; kingdom Viridiplantae; phylum Streptophyta; class Magnoliopsida; order Santalales; family Viscaceae; genus Viscum; species Viscum album. The sequence continues at coordinate 436,722,366 of OY728158.1, forward strand.
TTATCCCAAGATGTCTCACATAAAGGACTATGCCTATACTATTCAAAATTACCATTTAACTCTTAAGAGCCTCACCTACGCCATTTATCATGTCTTCTTTAAGAGTTCTCTGAACCCATCTCCTAGGCGAAACTATCTTCTCAATTATCATCATGCCCTAAAGGACTCATACATATCATCCCAGCTACTAAGGCTAGAATCCCTATCATACAAGATACAGATAATCATATAACCCATAACCATTAGGAATATGACTCTCATACCTACCCAACTAGCCTTATAAAAAAAACAAGGCTATGAAAATCTTATGTCAAGCTTGAGGACCCATCTTTGGCGATCTGTCACATCAACTAGTATCTTCTCCACCACACCGACATAGTCACAAGGAGACTCTATTTTCCAAAATAAAAACAATTATAGAAAATTATAAACACCTATAAGGTTCAAGAAAAACCAATCGTTATTTCTACTTCACCTCATTTATTTCCTTTTATTTAAAAACCCCCTAGCGCCTACATCGTACAAAACATATTTTCATGGACAAGACCTCAATCATCAGTTGCCGAGGCATTGTGCTAGTTCTAACAACCTAGGTAAGGTTATAATAAATATATTTAACACTTTATTAATTATCATTAATTATATTTTATATAAATATATTTATTATTATAATATTATTTAAATTTCCAGTAAAAATAAAAATTATTTATTTCTATCATAATTGGGTATTCAAGAATTATATGATTTTATTAATTTTTTCCCAAAATAAATAAATTTTAATTTGATAAAATGAAGATCAATTTTAATTTATCATTTATAAATTACATAAGGATTATTTTTTTGTGAATTTTATGAAATGTTTGATTTGCAATGAATAGTGAATAAATGTTAATTTTTATTGAAAAGTATCTATTTTTTATGAATTTACCATGTTACATTCAGCTGTAGATTAGTTTTAAAATTGAACTAGTTTATTTTTATATAATATAATAGAATAAATTTTATTTTAATAATTACATTACTATAATTTGGTATAAATTATTTTTATATGTGAAAAAACATTCATCTAGAAAACTATTTTTCATTCAATTTTTCTAGTTTATTTTTAAATTTAATTCTTCCATTTCAGTGAAATTAATTTTATAAAATTTATTAAATATTTTTAATATGTACAATTAAGATTATATAAAAAATTTAACTTAATATTTTTATCACAATTAATAGAAAAAACATAAAAAAATTGTTGCCTAAGGAAAAGAAAAAATAGGTTCATTAGGTGTTAAAAAAATAGATACAAGTTATAATTACCTAAAAACATGAATTTATTCTATTGGATGAGTAATTTTTAAGAATATATAGATTCATGGATCAAAATAATTTATTTTAAAACCTAATTTTGAATATGATAAACCAAGCTCTACTTTTTCGATGATAAGTTATATTTTATTCTAATTGAAAACTATTTTGGGTCTTTGCATTTAATAGAATGGTTTTAGATTAAATTAGTTGTAGCCTTTTTACAAATGTCTACAAAATGATTTTTTTATTATTTAACCAGAAAATTTTATGGAAACAAATTCAATATTTTATTTAAAGGTAAAATAATTTTTACTCTCAGATATGATAATTTCTAACAACATATTTTTTATGGATTTTTTTCTTAGATTAAATGTAACTTTGTATACCTATAGAATTTGAACCCGGTAAAATTTATTATAAAAAAATAATAATCATTTAAAAATTTGGGTAGACGACCCCCTTTATTTTGGTTCATATAATGAAGTTACCAATGTAAAAATTTATGTTAGTAGAGTTGAAGTTAAAATAATTTTAAAGTGGATTGGCTTAGGGATAAAGTTTAAAATTAATCAAAAACATATATTAATTTAATAGTATAAGTATACTTATACCCTATAACACCTTATCATTTAATTTAGTGTTCCTTTGATCCACATTATGTTATTATGATATATATATATATATATATATATAAATATATCATTTAATCTTTTAGGTAATTCTAAGAGTTTCCTTTACCACCGATATAAAAGAGATCCTATCTAATCTCTTCCTCATATATTTTGAACCCTAGAGTATAGAAAATACCTATAGAAATACCTTCCTAAAATACTGACTATTATCATAGAATCAATTATTTTATCTAAAACCCATCCTAGAAATTATCTAGGCATAAACCTAAAGTGGTTTTCCAAAGAAGATATATAATTCATAACCAAGTGTTTTCATTTTATTTACACTTTTACCTCATTAAAATATTATTAAAACACTTTGAAATAATTTAAAATTTTCTTAAATATACAATGTTTTATTTTTGTAAATATAATAAACTATATCCATCTCATTGTTCCATGAAATGGGAAATAAAACTATCATTCAGTATGAGGCAGACAACATCCTCTTGAACCGAAGTAACTCATTTTCCATAACTACCTCTCATAGGTGGTTATAATGAGGATTTAATATATATATATATTATATTCATGAAATATTCATAATAATATAAATATAATATATCATGTTTTTTTATATTTATATCCATTCAAAAATGATAACATCATTCGTATGTACGTGTGGATTTCCACACCCCCGAAGAGATGTATATTGTTTTTGATGATTAAATCACATGGATGATATATATATATATATATATATATAAGTACATTTGAAGAAATAATTTTATATTTATGATATAATAATTATTATATAAAGATAAAATTATAATTATATTCCATATTGTTCGTTGAAAAATGGAAACATTAGTCATGCGTATGTACGACCTACTGTTTCAATGATTGTAATGTAGTACATTTTTTATAAACATATTTCACCATTTTTTGTAAATTTATAATTGAAATATAAAAATTATAATTATTTCATGATTATTATTATTGGGATTATTGGATAATTAACTCTTTCTTGGTTGTCAAATTACGTAAGACATTTTGGTGATGTATCTAATTGTTATCAAAACATATGAAATAAATTTAATTGATTAATTAATTGAATATAACATAGAAAGTAATAAAATAAAAAGAATAATAAAAATTAAAAAGTTCATTAATCAACTAGAAAATTAACATATGTTTAGTTTTTGGGATGTTAATGAATGTATGTGATGAGTCTGACTTAATGTAAGAGACACTTTACCTTAAAATACAGTATTTTAATTATTTTAAATAATTAATTTTTAAAACCATTTCCTTCAGTACCACATTATTTAGATTATTTAATTATGTATTTATACATACATGAGTTAATTATAAAGGATAATTGTTACAAATTATCAAATGTTTTTAAAAATAATCTTTTTTACATAACATTTTTGAAAAACTGAAAAAGGAATGTTCTATTTTAACCTATATATCATTTTTGGGGTTTCTCACCCGCAAAACTAATATTTTATGTTCAGATTTCTTTAAAATATTTTATATTTTATTCATTGAAAAATAATCCACCTTTTTTTATAGGTATTTTGGAAAAGGGTTTCAAATGGAAGGGATATTTCAATATCTGGAAATGTTTTCTAATAGATTAGAAAAATATTTTATGGTGTATGATCATGGAAATTTATGATATCATGTACTATGATTATGTTATGGTTATTGAAATTTTTTTATGATTATAGATGATAATGACATAGATCATGAAAATTGTAGCAGTAATGTAGCAACGAATGCACTGTAGAAGCGGCGACACTATAGGAATGAAGGGCTGTAGTAGGAATTGTATTGGCGGCATTATTATAGAAGTTACTGTAGCAGTGAAGGGACTATAGCAGTATTGTTCAATGAGGGGGTCCTTTGGGCCAAGAAATGGGCTTTCAAGACTTGTATTCAGGCCACTTGGGATTGGGACTTTGGGCTATGTAATGGGTCTCCCTCTACCTAGTCTAAATAGGCATTTTCTTTCAATAATAAGATGAGGCTTCGACCCCAACCTTTTTTTTCATAATGGCGGATCCTGTTATAACTCATGATGATGGGTGAGCCCGATATTTCCCTCTAATTTATTGGTGTTAGGGATAAGGTTAACAGTTAAAGGGTTCTCCTAATAGATTATTTGAATTTACAAGGTAGGTTATTCGATTTTTAATAGTGATTATAAGAGTTATATGAAAATTATGTCCCATGATAGAAAATTTATTTATCTATTCTTTAAATGATTTTTTATTGAAAAATTATTATTTCACATGTTAAGATAATGTGAGTAGGTTTATTGGGAAGTTTATAATACTTCTTAAGGATGAAATTTATAACCCAAGAATGAGTTTTTCATTATTTAATATAAATATTAATGAGTTTTATTTGGACTTTAAGATGACTTATAGAATTTTTTATGTGTTTATTTTGGTATTGAAGTTTATTTCTAGGGTAAGAAAAGTATTATTTTAATCCAAATCATTATTTTGAAAAAGTATAATTTTTATTCATATTAATGGACTAATAAGTTGAATTATTTCTATTTATATGACAGTTATTATTATTTTGGTGCTAATCCAAAGTCATTAAATTTTTTTCATGGGGTTATAAGGATGTTATAGGGATAAGGATAATTCCAAAACATAAATTCTCATGATATGTCTGGGAAAAACATTTTTTTGTTTTAATATTTTTATATAATAGAAAAAATAGACACTGAATGTATGTTTACACTTTGTAATGTATGGGATTATAATATTAGATTAATGAAATAATTATCTATAATTATAAATTTCAAATATCCTCAAAATATGAGAGAAATAATTTATAACTTAAAAATTATGATTATATAAATTTTAAGGCTAGTTCATTATTGGTTTATTAAAGTAAATGTTTCATTGATTTTTGAGGTCATGAAAATTAATGTAAATAAATGTAATGGATTATAATTTATGGTTACCATGTTATATCATTTTAATGTTACCATTTTTCTTCATCTAAAGTATATATATTCAGAATGGTTCTCTATATAGGAAAAATGGATGATGAATTAGGAAGGTACATAGAGGACAATATCCATGAAAATTAGAAACCTAGAATGGTTGGTGTTAGAACTAATCAGTTTTTCATTGTGATGGATTTGTTGAAGAAAGCTATAAATAGTGGTGGCATCCATTCTAGAAAGAAATCAAATCACCTATAGAGGAATATTTTGATGGTGGATAATTTTATAAGATAATACCCTCTATTATTCAGTGGATCTTCTCACCTTGTGGGTACTCGGGGATGTATTAAATCCATGAAAAAGATTTGAAATAATGGGTTGTTCAAATCATAAAAGGGTAACTCTTTCTATTATTTATTTTTATGGTAAGGATGACCAATTGTTAATAATAATAGAGAAATACAAGTGATTGATTCCATATAATGTGATATATTTTATAATATTTTCCTTAATAAATATTTCCTAAAGGTTGTTTTATGTAGGATGGAAAATAAATTCTTTGAATTGAGGTTGAAGGGGGAATAATTAGTAGCCATGTTTTGAAAATATTTCACTCGATTAGAATGGTACACACAAAATTATATTTAAGATATTGATAATAAAATTAATTAGCATTAAATATAATTAATTACAATATACAAAAGACAATATTCCTTTGGTGAATTTAATGGTTATGAGAAACTTTTATATAGTGTTGAGAAGAAAGAAATAGAGATTATCAAATATCCCATTTCCTATAAACAGAAGCAGAAAAAGTGGTATAGGTTGAAGGTGAATGGGAATAATATTTCAAAGAAACAAAGTGGTAAATAAATAATGTTTTTACTTTTTGATAGTTGTGGTAAAAAGTACATTGGGGAATAACTTATGAAATTTGGTATATACTTTTGATATGGTATGTTTGGGCATATGATTCAGGATTGTAAATTTAAATGTTTTTCAGTTGGTAAGACCAATTTTGATAAAGAGGGAGTAAGGTTTTTTGAATGTAATTAAATTAGTCATTATGTATATGGATGTACAAAAAAAATCATGAATGATGAGAAACAACATGACTATATGAAAATGGATGTGGAGAAATCCTTTTAATCTAATTATGTTGATTTTGGGGCATCAGAAAAAATGGTAACATATACAATAAATTTTTAATTAGATGATGATAATGAATTGTTTTATTTGGGGTCTATATATTCTCATATTTCTTTTAATATTTTTGGTAAAACACATTTAACCACAAGAAATAAAAGCAGTAATTTTGTTAAAAACACCTTAGGGGAGTATTAAATAAACTAAAAATTAAAAATATATTCTTGTTATCTTATATAAAGGGTTTTCCTCAAACACATTATTATATTTCCCATGGTATAATTTGATATTATTTGGGGTGTATACTGGCTTTCAATTTATCATGATAAGATAGATTGTAGAGCCAGAGAAGTAATCTTTTGAGATGTGTTTTACTTTGTATATAAGAATGAACTCATACCATTGTTAACATATCATGAAATTGTGGAACTACTAAAAGATAGAAATTAATGTTATCATGATTATATTATTTAAAATAAATTAACTATTAAAATTAATTATGTGATGGTTTGAAAAGAATATCATGATGTTTTTCTTGATGATTTTACTAGTGTTATACCTAATAGAGAATATGAATTTACTATTGAAATTGTACATATTTATAAGATAATTTTAAAAATCCCCCTTATTGAATGAATCAATTTTAACTTTTGGGAGTTAAAAATAAGTTGCAACAATTTCTTGATAAAGGATTAATTCATCCTAGAACATCTCTATGGGGTGGTCCTGTTTTATTTGTTAAAAAGGCAGATGGTTCCAAGAGACATTAGATTGATTTTAGAGCATTAAATAACAAAAATATTAAGAATTGGTATATGTTTCCTCTCATCAATGATTTGTTTGATAAACTATTGGGAGCTCATTATTTTTTGAAGGATGATCTATTGGTTGGGAAACATAAACTAAGGTTAGTAAGGATTACATCTATATGATAGAGTTTCATACTATATAGGATAATTATGAGTTTTGGGTTATTACCCTTGGATTTATGAATGATAATAATGTATTGATGGATCTTATGAATAATGTTTCCCATGAATATATGGTTAATGTTTTGGCGGTTTTATTTAATGATATTTTTTCTCATTAACAATTTTATGGGTATCATGAAAAATGTCTATGGATTATTTTCCAACCCCTTAAATAAAATAATATATATTTAAATGTTAGTGAATGTGGTTTTTGGTTAATGAATATTTCATTCCTTCGAAATATCATAATTAAAGATATAATAACTATTTATGATTCTAAAATTAATGTTTTAGATGAATGACCAAGACCTAAAAATGTTATAGATATTCATAGTTTTCTTAAATTAATATGCTATTTCTGCTAGTTTTTTGAAAAATTTCCATGGTTTTCTTGACCACTGATCATATTAATTCGAATTAGAGCTGTGTTCATCTAAAAAAGGAATAAAATTATTTTTTCTAGAAATTTGAAACAAGATCAGTCAATGCTTTACTTTTGTCTTTTCCATCTAAAAAAATGGATACTTCGGTATCCATTGTGATTCTTCATTGAAGGGGCCTATTTATGTTTTAATACAGAATGAATGAGTAATTTCTTATAATTGATTTTAGTTAAAACCTCATGATACAAATTATCATATGAGTCACCATGAACTTGATGATATGGTTTTTACTATAATAATATTAGTCATCATTTATATGGAGTAACGTGTGAAATATATGTTATTACAAATAGTTTGAAGAATATATTTACTCAAAAAGAGTTGAATATGAGAGAAAGGATATGGAAGGAATTGATAATGTATTATGACAATATAATTCTTTATAATATAGGTAAATAAAATAATGTATTTTATTATTTGATTCAGAAAGATAAAGTTGAATTTATTACGGTACATCTACAACATGATACTTTGGTTAATGACTTGATGAAAGTTGGAATTTGAAATTGTGTTGGTAGGACCTCCATATGTTTTGTTTTATGTATCAGTACAATCAAATTTTTATATAGGGTTAAACAATCATTGAAGGAAGAAAATGTTTTAATGGAAAAGGTATAATCAGTTAAGAACACAATGTTACCCAAATTTAATATTGAAAAATAATGTTTCTAGAGATTCAATAAAATTTTTTGTGTTTCATGTGATCTCCGATTGAAGAAATAACTATTTAGTGAGGCTCATATCACTCTTTAAGAAATTCATCATAGTTGTAAAAAAATTATATAGACATTCAATAACATTTCTTATGGGAATGGAAGAAGAAATATATTTTCTAATTTTATTGTCATATATTTGAATTTTCAACAGGTGAAAGAAAAATGAAAATTACTCAAGGTGACGATTCATCCTTTTCCAATGAAAAAATGGAAATGGGAGGATATATCCATGGATTTCATGGATGGATTACAAAACACATTTTGATGTAATAATGAGATTTGGGTAATTGTTTACTGATTAACTAAGTATACTCATTTTATTCCCAATTGAGATAATATATATTTGGATCAAAATTATAAACTTTTTATTAAAGAGGTAATTATATTACATGGATTCCCTTTTTTATTACATCTAATAATGATTCTATATTAACTTCTAATTTCCAGAAAGGACTTCATAATTCCTTGGGTAATAAATTAAATTTCCTTACAACCTTTCATCTTCAATCTAATTAATAGTATGTGCGTACAGTTTTGAATTTGGTGGATATTATTTAAGCTTATTAAGATGAATATAAGGTATGTTAGGATCAACATATTAATTTGGTTTATTTTTATTATAATAATATTTTTCATTCATATATATATTGAAACTTTTGATCCATTATATGGAAACTATAAGAGAATGTATATTTTTGGGATGAAGGTAGGGAAATAATATTTTTTGATCAGAATTAGATGGGGAAATGGTAGATAATGAATAGATGATTCATAAACATACTAGTATGATTTAGATCAGATAGAAAATTATGCATGATAACCAAATGAAATATCTTTCTTTCAAGTTAAGTGATTATGTTTTACTTAAATTATCTCCATGGATAAGTGTTATGTGTTTTTGGAAACATCATATTCATATTCTTGATTGGTGAGAGCATTCATTTTGGTATAAGGCTATTCTCTAAGATATGGTTTTTGGGAGAACTAAATGATTTAATAATCAATATGGGAACCATAAATTGGTAAGAATGAAAAATATCCCCACTTGTTTATACAATGAAAAAAATTCTGAAGACACAATTTACAAAGGTGGGGAAGAATGTAAAAACCTAGGTAATGTTTAAAGTACATAAATTTCAAGACTATTTAATTTTTATTAGTTATATTCTATAGAGTTATATACATTATAATTATATTTGTTAATTTTTCATTCAAAATTAAAAAACAGTATTAAATCCAAATTGGGGTTAAATGGATTATATGATTTTATATAAAATATTTATTTACAAAATTTAAAATTTAAAATTTGAAAAACTGAACTTAATTTTTGATTTCAATATTTTAAAATAATATTACCATAAAATTTTGAGAATATTTTGAAAATATTGATCTGTCAATGAATAGTGAAAAATAACTGATTTTTATTGAAAACTGTATTTTGTTTTGAAGTATTTATAAAATCACAGATAGTTTTGGATTAGTTTTAAAATTAAATTAATTCATTTTTTAATAAATATAATATATTTAATGTTATTTTATTCAAAATTATCCATTAAATTTTTATAGAAACATTCTTATTTATAGAACCCTATTTAATTCTGAAAAACCATTTTTCATCATGTTCTGATGGTTTAATTTTAAATTAAATTATTCCATTTATATAAATTATATTTCATAAAATGGATTCCATATTTGGAATCATCATAATTAAAATAATGTAATATTCTCAACTTAATTTTATTTAATAAATAATAATAAAAATTATAAAAATTTGTTACCATGGTTAAGGTTATAATAGTTTTACTTGGGATACAATTAAAGAGATAAGGGTTATAATTATAAAAAAATATTCCTTTATCCGATTGGATGTGTGTTTTTCATCAAAATAACTATTTATTTATTTAAATCATATATTTTAGAACATCATTCTAAATTTTGGAATAAAATATTGACTTTTTTAGAAGATAAGTTATATTTTATTTAAATTTAAAAATATTTTTGGATCTTGTAATTGAAAATAATTTTTAGAAGAGGAAATTTGGTTTTGGATTGATCCAAAATTATCAAAAACTTCATTTTTTTATTTAACAATACAAATTTAGAAATCCAACTTAATACATGATTTCAAGGTAATATGATTTTTACTCATTAATAGTGTATTTTCTTAAAAAAAAAATTCCATGTGTTTTTCTATATTATATAAAAATTAATTTCTGTTCCCAAATATAATTTTAAAATAATAAAATTAATACCAAATATTCAATCATATCTTTTGATGTTTTAAAATTTCCTTTTATATTTGGTCATATAATAATTTTGTCATTGTAAAAAGATAAGTTATCACAATCTTTGTTAAAATGAGTTTAAAGTCATTTAACTAGGAGATAAGGGATAAAAATTATCCTTGAATTTTATAAATGTGGTTTTTAGATTATATTATTCTTATAAAACCTTATATTATAATTTGGGGTGCATTGGTGCCACTTTACATGATTATGATATAAAATTATTTAGTCTATTATGTAATTCCGAGTGTGTCCATTCCCTCACTTATAAAATTCAATCTCATATCCTATCTTCCCCATATATTTTTAGCAATATAATTCATCAAATAAATGAAAGTATCCATCCCATACCATGTCCTATATTCCATAGTTTGATTAAAAAATCAACCTATGATGGTTTTCGGAATAAAGCTAAATAGATTTTCCACAGAAGAGGTGCAGTTCTTAATCTAGTGTTTTAATTTATTTTATTCTTCTAATCTATTAAAATATTATTAAAAATTAATTAAATAAAAAATTTATCTTCCATATATTGATATGTAGTTATGTTATTGGAATATCCTACATATATTTCCTTCTTCCATCAACTGGGAAATTAGAACATCATTCATGTGTACGACGGACTACTGTCTCATGAACCGATGTAGTTTTTATTTATCACCATCAATCACAGCTAGTTATAATGATGGATTTAGTTTATAAATATTTTATTCAAGAAATATTTTTCATTACAAAAAAACAAGATGTCATTTTTTCTTGTTTCCATATCCTTTAAAATATGATAATATCACTCATGCATGGTTGCGGATAACCACCTCCACAAAAAAGACATGATCATTTTTTCATGACCACATCACATGGAAACTATATATAACTACATTGGAAGAAATAATATGATATATATTATAAAAATATCGTATCTTGAATATTAAATTTTACCCACCTTATTTCCTCCATTTTTATTGAAAATATGTAAATGGTACTTATGATTATGCATGACCTACAATCTCCAAGATTGTAACATAGGCACCTACGACTAATATATCATCTTTTTCCTTGAAATTTTTTAGGGAAATAGAATCAGGTAATATTAAGAAAATATTTAATGACTTTGGTTATATTAGTGGTGTTGGTTGGCTTGGCTGAGAGGAATTCTTGCATGTGCTGTGTCTGCTTCTGGATTCCTATTTTGTTTGTGATGCTGCAACGCTTGATGCATGTCTCCAATAATATATTTGGATAAACTTCATAAGAGGATCATAGCATGAAGCATTCACTAGTGCTGTAATTTTGGACATCGATGCTTGAGAAGGTATGGCTTCGCCATTGGTTCCGGGACCATGCACTTCTGCATGGGACTGCTTGCTGAAGGGTCCTACTTTGGTGAAGTCCTGTCATCCTATAGCAGCTGCTGGGGAGGGGCAGAGCCTGTATTTTGTTCTGGGTTCTATTCACTGTGTGGGTTGTTTTTTTCTTGAGGTACTTCATGGTTTCTCACTTTTCCCATAATTTTTTTATTATAATAAAAAAGTAATTTTTATTCACTAAGATTATTTTAAAATTTTTGTTGAATTATAAAATGGAAATTAATTTTTATATAATGGAATAATGAACTCTTTTTCCATAGTCAACTTACCAAATTAATTTTTGATATACTATTTGAATATCATCAAAACATCCAACGTGAACTTAATTGATTATGTAGTTGAATTTAAAATGACAAGAAATTAAATAAAATCAATAATAGAATTGAAAAAAATTATTATGTAGGTAAATAATTAACATGAAATTGTTATTCAGGAAGATAATTAACATACGTGATGATCCAGATATGAGGTATGGGGCACTTTCCCTTAAAAACCATATTTTATTTATTCTACTGTTTTATTTTATAAATCATTTTACATCATTTCAATATTCATAAAATTATTTTATATAGGATCAAATATTATAACAATGGATTAAATAGGGGTTGGATTTTATTTAAGAAATATAAAATAACAAAATAACAAAACCACTTTTTATAAAAAAAATTGATTAACGGTTCAACTAAACATCAAAGTATATAAATTGGACAGATAGTTCTTCTGAACGTCAAATTATGAATCAAATAGATATTTCATATGAACATCATATTATAATAAGGCCATTTTTTAGTCTAAATATTAGTTCTTATATAAGTTAAGAATATGTAAATCTCTTCTATATAATTTCACTATAAAAAATTTTACTTGTAAAAACACATAAAGTAAGAATTTATAATTTTGTAAATAAAGAATTAAAGAACTTTATAAAAGAATGATCTATTCATTAACCTTTAGTTTTAAGGATGTTTATATCCCAAAATTTTGGTATCCATAGTTTTAACCAAACTATAATGGTATGTTATCCTTAATCAAGGAAATCCTTTATATAATGATTAGAAAACCTTTTTCTCCCTAAACATGGGGACCCTCAAAAAAAATATAAGATTAAACTCTATGTTTTTATCCCTATAATTCTTATAACATACATGATTAGACATAAAATTACAAAACAAAAAAGTTATTACGATATTAAAAAAATTCGTTTAATGAATATTTTCTGAAAATGAATCCAAAAAAATTATATAAAATATATCTCACTGTAAAAAAATGCTACAAACTATTTAAAAAAAGTATTGATAGTCAGAGATGTACAAAATTTCCTAACACATGATCAATGATCCAATTTATATAAGAAGTCACAACATTCATATATCGTGAATCTCAAAGGTGGTTGTAACGACCATGGAACAAACTTTATCTTCATAACTCAACATGTTCGTCTGATGCTTGTAATATAATACAACATCAATGTATAAAAATAATTTATTCAATGAAATGAATTTATTTGTCTATAAAAATTGTATATATCCCTATAGAATATTTAATAAAAATTCCCTACATAAAACATTTCTTCTTACAGCCAGAAAATTGTTATCTAAAAGTAATAATTTTACTTCATTAATTTAGAATTTGTTATATTATTACACTGGTTATTCTATAAATATTCATTTGGAAATATATACGACTATTTTTATAAACATTATAACTTGTTCATTAGAATATAATAATTTACTATCATGACCCAACCCATAATGGGGCTTGAGCCACAACTATCACAAGCCCACCTTTATAGTCTAAGGGGGTGACAAGAGCCAAAGTTATAACTAACTTGGGGTGGATTTTTCCTAAGTACCTATATGTACACAAACATCCAACTTAATGAATAAGTGTAGAGGGAAAAGGAGGAAAGATGTAATGATACTATAAAGTAAACCAAAAATGTATTAACCTCTAGATAGTACAAAAGTACACTTGTGTAAACTAAAAAGCAAAGCAAAAAAATACACAACCAACCCGAAATGTGTCCCAACCTAATAGAAAACTAGAATAGTAAACAGTTGAGAGAGACCAACTCATGAATCCCAAGTAATGACCATCATATGTTTTCCAAGAAACCCATATCTCTAATCTACAGAGAGGTTACAGTCGACATGTCTGTCCTCTACATAAGACACAAGTCATAAAGTAAAATACCATAAAGGGTTGAGTATAAACATACCTAGTAGGACACCCCGAAATCTATGGCGGGATAAGTAAAATGAAAAATATTTGGGAGAGGTATCATATTCAAATGTTATAGTGAAAGAGTATATCTCAACAAAAAAAATAGTGAAAGTAAGATCATCCATGCACAAGGGGTTGGACAGAGTGAGAATATAAAATACTCATTGAGTCTTCTCCACCTATAGCAGGAGAGTGAACTCATCCAGCCATGAGAAGCTAGAAATAGAATGAACTAATTTTAACCTCCACATATTCACCTCTCTTGGATGAAGAGAATCGAAATCAATGAAGTGAATATACAAAAAGGGTTTTTATATATGATCATTCAAAGAATCCCAAATGAGAGAGTAAAGGGATTTCCACCCCTCAAATCATCCCAAGAATAAGAGTATCTAACAATTCCAAAATTCCCTCAATGATTCTAAACATCCTAAATATCTACCATGAACACACAAGTATAAGGAACTCAATCTACACACATTGATACTATCTTTTATGGTTAGAACACACTCACCCACATGATTTTATGTCACTTCACAAGAACATGTCTCAATGGGGGATGTGGCTGTATTTCTAGTGAGTCCAAAGCTACACCAAACCATATATCTTCATTGTTCCTCATAGTTTAAGGCCCTAGATTTATAGATAGAGTACCCATGACCTCGTATATAACTGGAAGGTTACACAATGTTAGTCACCAATGAACTCCACCACCGTGCCCCATTGGAGATTAATGCTCTGGAATGTCATTAGGGAACTCCACTTCCCAGCCCCGCTGGAGTGTAACACTCAGAATAAGTCACCAGGGGAACCCCAATTCCCACCCCTAATAGACGATATTTCCTATTAGACTTTACATCATATCTCATAAACCCATCTGAGGCCACCATCATGTTCTACATAGAAAAAACTCAGGATAGGCTACTCAAATGCCAAAATCCAAGCTAAAAAAACGATATATGGTCATTCGAAAACACATTAATGAAGAGCATGGGGTACATGTCATTTTAGAGGGAACAACATGGTCTATTTCCCTACTTCATAGCCTGGGAATGTCCCTGGACAGCACTGGGCTACCAACCATGTAGGGGATAAACAATATAGGTGGGCTACACTATAAGTCCAAGTTATCCCGGGACTGTGATGTTTACTACTGGTTGTGTCCACATACATTAGTACAAGGCCTGTTCTAGGACATTTAATAACATACATCTTCCCATCTGTGTAACCCATCATCGGGGTTGCCTAACCAGGGAAGTGTACACGAGATTTATCTTTGGGTTTGATACTGAATTACCCTCAATTTTTCTAAAACCCTAGTGTCACTACTAAGGGGTCTATAAGCCATGTGTTCATCCTAGAACACACAGTTTAGTCGGGATTTTCACAAAACAGAAGATCCAATCATCAATCCTTAAATTTGATCAACCCACTTCAATTGTGGAGATGTTTATGGATGAAAAAGGTTAATCTGGTCATACCTCATAGAATATATTAATTTATCACCACAAATTGGAATCCAATCGATTTGAGGGTTTCACCAGTCATTTCACAAGCCACAGCAACTCCAACACTTAAATATCTATCCCCATATCGTCGAATAAGAAATTCTAGAACTATAATGATTCTAGATATATACTTCACTCAGAAATCCATTCACATTTCATCGATCTTCTGTGTATCCTTGGGTCCAATTGAGCTTCATACCACCTGAAAATTTTTATCCAATACTAAGGGTTCTAATCAGTGAAGAATGATAATTTAATTTACGGAAAATCCCCCAAAACAATGTTTTAAACATCATCAACTATGCATTCATGGTAGAAAATCATGAACACGACACTAGGGTTAGATGAAAAAAATAGAAAATAATAAAAACTCCAAAAATGAGAACATTTGAAGGGTGTTCATGTATTATATTGAAGATATAATAAAGATATAACAAAACATTTGATATAATGGTGTAAGACACTAAAATATGTGTCCTACCTTTGTTTTGGATCAATCATTGATGATGAACATAGTCACACAATGATTGGAAGGAGCTGATCCATTTATTTTGTATGAATCTAATCTAATTCAGAGTTCCATAATTATTTGATTTTATTCACCAGTAGAAATGAGTATGATTTGGCTTGATATATATTACAATATTATGAGACCAACCCTGACTAGCATAATTTTTCTAGATTGTGGGTTCATCTTGATGGTGAGGTCCTTTACTCGCATGTTGGCATTTATTCTAGAGGTTTAGATGTCGACCTATGTTCATGTTGGTAATTGTGTTCATGTGGGGACCTAAGGTTCACTCAGGTTGGTTTGGGGCTTAGGGTTCCTTCTTCTCCTGCGATCAAATATTTCTACTACCGAGGAGGTGTGTTAGTGCTCAGTTTGATTTTTGAAATTTAAAATTTTAATATTTTTTGGTGCTTTGGAACTATTATGATTTTTATCTCTAATTTTTAATTAAAAGATGTGGGGGGGGGGGAGCTTGATAGAGTAACATGTTTAAATTTTTTTGGTTTTTTTTTGTATTATTAATTTTTTTCTCTATATTGTACGATGGTTTTGTAATCAGGCTGGGTAATGGAATTTGAGGATTTTTGTTTGTGAGGTTCCCACTAAAAAAAAATTGGTTTATTCGAAAGTGGAAAGAAAATTTGGATATATATATATATAAACCATCCAGTTTAGGTTAAGTGATTTATTTAATTAAATAAATAATTAAATAAATCCACTTAGCCCACAACAAATGACTATGGGGCCTGCACTTCCTATACCGACTCATCCAGTGTCATGCCTTGTAAGAACACTATGTTATATTCTAAAACATGATCTCATATTTCGGATCTGAAAAACCATTTAAGAGTTTTCTATTTTCATTGACATATAATGTATACCTAATACAAAATATATTTAATATTTTTATAAAATTATTGCCAGGCACACTGTGCTTCAATATCACACACCATCTCAGGACCTAGCTATGGAAATATTTATAGAAATATTTCAATCTATTATAATCAAAAACCCATGTCTCTACATAATTTCCTCCTTAAATTTATTCATCTCAGAATAGAAAAAACTAGGAAAATAACTCAGGATACTAAGCTCGTACTTGGCTCTCGTGCTCCAAGGAACTCTCTTCACATTTCCATACTACCACAACATGCGAACAAAAGTGTGTTCTATCCATGTAGGGTTTAATTTGGCCAGTCCTCAATCACCATCAAGTGCTCTTAAAAGGTGGAACCATCCTCGATTTATAGTTCACCCAGTCGATGATGTGCGTAGGTTCATGCATGTATCTCCTTAGATACGACACATGGAAGACATCATGTACTCCCTATAGCTATGGGGTTAGGGAAAGGTAGTAAGAAACCATTCCAACCTTCTGCACGATAAAAACTGACCTGATGAACCTTTGGAATAGGTTGCCTCTCAATCCTAACCTATACAATCCTCATCATGGGGAGAACCAAAAAAAAACAAGGTATCCCAACTCGAACACCAAGGGACTACAAAAATGATCTGTGTATGATTTTTTAAACTCTAGGCCTTCCTCATATTCTCACAAATGAATCAGAATTTACCTATTGTCACTTGTACGAACTATGGGCACTTATGAGATAACTATCCAATATCATTCCAAAAAAGGGTGACCTACAAGGTCTGCAATAAAATCCCCCAAAATGTTCCATACTGATTGAATAGTGGTAGCTTTTTTTAAGCAATCTCAACCAGGGGTAGGTGATCATCCTATCTCGGACCAAAGTCTAACATACAAGCCCTTAGTATATCCTCCAATACCTAGATAGTGCGCTTGGTCTACCCATTGGTCTTGGGTTAAAAATTTATACACATCTATAATTGGGTAATATATTCAACCTATAGGCCTCTACATAACTGTGACATAAACTACATTACACAATCGGAGAGAATCTTCTATGGTACATTGTGAAGGAATACGATCTCTTGTGCTTATATTTGTCATAGACTCTCCACAAACCTCTGATACCTAATGACAAAGAAGTGTTCCCACATTTTGATATAGCCATCTATCAACCATATTGTGTCTTGTATCTTCTCTATACATCAAATTGATGGTAAAAATTCTATGGATATACCATCCCATTTCTACCCTGAATTCTCATGAGGATCCAACAAATTTGTTGGAACTAGGTGCTCATCCTTTACATGATGAAAGGTGAGGCACTGAGATATGAACTAACCCTCTATTCATCTCATTCTAGACCACAAAAACTATGGTTGAAGGTCTTTGTACATCTTCCCTACATTGGTATGTACAAATAGTGTAGAATTTTGGAACTCTCACATAACCTCCTCCCACAATGTGATTGGAACCACTGTTCACAACTGGAATAAGATGAAATGATTCCCTCCTTTATAATTTCAATATTGTGAGTCCCTTATAGATATATGACCACATAATACCTCACAGTCTCTGTATCTCACTTTAACACACATATGATCAAGGGGAAAAGGATTCAACACCATCGAAAGAATAAAAAATGTATCCTCGTCCTCTACCAGGGTCAGCTGTAGGGAAGCTAACTACCCTGAAGCTTCTTACAATAAGCAAGCCTAGGAATTATTTATAATGGATCTTTCTATAAAATTCCACTTCCATAGAGTATAAACTATCTCAAAAGTGTAAGTATTTTAAAAAGAGTACTATAGTGTTTTCAAAAGAGTAAGTATATTCAATGGATATACAGAATTTTAAAAAGTATATGTATTTTTAAAATTTATTATAATATTTTATACGGTGTAAGTATTTTCAAAGGAATTTTAAAAATCATGTTTTAAAGGGATTTTAAATGAAATTTTCAAAAAGTTATTATATTTTGAAAAGTGCTTTCTAAATTATGTTTTCAAATTATAACTATTTTCATAGGGTTTATGAAGATATATATGTTCATAAAAATTTTAATGTTATTTTAAAAGCTATTTTAAAAATTTATAAGTATTTAAAAATATCACTAGTTTATTAAAAAACCCCGTACTTGGAAATTTTTCTGACCCTATGTTTTTATACAATATTTTATGGATTATTTATATTCTTTGTGTAGTTTAGCTTCAATAATGTACTAATATAGGAAAAGTTCCATCATTATATTTTAATTCATTAGTTTATCTTTGATAATATGTAAGAGTGGTCCTTTTCCTCAAAATCATAGACAAGAAAATATCCTCAGACATAGATGACAATATATTTTTTAGTCACCTTATTTTTACATATACATCATTTTTTAGTAATGGAACCAGAAGCACGGGTCCCAGGAATCACACACATTCCCAATACAAATTAGGAATCATATACCAGAGTGCGATGTGCCCTTGGTATTGATGAGTTACCATGCTAGGGAGATACCTAACACTATAATCCATTAGAAAAACACTTACCCCTCTCCTATTATTTGGGAAATACTTCACTCTAACGAGTATTAGGGAGATCCTTCATAATGGAACCCAATAAGGTCAACGATTCTACCTGATCACCTACTGGGAAAAAAAATCAACATAGTCCCAAAAATAATGTCTGTTATCCCCTAGAACTAAGGAAATGTAGCAATTTACCATGTTCTCATACCTGGGTGCCATTCTAACCTGGGTCCTCTACACTTTTGATTATCCTTTTAGGCCTCCTTTATACACTAAAGTTCACCCTTATACTATTTATTACCTTTACAAGATGTATTATTCATCCTATAATACAACTTACTTGGGGTTTCATCGTAGATATATAGGTCCCTCAAGGTAATAACCATAATGTATTTTATTGAGAATGAGTGTCTCCTTTTTAGGATACTAATGATCCTCCCATATTTTACCACGGGAGTCCTGACTAGTAACGTCTCATGTTGGATGCTATTTGTTATATTCAACAAGAGATGGAAAAAAATATGTAGCCCATCTATTATGTGTAACCCCCAACCTATCCTTATAGGGAATGTTACTTGATATAATCCCTAAAGACAATCTTAACTTGAGTAATCCACCCATGAAATCATATTAAGGAAGAACTTGAATAAGCCCCATACATACCCCTCATATTCTTAGGTGGGATATGGACCTTCTACCAGTTTGTTTCCTAATCTTTCCTCATCGGTCCATATTTTTCATTAAGTTAATCATCATTATTTATCAATATAAAAATAGATAAGAGACAGTTTTCCATATATGGTCCTCCAGTTGGTGTGAGCCCTAACCATACTTTCTCCCATTTAGTTATTAATAATAAAGATGAACTATAAAGGGTCACCCATGTGTAATTCCAACACCAACCATTACTAAGCCTTTATTTTCTTAGTATTCCAAACTAAATGAATTTAAATTTTATAGCATAATATCCATACCACATATCATTAAACTACATGGAATTTTCGTAACATGAAAACATAGTCTATAAAACCAAAACATCATGATATTTGATTTATGTTAAATGGGATATGTAGGATTAATCTATGAAATTGAATCCAATCAACCCATAAGTCCTAGACACATAAAATTAAAAATTAATTTATCAAGGTCATGGTTGTTAGAGTTGGTATCCCAGGAAGAACTTATTATACTTCATTTACATGTTTATTAGATTTATTTAATATTAAGATAATTTGTTAGTACATATTGTTCATTGTTTAGAAATGGATTTATTGTAACAATTTTGTAGAGTATTTGTCACATTGATATGGTTATAACAGTTCCCATCTAAAATGAGAACTTTAATGTGCTATGATAATATTATTAATAAAGTTTTTTAGTTAGATAACATATTCTTACCAGAACAATAATATTTATACTTTTAGGTTTGAGTGATCGTAAGATAATGAGGCTTATTATCATGATTTTTTCACTTGGTAATATACATGATGATTTATTGTTTTAAAATACACACTAGAATGAATTACACATATTTTGGATCCATAATATATTCTAATATTTGAGCATTTCCAATGATCATTAGAATTTAATATTATCATTAACGTATTAATTGGCTCAACCACATAGATTTACTAACCAACACCATCATAAAATATGTTGGCGGGATGTACGACATGTTGGGTCTGTCATAATTAACTTGTCATTAATGGATAAATCAAGGATTTTACCATCCATCTTTATTGAATATGATTTATTGGCCCTTTCATTGGAATTGAACTATCACATTAAATTACAAGCCCTTGATGCAATGACTTGTTTATTTTAGATACTCAAAGAAAGAAGTATCGGTAAAATTGAATGAAGAAACCATAAGGAAACAATCTAGATGAGAATTTATGAAAAAGGGATTTTATTACACAATGGGAATTCATATGTTGTCGTTAACAATAGGACATTGAGTTATTTATCTTTGGTGATTTTACCCATTTATAGAGAGTAATCTTGGAATTTATAATAGCACACATAATTGTAATTATAATGAATCATAGAGGGTCACACTCTATGTGTTTTTTCTGATCTCAATTAAATTAAATTTGAATTTGAACAATGGAATAAATATTATTTGAATTATAGGGGATTTTTTAGGATATATTGATCCCATAAATTAAATTAATTTTTATTCACTCTCATTTGAATAAAAAAAATATTTTTTATTTTACTGAATATTTAATAAATATTTATTCGTTGGTATTTAAGTGAAATTGTTTACTTAAGAATAAAATATTAATTCTAATATTTAATAAATATCATGGAGTTAGACTAGACTGATACCGCATCTGGTGATAAATTAAAGAGTTCACACCAATGTGTATTCACAACCATAATATATTCAAAATGTGGTAATGGAGAACATATATATACAAAAATATTCACATCAGTTTATTCTTTCAATTCATTAATTTCATAGAGGCAAACTATAGTAATATTATTATTACTAGTAAGGATTCTTGAAAATATCATGAATTTTAATGAGATTCCTAATGCACGAAATAGTTCCCCTTAAATGGGAGAGATGAACCTGACCTCATATCATATTTTCTAATACGCTACCCAAGAATCATTGGTAATGTCTCAATGACTACCAACTTTTGGAAAGATCATACACATTGAATAAAAACCATATATGTTTGGAGGAGTGTTAAAAATATAGCGGTGAACCACATTAAATCCATGCACTATAAATAGATGTCTGGCATTAGTAATTTGGCATCACTTTCCAAACACAAAAACTTTTCACATTAGAAAATGAACAGTTAACTCGATGTGAAATCCATTAAAAAAAGGATAAAAATACATTTTTATTTATAAATCCCATTTTTAGACACAATAAATTGTGTGTCAAAAACAAAATGGCGACCCTCATGTGATCACTTCATATGGTAAAGTGATTGATAGAATGCACTCTTTCTGAAGATAATGCATTGATGGGTTTAATGATTTTGGACATTGATCATCCCAAGAACATTAGAAAATACCTTGATATTATCTTTAATCAAAATAGTGACCTCACATTTTTCCTAATCATATTTTAGATTCAATTTCATGATGTATCCCTTAGTCATAATGAATGTTGTGGCCTTGTAACATTGGTGGATACTTTGTCCAACCCAGTGCCTCCTACACCAACTAACGAATACTCTAGTCCAATAGTACCTACTCAATGGATCTCTTCCAACATTTAGGGATATCCCTAGAGATAATATATGAGACGAATCCCCCTGGATTAACCTAGTGATGATAGGTCATGGGAAATAATTTGGCCCCCATTTCCACATCCAATCACTTCGGGAGGTTATACATGTGGAATAGTAACACACACCTCCCCGCCTCATGAAGGTGGTGGGGTAGATCCACTACATGTAGTAATCCACCTAGGATCTACCTAGGATATATTATATTCACTATTGTCTTCATCACCTATATAATACCCCAATTATAAAAGAACCTGCAGAAAAAGGCATTCCTTCTCTATTCATATAACTAGGACGCCCAGGAAGAGATCCCATCAAGTGTAGCCTATCACTGAAACTCAGAAGCTGGTCAAAATACTAACTGTCTACAATAATCTAGAGGAAAAATAATGTACCATTAAAGTGTATTAAGGGAATAATACAATCAATGATATCTAAAATAATCAAAATTCATCAAATAAGTCCATGATGACCACTTCAAAAAATCCATCCCCAATATGGTAGGGGATTAACCCCTTTTGAGGTCCTCATAATTGTATCCCATTTAATTTTATAACCAAAATAAAAATTTCATGAGAAGTATTATTTTTTTAGTTACATATAGAATAACCTCGGGGAAAGACCAATCCAACGGTTTGGGTGTATTTCTACCCTCATGGTTATCTATACTATCACCCATTGGGAAGAAATGCACCCTTATTACAAAAAAACATTCTCCAAAAATATATGTGTTTCATAAAAAAGATATATAATCATTAAATATCTTCACAGTTGACCATTATGATTCTTTATAACATGATACTATTGAAAACCCTGATAAATAGGGGGAACACATAGAGAATGTCACTCACACAGAGGTACGCGAGGTGAGAACACATACCCAACATCCCAGAAAGTTCCATGATTTGAGATACCCACTGATTATTCTACTACATACCACTTAATGGGATTTTTCCATAGAAAATAGAAGAGGGGTGGTTGTATCCATAACCAACCCTAAAATAGAAAATACTGAAGCTATCTCAGTAGAAGAAGCAATTTCTCCACTTAATGAAATAATATAGATGATGGAACATAATAATAATGAATTTTATAGGGGAAGCATACCCACTAGGTAAGATTTTCGAGAAAAAGATGTAACCACTATGAAGGGCCCTCTATAATGGGGGGATTCTTCTAAACCCAAATAGTTATAATTAATCTAATCCATCAACTAGATATTTCCTCCACTATCTCATTTGAGTAAAAATTTTATTGATTATCAATAGTTACTTCTACTAGGGAGGCATAATCTACCTATTAAAAAAGGTAACATGTGGATAACTAAAGAGGTGGTTTCTAAGGAATTACTATATATTCTTACAGCTTGGATATATTATCTATAAGGAAAAACAATTCCATTATAATTGGATAAGAATATATATCCCAAGTTAGTGGATATAAATCCTCATTCACCTAACTTTAGGAAGTTTAACTTCTCAATATAAGATGGAATAAGTGATCAAGAGTAGTATCTCACACATTTTTCATCTTGGTGTGACCTAATGTTGGGAACACCAAAATAATAAGATATATATAAATTAAAATTTTTTTATATACCATATAATTTCATGCATTTTCTTAGTATAATAATCTTTAAAAAAGATTATTAAAGGTTGGGAATGTATTATTCATCGATTCTTCTACCAATGATGCTATATATAAGGGAGAAATGCTATCCTTGACCTATATAGTTTCACCAATTTAAATAATGATATAATAATGAATTTATTTTTTAAATGGAAGTGTCTAACTTACTCAGTGAAAATAAAGCTTCAACTGGAACAATTATAAGAGATCTTCATAGAGAATCTATACCCTAAGTTTTCAAATATTCTCATCCCCTTGATGTAATCTTATAGTATTAGATATTTTTCAACTATAATACATTTTTTAAAGTATTCTATTAAAAAATATAAGGTTAGAGCATATCAAACTCCACTATCCTGAATGATTATCTCAGGGAAAGGAGCTTTAGTTTCTCTCACCCTCAACCAAAAATGGTTGAGGAACCATATCCCTAAAAGTAGGCCAAATAATATTTATTCCATTAATATTGATCATGTTCTAGTGTAATTCATATCTATCATATAGAATGGACTAATCACATTTCCAAAAATAGATATTCCAAAATAAGTAGGATAAAAGGATAACACATGTTACCACCATAATATCATATACAATGTTACTTGATTGAAGAATGAATCATATTAGTGTATCTATGGAAATTTAATGTCAATGATGGTCAAGTGCTATTAGAAAATTGAAAGGATTCTATAATATATGTGTTTGAAATTCTCTCTACCGAAGAAGAATGATATTGAGAAATGGCTTCATATGGGAATTCTCAAGATTTTTAAGATTGGATTATATGAAAATTAAGAGATAATGTACAATCTTTCAATATTTAATGATTTAATTAACCAATTTTGATCCAATTTTATGGTAAATCTTTAGCCAAGACAACTCCATCATCATGGCCCCTATAGATCATATATAGTGGTACATGAGAGTAAATGAGGGAGAGGGGTTCCAATGTATTAAAAATATATTCTATACTAATATAGACTCAATTCAATCAATAACATGACAATGGTAAATGTACCTCTAAACATGAATCTATTATGATGAGGAGAACCATTTCAACTCAGTTAATGTTATTTGAGAGATAAAAAAGTGAATTATGAAATATGAGTTTTATGAAATGGGACCCAATATTCCATTTTTACAGTACTATATATATCTAAACAATTATAACTTAGTTATTATTAGTTCACTCTCTGTATAGATGATGTCAAACATATAAAATCATCTAAGACTCAACGGGTTTTCCCATCGTCTAATCCAAGAATTGGTGAAAAGATGCTTGTTGATACCCTTAAAACATATAAAAAGGCATATTAAACACTTTTGGTGCCTAAAAATATAATTTTGATATAGAATCTGCTATATTACAATGTTATATATGATCATTAGGGTTAAAAACTAGACTCTCATCATCCAGAAAAGAATTTTATATCCTAAAAGGTATAGATATTTTCATTTCTTCTACTAGTCAATACCCTTAAACTAATAGGACCATCACTATAAAAATACAAAAATATATATTTTTGTGAGAAAATTAATGTTTTTAGGAATTAGTTATATTTTTTATACAATGAGGTTTTCCCCAAGGTAAAATTCTAGCGTCTTACTATAGAGGTATTCCTAATGAAGAATTAGTCAATACAATTAGTCTAAGGGAAAGTTTATATTATTCACTAGCTCATCTAGTAAATTATCAACATTATTAAAATTTTATAATCACCACACATTCCCTATGAAATTTGGAATTCTCTATTCCAGGGCTAACATAATTAATGTATCAATCATCAATAACGATAACATTATTCCTTAAATCGGTCAGGATTAAGGAATAACTTCCCAAATATCATATTAAACCATGAAACAATTTCAATTAGGTCATATATAGTATAAAATTGAATTTTTATTGTCACCCACCACTCAATTATAGAAAAAAAGGTATATATATCTTCGAATTTGGGTTGATACTTAGATACATCACCTATTCTATAGAAAAATACATTGTTAAGATCCCAATGATTAAGATATCCTAGGACATATATATTTGAGAAACTATTCTAATTTCATCCCCTTCCAACAATTTTTCTGGAATATAATTTATAAGTGATTCAACTTCAAGGAATTTCTTCATAAGAAGTTATTTGATTGGATAATGGAGTTATTTTATCCTAGATTTTTTTTTATCCATGAGAACACCATAATTTGATCACACAATTCATGATTAATAAATATGTGCATCCATATGTTTACTAGTGATTAAGCAAAGGCAATTATTTTAGGTTTTTTCATATAGAGACTGTTGGTCGGACTGGACACTCAATAGGGGGGGGGGTGAATTGAGTTCCAATTAAAATTTCTGTTAAAATATTTACTATTAAAATCTCCCAATATATAAAACAAGTTAAACTGTAGTAAATTTGTAAAACTGTAAAAGATCAATTAGATTCTCAAAATATTTATTAGTTCTCAGTTAATCTAATCAGAAGATTAAATTAGCTTTTGAAACTAACCTACTGATTTACAATAGATAAAAACACAAGCTAGATTAACTATCAAAGTAACATTAAAACAGATTTTTATTTCAAAGTATTAAGTAGCAGTATATAAATTAAATACTCTATATTTTGAACTTAAACTAAAAAATCAAAGCAAATATAACCAAGAGGTTCAGTCTCAAGCCGAGACTTAGTCCTCTAAAATTTATATATATATAAAAGTGATCCATACCCTGGATTGGGGTTAACAACAGAACAATACTGCATAGGCCACACAGGGACCTCTACAACTATTCTTCGTGGGAAATGAAAATAAAGACCAGGCCACACAAGGACCTCTTCCACAGTTGTCGTGGGTAAACAAGAGTAAGGAGTTTTGGTATGAGGATTGTGATATCATCTTGTTTAGAATAGGAGATAGTGTATGTGTAAAATAAAAAGGATACACACACTGCTCGAAAGTAAATAATAAATCACTTAGAGAAAGTATGTGAATGTTTAGAAAGCTCTAGTGATTGGCAGTGCAGCTCTGGACTCGTTGGATTTAGCAGAATAGATTTTGAGTCCTTCTCTAGTTTTTCTGTTGAAAAATAGATTTTCATGGTTCAGATATTGTTTCTATAGGAGAGAAGATGTTCTCCTGACTCCAGAGTACATCATGTGTTCTTAAAAAATGTAGGATTTTATGTATGGAACTTCTTTGAGGATCGGGCAATGTGTTCTTCATAGTAGTTCTCAGGATTGTTCTTCTGTTCAGTAAAAAGCTTTCTAGTATTGTAGTATGTGCGTTGAGATGTGTCAAGCACGCGTATATCCT
The DNA here is from genome assembly GCA_963277665.1 of Viscum album. Lineage (NCBI taxonomy): Eukaryota > Viridiplantae > Streptophyta > Magnoliopsida > Santalales > Viscaceae > Viscum > Viscum album. Next base: position 436,749,993 of record OY728158.1, read on the forward strand.
CTAATGCAGCTCAATATTCTTTATATTCCACGAGCTCTGACAATAGGAATGATTTACTATCCATAGATACGAGGTACGGTTTCCTGACACACCAACAACTATCATTAAATAACATTAATTTCATTACAGACATCAAATATGACCGTTATTATTATTTAAATAATATTGACAAAAAGGTTAAGAAACGATGTCACAATGATAATGTAAACAGTGTCATCTTCACGGTATGTGCTTCACGGTATGTGGGTAACGGTGTGTCCTTCACGGTGTCTGGGTCAGAGTGTGTCCTTCATGGTGTATCCTTCACGTTTTCTGGGTAACGGTGTGTACTTCACCGTGTCTCCTTCATGGTTTCTAGGTCACGGTGTGTCCTTCACGGTGTCTGGGTCACGGTGTGTCCTTCACGGTGTCTGGGTCATGGTGTGTCCTTCAAGGTCTCTATTTGACTGTGACTGTGTCTTGCACACAGTCTATCTTACTATGTCAAACATCATGGTGTCTTGATATGTGGGAAAATATCTCTATTTAGACTTAAATAGTAATATGCAGAATACGAATTAAGCTTAAACCTTATAAAGTAAGATAATTTGAAACATAAATATAAAGGATTGATAATATAAGTGAGATTTGTGATCATTCATAAGATTTGTAAATAATATTTAGATTAATTAATCATCAATAATATTTTCTATCATTAAGACATGATGTGTAATTTTTATTGAGAATTGTGGTCATTAAAACATGAGTAATATATGAGTAGTCCAACAATATCCCCCTTTTTGATGATCAGAAATCATGTATAGGGAAACAATAAGTGAAATGCAACGTTATAAGTTACATTTATAATAACAGATTTAGAGAATATTAGATTCTACAGTAACATATATCTTTAGAATACTAATACTTGTACTCTTTTCTTTAGAATACTAATACTTGTACTCTTTCCCCCCCCCCTTTTGGGATTATAAAAAAGTGAAACAAAAGGAAGGGAGTGAAATAATGCATTTGTCATTAAAAAAATCCAAAATACATGATACAGTATAAATACAAACAGTAAACAGCAAAAGACATCCCATCAAAAACAAAGCTGTCACTTGACCCTTCACAGATCGGCCTTTGACTTGCATTTATTAGCAGTAAGAGATTATGCTGATGTAGAAGAAGGTATAGATGTGGTAGAAAACAATGATAAGGGTGGACCTTCAAAAATAGAGGTAGCCAAAGTAGGAGCTGTAGAAGATCTAGTCTGTGGTTGGTCAATAATGACTTTCCGGATCTAAGAAAGGGCTTGGCTAACGACATGGCAGTTGAGGCTAAGGCAGGTAGACCATGTGTGAGGGGTGCAACAGCTTGAGAAATGATAGCAGTACTCTTTACATGAAGATATTTCTTTAAATGATTGATGAAATCAGTAATTATTTCTCCACCAAATTGCATAGCCTTTTCCAAATCTTCCTTATTCTCCATGAACTTTTCCAATAATATGGTGAACTCTGTAGCTTCTGAACATGATCTTTAGAAGCTTGAGTCACTAGAAGGATTTTGAGGTTCTCCAAAAGATACATAAAGTGATTTTTCATGTCACTTTTAGAGAAAATCTGGGTGGGATAAAAGTCTATCTTCTTGGTGATCTATTGTTGAGCATCATTTTCAATCTTAGAATGGATCTGAACAAGATCAAGAGCTCTGTCACTGTTCTTCATAACTTCAGATAGAGGAGACAGATCAAAACCAATAAGGGCATTCTGACGTTCTTCCTTGATTATGGAACTAACAAAGGAATCATCCAAAGAAGGTGTGGAGGTCTTACCAGAGGGAGGAGTTTCCTTGACAACCTCGGTCAGAACTTTGAGCTGTTTCAAAACATTTTGCAGACATCTAGTGTACTCATCTGTGAGCTTATTCAGATTTTCCACAAGCTCTCTTATGAATTGCAACATCTTGGTGTGTCCTGTTCCAATATTCTCATAAAATGATATAAGATAAGGATGCACTTGAGACACAATCTCTCGAGAAAGGTTGGAACATCTAGTTCATGAGAAGCATCAACAGGTGCAGGAGCAGAAATAGGAGCAGGAACATGCTCTGATATTAAAGAAAATAAAGTATGCAGGTTTTCCACCAAACCTTTCAAATTTGAAACATCAGTACTAAGAAACCTATTTTCAACTCTAAATTATTGTATTTCTCGAATCATATTTGGTTGAATATGCAGAATAATATTTTCCAAAAGAATCGATGCATCTTTTTGACATAGTTGAGTCACTGGTCGAGGTTGATTGGATAAAATCTTCTCAACAACAACCAAGATAGTCTCTCTAAAGACATTCAAATCATCCTTAGCTACATAAGATTGTTGCTCGGTTAAGAGTGTAGGTAAGGTAGTGGTACAGGTTCTGATGCAGTTTCTGATTGTGACTCAGAATTAGTTTCAAATTCAGATTAAGGTTGAGGATATGGTTCTGGTTCTAGGTGAGATATTAACTTCAGTTGAAACAAAGAAGAGAGATCAATACTAGTTGAAGTAACATGCTGTGATCCACTCACATCATAAAAACTTGGAATCTCATTAAGAGTTTACACAAATGTGTGACAATTGGTTGAGATGTTCCAGTAGATCCAGCTTCTTCAATCTCAAGGTTTTGAGGTTCCTCCCCCTCAAAATGTGCTTCCATTTTAGGTTTTTGGGGCACAAATGCAAGATCAAGATCCACAGGATCAACTCTAATCTCTTCAAAAAATTCTTTTCTTGCCAGCTGAAAGGAAATTTCCATCCTCTCTTTAGCAGAGGGTATGTACTCAGGAACCGATTGTTCCATTGGTTGTACTTCCAGACTTACTTTTTTCAATAGGGAGATCCTCTTGATTAAAATTTTCCCTAACAGGGATTTCTCCTAGATAAGCTTCTTCCATGACATTATGCTCTAAACCAGGGATAACCAATTCTCTTGTAGCCTCAGACTGAACATCTTGATCAACATCATTTCTTGGTGTAGAAGCTTCTTCTTCTCTACAAACATCAATAACTTTCTCTCTAAGAGGTATTTCAGCAGGAACATCAACTAGGACAACAACCCTTTCTTTCTCAACGGGAGATGATTCCTCTAGAGGCATTTCAGCCTTTTTTTCATATTCTTCTTCTGCATACTCAGCCACTTCATCTGGTTCCAAACCAGGATAAATTATATTATTTGGCCTTCTTTGATAATCAATAGGATTTTACTTTATATAAAGTTGATCAGTGTACTCATCCCACTACTTCTTCCAGGGGTTCTAATTTATCTTCATCCTTCTGATGATAGGATTAGATAAATAGAAATCAAAATCCTCTAGCCTTTCTTCATTCTGTCCAACTACTCCCTTAGAAACTAACATGACCGAAATCATCCTTGAGTAAAACAAGGTGGTGGATTTGGATGTGACTTTAATCAGCTCACAAATATGGTTAATGAAATATTTTCATAAATTTGTCTTATGGCCATTCTTAGACAGATGAATCAGGAACACATCCTGATACTTCAACACAGAAAAATCTCCTTTTCTTGGAAAAATTAAATTATGAAAACATTTGAATAGTAGTATTGTCTCCCAATCCAATTCAGCTGCTATGGCCCTTCGTTTGGTTCCATTTCCAGTCAGGATTTCCAAAGCATTCTCCAAATCTAAGTTGTTAGTTTTTAGAGGAGGGTATCTTTGGTAATCATCACAAATTCCTTCATGAGGAATCCTCAGGCATGCATCCCACAACCTTGAAGAGAATGAACACTTCTGTCCATTGATCCAGCTTGTTACCATATAGTTTTCTACAGTGTTTAAAGAAAACTTTACATATTAGTAAAATTAAGATACCAACCTTGGATAAATCGGTCAATCTTGTCTAGAGAACCAATCAAGAGATCCTTATTCTCTTAAGAATTTAAGGACTAACAACATTCTAGATAGCAGCCACTCATGGAAAATCTCTTTTTGAGGTACTACATTATGGCTTACAATGTTCAGATTTAGAGGTCCTTCAGGAGCTATAATCAGTGCTCTTTTCTGTTTCTTAGAACGGCGCTTCTCAGAAGAGGGTGAAGATGGATGATTCATCCTTGGAATTCATTGATGGTTCAGGTGAGGGAGAGGAGAAGCCATTCAAGGTAAAGAGGGTTCGAGAGAGTGAGAAGGAGAGATCTAGGGTAAGGGATCGAGTGAAAAAACACTTTGGTTTTATCATTTGGGAATGTCAAACGTCATGAAAAAAATGCGGGAAATCAAATAGCGGTGAATTAAAAATTACCGCAATGTGGGTTAAAATAAATATATAAATAATCTTCACGATGAAACTATGAGTAGGCATTATGGTGCGATGAAAAACAGTCGTCACGGTGAGACATTTGGTGGTCGTCACGGTGAGACAGTAAGCATTCTGTACAGTCACGGTGAGACAGTGAGTGAACTGTTCAATCATAGTGAGACAGTTAAGTGACAGACTGTGAACACAATGTGTTTACTTTGAGACCGTAAGCATGAAATAGTAAGTGAGAAACAATGAAATGAAACCATAATGTAAAATATAGCAAAAAAGTAAACATTAAGATCTGTAAGATTTCTATTTATGATTAATCAAAACATGATAATGTATGATGTTGTCTAATCTCTCATAATTTAATGGTTTGGTGAATATATCAGCAAGTTGATATTCAGTACCTATAAAATCCAAAGTGATATCACCTTTTTGGTAATGATACCTCAAAAAGTGATGTCTTGCATCAATATAATTTTTCCTAGAATGAGAAATAGGATTCTTTGAAATATTAATATCACTTGTGTTGGAACAATTTATTGGTACATGTCCGAATTGATATCCATAGTCTAGTAAAGTGTGTTTCATCCACAAAATTTGTGCACAACAACTACCAGAAGCTATCTATTCAGCTTCTGGAGTAGATAATGCAACATAATTTTGTTTCTTAAAACACCATGATACTAGTGACTTGCCTAAAAAGTGACATGTTCCAAAGGTGATTTTTCTATCTAACTTACATCTAGTAAAATCAGCATCAGAATAGCTAACATGTTCAAACGATTGTCCTTTTGGATAGAACAGTCCAAAATTGGGAGTATTCTTGTGGTATTTGAAAATTCTCTTTACCGAATTTAAATGCGACTCTTTAGGGTTTGTTTGAAAATGATCACACATACACACACTAAACATAATATCATGACAACTATCAGTCAAGTAGTGTAAACTTAAAATCATTCCTCAATAAGTGGTTTGATCAACAGATTTTCCATCTTCATCAAGATCCAACTTACAGGTGGTACTTATGGGAGTGTCACTATTTTTGTGCTATCAAATCCAAAACATTTTAAAAGATATCCAGTATATTTACATTGAGTTAAAATAATTCCATTATTGATTTGAATGATTTGAAATCCAAGAAATAATTTAAGTTCATCCATTAAACTCATTTCAAATTCGTTCTGCATCATTTTAGAAAAATCAGTATATAGGGAATTTCTTGAAGATCCAAAAATAATGTCATCTACATAAATTTGTACAAATAAAAAATCTTTATAAATTCGTTTAAAAAAAAGTAGGATCAGGTATTCCTTTTGTAAAACCTTTAGAAATTAGAAAAGTACTTAATCTATCATACCAAGCTCTTGGATCTTGCTTTAAACCATATAAAGCTTTTGATAATTTGAAACTATGATTTTGAAAATGAGGATTTGAAAATCCATGTGGTTGTTCAACAAAAACATCCTCAGCTATATACCCATTTAAGAATCCACTCTTGACATCCATTTGATATAGTTTGAAATTTAGATGTGCAGTATAAGCAAGTAAAATACTAATGGCTTATAGTCTAGCTAATGGAGCAAAAGTCTCCTCATAATCAATTCCTTCTTCTTGACTATATCATTGTGATACTAATCTGGCCTTGTTTCTAACTATATTTCTAGATTCATCTACTTTATTTCTAAACACCCATTTAGTGCCTATAGTGAAAGTGTCCTTAGGTCTTTCTACTAGTTTCCAAACATTATTTCTTTCAAACTGATTGAGTTCTTCTTGCATAGGAATTACCCAAAATTCATCATTAATAACATCATCAATTATTTTAGGTTCAATCTGTGACAAGAAGGCTTGATGTTCAACATGATTTCTATGAGAAGCTCTAGTCTGTGTCCCTCTATCAAGATTTCCGACAACAACATCTAAAGGATGATTCATTAGAATTCTAGATGATCTAGTAATGGTAGGACTAGAAATTTCAGGTTCATCTATAGGTTTGGGTTCATTATGAGGAGATTCTGAAATATTTCCAGAACTGGTTTTCTTTACAGCAGGTTCATTGATTTTATCATTACGGTTCAGAACAGATAAATCTTCTTCAAGATTTTCAAGAGATGACTTAGGCTCATGTGGATCAGTTTCGTCAAATTTGATGTGAATATAATCTTCCACACATTTGGTTCTTTTATTAAAGACTCTAAAGGATTTTTTAGTTAAAGAATAACAAAGTAAAATTCCTTCATCACTCTTAGAAGCAAACTTATCAAGATTATACTTTGTATTAAGAATAAAAACATTGCAGCCAAAGACTCTAAAGTAACTAACTTTAGGTTTTCTATTATTCCATAACTCATATTGGTTCATCTTGAGAATATGTCTTATCAAGACTCTATTAATAATATAACAAGCTGTATTCAAAGCCTCTGCCTAAAAATAAATAGGCATGTCATATTCATTAAGCATGGTTCTAGCAATTTCTTGAAGGGTTATATTTCTTCTTTCTACTACACCATTCTGTTGAGGTGTCCTAGGGGCAGAAACGTTGTGACTATAGCCATTGTAAGAGCAATAAGATTAAAACTCTTGATTTTAAAACTAATGGCCAGGATCACTTCTCAGGGACGTAATCTTAATCCCACTAAGGTTTTCTATAGACTTGGAGTATTTAATAATGTAAGAACAAGCATCACTTTTGTGAGCTAAGAAGTATTCCCAAGTATGTCTAGAAAAGTCATCTACTAAGACATAGACATAGTGCATCCCATTTAAGCTAGAAACTCTATAAGGTCCAAACAATTCCATGTGAACCAACTCGAGAGGTTGAGAAGTTGACACTTCATTCTTAAGTTTGAATGAGATTTTTTGTTGCTTTACCTTTTGATAGGGATTACAAACTTTTTAATTTGGAAACTCAAGTTTGGGTATGTCTCTAAATAAGTTCTTCCTAGTTAGTTTTCTAAGTGAGTGAATGTTTTAGTGTCCTAATCTTCTATGCCATAACCAAGATTCATTCTGAAAAGCATTTAGGAAAGTAACATTTTTCTTAGCTAAAGAATTCAGATCAACAGCATAAAAATTTTCATTTCTCAAGGCAGATAATACTAAAACATTTATAGAGTTAAAAACATTACAAGAATTATTTTCAAATTTAACATTAAATCCATCATCACATAATTGAGATATACTTAACAACTTATATTTCAATCCACCAACAAATAAAACATTAGAAATTAAAACTAAGTTAGTGTTACCAATTTGGCTTAGGACGATGATTTTTCCCTTAGAATTATAACCAAAGGAGACATGGCTTCCATCAACCTTGATTAATCTCTTGAAGCATGAGTAATCCCTAGACATATGTCTGGAACATCCACTATCCAAATACCATGTATTCTTGTGGGAAATATTCAAATAGGTTTCCTACAAAACAGATTTCAATGGGAAATGACTTTGGTACCCAGATATTATTGGGTCCAGATAGGTTAGCAATCAATGATTTTGGTACCCAAATTTGTCTTATGGGTCTCATATATTCTAAATAGTCAAAAGATTTTGAATGATAAACTCTATTTGATCTATAACTACGTGAATAACCAGTTGAAGCATGTGAATTTCCAGAACTGGAACTAATAGTATTCTGTCCAGATTTAGGAATAAATCTATTCTTAGTAATCTGTCTCTATCCAGGTTGGTAGCCTATTCCAGTAGTGTATTTTGGTGCCACTTGCTTTCCTAGCATTTGAGTAAGTGTATCTTTTCCCTTTGTTAATATTTATAAGTCCTTTCTAAGTATCTCATTAGAAATTTTCAATTATGTATTTTCATTTAAAATTTGATCAATCTTTTCTTTTTTAATATCAAGATCAGATTTAACATTTGAAGTGAGGGCATGCTGTTTCTTTAATGACTTATATTTTTCCTTAAGTTTATAACATGTTTCTTCTATAATGTTACAATATTCATATAATTCAGCCTTATACATATCTTCATAATCAGATTCAGATTCTGCATCATCTCCAAAATAATAGGAATTTAAAACAAGAGTATCTAAGGTTACATCAGATGTGTTGGTCCTAAAACACATGTCGGCACAATTCTTTTCAGAATCAGAGATTTTAGATTCACTTGTGCTGTCTTCTAAAACACTCTAAGTATATTTCATATATTTCTTGTACTTATTTTCCTTATAATCATGTTTCTTTTTGAACTTCTGTTTTGGATAGTCTTCTTTTATGTGACCTTTTCTTTTTCATTCATAGCAGACAACTTCATAATTTTTATCATCTTTCTTCCAGTCCTTCTTCCAATGAGATTTACTGTCATACTTTCCTTTATAATTTGATTTTCTGAATGATTTCCTTTTCCTATAAAACCTCTTAAATCTTTTGGCTATTTGAGCCATCTCAGCATCACTGTCTGAATCTGAATCTTCACTGGTTGAGCTCTCAGTTTGTATTTGAACATTATCTTTTTCCTTGCTCTTGGAATTAGTAGATTTAAAAGCTGCAGACTTTCTTTTTTGGTTTATCATATTCCACCTTAGTCACTTTGAGTTCTTCCTCATACATCATTAATTTACCAATAATCTCTTTGACAGGTAGTGCTCCAATGTCACATGATTCTCTGATTGAAACAGATGTGCCTCTCCATCGGTCTGGCAGACATCTCAATATCCTCATAATTTGTTCCTTTGCTGGAACAACTTTACCAAGTGAACTCATTATATTGAATACCTTATTAAACCTAAGATACATATCAGAAATAGGATCATCAGTTTTCATTTTAAAATTATCAAATTTAATAGTATAATTATTTGATCTCATTTCTTTAACATTGGTTGTTCCTTCATGAGAAACTCCCAAGGTATCCCAAATTTCATAAGCAGTTTTGCAAGTAGATATTCTGTTAAATTCCTCATCTCCTAATTCATAATTCAAAGCATTCATAGCTTTATAGTTATTATTTTATGATACTTTAGTAGGTTCATACCAAGTTGTTCTTTCAGTTTCTGGAATTTTATATTGAGATTTAATTGTAGTCCAGATATCGAAACACATACTTTCCAAATAAATTTTCATTTTAAGTTTCCACTGGGCATAGTTTGTACCATTAAAGAAAGGTGGATGGTTATTAGTATCACCCTCTAGTCTATTGTCCATAGCTAGATTTTAGAAAGTAAATTCAATGGGATGAAATTTAGAACTAATAGAAATTTAATATCTTTAAAGATGAATGTAAAATCACAGTTGAAAAAAAAGTGTGTCATGAAAACTTGTATAAATAAAAACATCCTTTGATACCAATTGTTGGTTGGAGTGGACACTCAAGAGGGGGGTGAATTGAGTTCCAATTAAAATTTCTGTTAAAATATTTTCTATTAAAATCCCCCAATTTATTAAACAAGTTATACTGTAGAGAATTTGTAAAATTGTAAATGTTCATTTAGAATCTCAAAAGATTTATTCGTTCTTAGTTGATCTAATCAGAAGAATAAATTTGCTTTTCAAACTAACCTATTGATTTACAATAGATACAAACACTTACTAGATTAACTATCAAAGTAACTTTAAAACGGATTTTCATTTTAATGTAATAAGAAGCGGTATATAAATTAGATACTGTATATTTTGAACATAAACTAAAGAAGCAGAGAAAATATAACCAATATGTTCAGTCTCAAGCCATGAATTAACCCTCCCAAATTTATATATATATAAAAGTGATCCACACCCTGGATCGGGGTTAACAACAGTACATGACTGTTTAGGACATGCATGCAACTCTACCACTGTTCTTCATGGGAAATGAAAATAAAGACCAGGCCACACAAGGACCTCTTCCACAGTAGTCATGGGTAAACAAGGGTAAGGAGTTTTGGTATGAGGATTGTGATATCCTCCAGTTTAGTATGAGAGACAGTGTATGTGTAAAATAAACAGGATACACACACTACATGAAAGTAAATAATAAATCACTTAGAGAAAGTATATGAAAGTTTATAAAGCTCTAGTGATTGGAAGTGCAGCACTGGACTCGTTGGAATTAGGATAATAGCTTCTGAGTCCTTCTCTGGTTTTTCTGTTGAAAAACAGAGTGTCATGGTTCAACTTTTGTTTCTCTAGGAGAGAAGATGTTCTCTTGACTCTAGAGTACTTCTTGTGATCTTTAGAAATGTAGGATTGCATGTATGGAGATTCTTTGAGGATCGTGCAATGTGTTCTTCAAAGTTGTTCTCAGGATTGTTCTTCTGTTCAGTACAGAGATTTCTCGTATTGTAGTATGTGCGTCGTGACGTGTCAAGCACGCGTATATCCTATACTGGTACTCAATATTCTTTATATTCCATGAGATCTGGCAATATGAATGATTTCTTTCCATAAATACGAGGTACGGTTTCCTGACAGGCCAACAACTATCTTTAAATAACATTAATTGCATTATAGACATCAAATATGACTGTTAGTATTATTTAAATAATATTGAAAAAAAAGGTTAAGAAACGGTGTCATAGTGATTATGTAAACAGTGTCTTCTTCACGGTATGTGCTTTACGGTATGTGGGTCACGGTGTGTCATTCACGGTGTCTGGGTCACAGTGTGTCCTTCATAGTTTCTGGGCCACGGTGTGTCATTCACGGTGTCTGGGTCACGGTGTGTCCATCAAGGTGTCTGGGTCACGGTGTTTTCTTCACGGTGTCTGGATCATGTTGTGTCCTTCACGGTGACCAGGTCACGATGTGTTCTTCACAGTGTCAGGGTCATGGTGTGTCCTTCACGGTGTGTTCTTCACAGTGTCAGGGTCACGGTGTGTCCTTCACGGTGTCTGGGTCACGGTGTGTCCTTCACGATGATTGTTTTATTGTGACTCTGTCTTTCACACAGTCTGTCTTACTGTGTCAAACATCATGGTGTCTTGATACATGGGAAAATATCTGTATTTAGACTTAAATAGTAATATGCAGAATATAAATTAAGCATAACCATTAGAAAGGAAGATAATTTGAAACATAAAAGAAAAGGTTTGATAAGATAAGTGAGATTTGTGATCATGCATAAGATTTGTAAATAATAGTGGGATTAATTAATCATAAATAAGATTTGATATCATTAAGACGCGATGTTTAATTATTATTGAGATTTGTGTTTATTAAAATATGAGTAATACATGAGGAGTCCAACAGAGACATATGTCACTTATTCATTAAAGTAAAATCTACTAGAACATACAAATATAGATAGACATGTGGAAACACTTATGAAATTTTGTCATAATAATTAATCATATCACCTAATTTTGGGACATACAATTGATTAAGGATTAATCATTAAAACTTTCCCTCAAAAGTAGATAAATGAATCACTTATTGAGTTAGATAACCGTGAGATGCATGTAATCTGTATATAAGTATTTCTCACTTTAATCAAAGAGATCCCCTCCTGAAATACCATGTTAGAAGAATCAATTCCATTTAATATTAAATTTAACTTCATAAAATATGTCATTGCAGTTTGATGTAAACTATGTGAAATTGTATCCATTAAACATGACATTTAGCAATTTTGAAATGGTCCTTATTGTACGATCTTGTGATAAATCACAACATGGTCTACGATTAAAGGATTTAAACTACAAAACAGATTGTCCATTCCCAAAGATTATAAAATTCAGGGAATACATCCTCATTGTATAGCCTCAATCTATATGATTTAATCATCTTAGCTATATTAATTTAAACTTAGTAACCAATAAGATGGTCCCATGACATATAAATGTTCAACATATTTTCCACCCCTCATGACCTTAAAGGTATTTGAAGGGTCTGCTCCATATGACCAAGACAAAAAAATCATGACCACTATGAAAAAGATCGATCTACATAGGGGTAGTTTTTAATCCCTCAAGAATTCGATTTTTATAGATATTGAAGCTGATACTAACATCATGGTTAAATAATAATGTGACCAAAATTTCCCCCTCATTCGAACTATTTGTTCCTTGATTCCATCTAATCTAGGATACATAGTGATTCTTACCTATCCTATACTAGTCCCAAACAAAACATGCATTTCCATATTTGTTTATGATTTGGTGATAAGGACAAACCTAATCCATATTAGGTTTTTATTCATCTCTCCCAATAGGTATCTTGAACTTTTTCCCCTCTTCTCTAATACATGACCTAGATAAAAAAAGTCATATATATAGAAATCTATGTTGTATGAACCTATACATTGGCGCATATGAGTCCCTATCTCAGGACATTAAACTATGAACAATATAGTCCATCATTAAATACCATAAGGTACTTATAGAAATCTATCATATATGACCCAAATTCCTTATATGGCCACTAAAAATTTGTTAGGGAATTAGGAATTAACATTAAATCCATAAAACTATGTTAGGGTAAAATAAAACAATTTCTAAGAAATTATATATCTTCTATCTTGATTATAATCCTCAAATACTTTTCTATTCTAAGCCCTAATTAGAGTAAAAAAATTTCCTTTACTTAAAATGGATCTAGAACATTTTTGGGACAATTTACAAAAACTATGTTTGGATTGTTTCTTTTTAGTAAGGGAAACATATTATTTCTTGGATATCTAATCATTTTAGCTGTTTGAAACTTATATCCATCTCAATTATCAAAGCATCATGACCTAAAAAAATTTCACCTATCCCTATGGAAATTTATATTGGCACCAATACCTCATTTACATTGGTAATGTCTTTCTTTTATTAACATATAAAAAACCAACAATTTAGGAAAAACATGTAGGGCCTTAAACATCGGCCACCATTTGAGAAATTTTTATGACATAGAACATCATATAATCATTTTCAAAATTTGAATACATTAAAATATTGTTCAATGGGGACACAAAGACCTACTAGGCTGAAAATAATCAAAGGGAAGACTTACCAAAAGTCATGTATCTGTTCTCTATGCCATTATTTTTCATTTATTGGTAAAAAGTTATAGCATAAATAAATAAGGTGTTAATCATTTAGGGACAAAAATTATCACTATGAAAATATAATCTATGTTAGATAAACCTACTGATCTAGTAAAAAGTTTAGAGATATATTTTTTCCCATTCATTTTCTCTTAAACTATACCACGGGTATGTTATCGTTATCAACAATGAGATTTATTTAAATTAAGTTGGCACAACATTTTAGATCCTCATTTACTCAATAAATCTAATGGTATATATGTTATCTCTAAAAATGTGTCCAATACAAGGTGACGTACCCTACATGGTGCTCAAACCCTTCTTGAATATCCATTTATCCATGCACCTGATTTATATGTTCGATGTCTAAATAATCACTAACTCAGTTACTTGAGTGGAGAATCCCCTCATCATAACCAGTAAAATTGAGTAAATCATATTGGTACTACATTTTCTATATATTGGTAATCATTTTATTGATTGATCCAAAAAAACTCCCCCATGAATGAGGAAAAACATTGTTTCCTTTAAGACACATAGTAACCCAGAAATGGTGTTTTTAGCCTCTAAGTAAAGGTACCCCATAACCACATGTGATATTTCTAAACTATGTGAAGGAGGTCCTATCATTGATAAAGGTTATTGTATTTCCACCTAGCTCACTTTATCATTAATACAATAATTATTATGTTATGATTTACCATTTCTATATCCCAAACATTCAAGTGAATTCAAATACACCCTATGTTAAAAATTTGTACATGATCACTGTTTCCAATGAGATATTTTGGAATTCTATTAATAGAAAATTTCTTGTTAGGGTCTGCATCTCCTTTGAAGAACAAAATTACATGAGTTTAGAATTACTCTTAGAAATTGAAAATCCATAGGATGAATTTTTTTTATTAAAAAGATCCAATCAAGGGAATGGTCTATGTCATATTACTCCAAACAACACAAAAGAATGGTTATAGCATCATGTTTGTAAAATGTATACACCAATCATGGAGCTGGCTCATAGTTATAGTGGGATATCATTCATTTTGGGATTATATATCCCTTATCACCTCATTTCATCTTTTAGTCAAAGCTGTCAAACCTTGAACAACGACCTTAATAGTCTAACTTTCATGACATTAAACTACCTAAGGAAAAATAAATCGCACTATAAAGGCTTAAAACATAAAAAGGGATCTGAGGAAAAAGTAAAATCTTCATACTCTAGGCATGCACCTTTCACCACCTATAATAATGTGAGAGTTAAAAAATGAAAAGGGAAAAAATTATCATGTCAGAAACCCATAGAGGGTGGCCTGTGAAAAATTTGATCTCATTTCCACTAATCATCTCCATCATCAATATAACTAAAATTTAGGGTAAAAGTTATTAGAATATAATAATATCTTATAGACCACTATTGGGATATAGATAAAATAAATCCATATACTATATATCTATTGACCTATATAAAAATTTGAGCACCTTTATAACAATCATTTATAATGGTCAATATGATTCTTCTTACTGAAATTGTTCTTTATGCTATTACCCATAACTCAGCACATATAATCAATATTAAAATTCCATAAACTATTTAGATATGTGAATTATATTTGACCTAATTTAGTTATGTATGATCCTGATCTACATTAGAGTTCCATTTGTATAGGTTTACCAATTTAGTCTAAGAATTTTACAAAATTCTATAATAAAATAGACCCACTTTATAATCTTCTATATATAATCCTGATCACCATATATACACCCTTTTATGAACTATTTATGCTTAAAACCTATTCTAATAGGATTCATTGTGACATCCAGATTGCCTATATTTGATCTAGTTGTAAATTATACATTATTTTCATTCAATTCATTTTTTATATATTTGGTAATATTAATTTACGTTGGTTTTATTGGTAATATCTCTATACTATTATTTAATAACTTATGATTGAATTATTCCTCATCAAAAGTAAAAATACTAGAGTTTATTATTCCACTTGTAAATAAATACATCTTGATTTGAGTATTTCCTCTAGATGTAAAAAAATACATGCGTTAAAATTTCATCTTATTAAACACTCAAACATCCCGAGTAAGCTTTAAAATCCAATTTTATATTCATGTGATGTGACAAATTTCCCTATTCTAACATAGAGTTTCATTCATTTCATCAAAATCAAATCTAATTAGGGGGTTATTTTTCTCACCTTGAAAAATATGTTTTGTACTCATTTCTATGGAATATATAATATGTTTATTTCAAAGATGATATGGCTATTGAAAGATAGGAATATAATAATTCTGAATGATAATGATGAAAATGATATCTCCACATTTTGTAATAATTATCACCCACTAATGGACAAATTTCCAAAATAAAATTTCCCAATCCACTAACATGATTGTGTGGACTAGACACTAGGATAATTCCATGCATTTAATCTATTTATGATGAAATGAGGTGTTTAAAATATCAATTCCATGTTTTAGGAAATCATAATATTATTTATGAATTTATAAAACAAATTATACGTGGTTACTGGGTATCTAGGGGAATCATTTCATAGGATTTTATTTGACTACTTTTAAATCCAAAAAAGACACTGAAATGAATATTTTTATCCTTTTGAAATTGAATGTTTTTTTCTCCAAATTATAGTTTCATTCGATGAGGAAATATATGTGGAAAACCTACCTAAAAAACATTTTTACCAATTTCAGGAATCATTCTTTTATGATCTCTATGTTCTCTATTCCAAATATCTTTGATTGCATACTATTTTCATGAAATTTCAGCATGATACACACTTATTATGTCTTTATATATTTTAGTCTCATGAGATAAAAACATACTACATTACGATATTATTTTTAAATATTCTATTTATACATAATTTAATGGATTTCCATGCCTAATGTATTTTTATATAACCTAATCACATGAAACATTTGCGTTCCCTTGATTTGTTCATCTAGTTCCTCCTATGGGAACCACACAACTAACAATCTTTTTCCTGGTGGTTACCCTCTTATAATCATTTCTCAATACCCATGGTATATAAATTGACATGATGAACACAATTTTGAGGTAATTTTTTGAAGATAAATGAATGAACATGTTTTGTATGACCAAGTATTTCCTCATTCTTTTAAATGAATCCCCTGTATGAACATTAAGAAGATAATTTTTAGGGCTACATGAACCCTAGTTACCTTAGTGGCGGCATACTAGGGATTCATTCACGTTATATTGTTGGGGAAAAAATAATAGAGTTCCATTAACCCTAGTAGTCATTTATATGAAATATCAAAGTGCTACACGACCTAGCCATACAAGAGTTACCCAACTAGGGTGATATATCACCTTGCACCCCATTAGGAAAACACTATTACCTACCCTCATTACCAAGAGACACATATTCCTACCCAATACCTTAGAGATACCTTTCTTATTACCCCACTGATGTTGAAAATTTTACATGGTCACCTACTGGGGTGATATTTTTCTTTGGTCTATATAGAAAGGTGTGATAGCCTCTAGATCCATGGTTCTGTGCACCATCATCCAGTTATCTTAACTAGAAGACACTCCCCCCATGCTCCTTAAAATATTTCCATCCTTTCAGGCCTCCCAAATAGATCATTTATCAATACATAAATTCTCTATAAACAAAACACTATACACATTTCACTATCTATTCATTTGAAAAGAATGACAGGACTTTATATAAGAGAAATTACCCATGTTATCTTCCCATATTTACTAGACCCTCATGGTAAAAACAATAATGTATTTCCTTTATAACAATCATCCCTATCATTATGATACAAGAATAAGCTTTATTATATCAACATGATTAACATTATTTCTTAATTATCTTTTTTAAATACCTTTATTCCATTCAATGAGCTAGGTATTTATTGATTCAAACCTCGTATTAGGTGAACCCTTAACCTATCCACAACAATTCTCATATTAGGTGTAATCCCTACAACCTATAATCATATAAGTCACCTAATATGTTAAAATTGCTTTTGAAAACACATGTATAATCCCCACATTCATCTTTTATGTTCTTAGAATATATATGGGACTCCAACTAGGTGTAATCCGTAATCTATCATCACTATACCGTATTCCACATTAACTCAATATTCTGTATTTATTTAGTTAACAAAATACATGAGGTATACATCCATATCTGGACCACTTTCTAGGTGTATGTCCCAATTATTCATAGTCTCAATTAGTTACTTACAAACATGATTTACCAAAATGGTACTCACATGTCTAAATCCTACAATAACTATTATTAATCCCACATTTTCCTTATACTCCTAGACTAAAAATTAATTTTTTATTTAAAAAATAACGTTACTGTAAATATTAGGAAACCTCTTATTTTCAAAAAAAGACATCATTAAACAAAAAAAGGAAGTCACAAATTCATTAAATAAAAGACAAATATAAATCGAATAGGCCAACCTATATAACCCCCATTGAAGTGTATTTACCATTGTATCTAGATCATCCTTGATATGATCATCAAAATGATTTTCAATATTGTCCAAATATTGGATATATTCCTCTATGTTTATATTTTTCTTGTTGAAGAGACATGCTAAAACGAGGGCTTCTATGTTAATCCACTCCCTTTGGTCCCTATTAATATTTACTCGAATAAATATCTCATAAATTATATTCACCTTCACCTGTGTATCATTTATTTTGAAGTAATGTTAATGTAATTCTTCCTTAATGTGGAGAATGAGCTCAATTTTTTTTCAATTTTCCATGTCCACCCTTCCAGTCATTTCCTTCTCATTAGACCTTTACGGCTAAAGTAGAACTCCCATCTTGTTACCAATCCACACTTGTCCCTTTAGGCCACCACAATGTACCATTTTCTTTTCATCTTGAAGCTCAAATCCCTTCTTATGAAACTGGTAATGTATTATAGCTTTTCATGGAGTCAACTTGTTATCCCCACAATTTTTTCTGACTATGATTCCATAGGTTTAGGGAATTAAGAATATTTCCTATTCCCTTTAGATTTATTCCCCTTAATCACAATGCGAAAACCTGAGTATTAGGTTCCCGTATACCCCTTATTTATTCTTGGTATGTGAAGACCTCTACCATGAATTCAATTTACATTGACCCATAATATTTGATTTAATTCTTCATCACCAAATTCTCCCTCATAGTGGCCTTGACAATCATTATTTTCTTCCTCCGAAAGAGTTTCCTTGAAGAAATAAACTCCTCGAGATGAATCTAATGATTCCAACCTATGAACCTCCCCTTGTTCATGAACTAGATAAAAAACATCCATATGATTGAAACAATTTCATAGATTTAGTGTTGACGCTATCTAGGACTCCTCTTATTTAGTGCATTTTACCAACCCTGTTATTAAGGCAAGACGTCCTGCATTGGGCTTCCATGAGGCATGCAGATTGAATGACCGTCTTCAAATGATACCTTCATCATTACCTCCGTTTTGGAATAAACTCCCATACACATGATATCCGAATAATAGGTGGGATTTGGGATGGAAATTCTAGGTCAGAAGAACCCACTGAATGAACCACCTTAGACAACCTAGTCATGAAAAAAGTGACTCTTTTGAATATGATACATTGATCCAACACCTGGAGGGGAAGTCATACCCTTGAAAAAATGATCAGTTCTACTACCTAAGACAAAATCAATAATCTAAATACAATGATTGAGCCTATGCTGATAAAATAAATATATTTAACACAATATATTTCAGGAAGAAGATAAATCTACCCATGAATTAAATATAATTAGTTTATCAAAATTAAGTATTCACGAACCAAAATCCAAATATTTTTTTTTGGAGTTCATCAAATATAAAATTAAATGTATATTCTAGGGAGTTTGGATGGAAAAAAACTTGTTCTACTATCAGAACATAAATAGTGACCAACCATATTCCCATACATTCAAATAATATCTGGATTCTGAAAAGGAAGAGGATGTTCTAGAATACTAACCCATAGTACCATGGATAGAATATCCCATTACTTATATAACTCATAATACCACCTAGATAAGTAAATGTGGGATTCGCCAAAGATATAAGGAGATTTGGAATAACCTAGGATCAGATAATTCTCTAATGAAAAACAATTCATAATATATTTGTAGTTGATGAGTCCCATAGTTTCTAGTTCCTATAATCCTCATGAACCAAAGAAAAATTTATTGACCATGTCAATCGAAGGTTGGTGTTGCTTGGTGCAATAAAACAACATCATATTCAAAAGGTATGATCGTCTATGAACTATAAAAATGAGATAGAAAGTTATAGGAAACCATAAAAAAATATTGTAACTTTAGGGATAAGCATAATATTAGCTATGAGAGGGAGAAAATAGGGATTTTAAAATGAGATAAAGGCACTATGATGTGACCCCATGGTAGGTGATGAAATTATCTCCCCCTCCAGTATGGGAGAGATATACACAGTGTCCATCACCACCTTAGAAATAGAAGATGTGGTCTTCATAGAGAAGAAGAAAATTATCAGTATTCAATAAAAGGAGGACACATTAGTTTATTTTATTCTCATTTTAGTCTAGGTAGCAAGCATTTAATCTTCATAACATAATGTCATCATCACACAATATTAACCTGTAGGGACATGTCTAGACTAACAATATTAAATTGTAAAACATGAACTCTGTGGCATTTTATTTTTATTAAAATGTATATATAGGATGAATTTTGGAGGATCAATCCCAACACCCCAAGGGTATTTCAAACAAGAGAATAAATATAATTTCTCTTGTTTATGATTTCATAATCTTAAAAGGAACTACACTTGTCACTATCACATGGCTATAAAAGGTACATGATTTCTTGATAATAAACTACACATTTCATTATTCCCATTATAGGTATGTATTGAAATCCATTTATAATATGTCTAATTACAACCCCACAACACCTACCACCTCCCTGAATGAAGATAAATTACAATGTTCCCATCTATGTGTATTTATAACCACTATATAATACCCAAATAATTAAAATATCTAGAAACTATGATATATATATATATATATAAATTAACATCAAAACATTGTCGTGATCAATTAAATGCATATAGTTTACATGTATTAATACTATAATAAGAGGTAAATATTAAAATAAATATATTAAATAATTAATAGAGACCCAAAGAAAAAACAGTTCCCATAAAATGGGTGAGGCGAGACCACATCCCTCCCCTCACCTAATGTTCAAACTAAGAGTCACTGGTAATGTGAAAATTGTATCCTACCTTTGGAAACAAGGTCCACACTGACTCAAAACACCATGATAATTGACGGACATTAAAATTAAAATGGCGAACCAAATGTGGAATCTTGTAACCGAAAAATGGGTGAGTTTCCTTAGGCATTCATAATCCGATTTCCAATGACACCCCCTTGCACATCATAATTGTTTTATATAAATATGAAATACTTTAAAAATATATGGTTATGTATAATTAATCACTGGGTATGAAATTTCCAAACAATTAACATTTCACAACAGAAAGAGTCTCATTGAATTCATTGAATATCTATGAATGGTTACATATTGGGAAGTGATAAATGTATAACTAAATTAATTATCTCAATGATCATGCAAAAAAGATGCTTGCCCTTGTTTTTTTATAAAAATGTACTACACATTAAGGTATACCACTCTAATGATTGTAAATCCTTTCCACGAAGTATGTTATGGGTTTTTTAATTATCTTTTAGAACAACCTATTTCCCCGATAAATTATAATTGATAACATATTCTATCTTTAGATAATCCTAGAATTACCTAGGAGTGGTTTTGTGGCTTATACACCATGGTAAAAATTGATTATGTACATGATTAAATTAATTGATCCCAGAATAACAGTTAGATATTTGTGTCCTCACAAAAAATATATATATCCCAAAAATAAAATTTTTGTTTCATCATATCAAATTCTACTTTTTATCAGAATCATTATCTAATAACATAAAAAGTTATAATAAAATGGATAAATATGATCATTTATTAACTAAATTGAAATGTAAAAATTCATACTATTTGTTTATAGTTACATGACATTTATTATAATAGTGAATTACCTAAGGGTAAGGTGTGTGATGGTGAGATTTTTGGGGGTTTTTCGACATACATGGTTTGGTCTGAGATCTAATAGGCTTCAACTTCTCCTGTAAATAGTTTCATTCATGATTTAGTGGTCGAATCAGATCTTTGGAGTAATCAAGGTAAAATCCCTGTGACAATATCTTTCTTAGAAGCTCTAATAATTTGGCTTCATAGGGTACACCACACTACCTATACTGTCAATTAAATTATCGTTATTGAATTTTCTTTATCATAAACCTTAATATATATTAGTCACACAATCATTTTTCAATGCATATGTTATCAAAAGTTATGATGATTTAATATCCTTTGAATTTCACACGATATACTGAATTTTTAAATAACTAATGTAGTACAAGTCTTTTTTTATAACATAATTACATAATAAAAAATGTATTTATTCAAATATTTAATTTCATTTATAAAACCTCAGGGAATTACATTTTTTACATAGTTGATAATATATCATTCATGTAAACATATGAGTATCATTTATGGAAATACTACTAGGTATCGGTGGACTAACTCCTATGATTATAGTTCACTATGAGGATATATTTCTTTCAAAATGATACTAAAAATAACAAGGATTCAATGTAACCTTATGATATTTATTAGGATAAAGTGTGAACATAAATGTGATGGTATTTTACATGAATTATTAGGGTCATTTTAAAATATATGATTAATAGTATTGGAAATATTTTATTTCTTCATGTCATGTAAAATATGTTGTAATTATATTACCACTATAATTTCTAGAAAAAAACAAAATTCAATCATCCTGAGAGGGGATGGGGGGTGAATCATAGTACACACCATTTTCTTTCCAAATTCCCTTTTCCCATATGAGTCTTCCACCATCAGTGGAAAGATCACATTAAATATTAATTTCACTAATATATGATCATACTAAACATCAAACAGATATATAGGAATGTAAATCACAAGTACACAATGATTTTAATTTCCTCACAACTAATTGATAATATAAAGAAAATACACACATCGACATGTTAGTACACCAGAATCTACTATCTTACACAGTTAAATGGATATAAGCTTTTATGTCATGGTTATATTGTGCCTTAGTGAACCCCACTTTTGAGGTTTAGGAAACAATCACTATTAGTACAAGGTTCACTTCCTCTTGTACCCCCTCTATGAAATTATTTAGTGAATAAAGTGAGTTTATATATTTTATGTCCGATTATACTATCTATAGTCCTAAATGCCACATTAATTCAAAAAATGGTGTTGAATATCCTTGTATCATGAACTCTATAGTAGATAATAAATTAATTTCCTCATTTCTGATTTTACACAACTCTGAATGAAGATAAGAGTGTCCTTTTAGTCTATGTATTGTCATTTTTTCTTTCAAATAATCACACAAGTATAACATTTCCCAATGAAGAATAATTTAGATAGATAATTATTATAGTTTTTCACATTTTTTATCTTAAATAATGAAATGTACGAGTGAAAATCTATTTCTTTCCAACCCTCTTTATTGATCCTGATATAATCAATGGAATTGCATTTTCACTATAAATTTCTTCTTCTTCCTCTATTAAAATAGATATTAAATACATTAAAACATATTATTCTACAAAAAAAATATGTTTAGTTATTATAATATCTTCAATCTAATTACCCTTCTATAAATTGTTTAGATTGTTTTTTATTCATCTAATTCTCCATTATCATTCCATGTTCCCTTAGAATAAAATATGGTTAATGTATTCTAGAAGAGTTCAGCATATCTCAACAAATTTTTACCAATTATTTTATCTTTTTAAATTAAAACCCAATTATTATGATATTTTGGAAACTAACACATCATCGGTGAATATAATATTTTTAGTATTATGTACATCAAATCTCTCCAGTTTGTAGTATGGCCTTTTATACTATGACATGATCCTCATTCAATATCCATATCCAAATAATATACTCAATATATCACTGAAATATTATTGTAAAATTATGGCGTGTTCTCCTTTGACTTCTTAAATGTCCATTGATATTGAAAATTGTTCATCCTTGTACACTACTTCTGGATAAAATTCCATTAAACAACAAAGGATTAATAAATATTATATCCTTTAAAAAAAGTGTCCCACCCGACACATCTACTATATAACAGTGTAGTATTTCTCAAAATTCATCCTGTTGACGTATGATTTAATGACTGCTACATGAACCTCACCAATCATATAATATATGACACAAAAAATTCTCATAGTATATCATGTTGGTGTGAATTAACACCACAATTAGCTCCTCACCATATTTTTGTTAATATTTATGATCAAACAACATAATGTGGTCTTCAATTTCATGGTGTAGTTATTTTTGAAAATTAATAATTTAATCATACATACCTTCTAAATTAATTGAACATTATTTTAGAAAAATGATGATTATTATGATATTATTTCTACTTTAATGTGGTCCTATGATAAAAATGAGACATCCTTATACCACATCTTGATTAATCTAACATAAAAGAGATTGATTTGTGGTCCCTTATTTATTTAATATGGAATACACTGATTCCTCGGTGATAATATTATATAAAGGTAAGAATAATATTATTTGAGACCTCTTGTAGGGGGTTCAACTATTCCAAGACCCAACCATCTAATTACCCCTTGATTTATTTTTATATAGAGGAAATTTAATAGCACTAAAATTGATATTTTAGCATGGTTACATCTATTTATGAGTGATTAAATTTGATCCCTAAATACTTACACTATTATCTAAAAACATTATTATAGAACATACTAATTTAATTTCCATAATACTTATAATCAATACATGTTTATGGTGAAACTAGCTATGTTCTTCAATTTCAGGCACACATCAACAAATATGGTACCCTCGAATGGTAAAAAACATAAATTCATCCATGTATCTCCAATATGAATATATTATAATTTAAATCATCATTCATAGTAGAAATTTAAAAAAAAAATTAATAACAAATCCAAAACCAACCTATTATATGGAACATTGTTCTATATTGTATTTTGTTGAAAATACTTCCATAAATCACACTCCACAATTTTACTATAAATTCATCCTATAAATTTATTGATTTAAAGTGATTATTGGAAGCTACCCCATTTTACATAAATTCCTAATGGTCTTTCAAACAAGGATTTTTATTTTAATTTCTCCCCTTTCATTAGATAATTCTGTTGGGATGTATACATTAGATGATATTCTCTATATCAACCGAATTTTCCTTTATAATTTCTATATTATCTGTTCATGTAATGCTGCCTCCCCATTTTATAAAATAATTATTGTAGAGTATCTTTATCAACTAATCTTCCCCATGTTGAGATAATTATTACACCATATTTATGTATTCTATACCAACCCACTGTCAAAAATTCATTTACAATCCCTTTTATATACTATTTTCTATCCCAACTGGGTTAAATACCTCAAGAGTGGGGGGGGATAGGGTTATGAAATATTTAATATAACATACTCTATTTGACTTGTTTTCTATGAAAATAAACTTTCTTATCACTGAAAATAATTAACCAAAATGAAAAAAAACCACAAGATACACTAATATTTACTTTTTCACCCAATCCGGTCCAGTTAAAGATGAATGAAATGCTAATGTGATAATGTACCAGAATAATTATAACACACCAATTTTACAGTGTCCAAAGAAGATTTAGTATCACCCCTAGTTTACAAATAATAATACTATAGGAAATCACTTTCTTCTAAACTAATGTTAACATACAAATCCCATATAATATAATTTAGATAATTTGGATCCTAAAAGATTACTTTCACACTTAAATGGGTATAATATGAACCTAATATTTTATCTGAGTGATAAATACACTTTACCATGAAGTGTTTTATTCATGACATGAGAAATATAATATGGATTAAAATGTGTCCCCTCTTTCATGAAATTCATCTACATTAAAGGCCAGTTCTACATCAATAACTTATCATTATTTTAAAGAATAATTTTTTTTCATGATCCCAAATAGATCTGTGAACTCAACCTCATTCCTGAAATCATCCTCCTTTGTGAACTCCACCTCTTTTGCAAAATATTCTTTGATTCCCTAACAACTTTCTAACACCATAGAATATTTAAACAACAGCACTATAACAATTAATTATCTGAATATAATGAATTGATTATGTGTACTTATATAGGAAAAAACCCCGAAAACCCAGTAATAGAGAAATTACAATTAACCCAGGGGAGATGGAGATTGATACTTACTCTAGGAGGGAAGCCTGAGAAAATGGTTCGAGGCTTATGTGTAGACTTCCCTATGTGAACATGGGAGAAAATTCCAATGGGAGAGAGAGAGAGAGAGGGAAGGATTTTGTGACTAACCAGTTTCTGGACATCAAATGTTCCATGATTGTAGAAAAATATAGTTTAACATTATATGCTAAGGATGTGGCTTCCTGGAAGTTTAACATCAAACATATTGAATGATGAGGACCCCCTCCTCATCCCTTAGACATACATAACTTGTACCAACCCACACATGGGTAATGGAAGGCACAAGTATTTCCCGATGGGAGTGGATGGAGGAATTTGAATTGAGAAGGGCTTATACATGGTTAGTTGCTCGAGTTCTACTAAAATGTGGAAATGTTGAATGCGATTTATTCATGGGAGCTACTAGGGTGCTACAAAAGTGCAGAAATAGTGAATGGGGATTACACATGGATGCTTATGAGGTTCCTATAAGGATCAAAAATGGTTAATGGGGGATTATTCATGGAAGATTCACATTATTTCTTCCTCAAGTTATATCACGAGGGCATGACAAAAAGATGAATAGTCGAGGAAAAATGGTTCGAGACATTCACCTTAATTGGAGGCCAATAATTTTTGTATCTATTTGTCTCAGTTTGAGTCATCTTATGATAGATACATAATAAATTATATTATCACATGATAGGGAATGCTACATTTTAAAGTCACATAGTGAGGACTAGCGACATCTTATTCTTAACACATAATGAATATTTTGTTTTCAATTAGAGGAATAATATTTTTTCATATAGGGCAAGATATAGTTTAAATTCATGTAGTGAAGAATATTAGAAATAATATTCCTTGTACTGGTAGGTTTTGGGACTTACCAAAATTTTTACCTTTCTAGTTCAACTTAGAATAGGAGCCAGATGATGAGATTTAAGGAGTTTCTTAATGAATTGATTGGCACAAGGTACTCATGGAATCCATAAAGAGGAATTAAAATCATGACATGGGAAGGATACCAAGAGTATTTTTTTGAATTATTTTGTTTCTATGAGTGTAGTGGAGTATCGTGAATCATGGTTTTCCTTGGGAACAATTTGGGGCTTCATTAGGGTGTAACTTGAAATGTGTTTGACCAGGCCTAACAATTTTGCGCTGCCACTCTTAAGTTTTTAGTGGGGTTAGTGGCGGTAGTAAGGGGAACATATCAGATGGAAGAGACCATATGTTGGCGCTAATCCCACTATTGGTTCATGGGTATAACCCCCTTGGTATGAAATAGTGGGTGCAAAGCTAAGTGATTCAGGAAGGATAGGGATTCACAAAGAAGAGGTGTTTGTGGAGCTCAGGGTCTTGCGAATGTGATTCATGAAAGAAATGCTCTCACGAAGCATAGACTCACATTAAAATAAGGATAATTAAGATAAGAGTTCTCCGTGAAGTCTTAATGCATCACTGATCCTCAATCAACCTAAATGGGCTCCCTCCTCCATGTAGGGAATCCCTTCACAATACTTAAGAGTACTGTAAAAATGGAGATCGACAGTTTAAAGAAAATAATGACCATGCCTTTGAGGTGGGGGAATAATTATATTTATAGTCAATGAAATAATTAATGATTATATGGGATTATATAAAGGAATAGTAAATTGCGATGAAAATAAGTTTTTTTTTGGTTTTTAAGGAAAAAAGGGCACTGAGAAGAAACTAAATTCATGAAGCCATGAACAAAAAATGGGTGATGTGAAGTAAATATATTTACACATCCGTACACAGAAAAATTTGTTTCATGACTAAAATGAATTCAAGTGGACGAAAAGGAAAAAAGGTCACTGTGAAGAAAATATGTTTGTGTGGATGTAGTGGGAAAATGGGTGCTATGATGTAAAGGTGTTCGTGTGGCCACAGAGCGTGATCTGTGAACCATTTTTCATCTGGACATCTAATGAATATAAATTATTATCCATAACAATATATATAAGAACTAGGAATATCCAAATTGGTTGCTGGGGACTGGGAAACACTCCATGATCATGTTTAGAAACATTCAAGGTGTTCTTTGGACATATTTATTTAGTGAAAACAAATGAAACCCATAAAATGCGGTCCAATGAGGATGAGGAGGGAGTAGAAGACTTCATTTTTAAGGAAAAAATTGAGAAAATGTAGACCTACTATACCATGACCTTATTGAGAAAAAAACCAAGTATCAAATCCCTTGGGATTTTGGATCACTATGGGAAACACGAGACAATAGAAGATCATCCACATATATGAGAGTGATAAAAATTGGAATATGTGTTGGGAACAGAATGGGACATCGATCACTATTAGATGTGTCTTGAATGAAATGTGTTGTGTCTAGAGAATGGGGATCTCTCAACAACCAACATTAATTTTTTTTACCAATATCTATTACAAGAGTTGGATAATACCAAGGGTTTTGGAATCAATACAAAACAAAAGGGAATGTGAAATGAAAATAATGACATCTATAATTTAGAACACATTTGTGGTGGAATATTGATATGGGGATACTACTAACCAAATTAAAAATGAAGTACATATACCAAAAGCATGAAATGGGGGAATAAAATCAGATCCAACCACTAATAGAATACGAAAAAGTAGGAAAACTCATAATTTTGTCCTATATCATTTGAAATTTTGGCCCCGAATTTTTGGTGATTTAATGTGGCATGGGACCAGTCAATTAGGGGTTCCCCTAAAACATGATAGAGGATGAGGATATGAATATGGGGAACACAAAGCATGGATATTGAGTGATGGAATGTTCAAAAAGATTCCAACACTCATGAAATTAATCGACCATTAGATGAGAACTTTGGTGTGAGCATTTTGGTTTGAATAAATATAAAACCTACCATCTAGAAAGGAAATCTCTATAGTGGACCTGATATGCCTTTCAAATTTATGTTTTTCGAATAAGGAATACATTCACATAGTTAAACATCATACGGTGGGGATGATAAATGGAATAGATTAATGCTGTATGACCAGGATATTTCACATAGTTTATGGTCATAACACGTGGACCCTTGGAAATAGTGTATAGTTATGTTTGAAGGACTATGACGTCTATTACAGTAACATTTTCATGGAATAGAGGAGATGAACCGAACATGAATGAGCTAAAGGAGGTTTGGGAACCATACAAATACCTAGGAACAAATGGGAAGGAGAAATATGTGATGTAGTGAGGGACCATACCCAATATGAATGAAGGACATTGAGGCCTACTACAAAACCACATATTCTTGTGAGGATCTTAGTTTATGTTCATAGTGTTTGAACCATGGATATGTGTGATTTTTCCATGTGCATAGAAACCTTCATGAGACCCCTATGACCACGTGATCCCTGATCAGTGTGGGAAAAAAGGGGAGGATACTATCTTTACGACCCACTAATGGTTATAATAAGGGAACAAGAGTGTGGATTCAAGTATGAACCCATGATTTTGGTCCACCCACTAAATTCACAAAGGTGCATAGAGGGATAATAGTGAGGGTGTTTATGTTCTGCCTAGAAGTAAGGATGTAAAAAGGTATTTGAATCATGACATTTGATATTTGGGATATAATGGGAGTGGCCTAAAAATGGAGGATAACTACTGACTATATTCAAACAAAACATCAATATCGAGTATCCGGGGATGAGAAAAAACAAGTAAGGGACCACCCCTAAGAGAGTTTGAAAAAAGAATCCAAACTTTAAATGTCATTTAAAATCATTCAAGAATATGGACCAAATTTCTAGGTGAGACACGGGGCTAAGTATCCATGTGCTTAAAGGTTCCTTTTAGATATGAAAGATGATGAAGTCCCAAATAAATGGACACATGAAGCATGAAGATGACCTGAGGAAATTTCCAACTGAAATATGAGACACTAAATTCGTTTCCACATAATATCTGAGCATATTATTGAGGCATATGATATAGAGGGATCCAAACCCCTTCTCAAGGGGAAAATCCGTGAGAGGGATCCTGGACATGAAATGGAAATGCACCAATTCCTAAATGATGAGAAAAAGGGACATAAAAGGGTTAATAAACCACTAGCTAGACGTGAAGGCAAAATGAATAATATTTATTACATATCCTATAATTATGGGAATCAATCCATACATAGTTTTTGATTGTCGTTCAATATAATGTCATACAGTAAGGAAAAAGGAGATCATAGTTTCTGGTCATAGAGCTTAGACCATGAGAAACTATTTAATGTCATGAAAATTAGACTAAGGAAAACTCTTATCCTTAGGTTAAAATATATAGTAATAAAAACCCAATGTGAATGAGACCTATGAAGTGTCATGTATTGCATACACACCTAGGACGATCTGAGGTGAAAGGGTCAAATAAAGGGTTAAGGAAAATGTGGATAGACCCAAAGAAAAAATGTCTTAGAGTGTCTATATATCCCATAAGGATGGAAATCAATATACATATAGTTAATGAAGAATAGTGTTGTAAAATACCAACACTGGTAGAGGAAATATTATCTAGTGGCGAGGAAGTTTAAACATCTAAAAATTATCATGGGGCATCCTAAACTCATTGAGGGTATGGTGATAGTTTAATTTCATGAATTGAGGATGAAGTAAAGGGAAATAATGATGAGTATAGACCTATGATCGATGATCCAAGAATAACTATGTATCAGAAAAGTATGGTACTTGAGAGAAACATAGTTCTTGAATGGTAATTTATCCATGCGGGCTAAGCATATGCATAAAGGGAAGAGGCATTTGATATTCCATATTTGTCCTTTTGTTTAATTTTTTGAGAGCCTAACCCAGGATAAAAAGTATGGGTATCTCTTTGAGAATCAATCCAATTGTAGGTATTTAAAAATAGCATGATGGATGACTAGTTCCAAAGGTGATTCCCTCTCAAGATAGAACATCAGAATGTTGTTGTGTTTTTTATCTTGCATCTAAAATGACGATGCCCTAGTTTAAAGTCATGTGATTGGACCGGACAATGAATTGAAACTTCATGTCTTAAGGATGAAAAATTATAATGTCATGAGTGATGATGTATCATATTTTAACGTCATATTTTTTGGATAAAAATAGATTTTATTTTAAGATTGTAGAACTTGGACCATGAGGTTGTGCGAATTTCACATGCGGGTATAAACCTTATAAGACTCCTTAGCCCATGCGATCCATAATCTCTGTGGGAAATAAAGAGTTATTTTAGAAATTATGCATAACATGATATTTTACAACATGATAAGTGAAGAATAAGTTTGTAAAATTCAACCATGCCAACATTCCTACAAGACATGCATAGATGCACAGAGTGACAACACCTGGGGTGTTGGAGATCCAAAAGAACCAGAATGGGAAATAGAATTTCAATATGAACATTTGATATATGGGACATAATGGGGGTGTATTAATAAGGGATGAAAACTAATGACCATATTTAAAAAAAATAATACATATCATGTATCCCAAGATGCGAAAAAATGGGGGTCAGCCATTGACTATATTCAAAATGTGGAACCTGACTCAATATGTCATTTGAAATATTCTGATCCATTTTTGCATGATGGAAAGAGAGACATTAGATGGAGAATCCATACTATTAGGGGGTCCCTTAAGATGTTAAAGATGATGACTACCCAAATAAGGGGATGCATGAGACATGGAAATTAATTTGGGGGAATATCCTTACAAATTACAACATTATAGATCTCATACCATTACACAATCATGAATGCCTTGTGGAAAATCCATAGGTAGGATGAGACTCATCCAAAATGATTAATTTTATAAGGGTAATTTCAAATAGATTAATGGTCATGTCCCACAGACCTGAAGAAATTAGTTTAAGGTCAAATAGTTACGACAATAATTCCCCAGTTTAATGTCATACGCCTCAGACATACCTGTGTAGTTTATCATCATGCACTGAGGATGATGATGTCACACAGTTTAATTCAAGATGACAGGGACATGGGGATACAAAATGAGAAATATTTGGTGTGGTAAATATCATGATGTGAATGAGATCCAAGGAGGCCTCAAACACACCAAATATTCTAATGGAGAATCCATGCCAAAAGGGGGCCGCAAAGGTAGAATTAGAAATTCAATGGCTATGCCCATGGACAAGACATATGGGTGTCACTACATATCCTATGACGGTAGTAAAAAATCCCCACATAGTTTGGGGAGTCCATACATTGTAACATTATGTAGTAAGGATGAAAAAACAATTTAATTTCATGTGGGACCCAGCGGTTTAATGTCATGCAGGAAAATGGAGCACATTCCTTTTATAGTAATAAAGAAAAAAACAAAGACACTACATAGTTTAATGTCTTTTAGGTATGAAATAACAATTTAATGTTATTTATGATGATAAATAACTTAGTTTTAGGCTCATAGAACTCAGACCATAAGAGAATGACGAAAGGGATAGAAAGATTTTGAGCCTAGGGTAGTACCAAAAAACAAGATGTCTAGGAATCACTACATTTCATGCAAGGGTAGGAATCGAGAAAAAAAAATTTCATGAATGTCGTGTGGTTTAATGTCATGTGGTAAGGACGATGAAATGGATGAGTGCTTTTATGGGGTGAGGGGCACATAATGTATCCATTGTAAACCTAATTTGAATAAAGACAAAAGAGATAGAAAACACAATGAATGCAATTTACAAAAAGATATAAAGGCCAAAAGGGATCCAATGTGATTATATGATTTGTTTAACATAGGTATATTCCAAAAGAAAAAATGTATTGGAGTTCCTACATATCTTATGAGGGAAGAAATGAAGACACATGTAGTTCTTGAATATTGTGTAGTTTAAAAACTTTTTGTATGGATAATGAAATAGTTTACCATCATATGGGATAAGGATGTTTAACATCATGTAGGACAAAGGTGTTCAACAGTTTTATGTCCTACAGCTCTGACATGGTTGAGAAGTTTTACATCAAGAAGGAATAAAGTGATATTATTTTATGGTCTTAGAGCTCATACCATGAAATATGTGGTACAAATTTGTAGTTTGTCATCATGTTGGATGAAACAGTCACCCACATGAAGTACTTATTGAGTAAATTTGCATTGGTGGGAGGAGTGATCCGCTCGACATCTAGGGTGACCAAAAAGTATGCACTGTTGGGATAAACATTGTGAATGATGTAAAGTCCTTCCCATTTGGGTTCTAGATTAAGTGTCTTCTGACTAGGTATCATCGACTTCCTAAGATCCAATACCATGTCACCTAGGAGGAAGGATCAAAGACACACTTTCTTTTTTAAATCCCAAGCTACCTTGTTCTAGTGCCTCTGCAGACTGTGCAAGGCCGAAGCTTGTTCTTATTGAGGGATTCCAACTCATCCATATGGAATTCTACTATTTTTTCTAAAATTTTATTATCATTGAAAACTATACGGAGTGATGAAAAATGAATATCAATGGGTAGGACTTCCTATTTTCTGTACACCAGGAAATATGGGGTCATTTGGCTGGAATAACAAGTTATTAACTAATAATCACAAATAGCATTGGGGAGCATGTCCATCCAAATTTTATTGTTCTGACCAACAAAAGTCTTTAGAATTTTTTAGAGGAATTTTTTTAATCCTTCAATATTCATATTCTCCTGTGTATGTTAGCGATAAGTGTGGTTGGACAGGATGATATACTTGGATTCAATTTCATCTACTCGGCCACTTGTAATTTTGTGTTGTTATCAATGGGGAAAAGATGAGGGACTCAGAATCGATGGAATATGATGTATCTCATGAAATAAACTATATAATGGGCCTTGAACTCCTTGATTGTAACCTCTTCTTCTCACATTAAGAATAAATCTTTCATAGTTAGATTTAACATGCACTAGAAAGCTATTTCCCGGGGATATGTCCCCACAATATTGTATCAACAGACCGTAATGGGCCCAGAATACATGGTAGTGTAGAGGGGCTCTATTGGTCGATGAAAACAATTGGTATGGATCAGACCCATGTGAAACTTATTGGAAGAAATTTTGTATTCATGGAGCATGGTGGTACAAATGTAGCACAACCATTTAATTTGGTGACAGATTTAATCCCGACCTGATGATCTCCACTGAAAAATGCATGTTATTCAGATATAACTAGGGGACATCATCTCCTTCAATACAGTAGAAGATAATTCCATAAATCCCATGATTTTAGTGGATCTTTACAAGGCTAGGACCACCTTGAAGGGTTAACTGCACTACATGCTGAAAGATTTGCTCAGGTTCACCTCTGTCTATCAGAAGATTTCCATGTTAGAGGTACTCGTCAATAATAGTTTTCCATTAAGGGGTCTCTGTAGACATGGTAGGGGGACCTAGAGGTCTTTATGTGATTTAATAGTTAGTAAGGTGGATTACCTTATGGTTCTCATCATCATGTTGAGTGACGAAAGTGATTACCCTTCGATGCACCACATGAATAAACTAGTTTCCCCTATTATGCTATAAGAGATGAAGTTAGACAAGCTAGAGTGTCATCTCGATCATACTATGACATGGGGATATTACTAAACTCTGGTTGATAAGGGAACTCTGTCATCAACTGATAGGTGTGATCAAATTGGGGCATGAGTTCTGACATTAGGATGATATTGTTACCATTGATATTCACGATGACCAGTTTGGAGTCCCCCTTCACATGTCGGTGGGGAACACCAATCTCAATGGCCACCTCAAGACTAGTGATGAGAACCTGACACTCTTCCTCATTGTTGGTGAAGCCTTTTGACAAAATGAATGAATAGGGAACGACATTTTGAGTATGATTCATGAGGACAATGCCTTGTCCTATTCTATTGAGCATAGAATCATTAAGTCTCTTGTCAGTGGGTCTCTGTGAGGCACCAATGAAGTGAATTTACCAACACCAAATGAATTGATACACTAAGACGACGACCTAATCATAAAATTCATGATCTAGGGAATGCACTATGGGGTCCGGAAGGGATGATAGAAAATTTTCCAGCACCATACCCTTAACATCATTTTATGGGATGAACATGATGTTGAATAGAAGAAGGATCAATAACCACTATGAAAATGTACTTGTCAAAATAGTGTGGTACAAAATATAATTTTGCAGATCCACACTAGACACCAGCTATATCTCATAATGCTACAAGTAATGGATTAACTTCTGCACTATGAAAACAGGCATAAGTAATGTCTTCTCAGTAGAGGAATATCTAGTACCAGTGTTAACACTACAAAAAACAGTATATTAGCGTTGGTTTTTATAAGGGGATATGTAAACCCCCTATAAATTAATTATATAGTGGATTATTCACAACCCCTTCAAATCATCGAATTTATAGGGGGTTCACAACCCCTTAATTTTTTAGCAATTTTTATTATAATATTTGGTTTGATTTTAGAGGTAGTTATGTGAAAACCATCACAAATTTAATAATTAGTGGCTCTATATGTTCAGTTGGATTTTAGAGGATATATATATATAAATTATTTGTTTGGATATATATTATAGGATATATATATTTCCTGGAAATTTTTATTTAAGTAAAATAGTGGGGGTTCAGAACCCCCTCTAATTTCTTAAATTAGTGGGGGTTCATGAACTATTCTAAATCCCGTAGATTAGAGGGGGTTTTGAACCTCCTATAATTTATGATATTAGAGGGGGTTGTAAAACTCCTATAATGTAATATATTAGAGATGGTTGTGAACCCCCTCTAATTTATGACATTAGAGGGGGTGTTCATCAGCCCACTAATTCAAGAAATTAAAGGGTGTTCATGAACTGCTGTTAATCCCTTTGATAATAGGGGTTTTTAAACCCCCTCTTAATTTTTATTTAGTTTTTAAAATAAATCTCAAATAAATTCAAAATTTATAATATATAAGTTGGTGTGCATGTATGTGTTTACAAACACACACACACACACAATATATATATATATATATATTACATAAAAACAGTATATAAATGTATTTTAATGCATTATAAACACACACATATATATAAAGACATTATATAAATACTTTAAATAAATAATTATACATATATAAAAATGTATACAGATATAAATATTGGCTCACATAATATAAAAGTAATTATAAATATATTTATTCATATATATATAATTATATATGGATTTATAAATACCATGCATTTGTATTATGATTTATATTATACATATATTATATTAAATAGATTTTATTGTATATTTGTGTATAAATACATTCATATTATATTATGTATACAAAGAAAGATAATATAAAAAAATATAAATATAAATATAAATATAAATTATTTATTCAATTAATAAATAATCTATTATATATAAGGTTATATATATGTAATAATTATTATATATATATATTTTTGTATACCATATTAATTACAAATTGATTTATCATATATATATGTATCATTTAATTATAGTATATATTTATAATTATATGATTTTATTTAATTGAATTTATAAGTATTCATAAATATAATTTTATAATTTTATGTACATTTATATATATTAATTTTTTATAAATTGTACTTCATATTAATTTATTTATTTGTAAACCAACAGCATAAACATATTATATAAATATATACATAAATATAATTTATTTAAAAAATAAATCATATAAAATCTCAAGCTGGTATTTTTTATGATTTATATTATAATAATACTAAATATATTTTTAAATAAAATGTTTAAGATTTTATATTATATATAATTAATATTATATGATATACAATTTATAAAAATAAATATATGTAAACATACAAAATATTATACGACTATGTTTATTGAAATAAATATATATATTAATGTGCATAATAATAAATATATGTACCGAAATACATTATATAAATATTTTTATAAATTGTATTTAATATAATATTAATTATATATTTTTCTAAACTGTATTTCATATAACATTATATAAATATTTGTATAAATTTTATTTCATATATATTATTTCTCAAAATTGTTTTTCTGTAATTTTAATTACATATTCTATAATACAATATATACAGATAAAAATATATTAATTTACAAAATAAAAAATTGGTTCACTAAAATACAATATATAAATATATTTTTAAAGACATAATATAAATGTTTTAAATTAATAATTTTACATATATTATATAAATAAACATGTACATAATATATAAATATATATTTATGTATATACATAATTTATGGAAATATATTTAAATATTTAAATTTATATATACATAAACCTAACATGAATTCATTTTTAAAATATATACTCATATGTTTATGTATAAATAAATAAATTTATAAATACATAAGTTTATAAATACATAGATTTATAATTAAAAAAATGGATTTATTAATTTGAATAATTATATATGTATTTAAATTCTATTGAAATAATATTCACTTTCACAAATTTCAAAATATATATAAATACAATGATATGTATATATATTACAAGGGAAGCAAGATGCCATGGTGGTTAAAGCGTTGCACCTCTATCCCGTATGTCCAAGCTTTGT
The DNA here is from genome assembly GCA_963277665.1 of Viscum album. NCBI lineage: Eukaryota > Viridiplantae > Streptophyta > Magnoliopsida > Santalales > Viscaceae > Viscum > Viscum album. The sequence continues at coordinate 436,787,231 of OY728158.1, forward strand.
AACCCGCCAGATACAAAAAAATATATGTTATGGTGGTTAGGGGTTTTCTAGAGAACCAGAGCAGATGAGGGGTAGTATGGGGGACCATTGGAGAATCAGATTGCTAGGGTCACATTTGAGAGGATCAGTCGAGAACAGGATGCGAGGGTTGCAAGGGGGACTGGATGCGGGGGTCACATGGGGGGATCGGTGGAGAACCATATTGTGGTGGGTTGCACTATGGAGAATCAGGATGGAATGACCAAGAGATGGGGGTGAACAGGATATGGTAGGATTTGTCGGGACTTGGGGGGGATGGGTGAGAATGTGTGGGATGGGTAGTGGCATGATATTTTTTTAAAAAAATTCTATTATTATTTAGATTTGGTTCCTTCAACTGCCTTAAATATGATTTATTTAGAGGTGGTTTTAAACCCTTCTAAATAATAGCATTAAATAGAGTCTGTTGTAGGAACGACCTCTAATATGGCTCATGAGCTCATCTAGGGATGTTTTGAAACCGCCTCTAGACTGATCAAAATTTTAGAGGGGTCTAAAAACCCATCTAAATTGAGATTATTATGTGAAATTAGAGTGGATTTTAACATCCTCTAGATGAACCTCTCCTAAAATTTACTCAACATTAGTAGTTGTTCCCTAAAACCGCCTTTAATAAGAGTAAACAGACACATTACTGACGGTTGCTCACAACCATTTATAATATGTTTAGAAGGGGTTACAACCCATTCTAATTGGGATTTTTTTGTACTGTGAGGAGCATGTAGCTGAGATAGTACAAAATTTTCTCTTTCACTTCATTATTCTTCTTGGAGAAAAAGGCATTGAGGAATCATTCTAGGGCGGTCACATAAAGAAATGGGGACTTTTCAGAGAAGGGTGGAATTAGGACTAGAGGATGGAGCATATACTACATGATTTTGATATTATTAATTGTCAAATAAAAATAATATTTATATATTATGAATAAAAATATAGTTATGAATAGTATATCAAGGAAACTATTAATCATGGGATTCAGTGTGTAACCCATATTAACCTACTCATTAGTCCTAAATAATTGAGAAAACAATATTTATTCATAAATAATGTTTTTGATATTATTAGTTGTCAAATTATTACAATATAAATATGATAAAAAATGAAATAAAGGCATGAATCATGGAATTATATCCTAAATAAAAATACCTATTGATGTTTAGTATGATGCAAGATACCAAGTGTCACAACCCATCCATGGGGGCCCATGCCATGATTACCCCAAGCATGCCTTCCATAGGCTAGGGGGTAGCGACATGCACCAGAATAGAATATCCCTAAAATGGTAAGGCATTTCAGTTTTAACCTATACAGACACATAGTCCAAGAGAATAACAAGAAGAAACCACACAGACTAGAACAAAACAAGGATGTAACCACAATGTAACTGTTGTAGTGAAAAGAGTGCTGAATGTAAAAGGGCTTGAAATACATGCCCAACTATAAATTACAAGTAAAACTGAAAGGTAAAAATACAACAAAAAAGTAAAAAACATCTCTTGGATCATCCACCTAGGATCCTACCTAAAGGGTAGGCAGGATCGTCTCCACACAACTCTACGTCAGTCCGTCTTCTACAGGTACCACCTGAACCTAGCTCCCCCAAGTCTCATCCCAGCTACTCGTCGTTTTCACAAGACACAACAATGTGCGGGTGAAGCCCATACAAGGGTGAGTATAACAATACTCAGTTGGGACCCCGAGACCCCCTAAGGTCTCCCAGAGTTCCACAAAGGAAAGACCTGAATCAAAAATCAAGGAGAAATCAAAAACTCTCCATAGGTATATGCCCATACATATACTTAATTTATCAAGATATACTCGTCTCATTAATGAGGGAAGAATATCACAAAGGTTACACCACAGAGGTAAAAGTACCACACATGTATCCCCATGAAGATATCACCATGATGGTAAAAGCACCACATAGGTTTCACCACGAAGATAAAGGACTCAACTCGCACCAGGAATATTCTAGGGTAGTAACTGTAGTATCGTTATTCACAAATGTCGAAAACCTCGGCTACTAGATAACTCCTCCTCTACCAAGTAAATTGGAACTACTATGTCACATAAAGACTCTTCCCACTAACCTTGGGCTGCTGAGGTACTCCTCTTGTCGAGTAACGTGGGTCTACCATGTCACACAGAGGTGCTCCCCACTTTGGCCTGCTGAGGTACTCCTCCTGTCAAGTACCATGGGTCTTCCATGTCACACAGAGGCACTCCCTAACATACCATGCTGAGGTACTCCTCTTTTCAAGTGCCATGGGTCTGCCACATCACATAGAGGAGCTCCCCCCTGGGCCTTCGAGTCACACAGAGTCAAAAAAAAAATAGATGTCGTCAAACAGTCTTTAGGTCTCAGCCAACGACAGGGTTCCTTACGCAGTGTTCTTCAAAGAACCTCTCCTCAATCCATCAATCATATTTAAACTGGCATGGATCTCCATTGATAATTAACCCGATGATTTGTCATTTCATAAGGGTTCCAACAAAATAGAGTGTGCATCAACCGGAGGGCTGGTCTGTGTGTTATTGGTATTTCAGTATCGAGTGCCTGGTTGGATTCAGGTGCAATCAAACATGGACATACTCCATGATTCTTCAAAACTCATTTGGAGTAATTCAAAAGGACCGTCTCACTCCAAGGATCCCAATGCCATAGACAGTTCCTCAAATGAATATTAGATTCTCAAGATAAGTCCCTTTAAGTGTTTCTGGGCCCGGTTGGGCCTGGGTATGGTCCGACCATATTGGACTGACCCGGCCCAACCCTTTCAGGGCTCAGCCATGGCGGGCTCAGTCTACTAGGTCTAGGTTCGAACCGACCCGTATAGGGTGCGGCCAGCGAGGGGGCAGCCTGGTAGGGTGGCGGCCTAGCCGTATGGGGTGCGACCCACTAGGGGGTCCACCCTAGCCCCCACCAGGTAGAGCGAACCCTGATTTTCACGAATGGATGATGGTCATTCGGTTTTCATTGTATAAGCGGCATTGCGTGGTGCCTCCATGTGGCAAGAGGGACCCAATTGGGTGGAATCTACTGGTTCTATCGCGGCCAGTCAGCATGCAGGCTGACCTCTCTAGCAGTACGCGACGAAGTGCCACACAACCACCCGCAGTCGGCCGGTGTGTCGGCCGCCTTCCTTTGGTCGCTACGACTGATGAGCCGTGACCCTCTTTGTTCATTGGTGATGTGGAACAACAGGCCACACCTCCTCCGTGGCCGTCCGGTGCCGGCCATTCTGATGCTCGCGACGACATTGTGTTGTGGCCTATTCTAGCGGTGTGTGGCGACGTGATATCCCCAATGTAGCTAGTCGATATCTCCATAATGATGGTGTTCCATGGAGGTGCATAGATAGAAAGCTTACTGAGGTTTTAGGCCGGGTTAATTAGGCTCACACCCTCTGTGTTAGCATATAAACCTGAGGGGGTTAAGGGTTTAATATTCAGTTGAATTAAACAACAAATTAAAACTTCTGTAAAGATACCCTGCAATAGCCTCCTGCAAAAACGAATTAATTATGGATCAACTCGTTAGTCACTTGGTCTATATTCTTCATTTTATTAAAGAACGGGGAATCAAAAATCATTCACAAATCATAAAAGAATAAACCCCTACCTTGAATCTTCAGTGAAACGCCCATGCATGAAGGTATGTCAGTGTCCTTCATTTCCACAACAGGATTCCAACTACGTTGCTCATATGTCATCCTATGGTTCATGGTTCGATGTCACCCATCACTTCCTTCTGGGATCAGATCCATCTTCTAAGGCTCTAGAGTCATGGTGCTCCTTCATCACTTCATTTCTTGGCAAAGCTATGTCGACAACCCATCCCAAGCTCCATATACATAGGAGAGGGGGAGGGTAAGTAACGCCATGGAGAATTAATGGTGTCTCATAAATTCGAAATCATTCTAATTCCCCAATGAGATCCATACATAATATTGGAATTTCAAACCATTTATTGGCATGAAACATTACAGGTCCCACACTCCGCTTGTTCATTGGTGGAGAATAAAGAAAATAAAATTATAAAATTATTTTATTTTATTTATTTTAAAAAGTCACAAAACATAAATTTTTCCCCAGACCTACTGTGGTCATATTAAAGTATCTTGTATGTGAATCTCAGCACTGTTGATTCAACGGTGCCCTCATATTTTTAATCTGAGCACCGCTTCAAAAGTTTGAAAATTCCACTCATGCATTTACTGAACATACATTAAAAATTTTCAATAAATTAATTACGTTCACCCTTGACCCGTGCCAGTTGAGGTTAGGCTCTGCCTATAGAGAACACACCCCATCAAACTCACTAGTACCCTCATGTTTTTAGTATATGTTACCATTTAGATATTATAGATTTTACAATAAAATAATTGTCACTTAATTATTTTATTTATGGCCAAAAACTAAATTTTACTTGTGGCCTGCACCGTCCAATGTTAGTATCAACCTAAGGAAAGTATTCCCTCATGAGTTCAGCGGTTGTATAAAATTTTCAATCTGAGTTAAAATTCAAGAGTTATAAGAAATAAAAACATTAAAAAAATTAATTCAATTATTTTATTTACAATTATTCCATTATCAGGGTTTCTCATAGGAGGCCCATACGGACTAAAATTAAGTCACACCTAGGGTAAACCCACCATCCAAAGTGCAATAGTTTGCTTGGATTTCTGATCAGGGAAACTGGTTAAGATTTATTCCACATTTTCCGAAAAACTACTTATTCACGCAAATTAATGCTTTAAAGAACTTGGAAAAATCATTCTAGGCACTCCGGGCGTTGGAATCACGCACTGTCAGATTTCACAGTCATAAAATAATTCCATATAATTAAAAAAATATATGGAAATTTTGGGAAATTTCATTCTCCCCTCCTTTGGGATTTATCTCCCTGAATGCCAAAATAAAGGCCAATCAAAAGAATAAGGGTACTAATCATGAATCTGAGCCTCTCACACTGTCGTTCCCTCCTAGAGGTCCATATTATACCTTCGAACTCGCACAATAGGGATCGATCATCCATGAAGGACTCTCTCAAATCGATCCTCTATCTTCACCAGGAACTCTGTAAATGTTACCCCATCATCAAATTTCAACTTGACATAGTTGATAACATGTGATAGATCATGCATGCATCTCCTCAATTGCCACACATTGAAATAATTATGCACTTGGCATATCTATGGGGAAAGAGATAGATGGTATTCCACCATGCCCACTCTGTTGAGAATCAGGAAGGGTCCGATGAACCTCATAGAAATTTTACCACCATAGCCAAATCACCCCAAACCTCATCTAGTTGATACCCATAAGAAGACATGGTCCCTCTCCTCCTATCGGCAAAAGACTTCTGCCTGCTTGAATCATTTTTTACTTTCTAACAATTGAGACATCGTGATACAAACTCTTCCACTACTTCCTTCATTCCTAGCCATCAATTCGGATGCCGGAGTTCATGGTACATCTTTGCCACTCCAGGATGTAATGTTAAAGAATATGTATGGATCTCCCTCCACACCACCTTCCGATGAATCACTGGTACCATGGTGCATCCTCTGAAGAGGACGATGTGATCCCCACCTTTAGAAAAATCTTTTAGGAGACCATCCTGAGGATATATGATCACGTCAGGCCTCACTGTCAATGTCTCATGCTGTGCCCCCCCAGAATTTGCTAAATAATTGGGAGTCTGACAGACATAGACTAGAGGTAAAATACTCTATCTTTATCCATGAAGGATATCAGCAGTGCAAATAGCTGCTCTAATGTCTCACTCAATAGTTGTTGAAAACAATAGTAGTTGTCAAGCAGTCTTCAGGTCTCAGCCAACCACATGGTTCCATACGTAGTGCGCTTGGGAGAACTACTCCCCAAGCCATTGGAAATATTTAAACTAGATTGGAGATCCACGAATCCATAACCGGATGCTATTTCATGTCATAAGGGTTTCAACGCAATAGACAACACGTCAACCAGACGGCTGGTCTGTACGTTATTGGTATTTCGGTGCCGAAGGCCTGGTAGGATTCAGGTGTGATTCAACCCACCTATACTCCATGTTTCTACAAAATTCTCATAAAGTAATTCAAAAAGACTATCTTGCTCCATTGATCCCAATTAAATAGACAGTTCATTAAATGAACATATGGTTCTCAAGACATATCTCTTTAATTGTTTTTGGGCCCGGGTCTGGTCCAACCCGGTCAGACTGACCCAGCCTGACCCTTTCTGGGTTGGGACGTGGTGGGCTCGGCCCACTGGGTCGAGGTCTGGCCCGAACAGTATAGGGTGCGACCGGCGAAGGGGTGTTTAGGGAGGACAGTGACCCAGGAAGGCAGCGGCCCAACCACTTGGGGCGAGACTCACAAGGAGGTCTGCCCTAGCCAACACCGGGGAAAGAGACCCCTGGGGTTCCTAAATAATCAAAGGAAATTTGGTTTTCATTGCAGTGGAGGGGCCACGTGGCACTGCTAGGTAGCACGTGGGACCCACTAGTGTTGTACCTGGAGGTTCCATCATGGTTAGCTAGCATTCCGACCGACCTCTCTAGCAGTGCACAACTGTGTGCCGCACTGCCACCCGCAACCGAATAGTGTACAAGCCGCCTTTCTCCGGTCGTCGCGGCTGATGAATCGTGGACCTCTTTATTCATTGACAACGTGCGACAACACACAGGACCTCCTCTGTGGCCAGCTGGTGCTGTACATTCTGATGCCCTCCGTGACTTTGTGCCATAGCCTCTTCTTGCGATGTGCGACAATGCGCTAACCCTAAATGTAGCCGGTTGGTATCGTTGCACTGTCAGTGTTACATGGAGGTGAAAGGATAGAAATATAACAGAGTGTTCAGGCCAGGTTTGTTAGGCCTAAACCCAATTCATTATCTTGTAAACATGAGGGGGGTTAAGGGTTTAATAATCAGTTGAATTAAACAACAAATTTAAACCCTGAAAAGGCACCCCGCAACAACCTCCTGAAAAAATGAATGAATCACAGATCAAACCGTTAGTCAGTTGGCCCGAGTTCTATGTATTATTCATGAATGTTCAAGAGGAAATAATTCAAAAAGCATAAATGAATAAACCCCTACCTCATATTTTCAGATAAATGCCAACACTTGAAGGTGGGTCAATGTCCTTCATTCCTGCAACAGGCTTCCAAAGATGTCCCTCGTACGTCATCCTATGGTTCGTGGTTCAGTTTCACCCATCATCTCTTGTTGGGATTGGCTCCATATTATAAGGATCCAGCATCCCAGTGCTCCTTCTGCAGTTCGTTGGTTGGTGAAGCTCTGCCGACACCCCTTTCTAACCTCCATATATATAGAAGAGGGGGAGGGTATGTAACGATGTGTGAAATTATTGGGGTCTCATAAATTAGAAATCTTCCTAATTCCATAATGAAATTATTACATAGGATTGGTAGTCAAGCAATTTATTAGCTAGACACATCATAGGCCCCACACTCCACTTGTCTGTTGGTAGAGTAGAAAGAAAATAAAATAATAAAATTATTTCATTTCATTTCTTTTACAATGTCATAAAACACAAATTTTTATCCAAACCTACTATAGTCAAAGTAAAGTCTTCATTAAGTGAATCCTAGTGTTATAGATTTACTGGTGCCCTTGTATTTTTAATACGAGACCCAGCCAAAAAGTTAGAAAAAGCTACTCAGGCATTTTCTGAACGTACCTTAAAACAAGTTCAATAAATTAATTATGTTCACCCTCAACCCATGTCATTCAATGTTAGGATCCTATTAAAGGTAACATGCCCCAAAAAACTCAATGGTACCCTCAGATTTTCAATCTGAGTTACCATTAAGAAGTCATGGGTTTTACAACAAAATAATTTTCACTCAATTATTTTATTTACATCCAGAAAATAACATTCACTGGTTCCATGTGTCGGCCAATGTTAGTATTAGCGTAAAGAAAACATACCTTCACGAGTTCAGCAGTTGTCTCGGATATTCAATTTGAGTTACTATTCATGAGTTATAAGCATTTGAAAAATAAAATAACATTATTTAATAATTTTTTTATGGTTATTCCATTTTCAGGTTTTATCATTAAAGGCCCTCATGGACTAAACTTAAGTTGTTCCTATAGTAAACTCACAATCCTGAACGCAACGGTTCCCTCATATTTCTGTTCCAGAAAACTATTTAAGAGTTATTCCACTTTTTTAGGAAAATTGCTTATGTGTGCTTATTAATGCTTACAAAAACTACGACGAATCATTCTGTGCACTTCGGGCCTTAGAATCATGCACCGTCAGATTTCACGGTCTGGAAATAATTTTATATAATTTAAAAAAAATTATACAGAAATTCTAAGACATTACACCTAGGGTTACATAATAGCCTAGGGATATAATGGGACTAAATGATCAAGAAATACCACAGTTGACTAGACCATTCACCATATATATGATGTCTAGAAATATTTATTGACTAGTTCTTGAGTTTTGATGGTCTTAGATCCTTGATAAAATCATATAACATACCCATTATCCCATTAATTTTTCTTCGATACCATTTTTTAATAACGATGTCTCTATAACTCAAATGGTATCTGGTTGAGTCATAAAAATACCTCACAAACACCTCAAAGTCCCCATAATATGGTTTAAATGGTGTGGGATTTAGAATATTCATATGGGAGGTTGTATTCCAACTTGAACAAAAAATGAGGAAAAATGAGTCCATATTTGATTTTTCTTGTTCAAACAACAAGCATGGACTCCAAAATGCATAAGATGATGAAAATTCTAATCGATGGGAATAAAAAACTAAACACAGTACATGAATTTATGATGTACATAAATCAAAATCCATACAAAATTCCAAAACATTTGAAAGGAACTATAATAAAAGGAATACTAAAGAATAGTAAACATAAAACCAAGGTAAGTCAAACATGTCCAAATGAACTAGAATGTTACTCCCAAGTGTATGTTACCACAAAGAAAATCCAATAAAGAATCTATCAAAAGGACATTAATGACCCTCCAAATAGTCCTAAAACACATCTCTTATGCTCCTAAACACCATTTAAAACTATTCCCTAAATGTGGATGCTTCAGATTTTCTTACATTATGATCCAAATTATCTACATGTATCCAAAGAAAGACTACATAGGGTGTGAGTTAAATATACCAAGTTGGGGTTACCACCCCACCTCAAACATCTTATCATAAAACATTGTGTATGAACAACAGTATAAAACTAATTAATGGAAACAAGATATAAGTAATGAATATATATAAATACATCAATACAAATATAACTCCCTATAGTGGGTGGTTTCATGCCCTCTATACCTATTACGATCTGTGGATATGGGTTTAAGACAAGTTGGATAGGTAATCGTGTATCCATTCCCACCAAATGAGTGTAATGTTATCTAGTGAAATGCCAAATCCATAAACAGATAAGGGTATATAAATATAGATTAATCTAAGAAATATTATAGTGCATCCTCTCAGGATTTGGGAAAGGGTTATAAATGAGTCAGGGTGTTGAGATCCCTTCCCATAACACCACCATATCGGTCAAAACAAGATGTACCTAAGAACCATTCCCAATAAACTATATTTCCTCTTTCATTATTTATTTTTAACCAAAATGTATGAATTAAAAATTATAAAATAATTAATTTTTTTCAATTCCCATAATATTTATATCAATATAAAATAGTTCTTTTAATAAAGTGGACAACTGAAACATAATACTACAATGAAATGATAATTCCATGTACATTATAGGGGAATATTTGAAATGAATAACTTGATATTATCAAGATTTTAAATCCCTAAACATGGGATAATATATTAAATTAATTGATAAAAGAAGTATAAAATACATGAGATAATCCTATTTTATCTGTCTTAACCATTTTCCCTTCAATTTACATGGTATGTAATTTAAGAAATATTTATTATATTAGTGTTAACTCACAAGGTAATGTCAACACGTGTAAATTTACTATCAAATTTTTGAAATTAATTATTATATGTATGGTGTGATGTGTATATATGATTATTAACTTCAAAACCTAATTTATTATTCATCAACTCATCCAGAAACTACCACAAACCTAACTCTTTTAGTTTACAGGATTGAGAATTGGTTTAACTAATAATTATTTTATAAAAAGTCTCCTTAGGTTATAGGTAAGATTATTAATCCACCACTAGTGTGACACCCCAAGCCAGAGACCACTGACTAGTTTCACTGATGAATTTCCACAACACCTTATGTGTGCCTCCCCATAAACTTGGGGATACTGACTAATAGTGAGGGTCTAAGGTGATAACATGGGTAGATATTACCATCATAACATAATAAATTAAAATAACAAAAATAAGAAAAAACATACACAATAATAATTAAAGGGTGTAGAAAAAATAAACATATCCATGCTATTCTAAATTAATATTAAATCATACAGTCATCCATATACTGATCTCCCACAAGGCCGATCATATATACAATATAAAAAAATAATAAATACCCAAATTCTTTAATACCATCAACGAGCCTTATCTTCTAAATATATCTATACTATATGGATTGAACATATAATATTGGGCCTCTATCCTCCCTGAGGCTATGATGATGCGGTCTAATCGGGTAATAAATAGGTAGGTCCACCTGAGAAGGGTGTGAGAAAAACTCAATTGGCCACCACTAATGTTGTCTATAACATAAATGGTAAATTTAGTGATGGGATGCACTATAATATATATTCTATCATCAGGGGAAATATCTCCCTTCACAAGAATCATAAATCATAACATCCATATTGAATAGAAACACTCATTAAGAACATATATCATACCATCAAGGGGAAGAAACACTAATACCCTGAAATATACCATATATCATCAAGGGTAAAAAACCCTCCCTATAATATTTATCATATTATTAGGTTTGAATAATTCATCTCCCTATAAATGGATCATATATTATCTTAGGGAATAATTCCCTTCCTGAGAAACATATAGGTTATCATCTAGAGAAATAGTTCCCCTCCTAAAAAACATATATCATTGTTCATTCGGGTGTAATAAAACCTACCTTGGAAATGTATATTATATTATAAGGGGGATTAAAATTTCTTTCTAGAAACATGTATCATATACTCACTAAATATTCTATTTAAAAAGACTCATATTGTACACAAAACCATATAATTAAATGTCTAGAACCCAAACCAATCCCTCATAATAGCAGATAAACAATGTCACTTAGAGACCAACCTTATCACCCATGGTTGGTCTTTAAAGTACCTTATCACACAAGGCAGGCCAAATTTCATGACACATCATCACATATTCAAACAACCAAAAATTTTAGATCACCCTACAATATTATAGGATCATCACAAGGGTACTAGATCATGGGGCCTAGACACACATACAAAAGAATGTCTCATCATTCATCTAGCCTCAAAGTTTTATCCCTGAAATGTTATCTCAATTTCATAACCATATCACACTTAACACATCAAAATTATTATTTTGAATATATGGGAATTAACTAGGGTCCTTCAGATTCTTTTCAGTTTCCACTCATTGGAAGAAGCCTTAACTGACATCCCAAAATTCTCTATCCACCCACAAGACCCTTTTAAGTTATAAAATAAATTGTCCAGTCAATATCCTAATCTAATTTCACTTCATTTTCCCCTAAAAATAAGGGATAGTCCCAAGACATGTCACATGGAGGACCATGCCTATACTATTCCAAATCACTATTTAACTCTTAGGAGCCTCACCTACGCCATGTACCATGTATTCTTTAAGATTTATCTGAACCCATCACCTAGACGAAACTATCTTCACAAATATCATCATGCCCTAAATGTCTCATCCATATCATCCCAGTAACTAAGGTTACATCCTTAGAATACATGATACACATAATCATATAACCCATAACCAATAGGCATATGACTCTCATACCTACCCAACTATCCTTATAAAACAAAACTAGGCTATGAAAATCTTATGTCAAGCTTGAGGTCCCATCTTGGGTGATCTTTCACATCTACTAGTATCATCTCCCCCACACTGACATAGTCACAAGGAGACTCTATTTTCCAAAATAAAAACAAATAGAGAAAATTATAAAAACCAATAAGTTTCAATAAAAATTAATCTTCATTTCCACCTCACCTCATTTATTTCCATTTAATTAAAAACCCTCTAGAGTCTATATTGTACATAACATATATTCATAGACAAGACCTCAGTCACCAGTTGCTGAGGCATTGTGCTAGTTGTAATAACCTAGGTAATGTTATAATAAATAAATTTAACACCTTATTAATTATCATTAATTATATTGTATATAAACATATTTATTATAACAATATTATTTAAATTTCCAGGCAAAAGAAAAATTATTTATTTCTATCATAAATGGGTATTCAAGAATTATATGACTTTATTAATTTTTTTTCGAATTAAATGAATTTTAATTTGATAAATTGAAGACCATTTTTTAATTTATCATTTATAAATTACATAAGGATTATTTTTTGGGAATTTAATGAAATGTCTGATTTGCAATGAATATTGAAAAAATGATAATTTTTATTGAAAAATATCGATTTTTTCAAGAATTTACCATGTCACATTCAGTAATAGATTCGTTTTAAAATTTAATTAGTTCATTTTTCTATAATATAATAGAATAAATTTTATTTTAATTATTACTATACTATAATTTGGTATAAATTATTTTTATACATGAAACAACATTCATCTAGAAAACAGTTTTTCATTAAATTTTTCTAGTTTAGTTTTAAATTTAATTCTTTCATTTTAGTAAAATTAATTTTATAAAATGGATTAAATATTTTTAATATGTATAATTAATATTATCAAAAAAAATTAACTTAATTTTTTTATCATAATTAATAGTAAAAACAAAAAACAATTGATGCCCAATGAAATGTTAAAATAGGTTTATTAGGTGTTAAAAAAATAGGTAAGAGTTATAATTTCCTAAAAACATGAAATTATTCTATTGGATGAGTAATTTTTAACAATATATAGATTCATGGATATAAATAATTTATTTTATAACATTATTTTGAATATGATAAACCAAGGCTGACTTTTGCGATGATAAGTTATATTTTATTATAATTGATAACTATTTTGGGTCATTGCATTTAATGGAATGGTTTTAAGATTAAATTAATTTTAGTCTTATTAAAAATGTATACAAAATGTTATTTTTTTATTATTTAACCTGAATAATTTATGGAAACAAATTCAATATTTAATTTAAAGGTAAAAATATTTTTACTCTCAGATATGATAATTTTCTACAATATATTTTTTCTGGATTTTGTTTCTTATATTAAAAGTAATTTTGTATAAATATAGATTTTGAACCCAGTAAAATTTATTAGAAAAACATAATAATCATTTTAAAATTTGGATAGACAACCCCCATTATTTTGGATCATATAATGAAGTCATCATGGTAAAAATATATGTTAGTAGAGTTGAAGTTAAAATAAGTTTAAAGTGGTTTAACATAGGGATACAGTTTAAAATTAATTACAAACATATATAAATATAATAGGATAATTATAATTCTACCCTATAACATATTATCATTTAATTTAATGTTCCTCTAATCCAGATAACATTATTAAGATATATATATATTATTTAATCTTTTAGGTAATTCCAAGAGCTTCCTTTTCCACCCTTATAAAATGGATCCTATCTCCACTCTTCCTCATATATTTTGAGAACTATGTCATAGAAAATACCTACCGAAATACCTTCCTAAAATACCTACTATTATCCTAGAATCAATTATTTTATCTGAAATCCATCCTAGTAAGGATTTAGTCATAAATCTAAAGTGGTTTTCCAAAGAAGATATATAATTCGTAACCAAGTGTTTTCATTTTAGTTACTCTTTTACCTCATTAAAATATTATTAAAACACATTGAAATAATTATAAATTATCTTAAATATACAATGTTTTATTTTTTTAAATATAATAAACTATATCCATCTCTTTGTTTCATGAAATAGGAAATCAAACTATCATTCAGTATGCGGCAGACTACATCCTCTTGAACTGATGTAACTCATTCTCCATCACTACCTCTAATAGGTGATTATAATGAGGATTTAATATATATATATATATATAATATTCATTAAAAATTCAGAATTATATAAATATAATATACCATGTTTTTTTATATTTATATCCATTAAAAAATGATAACGTCATTCATATGTACGTGTGGATTACCACATTCCGGAAGCGATGTACATTTTTTTGATGATTAAATAACATGGATGATATATATATATAAGTACATTTAATGAAATAATTTTATATTTAAGTTATAATAATTATTATATAAAGATAAAATTATAATTATATTCTATAATGTTCATTGAAAAATGGAAACATTAGTCATGAGTATGAATGACCTACTATGTCCATGATTGCAATGTAGTATATTTTTTATAAACATATTTCACCATTGGTTGTAAAATTATAATTGATATATAAAAATTATAATTATTTCATGATTATTAATCTTGATATTATTATAAAATTAACTCTTTGATGGTTGTAAACTTACGTAAGACATTTGGTGATATGATTTAATTGTCATCAAAACATATTAAATAAATTTAATTGACTAATTAATTGAATATGACATAGAAATAAATAAAATATAAGGAATAATAAAAATTAAAAAGGTCACTAATCAACAAAATAATTAAAATATGTTTATTTTTTGGGATGTTAATGAATGTATGTGATGAGTGTGACTCAATATAAGAGACACATTACCTTAAAAACAGTATTTTAATTGTTTTAAATAATTTATTTTTAAAAGTATTTCCTACATTACCACTTTATTAAAATTATTTAATTATGTATTTATACATACATGACTTAATTATAAAGGATAATTGTTACAAATTATCAAATGTTTTTAAATGTAATCTTTTTTACATAACATTTTTGAAAAAATGAAAAATGAATGTTCTATTTTAACTTATATGTCATTTTTTGGGTTTTCTCACCCCCAAAACTATTATTTCATGTTCAGATTTCATTAAAATATTTTATATTTTATTCAGTGAAAAATAATCCACCTTTTGTTATAGGTATTTTGGAAAAGAGTTTCCAATGGAAGGGATATTTCAATATTTGGAAATTTTTTTAATGGATTAAATCAACATTTTATTATGTGTGATCCTTGAAATTTATGATATAATGTACTATGATTATGTTATGGTTATAGAAAATTGTTTATGATTATAGATTAGAATGATATATCTCATGAAAATTGTTGTAGTACTATAGAAGCAGATGCATTGTAGAAGCGACAACACTATAGTAGTGGAGAGATGTAGTAGGAATTGTAGCACTGACCTTATTGTAGCAGTTACTGTAGAAAAGTAGGGACTACAGAAGTACTGTTCACCGAGGGGAACCTTTGGGACAAAAAATGGGCTTTCAAGCCTTGTTTTCAGGCCACATGGCCTTGGGTCTTCGGGCTATGTAATGGGTCTCTCTCTACCTAGTCTAAAGAGGTCTTTGCATTCAATAATAAATTGAGGATTTGACCCCCACCATTTTTTCCTAATGGGGGATCCTGATATAACTCATGATGATGGGTGAGCCCTATATTTCTCTCTATTGCATTAGGTTTAGGGATAAGGTTAAATAGTTTCAGGGTTTTCCTAATAGATTATTTGAATTTAAAAGGTAGGCTAATCCATTTTTAAGAGTGATTATAAGAGTTATATGAAAATTATGTCGCATGATAGAAATATTATTTATCTATTATTTCTATGATTTTTTATTTAAATATTATGATTTCACATGTTAAGATAATGAGAATAAGTTTATTGGGAAGTTTATAATACTTCTTAAGGGTGAAATTTAACACTCAAGAATGAGTTTTTCATTATTAAATATTAATATTAATTAGTTTTATTTTGACGTTAAGACCACTTATAGAATGTTTATGTGTATATTTTGGTAGTGATGTTTATTTCTTGGGTATGAAAAGTATTATTTTAATCCCAAACATTATTTAAAAAAACCAAAATTTTTATTCATATTCATAGACTAATAGGTTGAATTATTTCTATTTATATGACACTTACTATGAATTTGGTGCTCATCCAATGTCATTAAAATTTTTTAATGGGGTTCTAAGGATGTTTAGGGATAAAGATGATGCCAAAACATAAATTTTGAATATAGTTCTAGGAAAAAAAGTTTTTTGTTTTAATATTTTTGTATAATTTAAAAAATAGATACTGAATGTATGTTTACACTTTGTAATGTATGGGTTTATAATCTTGGATTAATGAAATAATTATCTATAAATCTCAATTTTAAATATCCTCAAAATGTGAGAGAAATAATTCTTAACTTAAAAATTAAGATTATAAAAATTTTAAGGCTAGGTAATTATTGTTTTATTAGAGGAAATGTTTCATTGATTTTTGAGGTCATGAAAATTCATGGAAATAAATGTAAGGATTCTAATTTATGGATACCATGATATATCGTTTTAATGTTACCATGTTTCTTTATCTAAATTATATATATTCAGAATGTAATTCCATATAGGAAAAAAGGATGATGAAGTAGGAAGGTACTTAGAGGATAATATCCATCAAAATTAGAAACCTAGAATAGATGGAGTTAGAACTAATCAGTTTTTCATTAGGATGGATTTATTGAAGAAAGCTATAAATATTGGTAGAATCCATTCTAGAATGAAACCAAATAATCAATAGAGGAACATGTGATGGTGTGTAATTTAAGAAAATAATACCCTCTTTTATTTAGTGTATCTTCTGAGCTTTTGGAAACTTAGTGATGGATTAAATCCATGAAAAAGTTATTTGAAATAATGGGTTGTTCAAATCAGAAAAGGGTAATTATTTCTCTTATTTATTTTTATGGAAAGGATGACCAATTGAAAATAATAATAGATAAATATAAGTGATTGATTCCATATAATGGGATATATTTAATAATATTTTCATTAATAAATATTTTCTAAAGGATGTTTTATATAGGATGGATAATAAATTCTTGGAATTTACGTTGAAGGGGGTATAATTAGTAGCCACATTTGAAAAAGATTTCACTCAATTTTAAAGTTACAAAAAACATTATATTCGAGATATTGATAATAAAATTAATTAGTTTTAAATAGGATTTATTTCAAGATACAAATAATCATTTGGTGAATTTAATGGTTATGAGAAACTTGTATATAGTATTGGGAAGGAAGAAATAGAGTTTATCAAAGATCCCATTTTCTATAAACACAAGAAGAAAAAGCGGTATAGGTGGAAGGTGAATGGGAATAATATATCAAAGAAACAATGTGGTAAGAAAATAGTGTTTTTATTTTTTGATAGTTGTGGTAAAAAGTACATTGGGGAATAACTTATGAAATTTTGTATGTACTTCTGATATGGTATGTTTGGGCATATGAATAATGAATATAAATAAAAAAAATTTATGTTGGTAAGACTAATTTCGATAAAGAAGTAATAAGATGCTTTTAATGTAATGAAATTAGTCACTATGTATATTGATGTCCAAATAAAATCATGAATGATGAGAAACAACATGACTATATGAAAATGGATGTGGATAAATCCTTTAAATCTAATTATGTATATTTTGTGCCATAAAAAAGGGTATCATATAAAATAAATTTTTAATTAGATTATGATAATGTATTGTTTTATTTGGGGTCTACATAGTCTTATATTTCTATGAATATTTTTGGTAAAAAAAATTAACCTCAAAAATTAATGCAGTAATTTTGTTAAAAATACCTTAGGGAAGTATTAAAGAAACAATAATTTAAAAATATCTTCTTGTTATCTTATATAAAGGGGTTCCCTAAAAAAATTATTATATTTCCCATGGTATAATTTGATATTATTTTGGGTATATATTGGCTTTAAATTTATCATCATAAGACCGATTTTAGAGCCAAAGATGTGATCTTTTTAGATATGTTTTACTTTGTATATAAGAATGAACTCATACCCTTGATAACATATTCTGAAATTGTAGAACTACTAAAAGATAGAATTGAACGTTATCAGGATCATATTATTTAAAATAAATAAACTATTCAAATTAATTATGTGATGGTTGGAAAAGAATATCATGATGTTTTTCTTGATGATTTTACTAGTGTTATACCTAATCGAGAAGATGAATTTACTATTTACATAGTTCATGTTTCTATGATAATTTTAAAACCCCCTTATTAAATGAATGAATTTTATCTTCTGGAAGTTAAAAATATGTTGAAACAATTTCTTGATAAAGGATTAATTCATCCTAAAACATTACCGTGGGGTGATCCTGTTTTATTTGATAAAAAGACAGATGGCTCCATGAGCCTTTAGATTGATATTAGAGCATTAAATAACAAAACTATTATGAATAGTTATCTGTTTCCTCTCATCAATGATCTGTTTGATAAAATATTGGGAGCTCAGTATTTTTTGAAGGGTGATCTAAGGTTTGGGAAACATAAACTAAGGTTAGTAAGGATTACATCTATATGGTAGTGTTTCAGACTATATAGGATAATTATGAGTTTTTAGTTATTACCCTTGGATTTATGAATGATAATATTGTATTGATGGATCTTATAAATAATGTTTTCCATGAATATCTAGATAAATATTTGTTTGTTTTTATTCATGATATTTTGTCTCATTAAAAATGTTATGAGTATCATGAAAAATGTCTAAGGATTATTTTGCAAACCGTGAAATAAAATAATCTATATTTAATGTTAGTAAAAGTGGTTTTTGTTTAATGAATATTTCATTCCTTCGAAATATCCTAAGTAATGAGAGAATAACTATTTATGATCCTAAAATTAACATTTTTGATGAATTACCAAGACCTAAAAATGTTATATATTTTCATAGTCTTCTTAAATTAATAGGCTATTACTGCTATTTTGTTGAAAACATTTCACGGTTTTCTTGACCACTGATTATATAATTGGAATTAGAGTTATGTCCATCTAAAAAAGGAATAAAATGATTTTTTCTATGAATTTAAATCAATATCAGTCAATTCTTTACTTTTTTCCTTTCTATCCATAAAATGGAGACTTTGGTATCAACTATGATTCTTCATTGAAGGGACCTATTTATGTTTTAATACAGAATGATTGAGTAATTTTTTATAATTAATTTTAATTAAAACTTCATGATACAAATTATCATATGTTTCACCATGAATTGGAAGATATGGTTTTTACTATGAAATATATAGCCATCACTTATATGGAGTAAAGTGTGAAATATATACTATTATGAATAGTTTGAAGAATATATTTACTAAAAAAGAGATGAATATGAGACAAAGGATATGGAAGGAATTCATAAAATATTATAACTATATAATTAATTATAATATAGGTAAATAAAATAATGTATTTTATTACTTGAGTCAGAAAGATAATGTTAAATTTATTACGGTACATCTGCATTATGATACTTTGGTTAACTATTTGATGAAAGTTGGAATTTGAAATTGTGTTGGTAGGACCTCCATATGTTTTGTTTTACATATCATTACCATCAACTTTTTATATTGGATTAAACAAGCTTTGAAGGAAGACAATGTTTTAATGGAAAAGGTATAATCAGTTAAGAATGCAATGTTCCCGAAATTTAATATGGAAAAATAAGGTTTTTAGATATTCAATAAAATTTAATGTGTTTCACGTGATCTCCAATTGAAGAAATAACTATTTATTGAGGATTATATTTCTATTCAAGAAATTCATCATAGTTGTAAAAAATTATATAGACCTTCAATAACATTTCTAATGGGAAGGGAAGAATAAATATATTTTCTAATTTTATAGTCATATATTTGAATTTTCAATAGGTGAAAGAAAAATGAAAATTACTCAAGGTGATGATACATCCTTTTCCAATGCCAAAATTGAAATGGGAGGATATATCCATGGATTTCATGGTTGGATTACAAAACAAATTTTGATGTAATAATGATGTTTGGGTAATTGTTTACCGATTAACTAAATATACTCATTTTATTCCCAATAGAGATAATATATATTTGGATCAAAATTCTAAACTATTTATCAAAGAGGTAATTATAATACATGGATTCCCTTTTTTATTACATATAATAATGATTATATTTTAACTTTTAATTTCAGGAAAGGACTTCATAATTCCATGGGTACTAAATTAAATTTCCTTACAACGTTTCATCTTCAATCTGATTAATAGTCATTGTGAACAATTTAGAATTTGGAGGATATTATTTAAGCTTATTCAAATGAATATAAGGGAAGTTAGGATCAACATCTGAATTTGGTTTATATTTATTATAATAATATTTTTCATTTCTGTATAAACATTGAAACTTTTCATCCATTATATGGAAAGGATATAAGAACGTAGATTGTTGGGATGAAGGTAGGGAAATAATAGTTTTTGATAAGAATTAGATGGAGAAATGGTAGATAATGTGTAGATAATTCATAAACATATTAGGATGATTTAGATCAGATATAAAATTATGTTGGATAACCAAATGAAATTTCTTTCTTTTAGGTTAGGTGATTATGTTTATCTTAAAGTATCTCCATGGAAAAGTGATATGTGTTTTTGAAAACATCATATTTAGATTCATGATTGTTGAGAGTATTATGTTTGGTAACAGTTTATTCTCTATGTTATGTTTTTTTGGAGAAAAAAATGATTTAAGAATCAATATGGGAACCATAAAATTGTAAGAATGAAAAATATCCGCACTTGTATATATAATTAAAAACAATTTTTAAGACACAATTTACAAAAGGGGGAAGAATTTAAAAACCAAGGTAATGTTTAATGTAAATAAATTTCAATACTTATTAATGTTTATTAGTTATATTATATAGAATTGTATTCATTATAAATATATTTGGTAATTTTTCATTCAAAAGTAAAAAACATTATTCAATCCAAATCGGGGTTTCATTCATTATATGATTTTATAAAAAATATTTATTTACAAACTATAAAATTTAAAATTTGAAAAAGTGAACATAATTTTTGAATTCAATATTTGAAAATAATATTACCATTAAATTTTGATTTTTTTTCAAATGTTTGATCTGTCAATGAATAGTGAAAAATAACTAATTTTTATTGAAAACTATATTTTGTTTTGAAGTATTTATAAAATCACATAGAGTTTTGTATTAGTTTTAAAATTAATTTAGTTCAATTTTTATTAAATATAATATATTTAATGTTATTGTATTCAACATTATCCACTAATTTTGTATAGATATATTTTTATTTATAGAACCCTATTTTTTCTGAAAAAAACATTTTTCATCATGTTTTGAGGCTTGTATTTTAAATTAAATTATTCCATTTATATAAATTTAATTTCATAAAATGGATTCCATATTTGGAATCATCATAATTAAAATTATGTGATATGTTCAACTTAATTTTAGGTAATAAATAATATTAATAATAATAATAATGTCTTACCACGGTTAAGGTTATAATAGTTTTACCTGGGATACAACTAAAGAGATAAGGGTTAGAATTAGATAAAACCATTCCTTTATCCTATTGGATGTGTATTTTGTATCAAAATAACTATTTATTTAGTTAAATCATTTATTTTAGAACATCATTCTGAATTTTGGAACATAATATTGACTTTTTTAGAAGATATGTTATATTTTATTTAAATTAAAAGCTATTATTGTTTCTTGTAATTGAAAATAATTTTTAGAAGATGAAATTTGTTTCGGTATTTGATCCAAAATTATCAAAAACTTCATTTTTTTATTTAACAATACAAATTTATAAATCCAACATACTACATGATTTTAAGGTAATATGATTTCTACTCTTAAATAGTTTATTTTAGTAAACAAGCATTTTCATGAGTTTTTATATATTATATAAAAATTAATTTCATTTAAAAATATAATTTAAAAATAATAAAAATAATACCAAATATTCAATCATATTTTTTGATGTATTAAAATTTCCTTTTATTTTTGGTCATATAAAAATTTTATCATTGTAAAAAGGTAAGTTATCACAATCATTGTTAAAATGAGTTTAAAGTCATTTAACTAAGAGATAGGGAATAAAAATTATTCAAGACTTATATAAATCAGTTTTTTAGATTATATAGTCCTTATAAAACCTTATATTATAATTTGGGGTGCTTTGGTGCCACTTTACATGATTATGATATAAAATTATTTAGTCTGTTATGTAATTCTGAGTGTGTCCTTTCCCTAACTTATAAAATTTAATCTCACCTCCTATCTTCCCCATATTTTTTTATCACTATAATTCATCAATTAAATAAAAATATCCATCCCATACCATGTCCTATATTCCGTAGTTTGATTAAAAAATCAACCTAAGAAGGCTTTCGGAACAAAGCTAAAAAAATTGTCTGCCGAAGAGGTATAGTTCTTAATCAAGTGTTCTCATTTTATTTATTCTTCTATTCTATTAAAATATTATTATAAATTAATTAAATTAAAAAATATCTTCCATATATAGATATTTTGTTATGTTATTGGAATATCCTACATACATTTCCTTCTTCCATCGAATGAGAAATTAGACCATCATTTGGGTGTACGACAGACTGTTGTCTCATGAACTGATGTAGTTTTTCATTATCACCACCAATCAAATATAGTTATAATAATGGATTTAGTTTATAAATATTTTATTCATGACATATTTTTCATTATTAAAAAATAAGATTTCATTTTTTCTTACTTTCATATCCATAAAAATATGATAACATCACTCATTCATGGTTGTGGATAACCACATCCATAAAAAGACATGATACTTTTTTCATAACCACATCACATGTAAACTATATATATCTAAAATGGAAGAAACAATATTACATTTATTATAAAATTATCATATATTTTATATTAAATTATACCCACCTTCTTTCCACTATTTTTATTGAAAATATGTAAATTCTACTTATGAGTATGCATGAACTACAATATCCAAGATTGTAACATTGGAACCTACCACTAAGATCTCATCTTTTTCCATGAAATATTTTAGGGAAATGGAATCGGGTAATATCAAGGTAATATTTAATGACTTTGGTTATGTTAGTGGTGTTGGTTGGCTTGGACGAGAGGAATTCTTGTACATGTTGTGTCTGCTTCTGGATTCCTGTTTTTTTTATGATGCTGCAATGCATGATGAATGTTTCCAGCAATCTATTTGAATCTACATTAGAAGAGGATCATAACATTAATCCTTCAATGGTGTTGGAATTTTGGACATAGATTCTTGAGAAGGTATGGCTTCGACATCTATTTCGGCCCCGTGCACTTCTGTATGGGACTGCTTGTTGAAGGGTCCTGCTTTAGTGAAGTCTTGTCATCCTACAAAAGCTATGGGGAGGGGCAGATCATGTATTTTATTCTGGGTTCTATTCACCACGGGGGTTGTTTTTTCTTTCTTGAGGGACATCATGGTTTCTCAATTTTTCCTTAAAAGTTTTTTTATTATATTAAAAAAAAAAATTTCATTCCCTGATTTTATTTTAAAATTTTTGTTGAATTATAAAATGGAAATTAATTTTTATTTAATGGAATAATGAACTCTATTTCCATAGTCAACTTACCAAATTCATTTTTGATATATTATTTGAATATCATCAAAACGCCCAATGTGAACTTAATTGACTATGTAGTTGAATATAAAAAGACAACAAATTAAATAAAATCAATTATAAAACTGAAAAATATTATATAGAAGGTAAATAATTAACATTAAATTGTTATTCAGGAAGATAATGAACATACGTGGTGATCCAGATATGAGGCATGAGACACATTCCCTGAAAAACCATATTTTAATTATTTTACTGATTTATTTTATAAATAATTTTCCATCATTTCCATATTCATAAAATTATTTCATATAGGATCAAATATTATAAAAATGGATTAAAAAAGGGTTGGATTATATTGGAAAAATACAAAATAACAAAATAATAAAACATTTGTTTAAAAAAAAATTGATTGACGGTTCAACTAAACATCAAAGTATATAAATTGGATAGATAGTTCTTATGAACTTAATATTATGAATCAAATAGATATTTCATATGAACATCAAATTATAAAATTGACATTTTGTTAGTCTAAATATTTGTTCTTAGATAAGTTAAGAATATGTAAATCTTTTCTATATAATTTCACTGTAAAAAATGTAACTTATAAAAACAAGTAAAGTAAGAATTTATAATTTTGTAAATATAAAATTATAGAACTTTATAAAAGAATGATCTATACTTTAACCTTTATTGTTAAGGATGTTTATATCCCAAAATTTTGGAATCAATATTTTTAACCAAATTGTAATGGTCTGTTATCCTTAAGCAATGAAATCCTTGATACTAATATTAGAATAACTTTTTCTCCCTAGACACGAGGACCATCAAAAAAATATAAGATAAAACTCTATGTTTCTATCCCTATAATCCCTATAACAATCATTATTAGACATAAAATTACAAAACAAAAAAGTTATTAAGATATTTAAAAAATTTAATTTAATGGATTTCATATGAAAATGAATCCAAAAAGATTATATAAAAGATATCTCAAGGTAAAAATATGCTACAAACTATTTAAAAAAACTAATGATAGTCAAAGATGTATAAAAATTCCTTGTACATGATAAATGATCCTATTTATATAAGAAGTTACCACATTCATATATCGTGAATCTCAAAGTTGGTTGTAACGACCGTGGAACAAACATTATCTTGAAAACTCAACATGTTCGTCTCCTGCTTGTTATATAATACAACATCAAAGTATAAAAATAATTTATACAATGAAATGAATTTATTTGCCTTTAAAAAATTTATATCTCCCTATATAAGATTTAATTAAAATTTCCTCTATAAATCATATCTTCTTACATCCAGAAAATAGTTTTCTAAAATTAATAATTTTACTTCATTAATTTAGAATTAGTTATATTATTAAATTGGTTATTATATAAATATTCATCTTGAAATATATACGGCTATTTTTATAAACATTATAACATGTTCATTAGAATATAATAATTTACTATCATGACCCAACCCATAATGAGGATTGAGCCACAACTATCAGAATCCCACCTTCATAGTCCAAGGGGGTGACAAGAGCCAAAGTTATAACTGACTTGGGGGGGATTTTTACTAAGTACCTATATGCACACAAACTTCCAACATAATGAATAAGTGTATAGGGAATGGAGGAAATATGTAATGATACAATAAAGTAAACCAATAAATCATTAACCACTAGATAGTACAAAAGTACAGTAGGGTAAACTAAAAAGTAAAGGGGAAAAATACACATCCAACCTGAAATGTGTCCCAAACTAATAGAAAACTAGAATAGTAAATAGCTAAGAGTGCCCAACTCATGAATCCTAAGTAATGACCATCATATGTTGTCCATGAAACCCATATATCTAATCTCCATTGAAGTTACAATCAACATGTTTGTCCTCTGCATAAGACACAAGTCATACAGTAAATGACCATAAAGAAATGAGTATAAACATACCTAGTAGGACACCCCGAAAGCTATGGGGGTATAAGTAAAAAATACAATATTAGAGATAGATATCATATTCAAATGTTATAGTGAAAGAGTATAGCTCAACACAAAAAATAGTGAAATTAAGATAATCCAAGCACAAGGGGTAGGACAGAGTGAGTAGATTAACTACTCATCGAGTCTTCTCCACCTATAGTAGGAGAGTGAACTCATCCAGCACTGAGAATCTAGAAATAGAAAGAATGAGTTTTAACCTCCACATATTCACCTCTCTTGGATGAAGAGTATCAAAATGAATGAAGTGTATATACAATAAGGGTTTATATATATGATCATTCAAAGAATCCCAAATGAGATAGTAATGGGATTTCCATCCCTTAAATCATACCAAGAAGAGGTGTATGTAACATTTCCAAAATTTCTCCAATGATTATATATATCCCACATATCTACCCTAAACAAACAAGTCGAAGGAACTCAATATCCACACATTGATACTATCTTATATGGTCAGAACTGACTCAACCACATGATTTTAGGTCACGTCACAAGAACTTGTCTCAATGGGGGATGTGTTTGTATTCCAAGTGAGTCCAAAGCTACACCAAACCACAACTCTTCATTGTTCTTCACATTTTTAGGCCCAAAATTTATAAATAGAGTACCCATGACCTGGTATATAACTAGAAGGTTACACATTGTTAGTCACCATGGAACTCCACTACCATGCACCACTAGAGGTTAATGCTCTAGAATGTCATTAGGGAACTCCACTTCCCCACCCTGCTGGAGTGTAACACCCAGAATAAGTCACTAAGGGAACTCCACTTCCCATCCCTAATGGATGGTAATGCTTATTATGCTTCACATCATATCTCGCAATCCCCAACCGAGGCCACCATCTTGTTATACATAGAAAACACTCAAGATAGGCTACTCATATGCCAAAATCCAAGCTCAAACAATGGATATACGGTCATTCGAAAACTTTTTAATGAAGATCATGGGGTACATGGAATGTTTGGGGACCCGCATGGTATGTTTCCCTACTTCATAGCCTGGGAATGTCCCTGGCCAGCACTGGGATGCCAACCATGTAGGGGTACACGCAATGTAGGTGGACTACACTGTATGTCCAAGTTATCCAGGGTCTGGGATGTTTAATACTAGTTGTGTGCATGTACTTTAGTACAAGGAATGTTCTAGGACATTTAATTCCACACATATTCCCATCTGTGTAACCCATCGTTGGGGTTATCCAAATAGGCAAGTGTACATGACATGTATGTTTGGGTTTCATACTGCATTACCCTCAATTTTTCTAAAACCCTAGTGTCACTACTGCAGGGTCTATAAGCCATGTGTTCATCCAAGAACACGTAATGTAGTCGGGATTTTCACAAAATGGAAGATCCAGTCATCACTCCTTAAATTTGATCAACCCACTTCAAATTTGAATATGTTTATGGATTAAAAATGTGAATCTATTCATACCTCATCGAACATATTAATTTATCACCAAAAATTTGCCTCTAATAGATGTGGGGGTTCACTAGTCATTCCACATGCCACCGCAACTCCAACGCTTAAATATCTAGCCTCATATCATTGAATAAAAAATCCTAGAACTATAATGATTATAGATCTATACTTCGCTCACAAATCCATTCACATTTGATCGATCTTCTGTGTATCCATGTGTCCAATTGAGATTCATTCATCTTGAAAAGGTCTAAACAAGACCAAGGGTTCCAATCAGTGAAGAATGATAATTTAATTTAGGGAAAATACACCAAAACAAAGTTTTAAACATCGTCAGCTAAGCATTCTTGGTAGATAATCATGAATGTGACACTAGGGTTAGATAAAAAATATAAAATAATAAAAACTCAAAAAATGGGAACACGTGAAGGGTTTTCATGTATTAGATTGAAGACAGAATAAATATATAACAATACATATGATATAATGTTGTAGAACACCAAAATAGGTGTCCCACCACAGTTTTGGATCAATCACTGATGAAGAGCACACTCACACAATGATTGGAAGGAGCTTCCACATTTATTGTGTATGAATCTAATCTAATTAATAGTTCCATAACTATTTTTTTTATTCACCAGGGAAAATGAGTATGGGTTGGATTGATATAAATTCCAGTATTATGAGACCAACCATCGCAAGCATAATTTTTCTAGATTGTGGGTTCTTCTCAATGGTGAGGTCCATTACTAGCATGCTGGAATTTCTTCTAGAGGTTTAGATACCAACCTATGTTAATGTTTGTAATTGTGTGCTTGTGGGGACCTAAGGTTCACTCTGGTTGGTTTGGGGCTTAGGTTTCCTTCTTCTCCTGCAATCGAATATTTCTACTACCGAGGAGGTGTGTCAGTGCATGGTTTGATTTTTGAAATTTGAAATTTGGATATTGTTTGGTGCTTTGGAACTATTGTGAATTTTATCTCTAATTTTTAATTTAGAGGATGTGGGGGGGGGGGGAGCTTGAGTGAGTAAGCTGTTAATTTTTTTTGGTTTTTGGGTTGGATTTTTAATTTTCTGATCTTTATTGTATGATGGTTTTGTAATCGAGTTAGGCCATAGAATTTGAAGATATTAGTTTGTGAGGTTCCTAGTAAACTAAAAGTGGTTTATTCAAAAATGGAAAAAATATTTGGATATATATATAAAAACCTTATAGTTTAGGTTAAGTTAATTATTTAATTAAATAAATAATTTAATAAATCCACTTAACCCAGCACAAATGACTATGGGGTCTACACTTCCTGTACTGACTCATCTGATGTCATGCCTTGTGATAACACTATGTTATAGACTCAAACATGGTCTAAGATTTTAGATCTAATAAACCATTTATGATTTTTCCATTTTCATTGACATATAATGTATACCCAATAAATACTATATTTAATATTTCTATAAAATTATTTCCGAGAACACTGGGCTTCAATATCGCACACCATCTCAGGACCTAGCTATGGAAATATATATAGATATATTTCAATCTATTATAACTAAAAAACCATGTCTCTACATAATTTCCTCCTTAAATTTATTCATCCCAAAATAGAAAAAACTAGGAAAATAACTCAGGATACTAAGCCCATACTTGGCTCTCTTGCTCCTAGGAACTCTCTTCACATTTCCATACTACCACAACATGCAAACAAAAGTGTGTTCTATCCATATAGGGTTTACTTTGGCCGGTCCTCAATCACATTGGGTTCTCCAAAAAGGTGGAACCATCCTGGATTTATAGTTCACCCAATCGATGATGTGCATAGGTTCATGAACGTATCTCCTCAGCTGTGACACATGGAAGACATCATGTACTCCCTCTAGCTATGGGGTTAGGGAAAGGTAGTAAGAAACCCTTCCAACCTTCTGCATGATAAAAAATGAATTGATGAACCTTAGGAATAGCTTTCCTCTCCAGCCTAACCTCTAAATTCATCATCATGGGGAGAATCACAAAAAACATGGTATCCCAACTCGAACACTGAGGGACTACAACAATGATCTGTGTATGGTTTTTTAAACTCTAGGCCTTTCTCATATTCTAATGAATGACCTAGAATTTTCCCATTGTCACTTGTACGAACTATGGGCCCTTAGGAGATGAATGTCCAATATCTTTCCAACCAAGGGTCACCTATAGGGTATGCAATACAATTCCCCAAAATGTTCCATACTAATTAAAGAGTGGTAGTTTTTTTTGTAGGCAATCTCAACCAAAGGTAGGTGGTCCTAATATCTCCAACCAAAGTCTAACATACAAGCCCTTAGTATATCCTCCAACACCTAGATAGTGAGATTGGTCTACCCATTGGTCTTGGGTTCAAAATCTGTACACATCTACAATTGGGTCATAAATTCATCCTATAAGAATCTACATAATTGTGACATAAACTAAATTACACAATCAGAGAGAATACTCAATGGTACACCGTGAAGGCAGATGATCTCTGATTCTTATAGTTGACCTAGACTCTCCACCGAACTCTACTACCTGATTGAAAATAGGTGTTCCCACATTTTGATATAGTCATCAATCAACCAGATGGTATCTTGTATCTTCTCTATGAGTAAAATTGATGTTAAAATATCTATGGATATTCCATCCCATTTCTATTCCGAGATCTCCTGAGGATCCAAAAAATCAGTTGGAACTAGGTGCTCATCCTTTACATGATTAAAGGGGAGGCACCAAGATTTAAAATAACCCTATATTCGTCTCATTCCAGACCACAAAAACTATGGTTGAAGGTCTTTGTACATCTTCCCTACATTGGTATGTACAAAGAGTATAGAATTTTGGAACTCTCACATAACCTCCTCCCACAATGTGATTGGAACCACTATTCACCAATGGAATAAGATGAAATGATTCCCTCCTTTAGAATATCTATATGGTGAGTCTCTTATATATATATGAACACATAATACTTGACAGTATCTGTATCTCATTTTAGACACACATATGATCAAAGGGAAAAGGATTCAACACCATCAAATGAATAAAAAATGTATCCTCATTCCCTACCAGGGTCAGCTATAGGGAATCTAACTAATCTGAAGCTTCCTATAGTGAGTAAGCCTAATAATTCCTTATAATGGAACTTTCTAGAAAATTTCCCTTCCATAGAGTATAGACTATCTCAAAAGTGTATGTATTTCTGAAAGACTACTATTGTGTTTTCAAAAGAGTAAGTATATTCAAAGGCTTTATAGAACGTTCAAAAGTGTATGTATTTTCAAAATGTATTATAACATTTTCAATGGTGTAAGTATTTTCAATGGAATTTTCAAAATCATGTTTTAAAAAAAATTAATGAAATTTTCAAAAAGTTATTATATTTTGAAAAGTGTTTTCTAAATTATGTTTTCAAATTATAACTATTTTCACATAATTTATAAAAATATATATGTTCACAAAAATTTTAAAAAGTTTTTTAAAATGTATTTTCAAAATTTATAAGTATTTAAAACAATAATTAGTTTATTAAAAAACCCCTTACTGGGAAATTTTTCTCACCCTATGTTTTTATAAAATATTTTACGGATTATTTAGATGCTTTGTGTAGTTTAGATTCAATAAAGAACTAAGATAGGAACAGTTCAATCACTATATTTTAATTCATTAATTTATCTTTGATAATATGTAAGAGTGGTCCTTTTCCTCCAAATAATATACAAGAAAATATCCTCAGACATAGATGAATATATATTTTTTAATCACTTTTTTTTAAAATAAACACCATTTTTTAGTAATGGATCCAGAAGCACGGGTCCCTGGCATCACACACATTCCCAATAAAAATAAGGTATCATATACCAGAGTGCCATGTGCCCTAGGTATTCATGAGTTACCATAATAGGGATATACCTAACACTATAATTCATTAGAGAAACACTTACCCCTCCCCTATTATTTGGGAAATACTTCACTTTAACCAGTATTAGGGAGATCCTTCATATTGGAACCCAATAAGGTCAACGATTCTACCATATCACCTACTAGAGCACACATTCAACATAGTCCCTAAAATAATGTGTGATATCCCCTAGACCCAAGGAAATGTAGGAATTTACCATGTTCTCATACTTGGGTTCCATTCTAACCTGGGTCCCCTACCATTTTGATTATCCTTTCAAGCCTCCTTTATAACCCAAAGATCACCACTTATACTATTTATTACCATTAAAAGATGTATTATTCATCCAATAATACAACTTACTTGGGGTTTCATCCTAGATATATAGGTCCCTGAAGGTAATAACTGTAATGTATTTTCTTGAGAATGAGTGTCCCTGTTTTTAGGATACTAATGAACCTCCCTTAGTTTACCATGGGAGTCATGACTAGTAAAGTCTCATGTTGGATGCTATTTGTTCTATTCAAAGAGAGATGGATAATAATATGTATCCCATATATTATATGTAACCCCAACCTATCGTCCTAGGGAATGTTACTTGATGTAATCCCTAAAAACAATCTTAAATTGAGTCATCCACCCATGAATGAATATTTAGGAAGTACTTGAATAAGCCCCATACGTACCCCTCATATTCTTAGGTGGGATATGGACCTTCTACTAGTTTTTTCCTTAATACTTCCTCATCGGTCCATTTTTTCATTTAAGTCAGTCATCATTATTTTTCAAGATACAAATAGATAAGAGATATTGTTCCAAATATGGCGCTACCACTAGGTGTGATCCCCAACCATAAATTATCCCATGTAGTTATTAATAACATAGAAGAACTATAAAGGGTCACCCATTAGTAATTCCAACACCAACCATTACTAGGACCCTATTTTTTTATTATTCCAAACTAAATGAATTAAAATTGTGTAGAATAATATCCATAACACATATCATTAAACTACAAGGAATTTTCATAACATGAAACCATAAACTATAAAATAAAAACATCACGATCTTTGATTTATGTTAAATGAGATATGTAGAATTCATCTATGAAATTGAATCCAATCAACCCATAAGTCCTAGACACATAATCATAAAAATTAATTTAACTAGGTCATGGTTGTTAGAGTTGGTGTCCCATGAACAACGTATTATACATTGATTACATATTTATTAGATGTATTTAATATTAAGATAATTTGTTAGTACATATTGTTCATTGTTTCAGAATGGATTTATTATAATAATTTTGTAGAGTATTTGTCCCATTGATAATTTTATAACAGTTCCCATCTAAAATGAGAACTTTTATGTTCTCTGATAATATTATTAAATTTTTTTTATTTAGATAACATATTATGACAGGAACCATAAAACTTATACTTTTACGTGTGAGTGACTATAAGAGGATGCGGCTTATTATCATGATGTTTTCACTTGGTAATATACAGGATGATTTATTTTTTAAAAAGACACACTAGTATGAATTACACATGTTTTGGTTACATAATATATTATGATATTTGAGCATGTCCAATGATCATTAGAATTTAATATTATCATTAATGTATGTATTGAATCAACCACATATATTTACTGACCAACACCATCACGTAGTATGATGGCGGGAAGTACGACGTGTTGGGTGTGTCACAATAACTTGTCATTAATGGATAAGTTAAGGAAGTATTTTACCATCCATCTTTATTAAAGATGATTTCTAGGCCCTTTTATTGGAATAGAACCATAACATTAAATTACATGCCCTTAATGCAATGACTTGTTTGTTTTAGACACTCAAAGAAATAAATATCGGTAAAATTGAATGAGGAAACCTTAGGGAAACCATCTAGATAAGATATAATGAAAAATAGATTTTATTACACATTGGGAATTCATATGTTGTTGTCAACAATAGGAAATTTAGTTCTATCTCTTTGGTGATTTGATACATTTCTAGAGATTAATCATGGAATTTATAAAAGAACGCATAATTGTATTTATAATGTATCATATAGGGTCACACTCTATGTGTATTTTTATCTCAATTAAATTAAATTTGAATTTGAACAATGGAATAATTATTATTCTAATGATATAGGATTTTTTAAGGTTATATTGATCCAATAAATTATATTAATTTATATTCACTATCATTTGAATAAATAAATATATTTTTTATTTTGTTGAACTTTTAATAAATATGTATTCGCTGGTATGTGAATGAAATTTTTTACTTAAGTATACAATATTTATTTGAATATTTAATAAATATCATGGAGTTAGATTAGACTAATACCACATCTGGTGATAAATTAAAGAGTTCACACCTATGTGTATTCACAACCATAGTATATTCACAATATAGGAATGGAGAACTTATATATATAGAAATATTCAACTCAAGTTATTCTTTCAATTCATTAATTTCATCGAGGAAAACTATAATAATATTATTATTACTAGTAAGGATTCATAAACATATCATGATTTTTAATGAGATTCCTAATGTATGAAATAGTTCCTCCTAAATGGGAGATATGAACCTGACCTCATATCTTATTTACTAATACACTACCCAAGAATCATTGGTAATGTCTCAGTGACTACCAGTGTTTGGAAAGATAGTACACATTGACTCAAAACCTTATCTGTGTGTAGGAGTGTTAAAAATATAGTGGTGAACCACATTAAATCCATGCACTGTAAATAGATGACTGACATTAGTAATTTGGAATCAAATTTCCGAACACAAACACTTTTCACATTAGAAAATGAATAGTGAACCCGATGTGAAATCCACTAAAAAATGGTTAAAAAAATTTTCTTCACAAATCCAATTTTTAGACAAAATAAATTGTGTGTCAAAAACAAAATGGTGATATTTATGTAATCTCTTCATACAGTAAAGTGATCGATAGAACAAACTCTTGCTGAAGATGATACATTGATGGGTTTATTGTTTCTGGATGTTGATCATCCCACGAACTTTAGAAAATACCTTTATATTATCTTTAATAAAAATAGTGACATCACATTTTTCCTAATCATATTTTAGATTCAATTTTTTTGATGTATCCCTTAGTCATAATAAAGGTTGTGGCCTTGTAACATTGGTGGATACTTTTTCCAACCCAGTGCCTCCAACACCAACTAACGAATACTCAAGTCCAATAATACCTACTCAATGGATCTCTTCCGACGTTTAGGGATATCCCAAGAGATAATATATGAGACGAATCCCCCATGATTTACCTAGGGATGATAGGTCATGAGAAATCATTTGGCCCCCATTTCCACAACCAATCACTTCAGGAGGTTATACATGTTGCATAATAACACACACCTCCCCGCCTCATGAAGGTGGTGGGGGAGATCCACTACATGTCGTAAACAACCTAAGAGATACCTAGGATATATTATATTCACTATTTTCTTCATCACCTATATAAGACCAAAATTCTACAAGAACCTACAGAAGAAGGAATTCCTTCCCCATTAATCTAACTAGGACACCCAGGAAGAGATCCCATAAAGGGTAGCCTATCACTGAAACTTAGAAGCATGTTAAAATACTAACTATCTAGAATAATATAGAAGAATATTAAAGTACCATTAAAGTGTATTAAAGGAAGAATATGATCAATATTAACTAAAAGAATCAAAATTCATCAAATAAGTCCATGATGACCACTTGAAAAAATCCATCCCCAATATGGTAGTGGATTAACCACTTTTGATGCCCTCATAATTGTATCCCATTTAATTTTATAATAAAAATAAAAATTTCATGAGAAGTAGGAACTTTTTTTAGTTACATATAGAATATCCCAGTGGAAAGGCCAATCCAAGGTTTGGGTGTATTTCTACCCTCAAGGTTATATATCGTATCACCCATTGGGAAGAAATGTACCCTTATTACAAAAACACATTTTCCATTGAAATAGGTGTTTCATAAAAAATATATATAATCATTAAATATCATCACAGTTGACCCTAATGATTCTTTATAACATGATACTAATGAAAAACCTGATAAATAGCAGGCACACATAATGAATTTCACTCACACAGAGGTACGTGAGGTCAGAACACATACCCAACATCCTAGAAAGTTCCATGATTTGAGATACCCACTGATTATTCTACTACAACCCACTTAATTGGATTTTTACAAAGAAAATATAAGAGGGGTGGTTGAAACCATAACCTACCCTAAAATAGAATACAGTGAATCTATCTCAGTAGAAGAAGAAATTTATGCACTTAAGGAAATAATATATATGATAGAACATAATAATACTGAATTTTCCACAGGAAGCATACCCACTAGGTAAGATTTTATAGAAAAAGATATAACCACTACGAAAGAACCTATATAATGGGGGGATTCTTCTAAACCCAAATAGGTATAATTAATCTAATCCATCAACTATATATTACATCCAATCTCCCATTTGACTAAAAATTTTATTGATTATCAATTGTTCCTTCTACTATGGAGGCATAAACTACCTTTTTAAAAAGGTAAAGTGGGGTTAACTAAAGAGGTGGTTTCCCAGGAATTACTATATTTTCTTATAGCTTGGATAGATTATCTATAAGGACAAATAATTCCATTATAATTGGATATGAATATATATCCCAAGTTGGTGGATATAAATCATCATCCACCCAACTTTTGGACGTTTAACTTCACAATATTAGATGGAATAAGTGATCAAGAGTTGTATCTCATACAATTTTCTTATTGGTGTGACCCAATGTTGGGAACACCAAATGAATAAGAGGTATATAAAGTCAAATGTTTTTATAGACCATATAAGTTCATGCATTTTCTTAGTATAACAATCTTGAAACAAAGATTATTAAATTTTGGGAATATATTCTTCATCGATTCTTCTACAAATGATTCTCTATATAAGGGAGAAAATCTATACTAGACCTATATAGTTGCAAAAATTTAAATAATGATATAATAATGAATTTATTTTTTAAATGGATGTGTCTAACTTAATCAGTGAAGATAATGCTTCACCAGGAACAATTATAGGAGATCTTCATAGAGAATCTATACCATAACATTTCAAATAGGCTCATCCCCTTGATGTATTCTTATAGTTTTCGAGATTTTTAAACTAGAATACAATTTCTAAAGGATTATATTAAAAAATATAAGGATAGATCTCATCAAACTCCACTATCCTGAATGATTATCTTATGAAAAGGTGCTTTAG
Source organism: Viscum album (assembly GCA_963277665.1). Classification (NCBI taxonomy): domain Eukaryota; kingdom Viridiplantae; phylum Streptophyta; class Magnoliopsida; order Santalales; family Viscaceae; genus Viscum; species Viscum album. The sequence continues at coordinate 436,823,663 of OY728158.1, forward strand.
TTTCCCTAACCCTCAACCATAAATGGATGAGGGATCATATCCTTAGGCCAAATAATATATTTTACTTCAATATTGACCATGTTATAGTGTAATTAATATCTACCATATAAAATGGACTAATCACATTTCCAAAAATAGAGATTCCAAAAGAAGTTGGATAAAAGGATCACAAAAGTTACCACCATTAATATCATATAATGTGTTACTTGATCCAAGAATGAATCATATTAATGAATCTATAGAAATTTAATGTCAATAATGGTCAAGTGATATTAGAAAATGCAAAGGATTCTATAATATAGGTGTTTTAAATTCCCTCTACTGAAGAAGAATGATATTGATAAATGGATCCATATGCGAACTCGCTACATTTTTATGAATGTATTATATAAAAATTAGGAGATAATGTACAATCTATGAATAGTGAATGATTGAATTAAACAATTTTGATCCAATTTCATGGAAAATATTTAGCCACGAGAACTTCATAATCATTGACTCTAAGGATCAGATGTAGTGGTACATGAGAGAAAATGAGAGGGAGGGGTTCCAATGTATTCAAAAATTATTCTATACTAATATTGACTTAATTCAATCAATAACATGAAAATGGAAAATGTACCACTAAACATGATTCTATTTTGACGAGGAGAACTAGTTAGACATAGTTAATGTTATTTGAGAGATAAAAAAGTGCATTAAGAAATATAAGTTTTATGAAATAGGACCCAATATTCCATTTTTTACAGCACTATATATATCTAAATTTTTTTACATAGTTATTATTAGTTCACTCTTTATATAGATGATGTCAAACATATAAAATATTCTAAGACTCAACAGTTTTTACCATCCCCTACTCCAAGAATTAGTGAAAATATACTTGTTGATACCCTTAAAACATATAAAAAAGGCATATTAAACACTTTTGATGCCTCAAAATATAATTTTGATATAGATATTGCTATATTAAAATGGTATATCCGATCATTATGGTTCACAACTAGACTATTTTCATCCACCATTGAATTTTATATCCTAAAAGGAATAGATATTGTCATTTCCTCTACTAGTCAATCCCATTAAGCTAATATGGTCATCACTATAGAAGACCATAAACATCTATTTTGGTGAGAAAATTAATGTTTTTAGGAATTAAATATAGTTTTTATTCAATGAGGTTTTCCCCATGGTAAAATTCTAGAGTCTTACTGTAGAGGTCCTCCTAATGAAGAATTACCCAATACCATTAGTCTAATAGAATGTTTATATTATTCTCCTGATCATCTAGTAAATTATCTACGTTATTAAACATTGACGATCACCACACATTCCCTATGACAATTGGAATTATTCATTATAGGGACAACATCATCAATGTATCGGTCATCAATAGCGATAACATCATTCTTTAAATCAATCAAGATTAAGGAATAACTTCCCAAATATCATATTAAACAATGAAAACATTTCAATTAGGTCATATATAGTATATAATTGAATTATTATTGTCACCCACCACTCAATTATAGTCAAAAAAGGTATATATATCATCCAATTAGTGTTGATACATAGATACTTCCCCTATTCCATAGAGAATTACTTTGTTAAGATCCCAAAGATTAAGATATCCCAAGACATATATTTCAGAAACCATTCTAATTTCATCCCATTCCAACAATTTTTCTGGAGTATAATTTATAAGTGATTAAAAATTAAGGATTTTCTTCATAGGAAGTTGTTTGATTGGATAATGGAGTATTTTATCCTAGAAATTTTTTATCCATGAAAACAACATAAGTGGATCACACAATTCATGATAAAGGATTATGTGCATACATAAGTTTACTAGTGATGAAATAAAGGCCATTATTTTAGGTTTTTTCATATAGATACATATGTCACTTATTCATTAAGGTAAAATCTACTAGAACATACAAATATAGAGAGACATGTGGAAACTCTTATGAAATTATGTCACATTAATTAACCATATCACCTAATTTTGGGACATACAATTGATTAATGATTTATCTTTAAAATTTTCCTTCAAATGTAGATAAATGAATCACTTATCGAGATAGATAACCTTGAGATGAATGTAATCTATATATAAGTATTTCTCACTTTAATCAAAGAGAACCCTACCTGAAATACCACATTAGAGGAATCAAGTCCATTTAATATAAAATTTAACTTCATAGAATATGTCATTGTAGTATGATGTTAAACTATGTGACATTGTGTCCATTAAACATGACATTTAGCTATTTGGAAATTGTCCTTATTGTACTATCTTGTGATAAATTTCAACATAGTCTATGATTAAAGTGTTTAAACTACATAATAGATTATCCAATCCCAAATATTATAAAATTCATGGAACACATCCTCATTGTATAGCCTCAATCTACACGATTTAATCATCTTAGCTATATGAATTTAAACTAAGTGACCAATGACATGGTCCCATTACATTTAAAAGTTCAACATATTTTCCACCCCTCATGACCATAAAGGTATTTTAAGGGTCTTCTCCATATGACCAAGACCATAAAATCATGAACCTTATGGAAAAGATTGATCTATATAGGGGTACTTTTTAATTCCTCAAGGACTCAATTTTAATGGCTATTGAATCCGATACTAACATCATGGTTCAACATTTATATGAAAAAAATTTACCCCTCATTTGAATTATTTTTTTCTTGACTCTAACTAATCTAGGATATAGAGTGATCCGTACCTATACTATACTAGTCCCAAACAAAACTTGCATTTCCATATTTAGTTATGATTTTGTGATAAAGAAAAAACTAATCCACATTAGGATTTTATTCCTCTCTCCCAATAGTTATCCTTAACATTTTCCCCTATTCTCTGATAGATGACCTACAAAAACAAGTCATATATATATATATATCTATGTTGTATGAACCTATACAGTGGGGCATATGACTCCTTATCTCATGATGTTAAACTATGACAAATATAGTACATATTTCAACACTATAAGGTACTTATAGAAATATATCATATATGACCCAAATTACTTATATGATCACTAAATTTTTTTTGGTAATTTGGAATTAATATTCAATCCATAAAAATATGTTTGGGTAAAATAATATAATTTCTAAGAAATTATATATCTTCTATCTTGGGTAGAATTATGAAAGGATTTTCTAGTACATGCCCTAATTAGAGTAAAAAAATTCATTTACCTAGAATTTCTCTAGATTATTCTTGGCACAATTTACAATAACTATGTATGGATTGTTTCTTTTTAGCAAGGGAAACATATTATTTCTTGGATATCAAATCAATTTAGATATTTGAAACTTATATCCATTTAAATTATCAAATCATCATGGCCTAAATAAAATTTCACATATCCCTAAGAAAATTTATATTGGCACTGATACCTCATTTACATGGGGAATGTATTTCTCTTACTAACATATAAAAAATAGAAAATTTAGGACAAATATGTAGGACCTTAGACATCAGCCACCATTGGAGAAGTTTTTATGACATAGAATATCATCTCATCATTGTCAAAATTTAAAGACCTTAAAATATTGTTCAAAAGGGACACAAAGACCTACCTGGTTGAAAATAATCACAGGGAAGACTTACCAAAAGTCATGTATCAGTTCACTATGTCATTATTTTTCATTGATTGGTAAAAATTTATAGCATAAATAAATAAGGTATCAATCATTTAGGGTCAAAATATTATCACTATGAAAATATAATCTATGTTAGATGAATCTACTGGTCTAGTAAAAAGTTGGGAGATATATTTTTTCCCATTCATTTTCTCTTAGAATATACCACGGTTAAGTATTAATTATCAATAGTGATATTTCTTTAAATTAAGTTGTAAAAATAAATTTGACCATAAATTTATCAAAAAATGTCATGGTATATCCCTTATCCCTAAAAACGTGTTCAATATAAGGTGACGTAACCTTCAATGTGCGTCAACAATTTTTGAATATCCATTTATCCATGCACCTAATTTATATGTTCGATGTCCAAATAATCACTAACTCAGCTACTTATGTGGAAAATCCCCTCTTCATAACCAGTAAACTTGAGTAAATCCTATTGGTTTCACATTTTTTATATATTGGTAATCATTTTGTTGATTGATCCGAAAAAACACCCCTTTGAATGTGGAAAAACATTGTTTCCTTTAAGACACATAGTTACCTAGAAATATGTTTTTAGCCTCTAAGTAAAAGTACCCCATAACGACATGTGATATTTCGTACCATGTAAAGGAGGTCCTATCATTAATAAGGGTTATCGTATTTCCACCTATCTCACTTTCTAATTAATCCAATAATTCTTATGTTATGATTTACTATTTCAATATCCCAAACATTCAAGTGAATTCAAATACACTCTATGTTAAAAATTTGTACATGATAACCATTTTCAATGAAATATTTTGGCATTATATTATTATAAAATTTCTTGTTAAAGTCTGCATCTCCTATGAAGAACCAAATTATATTCGTTTATAATTACTTCTTAGAAATACAAAATCCGTCGGTTGAAATTATTTTATTAAACAAATCCAATCAAGGGCATGTTCTATGTCACAATACTCCAAAAAACACAATACAATGGTTCTAGAGTCATGATTATAAAATTTATACACCAATCATTGAGGTGGTCCATAGTCATAGTGGGATATCATTCATTTTGGTATTATATATCCCTTATCACCTTGTATCATCCTTTAGTCAAAGCTGAAAAAACTTGAACACTGACCTTAATGGTATATCATTCATGACTTTAAACTACCTAAGGAAAAATAAATAGCACTATAAATGCATAAAACATAAAAAGGGATCCTAGGAAAAAGTAAAATATTCATACTCTAGGCATTAACCATTCAGCACGTAAAATAATGTGAGAGTTTAAAAAGGTAGAGGCATAAAAATTATCATGTCAGATACCCACAAAGGGTAGCATATGAAAATTTTTAGCTTATTTCCCCTAACCATCTCCATCAATAAAATAGCTATAATTTAGGGTAAAAATTGTTAGAATATAAAAATATACTTTGTACCACCATTGGGAACTAGTTAAAATAAATCCATACACTATATATATATTGAACTATAAAAACATTTGAGCACATTTCTAACAATGATTTATAATGTTCAAGATGATTCTTCTTAGGGAAATGGTTCTATATTTCATTACCCATAACTCAATACATATAATCAATATTTCAATTCCATAAACTATTTAGATATGTAAATTCTATATGTCCTAATTTAGTAGTGTATGATCTCGATCTACATTAGTGTTCCATGTGTATTGGTTTGAAAAATTATTCTAGGAATTTTAAAAAATCCTATAATAAAATAGACCCATATTATATTCTTCTATGTATAATCCTGATCACCATATATATACCCTTTTAAGAACTAATAAGTCTTTAAACCTATTCTAACAGGATTTATTGTGACATCCAGATCGCCTATATTGGATACAGTTGTAAATTATACATTATTTCTATTCAATTCATTTTCCATATATTTGGGAATATTAATTCTGGTTGGGTTTATAGGTAATATCTCTATACTGTTATGTCATAATTTATGATTGAATTATTCCTCACTAAAATGAAAAATACTAGAGTTTATTATTCCACTTGGAAATAAATACATCTTGATTTGAGGTCTTCCTCTAGATGTAATAAAATACATGGGTTAAAATTTCATCTTATTAAACACCCAAACATCTCAAGTAAGCTTTAAAATCCTATTTTATGTTCATGTTATTTGACACAATTTGCCTATTCTAACATATAATTTCATTCAATTCATCCAACTCAAATCTAATTAGGGGTGGGGGGTTATTTTCTCACCATGAAAAATGTGTTTTACACACATTTATATGCAATATATAATATGTTTATTTCAAATATGATATGATTATTGAATGAAAAGAATATAATAATTCTGAAAGATAACGATGAAAATTATATCTCAACATTTTGTAATAATTATCACAAACTAAAGGAAAAATTTTCAAAATAAAATTTTCCAATCCACTGACATGATTGTGTGGACTAGTCACTAGGATAATGCCTGGCATTTAATCCATTTATGATGAAATGGGGTGTTTAAAATATAGATCCTATATTTGAGGGACTCATAATGTAATTTATGGATTTATAAAACACCTTATACATGGTTACTGGGTATCTTGGGGAATCATTTCATAGAATTTTTTTTTGACTACTTTTAAATCTAAAAAAGACACTAAAATGAATATTTTTATCTATATTAAATTCATTGTTTTTTTCTCAAAATTATAGTTTCATTCGATGGGTAAATATATGTACACAACCTACCTAATTTTTTTATCTATGTCATGAATCATTATTTTGTGATCTCTATGTTCTATATTCCAAATATCATTGCTTGCATACTATATTCATGAAATTTCAGCATGATACACACTAATAATGTTTGTATATATTTTGGTTTCATGATATATAAACATACTCTATTACCATATTATTTTTAAATATTCTATTTCTACATAATTTTATGGATTTCCATGCCAAACGTATTTTCATATATGCTAATCAAATGAAACATCTGAGTTCCCTTGATTTTTTCATCTAGTTCCTTCTATGGTAACCACACAACTAACAATATTTTTCAAGGTGGTTACCCTCTTATCATCATTCCTTAATACCCATGGTATATAATTTGACATTATGAACACAATTTTGAGGTAATTTTTTGAAGATAATTGAATGAACACGTTTTGTATGATCATGTATTTGCTCATTATTTTAAGTTAATCCCATGTATGAACATTAAGAAGATAATGTTTATGGCTGCATGAACCCTAGTTACCTTAGTGGAGGTGTACTAGGTTTCCAATCACCCTATATTGTTGGAGAAAAAATAATAGAGTTCCATTAACCCTAGTAGTCATTGATATGAAATATCAAAGTGATACATGACCTAGCCATCCAAGAGGTACCCAACTAGGGTGATATATCACCTTGCACCCCATTAGGGAAACACTATTACCTACCCTCATACCCAAGAGACACTTCTTCCTACCCAATAACTTAGAGGGCCCTTTTCTTATTACCCCACAGAGGTTGAAAATTTTCAATGTTCACCTACTAGAGTGATATTTTTCTTTGGTCTATATAGAATGGTGTGATAGGCTCCAGATCCATGGATCTGTGCACCATCATCCAGTTCTCTTAACTAGAAGACACTCCCACCCATGTTCCTTAAAATATTTCCATCCTTTTAGGCCTCCAAAATGGATCATTTATCAATACATAATTTCTCTATAAACACAACACTATACAACATTCACCATATATTCATTTGAAAATAATGACTGGACATCATATAAGAGAAATTATTTATGTTATCTTCCCATACTGACTGGACCCTCATGGTAAAAACAATAATATATTTACTTGATAACAATCATCCCTATCATTGTGATACAAGAATAGGCTTTATTGGATCAACATGATTATCATTATTTTATAATAATCATGTTTAAATACCGTTATTCCATTCAATAAGCTAAGTATTTATTGATACAAACCTCATATTAGGTGAACCCTCAACCTATCAACTACAATCCTCATATTAGGTGTTATCCCTACAACCTATAATCATATAAGTCACCTACTAGGCTCAAAATCTTTCTATATCACATGTATAAGCCCTACATGTATCTTGTATGTTCTTAGAACAAATATGGGACTCCTACTAGGTGTAATAAGTAATCTATCATCACTATACTGTATTCCCCTTTAACACAATATTATGTTCTTATTTAGTTACCAAAATACAGGAGGCATACATCCATATATGGACCACTTTCTAGGTGTATGTCCCAATTATTCATAGTCCCAATTAGTTACTAGCACGATATACTAGAATGGGACTCATATGTCTAAATCCTACACTAAAAATTATTAATCCCACATTTACCATATACTCCTAGAATAAAAATTAATTTTTTATTTATAAAATAACATTAGTGAAGGACTGGGAAACCTCATATTTTCAAAGAAAATATCATTAATCAAAAAAAGGAAGTCACAAATTCCTTAAATAAAAGAATAATATAAGTATAATAAATCAACCTATATAACCCCCATTGAAGTGTATTTACCATTGTATCTAGATAATCCTTGATATGATCTTCAAAATGATTTTCAATATTGTTCAAATATTGGATATATTCCTCTATTTTTATCTTTCTATTCTTGAAGAGACATGCTAAAAATAGGTCTTGTATGTTAATCCACTCCCTTTGGTCCCTATTAATATTTACTCGAATCAATCTCTCATAAATTCTATTCACCTCCACCTATGTATCATTTATTTTGAAGTGACATAAATGTAATTATTCCTTAATGTGGATAATGAACTCCAAACATTTTCATTTTTCCATGTCCACCCTTCTGGTCATTTCCTTCTCGTTATACATTTACCGGTAAAGTGGAACTCCCATCTTGTTACCAATCTGCACTTGTTCCTTTAGGCTGCCACAATGTACCATTTTCTTTTCAACTTGAAACTCAAATCCCTTCTTATGAAAATGGTCATGTATTATAGCTTTTTATCTTGTCATCATGTTATCCCCATAGTTTTTTATGACCATGATTCCATAGGTTTAGGAAAGTAAGAATATTCCCTATTCCCTTTAGATTTCTTCCCCTTAATCATAATGCAATAGCCTGAGTATCGGGTTCCCTTATACCCCTTATTCACTCTTGGGATGTGAATTAATCTACCTTGAATTCCCTTTACATTGACCCATAAGATTTTATTGATGTCGACATCACCAAATTCTCCCACATAGAGGCCTTGACATTCATTATTTTCTTCCTCCAAAAGAGGTTCCTGGATGAAATAATCTCCCTGGGCTGAATCTCATGATTCGACCATATGATCATTCCCTTTTCCATGAAATATATCAAAAACATCCATAACATTGAAAAAATTTCCTAGATTTAGAGTTGAAGCTATCTTGGACTCATCCCATTTATTTTATTTTACCAACCCTCATATTAAGACAAGAATTCTTGCATTGGGCTTCCATGAGGCATGCAGATTGAAGGACCTTCCTCAAATGATACCATCATTAGTACCTATTTTTTAGAAAAAACTCTTATAAACATGATATCAAAATAAAAGGTGGGATTTGGGTTGAAAATTATAGGTCTGAAGAACCAATTTAGTGCACCACCTTAGACCACCTAGTCATGAAAAAAGTGAATATTTTGAATTTGATAAATTGATCTAGCTCCTGGAGTGGTAGTCATACCCTTGAAACAATGATCAGTTCTACTACCTAAGAAAAAATAAATAATCTAGATATAGAGATTCAGCCTATACTGATAAACTAAATCTATGTACCACAATATATTTCAGGAAGAAGATAAATTTACCAATGAATTGAATGTAATTAGTTTATTCTAATTTAAGTCTTCACGAACCACAATCCAAAAATATTTTGTTGGAGTTCATCAGACATAACCTTAAATGTATATTCTGGGTAGTTTGGATGGACAAAATCTTATTCTACTATCAGAACATAAATAGTGACCAACCCTATTCCCTTACATTCTAATAATCTATGGATTCTAAAAAGGAAGAGGATGTTCTGGAATAGTAACCCATAGTACCATGGTTAGAATATCCCATTACATATAGAACTCAAAAGACCACATGGATAAGTAAATGTGGAATTCGTCTAAGATATTGGGAGATTTGGAATAAGCTACGATCAAATCATTCTCTAATGAAAAACAATTATAGTATGTTTTTAGTTGAGGAGTCCCACAGTTTCTTGTTCCTATAATCCTCATGAACCAAAGAAAAATTTGTTGACAATGTCAATCGAAGGTTGATATTGTTTGATGTGAGCAAAGATTATCATATTCAAAAGGTATGATTATCTATGAACTATATAAATGAGATATAAAGTTATATAAAACCATCATAAATGATTTGTAATTTTAGGGATAATCATAATATTATGTATGAGAGGGAGAAAATAGGGATTTTAAAATGGGATAAAGGCATTGTGATGTGCCCCCATGGTAGGTGATGAAAGTTCCTCCCCCTCTAGTAATAAAGAGATATACACAGTGGCCATCACCACCATAGAAATAGAAGATGTGGTCTTCATCGAGAATAAGAAAATTATTTGTATTCAATAAAAGGAGGACACTTTAGTAATTTTTATTCTCCTTGTAGTCTAGGTAGCATGGATTTAATCTTCATAACATAATGTCATCATCACACAATGTTAACCTATATAGACATGTCTAATCTAACAACATTAAATTGTAAAACATGAACTATATGGGATTTTATTTCTATTAATAAGTATATATAGGATTAATTTTGGAGTATCCATCCCAGTACCCCATAGGTATTGGAAATAAGAGAATAATTATAATTTTTCTTGTTTATGATATCATAATCTCCAAAGGAACTGCAGTTGTCACTATCACATGACCATAAAAGGTACATAATTTCTTGATAATAAACTATACATTTCATTATTCCCTTTATAGGTATGTATATTATTCCCTTTATAATATGTATAATTAAAACCCCAGAAGGCTTTCCACCCCCATCAATGAAGATAAATTACAATGTTCCCTACTATGTGTATTTATAACCACTATATAATACCCAAATAAGTAAAATATAAAGAACCTATGTTATATATATATAAACATTAACATCGACAGATTATCTTGATCAAATATATGCATATAGTTTACCTATATTAATAATTTAATAATAGGGAAATATTAAAGTAAATATATTTAATAATTAATAGAGACCCAAAGAAAAAAAACCATTCCCCTAAAATGGGTGAGGTGAGACCACATCCCTCCCCTCACCTAATTTTCATCCTAAGCGTCACTGGTAATGTGAAAATAGTAGCCTACCTTTGGAAACAATGTCCACACTGACTCAAAACAATATGAGAATTGAAGCACATTAAAATTAAAATGTAGAACCAAATTTGGAATCCTTTATCCAAAAAATGGGAGAGTTTCCTTAGGCATTCATAATCCCATTTCCAAAGAAACCCCCTTGCACATCTAAAGTTTTTATCCCAATATGAAATACATTAACAATAAATGGTTTTGTATAATTAATCATTGGGTATGAAATTTCTAGACAATGAACATTGCACAATGGAAAGAGTCTCATTGAATGCATTGTATATCTATGAATGGTACCATATTGGGAAGTGATAAATGTATAACTAAACTAATTATCTCAATGATATTGAAACAAGGATGTTCTTCCTTGTTTTTTTAGAAAAGTGGACTACACATTAAGGTATACCACTCTAATGATTGTGAATCCTGGCCATGAAGTATGTTATTGGTTTTCTTAATTAGCTTTTAGAACAACCTATTTCCAATATAAATCATAATTGATTATATATTCTATCTTTAGATAATCCGAGAATTACCTATGAGTGATTTTGTGGCTTATCCACCATTGGAAACAATGATTATGTATATGATTAAATTAATTTATCCTAGAATAATAGTTTGATATTTGTGTCTTCAATTAAACTATATATATCCCAAAAATAAAATTTTTGTTTCATCATATCATATTCTATTTTTAATGAAACTCATTATCTAATCACAAAAAAAAATGGATAAATATAATCATTTTTTAACTAAATTAAAATGTAAAAATTCATACCATTTGTTTATAGTTACATGACCATTATTACACCTGTGAATTCCCTAAGGGTAAGGTGTGTGATGGTGAGATTTTTTGGGGGTTGTTCGACATACATGGCTTGGTCTGAGATCTCATAGGCTTTAACATCTCCTGTAAATGGTTTAATTCATGATTTAGTTGTTGAATCAGATCTTTAGAGTGATCAATGTAAAATCCCTGTGACAATATCTCCCTTAGAATATCTAATAAATTGGCTTCATAGGGTACACCATACTATCTAGACCATTAATTAATTTATCATTATTGACTTTAATTTATCATAACCTTTAATATATATTAGTCACAGTCATTTTTCAATGCATATATTAATAGAAGTTATGATGATTTTATATCATTTGAATTTGACATGATATACAAAATTTTAAAATAACTAATGTAGTACAAGTCTTATTTTATATCTTAATTACATAATAAAAAAATTATTTATTCAAATATTGAATTTAATTTATAAAACCTCAAGGAATTAAATTTTTTACATTTTTGAGAATATATCATTCATGTAAACATATGAGTATCATTTATGGAAATACTACTAGGTATCGGTGGACTAACTCCAATGAATATAGTTCACTATGTGGATATATTTCTTTCAAAATGATACTAAAAATAACAAGGATTCAATGTTCGTTTATGATATGTATTAGGATAAAGTGTGAACATAAATGTGATGGTATTTTACATTAATTATTGGGGTCATTTTACAACCTATGATTAAAAGTATTTGAAATATTTTATTTCTTCATGTCATGTAAAATATGTTGTAATTATATTACCACTATAATGGCTAGAAAAAAACTAAATTTAATCACCCCGAGAGGCGATGGGGGTGAATCATTGTACGCAACATTTTTTTTTTCAAATTCCCTTTTCCATATGAATCTTCTACCATCATTGGAAGGAGCACATAAAATATTAATTTCTCTAATATATGATCATACTAAATATCAAATAGATATATAAGAAAGTAAATCACAAGCACATAATGATTTTACTTTCTTCTCAACTAATTGATAATCTAAAGATAATACACATATCAACATGTTAGTATACTAGAATATACTATCTTACACAGTTCAATGGATATATGATTTTAAGTCATGGTTATATTATGCCTTAGTGCACCCCACTTTTGAGGTTCAGGAAACACTCACTATTAATACAAGGTTCACTTCCTCTTGTACCCCTCTATGAAATTATTTAGGGAATAAAGTGAGTTTATATATTTAAGTCCTCTTTTACTGTCTATAGTCCTAAATGTTACATTAATTCAAAAAAGTTGTTGAATATCCGTGTATCATGAACTCTAGAGTAGATAATCAATTAATTTCATCATTTCTGATTTTTCACAACTCTAAAAGAAGATAAGAGTGTCCTTTTAGTCTATGTATTGACATTTCTTAAAATAATCACACAAGTAGAACGTTTTCCCAATGAAGAATAATTTAGTAAGATAATTATTATAGTTTTTTGAAATTTTTTATCTTAAATAATGAAATGTAGCAATAAAAATCTTTTTCCTTTGAAACCTCTTCATTGATCCAGATATAATCAATGGAATTGCATTTTCACAATAAATTTCTTCTTCTTCCTCTCTTGAACGAGATATTCAGCATATTATTGCATATTATTCTAAAAAACTAATGTGTGTAGTTCGAATAATATCTTCAATATAATTACACTTCTATAAACTATTTAGATTGTTTTTTATTCCTCTAATTCCCAATAATCATTCCATGTTCCCCCAAGAATAAAATATGGTTAATGTATTCTAGATGAGTTCAAAATATCTCAAAAAATTTCTACCAATTATTTTTTCTTCTTAAATTAAAACCCAATTATTATGATATTTTGAAAACTAACACATCACATGTCAATATGATCTATTTAGTTTTATGTACATCAAATCTCTCCAGTTTGTAGTATGACTATAGTGACCATACTTTACATACATGGTTATTACTTCAAAATTTAAGCATACTTATTACTACATATAAAAAAACCATGAAAGGACCGTATAGGTATAGTGTATTTAGAAACCGGGAAACATAAACAACTGGTTCATAAATCATCTACGTTGTCTCCCATTTATTTAATCATATCTAGAGTCCCTTTTTGACATATCCTACTTAATATCCTTATTCCTAGCCTGGGGAAAATAAAACATACAAAAGGGTGAGCTCAAATGCTTAGTAAGGGTAAACAAAAGAAATATCAAACATATCATATTTATAAGAACATAACATTTTGAAAATCTTATCCTGTAAAAGAGATCAGAACATGGGATAAATCCCAGAAGTGAAATGTAATTCCATAAATCATAACTTAAAACATGAAGATTTGTGGCATACACAAATAATCATAGAAAATCATTTCTTAGTAGTCAAGACTCATTTCCAATACTATCTTAGTGGTCAAAGTCCTTTTCTGAACTGAGTTAACTCCTCATTTCAGTCCTGTTTCACTGAACCGGTTTAACCTGCTGTTCCAGCCATGTCTATCTCATGAGATATAAATCTTTACCCAATTCATTGGAGGTAGATATAGGTCCCTCCCATCTCATAATGATACAATTCTTATGTGTTCCACAAAATCATAAACCATACATCATAGCATAACCCATGTAAAAAAATGGGATTCTTAATCATCATGTCATGATAACATAATCCATGAAAGGATATCATAAAAATGATACCATCATAACATAATCAAATCAATGTAAAAATAGAGATATAAACAGAACCCTGTATTACCTTAGATGGAAAATAATTTTGATAAAACACTTGAACTCCATTCTTGAGGAAAATATCCTTTATACATCAAAAACATTTTCCTTTCATAACATGTCATATAATTTTGAACTAAAAGAAGTTGATTATAAATAAACATGAAAACTTGTAATGGATGATTCATGGAAATACTGTTCGAAAAATTCATTCATGTCGTATAAGTTAAAAAAAATTCTTCCCATACTTTGGTCGGAAAAGTCAAAAGATACCTCGTACGAAAGACGACAAAAGAATATTTTCATATCTTTTACTAACAACTCACCGAAGGGTAAAATTGGATTTAAAAAATTGTAGGTGGATGGAAATAATAATACATATTGAGTAAACATGGATGTGGATGATATATATTCCCCAGTAAATTCTAAAGTATAAACAATCTCGGATAAAAATTGAGATTGCGAGATTTTCCCTTACCTTAAGTCCGATTTGGTTCGTAAGTGTCTGAACCTCCTGTATAATGATTTAAATAATGTTATTGACTTATTACATAATCATACTTATTGTTATGATATTATATATGGTCATATTATTATCTTCTTATTAGTAATATTTCATTACTACTTGTTATTCGGGTGTTTATTACTTTTTGTTCTTATGCGTGTTTTGTCGAATAAATTATTATTCTTATCTTTAGGTTATAGGTACCTCATTTCCAGAATGGTATTAGTGTACTATATATCATATTTATTCATTAAATTCATTTATATAATAATTATGCAATGAAGATCATGTAGAACTAATTGCATCACATTGTGGAGACGGTATTCCGTACGTACGCACGGGCGATGATATCGTTCCCATGATCGTGGAATTGTATTGGCATGTATGGATACTATTTAAGAATCAATAAAACTTTACAATAATCACATATAGTTATTTATTTTCACCATTATACCCATCCAAGTAAGGTGGTGATGTAAAATATATTACACCACGGCATGGAGACGGTATTCCGTACGTACGCACGTGCGGTGATTTCATTTTCCGTAGGATGGATAGATGGTGAAATAAGGCTATTTCATACATATAATAATATATCAGTATATGAGTGATACTGATGTTATTACTTCATAATGGAACAAATAAATAAGAATAAGTAGAAGAATAAATAACGTTGAAATAATCAGTAACGGACATTACCTCATCTTTGAAGCGCCTCTTTGAGACCTCCTCTTAGGGCACTACAATTGGTCTTTCAAGAAGACCAGGATCTATAGGATGTTTCTAGGGAAGTGGTGATTTAAAATGGGACGGGGTTGGCCGAGATTGAAGGCACAAATTGATGTGAGGAGGAGAGGCAGGAGGTGCCCTTTTATAAGGGAGGAGAGGGGAACCATTGGAAATATAAGAAATATTAGTTTATATTAAATCCCAACCCCACATAAAAACATCCAAAATTACTAATATCTGAAGATAATATGATATAGGCTTGTAATTTCATCAACCAATAAAATTTATACATGTTAGGAATTTATTTTAAACATTATCAACATGATTTATCTTTATTTATCAATTTAATTTTATTTGTGGTAATAATATTCTAAATTTTAAATTATTATAACTAATCACATTTGTGTTGTGAATTTTCCATAATTTGACACTTTATGACATTTTAGACCATATAAATTTTAATTTATAATTTTTAAATATTTTTTTTGATTTTTAAACAATTTTATAATATGTTATTTCTATAAAAGAACAATAGTGTCAATTTTGACACTATTCATTTATTAGAATTTAAATAAAATATATACAGAAGATATGTTCGAACTAAAATCTTTAATAGATTAATAAAATTTCATATGTTTCTAAAATATTAGCGGAGCATATTAAATAGTTTATATAATATTTATTTTAATATTTTTAAAACCATTTATTTGATATTTTAATTAATAAAATAATTTCAACATCACTATTGTGTCCTAATTAATGATACTTATTTAACCCCTAAAAATTCTAAATAAATTCATCTGATATAGATAATTGTATTATATTTTTGGAGACTATTCATGTTAGACGTTTCATTAAGTTTATCACTAAATTTAAATTAGTATACTAATAAGATTTAAGAAAGTGACATGTTGTCACTTTCATAGTTTTTAATTATAATTAAATTATTTTCATGGAAAAAAGTCCATTAAATGAATCTAATCCGACCCTTAGGTGTTATGGGTCGACTTTTAGTCATCCAATAGGATTTTGGCAGGTGTTAGGGTAATTTAATAATCTTATATTTACCCTTAATTACCCGATTTACCTTTAACTATGGTAAATAAAATTTTCCGAAGTTACTATTCATAATGCCCAAAAATAAAAAGTAGCCTATTAACATAATTTGGACCTATTGATGACAAATATGGAATCCATTTTTCAAAATTAAAAATGAATAGGTTTCAGTAATTAATTTAAAATTAATCCCGTTGTTAAGAAAACTGGTTTTAGAAGTTAAAACATTGCCAAATATTGAAATTTTTTTACTTAAGAAATCAATGTGAAATTAATGCTAATGACATAAATTATATTAAATGGTAAAAATATTTTCTATTTATACTTTAAAATAATTAAATATTATAATTTAACCATATAATGTATCTCAATGAAAAAGTGGGTTTTAATTAAAAATTAGCGTATTCTTACTATTCATCAAAATATGAAAGTTATCAGAAAAATATCAAAAATTTCTCCAAAGTAAATTTTTATATCCTGAATCCAAATAAGAATTTTATTTTGTTAAATTGAACTTATAAACATGTCCAAAACAATATTTAATGTGTGTGTGCCATCAAAAGGTGGCAAAACTGCATTTTTTTAAAAATACTTATTTTACCCAAAAAAATTATTTTTTCCTCTTACCATGTTCTAGAAAATGTGTAAGATGTTATGAAATTCAAAATGTAGTAAATAATATTAATAATGGCTAGTACATAATATATCTTTGTTTAGTGAAACCTGGTATTGCATACTACACACGCTATCGAGGAAGGTCACGATTGCGTGTAATGCAAGCCAAGTCCGTATTGTGTGCTGTGAAAGATTCCTTTAGTGTTGTGTATAACATAAGACATAAAAAAAATATTTCTCATAAAATCTCAGGGTGTTACATTCTACCCACCTTAAAAAGAATTTCTCCCTCGAAATTCGTCACTTGATTACAAATAGATGACGATACCTCTCCCTCATCATATCCTCAAGTTCCCATGTAGCTTCTTCTAATTGGTGGTTCCTCCATAAAGCTTTCACCAAGCAAGTGGTCTTGTTCTGTAGGAATGTTTCGCTATGATCTAGAATCTCTATCGGTTGTTCTTCATAAGAAAGATCTTGCTCCAGTGGTACAACTTCTGAGTTGAGTACATGTGAAAGATCTGGTATGTTCTTTCTTAGGAGAGATACATGGAACACATCGTGGACTTGAGAGAGATTCGGTGGAAGTGACAATCGGTAAGATACCTTCCCAACATGATCCATAATTTCAAAAGGACCGTTATATCTAGGGCTCAACTTTCCATTCTTTCCAAATCTCATGACCCTCTTCCAGGGAGATATTCTTAAGAACACTTTATCACCCACTTCAAACTCTCGTTCTTTTCTTCGGTTGTCGGAATAACTTTTTTGTCGACTCTGAGATGCTCTTATGTGTTGTTGAATAAATCTGACCTTTTCTGCCATTTCATCAACAAGATCATGTCCTAATAGCCTTCATTCCCCAACTTTATCCCAGTAAGATGGAGTCCTGCATTTCTTTCCATATAGAGCTTCATAAGGAGCCATATGAATACTGGAGTGAAAGATATTGTTATAATAAAATTCCGCCAAATGTAGGAGTTGATCCCAACCAACATTTTAATCTACAGAGAAAGCTCTCAACATATCTTCTAGAGTTTGAATTTTCCTCTCAGACTGACCATCTGTCTGAGGATGATAAGCAGTGTTGAAACTCAAATCTATATCCAGATTATACTAAAGACTTTGCCAGAACTTTGAGGTAAACCTCGGATCCCGATCAGATATAATGGAAAGTGGTACTCTATGCAATCTTACCACTTCCTTTACATATATCCTGGAAAGCTGATCTAGAGAGAAATCTTCTCTAATGGAAATGAAGTGTGTACAATTTGTAAGATGATCAACTATGACCCAGATAGCATTATTTCCTTTGGTTGTTTTAGGAAGTCCAGTGACAAAGTCCATAGTGATGATTTCCCATTTCCATTCTGGTATGGGTAATGGTTGTAACAACCCCTTAAACTTTTGTCTCTCATCTTTAACTTGCTGAAAAACCATGCATCGAAAGATATATTCAGTAACATCTCTTTTCATGCCATCCCACCAGAATTACTCTTTCAGGTCACTATACATCTTTGTACTTCCAGGATGAATAGAAAATGATGAAATATGAGCCTCGTCCAGTAGCTCATTATTTACTTCTAGGATGGGGGGAAGACAAACACGATTCCAGAACCTTATTATCCCATCACAATCATGGTTGAATTCAGGAACATTTCTCACCTTCTTTTTTAAATCTACATCTTCTTTCTGTGCCTCTTTAATCTTCACGTGTATAGACGGTTGAACATTCATTTGAGAAAGATAAGATTTTTCCCTTTCCATTATAATTCCAAGATCCATCCGTTGTAAATCCATAAATATTGGATTTTTTGTGATCCTCATCATGGATAATCTAGTATGGTCTTATCGACTTAATGCATCTTCCACCTTGTTTGCTTTCCCAGGGTGGTAATGAATTGAGCAGTCGTAATCCTTAATCAGCTCCAACCATATTCTTTGGCACATATTCAGCTACTTTTGTGTGAAAATATACTTTAAAATTTTATGATCAGTATAAATATCACACCTTCCACCATAAAGGTAATGCCTCCAAATCATTAATGCAAAGATTACTACAGGTAACTCCAAATCATGAGTTGGGTAATTTTGCTCATGGATTTTCAACTATCGTGAGGCATAAGTTATCACCATATTATTTTTCATGAGAACACACCCTAGCCCCTTCTTGTATGCATCACTGTAGATCACAAAACTTTATCCACTACAAGGAAGTGTGAGTACAAGTTCACTGGATAACCTTCTTTTCAACTGCTTGAAATTATATTCACATTCCTCCGTCCAAAAAATCTTAACTCCTTTCCGAGTCAACTTGGTGAGTGGATTAGATAATCCTGAAAGATATTTCACAAAACGTCGTTAAAATCTAGCCAAACCAAGAAAACTTCGGATCTCAGTTACTATTGTTTGTCTCGACCATCTTTCAATAACCTCTGTATTTGCTGGATCCACAGATATCCCCTCTTTTGAGATTATGTGACCCAAAAATGCAACTTTTTGAAGCCAAAATTCACACTTGGTAAATTTGGCATAAATCTTCCCCTTTCTCAGGGTCTTCAATATAATTCTCAAGTGATATTAATGTTCTTCCTTGATATTTGAATAGACAAGAATATCATCTATAAAGACTACCACAAACTGATCAAGATAGTCTCTAAAGACTCTAGTCATCAGATCTATGAAGATAGCAGGGGAATTAGTAAGACCAAATGGCATCACTATAAATTCATAGTGTCCATACCTTGTATGGAAAGCCTTTTTTGGTATATCCTCCCTTTTGACCCTTAATTGATGATACCCTGAATGAAGATCAATATTGGAGAAGTATTGAGGTCCACGTAGTTGGTCAAATAAGTTATCAATGTGCGGGAGATGATATTTGTTATTGATAGTGATCTTGTTATGTTCTCGATAATCAATGTAGAGTCTCATTGATCCATATTTCTTCTTAACAAACAGAACAATTGCTCCCCAAGGTGATTCACTAAGGTGTATGAATCCTTTATCACGATTCTCTTGGAGTTGCTTCTTCAATTCCTACAACTCAATTGGGGCCATTCTATAAGGTGTCTTTTAAATTGGCAAAGCACCTAGTATGAGTTTTATTGAAAACTCAACTTCACGATTTGGTGGAAGACCCAGCAATTCCTCCGGAAAGACATCGTCAAACTCTCATACAATGGGAATATTCTTAATCATGAGTTTCTCACCAACCATTTGAGATAAATAACCTTCATTTAGTGGAATCAAGACCCATAAGATGGAAGAAATTTACACTGGAAGGTTATGTTCATCCTTGCATCGATAGACAATCATAGATTGATCTGGAATATGAAATGTGACTTCCCTCCTTTGGCAATTGATATGAGCTCCATATAAAGAAAGCTAATCCATGCCATGAATCACATCAAATTACACTATAGGAAGGAATACAAGATTTTCAGGAAGCACTTTCCCACAAACTTTAATCGGAGAAGAATTATAAACTTTTGATGCGCCTGTTGTGCCATTAGGGGTTGTCACAACTAACTAAACATCTAATTTTTGAGGTAATACGGTGATACCCTTAGAAAATTCTTCATAAATAAAAGAGTGGGTGGATCCAAAATCAAATAAAACATTTTCTACTTTAGAGTGGATGGTAAGTGTACCTCTCACCACTTAGTTGTTTTACTCTACATCGCCGATAGTAATTTCATCTGAATTTACTTTGTCTTTGGCCTTAAGTTTTTGTTGACGTCGATCATCATCATCAACCCTTGTATTTGGGCATTGATTGGAATAATTCCCCATCTCCTTGCACTTGAATCATTGAAGTATATTAGGTTCATTCTGTGTATCCATTCCTTTTTATGCATCATTAGACATCTTCTTACCATTATTTTGACATTCAATTGCATGATGACCTTCTTTTCCACACTTATAACATTTTCATATCCCCTTAAGAAAATTTCCTCCATGTTTCTTTCCACACTTTGAGCATAATGGAAAACTCATATTCTTTTCAGTGTGGTCTTTATATTTTCCTTTGAATTCCATTTTACTCTTCTTATCAAGCCCATGTGACTAATGGGTTACACCAATCTCCATCTCAGCCTTGATAGCACATCAAACAATTTTTTCATAGCTATTGAAGTCCCTTATGGCTAACGCCCTTCGAAGACTTGGTTTTAAGCCACTAATGAATCGATCGATCTTACTCTCAGGTTGGATAATAATTCCGGAAGCATACCTTGCAAGTCTGGTAAAATTTTCTTCGTAGCTACCAACAGAGTCATCATCCTTTTGCTTTAGTTCAAGAAACTCCTTCTCCATCTTTGTTCTAAGAATATGAGGGAAACACTTATTGACAAATATGTTCTTGAACTCTTCCCATTCCATGGACTCAATTTCATCCCTCTGCCTCATATTCTTAATAAGATTCCACCATTGATCAGCATCACCTTCCAAACGATACACTTCTAAGATGACATTATCATATTCAGAATAATGAAGAACTGAAAATATCTTTTTGAGTGGTACTAATCCATTGTTCAGCCACTAATGGATCAGAATACCCGCTGAATGAAGGTGGACACTACCTCATGAAGGATTCAATAGAATATTGATCCTTCCTTTTCTCATTTGGAAGTCCTGCATGATTCATATCTTGAGAAAGTTGTGTCATCATGGCTAAAAGATTTTTCATTCCAGCTCCCATAACTTTTGGTTGCCCAGGGGGACAATCATTGCATTGCACGTCACATTCCGCATTAACACGGTTCCTTCGGGTTCTAGCCATTGACTAAAACCAAGAAGAATTGTGTGAGGAACAATAATTATAATAAGAAAACCACATAATCAAGAATAAAATTTCACACATAAGGTCCTATCATAGGTTGTTCATGGCCATTTCTAAAACACTAAGATTGAGTTCTATGCTTAGACATATCCTTACGTTTCTTACTAAGGCTTTCACATCCTAGTTTCCAAAGGTTGACTATACCTTTCCATTGATACCAACTATAGCGACCCATAATTTACATAAATGGTTATTAATTAAAAATTGAAGCATACTTATTGCAACATATAAAAAAACCATGAAAGGGCCGTATAGGTATAGTGTCTTTAGAAACTGGGAAACATAAACAACTGGTTCATAAATTATCTACGTTGTCTCCCATGTATTTTAACATATCTAGAGTCCCTTTTTGGCATATCCTACTTAATATCCTTCTTTCTGACCTGGGGAAAAGAAAACATACTAAAGGGTGAGCTCAAATGCTCATTAAGGGTAAACAAAAGAAATATCAAACCTATCATATTTATAAGAACATAAAATTTTAAAAATCTTATCCTGCAAAAGAGATCATAACATGGGATAAATCATAGAAGTGAAATGTAATTCCAATAATCATAACTTAAAACATTAAGCTTTGTGGCATACACACATTATCATAGAAAATCATTTCTTAGTAGTCAAGACTCATTGCCAATACTATATTAGCGGACAAAGTCCTTTTCTGAACCGAGTTCACTCCTCATTTCAGTCTTGTTTCACTGAACCGGTTTAACCTGCCATTCCATCCATGTCTATCTCATGAGATATAAATCTTTACCCAATGCATTGGAGGGAGATATAGGTCCCACCCATCTCAAAATGATACCATTCTTATGTTTTCCACAAAATCATAAACCATACATCATAGCATAACCCATGTAATAAAAATGGGAATCTTAAACATCACGTCATGATAACATAATCCATTAAAGGATATCGTAATAATAATTCAATCATAACATAATCAAATCAATGTAATTATAGGGATATAAACAGAACCCTATATTACCTTATATGGATAATAATTTTGATAAAACACTTGAACTCCATTCATGAGGAAAATATCTTTTCTACATCAAAAAACAATTTCTCTTCTTAACATTTCATATAATTTTGAAGTAAAAGAAGTTGATTAATAATAAACATGAAAACTTGTAAAGGAATATTCATGGAAATACTGTTCGAAAACTCCATTCATGCCGTATAAGTTAAATAAACATTCTTCCCGTACTTTGGCCGGAAAAGTCAAAAAGTACCTCTTACGAAAGACGACAAAAGATTCTTTTCATATCTTTTACTAAAAACTCACCGATGGGTAAAATTGGATTTAAAAAATGGTAGGTGGATGGAAATAATATTATATATTGAGTAAACTTGGATGTGGATGATAAATATTCCCCAATAAATTCTGAAGTATAAACAATCTCGGATAAAAATTGATATTGTGAGATTTTCCCTTACCTTAGGTCCAATTTGCTTCGTAAGTGTTTGAACCTCCTGTATAATGATTTAAATAATGTTATTGAATTATTACAGAATCATAATTATTGTTATGATATCATATATGGTTATATTCTTAGCTTCTTATTAATAATATTTCATTACTACTTGTTATTCGGGTGTTTATTACTTTTTGTTCTTATGCGTGTTTTGTTGAATAAACTCTTATTCTTTTCTTTAGGTTATAGATAACTCATTTCCATAATGGTATTATTGTAATATATATCATATTTATTCATTCAATTCATTTATATAATCATTATGCATTGAAGATCATGTAGAACGAATCACATCACATCGTGGAGACGGTATTCCGTACGTACGCACGAGCGATGATATTGTTCCCATGATCATGGAATTGTATTGAAGTGTATTTATAATATTTCAGAATAAATAACTCTTTAAAATAATCACATATAGTTATTTATTTTCACCATTATACCCATCCAAGTAAGGTGGTGATGTAAAATAGATTACACCACAGCGTGGAGTCGGTATTCCGTAAGTACGCACGCGCGGTGATTTCATTTTCCGTAGGATGGATAGATGGTGAAATAGGGTTGTTTCATACTTATAATAACATATCAGTATATGAGTGATACTGATGTTACTAATTCATAATGAAACAACTAAATAAGAACAAGTATAATAAGAAATAATGTTGAAATAATCGGTAACGGACATTACCTCTTCTTTGAAGCGCCTCTTTGAGATCTCCTCTTAGGGAACTAAAATTAGTCGTTGAAGAAGAACGGGATCTCTAAGATATTTCTAGGGAAGTGGGGAAGTGAAATGGGTAGGGGTTGGCCGAGATTGAAGGCTCAAATTGGTGTGAGGAGGATAGGGAGTAGGTTCCCTTTTATAAGGGAGGAGAGGGGCACCATTGGAAATATAAGAAATATTAGTTTATATTAAATCCCAACCCCACTTAAAAACATCCAAAATGACACATATCCAAAGATAAGATGCGATAGGGTTGTAATCTCATCAACCAATAAAATTTAGACATGCTAGGAATTTATTTTAAACATTATCAACCTGATTTATCCTTATTTATCAATTTAATTTTATTTGTGGTAATAATATTCTAAATTTTAAATTATTATAAATAATTACATATGTGTTGTGAATTTAGGATAATTTGACACTTTATGAAATTTTAGACCATATAAATTTTAATTTATAATTTTTAAATATTTTTGTGATTTTTAAGAAATTTTATAATATGTTATTTCTATAAAATAACAATAGTGTCAATTTTGAAACTATTCATTTATTTGAATTTAAATAAAATATATACAGAAGATATGTTCAAACTAAAAGCTTTAATAGATTCATAAAATTCAATATGGATCTAGAAAATTAGTGGAGAACATTAAATAGTTTATATAATATTTATTTTAATATTTTTAAAACCATTTATTTGATATTTTAATTAATAAAATAATTTCAATATCACTATTGTGTCATACTTAATGATAATTATTTATTCCCTAAAAATTCTAAATAAATTTATATGATGTAGATAATTGTATTATATTTATGGGGAATTTTCATGTTCCAAGTTTCATTAAGTTTATCACTAAAGTAAAATTATTATACTTATAAGATTTAAGAAAGTGACATGTTGTCACTTTCTTTGGTTTTAATAATAATTAAATTATTTTCATGGAATAAAGTTCATTAAATGAATCTAATCCGACCCTTAAGTGATATGGGTCGACATTTAGTCATCCAATAGGATTTTGGTAGGTGTTAGGGCAATTTTATAATATTATATTTACCCTTAATTACCCGATTTACCTTTAACTATGGAAAATAAAATTTACCGTAGTTACTATTCATAATGCCCAAAAATAAAATGTATCCAATTAAAATTATTTGGTCCCACTGATTCAGAATATGGAATCCATTTTTCAAAATTCAAAACACATAGGTTGCAGTAATTAATTTAAAATTAATCCTGTTGTTAAGAAAATGAGTTTTAGAAGTTAAAACATTGCCAAAGATCGAAATGTTTTTACCTAGGAATTCAATGTGAAATTAATGCTAATGAAATAAATTATATTAAATGGTAAAAATATATTCTATTTATAATTTAAAATCATTCAATATTATAATTTAACCATATAAGTTATCTCAATGAAAAATGTTGTTTTTAATTAAAAATTAGGGTATTTTTACTATTCATCAAAATATGAAAGTTATCAGAAAAATATCAAAAATTTCCCCAAAGTAAATTTTTATATCCTGATTCCAAAAAAGAATTTTATTTTTTCAAATTGAACTTATAAACATGTCAAAAACAATATTTAATGTGGGTGTGCCATCAAAAGGTGGGAAAACTGCATTTTCTGAAAAATACTTATTTTACCCGAAAAAATTTATTTTTTCCTCCTAACATGTTCTAGAAAATGTGTAAGATGTTATAAAATTAAAAATGTTGTTAATAATATTCATAATGGCTAGTCCATAATATATTGTTGTTTAGTGAAATCTGGTATTGCGTACTACACACGCTATCGAGGAAGGTCGCAATTGCGTGTAATGCAAACCAAGTCCGTATTGTGTGCAGTGAAAGATTCCTATGGTGTTGCGTATAACATAAGACATAAAAAAAATATTTCTCATAAATTCTCAGGGTGTTACAATGACCTTCTATACTATGACATGATCCTCATTCAATATCCATATCCAAATAATATGCTCAATATATCACTAAAATATTATTGTAACATTATGGCGTATTCTCCTATGACTTCTTAAAAATTCATTGATATTGAACATCTTTAATCCTAGTACAATACTTCTAGATAAAATTCAATAAAACCACAAAAGATTAAAAAATATGTTATTCTTTGAAAAAAAATTGTCCCACCCAACACATCTACTATATTACAGTGTAGTATTTCTCAAAATTCAACATGTTGAAACATGATTTAATGACTTCTCCATGAACCTCACAAAACATATAATATATGAAACATAGAATATTATCATAGTATATCATTATGGTGTGAATTAACACCATAACTAGCTCCTCACCAATTTTTTTATTAATATTTCTGATCAAACAATATAACATGTTCTTCAATTTCATGGTATAGTTATTTGTGAAAATTAATATTTTAATCTAATATACCTTCTAAATTAATTGAACATTGTTTTAGAAAAATCATGATTATTATGATATTATTTCTATTTTATTATGGTCCTATGACAAAAATGTGAGATCCTTACACCACATTTAGATTAATCTACCATAAAAGAGATTGAGGTGTGGTCCATTATTTATTTAATATGGAATACACCGATTCCATAGTGAAAATATTATATAAAAGTAAGAATAATATTATTTGAGACCTCTTGTAGGGTGTTCAACTATTCTAGGAGCCAACAATATAATTACCCCTTGATTTATTTTTATATAGAAGATATTTAATAGAACTAAAATTGATATTGTAGCATGGTTACATCTATTTATGAGTGATTAAATTTCATCCCTAAAATACTTCCACGTTTATCTAAATTTTTTTAGAGACTCTATTTATTTAATTACCATAATATTTATAATCAATACATGTTTCTGGTG
The DNA here is from genome assembly GCA_963277665.1 of Viscum album. Classification (NCBI taxonomy): domain Eukaryota; kingdom Viridiplantae; phylum Streptophyta; class Magnoliopsida; order Santalales; family Viscaceae; genus Viscum; species Viscum album. The sequence goes on from OY728158.1 coordinate 436,851,017, forward strand.
AAAGTAGTTATGTTCTCAGTTTCGGGCACACTTCAAAAAATATGGTACCCTAGAGTGGTAAAAATCTTCACATCATCTATGTATCTCCAATATGAATCTATTCTAATTTAAAGAATCATTCATAGTAAAAAATTCAAATAACAATTAATAAAAAATCAAACAACAACCTATTAAATGGAACATTGTTCTAATTTGTATTTTGTTGAATATACATCCATAAATCACACTCCACAATTTTACTATAAATTATTCAAATAAATGTATTTATTTAAAGTGATTTTTGCAAGCTACCCCATTGTATAAAAATTCCTAATGGTCTTTCAAACTCGTTTTTTTATTTTAATTTCTCCCTTTTCATTAGAGAATTCTATTGGGATGTATATAGTAGATGATATTCTCTTTATCGACCGAGTTTGTTTTATAATTTCTATATTATCAGTTCATGTGATGCCGCCTCCCCCTTTTATAAAATAATTATTACATAGTATCTTTATGAACTTATCTTACCCATGTTGAGATATTTATTACTCCCTATTTATTTATTCTACATCAAACCACTATCAAAAACTCCTTTACAATCCCTTTTAGATACAATGTTCTATCTCAAATGTGTTAAATAACTCAAGAATGGGGGGTGATATGGTTATGAAATATTTAATATATCTTACTCTATTTGATCTAGTTTTTTATGAAAATAAAAATTCTTCTCACTTATTATCACTAAATAATTAACCAAAATGAAAAAGACCACAAGATACATTAATAATTACTTTTTCACCCAATCCGGTCTAGTTAATGAATAATGAAATGATAATGTGATAATGTACCAGAATAATTAAAACACACCAATTTTACAGTGTCCAAATAAGATCTAGTATCAACCCTAGTTTACATCCAATAATACCATGGGAACACACTTTCCTATAAACTAAAGTTAACACACTAATCCCAAATAATATAATTCAGATAATTTGGATCCTAAAAGATTAATTTCACACTTATATGGGTATAATATGAACCTAATATCTTATCTGAGTGATAAATCCACTTTACAATGAAGTGTTTTATTCATGATGTGAAAAATATAATATGGATAAAAATGTGTCCCCTCTTTCATGAAATTCATCTACATTAAGGGATAGTTCTACATCAACAACTTACCCTTATTTTAAAGACTAATTTTGTTTGATAATGCCAACTAGATCTTTGAACTCTACCTCATTCCTAAAATCAACCTCCTTTGTGAACTCCACCTCTTTCGCAAAATATTCTACGATTCTCAAAAAACTTTTCACACCTTTGAATATTTAAACAACAGTACTATAACCATTAATTATCTCGATATAATGAATTGATTATGTGTACTTATATAGGAAAAAACCCAAAAACACATTAATAGAGAAATTAAACATAACCCAAGTGAGATGGAGATTGAGACTTACTCTAGGAGGGAAGCCTGATAAAATGGTTTGAGGCTTAAGTGTAGACTGCCCTATGTGCACATGGGAGAAAATCCCAATGGGGGGATAGAGAGAGGGATGGATTTGGTGACTAACCCTTTTCTGGACCTCAAACGTTCCATGATTGTAGAAACATATAGTTTAACATTATGTGATAAGTATGTGTCTTATTGGAAGTTTAACGTTCTACATATCAGACGATGAGGACTCACTCCTAATCCCTTCGACTTACATAACTTGTACCAACCCTTACATGGGTAACAAAAGGCACAAGCAATGCCCGGTGGGAGTGAGGTGGAGGAATGTGAATTTAGTAGGGATTATAGAAGGTTAGTTTCTCAATTTCTACTAAAACGTGGAAATGGTGAATTGGGTTTATTCATGGGAGCTACCCGGGTGCTACAAAAGAGCAGAAATGGTGAATGGGGATTACACATGGATTATTATGAGATTCCTTTAAGGATCCAAAATTTTTAATGGGGGCTTATTCATGGAAGCTTCCTATCATGTCTTCCTCATGTTAGATCACGAGGGCACGACAATAAGATGATCAGTCGAGGAAAAATGGTCAGAGAACTTTACCTTAAGTGGAGTCCAATTATCGTTGTCTCTATTTGACTCAATATGTGTCATATTATGCTAGATACATAAGAAATTATATTCTCAAATGATAGGGAATGCAACATTTTAAAGTCACATAGTGAGGACTGGTGACATCTTATTCTTGACACATAAGGTATATTTTTTTTTCAATAAGAGGAATCATATGTATTTCATATAGGTCATGCTATAATTTAAATTTATGTATTGAAGAATATTAGAAATAATATTCCTTGTAATGGTAGGTTTTGGGAATTATGAAAAATTGGACCTCTCTGGTTCAACTTAGAATAGGAGACCGATGACGAGGCTTAATAAGTTTTTAATGAATTGATTGGCATAAGGTACTCATGGAATCCATGAAGAGGAAATCAAATCATGATATGGGAAGGAGAAAATGGGTATTTTGATGAATAAATTTGTTTCTAGGAGTGCAGTGGAGTATCATGAATCATGGTTTTTCTTGGGTACAAGTTGGGCCTTCACTAGGGTGTAACAGAAATTGGGTTTGACCAGGCCTAAAAATCTTGTTGTGCCACTCTTATTTTTTATTGGGGTTAGTGGTAGTAGTAATGGGACCATATCAGATGGAAGGGAACCTAAGTTGGCACTAATCCCACGGTGGTTTCATGGGTATAACCCCCACCGTATGGACCAGTGGGTGTAGTGCTAAGTGATTCGTGAAGGATAGGGCTTCACAAAGAAGAGGTGTTTGTAGAGCTCAGGGTCATGAAAATGTGATTCTTGAAAGAAAGGCTCTCACGAAGCATGGACTCACCTTAAAATATGGCTAATTATGAGAGGAGTTCTCCATGAAGGTTTAATGAATCACAGATCCTCAGTCAACATAAAAGGGTGTCCTCCTCTATGAAAGGCATTCCTTTACAATGCTTGAGAGTACCAAAAAAAGGGAGATCTAAAGTTTAAAGAAAATCATGACCATTCCTTTGAGGTGGGGGAAGAATTATATGTATATGCACTGAAAAACTCAATGATTATAGGAGATTATTCAAAGGATAATTAAATTGAGATGAAAATATATTTTTTGGATATGAAGGAAAAAAGGGCAGCGAGAAGAAAAGAAATTCATGCATCCATGAACGAAAAACGGTGATGTGACATATAGATGTTTACCCAGCCATACACGGAAAAAGTTATTTCATGACTATAAGAAATTCATGTGGACGAAAAGGAAAAAAGGTCACTATGAAGAAAATATGTTTGTATGGCTGTAGTGGGAAATGGGGTGTTGTGATGTAAAGGTGTTCATGCGGCCGTAGAGGGAGCTCTCTGAACCATTCTTCATCTGGAATTCTAAAGACCATTAATTATTATACATAACTCTATTTAGTTACTAGGAAAATCCAAATTGATTCATGGGGAATGGGATATAGTCTCAGATCATGTTTGGAATCATTCAAGGTATTCTTTGGACATATTTTTTTGTGAAAACCAATGAACCCCATAGAATGCGGTCCAATGAGGATGAGGAGGGAGTGGAAGACTGCATTTTGAAGGAAAACATTAAGGAAAATGCAGACCAACTCTACCATGATCTTATTGAGGAAAAAAACAAAAAATCAAATACCATGTGATTTTGGATCACTATTTGAAACAAGAGACAATAGAAGATCATCCATGTATATGAGAGTGATAAAAAGTGGAATATGTGTTGGGAACAGAATGGGACATCGATCACTATTGGATGTGTCCTGAATGAAAGGTGTCATGGAAAGAGAATGGGGATCTCTCATCAGCCAACTTTCATTTTTTTAACAAGCTCTATTACAAGAGTGGGATAATACCAAGGGTTTTCGAATCAATACAAACAAAAGTAAATGGGAAATTCAAATAATAACAACCATAATGTAGAACAAATTTCTGGTGGAATCTTGATATGGGGATACTAATAACCAAATTCAAAATGCAGTACATATACCAAAAGCTTGAAATGGGGGAATAAAATTAGATCCAACCACTAATAGAATGCAAATAAATTGGGAAAAACTCGTAATTTCGTCTTATATCATTTGGAACGTTGGCCCCGAATAGTAGGTGATTCGATGTGGCATGGGACCAGGCAATAAGGGGGTCCCCTCAAACATGATAGAGGATGAGGATCTTAATAAGGGGAACACAAAGCATAGATATTGAGTGAAGGAATGTTCGAAAGGATTCTAACACTCATGAAATTAATCCACCATTAGATGAGAAATTTTGTATGAGCATTTTGGTTTGAATATATATAAAACCTACCATCCATAAAGGAAATCTCTAGAGAGGACCTGAAATGCCTTTCAAATTTATGCTTTTCAAATAAAAAAGACATTGACATAGTTAAACATCATACAGTGGGGATGATAAATGGAATAGATTAAAGCTGTATGACCAGGATATTGCACGTAGTTTAAGGTCATAACATGTGGACCCTTGGAAATAGTGTATAGTCATGTTTCAAGGACTATGACGTCTCTTACAATAAATGTTTCATGGAACAGAGGAGATGAACCTAACATGAATGAGATAAAGGAGGTTTGGGAACTATACAAATACCTAGGAACAAATGGTATGGAGACATATGTGATGCAGTGATGGAACATACCCAACATGAATAAATGCCAAGGTGGCCTACTACAACACCACATATTCATGTGAGGCTATTAGAATATGTTTATAATGTTTGAACCATAGGGATGTGTGACTTTTCCATATGCATGTAAACCTTCCAAAGACCCCTATGACCACATGATCCCTGATTGGTGTTGGATAAAAGGGGAGGATAATGTCTTTACGACCCACTGATGGTTATAATAGGGGAACAAAAGTGTTGATACAAGGATGACCCCATGATTCTGGTCCACCCACTCAACGCACAAAGGTGAATAGAGGGATAATAGTGAGGGGGTTGAAGTTCTGCCTATAAATAGGAATGTAAAAAGGGATGTGAATCATGAAATTCGATATTTGGGATATAATGGGAGTGGCATAAAAATAGAGGACAACTACTGACTATATTCAAAAAACAACATCAATATCATGTATCCGGGGATGAGAAAAAAAAAGTAAGGGACCACCCTTGAGAGAGTTTGAAAAAACGTAGCCAAACTCCAAATGTGATTTAAAATATTTCAAGAAGATTGACCATATTTATAGGTGAGACATGAGGCCATGTATCCATGTGCTTAATGCGTCCTTTTATATAGGACATATGATGAAGTGCCAAATAAATGGACACATGAAGCATGAAGATGACCCGAGGAAATGTCCAAGTGAAATATGAAATAATAAATCCCTTTCCACATCACATATGAGCATATTAATGAGGCATATGAGATAAGGGGATCCAAACCCCTTTGCAAGGAGAAAATCCATGATAGGGACCATGGAAAAGGAATGGAAATGCACCAATTCTTAAATGATGAGAAAAAGGAATATAAAAGGGTTAATAAACCACTGAAAAGACTTTAAGGCAAATTGTATAGAATTTATTACATATCCCATTGTAGGGTCATGAAAATTCTGCAAAGGAGAATGATAATCCTCGTTAATCTAAGGTAGATTCTACCCAATTCCCCCAAAAAAATTTGGGGAATGAATGGAGAATACTCAATGGATGGCACAAGACAAATCGGTCCGCGGACCAGTCCAATGATAACGGGTCGCGACCAATTCTGCGAAGCACCCCACTCCACGGACCCTTGTTGTTCACGAAATAGAGGGGGAGATCCTCCATGAGGGTGAAGCAGGACGAGCGCCAAACCGGTCCACCATCACGAACCGCCCCAGCCATGGACCGCGTCGACTGTCCGAGGCCACATCCGTTGTCGTTCGCGAAATGGAGGCAGAACCCTGTGCGACTGCAAAGCACTCCTCGAGTTGGTTTTTTTCGCGGGGGAGGTGCGTTCAATGCACCCGTGAGTCAGGGATTAAGCAAGTCATCTGTGAACCAGGTCTCTGATCATGGGCCTCTGCAAAAGGTTCTGCATGAGCATGGATATATCCCTTCCCCACTCTATAAAAGAAGATTGAGGGGGAAGAGATGGTGGGGGATTTGGGAGATCGACCAGATTCGGGTGGAAGGATTTCAAAGGAAGGAGCTTAGGATTTCGCAAATAGTGAAGCGCCACTTCGCGCACTAGAATAGGTATGAAACTGGAAGCGAACAAATAAGGAACCGAAATCGCATAAAAAATTGGTGAACCATGAACTTAAAATAACTACGAAAAGAATACTGTAAACCATAGCCCCTCCACGGATGCACTCCCCGCGAACCAGGGAGTTTATGCCCCTTTTCTGATTCGTCGCACTGCATATCACCCTCCTACACGGGAAAGCCCCAACCGAGGAACCCCCGACCAGCGTCACCCGTAGTTGCCGCTGCTCGCATGGACCCCTCCACGTACCATCCTGGTAGGCGGGTTGAACCCAAAGCCATGAAACACCATGGCCCGCGGGATGACCAGTAAGCCACAAACTATCCTGGTTCGCGGGGTTCCCATCTGTCCGCGGACCACCCTGGTTCGCAAACGGCCTCTCCAGCCACGTAGAACCTCCCTACGCGAAGTGTGCCACCACTCATATACCTGTGTGGCCCGCTAGAACCTTCGGAGTTCCAACTCCCTAATCCAGATAAAATCCTTCCAATCCGTCCTAATCCTCCGCAATCCCCTCATAGGCCCATTCATCGGCACCGAGCTGAGGCCTCCAACGGATCCACCAGACCCGTTTGATGTAACCCTTAGGTGCATCAGTGCGCCATTTCGAGTTCACATACCCACGGTAAGCAGGGGAGAAGGGGTTACCCCGGACCTTGAGCGGATTTCCGAAGAATTCATGGGTTCACATTCCCACTGTAATGCAGAGTCTAAGCCTAGGAGTCCCCTTTTCGCCCCTCCATTTGTTAGGACCGGGGCACTTCTCCCTTCCCCGGGGTGTGGTGGGCTACCCATCTGAAGGAAGTCCCCACTAACATCTATACTTCCCCACAACCATGGCCAAGGAAGGGCGTAGCGGGGAAGGGTGATGCCCCTTCCTTTTTGGGGGACAAGTCCCTCTCCCTCTGCGCTTTGTCACCTTGGGCATCCACCTCAGAGTAAGCCCCGACTTTATGGGCCGCCTCGATGCGTAAGCCCCACTCCACTTCCCACAGACCCACTTTCGCGACGTGATCATCTGGTCCCTACTGCCTCTTGTTTCTCACACCGAGCATGACTCACGTGGGCTTAGAGTAAGCATCGACCATGACATCCTCTTATGGGCCTTCTCAGAGTGCAAGCCCTAATCCATTATTATGGGCCTCCTCAGAGTGTAATCCCCAATCTAATGCGAACTATGTGGACATTGATCCATGTCAAGGCATGGTATGTAGGAAGCATCCATGATTTTCAAGCCTGATCACCATCGGACCCCCGAGTCCACATTCACGTCAGCTCTCTGACACTCCTATTCGAACAACATGGACTTCGATCCCGGTTTCCTAGGCAGGGTATGTAGAAAGCCTCCATGAGGTTCAAGCCCAAAAACAGGCCGATTCGACTATCTTCACATTGGTTCCCCGCACCACTCCTAGTGCCACCTCAATGAGTCCAGACTCCTCAGGGTCATTAATACAACGAGGGATGGTAAAACTCAGGCATAAATGATTTTGAATCCCTGCGTCCAACTAACTGTTGCCAACTAGGAGTAATCCGTGGATACAATGCTTGGGTATAATCAAATGATTCACGAACATATGAATATGTCTTCCCCTCAAAAGGGTGAGATGAGACCGACTTCCCATCCCCTCGACCAATGTGAGTTCTTAAGAGTCGCTGGTCAAACCACCCAGCAAACGCCTGCCTTGGAAAGCAGTTCCACACATCGTCGGTTACGGAACCGTTGGGCGTTTCGAAACCGATATGAAACAAAAAATGGTGAACCCAACGTGAATCTTTAACCAAGAATGACAGATTAAACCTAATATCACTCTGTTCCCCCTTATACTCACAAGGAGGGCCAACCAGGTTCATTAATTATGTGTGGGATCATGAGATGCTGCTTTGATGGGTGTTCTGTTTGTATTTGATAAAATATTTTTTATAGGTTCTACACATAACTCCCTTGGATTCAATGTCATAATGAAGGAACTCACATGCACGTTCTTCCAACAACTCAAGGACCAGTCTTCCTCACCAATGGAGGACCCTGTCACCTACCTAGCATCTTCAACACTGGGTCTCAGATGCGTTGATCCGAGAGTACCACGTGAACGGTACCCTCCCGACGGTGGAGGCGGCCATGCATGCCCTCTAATCCGCCAGGACTCTCCGATTACCTACCAAACAGCAGCCGCAAAGGCAGATCCAGATGGCCCCTGTTGTTTTCTCGAACTGTTTCGGGGGTCTATTCCCAGAACGAGACAATGCATACCTCCCTTATCATAGGGAGGTGGTTGAGTTTGACGCTGAGGAATTCATCCCCGCTGAACGGGGGTTCCGCTCCAAGGCCCCCGCCGGCAGATGTCATCGCGATTATGCCATGACTCAACATCCTCACGATAAAGAGGATGCTTCCCCGAGGACCTAGGACCACGCTCCTCGAGCATTGGCCCCTCAGACCGCCCGACGAGTGTGGAAAACATACAACCAGGGACCGGTCATCACCATCATCCCGGAGGACGAGCTCTGCTGCACAGTCACAGAGACTTATCATGAACAGGTACATATACCTGTTCGCTTCCTCCAAAGCCCTCCATCCAGACATGGCGGCATCATATGAGAAGGCATGAATCCCCACTGAGCTCTATCAATCTCATCACTCACACAATAGGGAACCTACCCAGCATGCACCACTTTCTTCCCTGGGTCATAAAGCCCACCAACCCGACGTGGTGGCGACCCAGCGCCTGTAGGACCAACTCCTAGAAGATACTCTTGACACCTACCATCCCAATGTGGCGGTGATCAACAAAGCCCGCCATCCAGATGTGGCGGCAGTTAATAGGAGGGAACATCTCCCTTCCAAAAAAGGCCACCGACTCAATACGGTGGGAAACCAACATATGGAGGGCCAGATCCCTGCAGATGCATGTAAAGTATTCCATCCTGATGTGGAGGAAAACAAAGAGATAAACTAGCATATCATGGCCCAAGGGGAGATTTGTTCACTTACCCCAACACAAGAAAATTGTCTGTACCCACTAACCACATGAGGACTAGAGTAGGATATTCCTACTCCGATACCAGAATGGGCCTTCATACCCGTTCCAGCCAAATATGTCTCTCTGCATATCCTGAAAATGATGGAGGAGCAGCTATCGATCCCAGATCATATCTTTCAGACTTTGTAGAATGTAATTTCCTCAGCGGTAACAATAAGAACTCAGGCACATGATCCTATCTCCGCAATTGAGGCGACTCATCTAAGAGATGAGATAGCCGCCTCGAAGCAGATCTGCATTCCTACTTCCACCCAGGAGGGTTGCCGACTATATTCCGCGACCCAAGGGCAATCGGATTGAGCAGCTTCACTCATTCCAACTGGGGGACATCTGTCCATCACGGTGGATGCTCCAGAGTCAGCATATATTCCTTATAAAAGTCAAGATGTTCGTCGGCGTATCCCAGCAACATCACAAGACCCAATTAGATAGGGTGCCAAAGGTGAAGGCCATTTTCAACAGCAGACAGTCCCCAATACCTGGAGGAAAGCACCACTAACGCGCCAAAGGAAGCCGAAAAATAAAGAGCGGGTTCATGACTCCGCTTTGCTGGAATCTGGGGTTTCCAATGCCGTTAAGCACATATCAAAGGCTCAGAACTCTGCCCACCCATTACCATATTATGGGAGTGGAAGTAGCAGTTGTGAAGTTCCTCCCTGCAATTTCGCTACCAACAGCTCTAAAGGTCCTCCCCAGAGCACCTGCATGGGCCTCCCCCGTGGGAATATAATGATCGATCACGAGAGCTCATCTTTTAATGTGAGTGATAGAAACCCTCCACATGACCATATGATCGAGCAACAATAAGGTCCTCCACTTGCTGCGGTCCATCCTAAAGGTCCTCCCCGAGGTATACGCTGCAAACACTCTCTATGCAGTGGGAGCACAAACTATGGTAGTAGTCCTCTCTATCATAGTCATAACTGTGGAGGCCCTCCCCACAGTGATGTCTCATCACAACAAGAAGGCCCTCCCATTGTTCTGGCCTACCCTGAAGGTCCTCCCAAGGGGTTACGCTGCAACGACACTCTGCGAAGTCGGGCGTTGGATCATGGTGGTAGTCCTCTCCACCCTGATAACAGAGGTCCTCCCCGTAGAGACGTCAAGAAATGAAAAGGCCCTCCCCTCATTTCAGTAAATTCTGAAGGCCCTCCCCAGGGTGTACCCCTCAAATATTCTCCCATGTGGCAGATGTAATAGTAGTCCTCTCCATTACAGCTGTTGTTATGGTATTCCTCACCACCACGACCGCTACTGTGGAGGTCCTCCCCATAGTGGTCCCAAGCAACAAGAATGTCCTCCCCTTGTTGCAGTGTGTCCTGAAGGTCCTCCCTAGGATACATATCGAACATCCAACCATGATGATCATCCTCACCATGATGGCAGTTGTTGCGAAGGCCCTCCCCGTAACAACGCTATGCAACCAGAAGGTCCTCCCCTTGCTGCGACATGCCTTGGAGGATCTTACCAGGTTGTGCACTGCAAAATTCCTCCATGCAGTGAGGCGTCATGCATAATGGTAGTCCTCGCCATTGCGACTGCCATTGCAAAGTTCCTCCTCGCAATGACAAATTATATCGATAAAAAGGTCCTCCCCTACCAAATCAAGTACAAAAATTCCCTCGTATGCTGAGGCACTCAGAAGGATGGAATGCAGCATGTCATATTCTCAACTAGTCACCAACGACACCCTTGTTCAATCCGAAGACAGTCTGGGGCCACGTTCGTCTTCTGAACCACCCCAGAATCGCCCATATGGTGATTCAACACCTACTGGACCCATTGCCTCCGACCATGCTATTAGTGGGAATCTTTGTTGGGATAACCAGGTAGTGGAATCACTAGAGGAGGAGTATACTGACATGTTGCACCTGAGGAAACGATTGTCCAGGGATGATATTCTAGTTATGTTTTGGCCCATGGCCACATCCCAATTCTACATACCCAGAGAGTTGTCGGAAGAATGAATGCATGAAATTTTCTACAATATATGGGCAACCCTCCACCAGATGAAATCAATATTCCTACCCTACGACGGGTATGTAGACCATTTCAAGACAATAGGATACCTCCTGCGTCACATTGACCTAGAATCTCTTCCTTCGGCGTCACAATAGAGACCCAAGAGGCATAAAAGTAAAATTGACATAGCCTACCTCCATGCGCTACACAAGTTGTTCCGCCTCATTGGTAATGCCCTGACGGGAGTCTATAGCAGAGGGTAGGGAGAACATGGAGCTCTGTATTTCACTCTGTTCCCCGCCCAGAAGAACCCGTTCGGCATGGTGTCTTGCAACGTCATCACATCAAGGATGAAATTGAGTGGTCTTCCTATTCGTGAAAGGCAACACACCCAACAGAGTTAGGCCTTGAGTAATTCCTAGAAGCTTCAGGCCTGAAGGAAACAATCCATTCAATAACTCTTGAATTAGGCCACCGAGAGCATACAACATGCCTCTCTCCTAAGAGAGGCCAATCAGGGATCATTTCCAGCCTCCACAAGAGGGATTGATTTACAGAAGAACTAAGCACCAAACCTAGTTCACCCTCGAATGGGGGACCGCAAGAGCAAGCAGGTAGCGATAGTAGTAGCAAGTGCCGCAATCTAGGGTTAACACCAGCCTGCAGGGATGAGGAATTTTTAACAACAAATTCCCCCGTAAGACCAATAAAAACGGTAATATACTCAATGTCCAGGGAGTGGAGCCAACCCCTGCCCTCAGGGCTGGGAGAATTATTACCTCCTTGATAACAACCTCCCCCACGAGAATCAGTATTCTCTCGTTTGGGTAGTACAGTCAAAAGTTGTTGTTCCTTCCCTATCATGTCATTTAAATAATCATCCCCTTCAAGAGGGAGGCATACCGTAAGGTCACATAAAATAACTATCCACGTCGCCCTTCGCCAAGGAGCCCAAAAGCAATCCTGGGACTAAAGAAGGATGATCAGTAGAAGACGTGGGAGATCTTCCTCCTATTTGGAAGATGGCATCTTCTCCACCCTATGATATGCATCCATCAACATCATAGAGCTGAACCACACGGGTGACACCGGAGATGATGTGAATCTAGATGGATCGGGAGATGATGGTTCCAGTCAGGCCGTGACTCACAATGAACCGCCAGGTGTGCACACCTGGACCCAGAGGGCTGCCCTAAACATGTCCACCCTTTCAGATAACCTTCCTCTGCTCACCCTTTGAGCTCCCAATAAGGATAAGAACAACGGACCGTTTACCCTTAACCCACCTCCTTCTCTCGATAAAAACGAGACACTTATGCTTGAATAGATATTTTCTCGATTGGAAGAGGAAATGAATGAACAGAGGTGGCTCAACACGGAGCTACTCCAGAGGATCTGTCATATTGAAAGCGCGTCTCAAGAAGAACCACATCATTTATTCCAAGTAAGTTCTTCTAAACGACCAAGGTTTGCCCCAGCAAACAAAGCACAGTCCGGGCTACCACCCAACGAAGTGCCCGACCCGTCTAACTACCTAAATGTGGATATGGATGAATACCAAGTCTTCCCTCCACTCAGGAAGAAACCGAAGCGAGTACGTCTGAACCCTCCGAAGGTGTCACAAACAACACATGCACCACTGGTGCCAACCGAGTTGGATCCTCAAGCAATTCCATGGGCTACAACTGGCCAGGACCGGGCCCAACAGGATGTAAACCAGGGACTCACAAACACCATCAAGGCACTAACAGCTCGATTGGATGCAATGGAAGGACGACGCACTCTGATACAGCTAGAGTGGAAGCCCTACTCGGATTGGTTGAGCAAAATCCCGCCTCCACCCAATTTTGGGACCATGTATTCCCTGTTTTCCATGGATCAGGTGATCTGGAATAGCACTTGATGCACTACACGTCTTATTGTGACCCTATGATTCAAACTCCTGAACATCAAGAAGCATTGAAACTCAGATGCTTTGTATGGACCTTTCAAGGACCTGCTTTCATCTGGTATATGAGCCTTCCAGCCCAGTCAATAAAAAGCTGGGAAGACCTTCGGCAGGACTTCCTATTCCACTTCAGCTCAACGCTGCCAAAAACAACGGTCAGTGACCTCATGAAATGAAAGCTGAGGGAGAATGAGAGGGTCTCAAACTTCATCACTAGATAAAAAGGTCTAACCTGCTCTTTGAACAAGACAATGACTCAAGATGAGTTTCTTTCTATATGCATCGATAATCTTCGAGATGAGCTGCGAACCCCACTCATACCAGTGGAGTGCACCACTGTCTTCCTCCATCTGTTGGCCATTGCCCAGAGAATCGAGGACTCCCTGCAGCAGACCAATATGAAGTCACGAATAACCACGCATGCTCCCACAAAGAGAACTGTTAGAGATGAAGCGTCCTCTGTCACACTGAAGCTAGCCCATGTGCCTACTCCACCGCTCAGGCCTCCGCCCAATCATCAAGGGTCCCCTATATATCAGCGGTCACCTCCTTCTATGTGGGATGATCAGAAAGGGTCTATGCAGAACCAGTTTGAGGAACTAAGTCAAAAGGTATACTCGTTCCGGGAGGACCAAGTCAGCGGCTACTTCGTCGCCACCATGAATTTCAACTTTCTCCGCCTCCCAGAGCTGAGGAAACCTGAAGAATTCGGTCGTGATGATAGTCCAGATTACTATCCCTACCATCGAATTTTGGGACACAATATTCAAGAATTCTTCATCTTCAATGACCTCATGAAAAAGATGGTAGACTCCAGGCAGGTCGAGCTGGGACCACCCACAACACATGTGGCATATATTTCTACCACCGAATCTGACAAAGGTGAGGGTGGCAGGAAGTCACCAACATGAAGGGGGAGAAATTTGATAGGTGTATGACTCAGAAGACTATAAATCAAGGCCAGGGCATACTCTGAGATCAACTACAGTAGCCAGTGTTGCTGCCAATATCCCCATATGCCGCACAGCCAACAATGTCGGCCTCACAACCCTCCACGAGCCGGTCATCCAAGCGTAATCGAAAGGGGAGGATACAAGCACAAGAGTATTAGTCTGCAATGAGGAAAAAGTTGACCCCAACGCTGTCAGATTTCATTCCCTCAAATTTGGCGCCATGGGCACCGACCCACCAAACAACACCATCAGGGACAACCCACTAGGTTGTCCTGTCAAAGGATGAAGAGCCAATATTTTGTTCCATCAATATCATCCATCTTATGGAATCATTCCCTGATGATTGGTATGGTTATGAACCCGAGTACCCAATACGAGGATTCGGGACAAGAAATCGCAGAGGTAGGGGATACTGGGGAAGGCAGAGTCGCTGGCGAAACCAACCCTATGGTATTACCCCAACCAAAACCGTTAATATCATGAAAACCCGTGGGAGAGCCCTTCAACAGACTCAGCATGAGAAAGAATATCCCTCATCCTCCACAAGCATCCATAGTTCCCCTGTTATTATGCGGTACCCATTAGAAGAGGAATAAGTGTCTATCCTCCTAGTGTGCCCAAACAGACAGGTCGGGATGAGTCCATAGAACTTGGGGACATCATCGACATCTGACCCCGCAACTAGTCCCCCCTCATTATATATTCCGACTCATACTCTACTCACTAAAACTCTCCCACCAATAGAGATGCATCGGCCACTAGAACAAAAATACGACAACCATAAGCAACTGGGGTCGGTACCAGAAAAACTATCGATCATGAACACCTTGAGTTTGTCAGCAGACCTCTGAGAGGCGCTTATAGAAGCCTTGCTCAGCCCCCAAGAGTTTCAAACTAAGGCAACTGCCACTGAGATTTACTGAATGGATAATGGTTCGGCTGAATGCGATGCAGTGATTTCCTTCACCGATCAAGATTATGATGCCATCATGCAAGGACACATCAAACCACTATATGTGTCTGACACACTAGATGATGTTGAGATCCACAAAGTCTTTATTGATAATGGATCTCGAGTTAACCTCTCTCCCCTACGGACACTCCATAATTTGGGCTATAGTGAGGGTGATTTAATACCCTCGGCCACAACTCTGCTAGGTTGTGACAAAAGTGTACAGAAGGTGATGGGAAAAATCAAGCTAAAGACCCATTTTGGAGACCTGGTAGCCTACTCGGAATTACTAGTAGTTCAGAAAAACACATCATCCAATGACCTGCTGGGAAGGCTGTGGCTCCATAAGGACATTGACATTCCTTCATCCTACCACTAGTGCATTAAGTACTACGTCAATGGGAAGGGTGGGACATTGCACACTGAGAAGGCCCCTTTAGAGCTCTCCGAGTCACACTACATTAATGTCGGGTTTTATGATCAAAAGAAGAAGAAGCCTTCGGTCAATGATGTCAAATATATCCGCGCTCCAAATGGTCTCGAAATGGTTCCTGACAACCCCCTCAGACATCTTGGTGGAGACTATGTACTACCCATTAACCACTTTGAGAGCATGAGTTCTAGTCTGGACACACACTCATCTATCCTCATAACTTTATCCATAACGGCCGAGAGTGAAAATGTGGGAACGTCCGCTAACCCTCAATTTGGGGGCGAATACTTGAGCGAGGACGCCCCCAATGCCTCGCCTCTGGACTCCCAGGTGCTCCAGTCAAGAGCTCTACCCCGTTAAATCAATAAGATGAGGATTTGAGAGGAGAAGAGGAGGAAGATATCAGGGATGCACCTCCCGTATTTGAGGAAGGTATCTCCACCACTGTGGACGAGCTTAGGGAAATAAACCCGGGTACCGAGGAAGACCCAAGGCCCACTCTTGTTAGTGAAGTCATGTCCCATGAGGATCACGAAGTATATGCCTCTTTCCTAAAGAAACACCAGGATGTTTTTTCTGGAATTACACGGAAATGCCGGGACACGATCCCGAAGTGGCGACGCATCACCTAAGTATTCCAGAAGTCCACCAGGGATATAAATTGGCCGCCAGAAGGACACACCCCTCACATGCTGCCAAAATAGAGGCTGGAGTCAATAATATCATTAAATAAAGCTTCATTTGAGAGTTAAAGTACCCCATATGGCTGACCAACATCATCCCTATCAAGAAAAAGAATGGAAAAATCCACATCTATTTGATTTCAAAGATCTCAATCAGCATTTCCTGAAAGATGATTTCCCAGTCCCGGTCACCTAGTTATTAATCAATGCAACGGCTAGGTAGGAGGCTCTATCCTTCATGGACAACTATTATGGGTATAATCAAATCAGGATGGCCTAAGAAGATGAATAATCCACTGCTTTCAGGGCCCACAAGGAGTATTTTGTTACAGGCTCATGCCCTTTGGTCTCAAGAATGCTGGTGCCACGTATCAACGTGCCATGCATCATATCTTTAACCCATTCCTCATGAGATTCCTTGAATGTTACATAGATGACTTGTTGGTTATGTCCAGACAGTGCTCAGATCATCTGTCAGACCTTGAGACCATCTTCAACAAACATCGACAGCATAGCCTGAAGAAGAACCCCTTGAAATGCGCTTTTGAGGTTACCTCAGGGAAATTCTTTGGCTTCGTTGTACGCCATCATGGCATCAAAGTCGAACCTGAAAAGAAAAAAGTAATCCTTGACCTGCCACCTGCCTACAATATCACCGAGTTGAGGGGACTCTAAGGACACTTGGCCTATTCATGCAGTTCATAGCCAACCTGGAAGGCAAATGTTTTCCCTTTACTAGGTTAATGAAGAAGGGGGTTACATACCAATGGACTGATGATTTACACGAGGCATTCGATATACTAAATAGGTTCCACTTAACCCCACTAGTGCTCATACCCCGGTTGACGGAAGACCTCTCATCCTATATGTGACGTCCTTAGAGTGGTCACTGGGAGCTTTCCTCGCACAAAAGAATGATTCCATCAGTGAAAATAGTCTCTATTACCTCTACCGAACCATGATTGATGCTGAGACTCGATACTCAAAAATCGAGAAGAGTTGTTTGGCCTTGGTATTTGCAGTTCAAAAACTACAACATTACATGTAGAATTAACAAGTCCATTTGGTCTCGCGTAATAACCCGATAAAGTACATCCTCAGTCACCCGATGCTGACCGGACGCCTATCCCAATGGGCAGTCATCCTGCAATAGTTTGACATCCGGTTTGTGACATAGAAGACCATCAAAGGCCATGCATTAGTAGACTCTCTTGCAGGGAACCCCTCAATAAGAACTACCACACCAGACATCGAGCTACCTGATGAAGACATCTTCGCGGTTCAAGAGGAGCTCCCAACATGGGAAATGTACATAGATGGTGCGTCCCGAAGCCCAAATGGGAAGAGGATGGAAGATCCAAAATTTAACAAGGTGGGTCTGAGGATAATACTAATGTCCCCACAAAAGTCAGTCTTTCCATATTCCTTTCTCCTATCAGATGGATGTACGAACAATGAAGCGGAGTGTCAAGCCCTCATTGCAGGCCTGGAGCTCGTACTCCAGGAACAAGTACAAATTGTCAAGGTAAAAGGTGACTTGGAACTGGTCATAAAGAAAGTCAATGTTGACTATGCTATTAGAAAAGAGGAGTTAATTCCCCTATATGACCATGTTTAAGGGTTAATGGTGGAATTCTATACAGAACCAACAGTGACCAATATTCCCCGGTCTCAAAATGCCCAGGCTGACACATTAGCTAATGCGGCCACAACCCTAACCGACCTAGACCGGGATGAAACAATTATCAGTATTCCTCACCGTTGAATAGTGTTGCAGTTTTTCTAGACTAAGGCAGATGAAATCAATGATGTTAGTCCAGTCCCTGAGCCATATGGTCCTGCCACCGGCTGGATGACCCCCATTTCAAACTACATTCAATGAGGAGAAATTCTGTCAGATAGGGCTAAATAAGAGAAAATACGGAGAAGGGAAATCAACTTTGTCATATATGGCAGCGCAGGTCAGCAAGAGGTCCTCTACAAATGAGGCCTCGACAAAATCCTCCTCAGATGCATTGATGGAGAAGAAACCGCTGTCGTCATAACTGAAGTATATGCTAGAGTATGTGGGCCACATTAGCCGGGGTCCATGCTTTCCCATCAGGTCTGAAGGATTGGGTACTATTGGCCCACTGTGGCACGAGATTGCAAGCACATTACCGCAAAATGACACTCATTCCAAATTCATGCCAACTTCATACATCAACCCCTAGAGTTACTTCATCAGGCTAAGTACTCCGGGCCATTTTTCATCTGGGGAATGGATGTCGTGGGACCATATCCTCCCGCCATAGCCAAACAGCTAAAGTATATCCTCTTGGAAACTAACTTCTTTTCCAAATGGGCAGATGCTATACCCCTCAAGGAAGTCGGGCCGAGAAAAATTTTAAGCTTTGTGAAAACCAATATCATCACCATGTTTAATGTCCCTCATACCATACTGACGGATAATGACCCCAACTTCTACTATGCTGAATTGTAGAAACTATAGCAAGAATACGGTATCAAGGATAACAACTAATCCCGCTACCACATAGCGGCCAACAAACAGGTGGAGTATTTTTACAAGACGCTGTCCAAAATTCTCTAGAAAATGGTGGACAAAGACAAGAAGTCCTGGCCGGACAAACTCCTCCATGCATTTTGGGCTTATCTAACTATAATCTGCAATGCTACTCGAGCTACCCCGTAATCATTAGTATACAGAACAGAAGCGGTCCTACCCATTGAGCTCCAATTACCCCCACTACGTGTTTCCATTTGTGATCAGTTATCTGAGGAGGAGCAATCGGAGAAGCGTCTAGGTGAATTGGAACATCTAGATGAGAAGAGGTTGAACACTTTGAACCATCTAGAAGTATACTAGAACCGGATTGCACGAGCCTTTAATAAAAAGGTTCTTCTTCGGTCCTTCTTGTAAAGAGAATTGGTGTTGGTCCTTTAGACCCCAATGATACCTAGAAAGAAACCTCAAAATCTAGAGCCCAAGTGGGTGGGACAATACGTTATACACAAGGTCTACTCTAACGGAGCATATGCCCTTATCTCCATGGATGGGCAGTTCACCACCGCTCCTACGAATGTGAGATTTCTGAAGAAGTATTTCGCATAACTAAAAGCAGTTATCATCCGAGCTGGATGAAGTTAAACTGCCAAGTGGCCAACAGTCCAAACTCCATGACATTAAACTAAGAGTATTGGGTCTGCAACGATGTAACTGAAAGCAGTTATCGTCTAAGCTACTTGACGTTAACTTCCCAGAACCCAATGGTCCAAACTTTATGACCATAAAATAAGAGTATTCTATCATCACCAGCATAACTAAAAGCAGTTATTGTTCAAGCTGCATGACGTTAAACTGCCAAACACCCAACTGTCCAATCTCTTTGATCTTAAACTAATAAGATCCCATTATCACCGGCATAACTAAAAGCAGTTATATTCTGAGCTTCCTGACATTAAATTGCCAAACACCCAACGGTCCAAACTTTATGACATTAAATTAAGAATATTTTATCCACACCGCACAACGTTAAACTGCACGGACTAAAGTTTAAAAAAAATGTCCCTTTCCCCCGTGTTTGGACTAGACATACACAGGGTATGCTCCAAATAGAACTACATGAAGCTTGATTACTACCCTCGCAGGATACGTAGCGATGCCAGGATCCCCTACCCTGGCCTAACCACTCCTAAATGGAGTAAAATAAAAAAAAATGTCCCCTTCCACCATGTACGGACCAGCCCTGCATGAGGTGTATTCCTCGTCCTTACCACACAACGTTAAACTGCACGGAATTCAGAGAACTACGTACGGATTGATTCCTACCCTCGAAATATACGTAGTGACGCCAGGGTTCCCTATCCTGGCCCATCCATCCCTAAATAAAAGTTAAAAATGCCCTCTCCCCCCGTGTATGGACCAAACCTTCATGAGGTGTATTTTCTTTCAGAGAAGTATGTGAGGCTTGATACCTGCCATCTCGGGATATGTAGTGATGCCTAGATGTTTTATCATGGCCCATCCAATAAAAAAATTCTCTCTCCCCCCATGTACGGACCAGACCTGCACGGGGTGTATCCTTCGTCCCCACCGCCCAACATTAAACTGCACGTATAAGAAGTTAAAAATGCCTTTTTCCGCATGTTAGGAACAGATCTGCACGGGGCGTACTCTTCATCCTCACTGCAAGACGTTAAAATGAGCAGACTTCTTCCTCACCACCTGACGTTATACTGCACAGACTTCGTCCTCACTGCACGATGTTAAATAGCACAGACATCGTCATAACCCAGCCAAGATATATGAAGAAACGATATGGAAATACTCCTTGAATATTTGGATGCATCCCCTACATACATCATACTCCACAAACAGAATAATTATGGATCTTCATAACCATTCACATCCATCAGAAGTGGAAAGTTATCGACCCGTGGACACCTTTGCATGACTATGGAAGCCATGCCCTCAGCGGCTCTGCATATTGATATCCCCTAGCCCATCTACCAAAGGAAATATTTCCTCAGGTGATGCTCTTCCTAGCTTTGTACAATTACTAGCCTCAGTGTCTAGTATCATATCTCCTAGTCCTGAAATTTATGGCGCAATGGTTTACAAGTTCACCCCCTTTTCACATCGAAATGTTTCCAGGGTATCATTACCCGGTTAGCCTATGTATTCGCCCATGGTTCACATGACAAACTGCATATACCAACATCAAGCGATGGCTTGGATACTTTGACTCATAAGATGAGTGTAGTGAAGACGTTTATTGTATTCTCAGATACCATTATCCCCGCATGTTGACCTCTGTACATTGAGCAATCTCATTTTTTCATAGTCATTCATGGCCATCAGAAGTGGAAAGTCATCGACCCGGGGACACCTTTTCACGACTATGCATACCATGCCCTCAACAGCTATGCATATTTATTTCCCCTAGATCATCTACCAAAGGTAATATTTCTTCGGGTGGTACTCTTCCAAGCTCCGTACGCTTACCGGACTCAGAGCCCCCACACCACACCTCTTGATCCAGGAAAACTCAGAGTTATTGTTTACAACCTTCATCCCCCACCCTGTTCAAAGTATATCGGAGCATTGTAACTCGGTTATCCTTCAAGTGACTGCAGCAATAGTCACCCAATCATCCGAGTTCTATGACCGCTAAACTAGGAGTACTTCATCCTTACTTCACGACGTTAAACTGCATGGAGTAAAGGTACACCCCCACACACAAGATAAATCAGTGCATCGAGTTCTCTAAGATTTAACATAACCATGGACGAACATCGCAAACATGTCCAGACATTTCATTACCAAACAATAGACTTCATGGCCCAGTCGATCGTGGATCCTCATAATCACTCATGTCCATCGGAAGTGGAAAGTTATCGACCCGTGGACACCTTTTCATGACATTTCATACCTTTCCCTCAGCGGCTCTGCATATTGATAGCCCATGTCCCATCTACCAAAGGTAGGATTTTCTCAAGTGATACTCTTCCTATATTCGTACTCTTACCATACTTAGAGCCCCCATATAATTTCTCCTGATCTAAGAGGCCCCGGAACCACGATTTACACCAATCAAGCCCTCTCCACATCTTGGGCATTCTGAGGTGTTCAATCCCAGTTACATTCTGACCAAGAGCAGCCTTTGCAACTACGTCCTTACCACATGACGTTAAACTGAATAGAACGCCTTGGACGCATGGCATAAAGCTACAATGACCAAGCATTATAAATCCAGGGAAATGCCTCCAACTACAAGAATTTTCATGGGTTTAAGAAAAATTACCTCGTCCTCACTGCATGATGTCAAACTGCACAGAATCCTTGAATAATTCTCCTCATCCTTACCGCATGACGTTAAACTACATGGTCAAACCTGTCATAGGTTCAGTAAGGGACATAGGCTTTTCTCTGTCCCTTAATGCACGAGTCAGACCTGCCAAAACAACTGTCTCCCACCAGTCTGAGAAAGAATGACTTCACCCATTCTTGGGAAATTTACCATAGATGTTTCTCCCATATCCAGGAACTCTCTCCACATAGACCATACTTTGTACTTAGAAAGATATGAACTCCCATAAAACACCACTGGTGGTCCTGAATCACAAACTTCCTTGAAGTTTCTCAGCTATCGGGAAAATGCAATCATTGACCCAAGGACACCTTTGCAAGACTATGCATACCATGCCCTCAGCAGATCTGCATATTGATCGCCCATGGCTCGTCTACCAAAGGAAATATTTCTTTAGGAAATGCTTCTCTCTGTACTCCTCTCGGCCTTTGAGACCCCATGTACATCACGTGATTTGGAAACCCATTGAACTACAGTTTACTAGCCTCTTTCACAACCCTTACTGAATATGGAAGAACGTCTCTGATGAGATTACCAAGAACTAGGAGAAGCAGTTCCACTCTAAATGAGGTCCCAGCTACATGACTTTAAACTACGCCAAGATCCAACTATCCTTTAGGCTAGATAAATGAGTAGGATAGTGACCTTGTATCCACATTACTGATTAATACAGATGTTCTCAAACCCTTTTAGATGCCACACACCCTTTCTAAGCCACCCCTGGTGGTTTTCAAAATTCTCCAAGCCACCCATGGTGGCTTCCATAAGCCAGACTTCCGTAAAGTCATGTGGCCATCAGAAATGGGGAGTCATTGACATAAGGAAACCTTTTCATGACTATTCATACAATGTCCTCAGCGGCTCTACATATTGATCTCCCCTGGCCTGTCTACCAAAGGCAAGATTTCCTTAGGTGATGCTCTTCTTACCTCTGCATGCTAATACGGCTCCGATGCCTTGAGATATTCCCAACATGTCATTCAAATCTAAACATTCTCCTCCACGTTCGTCTGAAGGGTATCGAGACATTTTCTAATCAACCAAACCACATTGGGGCCCTCGCCCCACCATATCTGGTCAAAGCTGTTTGACCTAAAACATTAGTAATGATGGTATTGACTGTGGGACATTAAACCGCTCACAATAAAAAAGAGGTGCAAAGCCTGTTCGGCCGAAAACCTGAAAAGGGTGACCTAAGGACAAGTCAGGCCATACCCGTTTGGTCCACACAAAATGGGCCCATGCAAAATGAGGGTATAAGAAGAAAAGACGCAAAGTTTTTGGGGTTTTTCTACAAAACACTAGAAATAGTCCAACTGTGCTCGTTGAGTCCCTTGGCTCAGGAAAATTTTTGAACATTGTCCAATCACTCATCAGTTTTCTAGAACATATCTACATCGGAATGGCATCCTCTTCGTTCCGATCGGATCCGATTCTGATGGGGGGCATTTGTAGGGTCTTGAAAATTCCACAAAGGATAATGAAAATCTCCTTTAATATAAGGGAGATTCTACCCAATTCCCCCAAAAAATTGGGGGAAAGAATGGAAAATACTCAAAGGATGGCACAAGACGAACCGGTCTGCAGACCGGTCCAATGATAACGGGTCGCGGCCGGTTCTGCGTAGCACCCCCCTCCGCTGACCCTTGTCATTCAAGAAATGGAGGCGGAGATCCTCCATGACCACGAAGCAGGACGAGTTCCAAACCGGTCCACCATCATGAACCGCCCTAGCCACAAACCGCATCGACCGGCCCAGGCCGCATCCATTGTCATTCGCGAAATAGAGGCGTAACCCTGCGCGACCACGAAGCACTCCCAGAGTTGGTTTGGTTCGTAGGGGAGGTGCATTCATTACTACAAAATAAAGCTATATCCAAAGTTTGGAACCGTGGATATAGGCCCAAAAACCATGGCTATAAGTTATATCCACAGTTTCAAGAACTGTGGCTGGTATTGGCGTGGCAATAGGGTAAAACTTATAGCCAAGGTTTGAACCACGGAAACAGCATATAGCCACGGTTTTCAAACCGTGGCAGCATCCTAAATCTGGAAATAAATATAACCACGGTTTAAAATTGTGGCAATATGTCCCCCTATTCCATAAAAAAACAGCCCCCACCTACCCCATTCCCCAGTACTGCCCCCTACACTCCCCAGATCCCACTGCACACACCCCTTCCCCCTACCCACTGCATCCAACCCTGCACACACACCCTACCCCCAGCACACCCCCTTCCCCCTGCACTTCCCCCCTGCCCACTGCACTTCCCCCCTAGCCCATTGCAAACCCCCCTGCCCCCAGAAAACCACCCTTGCCCCCTCACTCTTTCCCATGCACACAAGCCACAAGATGTTTTGTCTGAAAGGAAAAGGAGAAGACCTCACATTTCTAGCACATACATTAATCAAGATGGGATTATGATCAGAGTGATGCTTTGGTAAGATGAGTCCATAAATAATCAAGGGCGCATTACCTTCATCTATGCAAGCCAAGCATCTATCAATACTGCTGGCTTGCCTCCCATTAATGGTGTACCTGCTCTAGGTGTAATCACCCCCATAGTGGTCACTTCAACTAGCCTACAATTGACAATGCAAGAAAGGAAGTCAGAAGAAACCATCCTGTTGAAGTTATCACCAGTTTTCTCCTTTAGTCGGAGCACAGTGGTCAGCTTTGCTACAGTGGCATGTCGGTGTCGGTCGGTCAGCAATGCTACAGTGGTCAGCATTGCTATAGTGGCAACAAAATTGGGGGCTACAAGCATTCGACCCAACCGGATCGGGCAGCACCAATCCAACAAAATCCTCATCCACGACAGTTGCGGGCAGCAAGCATTCAGTAGGGATTAGTGGAAGAAATCAACATGAATACAATGACAAATATGTTCCTTTGAGGAACAGATTTTAGGGGCTACATGTAGAAAACTCGTATGCTGATAGTACTGTAAAAAGAAACTCCAAGACTAGTTCTAAAGCACAAACATCATGGAAGGACACAAAAAGGGCTTGGAAGCATGAGAAGAACTCACATGATCCTAAAACTATAAGGATTCATGTGAAAGGGGTGCCCCAAGGCAAGGTATGTACTAAAAATTCTTGCAGGGACCATCTAAGCAGCATGGTGATTTGGAGAAAGAAAAATAAACCTATAGTGAAAAGAAAAATCCTTGGTGGTAATGCTGTTCAAAGAAAAACAGGCTATGTTTTGGGTTGTGGAGAAGAGAACAAACCTAAAGAAGTGGAGAAACAATCCATGGGGTAAGTGTTCTCACAAAGAAAATATTTTAGAGCTTGAAACAGATCTTGTTTAAAGCTGGAAGTTGTATGTATCAAGTGGTTTTTTAAGGTATTTAAGGTCTAGTGTGGAATCAGGCCTGAAGCTGCTTGTAAAGCTTGGTGTTTAGTACAACCAGCCCACTAAAAGGACTGATTGAGAAAAGCTGAATATTTCCTTGTGTGCTGCGATGGTAAAAACAGTGGTAACTAGGCCTTGCTGTGTGTTGTAATAGACCCTTAAGTGGCAGCAACATTCTAAATCTCATGGATATCTGATTTTATTTTAAACTATTAGTATCAACTGTATTTTCCAGGACACTCTATGCTGAAACTCAGATAGAGCTGTTTCTCAAAAAGTGATGTCCCCAAAACTGAACAATTATTCAAAGAATGTTGATATTAAGGAGCAATTGGAGATGAAGTTCTAAAAGTTGTTCAGCTTTGTTCTTGGTTTAAGAAACCTGTGAGAATATGGTTAACATGGGAATCAAGTGGAATTTCCAATTTGGTGTTTACAAATGATATCAATTCATGCTAAAAGTGGTATGTCACACACCCTTTGTGCTTTAAAGTTTATATACTAAAAATTTGGTGTGAGTTTGGTTTAGATCACACGATTGTTTAGAAAAAGGAAAGGAGAAGCGACCTTGGATTTATGAATTGAGTGGGTGATATAGACAGTCTTGCGGGTTTTAAACACTTGTTTCCTACACCGAGCTGGCTCAGTAGGCTTAGAGGAATTTTTTGGTCAGAGAGGAATGCTCAAGAAGGATGAATTGAGCTTCCAATAAAAGATTCTTCTTTAAAAATTATAAATTTAAATCCCTTCAATTTGAAATACAGGCCAGAGTAAAAGCAGTAGGTATATATAATTTGATGTTTTAAAAACTTTCTCAAAAGTTCAATCAAAACCTAGTTAAAATAACTGAAATTATTTTAGTTTCGAAAGTACTACTCATATCAAACAAACTATGTATATCACTTGAAAATACTAACTATCAATGTAGATTTTGCATTCATAGTTTAAAAACACTTTTTGAAAAATAAAATGACTTTAAAGTAAATTTCAATCAAGCAATGAAAACAAAATGAAACACGAAATGGAATTAATCAAGAGGTTAACTCAAATTGGAGCTTAGTCCTCTCCACTTAACCGTAAGTCACTACTAAGCAAGTTTATTAAAACGTAATAAACAATCAACAAAATTTTTATAAAAATAATTGCACACAAGGAAGTCCTTGTGTATCAAGCCTCTTCCACTATTATTTGTGTGATAATAGATGTAAAGAAATAAAAGGATAATAAGAGTACTCTTTACACTATAGAAGAAGTGGTATGTATACAAAAAGCTCAAGAACAACTCAATATGAAAAGAAAGAAGATAGTGAAGAAATCGTCTAATGTTTGATGCAGCTCAAACTCTAATTGAATTTGATTGATTGGAAATGCTGACCACTGTAGAAATGCTGATCGAATGACACTGACATGTCACTATAGAAATGCTGACTACTGTAGCAATGCTGACCACTGTATCAATGTTGAATACTGTAGCAATGTTGACCACTTGACGTTAGAACCCTTATCCTCAGGAAATTCATCAGTTTCCTTAGAGGAAGGTGGAGATTCATCCTTACCATTTATTTAAATTGTTATATCATTGGATGGAGCACTGTCATCTATATCTTCCACCCATGATTTCCCACTTAGAGGCAATAATTTCTTTAGAGAGTGAGCAAAGCCTAGGTCTGCGGCTCTGGAAACTCACCTTTTTCCTGGTTTCGTAGGCTCTAACTGAGTAAAAGAGTCCCCTTTATGAGAATTTTATCCAACCAAATATTAAGTAGCCAAGGTAGATGCATGCCCAGAACCAGCACGACCCAATTGTGTGTCTGGGACTACATCATCATAGCCATATATAGTAGCACTGAGGTTCTCCTACTATCCACCAAGTGAATTTCCTGAACCATGCTGTTCCTACCCTGAATTGTTGATTTTCACCTTATTTCTAGGCATGGTCACAGTAGGCATTTGTGAGTCTGGTAAAACTTCATCAGACCCACATTTAGTAGTTCTAAAGTTCTCCGGCTTTCCATCAAGAGTTTGGTCTTAGTCGTGTATTTACTGGCCTGAGTTGTTGGTATACTCATTATATTCCAACAATCATTATATGGGGCCTTATAAGAATGTTTAGAGACCACAATCAGTTGATGCAGATGGGTAGTCACATAAGACACTGGGATATCTTCAGGAACACTCTCCAGATTGAAATCATCATGATACTGCATTTGATTTATTGAGTCCTCATGTTGTAAACCAGTTAAGATATCATGCATGTCAATAACCATAAATGAATTAACTGCATGTTGGAGGAGAACCACTTTGTTAACCCCATCCAACTCAACAATGTCAATAAGTGAAACCAAATCAGGATCCAGTCCATCTGTATGATGTGAGTCCAGATTATGTTCCTCACCATGAATGTTGGAGCCTGCACTAGATTTTGTGAAAGCAGTATCATGAGGCATCCCCTTGACATTTTCCAGGCCTCTTTTTCATGTTTCCTCAACATGACCCTTCAAATCACATTTTTCATAGACCATTTAGTGATTTAACTCAGATAAGAGATGTCCAAATAGACTAAAACCATCAAAAAACATAGGCTTCCATTCATAAACAATTTCTAAGTTAAATCTATCATCTCTTATGGTAATAACAACTTCCTATACCAATGTACCTGCCATATCAACTTCAACAAGACTCTTGTAAAGTGACCATACCTTGGATTTTTGGTTTGGTTATTAATTCTGATGGGATTTTCAACTGAGGATGCAATAGCCATAAAATTCAAGGATGCCAATATAGACAATTGAGTTTAAAGATGCGGATCTATAAACGAGTATGTTTGTTTTGGATAGTAAATGGATCAAAGTTCTACCCCCCAGCCAGCACCAGTCCCCCTGCACCCCCATGAATGTATTCTCATTATTTAATCACACCCATATTTGTAAAGAATTTGTTTTTAAACCATGGGTAATAGATAAATATGCATGATTAACAACAGATTTATCAGGATTGTCTGTCACATTAATCCATGAGATTATAGTGAAAAAAATAGTGGATCAATTAAAGATATTTGGACAAAATTATGATTCTTTTTGTTAGTAATACTATCATCATTAGATTGTGTGCCCGCTACTCCTATTTTCCTAAAAACATGTAATGATTCAACTTGGGTGACTTCTTGATTTAAGATCACTATTGTATTTTAATTCAGTGTGGTCACTAGAATAGAGTATGCTCGTCTATGAATTTGTTAAAAAATGGATAATGAAGACCACCGATGATGAAAAATGGAAGAAAACTTTGGAAAATTTTAAAAAAATGATGTTGGAAACACTATTACCAAGAAGTTTTTAAATAAGGCATTTAATACATCCTTGGGTAATTAACCTAATAAGTCTAAGAAAAGTGCTAAATATAAATGGATCAGTTCTTATATCATGGAAGAAGGAGAAAAACTTAGATTCATGACAACAAGCCTGGCTTGTATGTGAAAATAGAGGCAAGAAATATCATAATAAAAGATTTGTCCAAGGAGAATAAAAATGTAGGTGGAAGGGGGATGGTGTGGGATGGATGTCGCTAGAGTAGGGCCAAATCATGGCATTACCACGGCATGACCGTGGCGTGACCACGGCGTCACCGCAGCGTGACCACGACATGACCATGTCGTGATTGTGGCGTGACCGCGGTGTCACCCTGGCGTGACCGCGACGTGTTGGCCTGGTCTAGCGACATCCGCATGGCAGCATCTTCTGGCCAAGAGCAAAGGGAGCAGGAGGAGGCTAGAATGCTGGTGGAAGGGGTCTAGTTGCAGGTGCTGGGGGGATGGTGCAGGCTGATTTGAAGGTGGTAGGGGGGGGCTGTTGTGGGCTGGAATGTTGGTGGCAGCGGGCTGAAATGAAGGTGGAAGGGGGGTGGTGTGGGCTGGATGTGGCTGGAGCAGGGCCAAATCACGGAATTACCACGGAATGACTACGGCGTGACCGCGGTGTGATCGCAGTGTGACTGCGGAATGACCGCGGTGTGACCGCAGCATGACCGTGGCGTGACCGCGGCGTGACGCGGCATGGCCGCGACATGTTGGCCCAGTCCATATATAGGGTGAAAATGAGGTACTATGGATGAGACCAGGATAGGTGGTCCATAATTCACTATGTATCCAATATGAATTGAAGTAATGAAACTTATAATTCAAAATAATGAAGTCTCTATGCATATTAGTATTGTTCACTAGAGGAAATAAAATGGTTCTTTCATAGTGAATAGTTAATGGGGAAGACCCAACATGAACTGGTAAACACATATACTAGGAACTCTTATGAAGACATGAATCATACATAAGGGAACTAGGTCATATATTACAAACCACTCTAAGTAGTTTAAGTCCCTATAAGATGAACCATTGTGTTATATAGTTTAATTTAATACATGAGGACCAAGTATCCAAGAGGAATTTTCCAAGAGAAGATTGTCCACTGAAGGCTTTTAATTTTCTAGGTGAAATTTATCAAATCAAAGGATTTAGGCATCAAAATAGATAATTTCAACTCAAGGAATTTAGGATATAAAGAAGAGTATATCAACTCATGAATTTTTTTCTTTAGTGATAATTAATTCCTAGATGAGAAATGGTTCAATATTAAGTTGAAATAATCTTTCTTCGAAAATGGGTCTGATGAACAAAATTGTGACATATATGGTATTTTAATCCACCTAAATAGTTGGGTTAAAAATGTGTAAATCAAAACATAATAACATATTAATCAACTGATACTAGTTTGAATAAGTTAACCATTGGTAAAAAGTATACCACTACTACAATGATAGGATATGATGCATGGGATTATAGTATCTTCTCCTCAATACAAAAACAGGCCACCGGTTTGTATGATGGATATGTGGCATGGATGTCATTACCAATTAGAGGGGATATTTTTGGAATTGTATACACTTTCTACTAATGTCTATGAAAGGGGAAAATAAAATGGTATAATTATGGGTTTTGGTATTCCAAGGGGATAATCTGATTGAATGAATTATGTTTCTAATGATTTAGATATCAAAGGTTTTAATTATGTTAATAGAGAAAAGGATATTAAATAAGGTTTTGAGCACCCTAAAGTTGACACCACCATTTCCTAGACACATTCTTGTGAAGGGATATAACATGAAATTTATTGAGTGTAAGATCATAACAATGGATTGGAAATCCATAATTCTTCCATCTTCATGTTCGACTTTTTTCTAATTGTTGTTCTAGAGCAACATTATTTTTATCTTTAGTAACATTGAAATTCTTTTTATAAATCTAACTTCAATTAAATAAAATTTGTTTACATTTCTCATCATAAAATTCACCTACCGGCAATTATGTTTACTCATATTTTAATCATATAAACTAATGTTTAATCTAGTTCAGGATTTTTATTTTCTCAAAAACAAATTCAGGTTTCCCAAGATCCAAATTAAGACACACTATGACCCAATTGTATGAAACTTCATAGGGGTATCTATCGATTCGCTAATTATTAATTTGTTCAACTGCTATTTCATTTTTATGAGATTTATTTTCCCACAACACCCCCCATCACCCCTTTCACACCCCCTCATAATCTTTGAATATCTATCAAATTGTGGACAATGATTGGGCTCAGAAAGGCTAAATGAATTTGAACTAAACATGTAAATCCAAAAGGCATGGGTGGTAAAATGGTATTATTTCGGCATGACTCATCCATACGTCGGATTTCCACACCTATAGAAAAGAAAACAAAAACAAAACAAAAACAACATAGTATAAAGACAAAAAATGAAACACACAAATTAATCTCTCCACTACCCCGATGTCCCTCCCTTGGAAAAAAACCACATAGCCGCCTCCAGTGCCCTTCTGCCCCCCTTCACAGAAGATAACTACCCTCCATCCATAGAAAGCAGTAATAGGCTAAGTGGCCAATGCGATAAAGAAAATAAAATAAAAATTAAACAATAACATACCAGTTTCTTGTGAATAATTATATCTCTAGTTTATTGCATTTTGATATAGAAACTTAATGCTCATGTGGTAACCCACTTTAATTGATGCAAGTCAGGTTAAAGAATTAAAACAATTAATAACTTTCAAAGTAAAAAAAGAAAGAGGATAATCAGACCTTTTTCAATGATTTCTATATTCAGTATGATGTTTTGAAAATTCTATCCTCTTGCATTTTGAAAACGGGAAGACCACCTGTTGCAAGTGTAATCAATGTGGTCAAAGGAGTGATAAATGGTTTTCTAATTCAATTACGTATGCTTAAAATAAAAAACAAGAATAAAACCACAACTTGTTTATCAAATGAAACAATTTTCTTAACACTTACTCCAGAATTGCATTTTAATATAAACATGTAGAATTTAAAAGTCAGCTAAATTCAATTTAAAACATTCATGAATTAAAGAGGCTGGGAGAGGGAATTCGTAAATGTTTAAAATTATAAAAACTCACGAATATTCAGACATAAGTTCCAATAATGAGGATTGATTATAGTAAAAATAGTTTATATGAAATCTAAGAGATAATAATGATCAATTCCCAAAAGAGTTTGGGTTAATTCATAATGAGTTTTGATGTTTTGTATTAATTATACAAATATTTATTGAAATTTAGAGACATTTTGAAAATATAAACCATCTCATATACCAAGAATTAATATTAATTAATTGGATGAGAATTACAATGGTAATAAGATGAGAATAATAACTAGAAGAAAAAAATATATTTTTACATTATTGTTAGAATATTAAGATTATATAATTGGAAGGAATAACAATTATATAATGATGAGATACAAAAATAGACTATCTTAACTTGTGTGTTTTCCCCTTGGTCATCGTCATGCTAGTAAATTTTTTTATTACATCCTAATAATAGGATTGCGATCTCTTCTGTGGGATTAGTTTCAGAGTGTTTGGGATTCCCTCTATGTGACCCGGGGTGTGATCATCTATAATTTTTTCTATTTCCCTAGGTGGGGTTTATGGAATCATTATTACCAAATAATTTGTTTGTACAATCCCATACTTAGTGGGATATTATAGGTATAGTATGGACACCCCATATTCCCTTGTAGAGATCCCCTATCTATGTATCGAGATCTTTGAAGTTACATTGAGTACATCTTTGGTGAGGTCTGATGAGCATGACCTCTTAGGCATGCACCATCAGTGAAAGCATAGATCATGTTGTGAGTGCAACTAGAAGAGTGTTAAATTGTATCCTTGAGTAGAATAATATGGATAAAATAATGGTTAATATGCCATTGAGGACTGTTTTATGTTGGGATTATATCTAGTTTATTGTTCCTATTTCTATGTCTCATATTTTTAATGATGTTTCTATGTGATGATGAGATAACTACTCTCCAAATGCCTATTGTTTAGTGATTTTGGGGTGTACTATTGAGCATTGTTACACTAAACACTACATGGGATCTGCCCATACTTTTCATGTCTTACGTAGACAATATTCCTTTTGAAGGAATCCTAAGAGGACCAAGAGCAGATAGAAGATAGTGATCTAGATAGACCATGGTTCATTCTAGGTTGTTTCATCTATCAGTAGTCCCCTCCCTCATAACAAGTTAGTCCCTTTTATCTATTTTTGTAGGATTTCATTTTCCCCTTTATTCTTTTCATGTGTACAGGTACCTTAGGCTAAGGACAAACTTGTGTGTGTTATGCCTACTTAGGGATGGTCACTAATACCTAACCAATTAGAGGTGGTCTTGTGGTGTCATTAGTGTCATTGACTTGATAGCCAAACCCATTACAATTTAACAAAATTTCCCAAAATATAAAACCAATTCTCACAACTATAATATCTCTAAACTATATCCTAGGAAACATTAAGCTCTGATACCACTCTGAAATGACATGAAACTCTGGGACCCACTTGGCTGATGGTAAGTTGAGTGTGCCACTTAAAAACAACATGTAATTGGCCAGGGACTGGTGACTATCACTGAGTAAGCATATTAAATATATGGGAGAACATAAACTAATGAACCTATATATTTTCACAAAATTTCCAAGCACATTAGAGTAATTTGGAAGTGTAAAAAACTGAAATTTTTAAATGCATGCAAACCCTATAATATCCCACAACAAAGAATAAAGAACTTAATCAATGTCAAGAGGAAAAAATATAGGCCTAATAACTAGTAGGTAGGTATAATATAACCAAAATAGATAATACAGTCTAATCATGAGGGCTCCATTCTAAACACATTCTAAACACCACATCCACCAAGCACCAATACACACCATCTACACTATGTCTCCCTAAATCTCCATAAAAAACATCCATTTTCATAATACATTATATGTTCATGATGAACCCATGTAATGGAGAGTATAAATATAACACGTATCACACCCCAAAATCAAGAATTAAACCACCAATAAGTAGTTATATTGAAACAAAATAACAGAGGGAAAAGAATGGTGGATGGGGATGAAGACAGGGGATTACCTCTGGTTGTAGGGGAGAACCGTCAGGAATGGAGGAGGAGGGGAGGTAGCTCGGATCAGCTTTGCTGGAGGAGGTTCGGCGTGAGGAAGGTCTCAGCGAGGAGGGGTCAAGGGTTTTCAGGGTTTCTGGGGGTGTCGACCTCAGCGTTAGTTTAGAGGCATCGGGGAGGAGGCGTCGGGGAGGAGGGTCGCGGCGAGGAGGCTTCGGGGAGGAGGGTCAAAGAGAGGAGGCTTCAGAAGAGTGGCGTCGATGAGGAGGCATCAGGGAGGAGGTTCGCAGTGATGAGGATGACATGTCAAGGAGGCGTTGGGGATGAGGGTTGCATCGATGAGGAGGGCGCGGAGAGGATTCGTCTGGGAGGAGGGTCGCGGCGAGGAGGAGGGAACGGCGATGAGGATATCGTGGGGAGGAAGAATTGCGAGGATGAGGAATCACGAGGCAGGAGGGGGTCATGGGATAATAGGGTTTGAGAAGGCAACCTATAGCAATGACCATCCCATTAAATCGTGGCTATAAACAAGCTATAGTTACGGATCGATAAAACCGTGGCTATAGATCCATGGCTATAGCCTAAATTTCTAGTAGTGGTTCAATGCACCCGTGAGTCGCGAATTGACAAATTCATCTGTGAACCGGGTCTCCAATCATGGGCCTCCTCAAAAGGAGCTGCATGACCACAGATATATCTCATTCCCCACTCTATAAAAGGAGATCCAGGGGGAAGAGCTGGAAGAGGATTCGGGAGATCGGCCAGATTCGGGTGGAAGGATTTCAAATGAAGTAGCATAGGATTTCACAAACATCGATGTTCCAGTTCTCAAACCAGAACATGTATGAAAGTGGAATCAAACTAATAAGGAACAAAAAACTGATAAAAACTTGGTGAATTTTGAGCTTAAAATAACAAAGAAAAGAAGACCGCGATCCATGGCTCCTCCGCGGATGCACTCCCCGTGAACCAGGGAGTTTATAACCCTTTTCTGATCCATCGCACCGCGTATTACCCTCCTACACGGGCGAAGCCCCAACCAGTATTTCCCCAGGCCACTGCTGCTCACTTTGGAGCCCTCTGCGTACCAAACTGGTACAAGGGCTGAACCCGATACCACGAACCACCATGGTTCGCGGGATGCCCCCCAAGCCGCGAACCATCCTGGTTCGTCGGGTGCCCATCAGTATGCGGACCACCCTAGTTCGCAGATGACCTCTCCATCCATGTAGCACCTCCCTATGTAAAAGACGCCACCACTCATATAACCATGTGGCACGCCAGGTCTTTCAGAGTTCCCATTCCTCGATCTGGTTAAAATCCTTCCAATCTGGCCTGATCATCCGCAATCCCCTCATAGGTCCATTCATCGGCCCCGAGCCGAGGCCTCCACTGGAGCCACCAGACCCGTGTGATGTAACCCTCAGGTGCATCAGTGTGACGTTTTGAGTTCACATACCCATGGTAAGAATGGTTTAAGGGGTTTCCCCAACCCTTGAGGAGATTTCCGAAGCATTCTTGGGTTCACATTCCCATGGTAATGCGGAGTCCCAGCCCGGGAGTCCCCTTTCCGCCCCTCTATTTGTTAGGACTGGGGAACTTCTCCCTTCCCCGGGTTGTGGCAGGCTACCCATCCGTAGGAATCCCCCATGCACATCCGTACTTCCCCACGACCATGGCCAAGGAAGGGAGTAGCGGGGAAGGGTGATTCCCCATCCTTCTTTGTGGTGAAGTCCCTCTCCCGCTATGCTTTGTCACCCTAGGCATCCACCTCGGAGTAAGACCCAACTTTATGGGCCACCTCGATGCGTAAGCCCCAATCCACTTCCCACGAATGCACCATTCGTGACATGATCGTTTGTTCCCTGATTCCTCTTGTTTCTCAAACTGAGCATGACTCATGTGGGCTTAGAGTAAGCATCGACCATGTAATCCTCTTATGGGCCTCTTCAGAGTGTAAGCCCCAATCCATTATTATGGGCCTCCTCTGAGTGTAATCCCCAATCTAATGCGAACTACAAGGACTTTGATCCATTTCAAGGCATGGTACGTAGGAAGCCTCCCTGAGGTTCAAGCCCGATCACCATCGGACCCCTGGGTCCACATTCACGTTGGCTCTCCGACATTACTATTTGAACTACATGGAATTTGATCCCTGTTTCCCAGGAAGGCTATATAGGAAGCCTCCCTGGGGTTCAAGCCCAACAACCAGTCGATCCGACTACCTTCACATCTATTCACCACACCACTCCTAGTGCCGCCTCAATGAGTCTAGACTCCTCGGGGTCATTAATCCAATGAGGGATGGTAAACCTCGGGCATAAATGATTTAGAATCCGTGCGTCCAATTAATCATTGCCAACAAGGAGTAATCCATGGTTACTATGCTTGGATATAAACCAAAGATTTGTGAACATGTGAATACATAATAAATCTATAAGAGAGTCCCGGAACAGAAAATAATTCCCCTCAAAGGGGTGCGATTAGCCCGACTACCGATCCTCTCGACCAATGTGAGTTCTTAAGTGTCGCTGGTCAAACCACCCAGCGAACGCCTGCCTTTGGAAAGTAGGTTTGCACATCGTCGGATACAGAACCTTTGGGTGTTTGGAAACCGATCTGAAGCACCCATAAGGATGAGAATCAATCCATACATAGTTCTTGATTGTCATGCAGTATAATATCATAATGTAAGGAAAAAGGAGATCTTAGTTTCTGTTCATAGAGCTCAGACCATGGGAAACTATTTAATGCCATGAAAATTATACTAAGGAACACTCTTGGACTTAGGGTAAAATACATAGGAAGAAAAACCCAATGTTAATGAGACCCAAGAAGTGTCATGTATTGCATACACACCTAGGATGATCTGAGGTGAAAGGGTCAAAGATGGGGTTATGGAAAATGTGGATGTACCCAAAGAAAAAATGTCTTGGGGTGTCTATATATCCCATAAGTATGTGAATCAATATACATATAGTTCTTGAAGAATAGTGTTGTAAAATACCAACACTGGTAGAAGAAATCATATCTAGTGGTGAGGAAGTTGAAACCTATGATAATTATCATGGGGAATCCTGAACTCATTGAGGGTATGGTTCTAGTTTAAATTCATGAATTTAGGATGAAGTAATGGGAAATAATGACGAGTCTAGACCCAGGATCTATGATCCATGAATAATTATGTATCAAAATATGATGAATCACAAGACAGACATTGTTCTTGAATTGTAATTTATCCATTCGGGCTAGACATATGCATAAAGGGAAGAGACATTTGATATTCTTTATTTGTCCTTTTTTTTAAATTTTTGAGAGCCTAACCAAGGATAATAAGTATGGGTGTCACATAGAGAATCAGTCCAATTGTAGGTATTTAAAAATATCTTGATGGATGACTAGTGCCGAAGGTGATTCCCTCACAAAAGAGAACATCACAATGTTGTGTTGTTTTTCATCTTGCATCTAAAATGATGATGCCCTTGTTTAAGGTCATATTGTTAGACCAGCCAATGAGTTGTCACTTCATGTGTTAAGGATGAAAAATCATAATTTCATGAGTGTTGAGGCATCATATTTTAATGTAATATTTTTTTGGACAAAAATTGATTTTATTTGAAGATTGTAGAACTTGGACCATGAGGTTGTGTGAATTTCACATGCAGGTATAACCCTTTCAAGACTCTTTAGCCCACACGATTCATAATCTGTGTGGGAAATAAAGGGTTATGCTAGAAATTATCTATAACATGATATTTTACAACATGGTAAATGAAGAATCCGTTTGTAAAACTCAACCATGCAAACATTCCTACACGACATGCACAGATGCACAGAGGGACAACACCCGAGGTGTTGGAGATCAAAAAGGTCAAGAATGGGAAAGAAAATGTCAAACCGAACATTTTATATATGGGACATAATGGGGGTGTATTAATGATGGATGAAAACTAATGATTGTATTCAAAACAAATAATACATATCATGTATCCCAAGATGGGAAAAACAAATGAGGGTCATCCACTGACTATATTCAAAAAGCGGAACATAACTCAATATGTAATTTGAAATATTCTGAGGTATTTTCACATGATGGTAGGAGAGACATTAGTTAGAGAATAAACAATATTAAGGGGTCTCTTTAGATGTGAAAGATGATGACTACCCAAATAAGGGGATGCATGAAACATGGAAATTAATTTCTGGGAATATCCCTATATATTACAACATTTTTAGATCTCGTACCATTACACAATCATGAATGCCGACGTGGAACATCCATAAGCAGGATCAGAATCATCCACAATGATTAGTTTCATAAGGGTAATTGATAAAACACTATTTTTTTGAATATTTTATTGATTATAATGATATAATTTCCTCACATTGTGCTAAATATATTCATTTATTAAATATTTGGGATTAGATCATTCATTTGAATATTTGATGAAACTTCCAGTTTTACCCTTTAGAGTTGTCTTTAGTAATTCGAAGATAAATATTTTTATGTTTAATATTTGAATTTGAAAACTTTTAACAGTGTTTATAGCTTAATTATGTAAAACTTTTATTCAAAACACTTGTGCTAAAAAGTGCATTTGTTTGTTGAAAATGGGACATAAAGTCAATGTTGGTCTGGACACGGCAGGATGGAGAAGCTTCTGTATTGCAACCATAACTCCTTGATCTGGTCTTGGATTGATCCCAAATCTGTATATGAGATATAAAACCCATATCCTCACATTTTATCCTTCTAGAAGGCCATCCAATTCACGCGTTCCGGTGGTCAAGTGGGAGGTGAAATTTGGTGTAAAATATTTGGCCGGATTCCCCATTAACACTTGAAACCACTTTGAACCTAGCCTCCCCAACACTCTATAAATTGGTGTTTTTCTCATTTGGTGGGGGTTGGGACTTGTAATGGGATGTTTATGTCATAGGATAAGTGGATACACTCCAATTATCCAACCATTTCAATAAGGGTAGCTGTTGAAGCAAGGATCCCTTCGACGAAGCCTTCTTCTTCTCCTTCATGTTATAATGATTTTGATTGTGTAACAAACTTCTTTGTTCTTCTTTTATTTATTATCTTTTTTTCTATTTTGTTTAAATTTCTTCTTCTCTTAATCTTACTTTTTGGGATGGAATTCTTGATTAGAAGCGTTATTGGGTTATACCCTTTATAAACGTTTGCACATGCAAAACGCTTCAACTATGATTACGCCACCCATGTAAGAGTAGTTTTTCTAGTAATTGATTGACCACTATCCTTCTTCATTAATTTATTTTGACTCAATGATCTACTATAATTCATATATTATGATCTATTAATTGTGTTTTTAATTTAAATGAAACTACGAAAGCAATTTA
Organism: Viscum album; assembly: GCA_963277665.1. Lineage (NCBI taxonomy): Eukaryota > Viridiplantae > Streptophyta > Magnoliopsida > Santalales > Viscaceae > Viscum > Viscum album. Next base: position 436,890,290 of record OY728158.1, read on the forward strand.
ATAGTTAACACAAAACACCCGAGGTCGGGAATTGTGTGAACTGTGAGAGCACAACCTTAACTGGTAATTCAAAACCACATGGGATCAATTTGTAGAGTTAAAATATAATCTCTAAACTCAATTAATCCTCATTTACAGAGTGGTTATGTGCCTTAATTTACCACTGAACATAAGCTAATTTTAGAACATCAATCAAAGCATTGTGTTGAAATTGCATGTTCCGGAGTTAGCCTAAGGTTAAATTCACTTCATCTTCGTGGTAAAGTTAATTCTCATAGGGTTCGGGATTTAACAAATTAAGGGATCATAATTAAGTGAAAATTAATTTAAATGATAATTATTAATCAATGATTGAATAGGTAGAGTTAGATCAATTATGTATTTTAAATATTGTCTAAAAAACGTCTTTTTGTTGTGTCATTTTAATCGAACTTCATTTCAAAACTAAAAACAAAACAAAATACAATCTTCTTCCAGCAAATGTATTCTAGATTTATAAACTATAACCAACCCCCATCCTTTAAAGTAGTGTTTTTATTATATTATATTTTATTTGTTTTAGAATACCTTTAATAAGTTGTTAAATTCACTTCCCCCTTTGAGAGATGACCTTCGTCAGCCCCTCTACTGCACATAAGAACCCCAAAAATAACATTAATCATTTGAGGGAACCCACGACAGCGCTCTTTCAAATTGGCTCGGTTTCCGAGGAGGCAAGTAATTATTTCAACCAATTAGAGGTATTTATTTTATTTTAAATTTTATTCTCTTCCTCTCTTCTTTCGTTCTTCTTTACCCAATCTGATTTTTCTTCTTCTTCATTTATTTTCTTCTACTTATTTTTGGACCATCAACTCAAACTTCTCATTTTTATTTTAATATTGTCCACTTTCTTTCTTTTCATTTTTATTTGATTTATAAAATGATCTAATCCCGAAGATCTCTTAGATCTTGACCCTAAGATTGAACGCAGCCTTAGGGCATGAATCAAACATTCTCAATCTATGGGAAGTTTCAATATTCAACCAGTTGGTGAATTCCTCTCTTCTGGAAATATAGAAATTGGAAGCAATTCAAATTAAATCATAAAAGAGGAACCAATGGCTGGAAATAATGGGAATGAACTTAATATAACCATTCGAGAATTGGTTGCACCAAATATTAACTATCAACCAAATTGTATTGCATACCTGAATCTCGAATCAGACTTTGAGTTAAAATATGGATTAATTCACCTTCTTCCAAAGTTTCATGGATTATCTGGTGAGGATCCGAACAAAAACCTTAAGGAATTTAATGTGGTTTGCTCAACCTTGAAACCAAGAAATGTTTCTGAATATCAAATCAAATTAAGAGCATTCCCATTCTCACTTGATGGAGCTGCAAAGGATTAGATGTACTTTTTACAACCTAAAGATGTAACTTGTTGGAATGATTTAAAACATCTTTTCTTGCATAGATTTTTTCCAGCATCGAGGACCACTTCCATTCGTAAGGAGATATCGGGGATCAAGCAAGCACAAGGGGAGTCAATGTATGAGTACTTGGAGAGATTCAAGAAGTTGTGTGCAAGCTGCCCACATCACCAAATCAGTGAGAAATTACTCATCCAGTACTTCTATGAAGGACTAACACCTATGGAGAGAAGCATGGTAGATGTCGCAGCTGGAGGAGTAGTGGTGGACAAGACACCAGAAGCTGCACGTGTGTTGATCGACAAGATGGCCCAAAACTCCCAACAATTTGGTGATAGAGGTAGACCAAATGTCAGGGGAGTACACCAGGTAAGTCCTTCTTATCTTGAAAGTCATTTGATTGATACAAAGTTGGAAGAATTGACCACTATGGTGAGGAAAATTTCTTTGGCACAAAAGACATCTCTACCCCCTCCTTCAAGGCCTTGTGGCATTTTCTCTGATACAAGCCATCCAACTGACTGTTTCCCACAACTAAAAGAGACAGAGGATTGTGCAGAAGTATTCCTTGGGAGACCATTTCAGCAGAAACAACAACCATATACCCAAAAGAAGTTTGATTCAATTTCTCTAACATACAACCAAGGGTGGAAAGATCAACTAGACATGAGGTATGACTCTGGAAAAAAACAAAGGCCCCCTTTTCAACCAAACTTCCAGCAGCCTCCGCATTACCAGCAGGGTATCCAACAACCCCAAAGGAGATTTGAAGCCCAAGCATCAGCAAGCCAGCAACAAGGGAATCCCCCACCCAAGGAAGATTCTAACACTGATGAACTTTTGAAGCAAATTGTTCTTAATCAATAGAATGAGCTAAAGAGTCACGGTTCGGAGCTGAGGGAGTGGAAGACTCAAATGAGCCAGATTTCCACCACCATCCATGAACTTGTAAGTATGAATTCTAGAAATCTACCTTCCCAACCCACTCCAAATCCAAAAGGGAAAGTTAGTGCCATCACATTGAGAAGTGGGAAGCAAATGAACGATACATCTATACCTACCATTCCACCAGGATTCACCTCAACTCCGGAGTAGCCGCATTCCAAACCAACTGATGAGCAATCCAAGGAGAAAGAAAAAGGTAAGAAAAAGATTGATGATGCTCCTCCTAAACCCCTTCGTTTTCCCAACAGGGTTGTCCAAACCAAGAAGATGGCTGAAGAAGCAATGAAAAAGGAGGTTTTGGATATATTCAAGCTTATAGAGATCAACATTCTTCTACTTGAAGCCATTAAGAAAATTCCGAGGTATGAGAAATTCTTAAAATAACTTTGTACCAATCGAAGAGGGCTTAAAAGAAATTAGAGGATCAACCTTGGAAGGAATGTCTCAGCACTCATTACACTAACTCTAGCAATGCCAACAAAGTGCAAGGAACCCGGGACATTCACCATCCCATATACCATAGGGGAGTTGCACTTCTCTGAAGCACTTTGTGATTTAGGAGCTTCAATAAATGTGATGCCTCACTCTGTATTCTCTTCCTTGAAGGTTGGTGAGTTGAATCCAACAAGAGTAGTGGTGCAATTGGTGAATAGAGCTACGACATATCCAATGGGAGTCCTTGAGGATGTACTTGTCCGGGTAAGAGACATGATCTTTCCAGCAGACTTCTATGTGCTTAACATGGAGGATGATCAGGTAAGTTCTCATGTCCCCATTATCTTAGGTAGGCCCTTCCTCAAAACTGAAAAAACTATCATAAATGTCATTGATGGTACACTTTCCATGGAATTTGGATATGAAGTTGTGATATTTATTGTTATGGATTCCATGAAGTACCCCTCAGAGGACCATTCTTCTTTTGTTATCTCCCATTTTGAACCACTATGTAAAAACACCATGGAATTGGATTGTCCTATGGTTAGAGAGATTATGAGTATTGGTTCTAGTTTGACCTCTAAGAGTACTTTTACACCCGTTTTTAAGGAACAATACTCTCTAATATTTGATTTTAAAATGGAATCGTATTCTGATTTTGATCATGTGAACTCTGATTATGACATGGTTATTGAGTATACTGATGGATTTGGTGCTTTATTCTCTGATTGTGATGATTTTTATTCTGATACTGATGTTCATTGTGCATATATGTCTGTTGCATCATTTTCTCCATCCATACATCACCCCCCCTATATTGGAACTCAAGCCTTTGCCCCCAAATCGTAAATATGCATACTTGCTGAGTGGTGATAGATTACCTTTTATCATTTCTAACAATCGCTCTTTTGAACATGAGTAAAAACTTTTGAATCTATTGAGAGATAACATTAGGGAAATTGGTTGGACATTGGCAGACATATCAGGTATTCGCCCCTCCATTTTCATGCGTAGGATTCTCTTGGAGGATGGGGCTAAATTAGTGAGGCAACCACAAAGGAGACTCAATCCAACACTTTTGGAGGTTGTTAAAAATGAAGTTGGAAAATTGATCGAGGCAGGTATAATCTATCCTATTTCAGATTCTCAGTGGGTAATTCCAATTCAGGTTGTGCCTAAGAAAACTGGTTTTACTATTTTAAAAAATGAAAATGATGAGTTAGTTCCTGTGAGAGTTCAAAACAGTTGGCGAGTGTGTATTGATTATAGGAAACTAAATCAATACACTCATAAGGACCATTTCCCACTTCCATTCATTGACCAGATGCTTGAGAGACTTGTAGGTAGGACAAATTATTGCTTCATGGATGGTTTCTCTGGCTATTTTCAGGTTCCCATTACAGTAGAGGACCAGGAGAAGACAACATTCACCAGCCCATTCGGTACCATTGCTTACAGAAGGATTCCATTTGGACTTTGCAATGCCCCAGGTACCTTCCAAAGATGCATGGTGAGTATTTTCTCAGATTTCATTGAGACCTGCATGGAGGTATTTATGGATGATTTTAAGGTTTATGGATCCTCATTTGATGAATGTCTCTCTAGTTTGGGTGATGTGTTGCATCGTTGTATTGAGAAGAATGTGGTCTTAAATATTGAAAAATGTCATTTCATGGTCAAAAAGGGAATTGTCTTAGGTCATATAGTCTCACAATGTGGCATTGAAGTTGATAAATCTATGGTAGACATTGTTTCATCCCTCCTATATCCTACATGTGTGCGGGAGGTTCGATCATTACTTGTACATGCTGGATTTTATCGACGCTTCATCAGTGATTTTAGTAAAATTGCTATACCCTTATCTCGATTTCATCAAAAAGATATTGACTTCAATTTTGATGATTCATGCAGGGTATCATATGATGAGCTAAAGAAGTGTCTGACCACCCCACCGATCATATATCCCCCACAGTGGGAGATTCCTTTTGAGCTTATGTGTGACGCCTCCAACATTGCGGCTTGAGCTATCTTATCGCAGAGGGTGGAGGGACATTCACATGTGATCGCCAATGAATCAAGTACACTAGATTCAGCCCAATAAAACTACACTTCAACGGAAAAAGAGTTTCTTACAGTCATATCTTCTTTAGATAAATTTCGTTCATATTTATTGGCCTCTAAAGTAGTTGTTTTTTCTGACCATGCAGCTTTGAGGTACCTCCTAAAGAAGCCAGATGCAAAGCCCAAACTGATTCGATGGATGATCCTTCTTCAAGAATTTGATATTGAGATAAAGGACAAAAAGGGTTCAGAGAATTTGGTGGTAGACCACATGAGTATGCTTACTCACACACTAGAGGATGACACCTTGGACCACGTACCACTTCGGGACAATTTCCCTGATGAACATCTTTATTCCATCACAGGTAAGCATCCTTGGTATGTATATTTAGTTAACTACATTGTTGCCTCTGAAATCCCTGAAAATTTAAAGAAACATCAAGTCCAAAAATTAAAAAGTGAGTATAGGTTTTATGTGTGGGATGATCCTTACCTCTGGCACATGTGTAGTGACCAAGTCATTTGTAGGTGTGTTCCCGATCATGAGTTTGAGTCTATTTTTCATTTCTGTCATACACTTGCTTGTGGTGGACACTTTGGACCCCAACAGATATCTAGAAAGGTTTTGGACTCTGGATTATATTGTCCTAGCTTGTTCCATGATGCCCATGTGTTTTGTAAGTCATGCTCTCGTTTCCAACACACTGGGAATATTTCTAGGAGACATGAGATACCCCAACAACCCATAATATTCTGTGAGATTTTTGATTTATGGGGCATTGATTTTATGGGTCCTTTTCCTAGTTCATTTGGATTTTTGTACATTTTGGTTGCTTTTGATTATGTGAGTAAATGGGTGGAGTCTAAGGCCACTAGGACTGATGATTCTCATGTTGTTGTGGAATTTGTCAAAGCACAGTTTTTTTGCAGGTTTGGAGTACCAAAGGCCATCATCAGTGACCAAGGGACACACTTTTGCAATAATAATTTTTCTTCCCTCCTTCGAAAGTATGGGGTGACACTCAAAACATCAACACCATATCACCCACAAAAAAATGGCCAGGCTGAGGTTTCAAATCGTTAGTTGAAACAAATTTTGGAGAAAATTGTGCAGCCAAATAAGAAGGATTGGAGCAAGCACTTGGATGATGCCTTGTGGGCTTATAGGACTGCACACAAGACCCCCATTGGTATGTCCACATTTCAGATTGTTTTTGGGAAAGCATGTCATCTCCCAGTGGAAGTCGATCATCGGGCATATTGGGCTATAAAGAAATGCATCATGGAATTGGCCCAAGATAGAATTCAAAGGATGTTGAAAATTCAAGAGCTTAAGGAGATTCGACTATCATCCTTTGAGAACTCAACACTCTACAAGGAGAGATCAAAAGCAGCTCATGACAAAATAATCTTACAAAGGGATTTTCATGTTGGAGAGAAAAACCTTCTCTACAGTTCATGACTAAGTTGATTCCTGGAAAGTTTTGTTCCAAATGGTCAGGTCCTTATATTGTATCTAATGTTTTTCCTTATGGTGCAGTGGAGATCACACAAGAGGACACTATAAGGAGCTTTACAGTCAATGGGAAACGTTTGAAGAGATACATTGAGAGACTTCCTAATGATGCAGTGGATTTTATCACACTACATGACCCCATCATCACTTGATCACATCAGGCTATTCCTAACCCTTTCACTTTTATATTATTTGTCCTATTTAAAAATTCTGCATTTCATGTGCGTATATCATCTCATGGGTTCACATTGAGGACAATGCAATATTTTAAGAGTGGGGGAGGGAACCTTTTAGTTTAGTAATTTCAATTGTTTTCCTATTTAAAAAAACAAACAAAAAAAATTGTGTGTTTTTCAAATTTTGTGTGTTTATTTTTCAATTTTCATTGTGTTTTTGAAATTATTGAGATAAAATTATTCTCATCACAATTTTTAAATGCATATCAATGAGTGAAACAATTTATCAGATGAAACTAAGCTTAAATGAATGCTGAAAAAGACTTTGTTTCATGTTCAAATATTTAGTAATTTAATAAAAATTACACTGAATTTTTAATCCCATGCAACATCTCACTATCTTTATATTTGAAATCACTTTCCTGTGAGGCTTTTGAACCATTATTTCCATATTCTTTACATTCACCTCAATTCTTGAGAGAACCAAACCATGCTTGATTTAACCAGAATTTGATATATTCCTGTCAAAACTTGAGGGTTTGAGGTACTTATGTTTAAATTATTGAGGCATTTGTTTGATATTAAAGCCCCTATTTCAAATAAACCTTTCTTATAATGGCCTACCTTGAATATTTAATCCTTTTAGACCTTGGAATCCATGGACAACCTGTTAGGTTATCCAAATTACAATCCAATTTTCCCTATCCAACCAACTCTTGAAGTGAAATTGCATAATCTAGTTGAGCTTAAGAGTGGGGGAATCTATCTTGTATTGTGCCACCAAATTCTGTAATACTTTGGGAGGAAAATTAAATTTTTAGAGATGTGTTTTCTACTGAAGAGAGTCATTATATTGAAAGCGGTTCCTTTTCTGGAGCTTTCATGACAAGTGATGCTGTGCCTTTTCCGGAGCTTCTAATTGAGGTGGAAAGATGTGCCCATCTGGAGCATTCAAAAATATCATGTTTGAGAAGATTGACATTTTTTATGCTGAAATGATGAATGGTGTAAACTTTTCATGACTTTTCATGATGATGGAGCTGAATTTATACTATGGGGATTGAGGAGAATACCATATTTAAGTGAAAATTAGAATAATTCAATTTTGCTTAAAAAAAAGAGTCAAGCCCCCCTCATTCAGCCTCAGGATTTTTCAAATCTTAATCCTACCAACCAAAATCCATAGAAAAACCCTGAAAAGTCCTCATGATAATCATATGTCCTTGACTCACATCGGGTAGCGATGTAGGAATTTGTCAAGCCTATGGTGACCCTTGTATGAGTTTGGATGAGAAAGACATTTAAAAAAAAATTGATATTTGAGTGATGAGAGAAAATTCAAGCGAGGTAAGTGTTTTGTGCATGGGAGGATAAATAAAGTGGAAATATAATGAATTATATAAATGAATAACATGAAATAATGGTTTTTTATGAGGCATGATATCTTTTGTTTCTTCGTGTGTAATTGTTTGATCTCAAAGATTTGTGTTTTAAAATTGGTTTTGATTTGATATTGATGTTTACTTCATATGAGATTTTACTCAGGAGTGAAAAAGGGTAAGTGTGGGGGAGTTGATAAAAAACTATTTTGTTGAATATTTTATTTATAATAAATGATATAATTTCCTCACATTGTGCTAAATATATTCATTTATGAATTATTTGGGATTAGATCATTCATTTGAATATTTGATGAAAATTCCAGTTTTAGCCTTTATAGTTCACAGTAGTATTTCGATAATAAATATTTTTATATTTATTATTTGAATTTTAAATTTTTTAAAAGTGTTCCTAACTTAATTATATACAACTTTTATTCAGGACACTAGTGCTAAAGAGTGCATTTGGTTGTTGAAAATGGGCCATGAAGTCAAAGTTGGGCTGGACTCTCTAGAATAGAGAAGCTTCTATATTTCGACCATACCTCCTTCATCTAGGCTGGATTGAGTTCAAATTTGGAGAGGATATATAGGACCCATATCCTCACATTTGATCCTTCTGTAAGTCCGGAAACTTAACGTGTTTTGGTGGTCAAAATGGAGGTGGAATTTGGAATAAAATATTTGGCCAAGATTCCCCATTCACACTTCAAACCACTTTGAACCTAGCCTCCCCACCACTCTATAAATTGGTGTTTTTCTTGATTTTTTGGGTTTTGATGTCCATTGGAAAGCTTAGGGTATATTATAAGTTGATCCACTCCAATAATCCAACCATTTCTATAAGGGTAGCTCTTGAATCAAGGATCCCTTCGACGAAGCCTTCTTCTTCTCCTTCATGTTGTAATGATTTTGTTTGTGAAATAAACTCCTTTGTTCTTCTTTTATTTCATATATTTTCTTCTGTTTTGTTTAAATTTATTCTTCTCTTAAACTTAATATTTGGGCTGGAATTCTTGAGTAGAAGCGTTATTGGGTTATACCCATTATAAACCTTTGCACATGCCAAACGCTTCTACGATGATTACGCCACCCATAGAAGAGTAGTTTTTTTAGTAATCGATCGACCTCTATCCTTCTTCATTAATTTATTTTGAATCAATGAGATAATATAATTCAAATATTATGATCTATTAATTGAGTTTTTAATTTAAATGAAACTAAGAAAGCAATTGAATAGTTAACACAAAACACGCGAGGTCGGGAATTGTGTGAACTGTGAGAGCGCAACCTTAACCGGTAATTCAAAACCATAGAAGATCAATTTGTAGAGTTCAAATATAATCCATAAACTCAATTAATCCTCATTCTTAGAGTGGTTATGTGCCTTAATTTACCACTGACCATAAGCTAATTTTAGAACATCAATCAAAGCAGGGTGTTGCGATTGCATGTTCCGAAGTTAGCCTAAGGTTAAATTCACTTCATCTTTGTGGTAAAGTTAATTCTCATAGGGTTCTAGATTTAACAAATTAAGGGATCATAATTAAGTGAAAATTAATTTAAATGATAATGATTAATAAATTATTGAATAGGTAGAGTTAGATCAATTACGTCTTTTTAATATTGTCTAAAAAACATCTTTTTGTTGTATCATTTTAATCGAACTTCATTTCAAAACTAAAAACAAAAAAAAATACAATCTTCTTCCAGAAAACGTATTCTAGATTTATAAACTATAACCATCCAACATCCTTTAAAGTAGTGTTTTTATTATATTCTATTTTATTTGTTTTATAATACCATTAATAAGTTGTTAAATTCACTTCCTCCTTTGAGAGACGACCTTGGTCAGCCACTCTGCTGTATCTAAGAACCCCAAAATCACATTAATAATTTGAGGGCACCCACGACAGTGCTCTTTCAGTAATTTAAAATCTATTAATGGTCATGTCATGAAAACCAGAAGAAATTAGTTTAATGTCAAATAGTTACGGCAATAAGACCCCAGTTTAATGTCATACACATCAGATATACCCGTGCAGTTTATCATCATGTAGTGACGAAGATGATGTCCCACAGTTTAATGCAAGCTGACGAGGACATGGGAATCCAAAAGGAGAAACATGTGGTGTGATAAATATCCTAATTTGAATGAGGTCTAAGGATGCCTCAAACACACAAAATTTTCTAATGGAGAACCCATGCCAAAAGGGGCCTGTAAAGGTATAATTGTAAATTCAATGGCTATGGGTGTCACTACATATCCTATGAGGGTAGGAATAAAGACCCACATATTTTGTGGATTCTGTGCATTATAACATCATGTATTAAAGATTAAACAATAATTTAATGTCATGTGGGACCCAGTGGTTTAATTTCATGAAGGAAAAAGGTTCACATTCCTTTTATAGTAATACATACATGAACATAGACACTGTATAGTTTAATGTCTTGTAGTTGTGACATAAAAATTTAATGTCATGTGGGATGATAAATAACTTATTTTTAGGGTCATAGAACTCATACCATAAGATAATGATGAAAGGAATAGAATGATTTTGAGCCTAGGTTAGTACCCAAAAACCAGATGTTTGGGAATCACTACATTTCATGCAAGGGTTGGAATCAAGTCAAAAAATATCATGAATGGCGTGTAGTTTAACGCCATGTGGCAAGGATGAAGAAATGGATGAGTGCTCTTAAGGGGTGAGGGGCACATAATGTATCCATTGTAAACCTAATGTGAATAAGGGAAAAAGAGTAATAAAACACAATGAAATCAATTTACAAAAAGATCTAAAGGCCAAAAGGGAGACAAAGAAATTCTATGATTTTTTAACATAGGGTTGTTCCAAATGAAAAATGTATTGGAGTTCCTACATATCTTATGAGGGAAGAAATAAATACACATTTAGTTCTTGAATAATGTGCAGTTTAACATCTTATAGTATGGATGATGAAATAATTTACCATCATATGGGATAAGGATGTTTCACATCATGTAGGTCAATGGTGTTGAGCAGTTTTATGTCCTACAGCTCCGACATGGTTGAGAAATTTTACATCAAGAAGGAAGAAAGTGATATTAGTTTTTTGTCATAGAGCATAGAATGTGAAGTATGTGATAAAAATTTGTAGTTTATATTCATGCTGTATGAAAAACTAACCCACATGAAGTACTTATTGAGTAAATTAGCATTGGTGGGAGGAGGGATCCTCTCGGCATCTAGGGTGACCAAAAAGTATGCACTTCTGGGATAAACATTGTGAATGACGTAGGGTCCTTCCAATTTGGGTTCTAGATTCAGTGTCTTCTGACCATGTATCATCGACAACCTAAGATCCAATACCATGTCACCTAGGAGGAAGGATCAGAGACACACTTTCTTTTTTAAATCCCTAGCTACCTTGTTCTAGTGACTCTACAGAATGTGCAAGGCCGAAGCTTGTTCTTATCGAGGGCTTCCAACTCATGCATATAAACTTATGATATTTTTTCTATCATTTTATTATCATCAAAAAATGTACGGATTGATGAAAAATGAAGATCAATGTGTAGGACCTCCTCTGTTCTATACACCAGGAAATATGGGGTCGTTTGGGTGGAATAACAATTTATTGACTAATAATCACAAATACCATTGGGGAGCATGTCCATCCAAATTTTATTGTTCTAACTAACAATATTCATTATAATTTTTAGATTTTTTAATCCCTCAATATTCCCATTCACCTGTGTATGGTTTCGATAATTGTGGTTAGACAGGATGATATACATTGATTAAAATTTCTTCTACTCGGCCACTTGGAATTTTGTGTTGTTATGGATGGCGACATGATGATGTACTCAGAATCGATGGAATCTGATGTAGATCATGAAATAAAATACATAATGGGTCTTGAACTCCTTGAGTGTAGCCTCTTATTCTCACATTGAGAAGATACATTTCTTAGTTCGAATGAACATGCACTGGGAAGCTATTTCCGGTGGATATGTCCCCAAAATATCGTATCAATAAGCCACAATGGCCCAAGAATACATGGTAGTGCAGAAGAGATCTATTGATCGATGAAAAAAGATGGTATGGCTTAGTAACATGTGAAACCTGTTGGAAAAATCATTATAGTCATGGACCACAGTGGAAAAAATGTAGCACAACCTTTGAATTTGGTGAGAGAGTTAAACCCGACCTAATGAGCTCCACTGGAAAATGCCTCAAATTCTAATATAACTAGGTGGACATCGTCTCCTTGAATACAATAGAAGATAACTCCATAAATACCATGATTGTAATGGATCTGTACAAGGATAGGACCACATTGGAGGGTGAACTACACTACACGCTGAAATATTTGCTCAGGTTCAGATCTGTCTATCAGGAGATTTCCAAGTTAGAGGTACTCGCCAAAAAGATTTGTCATTAAAGGGTCTCTGCAGCAATGGTAGGGGACCTAGAGGTCTTTATGTGGTTTAATAGTTAGTAAGGTGGATTACCTTATTGTTCTCATCATCATGTAGAGTGACGGGATCGATTACCCTTCGATGGGCCACATGAATAAACTAGTTTCCACTGTTATGCTATATGAGATGAAGCTAGACTTGACAGAGTGTGATCTCGATCATACTATGACATGGGGACATTAACAAACTCTGGTTGAGAAGGGAACTATGTCATCAACTAATAGGTGTGATCAAAATGGGGTATAAGTTCCGATATTCGGATGACATAGTTACCATTGATATTCTCGATGACCAGTTGGGAGTCCCCCTTCACATGTAGGTGTGGAACACCAATCTCAATGGCCACCTCCAGACTAGTGATGAGAACCTGACACTCTGCCTCATTGTTGGTGAAACCTTCTAACAAAATGAATGAATAGGGAAAGATAGTTTGAGTATGATTCATGAGGACAATGCCTAGGCCAATTCTATTGAGCATAGAATCATTTAGTCTCTTGTCAGTGGTGCTCCGTGAGGCCCCAATGAAGTGCATTTACCAACACAGAATTAACTGATACACTAAGAGGATGAAATCATCAAGAAATTCATGATCTAGGGAATGAACTATGGGATCCAGATGGGAGGATATAAAATTTTCCACCACCTGACCCTTAACATCGTTTTATGGGAAGAACCTGATGTCGAATAGAAGAAGGATCAATACCCACTATGAAAATGTACTTGTCAAAATAGTGTGGTTCAAAATATAATTTTTCAGATCAACACTAGACACCAGCTATATCTCATGATTCTTCAAGTAATGGATCAACTTCTACTCTATGAAAATAAGCATAAGTAATGTCTTCTCGATAGAGGAATATCTAATACCAGTGTCAACACTACAAAAAAATAGCATATTAGCATTGGTTTTTATAAGGGGATATGTACACCCCCCTCTAAATTAAATATAGAAAGGATTATTCACAACCCCTTCAGATCATCGTATTTAGAGGGGGTTCACAACCCCTTAATTTTGTAGCATTTTTACTGTAATATTTGGTTGATTTTAGAGGTAGTTGTGTCAAAACCACGTCAAATTTAATAATTAGTTGATCTATATGTTCCATTGGATTTTAGAGGATATATATATATATATATACATTATTTGTTAGGATATATATTTAGTGCTATATATATTACCAGTAAATTTGTATTTAAGTGAAATATTGGGGGTTCATAACCCCCTATAATCTCTTAAATTAGAGGCGGTTCATGAACTGTTGTTAATCCCTTAGATTAGAGGGGGTTTTGAACCTCCTATAATTTATGATATTATAGGGGGTTTTAAAACTCCTATAATGTAATATATTATAGGGGTTGTTAACCCCCTCTAATTTATAACATTAGAGGGGGTGTTCATTAGCCCACTAATTCAAGAAATTAGAGGGTGTTCATGAACTACTACTAATCCCATTGATTAGAGGAGTTTTAAACACCGTATTAATTTTTTTTAAATATAAAATAAATTCATAATTTATAATATATAAGTTGGTGTGCATGTGTGTGTTTACAAACACACATTGATATATATATATATATATTACATAAAAATGTTATATAAATGTATTAAAATGCATTATAAACACACACATATATATAAAGACATTATATAAATACTTTAAATAAATACCTATACATATAAAAAAATGTATACATATATAAATATTGGCTTACATTATATAAAAGTAATTATAAATATATTTATTCATATATATAAAATTATATATGGTTTTATAAATACCATGCATTTGTATTATGATTTATATTATAAATATATTATATTTAATACATTTTATTGTATATTTGTGTGTAAATACATTCATATTTTATTTTGTATACAAAGAAAGATAATATAAACAAAATTAAATATAAATATATATATACATTACATATTTATATTATAAAGAATCTATCATATATAAGGTTATATATATAAAATAATTATTATATATATATTTTAGTATACCATATTAATTATAAATTGATTTAACATATATATATATATATCATTTAATTATATTATAAATTAACAATTAAATGATTTTATTTAATTGTATTTATAAGTATACATAAATATAATTTTATAATTTTATGTACATTATATATAATAATTTTTTTTAAATGTATTTTTTATAAAATTATTTATTTGTAAAATAATAGCATAAACATATTATATAAATATATACATAAATATAATTTATTTAAAAAATAAACCATATAAAAACTAAACCTGGTAGTTTTTATAATTTATATTACAACAATAATAAATATATTATTAAATAATAATTTTAAGATTTTATATTATATATAATTAATATTATATGATATACAATTTATAAAAATAAATATATGCAAACATGAAAAATATTATACGATTATCTTTATTGCAAAAAATATATATTAATGTGAATAATAATAAATATATGTACTGATATATATTATATAAATATTTCTATAAATTCTATTTAATATAATATTAATTATATATTTTTATATGATGTATTTCATATAACATTATATAAATATTTGTATATTTTTTTTTCATATATATTATTTTTCAAAATTGTATTTCTGTAATATTAATTAGATATACTATATTAAAATATATACAAATAAATATATAATAATTTAGATAATAAAAAATTGATTTACTGAAATACAATATATAAATATATTTTGAAAGACATAATATAAATGTTTTAAATTAATACTTGTACATATATTATATAAATAAACATGTACATAATATATAAATATGTATTTATGTATATAAATAATTTATGGAAATATATTTACAAATATATATATATATATACCTAAAATGAATTCAATTTTAAAATATATACTCATATGTTTATGTATAAATAAATAAATTTATAAATACATAAGTTTATAAATACATAAGTTTATAATTAAAAAAATGGATATATTAATTTAAATAATTATAAATGTATTTAAATTCTATTGAAATAATATTTAATTTCACGAATTTCAAAATATATATAAATACAATGATATGTATATATATAACAAGAGAAGAAAGCCACCATGGTGGTTAAATCATTGCACCTCCATCCCGTAAGTCCATGCTTCGTAACCCGCGAGACACACAAAAAAGTATACCTTGTGGTGGGTATGGTTTTTATAGAGAACCAGAGTAGATGAGGGGTTGTTTGGGGGACCGTTGGAGAATTCGATTGCTAGGGTCACATTCAAGAGGATCAGTGGAGAACTGGATGTGTGGGTTGCAAGGGGGGACTGGATGCGGGGGTAACATGGGGGATCAGTGGAGAACCAGATTGTGGTGGGTTTCATTATGGAGAATCGAAATGGAACGACCATGATATGGGGGTGAACAGGATAGGGTAGGAGTTGTGGGGACTTGAGGGGGATGGGTGAAAATGTGAGGGATGGGGAGTGGCATGATATTTTAATATAAATTTCTATTATTATTTTGAGGTGGTTCCTTCAACTGCCTCAAATATGATTTATTTATATGTGGTTTTACACCCCTTTAAATAAGAGCATTAAATAGAGGATATTGTAGGAATGACCTCTAATATGGCTCATGAACTTATACAGGGATGTTTTGAAACCGCCTCTAGACTGATCATCAATTTAGTGGGATTTAAAACCCCCTCTAAACTGATATTATGATGTGAAATTAGAGTGGATTTTAACTTCCTCTAAATGAACCACCCCTAAAATTTACTCAATATTATTAGTGGTTCCTTAAAACCACCCCTAATAGTAGTAAAGAGGAACATTAGCGGCGGTTCCTCACAACCATTGATAACCTATTTTGAAGGGTTTATAACCCCTTCTAATTAGTATTTTTTTGTACAGTGAGGCACATGTAGCTGAGATAGTACAAACTATTCTCTTTCACTTCATTATTCTTCTTGGAGAGAAAGGCACCAATGGATCATTCTAGGGCAGTCACATAAAGAACCACGGACCTTCCGGAGATGGGTGGAATTAGGATTAGATGCTAGATCATATACTACATGATTTCCTCAAAATAGACCTAGACTATTCATCCATTTGATAAAAGACACCTTTATTCATGATTCTAGAAAAGGGATTATAGCAACTGGCCAGATTCACGATAAAACAAAATATATAGCTAGGTGGATTTGAAAACCTCAGATATCCCATTGGTTGTTGGAGGAGGCATCATACCGATTGCCATAATCTTCTCCTGGTCAACGTCAATACCTTTGTATCAAATGATGAAGCTGAGAAAATTCCCATAGGTAACCATATAGGATCACATCATGGGGTTTATCATCATATGGTGGGTGTGAAGGAAGCCGAATAGTTTCTCAGAATCTCTATGATTGTCCTGATGCTAGTGGTTCAGGACCACCAAATTTCTCACATAGAATTCCAACAATTTCCCAAAGATCCCTTGGAATATACAGTGCATACCCCAGTGATATGTGGCTCATGTATTCTTATAAGAAGAAGTCATTACCCATTAGAAAAATGTACCATGTGACTTCATCGGGGGCCATTTGGATTTCATTATACATATAATATCAATCCATAATGGAGAGATCCTAAATTCCAGTAGAGGCATCGTTCAACAAATCACTCCAAATAATGGGAAAAGCATCCTTTGGATAGTGACTATTGAGATCCTGGAAGTTGATGCAGACACTGATATGTACATTCTTCTTCCTGATGGGAACAATATTGGCCATCCATTTGGGGGTACTCCTCTTCCTGGATGTCGTAGGATTTGATGAGCTTATTAACATTTTCCTCGACCATGGAACAATGAAAGGGGTGCATTCTTATAGGAGGATACATGATCCCATGAT
The DNA here is from genome assembly GCA_963277665.1 of Viscum album. NCBI lineage: Eukaryota > Viridiplantae > Streptophyta > Magnoliopsida > Santalales > Viscaceae > Viscum > Viscum album. The sequence continues at coordinate 436,907,547 of OY728158.1, forward strand.
GGCTTACTAGGAGACCAAGGTAGTGGATGATGACCTAAGGGTCTAGTACTAGAATCTCATTACAGATCTAAGTAAACACATCATGATACTAATTCTAGAAAACCACATATTGTTTCTATTATTTCATTGGTATAGAATAACTAATCAACGATGTTCTCAGATCTAACTCGGTATCGAGATCCACCTATACCAACTCATCGAATGTGGTGTAAACAACCTCATCAAATGTAGGAGGGGAATCTTCCAAATCCTCTTCATCTTCCAAAGTAAAAGGATCATTTGTAGGGGATATTATTCTGAGTTAGATGAAATAAGAGAAATGTTGGTTCCATCCCGAGTAGTAGTGGAATCTTCATGATGAGATTACTGCCTTACTGATTCCATGGCGACAAATGTCGTTGACCAAATTCCATCATGTCTTCGCCCAAGGTGACCATACATGATAATATAAATGCAGGGATGGTTTTTTGGTCTGTGATGAATCAACTCAGCTTAGTGGAACATGAAATTATGATGTACATGTGAAGCCATAAATAGAACATATTGATACTTCACATGGGTTAGGGGATCTAGAATCACTCGAGCCTGATTCACGTAGCAGTAAAAAGTAGTCATCTCGGGATATTTATGTATGGGAATAGATTTCCATTTTCTATTAGAAAGAAAAAAGCAATGTCCCATGTTTGGGGTTGTGGCCTCCAACCGATGGATTAAGAGGATAAAGGTATCATCCATGTTTTCCCACAGGCCTTCTGAAGGATTTTATTCTCAATCTAATTAGTTTGAACTATCTTTTACTTGATCGTGTAGTAGTTTACATCTAAATAGAAAGCTTCACAAGTGGGAAAGGTAGATTCATCGCCATGGAGTACTCCCACTTGACCATTAAGGGAGTAGTTGAGAAATTGGTGATAGGAGGAGGTAAATACTGTATGCAGATAGAGTTAGGGTCTACCAAAAAATGTATTGTAGGTTGTGTCCTGTGAGATGATCACAAAATTAGTACTGGAAATTAGGCCTCCAAACTGGGTCTTTAGGTGGATCTGGACACATGGCCTTTTATATATCCTATCATAACCTTGAATTTTTATATTAGGTGGAATGAAATCTGCTTCTAACTAACCTTGCATGTGGAGTGTCTTGGTTGTGAGAAGATTCATCCCAGAACCTGTTTAGACTGAAAAATGATGGAATTACACTCCATTGACATGTCTTGTTATGTACATCAGAAGAATGTAGACATGTATGAGATAACCTTCATCTTCACTTGAAAATGAGATGATGGCTTAGTATTCTTCTCACTCAACTTCTTCAGTGTGGAAGGCATCCAGGACTGCAACCTTTGTTTCGAATTTAAGGGGTATTTTTAAAGCCTCTCCAAAAGATTCACAAAAATTCTTGGATAGGATAAGGTCATTGAGGATTGAAATATTGGTACGAATTTTGGAAAGGTGTTTAATCACATTATGCCTCTGTTCTAGGCACATGTTTCTTCTGATAGGGAGTTTCTCTGCAGTAGGTGGTATGAAGGGCGCTGCTGGTCGAGCTGACAGTTTCTGTATGGTGCTAGGGATATCTTGTCTCACACCGGATGAATCATAAACAATGTCAAATAGATGACTATCAGATGTATAACATCTATCCACATATGGATGTGGATGGTCCCGATATAGTTGCGACAACTCTTCCAAATCGAGTAGCACAAATGGCGGGGGTGCGAACCCAATGAGATTGGATGATATGGTGACACATGTTGAGCACTATGACGAGCCTACTATATGGTCTCAGTATAATGTATGAACTACTTGGAAACACTAACTCGATTATTTTGATGGTTGACATATCCACGAATATTTTCATGATGGTCTCGATTGGGCACATTAGGTGGACCATCCTGGTACTTCTCATATTCGGTAACCATGTAAGGGTCCACCAGTTTGAGGGAATTCAATAATAAATACTCCATATCATCTCTTGATAAATACTCCAATACTGGGTGGATCCTGTGGGTGAATCCCATCATTGTTGGCATGAAGTCACTGGGTGTGCGAGATTTCTTTGGCTCCTGTGGGGTTTTTTGGTTTCCCTTGCATCAATGACACCTACTCTTATGAGAAGAGGAATGTTGAGATATAGATGTAGAAATGATAATATGAGGAATAAATATGACTTAAATACAATCAGTATGATTCAAATAGGAGCAAATTATTACATGGATGTGGGAAAGAACCCTATGGTCTAACCACTTGTCATACATTTATGAACCGTGACTGGAGAATTGCCGACATCCACCCTCACTATCGTTGTACGACTTTGCATAGATACATGCCACCCGTGATGGGGCATGACCCAACCTGAATACATTTTTTCAACCTATTCCAAGAGACATTCCTTTCTACACTTAATAATAATTTAGTGAATGTCCATGGAATCAGTGATAGGGGAAGTAGTCAGAGGAGATCAGTGATATAAGCCTCTTGGGATCTTATGAAGTCTATAATCCTAAAAATATTTTGATCCATGGTGCTTTGAAAATATCCTAAGACCTGAGTTTCTTCAAATGAGTAGGTCTAGTATCTGTTATTTGGGAAAATAAATATGGGATCTTGGCCTTAATTAGGGGATAGATACTAGAAAGTTGGTGGAACTTTATTATATCGCCTGTGTAGTGGTGGGGAATTATGCGGTGGGGCCTTCTAATTTTGGGGGTGAGAAATGAAAATCCCGAGGGTGGGCTGGAGGCTATGGCCCTCAACGAGGCTATAAACACCACTCTACCTGTAACCACTCTAGTGGTCTTGGGTCCTTTACATATGAGATGATATTAGTCTCAACATCTGATTCTATTATTACAAGGGTTGTGGGAGGAAACTAGTGTTCATGTTTAGACTTCCACATGGCGTACTCTAGGCATTGAGCATTGTTAGAAAAATCCTAGAAACATTCAGAGAAATTATGAGTGATGAGGGATGGGACTAGTTCAGTCTTCACATTCCCCACACACATCTTCATCAACAGTTCCTGAGTCAGCGACATATCGAGTGAATAGGTGAGTCCCTTAAACATAATGGTGAAGTCTACGACTCACTCATCTGGCTATTGTTTTCACTTGAAGAGGTTAGTAATACTGGTCTTTCACATGGTAGAGCTGAATTTATAAAGATGTTTTCTATGAAGATCCCCCCATGTAGAAATAGACACTATGGGTAAATGGTTGTATAAGAAAAATGCGGGCCCTTATCGTGTTTGTATGAATCAGCAGAGCTAAGAGGATTCCTACAATTTTGGAGTACCTAGAATGGGTCCACATATTCATATGAACAAGGCCAGATGCTTAGTGGGTCACATATCCTGTTAAAGGGGTATAATGTGGGCTTCTTAAAATCTGAGGGTGCTATCATATCATCTACCCATCATGGATTCAACATTCCATAAGGTAGGATCCCCACCTTCCACATTTCAAGGGCATATAGGTGGGTGATGAAAGAAGTCGTCAATTCTACCTATCAGGGAATCATGGTTTAGTGAGGATCCTTGATTACTCAGAGATTACTGAGTTCTTTAAAATGATAGGTAGGATTAGTGGATCATGGATTTTGTAGAGGAATAAATTGGGGAACTATTGTGGGAATGTCCTACGGAGAGACTGGGGGAATAACTTGAAGAGAGACCACAAGAGATAGTGGGGGAAAAGATTATAATGCTGGGTCTTAGAGAAGATTCTTGTATAGATCTGGTAGATTTTATGACACATACTCTGATTGTTTTCTATAAACCTTAACATGTTTCCTATCAGGATGTGTAGGGTCATTGGGATTAACGAGAGGCAACTCACCGATAAGAAAATGTGGTTTCTCCTGCTTCCCTGGTGGAGGGTGGATGGGATCATACTAAGGATCACAGTAATTTAGATGTCATTCAGAAAGTCTCTAAGTGAGGATCTCATCATTGATTTTCTTCTATTCCATGAGTTTTTGAAGTAGCACAACATTCTTGGGATCATATTCTATCTTCTCCATCGATCCAGATGAGACAAATGGATTTATGGTCCCAGTGTACCCTTTTACCTTTCTGGGTTTTTGATCGAGAGGCAATGACTCAACAGGTTACATGAGTCCAATAATGTGTCATTACTGGTGAGTGACAACACCATGAGGATCATTTTTATGTGGCGCTATTCCCAGGGTAGGTTCTCTTCAATGATCCCTACTTCTGTGTCTTTATCCTTAGGTGTATCAAGCTTAACAATATTCCCTATGACTACACATGGAGGCATATCCTTGATGTCAACTGAAAATTTGTGCTTGATCTAGATAGGAGTAATGTGGATAGAGACATATTATTCCCAACCAAATACCTGGATATGGGGAGACACTTATAAAATAATTATGCAGTGTACAACAAAAATATGAATGCATTATTACTGGAGGGTCCTTTGATAGCATAATTATGTAGAGTGCTAAGTGATGGGGAGTGTGTTTAGGTCAACCATTCGACACTACTAGTTAATATCCTCATAATTCTCATGGGTATTTGGATACACCAAATGATAGTTCTAGAGGTGGGAATGAATTTACCATATTGTCTAGCCGAAGCCCATGATTTCATCCTCAATGAGAGATTCTACAATGTTGATGTCTGGAGACATGATCAGGAATAAAATTTTGGGGAAGTGGTTTTTCTATGAGAATTTACCTCAAGATTATATATTCAGAAGTGGGATCTGGTGCAGGGTTTTCCCATTCCTCTACTGAGGGAAATTGAGGGGACAACACATTTACTGATATAGACTACAGTGGTAGTAGACTGGTCAGTGGAGAGAATGGCACACGAGCTGAAAAGTTGCTTCTCATGGGGCTATCACTTGGGGATGGTATGGACTACATCATTTTGTCCCTAGAAGATGGTGTGTCGACCAATGATTCTTGATTGATAAAAGAGACTATTAGTCGTAGATTGGGCTGGTGAAAAACATCTACCATGACCATGAAAAACTATACATGATCTCGTGTTGAGGCCGGTAATGATACTAGTGATGATGGAGAGGAATGCATGGAAAGACACTAGAAAGGATCACAATCTTCCTCCTACCACATATACTAGTGGAGGGATTCAGGGATATAGTGTATATCCCTTTCTGAGAGGTTAAATCTCACAGACTGAGTTTCCATCCCAGACACTGATGTAGAGGGTCATAGAGAAGGTTTCATCATCGAATCTCATTCCACTTCAGAATACGAAAAGGATACTGGGTTGGTGATGATCTAGTGCTTTGAAAGATTCTTCCTTTTGTGATGATAGTTCATCCTCCATCCGAAAGATAGTTTTTTAGGGTAGGGAAGATCTTCAACACCAGTGGAAACTCTATGTTGTTGACACTATAGTGGGGAGGACATTCTCTAAGATTTGTTGCATCACGAGGAGGACCTTCACATTTGTCATTATTGAGTGTGGAGGAACTTCATTTGGATGATATGGGGTGTGAGGATAACCCGAACATATGTATAATGTAACATGGGGAGGAACTCCATGTTTTCTTCCTGATGCATGGGGAGGACCTCCATGAGAGGGAGTACTAGAGCTGTGAGGGCCTCAGAAGAAGCTAGCGATGGCACAAAGATGACCTTCTCTCGGATCAAACTAGAAATGGGGAGGACATCCATGATCGTTGTCAATGAATTAGGGAGGGCCTCTTCATGGATGAAAACTAGAGTAGGGAGGACCTCTTCTATAGATAGTGATGACGAGAGGAGGTCCATCACATTGATAAACTGAGATATGGGGAAAATCATTATACCTGAGATCATGGGCACGTGGTGAACCTCCATGAGGGATGATGCTGGTAGCATATGGAGGACCTCTTTGTTGAGTTAAGGAGTGGAGATGGCCAAAATTGTTGATTATGAAGGTATTTGGATGACCTATGTACTGAAAGTCAGAGTCATGGGTTGGTCCGTGATGGATGCTACTCATGCTGGTAATAAGAATAGTCAACCAAGCCAACCCATGGGGTGTATGGGGTCTCAATCCTGATCGGACATGGGAGTTCACCTTCTCTATAATAGTAGGAAACTAATAATGTGCATCAATTGTGGAATGGTCTATTGAATATATATAAGATGACACCCCCTAACAATCATTTTCTTGAGAATGTTCCTGACAATGATGTTGGGTTACCTAGATCGTGGTCTGGCAAGTAGGTGCATAAACCACTGGCTCTATGACTTGGGAGACCAAAAGCTGGTGATGCTAATTGGGCAGAGTGGGAGTCCTCCTTAGTGGATCAAGGGAAGAGTTTTTAGCTGGGTCGACATGGAATACACTCACCTCATTGGTCAAGGGGAGTGAATAATTTAAATGGTCTGAAGATGGCCTCTCAAAATCAGTTGAATGTCTGAGTAGGGTGTAGTGGCTCCCTACGCCGGCCATAGGGTTGGTAGTGATGATGAGGCACATAAGAACATAAATCCCGGAGGGACATATCCCTCATTAGGATGACCCCTCTTATTCATACCTCCAAATAAAAGAATTTATCAACCTACTTTGGATAAATCTGAAGGTTAGATGTGGCATGGGAACAGGTATCCATGGTTGTGGATGATGTAATGGTTGTGGTGGAGAGGTTTATGATTTATACATTAGAATTTTCCAACACACTTTGTTATTGGGAAAGAGGAAAATGGTATCCTATATCTTGATTCCTACGAAATAAGAAGATTTATCTATTAGTATAGATAATAATAAAGAAGTTCAAGTTCCCTAGTGTCGTTTAGTCTTCCATGAATGGATAGAGAAATCCACACAGATGATGCCGTAGACTGGAAGAACCAACAATCCTCTACACCAAATATTGTGAGTTCCACACTAGGCCCATTATTTTATTGGTGGGACCTAACACTGGATAACTGGATCCAATGACAAGCATATCTACTGATGTCTTGAACACTACTAATCCAAAATGTTGTAGGATAAAAGATTCACGTCTGGTTCACCATTTCATTTTTAATAAACATTCAACTAGTGTACGCCACTACATGATTCATCTATGGTGATGGCAACATTTTACCCCCCATTTTTTCTTTCCAAAGGCAGGAGGAATTCATCACTTCTTCAGAGAAGTTTTCTCCTTGATTGAAATGAGATGATGAGATGTACGTATCTCCCCCAGTGGATTCCTCCTCAATTTTTTTTCCTACTCTCTATCTCCCATTAATATTAAGAGGTTTTTCATGAAACACTCCTTGGTTCTATGTCTTTATAGTCACCGATAAATTAAATCACTTCTGTCAGGATATTCACAGGGGTCATGTCACAGTTGAAACCTTCAATCAGAAGAGTTTCCATGTTTGGACTCACTGGAATGTTCGGATGTTGGAACATCGATGCACCAGAATTCTTCCGTATTAGATGGATCCTTCAGGGCATCAAAGACCAAGGAATCCCAAATCAATTATGGGGTACACTATTCCAGAGTCATGTCTCCAATTCATTCCACATCTTCCCATGTTTAACATGGGGTATTCTATGAGTTTTACATATATTGAACACAAATCATACTAATTATAACCCATAAGAAAGTAGATAAGATAGGTAAATCTCTAAGAGATAGTACATGGATGGTTTACCAGATGGGTGGATCCGAACACCAAATGAGGAAGGACCTAAAAAGGTGCGTCCAAAAAAGGGATTTTTCACTCCATGAAGGATGATATGGACATCACAAAGGAAAGATCAGGGAAGCTCACCCCCAATAGGGGAAAGAAAAGGTTTACCATTGGCTAGGGTTTAACTATAGGGGGCTTCCTACATACCCTATGTAGAATATAGGGATCAATACCCAAGATGTTCGAATGGGTTATTTGGTGCTTACACATGGGTTGCTGCTCTTCGCATGAGGGGAACTCTTGGTTTGATTGGGTATGATGTGTGGGGATTATTAATATTTAGATATCCGAGAGATACAATGAGAAATGGGATGAATTTTATGATCTCATAGGGATATAGTAGTCTATATGAAATCAGGATGGACAATGGATGATTGGGTGAATTGGGTTGAATGCATAAGGTAAAACCGATGTGAATTTGACAGTGTAGGGATTGAACCTCAAAGTGGATTTCTCCGTATCCTTGTGAAAGGGAGTTAATGTCGACATAGTTTGGTGGGGTGATGGGAAACCTATAGAGGCTTCTAGTGAAAATAGATTTCTTGGGTAAGGACCTAAAAGGATGTAGAACCTCCGGGTTGACGTATGATCTTCCTAAAACACAAAGGCTCAAATGAAAGATCAATATAGGAATTGTGTGATGGGATTGAACAACTAAGAGTATTCCTAAATATCCTAGTGGCTTGTGATCAAAGTCCACATAGTTCTATATGGGTGCTCCGAATCAAGGAATACACAAAGGACATCGACTTTGAGACTCTCTAGGGGATTATCCATGGTTAGTGGTCCTTCACAGGAGGATAAATCTCTATTGGAGGATTATGGTGAAGTGCAGGATTATACATGGTTAAATGACTGTATGGATAAAAAAACCTTAGGGAGGTGGATCCATGTGATGGGTCTTAAAAACGGAAGATGTTATATCAATAGGGTACATCCCTAGAATGGAGAACCATATATACCTTTGATTGGGATTTAACCTCAGAGAGGCTTTTTATATACCCAAAAGGGATCAGAACCCACATAGTTTAGAGGTTGACGTTTAAAATCATGAAATAAAATTGAATCTACATGATATTTCCTAGAATAATGGATTGTGGGGAGTGATGGGATTGAACCTCTAAGAAGAAACCCACATACCATGTTTGGAAGAAAGGTATCAAAGTCCACATAGTTTGGTGGGTGGATTTTAACTTCATATTGGATGACTAAACAACCATGAAGTAGCCAGGGAAAATGGATTATGGGGAGGGATAGGCTTGAACCTCAGAAAGGGTTTTTACATACCCCATTTGGAATATAGGGATCAATGTACATGAAGTGAATTTGAGAGGGTCATGTGGATTATGCATGGCTAGTGGCTGAATGCCATGCTAGTGATTTCCCATGGATAGTATCCCAATGTCATGCTTGGGATAATGCATAGTTAGAGGCCCAAAGAATATTTTATTTTTTCTGATTACTCTAATCTCACGTGAGTCATACTATGCAATAGAAACAAGAGGCAATATAAGACCTGATGATCATGTTTTGAATGGTACAACCACGCGGGATTATGTGGGGCTTACACATGGTTAGTTTCCCAAGTAGATAGATATTGGGACTTACCTCAAGTTGGATTCCCAAGAAAGTGGTTTGTGGATTACATGGAGACTTCCCAAGGTCGACATGGAGAATAATCCAAAAGGGTGAGAGGGAATGGAAAGGTGGTGGTTCCTACCCCCTTTCTAGCCCTCAGACACTCCAAGCATGAAAAAACATATAGTTTAATTTCATGTGTTTTGGACATGGGATCTTGTATGGTTAACGTTTTCTAGCATCGATGATAAGGACTCACTCCTCATCCCTTGGACATGCATAACACGAAAAAACACTCAGTTGGGGAATGGAAGGCACAAGATATTCATGATGGTAGTGAGGTGGAGGAATGTAAATTGAGCGGGGATTATACATGGTTATTTTCTCGGGTACCTCTAGGAGTCGCAATTATGAATGAGGATTATGCATGGAAGCTTCCATGGTGTAGTTAAAGAGAGAAAATAGTGAAATGGGATTACACAAGAAAGATACCTGGGTGCTGCTAGGGAGAAAAAACAGTGAAAGGGTGTTATGAATGGAAGCTTCCTGTGATGTATTTTTCATGTCAGGTCAGGAGAGAATCCTGACCTGATTATTAGTTGGGGGAAAATGGTTAGGATCTACACCATAATTGGATGCCCATAGTGGTTGTTTTCAATTCATCGCATGATGATGCGCCTTATTCTTTATGCATAGGGAATACTATTCTTGAATGAAAGGGAATGATAATGTTTAAACTCATGTAGTGAGGACTATTGTCATCTTACACTTGATGCATAATGAATATCTTTTTTAGAACAAGAGGCATCATATGTTTGTCAAATAGGGTGTTCAACAATATAAAGTCTTGTAGTGAGGAATATTAGAAATAATATTCCTTGCAATATAAGGCATTGGGACTTTCAAAAATGTGGCCCTTTCAGGTTTATCCTAGTATCAGTGAAATTTTATGAGTTTTGAGGAGATGTTTTTTGGAATTGATCGACTCAAGGTACTTCAGGATTCCATGATGAGGATCTAAACTCATGACATGAGAAAGATATCAAGAAGAGTAGGTCGACCGAAGTTGTTTCATGGGGTGTATATAGTATTTAGAATCATGGTTTTACAGGGTTAGATGTTGTGTATGCATAAGGGCACAACATAAAATGGGGTTGACCGACCCGAAAAGTTCATTGTGGGGATATTGATTGTTTATGGTGGTCTATGCCGATCAGGGAATGGGGGAACAACCCCTACAGTATGTACAGGTGGTCCCAAATCTAGGAGCTTCATGATGGATATGGTTTCATGGAGGAGAGGGCTTCACTAAGCTCAGGGTCTCATGAACGAGATTTACAAAGGAAAGATAATCAGAGAACATGGCCTTTCCGTTGAATAGGGCTCATTATTCAGAGGGTGGTGTAGGAAGGATTTATTCTTTGTGAAGACTAAAGCAACCCGAAGGGGACCCCCCCCCCCTTTATGAAGTGTAAAGGAATTCATGTAGGGTATCCCATTACGGTGCTTGAGAGAATAAAAAATTTGGATATCATATATTGAAAGGGTGGTGTGAACATGCCCTTGAGTTGTGGTGAAGCCCAGTATTTATAGGAAATGAGGACCGAAATGCTCATGTGGGATAACAAGAAGGAAAAGGATGCCAAAAATAAAATATGTTCACATGGCCATGAATGAAAAAGGGGATTCGTGATGTAAAGATGCTCACGCAACAATGATGAAAAATGGGTACTGTGAAGAAAAGATGTTCACGTGGCCATAGAAGAAAAAAATAGGCCCTCAGAGGTAATGAAATTCACACAGCAGTGACTGAAAAGGGATTTGTGATGTAGTGATATTCATATGACCATTGAGGGGAATATAGGAACTACGAGGAAAATATGGTCATGCGACCATATAGGAGGCTCTGTGAACCATTTATTCAGGTTGTACTGGAATGACCATAACATCTAATCCATAATTCATTTAGGCTCTATGAGTATCCAAATAAAAGACCAAAGAATGTGCTACAGTCCCAGATCATGTTTGGAAACATTCATGGTATTCCTTGGGCATGTTTACTAGTTTCAACAGATTTTATAAACTATTATTAAAGATTATTATTAGTGGTTACTAGATTTTTTCATCCATGAAAGAATTATTATTTTTATGATGATGTTCATTTTGAAGGTTTTGAAGTTAATTTTATGAAGGCTATATCTTAATCACTATCTTATAGGAAACATTGTATTATTTTAGTCAATGTTCTTGATTCATATTCCATGATTTCTTATGTAGGATTATTTTTTTGGGTGGTGTTGTATTTTTTATATTTAAGAGTAAATAGTGATGTTTGTTCCTTGGTGGACAATACAATACAAAAGGTATATTGTTGAACTTAAGAAGTGATTTGATGATTTTTAAAATCGTTGAGATTAATGTAATATAAAAGAGGATATGATTGAGTTTAATGTTTTGTTTTAAAATTTAAAAATAAAATTCTATGTGATGAAATTATATTATACCATGTGAATTGTTTGTAGATTATATATATTATGTTTTAAATTAATGTTGAAAAAATATTTTTAGTGGTACGAAGAGGAGTAGAAGTGAAAGTGGTGAAGAGGTGGTAGACCATGATATATTGTAAGGGATCACTGCATTGTATTGGTGGCTATTCCACATCCCTAGTGTTCTATTCTGAAGAGGATGTCCCAATTAGGCAATCCATGCAATAATGAAAGACACTGGTGCTGAGAGGAGTTGGATAATTTATAGTATCTCCAGAAAATTTATCACCTCCAAGAGATAATGGGATATTAAATTTTGTAGATAATTTAGATGGTTTTCTGGTGGCTCTAGACAATTCTGAACCTCTATGATATAACACCTAGACTACACAATAGTTTGTTGAATCCATGATGGATTACTCCTCAAACATATATACCATTCCACCATGTTATATTGGTATGATTTATGTGGATTTGTAGATTTTTAAACCTTCACATCAAATATCAATGTCCAAACCATAGTTTATTAAGACCACACCACACCCCATGGACTATGCAGAAACCCTATATAGTGGTTAAGTTAAAAACCAATGAAAATTGAATGTCTATATTTTAAGACATTTTTTTCCATAATAGTAGATTCTGTCGAATTTCAAAATAAAAATCTATCATGGATTCATCTAAGGAATTTGGTGACTATTTCAACCAAAAATATCTACCAATTTTAAATTTTATGACTAGGATCAATTGGAAAAAATCCCATGTTAGAGTTTGAAAATTAATTTCAAGATTTGAATTTTAAATTCAAATTAAAATTTTAATACTAGAATAAAGAGTTTGCTGCAAAAAATAGGAAATATGAAGAAAAAACGAGATAAGTTGAGTGAATATGAAGAGAAGAAGAAGGAGAAGATGTTTTTGTGAAAATTTTCATATATTAAAGTGATTATTACATTGTTTCATCAAATTAATGAAGAATAATTTTAGAACTACTTCAATAACTGAAGGATCTGGTTGAAATTATTTGATCTTATTATCGTCAAATATTCTATTATCATTATTTTATATCTTTATGAACAATAACAACCGGAAGAATTGATATAATAAGAGTTCAATGATAATCCCTTCCCATTGTAACTACATGTTTAAACTAGTGGGTGGTATGATCTCGGAAAAATCTAAATCTTGTCAAGGACTAGCCTTCTCATATTGATCGGTAAAAAATTTAAATGTTTTTCTCCCATATTATGTGCTTGTTGAACAAAAAATAATGATTAATTTTACGTATAATGTTCTTTGTTTATCCATGAAAATTTAAATGATTTAGAATCATTGATTTACCCATCCTTTTTAGTGATTCATCACTATCCAAGAGGTGCCTTTTCACTCAAAAAGTATTTTGACCTCTAAAAAATTGCAAGCATAGTTCTACCTATATCCAAAATGGTTCGATTAATTATATTTACAAACCCATTATCTTATTATCTAAATGGAGTGTTATTTTTATTTTTAGAACCATAATTAAAAAACACATTTTCAAATTAACTACCAATTTTCTAAATCTCGTTATCGGTTCTCAACATCTTAGCACGAATGTAATTTTATCTTTTAAATTACCTTTTATTAATCATGAACATACCCACTTCTAATTACATGAGATTCATATATAAAACCCTATTCATTATTTTATAATCATCAATAAATGTAAATAATTTAAAAGAAATATTTTACATACAATTATCTCATAAGTTGACACAAATTTTAGTAAACCAGTAAAAATGTACATGTTAATTTGGTCTCAACTATTCTATCTACCTATTTAACCATTTTCCATTTTTTTTATAGGTCATAAAAAATGATCTATATCAAAACTCATTTGATAATAATATATCAAAACATTTTCCATAGTTATTATTCTCGAATTATTTTGACCAATGTGGTTATGTCCTCCTCCTAGAGTTGATTTTATTCCCAATCCCCAAGTTAATATTAAATACTTGGATATCAATTATATTATTTTTACTAGTCCTTTATCATGTTTCAATGATTCTAATATATTAATATATTTTTAGGAGAAATGTTTTATTTTTGAAGATATCCTCATTACCCACATGACATTATTAGATCACAGACAAGTGGTAATGCTTGAACCCATACATAAATACCGATTCCTATTAATAAAGTTCATTTTGTTAAATCACAACCAAACCAAATCCATTGATTTTTAATGAAGTATAATTTTAGAAATTCCTAGAACCACAATAATTTTATTCAATGAATTTAATGAACTTGGTATCACCTATAATTATTGATGAGAAGGGGATCCAAGGGATACTCATCTTATTAGCCATCAAAGATGCCTCGACAATGGATTATTTTTAGGTGTTGTTTTTTTGGATTCTTTCCTTCCATTTGAAAACTATTTTTATTGATCATGATTCATAGTAATGAAATCTTCTATATACTAACCTTGTTGGTCCCACCATATTTTTTTTCAAGATTCTATGACTTTTTTTAATATGTACACACGCTACAATTCCATATTATGATTCTTTTAAACTAGATCCATTACTCCAACTTTCATATTATATCCCCTTATACTATGAATGTCTCTAATTTTAAATGAAGATCATATTTTATCACAAAATACATTATTTTTCACCACAGGATCCAAAACACAAAAAAACCATGATGTGAAATATTTGTAATAGTTAATAGTTTATCTATGAAAATAGGATTATTATTTTGGAAAAAATCTACATTATTTTAGATGGGTTTTAAGACCATCCTATCTTTTGATTACACAATTTGACCTTAAATATAGTATTATTACTCTAGGGTTTCTCTCAACCCATTTTCCCCTATAATTTATAATGAGGATGTTTTTTAGAATATAAAAAATAAATTTTTTAGTTTTAGTAGGTTTAGATTTTTCTTAATATAATGTATAAGTATTGTTAATATTTTTTTTGACTTACCCTTAGCATAAAAGGATTTGAAAAATTCAAAAATCATTTTTAAGGGTATTTTCAAAATTACGTTAACCTAATTTTCCATGACTATGTTTATCTTCATGATTATTTTCCTTCTTATATATTCGATTATGATTATACCACACTTGAAACATTGAAACATTTAATATCTAAAATATAATTATTCTCCTTTATATGAAACTATACATTAAATTTCATCAGCTTGTAAATTTATTTCATGAAAATTTTAACTTCCTTCTTGATTCTATTATTTATTTCATGACAAAAAACATGTTTTTCCTCAATATGTGAATAATGTTAAATTCATGGGATTTTTCTTTTCCACTGATGGAATGGTATTATTTTCTCAAAATTCCTTACGTATTTTTAGTGACTTTTATAAAAAAAACTCCTCATATATTTTCCCACATATAAAAGAACCAAATTATTCCAAATTTAATCAGAATGATTCTCTTTAATACGTTAAATTCCTTTTTTTTCTTTCAATAAAATTTCATATAGAATTGAGAAAATTTTATCTATTAATTTCATTGTCATCTTTTCCATATTATTAATTATACAACTCCATAACATTATTATTATTGGGATTTTTTTGTAGAAATTTTTTTGATTCCTCTATATAAAAAAAATTAAGTGGAGTCTTTCATTTATATTTTACGCTCTATATTTTCAATTTTTCTTATCTGATATTGTTTTTTTCAAAAATCATCTATAATTTAACCCAAATTTCCCTATATTTATGCTTCCCCATCACATTTTTGTGGACTTTTCTAGAAAAAGAATATAATATATCAGTTCATTCATCCACATATTTTTAATGATTCCTCTTGATGGAATAATACTTCACACAATCTCTTATAATTTATAGATACCCTATAGTGACATGATTACTTACATCTAGCCCATTTAATAATAGATATGTTAGAATTCCTTTCTTACACCTATGAAAATTCATTCTATTATAAATGGGAACATATTTTGTATTAAAATTATATTTATTATTGATGATATGCAATAAATGTTTATAATGTTATGAGAACCTGATTCACGTTTATACAAATAAAATAATGATAGTAAAATAAAATTTCTTTATGGAGCGGGGATCTATGTTACAAATATTTTTTATAATTATACTTATAGACTTTGACCCCTATGATAGAATAATTTCTTAATTTACTCTATTGATTCACATCATTACCCATATACAAAAATAACAAATTAAAGCTAAATAAATGGACTTTTTGTAAGGTTTTATTATATCGATATATTATAAGTATACTAATTAGGATCAAAATAATATATCTTAGTTAGAATAATGAATTGTGGGGGGGTGGGAGGGTGATTGGGGGATTAATTGTAATTCTTAAAAAAATTAATTTAAAATAGTTTAAATTAAAATAATTAAAAAACAGCTTTATGTAAAATAAATATATTCAAACTCATCCCTTAGTCTGATATATCAATGTATTGTAATCAGCTTGGTTATGATAATATCAGAGATAAAAAATGTAATCAGATACAAATCTATTTTTTCGATGTATAATTGTAATCACAATTATTGTATTGAAAATGTATTGTGTAACAATATTGAATATCATAATTAAAGAGAACATGATTAAATATATTGTATGATTTGTATTATAAAAAATAAAATTATGTTTATCATATTTAAGAAACGTTATGTAAAAAAATTTATAATATGCACAGTGAAATTCACAAATTTATAGACACAAGTATAAAAATTGAATATATTTTTCCCCCAAAGAGAAAAGGATCTAATAACCATGGATAAAGGTCCACTATTTTACACTTATAAGAAAGTATATATTTCCTCTTTTAGGAAATCCCTTGATATGATGACTGGTTCTGTCACACTTTCCTCATGTTCCCTCAATACAATGGTTGGTTATGTGTAACTATCCCCAAAAGTCCTCAACCAATATAGTGATTGGTATCACCATATTTGAAGCTTCAGAGTCACTCGATCATATTTACAAAATCAGACACAAAATGAAATTAAATTTTTAAGGAGAAAATTGGGCGTGGTTTCCTGAAGAAGGATCTCTCTAAAGAAAAATAAGAGACTAATAAAAAGTTGTTGATGATTTTTAATCTTTGGAAAATTGGAAAGAGAAATCAAATCACCAGCTTAAAACTTTTTGGATGACAAGTTATTTATAGTCAAACCTTCAAACAATCATTTTTTCTTCAATGTTCATTATTATCCATATTTATTACAATGAATTGGATCACTAGAACTCAAACATCTATATCATAATATAAATTCGGATTTTGTTTTTTAATACACTATCATAGTGTAAAAAAAATGTTCTAGTTTAATAAAATAGTTTTTAGTATTCTGGATTTAAACATAAGTGAATCTAATGGATTTCCTTACATATATCTTTATGATATCCTTTTGGAACATGGTTCTGATTTTTATCTGTTCTGGTATCAATCTATTTAAAATACTTTCAGTATTAAAGACACTAAATAATGAGTTATAAACTAATTTAAAAAGGTTGAATCTGATTATTTTTCGTTCCATACTCATTAAGATAATAATAATGAAGAAATTTAGTTTCAGTTTTCAAATAAATAAGTTATATTTCAATGTATTGTAAAATTATATGTTTTATGCAAAAACTTTCTAAAAAATCATTGAAAATAAAAATTTATTAATCAATATATTTAATAAAGTGTTTGTAATTTCCAAAAAAAAAAAGGAATTCAAATTTCATAAGAAAAATTCATGAATCAATAATCTTCCCCTTTATTGAAAAAAAATTATAGGATCTTTGAAAAATGTAAGTCCATTATTATTTTATGAACATTGTATTCAAGATTAGACAACAATAGTTATCTCCTCCTGAGTTTATTACTCATGTGAAGAAAATTATGAATATGACTAATTCCCCCTTAGGATAATAACACCACATATGTATTGAATTCTCCCCCTTAATTAAAAAATCTCCCTCTTTCTATAAAATTATAACTCATTTGAATGTTAAAAAAGGATGAACAATGTATTCAAATACCAAAAAAAGGTAAGAAAAAAATTATACAAATAAAAAATAATGAAATATCTAATCATTTATAAAAATTATGAAAGAATATTAAAAAAATTAGAATTGTTAAAACATTAAAAGAATTATTTTTAAATGAGAAGAATAGTTTATTCATCTGAATAGAGAAAAAGACATTGAAATATTACAAGTGTTTAGAATAAATAAATCATGCTTAGTCATTGATCTGAAAGTTTTATTTAACATTCTATGTTAATTTCTATTCTCTTCTAACATTACAACCAAATCATATTGATCCCATATTATTTCTTCTTAAATCAGGAGACATTCATCTTTGAAGAAAATATTTTTAGACATATCTCTATTGAGACTCTTAAACCTATTTATTTCATATATGTTGTTCTAAATCATTGAAATATCTGTTCTGATATAAATCAATTTACCATTGGTTTATTTCAATTCTAGAATAGAAATTTAGGATGTGTTTTGAGCTTCTCTGCAAACATCACATTATGTTACATATTTTTGGATAACCTTTTGATGGATTTTGTTCACTCAATCAATTCATTCAAAATTTCATCTAAATTTTCATAAAAAAAAGATTAAGATCATTGTTAACCTTGAGAGAACACATCATAAATTACATAAAACAATTTATCTAAGCCCAAAAACTACCTTGATGAGTTTATAACTCTTCTTCTATACTAAATGAATTATCTCTCAAAATAATTTTAGTGCCTGATTTTTGATTAATTGAATCTTTAATGACTTAATGCTTATTCTTTTTAACAAAATTCATCAAATTAATATATCATTTAGGTTCAAGTGTGGATTCTCTAATCTTATCAAATAATTACTTTGTTTCTTCATCAATGGAATACAACTGTATTTTATGATTTTAATCACTTAAAAAAGTAATCTTTAAACTTTTCAGCTCTGACATATTCGTAATGTTGAAATGGCTCATGAAGATTAAAAAAAACTTAGACAAGATTTCTATAAATATAATAATATGTGATTTTATGGAGCTGGTCTTGAGTTTTATAATTTTTAGAATGATATATCTAATTTGATATATCTCTGTCATGTTGAAAAGAAAATGAATGATAAAAAATATGTAACTTTATGGGTTTTTCTATCGCCATTTCCTAGAATCTGGAAACCCAACATCCATAAATACACGCTCTGATTATTTTTAGTAAGATGAGTTACATTATAGATTTTATCATCAAGATTAAAAAACTTATATCTTTAATTTTATCAAAAGAACAAAGAGATTTATATAACGTGTGATAAGTGTAGATATATTCTACTTTTGATGGTATTTCAAGAAAATTTGAAGCCTTTTGATGAAAATTTTAATATAGTTTTATCTAAAAATTAAAATATATATTTTCCTCTCTATTTCGTTCATGAAATTCTATGGATCTATAAAACGATAAGTCTAAATTTGGAATAAATGGATTGTGATACTAAAGGGTTTTGGTTACACAAATAGATTCTGATCCTTGGAATTGAGTTAGATTATTTATAATATGATCATACATTCCATAAAAGGTTCTCTCTACTAACATTTCACCTAATACATACCATTAATTGAAGTCCTTTGTGACAAGTATCATACTCTGATAAGAATCTTAGGATACAAACATTTGGTTTTACGGAGATTTTGAAAATTGGACTGGATGGTTTTTAATTTAGAAGCACTTTGGTGAATGAAGACAATAGTTTTCGATGTGGTACATTGGGGGTAACCCATTCATATTGAAAATATCTAGTGATAGTTCAACTTATAGATCTGATCTAATTTTCAATATTAATTTTTTCTTGATTTGACTATTGTGATTGATCACATTTTTTTAAATGAAGTCTTTAGGTTTTAATGCATTTTATTATATTGGTATAGAATACGAAAACAAATTTGAAAAACAAAACATAAATTTTGTTTTATAAAAT
The DNA here is from genome assembly GCA_963277665.1 of Viscum album. Taxonomy (NCBI): domain Eukaryota; kingdom Viridiplantae; phylum Streptophyta; class Magnoliopsida; order Santalales; family Viscaceae; genus Viscum; species Viscum album. Next base: position 436,927,253 of record OY728158.1, read on the forward strand.
CAAAATGAAATTATAACAACAACAAGGATAATGATTGTAATGAAATAGTATAAAAATAAAGATATAATAATAATACCTCTCAAAGTATGGAAGGATATTTTACGATGATTAATATGTTCTTCTTGAGTTTTTTAAACTATTTAGTTTAAAAAATTGTTAACCTAAAATCTAAATAAAATGGTTTTAAGAGACAAATAAAATTATTTAAAACATAAAATTTTATAATGAGAACATTTCTTGAAACATAATTTTTTTTGAAAACATGAGTCCAAAAAATTTTAGGAGTCCTAAAAAACTTATTACGATAAAATATTAATAAAAGTAATGTTTGAAAAAATAGAAAAAATAAAAAACATATAAAATTACCCTGTAAAAAAGAGTGACATAATGTAAGTATATTGGATTTGAATATGTTGATGTGAATTATTAATTTAAACTGATCATTAGTAGCTTATATTTTGTGTATTTAAATATATTCGAAGGTAATGGATTTGTAAAAATATCATAAAGTTGTTCTTAGATTCTGATAAATTATAAAATTGCATCTTCTATAAGTGCGGGATCCCTAAGAATGTGATTCCTAATATATATTTTCTTTTTATAGAAGTGGTTTGAATGGTTTTTAATTATATAAATTTCACTAGTTTTATCACATAATATTTCTATTTTAGTAATCCTCCTTCCACAATCCGTTAGTGGGTATTGCATCCACAACACTTCAACACAACATCTACCATCTGATAGATATTCTGCTTCAATAGTTTAAAGTGCTACCAAGTATTGTTTCTCACAAGAAAAAAAATTGATTAATACAGTATAAAATGACACATTGTAGAATTACATTTCATATCCATTCTAAAACTTCCAATATCAGATTCCTAAAAATATTTTAATAAAAAATCATTTCCAAAATAATATAAGAGAAATAAATCTATAGTTTCCTTTAGATAATGAAAAACTATTTTTATATCACTTATATGGGTTTCTATTGGATTTATTGATAACATTCACATAATCCTACAAAACACATCATTTATGGGTGACTAGTTGTTATGAATAGTAATCATTGTATCACATGTCATGACCCATCCTCGGGGCCCATGCTATGAATAACCCAAGCCCGCCTCCCATAGGCCAAGGGCTAGAGAATAGCACCAAATGCGTAAATCCCGATAAAAAGGAAGACATTGACTTTATATAAGAAAACAAACACCAAAGAGTACAAAGCTGAAGTAAACACTAAGTGAACTGAGTACAAAAGTAAGTGCTGGAAAGTAAATGGACCAGTATACAAACCCAACTGAAAGTACAGTACAAATGAGAAAAGAAAGTACAATAGCTGAAAAAGTAGAGCAACAACCACCGAGACGTCCTCCAGAACTCCCACATGAAGGGTGGGTATAGATAGTCCCGTTGGCTCCTCGGTCCGACCGTCCGCTCCGTGTACGTCTCGCCAAGTGGTCGACCTCCAGGTACCGTCCAGCTCCACAAGCCTCCACATCAAACAGAGTTGTCTGTCGTCTGCATCTTACAAAACATAGTGCGGGAATATCCCATGTAGGGGTGAGTATACGATACTCAGTAGGGACCCCGAGACCCCCGTAGGTCTCCCAAAATCCATGAAGGATAAACCACAAGGAAGAGATTCAAACACGAAATAACAAACTACCCTACTTAGGTTTATGCCCGTACGTATACCTAAGTCATCAAACCCAGTTCGACTCCAACTCTAGAGCCCAAGTACAACCTAGTCCACACCGGTAAATAAAACCAAATCCACTCAGGAAAGCACATCCCAGTCCACTCAGGAAAGCACAACCCAGTCCAAATAGGAAAGCACAACCCAGTCCACTCAGGAAAGAACAACCCAATGCACACAGGAAAGAAAAACCCAATCCACTCAGGAAACCACAACCCAGTCCACACAGAAAAGAACAACCCAGTCCACTTAGGAAAACACAACCCAGTACACTAAGGATGCACAATCCAATCCACATAGGAAAATATGTCAATCATATCAATGTTAATGATTGAACATCAAGACTCATCTCACACAATTATACTACTTCTGAATAGAGGTGGAGATGATTAGATGTAGCCTCTGAATCATCTCCTCTGCCGATCCTACATAGGATCCTAGCACAGAGGTCATCACTGCCAAACCCATGTAGGATCCATGTATAATAGTCATCACTGTGAAACCCACGGAGGATCCAAGTACAGTCGACAACATTGCTGAACCCACAGAGGATCCTAGTACAGAAGTCATCATCGTCGAACCCATGGAGCATCCTAGCACGGTAGACTTCATCGTCGAACCCATGGAGGATCCCAGTATGGTATAAGTCATCGTCGAACCCATAGAGGATCCTAGTACGGTAGTTGTCCTTGTCAAACCCACTGAGGATCCTAGTACTGTAGTCATCCTCGTCGAACCCACTGAGGATCCTTGTACGGAAGTCGTCATCTTCGCCGTAGCCAGCTCTAGGGTTCCCGCACATAGCACAATCGATTTCAAGAGGGACCTCTCCATGGGCCAAGGGGTCGACACATAAACTGTCACGAAGTCCAGAGTTTATGTATCACAATGTTCTGTCTCATTAACAGAAACTCAACGCGACAGACGACACAATAATCGGATGCCCAGTCTATGAGTTATTAGCTTTTTCGTCCCGGAGGCCCGGATTATTTTTAAGTGAAAATCAACCCGACCGTACTCCATCTACGTCCAAACCTTGAGCAGAGTATGCCAAATGAACTGTCTTACTAAGAGGAATCTAACAAAGATGACAAAACTTCAATCGGACGTCCGGAGCTCATGTTATAAGCCTTTCCGCTCCGATGGCCCGGTTGGTTTCGTGTTCGAACCAACCCTGTCATACCCAAGGTTCTTTGAAACCTTGGGTGAAATATACCAAAACGATCGTCTCAATCCAAGGATCCCAACACAATTGACGGTGCATCATTCAGAGGTCTTTATCCCATGTCATGAGTGTTTGAACAGATCAGTCCGAAAATAGTGGGTTTGGGCCCGGTCTGACCCGGACCAATACCCATTGGGTCGGCCCGAACTAGGTCGACCCGACCCAGGTCCGGGGCCGGCCCAGTTGGGTGTGGCCTGGCCCGGCCAGCGCAGCCCGGCCCAAGCGGCGCGGCACGGCCGGACGCCGGGGTCCGGCCCAGTGCGGGCGGCCCGGCCCGGTGCGGCAGTCCGACCCGACGTAGGCGGTCCGACCCAGCGCGGGCGGTCCGACCCAGCGAGGGCTGTTCGACTCGGCGCGGGCGGTCCATCCCGGCACGGGCGGTCTGAACCGGCACGGGCGGTCTGGCCCACCCCGGGCGCTCGAGCACCGAGGGGGCGTGGAAGGGGGGCGCCACCCCCTAATTTCCGAAATAGCGGCCCCCCTTTATAGTGGGGTCTGCCCTAAGTAAAACAGGGGGTTAAACCCCCCCTATTATTCGGAAACGACTGGCCTTTATGTCTGGACAGTTAGCTACTGCGGGACCCCCGCGGGTCCTGCCTCCCGATGAGCCGACGACCGGCTGAGCCTGGCCGCCCCCATGCTGAACCACCGCGGCCAAAGGCCATGACTTCCGTCTGTCTGGCGGGGCACGTAGGTGCCGCGCCCCTTCGACGGGGCCCGCCTCGGCCACGGTTCCCTCGGGTTCTCCGGCATGGCGCGACGGCGCCGCGCACCACTTCCGCGGCCCGCTCTGGTTGCAGTTCCATCGTCTTCTCCGGTGTGGCGCGACGACGTCGTGCACTTCCGCCGCAGCCCGCTCTGGCCACGGTTCTCTCGTTTCTGCCCGGTGCAATGGAACTATGCCGTCTTTTCCACAACGATCCATGAAGATCAAGAAGAAAAAGGGGAGGAGAATCGACCGTGTTTGTGCGGTCCAACATCCTCCCATTATAATGATAACAAGCGGTCTTAATTTTAAAACACGAAGATGATGAACAAAACTTGATTGAAGAAAAACCCCTACCTCTTTGTATTTTTTTGTCACGTGTTCTGCCTCAAGGGGGGTTAAGGCGTCAGCGTCTCTTTCCGGCTCCAATATTCAAAAGGCGTCAAAGAAGAAGAAGTTTTTTTGTTGTTCTTCATTCTTATCTGGGGAAGATGTTCGTCAGAGGTTCCCCAGAGAATCCACCAATTTCTTTTCTCCACATATTCTCGTTGTCCCAAAATATAAAAAGGAGCACATCGCAGCGTTTCCATAATGGTGTCATTAATGTGTCATTGTGCTATGAGTATAATGACACATTAATGAGAATAATTGATGTGCATATTCACCGCCCGGTCGCTGCCCCGTGACCAAAAAAGGGAGAAGGTAAAATAAAATAATTGATTAAAATTATTTTATTATTTTTCTCAAAAGATCCAAAAAAATAACTTTTTCTCTCGGCCCTTGCCGGCTGAAGTTATTCTTCACCTAAGACAATCACAGAACTAAAAATTCATCGATTCCCTCAGATTTTTATTCCGAGCACCAGTTCAAAAGTCAGAAAAAACCTTCTAGTTCGTTCACTGAACGTACCCGAGCTAAACATCGAAAATTGATTCCGGGCACACCGACCCTCAAAATCAAGCACCTTCAGAAACTGCGTACTTGTAAAATTACAAGGAAATTAAGAAAAAATAATTCCTTTAAATTTTAAGGTCTTTACATTACTCCCACCTCAGGAATTTATGTCCCCATAAAGCTACATCATAAACTAGAGAAACAAAAGTGGGTACTGAGCATGCATCTGAGCCTCCCACTCCCATGTGCTATCCTAGAGGTTCTCCTACTACCAACGAATGTGCACCAGAGGAATCGATCAACCACATAGGACCCACTCCTGTTGATCCTTGATCTCCACTGTGACCTCCGTAAAAGTCGACCAATCATCGATGTCCAGCTCCCTATGGTCGATGATATGCACTGGGTCATGCACCTATCTCCTCAGCTATGATACGTGGAAGACGTCGTGCACCCGGTGCAACTGAGGTGGAAGGTCCAGGTAGCAAGCCACCTCTCCTACCCTTCTATGGACCTAAAATTGTCTGATGAAGCGTGGAAATAATTTTCCACCCTGACCAAATCTCTGTCATCCACGTCGAGGTGAGACCCGTAAGAAAACGTAGTCCCCATTCTCGAACTCCAGTGGTCTCTGCCTCCAATCATCATAGGACTTCTGTCTACTCTTTGCAGTCTTCATCCGCTCCTGGATAACCTGCACCTTCTCCGTTGTAGCCTGAACCGTCTTTGTTTCTACACATGATGACTCCATCACTACCCACAATGGATATTTTAAATGGGTCCAACTGCTGTCTCACCACTCCTAACAGCTGAAAGTCCGATCTCCTACTAAGATCATCTGTTACAACATCGCCCCTCTCCAGGAGTATAAACTAACTGGAAGTCATAGTCCCGGAGGGAAACAAGCCTTCACCACTATCTCAGGTTCATGTCCTTCTGAGAAAAGATACACCTGAGACTATTGAGTAGGTGAGAACCGTAAACCATTCGGTCGATGAACAATGGGTGAGATTATCCATTTGTAAGAACTCATCTCCACCCTCCTTCGTCTACGATCTACAAGAGCTGCTGAGATTCCTCCTCTACCAAAAAGTGAAATCTTGTCTCATCCCCTGGATGAACCATGTCCTTTTCCTAATACATTCAATCCTGACATGATTGGTACTATTTCCTGACATGGATAGCGTCGTAAGGCCTCGACTCTACTACCAAGAGATCCGTCTATTACTGTCGCCTCCAAGGGTTGAGTCACACTGTCGGCAGCCGTGTGTGGTCACTAAGTCTCCTCTAGTAGTAATCTCGAATGTGAGGGTCAAGTAAATGGTTTTAACCAGAGCCTATCATTATCAATTTCATAAAAAGGACAGGGAAGAAAACGTTATAAGAACATGTGTCTTTTATTACTACATCTCAAGGTACAAAGACACAAAGCTTCTATAAAAAAACATCAACAATGCTAGAAGAAACATGAACAAAAGTCTCCATGTCTGGAGCTAGTCCCACTCCTGTCGATCTACTCCCGGAGCACCATGGTCGTAGGCCTAAGCTTCCTGAAGATGAGATCCCCCCTGTCCACCCGTTCCCTGTGGTCAGGGTGGTCTTCCTGGCGGTGGTTGTGGTAGGGCCTCAAAATGTCTCCCACCACTCACTGCTCGACCATCTCCTCTGCCTCGTCTGCCTGCTCCTTACAGACTACCACTGTCGAACCTCTACCTGGGAGGTCCCTCTACGGCATGCTTCTCATCTGCAGGGCGGGTCGGGTAGTCTTGAGCCATGAAACCCTGCCTGCCGCATGCATAGAATTGTTTGATCCTCGTGTGGCTGGCTCTGTTTCTTGTGCCCCGCACAACCGAACCTATTTACTGAGATTGATCATCTGATGGTCTCGCCCTCTTGGTCCTATGAATCATCTGTCTACTGTGGGATATATAAGACTCCGTTGTGGGTCGTCCTACGGAGGGCTTAGCCGCTAGTAACTATTCAGCGAGAAAACATTCCACTAGAAGGGCTCTCTACAGCACCCCCACCTGCGTCGGGATGTTGAGGTAGGTCATCGAAGCCTCTCATGCCTCAGTCCCTGCTCAAAGGTTTGGGCCCTGAAGAATGGGCCCCGTACCATATCTGTTGAGTAGCACGAGAGGTCGGTAAATCTCACTGAGGACTGGGCTACTATCATGCTGCCCTGCCCTAGCTGTAGTAACTCCTAAATTCACACCGCATGGAGGGTGGCTTGAACAAACTCTGAGGAAAAGAGGATGTTGAAGTCGGTCCAAAGCAGAGATACCTCGTCGTGCATCGGGAGAATTAGGCTCCACCATATACCTGCTGCTGCGTGCAGGAGACACGCCTCAAGGATCACCATGAGGTCAGCTGGTGACCCTACTAATCTGATGACTCGGACGATAGCCTCCAGCCAATCCTCGGCTGCTTGAGTGTCCATCTCTCCGCAGAACCTGGGTGACCTCTGTCTCTTAAACTTGTGCAACACACTCAGGCGACGTGCACTCTCCTCCACTGGGGCATGTGGAATTGGTGTCTCTGCATGTAGAGGTACTGCCTATGCCTCCGCAGTAATGGGGCACTACATTGAGGTCTTGTCGTTCGGTGGGCTTCCTTCTAGCACAAAGCTCAGAACCCTAGCTGGCTGCCATCGTGGGGTCATCCTGAAAGAAACAGGTGCACAATGGTCAAATAGTATACCTGCTGAGCTAACACATTGTAATCACAATGAATACTTTTTAAAGGAAACACACACGCAATTAGTGTTTTCATGCACTGAGTCGGAAATCATATGTCAGGGTCCTAGTGTATGGATACGTCGACCGCCGCACCAACACTGGACTCCCTGAACTGATAACCACAATAAATACCTTTAACACTATTGCTTCACATAGAAGAAATTATCAGAGTCTTGAGTTCTGCGGTAGAACCGACTCCTCTGATACCAATTTGTCAAGACCCGTCCTCAGGGCCCGTACCGTGACTACCCCAAGCCCGCCTCCAAAAGGCCATGGGCTGGCAACTAGAACCAAAGGCGTAAATCCTGATAAAAGGGAAGGAATTTCCTTTATATAAGAAAACAAACAACACAGAGTACACAAGCTGATGTAAACACTAAGTGAAATGAGTACAAAAGTAAGTGCTAGAAAGTAAATGGGCCAGTATACAAACCTAATTGAAAGTACAGTACAACTGAGAAAAGAAAGTACAACAGCTGAAAAAGTAGAGCAGCAACCACAAAGACGTCCTCTGAAACTCCCACCAAAAGGGTTGGTACAGATAGTCTCATCAGCTCCTCGGTCCGACCATCCGCTCTGTGTTCATCCCGCCAAGTGGTCCACCTTCGGGTACCATCCAGCTCCACAAGCCTCTACCTCGATCAGTGTCGTCCGTCGTCTGCATCCAACACAATTTAGTGTGGGAATAGCTCATGCAGGGGTGAGTATATGATACTCAGTAGGGACCCCGAGATCCCTGTAGGTCTCCCAGAATCCACGAAGGATAAACCATAAGGAAGAGATTCAAACACGAGATAACAAACAACCCTACTTAGGTATATGCTCATACGTATACATAAGTCATCAATCCTAGTTTGACTACAACTCTTGAGCCCAAGTAAAACCTAGTCCATAATGTAAAAAACAACCCAGTCCATTCAGGGAAGCACATCCTAGTCCAATCAAGAAAGCACAACCCTGTCCACATAGGAAAGAAAAACCCAGTCCACTCAGGAAAGCACAACCCAGTCCACACAGGAAAGCACAACCCAGTCCACTCAAAAAAACACAACTCAGTCCACACAGGAGAGCACAACCCAGTCCACTCAGGACAACACAACCGAGTCCACACATGAAGCACAATCAAATCCACAAAGGAAAATAAGTCAATCATATCAATGTTAATTATTGAAAATCAAGACTCAGCTCTCACATGTATACTACTTTTGAAGAGAGGTGTAGATGATTAGATGTAGCCTCTGAATCATCTCCTCTACTGATCCTACATAGGATCGCAGTACATAAGTCATGACTGCCGAACCCACGGAGGATCCAATTATAGTAGTCATCGTTGCTGAACCCACGGAGGATCCAAGTACAGTCAACAACGCTGCTGAACCCACAGAGGATCCTAGTACATAAGTCATCATCATCGAACCCATGGAGGATCCCATCACGGTAGACGTCATCGTCGAAACCACGGAGGATCCCTGTACGGTAGATGTCATCGTCGAACCCAAAGAGGATCCTAGTACGGTAGTCATCCTCATCTAACCAACTGAGGATCCTAGTACGATAGTCTTCCTCGTCGAACCCACTTTGGATCCTTCTTCAGAAGTCATCATCTTCGTCACAGCCATCTCTAGGGTTCCCACACACAACACGCTCGATTTTGAGAGGGTCCGCTCCACGAGCGAAGGGGTAGATACACCAACTGTCATGAAGTCTAGAGTTGATGTATCACAAATATCCATTTCTTCAACAGGAACACAATGCTATAGACGACGCATCAATCGGACGCCCGGTCTGAGAGTTATTAGTTTTTTCGTCCCAAGGGCTCGGTTGGTTTTTATGCTAAAATCAACCCAACCGTACATCAGCTGCGTCCAAACCTTGAGCAGAGTAAGCCAAAAGAACCGTCTCACTAGGAGAAATCCAACAAAGTCGACGGAACTTCAATCAGACGTTTGGAGCTCAAGTTATAAGAGTTTCTGCTCCGAGGGCCCAGTTGGTTTCATGTTCGAACCATACCAATCGTACCCATGGTTCACCAAAACCTTGAGTGTAATATACTGAAATGTCTGTCTCAATCCAAGGATCCCAACTCAATTGATGGTGCGTTTTTCGGAGATCCGTAGCCCATATTATGGGCATTTGAACGGATTTTTCCGAAAGTAGGGGGTTTGGGCCTAGTCCGACTCGGCCCAATACCCCATGGGTCGGCCCGAACCGGGTCGACCCGACTTGGGTCCGGCCTAGTTGGGTGCGGCGCGGCGCGGCCCGGCATAGGGGTCCAACCCAGCGCGGGCGACCCGGCTCGGTGCGGGTGGTCCGGCTTGGCGCGGGCGGTCCGACCTGACGTGGGCAATCCGGCACAACGTAGGCGCCCGAGCGCCGAGCAGGCACAGAAGGGGGGCGCCGCCACCGTAATTTCCAAAACAGTGGCCCCCCTTTCTGGTGGAGTCCGCTCTAAGTAAAAAGGGGGGTTACACCCCCTGGTTATTCGGAAACGTCCGGCCTTTATGGACAGCCGATTAGCTACCGCAGGACCCCCACGGGTCCCTCCTTCCAATGCGCTGGCGCCCGGCTGAGTCCTGTCGCCCCTTGATGAACTGCTGTGGCCAAATCCCGTGGCTTCCGTCTGTACGGTGCGGCGTGATGGCGCCGCGCCCCTCCGCCGGGTCCAACCCCAGCCACGGATCCCTCAGGTTCTCCGGGGTGGCGCGACGACGCCGCACACCACCGCTGCGGCCCGTTCCGGCCGCGGTTGCTTCGGCTTCTCCGGCGCGGCCCTATGGAGTTGTGCACTTCCGCTGCGGCCTGCTCTGGCCGCGGTTATCTCGTTCCCACGTGGTGCAACGACCCCATGATGTCTTCTCCACAATGATACACGAAGATCTAGAAGAAAAAGGGGAGGAGGATCGACTATGTTTGTGCGTTCCGACCTCCTACAGTTATAATGATAACAAGATGTCATAATTTTAAAACACGAAGATGATGAAAAAAACATGAATGAAGAAAACCCCTACTTCGTAGTATTTCGTTGTCATGCATTTGTCCTCAAGGGGGGTTAAGGCGTCGGCGTCGCTTTCCAAATCAGATATTCGAAAGGCATCGAAGAAGAAGAAGTTTTGTCAGCGTTCTTCGTTCTTTGCTAGGGCAGAAGTCTGTCCGAGGTTCTCCATAAAATCCTCTAATTTCATTTCTCCACATATTCTCGGTGTGCCAAAATATAAAAAGGAGCACATCGCAGCGATGCCATAATGGTGTCATTAAAGCGTCATTACGCTATGATTTTAATGACCCATAAATGAGCCTCATTTATGTGAATCATCACAACCCTGTCGCTGCCCCGCCACCCAAAAAGGGAGAAGGTAAAATAAAATAATTTATTTAAATTATTTTATTATTTTTCTCGAAAGGTCAGAAAAAAATAACTTTTTCTCTCAGCCCTTTCCGGTCGAAGTTAAGCTTCACCTAAGAGAATCCCGGCACTGCGTATTCATCGGTGCCCTTGGATTTTAATTCCAAGCACCAGTTAAAAAGTTAGAAAAACCTGCTCGTTTGTTCACTAAACGTACCCGTGCTAAAATTTTAAAATTGATTTCAGGCACACCGGGCCTCAGAATCAAGCACCGTCAGAAACTGCGTACTCTTAAAATTACAAAGAAATTATGAAAAAAAATTCCTTGAATTTTCCTGGTCTTTACATCACAACTATAATTTTTTGGATCTAATATTTTACCTGCTTCATCAAGATCAAGTGTATTATAGGTACTAATCAGACTACTAATACGTTTAGTATTTTTTATACATTTTAATAATATATTTTATATACATAGATTGAGTTATATAAGTACAATATGTTTTTTGAGAATTTTAAAATCCTATATAAAATGTTGACTCTCCCATCATACCAATCTCAAACTCAGACTTCATAAGATTTGAAAAATAACTTGCTACATATTTTTTGAGTTGATTCGAATATAATGTCATCAACATAAATTTGAAAAATCATGATGTTTTTATTAACTTATTTTATAAAAAGAGTAGGACCCACAATTCCCTTAACAAAAATGCTTTGTAACCAAAATCATGTCAATCCTTCATACCAAGCTCTATGGGATTGTTTAAGTCCATAGAATTATTTGGTATGTTTATAAACATATTTACGAGGTTATGTATCTTAAAAAATAGTTGGTTCTTCAGCGAAAACTTATTATTTTACATATCCATCATGGAAATAACTCTTCCAATCCATTTAAAGAAGTATTAAATTAAATAATGTTACAAAGGCTAGTAGAAAAAGAATTTATTCAAGTCTTGATGCTAGTGCATAAGATTATTCATTGTATATTCCTTATTATTGATTATAACCATTAACAATAAGTATTTATTTATTTCTAATAATTATTAAATTTTTATGACATTTGTTTCTGAGAACCCATTTTACTCCAATTATAAATGTTTCATTGGGCCATTCAACCAGCGTATAGACATTGTTCCTTTGATATTTATTTAGATCATCATGATATGTAGTCATATAATAATCATCACCTAAATGATCATTAGGGTTTTTAGGTTCAAATATAGATTGAAAAAAATTATTTCATTACTTAATGAACATATAGTACTATCATGTTGATCAAAATCACCAATGGTATTATCACAAGGATGATTCCTAAGAAACAACTAATTTGGATTTTGTAATACTTGTTTAACAATATATGGTTTAATGTATTCTATATTAAATAATTCAAAAACTATTTCTTGAATATTTTTCTTATTAGAATCATTTTTTAAAAAATGTTGAAAATATATTTTTTTAAACACATTTGATGATGTTGGTTATGTTTGTTTGAAAGAAAAATGTTTGGTCTCATAAAATTTAACGTGGGATATTTAATCAACAATATAAATGATTTTCTTAAAAACTCAATATGCCATAGAATTAGTGGAATCACCTAAAAAATGTCCTCATCATATTTGGGTGTGAATTTGTGTAAAGTATTTTTTATATTCAAGATGAATACTTTTCATCCAGATAAAATGAAGTAAGATGATTTTTATTTTTATACTATCAATAATTCATAAGATGTTTTATTAAGAAATGGTAAAATTAAAACTCAATTTATTGTATATTGGTTAGTACGATCCACTTCAACCCAATTTTTTTAGCAATTGAGTATTAAATCCACATGATATATGTTAGTTAATTAAGAATAGAATTTTTTATTCAAACACCACCATTTTATGTAGAGTTATCAGAGCTAAAAATTTGTATTCTATACCATTCTAAATATAAACTGTTTCAAAATAAGAATATACAATTTCACCACCATGATCACTTTTAATAATTATCAAGGGAATGTTTTTATCGCTTTTAACATCGACTATAAATGTTTTAAAATAACTGAAGGATCCATATTTTGTTAGTATAAAATAAATCCATACATGTCTAGTGTAATATTAAATTGAGATATATTAATAATATTTTCATCTAATACTTCTAGTTTTTATAGGAAAAAATAAATCCCTTTTCACTAACTATAAAGAATCTATAGTTGAGACTTCACTAATAGATTTAAAGCTTAAATTAGGATTCTTACTATAAGAACAAGGGTTATAGGCTTTTTAATTATCAAATATATATTCTAGTTCATCATTAATGAGTTTTTTCCTAGTCAACATACATTAGTTTCTAAGGATATAATGTCTTATCCATCTATTCCATAATCAAGAATGATCTTCTATTGCTCTTAGTTAAGGTAATTCTTGGTTCCCAAGGTCTTATTTGTTAAGTTTGTATATATTCTCACGCCGATGGGTAAAAAAGAATAAATATATATATTTGGAATTGTGTAATATTCTCTTATAATTCCTAATATTCAAAAGATAACATTAATCACCTAATTCACTTATGCTTATTTGGTTTTTCTTAGGACCTTTAACAAACAAAAAATTTTAAATTATGGCTTTACCAATAGGAAAAATGTTACCTATACTGATAATATATCCTTGAGAATTATCCATGAATGTATGATTTTCACCTTTAATCGTAATAATATTTTCAAAGAAATTGTTTTTTATAGCCATATTTCTAGAACACCCACTAATCATATACCATGTATTTTTTTTACTACATTTGTTGTCCTGAAAATTAAAACATTAGACTTTTGATACCCAAACATTCTTGGGTTCATAAATTTTATAAATTAAATATTTGGGAATCCATAATTTTTTTTAAGATAGTCCTTTTTGACACCTAAGTATTGAACTTTATTAAGGGATCAATTCATTTTAAAATTTCATCCACTTTCACACTTTATGGAAAGGGGATGTTCTCTAGAACAACGTAATAGTTTATAATTTTTTTTAGTAATAACATATTCTGGTACTAGTTCCATGTATACCGACTTATTTATTCACATTATCATAAACATACATTATGTAATGTTGGTAAAATGTTTATTTAAAGAATCAATTTCATAATTTATTTTTTTAACCAAATCCTTATCCTCTTGAGTAATGTTTTGGATTTTTTTTTCAAAACATGTTTTTAAATTATTCGTTTGTGAAATTATTTATTTCTAAATATTGATAAATAATATTTATTTTTAGAAAATTATTTTTCAATAACATTTTAATGATCTGATATTTCTTTTGTTAAAAAAAATTCCATTGAATTTTCCTTGTCAAATTTGTTTCTATAATTTCAATTTCAATTTTCAATGTGTTCTAAAATGGAGATACATTATTACAAGAAGGAGGAGTATTGTCCTCTGCTAAAGAAGTTTATTCATTGAAAAATTTAGAATTATTTTCATTATATGAATCATGATAATTTTCACAAAATGTTAAATTTGTACGATTTTCAGTTTTGGATACCTTATCTTTTGGAATAAGATTTTCATTTAGAATTTTTTCAAGAAGACCCATGTTCATATTTACGAAATATTATTGATAAGAAGATTCATCTAATTAATTTACTACACATACACTCTCAGAATCATTTTCTTGTCTAACATTATTGTTCATTGACTTATAAAACATTCTCAAATTACTATTAGAATGTATTTTGTTCTTATCATTTCTTTTTAACTTGGTAAAATCTACATGATATATAAATATTTTGTAAAATCATAATAGGTAACTTCTGAATCATTCTTATCATCCTTTCCTTGTTACTTTTCTTATAATGATACAAAAAATATATCATACTATATATCTTGTTCATTCTTTGAGAAAGATTATAAAGTTAATTCTTAGAGTGTTTAGAATCACTTGTATCTAGATTTATAAAAAACTTATTATATTTTGAAGACATGAAAACTCTTTCACGAGTCTGGGATTTAATCAGAATTGAAGTAGTAGTAAACAAAACTCCACTATTTTTCTTATTTTATTTTTTAGTATCTCTGTTTATCATAACTTCTTATTGCTAGATGGTTCAAAATAAATCATCAGGTGTTACAATTCTTATGTTACTTTATTAATAAAAAACTATTCTCTTATATTCTTATTTATTGGGCATGATAAAAATTATACTTTCAACTAGGATTTAATCTTATAAAGCTATCCCTCAAATTGATTATAGAATATTCAAAATTTTCATAAACGTTTGTTTTTGTTTTTATATTGGTTATCCAAAATGAAATTAAAAAGATTTATTGTCAGCTCTAATAATTTCTCTTATATTTTCAAAAACCATTGAAATTATGGAATGAGCAATCTCCAAATTCTTCCAAATTCTATTTGCAGCTTCAAAAGAAGAAATATAACTATAAATATATGTAATCATAGAAAATAATAACGTGTTTCTAATTATATAGTTTAATTGGTACTCTTTGTTTTACATATATGTGAATATAGTATCATCTTTGTACGAGATCTTATAATTTCTAGTCAAAATAGTGCAATTATCAACTCCAGTATTCATAATGAATGTCTTCATTCTATATCCCAAATACTGATAATCATTACCATAAGAAATTAGTGGTCTGTTGTGATTGAGATTGTCAATGGATTAGAAAGGTTGTCTGTCTATCATTCCAAAACAAATACAGAATTGTTTTTTGCAATATATGTTAGTATAACAAACAAAAATATTTTTACATAATTTAAAACAAAATTTAAATAGTAAATTTGATAAAACAACATGTATTTGAGATGTGGAATAACAGTATAATACCATATTTTGTAAAGGTATATTATAATTATACAGATTAGGATCAAAATAATGTATCTTTGATGAAAAAATTACATGGGGGTGAATTGTATTTTTAAAAAACATCAGTTTATAATAGTTAAAACTAAAACAATTCAATAACCTCTTTATGTAAAAAAATAATATTCAGACTCGGCCCATAGTATGATTATATAAATGTATTTTAATCATCTTGGTGAGGATAATATTGAATGAAAAAGAAACACAATCATATAGAATTCTATTTATACTACATAGAACTGTAATCACAGTTATCATATATTGAATTTATTATGTAAACAATATATAATATCATAGTCAAAGATACAATTATTATACAAATTGTATTATTTTGATTATAACATATAAAATTTTGTTATTCTTACTCGAAGAACGTTATGATAAACCAATTAAAATATGAACAATAAAATTTACATCTTGATAGATATAAGTTAAAAAATTGAAAAGGGTTCTTTTATCCAAAATAAGTAGGTATTAAATTACCTTGGATAAAGGTCCACTGTTTAATACTTACAAGAAAGTCTATCTTTCCTCGAAAATGAAATCCATCGATGTGATGATGAGTTCTATCACAATTTCCCCATGTGCCATCGATATGATGATCGAATATGTTTTGTAATCCCAAAATCCCCCAATAAATATGGTGATTATTATTTCCTTCTTCCTAGACATGGAATCCCTCAATGATGTTCACACAATCATACGCACAAGGATATTAAAAAAATTAAAGAGAAAACCAGAAAAAGCATCCCTAAGAAGGACTCCCTCTAATGCAATAAAAGGGACTAAGAAAAAGTAGTTCATGCTGTTTACAATTTACACAAATTGCGAGCGTAATCGAATCAACAACTTTAGGCACTTCAAATGACTATGTAGTTATAGAAAACACTTCCAATAGTCATATTTCCTCCAATGGTCATATTTTCTCCCACATTGTTTTATGACATGGATAGCTGGAACATAAATAAATATATAAGAAAATAAATTCCAACATCATTTTGTGAAACCCCACCATAGTGTAAAATAAAATATTCCAATGCGATATATACTTTTCATATTGATGATTTACACTTAAGTCAATCCAATAGGTTTACTTATATAAATACAATTATGATAATCTTTCTGAATTTGGTGCTAATATTTATCATTTTTTATATAACCCTGTTCGAAATATAGTTAGTATGATAGAAAAGATATAATGTATTATAATATAATTGGTAAAGGATGCATTTTATTATTTTTGGTTCCATACTTATGACAATAATTATAATGAGTAGATTTAGTTTCAGATCTCATATACTTTAGATCAATTTTTTTGTATCATAAACTTATATATGTTTTATAAAAATATTATAAAAAATACTTTGGAAATAAAAAGTTAGTAATCATGTTATTTAATAAATAGTTTCTGATATCCATAACTAATGTAATTAAAAGGCATATGAATTTTTTTTACTCAATATGTTTGAAATTAATTTGAATTCCTACCCCTTTTCAAGATAATCATTCTGTTGGGATAAAAAAACCATTTTCACTATAATTTTAATTTATTTCAAATTAATTAAAATCTATAAAATTCTTTCAACAAGGCTTTATACAATAATCTTTGTAGTCAGAAACCATCCACTTCCCATAGAAAGTCTACATGAAGTTATTTAGTTTGGAAAACAATTTGATTAGAATTTCTTATTAAATATTATGTTTGAAATAGATCATTGTAATATCACATGATAATTCATCACTGAATTACAGATCTTTATTAATAATTAATTTTAATTCCTCATAGAAAATAATGAAATAATAGTAGATAAATATTCTAGTCAATATTTAACAAAATAATCATCTCTTGTATGAGAGAATCCATGTATGGGACATCCTTTCTCCTTCTTAGTAGAAAGAACCGAGATCTATAGTAATAATAATGGGTTTACTTGAAATATTTTAACAAATATAAATGAATAAAAATTTTATCATCTTAAAACACTCCTAATTAGAAAAATATTATTTTTGGAAGAAAAACATATACGATTCCTCTATAAAATCACATTTTTTGATATTTTATTTGTTTCTTTTTTAAAAACTCGGTTAAAACATAAAATTATATCCATTGAATTTTTGTTTTTATAATCTCTGAAATATAAATTTTTATGTTTCAAAATAAAATAAATAATAAATATGTTGTTTGAAAAACCTATGAATACTCAAAAATAACCCCATTATGCCTTTTTGTTATCTGTGGATTTATCTTCCGGAAAAATTCCACAAAATTTGATTTTTTGAAATTATTTGATTAATTACATAGTAATATAGAAAATATTATGGAATAGAAAATATTCAACATTTTAAAAGGAAAAAATTTCATCTAATAACACACTACTATGAAATTTTTCTCAATCTCTACCTATCTTGGAACCTAGATATTTATTACACTCTCTTGGAAATTCATGATAAAATATTGCATGAATTGGAAATCCACCAATTCATCATCATTAGTTGAGGGATTCTCAAAATATTCAGCAAGACTGGAATATATTTTGTTCCACCATAATGTTTCTCATAGGTTATATTCATATCTGAAACACCGAACAAAATATTTATAGAAAACAAACCACATCATAGTTTTTGTTTTATTTCCATCTGACATGAACCATGGCATTCACTATGTCATAGATTTACTGATATTTTATTTTCATTATATCTTCTATATACATCATGGATCTTTCCTGTTTAGTATGACTCACACTTCATATGAATTATTCTGACATATATTTACCAGAAGATAAATTATTGATTATCATATGATTTATTTTCCTCTTCATTAGAAATAAATTTGAAACACAAAGAATATTTTATCCAACACACTTACTAAATTTTAATCACTTTGGTTGTAGTATAAAAATATATAATGTCATTTGGAAAAAAAGGTCATATGATATCATATGAAATCATACAATAATTAATATGATGTCATTTAATTTTCCTTCTAATGTCTTATGATAATGGAATAATTCCTAAAAAACGAATTGGAGTCTAAAAAATTTTAATGAAGTCATAATAGATTTCTTCCTAAGTCATACACTCTTTTATATTAAGTAATATGATCTGGGACAATAAAAAATTTCATCTTAAACACCAAAAATATAGATTCAGTTAAATGTTGAAAAATCATTTAGAAAAAATTTAGATATCTTCAAAAGCCATTAAAAAATTCTTCTCAAGTAATAGTGTATATTTATTATATAGGTTTTTAAATAAAGAAAAATTCTTTATCAATTCTAAGGTAGTTTCAATTTATGAATAATTATCTTTAAATTTTCTTGTATTTATAAAATAGGCTTTTATTCAAATTTTTTAATAAATTATTTTATTTTAAAATAAAAATTAATTAAAAATTTAAATGTTATTGCATATCATTTTTCAATATAATTTTATAGTGATCTTTTAAAGTGTTTTTTCATCAATATCAAAATCCTTTTACATGTAATGTGATTCAAAAAACATATTATATAGTGATAAAATCCACCTTTTTTCTATATATGACCTATTACCATATTTTCTGGAAGATTTCAGGAAAACCATTTCTTTCACATGAGATAATTATGATATGATGGAATTTTGAATGTTTACATGTTCATGTGGTACACAAATTAATGGGTTTTCATTATGTTCCCGTTCTCCCCATAGTTATATAGACCTCTAATTCATAGTGAAAAGATTTATATAATTTAATATGATCAGTAAGAGACTAATGAGTGAAACCAATACACTATGAGTCTCTATACATAATCATTATGGGAATGTGGTGTTATCCTAATAATTTATTGAACTCTTTACACTGTATAATTATTATACTAGATATGATCCATGATAAAAGGATTGATTTTCAATTAATATGTTTGTTCCACATTCTTATGAAAAATATCAATGTCCTAAAACATACCTATGTTATGTTCTAATGGATCATGATTATCGAATCATGTGTCCATAATCGTCTGCATGATGTATTTTGTTAAACCCAAGACTTATGATTTATGATCTATATTTTATTATAAATTATTTTAAATCTATTTTCATGTACCTTGATTATGTTCTCATAACCACATATAAATTTTATTCCCATTTATGAGTTTTTTTAAAAAATACGGATTTTCCCATCCTTTATAGACCGAATGAGCTCACTATTTATTATATTTCTATTCCATAGGATATAAGTATTATTATTATCTATGATAGGTATAGAAGTGTATCTGGTGTAAATAATATTAATTGGATATGGTGATATTTTTTTTGAAATAACTTGGTAATGTATTTATGATTCATAGATAGTATAGATATTGGTTTTAGGATTTTATTTGAGGTGATATGTAATGAATTAAATATAAAATGATTTAATATGAATATATATTATGGTTGGGTCATATTAGTTGGTACCATAGTGGTATTTTGTTATTTTTGAGAAAAATTTATAATGAATAACATGATAGATCCTAAAAAAAATACGATGAACAAAACAAATGCAGGTTATATGAAAAATTTCATATGAAGTAATAACGATGTTACAATTTTAGATATCATAGAATGGATTTTATTTATCATATTTTATATTAGTCTAGTTATTAGTTTCTTAATACGCATTCTAACCATTTTAGATTTTTTACAGGATAAAATATAGAATAATATAATTGGGGTGGTGAAAGATCACCTAGTAGGAGTGGTTCTATATTCTCATTTATTTATTTATGATTTTTATTATTACCAGAAAAAATCATTTTTAATCATAATATTTTTTTCCAATTTTTATTATCTATTCTTCACTTATTTTATTATAATTATTACTATTATTTTATTGATTAGTTATTTAAGGTGAAAAATTAATTTTATATAGTTATTTTTTACTCTTATGTTGCTTCCTCCTTGCCCGTAATTGAATTTTAAAAAGTATATCTTACATTAAATTATATTTATATAACCTATATGAGAGAATTTAAATACTTCTATTACCTTTACATAATTATTCTATCACCCTTACACATCAGTTTTAATATTCAACTTACCTGTACATAATTATTATATTTTTCTTTGAAATATGATTAATAAAAAGCTTACCCATATGTAACAATTATGTTGACCTGACACATTTATTCCTTAACCTTATGAAACTATTATTTATATTTTAACAAATCTCCAATCCCTTACAAAAATTCTACTGACCATCATGAAGCATTGAATTTTCCATTTTGAATATTTCCTTAAAAATACACTTTAACTTTATGAATTTTATTTTGATTAAAAGGTACCTTTAATAGAATTATATATTTTCTAAATTCCCCTGGCAGTTTACCTTTACCCTTAGATCGAGAATCCCACATTACCTTTAGAATGTTCTTGTAAAATTTCCATTAGTTTTATTGATGAATATAGATTAACCTAACATTTGTAA
The DNA here is from genome assembly GCA_963277665.1 of Viscum album. Taxonomy (NCBI): domain Eukaryota; kingdom Viridiplantae; phylum Streptophyta; class Magnoliopsida; order Santalales; family Viscaceae; genus Viscum; species Viscum album. Next base: position 436,948,161 of record OY728158.1, read on the forward strand.
TGAATGATTTGTATGTTTGAATAAAAATTTAGGTCTACAAACATAATATTTGATAAGTGATCAATATTTTTTTATTTGAATCACATATTGGTATTACAAATATTTACCATTCCTTAACGAAAACTAGTGAATGTGACACACATTCATGTTATCCAATGGATATTGGTTTCTAGGAGATATATGTTTCTATAAAATAGTCTCTCACATGAATTTAAGAATGCGGAACATCTTAAATGGAAGCTCATTCATACAGAAGTTACATGATATTCATATATGAATTTTTTAGGAAAAATAATATATTTGCAAAAAAAACTAGAACATGAAATTCAAACTATAAACAAGTCTTATCTTACTCAAGATCCTATAAAAGTGGTTGGAAAATGAATTTCCATGTATATGTTATCATCAAAATAGAATAATTTACATTAAACTAAACTTGAGGATAAAGAAGAACATGAGTAATAATGTGTGACTTGAGATAAGATTTATCTTCCTAACTACTGCATATAATGAACCATTATGTCTACATGATTTTAACAATTCACTTCATGAGAAACAAGATCTTGTTCTTTTAAAGAAATAGATGTATCATAGATGATTTTGTATTCATATATAAAAATATATTGACTTAGTATCTACATATATGTAATATATGATTTCTGTTTAAGTTAAAGGTGATCTCACTTAACTATGTTTACGAGAAGCTATAATAAATACATTTTTAGAAGATACTACTGTAATATCATGGATATGGTACCATATTTTAATGATATTCATATTGTTTTATGCTAATATTCTATTTAGATTATTATTTGTTTTTTATGAATGGAATAATTTCTCATAAAATATAATGATTGCTATCTATGTAATTATGATTAATTAGGTGAATATTGTTTGCCGAAAAATGATGGCATTATTTTTTCATATTTTTTAGAGAATTCTAAGAACTCTAGGTTATTTAATTTGAAATATTTGAATTTTATTATGGATGTTTCTTTTATGATTTCAGGGATTATTTTATAAATTTTAATGGAATATTTAAATGAGAATTTGAATCATTTTTTTTGAGTAATGTTCAATGATATTGTTGAAATATCAGAAAATTTTTTATTTATTTGATTGTATATATTTAAAATATAATTTTAAAAGGTAAATAATGCAATGATGTAGTGATATTAATGGAAATATTTATAAAATCACTTGAATTTATTCATTTATAGAAACATATTTAAGAGGATAAACTACAACTATTGGATTTTTTTTATTTATATATAAATATTTCTTAATCTAGTTCAAAAGATGAGTTTCTAAAAATTATTTCTTTTGAATTTTTTAACTAAACATTCAAATTTGTATTCAGAATTTATAGACGAGGAAAAAAGATTATCTAGATATTGTTATTCCCTACATTTGAATATAATATGAATTATTATGAGTTTATTTAATTTATTTCTATTATTTAAATACGAAAAATTCTATATGAATATATAGATCGCTTTACTGCTGTTGTTCACGACTTTAGATTAAATCTTCTATCAGTTTTGATGAAAAAATATGAGATAAACTAATATTCAACAATATATATATTATATATATTAGTTTGGATTTTCAGCTTCTCATTTTAGTCTATGATTATTCAGTTTCTGAATAGTGGTACCCAATGGCCAAGTAAAATCCTTGTTGTTATGTGTCAGCTACCTATACTTAGCTGTTCAAATCCCTAGATAAAAGTTTCTACAAATGGAAACCCACCAGACTCAAGAGTGAGAATTGAAAGAGTGAAAAATTAGTTTTTTATGCCCCAAAACACTAAACATTGTCGAGTCATGTTCATTTTTTTAATTTTTTGCTGAAATAATAACCACTTAAAGATATGTAAAAAATCACTTTATTTCTAGAGGGAATATTTACATCTGTATGTTTTTGAAAAATAAAATAACTGACCCTCACTTGTGTATTCATCGTCATCATTTTATAAATACAAGTGGTATAAAATTTATAGTTCAATTGGATATATTAGATTTGATATTAAACATTTTTTTATTAAAGAATGTTTGATATTTTTTCAAATAACAACAAGAAGTATCATAGGCTGGGATATTTAAATGATTATTAAAGATTTCATTTTCCTATAATGAGCATGAGTTAATGAACCTATAAAAGAATAATTTTAATGTATGATCTATGAGAATTTAAGTTAATGATTTATTCTAAATACCTCAATGGTGATAAATAGAGTTTCAAGAATGATTTATTGACTAAATATTTAATGAATCATTGATTGAATATACATTTTAGAGTTATCTACCCAAGTAATATTACGGAAGGTGAAACTTTCAATTTCGTAGACATGTAGCTAGATGATTATGACCTCAATACAACGGATATAAATGTTATTTTTTTTGTTTTAGGAATTAAAAAATTAATTCAATTTCTTAGTATTATAAAACTTATGAAATGTGGGAAACCATTGTTGATTCATATTAAAGAACTGATAATCTTTGATAATTGAGATAAAATACATACAAATAGAAATTTCATACATTCAAAATGTAGGAACATAAGTGTATCAATAAGTAGAATGGGAGGTGGATTGAAATTATTAATGATGTTATTACCTTAAGAACATAAATTCTAGAACCAGATTTGTCACGACCCGTCCTCGGGGCCCGTGCCATGACTACCACAAGCTCGCCTTCGATAGGACAGGGGCTAGCGACTACCTCCAAAGGCGTAAATCCGGATAACTGGTAAGGCATTGCCTTTATAAAAGTAAACAAAAAACCACAGAGTACAAGTGGAAGTAAAACACTAAGTACAAATAGAAGTGCTGGAAAGTAAATGGGCCAGAATACAAACCCAAAATAAAGTACAACTACAACTGAACAAAGTACAACAGAAAAAGACAACAGGTGGAAGGATGGAAGCAGATCCCGGGTCGTTCTCCTTGGATCCTACCTGAAGGGTAGGTACAGATGGCGCAACTCCTGGATCGTCCACCACGGATCCTACCTGAAAGGTAGGTACAAATAGCCTCCACAACGCTCTCGCTTGTCAACCTCCTCTGAGCGTCGTCTCGCCGTGAAGTCCTCCTCCGGATACTGACTCGTCGAGTAGTCCACCTCTGGGTACTGTCCAGTCCTCGAACACTCGGCCTCCGTCAGCACTGCCCGTCGTCTGCAACCAACACAACGAGTTGCGGGAAAAAGCCCGTGCAGGGGTGAGTATATCAATACTCAGTAGGGACCCCGAGACCCTGAAGGTCTCACTAAAACCAACAAGGATAACCACAAAGAAGATCTAAACATAGAACCCCTACTTAGGTATATGCCCATACATATACCTAAGTTATCAAGTAACCCATCTCAATCATGAGGAAACACAAGGATTATGAAATCAACAGATAACCACTACCTGGGTATATGCCCATATATATACCTAAGTTATCAAGTAACCCATATCAATCACGAGGAAACACAAAGGTCATAGACTCAGCTCAAACTAGGATTTTCATTATTGAAACCGTAACTACTGAAGAGTCCCGTCTATGGAGTGTATAGTGGTCCTGTCACGACTCCGAGGTACTGCTCACTAACCCAAGACTGCTGAGGTACTCCTCCTGTTGAGTACCGCGGGCCAACCACCCAAACACAGTAGTGCTTCCCGTCGGGGTATGCCACCCAGACATAGTAGTGCACACCGCTTAGTATCCTGCTGAGGTACTCTCTGGACGAGTACCGCGGGTCTGCACTGTCACATAGGTAGTGCTCCGTCCGTCATGGTTCTACATCCAAACAAAGTAGTGCTCCGTCCACTGGGCTAGTCGACTCACTCCAAGTCGAGTTGTTCATGCAGTCATCAGGTCTCAGTCGGCTACACGGTCTCCGTACTCCGAACGCTCTTCTCTGGGAGGGTCTGCTCCACGAGCAATAGGTCAATACTCCAAGTATCACAAATTCCCACGAAGATGTATCTCAAAGGACCGCCCCGTCATAGGGGTCTCAACGTAACAGACGACGCGTCAATCGGACGCCCGATCTGTGAGTAATTAGCCTTTTCGTCCTAGGGGCCTGATAGGTTTCGTGAGCTAACCAACCCAGCCGTATCTCAACTGTATCCCGAACTCTCATAGGGTATACTCATAGGGACCGTTTCTCAACGTGATCACCAACGCCGCTGATGGTTCGTCAAATGGACGTCCAGTCTGAAGGATAACAGCTTTTCCGTTCCAAGGGCCCGGTTGGATTTCAGGAACAATCCAACCCTGCTACTATCCAACAAAAACCAAAATTTGGGCGAAGTATTCCAAAAGTTCCGTCTCAACAAGAGGAATTCAACGAGATATACGGCACGTCAATCGGACGCCTGGTCTGTGAGTTATTGGCTTTTTCATTCCAGGGGCCTGGTTAGTTTCGTGAGCGAACCAACCTAACCGCACTCCGATGGCTTCCAAACCTCGAGCGGACTAAGCTAAAATATCCGCCTCACTTAGATGAATCCATCAAAGTCGACGGCACGTCAATCGGACGTCCGGAGCTTAATATATGAGTGTTTCCGCTCTGAGGGCCCGGCTGGTTTCGTGTACGAACCAACCCGGCTGAACCCAAAGTATTTTGAAACCTTGAGTGCGATATTCGAAAACGACCGTCTCGATCCAAGGATTACATTTCCACTGACATTGCGTCAATCTGAGGTATACAGCTCAAGTTATGGACAAAAGACCGAAGACGGTCCGAAAACAGGGGTTTCGGGCCCGAACCGACCTGACCCGAGACCCCCCAGTTGGCCCGAACCGGGTCGACCCGCCCCGGGTCCGGTTCGGCCCGGATCGGTGCGGCGCGGCCTAGGCACACCGCGCCCAGCGCGCTGGGTAGCTCGGCCAACGACCGAGCCGTTTGTCAAGGGGGGGGGGGGGGGGGGGCGCCTTCCCCCCTGGTGTAACTGCGTCCCCCTTTAATGGGGGCCGTTTTTGTAGGTCGATCGGGGGTTTGAACCCCTGGCTGCACAACTGTCCAGCCGGCCCGCCCAGGCTGGCCGGTTTCTGCCTCCACGGGACCGGCGATGGCCGGACCCCTTCTTCGCCGACACCGGCGGCCCAGAACCAGTCGCGGCTTGGTTCATCCGGCGCGGTGCGACGGCAGCACGCCCTTCCGCCGCAGCCCCGCTCTGGCCGCGGTGTCTTCGGTTTTTCTTCGACGCGGCGTGACGGCATCGCGTCCTTGTTCAACGTCGTGGCACGGCGCGACGGCGCCACACATTACTTGTCGTTCGATCCCGCGTGGTGCGACGACACCACGCCATTTTCATTCGATCCGTAACAACAAGAAAAACAATAAGGGAGGGGGGCGGCCTTGTTTGTGCAGTCTGACCTCCTCCCGTTAGCTGATATCATGGGAACCAAAAATCGTGGATAAAAGACGGAAGAGAATCACGTATAGAAACCACGTAAACCCCCTACCTCGAGCGCGACTTGAACGAGGTTTTCATCGTGGAGAAATTCGTCACAGAGAAACCATCGTGGGAAGAGACGTCGCGGAAGGAGGATTAGAAAACGTTGACGGAGATTATCCAAGATGGAACGTCGTCTCCCTTCCTTTGACGTGGGAAGAAGAACGAAGGGTGGTCCGTCACGGGTATGGCGTCGTGGTAAACAGTCTCCGAGGGCTCAGTGTTCTTCGTTGGGAATCGTTCGTTCTTCGCGTTCTTTGTCGAAGATGAAGAAGATGATCTCTAAGCTCCTTGCCTTCTTTTTCCCCCAAGTCATCTCAAGCAATAAGGGAACTAACCCAAAATAAATTAAGCCACACTTAATTTATTAACTCAACATGGCTTTTGAAATTCAAGTGTTTGAATTTCAAAAACTCACATTAAACTCACTACATTAATGTCATAAGTTAATAACATAAGTTAGCAATATGAATTGTGAGTTGAGGGGGTTAGAGGATATGAAGGGGTGGGGTTCGTGTGGGCCCCACCACCCTCATAACCTCCCAAGAAAGGTTGGGTAGTTACCCAACTTCCTTCCAAAGGATTAAACACTTAGAGTAAAATAAAAATGGTTGTTAAATTTTATTTTTAACTGCCAAAATTTTTATCAACTTCTCTTGAGTAAACTAAACTTCGGAATAGGCGTTCATAAGCAAATACCGGCGCTGCGGTTCCATCGGTGCCTCGGAATTTGATTCTGAGCAACGGTTCAAAATATATGAATTCCCGCTTGTTCGTTCACTGAACGTACCCGAGCTAAACTTCGGATAGAAATTCCGGGCACACCGGGCCTCGGAATCAAGCGCCGTCAGAAACTACGTTCCTGTAAAACTCCAAAAAAAATTAAGAAAAAATTTTCCTTGAAATTTCCGGGTCATTACATTACCCCCACCTCAGGTATTTACGTCCCTGTAAAGCTTCAACACAAACTAGGGTCACAAAAGCGATATTGAGCACGCACCAGAGTCTTCCGCTCCCATGTGCTTACCTGGAGATTCCGTACTACCAAAGAAAGCACACCCGAGGAATCGACTGTCCACGTTGGATCCGCTCATGTCGATCCTCGATCCCTACTGCAACCTCCGTGGAAGTAACCCCATCGCCATCGTCCTGCTCCTCATGGTCGATGATATGCGAAGGGTCGTCCACGTATCTCCTCAGTTGAGATACCTGGAAAACGTCATGCACCTGGTGCAACTGAGGTGGATGGGTAAAGCGGTAAACCACCTCGCCTGCCCAGCTGAGGACCTAGAAGGGTCCGTTGAACCTCAGAGATAACTTTCCGCCCTGGCCACATCTCCGTAAACCTTGTTGAGGTGAGACCCGTATAAGGACGTTATCGTCATCCTTGAACTCTAGAGGTCTCCAATTCCTGTTAGAACTGAAACTCAATCGACTTCTACCACGAGGGTATGGTTGACCGACTCAAGAGTGATTGGTCGCACCCTCCCGTGAAAGAGTTTATCATGTGCTGCCTAGGGTTTCCTTTTTACTGACCAAGGAAAACCCATCCCGGTGTTTGCCTAAAACCGTTAATTTGAGTATGAACAGTTATTGCCCATTCCATACTCAAACTAACGTCGTAAGGACTCAATGCTGCCACCAAGAGATTCCAACCGAAACTCTCACCTAGAGGGTCTGACCACACCGTCGGCATAAGTGTGATTATCGAGTCTCCTCCCAAGGTATCTCCAGACGTGAGGGTCAAGTCCACGGCTTCCGGAAACTCTAGGTCTGCAACAAGATTTTCGAAAGCAAGGAATGGTTCATATCGACGTCTGTTACTACAGTAGCTAGTAGTGGATACAGACTGTCCCTTGAATCATTTTTAGAGCCATTGGGTCACACTCCTTGACCGCATGCAGCCGCATTCTTCCTCCTCCCTCCTACTCCCTGAGCCTAGCGGGGATAAATAAGGCGGGTGGTTGTAGCATGTTAAGATGTACACCACCTCATGCTGCTCTCCTAGATCTGCCTCCACGTTTGCTGCTCTGCAGACTCATATCTCCTTAAAACTTCCTCTTCTTGAAACATTTATCATGCTTGAGTCAATAAGACTGGCACCGATTTCCTGTTTCTTACATCACTATGCGGTCCTCATCCGCTCCTGGATGATCTTCACCTCCTTTGCATACAATCTGAAGAGCTGCTAAAATTTCTCCTTTGCCGAAAAGAGAAACTTGGTCTCATCCCGTGGATGAACCACACCCATTGCCTAATACATTCAATCCTGACATGAATGATGCATTCACGCCATGTATGACGTCGTAAGGCCTCGACGTAACTACTAAGAGATCCAAATGTCACTCTCGCCTCCAAGGGTTGAGTCACGCTATTGGCATCAGTGTGAGGTCACTGGGTTTCCTCCAGTAGAAATCTCGAAAGTTAGGGTCAAGTCAACAGTTTTAACCAGGACCACTCAGTATCAACCAAACAAAAGGACAGGAAAACAAACAAAGATAAGTGTCTTTTTATTATTGTAGCTCATAGTACAAAGACACGAATACAACAGCAACATGGAACTAGAAGTACAGGGAACGTATCCACTAGTTCCGCTTCTGTCTACCTGCTCTAGGAGCTCTACTGCCTTGTCCACTGCTCAGCTGTTGCTCAAGCACCAGCCGCTGCTTCTGCCTCAGTGGCTCCTCCAATGCCTGCGGATCAACTGTACAAGGAGTCGGACAGTCACGTGCCAGGTGACCCTTTCCACCGCATGAGTAACACTGTCTGTTTCTGGCATGCCTAGCTCTGTCCCCACCATGGGTGCCCCACACCCCCAATCCTAAAACCCGAGATGTCCCAACTGCTGGTCTGGTCCTCCTGGACCTCTACATCATCTGTCTACTGCCCACAGATGACTCGACTACTGATCGAATAACACACGGAAAAGGTAGTATCTCCTGAACACGCTCAGGGTGTAGAGCTACTGGCTCAAAATCCACCCTGAAGAAGGTCTCGATGTCTTCCCAAGCGAAGGTCATTCCGTCGCAAACCTGGAATAAGTGGCTCCACCACCTGCCTGCTGCTGCTTAAAGAAGGCTGGCAGCAATGATCACCTTGAAGTCTGCAGGTGTCCCCAATATCCTGAAGGCTCTCACCACAGCCTCCAGCCAAACATCAGCCGCCTGTGGGTCCATATCTCCCTGGAACCTGGGTGGCCTCTAGCACTGGAACTCGTGCTTCACACTCATGTGACGTGCATCGCCTACTGGTGGGGATGGTGGCATCGGTGGCCCAACATATGGTAGTACTGCTGGTACCTCCACTGGTGCCTCAACTGCAAGAGGGCCCTGTACCGAAGCCTCGTCGCTCGACAGGATTTCAGTATGCACATCCCTCTGGGCTCTAGCTGGTCATCCGAGAAAAGGCATCCTGAAAGAAACAACGTGACATGGTCAAACTATTATACCTGGTGAGCTGAACTGGTTTGAGCTGTAATTTTAAATAAAACTTCTGGAAACACACATGCAATCCGTGTTTTCATTCACAAAGTTGGAATTCAGTTGTCAGGGTCCTGGTGTATGGATACGTCGGCCGCCCGCACCAACACTGGACTCCCTGAACTGAAAACCACACTCGGTACTCTTAACAAAATTTATTCACAGAAAGAAAATATCAGAGTTATATGTTCTTCGGTAGAACCAACTCCTCTGATACCAATTTGTCACGACCCGTCCTCAGGGCCCGTGTCGTGACTAGCCCAAGCCCGCCTTCCATAGGCCAGGGGCTGGTGACTAGCACCAAAGGCGTAAATCCCAATAACTGGGAAGGCATTGACTTTATAAAAGTAAACAAAACATCACATAGTACAAGTGGAAATAAAACACTAAGTACAAAGAGAAGTGCTGAAAAGTAAATGGGCCAGAATACAAACCCAAAAGAAAGTACAACTACAACTGAACAAAGTAAAACAGAAAAAGACAAAAGCTAGAAGGACGGAAGTGGCTCCTGGGTCATCCTCCATGGATCCTACCTGAAGGGTAGGTATAGATGGCGCAGCTCCTGTATCATCCACCACAGATCCTACCTGAAGGGTAGGTACATATAGCCTCCACAATGCTCTCGCCCGTCAACCTCCTCCGAGCGTCGTCTCGCCGTGAAGTCCTCCTCCGGATACGGACTCGTCGAGTAGTCCACCTCCGGGAACCGTCCAGTCCTCGAAAACTCGGCCTCCGTCAGCACTGCTCGTCGTCTGCAACCAACACAACGAGGTGCAGGAAAAAGCCCGTGCAGGGGTGAGTATATCGATACATAGTTGGGACCTCGAGACCCTCAAGGTCTCACTAAAACCAACAAGGATAACCACAAAGAAGATCTCAACAGATAACCTCTACTTAGGTATATGCCCATACATATACCTATGTTATCAAGTAACCCATCTCAATAATGAGGAAACACATGGATTTTGAAATCAATAGATAACCACTACCCAGGTATATACCCATACATATACCTAAGTTATCAAGTAACCCATCTCAATCATGAGGAAACAGAAAGGTCATAGACTCAGCTCAAACCAAGATTTTCATTATCGAAACTGTAACTGCTAAAGAGCCCCGTCTCTAGAGTGTAAAAAGGACCTATCACGACTCCAAGGTACTGCTCACTAACCTAAGACTGCTGAGGTACTCCTCCTGTTGAGTACCGCTGACCAGCCACCCAAACACAGTAGTGCTTCCCGCCGGGGTATGCCACCCAAACCCAGTAGTGCACACCTCCTAGTAGCCTGCTGAGGTACTCTCTGGACGAGTATAGTGGGTATGAACTATCACACAGGTAGCTCTCCGTCCGCCATGGGTCTGCACACAAACAAAGTAGTGCTCTGTCCACTGGTTTAGTCGACTCACTCCAAGTCGAGTCGGTCAAGCAGTCGTCAGGTCTCAGTCGGCTACACGGTCTCCGTACTCCGAATGCTCGTCTCCGGGAGGGTCTGCTCCACGAGCTATAGGTCAATACTCCAAGTATCACAAAGTCCCACGAAGATGTATCTCAAAGTACCGCCTCGTCATAGCGGTCTCAACGCAATAGACGACTCGTCAATCGGACGCCCGGTCTGTGAGTTATTAGCCTTTTCCTCCCAGGGGCCTGGTTGGTTTCGTGAGCGAACCAACCCAGCCGTATCTCAACTGTACCCCAAACTCTCATAGGGTATACTCATAGGGACCGTTTCTCAACGTGATCACCAACGCCACTGACGATTCGTCAAATGGACGTCCAATCTGAAAGAGAACAGCTTTTCCGTTCCAAGGGCCCGGTTGGATTTCGGGTACAATCCAACCCGGCCACTATCCAACAACAACAAAAATTCGGGCGAAGTATGCCGAAAGTTACATCTCAACAAGAGGAATTCAACGAGATAGACGACGCGTCAATCGGATGCCCGGTCTGTGAGTTATTAGCTTTTTCATTCTAGGGGCCCGGTTGGTTTCTTGAGCGAACCAACCCGACCGCACTCCGACGGCTTCCAAACCTCGAGCGGAGTAATCTAAATGATCCATCTCACTTAGAGGAATCCATCAAAGTCGACGGCTCATCAATCGGACATCCGAAGCTCAAGATATGAGCGTTTTTGCTCCGAGGGCCCGGTTGGTTTCGTGTATGAACCAACCCGGCCGAACCCAAAGTATTCTGAAACCTTGAGTGTGATATACCAAAACGACCGCCTCGATCCAATGATCACATCGCCACTGACGGTGAGTCAATCTGAGGTCTACAGCTCATGTTATGGGCAAAATACTGAAGACGGTCCGAAAACGGGGGGTTTCGGGCCCGTACTGACCTGGCCCGAGACCCCCCAGTCGGCCCGAACCGGGTCGACCCGCCCCGGGTCCGGGTCGGCCCGACCCGACGTGGCGTGGCCCGCCCCAGGCGGTGCAGAGCGGCGCGGCCCGGCCTGGGCGCGGCCCGGCCTGACAGACCGGCTAGGCGGCCGGCCCGGCCTGGGCATAGCGCGCTGGCCAGCTCGGCCAACGGCCGCGCCGTTTGGCAAGGGGGGGGGGGGGCGCCTGCCCCCCTGGTGTAACGGAAACCCCCCTTTAATGGGGGCCGTTTTTGTAGGTCGGCCGAGGGCCTGAACGCCTGGCTGCACACCTGTCCGGTCGGCCCGCCCCGGCCGGCCGGTTTCTACCTCCACGGGACCGGTGATGGCCGGTCCCCTTCTTCGCCGACAGCGGCGGCCCAGAACCGGACGCTGGTCACCCAGCTCCGCAGCGGCCCAGAACCGGACGCTGGTCACCCATTCGATCCTGAGTGGTGCGACGACACCAAGACATTTTCATTCGATCTGTAACAACAAGAAAAACAATAAGGGAGGGGGGCAGCCGTGTTTGTGTGGTCTGACATCCTCCCGTCACTAGTGCAAAAACACTTTTTCGCGTCGGTTTTTTTTTAATTTTTAACGTCGGTTATAAACTGACGTCTTTATAGGCGACGTTAAAAATACAGTTTTCACGTTGGTTCTTAGAAACCGACGCGAAAACTAATTCGCTTATGAGCTTCGGCGTCGGTTTTTTATAAAACTGACGCCGAAGCTACATTTAGACATTATTTTCCGCGTCGGTTCATTAAAAAACCGACGCGGAAAATATAGTCAACTAGGTTTTCGGCGTCGGTTTTATATAAAACCGACGCCGAAATATCGGTTTTCCGCGTCGGTTTTTATAAAAACCGACGCGGAAAACCCGTTTAAACAGACTTTTCGGCTTCAGTTTTTCTAAAAACCGATGCGGAAAACCGCTTTAGACAGTATTTTCCGCGTCGGTTTTTCTAAAAACCGACGCGGAAAACCCTTTCGGCGTCGGTTTTTAAAATAACCGACGCCGTAAATTTTTTATTTTTAAATAAAATACATATATTTTCTCCTCCAAACAAATCGGAACCCTGAACAAAAATAACGAAGTATACAAAAACAATTAAACAGCTTTAACAGAAGTACTTGAGAAAACTCAAAGTAAAGCAGAATTAAAATACACGTACCTACATGGTGCATGTTCTTAATCTAACCATACTCAGTATCAATCATTGTATGTTTCCTCCCATAGATAGCACCAATCCTGTCAAAACAGTAATGAAACTAAGGAGATGTGCGTGAAAAATCAATCCAAGATATTAGTGCAATGAATAAACATTAAATGAAAATGTGTAATTTATTTAAATCATTCATTTTTTCACAAAGTAAATTACCAAAATGAAATGTTACGACTCCTGATCAAAATTCCAGGAACACTCAGCCGATGCAACCTTTTCCTCACCTCCCCCACTGAAGATGTTGGGGGTGTCTTTTCACCATAGGATCCCCACCACCCCCAACCTCAGGTTTTTATATTTGCTCTGTATAGTCGTGCATTACCAATTCACTATTGTTATTTGTTTAAGTTATGGAATAACAGAGAAATCAGTTTGAGTGCAAAAAATAGGTTAGAAAATTGAAATCAAATGCAGATTGAAGAGACATAAAGAAACATACCTTAAAAATTGACGCCTTCTATTTTATCTTTGTGCGAACCCACTAAGCGTTGTTTCAGGTATTATGTGATATGCTTCTCGGCAATCATTTTTCGATATTTATTTGCATAAAAAATAAAAAGGCCTAGAAGATATTGCTGTGCATTCAAGGGAGACAATTTTTAGTGTTTGTGAATGTTATTTCTCTATACGAATCTCTATGTTCATGATCCAAGTACCACCCTACAGATCTGTCACTGTGCAGACAAATGATTTTAAGAAATAACAATGAAAAGAAATATAATAACTAATTCTGAATTAAAATACACGTACCTGAAATATACGACATGCTTATTGTTGGTTATTGTTGAAGGATTCATTTGATTATTAGTAGATTCAATAAAACAGTTTTTGCAGAGGCACTTGAGAAAACTCAGTAAAGCAGAATTAAAATACACGTACCTGAAATATATGACATGCTCATTGTTTGTTATTGTTGAAGCATTCATTTGATTATTAGTAGGTTCAAACACCTAATATATCATAAGAGTTAGTTTTTTAAACCCATATATATTATTATTTATAAATATTAGTATACATACCTCAAATCTTAATCAGACTTAACAAATAGTCCGCAAAAGTAGATTGAATATGAATCATATCAGATTGAGAATATGACTGTGAATCATTGAATACCTACAATAATATTGAATGATATGAAATTAATAAATAGAAGAAAGTGGATGAAAATATATAAAAAAGTTAATACAACTAACCTTATGAAAATCAGTAGTTTCCCCAGTTGTGATTATCTCGTACATAAATCGTAGAATATAATAACCACATTCAACGCTTCCATTTTGACGATGACACTGCAGTTATAAAACATTTAACTAATAATGAAACCCAATATTTAACAAAAATATAAAAACTAATTACCTTTACTTCCACATATTTGATTTTCGTTGGTTTCTTTTCATTTGTAAAATGTTTCCATGAACTGCATTTTTTTATATAAGAACTAATAAAACTTTTGTAAACAATTAAAATTAAACATAACGAACTTCTAAAAATAAAAAAACAACTGACCTGTTTAATAAGTTGGAAAACAGTTTACGCACTTTTCCTAATAAAGAGCAAAACCAATATAAGGTGCATTCATTTGGGCAAAATACACCTAACATCCAATGCCCCCTATAATACATAAAGTTCATAATTAATGACATTATAATGATCATGATTTCAAAATTATGTTGATATTCTTACTTATCAAGAAATGGAAAAAACCATCACTGAATCTCTGTTTGTGGTAATCTCTCGGATATATATTGAACTCTTTCATCATTTTTCACATGTTTGACTTCCAAGGAAATGTACTCTGGATCTATAAAGCTATAAATGCTTGTAGTTTCATTTTGTAAAGGAATCCTGTATAGATACCTAATTTAAAAAGAAAATATAGTTAGTCAATGACATAACAATATTTTATTAAATAAATAGCAATTCAAACGTCAATTTACTTACATGGAAAACAACTGCACCACATTCAGCCCGATCTCTTCAAAATTAACTAAATTCATGATATCTTCTTTCAATATTCTAAATTTATAATTTCTTCTACATATATCGGACGTCATCCGAAACTCATAGATAAAATTCAAGGAAGAAGAGCACTGAGATAATCTTTTCAACCCAGAAGAAATATCAGAAGTATCTATAGCCGACTGTTTCTGAACATTTTGCTGCATTTGTACAGTTTCTTTTGCTTTCAGATATTCCTATATAAGTTAAATGTCAGAAAACATTATAAGTAATTTGGAATCATTTCTAATTAATAGTTAAAAAAACTCATACCTCATGTGAAATATAACGAAGAAGTGCAGTTGGCCAAAGTAAAAAATGGCCCATGCATTCCCCAACACTGGTGAGCTCCGCAGTAGGAAATGGTAGTAGAGAAGTAGGATCTATAATAACAAGTACTGATACTCTAACCTGACCCATCTGCATAGGCTGATGATGTACCGAGTCCCCCAAAAAATACACTTGTCCTAACGCAACAATATGTACATGAGGATCTCCCGAAAACAACTCACAATATAAGGTTCGATCCGATGGAGGAGGTGGAGGCTCAAAGTTAGCAGGTGGGGCAGGGTAGTCAGGGTGAGCAGGCTGAGAAGTCAGAAAAATGAAAAGGGTATATTAGTGTTTAAAATTTATAACATAGAAAAATTGATTAAAAATTAAATAAAATAATATACCTCAAATGGTTGCGCAGACAGGGCAGGGTAAGCAGATGAGGCAGGGTAGTCCGGGTGAGTTGGCTGAGAATGTTGAAAAATGAAAAAGTTATATCAGTGTTTATAATTTATAAAATAGACAAATTGATGACATTAAATAATATACCTCGGAAGGCTGCCCAGACGGTGTTGGGTAAGCATATGAGGCATGATAGTCTGAGTGAGTAGGCTGAGAATGTTGAAAAATGAAAAAGTTATACCAGTGTTTATAATTTATAGAAAAGAAAAATTGTTAACAGTAAATAATATACCTCGGAAGGATGAGCAGACTGTGACTGTCTTGCCAAGTGTTCTAATAAAGCCTTCTGTACTGCTGCTTGAATTTGATCACCCATAGACCGTTTCATATCCTGCAGCTCTTCTTTTAAGGATTCGATTTCCGGGTCTCTTGGTTTCTTACTCTTACCAAAAACCTTCTGAATACTAACACCCGCCTGATATCCTCTAACACGGCCGGGGTGTTCAGTCTTTCCCAAAGCAGTGGCTAGGATATCCATCCTACCCTCGGGGATAAAAGAGCCATGTGTCTCTTTCTCCTGAAGTTCATCCTGAAATGAAAAATAAAAAATTTATATTAGTGTTTATAAATTATAAAAAAGGAAAATTGTTAACAAAGAATTAATATTTACTTACAATTCTATCAGCCACTTGATGAGCTTCGTCTGTAAGATATTGTTCATTTTTTCTTCTTCTTGCTCGTTTCCATTTCTCATGGCGAGTGGGAGGAGATGGAGGACCATACTAGACCTCTTCTGAACCACTACTTGATCGAGCTCTTAATGCTTCAAATTTTTCTTCAATAATTTTCTGCTCCAAATACGAGTATCCTCCACGTGATAATGTATGAGGGTATACGTTTTTCAACTGGATCTCCTAATGAGATCTTCTGGAGGCCTGTTACATAAAAATAAACACATAAGTAATAAGGAAAATATAGCATAAATTTTAAAATATAAAACAATTACAATACCTGAAATTTCTCTTCCTGATGACTGTCAACAAATCGCTTCCATGTTCTTTCATCTATATATGGATACTTAAGACATGGGCTTTCAAACCTTCTCTTTCCAAAAACATAATCTTTCGTCAGTTTGTTTTTAAAATCTCTCCATCGAACCGCCGCTAAAGAGAGATGTATTTTCCTAATTTCTTTGGTTTCCTCAAAATTGAATGTCATCTGTAATTGAAAAAATTAAATATGTCATTTAAACTATATAATATTAAAAAACTGAGTTAAAATAAATAAATAAAGATATTTTACCGTCACGGCCTCCCAAAGCTGTTGCTTCGCCGTCCTGTCCACTGACTTCCAATCAGGATATAAAATACTAATCCTGCAACGGCTCTGCATCACTATATAACTGACAAACTGAACTGTATTTGGGCCAACTGCATTATTATTATCATCAAAACGGATGTGTAATTTGTTATCATCACGAGTGAGTGATAGTTTTGGTAAACGTGTAATACCACGTTTACCAACTAGAGAACTTGATTTTTCAGTAGTAACTGGAGAAGTCTCCTCCGCCGAGGACGCATCAGTAGTCCTGCAATTTTTTTTAATAAATTAACAATTTTATTTCATTAAATATGTATATTACTGAATATTTAATAATATGTCAAAATAGATATACCTCGGTAACTGCTCATCTCTATCTGTATTTGACATTGCTACTAGAAAGTGTAATGAAATTTTGGGTACCTTCATATCATTAGAAAACTGAATAATTAGAAACAAGGAAATGAAAAATAAATATGTAAAAATAGAGGCATGAATTTGTAAGTTTTAAAAATAGACACAAAATATAAATATTTACCAGAAAAATTAGGAGACTAATTTAGTGTTTTCCCACGTCCCTTCATCATGATCGGTACGTACTGCATGCACTATGTCTGTCTTATATTCATTGTAATCATCTGAAAATTGCATAATAGATGAATAACGCTCATGTAAATCACTAGCATCATCAGAATCATCATCATCACCCAAATGATATCTTTTCCCTTGCAAAACAACTGACCACTGATCATTCGATGAATCAATGACATAAAATACTTGTTTTGCATGTGTCGCCAAGATAAATGGTTCCTCATTGTGATTAAATCTTTTCAAATCAACCAGTTTAAACCCATATTCATCATGTTTCACGCCACTATTACTATCAACCCAATTGCACTTAAAAAAAGTGACTCGAAATTTAATATAATCAATTTCCCATATGTCTTCAATAACTCCAAAATATGATGTTGATGCAGAAATTGGGTTTTTATCTTTGGCACTCGAAAAATGCACTGCTTCAGCGAATACCATCACACCACTATTCTGAACGGTACTCTTGTCATCTAGGTTTTTTGTGTAAAATTTGTAGCCATTGATATCAAAATCATACCAAGTGATCACATTAAAAGATGGTCACCCTGATAACCACTTCAATGTTTCTGATACAGATATATCTGAGGTGACTTTCTCTTTAAACCATGAAACAAATGTCTTCTTATGCTCAATCATCAACCACTTATCATTTCTTTTCTGATATCGTAACTTTAATTCAGCAATATGTGAGAATATATATGGTTGAACCTCATCTGTGTTGTTCAAAATGTATAAATGTGCTTGCATCACTTCATCACGTGGAATGAACTTTACCTTTAAGCCTCGAACCCCTCTACCTTCTCTGTAAACTGTCATATGTCGAGATAGAGGGAGACCAATATGCTCCACCTCATTCAAATAATCAGTACAGAACTCAATCACCTCTTCTGATACATATTTTTGAACAATAGAGGCCTCTGGTCGATAAGGATTTTTAACATATCCTTTCAAAATTTTCATATATATTTCAAAAGGATACATCCATCTTAAATAAACAGGCCCACACATTCTTATCTCACGCACCAAATGACCCAATAGATGAACCATTATATCAAAAAATGTGGGTGGGAAATACATTTCTAGTTGAAAAAGAATAAGAGTTGCTTTATTCTCCAACAAATCTAACAAATTTGGATCAACGACTTTGCTACAAATAGATTTAAAGAAATTACATAACCTGATGATTGTCTTCCTGACAGCTTTCGGTAATATACCACGCACTGCTACTGGTAGAATTTGTTGCATTAACACATGACAATCATGTGATTTCATACCTATTAATTTACAATCCTTCAATGACACAAAATTATTCACATTTGAAGAAAAACCGCTGGGTACTTTAATACCATGAAGACACTGACAAAAATTCATCTTTTCAATCTTGCTTAATGTGTGACAAGCCGGAGGTAAATATGTTCTTTTTCCTTTCACAGCGGGAGATAACTCCAAACAAATTCGCATTAATATCAAGTCCAATCTAGCATGTAATCCATCTTTTGTCTTTCCTTTTATGTCTAACAAAGTTCCAATCAAACTATCACATATGTTTTTCTCAACATGCATAACATCAATGTTATGTTTTATCTCTAAAAATCTCCAATAAGGTAGTTCGAAAAAAATAGACTGCTTCTTCCAGATATGTTTTTGTAAACCAGAACTTTTTCTCTTTCCAAATGTTGAATCAATATCTTTCACTCTGTCATAATATTCTTCAGCTGACAATGGTTGAGGGGGGAGGTTGTATTCTTGTAAACCGTTAAATGCTTTTCTCAATCTACGATAAGGATGATCAATTCGCAAAAATCTTCGATGTCCCATGTACACTGTCTTTCTTCCATTCTGCAATTGATAAAATGAAGTTTGTTCTTCACAAATTGGACATGCTTTATGTCCCTTAACACTATATCCAGATAAGTTTCCATACGCAGGAAAGTCGTTTATAGTGAACATTATCATAGCACGCAAAAGAAAATACTCTTTCTTGTATGCATCGAAAACTGTAACACCTTTCTCCCATAGAAGGTTTAAATCCTCAATCAATGGTGTAAGATACACATCAATATCATTTCCCGGTTGTTTTGGTCCAGAAATCATCAAGCTCATAATAACATATTTTTTCTTCATACATAGATGTGGGGACAAGTTGTAAAGTACCAGCAAAACAGGCCATGAACTATGTTGGCTACTGAGGCTTTGATATGGATTCATTCCATCAGTACACAATCCCATTCTGAGATTTCTAACTTCACTTCCAAAATCATGAAATTTTTTATCAAAACTCTTCCACTGTGGTGAATCGGCAGGGTGACGTAAGTTACCATCAGAAATGCGCTCATCTGAATGCCATCTTAATCTTTTTGCATCATTTGAATTTGCAAATAGATGCTTCAAACGAGGAATAATTGGAAGGTACCAAAATGCTTTAGATGGTGTTTTGATTTTGGTACCTAAAAATAAATCAGAATTGAATTATCAGAATTGTTTGAAAAAAATATTGGATGATATCATTGGAAAGTAAAAAAATTGTTTTTTCAAAACGTTACATGACATCACCTGAAAATGAATCTGAGTTGACTTTCTCATCCATCTTATAGCGCGATGTTCCACATGTAGGACAACTTGATAAATGTTCATTTTCTTTCCTATACAGTACACAATCATTGGGGCAAGCATGTATCTTTTTATACCCCAATCCCATTGGGCATAATATTTTCTTCGCCTCATAATTGGAATCTGGAAGTCCATTGCCTTCTGGAAGAAGCTCTTTTAAAAGCTCAAGTAAACTGGAGAAACTTTTATCACTCCACCCATTTTTTGCTTTTAAGTTAACTAATCTCAAAACTGCTGATAACACTGTATATTTACTGCAACCTGGGAATAATGGTTTCTCAGAATCTCCATACAATCGTTCAACAGTTGGTGTTTTTTCGATGGTTTCAACACCTAAATCATGAATTAATTCTTCAATACGATCCTCTGCCTCATTATGAATATCTTCATCAACATTGGATGTTGAATTTTCAGTTCTTTCACCATGCAAGATCCAACGTGTATAATTAAGGCTAAAACCATAACAAATGAGATGATCTTTGATTTCTCTGAAGTTTAACTTTCTCATATTTACACACTTCACACATGGAAAGAAAATCAAATCAATATTTTGATTATGCCGTTTAGCAAATTCCAAAAAAATTTCAACTCCTCTTTCATATTCACTAGTAGTTCTTCGTAGATAAATCCAATTATGATCCATTAATACCTGATATCACAATATAATTGATGAATATATTAAAACATAAAAACATTTAAATATCTATCAGATAAATTGTAAACAAAAACATATTCCATAAAAACTATTGATAATCAGATAAAAGACATCAGATATGAAACACGTTTACAAATACAGTAAACAGTTAATTTTAATATTATATACATGTGTGTTATATTGAAATACTAGGACAAAATGGTTAAATCAAAGGTTTCATTTTTTGAAAATAAAGTTTCATGATATAAATATTATATAAATGACATACAAGATAATATGATTTCTCACTATGACTACTATTGATCACACTATATTTATTTTTTTATTCATTTGATGTAACATGAATGAATCATTGAAATATTAATGTGAAAAATAGTGCAATAACTATCCTTATTTAAGACAATGTGTATTAAGAGACATGATACAATTTTTGGTGACTATGATAACTCAACTCCCTCAATCCATGAGTTTTATAATAGGGAACTATGAACATATAAATTCATTATGGAGGGATAAAAATTCCATTGCATATTGTAGGTGACAACTTACACCCCCATCCATGGGTCTATTGCAGCAAAACATGTCAAGGAATGGATCAACATGAAGAGAAATATATTATCCATCCATGAAAGATTAGATCATGAGAATGTTTTATTTGCAGCCTATGACTTAGAGGGGGAAGTAAATAATTTCATGACTATTATTTAGAGGGAGAGAAAGATGAATACATATAATCAATGGAATGAGATTAGTTTAAGAGGACATTTATTAAAAATGCATGAATCTAACCCCACATATGAAAGTGGAAAGTTATTTTTGAACATTAATAGAGGGATAATGATTATATTATTATCTACGAAGAAATAATTACAATACATTATGATTCTAGTCGTATTATGGACATTGCAAGAAAAATTATTTATTATATAATGGCATGAAAATAATTATTCAAATTTTTTTAACATAATAGATAGTGGTAATTATTCATATCTTAGTTAAATGATGAGACCCAAAAAGAATTGAGGAATTTGGCATGGTAAATCTCGAGAAGGAATGAAATAACAACAAACTACATGAAAAAATGTGAGTGAATTCATTTAACACAATAAAATTATTTTTTTGAAGAAGAATTTATTAAAATGGAAATGGAATTAAAAATATAGTACTTCATAATGTAATGAAAGATCATTTTAAAAAGGAATAATGATTATACAAACAAAAAATTTGAAGTTCAACCCGAATGGAGATGTTAAATCGAAACTGCGACCGGTATAATTACTTCCAAAAATAAACAATATCAAATCTACACCAACAATGATAATACAAACAAAAAATAATGATAAATTACAACTAAAATCTAACCAATAATCAAAATCACGCAAAATAGGGTTATTGATAAAGAAATAAACAATGGGATATGAAACAAGAGATAAATAGGAAGAACACATACCCAAAATCGTGCAGACGACAAAAAACCTTCAATAATGGTCGTCCAAGATCGCAAATCAAGTTCGAAGGTCGTCGGGAGTCCGAAGCGCCACAGCGGAACTCGATTTCGACGAACGAACAAAATGAGGGTTTCTGACCGTGAATATTTTTAAAAGACTTTTCGCGTCAGTTTTAAGAAAAACCGACGCGGAAAATAAATTTTTAAAATTATCGGCGTCGGTTTTCATGAAAACCGACGCCGAAACATTTTAAAAATTTATTTTCCGCGTCGGTTCTCAGGGAAACCGACGCGGAATATATTTTTTTTTTGAGTTTCGGCGTCGGTTTTCATGAAAACCGACGCCGAAACATTTTAAAAATATATTTTCCGCGTCGGTTCTCAGGAAAACCGACGCAGAAAATATGTATACTAATATTTTCCACGTCGGTTTTCTTAAAAACCGACGCGAAAAATCAACGCATAATATTATTCGCGTCGGTTTTTAGGAAAACCGACGCGGATAATATGTATACTAATATTTTCCGCGTCGGTTTTCCTAAAAACCGACGCGAAAAATCAACGCATAATATTATTCGCGTCGGTTCTTAGGAAAACCGACGCGGATAATATGTATGCTAATATTTTCCGCGTCGGTTTTCCTAAAAACCGACGCGAAAAATCAACGCATAATATTATTTGCGTCGGTTCTTAGGAAAACCGACGCGGATAATATGTATCCTAATATTTTCCGCATCGGTTTTCTTCATAACCGACGCGAAATATCAACGCATAATTATATTTGGCGTCGGTTTTTTGTAAAACCGACGCCAAAATTTCCCCGCACATACTATTCGCGTCGGTTTTTAAAAAACCGACGTTATTACGACGACGTTAAAGCCCGTATTTCCACTAGTGCGTTAACTGATATCATGTGATCAAAAAATTTCGGATAAAAGACTGAAGAGAATCACGTATAGAAAACACGTAAACCCCCTACCTCGAGCGCGACTTGAACGAGGTTTTCATCGCGGATAAATTCATCGCAGAGAAACCATCGTGGGAAGAGACATCGCGGAAAGAGGATTCGAAAACGTTGACGGAGATTCTCTGAGATGGAACGTCGTCTCCCTTCCTTTGACGTGGGAAGAAGAATGAAGGGTGGCGCGTCGCGGGTATGACGTCGCGGTAAACGGTCTCTGAGGGCCCAACTTTCTTCGTTGGGAATCGTTTTTTCTTCACGTTCTTTGTCGAAGATGAAGAAGACGATCTCTAAGCTCCTTGCCTTCTTTTTCCCCCATGTCCTCTCAAGGAACAAGCGAACTAACCCAAAATAAATTAAGCCACACTTAATTTATTAACTCAACATGGCTTTTGAAATTCAAGTTTTTGAATTTCAAATTCTCACATTAAACTCACTACATTAATGTCATAAGTTAATAACTAAAGTTAACAATATTAATCGGGAGTTGAGGGGGTTAGAGGATATGAAGGGGTGGGGTTCGTGTGGGCCCCACCACCCTCATAACCTCCCAAGAGAGGTTGGGTAGTTACCCAACATCCTTCCAAAGGATTAAACACTTAGAGTAAAATAAAAATTGTTGTTAAAATTTATTTTTAACTTCCACAATTTTTATAAACTTCTCTCAAGTAAACGCAACTCCAGAATAGGCGTTCATAAGCAAATACCAGTGCTGCGGTTCCATTAGTGCTCTCGAAATTTGATTCCGAGCACCGGTTCAAAAGATAGGAATTCCCGCTCGTTCGTTCACTGAATCCTAAGATAAACTTCAGATAGAAATTCCGAGCACATCGGGCCTCAGAATCAAGCACCGTCAGAAACTGCGTTCTTGTAAAATTCCAAAGAACATTATGAAAAAAATTTCCTTGAAATTTCCGGGTCTTTACAAGATTAGGCATCAATGTAATGTGGAGTATTACCTTCTATGTGGGATGGAATCTTTATTACAATCAGATAATCAAAACATTTTAATGATGTAAAAGTGTAATAATTAGTTTGAAACATGATGATTTATGTTGTTTAGATGCAAGATGAAGATAAAATTTCTATAAAACAGGAAAATAGTCCCCTCAACATTCCCATGGATGTTTTTTTATTCCAGTTATTTAGGTTTAAGTGATGAGTGAACTGATCCTTCTTTATAATCTGAAAATATGTAAAAAAATATAAAGTTTAAAATAAAGAAGAATAAATAAAAGGTTCCTAGAAGTTATGAATAGTAGAATAAGGGTTAATTATGACCTGACTACCCATTACATAAATATCAATGTATAGATGATTATAATATAATTTGAATGAATTATAGGAAGGATACTTAGAGTGAATCTAAATATTCAAGTGATTGATCTACTTTATACTTTGAAGATGAACATGAATAACAAAAGGTAAATCTATATCTTATTGATCACACTGATGAGGTACAATCATATTTCTTTCAATGTATCAATTTTGAAAACCATTCATTCATATAAGTTCATTAAAATAGTTATATATCTAAAGATACATTTAGTACCTAAATAAAGTGCATAGAAAAATCATAAAATATTATGATAATAGTTTTACGAATATATAAGATTCATCTAGAAATATTTAAAATTTAATATCTAATGGTTAAAAATCATTATATTCTTTGCATTCTAATAAATTTAAGGAATTATTGAATGAATATGGGCCATTAAAACAAGCTACTATCATGTTTAGCATGGTGAAAATCATAAAAGTCAAATTCATAGTAATAATGAAATTAATAGATATATGTTTTTTGTGGGTAATAATGGTGAAATGCTTAAATTAAATATTAATTACATTGTTCTTGGTCCTCAATGAAATGAAATATTTATTATTATCTATTTTAATTATGGAATTAATGAATATTATGATAAAGAGAACCATTTTAGAAATCCTTAGTTGTTTAGTTTCAATCATGTGTATTCTTCAAAATATATTACAAAATTTTTATATATAATTTATGCTCAATTTATATTTAATTAGTAACATAATTCTTTAGTTGACAACACCCCTAGACCCAAAACAACATGAGAACCAAAAAGCACTTTTATTTCATATTTTATAGGTTAATACCACACAAATTCATTTTTATATCATTATGTGGAAACTTAAAATATATGTTGATTTTTTAGATATATATTTCTTATTATTTTTTGATGATCATAATTATTTTAAAAATATTGAACAACTATGAAGTGTTTTATTATTTTAAATGATATATCCTGAGATACGGAACTGTTAAAATATATGAAGAATTTTATTTGTTTTATAAAAGTTAATCAACTGACTACTCAATAGATTCAGTGAAGGTATTTTAAAATTTTCATCTATTATTCCTCTACATTTTATTATTCTTATGCTTGAAATTTTATTTTATTTTTGTTTTATAAATAATTATTTTTAGATCATGCATGATTTTTAATTGTTTTAGTTTCCATGTGTTAATATATTAAATGTTATTTTTATTATAAGAATGTGTTTAATTTTTTAAAATTTAAATTATTTTCATGTAGAAAATATTAAAATTTATTGAAAATATTTTTTATATTTCTGGAATACCATTATTACTTATGCTCAGTTTAAGGGACATTTATTTTTAAATTTAATAATTTTATAAAATATTATTTCATCACACCATGAATTAAATTGTTTTATACTTTTTTGGATTTCTTTAAGGTCATTTTATATTGTTTAATATTTTACATGTTACTTTGGCTTTGTAAGTATATCATTTAACATTTTTTATAGATTAAAAATTAAGGGAGAGTTTATATGGATGAATTCATTGAGATTGTATTATCATTTTAATTCTTCCAAAATTCACTCTATTTTATTTAATTCTGAAAGGGAGAGAGGAAATTTTTTTGAAATGTATAATATTTTTAATAACATCCTAATAGGAGAGGGATTTTTTAAAAAAAATTTATGTAATTATCAAAAGGGATAGATTCTTAGAGTGCCTCATTATTTATACATCATTAATTTATTTATTATTTTAATAATTATAAAAATAATTGTTTATAATTATAACAACAATTTTTTTTCTTTTTGATTGTTTATAAATTATTTATCATTTATTCGTATTATTCCTATCATTATATATATTTTTTGGTAACAAAAATATTTTTATAAAGCTTGTTTTTACCTTTATGTATCTTCATTCTTACACTTATATGGGATTTAAATTTTTTTACCCTTATGTCACTTTTATATTTCCTTTATATGAACATTGAAATACCACTATTACCGATACATAACTTTTCTACTTCCCATTCAAAAAATGTTTAATTTTCAACAAACACTAACATAGAATTTTTTTTACCCATACACAATTTATTTAAAATATAGCTTACCCATATATACATATTCTTTTACCCTTACAACATTATTGCATACCTTCATGTATATTCAATTTACCTTTACAAAACTCTATTCCATACCCTTATGAAAATACTTCTTACCTTTACACAACTTTTATTTTACCCCTACATAATCATCCTTACCCTTGTGATTTTACATTATGAATTTTATATAAATTAAATGTTACATTTACATGGATTATATATTTTATAACTTCCCTTATACTATACCTTTAAAAATTTCTTAATAATTCTTACATTTACTTTATACATTGCATGAAAATACCACATTACCATTACACATGCAGGTAAATTATACTTAATTTGGAATATAATAGTTCCTATATTTGAGTAGATTATTAGCTTTATAAAAATACTTTTTGTTAAATTATATTTACATTTTTAATTAAACCCCACACTGGTATTACAAAAAGGTTACCTATATTGAAAAAAACTAGATATGGAAACACAAAATCTGATTATTCACTAGATCCATATTTTAAAGATATGTCAATATTTAAGAAGATTCTCTGTCATAGGAATTTGATGTATATTTAACATATTAAATATAAAATGATATGTACATAAGGTATATGATATTCATGTAGGTATGGTTTATGAAGAAGATGATATCAAAACCAAAATATAGATGATAAACATTATACAATGAACGAGTCTTAGATTTCTAAATTTCATGTAAAAGTCATCATCCTGAAAATAATGACACATATATATTATCATGAAAAGGAACAAATTTATTCAAATAGAATATGAGGTTAAAAATGATGAATAATACAATACAAATTTAATCATGATTTCTCATCAAGGATTCTATATACGATGAAGAATCATTCTTGGAAGATTGTTGTGACTCTCTTCATGAGAAAAAAGATATTGATTTGAAATAATAGTAGCGGTATTGAATCGAATGATTATTCCTTGAATGAACATATATCGACCCAATATCTATTTTAATCAGGAATAATTGTGTTGATTAAGAGTAAGAAGAACTTCTAAGCATTTTTTAATGCGAATTTATAATAATGAATTTACGGGATGAAAGTAATACAATAACAATATTATGGTACACTGTTTTCATGTAATAGATATTTATTTATGAATCAATATTATTTGGATTATAAATAGTGGCATACCAATTGGACACATTTTTTTACAAAATATAATTATACTGACAAAGGTATTAGTGAAGATTTTGGTTTTTAATTTTGTGGAACACATTGGTAAAATTAATTTAGCATAATTTAGAAGAGAAATAAGTGGACTCTACGCTATATAAATAAAATAAATAAATTTTATTTTTAAATTTCATTATATAATTCACGGATTTATTAAATATATTTTAATTTATATTTAAATGGGAATTTGAACCTATTTTATAAGAGGTATTTTCAATGATGGTTTTAAAATAATATAATTCATTTAATTTATTTTACTTATTTTATTTTGAAGATTATTTTAAAATGAAAATAATTAATTGTTTATGTGATATTCTAGATGATATTTATGAATGAATAGTACTCATTTTTTTAAATTCTTTAGGATGAGGTGTTGTTTCAACTGCTGGATGTTTAATTTAATTTATGTAAATATTTCTCTAACTGGTTCATAATTTGGGCCCGTGAAAACTGTTTATATATAAAAAATATAATTTTTTTCTAATTTTTCATATTTATGATCAAAAGTTGATGAAGGGAAAAAATTTATATCTTATGATATTAAAACAAAACAATGTTTAATAGAATATACATTATTGAACACTAAAATTAAATAAACCATGAAATATTTATCTTTAAATATTATATTTATAACATAGCCATTAGGTTGTGGGTATTTATATGTTTGAACACATTATGAAATATTTTTATATATTTCATAGTCAATACAAATTTATATATATAATCTCAGTAAATAAGAAATAATTTTTTATTAATTTCATTTTATGGTTCACAAATATGATTTCTCCTAAAAAGGGTTTTATTAATTTTAGTGATTGGATATTAAAATTAATATATTAATATATTATATATTTTATTCAATATTTAGTATTTAATTTTTGAAATAATAATTTCAAAATTATTTTAAGAGAATGTTTTTAGAATTTTATAAAAAGTTTGATTTCATAATGAATAGTGTTAATAGAGTATTATAGAATTTAGTATTTTCTATTGAAGAAATTATAGCGTAAAATTATATTTTGGATTAGTTTTAAAATTTCATCAGTATAATTTTCTTAATTAAAATATAATAAATTTAATTGGAATGAATATTTCACTTGAATTTGGTATAAAAACATTTATATTCCGTGAAAATAAGTTTTATGGAAAATCTCTTTTTGTCTTGTTTTGTGGAAATAATTTTAAATTTAATAATTAAAATACCTTGAATAGAATATAATAAAATAGATACCATTATTTAAATAATAAAGATTAAAATTTAATTTTTGGTTAATATTTATACGAACCATAATAAATTATTATTACAACGGTAAATGTAAAAAGGTTTAAATATGTTAAAAATGAACCCATTTTTTTAATTTTATTCTTTTGTGTATATATCATCCACAATAATCTAATAATAGAAAATATTATATTTTTTCATATATATTTGATAATTATATTCATAATTTTTTCTGTAATGGTAATGTCAAAATTTTAATTTTCATACTTTTATTATTAATAACATTTTTTTGTGAAATGTATAATGTTTTTCTATTCATTTAAAATTTGTTACTTAAAATATAAATGTTTTGTGTAATGTTAATTTTTTTTATTTTTTATTTTGGAAACAATTACAATAATTGATTACGGAACACCTACATTGTTCTTGTTCAAGTAGTAGAGAATGTATGTAAATAAATTTTAAAGCTATAAACATAAATTTTTTGGGGGGATTTATTCTATAACATGAATTTAATAGATCAATATTACATATTATTCATGTTTTAAATGAGATTATTTCAATCAAATTACTATATTCTTGTCTTTATGGTCACACTAAAATTATTATTTCAAAAATAACATTAACTATATTTTATGTTACATATTTTTAAATTAACATTTGTTAAAGACATACTTAAATAGGAAAATTATGATTTGAACGGGTTTAATATTTAATCTGTTGTCGATTTTTGTCCCAAATTTCACTATATACTTAAAATTTTAAAACATTGGTTTTGAAAATTTCCTTACTCTAGTAGAGTGTAAAATATTTCAAATATGGGGTTAATCTAAAATATATGGTTTTAAATTACATAAAAACTTATAAAAATTTTATTAGGTAATTATATTGGGGACATAATATTCTAATATTCATATCCATGTCTTTTTGGAACCATTTTACATGACATAGACACATATTGTATTATAATATTTCATGTATTTCTAAAAATGCGATTAATAAAAATTTATAAAAAATAATATTTTATTAATTGATATAAAATACATAAATATCTGATATTCAGCCAAGTTAAAGAGATATATTTTAAAATAACATTCATCATCCTTTTATGGTCAAATTTTCCTTTTATTTTTAATTTTATGACAACTAAATAGTGAAAAAATAATGATATTACAGTCACTGTCAAAAGGGTTAACGGTGGTTAAAAAAGAGATATTAGTGGAAAAAAATCCATCAACATTGAATTTTTTTAATTTATGGTATTATTAATACGCATAATAATATTATATTATAATTATATCTATTTAACCAAAATTTCCTTGATAATTATTTTATATTAATTTAAGAATTTATGCAATACTAAATGGGTCCCACCATTCATTTATGAAAGGGAACCCCAAATACTCTCTGCTACACACATCAAGGGCCATTTTGTTTGAAAAATACTAATATAAATACATTAAAACATACCTCACCACATTATAGTGGTCTTAGTTTTGTTATAATCCCATCCATATAGGGGTGAAGAGGTAAACCAGTGGAGGTGTTCAAAGACTATGTATAGTGTTTATCTAAATGTTTTAGTTTTATTTATTATTGTAACATATTAAAACAATATTAAATAATAAAAAAATATTAAGAATATTATTTGACATAAACTACTATTTTTATGTTAATTTTATAATCTATATCCATATCCTTCTCTATCAAATGGGAAACAAAACCAGCATTCATGTGAATAGAGGACTATCGGCTCAAGAACTAATGCACTTTTTTTCCATCAGCACCTCTATTATATGGTTATAATTATGGATTTAATATATATATATATATATTTATATTATTCATGGTACACCAATCATTTTTAAATATAAATATCATATATTTTGGTATCCTTTATATATATTTAAAAAATGAGATCGTTATTTGTGTGCAAGTGTTGATTACCACCTCCACAAAGTAGTATGATTTTTTTTCATAATCAAAATAAATGGAACAAATATATAAGTTCATTTAATAGTGGAAATTATATTAATGAAATAGTTAATTTAATGGAGGTATAAAATAATAGTTAACTTATTTCTATCATATTTTTTGATAAATGGGAATGTTACTCATGCGTACATATAACCTACTATATCCATGATTATAACATAGTTTTTATTTCATAACAATTTTTCCTGATTTTTATAAGAATAATTTAGGTAAACAATTATAATTATTTCATTATTATAATTTTTGAGATTATAGAAAATTGACCCCTTTAACAATATTTATCAAGCTAAAGTAATTTGGGACATATGATCTGAATATCATCAAAATATCTCATGTGTACTTAATTAATTATGAAAATAAATATAATATCATAAAAAATTAAATAAAATGAATAATAATCATGAAAAATGTTCTTAATAAGTTATATAATTAACATAATCATTATTATTCATGATGAAAAGCAACATACATGATGATTTTTAATTGAGATAAGGACCACTTTACATTAATGACCACATTTTACATGTTTTAATGATCTTTTTTTGAGTATTTTTTCTTCCATGTCCATATTTTTAAGAATGATTATATATGTGTTTGTATAGAAATATATAAAAAATAAATTAAATTTCATGAATATTTTATTAATTTATTTCAATGATTTCAAAAGTGATCTTGTTATGTGAATTATACGACATGATTTGACTTTTATTACATAAGGAAAAGGGAATCTTCAATTTTAATGTATATGGAATCAAGGGATTTTCCCACTTCCACAATGATGATTTTATATTTTTGTAAATTTATAAGATTCCATGTTTTCATAAATAAAAGTTATTATGTTCCATTATTCTATATCTTAGTTGTAAAAAATGGGTTTTAAAAGAAAATGTTATATCATTATCTAAAAATATTTCACTTGTGGGTAAACAAGTAATTATTTTATTTTGAATTCAAAAAATGAAAGATTAAATCTATTTTAATAACGTTATAGTTCATAGAAATTTTTTATAATTAGATGACCCTGATATATCTCCTATATATTTTTGGTAATGATTATGTTCATTGTAGAATCATGCATATGTTAGTTATAGTGGTTATTTCACTTGTAAGGTTTCATGTATGGGATCTTATAAGAAGATTTACGGAGAAACATCAATGAATTTTATATTTATTGTAATGTTTTTTAATGAAAAATGATATTCTAAAAATCATAGTTTTAACGGAATTATTATTCCATTTTATTTTTAGAATGTATATTTTATAAAAATTAATTTTCATGAGTACTCATGTTTTCTAAGAAACCATAATAATAATTATTTTTTGTTTCTGTTTTCTCATAAATTATTTTTTGAAAACATTTGGGTAGTAAATATGATTTCATTTGTTTTAAATGGTTATTTGAGAGTAAATTTTATTATGTTAATGGAAAACTCCCTTTTTTATCTCATGGTTTTCAAATGGACAACGCGTTTCTTTATAATGATCTTTAAGTCCCTTACTATGATTTTTTTTCAATCCCACCATGATTGTAAATTTATATAGGGTATATGGTTGAGTGGTTAAAAAATAAGTAAATTTTAAAATAAATAATAATTATCATAAAGGAAAATGTATTTTAATATATAATTTTTTTATTATAGAAAACATGGATACTAATAGTATGTCTTGTACTTATAATATATGGGTTTACTATGAAATATTTATGATATAATGCTAAAAATAACAAAACATTAACATATTTTTGGGAATGCATGAAGATTATTATTTTTTTATAAAATGAAATTATGTATTGAATAATTAACATGAGCTTATAGTTGGTATGAAAAGAAGGTTTATATAATTTTGAATATTAAGATGTTTTCGAGTGATTTTAACTTAATAATTATAGAAAAAAACATGACTTTATAATATTAATTTTGATAATAATTTAAAGGGATTAGTCACCAATTTTTAGGATTTATATGGTTATAGTTTAATATAATTAAGAGTATGCTGTGAATCATTTATAATAAATAAACCCTTTGGATTAGTAAGTTCTTTACTGAATTTCTAATTAGCAGATTAATAATTTTCTTTTTATCTTTATAAGTTTATTTATATTATTAAACTTTATGATTATAATGATCTTTTATTTTTATATAATGATTATTAATTATGATTAAAGGGTTATTATTATTTTTGGAATATATGATTTATTATATAAATTACCATTGAATTGAAATGTTATTTGTGAATGTGTGACTAATGAAATTTTTTTATTAAGTTAACTATTGTGGGGACATTATATAATTAAGTAATGTAGATATAATTTTGTCTAATATGGGTTTTTATTTTTCGAATTATGGTTGATTTAATTGTTAGAAGAATAAATATTTTTATTGCAATTTTTTGGGGAATTTATAAGTATATTTTTGAACATATAAGAAAAATGAATATAAATTCCTAATATGAGACTTTAAGAGAGATTTATGTTATTTGGTGATACATGTTAAGATTATATTGGAAGAATAATACATTATTGAAAAATATTATTTTTATTTGAATATTATCTTGGTATACTTTGAATAATATTAAGGATATCAATTTCTGTAATGATTTAGTTTGATCTTTGGGTATTACTATTGAATTGTGGAGTTTAATATATTATTTAATCATATAATAGTTTATTTATTTTTTGGTTTATCTGACCATATTTTAACCACATTGGTTTAAATTAAATAGGAATTTTAATATGAATATATTTTCATCCTTTTATATATCCTTTGGTCAATTGGATTTTTATTTCAGTGAATTAGTTGTGATTTATTTATACCAAATACCCATCATTTTGAGGAATATATGATATTGTGGTAGCAATTTATCAGAGTATGAGATTATAATTTTCAAGTTAGTATATTTCCTTATTTTATTTGTTTTTAAGGTCAATAAATTCCTCAATTATAGGAAAATTGTAAGGAAATATATATATTTTCATATTACCTTCATTTTAAATGAACCGATGGTCCTTGTCACACCTTATTGATATATAGTTTAGTTATCATTAAATTTCTCTTGATCATTCACTATATTTTGATCAATGATATATATAACTCTCCATTATTATTTGAAGATTACATTTTTTCTTCATTTCGTTATTTTAACCATCAACTAATGTTCTCATACATAGAAACCTTTTCATGTGTTATTTCAGATGACATTCATTTTTCACATTCCCTATTTTTTAGAGGAAGGTTTATTAACCATTTTTATATTGTGATATTTCCATAGATGTATTTTAAAATTCCAAATATTTATTTACTAATATCTATTAAAAATTTCAACAATTTAATTTATAAATGGGTGGGAGTGGAATTTAATATCTAGAGATTTTTAATGAACACTTTTTTCGATAGAATTACAATACGCAACACTAACATTGAATAAACCATGTAATATAAATATTTAAATTTAATAGTTATAACCTAGAAGTTAAAGTTGAGCGGGTAAATTTGATTAATGACAATATAAAATATATGTTAGTGCTAATGAATTTCAATATATATATATATTACTTCTCATGAAATAATCAGTCAAGTTTTAAATAAAGGCATTTTATGCTTCAAAAATTTTATTTTCTTCAATAATATATTTCAATTTATTTTGTGAGATAATATTATAATTAATTTATTAGACTTTTGGAATTTTTAATTTTTAAAGTTTATACAATTTTTCTAATAATTGTATTAAATTATATTTGTATAAAATTTTGATAATTTTCCATGATGTTTAATTTTTCAATAAATAGTGAAAAATACTGATTTTTATTGAAAACTATTTATTCATTATAAGTACATAAAACGAAAAATTATATTTTGGAATAGTTTTAATATTAAATCAGTCGTTTTAATTTTCAAGAAATCTAATAAATTTTATTTTAATCGACATTAGAATTGAATTTCACCTAAAATCATTTTTATACTTAAGGAGACATTTTTATGGAACAATCTCATTTCGTCACATTTTAGAGGAATAATAATAAACTAATTATAGAACTAATGTGATTCGAAATTAATAAAATTTATTCCATGTTTGGAATATGAATAAATAATATTTGGTATTAATATTGAATTCTTTTTTCGTGAATATGAATAATATCAATAATAAATATTTATTACCATGATAAAGCTAAAATGGGTTAACTAGGGTTTAAAATTATTTTACAAGGAATAAAAATAACCCCAAAACATGCCTTAGTTTTTTTGGATGAGTATAATTTTTCCATATACCTATAAAAATAGAATATATGACCTTTATTTTTATTTGTCTTTTATTATGACATTTATAATATTTTAAGTAATGTTAAAGAAAAAACATAACTTTATTACTTGTAATATTTGTAATATTTTTTAATGTGGATAAAAATATTTATTTTGGTTATAAATGGTTATTTTAAATATAAATCTCATTTTTATCATTATAAATAACTTTAAATTTTGGTGAGGAAATAAATAAATTAAATTCTTATGCAACAGTGAAATAATGACTGAGAAAAAGTTGAAAAGTCAATTAAATCATTGTAAAAAAAAATAATGTAATAGTTTTTTGGTTAATTATACAGTACCAGTCATTAATAGGTCAAAATTGCATAATAAATATGTTTTAAGGGTTTGTACTCAAAAACAATTACTATTTTATTATCCTAGAAGGTAAACTAAATGAATTATGTCAAAAATGACATTAAGGAAGCTTTTTGTAAAATAAAATTTCTTAAAAAATTTAGAAATCCTAAAAATATAGAAAGTTAAAAATTAAGATTTGAAATAGTGGAAAATTTCATCCATTACCTATTTAAGAGCCAGTTTTAATTTTATGAGTATAAATATAACCATTTATAGTTAAAAAATTCTTTTACATGGTTAAGCATAGAATTGTTTAAAGTAGTGGTTAAAACAAAAGACAAGGTTCAAAATTATATCAAAACCAATCAAAAATTTTATTTGGAAATTATATTAAAGACATATACTCCATATATTTTAATAATATTAATTTTGGAGCTATATTACATGAGTTAGATCCAACAAGGATTATATTTAAAAAAATGTTAATAAGAATATTTAATAAAAATTATTAAATTTTTTAAAATTCAAAAAGATATGGTATTCCATTTATTTAATTATATATGGTTTTAAATATAAACCATTGATAATTTATGGGTAAATGTTCCTTTATTATAAAATTTTTGACAACTAAAGTGTGAAAAATAATGATATCATAGTAATTGGCATAAGGGCTAATGGTAGTTAAAACAAAGAGACAAGGGTGAAGGCATCACAAAAACATATAAAAATTGTATTATATGAAATTATACTGACAGAAACCCATAATATTTTCTAATTATATATATTTTGATCCATTTTTAGATATTCCTTTTGAAAAATGGCATCGTGGTAGCATATTACACATATTAATTAATGAAACATGATAAAAAAAATTCTACAAATTAATTATATAATATAGTAGTAATATTTTCATTATATATAAGGGTCATTTTTTCTATAGTGGAATGTATTATACACATATTAATCACAAGAGATTGATGTTTATATTCATATTGGAGGATTTGAACATGATCCAAAAGGGTTGTTTAGTGTTGATTGAGGACTATGACTACTCGATGCATTACCACATGAGGATGGAGGAAAATATTTTTGATGATCTATATAATAAGGATCGTTATATAGTTTCCAAGATTAGGAATGAAAGAAGCCAAATACTCAAGAATATTTAATGGATTGATGTGAAATCAAAATGCTATGGTATAATTCATATCTATCCCATGTAATTCCTAAACTATCCAGACTTGTGATGTCCATGGAAGAAAAAAAGGATGACATGAACCAACAACAAATGTTATGGAATATTCAAGAGTCTATCCTTATGAAAGATTTAATTATAAAATTCAATAAGAAGAATATATGTCCCTTCAATAAAAAATTGAAGGATTTATTGAATTGAAAACACATCTCATAATTACGTATCCATTTTGTATGAAAAAATATCTAGAGAGATCTAAAACAACGTTTCTATCATAAAAAAATGGGGTATTGTACAGTATATATAACGATTCATGGTATGGATGCATGTTAAGGTATACTGATAGATGTACAAGGGTATGATTAAACCATTACCCATACGTATAAGGAAATGATAGAACATCACAAAAGATTTTATCACAGGTCTTCCCAAGAGATGTAATTTCCATACTAGTATTTTAGATGTATTGTATCACCTTATTAAGTGGGAAAAATTCATTTCAACTTGATATGATTTCATTCAAGAAGTAATTTTGAATGATATATATAGAGGATGTGGTAAGGGTTCATAGAGTACAACATTCCACAATATTTAATTGATATCCAAGGTTTACCAAGATATTCTAGACACATCTTTAATAATACATGAATATAGAGTTATGAATTTAGACATATTATCATCCTTAGATATATTTTTAATATGAAGGGACCATTTAAACTCTAGAAGATATGTTGAGACCTTTTTTCAATGGATTTCAATTGATATGCAGATCCCAAAATCCCCTAGGTATAGTTCACATATAATGAATGGTTCCACTATAATATTGAAATGGATACACATGAGGCTCTAAATAAGAATAGTTTTAGAACTAGAACATGTTTGGATAATTTTAGAGATCCTATACTTCTAGGTCTAGTTCTGAATCAAAAAATGTCAGAGAATATTCGAATCTTTCGGCAATATATTTAAACAAGAAAAAGTCAATAGAATAGTAGTACTGATAAAATTTGGATAGATTTTGTTTTTGATGTCAAAAATTATACTTTATTAAAATATCACTATGGAAAAGGATTATAAGATTTTAGATGAAGTGAATTTTTATCATCCTATACATTTCCCCTTGAAAAATCCTAGATTATGTGGGGATGATAGCCTATTATCTTTTGTATTCTTCAATAATCACTCAAGTGAATGATGTGTTCCTTGTATTAAAACCGAGGAAGTGCATACTTTGTCGTTATGATGCATTTAAATCAGATTTTGAACAACCAGTACTTTATCTCTATCATGTGAAAAAATTGGTATAAATATCATATAATAGAGATAAATTATTAATAAATAATAAAACTAATTTTATTAAATTTATATGGATAAATAATAAGTCTTATGAACCATCCTGGGAACCTGAATATGTAATTAGGAAGAAGTAACCATATATATATATATATATATATATATATTATTTTTAATTAAATATTAAATTTCCAACACTTCAAAATGGAATTATATTAAACAGTGTAAAAAATTGTAATAAATAAATAAAAATTTGATAATTAGGTAAACCTAATTTTTATAATTTGATCTAATTTTCCATATTAAAAATTAATCTTCTTAGTAAAGGCTATACTAAGGTAAAATTATTAAATTAAGGGGTAAATCCAAAAATATCACAAAAACTTATCAATAAATTTTTATATTCAATAACTATTGAACTATAATTATTTTAACTTTATTATTCTTCTATTTGTTATCAAATTTCCATGTTAAAAATGATATTTATGTCACATTTGGAAAGAGTATTTATGAAGATGAAATAGAATATCACCTATATAAGAAACTATCATATATCTATTTAAACTAATAAATTTTATTTAGTTTTATCTATAATCCCATCCTAAATTCAGTCCATAATATGAATCTCCCAATTTTTGGATCCTCTGGTCACAAAAAGGACACCCAAATCCTTCATTTTGTTGACTCTCTCTATTAGAATATTTATGTATTCAATGTAAGAGTCATTTTCACTAAAATCATTCTAATTTATCAAATTCATCTATTATACACAAATATGATTTGTTACATTAGTAAACATGTCTTATATAATTAATATTATCTAAAATAGAAATTATTACTATACAATAACATGTTATTACTCATTCTATTGTTATAAAGTTTTCTTCTTTGAGTTGGTTTAACCACATTCCATAATGATGCTATAATAATTAAAATATGAATGAATAATAAAAAAATTAATAATTGTAAATGATGTAATAATTATTAATTTAATATCATTTCATGGTTATGTGATGGTAATTTTTCAATGTATATTCACAAATTTTTTTTATTATTTTTAAATACAATAATCCTAGAAAAATATATTTTAAAGAATTTTATGTAAATTTTCCCCATAAACTCATGGAAATGTCAATTTTAATATCAAACCATGTCGAAAAAATATATTAAATCTATATAAAAATTATAAAGTTGACCAACCCCTGATCAAAGAGAATGGTCCATAATTTTCAAACTCAAGTATGATAGGAAAACAAAACAAATTTCAACCAAATATTAATTTTTTCTATAAAATATTAATATATGATTGAAAAATAATTAGTATTTAATAATGTTAATGAAAATTATTATTAATTAAATTATTATATATATTAATAATAAGTCAATATTTAAAATATTGGCAATTAGAGTATGACCGACTAAGTGGAAGTCTGAGGTAAGGGTTCTGAATCTCAATTATCATATATTGAGATATACCCCATATTTACCACTTTTTATATTGAATATTGTGTATATAAAACAAGAAATATTTATTTTGTTATATATTCAGGATGTTCATGGAATGAAAAATCTAAATTATATTTTCTTTTCAAGGCCATTTTATTCAAAAGTTATCTTGGACATAGGGAATGCCTTAAAATCTCAATTAAAAATAGATATTATATCTATATATGTTCCAATTTATTGTAAGTTTAAGTTATTAATTTATAAAATCCAATATAGTTTCTTATTCATTGGTTATTTTATGCCTTTACATGTTTTCATACCATTTAATATTCCATTGGATGATAATCAATGACAATGTTTCCCATTGGTGGAGCTGACCATAATATATCTTTTCAATCAAGAATCAATCTTATCCATGTGAATTTTATATATATACATTATAAATTTCCTTATATATATTTATATGATTTATTAATGTGATTTTCTATTATCCCTGATATTATTTACAAAATAATGAAGATAATTGATTTTTAACATTTTCTTCCTAAGTTTGTTTCTATTGTATTTGACTTTATTTTCAAGTGTAAATGGAATAATTTTTTATAATTTTCTACATGATTTAATTTTAGTGAAATATTATTTAGTCTAATTCATGAATATCTATCTCTATGTTTTTATGAATTGAGAAAAAAAATTATTTCCCTTATTTTATTAGTTAATTTATTTTAAAATAATTTTTTAAAATGGTAATGGTATTTCATATTATCTATGGAATCAATTTTCCTATTATATTATAATGTGATTTAATTCTATGGAATTTTAATCCAACATATAATATTCTTATTATGGGTTATACTCTATTGATACCATCCACCTTCTTGGTTTTGATGGCCTATTAACCTGTTTTGTGAAATATTTTGTGACTGCCATTTCTGTCACACAATTTAATTAACCTGTGATTGAATTGTGACTATCTTCAAGCCCATATGGAACAGAAATGTATTAATTTAAATATGTTATTGGTGGACTTGGAATTATATATCCAATGAATGCATTGGGTAAAGAGATTTTATGAGAAGATTTGTATTGGATTTGGGAGTGAACATAATCAACAATGGAACTCAATCTACTATGATTATGGAAATAAGGAGTGATATCAATTAAAAATAGGAATCATCCAATAGTTTGATGATGGTGTTGATAGTGAGCATTGACATAAGGAATTATTTTTTATAGGTATTTATATTCCACATTATTATTCCACATCTCTAAGTTGTTAACATACCTATGTTTTCTCTCATGGATTATGACATTTGTTCTATGTTTCCATACTGTAATGGTTTATGTATTATATAATGCCCAAATCTATATAATTTAATATCCATGTTTTATTTGGTCTGATTATCATTTTTTATATTTATAGATATTTATTATATTCTAACAGCCTTGTGTTTATCCAGTTGTCACTTAAGATCTTCAATTATTATCTCATTGGTTAACCATTTACGAAGGGCCTAAGATCACTATTTATTGTGTTTCTCTTTTTTATGATATAATTAAAACTGTTATTGATAGTTTGTTTATAAGGTTATATTATGTGAATAATATTTATGGTATATGTTGAATATTGTGTGCGAAATTTTTTAGATATATATGTAATTTCTAAAGGAACTAAAAGTATATGTTTTGTTGTGCTATTTATTGTGATATTTAATGAGTATAAATTTAAAAATTATCAAATACATATGTATGTTACGGTCATGAATACTGACAATGTAAAAGACAAAAAGTGACTTATATTGAATGTATATGATTTTTGATGGCTGAAATTTTGGTGATACCATTGGAAAGTTGTCTCTAGTGTTTAAATAATTATAATAAATTAATGATAGAGTGGCAGTTTTATTTAGTTATAATAAAGTTTTATAAATATATTTCCTAAATATGTTTTGGAAGTTTAATCAAGACCAATAATCATTTATGATTCAATTAAATAATTATATTTATGAGAATGGATATGTATGGAAATATATATATATATATATATATATATATCATGAGGATTGAATTATCAATCAATGTAGGTAGAGTATTATCATAATGTTGAAATTTTAAAAACATTACATAACCCAATAAAGAATTGGGTGTATATTTTGATTATTTTTAGGGTTATTTTACCTATATATTTGTTGAATAATAATTATTTCTTGCATTTTTGTATACACTCATATGGTTTAATAACTACATTCCCAATAAAAATAAATTTTGAAATAATAATTTGGTATTTTTAATTAAACTATGTGGCTAGGATTTGTAGATCCCAATCAACTATCATGTTAGATAAATAATTGTTTATTTTATAGATATTTTTTGAGGACCTTATAGATTGATGGGTACATAGTTGAAGTTGAGTAAATGCTATCATCCCTAGATAATATGTATGAAAACATAGGCCGTAATGACTATAGAGAAAATTATTCATGATTTTATTGGGAATTCAAGAGATTATAGATTGATTTGTTATCTTTGGTTGAGTTTTATTTTTCCAATATCTTTCAAGAGTATATTTGAATGGATCCAATAAAATAACAAAATGGGATAAAATTTTGATCACTATTGTATTAGGTAGTAGTGGTTGTCAGGTCTCTCTTGGGACATAATTTGGTGGGAAAAACAAATTTTGTTCTTATAGAATTAATTAGATTGATGATAACATAAAATTATTATATGTATTGTCAAAACCATCAACTATGTTCATTAGAGTTTTTAGTTGGTGAATTGGTATTTTTATGAGGGTTGTAGAGGTTGGGACATGAATTAAGTAAGAATAAATGGTAGTTATTATCGATGAATGTGGCTCAATTTGATATTTTTTATAAGATCATGGATGTAGCTTATTTTTGGGAATTTAAAAATAGTGTAATAATAATCATGATGGGTTTCATGTTTCTCAGTAGTGGAATTATAAATTATATACGACTCATGTTCTTCTTTGTAACATGTATGATTTGGAATAACATGTGATCTTTATTAAAAAGATAGTAAGGATTCTTGACAGGTAGGATATAATCTTAAGAAGATGGATTATACTTTTATTATGCGTGTTTGGGAATCATGGAGTTTTTAAATATGATATTTTTTATTGAAAAACCTTATATACTAACAATGGTCAGAGTTGTTATTGGATTATAGAGTTTAGTCACATCCATTTAAATAATGAGTATTATGGTAAAGAGGATTATAACCCTATAAACATGTTATATATATATATATATCACATTTGGTGTTAATAATTTTCTTCAAATTAAAATATAATGTTTTTAGAGGGATAAATAAGTATTAATTGTCAAGTTCATGATCACCTTGACCATGAAATTCAGTTGTTAATTGAACCTTGTTAGTTATTAAGTAATTTATGGTTAGGTGTAAGTACCTATTGATAATTGAATAAGGTCATGATTTGTATGTTTCTAAAGACCCACATAGAATAAATACCCTTCATGAATGAATTAATAAAGATATTTAGTGGAAAAAAATTGATACTTATAAATAAATAATGGATATTTATAATAAGAGTGATATAACTGTCAAAAAAGTTATTGTAGAAAATTCTGTAGTTTTAAAAAAAACATCACATTGGGAGTTGGTTATAACTAGTTAGTAGAGATGAATATTCCTAAGATTGAACTATTTTTTCACGTTTTATTTATTGTAATCATTCTTATAGATTGATGATATATCATTTGAAGAGAAAGTGGATATAATAGAATGAATCTTTTTAATTTGTACCAAAATAGAAATATGTTTATATAGATTTTGGCTTGGCTTTTCTGTTAAAAAAATATCTTGAAACAATATTGAAAATAAAAATTATCATAAAATTTCATTTGATGGTTTATATCATTGAATATTTCACATTTAATAAAACCCTGATGTGTATGATATGGATTATGATGTAGTTATTTATACATGAATCCTTGATCGACAACTCCATATGAATTTTATTCTCTAATCATGACAATGTTTTGATGAACCCTTAAATGTTTAATATACTATGGTAATCCCAATTTTTTTAAACCATAATGATCCCAATGAACATATTTTTTTAAAACAATGATCAAAGTATAAAATTTTTATGTTCTCAGAGTAGACCAACCTCCATCCTTCAATAATCATGATCTATGAAATACTTAAACATGAGTGATTTTATGACAAATGATGATGTAATGGGATATT
The DNA here is from genome assembly GCA_963277665.1 of Viscum album. Lineage (NCBI taxonomy): Eukaryota > Viridiplantae > Streptophyta > Magnoliopsida > Santalales > Viscaceae > Viscum > Viscum album. The sequence goes on from OY728158.1 coordinate 436,991,522, forward strand.
CCACAACATGGTTTTCTTCTACAAGGTCAGTAAAATAATTTAATATATTTCAGAAAACATGGAAATTTAAAATACTATTTTTAATATATCTCTTCACAAATCATTTACCATGAAAATACTAATATTTGTTTTAATGAATACCTTGCATGGTGTGTGCTTCCTTTAAATACCTTATTTCATTTTTAAAAATCTTATATCTTACAATTTTCACATTAATTAATAATTTTTTTAAGAAGAAATATAACATTAAAAATTATTACATAGTTATTAATGATAATCTTTAGAAATTAGTTTTAACAATATCAAAATATGATATTTATCTTAACAAAAAAATTCGATAAGAGAGTGATTTTTATTATTATATAAAAAAATTGTATATATATATAATTTGTTTATAAATTGTCAATTTAGGTCAACAAAAATCCCCATTTGTTTATTCACATTAGTAGGGATCTTCAATATCTAAGGGATGTTAAATATACCTCTTTTTATTAATTGGAAATGTGATAATAATATTTACTCTCAAAAAAAATTGTTTAGCAGAAAAAAAAATATCATATCCATCACTATAAAGAAACTCCCAATGAAATGTTTTAAATATAAAATACTCACATGTTATTAAAAGTTTTCTTCCAATTCTTTTAGATCTAATAAATTAATTTTCCCATATATCAATATTTTCAAATGAATTAATGAAGGAAAAGTTATCAAAAAACCTTCATTAGAACTTCAAGATTGGGTGTGATCCTAAAATACCTATCAAATTCAAGAAACCTTCATCCATTAAGGTATTTTTGGAGATATCTACTAGATTATCCAATGATAATATAAAATAAAAGTTGATAATACTATACTACACATTCTCCTTAATGATGCAATAATTAATTCAAATATTTTTTTAACTTTATTATTTTATGGGGTTCATTATATAATTTATTTTACTTGATTATTAAACCCAACCCTCGACGTATATGTGAATTACACCATCATGTATTCATGTTCTGACATCATGAATAAAATTTTGTTTCAAATCATGACGCCACAATATATTCATATTTTTTATAGTTAATGTGGTAGAATTTTGATTCATCGAGTGGTAAGTAACACACCTTATTAAAATAAATTATACCCCTATTGAAATTTATTAAAAATCTATAACATAACATTCAAAAAAAAACAATAAATATGAAAAGGTTTTTCTTTATAATACCACTTACCTAAGTTAATAGTTCCATTTAATCAACAAAATACTATTTTTAAATTCATGAAATGTGACTACTTTTCTTATTCATAATAAAAAACCAATCAAAATGATAAACATTATGAATAGAATTGACACTATCTAGAAGATCCAAACTATAATTAGTCTTAGGAACTATTATTAATCCACACTCCATTGTTACCAATTGAAAATTTTCCCCCAATACTTATAGTGACAGCTTTTTTGTGTCATACATAACAAACTATATTATAAACCCATGATAAATATTTCACTATAAATAAATATAGAATTTATTATATGACACCATGAATTTGTAAATATAATATCATATAACAAAGAATTTAAATTCTAAAAATATTTTTTGTTTGGGATGTAATAACCCCAAATGTCATATTTTTTTCCTAGAAAAAAAGTTTCCATCCAAATAAACAATCCTAATAAAGAATTTTTTTTATTTTCTTGACAACAAATTTTCTATTTCCTTCATTTAAATTCATGATTCCTATACCATTATCCATTTTTGAATACCATGAATAAGTAAAATTTACAACCACATTATGTATTTCCTCTTAAATTTATACATGAGATAAATCACTAAAAAGGATTAATCCCTTTGGTTATTCAATGGAATCCCCATTTCATTTTCTCTATTAAATTTTTTATAATTCAAATTCATCTGAAAAGAATTATAATATTATTAGGAATATAAAAGTTTAAATTTTTGAGTCTAATGACCTAGGGAAAAGTATCATAAAACTCTATACACTCAATTTGATTATATACCTTTAACATATAAGATATTTATTTCATGCTACATCTTTCTTCACATTGATTTTGTTTCTGAAAAGAAGTCTCTCATTATTAAATTCTTTCATTTTGGACATTAAACTGACTCTTACATGTCTTTATTATCAAAACGATTTATCTCTTCTTCTGTTTTTGTTGTCCAATAATTATGCTGAGTGAAATTATTCTATGAATATAATGATATATTTCTAGGTGTTAATTCATATTATCTTATCCATTATTAGACCAAATATGTATTATATCATACACTGTTTAATTTTAAACGTATCCTAGAAAATGTGTTAACTACCTAATATATTTTAATGTAGTTGATTTGAAAGAAACAAAATAATATATGAGTATAGTCATCAAAAATTAATAAATTTCATATCATTATAGGTTAGTTTGAATATCATCAAGCCACACAGAATTGGGTGGATAAGATTTTATGGTCTCTTGGATTTTATCTCGACTGGCTTGTGATTATTTATTAGCATATTTCCATTACAAAAAACATCACATGACATTCTTATTTCATGATCAAATTTTATTAAATTTATCACTATTAAATACTTGAAAATTTTTCCCATTTATTTTTAACACAAATAGACTAGTATTATCAATAATTGATCATTTTCCTCCATTATGATCATGTGGTAAATTTTTTCATCATAAAAAATATGAAATACATTATCTGTTCACCAATAGCAAATTATAATGATTATATCATACCTTAAAATCATAATAAAAACCACATTTTAATATCAAGTTCATCATTCCAACATTCATAAAGACAAGATAAACTCATTAAATTATGTCTCAGCCCCTTGAAAATAAGAGATTCATTTGATTCAGACATCATATAACTTTTTTTCATGTTTTAAATATCACTTAATTTCAATAAGATATTTTTACCAAAAGAAACCGCACATCCTCCAAATATGATTATATCATTTTAAATAAGTTTTATTTTAATAACCTATAATAATAAACAAATATCCAAAATCCACAGGTTTTCTCCATTTCAAGATAATTAATCATCCTCTACCAGCATTTCGTACAAATGACCACTCTTCCAATTATTTGATTTAGTTTTTTTATTTTTATTTAACTAATTTTTTCATGTTTTAAGTCATTTATTTCAAATATATCATGGTTGATCACTCATACTATATATTTTCGTAATAGTATATAAATAACTTTTCAGTTATGAAGTTTCATTATGTTTTTTCTATGTTTTAGCATTAGGAATTTATTTTTTATCCCCACAAATATATGTTAAAATTTTGATAATGGGAAATAAATATAATACCACCACATATATTAATTTTCTCTATATATTTTTTGGAAACTACATATCCTAGATTTCAGAATATTCTCTTAACTTGGATTTTTCCCCAAAATCTACTGATTGATTTTTTTAGTTGGGTACTGTACTACTTTTATTCAATATTATCATTATTTTTAGAGTATTCCTTCAAATTGGATTTCACCAAATTCTTGACCTCAATACCATTTTTCATTAAAATGTCATTTGTTATTTTCAATAGAAGTTTTACATGTAAAAATAAATAAATTATATTTAAATAGGGATTATACTAACTTCTTTCAATGATTTCAATAACATCCACTATATATTTACAATCATTAGTGTCTAACATGAGTTTTCACCATTCATTTGGACAATAATAATCTTTTATTATAGCTATAAAATAATTCTAAAATGATTTTAAATATTATACAACTACCTTGAAATAATATTTAAACTGATATTGAATCTTTTACAAGGAATTATCAACCTAAATAGACACAACAACAAGATATTTAACATCTTCATTATAAAAAATAAAATTTATTCTTGTGATTCCAAAAATTTTATCTCTAACCACAATAATAACAGTAAAATCATCATTTTCACTTGAAATATATACATTATTTTTTGTCATAAACATTTAATTTTATGATGTCAACATATATATATATATTTAAATGTTTAATCTCTTTCAAAGATTATTTTTCCCTTTCAAGATTAATATTTATTTTTAACCATACTATAACCTCCATTCTCAACAAGAAAAAATTTCTTATCTCTAATTATATTATATTTTACTAACTAATTCCTTATACTCTACTAAAGGGATTATTTTTATACTTTTGTTAACATAAAAATAATGAGTGCCTTCATCCCATGAAATATTCTATTTACTATTTCCTTTCCCCATCCCATGTTGACACATATTGTTTTGAATATAAATTTATCATAATTAATGAATTATCCATTCATTTTACTTTTGGGAACATTATTTAACTCTAACCAGTCTCCATCTAGTTTATATTATATGATATTTTAGATTGGATACATGATTCATTTTTTTAATTATTATTGGGGAATATGGCTATCAATTATCCAATAATTTAATAATTATAATACTTTAATGGAAATTTTCCATTGTATATATACTATAATCTATGCAATCCATTGAATACAGGGGACAAAGACTCCTTGGATTTCATGAAATAATTTTCATCATATAATTACACATTTTGAGACAATTTGGAATCATTTTTTAGGACATTAGTTAATTTAAATGATTTACCTTTTTTGTTTTTCATTTTCACTCAATGAAACTCTTATTCTTATCTTATTAGAAATGAATATATTTATTTATAATATCATTGGAAAAGTCCTAAAATTATAGATACTTTAAAGTATAAATTTTTTTATGAATCATATGTAGTCATATTTACATTAATTTATTCACCATTTTACAGTTTTAAGAATATCATTGTAAATATAAATTGAGTTAATAATTTATCACACTCTATAAAGTTAATATATAATGATTTATATTTAACCATTTAAATATAATAAAATTGTGAATAATATTTTTGGAGTGATGATTCTCAAAACATCTTATCCCTTTGATTAAAATAATAATATTTATTATAATAGAGTTCACTATTTTTAAACTGACATCTTATCTAGATTTTTTCACCGCTATGTATCAGAGTACTATATTACTTGTTCCCCCTATGACATTCATATCGTTCGTATTCTGAAATGTAATGCATGAATGCACTTTAGGAGAATTTACATTGTTTGTGATGATATAAAAAAATGTCCATGTTAAAGAATATATGGAACCATCCTCTCATTCCACAAGTAAAGTATTTTATCTAAATAATCAGAGAACACACTTATTGTTAAAATAATTCATTCTATTTTTAAAATCATTCAATTCAATAGAAATGAGAAATAATAAATTATTTTAAGATCATAAATAATAATCATGTATATTTTTATTTATAAAAAATAAATGATTGATCCTTAATGAATGGTTATTTTTTTATGAATTAAATCCGTCATATACTATCCAAAACATGTTTATCATGATTCAACAATATTATCACCAATATTAATATATTTTTATATATAAAAAGAAATATCATTTTAAATAATAATATATATATCAATATATTTCTATAAAATCTTATTGAAACAACAAAAACTTTTTTCCATTAGGTTTATATAAAAAAAATCTCATGTCAACTTTATCATTTCATATTTCTAAATGTATTAATTTATTTTTTATCAATAATGGGTTAGTAAACTAATTTATGATCTCTACTTTTAACATCAGTCTACAATACACACTAGATGTCATGCTAAACCAAAACATATGGCTCTTAAAATAATATTAGGTGAATTTACCAGAATACTAAAGCCATGTTTGTAAGAAAAAGAAGGTAGAGATGTCTTCTATTAATTGGTGACACATGAGGATAACATTATAAGATCAGTTAATCATTTCAAATTATCATTAATAATAATATTATATTTTTATTTAATTTATATACATTTATAATTATAGAACCATTTTAAAAATTTATCCCCTTATTATTTATGGATAAAATATAGGAATTTTTATAGAGAGATATAAACATTTAACCACTTAGGATATATCCAACCAAAATTATTATTAAAATATAATAATATTTTGTACTCATGAGCTTTTATATATCTCAATTTTCCCAATATCAATTATTTTATTCATCATTTGAATATTTTATCCACATACCTATACCATTAGAGTATAATTTGTTTTTGTTAGAAATGTTTTGTCTACAAGTTATTCACCTACTATCTTAATTATTCATACTTTTCTCACAAGAACATTAGGATTTTATTGAGGAGTCAAACATAGTTAAGAAAAATATTCCCAAAAGAAGACAACACAAATATTTAGTTAAGTATGGGTTATAAAATTTTATTAATTAAAACCCAATTTTTACTCACAAAAATTATATTAATACCATATTATGACAATGAAAAACCTATGGTTTGATGAGAGTAATTTCGGGAGAGACTCACTATAAAACTATATCATTTTTACTTGGAAAAAGTGAATAAATACACAATTAAAGGCTTGAAAATTATGATCTAAACATTTTGTAGATATGTTCCTTTCACAATATTTTTCTATTTTATCTCTCTTGAAAAATACTTCATGCGTAGTTTTATATAAAATGATGGAGTGTTTTATTTGAATCACCATTGGGAGAATGGTGATATTATAATATAAAATATAGTATTTTAAATGTTAGATTTGGATTATTACCTTATAATTTTCTGTTTTCAATCCATAGATATTAATCATGTACGATTGGTGGATCTTATTCTATATATACTACAATATGATTTATTATTATTTAATTGATGTTTTTTAATTTTTATTATCTTATGTAACTTTCTTAAAAAAATTCTAAAATTTATTTGATAAAATGGAAATTGGTTTATCTGTACGTGAAAACATATTGTTTTAGTTTTTCTGGAAGACTATGTAATTTTATTGAAATTGGGAATTTGTTTTGAAAAAATGGGGGTTTATATAATAAATTAAATTAAATATGTGATTGGTAATTTGAAGAAATTATTTAAGAAAACAATATCTAAAATAATGCGTTGTATTGGAATTAAATGAATTGGATTGTGAGTAATATCATTGAATTTTCAAAAACATAAGGAAGAGTAGATTAATTTTCTTGTATAAGAAGTTATAAATTAAGTGATGTCGATGAGGGGACCCATTTTTTCAAGAAATAATCAGGTGGGTGATCATAGGCTAGTATTTATTGATATTATATTTTTTATTATTGATGTCCTCTAGAATATTAATGGATAATATATATATATATTGATATTTAAGTTTAAACAAAAAAGATTATTGTTAATATTTAGATAACATTTGAGTCAGCAATGTTCTATTATTAATAAAGATTTACCTATAATTTCATGATTTTTTATTTTTTGTAAATATTTTGAATTATGTTAAATAAAAATGAATTCAAGGATTGGAATTGATATTTCATGGTAATGAATATGGGTTATTTTTGTAAATAGTTCTAGGTATTCATTTACCTACCCATGCTCACACAAATCAATGTGATTGTAGATGTATTTCATCTTGATATGGAAAATAGGAAGAAAATGATGCTCACTAGTTATATATCATTGAATATATGGTCCTGGGGGATGTGACAGTGTTTGGAATCACATTATTATTGGAGGTATATTATATATGTTGTGAAAGTGTCATCATCTTTGTGACAGTCATCCATAATGAAAATATTTTCATTAAATGTCAACTATAATTAATTTTTTTCATTATAATTTAAATACATTTTCATTTATGAATATATTTTAGGTTATTAATGTATACTATTATTTTATTTCTTTATTTTGGTAATATAATTTATGGAAAATCATTCAACAATTATAATTCTAAACCTGTTTTTACAAGTTTCATGACTCTAGAATTTAATTCCCATACTTGAGGTGATATAGAACCCATATTAGGTATCAGGATTTTGAAACATATGTTATGATTCTACAATATAGGAAATAAAAGAAGGATAATGTTATTATTATATTTAATCTCTTTAATGTAAAATATTTTGTATTCAAATGTTTGAATTTAATATGAGTACACTACCTTTTTTCTACCATTTAAAAGAATATTCTATGTTGTTTTTTTGGGAATATGAATGATATTATAGAAGTGAATATAAAAAAAATAGAAATAATAATTTAAATATTATGATTATAAGTAGATATTTCAATAGATATATTATATGTTATGTGTCTAAAATAGATTCACTATCATTACATTAATATTTTGTTTACAAATAAATCGGGAAAATATATTTTTATGTTTTAGTCAATTTCATTCTCTACCCATTCTGTTGGGTTTCATGGGGCTTATATATCGGAATTGAGAATACGAGGGGTCAAAACATTCCTTGAAGGCTCTAATTTTCTAATATGAGAATATATTATGGATTTAGGCATATGTTAGTTTAATCATTCCCAATAATAATACATATTGCCAATTGTTTATTGTTTATACTAATTATACAAATTATAAATGACACAATTTGATGGAATTATTTAGTCTCATTGTTAATATATTTATTAAGTACATTATATTATTAATCCACTTACAATCAAGACCTAAAATTCAAATCTACCTGTAGAGGGAAAAACATTCATCAAATGATGTTGAATGTGTAGAGATAGTGGAATTGATCCCATGAAAAGGATCAATGTGGTAGCTTTTATGGTCTTTTATCTATAACCAAATAAATTAATTCAAATATTTTCTATAAAATACTCATTGTGTAACAATTGACAATATGAAACCAAGACCTATGATTTTTACATTAAATTCCATTCTGATAAGACCAGTGAAATTCCATTTTATACCATGAAAATAGTTGCACCACTAATGTGTATAAAGATAGATAGATTGGATTACTATATGAATGGTACATACTTTTTTTTTGGGAATTATACATAACATTACCATTCTTATTTATATTGATATATAAAATTAGTGATGGTATGGTAGATTACACAATGATAAAGGCCCATTTTAACCTTTATATCATTTATATAACCCAATAAAGATGGAAATATGTTTGTTCTATAAGGGGAGAATTCATAGTATTCCATAAATGTTAACTCACCTAGGAGTGACACTAGTTGTGTTCCCAAGGCATGGGATCCTCTTTATTAAATGTGTATACGATGGATTGTACTATAATGACTCTAATCTTTAGGCATGCAAATTTTGGGGATCCATTATTGGACGAGTGATTATTATTATTAATGGCACACATGGTAGTAGAAGCCCCATGAGTTGGGGGAGTTATCTGAAAATGGATATCTACAGTCTACAGTTTAGGAAACGGTAAAATAATATTTTTTGTGGGTAAATGTTTTTAAAAGGTTTCTTATTTGGTCTTTGAATATAAGGTCGAGAATGGGTAAAACATATCCTTAGTGTCTCACATCATAAATAGAAATTCTTATGATGGAATTAAAATAATTTATTAGACTATTTGTTATGAGGAAGAAAAGGATATGTGGTTAATATTCCTTGATATATGAGAAATAATATAGAAATGTAAGAGAAAAATTTCATTCCTTTACATAATTTCCATAAGTTAAAAATTAAATATCATAGACAAACTAATACTATCATGGGGGAAGGTTTAGTGTTATTGAGGACTAGATACATAAGAAAATTATTTTACAACACTTTTGAGAATTTATCAATAATTTTGTCACGACCCCCTCCCACCAAAGATGCCTCTCCTGAGCTGGCAAGGGTGAAAGAGAGATAATGCCCCCCGAGTCTCGCCTCCAGTAGGCCCCAAGGTGGCGACTTGCACCAAGGGTATGAGTTCTCAAAAATATAGGAGGCATTACCCTTTTTATTATTTAGGATCAGGAAATAGGACAAGTCAACCACCAAAAAGGAAAAGAACAAGTGTATAGAAATAAACGCAAAACAATCCAACATGCCTGTTTAAACAATTTTATAACAAGGTGAAAGTACAAGAAATCTAAAAGTACAATACCAAAAGAAAAAAGAGTACATTAACTGCAACAACTCCAACTGTCCGACTAGTAGGGTCCTGCACGGCCCTAGTAGTCCTCCTGGAAACCTGAAGGTAAATGTAGGGTGCGCATAAAACTATACTCAGTAGGGAAACCTAAAGCTCTCGTGCACAAGTGGGGAGACATCATAATGTCCCATGAGAACAACAGAAGAATACTAGAAAGGAAATCTATCCACCCAACCTCACCAGCCACACTCACCAAAAACACAATCACAACAGGTAGTAGTATATAAGAAACAAGAGTATCAGGAACCCCACACCATTTCCATTTAGTTAGCTACTCTTTCTAAGGGAGAACGTCCTGACACTGCCACACTATCCCCACCCACACACACCTGGGCCTCACAAACCACACATCCCTCCCGCACACACCTGGGCCTCACAACCATGTATCCTGCACGCACACACCTGGGCCTCACACCCACGTATCCCTCCCGCACTCACATGAGCTTCATCCTGAGGATTCTAGGAAATAGTAGAACCTGCACAAAGATTCTTGGGCTAAAACCACCCCAATCGAAACCTACCCAAAGATTCTTAGGTGTAAGGTCGCCTCAAGATATCACAGCCTAGTGGAGAAGGAGTAGGAAAGAGCAAGTAACTAAGGGAAAAACACCCTCTCCTATGAAATGGGAGTGTTTGGCACTAAGTGCTCAACATGGTTGGGAGTCGTCAAAACACAAAGATATAGATATATATATAAACCAAACACTCAGCCCAAACTATGGCTTCCAAACAGAGAAACTGAGCACATGCCTTGGAACTACTACTACGAAGCATGCATACACCAAACAACCCCAACCCCATTTAGGATTTCACGTTTCAGCAGAATTAGTTTATTTAGTTCCTTAACTACTGGGAAACTATACACAACCAACCACATCGATTGTTCATAAAACATATCCATGACATCCACAATACAAGTTAGGAAAAACACAAGCAACACAACCAAGTCCTTATTATTAGCCAAATAACCCCATTGATTATTATTCCCATTCCATTACCATGACCCACAATTCATTAACTCTTCCACTTTTTATTTATTATTCACACCCCATATCCCATTCACATTCAAACCCATCCCTGCAGCCCTGCTGCCAACCTCCATAACCACAACTACACCGTACATCATTATCCCTTTAATACCATTTATCGCAGCCTCGATGCCCACTCGATCCACAACAACCCACAAAAAAAAGTTTGTGCCACATCATTGCCCCTTTAACATCATTTACCGCAACCCTGCTGCTTGTTCTCTTCATAACAACCCATGATTCACCCCTCTCTTTCACACACCAGTAATCAAGCCAAATACCCACATGTTCATTATTCCATTTTGTTTAACCAGGGTGATCACACAAGGGTTCCTGATTTTAAATAGCCAACATTACATGATTAACCAATTTCTACATTCCACAAAGTTTCCATCCACAAAAATGGTCTAAAAATATAGGGAAACATTTAATTGCACAAGAAAAGGCCCCCAACAACCGTTATTTTCAGTAGGCATAAGACTATTCAATTCATAACAAATCAATATGATAAACCAAGGTAAACATAACAACTTTCCCCATCCCCGTTCTTCAACCAGTTATTATATTTATTTAATGGTTCAGCTATTTCTCATGAAAACAAAAGGATACCGACCCCACATGATGCACAAATTAGAGAGACGAAGGTAAGATACCTACCTCAACAGGTTCCAATCGCAACACTCCCCCGGATCAACCATAGAAGACGTTCGTCAGCGTCCGTCACTTCTATCGGGTCCTGGAAAAACCTCCTCGGGTGGATGTTGGAAAGGAAAGGCCGAAGTAAAGACAATGGATCCAAGAATAGAAGTTCCACCACATTGTTACGATCCCGTGGCCGCTGACGGATCGTAAATTGGAGCTCAGAAGAAGAAGTTATGGAAGAAAGAGCCTTCGAGTCTCTTGGGAGAACTCTGCTCAGAGGAAAGGGGAGGAGAGGGGTGAGTTGAAAAGGAGGAGGGGACCCCTCCTTTTTTAGGGGAGAAAAGTAAAAGTACATGGCATGTAATTATGGTACTCGGCATGTACTCGGATATTTCACACGGTCTCCACGTGGCTTCCATCATGGCTCCGCGGCCTTTGACTGGTCAACACACGGTTTGAGGGTAACGCATACACAGGGAAGGACTACAAGGCGTGTAGATTCAAAATTTTGGAAAGTGTGGGAAAATTCCATTTTACCCTCAAGAGCACTCAGTGGCCTTATTTTTGATAAAAGAATGGGGTGGAGATGTCCAAGCCATTACATCAAATACCACTTAAAACATTATTGTCCTCAAGAATTCAAAAACCAACCCAGAGGAACCCAACAAGATACCTATTAGGGTTCTCGTTATAACAGGTACCCAACCAACAAACCTAATCATATGCGTTAGGAATTCCTTCTCCTATGTCGACATATTATCCGCATTAGGCGACACTGACTCGCTTGCACGGGTTTAATTGCATCCTCATTAATGCGTCTAGATTAAGAAATGGGTCTTCCAACTTTAATACATTAGGATTTTTCAACTCGCACTACCCCCAACACCACACAACCAACACACTTCCTGAACATGTGGTTTGGGGAAATGCCTTCTCCTATGTCGAGATATTATCCGCTTTAGGCGGCACTGACTCACTCGCACGGGTTCAATCGCATCCGCATTAATGCTTCTCGATTAAGGATCAGGTTTTTCCCTTTTTCCCACTCATCCGAACATGCTACACTCTTCTACAAAACAAGGAAACAGAAAGTCTCACAACCGACAAGCCAAGATTTTCATATATCAAAGGTACATAGTAGAACATCAACACAAATCTCAAAATAACAAGGGAAAACACAAGTCCAAACAACTCCGGGTACTGAGTGTGCATATGGGTCTCCTGCTCCCAAGTTCTCTCCTCGAGGCCGCCATGCCTCCACAACACACGAGCCAAGAGAATGGTTCATACACTGAGCACCTTCTCTTTACGATCATCGATTCGGACTGGTCGTTCCTCGAAGGTCACGTCGTCTCCCATATCTAGCTCTCCACAGTAGATAATGTGAGAGTTGTCGTGTAAGTATCGACGTAGCTGGGAGAAGTGGAAGATGTTATGAACCTTATCCAATATAGGTGGTAGGGTCAGCTGATATTCCACCTCACCGACTCACCTAAGCACCTCAAAAGGTTCGATGAACCTAGGTGAGAGCATGCTCCCTTTCCCAAACCTCTTCTACCCCCGTCGAGGGGAAACCTTCAAGAACACATGATCTCCCACCTCGAACTCCAAGGGCCTCCTCTGACGATCAGTATAAGACTTCTGTTAGTCCTGAGCCACTTTCATCCTCTCACGTACAAGCTGTACTTTTTCCATGGTGATCTGCACTACCTTTGGCCCAAGAGCACCTGTCTCACCTACCTCTTCCCAGCAAATGGGTGAATGACACGGTCTTCCATGAAAAGCCTCAAATGGTGCCATGCCAATAGTATAGTGGAATCTGTTGTGGTAGGTGAACTCTACTAAATGAAAGTTTCATACCCATGATCCTCTGAAATCCAGAACGCATGCTTGCAGCATGTCCTCCAACGTCTGGATAGTCTGCTCTATCTGCCCATCAGTCTGGGGGTGTAAAGCAGTGCTAAGGCGTAGCTGGGTGCCAAAAGCATGCTGTATCCCCCTCCAGACTCGTGAGGTAAACTGAGTATCCTGATCTAAGATGATGGTCTTTGGAACTCCATGAAAACTCACCACCTCGTCTACGTACCTCTGTGCTAAGGTACTCACCGGGCCCGACTCCATAATTTCTAAGAAGTGGGCTGATTTTGTCAGTCGATTCACCACTACCCAGATAAAATCATAACCACCCTGAGATCTGGTTAGTCCTGTAACGAAGTCCATTGAGATGTCATCCCACTTCCACTCAGGGACATCTAAAGGATGCAACAAACCATTGGGAACACGTTGTTCAGCCTTCACTTGCTAACACACTAGGCATTTAGCCACAAACTCTTCCACTGCCCATTTCACCCCGGGCCACCAAAGCTGTTCCCTCAGGCCTTGTTACATTTTTGAAACTCCTGGATGTTCCGCCAAGGCTGAGATATGGAACTCATGGAGAACTCCCTCACGCATTGTCTCCGGGACAAACAACCTTCCATGGAAAAGAATCCAATGTCAACTGTCCTCTAACCATCCTTCTGGAGTGTTCCCCTGATTGACACGATCCCACATCACTTCTGCCTCAGAGTCCCCCCACTAAGACTCTTCCACCTGCTGCAACAAGGTGGACTGCACCATCATCTGAAACAAACAGCCTCTAACACCTTCTACCCTGGCATCCAAGTGAAATGCAGCCAACTCTCCCATCACCTTTCAAGCATCAGTGGATTTTCGAACCACTACCTTATGAGACTTCCTGCTCAGGGCATCATCCACAACATTTCCCTTACCTTCAGTGTAAGAGATCTCAAAGTCATAGTCTTGGAGAAAGTCAACCCATATCCACTGCCGCAGGTTTAGGTCACACTATGATAAGATATAACGCATGCTCGTGTGATCTGAGAAGACCAAAAAGCACTCCCCAAAGAGGTAATGTCACCACAACTTCAGTGAAAACACTAATTCTACAAGATCTAGTCCATTGGTTGCATAGTTATGCTCGTGAGGGCGTAACTGACTAGACCTATAATAGATCACTCCCTTATTCTGCATCAGCACACACCCCAAAGAAAGGCCAGAAGCATCACAAAACACCTCATATAACAACCGTTCATCTAGAAACCTGAGAATGAGAGCACTGACCAACGTCTCCTTCAGGTAGTCGAAAGCCTTCTGGCATTGCTCGCTCCATAGGAAGACCTGGTTCTTCATAGTCAAAGCTGTCAATGGAGCAGCAACTCGAGAGAAGTCCGAAACGAACCTCCGATAGTAACGTACTAACCCCAGGAAACTACAAAATTCTACCACGCTCTTGGGTACTTCCCAAGAAATAATTGCCTCCACCTTCTACAGGTCCACTAACACTCCATGTTGAGACACCACGTGCCCAAGAAAGTGTACTTCTTGTGTCATGAACTTACACTTTGACAATTTTCTGTAAATCTGGTGGTGTCGAAGGACTTCCAAGATTGCAATGAGATGCTCAACGTTCTCCTCCTCTGATCTTGAGTAGATCAACTTGTCATCGATAAACACAATGACGAAATGGTCTAGAAACACTTGGAAGACAATGTTCATAAGTCCCATGAACACAGTCGGTGCATTCGTAACTCCAAACGACATCACTACAAATTCAAAGAGCCTATACCTGCACCTGAAAGCCGTCTTCGAGATTTCACTGCCCTTTACCCTCAGATGATGATATCCTGATTGTTGATCAATCTTGGAGAACCAAACTGCTCCCCTCAGTTGGTTGAAGAGATCATCTATCCTTGGAAAGGGGTAGCGGTTCTTGACTGTGACCTGGTTCAACCTTCGGTAGTCTATGAATAGCCCAATACCACCATCTGCCTTCTTCACGAACAAAACTAGAGCATCCCATGGTGATACCCTTGGTCGAACAAAACTCATCTCCATCAAATCGTCAATCTGAATCCGCAACTCCCGCAACTCCGAAGGTGCCATCCGATAAGGGATAATCAAAATCAGATGGGCACCATACTGTAAGTCTATCCCAAACTCAACATCACGTCGGTGGGGTAGAGTCACAACCTCCTCAAGAAAAACATCGAGGAACTCCCCAAAAACCTATGTGACGTCCATCATCACTGTATCAGCTGGAACCACTGATAACCCGCCTAACAAGGAAAGGAGAGTCTCCATATGCCAGTTTTACACCTGATAGCTCCTCTCGCCAACAAAAGCTACACGCTGGCCGTCCATGTTGGAGAACACGACTCTTCTCCGGAAGCAGTCGGTAACGGAACTAACAGAAAACAACCAGTAGATGCCTAGGATGACATCTTATGGCTGCATCTGTAACAGAAGAAGGTCCCCACTAGATCTATGTGGTCCCAACGTCAGCCCACATCCCCGGAAAACACAAGATACGCTGGTCTGGACTCCAACTAGTGTACTCATCACTAGAGGTATGGAAAGTCTCTCTAAGTATAGTCCCAAAGCATAGGCTAGACCAGGTGCAACAAAGTAGTGTGAAGCTCACAAATTGAACAAAGCAGAATCAAAAGTGTTGAACAAACAAATCGTACCTCGCACCACCTCTGGTCCTACTGGATCTATCAACTCTGCTGCATGCAACTATCCACACCCAGCTCCTCTACCTCCCTAATGTTGTCCCCCTCACCGACCACGCCCTGGTTGAGGTCCCTGAGGAGCACCCTGAGGTCGGCCTCCTCCTTCAAAGTCTTCCCTCAGAAGAGCATGGTCCTTCTGCTGCTGGAAGGGCCCCGCCGGCAACTGGTACTGCTGAGGTGGGCACTGAACCTCCCCACCTCCACCGTACTGAGCTCGGGTCGAACACCGACTCTGAACGTGTCTGAAAACTCCACAAGAAAAACACTTCGGTCCTGGGCCCATGAAAAAGGGATGAGGAATTGAATATCTCAACTGGAACTGCTGGGGCCAGCATTCCACTGGCCTGAACCTATAAGGTCCTGTCGTAGGAGACCTGCTGCTGACTGCCTTCCCCTTCAACGAGACCGGCTGGATCCCCTCTCGTGGTGCACCTCCCAGCGAGTGAATCCTCTATACATCCTCTGCCTTCTTCTATACTTCCAAGTATGTCAGAAGGGTGAAGGGGGTGACAACATACTTGAGCGATGGACGAAGCGACTCCTCCAAGCATCTCACCCGAGACTCCTCATCCGGAAAGAGATCCGGAGCAAAGCGCAGGATATCCTTGAACGTGATCCCCAGCTCTTGTACTGACATACTCCCCTACTAAAGGGAGAGTAACTCATGCCGCTTCTCCGCCTTGATAATGGATGAAAAGAATTCCTCTTGGAATTCCTTCTCAAAGTCATCCCATGGAACCTCTACCTATATCCTCTCTCTGTGGTAGAGCGTCCACCACTGTCACGCCACACCTCTCAGCTAACTGACTGCTAGGGGAACCCAATACTCCCTCGGAGCCCGAATCAACGTAAAAGCGATACCTATCTCCTCAAGAAACCCCTCCATCTCCGTATCCGATGTACTACCCTCGTACTTCTTGAGGGTCTGCTGCTGCAAATAATGGAGAGTCTTCTGCCACTGGCTATCTTCCTCCTCTCGATCAATCCTCAACAGATCGACCACCTAAATCTGCTAGGCCTTGGCCGTCTGAGCCACCTGTGGACGACGTCCTGGTGCCATAGCTGTATGGTAAACAAAGATCGCATAAGCCCAAGTAGTAAGGAAATTTCTCAAGTTTTTATTTTATTATTTTCATTTCAATTTCTTTCCCAAAACACCCAAATCTAGTAAAACACAATCATGATGATGCATGTACCTTCCCTAGGGTCTCTACCCTGCAATCAATGTATTATCACTTGGTCATTCGGTAGGCTCAGAGTCCTTGTATCAGATCATGGGGGTCCCTAAAATCTCGTTTCCTAACTGGTCTTCCTTAGTCTATGTCACGCACCAAGATTAACTAACATTGTTGTCCTACCATCCAATGCAATCCTCACGGTGCCTAACTCTAGACTCCATCCTATCTCTCAACCATCACCTCTGATTCCATTCTGTCATGACCCCCTCCCACCAAATATGCCCCTCTTGAGCTGGTAAGGGTGAAATAGAGATAATAACCCCCCGAGTCCCGCCTCCAGTAGGCCCCGGGGTGGCGACTAGCACCAAGGGTATGGGTTTTCACAAATATGGGAGGCATTACCCTTTTTATTATTTAGGATCGGGAAATAAGACAAGTAAACCAACAAAAAGGAAAAGAACAAGTGTATAAAAATAAACCCAAACCACGCCCACATGCGTGTTTAAACAATTTTATAACAAGGTGCAAGTACAAGAAAGTTCAAAGTACAATACCAAAAGAAAACAATAGTACAACAACTGCAAAAACTCCAAATGTCTGACTAGTAGGGTCCCGCACGACCCTGGTAGCCTCCTGGAAACCTGAAAGTAAATGTAGGGTGAGCATAAAAGTATACTCTATAGGGAAACCTAAAGATCTCGTGCACAAGTGGGGAGACATCCTAATGTCCCTTGAGAACAAAAGAAGAAACCTAGAAAAAAAATCTATCCACCCAACCTCACCGACCACACTCACCGAAAACAAAATCAAAACAGGTAGTAGTATATAAGAAACAAGATTATCGGGTACCCCACACCATTTCCATTTAGTTAGCTCCTCTTCCTAACGGCGAATGTCCGGACGCTTCCACACTCTCCTCGCCCACACACACCTGGGCCTCACAAACCACACATCCAGCCCACACACACCTGGGACTCACAAGCATGTATCCCACGCGCACACACCTGGGTCTCACAACCATCTATCCCGCCCACACACACATGGGCCTCACAACCACGTATCCCGCCCGAACACACATGGGCCTCACAACCACGTATCCTGCCCGCACACACTTGGGCCTCATCCCGAAGATTCTTGGGAAATAGTAGAACCTGCCCAAAGAGTCTTGGGGTAAAACCACCCCAATCGAATCCTACCTGAAGATTCTTAGGTGTGAGGTTTCCTCAAGCCATCACATCCTAGGGGAGAAGGAGCAGGAAAGAGCTAGTAACTAAGGGAAAAACACCCTCTCCCATGAAATGGGAGTGTTCGACGCTAAGTGCTCAACATGGGCGGGGTGTGTCAAAACAAAAAGATACAGATATATATATATATAAACCAAACACTCAGCCCAAACTATGGCTTCCAAACAGAGAAACTGAGCACATGCCTTGGAACTACTACTACGAAGCATGCATACACCCAACAACCCCAACCCCATTTAGGTTTTCACGTTTCAGCCGAATTAGTTTATTTAGTTCCTTAACTACTAGGAAACTATCCACAACCAACCACATCGATCATTCGTAAAACATATCCCTACCATCAACAAAACAAGTTAGGAAAAACACAAGCAGTACAAAAAAGTCTTTCTTATTAGCCAAACATCCCCATTGATTATTATTCTTGTTCCATTACCATGACCCACTATTCATTAACTCTTCCAATTTTTATTTATTATTCACAACCCATAGCCCATTCACATTCAAACCCATCCCGGCAGCCCCGCTGCCAACCACCATAACCACAACTGCACCATACATCATTATCCCTTTAATACCATTTATCGCAGCCCCGCTGCCCACCCGATCCACAAAAACCCACAAAACAACTTTTGTGCCACATCATCGCCCCTTTAACATCATTTACCGAAGCCCGACTACTTGTTCTATTCGTAACAACCCAGGATTCAAACCTCCCTTTCACACACCTGTAACCAAGCCAAAAACCCACATGTTCATTATTCCATTTTGTTTAAATGGGATGATCACACAAGGGTTCCAGATATTAAAGAGATAACTTTACGTGATTAACCAATTTCCACATTCCACAAAGTTTCCATCCACAAAAAAAGTCTAAAAAGATAGGGAAACATTTAATTGTGCAAGAAAAGGCCCCCAACGACCATGATTTTAAGTAGGCATAATCCTATTCAATTCATAACATATCAATAGGATAAACAAAGGTAAACATAACAAATTTCCCCATCCCCGTTCTTTAACCATTTATTATCTTTATTTAATGGTTCAACTGTTTCTCATGAAAACAAAAGTATACCCACCCAAACTGATGCACAAATTAGAGAGGCGGAGGTAATATCCATACCTCAATAGTGTATGATCGTAACGCTCCCCCGGATCAACCTTAGAAGACGTCTGTCGGCGTCCGTCACTTCTCTCGGGTCCCGGAAAAACCTCCTCAGGTGGAAGTTGGAAAGGAATGGCCGAAGGAAATACAACAGATCCAAGCATAGATGTTCTGCCTCGTCTTTACGATCTCGTGGCCGCTGACGGATCATAAATCGGAGCTCGGACGAAGATGTTATGGAAGAAAGAGCCTTCGAGTCTATTGGGAAAACTCTACTCAGAGGAAAGTGGAGGAGAGGGGTGAGTTGAAAAGGAGGAGGGGACCCCTCCTTTTATAGGTGAGAAAAGAAAAAGTACACGGTGTTTACTTTATGGTACACGACGTTTACTCGTTTATTCAAAGCTAGCTCTGAGGCCATTGACTGGTTAACACACGGTATGAGGGTAACAAATACGCGGGGAAGGACTACACGGCATGTAGTTTGGGCACACGACGTGTACCCAAACTACACGGCGTGTAGTTTCAACATTCTGGAAAGTGTGGGAAAAGTACATTTTACCCTCCAGAACACTTTGTGGACTACTTTTTGATAATGGAATGGGCCAGAGAGGTCCAGGGCATTACAAATTAACCCACACTAGACTCCCTTATATACTTATTATTAGTTATAATAATATTCATAACCTAGGAAATGAAAACATAAGAAAATAGGTAATATCAAACACTTAGTAAGTGTACATTCAAGTGATATAAATTTAATATACAACATGAGAATAAAATGATATTCTGGGTATAATCAAGGTATATGGACATAACATATGAAAACATACCAAACCATGAAAAGAATCCTAAATCATGATTCATGAAAAAAGGCTTGGAATAACATAAGACACAAGCAATTTTGTTTAGAAATGTTATTTAATAAAAATAATCAATGAGATTATAATAAAATGATAATTCATAATTGTTTCACAATGATTAGAATAGGTATGTATTTCCTTCAAGACTCAAAAACTTGAGCCCACACATGGGAAAAATATAATAGTGCCCATGTGTACATATATCCTATGATATAAACATTTATCCAATGTGATTGAGGGTGATATGGGACCCCACACATCAATCATTCATACATATGTGAGACACATCAAGCTAATAATTCATTATATCAAGAATAAACCATGTAAATAAATAGTTTCATTTCTTTTTCAAATGGATTGACATAAAGAAATGAATTATAAGTCCACCAATAATCATAACGTGATTAACCCATGTAAAATAAGTTAGTATCTGAAGATATTATGTAATATTCTAGGTAAAAACCCCTTAATTAAGATGAAAGTGTGTATATAATATACATTGTATAGATGAAAATAATATAGGGTTAATTCAGTAATGTTCCAAACCAAATAATGTATTGAATATCAGTGAACTCCCTTCAATAAAGGGATGTAAATATAGGGTGTTAATAGAGGAATGGAATTGGAATTAAACAATATTTAAAACTAGTAAGTGATAAGGAATGAAAAAGAACTAATTGATTTCAATGATTTTAATGACCAAAAACCTATATGAGTATTTAGAGTATAATTAATAAAAATTTATATCCTAAAAAGAAGATAAATATTTGATAAATAGGTGAATATATTTTATACTATAAAAAGGTTTTTAGATTTTTTTTAATATTTACCCAAAAAAATTAATTTTCATGCAATATTCAAAATAAAATTTGTATTTTTTAAAAATGTTATGTAAGAACATTTGAAAAAAATTCATTTTAAAATAACCATCATTTGGAATCCTTATTAAAGACAAAAAAATTATCCAACGGAATCATTTAATGGATGAAAAATAAAATTATCATTGGTGGGAAACAATTATAATTTTTTAAAATTATGTAATCAAAACTGACATCAATAAATGGGTGAAAAAACAATATTTTTTTAAGATAAAAAGGTTAATGGGACGTTCATATGGGTAAAAAATATTTCGGTTACCACATATAATGGATAAAATTGGGTTTAATGTAAAATATGGGAAATTAGGTGAAACCATCATTAAATTGGATGATATTTATTCTCACTAATGACATAATTTTTGAGATAGACATTGATCATGGTAAAAGATATGAATTGAAAATAAATTTTCCTATAGAGGGGTATATATGATAAAATGAAATAGTTAATTAAGTTAGATGAAACCATTCATGTTAGAAATAATTTTAAGAAGAAAGAGTTTTACTCAATGATGGTAGTTGTGTTAACAAAAACCCTAGAAACATTGGTATCATTGGAATTGAAACCCATAAAATAAAAATGTAACATTAATTCTTAAATACCATAGATTTAATGAAAATTAGGATAAAAAATGCCTAACCATTATGTAAGCTACAAAAATTAAGTAACCGTGGAATATAAATTATTACTCAATGAAGAAAATTGAGATGTAAAAACCCTTACAATAATGAAACCATAAGAAAAATGTGCATAATCAGCTTATCATGAAATTGATATTAAAATAAAATTAAATGAAATATATTAAATATAATTTATGTAAATTGTCTAGTGAATAAACCATATATATGATATGATGGTTCAAAATATCAAATAAGTCTCATGGATTTGAAAATAAAGGCAAATATCCCTTACTAACAATCCCTCAAAGCCAAGAGTGCACTGAAATCATGTATTAAATAAAAAAACTATCATAATAATATATTTATGAATCCCATTCAAACAGCTAAACATTTTCATAATTAATATATAATCATTTATTAAAAATACATTTTCAGATTTCAATTTATTTCCACCATCTAATGTTATTTCCTTTATTTTATTAAAACTAGTTTCATAGTTGATGTGTTGATTATTGTTTATATATTACAATTTAATCATTTTAAGTTAAATATTGGCAATTTTATATATTCTTATAATTATTTATGATAATATATGATCATTTTATAAGTAATTAGGTTATGATTCGGGATGATGATGTTGGGGGTGAGATTGTTTGAGTAATTTTTTTATAAAAAAAACTGTGGTATTAATATTAATTTAAATATTATTATAATATCAACAAAACCATATAAAATTAGTGTGATCATATTTATAATAAAACTAGTATTCTAGATTTTATATTTATCCATGATTAAATTTTATTAATAGTTTTTGTTGGTGGTTAATCCCACCCATGCAAGGACAAGATATATTCTTCGAGAGATTATGGCCATGAAAGTGATTATTCATGAATAATATCATTATTATAAATGATTAATGATACTATTGAAAAGATTTTATGGTGTCTAATAAATTTATAAGATATTTATATGAATGATAAAAATTTTGAATGAAAAACTAAATACATTACTTTCATGAAGGTGATAATATACATGTACACACAAATGAAACATTCATTTACATAAATCTCACTATAGGTACGCATCGAATTATATTTTTATAGTATATTTAATTTATAACTTATTAATTAAATACCAATTTTAAAATAAGATTTAATGGTGTTTTTATAAGGCCCAGCCTTAAACCTTATGTAATCTTGAGTTATTACAAGATTACACATTGAGGATCTTTTTGGGTTTAGTGTTTTAGAGAATTAGATCTTAAAACATGCATTACATTCCACATATGAACAAAGTGGTTACATAAAGATATTATTATTCATTCCCATCAATGGAAACATATTTAAAATAAAACATGGATTCTTTCTTGACACTTCCTTAACACTATCATCATATCATGTACCTTTCCCTTGACCTGTGAAAATCATATCAAAAAAAACTTGGGATGAGCAAAAAAAGCTCAGTATGGGTTATGAAAATATGGAAAGGAAACATGGTTACATATATACATATGGATGAGATCATACTTTACCCATAAAACATAAGCACATTAACATACCTCATCAAATCATGAATAAATCATAGAAATCATAAGACATAAAGGTAACTTGAGGCATTCATAACATCCTTACGTAGGGAGTAACCCTCTTGGTTACGTTTGGAATACCCATCACAGTATATTCCCTAAATCTCTTCGGAGAAACCTTAACGTTTCACTCCTTCGCGTTACCCAATGCATTGGAGAGCTATATCGGGCTCACCCGCAGTTATTTTATCATGGAACCACCCGTCTTCATAATAATGCCCAAGAACCTCAACATAATCGTATCACATAAAACATGTATAAAGGAAACATAACATTTACACCTTTAAATCACAAGATATAAATACAAAACATTGATATAAAAACATCATGAAAACCATTTTCAATACAAAAATAAAAGAAAAGTGAAACATGGTATTTATTTTTCTTTTAAAAAGAAGGTATGGCTTGTAGAGGAAGCCGAAACTCAAATAACAGTCACGACGGCAGAGAAGTTGTTGTCGCTGCATACGTATGACAAAAACATTCCCTTTTTTCGTTTAGTAAATGCTTCATATAAAAAAGATTCCTTTTAATAAATGTAAAAGTCAAAGGGGTTTATACACCGTATAAAATAAAGTTGTGTATAAAATAAAATATGCCTCAATGAAAGGAGATTGAGACGAAGTCCCATACCTCGGGTTCGACTTGACTCGACCGTTATTTAATCTCCTGAATAATAAACTTGAGTTAATATCTACTTGATTATGAACCTTTTTCAAGTTCATTATTCCTTTTAAACCATGTTATGAACATCATGTAATCATTTATGTTAATAATGTTCATTTTGTCGGTATTTGGTCCTTAAGTCAAAAATAGACTTCTTACACTTACATGTTGTTAATTTGGTCAAAGTTTCTTTATATCCAGAATGGTATTAATGATTTGGATAACATATATATCATATATATTCATCATATACATGTATTTATAATATTACATCACATTTAGAGGTAAGAAATGAAATGCACCGTTCATGGAGAGGGTAAGCCGTACGTATGCATGAACGCTACTTCCATTTCTATTTCATATTTTCTGGAATAGAATCATAATGATATAATAGTATATTATAATTCCAGTATAATAACATATATAATATCATTATCTTTATCCTTTACACATGCCACATATGGTATTAACGAATCAAATCACTTTCAGGGGGCGGTAGTCCGCACTTCCTAAAATGAAGATATCGTGTTTACCCATAATGGAAACAATAGTGGTAAGACATAAATGAAAAATACAGATTCTTAAGGAAAGAATAAACATATTATATATCATATATAAAAATAGTGACATCATAATGGCCACCTTTTAAGGTTTTAAATGAGTATTGAACAATCATTGTTTCGGGAGGCATAATTTCGCCATCCACGGAAACCGTACGTTCCTTAACCATTTGATGTAGTTGTGTGAGAGTGTAGCTCGAATAAATCTTATAAAAACTTCCTAGTATATTGAAGATACTGCTGTTGTTACAAAAGAAGTAAATAAAAAGAGTTTATGGGGTTGGAGAAGCAAAATAAAACTAATGAACATGAGAGAATGAATTACCTTTAAAAGTGTAACTCCTATTGATTTGAGCTCAAAGGCTTCCTTTGAAAGGATTCATCCCAAAGGGAATCCTCTAGGATGAGGAGAGGAATGTAGAGAGAGTAGATGGGCCGGGGATGGCCGAGCCAAAGGCTTGAGGAGTGTGTGAAATGAGGTAGAGGTGGGGGCCTTTTATAAGAGCAGAGGAGGGGCACTTTTGGAAATCATGAAACTATTATTTTATTTTCAAAAGTGTTTAGAATTTATAAGGTCCCACATTGATATATTTATAAGATAAGATGATAAGGCTTCTAAATATTCCCATCCAATAGTTTTTGGACAAGTGTAGGTTTTAGATATTACATTATCTTTTCATTTTATTTAAATTGTTAAAAAAATGAGGTCATCGCTGCATCATCATGATGTCATAAATAATTTAATTTATTTAATGTCTTAAAATTATAAAAAAAAAATAATATGATGTAGGAAATATTTTTAGCTATCTAATGAATATTTATAGACAAAAATATGATTAGTATAACCCTTTCTAAAAATTGTTTTAGTAAAACAATTTATGTTAGTGTCATTTTCACCTTTATTTAAAAAAAAGGCATTAAAGTCATTATCTCACCCAAGTTGCTCCATGGGGTCCCCTAAATCGACCCATGGGTTTTCTTGGTCGGACATGAAACAACCAATAGGGTTAAAACATGTTTCAAGCTCATCTCATTTTATTAAAGCATTGTTTTTACCTTAAACTACACTAATTACCTCTAATCGCGATTAATGAAAAAAAGTTACTATTCACCAAAAAATTATTTTCATCCCATTGAACCAAATTTTACATACTAATGAAAACCATGTATGTCGGAGTTTCAAAATTAAATACACATTAGTGGTAATCTTTAATTTAACTGAAAAATCAGTTTGCTTGATTACCACTTAGTGGTTTCACTATTCATAAAAAATTGGAGTTTTATCAGAAAAATACCAAAACGTCACCCTAAGCTAGATTTGATATTCTGAATTCAAAAAATGAAGTCTATTTTACAAAATTCAAAACATATAAGTCACATTAATTAATTTAATAATTAATTCCCGCTGTCAGAGCAAATAGCGTGTTTTTATGAAACAATAAGTATCAAAAGATTGACACCAGTTTAAGTCCAATTTCAAAGTGAAATTGATTCCAATGACCACCATTGGATTAAATGGTAACAATATATTCTAATTTCACTTCAAAACCAAATCAAAAGATAATATAATCATATAAATAAATTAGATTAAAAAGAAGCTTTGATGTAAAATGCAGTATTTTTCACTATTCATTAAAAAATGAACATTGTCAGAAAAATACCAAAAATTCACACAAAGTAAATTTTGATGTCCCAATCATAAATAATAAGTTTATTTTGACAAAACTAGTTTATAAAATTATCAAAATATAGATTTAAAAAGGGTTTTCCATCAAAAGGCAGTAAAACAATCTTTTAAGAATATTAGTGTATTCCATGCTTAAGATTGGATTTATTTTCATTTTAAGTCTCTGAAACACTATCTAATTCATTAATAGACATAGATAAAAATATCTATTATTCATTACTTAATTGGGATGTTACATCCTTCCCCCCTTTAGAAAATTGCGTCCCCGAAATTTATTTACTTACCGAATAAATAGGGGTACTTATCCCTCATTGCATTTTCAGATTTCCATGTTGCCTCTTCAATCATGTGGTTTTCCACAAAACCTTTACCTGGTGAATCACCTTATTCCGTAACACTTTCTCCCTGTGGTCAAGAATTTGGACTGGTTGTTCCTCATAAGATAGGTTCTCTTCCAGCTGAACTACCTCTGGACTCAAAACATGAGATGGATATGGCATATACTTTCTCAACATCGAAACGCGAAAAACATTGTGTACCTGAGATAAACTCGGAGGTAAAGCCACTCAGTAAGCAACTAATCCAAATTTCTCCAGAATTTTATATGGTACAATAAACCTTGGACTCAGCTTTCCTTTCTTACCAAATCTCATCACACTTTTCCAAGGAGAAACCTTGAGAAAAACATGATCACCTACCTCGAAAGATAGATCCTTCCTCCGGTTATCCGCATAACTCTTATGCCTTCTCTGAGCTGTTCTCATGTGTTTCTTGAATCAGTTGAACGTTTTCTGCCAACTATTCAACCAATTCTGGTCGCATCAACTTCCTTTCACCCACATCATCCCAGAAAGCTGGAGTTCGACACCGCTTCCCATATAATGCCTGAAATGGTGCCATATGTATACTGGAATGAAAACTGTTATTATATAAAAATTCAACCAAAGAAAGATGTTGGTCCCAACTTACCTGACAATCCATAGAACATGCTCGTAGCATATCCTCCATTGTCTGAATTGTTCGTTCTGACTGCCCATCTGATTGAGCATGATAAGCTGTAATAAAATTTAATTCAGTACCCAACGACTTTTGAAGGCCTTTCCAAAAGTTAGAAGTAAACCTGGGATCACGATCTGATACAATGGAGAGAGGAAATCCATGTAACCTGACTATCTCTTTAAGATACAAATGGGAAAGCTGATCAAGATAGAAAGCATCTCGTATAGCAAGGAAATGAGTAGATTTGGTCAAGCGATCAACAATAACCCAGATTGCATTATTACCTCGAGATGTCTTCGGTAATCCAACAACAAATTCCATGGATATATTCTCCCATTTCTACTCTGGCACTGGTAGAGGCTGAAGAATCCCTTTCGGTAACTTCTGCTCGGCTTTAACCTGCTGACAAGTCAAATAATTCACAGTAAAATCAACAATATCTCTTTCCATTCCATCCCACCAGTAATACTCCCGCATATCTCTATACATCTTTGTACTGCCAGGATGAACTGAAAACGGAGAACTATAAGCTTCAATTGCAACTCCCTCTTCAACTGTGAATCAGAATTCACACACAATCTCTTCCCAAATTTCAAAACACAATCATTATCAATGTTGAATTCAGGCAACTTACCTTTCTGAACTAGCTCTACCTTTTTCTGCAACTCACTGTCTTTCTTCTGTGCTTGCTTGATTCTGCCTGATAGAGAAGATCTCACTGATACCTGAAAAAAAACAGAAGGACTTCCTGCACCAACAACTTCTATGCAAAAGTTCATCAAATCCTTAACCAAAGGATCACGTTCCAAATGAAACATTTCTAATGAAGCATTACTTTTTCGACTCAAAGCATCAACCACTTTATTTGCTTTTCTCGGATGGTAATGAATTGTACAATCATAATCCTTGATTAATTCTAGCCATCTCTTTTGTCTCATGTTAAATTATTTCTGAGTGAATATATACATTAAAATTTTGTGATCGGTATATATTTCACACTTTACTCCATACAAATGATGCCTCAAAATTTTTAAAGCAAAAACAATAGCAGCTAATTCCAAATCATGTGTAGGAAAATTTACCTCATGAGTTTTCAACTGTCGTGAAGCATAAGCAATTAACTGATCATTCTGCATTAGAACGCAACCAAGTCCTTTCAATGAAGAATCACTGTATATAAAAAACTCACCATTCCTGGAAGGTAGTGCCAAAACTGGAGCATTCACCAACCTTCTTTTCAATTCCTGAAAACAATCATCACATTCTTTTGTCCAGATAAACTTAACACCCTTATGAGTTAGCTTAGTCATTGGACTAGATAACCGTGAAAAATTTCTAACAAACCTTTGGTAATAGCCCGCCAAACCAAGGAAGCTACGAATCTCGGTTACATTTGTGGGACTTGTCCATTCTTCCACAACTTTTGTTTTTCTAGGATCAACAGTTATTCCATGTTTTTAAACAATGTGACCAAGGAAAGAAATTTGTTGTAACCAAAACTCACATTTGCTGAATTTCCCATACAATTTCTTTTCTTTTAAGGTTTGTAAGATAACCCTTAAATGTCTTTCATGCTCCAATTTACTTTTAGAAAACACCAAAATATCATCAATGAAAACCACTACAAACTTATCCAAGAACTCATGGAAAGTTCTTTTCATAAATTCCATGAATACAGCAGGTTCATTGGTTAACCCAAAAGGCATTACTACAAATTCATAATGGCCATATCTCGTACGGGACGCGGTTTTCAGAACATCTTCTTCATTTACTTTCAACTGATGGTACCCCGATCTCAAGTCAATCTTTGAAAAAAACTAAGCTCCCTGGAGCTGATCAAACAAATCATCGATATGAGGCAAAGGATATTTGTTCTTAATTGTGATATTATTCAAGGCTTTATAATCAATGAAAAGTATCATAGAACCATATTTCTTTTTAACAAATAAAATAGGAGCACCCCACGGTGATGTGCTAGATCAAATGAAACCTTTCTCTAATAAATCTTGCAATTGCTCCTTCAACTCTAACAGTTCAATTTGATCCATTCGATAAGGGGGTTTTGAAATTGGCTTAGCATCATGAACTAAGTCAACAGTAAACTCAACTTCCCAATCTGGTATTATTCTAGGAAACTCATCAGGAAAAACATCAGGATACTCATTTACCACTGGCACATAATTAATCTAAACCGTTCTTTTATTTTCAACGACGTGTGCAAGGTAACATTCATTTCCATCTTTTACAAGTTTCTTGGCCTCTTGATAAGTTATCAACAGTAGGGGTTCATTCTTGTACACAAACTGAAAGTCTTTCTGAAAAGAAACTTCTCTAGCTCTACAGTCAATCTTAGCATGGTAAATAGAGAGCCAATACATACCCAGGATAACATCAAACTCTACTAGAGGTAGATCAATAAGGTTTTCAAGTAGGTTCTTTCCACAGATAAGGATAGAAAGATTATTATAAATTCTTTTTGCCTCAAAATTTCCCCCAGTTGTTTTTACCAAAAGTTCAGGATTCATTTCTTGAGATGGTATTACCATTTTACTAGAAAAGGATTCAGAGATGAAAGAATGTGTAGACCCCGAATCAAACAACACACTGGCATAATCTGAAAAAACAAACAAAGTACCTGATACAACTTCATTTGATGGCCCGAAATCTGCTGAAGTAGTTGCAAAGGATTTCACCACCCCTTTCTGCTTGTAGTCTAACTGCTTCCCATCACTCAAGCTCTTTGTCGGACACTCGTTTGCATAGTGACCAATCTCATTGGACTTATAACATTTCACTAACTGTAAATCAAATTTGGTCTTACCATCACCCTGATCTTTTTCAGTGCAATCACGAGCCTTATGTCCCATCTTACCACATCGGTAGCACTTTCCAGAATTCAGAAGACATTCCCCAGCATTCCTTTTGCCACATTTATCACAAACAGGAAATTTAGTTTTCTTTCCACCAGAATTTTTTGAAGAATTCTTACCTTTCTCCCACCACCTCGGTCTCTTCTTCTGTTGGTTGTTATAGAACACTTGCTCATTGGCAAACTCCATTTCCACCTTCTCATCACATCGAACAAGCTTTTCATAACTTTTAAACTCACGAGAAGCTAATTCCCTTCGATATTTTGGATTTAATCCTATTAAAAAACGATTGATTTTACTATCAAGGTCTCGGATAAAATTTGGAGCATACCTTGCCAATCGAGTGAACCTTTCTTCATAGGTAGCCACTGAGTCTTCCTCTTGCCTCAATTCCAAGAATTTATTTTCCATCCTAAGTCGAACAGCCTTAGGAAAATACTTCTCAAGAAACATACCTTTGAATTCATCCCAGTCAAGAGCATCAATCTCATCGGCGTCCCTGATATTTTTAACAATCGACCACAACTGATCTGCCTCACCCTCCAAATGGTAAATAACAAGACTAACATTTTGAATTTCTGAACACCCCATGACATCGAAAATCTTCTCCAGTTCTTTAATCCACCCTTCAGCTAACACAGGGTCAGTTGGTCCTCTGAATGATGGGGGATGTTGCCTCATGAAATGTTCCACCACTGACATGTTCCTCTGCGGTTGATCTGGTTGATCTCGTGTATGGATACCACCACCATTTATCGCTTGAGTCAACTGCGCCGTTACTGCAACAAACTGTTCAGTTCCAATTCCGACCATCTAAGGATGCTGATTCGGAAGGTTATTTCCTTCTTTATGCCTTCCTAGCACTTCTTCCCTATTTCCTTTGCGGAAAACCATTCTGAACAAACATGTCTTAGATGAAGCAACCTGGTAATCTTCAAATGCTATATAATTTCAAAAAAATATATTTGGATAATCATTTAATAGAATTCTAACTCCTAAAGTTATCTAAACCGACCTCTGATACCAACTATAAGGCCCCAGCCTTAAACCTTACATAATCTTGAGTTCTTACAAGATTACACATTGAGGATCTTTTCAGGTTTAGAGTTTTAGAGAATTAGATCATAAAACTTGCATTACATTCCACATATAAACAAAGTGGTTACATAAAGATAGTATTCTTCATTCCCATCAATGGAAACATATTTAAAATAAAACATGGAATCTTTCTTGACACGTTATTGACACTATCATCATATCATGTACCTTTCCCTTGACCAATGAAAATCATTTCAAAAAAAACTTGGGATGAGCATAAAAAGCTCAGTATGGGTTATAAAAATATGGAAAGGAAACATGGTTACATATATACATAAGGATGAGATCATACTTTACCCATAAAACATAAGAACTTTAACATAACTCATCAAATCATGAATAAATCATAGAAATCATAAGACATAAAGGTTACTTGAGGCATTCATAACATCATTACGTAGGGAGTAACCCTCTTGGTTACATTTGGAATACCCATCACAGTATATTCCCTAAATCTCTTCGGAGAAACCTTAAAGTTTAACTTCTTCGCGTTACCCAATGCATTGGAGAGCTATATCAGGCTCACCCGCCCTTAGTTTATCACGGAACCACCCGTCTTCATAATAATGCCCAAGAACCTCAACATAATCGTATCACATAAAACATGCATAAAGGAAACATAACATTTCAACCATTAAATCACAAGATATCAATACAACACATTGATATAAAAACATCATGAAAACCATTTTCAATACAAAAATAAAAGAAAAGTGAAACATGGTATTTATTTTTCTTTTAAAAAGCAGGTATGGCTTGTAGAGGAAGTCAAAACTCAAATAACGGTCACGACGGCGGAGAAGTCATTGTCACTGCATACGTACGACAAAAACATTCCCTTTTGTTGTTTAGTAAACGCTTCGTTAAAAAAGATTCCTTTTGAATAAATTTAAAAGTCAAAGGGGTTTATACACCGTATAAAAGAAAGTTGTGTATAAAATAAAATATGTCTCAATGAAAGGAGATTGAGACGAAGTCCCATACCTTGGGTCCGACTTGACTCGATCGTTATTTAATCTCCTAAATAATAAACTTGAGTTAATCTCTACTTTCTTAAGAAACTTTTTCAGGTTCATTATTCCTTTTTTACCATGTTATGAACATCATGTAATCATTTATGTTAATAATGTTCATTTTGTCGGTATTTGGTTCTTAAGTCAAAAATAGACTTCTTACACTTACATGTTGTTAATTTGGTCAAAGTTTCATTATATCCAGAATGATATTAGTGATTTGGATAAAAAAAATATCATATATATTCATCATATACATGTATTTATAATATTACATCACATTTAGAGGTAAGAAAGGAAATGCACCGTTCATGGAGTCGGTAAGTCGTACGTACACATGAACGCTACTTCCATTTCTATTTCGTATTTTCTGGAATGGAATCATAATTATATAATAGTATATTATAATTCCAGTATTTTAACATATATAATATCATTAACTTTATCCTTTACACATTCCACATATGGTATTAACAAATCAAATCACTTTTAGGGGGAGGTAGTCCGCACTTCCTAAAATGAAGATATCGTGTTTACCCATAATGGAAACAATAGTGGTAAGCCATAAATGAAAAATAAAGAAGCTTAAGGAAAGAATAAACATATTATATATCATATATAATAATAGTGACATCATAATGGCCACCTTTGAAGGTTTTAAATGAGTATTGAACAATCATCATTTCGGGAGGTAGAATTTCTCCATCCACAGAAACCGTATGTTCTTTAACCATTTGATGTAGTTGTGTGAGAGTGTAGCTCAAATAAATCTTATAACAACATCCTAGTATATTGAAGATACTGTTGTTGTTACAAAATAAGTAAATAAAAAGAGTTTAGGGGGTTGGAGAAGCAAAATAAAACAAATGAACATGAGAGAATGAATTACCTTTAAAAGTGTAACTCCTTTTGATTTGAGCCTAAAGGATTACCTTTAAAGGATTATTCCCAAAGGGAATCCTCTAGGATGAGGAGAGGGATATGGAGAGAGTAAATGGGTAGGGGATGGCCGAGCCAAATGCTTGAGGAGTGTGTGAAATGAGGTAGAGGTGGGGGGCCTTTTATAAGAGGAGAGGAGAGGCACTTTTGGGAATCATGAAACTATTATTTTATTTTCAAAAGTGTTTCGAATTTCTAAGGTCCCACATTGATATATTTCGAATATAAGATGATAAGGCTTCGAAATATTTCCATCCAATAGTTTTTGGACAAGTTTAGGTTTTAGATATTACATTATCTTTCCATTTTATTTAAATAGTTAAATAATGAGGTCATCGCTGCATCATCATGATGTCATAAATAATTTAATTTATTTAAAGTCTAAAAATTATAAAAAAAAATTAATATGATGTATGAAATATTTTTATCTTTCTAAAGAATATTTATAGACAAAAATATGATTAGTATAACCCCTTCTAAAAATTGTTTTAGTAAAACAATTTATGTTAGTGTCATTTTCACCTTTATTTAAAAAAAATGCATTAAAGTCATTATCTCACCCAAGTGGCTCCATGGGGTCCCCTAAATCGACCCATGGGTTGTCTTGGTCTGACATGACACAACCAATAGGTATAGGACATGTTTCAAGCTCATCTCGTTTTGTTAAAGCATTATTTTTAACTTAAACTACACTAATTTCCTCTAATCGCGATTAATGAAAAAAGGTACTATTCACCAAAAAATTATTTTCATCCCATTGAACCACATTTTACATACTAGTGACAACCATGTATGTAGGATTTTCAAAATTCAATACACATTATTGGTAAAATTTCATTTAACTGAAAAATCAGTTTGCTTGATTACCACTTAGTGGTTTCACTATTCATCAAAAATTGGAGTTTTTCAGAAAAATACCAAAACTTCACCCTAGGATATATTTGATATTCTGAATTCAAAAATGAAGCCTATTTTAAAAAATTCAAAACATATAAGACACATTAATTAATTTAATAATTAATTCCCACTGTCAGAGCAAATAGCGTGTTTTTATGAAACAATAAGTATCAAAAATTGACACCAGTTTAAGTCAAATTTCAAAGTGAAATTTATTCCAATGACCACCATTGGATTAAATGGTAAAAATATTTTCTAATTTCACTTCAAAACCAATTCAAAAGATAATATAATCATATAAATAAATTAGATTAAAAAGCAGTTTTGATGTAAAATGCAGTATTTTTCACTATTCATTAAAAAATGAACATTGTCAGAAAAATACCAAAAATTCACACAAAGTAAATTTTGATGTCCCAATCATAAAGAATAAATTTATTTTGACAAACATAGTTTATAAAATTTTCAAAATATAGATTTAAAAAGGGTTTTCCATCAAAAGGCTGTAAAACAATCTTTTATGAATATTAGTGTATTCCATGCTTAAGATTGGATTTATTTTCATTTTAAGCATCTAAAACACTATCTAATTCATTAATAGACATAGATAAAAATATCTATTATTCATTACTTACTTGGGATGCTATAGTTTTGAAAAAGGGATCTTGTAACCTATGTAGGGGGTAGTCTACACGTAATAGAAGAGACATTTTCATTTTTTAAATGGTTGGGTTGACGATAAAAAATGGATATAGCATTATTATAATAACATTTTAGAGTATTTTAACAAATTAAATTATTATTGTTTCATTTATATAGTAGTATTATAGTGGTATTAGAATAAATGAAATAAGATATCTTAGGTTAGAATATTAAATCTCCCTTAGGATGTTATACCATAGGTAACACTATGAGGCTGACTAACTAATTGTTTTAGCATGGAAAAAACTTCATGAAATTTGGTATACTATTGTGGAGATACCAAAAGAGATGTTTTTAGAGTTAATTATTTTGAAATTGGGTAGAAATATTTTTGATGTGATCCCCATTTTTGTGTGAAGAAAATAATAATTCGAAAATACCCATTACTTTTCAATGATTGTATGAGAC
This sequence comes from Viscum album, assembly GCA_963277665.1. Lineage (NCBI taxonomy): Eukaryota > Viridiplantae > Streptophyta > Magnoliopsida > Santalales > Viscaceae > Viscum > Viscum album. The sequence goes on from OY728158.1 coordinate 437,027,049, forward strand.
TATTCAAGATAAAATCGATAAAATGTTTGAAATAATAATTTTTTGGGTGATATAATATCAATACATATTTTTAATTTTATTTTCAAACATATTTTAAACATGTTTCATGTATTTTACCACTAGTATGTTTTACATTTTTCTATTTTGGATTTTTCCTTGTAACTTGTTTTGACCCAAATAATTTATATATTATTAATATTATAAAGAACCCCTTAATAGCAAATTTTGATTTTATGGAAAAAATAAATCTCCATATATCATAATTAAATTTTTAGAAAATATAAAAGTATCTTTTATTTTAATTATATAACATAATTATATGCGTTTATATACAAAAATGATATTCTACCCATTATTATTTCTAAATCTTATAAATAATTAATTACCAATTAAATTAGTGATAATAAATTATTATACATATTTAAAAATAATATCAACTTCCTTATATAAAACACATAAATTTAATCAATTTGATTACAAATATAAATCACTAGTAAAATAATTATGTGGAAATTACACTTTCACTATTATTAAGGTCACTGACTATAAATATTGAAATAATAAATTTATTCCAAAAAATAAATTAAACCTAATAAATAAGAAGAATATGTTCATAAGAACTATAAAGTCCGTTTTTATAATATTTTTTATACGTGATGAAAACTATTTTTTTAAATCTAACGAAAAATGTGGTTTATAATAAAATATTATTTATTTTTATAAAACATTAAATAAGGATTTAAAAATAAATAAATATGGATAATTTATGTGACTAATTTCACTAATTAAATAAATATTTTGTAAAAATATAAGGTCTTATTTTTTTAAGAAATACTTCATGACAAAGTTAGGTTTATTATAACAGTAATAATCGTATATTTTTTTACAATAGACCTAAAAATGAACTATTTTAGAAAAATTCCAAAATATCATATTACGATAATATTGACAGGAGTAATAAAAAAACGACTTAATTTTCTGAAACCTAAATTATATAATCTAGAAATTTAATACTTAATTATTAACATAAAATTATATTTAAAATAAATTTAATAAAATTTTATAGTATAGACTATTATTAATCTTCTTTATTTTCAATTTCTAATTATATTACTGTTATATTATAAATATAAAAATACATTTAATACATTTAATTTAATTAATTATGGAATAAAAATATACTTTTTTGATGAATAATTTATAAGAAAAACATGATAGAGTTAATTTGATAAATTTATATATAAATAAGATATCATTTTCTATGAATTAAAAGTGATAAACAACACACATAATTATCAGTTACCAGATTATATCATCTTATTTGATGATTACATGGATCCTTATCCACATAATTGATATGTCTATGGTATGAAATGGTGGTATTATTGGGTTGTGGTACTACTATCATGGATCTTGTGGTATTTTTCCCAAGCATGAATTTATCTCACATATTATTTCTCTAAAACTATAATTTTTTGAGGATAGCTTGGTATTTGTTTCGTTAAAACCAAATTTAAGCTACCTCTTTTTTAATCATGAAAAAATAATATTCGTAAGTTATAATACTATTACCAGATGCCATTTTAGCCTATTCTTATCATCAATTTCATTATACAGTTACTTTTTTATACCCAAAAATTTATCAACTATATTATAAGATTCGAAATTAATGATTTAATATGTAAGTTTGACGATTTTTTTTTGTTAAATGTTTCATGGGGAGAATATTACTGTATATATTAGATTTATTAAAAGGGGAGACATTTAGTTAAATATTTGGGTGATGTAGTCTACCTTCTGAAATAAAAATTATAGAAGCATAATTATTTTATAAAAATAATATATATATATATATTTAAAATCTATCATAATAATAATCAATGAGAGGGGATGATGAAAAACAAATCACATCAGTTCAAAAAGTAGTAGTCCTTCATACACATAAATGGTTATTTTATTTCCCATTTAATGGAAGACCAGATGGATTTAGTTTATTGAAATAAAATAATAACATCTCAATATATTGTAGTTATTGGTGATAAAATGTAATTATAATTGAATAATATATAAAAGATGTGGAATATGATGTAAAATAAATACTATCAGTTAATCATGTAACCTATTCATTAGAAAACCTCTTTATAATGAATCAAAAATCCATATGGATATGGTTTTATGATCCAAATGTGGGATATAATTCATCTTAATAGAACTAAAAAAGAATTATTTTGGAATTTTCTTTGAAAAATAAATGCTATATTGGTATGTGAGATTAAAGTGGGTGTCTATTTACTAGTGAGGTGAGTGGAACACATATAATGTTTTATGTGAAAATATTTACATATTATTTTCACTTGAAAAAGGATCCAAAATAGACCATTATATATAAATATACACTATAAGGTATAAATATTTCCATATGATATAAATTTTAAAAAAATATTTCATTTTTACCCTTATTGTTTTAGTTTAACATTCTGGTAAACTTGTTTTCATGTTAAGTAGTTTAAAATATTATTCATTCCTTCACTATTTATTATTAAATGAATTTAAGTTTAAATTTTTTAAAAATATGAATAATTATAAATCAAAATATAAAATACATTTCATTAAATTCAGATCATGGAATAGGAATAATTTATTTTAAAATTAAACCCTCAGACGTGAAAAAGGGAGGGTTTTCAAGAAGTGCAATTTTCACGCATAAGATGTTTTTTTAATAACACTCTAAATATTATTCATTATTATTCTATTTAAGATTATTTTATATTGATATATAATAATAATATTTCATTAAATCATTCTCTATTAGTATATTATAAATTAATTAAATTATTCAAACATTATACACTATACAACAGTTAAAAAAACATTTCTAAACCTAAAAGTAAACGTTTTACTAAAACAAAATATTATGATAAATAAAATGTAATTAGAGAGATTATATATTAATATTTATATATATATATTAATAATTATAATTTAAATTTTATTCAAAATATAACAGGACATTTATATGAAATAATTTATCAAAAATAAATGAGTTTCTAAAAAATCATTATTCTTTACTAATTATAAAAAACTAATATTTTATGATAAATAAAAAAATAATATAACTTATTTTTGATATGATTATTTAAAAATGATTTTAATTTATGATTTAATTTTTTTTTATATTTTTTTGTAAATTGTTTATAATTACGTCTAAAAAAAAATCAAAATCTTTTTTTTAGAAAATACAATTTAAGTAATAAAATTATTTTACTAAAATATGATTGATAATTTAAATAAAATTTACCAATAAATTTATATTTAGTGGAGAATTTATATAAATATTTTAAAATTTATTAAATAACATTCATACTTTTCAATTTAAAATCTTTTCTTTGTTAATCATATTAAAAAAATATTACTTCACAGTTTGTTTAAGATTAGTGTTGCATGTTTTTATGATATTGAGCATAACTATATTTTAATTTAAATCCAATATTTTTACATTATAACACACTTTGATAAAATTTTTCTTCAAAATTTTATATTTATCTCACTAATCATATTTTGGACATATGAAAATAGCATTGTTGGAAAATCACATTATAGAAAATATAAATAAAACATCCTATTGATAGGAGAGATTGGGAAATAAGAAGGTCATATAGATTAATGAATTTCTAGGTCTCCATATGGGAAAATATTGGTGGGAAGTGAAGATTTGGACATTGAAGAAAATCATAATTACCAAATAATGATTGATAATGACATAGATAATTTATTACGTGAAATTAAAGGGACATGTAAAAGTCACAGTCCAAAAAACCATAAACCAAAGAGGGTAGAAGAATACCATTATTTAAATAGAAAAAAACACAATAGGATAAAATTTTAATTTTCAAGGTAATTTTAATACGGTTTAATAATTATTTACCATCTATAAAAAGAACATAAGGAATTATAATTAATTGATACATTGAAATTCATCTGCTAATCAATTTCCACCACAATATCAGCATTTTTTCCTAATGATGTGTATTCAAGAAGAATTTTTTTCATGAATAATTAAAATGAAAATTTAAAGTCTCGCATAACCATAAACGTATAATAAGATATTCCACCAATTTTAAAACAATACCCAAACCCAAAATGGTTAGTATAAGGTATGTAAATTCCATATATGAAATAACCATCATATGATGAAATACAACATTAATCTCAATGGTCACAAAAATAACATCAAATCTTTTTTACATCATTCAATAAATAAAGATATTAAAATCAATCAAAAAAATAAAAAAATAATTTTTAACCCCAAAAAGCAGAATTGTTTGATCAAATATTCTTTTGAGATTAGAGTAATATTTATCACTAAATAACACCAACCAATTTTAATGTCTCATACAAAAAATGTATATTACTTAATCGAAAAATCTCCAAAAATAAACTAATAATTTCCATAAATAAGATCAATCACCCCAAATATATTGTAAAATAATATATGCTTCCCAACGATAATTTTACTTATATTATCATAATTAAATCACATCATGTTTAATATACCTTAGTCATATGTGGTTCCCCAAAATAAGAAACATCATATAAAGTAAAATTAATAACTTAATAAAAAAATGAATTGTCATTCCCATAGTTACCTATATGATAAAAAATATATCAAAATAAACATAATCATTATATTTGAAACAGTTTTGGTGAAGAAAATGATGTCACACAAATGAAGATATCTCATAGTCTAGTGCTATGAATTTCACCATTTCCTCCCATTGGAAATGAGTTATATTCCCATGGACTTTTCAGATAATAAATGTTTTCCAATAATAGAAATTGTATAAATATTATTAAACAAAAATTTCCATAAATATGGTTGACATACTTAAAAATAAACATCAACACCAAATATAATATGAAACCTAAAATTTTCATTAACTTTAATCTTATTTCCCTAAAACAATGAGTTAATTATCCAAGAAATAAAAAATTATCATGTTCAAATTAGTGTTATATTTAAAAACTAAATAAATTTTTTCTATAATTACTCCCATCATATAAAACACAACAAATTTATTGATTAATTTAACCTGTTGATAATACTTAAATCTAATACTATGTCATTACAACAGAATACCTTAATGTCGACACCTAAATCAATTAATTTTTTTCAAAATCCATTAACCATTATTTTCCATATTATTCATTAATACATCCTTCCTATAGATAAAATTATGGTTCATGTTACAAGATTCCAAAATTTCACAACATTAGCTTAGTTTCAATTCATACATTTTATATTTCTTATATAAATTTTTTATATTAAATTGTAATGAAATGAGGAATTTGTATAAATTTGTCTATACGATTTTTTTGATCCCATTCCTGATATTCCCCCCTATGAAATTTATTTTCATAATACCCATACTCCCCATATTTAAAACATTCAGTTTATACCTATGGAATTATTTTATTCCATTTCATGTAATTAACTGAGTGTATGATTTTTCCTTAGTAGAATATCTCTTTATTTCCTCTTTGTCACATACAAATCATATTCTAGTTTCATTGATACATTTTATTTTATTCTTTTTCTTACCTTCTAAAAAAATATGTTATTGAATATTTTTAACCTTTGTGATATTTACCTCAAGAATTATATATAATTCAATTTTTAATTTTTTGAGGTGTTAATAAATTCACCAATATCCATGTTGTAAATCCTAACTTGTCAGAAATGGATAAAAATAACCACAATAGTTTTCACTATATTTTCTATGCTGTTTATTTTCTCGTTAATTATACCACAATATTTTCATCCACATCTTTTATTAATTTAGTTCATAGTAGAATAACCCATTTAATAAAAAATAAAAATTATTATGTAAAATAAAACATAATAAATGATATTATATCAAGGATAAATACTAAGATATCCCTAACTATTACATCCCATATTCAACTATTTGTATTTGTACAACTTATTTATAATTATCCTTAGCATACAAACCACTATGGATATAGAGTTTTTTTAACCCAATCATAAATAACATACTAAACTGTATTGTAATCTAATATGTATCACACATAAAACTATTATAACATGATCAAAAACATTATATATTATGGTGACTTTGAAATATAATTCAATTTCCAAAATTCCAAAATTTCATTAAGGTGTAATGTTTTAGATATTTAATTCCTAAATTTTAAATAACAAGCCCATATATATTCAAAGATAAATATAATATTTTTTAACCCTTTTTTTAAATGTAAAACCTTTATTATAAAACATTATTAATTTTCTTGAATAATATTTATGACAATGAACTTGACTATTCATTTTTATTACCCATTCTTATACTATGTGAAAAAAAATTAAAATGGGGATAAGCCCTAGTATATTATAAGGGACATAAAAAGAATAAATCTGTTAATCCATCGAACGCATGAAAACCCATGTAATGTTTAGGTTTATCATCAAATCTCCTTGAATTTATGAAACAATATATCTCTACATGAACTACACACAATTTTTTTATCTTCGAAATTTTTTAAGGCTTATAGAAATAAATAAAATATTTATTTGGAATCATATAGTATAAAAATCTTATCCAATTTAAAACCATTTCAGAAATAATTATATTCAAATTATATCCTTAGGATAAACTGTTCAGCGAATCCCTTTATCTTTTTAATTATGAAAAGAATCATTACATAATTAATTAGAGTTATATCTTGGAACACCCACCCCATAACATATATTAGGACCTCTTATAAGATATAATGGAGAATAAACCTACCCATAATATGTATCTCTATTATCGATTTGTCATGTATAATTCTGAAGTACCATTTCAAGTATTAAAAATTACATGATTTCACTTTTTCATCATAAAACCTACGGAAAAGATTTTTAAACTCGTATGAAAATAAATTTCAGATATCAAAATACCCTTTTTATTTAGAAACAGAATTTCCACACCATATGACCCATAAATAGTTTTTCTATTGAATTAAAAAATAAACATTATAAAGGAATCCAAAAATCATATAAATATTATTGTTATAGAGAGATTCATTGTTACTGTATATGGTAAAAATAGAACCTTCCTTTTTTTATTTGTATATATAGTCAAAAATACCATACAAAGATTCATTATTTTGTAAAAAAATGTAAAAAATAAAAAAAATCCCTTAAAAAATAACATTTTAATATAATTACATTAAAAAAGGATATGGATGAAAAAGTGATTTAGAAGGAAAAAATTAAATCTGAGTTTTTTATAGAAACATCCCATAATAATTTGGAAACAAATAAAATGTAAGAACAATGAATGAATAAAATTTTAAAATATAAAATATAATTTTAATAGAGAAATTCATTGTCAAACATGTCAAATGGGACTGTATATACAACTTATAGAAGAATACATGTGTAGAATATCTAAGTTTTTCATTAAAGGAAGTAAAATTAAGATGAAGTCGCTTACCACGAGTGAAACTCATCAAGTATGTTTTTATATTCCATAATAATAAACATATGTTAATTATTTAAATTTTTATAAAAACATTAAAGGATTACTATTAATTTTATTTCATGTATTACAATTTTATATTACTTTACTTAATTAATAATGCTTATATCAGATATTTTGACAACATTTGGCTTATGTGTTAAAAACGACTTCACTATAAATAAAATTAGGAAGGAGGACATTATTAAATAATATGTAGCATAATAATATTGACATATTAATTATTTTTAAATATTTATTATATTTTATAACCAATTTTGATACGTGTTCATGAAAAATGAACTATGTTATAATCAAGTAGATGGTATGTTGTACATATGCATGAGTAACTTTTCCAATTTTCAATTTTCATTATGTAAAAATAACAACTATTATTTTATACGTATGTAATGATCATAATTACATTTTATTTATTTAAAAATACTTATAAATATAATACATGTGACGTGGTGATAAGGAAAGAATGACTTCCCTTTTTGGAGGTATTAGTCCACACGTATGCAAGAATGACATTATCATTATTCAGTGAATGGAATGGTTTAATGAAATGAAAAAATTATATGTTAATAATAAAAAATATTTCTAGAATATAAAAATTATTACATATATATATCAAATATATTCATTAAATTTATCGTTATAACAATTTATAAAATTTTTTAGTGAAAAATGAATCATGTCACTTCGCTAGGCGGTAGTCCCAGTTACACATGAGAGATATTATCATACCCCCTTGAATAGAAATTAATATGGAATATGTGATACAAAAATTTAAATATTATAATTATGCTAAATATATTTTAGATTTACATTATATTAATAATTACAACAATCAATCATAAGCAATGATTAAAAACGAATTACATCGGTTCGTGAAGCGGTAGTCCATCACACACACAAATGATGATTTCATTCCCCATTTTGTAGAAGAGGATAAATATTTATGTTATGAAATTTAAATAACAACATATTATAATATAATATATAATTTCTTTTATATCATAATAGTTTAAAATGATTCAAATAAAGTGGAAGATAAAATAAAATAAATAGTTTCAATTAAACATGATACCTCTTTTTCATGCAAACTCTTTTGGTTGGAACCAAAATCATTCATAAGATGGATTTATGATTGAAACGTGATATAGGTCATTTCTAGGGACTTAATGAAGTTATTTTGGAAGGTCTTGGTTGGGTAAAAGATCTTTGATGGTGTGAATAAGAGAAGAGAGTGGATGTCCTTTTATAAGGGAGGTGAGTGTCCCCCTTGCAATTTTTAAAATGAAAAAGGTGCACCCACTTTTTCACATGCCACAAGGATAAAAAATATAAAATTATCAATTATAATATATTATAAGATTTAAATAAGGCTATAAAATATAATTTATATAATATTTTAAACAATTTATCCCATATCATTTTAGTTTAACCCCAATAAACTTGTTCTCACCCTAATCAAAGTAAAATATTTTTACCCTTTTCAAAATTAATTATGACCAAAAATGAATTTTAATTTAACAAATAATATAAATTATCATTATTAAAAATATATAATATATTTTACCATATTAATTATATATTTATGGATTATTTATATTTACAAGTAAATCTGTAGACCTAACGAAAAAGAGGGGTTTCATGAATTATATTTTTCATAAATAAGACGATTTTATATTAACTATATTACTAGTAATAATTATGTTATAAATTTAAATTAACAATTATTGATATATAATATATTGATTTAATTTAAATAATCCATCATTATGGGCTAATTTAATTGATTTAAATAAAGAAACTTTATTCACATTTAAAAAGATTCAGTAAAACCATTTTTTTACCCAAACATAAAATTGTTCTAAAAAACATATAAAGATTATTTAAATGAAATTAAGTGAAATAAATATATAAAAACAATTCATATGTCACTTAAAACATAATATTCAGAAAATTATGGGACATTTAAAATACACACTTTATTTAAACTAAATGACTTAAAAAATCAGTAGTTTTCATTATTCATAGAAAAATAAACGATTTTTCAAAATTTACAATATTTAATGTAAACATAATTTATTTATCATCACTTCAAAAATAAAGATAAAATTTTAAAATAATTGTTTTATATATTTTAGAAATTAATTATAATATTTTCCCACAAATATAAATTAATTACATTTTTAAAGAAAACATATATTTAATAAATAAAATAACATTAGGGAAAAGATTATGATTATTTACTATGAAATAATTTATAAATTTATATTTAGTAGGTAATTTGTATATATATTTCCTAATTTTGTTAATACTATTTAAACATACAAATTTTACAGTTATGATATAATGATTATATTTAAAATAATATTATTTCATAACACATTTAAGCTCGGTGTTGCGTGTCTTTTATGCTATCAAGCATGGAATTATTTTTTAAAAAAATATATGGTTGTTATAATTTCAAGGATACTATGGTTATTTTATTTAGTTATTATTAGGTTTTATGGTCATTTTTGATGGAGGATCTATGGTGGGATTTCCATAGAGATTGTGAGTTTCTTTTAGGATATATGATTGTATATCTAAGCATGTCCTTCCATTATTTGTTATAGAAGCTTGAATGTTACCACTTAAGTTTGGGGATTCATGAAATTTGTTTTGTTACACGAATTTATGAGATAATATTTCATTAGTTTCATTTGGTAATAATGAAATTTACGTAACGGAAGATAATAAATAGAATTAACAATGATTCATAAGGGTACTATGATTACTTTTGTTGATTCTTTATTATTAATTCATCATATTATTTTAAGAATATTGTTCAATATAATTTATTGAGATTATTTTTCTTAAATCAAGGATCATTATATTTAAAAAATTTTAAAAATATAATTTTTTAAATTATGAAGTGATTAATAAAAGAGGCAAAAATATCTAATTCGTAATATTCATTGAAAACCATTGTGTACGAAATAATTTATGGAATAAAAGTTATTGGTCATTGTTAGATATTATTAGCTTCAAATTATAGTATTGATATTGTCGAAAAATATGAATCACTTCTAAAAAAACCACATTTAACTATTCTGGTATCTAACAGTGCTTGAAAAAAATGCTGATAAATGACATATTTACCAGCACTATAGAAAGCACTGAAAAATTTAACAGTTTATCACTGGTTTTATTTTTTGCACTGATAAATATTAGTTTCATCAGCTATTTATCTATCATTGATTAAGGTCTGAATAAATAAAATGATATAATTAAAAAAACAATTTTTTTATTAAATCAATTTATCACATTTTATTAAATAAATAATTATTGATAAAAATGAATAAATTTATTATTCATTAATAAATATTAATTAATTTATCAATTAGATAATTATGATAATTAATTTTATTAATGTTTATGTATCAAATATATAGATATATATTAATGTATATAAATAGGATTTATATATTAGAAAATATTTATGTGCTTTACATTAAAACGTCATTTATTAATTAAATAAAATTTTATAATAAAAAATTTATTTGAATTGAAAATATTGACTAATGGCATAGTACTCGACATATAATTCAATATTGTTTGATTTTTCAATTTAACATAGATCAAATTTCTGTTATATTTATTTCCAATATACGTAATTAATGCGTTTTTTTATACAATGAACACAACAAAATCTTATCCATTTTTTCAATATTTTTAAAATGCACTTATTAATTATTTATTCTATTCCACTCAATGTTTTCATATATTCAGGCACTTTAAATTAGATATTCATTAAAAATGCTAAAAACAATTGTAAAAAAGTATTAATAAATAAATATATTTATAAATGTTCATTTACTATATGTAATAAATTTTATAACTAGAATTATAAATAAATAATTTTTAGATGTATTTATAAAATTATAAATAAATAAATAAAAAAATTTAAATAATTATTAAATTTATATCATATTTACTTAAATAATTAATATATTTACTATATTTATATATATTTATTAAATACATATATGTATAATTATATAAATATATATATAATGATATAAATATTATTTTTTAAAAATATTTCTATAATTATAAAAAAATAATTATAAATTTATAATAAACATATTTAAAATGGAATATATTTAATATATATATATATATTTATTATATATAAATATTTACATTTTTATTATTTATAATTGTAATTATATATCATTTATTCATGCTTATGTAATAAGTGCTGATAAGAGTATATTTATCAGCGCTTTCGGGATGATAATGATGAGGCTTTATGAGATCTAAAAAAATGAATGATAAAATCAATATTTATTAGTTTTATAATATTAGAAATGATAAATATTGATTGTAACTGTGCTTTTATAGCACTGATAAAAATGATTATTTATCATCTAGTATTTTTAAGCACAAATAAAAGTGTCCTGATCTAATTTAAAAACCCAAACCATTTGCAAATGCATCACGGTATAAGAATATTTCTATAGAAGCCAACTACTATAGGAGCTCCTCCTCAGTTAATCAAACCATGAATCTTACTACACAAATTCTTCTTGAATGTCTTTTCTGACATTTGATGTTTGATTTATGTAAGGGTTTCCGAACAGGGTTTCATATTTTCTTCAATATAACGAGGTATGGATTTCAAATTTCTTTGAATGTTTTTGGTTTCATTTTTTATTTCTTCTTTGATGATGTCATTATTTGTGGTCTGGTGATTTTATACTAGTGAGGTAGTCTTTATTTTTTCAGTTTTCAATTTTATTCAACTCATGATCTCTCATGGAGAGTTTATTTTTTCTGGACTTCATGGTAACGCATAGAGTAACATAGTGTTTAGTTGGTTGTCCTTTTCAATTACCAAATTGATCTCCCAAACTATCATAAATATTTTTTTCATTCATTATTTGATCAATGGTATTCCATAAATGTGATATTTTTGAAATTAAAAAATGGGCTTTTTTGTGTGAGGGAGTTGAAGGCAGGTTAAGGTATTTCTTTTATATTATACTAATTCAAATCTTCCTTTTTCTACTTATCTAGTTTTGTGTGGGAATCTAATGTATGGATGAATCATGGATGTTTTTATTTAAATTTTATTTTCATAATTTTTATTAATTTTTTGGGTCAAATCTTTGCCATATGGTTGGATTTCAAGCCTTGGTTATTGTTTCCAGCCCAATGGGGGTTGAGAATGTCCCTTGGACACTATCAGTGGCCACCTCAGGTGTTTGATATATAGTTTTCTTGGGTTTTTTTTTGTAAACTATACCTATTATTAAATATGTTTTGCCTTTCTTCAATGATCCAATTTCATATGTCCCTACACTTTTTAAAAATTTTGCTTTATTTTTATCTATCTTTAGATTAATCCAACATTATTTATAAATCCTTTTAATAATAATAATATATACTCTGTTATACCTTGATTTTATGTACTATTTTTCAACTACATTATAATTATTCAACATCATCTTACTCCCTATCTCTCAATAATATTTATTAGAAAATACATTTGAGATTACCAAATTATTGCTATACAACTTTTTCTAAGACATTTGAGATTACCACTATAAGACATTATAATATGTTTCTTGGAAATGTATATTTTCACGAATTTGTCCCCCCTTTTGAGCATTTATTTAACAAATAACATAGGTATTTCCATGGAATCACTTTGATACCATGCTATATGAAATGTACAAAAATAGTATGTCAAACCCCTTATAATTTAATAATGTTTACATATAATGAATCTCCCACAATCCATGATATAGATTGACATTACATCCACATCATTTTGAAAATTTAATCAATTTTCATTGTGTGTCAACATGGGTTTTAAATATTCCTTTCGAAATATATATAACACTTCCAACATATAATTGGATTTGGAATTAAATATCCCTTGAATTCCATGATTTTACTATAAACTATAAGAAATTTCAACTCAATAGTCATCAAAAATTAAACATTGGTCACTATTAATATAGAAAATATTTATCATCATTCATCTCTTGGACATCTAAATATTTTTTCATCCTCATTTAATAACACATTAAATCTATCTATAAAATTATTTTTTATGTAATTATTATGATCAATTCCTAATTTTTTAAATTAATGTTTCTCTAATAATTCATTTAACCTTTCATACAAAGTTCTTATTTCTTGATTCAATTATAACATCACCTTTGTCACTTTAAAAATATTATTCTAAAATTAATGATTGAAAAAACTCTATGTTGTTTGATTTAAATTTTTTATTTGTCCAATCCATTAACAAATTACAAATTTACATCCACTTAGAGTACCATATATTTTATTGGGATGGGTCGTTGCGGTGATATGAAATCCTAAGAGTATTGAGGGGTTTTCAAATATTGTTATACCATTAATTTTAATTCTCATAATTCCTTAGGTTGCAACATCACTTGTGCCATTACATTTTTATATATTATAGTTTATTAAATAAGAGTTTATTATTCTGGTTTGTCATATTTCATTTTCTTATTACTTTTTAATTACCTATATTATATTTTAATTTGGTTATCATATTTAATAATTATTTAATGTGGTGTAATTATTTCTTAAATTCAATTACCCATTTTCTTCAACATACCAAAATTCTATGAAACAATGAAATGTTGAGATTCCCTTATTAAAATTTTCTATAACATTCATTTTTGATAATGAATATCAAATTTGTTTTTATTTATATATTGAATAAAATTTATATTTTATGAAACCAATATGATTGATATGAACATAAAATGGATGCACAGTATTCTTTTGGAAAACGAATATGATGATGTAGTTAAAGAGTTCGTCACATTTTCAAGATAGCATGTAGACAACCCTTCAAAATATCTCTGTCAGTGTTTATGTTGTTGTTATTAAACCCAAATTATTTCAGAATATTTGGATGAACAATTGATTTTTCATAGAATAGATCAAAGATATAAATGTTGGAAAAAACGTAGGAAAAATAGAATGTGGACATCTATTGGCTTGATACTACAGTTTATGAATCATTTTATATGAATACATTTGTAAAAGATAATGGAGATCACATGGAATAAATGATAATTGAAATTGAATAGGACCTTGATTATTTTCCAATGTTGTTTAAGGAGTTAAATAGTTGTTCAAGGAAACCATTATATACTAGTTTTAGTAAATAAACATCACTATCAGATATATTGAAGATATATAATTTGAATGTGGGTAGTGGATGGAGTGACACTATCATTACAGAACCAGTCGGTCTTCTAAAGGATATGGTACCCAAATAAAATGAACTACCTTACCGAACATATTATGCTAAATGAATTTTATGTTCGATGGAAATGATCTTTAAAAGAAATACATGCTTGTCCAAATTATTGGATATTGTTTCACATGGACCATGAATCAATCATAAAATTCCATAATTGTGGCATATATTAATATAAGAAAAATGAATCAAGTCCTTAGAAATATGCAACGTACATTCCTATCATTCCATGATTTAGAAGACTATATGGATGTTTGGAAACTGTGTGGAAATTAACATGGAAAGAAGATATAATAATTAAACATGGGAACTAAGTTTATCCAACAGATTCTTCTATGTGGAAGAAAATTGATTACGAGTTTCTTAAATTTAGAGATGATCCTAGAAACCTTCATCTTGTTTAATCTAGATATTGAATAAATCCTTTTTGTGTATAGAGTAGTACTCATAGTATATGTCACGTCATGTTTTTAAATTATCACTTTCCATCATGTTTATGGATGAAGTGAAAATATAGTATGTTGTCTCTGATTATATTTGGACCAAATCAACCTAGTAATGATATAGATTTATATTTGGCTATGTAGTTGATGATTTGAAATTGGTTTGAGATAAATTTGTTACAATGTATGATACCCATAGAAGTGAATAATTCACACTGAGGTCCATGTTTTATTGAAAAATAAATGACTTCCCCTGTTATGGGAATTTATCAGGAAATAACATTAACATAAAGCTGGGGTATCCCATTTGAGAAAAATGCACATAATCTATTGTGTTTATCTAATCCTTGAAGACTGTTTTTTGGACATTATTAAATTTTAACTCAACAACATGAATACTAATACTAGATGAAATCATTTAATGGGAATATCAAACAATGTAAAACACATTCTCTAGTAATGGGTGATCAAATGACCAAAAAGTGAAAAATATCGACTCTATATTTGGTAAACCAGTTTTGAAAGACACTATAAAATCATGTTGTAAGAAGAGATCAATTTTCATTTAATTACCATGATACAATTGTTTTCATTTTGGAAAATTTCTTGATGTCATGTACATAGAAAATAATCTATTTGATAGTGTTATTGGGATATTTACAAATGTTCCTTGAAAAATGAAAAATGGAATCAAGGATAGGTTATACTTGGTTGAAATGTGGATAAGGGAAGAGTTGGAATTGATGATGGGTAAAAGGTAGAATTTTCCCCATCGAGTAGCATACACTCTATCCATATAGACAAAATTTAAATTTTTTCTTTTCCATACTAGTGTAAGAGTTCTATAGGGGTATTCATCAAATATCAATAATTTCATTTCAAATAATAAATTGAAATTAAAATGACTAAAATCACAAAAATATATTTTTCTGAGGGAAGATTTAATACCTATTGATTTCTATTACTTTCTACCTCAAAATGTATTACACATATTAACTAGACTCTTCTTCTTTTTGAAATCCATATACAGTAAAGTTGTTGACCTAATGAAGTTTTCTATTATGAATAAGAATATTGAAGTCATATTACATGAATTAGATATGTTCGTCCCACAATCATTCTTTGATATAATGTTCCACCTGATGGTTCACTCGAATAGAGAGGTTTAACTACGTTGTCTTTTCCATTACATATATATGTACACCATTGAATGGTAAATGAAGATTTTTAAAGGGTATTTTATCAATAAAATTTAATTAGAAGGTTGTATTAATGAATGAAATTTTGTGGAGGAATTTATTTAATTATTTATAAATTTCCTATCATATGTTGAATGCATCGGTCTTCAAATGTCTCATTACAGTGAACACCTTCTCTATGAAGGGATAACTAAAAAAGATCTATTTATAATTTTCATAACATAGTGGGAAAAAGAACAACATTACATATTATAGAATATTTAATATTCCTATACATACATTAAATCCCACAATGAATTTCATATAGATTTTAATGAATCTAGGTATTAAGTGTGGATATCAAATAAAGATAATCACCAGTTTATAAGATGATTCAGAGATAAAAATTATCAGGAGTTATCTAAAAATCTGAAGTCAATTATCGGGCGAGTTCGATGGATATCTAGAAGAATGAAATCTAATTTTACATCTTACACTATTTTTTTAATCAATGGTTATACGTTAATTACAAAATAACATGATGAATTTAGTACAATGAAAAGCAATGGTTTTATGATTGTGACTAAAAAGATGCACATATCTAGTTCCAAGGATATTAATCCAATTAATGAAAATATGTCATATTTTGGAATTATCGAATTGATTTGCAAGTTGTTTTATAGAATATTTCATGTTCAAATTTCCGTTAAAAAAGGGTTGACAATAATAGTGGGGTGAAAGCTGGGGAAATGTGGTTTGCAAAGGTGAATTTCAGTGTGGAAGGTAAAAAAGATGATCCATTAATAATGGAATCGAAAGGAGTGCAAGTATTTTTTTATCTCTAATACAATAAACAAGAATTGGTCATTTTCCTACTGGAGACTAAAACAAGAATTGAGTCAGATGAAAATTCTATCAAGGATGACACTTTCTTTGGGTCATCAAAATCTGTTCATGTCAGTCCCAATGTAGACAATGTATTGTACGTTATAGTGGACCACAAATAGGGGATTTAGATTCTCGATAGAGTTAACAAATCTGTGAAACCTTTTAAAAATAAATAGTTTTTAATGATACAGGAAAACTGTTTTTTAATATATTATAATTTATCACATAATACTATATGTTCTATATTGTACTAACATAATAAAAATTAAATTTTTGAATACAAATGCATAAAATTTCTTCTGAACATGATGTAAGAACAAACCATAATGAAAAAAACCTTCAGAATGATATAAAGGTAATGTTACAAAAACATTTTCTATTTAATCAAAAAATTATATAACGAGGGGTTGATTTAATTATCCATTATTCTCTGAAAATTTTGTTTATCTTAGATGATTTTAATCCATTTGTCATTTCTTTTTAGGAATAGGAACAGTGTTGTCTCGGCTAAATCATAGAGGAAATATTGTTGTTTGATCATAAATAAAATTGTTCATATAATTAATGTGTTGTTTTATATTTATATTTACATTATTGATTTTTAGTATTACTCACATAATATATGTTTTCTTATGTAGGTGGATTTTTTCATTCGAGTTGGTGTTCCCTCTACAACATTCAGGATTCGTCTCTATCAAAAAAATTTCACCACTGTAAGGTTACATTTATCACTTCATTTTAAGTTACTACCACTTACTTTTCAGTAAGAGTAATGATGTTATCTCTAATCAACCATAGAGGTAATATTTATGTTTTCATAGTAAAATAATTCATAGTTTTATTAATGTATTATTAAATATTTTTTTAATTTATTTGTATTTGGTATTACTCAAATTATAATTTTTTTATTATAGAAGTGTACTCTTTTGTCTGAGTTGAGGTGATCTATCCAAATTTCATGATTCTTCTCCCTCAAAACCTTTTTACTATTGAAGAGGTAAATTTATCACTTTATTTTATGTTACATCAAATAACATGGTAGGAACAGAAACGAAGATGTCTATGTTTAATCACATAGGGAAACATTATGACATTACAGTAAAATCATTTTCCATAAAGTTAATGTATTATTTCATATTTATGTTTAATTTAATTATTTTTAGTATTACTCACGTAATAATAAATTTTATATATAGGTGGATTACTTTTTTTTGATTTGGGGTGCTATGTCCAACTTTCATGATTTTTATCCCTAAAATCTTTTACACACATGTATTGTTTCATTTATAAATTTATTTCATGTTCACTGAAATTAATTTTCATAAAGATAAATGAGACCACCATTACTCAATTATATAGGAAATCTTGATGATTGTAGTGTAAAATCGTTGTATATACAATTAATATATTGTTTTATATTTATGTTTTATTTATTTATTTTTAGTATTGGTCATTAATAATTTTTTTCTTATATAGGTGAATTCTTTGGTTTGATTTGGAGTTCCCTATCCATCGTTTATCTGATTCAGGACCAAAACATTCATTGAATTCTTCTCCCAAAAAACCATTCACCTATGTAGTGTTGACATTAATCACTTTCTTTTAGGTTCCCTCCATTTCTCAATCATAGAGGTAATCTTGATATTTGTATAGTAAAATCATTGTCTATATAATTACTGAATTATTTAATATTTTTGTTTAATGTAATTCTTTATAGTATTAATCATAGTAATTTTTTTCTCATACAGGTGGATTATTTTTTTAGTTAATGTGGTTTGATCAATGTTTTTCCTGTAGTGTTGAACATTTGACCAAGGAACACAAAGAAAATCCCGGTGTCTTTCATAGTTAGGATTGTTTTTAGAATTTCATATGTGTAGGAATTATCCACTCATAAATCTCACAAATGATGTGATCATTATGACTACAAGTACTTCTATTTTAAATTGACATTAATTTTAATAAAAATTACAATAGACTCAATGTTTCTGTTATCAGTTTAAAATCAACATTTTACTTTATAAATATTCACACATGGAAAAATGAGAAAACTTACTCATGATTTCATGATAATTTCAGTCATTGATTCATAAATAATTTTTTATGTGTAGGAATAATTCTCACATCAACCTGATAAACGATGTGATCATTATTATTAAATTACATGTTTCATGTTTAAAATGAAATTTTAGTAAAAATGAAAAGTGATTTACTCAAAACTGAGAAAACAAATTCAGATTGTTTTCATACTTTAGAAAAACAACTCATATGTGATTTAAAACATGTATGAATCAATAACACATAAATATGATACCCTGTTTGACTTATATGAATCAAAGTATTCCTTTATTTAAAATTGACATCAATTTTCATAAAGAAAACAAACTGACCAACAGAAAACTGAACAAGAATATTCAGATTATATTGATGCTTTAGAAAAATGATCTATAAGTCATTTTTGATGAATAGGAATCATCCACACCTCCATTAAATGAACTCTGTGACCTATTTGACTTAATGAGTTTCTTTTTATTTAAATTGAAATTAATTTTAGTAAAATTTTCAACATTTGTTAATTTATTTCTTAATATTATTACTAATATGAAAAAAATTTCCCATAAAGGTGCACTCTTTTCCTCATGAATGGGTGGTTTTCTCAGAAATATCATGAGTCGGGCCTAGATTAAAAGATAAAGGAACATAAATGTATTTGAATATATGTAATAGTTTTTATTTGTGTAATTATATAAAATAATGTTTTAAATGTCTATAATATAGTGTTTTCTGGTGTTTTTTTGTAATTTTAATTACATTTAAATCATATATTAGAACTTTTTTCGTTGATATATAGGGTGTTTTTGATGTGGTGGTGTACTGTTATAGCACACTGTAATGTGTCACATTATCCGCGTTCATAGAAGCACTGATAAAGGTATATTTTATCTTTTCTTTTATAAGCGATGATAAATGGTTCCAATGGCAGTGCTAAATTAAACATTCCATAAATGGTTTTTATAACATCCCAGGTAAGTAAATAATTATGGATTTTCATATCTATGTATATTTATTCATTTTATAGTATTTTATAGGCTTAAAATGAGAATAAATCAAATATTAAGCATAAAATACTGTAATATTTTTTAAAAGATCGTTCTACAGCCTTTTGATGGAAAAACTTTTTTAAATCACAATTTTGAAAATTTTATAAGCTCTGTTTGTCAAAATAAACATATTATTTAGTATTGGGACATTGATATTTACTTGGGATACTTTTTTGGTATTTTTCAGACAATGTTCATTTTTAATGAATATTGAAAAATACTGCATTTTACTTCAAAAATGCGTTTTCATATAATTTAATTATATGGTTAGATTATATTTTTAATTGGTTTTTAAGTGTAATTAGAATATATTTTTACCATTTAATACAATTTTGGTCATTTTAATTAATTTCACTTTGGAATTGGGCATAAACAAGTGTCAAAATTTTGATAGATATTGTTTCTAAAAAACCCGCTATTTGTTTTGACAACATGAATTATTTTTTAAATTAATTACTGAAATTTATGTGTTTTGACATTGGTAATATGGATTCAATATTTGGAATCAGAAGGTCCGAATAATGTAATTAATACTCTTTTGTTTTTGGACATTATGAATAGTCACAGCTGTAATTATGTTCTATTATTGTGATTAATTAGTAATCGGGTAGTAAGTAGTAATAAAAAATATCATAATAATATAAAATGACCCCAAAATGTGTCCTAATGATACATTTTGTGTTATGGCCGACCATGGTATGCCTTGTGCCAACTTTGGTACCCCATGGAATCACTTTTGTGTGATATTGACAATTTATCTTTTTATTTTTTAAAGAAAGGAAAATATAACAAAAGTATGTAACACCTAAGTAAAACAATTTTAATTTTGTCTAAATAAATTATCTCTCGATCTATAAATATTCATTGGAAATATAAAACTATTTCCTACATCATGGAAATTTTTTTATAATTTTTTAAATAGATAAATTTATTTATGACACCATGATGATGTACTGATTACCTCATTAATCAAATATTTAAATAAAATGAAAAGATAATGTAATATATAAGAATTACGCTTCTCAAAAACCTATTGTATGGGTGAATTTGGAACCCTTATCACCTTATCCATGAAATATATCACTGTGGGACATTTAAAATCCAAAATTCATTTTATAATAAAGTAACATTTCATGACATTCCAAGAGTGCCCCTTCTCCCTCTTATAAAGGCCCCCACCTCTACCCCCTTACTGACATCTCTCAAGCAATTGGTTCGACCCAAATCTGCTCATGTTTACTCTCCACATCCCTCTATTCATCATAGAAGCCTTACATTAGGTAGAAAGCTGTTCAAGAAACCCTTTTGGTTCAAACCAATGGGAGTTACTTGATTTAAAGGTAATTTCATCTCTAATGTTCTTTTGTATTATTTTGCTTCTCCAACCCCCTAAAATATTTTATTACAATATTTTGTAACATCACAAGTATATTAAATATACTAGGATATTGTTATGAGAAGGATTTGGTTTAAACTTACACACACCTCCATCTAATGATTAAAGAACGTACAGTTTCTGTGAGTGGAGAATTACTACCTCACGAAACGATGATTGTTTAATCTCCTTTTAACACCTTTCATGGTGGCCATTAATATGTCACTATATTTATATATGATATATATTATGTTTATGTTTTCATTATTATTCTGTATGTTTCATTTATGGAATACCTTTATGGTTTCCATTATGGGTAAACGCGATAATTTCATTTTAGGAAGTGCGGACTACCGCCCCCTCAAAGTGATTTGATTCGTTAATGCAATATGTGGGATGTATAAAGGATGGAGTTAATGGAATTACATATGATATCATACTGGAATTATAATATACCTTTATATCATTATGATTTCATTCTATTGAATATGAAATAGAAATGAAAGTGGCGTTCATGCGTATGTACAACTTACCGTCTCCATGAACGGTGCATTTTATTTCATACCTCTAATGTTATGTAATATTTTAAATTCATGTATATACTAGATATATATGATATATATGATATCAACATCATGAATAAAATTCTGGATATATTGGATATTTTACCACATGAACAACTTGTAATTATAAGAAGTTTATTTTTGACTCAAGTACCAAAGATTGCCAAAACGACCGTTATTAACTTAAATAATTACATAATGGTTACAACATGGTAATAATAGATATAAAAGGAATAATGAACATGAAAACGGTTCTTAAGCAAGTAGAAATTAACTCTAGTTAATTATTCATGAGATCAAAGAATGATCGAGTCAAGTTAGATACGAGGTAAGGGACATTGTCTCAATCTCCTTTCATTGAGGCATAGATTGTTTTATACAAAACAATCTTTTATACGGTGTATAAAACATTTTTACGTTTACTTTTATTCAAAATGAATAATTTTATACGAAGCATTTTACTTAAATACAAAAGGGAATTTTTTTTCTTACGTATGAGACGACAACGACTTCTCCACCGCCGTGACCATTATTTGAGTTCAACTTCCTCTACAAGCCATAATTTTTTTTTAAATGAAAAATTAATACCATGATTTACTTTTATTTTATCATGGTATTGAAAATGTTTTTTCTAATGTTTTGATTATATCAATGTTTTTTTATTATCTTGTGATTTAAATCTATAAATGTTATGTTTCCTTTATGCACATTTTATGTGATACGATTATGTTATTGTTCTTGGGCACTTTTTATGAAGACGGGTGGTTCCGTGATAAACTAAGGGCTGGTGAGACCATGATTGCTCTCCAATGCATTGGGTAACGTAAATGGGTTAAACAATAAGGTTTCTCTAATGAGATTTAGGGAATATAATATGATGGGTATTCTGAACGTAACCATGAGGGTTACTCTCTATGTAAGAATGTAATGAATGCCTCAAGTTACCTTTATGTCTAATGATTTCTATGAGTTATTCATGAGTCTTATTATTTCATGAGGTATATTAATGTGCTTATGATTTATGAGTAAAGTATGATTTCATTGATTCTTATGTATACATGGACTAATGTTTTCATTCAATATTTTTATATCCCTTATTGAGCTTTTATGCTCATCCCATGTTTTTGAAAATTTTTCACAGGTCAAGGGAAAAGTACATGATGTGATGATAGTGTCAAGGAAGTGTCAAGAAATAATCCATGTTTTATTTTGAATATGTTTCCTTTGATGGAAAAAATAATACTTTCTTTTATGAAACCACCTTATTTAAATGTGGAATGTAATGCATGATTTATGATCTAATTCTATAAAACTCTAAACCTGAAAATATCCTCAATGTGTATTCTTCTAATAACTAGATATTAAGTAATGTTTATAGTTGGGGCCTTATAGTTGGTATCAGAGGTCTTTATAGATAACTTTTGGAGTTAGAATTATATTTAATGATTATCAAAAAAAATTTTGGTCAAATTGAAATTATATAGCATTTGAAGATTACCCTGTTTCTTCATCTAATACATGTTTGTTAAGAATGTTTTTCCACAGAGGGAACATAGAAGCAGTGCTAGGAAGGCATACATTAGGAAATGATCTACCAAATCAGCATCCTGAGATGGTCAGAATTGGAACTGAACAGTTTGTTGATGTAATGGCGTAGTTGACTCAAGCAATAAATGGTGGTGGTATCCATGCATGAGATCAGCCAGATCAACCGCAGAGGAAGATGTCAGTGGTGGAACATTTCAGGAGGCAACATCCCCTATAATTAAGAGGATCATTTGACCCTGTGCTAGATGAAGGGTGGATTAAAGCACTAGAGAATATTTTCAATTTCATGGGGTGTTCATACAATCAATAGGTTAGTCTTACTATTTACCGTTTGGAGGGTGAAGCAGATCAGTGGTGGTCGATGGTTAAAAATATTAGGGAAGCTGATGAGATTGATGCTCTTGACTGGGATGAGTTCAATGGTATGTTTCAATAGAAATATTTTCCTAAGGTTGTTTGACTTAGGATGAAAAAATGATTATTGGAATTGAGGCAAGAGGACGACTTAGTGGCTATTTATGAAGAAAAGTTCACTCGATTGGAAAGGTATGATCAAAATTTTATCCGAGACCATGACAGTAAAATCAATCATTTTTAATCAGGATTAAAGCCAAAATATCGAAGGGCATTAGATTATCGTGAGTTCAATTTTTATGAATGGCTTGTCTGATGCGATGAGAAGGTAGAAATGGAGTTTTCCGATGATCAAGTGTTCTACAAAAACCAACAGAAGAAGAGACCGAGGTGGTAGGATAAGGAGAAGAATCCTTAAAATAGGTTTGATGGTAAGAAAACTATGTTTTTTGTTTGTGATAGATGTGGTAAAAATCTTGATGGGGAATGTCTTTTGAATTAAGGAAAGTACTACCGATGTGGTAAGATGGGACATAAGGCTTGTGATTTCACTGAGAAAGATCAGGGTGATTGTAAGACCAAATTTGATTTACAGTTAGTGAAATATTTCAAATGTAATGAGATGGGTCATTAGGAAAACGAGTGTTCAACAAATAGATCGAATGATGGGAAGTAGTCATACTACAAGTAGAAGGGTGTTGTAAAATCCTTTGAAACTAATTCAGCAGATGTTGGGCCATCAAATGAAGTGGTATCAGGTACATTATTTGTTTTTTAGATTATGCCAATGTGTTGTTTGATTCGGGGTCTACACAATCATTCATCTCTAAAAAAATTTCTAGTAAACTGGGAATTCCATCTCAAAAAATGAATCCTGAATTTGAGGTAAAAACACCCGGGGGAAATGTTGAGGCAAAAAGAATTTATAAGAATCTTCCTATCCTTATCCGTGTAAAGAACCAATTTGAAAACCTTATTGTTTTACCTCTAGTAGAGTATGAATTTATCTTGGGAATGGATTGGATCTCTGTCTACTATGATAAGATTGATTGTAGAGGTAAATAATTTTATTTATTGAAAGACTTTCAGTTTGTGTACAAGAATTAACCCTTACTTTTGATAACATATCAGGAGGCTGAGAAACATATAAAAGATGTAAATGAATGTTACCTTGCTACTATTGTTGAAAACAAAGGAACTATTCAGATTAATGATGTGCTGGTGGTAAATGAGTATCCTGATGTTTTTCCTGATGAGTTTCTTGGAATAATACCAGATCAGGAAGTTGAATTTACTATTGACTTACTTCTTGATGCTAAGACTATTTCAAAACCCCCTTATCGAATAGCTGAAATTGATCTTTTAGAGTTGAAGGAGAAATTTCATGATTTATTAGATAAAGGTTTCATTCAACCTAGCACATCACCATGGGATTCTCCTGTCTTATTTGTTAAAAATAAATATGGTTCAATGAGAATTTACATTTATTATAGAGCCTTGAATAAGATCCATGTTAAGAACAAATATCTTTTTCCTCATATCGATGATTTGTTTGATCATCTCCAGTGAGCTCAATATTTTTTCAAAGATTCACCTGAGATCGGGGTACCATCAGTTGAAGGTAAACAAAGCACACATTCCAAAGACCGCATTTCATACAAGATATGGCCATTATGAATTTTCAGTAATGCCTTTTGGGTTAACCAATGCACCTGCTGTATTCATGGACCTTATGAATTTAATTTTCCATGAGTTCATGGATATGTTTGTGGTTGTTTCCATTGATGATATTTTGGTGTTTTCTAAAAGTAAATAGGTGCATGAAAGTCATTTTAGGGTTATTTGGAAAACTGTAAAAGACAAAAAATTATCTGGGAAATTCAGAAAGTGTGAGTTTTAGATGCGAAAAATTTCTTCCCTTGGTTACATTGTTTCTAAATATGGAATAACTATTGATCCCGCAAAAACAAAAGTTGTTGAAGAATGGCCAAGACCAACAAATGTAAATGAGATTCGTAGTTTTCTTTGTTTGGCAGGCTATTACCGAAGGTTTGTTAAAAATTTTGCACGGATGTCCAACCCATTGACCAAGCTAATTCAGAAGGGTGTTAAGTTCATTTGGACAAAATAATATGAGGATTGATTTCAGGAATTGAAAAAAAAGACTGGTGAATAATCATGTTTTGGAACTATCATCAAGGAATGGTGAGGTTTTTATCTACACTGATGATTCATTAAGAAAACTTGGTTGTATCATAATACAGAATGATCAGGTAATTGCTTATTCTTCACATCAGTTGAAGACTAATGAGGTAAATTACCCTACACATGATTGGGAATTAGCTGCTATTGTTTTCGTTTTAAAAATTTGGAGGCATCATTTGTATGGAGTAAAGTTTGTAATATACACCGATCCCAAAAGTTTAATGTTTATATTCACTCAGAAAGAATTAAACATGAGACAGAGGATATGGATAGAATTAATCAAGGATTATGATTTCAAAATTCATTTCCATCCGGGAAAAGAAAATAAAGTGACTGAGGCTTTGACACAATAAAGTAATGCTTCATTAACCATGTTATGTTTGGAACATGACCCTTTGGTTAAGGATTTTATGAACTTTGGAATAGATGTTGTTGGTGCAGGATGTTCTTCTGTTTTGTTTCAGGTATCAGTGAAATCTTCTCTATCATAGAGAATTATGAAAGGTGATAAGTAAGACAGTGAGTTTCAAAAATAGGTAGAGCTGGTTCAGAAGGGTATGTTACCTGAATTCAACATTGATAATGATTGTGTTTTGAGATTTGGGAAGAGATTGTGTGTGCCTTGTGATTCACAGTTGAAGAGAGAGTTGTTATGTGAAGCTCATAGTTCTCTGTTTTTATTTCATCATGGCAGTACTAAGATGCATAGAGATCTTCGGGAGTATTACTGGTGGGATGGAATGAAATTAGATATTGTTCATTTTACTATGAAGTGTTTGACATGTCAACAGGTCAAATCATAGTGGCAGTTACTGAAAGGGATGCTTCATCCTTTACCTGTGCCAGAGATGAAATGGGAGAACATATCATGGAATTCATTGTGGGGTTACCGAAGACACCTCGAGGTAATGATGCAATCTAGGTTATTGTTGATCTCTTGACTAAATCATCTCATTTACTTGCTATACGAGATAATTTTTCCCTAGATCAACCTTATCATTTGTATCTTAAATAGATAGTCATGTTATATGGAGTTCCCCTATCCATTGTATCTGACCATGATCCCAGGTTTACTTCTAACATTTGGAAAGGCTTTCAGAAATCTTTGGGTACTAAATTAAATTTTAGTACAGCTTTTCATCATCAATCAGAAGGGCAGTAAGAATGAAAAATTCCGACTTTGGAGGATATGTTACATGATTGTTTGATGGATTATCAAGGAATTTGGGACAAATAACTTTCTTTGGTCGAGTTTTCTTATAATAACAGTTTTCATTCCAGTATACAGATGGAACCATTTGAGGCATTATATGGGAAGCAGTGTCGAACTCCATCTTTTTGGGATGATTTAGGTGAAAGGAAGTTGATGGGACCATAATTGGTAGAAGAGTTGGTAGAAAAAGTTCAGCTGATACAGAAACACATGAGAACAGCTCAGAGCAGGCAGAAAGGTTATGCGCACAATAGGAGGAAGGATCTCTCTTTTGAAGTAGGTGATCATGTCTTCCTCAAAGTTTCACCATGGAAAAGTGTGATGCGATTTGGTAAGAATGGAAAGCTATGTCCAAGGTTCATTGGACCATATGAAATCCTCAAGAGTGTTGTATCAGTTTCGTACCGAGTGGCTTTACCTCTTATTCTATCTCAGGTACACAATGTTCTTCATGTTTCAATGTTAAGGATGTACATGCCAGATCAATCTCATGTTTTGAGTCCAGTGGTAGTTCGGCTGGAAGAGAATAAATCTTTTGAGGAACAACTGGTCTATATTCTTGACCACATGGAGCATGTATTGAGGAATAAGGTGATTCATCATGTAAATATTTTGTGGAAAAAACCACTTGATTGAAGAGCCAACATGGGAATCTGAAAATGCAATGGGGGATAAATAACCAACTTATTAGATAAGTAAATAAATTATGGGGACAAAATTTTCTAAAGGGGGGAAGGATATAACATCCCAAGTAAGTAATGATTTATGTATTTTCATATCTATGTCTATTTATGAATTAGATATTATTTTAGAGGCTTAAAATGAGAATACATCCAATCTTAAGCATATAATACTCTAATATTTTTTAAAAGATCGTTTTACCGCCTTTTGATGGAAAAACTTTTTTAAATAAAACTTTTGACAATTTTATAAGCTCTATATTTCAAAATAAAATTATTAGTTAGGTTTTTTCCATTGGAATTTACTTTGTATAAATTTTTTGTAATTTTTTGACAATGTTCATTTTTTAATGAATAGTGAAAAATACTGTATTTTACTTCAAAACTTATTTTTCATCTAATTTAATTATATGGTTAGATTATTTTTTTAATTTGTTTTAATGTGTAATTAGAATATATTTTTACCATTTAATCCAATTTGGGTCATTGTAATTAATTTCACTTTGGAATTGGGCAAAAACAAGTGTCAAATATTCGATAGATTTTGTTTTTAAAAAACCCGCTATTTCTTTTGACAACGAGAATTATTTTTTAAATTAATTATTGAAAATTATGTGTTTGGAATTTGGTAAAATAGATTCCATATTTGCAATAATATGGTCCAAATTATATAATTAAGACTCTTTTGTTTTTGGGCATTATGAATAGTAACGACAATAATTAACTTTAATTATTGTGATTAATTAGTAATCAGGTACTTAAGGGAAATAAAATAATATCATAATAATATAAAATGACCCCAACATGTGTTCTAATGATACTATTTGTGTCATGTACGACCATGGGATGCCTTGTGCAAACTTTGGGACCCCATGTAAATAGTTTTGTGTGATAATGACATTTTATCAATTTATTTTTTTAGGAAAGGAAAATATAACAAAACTATGTAACACCTAAGTAAAAAAAAATTTAATTTTGTCTAAATAAATGATATATTTTACTATAAATAGTCATTGTAAATATTAAAATATTTCCTACATCATGGTATTTTTTTTATAATTTTAGGGATTAAATAAATAAATTTATTTATGACACCGTGATGATGTAGTGATTACCTCATTAATGAATTATTTAAAAAAATGAAAATATAATGTAAACTCTAAGACATAAACTTGTAAAAACCCTATTTTATCGGTGTATTTTCCACCCATATCACCATATCCTTGAAATATATCATTGTGGGACCTTTAAAATCTGAGAATCATTTTATAATAAAGTAACATTTTAAGACATTCCAAGAGTGCCCCTTCTCCCTCTTATAAAAGGCCCCCACCTCTACCCCCTTAACCACACATCTCAAGCCATTGGCTCGACCAACCTCTGCTCATTTTGTCTCTCCACATACCTCTCTTCATCAAAGAAGACTTACCTTAGGTAGAAAGCTTTTCAAGAAACCATTTTGGTTCAAACCAAGGGGAGTTACCCGATTTAAAGGTAATGTATTCTCTAATGGTATTTTGTTTTATTTTCATTATCCAACCTCCTAAACTCTTTTATTCATCTATTTTGTAACAAAAATGGTATATTAAATATACTAGGATGAGTTTATGATAATTATTTGGTTTACACTTTCACACACCTCAGTCTAATGGTTAAAGAACATACTATTTCTGTGAGTGGCGAATTACTGCCTCACGAAACGATAATTGTTCAGTCATATTTTAACACCTTTCATGGTGGCCATCAAGATGTAAAT
The DNA here is from genome assembly GCA_963277665.1 of Viscum album. Taxonomy (NCBI): domain Eukaryota; kingdom Viridiplantae; phylum Streptophyta; class Magnoliopsida; order Santalales; family Viscaceae; genus Viscum; species Viscum album. The sequence continues at coordinate 437,057,179 of OY728158.1, forward strand.
ATATTTATATATGATATATAGTATGTTTAAGTTTTCCTTATGATTCTGTATTTTTCATTTATGGAATACCTTTACGGTTTCCATTATGGGTAAAAATGATAATTTTATTTTAGGAAGTGCGAACTACCTCCCCCGCAATGTGATTTGATTCGTTAATTCCATATGTGGGACGTATAAATGACATAGTTAATGGTATTACATATGATATCATATTGGAATTAAAATATACCTTTATATCATTATGATTTCATTCCATTAAATACCAAATAGAAATCAAAGTGGTGTTCATGCGTACGTATGGCTTACCGTCTCCATGAACGGTGCATTTCATTTCTTACCTATAATGTTATGTAATATTATAAATGAATGTATATACTAGATATATATGATATATATGATATCTAAATGATGAATATAATTCTGGATGTAGTATATATTTTACCACATGAACAACTTGTAATTATAATAAGTTTATTTTTGACTCAAGTACCAAAGATCGAAAAAATGACCGTTATTAACATAAATAATTATATAATGTTAAAAACATGGTAATAAGTGATGTAAAAGGAATAATGAAAATTAAAAAGATTCTTAAGAAACTATAAAATAACTCTAGTTTATTGTTTAGGAGATTATAGAATGATTGGGTTAAGTCGGACACGAGGTAAGGGACTTCGTCTCAATCTCCTTTCATTAAGGCATAGTTTGTTTTATACACAACTATCTTTTATATTGTGTATAAACCCATTTGAATTTTATTTTTATTCAAAAGGAATAACTTTATACAAAGTGTTTTACTAACCAAAAAAGGCGATGTTATTGTCTTACGTATGCGGCGACAACGACTTCTCCACCGCCGTGACTATTATTTGAGTTCAGCTTCCTCTAAAAGCCATAACATAATTTTAAATGAAAAATAAATAACATTTTTTACTCTTATTTTATTTTGGTATTTAAAATGCTTTTGATAATGTTTTGATTATAACAATGTGTTTTTAGTATCTTGTTATTGAAATGTGGAAATTTTATGTTTCCATTATGCATGTTTTATGTGATACGATTATGTTAGGGTTCTTGGGAATTATTTATGAAGATGGGTGGCTCTGTGATAAACTTTGAGCGGGTGAGCTCATGATAGCTCTCAATTCATTGGGTAACGCGATGGGGTTAAATACTAAGGTTTATCTGAAGATATTTAGGGAATATATTGTGATGGGTATTACAAACATAACCATGGGTGTTACTCCCTACGTAAGAATGTTATGAATGCCTCAAGTTACCTTTAGGTCTTATGATTTCTATGAGTTATTCATGAGTCTTATGATTTCATGAGGTATGTAAAAGTGATAATGTTTTATGAGTAAAGTATGATTTCATTGATTCTTATGTATACATGGACTAATGTTTTCATTCCGTATTTTTATATCCCTTACTGAGATTTTATGCTCATCCCATGTTTTAGAAATGTTTTTCACAGTTAAAGGGAAAAGTACATGATGTGATGATAGTGTTGTGGAAGTGTCAAGAAATAATCCATGGTTTAAATTAAATATGATTCCTTTTATGGGAAAAAAGAATAATTTATTTTATGTAACCACCATATTTAAATGTGGAATGTAATTCATGATTTATGATCTAATTCTCTAAAACTCTAAACCTAAAACGATCCTCAATGTGTATTCTTGTAATAACTCAAGATTAAGTAATATTTAAGGATGTGGCCTTATTGTTTGTTTATCAATGCTTTTAAAATGACAAATAAAATTCCAATTCATTAGTTATTGTTTTAACACTAATGAAGGAACCTTTTTCAGTTCTTTTTTAGTGATGATAAATGACTAGGTATTTTAACCTCTCTCATATAGTTAAAGATTTCTTAACACTAATAAATTCTATTTCTTTCTTGTTAAAGGCCAGTTTCGTAGTTGTGAAAAACTAATTCAATACAATAATTAACACATTTTTTTCTAAAGATGAATTTTTAGGGATCAATGAGCCTATCCTTATTTTTTAAAAGCATGTATACCTTGGAGGTATGACCTCAGACACCCCCTATGTTTTCTGTGATTAAAATACCATTTATTAATACATTGAGTACTATATTATGGTAAATACATGATGTTAAATTATTATGAATCTATATGGTATGGATATTTAGGAAATTGGTGGGTGGAATAATTTATGATAAGTGGTTATGTTTGGAATTTTGAATACAACTTTGATGTTGTATTTTTTGGAGGATATCTAGAGATGGGTTTCCTATCACCAGTTTGGGTGATGGGTGATTTTTTGTTTAATAGTAAAGGGTAGTGGTATCAGAATTCTAATAATTATAGATGTTTTATTTAAAATATAGTTTATAGATTATTGTATGTTTTGGGTTCCAATAGTCTTATATAGTTTTATTATATTAGTGATTGCACCTTCTGTCTAGTTTTTTTGGTCAACTCAGAGAATAAGAAGTTTTTCTAGTGAAAAACGTATTTATAATTAACCATGGAGATGGGGTTTTATTGATGTTAATAGTATAAAAATTAAAACCATGGGATGGTGGAAATTAATTCCCAAAAATGTATGGTATAAATATATAGATTTTTTTATTTAAATTATTAATGAAAGTTGAAGTATAATTAATTGAATTATCTAATAATTTTTTTATGATTTTAATAATTAATGAATGATAATATCTAAGTTACTATGTGAATTGAATTGTGTTTAATTTTTGGTTCTCCTATTATTGTGAATTTTTTTAGACCTTAACATTTCTATAGATGTGTCACGTGGGACAAAAGATATATTTGACTCTATGGTTATATAGTTTCCGTTAGTTTTGGTTTTTGTAATAGATATTATTATAATTTATTATTTCAAATTCTCCAACTCTTGATTCGAGCTGGAAACAAAGTCCAAATTTTTTTGGTATGGGTGTTCTCCCCATTATACATGTTCGTAAGGGAAAAAATGTTTTACTTATTCCTCTCCCCCTCTAAAATTTTAATTTAATGATATGCCGTTATATCCAAGTTATATTGTCTTAATGTATAGATTGCATGTTAACTAATGATGCGATGGATCTCACTATCACTATATATATGTTTTTTTGGTTATATAAGATCATGTAACAACACATAATTGTATTATTGATATAAATTTTAAATTCATTTAGAATTACTTTCATGGGATGTGATTCCTTGAGGTATGGTGGATGATACATGGGATGGAGTGAATATAATACTCACTATATGGTTCTAGGGATGAGTTTGTGATGAGATACATATGATTCAGGATGATATATGTTTGTGGAATATATTCATGATGTGTAGGATGACATATAGGAGGTATGTGAGTACAAGATGTTTATTGTGGCTGAATTAGAGGAAAAAATAGGGATGTGTAATCTTATCAACTAACATGAATTAAAAAACTTTATTTCAGGATTTTTAACATGGTTCTCCCATAAATACAATCCATGAAATTATATTTTTTGTGTCTTTTGTATATTTGACACATAAATACATCATATTAATCATAAATTATATCATATTTTAAAAAAAAAAATAATGGTAATCATAAATCTCATAGGACATCTATGAAAACATTAGATACCATAGGGAACTACATAAAGGAAAATATAGAGTTAAAAATACTGGTAAAGGGAATAATTTGCGTAAATAATGATATCGAGAAAACACATAAATGATAAAAGGTATAACATTATTTCATAAAGAGAATGATCATAAGAATGGAAATATGGTATTAGGCGATGATATCATTTGATTAAAGAATCATTAATATGTGGGAAAATAATAAAACATGACGTACATCTTAAATATAAGTCAAGGATATTTTTCAAAACAACAAAACATTTATTTCATAGTATAACCACTGGTCCATCATATATGATACCTTGTGATTTGAAAATATTAGCTAATTTATTAGAGTGATATCAAGGAACACCAATAATATTCATAACATTTACATTCATTCATTCACTATAAGAGGAAAATGAACCATACACAAATCATAAACATGATAAAATAAATGAGAAGGGAGTGGGTTTCAAAATGAATTGACCTACCATAGAATGACCGAATTCATTGTATGCTATCAATTACATTAGTATGATTACAAGGAATCAAAACCTGAAGAAACGATAGTTTAGTTGTATTGGAAAAACAATTACATACATGAGAGAGGATATAATAATTACAGAAAAATTGTTTTTGAAAATAAATATCTTCAAGGATAACTATAATGCATATACTAAATCCTGAAATATATTTCATTGTATACATTATGGATTCCTTGGTAATGAAACAAAATAACGGTGAGCTTAAATACCCATGAAGGGTATAACATAGCTGATAGAATAATGAATAATGAGAATAGAAAATATAGAAAGGTAAATAACGATGAAAACATGGAAATAAAATAACTAGATATAGAAAAATGATTATGGTATGGTAAGAAACTAAAACTCATTCCATTCAATCAATAAATTTTAAAACGAAATGTATCCATAAATATATTAATGAAAAATATTATGGATGAATAATAACTAAAACTAAAGGATGGAAATTCTTTATTATTGGATTACATGTTTCCTAGGTATGTGGTACCACTACCATCAAGTCCATTCACAATATGGTTTAGAAAATATCATGTAAAAACCCATCTATTGAGGAAAACCAAATGACTCGTCCCATGAGACTATTGATGCATCGAGGTAGTAACTATAACCAAGTACCACCCATTTCTTACCAGTCCAAAACATTTCTTATATATTAAATAATAAATATCACAATGCACTATATCAAATAGCAATATGAAATATAAGATATTTATCTTTCAATATTTCACCAAATAATTAAATATCATTCAAAGTAAAAATCAAATGAAAATGGTATAGAATTTATGAAATGATTATATCCATGATAATTGATATTGATAGATAGGGTCAATTTAATGTCCAATGATCATATGAAATTGAACATGTTAATGGGACTAAATGAGATCAAGGAAGTTAAAGCTAATAATATCCTTGGATTAATGAATCAAAAACAATATAGAGAAATATTAGGGAATGGATCAATAGAACATACCTAAGTGGACTAAAATAATGGATTTTTTTCATTGATGAATATAAATAATATAAAAATAATTTTAAAAACCTTATTGAGGAAAATATCTTTTTTTGAAAACCAATTTAAAAACCTTTTCTTTCAAAATCAATTTAGAAAATATTTTCTTTAAAAAGTAATCATTAATTATTCAAAAGGAAGAATCAAATAAATGATAGAGGGTCAGTTCATACTAGATGTATGAGGTGAAAATAGAATTTATTTTGAAGGATTAAAGTTTAGAAAAATGCATTGTTCAGAAAGAGACAAGAATATTCCTTGGAAATAAATTTCAAAAGAAGAAAAGGATAAAAATTTATTTACCATATAATTTTAAAAACATGATTGAAAACATTTTAATATAACATCGTTTTTTAGAAAAAAAATGGTTTTTTAACTAAGAAGATAAATAAATATGTCTTTTCTTGAATGAATTTTTAAAACATTTTGATTATCGAAGTGTGGGAAAATGATTCTAATACTTTAAAATGGTCATGAATTAATATGGGGAAATAAATTTAAAGGGTTTATTGAACTATGGTATTATAATTTCTTCAAATGGAAATACCGTGGAAATATCCTTAAAGTTATTATTGAGGAAAATAATCATTAATCATTCCAAAGTATACTGTGCCGCATTGAAATATTTTAAATCATAATACTCATGAATGAATAATATTATACGAATGACTTAAATACAACTAATATAATGTAAATCAGGATATAAATTGAAAATTTTGTTGTATATACACCATATAAAAGATGTTTGTTGTGAACATGGCATTTATATCATGTATGTAAAAAGTAAGATGAGAATTATTTACCATGGGTTTCTATAAGGGTTACATTCCTATAACATCATGTATAATAAACATATATTAATTTTATACATACTTGAAAAAAAAATTCGATCATCATTAATTTTATTTCACTTATTAATATAATATATATCAATACTTAATCAATTATGTTTACATCGGGTGTTTTGACCAAATCCATTTTATGTGTAAAAAAATGGTAGGTAAACAATGGTCAATGGGGTCATTATATAAAATATATAGAATAATAATCATGAGAAAATTTTCATATTTATATATCAATTGTAATTTTAAAAACATCCTTACTTGCGGTTAAGAGTTGGAAATGGTAATAATGAAAATCATAAAAATATATATATTATATATTTTCTGAATGGTAGTTATGTCATGAATATCATGTACAGTTTTTTTATGTCACATATTTTTAATAAAATCCATCTTTCATACGTTCCATGTATAGTGTGAAAGAATCACATTGATTTCAAATTGCAGTAGTCCACACTTCATCAAACGATGTTATCTTATTAACACTAAATGGGAAGTATTAAAGGTATCTATAATAAATGAATTAAAGAAGTATAATGAAATAATAAATATCATATATATTAACTATAAATAGTTTTTATATCATAATGGCCAACCATTAAAGTTAGTGATGTAAAAAATGAAATATCATCATTATGTGAGGTAGTAGTTCTCCCTAACTAGAAACAATATATTTGTTACCCATTAAATTAAATTCAAAATAAACACAAAATGAAAACTAATATACAGTTTTGGAAATGATCATGACCATAGAAAATGATATGGATACATAGGGGAAATTCAATGTTAAATGATCACATGAAATGGAATATTTGAAGTGGAAAAAAAGGGGTCGAGGAAGTGAATGTCAATAATATTCTTGGAAAAATAAATCAAAAACCATCTAGAGAAAGATTAAATATGGGATTAATACGTGTGACGCTTCAGACCTAGATTCCACATAATCGGTTCCCCGAGCCTGGTGGGCCATATAGACTCTAGTGTATCTCCTCAAATGCCAGAAGTTGTCGACTAGTAGCCAGGGCCTAGGGTGTGTATGTGGGGAGACTATGACCTCATTACGAGAGTGTAGAACAACAAATAAAAATTACATGTAAATATCAGAATAAATAATACTAAATAGCGGTAGAAGATAACAGTAATAGACAAACAAGGGATAACAATAACTGTATAACTGAAACAATATTAAACAATACAACAATTGATGATGATATGTCATGTAACTAGAAATACTAGAAAACATGGATACAATATAGTAGACATAACATGTTCCACATATGTATAAGTGAAATCAAAATCTATTCTAAGAATCCTGATCTCAAACTCATTCATCTAGTATGATGTTGTATCCTAAAGTAAAGTAATCAATTGTTTAAATCTGTATGCTTCCCATTGTCAACACATGCATCCATGTAATATACTCTGGGTAACAAATGGAAGCCTTAGAGGGTGTCAGATAAATCTCAGGGGGTCCACCACCAAATGTGTATATAATATTCAGCTCATGTTATAGAATTTAACAGTGTGTAGGCATGTATATATAAAGTAAATCAATTCAAGTAACCTAAGTATTTAGGTACCTACTTCATCCCTTGGAGGGTATCTAATCATGAAACCAATTCATTAATTGATTGTAAAAATTTTTATCAATAAGTAAATTATTAATAACAGTAAAGGCCCCAAGATGTATCAAGGAAACCTGAAATGATATTTCGTAATGAAGTACCAAGGTTGTAACCAAGGGAACAAAATTCCAAAGAGCCACTAACTCAGTAGTATTCGATTTTATCTAAGGGGTTGGAGTGTAACCGAAGGATCATATTCAAAGGAATTACACAATTAAATGAATACCAAGTCAAAGGAGTGAATCCAAGGTAAAACAAGGATAATAAAAGACAGGGCCCAATGGGATTTAACCATAGATCCTACTCATCATTTCTAGATCTAAGAAGTGTATCCATGAAAACTAGGATCCAAGGAGTGTATCCACGGATTCCTATAGTGATACATAAGGTATCCTATGGTGTTATACCATTCTTCGAAAGTTAAGAATAGGATCAGGTTCTAGCTAGGTCTCAACCTAAGCATTCAATTTCATTGAATTGGAATGGGATTCCCGAGTGCTAATGGCATCCCCTGACCAGAATCAGAGGTGATATTGAGTCAGACCATTTCTATTTGATAGTGAAGTAGTATAATACTTCAATTTGATCAATCCTTTCATTCCATTAGAGAGTTTAGGCCAAGTATCATGGGCCCCTTTTATCAAGTCTCATGGTTCAACACTTTACATTCATTAGTTTGAAAAGTCCAAGTGGCATGAAACCATTTAATCCATTTAATGCATATTCCATATTCTAGGTTCATTCCACTACCATCCATTTATGTAGTAAGTGGTTATGAGGATATGCAACCAATTAATCATTCACATTTAATTATCAATTTGAAGTACTAATCTAAGGCAAGTTAAGTGGTACGCATACATGATACACTCCATTATGTAATTCACAATATAAATCAAGACAATTAATATATAAATGCTTACTCATAGAATGGTCATACCAAGGCACACCCGAATGGTGGCTCAAACATGTCAAATCATTAAAAACCCAAATATTTCATAAACATTGGCAAGGGGAGGATTGAGTTGTGGGTGTAAACACTGACAAAAAATCACAGAATTAGAATGATAATAACCATACTATTCTAAAATGTATAATACTGGAATATGAATTTAACAAATTACACCAAATGAAATCGATGGTCTGCATGAGGAAATTTAAAATCAATTAACTTTTGGGATAATTTATAGACCACGCACCATAGGGTTATAAAACTCAACTCTTCTAGTATCAGACCTTGATTTGGCTCATAACGTAGTAGATATATGAAAATTTAAAATACACTCAATCCATGATGACTGGGATGAGAGAAAAACAGAAGGAGAACGGTTCAAACAGACTTGAGTAATAACTATTGTGCATCCAACGTGATGAACATAATATTGATATTGTTCGAATGAAGGTGATCTCTTGATCCCTTGATTAGGTTCTCAAAAAGTACAAAATCGGTGAAAATGGAGGTAAATATGAATGGCTTACATGTTGGGTATGAAAAGGTGTCTTAATAGATCATTAAAAAAACAATAAATTTACCCAAAAAGTATCTTGTGCACCGTTTGTCTGCACGGTTTGGAAAAACATTCCCAAACTCTGCAAGATGTTTTTGTTTGAAAAAATACCCTTTATATAGTTTGGTCTAACCATGCACAAAATATGCATGGTTAACTGGGAATAAGGGAACTTTTCATAGTTAGGCTACACAGCCGTGTGCCAACAGTGTGAATTGGATCTATCCCGAAAAAAATGCATGGTTAGGAAAACTGTACATTAACCCTTCAATAAATGTGTGACTTGGCTTGTTTTTATAGAAATAGGTGTTCCAATCTCTATGAAATTCTTATACACCCTCCGAACCATTTATAACTCATTTAGATTCCATAAAAGGTCCAAAGAAAATATTTAGACTGAAATTTAAAGAAACCATAAATGTGTGAAAAAAGGGTTCTTACAATCATAACCCCTTAAAAGAACGCATCCCCAAGATCCCCTTAAAAAGGTTGATAAACATTGTATGAGAACAAATATTTCTATTGAGCATGTACATCACCCTCTCAGTCCCATGTCTCATCCTACATGTGATCGTGCTGCCATAACACCCAAACTAGATGTAGAGACCCGAAGATTAACGTACATGAACATTACATTACTTTTGTGGAATACATAGTACATAACAAAAAAACACACACACAAGGATCGTAATAGTTTAGTGTCTTTGGAAACTCGGAATTTAATCTTCTAATCGTGGTGAAAGATCTTCAATATCTCCCATAAAGATCTTCTTTTTTTTTCCTAAAACCTTTCTTTATATCCTGGGGAAAAGAAAACATAAAAGGGTGACCTCAAATGCTCAGCAAGGGAAAATAAAGGAAATAAAAATCATATCATATCTTTTTGAAAGTCATAACCTGCAAAAGAGATCATAATATCTTAACATGGAATAAATCATAGAAGTGAAAATGAGATCCCCATAATCATAACATGAAACTTGAAACGTTGTGTCATGCACACATAATCATGGAAAATCATTTCTTGTTAGTCATGACTCATTGCCAAGACTATCTTAGCGGACAAAGTCCATTTCTGAACCGAGTTCACTCCTCGTTTCAGTCCTGTATCACTGAACCGAAATAACCTTCCGTTCCAGCCATGTCTATCTCATGAGATATAAATCTTTACCCAATGCATTGGAGGGAGATATAGGTCCCACCCATCTTATAATGAATCCTTTCTTATGTGTTCCACATAATCATAAACCATACATCATAGCATAACCCATGTAATAAAAATGGGATTCTTAAACCACATGACATCATAAAACAATTCATATAAGATAAAGAAAAAAATATTTCCATCAAAACATAATCAAATCCATGTAATAATAGGGATAAAAATAGAACCCTTTTATTATCTTATATGGAAAATAATTTTGATAAAATACTTGAACTCCATTCTTGAAGAAAATATACTTTCTACTTCAAAAACACTTTTCCTTTCTTAACATGTCATACAATTTTAAACTAAAAGAATTTGATTAAAAATAAAATTGAATAATTGTAAAGGAAACTTCTTGGAAATAATGTTTTAGAAATCCATTCATGCCATATAAGTTAAAAAAAACATTCTTCATACTTTTGTCAGAAAAGTCAAAAAGTACCTCGTACGAAAAACGACAAAAGATTCCTTTCATATTTTTTACTAAAAACTCACCGAAGGGTAAAATTGGAATTAAACTATTGTAAGTGGATGGAAAAAATATTACATATTGATGGAACATGGATGTGGATGATAAAATACACCCCATTAAATGCCAAAGTAAAAACAATCTCAGATAAAAATGAGATTGTGATATTTTCCCTTACCTTAGGTCCGATTTGCTTTGTACGTGTCCGAAGCTCCTATATAATGGTTTAAATAATGTTATTGACTTATTCCAGAATCATACATATTGATATGATATCATATATGGTCATATTCTTAGCTTCTTGTTAGTAATATTTCATTGTTACTTGTTACTCGGGTCTTTATTGCCTTTTGTTCTTATGCATGTTTTTCCGAATAAATTCTTATTCTTCTTTTACGGTTATAGATACCTTATATCCAGAATGGTATTAGTGTAACATATATCATATTTATTCATTCAATTCATTTATATAATTACTATGTAATGATGATCATGTAGAACGAGTCACATCACATCGTGGAGACGATATTCCGTACGTACACACGAGCGATGATATCATGCCTATGATCGTGGAATTGTATTGGAGTATATATATATATTATTTCAGTATCAATATTAATTTATAATAATAATAAATAGTTACTCATTACACCTTTATACCGATCCAATTAAGGTGGTGGCGGAAAATAGATTACACCACGGCGTGGAGACGGTATTCCGTACGTACGCACGCGTGGTGATTTCCTTTTTCCGTAGGATGGATAAAAGGTTAATTAGAGTTGTTTCATATTTATAATAAAATATAAGTATATTAGAAATACTGATGTTATTAATTTATCATGAAACAACTAAAGAAGAAGAAGTTGAAGAAGAATGAAATTGAAAAAGATCGGTAATGGATATTACCTCTTTTTGACGCGCCTTTTCTTAGCCTCCACTTAATGAACTAAGGATGGTCTTTGAAGAAGACCAGGATCTCTAGGATGATACTAGGGAAGTGGAGAAGGGATTTTGTCAGGGTTGGCCGATCTTGAAGGCTCATTTTTGTGTGAGGAAGAGAGGGAGGAGGTGCCCTTTTATAAGGGAGGAGAGGGGCACCTTAGGAATATCTCAAAATATTATTTTATATTAAAGTCAAAATCGGTTTATAATGGTTCCAAAGGGTCTTATTTCGAAGCTAAAGTGGGTATGGGTCGAATCCTATCAAAAAATAGGATTTAGACAAGTTTAGGATATTATTATAACCTTATCAATTAGATTTAACTCTATGTTAAATAATTTAACTTTTACCGTGTCTTTTTGTTTTCTTACACTATATGGTTAATACACTTACTATAACATGCCAAACGAACCCCAAATTGTTTATTATTAATATATATATCCTTATCTAAGTCATTTGGCCGGACCTTAGATTTTTAGGAATAAAATAATAATTAATAATATAATATTTGATTTAAAAACTATTTTGTGTCAATTTTGACACTATTTGATATATGATTTTTGTGAAAGTCATAACAGAATTATATGTTCGAACCAAGTTGATTAAATCAACACTAATATATCATAGTAACCTAGATAATTAGTGGAATTCATAAAAAGTCTCAAATTAAATTTATTTTGGTGTTTATAACATCAATTATGTCAATATTTCATTAATAAGATAATTACTGCATCATCATTGTGTCATAAATAAATTAAATTATTTAATGTCTAAAAATTACAAATAAAATACCATTATCTAGGAAATCTTTTTAGATTTCTAATTAATATTTATAGTCGAATTTATCTTATGTATAACCCCATATTAAAAATGATTTACTTATTAAACATTGATTTTAACTATTTTAACTATTCATTAAATAAAATAATATTAAATGTCATAATCTAATCCAAGTGGACCTAAATGGTCATATTATATTCATAAGGTTGTTTTTGGTCGAATTACACTTATCCAATAGAATTAGGACATGTGTTAGGGTAATAGTAATATCATATTTACGCTTAGTTACCCTATTTACTATTAACTGCGGTAAAAAAAGTAAAAAGTTACTATTCACCAAAAAATTATTTTTATCTCATTGAACCACATTTTACTTACTAATATCAACCGTGTCTGTCGGATTTTCGAAATTTCATTCACAGAAGCGGTAAAATTATGTTTTATGCAAAATTCAGTTTTTTAACCTACCACTTAGTGGTTTCACTATTCATCAAAAATTGAAGTTTTTCAGAAAAATGCCAAAATTTCACCCGAAGCTATAATTGATATTCCGAATTCAAAAATGATTTCTATTTTACAAAATTCCCAACATATAAGTTGCATTAATTAATTTTATAATTAATTTCCGCTGTCACAACAAATAGCGTGTTTTTAAGAGATAATAACTATCAAAAGATTGACACTTGTTTATGTCTGGTGTAAATGTGAAATTACATCCAATGACCAACATTTTATTGAATTGTAAAAATATATTCTAAATATACTTTAAAACCACTCAAATTAATAATTTATCACTATTAATTATTTCGATTAAAAAAAGTTGTTTTTAATTAAAATTTAGTAATTTTCACTATTCATCAGAAAATAAAAGTTATCCGAAAATCGCCAAAATTTCACCTTAGGCTAAATTCGATACTCCGAATCCAAAAATGAAGTCCATTTTGAGAGCTAAAATTTCTAAAATTTTAAAAGGTGGTTATTACTATTCATAACGGCTAGTTATAATAATATTTTAATAGCATATCGTTGTTTAGTGAAACTCGGTATTGCGTACTACACACGCTATCGAGGAAGGTCGCGATTGTGTGTAATGGAAGGCAAGTCAAGGATGCGTGTTGTGAAAGCTTCTTTTGGTGTAGTGTACAACACAAGACATTAATGAAATTAAAAAGAATATTTTTCATAAAATTTCGGGGTGTTACATTCTACCCCCCTTAAAATGAATTTCGCCCTCGAAATTCATCGGGGTCATAAATGGTTTACTATTCGAAAGTTTCTTTAATAGAAACCCATATCGTAAAAAGGAATATCAAAACCAATCCTTAAAAACAAAAGTATGAAACGTAACGGTTACCCAAATAAACTAATCACTGGGTTTCCACATAGGTGAAAATATGGATATGGAAGAGAAATCTAACCATCATGTTCTGATGGAGAGTGGTAGAGAACATGGCTATGGAAAAGACAACAATCACAAAGCCATAAATTTGTGACAATCTAGGGTACCATCTGATTCATCGGATTTAAGGGCACTAGGACAACATTTTTGGTTTTCAAGATCATTTCCCTAAAGTTGATGAAATAAAAGAAATACTTACATGATTTTGGTACAATCTCACTGTTGTTCGTGCCTTGAACAATTTCCACTTCATCTCTTAAACAAATGAAGTTGAATTTGTTATTCGTGATGTGTTAGCAGATCATGTGATAGAATGACGGGTCATTCCATCTGTCTCAAACAAAAGGTTAGAAAAAGTTATTAAATATACATAAGTCATTATATAGTGAGATTAATCATATATGGTTCCTAAAATGGACTTATACTTCATATATCATACTTCTTAATATAATAAAACTAGTTTCTACTAAACAGGGACTTCCTGTAGGCCAGTGGTAGGCGACAAAGGCCAGTCGCACTTCGATTGTGGGTCTGATTCCCACATCCTTGTCCGAGGCGATGGGCTGTCGCCCGTCCTGCAGGTTGTCATTTTTCTAAAACTACGTTACTATGACATCCCATAAATAATATCGAAAATCTTCTATCCTTAAACAATACTAACTTATGTCCAACATAATCCATTCTAATCTTTAGGCTTATCCATAATACTGCAGTCCACTCTCATAATATAGTGACAACGATTACCAGAGATTTAATACTGTCGTTGATCCCCACATATCATAAGATATGTCTTGTTGGTCACATTCCAAACATTCAAAGGCCTTAATCATGTATTCTCTTGAATACCTTAGTGAAAACATGAATGCATTTAAAATTTAACACCTTCCACATAACAAAATCCAAAAATTCTATATACTCAAACCATGATATAACCTTCTCCTTATATCATTCATGAGCTCATGAATACAATCAAATACCTCATTATCTTATTATTCCTTCATTATGCGCATATCACCTTATTTCCAAAAATATCTCAATCACATTGAATACCACATTAGACCAATACATAAATATTCCAATACTCCATGATACAACATTATTTTGGAATCCCATTACATAAACACTTAATCATTCCACCACATCGTTGTCATATTCAACATAGCCAATAGTGATCACATGTGACTTCCCTTTGTCCTTTTCCTTAAGCGGTTGCTCATGTCGATCATCACTAACCCTTGGATTAGGGAATTTATTAGCATAATGCCCCATTTCCTTGCACTTGAAGCATTGAAGTGTTGGTGGTGTGTTCTCTGCAGTGTTTTCTTTATTCGCATCATTAGAAACCCTTTTTCCATTACTTCGACACTCAGCTGCTCGATGACCATCTTTTCCACACTTAAATCATTTTCTAGTCCCTTTAAGACAATCTCCACCATGCTTCTTTCCACACTTTGTGCATAAGGAAACATTCATCTTCTTTTCACCATTATTATGAGATTTCTCCTTGAACTCCATCTTTCGTTTCTTGTCAAAACCATGAGATGGATATGTAACACGAACTTCCATTTCTACCTTGATAGCACAACGCATAATTTCTTCATAGTTACTGAAGTCTCTTATAGCTAATGCCCTACGAAGACTTGGTTTTAAGCCACTGAAAAATCGATCAACATTACTTTCAGGTTGGATGATAATTCCAGATGCATACCTTGCATGTCTTGTAAAATTCTCTTCGTATATACCAACAGATTCATCATCCTTTTGCTTTAGTTCAAGAAACTCCTTCTCCATCTTTGTTCGAAGAATACGAGGGAAGTACTTACTGAAAAACAAGTTCTTGAACTCGTCCCATTCCATGGAATCAATTTCATCTATTGGCCTCGTATTCTTGATAAGATTCCACCATTGATCAGCTTCACCTTCCAAATGATATACTGCTAAGATGAATTTATCATGTTCATAACATTGAAGAACTGAAAATATATTTTCAGTGGTACTAATCCATTGTTCAGCCACAAGTGGATCAGAAGTCCCACTGAAAGAAGGTGGACATTGCCTCATGAAGGACTCAATAGAAAATTGCTCCCTTCTCTGCTCATTTGGAAGTCTAGAATGATTCATAGCTTGTGTAAGGATAGCAATAAGATTTTGCACTCCATCTCCCATAACATTTGTTTGCTCCGGAGGACAATCATTACATTGTCCATTGCATTGATCAACACGGTTCCTTCGAGTTCCAGCCATCATCGAAAACCCAAAAAGAATAGTGTGAGAGGCAAAAATCATAATAAAGGGGGAGTAACTTCATTATCTAACTTCTTAGGTTAAATTCTATGATCTTTACCGTAGTTATAGGACTGTATCCTATACGTATACTTATCCTTAGGGGCATCCCTAGACATACCTTAGAAATATCTCTAGGGATGTCACTAACGCTTCCGCATCCTAGTTTCCAAAGGTTGACTAAACCTTTCCTCTGATACCAACTGTAGAGACCTGAAGCTTAACGTACATGAACATTACATTACTTTTGCGGAGTACTTAGTACATAACAAAAAACACACACACAAGGATCGTAATAGTTTAGTGTCTTTCAAAACTTGGAATGTAATCTTCTAATCATGGTGAAAGATCTTCAATATCTCCCATAAAGATCTTCTTTTTTTTCTTCTTAAAACCTTTCTTTATATCCTGGGGAAAAGAATACATAAAAGGGTGAGCTCAAATGCTCAGCAAGGGCAAATAATGGAAATAAAAATCATATCATATCTTTTTGAAAATCATAACCTGCAAAAGAGATCATAATATCTTAACATGGAATAAATCATAGAAGTGAAAATGAGATCCCCATAATCATAACATGAAACTTGAAACTTTGTGGCATGCACACATAATATGGAAAATCATTTCTTGTTAGTCACGACTCATTGCCAAGACTATCTTAGCAGACAAAGTCCATTTCTGAACCGAGTTCACTCCTCGTTTCAGTCCTGTATCACTGAACCGAAATAACCTTCCGTTCCAGCCATGTCTATCTCATGAGATATAAATATTTACCCAATGAATTTGAGGGAGATATAGGTCCCACCCATCTTATAATGAATCCTTTCTTATGTGTGCCACATAATCATAAACCATACATCATAGTGTAACCCATGTAATAAAAATGGGATTCTTAAACAACATGACATCATAAAACAATTCATATAAGATAAAGAAAAGAATATTTCCATCACAACATAATCAAATCCATGTAATAATAGGGATAAAAACAGAACCCTTTTATTATCTTAGATGGAAAATAATTTTGATAAAATACTTGAACTCCATTCTTGAGGAAAATATCCTTTCTACTTCAAAAACACTTTTCCTTTCTTAACATGTCATACAATTTTAAACTAAAAGAAGTTGATTAAAAATAAACTTGAATACTTGTAAAGGAAACTTCTTGGAAATAATGTCTTATAAATCCATTCATGCCGTATAAGTTAAAAAAAACATTCTTCGTACTTTTGTCGGAAAAGTCAAAAAGTACCTCGTACGAAAAACGACAAAAGATTCCTTTCATATTATTTACTAAAAACTCACCGAAGGGTAAAATTGGATTTAAACTATTGTAAGTGGAAGGAAACAATATTACATATTGATGGAACATGGATGTGGATGATAAAATACACCCCAGTAAATGCCAAAGTAAAAACAATCTCGGTTAAAAATGAGATTGTGATATTTTCCCTTACCTTAGGTCTGATTTTCATTGTACGTGTCCAAAGCTCCTATATAATGGTTTAAATAATGTTATTGACTTATTACAGAATCATACATATTGATATGATATCATATATGGTCATATTCATAGCTTTTTGTTAGTAATATTTCATTGTTACTTGTTACTCGGGTCTTTATTGCCTTTTGTTCTTATGCGTGTTTTTCCGAATAAATTCTTATTCTTCTTTTATGGTTATAGATACCTTATATCCATAATGGTATTAGTGTAACATATATCATATTTATTCATTCAATTCATTTATATAATTACTATGTAATGATGATCATGTAGAACGAGTCGCATCACATCGTGGAGACGGTATTCCATACGTACGCACGAGTAATGATATCGTTCCTATGATCGTGGAATTGTATTGGAGTATATATATATTATTTCAGTATCAATATTAATTTATAATAATCATAAATAGTTACTCATTACACCTTTATACCCATCCAATTAAGGTGGTGGCGGAAAATAGATTACACCACGGCGTGGAGACGGTATTCCGTACGTACGCACGCGCGATGATTTCCTTTTTCTGTAGGATGGATAGAAGGTTAATTAGAGTTGTTTCATATTTATAATAACATATCAGTATATAATAAATACTGATGTTATTACTTTATCATGAAACAACTAAAGAAGAAGAAGTTGAAGAAGAACGAAATTGAAAAAGATCGGTAATGGATATTACCTCTTTTTGACGTGCCTTTTCTTAGCCTCCACTTAAAGAACTAAGGATGGTCTTTAAAGAAGACAACGACCTCTAGGATGATACTAGGGAAGTGTAGAAGGGATTTTTGCAGGGGTTGGACGAGCTTGAAGGCTCAAAGTTGTGTGAGGAAGAGAGGGAGGAGGTTCCCTTTTATAAGGGAGGAGAGGGGCACCTTAGGAATATCTCAAAATATTATTTTATATTAAAGTCAAAATCAGTTTATAATGGTTCCAAAGGGTCTTATTTCGAAGCTAAATTGGGTATGGGTCGAAATCCTATCATCCAATAGGATTTAGACGAGTTTAGGTTATTATTTTAACCTTATCAATTAGATTTAACTCTAAGTTAAATAATTTAACTTTTACCGTGTCTTTTTGTTTTCTTACACTATATGGTTAATACACTTACTATAACATGCCAAAAGAACCCCAAATTGTTTATTATTAATATATATATAAACTTATATAAGTCATTTGGCCGAACCTATGTTTTTTATGAATAAAATAATAATTAATAATATAATATTTGATTTAAAAACTATTTTGTGTCAATTTTGACACTATTTGATATATGATTTTTGTGAAAGACATAACAGAATTATATGTTCGAACCTAGTTGATTAAATCAACAATAATATATCATATTAACCTAGAAAATTAGTGTAATTCATAAAAAGTCTCAAATTACATTTATTTTGGTGTTTATAACATCAATTATGTCAATATTTCCTTAATAAGATAATTACTGCATCATCATTGTGTCATAAATAAATTAAATTATATAATGTCTAAAAATTACAAATAAAATACCATTATATAGGAAATATTTTTAGATTTCAAATGAATATTTATAGTCGAATTTATCTTATGTATAACCCCATATTAAAAATGATTTACTTATTAAACTTTGATTTTAACTATTTTAACTATTCATTAAATAAAATAATATTAAATGTCATAATCTAATCCAAGTGGACCTAAATGGTCATATTATATTCATAAGGTTGTTTTTGGTCGAATTACACATATCCAATAGAATTAGGACATGTGTTAGGGTAATAGTAATATCATATTTACCCTTAGTTACCCTATTTATTATTAACCGCGGTTAAAAAAAGTAAAAAGTTACTATTCACCAAAAAATTATTTTTATCTCATTGAACCACATTTTACATACTGATATCAACCGTGTCTGTCGGATTTTCGAAATTCCATTCATAGAAGCGGTAAAATTAAGTTTTATGCAAAATTCAGTTTTTTAACCTATCACTTAGTGGTTTCACTATTCATCAAAAATTGATGTTTTTCAGAAAAATGCCAAAATTTCACCCTAAGCTATAATTGATATTCCGAATTCAAAAATGATTTCTATTTTACAAAATTCACAACATATAAGTTTCATTAATTAATTTTATAATTAATTTCCGTTGTCACAACAAATAGCGTGTTTTTAAGAGATAATAACTATCAAGAGTTTGACACTAGTTTATCTCTGGTGTAAATGTGAAATTACATCCAATGACCAACATTGTATTGAATTGTAAAAATATATTCTAAATATACTTTAAAACCACTCAAATTAATAATTTATCACTATTAATTATTTCGATTAAAAAAAGTTGTTTTTAATTAAAATTTAGTAATTTTCACTATTCATCAGAAAATAAAAGTTATCCAAAAATCACCAAAATTTCACCTTAGGATAAATTCGATACTTCGAATCGAAAAATGAAGTCCATTTTGAGAGCTAAAATTTCTAAAATTTTAAAAGGTGGTTATTACTATTCATAACGGCTAGTTATAATAATAATTTAATAGCATATCGTTGTTTAGTGAAACTCGGTATTGCGTACTACACACGCTATCGAGGAAGGTAGCGATTGCATGTAATGGAAGGCAAGTCAAGGATTCATGTTGTGAAAGTTTCTTTTGGTGTAGCGTTCAACACAAGAAATTAATGAAATTAAAAAGAATATTTTTCATAAAATTTCGGGGTGTTACACTAGAGGGACAAAATTACCTTGGAGAACCTTCATGCTCTAGTGAATGATGTTTACTAGATACTCCTCAAAGGTAGCATCAACATCTAACTCAACTTACTCAGGATGAAATGTATGTGATGGGCCAAAAAAATATTGGCAGAGCTGTGAAACATGAAAGACATCGTGTGTGGCATGATACCTCTGAGGTAGTATCACCTAATATACTACCGGCCCAACTCTATATAGAATCATGAACGAACCCACATAGCGAGGCAACGACAATACCTACTTCTGTAACCATCTATATCCTATACTAGGTGATACCAAAATGAAAACATGACCCCAATCTAGAACTCCAGAGGTCATCAACGGTGACCAACATAAGATTTTGTGTCTTAACTGAGTAGTAAACATATGATTCCTGATCAACTGATCCTACTCTGAAGTCTTCTGAATGAGACGCTGACCAAGTAGGTATACCTCAACTACCTCAAGCCAGTACAAGGGTGAATGAAATTACCTACCATAAAAGGTTTTAAAATAATCAATTATAAATGTCCCCTAAAGCTGTTATAATATGAGAAATCAATGAGAGGGAAATTCTTCTCCCATGAACCACTGAAATAAAGGAAACATGCTCAAATCAAGTCCTTTAGAACCTGTATAATTTTTTTGATTATCCATTGGTCTTTAGATGAAAAGATTTTATTTTAAGACCCTGTGTTCCAATATAATTCTTAAATTACTACCATAATCATGACATGAAATGGCAATCCTTATCTGAAGTGATGGAACGTGGAACCCCATTTAGTCTTACGATCTCACTGATAGACATTCTTCCCACATCTATTTCGAGCTTGTATGCGGTTGTAACAATCCGGTAGGTATCTAGTGCTTTTTCACCACCTTCAGATAAGTGGAAAACATAGTGATAAATCATGATATATGACATTCCATCATATGCCACTAATACTAGAATCGCATGTCTTGATAAATATTGGGGATTCCTGGATGAACGGACAATAAAATAGCATGGGAATATTTTATCCACTCTTATATGATGTCTATTGGAACCCAGATAAATCCATTTAGATTCCAGACATCATCTCTATTCGTAGACAAATATGGATATGGGTTATCTTTATATATACTCTCACAGATAACCAATCCTCTATGATCTAAAAACAACCTACTTTTCACCTTCTTTGGGAGGGAATTGGTAACTATAAAGGATGATAGGTAATACTACTCATGATTATCATGAAACTCCATATGAAACTCAAAAAAGGCCTTCAATTTCTATTCATCACTAGCATCCCATACAGCATGTTATTGAGTTTTTTTACTCAACACATCTGTAACAACATTTCCCTTCTAATGAATACATGCATGATCAAAATCAAAGGATTGTAGATATTCATCCAATCTCCGCTTTATGAGGTTACTGTCACACTGTGAACAGATATAGTTTAGGATCTTATGGTCTATGTACACAAAAAAGAACTCACACATCTAATAATGACTCCACCAATATAAGGCATGGACATCAAATTCTTTTTCAAGGTCATGTGTTGGGTATTTTCTCTCACGAGTCCTCAACTGTAGAGATCCCTACACAAGGAATTTGTCATCCTGCATCAGCACTACTCCGTGATCGATGCCTGATGTATCATAGAGGATAGTAAAACATATTTCTTACCCTAGAATAGTTAGAAAAGGTGATGATATAAGAATCCCTTATAGCTCCTCAAAGGATTCCTCAAACAACTTTGATGATAGGAACATAACACTCTTCTTTTTCAGTTCAGTAATATGTGAATCAAGGTGCGAAAAATCTTGTATAAAAGACCTGTAATATCCATCTTTCCCAAGGAAACACCTTATATCAAACAAGTTCATGGGATTCTCTTAGGTAACTATTTCACTAACCTTTACTGGGTCAATAGATACTCTAGATTCTAATATTATAGGACCCAAAAAGTGGACTTTGTCAATCCAAAAGTGGAAATTATCAAGAATAGCACAAAGATGATGCTCTATTAGTGTACTCAGAACAATCTCACAATGTTTGATATAGTTGATATGAGTGTGAGAATACACCAAGATTTAGACCAAAAAGGCTATGAATAAAGAGTCCAAATAGAGGTGGAACACCCTATTCCTCATAACCACGAAAACAACTGCTACATTCGTAAGACTGAATGGCATAATATGGGACTCATATAGACCATAATTTCTATAGAATTCTTTAATAGGTTAATATTATGGAATAAAAAACACATTATGATAACCTGATCCCATGTCGATATTAGATAACAACTTTGATAAAAATAGATTGTATAAAAGATCATTTATTTGAGGCAGTGGATATTGGTTCTTGACCATAATCAAGTTCAATATTCTGTAATCCATGAATAGACATAAGTTTCCATCTTATAACATTACAAAATTATCATGAGTACCCCAAGAGGATGTACTAATACATATAAAATCTTTCGATTATAAATCATCTAACTAGTTGCCTCTCGATATCTTGATTCTCTATTGGTCCCTTCCTATAGAAGGGGATAGAAAATTGAACTTCTCCTAAAAGAATCTAAATTATAAATTAAACCTCACTCTCAAGAGGTAATCAAGAAAAATCATCAGGATGAATATACCTGAAATGATTCACTACTAGAGGGAAATCAGTTTGGTGCAAACCCAGATCCTCCAGGAAGAGTTTTGCAATCTGGGCATCAACTCCTCGTGGCCCATGATACTCTAGTCTAGTAATACCAACCTGGACATCCCAATAACCATTATATAAATAACTATTGACCTCTGGTGATGTAAAAGGTACCCTGCAGTGATACCAATATACCAAAGGGTGGTAATGAACCAACTAGTCCATTCCAAGAATGGAATCAATGCTCATTTTATCGATGAAAAGTGGTTCTATAATAAAGGGTAATTACCTACCATAAGGGGACAATCCAGGAACTAGCATATTCCCAATATTTTTACCCCAAACGACAAATATGGGGTCATTACACCATAGTGATATTGTATCTCTAGACCGAGACACTCCACGATATATATAGAGATTAATGAGTTCTAAGAACATATATCAAACAATGATGATTCAATAATAGAGGCTAATATAGTAGTACCTCTTACTATATATGGTTATTCAACCTGATCCTCATGTATCAGCTATAATGGATGCAACTAGCCTGATCTATAACCCTGTGCAATAGATGGGCCATCACGATATTGACTGTTGTGCCGGAATTGCTGGTGATTAGGTGTCTGGATACCATGACCATGACCTATTTCTTGTCCATACCTTCTGGTGCTACTCTGAATCCCTACAGATGTAGTTTATATGAACTCTCCCCTGATAGTGGATTTGAGGAGGATCATTTCCCACTTAAAGCCAGTGGAACAAAATTATTGAAAAACTTAATATACCCCATATGACCACAATTCTGACACTCTAGTGGTTCTCTATCACATGGAGGCATCGAATAAAACTAATGTTCAGACTGATGACACACAATGCATTATTGAAATGGGTACTCTAGTTGTCACTTCCCTTACAAAAAACTTTGAGAGAACTTTCCTACGATAGGATGAACTACTGACATGCTGCGACATTGATATTTTAAACATGGTACTATTGTCATCCCACAAGTTGGACTCGGTGATAAAAGGTTGATAAACTATTACATAAATGGTTGGTAGGATAATTTCATTTACTTGTGTATATATGGTGTAATAGATCCCATCCACAAATCGTTTATCATGCAAAAATATCTGTATTTTCAATAAGCAGTGAAAAGCACTGAAACTCCATAAAAATGACTAATTTTCAATAAAATACAAAGAACCCTTCTCACGATTCTTGTACCCTCTAGATATTTCATATCACAACATTAGTGAAATGAAATGATCATATAATATAGTCTTTAAGTCATCCCATGTAAAGCCCTGATGGTGATCAGCTAGGGTAACTACATCCCACTAATTCTTGGCTGAAACCTGAAGAATGTATGTAGAAATCTTGACTCTCTTCTCTAGAGACATTTCTAGATGCTCAAAGATAGATAGGATGGCCTCTAGCAAAGACTAAAAAACCTCTGTAATGCCATCCCCTAAGAACGTAGGATGTTTCTTCTGCTGGAAGTCCTGATTTAGATCTTCCATTATAGGTGCTAATCGTGGATCAGCATGCATGGACTGCATCAGATGTAGGAAACTATCATGAACATAGAAATTGGTTCTCGTATTAGGTACAATAGTTGTTTACTCAAGCGGCACTCTAGGAGTTATGATTGGTGGCTCAGGACCCACCATTTCTATATCATACACATCACCACTTTCCTGGAGAATGACATGATAATGTTGTGGCATCATTGGTCTAAAAATTCAATGAAGACACCATATAACATGATTAAAAAGAAATAAATTATCACTAGAGGATGTTGAACTTAATAAAAATCACTACCCAAGGCATAATACATCGACTAACCTCTTATATGGTCAGGTATCAGTAATCGTTCAAGTATAAGTTTCCATTCATTTTGTTGTTAATTTCTTGGTTCACCCCCTTTACCTTACAAAACCTGATAAGGGAGGATAAGGATGTGGAACCAATTCATTTTAGATTTCATGATTCACCTCACAATGGATATCCATTCCAATAAATCAGTTCCCATATACCTATCACCATATACGCCACACATTTTTTATAACATAATGACTTGACTCGGTAAATTAATCATCCAAACCCATGAGGGCCAATACACCTCATAAATTTAGACAGTTAATCACCTAATCACAAAGAAAAGTAATACAATAATAGAATGACTATCACTACATAACTCAACAATAATAAGCATATAATGTAATTAAATGAAGAGAACTGAACCTATATAGGATGAAAATACGTATGGCTTGTGAATTATAGATTATTATAATGATGCATGTAACAATGCTCCTTGACCTCATATCATCAGGCCAATGATGGAAGAATATATAAAATGGATTAATAATCAACAGTACCACCCAACATGTGTGTCACCCAATGGGGATATAATGTCAAATGTAATAAGAAAAAGTATAACAACAATTATAATTTTGGAACCATGGTACATACCCCAAAATTGGGTTCATGGAACCCAAAAAAACTTATGACCATGTCTCTAGAATTTTCAATCTATACTATATTGTATACAAATTGTAAGGAAAGAAAAAAAACAACCTCTGATACCACTTTTTGATGTCCTAGATCCAGATGCCACTTGATCGGTACCCTGAGCCCAGTGGACCACCTGGTCACTAGTGCATTTCCCCGAATTCTAGAGGCCCCTGAATAAAACCGAGGGACTATGGTGTGTACATGCGAAGAATATAACCTCAATACCAAAGTGTAGCACAACAGATACAAATAAAAGAGGTAAATAGTGAAATCCAAAATAGTAAATTGCAAAAGCCGATAATAGTAATAGATTAACAAGGTATAATAATAAAAGTATAAATGAAACAACATTACACTATACACTAACTGATGATGATATGTCATGTAACTATAAAACATGGATATAAGATAGTGGGAATAACATGTTCCACATATGTATAATTGAATTCGTATACTATTTTAAGCATCTCGACCTCAGGCTCGGTCATATGCTATCAAAATTTATCCTAAACAACAAGAAAATAGGTGTTTGAATTTGTATTCTTCCACTTGAAAACACGTGAAACCATGTAATCTACTATGGGTACTAAATAATGTCCATAGTGGGTGTCATATAAATCTCAGTGGGCCACCACCAATGGTGTCTATAACATTCATCTTCTGTAATAGAATATAATAGTGTGTAGACATGTATATATAATCTAATATGTTCAATGTAGCTAAAAAACCAAATACTTACTTCAGCCCTCGATTAGGGTGTGAACATGTAATCTATTCATTACATTATTTTTTCCAATTTATCAATATGTCACTTGTTAATGATAGTAAAGGTCCCAAGATTTAACATGGAGACCTTTAATGATATTTATAAATGATGTTCCAAGGATGTAACCGAGGAAAAATTATCCTCTTGGGCCACTAAACTTGAATTATCTTATTCTAGCTAAGAGGTAATATTGTAATCCAAGGAGCATAGTCCAAGTCATTCCACAATGAGACACCTACCAGGTCCAAGTAGCGCATTTGTGGTAAAACAAGGATTACCTATGAAAAGACTCAATGGGCTTTAACCATGGCACATACATGTGAATGATAGATCCAAGGAGTGTATCCAGTGATTCAAGGATCCATGGAGTGTATTCAAGGCATCCTATAGTGCTATATGAGGGATCCTAGGTGGCTCTCAACCCAAACAAGCTGCATCTTAGAATCATGATGCAGTTCCCGAGTGCTCATGGAATTATTTTATCAAAATACATGGTGAGATCGAGTGAGGCCATTACTACTTGATAGTGATGTCATATAATAATTTAATTACTTCAAGCCTTTCCATCCATAAGTGTGAATATTCCATCGATCATGGATCCCTTTTATCAATTAATTTTGTTCAAGACTTTCTATTCATTTGTGTGACTATTCCATGTTGCATGCAACCATTTAATCCATTTAAGGAATATTCCATATTCAAGGTTTATTTGAATACCTTACATTAATATGGTACAAGGTGCTACAAATATGAAACCAATTAATAATTCAAATTTAATTATCAATATGAATAACATAATTTATTCGAGTCAAGTGGTACACATCCAAGGCACTTTCCATTATGCAATTCACGATTTAAATAATTCTATTTAATATAGAAATAATTCCTCATATAAAGGTCAAGACAAGGGAAACATGAATAGTTGATCAAACATGTCAAAACATTAAAAACCCAAATATAGAATAACCTTCCACAAGTGGTGGATTGAGTTCTGTGTGTAACTGATAACAAAAAATTACATAATTGGAAAGAGTAGAACCATACAATTCTAACATGTATAATCACAAAAAATTAATTTAATAAACGACAACAGATGGATTCAGTGGGCCCCACATGACAATTACAAAATCAACTAACTTTAGGGATGAGTTACATACCACCCATCTTAGGTTTTTCCAACTCACATCCTTTGATATTGGACCTTGATATTCCTCAAATTGGATGAGATCTATGAAAAAGTGAAAAAAAAATCATACCATGATACTTAGGATGAGAGAACAATATAAGGAGAATGAAGAAGATAGACCTGATTATATACCATTTTTCATGCAATGTGATGAATGAATGCCCGGTCAGTTTCCATATGAATGAGATCTCTTGATCTCTTTATTAGGTTGTCAAAAAGCTCTAAATGGGTGAAAATAGAGGTAAATCCTACTGTGTTTTGTGTTTTTGATGAAGAGGATTCTTAATAGATCTTTAAGGGAAAAATGAAAATTTACCCAATAATTATCTTATGCATGGATTGGCTGCACTATGTGTCAAACCCTAGGAAAACCCTATGAGATGGATCTCTCTGAAAAAACACCCTCCTCAATGTTTGGTCTAACCATGCACAAACCATGCATGGGTACCTAAGAAGAAGGGGAGTTTTCACTATTTGGCCCCATGGTTGTGCACCAATAATGATAGTTGGATCTACCTGAAAAAATAATCTGTATGGTTGTGCAAGCTATACTCTAACCAAGCACAAACCATATAATTTGGTCTATTTTCCCAAAAAGAGGTGTTATGAGGATACAAAATCACCAGATTCCCTCAGAACCATTTATAAGTCATTAGGAATCCATAAATGGTCCAATTTAAATATTTAGACTGGAATTTAAAGGATCCATTCCTGATTGAAAATACTGGTTCATATAATGAAATATACCCAACATAGAGTTAAATAAAGGGTTATTATGGTTGATGAATATAAATAATATAAAAAGAACCATTAAAATCCTCATTGAATAAAATATCATTTTTTTTAAAAAATGTTTCTTTCCAAATAACTTTTGGGGAAATTTTATTCAAAAATTAACTTTTTAAATATGAAAAGGATTTATTGGTGAAATTATGACGGGGAAGTCCATAAAAGACATACGAGGTAAAACGAATATTCTTTTTGCATGAATAAAGGTTAAAAAATCTCTTATTTAGAAATCAACAAGAATATTCCTTTGAAAAAATTTGTAAAAGATGAAATGGGTAAAATTTATTTACAAAATATTTTTAGAAAATGAAATTTGTTTAATAAAATATGGGTTTTTAGAAGAAAATTGATTATTAGACTAAAGAGGGAAATGACGTTTGGTTTTATTAAAAGTAATTTTAAAACATTCTGAGTACCAAAGAGTAGAAAAATAGTACTAATACTTGAAAAAGGTAAAGAATTTCAAGAGTATATTATGTTTAAAGGTTTTATTTAATGATGGTAATATAATTTCCTTGAATTTAAATATCATTGAATGATCATTTAAGTCATTATTGAGGAAAATAATCTTTAAACATTCCAAAGTGTCTAAAATAAATATGAAACATTTTTAATTATAAAAATCATGAAGAAATAATATAATAGTAATTTATTAAATACAATGAAAATAAATTATTTCCTAATATAATCTTTAAAAATGGCTATTATATACACCACACAAAATATGTAAGTATTTAACATTACATATATCTCACGGATGTACAAAGTGAGATGAGAATCCCTTAACATGTTTTTCCTTTCGGATGAACATCCTAAAACGTAATGTCCAATAAAATTATTTTAATCATATAAAATTTTGACATTCTTTTTCTTGTTTATCATTACTTTTATTTATCTTATTAATATTTTGTATACAAATACTTAATCAAATAAATTTATGTCAGGAGTTTTCACCAGATTTTTTTATGTATAAAAACTTTGTGTTGGTTAACTATGATCAAAGATGTAATTATATATCATATAACGAATAATAATCATGAAATAATTATCATATTTATAAAAAATTATACTTTTGAAAAAAATATTTATAATCGGTTATGGAAAATGAATTAGGTTTAAATTCATGGAAATGGTAGGTTCTACGCACACATAACGTTCTAATTTTTCAAAGATTGTTATGGAAAGAATGTAAGTGACATAATATATTTCTAGAAAGACACTTATATCATAAATAATAAATTATATAATATTATTTATATATAATTCTTGTCATTAAAAAATAATCACATCTTGTCGAGGAGGCGATAGTCTACACGTACAAGAACAACATTATCACTTTTTAAGTGTGTGAAAGGGTAATAATCAAAATTAAATATATATTTATATTATATTTATATAAATTAAATTATTTCATTAATAACATATAGAGTTATTTTATATCTCATATTTTTAATTAAAACCATATTTTATACATTCCATGTATTGTGTGAACAAATCTCATTGCTTGGAGGGAGTAGTAGTCCACACTACCTCAAATTATGTTATCATATAATAATAAAATAGATTGTATAAAAGGAATGTGTTATAAAAGGAATAAATAATTATAAATAAATAAAAAATAGAATTTATATATATCATATATATTGGGAGTTTCCATCATAATGGCCAACAATGAATGTAGGTAAAAGAAAAATGAACAATCCTCGTTTCGTGAGGTAGTAGATTTCGGTACAGTGAAACAATATATTCATTACCCAATAGATGGAGGTGTGTTTTACTGTAGGTTGAACCATTAATAAATCGATATAATATTATATTCAATATATGGTTTTTTATATAATCGTGTAATAATAATATATTAGGGGTTGGTGAATGTAAATGAAACTATAGAGCATGAGAGATGACATTACCTCTTAATCAGGTAACTTATTTTGGTTTGTATAGAAAGGCTTCCTTGGATGGATATCTTCCCAAAATGGGTATTTGAGGTTGATTGGATGGATTTTGGGGAGCTATATGGTATGTTATTTCAAGAACCTAAGTGGTTTGAGAGGTGTGAGTAAGTGGGAGAGGTGCTAGATTTTTATAAGGGAGGAAAATGAATCACATGGTATTTCCAAAAAGAATTTTGGAGTACACATGTCATTACAAAAAAAAGTCTTAAAATACCAAAACAATATCAGTAATTGAAGTTTAATGGATAACTTATGGTTAGAAAATGGGGTTTTGACAAGTGACTAGGTCAGTAGGCCGCTTAAGTTAAAGGTTTAATACTTTTTTAAGATGAATTTGACCGTTAAAATTGTAATTAATGTTAACTATATTCTCTAATAATTTTGATCAAAAACAATGCTAGTAATATTATAAATTATATATTATTCTGATTCATAAAAAGGAATCCATTTTAAAAAATTAAAATCATAGAAGTGGTAGCTTTTTTTATAAAATTTAATCACACTTGTGGGATGACAGTGTGTCTTTTTAATATAAAACATCTAACTGTATTCTATGTTTTTATAGTAGCTTAAAAATTTAATTTGATTGAAATGAATTAAAATTAATTAATCTATAAAAATAATAACAAATTAAAATTTAAAAAAAAAAAAATAAATACAATTTATCCTTAATAATAAATTAGATGAAAAATCAGTTTTGAACTAAAATTCATTATTTTTAGATATTCATTTAAAAAATAATTCAAATAAATATAAACAAATCATAGAAAAACAATTATTATTCTTCACATGAAAATACGATGTTTTTTTACATATAAAATAAACTAAAGTGTAAAAATTTATGTATAAAATTGGTTCTCTATTAAAAGGTTGTAAAATTTTAATAATGTCCAAACGAATAACCGAAGGGTATTTTATATATATTAATTATATAATAAAAACTTATATGGGATTTTAAATTGATATTTTAAAATAATATAATGGTATTTTATATTTAATTTCAATATTGAAAATTTTCAAGGAAAATTGGAGAATTGATAATATAAATGTGCAACATTGGAAATGATTTTCTAAATGATTAAATGATCATTTCAAAATAATTAATTAGATTATTATTTTTTATTAAATGATATTTCAACCAAGAGGGTTCATATAAAATAATGATCATTTTCAAAATCTCTTCATTTTTTAGAAATGTTTTTATAAAGGGGGATCTTTATATGAAATAAGAAATTAAGAAGTTATTTTAACTCATGTTCACATAAAGATGTTAATTTAAAAGGGAATAGAAGATATGTATTATATTTAAAAATGAAAAGAAACGTGAAATATTTTTATATTTTTTTAAAATATATAAATAATATATATTATTTAATTGTCATTAATATATATGTAATCATAGGAAAATAAAAATATCACGTAACCCAAAATTAACGATGCGGGTTCCAATGATCCCTTACCTCAAGTACTGATTCATATTGTTTCTATTCCTAACATCAAGAATAATTAATTATGTTTATTTAATAATTTAATAATAATAAATTCCTTCAATATTTGATTTTATAAGGTCTATTTATTATCATATAATTTTCATTTAATAAATATTTTATCTTATGTCAGTTACATGAAATAGTTTGATCAATTTCTTTGAAACATCTATAGTATTTTGAATGTTATAAAATGTGATGTAATATATATTTATATCTCTATTATATCATATATTTATATATTTTATTATATTATTAGAAAAAATATATAGATTTTTTAGTTGGTTTTCTAAAAATTCACTCAAAGTAAGAAATTGGTATTGATATATTCATTTATTGTTGTCAAATTAACTATTTTTTATTATTAATAATTTAAATTATATAATATGAAATCTTGTCCTTAAATATATTAATATTCTAATAAATTTAATTTTTTTAAATATTAAATATATTTTTAAAATAAATTATGTTATGAATTTAAGGAAAATTAATACGTCGTTCATTGAGGTGGTAGTCCGCATAGACCCATGATGGAACTGTTATTTTTAGAATGTATTTAGAGGAAGGTAGTAAATGGAAATTCAATTAGTATAATAAAAATTAAGAATATTATTAATTAAAATATAATACTTTCATGAATATATTATATTATAGGTGTAATAAAAAGAAACTAATTAAGAGTTCCCAACCAAGAACATTACATTTCTCTTTAGATGTTCTCCTTTGGGTAACACCTCAATGATCCTTAACATGGTATTTTGGAAAGACCGTGAACTATATAATTCATAGATAAGGCTTATTATTGTAATGGGATGTGTTTTCGGTGATAAAAATGTTATGATATCATACTTTTCTTGGTACGACCCTCTTGGAGTTTTTCATTTATGCTGTGGTGGCCAAATCTTATTCATAGATAGAGAGCCTTTGTTTGGGAAAATGACCTAATTTTTAGGAATGCATGTTTGTTTAAATTAATGTAGTCTAGGTATAAATGCGTAAAATATATTTACAAATTATTTCCATGATTTGGAAGGATCTCGAGGTGGTTAGGTTCCTTCTGTTGAAACTGAATAGAAAACTCTCTACATAGCATTTACACATTGTTTACATGTTACATGATGTGTATCTATTTCCATAAACATGTCGAGAACTAGTACATTCCATGGGAAGGTTACACAAAATGTAAACCTATCATGCCATTAAAAACTTTTGCGAGATATATATTATCCAAAAGTAATGGGGGTTTTCATGTAAGTCTAAATTTGTAAATAAAAACATAAAAGGGGGTTACACATCGTTAATTTTCACGATAAGTTGTTTTATTGGTGTTGTGTGGATTTAATTTTCATTATTCTTCAATAAATCTTTCCTCCTCTCAACCTAGGATGAATTACGTTTGAATTTTTATGATTTTACATCATTCTAAATATTTTGTTTGGGAGATCCATCCATGGTACATCTTTATATTTGGTTTCCCCTCTCTACTAGGGAGGTGGAATCATAGAACCACTTTTTGTTGTGATAATGACCTAGGTTGATATAGGTTCTTGGTGAGGAACTTTGTAACTTTTTCCTCATTGTTGTTATCATTTGGAATCACTTTTTTTGCCTTCGGATAAATTTAGGGTGTCTAAACCTAACCCCCTGGTCCTTTTAATTGTGATGTATATAAAATATTGCGATTTTGATGATATAACACACTCTATAGTTAATTTATTCACTAATAAATGGAAAATCATGGATTTTAATTTTGGTTAAATAACATTGGAATCAATTGTCATTGCAACATGGTTTATGGATACCCATGGGGTGAATAGTCCTTGAATAGTAAGAACATGAAAAATGGTTAAAAACGTTTTTTCAAAAAACGAGACCTTAAGTGACTTCTTGATATATAATCCCCAGGTAATGGAATGTATTATTATGAAAAAGAATTTTGATCATCTGATATGTAAATGAAAATTAAATTGATAGGAAAATGGTGATTTTCTTAATTAACCATTGATTCTTATGATGAGATGATTTGATATCGTTGCTATTATGACAGGTTGAGTATATGATGTAATTATTATAAACTATGTTATAACCTAGTTCGTGCTATAATTCTTATAAAATATTTTATTCCCTAAAAAATACAGAAATTATTATATATTGGGCTATAACTTGACACATTTTTTAATGATTATATTTTTTTTATGCCCTGGAACATAATTTAATGCTTATATAATGTAATATTCTTAAAAACGTGTTGAAATACATATATACCAGGATCATTCACTATAAAAGGTGAAACGACTAGACAGAGATCTTGGCCAAGGTTATGTTATTGTTCCAAATATATATAGTTATGATTGTTATAGTTATGTAACATGACATGATAAATTCTATCATGGTGCCAAAGTGGGTTATTTGGATATATTGATAAGGTTGGTATGGTTGTGCTATGTGATCAAAGACAATTAAGTATATTGGTGAACTGGGTGGATTGATTTATTATATCAATTGACTAATTAATAAACCAAATTATCGGTTTATTACATACAATTATTATTATAATTGATATATTTAGAGTTGGTGGTGTGGATGTATTAAGTTTTACTAACACCATACATAGGCATATGATTTTTACTCGGTTATATTACATGGATGAATGATTGGAAAAGGGAACCAGACATTGAAATTGATTGTCTACTTACTGGATGATCTCTTTTTTGGAGATGGTGCTAAAATGGTGTTCGAGACAAATGAATTTTTAATCATTACATTTTTCTAAAAGTATTTTATTTCATATTACATCATAATGACATTTAGTTACATCCTAACCTATCATTAAATTGTTCTCTTATTATTTATTTTATTATTCAATTGGATTTTATTATTTGGTTTATTCTCAATATTGTTTTGTTTCATATATTTCTGTTACTCCTTTATTTTCCTCTTATATTATTATTATGATGTGTTTTAACTCTTTAACAAGGGGTATATCCAACCCATAATATTTACCACACTCTCGATGATAATCGGATGACACTGGAATTCATGGAGGCACGATCGAGGTCAAGTAATTGACCTGTTTGGGCGATATGATTGGGCACCAAATCAGGGGATATTATATTGTTTTATAAGAGAACACTTTGTTTCTTTTATGTTTATTTATGATTTGGGAAATTTATAAAAGATACTATGATATTTTGGGATTTGGAAATGTGATTGTACATGGGAGAATATAACTTATGTATGGGGGGAAATATGAGTTCTATGGATGAGATTAATGATTATATTGCTCACATGTCACACATGATGTTATTTCACATTGGGTGATTCACATGTTGTGTGGGGTTATTGTCCAGTACTGCTATTGGTTCTTGAAATTTATACTCCTAGCTTAGTATATAACAAGATGATAATGGGTGCATCATGATATGAATATAGGGATATATATTGACATGCATTATTCAGATAGGGACATATATATTGCATGTGATACATACTTTCCTATTTTAACTATGATATAATATTCTTTTTAAATATGATAAATGAAATAAATTAACTGGTATTTCATGCTAAAATAATTGGAAGTATTTTTAAGAGAGAGCAGAAATAATTGGTTGTGTATTTTTGAAACCTATTGAGGTTGACATTTTTATAAGCAGTGCTCTTTAAATTGTTTTTGTCTTATTGGGAAAAGTCATCCTCATTGTCTTTAAGGTGAGTGTTAGAAGAGTGGAAATGAGTTTGAACCTAACACAGATGAGTGATAAAATCCTATAAATCATGTGGATAAGATGAATGTTAGAAATCAAAACAGCTTCCCAAGAGTCATGTGATACAAATAACGGGAGGTTGTTCCCACTAGGAATGTTTTTCCGAGATGATGATATAGTTCCAACACCAACATATTACAATGTTCACTATAGATGGATCCCCTGGGTGGATGAGTTGTAGATCAAGTTAGTATTGATGATGTTTAATAATATCCAGACACCGATAGATCTAATGGTTAATCATACTACATATACAGTTCATAGACTAGGCCAATGTTGGTTAGACATTGTAGAGAAGGATATCCAATAATAAGAGTTATCTTAAAAGAATTCAAGGAAATGTATCTCGGCCATTTATATCCTATGATTTTGTGTAATGATAAGGTTTTTGAATTCATTTACTTGAATGGGGAGGAAATATAATTGTTGGACCATGATAAGGACCACCCCCTTTAGTGCTTGATCCATATTTAGATGTTAATGGGAAAAAAATGTTTAGATTTTTTTGGATGGTCCATGCTATGTTATCAGTTCGTAGGTGTTTTTATTCATTTGAGCCGTCTCAAGTATGTGATAAATCGGGAACTCACCATGAAAGGTAATTTGAGGTTGTCCCTACGTAGTGGTTTACTATTTCCGCAGAGAGAACAAGGAACCTTTCTTATAGTGGAAAGAAGAATCACTATGATAGTTTTGTCAATGTAATTAGGGGAGAGAGTAGTCAGTGTATTAATAATCTATCTCTGGATTGTGTTCCATTGAATTTTTATCACTATCGAGGTATGGGCTACAAAATCCATTGGTGTCGGTTCCTTACTTTGGAGTGTTGATCTTACGAAAGGATGACCCACCATCAAAGGTCTTGTAGGGTTTTGTAGAAGTATTGTAGTGGAAGGGGATCATGATAGGTACCATAGTTTGGGAATGACTCAACTAATACTCAAAAGAAAAGTAGTTGGAGTTCGACATGATTTTTTGGTTAATGCAGATGATGTGGTACCCCATCACAGGAACAAAAGTACCAGGTAGAGGAATAACGTAGTTGATTCAGAATTGAGACCAGGATTAATGGTTTATTTATATGCACACCATAGTGACTACATTGGCTATTATGGATATGGGACCTTCAGCTATTAGAGGTACATTTTCTGTAACATCTACCCCTGCAATAATTTTTTATACATCTAAATCACATTCATTTAATCTACTCTTTTTATATATTGTTTTGGGATTTGATTTTGAAATCATAGATGATAGTTTGAACATAGACACACTACTTGGAGTCAGGTCAGATAATACCAAATTTTGTGAGGCATATTCTCTAGAGATGGGCAGTTAACATTTATTTTGTTAACTGTTAGTAATATATATGAATGTATTCGATTTGATTGACGGTATGGGTTCACTAGTTCTATACCCTAAACATATTGACTATTACGAGAGTGGAGTTATCTTTATACCTCTATATGTTGGTAGCTATTATCAACAGGGTGAGTGGGATCTTCAGGATTGTCGTGCCTGACCAATTTAGCGATGGTGGGTTTCTATCATGGCTAATGTGTCATGTATTTCTCTAGATGATTGTAGAATGTAGGAGGATTAATTTCTTCTAGTGGTAGACCATTTTAAGGACATGTTACCTAAAAATTTCTACAACATAACACAAGAGTGAGATATTTATTTCATGATTGAGTTGGTTTCGGGAGTAGATTCAATTTCAATCCCATCTTATAGGATGGATCCAAAAGAGGTTTAGGAGATTAATTTAGAGTTGGATCATACAAAAAAAGAGTTTCATGGGTCCTAGTATGTCTCCCTATGGTTATCTAGTTCTTTTCACCATGTAATTTGATGGGTATCTTTGATTATGTGTGGATTATTAGATATTGAATTAGATCACTATCATGAACCTATGTCCCCTTCCACATATCGATGATCTCTTCAATTGGTTGAGATTATATATGATCTTCTACATGATCAATATGAGATCAGGATACCATTTGTTAAAGGTGATACCAATAGATGTACCTCATAATATTATTATGTGAAGGTATGGCTTGCTCGAGTTTTTAGTTATATCTTTGGAAGGATCAATTCCCTGATGGTGTTCATATAATTAATGAATTGGGGATTTTAGTCTTTGTTAGATAGGTATTTGGTGGTTGTTCAAATGTTATCTTAATTTAATCCCGATTACTAGATGACCATCAAAAAAATCCTAAAATTATTAATAGTTTACTGGGAGAGAATTAGATTTATTCAAAGCTAACCAAATGTAGTTTAAAAATTGATAATGTGAAATTATTGGTCTATTTATCCTCCGAGGTAAGGGTTTTAATAGACCCAAATAGTTTTTGTCTCATGGAATATTGCGATAATCCCAATAATGGGTTAAAATATTTTTTATTTCTTGGTTTAATAGGTAATTATAAATGATTTTATCTAGTATTTTTTTAATTTAGTAGAACCGATCTCTAGGATTAAAAAGAAAGGGGTGAATCTTCTTTGGTCAGATTCTTGTGAGAGGTCTTTTTGCTATATGGATGGAAGGATTAACTCATCACCTACCCTCAATTTACATGTGTTAGGTAAATCATATATGATGTAATATGATTCATCTAGAGTAGGACATAGATTAGACCTAATATAGGTGGATTGAGTGGTTTCTTATGGATAAAGATATCAACGAAATCATGAGGCAAATTAACATACTCATGATTGGGAGTTAGAAACAATGTCTTGTGACCTATGATTTTAGAGGCACTATATTCTGTGTGATAGTTTCATGGTATATATGGACCATAAAATCCATATGAACATAATTTCTCAGTGGGACTTTATCCTTCGAAAAAGGAGGTGGGTCATGTATCAATAGTCATTCGTTTCAGAGTTGTATTATACACCTGGGAAGGGATTTTTTTGAAATAATTGTGGATATAATATTAATAAATATGTAGTCTAAGATACTTGGAATTAGTAGTGGATTATTCCACTCTTTATAGACATGCATTTATATTTTCAGGATTCTCAAGGACAATTGGCTTGGCCTTTGACAAATTTTATACCCATGATTTTAGACCGGTCCAAGATAGAACAATTATTTGTTATATAGGGATTATTTTTGGTAGATATATTAGATGGCGGGGAGACACTATCAACATGGTCTCTTGTAGGTGGTAGTTTTTTTTATTTGTAATGGCAACGTATGGGTTTCAATGGGATTGAGGGAGGAGATGTTGAGAGAGTTTCATGCTTTATAACGAGAATTACATTCTAGTTTGAAAAAATATATGAGGACCTTTGTATATATTAGAGGTGTATAGTAATGAATAAAAAAGTAAAAGTATTTATGGTATTATTTTTTACTGGTTAGAAGGTGAAATACGATCATAAGAGTCTAGGTAAGACTTGGAAAACTCTACCCATTTCAGAATGGAAATTGGATGATAGCACTATCTATTTTGAGATTGGATTAACCATCAACCACCATATGAATGATGCATTATGGGTGATGAAGGATTAAATTATGGTCACAAAACTGATCCAACTATCATATTTTTAATTTCCACATTGGTTCAATACTATCTATAAAGACCTAATATTTTATTCATCAATCATTCACTATTATTTTCTCTCAAGGCTACATATATTATCATTTAAAAATGAAATTTCCAATTCAAATATTTACATTTATTTCTATAGTTGTTTTAATGAGATATATCTTTTTAGGGGATTGAATATTTCTCAATTTCCATATTATAGTTATCTTTTTTTCAATTTTTAAAATTATTACACTTTGAATTATTTTGGCTAAATTGGTTCTTAAAATGTATTGTTATACTCAATATAATAAATTTTTATTTTGTTATATCATATATATAATGTGATATAAATAATAATACATTACATACTGTAACACATTTATTTTATCAGAATGAAAATTCTAATGAAAAAATTCATGGTTTTTTCATTCTTTCACCCTAATGAAATTTCACTCCTGAAATTTCATTTTACCCACTATGATGAAAATAAATGATGGTACATATTTTTTAATTAATTACCTTGATTATTATATTCCCCCTAATATATATGGTTATACAATAAAAAATGAAATGGTGAGTATTTTAATTCTATAAATTATTTTTTGGTCCAATATCAATAATATTTTTTCCTCATAAGATATATCATGCTCCAATTCTACCATGTCTATATTCACAACATGTGAGGGATCTGGTTTGTACTTTGTAATTCCCTTAGATTTCACTGATCATTCTTTATAAATAATTAATATTAATAATACAATGTTTAAAATACTATATGAAAGTAAAATTAAAAAATTAATGTATTTTGAATATTTAATATGATCGTTAAAACCATGCTCTTATATAATAAATTATAAATGGATGTTAACCTATTGAAAAATAAACAAATGATATAAGATGAAATGAAATCATAAAGTAAAAGTCATCATTATGAATAGAATTAGTTAGAAATCTTAAATCAGATATATTCCCAAGGTATTTCTTGAGAAAAAGCCTAATTTACTCTCAAACAATTATAGTTTTATGGATACCATATATAAGAGAAGATCATGCTAAAAGAGATTGCCAAAAGTTCCATGGTAGTAGAATCACCACATGAAATTTAAATCAGAGCTTATATAATTCGTAGGTATTGTGGAAAAATTATAAGGGGTTATATAAATATAAATTACTTTTACATAAAAACGTAATAATATATATATATATCATGAATTTATATGCTCTTTGAAAAAAAAATTTATCTTAATTCACCTAATTCATAAAAAATGTATTATTATAGAATTGATGTTTTATTTCTAGGAACTAGGTTTATTATGACATAATAAAACCAACATATATTTATTTCATTAATAATTTTCTAACAGTAGACAAATTATTAATTTTATAAAAAAAGAATAATAAATATAAAACAAAAATTTCTCACAAAACATGCTTCATAGTATATTTTATATTTTTAATTAAAACATTAATTTACAAGTTTAATATTTTTAAAAGGGAAAAATTAATGAAAATTAATGATTTATAAAAACATTAGTAACTTAATGAGGATATTTTGTATTTTACAGAAATAATTATTTTATTTTTGAATAGTGAAAAATAATAATTTTACTAATAATGCATATTTTATGAAATTATGCTATGAATGTTTCTAAAAATGGATTTCTATAAAAATATTTCTTAAATTGTTAAGATAATTAATTTAAAATAAAATGTTGAAATATAAACCCCTCATATTACATTATAGACAAATTTATTAATTGTTTAATAAATATGTATTTTCATCTATTTGATTTATTAAAATTTTCACATGGAATAATTAGGTTTAAAAATAACTTTAAATTAAATTAAATAGTATTTAAATAATAATTAAAATATTAATGTTAATATGTTCAATAAAATTTTTAATTATATCTTTAATATACATCATATGCTTAGAATAAAGTTTTTTCCAAAATTTGTATTATATGTTGTAGCCGCTAATACTAAAATTAATTTCTATAACCCATGGTAATATTATATTATAAAAACAATTACTAAATTTTAATACATCATGATAAATTTATTAAATAATATCAATTTTAAATTTTTAAATTAAATTAAATTTCTAAGGTGGAATGTGGAGTTACCACAATAAGATAAAATTACGGTAAATGTACTTTATTAAAGTGAAAAATGTTCAAACAAGTAAAAATTTATTATTTTGGAATTTTTAGGTATTATCTAATTAATATTCTTCCAAAATCACATTTTTTGGGTCTTTTTAATGCCTTTTTATTTGAATAATTGAAAGATATTCTTGATAAATTATAAGTTTTTACAAAGGTAACATTTTCCTTCACTTATAAAAGGAGACATCCTCCTACCCATTTTTCAATCAATTACAAAGATTTGGATCGACCAAAACTATACCCTAGTATTCAATAATTCTCTATATATGAATATGAATTTTTTGTCTCACCAAAATACCAAGATATGGAGCCTTAAATAGTTAAATAATTGTGAAATTCCAAGAGGGAGACTCAACTTGACATCTCAACCTCTATTATTCTTCTATACCGATCAAATCACCAATATCCATATTATATAAATAGAAAAAAATTTCTTAAATTATTAAAAGTTTTTATAAAAATATTTTATCCATTTTATACTTTTATATAAAATCACTAAGAAAAAGGAAAACATCACCATGTGTGTGCACTAAATACCATCTCTAAAAAAGACATGTTCAATTTTGCATCACCGCCATAAAATGTAGTTTCAAAAATTTTATTTAATAAACTAATATAATATTTTTCACAAAATTATTTTTATTCATTAAAAATATTGGAAAATATATATACATGATTAAAAAACACTATTGTAGTATATTTAACCAAATTAAATGAACATAAAAATGTAACTTCCATAATTTGGAGATATTTCAAGATAAAAATTGAAAATTTATAAGTAATTTACCAATGAAATAATGAATTAAGTAATACTATATAATTATGGATATCATGAGGTTATATAATTACTCCTTTGTCCATGGTCAAATAAACTAAAATTTTTATGAAGAAATTAACCACAATACCCTGAGTAACAAACATATGAAAACCGATATTAAAAAGAAGTGAAAAAGATATAATATAGACCTTATAAAAGTAATTAATTTTTAATATGGTTATTATGATTATATATTGTTAACTGAATTTAATTACTCAATATTTTAAGCACAATTGAATAGTGATTTTAAAAATGAGGTAACCGTTTCATCAAAAAATTTCCTTATTTTAGAAACGTTTTGTTTTTTGAAACTAATCACATTGACATGGTGTGTATAATGTGAATTAGATATATAATATAATTATGGATCTTTATTCACGTTAGTTTTATTTCAGTTTAAATACTTCATTCATCATAGGTATCTTTTTATAATGTCTCTTAATATATAAATGTTTTTTTATCAAAATTTCCATCTTGGATACATTATTTATTTTTTTCACGAAATTTCCATTAAATGGTGTGAATAAGCCCCATTAGAAACATAATATAATTAATTATATTTATTAATGATATTTTGACAT
The DNA here is from genome assembly GCA_963277665.1 of Viscum album. Taxonomy (NCBI): domain Eukaryota; kingdom Viridiplantae; phylum Streptophyta; class Magnoliopsida; order Santalales; family Viscaceae; genus Viscum; species Viscum album. The sequence continues at coordinate 437,099,789 of OY728158.1, forward strand.
CTAATAATGGATTTATATGTTTTAAGGGGTTAAATTAGAATGTCTCTTGAGCTATAAGGGTTTCAAATCAAAATGATCTTCTTATAGTTTTATTTTCATTTATAAACCCATTTATATATTTATGGTTTATGTACAACCAATAAAATGACTCATATCATGAAATATATATATTTTTTTTACATATTCATAAATATTTCATTATTTAAAGGGGTCTTATTAGATTTTTTCTTATATTGAAAGGGATTCATGTCAAAATATAATTCTTTGAGACATATTTTCTTTTATGTACATAATTGTAGCTAAATTTGCTTTATACAAATTATTTTTTATATAATATCACTAATTTTCTTTATTCATGGTATTTTAACATAAAATTAATTATTTATTCCACTGAATTGGTCTTATTAGAAGTTTTATTATATCCTAAGCATTTCATCTCAAATTTAATTCTTTAAGGCATATTTTCATTTAGTCACCTAATTTCATTTAATTTGTTTTTACACAACCAATTGGATATATAAGAGAATGTGTTATATTTAGTCATGGTATTGTAAGTTCAACATGAATATTTAAATCTTTTAAGGGGTCTTACTATAATGTGTAATAATCCATAAAGGTTGTATCTAGAAATTACCTTTTTGAGTCATTTTTTATTATTAAAAATATTTCATTTAAATAAATTGTATACTTCTAGTTATCTGTATAATTTTATGTATAATATTAATTAATTGTATATTAACAAAAAAACCAATATTTCTCTCTTTCAATGAGTCTTATTAGAATATTTTTTAATCCGTAAGTGTTTCATCTCAAAATTTCCGTCTTTGAAATAGATATCATGGTTTTAACCTAATTTATTTAAATGTAGTTTATACTAAATATTTTTACTATAATAGGATGAATTATCTTTATTCAATATATATTAACATCAAATTAAATATTTACATCTTTAATAGTGTCTTATTAGATTGTTTATTCCATCGTATGGGTTACATCTCAAAATTTCCCTCTTAAAGATATATTTTATTTTATTGTCCTAATTTCATTTAAGTAGTTTTTATACAACCAATTATATGTATAATTGAATGAAATTTTTTTTATGTTTTTTAAAATTTAATACCAATATTTCTACCTATCAAGGTTTCTTATTAGCATGTTATTATTCCCATAAGATTTTTCATCTCAATCTCTATTATTTTCGGGATGCTATGATTTTATGCACCAATATTCATTTATATGGTGAATGTAATTTCCACATGATTGGTAATATGATAAATTAATTTTTAATTATGAAAAATCATTTCAATTACTTATCTACCTTCTTTTGGATATGATTTTTTCTACATAACAATATGGTCTTTAATAACAATTTTTTTTTCATGAGTTATAATATTTTATTATGAGTTTTTTCATTCACTTAACATGTTATACACTATTTATAACATTTTTTATAATTATTTTTTCAAATAATATTTATTTATTTTGTATAATCAATATTCAAAATGAATCTACATGAAGAATAAATCTCATCATCTAAAATAATGGTTTCCCCTCCTGGTCCATAATTCCCATTTTTTCAAAATTTATCTTTTTTAATGGGAATCATAAAAAGTATTATCTCATATGAAATTAATATTTAACGTTTTATCTTTTCAAAAAATTTATTTAATATTATATTTATAATGATATATTTTTATAACGGTGTTTAAAAAAATGGGATCTTTCATACCCCCTTTATTACATTTTAGCTACAAATTTTCTTTAATTTGGTAATTTCTATGCATCATGAGTCTTATTTACCTAATTCATTTCTGTATATATGACCATTAAATTTATAAAAATGAAATACACTTTCTAATTTCTGGGTTAAACTTGTATTTTTTTCCTTTGTAATTCACACTTTTTAGTAAACCATGTTTAAGGTAACATTCCTATTTATTTTCTCACCTTGAGAATATCTGCCATAAATATTTTTGAATGATGAATATGTTTAAAAACATATTATTAATTTTTAGATAACTTCCTTTTTTAATTTATTGTTTTATTGAAAATAATTATATGATTCCTTCTTAAAAAATTCCCTTTAGGTATTTCAGGAATCTTCACCCATAATTACATTTATTTTATTTGTCTTCAAAGATCCTTCCCATAAGATCATTATATTGTAAATCAATAATCATTATATATGATTTATTTTCATATATGAACATCCAAATGATTTATCTCATTATTCTCTCCAGAATAATTTTAATTTATCATTTGGTTATACCTTGAGTTGAAATTATAAAACTCACTACATTTTCATGGGTGTGATCATTCAAATGAGTTATTTTTGGTTTATTTTTATCATGCTACATGAATTTAAATGATTTTAATATAATTATTAGTTGGAATAAAAATTATAAAACCCTCTAATTATTTGGGTAAATATTTTTATATCATGAGATTTATATATGGGATTTGGGTTTCAAATTTATACACTATAGGACTATGTGAAATATGCTATGTGGATTAAGAGTGAACCCAATTCAACATTGAAAATTTTCACATTATAATGAAGGTATTAGGGGATACCCCTAATTTTTTAATCATGAAATGTATTTTTATGTTTTCATGTATTCTAAGATTGTATGATCTTATGATTTCATTTATTTATGTGATATCTTCAATATTATCATAATTATTTTTATTATATAATGTTATGAATCTTATCACCCATGATATGATTTAATTCCATGATTATTCCATTATTTTTCATTTAAGTCACCTTTTCAAAATCTATTTTCCCACTACATCATGTGTAGTTTTAAAAATATCAATGAGAGTTAGGAGAATTATATATATTTTTAAATTATGATTTTGCATTGATGTTTAAGATGATGTGAATTTTTATCTAGTCATAGTAAATACACTATACCATTAGATCCTTGGAATGTATAGTTTGTAAATTTTGTTATAAATCCTAAATTAATGTTTTTATGGTCTGGGATTCTATATTTGATATCATATTAAGGTCTAGTTAGTTTGGGATATTTAGATGAAAAAACCATAGTTAAACCCCAAGGGAGAAGAAAAATGTATTATCCTATGTAATGAAAATATATTAAAATATTGGTAATGTAGAGAATATCTGGGTTTTCCTAAAATTGAATCCTTTTTTCGTTATTGTCATATTTTTTAGGCTCTTACATAGTTGTACTATGGGGTAACAACACTAAAGAGGCCGTGTTAGGTATTATCTCAACCATGAATTGGTGCACGAAAAATATGCCTAACTTCAAACCTGTATAGAAACTCTAAGGGGATATTGTTTATTTATTCATTTTATCTTTAAAAACAAAAATGAATTATAAATTTCATAGGTATATTCATAGAATGGGTTGAAAATTATATGATGATAAAAAATAATGTAACATAGGCAAAAAAATATTGATATTGGTTGAACTGAAAGTGAACACATGATAATGTGATGATATAAATGAGGTAATATGTTTTAAGGATGAATCTATTTTTGAAGTTTATTAACTAATTCTCCAATAATGATAAATATTTATCAATATTGTTAACCCTTTTGGTTTTTTAGATGATTATAACTAAAAGTAATCTATTTTATAATATGTGTGAGGGAAATATTTTATGAATAGTTATTTAATAATCACATCAATATGAGAGATAATTTAAAAATCAGGTGATTAGGGAAAAAATACTATCACAAAATATGATTACTAATATAAAAATAATTGAAATCTAGAGTTCACAAAATACATGAAGGATGGAGGCACAAGAAAGTTTTGGTAATAATTATGATGAAAGATATGATATCTAACTAAATACATTCCAAAAATATCGAAATAAACATTAAGGAAATTTACCCAATTATATTGGGATATTATTTACATATAGAAGAGGGTGAAATCAAGCATCAAACTATTATAGGAATATGAAAAGGGTTGATAGAGTGGTTAGAGAGGATATCATTCATCCTAAGATATCACTAAGGGTATAATCCATTAAGAATTGAAAATTTACACATTACCAATTCATTTTCAGTAATCCAAACAAATTATGAATGATATGATGAATCATTTTACACAACCAAGGGAATAAGGTGGAGCTTGTTCAAGTAAGGCTGCTGTTGTGGGTCATGATAACAATATCATTCACATTTGAATTAAAAATATATAATATTTATTGTAGAAAATCCATGTTTTTATGTTTTTTTACATGTGTACCCCCAAGATGTTTTCTTTATCAAATTTAACATATTATTAGATGATGGTTTTAATATAGAATTTTTGTTTTTTAGAATGTAAATCATAGTATGCATATTTCTTATATATTTGATTTTATTATTGTAATAGAATCAGTATTTGATCATAGAATCTTTAATCATTGTTAATGTTCATATTACCAATACTATCCTTATTCTTGAAAAAATGAAACGGGGTATAGACAATAAAAAAGAACTATTATAAAGATATCATAACATCGCTATAATTACAGATGAAAAAATAGATTTATTTTCATTATCATACATTAATGAAACAAAAACATTTTATAGACCAAATGTTTTTGTAGTGTTTCAAATCATTATAAAAATATTTGATATAGAATACAACCCTGAACCACCACTACTTGTGTAATAAGACATAATGGTTAGGTGAAAATGTGGATTTCCACCTAGTGAACTCAATACCAGGAGAATAATGAGAGTTATGTTTTATAATATTGATCCCATTAGATGAAGAATCATGTGTTGGAGAAATTTTGGGTCTTGGGAGGCTATTTTTTTATATGAAAATCTACATAGACAATGCGTGGTGCAACGTCCATCATCTGCTATGATATTCCAAGGATATCTTTACGAAGTGGTAAATATAGGGAATGGTGAAAAAATAGGGAATAGAGATGGGATAATATATATTATTACTAGAAAAAGAATTTTGGGATACATTAGAGAGGAAATAGGTAAGCATGATGGAGGTCGGTACTCTTGAAATAGTTTTGACAAGATTGAAAATGGATCTCAGGGAGCCTTATGAGGAGTAACATTCATCATGAACATTATATTTTGACCTAAACATTTACCCAACATCTATAAGTTAAATAACCATGAGTAATAAGAGATATGATTTTTCAGTGCGCGTATTATATAAATAAATAAAAAATATTTCATACAATGTACCAATTTGTTATAATTTTTCATTGGATATCTCACAATAAACTTATGAAAAAAATAAAATTTGACTTAACACCAAACACTTAGAGGCATTTTATTCAAATGGTAAGGAATAAATAATATATATAGATTATTCATACTATATGTAAATGGTTATCTTTTTTAAAAATTTATAAAGTTAAATCATGATTCTTATTATAGATGCCCTTATTTATATTTTTATTGATAAATAATTTAAATAGTGAAATGGAATTTAATTTAGAGTGGGGGAAAATAATGCCTAAAGATTTAACATTATATAAACCTAAAATAAATATTATATATAATAAGGTGGTTCACACACTATGAAAAACAAAAATTGAAAAACCTTGAAATATTTTTAATAATATATATGATCATTAAAACATAAATAATACATTTTCTAGTATAAATTAACGTAAACCTATTGAAAATTTAACAATGTTTATAAGAATAAATTCCATCTAGAAGTAGATGAATTCAATATGAATACCATTTATTTTATCCCATAATGGAGGAATAATTTTTAGGGTTTTACCTTGACTAATTTGATGATGAACTTGAGAAATTATAGTTTAATCAACATCGTGTATGGGATAAGTTCATGCTCCTAGATATTTTCACCAGATAAATGCTTGGTGAACCTCTACCTAGAATTACAATTATACCGTATCTGATTCTTAGGTCATAAAAAAAATAATATAATGGTATATGTGATTAGAAACATGGATTATAGAATCTTTTAAGAAATTTTTTTAAGGAATAGATATATCCTGAATTTGTATACATCATGAAAAACTATTTTATGTCATTTATAATTATTTTTTAAAAAATATATATTAAAAATCGGTATATCATATCATGTAACTAATTAAATTATTATTAAATAATGAAAATATATATTTATTATATTAATATTATTTTAACAGTGGACTAATTCTTAATTTATAGGAAAAATATTTCTAAATATACAAATAGTCATTTTCCTATAAAAACATCTTCTCAATATTTTTTTTCAATTGAAAATGACAATATATATTATAGAATTTTTATTTCAATTAAATTAAACTAAATTTTTATAGTTACAATCTAAAATTAATATGGATTTTATGGAATTTTTAAATAATTAATTTTTATGTCGATAATGACCAATAATGATTTCACTAATTCTCTAAATTTTAAGAAATAATGACATGAAAAATATTTAAACACATTCAAATAAAGAAAAAATATTTCTTAAATAAAAAAAAGTATTTCAAATTTCTATATTAATATAAAGAACCCACACTTAATATTTTATAAAATTTAGGTGTAGTATTTAAAAAATTTGTTTTTCTGTATTTTTATTTTTATAAAATTTTTTCCTAGTGGAAAAATGTTTTCTATAAATTTTAATAATATTTAAATATTATATAAATTTTGAAAATATTTTATTGTTAATATAATCCATGAAATTGATAATTATATTCCGAACATAAATCATATGTTTGAAAAACACTAATTGTTTTTCTAAAAATGGGGTTTTACACATTATTTGGTATAATATGAAAATAAATTTCCATACGAAAGAGATATTTATTAATATAATTATTACCATATTTTAAATCAAAATTTACAAATAATTAAATAATTTTAATTTTAATTATTACGAATAAAATTATTAGTCGATGGTGAAAGTGGAGTTACCATGGTAAGGGAAAATTATGAAAAATGTAGATTAAGATAGATGAAAATGATAGAAATGTGAATGAAATGTTTCATATTGGATTTTTAGATATTATATACCTTATTAAAATCCCTACACTACTATTCATCATTTTCAGAGTCTTTCTTCTTTAATAATTTAGTGAAACTATTTAAAAATAATGATTTTTTATAAAAATACAATTTCTTTCCATTATAAATGGTGACAACCTCTTACAAATTTATTGACTAATTACAAAGAATAAGCTCCAAAAAATATCATAAATCCTCTCAAAACTCCCTCTACTCTGCTTTGAATCCTTAGTCACACAAAAAGTCCTGGCAATGGTTCTATAAGGAGTTAACGAAGGGAGAACCTACAATATAGATGTAATACTCTCAACCAAAATTAACTCGATATTTTCTTCTTATACACTACTAAAATACCCTATATCCAAGAATTTATTATATCACCATAATATATAATATTCATAAGTATTATTGTATAAATTTAATATACCTTTTATATTTTCCACAAAAATCATTAAAAAGAATAATTTCCCTATTTTTGTGTGTGGACTATCATCTCTATGAAGATAATGTACCATTTTCCATAACCAACATAAATAGTAGGTTCAAGATGATTATTTAAATAAATAATATGATAAAATTCACACCACTAATATTCTGAAAGAATAATACTAGACACTCTATAAATGACATTGATAAGAAATGATTTTGTTAACCTAAACCGCCTTTAATAGGTGTATTGGGTTCATTTATTAATATAGATCTAATTTTGAATAACCATTTAAAATATATAATCACTCTCTAAATTTAATAATTAAAAAATTAAAACTATACAATTTTGGATATCATTACTTTATTTTACCAAACCATCGAAAACTTTCAACATACTGAATGTGTTACGATGAAATTAACTCAACAACCCCAAATAAATGAAAAAAATTAAATACATGTTCAAAATAAGTAAAAAAGGAATCTATATCAACATTAAAAAATAAAATATATATGGATAATGATCTTAAGAATATATATAATTCACATAATTTAATTATTTAATAATTTAACTAAATGTGTAGTGTGATTTCAGTAACAAGGTAGGGATTTCATCACATAATTTCCTTCTTTGAGACATATTTTCTTTTATACAAATAATTTAATTTAAATGGGGTGTATACTAACATTTTTCAATAAAATCACATGATTTATCATTATAAATGATATTTTATCTTCAAAAATAATCTTCAACTCCTTTAAGGGGTCATATTAAAATGTTTCTTTTGTCATAAGGGTTTCATAACACAAATTGCATATTTGATACATATCTCATTTTATAAAACTAATTCCAATGAAATATCATTTATACATCCAATTAGATATATAATTGATTGAATTATGTTTATTCATATAATTTTTTCTTTTATGTCATGATTTATCTGCTTAATGGGGTCTTATTAGAATATTTTTAACATGTATGGTTTTTATCTCAAAATTTCATTCTTTGAGTTGTATTTTATATTATGCACCAAAGTTCATTAAAATGGTGTTTATAATACCAATTCGATGTAAAATATCATGAACTAAATTTAATAATGTTATTTATACTTTAAAACAGTGATTTAATGCTCTCAAGGAGTCTTATTATAATGGTTTTAATCTGTAAGGGTTTTATATCCAAATTTCATTATATGAGATATATTTTCTTTTGTAAACATAATTTCTTTAAATTATATATATAGTTACAATTGGATTAAACATACCTAGAATCACATTTATTCATTTTATTCTAACTTCAACATAAATATTTCTCATGATGAATTTGTCTTATTACAATGTTTCTTTATTTGTAATGGTATCTTGTCAAAAAAAAATCTTTTAGAGATATTTTTTATATGGATAATTAAATTTAAATTATTTATATACAACAAATTGGATATATAATAGAATGAATTATCTGTACTCATTATCTTTTAACTGAAACACGAATCTTTCTATGTTTTTAGGTGTCTTTTTATAATTATTCTTAATCTGTAAGGGTTTAGACTCAAAAGTTTCTTAATCCATACCTTTTTCCCTCTCAATCGCTATTATTTGTGTCATTATTTGGTTTTATGCCACTTTTTTTATGGTGAGGCTAATCAACCTTATTTTTCAACAATATAAATTGTTTTTAAACTAGCATATATAACTTCAATTAAAGATCATTCATGACGTGGGATATGATAGTTATCTTCTTAGAAATATGGGTTTATTTATTATCTAAATTTTAGTTGATGAGTTATAATGTTTGGACTTATTTTTTTCAATTCATTTCATATTGTATAACATATTTATATCATGGGTATTAATTATTATTCCAATATATTTTATTTAAGGTTCCTAATCCATCTTAAAATTTTAATTATGTTTAGAATAATTATAATCCTCTTTAAGAAAGGTTTTTACTCTTTATCCATAATTTCCATACTAACCAATGATATCTTATTAATTTGTAAACTTAATTATGGGTAATCTCATATGAACTTAATATTTACCTTCTCATATTTTTAATATAAATTTTAAATAATCTTTATTATATTGGAGTTTAATAAAGGTGTTTTAAAACTTAAAAAAGTGTTTTAGGTTCCTCTATTTTGAGTTTTGATTTTAAAATTCCCTTTATTTTTTTCTTTTTATGAAACAATATACTAATGTAACTCTCTTATTTTATATAATTCATTTAAACATTTACCATGTTAAATATCCTCTTAATTTTTGGTGTCAAATTATTTTGTTATATTCATAATTATCACATATTAGTAACACTAATTTAAGGGAACTTTCTTATTTATTACATCACATCGTTTTCACCCTTAATAAACATTTTTAAACAATTTATAGAATATATAGAACCTAATAATTTTATTTATAACCCCATTATTTTAATATATGATTCATGGACAATAATCAGGACTTACCTTCTTTAATGGTATCCTTAAATTATTTCATAAAGATTAACTATATTGGATTTGGTTATTCGTTATCCGCTTAGATACATTAAAAGAAATATATATTGGAAGTCAATGATAAATACATATATTTCATCTTTAAATATGAATATATTAAATTATTCAATTCTTTCTTCTCTTGAGAATCTGTATGATTTAGCCTTTTATTATCCCTTGAATCAAAATTATGAAACTCCCTTCCTTCTCTAGGGTTTGGTCTTGATTATGATTTATGAAAAATATAATTCCTTATGAGGAACAAATACATTTTTTTTTATTTTTTTTGTGGGTGGTCCTAGAATTATGTATCTAACTAATTATTTGAGTTAACCTTTATATCATAAGAGATGTTATTTTTGGAATTAAGGATTAAACAAAATCAACTATGAGAATTTTTCAATGATGTATGTGGGAATTGTGAGTGAACCTAATCTATAATGATAGTTTTTACTATTTAAAATGATGGACATGAGAGTAACCCATGTATTATGTTTATGATTTCATGTCTTGTTTTTTTGGTACATATTCCACAATTCGATGTTATTATTCTTTTATTTCTTTATGAAATATTTTCATGCTTATGATAACTCCCTTTATGATATCATATTATGACTCTTAACTCGCATGTTTTGATTTATTTCTATTTTAATTATTTTACAGGACTTTATGCATCACTATTTTTGTTATGTACTTTCTATAGGGTATCATATGTATTTGTAAATTATTTATTATAGTAAGTAACACTATTTTTTGTTTTAAATATATTGTTTTTTATGATTAAGATGATGAACTTATGTATCTAATTTTACCATGAAAATATACCAATTAATACATAACTAGTGTTATTGGTTAAACATAGTATCAATATTTAATTAATATTTCTGTGGTTTGGGTCACTATATAATTCCTCAATTAGGATACATGGAAGATTTCATGGACTTGAGATTGGGTTGGTGACAGTTCTAGTTGATAAGGAAAAAATCCAATGTGACAACGAATATCAGAGGGGATGATATATAAAGGACACATATTTTTGTTCTTCATCAATCTTAGGACACTCTTCAAAAATTACATGTGAAGAAATATTTATTTCTATCTTTATATTATAGGTTTCATAGATTATTATCAACACATCTCATTTTTTTTCAAATTTATGTGCATTTTAATTTTCTTGATCTATTCTATAATTTCTTGGACAATTTCAGTTCCCACTTTCTTTAATTCACTTACATAATCCCATCATGAAATTTTTCAATACCATTTATAATATATTTATTCATATGAATATATTTTGATACTTTAGTTTAAGTCATTATTGTATAATAACTCTACCAAATAAATTTATTATTATTCCAACATTAGAATTTCATTGACCTTGATCTGAAAATTTCCCCTTGTTTTTTTGATAGTACACTCAGATTAGAATTTTTTGGGGGTTAAAATTTATATTTAAGATGATAATAGTTTTAAATAATGTTATATAATTTTCCAAATCATGTATATAATCCTTGGATCATGATCATATATATTTTAAAATTGGGTTTCATGAAGCCCCACCACATCCCTCTTGTATATAATTACTAGTTAATTAATTTATAAGTCCTATTGAATTGGAATTAGTTGATACATATTTATATGATGATCCACAAAAACCCCTGTGAAATAATATTATCTTGATCTATTTGGAATACATATGAATTTTTTCATAATGTTTTTTATATTTATATATAGGATTAAGTAATGATTTTAGCTTTACCTTAGAATTTTTTACCTCCTAACATAACCCACTAGATTACAGGGATATATAACTTATATTCCATGATATCATTCTTTATATTGTTCGATTAATAGTGCTTTAATTGATCATGACAAATTATAATTATCCTTAGGAAGGTGTAGAATGTCGAGATATGCGTATCATTCAAAAAAAAATACTTTTTTTCTATATCTTTGATGGTACCCATATTTAGAAAATAAATATTAAAACTCTTTATTCATCACTATTTAATTGTAAGGATTGATATTTTTTTATTACTTCAATATTATGTTTTATTCCCACATTAGTCATTTTAAAATCTTTTATCATCACCATAATGTATGGATGAGAATCATTTGAAGTATGAAAGATGTTCTTCCATCCTTTTAAATATCCATGTTTATAAATTTTTTTAAAAAATTAATTATTAACAATTATCCAAGTAAATAAAGTTACATATTATTTTATATGTAGAGATTCTTCTACATTATTCTCTTTCTTAGGATGGCAATAGATTTAACTGAATAGTCCTTAATGAACTCTAACAATCTTCAATGGAACAAATTATTCTTAATATGTGTGAATATATAAATATATATTTTGTGATTCATATATATTTAAATCATCCCACAATAGAGATTATACATAAAATTATTCAAAAAATATATCAACATAGAAAACCATAGATCATGTTTTTACTGTTTTACTCAAGAATTTAAGGCCTTAAGGAATAGGCCATGACATTATCATTTTCCAATAGTACATCACCCAAACCATTATTTGAATCATCTCTGGATACCATGAAAATCTTCCCATTTAAGGGTAATGTGAATATTGGTGTAGTGACAAGCCTCCTTGTTAATTATTTCTATCTATATTAACATTTTACAGTCTATATGAACATCACTACCTTTCATGTTATCTCAGGACGTGGGTTTTATAATCATGATAATGTTATCACAAATAATCCATAATACCCTTTTAGTCAAATGAATCATTTGATCACAATAGAAACTCTTGGTTTTGGACACTCATTAATCCCATTTTTCTTCAAAGGGTCTATAAATATACATTTTTTGGTTATTATATTCCCTAAGAATGATAATTAAATCATCCAAGTATCACTATTACCATACATCAAATATCACATATCCTTTCACAATGCCTTTAGCATATTAACAAAATATTTGTCTTAGACATCCATAATTTTTTATATATGTAAATTTAATCAATAAAAACTAAAAAATCTATATAAGTTATGGGTAATGACTATTTATTATGTCAATTATGAATTTGGGAGAAGTATTGTGTCTAATGGGGATTAATATGAACTCATAGTGTCTATAGCTAATTTAAAACAATGAAATTGGGAATATAATCATTCTTTACCCATAAAGAGTCATATAATGACAATAGGTCCACTATTGATATGAATTGGGATCAGCATAGATTATTGAAAAATTCAACCATATATGGAATGTGATAGTTTTTGTTTACAATTATTTTGTTGATTTCAGGATTATAAATGTAGAATAGCATTTACCCATATATATTCTTGAAGGAGAGGAATGGATCAAAACATAGTGAATCTCTATATTTTATAAAACCATTTATATATTCTTTTATAATAGATTATATAGTTATTATAAATAAATTTTTTCCCATTCTATATTTATTATTGGATATGGATAGAGATGGAAGTATATTATAAATTGGGAACTCAAACTATAGGTGAAGAGGAAGACTATACATATCTTTTAGGAATACATATGTATATTCCAGTACAATATAGAATGTATTTTAGAATGATCATATCCTTTATATAAATAATTTTTAATATAAATCTTATATTTTAAGGAAATAATATTAATATTTGAGAAGAATTTTATAATAGATATTCAACGATCCCCTAAAATATATACATAATCTATGAATGACTTAGGATATGAAGAGTGAAATCCCCCCCCCCCATCATTTGATGATAGATTTATATATGTATGGATAATATATTCCCATTATAGAGTCAAATTAAACAATAGTTTGTATTGTATCATTTCATGGTATTTTCATTGCATAAAAAATCAATGGGGAGGAGTTATATACATGTGATCACATATTTTCATTATTTTTTTATTCTCATAGATAACTCAACCTCCATTGTTTGAGGTGGTGTTTGAATATTTATACTTACCTTACATGATATGAATGAATTAATAGAGAAATATAAAATATTACTATTTCAATTAATTAATAAATAAATATCTTTTCACCACATCAATATCAGTTTCCATCTCAATAGTAGTAATAACATTGGCCCCTCCTTGATATATAGTCCTTGGATGTTTTTGTCATTGGTTATCATCAGAGAACCTTATATTATGTAATTTTATTACATATTTTCCATGTTAATTATATTTTAAACATGTTATAAAGATTATGTGTTGATTAGAAATAATTTTATTTACATTATATTCATGGGTTAATTTATTCCCCTTCAATAGTAATTATCCACATGCCCATATTTTATATACATGAGGAATATTCCAATTCGTATGAGATAGTTCCTCAGATATTTCTCCCAAAATATTGACATGTGGGATGTTGTGTAATCTTTACCCTATTATATTTAATAATTGATTCTATATAATTAAAAACTAGTGTCATATTTTTATTTTCCAACACATGAGATAATCGAGAATCTCTAATTTGAATATGGACCATTTGGGAATAATGGAAAATCTTTTCAAAACATTCAATGTATGTAATATCAAACAATTTTTATAGACTAATATTTAATCCACTAAAGTAGTGTCCCTGCATACTTTTGGTGATTATTTAAATGATGGAGGCATAATACGGTATCATTGTGTAGATAGTATCAGATTCCCTAATAGACTACAATTCCTTTTAATTCAGTTTAACAAACTATCTCTATATTTTATGTTAGAGAGTTCATGGAAAAACATATTGAAATATATTTTCTTGTATCCTTAAAATTCATTGAATTCAATTTATTCTTTGGGAATATTGTTCTAGATCTATTTCCACTACTAGTTTAATACTCCCTATATAAGATAAAAAACTATATGAATTTCTCTAATTAAAACCATTGGATGATGTATGATATCTTCTCAATTTAGTCAATCCAATATTCATAGATTATGGGTTAATAATAACCAATAAAGTTTGAATCATTTTCCACATAAACTACTCTCCCTGAACTTTTATTTCTTTGGATAAATAAGGTGTTCCACAAAAATATTGTTATTATTAATAACTTTAGTCAATTGATATAGTTCTTCCATGATGTTTATAGCTCCAAATACCATCTTTTTAGCCATATCATAATTAACTCAATACATTCTATATCATATTGGTTTCTAGCATGATTCTTATTATTTCCCACCAGTAACTAAAAAAAATTAAAATTTGTGGTGGATAATAATTTAAATAATATGTAGATAAATATTAAAACTATGATCATAGAAGAAATAATATATAAAGGACTGGTATATAAAAAAATGAGTATCTAGGTTTCAGTCTTGGTTATCCATTTTTACCATCCAATCAGGTTTTTATAACCTAAAAATATATTCATTTATTGCAACTGGTTCATAATGATATTTTAAATTTACCTATTCTTATCATTGGGAGTTTCCAACCTAGTTTACAACATTCCCTCTTTGTCATATACTAGCCATAAGTTATATTAATACATAAATATCCCTTTGAGGTTATTACCCGTAGTTAAATCTATGTGAGAACATCTATGTTTAGTATGTAAAAAGATATTTCCTTCCATAAAAACATATCACCCTGTAATCTATATAAATTTAAGAGTGTTTTCCTATACTTAGAGTTATTTCTATGCTTTTTACTAATGTAATCAGTTTTTTATCCTAAAAAATACCTCTCCCATTATCTAATACAAAATATAGTGACCAAATACTCTTACACATATTTTTACATAGCATTTCACATAAATATGAAATAAAAAAACCCAAGGACCCATAATCCCAGAATCATTTAAAGATTAGGTATATAAAACAATAAGAGGAAAATAAAATAAAATAGTCATCATTTTTATCTCTATAATGACAACTTAACATCCAAAAAATATGATAACATAGGTAATACATAAAAAATGGGTAATCTATGAAACCCAGTATGGGAATAAGTATGATAATGGAGAAAAAATATTATTCAAATTTAATAACATAATTTCGTAATAGAAAAGGTTCATGAAATATCACATGAAGGCATCAAATTGATAATATGGAATTATATGATCATGGAGGTATTGGTATGTTTATATGATATAATAAATGATATAAAAGTATAAGTTTTGGTTTGCGGCAGAGATATCATTATATAGTTAAAGAAGTCCTATAATGTAATGTATTTAATCCAAAACAAAATACATATCATATCAAAATATATAAACATTAACCAATGCATTACAGTTCTATCTAGACACTTTCATGATAACATGTACCTGCACATGTGTGTCACATAATGAAATAATACAAAAGGCATAAATATAATAAATAAAAATGGTATGAATTGGGTTATATAATATTTCATGAAATAAAAATTAATTGACATCACATAAGGATTAAAAAAATGAGATGTAATAAAATATCTTGACTGCTCGTATTTGGATAAATATGAAAAGGCGAAAAATACAAATTTGATTTGAATAAAAATACATTGGGAAGGATGCATTATTAAATTTTTAATTAAACATGTTTATAGATGATTGAAAAAAATTGTATTAAATATTTAATGAATTTAAGAACATTATATTTTTTGAAAACCCATAATTGAAATGTGAGTGTTCTCTATGAAGTAATGAGTATTTAAAAAATATGATTCTAAAAAACATTTTATGGGGTGGTTTGTAAAATAAAATATTAAGTAGGATGATTGCATAAATCAGGTTTTCATAAAAATAATAATTTTCAAGAGGCCATCGATATCTTCTAAATAACTTCAAAGATTAGAGGCTTGGTTTTATAAACCTACAATATGCCTTGGTTTTGTGGGGGAGTTTGGGTTAATATATATTGATAAAAACCATTCATGAAGTTCTCACTGATTTTCATTGTTATTATTCTGGTTTTTATGATATATATATCTTTGATGATAGGTTTATTATGCTATAATGTTTTTTTTTTGTTTTTTTATAAGATTCTAAAAGAGGATATAAGTGTGTTTGAGTAATATATGGTAATTTTTTAAATTTATATAATAATTTTGAGTACTCATGAAATATTAGAATCCAAATATATCATCCATCTAAATCACGTATCCAAATATTATATATAGACGCTTTATGTAGAATTATTTCATTAAACATCTCATTCAACTGATTGCTATTGAGGAAATTCTACAAATGTAAAAAAATCATGTAGACTATTTTACAGTATAAAGGGATGAATTGATATATCTAAATGAATACACATAGCTGATTTAGTGACATATTTAAAATAATTTAGACATGTTCTTCTATGTAAGAAAATATGGAAATTAACATAACAAAATGATTCATGTAACCTAATTATTATTTTATTCTATTTCATCTGCTCAACATTTCTCAATAATTAAAGTATGAAATTTAAGAAATCACAAATTAAATTTTATTTTCAAGTTATGTGAAGACTAATTTTGCGCATGTTTTCAGATTCCAAAATTTATGAGGAGAAAAGTTTATTATAGTGATTTCATTATTTTAATGGTTTTATAATCGTAGTATTATATTTAAATCCATTGTTATTAAATGATACATATCAATTTAATGTGGGATTTTAATTTAAAAAATGATTATTTAATTTCTCTTATAAAATTGGAAAATACAAACAATGATATATTTTGGATTTTGGACTGTAGTTATGTAGATAATGGGTTATTATGGATTCATGCAGTCTTTTTTTAGTATATCAAAAGATATGTGGGTGTATTACTGTTCATAAATGATTTATGAGATTTTTTTTAATTATGATAAAAGGAAGAAGAAGAAGACTCAGAAATTGGGGTTGATTATTTAATGATAAATAACTAATGAATCTCCTAATTTAGGGAGATATCATTTATGTTTAATAATACTTATACTACAGAATTCATTTCAGTACCAAGGGTAATTATTTCTTTCAAATTTTAGAGTGCTGTGGAATGAGCTGTTTATCATTTTTGGCTAAAACGACATATATTAAGTAAACTTATTCAGCTTGAATTCATTTTTTAATATAACACAAAATTATGATGATTAATTTGACTCCTAAAATGTATGGTGTGATCCCACATGTAATCTAGTAGTTGGGATTGAAATTTTCATTTAATAATGGGAATCCAAGGTTTTATAGGGAATTGAACAAAATAAATTTCTATGATTCCACATTGGATCTTAACATTATAAAAATTATATTTTCATTATTATTTTATTAATGTAACAATAATGAGAGTCTAAGATAATTTTTTAGGTGACTTTACTCTAAGATTTCACATATGATTTTTTATAGTTAGCATAAATTCATAAAACTACAATCCATCGATTTAGCCCCATTCTTATTTGATGAAGATGATTTGGTGATTAAGTTCATGTTTATTTACCCAACAATGAATATTAGGGTAACTATAAAGACACCAATAATATTTACCAATATTTAGTGGATTCCATAATATATTTCCACTATATACAAGTGATCAAATCCAAAAGGAACAAATATTTTAACAGTATTGGTAACCTAGATACATGATTTAATCTAACATTATATTTCAAAACATAAAATATAACATAATATTTTCTTTCAGAGCATAATTATTCCCTATAGAATATACTTGAATATTATTAATAAAAACATACTGGGATCTTGGGGAAAATAAACCACAGAAAGGGATGATCTGATATACATAGTACGGTTATTCGTATAATGAATGGTCATTAAATACTGGATAATATGGTTAGAATAGAAGACTCTTATATAACATTATATAAATAAAACCATTCTTTTGAATCATATAAATAGGTATCATAACTAATTAAATAACCACATATACACTAATAACTAATCTCATAATGGAGAAAGCTTTATTTTGGACAATATAAACTTCTCGTCGGGGCTTTGTTCCAAAATGTACTACCTAAATATCTAAGGGCTCATCCAACTACCTAGTATGTCATGGCTCATGACACCTACCAATGCATCATGGGGTGATATAAGTCCATACCATACTCATCACTTAATAAGTATGACAAATTCATCACATTAATAAACAATATGAATTAATTTACATGCCTTAATAATCAATAACTTTTTATATAGGAAAAAACAATTATATGGAATTTCAATAAATTACCCACTGAAACTAGTCATAAAACATTTATAGAAATATGTTGTATCGTATAATTAGATTATATCACAAGTAAATAACTATATGCATCAAACGATGTTTAGTTATTTCAATTTACTTTTAATAGGCCACTGGAAAAATTTACGAGGAAATACCATAATCATCTAGAAATATCCCATTTAATATAAAATAAAACTAAATATTAAGAAGAAAAATGTGTTTTGAATTTTTCTTTGAAAATTAAAACTGAATCCTCAAAACATTAATAAGTTTTTATTTTTGGAAATTATATTCATGCTAAATACATTAAAACAAAGATTATTTTATTTTTTGATAATCAATTGAAGTGTACCCCACTCAATAGAATAAAATAATATTCCTCTCAATAATTTTTATGAAAAACTAAAACATGGTTAAAAATTTATTTAATAAATTATTGCGTAATTGAAAAAATAATATTGAAGTTTTATTGAGATAATGCGATCATTATAACAAATTATTCTAGAAAAAATAGAAAAGAAAGTTATTTTTCTTTAAAAACCTTCTTTAGATCTCTTGACCAAGAAAATAGTGGAAAAAATGAAAACATGTAATTTATAAAAATAAAAATAGGTAAATAAAAATTATTGAATTTAATATATAATGATCATATAATTCCCCAAATAGATAATTAAACATAAATAATCTCAAATAATGATGAGATTGTGAAATAAGCCCTTTTGTTAGGGATAATTGCATTTGTCTTTTATTTTATACAATTGTACAACAAATATAAAATTATTATAATAATATAAATGAAAAATAAAATAACTTGTTATATCTTATATTATACTCTTATAAAATTTTAATAATTGTTTAGTACTAATTCTTTATTTAAATCACTGTTTCATAGTGTCGACTATCTCGTTTTTATATGGTTTTCAGTTTTGAAATGTCAGTCATTGTGTCTTTATATTTTTTCGATCATATCCATATTATACTAATGATATAAATATCATATTATTCATTATATTAAAATTTATAACCATATATTATAATTATATTTATAAAAATGAAATACACTATTCGTAGAGATGGTTGGTTGTATGTATGCATGAACTCCGTTATCACTTTTAAGAAGACAGAATAAATGAATTTTTTATTATAATTATCATTTCAAGAAAAATCATTATTTCATAAATAATAATCATATACACTAAATATACAATTATTATAATCTATTTTAATGACTAAATGAAAAATGAATCACATCGATTCATGGAGAAAGTATGATGTACGCACACAAGATTGATTTTTTCATTATTCATTGGATGAAAAAGATATTGAAAACTGTTTTACAATAATCATACTAAAAACTGAATCTATTAATTGTATTTTATTTACTAATTTTTGATTGGTTCAAAATATTTATATATAATAAAATAAAACGTATAGTTGAATGTGTCATTAAAGATAATTACCACTTCTTTGATAGACTTCTTTATTATCCCTTTCTAAGGGCACTTATAATAGTATTCTAAGAGGAAAAATAACATATAATTCAAGTTAAGAGAAGTTGGGATGATAATTGGTTATAGTGGGGTCTCGGTAGAATCATAAAAGTTTACTGAATAAGAGAGGGAGGGGTGTCCATTTAAATGTGAGGGATATAACACACAATAAATTTAATAAAATATTAAAATATAATAAAGATATACTTAATAAAAATGATTTAAAACGACCATAATTTTAATGGAGGAATTATATGATGTCGAATTGGATGTTACACCCTTATATCCTAGGGTCCAAATCAATAAAATAGGTTTATCTTTGACATTGGTAAGAAATTATTAAATTTTTTACATTTCATTATGGTCAAACTCGAACTAGAATCACTTAAATATTTTAAAACGTTGATTAAAATCATTTAAGTAATTTTATAAATTTAGAAATATAATTATTTCAAAAATTACTTTTAAAATATACTCATAATATGTGACATAAATCTATTTTCCAGAAATAATGTTTTCTAAAGAATAAAGAATTTTTTTACAAAAAACCATTAAAAGTAATAACAATGAACATTATTATATTATTAATGATATAAAATAAATATTAATTACATTTAAAATAATATTAATTCTAATTTAATTTTTTTAATTACGTGAAATGAAACAATAGTACTCAATAAAAATAGTATTTTCCATTATTCATCCAAAAATAAATCTTTTTAAAAATTTCAAAAAAACATTATCTTTTATATTTTTGACATGATAATTTTAAAAATGATTTTTTATAATAGACATTCTACATAAGAATAAATTAATTATATTATTTTCTCAAAAAAATAAATTTTTAGGAAACATTTATTTTAGAAATGTATGAGGACTCAACATAAAATTAATATATTATAATTATATAAATCCATTAAATTTTAAATAATTTGTATAATAGCATTCATTATTTTAATTTAACATATATTCCAAAATGTTAAAATTTAAATAAAAACATTTTAATAGTATAACACATTTCACATAACACTTGATGTTGCATTTTACGAAAGCAATTAAACACTTCACATTTATTTAAAGTGAAATATTCTATAAAATATTAGTGTGTTATAGTAAAATATGCAGATATTAATATATAACTATATAATAAATATAATAAAGTCATTACAAATTCATAGATAGAATTTGAGGTAGAGGTAGATAATGTATAAGCCAAAGAAAAGAGGGTTGTTCAAAGAGTTCCCTTAACACAAGTCTGTATCTGTTCCACACAATCACTTATACTCATGAATAATTAAAATTAATTTAGTAAATATTATATTAGGATCCTTATGAATATATATAGTATTAATTAATAAAATTTTCTTTTAGTTTAGTGTTATATAATTGATATATATTTTATATATCTCTTATTCTAATGTAGTATGTTTCATGGCTCCACGACCCAGATAATTTCCTAGTAATTATGTGAGTTATTATAGAATTTTTCCATAACTCTTGATGACTAATGGTTTGGATTTAATATGTTTCTATAATTTAAAAAGTTTCTTATTATTAAAAAATGCTAATTAATAGGAATGATTTATAGGGTATATGTGGTATTACTTGTCTTTTAGTTCATTTCGGGTGAGTTTTCCAACCTCAATGAACTTATTAAGTTAAATTTTAATATTATTTATATATATCCATTCCAAAATAGAGAATGAAATATAATATAATTATTTTTAACATTTCACACCATAATAAGTTAATTTAGAGTAGCTATAAAGGCAATTGTTACACACCCAAAATTTTTAGGATGTGTTTCTCTTAAATACTTTTAATTTATTAGATATACTATATTTCATGAAGCATTGAGTATCTTTGAAACAACACTTGTTTATTTAATATATAGTCATACCTTACCCATTAAACTTAATTTTTCCACATTTGTGTTTTGAATTTTGAAAAATGGATTGACACGATTGTGATCTGGTTGATATTGGGAGTCTGATATAAATAAAATTTAAGCACCAAAAAAATGAATATGAATATTTTAAGTGTTGGTATTTTTTGATTAAATGATTATTTTAATTAGAAATTAATTTTTCCATATTTATAAAATTATTTTAACAATGGAGTTCATTTTTGGATTCTAAAAATTAGAAAATGGTAAGGGTGATTTTTTCAGATTTTCCTTAAATACATGAATTTTTGTTGAATAATAAAATTTGATAATTTATAAATTTTGCTAAATAAATGAATTAAGGCATAATTATTGGGTCATGTATGATTTAAATGGAAATTGGTTCGAACTCCAAAACATTGATCATAATTTTTATCTTATGAATAAATACCATTCTTTTTCATATGGAAAATAATAAATTAACGATTAAAAAATGACAAAACCCTCCTCTCATCCACTTTATAAACCACCCCCACTGCCCCTTCATCTCAAACCACTCAAGATTTGACCCTTAACAATGTTATAACATTTACCCTTCCCAATCCCTCCCCCCATGTCCATGATATTTTGTTATCACCAAAATGAAAAAAATACGAACAGAGATTCTGAAGGAGTATTTAAGAGATGAACCTCTCTTCCTCATTCTTTGAACTTATTTTACATGTTATATTCGTTGGTTACTCTCTCATAACCACCCTTCATAAAAAATATATGATAATTATAGTACCTTAAATTAAATGTAAATTTTTTATACTAATGGAAAATCTCTTTGTCATCCCCCTTTTTCCCCTCCTCTTATACTAAAAATGAAAACACCATCCAAGACGTGTTAATTTATCTCATTTATAGATACAATGTTTTGAATGTATTTAACAATCATTAATTCAGGTCATAAAAAAAATTTATGGTTGGACCATATGATAATATATGTATTTAATATTATTTAATTATCTGTAATCCATACACACCCATAATATAAAATAATCATACCAAAAAAGTTCATTATGCACAAAACCTCCATGTTAATCCAATAATTTATCGTTATCATTTATCTAATGAGTAATCCTCAAGGTATATAACCAAAATCATTATAATCTAATTCAACACTATTTAATTTCACGAAAAAAATATGTTCCCAATTCTATATTTTTAACCACATTTCAAATGATCTTCTATTCATAAATACATGTAAACCGGTCTTGAAAACCAAGGAAGAAAATTCTTCCCAATAATTAAAATTGAACCCATTAAACCCTTAAAAAAATACCATGAGCTAACATAATAAGGTTATAATAAATAACTTAAATTTATTGGATGTTTTTGACATAAAAATTAATTGATCTAAATTTCATTATTTAGGTCATTAAGATCAATCGAAGAACATATTCAAGCATTAGGTAAGGTATTACTTTACTCAATTTTCATTCTTTTGAGTGAAACATATTTTTCATTAGTTTCCTTTTTTCCTGAATATTTTTGAGTGAACATATATTTTTTATACTCTATATCCAACTTTAATGGTGATTTTTTATTTTTCATGAATAAATATTTCATTGATTTATCCTTAACCTAATGATACCATACTTGTAAGGTGTTTTTTATCTCAAATTTAATTTCAGTAGATATCCATTTTTTTACACTTATTTCATGAATGTGGGGTATTTGTACTGCAATTTGATATATAATATCATTATTCTCTTAATATTCAAGGTATTATGTTATTTATTTTGTGATTTTTAATTTTTTGTTATAAGATTCGATTGATTACACTATTGTAAAGGACTTTGTTTCGGTTTCAATTTTATTTTGATTTACATATTATTGTTCACCTAATAATTCTTATTTTGTGTACCTACATTTTAGATAATTATTCATTTGAACATGTAAATATATTATATTTCCGTATTATGGTTTTTTGGATATGATTATTGTCTTAAGTCTTATACCCTTTTACAAACGATGTTTATTTGGGATGTTGAATGCTAATGAATCTGTATCCTCTACTCTAGAAACATATCGAGAAGAATTTTTTAAATGTATTAAAATAATTTATAAAGAAACATTTGTAATTGATGTGACAGTAAGGGCCTTCTATAGCCCATTTATTCATTGATAGGTCACATGAGACAAAGCAGTTGGTGACACACCGTTCGAGTTTTTTTCCAAAACAAAATCAGATGGGTGTCTACCCACAGAAATTAACCATTTTGATGGTATACGGGTATCATGTTCCAAATACATGACATCCAATTAATAAAAATCCCCGTTATTCATTTAATGTTATTTTTATCAATGAGGTATTCACTATGAAAAAATATATTTATATCTTTTTAGTCTCAGTTTTTTAATGGCGTGTGTTTTTCATTTATAAACCATAACATATTGAGTATTCAAATTTGGTTATGATTCAATTATTATTGATTCAATATTCCACTATTTGTAACCCTTATTGTACATTTGAGCTTACCTCTTTCATTTTTTTACCATAAATGGGTTATGAAGATGAGACCATTTATTTTGTTATCGTGGATGAATTTTATTAGTTATTGTTATGTATTATATTTTTCTACCTTTCTCAATGTAATATGATTTAAATTTATGTATATACCTTCTTAAATACTACTAAAATTATAATTCATTTGGTATTTAATTCCCTTTAATCATGCCGATGTAATAGGTATTACACCAGATTTGGGTTTATGGGGTCGGGACATTACAATTGGTATCAAAGGAAGCATAGAAGCAACCATGGAAACTAGATTTATGAAACATAGTTTAGATGGAATAACCGTAAGCTATACATTGACGATAATCATTGAAGAACATTATATAATTTTGGTAAGGTATAGATTATGTGGGTCTTATGAGAAAATACATTCATGACTGGATACGACAATAGGACGTGGTTCTGGAATAGATATACCTACGAGTAACAACTCCAACAAGGCATTTTGGCCTTTACCTGGGGTATCTTAGTACAGGAAAACAAGCCTTATTTAACACCTGGTTTCTCAATCATGTGGGATGTGGTTAGGATATTTCACATTTTATTTAAAAACCATTATGAGGGATTTAAAAATAAATATAAACAAAGTTCTTAATTTTGAGATTAGTTGTTAGTAAATTTTTAGATTATCATAAGTGTTTGGTAGTTAGAAATTATTAAATATGACAAAATTTAGTGTATTCCATTGTTTATTGATGGTTCCCAATTAAAGAAGAGGAATCAATACCCACAGAAAATGTAGGTATTTCCCCATTGAGTAAGTCAACACAGTCACTATTGGAGGATATCAGATCATGAGTATATTTGGACAGCATACTCAGGCTATGACGAATAACCATGAAACACCCATACTGGATCATTTCATGTGAAAAATTCCCCTATATTTTAGTGGGACTACTTATCTGGTGGTATCTGAGTAGTGGATCAGGTCCCTTGAAAATATATTTATTGAGTTAAGATATAATGAAAATGAAAAGGTTGTACTAGAAGTATATTTCTTCAAGGGTGATGATAATCAATGGTGGTCCTCGATACATAATACTATTGAGGAGGAATTAATTGATAAAATTGAATGGAGGCTATTTAAGGAAATATTATTCCTCAAAAAAATTTCTCTTGAACAATGAAGTAAAATGAGGAGAAAATTCCCTACCATATAGAAAAGGGTAGAAGAGAGTGTTTCAGAGGATGGGGCTACCTTGACAATATTATCTATGTATGCTATCAATTATATATGTGATTCAGATGACAAGACTGATCATTTATTTAAAGGTCTTAAGCCATGTCTTCAGAGCACCCTGGCATCCCAATATTATCATCGTATGAGGAAATTTGATTAAGATCCATCAATTCAAAGAATAAACTTTCTAGATAAAATTTGTTCAAGGGAAATGTAGATAAGAATGGGCATTTTAATAGCAATGGAATGTCTACTATGACAATGAATAATAAGTGAATGAAGCATTTTACATTATGTGAGAGTTGTGAAAAAATCATCCTTGAAAATTATAGAAAGTTAGGGGGGTTTATATAAGTGTGGACAAAATGTTAATCGATTCATTGAATGCAATGAGAAGAGACAATTATATGATGTTCAATTCTATAATTTAAGAGAGATGGGACACTATTTAAATGAACATCCTGATCATCATTGAAACATGACTCAGAAAAGGGCCCGAGAGAAAGGGTAAGCTAATTCAATTACCACTATGGAGGTTGAACTTCTTATGATTTGGTGTTAGGTACTGTAATTGTTTCTTCAAACATAGGCAATGATTTATTTAATTCTGGACCATCACATTCATTTATATTATCACAATTTTCCATGAAAATTATACATTTCCAATTAGATTTAATAAATGAGTTTTTAGTCAAAACTCATAGAGGATGTATCATTGAAACCAAGATGTTTCAATCCATACCCCACATGACACATAAAAATGATTTAGTTGATAATATTATCATCATACCGATGACTGACTTTGATATAATTCTCAGTATGAATTGTAAGTCAAATTACGAAGTGAAGATCTATTCCAAGAATAAGGAAGTTAAAATTGTTTGGAATGGTGTAGAATCCCTTAACATTAGCGAAGAAACCTATCCATCAGATTCATATTTAAATCCTTACCCTATAGCTATACAGAATTCAATTCTTGGATGGGAATAGAACACAACATGCATGGGTGGGAAATGAAATCATCAAATTGATGATGTACCTATTGTGGAAGAACAAATTGGTGTATTTTTAGAATATTTACCTAGAAATCCTCAAGAGTCAGAAGTTGAGTTTTTATTGAATTAATTACTTGTGAAATAACAATATCAAATAATCCCCCTATAATGGAGACTGTCGAATTAGTTTATCTAAGGAAAAAACTTGAGGAATTGAGAGAAAAAGGATTTATTCAACAAAGTGATTCTCAACGGGGAGCCCATATCCATCATTCTCAAGAAGAATGATGGATCCATGAGGCTATGAATTGATTATACAGAAATCAAAGATATTAAATTAATTTAAAAGTACCATCTGCCACAAATTGATGCTTTATTTGATCACATCATGGATCCAGATATTTTTTAAATATTGACCTTTGATATGGATATCATCAGCTATGCGGGGAATGTAGATATTTCAATGTCATCAGTTTGAACAATGTATGAGAATTCGGATTTTTCAGTAATTCCATTTTTATAGACTAATAAACCATATGTTTTCATGGATATAATGAATATATTTTTAAAGGAATATCTTTATGACTATTTTTTTGTATTTATTGATGATATCTTGATATACTCCAAAAGCAACAGACTATGATAATCACTTGAATATTATGCTGAAAACTATTCGAAGAAGTGAATTAATTAAGAAGGATAGAATGTGTGAATTTTGGATTTAACTGGATTCTTTTATAGTTCATTTTTTTTCTATGGATGGAATCTTAGTTGATACTGAAAAGACCATGGAAATCCATGAAAGGGACACACTAGTGAACAAAACCGAGGCACATAGTTTTATAGTATTTGTAGGTTACTATTGACATTTCATTCAAGAATATCACCTGGCTGGATAACTTGTTAACCAAGATCACACATAAATTGGTTTAGTATGTATTGAAGAAATAATGTATATAAATCATTGAATGATGTAAAAGAAGATTGGTCAATACTCCAATTTGGAATTGTTCCTCTATAAATGATGTATTTGTGATATATAGTGATGCATCAAAGAATGGACAAGGTTGCGTCCTTATGAAAAATGAAAACGTTATTTCTTATGAATCAAGGAATTTGAAGACTCGTGATCAAAATTATCCGACTCATGATCTTGAGTTAGCAGTTGTAATGTTTTCTCTAAAACTATAGAGTCATTATCTCTATGGTGAAATATGTGAGATATATACATATCACAAGAGTTTGAAATAAATTTATTCATATAAATAACTCAACACCGGGAAAATGAGACAACATGAGTTACTCAGATATTATTATTGTTTAATACACTACCATCAAGGAATGAAAAATAAGTTATAAGATACATTAATGAAGAATGATCATGGGATTCTGACCCAAATGACGATATGGAAAGATACTATATTCATGGATTTGAAAAAGTTGTATATGGTAATTTTTAGAAAAGGTGAAAAATATTTACTTTTTCAAATTATTTCTAAACCATATTTACTAGTGAATATAAAAATATATCAATCGGAGGATGAGAATCCACAAAAGAAAATTACAGCTGTTAAGGATGTAAGATTGGCAGACTACATGTATGGGGGTGGAGTTATGAAATTTGGTAATAGGTTATTCATTCCATCAATACCTTAGCTAAAAAGGGAACTATTATACAATGATCATATCATTAATTTTTCAAAACACCCTAGTATAACAAAGATGTTAAAATATTTGATGGAAGTTCTTTGGTGGAACAACATGAAGTGAGAAATTATTTACCATGTGTCAAGGTGTCTTGTTTTTCAACAAGTGAATACTGTGAGACAACATCCTAGAGAAATCATGCTACATATACCTATTACGTTGTTGAAATGGGATAAAATTTTGATGAATTTTATCATAGGACTACCAAGGACACCTTTAAAAAATGATGAAATAAAGGTAATTATTTATTGTCTCAAAATATAAGCACAGTTCTATTCTATAAGAGATAAATTACCATTTTAAAACTTTTAATGTCTTTATATTAATTAATTTGTAAGAAATCATGGAGCACCTCCATAAATAGTGTCTGATTGAGATCCACAATTTAAATAAAAATTATTGAATAGTATGCAGAAGTATTTAGATACTAGGCTTCATATGTGGACTACTTATCACCCCTAAACTGACAGACAGTTTCAATGAACTATTCAAAAAATGGATGACGTGTTGAGATCATTCTATCTTGACATTCAATATATGTGGGATCAATAATTTCCTTCGGTGGAATTTTCATACAATAATATATTTTATTCTAGCATTCAAATGGAGCCATATGAAGCATTATATGGTTAGAGTTTTTGAAAGCAAACATATTGGGTTCCAGTTGGAGAGAGGAAACTGTTAGGCCCAAAACTTATCAAAGAGACAACTACAAAGGTAATGAATATTCTAGCCCATATTAAAGCATCCCAATGTAGGAAAAAAAGTTATGAAGACCATCAGAAATAGGATTTATAATTTCATCATGGATATCATTTTTTCTAAAGGATTCTATGTGAAAGGGTGTCTTATGGTTTGATATGAAAGGGACATTGAGCCCAAGGTACATCCGACCATTCAATATTCGAGATAAAATTGGAGTTATAGCTTAACATTTGGAAATGCCATCGAGTCACTCTGAAGTTCATAATGTGTTTTACATGTCGTGGTTAATGAAATAATTTTCGTACCCAATGTATGCAGTCACCTATGAATAAATAGAGATGGAATCTTATTTGTCATACTATGAAGAGCCTATCAAGATTCCTGACACAAGGGATCAAGTATTGAGAAATTGGACAACTTCAATAGTAAAATATCATTAGGGAAACCCTAAAACTGAGGAATTAATGTTGTAACATGATAATTTTATGAAGAATAACCCCTAGATATTTTTAAAGGGATTTATATGAGATGAATTTTGAGGATGAAATTTCCAATGGTGGTAAAAATGTAACACCCCAAACATTTTATGTTATATTTATCTTAAAAACTTTCAATTAATTAGATAGCTTATATTTTATAAATAGATGAATCTATTTGAAAAAAAACCTTTTTATTAAGGAGATTGTCATAACCTATACATTAAACATAAATTTTCGACTTCTGTGTTTTTTATTTCGAAAAATGGACATACACAATTGCCTTCTGGGTGATATTTGCAGTCTGATAGAATCAACATATTTTTGGATGAATAGTAACATATCCTTATGAATTGTAACCTACCATAATGAATAATAATCTACCTTTATTAGTAGTAATATGACACTTATAAATTTTATCATTTCCCATTAATATATAAATAAAATTTAGGCACCTTAAAAATGAAGATGGATATTTTATGTGTTTGTATTTTCGATTAAATGAAGATTTTAATTAAAAATGAAATTTCTTATAATTAGGAAATTATTTTTGAAAAATGGAGTTCATTTTTGGATTATACACATCGAAAAAGGGTTATGGTGAACTTATGGTATTTTTATGAAATACTTGAATATTTGTAAATTGTAAAATTTGATAATATATGAAATATGATATTTAAATGTATTTATACAACTTTATTGAGTCGTGTATGATTAAATGGGAATTTTTTCAAACTCACAAAAATTTACTATAGGTTTTGGTCTTAAGAATCAATACTATTCTTTGTCTTGGGAGAAATAATAAACTAATGATTAAAATAATTCAAAACCATCATCTACTCCACTATATAAACCACCACTCACCCCCCTCTACCTCTCAAACCACGCTATATTTGATCCATTCCATAGTTCTTCAAAATACAATTTCCAAGAGCTCCCAAATCTGAAAGGCTATACAGTCTCACCAAAAGGTGAAAAACCGAGGCCTTAATGAGATTCTCAAAGATGATTACTCAAGAGGTGAACCTCTCTTCCTTTTACTTTCAACTTTGTTTTACAAGTTCCAATATTTTTTGGTCTCTACTAACCTAACCTCATTCCAATTATAATAAAATTACGATAAATTACATTAATTAGAATTTTTATGCTAATTTAATATTTCATAATCAGATCTCTTTTCCCCCTCCTCTTATACTAAAAATGAAAACAATGTCCAAGATGTGTCAATTTATCACATTCAAGAATGAAGAGTTTTCATTTTCTATTACCATATTGATTTCAAGTCATGAAGCCATTTTTATTATTTAAAGAAATATGATTATATGTATTTAATCATATATAATTTTATTTAATCCTCATACACTCTTTATATAAAATAATAATACAAAACACATTCATTATACATAAAACTTCCAAGTCAATCATAACATTTTTCGTTAACATTTATCTAATGATTCATCCCCACAGTATAAAACCAAAATCATTAGAAGATCATTTATACATATTTAATTTAAATAATAATATATATTATCCATTATGGATGTTTAAGCACATTTCAAATGAACTTATATTAAAAAATATAAGTAAACCATTCATGAACAGAAAGAATGAAAATGCTTCCAAAAAAATAAACATGAACCTCTTAAGCCCCGCAAAAAAAAATCCATGAATGAACCTAATACCTTTATAATAAATCTTGTAAATATATTGGTGGTTCTATAATTATTAATTAATGGAGCTAAATTTTATTATTCGGGTCATTAAGATCAATCTAAGAACACATTCAGGCATAAGGTAAAATATATTTTAACTCAATTTTCATTCTTTTGAGTTAATCATTTATTTCATAGGTTATGATTTTCCAAGAATATGTGTGAATGTACATAGATTTTATATACAGTATATCCACATATATTTTTTTGATTTTTATTTGTCACATATAAATATTTCAAATATTTATCCTCACTCTAATTATATAATATTTGTATGGGTTTCTTATCTCAATTTTAATTCCATGAGATTGAGATTTTTCACCAATTATTTCTTGTATGTGGTGTATGTGTACAAGAAATATATATATATAATATAATTATTCTATTAATATTAATTATATTATATGATCATTTTGTGATTATTAATTATTGGTCATACGATTCGATTGATTACAACATTTTAATAGACTTTGTTACGATTTTCATTTCCTTGTGATTTACATGATATTGTTAACCTAATCATTCTAATGTGGTGTAACTAATTCCCATTTGAGATCATATGAAATTTCAACTTGTAAATATATTATATATCTATATTCGAGTTTCATGGATATGATTATTCTCTTAATCTGTATACCCTTTTACGTATGGTGTATATTTGGGATATTGTTTTAACTATTGAAATGATGATGAATCTTTATCCACTACTCTATACAGATATTGAAAAGTCATATTGTTATTGTATTAAATCTATATATAAATAATAATTTTGACTTGTAGTAATGGGAGGGGCCTGTTTTAACCCCTTGATGCATCAACAGGTATCATGAGACAAATTAGTTGGCGACAAATCCTTCGAGTTTGTTTCCAAAACCAAATCAGACAGGTATCTACCCATAGACTTATACCATTTAGATGGAATATTGATATCATGTTCCAGATACATGATGTAAAATTAATAAGAATTATATTTATTCATATTAAATTATTACTATCTATGAGGTTTTTACTTTGAAAAAACCTATGGAAGTAGTTTTAGTCTCAATTTATTACGGAACATGTTTCTCATTTATTCAACAGTACATATTCACTATGCCAGTTAGGTTATGATTCAATTATTTTTGACACAGGATTCTGCTATTTTTAACCCTTACTAATCATTTTTTCTCAGCCCTTTCTCTTGTTTACCTTCAACAACTTATGAAGAGGAGACCATGTATTTAGTTCTCATGGCTGTAGTTTAGTAGTTTTCATTATGTATTCCATTTTGTTACCTTTTCTAATATAATATGAGTAACATGTGTATATCTATTTTATTCAAGAATAATAAATTTATTATTAATACAGGATTTAATTTCCTTTAATCATGCTTACGTAATAAGAAATGCACCAGCTCTGGGCTTCTGGGGTTGTGGTGTTACAACAATGGTGGTAAAAAAATGATGAATGTTGTTCACTGAGGTGATCAACTAATTATATAATGAAAAAAAATGGTTTATAATTAAATTATAAGAGTTTAGATAATGTATATTAAATTAATTATAACATCCTTGTTGATGCTCCTTTTTGTCACATTGTCTAAAGGAATGGAAAGGGAAATGACTTATCAAAAATTGATTCATCCTTTGAAGAAAACATCAAAAATCGACAAAGGGATGAACAAGGAGAAAAACGCCCATAGGTCGCGCAAGCTCCAGCATGGTCGCGCAAGTATACTTGCACGCCGCCCAAATGGTAAGGAAAGTGACTTGCGCGGCCTATTTAAAAACAACCCAGGGTCTTCTCTAGCCTATAAATACCCCTGGTGGGCCCCCCATTTCGAGGAGGAATTTTTACAGAATTCAGATATAGAGCTTTGAATGCCTAAGTCTCTTATTCAAGTCTTCCGAACACTTCTAAGGTAATTCTTTAACTAGAATGGAAGGTCTAAACAAGAGGAATAAGGTTTAAATTTTAGAAATCACTAACACTTGCGCGCCTAAATTTTTTGCCCTTAAGTGAAATGAACACACTTGCATGCCTTCTTACCTACTCATTGAAACATGCGCGCCAATCTTCTAGAAGTAACTCAGGATAATTATAAAGGCTTTGGTCAAGGATCACCCAAGTATTACCCTACTGGTTAACAATTGTGAAAGTACCCATGTGCTGCGCAGGTATACCTACGCACCCAGTACTTCCGCGCCCACGCAGTACCTACGCGCCATCCAAGACTTGTGCGAACATCTATTTTTGGGTGCCATTCCTGCCCATTTAACCCCTCTTATGCCATTCCACCTCTCCTATTCAAGATTCACTCTTCAGGACACTCATTGAAGCCATTTATGGAATGTTTTCTTGATTGACATCCTTATCTGAAAGGAATTCCGTGGAACATCTCTCCAAACCTTGGGATTTACACATCTTTATGTAACTAAAGTTAGAGAGTTCATTAATTAATCCTCATCCTTTAAGATGAGATAATCCTTAACCTGGGCCTCCTTTTCATGAGTAATCCCCATTCCAAGTCCTCATTAATTTGGGCATCCTCCTTAGGAGTAAGCCCCAAGTCCCCAAATCTGGGCATCCTCCTCAGGAGTAAGCCCCAGACATCAATTCCCTTAACCTGCATTTCCTTTTTAGGAGTAATCCCCAATCTCAAATATAGGCATACTCCTTATGACTAAGCCGCAAGTCCCTTAATTTTCAAATCACTTTAACCTGGGCCTCCTTTTCAAGAGTAATCCCCAGTCTTAATTTCTCTAAACCAGTCTTAATTTACATTGGATATGGGATTCCTTCTCAGGAGTAAATCCCAATCATGAGTCCCCTCATAATTTGGGATTTTTCCTCAGGAGTAATCCCCTTGTTAGAGTACCTAAATCTCCCTGAAGTACATATAACTTTATGGACCTTCTTCTTGGATTTCTTCCCTTAAGTAATTCTTAATCCTCATCTATTTTTTGGGCAGTCATACATACATGAGCCCCACATCATTGCATATTTCATGGAACAATTGCCAGGTTTCACCAATACCTTTTGTTTCTCACACCGAGCATGAATCACATGAGCTTAGAGTGTAAAAGTAATCATGAAATCTTTCAATGAGCCATAAATTATACATAAACATCATACTCCCTTACTCGAACTTTGTGGGTTCTGATTACTCTTCCATAACAATGGATACATAGGTATCCCATCAGCGGGTACGATCCCAACTCTGAAATAATCCATGTCCTTATTAATGACAATAAACTTCAAGTGCTCCATTGAGTGGATTTAAAACCAGTATGGTTATCATAATGACCAAGATACTTTTATATATTGAAGGATACCATTGACTATGAATCTCTAACAAATACAAATGATTCTCTATTGATGAAGAACCTCGAATACATATAAACGATTCTCTAAATTTCTTATATATTCAATCATTGATTGTCAGATCTAAAGGAATGCTCATTTTATACTTGGTAATGTAATAAGGATTCATGAACATAACTTAAATCTATTAAGGGAGTCCTAGAGTAGAAAATAATTCCACTCAAAAAAGGTGTGATGAGTCCGACCTTCCATCATCTTGACCAATGAAAATTCCTAAGCCTCATCAGTCCACAGTTAATGAGCGGATACCTTTGGAAAGTAGGTCCAAATGGATATGGTA
Organism: Viscum album; assembly: GCA_963277665.1. NCBI lineage: Eukaryota > Viridiplantae > Streptophyta > Magnoliopsida > Santalales > Viscaceae > Viscum > Viscum album. Next base: position 437,135,145 of record OY728158.1, read on the forward strand.
TCATTGGATGTTTCCAGTACTACGAACAAACCCGTTAGAAACCAATTGGAATGTTTGAACCTTCTATCAATGAGGTCATCCCCAATTCTAGAGGAAACAAAAAATGGCGAACCCGACGTGAATCTTTAACCAAGTTAAAATAATTCTCTGCTTATTTGTTAGGCCCCTATTTTAACTCAATAAGAGGTCCAACAAAGCAATCAATTGCATATTTGCTCATCCAAAAGATGTAGTGGCCGAACATATCTTGATTATGTCTGTTATATCAAATAAGCACTCTTTTCCAAGATCTTCTGCATTAAGAAAATGTATTCTCTCATGTTTACACTCGTGAATACGTTTTCTGTGAAAACTTCTACTAAAAATGCTACTACTGCTACTCTTGCTGGATCGTCATCCACTCTGAGGCTGACATCACCTACTCAGCGTCTTCAATGTTGGGTATCAAATGCGCTGGTTAAGGAGTACCATCAAAACGGTACTATTCTGACTCTGGTGGCTTCTCAACAAGCCCTCCACATCAATAATTCAAACTGGTCGTTCAGACAGCGACGACCAGCGATCAAGAAGTAGGCAGTGCTAACCACCATCTCCAACCATTTCAGGTCATTATCCCCGAAACACAATCACCATTCACTATCATATTCTGAGGAGGTGAATGAGTAGGTCCCTTAGGACCTTAATTCAAGGAAGAAGGAGTGCTTCCTGAGGGCCCCCATCATCAATCGCCACCAGAATCGTGCGGTAGTGCACCCTCAACATGATGAGGGAATCGACTCCAGGCGTTCGTCTCAGGTTCCTCGAACCTGAGCAGGAAAGACGAATCGCCAGAGGTGAAATCCGTTCAATAGTGAGCATGTTCAAATCTCTTCCATCTCCGGAGAAGTCCACCAACCTAACTTGGTGGCAAACAACGAGCGACCACACACACTCGTCCATTTTAATTCCACTATCCATAAGAATCATCTAGCAGCATCACACCAATCCCTCCAGGCAATTCCGGCGGAGTACGATAGGCCAGAACATACACCTTTTTAGACATCATTAGTCAGTAAACAGGCTCGTCTGACTACATATGATGGAGCTCGTCAACCACGTTTGGAAAAGTGCAATCATCAGGCACATACACCTAATATTATTGATCAAGCCTACCAAAAGTATCCCTTGGTAGCACTCAGAGAAGTCAGTCGGAAAGCTTTGATGACAAATAGGAGGCAGACTCAACTCTCTTCCCCCACACGTTAGTACTCTCAGGATTCACTAAGAGGAAAAGGAGGAAAAGAGCAGGCATAGACACCTACTCCAAGCACGGAATGGACGTATATCCTAATTCCGGCAGTTGAAGTCACCAAGAATATTTTATAAATGGTGAAATAGCAGAAGCAAATCCCTGTTCATATTCTGGATGCTTGCCAGGATATTATAACAGCTTCAGCATCATCTCAGGGAAAGACACATAAATCTATCCCTACCAGTGGAGTGACACATCAATAGTCCTCTCCGGAACAGACACACACATCAGTTCCAGTCCATGAGGGTTGTGGGGTGCACTCCCCCATATCATAAGGACAACCAAGTCAAGAACAGACACCTGCCAAATTGAGTAAGAAGGAGTCTAAGAAGAATACCTGCCCATCACAGTCAAGAAGTCAGGAGACAATCTATAACAAGGCCTTTCTCGATGATGGAGTTCATGAATCCCTCAGACAATTATCTATTGAAATCCAAGATTCTACTCCCTCATTTCTCAATAGTGGGAACATTAATTGAGAAGGTCTTCAACAAACACTTCCTCATGAAGGCTTGCTTCATAACAGTTCGGTCGATCTTGAAGTTTCATCTTTAGATGAGAGCTATAACAACCCTCTATGTGGCCAGAAGACCAAGGAGCAGGAGATCTCATCTTTTATTGTAACCCACTATGGTGGTTCTCCCCATGATTATGAATTTAGTTGCGAAAGTCCTCTCCGCATTAGTGATTCACATTTCCCGGAAAATACGCTAGTGGACAATGTAGGGACGAGAAAGCCCTCTTATCTTGAGGCACTTGAAAAATTAAAGCCAGCCATGTATGATACTTTACCATCAGCAAGTGAAATAATTTCTCGATCAGAAGGTAGCCTGGGGTGTTGGTAATTCTCCGAACCACCCCCGTGTCATTCATCGTCTAGCTTGATCAGTGAATTCTCGACCAATCCTGTTGAATCCGATAAAGAATCAAGGAAGCACCAGCTCTGGTCAAATCAAGTAGAAGAATTTTCATTGAATGATAAAGAGGAAATACTGAACTTGAGAAAACAACTGGAGAAAGGTGAAGTGCCAGTAATGTTTTGGCCTCTCATTGACTCTCAATATGACATTCCAAAGTTGTTGACGGAAGATGGAATTCAAGATATTCATCTCAACATATGGAAAACTCATTGACATTTGAAAAAGAATGTATTATATTATGATGAATATGAAAATCATGTTAAGATAATATAAGGGTTACAATGTTAGATTGATTTTCCATCTCTATCAGTCTCTCGATATCCGAAGGATGAAAAGCAGCAGAGAGCCCTTCAACGTTCATGCCTTGGCTCACTAAGAATATTGCTCTAGTTAATTGACAATGCCCCATCTAGTATTCATGTTAGAGGATGGGGTGTTCATGGATAAATATATTTCACTGTGCTCTCTAGTCAGAAAAGCCCGCCGAAAATGGTTTCATGCAATGTTATTTCCCATGGACGGCCACATTCAATGGGTTTTGTTTTTAATCAAAAGCTTTCCCAAGAACAACCCTCAACTAGTTCTTCTCAAAATCATGAATATAGAGAAAAATATGTTGAATTACTCATACATCAAGAAAATGAGAATATTGAATAGGCCTCTCGAATGGAGAAAGCACATAATCAAGTGACAGAAGGGTCAGAAATCATCCATCGGTCTTTTGAGCTGGGTGATAAAAGTGGATGTTGATTGATGCATCAAGATAATTTCCGGACTAAGTAATGCAAGATCAGGAGAGAATTTAAGAAAGTCTCAGACATAGCATGTTAAGAGCCACCCTAGCTTTCCAGACTGGGGACTCTTTTAACCCAACCCTCAGAACCAACAAATAGGATTCAAGGAGTTGAGCAAAGAGAGGAGAAACAGCCCCATTCCAGTGGACTGGGGACTTTTTCAAATCATCAATCCCCTCCTCAGTGATATTCGGTATTCTCTCGATTAGGGAGGATTCCACAAGAAGAACGAAGAGCCAAATCATTAGGAGAATTTTTCCAAATTACGGTTCGACAATAAGTTCCTGGGGGATCAAATCAACAAACGGCAATGTCTCATCAGGGGCATGACAGAAGAAAATATCACAGAAATGCTGATAGAAAGGATACGATGCGTTATGCATCAATTAATGTCATTAATACCATTGTTTCTGATCCTCTAGAACATGAGGCTCACTCAGGGAACTTAGATGAAGAGGTTCCTGCTCCAGAAGTTGTACGCACAGACAAAAATGAAGAAGGTGTGCGTACACGAAATCAAAGGATTACCCAAAATCTAGGTAATCCTTAAAGTAACCCACTTCCCTCTCTCTGAAAGGGATCTTACAAGCGGAAAGGAAAGAATAAAGTTACATACCCTTACTCTAGAGAAGGCCAATCGCTCTCACTAGTGCAAATATTTGCACAACAAGAGGAAGAAATGAAGGAATTAAGGAAGATTAATGCAGAATTAATTTTAGTTAGTCTTCCTCTTAAGTGTGCTAGAGTCAGTCAGCCATGGGAGGTTGTTGTAGTTATTGAGATGGATCACAAATATACTCCTCTATCAGTACACCCTCACACGTATAATCCTATGGGTCAAGTACAACAACAATTAGCAGTGCTACCATCAGTTGCAGTACTAGCCACCACATCTGTTCCAGCTCTAGTTATTACACTTTCCCAAGTCGAAGCTCAACCATATGTATCTCAAAAAATAATAACTACCATTGAGTCATTAATAGCTCGGTTAGAGACTCTGGAAGGGAAGCATGCGCAGGTTCACCCAAAAAAGAAATCTTACCCTGAATGAGTAGATTCAATCATCCCCCCATCAAGTTTTGGGAACCCTGTATTCCCTATTTTCAATGGATCAGGTGATCCTGAACAATATTTGATGCATTACATGTATTGTTGCAATCCTATTATGGGAACTCCAGAACAACAAGATGTAGTGAAACTCAGATGCTTCATGAAAACCTTGCAAGGACTAGCATTTGTTTGGTATACAAGCTTTCAATGTCGGTCAATTACTGGGTGGGAAGATCTCCAAAACAAATTCCTTCTTCAGTTCAGCTCAACATTGACAAAGACAATACTTTTTGATCTTACAAACTCTAAGCAAAGAGATAATGAAAGGGTCTTAGATTTCATTGCTCACTGGAAGGGATTAACATATTCCCTAATCATAGAACAGCCTCATGAATAACTGTTTCCATTTTGTGTGGAGAATTTATGTGATGAGTTGCATACACCACTAATCCCTGTGAAATACACAAGAGGGTTTCGAGACCTTACTTCAATCGCTCAACAGATTTATGATTATCTTATAAAGACTAAGGATAAAGCTCTTGTAATTCCATCAGCTCGAGGAAGAAGAATGGGTAAAGCAGAGACGACTACAGTTATGATTAAACAGGCATGTGTACCTACTTCTACATCAAAACCTTTATCTTCTAGAAGGGCTCCACCTCTTGAGCATCAACAACAGAGGTCGTTTCGTCAATGTAATCAAAGAGATCAAAGACGAAAACAATTTGAGGATTTTAAATTCAAAGCTTACTCTTTCCAAAATGAAAAAGTTCATGGTTACTTCATTTCGGCTCTAGAAAATAATTTAGTTCAATTGCCAAGGCCCAAGAGGCCAAATAAGGAAGGAGATGAAGACCGTCTCAACTATTGCCCCTTTCATCAAATGTTGGGGCATCCCATCCAGTAGTGTTTTGTCTTCAAAGACCTCCTACAAAGGATGGTTGACTCGGGACAAGTCAAATTAAGAGGTTCTTCAGCTTAGGTAGCATGTGTTACTGTTACAGTTCCATAGGATTAAGGAGAGTGGCAAGTAGTTAAGAACAAAAATGCAAATAAATATGATTATTGGATGGTCAAAAATATGATCAACCGAACTCATTATATTTTGCGAACACAATTAAGGAAACCAATTGTGCATTCTTCCATGAAAGTCGTAGCAAAACCATCTTCATCAGAGAAAAAATACTCAAAGAAACTGCGTGATTCAATGAAAGAAAAAGAATTAGAAGAAGATGAGTATGTGTCAAAGCCTAAGATGTCTTTGACTCTGGAAGACTCCATGGCATCTAATTCAAATTAACAGGCACAGCCCCACCAAACGGCACAGCCAAAACAGGCTAATCTGGCAAAGTCCTCATCATATGAAGAGTTGATTTTCTGTTCTATTAATATGATTCAATTAACAGATCCATATGCCAGTCGCAGTTTCGATTTTGATGAGCCTGAATTCCCTATATCAAATAGAGGAATCATAGGAAGTTTCAGAGGTTCAGGATATAGGGGTTGATGTGGATCTTTCAGAGGCCACTATTCAAATTCTACCCCTGCTAGAACTTTTTATGAGGCAGAAACTCATGGTAGATCCCTTCGACAAGCTCAACAAGAACAAGAAAGTTCTTCCCCAAAAGGAAGACTCATCCCTAGCACAATTATTCTGGAAGATCGGTAAAAGGTTCCATCTTATTCCTTTCAACATGTAAATAGACCAAATCGGTCTAATCTTCTAAATCTAGGAGTATTACCAACTCCTATCCCGGTATAAGATGCATCAAATTCCAAAGCATCAACTTCCAAGGAACCTACTAAACCACATGTTCCTATTGGGAAATGCATACCTTTGGATCAAATGTATGATATATTGAAACACATGGCCCATGTACCGGCCATGTTATCAATTCTAGATGCCTGGAATTTATCAAAGGATCTTCAGGAGGCACTAATTGAGGCTTTTTCAAGTCCTCTGGAGTTTGAGACTGAAATTGCTATAGCTGAAGTCTACCATGTTGAGAATAATCCTACATAATTCCATAAAATAATATCTTTTACTAATGAAGATTAAGATGATGTCATGCATGGAAATATTATACCTTTTTACTTATCTGGTAAGGTCAATGGCGTAGACATCTGAAGAGCTTTCATTGATAATGATTCAGGAGTCAACCTCATGCCCATTCATAAACTTCGTCGATTGGGCCTCACAGAATATGATTTATCTCCTTCAACTATGATGTTACAAGGATATGATAAAAATAAACAAGAACCACTGGGTGAGATTACACTCAGTACTCAGTTTGGAGATCTTGTGTCCAATTCATATTTAACGGTTGTTGATCAAGACTCAGCCTTAAACATCTTTCTTGGATGACCCTGGCTACATCGACATGCAACTATCCCTTTATCATACTATCAATGTCTCAAGTTTTGTTTCGATGGACAAGTTGGGACATTATATGGTGATAAGGCCCCATTCAAGACATGTGAATATCAATACATTGAGGCGGAATTCTACCACATGAAGGGAAAGGAGGAATCCACAACAAAATTGATTACCAAAGTTAATGCTCCGTATGGTTTGGAAAAGATTCCAGTAAACCCATTTGAACATGTGAGTATAGATTATGTGTTGCCTATCAGTAAAATTGACAGGATAGACCCAAATCAGAATACTCTTATGGAAAGATCCATAATGCCAATTACGGCAATCAGGGCAGACAACATGGGAGAAATTGGTGATCCACCAAGCAATGATGAAAGCTCAAATAGAGATGTCTTAATTTCATCAGTTGAAATCTATCAATTATATACATCGCCAACCAGGACAGAAGAAGTTATAGAAATGTTAGAGGTTAACAATGATGTTGATTTTCAATCCATCATCACCTTTTTATTACCCAAAGAAGACCCTTCATCAGCAATCGGGTTGGAAATGGAAGCTCCTTCTTCAAGATGTGAAAATTTTGACATATCTTCTGATTATGGAAATTATGCTTCATCATCTACAATGCAAGTAGAAACGGAAGAAATAACACATGCTGAAGAAGAAGAGGAAGACCTCAGGGATGCTCCTCCAGAATTTGAAGAGGGTATCTCTACTACCTTGGATGAACTCAGAAAAATAAATTTGTGTACAAAATAATATCCACTCCCCACTTTAATCATTGCGGCCATGACTTTTGAAGAACAAGAGATGTATATTTTCTTTTTAAAGAAAAATCGAGATATATTTTCATGGAACTATACAGAGATACCAGGGCTTGATCCTAATGTTTCCACTCATCGTTTGGGTTTTCTAAAAGAACATCGAGGATTCAAACAATATGCTAGAAGAACACACCCAACCTATGCTTCCAAAAATGAGGCTAAAGTGGATAAACTTATCAATGATAACTTCTTTAGAGAAGTTCAATAGCCCAAGTGGTTGGCTAATATTGTCCCAGTGAAATAGAAGAATGGGAAAATTATAGTTTGAATTGATTTCAAAGATCTTAACCGGCATTGTCCTAAGGATGATTTTCTAGTTTCGATTACAGAACTCTTGATTGATGCGACAGTTGGCTACGAAGAACTTTCCTTCATGGATGGATATTCTAGATATAATCAAATCAAAATGGCTCTAGAATATGATGAATATACAGCCTTCAGATCCCCTCAGGTTCTGTTTTACTATTAGGTAATTCCCTTTGGCTTCAAGAATGCAGGCGCAACATATCAGCGTGCAATGCATCATATCTTCAAAACATTTTTAGAGAAGTTTGTTGAATGTTATGTGGACGATTTGGTGGTCAAATCCAAACAACATTCTAATCACTTGACTGATTTGGAAGTCATATTCTATAAGCATCGACAACATAATTTGATGATGAACCCCTTAAAATGTTCTTTTGGGGGTAACCTCAGGAATATATCTCGTCTTTGTTGTACACCATCGGGGTATCGAAGTCGATCCTGAGAAGAAAAAGTCAATCCATGTTATGTCACCACCTCAAAATTTGAATGAATTGAGAGGAATTCAAGGACACTTAGCCTATATTCGGTGTTTCATCACCAATTTGGCAGGAAAAATATTACCCTTCACCAAATTAATTAAGAAGGGTGTCACTTACCAGTGGACTGAAGAATGTCAAGAAGCATTCGATATTATAATGAAATACCTCTTGAGTCCTCCAGTACTCATGACACCTATTGAAGGAAGACCACTTATCCTCTATGTGACAGATCTAGAGAGATCATTTTGTTCCTTTCATGCTCAGAAGAATGATGATGGGAATTAAAATAGCATATACTATCTCAGTCGGACTACGCTTGAAGTAGAAACCCGATATTCAAGTATTGAGAAGTGCTGCCTGGCATTAATCTTTGCAGTTCAGAAGTTGAGACACTACCTACAACATCACAAGGTCCAATTGGTATCTCGCAATAACCTGCTCAAATTCATCCTTAGTCGTCCAATGATTACAGGACGTCTGGCAAGGTGGGTAGTTATTTTGCAGTAGATTGACATTCAGTATGTGTCTCAAACAGCAATAAAGGGGAAAGCTCTAGCTAATTTCCCGGCTGAACACCCTTCATTGGAAGATACATCTTTAGATATTGAACTCCCTGATGAGGAATTCTTCTCTATTCAAGATATTCCTCAGGTATGGGAAATTTATTTTGATGGTGCTTCCAGAAGTCCAACAGGGAAGAAAATGGAAAAATCCTAAATTCAACAATGTTGGCTTAGGAATTATACTCATTTCTCCTAAAAAGGAAGTGTTACATTTTTCCTTCTTATTGTGGGAAGGTGGAACCGATAATGAAGCATAATACCAAGCTATCATGGCATGCATAGAGTTGGCGCTTCAAACACAAGTGAATCACTTAAAGATGAAAGGTGATTCAGACCTGGTAATCAAACAAGTCAATGGGGATTATGCCATCAGAAAAGAAGAACTAATCCCTTTTTATGATTACATCAGATAGTTAATGGTGGAGTTTCCTTTGTAACTGACATTTTATTATGACCCAGAATCACAAAATGCCCAAGCTGATGCACTGGCTAATATAGCCACAGTTCTGGACTATCCAAATTGGGACAAGACAACCATCAGTATTGACCACCGTCAAACAATTTCACATTATGTTCAATCCAGAATAGTGGAAATAAATGAAATTAGTCCCATATCTGAACGATATAGTCATACTATAGGATGGATGACACCTATCAGGGAATACCTTCAAAATGGAACACTTACACCTGATAGAGCTGGGAAATAACAATTTCGTCGATGTGTGGTCAATTTTACTCTTTATGATGTCCAGGATCACCTACAGAAAATTATCTACAAGCGTGGTTTTGATGGATTTCTATTCAGATGCATTGATGGTGAAGACACAATGGCTGTCATGAAAGAAGTGCATGAATGAGTCTGTGGTGCCCACCAGTCTGGACATAGACTGTCTGATCAGATTCTAAGGCTTGGGAACTTTTGGACTTCAATGATACAAGATTGTGTTGATTTCACAAAGAAATGTCATTCATGCCATGTACATGCCAACTTCTTTCACCAACCCCCATAGTTTCTTCATACATCTAAATACTCGTGGCCATTTTCCACATGGGGAATGGATGTGGTGGGAACTTACCCCTCAGCTACGACCAAGCATCATAAGTATATTCTGACTGCTAAAGATTTTTTTTCCAAATGGGAAGAGGAAATAGCTCTCAAAGAAGTTAGTTCTAAAAGAATTTTTAGCTTCATCAAGCCTAACATCATTACTAGATCTGATGTCCCTCATACCAAATTGACGGACAATGGCACCAACTTCTGTTCATCCGAGGTGAAGAAGTTGTATAAATAATATAACATCAAATCCAATCATTCATCTCGGTGTCATGCTGCAGCCAATGACCAGATAGAAGCTTTCAACAAGACTCTGTCTAATATACTACAAAAGATGGTGGAATAACATAATAAGTCATGGTCTGATAAACTATTTCATGCTTTATGGGCTTATCGAACTACCACCCGTACTGCAACACGGTCAACTCCATATTCATTGGTATATGGAATAAAAGCAGTCTTGCCCATTGAAGTTCAATTACCTTCACTCAGAGTAGCCATTTGTGATCAATAATCTACAGATGAATAATCTAAAAAGTGATTGAATGAATTGGAATGGTTAGATGAGAAAATATTGTGTACTATGCACCACGTGGAAGTCTATTAGAATCGAATAGCATGAGCTTTCAACAAAAAAGTTCGTCTTCATTCATTCATTCAGGGAGAACTGGTATTGGTTCTCAGAACTCCAATGATACCAGGGAAGAAACCTCCCATGTTTGAACCAAAATGGGAAGGAACTTATTCAATACATAAGGTCTATTCCAATGGATCATATTCTTTAATATCAATGGATAGAGAACTCAACACTACTCCAACCAATTCCAGATTTATGAAGATGTATTTTGTATAAACACAAAATGCACCCACAACGATCCATGAATATGACAACAAACTATTTTCATGTCCCTAATATGTCCAACATGATGTTAAAATGTGTCCTCTTTTGTCCTTACTACCTGACATGAAACTGCACAGTCCCCCTTTTGTTCAACATGACGTTAAACTATATTTTCCCCATCGTCGTAGCTACATGACGCTAAACTGTACAAATGTCCTTTAATATGTCCTATATGACATTAAACTGTACTTTGTCTCTGCTACATGACATTAAACTGTGCAACACCTATAGTCCTAAATGCATGAATTTAAACTACATAGTCCCTTCATATGTCCTACATGACAATAAACTGTGCATCCTTAAGGTTGTTGTTACCTCTTGTTTCTCACACCGAGTATGACTCATGTGAGATTAGAGAAAATTTCAACCATAACACCCTCTTTGGGCCGCTAACCACGTGTAAGTCCCAACATCTTTTTTAGGTCGTTGTCCCAAGAACAACTTGATCACTAATTAATTCTTTAATTGAACTATGCGGACTTTGATCCTTTCCTTATAGGCTAGGTACACAGGCAACTTCCCAAGGGTCAAGCCCAAAACCAATCTCTTCACATCAGTTCACCTCTATCTCATATGATGCTGATTCGTGAAACCGCCCCCAAGAATCAATATCTTTACATTGGTTCACCTTCGTCCTTTCTATACGATGTTAAATTGTACAACACTTTTGTCATGTATGACAATAAACTACAATATTCATTGATACCCCCACCTAAGAGGTAATCATTATTTACATTGATTTTTAATCATGGTATATTCTAAAAACATTGTGGATACATGGAAATACCTGAACCTTTTATCTTGGGTTAAACCATCATTACACTAAAGTCCCCTTTCACCCTTCACATGTACGAACCAAATTTGTATAGAGGATATTTCTAGAACTACATGGGCTTGATTCCCATCATTATGGGTTACGTAGGAACGTTCAAGTGTCCCCTGAATCCAGACCCAAGTCATTTGGGCCTAACCCTAAATTCCACTTTCAGTACCCTGGCTGAAAAGTTCCCATGAAAACACACACTATGTATTTCTTATAATGGTCCGATCTCTATGACCCAAAACTAAGATCTCTCATACTTTCGTCCCACATGGAGTTAAATTGTATTTCAAGAACTACGTATGGCTTGATTCCCATCCGTATGGGATACGTAGTAAAGTCTAGTATTTCAATTCAGGACCTAGACAGAACGTGATTATGGTTAGAATTGATCTATGTATCTTTACCTAAATTTAACAATACCCATTTTTTTGTGTCATAAATCATAACCTTACAAATTTTCAGATCCTCATAACCCTTCTCATGACTTCTGGTCACAAAAATATCGAATTTTTGAGATTTCTTTTTCCTGACTATGCAGCACGTGCCCTTAGGCAGCCTTGTATAAACAGTCTACAAAACTGACCTATCAACCAAAAGATGCTATTATTTGAATATGCATCCAATGCCCTTAGGTGGCCCTCTATAATTCAACCCCATAACAGGTTTGTTAAATAATGGTAACTTCATTCTTGGGAACTACTTCTTCTAATTCCTTTTAGCTCTTTTTCAAATCATTCCTCTGATTCAAATTTTGTTAAGTCATAGTTTACATATTTTCCCTCATAATTGTATGTGGTAAAATATTTTCAGATAAGTTGTCAAGTAATTGAGTCAATTATAATTCATTTGGTAAAAGATATTTCGACCTTAAACATTAGACTTTTTATATCTGATGTTCATGACTTTAAACTGCCCACAAAATACAAGGGAACTCTGAATAAAAGTCATGTTCCAGCTCACTAAACATACATTTTGTATGATTTAAGTAATATTGAGAAATTAGAACTTTCAAAGATTGTAGGGTTATTTATAATAATCCTAGTAAAATTCAAACTATGCTTACTAGGCCCATTGGCTTAAGTAACATTTAAAGAAGGAAGTAGGAAAATACGTGCACAGGTGAATGAAGATGAAAGAATTGTTTCTATTTGATGCACAAGAATTAAAACGAAATCCACAGATTGGAGTCTCTTATCTTTTCCAGGAAATTACAGGAGGTTGTCAATATAAGTCTTCACTTGATGAACAACATCCTGAGCTTCATTAGCATCTACTTGAAGCTCATGCACCAGACCAACTTCACTCTTTTCAGCCTGATGGAGTGCTTTATTGGAATCCACGATGGCCTTCATACTATTCATTTGAGCTCCCTCCAATGAATTCTTGAGTAGTTCAAGTTCCCCATTAACAGCATCTAACTATTGCTAGAGGTTCATGAGCTGGATGACTTTATCTTTGATTTTATACTTTAGCTCCTTCATTTTGGCAGCATAATTAGCCTCAGCTCAGGATACTACAGCCTCAAATTCGCCGATAATTACTCACAACTTCACCTTGGTCAGATCTTCATGACACATTTTCTCTTGTTCCCTTCTTAAAATGACCTGTTTCACCGTGGCATGGATCTTTTCATATCCAAAACCTCCAAGTCCTAGCATGACGAACATGGAAGACAATCAAGAAATCTTTGATGGAAGATCTTCAAGAGGCACTTTAGATATGATTTTCCATATGTTGTTCCATGCCTTGCGTTGTGAAAAGTTGAGCGCATTAAGCACCTCTGGGTCTGATTCGACATCATCATCACATGGTGGCATGTAATCTAGTATTAATGCACTTAAAGAATTGCCCTGTTCTACTCCTTCCCCACTGACCCTGGTTGCTTCGTCTTCTACTACTATTTGGGCGAAAGTTGGGACATCACCTCTAGATCTAGCCATTGAAGTTGATAGCCTTTTTTGATCAATTAAAAGAATGGTTAGTTTCATTGAACAGTGAAAGTTGGTTTTATCTTGAAAACTCAGTATAATCATTACCTAACAATTGATCAACAGCTTGAGAAGAATCCTCCCCATATTTCCCTGTTTCAATAGGATCTTCAAGATGGGTCTGAGGAGGGTTTACTGGGTTTAGCTCCACTTGAGCTAATGTTTCTGCAATGGAACTGTTAACATCAATGTCTGCACCCTCTTAAGGTATTGGCACTTCAACATCTTCCTTGGATAGAACTGCATAATATTTTTATTCATGATAAGAAGTGTAAATTATAAGAAACATTTACCGAAAAAAGGATAAAACTCACGCCAAAGATCTTCTAAATCACATGATAACTTAGCATGACCAAAAAATTATTCAAAATACATTCCAAGATTAATCATTTCATGCAATGATATTTTAGAATCATGGTTAGTTTCACCAGTGGGAGTATTTACACTTATTCTGCGGCCCCTGACCCTGGACAACTTCTTCAATAAGGATGATAGATTCTGTTTCCGTGGCCACCAATGATTCTGATGAAGGAGTTTTAACTAAAATATCACAGAATGGAAGTCATTCGATGATTTATTCAACATTTTATGAAGCATTGTTAACTTACCAGAAGCGAGTTCTTCCCTTCTATAAATAGTAGTAGGAGGGATACTGGGAATAGATGTTGGCTCTTCTCTAGGAGCATGAAAGTCAGCCAAAATTTGAAATTTTTCCACAGCACCCTCTGTGGTCCTCAATGGAGGATCATTCCTTTCCCTCAGAGGAGAAATTGAAGACAACCCTGCAATCCCCATAAATTTGAGAAAACTTTTCATGGTTATAGATTCATGATTATTCGAAGGAATTACCACTACTAATGAGGGGTTTAGCTGTGGACTTATTCCTCTGATGCCTTTTCTTATTTGGTTTTTTGGGAGTATCGGTAGTCTCCCTTATTGGAACTTGAATTGGCAAATGTACGACCATGTCCAACTCCTCATTTGTGCCCTGCTGGCCTGGAGATATCATGCCTGACTCACAAGTAGATTCAGTAGCAGCCCCGATGGCAGTACCACCAGGTCTATACTATGGTGAAGTAAATTCAATAGTTCCGTTCCTTGCAAGTTGTAGGATAAATAAAGTAATTTCCATGAGTAACAATGATTTTACTGAAATTGAGTTGAAAAGTAAACAAGGAAGGAAAACATACATCTTCAGGAGCCACGTACTCATGACACTCCTCATCAGTGGCGTTGTGATCCATCATTTCCTTCTCCTGCTTGGTGATAGGGATGGAGTCATCGGTGGCATAAATATAGGTCCTCAACACTTTGACATAGGCTCTTACTTAATTAGTGTTATCCTTGAAATGAATATTTGCAGGATCCTAAAGAGTCCATTTTCCAAGACGATGTGTCCCTCCACATAGCTCCAACTAGATAGTTTCAGTATCGCAGTATTTAACTCACCATGTTTGGATGGCCTCTGGTCGTAGATATGAAGGTGTACTAGAAGGCTGCAAAGAGGGTCCTACAACCTTGGATTTTAATTTCTTTCTAGCTCCTGCAACTATAAAAAGAGAATGAAAATTTTTTACTCTATAAAGTTACTAGAAATTAAATTTCCACAATAAAGTAACTCACTCTGAGTTGATGGAGTGGCTCTATTGATTCTGATAGGAGGATTATATATGGCACATGGCCACTTCGACACATGTTTTATCACCTGAGAATCTGATGAATCAGCCTCGGTTGAAGAACTCGGTGAACCGGCTTCAGGAGTGGAGGAATCACCTGCCAACTGAATTGTTTCTTTCTCAATGGTTCTCTTCTTCATCCCCAACCAATAAACAGGTTTATTCAATATTGCCTCAGTATATGATGCTATCTTGTTTTCATCATACCATATGGCTAAGTTACTTACCGCTTTAGCATTTGGTAAGTCAAAAACTGCCCCAGTCTTTTCCATAGCCATTTGCAACCATAGTTTTCGGGAAACCATTGGCTGCTAATCTGACCTGACGTGCACTGGAGGAGATACAACAGTTGCCTACAGACACTAGAATTGGAATACAAATCAATATGGAGCATAGCCCTCACATATAATTTCCCCATCAGTTCGGGTGGCCAGTACACCATCTCTGCAGGCCAGCATGTAAAACCTCTATTCCAAGTTGGCTGATCCATCGTCAAAAAATTGCCCTATTGGCGGATTTCCATAGGGAAAGAAGTGGAATTACTTATGTATACCTAGACTTGGCCTAATATCATAGGCATTGAGGGACAAAGGACAAACTCCAGAGAAGGCCTGAACATACGGCCTGAAAGAACTTTTGAGAATCTGTATTCAGTTCTGAACAGCATATGTCCGAAAGTGAGTCGCGATCCATCCCCATAAAAGGTGGAATGGTCCCACTAATCTCAAAGGAGACTTACCCAATAGACATGGAGTAGGCTCCTGTGAATCTTTTCCAAAACCATGGTAGTCAACCCCACCATCTTCCTCTCAACCAACTTGGCTGTAATAATGAAGGTCCCTAGCCTGACGCCTCCCTTGTAATCACTAACGGGAAAGAGATAGACACTGATCCATTAGGCTAAAAAGCCTTCGAGATGGGTCTTCTCTGGGATTTATGATTCACTTCATACCCACATTTTTCTAACTCTCCTGCTTCAAGAGATGACCAGAATGTACCAGGAGCACCTCTTTTATCTGCTTTAGGGCTGCTAGTAGGACGACTATAGGTGGGCCCCTTTTTCCTCTTCTTCTTTAGAAACACATCCAGACATTCCTCTAGATGAATATCCCTTCTATAATGAGCCTTTGAAGTCTTTGAGATTTTGACCTTATGATACATCTACAAAAATTCTCAAACCAGATTCAGAGTCTTCTCCAGATCATTCAAGGTTGCCTTTGGAGGGATGAATTTGTCATATATATCACCCTAAATTGGAACCCCTGGGATCTTGTACACATCCCACAAACTAATGCCTAATTCTCCATGGGTCAGACAGAAAGAATTAGTTTCTGGGCTCCAGAGTATAAGCAAATCTGGTGCAAAATTATCATTCCTATAAACATAAGTCTGCCCAACCCAGCCAGCTTCATAAATTGCAGCTCCCTTCAGATCCTCAATAAACTCTTCACAAGTTTTTCACACCCAATAAACCTACAACAAAGTTGGATTCACCCCTCCTCCAGAACAGAATTCCCATTTCTCCATCCAGACTATCGATTGATCCATCTAATAATTTCAAAATATTGGGGGATAACAATGTGGTTGCAGCTCAGGTTTGTGAGGTTTCAGATCTAGTGCACACGAGCGATGATGCATTATATAGTCTTTCTTTACTGTTCCAGCATTAGAAAATGTTCCTACAATTGAGACATTTCGTGAAGAAAAGTTGGTATATTACTGAAACCAGGATTGCAGAAGATAGTTCTTTGCCTCTAGAATATTGACATCTTGCAGATGACCATGGCCATACAGAGGTAGATAGATGCTATGCGTGAAATCAATGTGATATTTCTTTAGATACTTAGCCAAATCCGGATGTGTGCTGTCACAGATAGAATAGTAATAATGGCCAAATATGTCCATTATATAATCAATTCTTTTGATTTCCAGTTCATCAGTCGTTCCGATTCTCTTGGGAGCCATTGGATCTGCACAAAAGTTGAATAAAATAACTCTTAAGGTAAGTTAACTTTTCATAACATTTGTGAATGAATTTGGAAAATTGGCTAAGGAATTAAGGCGCGTAAGTCCTATATATTGAGCTCAAGTCTCCTTCGTTCGCACAAGTATTGGGCACACATGTATCACCGGGAAAGTCCAAATACCTTAATAGAAGCGTGACGAATGAAATAAGAAGTGCGGACGAGCGAGAGCTTGGAGTCCACCTGCGTGCCAAGAGAAAAAGAAGACAAGTTAGAGCCTAGTGATTTGCATAGGGTGAAACCATCTATTTATAGACGAGGGCGTACCCCTGCGCGCTGGACCCTACATGCCCGAAGTCCACCTGTGCGCCATAACTTGTGTGCCTCTTTCCCTTTGCTTTTCTTCATTTCCTCAGAGTCACATCCTTATTTTTCCAGATCCAACTCTGAGGGGGGACTTTTGTTGATGCTGCTTTTTGTCACATTGTCTAAAGAAATGGAATGGGAAATGACTTATCACAAATTGATTCATCCTTTGAAGAAAACATAAAAAATAGACAAAGGGATGAACATTGAGAAAACCGCCCATAGGAATTGCATGTTCTAGCATGGTTGCGCAAGTATACTTGCGAGGCGCCCAAATGGTCACACAAGTGACTTGCACGACCTCTTTGAAAACCAACCAGGGTCTTCTAAAGCCTATAAATACACTTGGTGGGCCCCCCATTTTGACGTGGAATTTTTCCAGAATTCCGATATAGATTTCTGAACGCCCAAGTCTCTTTTTCAAGTCTTCTAAACACTTCTAAGGTAATTCATTACCTATAATGGAAGGTCTAAATAAGAGGAATATGTTCTAATTGTTAGAAATCACTAAAACATGCACACCTAAATGTTTTTCCCATATAGGAAATGAACACAATTGCGCGCCTCTTTACCTACGCATTGAAACTTGCACGCCAATCTTCTGGAAGTAACTTAGGATAATTCTAAAGGCTTTGGTCAGGGATCGCCCGAGTATTACCCTACTGGTTAAAAATTGTGAAAGTACCCATGTGCCGCGCATGTATACCTCTGGGCCACTACTTGCGCGCCCACGTAGTACCTGTGCGCAAGCCAGGACTTGCACAGCTTTCTATTTTTTGGGTTCCCTTCCTGCCCATTTAACCCCTCTTATGCCATTACACCACTTCTATTAAAGATTCAGTCATCAGGACACTCTTAAAATCTATTTATGGCATGTTTTCTTGATTGACATCCTTATATGAAAGGATTTCCATGGAACATCTCTCAAAACCTAGTGATTTACACATATTTATGTCACTAAAGTTAGAGAGATCATTCATTAAACCTCATCATTTAATATGAGAGAATCCTTAGCCTAGGCCTCCTTTTCAGGAGTAATCCCCAGTCCATGTCCTCATTAATTTGGGCATCCCCCTTAGGAGTAAGCCCCAAGTCCCCTAATCTGGGCATCCTCCTCAGGAGTAAGCCCCAAACCGTAATTCCCATAACCTGGGTTTCCTTTTTAGGAGTAAGCCCCAGTCTCAAATATGGGAATCCCCTTTAGGAGTAAGCCCCAAGTCCCTTAATTTTCATATCCCCTTAACCTGGGCCTCCTTCTCAGGAGTAAGCCCCAGTATTAATTTCTCTTAACTAGTCCTAATTTACTTTTGATCTGGGCTTCTTTCCCAGGAGTAAAACCCAATCATGACACCCCTCCTAATTTCGGAATCTTCCTCAGGAGTAATCCCCAAGTTAGAGTACCTAAATATCCATGAATTACATATACCTTTATGGACCTTCTTCCTAGAATTTTTCCCTGAAGTAAATCTTTATCCTCATCTGTTTTTTGGGAAGTCATACATACATAAGCCCCACATCATTGCATCTTTCATGGAACAATTGTCTGGTTTCACCAATACCTCTTGTTTCTCACACCGAGAATGACTCAGGTGAGATTAGAGTGTAAAATTAATCATGGCATCTTTATTTGAGCCATCAATTATGCATAAACATCATACTCCCTTATGCGAAATATGTGGGTTCTGATTCCTTTTCCAAAACAAAGGATACATAGGTAACCCATCAGCGGGTATGATCCCAACTCTTAAATAATCCATGCGCTTCTGAATGACAATAAACTTCAATTTCCCCACTGAGTGGTTTTAAAAACATTATGGTTATTATAATGACCAAAAGACTTTTTTATATTTAAGGATACCATTGAATAAAAATCTCTAACAAATACAAATGATTCTCTATCGATGAAGAACCTCGAATACGTATAAAAGATTCTCTAAATTTCCTATATATTCAATCATTGATTGTCAGATCCAAAGGAAATCTCATTTTATACTTGGTAATGTAATAAGGATTCATGAACCTAACTTAAATATATAAAGAGAGTCCCAGAGTAGACAATTATTCCCCTTAAAAAAGGTTTGATGAGTCCGACCTCCCATCCTCTCGACCAATGTAAATTCCTAAGCCCCATTAGTCCATGACTAATGAATGCCTACCTTTGGAATGTAGGTCCAAATGGATATGGAATCATTGGATGTTTCCGGTTCTATGAAAAAACCCATTAGAAACCGATTGGAATGTTTGAACCTTCAATCAATGAGGCCATCCCGAATTCCAGAGGAAACAATCCTACTATATTTACTCTTATTGAGTAATTATTTTTTGTTTGATGGATTTTTTTGGAGATAAAGGGTATGAAATATTAATAATTATTGTTAAATGTATTACAATATCCTCTGGATGTCTCCTCGTAGGACACCCCTTATGGATCCTTGTAATGTTTTACTGGAAATATTGTAACTACATGAGAATTGGAAGTAGGTTTTGGAAGAGAAATGGAAAGATATTGAGTTATATCATAGGATTATAATTTGAAAGAATATAGGGTGCTCTGGGACATATTTTCTCTCGAAGGAGAGGTGCGTTATTGAATACATTATTCCTTAGTTTAATATTGTTTTTCAAGACAATCAATAGTGATGAATATTGTGACTAAAAATATAATTTTTCACATGTGATTTATAACTAATGGTTGTTTATTTACACCACAAAAATGAATAAAAATTTTTATAAATTTAAGGGACTAATGTTTCGTAATAACAAGTATATTATGTTTTATAATAGACCCACCTAGAAATAATTTTATCTTCAATTACACATCATGAACTAATATGTAGTATAACAACTATAAATAATACCAATAAGATATTGAAAAATAAAAATGCACATAAAAATTTATAGTCCAAAGGATTTAATTGTCTAATGAATAAATCTCCTTCTATAATACAAATAAAAATATCTAAAAGTGTTAATAATATGAAAAATATTATCAATTTATGTGTAGAAAAATTATAATTGAACTTGTGAAAGATGATATATGTGAATGGTTCAATATATGTATATGTCGTAATGGGTACTGTGTTCATAAAGTTCTAATAGTTACATGATCAATTTTGAATATGAATAACCTTATGAACATTGTAATTAGTTTATAGAATGATCAATGATGACAAATAATTGATGTATAATGGAGAAAAAATTGACACAAAATGTGCAAGAAATGCTTTTAAAGCCCCAAAGTTACCACTTGGGGAGGATGATGCATCACTAGGGTTTACCGTTGACCAATAACTTTTACAGCTTCAACAAGTAATGATTTATTGAAATAAACTATGAGATAAGTGTAGGTTATTAGATACCAACACTAGATTAATGTTAGTTGAGCCACCCATTGTAAGTATCCCTATCACATTCCTTACCATTAGAGAGTATACCAGTGTAATAAGGGGTTATATATCTTGAAATTAGTATTATATGGTGAATTTTTTTTTAGAAAATAAATAGTGATATATCCAATAACATTTTTATATTTATTTTAATTAATAAAATGAACATGAATATAAGATATAATTTATAAATTTTATTTTCGATAAAATAAAACATTACTTTATTTTCGAAAAATATATAACTATTTTTTTGAGAAATTAATGTATATTAAATATAATTTATTTTCAAGAAATAGTATTTTAATATAATATTTATTTAATTATTAATTTTAATTTATTTTTATAACATCTCTAGTAGAATTTTATGAGTCAGAAAGTTGAATATGTCATAAAAATTGATATATTTTAATAAATTATATTTTATTATTAAAAAGGTAAAATTATAATATATATAAAATTATGTTCATAATTTAAAAATTTTATTTTAAATCATCAATTTGAAATTTTGTTAGTGTAAAATTTTTATACTTTTTCTTAAAAATTCATTATTTCAATGATTAGTAAAAAATGATATCTATTTTTAATATGTTTTATGTCTTTATAAAAATGTGATAATAATTAAATAATTAATGAAAACTAATTAAAGATAAAAATATTTATTTTATTAACATATTTTATTTTAATGAATGAAAATTAATTTCCAATCCTATAAATTATATTAAATGTATAAAATGGTATTCAGAGGTCAGAAAACATAATTTATGGAAAATGTTATTTTACAATTCAAAAAGGAATATGAATTATTTTTATTATAATATAAGATTCAAATATGTTTATATTTTCCCCATAATTTAATAACCCATGACCCAAAACCATGGGTATGCTAATGATTTTTCATTTTCCACAACCTAGGCTTCGAGTGCCTGTATTAGAAAATTAATAATCAATCCACAAACGTGTTTTAATAATACGCCCATATCAACCAAATTTCATTTACTTCCAAGAAATTTTTCATGATGTTCCACTAATTTTCCATATTTATATTGATTTCATGGGATTTTAAAGGTTTCATGGAACTATACTCAAACATTAAAAATCTATAATACAAGTTAATGTGTTGTCCTCCTATCCCTTTTTATAAATGTAATGCCTCTGTTGTTAGTCATGTAATTTCAAAGTAATTTTGTTCCTAAAAAATAATGATCCTTCTATTATTATCTAAATATATTTTGACCAATTATAAATTATCATTATATCTCATTAATCCCCTTCCTAAAACAACATTGTATTTTTGTTATACTATTGTAATAATTTTTAAATTTTCCACACCACATGTTTTTGTTGTTTTGAAAGACCAAAATTATTTTTATTCAAGTTTATTCTTAATGATGTAATTATAATTTATTTATTTGGAATATTTTTTTATTAAGCCCATATTCCCTTCATTTATGTTAAAATTTAAAAATTAATCAAGAATTAAACAATTATGTAATCATTAATTTTAAGTGAAACACATTCTTTCTTCTACATAGATTATTGATGAAATTTTTTATTATGATATATATGAATCTAATGTATTAATAAATATTAAGGTTTCACCTTGATGGGACTCCATTGAATTGGTTAATGAATTAATCACTAAAGATGACATGTCTTTTGATGACATGTCTATGGTAACGTGTTTTATTACAATCCAGTATTATACATTAGTGGTATTATTATGAGAATATCTTTTTCATTATGTATACAAATTTACATATTATGTATCATTATTATATAATATTATTACATATGGTTATTCATTTTAATTGTTCATGTTTAATTTACTTTGTTTATCTTTTAATAACTCATAAGTTTTTATGTATTTTCTTTAAATAAAACATGAAGTATTTAAAATATTTCTTTTCAAACAACCCAAATGTTTTTTAAACATTAATATAGATGTAATAGAATATTTGTTTATTGAGTTAAATTTTCTTTTTTGTGTTGTTAAAAAAACCATGGAAAAGGGCTAGTTTATCCATTTCAGGGACGAAAGTTGTTAATGGGTGGAGGCTGGATGTAGGCCAAGTACACAGTGTGTATGGAATACATTCCTTGTATTTATAATACATGATGTTTTTTGATTACATAATGTTTAATGGGTTTTCAATTCCATATTTATGTCATGCGTTAGGTTTTCCTTGGAGAGGGGACCCCATTATGTACACAATCTGTAATGCATTTACACGACATGTAAATTCATTAACCTGTTTTTTTAAAATGGATAGAACCCATTTAATTTTTTAAGAGGGGTTTCTTTTATTCGTTCAAATATAAGGGTACCAACACATAACATTCCCTGAACACGAAATATAGGTTTTGTGAGATCTCCTATATGAATGATTTTTCACCTCTCTATTTAGAATGTTGGTATCCTCTCAGGGATTGGTCTATTTTTCCATTTTACTATATTCTAGACTAAATCAATGGAAGAAAAAATGTGTGTTTATATAAAAGAAAATGGATAGTGTTCTAACATCTTTCACTAAGTGTCGTCATTTATTATATTAGGCTTAATTGTACTATATGTTGTACCTCTAGGAATACACCTCTAAAATACATAAAAATCTAATTTAATTTCTATTTCTTATGATGGTCTTAGGTATTGTAAAATCACCACCATGAATTGGTAACTCTGACACAAGCCACCCCTATGGGTGGTTCGTTCCTTAAAATCCAACCTATCGTAATTTTGACATGGTTTAAACAACAATGTTGTGTGTTATCCCTTATAAAAAATATATTGGTATGTAAAATAAACTATGAAGATGTTATCCATGTAATAAGACCATAATTTATTCCATACAATGAATTTTTAACTAAATGAAATGACTATGTTTAATTAAGAATCCTGATTAAAATTCCTTCTCAAATAATATTAACGGGTTATTGTATGTTTACTTTTATTCTACGCCCAGGGTGTTCAAGGGTATCAAATTAATTATGGTTTGGATGGTATTATCATTCCTTATATATATTTTTGTTAAATAAATGTGAATATTCTACAGGTGATACCACATAATCATAGGATGGGGTCACCATTAGTTTTCCTTTATATCCAGATGAGTGGAACCCAGTGCCTAGGATAGACCCAATTGAATGGATTTCTGGAGATATGGTTTTACCATTCCACAAGTGAGACTATTAACCTTATATGAGATATATATAATGAACATAGAGTTTTTTTTCATATTCACACCACACTATGAACTATACACGTGATATTATTATGGGTTTCTATTGGTGCTCTCTTATGAGATATGATCTTATATATATTTCCCCTAGAGCAATATTAGGAATCCCTTCTGAAAGTCCTTAGACAGACTCAGGAGTAACCTTTTTAAAATATAAATATAACTACCAAATTAAAGAACAATAATGAATAATTAGAACTTGATAGATGTATCTACAAATCCGAATAACATTCTTGGGGATGGTAATCCTTTTTAATAATGTATTCTTGAAATCACTTATTACATTATACCTTCCACCTTAAATGTGCATGTTGCCTTGGTTATGAGACATGTGGAATATTCTGATGTAGGTAGAATCGAAATGGTATTCGAAGAGGAACCTGGTTTGATGTATTTATTTATTTATTTTGTCCCTTATAATTAATATTATTAGAAATTTTTTCAATTTATATGCATTAGCTAGATTGATCTGGATTGTGTTTGGGGGTCCAACTAAGTATATTTCAAACCCAACATTTGATGCCCTTGGTTCCTAAGAAGAATTCATGAATGCATGTATCGATAATGGGAGGCATCCTTATTTTGAGGATTGATTCTGATCTACGATATTATATAAGAGAAATGGATAGAGACTACCCTTGTGATGTTAGTAGTTTCATCTTTTGGTATTATTGGTATTTTTTTAGCATGTAATATATTTCTGTCTCCTTTGTTTCCCTGTGTAATCATTATTATATAGCTACGTGATAATTTTAATCATTTTGATTTTATTATTGATTCAAATTCCACCATTTAATATATCTTTGAGGATTTTAATTGGTCTATAGCTTCTATTTTATTATTATATATTTAATACTTATCTATATTTATCATCATTGTTCTACACACTATATTATGGGGGAATAGTCTCCCCATATACACATGTTAGTCCAATATTTCTAGTTAGAAGCCTCTGTCATATGGGAAAAAATGCTTGAGGTCATGAGGCTAACCATATTAGGGAACCATACAATGGATTACGGTGAGGGGGGGGGGGTGCAAAGGGTTATAAAAGTTTCTTTTTAATTTTTTCTTTCTATATGGGTATTAAAAAGGAGACTAGGATGTGATGAAAATTGGTAATGAGCCTATGCCTAAGAGTATTTGACTCACATATATGGGAAACCTATATTTCATGGGATGGGTTACTACTATTCTTTCACTTATTTGTTATAGTTTTTCCTATTTCACTATTGGGCGATTCAATTGTTTAGTACCATTATTTTTTCTAATATTATTGGGGTGGGATTTATTCTACATTTTCCTGGTTATAAGTGGGTTTATGAAATCATGACTCATTCAAGGAACCTTAGAACTTGAATTTAATGTATTATTCCATTCCATATTTACATTTAAATGTGCATTGCCGTTATTGCATGATATTTATGGAAGTAACTTGTTTGTTATGCCTTGTAGCATGATACTATTTCTTGAAATAAATAAATAATTGGATTAATTATCTTAATTACATCTATCTAAACTTTTTACCACATAGATTAATAATGACAACTTATTAAACTAATTATTCCATAGTAGTTGTTTTGGTTAATGAATAAAATTTGAAATTTAATAAGTGTCTAGTTCTATAAAATTGGGAATGGAAGTCATTAAATCAAACCATTATACATGATATGTTATATAATGATTCCAAAAATACATGCTAGGTCACAGTTCTAGAATGATATAAATTTAGTTTATAAAGATTATAGGACTTTATAATCTTGGAATTGGTTATAAAATTTACTATAATAATAATTATATGTCTAATTAAAAAATTAAATTTAAATAAATTGGTTTTATAAAAATAAAAATGGTTATCACTAGATGTGGATTATAAAGGAAATTTAATGGGTGTTTTTTCAAGATCATTCATTTGAAAACCCATATACAAGAACCTCTCCTATGTTATATAATACCTTTCCACAGAATTGACATTGGTAGTGGGTAGTAGTATATGTCTCTTATACACTATCATGATCTTACATATCACAAGTATGTAAGTTTAAGAGCTAATATAGGGGAGTTACTCTCTTATATGAAGGTATAGTTCACATCCATTCTTATTATCAGTATTTATATAAACTTTTATATCTTAATTGAGGTGTTAAATTATAAATTCTCGACCCGTGCCATAATGATGTCCTTGTTTTATACGCAAGGAATGTAGAAAAGTGAAACCATAAGAGGGTGTGGGCCTTAGGGAACCCATATTACGTCCTCTACTGCCAAGTGGGGAACCTCTTGTGGATCTTCCACTAGGCACTGATACTCAGTTGAAGATCAGTTTCTTTCTCTTCATGTAGTCTTTACAGAGTGCTCAAAGATCTTTCGCTATCATGGAAGAGTTTACCTAGGAATTCCATTATATGTATCCTCCAACCTTCTTTAGGGGATGGTGGTCCCCATGATATTGATTCATGGATAGAGGCCACATTTTAAATTATTGATAATATTGATATTCCTCTAGAGAGAAGGTTAAATCTAACATCCTATACAATTTGTGACTCCTCCAAGAGTTGGTGGTATATCCTCCAAAATGAAGGTCAGCAGTAGGGTTTGGTCTAGATGGTATTCCAGACAACCATTTTTGAATTCTTATTTCATTAGTATTTGATAACATAATACACATGATTGTTGAGGAATCCTCAGAGATATGACATGTTTGTGGTGGAGTATTTGGCTCACTTCACCAAATTACAACATTTTACCCTAACCTTCACCAGGGTCGTGATGATCACTATGATTCTTCTTGAGGATGGGCTTGATTAAGCAAAATTATTATAAGTGAACATATTCTGGTTAACAACCATTTTTTAGATATTGAACCAGGATGCCATCATTGAGAAGAACCCGATGGAATCCGACAATGTGAGCAAGAATATTTTAACATATAGGATATAAGATGGTTTTATAGTGGTAGGAAACGTTGTTTTGATCACTCACACTGGGAAGTTCTATCCCAACGATGCAGACCAATATCTATGTTTAGTTTCACTATTGTGGAATTCTAGGGCATAAAAATCTCTTACCCATGGGAAACATAATTGAGTGATAAGATTACGACATGATGGGTCGATGTCAGCAGTTCCACAGATCTTTTCCTCATGTTTCCGTAAAAAGCTGATCTGTATTGACAAAAAAATCTAGTTACAGATCTATGAGTATACGTCAGGCTAGGATTTAGTATCTACTTTCTGATCTGGCCAAAGTGGTGGTCATGGACAGGGTATCCAGTCTTAAGAAGCTCAACCAGATCATATCGGACATGCTTAGGCTAGTATTATTGTATTTCAGGGATGTGGTTTTTGATATAAATATATTGTGTGTCACACTCGTAAAGGGGAAGAGTCCATTGAAATGTATAGAATAAATTAATTTTCTAGTTTCCTGAACATTATATTCAACCCTTTTTGATATTGATGAATCATATTCTATTAGATATGCTACAATTATGGGAATTATAGCCTTTCTCTTAGAGTATTTCAATCACAAGATGACTCTTGATACACTATTAGGGGTCCAATCAAATGATATATTCCTATTTAAGGAGTACCCCTTGAGATATTTTAGTATTATTTCATATGGAGTTTCATCATCCATGATATGATCAGATAGACAACATTATCGGTATGGACTGTCTAGTGCCTTAACAATCCCATTATAATTGCAAGGGAAGTTCATATATCAATAATTTTGAGTCTGATATCATATCTAGTCAAGATAGATCTTAATGTCTAGAGTTGGGTAAGATGACAAGCCAGTTGGATTGTCAATTCAATAGTGAGAAGGGGATACAGCTTGTATAATTCCCTCATATGGTGGATTACTTCGGGGATTTCATTACTAGTTATTTTTCTCGATTACCTCTAGAGAGAGAGAGATGTGGAGTTCATCATTGATCTAGTTCTAGGTATGATAGATATATCCATTCCTCTATATCATATGCAACCTCAAGATATTATGGAACATAGGAAGCTTGTCGAAGACTTAAAGAAAAGTGTTTCATCCAATCCAGTATCGTGCCTCGGGTTTTAGCTATCTTTTTCTCTCAAATGGTGGAAGGAACCCTCTGGTTGTTCATAGATTATAGATAGTTGAACTAGATTTCAATCAAGAATTGATATACACTACCTAATATAATCAAACTCTTCAACACAATATGAGTAGAGAGAGTTTTTACTAATATTAACTTGAGTATGGGCTTTCATTAGGTATGTGTGAGACCATCAGAAAGACTATGTATAAAATTTTTATATAGGAACAACCTGTACAAGTATATTGTTACCTTTTTAAACTTAAGAATTATCTAATTGTTCTTACAGCTCTAATGAATCTGGTTTCCCATCCATTCTGAGATTCATTTATGATAGTCTTTATGTATGTCATGTTATTGTATAATCTCAAAAAACAATAGCATTACAAAAAGCGTGAGATTGTTATGAATACACTAATAGATAATAAATTTCATTTTGATAAGGTAATACCACTTTTGGATAGATAAGGTTCACTTATTGGGTCATATCAAATTATATCCCGTTGTATCTGTTGACATAGAGAAGGTGAGCTCCTTCGAATCATGGGAGAATCCAAAGAATTTATTTCATATAAGTAGTTTCATGGGGATGGATAAATATTATAGGATATTCATTCATTATTTCCCATGACTAGTAGTTCCTCTTCTGAAATTGAATAAAAAGGGTGTGAAATTCATGTGGGTGGAAGCTTGTAAGATAGTGTTTTAGGAGATTTAAGGTAGACTAACATCACCACTGATATTGATTCTTCCTAATTCTAGAAGAATCTATATAGTTTAATCTGATTCTTCGAGAATTAGGCTTTGAGGAATTTTGATGCATGGATGTCATGGTGCATCATTAGGGTCTTTCCAGCTGAGACCACATGATGAAAATCATCATAAACATGACCATGAGTTTCCAGTCATGGTTTATTATTTATGTAGTTGGAGGAATTATCTTTTGTCTGAGTAGTTTTTTGTTTACATGGATCATAAAATCCTCAAATATGCCTCCACATATTGAGACATGAATATGATGTAGTGTAGGTCGGTCGAATACCTACAATCATTAACCATAGATCATTTTAATACAGTAGGAAAGGGTAATGTTGGGTCTCACACCATGATCCAGAAGACTAAAAAACATGATCTTTTGGAGGCCAGTAGTGAGTTCCAATTGATGGATCTATTTTATAAGAGACACCTTGTGGTTATAGAACAACACAAGAAGTCTATTTTAGTTTCTCTAGATGTGAAATCCACCATTATAAAAATGTGTGGATAATACTAATATCACATCTTCAAGGCCTCGTCCTGAGGGAATTTGTTTTAGGTGAGAACCCACTTTCTGTTTGGGATGATGATAGAAATGAGACCCTACAATTACCCAGGATGGTATTGGCGCCTGCTGATGTACATGAAGAGTTGATATGGGAATATCGTACCCTTATTTGTGATTTCTTCATGGTATTACCAAGATGTATTGAGATGTACGTTGATAGTTTTCATGTACTAGTATAAATATTCATATTTTAGGGTTAATCACAAGGTGTTCCACCCATTCACATCTAAATAAAGAACACTATTAACCTACAAAACATTTAAAACCTCTATCCATTCCTATATGGGAGTAAATATACTTCACAATGGATTTCGTGATGTTATTTCCGTGATATCCTCAATATACTGATGTGGTATAGGTGATCATCGATAAGACAACCAAGGTCACAATATTTATATATCAAGGTGATTTTGGGCATTAATGGTGTTCTTTTTTCTATCATACCTGATCGATATGACTATTTTACATCATAGTTCTGGCATGGGATATAGAAGTAACTATGTTGACTCTTGATATTTAGTACAACACACCACCTCCAAACTAATGGGTAGAAGGTGTGGATAATTTGGGTGTTAATGTATATGTTCTAAACATGCATCCTTGATTTCAAAGGATCACAAGAGATTTATATAACACTTTTTTAATTTCCCTACAATAATAGTTTGGATGAAATTATTATATTGATCTATGTATGAACCATTATAGTAGGCCATTTTTTTAACCCTCATTCTAGATAAAGTTTAGTGAGGTATCTCTATTGGGATCTTCACTCGTTTGGAGACTTTAGATAAATTAAAACAGATTCAGAAACATATGTTTATAAATTAGTCTAGGTAGATGTTTTATATTGATCATCACTATATACCTATGGAGTTTGATGTGTGAAATCGAGTATTTCAATGAGTTTCAAATAGATTTGGTCATATGAGGATTAAAATACATGGAAATAATTACCACCATTATGTTGGGTGTTTTAAGATATTTGGTGGAGTTGGGTCGGTAGTCTATCGATTGATGTTACCTTAGATGTACCATTCCATGCATGAATTCTTCTATGTATCCCAACTTTTCCATTATCTAGATTACCTATCTCATTTGATTTACCAAGAGGAAATTATAATTTTAGAAAATGTGTCCTTTTAGGAGAATCCAATAATATAATTTATTAGAGTAAAAGGTATCTCCGAGGTAGGTTAGTTTATCAGGTTGACGTTCTATGTCAGCATGACTATGTACAGGATGTGTCTTGGGAGATAGATGCTGAAGTATATACTCTGTGGCTAGAACTTCTCTCTAAAAATGAAATATTACCATTTTAAGTGAAACCGAGGGATGAGTAATTTTATGGATTTAAGGTTATATCTCCTTATTTTCCATGTGAGGTACATTTTCCTTTATGTTTTGGTTAAACCCAAAAAATTCACCTAAGGGATGATTATTTCATTTTAGGAATGGAAGTCGCAGATGGGTGGAGGATTATTTCATGCCTTGTACAAAATTTTTAATGAATAAACATTGTGTATTTATAAAATAGGATATGTATAGTGAACAAGGTGAGAAATGGGTTGCTTAGAACGTTTTCACATCAACATATGGGTTTTCATGGTGGAGGTAACACCTAGCTTTATACTTCGTGTAATGAATTTACATGCCAGGTAAATTCCAAACCTAGTTTTTTAGATATGGACATAACCCCCCTATTTTTTATGAGGGGTACATTTTCTTCTTCTGCATAAAAGGGGAGAAATGAATTGGAGTCCATCAATTCCTATGTTTGGATTATTGAGATATCCTCCAAGTGAGATTTATTTCATTTTCTGTCTGTCATAAAGGACTCCTTTAGGGATATGGTTTGTTTTTACATTTTTTCCCATTCAGGCTTGAATCAAAGGATTGCATTGGAGGAAAGGTCAACTATAAAACTAATGTAGGGGGTCTAGATTCATTACCTATGTTTAGTCACTTAATATATTATTCAATTATTTTATATGATCCATTCATCTATTGTGACACCTCTATGATACTTAATAAATTAGTTTAAATGGTTCCCCAGGCTTATGGTAGTCCTTTATAGCATCAAATCACTATTGTGGGGTTGTATCCTAGACATGAGACACCTCTACGGGTGTGAAACTCATTAAAGGCCTACCTACCCTTCTTCTAAGATGGTTTAAAGATCCATTATGGTGTGTTATCCCTTAGAATAAATATTTTTGGATATAAAATGAATTAAGAAGATGTTTTTCAAGACATAGGCCCTTGATTAATTACATATAAGAAATTAATTAACAAAATCAAATGATAACCTGAATTAAGTAGCCAAATCAAAATTCTATGTAGAATGATATAAAATATTGATTTATAGCTTACATGTATACTATGTTGAGGGTGATTTAGTGTCCCAACTTAAGGATTACTTAGATGGGATCATCATGCATTAAATTTAGTTTTATTAATGTATTTTAAATATGTTTGGGGAAATAGTAGACATTCATGTTATGAAATCACCATGAATATTTAATTACATCTAGACGAATGATACCAATTCCCTAGGGGAGACCACATCGATGGTATTAGTGGTGAGAAGGTTTTACTATAGGACAAGTGAGACTTAAACACATATATGAGATATCAGGGATGGACTCTACATTATTTATTATCTCCAAACCATACTGAGATTGATACGTGGGATTTTGTTATGGTGAGCCTTAGACAGACTCCTATGAATTTGGATATTTTATATAGTTCCCATGGATCGATATGTGTACTCCATTCAAGGTTATCATGGATATGATCAAGGAGAAACATCATAAAATATAAATATAGATTCCAAAATAAAGAATAAGAATGTTAAATTGGAATTTATGGGATGTGTCTCCCAAGACAAATCACAGGCTTAGGGATAACCTTCCATTTTAATATTTTATTCATGTCAACCCTTGTTATATTATATGTTATCCCTTAATTATGGTTCTTAACTTGGTTTAGAGACATACAAATTATGCTGATGTAGGTAGAATCATATGACCATCCCAAAAGGAAACATGTCTGATGTATTTATTTATTCATTTATTTCCCTAAATTTATTAGTAATAGGGTAATATTCATTTTATACGCCTAAATTTGATGGATTTAGACACCACTAATAGTGGCCTCTTGACTATATCTCTTACAATTATTCAGAAAAACATGGTACCATAAAAGAACTCATGAATTATGGTATGTATAACGGGATGAATCCATCTTTTGTTTATTTATTCTGATTTTGGGGATGGAGTATGGGAGAAGTGGATTGATCCTATGATTGTGATGCGAGTAATAGCAGCTTTCAGGATTTTGGTATTTTTTTCATGTGATATATTCATGTCATATAGGTTTCATTGTGTACTCATTTTTTATATCTACATGATCATTATCATCGCTTTTAAGTTATTATTGATTTAGGTTTTTGATGTTTGTATATCTTTGATAATTTTTATTATTATTCCATTACTACTTCAGTATTTTATTTTAAATGCTAATATATATTGATCACTATTATGTGGAAATCTAACACATGATGGAATGCTATTCCCAATGACAAACCGTATTCCTTCGTTAGTATTTGACAATATTTGGTGTATGGGGAGGCACAATTGAGGTCATGTGGCAAACCATCTTGGTGAATTGTACACATACAATGGATTCTAGGGTAGGTCTCTACATTAATAATCCATTTTGATAATTGAATTAACATTGATAGCTATTAATAGTAACAAAAACATTATAAAATAATTAATAATGGTTGTTAGTAAAATCAACATTATTTATTAATTTATATTAAATAATCTCTCAATATTGAGTAAATCCATTTAACACTTTAGAAAACATGAATCTTCAGAAAAAAATTTATCTCAATTTATTAAAATGAAAATTTTATTTAACTTCAACCATTTTTAGGATTTTTTTTATTAGGAAATGAATATCATTTATAAAATAATATTGTCAACTGGATCTTTAGCTGATGTTTTTGGATGTTTTTAAAAAGATTTATTTTTCAGTGAATTGTAAAAAAATACAGATTTTAAAAAAAATGGCATTTGTTTTCATGTTATTATCCAATTATGTTTTTTATTTAATATTTAATTTACTTAATTGTAATCAAATAATAAATTTTGAAATTAATTTCTTAAAAATTACCATTATAATTTATTTTTATATAAGTTAATTTTTGGGTTTTAAAACAGAATTTTCTAAACAACTTTTTTATACTTGTAATGTGATTATATTTTAATAAATCAATTTGAAAATTAATTATTTTAAGGTATGTATTCAAATATATTTATTACATGCTAAATATATATTTTTTTTATTTATTTTGCGGTTTTTAAAATTCACAGAGTGTCTGTTTCCTAGGTTTTATGCTTAAAATAGAAAATTTATAAAATTTGTTTTCATTAATGTTTTTATGAATAATTAAAAATAAATCCTAAAAATAATAGAAATTGAATATTTAAAAATGTTTTTAATATTTTTAATTAGTATAATTTTGGTAATTTAATTGTTTCAACTAAATTTTCAATTTAAGTGAATAGTAATAATCAAAAAAGTTTGTTACCATAGTTATAGTAAAAACAATTTTACCATAGGGGGGAAGTTAAACCAAGGGATATAAATAAGTTTTCAACAAAAATGTGTAAAAAAATTATTCAAAGGGTTTTAAATATTAAATTATACTACCACTGAATCCATGGCCATTTGGAGGCAATTTCCCATGAAAGTGACCTTAAATCATCAAAATATTTTAAGAAATTACATGTGTGTCCCACCCCTTACATTTAAATGGAATCCTCTTATCATTAATGACTCAAACCATTTGAAACATATATATCATAAAAAACCGATCAAAAATAATTCCTAAAATTATTCCCCACATCCTAGAGCTTATATTATATCTTCTAAGTCCAATACTTCATGTATTCCGGTGTAAGACAAAGGAGGTTTCTCAAAGAAGAGGTGTGAATATTCACTAAGATCCTTTAATATTATTAATTCTTATAATTAATTTACTCTCATTGTATGCATAAAAATGAAATGTATCAAGTATCTTTAATATAATAATATTTCATTATGATTATGTGAGAATAGATTACCACCTCTTCTCAATCTAGTGGGAGAAGAGATCATTTCTCATTCATACTTGTGGACTACTTCCTCCACATAACAGTATAAATGATTTTATACCACCACAATCAAGGGTTGGTTATTATAATATAAATAATTTCTATAATTAATAATTATTTAATAATAAATTTTTTATGAAATATTAATTACAAATTCCCATTCATTCATTACATCCTTCCAAAAAAGGAATGTCACTCGCACGTACGAACAGACTATCGTCTCTATATAGTCATTCTATTCAATTTTCATAACCACTTTACATGAATTGTTATATATATATATATAATGAATATATGGTATATTAATATCCTGATTAAAATTCTGGTGATGAATTAACTATGATCAATGTGCCAGGACCATAACCACCCAACCAAAACATATATGAAAAATGAATTAGTTTACACTCGAAATGATGATAATAATAAAATATTTTGAATCAATGAGTGGTAATATATTATAAATAATATATTTATGGTCTTATGTGTGTGGTTATTGTTCTATAATATAATTAATATAAATTTAAATTTATCATTTCATTTGAAAATATATTTTTAGGGTTTAAATAAGAATGTAGATGCTCCATTACAAGAGGGGGGGGGGTGAAATGTATGTTTAAAAACATTTGTTTTTATCCTTAAGAAAAACTATGTTTAACAAGGTTAAACAAGGAAAATTCAGAGGATATCTTTTAGTTATACAAACATTCTAGGTTTGGAAATGTAATTTGGGAAATGAAACTTAAGAAAAGTTAACAAAGATATGATTCTACCATAATGCAAATAGAATCATACTAATCAGAGTATAAAAAAGAACAAGAATGTATAACAATATTATATTTTCTTCTTTTATAAAAATACAGTTGAAATAAACTTGAAACAAAACAAGTAACATGAATGAAATATTTTAACCCAAAGAAAAGGGTATCTAAAAACCATGGATAAAGATCCCTTGATTTATACATTCAAGAATGTTTGCCTTACCCACACCAAGGTAGGCCCTCAATTAAAATATCAGACTCTATATTGATATCCTCAAAATTACTTGATCTTTAGGGAAGTCTTCACCTCTATCTTACAATCCCCGAAAGTCCTCGATTGTACACATCATCAAACAGAGACACATGAAGCAAGCTGAATAATATGTTCAGTACACAAAAGGAATGAAATTATCTCTCTAGAAATCACTTAAATCGCATGAAATATCTAGAGTGATCAAAAACTTATGAACTCATTCAAATGAGTTCCTATTTATAAGAACTTCTACAACAGAAGGCTCCCTCCTCCAACAGTCATATTTTTCTATGAAATTCGCAAGGACCTGTACACGTGTCACTCAAACATCGATTAATTACAAACATAATGTATGGCATCATTTCCAGAATATATCAAGTGTGATAGAAGTAAGTTTCTTAACCAAATCTATTTTTAGATTCTAATGAAAAATAATGTTTGGAGTCTAAGAAAAATAAAATTTGGAGACCATAAATCAGGGATATTCATATTCTGTTTTCTAAAGAATTCAAAACTCAAATTATAATGAATTGAGAATCTAAATTCTGAGGAATTCATAGTCTTAATTCAGAGGAATTGAGAGTCTGAATTTCAGATAATTGTGAGTCTGAATTTCAGAGAATTCAAAGTCTGAATTTTATAGAATTTGAAGTCTGAATTTATAAGAATTTAGAGTCTGAATTATATAGAATTCAGAGTCTTAATTTCATAAAATTCGAAGTCTGTATTTCATAGAATTCAGATTCTGAATTTCAGAGAATTTGGAGTCTAGATTTTAGAGAATTTGGAGTCATAATTTTAGATAATTCAGAGTTTAAATTTCAATGAATTCGGGGTTTGAATTTCAGAGAATTTGGAGTCTAAATTTCAGATATTTCAAAGTCTGAATTTCCTAAAATTTTGAGTTTGAAAATATAATAATCTATGAACAATTATTTATAGGATTCAATGGTTTTAGATGGGAAAGCGAATTTTACCCATAGGTGTAAAAATAGTTAAATTATAAAATGGAAAATGAAAAAGTAAGTAAGAATATTTTTCCTTGGTGAAGGAAAATTTTATTTATTAAGATAATTCATAGAAAAAATATAATTTTCCTTAAGATATGTCTTTTTTGATTTTCAAAAAATAAATGTTTGGAAACGTCATATGGAAATATAATTAACTCAACAATCTCCCCCTTTTTGGAATGCACAAACATCCTTTTGAAAAAGAATATAAGGACATATTGTTTTTCTTTATGAACATAAAATAAAACATATCTCCCTTTATATATGAATCATAGTGAATATTAATAACTCCCTCTTAGGTTTTTAAATCTATAAGGATCGTATTCTTGATTTTCTGAATGAGATTTTACATTTTCTTACATACACAAATATTCTTTGATAAGAACTTCCCCTTAGATGTACTCCCCATTAGGAATGTATCTTTTTTAAATAGAATTATTTTATTTATTCCTTTCTCCCCCTTTGAGATTTTTAAAAAAGAATAGAGAGAATAGAAAAAAAAATATGGTACCTAAAAAATTAGTACTAAACAACCAAATATATGAAGAACCAAAACACAATTATGATTGATATAATTTGTACAACGAAGAAAATACAACAAAAGAATAGAATGGGTTAGAGTTATTGTTATTTATCCTTCAGCATTAACTTCTTGAAAATAGTTTTCTGCTTCTTTATCTCCGTGTGATCTTCTTCTACACGCTTTAGCAGTTTATCCTGATCATTATTTTTATTCTCTAAGGATTTTATCTTTTCTTCTCGAGCCATAAAAATATCTACCAGAGCCTTCAAAACTTCTTCTTTCTTAACAAGCTTCTCTTTAAAAATAATTTTGAGATCCCTTTCCCTCATCTAATTAATAACCACTGAATTATGCTTCCCATTCAATTCCTTGACTTCCTTCTTCTGAGATGTCTATTTGAGAGTCTTCTTTACCTCAAAACTCTTAGAAGGATCATTAAACTTCCCATCTTCAGTGTAAAAGGTATCCTTCCCAGTTTCTTGAAATTAATCAAAGACTCTCAGGTCATTTATTTTCTTCTTTGACCAACTTGTAATATTATTGCATGATCATTTATGAGGTTCATATTCAATGAATAATGTTTTGAAATCTTTCTCGAGATTTACAAAGTTATCTATAATCATGGTGAATGAATCTGCTTTCTGATTAAATGAGTGGTGATGAAGCATTTGGAATCTTGAGTCAATACTTGGAAATAAGGTAATGTTATCAAACAACATCTTTAAAGACAGAAAAGTAAAATCATGCACAAATGAAGATGATTCTGAATTAGAGTGTTTTGTAGGTGAGGATACTTTTTCTATCACATCAACATTCCTCTTCGACGAAGCACCAAAGTTTTTGTTTTTCACCAATTATTTTCTAGGTGTATCAACCAACACCTGCATTCCTTTATCAGCTCTCGAAATTATGTCTTCTGCTTTAGGTGATTCATGATCAGTATCAGATAGCATAAATTTTTTTTCTTCATAATGATTTTATTTCTTGGCACGTGTCATAATATCCTCTTGCTGGATGAAGTCATGATTTCTACTGTATTCTTCATATTGTTTATGGACTTCTTCCTGGCCCTTTTATTCTTTTCCTGGCGTAGAAATTTTTAAAGATTTTGCTTTAGAAGTCTAGATTGATAGTTTTTTTAAAGGACTCTCATTCTCATGATAATCCTGTATTTTCTTTTTTATTTATTCAGGATCACCACTTCCTTTTTATTATTTCTCTTCCACTTGTTCCTCTTGAGCTATTTGTTCTTCTTGTTTTGGTTCTGAAATCACTACCTTTTTTCATATAGTTAAATGTATTTATTATTTTATAAATGATTCTGGTACCTGGATTTTTTCTGAGGCTTTCTTAGTGGCCTTAATAAGGGATTGACCTATCTTGGCTTCAGATATTTTTTTACTTTGCTTCATTTCTTTCTCTTTATTCTCAAGATATTAAACAACATTCTACATTAAGGGGTTTTCCTCAGCAGGTTACAGTCCAAAAGTATGCTACCCTTCCTTTATTTTCTTTTTGACTTCTCTTCACTTAACCATAATCTTATCAGTGTATGTCTTTTTCTTCTTTGTTTGGGGGGGGGGGGGGGGGTACTAATTTAGTTTCATTTTCCGCATGGCTATTTTTTTCTTCCGGTTCCTTCACCTTTTTCTTCTTTCAACCCTTCTTGAAAGTTTTAACCACTTCATGTTTATTTGAAAGAGCTTCTATTTGTGATTCAGAAAAATTATAGAAATCTAATGATTTACAACTGAAGCCAAACTTCATCCTTCTCAAGGTATCATCACTAAGATGCATAACCATGTAATTTCATGTCTTAGAACTATAAGGGATTATAAACGATTATAAACAAATAACTATAATTTTGGAGAGAATGTCTGGATACATGATTATTTGTGACTTAATATTTCCATTCTTGATATTCTTAATTGGAATAAAAAATATACTTCAACAAATTTAACTTCTTGAGTTTTACAAGGAAATAAAAAAATAGATGTCCCTTTCTATCTATGTATCCTTATCTCCTTTTCTCGGAAAAAATAAACCCTTGATTTCATAATACAAGAATTCAGAAGTTTGTAGATAGATGAAAGATCTTAGAAGTCTTCATTTATTTCAGAAAAAGGGACTCTAAAGACTTTTCTTTCCCAAATGAACCTGATACATTTGGTAATTTATGGGAGGAAAATTCAAATTCACCTTCATAAGGAATTCCAATGAGACATGCAACCTTAGTGTCAGAATGAGAGTAGGTATTTCCTTTACACTTGAAGAAAATATATCTCTCCATTCTTCGTTGAAAAAAAAAATTCCCATATAATTCAATCAATAACTCTAGATAAACTGGATCTTTTGCCTTCTATTTTTAAAGACATAGGCTCTCTCAGCCATTTAACTTGATATTATTTGAAATGATAGAATTATACTTAGAAAAGAATTTCAAATGAACTATCCTCTCTCTGTATATTTTCCATTATGAGATTTCCTTTATAGATGACATTTCAGTATGTAGAGAAGCTTAGACATACATTCATAATTATGGAAAACATGAAGATTTAGAATGACCTTAACTAGAGCAGCAGGGATTCAATACACAAGAGCTATGATGATCGATGCAGGACAAACATCGGGGGTGGGGGGTCCTTATTTAGGTGTTTGAGGAGACAATTCACCTTCCTTGATTGATCCAGTGGTTGAAATCTCTTGATCAGATCCAATGGTTTAGATGATATCTGGAGAAATAATTTGATAGGTTTCGTTATATTCAGTTTTTAAGAAAAAACATTCGGGTTTCAGGAAATGTGAATCCAAAAAAAATTAATCAAATTGAAAATACCAACATGTAAAAAGATGATTATGAAAATCTCTGAAAGGAAACATACCATCTGTATTGGTGGGAAAATTATTCGTAATGAGGAAAATTATTCTTAATGACTTTAGATTCCCAAAAAAATTGGTTAAAAAATGTTTGGTTATGAAAATATTGATTAAGAAATTTTTGATTATGCAAATTTTGATTACAAAAGTTATGATTATAAATTTTTTTATTATGAATGTTTTTATTAAAAAACTTTTATTAAAAAAAATTTGATTATGAAAATTTTGATTATGAAATTTTTTATTTAAAAAATTTTGATTCTGA
Organism: Viscum album; assembly: GCA_963277665.1. Lineage (NCBI taxonomy): Eukaryota > Viridiplantae > Streptophyta > Magnoliopsida > Santalales > Viscaceae > Viscum > Viscum album. The sequence continues at coordinate 437,175,387 of OY728158.1, forward strand.
AAATTTTGATTAACCGGTAAATGTATTCCCCCAATGGAATATAGTTTCTTACTATGAGGATATAGGTTTCCAAAAAGATATTAATATGGATGATTAACTTGTGGTTATCATTCCTATATTCTGTTTAATATATTAAAATCTATTGGAGGGTAATGATTTTGTAAGAATATCATCATTTTGATCTTGCATTCCGATAAATTGAAGAATGTTATCTTCCTTTTGTGTGTGATCCCAAAGAATGTGATGCCTAATATCATTGTGTTCTACATGAGAGTGATCTGTATGGTTTTTAATTAAGGCAATGGCTATAGTATTATCACACAATATCTATGCTCTGGTAAAACTCATACTATATTATGTGAGTTTGTGTTCCATCCACAACCATTGAGCACAACAACTTCCAACTGCTACATATTAAGCTTCAGTTGTGGAATGTGCTGTAGAGTGTTGATTTTTTACATGACTAGGAAACTAATTAATCTCCTAATAAATGACAAGTTCTAGTTATACTTTTCATATCCATTCCACATCCACCAAATTCATCATCCGAAAAACTTTTTAAAACAAATTCATTTCCAGAAGTATAAAAGGATCTTAAATCCACAGTTCCCTTTAAGTAGTGGAAAAATGTTTTCAATGCCATTAAATAAGATTCCTTATGATTAGATTAATATATTTCACATAATAATACTGAAAACATTATGTCTTGTCAACTTTTTGTCAACTATAGTAGACTTTCTATCATACCTATAATTTATTGTAGATCTATTGGTATCCCAGCTTCATTAAGATAAAGTGAATTTGATGTACCAATAAGAGTACATAGACTCTTATTATTACATTATACATAAATTTTAATACAATATTTAATATAATTATGTTGAGATAAAAAATTTCCTTTTATTTTTTGAGAGATTTGAAAAACTTGGAAAAATTTTAACTCACCCATCATACTCATTTCAAACTCACGTTTCATTGAATTCACAAAAGAATCAGTTAAAGATTGCTGAGTTGAAACAAATATAATGTCATTGACATAAATTTGAACATTAATTTTTTTTTCTTATCTTTATTTAAAAATGTGGTTGGATCATCATTTCTCTTAAACAAATTTTTTTGAATGAAAAATCATGTAATTCTATCATACCAGGTTCTAGGGCCTAGTTTAAGTCCTTATAATGCATTGGTACGTTTTAAAACATGTTCAAGATGTTTTGTTTCTTAAAAACTAGGAGGTTGTTCAAAAAATACCTTCTTCTGGAACATATCCATCATGTATTTCACATTTAAAATCCATGTGAAAATGTTTAATGTTTAAGAATGCAACAATGGTGTGTAGAATATATATAGATTCAAGTCTAACTACTAAGGAACATGTTTATTCATAGTATATTATTTCATGTTGATTATATCCTTTATAAACCTATCTAGATTTATTTCATACAATGACTCAATTTTCATCACACTTATTTCTGAAAACTCATTTTACTCCAATAACAGATGATTCCATAGGTCATTCAACCAAGGTGTAGATGTTATTTCATTCAAATTCATTTATCTTATCATGCATTGGTTTTATCTAATCATCATCATCTAATTCTTCATCAGTGGTTTTTTTTTCTAATTGAGAACAGAATGCTAGATATTTGACTTTATTTTTTAAGGAACTTCTATTCATTACTGGTTGATTTACATCAACAATGACACTATCACTAGGGTGATTCTTAAGAAACAACATCTTTTGGTTTTTTAAAACCAGTTAACCAATAAATGGTGGGAAATATTCAGGGGTAAATGAATCATAAAAATTTTCTAGAACAATTTCCTTATCAGAAGGATATTTTTTCAAGGGTTGATAAGTAGTTTCTGAAAACACATCTGAATATTTAGGTTGAGGTTGTTTAAAAACAAAATTATTAGTTTCATCAAATTTAACATTTACTATTTCTTCATCATTACAAGTATTTATATTAAAAACTCTATATGCCTTAGAATTTTTGGAGTAGCTAAAACAATTACTTCATTAGATTTGGGTGTAAATTTATGTAAATTAACTTTAGTATTCAAAATGAATTCATTGTAACCAAATAATTTTATGTAGGAATGTCTAGGTTTTGTACCACTCCACAATTTGTAAGGGTTTATATTATAAAATGGTATAATAAAAAATCAATTTTCTATATAAAAAGAACTACATAAAACTTCATCCCAAAAGTGTTCAGGTATTAAATACTCACTCAACATGTTTGTAATTATTTCTTGAAGAATTTGATTTTTTCATTCAACAAAACCATTTTGTTGAGGAGGTATTGGTGTAGAGAATTTTTTAGTAATCCATTTTCTACTAAAAGAATTTCAAAATAATAATTTTGAAATTCTCTACCATGATAACCATGAATTGTTAACAATTGAATATTTTTATCATTTTTTACTTGGGCACTAAATATTTTAAAATAAGAAAAATCATCAGATTATATTGCTAGAAAATAGACCCAGGAAAATTTTGTGTAACCATCAACTAGGAAAAGTACATAATATTTACCTCCAATGCATTTATTCTGTTTTGGACAAAAAAGAACCATAAGAACAAACTATAATGCCTCAACAATTAAGACGTCACTGATTTATTTAAATCTTGATTTATGTACCTTTCTATATTGATAAGGATCAAAAAATTTGAAGAATAATATCTAGGTTCCAATATATCCCTAACAAGTCTTTTCATAGAGAGTTCGCATAGGTTCCTAACCTTACATGTTCCAAACCTTCTATCCCGTAACAATGATTTATCTTCCATTTCACTAAGATATGGTATATCGTGGCTTCTATGGTCTTCTAGTTTTATTATGTATACATTATCTTACCTATGGGGAGAAATAATAAACTATTCCTAGGAATTGTGTACTAAGCAATTATGATTCTTAAAATTCTCAAGGTAACCTTTTTCACATAATTGACTTATGCTAATGAGTTTTTTCTTAAGACGATTAACTAATAAAAAATTTGAAATTTATTTTCTTCCAAGAAGAACAATGTTACATATACCAATAATGTCTCACTAAGAATTGTCTCTGAATGTTACTTTTCCTTCATTCTACTTGATAATATTTTCATGGAGATTTTTTTCACCTTTCATATGCCGGGAATATCCACTGTCCATGTACCATGTGTTTCTATTTCTATTTTATTTATTTTCCTAAAAATAAGAGTGTCAACCTTTCAGAATCTGAATTTTCCTAGATCCAGAAATTTCAGAAAGAAATATTTTAGGGATCCATATCTTCTTAGGAAAATAATATTTTTTAATATTTAATGACTGAGATTTGTTTAACGAAATTGTTTTTCCCAATGACCACCACACTGACATTTTTTTAAAATAGGGATAAAAATTCTAAGCAAGAAAAATATTTAGAACAGTGAAAGTAGAGCCATAAAAAATATATGTGAATATATGTATTTCAGATACCTCCTCTCATACCAATTGTAGTATTGAAATATGAGTGTAGATTTTTAATCAAAAGGGGTGGGGGTGAATTGTATCTTTAAAAACATTCGTTTCCAAAATTAAGGAAAACTATTTTTAAAAATGTTAAACAAGGTAAATTCACATGATCACATTTATTTATACAAAATCTCTCAGTTCCGAAAATGTTGATCCAGAAATGAAACTTAAGAAATGTTTACAAGGAAAAGATTCAACCTCAGACCGTATAGAACCCTACTTATCATAGTATATAAAAGGAAAAGAAAGTATAAGAAGGTTATAATTTCTTCCTTTATAAAAATATAATGTAATTAAACATGAAACAAAACAAGTAACTAGTATGAAATATTTTAAACCAATGTGAAGGATATACAACAACCATGGATAATTGTCCCTTGATTTATACTTTCATGAATGTATGTCTTACCCACACTAGGGTAAGCCCTCGATAAGAATATCATAATCTATCTTGCTATCCCCGTGAGCTATTTAAATTTAAGGTAGTCATCGCCGCTATCTTCCTATCCTTGAAAGTCCTCAATAGTACACAGAAACAATCAATGTTGCGCGAAGCAAGATGAACAAGATGTTCAGTACACATAAGGCATGAAAGTATATCTCTCTAGAAATCACTTCGGAAACATACAATATCTAGTGTGATCAACAACTTATGAACTCGTTTTAATGGTCTCCTATTTATAGGAACATATCCAATAGTTGGCACACTCCTCTAATTGTTATATTTTTCAATGAATTTCAGAGGGACTTTTACATGTGTCACTCAAACAATAGTTAATTAGAAACAAAATGTACGTCATCATTTCAAGACTATAACAAGTAATCAAAATAATGTTCCTTATCTAAATATATTTTGTAGAGTCCAAGGAAAACTAATGTTATGATTCTAGGAAAATAATATTTTTGGGACTATAAATCATGGATGTTCAGATTCTGCTATCAAAAGAATTAGGAAACTGAATTCATAAAAATTCGGAATATGAATTCTAAGGAATTTAGAGTCTAAATTCCGAGGAGTAAAGAGTCTGAATTATAAGGAATTTAGAGTCTAAATTCTAAGGACTTTGGAGTCTGAATTATGAGGAATTCAGAGTCGGAATTCGATGCCTAAATTTTATAGAATTTAGAGTCTGAATTTAGAGTTTGAATTTCAAAGAATTCAGAGTCTCAATTTCAGAGAATTTGGAAATTGAATTTCAAATAATTTCGTGCATAAATTTCAAAGAATATGGATTCTGAATTTCATAGAATATGGATTTTGAATTTCATAGAATTCATAGTATAAATTTGAAATAATTCATAGTTTGAATTTAAGGGAATTTGTGGTCGGAATTTTAGAGAATTTGGAGTCTGTATTTCGGAGAATTCGGGGTCTGAAATTGAGAGAATTTGGAGTCTGGATTTTAGAAAATTTAGTGTTTGAAAACAGAACAATATGTAACCAGAGTTTTATAGGATTCTGAGGGTTTAGATGTAAAACTCTAATTTACCTTTATAAATAAATATATTTATATTATAAAATGAATAATGAAAATATAGGTAAGTATAAATTTCCTTGGCAAAGGAAAATTTTCATTATTAAGATAATTCTTAGAGAAACTATAATTATCCTTAATATAGAGTGTTTTTGATTTTCAAAACATAGAGGAATGGAAAATTCATATGGAATCCTAATTGACAAAACAATATTATGAGCAAGACATACTATATTTAAGAGTATGATGATGAAATCCAATTCTTACTGATATTGTTTATGATTAAATGATCTCGTAATGAAAATATAAGTTTAATATCTCACAATTACTACATATTTTGAATTACTATATTTATTTCTATAGGTTATATGATTTATTTTTATTTTCATCTCTTTTCATACTAATTATTTAGAACGAAGGATTTTAAGGAAATATGAACAAGTCTTAATCTTTAGTATGTAAAATTTTCATCAATGTACATATTTTCATGAGAATTTATTCACGAGTTTTTTTTCAATATTATTAAATAATTTTTAAAGTAATTTTTACACATTCATTACGTTCTATAAATTTTTTAAATGAATATTCTTGTTTTTTCCCAAAAATATACGATTTTGACATTTTTTTCAAAATTTGGAAGGAATTTTTATTTTATCATAAACCACATTAGAATATTTTTCTTTGAAAATAAATACTTTTTTATTTTCATATTTTCATATTTTTTATTTTATATTTAAAAATAATATTTAATCTTGAATAAATTATAAATTTTAAGATTTATAATATGTGAATTCAAATAAAAACTGTACTCTCCTTAAGAAATGTTCTAGTGAACTTATAGAGGTATACTTTTATAACAACATCCTATGATGTTTCTTGTGATTTATTTGGGATATGATCAATTTATATGATATTTATTCTTTCCCTACATAGTTTAGGACTATAATGATGAATTTTTAATGAAACTTGTATCCTTTTTTTGGGTTTTGATTTGATGAAACATTGTATTTTTACCATCTCATGGCACACATTTATATAGTTCTAATAATTTGATAGGTTGCTCATAAACTATATATCAATACAATGAATTGGGTAATGGTTGATATATAATAAGATTATAAAGAATATAATGGCATGTAAATCAAATACCATGAAGAAATTTTTCTAATAATATACTAATGGGAGTGAGCCTTAACTATGGAATAATGGAAAGAGGATTTTACCCATTCCACTATGGTAGTCATATTAGTGATCGATAAATAAAGAAATGATTGAATATGATTTTTTTTCATTGTAAATACTTATTTATTGTATTCATGATATGTTTTCATAGATCATGATTTATATTTAATGATTCCACACTCTAATGTATTATGTCATTTATTTGAAAAAGCATTATGCTTTGAATCATTTTTGAAGATATTATACTAAATGGGTATGATTAATTTAAGTCTATTTCATGATATCATATCTTTATTCTTATCCTATGATAACTTATGATTTTAGATTGATGTCTCTTATGTTTACCTTTACTTAGCATGTGAGATTTCCATTTCTAATATTTCACTTCCCCAGGTTTGGAAGAATGTTTATAAATATGATATACCTCAGAAGAGATTTTATTATGATGAACTTAATTAGAAATTATGTAGATATGTAATGTACCAATGGTTTATGAATCCATGTTCTCAAAGGAATTATATAGTACCTAGGATAACATATTTTTTTAAATGTATTGAGTATTCATTTAATGTGATGTAATATTTTTTTCCTGAAATGTATGGGATGGTATACTACATATCAAAGTAAATGTTTAATATCTTTTCAATACAAGATGAAGAAGAATTAGTGAAAAATATTAGGTTAAACAAAGGTATTAGCGAACTTCCTATGTAGTTTAAAAAAATATAGTGTGGTATCCCTATTAAAATGCATCAATATATGTATGATAAAAGTGCATATGGATTTAGCATAGATGAATCTATGTGTAATAAAACTAATAATATTTTTTGAGTATATTTCATCCATTATTTTAATTCATGGTGAGTGATCTATTATAGTACACCTGGTTTGAAAATATTGGGGGATGTACATGATGGTCATTCAAACCATTTTGGTTTGTGTGTGGGATTAATGATAGAACAATGAATTTGAGGTGGGTATATGTACACAAAAATAATAAAGTATCATATTTGATATTATAAATATAAATTCAATTATATCTTCTAATATCCCTATGATTGATTATTTATTAAATCTATATTTAGGAATTAAATTTTAATTGAATATGATAATACTACCATGATCGTATATGAAGTCTATGAGACTACTATAATTTTATTTTGAGAGAATGTTTTACATGAATTTATTCTTATTCTTCTACTAGTTGAATTTAATGTGATTTTTCCTGTATTCGGTTTTTATATATAAATTTCATATCATTTTATGTGGGAGTGAGGGAACCTTTAATATTCTAACCAAAAAATAATTTTATATCAATAAGAGGATTGATATGATCTTCTAATGGAAATTACATCCTCCTCATTGGTCTTCATTAATATTAAATGGGGGTATCTATATCATATGGTTGGGGAGAAAATTAGAATTCAATATTTTAATCATCTATCAGTGTTTGTAGATGTCTTTATAGAAGAGTTTCTAATACTTCATTTGAATAATGAATTTGAGTTATCATTAGAAATCATACATGTTGGTACACCTATTTTAAAAAATGTTTATAGAATGAACCCGATTGATTAACATGAATTAATCAATAACCTCCACGAGAATCTTGATAAGGTATTCTTTCAGCAATGTGTTTCACCATGTGTTGAACCTTAAAATTTTTTAAGACAAAATATGGATCATTATTAATATTCATTAATTAATGGTAACATAATTAGATCATTATAAATAATATGTATTCTCTTTACCATATTGATTATTATTTGATCAATTTCAATGTTCTCAATATTTATTTAAGGTTGATCTTCTCTGTAGACAACATGTTTTTAGGGAAAAAACCAAAAACATACCCAAAAAACAATACATTTTAGGTAGGAACACATTAAATTTAATTTGGTGAAATTATTTATTAATAATTCACCATATATCATTATATATTTAATGAATATATTCCTTATATATTACAATGATTAGTTATTGGTATTGTTTCTAAATTATATACTTATATATTCCAGGAGAAATTAAATACTTTAAGATCCATTGGGGATTGTACTAATGACTATATGGAAGGATAATTTGTATGAAATTTTTTGCAAATGTGATTTTATATATATAATAATTCATCATTGGGTCATTTAATATCAATTTGTGATGTATCATTGAATCTATAAATGGCCGAAGTAATTGGCCCTTGGACCAAACCATATAATGTGATTAAAATACCTAGTTTTCATGGATTGGATTGATATTTCTATTTACTTGTGATGAGTTTATCATGAATAAGTAATCCATTAACAATTTTATCTTATAAGGGAGATACATTAATCTAGATAGATGAATGGGAATAAAATTTCATTGAACTGAAGATAATTTTGGTAAGTACACCTATACTGATACTTCCCTATAATGGAGAATAATTTATGACTTTCATTTGTGTATTAAAATAGGTATTGTGGAATTTTATTAAGAATAATTATTTGGATATATGTTATTATTTATATGAGTAAATTCTTCCTATGAAAAATTATCAAACTCTTTAATTGGAGTTCATAGTGGTAATAATTTCACAAAGATCAAGAGGCATTATCTTTAGGGAGAATGGTGTAAAATTTATTATGATCCTAAATGTATAATGTATATATTTAAAAAAATATTTGAATATTGACCAGAGAGGTTAGTTATAATTGATTAATGATTAGGAAATTCCAATACACTTGAACCCTAGGTAATAGAACAAGGTCGATGATTCATTGAGTCAAATGGATCAAACAAGCTTCTCTATGATAAAAATAAAAAAAGTTACAATTGTTATGGATTTTCAAAAGATTGACAGTGAAATAGAAATCTGTGGGTAAAAATATTATCTATTTGGAATGAGTTTTCAGTAAAATATTAATGTAATGATTAATGGGGCATAAAATGGCGTTATCATGCTATAAAATAAGAAGATAAATACTCATAAGTTCACCATTGATTCTGATGGAATGATAATGTTTAGAAAATAATATTTTTACAATAAATTCAAGACCAGATTATTATTCTTTTGGATGAATATCATTTCTCACTATTCTCTATTCATCATAGAAATAATTAGATGTTTTTAAAAATATAAGTGTATATCTAGAAGTATAACATGAATATAGATATTTGGGGATATGTATATCGATGTTTGGTATGTCAAAAAAAGTTAATACTAAGAGATAGAAGTATATAAAGGTTTTAAAACCATTACATATACATTCCTGGAAGATAGAATATGGATTGAATTTTTAGAACACCCAAAAAATATAAAGGACACAATGCAATTTGTGTTCTATTCAAAAACCTTAAAAAATTGGTTCAATTAATTTTTTTCTACAAAGATTTTCCTATTGATCGTATTTCCTAGATATAACTTACAAAATTGTTATGATAACATGTGGTACCACATTATATAGTATCTAATCCGGAACTAAATTTTACCTTGATATTCTAAAGTCTACATTTGAAAGCTCTAAATACCGAGTTCTATTTTAGTACTGCTTGTTTTATTAATATATATGGATATTATAAGAGGACCATTAAAAAAATGGAAAAAATTTCATGATATTATCCACTAGATTTAAAATATGTATGGTATTAACACCTTTTCAAATGGAGTTTTATGACAAGAATGACTTTTAATCGATCTGTTAGATGTCTCCTTCTGAATCCATTTATAAAAGGTAGTGTAGAACTCTAACACACTATGATAATGTTAGAGAAATAAATATACTAGTTTTGTATCAAAAATTTTTAATGTAAAATAATTTTATAACTGTTTAATAGATCCTCAATGAAGCTCAATGAGGATAGAAGAGTTGGGATGAAAATCAACACTATGATTGGACATTTTAGGTTAGTGAGAACGTTTTTCCATGATTTTATCGATGGAATAATTTTACAACATTCAGAAACAATATAATTATGACATATATCTATAATGTTCCCATTGTTATTATTGATGGACTACAAACTATATCTTATCTCTTGTCACTCCGATAAAACCACTATTAGGTTCACGATGTTATCTATGTATCTATAATTAGAGATTACATACCAAATCCATCACATGTACTAAAATCATAAGTCTTAATGATTGGTCATGATATTTACAATAATTAATATGTTTTATAAATAATTTATCATTTAGATGAAGTTAAACAAAATGATACTACTCATATGGTTAATGTTATTTTGAGGAAGGAGAAATATGATTAAGCTATATGGATACTTGTGAATGTAATGAAGCAAAGATATCATTATTTATTTATATAATAGTGATGAAATTTTATGGTATATATTCATTGTAGAGGATTAATAACGTAACAACTAAATATTTTATATTAATTTCCTTCTAAATAAAACATACATTATTCGATATATTTCTCTAGAAATAAATTCATGTCTTGAAGAACTACAATATATTATGCTATTATAAGCTATCCATTAAATTAGTAAAAAAATATTTAACCCAATTTAAGAAAAATGTGTATAAATGATATTATTAATGAAAATTTATATTTTAATTCTTTGTAAATATGTATTAAGTTTTAAATCATTCCATTTTTTCGTCAAAAATACATTTTCATCAAAAATGGGTTTTACCAAAAAAAAATCATGTAAACATTATTATTAATTTATACTATATTTAGGTATTTTATTTAATAAAATATAAAAATTTATCATAATAATAATTACAAAAATATCTTAGTGTGAATTTTTTGGTTTTGTGTTAAAAATATATATTTACAAATAAATAGTGAACAATAATTTTTTTTGTAAAAAAATCATTTTTATATAAATTCACATCTATGTTTTGAATTCTATCATAATGTGACCCAAGATTAAATTAAATATAAATTACATAATTTTTTATATAATAATAATAATAATTTTTTAAAAAAATATTTAATGTTTGGTCATACAAATATATTTTGTAAAATTAATTTTGTATACAAGAAATGATTTATTATATTAATAGATCATATCAATCATAAATGGTTAATGTTTTTATTGAGATATACAGACTAAATATTCTTGATAATATTATAATATTTATTTTATATTGTTCAAATGGAAATGAATATAGGTAAATTGTGTTTCACGCAATAACTTTTCTTTTTTGAATAAAGTTTCATGTCACATTTTATGGTCGAAGATTGAATTAAATTATCCCACTAATAGAAATTTAATCTTTTTATTTTGATTCAATATTTTGAATAATAATATTTAAAATATTTTTTTGTGGTCAAATAAATTTTTGGTCATATTGAATAGTTTATAATGTTAATTTTTTTTAAAACTAGTAAGGATAGAATAGGCTTAATAGAGGGATAGTGCGTCATGTATGGGTAGGTTTCCCACTAAAACAAGTAAAAATATAGTTTTTTAATATATTTAAACATTATCTTAATCCTAAATTGTGTACATATCCAATTAGATCCCCTTTCCCATGAAAGTGAACTAGAATCATTGATATTTTTTAAGAAATTTCATGTTTGTCCCTCCCCTAAATTATAATAGGGAAGCTCTTTTCCTCTCTTATTAAAAAATTTTTAGATTTATATATTAGATCATCCCTACTCAATTTTGATAATATAATCCTTCCCTTTATAATATTTTTTTCTTACCCTACGAAAAAAAAATCAATGATTAAGGAGTAAGACAATTGAGGTTTTTTAATGAAGAGGCATAAATATTAACCATGATCATTCAATTTTATTTAATATTATACATAAAATAAAAAAATAATACTTAATAAAGTTATAATAGAGTATAATAATTATAATATGATTTTATTAATATGATTATATAACCATTTACCACCCTTTTAATTTTGTCGGAGATGAATGTATCACTCATGTGTATGTATGGAATACCTCCTCCATGAAGCGATATGTGTCATTTTACACAACCATTATTAATCGATGATTACAATTACAAACATAATTTTTATATATGATATTCATGTAGGGAAAATGATTCTAGAAACTATGGTCTAATATTTAACTTTTTTTCAATCCATCCATCGAAAAATGGAATCATCACTCGTGCGTACATATAGACTACCATATCGGCATAGTGATGTAAATCATTTTTCATAATTGATTAATATGAATTGTAATAAATAAGTATATAATTAATGTATATAATATTTATATAATTATTAAAATTATGTAGATGACGAAACCATGATCAATGTGAAAGGCCCATTACCACCGAACTGAAACATACAAAAAAATTAATTTTATTAAAACTAGATATGATGATGATAGTTAATTTTATTAATGAACACCCAATTAGATTTTATTATTAAATAATTTATGGTTTTACAATTATTATTTTTATTATATTATATATGTTTCATAAATATATATTTATTTTACTACAGGTTGTTTCAATAATGAAGAATGAAGGACTTGAGGTAAGAGTTCAATGTTACAATCTCATATCTAGAATGATTTTTTATGATGAATTGATGAGACAATGAAATTAAATGACAATATATCCCATGTATTACATAATTTATTAAAAATTATTTATTTATATATTTGATATTTTCCATTCAATTTTTATTATTTATGTACTCAATATTCCAAATCAATGTTTTTAAGGAAACCCAACCACATTTTTATCTTCCATTGGGAACCAATTATTTTGGATTCATATTTTCATTAAAATAGTATCAAGAATACATTAATAAATAAAAATATATATTAAATACATTTTTATACATGTTTTAAATTATATATATATTTTTAATGGATTATTGTTTATATTTTTAAAATAATGTTATTTTGACTTCATAGTAACAATATGGTAGGGATTTTTGTTTTCATGTACACTGCATAAATGGATTTCTCCATTATGATGAAAAATGTTTTCTTTGAATAATCCAATATAAATTTATTTGGTTATTTTCAAATTAATATTTTTCATTAATATATTATAAATTTTTAGATTCGAAATATGTGATTTCCAAAAAAGGATTTTTTTGTCAAGAAATATTTTTTATCTATTAATGTTATTTTAATATATAACAACATATTTTGATGTTTGTTATAATTTATTTAGGGTGTGGACTAATTTTAACAACATTATTATTTCCCCATATGGTTAAGGATAATTAGAATGAAATGTTTATGAAACTATTATCCTTTTTAAATGTTATGATTTGATAATTTGACAAATAATTAATGTTCTCAAGGAAGACATATATTTGGTTTTGGTTATGTGATTTTGGGCCTAGACATATATATCACTAAAATTAATATGGTAAAATGAATATCTCATTAGATAATAAAGAGTGAAATGGATATTTACCCCATTTTATTATGGTATTTTGTCCAATAATAAAGTATTGGTAGTGAACATTGACTATAACTTAAAGCAATGGGGAGTGAAAACCACCCACTATGAAAGTATTATAAGTGTCTTATGACTAATTAAATGAATTTATATTCTTAAATTCATTAAAAAAATTTATTCAAATTATATATTTTCATTTCATATAGTTTATTATTGTTATTTTCATAGTTTTATGTCTTATATAATTTTTTGACATTACCCTTCAACATGTTTCATGAATAATGATATTTGACTAATAGTGTATGATTATTGTATGTATTTTTCATTTCCACGTTCCCTTATTCTTACCTTATTATAACTTATGATCACTCTTTAATATCTCTTATTTTTACCCTAACTGGTCATTTGATCTCACTCCATTCCTCTGTATCCCTTCAATAGGTTATGAAGAATAATTTTCTATTTAATATGTCTAAGAAGGATTATCATAATGGTGTAATCAATTTGAAATTATCTAGATATTTAATTTAATAGTTATTTATCTATCCATGTTTCCAAATACACTTAACTTCTATGCTCTATAATCATTTATAACTATTAAATGTGTTAAATAGTGATCCAAAGTTATGTAACATATATGTATAAAAACAACGAATCCCTATTTTTTCCTTATTAGTAATAATGATCACCCATATATATTTTTTCATTCTTCCCATAAATCAAATAATATGAGGTGACATAGGATGAAATAATTGAGGATTTTTTAAATAGTAATAAATAGCTTTTATGACCATTTTTTCATATCCAATTTTGGTAGTATGTGACTAGTATCTATGAAATTAAACCTAGAAATGTCCATTAAAGTTATTAAATTAATATTTTATTGAAGAATTGTTTTCAAATTATTGTATTAAAAATCCAGGTCTCCATATTTGGTATCATATAAGATGTTTTTTTAATTAATAAAAGAAAACACTAATAAAAAAACATAGGTAAATGTCTAATTGTAGGAATTAATCCTAAAATTTTGTAAGGTATAATGATATTCGTTTCTAAGAAAAAAAATACATTTATGAATACTATATGTTGATGTGGATATATCATAGATGATCCAATTTGTATTTACCACAAAAGAGATCATTGGGGATTAAGTTTGCCAACAATTAGTGCATGCAAATTACTCTTTGTGGTCTACAATATTTGATATCCCTATGGAACATTCATTCTTTAATAACATAATTTATACAAACCATTATAGGGGATATATATATAATATAATATTTTTAAATAATCTAGTGTATTGTCCATAAATTATAATAATATAAAATCTTAAGATTATGATATCATTTACTATTATTTTTATAACATTTCCAATAGTGAAAATTTTTAACACTTTGAATTTCATCTTAAATAAACTGGCTAGAAATATAAGCACTTGTGAAAAAACCATATACAATGGATAATACCATGGTGATCTTACTAATATTATGGAATATGGAACTAAAAAAATCATTATGATTATGAATAAGTTAACACATTTCACTAATAAAATCCTAAACCATGTGGAGCATCCAAATTCAAAAAGGAAAGAACATATAGCAGTTGAGTGCATTATATGTCAATGACTAATTTATATTAGTGGAACCTACGATCCACTAACCATAGAATGATGAAAAAATACTTTTAATAAGATATTTTCTATACTCCATTTTTCTAACTACGATAATGTTTAAACTATAATAAATCATTTAGAGGGAGAAACTAATCATTTGTGGAGATTGATCAAGAACATGATGCCAATGTATGAAGAGGTATACAAGGGTTGGGAGGGAATCGATAAAAAAATTTATCAACTATTATTTTCCACAACCCACTAAATTTAATATTGGGTGGTTATTACTTGATCTAATGAAAAAGATAAAAATATCATTTGGATGTTATGAGATGTAATTTACAAGGCATTAATAATATTCTTAAAGCATTATCAATGTCTCTGTAGGAAAAGTTGACCATTTTTTGGATAAGACAATAATAATAGAAAAATATAATAATTAAATACATTGGGAGTCATTATGAAATAGTATGATGTGATATCAATGTGAAAATAGAGTTTGGATAAGAAAATTGGTCTCAAAAACTAAATCATACAATGTGGAGGATTATTCCAAATATTTGAATAAAATTTGAAAATAAAAGATAATTAAATAAATATAATAATTCTCTGAAACTTCCAGTGGATGAATCATTTGGAGAAATGTTTTTAGTGAAGATTAATGTGTTATGGGGGTTCTATAGATATTCATATAACTCTTAACAATTATTGGGATGTAAAGTGTCAACATTTGAATTCCAATGGTAAATGTAATATGGTGCAGGCATAATCTACCATGAAAATTTTACAGTCTAGGGAGCATAAAAAATTCTCAATTCAATTTAAAAATAAGAATATAATAGAGGGATGATTCCATTAACCACTTTAGGTGACATGGGACAATTATCATTCTTTTTCAATCACGGTGGCTAAAGTTGAGGCTTCGATTGTTTTTACAAAAAGTATAACCATCGTAATGTCAAAGTTAATAGGATTATTATTTTTTGGTTATATTATTTTTTCTATTTAATTTATGTTTTTGAGGAACATTAATTTAAAAATTAAACTTTTATGGGTGGAGTTTTCTTTTATTACTCCTGGGAGAAGTATTAAACCATCAAATACATATAAGCATTCCCATAATAACTGGTGAGTAAAATCCATATGAAACCCTACTTGTAAATATAATTTTTTTTAATTTGACATAAAAATAGATATGGATTGATTATCAAACTATAATTTCAATAAAAACTATGGATTACAAGATATATAAATATTATATACGGGAAATTCCGTATCAATATTTAATAGAGACATATTATTACTCAACATATGTCAAGAACCACCTACAATTACCTTATTTTTGGAAATGATTTGTAATGAAGGGGAAGAAAGAGAATGTAAAAAAGATAAACAATGTACCAATGATTCATTAATAAATTAATGTATTTTCTAAATATATACAAAAATATCCCCTAAAAATAATTTTATAGTTCTCAAATGAACTCATACCTAGATTAAACACAATAAAAATTACCCTATATAGAATGTAGTATGTAACCTTTAAGGAATCAATGAAGCATCTTCAAAACAATTTAGAGAATGATTTTATTAAATTAAGCATGTCAGCATTGTGAGAACTTGTTCCCTTTTTGATGAAAAAGTAAATCTAAATTCCATTTTAAGCAAATTGTACAGAACATATTTGTATCAAGATGAAGATAAAATACCATCTTGCAATGATTGATGTTTTGTTCCACCAGATTTTTGAGATATAATTCTTATCGATTATTATCACCTGATTAAGGTATCACCATCTATGTGTGAATTAAGAAGTTACCATAATCAATACCTTCAAAACATGGTATAGAAACTACGTGTTTGTTGTTATTCTAGATTCCTTGACTAATTCTACTTCCATATTTATAGGTTTGATAAATAAATAATTTAGAATCTATATTGAAAAAAATGTCGGCCATTCATAGAGATATTATGATATGTTTCCAAAATAAATACCATAATGATTATCATATAATGGTTATTTAAAAACCTTGAAGGAAATATATGTATTTTTTGTAAATTTCAGAAAAGTTACGTTATTGTTAAAATAAGTCATCTTATTGGGAAATGTTATTACTAGTGAAGAAATATTGGTTTATCTGAAATATATAGATATTATAGAGAACATGCCTTGGCCTTTAAAAATAACATAGATTCATATATTCCTTTTTCATGAAAGATGATATATTTTTTTGAATACATTTTCATGGATAACTATTACACAAACAATGTTAAATAAAAACGGAGTAAACATTATCTAAATAATGAATAGTGAATAAAGATTCCATGAATTTAAGAAGAGTTTTTTAGTTCCACTTTTCTATATTTTCACTCAAATGAGGAAGGATTAATCATTAACATTGATTTAATTCTAATAGTACTATGAAGTGAACTAATGAAATTGAAAACATTATTTCCTATGCATCCTGATAGTTAAATCCTCATAGGAAATTGTATAATACCCATGATTGGGTGTTATTTGTAGTTATTTTTGAATTAAATATATTTAGAATCCATCTTTATAGGGAGAACTATGATTTAGATGTCGGACACATCATTCTACTATATATGTTCACACAAAAGGAACTAAAAATAATGATAATAATATGGTGGTGTATTCTTATTGAATTTAACTTTTCAATCATTTTTCAATAGGTCGAAACTAACCATGTCACTGGGAAGTTGAGTAGGAAATAC
Organism: Viscum album; assembly: GCA_963277665.1. Taxonomy (NCBI): domain Eukaryota; kingdom Viridiplantae; phylum Streptophyta; class Magnoliopsida; order Santalales; family Viscaceae; genus Viscum; species Viscum album. The sequence continues at coordinate 437,193,226 of OY728158.1, forward strand.
CTTTGAGTTCATATAATAATGAGGATTGAAGGATACCCATTGATCAAGGACTTAGAAAATATGAAAATGTATGTCATATTGTGTGGTACATTGTCTATCCTATCTTACATTATTTAACAACAATTATTTCTACATAATATCATTAAATATTAATGAAATGTTCTTATGTTACAAATTAAGATAAAAGATACGAAAAATAGGAATTATTCTTGAGTATAATGCTAATCAGAAGACATTATTGATGTTAGATACATGTCTACATATCTCATATGTTACAAAGATAATAAATCATTGATGGACAATGATCACAAATTTACATTATATAGATACCTTTGACTAAATTAAATGTATAGAAATATATTATATCATTATTTGTGAGATAACATGAAAAGGGGGATTGTTTGTAATACTAAAAAATGTTTATTAATTAAACAAGTTAATGAGATGTTATAACTAACTAAAGGAGTGTTGTAAACACTACCGATTCCTATATAGAAGTGGGACAATGTCACTATGAAAAAATATTATGTATGTAAAAATAAATCCAATGGAAATAATTCAATATGTGAAATCATTGATAGTGTAATGATTCCTTATAAATATATTTCCATATCATGGGATTTCTCCCTTGTGTTCCAGGTTTATTCATGTATTAAATAAATGGTTCGACTACTTAGGTTGACACTATTAATTGGATCAATTCATGATTTGATTTTTAATATATGATATGGATACTTATTAATAAATCTACAATAAGAAGTTTTTAACTCTAGTGTACTCGGATGAAGGTTGAGTTGAAAAAAATGCTGGGAACCCAACCTTATTAAAGAGACTTTGAAGAAGATAAATGTGATGAAGAAAGATATCAATCATGATCAGAGTCGAAAAAATATTTTTTTATCTAAAATAAAGGAGTGAATTATTTTTTCATATAAGCTATCTTGTATTCCTCAAAATATCACCATGAAAAGGGGTCATTGGTTTTGGAAATAAGGGGAAAATGAGCCCATGTAAATTGAACCATTTTAGATTATCGAGTATTCTCAAGTAGTTTCAAATAAGGTATCACTACCTCTCAATACTAAAATTTTAAATGATTTATTCCACATTTTCACATAATAAAAATATATATCAGAACTAACACTGATACTAGAACCAAATTGAATGTAATTTTAACTTGAATTATCAAAATATGAAAAAATGATCCACATTCTTGATAAAATGAAACAGGTGTTGAGTAATAAGACAATCCAACTCTTGAAATTCTTATAAGGAAATTCCATGTTCAATTAAGTAAAATGGGATCCTATGGAAGTGATGAAAGAGAGATACACCTATACTTTTAATAAAGGCTAAAATTTTAAAAGGGTTAAATTTATTATAGGGGATAATATAATGAGTGAAACATTTCCCTAATAAAAGAACTCATGTATAAAAATGTCTATTTTCTATGTTTTACAATAGAATCTCATAGAATGAATTGTATATTTAGTTATATATCATGAATTAATATTAACTACAAAAGGATGAAATAATACATGGAGAAAATAAACAATGAAAACACTAATATGAACTCCCAAGGATTGAATTATACAATAATGATTGGTCCTACTATGAAAATGATCAAAAGAAATATATGTTATAGGAATAGAATAGATGTTATCATGATAAGTATTTAACATTCAAAGTTGAAGTGTTGAATAATAAATTATGTTAGTAGTGGAATATATATATATAGAGTTTGTATTGGGTCATGTGACTCTTAGGATTTTACAATTGTCAATGTAACTTTTTGACATTTTTTCTGTTCGAATTAGTTTATAAAATGTGTAATGATGAGAGATAATTTATACAGAAGTTAGAAATGATGTCCTTAGCTAGTATGATCATAAATATAGAATCCCCTGTATCCATATATAGTATGGAGGTAGTGTCAATGTGGTTCTAAAATTATTAATACTGATGAGAGATTCAATAAGAAAACCTTTATAAATATTAACTATATGAGAAGTTCAAGTGAGTGGAGATCACGGATAGATCAATGTTAGTAGAGTCGCTGCATGAATATACCACCATCACAGAGCCTACCATTAAGTTTTATATTGGTGTAATAAGGAGTTATATATAAATACCAGTGTATTATAAGGTGTAATTTTCATTTTTTTAAATGACATAATTATATATGTAATCATATTTTCATTATAATTTAATTAGATAAAATATAAATTAATATAAGATGAATATAATAAATTTGTTTTTGGATACAAATAAAAAATTATATTTTTTAAGAAAATATATAATAAAAACAATTTTATAATAAGATCATCTATTTTATATAAAATTATTTTTATAAAATATACTTATAAGACACTCTTTATTTAAATATAAATTATAATACGATTTTATAATATCCTAGGTAATATATAAAAGGATTAAATTTTTTATTATGTCATAAAATTTTTAGTTTTTCAGTATATAAGGGTGTTCATAAAAAATAATATTATCCTATTTGTAACATTAGTTTTTATACAATAAACATAATATTTGAAATTATCTCCTCAAAATTAGGTCACGGTGAATATTTTTAAATTTTTCTAAAAATTTTATTTTATTTTTAATTTTAAAATAATGTTTTCTATTTTTGGTATATTTTATCACATCATAAGTATATTATATTGATGAAAAAATTAAAAATATTAAATTAGAAATATTTAATAATGTTACTTGATTCAAATTAATCACCCATAATGAGGTGACCGAGGATGAAATAATGAAGATGTTTTTCAAGAAGATAAAATAATGGTTATGTTTATGTTTTCCTTATGTAGGTCATGTATTATGTAGATATTTTCCAGTACACTAAACATCCAATGTCATATAGAAGTTATTAGTGTAATATTTTTTATAGAATTATCATAAAAATAATATATTAAAAATGAAGTTTTCTATATTCATGAAAATTTAATTCATATATTTAAAATATATTGTTAAATAGTTTTTTTACTATTAATGAAAATCAACCATTTCAGAAAAAATACTAAAAATTCACCCTACCTATTTTTCAATTTGTTGGTTCTAAAAAGGAAATTAAATATATTAATATATTTTAATGATTATATGAAATGAAAATTTTATATAAAATACTTATTTATTTAAAAATACCATTTTTATATTATAATAATTTTTATCACCATTTTAAATATAATGTACGGTTTTATAATATTTTAGTATAGTTATAATATAACATAATATTTATAACGACCCATACTTTACATACATTGTTAATACTTCAATAATGAAGCATACTTATTAAAACATATGACAAAACCACAAAGGACTGTATAGGTATGGTGTCTTTAGAAACTGGGAAACATAAACAACTGGTTCATAAATCTTCTACAGTGTCTCCCATTTATTTCATCATATCTAGGGTCCCTTTTAGCATATTCTACTTAATATCCATCTTCCTGACCTGGGGAAAAGAAAACATAAAAGGGTGAGCTCAAATGCTCAGCAAGGTCAAATAAAGGAAATAAAAATCATATCATATCTTTTTGAAAATCATAACCTGCAAAAGAGATCATAATATATTAACATGGAACAAATCATAGAAGTGAAAATGAGATCCCCATAATCATAACATAAAACTTGAAACTTTGTGGCATGCACAAATAATCATGGAAAATCATTTCTTGTTAGTCATGACTCATTTCCAAGACTATCTTAGTGGACAAAGTCCCTTTCTGAACCGAGTAACCCTCATTTCAGTCATGTTTCACTGAACCGGTATAACCTACCGTTCCAGCCCTGTCTATCTCATGAGATATAAAATCTTTACCCAATGCATTGGAGGGAGATATAGGTCCCACCCATCTTATAATGAATCCTTTCTTATGTGTGCCACATAATCATAAATCATACATCATCGCATAACCCATGTAATAAAAATGGGATTCTTAAACAACATGACATCATAAAACAATTCATATAATATAAAGGAATTCATAAAAATGTTTCCATCACAACATAATCAAATCCATGTAATAATAGGGATAAAAGCAGAACCCTTTTATTATCTTAGATGGAAAATAATTTTGATAAGATACTTGAACTCCATTCTTGAGGAAAATATCCTTTCTACTTTAAAAACATTTTTCCTTTCATAACATGTCATACGACTTTAAAATAAAAGAAGTTGATTAAAAATAAACTTGAAAACTTGTAAAGGAAGCTTCATGTAAATAATGTTTTAAAAATCCATTCATGCCGTATAAGTTAAAAAAACATTCTTCGTACTTTTGTCGGAAAAGTCAAAAAGTACCTCGTACGAAAAATGACAAAAGATTCCTTTCATATCTTTTACTAAAAACTCACCGAAGGGTAAAATTGTATTTAAACAATTGTAGGTGGATGTAAATAACATTACATATTGAGGAAACATGGATGTGGATGATAAAATACACCCCAGTAAATACTTACGAATAAACAATCTCAGATAAAAATGAGATTGTGATATTTCCCTTACCTTAGGTCTGATTTGCTTCGTATGTGTCCGAAACTCCTGTATAATGATTTAAATAATGTCATTGACTTATTCCAAAATCATACATACTGATATGATATCATATATGTTCATATTCTTAGCTTCTTGTTAGTAATATTTCATTGTTACTTGTTACTCGGGTCTTTATTGCCTTTTGTTCTTATGCGTGTTTTGCCGAATAAATTATTATTATTCTTTTAAGGTTATAGATACCTTATATCCAGAATGGTATTAGTGTAACATATATCATATTTATTCATTAAATTCATTTATATTATTACTATGTAATGATGATCATGTAGAACGAGTCGCATCACATCGTGGAGACGGTATTCCGTACGTACGCACGAGTGATGATATCGTTCCTATGATCGGGGAATTGTATTGGAGTATATATATATTATTTCAGTATCAATATTACTTTATATTAATCATAAAGAGTTACTTATTACACCATTATACCCATCCTTGTAAGGAGATGGTGGAAAATAGATTACACCACGGCGTGGAGACGGTATTCCGTACGTACGCACGCGCGGTGATTTCATTTTTCCATAGGATGGATAGAAGGTGAATTAGGGTTGTTTCATATTTATAATAACATATCAGTATGTAGGTAATACTGATGTTATTACTTTATCATGAAACAACTAAAGAAGAAGAAGCTGAAGAAGAAAGAAATTGAAAAGATCGGTAATGGATATTACCTCTTCTTTGGAACGCCTCTTTGAATTCTCCACTTAGGGAACTAAGATTGGTCTTTGAAGAAGACCAGGACCTCTAGGATTATTCTAGGGAAGTGGAGAGGAGAAAATGTCAGGGGTTGTCCGAGCATGAGTGCTCCATTTGGTGTGAGGAAGAGGGGGAGGAGGTGCCCTTTTATAAGGGAGGAGAGGGGCACCTTAGGAATATCTCAAAATATTATTTTATATTAAAGTCAAAATCGGTTTATAATGGTTACAAAGGGTATTATTTCGAATCTAATGTGGGGAGGGGTCGAAATCCTATCAACCAATAAGATTTAGACAAGTTTAGGGTATTATTGTAACCTTATCAATTAGATTTAACTCTAAGTTAAATAATTTAACTTTTACCATGTCTTTTTGTTTTCTTTCACTATATGGTTAATACACTTACTATAACATTCCAAACGAACCCCAAATTGTTTATTATTAATATATATATCCTTATATAAGTCATTTGGCCGAACCTTAGATTTTTAGGAATAAAATAACAATTAATAATATAATATTTTATTTAAAAACTATTTTGTGTCAATTTTGACACTATTTGATATATGATTTTTGTGAAAGTCATAACAGAATTATATGTTCAAACCAAGTTGATTAAATCAACATTAATATATCATAGTAACCTAGAAAATTAGTGGAATTCATAAAAAGTATCAAATTACATTTATTTTGGTGTTTATAACATCAATTATGTCAATATTTGATTAATAAGATAATTACTGCATCATCATTGTGTCATAAATAAATTAAATTATTTAATGTCTAAAAATTACAAATAAAATACAATTATGTGGGAAATCTTTTTAGCTTTCTAATGAATATTTATATTCGAATTTATCTTATGTATAACCCCATATTAAAAATTATTTACTTATTAAACTTTGATTTTAGCTATTTTAACCCTTCTTTAAATAAATTAATAATAAATGTCCTAATCTAATCCAAGTTGGCCTAAATGGTCATATTTTATTCCTAAGTTTGTTTTTGGTCGAATTACACTTGTCCAATAGAATTAGGACATGTGTTTGGGTAATATCAATATCATATTTAGCCTTAGTTACCCTAATTACTATTAACCGCGGTAAAAAAAGTAAAAAGTTACTATTCACCAAAAAATTATTTTCATCTCATTGAACCACATTTTAGTCCTTGATATTAACCGTGTCTGTCGGATTTTCGAAATTCCATTCACAGAAGCGGTAAAATTAAGTTTTATGCAAAATTCAGTTTTTAACCTACCACTTAGTGGTTTCACTATTCATCAAAAATTGAAAGTTTTCAGAAAAATAGCAAAATTTCACCCTAGGCTAATTTTGATATTCTGAATCCAAAAATGAAGTCCATTTTGAAAAATAAAATTTATAAAATTTCAAAAAGTGGTTATTACTATTCATAACGGCTAGTTTTAATAGCATATTGTTGTTTAGTGAAACTCGGTATTGCGTACGACGCAAGCTATCGAGGAAGGTCGCGATTGCGTGTAAAGCAAGCCAAGCAAGTGTTGTGTAGAAAAAGATTCCTTTGATGATTCATATAATATAAAAGTCTCGGGTGTTACATTCTACCCCCCTTAAAAAGAATTTCGCCCTCGAAATTCGTTACTTTGTAACAAACAGATGAGGATACTTCTCCCTCATCATATCCTCAAGCTCCCATGTAGCTTCTTCAAGTTGGTGGTTCCTCCATAAAACTTTCACCAAGAGAGTGGTCTTGTTCCGTAGGACTTTTTCGCTACGATCCAGAATCTCTATCGGCTGTTCTTCATAAGAAAGATCTTGCTTCAGCAGTACAACTTCTGAGCTGAGTACATGTGAAGGATCTGGTATGTACTTTCTCAGGAGAGATACATGGAGCACATCGTGAACTTGAGAGAGATTCGGTGGAAGCGCCAATCGGTAAGCTACCTTCCCGACACGATCCAGTATTTCAAAAGGACCGATATATCTAGGGCTCAACTTCCCCTTCTTTCCAAATCTCATAACCCTCTTCCAGGGAGATATTCGTAGGAACACTTTATCACCCACTTCAAACTCTAGGTCTTTTCTTCGGTTGTCGGCATAACTTTTCTGTCGACTCTGAGCTGCTCTTATGTGTTGTTGAATAGATCTGACCTTTTCTGCCATTTCATCAACGAGATCGGGTCCTAATAGCTTTCTTTCCCCAACTTCATCCCAGCAAGTTGGAGTCCTGCATTTCTTTCCATAGAGAGCTTCATAAGGAGCCATCTGAATACTGGAGTGAAAGCTATTATTATAAGAAAATTCCACCAAAGGTAGGTGTTGATCCCAACCTCCTTTGAATTCCATAGAGCAAGCTCTAAACATATCTTCTTGGGTTTGAATTGTTCTCTCAGACTGACCATCTGTCTGGGGATGATAAGCAGTGCTGAAACTTAACTCTGTATCCAGAGTATACTGAAGACTTTTCCAGAACTTCGAGGTAAATCTCGGATCCCGATAAGATATAATAGAAAGTGGTACTCCATGCAATCTTACCACTTCGTTTACATATATCCTGGCAAGCTGATCTAGAGAGAAATCCTCTCTAATAGGAATGAAGTGTGCAGACTTTGTAAGACGATCAACTATGACCCAGATAGCATTATTGCCTTTGGATGTTTTAGGAAGTCCTGTGACAAAGTCCATAGTGATGTTTTCCCATTTCCATTCGGGTATGGGTAATGGTTGTAACATCCCCTTAGACTTTTGTCTCTCAGCTTTAACTTGTTGACAAACCAAGCATCGAGAGACATATTCAGAAACATCTCTTTTCATGCCATCCCACCAGAAGTACTCTTTCAGGTCCCTATACATCTTCGTGCTTCCAGGATGAATAGAGAATGATGAACTATGAGCCTCATCCAGCAGCTCCTTCTTTAATTCGGGGATGGGAGGAACACAAACCCGATTCCTGAATTTTATTATCCCATCACAATCAAGGTTGAATTCAGGAACATTTCTCACCTTCTTTTGTAACTCGACATCTTCTTTCTGTGCCTCTTTAATCTTCACATGTATAGATGGTTGAACATTCATTTGAGAAAGATAAGATTTTTCCCCTTCCATTATAATTCCAAGATCCATCCTTTGTAAGTCCATAAATATTGGATCTTTTGTGATCCTCATCATGGATAAACTAGCATGGTCTTGTCGACTTAATGCATCTGCCACCTTGTTTGCTTTCCCAGGGTGGTAATGGATTGAGCAGTCATAATCCTTAATCAGCTCCAACCATCTTCTTTGACGCATATTCAACTCCTTTTGTGTGAAAATATACTTTAAACTTTTATGATCAGTATAAATATCACACCTTTCACCATAAAGGTAATGCCTCCAAATCTTTAATGCAAATATTACCGCAGCCAACTCTAAATCATGTGTTGGGTAATTTTGCTCATGGATTTTCAATTGTCGTGAGGCATAAGCTATCACCATATCATTTTGCATAAGAACACACCCCAATCCCTTCTTGGATGCATCACTGTAGATCACAAACCTTTCTCCACTACAAGGCAGTGTGAGCACAGGTGCACTGGATAACCTTCTTTTCAACTCCTTGAAATTCTCTTCACATTCCTCTGTCCAGAAAAACTTAACTCCTTTCCGAGTCAACTTGGTGAGTGGATTAGATAATCGTGAAAAATCTTTTACAAAACGTCGATAATATCCAGCCAAACCAAGAAAACTTCGGATCTCAGTTACTGTTGTTGGTCTCGACCATCTTTCGATACCTTCTGTTTTTGCTGGATCCACAGATATCCCCTCTTTTGAGATTATGTGACCAAAAAATGCAACTTTTTGAAGCCAAAATTCACACTTGGTAAATTTGGCATAAAGCTTCTCCTTTCTCAGGGCCTTCAATATAATTCTCAAGTGATCTTCATGCTCTTCCTTGCTCTTTGAATAGTCAAGAATATCGTCTATAAAGACTACCACAAATTGATCAAGATAGTCTCTAAAGACTCTATCCATTAGATACATGAAGATAGAAGGGGAATTAGTAAGACCAAATGGCATCACTATAAATTCATAGTGTCCATACCTTGTACGGAAAGCCGTCTTTGGTATATCCACCCTTTTGACCCTTAGTTGATGATACCCTGAACGAAGATCAATCTTGGAAAAGTATTGAGCTCCGCGTAGTTGGTCAAATAAGTCATCAATGCGTGGGAGAGGATATTTGTTCTTGATAGTGATCTTGTTAAGTTCTCGATAATCAATGCAGAGTCTCATTGATCCATCTTTCTTCTTAACAAATAGAGCAGGTGCTCCCCACGGTGATGCACTAGGGCGTATGAATCCCTTATCAAGATTCTCTTGGAGTTGCTTCTTCAATTCCTGCAACTCAATTGGGGCCATTCTATAAGGTGTCTTTGAAATAGGCAAAGCACCCGGTACGAGTTCTATTGAAAACTCAACTTCACGATTTGGTGGAAGACCTGGTAATTCCTCTGGAAAGACATCATCAAACTCCCGTACAATGGGCATATTCTTAATCGTGAGTTTCTCACCAACCATTTGAGATAAATAACCTTCATTTAGTGGAATCAATACCCATAAGATGGAAGAAATTTCCACTGGAAGGTTATGTTCATCCTTGCATTGGTATACGATCGTAGATTGATCTGGAATATGAAATGTGACTTCCCTTCTTTGGCAATTGATATGAGCTCCATGTAGAGAAAGCCAATCCATGCCAAGAATCACATCGAATTCCACTAAAGGAAGGATCACAAGATTTGCAGGAATCACTTTCCCACAAACTTCGATCGGAGAAGAATTATAAACTTTTGATGTGACTGTTGTGCCATTAGGTGTTGTCACAGCTAAATCAACATCTAATTGTTGAGGTAATACGGTGATACCCTTAGAAAATTTTTCAGAAATAAAAGAGTGGGTGGATCCAGAGTCAAATAAAACATTTCCTACTTTAGAGTGGATGGTAAGTGTACCTTTCACCACTTCATTATCGTACTCCACATCGCTGATAGAAATTGCATGTGACTTTCCTTTGTCTTTAGCCTTAAGATTTTGTTGACGTCGACCATCATCATCAACCCTTGGATTTGGGCATTGATTGGCATAATGCCCCATCTCCTTGCACTTGAAACATTGAAGTGTAGTAGGTTCATTCTGTGTATCCCTTCCTTTGTTTGCATCATTAGACATCTTCTTCCCATTATCGCGGCATTCAAATGCCCGATGACCTTCCTTTCCACATTTGAAACATTTACTTTTCCCTTTAAGACAACTCCCTCCATGTTTCTTTCCACACTTTGAGCATAAGGGAAAGCTCATCTTCTTTTCAATGTGCTCTTTAGATTTTCCTTTGAATTCCATCTTCCTCTTCTTATCAAACCCATGTGACTGATGGGTTACTCCAATCTCCATCTCGACTTTGAGAGCACATCGAACTATTTCCTCGTAGCTATTGAAGTCCCTTATGGCTAACGCCCTTCGAAGACTTGGTTTTAAGCCACTAAAGAATCGATCGATCTTACTCTCAGGTTGGATAATAATACCAGAAGCGTACCTTGCAAGTCTTGTAAAATTTTCATCATAGGTACCAACAGATTCATCATCCCTTTGCTTCAGTTCAAGGAACTCTTTCTCCATCTTTGTTCGGAGAATACGAGGGAAGTACTTATTGAAAAATAAGTTCTTGAACTCATCCCATTCCATAGACTCAATTTCATCCCTTTGCCTCGTATTCTTAATAAGATTCCACCATTGATTAGCATCTCCTTCCAAACGATACACTGCTAGGATGACTTTATCATGTTCAGAACATTGAAGAACTGAAAATATCTTTTCAGTATTACTAATCCATTGTTCAGCAAATAATGGATCAGTAGACCCGCTGAAAGAAGGCGGACGCTGCCTCATGAAGGATTCAACAGTATGTTGCTCCTTCCTTTGCTCGTTTGGGAGTCCTGCATGATTCATAGCTTGAGAAAGTTGTGTGAGCATGGCTACAAGATTTTTCATTCCAGCTCGCATATCGTTTGGTTGCTCAGGGGGGCAATCATTGCATTGCCCATCGCATTCCGCATTAACACGGTTCCTTCGGGTTCCATCCATTGACAAAAACCAAGAAGAATAGTGTGAGCAACACTAATTATAATAGGAAAACCACATAATTCAAGAATACAATTTTCATGCTTAAGGTCTTATCCTAGGTTATTCAAGGCCATTTCTAAAACACTAAGATTGGTTTCTATGTTTACACTAATCCTTAGGGTTTTTACTAAGGCTTTCACATCCTAGTTTCCAAAGGTTGACTATACCTTTCCTCTGATACCAACTATAACGACCCATACTTTACATACATTGTTAATACTTCAAAATTGAAGCATACTTATTACAACATATGACAAAACCACAAAGGACCGTATAGGTATAGTGTCTTTAGAAACTGGGAAACATAAACAACTGGTTCATAAATCTTCTACATTGTCTACCATTTATTTCATCATATCTAGGGTCCCTTTTAGCATATTCTACTTAATATCCATCTTCCTGACCTGGGGAAAAGAAAACATAAAAGGGTGAGCTCAAATGCTCAGCAATGGAAAATAAAGGAAATAAAAATCATATCATATCTTTTTGAAAATCATAACCTGCAAAAGAGATCATAATATCTTAACATGGAACAAATCATAGAAGTGAAAATGAGATCCCCATAATCATAACATAAAACATGAAACTTTGTGGCATGCACAAATAATCATGGAAAATCATTTCTTGTTAGTCATGACTCATTGCCCAGACTATCTTAGTGGACAAAGTCTCTTTCTGAACCGAGTAACCCTCGTTTCAGTCCTGTTTCACTGAACCGGTATAACCTACCGTTCCAGCCCTGTCTATCTCATGAGATATAAAATCTTTACCCAATGCATTGGAGGGAGATATAGGTCCCACCCATCTTATAATGAATCCTTTCTTATGTGTGCCACATAATCATAAATCATACATCATCACATAACCCATGTAATAAAAATGGGATTCTTAAACAACATGACATCATAAAACAATTCATATAAGATAAAGGAATTCAAAAAAATGTTTCCATCACAACATAATGAAATCCATGTAATAATAGGGATAAAAGCAGAACCCTTTTATTATCTTAGATGGAAAATAATTTTGATAAAATACTTGAACTCCATTCTTGAGGAAAATATCCTTTCTACTTTAAAAACATTTTTCCTTTCCTAACATGTCATACGACTTTAAAATAAAAGAAGTTGATTAAAAATAAACTTGAAAACTTGTAAAGGAAGCTTCATGGAAATAATGTTTTAAAAATCCATTCATTCCGTATAAGTTAAAAAAACATTCTTCGTACTTTTGTCAGAAAAGTCAAAAAGTACCTCGTACGAAAAACGACAAAAGATTCCTTTCATATCTTTTACTAAAAACTCACCGAAGGGTAAAATTGGATTTAAACAATTGTAGGTGGATGTAAATAACATTACATATTGAGGAAACATGGATGTGGATGATAAAATACACCCCAGTAAATACTTACGAATAAACAATCTCGGATAAAAATGAGATTGTGATATTTCCCTTACCTTAGGTCCGATTTGCTTCGTATGTGTCCGAACCTCCTATATAATGATTTAAATAATTTCATTGACTTATTCAAGATTCATACATATTTATATGATATCATATATGTTCATATTCTTAGCTTCTTGTTAGTAATATTTCATTGTTACTTGTTACTCGGGTCTTTATTGCCTTTTGTTCTTATGCGTGTTTTGCCGAATAAATTCTTATTCTTCTTTTAAGGTTATAGATACCTTATATCCAGAATGGTATTAGTGTAACATATATCATATTTATTCATTCAATTCATTTATATAATTACTATGTAATGATGATCATGTAGAACGAGTCGCATCACATCGTGGAGACGGTATTCCGTACGTACGCACAAGTGATGATATCGTTCCTATGATCGTGGAATTGTATTGGAGTATATATATATTATTTCAGTATCAATATTAATTTATATTAATCATAAATAGTTACTTATTACACCATTATACCCATCCTTTTAAGGTGATGGTGGAAAATAGATTACACCACGGCGTGGAGGTGGTATTTCGTACGTACGCACGCGCGGTGATTTCATTTTTCCATAGGATGGATAGAAGGTGAATTAGGGTTGTTTCATATTTATAATAACATATCAGTATGTAAGTAATACTGATGTTATTACTTTATCATGAAACAACTAAAGAAGAAGAAGCTGAAGAAGAAAAAAATTGAAAAGATCGGTAATGGATGTTACCTCTTCTTTGGAACGCCTCTTTGAATTCTCCACTTAGGGAACTAAAATTGGTCTTTGAAGAAGACCAGGACCTCTAGGATTATTCTAGGGAAGTTGAGAGGAGAAAATGGCAGGGGTTGTCCGAGCTTGAGTGCTCAATTTGGTGTGAGGAGGAGGGGGAGGAGGTGCCCTTTTATAAGGGAGGAGAGGGGCACCTTAGGAATATCTCAAAATATTATTTTATATTAAAGTCAAAATCGGTTTATAATGGTTCCAAAGGGTCTTATTTCGAAGCTAATGTGGGGAAGGGTCGAAATCCTATCAACCAATAATATTTAGACAAGTTTAGGGTATTATTTTAACCTTATCAATTAGATTTAACTCTAAGTTAAATAATTTAACTTTTACCATGTCTTTTTGTTTTCTTTCACTATATGGTTTATACACTTACTATAACATGCCAAACTAACCCCAAATTGTTTATTATTAATATATATATCCTTATCTAAGTCATTTGGCCGAACCTTAGATTTTTAGGAATAAAATAACAATTAATAATATAATATTTGATTTAAAAACTATTTTGTGTCAATTTTGACACTATTTGATATATGATTTTTGTGAAAGTCATAACAGAATTATATGTTCGACCCAAGTTGATTAAATCAACATTAATATATCATATTAACCTAGAAAATTAGTGGAATTCATAAAAATTCTCAAATTACATTTATTTTGGTGTTTATAACATCAATTATGTCAATATTTCATTAATAAGATAATTAATGCATCATCATTGTGTCATAAATAAATTAAGTTATTTAATGTCTAAAAATTTAAAATAAAATACCATTATGTAGGAAATCTTTTTAGATTTCTAATTAATATTTATAGTCGAATTTATCTTATGTATAACCCCATATTAAAAATGATTTACTTATTAAACTTTGATTTTAACTATTTTAACCCTTCTTTAAATAAATTAATAATAAATGTCCTAATCTAATCCAAGTGGGCCTAAATGGTCATATTTTATTCCTAAGTTTGTTTTTGGTCGAATTACACTTGTCCAATAGAATTAGGACATGTGTTAGGGTAATATCAATATCATATTTACCCTTAGTTACCCTATTTACTATTAACCGCGGTAAAAAAAGTAAAAAGTTACTATTCACCAAAAAATTATTTTCATCTCATTGAACCACATTTTAGTCTTTCATATTAACCGTGTCTGTCGGATTTTCGAAATTCCATTCACAGAAGCGGTAAAATTATGTTTTATGCAAAATTCAGTTTTTAACATACCACTTAGTGGTTTCATTATTCATCAAAAATTGAAAGTTTTCCAAAAAATACCAAAATTTCACCCTAGGCTAATTTCGATATTCTGAATCCAAAAATGAAGTCCATTTTGAAAAATAAAATTTATAAAATTTCAAAAAGTGGTTATTACTATTCATAACGGCTAGTTTTAATAGCATATTGTTGTTTAGTGAAACTCGGTATTGCGTACGACGCAAGCTATCGAGGAAGGTCGCGATTGCGTGTAAAGCAAGCCAAGCAAGTGTTGTGTAGAAAAAGATTCCTTTGATGATTCATATAACATAAAAGTCTCGGGTGTTACAATATTATTATTTTTGCATATTTTATGATAAAAAACAATCTTTTAAAATTTAATATTTATTATAAAAATGTTTGTAAGGAATATTTTTTTATTAAAAATCAACACTTATTTTATTAATTTTAAAACATTCAATAAATTTTATCGTGATATAAATTTTATATATTTCAAATTTAGAATATAAATAAATATTATTTTATAATTATGTATGTGTGGTAATGACGGTTAGGTTACGTTTCATAATGGACAGTGTCTTATTCCAAGAGGAAAATTACTATTCAAATGAGCAGATTTGTGATGGTAATATGAGTTCCCTATCTTCTATGAATACCTTATATAACATTCATTATAAATTAACTTCTCTTTTATATAATTGTAATATATATTTTCATTTAAAATATTAACATTTCATTAAAATTAATTTTATTTATTTCTATAGTGTTATTTGTGATTATCATCATTCTTAGTGATCGAGAAGATCCAAATTATCATATTATAGCTATCTTTTTTTAAAATTTGTGTCCCATTTTTACACTTTAAATTCATATTTCTATAATTATACTCTAAATTTGACTTTCATGTCAATATAATAAATTTATTTTTGTTCTATCCATTAGTTCATTTGATATATATCACAATTCATTATTAAATGTTACACATTTATATAATCAGAAGTTAAATTCCATTATAGAGTTTATACGTCGTTATAGTTGTGATCTCAAACATTTATTCATGAAAGTTTAATTTAAGTGGATATTTCTAAGAATTAAAAAATGAAGCTCCCAAGATATGGAGTATTATATTGATCATCGATCTTCTTCATCACTCTTAGCTAGTTGTGATGATGAAGTAGGGAGTTTCAATAAGAGACACGATTAGATGAGGAGTATGATCCCCATTCCATATTGTTACTTATCCCCTAAATTTCACAATATTCATGATATAGTAACATGTAGAGTGATTTTTTTATAAGATATCCTGAATTTCATTTTAACAAGGAAGATATTCTTGGATAATGTTGTTGGTTGAGTATTTTCATCACTTTTGGGAGAGTTCTCATGTAATCAAAGTGATTTCATGCACAAAATATCAATTTATTGGTTGAATGTTGCCTGAGGTCATGAAACTGACTGTAAACAGAGTTATATTTTGAATTGGTTGTTTCATACATCAATTGATTGATGATTGGATGTTAAAAAATGGATCATCTTAGGATTGGACTTGTTTCTCATTGTCTTTATTCCCCATCATAATCCTATTTCACCATTTATATTATTCTCCTAGAATATTCTATTATATTGTATTGTCTCCTATGTATATTATATTTTCATGTACAACTTGTAAATATGAACACATGTATTTTTTTATAGTAATTAGTATAAGTGAAACTGATTCCTTGATATCAACCCTAAGGCTTGTTACTATTCTATATCTAGGGAGAATATTAATATATAATTTACATCTTTGAAAAATGAAATAATATCATATTTTTTATCATTTTCATGGAATCTATGATTTCTTTTTGATGATTATGATTTAATTTAATTATTCATCATGTCAATAGTGATGGAATCATTAATTCTTGAATCGTTTCAAATGATAGTAAAATATAAAGTGATAGAATTCACCAATGTACTGGAATATTTTTTGAACATGAACTGAATAAAAATAATTAAGGTACCTTATATGAAGAATTTTGTGGTTATTGATCAATTTATTTACTTTTTTAAAGATAAATATCTAGAAAAATAGGTGAATAAGAAAAAGAAGGATCCTTGTTATTTTATTAGATGTATTCGAAGAAGAAATTTAGGAAGATATATATTTTATCATGATTTCACATGATGATCATGCAGAAAAAAAGTGAAAACTACAATGTCAACATGCTAAGAATCATTTTGAGGTATAAAAAATGGAGGTAATTGTTAAAATTAAACAGGATAGATCTATGTCATAAAATCATTAGATTTCTACTTTTAAATGTAAATATTTTTCATGTTCTATTTTTTTTAATGCCTATAAAAGTTGTGATGACTCATGAAACCCTATATTATCATTAATATTAGACCATTAGAGTAGTGGTTTACATTGAGATGTTAGAAGAAGGGGATGAATACCTTACTCCATCCGAGTGCATACTCTATTGAGCCATATTTTTAGATAATAATCAACCATTGAACATATTTTGGAATAGCACTAATCTATATAATTTTTTTTAATTTTATCTTGTAGTTAATAAGTCCAATTTTATGATATTTAAAATTTTATTGATATTGACGGGCAAGTAGATATTTTTTAACATTGGGAGAATCATGAAAAAATCAAACCTATACTTGATATGAAAAAATGTATTTCCTTCTATTTATTGAAATTTAAGTGTTGGGTACTACTAAAGTTGAAGTGGAGGTGTTATAATTATTCCCGAGTTAAAAATTGTCTATTAATATAATTTTATTATTCAATAAAGAAATTTTTACCCATACTGATCAAGCATAAAAGTCACAACAAAATTTCGAGTTTCCATAACCTAAGTACCCGAATTCATATGTTTAAAAAGAAGTTAGTACCCATATATTTTATTCCACTTTCAACTAATTTATAAATTCCCATATTATATAGAGGGGTACTTTAATGAATTTTTATTGGGGAAACTATATAAGTTGTATAACTACAAAAAACTAGAATAATGAAAATCTAATGTTTTCTAATTAACAAACTACAACCCCAATCCGATTTTTTTGAACCAAAGGCTTTCCACCTATTTATAGTACAATTATATCACCTTCAAGGGGGAGTTATACCAATATTTTTAAACTTTAAAATTTTTTAGAGTTTCATTTTTTCTTTCATTCTTATGAAAATTATATGCAGTTCATTCCATGGGGAAAACACTAGTCTACCACTTGATGCTTATATTTTTATTTAATGGAAATAATAATCCCCATTCTAGAAGATAAAAGATTAATCTCCCTAACTTAATCATTTATTTTTAATTACATTATACATAAAATGATGTAAAATAACGCTAATTTGTTTACATATTTTAGGGGCATTAATTGGGAAAACATTGAACTCTAATAAAATCATCAGGGAGTATGCATTATTTTGTAATTAAGGCACAAGGATTCAATATTCTCATGAGTTTATATTCATTTTTTACTATAATTTTCAATTTATTTTTTTCTTTTCTTGGTCTAAAGAAATTTACAAATGTATTGTATTTGTGGTTTTGTGGAGGTTGTTTATGAATATCATTAGAACAATTAACTTTAAATATCTCCACTACATTCCCAAATCCGTTTTAAAATGAATATGTCCATAAATTATTCCAACCATGGAATTAAATATTTGGGACAATGTTGGGTTTTAATTATGGGGGAGAGGGTCTTAAAATGCATCGAACTATATTTCAATGTTTGTCAGGTGAGACCCCCCATAAACAATTTATATGTGTAAATAATTTCATTTAAATAAAATATTATTTATATTTATTATCTCTTTATAGAATTGTATGTCGTTTCATATTTCTTATATTAAATATTTTTTTCTAGAATTCAATAATTTCATTGTGATTTTGATATTTTAATAGAATGTTGAATTGGATATTTTCACTAAATAATGAGCTTTAAAATATATTTTGATACATATATAATTTTTGATTATTAATAATGTCTCAAAATTTTCAAAGAAAAGAATACCACATTACACTATAGGACATAAATCATAAAATATTTCTCTTCACCTTCAACATTGTTGTGATGTATTCTGTCACTTTATCTTCATGTAGGATTAATAAACTAAAGCATTATTTCAATAATAACTGAAAAATAAAAGTCCTTCTCCAATTATTAGTAGAATGAGTACAAATAATTGGTTATTCTCTACTTAGTTTCCTTGACGTTTTATTGAAATTCAATTATATGAAGCATCATCACTCCATTATGAGTCATCATGGACAATAGGTCTGAAAAACATGAGTATTTTCTTATAAGTTGTACACAATTCATAGATAATCCAAGGAAACTGTATATCTATATTATAAATAATATAATTGTACATTACTCGGTCACATTCATATTCTATGGACCCATTAATATCCCCTTACTAATGATAACATTCCCTAATAATGATACATTCTATATAAAAAATTCCATTTTCTATACATTTCATATAACTTCCGTTTCCTCAATTTCATTAAATTTTTCTAAAATTAATCTTGTGTGACACATTTCTATTTTATTTTTTAAGAAGACCAACCATCAATACTACTGAAAATGATTCTAGGTATTATCTAATTAATAAAGTCATTAGGTCCCCTGAGATCACTAGAGCATTCATGAGTATTCGTGGCATCAATATGTACTCATAGTTCCCATACCAATAATGAAATGTAGTATCAGTGAAATACAATTTTTCACTATTAAATGGTGATATATTTATAAAGATCCACATTTTTAATAATATTGACCCATATAGTTGATTGAAAAATTCATGAATCCTTGAAAGTTGATACATATTCTTTATCATGACCTTATTGAGTTCACGATATTTAATACTAAGACATGTCGAACAATAACTTATCTTGAAAATGATTATGATTGTATCCTAAAATGAACCACGTATATATTTAAAATCCTGTCATAATTATATTTTGATTTATTCTTTATATTATCATATTCAATGGGAGACATTCTATAAGGATATATGGATATTGTATAGGATCCAGGTATAAGATCAATTGAGAATTCAACATCTCAATTAGAAGGAACACCAACAAACTCATTAGGAAATAAATATTTTTATTCCAATAAAATGGGCATGAATTCTTAAGTGGTCCCCTATGTTTTTAATCAATTGATAAATATATTATCTTTAATGTCCCCGATACACATTAATTCACCCTTTACCAGATTTCAAGGCTTTCCGAACTCAAAGGTGGCTTAGAAGTGGCATAGAAGAGTTTTTCCGTGAAATGATAGAAACAAGAATATTTACGTGCCATGTAAGAATAAAAAATCATGAAATTCATGTTCAGGACGTGTATGATTGTTGTTAAACGAAAAAAGGATATATTTTTTTTAGAAATGACTGAACCCATAGGATTATATGATGTGAAAGGGGATTACACGTCTTGTAAATCCCAGATGCTAAATGTTTTAAAAAATTCCTTCCACTTGGGGGTTTCAAACCGTATATCGGTAGAACCTCTCTTCCAATTATAAGAGACATGGAAACAACATATTCAATATTTTTGGGATTCCATTGCCATGGATCGATCTATATCTTTCCTCCTTCAATCTGTAGAAATCTTTCATTGATCAAAGGTATGTTCTACCTCCATTTCTATAGTTTCTTCGATTTGATTCCTTTAGTTATTCATTTCCATGACATGGATCTTGATCTCGATTTATATTAAGGAGTTATTTTTTTTTTGTTCGTATGGTTAAGGCATGGCATCCTCATGTA
The DNA here is from genome assembly GCA_963277665.1 of Viscum album. Taxonomy (NCBI): domain Eukaryota; kingdom Viridiplantae; phylum Streptophyta; class Magnoliopsida; order Santalales; family Viscaceae; genus Viscum; species Viscum album. The sequence continues at coordinate 437,213,888 of OY728158.1, forward strand.
GATGCATTTCTTCTGGGAGAGGTGATTAGGATCCACAAAATTGGTCAATTTTGGTGTGAAAAATGTAGACACACTTTTTGAGGTAGGGTATTATTTTATTTTCTATTTAATAAATGAAACCATAGATCTAGCATGATTTATCCCCTTAGATGGCAATAAAGATAACCAAATAATTAATTTTACCAGATTAAATTATTGGTTTCAATCATATGGCGATGCTATAGTTTATACCATGATAACAGAATAAATCATTATTTTAAAGATAGTGTGGTATCTGTTCTATCCCTGTTATTATTGGTTTAGTATGTGGAATTGGTAATGAATGTAAAGGTGTATTTAATATTTAATTAATTAGATAAAATATTAAATATGTATGTTTAATAAATATGGTGTGTTCTAGATTAATTCTCCGAGAATGTATAAATGAATTGATCTTACATTTGTTAAGGGAGAAGAATAAATACTTCAATCATATTGATGATTTTTTATAAAAGACGTAATGTAATTTTAATTTAACTATTTAAATAACTCGTGGGAGCTTGTGATAGATTGATGCTTAGTTTTACATAGTTTGATCCTATAAATAATTAATTGGTTAATTCAATACAGTATAAGAATTTTATTTGTGTTAAATGATAATGCCTTATAGGAATTGAGTTACTCACTTTCTTATAAAGTACATGTTTCTTGTGCTTTAGATCTATGACTCCTCATTGTGTATCAATGCTGAATGCCTTTATTTAGGCCAAAGATCCAAGTTTCAATGTTTATTTTCTACAACTTGCGATGGGAATTCATAAAAGGATGGATGGGCCTAGAGTTATGTTGTGGTATATTGGGTGGGGAGGCCTCAATGTGATGTGAGCCTTCAGTGGATGAGCCTGGGGTAGCTAATCATGGAATGATGTTTTGGTATGTGGGGTTGAGAGTGCCGATTTTTATGCCAATAGTTAACTCTTTTGATTGATAGATGAATTGGGATATGCATGTGCGTGTAAGGGAGGAAATGGGGATGGTATAATAGTTTGAATCTAGGATTACCCATAGATATGAATGTTGAATCTTATTTGAGTCTATTGTTTGGATGATATCCAAGTTGTTTTTTAGATACTTTCCTTTCCCCACTGCTTGTGGTAGATGGATGTTATTGGGTGTTTACCTTGGTTAGTTTAATAATATGGGTTCAAATAGTTTATTTCAATACAGAAATTAATTTTTTTAATAAATTAATAAATGTTTAACCCACTGGGTTGCGTATTGATGAGATGAAATTATGAGGTTTTAATTTTGAAAATCTGTGGACTTAGTTTCTTATTCATTGGGGTTATGAAACGTTTTTGTAATGGTATTGAAATACAATTTAGAAAGTGAAAATGGTTAATTAATAGTTAACAAATTAAATATTTTAATCTGAAAATTATGAAAAGGTATAATATAATTTAATCTATCAATTTAAATTGTTGTGTGGTTATAGAATATCTAATCATAATAGTTGAATGCAAGAGTCCGAGAGACACAAGAAATAGTTGTGTATGAGACATGGTTATTCTCATAGTTTGGTTGTGATATATATTATATCATGTACATTTGTGTTTCTATAAGCAATTTCACCCATTTGGTTAGGGAAACTAACACCATGAAAATTTTGAGCCTGGGGGGTGGGGGTGTTTTCCCAAACATATTAGTGGGAGGATGGATGGATAAATACCCCTTTTACCCCACCCTCTTCTATTGGAAATTACTTGGGATGGTATGAATGGTGGTTAGTCTTCCCCATATATGTGCATAAAGGGCTATAATGAGTTCTATTTATTTCACACACATGTATTTTGAACATAGATTCCTAAGGACTACTATATCTATAACATGTATAGGCTATGATACCTTGATATTCCTTACACGTTGTATGATATGTGATGGATTGGTGTATAAAACCCTTTGTAGGATACACATTATATGGGTTGTGGTGGCTCCCAGAAACTATATATTTACTTCTGATTATGTGGATGTGGTGGTGTGTAGCATGAAGGTGCATGTTTTTGTGCTTTGACCAGGTATCTATTAGCTAGCCATTTTAGAGAGAGATTCTCATGACATGTGATGTTGGTGCAGAGAAGCAAACCAATGAGGAAGTGATAGCAGGGTACCCATGATATTCATTATAAAATCATATAGTCTTCTATGTGATACTTCGTGAATGTAGCCATGGTGCGGCTCGAAACATAGTATAGTTGTTTCGGTGATGAGTTTTTTTTATTTTCATTCACTATGTTTCAGCATTACTTCTTTTCCATTTTCTTGAGAGGCTCTAGGGAGGATCCAATGGAATATACTATTATACTCAACCTATGTATATAAAGACTATTATTCAGGTCACTTGTTTTTACTGGAGATCATGCTGGTTACTAATAGATTGTGAATTTTGTAGGAGCTAATTGGGCTACGTGGTCATCATCACATTTACAATTTATTTTGGTACTTGATGTTTTACTTTTCATTGTAGTATTTATTTCATGAGATAAAATAAGTTCTCTTTTGGTTTAATTTTATATTTGAGTCAGAATAGAAGTTTTTTGGTGTCTTTCTTAGATTTTAATTTTTCATGTATTCTATTAGAGGGTAATTCCTCTTATCTATGTGTTTTTTAAACTCTCGATGCTAGTCGCCCACCTGAGGCCTACTAGAGGTGGGACTCAAGTTTCATGATCTCTCTAGAACCATTTCTGGCCCATGATATGAACACCTTCAAGGGAGGGGGTCCTGACATAGTGGTTTCAAAGTTTTGGTTGAGAGATATAATTCTGTTTTGAGTAAGGTACATTAAAGGATGTTTTTATTGGTAGGTTAATGGTGTAAGATAAGTTTATAAATTATTGTAAACATGGTACACCATGTTAAAATTGGGTATTTAGTTACCATTGTGTTCTGATTCACAATCCTTTAATATTATATCGGCTACTAAATGAGGTAATACATATTTTTGGATAGAGACATAGGAATGGATCATGCATAATTTTTTTATGCTCGTGTTTGAATGGATAGAACTTGGGATAGGTCAACCGAAAATGAATACAAGAAAATAATTATTTAATGTTACAGTCTTAAATATTCTTCTTTAGGAACTATAACTATTTTATATTTTGGAGGAATGTATCTAGGTCGACGTCCTTTTTTTGATTTTTGTAAAGAAAATATTCCTAAATTTTCCCCAGTATATCATCATAGAGTGAAGGTTGTGAATGACAACACTTGTAGAAGGACAATTCGATAGTGCATGAGTCTACAAATGAATTTATGATCATGTTTAGATACAATCACATAATATTGATTGAAGGAGCTTGAGATATCCTTCAGTTTGATTCTTTCTTAAATGGAAAAATAGGTATTGTATTGATTTAATGATTCTACGTGGGGAAGAGAGGCAATGGTTTTTCTTGTTCCTCTAAGATCACAAGGAGTTATCAGTCTCACCAAAAATATTTTGATCATAGTTCATAGACGATTTTCATTCTTTGACCATGAAGGTGACCATTCCCCAAAAGATTCCAAATATTTAATAGGAGATCTCCAGTGTATGAGAGTTCGGGATCCATTTCATGAAACTTATGTGATATGCTTCAGACCTATTTCTAGATGAGCAGGCCAGACCAATGAATTTTGAGGATTCTTTGCTTCAAATGGTCCAGAGACTAGTACCCTAGTTTATGTTGATTATATATGTTGAGGTGATGGTTAGATTTTAGGTTTTCAAGAGACCTTTTTGTAGATCCAGACTAACATGATAGGGGAGTCAACAAGATTTTTCTTGAAGAAGAGTTGTGTTATCAGGTTCATATTTCCTTAGACAAAAGTGCATTCAATCAGCTGTTCGTTGGTCCCAACCCTCAGAGTCTTGTTTCTAATAAGGTGTCCACTATCAATAATATTCCCTGGGGTAAAATGAATGTTTTTCTTATGGAGGATGTGGACATCAGTGGAGAGAGTGCCTGAACATTTTGAGTAGTTATCTTTCACCAATTGTTCCACTTCAAGCTCCTCTAGTGGGAATTTCGATCAAAGGAAGCAGTAGTACGTTGTTGTAGTTTCGGATCACCATAGAGTAGATAGGTTAGGAAAAAGAAATCCCAAATATGAATCCATTTTATATATATGAGAGAATGACTGTGGAAGTTACAGGTAGTGTATAAGGTCGTGGTCATCTTCATTATTTAGTGTTACCACCACTGGGAGACCCATACATCATTAAATGTACCTTTTTCCTATTTTACACTTGGGTGAATTCCTTATTTAATCAAGGAGTGGAACACTGCATCATACCACCTACCATTGTCTATTCATTGGGACTTGAGGTAGAGAGACAAACAATTACCTTGGAGTTGACTACACTAGTTGCAGTTCAAGCTAACTTGTTGGATGTATGTACAGAGTATGAGCTGGTGATGGGGAAGCACCGCTCATGTGGAGATTTCTTATATTTATAGATACAACCATATGAAATCATTTGTTACATCTATTTCATTTATTCAGTGTAGGTTAATGCAGATTTATTCTCTATGAAGATCGTGTTCATCGATGCTAATAGACAGCTAGCAATGTTTTTTGGGGAGATATACCCTCAATTTATTCAAAGGATTGTTCTTTACATTTTATAAATTATTGATAGGATGATGTTTAATTTTTCAAAGGTCTAGAAGCTGTAGTTTCCTATAATCATTGAATAATACCTTGATTCTTTTTAGAGGTGGTTGTATTTTGACCCACTCAATGATAGATCAATTTTGGGAACAAATAATAGCCAACCATGTCTATTATATCCAGGTATACATATAGGATGGACCCTTCCATGTTAAAATTTAGAAATTTATAGAACAATGTTTTATTTCATTTTGTTTTTATTCATTCGGGTGTGTCATTGTGGGGTGAACCTATCTTCTTCATGAATAAGGATGATGGGAATTTATTGTTGTGCATCAATTATCATCACTTGAACCAAGTGACAGTGAAGAACCACTATCCTATTTTTTCTAATAATGGTTTGTTTGATCAACTAAATGGTAGAAGTTGATTCCTAAAATATTGGTTTGAGGTCATTATAGCCTCAGATGCATGCGAAGGATGAAGATATCCCAAAGACGCCATTCCATTATCATCATGGGCATTAAGTGTTTATGAGTTTTTTCTTAGTGTATCAAATTCTCCAGTTATGTTCAAGGGTTTAATGAATGAAATGTTCAGTGATTTATTGGATATGTTCTATGTGGTTTTAATGGTTGACATCTTTATGTACTCCATTTTCTATAGGAGCATTTAGATCCTATTTGTTCTTATTTTTGGAAGTTCCCCGCCATGAGAAATTGTTTGCGACATATCGGATGTGAGAGTTTTGGATTTGTAAAGCCTATTTCTTGGAAAATTTCCTAACCTATATAGGATTAGTTGTTGATCCATCAATGATATAAGATGTATTGTCTTGGTAATCCCCAAATATAGTGGAAAAGGTGAAAAATGTACTTGGTACATTAAGATATTCTATGAGTTTTATAGTTGATTTATCTTTGGTCACAACTCCTCAGACTGACTTGACTAAAAGGGGTCATTCATTCTTATGGATTGATCTGTATCAAATATCTTTTCCACATCTAAATGAGGTGTTTTTCAGTTCTACAGTCCAGTTTCTACCAAAAAAAAAGATTTAGTTTGAGGTTTTCTATGATACTTTGTGTTTTATGTTGGGATGTGTTTTGATACATCATAGATTAATTGTTTTTTATGGGTATCAATATTTATGTCCCCATGAGCGTAACAATTACACTCATGATCCTATGTTGGTAGTGGTAGTGTTTACATTAATGTTGTGGAGACATTACCTAATTGGAGATCATTTTATGGTTGTTGTAGATCATAGGTGCATGAGGAATTTGTTCACCCAATGTGACATGAACATGCACCAGCGTTGGTGGATGTTGTTATTTCTAGACTATGAAATCGAGTGTTCATATATACCTAGAAAGGGGAATTTTATGGATAATTCATTTCTAATGAATCACATAGTTATGATGTTCTTGAATATCGTGATTCCTAGAGAGCGATGGAAGAACATACATAATTTCATTTAGATATGGAAGAAGTTTTTGGTAGAGGTTATCTTTTTTATGTGATGGTGCAGTCATATATTCTGTAGAAGGTGAAGAAATACATGTTGGGGGTTCCTAAGTTGGATGTCTAGAGAGACTAAGTTCATTGTGGAAAGGCCCATGATTGTTGGTCTCAGGATGAATAATACCAAGTTTTATTTTCAGGGATTGATTTTTGTTCCTTTTTCATTGTTGGAGATGGTTTTCTGAGAGTTCCATAGTTATTTTTTGGATTTACATCTTGTCGTGGTGATGATGTTCCATGTTTTGGGGGTCATTTTTGTTGCATGGTTTTAAGCGTGAAATTGTATATTTTTTGTCTCGATGATCTGTTTGGATGATAGTGATGGATGAATTCCATGTTCCTAGTGGTTTTCTCTTGCCTTTATAAGTTCCCCTATTGAACTGGGAGGGCATCTTGAGGGAATTTATTACTATTTTTTATCAAGATACAATAAGATATGATTATATATGGGTGGTAGTGGATCATTTGATGAAATATGACCACTATAAAATTATTAAGGTGTAGATCTCAGTTATGGTTTTGTCTAGGTAGTCTTTTATAGGACATGTCCATACACTATGGAATCTGGAGGATGATCATTTCCATTTGAGATCCTCTTTTTACCTTATGTGTTTGGTTTGGTCTCCAAAATATTCTTACATCTCATCTATTCCACAGTATTTCATTTCATCCATAGATAGATGGTCAGACATAGTGGACCATCCAAAATCTTGATGTTATTTTCCTCTCTTATGACCTGGATTTTTGTGTTTCGTGGATGAGGCACCTAACCTTAGTTTAGTTCTCTTGAAAAATATTTTTCACTCAACCAATGGAATGAAATAATTTAATTCCTTGTTAGGTAAACCATTCCATTCTCAATTATACAGCACCAATTATAGAGAGTTAGAAATTATGACTAGGAAATTGTATAAAATATAACAAAAGATGGTTTGGATGATTCTAAATAAGAATAATACTGCGTAGGATCATCAAAAATCCTATAATGATCATCAGAGGGGACCTATGGAGTTCTAAATTTGGGATAATGTGTTCTTAAGTGTGACTACCAATCATGGGAAGAGTTGTTTTTGTTGTGGGAGTAAGCTTTCTCCCCAGCTTCTTGGGAATTTCTAGGTGTTACCTCTTATTGGAGTTGTGGCACATCAAATAGTGCGTCTCCCATAGGTAGAATTTCATGTGATTTAAGAATTAAACATCAGGTATGTTAGTTTCATGGTGTGTTTGTTTTTAGGGTTATATAATAAAAAGGTGATACATTTTAAGGCATAAATTGAAACATTATGATTACATGATGTGAAAGGGGATTAGAAGTCATGTAAATACCCAATGCAATATTTTTTAAATGTTTTTAGCCACTGGGGTATTTCAAACCAAAAAACTGTCACACCTCTTTCCCGATATGAGGGTACTTAACAGCCCACTCTTTGAGGTTTTGGTGATTCCTTTATCAAGTATTTATATCTAGCTTACATCTATCAATCTACTATGATCCGCCTTTTATCTAAGGTAAGTTATACTCTATTCTATGAGTTTCATGGATTAGTTTTATCCAATTCATTTTATCCATTTGAGGTCACTTGAGGTAGGGGATTCATTTTTTCACTACTTGTTAATGAGAAATCATATCTCTATAATTATTTTCCACCTTAGATCACAATTAAATTATCCAAATAATTACCTGAACCAGCTTAAATAATCGGAATTGATAGCACATCGATGTTTTCATTTGTACTCTAATGAGGGGATTCATTTTAATTTTCTAGATAGTTTGGTATCTATGATATTATTATAATTCTTGTTTTAGCATGTGAAATTGGAAAATATTGTAAATGAATAAATAATTGCTAATTAATTGTATATAATATTAAGGAGCCATGTTTAATGAATCTAATGTGGTGTATTTTAATGAAACAATAATATTTAAATTAATTGATCTCCCATGTGTTAATATAATTTATTGATGATGTAAAACATGTCGATACCTTTTGGTAATGTTATTAAAGGAATAATAAATTAATAATTTAATTAATCTGTGAATGATTTTTATATATTATGGAATAAGTCTCCCATAATTGGAAAACATAAATAATGAACCGGTTAAATAAATATTGAATAAGAATAGGTCTTGCGATAAAATATAATGCTTTTTAGGGCCTAAGTTTCCCTCTTTCTTATAATGTCCAAGAGTCTTGTCTTTTGGAGCCATGAGATCTCGATGTGGAAGAAGGAAGAATTCATCTCTTTAAGGAAAAGTACGTGGTTTATAGTTCTATTTCCTGTTATTTTTAATGTGATGTGAGCCTCACAGGGATGAGCATGGTGGTATTTTTTGTTATATTATGAATAGAGGCCCAGTTGTGATGTTAGCCAAGAATTTCTAATTCTATAGGGTTGTTGTGGGTTGTGGGAAGGAAGCATGTTTGTTGTGTAGAAGTAGATACTTGTGATGGAAGGATGCAATAGGATATCTCAATGGGAGTAGATTAGGAAACCATGGATAACCAAATGAGATGAAAAATGGCATACCCATTGATATGAAATTTTTATATTTTTTAATATTCTATAAGGAAAATTCCATTTAGTTTTTATATATTATTTCCTTTACCCACTGCTAGAAAATATTGATGTGCTTGGTTGTTTACCTTGTTTGGTATTATAGGGTGTTTTCAGAGAGTAACTAGTAAAATTGAACGAAATCCTTGTTATAAATGAATTAATGCTTAACCCATGGTGTTGTATCTTGCTGGGATGAAATTATGAGGTCAAAATTTTAAGAATTGATGGAATTGGTTTTCTTATTCCAGGAGGGCATGATCCTTTGTTGTAATGGTAATGAAATGTTGTTTGGAAAATTATTACAGTTAATTAATGGTTAAATAATTTTATAACTTAATGTTTAACTATTGAAAAGGGATAAAATAATTTAGTGTCGCTCTTATATTGTCGTCTAATTTTATGATTTCTGGTCTTAGTAGGGGTATTCGTGAGTCCATGATAGATTATCTATTATTGAATCTGAAAAAAGTCTATTCCCATATAATGGATATGAGATATATTATATCATGTACATTTTTATTCTTTTATACACTACTTCACCCTATCGATTAGTGAAAAAGACACCCTAGGTATTCTAAGCCCCTGGGATGGGGGTGTTTTACAAAACATCTTTGTAAGATGAATAATGGGTAATTATCCCCATTTTCCCTTTTAAATTATCATGGAAGATATTGTACTAGTATGCACGGTTTTTAATTTTTCCAATATTTGTCTGTAGATAGATGTAATGAATTTAGTTATTTCAGAAACATGTATTATGGATATGGTCTCCTAACGACTACTATTTGAATAACATGTATAAGAAATGATGGATTGAGGATCCTTACTCAGTGTACATGCTGTGATGAAATGAGGTATAATACCACATGTATGATTCAAATTATATAGATTATGGTGGCTCCCATAAACTACCTAGACTATTTTATTTACATGTATATGGTTGTGTGTTTCATGAGGTACAATTTGTGAATCTTCGACTATGTTTCTTTAGGAAATCCTTTTGTGGAATGATTATCAAGATACGAGACATTGGTTCTGTGTATAAAACTAGTGGTGGTGTGGTGTGGGGGGGGTATCCTTGACATTCAATATTAAATTACATTTTTTTGTTTGTGAGACATGGTGATATTATCCATGGTGAGGATGGGACCTTTTTATACTTCTTTAGGTGACTAGTCAGTTTCACTTTTTTTTAATGTGCTTTAGAATGCTTTCTTTACCATATGCACAGGAGGATATGGAGAGGATCCCAATGAGTTTACCATTAATGTTTACCTATGCATATAAAAATCATTCTTCAGGTCAGCTGGAGCTGGTTCGAGGTTAAGCTGGTTACTACTTGCTTGTAAATTTTTCAAGATCTTCTAGGAATTCGTGGTCAACACTAGCTTTATCTATTCCTTTAGAACTAGTAGTTTCCATTTTAGTTTTTTTATTTCTTTCATGAAATTTCATATGTGTACTTTATCTTTTGATTTATGTTCAAGTCTAAATAGGAGTTCGTTGGTGTCTGTCTTATCTATCTCTATCTCATGTTCCCACATAGTGGGTAGTTCCTCCCATCTATGTGTTTACTATACACTAAGTGCGAGTCGCTAACATGGGGCCTACTAGAGGCGAGACTCAGGCGTCACTATATCAATTATTCCATTTTGGGACTAGTAGGGGTACATCCTATGGGGAGGGGGTCTTGACATGATTTCTCATATGGAATAAAATCTATGATTATAAGTAATATTGCAAATGGGAATCATTATCTTAATTATACCATTATATAATTTTAAGATAATTCAAGATATGGAAATTGATTTATCTTCCCCCAATAAGTTGATTAGGAATCTATTTCGAGAAAACCATTCCATTCCATTTATAACTATAAATTTCATTAATAGATATATGATCATGTTTTTTGGGAGGTTCAACCATCAAGGATTCAATGGGGAGTGTTATATTCATCAAATAAAATAAGTATAATTTTTATTATTTCCACTAATAATTAAACCTCAAAATTATGTGGATGTTCCTGAATATTTATATAGAAGATGAAGGATATGAATTACCACATAAATCAAAAATCAAATATTAAGAGTTCTTTTCTTGAATAAATAACTTGTGTACCAATAACCACATTGTTTTTCTTATCCACCAACATAATGGTGACAACGTTAGATATCCCTTTACCTCTTAGGCTTGGATGTTTCTATTATTGGTTATCTTTAACAACCCTTATATTAATGAATGATTTTTAATAGTTTTCATATCGAATGTAGAAGCTACAATAGAACATAGACTCGGGGTTTCTCATGAAATTACTTTCTTCGATCCTATTTTTAGTATTATTTATACCTCTTTTACATTAGTTTCCCTATCATTCGTTAATTCCACATTAAAAAAAATTGGCCTCCTTGAAAATGTTTATAGGATGATTATTCTAATACATTTTACATGTGGTATGTGAGATATACTTTCCACTATGATATTTAATCAATGATATCCAAAAATTATACTCCATTCTTCTATTCCTATGTCATGTTCTCTAAGACCATTGGGATTCAAAAATCTCCATATTAACATTTAGGGAACATTGTAAATCATCATAATAGATATTAATGTCCTTAATTATTGAATCCATTTATAAAATCAACCTTATCCCACAAAATATGAGATTAATTTACTTTTGGTGTTAATGATGAAACCAAAAGAATACCATCCAATCATTGTGAAGTTTAATTCATAATAATTCGGATATTCTTCCACATATTGATTGAGTGAAAGAAACTCAATCACCATTTTAATACAGACAGTGAATGGAAAACATTAATTCATAAATATCCTCTTATATTCCATTCAATCTATTTGTTCTATGTGTTCCATACTATTTTTATTCTTGTGTTTCATTCATCAATTATCAGCTCCTCCTAGAAATCTACAAACAACCATCCTAACCTTCTTTCATTATAAGAATGTAACGAAAAAATGTATTCCCAAATGTGTTAACATGTTATATTGTGATTATCGGATAATATGATCCATTAATAGTTAAAAGTCTCTATCACATAAATGACAAAATCCCAACATTCTAAATCATAGGTAAATGAGGGTGATTCATCTGATTCTTTTAACTATTCATAACATGGCTTATTTATTCCAGTACTATATTAATTTTTTAGTCTCCATCTATACTAACATTTGTAATTTAATTTGGATAGTCAACAAATTTCTCATTGCATATTTCTATAACATAATTTATCCTATTTATAGAAATTTTATATAGTAATGGAATGTTAGGGATGAATTTATTCAAACTAATAATCATATAAAGGAGGTAAAATTAAATATTAAGTAAAAACAATTAAATAACATATACACCATATCTTATGAATTTCAATGTTTTATTCTAGATTAAAAATATTATTTTTAGTATTAAATTATATAAAATAATATTACATTCAAATTCATCATAATGTTTTTTAAACAACATGTTAATTAACTATAGCATATACCTTTGGAGTTCCTAGAAAGCTATGTTGTATTTGACCCACTCATCATGCATCGAGTGAAAATATTTTTCAAACCCAACTTTCCACTTTGTGGATGATTACACATATGTGAATCTATTACACAGTTTTTCCCAATTTATAGTATCATGAAAGAGATATAATTTTTGTAAAAACCAAAAAATATATTCCTTAGCTAAATTTCAGGATTTTATCCTATACTATGACATTACGCCAGTTTTTTAAAAACTATTTTCTAATAATAAACTCTAAAAATAAATAACAATTTGTTTGAAAACAGATATAGAAACCAAATTTTTATAATGATTTCAGTTCATGATTATATATATATATATAATCAATTTAAATAAAATTAAAATATATATAGATGTAGTGTATCTGAGACATTAAACACAAAAATAAATAATTATAAGAAAATCATTTCATATTTATAAAAAATTATCCATGGTTCTTATAGTTCCCATATGTCATATAACACTATATCAGATAATATGAGGAAATACATAAACAGAAATGGTGATCTATAAATCCCAATAAGTGAATAATCAATCAAAAATATGATTGTGAGTCAACACATATAAGATATGAGGAATAATATGATATTATAATGAGAGTTATCCATAGATTGAAATCATAATATAATTGGAAGATATTGTATTTTTTCAGGATCATGAATGTATGGAAAAACATAAAAAATGGAATCATAATCATATGTTAAGGCTCAATAAAATGAAAACACATCATTGTGTGTTAGACAAATCATATGTTAACCATACATGGTTCATCAAGAAATGAAAAAATCACCTAATAAATTGGATAACTTTTAAGACACACCCTTTATATTCATAATATGTATATGGATATTCATTCCATATGAGGAAAAGAAACCATATGTGACCATAATCATGAAAAAACCAATGAGAATGAAATGGGTTTCATAATACAATATCACAACATAACTGAGGGCTATATCATAAGGATTCCCAATTGAATAAGGATCTAAATTATTTTGGGATGTTTATAATTTAAAATGATGCATAAGACTTGAACAATGAGTTCTAATTTCAATACATTCATGAAAAGCATTGGGGAAGTAGAATTAAAAAAGAGACACATAGTTGATGCACTATGAAATGGGAAAAGGGGATTTTTTAAATAATTAAAATATTATTATTTTCCATTGGACTAGAATGTAACCATTTTGATTTACATTAAATTAATATGGTTTTGAAATTATATTCAGGTTTATAATACCATTTTATAGAGTAGGTACTCGACATGGAATAATAATTTTTTTTTCAGTTTCCTTGGATCAAGTTCACTTAATGGAGAGAATTGTGAAGGAACAATTAAAAAATTACTATCCCAAAAAATAATTTTAAAGTAAAATTGATTCAAATGTAAATAAATATATAAAAAATATAGATTAATTACTTTAGAATAACACCGATTAAAAATGAGAAGGATAAAGAGAATGTGTAACCCAAGAGTAACAAAGGTGCTTCAGAATATCGCTTACACAAGTCCAGATTCATTTTGCACATGAATCCAAATTCTAGAATAAAAAATTTTTGTTTATTAAATAATTTTTAATAACCACTTACATATATTTTTCATTTTATAAGGACTATATTTTATCATGTTTTATTAATTTATTAAATAGTTTCTTCTTATGTTGGTGACTATATGTGGCTGAGTAAATCCCTCTAAAACATCTTTAGAATATTAAATGTGCTCAACTGTGTTATAATATAACATCATAATATCCATATTTTTTTAATTTATATGGATTTTAATATTTCATAATCATATATTTGTTTTTCAATTTCATAGGTTTTCCGTAAATTGAAAAACAATTATGAAAGGTGCCTCAATATGTTTATTTAAGGCGGCTAAATTTACTATGACCATTTATTATTAATATAAACTATAGTATGTAAAATATCATCAATATATAATATTAATATATTTATTAATATATTTACTATACATAAATATATTTTTAAATTCATCCATGTTATGAGGTGACAGAAAATTGCACCTTTTATTCATAGTAGTGGTAGTCTGCATATATGATTGAAAATGTCGTCATTTTTGGAATGGGTTTTAATGGAGCTAAAAAATTGATATTCCATTAACATAATAACATTTTAAAATATTAATAATATTTATTCTATCATTATTTTATCGGTATATTTTATTGGATGGGGTATAAGAAGAAACAATTTAAGAGTTATCGGTTGAGAACATTACCTCCCCCGTTGTATATTCACATTTTGGAAACATGATAAGGATCCTTAGCCTAGTTTTACAAAATGACCAAGTATTTAAGGGAATGAGGATATGGTTGAGGATATAAAATTTATGATTTTTTTTCAATTTAATTCTTTATAATGAATGTATAAATGTGTTGGAGGTGGGATTATGTTATAAACGAAGGGATCAATGTTTTGGTAGATATAGATTTTTTATTTAAAAGGATAACAAGTTTCACAAGTTATAAGGATAAAAGTGTTTTAACATGGAGTGGGTGAACCTTTATAGTATTAAATCATTCAACCATTCATTTTCAAAAATATTTTAATCAACTTTTTTGGTCTTCCACTATTGGATTTATTATTGTTACAATTTTTTCCTTCATTGAGGTATCTTTTTATTACCTAATTAATTTATTTCCTATGACTCAAAATAAAATAAACCTTATTAAATAATTTCAATGTAATTATTCAAAATTTGAAAAAAATATTTTATTTGATTTTTTTCGAAAATTTATGAAATTAAATTTTAATTTAAAAATTGTAAATCACATTAAATTTTGTTTTTATGTTATTTTAATTATATAATTGATTTTATGGTCAAATTAATAATGCTTTTGATTTCCATGAAACTAATTATTTTATTTTTATCCAAATTTTTTTAGTTTATAATCCATGTTATAAAAAAACCAAAAAATAAAATATGAAAACATAAATAAATTTAAAATTTAAAAATAATTTTCATTAGAATAAAATATTACTTAATTTGAAAAATTACTAGAATGAGATTACTAATTTCAATATACAATTATTTTTGTCAACAAATATATATTTGGGAACTAAAATTGTTTCATAATCAATAAAATTATACTTCGTGATAAATACATAAACATATTAATATTAGTAGAAACAGTATTTTTACTATTTTGCTAAAAATCAGTTATTTCAAAAGAATCTGTAAAATTATTTCAATGATAATTTTTATATCATGAATTGAAAAATTATTTTTATCTTTTTAGATACAATTTATATTAGTGATAAAAATTAATTTTATGCACAAGTACAAAAAAACCAATTTTTTTAAAAAAAATTATTTTTTGTTATAAATATAATATAAGCTTGTTTTCAATTATAAATTTTATCATACTCTTCATATGGTAATATTTATTCAATTACATTTTCATTATTAATGATAAAATTCCATTATTTTTTATTATCTATATTACCACATATCACATATATTTATAATTAAATGGGAAATATCTTAATATAATTTCCTGTTCGTTATATTTTTCACACTAAATTAAATATCACACTCTAAATTTTATATAATGAAATAAGGGGAAATAATTTAGGATGTTTTGTAAAATTATATCTTCAGGTTTAAATGTTTCCTCTTTGTACTTTTTATTGGGAAAATAAATTAATATTATGATTTGTATTTTTTCATAAATCATTGTGTCTATGGTTTAAAAACTTCACTGGATTCTTCTCATAAAATATATCACTAAATAAATAAAAAACCTCAATATTTAATACATTATAGTTATCTAGTAAGTACATTCTCAATAGGGATACATAAAACAAATCATGTACTTTAGATATATTTGGGGGATCACTAATTAATGAGACACAACTCCAATGTGATCACGAATATCAAAGAATCTAATATACCATAGAAATAATATCCCATACATTCTAAACCAAATGAAACACACATACTATCTTATATAGATTAATACTTTATCACTAACCTCAATCTACAATTTTCATTGATGGTTATCATTATAATTTCTTAAGAAATCTACACTATCATTAAGTGTTATTTAGTTGTCATGAAATTCAATTCTATTTCATAAACATGATTCAATTCTAGTAGAATATATTCACCAACCTTATCCCAAAATGGTTGAGTTTTATATTTCTTCACATATAGGGATTCATATGGGAACATTTTAATACTCTAGAGGAAACTATTAGTGTGCGGGAACTTGAACAAAAGAACATAATAGTCCCATTACCCTATGAAGTCTATTGAATAGGTTCTCAATATATACTATTATTTTTAGATTGTTTTATTAGATTTTACATTTTTATAGGGATAAATTTCTATAAATATCTTTAACTATATATTTTATTTATATAGGAAATGTTTCAATAACATAGGGGTGATCCTTGAAATTGAATCAAATAAAATTTATAGTGGACTTCCATGTAGAATACCTACTTATTTAAAGTAGGTCCTAATGGGATCAAGTGATACATCCACTGAAATGGAAATAAAGTGACCAGTAAAAACAATATGATCCACAAAAACCCATACCACATTATTCTAATTTTATGTCCTTTGATGAACCATGTCAAAATCCATAGTTATTTTATCCCCTATAAATATGCATATGGGTAATGGTTTTATAGTCTACTTATATATTTTTCACTTTGACAACACTTAATAGCAGATCATAAAACATTATATACATTCTAAAATCCCCTTCATTATATTTTCCCACTAAAACTATTCTCAAAGAACTCAATACATTTGTGTGATCCCATCATTGATAGATAATTGTGCTATGAACATAATTTAAAATCTCTTTATTTATCTCCATATTTGATAGAACATATAGCAATTTTATAAATCATAAAACTCCTTTATCATCATGTTTTTACTCTAAGAATTTTCCACTCACACCATACAACATGTTCTATATATCCGCATCATAAATTTGATATATAGTAATTGTTTATAAAATGGATGGATTAAAAATCATTTCAGTGACATAAAATGATGTTTATTCTTTATGAATCCCATTTACATCAATTTAATGTCTATGAAGATAGGATCCTCCTCAATAATTTTAATAGATAATGGTATATGAGTCATTATACTCATAGTATATACCATATTATTCTCCTTCCCATGATTGTGCAGGATTTTGTAATCATAATCCTCGATCATATATAACCATAATTGTTGATGCATGTTGATATTGTTTTGTTTGAATTTAAATTTTAGTCTCTTTTGGTCTGTCTATTATTTTCACTTATCATTATATATATAATTAACATTGTGGTATTTGATAACATTTTGAAGAAATAATTTATTTTATTATGCTCTTGAAACTAACATTGAAATACTAAATTGATTATCTTCACTAAATAGTTAATTTGGGGTGTTTTAGGATTTTAATAAACTTTATATTACAAATGTATCTTGAGGTCACTCAACATAAAAAAATACAAATACATAACCAACATTTATACATCTATACCAACTAAGAAGATACCACTGGAGGAGTGTGAATGCGATTATTCCTACATAATGTGACCTCAAGAGGAGTGTGTATGTGACTATACTAGTTGCAGTGGAGACCTTTATAGACTGATTGAACCTAGTATTAGAATATCATCTTAAATTCACTAGCTGTGAGATGCCAAGGTGGCCAAAGTAGGGTCTAGTAGTATGACAGAGGAAGTGGTTGTGGTCCTACTCGACGATGATGTAAGAATGATTCTTCCATAAATGGGGATTTAATGTTAAGGATTTGTATATATAGATCAGATATATAGAATTATTAGTCACCTTCACAAGTGGATGATTTTTTTTGTTCAATGATTCCCTCATGGGCCTATGAATTGGGACATTAGTGATAGTGGTGGTCTTAACAGCTATAAATTGGTTGAATTAAGGGTCTTATGCAATGAATCAACTCTATGAAAGTTTGGGATCATTGGGAGGGTATAAATGACTATGTTAATCAATGGTACATTCCAAGTTCTACATGGATGTATTCTGGGACACATCAAAGGGTATGAATTTCTAAATTTCATCACCCCTTGGTTAGTAGTTTACAGGAATTGCTCATCAACATTTTTGGGTTTTAACCATTGATACGTGATGGATCTAGATGGATGTAGATGACCACTGGACCCATGGTTTTAAATTTTCATCCTTTTCTAACCCATTTCGGAGAGATGATTGACAATTTAGAGGGGACCTTAGAGTTGATGGAATATTTATATGAATTTATATGGTAGTTTGTGTATTTAGGATTGTTTAAAAAACATTATATAAACCGTACAATCCATATTTGTTCTTCTAGCAATTCAGATGGATCTAGTAGTCGTTAAAGCTAATGTACATATGGTTTCCTATGGAGGGTTACCCATGTATCCTTCAACCACTCCGGTTTATGTTTACAACTAAGAGTATAGGGAAAAAATAGTACTTCCCTAAAACATTAAAACAAGAATATATATGACTTGTTCTATTAATTATGTAGTGACATACCTAGGGTATATCTTAAGCTAGTGGGTATAGAGAGTAGTGTTGAAGAAAAATATAGAATATAATCATGTAAATTTTCATGCCACTACATTACATGTGTGCAGTATGTATAGGGCGCAAGATGATGTAGTAGTGGAGGATTAGAGTAATTATGTGCCTCCTCCTCTTGAAGGGGTGGTTCTCACATAAAAATATATCACATGATAATGTAGAGAGGTCCAGCATGGTGGTGGACTAATCTGGGGAGTCCCCCGGGAAGAATCTGTGCGACATGGTTCATCCAGGTGATGAATACTTCTGCCAGAAACATTGGAATACAGAGGGAATGTAATGGATATCCCATTAGGATGAGAAAAAAATATTAAGGATTAACCTAGGTGAAATAGATATTATGTTGGTTGGAATCATGAGGATCATATATCATTTGAGATTTCAAATGATATTTGAGTATCGAGTGGACATGGACACCTTCACGCATTGGGATATGGAGAGTGATTGTACCACTCCTAAAATTAATGTATTTTTCTTTGCGAATCATGATGATACATCTTATTCCATTTAACCATCCCAAAAAGTTCCTTCTAATGGTCTTGACACACATTTCTAGAGTGACAAAGAGTCATGGGTGTCTAATGCTGATTAATAAAGGTACTAGGAGAATAGAGAGAACACTTCCATGTATGATGACCCAGTAGAGACCCTATTTAGAATAGTAAATTCTTATAGATATGTAATTAATATTTTTTTATTTATTAACTATAACCCATATTATAAAATCATGATGAAGCTCAACAAGGGGTGTCAGAGATCCTATGACAAGAGTGAAATGATATCCTCAATGCTAACAGAGGATTCTGAATCAATGTCAACTCTTAAGTCATTGATCATAATGGAATCCATAGATGAAGCCCAAGGGGATTCTCCTAAAACACAAGGCCATCCAGTCATATATGGATGGACCCATCCTATAATTACTACAAGAGAATCTCTTATTGGTTGGGGGTTTCCATATATGGATAATAATTAATATCCCTACACCATCCAAGGTCGTATTTTTAGTCCCATCTACCTGATCCTTTTGAAGCATTCATAAATGAAAAAAATTTCATATGGATTCTTAGATTATCTTCATACAACTACTAAACATAAGTCACTATGGGATACTAGGGTAGTAGTCAATGTGAATACTGGCACTAAAGGGCCTCTAGTGGTGAAATCTCTATTTGTGACCCCAGAAATGGGAATCCCACTATCAAATTCCTGGTCTATTTTTTCCTTTTTGTAAAATTAGTATAAATATTTTTCTATATATCAAATTCATAATAAAATCTTTGTTTAAAATAGTTATTTAAGTAATTTTCATTCACCTATTGAGCATAGATGATGGAGGAGGAGAAACTAATCTAGTAGATTATCAAACTCTAAGGGAGAAAGACTATAATGGTGAGATGAACTCAATATCAGGAGAGCAAAAAATGTAAAAAGAAATATGGATGTAGGGATGTTCAATTTTTAAGCTAGAAAATTTGTTGTCATTATTGATGAGCCAGACTAAGATGGACCATCCCTCAATGTAGAGTATATCCCAACTAAGGAGATACCCAAGTATAAAATTAATACTATAGTCCTAACCCCTTTCCCTGTGTATGATCAGGTTCCACCCGAGGTTTTGGTTGATTTTAGGTAGGACATTTCCAAAACGAATTATTTTATTATTTGTGTGGAATAGAAAAGCATGAACCATTTCATTACCTACAACATATAGTATGATCAAGTGAGATGGATGTGGACCATCAAATATTGGATGCTAGAAATGAGAATCAAATTGCTAAATGGTCATTCTTCCAATGCATGATCATATACTCACCCACCATCTGGGGGCGCACAAAGCATCAAGATCTCAACTATATCCAGTAGAAGGGGAAGTCATGGTGATTCATGAATCAATCTATGAAATTTCACAACGATTGGAGTAAAAGAAAGAAATGAGGATTTTTCCAGTATTCAAACAGTTCTCAATAAGTGTCTAAGGGAATTGATGGTTGAGACTGAGGCTAGGGTTTTTGGGGAGAAATATCAAGTAGAAGAATTATTGGGTGAGTAGGGGAACGTTTGTATTCATGTTGATGAGGTCCGAAGTACGGTTGAGGATGAAGTAGTTCAGCTGACCAAGAAGTAGACGACCATTGATTATACTTGATAGATGCTGGGATATATAGAACACTCAACCACCAAGTTTCATCCATAGAAAAATATATCATATATGGGAATAAATGAGAGGAACCATTTTGTGGATGAACCTATGCCAAATTCTAAAATTGTTTATTTGAATTACCAGTACGCCTAAGTGTGTGTTCTATCACATCTCGACCATATTAACAAGATAGATTAAAAACAAATCCCAATTCCCATGTGTTTAATGATCTGTGTGGGAAATAATGGAAAAATTAATATTTCCCTTTTTTGAGAGTTCTTGTTATGTTTTAGAATAATATGGGATTGAGCTATTTATTATCCAAGAGAAGTATCATAACTAGGAATGATTTGGTTGGAGAGTGGGAGTCATTACAAAGAAAAGTTTATTTCTCAATGCGTATACAATAATAAAATACTAGGTTTATCTACCGTTAGGGCTTTAACATCAGAGTCAAAACAACCCTTTATCAATTCTAGAAAAAGCACTGTTAAATTGGGACTTTCACTGAGCATTTTTTAGCGCTGTTAATGGGGGTATTTATTTTCAATTATAAAAGGGCTATTAGAGGGGGACATATATCAATGCAGGTAAAAAATATCTAATAATGGGGGAATTTATGGGTCCCTAAAAAAATTTTGATAATGGGGGAGGGAATTTATCTGTGCTAGTAAAAAAGTAATGATAGGGGGGCTTTATGAATGCTTTTTTAGAACTGATGATAAAGTGTATATTTCCAAAAATATATGATATTTTGTTAATGAAATTATATTAATATATTAATATATTAATATTTATATAATTATAACACATATTTTTCTATTATGTTTTAGATAAGGATAAATATAAATTTAAACATAATATATAAGATATTTATTAAAAATATCATATCAAATAATCAAAAATATATTTTTAATTTATAAATTTCTAATTATTATCATATAGTAGTCACATAATAAAAATTTTATGAAAAAAAATAATATTAATATTTATAAAATTAGTTGAAAATGTAACAGAAACATTAATCAACCATAACATTTTATCTGGATGTCCATTTGGGTTCATCCACATATCAAATCAAAGCCTGTGATGATATCTTCCCCTATTGAAAAGGAAAATTAAAGGTCATAATTTTTTAGGTAAAATGTTTATAGAGGCCTCCAAATAAAATCTTTAGTTATGGTACCCAAGTGTTTTAGAATTTGATATATTTCAGCCTTCATTAATGGGGTCATGTTATCATTTCTTTAGGGACACAAAATTAATTCCCATGAATTATTTTTATTTTGATATTATGGTTTTTATTTTTTACCTTTTTCCATATTGTAATGTTATTTATAATCAAATATATAAATATATATAACTAGATTTTCCTTTTTTCATATTTTAATGATGATTATATATTCTCAATCTGCTGTTCTTGGCCTTTTGGGGGATCTTTTATGAAAATTTTCAAATGGTTTTTAGACTTTGATGTTGGTTCTGAGCCCCCAATTGCTCCTATCTGGATTGGTTTCCCATGTTTTCCTATGCATTTGTTCAAGTAGCATGCCTTATTCTCTATTGCTGAACTATTTTGACATCCAATCAGGCTTGACACGACCACTCTAAATCTTTCAAGACCCTCAATTTCTATAATTTGTATAGAAGATGATATCTCTCATGAGTTTCTATCATGGATTTGGATACAAAATATAGATAACAGATTTATACAAGAAGTTATATTTGAAAATGTACCACAATTTTATAAACATTATTCCAGAATTGGTAATCAAATAAAATATTGCGTGACTAATGCTCCTCCCCTACGACATTTTAATTCAATTTGGGTCGAAATGGAGGCTACATGGAAGAATTCTACTATTCGGGAAGTTAAAGATGTTGATAGAATCAATGTTCTAAAATCCACGGATGTGCCTATTTCTATTCCTAAGCCATAAATTACAGAAAACAATAACCATATCATTGAGAGAAATGAGGGTACTACTATTGAAGAGGGTGAAACCTCTAATGCTATTATCCCAAAAATTTCTCATCATTTACCGGACTCATCTCAAGATAATGAGAAAGCCATGAAAACTGAGGAAGATATCTTAAAATCAAGCTCTCGAAAAGGGAAAAAACAAGTGGTGGATGCTGATGGATTCATTAGTGCCAATTCTAATAAAATTAGAAAAATATGGACTACTCTAACATTGAACAAACAATTGTTACAATAACACTTGTGGTTTCTCAAAAAGATAACACTAAAATTTCAACACCAACAGGTGTGGTTGATTCAAATATTTCCATTTTTGATGCTTTCCAAACAATGGCTATAGATTTTCCTCCACATATGGTGGTTGATTGTTCTAGTAAATCCCCTAATGATAACCCAAATGAGGAATCTGACCCGATTATGAGGGGAAAATGAGATGAAATTTCTTATAAAAAGATCAAAATGGTGAAATTTCAGTGGAGACTTATCATGATATTAAATGCCGAATGTTTAATCAGAGGTTGATAATGGAGTCCAACCAAACTCCCTGACTTTCTCGATCAGTGATTCTATGTTTCCAATGTGATTTAACATTGTATTTTATTTCTATTTGAAATTGTCATGGGAGGTTTTTAATGGTTATTCCCTTTTTTGTTTCGCCGAAGCTTGCTTTCTCAGTCGAGCCTGTTGAGCTGGACCAGTTCTTGATGAGATATTGCAGATCATGAGGCTGGTTTTTTTGGGTGCTCTTTCCGGCTGCTGTTTTTAATCTAATGGTTGTTTATTCCCTTGCATTAGTCCTTCACTTCATGTGGTAAGGGTGCAATATATTTTCTGGCTACTTTGTTGGATGTTTTTTGGGATCTGTTACCCAGTTTTGAAAAAAAAAGACTTTTCAGCTCTGTTGGCTACACATACAACCACTTTGTCTTATTTTCATGGACGTTCGCAGGAACCTACTTTGTACAAACATGGTTTTATCCTATTTTGGGTGCGTCGGGGCTTGCTACATCATCCTTTATATACGTTTTGGACCCGCGTTTTAGGGGAATTCTTCTTATTTGAGAATACCAACACAGTTACAAATTGTTCTCACTTTGTTTTTTTCCACTTTAGATGCTTTTTTTCAATGCTCTTCTTGCTTTCCACTTGATGACAACATTTCTTAAGGGATTTCTTGGAGTTGTGGCACCCTTGGTTGGAGGTGTCTTCTTATATTAAGTATTGAGGTTTATGGAAGTTTGCGTAAGCTATTTTTTTCCTTTTTGATCCTTCATCATGTATCGTTCTCATTTTCAGGTTGGTGTAAATTCATTAAACCTTGAGCATGAATTGTAATACTTTTCTTTTATTAACATTCCTTGGGGCATGAATTGGATGACTTATTCATGTCTCTCATTTGTCTCAAAAAAGAAAACTCATCTCAATATATATATATCTAATATAAATAGAAACTAATGTCTAATTTATTTAAAATAATAATATATGAATATTTCAATACCTATAATATTAATGTGTATGTAATGTTTATATATATATATATATTTACTGAAAAAAGGTTTATATTTATCTAAATATTCTAATAAATGTATATAATATTAATATATAATATATGTAAAAAATAAAAACTTTTATAATTATATATTTAAATGCAAATATCTATATCTTCGTCTATGAATATATGTATGTATTTATAAACAGATGCATACACACACACAAACATATTTTATATATGTATTTAAATATATATATATATATTAAATATATATATAATTATATGTATAAAAAATATAAAAAATTTATATAATTATATACATAAATCATAAAATGAAAAAATCAACAGTGGGAAGTGGAAATAGAACAGAAAAATGAGATAGATGTATCAATTTTGAAACTCATTGGAGGTAGGGTCCTTTGTGGGAGGGTATAATTATATAAATAACTGATTAGTGAGTAGAGCACTTAAGGGTGGGGTGTTAGAGGTGCTGATAAAAAGTTTTGGTAGGTAAAAAAAATATTTATCACCTTTATCAGTAGGGCCTTTAACATCACTTTTTATAGCATTTTAAAGTGGTTCTTTAATAGTATTAAATAAATAATTCTCAAAAGAAGCCTTTCATAGTGCTAAAAAAATTCTGATAAAGGATATGTTTCTCAGCACAAAAGAAAGATATGATAATGCCCCCTTTATCAATGTGTTTTTAGCAATGTTAACAGTGACATTTATCCTTACTTTTTACGAGCACTATTAAATCCAACCATTTAACATACCTCAACTTATCAATGCTTATATATCATCGATAAAGCTCTTTTACTAGAACTATAAACTTTCTGACATGTAGTTGTGATAGGTTCTTGAATGTTGTAATTCTATAGACTTTGTATTCAAACAAAAAAGGAAATGGGATTGATGGATAACATGAATCATGATTAAAAAAATTTGTAACACATAATTTTGATGAAGAGGTTATATAGGATAACTAAATATCACACTCAAAACCCAATTTCCACTATCATAACCTCTTTGATGGAGGTAAAGTAATGAGGTTTTTTCAATTACAAATTTTGAGACATGGGTCCTTAAAAAAATTTCATCAAATGTTCTTCAGAGTGGTGGGATGCATGAAAATGTAATTGAAGTGGTGAAACCTCATCGTGGAATTCGTGAAGTAAAAGAATATAATATTTGACTCATTATTTTAACTCAATTGAGGGAGTCTATCAATGACATCATTGTTATTTTTCGAGGTGTAATAATATTTCTTATAGGCTTTAAAAATTTTTATTCACTCCCACACTTTCGAATAAATATCAATGGAGACCTAGTGGGTGGATGTATGAATAAAAATTAGATATCCCCATTACATTTTCAATTTTAATGATATTTCACCTAATTTACATTGTGCAATTTAAGGTTATTCTAGTCAAACAAATATGTTGCAAATAGTTTACGATCATAAAGATTAGAACAGATTGATATACTACATAAAGAATTAGATGGTTTGTGGTGGATGAAATCCATTATTGAAGAATGTATAAGGTGTACCTATACCATTCCAATCAATAATGGGTCTATTCATGGGAATTATATTGGGGAGTATGACTATTAATGAAGATAGTGTCAACTGATGTGAAATTTTTATATAGGTTGGTGGAAAAATATTTGAGTAGTCACTATCTCTCCCATGGGTTTGAGTTCAAGCCACATAAGGTTTTACAATTTTATGTTTTAGGTGAACAACTATATAAAGATAAAATAATATCAAGGAAAGATTTAGCGTAGTCGTCAAACTTGGCACAGGAGGTGTAGAATATAAAATTTGTATTGGGGGCCATAGGTAACCAGTTTCACATAACATATTTTTTATCATGTTTGGATCAAGGTTTTCTGCAGTTTATGGTCATGTAAAACGTAAAAAAATGGGAAAATAGGTGTCCCAATGATATATATTCAGTAATGAAGGAAATGAATATTTTGAGACATTGGGGACCCATGTGACATGATTGCCTCCATGTTAACTCAAACATCGTTTAATCTCATGATTCAATGACCATGATTACACTTAATTTAATGTCATAGAGATCATACCAAAGGTTGAATGTCTCAAATTAATGTGTGGATTCCATTAAGGATAATTAACCGGATGTGAATTATGATCCAGAGATGTATTATACCCAATGACACATCCTTAGGGAAACATGAACATAGTTCACGGTCATGAATCATAGACTTGGTCTCATAGTTTAGACTAATAGTGTTTATACCATAAGGTGGAAAACTCAATTTAGGATATTTCTATTCATATAATAATTTATTATGTAAAATTATCCCTAAATCCTAATCCCACATGAGTCATGATCTGCGCAGGAATCATGGAGTGACATTAAGTCCCCACTGTTGTGTGGAAGAGATCAAGAAAAAAGTGTAGAAGAAGATATAACGGGGAAGTCTCAATGATGTTGAATTGCTAAGTCAACATACATGAGCATAAAAGGGGAAGACACATTGGGTGTTGAGATTTATAAAATAAAAAATTAATGTAAATAGGAAGGTAAAAAATTACATTAAATATAAAGAACAAATAAAGGGGTCACCAATGTGAAGGGACCACTTCTAAATATATTTAAAGCACATGTTCCATAGCCATGGCGGTCAAGGATGGTACATAATAATTTATGATCAATCATTGACCATGTTAAAAGCCTAATAAATGCTAAATGTCATTGAATATTATTAGAGGCATGTTCCAATGATGGTAGGTGAGACAATGTGGCCAGACACTGTTTCTTTATAGGATCCCATTATAAATTGGGAGGATGATCATGATTCTAATTGATGGGAAGAACATAGCGTGGAAGTGGAAGTGGAGGATGACCTTGGGAAAATAGATATGGGGATCACCCACTGTGTGCTTGAAAATGCTGACTGATCATGTCATTAAGAAAGGAGGGAGACTGAACCTGAAGAGTAATACCCCATGATGATTTGCTGGTGGTATTAGTCATAGTAAACAATATTTATGTATTTTCCTGGCTCCCATGGGAATTGGAATAAAGACACCTATAGTTCTAGGACTTGGTGTGGTCGGGAACCATTGCCGGAATGATGGAATCCCCCCAATAGAGGTTGAAAAATCATATCATAGTTATAATATGAGGCATCATGTTTTTTTCACATTGGTCAAGGCAATATTTTAATGTCACATGATGAGGATTCGGGTCTTTGTGATCTAATATTTTACATATGAGGCATCCTATTGTAGTTAGACATGGTATAAATATAGTTTGACATAGAGTGATGAGGACATTGGCTCCTAGCCATCTCATATTTTTCACATCTGGCACTCTATGTTCATTAAATAGGGTGATTCTCTATAATAACATTTTATTTTGTGGATTAATCTTGTTATTAATCCCATATTTGAAATATGAGTCATCCCATATTCATCACATACAGAAAGTCTATTGTTTTCCATCACCTTCCTTGGAAGTTATGATTTTTCATTTAAACTCATAGAGCTCAAAGAACATTTTCTTCACGTTTTAGGTCATAGTGTTCAAACAAATGGGAATATTATAGATATATATCATCGAACATGGACCACGACTAAGCTTCGTTTGTGGAAAATATATTTTTTCATGTCTTCTTCTAGATTATGGTCATTGATCTCGGACAATAAAGAGGTGAATTACATTTTTGAATTATAGAATACCCTAAACATGGTTGGGGAAATGTTTTATGAATCCTAAGACCATTGGATCTATCCAAAATGGGAGAAACATAGAGTGGTGGAAAGTTATCTCTCCATCATGGTATATTAAGATAAAGGAAAAATGAATCCATATTGGGAAGGTGGTAATGACACAGACTTATTGGTCATTATGAATGAACACATATTTGGATAACACCAGTGGTGTTAAATATCATTACAAGTCATGGAATTGTGGGAATGTGAACACATCAGGGATTAAGATATTGGTTTGAATAGAATGGGTGACTTATGATTAGGGAACAACTACTAATCATGTTTGAAACATAGGTCAATGAAATATACTATTCATGTATGTGAAAAATATGTGTGTGATATAATATTGAACATATTCAAAATACAAGTGATGAAAAATTCCAACAAAAATCATTTTATGCATATGACAATAATGGTAGGTGATCTAGTGTGGTTGGTAATCATTTCCATTTGGGTGTGGGCACTGTTTAAATCATGAGGATAATGATGATAAAAATCAAAGGATGCATGATGTGTGATGGTGGATGTGGTGAATGTACAATAAGATGTTGAAGTCTCTAGGATCTATACTGCTACTTGTTCAAATGTGATGGATGAGCATATTTGTATATAAAAATTGAGCAAAAATCTAACATGAAATACCCTAGAATGATTAAGGGGTGGGGATAGACCTAGGATAATCAATTTAGGAATCAATATATATCCCCAAAGAATTGGAATATATTATCATGTAGCTCAGAAATGTTTCTAGGTATGGGATAAATTTTGAAAGGTTGGTCTTCTCTCTTTTTGGGGCCTAAGGAATCATGTGGTTGTTCGTTATGTAATAGGGACACACAATTTTCACATGCTTATAAAACAATGCATCCTATGT
The DNA here is from genome assembly GCA_963277665.1 of Viscum album. Lineage (NCBI taxonomy): Eukaryota > Viridiplantae > Streptophyta > Magnoliopsida > Santalales > Viscaceae > Viscum > Viscum album. The sequence goes on from OY728158.1 coordinate 437,242,959, forward strand.
TTAATAAATCGATTAGGTAAATATTTTGAAATCTTTTTTGAGGATATAGATTTTTTTTTTCCTATCATATTTTTCATAGGAGGTATCCCATGTTTGTAACACAACGTAAGGCTATAGATTAACATCACATGCTAATGAAATGTTTTATCTTATAATCTCATATTAGTTATATGGGGAATCATATGTTCATCATTTTGTGTAAGGATGTATTTTAATGTTATATTATGTAGAATTTTGGTTTTATTAACCTCGTATTTTTCATATGAGTCACCCTATATTCATAGATTTGGTAATGTTATAGTTTACCATTATGTGTTATGGAATATAGGATTTTTTTATTGTCATACCACTCGGACCATTGATTATTCAAGTTTAATTTCACTGATTTTGGACCAACATGGAGTATAAATTTTACTTTTTGAGGACCTAGCATTAATGGGAGGAGTAATTCACTCCCCACGCATGGTGATAAATGATTACACACAATTAAAATAGATGTTAATAATAAAATAAATTCGTTACCATTTGGGTTACAACTTCAGGTTTTTTTAGAACTATAATAATAATCCTATAAGACAATACAATGTCACCCTAGAGGTAGTTTCAGATGCATAACATCTTGTTCAACAATAACACAACCCTTTTTTGGTGCACTATGTGTTTTGAGATGGCTAAATCCAATATTAATTGATGTTCTCTAACCAATATATAAAAATGTATTTATCTTTAATGGAACCATATGGTTGTCAAAACCCTTTGTGAGTGAATGTAGCTGGACCAAAATGTGTAAAACTTTCTTTGTTTCATACAACAATGATAATGGGGTTTCTTTGGTGGAACATTGAGTTGTCTTCTTATAGGACTAGAATCTTTTAATGAGTATATCATAGAAATATTTTATAGCTCATGTTCTCCTTTAGGATGTTAAGGGATGGTTTTGATGAACACCACAATGTATTCATTCACTTATTTAGGATAGCAGTACTCATGGTTGGGATATATGTTTTACTTGTAATATAGTTTCATTAAGTCAATATCTTGAAATCCATTTTATATGATAATTTTAGGAACACCAAATTGAATTCATGATGTGGGAGATCACAAACACAATCATGGACTAGGTTTTGGAATATTTGAGGGGAACTAATTCTACCCACATTATAATGATGTTTTTGTGGTAAAAATGAACCTTAATTTTCAATCTATATCTAGTGGGTAGGGACCCATAATGTTCAGTCCCCTGGCTAAACATGGACATGAAAATTTTGTAGTGAGGAGTACATATGGTGGTTGATACACAAATTCAGAATGGATTTGGAATGCACGAAACCTCTGGGTGAATTTATGGTAGTATATAACAATGACATTCTAAAGGATTTCAACATCTGAATTTGGTTGTGATGATTTATTTCTATATGATGGGATCAATGTAGTCCAGTATAGAACTATTTCATGACATGATGTATTTCCTTCCCATGTATGTTGCACAGGGAGATTATGTGAAATATGTATTTTCAATGAGTCTTCCCAATATTAGTTTTACTTTGGATGATGAAAGATTTTAAAATATAGTGGTTCCTATCATTATCATCCTATAATAGTGGATTAATTTCATTATGGAGATAATAAAATAAGTAAGTCATCCAATTATAATTATCTACGACCATAGGATAATTTTTTGGCCCTAGTAAATAAGTATCGTGGGCCTGTTAATATAGATGTTTTTCACTACCTCTAAATTTTGATAGAGAAATAACCCTACAGTGAGCTATATAAATGAAAAAATAATCTTGGTTAGGCTCTACACAACAAGAATCTTGGATTTCCAGAGCATCGCCTCAACCGTTATATGATTGAGAAACATGATACAACATTTTATGGGAAGGGAACTAGATCATTAAATAATGAGTCCATTATAGAAACCAATACATTAATTTTTTTGATTACATATCCATCATTGATATTCTTTATGAACATCAAAGATTATATCATCACATGTAAATAGAGAACATCAATCATGAAGGGAAAACTCAAGGCCAATAACATGTGACTAGAATATTGTCTCATTTTTAGTGCATCCTTCTAATAACCATGAAATATATGGAAGGGATATGTATACTAGAGTGATGAAGCATAGCCCTATGAAAAATATGTTATGTTTGGGGTCATTAATCCTTTTACTAGTCGGGATTTGGGATGTAACATCCATATAAATCATCCTAAATGGAAAAAATGGTCCACTAATAGAATATTTTCATTCAGGAAATCAACATATAGGGTGAAGTTCAAAAAGGATCAAATTCATGCCCATTAAATCTTGCTAATCCTATCCCTTGAAATATTTCTATAGAAAAATTCAGATGTTGAATTTTAAAAGAATCAATGGACAATATATAAACTATAAAATTTGTATTGGGAGGCTGATAATATATTTTAGGAGAAAAAATAGAGAAACCAACTGTGTTCTTTGAGGAATCATGTATTGTAGAAACTTCTTCATAACAAAGGTCAATGCAAGAAAACTATTCTAAATGGGGAAATATCTAGTCTCAGTATTGATGAGCATGAATCTAATATTATATAGACTTTTCATCTTGAAATCATTATCAATTTGGTATACAAGTATGTCAAGGGATAATTCTAGGCATGTAACATAAACAAATATAGGTTTTTCAATGAAAAGAGGCAGAAAATTGATAAGCTATAGTATATGATCTTTAACTTCCTTTAAGAAAATCCTCCAGTCCTCATCATAGTGGTTATTAATGAAATTTACTTGATTCCTGAGAAATTAATACACTTAAAAACATGATTTTTCAAAAAAAAATTTAGCTATATGCTACGTGTAATTGTAGGCCTCAAACTATAAAATAGAGTATAGAATACACTGAACAAATGTAATAAAATAAAAATAGATATAAGAAATTTTGGAATATGGAGTTTTAAAATTTTTGGCATATTGAAATGTTGCTTTTGACTCTCTATTTGGTTCAACAATAAATCTCGAGTCACATTTTTTGTAAAATCTCGAAAAAAATAATGTTTTGTATCTCTTGTTTTCTATCTAGAATATAAAACTAAATGATATGATGCAGTTCAATTTCCTCATCATGTTTTCACATCATGTCATATATATAGATTTCAAGTAGGTTTAGCCTACCAATTTTGGTTGTTTAGGATCATCTACTATTTTTATAATGCATTCTTTCTCTTGTCAACTATTGGACGATGAATTGTGCTACACATTTTACAATAAATTATAGAAATGACCATATCTGGAGTATATTTCTCATACTCCTCATTCTGAAATGATTTTTATCAGACATTTAAGGCACACTCATTAAAATAGTATATATAATTATCTTTGAAAAATATATCAGGTAGTATAATATAATTAAAAACATAATAATTCATGTCATATAAACAGTGTTATTGTTTTAGTCTCAAAAGGTTTCATGTGTTCTAAATGCATAACATTTGCAGTATAATGCTAATGATATATTTCTATAGTGGTATGTTTTTCTGCCAGTGTATCAGACATAGTAAGTATTTTAGATATCTAGCATTGTGAAACTGGTAGTGTCATAGATAATAATGCATGGTACATTACTTTATACTTTGATCATGCCTCATACTTTATAAAATTTTCAGTGTCAGTTGTATGAGTCTGAAATTGTAAAATGGATGGTGAGTCATATAGCGGCATGTCATACAATTCCATTTTTTGTGTTCTAACAACCTCACATCTGGGTGGTGTATTGATAAATGGTGTCTTACTGAACGACATCTCATACTTTAGCATGTCTTTAGTCAAATAGTATGAATGTATGATGGTGTGTTGTCTTAGAGGTGTGTCATGATCCATGGTGTCTCAAAAGTAGACAAATTTATGAAATTTTCTCTTAATACATATTACTTTAAGAAAAACATAAAATTCATTAGTGGTATTAAATACAAGACATTGGGATCAATTAAACTAAGGGAAACAATATCATGATTTTGGGATCATTAAAACAAGGTGGTCATTAATCTTCCCCCTTTTCATGATAAAAATTCACAATATGAAAATCATATTCTAAATTTAAGAATAAATTATTCAAATGTATATGAAAAAAGTAAACATATTAGCCAATTAGAAAACCAGACTGATCATTCAAACTTTGGGGTGATGGTAACAGAGATACAAAATGAAAATATTTGGATGATTGAATGATATGATGTAGATGATATCGATTATAATGATTAATTAATACAATAGAATTATCCTCATCATTACATTATCAAAAAGGGAAAAGAGAGAAAAATCCACACATTAAGAGGTAGAAAAAATCAAAACAGTCAAAATAAAAGGTTGAAAAGATATTTAGAGGTATGAATGAAATATTATTACTATCCATATCCCATAAATTACAAAAGAGTATAATCACAAAAAAGGCATTGTAGAAGGGTATACCAGTTCTTTACCATTAGACTTATCTTTTCCTTTTTCTAGAGATGAAGTACCTAGATCGGACTGAGGTATAATTTATGGGACACTAGAAGAATATCCAGCAACATTTTGAGAATGGACTTCTACAACCACATATAGACTAAGATGTCTGATAGCTTCAGTAGGTGACATTGTAAAAGGTTAAAGGCAAGGAGGTAAAAGTAAAAATGATCAGTGACCATGGAATAATGGTAGTGTGGACATGTTAAAGGGTATACTGGTCCATTAGTGAGTCCAACATAGGTGGTAGGAATTGTAAAAGCATCTACAACTATAACTATAGAAGTAGGAACTAGAAGATAAGGCTTCATGATATTGTCAATGTCTATAATAATTTATCCTCCCTTTTCCATAGCCTTGTTGAAATCATCCAAATTCTCCATGAATATTTTAAGAGCAGGAGTGAGATCCATTAGTTTTCAGTTAATATATTTAGAGTCTTGTGTCACCACATTATATCACAACATATGAACAATGTATTGAAAATGGGCATCCATGTCATATTTGTTCAAGATTCTAGAGAGATTGAACTTGATTGACATAGAAACGGTCTCCCAGTTAGAATTCATATCCTCAGAATACTTTTGGACCATCATGTGATCATTCTCGGTTAACTGTTCAAATTTCCATAAACATTCTAAATAAATTATAGGTTCTCCATAAGAGGGACCATTGGATGTATCTATAAATTCATTTATTACAATTGAATGGATGATATCAGTTTCTTCCACTAGAGGAGGAACAACAAAAATAGATGTATCACAGGTGTTATTCCAAAAAATTATATAAATACCATCCAATGAAGGTTGAGAATCAGATTTTATTTCTTAAAAAAATGGTTTTAAGAAATTAACCTCATTGCCAATGCATATATTTTCAATTTCCATAGGCTGAATTCGATGCATCTTTTTTGTTTTGATTTTCATCATAACCAAATCCAATAGAAAACATGCATCTCTTTCAGTATGATTTTTCAAATGAGGTGTTTGAGATTATAAACACATGTGAAAATATGCAATTATCTTTTCTCCATATATATTTAAATTAGCTTGAGTGACAATTTCTATTTGAACAATTGGAGGAGATGTTGTAGATTTAGGAACAAATGGTCACATGGAACTGAACATCTCAAGAAATCCTTCAATATAAACATGGGATATAAAGGATCATTTAGGATCACATTCCACATTGAATTTAGTTTTATCAACCATAGGAGGGATTCTGGAAACAATAGAGAATTTTCCCTACTCCACTTTCATAGGTTTGTCTCATCTCTCAAAAATAAAGATTGTTGTAACATGCTAAAAAACTAAAATAAATAATTGAAAATTTATGATTTTTATGACTTTTTGAATTTGGAGTTTCCATAGTTTGTCCAACACTTGTAGGTTCAACTTACAACTATGTATCATCAGTGGGAACATATTGTATCTCAAAATCCCTATGAGTATCAACAGTTGTGGACTCACCTCGGACACATTGATTAAAAGGATTCCTATGAACATCAACTAGCTATTCATCCTTAAATTATTCATCAATCATCTGGTTTTTATCATTCCCGACAACATACTTTTTTATACATGAAATAACATTCAACGGTCCATCACCAAAAGAATCAGAAACATCTTCACTAGTGGAAACCAAACTAGCCTCACCAACATTACCAACTGGAGTTTCATGAAACTTCTCCAATCATGTGGAGTGATCCCCTTGAAAAATGCATCTTTATGATCAGAATGAATTTCTATATCTTTCCACTTAACTCAACTTCTTTTATCATTAGGGTCAAAATCACATTCATTATCACTTCCCTTATTTGAATCATATATTTCATTAACATATTTTGTGGCCTTTTCTTCTTCCACTTCATTATCATTGGCATCATATTTAGTTGACTTTGAAATTTTATATTGATATTCAATAACGACCTCAGTCTCTTCATCACTTTTGATGGATTTTCCCTTTTAAGAAACCTCTTAGGTGGACTAGGTTATCCATATGTGATGGGATAACATTTGGGAGATATATTAGGATTACTCCCTTTACTAATATATTGTTTGCATTCTTCCTAAATAAAAGCATCTCGATTATCTTCATTAGAGTAGATCACGACCTTACCAGATTCTAAACTAGGATGAACTTATTACTAATGTCTTTTAGGATGAATAAATGTATTGTAATCTATATATAATTTTGTTTAATCTCCAACCCATTGCCTCTTCTATGGGTTCTAGCTTATCATTATTCAATAGAAAGTGGAAATTGATAAATAAAAACCACCACAATAATCCATATACACATCATCGTATAGAACCAAGTCGTTGGACCTCAATATATCATAAATAATCATTGGGTAGATCAATGAATTATGAATATAGATTGTTTGGGTCATATTTTGTATATGTTCTATTAGATTTATATAAAGATTAATATTAGGTCCTAATTTAATTAGTGATTGAAGATAAAAATCTTGGTATCTCAAAGTACATAAATCTTTCTTCATTGGACAAAGAATATACTATAATTATTTGAAAATAAATCTACGATCTCCATCAAACTCAGAAGCAGTAATACATAATGTTAATCCATATCATGTTATCACAACAAGGGCTTCCATATAAATTAATAGGTCACTAGCTTCAAGAATGATACCATGATGATCTTTAAACACTCCATCATGGGGTATATTCAAACACAGAGATCGTTTTTTTGATGAGAAACCAAATACCTAACCTCTTGAAAAAAAATTCAACCAATCTGATCAATATTTATTTAAAGAAAACTACACATGCTAAAAGAAATCATATACCATTATTTGGTAAATGGGTCTCTCATTTTATGGGAACCATTGAAAAAATTCTTGGGTTAGGATAACCGTGAGATACAGAAACGGAATTCACAACATCCAATTCATGTCTACATCATTTTTTGTAATAACAAATCATCTTGTAAGCATAGTTTCCACTAGAGAAACCAGAGACGATTTTTTGGTTTTTTCTTCTATTTATTTTAAGATATTTACATAAATGAAGAAGACAATAAACTTCACTTCAATTGTGGAATAAATAACATTTCAGATGACTCTGTCGAGGGTAAGGTGATGGCTTGAAATGAATAAGGAAAATATTTGTGTTCATCTAAATAGATGTACACAAAAAATTATATGGGGATCAAGTTATATTGGGATTAGATTTATGATGATTTAATATCATTTGGGATAATTGGAATTCAAAAATCAAAATTATATGCAAAATAAAAATCTAAAACAAACCAAAAAATTATGAATCTTGGTTTAGTAAATAAATTAAATTGGGAAATAAAATAGAGTTTTTCAATATTGAAAAATAGTACAGTTTTCAATGTTAAAGAATCGATGATATGAAATACAACTATATTAAATCCAATAGTATGGAAAACAATGGTATGAAAACAATCATTAAATTTGAAAAAATTTAATCATTCATAATTTATTTTTGATATAATTCACACTCTCATAATTCAATGGTTTGGAAAATATATCTTGAAACTAATTCTCAATAGCAATTAATTCATGATTCATTCCTCCCTTTTTAAAATTATCTCTCATAATGTGTTGTCTTATATCAATATGATTTGTTCTAGAATGAGAAACAATATTATTAGATATACTTATCACAATTGTATTGTCACAGTTTATAGATATATGGTAGAATTGATATCCATATTCTAGTAGAGTGTGTTTCATCAACAAAATCTATGCACAATATCAACCTAAAAATATGTGTTGAGATTTATTAGTTGATAATGAAATATATTTTTTATTTTTACAAAACTATTCAATATGATACTTGACCAAATAGTCAATTGTTATAGAGGGGTTTTTCTATCAGATATGAATCCAACATCATCAGCATTGAAGTAGATTACTATTTAAAATTCATTTCCATGAGGGTAAAAAATACTAAAGTTGTATTATATTTGTGTTATTTAAAAAAATTAACAATGAGTAAGTGAGACTCTCTTCTATTTTCATGGAATTGAGAGCACCTACACAAAATAAAAATAAGGTATGGTCAACTTGAATTCAAGTAGAGATGACTTCCAATCATAACTCTATAATTTTTTTTTCATCAAAATTCCTAGATTCATTAAGATCCAATTTATTGGTGGTACTAATAAGTCTCTCACTAATTGTGTGCTATCCAGATTAAAAAAAATTAAACATCTTTCTATATCTACTTTTGGTTCCAAATAAGCCATTATTTTGGTTTGAAAATTCGAAAACCATGAAAGGACTTGAGTTCACCCATTAAATTTATTTTCAATTCATTTTTCATCATTATAGAAAAAATAGTACAAAAATAATTTTTGTTAATATCCTGAAATAATATCAGCAACATAGATTTGTAATACTAATATATCGTAATAGATTTATTTTATTAAAGGGTTATGATAAGCTATTCCTTTTGAATAGCATGTTGAAACAAACAAACATATGAACCGATCATACCAATATATATGATCTTATTTTAAAACGTATAAAGCATTAGTTAAATTATAAACTTTATTAAGAAAATGAATATTTTGAAAACATGGAGGATGTTCTATAGAAAAAATCTCAACAATAAAACAATTTAATAAATAAATCATAACATCCATTTGATAATGTTATAAATCAAGATGTTACTCATATAAAATAATGATTATTATGTTTTCATGTCAAGATATTGGTTCAAGGATTCCACATTGTCAAGTCGTTCTTTTTGACTAAAAACTTTTTCAACCAATCTATCATTGTTTCTAACTATATTATATTAACCATCCACTTTATTCCTAAATACCCATCTAGTTATAATATTAATTGTTTAGTTGTGTCTATCTAAATGTTACCACATTTTTTTCTTTAAAAACATACACTAATCATTAAATTTTATCACACTTAATTGATCATTAATTGCTTCTTTGATGTTTTTCAGTACAGGGTGGGAGACAAATACTTAATGTTCAACCTGATTTATAACATAATGTATAGTTTTTTGTCTACTATCTAAATCATATATAAAAACATCTAATGGATGGTTCATGAGAGTTATAATTCATCGTAGATAGGGTATGACTAGTTACTTTTGTATCATTATGTGGTAGCTCTAGAAATGTTCCTAACTGGATGATTCTTCCATGTGTTTTAGAGTAGAATCCAATGGTTTGTAATTTATGTTCAGAGAAGACAGGTCATCCTCATGGTTTTATAAATAAGTATTTGTCTCATGTGGATTAGTTTCATCAAATTTGACATTGACAGATTCTTCCATTTCCTTGGTCTTCTTGTTGAACACTCTGTAGGATTTATTAGAAATAGGGTAACCAAGAAAAATACTATCATATGGGTTCTTCTTAAGGATATGAATAATAAAATCACTATTTATGATATATCTGGCTATATTGATAGTTTCTACCAAACTATTGTTAGGTAGATCATTCTCATTTACCATGGTATGATATATTTCATAAAATTTTTGATTTTATCTTTTCAATAACTCCATTTTATTGAGGGGTCCCAAGATCAGAGAAGTTTTGAGTGTAACAATTTTGTGATCAAAATGATTCAAAATATTGATTTTCAAACTCATGACCATGGTACCATTATAAGGTTTTAGTACTAAGTCTAGTATGTTTTTCTACATACATTGAAAACATTGAAAAATATGAACAGGATTCACTTTTTGGAATTAGAAAATATACCCATGTATTCCTAGAATAGTCATATACACAAAAAAACATTTAACTTCCCATTCAGAATAGAAACTCTAGATCGTCCAAAAAAATATGTGAACCAACTGAAGAGGATGAGAATATGAAACTTCATTCATTATTTTATATGTGATTATGGGCTATTTACCTTTCTGAAAAGGGACACCGAATTTATCAGTAGGAAGATCACATTTTGGTAGATCCCTATCCAATCCCTTTTTGTTTATCTTTATATGTGATTGAATTTTGAAATGGTCTAGTCTCCTATGACAACCCCAAGATTTATAATGAAAAACACTCAAGTAGGATGGATTAAAAGACAATAAATAATTTAAATCTACAAAAAAACATTGTCACTTCTTAAGGGAGAAAATATTTAAGAAGTTTTAGAATAAAAAACATTGACAGAACCATTCTCAAATGTAACATTGAAACCATCATTGCACAAATGAGAAATTCTAAGAATTATATATTCTAAACCGTCTATATACAAAAAATTTGAAATTATAATAGATTTTTAATTACAAATCTTGAATAGGATGATGATTTTTACTTTTGAATTTCCATAAAAGGTGAAAAGGACACTATAAACATTGATAAGACTACAAAATCAAGAATAGTATCCAATAATATATCATTAATATCTATTTCCCATGTACCATATAATTCTACTAGAGATCTTCAATATCATTTCTTATTAAAATTATTTTAAACAAGAAATGATATTAGTGACCAAATCTATTTGGGTCTAGAAATCCTATAAATAAAAGCATTGGGAACCCATATTTTCTTCATGGTATTCCAGTAAACAGATTGACAACTCTTAGATATTAAAAAAATTTTGGGTTCTATTGAAAATGGTTTGGTAGAATACTTTTTTATGTATGTATTTAGGAATAAAATTATTTTTATTTGTACTCATATGTCCATGTCTGTATCCAATTCTAGAATCATATTTTGTAAAAATTTCATTCACTAGATTTATGTTAATTTCATTATAAAATTTGTAAATTTTCTTATGGTCCTTATTTAATTTCACATTTGATTGTTTATGTTCATTATTTTATATGAGTAGATAAATATTCATCTCTTTTTCTATAGACATATCTGACACAAAATTTATAGTTAGATCATGTTTTGTTTTTAAAAAATTACTTATCTTTTAACTCATTATGGTTTCTTATAACATATAATAGTAGTCAAATTATTATTCATTCAGAATATTTTCATCATCCTAATATTCATTATCAGACATATCATATTCATTAGACTCATGCATGTTTAGAATATCAGAAATAGTGGGTACACATATACCTCAATGGCTTTAGTCCTAAAGTACATATTTTCTATATCTAGATTTTTTTCAAGTGATGAATAAGAGTAACATAAACAATATTAAAATTACATTATAGTGGGTTTCATGGAATTTTTATATTTTATGTCATTATCTTCATATTTATTCATGTCATACAATTTATGATATTCCGATTTTATGTGACCTTTCCTTATTCATTCATGAAAGACATCTTTCTTTGAAACATTTTCCTTTTTCATTCAATTTAAAATATTTTCATACTTTCCAATATAGTTAGGAATTATGGAAAACCATATTCTTCATGTAGAACATCAAAAATCTTCTAGCTCTATGAAAAATTTCCTTATCATTGTTAGAACCATAGTCACTACCACTCAAATCAATATCTTCTTTCTTTTCTTTTTCTTTTTTTATCTTTTTTTTTCTAGGGTAGTAGTCTTGAAAGCTAATAACATTATATTTGGATGCTAATACTCCTCATAGTTTTTTTATGTTCTTATTCAAACATCATTATCTTACCTATCAGTTCCTTGAATTGAATCATATTGTTATCAAATGATTCACAAATTGACAACGATGTTCCTTGAGATCTTGCAGGTAGGCATCTCAACAATCTCATTATCTAGTGTTTCTCAATTATAGGCTTTCCCACCGATAAAATTGTATTACAACCCTCATTAAACCTGATATAATTATTAGAAATAGGCTAATAAAGATTAATTTTAAAATTATCATATTTAATATTATAAGTGTTTTACCTCATTTCATTAATACATGTAGTTTCATTTTAAAAATTGGGACATTCTTGACTTCATAGACACCCACATTAATATAGTCGTTGGGGTCCTAGCCCGCCAGGTACCACCAATGTCCATGTATACACGTAGTCCCCACCATAGGGCCAACCCATGTGCTTAAATAGGTCATCGAACTAATGACTTTTTCCACATGCCTACATAGGTTCTTTCCATTGTGGTTTTTCCTCACTCACACACAGCATGGTACACTTTTCATAAGGTAACCCATCTCATTCTATGGTGTTTCATTCACCTCAACGTTAGAGCACAAAATCGTTGTCATGGACACTACATCTCAACCGAAGAAGTGAACCACACTTAAGGATGGGTGAAATCTCTGATACAAAATGTAACAACTAGGACCAGCTGAATTACAAGGCACCCCTCCATTACATGGTTTTCGGGTTTTGGTCCTTCAAGTACCACCAGTTTCCCTGCAAACAAGTGGTCCTCTCTTTTGGTCCAACCCACATGCCTGAACATGTCATATGACTAATGAAAATACCCACATCCTAACATGTGTTCTTTCAAATTTTCAGTGTCCTCACTCACACACACCCTAGGAAACATCCCAGAATTTCACCCATCCTAATCACCACTCCAGTCCAATCATGCTTAATTATGGAGTTCTAATTATGTACGATCTAGAGAAGAAAGGTCAACTATATCGACCATGATTTTTCAAAAATATCATATAAAATAATGATAAAATATGACAACACAAAATAATAACACAACTAAGATCCAAAGGATTAGCTCCTTGGATAAATTAGGACCATACCCAAAATTTAAAAAAAATGGAATAATTTTTTTTAATATATTAGTATAAGTTCTCACTTGAGGATATACATAAAAAACAGATGAGATAAAATAATAGGGGTATAGATAAGGAGATAAAACAATATAAAATTGGTTTTTTATAATCATTATTATCATTACATAGGCCTAAGATCATAATCCTAAGTGGAAGTATTATGAAAAGGCATCGAATGTGGAAAAGAATAAAAATGAAACATTATGTCTTACTGGTAAACTACCACTTGTAGTTGCGAACAAATATAGAATCATGTTCCCAGATATTTCACATTTCTCATGTGATACATCAAATTAACAAAATCATTGGATAGATATATAATTTTGAGTGAACCCATCACATCATTACTTTTACATTATCCTATATAATTTTGGGGTCACTCGTCATATCATATGAATTACACTACCTTCCATGCCACATAAAATGTATATCTATCATGGAAATAACCCACAGAAATAAATGGGTTATATTTCATTAAGAATACATTATGGAAATGGGTTCCCAAATGAATGACGGAATAACATACTTTTTATAAGAATCATCAACTTTGAGTGAAGAAAAAACAATCTCGGGGAGTAAACAGATTATTTTTTTGAAAGAATATTTATTTTAGAAAACATTGTGGTTTCCATAAACTCATGTAGAAAACATTTATATCCTATAAAATATATAATGATAAAGAAATTACATTTATGGAATATTAAAATAGAAATTTTTTTGAATAATGGAAGCCCCAAAGAGAGAGAGTTGGGTTCGTGAATTCCCCTTACCTTGCATCTCAATACATTATTCACATTAATATAATGTATAATAAAATTATATAAATAAAATCAAAAATATTTATCCTTTAATATTTTTTTATTATTTTTTTATTGATTCATTTATGGGCCATTCTATGAGTTATAGAGTTTAATTTCATTGTTTGGGAGAATTCATTTTCAGGGTTTTCATGATCTCATAATTTATATACATGTATAAATGATCATGTAAAATGAGAATAAATATCTAGAATTTTTAATGTAAATTATAAATTATATTATATATTTTTAATTAGTAATGTAAATAATTTTTTTATATGGCATGAGGATAAATAGTAATATAAAACTTAATGATGATCAATTTAGGTTAATCTTGGCGGTTTTCGATTAGGACAAACTCATTTGGTTTTATCATTTATTTTTATGAAAATAAGGTAGTTTCATAATATAAAAAGGTTATAAAATAAAAATTACAAGATATTTTATAAAAATTAATGGTTTTAAAATTATCCTTTAATTTTTTAATGTAATATGAATGTGCATCTCCCACGATGTCGGTAAATTGACAAATCACGGGAGACTGTTTCATTTTATTAAATAGAGATATAGGTTGGAGTTTAAAGATTATTATTCCATTAACATGATTTAATTATAGTATATCAAACATAATTGATTTATAATTCTATTATGATAAGTGAAGTGAGTATAAAATAAGAAAAAAAAATTAAAAAGAAATTAAAAGAAAGGGAGGGGTGGTTATCTCTTGAATTAATCCTCCATGAGAACCTCCTTAGAGAAATTCTTTAGTATTATGTTGATACATAGAGCTCCTGGATGTGAGGGGGGATATGGAAGAGTACTAGGCAGAATCTATGCAAGGCTCAATGATTTTGAGGTGTGAAGAGATGAGGGGGTGAGGTGTGGTATTTTTTTGTGGATGAGAGGGCGTGTTTTTTAATATTATATTTATAGTTTATTATTTTGGCTCAAGATGATAAATAGTTTTATAATTTTATCTTAATATATTAATATAATGAATTATTTGGGGAGATTATAGTTCTTAAATCATCCTTATATCAACAATGACAAACAAATTCATGTATTTAGATGAATCTTATAACACAAAGTAATTTATATATAATAAACAGATTATCCACAACCTTGTTTGGGTTTTAGAACAGATAACACTATCTAGGTCATACCTGACCTCCTCCACAGTTATTCATGGGAGAAAAGATAAACATGCCACACATGGACCTCTACCACTCTTATCCTCCAGAGAAACAAATAAGAATAAATTTTAAGAGTATATTATGTATCATCCATTTTAGCCCAAGAGATAGTGTGTTAACATAAAAAGAGTATAGAACACATTTATCAAAAATAATAAAAAAATCAATATTGTAGTAGAGAGTTTAGAAATGCTCATTATATTGAAATCAATCTTTGGACTATTGATTTGGTTCAAAAATAATGGTCGAGTCTTGAGTTCCTTGAAATCATTATAAAAATAGAGTCTCAAAAACTATAATTTTCTATGACGTATAAAAACTGAATTAGATGATGTGGTTCAACTTGCTCATCACGATTTCACTGAATGTTGGCTCAATTGTTTTTCAATATGTTCAGCATGTCCTTTTTGATTTTTAGGCTCCTCTATTATTTCTTACATACATTCTGTCACTAGTCCACTACTCAGTGATTTATTGTGCTGTACTTTTTTTCAACAAAAGAAGTGTGGAGAATATCCATAGCTGCTTCCTCATAGTCCTCATTCTTGCATGAGTTTTTTCTGACATTTAAGGCATGATCATTAAAATTTTAAATAACATTAAAATTAATAAATATATCCATTAGAATTATATAATTGAAAATAGAATATGTAAATTAATTTAACGAGTTATATTGTATTATGCCTTGATGGTGTCTCATGTTCTTGCGGCATGACACTGGAAGTATAATATTGACTGTACATTTCGCAGGTGGTAGGTTGTTTTGGTGGTGCCCCAGACATAGTAAATATATTTAAAATCTGGCGTTGTCACACTAGCGGTGTCACTACTAATGGTTTATGGTGAAACATTTAATGCTTTTATGGTGTCTCAGACATAGTCAAATATTTAGTTTTAGTGAAATGTGTCTGACGGTGACAAATGGATGATGTCTTATATAGATGAATCTTATAATTTTCTATTTTTTCATTCATAAAACATGAAATCCTAGAAGTGTATTGATCAAAAGTGTATGAATCAATTGAATCATATACTTTTTCAAGTATTCATTTCAGCAGTTTTATAGTCTAGCGGTGTGATTTCAAAGTTATTTTTCTTGACTAATGGTGTTTCATAATAAAAAAAATTGTTACATGTTCTTAGAAAACATAATTTTTTTTTGTAAACATGAAATTCTATAGTACTATTAAAAACATGAATTTGAGATCATCAAAACCTGGAGGCCAAAAATATCATGATTATGTGATCATTAAAACCATGAGGTCAACACAGTTATTTTAAGCTTCTATATAAATAATAATACGAGATTTCAAGAAGGAGGAACATGATAAGAGCAAATCAAAATTTCCATCAAATGGAAAATTGGTTCATTGTGAGAAAATTTTCCATATAACCTACTCATATTATGTAATCCATGAGGTATGATTGATATTATTAAACAAAATAAGAGTTCATTATGGGAGGTAACCTGAGTTTTTATTTATTTTTCTTTTAATTTATGATTAATTTTTTTAGAAATAGTTAATCCTACTTCCCATAATTTTATAATATTTAATACATGGTTCATGTGATATCTCTACTTTCAGAACATTTTTGTATCTGTATCCCACCTAGGAATAAGGAAGAATGATATAGGGATTCAAAAATTAGGATAAGAACTTATCATTAAAGTCGATTATACTTTATGTAATTTTTTTACTCCTCTATACGTATTTTTTACAGTATGTTATTGAGTATCAATTGAAAAAATTCAGACCACTATTAGATCGGTGCATTATTTTTTATCAATGACACTTATTATTTGGTTTGGGAAAAAATATTTCATGATTTATTTATAAAATTGTTGTAATTGAACAAGTAATTTGGGAAATTATATTATTTGTCAAAATTATAAGAATTTTAAATTAACGAATCAACGTTTTATTTATTATCACATGTTATAGAAAATTCCAATTCAACATTCTCACTATATATTTATAGAAGTTCATGTTGATTTATTTAATATTATGACACATTCAATGAGTTTTTTCCAATATATTAAATTATCCCATTATCGTGGGGTTTCTAATAATATGGTTTTTATTCATTATTATTATATTTCATTAGAGGACTTAGTACATGTTACTAACATGGATTTTAATTTAATTAATTTCAAATAATTAATGTGAATATTAACCTAAAAATTATTGTAATTTTTTTTAAACTGACATTATCCTTTGATACCGACAATTCACATATCTACATTTTTCACTTAGATACCATGAATTAAATTTGAGAGTAATATCCATATTTCAAACCAATTTCTCCTCCCCTACTTATACAATTATTTTTTGATGATATTAAATGTCTATGTGTGGGGTAGAAGGATTTCAGAGGGAAAAGATATTATTTATGAATAGAATAGCATATTGGTATCGCATTATATTCTTAGTAATAAATATCATGTATGTATCATTTTTTTATTATTCATCCATTAAAATAATGAAATAAAAATATAATAATAATATGTGTAGTGTTATGTATGATCAAACATCACTATCAATTGAAAAATAATTTTCATCATCTGGGTTCAGTATAAGGATGTGAGACTTTTCCAAACTCACATTTTTTAAAAATTAAAAAATTGAGAAAGGAAAAAAATATATGGGTAACTCATTCATTGTGCTTTATTATTCAAGACCTTAATTTTGAGTGTGGGAATTATTAAGAAGGATATTATTTTTAAAGAGGAGAATTTTCATTATGGTTTACATTGATTTTCATTCATTACACATTGAGATTAACTTCCTTCCTGGGACTTAATTATTTATTCAAAATGATCATTTCATCCTTAAGCCTCATAATCATTTGATCCAAAGTTTCAATGTAATCTAATTTTGTAGTGATATTTTCTCTACTAAGAGAATAAAGTAGATCAAATTCAATTATTAACTATGGTACATGTTGTCATGGCCCTCCTTCAACAAAAGTAGGGAAGGGTCAGCAGATTTCCAAGCCCTTCCTTCTTTAAGTTGAAGGATAGATAATGACCCCCGAAACCCGCCTTCAATAGGTCCCAGAGTGGCGACTAGCACCAAGGGTATAGAAATTTCACAGAAATGGAAGGTATTACCCTTCTTGTTTTATAGGATCGGGAGATAAGAAGATGAAACACAACAACACCAAGGTAAAAGAAAAGTAAAGAAAAAGTAAACAATTCCCACATGCATGTTCCAAAAGTAAAAGTCACAAAAGGTGACTACGAAGGTAAGTACCAAAGAATGAAAAGCAGCAACTGCAACTGCCCCAAAGGTCTGAGCTATTATGGTCCCGCGCAATCACCGAAGTCCTCCTGGAAACTTAAAAGTAGTTTTATATATGTAGGGTGAGCATACAAGTATACTCAGTAGGGAAAAACCAAAGACTCTTGTGCACAAGTTGGGGAACGTACTAAAGTCCCTTGAGAAAAGGAGTAAACCAAATACATATCATGGTAAACTATCCACCAAAGACTCACCAAGGTACACTACCAAAATAAATCAAGTCAAGTAATATATATAATATGAACACATCGATGTTTGGGTACCCCTCTCCACTTTCCCACTGGTTATTGAGACATCCTATGCATCGAACCAATCCCAACATTCTGTCACCGCATTCCCACTGCCTCACCCGCCCGCACACACCTGGTCCACAACCACACACAGTCCCACTGCCGAATCCCGCCTGTAAACACCTGGTTCATAACTTTCACATGTAACCACGCCTGAAAACACCTAGGCCAAAACAACTACCACCACACCCGAAGACACCAGGGCTAGAAGATCCACTGCCACGCCCGAAGACACATGGGCCTCATCCCGAAGACACATTGGAAACCACCTGTCGCACACACCTGGCCAACCATCACACTACCCCGCCTGAATGTTCATGGGCTAATAATGGACCTCAGGCCATCACAACCTGCCCAAAGATACTTGGGATATCCGGGAAAGGGAGACGAAAATGAGCTAATGGCCAGCCACTAAGAATAGTGTTGGGAAAAACACCCTCCCCCATGAAATGGGGGTGATCGGCACAACGTTCTCAACTTGGGTGGGGCGCGAATAAGAAACAAAAACTACAAGTATATATATAGGTAACAAGAACTCAACCAAAGCTAGGTTTTTCATCAGACATCCTACAGATCATAACAGCACTCATGTCCGAGTCGCGACTCTCACCAACAAAACCCATTTTTCCCATTCTTGTTTCATGTTCAGTGATAATGTTCAAATAAGTTCATGCACTACAGGGAAACTAACACCATAAGCAAAACCAAGGAAAAGTATCTAGACAATAGTCAATTTAAACATTCACACCTTGTTCTCTTGTAATGTTACAACAACATGGGGATAAGTGAGATCCCTCAAAGTACTGGAACCAAATACAAACCCTCGAGACACTACCCTGTGACCCCCGAAATGGTTTCTCATCAACAGAGGATCCCACCCCAATTTTTGATATAAACAAGTACCCAAACTGTCTTAAAACTCACAACCACTGATTCCATACCAACAGGGGATCCCATCCCCAATTTCACACAACCACCGAGAGTATATAAAAAAAGGTTATCCCATCCCCTCCCCCATTTCCACCAATCGGCCCATGAAAGAAAACAACCAAACCACTGTCACAAATGCTAAGCAGTGCCATAACTGTATTTTCAGATTTATATGATTTAACAAACTCCAAGATTTCAATTCCATGTTCTGACCAGGTTAGCACAGAAGGTATTGATCCTGGTGCTTTCAATTTATTCATCCGGGTATACATGATTAACCAATTTACTTTTCACATCAGGAGTTTACAATTAGGAACATTATATTTAAAACACCATGAGGGGTTCATTAGTCCACAGACAACAACCACCAACGACCTCAATTTTCAGATGGTGCAGGCCGCCACAATTCAGAAAGATGATCATAATTTAAACAACCTCAACGATCAAAACCCCCCCCCCCCTTCATTCTTTATAGAAACAGTTTTTTATCATTATTTAGGTATGGTTTATCCAATTCTATAGAATCAAAATCATGCCCACCCCGCATAATACACAAAAAAGAGAGACGAAGGAGAAAATCCCTACTTGTTTATAGACGATCGACGCTTAGGCCAAGAGCGGAACTTTACGGATAAAGATGTGGCTCGCCCAATGCACCAGAAGCTATTCGTGAAAAGCTGCGATCGAGGAAAGAAGAAACCACAACTAACACTTAGTTTATAAGATCCGCGGACGGTTGAGATTAGAACTCCAAACCGCGTAAGGAGCGGTGGTCGTGGGTTGACCACGCGGTTGGGATGTTACACACGGAGGTCTCTCGGGATTTTCAAGAAATAATTATGGGCTTTAAATGGTTTTAAAAGAAGTAAAAGAATTAATTTACATTGAAACTTACTTTGTAGGAGCGGAAAAGTCAGGTATTGGAAAAAGAATGAAAGACTAGGAGAGGGGACACGGTGCCATCATCATTGTTCCACCATCATGGTGTCACCCTCACGGTGCCACCGTTTTGGTGGAGCCTCACTTTGGCAATGTAATGGGCCAGGAGGGTCGAGGCCATTACATTAGATACCTCTCAAACTATTCTCTCCCCCAAGAATAAAAAAACAGAAGAGAAGAGAGGGTCCGAACAACCAACTCAAAAGATACCTCTTAGGAGTGAACCTCGTCGTTATCTAGAAATTCTTTCCTCTCAAGAACCAAGCAACATACCATGCCAAACTACCCATGCATTTGGGTTGGGGAGTCTCCTCCCCCACGTCAAGATATTATCTGCTTTCGGAGACACTGACTCACCAGCACAAGTTTAATCGCAGCCACCTTAATGCGTCTTGATTAGGGGTCGGGTTATCTCCTCCCCAAAGCCATGGCTTTTCACACACATTCAGAGGAAAGAGAGCCAGTACACTTCATAGCCAAAAAGAAAAAACATTCTACCAAAACAGGTACAATAAGGAACAAAACTTAAAACAACTCTGGGTACTGGGTACGCATCTGTGCTTCCCTCTCCCACATACTCTCCTCAAGCCCACCATGTCTCCACAACACACGAACCAAGGGAATGGTTCTCCCATAAAGAACCTTCTCCTTGCGATCCTCGATCATCACTGGTCTCTCCACAAAAGTCACGTCGTCCTCGATGTCCAGGTCACCCCAATAAAGGATGTGTGAATTGTCGTGCGGATACTGACAGAACTGGGACACATCGAAGACATCATGTATCCTCAGTAGCGATGGTGGTAACACTATCTGATAAGCCACTTCGCCGACCCACTGCAACACTTCGAAGGGTCCGATGAACTTTGGAGAAAGATTACTCTCCTTGTCGAACCTCCACTTCCCATGCTGAAGGGAGACCTTCAAGAACACATGGTTTCCAACCTCAGACTCCAAGGACATCCTTCTGGAATCAGCATACGACTTCTTTCGGTCCGGGGACACCTTAATCCTTTCCCGTATGTGTTGAACCTTTTCTATCGTGCTCGGCACCACTTCCGGGCCAAAGATGCCTTCCTCTCCTACTTCGGCCCAACACACAGGTGAATGGCATGGACTCCCGTATAAATATTCAAACGGGGCCATGCCAATGGTAGAGTGGTAGCTATTATTGTAGGAAAACTCTACCAGAGGAAAGTATTGCACCCATGATCCTCCTGAGTCCAGAACACATGCCCATAGCATATCCTCCAAGGTTTGGATGGTGTGCTCGATTTATCCATCTGTCTGGGGATGGAAAGCTGTTCTAAGGCGTAACTGTGTGCCAAAAGGATGTTGTAATCCTTTCCAGAACCGCGAGGTAAACCGTGAATCCCTATCTGAGACTATAGACCTTGGAACTCCATTCAATCGCACCACCTCATCCACGTACCTTCGTGCCAAAGCATCCACTACACTCGACTACCTGATCGCCAGAAAGTGAGCCGATTTCGTCAACCTGTCCACTACCACCCAGATGGCATCGTATCCCCCTTTGACCTTGGGTAGTCTCGTGACGAAATACATCAAGATGTCATCCCACTTCCACGTTGGGATATCTAGAGGCTGCTGTAGGGCACCTGGATCTCGGTGTTCAACCTCCACTAGTTGACATACTATGAACTTGGCCACAAACTCTACCATCGCTCACTTAACTCCGGGCCACCAAAACTGCCTCTTCATTCCCTGGTACATCTTGGAATCCCGTGGGTGTACCGCCAGGGGTGAGTTGTGGAACTCACTGAGAACCTTTCTGCGCATCGCCTCCAGAACGAACAACCTTCCCAAGAAAAGCATCCGGTTCTGACCATCCTCTGTCCATCTTTCCGGAGCATTTCCCTGGTCAACTCGGTCACGCATTACTTCACACTCTTGGTCTCCCCACTGAGACTCCTCCACTTACTAAAACAGAGATGACTGCACTGTCATTTGATATAGGCAACCTCTACTGTTATCCATCCTCGCATCCAGGTGTAAGGCAACCAAATCCTCCATTGCCTTCCAGGTTTCCGCCGACTCTCGGTCCTTATCCTTCTGCATCCTCCTGCTCAAGGCATCAGCCACTACATTTCCCTTTCCCTTAGTATAAGAGATCTCGAAGTCGTAATCCTGGAAGAACTCCACCCATCTCCGATGTCGCATGTTTAGGTGTCATTTGTAGACGATATACCTCAAGGTTTTGTGATCTATGAAGACCACAAAGCATTCTCTGATGAGGTAGTGCCACTATAACTTTAGCGCAAAATCGACCGTTGCAAGATCCAGGTCGTGGGTGAAGTAATTACGCTAATGGGGGCATAGTTTCCTGGACCGATGAGAGATCACCCCTTGTTGCTGCATCAACACACATCCCAGGCCCTGTCCTAAAGCATCACAGAACACCTCATACGCCGCCCCTTCTTCTGGTAATCTCATCACAGGGGAACTAACCAACTACTTCTTTAGATAGCTGAAGGCTGACTCACACTCCTCTCTCCACATGAAAACCTAGTTTTTCATGGCCAGGGATGTCAAAGGGGTTGCAACTCAGTAGAAGTTGGGTAAGAAACTCTGATAGTAACCCGCCAGCCCGAGAAAACTATGGACTTCTGCCACATTTTTGGGTGCTTCCCAAGAAACAACTGCCTCAACCTTTGATGGGTCCCCCGCTACCCCCTGCACGGACACCACGTGCCTGAGGAAGTGAATTTCCCATGTCCATAACATTCATTTTGACATATTACAATAGAACTGGTGCTGTCAGAAGACCTCCAAAACCGTCCTCAGGTGCTCCGCATGGTCCTCCTATGATCTTGAGTAGACCATGATGTCGTCAATGAACACCACTATGATCTGATCTAGGTACTCCCAGAAGATGGAGTTCATAAGCCCCATGAACGCATCCAGGGCATTCGTCACACCGAAGGGCATGACTACGAACTCGAAGTGTCCATATATGAACCTAAACGAAGTCTTCGGGATGTCGACCTCCTTCACTCTTAGATGGTGGTACCCAGACTGCAGGTCGATCTTCGAGAACCATAACTCCCCTTTCAGATGGTCGAAAAGATCGTCTATCGTCGGAAGAGGGTAGTGATTCTTGATTGTTACCTGATTCAGCCTCCTGTAGTCTATGAACAACCTGAGACCACCATCTGCCTTCTTTGCGAACAAGACTGGGGAACCCCATGGTGACACACTTGGTCAAACATAAACCCTCTTCATCAGATCGTCAATCTGGATCCGCAACTCCCAGAGTTCTGAAGGTTCCATCTGGTAAGGAGCCATCGAGATCAGACGAGTGTCGGGCTGCAAGTCTATCCCAAACTCGATATCACGTGGAGGGGGTAGAGTCGTCACCTCTTCAGGAATGATGTCCATAAACTCACAGACAACCTCTGGCACCTCCACCATCATAGCATCTACTGACTCTACTGACAGCTCGGCTATCAAGGAGAGGAGGGTTTCCTCTCGCTTACAGCCCTTCTGACTGCCACGCTCACCGGTGAAGGTAACACGTCGGCCACCCAACTCTGAGAACATGTCCCTTCCTCGGAAACTCTCGATGAAAGAACACACAGAGAATAGCCAGTCGATGCCTCAGATGATATCGTATGGCTGTATCTATAGTAGGAGAAGATCCATAACCGACTGATGTGGCTCTATCATCAGTCTACATCCTCGAAAAACAAACAACATGTCATTCTGACCTCCGACTGGTGTGCTCAACACCAGGGGAACTGGAAGTCTCTCGGCATCTAGACCCAAGGAATGGGCTAGACTGGGTGCAACAAAGGAGTGCGAAGCTCCGGTATCAAACAAGTCATAAGCAAGAGTACTAAAAAAACTGATCGTACCTCGAACAACCTCCTTCCCTGCTGGAACTGCTGCCTCCGCTGTTTGTAGTTGTCCATGCCCGACTCCTCTGCCCCTTGGATGTCGACCACCTCCCCGACCACGCCCTGGTCGAGGGCCCTGAGGAGTGCCCTGAGGTCGGCCCCCTCCTCACTGGTCTATCCTTGGAGGAGCGGGAGCTCGTTGTCCCTGCTGCTGCTAGAATGGCCTGGCTGGAAGCTGCTGCTTGGGAGGGTGGTGGGGCTGTCCGCCACCGCCGTACTGCACCCTGTCCAGGCACTGACTCCAGAGGTGTCCAGGGCTCCCATAGAAGAAGCACAACGGTCTCGCGCCCGAAGGGAAGGGGCGAGGACCAGGGGATCGAAACTGAATCTGTTGTGGCCTGCTCCCTGCGGGTCGGAACCTGGAGGGTCCTGACGCTAGATGCCTTGTGCTGATGGCCTTCCCCTTCGATGGTCCTAGCTGGATCCCCTCTCGTGACACTCCTCCTATAGAATGCATCCTCTCCACCACTTCGGCCTTCTTCTGGACCTCCAAGTACGTCAGAAGGGTAAAGGGTGTAACAACATACTAGAGGGAGGGTCGGAGCACCTCCCTTAAACATCTTCCCGAGACTCCTCATCAGGAAAGAGGTCCGGATAAAAACATAAGTGGTCCTTGAACATGATCCCTAGCTTCCTCACGGACATACTCCCCTGCTAGAGGTAGAGTAGCTCCTGTCTCGTTTCCGCCTTCGTCGTCGAAGAGTGGAATTCCGCCTAGAACTCCCTCTCAAAATCAGCCCATGCCATCTCAGCCTCTCTCCTCTCCCCCAGATAAAGCGTCCTCCACTGACGCGCCGCACCCCACATTTGGATGACGGCTAGAGGACCCCAGTACTTGGTCAGGGACTGAATCAGGCCGAAATCTATCACTAGCTCCTCCAGTCAGCCTTCCGTCTTCATGTCAAAGGTGATGCCCTCATACTTCTCCAGGGTCTGTCGCTGGAAGGCCTAAATAGTCTTCTGCCACTGGTTGTCCTCTTCTTCTCGATCAGCTCTCTGCCGATAAGCCAAGGTAGTCTGCGGGGCCTCGATCGTCTTTACCACACGCAGTGTCCTTCTAGGTTCCATAGTTGCAACGTAAACAAGTAATGCTTAAGCCAAAGTAGTGCATATTATTGTCTTTAAAACTTATTAAACATTTCATTTATTATTAATTCCCAAAACACCCTAGAAACATGAGAAAACAAGTCATTATGATGCATGTACCTTTCCTAGGTTCTCTACCCTGCAATCAGCATGGCCTCACTTGGTCGTTCGGTAGGTCCAGAGTCCTTGCATCGGATCACGGGGGGCCCTGAAATCTCGTGTCCTAGCTGGTCTTCCCTAACCTAATTTCATGCACCAAGGTCACCCAACACTGTTTCCTTACCATCCCATGCAATCCTCACTGTGCCTAACTCTAGAATCCATCATATCTCTCAACCATCACCTCTGATACCATTCTGTCACGACCCTCCTTCACCAAAAGGAGGGAAGGGTCAGCAGATTGCCAGACCCTTCCTTCTTTATGTTGAAGGAGAGATAATGACCCCCGAAACCTTCCTTCAATAGGTCCCAGAGTGGCAAATAGCCCCAAGGGTATAGAAATTTATCACAAATGGAAGGAATTACCCTTTTTGTTTTAAATGATCGGGAGATAAGAAGATAAAACCCAACAAAACCAAGGTAAAAGAAAATTAAAGCCAAAAGTAAACCATTCCCACATTCATTTTCCAAAAGTAAAAGCCACAAATGGTGACTACAAAGGTATGTACCAATGAATGAAAAACAGAAACTGCAACTGCCCCAAAGGTCCGAGCTAGTATGGTCCCGCGCGATCCCCGAAGTCCTCCTGGAAACCTGAAAGCAGTTTTATATACGTAGGGTGAGCATACAACTACACTCAGTAGGGAAAACCAAATACTCTCGTGCACAAGTGGGGGAACGTACTAATGTCTCATGAGAAAAGGAGTAACCAAATACCTATCAAGGTAAACTACCCATGCAAGCCTCACCAAGGAACACTCTCCAAATAACGCAAGTCAAGTAATATATATAATAAGAGCACATCGATGTTTGGGTACCCCATGCCACTTTCCCACTGGCTATTGAGACATCCTATGCATCGAACCAATCCTGCCATTCTGTCACCATAGTCCCACTACCTCACCCACCTGCACACACCTGGGCCACAACCACATGCAGTCCCACTGCCGAATCCCGCCCGCAAACACCTGGGCCACAACTGTCACACGTAAACATGCCTGTAAACACCTAGGCTAGAACAACTACCACCACGCCCGAAGACACCCGAGCTAGAAGATCCACTGACACGCCCGAAGACACCTGGGCTTCATCCCTACACACATGGGAAACCACCTACCACATACACCTGGCCATCCATCACACTACCCCGCCTGAAGGTTCTTGGGATAATAATGGACCTCAGGCCATCACAGTGTGCCCGAAGATACTTGGTATATCCAGGAAAGGGAGCAGAAAAGGAGCTAATGACGAGCCACTAAAAATAGTGTTGGGAAAAACACCCTCCCCCATGAAATGGGGGTGTTGAGCACTAAGTGCTAAACTTGGGTGGGGAGAGAATAAGAAACACAAAGCTACAAGTATATATATAGGTAACAAGGACTCACCCAAAGATAGGTTTTTCTTCAGACAACCTACAGATCATAACGGCACTCAAGTCCGAGTCACGACTCTCGCCAACAAAACCCATTTGTCCCATTCTTGTTTCATGTTCAGTGATAATGTTCAAATAAGTTCATGCACTACTGGGAAACTAACACCATAATCATATACAAGGAAATGAATCCTGGAAATCGTCAATTTAAACATTCACACCGGGTTTTCGTGTAATGATACAACAACAAGGGGATAAGTGAGATCCCTAGATGTACTGGAACCAAAGAAAAACCCTCGAGACACTACCCCATGTCCGCATAAATGGTTTCTCATCAACAGAGTATCCCACCCCAATTCGTGATATAAACAGGTACCCACCCTATCTTAAAACTCACAACCACCGAATCCGTACCAACTGGGGATCCCATCACCAATTTCACACAACCATCGAGAGTATATAAAAAAATAGAGGATCCCATCCCCTCCCACATTTCCACAAATCGGCTAGTGAATGAAAACAACCAAACCACTATCACCAATGCTAAGCAGGGCCATGCCTTTATTTTCAGATTTATAAGATTTAACACATTCCATGATTTCAATTTTGTGTTTTTACCGGTGTTAGCATAGAAGGGATTGATCCTGGTTCTTTCAATTTATTCAGCCGGGTATACGTGATTAACCAATTTAATTTTCACATCAGGAGTTTACAATTAGGAACAAGCCATTTAAAACACCACGAGGGGTTCATTAGTGCACAGACAACGACCACCAATGAACTCAATTTTCAGAAGGCTCAAGCCGGAACAATTCAGAAAGATGATCATAATTTAAACAACATCAACAATCACAGCCCCCCATTCATTCTTTATAGAAATAGTTTATTTTTTTTATATAGGTCTTGTTTATCCAATTCTAAAGAATCAAAAGAATTCCCACCACGCATGATACACAAAAGAGAGAGACGAAGGATAAATTCCCTACATGTTGATAGACGATCGACGCTTAGGCCGGGAGCGGAACTTTACGGATAATGATGCGGCTCACCCGATGCACCAGAAACTGTTCCTGAAAAGCCACAATCGAGGAAAGAAGAAACCACATCTAACCCTTAGTTTATAAGAGCCGCAGACGGTTGAGATGAGAATGCCAAACTGCGTAAGGAGCGGGGGTCGTGGGTTGACCACGCGGTTGGGCAGATACACATGGAGGTCTCTCGAGATTTTTAGGAAATAATTATTGACTTCAAATGGTTTTAAAAGAAGTAAATTAATTATTTTTCATCGAAACTAACGTTGCGGGAGCAGAAAAGTCAGGAACTGGAAAAATATTGAAAGGCTCAGTGAGGGGACACGATGCCACCGTCACGGTGTCACCCTCACGGTGTCACCCTCATGGTGGCACCCTCACGGTGTCACCCTCACGGTGCCATCGTTGTGGTGGATCCTCACATTGGCAAAGTAATGGTCCAGGAGGGTCTGGGCCATTACACATGTACTCATGGTATGAATTAAAATTTAAAAGTTTACCTGGAGTAATGAGGGAAAAGATTTAATGATAAATCATGATTTACATGTTAAGTAGGATGAATCAAGAGAATTGAGTTGAAGAGATGATAATTTCAATTAATTTCTTTAGGAAAATTTCAAAAGCATTGTGTCTAGTGAATTCTTGGAATCAATTTTCATTGTAATAATTGTAAATTAATTTTCCACATTATTTATTTATCTCATTAAATTATTTTGAATTTTAAATATTGTAAGAAAGGGGGTTTACATTAAAATAATAATGTCAATGTATTATTTAATGAAATAATGATTTATGTGTGAAGGATTTTTTGAGATTATTGTTTATGGATATTTTTTAAATTTTAAATAATTAACTTCTTTTGTTTTCAGTTGTAAAATTCAAAAACATCAATTAATAATATCATCTTTTTATAATTATTATTTGGAATAAAATATTAAACATGGAATAAAAAACATGGTTTACCTATTTTTATTCTAATTTTTATTATTTTTATAGTGGTAATTGTAAAGGAGGGTTGGACAAACATTTGGACAACCCATGTTATCCTTTAACCAAGGTCCCAGAAAGCCACAAAGAAGGTCCAATGGACCACCAGAAAAGCCCATAACTAGGGATTGGTACTGTATGGGAAGCACAAATGAGATGAATAAGCACGAGTCACACAATATGAGTGCACTAGAACATGAGGGAGCTTCATGTGATGAGGGGAGGAAGATCTCACAAGGATATAGATATCCACAATGGATGGGGGAGGTCTTCATATCCCCTTCCAACATGTAATAGGGATATGTGGATGAACAACCATATATGAAAGTAGGCTACCACTAGGATTTTATATGTTGGATAGAAAATCTCCTCTGTTACTATGCTCTTAAGTGGAGTGACGTCATTTCTCACACCACATCGATCATCTTAATTGGTTATTTCCACAACACATTTCACCGTAGGGTTCCATACAATACAGTAAAAATTCTAGGAACAATGGGGAGAGCTCAGGATTCCCAATGGTTTCCTAATGTCCATTACACAGTAACCACGGTTGTGAGGTGTTGTGATCTTAGGATCTAAAAATAAATATTTTGTGATAAACCATATACTATGTTTTGTGCTAGGTCTCCATATAACCTGATAATAAAAAAATATGATATGATAACATGAGAATGGATGCACCAGGTAGTCCTATGAATTGAAAAATATAAGAATCAGTTCACCTTGGTTTCTTGGAAATGGAATAACCATTCTAATATCTTTAGAAGGTATTTTTGACATAGATAATGAGACAATACCACACTACCATGTAATAGATACATATGATTCATGGAAATTCCAGAAGAAACACCACTTATGTCAGGGTTGATACAACATACCCAAAATAATTAATATATAAGGGATTTATATGTGATAACATGATGGATTTGGTGAATTTTTAACATAACAACATACATATGAGAAGCCTAAATATAAAACAGTCAAAAAAATCCACAAAAAAAATTAATGAGGAATCGTCTAGATACCCACTATCCAAGATAGAGAGAAGAATAATTATTCAAATAGAAATATTGAAGACTAATTAAAGAGGAATTAGAAATTCCCTATGGGAGAATGATATTATATTTCTAAAACATAGATAAAAACTAATCTAATGAGATATAAAATTGGAAAAATCCTCTCTATAAAAATATGTGAACTAATGTTATTCAAGTGAGAGTTAAAACCTAAACAAGATGTACTAGGAAATATGTCCATAGACCGTATGAATTATTACTCATTTGACATAGGAGGCTAAATGGTATATGTCAACCAGAAATCTAAAGAGAGAGTGGAGGAATCCTGTAATAATCAACCATGATGATGCATAACATGGAATTTTTGTTTTATATATTCATTTAAAATAATAATTTATTTTCCTTTTCCATTGCGATAGTAATGCATGTAATTCACAAATTTTCACATCAATTCTATTTTTCTCTAATAGTATACTCCTCCATCTAAAATACCCCTATTATCTATATCAAATTTAGAAATATCTATGTGTAACTAAGGGATTTATGGAGAGGAGAGTTTTTATTAAAATGATGAATAGAAAATGAAAATTGTTTTCACCTTTATTTAAAAAAATTATATCTCAAAAATTTACAATGAGTGTGATGAAATTTAGTGGATTGAACACAATGTTATAAAAGGGGATAAAAAAGAAATAGATGAAATTACCATCACCTTCTTTAAAAAGTGTAATCTAAATGCATCTATGTTGGTTACACAGACTCTAAATAATATCCAAAAGATTAAGATTTTTATATCAAATGTTGTGATTCTATGGAATATAATCACTGAAATATCATGTTTACTGATTTTTTTGAAAAAATATCCTTAATATTATTCTTTATTCCAATTATACTCATTTTATCTTCATTTGAAGCCTCCCAATCCTAAATATCTAATTTTGTTAAAATAATTTTATTTTAGATAAATTTGACAAAACAATATCCAAATTATTAAATATTATAATCTTTTTCCTCTTGATTTCAATGCCATTCTCATCGTTACTCTACATCATTGATGTTAATAAAGACGGGCTATTGAATTATTTTTTGATATTTCGTGAGGGAAGTAACGATGCTCTGATGAAGCCTCACAAGGCGATGAATGAAAATTTTGTTATTGAGCCTGGTAATCTTGTCCGGGAACAATTTCAGCTTGTTGGTATTTTTCTTTATTAAATCCACATAATGTTGTTGTTCCTCTAGAGACAAGGATGCACTGATCAATTTTAGTATCAGATCTTCTACAGTGATAATGTTTAACTAAGTCACATCATCAATATTGGTGGGAAAACCAACATCAAATAAATGAAGGTTTTCATATATATCCTCATTGTCATGTGATATGGGAGGATTTGTAATTGGATGAAAATATCCCAAAATTGTATTTCTAAGGATGGCATTAAAACCCAATTTTATGGGGGGTAGTCTCCAACCACAGACTCTTTCTCTATCGATAATTCAGTTATATGGGCTGATGTTCCAATACTTATTTATTTTTGACCATGATTCCACATATTAAATTGAATAAATGATGAAGGTTTGACTTCTATTTAGTCACCTAGAATTTGTTTAATATATGAGAATATCATTGATAAGTTTCTATTGGATACGTTTCTTAGTACATTATTTGGGTAAGGTCTTTTGGTACTAGAAAATAATATCCAGTGTATGTGAACAAGGTAATCTATGACCACTCCCTTTTAGGGTCTAGGGAATAACATCCAATTTTTGGTGTCATGGTTTCTAACTGATAGAATCATAGGAATAAAAATCATTAAATTCTACCAAATGATCATCTATAAGGTTTTTTATCTCAATAGGGGAATTTTTATGCTCATCCCCATCAATATGTGGATGTTTTCCTTCTTGTTTGTAATACAAAACATCTAGGTACAGGGACATAAAAGATTCGATGGGAGAAAAATCCCCATTGAGTACATCTGCTCAACCAATGAGTTGTTATTTTAGGCACAAATAGTATGAATAGTGTTCCAATGTGTATAGATGGACATAGGTTTATCCCATATGGGTGTTATGAGATGTATCATGTTAGACGACCGTAAATATAGTGCATGATACAAGGAAATTAAATTAATTCTTCAACCAAATAATTCCACATGTCTAATTCTATCTCATTACATACACCATAATTGATAGTTATAGGGGATCATATATTGTTAAATGGGCCTAGGATTGTGGATCATTCAAGTTGGGATGCGATTTTTCATGGAGCTAGTATCCAGTTAAAAGAAATGGTTTTCCAGTCTCTAGAACTATTTGATGATATAAATTGTGTATGTTCCACTGAATAGAAGCACATTTATCTATATTAGAAAATGAAATGATGTACCAACATTCCCCCAGTTCAACTTATTACATGTAATAGTCTTTAGAGGTAAATATATCATTCTAAAACAGAATGGTATTTTTCATGGATTTTATAAGGGCATCACCCAACACCATTGACATGGGAGTTCCTAGAGGATCATGATCATCTATAGTATTCCAAATTTTTTATTTCAAAAAATAATATTTCCATATTTGGGGGTAGTCTTATACAACTATAAAGTTGTTATTTAATAAATAGAAGTGATGATACTATTTGATGAGGCTCTAGGGATTGAATAATACATGTATCATGGTACTATTTGTTAGCTTTTCTAATAAAAACTATTAGAGTCTACACACTAGATGGGTGATATTAGGACTATATTACATGTATATTATCATATAATGGTAATGGATAAATTAAATAGTAAACCAATATGGTTAGTTGTAGAGGCATAACTGGTGGAACAACCTCAGACGTTTGTTCTCACCATTTCATATTCAAGGTTTTCTATCTCGTTCAAGCATCCTGAACATTCTGTTCTGAAATAATGGATTATAAATCCTTAAAACATGTTTTTTACATATCTATCATTCGATATAATCATCCAATAGAGTATTAGGGGTCACATGGACTTTCTCATCACTGATTGTCATAGAGTGATCCACTAGTTTACAAATTTTCCCATTGATATTCTATTGTTCTTCATTGGTGGAACATTATATGCCCCAAATAAAACATGGTGTATCTCCCAACACAAGAGGGATGAATTCACCCAATATGTGGGATAGTTTTCAAACAGATGGGGGGCTCATATTTCACTTTCACTATCAAAGATTTCACTTTCAAGACATGGAAATGTACGATGCAGAAGAAAATGCAGTGCTCTGGGGAGATACAATAAATACAAGAGGGTTATTTTTTCAAGTAGAAATGGATGATGCCATGGGTATGAAAAAATATATTTCTATATAGAAAATTTTTCTACATCAATTTTCCTTTCATATGAGATAGTTTCCACCCACTAGAGTTTTTACATTCACTGTTAGGATCAATACAGACTTGTGATACCCATAATGAGATATCTCAAAAAATGACTGGGTCATGATCCTCCTAATTAAAGAGAAAATATTTAATGAATACAAATTTTTATGGATTTTTCAACTTTTATGGTATGTACAATTATCATATGTTATTGGGAGTGGTTTTCAAGGTTGATGAGTTTAGATTCATGGGGTCTCTGGAATTATAGAACATTAGACATCATTTTTCTAGGGAACATATGAGGTACCTTGGAAATTTTCTTCCATAAAGGAGTAGTTCTTCTTCTTTACTTATATGTGTTAAAACTTTGGTTTCTAGACATGATGGGGGTTATAGAAACACTTCTTGTAAATTTGGTTCCTGAAGAGGTTACACATATAAGGGATTGTTCGGTAAAGGGTCATGTATGTGATCTGGAATAGGATCCATTGTATGGATAGTTGTGGGTTGTTTCTTATTTCATATAAATTTTCACTGTATATGGAAGGGGTTATGGGAATTATTGTTTTGGAATCAT
Organism: Viscum album; assembly: GCA_963277665.1. Classification (NCBI taxonomy): domain Eukaryota; kingdom Viridiplantae; phylum Streptophyta; class Magnoliopsida; order Santalales; family Viscaceae; genus Viscum; species Viscum album. The sequence continues at coordinate 437,277,052 of OY728158.1, forward strand.
GTAAGGATTACTCAAATAACTGATCATTTTTTGTTAAATCTTTAAATCTTTCAAGATAATTCAGGGAGATGGCTTAAGGGACTAACTCATCTTTGGAATTTTACAAAGACATTGTTAGAAATATCTCTAGGAAATGATAAATTTATAAAAACTGTATGATCCCCTTACATCGAGAATTGAAGTAAGAAACACACTCATCAACACTCTATTATCCCTTAGAGGGATTTTTGATAGTGTTTTTTCAAATAGTGGTGCTGAAATTGAAATGGAAATGACCATGGATATCCTCTTAACTGTGGAAATCCTAGGATGAACATTCTATACCATATGAATTTGGGTCCCTCTAGAGTCTTCAAAAAAATAGTGACTTGAGGTTTCCTATTATTTAGTAGTCCATAATATCGGGCCACACCATTAGGTAACATGTGTAACATGTTTCAATGGATCACCAATCTTGTTAAACTAGGAAAATATTGTTTTTTTAAATTTAGATGGGGGGAACATCATGAATACCAATTCTATATATGGATTTCTATATGAAAAATATTGGCACCTATCTCGATTCAAAATCCTCAAGGTAGCTGATGAGAGTGCATGTCTTGTCATCATGATGAGGATTTATTTTAATGAGTGATCTAAACGACACATTTTTATAGGAGGTGGGGAGGCGTTGGCCTCGAAAAGGATAGTAGTGTTTCTCATACAGAGTGTGTGATTGATATCTTGTCCATTTTCCATAACAACCATAATATACACTAACTATATGCATATGGACTTATGGTTTAATTATAGTTTTATAGAGGACTAGGTGACAAATTAGAGGAGAGATAATGTTCCCTTATATGCACTCATATCCTTGACACTACTCAAAGATTAGAATAGTAGTAAGTCTATTATGTCCTTCATTATCTGAGAACAAATAATCCAACCTGGATTTTAAATCAGTTTTTGGTATGTCCCCATATGGACTGATGACCTCAGTGGGACTATTTTTTTAATGAATTAGAAGTCCTATTGAAATGTATCATTTAGGGGAATCCCAAGAAATGTTTATTGTCTCTTCTGACAAGTGTCAATTCCTATTAGGGGACTAATATCTTATTGAAATACACCTTTGGGTGGGATATTTCTATTATGTCTAATGTTATTGGTCTAATTTCTTGTCTTATTGAGAGGGTTGTTAGTGATGGAATACAACATATTCTAGTTCATAGAAGTAATTTCTCTATAAATGGGAGAGCTGAACTGATAGTCCCACTGTTTATATGTGATAGGCCAAGAATGAGGGGATACATTCTACTGAAACAAGAAATATTTACTTGTTCATATGCCTCTTCCATTGCATTATAAATCATATATAAGATCATAACATAGATCCATTATATTGATCAGTTGTATTAATACGATTCACGTCATTGTGATACTAGGATCACTCTAATTTCAACACACATTCACTATTAATGGATGGTTAAAATTTGATCATGGATTTCTGGTTAAATCATATGATTATCCTAATGGTGGTTGGAAATTTTCTAGATAATGTTGTAGAGGCGTACCACAATTTCCTTTGTGAGGGATTATGGGAGGAAAGAAAGTGGCTCTTGGGTTTCGATAACATTATAGGTATTTGGTCAGTGTCTTGGAACCTCCCATGTCACCTTGTTCTTTGACATAATGTTTTTCATTCTACTGATTGGTCTAGAAAACAATTATCACCAGTTGGGAGATTAGCGGTGGTGCATAAAATACCTTATTTGATATTTAATTTCTAGAATGTGATACATCACATGGGTATTCCATACACAGAATATTGGAATGTCTTTTATTACTGAGGAAAAATTCTATATCAGGTCAATATAAGATAAGGTTTCAAAAATTCATTTTGAGTGAGAGCGATAACATCTAATTGAAGTTTGAAAGGACTCCCCCATCGAAGTATGGAATTACTCCAGACATCATTGTCTCTCCAAATAAGAGCATGGTGGTTTGGAGGAGGGATGGTATTGGTGGTAGATATAGTTTCTCCATGAGACCATGGAATGAGTCTAAAACATCTTCCACCGACTTGTATTTGAGAATTGACTTGTGGATTTTGTGGACTCATTTTCAGGGAATATATTCCTCACTTAATGAGTTCCCACACTCAAGTATAGTATTATAGGTGATGGATCCATAATCAGATAATCCATCATCTCAGTGTTTGAGAGATTTATGGTAACACAAAATTTTTTATGGATCTTCATCTGATAGCATGGTAGTTCCCCATGATCATGTTTCGTGGAGTTTATTGGGTTTATTTCAGGCACATAATGACATGTGAAACTGGAACACCCCATGGTTGTTGATTTTCCTTCTTACCCAATGATGGGTCTTCAGAGAAGGTAATATATTCTAACAGTTAGTACCTCTATAGAAACATTTGGTATTATGAGGAGGACCTGTACAATTATATTATTCATTAATATATAACCTATGATGGTTGTCGATGAAACCAATGCTTGGGAGAGTGAAGATAACATTCTTAAAAGGCCAATATGATCTCGATGCTAATCAAGAGAACATAGGTCTCCAAAAATTTGTTGTGGGTGTTGATAATGATGTTCCAATAATTTATTTGGACAATATTGTTGGAAAAGAGTGTTATCGATGTGAAGGACTGTTATCCTTCGCCCGATGTTGGCACTATACATTCTCAAACAAGGCTAGTAGAGAAGGGGTGAGATTGATTTTCTCTTCAACCAACACAATGAAATTATTTCATTGGAATGGCTATGTGGGTTCCATCCATAGTGGATCATGGTTTCTGGCCACTATGGGTGAACCATATATGTCTCCTACATTGTTAGTGTCATGGTGGAATATGTAAAATAATTTTAGAGAGACGCCTAAAATGACTTTTTAATATGATTAGTGGCATTACCACATCATGACCCCTATGGGTAGGAGTGCTGGAATGAATCCATGGATTATTGGTTGTTCTAGGCCACATTCTGGGTTTGGAAGATGCCTTATTTATCAAAATAATGAAAAAGTTTGATGATGAACCTTTCTTAGATGGGATTTGAAGGGGGATAAGGTGGGGGATCCCGATATTCATTAAAGAGATGGTCATCATGGTATGAGTAGAGTGGTTTTAGATTCTAGCACTGTTAGTCCCACTCCCCTTTGCTTGTTAGTAGTGGTTCATCATTGATTTTTTTTCTTGAGTCTTGTAGAAATAAACATATCCAACAATTAGTATCAACATTATGAAGTTGATTCTGGATGCACTCTTTTTTATTTTAGCTTATCTAAGATGCAGTGAGGATTCACATGGATGATTCCTATGACTGAGGATTCCCGAGAACCTTACATTAATCAGTTGCATGAGAAAAGTTCCAAACCATGACCAACATCTATTTAGTAGTTGCATGGTGATAGATATATTGATTTGGTCATGAATACATTTTATATTACATATTATAACTGATAAAAAAACTGTTAAATGATAATAATTTCATTTAAATTTTACATATTTTTCTGATGATTTATCATGGAGCACCATTTGATGCATTACTTCCTACCCCACATTATCAGTTTTCATGGGTGGGTGGCCTATACAATAGAATTTTATAATGAATGATCCTTGATCAAAATATAATGATGAGATACTTACTGATCATTCAATTTATCCCACCTTGGATAAAATTTTATATTTGTGTCTCCCTCATATATTTGAGTCATGTTAGTTAAATTCATTATTGTTTCCATCTCATGGAGGGAACAAGTTAATTATGCTTCTTCTATCTCGATAAGGAAACATAGATTGTTCTATTTGGATGGTAACAATGGAATTGTTTGAGAATTTATAGATGTTTTCCATGTTGGTCATATGTAAGTATTCTTATTTTTATGTTGAGGGAAACTCATATGTGTGGAAATCATATCATAGAATCCGTGGAGTCTTATATAAAACAAAGGATTGTTGATAACGGGGACATATAATATATGTGGAATTATATTTATTGTATCTCATGATTAGTGTTTGGGGATGATATTCTAGATTAGGTAACATGTTTAAATATTTTTCTTAATAGGTTTTGTCACTTTTTATATATATTTTGTGGATAAATGGGTGGATTTTTGTGTGTTATCATGGGGAAGGTAAACAAAATATGGTGTTTTTTCCAAAGGGAACATGTGAAACTTTTATGGGAATGTTGGGGTCATGGGATTGATCCATAGGGATATAATGAAGTATTATGGAGATTTTTGGATCAATCCTAAGAGGTTTCCAACATACCCTATTAGGATATAGGGATCAAAACCCACATAGTATGATGCATCATTTTAAGGGTGTATGATAAGACTTATCTAGTAATTTTATAGTTATGTGGTTATGGTGATTATTCTATTTAAAGAGTTTCAATGAGGTATATTGTGGAGATTAAACATAAAGAACTCCGAGAAGGTAAATCACATATCATGTTACAGACAAATGGTGAGAAGCATATGGAAGTAAGTTTCTTGAGATGTGAGTCACATATAATAGTTTCGGGTAGGGTTTCATCCCATGTGTTCCATGGATGGAGAATCCTTTTTTTATTACACTGGTTAAGAATATAATTTAATTTATTATGATAAGAATGTTTTCTTGTAGTTTAACATAATATAACTAGGACATTGGTCATTTTATGTAATGAAACTTGAATGTTGTGGGGCCATCACTTGGGGAGACCATTTTTGGCAGGAGATAATTATATGACATAAGACCACAATACTGGGAAAGCCAGTATGTCTCCCATTGTTATTAAACCATTGGGGATAATGTGTCAAGTACTCATGAAACTCATGGTGGGTCATGGCATAAAACCTTTTTCTGGAAGAGTGGAAATCTGGGTTCCCAACAATAGGGTGCCTATATTTTGGCGAAAGAGAAAACATAACTCTCATGGCCATTATTGGAAAAAGGATGGACATGAGGTTTTATTATAGCCTCTGTAAAGGTTGGGGAGGCATTGAGGAAATTACTTGGTGTAGTTGTGAGACACTAGAACACTCAAATTAATTCTAATAATGTTTTCTAGAAGGAGAAAAATTATTTTGGACATAGAGGATTTTTGGATAAACTCTACAATTGTACATAAAAATGGTTTCCCAAACCATTCGTTCTAGCACTAGGCCTCTACATGATAAATTGTAGAATTTGTTTTCCCAGATTCTAGAGTCACATTAAAATTAGTATTATGATATGGAATATTATATTTTTTTTAAACTCTATTTCCATTAATAGACATTACATGACAATAGCTATAACATAAGATAGTAAAAGTTGGTCCCATCCAAGGAAAATCAGGTATGTTATATACCATTGGGAATCCAATGTAATTTGGTTTTGAGTGATGTCATATATATGGGGTTATTTCAAGTTATAGATGAAACACTGACATTCAAAGACCCCCCACCCAAGTAGAGGGGGTAGAACTCTATTTATATCATAAATGAGAGGAATTTGGGTAAAATCCTGCTATGCCACACAATGTGTTTGTGTGTAACATATGGAATTTCCATTGAGATAAGGTGGAATGAGGTAATGGATAAATGATTACTTTCATGAGAAACTATCTTCCAAAACAATTTTCAGGGTTTCTCATAAGGTTTGAATGTTGTTTAAATCTAAATTTTTAGAACTAATTCCCTTATTGGTATGATATGACACATCGCCTCTTCAACCTTATCTTTTACAAGAAATTCAGAATTGTGAAAACCCATGGTGTCATGTGAAATTACCATAAGATTATCCCCTTATCCCCTTTTTCTTATAAATGAATCATAGGGCTAGCATGTATCATTATTTTAGGAATATTTCTCTTCTAGTGTTGATACATGTTTTTGGAACCAATAAATTACCCCTCATAGAATTGATTCTGACTGTGGACTACATGGTCATGTTCTTAGTAAAACACTGATGTATAGGGAAACTATCTTTATTGTTGGGAAACTATGATTTCAGGAACAAAATCCTAATTCCACATACCATAAAATATTGGTGTCCCATGCCTATAAAAGGGAGAGGGGACCCTCATATCATCACTTTATATATATGAATGAAAATCTATATATTGTTTGAATAATTCTAATATTTTATGGGGACTCTTGAGCATCAATCCATGATGTCTCTATAAACCTCTTTCCATGATACATTCTATTTCATGAAAATATTGATGTGAACTAATACAATGTTGTGTGACCAATGTCCTCTTAATGAAGAAGATTAATGATACATGACTTAGTGTTGGTGTATTATTTAAATGAATTATAAATGGTAGAACCTACAGGTCAATCTATTGTAGATTCTGTCACTACTATTCAATGGAAAAAGATTATTGTGCATATATAAATCTCCAATACCAAGTCTAGAGAAAAAAACAAATTATCTCAGATCCATTTATTTTTCTATGGCATTGTTATTTGATATTTAAAATTAAATCACGATGTACTGATTAGTTCAGTTAACATGGTAAAATCGAAATATTATTATATATATATATATATGTTATTCCCATTACAATTGAAAATTTTCCATATAAAAGGTGTCGTATTTAAGAATTCCATTATTTCCCATAGTGTATCCCTACATATTAATCAAAAAGAAAATCCTTGTATCCTGGGGAAAATTAAACATAATAAAGGTGTGGTCTCAAAGGATCTATTAAGATAATACAATATTAGAATCTATCACAAATAAGTAATCATGGTCAATATGGAATGGTAAGTAAAAAAAGAATCTATTAAATAAATAAATCAGTTTAATATTTTAGAAATAAATTAGGATAAAATAAATCCCTAAAAATAATAACATAAGATTGAAACATATCCATGGATATTGTAACTAATAAAAATCCCATAGATATAAACATATGACCTTATAATTATAGAAGGAATAATGTCAAAAAATAGAAAAATACATTTAAAACCTTTTACGGGACAATTTAAATATATTTATAGAAACCCTTCTAATTTTGAAAACTACATTGTCTCATGAGACCGGTTGATACATAGGAAGACTATTTATAATTGTACCCCTCCCATAATATACAATGTCTAATGAATAACTCATATGAAATGGGTTGGACATAATCAATATAATAATTTATATTATAAATAAAACACATGAAATGTTAATACATAACTAAATAAATTAAACATAATCATAAAACATACTGAGTAATATAGTCAATGTTAATGAAATTATATATCATTAGTCATTATGATCATAAAACCCCCAAGGATAGAATAAGGATGATATCAATACAACATATAATTAGTGAATGTTAATAAAATTATTAATTTTAAGTCAATATGATCATTAACCATACAACTAAAGAATAAAGACGATATCCTTAAAACATATCCCTATTTTATTACAATCAAAATAATGGAGTGATGTCATTAATAAATTGAAATACAAAAAAAAGATCATTAATATAGGTTTTGAGGAAAATAAACTTCTAACATTGATAATATCTTCACAAAAATGTATCACACAATATATTGAAAATAATATTTTAAAAAAAAAATTAATTATATTTAAAACATTAGGTTTTAATGATGGTGGAAAATTATATTCTTGTCAAAAATGATAGAAACAAGATTCCTTTCACATTTTTGGAAAAATCCAAACATGGATTATTTTAAAAAATATATGAATATTTCAATTTAAATTAATTTTCATTATGTAAAAATTGGTAAAATATATTTTATAATTTTTTTAAATGGGAAAAAATATTTTTGGGAACATTTAAAAAAACAAGGATATTGATGAAAATGTTTTTTCAGTCAAACAGTCTAATAAATTCAAATTTTATTAAAAACAAAATTTCAATCATTTTATGTACTAAAGAGTGGAAAAATTATTATATTATAGGGAAGTGATCATGAATAACAATATTACAATAACAAATATTAATTTCAAGAATGAAATATCTGTATACAAAAATTAATCACATCGCTTTTGGTAGGCGATATGTCATACTCACACATGGGGGACAACATAATTCCCTTAATGACTGAAAGCGTAAGAAGGTGAATTATTTAATAATATCAATGATTTTATATCATTCCATATATATTAGATATATTCATTAAATTCATCCATATTGAATTCCTTTAAATGAATAATTGAAAAAGGAAACATATCACTTCGTGAGGTGGTAGTCCTATATAAACATAAGTGAAATTATCATATTTTAAAGAATAGATAATATGAAAAGGAAAATGTGAAATTATAAATATAAGAGTAAAATTATATAATAAATATTTTATATATAAATTAAATCTATAATTATATCTAACTATATGAAATGATTACTGAAAATGATTTTCCCTGGATCATCAAGCAATAGTCCACTATACAATCAATGAATGATTCCTTTTCATAATTGATAGAAGTGTAGACTGATGAATATTATTCCAAAAACATAAAAATATATGAATATATGTGATATATTGGTTTCATTATATTTTATGTTTAAATTAATAATATAATTTTGTAAAAGGAGAAAAAAATTATGAGCTTAGTTAATATAATTACCTTATGTTATGGAAACCTCATTTCGATCTCTTTTTAATGGACTGTAAGGATAATTATTTTAAAAACTAGAGGATCTTAAATGTAGATAAATATGTCCTAGATTTATTTTTGTATGGTATAGTCTAGAAAATTTGAATGAGAGGGGTGAAGAAGAGAGGGGAGTGAGGGCCTTTTTATAGTTGAAGACAACTGGCATTTTAGTAAAAACACAAAATTATTCAACAAGGGGAAATCACCCTCACACCACATGGATCCAAAATTGATAATTAATGTGGTGAAATGATGATATGAATGAGAAAACCGTTGAATAAACAATAAATTAAATTTTATAAATATTTAATTCTATAACATTAATTTTTCCTTACTGTGACCATTTTAGAGTCTCAATACAGTTGCATGTTTTTTTATCCTAGGTAATTTATCATCTATGAATAAAAGAAAATAAGACATATTAGATAATTTGGACAAACATATTATAAATATGAAATCCAATTTATCAAATAAAAAACCATTGGGTGTTGGAAATTAATTTTAACACAAGCACATGTAGCGTGAAAAAAGATTTCTGGAATTCTATAACATTTCATTATCACATAAATATAAAATTTTATATATAGTTGAGAATCATTTGTGATTTATGGTTTATAAAATTAGAATATTTATTTTTTCACCTCTAAATGATTTTCCATTAATTCCGTAGATCCACATTCCCCAATAATTGACTTGTTCATTGAGAGATATATGAAAACTGATGTGACTTACTATAGATAAGTATCTTCAACCAAACCCTACAGCCTCTATAGAAATGTACTTCTAAAAAATTTAGGCTCTCATTTGATATGGATTTGTAACCATCCCATTTAATATCATCATATTATTCTGAAAACAATACTTCCAATGTAGATATATATGTCATAAAAGATGTATTTCTATCAACAAATGAACCATTAGATACACCATGATATTAAAAAAATATAGAGGAAAATACATTTAAATTTGACCAAGTATATAAACTACATGATTCCCTAAAATTTTCAATGAATTATGGTCAACCACATTATTTAAAATAAAATTTAAAAAATAAAACACCTTCATCATTTTTATTGAAACAATAATGGGAAATATTATACATAATAAAACTGGTATAATATTTTGAATCGTGACTTGAAACTAATTATATTTCATTCACATCATCATAAAATATTTCTATGAAAATTTAATTTTATATTTTATGAATAACCATGCGAAAAATTTAAATCATGAAGACATATAGAAAATATAATTTTATTCCTTCTAGATAAAGTATGATAAGCCAGAGGTTGGTATGTTCACATTCCATCAGTATTAGGTGTTAACTCTAAATTCATTTCCATTGAGGGAAAGCCCGGTTTTTCATTCAATGCATCTCTAGTCTTTCCATTAGTATCTAACTATGTTCCTATTGGGATATCAAATGTTTTATTATCACTGTTAATTAAATAAATTTTATATTTGATATTGTGATATCACTAGAATTATAGCTTAAAAAATAATGAAAATTTCATCCAAATATTTTTATCATTAACATGTTTATTTTATTTCTAAACATGACATCAATTTTTTCACCCTCTAAAAATATTGATAATCGAATAATGTTTTTTGTGTGATTTTAAATTCATGTGTTCAATTGAATGACTTTTTTAATATTCTATAATATCGATCAATAGAACTTTTTTGATGACCCATGTATAATGTTTTTCTCCCATATTTCAGTTTATGATATTATGTATGTTTTTCAAAAAATGGACAAGATTAATGCCCCTTAAAATTATATTTAAACATATTTACATATTCAAGTAATTCATCTATAGTGAGCATAATCATAGAATGCAGTTGAATATATTCAATATTATAAGAATAAGAAAAACAAATAAATTCCTCTTATAAATTCTTCCAATCATTAATTAATTGTGATATGAAAACAACAATATCATTTACATTATATTTTGTTCGAATGATCATTAAAATCATTAATAAAAATTTTCATTTCATACAAAATTTAGGATATATATTGTCAAGTTCCAATAAAATAGGCCATGAAGTATTTGTTACTATGGATTCTATGTGGATTAATTCCATATATTCATAGTCTAAGATAGAGTTTTCTAGATTTATTTAAAAATGTACGATAATTTAGATCATTTTTCATCAACTATGTAAAATAAAGAGGATGATGTATTTTTCCATTATATATCTTCTATTTTTCATGAATTTTTAACCATTATCAAAATTTTAATTAAAAAATATATTTGTAAAATGAGGAATTATTTGAGGATATAAAAATGAATTGTTATGAGTCTCTGTATCTTATAAATTATCTTGTATTTTTTTTTTCTGAAAACATAAAACCATATATACAATATTTAGAAAAATTTTAATGAAATTCATATTCCATCCTATATAGAACATAGTGATTCATGAAAGAATATATTTCCTTGTACCCAAAATTAATCAAGAATGGTATTTTAATCAAATTATTTTTTGAATATAGATTATTATTATATTTAATATATATACCTATCAAAAATTATAGAAACATTGAAAAACCTTGTTTCTTCATCCATTTTTTGCCTTCATTCCAATTAATCTTAACACCATTGATAATATTGAAATTTTATTACAACCATATACAATGGGTTTTCAACACTACCATATAGATCAACTTTTTTATTTCAATCTTTCTTTTTATTAATTTTAAATCATTATGAATCCATTCAATTTGATCAGACGTATCATCGTATAATTTATAATCAGCAATATATTTTCAATTAGGTCCAATTTTACCTTAACAAATCCAGGGATTCTAACTCCTTTTAAAACCATGATAAATTAAATGATAATTTATATATCTACTTTTCAATGTCTTAATATTTAAATACTTGTGTAATGGATTGAAATAATATCTATTCTTTTGGAACATTTCATTTAGAAAATTCCTAAAATGGATCGATACCATTCTCATATTCACCACTTATTTGAAGTGAATCCAAATTAAATTGATTATTATCAATGAAAAAAATAAACTAAATTATTATAAATTCAAATATATTTAAAAATTTAATTTTATAAATAACAGAAAAAATAACATAAAATATTTTACAAAAAATAGTAATACCACATTTTCATTAATAAAATAACATTAAACATATTAAATTATTAATATTTTATAAAAAACACAGTCAATAATCTAAAAACAATAATTATTTAATTAAAAAATCTCTAAGATGTGTTAATAATCAGAGCTATAAATAAAAATAACGAAGAAAAATAGGGGATGGTGGGTGATGACATATAAAGGAAGAAGGTGGTGGTAAATGAAAAATAAATGATAGATAAAAATAAATAAAAATTATAATAAAAAATTCAAATGAAATTACATTTTCTGTAAAAACATTTATATAAAAAATAGAGAGATTGAGAAGTCGACACCAATTAAAAGATTTCAGAAGTAGTGGCTTAAGACACATGACATTTGTAGAGTATAAATCAAAGATAAAGTAACAAAGAATACAAATTACAACTACCAATAAAAATAGTTATAATTCTTGTAAAATGAAAACAATAAACAATATCCATAAATTGAAATCTTTACAATGGCGAGTGAAACCAAAGGGATGAAGCGCATGCAACAGCAGATGATGGTTGATGGTGGATAATAATGGTGCATACCAAATGAAATATATTCAACGAAATAGGTAATTTAATGATAAAATGTGTGGCCAAAAATCAATGAATGAACAGATTTGAGACCATAGATCCAATATAGAGGGGATCAGGTTTACCGTGTGATAGAAAAATGAGATTTTTCAAATCATAGAATTAAAAAATTATGCCTCCCAATATAATATAAAAATTATTTATCTATTACACATCATTTATTTAAAAACTGATATGGAAAATTTTGTTTCTCATATCATTTAATATGTATTGGACATTATTGGACACTCTTTGATTTTTGTATTTTTCGAAATCACAAATAATATCAATATATAGACTCTACTCATTCATGCCATTTTAATATATCTTAGTTAACCAATTATGTCATACAGAAAAAATTTCTTAAATAATTCAATAACCTATATTCATGAATAAATATGTTTACTGGTGAATTTACACATGAATTTTTTGGATAACACTTTGTCTTGTAATGTTATGTGTAAGACAAAAACATTATAACCTTTTTAGATTCCCTGACACACCGATGTTCGACACACTGATGTTCGACACACCGATGTTCAACACCACGATGTTCGACACACTGATGTTCGATTCAACGATGTTTGAATCACCGAAGATGAAAGACCGAAGTCGACACACCGAAGATCACAGACCAAAGTCGACACACCAAAGATGATAGACCAAATTCAACACACCGAAGATGATAGACTGAAGTCGACAAACCGAATATAACTAACCGAAGTCGACACACCGAAGATTACACACCGAAGATGACAGACTGATGTTACCGAACCAAATACAACACACCAAAGATGACTCACCGATAGTCATATATAACTATTTTGATTTTTTTAATTTAAATTTATTTCTAAGGGACATATTTATACAAATTGATGTTTCTAGAATTATTTAATGTTTTCTATAAGACTATCCATAGATAGTATGAGGTACAAGCACATGTGAAGATCTTCATGCCTAGTGGATATTGAAGTATAAAAGTACTTCAATCAGAGCTCTAAAAACCCAGATACATAGAGATATACATATACACATAGATCTTGAAGAACACTCTAAAATATGGACTATGAAAATTCAGAATATTGAAAATCAGAGAAACACGAACCTTGAGCTCACCTATCAATTACCTACTGAAGCTTGTAGAAAATCCTCAGAAAGAAGATCTGAACACTTTCAAAAGATACTATGACCCTTTGTTCTAAAGACAACTTTCAAAAGAGGGCTCGAATATCATTTCCTCAACATCCATTAAATCCATAGCATTTCTGCACAACACATAGAGAATTACAAACCCTATTCACTTTCATTACTATGTTGTGTTCTTATCATATCTACTTGAGAAATGTGTATATATATTTCAATCTCACACACTCCCTCCTGAGATAAACTAGTGGATAACTTAATATCCTCACTCTCAATCCCTTCATACCATTAAATCCAACGTAGAACAGTGGAAGATATCATGTGTGATCTGTTTATTAGTTTTTCGCACAAATTGTGGTAGAGCTCAAGTTTGACCTAGGTAGCCTTGTGTGATGTTGTGAACCCCGGTCCTCAGTGTGGATTAAAAGTTTAATAATATAATCTGTTTGGTGCCATGTGATCACCATGTGGAGAGAGCTATGTCTCAACCTGAGATGAAACCTCTTATTTTAGCTGTTATTCCATTTATCTTATATTATTATCTATTATGTATTTATTTCATTAAGATAAATCTAACATTTATAGTTATTTTAGCAGGTGTTTATATCTGTTTATAATTAATAAATTTGTTTGAAAAGATTTACTAATATTTATATTGGTAAATCTGAGAAGTAATCAATCTTATGAGAATCAAATCGATCCTTCCAGCCTTTATAAATTCACTACGAACTAAATTTGTTTATTATTTTCATTGGTTGATATTATTTTAAAGAACCAATTTTAACAAAAATTTTTATAGATACTCAATTCACCCCCACCCATTTGAGTCATCTACTCTGAATAACATTTGGTATCATAGGCACACTGAAAGTTATTATTCGTTTTTCAAATTATGTCAACTGTGATTATAGTTGTGTTTCAAAGATATTAAAATTTCTCTTATTTCTAAATTTTTATCTCTTTTAAATTCCTTTACATACTTTATAATGGAAAATAGATTATCATGGGATACTACTAATTAACAAAAATTCTTTAATAGAACTAACTATTCTTAGTAGAATATTAAAATGAAAATATATCTAGAGATATAGGATTTGAAATATGGAATGTATTGAATGTAAATATGCAATACTTGAAACAGCTAGAAACACTTGGTTTGATCCAACCATGACTGAATATAATAATAATTATAAAGTAATAAATGCTTTGTATTATTCACTAAAAGATGAAGAGTTTAACCATATTTTTTCTTGTAAAACAGAACATGAAATTTGGGATACTCTCTCTATTTCTCATGAAGTAACATATAATGATAAACAAATTCGATTGAATACTTATACTATCAAATAAGATAACATTTTTATGATCCATGTCGAGTCAATTTCTAATATGTATCTCAGGATGAATGAAATTCTGAATACAATGTTTTCATTAGGAAGAGAAGTAACTTACCAAGAGCATATCATGCCGATTTTGTGATGCATACCAGAAATATGGCATGGAACATCATTGTCTATCAGAGAATCATGTGATATTGATAAGATTCCAGTGAAGTAATTGATAGAAAAATTAATGATGTATGAAGAATAATTGAAGGTAAATCAAGATGAGGATGAACCTTAATGAAATTCTATAGCTTTTAAGACAATTACAGCAAAAAATAATGGCAAAGAGATAGTTCAAGCTATTGTCGATAGCACAAGAAGTGATGAAGTCCCTTCAGATAGTGATGAAGAAATGGATCAGTTGGAAAGACGATTCAGAAAATTCTATAGGAAAAACAAGTTTTTCAAAAAGCCCAGTAACAATGGAATGTATGATAACAAAGGAAATTTAAAAAAGGAGTGGAATAGAAATAATAAATCAGAATAGGTAACCTTTTATGAATGTAAAAGGAATGGGCATGTCATGGCTAACTGCCTAATGTTGAAATAGAAGAAAAAGTATGAAAATATTGATAGAAGGTACAGGGAATCATTGATGTCCACCTAGAGTTCCACTAAGGACAGCTCAAGTGAATCTGGCTCTTCTCAGAATGAGAACGATGATATGGCTAATATGTGTTTAAATAAAAACACAACTGAGGAAACCTTAGACTCTCCTCCACATAAGCCTTATTATTCTAAAAGTGTGTATAAAAATATGAAAAATGATGAATAGTATGAATATTTCAACATTCTAGAAGAAATAAGTAATGAGTTGAAATATATGTACAGATCCTTGAGGAAACAACATGTTCTAAATGTGACTACTAAATTTGATCATACAACCGAAAATGAGAAAAATGATCCACTACTCAAAGAGAACAATGAGCTAAAAAATTTTAATGAACAATTGAAGATAGACTTAAAATAGTTTACTAATGGAAAAATAGTCTTACTCAAATTCATTGTAAACAAATAGCCCCAAAGTATACTTCTGGGATAGGATATCGACCAATTCCAAGGAATTTATACAAAACACAGTTTATACCCAAATTTGTAAAATCTACTACCTTTTTCAAAACACAAGAGTTGTAATGCAAGTTCCAGTTCCACAAATACATTTACAATATCCAATTCTTCAGGACCAAAGAGAGTTTATTTTTCAAACACTATATATTCTACATATAGGAAACCCATAAGACAATTGTGGGTTCCTAAGGCTTATATCACTAATGTATGTGTACCCATAAAAATATGTGTGCCAAAATCGTTTCTTGGTTAAACTATTTTGTAGGTAATTTGCCAAAAGAGTACAAGTAAAAAGCTATAGTACTTGGACAGTGGGTGTTCAAGACATATAAAAGGGGATTTTTTTCCATCATTAAATGTCTTATCAAGATCGATGGGGGACATGTCACATTTGGTTACAATGGTAAAATAAAAATCATCACCCTATGCCAGATTGGTAACCCTAACTCTATTTCAATTTTTAAAGTACTGTATATTGATGGACTGAAGTATAACCTACTCAGCATATCTCAACTCTGTGATGATGGATTAAATGTTAAATTAAAAAATTATTAATTTTATGTTTTTGATACGAAAAATCATTTGGTATTTACTACTTTTAGAAATGATAAAGTAAATGCTATAAATCTAGACACACTATCTTCATAAAATGTCTCTTGTTTAATTCCTTTCACAAAGAGTCCTGGAAATGGCATATAAGACAAGAAAATTTTAATATACACTCTCTTTGAAATTTAACATGAATAGGATTAGTTAGAGACTTTCCTTGATTAGATTTTCTAGACAATAAAGTATGTAATCCTTGTTATAAGGGAAAGCAACATCAAATCTCTTTCAAGCCAAATAAATAAGTAACTACTTCTCAACCTCACGGGATTGTTCACATGGACTTGTTTGGACCATCTTGAGTTTCAAGTCTCAATGGTAAGCACTATGTTTATGTTCTTGTAGATGATTTCTCAATGTATACCTGGACCTTTTTTAGATATCATAAAATTGAATCATGTTCTCACTTTACTAAGTATGCTAAAACTGTAGAAAATATTAGTGGATTTAAGATTAATTTTAATAAGAATTAATCATGGTTATGAGTTTGAGAATCAAGATTTTGAATCTTTTTTCTCACAAAATGGCTATAATCATAACATATCTACACAAAGAACACTTCAACAGAATGGTGTATTAGAAAGAAGAAATAGAACCTTACAATAAATTTCTCGAACAATGCTCAATGAATATGATCTACCGATTTATTTCTGGGCTAATTCTTTTAATAAAACTTGTTACATAAAAAATAGAGTCTTAATCAGAACCATCCTTAAGAAAACTCTTTATGATTTGTGGAATAAAAGGAATACCAATGTAGGTCATTTTAAAGTGTTTGGATGTAATTTTTATATTCGGATCACTGAAGATAATTTAGATATATTTTCCTCTAAATGTAAGGAATGAATATTTCTTAGATATTATACTTCAATCATAGCCTAGAGAGTCTTTAATAAAAAATCAAAATTTGTGGAGGATTTTGTACACATCATGTTTGATGAAGAATATCCACATTAACCCAAGAAATAACTAGAAATTATTGAAGAGGTGATGTCCAATCTAGACATTAATGATACAACCTCAAATCATCATGTGAAGGAATCTGTGAAAACTTATAGTTCTTGAAATTCTCCATATCCTAACTATAGTGAATCAGATCAACCTGACCAACTTCAAATATCATGTCCTACTTTCTCTAGACCAAATAGGACCCTTAAGGATCATTCCTCAAATGAAGTTGTTTTAGATTTAGATAGAGGAACAAAAACCAAAGCTTCCTTGAGAAACCATGTTGAACATCAAGCCTTCTTGTCAAAACATGAACCTAAAAATATCAATGATGCAATCAATAATGAACTTGGTTAATGGACATGCAAGAAAAACGTAATCAGTTTCAAAGAAATAATGATTGGAAACATATAGATAGACCTCAGGATACTTTTACCATAACAACCAAATGGGTGTTTAGAAATAAGGTTGATAGAGATGGAAATATAGTTATAAATAAAGCAATATTTGTTTCACAAGGACATAATCACGAAGAAAGAATTGATTATGAAAAGTATTTTTCAACTATAATTAGACTTGAGGCCATTAGGATCTCACTTGCCTATGCATCATACTTGGATTTTAATCATTATAAAATGGATGTCAAAGGTGACTTCCTTAATTGTTATATAAATGAGGATGTTTTTATTGAACAACCCTTATGTTTTCAGAATCCAATTTTTCCAAATCATATGTTCAAATTATCGAAATCATTATATGGTTTGAAACAAGCTCTAAGAGCTTGGTATGAAAGGTTACACAATTTCCATATTTCTAATGGTTTTACAAAAGGACTTGCATATATTACACTATTTATAAAAATAGATTCGAGAGAAATTCTAATAGCCAAAATATTTGTAGATGATATTATTTTTGGATCTTTTAAAAACTCTTTATGTAATGATTTTTCAAACATAATGAAATTAGAGTTTCAAGTGAGTTTAATGGGTGAACATAAATATTTTCTTGGATTTCAAATATTTCCAAATAAATAATGCATTATTTTAAATCAATGTATGTATAGGAATGGTCTTTTGAAAAAATATGGCATTGATAGCATTAAAAGAAGAGAAATCCTATGAGTTTTACATTTAAGTAAGATATTGATGAAAATGGAAAATCAATTGATAAAATTTCTTACAGAGGAATGATAGTGAGTTTGATGTACTAAATAGCTAGTAGGCCATGTATTATGTTCAGTGTGTGTATGGGTGTGAGATTACAAGAAATCCCAAAGAAGCCACACCTAAATTGTGTTAAACAAATTTCAAATACCTCAAGTATACAACTAAATTAGGATTTTTCTCTCCAAAAGGACAAATATTTGATTTATTTAGCTATTCAGATGCTGATTTCAGTGGATGTATGTTAGATAGAAAGTGTACCTCTTAAAATTATACTTTTTGGGAAAGTCATTGATATCTTCGTGTAGTAAAAAGAAAAATTCAGTTTCATTATCGACTACTAAAGTAGACTATATTACTGCTAGTAGTTGTGAAAAAATTTTATGGATAAGCACACCATATTAGACTATGGATTTCCATTCAGACATATCCCCATAAACTGTGACAACACAATTTCTTTTAACATTTCTATAAATCCAATTTCACATTCTAGAACAATGCATATTGATGTAAGACATAAATTTTTGAGAGATCATTATCAAGAAGGTGATATAACTCTTTAGTTTAATGGGATTGAATATAAACTTGCTCATATATCCACTAAACCATTAAATTTTAAGAGAATGAATTACATCAAACATGAACTAGGAATGATAAATCTGTAAGCGATCTCATGAAACAGATCCTTGCAATAGATCTCATGAAACCGATCCTTGAAATCAATCTCTTGAAACCGATCTCTTGAAACCAATCCTTGAAACTGATATCATGAAACCAATCCTTGAATCCGATTTCATGAAACCAATCCTTGAAACTAATCTCATGAAACCGATACCTGAAACTGATCTCTTGAAACTGATCTCTTAAAACTGATTCTTTAATCAGATCCTTGAAACCGATCTCTTGAATTTGAACCTTGAAACCGATCTCTTGAAAATGATCTCGTGAAACCGATCATTGAAAACAATCTCTTGAAACCAATCCTTGAAACTGATCTTTTAAAATGATCTTATGAAACCTATCTCTTGAAACCTATCCCTTGAAGCTGACCCTTGAAACTGATCCCGGAAATTGATTTATTGTCAAAGATGTAGTTAAAAGTTTTTTTTAAATTCTGTCTATTTTTTAATAATACGACGTTCTTTTACTCTCATTTTTCTGCTTTTAAATTTTATGCTTTACAATTTAAAATCCCTAAATGATATATTTAGTTTAATCCATCTCGACCTTTCACCTTGCCCTCTACCTAAAAGCTTCTACCTTTTGTCAAACTCCCTCTCAACTCTCGACCTCTCTACAATTTTGGAATCCAATCCCTTGTCATGTAAAGGACCAAGTGTGCAATGGATGAAGCTATAAAAAATCCTTTTTCTATGTTTTATAAAGGTGAGTCTAGTGGGATTATCAAACTGAGCTTGGAAATTAGAGTGGTTACGGCTGAAAAATAGGTGTCTACTGAGTGGCTTATGTCAATAAAATCATTTTTGATAAAAGTACTGGAATATCAAGGATTGCTCAGTTAGTTCACCAACAATGAAATACCTTATTGTCCTCGGCTAGTGCATGAGTTCTATCAAAATTGGGGGATATCCCTGGATGAAGTTGAGGCAAAAATAATGAAGTCTATAGTAAAGGTAAAAGAGATAGCTTTCTCATTTATGGAATGGGATGAATGCTTAGAAATGCCACATGATGGTGTATATGCTAACTATCTGGGAAATATTCCACCTTCCTCGAATTTGTTCTCTTATGAAGAAGATCTGAAAGAGCTGACTGAAAATAGAGAATCTAGGAGGACTATTTCAAATGATTTTGAATGAGATGTAAGACTTCTCTTTAAGTTCATACAATATAAAATCTACACAATGAAGGGATATTTCTCTGTTGTATAGTATCAGGATGTTTTCATGTTCATTTTTTTGAAACATGTGATAAAAGTGAACCTATGTAGGTATCTAATGGTGAATATCTCGGAATTTAGTGAGACATCCAAGAAGGAAACCTCCTTGTACTATCAAAGGATGATTTATGCCATGTTTAAAAGGGTAGGTTGGTTGAATATGGAGATGAATTAAGAAATGCCTTTTGTGGTTTTTGTCATCAAAAAGACATTGGAAAAATAATAAAAATTTCTTAGAACCCATTGAAGAGATTTGGGGTTGGAGATGAGGAAAGGTTTTATAAATATTTCAATCTAATTGTCCATTCTACCACACCAATGGACCAAGCTGATCCATTTCTCAAACTAAAAGAGATTCTAGTTTATTCTGATGAGGAAGTTGAGCTAGAATTTCCAAGGTAAAAAGGATCTCCCTTTAATGATAGTAGCGATCCTATTATTTCCAATAGTCCCAGAGATATGTCGTATGGACTTCCTAGTCATCCTTTGGACTTACCCTCAAGAGAATCAGTGTTTGGTGATGATGATGAAGAAGATGGTGAGGTTACTGGAGTTGAAGGAATTGTTAGTAAATCAGATGAGGTATCAGATGATGATGAGGATGAGGACGAGGATGATGATGATGATGATAATGAAGGAAATGATGATCATGTGAGTGACTCTCTAAAGATAGGACCACAAGTGGTTTAGAGATCCAGTGAGGAATCAGTAAATGGAGTTGGTGACGGTGGTGATCATGTTGAACAATAGGGTATTGTTCATTGAGATGATGAACATGAAAAAATATCACACCTTTATAATGCTCAAAATCAAGAGATCATTCAGGAATTGAATGATCTTATTATTACTGTCCAAGAGGAAGAAGATTCAGTTCTAGTGCCTCAAATTGAGGAAGTTCCTAGTGATGCTGAAGTAGCTGGAGCACAAGTAGAACTTGAATTTCAGTTGGTTCCTATTATGAGACAAGTTTATATGGCAAGAAACCAGGATGAAGAAGTTTTATGATGATGATATTGTTCCTGAGCGTCAGATAAGAATTATTAGAATTGATACAGGTGAGCTAAAAAATTGGATGTATACTATAGAATGGAATAATGATCTAGGATACATTATTTTTGATTTAGAATATGTCTCGGATGAGGAGAGGGTTCCTTATCCTCCTGCTCCACAAGTCCTAGATGAACCAGCACTAGTTTCACCTCCAGCAGTAGAACCAGTCGCTCATACAGTGCCCAGTGACCATGTTCCCAATGCTGATTTCGAACAATACCAAAATGAGATAAGTGGTTTTTTGATAGCCTCAGTTGGATCCTGAAGTGGAGCCTCCATCTCCATAGGAATCTTCAATGTTGATTCAGAAAAGATTGCAAGAATGGTGATTCGGGAGATTCAACCAAATATCAATACTACTGCAGAAACAATTATTAGACACAATTCCTTTCTCATAGAATAAGTAAGAAAGATGACAAATGAGTTAAATTCTTTAACCTCTAAATTCAAGACCACCTTTAGTGGTGTTCTGTATGTTCTTAGAATCATGGTAACTCATCTACTCAGTGTGGACTTGAAGAAGTTGAAAGAAGAGCTTGGAAAAATGTGGACTGGCCCATCCAGTTCCAGGAGTGGGAAAAGTGGTTGTTACTGATTTAGATTCTCTCATGGTTGTGATGAGAGATGAACTTCAAAAACATCAGAATGTTTCATACAAATAAAATCTTGAAAAAAGTACATCGAAATATAGAACTTTTCTATAATTTGGTCAGGAAGTGAACAAGTGAAGCCTCTACAGCTCAAAAAGAGATTCTGGAAAATGTGGAAAAGTATTTCAATAAGATGTATACCATTTATGATCTCATCAATAGCTTCATGTTTGCCGTATAAAATCATATAATTCTCCCAGTCAAAGAAGCATACCAGAATAAAGTCCTTCAATTGAAGGAGTTTACCCCTTTGTTGAGTAAATTTATTGAAAATAAGGATGACTTTGAGAATGCAATGAAATATGGTGGTGAAATCATTAATGACTTCATCGAACTGCTCAAACCATATCTGCATGTTCAGGCTGAGGCTATTGTGGTCCCTCTAGCTACTTAAATTATTATTTCCTCTCTACCTTCTTCTCTAATGACTATCTCTTAGGATCTTTTCCAGATTCGACAGATCACCACAGAGAAACCTCCCTGTCACGTGTTATCAGAAAGGAAACCTACCCTTGCAGTCGTTGTTCCTACATGTGTTGCCATTCCTAGTGATATCTTCAGACCACCTCTTCCCTCTGTCACTCCGAAATCTTCTCCTTCTCCCTCGGATCCATTAGATAAAGGAAAACCCCACTGCTGCCAAACCCTCAGTAGTAGATTGTTTTTCTTTGATAGATAATTGGCCTTTTTTGTCTTGTACTTTTATGTCTCTTAATGGAAAACTTTATTGTGTCTTTATTCTATGTTATTTATCCTTTCTGATTTTTTTCAAATCCCAAAAGGGGGAAAAATATGGTATACATTATTTATCGAAGGGGGGATATTTTCTGGTCTATGAAACATTGCATGTACTCACCTTGATCGATTTTTTGAGGGGGTGATTTGTTTTAAAAATTCATGGAAGGAAAAACTTTTTTCATATTGGATAATTACATTCAGTGAAGTATGCTATGTCAAGCTATCTTTATTCTAAAATATTTCATGTATGTCGTAATTTCTGATTATAAAAAGGGGGATATTGTTGGACGCTCTATGATTTGGTATATTTCAAAATCACAAATAATGTCAATATACAGACTCTACTCTTTTATTCCATTTTAATATGTATAAGTAAATAAATTATGTCATACAGAAAAATTTACTAAAATATGTCAATAACCTATATTAATGAAAAAATATGTTTACAAGTGTATTTATACATGTATTTTTTGGATAACACTTGGTCTGATAATGTTATGTGTAAAACAGACACTTCATAACCTTTTTAGAATCCCTGACACACCGATGTTCGACACACTGATGTTCGACACACTGATGTTCGACACACCGATGTTCGAGACATGAATGTTTGACACACGAATGTTCGACACATGGATGTTTGACAAAGGGATGTTCGACACACCAATGTTCAACACACTCATGTTGGACACACTGATGTTTGACACACAGATGTTCAACACACCGAAGATGAAATACTGAGGACGACACACCGAAGATGACAGACCATAGTCGACACTCTAAAGATAACTGACCGAATTCCACACACCGAAGATGACAGACCAAAGTCAACACACCGAATATGACAAACTGAAGTCAACACACCAAAGATGACAGATCGATGTCTCCACACGGAAGATGACACACCGAAGATGATAGAACGATGTAAACAAACTGAACACAATAGTCCCTTGATGACTCACCTAAAGTCATAAATAACGGTTTCGATTTTATTAATTCAAATTTATTTCTAACGGTTGTATTTAGAAAAATTGATGTTTTTGACATTATTTAATGTTGTCTGTAAGACTATTCATAGAATGTACGAGGTACATGCACGTGGGGATATCTTTTAGTCCTAGTTCATCATGAAGTATTAAAGGGCTTCAGTCAGAGGTCTAAAAACACAGATACAGAGAGATATATAGATACACATAGAGCTAGAAGAATAGACTGAAATATAGACTGTGCAAACTCATAATATTGCAAAAGAAAGAAAATAGAATCTTGAGTTCACCTATCAACTACCTACTAAAGCATATTTAACATCCTCACAAAGAAGAGATGATCATTTTCACAAGAAACCATGACACTCTATTCTAAATCCAACTTTCAGAAGAGGACTCGAATATCATTTCCCCAACATCCATCGAATCCAGAGCATTACTGCACAACCCAAAGAGAATGATAAAACCTATTATATTTCATAACTCTGTTGTGTTCTTATCATAACTATTTGAGCAGTGTGTATATCTGTTTGAATCTCACACACTTTCTCTGGAGATAAACTGGAGGATAACAAAATATCCTCACTCTCAAATCCTTCTTACACTTGTATCCCACGTAGAACTATTGAAGAGATACCGTGTGATATTTTTATTAGTATTTTCCACAAAAACATATGGTAGAGGTCATGTGTGACATGGACGGACTTTTATGCGTTTGTGAATCCTGATCTAGGTTGTGGATCAAATGTTTAATAATATAAATTGCTTGGTGACAGGTGATCAACATGTGGAGAGGACTAAGTCTCATCTTGAGAATAAACCTCTTATTTTAACCGCTGTTCCATTTATGTTATATTCTTATACGTTATGTATTTATTTCATTAAGATAAATCTACCTTTGATAGTTATAATATCATCTATTTATATCTATTTTGAATTTACATATTTTTTTTGAAAGTTTTACTAATCTTTATATTGGTAAAGCTAAGAACTAATCAATATTTTGAGAACCAAATTGAACCTTCAAGACTTTTATAAATCCACTACAAGTTAACATTTTTATTACTTTATAGGGTGATATTATTTTAAAGAACCAATTTTAATAGAAATGTTTACAAATCTCAATTCACCCCCTTCTTGAGTTATCTACTCCAACCAACAGACATGAAGAACCAATTTTTGTAACATTGATTTTTTTTAAAAGAAATTAATTTTTTGGAACTTCATTTCACATTGTTTATTAAATTACCAAATAGAAAAAAATATTTTTCTTTTAAGTTATTGAATAATCAATGTGAATTTTTTTTATTTCCACATTTTTATTTATAACTGTCATGAAAAAACATATAATAAATCAAATTTGTAATTTTTTTTGTCTGAAGTATGATTTTACAAGATAAAAATAGAAAGCATGAACCACTAAAACAAACATTTAACATATAATTAGCTTAATATAGGAGTGAAAATTAATGTATTATGCCTCTATATATTTTCATGAAAAAATTGTTAGCACAATTTATCATGAAACACCAAAAGATCAACTTAACCAATTCCATAAATTTTCTACAATAAAGATCATTGAATAATATATGACCAAATTTAGATGGAAGGTCACTAAATCAAAATTATATTTCTATATAAAACATAAAATATTTATTAATATAACATTAAAAATATGTGAATACTATGGTAAAAATAAAAATTTAATAAAAATATGAATTCATATAGAAATTTAATTTTAGGTTATCAAATATATTCTATAGTCAAATCATTTTGTAAATTATAGGAAAGATGAAAAAATCCATTAAATCACTAACTGATTTCATGGTAACCAATACTATCCCATAAATAACTATTTAACATTATTATCTAAAAATCATGAACATATTAATGGTCCTCATCTAGAAATATTGTGTTTTACGAAATTATAAATGTTCCACTGAATCAAATTTCATTCTCATTAGTACCATTGAACATATGTTATAAAATCATTATTGAAAGAAATTGTAAATTTCTTTTACATTTCATGATTACTGTAACTAGAATATTATCGATACAAATCATCAAATATTAAGTTTCATGAATCCAAATACACAATAAAATTAATCATTCATCCTTTTCCATAGTAATAGCATATGATGCACCTCAATACCTTTGCTTCATCAATGGTATATTATTGTGATGCTTGGGTCATTTTGTTCTATATTTCCCCATATCCTTACTATGGAATCACTAGAAATAAGAGTATTTTTTATACCCTTTAAAAAATTCTACTAGTGTACATTATCTCGAAACTATAATAAAACCATACCATTCTATTCAATCAAGTACTGAGGTGTTTCATTACAAAATTATCACATTTGGGGAAACCCTTCTTCCCTTAATAACATTATCAATTTTTTTCTTTACCACAATCTTCTATTCATTCATCACTTTTAATCCATAACACATAGATAATCTTTTATTTATTTTTATAACAGATGATACAATGTCCCAATATGATGATAATACTTGGGAGAGAAGTTCCCTTCGAATGATATCATTAACACCATAAAATAACAGGTCAATATTACTTTTGGGATTTTATGCATTAACACATTTCTAATTCCTTCCACTATGTTCAATTTATAAACTATGGAATATATTATATTGGAACATAACATTATGTATCATAATGTATCATCCTAGATGTTTAAAATTAAACATAATTAGAATATTTTATGCATGGATAATATCATAATCATAAAAATTGTTCACTATAAATGGATTCCATGTAATAAAAAATATTTTTAAATCCTTCACAATGTTTATGAAATAAAATGATAATTATCATATGATTATCCTCTAGGAGTGTCAATATTGATCTGTATTAAGGAAAATTTTCACGTACCAAGTAATTTATGAGATAAGCGAAGCATACATATATTACACCTAGGTACATTATTACTAGATGTACATAAAATTATAGTATACTAAAATGGATGTCTTTCTTGGAAATACAGAAAATATATACCTTAGAAAAATATTAGGATGATCTTATACATTTACCATCAATGTTTATAGTAGAGTATTATTCCATTATCCATGATTTACTAAATCTAAATTACATGGTTTCTACTAAACATCCCTATGAAACCAACTATAAAACCCATAGACTTGATGCATGGAGAAAGTGGATTTTTTTGTTACATTGGCATGAGATACAAGGAAACAAATCCAAAAGGATAAAATAGTTTAGTAGACTTGGTAAACAAGATACATAGTACAAATTCACATTTCCGTTGAAAAGATAAGATAAATTTTTTTATTTGATATATTCATTATTCCACATAGCATATCCCCTAACATCAATCCCCAACCACTTCCTAAAATCCTGGTGAATATAAAACAAAAGAAAGTGGTCAGATCGAATTCCTTGTAAGTGTAATCACATAGTGGGAACTATATTGATTAAATAACTAAATCCGAACTAGAATCTATTTAATTGAAACATATGATTTTTAATAAATGAACTTATCATAACATAGAAGAAATAGAAGATGACAAAATACATCGATATAAAGTATCAAATAATATTGAAACCAAGCCATGGAATTTATATCCAATTAAAAAAATATCATCGACATCAATAAATGATCTCATAAAGAATGAATTTATAACAATGGACATCTGAAACACACTGTTAGGTACTTTCATAAGACAATTCAAATTGGTGGGAAGCCAACCTTCCAATTCATCAAATTGGGTTGTCTCATGAGACCTATCAGAAAATTGAGGGGATATATGTATTCAGGTCCACCCAACACATACAATGTCTAATGCATCCACCCTATGAAATGGTTGAAACAAAGTCGACATAAATATTCATATTAAATAACTAACATTTTAAATGTTAATACTTATCGAAATCAAATAAACCTGATCATAAACCATCCAAAGTAATATGGTAAAATGTAATTAAAATTTACAACCTCGTTAATATCAACTATAAAAAATACAAATATAGAATATAGAAGATATAAATACAATATATTCATACTATATTATAATTACTATAAATCCTTTATGTCATTGATAAATTGAAATACCATAAAAATTTCATTAAAATTATTTTTTATAAAAATAAAATTATTACATTGAAAATATTTTTA
Source organism: Viscum album (assembly GCA_963277665.1). Lineage (NCBI taxonomy): Eukaryota > Viridiplantae > Streptophyta > Magnoliopsida > Santalales > Viscaceae > Viscum > Viscum album. The sequence continues at coordinate 437,305,147 of OY728158.1, forward strand.
ATGCATATTAATCACAATATATTTTGAAAGTGACTATATTTGAAAATATCCTGAAAAATATTTTAAAATAATCATTTGAACATTGAGTGGTCTGTATGAGGGAATGTTACTTTCCTTTTCGTACATGGTAAAACAAACATTCCAATCACAATTTTTGTAAAATCTAAATAGGCCTTATTCTAAATATGACATGAATATTCCTTTCAAAATATCTGAAAAAAATTAAATATGTGAATTAATGTATTTAATAAATGATTTTAAAAAGATAATTTATTCTAAAAACATGGATTTTGGTGAATATGGATTTTAGTTTGGAGAGAGAAATATATTCACGTTATATTAAATGAAAATTTCACAATCATTTTTAGTACCAAAGAGTGGAAAATTTGAACTATTAATTAAAAAAATTCCTGAGTAACTATAGATGAATAAAATATAGAGTCTGTGATAGAAATATCAAATAATTCCATCAAGGTGTATTTGAACAATATTTTTGAATAATCACTACTATACATAATGACATTACTTGTAGTGGCATAAAAATCACTGATAATCAGATTGAGATTAAAATAATTTAGCCTTTATAGTAGATAAAATGTCCCTAATAAAGGGACACATTATTAGTGAAAACAATATGATAAAGGACACTAGTATCAATTATTTTTTTGGCAGAGATAAAGAACCTACTTTATCGTCACGTATATTTGGCATTGATTAAGGACCCCATTATGAGTTCTCTTAATAGCACTAAAAATGTATCCATTTATTAGGAATTTTTATATTTCTAATAATGGGTACCTTTGTTAGTTATTTTACTAGAACTCATAAAGGGGAAAATTAATAGAATGTATTGTTGAAATATCAACACACTGCAACATCGAAAACATAAAAAATATAAAATACGGGAGAAAATAAATAATTGTTTGAAAAAAATTCAGAAAAATAATAAAAAAACAATATATTTTATACATTTAGAAAATTGATTTATAAAATTACATGATTAATTAAAATGTATAAAAAAATTAAAAAAACATCAATGTTCTATTTACATTGGTCACCATCCCCCGGTAAATCGATTAACTATTAAAAAACTATGATAGAGAGAGAAAAATAATTATCATGTATAAGAAAATTAATATTATTTTAGTAACACTACAAATAAATAAATTAAACACAAAATTTCAATTTTAAATATAAATCATAAACATTGTTTCATAAAAGTAACATCATGTATCAAATTGAGTTTTGTTTCCTTCTTATATTTTATACCATTTCTTTTGATTTTAGGAATGTACAAGAACAGTTGGATATGGAAGATGAAGATAGAGAAACTTTTCAATATTGGGAGAATGAAATTAGTTTCATAGAAACGGATAGGACCCGTCTACACAGATGATTCAAGGCATTGGAATTTTGTAGATTTGGATTAGGTAACCTCATTCCTACCATCAACCATCTAGAGTTAAAAGAGTTAAGGTCAATCCAATGATTCTAAACAAAATTGATTCAGGGAGGAAACCTGTGTTTTTTTGTAAATTTATCTATTTATTTTATTTTTATAGAGATTCAGTAATCCCAAAATATTTTAAAATTTCATTGTTATGGTAGTTTCCTTCACTAGAATATTTTTATTCTTTTAGGACAATCATGATATGATGTAGGAAAACGGAATCAGCAAGAGAAGAATCTCCATAAGATTATCATGTCATCAAAATGCATAAGTAGTACATGTACATACCATGTTTGAACTGAAAATTTAAAAGGGCAGTAAGTGTTTTTATTTTTTTATTTTCTATTATATTACCCAAATATTAATTATTTTTTAGGTTTTACTAAAAAAAATATTCCCTTGTTTGATTTATTCCTTACGCAAGTGAACAAAGAGACATAAATATGATAGAAAAATTACCCTAACATGCATTTAAATGCCATTGTCTATAAATTTAAAGGAGAGAAATGGAAAAAATAATAAGTAGAGGTAAACATGTGGATTATGATTTTATAAATCATGATTTTAGGAGCCTGTTGATCATTGTAAATTAAATTTTTCCTAGATTTGGAAATTCTTTGAATTTATTATTTTTTCATTATTTTATTGAGTTATTTGTATTCTTTTCCATGGGTAGTGATCCCAAAAACACATCACATTACCAAGACATACTCAAAACCAAAAATTTCCATTATTTAATTTTTATATTTCACGATAATGATGGGAATGTTTTTTCTAGAACATGCATTGCATAATATCAATGCTATGATGAAACAGAGTAACATTTAAAACGATTGATGCATTATTTTTTATTACCCTTTATCCTTGTACCCACCTTCTATTAATCCATTTTGAAGACTGTATAATCCATTGATATCCATGTTAGTAAATAATCGATGGTATAAGTATTTTTTTATCCATTCTTACTATTCTATAAATGATTTTCACGATTTTTAAAAGAATAAGTGTGGGGGTGGAACATTGTAGGATGTAATAGGATACAATTCATTATGGATATTTTGTTTGGGGGTTATCTATTATTATATAGGAATATGTCAAGAAATATTTCATTTTATTTTTTCATTCACCTATATTTATAATAAAAAATTAAATAAATTCACGGAAAAATAGGTTGTGTGTTGGGATGATAAAATATAACCATTTTCTAACCCATGTTATTTTGATCATGCGTGGATAGGGGGTGGATGTGAGATTTGTATTTATCATGAATTTCAACAAAAGAAAAAAAGTATTAAAATAGAATAATAATTTTATTCAATAATTGTAATTACATGTATCAGGATCCAAGTTTGAGCTATCTGGGGGGAGAAAGGAATTTTTATTGAGTTTTTCTGGAATATCAGGAAAAACACTTTAGAGGAAAAAACTCATTGAGTCATGATTTTTAGATCATTTAAATACCTATCATGAAGACCCAGATTCATATGAACCATAAGAGTGAATCCCTCATGATTAACTGTGATCTCCATCGTTACATAGTGAATATGTTATATTCTTTACAATCTTATAGTAAGTTACATGTTCTTGAGGTATATGTGTAATGCTATCCAATTTTACCCTAATAATGAGCAAGAATCTTTAGGTGAGGTAAATTGAAAATGGCGTGAAAAATATTAATTATATGAAAAATGAGAATGGATGAATAAAAATTCCTGGTTATTTAAAAAGTTGAAATTTAATATAATTGATTGACTTTTACCTTTTAAAAGTTAGGAGTTGAATAATTTTTTTATGTGATACTTAAACATTTAATTTTATATTTTATAAATAGATTTTAATTAAATTTAATTTGAATCTTGTAAAAGTAAATATCATTTGTATTATGTTAAAATTCCAACTTTGAGTAATAGTATGAATTCAAGTCTAGGGGTATTTGATATGTTTATTTCATGCATGCATTTTAGTGTGTTTTATCATTCTATTTTTATATATAAATGAATAATCTTTACAATTTTGGATTGGATTGAAATTTTTTTATTTTTGGTAGTAGACATCAAATTTTTGAAAAACGAATGAATTGGGATTAACTTTGGTTGTAAGAGAATCACACCGAATATATATGAAATAATAATGTTGGAAATTATAGTGTAGAATGTTTACACAGAGTGTAATAAATTTACACATCATAATGTTTTCAAAGAAGTTGTACCATTGGACTGTCCATGACAACATATAAACCCATGAAATGATTTAAAACATCATGTAACTACATTACATGACTGAAATTTTTCAAGATGTGTTTTTTGAAGATTTATGCAGAGATTCATGAAACCAAAGTATTGAAGAATTACACACCATGTAACCCAATTACACATCATGATAATAGTATGATGCAGTAAAATAACTTCCACATGAAAATGGATTGAATGTGTTTTCCTATAAAATAACACATCAGTCACACATACAAGGGAATTTGAAAAAAGGAGAGTCCATGAGATTCCAAAATATGACCACTACATGCCAAAAGTGATGATGGGGGGGGGTTCTTCACCATCATTCTTCATTGGCTTTCTTCCACGGGTATCAAAGGTGCTCATTCTCATCATTCCTAGAATGACTGAGTGGTTTCTTTTATGTTGGGTTATGTGATTATAATGGTATCTACAATTAGGAATTGTTTCATTTTATTATTCCTGAATTGGATTGCTGCCACACTATTTATTCAACTAAAATTTCAATCTTTATGAAATTTAATGTGAATTGTTTGTGATTTGAGAGTGTTTATTTTATCCATCAATTAAATTCTTAGTTATCAGATAAACATTTAGAAAATTACGTCGGTTATTTTTAAATAAGGTTGCGGGTTTCCTTGTTTGAAAATTTTATTTAGTAGCTGACCATTCCAACGGTGAAATCATAGAATTACTGTCACGTACTCAAACAAATGATCCTTTTTTCACAATTCCAACACCAAACCTAAATAAAAAATATCTATTTAATCCCTAGTACTCAAAAAAATCCTTAAAGATGGAATGTATCTCTCTAGATACAAAACCCAATCTTTACAGCTATACTTCTCTCTTTTTGTAGGAAACAAAAAAAAATTAATTTTTTACTTAATTTATAACATTTAATCTATTAATGTGTGTTCAAAAATCAGACATTCCAGATTATACATGTTAAGTTAGTTTGTTAGAGATTTTTGTAAATTATTAAATGTATGTCTCCCCGTATAAATTTGTTGACCCCGTGCTATAGGATTTTACATTTTAGGAAATAGTCAATGTTATTACCAATATACATGGTTAATTTTGTTATTGTAGAAATAGTTGGTAATGGGGATTACTATTTGTCTTTCATATAATACATGTCATCAATAGAAAACTTATTCAATGTTTTATTGCACAAAATTTATATCTCTAATCTATATCATGTTAAATGTTAAGATAATCCTAGGGAGGAACCTGTTTTATCCCTGAACAATTAACAATTTCTAATTGTTCATTCTTAGATAAATGTTATGAAATGAAAATAAATACCCTTGGTTATTGAATGTTTGTAGAATAATTATGATTCATTTGTGTCATGGGAGAATATGGAATTGGTGAGAGAACAATGGCCTTAGATACCTAGTGTGGATTCTTCATGACTAGATTTCTAGGGGATGAAATATTTTATTGTGGGGACAATGATTATATCCAATCCTTTTTAGATAGGTGATTTATCTAAATCATGATGTTCATTCATCTTCCAATATTTTTCTGTGGTCCATGTTTTTTTAAGGGGTTATGGGATTTTAAAACATTTTGATAGAATAAATATGGGGTTTTAGAGAATTGCTCTCAAATAAAGTGGTACCAAACTATAACATCAATGTATATTATAGCTATGGATTTGGATATGACATGGATTATTGGTCTACACCTAAGTGGAATTGTATGGATTAAAGTCATATCATGTAGAAAATGGATACACTATAGTGAACCCATCCTCTAGTGGATTCACTATAGCCTTCATTATGGAGGGATATTTTGTAAATGTTGTTCCATGGTGTCTTTGACCAAGTTCAGGGGGTCATTTTATTAGAATCATTAAATTTTTATTAATGGAATTTTTTTTGAATAAAATAATGTTGTTACTTTCAGTTTCTCTAGTAGGATTTAATAGGAATCAAACCCCTATTTATATACCTTTTATCATCTTCCCATGGTTCATCCAATGCACTAAAGGACTACATCGAGAATGCTTTGACATGGTTTTCCTGAAACAATGTTATAATTCATTGCCACAGTACCCTTTCTTGCACCATTTTGGTGTTTTCCCATATTGTAATCGCACATTATGGACCATGGTGGTATCTTTTAGTGTACCAATATTCCATATCGTTCCATCCTACACTATGGATATTTATTTCTATATACAAAAATTCTAGAACACATGTCTAGTGACATGTATATTCCTATATTTCATAAGGCAGACCTTATTTTTCCTTGTAAACCATTCACCAGGGTCTTGAGTTTTTTATAAATCATTGTGGGGTCATAATATATTCATATTTTTTGAATCCCGGATTCATATTCATATTAAATTTTTTTCCAAATAAATTTCTGAAGCCTGAGATTGGTTTTTGATAATTGGAAATTGGAATTGAATAGAGTGTGATGGAAGGTTCATGATGTCAAATGATTTTGAATTTCAATTAAGTGTTCTTGAACACAATGACATGAATTTGGAAATGAATGCCATGAATTTTGATAAAAAAAATAATTGATGTAGGGTTTTTAATGAATTAAATGAGTTTTTTAAAAAAAATTATGATGGTTTTTAAGATGAAAGAAATTTTATGAATCATAGATTGGGGTTAGATGAAATTGTGAATAATATTGGTTTTGAACCAAGGATATCCCCTAGAAAATGGTATTTTTTACATTAGAATCACAAGGGAGGCTCGGTAGTAGTGGAGGGTGAATAGAAACTAAACATGTATTACCTCTACCTACCAATGGATTAATTATGAAAACACAATAAAACTTCATGATGTTATGGATATTATTCCATTAGGATATTTTTACCTTTTCAAAATTACAATATTCATAGTGCACATTAGAATCCGTAAATCAACATGATGTATATAAATACATTTATATTAATCCGATAGTGTTGTTAACTATGATTCAATGATAGGAAACAAATTCATTTATTATGGTCTACATAATTATATCATGTCATTTTTTATGGAAATTTTTATTATTGATCAATTTTATAAATAGTTTATTATACTATTTTTTAGAAACATGTTTTATTACTCTTAGTTTGCTAAAATATTGGCAAATCATGTGTTCTATTTATCATTGGAAATGTTTCATCAGCAATTTTTCATATTTACTATGTAATTTTTTCCCCGAAATGTTTTTTCATATTAAAAATAAATTGGTTATCAAATGTTGAATTCATATTAAATAAATAGTGAAATCCTACTGGGATTTTTTATCATATAAAAAATATTCCACCAAAATTTTTTATGTTTTTAAATATTCGTTCCAAGTAAAGGGAAAGAATAACTTCTAGATAGAGGGTTTTTATTAAAATGGGTCTTTTAGGAGTTTCATATCATGATGGATATTATAATACCAATTTATTTCATGTTTTATTTTCAATTGATGACTGTTATAAAGGTTTTGTGGACCCTTTTCACCATTATAGTGTTTTTCATACAGAACTTGTTATACTATACTCTACTTTACCTTTTAAACATGGTTGTGAGATTGTAACACCCTGAGATTTAATGAGAAATATATTTTTAATTTATTTGATATCTTGTGTTGTACACTAAACCAAGATTAGCATGCACTATACACAACACCATATTAGCTTTCAGTATACACAAACACTATTCTGGGTTTCTGTTGCATGCCAGAGCAAACTTCATCGATAGCATGTGTTGTACGCAATACTAAGTTTCACTAAATGAGATATTATTATAATATTATTATGAACTAGCCATTATGAATAGTAATACCAAATTTTTAAAATTTTAAAATTTTTATCATTAAAAATGGATTTCAGTTTTGGGTTCGTAATATCGAAATCAGCTTAGGGTGAATTTTTGTTATTTTTCTAAAAACATTCAATTTTTGATGAATAGTGAAAACCACTAAGTTGTAGTTTCAAACCGAAATATTATTTAAATAATTATTTATTTAATTTAAATTTATTTTAGGTCAAAATAGATACATAATTCCTCTATATGTTCAATGTAACTCATTGGAGTCATTTTATAATAATTTTAGATATATAAAATTTTATTGAACTTTTTAACGTCTTTTACCCACCTCAAAAGAGCATTTGCAAATTTACATAAAACATAATTTTACCGCTTCTATGAGTTGAATTTAAAAAATATTAGAGACACACATGATATCAGAAAGTAAGATGTCATTTAATGAGATAAAAATAATTTTTGGTGAATAGTAACTTTTAACTTTTATTTACTACGGTTAAAAGTAAATAGGGTAATTAAGGGTAAAAATGATATTATTATTACCCTAAAACATGTTCTATTTCCATTGGATAAGTGTAGTTCGACAAAAAACAACCTTAGGAATAAAATATGACCCTTTAGGTCCTCTTGTATTATATTAGGACATTTATTATTATTTAATTCAAAGAAGAGTTAAAAACGTTAAATTCAACGTTTAATAACTAAAACATATTTAATATAGTGTTATACAAAAGATAAATTCGACTATAAATATTAATTAAAAATATAAAAATATTTCCTACATATTGGTGTTTTATTTATAATTTTTAGGCATTAAATAATTTAATTTATTTATGACACCATTATGATGCAGTAATTACCTTATTAATGAAATATTTACATAATTGATATTATAAATACCTAAATAAATATAATTTTCGACTTTTTATGAATTAAAATAATTTTATAGGTCTATATGACATGTTAGTATTGATTTAATTAACTTTTTTCAAACTAATGATTCTTTTATGATTTTCACAAAAATCAATTACCAAATAGTGTCAAAATTGACATAAAATAGTTTTTAAAAGAAATATTATATTATTAATTGATATTCTATTCCTAAAAATATAAAAAACACAAAAATTACTTATATATGGTTATATATATTAATAATTAACCACTTGGAGTTTGATTGGCAGTTTATAGTATTTTTATTAACAATATAGTGTTAGAATAGAAGAAGACACGGTAAAAGTTAAAGTATCTAACTTAGAGTTAAATCTAAATGATAAGGTTACAATAATAACCTAAACTTGTCTAAAACCTATTGGTTGAGAGGCTCTCGACCCATCCCCACTTTAACATCAAAATAAGTCAGTTTGGAGCCATTATAAACCGAAGATGACTTTATTATAAAATAATATTTTCTGTTTTTCCTAAGGTCCCCCTCTCCTCCCTTATAAAAGGGCACCTCCTCCCTCTCCTATTTACACAATTTTGAGCAATCAATCTCGGCCAAACCCTGAAATTTTTTCTTCTAAAACTATCTAGTTATATTATAGTGGTTATGGTCTTCTCAAAAGACCAACTCTAGAGCCCTAAGAGGATGTTTAAAAGTGGCACGCCGAGGAAGAGGTAATCTCTTATACCGATTCCTTAAAGTTTCTTTTTTCTTCTACATTCTTTTATTTAGTTTTTTCATTATAAATTAAAAAAAATAAGTATCACTCATATACTTATATGTTTTCGTAATATGAAAAAACCCTATTTCACCTTCTCGTCATCCTAAGGAAAATGAAATCACCGTGCGTGCGTACGTACGGAATACCATCTCCACGCCATGCTATAATCTGTTTTTCCACCACCACCTTACATGGATAGGTATAATGGTGTAAATAATACAAATATAAGGTTATTATAACATCATAATGATTCTGAGATATTATATCATCCACTGTAATTCTATTCAATAATTATGGGTATGGTATCATCGCTCATGCGTACGTACGGACTACTGTCTTCACGAACGTGATGAGATTCCTTCTCCATGATAGCCATTCAAGAATGATTATAAAGTATGTATATAATAATTAATAATGAAACATATGAAATAATAATTCTACTCTATTTATTTATATATATATATATATGTCATTTAATTCCATTCTATTCAATAAGGAAACGAAAACAACTTTCATGCGTACGTACGACCTACCGTCTCCATGAACAGTGTATTTCATTCCATTTATCAATCTGTTATATATATTATATTTTCATATATATTATATATAAATTATGTTTTACATTCTGGAAGTAATTAAATCATGATATACGTAATGATATCAAGAACAACAATTCTAAACACGTATGATAAATGAAACCGTTATTACCCAAAACATTGCTTTAACATGAAATTGGCAAATGAACGGGTAATATAAAGACCTAAGTGAATCATATATGATATCATTATGGTTTTGTTACAATTTAATAATATGTTTAAAACCACTATATAGAAGTTTCAGACATGTACGGAAGAAATTGGACCTAAGGTAAGGTAAAACTTTTTCAATCTCATTTTTATCCGAGATTGCAAATTCGTAAGTATTTACTGGGGTTATGTTTATCATCAATGTTTATGTTTTCTCAAAATGATTTCATAAAATGTTTACAATTCTTACATTTAGGTTTAAATTCATTTTTACCCTTTTATGAATTTTACCATAAGGTATTTAAGGATTCTTTATTTTGTTTACCATACGAGGTATTTTTTTAACCTTTTCGAAAAAGTACAAGGAGAATGTTATTTTTAACTTATACAGCATGAACGGATTTTTACGGTTTCATAACGCATCATTTTCATGAATCATCCTTCATAAGATTGCATGATTATTTTCAACAAAATCATTTTATTTTAAAATTGCATGGAATTTTTTGAAAAGAAAATGATTTTGAAGAAGAAAGGATATTTTCCTTAGGAATTCATTTTAAGTGTTTTATCAAAACTATTTTCCATCTAAAATAACATTATTTAATATGTTTATGTTTCATGTATAATGTCTCCATTATATATATGGTTTTATTTTTAATATGATGAAATGATATGCATTTTTTTATATGGATTATGATATGATGAAATGATGTTTAAGAATCCCATTCTATTACATGGGTTATGCTATGATGTATGATTTATGATTTTGTGGAACACGAAGGAATAATTTAATTATTAAATTGGTGGGACCTATATCTCCCTACAATATATTGGATAATGATTTATATCTCTTGATATAGACATGGCTAGAACGATTAGTAAATCCGGTTAAGTGATACAGGACTGGAACAAGGAGTGAACTCAATTCAGTAAGGGAATTTGTCCACAAATATGGTCTTCTCAGCAATTCCATGGCTACTGTGGAAATCATTTCATGTTCTTAATGGTTTTCCAAAATTACATGTTTTATTACCATGCTATTTTATCATGATTCATATTCCTTTATGATATATGTGTTACGTACATCCAAGATTTATGTCATTGCTCAAGATTTTGATGCTTAGATTTTATGTTAACGTTTGTGCATTAAAATGTTTATGGATTGTTTTATGTTCCATATGTTTACCCTTAATGATCACTTGACCTCACCCTTTTTTATGTTTTCATTTCCCCAGGATATAAAGAAATGTTTTAGGTAAGAAAGCAGAATGAGAATATCTTTAAGTGAGATGTTGAAGATCTTTCACCACGATTATAAGATTATGTTCTGATTTTCCAGAGACACTGAACTATTACAGTCCTTCGGTTTTTATTTTTATTATGTAATAAGTATTCTGAAAAATTAATGCAATGTTCATGTACATCAAGATCGGGTCTCTACAGTTGCTATCAGAGGAAAGGATTAGTTAACCTTTGGAAACTAGGGTGTGAAGACTTTAGTGAGATCCCTAGAGTTATTTCTAATGTATGTCTGGGGATATCCCTAAGGTTACGTATTAGTATAGGTTATATTCCTAGAATTATGGTAACAATCTTAGAATTTAACCTATGATGTTATATATTGAAGTTAATCCCCCTTGATTATGAATTTTTCCTCAAACACTATTCTTTTTGGGTTTTAGAAAATGGTTGGAAACATGAGGATTCACGATAATGGATGATATGATGGGAAATGGAATGATATTCTTTAGGAGAAACCAAATGACATCGGATCTGGAATTCAACATATCGTTATTATTCCTAACAATAAATATTATAATATAATCAATAGTCTCAACTTTGGTATGTTTCCTGACTCAGCTAACAAAAGAAAGATGGAGTTTCATGATGATCATAGAGGAAAAAATGCTCAATTTCTCTCATGTAAATCATGTGGGAAGAGGCATTAAGGAGAATGTTTTAAAGGAAATGGAAGATGCTTTGGGTGTATAAAATAAGGACACAAAGCCAGTAATTGAAAATGAGAAGTTTCAATTAACATTATTTACAAGGATAATGGTATTTCTAAGACATCAATAATGGTTAAATGTTTTAAATGTGGAATATAAATGAATTATGCAAACCAATTCCCTAATGTAAAATCTCATGAATATTATCATCATGGTCGTATGGGTAATATTTATGTGTATGATGATGAAGAATCCGCACATGATATGTGGGATGAAAAAAGTGTTGAGGAATAAAATTATGAATCTTAGTTAGTGGTTTAAGAAGGTAGTGGAATGATTTCATGTTTATCAAGAATAATGTATGGTATTATGGAATAAAGAAAACAAATCTATTGATTGTTACACTCTTGTCTTTCTATGAGTATTTTAATGTATATAATGAATGGTACCGGTAACTTTGAAAAGTTATTGAAACATTTTTGGAAAGATGATGATAAGCACATAATGAAGGTATAAGGAGAAAATAATATGTTTGATATTATTCATGAGCTTATGACTGATATAATGACAAAGTGATATCATGGTTTGAGTATATAGAATTTTTGGGATTTTTGTATGTGGAAAGAGTTAACTTTTGACACCATTCATGTTTCCACTAAGGTTCGATGGGTATTCATTTTTAAATAGAATAAATGATTAATGAATTCACATGTTTGGAATGTGACCAACAAGATATATATTATGATATACGAGCGATAAATGATTGTATTAAATTCTTGGTACATGACCTTTCTAGTAATCTTTTTATTTATACTATGAGATTGGATAGAAGTTTTTGGGATAAGAATAAAGATTGGAATGGACATCAGATATTATTGTTTATGGCTAGAAATTTTTCTTTGATATTATTTCTGGAATGTTATAATAGTATAGTTTTAGAAAAAGGACAACCTACAGGATGGGCAAAAACCTGTCACATCGGACAAGGATATGGGAATCGAGCCCACAACCGAAGTGCGACATTGCTTTATCGCCTACCACAGTCCTACCTGAAGTCCTTGGTTAGTAGAAATTAGTTTTATTTTATTAAGTGGTATGACATATTAAGTACACGTCCATTTTTGGATCCATATACAATTAATATCACCATATATGGACATTTGTATATTTAATAACTTTTTCTATCCTTTTATTAGAGACAGATGGAATGACTCATAATTATATCGTATGATATACTAAAACTTAAAGAATGACAAATTCAACTTAATTTATTTATGAGATTAAGTGGAAATTGATCATGCCATGAACAACTGTGAGATTGTACCAAAATCAAGTAACTATTTATTCTAATTCAAATTCTTCAACTTTAGTGAATTGATCTTGAAAGTCAATAATTTCATCCTAGTGTCCTTATATCCGATGAATCAAATTGTACCCTTGATAATCACAAATTTATGGCTTTTTGATTGTTGGCTTTTTTATTTTCCATGTCCTCTACCACTTCATCTGAACTTGATGGTTATATTTCTCTTCCATATGTATATTTTCACCTATGTTCTCTTATGTGGAAACCCAATGATCAGTTACTTTGAGTAATCATTACATTTTATACTTTAGTTTTTAAAATTAAGTTTTAGTATCCCTTTTTACGATGTGGGTTTCTATGAATGAAACTTACAAGTAGTAAATGATTTATAACCCTGATGAATTTCGAGGGTGAAATTCTTTTTAAGGGGGGGTAGAATGTAACAACCCGAGATTTAATGAGAAATATTCTTTTTTAATTTCATCGATGTCTTGTGTTTTACGCTACACCAAGATTAACTACACTATAAGAATCACCATATTAGCTTGCAGTATAAGCAAACACTATTCTAGGTTTTTGTTGCATGCCAAAACAACCTTCCTCGATAGAGTGTGTTTTACGCAATACTGAGTTTCACTAAACGTGATATTATTAAAATATTAATATGAACTAGCCGTTATGAATAGTAATAACAACTTTTTGAAATTTTATAAATTTTATCATTCAAAATAGACTTCATTTTTGGATTCAGAATATCGAAATTATCTTAGGCGGGATTTTTGATATTGGTTTGAAAACATTCAATTTTTCATGAATAGTGAAAAACAATGAGTTATAGTTTCAAACCGAATTTTGGTAAATAATTATTATTTTATTTAAATTTATTTTTGGTCATAATAGATACATAATTACTATATACATTCAATGTAACTCATTGGAGTCATTTTATAATAGTTTTAGATATATAAAATTTTATTGAACTTTTTACCATCTTTTACCTACCTCCTAGGAGCAATTGCAAATTTACATAAAACATAATTTTACCACTTCTGTGAGTTTAATTTCAAAACTCTAACAGACAAGGTTGATATCAGTAAGTAATATGTGGTTTAATTAGATGAAAATAATTTTTGGTGAGTAGTTACTTTTAACTTTTATTTACCACGGTTAAAATTAAATAGGGTAATTAAGGGTAAAATTGATATTAGTATTACCCTAACACATGTCCTAATTCTATTTGATAAGTTTAATTCGTCCAAAAACATCCATAAGAATAAAATATGACCCTTTAGGTCCACTTGGATTAGATTAGGACATTTATTATTATTTAATTCAAAGAAAAGTTAAAAAAGTTAAAATCAATGTTTAATAACCAAAACATATTTAATATAGGATTATACATAAGATAAATTCGACTATAAATATTCATTAGAAATCTAAAAATATATCCTCAATAATGGTATTTTATTTATAATTTTTTGAAATTAAATAATTTAATTTTTTTTACCCAACTATGATGTAGTAATTACCCTATTAATGAAATATTAACATAATTGATATTATAAATAACTAAAAAAGTGTAATTTGAGCCTTTTGTGAATTAAAATACATTTATAGGTTAATATGACATGTTATTATTGGTTTAATTAATGTTTTTAGAACTAATCATGCTGTTATGATTTTCACAAAAAGCAATTAACAAATAGTGTCAAAATTGACATAAAATAGTTTTTAAAAGAAATATTATATAATTAATTGATGTTCTATTCCTTAAAATCTATGGTTCGGGAAAATGACTTTTATAAGGTTATATATTTTAATGATGAAACTCTTGGGGTTTTATTGGTAGTTTATAGTAAGTTTATTAACCATATATTGTAAGAATAGAAGAAGACTTGGTAAAAGTTAAATTATTTAACTTTTAGTTAAATCTAAATGATAAGGTTAAAATAGTAACCTAAACTTGTCTAAAAGCTATTGGTTGATTTTATTTCGACCCATACCCACATTATATTCGACATAATTTACTTTTTATCCATTATAAACCGAATATGACTTTGTTATAAAATAATATTTTACGTTTTTCCTAAGTTTTCCCTCTCCTCTCTTATAAAAGGGCACATCCTACCTCTCCTATTTACACAATATTGAGTCATAAATCTCCAAAAAACCCATGATAATTTCCCTTATCATCCTATATAGTTATATTATAGAGGTTCTGGTCTTCTCAAAATATTAACTCTAGAGCCCTAAGAGGATGTTTAAAAGTGGCACGTCGAGGAAGAGGTAATATCTTCTACCGATTCTTTCAAGTTTCTTTTTTCTTATATGCCTTTTTATTTAGTTGATTAATTATAAATTAACAACATCAGTATCAATAATATAATGATATGTTATTATAAATATTAATCAACCCTATTTCACCTTCTATCCATCCTACGGAAAAAGATATCACTGCATGCGCGTACGTACGGAATACCGTCTCCAGGCCGTGGTGTAATATGTTTTTCCCCCACCACATTATTTGGATGGGTATAATGATGTAAAGGATAAAAATATATGGTTATTATAACATCATAATTATTCTGAGATATTATATCATCCAATCCAATTCCATTCAATAATTATGGAATGATATCATCGCTCGTGCGTACTTACAGACAACCGTCTCCACGAACACGATGAGATTCATTCTCCATGATAGCCATTAAAGAATGATTATAAAGTATGTATATAATAAGTAATCATTAAAAATATGAAATAATAATTCTAATTTATTTATGTATATATATATTTCATTTACTTCCATTCAATTCAATCAGGAAACAAAAACAGCGTTCATGCGTACGTACGACCAACGGTCTATATGAACGGTGTATTTCATTCCATCTATCGATCTATTATATATTTTATATTTGAATATATATTATATATAAATTATGTTTTAAATTCTAGAAGTATTTAAATCATGATATAAGTTATGATATCATGAACAAAAAGTCCAAACACATACGATAAATGAAACGGTTATTACCCAAAAAGTTTCTTTAACATGAAATTGACAAATAAATGGGTAATATAATGACCTAAGTGAATCATATATGATATCACTATTGTTTGGTTACAAGTTAATAATATGTTTGAACACACTATATAGGAGTTTCAAACACCTATGGTAGAAATTGGACCTAAGTTAAGGGACAACATTTTCAATCTCATTTTTATCTGAGATTGTTTATTCGTAAGTATTTACTTGGGTTATGTTTATCATCCATGTTCAGGTTTTCTCAAAATGTTTTCATAAAATGTGTTCTATTATTCCATGTATGTTTAAAGTCATTTTTACCCTTTTATGTCTTTTACCACAAGGTATGTAAGGAATCTTTCTTTTTTTTACCATAAGAGGTATTATTTTTGACTTTTTTGGAAAAAGTACGAATAGAATATTATTTTTAACTTATACAGCGTGAACGGATTTTTACGGTTTCATAATGACTCATTTTCATGAAACATACTCTACAAGATTGCATGATGATTTTGAAAAAAATTCTTTTCTTTTAAAATTGCATGGAATTTTGAGAAAAGAAAAAGATTTTGAAGAGGAAATGATATTTTCCTCACGAATTCATTTCAAGTGTTTTATCAAAACTATTTTCCATCTAAAATGACATTATTTTAATATTTTTATGTTTCAAGTATAATGTTTCCATTATATATATAGTTTTATTTTTATTATGATGAAATAATATCCATTTTTTATATGGATTATTATATGATGGAATGATGTTTAAGTATCCCATTCTATTACATGGGTTATGCTTTGATGTATGATTTATGATTTTGAGGCACACGAAAGATTTATTTAATTATTAGATGGGTAGCAACTATATCTCCCTCCAGTGAATTGGATAAAGATTTATAATTAATGATATAGACATAGTTGGAATGGTAACATAATCTGGTTCAGTGATATAGGACTGTAACAAGGAGTGAACTCGATTCAGTAAGGGACTTTGTCAACTAAGATGGTCTTGGTAGCAATGCCTTGGCTACTATGGAAATAATATCATGCTCTTAATGGTTTGACACAATTAAATGTTTTATTCCCATTCTATTCTATCATTATTTATGTTCCTTTATGATATATGTGTAACATACATCTAAGATTTATGTCATTTGTCAATATTTTGATGTTTAGATTTTATGTTCAAGTTTCTGCATTCAAATGTTTATAAATTGTTTTATATTCTATATGATTACCCTTACGGATCATTTGTTCTCACCCTTTTTTATGATTTTACCTAGGATATAAAGATAGCTTCTAGGTATGAAAAAAGGGGGATATCTTTATGGGAGATGTTGAAGATCTTTCACCACGATTAGAATATTCTATTCCAAGTTTCCAAACACACTAAACTATTACGGTAATTGGGTATTTGATTTTGTTACGTATTAAGTATTCCACAAAAGTAATGTAATGCCCATGTACGTCAAGATCAGGTCTCTACAGAGATCATTCCCTCATTATCTTCATTAATTCCATTGTTTTTATTATTATCAAATGGGAATCGAGAATCCCATTTGGGCAATTTAAGGATTTTCATAGGTACAATTTAGGTGGGTTATTAGGGATGGTTATTTAAAAACTTCATCATATTTATATTTTAAAAATAAATATAATAGATACATTTTAATAATTTATAAATTTATATTTTCATTCAATGATAATTTTAGTCCTGATTCATGATGATGGAATCATTATTGAGTGTTTTTTTTGAATTTTTTATGAACAAATGTTGTAATAATAATAAAATTTCAAATAATAATACAACCATTTCTGAATCATTATCATTTAATAAAAATAATTTTAATTCATTATATAAATTCTTATAAACATTATGTTATCGAGGTGATTTAAAAAGAAATATATATTTCAATGGAGGTGGTAATCTGTATATACAAATGAATGATGTTTTTTCCATTGAATGAGAAGAATTTAGAAATAGTTTTTAATTATTAAAATATTTAAAACATTATTAATGTACTATTTTTTCATTAAATACATGTTTTTAAACATCAATTTATGGAGGCAATATAAAATAAAAAGTATTGTTCATAGACAATGTAGTATGCACATACACATTAGAAATATGTGCATTTTTTATTTAGATGGGTGGAAGGTATATAATTATTGGTACAAAAACATAAAAAAAAAATTTATATAAATTATATTGATGTAATTATTTTTGAATGGTATAATTTTATTTTAGTTATAATAATTAGAATTTAAGTATCGAAAAGTAAAATAATTGTTTTTAGATAATTTTCCTTAGTCCTTATAATAAATCTATTATATATTGGGTTAGTAGTATAAGAGGTGGTCTTCTTGATACATTATATCCTATTGGATATGTGAAAAAGTGTTTCAGATGTATTTGGTAATATTTTGGAAAAAACAAGGGGGTTGTGGTGTGTTTATATGTAGGTTGGTGATGGATTCCTTTTATAAGTGAAAGGATATTCATTTTTCTAATAATGGGTGCACTATTAATGGAATGTGGCTCCCAAAGCTATCAGTAATGGATATTATACAGTATAATATTCATAAATACCTCAATAAATTATTAAGATACATGTTTTAAAAAAGTTTTGTGTATTTAAGATCTTAGATTTACCCCTATACAATGATGACATTTATTTGGGTAATAGATTTTTTTCTAAGTTATTATTTTTTTGAATATATATATAAGAGAGATTATAATTAAAAATATAAACCACATTTTATTATAAAAAATCTCAAAACATGTTAGAAATTAATTCTAATTTAAAAATTTATAACGAATTTAAAACTATTTCAGTGGAAAATATAATATAAGTTAGAAAATCACATATATAGGTTTATAAATTAATCATAATATTTTTAAATATATAAATTTACTGAAAAATAAATAACTTATCCTTAAATATTATTCATTAATTTTTCACAATTTCTATATAATAATGATTTCACACAATTTATTGTATTTAAAAAAAACCATTCATCACTATTATTCAAAAAATCTATCCCTTCAAGAAAATGAAAAAAATATATCCAAATATAGTATTGTCAAGTTGAATAAAAATACATCTCTTTTATAAAATGAATTTCAAAAATATTACATATTCTAAATTTTTTAAAATATAATTTATATGGAAATGAAACTGCTTTTATAAATAATTGATCTATAAAAAACATTATGCTCTCTTAATCTTGTTTCATATTTATTTGGTATTCGATATGACAGTTTATATTATTTGTAAAATATGTAATATATAAAATATTCCTTTAAAATTAATCAACTTAGTTTCTTATGAACAAAATACATTTCATATATAAGAATATACTTATTTGAGAAATTTAATTAAATTTTTTTATTTCTAATATATTCAGAATTATTAATTTATTAATACAATATAATTAAATTTTGTGAATTTTTTATTAATAAAACTTTATTTATTTAATAAATTTTTTAAAATGAAAAATATATAAATTACATATAATATAGCATCTCTTAAAAAATCACATGTTTATATCTTTATAACATATCATTCGTAACCTCTAATTCTCTCTACATAAGGATTATGGATAACATTATATCTTGTTGTAGTCATGGTTCATGGTTCCGCTAGCATGGATCTCATGGAAATTTCTATGCGCTTAAACTATTCTAAAAAAAGATAACTCTCAAACCGTAATATTTGGTGTTTATTTGGGGCTTTGTCTAGGGAAACCCCTAGTTAATCTATCCCCATTCCATGATTAGAAAAACCATGTTCATAATGAATACTTTTAATATGTGGTTTCATGTGCGTAATTTAATTAATACGGTTCATAATGTTGTTATTTCTTATTATACATGCTAATTTCTCATACATATTATAATAGCAGAATTTAATAATTTTATATTAATGTATTAAAATTTCTTTCTTATTTATGTGTTTTATATGAAATAATCTATTAAATATAATTTTTATTTTGAGGATAAATTAATTCTTATCATTTAGGGTGTTAAATCCCCTCTTCTAAGTAAATCCCATATTCATAATTTTAATTATCACATAATAATGAAAATGAATAACGATATCTGAAATATATACAAAACTATAGATAAAATTTTATAGAGATATATCAGACATACGAAAATATAAAAAATATTATTTTCCAATAATATGGTTATTCATATTATTAAATTTTTCTCAAATAATTTGAGAAAAATAATCCTTATGATTGGGCATAAACCCATGAAATTAATTTTCATGGAGTGTTCATAGTCATCCTCCAATTTCCAAATGATCATAAGTTAATTTTCAATTAGAAGTGGGATTTAAAAATTTCAGTAACTAATATATAGTATATTTGGATATACTCATTCCATTTCCAAATCAAATTAAATTCATCTAAAAAATAATAACAAATTTTACATGAGAACAAATACCTTTATATAAAAATGGGACCCAATAATCCTAAAATTTTATGAATTCTCTTATCATTTAATATCAAATTATTACGGTGGATAATTGACTATCTTACAAAAAATCCTCGATATAATAGAAAGCCTTAAATAAAAATACTATTAGATAGAAAAAAATATAGATTATATGATATTTGTAACATAGTTATAATAAGACACTATAGTAGTAGTAATTGTATAAGCTCTTTATTTTTACTTATAAAATAATGTTTTATCATCACTATTAACCCTATTAGCCCTTGGATTGGGTAGTTGATTTTTGTAATGTTCAAAATCATTTAATTTTATGCCCTGAGTGTGGGTAATGGAATAGATGGAACTATATTATCCTATGTTACCTCAATCAACCTCTTTATCCCTTAATAAAAATTATATACTTGGTGGCCACTCATCCCATACTAAAATCAATTTATCATACTATTTATGCCATATACAATAATATTACTCCCACATTTGTGTAATTTATGTGGTTGGAAATTAATTCCTCTAGGAAATTTCACATCAGGGATTGCATGATACTATATATTTATATTAATATCTCCAATATAATTAGGTTCCATCATTTATATTTCAAATATAAGTGTACATCAAAAAATATATCTATATCTAGGAAAGTCACTTATAGCTAATTCATTTTTATGATTTGATTTTATGACACAATAGAATCATTCGATAATACCATAGAGTTCAATATCAAAATTTTAGAGATAATTTTTGAGTCACCTGATGTAATATACATTTGTACCCATGGAATAATCATCCTTTTGATTCATCCCTATGAATTTTATCTCCATTTTTTTACAAATATGTTACAAAAAATATTTTTTAAAGAATATATTATTAAACAATTCTCGTCTAATAGAATAAAATTTTACCGATTTAATTATATTTTTAATGAGTTAAAACCCTTAGATAAACCCAAATAATTTTATAATAAACAACTAATAAATGTATATCATGGTACTAGTTCTAGTAAAGAAAAAATTACCAGTCAATATAAGTGGTCTATTTGTCTGTAATTTTTTCGAGCTGGAGCACCCACTAAAGGAAGGTGGTTATTTTTTATAAAGGATTACATAATAGTTTCTCCATTGTGGTTGAATTTTTTAGGTCAAAATGGTTTTAGTTCTAATTCATATAATTTTAGAGTTGATATAGAATCTATAAAATATTCCTTGCTCTTGTTCCCTTCATATTTGGTTGCTCATTTTCATAATCATGACACCTCCCATAATAACCATCCATAAATTGGTTTTGACATAATCTATCTTGTACCTAAATAATATAAATAACAA
The DNA here is from genome assembly GCA_963277665.1 of Viscum album. Lineage (NCBI taxonomy): Eukaryota > Viridiplantae > Streptophyta > Magnoliopsida > Santalales > Viscaceae > Viscum > Viscum album. The sequence continues at coordinate 437,327,069 of OY728158.1, forward strand.
TAAAATAATATGGTAATCTTGAAAATGAAAAAACAACAAACATAAAAGGTATTAATCATAAATGAAAAATAAACCCAAACAAATTAATTTTAATGATTCAATCTAGGTATTTCATTACTAATATCCTTGTAGTATATCTATCAATACCATCAAAATGGTATCAAATCCATCATAATGGTTTATAAATAGATTTTGAATCACTAAATAAATTCCATTATGTGATTGAAAACTATTGTGAAGTTTGGAATATTTTTTATGGACTAGGTGAAGATCATGTCAATACCCAACTTTCCATTTTCACGTTATTACCCTTAAATACATCTTCCATATCATGAAAATAAATTTAAATCTACACATTAATTTCACTAATAAGAAGCCATATAATATATAATCCAATAAAACATATGTATTTTACCTTATAGATATACTTAAACCTAGTGTTTCAACTAAATACTCTCATTTCGATCCCAAAACTACTAATCCAATCCAAAAAATCGAAACTATACTATACAACCAATGGAGTTGATCGGTAAATGTACTACTGGGTCTTGTAAAAAAACACATAATTTACAAATAGATTTTATACAAAGGGAGATGATTCAATCCTAACATATATATATTCCAATTTTTTAAAAAATACATATCTCTAAAATGATATAACTAAAAGATATATTTTGATTTGTTGATTAGCTACATAAGAAATTATTTATACAACACTGTGTATATTTCTCCACAATGAAATCCACATTATGCTACATTCAAAACATCCCATGTGTTTTATTATTATTGAAAACCAAGAGAATCTAAAGCATAAGATGAGTTGAGCTCAAATGCACAATAAGGGAAGAACATATCAATATGACATCAAAGGTTACATTAAAATCATGTGAGAAAACGTTTTAATGAGAGAAATATGTTATGAAAACATATAATAATAGTTATGAATAAGTAAAAAATTGAAGTAAATATAATATAAAATGATTAAAATTGTACTATTTCATAATACTATATAATCATGAGACAATAATTATGATATGTGGATTATAACGTAGGTATATAACATGGAAATGTTGCATACATATTAAAATGGGAATAAAAACATTTTTAGAAAATTTAACATTAACTAATTCAATAAATATATTTTTTATTATAAAAATTATTTTCACTCATCTTGTAGTAGAAATAATAATAATTTCCATGCATCAAGCTGTGAACATAACAATAATATATCTTATAAAAAATTTACACATTATCATAAAATGGTGAAGTAAGAAATTACATTAAAAATTTTCATTCAATAATTTGACATAATGAAATTTATGAAATAACTGTTTTGAAATGAATGTCATTAATTATGACTTGAATATTAATTAATGGGTTTCATTGTAAAATGTGTAGTGGATAGTAAAAAGTTTTAATGGGAAAGGTAAAACCAATTACATTTTTGTAAATATGTTTATAGAATCCCATATCATAATAAGGGTTAATAAAAAATCTTCTCAAAATATTGTAATGAGAAATATTAATATTAAATAAATAACAGATATTTAGATTTAAAAATAAGTTATTAAAAAATAGTGATGATAAAATATAGTGGAGGAACTAGAGAGACCTGAAAAAATATATTTTTCATGTGACATGAGGGTTTGATTGTATCTTCTTGTATTTATCATGTTATAGTCTCATTCAAATTGGGTTTATTTAGAAATAAATATTTTTTTCCTAGGTGTTCTAAATAAGTGGTTCTTAGTGGATTGTGTACTGCCTCCATGGTAAAAATATATTAATAAAAATATTTTCTTATATGATTATATTGATAGGGGTCTTTCAATTAACATCATTGTGGTCCCATTTCCAAGATTAATTACTAGGAAGGGATGAGTTCCTAAGGTAGTGAGCAATCACGATGTTGTTGTGGATGGATTAAATAGATTAAAATATTTAGTTAATGTGTGGGATCAAATTCTCAAAGGGGAGAATATTAATAAGTATAATGATCTTAATTAATGAATTCATTAGATCAAGGTATTTGAATAATGAAATATGGCCACAATGGGGAGTGGAAAATTTCATTGGTCAAACAATTAGATGAATGTAAAAGGGTTGTGTAGAGTTTTATACCAATTTCACTAAATACATTCTAAACTAGGATATATAAATTTATTGATATCTTTGATCTTAAAAATTTCATGAACACACACACACACTCAGCTATGGATTTATATTTGAAAGATAAACTATTTATATTGGAATCCTTATATCCTTTTGGATATTACCTCCTAAATTAGGGAACCAATCGTAATGGACATCAAAAAATCATAAAATGGTATGTATACACTATTATATAATTTTAGTTGAGGTTATATATGCTAGAATAGTGTTTGAAGAAGAAATTAAAGAAACTAGGACTGACATAATCAATTCAAAAAACAAATACAGAAGGGGTCCAAACATCTACAAGGAATGTTGCTTATTGGGCCATATATCATGTAATTATAAAATGTCTAAATTTTTAAATGATATCAAGGTTTAGGGAAATGTTTCATATTCCTATCAAACATACTCTATCAAGGGGATGGGAAAGTCATAATTCACCATTTATTTTATTATGATTATGGGAATCCCCCTGAAAACACCCTATTCATGAATTATGATGAATGATTTTGGTAACTATACGATTTGACAAGACGAGGATAGGATTTTTGATAAAGAAGTGCCTCATTTACACTCTCAATCACTAGAGGTCATCCCTATGGACAATACAATGAAAACATAGTACTCTAAATAAATAATAATTGATGATTAGACTGTCCATTAATCACTAGTAAGAATTATAATATTTTAAGAATGAAATAAGGATTCTTAGTATTTGGTTGCCACATTCATAATGGATGACCCCATATTGAAGTACAACAATAAGGTAAATGTAGAACCTGATTCCCATAATTTGGACAATTTAGTGACACTAAATAATGAATTTTCAATGTATTCACCCCTTCTAGTTACATAAATTTTTTACAGAGATGGGAATGATCATTTATTGATTTCCTCTAGTGGGAACTCAGTTGGTCACATAGATTCCTATCATGAGCAATGAAACATAGACCAACCCAAATAGCTCTATAGAAAAGGGCATAGTATCCTAAGATAAGGATGAGGTACCAATCACATAGGTCTCCTAAACTAAATAATCTAGAAGGATTCTGTCTAAGGGTACAAAATCAAATACAGTGATCACCAATAATAAATTGAACCATATTGATGGAATATTATTGTACGATGATATTAATTAGTCTCACCCTAGAGGCTACCTTTGATAGGGATAAATACTTGGATATAATATAAGTTATATTATGAATTTTAGTCCCCAGGGAGAACTATAAGATGATAAAAGGTATATTGAAGACCATCCACAATGATATTTTATATAAATAGAGCCATAAAGAAGTTATATGTTATCTATTAATGAATGAAAATACATTATTATAATAATAATGGGATAAATAACTCCGCTATGATGATAATTAATATGAATTTTCATAGGGAAATCAATTATCTATTATTTTGAATAACTAAATCCAAGATGAATTTTGAAAGATAATTATCTTTTTTGAATGAATCTCTTGGTTCGACTCTTATTTACGATAAATATATTTATATGAATGTAGAGAAAATTTTGCTCTTTGTCATGAAAACATTCAAATTATTACCTCCATCAGATGATGCTATAATAACTCATTGTCTTTCACCTTTAAAAACATTTCATTCACCCTCTTTTTATGTGACTCTAATTGATTTATACGGAGGAAGGAGATCTGGAATATATTTGTGTCAATGTACAAATAAATTCCTCACATGTAGAACATTATGGGTTATTTCAATATAGTTCTAAATCCAGATGAAAACAAATGTAAATATTAAAAAATTTTGGTTCTTTATTACATTTATGAAGGTAGATTTATTGAATTCCCAGTTGATATAGATGTTTTCACATTGAGTTTATACACTATTAATATAAATCATGTGAATAAACTTGATAGTAGTTTTGTACATGTTGAGGATAGAATTGTTCATGTTAATGTTGTTGTATGTACTATTCTCAGACTCAACTCTAGTCATAATCCCCAATAGTAGAAATAGTCAATTTAATGTCATAAATATTGAATCAGTTTTCTATAAATTAATGAAAAATGTAGCGGTATGAATTTTTTTGTCTCAATTTTAACATAATAAAATACCATTTTTTTGTTTTTTCTGCATATTGTTTATAAAACCATCACAAAAAACCAAACCATGGTTCATTTATGGAATCATTTATACTGAAAAACCAATGCCATGACTAAAAATATGGCATCTGATTTAAGTAATACAGACACCGTAATTTAAAAAAATAGCATTTTTTTAGTAAAATAGACGCCATAAAGTTGGGAAAAAATAAATCAGCCACTATTTTCCTAATTAAATATGTTTCAATTCTTTAAAAATTTATACAAGATTAGGAGACCATCATTTTTTTTCAAACAATGAAATCCTATCTCACTCATGATTAACCATATGTTGGTGACCTTGTGATCCCAACAATGATTATTGATTATATTTTTCGATATTTATCATTATTTCATGATCTATGTAATTATTATTCATTATCTATCTTTATTTAATCATGTATGAATGTATTTATCTTCATAAACCATTCCATATATGACCATTATCAACATTGTTATTTGTTTTCTTTTTTCTTGTTTATTGTTCATTTCTGTAAACATTTTTATCATGTCATTCTATTTTTGTTCTTCCAACCAATTAGAGGGAGTGCATTCAAATTAGGGACCAATTTTCCCTGGTGAAATATGCATTTTCATGTATTTTTTGTAATTTTTATATAAAATTATTTAATATTTAGTATTATTTTTTTATTAATTTCTTCAATTATTTGTATGCAGTTGATTCTTATTTATAATTGACATTATTAAATCTTATTTATTTTGATTAATTCATTATTTTATGAAATTATAAAATTGTCATGAGGATATATATTTACTAATGTGTTTGTGAAGTAATTATATGTAAAATATGTATCTTTCATATTTTTCTAAAATTTTGATGTGTGTAAAATATTGGTTGTTGTTTTGATTCTACTTTTACAATAAACTGGTTGAACAAGATCTATTATGAAGAGATTCTAGAAGATGTCATGGATAAATGTAGTATTTAATTATATTATATAAAAAAGGATTGGTGGATCTTAGCAATACGATGATGATTATGATGGATGTATGTGGATTTATAATAATAAAAATTAAAAAATAGTGGTATTTGAATAAAATAAACTAATTCATGTTATTTGAAGCAGAATTTGGGTTTTTTTAAAAAAATTATAACAATGATGATTTAAATAGTGGGAATGAAATAAAAAAAGATCAAGAGAATTGATTAATAATATTATGATAATTTTTTATGGATGTTTGATGTGATTTTATATAATTATATGGTAAATTATTATTTTTTACAATGTTATTCAATCATTGATATGATATTTTGATTTGGATATTATCTTATAATGTGATCTGAAAAATATCACTGTATTATATATTATTTAGTTAATTATTATTTTTTATCACATTGTTGTTATATTTGGATAATATTGTCGTATGAAGTCTTGTTTTATGACTCAAGGGATATTATGTTCCCTATAGAAGACGTTGTGAGTGCCTATAATTTATAATTTTATTACCAATATATTTATTGAATGTGTCTTTTTAAATGTATATGTTTCTAAATATATTTTTAAATTTTTTTATGTTTTAATGTATTCACCAATCATATTTGGATATCAGGTATTCAATGGATCGTAATTGGATAGATTTATGAAGAACCATTAGTGAATAGAAAATTATTTGATGAATTCATTGAATTTTCTACACAAAAATCAATAAAACATTGATTGGATTTTTCTTCTTTCTTATGAAGTGTTTGAATATGAGAAATTACCATGAAATCAAAGATCATCTAATTTTCTGTGGTTTTGGCCCTTATTGTAGAATTTGGATCTAGAATGGTTAAAGAACTAATGACTCAATATATAATGTTGTTAATAATACTAATAATGAGGCTTAGGATCTTATTGAAGAATTAATTCCAAATTTAGTTGTTGAAACCATCAAAAAAGAAAAAACATTTGAATGATTGTATGTATATTCTAAGAAGACATTATTTCTAGGGTGTGGTAACTATACAGTGTTATAAAACATTTTGAGTTTAGTTATCATTAATGAATGAAATGTGTTAAGTGATAATAGTTTCTCCAACCTACCTGTACTTTTAAATGAGTTACTTTTATAAGGAAACTGACTTCTAGATTCCAATTATGTGGAAAATAAAATATTATCCACAATGGGATTGTGGAATAAAAAGATACATTATTTACACAATGATTTTGGGTTTTATATGAAAGAATATGAATATTAATCAAGCTATCATACATCTGGGATATCACTCAATATGATAAATAAAAAAGTTTACATAGATTCATTCTCACGTACTGTTTCTTAACCTCATGAATAATTAATTTCTTACTTTCTAAAGACAACATCCAATAAATTTTTTAAACGATCCAAATATTTATTTTCCGATTCATTATTAGGTAGTAAAAAAAGATAAATCTAAATAAATATAGTACCTTACAATAATTACTCATTTGAAGTGTCTATTTGAAAATTCAATTAAATAAAAAATATAAAGATGGAATTCAGATTAGAAAATCTCTAATGGTAGCTTATATCAACCTACTGAATCACAATAGTGGAAGAGATTTGATAAAAAATTTCATAATTTTTGAAGTGAATATAGAAATCTCAGAATGGGATTATGTATAGACGGAATGAATCTATATTATATCCTAAGTATCCAACACATTTCATGTATAGTTTTCTTAGAAGTTTACAACTTTTCCCCACATCTGTGTATGAAGAAAATAATTTATGTTGGGCTTGGGGAGTTAGGGGCTAAAATAGCTGGAAAATAATATTAATGTGTATCGTTCACCATTTATTGATGATTTGAAACTACAATGGTAAATAGGTGTAAATGTTTTAAATGAATACATGAAATTGTATTTTCTTTTGAGTGATATGATAACGTTCACTCGAAACAACTTTACTACATATGGAAAATTATCGAGATATAGTGTTAATGAACATAAAGTATGTCCAATTTTTGATAAGAGACTTCATATTGTCAATTTCCAAAAGAAGAAATGATAGTGTACATGTGGCATATAATGTTTTTTCAAATTGATCATCCATATCATAGATTAAAAAAATCATTTAACAGTTTACATGTATTCAACCTTCCCACTTGAGTATTTCACCTGATGAATATTACGATATGGTAAAAAATTTTGATTTAACATTTTAAAAGAAAATAATTGCTCATCTATAAAAAGTTATTTGGAAGAAAATATATTTTTTTAAACTACCTTAATGGATATTTTTAGAGATAAAATATAACATCGATGTTATTCATGTTTAGAAAAACATATGTGAGAGTTTTATTGGAACATTGTTCGACATTAAAGGAATGAAACAATATGGATTGCATGCCATATTATACTTTATATCAATCGTAATACATTTGGGGTTAGCTCCCACTCTAAAAAGAAATAGAACATATTTACCTCCGAATTGTTACACATTAAGAATGTTTGAAAAGAAAATTTTATTTCAGTTTCTTCATCGTATTAAAATCCCCATTGATTATTATTCAAATCGATATAATTTGGTTTCATTGAAGGATTATTAATGAGTAGTTATTAAATCTCCTGATTTTCATGTATTGATGCAAGAAAATCTACCAATCACACTATGTGTTATATTTCCAAAAACTATCAGAAATACTATCATCAGGTTATGAGATTTTTTCCAATATAGAAAATTATTGATCCAAATTTGTAATATATATTGGGTAATAAAGATTCTATTATTATTTTTCAACTATAAATGCATTTCCCACATATTGTTTTATATAATAGTTCAGTTGGGGATTCATTTATTGTGTGAGATATAAATATATGGGTCTCTTTTTTTATGATGGATTTATTTATTTTTAAATATATTTGAAAATTTTGAAGGGTTATTATTAAAATATTTATCAACAGGAGGCCTCTATTGTTATAAAATATGTACCGGAAGATGTGATTGAGTTTTTTACTAATAATTTGTATAATGTAGAGCATATTGGCCTCCATATATCTCGACATGTGATTTCTGATATTGATGGTTTAGGTAATTGAGGCATTAAGGTAAAGGTCATTCCGCATGATGATGTGATGAAGGCATGTTTATAAATTTTGAACAATAATGATGAGGTTAAATGAAATATATATCTTTATATTATGGAATTAAAGGTACAATATCTAAAAAGAAATGAAATTTGGTCAATGGATGTGCATAACAATATACTTTTTTCATGGTTTAAAGAGAAATTCAACATGGATATATCTACATCAGAAACAATAAACTTGTTATAAAGTGAACTATTTCTTAATTTGATCAAATGATCTGGATTTTATATTACAGGGTACCCATTTCCAACAAAAATTCATTGTAAAAAGTGCTCCATTAAAAACAATTATGTAATGGTCTTAGCTGAAGAACTTCATTTTTTTAGTGGAAAAGATGAAAACCTAATTTCTGCATGATCTCCATATTTTGTAATTCATGAAGACATATTGATAATTTATTGGTACCACTTTTTGTATAAAGTTGGATTTGCTGTTAATCGTTGTCAATGAAGATAAAAATGAAGAAAGAGAAGAAGAAGAACTCCCAAGTTATTCAGAGTGAAGAATTATGATGATTTTTAAACTGATCATAAGTTCAATGTACAATTATCAAAGGTGATATATTTTCTAGAACAATGAAACTACCTCAGAGAGTGTTGAAGGGATTCAAGTTATATAGTGATCATGCAACGTCTCACCATTCAAGGATACCATGATAGAGCCTAACTTAAGAGACATGCATCATTTCATGGGGGATAATTTGGTGATTTGATGATTTAAGAACGGTCAAACAAAGATGAGAAGATGATTCCAGTCATATTCAGTGTTGACTGGAAATACTGATGTTACTGGATGATATAGAAGCACCAGTAATTTCTCCAGAAAAATCTATTGATTCCAAAGGTGGTTGATCGAAGACTATATATCATGACAAAAAAAGTTTATGATGAAAGCATATGATTGTTGAATAATAAATATGATAGTGAAATAGAATGGGGGTTCTTGTCGAAGCATATATTTAAAGTGGAGTTGTTCCCTAGTGTTTTGCAAATTGTTGGACCTCAAAATAAGGATTTTGTTTCTAGAAATGGAAGGATATCTTCATAGGAGTGAATGAGATGGGGAATATCTAAGGAAATCATAAATGGAAGCATACCTTGTACCTCAGAGAATGGACCACAAACCATGTTTGGGAAATAGTTCATGGACATGTACCATGTAGCTGGAAAGGTACGCAGAACAGTTCACAGAATGGGTTGCGGTACCAAAAAAGGATCACTAAAGATTGAGTTATGGTTCATGGAATGGCTCATCATTGGAAAAGTGATGTAGTAAGAGGACTGGAAGACACACGACATGCGGTGACATATCATAGTTTGCAAGAGGGTCACAGTATTTCGTTGAGGCTCACAGTATGAAGAAAGATCATAGTATGTAGTTATGCTTGTACCACATTGAAAACATGGATAAAATGGATTAACAAAAATTTTAGTGTTATTTTCCTATATAAGGAGTGATAATACCATTTCTGAGAGAGAGAGAGAGAAAATTTGATAAGAAAATATCATCGATAAGGAAGTACTTGGCTATGTCTAAAAGTGATATGATGGAGAGATACTGCATAGGATGAAGTGATTTGTGAAAGAAAAAACTGTTCATGAAATAAAATTTAGTATTCGACAGAAGATATTTTCTGTAAGAAATAGTGGTGTGTGGGAGAGGATATAATTCAAAGAATTTGAAGAAGAATTCCACAGAAGGATGAAATGGAACACAAAGGTAGTATGTGAAGGTGATACATGAAGGCGTTACGTAGAGGTCATACACATAGGACGTATGCGGAGGTGGCACATGAAGGTGGTGTGTGGAGTAGAGGCAGTACTCGAAGTAGGAATAATATGTTGAGCGGACATGGTATGTGGAGCAGGTGTGGAATGTGGACCTGGAGCGGTACGTAGAGTAGGTAAGGTACATAGATCAGAGATAGTCCGTATAATTAGGGACAATATAAGGAAATGAAAACATCACAAAGGCAGATTGTGATTTTATAAAAAAAGGGAAGAATTTAGAATTTATTTTGTAATTGTACTAAAGGAAAAAACTGAATATAAAATACCATAAATTTATGACTTCAATTCAAGCAATGTCTCAAGAGGAATAGAGACAAATAATTTTCATAACAATCTATTGAAGAGATCTTCATATTGATAAAATGATTGATACCTCACCCAAGGAAGTGAGCAAGTGGTTGTAAATGAAAGTGATCCATGGGAAGCATTGGACAATCCCTGAACCTTTGTAAAGGATGTGAGCAATGTACAGAGAAACTATTCCTGAACATTTTTTATCCACAGCCAGTGATGATTAGTGGAAATTGGTATGATCGGAAACCTGTTGTCATATGCTTCTTGGATTTATCCCTCATTGGTGAACCAAGTAAATATGATGTGTTTTTATGATGCATGTGAATGTTTTAGTTGTTTCACATATATATCACACAAGTTTAAACACGTTCCAAGAAACTTGGGAAAAAGATCCAGTAATGGCGAGAAAATTATTGCACCCTGATTCTCCCACCTCCTCCATGGGTGTTCTAGGGTCCTTCAATTGGTACCAAATGGAATGGTTTACTTATGTTGTACACTCTTTAGTAATTATATTTAGAAGAGGATTTGGGTTTTATCCCTGAGTCAATAATGAAGAGAAGTCTTGATGAAATTCCAATTATCTATGAGCATAAGTCTATACCCAGTAATACCATGATGAACATGAAAATAAAGAGAAGAGACATTTGAACAATCTCCTCTTATCTAAAAAGATGATACTTCTAGTTGTCCATGCATTTCCAATAATGAATAAAAATTTGGCTTGTAAAGTAAATAATAGGTGGCTCAGGTTACCACTAAACATATGGATTCCATCACAATTGATCATATGTTTACCTCACAGGATCTTGCATGTGATCAGGAGAAATTAAGAACCTATCTATATGGTATTCCTAAAGAAATAGTTGTTCATGTTGGTGGAATATTTCAATTATTGTAGGTTGAGATCACCAACGTTGAAAAAGAATTTGGAAATAAAGAAAATGGATTAGTATGAAAAATATCAAAATGTTATAAGCTCTCTAGATTGATTTAAGCCTTTGTAAAGAAAGATGGATTCAATAATACTGTGGAAGAAAGGACCCTCGCACTTGAAGATGCACCGAAGAAGGGAAATGAAAATAAATTATTATATTTGAAAAGAAAATTCCTAGAATATCAAAGAAATATAATAATATTTTCAAAACAATTTTATTATTCATGAAGTTGAGGTTGAAAGATTGAAGAAGACTTATGAACAAAATATGATCATGATTGAAGATCAGAAGATCATCCTCAATATGGAAAGTATAAAATTGGACGCTCAGTTGACCAATATTTAGAAGACACATGTTGTGCCTTTAAAAATTAAAAAATTGTTTTTACTAGTACTCAGTATCCATTGGAGGATTCTAATGCTGAAAGACCTTCAACAAGTGATGAGTAGATCATGACTTCTGTTGATGACCTATCCCAAGAAACAGTGTCTGTTTCTAATTAATACACCATGGATGAACCTAAAATTAAAATACCTCCAATATGAGATAATAAGATCATGACATATTTTGGTGATATACGAAAAGCAATAGAGAGGAATAAGGTACCATTCAATCCATCGTGTACTCATGTTTCTAAATATGCTTTCAAAAGCCGTGAGGGAAGGAATGGAAATTCAAAACAAGTATGGATGAGGAAAGGTGAGGAGTTACCTTCCACCATTTCTAGGGTGTATACGAAGAACAAGAATTTGGAAGATAATTCCCTATCGAGAGAACACTAAATCAAGAATAAGACCCAACAACTTCATCAAGAAGATATCAAGAAGTTATGATTTTTCATCCAATGCTGGTGCTACAAATGTATTTGGAATTATGAATTAGGCTATTGGTATAATCCATAAAATTAAAAAGCATCATGGAATCCAATCACAAGGGGGGGAAATACGGAGATAAAGAAGCCACTTCCACATATTCAAAAGCATGTGTATACTACAAAAAAAAATTTAATTCATGAAAACATTTGTGATGTATGCAATGGAAGTGGTAACATTGTTTGTATGAGTTCATCTCAAAGTGCATCAAAATATCTTAAGATTAGAAGACCGCATAAGATGACTAAGAGTGAGAAAGTATCTTTTTTAAAAAATAATAATAATATAGTGAACACAAATTTCCCCAAGAAGATCTCATGTAGGGAAGCTGAGAAAACCTTGGTTTTATGATTAATGATTATATGAAGGTAAATTCATCTAAAGGAGAAACTAATAGGGTTGAAACTTATATTAACCTATGTGGAAGAGATATAACTACTACAACAGTTTTAAATGACATGTTGGTCATCTATCCAGAAGAGTTTTAAGGAATAAGGAATCTTGAAAATGCACAGGATGTGGATGGTGGTAATGGAATAGAAGAACTTTTGAGTGGTAAAGATAAAGGGAATGAGATATTGCAATCCAAGAGAAACAGATTTGTTTAATAAGTTATGTGTGAGATATGTACAAAAAATGGTCAAATTGTAAAAGGTTTTCTATCCTAAAAACATAGGAAAGAAGAATACTTTAAGAGGATTAATAATATATCATTCATAATGGCTATTAAAAAGTTAAATTATCAACACAATGTAGGATATAATATGAAGAGATCTAGGGCATATCAATATAGATCAGGACAAATTTTCATATGTCCAAACATAAAAAAATTGAAAAAATGGAGAATTGTGGTTGAGAAGACAATATAATCCTTTCTTCTCACATTGTAGAAGCAAGGATGAACCAAATTATTCACTTAATCATCTGTGTATTTTATTTGTGCTGATAGTGTACAAAATTGGAGGTGATAGATGATCTTAGGGGGAGAACCTGAAAAGTAGTGAATGCTGTCAACTCTTGATAGCTATGATGAAGACGTTTCTGTCCTTATAAGATTATTCAATTGATATTCCAAGATTGAAATGAAGATGTATCTTTCCTGATGAAGATGATGAGTAGTGTTTCCATTTAGGATGATCCAAATAAAGAAGCTGCCTGAATTATTATTTCAATCAGTATCAACATTAGTTGTAATTAAATTAAATTACTCTGATAATTACCAGAAGAACTTGTCACTGGAAAAAGTTTTCCATTTCTGATTCTCTCATCCTTGGTTACTCAGAATTATGATCATTTTAAAAAAGTTTAATAATTTAATAAATTAGTGACATAAGAAGAATGGACGTTCCCTAAGGCCACTTATCCTTCCAAATACACTTGAATGTTTTTGGTCAGTTCGATGAAGTAAGTGCAGGAGTATTAGGTTGATTATTCCCTATAACAATCAATTCCATCTTCCTGGATTGAATGTGGGAAACCCTAGGAGAAAAAATTACATGAGTTCTCATATTATGAGGTATCATTACCAGTTAATAATGGGCAACCTTGATGTCCAAATAAAATCCGCTAGTTTTCTACAACAAGCATTTATAAAGTAGAAATATAGTGAAATGATTGATGGAACAGTTGTAAAGAAATAAATAATAACACTTTTCCATGAACATTGTATTTATTTTCAATAAGGGGGAGATAAAGTGAAATGAAATTTGATAATTGAGATATAATGAAAAATAAAAATGGGAGATAGAAGATTCTCATTTTGATATCGATATATTCATTTGAGGAGGAATTTACTATATTGAAAAAAAATTACATAAGGAGAGATTTTTGGGACCACTATTCCTATAAACTAGAATTTTTTGTCGACATTTGTGAATGAAAATCAAAATGAAGAAGGAAATGAATAAAAAATCACAAGTTTTGAGAGTGATAAATTCAGACAATTTTTGAACTGATCTTAAGTTCAAAGTACATGTATCAAAGGTAATACATTGTCAACAACAATGAATCTACCTCAGAGAGTGCTGAAGGACAACTTGTTTTAATGTTTTCAAGAAACAAATCACCATTCAATGAGAAAATGCAAGAGCCTACCAGTAGAGACATGCATCTCACAGTTCAAAGAGACCACGAAAGAGCCTATCTAAAGAGACATGCATCATTGTATGGAGGATCATGTGGAGATTTAAAGATTTAATAATGATCATAAAAATATGAGAAGATGCTTCCAGTTCAATTTAGTGATGACTAGATAGATTGATGTTGCTGTAAGATAGAGAAGATGCAGTACTTTCCCTGAAAAAAATATGACGATGCCAAAGGTGATTGATCAAATACTATGTATTAGGATAGATAAAAATTAGGATGAATGAAGATGATTATTGAAGAAGAAATAAAATATTAAATTACGATAGGTGTTCTCACTAAAGCAGATATTTATGGTGGTTCCATTTACCAGTGTTTGAGAAATTGTTGGACCTTCAAATTAGGATTTTTCTTTTAGAAATTAAACAATTTCTTCATTGAAGTGAACAAGATGAGGAATGGTGAATGAAATCAGTAAATGTGTCAAACCACATACCTAAGTGCATGGATAACATACCATGTATGGGAAGTGGGTCATGGTCACATACCATGTATTGGGAAAGGTACATGGAATGGTTTGCATAACGGTTCGTGATACCGAAAATGGTTCACCAAAAAAAGAGTTTGGGTATGCATAATGGCTCGTCGTTGGTGGAATAGATATAGTACGTGGACCGGTAGACCCACGGGATGCGATGAAAGTTCACAGATCACAAGAGGGTAATTGTACACTATTGAGGCTCCCAATACACTGATGAAGAATATTATGCGGTGATGTTTTTCCCACATTGAAAATTTTGATAAAACAGATTAGATAAAATTTGTAGAGTTATTTTCCTATATACAGAGTGCTAATCCAATTATTGAGAGAGAGAGAGAATTTAATATGAAAATATCATCGATGTGGAAGAAATCAACATATCCAAAAGTGGTATGCATGAGTGATTAGGTGTAGGATGAGGTTGTACATGAAAGGAAAAATATTTTGCAAAATTGGAAGGTTTGGTCCACAAATTATTTTATAGTATGAAAAATATGTGTGTGTGACAAAATAATTATAGGAAAATTAAGTAGAAGTTTATAGGAGGAAGAAATTGTAAACTAAGGTGGTACATATAGGTGTTACGAAAAGTCAATACGCAACGGTGTTATGCAATGGTCCTACATTGAGGCGATATGAGGAGGTGGTACGTGAAGGTGGAGTGAGGATCAGAGGCGGTAAGTGTAGAAGGCGTGGTATGCTAAGTAGACATGGTACATGGAGTAGGCACATAACACGGACATGGCACAATACACAGAGTAGGCGTGGTAAACAGATCAGAGGTAGTCCACGGAATGATGTACAGTTCACAGAAAAGAAAATATCATAAAGGGAGATTGTGATTATTTCAAACAAACATAGAAGTTCTAGTGCATTAAATAATTGCACTAAATGAGAAAACATAATATTAAAGATAATCAAATTTGGGATATTGATTCATGTTGTGTCTCATTTTTATTAGAGAACAATAATTTTCATTCCAATCTATTGAAGTATCCTTCATGTTGATAAATTGTGCGAGATCTCTCCCAAGGTAGTGAGGTAAGGGGAGTCAACAGAAGTGATCCAAGGGAAGCAGTGGGAAATCCTGAAAGCTTTTTAAAAGTAGTGTTCTTGGGATCGAGTGACAATTCTAGAGCCTTTTTAATCGATAGCTAGTGAATAGTAGTAGAATCTGGTATGACCAGAAACCTACCGGCATATTCTTGTTGGACACATCCCTTAGTAGTGAACCAAGTAAAAAAAAGGTTGTGTATCCCTTATTACATGTGAATGTTTTAATAACATCACATATCAATCATATAGTATTAAACAGGTACATACCAATATTGGAACATGATCCAGTAAAGATGGGAAAAAGTTGACACCCTGATTCACCCCCCCCCCTCAGGGTGGTCTACGGTCCTTAAAATTTGATTATATTAAATTTCTAGGACCCATGATTAAGTGTAATTAGGTTATATGTAATAGTGATTTGAAAAATGATGAATATTGGTTTAACCTAGTTGATTTAGAAAAATAATAGTGGTAATGAGGAACCATTTATCTTTTCCATTCATGAAAATTAAATATTTTATATCATGGATTCATCAAATGATCAGTGGTCCTCTATTTTCCAAGGTAAAAAAATCTGTTTTGGTGATGAGGATGGTGATGATGCTGATATTGATTTATATGATACTTCTTCTTCTATTACAAAATATCTCTATAATAATGGCTACAACATAGAAATAGTGCATACAATATGAAATGATCATACAAGAGGGATATTAGAAAACACCAAATTTCTCTCTCAATTAATATGGTCAATATTTAAATTATTTTACTTTTTTTAAAATTACCCATATAAGAAATGATTTTTAAATAAATATTATATATTTGAATTTATAGATACTTCTATAATTTTAGAAGTAATTTATGTATTTAATATTTCACCATCTATATTTTTTTAGTTAAGAATCAAAAGTGTAATACTTTTTGTTTAAATTAAACATGTGTGCATTTTTTACTTACATATTTTAGTTTTCCTATTTTATAAATATTCAATTGGATAATAATAAGAAAGTGAAATAAATTTAATTATATTTTTTTAAGGATGGATACTAATATAGAGACATAAGAACATGTACCAAGGTATTTTGTATTTTTCATATTATCCAACATCAATTAATATAAATAATTAATTGTAAAATATTTTAATTTAAAAATAATTAGTTCTGGAATATTTGTGATACCTTAGTGGTGGATTCCTCTACATTTATTGTTAAGAAATTGAGTTCTCGAGTTGGTAATCATGGAATAAAAAATTTACCAAAACTCTCACTTTCTTAGGGATATGAGATATTTCATATAACTTTTGATGATGATAACAATTCATCTGTACTAAATGAAACAAAATTTATCAGATATATATCTCTGTATAGAGGATGAAGGAGTATAATATTATATCTAGATTTGATGGTCCTCGATAAGTTGGCGATATATCATCTTTGGGAGGCTGTAATGGAATAATTTCTCAATTGATTTAATTTATCATATTATTCGAATATGATTTATTTTAAATGACTAATTGTTATTTTTTTTTCAATTACAGATGGATTTTATTTTAAAAAAACATAATATGTTAAGAAGATATGTCTTACATTGGTGATAGTAAGATTAAGATATTTCAAAAATGATGTTGAAAAATATGAATTTGGAATAAGACAAAATGAAAAACCATGCATCAATTAATAGTTTATATATATTGATACATGGAAGAAATTATTTTAGACCGACATGATGAAGCATTACTAGCATGAAAATTATATTATATTGTAAAATTTCATTTATATATATACCTATTTACATATTTTTTTTTATATAACATGCCTCTAAGAAATCCCATCAAGACATCCAATTATATAATGTATAACCTCATACATTACCACATTGATGGTATGATTTTCATGAGAAAAAAATGATTGACGCAACAAAAAATCACTCGAATAGTGGTTCTAATGATATATATTTCAGTCCTCATTCTCCTTCAAGTCACCATTGAAAATATAAAATTTACAGAAGAAGAAAAAATGAAATGTATATTACATAGAAATATTAAAAAGTAGCTGAAAAAATTCTAGGAAACTATTATTTATTTGAAATTAATTTTTCTTTTTTATAAATTATAAATAGTATCCAAACTTTTTAATTGTTTGTTTTTGGATACAATTCAT
Source organism: Viscum album (assembly GCA_963277665.1). Classification (NCBI taxonomy): domain Eukaryota; kingdom Viridiplantae; phylum Streptophyta; class Magnoliopsida; order Santalales; family Viscaceae; genus Viscum; species Viscum album. The sequence goes on from OY728158.1 coordinate 437,345,145, forward strand.
GTGAAAGAGACATAATTCCATTTTATCCCTGAGGGTATTGTTGAAATACTAGCCATTTCAATATAAATGTCAGAAGACCTTCGCTATATTACAGGATGTTAGGAGGGTGTAAGTATTTAAAATGTTTATGTTCATCAATGTATGAAATAATGATCCCTAGAAATATAATCCTTAAAAGTGTAGTAGAAAGATACGAAATAGTCTATGGGTAATCAGATTCAAGCAACAATGAAACATGATTTATTATAGCACTTTTGAAGATAGTCACAGTCTTAAAAACATTCCCATTCTTCCCAGAATTACTAGCCTTCCTATCCAACCCATCCAGTTGTGGATCCTCTATAGCCATCCCAATAGGACTGCCCTACCCCTAATGCCTACTTTGATCCTCCCCCTCCACACTCGAAAAAAAACCATATATTTTTTAGATATATTCTAGTGATCTTAATATTTTTGTTGTAGCCTTAGGGATCATGTATTGTTTTTGGGATTTTGTACATCATCATGCTATGAAAATTGGTCGAGAAAGGGTATCATTAAATGATATTATTTATCATAAAGATTTACTGCCATTATCTACTGAGTAGGTTACTAGATTTGGTGATTTATGGGTCATTTTTTACTCTATCCCACTGGTCTTCTTCATTATATTTCAAATGAGGTATGCGTTTTTTTATATTAATTACATATGATAGAATTACTATAATTTTTTTAAATTTAACTTATATAGTAATATACAAAAAAATTTCTCATACGAAACAAAATTTTCAGTAATAATTGATTTTAAATACTTCTGATATTTATAATGGGATTAAATGATTATGTAATGCTTTTTCTTCCATGGAAAATATCAATGCGTTTTGGATGATGTCTCATATATGTGAAAGAGACTATCCACCGAGAACACTTAGAGAAGTTATCACATATATAGTTGATTTTGAATAGCTCTACATGAATGTGATGAATTTTTTTTCTATATATGTAAAATGATGTTTTTGTTTTTTTATTTAATTAAATATAGTTTAAATTTTGAAACTATATTACCTTTTTAATATTTTATCAACACACACTTATTATAAAAAATGATAGAACATGTGTTTATGGTTTTATATATCCATAATAAATTTCCATAGATGTAAAATAGGTGAACAATCCTTATAGAGTTGCATATATATATTTGAGAGATTATCAAAAACGAAAATTGGTTGTAGGTTTTTTCAATTCTTGATAAATATGAACATACATATAATTACGAGATAATGATCATTATAATGTCACTAATTGTGATATTTTTGTATATTAGGGGTCATTGGATTTTTTTTAATGTTCTTACCATGTGAATGGACATTATATTGGGTTTTCTCCTTATGAGGGGGTGTTCGTTAGAAATTTTCAACCTTATTAAACAAGTAATTTTTTTTATTTTTTTTATAATCACATTATAATTAGTTCACATTGATTATACAAGTATTATTACATTATATATATTGAAAATGTAGTTCACGTAATAAACTTAATTGAGACCACTTGTCTATATAGAAACCAAATGCTATCCAATATGTGTAAGTAACTATTATTATATTTTATATTAGATATAATTAATATTTTCTGATATATATATATATATATTGGTTTCAATTATCATCGTAATATATTGTAACAATAGTTTAATCGTCAATAAGGATATATTGGAAGTTGTTATTTTGTTCTACGATTAATGTATGAGATAATCACTAAAAAGGACTTTTATTGGAAAAGTGAGAAACCATTAGTCAATAATAAAAGTAGATAACCAAATCATTAATGTATAATTTCTACCTACCCATTTTAGACTCCCTAAAAAATTTCCATGAGATAGTGTTTACCTGGGTGTTTGGTTTACCCATCCGAAGATCCTCAAGTCTAAACACATATTTCTTCTAAAGATGGACGTAATTTTATGTACATATCTTCACTTTGTTGAATCCCCTAAGTAAAATCATGTCTTATTTCCCAATAAAATGTCTCTTCTCCTCATTGGGCATCACCCTTAGTGACCTTCACATAATTATTTTTGACTCCTCTTTAGAATAATTAATTATTAGAACAGTTTCAATAATTACATATTTTGAATCGATAATCATTTCTAATGGTTGTTCAAGAAAAACATAAGACTTCCGCAACATGAAATACAACATATCATTGTTCTTCTTTTTGGTCATCAAATTTTTCTGAGATATGGTCTCCACTATAAGCAGTAAATATGAGTAGAAATCTCTCTCTTTATCATTTCCCATCCTTCCTTTAATTCTCCTCATGCTTGTATAACAACTTCCTTAAATATCTTCCTCTGAGTCAATTACAATGTTGATGGAATATTCATCATTGGACCCATTCTCATCAGTATTCTTTTCATACAAGTAGGTTTTAACCATGACACCATAAAACTCTTTAATCGGATCATCCATAACCAAAATATCAAACCAGTTTCCTAGCACAAGGCTTGACACCACTTTAAGAGTTTTCAGGATCAAGTCCTCACCCAGACACCTTGTATCATATCATTGAAACCTATAGGAATACTCAATGTAGGTTCCTTATGATGCTCTACCTAGGAAATAACACTAGTACATTTCCCTGATCACACACCTCAGCATTGGAACCACCTATGGATGTCTTAGTACATCCCTCCTCCATCATTTTCGGTTCTATATTAACACCAATAGTCATCTCAATATCCGAACTATTCTGTATCAGAAGAGTTTTCATAGTGGGATGAGGAGCACCCAGCTCAATTCTCAGCTGACTGAAGATATCTGCAAATCGGGTGTTTCCATTACATGAACCATATGGAACATCCTTATTCAAATTTGAGTTATATTCCATAGTCACATGTCCCAGTTTAGATGGACCATCCCCCATGCTTTTATCATGATTCTCAGGACCATTATTGCTCACATCATTTTGATTATCATGTTTTATAGACCCACATCTATAGTTATCCATTGAGTGACCCAGATTTGTTCTAGTAGAAAAAAGAGGATCCACATTTCATAGATGCCTGTTTATTTACACCATAACCTTTCACCTAGGGTAATCCAATTTTTTGAAGGTTTCTATGAGGCATCGACCTCCACAAACACTTGATGGCTAATTGGGTGATAGAAAACATTGGTTCGGATATCTGAACACATTCAAAAACTGAAAATGTTCCCATGAATTATAAAATTCGATGTATTAGGAAATTTTAATGGAATATTAAAAAACATACAAAAAATTCCACTGAGGGTGAGTCTCTTATTTATACGAATGTGGTAAGACCATCTATACAGATATTAATGAAAGTCATTACACATGTGGGGATACCTAGACTAAGAGATAATAAATAATTATAAAGAATCAAATTGCATCTAAATTTTCATATTTCCATGCAACCATATGGTTTCCCTCTCTTTCATGTCACATGATACGAACACACACCTATCAAAAATATTGATTGGGGGGCTTCTCATTGAAAATAGAGTGATCATAGTCAAACAATGGGGGGACAAAGATTCATTATACTATTCAACTGATACTAAAAGATTAGGGATTCCATTATCTTGATCTTTCACCATATGTATATTCTATAGTTTATGAAAAATATTATATTTTCCTAATAACATGTGATCAGAAAATGGAATCATTGTTTATAATAGATGTTTGAACATAATGATATCAAACGAATTCTTCAACAATAACCAATAATGATCATGTTGTAAATTTTAGGAATTTTATTATTTAGTATACATTAAAATAAAAATGTGTAGAATATTTTTTTTATTAACTAGATAGAATCATGTATGTTTTTATATATTTATAGTGAATGATAAATGTTTTAGGATTTCTATAGAATAATTTTCTATTATATGGATTCTGATTATTTCAAAAGTGTAATATTATAATCATTATAAAAAAAATATTTCAACGCTGGTTTTCAAAAATACCCACGCATAATAATATAGAAAAATACCAAGTATTTGGTGTCAGATTTCATTAAAATTGATTCCCAAAACTGGTTTTTGTAGTTGGTTTCTCTAACAAACTGAGAATAAACACAAGGCTGCACTTGATTTTCATTGTCAGTTTTTATAAAAACCCAAAACTAAAATTAGTTTGTGGGATTATTTTATTTATTAAACTGATACCGATAATGACAGGGAATATCATTTTTGAATTCAGTTATTTATAATCTGACACCAAAAACCATATATTCAAAACACTTTTATAGAAATCAGTTACAAGGAGACATCAAAAATTAAAAAAAAACCATTGCTAGATCATGTTTTTTCAGTACTGCTATAAGGCCCCACCTTAAACATTACTTAATCTTGAGTTATTACAAGATTACACATTGAGGATATTTTTAGGTTTAGAGTTTTAGAGAATTAGATCATAAAACATGCATTACATACCACATTTAAACAAAATGGTTACATAAATGATAGTATTCATTTTTCCCATCAATGGAAACAAACTTAAAATAAAACATGGATTTGTTCTTGACACTTCCTTGACACTATCATCACATCATGTACCATTCCCTTGACCTGTGAAAATAATTTCAAAAACATGGGATGAGCATAAAAAGCTCAGTAAGGGTTATAAAAATATGGAAAAAAAACATTAGTACATGTATACATAAGAATCAATGAAATCATACTTTACTCATAAAACATAAGAACATAAACATACCTCATCAAATCATGAATAAATCATAGAAATCATAAGACAAAAAGGTAACTTGAGGCATTCATAACATTCTTACGTAGGGAGTAACCCTGTTGGTTGCGTTTGGAGAAACCTTAATTCTTAACTCCTTTGCATTACCCAATGCATTGGAGAGCTATATCGAGCTCACCCACCCTTAGTTTATCACGGATCCACCCGTCTTCACAATAATTCCCATTACCATAACATAATCGTATCACATAAAACATGCATAATGGAAACATAACATTTCCACTTTTCAATCACAAGATATCAATACAACACATTGATAAAAAAACATTATGAAAACCTTTTTAAATACCAAAATAAAAGAAAAGTAAAACATGGTATTTATATTTCATTTAAAAAAAGTATGGCTTGTAGAGGAAGCCGAAACTCAAATAATGGTCACAGGGGCAGAGAAGTCATTGTCGCCGCATCGGTACGAAAAAAACATTCACTTTTTTCATTTATTAAAATGCTTCGTATAAAAAATATACCTTTTAGATGAATGTAAAATTAATATGGATTTAAACACCGTATAAATGAAGGTTTTGTATAAAACAAAATATGCCTCAATGAAAGTAGATTGAGACGAAGTCCCATACCTCAGGTCCGACTTGACTCGATTGTTCTTTAACCTCCTGAATAATAAACTTGAGTTAATTTATACTTTCTTAAGAACCTTTTTCAAGTTCATCATTCCTTTTATATCAATTATTACCATGTCATGAACACTATGTAATTATTTAAGTTAACAACTGTCGTTTTAACGATCATTGGTACTTGAGTCAAAAATGAACTCTTTATAATTACAAGTTGTTCATGTAGCCATTATATCCATAGTTATACTCATTATTTAGATATCATATATATCCAGTATATACATGCATTTATAATATTACATAACGTTTAGAGGTAAGAAATGAAATGCACCATTCATGGAGACGGTAAGCCGTACGTACGCATGAACGCTACTTTCATTTATATTTCGTATTTTATGGAAGAGAATCATAATGATATAAAGGTATATTATAATTATAGTATAATATCATATGTAATATCATTAATTCCATCTTTTATATATCCCACATATGGTATTAACGAATCAAATTACTTTGAGGGGGCGGTAGTCCGCACTTCCTAAAATGAAGATATCGCGTATACGCATAATAGAAGCCATAAAGGTATGCCATAAATGAAAAATACATAAGCTTAAGTAAAACATAAACATATTATATATCATATATAAATGTTGTGACATCTTAATGTCCACCTTTGAAGGTGTTATATGAGTGTTGAACAATCATCGTTTCGTGAGGTAGAAATTCGCCATCCAGGGAAACCGTATGTTATTTAACCATTATATGTAGGTGTGTGTAAGCGTAGCTCGAATACATCTTATAAAAATATCCTATTATATAGAATATACTGGTTTTGTTACAAAAGAAAATAATAAAAAGTGTTTAGGGGGTTGGAGAAGTGAAATAAAACATAAGAACACAAGAGAAAATAGTACCTTTAAAACAGGTAACTCTTTTTGATTTGAGATCAAAGGCTTCCTTGGGAAGAATTCATCCCAAAGTGAGGCTTCTATGAGTAAGATAGGTATGTGGGGAGACAAACTAATCAGGGGTTGGCCGAGCCAATGGATTGAGAGGTGTGGGTAAGGTGGTAGAGGTGGGGGCCTTTTATTAGAGCAGAGGAGGGGAACTCTTGGAAAGTTATAAAAGGTTACTTTATTATAAATTTTTTTTCAAATATAAAAGGTCCCAACATTGTATATTTCTATGATAAGGTGATAAGAGTTCTAAATACACCCATCCAATAGTATTTTGACATGTTTAGGTCTTATATTTTGCAGTATCCTTTCATATTATTCAAATTGATAAATAATGAGGTAATCGCTGCATCATCATGGTGTCATAGTTAATTTAATTTATTTAATGCCTACATATTATAAAAAAAACTATCATGATGTATTAAATCTTTTTATATTTCTATTTAATATATATAGTCAAAAATATGACTTGTATAACCCCATTTAAAAATTATTTTATTAAAACAACTCATGTTTGGGACATTTTTATTTTAACTTTAAATAAAAAGTTATTAATGTCATTTTCCTACCAAAGTGGCTCCATGGGGTCCCCAAGTTGACCCATGGATTTTCTTGGTCGGCCATGACACATAAAATAAAGGTAAGACATGTTTATAGGTCATTTCATATTATTAAAACATTATTTTTACCTTAAACTACACTGATTACCTCTAATCGCGATTAAAAACATAAAAGTTACGATTCACAAAAATAATATTTTAATCCCATTGAACCACATTTTACTTTTTAATTACAACCATGTATGAAGTATTTTTGAAATTAAAAACACATAGGTGGTGAAATTTTTTTTAAACGAAAAAACAGTTTTTTTAGGTACCACTTAGTGGTTTCACTATTCATCAAAAATTGATGTTTTTTAGAAAAATAACAAATATTCACCCTAAGATATATTTGATATTTCGAAATCAAAAATGATTTCTATTTCACAATATTCAAAGAATATAATTTACATTAATTAATTTAATAATTAATTACCGTTGTCAGAACAAATAGCGTGTTTTTATAAAATAATAAGTATCAAAACATTGACACTAGTTTAAGTCCAATTTCAAGATGAAATTAATTCCAATGACCACTATTGGATTAAATGGTAAAAATATGTTACAATTTCACTTTAAAAACAATTCAAAAGATAATCTAATCATATAAATAAATTAAACTAAAAAGTGTTTTTTAATTAAAATACAACAATTTTCGCTATTCATTAAAAAACAAACTTTATCAGAAAAATACCAAAAATTTACACAAAGTAAATTTTGATGTCCCAATACTAAATAAGAGTATTATTTAGTCCAATAAAAAGTATAATAGTGACAAAAACTATATTTAATAACGGTTTTCCATCAAAAGGTGATAAGTGGGCCTTTAGTAAAAATTAGAGTATATATGCCTAAAATTGAATTCTTTTCTTTTTTTAAGCCTTTATCCTTTATTTGATAAATGTAAAAACATTTAACAAACATATATAATCATATTTATATTATTTTTATTCATTCCCGCCAATACAACGGCTACGTGTTAACTACCATTTAGAAGAATATTTTTTTATTACTAGTAAGCATCGTAAGATTTCAAAGAAACGCTTCGTTGCGTATTGAGTACGCAACTCGGAGGTAAATCCACTCGGTAAGTAAATGATCCAACTCTCTCCAGAATTTCATATGGTCCAATGAACCTTGGACTCAACTTTCCTTTCTTAATGAATCGCATCACACTATTCCATAGTGAAAATTTGAGAAAAACATGATCACCTACCTCGAAATATAGATCCTTCCTTCGGTTATCGGCATAACTCTTCTGCCTACTCTATGTTGTTCTCATGTGTTTCTGAATAAACTGAACTTTTTCTGCCAACTCTTCTACCAATTCTGGTCTCATCAACTTCCTTTCACCCACTTCATCCCAGAAAGCTGGAGTTCGACACCGCTTCCCATATAATGCCTCAAATGGTGCCATCTGTATACTAGAATGAAAACAGTTATTATAAGAAAACACAACCAAAGAATGATGTTGGTCTCAAATTCCCTGATAATCAATCGGACAGGCACATAACATATCCTCCAAAGTCTGAATTGTTATTTATGACTGCCCATCTGATTGAGGATGAAAAGTTGTACTAAAATTTAATTTCGTACCCAAAATGTTCTAAAGGCCTTTCCAAAAGATAGAAGTGACCCTGGGATCACGGTCAGATACAATGTAGAGAGGAACTCCATGTAACTTTAATATCTCTTTATGATACAAACGAGAAAGTTTATCTAAGTAAAAAGTATCAGTATGGCAAGGAAATGAGCATATTTAGTAAAGTGATCAAAAATAACCCAGATTTCATTATTACCTTGAGGTGTCTTAGGAAATCCCACAACAAAGTCCATGGATACATTTTCCCATTTCCACTCTGGCACTGGTAAAGGCTGAAGCATCCCTTTCGATAACTGCCGCTCTGTTTTAACCTGCTGACAAGTCAAACACTTCACAGTAAAATCAGCAATATCTCTTTTCATTCCATCCCACTAGTAACACTCCCGCAGATCTCTGTACATCTTAGTAATTCCAGGATGAACTGAAAACGGAGAACTATGTGCTTCACATAACAAATCTCTCATCAACTGTGAATCACACGGCACACAAAATCTCTTCCCAAATCTCAAAACAAAATCATTATCAATATTGAATTTAGGCATCTTACCCTTCTGAACCAGCTCTACCCTTTTCTGCAACTCACTGTCTTGCTTCTGTGCTTGCTTAATTCTGTCTGATAGAGAATATTTCACAAATACCAGAAACAAAACAGAAGGAAATCCTACACCAACAACTTCTTTTCCAAATTTCATCAAATCCTTAACCAAAGGATCACGTTCCAAATGCAACATTGCTAATGAAGCATTACTTTTTCGACTCAAAGAATCAGCCACTTTATTTGCTTTTCCCGGATGGTAATGAATTTATAATCATAATCATTGATTAATTCTAGCCATCTCCTCTGTCTCATGTTCAATTCTTTCTAAGTGAATATATACTTTCATCTTTTTTGATCAGTATATATTTCACACTTTACTCCATACAAATGATGCCTCAAAATTTTATAGCGAAAAAAATAGTAGCTAATTCCAAATCATGTGTAGGGTATTTTACATCATGAGTTTTCAACTGTCGTGAAGAATAAGCAATTACCTAATCATTCTGCATAAGGACACAGCCAAGTCCCTTCAACGAAGCATTACTGTATATAACAAACTCACCATTATTGGAAGGAAGTGCCAAAACTAGAGCATTCACCAATCTTCTTTTCAGTTCCTGAAAACAATCATCACATTCTTTTGTCCAGATAAACTTAACACCCTTCCAAGTTAGCTTAGTCATTGGAGTAGATAACCATGAAAAATTTCTAACAAACCTTCAGTAATAGCCTGCCAAACCAAGGAAGCTACGAATATGAGTTACATATGTGGGTCTTGGCCATTCTTCCACAACCTTTTTTTTGCAGGATCAACAGTTATCCCATCTTTAAAAACAATATGACCATGGTAAAAAATTTGTTGAAACCAAAACTCACACTTGCTGAATTTACAATACAATTTCTTTTCTTTTAAGGTTTTCAAAATAATTCTTAAATGTCTTTCATGGTCCTTCTTACTTTTAGAAAACACCACAATATCCTCAATAAAAATAACCAACATTTTTCACCTGATTCAACTGAGCCATCACTGCAACAAACTGTTTAGTACTGATTCTGACGACCTTATGATATTGATTTGAAAGGTTATTTCCCTCTGTATGCCTTCCCAGAAAAGCTGTTCTCTTTCCACTATCAAAAACCATTCATAACACAGAAATATCTTAGGAGAAGAAACATGGTAATCTTAAAATGATATATCATTTCAATTTTACCATAAAAAATATTTTTGGATAATCATTTAATAGAATTATAACTCCTAAAGATATCTAAACCTACCTCTGATACCAACGATAAGGCCCCAACCTTAAACCTTACTTAATCTTGAGTTATTACAAGATTACACATTGAGGATCTTTTTAGGTTTAGAGTTGTAGAGAATTAGATCATAAAACATTCATTACATTCCAAATTTAAACAAAATGGTTACATAAAAGATAGTATTCATTTTTCCCATCAATGGAAACATATTTAAAATAAAACATGGATTCTTTCTTGAAACTTCATTGACACTATCATCACATCATGTACCTTTCCCTTGACCTGTGAAAATCATTTCAAAAACATGGGATGAGCATAAAAATTTTAGTAAGGGTTATAAAAATATAGAATGGAAACATGAGTACATGTATACATAAGAATCAATGAAATCATACTTTACTCATTAAACATAAGCACTTAAACATACCTCATCAAATCATGAATAAATCATAGAAATCATAAGACATAAATGTCACTTGAGGCATTCATAACATTCTTACGTAGGGAGTAACCCTCTTGGTTACATTTGGAAGACCCATCACAGTATATTCCCTAAATCCCATCGGAGAAACCTTAACGTTTTACTCTTTTGAGATAACCAATGCATTGGAGAGCTATATCGGGCTCACCCGCCCATAGTTTATCTCGGAACCACCCGTCTTCACAATAATTCCCAAGAACCATAACATAATCCTATCACATAAAACATGCATAAAGGAAACATAACATTTCCACTTTTCAATCACATGATATCAATAGAACACATTGATATAAAAACATTATGAAAACTATTTTCAATACCAAAATAAAAGATATGTAAAACATGGTATTTATTTTTCTTTTAAAAAAATTATGGCTTGTATAGGAAGCCGAAACTCAAATAATGGTCACAGCGGTGGAGAAGTCATTGTCGCCACATACGTACGACAAAAACACTCTCTTTTGTCATTTAGTAAAACGCTTCGTATAAAAAATATTCATTTTGGATAAATGTAAAAGTCAAAGGGGTTTATACACCATATAAAATAAGGTTGTGTATAAAACAAAATATGCCTCAATGAAAGGAGATTGAGACGAAGTCCCATACCTCGGGTCCGACTTGACTAGATCGTTCTTTAACCTCCTGAATAATAAACATGACATAATTTATACTTGCTTAAGAACCTTTTTCAAGTTCATTTTTTCTTTTATATCACTTATTACCATGTCATGAACACTATGTAATTATTTAAGTTAATAACGGTCGTTTTAATGATCATTAGTACTTGAGTCAAAAATAAACACTTTATAATTACAAGTTGTTCTTGTATCCATTATATCCAGATTTATACTCATGATGTAGATATCATATATATCATATATATCCAGTATATACATGCATTTATAATATTACATAACGTTTAGAGGTAAGAAATGAAATGCACCGTTCATGGAGACGGTAATCCGTACATACGCATGAATGCTACTTTCATTTCTATTTCATATTTTATGGAATGGAATCATAATGATATAAAGGTATATTAAAATTCCAGTATATTATCATATATAATGTCATTAATTCAATCTTTTATACATCCCAAATATATTATTAACGAATCAAATCACTTTGAGGGGCCGGTAGTCCGCACTTCCTAAAATGAAGATATCGTGTATACCCATAATGGAAGCCATAAAGGTATGCTATAAATGAAAAATACAGAAGCTTAAGTAAAACATAAACATATTATTTATCATATATAAATATAGTGACATCTTAATGGCCACCTTTTAAGGTGTTATATGAGTGTTAAACAGTCGTCGTTTCGTGAGGCAGAAATTCACCATCCACAGAAACCGTATGTTCATTAACCATTAGATGTAGGTGTGTGTAAGTGTAGCTCGAATACTTCTTATAACAATATACCAGTATATTGAATATACTGGTTTTGTTACATTATAAATGAATAAAAAGAGTTTAGGGGGTTGGAGAAGCGAAATAAAACATAAGAACACAAATGAAAACACTACCTTTAAAACGGGTAACTTTTTTGGATTTGAGCTCAAGGGATTCCTTGAGAAGACTTATTCCCAAAGTGAGGCTTCTAGGAGTAAGATAGGGATGTGGGGAGACGGAATCGGTAGGGGTTGGCTGAGCCAATGGCTTGAGAGGTGTGGGTAAGGTGGTAGATGTGGGGGCCATTTATAAGAGGAGAGGAGGGGCACTCTTGGAATGTTATAAAAGGTTACTTTATTATTAAATTATTTTCGGGTTTAAAAGGTCCCAAAATTATATATTTCATGTATAAGGTGATTAGAGCTCGAATTCCACCCATATAATAGGATTTTGACATGTTTAGGTCTTAGATTTTTCAGTATCCTTTCATTTTATTCAAATCGTTATACAATGAGGTAATCGCTGCATCATCATGGTGTCATAAATAATTTAATTTATTTAATGACTAAAAATTATAAAAAAACTATCATGATGTAGGAAATATTTTTAGATTTATAATGATTTTTATAGTAAAAAATATGACTTGTATATCCCCATTTAAATATTCTTTTAGTAAAACAACTCATGTTTGGGACATTTTTATTTTAACATTAAATAAAAAGTTATTAATGTCATTTTCCTACGAAAGTGGCTCCATGGGATCCCCAAGTCGACCCATGGATTTTCGTGGTTGTCCATGACACATCAGATAAGGGTAGGGCATGTGTCTAGGTCATTTCATATTATCAAAACATTATTTTTACCTTAAACTACACTGATTACCTCTAATCGCGATTAAAAACTTAAAAGTTACTATTCACCAAAAAATTATGTTAATCCCATTGAACCACATTTTACTTCTTAATAACAACCAATTATGTTGGATTGTTGAAATTAAAAACACGGAGGTGGTAAATTTTCATTTAAACAAAAAATCAGTTTTTTAAGTACCACTTAGTGGTTTCACTATTCATCAAAAATTGAAGTTTTTTCAGAAAAATACCAATAATTTACCCTAAGATATATTTGATATTCCAAATTTCAAAATGATTTCTATTTCACAAAATTTAAAAAAAAATATGTTACATTAATTAATTTAATAATTAATCCCCATTGTCAGAACAAATAGCGTGTTTTTATGAAATAATAAGTATCAAAAGATTGACACTAGTTTAAGTCCAATTTCAAGATGAAATTAATTCCAACGACCACTATTGGATTAAATGGTAAAAATATATTCTAATTTCACTTTTAAACCAATTCAAAATATAATCTAATCATATAAATAAATTAGACTAAAAAGTGGTTTTGAATTAAAATACAAAATTTTTACTATTCATTAAAAAAGAACTTTATTGGAAAAATACCAAATATTTACACAAAGTAAATTTTGATGTCCCGATTCTAAATAAGATTTTTATTTAGTCCAATAGAAAGTATAAGAGTGACAAAAACTATATTTAATGACGGTTCATCGTCAAAAGGTGATAAGTGGACCTTTAGTAAAAATTAGAGTATATATGCCTAAAATTTAATTCTTTTCGTTCTTAAGCCTTTATCCTTTATTGGATAAATGTAAAAAAATTTAACAAACATATATAATAATATTTTAATTATTTATATTCATTACTGCTAATACAACAGCTATGTGTTAACTATCATTTAAAATAATTTTATTTTATTACTAGTGTGGAACGTAAGATTTCAAAGAAACACTTCATTTCCTATCGGGTATGCTATCGAACATAGAAACCCCTTTAAAGTAAAATCAATATTTTATTCATATTTATTAATTAATATGAAAATGTTTTATTCTTTATTTACCTGGGATGTTACATCCTTCCCCCCTTTAGGGAATTGCGTCCTCGCAATTTTATTCACTTTTCAAAATAAATGGGGGTATTTCTCCCTCATAGCATTTTCAGATTCCCATGTCACCTTTTCAACCATATGGTTTTTCAGAAAAACCATTACCTGGTGAATTACCTTATTCTGCAACACTTTCTCTCTATGGAAAAGAATCTGGACTGGTTGTTCTTCATAAGAGAGATTATCCTCCAACTGATCTACCTATGGGCTCAATACATTAGATGGATCTGATATATACTTTCTCAACATCAAAACATGAAAAACATTGTGTACCTGAGATAAACTCAGAGGTAAATCCAATCAGTAAGCAACTGATCTAACTCTCTCCAGAATTTCATATGGTCCAATGAACCATGGAATCATCTTTCCTTTCTTAACGAATCGCATCACACTTTTCCACGGTGAATCTTTGAGAAAAACACGATCACCTACCTCGATAGATAGATCCTTCCTCCGATTATCTGCATAACTCTTCTACCTGCTCTATGCTATTCTCATGTGTTTCGGAATCAACTGAACTTTTTCTGCCAACTCTTCTACCAATTCCGGTCCCATCAACTTCCTTTCACCTACTTCATCCCAGAAAACTAGATTTCGACACCGCTTCCCATATAATGCCTCAAATGGTGCCATCTGTATAATAGAATGAAAATTGTTATTTTAAGAAAACTCAACAAAAGAAAGAGGTTGGTACCAAATTCCCTGATAATCCATCGAACAAGCACTTAGCATATCCTCCAATGTCTGAATTGTTTGTTCTGACTACCCATCAGATTGAGGATGAAAAGCTATTCTAAAATTTAATTCAGTACCCAACAACTTCTAAAGACCTTTCCAAAAGTCAGAAGTGAACCTGGGATCCCGGTCAGATACAATGGAGAGCGGAACTCCATGTAACCTGACTATCTCTTTAAGATACAAACGAGAAAGTTGATCTATGTAAAAAGTATCTCATATGGCAAGGAAATGAGCAGATTTAGTCAAGCGATCAACAATAACCCATATTGCATTATTACCTCAAGGTCTCTTCGGCAATCCCACAACAAAGTCAATGGATACATTTTCCCATTTCCACTCTGGCATTTGTAAAGGCTGAAGCATCCATTTCAATAACTGCCACTCTGCTTTAACCTGCAGACAAGTCAAACACTTCACATTAAAATCAGCAATATCTCTTTTCAATCCATCCCACCAGTAATACTCCCACAGATCTCTATACATCTTAGTACTTCCAGGATGAACTGATAACGGAGAACTATGAGCTTCACACAACAAATCTCTATTCAACTGTGAATCTCACGACACACTAAATATCTTCCCAAATATCAAAACAAAATCATTATCAATATTGAATTCAGAAAACTTAACCTTCTGAACCATCTCGACCCTTTTCTACAACTCACTGTCTTGCTTCTGTTCTTGCATAATTCTGTTAGATAGATAATATTTCACTAATAAGTGAAACAAAACAGAAATAAATACGGCACCAACAAATTCTATTCCAAAGTTCATCAAATCCTGAACCAAAAGAACACGTTCCAAATGCAACATTGCTAATGAAGCATTACTTTTTTGACTCAAAGCATCAACCACTTTATTTTCTTTTCCCGGATGGTAATGAATTGTACAATCACAATCCTTGATTAATTCTAGACATCTCCTCTATCTCATGTTCAATTCTTTCTGAGTGAATATCTACTTTAAAATTTTGTGATCGGTATATATTTCACACTTTACTCCATACAAATGATGTCTCCAAATTTTTAATGAGAAAACAACAGCAGCTAATTCCAAATCATGTGTAGGGTAATTTACCTCATGAGTTTTCAACTATCTTGAAGCATAACCAATTATCTGATCATTCTTCATAAGGACACAACCATGTCCCTTCAACGAAGCATCACTTTATATAACAAACTCACTATTCCTGGAAGGAAGGGCTAAAATAGGAGCATTCACCAATCTTCTTTTTAGTTCCTAAAAACAATCATCACATTCTTTTGTCCAGATAATCTTAACACCCTTCCGAGTTAGCTTTGTCATTATACTAGATAACCATGAAAAATTTCTACCAAACCTTCGGTAATAGCCTGCCAACCCAAGGAAGCTATGAATTTCAGTTACATTTGTGGGTCTTGTCAGTTCTTCCACAACCTTTGTTTTTGTAGGATCAACAGTTATCCTATCTTTAAAAACAGTATGACCAAGGAAATAAATTTGTTGCAACCAAAACTCACACTTGATGAATTTCCCATACAATTTATTTTCTTTAAAGGTTTGAAAAATAACCCTTAAATGTCTATAATTCTCCTCCTTACTTTTAGATAACACTAAAATATCATCAATAAAAACAGCCAACATTTTTCACCTGACTCAACTGAGCCATCACTGCAACAAACTGTTTAGTTCTGATTCTGACCACCTCATGATACTGATTTGAATGGTTATTTCCCTATGTATGCCTTCCCAGAAAGGTTGTTATCTTTCCTATATGAAAAACCATTCTTAACACATAAATATCTTAGGAGAAGCAACATGGTAATCATAAAATGGTATATCATTTCAATTTGACTATAAAAAGTATTTTTGGATAATCATTTAATAGAATTATAACTCTTAAAGTTATCTAAACTGACCTCTGATACCAACTATAAGGCCCCACCCTTAAACCTTACTTAATCTTGAGTTATTACAAGACTACACATTGATGATCTTTTCAAGTTTATATTTTTAGAGAATTAGATCATAAAACCTGCATTACATTCCACATTTAAACAAAATGGTTACATAAAAGATAGTATTCATTTTTCCCATCAATGGAAACATATTTAAAATAAAACATGGATTCTTTCTTGACACTTCCTTGACACTATCATCACATCATCTACCTTTCCCTTGACCTGTGAAAATCATTTCAAAAACATGGGATGTGCATAAAAAGCTCAGTAAGGGTTATAAAAATATGGAAAGGAAACATGAGTACATGTATACATAAGAATCAATGAAATCATAATTTACTCATAAAACATAAGCACTTAAACATACCTCACCAAATCATGAATAAATCATAGAAATCATAAGACATAAATGTAACTAGAGGCATTCATAACATTCTTACGTAGGGAGTAACCCTCTTGGTTACGTTTGGAATACCCATCACAGTATATTACCTAAATATCTTCGGAGAAACCTTAACGTTTAACTTCATCGTGTTACCCAATGAATTGGAGAGCTATATCGGGCTCACTCGCCCTTATTTTATCACGGAACCACCCGTCTTCACAATAATTCCGATGAACTATAACATAATCGTATCACATAAAACATGAATAAAGGAAACATAACATTTACACTTTTCAATAAAAAGATATCAATACAACACATTGATATAAACCATTATGAAAACCATTTTCAATACCAAAATAAAAGAAAAGTAAAACATGGTATTTATTTTTCTTTAAAAAAAAGTATGGCTTGTAGAGGAATCCGAAACTCAAATAATGGTCACGGTGGCGGAGAAGTCGTTGTTGCTGCATAAGTATGACAAAAACATTCCCTTTTGTCATTTAGTAAAATGCTTCGTATAAAAAAGATTCCTTTTGGATAAACTTAAAAGTCAAAGTGGTTTATACACCGTATAAAATAAGGTTGTGTATTAAACAAAACATGCCTCAATGAAAGGAGATTGAGACGACGTCCCATACCTCGGGTCCGACTTGACTCGATCACTCTTTAACCTCCTGAATAATAAAATTGAGTTAATTTATACTTTCTTAAGAACCTTTTCAAGTTCATTATTCCTTTTATATCACTTATTACCATGTCATGAACACTATGTAATTATTTAAGTTAATAATGGTCGTTTTAACGATCATTGGTACTTGAGTCAAAAATAAACTCTTTATAATTACAAGTTTTTCATGTATACATTATATCCAGAGTTATAATCATGATGTAGATATCATATATATCATATATATCCAGTATATACATGCATTTATAATATTACATAACATTTATAGGTAATAAATGAAATGCATCGTGCATGGAGACGGTAAGCCGTACGTACGCATGAACGCTACAATCATTTCTATTTCATATTTTATGGAATGGAATCATAATGATATAAAGGTATATTATAATTCCAGTATAATATCTTATATAATATCATTAATTCCATATTTTATACGTCCCACATATGGTATTAACGAATCAAATCACTTTGTGGGGGCGGTAGTCCGCACTTCATAAAATGAAGATATCGCGTATACCCATAATGAAAGCCATAAAGGTATTCCATAAATGAAAAATACAAAATCTTAAGTAAAACATAAACATATTATATATCATATATAAATATAGTGACATCTTAATGTCCACCTTTAAAGGTGTTATATGAGTGTTGAACAATCATCATTTCGTGAGGGAGAAATTCTCCATCCACGGAAACCGTATGTTATTTAACCATTAGATGTAGCTGTGTGTAAGTGTAGATCAAATAATTTTTATAACAACAACATAGTATATTTAATATACTGGTGTTGTTACAAATTAAATGAATAAAAAGAGTTTAAGTGTTTGGAGAAGCGAAATAAAACATAAGAACAGAAGAGAAAACACAACCTTTAAAACAGGTAACTCTTTTTGATTTCAGCTCAAAGGCTTCCTTGGGAAGACTTCTTCCCCATGTGTGGCTTCTAAGAGTAAGAGAGAGATGTGGGGAGACAAAATGGGTAGGTTTTGGCCGAGCCAAAGGCTTGAGAGGTGTGGGTTAGGTGGTAGAGGTGGGGGCCTTTTTTAAGAGGAGAGGAGGGGAACTCTTGGAAAGTTATAAAAGGTTACTTTATTATAAAATTATTTTCAGATATAAAAGGTCCCAAAATTATATATTTAAAGTATAAGGTGATATGAGTTAGAAATCCATCCATCCAATAAGATTTTGACATGTATAGGTCTTATATTTTGCAGTATCCTTTCATTTTATTCAAATCGTTAAATAATGATGTAATCGCTACATCGTCATGGTGTCATAAATAATTCAATATATATAATGTCTAAAAATTATAAAAAAACTATCATGATGTTGGAAATATTTTTAGATTTATAATTAATATTTATAGTCAAAAATATGACTTGTATAACTCCATTTTAAAATTGTTTTTGTAAAACAACTCATGTTTGAGACATTTTTATTTTAACTTTAAATAAAAAGTTATTAATGTCATTTTCCTACAAAAGTGGCTCCATGGGGTCCCCAAGTCGACCCATGGATTTTCGTGGTCGGCCATGACACATAAAATAAGGGTAGGAAATGTGTCTAGGTCATTTCATATTATTAAAACATTATTTTTACCTTAAACTACACTGATTACCTCTAATCACGATTAAAAACTTAAAAGTTACTATTCACCAAAAAAATTATTTTATTCCCATTGAAAGACATTTTACTTCTTAATGACAACCATGTATGTTGTATTTTTGAATTTCAAAACACAGAGGTGGTAAAATTTCATTAAAACGAAAATCTGTTTTTTTAAGTACCACTTAGCGGTTTCACAATTCATCAAAAATTGATGTTTTTCAGAAAAATACAAAAAATTCACCCTAAGCTATATTTTATATTCCAAATTCAAAAATTATTTCTATTTCACAAAATTCAAAAAATATAAGTTACATTAATTAATTTAATAATTAATTCCCGTTGTCAGAACAAATAGCGTGTTTTTATGAAATAATAAGTATCAAAAGATTGACATTAGTTTAAGTCCAATTTAAAGATGAAATTAATTCCAACGACCACTATTAGATTAAATGGTAAAAATATATTCTAATTTCACTTTAATGCCA
This sequence comes from Viscum album, assembly GCA_963277665.1. Classification (NCBI taxonomy): domain Eukaryota; kingdom Viridiplantae; phylum Streptophyta; class Magnoliopsida; order Santalales; family Viscaceae; genus Viscum; species Viscum album. The sequence goes on from OY728158.1 coordinate 437,365,119, forward strand.
ATTCAAAAGATAATCTAATAATATAAATAAATTCGACTAAAAAGAGGTTTTGAATTAAAATAAAACATTTTTTACTATTCATTAAAAAATGAACTTTATCGGAAAAATACCAAAAATTTACACAAAGTAAATTTTGATGTCCCGATTCTAAATGAGAGTTTTAATTAGTCTAATAAAAAGTATAATAGTGACCAAATCAATGTTTAATGACGGTTTTCCATCAAAAGGCGATAAGTGGACCCTTAGTGAAAATTAGAGTATATATGGCTAAAATTGAATTCTTTTCGTTTTTAAGCCTTTATCCTTTATTGGATAAATGTAAAAACATTTAACACACATAAATAATCATATTTTAATTATTTATATTCATTACTGCCAATACAACGGCTACGTGTTAACTACCATTTAAAATAATATTATTTTTTTACTAGTGTGCAATGTAAGATTTCAAAGAAACACTTCATTGCTTACCGGGTACGCTATAGAACATAGAAACCCCTTTAAAGTAAAATCAATATTTATTTCGTAAATATTAATAAATATGAAAATGTTTTATTCTTTATTTACCTGGATGATACAATTGCTGTTTATTATTTCAATTTCTACTTACATGACGCGATATTCCCCCCATACATTAATTTTTAATAGGTACTGAGTAGTTGTGACTAGATATAATGATATTATTATGAATTACTGGATAAATCAATTCATTGGTTTCCCCGTCAATACATTTTCTAGTAAACTGATATATACTACGTATCTCTAAATAAATTGGATTTAGGCCTCCTATAATCATCATTATGACATTAAGGATATTAAATTGAATCATTTTTAGTATTATAATAGTAATAAAAATGAATAATTTACCACTAAAGATGAAATTCATTTTATCTCTAATATTGATCGATTATTATGTCTTAATGAAAACTTGACCCCAAATCAAGTCAATGTCATATGGCTCATGTATACTGATGGGAAATATAAATTGTTCAATTTATTTCATAAGGATAAAATGGTATGGTTATGGGTTATTTCCCTTAAAATAGTTTTCTGATATTCCATCTTTTAAAATAAATATGAAAATAAAATGTTCAACACACTCAATGCCTATATTTTGATGATGTGTTGGACAATACATAAAATTGATTGAAAATGTTGACCCATGAATAGAGGATCACCACAAATGAAATGAAACATGTTCTGTAATATAGGAGGCCTGGATGGATTCACCAACAAAATAATTATGTTTTAGTTGGATATCACATATGGTGATGTAACCAATGATGAGATAAAATTATGTAATGTTGAATCAATTCATAATGCATTCAACTCCAAATTTATCTACATTTTCCCCAGGAATGTATTTTTTAAATTATATACTTCAATTAAGTTACTATAGGAAATAATATTTGAAAATTATTTAAAAATATACTCACTATAAGGATGAAGAATATTGGTAGGGGTCTTATCACATAGATGTTGAGTTTTTTTACAATATTAAAAGCATTAACGATTTTCTCTTTAATATAAAAATTTATTTCAAAATCATAGAGAAAAAATAATTTGATATGTTCACATAAAATTAACATCTATTAATAATTTTACTCAATAAAAAGAAACATCATTATATTTATCCCCAAGAAATATTTTTTCCCCAATCCATTCATTCAATTGACCTTCACTATGTTGATATGTTCTTAGTTTTCCTTTATCATCAAATTTTTTCCCATGGGGATTCATTCAATGATCTTGGGAAGTATGAAAACTAGAGCCTCTATCTAGGATCCCTTTCGAAATCATTAATGACTACCCTAGCAGATGTATTAATGATATCTCTTAGTATGGTCTCATTATTAATGTGAATGATAGTTGAGGGATAATTATACAATCATGTCTGTTATGTGATGATAATTTCAACCTATTTTGGATGGAAACTAAAATTATGTTCTCCTACATTAAATCTATGATTGTTTACATTGAAAAATGGTCTAGTTTGGCCTTCTCTAGGAACAAATATTTAATTATGATTAGGGGTGCAGTCTCTTTTACCAAGAATAATAAAGTTTAAATATCTCTTGGTGTGAAAAATTTGACCTTTTCTTCAATTTAACTAAATCATATACTTTCATAAGGTACAAACTATGTGTGTTTCATTGAGAGTATTTATAATGATATCATTTATGATTTTCATGGATATAAGAGGAAATATTTTTCATAGTCATAGTGATTTTTTTGATAATTTAGTGATCACCCAATATTTTTTCGATTCCTTACTTTTGTATATTCATCCCATAATTATAATCAATGACCTCAAATAGATGACCATGAAATTTTTGATGCATATTTTTGTGAATTAGGGGAAAATTCATCTATTAATAGAAAGAATGCATCAAATATATTGACATTGTTGGACTAGGAATCAAACACCTCAAAATTTTCTATGGTACCATTTCACTAAATGATGTTTGAGTCTTATAACATCCAATGATGACCCATAATAATTGTTTTCTATAGAGTTCACTAGTTTTTTTAAAAAATTGAGGGAAATATTTATTATCAAATTATATATGGAAAACTATTAATCCTCTATTAATAGAATAAAAATCGACTATAAATGATTTGTTTTTTCAATTAGTCTATTATGAACAATGAGAGAAACCCTTGACACACCATTCCACTTGTTATAATATTACTGGTCCACTAAAATAGAAAAATGATTACTGTTGGAGAGATAAATATAAATTCCACTAATATAAATGATTTTATTCATCCAAACACCATTCACAAATTATGTAAATAAGATTCCCATTTTAGGGATAGCATTTCTTGGACGGTAATTAATATTAGAAATCATAGTGAAAAATAAATATTTATATATAAATGTGTGGGTTGTGCTAACCTACCTTTCATCCCTTTGAAATTCAAGAATCCCATTATCAATCCCTTGGGACCACTAGATCTTTGTGGGCATGGGAAGTGGAAACATCCTCTTCATGATTTCTTATTGTAAATAATCATCTATCATTCACATGAATATCTCTTAAGCCTATATGTAGTTGATAGAATTGAACATATTATCTTCACCTCTAATTTTTTCTCTAAACCATGGGATTATTTCCAAGGTTTATTTAGTATTATTCTATTCATGGATCATCACTTTCCAGCATGATGATCTCTATCTCTATGTCTTCACATAGAATGAAAACCTATAAACTAATAATCATATATATTTCTTTTATTACTAATTACAAATGGAATTCATTTAATAACCTACCTTTGAAAGTTTCCTGCCCCCAAATTCATCTATTATTTCCATCCAGAATAGGATAATTCAATGTCCACTTTACAAATGGTCCTGATAAAGGATATATTATTTCACGTGTACTTATATATTATATTGGTTTTTATAGAATTTTTAGAAATACAGTTTTACTTAATTCCATTCAGTTTGTACTCATACATCAACCATGGATCAAAGTGAACTTTGATAGTGTGGACTCTTGAATGATTGGAACCTCAGGCAGTAGATGTGTGGTCCTCACCTATTATGATTTCATCAAATTATTATTATATAATTATTTATATAATAGGATGTTATGTGAAGATGAATTAATTTCCCTAATCTAGACCATAAAATATATTATTTATTGGATGAAGCCTTTAGATTTATTCTGAATCATCACTAGTAGCTGCAAAACTGAACGCCATATGCTGGGATGTTTCATGGAGATTTCTACGACCAAGGTTGAATGTTTCCAATCCATTAATAATCTCTAAGCAGTTATTAAAAATTTCTATAGTGAGGCTAATCATGTAGATGTTTCTATTTTTAAGAGGGGTATAATCGACTCCAGCTTGATGTGATCATTTTTCATCCCTATATATTGATTTTCATTCATGGAAGAAGATGCATGTGGTTAAAATTACACCTTATTTTGTCAATTAAAACTTATATTACACTATTCTATTTTATTTTTAAATAATTTTTTATGAATGAACGTTCTTTTCTCCAAAAAAATTATGTTAAAAGGATAACATGAGAAGGAAAAAATAATATTGATATAGAGGAATATTATCATTTATAATGCATGAGAATTATTCCAAACATTGTTATACTTTGATGAGAAAAAATTTAATCATGGAATAAGATTTTGAATAAAAAATTTATATTTAATATAATATATATATAATTAATTATATAAAGAAAATTGGGTTATGAAACCAAACACCGATGATTGAAGTTCAAGAAGCTACCTAATTAAAAAAATAGAAGATAATTTAGTTAAACTAACTCTTAAAAATTTTGTGATACATGAAAAAAATTTGAAAAGATAAAATGTTTTTATTAGTAATTCCTTTGAATTTAACATAATATATGATTTAAATCATTCGTATGGAATTATAGAGACCATATAAAATAAAACAAGTCAGTAATATTTTATCTCTCAGTGAAATAAAATTGATATGAGAAATACCCTTACCATATGTATAGGCTTCCTTGAAAGGTAATGATCCTTATATTTTATAAAAATATACACATATATAGCATATTTTAAAAGGATCCACATCTATATTACTATATATAATCCTAAATTATGTTAATTTATTATTAATTTATGTCTTAATTCTATTTTTTTCTTCATCATATGTTAGTGAATTTGATTATTTCTTGCATTATTTAAAATTTCAAAATCGATTCTTGTTCATTTACATCAAGTTAATCATTCATTGAAAATAAAATTTTATAAAAAATAAAATATTCCAATCTTTATAAGGAGATAATTTCATTCCACAAAGGTTTTAGTCATGATTCATGATGACAGAGTCAATCACAATATTGTTATAAAAAATTTTGACCAAAAAAATTCTATATTAATAATAACATAGAAAATAATACGACTTTTCATTTTTTTAATGATTTTATAAAAGTAATTTAATTAAATATATGAATTTTTATAACCATACATGTAGGATGGTGATTTAAAGTGAAATATATCATTCCATATAGATAGTATTCCACAAATTTATAGAGACAACAATTTCTAATACCTATAAAGTAAAAAAAGGTATAAATTTATATATTTTTTTGAAATAAAAATAATTTTATAATTATTGTATTTATTCATTAAATACGAAATTTTAACCATACATGTATGGTGGTGAGAAAATATAAATGATGTTATTCAAGGAGACGATAGTTCGTAGGTAAAAATGGATGAAATATGCATTTTTATAAGGAGAATGGAAAATGGTAGATAATTTTTATTATATAAATATAATAAATATTTTTTATACTAATGATATAGGTGTTTTTATAATATAATTTTATAATATATTTTGTTGAATAATTATAGGACATAAATAAATAGAAATATAAAATAGAGATTTAGTAAATTTTATAGAACAATGTGGAATAAATACATTGAAATTTGGGTTAGAACTTTGTGGGGTGATATTATTAGGAGAATAAGTCCTCTAGTACATGTATATAAGTGTTGGGGGACAGGGTATTTGGTAAATATATGGTTTATCTATGGTTCTTATGGTGTGAAGATTAGTTGGATGATGAATGGGTAATGTTTTAATAATTGGTTCATTATTTAATGAAAGTGTCACGAAGGGGATAATAACTGAGAGGTGATTAAAATGAAAAATATATAACTAAAAAACCCATTTAAAATCTTGTTTTATCATTTTTAGGTTTTTTAACCCTAATATATAATCCATTAACCATTTTTACTAATACCATGACAACTAATTTTTACTAAAGTAATTAATTTTTTATAAAGTGATATACAACAATTATTATTAAATAATTTTATTATTCTGATTCCAAATATGAAATAAACATTATTTTATACAATTTCCAATTATTTTGAAAATTAGGTATAAAATAATAAATTTTAAATAATTAAAAAATGGGCTTATAAAAAATATAACTTAACTTCTAAATTAACATTAATTGGTCATTAAATTAAACATAATGTTATTAAATGGATTATTTTAGTTGTAAATTTATTTTTTTAGTAGAAAATGGTTCCATAAATATTATATCAGTCTTATATTATAATTTTATATTAAATTTCATTATTTTTTTTAAAAAATGTATGTGTCACCATTCACCAAAAAATCAATATTGTCATACAAGTCCTCACATTCAACCAAATCTAATATTTTCAGTGGGAAAATGAATATGAAGACCATTTTACAAATATAATTCTCTAAATAGTGTATTTTTTCTTTTAATTAAAATTTTTGTTTATATGGTATATAATCCCTTTTGATAAAATTTATTCCTAAAAAACCATTAAGTGATATTAATTTTATTTCATATTTATTTGTAATATTAATTTTTTCATATTATATATGTTTTTTATAATATAAAATTTTGAAAAACCCTTCAACAATGAAAGAATTAGTTTCTAAAATAATTAATATATATAGAAAAATACATTTCATCAGAAAAAGCATGAATAATGTTTTTTATGATTCTATAACATTAAATTATTATTTAACAAGAATTAGATTTATTATATAAATGTAACCCCATTAAATACATATTTTATTATTTATAAAATTTCATTGAATTTTTGATATGTATAAAATACATGAAATATTAAATCATTTTCATTAATAATTACATTTCTAAATCATTATATGTTTCAATTACATAACCCTCAATGATCTACATGTATGAAATGAGAACATAATATATTTTAGAAGTCATGACATGCGATTCTGATAGAATGTATATCATAGAAATTTCTATGATATTTAACATTCCTCACAAAATCATTATCTCAAATCATAAATGTTGAAGTTAATCCAAGTCTTGGTTGATGGGAAACCCTTGTAAATATCCCTCCCTATAATAATATAGAAAACGTGCCTCATGAATACTAGTTTTACTACCTTATTTCATTTGTTTCATTTTTGTTCATATATTTTCTTATGTGGTAACTTCAATTTTTACTCCCTAATTTTATGACTATATTATAATGGAAAATTTTAATAATTTTTAATGAATCACTGCATTATCATAGTTATTTGATTCTGGTGATAAACGTATTAAAAAAATAAATTATTTAAATGGAAAATTATTAAAAAATTCTGCAAATTACAAGTCCTCATCCCACATAATCTGAATTTGCCTCAGCATAAGGGGGAGGATTTTTTTTAGAATTTTGATTTTGAGATTTCTTGTATACTAGGGAATAAGAATATTTTGGTTGATTAAATTATTAAGAAGTCACAGAGTAATTTCATGCATTATTTTAGTGATATTTGGAAGATGATATAGGATATTTCTATGATACACCTAGATATGGGAGCTGTTTATGGGAGAGGATGTCTATAAATTTGAATGGGAATTCATATTTAGGGATGTAAGTGGAAGAAACCTAACCATTTTATTTTTATTTTTACTTTTTCAAGGATGATATATTTAGGGTTATGCTCTAATTTATAGAATAATGATGATCATCATCAAGTATTATTTTAAGGAATATTTTTTGTTCCTTAAAAGTTGTGTGATGTAGGTCTATGAGAGTTCCACTATTCACATAAAGGGATATATCATGGTGTGGAAAATATTTATAATGCCTTTTAGGATTATTTTTAGTGGTCTTGCATGTAGAGTTCCGTTAAAATCAATTTTTATCAATTTTTTGGTTTTTAGAGTGTGAATGTTGAAAATTATGCTACTAGTGGATTGCATCACCTACATGTTATTCCCAGGTTGAAATCAGATAATGTCTATATATATATAATTGACATTTTTTCTCAATATTGGGAGAGATATGAATCTATATGGCCATTATGGACTAATTTATGAAGTTATATAACGTCATTGTGAATACATCGTAAATTTTTATAGAGGATAATTGAGTTAGTTTCTAAAGGATGCGATGAAGCACTACAGGGTTCTAGAGATTTTATTCTCTCAACCAGACTCTCATTTCTCCTTTAGAGGATGGACATTCCTCTAGTGTGATTTTAGATCTCATATATTCATTAACAACACTCATCTTTAATAGATGAATGGTAAAAATATAATTATCTATAAATTAGAGTATTTACTGTGTGTGTAATCCAGATTTTCTTGTTTGTGATTTAGGAAAATAGAATTATTGGTGTTTACATATTATAAAATCAATAGATTTTTCCTTTGTATATCATAATTTTATGATATTAATGGATGAACATGCTGATATCCATTGTATTGGGATGAGGTGGGATAATAAGTTTACATTAGACTAAAAATGGTGTAGATCATGATAGTGACATCATAGGAGATCCACGACCAAATGAAGACAAAAAATGATCTTAAAAGGTCTTATGTTGATCATAATTTCTAGAACCTTGAGGTCAACATTGGAGTTCACCTTTTCCTGAAGTTATGTAACCATAATATGTTTCAATGTTCTTGTCATAGTAATAATATTTATACATGGTTTCTTTGAACATTCGATGTATTAGTGAATGTAGTTTTTTTTTCCTATTTGGTATCAATACCCTTATTGATGATCTATATTCCAGATGTAATTTATTTGTAATTTTTTTGTTAAATTAATTATTATTACCTTTTCATTGATTAGGGTGATCTAGATTTTGATGATGATGTGAACCTCATGATACAACATGTTGAGATCCAGACCCTTTTATGATGGTTCTCTATATCTATATTGTTCTACTGATTCATGTCTTTTGGTGACACAATTTTCTTGAGGAGTATACATGGTAGAAACATTCACAAATACATTCTTTGTATCCTATTTTTTTAATGAGTAGTATTTTCTGAGATATTATGTATGAATTTTTCATGTTTTTTAATGTGGTTAGTGTTTTGTGTTTAATAAAATTTTACTCTGATGCAATGGTGGTGTCCTAATTTATCTTCATCTCTTAGAGGTATCATACATAGTGCCTGTTATATTCCACATTATCTCCTTCCCATAATTTGGATTGAAATACAACTGGATATAATTATTTAATAGTTATATGTTTTCTTGGCCCGAATATTTTTGAACGTTTACTGGGAGATTTTCAATGTCCAAATGGTTTTGAGAATGGATAGATGTGTAGAATAGGTGAAGAGATGAAATATTTGTTTGAATATGTGGTTGTGGGGAAAGATTGTATGCTATGTTGCAGTGAGGTATTATAAATGATCCCTATAAACGTTTTGAGGCCCTTGTAGTATAGATTCTTATTATATGGGATTTTAATGTCACTTGTGATCTAGGTGTAGACACATCTTGTGCATTGGTTCCACCATGGAGCCTTTAGGGTCATGTTTCATAATTTCATCCATATTATAGACCACTCTGTCCAGATGTTTAGGCTACACTTCAATATTACAAAATGATTTTACAGTCTATGTGAGATATTATAGGATTATTGTATGTAATATTTATTTTATTCTTTTATTATGTGACCTCAATTTATATGTCATTGTTTTTTATAACCCTGAGGGTTATGAAGAGGTAATGGGTGGTGCATAGGGTTTTACAAAAATTAAATCACATTAAAATTTATGATTTCACTAAATATATGGTTGTTACATACATTATACTCTAAACCCAAGGCTACTCAAGAACATGTATTAGTTAATTTTATCACATTTTAATGGGAATTATCCATGAACATCTACAGATAATACCTCGGTGATTCCTGGCAAGTTTCTTCTTCACTGATTGTATTGACTATATAATATTCTCTTTTTACAATTTATTGATGTTCATTTCCATTACTGCATTAAAAATATTACATTATAACCTATCAAACATTAAATTTTTATTTCTATACTATAATGACTGTAGATACACTCAGGTAAAATCCTTGAGGATGGTAATATATTCTTGGAATCAATTATGTTCCTTTGTCTTTCAAATGAGGGGAGTTGTTTTTTTATGGAGATTAAGTGAAATGATTTTATATTATTGACATAATTTACAATTCAAAATGGATTATGGGATTTAATTGTTAGGTATATAATATTATTATACTCGTGATATTTGAAAAACAAAGTATTAAATAAAAATCCTCTAAATAAATTTTAAGAGTATATTATGTATCATCCATTTTAGCTCAAGAGACAGTGTGTTAACATAAAAAGAGTAGAGAACACATTTATCAAAAATAATAAAAAAAATCAATATTGTAGTAGAGAGTTTAGAAATGCTCATTATATTGAAATCAATCTTTGGACTATTGATTTGGTTCAAAAATAATGGTCGAGTCTTGAGTTCCTTGAAATCATTATAATAATAGAGTCTCAAAAACTATAATTTTCTATCATGTATAAAAACTGAATTAGATGATGTGGTTCACCTTCCTCATCACGATTTCACATAATGTTGGCTCAATTGTTTTTCAATATGTTCAGCATGTCCTTTTTGATTTTTAGGCTCCTCTATTATTTCTTACATACATTCTGTCACTAGTCCACTACTCAATGATTTAGTGTGCGGTACTTTTTATCAATAAAATAAGTGTGGAGAATATCCATAGATGCTTCCTTATAGTCCTCATTCTTGCATGAGTTTTTTCTGACATTTAAGGCATGATCATTAAAATTTTCAATAAAATTAAAATTAATAAATATATCCATTAGAATTATATAATTGAAAATAGAATAAGTAAATTAATGTAATGAGTTATATTGTATTATGCCTCGATGGTGTCTCATGTTCTTGCGGCATGACACTGGATATATAATATTGACTGTACATTTCGCAGGTGGTAGGTTGTTTTGGTGGTGCCCCAGACATAGAAAATATATTTAAAATCTGGTGTTGTGACACTAGCGGTGTCACTGCTAATGGTTTATGGTGAATCATTTAATGCTTTTATGGTGTCTCAGACATAGTCAAATATTTAGTTTTAGTGAAATGTGTCTGACGGTGACAAATGGATGATGTCTTATATAGATGAATCTTATAATTTTCTATTTTTTCATTCATAAAACATGAAATCCTAGAAGTTTCTTGATCAGAAGTGTATGACTCAATTGAATCATATACTTTTCAAGTATTCATTTCAGTGGTTTTATAGTATGGCGGTGTGATTTCCAAGTTATTTTTCTTGACTAATGGTGTTTCATAATAAAAAAATTGTTACATGTTCTTAGAAAACATAATTTTTATTGGTAAACATGAAATTCTATAGTACTATTTAATACATGAATTTGAGATCATCAAAACCTGAAGGCCAAAAATATCATGATTATGTGATCATTAAAACCACGAGGTCAACACAGTTATTTGAAGCTTCTATATAAATAATAATACGAGATTTCAAGAAGGAGGAACATGAGAAGAGCTAATCAAAATTTCCCTCAAATGGAAAATTGGTTCATTGTGAGACAATTTTCCATATAACCTACTCATATTATGTAAGCCATGAGGTATGATTGATATTATTAAACATTATAAAAGTTCATTATGGGAGGTAACCCGAGTTTTTATTTATTTTTATTTTAAATTATGATTTATTTTTTAGAAATAGTGAATCCTACTTCCCATAATTTTATAATATTTAATACATGGTTCATGTGATATCTCTACTTTAACAACATTTTTGTATCCTCATCCCATCTAGGAATAAGGAAGAATGATATAGGTATTCAAAAAATAGGATAAGAACTTATCGTTAAAGTTGATTATACTTTATGTAATTTTTTTACTCCTCTATACGTATTTTTTACAGTATGTTATTGAGTATCAATTGAAAAAATTCAGACCACAATTAGATCAGTGCATAATTTTTTATCAATGACACTTATTATTTGGTTTGGGAAAAAATATTTCATGATTTATTTATAAAATTTTTGTAATTGAACAAGTAATTTGGGAAATTATATTATTAGTTAAAATTATAATAATTTTAAATTAACGAATCAACGTTTTATTTATTATCACATGTTATAGAAAATTCCCATTCAACATTCTCACTATATATTTCTAGAAGTCCATGTTGATTTATTTAATATTATGACACATTCAATGAGTTTTTTCCAATATATTAAATTATCCCATTATCGTGGGGTTTCTAATAATATGGTTTCTAATCATTATTATTATATTTCATGAGAGAACTTAGTACATGTTACTAAAATGGATTTTAATTTAATTCATTTCAAATAATTATTGTCAAAAATAACCTAAAAATTACTGTAATTGTTTTTGAAATTGACATTATCCTTTGAGACCAACCATTCACATATCCACATTTTTCACTTAGATACCATGAATTAACATTGAGAATAATATCCATATTTCAATCCAATTTCTCCTCCCCTACTTATACAATTTTTTTTTGATGATATTCAATGTCTATGTGTGGGGGAGAAGGATTTCAGTGGGAAAAGATATTATTTATGAATAGAATATGATATTGGTATCTCATTATATTTTTAGTAAAAAATATCATGTATATATCATTTTTTTATTATTCATCAATTAAAATATAGAAATAAAAATATAATAATAATATGTGTAGTGTTATGTATGGTCAAACATCACTATCAATTGAAAAATAATTTTCATCATCTGGGTTCAGGATAAGGATGTGAGACTTTTCCAAACTCACATTTTTTATAAATTAAAAAATTGAGAAAGAAAACAAATATATGGGTAGCTCATTCATTGTGCTTTATTATTGAAGACCTTCATTTTGAGTGTGGGAATTTTTAAGAAGGATATTTTTTTTAAAGAGGAGAATTTTCATTATGGTTTACATTGATTTTAATTCATTACACATTGAGATTAACTTCCTTCCCAAGACTTAATTTTTTATTCAAAATGATCATTTCATCCTTAAGCCTCATAATCATTTGATCCAAAGTTTCAATGTATTCTTATTTTGTAGTGATGTTTTCCTCTACTAAGAGAATAAAGTAGATCACATTCAATTATTAACTATGGTACATGTTGTCATGACCCGCCTTCAAAAAAAGGAGGGAAGGGTCAGCAGATTGCCAAGCCCTTCCTTCTTTAAGTTGAAGGAGAGATAATGACTCCAAAACCCACCATCAATAGGTCCCGGAGTGGCGACTAGAACCAAGGGTATAGAAATTTCACACAAATGGAAGGTATTACCCTTCTTGTTTTATAGGATCAGGAGATAAGAAGATGAAACACAACAACACCATGGTAAAAGAAAAGTAAAGACAAAAGTAAAAAATTCCCACATCGATGTTCCAAAGGTAAAAGTCACAAAAGGTGACTACGAAGGTAAGTACCAAAGAATGTAAAACAGTAACTGCAACTGCCCCAAAGGTCTGAGCTATTATGGTCCCGTGCTATCACTGAAGTCCTCCTAGAAACCTAAAAGCAGTTTTATATACGTAGGGTGAGCATACAAGTACACTCAGTAGGGAAAAACAAAAGACTCTTGTGCACAAGTTGGGGAACATACTAAAGTCCCTTGAGAAAAGGAGTAAACCAAATACATATGAAGGTAAACTATCCACCCAAGAATCACCAAGGCACACTACCAAAATAACTCAAGTCAAATAATATATATAATATGAACACATCGATTTTTGGGTACCCCTCACCACTTTCCCACTGGTTATTGAGACATCCTACGCATCAAACCAATCTCGCCATTATGTCACTGCATTCCCACTGCCTCACCAGCCCGCACACACCTGGTCCACAACCACACGCAGTCCCACTGCCGAATCCCACCCGCAAACACCTGGTTCACAACTGTCACACGTAACCACACCTGAAAACACCTAGGCCAAAACAACTACCTCCATGCCCGAAGACACCTGGGCTAGAAGATCCACTACCACTCCCGAAGACACATGGGCCTCATCCCAAAGACACATTGGAAACCACCCGCCATACACACCTGGCCAACCATCACACTACCCTACCTGAATGTTCTTGGGCTAATAATCGACCTCAGGCCATCACAGTCTGCCCAAAGATACTTGGGCTATCCGGGAAAGGGAGAAGAAAATGAGCTAATGACCAGCCACTAAAAATAGTGTTGGGAAAACACCCTCCCCCATGAAATGGGGGTGATCGGCACTAAGTTCTCAACTTGGGTGGGGCGCGAATAAGAAACACAAACTACAAGTATATATATAGGTAACAAGAACTCACCCAAAGCTTGGTTTTTCTTCAGACATCCTACAGATCATAACAGCACTCAAGTCTGAGTCGTGACTCTCACCAACAAAACCCATTTTTCCCATTCTTGTTTCATGTTCAGTGATAATGTTCAAATAAGTTCATGCACTACTGGGAAAATAAAACAATAAGCATAACCAAGGAAAAGAATCCAGAAAATTGTCAATTTAAACATTCACACCCAGTTCTCTTGTAATGTTACAACAACATGGGGATAAGTGAGATCCCTCAATGTACTGGAACCCAAGACAAACCCTCGAGACACTAACCTGTGACCCCTGAAATGGTTTCTCATCAACAGAGGATCCCACCCCAATTCTTGATATAAACATGTACCCACCCTGTCTTAAAACTCACAACCACTGAATCCATACCAACAGGGGATCCCATCCCCAATTTCAAACAACCACCGAGAGTATATAAAAAAACAGGTTATCTCATCCCCTCCCCCATTTCCACCAATCGGCCCATGAAAGAAAACAACCAAAACACTGTCACAAATGCTAAGCAGTGACATGCCTGTATTTTCATATTTATACGATTTAACAAACTCCATGATTTCAATTCCGTGTTTTGACCAGGTTAGTATAGAAGGTATTGATCATGTTGCTTTCAATTTATTCATCTGGGTATACGTGATTAACCAATTTACTTTTCACAGCAAGAGTTTACAATTAGGAACATTCTATTTAAAACACCATGAGGGGTTCATTAGTGCACAGACAACGACCACCAACGGCCTCAATTTTCAGATGGCGCAAGCCTCCACAATTCTGAAAGATGATCATAATTTAAACAACATCAACGATCACAACCACCCCTTCATTCTTTATAGAAACAGTTTATTATCATTATTTAGGTATGGTTTATCCAATTCTATAGAATCAAAATCACGCCCACCCCGCATGATACACAAAAAAGAGAGACGAAGGAGAAATTCCCTACTTGTTTATAGACGATCGACGCTTAGTCCAAGAGCAGAACATTACAGATAACAATGTGGCTTGCCCAATGCACCAGAAGCTGTTCGTGAAAAGCTACGATCGAGGAAAGAAGAAACCACATCTAACCCTTTGTTTATAAGATCCGCGGACAGTTGAGATTAGAATTCCAAACCACGTAAGGAGCAGTGGTTGTGGGTTGACCACGCAGTTGGGAAGTTACACACGGAGGTCTGTCAGGATTTTCAAGAAATAATTATGGGCTTTAAATTGTTTTAAAAGAAGTAAAAGAATTAATTTACATCGAAACTTACTTTGTAGGAGCGGAAAAGTCAGGTACTGGAAAAATAATGAAAGACTCGGCGAGGGGACATGGTGCCACCGTCACGGTGTCACCCTCACAGTGTCACCCTCACGGTGTCACCCTCATCGTGTCACCCTCACGAGGCCATCATCACTGTTCCACCATCATGGTGTCACCCTCACGGTGCCACCATTTTGGTGGAGCCTCACTTTGGCAATGTAATGGGCCTGGAGGTTCCAGGCCATTACATTAGACACCTCTCAAACTATTCTCTCCCCCGAGAATAAAAAAAACCAGAAGAGAAGAGAGGGTCCGAAAAACCAACTAGAAAGATACCTATCATGAGTGAACCTCGTCTTTATCTAGAAACGTCTCCCTCTCAAGAACCAAGCAACATATCATGCCAAACTGCCCATGCATTTGGGTTGGGGAGCCTCCTCCCCCATGTCAAGATATTATCCGCTTTGGGGCACACTGACTCACCCGCATGGGTTTAATCGCATCCACCTTAATGCTTCTTGATTAGGGGTCAGGTTCTCTCCTCCCCAAAGCCATGGCTCTTCACACACATTCAGAGGAAAGAGAGCCAGTACATTTCATAGCCAAAAAGAAAAAACGTTCTACCAAAACAGGTACAACAAGGAACAGAACTTAAAACAACTATGGGTACTGGGTACGCATCTGTGCTTCCCTCTCCCATGTACTCTCCTCAAGCCCACCTTGTCTCCACAACACACGAACTAAGGGAATGGTTCTCACATGAAGCACCTTCTCCTTGCGATCCTCGATCATCACTGGTCTCTCCACAAAACTCATGTCATCCTCGATGTCCAGGTCACCCCAATCAAGGACGTGTGAATTGTCGTGCATATACTGACAGAACTGGGAAACATCGAAGACATCATGTATCCTCAATAGCGATGGTGGTAGCACTAGCTGATAATCCACTTCGCCGACCCGCTGCTACACTTCGAAGGGTCCGATGAACTTGGGAGAAAGCTTACTCTCCATATCAAACCTCCGCTACCCATGCCGAGGGGAGACCTTCAAGAACCCATGGTTTCCAACCTCAAACTCCAAGGGCCTCCTTCTGGAATCAGCATATGACTTCTTTCAGTCCTGGGACACCTTCATACTTTCCCATATGTGTTGAACCTTTTCTGTCGTGCTCGGCACCACTTCCGGGCCAAGGATGCCTGCCTCTCCTACTTCGGCCCAACACACAGGTGAATGGCATGGACTCCCATATAAATCATCAAACGGGGCCATGCCAATGGTAGATTGGTAGCTATTATTGTAGGAAAACTCTACCAAAGGCAAGTATTGCACCCATGATCCTCCTGAGTCCAGAACACATGCCCGCAGCATATCCTCCAAGGTTTGGATGGTGTGGTCGGTTTATCCATCTGTCTGGGGATGGAAAGCTTTGCTAAGGTGTAACTGTGTGCCAAAATCATGCTGTAATCCTTTACCGGCCCACGAGGTAAACCATGAATCCATATCCAAGACTATAGACCATGGAACTCCATTCAGTTGCACCACCTCATCCACATACCTTCGTGCCAAAGCATCCATTGCACTCGACTCCCTAATCGCCAGAAAGTGAGCCGATTTCGTCAACCTGTCCACTACCACCCAGATGGAGTCATATCCCCCTTGGAACATGGGTAGTCCCATGACAAAATACATCGAGATGTCATCCCACTTCCACTTTGGTATATCTAGAGGCTGCTGTAGGGCACCTGGAACTCGGTGATCAACCTTCACTTGTTGACAGACTATGAACTTGGCCACAAACTCTACCACCGCTCACTTAACTCCGAGCCACCAAAACTGCCTCTTCAGTCCCTGGTACATCGTGGAAACTCGTGGGTGTACCGCCAGGGGTGAGTTGTAGAACTCACTGAGAACCGTTCCGCGCATCGCCTCCGGAATGAACAACCTTCCCAAGAAAAGCATCCGGTTCTGACCATCCTCTGTCCATCCTTCCGGAGCATTTCCCTGGTCAACTCGGTCACGCATTACTTCACACTCTGGGTCTCCCCACTGAGACTCCTCCACTTACTGAAACAGAGATGACTGCACTATCATTTGATAGAGGCAACCTCTACCGCTATCCATCCTCGCATCCATGTGTAAGGTAACCAACACCTCCATTGCCTTCCAGGTGTCTGCTAACTCTCGGTCTGTATCCTTCTGCGTCCTCCTGCTCAAGGCATCGTCCACTATATTTACCTTTCCCTTAGTATAAGAGATCTCGAAGTCGTAATCCTGGAAGAACTCCACCCATCTTTGATGTCGCATGTGTAGGTCTCATTCGGAGACGATATACCTCAAGATTTTGTGATCTATGAAGACCACAAAGCATTCTCCGATGAGGTAGTGCCGCTATTACATTAGCGCAAAAACGACCGTTGCAAGATCAAGGTCGTGGGTGGAGTAATTACGCGAATGAGGGCATAGTTTCCTGGCCCCATGAGAGATCACCCCTTGTTACTGCATCAACACACATCTCATGCCCTGTCCTAAAGCATCGCAGAACACCTCATACACTGCCCCTTCTTCTGGTAATCTTAGCACGAGGGCAATAACCAACTACTTCTTCAGATAGATGATGGCTGACTCACACTGCTCTCTCCACATGAAAACCTGGTCTTTCTTGGCCAGGGCTGTCAATGGGTTTGCAACTCGGTAGAATTTGGGTAAGAACTTCTGATAGTAACCCACCAGCCTGAGAATACTATGGTCTTCTGCCACATTTTTGCGTGCTTCCCAAGAAACAACTGCCTCAACCTTTGATGGGTCCCCCGCTACCCCCTGCACGGACACCACGTGCCCGAGGTAGTGCACTTCCCGTGTCCAGAACATTCATTTTGACATATTACTATAGAGCTGGTGCTGTCGGAGGACCTCCAAAACCATCCTCAGTTTCTCCGCATGGTCCTCATCTGATCTTGAGTAGACCATGATGTCGTCAATGAACACCACTATGAACCGATCTAGGTACTCCCAGAAGATGGAGTTCATAAGCCCCATGAACACATCCGGGGCATTCGTAACACCGAAGGGCATGACTACGAACTCGAAGTGTCCATATATGCAACTGAATGCCGTCTTCAGGATGTTGACCTCCTTCACTCTTAGATGGTGGTACCCAGACTACAGGACGATCTTCGAGAACCATACTTCCCCTTTCAGCTGGTCGAAAAGATCGTCTATCCTCGGAATAGGGTAGTGATTCTTGATTGTTACCTGATTCAGCCTCTTGTAGTCTATGAACAACCTGAGACCACCATTTGCCTTCTTTGAGAACAAGACTGGGGCCCCCCATGGTGATACACTTGGACGAACATAAACCCTCTTCATCAGATCGTCAATCTGGATCCGCAACTCCCATAGTTTTGAAGGTCCATCCAGTAAGGAGCCATCAAGATCAGACCAGTGTCGGGCTGCAAGTCTATCCCAAACTCGATATCATGTCGAGGGGGTAGAGTCGTCACCTCTTCAGGAAAGATGTCCATAAACTCACAGACAACCTCTGGCACCTCCACCATCTCACCATCTACTGACTCTACTGACAGCTCAGTTATCAAGGATAGGAGGGGTTCCTCTCGCCTGCAGCCCTTCTGACCGCCCCGCTCACCGGTGAAGGTAACACGCCGGCCACCCAAGTCTGAGAACATGACCCTTCCTTGGAAACTGTCGATGACAGAACACACAGATAATAGCCAGTCGATGCCTCAGATGACATCGTATGGCTGTATCTATAGTAGGAGAAGATCCATAACCGACTGATGTGGCTCTATAATCAGTCTACATCCTCGAAAAACAAACAACAAGTCGGTCTGACCTCTGACTGGTGTGCTCAAAACCAGGGGAAGTGGAAGTCTCTCGGCATCTAGACCAAAGGCACGGGCTAGAATGGGTGCAACAAAGGAGTGCGATGCTCTGGTATCAAACAAGGCATAAGCAAGAGTGCTAAACAAACTGATCGTACCTTGGACAACCTCCGACCCTGCTGGAACTGCTGCCTCCGCGGTTTGTAGCTTTCCACGCCCGGCTTCTCTGTCCCTTGGCTTTCGGCCACCTCCCTGACCACGCCCTGGTCGAGGTCTCTGAGGAGTGCCCCGAGGTCGGCCCCCTCCTCACAGGTCTGTCCTTGGAGGAGTGGGAGCTCGTTGTCCCTGCTGCCGCTGGAATGGCCTGGCTGGAAGCTACTTCTTGGGCGGGTGGTGGGGCTATCCGCCACTGCCGTACTGTACTCGGTCCGGGCACTGACTCCAGAGGTGTCCAGGGCTCCCATAGATGAAGCACAACGGTCTCGGTCCCGAAGGGAAGGGGCGAGGACCAGGGGATCGAAACTGAAACTGTTGTGGCCTGCTCCCTGCGGGTCGGAACCTGGAGGGTCCTGGCGTAGGAGGCCTGGTGCTGATGGCCTTCCCCTTCAATGGTCCTAGTGGGATCCCCTCTCATGACACTCCTCCTAGAGCATGCATCCTCTCCACCACTTCGGCCTTCTTATGGACCTCCAAGTACGTCGGAAGGGTAAAGGGGGTAACAACATACTGGAGGGAGGGTCGGAGAGCCTCCTACAAACATCTTGCCCGAGACTCCTCATCCGGAAAGAGGTCCTGAGAAAAACATAAGTGGTCCTTGAACATGATCCCTAGATCCCTCACGGACATACTCCCCTGCTAGATGGAGAGTAGCTCTTGTCTTTTTTTCGCCTTCGTCGTCGAAGAGAGGAATTCCGCCTAGAACTCCCTCTCGAAATCAGCCCATGCCATCTCAGCCTCTCTCCTCTCCCCCAGATAAAGCGTCCACCACTGACGCACCGCTCCCCACATCTGGATGATGGCCAGAGGACCCCATTACTCAGTCATGGACCGAATCATGCCGAAATCTATCACTAAATCCTCCATCCAGCCTTCCGTCTTCATGTCAAAGGTGATGCCCTCATACTTCTCCACGGTCTGTCGCTGGAAGGCCTGAAGAGTCTTGTGCCACTGGTTGTCCTCTTCTTCTCGATCAGCTCTCTGCCGATTGGCCAAGGTAGTCTACGGGGTCTCGATCGTCTTTACAACACGATGTCTCCTTCCAGGTGCCATAGCTGCATCGTAAACAAGGAATGCCTAAGCCCAAGTAGTGCATATTATTGTCTTTAAAACTTATTAAACTTTTCATTTATTCTTATTTCCCAAAACAACCTAGAAACATGAGAACACATGTCATTATGCTACATGTACCTTTCCTAGGTTCTCTACCCTGCAATCAGCGTGGCCTCACATGGTCGTTCGGTAGGTCCAGAGTCCTTGCATCGGATCACGGGGGGCCCTAAAATATCGTGTCCTAGCTAGTCTTCCCTGACCTAATTTTACGCACCAAGGTCACCCAACACTGTTGCCTTACCATCCCATGCAATCCTCACTGTTCCTAACTCTAGAATCCATCATATCTCTCAACCATCACCTCTGATACCATTCTGTCATGACCCTCCTACACCAAAAGGAGGGAAGGGTTAGCAGATTGCCAGTCCCTTTCTTCTTTTTGTTGAAGGAGAGATAATGACCCCTGAAACCTTTCATCAATAGGTCCCAGAGTGGCAAATAGCCCCAAGGGTATAGAAATTTCACACAAATGGAAGGAATTACCCTTTTTGTTTTATAGAATCGGGAGATATGAAGATAAAACCCAACCAAACCAAGGTAAAAGAAAAGTAAAGCCAAAAGTAAACCATTCCCACATGCATGTTCCAAAAGTAAAAGCCACAAATGGTGACTACAAAGGTAAGTACCAATGAAAGAAAAACAGCAACTGCAACTGCCCCAAAGGTTCGAGATAGTATGGTCCCGCGCGATCCCCGAAGTCCTCCTGGAAACCTGAAAGCAGTTTTATATACGTAGGGTGAGCATATAACTACACTCAGTAGGGAAAACTAAATACTCTCATGCATAAGTGGGGGAACGTACTAATGTATTGTGAGAAAAGGAGTAACCAAATACCTATCAAGGTAAACTACCCACACAAGCCTCACCAATGCACACTCTCAAAATAACGCAAGTCAAGTAATATATATAATAAGAGCACATTGATGTTTTGGTACCCCATGCCACTTTCCCATTGGTTATTGAGACATCCTATGCATCGAACCAATCCTGCCATTCTGTCACCGCAGTCCCACTACCTCACCCACCCGCACACACCTGGGCCATAACCACATGCAGTCCCACTGCCGAATCCTGCCCGCAAACACCTGGGCCACAACTGTCACACGTAACCATGCCTGCAAACACCTAGGCTAGAACAACTACCACCACACCCGAAGACACCCGAGCTAGAAGATCCACTGCCACGCCCGAAGACACCAGGGCCTCATCCATATACACATGGGAAACCACCTGCCGCACACACCTGGCCAACCATCACACTACCTCGCCCAAAGGTTCTTGGGCTAATAATGGACCTCAGGCCATCACAGCCTGCCCGAAGATACTTGGGATATCTGGGAAAGGGAGCAGAAAAGGAGTTAATGACGAGCCACTAAAAATAGTGTTAGAAAAAACACCCTCCCCCATGAAATGGGGGTGTTCAGCACTAAGTTCTCAACTTTTGTGGGGAGCAAATAAGAAACACAAAGCTACAAGTATATATATAGGTAACATGGACTCACCCAAAGATAGGTTTTTCTTTAGACAACCTACAGATCATAACAGCACTGAAGTCCGAGTTACGACTCTCGCCAAAAAAACCCATTTGTCCCATTCTTGTTTCATGTTTAGTGATAATGTTCAAATAAGTTCATGCACTACTGGGAAACTAACACCATAAGCATAACCAAGGAAATGAATCCATGCAATCGTCAATTTAAACATTCACACCCGGTTTTCGTGTAATGTTACAACAACAAGGGGATAAGTGAGATCCCTCGAAGTACTGGAACCAAAGAAAAACCCTTGAGACACTACCCCATGTCCGCATAAATGGTTTCTCATCAACAGAGTATCCCATCCCAATTCGTGATATAAACAAGTACCCACCCTATCTTAAAACTCACAACCACCAAATCCATACCAACTGGGGATACCATCCCCAATTTCACACAACCAATGAGAGTATATAAAAAAACATGGGATCCCATCCCCTCCCACATTTCCACCAATCGGCTCGTGAAAGAAAACAACCAAACCACTATCACCAATGCTAAGCAGCTCCATGCCTTTATTTTCAGATTTATAATATTTAACACACTCCATGATTTCAATTCTATGTTTTGACCGGTGTTATCATAGAAGGGATTGATCCTGGTGCTTTCAATTTATTCATCCAGGTATACGTGATTAACCAATTTACTTTTCACAGTAGGAGTTTACAGTTAGGAACAAGCCATTTAAAACACCACGAGGGGTTCATTAGTGCACAGACAATGACCACCAATGACCTCAACTTTCAGAAGGCGCAAGCCGGAACAATTCAGAAAGATGATCATAATTTAAACAACATCAACAATCATATCCCCCCCTTCATTCTTTATAGAAATAGTTTATTATCTTTATATAGGTCTTGTTTATCCAATTCTAAAGAATCAAAAGAATTCCCACCACGCATGATACACAAAAGAGAGAGACGAAGGATAAATTCCCTACATGTTGATAGACGATCGACGCTTAGGACGGGCGCGGAACATTACGGATAATGATGCGGCTCACCCGATGCACCAGAAGCTGTTCCTGAAAATCCATGATCAAGGAAAGAAGAAACCATATCTAACCCTTAGTTTATAAGAGCCGTAGACTTTTGAGATGAGAATGCCAAATTGTGTAAGGAGCAGGGGTCATGGGTTGACCACGCGGTTGGGCAGATACACACGGAGGTCTCTCGGTATTTTTAGGAAGTAATTATTGTCTTTAAATGGTTTTAAAAGAAGTAAATGAATTAATTTATGTCGAAACATATGTTGTGGGGGCCAAAAAATCAGGTACTGGAAAAAGAATGAAAGGCTCGGTGAGGGGACATGATACCACCGTCACAGTGTCACCCTCACGGTGTCACCCTCATGGTGGTACCCTCACGGTGTCACCATCATGCTGCCACCGTTTTGGTGGATCCTCACTTTGGAAAAGTAATGGTCCAGGAGGGTCTGGGCCATTACACATGTACTCATGGTATGAAGTAAAATTTAAAAGTTTACCTGGAGCGATGAGGGAAAAAATTGAATGATAAATCATGATTTACATGTTAAGTTGGATGAATCAAGAGAATTGAGTTAAAGAGATGATAATTTCAATTAATTTCTTTAGGAAAATTTCAAAAGCATTCTGTTTAGTGAATTCTTGGAATCAATTTTCATTTTAACAATTGTAAATTAATTTACCACATTATTTATTTATCTCAATAAATTTTTTTGAATTTTAAATATTGTAAGAATGGGGGTTTACTTTAAAATAATAATTTCAATGTATTATTTAATGAAATAATGATTTATGTGTGAATTATTTGTTGAGATTATTGTTTATGGATATTTTTTAAATTTTAAATAATTAACTTCTTCTGTTTTCAGTTGTCAAATTCAGAAACATTAATTAATAATATCATCTTTTTATAATTATTATTTGGAATAAAATATTCAACATGGAATAAAAAAATACACATGTTTTACCTATTTTTATTCTAATTTTTATTATTTTAATAGTGGTAATTGTAAAGGAGGGTTGGACAAACATTTGGACAACCCA
Organism: Viscum album; assembly: GCA_963277665.1. Lineage (NCBI taxonomy): Eukaryota > Viridiplantae > Streptophyta > Magnoliopsida > Santalales > Viscaceae > Viscum > Viscum album. The sequence continues at coordinate 437,389,243 of OY728158.1, forward strand.
TGTTAGCCTTTAACCATGGTCCCAGAAAGCCACAAAGTAGGTCCAATAGACCACCAGAAAAGCCCATAACTATGGATGGACTCTATGGGAAGCACAAATGAGATGTATAAGCACAAGTCACACAATATGAGTGCACTAGAACATGAGGGAGCTTCATGTGATGAGGGGAGGAAGATCTCACAAGGATATAGATATCCACAATGGATGGGGGAGGTCTTCATATCCCCTTCCATCATGTAATAGGGATATGTGGATAAACAACCATATATAAAAGTAGGATACCACTAGGATTTTATATGTTGGATAGAAAATCTCCTCGGTTACTATGCACTTAAGTGGAGTGACGTCATTTCTCACACCACATCGATCATCTTACTTAGTTATTTCCACAACACATTTCAACGTAGGGTTCCATACAATACTGTAAAAATTACAGGAACAATGGGGAGAGCTCAGGATGCCCAATGGTTTCCTAATGTCCATTACACAGTAACCACGGTTGTTAGGTGTTGTGATCTTAGGAGCTAAAAATAAATATTTTGTGATGAACCATATACCATGTTTTGTGCTAGGGCTCCATATAACCTGATAATAAAAAAATATGATACGATAACATGAGAATGGATTCACCAGGTAGTCGTATGAATTGAAAAATATAATAATAAGTTCACCTTGGTTTCTTAGAAATGGAACAACCATTCTAATATCTGTAGAAGGTATTTTTAACATAGATAATGAGACAATACCACACAACCATGTAAAAGATACATATGATTCATGGAAATTTCAAAAGAAACACCACTTATGTCAGGGTTGATAAGTTACGAAATACCCAAAATAATTAATATATAAGGGATTTATATGTGATAACATGATGGATTTGGGGAATTTTTAACATAAAAACATACATATGAGAAGCCTAAATATAAAACAGTCAAAAAAATACACAAAAAAATTAATGAGGAATCGTCTAGATACCCACTATCCAAGATAGAGAGAAGAATAATTATTCAAATAGAAATATTGAAGACTAATTCAAGAGGAATTAAAAAGTACCTATGGGAGAATGATATTATATTTCTAAAACATAGATAAAAACTAATCTAATGAGATTAAAAATTGGTAAAATCATCTCTATAAAAATATGTGAACTAATGTTATTCAAGTGAGAGTCAAAACCTAAACATGATGTACTAGGAAATATTTCCGTAGACCTTAGGAATTATTACTCATTTGACATAGGAGGCTAAATGGTATATGTCAACCAGAAATCTAAAGAGAGAGTGGAGGAATCCTGTAATCATCAACCATGATGATGCATAACATAGAATTTTTGTTTTATATATTCATTTAAAATAATAATTTATTTTCCTTTTCCATTGTGATAGTAATGCATGTAATTCACAAATTTTCACATCAATTCTATTTTTCTCTAATAGTATACTCCTCCATCTAAGATACCCCTATTATCTATATCAAATTTAGAAATATATATGTGTAACTAAGGTATTCATGGATAGGAGAGTTTTTATTAAAATGATTAATAGAAAATGAAAATTGTTTTCACCTTTAATTAAAAAAATTATATCTCAAAAATTTACAATGAGTGTGATGAAATTTAGTGGATTGAACACAATGTTATAAAAGGGGATAAGAAAGAAATAGATGACATTACCATCACCTTCTTTAAAAAGTGTAATCTAAATGCATCTATGTTGGTTACACAGACTCTAAATAATATCCTAAAGATTAAGATTTTTATATCAAATGTTGTGATTCTATGACATATAATCACTGAAATATCACGTTTACTGATTTTTATCAAAAAATATCCTTAATATTATTCTTTATTCCAATTATACTCGTTTTTATCTTCATTTGAAGCCTCCAAATCCTAAATATCTAATTTTGTTAAAATAATTTTATTTTAGATAAATTGTGTCAAAACAATATACAAGGTATTGAATATTATAATCCTTTTCCTCGTGATTTCAATGCCATTCTCATCATTACTCTACATCATTGATGTTAATAAAGACGGGATATTGAAATTCTTTTTTGATATTTCGTGAGGGAAGTAATGATTCTCTCATAAATCCTCACAAGGCGATGAATGAAAATTTTGTTATTGAGCCAGGTAATCTTGTCATGGAACAATGTTATCTTGTTGGTATTTTTCTTTATTAAATCCACATAATGTTTTTGTTCCTCTAGAGATATGGATGCACTGATCAATGTTAGTATCAGATCTTATACAATGATAATGTTTAACTAAGTCACATCATCAATATTGGTGGGAAAACCAACATCAAATAAATGAAGGTTTTCATATATAACATCATTGTCATGTGATATGGGAGGATTTGTAATTGGAAGAAAATATCCCAAAATTGTAGTTCTAAGGATGGCATTAAAACCCAATTTTATGGGGGGTAGTCTCCAACCACAGACTCTTTCTCTATCGACAATTCAGTTATAGAGGCTGATGTTCCAATACTTCTTTATTTTTGACCATGAGTCCACATATTACATTGAATAAATGATGAAGGTTTGACTTCTATTTAGTCACCTAGAATTTGTTTAATATATGAGAATACCATGGATAAGTTTCTATTGGATACGTTTCTTAGTACTTTATTTAGGTAAGGTCTTTTAGTACTAGAAAATAATATCCAGTGTATGTGAACAAGGTAATCTATGACCACTTCTTTTTTAGGGTCTAGGGAACAACATCCAATTTTTGGTGTCATGGTTTCCAACTGATAGAATCATAGGACTAAAAAATCATTAAATTCTACGAAATGATCGTCTATAATGTTTTTTTATCTCATTAGGGGAATTTTTCTGCTCATCCCCATCAATATATGGATGTTTTCCTTCTTGTTTGTAATACATAACATCTTGGTACTGGGACATTGAAGATTCGATGGGAGAAAAATCCCCATAGAGTACATCTGCTCAACCAATGAGTGGTTATTTTAGGCACAAATAGTATGAATAGGGTTCCAATGTGTATAGATGGACACAGGTTTATCCCATCTGGGTGTTATGAGATGTATCATATTAGACAACCGTAAATATAGTGCATGATACAAGGAAATTAAATTAATTCTTCAACCAAATAATTCCACATATCTAATTCGATCTCATTACATACCCCATAATTGATAGGTTATAGGGGATCATATATTGTTAAATGGTCCTAGGATTGTGGATCATTCAAGTTGGGATGTGATTTGTCATGGAGATAGTATCCACTTAGAAGAAATGGTTTTCCAGTCCCTAGAACTATTTGATGATATAAATTGTGTATATTCCCCTGAATAGAAGCACATTTATCTATATTAGAAAATGAAATGATGTACCAATATTCCCCCAGTTCAACTTATTACATGTAATAGTCTTTAGAGGTAAATATATCATTCTAAAACTGAAGGGTATTTTTCATGGATTCTATAAGGGCATCACCCAACACCATTGACATGGGAGTTCCTAGAGGATCATGATCTTCTATAGTATTCCAAATTTTTTATTTCAAAAAATAATATTTCCATTTTTGGGGGTAGTCTTATACAACTATAAAGTTGTTATTTATTAAATAGAAGTGATGATACTATTTGATGAGGCTCTAGGGATTGAATAATACATGTTTCATTGTACTATTTGTTAGCTTTTCTAATAAAAACTATTAGAGTCTACACACTAGATGGTTGATATTAGGACTATATTACATGTATATTATCATATAATGGTAATGGATAAATTAAATAGTAAACTAATATGGTTAGTTATAGAGGCATACCTGGTGGAACAACCTTAGACGTTTGTTCTCATTATTTCATATTCAAGGTTTTCTATCTCATTCAATCATCCTGAACATTCTTGTCTGAAATAATGGATTATAAATCCTTAAAACATGTGTTTTCCATATCTATCATTCTGTATAATAATCCTATAGAGTATTAGGGGTCACATGGACTTTCTCATCACTGATTGTCATATAGTGATCCACTAGTTTACAAATTTTCCCATTGATATACTATTGTTCTTCATTAGTGGAACATTATATGTCCCAAATAAAACTTGGTGTATCTCCCAACACAAGAGGGATGAATTCACCCAATATGTGGGATAGTTTTTGAACTAATGGGGGGCTCATATTTCACGTTCACTATCAAAGATTTCACTTTCAAGACATGGAAATGTACGATGCAGAAGAAAATGCAGTGCTCTGGGGAGATACAATAACTACAAGAGGGTTATTTTTTCAAGTAGAAATGGATGATTCCATGGGTATGAAAAAATATATTTCTATCCATAAAATTGTTTTACATCAATATACCTTTCATATGAGATAATTTCCACCCACTAGAGTTTTTACATTCACTGTTAGGATCAATACAGACTTGTGATACACATAATGAGATATCTCAAAAAATGACTGGGTCATGATCCGCCTAATTAAAGTGACATTATTTAATGAATACACATTTTTATGGATTTTTCAACTTTTATGGTATGTACAATTATCATATGTTATTGGGAGTGGTTTTCATGGTTGATGAGATTAGATTCATGGGGTCTCTGGCATTCTAGAACATTAGAATTCATTTTTCTAGGGAACATATGAGGTACCTTGGAAATTTTCTTCCAAGATGGAGTAGTTCTTCTTATTTACTTATATGTGTTAAAACTTTGGTTTCTAGACATGATGGGGGTTAGAGAATAACTTCTTGTAAATGTGGTTCCTGAAGAGGTTACACATAGAAGGGATTGTTCGGTAAAGGGTCATGTATGTGATCTGGAATAGGATCTATTGTATGGATAGTTGTGGGTTGTTTCTTATTTCATATAAATTTTCATTGTATATGGAAGGGGTAATGGGAATGATTGTTTTGGAATCATGTAAGGATTCCTCAAATAACTGATCATTTTCTGTTAAATCTTTAAATCTGTCAAGATAATTCAGGGAGATGGCTTAAGGGACTAACTCATCTATGGAATTTTACAAAGACATTGTTAGAAATATCTCTAGGAAAAGATCAATATATACAAAGTGTATGATCCCCTTACATCGAGAAATGATGTTAGAAACACCCTCATCAACACTCTATTATCCCTTAGAGGGATTTGTGATGGTGGTTTTTCAAATAGTGGTGCTGAAATTGAAATGGAAATGCCCATGGATATCCTCTAAACTATGGAAATCCTAGGATAAGCATTCTATAGCATGTGAATTTGGGTCCCTCTAGAGTCTTCAAAAAAATAGTGACTTGAGGTTTCCAATTATTTAGGAGTCCATAATATCAGGCCACACCATTAGGTAACATGTGTTACATGTTTCAATGGATCACCAATCTTGTTCAACTAGGAAAATATTGTTTTTGTAAATTTAGTTGGGGGGAACATCATGAATACCAATTCTATATATGGATTTCTATATGTAGAAAATTGGCACCTATCTTGATTCAAAATCCTCTAGGTAGCTGATGAGAGTGCATGTCTTGTCATCATGGTGAGGATTTATTTTCATGAGTGATCTAAAAGAAACATTTTTATAGGAGGTGGGGAGGCGTTGGTCTCGAAAAGGATAGTCATGTTTCTAATACAGAGTGTGTGATGGATATCTTGTCCATTTTCCATAACAACCATAATATACACTAACTATATGCATATGGACATCTGGTTTAATAATAGTTTTATAAAGGATTAGGTGACAAATTAGAGGAGAGATAATGTACCCCTATATGCACTCATATCCTAGACACTACTCAAAGATTAGAATAGTAGTAAGTCTATTGTGTCCTTATTTATCTTAGATCAAATAATCCAACCTGGATTTTAAATCAGTTTTTCGTATGTCCCCATATGGACTGATGACCTCATTGGGACTATTTTTTTTAATGAAATAGAAGTCCTATTGAAATGTATTATTTAGGGGAATCCCAAGAAATATTTCTTGTCTTTTCTGACAAGTGTCAATTCCTATTAGGGGACTTATATTTCATTGAAATGCACGTTTTGGTGGGATCTTTCTATTATGCCTGATGTTATTGGTCTAATTTCATGTCTTATTGAGAGGGGTGATAGTGATGGAATTCAACATATTCTAGTTCATTGAAGTAATTTCTCTATAAATGGGAGATCTGAACTTATAGTCCCACTATTTCTATGTGATAGGCCAAGAATGATGGAATACATTCTACTGAAACAAGCAATATTTACTTGTTCATTTGCCTCTTCCATTGCATTATAAATCATATATAAGATCATAACATAGATCCATTATATTGATCATTTGTATTAATACGATTCACGGCATTGTGATACTAGGATCACCTTAATTTCAACACACATTCAGTATTAGTGGATGGTTAAAATTGGATCATGGATTTATTGTTAAATCATAGGATTGTCCTAATGGTGGTTGGCAATTTTCTAGATAATGTTGTAGAGGCGTACCACAATTTCCTTTATGAGGGATTATGGGAGGAAAGAAATAGGCTCTTGGGTTTCGATAACATTATAGGTATTTGGTCAGTGTCTTGGAACCTCCCATGTCACCTTGTTCTTTGACATAAGAATTTTCATTCTACTGATTGTTCTAGAAAGCAATTTTCACAAGTTGGGAGATTGGCGGTGGTGCATAAAATACCTTATTTGATATTTAATCTCTAGAATGTGATACATAACATGGGTATACCATACACAGATTATTGGAATGTCTTTTGGTACTGAGGAAAAATTCTATATCAGGTCAATATAAGATATGGTTTCAAAAATTCATTTTGAGTGAGAGCGATAACATCTAATTGAAGTTTGAAAGGACTCCCCCATCGAAGTAGGGAATTACTCCAGACATCATTGTCTCTCCAAATATGAACATAGTGGTTTGGAGGAGGGATGTTATTGGTGGTATATATTGTTTCTCTATGATACCATGTAATGAGTCTAGAACATCATCCACCTACTTGTATTTGAGAATTGACTTGTGGATTTTGTGGACTCATTTTCAGGGAATATATTCCTCACCTAATGAGTTCCCACACTCAAGTACAGTATTATAGGTGATGGATCCATAATCAGATAATCCATCATCTCATTGTTTGAGAGATTTATGGTAACACAAATTTTTTTATGGATCTTCATCTGATTGCACTGTAGTTCCCCATGCTCATGTTTCGTGGAGTTTCTTGGGTTTATTTCAGGAACATAATGACATGTGCAACTGGAACACCCCATGGTTGTTGATTTTCCTTCTTACCCAATTATGGGTCTTCAGAGAAGGTAATATATTCTAACAGTTACTACCTCTATAGAAACATTTAATATTATGAGGAGGACCTATACAATTAAATTATTCATTAATATATAACCTATGATTGTTGTCGATGAAACCAATTCTTGGGAGAGTGTAGATAACATTCCTAAAAGGCCAATATGATCTCGATCCTAATCAAGCGAACATAGGTCTCCAAAAAGTTGTTGTGGGTGTTCATAATGATGTTCCAATAATTTATTTGGACAATATTGTTGGAAAAGAGTGTTATTGATGTGAAGGACTCTTATCCTTCACCCAATGTTGGCACAATGCGTTATCAAACAAGGCTAGTAGAGAAGGGGTGAGATTGATTTTCTCTTCAACCAACAAAATGAAATTATTTCATTGGAATGGATATGTGGGTTCCATCCATAGTGGATCATGGTTGCTGGCCACTATGGGTGAACCATATATGTCTCCTACAATGTTAGTGTCGGGGTGGAATATGTAAAATAATTTTAGAGAGAATCCTAAAATAAATTTTCAATATGATTAGTGGCATTACCACATCATGACCCCTATGGGTAGGAGTGTTGGCATGAATCCATGGATTATTGGTTTTTATAGGCCACATTCTGGGTTTGGAAGATGCCTTATTTATCAAAATAATGAACAAGTTTGATGATGGTCCTTTCCTAGATGGGATTTGAAGGGGGGATAAGGTGGGGGATCCCGATATTCATTAAAGAGGTGGTCGTCATGGTATGAGTAGAGTGGTTTTATATTCTAGCACTGTTAGTCCCACTCCCCTTTGCTTGTTAGTAGTGGTTCATCATTGATTTTTTTTCTTGAGTCTTGTAGAAATAAACATAGACAACAATTAGTATCAACATTATGAAGCTGATTCTGGATGCACTATTTTTTATTTTAGCTTATCTAAGGTGCAATGAGGATTCACATGGCTGATTCCTATGACTGAGGATTCCCGAGAACCATACATTAATCAGTTGCATGAGAAAAGTTCCAAACCATGACCAACATCTATTTAGTAGTTGCATGGTGATAGATATATTGATTTGGTCATGAATACATTTTATATTACATATTATAACTGATAAAAAAACTATTAAATGATAATAATTTCATTTAAATTTTACATATTTTTCTGATGATTTGACATGGAGCACCATTTGATGTATTACTTCCTACCCCACATTATCAGTTTTCATGGGTGGGTGGCCTATACAACAGAATTTTATAATGAATGATCCTTGATAAAAATATGATGATGAGATACTTATTTATCATTAAATTTATCCCACCTTGGATAAAATTTTATATTTGTGTCTCCCACATAGATTTGAGTCATGTTAGTTAAATTCATTATTGTTTCCATCTCATGGAGGGAACAAGTTAATTATGCTTCTTCTATATTGATAAGGAAACATAGATTGGTCTATTTGGATTGTAACAATGGAATTGTTTGAGAATTTATAGATGCTTTCCATGTTGGTCATATGTATGTATTCTTATTTTTATGTTGAGGGAAACTCATATGTGTGTAAATCATATCATGGAATCCATGGAATCTTATGTAAAACAGAGGATTGTTGATACCAAGGACATAGAATATATGAGGAATTCTATTTATCATATCTCATGATTAGTGTTTGGGGATGATATTCTAGATTAGGTAACATGTTTAAATATTTTTCTGAATAGGTTTTGTCACTTTTTATATATCTTTTGTGGAGAAATGGGTGGATTTTTGTGTGCTATCATGGAGAAGGTAAACAAAATATGGTGTTTTTTCCAAATGGAACATGTGAAACTTTTTTGGGAATGTTGGGGTCATGGGATTGATCCATAGGGATGTATCGAAGTATTGTGGAGATTTTTGGATCAAACCTAAGTGGTTTCCAACATACCCTATTAGGATATAGGGATCAAAACCCACATAGTATGATGCATCATTTTAAGGGTGTATGAAAATACTTATCTAGTAATTTTAAAGTTATGTGGTTATGGTGATTATTCCATTTAGAAAGTTTCAATGAGGTATATTGTGGAGATTAAACATAAAGAACTCTGAGAAGGTAAATCACATATCATGTTACAGACAAATGGTGAGAAGCATATGGAAGTAAGTTTCTTGAGATGTGAGTCACATATAATAGTTTGGGGTAGGGTTTCATCCCATGTGTTCCATGGATGGGGAATCCTTTTTTTATTACACTGGTTAAGAATATAATTTAATTTATTATGATAAGAATGTTTTCTTGTAGTTTAATATAATATAACTTGGACATTGGTCATTTTATGTAATGAAACTCAAATGTTGTGGGGCCAACACTTGGGGAGACCATTTTTGGCAGGAGATAATTATATGACATAAGACCACAATACTGGGAAATCCAGTATGTCTCCCATTATTATTGAACCATTGGGGATAATGTGTCAAGTAATCATTAAACTCATGGTGGGGCATGGCATAAAAACTTTTTTTGGAAGAGTGGAAATCTGGGTTCGCAACAATAGGGTGCCTTTATATTGGCGAAAGAGAAAACATAACTCTCATGGCCATTATTGGAAAAAGGATGGACATGAGGTTTTATTATTGCCTCTGTAAAGGTTGGTGAGCCATTGAGGAAATTACTTGGTGTAGTTGTGAGACAGTAGAACACTCAAACTAATTCTAATAATGTTTTCTGGAAGGAGAAAAATTATTTGGGACATAGAGGATTTTTGGATAAACTCTACAATTGTACATAAAAACATTGTTTCCCAAACCATTCGTTCTAGCACTAGGCCTCTACATGATAAATTGTGGAATTTGTTTTCCCTGATTCTAGAGTCACATTATAATTAGTATTATGAGATGGAATATTATATTTTTTTAAACAATATTTCCATTAATAGACATTACATGACAATAGCTATAACAGAAGATAGTAAAAGCTGGTCCCATCCAAGGACAATCAGGTATGTTATATACCATTGGGAATCCAATGTAATTTGGTTTTGAGTGATGTCGTATATATGGGGTTATTTCAAGTGATAGATGAAACACTGACATCCAAAGACCCCCCACCCGAGTAGATGGGGTAGAACTCTATTTATATAATAAATGAGACGAATTTGGGGAAAATCCCCCTACATCACACAATGTGTTTGTGTGTAACATATGGATTTTCCATTGGGATAAGGTGGAATGAGGTAATGGATAAATGATGACTTTCATGCGAAACTATCTTCCAAATTTTTTTTTCAGGGTTTCTCATAAGGTTTGAATGTTTTATAAATCGCCCTTTTTAGAACTAGTTCCCTTATTGGTATGATATGACACATCGCCTCTTCAACCTTATCTTTTATAAAAAATTCATATTCCTGAAAACCCATGATGTCATGTGAAATTACCATAAGATTATCCCCTTATCCCCTTTTTCTTATAACTGAATCCTAGGGCTAGCATGTATCATTATTTTAGGAATATTCTTCTTCTAGTGTTGATACATGTTTTTGGAACCAATAAATTACCCCTCATAGAATTGATTCTGACTGTGGACTATATGGTTATGTTCTTAGTAAAACACTGATGTGTAGGGAAACTATCTTTATTTTTGGGAAACTATGATTTCAGGAACAAAATCCTAATTCCACATACCATAAAATATTGGTGTCATATGCCTACAAAAGGGATATGGGACCCTCATATCATCACTTTATATATATGAATGAAAATCTATATATTGTTTGAAGAAGTCAAATATTTTATGGGGACTCTTGAGCATCAATCCATGATTTCTTAATAAACCTCTTTACATGATCAATTCTATTTCATGAAAATATTTATGTGAACTAATACAATGTTGTGTGACCAATGTCATTTTAATGAAGAAGATTAATGATACATGACTTAGTGTTGGTGAATTATTTAAATGAACTATAAATGGTAGAACCTACAGGTCAAGCTATTGAGGATTCTGTCACTACTATTCAATGGAAAAAGATTATTGGGCATATATAAATCTCCAATACCAAGTCTAGAGAGAAAAAACAAAGTATCTCAAATCCATTTAATTTTCTATGGCATTTTTATTTGATATTTAAAATTAAATCATGATGTACTGAATAGTTCAGTTAACATGGTTAAATCGATATATATATATATATATTCTATTCCCATTACAATTGAAAATGTGCCATATAAAAGGTTTCATATTTAAGAATTACATTATTTCCCATAGTGTATCCCTACATATTAATCAAAAATAAAATCCTTGTATCCTGGGGAAAATTAAACATAATAAAGGTGTGGTCTCAAAGGATCTATTAAGATAATACAATATTATAATATATCACAAATAAGTAATCATGGTAAATATGGAATGGTAAGTAAAAAAACAATCTATTAAATAAATAAATCAGTTTAATATTTTAGAAATAAATTAGGATAAAATAAATCCCTAAAAATAATAACATAAGATTGAAACATATCCATGGATATTGTAACAAATAAAAATCCCATGGAAATCAACATATGATCTTATAATTATGGAAGGAATAATGTCAACAAATAGAAAAATACATTTAAAACATTTTACGGGACAATTTAAATATATTTATAGAAATCCTTCTAATTTTGAAAACTACATTGTCTCATGAGACCAGTTGATACATAGGGAGACTATTTATAACTTTACCCCTCCCATAATATAAAAGGTCTAATGAATACCTCATATGAAATGTGTTGTACATAATCAATATAATAATTTATATTATAAATAAAACACATGAAATGTTAATACATAACTAAATAAATTAAACATAATCATAAAACATACTGAGTAATATAGTGAATCTTAATGAAATTTTATATCACGAGTCATTATGATAATAAAATTCCAAAGGATAGAATAAGAATGATATCAATACAACATATAATTAGTGAATGTTAATAAAATTATTCATTTTAAGTCAATATGATAATTAACCATGCAACTAAAGAATAAAGACGATATCCTTAAAACATATCCCTATTTTATTACAATCAAAATAATGGAGTGATGTCATTAATAAATTGAAATACAAAAAAAATATCATTAATATTTTTTTAGGAAAATAAACTTCTAACATTGATAATTTCTTCACAAAAATGTATCACACAATATATTGAAAATAATATTTTAAAAAAATTTTAATTATATTTAAAACATTAGGTTTTAATGATGATGGAAAATTATATTCTTGTCAAACATGATAGAAACAAGATTCCTTTCACATTTTTGGAAAAATCCAAACATGGATTATTTCAAAAAAGATATGAATATTTCAATTTAAATTTATTTTCATTATTTAAAAATTGGTAAAATATATTTTATAATTTTTTTAAATGGGTAAAAATATTTTTGGGAACATTTAAAAAAACAAGGATATTGATGAAAATGTTCTTTCAGTTAAACAGTCTAATAAATTCAAATTTTATTAAAAACAAATTTTCAATCATTTTATGTACTAAAGAGTGGAAAAATTATAATATTATAGGGAAGTGATCATGAATAACAATATTATAATAACAAATATTAATTTCAAGAATGAAATATCTGTATACAAAAATTAATCACATCGCTTTAGGTAGGCGATATGTCATACTCACACATGGGCGACAACATAATTCCCTTAACGACTGAAAGGGTAAGAAGGTGAATTATTTAATAATATCAATGATTTTATATCATTCAATATATATTAGATATATTCATTAAATTCATCCATATTGCATTCCTTGTAATGAATAATTGAAAAATGAAACATATCACTTCGTGAGGTGGTAGTCCTCTGTAAACATAAGTGAAATTATCATATTTTAAAGAATAGATAATGTGAAAAGGAAAATGTGAAATTATAAATATAAGAGTAAAATTATATAATAAATATTTTATATATAAATTAAATCTATAATTATATCTAAATATATGAAATGATTACTAAAAATGATTTTCCCAGGATCATCAAGCGATAGTCCACTATACAATCAATGAATTATTCCATTTCCTAATTGATAGAAGTGTAGACTGATGAATATTATTCCAAAAACCATAAAATATATGAATATATGTGATATATTAGTTTCATTATATTTTATGTTTAAATTAATAATATAATTTTTTATAAGGAGAAAAAAAGTATGAACTTAGTTAATATAATTACCTTCTGTTATGGAAACCTCATTTCGATCTCTTTTTAATGGACTGTAAGGATAATTATTTTAAAAACTAGAGGATCTTAAATGTAGATAAATATGTCCTGGATTTATTTTTGTATGGTATAATCTAGAAAATTTGAATGAGAGTGGTGAAGAAGAGAGGAGAGTGAGGGCCTTTTTATAGTTGAAGACAACTGACATTTTAGTAAAAACACAAAATTATTCAACAAGGGGAAATCACCCTCACACCACATGGATCCAAAATTTATAATTAATGTGGTGAAATAATGATATGAATGAGAAAATCATTGAATAAACAAAAAATTAAATTTTATAAATATTTAATTCTATAACATTAATTTTTCCTTACTATGACCATTTTAGATTCTCAATACAGTTACATGTTTTTTTATCCTAGGTAATTTATCATCTATGAATAAAAGAAAATAAGACATATTAGATAATTTGGACAAACATATTATAAATATGAAATCCAATTTATCAAATAAACAACCATTGGTTGTTGGAAATTAATTTTAACACAATCACATGTAGCGTGAAAAAAGATTTCCAGAATTCTATAACATTTCATTATCACATAAATATAAAATTTTTTATATAGTTGAGAATCATGTGTAATTTATGCTTTATAAAATTAGCATATTTATTTTTTCACCTCTAAATGATTTTCTATTAATTCCATCGATCCACATTCCCCAATAATTGACTTGTTCATTGAGGGATATATGAAAACTGATGTGACTTACTATAGATAAGTATCTTCAACCAAACCCTAGAGCCTCTATAGAAATGTACTTCTAAAAAATTTAGGCTCTCATTTGATATGGATTCATAACCTTCCCATTTAATATCATCATATTATTCTGAAAACAATACTTCCAATGTAGATATATATGTCATAAAATATGTATTTTTATCAACAAATGAACCATTAGATACACCATGATATTAAAAAAAATATAGAGGAAAATACATTTAAATTTGACCAAGTATAGAAACTACATGATTCCCTAAAATTTTCAATGAATTATGGTCAACCACATTATTAAAAATAAAATTTAAAAAATAAAACACCTTCATCATTTTTATTGAAATAATAATGGGAAATATTCTACATAATAAAACTGGTATAATATTTTGAATCGTGACTTGAAACTAATTATATTTCATTCACATCATCATAAAATATTTCTATGAAAATTTAATTTTATATTTTATGAATAACCATGCGACAAATTTAAATCATTAAGACATATAAAAAATCTAATTTTATTCCTTCTAGATAATGTATGATAAGCCAGAGGTTGGTATGTTCACATTCCATCAGTAGTAGGTGTTAACTCTAAATTCATTTCCATTGAGGGTAAGCCCGATTTTTCATTCAATGCATCTCTAGTCTTTCAATTAGTATCTAACTATGTTCCTAGTGGGATATCAAATTTTTTATTATCAATGTTAATTAAATTAATTTTATATTTCATATTGTGATATCACTAGAATTGTAGCTTAAAAAATAATGAAAATTTCATCAAAATATTTTTATCATTAACATGATTATTTTCTTTCAAAACGTGACATCAATTTTTTCACCCTCTAAAAATATTGATAATCGAATAATGTTTTTTGTGTAATTTTAAATTCATGTGATCAATTGAATGACTTTTTTAATATTTTATAATATCGATCAATAGAACTTTTTTTATGACCCATGTATAATGTTTTTCTCCCATATTTCAGTTTAGGATATTATGTATGTTTTTCAAAAATTGGACAAGATTATTGCCCCTTAAAATTATATCTAAACATATTTATATATTATAGTAATTCATCTGTAGTGAGCATAATCATAGCACGCAGTTGAATATGTTCAATTTTATAAGAATAATAAAAACAAATAAATTCCTCTTATAAATTCTTCCAATCATTAATTAATTGTGATATGAAAACAAAAATATCATTTACATTATATTTTGTTCGAAAGATCATTAAAATCATTAATACATATTTTCATTTCATACAAAATTTAGGATATATATTGTCAAGTTCCAATAAAATAGGCCATGAAGTATTTGTTACTATGGATTCTATGTGGATTAATTCCATATATGTATAGTCTAAGATAGAGTTTTCTAGATTTATTTAAAAATATAGGAAAATTTAGATCATTTTTCATCAACTATGTAAAATAAATATGATGATGTGTTTTTCCATTATATATCCTTTATTTTTCATCTATTTTTAACCATTATCAAAATTTTAATTAAAAAATATATTTGTAAAATGAGGAATTATTTGAGGATATAAAAATGAATTGTTATGAGTCTCTGTATCTTATAAATTCTCTTGTATTTTTTTCTGAAAACATACAACCATATATAACATATTTAGAAACATTTGCATGAAATTAATATTCCATCCTATATAGAACATAGTAATTCATGAAAGAATGTATTTCCCTGTACCCAAAATTAATCAAGAATAGTATTTTAATCACATTATTTTTTGAATATAGATTATCATTATATTTAATATATATACCTATCAAAAATTATAGAAACTTTGAAAAACCTTGTTTCTTCATCCATTTTTTTCCTTCATTCCAATCAATCTTCACACCATTGATAATATTGAAATTTTATTACAACCATATACAATGGGTTCTCAAAACTACCATATAGATCAACTTTTTTATTTCAATCTTTATTTTTATTAATTTAAAATCAATAATAATCCATTCAATTTGACCAGACGTATCATCATATAATTTATCATCATCAATATATTTTCAATTAGGTCCAATTTTACCTTAACAAATCCAGAGATTCTAACTCCTTTTAAAACCCTGAAAAATTAAATGATCATTTATATATCTACTTTTCAATGTCTTAATATTTAAATACTTCTGTAATGGATAGAAATAATATCTATTCTTTTAGAACATTTTTTTAGAAAATTCCTAAAATGCATCGATACCATTCTCATATTCACCACTCATTTGATGTGAATCCAAATTAAATTGATTATTATCAATGAAAAAAAATAAACTAAATTATTATAAATTCAAATATATTTAAAAATTTAATTTTATAAATAACAGAAAAAGTAACATAAAATATTTTACAAAAAATAGTAATACCACATGTTCATTAATAAAATAACATTTAACATATTAAATTATTAACATTTAATAAAAAACAAAATCAATAATCTAAAAACCATAATTATTTAATTAAAAACTCTCTAAGATGTTTTAATAATCAGAACTATAAATAAAAATAACGAAGAAAAATAGGGTATGGTGGGTGATGACATATAAAGGAGGAAGGTGGTGGTAAATGAAAAATAAATGATAGATAAAAATAAATAAAAATTATAATAAAAAATTAAAATGATATTACATTGTATGTAAAAACATTTATATCAAAAATAGGGAGATTGAGAAGTCGACACCAATTAAAAGAATTCAGAAGTAGTAGCTTAAGACATATGACAGTTGTAGATTATAAATCAAAGATAAAGTAACAAAGAATAAAAATTACAACTACCAATAAAAATAGCTATAATTCTTGTAAAATGAAAACAATAAACAATATCCATAAATTGAAATCTTTACAATGGAGAGCGAAACCAAAGGGATGAAGCGCATGCAACAGCAGATGATGGGTGATGGTGGATAATAATGGTGCATACCAAATGAAATATATTCAACGGAATAGATAATTTAATGATAAAATGTGTGGCCACAAATCAATGAATGAATAGATTTGAGACCATAGATCCAATATAGAGGGGATCAGGTTTACCGTGTGATAGAAAAATGAGATTTTTCAAATCATAGAATTAAAAAATTATGCCTCCCAATATAATATAAAAATAATTTATCTATTCCACATCATTTATTTAAAAATTGATATGGAAAATTTTGTTTCTCATATCATTTAATATGTATTGGACATTATCGGACACTCATTGATTTTGTATTTTTCGAAATCACAAATAATATCAATATACAGACTCGACTCATTCATGCCATTTTAATATATCTTAGTTAACCAATTATGTCATATAGAAAAATTTTCTTAAATAAGTCAATAACCTATATTCATGAATAAATATGTTTACTGGTGAATTTACACAATAATTTTTTGGATAACACTTTGTCTTGTAATGTTATGTGTAAAACAAAAACTTTATAACCTTTTTAGATTCCCTGACACACTGATGTTCGACACACCGATGTTCGACACCACGATGTTCGACACACTGATGTTCGACACAACGATGTTTGAAACACCGAAGATGACAGACCGAAGTCGACACACCGAAGATCACAGACCAAAGTCGACACACCAAAGATGACAGAATGAAGTCGACACACCGAAGATGATAGACTCAAGTTGAGAAACCGACTATGACAGACCGAAGTCGACACACCGAAGATTGCACACTGAAGATGACAGACTAATGTTACCAAACCAAAGACAACACACCAAAGATGACTCACCGATAGTCATATATAACTATTTCGATTGTATTAATTTAAATTTATTTCTAAGGGTAATATTTAGATAAATTGATGTTTCTAACATTATTTAATGTTTTCTATAAGACTATCCATAGATAGTATGAGGTACATGCACATGCGAAGATCTTCATGCCTAGTGGATATTGAAGTATAAAAGTACTTCAATCAGAGCTCTAAAAAGCCAGATACATAGAGATATACATATACACATAGATCATGAAGAACACTCTAAAATATGGACTATGTGAATTCAGAATATTGAAAATCAGAGAAACACGAACCTTGAGCACACCTATCAATTACCTACTGAAGCTTGTTAAAAATCCTCACAAAGAAGATCTGAACACTTTCAAAAGATACTATGACCCTTTTTTCTGAAGCCAACTTTCAGAAGAGGGCTCGAATATCATTTCCTTAACATCCATTAAATCCAGAGCATTTCTGCACAACACATAGAGAATTACAAACCCGATTCACTTTCATAACTATGTTATGTTCTTATCATATCTATTTGAGCAATATGTATATCTATTTCAATCTCACACACTCCCTCCTGAGCTAAACTAGTGGATAACTTAATATCCTCACTCTCAATCCCTTCATACAGGTAAATCCAACGTAGAACAGTGGAAGAGATCATGTGTGATCTGTTTATTAGTTTTTCCCAAAAATAATTGTGGTAGATCTCAAGTTTGACCTAGGTAGCCTTGTGTGATGTTTTGAACCCCGTTCCTGGGTGTGGATTAAAATTTTAATAATATAATCTGTTTGGTGCCATGTGATCACCATGTGGAGAGGACTATGTCTCAACCTGAGATGAAACCTCTTATTTTAGCTGTTATTCCATTTATCTTATATTATTACCTATTATGTATTTATTTCATTGAGATAAATCTAACATTTATAGTTAGTTTAGCAGGTGTTTATATCTGTTTATAATTAATAGATTTGTTTGAAAAGTTTTACTAATATTTATATTGGTAAATCTGAGAAGTAATCAACCTTATGAGAATCAAATTGATCCTTCCAGCCTTTATAAATTCACTACAAACTAAATTTTTTTATAATTTCCATTGGTTGATATTATTTTAAGGAACCAATTTTAACAAAATTTTTTATAGATACTCAATTCTCCCCCACCCATTTGAGTCATCTACTCTGAACAACATTTGGTATCATAGGCACACTGAAAGTTATTATTCGTTTTTCAAATTGTGTCAACTGTGATTATAGTTGTGTTTAAAATATATTAAAATTTCTGTTATTTCTAAATTTTTATCTCTTTTAAATTCCTTTACAACCTTTATAATGGAAAATATATTATCATGGGATACTACTAATTAACAACAATTCTTTAATAGAACTAACTATTCTTAATGGAATATTAAAATGAAAATACATCTAGAAAGTATAGGATTTGAAATATGGAATGTATTGAATGTAAATATGCAATACCTGAAACTGCTAGAAACACTTGGTTTGATCCAACCATGACTGAATATAATAATAATAAATGCTTTGTATTATTCACTAGGAGATGAAGAGTTTAACCGTATTTTTTCTTGTAAAACAGAACATGAAATTTGGGATACTCTCTCTATTTCTCATGAAGGAACATCTAATGATAAACAAATTCGATTGAATACTTATACTATCAAATAAGATAACATTTTTATGAACCATGGCGAGTCAATTTCTAATACGTATCTCAGGATGAATGAAATTCTGAATACAATGTTTTCTTTAGAAAGAGAAGTAACTTACCAAGAGCAGATCATGCCGATTTTGTGATGCATACCAGAAAGATGGCATGGAACATCATTGTCATTAAGAGAATCATGTGATATTGATAAGATTCCAGTGAAGTAATTGATAGAAAAATTAATGATGTATAAAGAATAATTGAAGGTAAATCAAGATGAGGATGAACCTTAATGAAGTTATATAGATTTTAAGTCAATTACAGCAAAAAATAATGGCAAAGAGATAGTTCAAGCTATGGTAGATGGCTCAAGAAGTGATGAAGTCCCTTTAGATAGTGATGAAGAAATGGATTAGTTGGCAAGACGATTCAGAAAATTCTATAGGAAAAACAAGTTATTCAAAAAGCCCAGTAAAAATGGAATGTATGATAACAAAGGAAATTTAAAAAAGGAGTGGAAGAGAAATAATAAATCAGAAAAGGTAACCTTTTATGAATGTAAAAGGAATGTACATGTCATGGCTAACTGTCTAAAGTTGAAATAGAAGAATAAGTATGAAAATAATGATAGAAGGTACAAGGAATCATTGATGTACACCTAGAGTTCCACTAAGGACAGCTCAAGTGAATCTGCCTCTTCTTGGAATGAGAAAGATGATATGGTTAATATGTGTTTAAAGAAAAACACAATCGAGGAAACCTTAGAATATCCTCCACATAAGTCTTATTATTCTAAAAGTGTGTATAAAAATATGAAAAATGATGAATTGTACGAATATTGCAACATGCTAGAAGAAATAAGTAATGAGTTGAAATATATGTACAGATCCTTGAAGAAACAACATGTTCTAACTGTGACTACTAAATTTGATCATACAACCGAAAATGAGAAAAATGATCCACTACTCAAAGAGAAAAATGTGCTAAAAATTTCTAATTAACAATTGAAGATAGACTTAGAATAGTTTACTAATGGAAGAATAGTCTTACTCAAATTCATTGTAAACAAATATCCCCTAAGTATACTTCTGGGATAGGATATCGACCTGGTCAAAGGAATTTATCCAAAACACATTTTATACCCAAATTTGTAAAATCTACTACCTTTTTCAAAACACAAGAGTTTTAATGCAAGTTCCTGTTGCACAAATACATTTACAATATCCAATTCTTCAGGACCAAATAGAGTTTATTTTTCAAACACTATATATTCTACATATAGGAAACCCATAAGACAATTGTGGGTTCATATGGCTTATATCACTAATGTATGTGGACCCAGAAATTTATGTGTGCCAAAGTCGTTTCTTTGTTAAACTATTTTGTAGGTAATCTGCCAAAAGTGTACCAGTAAAAAGCTATAGTACTTGGACAGTGGGTGTTCAAGACATATAAAAGGGGATTTTTTTCCATCGTTAAATGTCTTATCAAGATCGATGGGGGACATGTCACATTTGGTTACAATGGTAAAAGAAAAATCATCGGCCTATTCCAGATTGGTAACCCTAACTTTATTTCAATTTTTAAAGTACTGTATATTGATGGACTGAAGTATAACCTACTCATCATATCTCAACTGTGTGATGATGGATTTAATGTTAAATTAAAAAATTATTAATTTTATGTTTTTGATATGAAAAATAATTTGGTATTTACTACTTTTAGAAATGATAGAGTAAATTCTATTAATCTAGACACACTATCTTCATAAAATGTCTCTTGTTTAATTCCTTTCACAAAGAGTCCTGGAAATGGCATAGAAGACTAGAAAATTGTAATATACACTCTATTTGCAATTTAACATGAAAAAGATTAGTTAGAGACTTTCCTTGATTATATTTCCTAGAAAATAATGTATTTAATCCTTGTTATAAATGGAAAGCAACATCAAATCTCATTCAAGCCAAATAAATAAGTAACTACTTCTCAACCTCATGGGTTTGTTCACATGGACTTTCTTGGACCGTCTTGAGTTTCAAGTCTCAATGGGAAGCACTATGTTTATGTTCTTGTAGATGATTTCTCTATGTATTCTTGGACCTTTTTTGGAGATCATAAAATTGAATCATGTTCTCACTTTACTAATTATGCTAAAACTGTAGAAAATATTAGTGGATTTAAGATTAATTTTATTAAGAATTAATCATGGTAATGAGTTTGAGAATCAAGATTTTGAATCTTTTTTCTCACAAAATGTCTATAATCATAACATATCTGCACCTAGAACACTTCAATAGAATGGTGTAGTAGAAAGATGAAATAGAACCTTAAAAGAAATTTCTCGAACTATGCTCAATGAATATGATCTACCGATTTATTTCTAGGCTGATGCTTTTAATAAAACTTGTTACATAAAAAATAGAGTCTTAATCAAACCCATCCTTAAGAAAACTCTTTATGATTTTTGGAATAAAAGGAGTCCCAATGTAGGTCATTTTAAAGTGTTTGGATGTAATTTTTATATTCTAAACACTGAAGATAATTTAGATATATTTTTCTCTAAATGTAAGGAATGAATATTTCTTAGATATTATACTTCAATCATAGCCTATAGAGTCTTTAATAAAAAATAAAAATGTGTGGAGGAATCTGTACACATCATGTTTGATGAAGAATATCCACATTAAACCAAGACATAACTAGAAATTATTGAAGAGGATATGTCCAATCTAGACATTAATGATACAACCTCAAATCATCATGTGAAGGAATCTGTGAAAACTTATAGTTCTGGAAATTCTCCATATCCTAACAATAGTGAATCAGATCAACCTGACCAACTTCAAATATCATGTCCTACTTTCTCTAGACCAAATAGGACCCTTAAGGATCATTCCTCAAATGACGTTGTTTCAGATTTAGATAGAGGAGCAAAAACCAAAGCTTCCTTGAGAAACCATGTTGAACATCAAGCCTTCTTGTCAAAACTTGAACCTAAAAATATCAATGATGCAATCAATAATGAACTTGGTTAATGGCCATGCAAGAAAAACATAATCAGTTTCAAAGAAATAATGATTGGAAACTTATAGATAGACCTAAGGATACCTTTACCATAAGAACCAAATGGGTGTTTAGAAATAAGGTAGATAGAGATGGAAATATAGTTATAAATAAAGCTATATTTGTTTCATGAGGACATAATTAAGAAGAAAGAATTGATTATGAAAAGGCTTTTTCACCTGTAACTAGACTTGAGGCCATTAGGATATCACTTGCCTATGCATCACACTTGGATTTTAAACATTATAAAATGGATGTCAAAAGTGACTTCCTTAATCGTTATATAAATGAGGATGTTTTTATTGAACAACCCTTATGTTTTCAAAATCATATTTTTCCAAATCATATGTTCAAATTATCGAAATCATTATATGGTTTGAAACAAGCTCTAAGAGCTTGGTATGAAAGGTTACATAATTTCCATATTTCTAATGGTTTTACAAATGGACTTTCATATATTACATTATTTATAAAAAGAGATTCGAGAGAAGTTCTAATAGCCAAAATATTTGTAGAAGATATTATTTTTGGTTCTTTTAAAAACTCTTTATGTAATGATTTTTCAAACATAATGCAATTAGAGTTTCAAGTGAGTTTAATGGGTGAACATAAATATTCTCTTTTATTTCAAATATTTCCAAATAAATAATTCATTATTTTTAATAAATGTATGTATAGGAATGATCTTTTGAAAAAATATGGCATTGATAGCATTAAAAGAAGAGAAAATCCTATGATTTTTATATTTAAGTAAGATATTGATGAAAATGGAAAATCAATTGATAAAATTTCTTACAGAGGAATGATAGTGAGTTTGATGTACTAAATAGCTAGTAGGCCAGGTATTATGTTCAATGTGTGTATGGGTGTGAGATTACAAGAAAACCCAAAGAAGCTACACCTAAATTGTGTTAAAAAAATTTCAAATTCCTCAAGTAGACAACTAACTTAGGATTTTTCTATCCAAAAGGAAAACTTTTTTATTTATTTAGCTATTTAGATGCATATTTCAGTGGATGTATATTAGATAGAAAGTGTACCTCTTAAAATTATACTTTCTGGGAAAGTCATTGATATCTTTGTGTAGTAAAAAGAAAAATTCAGTTGCATTATCAACTACTAAGGTAGAGTATATTGCTGCTGGTAGTTGTTGTGAAAAAAATTTGTGGATAAGCACACCTTATTAGACTATGGATTTCCATTCAGACATATCCCCATAAACTTTGAAAACACAATTTCTTTTAACATTTCTATAAATCCAATTTCACATTCTAGAACAATGCATATTGATGTAAGACATCAATTTTTGAGAGATCATTATCAAAAAGGTGATATAACTCTTTAGTTTAATGGGATTGAATATCAACTTGCTCATATATCCACTAAACCATTAAATTTTAAGAGAATGAATTACATCAAACATGAACTAGGAATGATAAATCTATATGCGATCTCATGAAACAGATCCTTGAAATAGATCTCATGAAACCGATCCTTGAAATCAATCTCTTGAAACTGATCTCTTGAAACCAATCCTTGAAACTGATATCATGAAACCAATCCTTGAATCCGATTTCATGAAACCAATCCTTGAAACTGATCTCATGAAATTGATCCTTGAAACTGATCTCTTGAAACTGATCTCTTGAAACTGATTCTTTAATCAGATCCTTGAAACCGATCCCTCGAAGTTGAACCTTGAAACTGATCTCCTGAAAATGATCTCGTGAAACCGATCATTGAAAATGATCTCTTGAAACCAATCCTTGAAACTGATCTTTTAAACCGATCTTATAAAACCTATCTCTTGAAACCTATCCCTTGAAGCTGACCCTTGAAACTGATCCCAGAAATTTATTTATTGTCAAAGATGTAGTTAAAAGTTCTTTTTTAAATTCTGTCTATTTTTTAATAATACGACGTTCTTTTACTCTCATTTTTCTGCTTTTAAATTTTATGTTTTACGATTTAAAATCCATAAATGATATATTTAGTTTAATCCATCTCGACCTTTCACCTTACCCTCTACATAAACGCTTCTACCTTTTGTCAAACTCCCTCTCAACTCTCGAACTCTCTACAATTTTGGAATCCAATGCTTTGTCATGTAAAGGACCAAGCATGCAATGGATGAAGCTAGAAAATATCCTTTTTCTATGTTTCATAATGGTGAGTCTGGTGGGATTATAAAACTGAGCTTGGAAATTAGAGTGGTTACGGCTGAAAAATAGGTGTCTACTGAGTGGCTTATGTTAATAAAATCTTTTTTGATAAAAGAGCTGGAATATCAAGGATTTCTCAGTTATTTCACTAACAATGAAATACCTTATTATCCTCGACAATTGAATGAGTTCTATCAAAATTGGAGAATATCCCTGGATGATGTTGAGGCAAAAATAATGAAGGCTGTAGTAAAGGGAAAAGAGATAGCTTTCTCATTTAAGGAATGGGATGAATGCTTAGAAATGCCTCATGAAGGTGTATATGCTAAGTATCTGAGAAATATTCCACATTCATAGAATTTGTTCTCTTATGAAGATGCTCTGAAAGAGCTGACTGAAAATAGAGAATCTAGGGGGACTATTTCAAATGATTTTGAATGAGATGTAAGACTGCTCTTTAAGTTCATACAACATAAAATCTACATAATGAAGGGATATTTCTCTGTTGTATAGTATCAGGATGTTTTCATGTTCATTTTTTTGAAACATGGGATAAAAGTAAACCTTTTTAGGTATCTAATGGTGCATATCTCGGATTTTATTGATACATCCAAGAAGGAAACCTCCTTGTACAATCAATGGATGATTTATGCCACGTTTAAAAGGGTAGGTTGGTTGAATATGGAGATGAATTAAGAAATTACTTTTGTGGTTTTTTTCATCAAAAAGACATTGGTAAAATAATGAAAATATCTTAGAACCCATTGAAGAGATGTTGGGTAGGAGATGAGTAAAGGTTTTATAAATATTTCAATCTAATTGTCCATTCTACCACACCAATGGAACAAGTCGATCCATGTCTCAAACTAAGAGAGATTCTAGGTTATTCTGATGAGGAAGTTGAGCTGGAATTGCCATGGTAAGAAGGATCTCCCTTTAATGATAGTAGTGATCCTATTATTTCCAATATTCCTAGAGATATGTCGTATGGACTTGCTAGTCATCCTTTGGACTTACCCTAAAGAGAATCAGTGTTTGGTGATGAAGATGAAGAAGATGGTGAGGTTACTGGAGTTGAAGGAATTGTTAGTAAATCAGATGAGGTATTAGATGATGATGAGGATGATAATGAAGGAAATGATTATCATGTGAGTGACTCTATAAAGATAGGACCACAAGTGGTTTATAGATCCAGTGAGGAATCAATAAATGGAGCTTGTGAGGGTGGTGATCATGTTGAACAATAGGCTATTGTTCATTGATATGATGAACATGAGGACATATAACACCTTTATAATGCTCAAAATCAAGAGATCATTCAGGAATTGAATGATCTTATTATTGCTGGCCAAGAGGAAGAATATTCGGTTCTAGTGCCTCTAATTGAGGAAGTGCCTAGTGATGCTGAAGTAGCTGGAGCACAAGCAGAACTTGAATTTCCGTTGGTTCCTATTACGAGACAAGTTTCTATGGCTAGAAACCAGGATGAAGAAGTTTTATGATGATGATGTTGTTCCTGAGTGTCAGATAAGAATTATTAGAATAGATACAGTTGAGATAAAAAATTGGACGTATACTATAGAATGGAATAATGATCTAGGATACATTATTTTTGATTTATAATATGTCTCGGATGAGGAGAGTGTTCCTTATCCTCCTGCTCCACAAGTCCTAGATGAACCATCACTAGTTTCACCTCCAGCAGTAGAACCAATCGCTCAGACAGTGCCAAGTGACAATGTTCCCAATGTTGATTTCAAACAATACCAAAAGAGATAAGTGATTTTTTGATATCCTCAGTTGGATCCTGAATTGGAGCCTCCATCTCCATAGGAATCTTCAATGTTGATTCAGAAAAGTTTTCAAGAATGGTGATTCGGGAGATTCAACCAAATATCAATACTACTGCAAAAACAATTATTAGACACAATTCCTTTCTCATAGAATAAGTTAGAAAGATGAGAAATGAGTTAAATTCTTTAACCTCTAAATTCTAGACCACCTTTGGTGGTGTTCTGTATGTTCTTAGAATCATGGTAACTCATCTACTCAGGGTGGACCTGAAGAAGTTGAAAGAAGAGCTTGAAAAAATGTGGACTGGACCATCTAGTTCCCGGAGTGGGAAAAGTGTTTGTTACTAATTTTGATTCTCTCATGGTTGTGATGAGAGATGAACTTCAAAAACATCAGACTGTTTCATACAAATAAAATCTTGAAAAAAGTACATCGAAATATAGAACATGTCTATAATTTGGTCTGGAAGTGAACAAATGAAGCCTCTACAACTCAAAAATAGATTCTAGAAAATGTGGATAAGTATTTCAATAAGATTTATACCATGTATGATCTCATCAATAGCATCATGTTTGCCGTATAATATCATATAATTCTCCCAGTCATAGAAGCATACCAGAATAAAGTCCTTCAATTGATGGAGTTTACCCCTTTGTTGAGTAAATTTATTGAAAATAAGGATGACTTTGAGAATGCAAAGAAATATGGTGGTGAAATCATTAATGACTTCATCGAACTACTCAAACCATATCTACACATTCAGGATGAGGCTATTGTGGTCCCTCTAGCTACTTAAATTATTATTTCCTCTCTGCCTTCTGCTCTATTGACTATCTCTTAGGATCTTTCCTACATTCGACAGATCATCACAGAGAAACCTCCCTATCACATGTTATTAGAAAGGAAACCTACCCTTGCAGCCGTTGTTCCTACATGTGTTGCCATGCCTGGTGTTATCTTCAGACCACCTCTTCCCACTGTCACTCCAAAATCTTCTCATTCTCCCTCAGATCCATTAGATAAAGGAAAACCACACTACTTCCAAACCCTTAGTTGTAGATTGTTTTTCTTTGATAGATAATTGGCCCTTTTGTCTTGTACTTTTATGTCTCTTAATGGAAATGTTTATTGTGTCTTTATTCTATGTTATTTATCCTTTCTGATTTTTTTCAAATCCCAAAAGGGGAAAAAATAAGGCATACATTATCTATCTAAGGGGGGATATTTTCTGGTCCATGACACATGGCATGTACTCACCTTGATCGATTTATTGAGGGGGTGCTTTGTTTTAAAAATTCATGGAAGGAAAAACTTTTTTCATATTGGATAATTACATTAAGTGAAGTATGCTATGTAAAGCTATCTTTATTCTAAAATATTTCATGTATGTCGTAATTTCTGATTATAAAAAAGGGGGATATTGTTGGACGCTCAATGATTTGGTAGTTTTCAAAATCACAAATATTGTCAATATACAGACTCTACTCTTTTATTCCATTTTAATATATCTAAGTAAATCAATTATGTCATACAGAAAAATTTACTAAAATATGTCAATAACCTA
Source organism: Viscum album (assembly GCA_963277665.1). Lineage (NCBI taxonomy): Eukaryota > Viridiplantae > Streptophyta > Magnoliopsida > Santalales > Viscaceae > Viscum > Viscum album. The sequence continues at coordinate 437,417,480 of OY728158.1, forward strand.
TGTTAATGAAAAAATATGTTTACAAGTGTATTTATACATGTATTTTTTGGATAACACTGGGTCTGGTAATGTTATGTGTAAGACAGACACTTCATAACCTTTTTAGATTCCCTGACACACCGATGTTCGACACACCGATGTTCGACACACCGATGTTCGACACACCGATGTTCGACACATGAATGTTTGACACAGGGATGTTCGACACATGGATGTTTGACAAAGGGATGTTCGACACACCAAGGTTCGACACACTCATGTTGGACACACTGATGTTCGACACACAGATGTTCAACACACCGAAGATGAAAGACCGAGGACGACACACCGAAGATGATAGACCATAGTCGACACTCTGAAGATAACTGACTGAAGTCCACACACCAAAGATGTCAGACCAAATTCAACACAACGAAGATGAAAAACTGAAGTCAACACACCAAAGATGACAGATCGATGTCTCCACACGGAAGATGACACACCGAAGATGATAGACCGATGTAAACAAACTAAAGACAATAGTCCCTTGATGACTCACCTAAAGTCATAAATAACTGTTTTGATTTTATTAATTCAAATTTATTTCTAACGGTTGTATTTAGAAAAATTGATGTTTCTGACATTATTTAATGTTGTCTGTAAGACAATTAATAGAATGTATGAGGTACATGCACGTGGGGATATATTTTAGTCCTAGTGAATCATGAAGTATTAAAGGGCATCAGTCAGTGGTCTAAAAACACAGATACAGAGAGATATATAGATACACATAGAGCTAGAAGAACAGACTGAAATATAGACTATGCAGACTCATAATATTGAAAAAGACAGAAAATAGAAGCTTGAGTTCACCTATCAACTACCTACTAAAGCATATTGAACATCCTCACAAAGAAGAGCTGATCATTTTCACAAGAAACCATGACACTCTGTTCTGAAGCCAACTTTCAGAAGAGAACTCGAATATCATTTCCCCAACATCCATTGAATCCAGAGAATTACTGCACAACCCAAAGAGAATGCTAAACCCTATTATATTTCATAACTCTGTTGTGTTCTTATCATAACTATTTGAGCAGTGTGTATATCTGTTTGAATCTCACACACTTTCTCTGGAGATAAACTGGAGGATAACAAAATATCCTCACTCTCAAATCCTTCTTACACTTGTATCCCACGTAGAACTATTGAAGAGATACCATGTGATCTGTTTATTAGTATTTTCCACAAAAACCTATGGTAGAGGTCATGTGTGACATGGACGGACTTTTATTCTTTTGTGAATCCTGATCTAGGGTGTGGATCAAAAGTTTAATAATATAAATTTCTTGGTGACAGGTGATCAACATGTGGAGAGGACTAAGTCTCATCTTGAGAATAAACCTCTTATTTTAACCACTGTTCAATTTATGTTATATTCTTATATGTTATGTATTTATTGCATTAAGATAAACCTACCTTTGATAGTTAGAATATCATCTATTTATATCTATTTTGAATTTATAGATTTTTTTCGAAAGTTTTACTAATATTTATATTGGTAAAGCTAAGAACTAATCAATATTTTGAGAACCAAATTGAACCTTCAATACTTTTATAAATCCACTACAAATTAACTTTTTTTATTACTTTATAGGGTGATATTATTTTAAAGAACCAATTATAATAGAATTTTTTAAAAATCTCAATTCACCCCCTTCTTGAGTTATCTACTCCAACCAACAGACATGAAGAACCAATTTTTGTAACATTTATTTTTTTTAAAGAAATTAATTTTTTGGAACTTCATTTCACATCGTTTATTAAATTACCAAATAGAAAAAATATTTTTCTTTTAAGTTATTGAATAATCAATGTGAATTTTTTTATTCCCACATTTTTATTTATAACTGACATTAAAAAAAATATAATAAATCAATTTTGTAATTTTTTTTGTCTGAATTATGATTTTACAAGATAAAAATTGAAAGCATGAAGCACTAAAACAAACATTTAACATATATTTATCTTAATATAGGAGTGAAAATTAATGTATTATTCCTCTAGATATTTTCAAGAAAAAATGGTTAGCACAATTTATCATGAAACACCAAAAGATCAACTTAACCAATTCCATAAATTTTCAACCATAAAGATCATTGAATAATATATGACCAAATTTAGATGGAAGGTCACTAAATCAAAATTATATTTCTTTATAAAACATAAAATATTGATTAATATAACAATAAAAATATGTGAATACTATGGTAAAAATAAAACTGTAATAAAAACATGAATTCATATAGAAATATAATTTTAGGTTATCAAATATATTCTATAGTCAAATCTTTTTGTAAATTCTAGGAAAGATGACACAATCCATTAAATCACTAACTGATTTCATGGTAACCAATACTATCCCATAAATAACTATTTAACATTATTATCTAAAAATCATGAACATATTAATGGTCCTCATCTAGAAATATTGTGTTTTACGAAATTATAAATGTTCCTCTGAATCACATTTCATTCTCATTAGTACCATTGAACATATGTTATAAAATCCTTATTGAAAGAAATAGTAAATTTCTTTTACATTTCATGATTACTGTAACTAGAATATTATCGATATAAATCATCATATATTAAGTTTCATGAATCCAAATACACAATAAAATTAATCATTCATCCTTTTCCATAGTAATAGCATATGATGCGCCTCAATACCTTTGCTTCATCAATGGTATATTATTGTGATGCTTGGGTCATTTTTTTCTATATTTCCCCATATCCTTACTGTGGAATCACTAGATTTAAGTGTATTTTTTATACCCTTTCAAAAATTCTACTAGTGTACGTTCTCTCGAAACTATAATAAAACCATACCATTCTATTCAATCAAGTAATGAGGTGTTTCATTACAAAATTATCACATTTGGGGAAACCCTTCTTCCCTTACTAACATTATCAATTTTTTTCTGTACCACAATCTCTTATTCATTCATCACTTTGAATCCATAACACATAGATAATCTTTTATTTATTTCTATAATAGATGATACCATGTCCCAATATTATGATAATACTTGGGAGAGAAGATCCCTTCGAATGATATCGTTAACCCCATAAAATAATAGGTCAATATTACTTTAAGGATTTTATGCATTAACACATTTCTAATTCCTTCCACTATGTTCAATTTATAAACTATGGAATATATTATATTGGAACATAACATTATGTATCATAATTTATCATCCTAGATGTTTACAATTAAACATAATTAGAATATTTTATGCATGGATACTATCATAATCATACAAATTGTTCACTATAAATGGATTCTATGTAATAAAAAATATTTATAAATCCTTCACAATGTTTATGAAATAAAATGATAATTATCCTATGATTATCCTCTAGGAGTGTCAATCTTGATCTGTATTAAGGACAATTTTCACGTACCAAGTAATTTATGAGATAAGAGAAGCCTAATTATATTACACCTAGGTACATTATTACTAGAAGTACATCAAATTATAGTATAGTAAAATGGATGTCTTTCTAGGAAATACAAAAAATATATACCTTATGAAAATATTAGGATGATCTTATACATTTACCATCAATGTTTATCATAGAGTTATATTCCATTATCCATGATTTACTAAATCTAAATTACATGGTTTCGACTAAACATCCCTATGAAACCAACTATAAAACCCATAGACTTGATGCATGGAGCAAATGGATTTTTTTGTTACATTGGCATGAGATACAAGGAAACAAATCCCAAAGGATAAAATAGTTTAGTAGACTTGGTAAACTAGATACATAGTACAAATTCACATTTCCGTTGAAAAGCTAAGATAAAAAAGTGTTTTATTTGATATATTCATTATTCCACATAGCATATCCCTTAACATCAATCCCCAACCACATCTTAAAATCCTGGTGAATATAAAACAAAAGAAAGTGGTCAGATCAGATTCCTTGAAAGTGTAATCACATAGTGGGAACTATATTGATTAAATAACTAAATCCAAATTAGAATCTATATAATTGAAACATATGATTTTTAATAAATGAACTTATCATAACATATAAGAAATAGAAGATGATAAAATACATTGATATAAAGAATCAAATAATATTGAAACCAAGCCATGTAAATTATATCCAATTAAAAAAATATCATCGACATAAATAAATGATCTCATAAAGAATGAATTTATAACTATGGACATCTGAAACACACTGTTAGGCACTATCATAAGACAATTCAAATTGGTGGGAAGCCAAACATCCAATTCATCAAATTGGGTTGTCTTATGAGACCTATTAGTAAATTGAGGGGATATATGTATTCAGGTCCACCCAACACATACAATGTCTAATGCATCCCCCCTATGAAATGGTTGAAACAATGTCGACATAAATATTCATATTAAATAACTAACATTTTAAATGTTAATACTTATCCAAATCAAATTAACCTGATCATAAACCATCCAAATAAATATGGTGAAATGTAATTAAAATTTACAACCTCGTTAATATCAACCATAAAAAATACAAATATAGAATATAGAAGGTATAAATACAATATATTCATACTATATTATAATTACTATAAATTCTTTATGTCATTGATAAATTGAAATACCATAAAAATTTCATTAAAATTATTTTTTATGAACATAAAATTATTACATTGAAAATATTTTTAATGCATATTAATCAAAATGTATTTTGAAAGTGACTATATCTGAAAATATCCTGAAAAATATTTTAAAATAATCATTAGAACATTGAGTGGTCTGTATGAGGGAATGTTACTTTCCTTTTCGTACATGGTAAAACAAACATTCCGGTCACAATTTTTGTAAAATCTAAATAGGCCTTATTCTAAATATGACATGAATATTCCTTTCAAAATATCTAAAAAAATTAAATATGTGAATTAATGTATTTAATAAAAAAATTTAAAAAGATAATTTATTTTGAAAACATGGATTTTGGTGAATATGGATTTTAGTTTGGAGAGAGAAATATATTCACGTTATATTAAATGAAAATTTCACAATCATTTTTTGTACCAAAGAGTGGAAAATTTGAACTATTAATTAAAAAAATTCATGAGTAACCATAGGTGAATAAAATATAGAGTATGTGATAGAAATATCAAATAATTCCATCAAGGTGTATTTGAACAATATTTTTGAATAATCACTACTATACATAATGACATTACTTGCACTGGCATAAAAATCACTGATAATCTGATTGAGATTAAAATAATTTAGATTGTATAGTAGATAAAAAATCCCTAATAAAGGGACACATTATTATTGCAAACAATATGATAAAGGAAACCGGTATCAATTATTTTTTTGGCAGAGATAAAGCACCCACTTTATCCTCACATATATTTGGCATAGATTAAGGACCCCATTATGAGTTCTCTTAGTAGCACTAAAAAAGTATCTATTTATTAGGACTTTTTATATTTCAAATAATGGGTACCTTTATTAGTTATTTTACTAGAACTCATAAAGGGGAAAATTAATAGAATGTATTGTTAAAATAGCAACACACTGCAACATCGAAAAGATAAAAAATATAAAATATGGGAGAAAATAAATAATTATTTGTAAAAAAATCATAAAAATAATAAAAAAACAATATATTTTATACATTTAGAAAATTAATTTATAAAATTCCATTATTAATTAAAATGTATCAAAAACATTAAAAAAATATCAATGTTCCATTTACATTGATCACCATCCCCCGATCAATCGATTAAATATTAAAAAACTATGATAGAGAGAGAAAAATAATTATCATGTAGAAGAAAAATTAATATTATTTTAGTAACACTATAAATAAATAAATTAAACACAAAATTACTATTGAAAATATAAATCATAAACATTGTTTCATAAAAGTAACATCATGTATCAAATTGAGTTGTGTTTCCTTCTTTTATTTCATATCATTTCTTTTGATTTTAGGAATGTACAAGAACAGTTGGATATGGAACATGAAGATAGAGATGCTTTTCAATAATGGGAGAATGAAATTAGTTTCATAGAAACTAATAGGACACGTCTACACCAATGATTCAAGGCATTGCGATTTTGTAGATTTGGATCAGGTAACCTCATTCCTACCATCAACCAACTAGAGTTAAATGAGTTAAGGTCAATCCAACGATTCTAAACAAAAGTGATTCAGGGAGGAAACCTGTGTTTTTTTTTGTAAATTTATCTATTTCTTTTATTTTTAAAGAGATTCAGTAATTCCAAAATATTTTAAAATTTCATTGTTATGGCAGTTTCATTCACTAGAATATTTTTATTCTTTTAGGACAATCATGATATGATGTAGGAAAAGGGAATCAGCAAGAGAAGAAGCTGCATAATATTATCATGTCATTAAAATGCATAAGTAGTACGTGTACATACCAAGTTTGAAATGAAAATTTAAAAGGGAAGTAAGTGTTATAATTTTTTTATTTTCTATTATATTACCCCAATATTAATTATTTTTTAGGTTTTACTAAAAAAAATATTCCCTTGCTTGTTTTATTCCTTACGCAAGTGAAAAAAGAGACATAAATAAGATAGAAAAATTACCCTAACATGCATTTAAATTTCATTGTCTATAAATTTAAAGGAGACAAATGGGAAAAATAATTAGTAGAGGTAAACATGTGGATTATGATTTTATAAATCATGATTTTAGGAGCATGTTGATCATTGTAAATTAAATTTTTCCTAGATTTGGAACTTCTTTGAATTTATGAATTTTTCATTATTTTATTGAGTTATTTGTATTCTTTTCCATGGGTTGTGATCCCAAAAACTCATCACATTACCAAGACATACTCAAAACCAAAAATTTACATTCTTTCATTTTTATATTTCAAGATAATGATGGGAATGTTTTTTCTAGAACATGCATTGCATAGTATCAATGCTATGATGAAACAGAGTAACATTTAAAACGATTGATACATTATTTTTTATTACCCTTTATCCTTGTACCCACCTTCTATTAATCAATTTTGAAGACTGTATAATCCATTGATATCCATGTTAGTAAATAATCGATGGTATAAGTATTTTTTATCCATTCTTACTATTCTATAAATGATTTTCACAATTTTTAAAAGAATAAGTATGGGGGTGGAACATTGTAAAATATAATAGGATACAATTCATTTTGGATATTTTTTTGGGGGTTATCTATTATTATATAGGAATATGTCATGAAAATTTTCATTTCATTTTTTCATTCACCTATATTTATAATAAAAAATTAAATAAATTCATGAAAAAATAGATTGTGTGTTGGGATGATAAAATATAACCATTTTCTAACCCATGTTATTTTGATCATGTGTGGATAGGGGGTGGATGTGAGATTTGTATTTATCATGAATTTCAACAAAAGAAAAAAATTATTAAAATAGAATAATAATTTTATTCAATAATTGTAATTACATGTATCATGATCCATGTTTGAGCTATCTGTGGGGAGAAAGGAATTATTATTGAGTTTTTCTGGAATATCAGGAAAAACACTTTAGAGGAAAAAACTTTTTGAGTCATTATTTTTAGATCATTTTAATACCAATCATGAAGACCCAGATTCATATGAGCCATATGAGTGAATCCCTCATGATTAATTTTGATCTCTATCTTTACACAGTGAATATGTTAGATTCTTTACAATCTTATAGTAAGTAACATGTTCTTGAGGTATGTGTGTAATGATATCCAATTTTACCCTAATAATGAGCGAGAATCTTTTGGTGAGGTAAATTGAAAATGGCATGAAAAATAATAATTATATGAAAAATGAGAATGGATGAATAAAAATTCTTGGTTATTTAAAAAGTGGAAATGTAATATAATTGATTGAATTTTACCTTTTAAAAGTGAGGAGTTGAATAATTTTTTTATGTGACACTTAAACATTTAATTTTATATTTTATAAATAGATTTTAATTAAATTTAATTTGAATCATGTAAAAGTAAATATCATTTGTATTATGTTAAAATTCCAAATTTGAGTAATAGTATGAATTCAAGTCTAGGGGTATTTGATATGTTTATTTCATGCATGAATTTTAGTGTGTTTTAACATTCTATTTTTATATTTAAATGAATAATCTTTACAATTTTGGATTGGATTGAAATTTTTTTATTTTTGGTAGTAGACATCAAATTTTTGAAAAACGAATGAATTGGGATTAACTTTGGTTGTAAGAGAATGACACCAAATATATATGAAATAATAATGTTGGAAATTATAGTGTAGAATGTTTACACAGAGTGTAATGAATTTACACATCATAATGATTTCAAAGAAGTTGTACCATTAAACAGTCCATGAAAACATATAAACCCATGAAATGATTTAAAACATCGTGTAACTACATTACATGACTGAAATTTTTCAAGATGTGTTTTTTGAAGATTTATGCAGAGATTCATGAAACCCAAGTATTGAAGGATTACACACCGTGTAACCCAATTACACATCATGATAATAGTATGATGCGGTAAAATAACTTCCACATGACAATGGATTGAATGTGTTTTCCTATAAAATAACACATCAGTCACACATAAAATGGAATGTGAAAAAAGGAGTGTCCATGAGATTCCAAAATATGACCACTACATGCATAAAGTGATGATTGGGGGGGGGGTTCTTCACCATCATTCTTCATTTCCTTTCGTCCACGGGTATCAAAGGTGCTCTGTCTCATCATTCCTAGAATGACTGAGTGGTGTCTTTTAAGTAGGGTTATGCGATTATAATGGTATCTACAATTAGGAATTGTTTCATTTTATTATTCCTGAATTGGATTGCTGCCACACTATTTATTCAACTAAAATTTCAATATTTTTGAAACTTCATGTGAATTGCTTGTGATTTTAGAGTGTTTATTTTTTCCATCAATTAAATTATTAGTTATCATATGAACATTTAGAAAATTATGTCGGTTATTTTAAAATAAGGTTGCGAGTTTCCTTGTTTGAAAATTTTATTTAGTAGCTGACCATTCCAATGGTGAAATCATAGAATTACTGTCACGTACTCAAACAAATGATCTTTTTTTCACAATTCCAACACCAAACCTAAATAAAAAATATATATTTAATCCCTAGTACTCAGAAAAATCCTTAAACATGGAATGTGTCTCTCTAGATAAAAAACCCAATCTTTACAGCTATACTTCTCTCTTTTTGTAGGAAACAAAAAAATAAATTTAAATTTTTTAATTAATTTATAACAATTAATCTATCAATGTGTGTTCAAAAATCAGACATTCCAGATTATACATGTTAAGTTAGTTTGATAGAGATTTTTATAAATTATTAAATGTAGGTCTCCCCGTATAAATTTGTTGACCCTGTGCCGTAGGATTTTACATTTTAGGAAATAGTGAATGCCATTACCAATATACATGGTTAATTTTGTTATTGTAGAACTAGTTGGTAATGGGGATTACTATTTTTCTTTCCTATAATACATGTCATTAATATAAAACCTATTAAATGTTTTATTGCATAGAATTTATATCTCTAATCTGTATCATGTTCAATGTTAAGATAATCCTAGGGAGGAACCTGTTTTATCCCTGAACAATTAACCATTTCTAATTGTTCATTCTTAGATAAATGTTATGAAATGAAAATAAATACCCTTGGTTTTTGTATTTTTGTAGAATAATTATGATTAATTTGTGTGATGGGAGAATATGGAGTTGGTGAGAGAAAAATGGCCTTAGATACCTAGTGTGGATTCTTCATGACTAGATTTCTAGGGGTTGAAATATTTTATTGTGGGGACAATGATTACATCCAATCCTTTTTCGTTAGGATATTTATCTAAATCACGATGTTTATTCCTCTTCCAATATTTTTTATGTGGTCCATGTTTTTTAAGGGGTTATGGGATTTTAAAACATTTTGATAGAATAAATATGGGGTTTTGGAGAATTTCTCTCAAATAAAGTGGTACCAAACTATAACATCAATGTATATTATAGCTATGGATTTGGATATGACATGGATTATTGGTCTACACCTAAGTGGAATTGTATGGATTAAGGACATATCATGTAGAAAACGGATACACTATAGTGAACCCATCCTCTATTGGATTCACTATAGCCTTCATTATGAAGGGATATTTTGTAAATGTTGTTCCATGGTGTCTTTGACCAAGTTCATGGGTGTCCTTTTATTAGAATCATTAACTTTTTATTAATGGAAATTTTTTTAATAAAATTATGTTGTTCCTTTAAGTTTCTCTAGTAGGATTCAATGGGAATAAAACCCCTATTTATATACCTTTTATCATCTTCCCACGGGTTATCCAATGCACTAAAGGACTACATCGAGAATGCTTTGACATGGTTTTAATGAAACAATGTTATAATTCATTATCACAGTACCCTTTCTTGCACCATTTTGGTGTTTTCCCATATTGTAATTGCACATTATAGACCATGGTGGTATCTAATAGTGTACCAATATTCCATATCGTTCCATCATACACTATGGCTATTTATTTCTATATACAAAAATACTACAACACATGTCTTGCGACATGTATATTCCTATATTTCATAAGGCAGACCTTATTTTTCCTTGTAAACCATTCACCAGGGTCTTGATTTTTTTATAAATCATTGTGGGGTCATAATATATTCATATTTTTTGAATCCATGATTCATATTCATATTACTTTTTTTGCCAAATAAATTTCTGAAGCCTGACATTGGTTTTTTATAATTGGAAATTGGAATTGAATAGAGTGTGATGGAAGGTTCATGATGTCAAATGATTTTTATTTTCAATGAAGTGTTTTTGAACACAATGACATGAATTTGGAAATGAATTCCATGAATTTTGATAAAAAAAATAATTGATGTAGGGTTTTTAATGAATTAAATGAGTTTTTAAAAAAAATTGACAATGGTTTTTAAGATGAATGAAATTTTATGAAACATAGATTGGGGTTAGATGAAATTGTGAATTATATTAGTTTGGAACCAAGGATATCCCCTAGAAAATGGTATTATTTACATTAGAATCACAAGGGAGACTCGGTAGTAGTGGAGGGAGAACAGAAGCTAAACATGTATTACCTCTACCTACCAATGGATTAATTATGAAAACACAATAAAACTTCATGAGGTTATGGATATTATTCTATTAGGATATTTTTACCTTTTCAAAATTACGATATTCATAGTGCACATTAGAATCCGTAAATCAACATGATGTATATAAATACTTTTATATTCATCCCATAGTGTTGTTAACTATGCTTCAATGATAGGAAAAAAAATCATTTATTATGCTCTACATTATTATATCATGTAATTTATGATGGAAATTTTTATTATTGATCAATTTTATAAATAGTTTATTATACTGTTTTTGAGAAACATGTTTTATTACTCTTAGTTTGCTAAAATATTAGTAAATCATGTGTTCTATTTATCATTGGAAATGTTTCATCAACAATTTTTCATATTTACTATGTAATTTTTCCCCAAACTGTTTTTTCATATTCAAAATAAATGGGTTATCAAATATTGAATTCATATTAAAAAAATAGTGAAATCCTACTGGGATTTTTTATCATATAAAAAATATTCCACCAAAATTTTTTATCTTTTTAAATATTCGTTCCAAGTAAAGGGAAAGAATAACTTCTAGATAGAGGGTTTTCATGAAAATGGGTCTTTTAAGAGTTTCATATCATGATGGATATTATAATACCAATTTATTTAATGTTTTTTTTCTTTTGATGACTTTTATAATGGTGTTGTGGACCCTTTTCACCATTATAGTATTTTTCATATAGAACTTGTTATTCTATACTCTACATTACCTTTTAAATATGGTTGTGAAATTGTAACACCCTGAGATTTAATGAGAAATATTTTTTTTAATTTATTTGATATCTTGTGTTGTACACTACACCAAGATTAGCTTGAACTATACACAACACCATATTAGCTTTCAGTATTCACAAACACTATTCTAGGTTTGTGTTGCACGCCAGAGAAAACTTCATTGATAGCGTGTGTTGTATGCAATACTGAGTTTCACTAAACGAGATATTATTATAATATTATTATGAACTAGCCGTTATGAATAGTAATAACAACTTTTTGAATTTTTAAAATTTTCATCTTTAAAAATGGAATTCATTTTTGGGTTCGTAATATCGAAATTAGCTTAGGATGAATTTTTGGTATTTTTCTAAAAACATTCAATTTTTGATGAATAGTGAAAAACATTAAGTTGTAGTTTCAAACCGAAATATTATTTGAATAATTATTTATTTTATTTAAATTTATTTTAGGTCAAAATAGATACATAATTCCTCTAAATGTTCAATGTAACTCATTGGAGTCATTTTATAATAATTTTAGATATATAAAATTTTATTGAACTTTTTAACGTCTTTTACCCACCTCATAAGAGAATTTGAAAATTTACATAAAACATAATTTTACCGCTTCTATGAGTTGAATTTAAAAATATTAGAGACACACTTGATATCATAAAGTAAGATTTCGTTTAATGAGATGAAAATAATTTTTTCTGAATAGTAACTTTTAACTTTTATTTACTACGGTTACAAGTAAATAGGGTAATTAAGGGTAAAAATGATATTATTATTACCCCAACACATGTCCTATTTCCATTGGATAAGTGTAATTCGACTAAAAACAAACTTAGGAATAATATATGACCCTTTAGGTCCACTTGGAATAGATTAGGACATTTATTATTATTTAATTCATAGAAGAGTTAAAAAAGTTAAATTCAAAGTTTAATAACTAAATCATATTTAATATAGTGTTATACAAAAGCTAAATTCGACTATAATTGTTAATTAGAAATATACAAATATTTCCTACAATTTGGTGTTTTATTTATAATTTTTAGGCATTAAATAATTTAATTTATTTATGACACCATTATGATGCAGTAATTACCTTATTAATGAAATATTAACATAATTGATATTATAAATACCTAAATAAATATAATTTTCGACTTTTTATGAATTAAAATAATTTTATAGGTTTATATGACATCTTAGTATTGATTTAATTAACCTTTTTCGAACTAATGATTCTTTTATGATTTTCACAAAAATCAATTACCAAATAGTGTCAAAATTGACATAAAATAGTTTTTAAAATAAATATTATATTATTAATTGATATTCTATTCCTAAAAATATAAAAAACACAAAAAGTACTTATATATGGTTATATATATTAATAATGAACCACTTGGAGTTTGATTGGTAGTTTATAGTATTTTTATTAACAATATAGTGTTAGAATAGAAGAAGACACGGTAAAAGTTAAATTATTTAACTTTGAGTTAAATATAAATGATAAGGATAAAATAGTAACCTTAACTTGTCTAAAACCTATTGGTTGAGAGGCGCTCGACCCATACCCACTTTATCATCAAAATAAGTCAGTTTGGAGCCATTATAAACCGAATATGACTTTATTATAAAATAATATTTTATGTTTCTCCTAAGGTCCCCCTCTCCTCCCTTATAAAAGGGCACCTCCTCCCTCTCTTATTTACACAATTTTGAGCATTCAATCTCCACCAAAACCTGAAAATTTTTCTTCTAAAACTATATAGTTATATTATAGAGGTTATGGTCTTCTCAAAAGACAAGCTCTAGAGCCCTAAGAGGATGTTTAAAAGAGGCACGCCAAGTAAGAGGTAATCTCTTCTACCGATTCTTTAAAGTTTATTTTTTCTTCTACATTCTTTTATTTAGTTTTTTCATTATAATGTAAAAAAATAAGTATCACTCATATACTTATATGTTATTAGTAATATGAAAAAACCCTATTTCACTTTCTCGTCATCCTATGGAAAATGAAATCACCTTGTGTGCGTACGTACGGAATACCATCTCCACGCCATGCTGTAATCTGTTTTTCCACCACCACCTTACTTGGATAGGTATAATGGTGTAAATAATAACAATATACGGTTATTATAACATCATAATGATTCTGAGATATTATATCATCCAATGTAATTCCATTCAATAATTATGGGAATGGTATCATCGCTCCTGTGTACGTACGGACTACTGTCTCCACAAACGTGATGAGATTACTTCTCCATGATAGCCATTCATGAATGATTATAAAGTATGTATATAATAAGTAACAATGAAACATATGAAATAATAATTCTACTCTATTTATTTATATATATATATATGTCATTTACTTCCATTTAATTCAATAAGGAAACGAAAACAACGTTCATGCATACGTACGACATACCGTCTCCATAAACAGTGTATTTCATTCCATTTATCAATCTGTTATATATATTATATTTTCATATATATTATATATAAATTATGTTTTACATTCTGGAAGTAATTAAATCATGATATACGTAATGATATCAAGAACAAAAATTCTAAACACGTATGATAAATGAAACCATTATTACCCAAAACGTTGCTTTAACATGAAATTGGAAAATGAATGGGTAATATAACGACCTAAGTGAATCATATATGATATCATTATGGTTTTTTAAAATTTAATAATATTTTTAAACCCACTATACAGGAGTTTTTGACATGTATGGATGAAATTGGACCTAAGGTAAGGTAAAACTTTTTCAATCTCATTTTTAGCCAAGATTGCAAATTCCTAAGTATTTACTGCGGTTATGTTTATCATCAATGATTATGTTTTCTCAAAATTATTTCATAAAATGTTTACAATTCTTAAATTTATGTTTAAATTCAATTTTAACCTTTTGTGAATTTTACCATAAGGTATTTAAGGAATCTTTATTTTGTTTAGCATACGAGGTATTTTTTTGACCTTTCCGAAAAAGTACGAGGAGAATGTTATTTTTAACTTATACGGCATGAATGGATTTTTACGGTTTCATAACGCATAATTTTCATGAATCATACTATATAATATTGCATGATTATTTTCAACAAAATCATTTTATTTTAAAATTTCAGGGAATTTTTTGAAAAGAAAATGATTTTGAAGAAGAAAGGATATTTTCCTTAGGAATTCATTTTAAGTGTTTTATCAAAACTATTTTCCATCTAAAATAACATTATTTAATATTTTTATGTTTCATGTATAATGTCTCCATTATTTATATGGTTTTATTTTTAATATGATGAAATGATATGCATTTTATTATATGGATTATGATATGATGAAATGATGTTTAAGAATCCCATTCTATTACATGGGTTATGCTATGATGTATGATTTATGATTTTTTGGCACACGAAGGAATGATTTAATTATGATATTTGTTGGACCTATATCTCCCTCCAATGTATTGGATAATGATTTATATCTCTTGAGATATACATTTCTAGAATGATTAGTAAATCTGGTTCAGTGATACAGGACTGGAATGAGGAGTGAACTCAATTCAGTAAGGGACTTTGTCCACAAATATGGTCTTCTCAGCAATTCCATGGCTACTGTGGAAATCATATCATGTTCTGAATGGTTTTCCAAAATTACATCTTTTATTACCATTCTATTTTATCATGATTGATATTCCTTTATGATATATGTGTTATGTACTTCCAAGATTTATGTCATTGCTCAAGACTTTGATGCTTAGATTTTATGTTAAGGTTTGTGCATTAAAATGTTTATGGATTGTTTTATGTTCCATATGTTTACCCTTACTGAGCACTTGACCTCGCCCTTTTTTATGTTTTCATTTCCCCAGGATATAAAGAAATGTTTTAGGTAAGAAAGCAGAAGGAGAATATCTTTAAGTGAGATGTTGAATATCTTTCACCGCGATTATAAGACTATGTTCTGATTTACCAAAGACACTAAACTATTACGGTCCTTCGGTTTTTGTTTTTGTTATGTAATAAGTATTCCGAAAAAGTAATGCAATGTTCATGTACTTCAAGATCGGGTCTCTAAAGTTGGTATCATAGGAAAGGATTAGTTAACCTTTGGAAACAAGAGTGTGAAGACTTTAGTGAGATCCCTAGAGTTATTTCTAATGTATGTCTATGGATGTCCCTAAGGGTACGTATTAGTATAGGTTATATTCCTAGAACTATGGTAACGATCTTAGAATTTAACCTATGATGTTATATATTGAAGTTTCTCCCCCTTGATTATGATTTTTTCCTCTCACACTATGCTTTTTGGGTTTTAGAAAATGGTTGGAAACATGAGGATTCACGATAATGGATGATATGATGGGAAATGGAATGATATTCTTTAGGAAAAACCAAATGAAATTGGATCTGGAAGTCCACATATCGTTATTATGCCTAATCATAAATCACATCATATGATCAATAGTCTCAACTTTGGTAAGTTTCCTGACTCATCTAATAAAAGAAATATGGAGTTTCATGATGATCATAGAGGAAAAAATGTTCAATTTCTCTCATGTAAATCATGTGGGAAGAGGCATTAAGGAGAATGTTTTAAAGGAAATGGAAGATTCTTTGGGTGTATAAAATAAGGACACAAAGCCAGTAATTGCAAATGAAAATGTTCAATTAACAATATTTACAAGGATAATGGTATTTCTAAGAAATCAATAATGGTTAAATGTTTTAAATGTGGATTGTACAGGAATTATGCAAACCAATTCCCTAATGTAAAATCTCATAAATATTATCATCATGGTCGTATGGGTAATATTTATGTGGATGATGATGAAGAGACCACAAATGATATGTGAGATGAAAAAAGTGTTGAGGAATAAAATTATGAATCTTAGTTATTGGTTTAAGAAGGTAGTGGAATGATTTCATGTTTATCAAGAATAATGTATGGTTTTATGGAATTAAGAAAACAAATCTATGGATTGTTACACTCCTGTCTTTCTTTGGGTATTTTAATGTATATAATGAATGGTACCGGTAACCTTGAAAGTTATTAAAATATTTTTATAAAGATGATGAAAGCACATAATGAAGGAATAAGGAGAAAATAATATGTTTGATAGTATTCAGGAGCTTATGACTGATATAATGACAAAGTGATATCATGGTTTGAGTATATTGAATTTTTGGGATTTTTGTATGTGGAAAGAGTTAACTTTTGACACCATTCATGTTTCCACTAAGGTTCGATGGGTATTCATTTTTAAATAGAATAAATTATTAATTAATTCACATGTTTGGAATGTGACCAACAAGATATATATTATGATATACGGGCGATAAATGATTGTATTAAATTCTTGGTACATGACCTTTATAGTAATCGTTTTATTTATACTATGAGATTGGACAGAAGTTTTTGGGATAAGCATAAAGATTGGAATGGACATCAGAGAGTATTGTTTATGGCTAGAAATTTTTCTTCGATATTATTTCTGGAATGTTATAATAGTGTAGTTTTAGAAAAAGGACAACCTGCAGGATGGGCGAAAACCCGTCACATCGGACAAGGATATGGGAATCGAGCCCACAACCGAAGTGTGACATTGCTTTATCACCTTCCACAATCCTACATGAAGTCCTTGGTTAGTAGAAATTAGTTTTATTTTATTAAGTGGTATGACATATTAAGTACAAGCCCATTTTTGGATCTATATACAATTAATATCACCATATATGGACATTTTTATATTTAATAACTTTTTCTATTCCTTTGTTAGAGACAGATGGAATGACCCATAATTATATCATATGGTATACTAAAACTTAAAGAATGACAAGTTCAACTTCATTTATTTATGAGATGAAGTGGAAATTGGTCATGCCATGAACAACTGTGAGATTGTACCAAAATCAAGTAACTATTTCTTCTATTTCAAATTCTTCAAATTTAGTGAATTGATCTTGAAAGCCAATAATTTCATCCTAGTGTCCTTATATCCAATGAATCATATGGTACCCTAGATAATCACAAATTTATGGCTTTGTGATTGTTGTATTTTTTATTTTCCATGTCCTATACCACTTCATCAGAACTTGATGGTTATATTTCTCTTCCATATGCATATTTTCACCTATGTTCTCTTATGTGGAAACCCAGTGATGAGTTACTTTGAGTAATCATTACATTTTATACTTTAGTTTTTAAAATTAAGTTTTAGTATCCCTTATTACGATGTGGGTTTCTATGAATGAAACTTACATGTAGTAAATGATTTATAACCCTGATGAATTTCGAGGGTGAAATTCTTTTTAAGGGGGGTAGAATGTAACAACCCGAGATTTAATGAGAAATATTCTTTTTTAATTTCATTGATGTCTTGTGTTTTACGCTACACCAAGATTAACTACACTATGAGAAAAACCATATTAGCTTGAAGTATAATAAAACACTATTCTAGGTTTTTGTTGCACGCCAAAACAACCTTCCTCGATAGCGTGTGTTTTACGCAATACCGAGTTTCACTAAACGTGATATTATTATAATATTATTATGAACTAGCCATTATGAATAGTAATAACAACTTTTTGAAATTTTATAAATTTTATCATTCAAAATAGAATTCATTTTTGGATTCAGAATATCGAAATTAGATTAGGCGGGATTTTTGGTATTGGTCTGAAAACATTCAATTTTTCTTGAATAGTGAAAAACACTGAGTTATAGTTTCAAACCAAATTTTTTTAAATAATTATTTTTTTATTTAAATTTATTTTAGGTCATAATAGATGCATAATTACTATATACGTTCAATGTAACTCATTGGAGTCATTTTATAATAATTTTAAATATATAAAATTTTATTGGACTTTTTACCGTCTTTTACCCACCTCATAGGAGCAATTGAAAATTTACATAAAACAAAATTATACCACTTCTGTGAGTTTAATTTCAAAACTTTGATAGACAAGGTTGATATCAGTAAGTAATATGTGGTTGAATTAGATGAAAATAATTTTTGGTGAATAGTAACTTTTAACTTTTATTTACCACGATTAAAATTAAATAGGGCAATTAAGGGTAAAAATGATATTATTATTACCCTAACACATATCCTAATTCTATTTGATAAGTTTAATTCATCCAAAAACATCCTTGGGAATAAAATATGACCCTTTAGGTCCACTTGGATTAGATTAGGACATTTATTATTATTTAATTCAAAGAAAAGTTTAAAAAGTTAAAATCAATGTTTAATAACCAAAACATATTTAATATAGAATTATGCATAAGATAAATTCGACTATAAATATTCATTATAAATTTAAAAATATATCCTACATAATTGTATTTTATATATAATTTTTTGAAATTAAATAATTTAATTTATTTTTGAAACAACTATGATGTAGTAATTACCCTATTAATGAAATATTAACATAATCGATATTATAAATAACTAAATATGTGTAATTTGAGACTTTTTAAGAATTAAAATAAATTTATAGGTTAATATGACATGTTATTATTGGTTTAATTAATTTTTTTAGAAAAAACATGTTGTTATGATTTTCACAAAAAGCAATTACCAAATAGTGCCAAAATTGACATAAAATAGTTTTTAAAAGAAATATTATATAATTAATTTATATTCTATTCCTTAAAATCTAAGGTTCGAGAAAGTGAATTTTATAAGGTTATATATTTTAATAATGAACCTCTTGGAGTTTTATTGGTAGTTTATAGTATGTTTATTAAGCATATATTGTAAGAATAGAAGAAGACTTGGTAAAAGTTAAATTATTTAACTTGTAGTTAAATCTAAATGATAAGGTTAAAATAGCAACCTAAACTTGACTAAAACCTATTGGTTGATTGTATTTCGACCCATCCCCACATTATATTCGACATAAGTCCCTTTTGATCCATTATAAACTGAATATGACTTTGTTAAAAAATAATATTTTACGTTTTTCCTATGGTTTCCCTCTCCTCTCTTATAAAAGGGCACATCCTCCCTCTCCTCTTTACACAATTTTGAGTCATCAATCTCCAAAAACCCATGATAATTTCCCTTATCAACCTATACAGTTATATTATAGAGGTTCTGGTCTTCTCAAAATACTAACTCTGGAGCCCTAATAGGATGTTTAAAAGAGGCACGTCGAGGAAGAGGTAATATCTTCTACCGATTATTTCAAGTTTCTTTTTTCTTATATGTCTTTTTCTTTAGTTGATTAATTATAAATTAACAACATCAGTATCACTAATATACTGATATGTTATTATAAATATTAATCAACCCTATTTCACCTTCTATCCATCCTATGTAAAAAGATATCACCGCACGTGCGTACGTACGGAATACCGTCTCCAGGCCGTGGTGTAATATGTTTTTCCCCCACCACCTTATTTGGATGCGTATAATGATGTAAAGGATAACAATATATGGTTATTATAACATCATAATAATTCTGAGATATTATATCATCCAATCCAATTCCATTCAATAATTATGGAATGATATCATCGCTCGTGCGTACGTACGGACAACCGTCTCCACGAACACGATGAGATTCATTCTCCATGATAGACATTAAATAATGTTTATAAATTATGTATATAATAAGTAATAATGAAATATATGAAATAATAATTATAATGTATTTATGTATATATATATTTCATTTACTTCCATTCAATTCAATCAGGAAACAAAAACAGCGTTCATGCGTACGTACGACCAACGGTCTATATGAACGATGTATTTCATTCCATCTATCGATATATTATATATTTTATATTTGAATAGATATTATATATAAATTATGTTTTAAATTCTATATGTATTTTAATCATGATATAAGTTATGATATCATGAACAAAAAGTCTAGACACATACGATAAATGAAACGGTTATTACCCAAAAAGTTGCTTTAACATGAAATTGACAAATATACGGGTAATATAATGACCTAAGTGAATCATATATGATATCATTATGGTTTGGTTACAATTTAATAATCTGTTTGAACCCACTATATAGGAGTTTCACACAACTATGGTAGAAATTGGACCTAAGTTAAGGGACAACATTTTCAATCTCATTTTTATCTGAGATTGTTTATTCGTAAGAATTTACTGGGGTTATGTTTATCATCCTTGTTCATGTTTTTTCAAAATGTTTTCATAAAATGTGTACTATTCTTCCATGTATGTTTAAAGTAATTTTTACCCTTTTATGTCTTTAACCACAAGGTATGTAAGGAATCTTTCTTTTTTTACCATATGAGGTATTATTTTTGACTTTTTTGGAAAAAGTACGAATAGAATATTATTTTTAACTTATACCGCGTGAACATATTTTTACGGTTTCATAATGCCTCATTTTCATGAAACATACTCTACAAGATTGCATGATGATTTTCAAAAAAAATATTTTCTTTTAAAATTGCATGGAATTTTTAGAAAAGAAAAGGATTTTGAAGAGGAAATGATATTTTCCTCACGAATTCATTTCAAGTGTTTTATCAAAACTATTTTCCATCTAAAATGACATTTTTTAATATGTTTATATTTCAAGTATAATTTCTACATTATATATATGGTTTTATTTTTATTATGATGAAATAATATCCATTTTTTATATGGATTATGATATGATGGAATGATGTTTAAGAATCCCATTCTATTACATGGGTTATGCTTTGATGTGTGATTTATGATTTTGAGGCACACGAAAGAATTATTTCATTGTGAGATGGGTAGCAACTATATCTCCCTCCAATGAATTGGATAAATATTTATACTTATTGAGATAGACATAGTTGGAATGGTAACTTAATCTGGTTCAGTGATACAGGACTGGAGCAAGGATTGAACTCGATTCAGTAAGGGACTTTGTCAACTAAGATGGTCTTGGTAGCAATGCCTTGGCTACTATGGAAATAATATCATGTGATTGATGGTTTGACACAATTAAATGTTTTATTCCCATGCTATTTTATCATTATTTATGTTCCTTTATGATATATGTGTTACATACATCTAAGATTTATGTCATTTGTCAATATTTTGATGTTTAGATTTTATGTTCAAGTTTATGCATTCAAATGTTCATAAATTGTTTTATATTCTATATGTTTACTGTTACGAAACATTTGTTCTTACCCTTTTTTATGATTTTCACTAGGATATAAAGATAGTTTCTAGGTAAGAAAAAAGGGGGATATATTTATGGGAGATGTTGAAGATCTTTCACCAAGATTAGAATATTCTATTCCATGTTTCCAAACAAACTAAACTATTACGGTGATTGGGTATTTGATTTTGTTATGTATTATGTATTCCACAAAAGTAATGTAATTCCCATGTACGTCAAGATCAGGTCTCTATAGAGATCATTCCCTCATTATATTCATTAATTCCATTGTTCATATTATTATCAAATGGGAATCGAGAATTCCATTTGGGCCATTTACGGATTTGCATAGGTACAATTTAGGTGGGTTATCAGAGATTGTTATTTAAAAACTTCATCAGATTTATATTTTAAAAATTAATATAATAGATACATTTTATTAATTTATAAATTTATATTTTCATTCAATGATAATTTTAGTCCTGATTCGTGATGATGGAATCATTATTGAGTGTTTTTTTGAATTTTTTTTGAACAAATGTTATAATAATAATAAAATTTCAAATAATAATACAACCATTTCTGAATCATTATCTTTTAATAAAAATAATTTTAATTCATTATATAAATTATTATAAACATTATGTTATGGAGGTGATTTAATGAGAAATATGTATTTCAATGGAGGTGGTAATCTGTATCTACAAATGAATGATGTTTTTTCCATTGAATGAGAAGAAATTAGAAATAGTTTTTAATTATTAAAATATTTAAAACGTTATTAATGTACTATTTTTTCATTAAATACATGTTTTTAAACACCAATTTAGGGAGGCAATATAAAATAAAAAATATTGTTCATAGACAATGTAGTATGCACATACACATTAGAAATATGTACATTTTTAATTTAGATGGGTGGAAGGTATGTAATTATTGGTACAAAAACATAATAAAATTTTTTATATAAATTATATTGATGTAATTATTTTTGAATGGTATAATTTTATTTTAGTTATAATAATAAGAATTAATGTATCCAAAAGTAAAATAATTGTTTTTAGATAATTTTCCTTAGTCCTTAGAATAAATCTATTATATATTGGGTTAGTAGTATAAGAGGTGGTCTTCTTGAGAAATTATAACCTATTGGATATGTGAAAAAGTGTTTCAGTTGTATTTGGTAATATTTTGGAAAAAACAAGGGGGTTGTGGTGTGTTTATATGTAGGGTGGTGATGGATTCCTTTTATAAGTGATAAGATTTTCATTTTTCTAATAATGGGTGCACTATTAATTGAATGTGGCTCCCAAAGCTGTCAGTAAAGGATATTATATAGTATAATATTGATAAATACCTCAATAAATTATTAAGATACATGTTTTAAAAAAGTTGTGTGTATTTAAGATCTTAGATTTACCCCTATACAATGATGAAATTTATTTGGGTAATAGATTTTTTTCTAAGTTATTATTTTTTTGAATATATATATAAGAGAGATTATAATTAAAAATATAAACTACATTTTATTATAAAAATCTCTAAACATGTTCGAAATTAATTATAATTAAAAAATAAATAACGAATTTAAAACTATTTCAGTGGAAAATATAATATAAGTTAGAAAATAACATATATAGGTTTATAAATTAATCATAATATTTTTAAATATATAAATTTACTGAAAAAATAAATAATTTATCCTTAAATATTATTCGTTAATTTTTCACAATTTCTATATAATAATGATTTCAAACAATTTATTGTATTTAAAAAAAACCTTTCATCACTATTATTCTAAAAATCCATCTCTTCAAGAAAATGAAAAAAATATATCCAAATATAGTATTGTCAAGTTGAATAAAAATACATCTCTTTTATTACATTAATTTCAAAAATATTACAAATTCTAAATTTTTTAAAAAATAATTTATATGGAAATGAAACTGCTTTTATAAAAAATTGATCTATAAAAAACATTATGCTCTCTTAATATTGTTTCTTATTTATTTGGTATTCGATATGACAGTTTATATTATTTGTAAAATATGTAATATATAAAATATACCTTTAAAATTAATCAACTTAGTTTCTTATGAACAAAATACATTTCATATAGAAGAATATACTTATTTGAGAAATTTAATTAAATTTTTTTATTTCTAATATATTCAGAATTATTAATTTATTAATAAAAAATAATTAAATTTTGTGAATTTTCTATTAATACAACTTTATTTATTTAATAAAATTTTTAAAATGAAAAATATATAAACTACATATAATATAGTATCTCTTAAAAAAAGTACATGTTTATATTTTTCTAACACATCATTCGTAACCACTAATTCTCTCTACATAAGGATTATGGATAAAATTATATCTTGTTGTAGTCATTGTTCATGGTTCCGCTAGCATGGACCTCATGGAAATTTCTATGTGCTTAAACTATTCTAAAAAAAGAAAACTCTCAAACCGTAATATTTGGTGTTTATTTGGGGCTTTGCCTAGCGAAACCCCTAGTTAATCTATCCCCATTCCATGATTAGAAAAACCATGTTCATAAAGAATACTTTTAATATGTGGTGTCATGTGCATAATTTAATTAATATGGTTCATAATGTTGTTATTTCTTATTATACATGATAATTTCTCATGCATATTATAATAGCAGAATTTAATAATTTTATATTAATGTATTAAACTTTCTTTCTTATTTATGTGTTTTATATGAAATAATCTATTAAATATAATTTTTATTTTGAGGATAAATTAATTCTTAACATTTAGGGTGTTAAATTCCCTCCTCTAAGTAAATCCCATCTTCGTAATTTTAATTATCTCATAATAATGAAAATGAATAACGATATCTGAAATATATACAAAACTCTAGATAAAATTTTATTGAGATATATCAGACTTTCAAAAATATAGAAAATATTATTTTCCATATAATATGTTTATTCATATTATTAAATTTTTCTGAAATAATTTGAGAAAAATAATCCTTATGATTGGGCATAAACCCATGAAATTAATTTTCATGGAGTGTTCATAGTTATCCTCCAATTTCCAAATTATCATAAGTTAATTTTCAATTGGAAGTGTGATTTACAAATTTCAGTAACTAATATATAGTATATTTGGATATACTTATTCCATTTTCAAATCAAATTAAATTCATCTAAAAAATATTAACAAATTTTACATGAGAAAAAATACCTTTATATAAAAATGGGACCTAATAATAATATAATTTTATGAATTCTCATATCATTTAATATCATATTATTATGGTGGATAATTGAATATCTTACAAAAAATCCTCGACATAATAGAAATCCTTAAATAAAAATACTATTAGATAGCAAAAAATATCGATTATATGATATTTGTAACATAGTTATAATAAGACACTATAGTAGCAGTAATTGTATAAGCTCTTCATTTTTACTTATAAAATAATGTTTTATCATCACTACTAACCCTATTAGCCCTTGGATTGGGTAGTTGATTTTTGTAATGTTCAAAATCCTTTAATTTTATGCCCTGAGTGTGGGTAATGGAATAGATGGAACTATATTATCCAATGTTACCTCAATCAACCTCTTTATCACTTTATAAAAATTATATACTTGGTGGGAACTCATCCTATACTAAAATCAATTTATCATACTATTTATGCAATATACAATAATATTACTCCCACATTTGTGTCATTTATCTGGTTGAAATTAATTCCTCTAGGAAATTTTACATCAGGGATTGCATGATAATATATATTTATATTAATATCTCCAATATAATTTGATTCCATCATTTATATTTCAAATATAAGTGTACATCAAAAAATATATCTATATCTAGGAAAGTCACTTATAGCTAATTCATTTTTATGATTTGATTTTATGACACAATAGAATCATTCGACAATACCATAAAGATCAATATCAAAATTTTAGAGATAATTTTTGAGTCTCATGATGTAATATACATTTGTACCCATGGAATAATCCTCCTTTTGATTCATCCCTATGAATTGTATCTCCATTTTTTTACAAATATGTTACAAAACATATTTGTTAAAGAATATATTATTAAACAATTCTCATCTAATAGAATAAAATTTTACCTATTTAATTATATTTTCAATGAGGGAAAACCCTTAGATAAACCCAAATTTTTTATAATAAACAACTAATAAATATATATCATGGTACTAGTTCTAGTAAATAAAAAATTACCACTCAATATAAGTGGTCTATTTGTCTGCAGTTTTTTTGAGCTGGAGTACCCAGTAAAGGAAGGTGGTTATTTTTTATAAAGGATTACATAATAGTTTCTCCATTGTGGTTGAATTTTTGAGGTCAAAATGGTTTTAGTTCTAATTCATATAATTTTAAAGTTGATATAGAATATATAAAAGATTCCTTGATCTTGTCCACTTCATATTTGGTTGCTCATTGTCATAATCATGACACCTCCCATAATAACCACCCATAAATTGGTTGTGACTTAATCTATCTTGTACCTAAATAATATAAATAACAATATAATAAAATGGTAATCTTGAAAATGAAAAAACAACAAACATAAAAGGTATTAATTGTAAATGAAAAATAAACCCAAACAAATTAATTTTAAAGATTCAATATAGGTTGTTCATTACCAATATCTTAGTAGTATATCTATCAATACCATAAAAATGGTATCAAATCTATCATAATGGTTTATAAATAGATTTTTAATCACTAAATAAATTCCATTTTGTGATTGAAAACTATTGTGAAGTTTGGAATATTTTTTATGGACTAGGTGAAGATCAAGTCAATACCCAACTTTCCATTTTCACGTTATTACCCTTAAATACATCTTCCATATCATGAAAATAAATTTACATCTACACATTGATTTCACTAATAAGAAGCCATATAATATCTATTCCAATAAAACATATTTATTTTACCTTATAGATATACATAAACCTAGTGTTTCCACTAAAGACTCTCATTTCGATCCCAAAACTACTAATCCAATCCAAAAAATCAAAACTATACTCTATAACCAATGGAGTTGATCGATAAATGTACTACTGGGTCTTGTAAAAAAACACATAATTTACAAATAGATTTTATAAAAAGGGAGATGATTCAATCCTAACATATATATATTCCCATTTTTAAAAAATTACATATCTCTAAAATGATATAACCAAAAGATATATTTTGATTTTTTGATTAGCTACATAAGAAATTATTTATACAACACTGTGTATATTTCTCCGCAATGAAATCCACATTATACTACATTCAAAACATCCCATGTGTTTTATTATTATTGAAAACCATGAGAATCGAAAGCATAAGAGGAGTTGAGCTCAAATGCTCAATAAGGGAAGAACATATCAATATGAAATCAAGGGTTACATTTAAATCATGTGAGAAAACATTTTAATGAGAGAAATATGTTATTAAAACATATAATAATAGTTAAGAATAAGTACAAAATTGAAGTAAATATAATATAAAATGATTAAAATTGTACTATTTCATAATACTATATAATCATGAGACAATAATTTTGATATGTGGATTATAACGTAGGTATATAACATGGAAATGTCGCATACATATTAAAATGGGAATAAAAACATTTTTAGAAAATTTAACATTAACTAATTCAATAAATATATTTTTTATTATAAAAATTATTTTCACTCATCTTGTAGTAGAAATAATAATAATTTCTATGCATCAAGCTGTGAACATAACTATAATATATCTTATAAAAAATTTACACATTATCATAAAATGGTGAAGTAAGAAATTACATTAAAAATTTTCATTCAAGATTTTGACATAATGAAATTTATGAAAAACTGTTTTAAAATGAATGTCATTAATTATGACTTGAATATGAATCAATGGGTTTCATTGTAAAATTTGTAGTGGATAGTAAAAATTTTGAATGGGAAAGGTAAAAAGAATTACATTTTTGTAAATACGTTTATAGAATCCCATATCATAATAATGGTTAATAAAAAATCTTCTCAAAATATTGTAATGAGAAATATTAATATTAAAATAAATAATAGATATTTAGATTTAGAAATAAGGTATTATAAAATTGTGATGATAAAATATAGTGGAGGAACTAGAGAGACCTGAAAAAATATATTTTTCATGTGACATGAGGGATTGATTGTATCTGCTTGTATTGATCATGATATAGTCTCATTCAAATTGGGTCTATTTAGAAATAAATATTTTTTTCCTAGGTGATCTAAATAAGTGGTTCTTAGTGGATCATGTACTGCCTCCACGGTCAAAATATATTAATAAAAATATTTTTTATATGATCATATTGATAGGGGGTCTTTCAATTTCCATCATTGAGGTCCCATTTCCAAGATTAATTAGTAGGAAGGGATGAGTTGCTCATGTAGTGAGCAATCACGATGTTGTTGTGGATGGATTAAATAGATTAAAATATTTAGTTAATGTGTGGGATCAAATTCTCAAAGGGGAGAATATTAATAAGTATAATGATCTTAATTAATGAATTCATTAGATCAAGGTATTTGAGTAATGAAATATGGCCACCATGGGGAGTGGAAAATTTCATTTGGTCAAATAATTAGATGAATGTAAAATGGGTGTGTAGAGTTTTATACCAATATCACTAAATACATTCTAAACTAGGATATATAAATTTGTTGATATCGTTGATAATAAAAATTTCAAGAACACACACACACTCAGCTATGGATTTATATTTGAAAGATAAACTAGTTATATTGGAATCCTTATATCCTTTTGGATATTACCTCCTAAATTAGGGAACCAATCATAATGGACATCAAAAAATCATAAAATAGTATGTATACACTATTATATAATTTTAGTTGAGGTTATAAATGCTAGAATAGTGTTTGAATAAGAAATTAAAAAAACTAGGACTAACACAATCAATTCAAAAAATAAATACAGAAGCGGTCCAGACATCTACAAGGAATGTTGCTTATTGGTCCATATATCATGTAATTATAAAATGTCTAAATTTTAAAATGATATCAAGGTTTAGGGAAATGTTACATATTCCTATCAAACATACTCTATCAAGGGGATGGGAATGTCATATTTCACCATTTATTTTATTATGATTATGGGAATCCCTATGAAAACACCCTATTCATGAATTATGATGAATGATTTTGGTAACTATATGATTTGACAAGATGGGGATAGGATTTTTGATTAATAAGTGCCTCATTTACACTCTCAATCACTAGAGGTGATCCCTATGGACAATACAATGAAAACCTAGTACTCTAAATAAATAATAATTGACTATTAGGCTGTCTGTTAATCACTAGTATGAATTATAATATTTTAAGAAGGAGATAAGGATTCTTAGTATTTGGTTTCCACATTCATAATGGATGACCCCATATTGAAGTACAACAATAAGGTAAATGTAGAACCTGATTCCCATAATTTGGACAATTTAGTAACACTAAATAATGAATTTTCAATGTATTCACCCCTTCTAGTTACATAAATTTATTACAGAGATGGGAATGATCATTTATTGATTTCCTCTGGTGGGAACTCAGTTGGTCACATAGATTCCTATCATGAGCTATGAAACATAGACCAACCCAAATAGCTCTATAGAAAAGGGCCTAGTATCCTAAGATAAGGATGAGGTACCAATCACATAGGTCTCTTAAACTAAATAATCTAGAAGGATTCTGTCTAAGGTTACAAAATGAAATACAGTGATCACCACTAATAAATTGAACCATATTGATGGAATATTATTGTACGATGATATTAATTAGTCTCACCGTAGAGGCTACCTTAGATAGGGATAAATCCTTGGATATAATATAAGGTATATTATGAATTTTAGTCCCCAGGGAGAACTATAAGATCATAAAAGGTATATTGAAGACCATCCACAATGATATTTTATATAAATAGAGCCATAAAGAAATTATATGCTATCTATTCATGAATGAAAATACTTTATTATAATAATAATGGGATAGAGAACTCCCCTATGATGATAATGAATATGAATTTTCATATGGAAATCAATTATCTATTATTTTGAATAACTAAACCCAAGATGAATTTTTAAAGATAATTATCTTTTGTGAATGAATCTCTTGGTTCGACTCTTATTTACGATAAATATATTTATATGAATGTAGAGAAAATTTTGCTCTTTTTCATGAAAACATTCAAATTATTACCTCTATCAGATGATGTTATAATAACTCATTGTCTTTCACCTTTAAAAACATTTCATTCACCCTCTTTTTATGTGACTCTAATTGATTTATACGGAGGAAGGAGATCTGGAATATATTTGTGTCAATGTACAAATAAATTCCTCACATATAGAAAATTATGGGTTATTTAAATATAGTTCTATATCCAGATGAAAAAACTTGTAAATATGAAAAAAAGTTGGTTCTTTATTACATTTATTAAGGTAGATTTATTGAATTCCCAGTTGATATAGATGTGTTCACATTGAGTTTATACACTATTAATAGAAAGCATGTGAATAAACTTGATAGTTGTTTTGTACATGTTAAGGATAGAATTGTTCATGTTAATGTTGTTGTATGTACTATTCTCAGACTCAACTCTAGTAATAAACCCCAATTGTAGAAATAGTGGATTTAATGTCATTAATATTGAATCAGTTTTCTATAAATTAATGAAAAATGTAGCGGTATGAATTTTTTTGTCTCAATTTTAACATAATAAAATACCATTTTTTGCATATTAATTATAAAACCATCACCAAAAACCGAACCATGGTTCATTTATGGAATCATTTATTCTGAAAAACCAATGCCATAACTAAAAATATGGCATCTGATTTAAGTAATACATACACTGTAATTTAAAAAAATAGCATTTTTTTAGTAAAATATACGCCATAAATTTGGAAAAAAATAAATTAGCAACTATTTTCCTAATTAGATATGTTTAAATGCTTTAAAAAATTATACAAGATTAGGAAAACATCATTTTTTTCAAACAATGAAATCATATCTCACTCATGATTAACCATATGTTGGTGACCTTGTGATCCCAACAATGATTATTGATTATATTTTTCGGTATTTATCATTATTTCATAATATATGTAATTATTATTCATTATCTATCTTTATTTAATCATGTATGAATGTATTTATCTTCATAAACCATTCCATATATGACCATTATCAACATTGTTATTTATTTTATTTTTTCTTGTTTATTGTTCATTTCTACAAACATTTTTATCATATCATTCTATTTTTGTTCTTCCAACCAATTAGAGGGAGTACACTCAAATTAGGGACCAATTTTCCCTGGTGAAATATGCATTTTCATGTATTTTTTGTAATTTTTATGTAAAATTATTTAATATTTAGTTTTATTTTTTTAGTAATTTCTTCAATTATTTGTATACAGTTGATTCTTATTTATAAACGATGTTATTAAATCATGTTTATTTTGATGAATTCATTATTTTATGAAATTATAAAATTTTCATGAGGATATATATTTACTAATGTGTTTGTGAAGTAATTATATGTAAAATATGTATCTTTCATATTTTTCTGAAATTTTGATGTGTGTAAAATATTCATTGTTGTTTTGATTCTACTTTTACAATAAAGTGGTTGAACATGATCTATTATGAAGAGATTATAGAAGATGTGATGGATAAATGTAGTATTTAATTATATTATATAAAAAAGGATCAGTGGATCTTAGAAAGATGATGATGATTATGATGGATGTATGTGGATTTATAAAAATAAAAAGTAAAAAATAGTGGAATTTGAATAAAATAAACTAAGTCATGTTATTTGAAGCAGAATTTGGGTTTTTTTTAAAAAAATTATAATAACGATGATTTGAATAGTTGGAATGAAATAACAAAAAGATCAAGAGAATTGATTAATAATATTATGATAATTTTTTATGGATGTTTGATGTGATTTTATATAATTATATGGTAAATTATTATTTTTTACAATGTTATTCAACCAGTGATATGATATTTTTATTTGGATATTATCTTATAATGTGATCTGAAAAATATCACTACATTATTTATTATTTAGGTAATTATTATTTTTTATCACATTGTTGTTATATTTGGATATTAATGTGGTATGAAGTCTTGTTTTATGACTCAAGGGATATTGTGTTCCCTATAGAAGACGTTGTGAGTGACTATAATTTATAATTTTATTACCAATATTTTTTATCGAATGTGTCTTTTTAAATGTATATGTTTCTAAATATATTTTTAATTTTTTTTATGTTTTAATATATTCACCAATCATATTTGGATATCAGGTATTCAATGGATTGTAATTGGATAGATTTATGAAGAACCATTAGTGAATAGAAAAATTATTTGATGAATTCATTGAATTTTCTACACAAAAATCAATAAGACATTGATTGGATTTTTCTTCTTTCTTTTGAAGTGTTTGAATATGGGAAATTACCATTAAATCAAAGATCATCTAATTTTCTATGGTTTTGTCACTTATTGAAGAATTTGGATCTGGAATGGTTAAAGAACCAATGATTCAATATATAATGTTTTTAATAATACTAATAATGAGGCTGAGGATCTTATTGAAGAATTAATTCCGAATTTAGTTGTTGAAACCATCAAAAAAGAAAAAACATTTGAATGATTGTATGCATATTCTAAGAAGACATTATTTCTAGGGTGTGGTAACAATACAGTGTTATAAAAAATTTTGAGTTTAGTTATCATTAATGAATGAAATGGGTTAAGTGATAATAGTTTCTCCAACATACCTGTTCTTTTAAAAGAGTTACTTTTATAAGGAAATTGACTTCTAGATTCCAATTATATGGAAAATAAAATATTATCCACAATGGGATTGTGGAATAAAAAGATGCATTATTTCCACAATGATTTTTAGTTTTATATGAAAGAATATGAATATTAATCAAGCTATCATACATATGGGATACCACTCAATAAAATAAAAAAGTTAATATAGATTCATTCTCACGTACTGTTTCTTAACCTCATGAAAAATTAATTTCTTACTTTATAAATACAACATCCAATAAATTTTTTAAACGATTCAAATATTTATTTGGTGACTCATTCTTTGGTAGTAAAAAAAGATAAATCTAAATAAATATAGTACCTTAGAATAATTACTCATTTGAAGTGTCTATTTGAAAATTCAATTAAATAAAAAATCTAAAGATGGAATTCAGATTAGAAAATATCTTATGGTAGCTTATATCACCCTACTAAATCACCATAGTGGAAGAGATTTGATAAAAAATTTCATGATTTTTGAAGTGAATATAGAAATATCCGAATGGGATTATGTATAGATGGAATGAATCTATATTATATCCTAAGTATCCAACACAGTTCATGTATAGTTTACTTAGAAGTTTACAGCTTTTCCCCACATCTATGTATGAAGAAAATAATTTATGTTGGGCTTGAGGATTTAGGGGCTAAAGTAGCTGGAAAATAATATTAATGTGTATCATTCACCATTTATTGATGATTTGAAACTACAATGGTAAATAGGTGTAAATGTTTTAAATGAATACAATAAATTGTATTTTCTTTTGAGTGATATGATAACGTTCACTCGAAACAACTTTCCTACGTATGGAAAATTATCGATATATAGTGTTAATGAACATAAAGTATGTCCAATTTTTGATAAGAGAATCCATATTGTCAATTTCCGAAAGAAGAAATGATAGTGTACATGTGACATAGAATGTTTTTTCAAATTGATCATCCTTATCATAGATTGAAAAAATTATTTAACTGTTTACATGTATTCAACCTTCCCACTTGAGTATTTCACTTGATGAATATTACGATATGGTAAAAAAATTTGATTCAACATTTTAAAAGAAAATAATTGCTCATCTATAAAAAGTTATTTGTAAGAAAATATATTTTTTTAAACTACCTTAATGGATATTTTTAGAGATAAAATATAACATCGATGTTATTCATGTTTAGAAAATGTGAGAATTTTATTGGAACATTGTTAGACATAAAAGCATTGAAACAATATGGATTGCATGCCATATTATACTTTATATCAATCGGAATACATTTGGGGTTAACACCCACTCTAAAAAGAAATAGAACATATTTTCCTCCGGATTGTTACACATTAAGAAAGTTTGAAAAGAAAATTTTATTTCAGTTTCTTCATCATATTAAATTCCCCAGTGATTATTCTTCAAATCTATATAATTTGGTTTCATTGAAGGATTATTAATGAGTAATTATGAAATCTCCTGATTTTCATGTATTGATGTAATAAAATCTACCAATCACAGTGTGTGTTATATTTCCAAAAACTATCAGAAAGACTATCATCAGGTTATGAGATTTTTTCCAATTCATTTGTAGAAAATTATTGATCCAAATTTGTAATATATATTGGGGAATAAAGATTCTCTTATTATTTTTCAACTATAAATGTATTTCCCACATATTGTTTTATATAATAGTTCAGTTGGGGATTCATTTATTGTGTGAGATATAAATATATGGGTCTCTTTTTTTATGATGGATTTATTTATTTTGAAATATATTTGAAAATATTGAAGGGTTATTATTAAAATAATTATCAACAAGAGGCCTCTATTATTATAAAATATGTACCAGAAGATGTGATTGAGTTTTTTACTGATAATTTGTATAATCTAGAGCATATTGTCCTCCCTATATCTCGACATGTGTTTTCTGATATTGATGGTTTAGGTAATTGAGGCATTAATGTAAAGGTCATTCCGCATGATGATGTGATGAAGGCATGTTTATAAATTATGAACAATAATGATGAGGTTAAATGAAATATATATCTTCATATTAGGGAATTAAAGGTACAACATCTAAAAAGAAATGAAATTTAGTCAATGGATGTGCATAAAAATATACTTGTTTCATGGTTTAAAGAGAAATTCAACATGGATATATCTACATCAGAAACAATAAACTTGTTATAAAGAGAACTATTTCTTAATTTGATCAAATGATCTGGATTTTATATTACAGGGTACACATTTTAAACAAAAATTCATTTTAAAAAGTGCTCCATTAAAAACAATTATGTAATGGTCTTAGCTGAAGAACTTCATTTTTTTAGTGGAAAAGATGAAAACCAAATTTCTGCATGATCTCCATATTTTGGAATTCATGAAGACATATTGTTAATTTATTGGTACCACTTTTTGTATAAAGTTGGATTTTCTGTTAATAGTTGTCAATGAAGAAAAAAATGATGAAGGAGAAGAAGAATAACTCCCAAGTTATTCAGAGTGATGAATTATGACGATTTTTAAACTGATCATAAGTTCAATGTATAATGATCAAAGGTGATATATTTTCTAGAACAATGAAACTACCTTAGAGAGTGTTGAAGGGATTCAAGTTATATAGTGATCACGAAACATCTCACCATTCAAGGATACCATGATAGAGCCTAACTTAAGAGACATGCATCATTTCATGGGGGATAATGTGGTGATTTGATGATTTAAGAATGGTCAAACAAAGATGAGAAGTTGATTGCAGTCATATTCAGTGTTGACTGGAAATACTGATGTTACTGGATGATATAGAAGCACCAATACTTTCTCTAGAAAAATCTATTGATTCCAAATGTGGTTGATCGAAGACTTATATCATGACAAAAAAAGTAAATGATTAAAGCATATGATTGTTGAATAATAAATACGATAGTGAAATAGAATGGGGGTTCTGGTTGAAGCATATATTTAATGTGGAGTTGTTCCCTAGTGTTTTGCAAATTGTTGGACCTCAAAATAAGGATTCTGTTTCTGGAAATGGAAGGATATCTTCATAGGAGTGAATGAGATGTGGAATATCTAAGTAAATCATAAATGGAAGCATACCGCGTACCTCAGAGCATGGACCACAAACCATGTTTGGGAAATAGTTCATGGACATGTACCATGTAGCTGGAAAGGTACGTAGAACAGTTCACGGAATGGGTTGCAGTACAAAAAAAGATCACTAAAGATTGGTTTATGGTTCATGGAATGGATCATCATTGGAAAAAGTGATGTAGTAAGAGGACTGGAAGACACACTGCACGCGGTGACATATCACAGTTCGTAAGAGGGTCACAGTATGTCGTTGAGGCTCATAGTATGAAGAAAGATCATAGTATGTAGTTATTCTTGTACCACATTGAAAACATGGATAAAATGGATTAACAAAAATTTTAGAGTTATTTTCCTATATAAGGAGTGATAATCCCATTTCTTAGAGAGAGAGAGAGAGAATTTGATAAGAAAATATCATCGATAAGGAAGTACTCGGCTATGTCTGAAAGTGATATGCTGGAGAGATACTGCATAGGATGAAGTGATTTGTGAAAGACAAAACTGTTCATAAAATAAAATTTATTATTCCACAAGAGATATTTTCTGTAAGAAATTGTGGTATGTGGGAGAGGATATAATTCTAAGAATTTGAAGAAGAAGTCCGCAGAAGGATGAAATGGAACACAGAGGTAGTATGTGAAGGTGAAACATGAAGGCGTTACGCAGAGGTCATACACAACGGACGTATGCGGAGGCGGCACATGAAGGTGGTGTGTGGAGTAGAGGCAGTACCCTAAGTAGGAATAATATGTTGAGCATACATGGTATGTGGAGCAGGTGTGGAATGTGGACTTGGAGCGGTATGTAGAGTAGGTAAGGTACATAGATCAGAGATAGTCCGTAGAATTAGGGACAATTTATTGAAATGAAAACATAACAAAGGCAGATTGTGATTTTATAAAAAAGGGAAGAATTTAGAATTTAATCTGTAATTGTACTAAAGGAAAAAACTTAATATAAAATACCATCAATTTATTACTTCATTGTAAGCCTTGTCTCATGCGGAATAGAGACAAATAATTTTCATACCAATCTATTGAAGAGATCTTCATATTGATAAAATGATCGATACCTCACCCAAGGCAGTGAGCAAGTTGGTTTAAATAAAAGTGATCCATGGGAAGCATTAGACAATCCCTGAACCTTTGTAAAGGTTGTGAGAAATGTACAGAGAAACTATTCCTGAACATTTTTTATCCACACCCAGTGATGATTAGTGGAAATTGGTGTGATCGGAAACCTGTTTTCATATGCTCCATGGATTTATCCCTCATTGGTGAACCAAGTAAATATGATGTGTTTTTACGATGCATGTGAATGTTTTAGTTATTGCACGTATATATCACACAAGTTTAAACACATTCCAAGAAACATGGGAAAAAGATCCAGTAATGGGGAGAAAAATATTGCACCTTGATTCGTCCACCTCCTCCTAGGGTGTTCTAGGGTCCATCAATTGGTACCAAATAGAATGGTTTACTTATGTTGTACAATCTTTAGTAATTATATTTAGAAGAGGATTTGGGTTTTATCCCTGAGTCAATAATGAATAGATGTCTTGATGAAATTCCAATTATCTATGAGCATAAGTCTATACCCAGTAATACCATGATGAACATGAAAAGAAATAGAAGAGACGTTTGAATAATCTCCTCTTATCTTAAAAGATGATACTTCT
This sequence comes from Viscum album, assembly GCA_963277665.1. Taxonomy (NCBI): domain Eukaryota; kingdom Viridiplantae; phylum Streptophyta; class Magnoliopsida; order Santalales; family Viscaceae; genus Viscum; species Viscum album. The sequence goes on from OY728158.1 coordinate 437,455,210, forward strand.
AGTTGTCCATGCATTTCCAATAAAGAATAAATATTAGGCTTGTAAAGTAAATAATAGGTGGCTCAGGTTACCACTAAACATATGAATTCCATCACAATTGATCATATGTTTACCTCGCAGGATCTTGCATGTGATCAATAGAATTTAAGAACCTATCTATATGGTATTCCTAAATAAATAGTTGTTGATGTTGGTGGAATATTTCAATTCATGTAGGTTGAGATCACCAATGTTGAAAAAGAATTTGGAAATAAAGAAAATGGATTAGTAGGAAAAATATCAGAATGTTTTAAGCTCTCTAGATTGATTGAAGCCTTTGTAAAGAAAGATGGATTCAATAATACTATGGAATAAAGGTCCCTCGCACTTGAAGATGCACCGAAGAAGGAAAATGAAAATAAATTTTTATATTTGAAAAGAAAATTCCTAGAAGGTCAAGGAAATATAATATTCTTTTCAAAAAAATGTTATTATTCATGAAGTTGAGGTTGAAAGATTGAAGAAGACTTATGAACAGAAGATGATCATGATTGATGATCAGACGATCATCCTCAATATGGAATGTCTAAAATTGGATGCTCAGTTGACCAATATTTATAAGACACATGTTGTGCCTTGAAAAATAAAAAAAAATTGTTTTTACTAGTACTGAGTATCCATTGGAGGATTCTAATGTTGATAGTCCTTCAACAAGTGATGAGTAGATCATGACTTCTGTTGATGAACGATCCCAAAAAACAGTGTCTGTTTCTAATTAATTCACCATGGATTAACCTAAAATTAAAATACCTCCAATATGAGATAATAAGATCATGACATATTTTGGTGATATACCAAAAGAAATAGAGAGGAATAAGGTACCATTCAATCCATCGTGTACTCATGTTTCTAAATATTCTTTCAAAATCCATGAGGGAAGGAATGGAAATTCAAAACAAGTATGGATGAGGAAAGGTGAGGAGTTACCTTCCACCATTTCTAGGGTGGATACGAAGAACCAGAATTTGGAAGACAATTCCCTATCGAGAGAACACTAAATCAAGAATAAGACCCAACAACTTCATCAAGAAGATATCAAGAAGTTATGATTTTTCGGCCAATGCTGGTGCTACAAATGTTTTTGGAATTGTGAATTAGGTTGTTGGTATAATCCATAAAATTAAAAAACCTCATGGAATCCAATCACAAGGGGGGGAAGACGGAGATAAAGAAGCCACTTCCACATATTCAAAAGCATCTGTATACTACAAAAAAAATTTAATTCTTGACAACATCTGTGATGTATGCAATGGAAGTGGTAACAAGGTTTGTATGAGTTCATCTCAAAGTGCATCAAAATATATTAAGATTAGAAGACCACATAAGATGACGAAGAGTGAGAAAGTATCCTTTTTAATAAATCATAATAATATAGTGAACACAAATTTCCCCAAGAAGATCTCAAGTAGGGAAGCTGAGAAAACCATGGTTTTTTTATTAATGATTATATGATGGGAAATTCATCAAAAGGAGAAACTAATAGGGTTGAAACTTATATTAACCTATGTGGAAGAGATAGAACTACTACAACAGTTCCAAATGACATGTTGGTCATCTATCCAGAAGAGTTTTAATGAATAAGGAATCTTGAAAATGCACAGGCTGTGGATGGTGTTAATGGAATAGAAGAAATTTTGAGTGGTAAAGATAAAGGGAATGAGATATTGCAATCCAAGAGAAACAGATTTGTTTAATATGTTATGTGTGAGAGATGTACAAAAAATGGTCACATTGTAAATGGTTTTCTATCCTAAAAACATAGGAAAGAAGAATACTTTAAGAGGATTAATAATATATCATTCATAATGGCTATTAAGAAGTGAAATTATCAACACAATGTAGGATATAATATGAAGAGATCTAGGGCATATCAATATAGATCAGGACAAATTTTCATATGTCCAAACATAAAAAAATTGAAAAAATGGAGAATTGTGGTTGAACAGACAATATAATCCAGTCTTCTAACATTGTAGAAGCAAGGACGAACCAAATTATTCACTTAATCATCTGTGTATTTTATTTGTGCTGATAGTGTACAAAATTAGAGGTGATAGATGATCTTAGGGGGAGAACCTAAAAAGTAGTGAATGCTGTCAACTCTTGATAACTATGATGAAGACGTTTTTGTCCTTATAAGATTATTCAATTGATATTCCAAGATTGAAATGAAGATGTATCTTTCCTGATGAAGATGATGAGTAGTGTTTCCATTGAGGATGATCCAAATAAAGAAGCTGCCCAAATTATTATTTCAATCAGTATCAACATTAGTTGTAATTAAATTAAATTACTCTGAAAATTACCAGAAGAACTTGTCACTGGAAAAAGTTTTCCATTTCTGATTCTCTCATCCTTGGTTACTCAGAATTATGATCATTTTAAAAAAGTGTAATAAATTAATTAATTAGTGACATAAGAAGAATGGACGTTCCCTAAGGCCACTTATCCTTCCAAATACACTTGAATGTTTTTGGTCAGCTCGATGAACTAAGTGCAGGAGTATTAGGTTGATTACTCCATATAATAATCAATTCCATCTTCCTGGATTGAATGTGGGAAACCATTGGAAAAAAAATTACATGAGTTCTCATATTATGAGGTATCATGACCAGTTAATAATGGGAAACCTTGATGTCCAAATAAAATCCGCTAGTTTTCTACAACAAGCATTTATAAAGTAGAAATATAGTGAAATGATTGATGTAACAGTTGTAAAGAAATAAATAATAACATTTTTCCATGAACATTGTATTTAGTTTCAATAAGGGGGAGAGAAATTGAAATGAAATTTGATAATTGAGTTATAATGAAAAATAAAAATGGGAGATAGAAGATTCTCATTTTGATATCGATACATTCATTTGAGGAGGACTTTACTATATTGAAAAAAAATACATAAGGAGAGATTTTTGGGACCACTATTCCTATAAACTAGAATTTTTTGTCGACATTTGTGAATGAAAATCAAAATGAAGAAGGAAATTAATAAAAAATCACCAGTTATTGAGAGTGATAAATTCATACAATTTTTGAACTGATCTTAGGTTCAAAGTACATGTATCAAAGGTAATACATTGTCAACAACAATGAATCTACCTTAGAGAGTGTTGAAGGACAACATTTTTTAATTTTATCATGAATCAAATCACCATTCAATGAGACAATGCAAGAGCCTACCAGTAAAGACATGCATCTCACAGTTCAAAGAGACCATGAAAGAGCCTATCTAAAGAGACATGCATCATTGCATGAAGGATCATGTGGAGATTTAAAAATTTAATAATGATCATAAAAATATGAGAACATGTTGCCAGTTCAATTTAGTGATGACTAGATAGACTGATGTTGCTGTAAGACAGAGAAGATGCAGTACTTTCCTGGAAACAATCTGACGATGCCAAAGGTGATTGATCAAATACTATGTATTAGGATAGATAACTATCAGGATGAATGAAGATGATTATTGAAGAAGAAATAAAATATTAAATTACAACAGGTGTTCTCACTAAAGCAAATATTTATGGTGGTTCCATTTACTAGTGTTTGAGAAATTGTTGGACCTTCAAATTGGGATTTTACTTTTAGAAATTAATCAATTTCATCATTGAAGTGAACAAGATGTGGAATGGTGAATGAAATCAGTAAAGGAGTCAAACCACATAACAAAGTGCATGGATAACATACCATGTATGGGAAGTGGGTCATGGTCAAATACCATGTATTAGGAAAGGTACATGGAATGGTTTTCATAACGGTTCGCGATACTGAAAATGGTTCACCAAAAAAAGAGTTTGGGTATGCAAAATGGCTCGTCGTTGGTGGAATAGATATAGTACGTTGACCGGTAGACCCACGGGATGCGATGAAAGTTCACAGATCACAAGAGGGTCATTGTACACTATTGAGGCTCCTAATACATTGATGAAGAATATTATGCGGTGATGTTTTTCCCACATTGAAAATTTTGATAAAAGGGATTAGATAAAATTTGCAGAGTTATTTTCCTATATACAGAGTGTTAATCCAATTATTGAGAGAGAGAGAGAATTTAATATGAAAATATCATCGATGTCGAAGAAATCAACATATCCAAAAGTGGTACGCATGAGTGATTAGATGTAGGATGAGGTTGTACATGAAAGACAAAATATTTTGAAAAATTGGAAGGTTTGGTCCACATATGATTTTTTTAGTACGAAAAATATGTGTGTGTGATAAAATAATTATATGAATATAAAGTAGAAGTTTATAGGAGGAAGAAATTGGAAACTAAGGTGGTACATAGAGGTGTTACACAAAGGCAATATGCAATGGTGGTATGCAATGGTCCTACATTGAGGCGATATAAGGAGGTGGTATGTGAAGGCGGACTGCAGATCAGAGGCGGTACGTGGAGAAGCCGTGGTATGCTAAGTAGACATGGTACATGGAGTAGGAACATAACACAGACATGGAAAAATACACATAGTAGGCGTGGTAAACAAATCAGAGGCAGTCCACAGAATGATGTACAGTTCGCAGAAAAGAAAATATCATAAAGGGAGCTTGTGATTATTGCAAACAAACATAGAAGTTCTAGTGCATTAAATAATTGCACTAAATGAGAAAACATAATATAAAAGATAATCAAATTTGGGATATTGATTCATGTTGTGTCTCATTATTATTAGAGAACAATAATTTTCATTCCAATCTATTGAAGTAACCTTCAAGTTGATAAATTGTGTGAGATCTCTCCCAAGGTAGTGAGGTAAGGGGAGTCAATGGAAGTGATCCAAGGGAAGAAGTGGGAAATCCTGAAATCTTTTTAAAAGTAGTGTTCTTGGGATAGAGTGACAATTCTAGATCCTTTTTAATTGATAGCTAGCTAATAGTAGTAGAATCTGGTATGACTAGAAACCTACAGGCATATTCTCGTTGGACACATCCCTTAGTGGTGAACCAAGTAAAAAAAGTGTCGTGTATCCCTTATTACATGTGAATGTTTTAATAACATCACATATCAATCATATAGGTTTAAACAGGTACATACCAATATTGGAACATGATCCAGTAAAGATGGGAAAATGTTGACACCCCGATTCACCCCCCCCCCCTCAGGGTGGTCTACGGTCCTTAAAATTTGATTATATTAAATTTCTAGGACCCATGATTAAGTGTAATTAGGTTATATGTAATAGTGATTTGAAAAATGATGAATATTGGTTTAACCTAGTTGATTTAGAAAAACAATAGTGGAAATGAGGAACCATTTATCTTGGCCATACATGAAAATTAAATATTTTATATCATGGATCCATCAAATGATCAATGGTCCTCCATTTTCCGAGGTAAAAAAATCTGTTTTGGTGATGAGGATAGTGATGATGTTGATATTGATTTATATGATACTTCTTCTTCTATTACAAAATATCTGGATAATAATGGCTATAACACAGAAATAGTGCATACAATATGAAATGATCATACAAGAGGGATATTAGAAAACACCAAATTTCTCTCTTAATTAATATTGTCAATATTTAAATTATTTTACTTTTTTAAAATTTACACATATAAGAAATGATTTTTAAATAAATATTATTTATTTGAATTTATAGATACTTCGATAATTTTAGAAGTAATTTATGTATTTAATATTTCCCCATCTATATTTTTTTAGTTAAGAATCAAAATTGCAATATCTTTTGTTTATATTAAACATGTGTTCTTTTTTTACTTACATATTTTATTTTTCCTATTTTATAAATTTTTAATTGGATAATAATAAGCAAGTGAAAATAAATTTAATTATATTTTTTTAAGGATGGATACTAATACAGAGACATAAGAGCATGTACCATGGTATTTTGCATTTTTCATATTATCCAATATCAATTAATGTAATTAATTAATTGTAAAATATTTTAATTTAAAAATAATTATTTCTGGAATATTTTTGATACCTTAGCAGTGGATTCCTCTACATTTAGTGTTAATAAATTGAGTTCTCGAGTTGGTAATCATGGAATAAAAAATTTACCAAAACTCTCACTTTCTCCGGGATATGAGATATTTCACATAACTTTTGATGATGATAACAATTCATCTATACTAAATGAAACAAAATTTATCAGATATATATCTCTGTATAGAGGATGAAGGACTAGAATATTATATCTAGATTTGAAGGTCCTCGATAAGTTAGTGATATATCATCTTTGGGAGGCTGTAATGGAATAATTTCTCAATTGATTTAATTTATCATATTATTCGAATATGATTTATTTTAAATGACTAATTGTTATTTTTTTCAATTACAGATAGATTTTATTTTAAAAAAACATAATATGTTAAGAAAATATGTCTTACATTGGCGATAGTTAGATTGAGATATTTAAAAAATGATGTTGAAAAATATGATTTTGGAATAAGACAAAATGAAAAACCATGCATCAATTAATAGTTTATATATATTGATACATGGAAGAAAATATTTTAGACCGACATGATGAAGCATGTCTAGCATGAAAATTATATTATATTGTAAAATTTCATATATATATACCTATTTACATAATTTTTTTATTTTAATATAACATGCCTCTAAGAAATCCCATCAAGACATCCAATTATATAATGTATAACCTCATACATTATCACATTGACGGTATGATTTGCATGAGAAAAAAATGATTGATGCAACAGAAAATCACTTCAATAGTGGTTCTAATGATGTCTAGTTCAGTCCTCATTCTCCTTCAAGTCACCATTGAAAATATAAAATTTACAGAAGAAGAAAAAATGAAATGTATATTACATAGAAATATTAAAAAGTATATGAAAAAATTCTAGGAAACTATTATTTATTTGAAATTAATTTTTCTTTTTTATAAATTATAAATAGTATCCTAACTTTTTAATTGTTTGTTTTTGGATGCAATTCAGGTGAAAGAGACAAAATTACATTTTATCCCTGAGGGTATTGTTGAAATCCTAGCCATTTCAATATAAATGTCAGAAGACCTTGGCTATATTACAGGATGTTAGGAGGGTGTAAGTATTTCGAATGTTTATGTTCATCAATGTATGAAATAATGATCCCCAGAAATAGAATCCTTAAAAGTGGAGTAGAAAGATACGGAATAGTCTATGGGTAATCAGATTCAAGCAACCATGAAACATGATTTATTATATCACTTTTGAAGATAGTCACAGTCTTAAAAACATTCCCATTCTTCCCAGAATTACTAGCCTTCCTATCCTACCCAGCCAGTTGTGGAACCTCTATAGCCATCCCAATAGGACTACCCTACCCCTAATGCCTACTTTGATCCTCCCCCTCCACACTTGAAAAAAAACCATATATTTTATAGATATATTCTAGAGATCTTAATATTTATGTTGTAGCCTTAGGGATCATGTATTGTTTTTGGGATTCTATACATCATCATGCTATGAAAATGGGTCGAGAAAGGGTATCATTAAATGATAATATTTATCATAAAGATTTACTGCCATTATCTACTGAGTAGGTTGCTAGATTTGGTGATTTATGGGTCATTTTTTACTCTATCCCACTGGTCTTCTTCATTATATTTCAAATGAGGTATGTATTTTTTTATATTAATTACATATGATAGAATTACTATAATTTTTTGAAATTTAACTTATATAGTACTATACAAAAAAAAATTCTCATACGAAACAAAATTTTCAGTAATAATTGATTTTAAATACTTCTGATATTTATAATGGGATAAAATGATTATGTAATGCTTTTTCTTCCATGGAAAATATCTATGAGTTTTGGATGATGTCTGATATATGTGAAAGAGACTATCCACTGAGAACACGTAGAGATGTTATCACAGATATAGTTTATTTTGAATAGCTCTACATGAATGTGATGAAATTTTTTTCTATGTATGTAAAATGATGTTTTTGTTTTTTATTTAATTAAATATAGTTTAAATTTTGTAACTATATTACCTTTTTAATATTTTATCAACACACACTTATTAGAAAAAACAATAGAACATGTGTTTATGGTTTTATAGATCCATAATAAATTTCCATAGATGTAAAATAGGTGGACAATCCTTATAGAGTTGCATATATATATTTGAGAGATTATCAGAAACGAAAATTGGTTTTAGGTTTTTTTTCATTTCTTGATAAGTACGAACATACATATAATTACGAGATAATGATCACTATAATGTCACTAATTGTTATCTTTTTGTATATTAGGGGGCATTGTATTTTTTTAATGTTCTTACCATGTGAATGGACCTTATATTGGGTTTTCTCTTTATGAGGGGGTGTTCGTTAGAAATTTTCAACCTTATTAAACAAGTAATTTTTTTTATTTTTTTTATAATCACATTATAATTAGTTCACATTGATTATACATGTATTATTACATTATATATTTGAAAATGTAGTTCATGTAACAAATTTAATGGAGACCACTTGTCTATATTGAAACCAAATGCTATCCAATATGTGTAAGTAATTGTTATTATATTTTATATTAGATATAATAAATATTTTCTGATATATATATATATATATTGGTTTCAATTATCATCGTAATATATTGTAACAATAGTTTAATCATCAATAAGGATATATTGGAAGTTTTTATTTTGTTCTACGATTAATGTATGAGATAATCACTGAAAAGAACTTTTATTGGAAAAGTGAGAAACCATTAGTCAATAATAAAAGTAGATAAACAAATCATTAATGTATAATTTCTACCTACCCCTTTTAGACTCCCTAAAAAATTTCCATGAGATAGTGTTTACCTGGGTGTTTGGTTTATCCATCCGAAGATCCTCAAGTCTAAACACATATTTTCTCTAAAGATGGGTGTAATTTTATGTACATATCTTCAATTTGTTGAATCCCCTAAATAAAATCATGTCTTATTTACCAATACAATGTCTCTTCTCCTCATTGGGATTCACCCTTAGTGACCTTCACATAATTATTTTTAACTCCTCTTTAGAATAATTAATTATTAGAACAGTTTCAATAATTACTTATTCTGAATCGATAATCATTTCAAATGGTTGTTCAAGAAAAACATAAGACTTCCGCTACACGAAATACAACATATCATTGTTCTTCTTTTTGTCCTTCAAATTTTTCAAAGATCTGGTCTCCACTAGAAGCAGTAAATATGAGTAGAAATCTCTCTCTTTATCATTTCCCATCCTTCCATTAATTCTCCTCATGCTTGGATAACGTCTTCCTTAAATATCTTCCTCTGAGTCAATTACAATGTGGCTGGAATATTCATCATTGGACCCATTATCATCGGTATTCTTTTCATACAAGTAGGTTTTAACCATGACACCATAAAACTCTTTAATCGGATCATCCATAACCAAAATATCAAACCAGTTTCCCAGCACAAGACTTGACACCTCTTTAAGAGTTTTCAGGATCAAGTCCTCACCTAGACACCTTGTATCATATAATTGAAACCTATAGGAATACTCAATGTAGGTTCCTTACGATGCTCTACCTAGGAAATAACACTAGTACATTTCCCTGATCACACACCTCAGCATTGGAACCACCTATGGATGTCTTAGTACATCCCTCCTCCATCATTTTCGGTTCTACATTAACACCAATAGTCTTCTCAATATCCGAACAATTCTGTATCAGAAGAGTTTTCATAGTGGGATGAGGAGCACCCAACTTAATTCTCAGCCGACTAAAGATATCTGCAAATAGGGTGTTTCCATTACATGAACCATCTAGAACATCCTTATTCATATTTGTGTTATATTCCATAGTCACATGCCCCGGTGTAGATGGACCATCCCCCATGCTTTTGTCATGATTCTCAGGACCATTATTGCTCACATCATTTTGATTATCATGTTTTATAGACCCACATGTATTGTTCTCCATTGAGTGACCCAGATTTGTTCTAGTAGAAAAAAGAGGATCCACGTTTCATAGATGCCTGTTTATTTACACCATAACCTTTCACCTAGGGTAATCCAATTTTTTGAAGGTTTCTATGAGGCATCGACCTCCACAAACACTTGATGGATAATTGGGTGATAGAAAGCATTGGTTCGGATATCTGAACACATTCAAAATCTGAAAATTTTCCCATGAATTATAAAATTCGATGTATTATGAAATTTTAATAGAATATTAAAAAACATAAAAAAATTTCCAATGAGGATGAGTCTTTATTTATACGAATTTGGTAAGACCATCTATACAGATATTAATGTAAGTCATTACACATGTGGGGATACCTGGACCAAGAGATAATAAATAATTATAAAGAATCAAATTGAATCTAAATTTTCATATTTCCAGGAAACCATATGGTTTCCCTCTCTTTCATGTCCCATGATACGAACACACACCTATCAAAAATATTGATTGGGGGTCTTCTCATTGAAAATAGAGTGATCATAGTCAAACAATGGGGGGACAAAGATTCATTAAACTATTCATCTGATACTAAAAGATTAGGGATTCCATTATCTTGATCTTTCGCCATATGTATATTCTATAGTTTATGAAAAATATTATATTTTCCTAATAACATGTGATCAGAAAATGGAATCATTGTTTATAATAGATGTTTGAACATAATGATATCAAACGAATTCTTCAACAATAACCAATAATGATCATGTTGTAATTTTTAGGAATTTTATTATTTAGTCTATGTTAAAATAAAAATGTGTAGAATATTTTTTGATTAACTAGATAAAATCATGTATGTTTTTATATATTTATTGTGAATGATAAATGTTTTAGGTTTTCTATAGACTAATTTTCAATTATAAGGATTTTGATTATTTCAAAAGTGTAATATTATAATCATTATAAAAAAAATATTTCAACATTGGTCTTCAAAAAAACCCATGCATAATAATATAGAAAAATACCAAGTATTTGGTGTCAGTTTTCATTAAAATTGATTCCCAAAATTGGTTTTTGTAGTTTGTTTCTCTAACAAATTAAGACTAAAAACAAGACTGCACTTGATTTTCATTGTCAGTTTTTATAAAAACCCAAAACTGAAATTAGTTTGTGGGATTAGTTTATTTATTAAACTGATACCGATAATGACAGGGAACATCATTTTTGAATTCAGTTATTTATAATCTGACACCAAAAACCATATTTTCAAATCACTGTTATAGAAATCATTTATAAGGAGACATCAAAAATTAAAAAAAAACTGTTGTAAGATCTTTTTTTTTTCTGTACTGCTATAAGGCCCCACCTTAAACCTTACTTATTCTTGAGTTTGTACAAGATTACACATTGAGGATCTTTCCAGGTTTAGAGTTTTAGAGAATTAGATCATAAAACTTGCATTACATTCCACATTTAAACAAAATGGTTACATAAATGATAGTATTCATTTTTCCCATCAATGGAAACATATTTAAAATAAAACATGGATTCGTTATTGACACTTCCTTGGCACTATCATCACATCATGTACCTTTCCCTTGACCTGTGAAAATCATTTCAAAAACATGGGATGAGCATAAAAAGCTCAGTAAGGGTTATAAAAATATAGAAAGGAAACATGAGTACATGTATACATAAGAATCAATGAAATCATACTTTACTCATAAAATATAAAAACATAAACATACCTCATCAAATCATGAATAAATCATAGAAATCATAAGACAAAAAGGTAACTTGAGGCATTCATAACATTCTTATGTAGGGAGTAACCCGGTTGGTTGCGTTTGGAATACCCATCACAGTACATTCCCTAAATATTTTCGGAGAAACCATAACGCTTAACTCCTTTGCATTACCCAATGCATTGGAGAGCTATATCAAGCTCACCCGCCCTTAGTTTATCACGGAACCACCCGTCATCACAATAATTCCCATTACCATAACATAATCGTATCACATAAAACATGCATAATGGAAACATAACATTTCCACTTTTCAATCACAAGATATCAATACAACACATTGATATAAAAACATTACAAAAAACTTTTTCTATACCAAAATAAAAGAAAAGTAAAACATGGTATTTATATTTCATTAAAAAAAGTATGGCTTATAGAGGAAGTCGAAACTCAAATAATGGTCACGGGGGCGGAGAAGTCGTTGTCGCCGCATCGGTATGAAAAAAACATTCACTTTCGTCATTTATTAAAATGATTCGTATAAAAAATATTCCTTTTGGATGAACGTAAAATGAAAATTGATTTATACACCATATAAATGAAGGTTGTGTATAAAACAAAATATGCCTCAATGAAAGTAGATTGAGACGAAGTCCCATACCTCAGGTCCGACTTGACTCGATCGTTCTTTAACCTCCTGAATAATAAACATGAGTTAATTTATACTTACTTAAGAACCTTTTTCAAGTTCATCATTCCTTTTATATCAATTATTACCATGTCATGAACACTATGTAATTATTTAAGTTAATAACGGTCATTTTAACGATCATTGGTACTTGAGTCAAAAATAACATCTTTATAATTACAACTTGTTCATGTAGCCATTATATCCAGAGTTATACTCATGATTTAGATATCATATATATCCAGTATATACATGCATTTATAATATTACATAACGTTTAGAGGTAAGAAATGAAATGCACCGTTCATGGAGACGGTAAGCCGTACGTACGCATGAACACTACTTTCATTTGTATTTCGTATTTTATGGAATGGAATCATAATGATATAAAGGTATATTATAATTCTAGTATAATATGATATGTAATATCATTAATTCCATCTTTTATATATCCCACATATGGTATTGACGAATCAAATTACTTTGAGGGGGCGGTAGTTCGCACTTCCTAAAATGAAGATATCGCGTATACCCATAATAGAAGCCATAAAGGTATGTCATAAATGAAAAATAAATAAGCTTAAGTAAAACATAAACATATTATATATCATATATAAATATAGTGACATCTTAATGTCCACATTTTAAGGTGTTATATGAGTGTTGAACAATCATCATTTCGTGACGCAGAAATTCACCATCCACGGAAACCATATGTTATTTAACCATTATATGTAGGTTTGTGTAAGCGTAGCTCAAATAATTCATATAAAAATATCCTATTATATTCAATATACTGGTTTTGTTACAAAATAAAATAATAAAAATAGTTTAGGGGGTTGGAGAAGTGAAATAAAACATAAGAACACAAGAGAAAATAGTACCTTTAAAACAGGTAACTCTTTTTGATTTGAGATCAATGGCTTCCTTGGGAAGAATTCATCCCAATGTGATTCTTATATGAGTAAGAGAGGGATGTGGGGAGACAAAATGATCAGGGGTTGTCCGAGCCAATGGATTGAGAGGTGTGGGTAAGGTGGTAGAGGTGGGGGCCTTTTATAAGAGCAGAGGAGGGGCACTCTTGGAATGTTATAAAAGGTTACTTTATTATAAATTTTTTTTCGGATTTAAAAGGTCCCAACATTGTATATTTCTAGGATAAGGTGATAATAGTTCGAAATACACTCATCCAATAGTATTTTGACATGTTTAGGTCTTAGATTTTGCAGTATCCTTTCATATTATTCAAATTGTTAAATAATGAGGTAATCGCCGCATCATCATGGTGTCATAATTAATTAAATTTATTTAATGTATAATAATTATAAAAAGAACTATCATGATGTAATAAATATTTTTATATTTCTAATGAATATATATAGTCAAAAATATAACTTGTATAACCCCATTTAAAAATTGTTTTAGTAAAACAACTCATGTTTCGGACATTTTTATTTTAACTTTAAATAAAAAGTTATTAACATCATTTTCCTACCAAAGTGGCTCCATGGGGTCCCCAAGTTGACCCATGGATTGTCTTGGTCAGACATGACACATCCAATAAGGGTAAGACATGTGTCTAGGTCATTTCAGTTTATTAAAACATTATTTTTACCTTAAACTACACTGATTACCTCTAATCGCGATTAAAAACATAAAAGTTACGATTCAAAAAAATATTATTTTAATCCCATTGAACCACATTTTAATTTTTAATGACAACCATGTATGTCAGATTTTTGAAATTCAAAACACATAGGTGGTAAAATTTCATTTAAACGAAAAATCGGTTTTTTTTGTACCACTTAGTGGTTTCACTATTCATCAAAATTGAAGTTTTTTAGAAAAATACCAAAAATTCACCCTAAGATATATTTGATATTTCGAATTCAAAAATGATTTCTATTTCAAAATATTAAATACATATAATTTACATTAATTAATTTAATAATTAATTCCCATTGTCAGAACAAATAGCGTGTTTTTATGAAATAATAAGTATCAAAACATTGACACTAGTTTAAGTCCAATTTCAAGATGAAATTAATTCCAAAGACCACTATTGGATTAAATGGTAAAAATATATTCCAATTTAAATTTAAAAACAATTAAAAAGATAATCTAATCATATAAATAAATTAGACTAAAAAGACTTTTTTAATTAAAATACAACAATTTTCACTATTCATTAAAAAATGATCTTTATCAGAAAAATACCAAAAATTTACACAAAGTAAATTTTTATGCCCCAATACTAAATAAGAGTTTTATTTAGTCCATTAGAAATTATAATAGTGACCAAAACTATATTTAATGACGGTTCACCATCAAAAGTTGATAAGTGGGCCTTTAGTGAAAATTAGATTATATATACCTAAAATTGAATTCTTTTCGTTTTTTAAGGCTTTATCCTTCATTTGATAAATGTAAAAACATTTAACAAATATATATAATAATATTTTAATTATTTCTATTCATTCCCTCCAATACAACGGCTACGTGTTAACTACCATTTAGAAGAATATTATTTTATTACTAGTAAGAAACATAAGATTTCAAAGAAACGCTTCGTTGCGTATCGAGTACACAACTCGTAGGTAAATCCACTCGGTAAGTAACTGATCCAACTCTCTCCAAAATTTCATATGGTCCAATGAACCTTGGTCTCATCTTTCCTTTCTTAATGAATCGCATCACACTATTCCACAGTGAAACTTTGAGAAAAACATGATCACCTATCTCGAAATATAGATCCTTCCTCCTGTTATCCGCATAACTCTTCTGCCTGCTCTATGTTGTTCTCATGTGTTTCTGAATCAACTAAACTTTTTCTGCCAACTCTTCTACCAATTCTGGTCCCATCAACTTCCTTTCACCCACTTCATCCCAGAAATCTGGAGTTCAACACCGCTTCTCATATAATGCCTCAAATGGTGCCATCTGTATACTAGAATGAAAATAGTTATTATAAGAAAACACAACCAAAGAAAGATATTGGTCCCAAATTCCCTGATAATCAATCGAACAAGCACATAGCATATCCTCCAAAGTCTGAATTGTTATTTATGACTGCCCATCTGATTGAGGATGAAAAGATGTACTAAAATTTAATTCAGTACCGAACATGTTCTGAAGGCCTTTCCAAAAGTTAGAAGTGAACATGGGATCACAGTCAGATACAATGTAGAGAGGAACTCCATGTAACTTTAATATCTCTTTAAGATACAAACGAGAAAGTTTATCCAGGTAAAAAGTATCTAGTATGGCATGAAAATGAGCATATTTAGTAAAGCAATCATCAATAACCCAGATTTCATTATTACCTTGAGGTGTTTTCGGAAGTCCCACAACAAAGTCCAGGGATACATTTTCCCATTTGTACTCTGGCACTGGTAAAGGCTGAAGCATCCCTTTCGATAACTGCCACTCTGTTTTAACCTTCTGACAAGTCAAACACTTCACAGTAAAATCAGCAATATCTCTTTTCATTCCATCCCACCAGTAATACTCCTGCAGATCTCTGTACATCTTAGTAATTCCAGGATGAACTGAAAACGGAGAACTATGAGCTTCACATAACAAATCTCTCATCAACTGTGAATCACACGGCACACACAATCTCTTCCCAAATCTCAAAACAAAATCATTATCAATATTGAATTTAGGCAACTTACCCTTCTGAACCAGCTCTACCCTTTTCTGCAACTCTTTGTCTTGCTTCTGTGCTTGCTTAATTCTGTCTGATAGAGAATATTTCATAAATACCTGAAACAAAACAGAAGGGCATCCTGCACCAACAACTTCTTTACCAAACTTCATCAAATCCTTAACCAAAGGATCATGTTCCAAATGCAAAATTGCTAATGAAGCATTACTTTTTCGACTCAAAGCATCAACCACTTTATTTTCTTTTCCTGGATGGTAATGAATTGTACAATCATAATCCTTGATTAATTCTAACCATCTCCTCTGTCTCATGTTCACTTCTTTCTGAGTGAATATATACTTTAATCTTTTGTGATCAGTATATATTTCACACTTTACTCCATACAAATGATGCCTCAAAATTTTTTAGCAAAAAAAACAGTAGCTAATTCCAAATCATGTGTAGGGTATTTTACCTCATGAGTTATCAACTGTCGTGAAGCATAAGCAATTACCTGATCATTCTGCATAAGGATACAGCCAAGTCCCTTCAACGAAGCATCACTGTATATAAAAAACTCACCATTCTTGAAAGTAAGTGCCAAAACTGGATCATTCACCAATCTTCTTTTCAGTTCCTGAAAACAACCATCACATTATTTTGTCCAGATAAACTTAACACCCTTCTGAGTTAGCTTAGTCATTGGAGTAGATAACCATGAAAAATTTATAACAAACCTTCAGTAATATCCTACCAAACCAAGGAAGCTACGAACATCAGTTACATATGTGGGTCTTGGCCATTCATCCACAACCTTTGTTTTTGCAGGATCAATAGTTATCCCATCTTTAAAAACAATATGACCATGGTAAAAAATTTATTGCAACCAAAACTCACACTTGCTGAATTCCCCATACAATTTCTTTTCTTTTACGGTTTGAAAAATAACCCTTAAATGTCTTTCATGCTCCTTCTTACTTTTAGAAAACACCACAATATCCTCAATAAAAATAACCAACATTTTCACCTGAGTCAACTGATCCATCACTGTAACAAACTGTTTAGTTCTGATTCTAACCACCTTATGATACTGATTTGAAAGGTTATTTCCCTCTGTATGCCTTCCCATAAAATCTGTTCTGTTTCCTCTATCAAAAACCATTCATAACACAGAAATATCTTAGGAGAACAAACATGGTAATCTTAAAATGCTACATCATTTCAATTTTACCATAAAAAATATTTTTGGATAATCATTTAATAGAATTATAACTCCAAAATATATCTTAACCGACCTCTGATAAAAACGATAAGGCCCCACCCTTAAACCTTACTTAATATTGAGTTATTAAAAGATTACACATTGAGGATATTTTTAGGTTTAGAGTTGTAGAGAAGTAGATCATAAAACATTCTTTACATTCCACATTTAAACAAAATGGCTACATAAAAGATATTATTCATTTTTTCCATCAATGGAAACATATTTAAAATAAAACATGGATTATTTCTTGAATCATCATTGAAACTATCATCACATCATGTACAATTCCCTTAACCTGTGAAAATCATTTCAAAAACTTGGGATGACCATAAAAAGGTCAGTAAGGGTGATAAAAAATATGGAATGGAAACATGAGTACATGTATACATAAGAATCAATGAAATAATACTTTACTCATAAAACATAAGCACTTAAACATACCTCATCAAATCATGAATAAATCATAGAAATCACAAGTCATAAAGGTCACTTGAGGCATTCATAACATTCTTACGTAGGGAGTACCCCTCTTGGTTACATTTGGAAGACCCATCACAGTATATTCCCTAAATCTCTTTAGAGAAACCTTAACGTTTAACTCTTTCGCATTAACCAATGCATTGGAGAGCTATATCGGGCTCACCCACCCTTAGTTTATCTCGGAACCACCCATCTTCACAATAATTCCCAAGAACCATAACATAATCGTATCACATAAAACATGCATAAAGGAAACATAACATTTCCACTTTTCAATCACAAGATATCAATACAACACAGTGATATAAAAACATTATGAAAACCATTTTCAATACCAAAATAAAAGAAATGTAAAACATGGTATTTATTATTCTTTAAAAAAAGTATGGCTTGTAGAGGAAGCCGAAACTCAAATAATGGTCACAGCGGCAGAGAAGTCGTTGTCGCCACATACATACGACAAAAACACCTTCTTTTGTCATTTAGTAAAACGCTACATATAAAAAATATTCATTTTGGATAAACGTAAAAGTCAACGGGGTTTATACACCGTATAAAATAAGGTTGTGTATAAAACAAAATATGCCTCAATGAAAGGAGATTGAGACGAAGTCCCATATATCGGGTCCGACTTGACTAGATCATTCTTTAACCTCCTGAATAATAAACTTGACATAATTTCTACTTTCTTAAGATCCTTTTTCAAGTTAATTTTTCCTTTTATATCACTTATTACCATTTAATGAACACTATGTAATTATTTAAGTTAATAACGGTTGTTTTAACGATCATTGGTACTTGATTAAAAAATAAACTCTTTATAATTACAAGTTGTTCATGTATCCATTATATTCGGATTTATACTCATGATGTAGATATCATATATATCATATATATCCAGTATATACATGCATTTATAATATTACATAACATTTATAGGTAATAAATGAAATGCACCGTTCTTGGAGACGGTAAGCCGTACATACGCATGAATGCTACTTTAATTTCTATTTTGTATTTTATGGAATGGAATCACAATGATATAAAGGTATATTATAATTCGAGTATATTATCATATATAATGTCATTAATTCAATCTTTTATACATCCCACATATGTTATTAACAAATCAAATCACTTTGAGGGGGCGGTAGTCCTCACTTCCTAAAATGAAGATATCGTGTATACCAATAATGGAAACCATAAAGTTATGCTATAAATGAATAATACAGAAGCTTAAGTAAAACATAACCATATTATTTATCATATATAAATATAGTGACATCTTAATGGCCACCATTGAAGGTGTTATATGAGTGTTGAACAATCGTCGTTTTGTGAGGCAGAAATTCGCCATCCACGGAAACCGTATGTTCTTTAACCATTAGATGTAGGTGTGTGTAAGTGTAGCTCGAATAATTCTTATAAAAACATACTAGTATATTGAATATACTGGTTTTGTTACAAGATAAATGAATAAAAAGAGTTTAGGGGGTTGGAGAAGCGAAATAAAACATAAGAACACAAGGGAAAACACTACCTTTAAAACGGGTAACTTTTTTTGGATTTGAGCTCAAAGGCTTCTTTGGGAAGACTTATTCCTAATGTGAGGCTCCTAGGAGTAAGATATGGATGTGGGGAGACGAAATGGGCAGGGGTTGGCTGATCCAATGGCTTGAGAGGTGTGGGTAAGGTGGTATAGGTGGGGGCCTTTTATAAGAGGAGAGGAGGGGCACTCTTGGAATGTTATAAAAGGTTACTTTATTATTAAAATCTTTTCAGGTTTAAAAGGTCCCAAAATTATATATTTCACGTATAAGGTGATTAGAGTTATAAGTCCACCCATATAATAGGATTTTGACATGTGTAGGTCTTAGATTTTGTAGTAGCCTTACATTTTATTCAAATCGTTATATAATGAGGTAATCGCTGCATCATCATGGTGTCATAAATAATTTAATTTATTTAATGAATAAAAATTATAAAAAAACTATCATGATGTAGGAAATATGTTTAGATTTCTAATGATTATTTCTAGTCAAAAATATGACTTGTATATCCCCATTTAGAAATTCTTTTAATAAAACAACTCATGTTTGGGACATTTTTATTTTAACATTAAATAAAAAGTTATTAATGTCATTTTCCTACCGAAGTGGCTCCATGGGGTCTCCAAGACGACCCATGGATTTTTTTGGTTGGCCATGACACATCCAATAAGGGTAGGGCATGTGTCTAGGTCATTTCATATTTGTAAAACATTATTTTTACCTTAAACTACACTGATTACCTCTAATCGCGATTAAAAACTTAAAAGTTACTATTCACCAAAAAATTATTTTAATCCCATTGAACCACATTTTACTTATTAATGATAAACATGTATGTTGGATTTTTGAAATTCAAAACACAGAGGTGGTAAAATTTCATTTAAACGAAAAATCAGTTTTTTAAGTATCACTTAGTGGTTTCACTATTCATCATAAAATTCAAGTTTTTCAGAAAAATACCAATAATTCACCATAAGCTATATTTGGTATTCCGAATTCAAAAATTATTTCTATTTCACAAAATTTAAAACATATATGTTACATTAATTAATTTAATAATTATTCCCCGTTGTCAGAACAAATAGCATGTTTTTATGAAATAATAAGTATCAAAAGATTGACACTAGTTTAAGTCCAATTTCAAGATGAAATTAATTCCAATGACCAATATTGGATTAAATGGTAAAAATATATTCTAATTTAACTTTTAAACCAACTCAAAATATAATCTAATCATATAAATAAATTAGACTAAAAAGAGGTTTTGAATTAAAATACAAAAATTTTACTATTCATTAAAAAATGATCTTTATTGGAAAAATACCAAATATTTACACAAGTTAAATTTTGATGTCCCGATTCTAAATAAGATTTTTATTTAGTCCAAAAGAAAGTATAAGAGTGACCAAAACTATATTTAATGACGGTTCATCGTCAAAAGGTGATAAGTGGACCTTTAGTGAAAATTAGAGTATATATGCCTAAAATTGAATTCTTTTCATTTTTAAGCATTTATCATTTATTGGATAAATGTAAAAACATTTGACAAACATATATAATAATATTTTAATTATTTATATTCATTACCACCAATACAACGGCTATGTGTTAACTATCATTTAAAATAATTTTATTTTATTACTAGTGTGCAACGTAAGATTTCAAAGAAACACTTCATTGCGTATCGGGTACGCTATCGAACATAGAAACCCCTTTAAAGTAAAATCAATATTTTATTCATAATTATTAATTAATATGAAAATGTTTTATTCTTTATTTAACTAGTTTGTTACATCCTTCCCCCCTTTTGGGAATTACGTCCTCTCAATTTTATTCACTTATCAAAATAAGTGGGGTATTTCTCCCTCGTAGCATTTTCAGATTCCGATGTCTCCTTTTCAACCATATGGTTTTTACGAAAAACCATTACCTGGTGAATTACCTTATTCCGCAACACTTTCTCTCTATGGGAGAGAATCTAGATTGGTTGTTCTTCATAATAGAGATTCTCCTCCAACTGATCTACCTATGGGATCAATACATTAGATGGATTTGGTATATTCTTTCTCAACATCGAAACATGAAAAACATTGTGTACCTAAGACAAACTCGAAGGTAAATCCAATCAGTAAGCAACTGATCTAACTCTCTCCATAATTTCATATGGTCCAATGAACCATGGAATCAGCTTTCCTTTCTTAACGAATCGCATCACACTTTTCCATGGTGAATCTTTGAGAAAAACACGATCACCTTCCTCGAAAGATAGATCCATCCTCTGGTTATCCGCATAACTCTTCTACCTGCTCTATCCTGTTCTCATGTGTTTCAGAATCAACTAAACTTTTTCTGCCAACTCTTCTACCAATTCCGGTCCCATCAACTTCCTTTCACCCACTTCATCCCAGAAAACTGGAGTTCGACACCGCTTCCCATATAATGCCTCAAATGGTTCCATCTGTATACTAGAATGAAAACTTTTATTTTAAGAAAACTCAACCAAAGAAAGATGTTGGTACCAAATTCCTTGATAATCCATCGAACAAGCACATAGCATATCCTACAAAGTCTGAATTGTTCGTTCTGACTGCCCATCAGATTGAGGATGATAAGCTTTACAAAAATTTAATTCAGTACCCAACGACTTCTGAAGGCCTTTCCAAAAGTTAGAAGTGAACCTGGGATCACGGTCAGATACAATGGAGAGAGGAACTCCATGTAACCTGACTATCTCTTTATGATACAAATGAGAAAGTTGATCTAGGTAAAAAGTATCTCTTATGGCAAGGAAATGAGCATATTTAGTCAAGTGATCAACAATAACCCAGATTGCATTATTACCTCAAGGTGTCTTCGGCAATCCCACAATAAAGTCAATGGATACATTTTCCCATTTCCACTCTAGAACCGGTAAAGGCTGAAGCATCCCTTTCAATAACTGCCACTCTGCTTTAACCTGCTGACAAGTCAAACACTTCACAGTAAAATCAGCAATATCTCTTTTCATTCCATTCCACCAGTAATACTCCCGCAGATCTCTGTACATCTTAGTACTTCCAGGATGAACTGAAAACGGAGAACTATGAGCTTCACATAACAAATCTCTATTCAACTGTGAATCACAAGAAACAAAAAATTTCTTCCCAAATCTCAAAACAAAATCATTATCGATATTGAATTCAGGCAACCTATCCTTCTGAACCATCTCTACCCTTTTCTACAACTCGTTGTCTTGCTTCTGTGCTTGCATAACTCTGTCTGGTAGAGAATATTTCACTGATAACTAAAAAAACAGAAATAAATACTACACCAACAACTTCTATGCCAAAGTTCATCAAATCTTTAACCAAAGGATCACGTTCCAAACGTAACATTTCTAATGAAGCATTACTTTTTTGACTCAAAGCATCAGCCACTTTATTTTCTTTTCTCGGATGGTAATGAATTGTACAATCATAATCCTTGATTAATTCTAGACATCTCCTCTATCTCATGTTCAATTAATTCTGAGTGAATATCTACTTTAAACTTTTGTGATCGGTATATATTTCACACTTTACTCCATACAAATGATGTCTCCAAATTTTTAAAGAGAAAACAACAGCCGCTAATTCCAAATCATGTGTAGGGCAATTTACCTCATGAGTTTTCAACTGTCTTGAAGCATAAGCAATTATCTGATCATTCTTCATAAGGACACAACCATTTCCCTTCAATGAAGAATCACTGTATATAACAAACTCACTATTCCAGGATGGAAGTTCCAAAACAGGAGCATTCACCAATCTTATTTTCAGTTCCTAAAAACAATCATCACATTCTTTTGTCCAGATAAACATAACACCTTTCCGAGTTAGCTTAGTCATTAGACTAGATAACTGTGAAAAATTTCTAACAAACCTTCAATAAAATCCTGCCAAACCAAGGAAGCTACGAATTTCAGTTACATTTGTGGGTCTTTTCCATTATTCCACAACCTTTGTTTTTGCAGGATCAACTATTATCCCATCTTTAAAAACAGTATGACCAAGGAAATAAATTTGTTGCAACCAAAACTCACACTTGATGAATTTCCCATACAATTTCATTTCTTTAATGGTTTGAAAAATAACCCTTAAATGTCTTTAATTATCCTCCTTAATTTTAGATAACACCAAAATATCATCAATGAAAACAGCCAACATTTTTCACTTGAGTCAACTGAGACATCACTGCAACAAATTGTTTAGTTCTGATTCTGACCACCTCATGATACTGATTTGAATGGTTATTTTCCTATGTATGCCTTCCCAGAAAAGTTGTTATGTTTCCTCTATGAAAAACCATTCTTAACACAAGAAATATCTTAGGAGAAGCAACATGGTAATCGTAAAATCGTATATCATTTCAATTTGACCATAAAAAGTATTTTTGGATAATCATTTAATAGAATTCTAACTCTTAATGTTATCTAAACCGACCTCTGATACCAATTATAAGGCCCCACCCTTAAACCTTACTTAATCTTGTGTTATTACAAGATTACACATTGAGGATATTTTCAGGATTATATTTTTAGAGAATTAGATCATAAAACCTGCATTACATTCCACAATTAAACAAAATGGTTACATAAAAGATAGTATTCATTTTTACCATCAATGGAAACATATTTAAAATAAAACATGGATTCTTTCTTGAAACATCCTTGACACTATCATCACATCATTTACCTTTCCCTTGACCTGTGAAAATCATTTCAAAAACATGGGATGTGCATAAAAAGCTCAGTAAGTGTTATAAAAATATGGAAAGGAAACATGAGTACATGTATACATAAGAATCAATGAAATAATACTTTACTCATAAAACATAAGCACATAAACATACCTCACCAAATCATGAATAAATCATAGAAATCATAAGACATAAAGGTAACTAGAGGCATTCATAACATTCTTACGTAGGGAGTAACCCTCTAGGTTACGTTTGGAATACCCATCACAGTATATTCCCTAAATCGCTTCGGAGAAACCTTAAAGTTTAACTTCTTCACGTTACCCAATGAATTGGAGAGCTATATCGGGCTCACCCACCCTTATTTTCTCACGGAACCACCCGTCTTCACAATAATTCCCATGAACCATAACATAATCGTATCACATAAAACATGCATAAAGGAAACATAACATTTCTACTTTTCAATAACAAGGTTTCAATACAAAAAATTGATATAAAAACATTATGAAAACCATTTTCAATACCAAAATAAAAGAAAAGTAAAACATGGTATTTTTTTTCTTTAAAAAAAGTATGGCTTGTAGAGGAATCTGAAACTCAAATAATGGTCATGGCGGTGGAGAAGTCATTGTTTCCGCATACGTACGACAAAAACATTCCCTTTTGTCATTTAGTAAAACGCTTCGTATAAAAAATATTCCTTTTGAATAAACCTAAAAGTCAAAGTGGTTTATACATTGTATAAAATAAGGTTGTTTATAAAACAAAATATGCCTCAATGAAAGGAGATTGAGACTAAGTCCCATACCTCGGGACTGACTTGACTCGATCGTTCTTTAACCTCCTGAATAATAAACTTGAGTTAATTTCTACTTTCTTAAGAACCTTTTCAAGTTCATTATTCCTTTTATATCACTTATTACCATGTCATTAACACTATGTAATTATTTAAGTTAATAATGGTCGTTTTAACGATCATTGGTACTTGAGTCAAAAATAAACTCCTTATAATTACAAGTTGTTCATGTATCCATTATATCCAGAGTTATACTCATGATGTAGATATCATATATATCATATATATCCAGTATATACATGCATTTATAATATTACATAATGTATAGAGGTAATAAATGAAATGCATCGTTCATCGAGACGGTAAGCCGTACGTACGCATGAACGCTACATTCATTTCTATATCATATTTTATGGAATGGAATCATAATGATATAAAGTTATATTATAATTCCAGTATAATATCATATATAATATCATTAATTCCACCTTTTATACGTCCCACATATGGTATTAATGAATCAAATCACTTTGAGGGGGTGGTAGTCCGCACTTCCTAAAATGAAGATATCGCATATACCCATAATGAAAGCCATAAAGGTATGCCATAAATGAAAAATACAAAATCATAAGTAAAACATAAGCATATTATATATCATATATAAATATAGTGACATCTTAATGTCCACCTTTGAATGTGTTATATGAGTGTTGAACAATCATCATTTCGTGAGGCAGAAATTCGCCATCCACGGAAACCGTATGTTCTTTAACCATTAAATGTAGGTGTGTGTAAGTGTAGCTCGAATAATTATTATAACAACATCTTAGTATATTTAAAATACTGGTGTTGTTACAAATGAAATGAATAAAAAGAGTTTAAGGGGTTGGAGAAGCGAAATAAAACATAAGAACACAAGAGAAAACACAACCTTTAAAACAGGTAACACTTTTTGATTTTAGCTCAAAGGATTCCTTGGGAAGAATTTATCCCCATGTGTGGCTTCTAAGAGTAAGAGAGCGACGTGTGGAGACAAAATGGGCAGGTTTTGGCCGAGCCAAAGGCTTGAGAGGTGTGGGTAAGGTGGTAGAGGTGGGGGCCTTTTTAAGAGGAGAGGAGGGCCACTCTTGGAAAGTTATAAAAGGTTACTTTATTATAAAATTATTTTCAGATATAAAAGGTCCAAAAATTATATATTTAGAGGATAAGGTGATATTATTGAGAAATCCACCCATCTAATAATATTTTGACATGTGTAGGTCTTATATGTTTCAGTATCCTTTCATTTTATTCAAATCGTTAAATAATGATGTAATCGCTACATCATCATGGTGTCAAAAATAATTTAATATATATAATGTATAAAAATTATAAAAAATATATCATGATGTTGGAAATATTTTTAGATTTATAATGAAAATTTATAGTCAAAAATATGACTTGTATAACTCCATTTATTTTTTTTTGTAAAACAACTCATGTTTGGGACATTTTTATTTTAACTTTTAATAAAAAGTTATTAATGTCATTTTCCTACGAAAGTGGCTCCATGGGGTCCCCAAGTCGACCCATGGATTTTCTTGGTCAGCCATGACACATCAAATAAAGTTATGACATGTTTCTAGGTCATTTCATATTATTAAAACATTATTTTTACCTAAAACTACACTGATTACCTCTAATCGCGATTAAAAACTTAAAAGTTACTATTCACCAAAAAAATTATTTTAATCCCATTGAACAACATTTTACTTCTTAATGACAACCATGAATGTTTTATTTTTGAAATTCAAAACACAGAGGTGGTAAAATTTCATTAAAACGCAAAATCAGTTTTTTTAAGTACTACTTAGCGATTTCACTATTTATCAAAAATTGATGTTTTTCAGAAAAATACAAAAAAATCACCCTAAGATATATTTGATATTCCGAATTCAAAAATGATTTATATTTCACAAAATTCAAAACATATAAGTTACATTAATTAATTTAATAATAAATTCCCGTTTTCAGAACAAATAGCGTGTTTTTATAAAATAATAAGTACCAAAAGATTGACACTAGTTTAAATCCAATTTAAAGATGAAATTAATTCCAACGACCACTATTAGATTAAATGGTAAAAATATATTATAATTTCACTTTAATGCCAATTCAAAAGATAATCTAATAATATAAATAAATTAGACTAAAAAGAGGTTTTGAATTAAAATAAAACATTTTTCACTATTCATTAAAAAATGAACTTTATCGGAAAAATTCCAAAAATTTACACAAAGTAAATTTTGATGTCCCGATTCTAAATAAGAGTTTTATTTAGTCCAATAAAAAGTATTAGAGTGACCAAATCTATATTTAATGACAGTTCACCATCAAAAGGCGATAAGTGGACCTTTAGTGAAAATTAGAGTATATATGCCTAAAATTGAATTCTTTTCATTTTTTAAGCCTTTATCCTTTATTGGATAAATGTAAAAACATTTAACAAACATATATAATCATATTTTAATTATTTATATTCATTCCGGCCAATACAATGGGTACGTGTTAACTACCATTTAAAATAATATTATTTTTTTACTAGTGTGCAACGTAAGATTTCAAAGAAACACTTCGTTGCTTATTGGGTACGCTATCGAACATAGAAACCCATTTAAATTAAAATAAATATTTAATTTGTAAATATTAATAAATATGAAAATGTTTTATTATTTATTTACTTGGAAGTTACAACTGTCGTTTATTATTTCAATTTCTACTTACATGATGCGGTATTCCCCCCATACATTCATTTTTAATAGGGACTGAGTAGTTGTAACTCGATATAATGATATTATTATGAATTACTGTATAAATAAATTCATTGGTTTCCCCATCAATACATTTTCTAGTAAACTGAAATATACTATGTATCTCTAAATAAATTGGAGTTAGGCCTTCTATAATCATCATGATGACATTATGGATATTAAATTGAATCATTTTTAGTATTATAATAGTAATAAAAATGAATATTTTACCACTAAGGATGAAATTCATTTTATCTCTAATATTGATTGATTATTATGTCTTAATGAAAACTTGACCCAAAATCAACTCAATGTCATATGGCTCATGGATACTGATGGGAAATATAACTTGTTCAATTTTTTTCATAAGGATAAAATGGTATGGTTTTGGTTTATTTACCTTAAAATAGTTTTCTGATATTCCATATTTTAAAATAAATATGAAAATAAAATGTTCAACACACTCAATGACTATATTCTGATGATGTGTTGGGAAATACATAAAATTGATTGAAAATGTTGACCCATGAATAGAGGATCACAACAAATGAAATAAAACATGTTCATTAATATAGGAGGCCTGGATGGATTCACCAACAAAATAATTATGTTTTAGTTGGATATCACATATGGTGATGTAACCAATGATGATATAGAATTATGTAATGTTGAATTAATTCATAATGCATTCAACTCCAAATTTATCTACATTATCCCCAGGAATGTATTTTTTAAATTATATGCTTCCATTAAGTTACTATAGGAAATAATATTTGAAAATTATTTAAAAATATTCTCACTATAAGCATAGATAATATTGATAGGGGGTCTTATCACATAGATATTGAGTTTTTTTACAATATTAAAATCATTAACGATTTTCTCTTTAATATAAAAATTTCTTTCAAAATCATATAGGAAAAATAATTTGATATGTTCACATAAAATTAACATCTATTAATCATTTTACTCAATAAAATGAAACATCATTATATTTATCCCCAAGAAATATTTTTTCCCCAATCCATTCATTAAATTGACCTTCACTATTTTGACATGTTCTTAGTTTTCCTTTATCATCAAATTTTTTCCCATGGGGTTTCATTCAATGATCCGGGGAAGTAAGAAAACTAGAGCCTCTGTCTAGGATCCCTTTCGAAATCATTTATGATTACCCTAGACGATGTATTAATGATATCTCTTAGTATGGTCTCATTATTAATGTCAATTATAGTTGAGGGATAATTATACAATCACGTCTGTTATATGAGGATAATTTCAACCTATTTTGGATGGAAACTAAAATTATGTTCTCCTATATTAAATCTATGATTGGTTACATTGAAAAATGGTCTAGTTTGGCCTTCTCTAGGAACAAATATTTCATTATGATTAGGGGTGCAGTCTCTTTTACCAAGAATAATAAAGTTTAAATATCTCTTGGTGTGAAAAATATGACCTTTTCTTCAATTTAACTAAATCATATACTTTTATAAGTTACAAACTATGTGTGTTTCATTGAGAGGATTTATAATGATATCATTTATAAGTTTCATGGATATAAGAGGAAATCTTTTTCATAGTCATAGTGATTTTTTTGATAATTTAGTGATCACCCAATATTTTTCTGATTCCTTACATTTGTATATTCATCCCATAATTATAATCAATGACCTCCAATAGATGACCATGAAATTTGTGATGAATATTTTTGTGACTTAGGGGAAAAAATCATCTATTAATAGAAAGAATGCATCAAATATATTGACATTGTTGGACTGGGAATCAAACACCTCAAAATTTTCTAGGGTATCATTTTCACTAAATGATGTTTGAGTCTCATAACATCCAATGATGACCCATAATAATTTTTTTCAATAGAGTTCACTACTTTTTTTTAAAAATTGAGGGAAATATTTATTATCAAATTATATATGGAAAAAAATTAATCCTCTCTTAATAGAATAAAAATCAACTATAAATGATTTGTTTTTTCAATTAGTCTATTATGAACAATGGGAGAAACCCTTGACACACCGTTCCACTGGTTATAATATTATTGGTCCACTAAAATAGAAAAATGATTACTGTTGGAGAGAAAAATATAAATTCTACTAATATAAATGATTTTATTCATCCAAACACCATTCACAAATTGTGTAAATAAGATTCCCATTTTAGGGATAGCATTTCATGGACGGTAATTAATATTAGAAATCATAGGGAAAAATAAATATTTAGATATAAATGTGTTGGTTGTGCTAACCTACCTTTCATGCCTTTGAAATTCAAGAATCCCATTATCAATCCCTTGGGACCACTAGATCTTTGTGGGCTTGGGAAGTGGAAACATCCTCTTTAAGATTTCTTATTGTAAATAATCATCTATCATTCACATGAATATCCCTTAAGCCTATATGTAGTGGATAGAATTGAACATATTATCTTCACCTCTGATTTTTTCTCTAAACCATGGGATTATTTCCAAGGTTTGTTTAGTATTATTCTATTCGTGGATCATCACTTTCCAGCATGATGATCTCTATCTCTATGTCTTAACATAGAA
The DNA here is from genome assembly GCA_963277665.1 of Viscum album. NCBI lineage: Eukaryota > Viridiplantae > Streptophyta > Magnoliopsida > Santalales > Viscaceae > Viscum > Viscum album. The sequence continues at coordinate 437,485,386 of OY728158.1, forward strand.
TGAAAATCTATAAACTAATAATCATATATATTTCTTTTATTAAAAATTACAATTGGAATTCATTTAATAACCTACCTTTGAATGTTTCCTGACCCCAAATTCATCTATTATTTCCATCCAGAATAGGAGAATTCAATGTCCACTTTACAAATGGGCCTGATAAAGGATATATTATTTCATGTGTCCTTATATATTATATTGGTTTCTATAGAATTTTTAGAAATCCATTTTTACTTAATTCCATTCAGTTTGTACTCATACATCAACTATGGATCAAAGTGAACTTTGATAGTGTGGCCTCTTGAATGATTGGAACATCAGGCAGTAGATGTGTGGTCCTCACCTATTATGATTTCATCAAAGTATTCTTATATAATTATTTATATAATAGGATGTTATATGAAGATGAATTAATTTCCCTAATCTAGACCATAAAATATATTATTTATTGGATGAAGCCTTTATATTTATTCTGAATCATCACTAGTATCTGCAAAACTTAACGCCGTATGCTGGGATGTTTCATAGAGATTTCTACCACAAAGGATGAATGTTTCCAATCCATTAATAATATCTAAGCAGACATTAAAAATTTCTATAGTGAGGCCAATCATGTAGATGTTTCTATTTTTAAGAGTGGTATAATCGACTCCAGCTTGATGTGATCATTTTTCATCCCTATATTTTGATTTTCATTCATGGTAGAAGATGCATGTGGTTAAAATTACACCTTATTTTGTCAATTAAAACTTATATTACACTATTCTATTTTATTTTTAAATATTGTTTTATGGATGCACGTTCTTTTCTCGAAAAAATTTTTGTTAAAAGGATATCATGAGAAGGAAAAAATAATATTGATATAGAGGAATATTATCATTTATAATGCATGAGAATTATTCAAAACAATGTTATAATTTGATGAGAATAAATATAATCATGGAATAAGATTTTGAATAAAAAATTTATATTTAATATATATATATATATATATATATAATTAATTATATAAATAAAATTGGGTTATGAAACCAAAAACCGATGATTGAAGTTCAAGAAGCTACCTAATTAAAAAAATAGAAGATATTTTAGTTAAACTAACACTTAAAAATTTTGTAATACATGAAAAAAAATGTTGAAATGATAAAATGTTTTTATTAGTAATTCCTTTGAATTTAACACAATATATGATTTAAATCATTAGTATGGAATTATAGAAACCATATAAAATAAAACAATTCATTAATATTTTATATCTCAGTGAAATAAAATTGATATGAGAAATACCCTTACCATATGTATAGGCTTACTTGAAAGGTAATGATCCTTATATTTTATAAAAATATCCACATATATAGCATATTTTAAAAGGATCAACATCTATATTACTATATATAATCCTAAATTATGTTCATTTATTATTAATTTATGTCTTAATTCTATTTTTTCCATCATCATTTGTTAGTGAATTTGATTATTTCTTGCATTATTTAAAATGTCAACATCGATTCTTGTTCATTTACATCAAGTTAATCATTCATTGAAAATAAAATTTTATACAAAATAAAATATTCCAATGTTTATAAGGAGATAATTTCATTCCACAAAGGTTTTAGTCATGATTCATGATGACAGAGTCAATCACAAAATTGTTGTAAAAAATTTTTACCAAATAAATTATATATTAATAAAAACATAGAAAATAATATGACTTTTCGTTTTTTTAATGATTTTATAAAAGTAATTTAATTCAATATATGAATTTTTATAACCATACATGTAGGATGGTGATTTAAAGTGAAATATATCATTCCATATAGATAGTATTCCACAAATTTATAGAGACAACAATTTCTAATACCTATAAAGTAAAAAAAAGGTATAAATTTATATATTTTTTTGAAATAAAAATAATTTTATAATTATTGTTTTTATTCATTAAATAAAAAATTTTAACCATACATGTATGGTGGTGAGAAAATATAAATGATGTTATTCAAGGAGACGATAGTTCGTAGGTAAAAATGGATGAAATATGCATTTTTATAAGGAGAATGGTAGATAATTTTTATTATATAAATATAATAAATATTTTTTATACAAATGATATAGGTGTTTTTATAATATATTTTTATAATATATTTTTTTGAATAATTATACGACATAAATAAATAGAAATATATAATAGCAATTTAGTAAATTTTATAGAACAATGTGGAATAAATAAATTTAAATTTGGGCTAGAACTTTGTGGGGTGATATTATTATGAGAATAAGTCCTCTAGTACATGTATTTGAGTGTTGGGGGCAAGGGTATTTGGTAAATTTATGGTTTATCTATGGTTCTTATGGTGTGAAGATTAATTGGATAATGAAGTGGTAATGTTTTAATAATTGGTTCACTATTTAACGAAAGTGTCACGAAGGGGATAATAATTGAGAGGTGATTAAAATGGAAAATATATAACTAAAAAACCCATTTAAAATCTTGTTTTATCATTTTTAGGTTTTTTAGCCCAAATATATAATCCATTAACCATTTTTACTAATACCATGACAACTAATTTTTACTAAAGTAATTAATGTTTTATAAAGTGATATACAACAATTATTATTAAATAATTTGAATATTCTGATTCTAAATATGAAATAAACTTTATTTTATACAATTTCCAATTATTTTGAAAATTAGGTATAAAATAATAAATTTTAAATAATTAAAAAATGAGTTTATAAAAAATATAACTTAACTTCTAAATTAACATTAATTGGCCATTAAATTAAACATAATGGTATTAAATGGATTATTTTAGTTGTAAATTTATTTTGTTAATAGAAAATGGTTGCATAAATATTATATCAGTCTTATATTATAATTATATCATAAATTTCATTATTTTTTTAAAAAATGTATTTGTCACCATTCACCAAAAAATCAATATTTTCATACAAGTCCTCACATTCAACCAAATCTAATATTTTCATGGGGAAAACGAGTATGAAGCACATTTTACAAATATAATTCTCTAAATACTGTATTTTTTCATTTAATTAAATTTTTTTATATGGTATATAATCCCTTTTGATAAAATTTATTCCTAAAAAACCATTATGTGATATTAATTTTATTTCATATTTATTAGTAATTTTAATTTTTTCATATTATATATGTTTTTTATAATATAAAATTTTGAAAAACCCTTTAACAATGAAAGAATTAGTTTCTAAAAAAATTAATATATATAGAAAAATAAATTTCATCAAAAAAATCATGAATAATTTTATTTATGATTCTATAACATTAAATTATTATTTAACAAGAATTATACTTATTATATAAATGTAACCCCCTTAAATACATATTTTATTATTTATAAAATTTCATTGAATTTTTGATATGTATAAAATGCATGAAATATTAAATCATTTTCATTAATAATTACATTTCTAAATCATTATATGTTTCAATTACATAACCCTCAATGATCTACATGTATGAAATGAGAACATAATATCTTTTAGAAGTCATGACATGCGATTCTGATAGAATGTATATCATAAAAATTTCTATGATATTTAACATTCCTCACAAAATAATTATCTCAAATCATAAATGTTGAAGTTAATCCAAGTATTTGTTGATGGGAAACCCTTGTAAATATCCATCCCTATAATATTATAGAAAACATGCCTCATGAAGAATAGTTTTACTACCTTATTTCATTTGTTTCATTTTTGTTCATATATTTTCTTATGTGGTAACTTCAATTTTTACTCCGTAATTTTATGACTATATTATAATGGAGAGATTTAATAATTTTTAATGAATCACTGCAATTTCGTAGTTATTTTATTCCGGTGATAAACGTATTAAAAAAAATAAATTATTTAAATGGAAAATTATTAAAATAATTCTGGTAATTACATGTCTTCATCCCACATAATCTGAATTTGCCTCAACATAAGGGGGAGGAATTTTTTTAGAATTTTGACTTTGAGATTTCTGGTATACTAGGGAATAGGAATATTTTGGTTGATTAAATGATTAAGAAGTCACAGAGTAATTTCTTGCACGATTTTAGTGATATTTGGAAGATGATATAGGATATTTCTATGATACACCTAGATATGGGAGCTGTTTATGGGAGAGGATGTCTATAAATTTGAATGGGAAGTCATATTTAGTGAAGTAAGTGGAAGAAACCTAACCATTTTATTTGTATTTTTACTTTTTCAAGGATGATATATTTAGGGTTATGCTCTAATTTATAGAATAAGAATGATCATCATCAAGTATTATTTTGAGGAATATTTTTTGTTGCTTAAAATTTGTGTGATGTGGGTCTATGAGAGTTCCACTATTCACATAAAGTGATATATCATGGTGTGGAAAATATTTATAATGACTTTTAGGATTATATTTAGTGGTCTATCATGGAGAGTTCAGTTAAAATCAATTTTTATCAATTTTTTGGTTTTTAGAGGGTGAAGGTTGAAAATTATGCTCATAGTGGATTGCATCACCTACATGTTATTCCCAGGTTGAAATCAGATAATGTCTATATATATATAATTGACATTTTTTCTCAATATTGGGAGAGATACGAATCTATATGGCCATTATGGACTAATTTATGAAGTTATATAACATCATTGTGAATACATCGTATATTTTTATAGAGGATAATTGAGTTAGTTTCTAAAGGATGCGATGATTCTCTACAGGGTTCTAGAGATTTAATTCTCTCAACCAGATTATCATTTCTCTTTTAGAGGATGGACATTCCTCTAGTGTGATTTTAGAACTCATATATTCATTAACAACACTCATCTTTAATAGATGAATTGTAAAAATAATAATTATCTATAAATTAGAGTATTTACTGTGTGTGTAATCAAGAAGTTCTTGTTTGTGATTTAGGAAACTAGAATTATTGGTATTTACATATTATAAAATCAATCGATTTTTACTTGGTATATCCTAATTTTATGATATTAATGGATGAACATTCTGATCTCCATTGTATTGGGATGAGGTGGGATAAGAAGTTTACATTGGACTAAAAATGGTGTAGATCATGATAGTGACGTCATAGGAGATCCACGACCAAATGAAGACAAAAAATGATCTTAAAAAGTATTATGTTGATCATAATTTCTAGAACCTTGAGGTCAACATTGGAGTTCACCTTTTCCTAAAGGTATGTAACCATAATCTGTTGTAATGTTCTTGTCATAGTAATAATATTTATACATGGTTTCTTTGAACATTCGATGTATTAGTGAATGTAGTGTTTTTTCCTATTTGGTATCAATACCCTTTTTGATGATCTATATTCCAGATGTAATTTATTTGTAATTTTTGTTGTTAAATTAATTATTATTACCTTGTCATTGATTAGGGTGATCTAGATTTTTATGATGATGTGAACCTCATGATACAACATGTTGAGATCCAAGACCCTTTTATGATGGTTCTCTATGTCTATATTGTTCTACGGATTCATGTCTTTTGGTGACACAATTTTCGTGAGGAGTATACATGGTAGAGACATTCACAAATACATTCTTTGTATCCTATTTTTTAATGAGTAGTATTTCTTGAGATATTATGTATGAATTTTTCTTGTTTTTTAATGTGGTTAGTGTTTTGTGTTTATTAAAATTTTACTCTGATGTAATGTTGGGGTCCTAATTTATCTTGACCTCTTAGAGGTATCATACATAGTGCCTGTTATATTACACATTATCTCCTTCCCATAATTTGGATTGAAATACAACTGGATATAATTATTTAATAGTTATATGTTTTCTTGTCCTGAATATTTATGAATGTTTACTGGGAGATTTTCAATGTCCAAATGGTTTTGAGTATGGATAGATGTGTAGAATAGGCGACGAGATGAAATATTTGTTTGAATATGTGGTTGTGGGGCAAGATTGTATGCTATGTTGCAGTGAGGTATTATAAATGATCCCTATAAACGTTTTGAGGCCCTTGTAGTATAGATTCTTATTATATGGGATTTTAATGTCACTTATGATCTAGGTGTATATGCATCTTGTGAATTGGTTCCACCATGGAGCCTTTAGGGTCATGTTTCATTATTTCTTCCATATTATATACCACTTTGTCCAGATGTTTAGGCTACACTTCAATATTACAAAATGATTTTACAGTCTATGTGAGATATTATAGGATTATTGTATGTATTATTTATTTTCTTCTTTTATTATGTGACCTCAATTTATATGTCATTGTTTTTTTATAACCCTGAGGGTTATGAAGAGGTAATGGGTGGTGCATAGGGTTTTACAAAAACTAAAGCACATTAAAATTCATGATTTCACTAAATATATGGTTGTTAAATACATTATACTCTACACCCAAGGCTACTCAAGAACATGTATTAGTTAATTTTATCACCTTATAATGGGAATTATCCATGAACATCTAAAGATAATACCTCGGTGATTCCTGGCGAGTTTCTTCTTCACTAATTGTATTGACTCTATAATATTCTCTTGTTACAATTTATTGATGTTCATTTCAATTACTGCATTAAAAATATTAAATTATAACCTATCAAACATTAAATTTTTAGTTCTATACTATAATGACTGTAGGTACACTCAGGTAAAATCCTTAAGGATGGTAATATATTCTTGGAATCAATTATGTTCCTTTGTCTTTCAAAGGAGGGGTGTTGTTTGTTTATGGAGATTAAATGAAATGATTTTATATTATTGACATAATTTACAATTCAAAATGGATTATGGGATTTAATTGTTAGGTATATAATATTATTATACTCATGATATTTGAAAAACAAAGTATTAAAAAAAAATCCTCTAAATAAAGAGGATTTTTTTTGAGGACCCCAACTATTAATACATTAATGAAATACATATATAGGGTTATGATCTTAAAAAATTCTCTAAAATGGAATGATTAATATTACATTACCCCATATTTTTTAACAGTTCCAATAATATATTTAATCAATTCTTCCAACAAAAAATGTCTTTAATCAATGAAATAAATTTCTTAACAAACAAAATGTTTTTAAATTGATCATTAAATTAGAAACAAAATTAATCACTTATCACACCAACATTAAAACTCAAAAAAATATATTATAATTAAATATTATTTAGGGTTTCTGATAATCTAGTTGGGATTTTCATAAGGATAGTATATAAAGAAAAAAATCTCATAAGAAACGATTTATGTTTCTAACACACACACATACAAATGATGTAAATATAATGCGAAATTTGAATGAAATTACTAGGGGCAAAATAAATATTTTTACAATTATTTTATATTAATTATTATATTTTAATATTATAATATATATAGAGATTAGAATATGATTTTATAAATAAATTTTCATTATAATATAGATAAAAAATAATTATCCATACATCATTCCCCAAATAAGAGAGGAAGAAAATGGTTTGAATGTAGTGTGATAAAGAGGTATCTCAAGTTGAAAATTATGTTTGGTAGGGATTTACATGCCTTTGAAAAGGATATAATCACGAAAATTACCCCTATATTGTACTAATGTTCAAACACCAAGAAATGAGAATACATGCACGTTAGTATACACAATGATGGTGGACTATATTTCATCTAAAACTATCCTCCATGCTGGAAAGATCATTTGACATAAAATGAAACTTTATATGGGGAATATTTCTTATAAAAATTTTAGATATGTAATCTTAAAATAAAACCATTAAACTTTTTAAAAATTTAACTATTTAAGCTAAATATATGGTTGTTTATGTAAACCATTTATTTCTTTGAAAATATATTTAGTTTTTAAGGAATAAATGTGAATGAATTTATTTCTATAGAGATGACACCTTATCAATTCGTAATCTTTAATAAATTTTTTACCCTATATATCTACATTGACATCAGCAATTTTAAAATTGATTAGACATATATATGAGAGGATAGATCAAAACATATAGCTGTAATTATATAATTGAATGAATTGTTGGTCACCATATAATCCATGGATTGGACCCCTTCATAGATGGATTGTTCATTGAATTTATTAAACAATTTCTAATGTATATTATCTATAATTTATTAGGGTGTTGTATAATTTTTAAATTAATATTAATCATATGAAATAGTGAATTATTACTAGACAATTTTACATGATAGATCTATCTGGGATTATAATATAGTCTATATAAACCTTCATATAGATGAAACATGCAAAGATCCAGTTAAATGATTTGTAAGACAAGGACCAATACTATGAATTTTATGATCAAATTCTAGAACTATTTTTTCTTGGAATATTTTTAAAATTACTCAATATATTTCTGTGATAAAAAAAGAACATTTACCATAAATTTGTTAATTTTCAAAAAAAAAAGAAGTAATTTTCATAAAATAACATCATGAATATATGTAAAGTACATGATAAAATGGAGATTTCCATTTCTATTTAATGATGTTTCAAATGTGGCATGTCAATTTTGAACTTTGGATTCATCAATGGTATGTTATTATATAATTATTCTTGTTATTTTTTACTTTATCAGAGTAAGTTGAATGATTCACATTAACGAAGTGCATTGATGAACATTAATTTTATGTAAAAAATTTATGTTATCATCATTTAGTTTCTTGGGGTTAAAAATTAATTTATATAAATAAATATAATAATCATAATTATGATTTAATCCATATAACGTTAAAAAATTTATTGATATGGGGAATAGCTTGTAGAAGTCATATGGGCAGAAATTAATGGTTCCCAAGAGAATCACCTCTCAAAAAAAATTTACACTCATGGGGAAGGGATTCAGTGGTACTAAATATGGTACATGATTTATCATGAGTGTCTTAGGAGGCCATGAAGTCCACCATATTACCCCATCTCCATGTGTGCTTAATATCCCAGCGGTAGTAGAGCAGACTCCATAATATATGCACAAGAGATGTAATAGAGTAGTGTATTGAGACACTCCCTCTGATAGACTCTTGAAGAATGTATGTATCTATTTTTAACCCTCTTAGTTAAATATAATAGAAGAGGCATAATTAAAGTGCCTTGAACATCTGTGAAGCTATGGAAATGAGAGAATCCACACCAACGAAAGAATCATTGAATGGTAATATTATATATCTCGACCAATTTCAAACACCACCAATGTTACCCCTGATATATGACCATAAATATTCATTTTGAGATGACAACTATGATGATCCTAGAAAACCCTATTTTCTTTAGAAGATGAGATGTGAACAACGATTTCGGAAAACTTACCATGTAAGAGCATTCAATAGTAAGTGGATATATCCAAATCATTATTTGATGGGATGGTTTGTTTTTCATGGAATGTGTTTTGACCATAAATTCATGTCGAAAACTTGGAATCCCCATTTTTCAACTCATATTGATAAAATTCCAGATAATATACCATCCATCTGCTATGAAATTTTCCCTTAATTTGTTTTAATGAGTGTTATCAAGTGTTTTGAGAAACTAAGAATGAAGTAAAATGGTGATAGGATGCTCTAGAATGATTTTATCATCGTACAAACCATGGTCAATCCACACAGAGGATTCCCTTTAATATTTAAAGAATAGATGATTAATGATTTCATAATTATATCAACTATAGTAGTTTAACCAAGAGTTAAGTTGTACACCCCTTCATCACACTTTCACATCAGTATGTAAGGCCTTGTTATGAATGAACCATAATAGAATGTTCAGTTTAGATACTATTTCCTTGCACCATATTGTTTCTGCCCTTTAATCATAGTAATATTCCCCATGAAGGATATTTCATTAGTCTTTCTTTAATAACATCCTAGATGAGGATATTGTAGAAACTAGATATTCATTGCCCAAGTTTACTAAAATTTTGTCGAATACATCCAGCTACTACTAAGTGAGAGTATAAAGTATGAATGTAAGATAATTTTAGGATTGCATGAAGGAAATATCTAGAATAGTAAGTCATTGAAAACCAAGGACCGTCTCCACCCAATTGGCATGCCAGTAATTTATTGCTCTATATCCAATGACCCAACATGAATAGTGATATTGTAAAGGTAAATGAATACATATTGAGTTAAAGATCATATATATTCTACCCCATATGTACAAACAATACATCACTATATTATTTTGAAAATATGCATTTAGAAAAGTGATGTTCCTTCCTTGAAATCCCATGCTAACAATTCATGGAGACTACTCATTGTTTCAAAGACACTTCTTAGGATAACGCCTCCGCACTTAACTTCATGAAATATCCTATGGAATGATGGGAAATAGTGGTTACCTTTCCTATGAACATGCCAAATAATGTTGGGAATAATGTTTTAAATGTTATTGATGGGATACTTTTGGGAAAATCGTGCAGAAATGATATTCATGGGGATGAAGGTGAGAAAATGCTTAACTAGGGTGATATGATTTACAGAAGACAAGAAGTGTTTTATCTTGTTTAGAATATGGTTGCATATTCTATCAACAAGACTATATTAGTGATTAATAATAAAACTACCTACATATATTGGTTCATCCATATACTCCATAGTAAAGGAACTTTTTATACTATTGATATATCCCTTATTTCTTTTTCACCTTACATTAGAAAATGATATTTTGATTATAGACACTACACATTTTTGAGTTGATGTGTTGAACTCTTTATTTTCTATATAAAATAATACTAATATCATGATCATTGATCATCATTAAATTTATGTTGAGGAAGATAAGGAGATCACTTGCAAAGAAGATGTTAGAGGGCCATTTGATGTTAGGATTTCATCTAAATGAGAACAAGTGTCCCCCACTAATGACATTTTTTAGATATCTGCTAAAAGATTCATATGTTAGTATAATAAAAATGGGGGAAAGGGGATATCAATGACTTAGTTATTAGAACATCATAAAGAAACCATAGCTCTCCACATAATGGTGGTAGGGATCCGATGGGAGATGATGCTCCAAAAGAGGATACAAATAACATGCTCTAGTAACCGCAACACACCCATGACCCTAATGATGAAGTTCCACTGCATCCTATAATAATATTGGTATTTATCTGGATTGATAGAGATAATATATCCTATAACATGCTTATTAATATCATTTATCATTAGATATTCATTGGAAATGGATTCATATGAAACTATTCCATGAATGAAGGTATTCTGTTCATCAGATATCGAATTCTATTGATGAGAGGAGAGTATTTTGTTGATAAATGTTGCAGGTAAATTTTAAGGAAACATTCAAATATTGTATAGATAATATTATTTTAAGGGAATAAGATTTCATGTCTTTTGGAATGGGGATGAGTATGTTGGAACAAGCCACTCTAGGAAAAAATCCACCTCAAAAAAGTTCTGGGTGATCCCCACGAGCACATTTTTAATTAATACAAAAGAAAAAATTCAGATGTTTCTAGGAAAATATTCCAAACACATTTCCATTCAATATTTTAGTGAGGAAAATACCTCCCACACCTCCAAATCAATCAGGATAAACTCAAATATATTGTTAATTAGAGGGGTTATAAAATAGGGGATGCTTGAAAATGTGTCTGAATTCCATGTGGGATAATTGTCAACCATGTAAGGGGTAAAATAAGAGTGTATGGAACCAATGTGTGATGTGACCATACCTCTAACTTCCATTAGATCCTTATTGAAGGATCCATCATTAAGAATAATGTTTGATGTAATTTTTTATTTCGTTTGTTGGATTCATGTTTGGAAGAAGGTTGTGTTACTGTCCCCCTCCTTGATCCTAGTAACTCTAGACCTCCCCTTACTAATCATTCATATTCAAGAATAACATCATCTCGATGATTATTTATTAAAATAATATTACAAAAAATTCTTTCATCATATAAATATTGAAGATTTCTCTTATCTTGTTTGATATCAACCTTATGACCATCAATATCCTTTAAGTGGGAGGGTTTGTTGGCCTCCCAAATATTATGGTCACCTTTCACCCACTGAATTCTCTTATGAAATATGAATCATGATTCATTATTCATAATTTTTTTTCCATTAATAACATACCACTATATGGTAGTTTAGGATAGAAACCCACCATCATGGTTAAAAGAAATTAATAATATGATTAACATTATTATCAAGAAAAAAGTCTGATTGGACCAAAGTCCTTAAATGTTTATTTAATTTTTTATAACCTATCATTCATTCTTATGGGATAACCCTTACAAGGACCTATGTCTTAAGAGGCAAGTACATGACATATAGGTCATAGAATACATCACCATGATAAGAAAATTTTGAACTACCTGTCTCTATAAAATGTCATGAAATCAACATTCCAACATTGAATGGATAGTTTTCTAGTTATCATGTGTATATCTACACTATCATAGTATAAATGGAAATTCCATACCCCCTCAATCATAAAATTATGGATATCTTTGCTCCGGTGGATGCACATACTCTGAATCATCAACTGGAGCCTTGTTCCATAAAATCTGCCAAGTAGAATATGCATTTTTTAATGTGGACCGATGGACTTGGGGTGTCCTTAAGGCTCTAATGTGGCCCTATGTTCTTGAGAGAAAACTAGCCCAATGTACTAGGGTGTCCCAAAGTCCTATAGGTCCCGAGGACCAAAACTACACTAAATTCTACAATATCACAATAGGGATAGTTGCAATATCTTGTATATTTTAAAAGAACTGATCATAGATACATCACCTATGTTGGTCCCCCCATTGGTTATTACAAAATGTAATATTATACCTAGTGAAACCAATGTATATAATACCATTATGGGTAAAAACCTGAAACATTATGTCTATCATTCATCAGGTATATCCACCCCCCCTTCTTCTCTGATGATTCAATGATATTGTTGAAATGACCTGCAATGATCTTGGGTATATATCTCATATCAGGGTTATCCAACTCTAAAAAAATGAATTATCATATCCTCAAACTACATATCAAAGAACCAAAGGAAATGTTTCCACTAAAATTATCTGAAATAACCTTCACAAAATGATGTTGATTAGAAACAACCATTTTTTCTAATGAAAAACAATTATTTCATAAGAACGATATGTTTTTGTTATTTTGCTCTCCATACATGCAGTTACAGAGGATGATAATGGATGAAATGATATGAATACTCTACAACTATTTTTTATTTAACATGAAGGAAACAAAAACGTCTTTATGATGATGGAGCTATGAAAAATGAAATCGAACATCACCCAGGAACCCAAACTATAGGTATTTCAGATGAGAAATTATACCATTGGACGAAAGCCTGTGTGGATATCCCCCACCCCACACAATGACAATAGACACATAGACATGGTAGATGAACAATTATATACCCATATTATATGTCCTCTAATACATGATCTCCTATTTCGAGAAGACAAAAGAGTTACCATATTGGATCCCACATTAGATAATAAAATGTAAGCATTATAATTATGTATAGGAGAAGAGATGGATAGGTTTGTGCTGGAGTTTATTGGAGCATAGGATTCAGGTTCCATTATATATTATTGTACAACCTTTTTGGGACTAGAAGATGGGAGTAATATGATTTTGATGATTCTGAGACAGTTCCACAGTAGTGTCAGAAACATGACCTCATGTTAAAAATGAATCATATTTTTTTATTGATCACATTTATTGTTTTTTATTTTTTTCACGTATTGTTATTTTTATATATGGTGCATTATCTATTATGTCATGCTTATTATTATTTTTTATCATTTTTGATATTCATTAAATTTTATAAACAATATAACATTGATAACGAGGAATTGATTAATATTATTAGCATTTGAATGAAATTAACAACAATTCTTGAAAACCATTTGATATGAAATTATTTTTAGAAGTATGATTATTTTTTATTCTTATATAATATTATATAAATATTATAAGATTCAAAATAATGAAAACTATTCATAACGAATTAGTAAATTACAAATTTTAATGAAAATGTTTTTTGTTGGAACTAAATGTCTGGGGTTGAGAAATACCATCCATGATTTATAAAGGAATGTTTTCCATAGAGTTATGGATATAATTTATCATTTGGGATATCATTTTAACAAACATTTTGATGACAATATGCATGTTGATGTATAGTATAACTTGGTTGGTATTTTTTTATATATTTTTGGGATGATCAGAAAGGGAGTGAAATGCACTTTCTGAGAGAAATGATTTCTTATTTCCATTTGTTGAGATAAGTTTATTTTCATATGGGATAGAATAATTTGAGAGATGGTATTTATTTTATTCTTTTACTATGTTGAGTGTCTTTTTTTGGTACATTTGGAGAGATAGTATTTTTTATAAAGGTAATTTAATGTAATAAATAACAATACCCAAAAAAATTACATAATGGAAAACCTGACCCCATTTATCCCTTTCCCATATAACCCACAACTTTTCTCTATATCCCAAATAGATCAAAACTTATTCCTCCAAATCATTATCATGAAGTAAACTACGTCATTTTGAAAGGAGAACAGAAGAGTTTTATACAATTAATAATTTATTCCATCTATGTGAAAAAACCAAGCTCAATAGGATTTCACAATATATTTTTTATTTCTTCATTTTTGATGTATGTTTTATTTTCAGAAATTATTTCCTAAAAAAATTTATCATGGTTCATGAAATTTTATCATGTTATTATTTTATAAATAATTTTAACGATGATATTAATATTATATATATTTATTATACATATTCTTATAACCATTCAAAGAAATTTGTGTTAATAAATTATTTGCATCGCTACTTGGACATTGTAGTCCATATATAATGATGAGTAATGTCTCCATTTTTAAAAGGATGGAATGAAAGAAAGGGAAAGTTTAATTCAACTATATATAAAAACTATTATAATTCAAATATCACAAATAAAAATTAAATATAAAATAATAACATTGAATGAATTCTAGTAGAGGAAAATGATTTGTACCCCTACGTGGAGGCGATAGTCCACACAAACACATGAGCGAAATTTTTATCTCTCATTTGATTGAAAAGTGATTGTAAATGGATATTATATAATCATAGTATAATTTTAATATAAAAATGATATTGTATTAATAATTATTTTATGGTTAAAAATTATTTACAGGATGTTTAAGAACAAATTAAATTAAAAGAGCTTGGTTAAGATATATACATATTTTTTGAGTGACCTCCTATAATTTACACCTTACAACTTGAATGATTAGTCTTAAATGAAATCCAGATGATCTAGGGTTAATGTTAGGATTATATGAATTTTTTAATTGAACCCTACTGATCTAGAAAGATAAAATGTTGTGAGAAATAGTATAAATGGTGTTCCCCTATATATGAGAGAGGAGGAACACCAATGGAATTTCTAAAAAGATATAAAATTTTTATGCTCATTTTAATGTGAATGTGGATCCAATTTTAAATGGATTATATGGTGGGATATTAATTTTTTCAAATATATTCATATAATAATAATTTTATACATGTGGATGGAAATCCTAAACATATCTCATGAGATAACACCCACAGTAAACCCTGTTTAACCCTAATCATGACAACAATATTTAACTATTATTCCTATTGACTATAAAAAAATTAGGTTAAACTATAAAATTTTATTAATTATTATTATTAAAAATATGGAATCTATTTTAATATATTAAATATATATAAGTGTCAATATTTAATCTAAATTAATCATGGAAACCACAATGAAAACCCATTACCAAATGAATTTTTATCATATATATAGTATAATGGAATTCTATATCATATAAAAACCATAATATATGTTATAAAATATTATATTGATGGTATATTCTCTAAAAATTATTAAAATAAATAATAAAAAAATTAATTTATTATGATAAAAACACATTACACACATAAAAATAGTTTTATCGAAAAACGTTTTTTATGAAAAAAATAACATGTAAAAAAATAAATTACAATTATTATTCATATGTAATTATTTTATTTTATTATAATAACTGGTTTATTATATTTTAATAATATTAAACAAAACATATAATGGGATATTTACTTCGAAATAAATTACAATATAAAAAATTGGCATTATTTAATATTTACTGAAAAATAAATAATTTTAGAAATAGATTAAAAATTTATCTTAAAATAATAATAACAATTTTATTTAAAATTGATTTTAATTTCATCAAATTAAATTTATAGAAATTGCTAAAATTAATTATAATTACTTCATAAAAAATGTGATAAATACACCTTTTGAAGAAAATATACTTTTGAATCATAAAATGAATTCATTAAAAATTATATAATTATATATTATGAATTAATAAATAAATTTTCATCTTTAATTAACTATATATATATATATATCATAATTTGTTTCTTAATATTCATTCCAAATATTTTAATAGAATTGTTATAATGGTTTATAATATCATAGATTATATAGACTCGGGGTTTCCCTTAAGGAATGATATCGAATAATTTGTGTTTTATTACAATGAAAATACCTATAAAAGCATGGGTTGTTACACTAAACACTTTTAAAAACTGATTCTCTATCAAAAAATTTCATCATGCTAGTATATAATTATAACATATTTTTATTTATAATATGGTAGAATTTATTTTATGCATTCATATTTGATGATACTATTCTATTGGCTGGATTACTATTCAAAATGGTCATATTACTATACTATTAGGCAATTAACTATTAAATTGGAATAGGTTCAATAATTTCTATAAATAACAGTTATTTAATTATTTATGTATGCTAATAGTGTATTCAATTTTATTTATGTTTTTTTAGTATTTTACATAAATATAATAAGGGTAATTTTATTGATTAGATTATAGGTGATTATATTCCTTCCCCCCATTGAAATTTCACCATAAAATTTTATTTACACGGTAATGTGAAAAAAAGGGAGGTCACTTCTCCTTCATTGCTTAATCCTTTCCCATGATTCTTCTTTGTACTTGTAGTTCCTCTATATTATATTGAAAGTGTGAGTAGTATTATTGTATATAACATTATCTTTCTTGATCAAATGAATCACTAGATACTCTTCAAAAGAGTAACAATTTTCAAAATATACCACCTTTGATTTTTTTCAATATGAGGGTTCGGGTATGTAATTTCCCAAGAGGGGTTCGTAGAACACATCATGTTCTTGGGACATGGTTGGTGGATATGCTATTCGATCAGTTTGAGCTCTAAAATGACCAAGAATCTCAAAGGGGCCAATATAACAAGAACTTATCATTATTTTCTTCTGAAAATCTCATGATCCACTTCCATGGAGATATGTGGAAGAATACCATGAATCCAACTATAAACTGTAGGTTCCATCGATGATTGTTTATTGAGATCATCTATTAACTTTGGGAAATTGTAATGTGTTACTAAATGGTTTTAACTATTTAATCTATTTAGGCAAACATTTTAGGTTTAAGAATTTTATGTTCACCAACATTAACCTAGAATTCTAGTGATCTACATATTTTCCCCTAAATGGATTCAAATAAGTCCATTTGGATTATTGAATGGAAAATATTTTTTTTTGATAACTTGAAAAGAAGCGGATGTTGGTACAGTCCTCTTTTGGAGTCCATATACCAGATCTCAATATGACTCAAATTTTTGAATAGACCGCGATGATTTTTCATCAGTTTGAGGTTGATAAGAATTATTGATGTTCATCACAATTTTTAGAGCATTTTTCCAACATTTTTAGAAAATGGAGGTAAATCTAAGATGTCGTTTAGATAAAATAGGCAATGTTACACCCTTCCGCATCACCAAAATATTGATGTTTATGCATCATGTTGATTTAGTGAGATGTTTTATCTAATTGAGATTTTTTGTATTTGTAGGATGACCCACAATGATCAATACCTAACTACTTCCTCTCGACATATTTGGATGTCTAGCGACTTTTTATATGGTTGTGTTTTCCCATTTCAATGTTACTATGGGTAATGGTTTTATCATCACCTTATACATTGGCCTTTCATCCTTTACTTCCTAACATACCAGGAACATTTATCTATATTCAATGATATCCTTATTTATATTATCCCACTAATTGTGCTCTCTGAGATATCAATATAGTTTTGTTCTCCCTGGGTGAATAGACATTGTTGAGCTATGCGTGCCATTTAGAAGATGTTTCTTTATATCTAGATTGGATAAAACACATAGTCGTTACCCAAATATTATGAATCCATTCATATCAATTTTGATCTTTAGGGGTTTATCTTTACTGAGAGCTTACACCTTCATTTGAATTTCCACATCATTTATTTGAGCATCCATTATTTTCCCCATAAGGGACTATTTAGAAGTATTTTTAGAAATGATTGATGATGTTCTATCCATAATGATTTTGATGACCATTTATTTTAACTCTAAGAATATTCTATCCTTCTCAGTTCACATAATTGTAAAGGTTTGAAGATCCTTTCAACTTAGAGAATCCACCAAATTATATTCATTTTAAGGACTATATTGTATTATGATGTCATAATACATAATTAGTTATAACCATCTTCTCTTTCTCATATTAATCTCATGTTATGTATATATATATTTTAGTCTCTTATGATCGGTATATATCTGACACTTCTCACCATATATAAAATGCCACCGTATTATCAATAGGATGATAAATGAATCCAAATTCATATTATACAAAAGTTATATTTTTCATGAAAAATAAACTTCCTTGAGATGTAGCTTATAATTTTATCATTTTTCATTGGTACACAACCTAGTACCTTCTTTGAAGCATCATTGTATACAACAATGAGTTCCCATATTGTTGTTAGTATCATTATTGGTGTAGTGATAGGCCTATTTTCTGAACTCTTTGAATTTGTAAACACATTCCTGTGTACATACAATGACTACAAAGTTTTCCATCATATTGGTTAATGGGTTTTAGAGTCATGATAATTTATTAATAATTTGTTTGTAATACATAGATAGACCAAGGAAACTATGGATCTCAATTAAAGATGTTGTCCAGGGCCCCTCATCGATCACCTTTTTCTTGGAAGGGTCTATAGATATTCATTTTATAGTAATAAAATGACCAATGCCGTTTACTTCACCCATCCAGTACTCACATTTTATATACATTTCATAATATTTATCCATTTAGAAATGTCTTTTGAACAATATTCAAATTCTACTATTGCTCCACCTTTATATTGGAGTGTATCAAAATATTATCAATAAATGGCACCAAATTGTTCTCTATGTGATCTCTAAGAACCTAATTTATTAAGACCATGAAAATTTATGGAGATATAGTGAGTTGAAATACAATACCTATCAGCTCATAGTGTCCATAAAACGTTAAAATGGATGTTTTGGGAAAACATTATTCACCCTTAATTGGTGATATCTGGACATATGATCAACCATAGAGAAATACATGGCCACATGTAGATGATTAGAAAAGTAAATTATCAATGGAAGGGGACACTTAATCATTATAATGATTTTATTGATATCAAGAATGTCATTGAATTGGATCATTGATCTATATTTCTTCTTGAAAATGGTGACGGATGGAACCTATGGTGAGGCAATAAAGCGTATGAAACCCTTGTACAAATTCTATTATAACTACTTTATCAATTATTAGATGTAAATAGTGGAAATTCTATAATATTTCTTCAATATGGGTAGTGATACAAAGATAATTTCAATTGAGAAATCACGATCTCAGTCCTGAGGTAGACCACAAAATTATTCAAGGAACACACCAACATAGTTCCTCATATAGGCCATGTCTTGTAGCATGATCAAATAATTTTTCTTAATAATTTAAGATAGAAATAATATCTCATAATTAAATAATATACAATGCTAATATAATGATTCAAAATGAGATTCATCATCCTCCTTACAATTGTACAAAATTGGAGGATGCCTCTGGATGTGATGAGTGATCTCCCTTTCCAAATATTTGATGTTTTCTTTGTCTAATGGTAGGAAATCCAGCCCCAATATAGCGTGAAACTACAACAAAGAATGTAAGATGAGATTATCTGGGAGGTATAATCTATGAGCATTAACATAGGGGGAGTTATATACATTGGATTCCATGATTTTCCCAATATCTATTCTCACATATAACTCAACATCCATATTTTGAGGTGGTTTTTGAATTGTTCTACTAAAATTATAATATATTAATGAATTCATAGTAATATAGTCAAATAGAAAGTTTTCTATTCATTAATAAATAAACATTGTTCCTATCGCTACATCATATGCCCTTTCTAACTATATTGGAGATTGTTGTTGTTGATTTCCTCTAACTAACCTTGCATTAAGGCACGAGTTTGGATAATTCACATGTTCCATGTTGCTGAAACGCTACAACACATGCTACGTGTTGATCAAAAACATTCTTTATTATTCTACATTTATGGGATACTTAATATTCTTCTCCAAATAAACAGAATGAGGGTCCTCTCTTATACATTTCAAGCATCAACTGTGTAAGAACCCGGGTTTTTGGAACGGGTCAAAATCACGACCCTGTTTAAATTTTTGACTTGCTTCTGAGGAAACTAGATTTAATGGGATGTTTCTGGAAATTTCCAGACTACACGCCATGTTCCTTGAGTACACGTCGTGTATGTGTAGGCAAGTGACCAGATGTGTGCTCGCCGAGTACATGCCGTGGGATGACCATGTAGTTTTGAACACACCATGTAGACCCCTGACTGTGTAAGGCCATACATGGCGTGTAGGCCATTGGCCGGGTAAGAACCAGGGACACGCCGTGTTCCCTGTAGACACGCCGTGTAGTCTATCCATGTATGAGGGATATACATGGCGTGTGAGTATGTCAGCGAGGAAAGGAAGAGGAACCAAGTACACGATGTGTACTCATGTCGGTAGGCTCGGAAAGTAAGTCGGCAAAATCGTTCCATTTTTTGAACAGTTAAATGAAATATTCAAGGCGTGTAGTCCTAAAGTACACATCGTGTACTTTATTTTTTTTTTTGCTAAAATGGGCAGTAGCCTCGTTTTGAGGTAGAACACCCCTCCTCCGCCCAGATACATGAACCAGGCTGGCCAAACCCCTTTCCTCTTCCCGATCGTCCGTCTGAGACCCGTTTTGAGCTCTGATTAGTGTGTTGGAACCCCCTCGGTAAGGCCTCGATTCCTCTTTGTCCGTTTTGTTAGATTTTTTTTCTAGAATGAGTTATATCCCTTTGAGCGGTTTTGAATCTTTTGTAGATTTACCGCGTTTTAGACCGAATTGGTGGGTGTTACTGGAGGAGTAGCATCGTGTGAGTCTCAGGTAGGTGGTGCATACCTCATTTTGTGTTTTTGTAGTTGTTTGGGTGATACGGCCTTCGGCGCATTTTCGAGTATTTTGAGTGGGTCCCATTTTATCTTCTTTTTCATACTATAATTCTTATAGGACCTCTGGGATGCTTTTGGGTATGCCCAGTTACCGGTTTGTGTGAGCAGGGCCGGGTGAGGGGTCGTTGCTCGTCGGGGCATTTTGGCTGGGAAACGCCAAAATGGTTTAAATTGAAATGTTATTGTTATAAACTGTTTAGTTTAATTTGTCAAAGCTTGTTATAAATTGTTAGAGGCATTTAAGACCTCAGTGCTGGTATGGGACAACACCTGGTAGGGTGCAATTCAACTGTTTAGTTTTTTTTTCCAGGTTATGTTTTCTATTTACATATGTTATATATGCAATTGCTGAATTGCATCTGCTGGACCCCTTGGGTTGTGTTGGGCTTGGCCCTGTTACGCTTGAGTGATGCAGATCATAGGTTGGGGCTTTTCCCGGGTTACTTTGGGTGGTTTTGACCATGGGATTGGGCGTCATGGACGTCAGATTGAGGTAGTGTGACTGTCAGGTTGGGCATATCCCGGGTTACTTCGATGGCGAGAACATCAGACAAGATCGACATGGTTGCGGGGACACGGTGTGTCAGATGTTTTGGTGTCTTAGGACTATTTTGGGTGACTACCACTCACCGGGACTTTGAGTAGTGTGCACACAGAGATACTTCATGATGAGGTGGTTTTGACCCCTCGTGTGGGTAGAGGACCCCGTAGTTGCGGTTAGGTATTTTTGTTGGGGGTGCTTTCCGTAGAAATCCATGGGAGAGGTGAGGAGCGTTCAGGGAATGGGCGTGCCTTCGGGACGTCTCTACTTGAGACATGAGGTGTCAGGAGGCACATGGTGTCAGGTTACTATTTCTGGGCGTACCTTCGGGACATCGGTACTTGAGACACGAGGTGTCAGGAGGCACTTTGTGTCATGTTACTATTTTGGGTGTACGTTCGGGACGTCGGTACTTGAGACACGTGGTGTCACGTGGCACATGGTGTCGGGTTACACGACAAAGATTCCTGGGTTGGCCGAAGCAGGTGACGCTCCATGGTGGATATCAAGCACCAGTGGAGTTTGTATTTATTTGTGCATCATATTGTTTACTGCTTTCCATGTAAATGCATGACTGCTGAAACACATATATTTGGTATGCACTGTTGGGTGGTATCCTACTGAGATTTGTCTGACACCCTCCACAGGCCCTTCGGGATGCGTGCAGACTTTATGGACTTACGTGCAGGAAAGAGGCCAGCTTCAGGAGCTGGATTATGTTAGTTGTGGTATGGAGATGGTATGGACCTTGAGGTCATGCCTAGCTGAGTTTACTTTGTTTTGTTTACTTTTTGTATTGGCATGCTGATTGTAGCTACTATTGGTTAGCCATTGGCGACCTGTTTATATTCAATTGTGTATGACCAGCTCTGGATGCATGTTTTACTGTTCAGTAGTAGTTACATGTTCTTAGCATGATGTTGTGTTTATTTCCACTGTTGTTGTTTCATTTACTACTTCCAATGTTTATCTATATTGATTATGCTTCCGCTCTGCAGGTCTGGTTAGAGTCTGCTGAGTCTTTCTTTCCACTGCATCTTTAATGTTATACTTGGACCAGTACCCTTATTATTATCCTCTGAGAGGGTATAGCCTCCCCACTATACCTAATAGACCCTCGCTGCTGGACGGCAGCCTTTGGCGTTTGGGGAGGTGCACCTAAGGTAGTAACACCCGACCCATTCGGAACTGTTCGGGTGGTTGGACGGGTCTAGGACGTTACAAAGTGGTATCAAAGGAGTTCTTGACAGGGATTTAGTAGCAACGTTTTATTGGCTACTAATGAGTTTGAGAATTCTCGTTTCTTTCTGCTGGTTTTACTATTTGGGATATGGTAGACTGGAGATAAGTTTTTGTAACTGGAACTGGGTTTCTAGCTTGTGCTTGTGTGCCTGTAGCCCCAGGTACGAGGGAAGGACCAGGTTACCATGGGTGGGAACTACTATTTACTTTTTCTCAGATTACAGTTGATATGAATTCCACCTTGGTGGCTCACTTGATGTGTGATGTTTGTGATTTGGATATGTGACCCTTGACCCAGAATTGTAAGTGATATTTGGACCTTGGCCCGGTATGGCAAGGCTTGGATGCTTGGATTTTGATAGGAACTTTTTAGGGTATTTCAATTTCATAATTTCACGTATGCTTTGTGACGTGATAATGCCATGTGAAAAAAATAAAATGCCATGCTTTATTTACTTTAAAATGTGAGTTGGTGAAATTCCTGATAGAACTGCTAGTTGTGTAAATGAGTATGCCATGCTTTATATTTTTTAGAATTGCATGCTGTTGGATAATTGGGTCTGACTCTTATGAGAGTAGGTAGGTACTATGGGTGAGGCAGTGTAACTGTCAGGATTGGGCAACTCGGTCGTCGGTTTGAGGCAACGTGTGTTGTCGTGACGGGCAAGGCCCGAGGTACTTGTGATACTTATCTTTGTTGAGGGTGGGTAAGGAGGCCATGAGGCCGGGATGCTGTGGGGCATGGGTTGCGGTGAGGGGGATTAAGGGTAGTTTTTATGCACTGCCTTTTACTACTTTCCTTATCTACGTATAATATATTGTTATATATATATGGGTTGTCTGACCATTTATGTTATTAAGTGGGTTACTCCTTCACGGCTTGATGGAGGGTCAGGAAGGAGATGATACATTACCGTAGGATCAGGGACAGAATACGGTACAGGCTGAGCATGAGCCACTGGTACAGGCTTAGGGACAGGAACAGGTTCAAGATCCAGTGCAGGCAGGACAGCATCCCGGTATGGCATCGTTCGGGCCGTGGCTTGATGAGAAACTCCGAGCTATCCTGGTACGTGTCTTGCAGGGGATTGACAGAGGCGTGCAGAGTACAGATCCTTCTATGGAGTATCTGACGCGGGTGTTCCAGTCGCAGCACCCGCCGCTTTTTCAGGGAGAGGGTGGTCTGTCGGCGGCTAAGAACTGGATAGAGAGTATGAAGATGATTTTCGAGCAGCTCGAGACTCCTCCTGGGCGGAGGGTCAAGCTGGCGACGTACATGATGAGTGGATCGGCGAAGAATTGGTGGGATGTACAGGTACAGGCTCGTAGGAACGAGGGACTGGTTTGGAAAGACTTCGTGGGTAGGTTCTTTGAGCACTTCTACCCAGAAACGTTGAGGGCAGAGAGAGCTCGAGAGTTCTTGAGTCTTTAGCAGGGATACATGTATGTTATGGACTATGCAGGTACCTTCACAGAGTTTTCTTGTTTTTCACCAGGTATGGTGAGTGATGACGCAGCTAGGATGAGGCGCTTCGAGGATGGATTACGACACGCCATTCGGGTCTAGGTGAACATATTCAGGCTAGGTTTGTTCTGCGAAGCGGTGAATCAGGCACTCATAGCCATGGTAAACAAAAGGGATATGTTTCGCTTGGGCAGGACGAAAACTCCAGGTGATGGTTCGGACAGTAGGAAGCGAGGGTGGGATGAGTTCCAGCAGGGCAGTCAGGCTGGGATTTAGCTAGACGACCTGGTCGTAGTTCTTCGGTGATTTTCTTCTAGTGTGGGCAGTCGGGACATGTTCGGGCTCAGTGTAGTAGCCCTTCGAAGGAGTGTCAGGCATGTGGACAGGACATGCATCTGGAGTGGTTTTGCAGGCAACCTTCTTAGATAATTGGTAGGCAGGGACCAGGATAGACTATGGTGTCTGGAGTTGGTTCAGGTTCGGTACCCAGAGAGGGTAGTCGAGGTTCAGTTGTGCGCGGAGGTCGTGATAGAGATGGTGGGACCCAGCTGAGGGGTCAGTGGCCGGAAACTGGAGCAGAATCAAGAGGTCAGGCGTCATGAAACCTTGTTTCAGGGCAGGTGCACGCCGTGTAGCTTCCAGAGGCTGAGCAGGCTGGTGAGCCAGTGACAGTTAGAGGTACACCGCGGTGTGACCGTGATCTCCATGTTTCCTTTTTGGCATGACCTGTAGAGGTATGTCTGTTTTGAGTGCACGAGGTGCACATGATCTTTGTGGACTGACTAAATTCTATTCAGTGGGTTGGCACCATATCGGGTGTGTGATATATATATATATATATATATATATATATATATATATATATATATATATATCTGTGTGTGTGTGTGTGTATGAGGTGTCGTGGGCATCGGGGCATCGTGGATGCGGGTTACTTGAGGTGTCGTGGGCATCAGGGCATGATGGATACGGGTTACATGAGGTGTCTTGGGCATCAGGGCATCGTGGATGCGGGTTACTTTGGGTGCTCGGCACCATGACCTCGTGGAGGCGGACACCAATGCGGTGCGGGTTACGTTGGGTGTTGATAGAGATACAAGAGCACCAACGAGGTGAAGGGGTGACGATGCGTCACGGGATGATTTTGCATCTGGAAAATAGGTTAGTGAAACCTGTTTGCTTTAAATTTTATTGGTTGAGACGGAGTAGGCAATTCCTATGTTGGGGAGCCCCTTGAGGAATTTAGCTAGAACCTTGGGACCGGGGTAGTCCAGGTTGATTAACTGGGATGGGCATGTTCGGTGCCATCTCCGGGTTTCGTTGGGTAGCTCGTGGATGAGCTACGTTAAGGTGGGGAGTTTGTAAGAACCTGGGTTTTTGGAATGGGTCAAAATCCCAAACCTGTTTAAATTTTTGACTTGTTTCCGAGGAAACTAGATTTAATGGGAATTTTTTGGAAATTTCCAGACTACACTCCCTGTACCTTAAGTACACGCCGTGTATGTGTAGGCAAGTGACCAGCCATGTGCTCACCGAGGACATGTCGTGTGATGACCTTGTAGTTTTGAACATGCCGTGTAGACCCCCGACCGTGTGAGGCCATACATGGCATGTAGGCCATTGGCCGGGTAAGAACCAGGGACACGTCGTGTTCCCTTTAGACACTCCGTGTAGTCTAGCCGTGTATGAGGGATATACATGGTGTGTGAGTACGTCGGCGAGGAAAGGAAGAGGAAACAAGTACACACCGTGTACACCTAGGTACACGCCGTGTACTCATGTCGGCATGCTCGGAAAGTAATTCGGAAGAATCATTCTGTTTTTTGAACAGTTAAATGAAATATACATGGCATGTAGTCCTAAAGTACACACCGTGTACTTTCTTTCTTTTTTGATAAAACAGGCAGTAGCATCGTTTTGAGGCAGAACACCCCTCCTCCACCCGGATACGCAAACTAGGCCATCCAAACCCCTTTCCTCTTCCTGATCGCCTGTCCGAGACCCGTTTCGAGCTCTGATTAGTGCGTTGGAACCCCCTCGACAAGGCCTTGATTCCTCTTTGGCCGTTTTTTTGATTTTTTTTCTAGAACGAGTTATATCTCTTTGAGCGGTTATTAATCTTTTGTAGATTTACTATGGTTTAGACTGAATTGGCAGGTGTTACCAGAAGAGTAGCATCGTGTGAGTCTCAGGTAAGTTGTGCATACCTCATTTTGTGTTTTCGTAGTTGTTTGGGTGACGCGGCCTTCAGCGCATTTTCAGGTATTTTGAGTGGGACCCGTTTTATCTTCTTTTTCATACTGTAATGCTTATGGGACCTCTGGGATACTTTTGGGTATGCCCGGTTACCAGTTTGTGTGAGCAGGGCCGGGTGAGGGGTCGGTGCTCGTCGGGGCATTTTGGCCGGGAAACGACAAAATGGTTTAAATTGAAATGTTATTGTTATAAACTGTTTAGTTTAATTTGTTAATGCCTGTTATAAATTGTTAGAGGCATTTAAGACCTCAGTGCTGGTATGGGACAACACCTAGTAGGGTGCAATTCAACTTTTTAGTATGTTTTTCATGGTTATGTTTTCTATTTACATATGTTATATATGAAATTGCTGAATTTCATCTACTGGACCCCTTGGGTTGTGTTGGGATTGGCCTGGTTACACTTGAGTGATGTAGATCACAGGTTGGGGCTTTGCCCGGGTTACATTGGGTGGTTTTGACCACCGGATTGGGCGTCATGGACGTCGGATTGAGGCAGTGTGACTGTCAGGTTGTGCATGGCCCTGGTTACTTGGATGGAGAGGCCATCAGACATGAGTGACATGGTCACGGGGACACGAGGTGTCAAATGTTTTGGTGGCTTAGGAATATTTTGGGTGAATACCGCTCACCGAGACTTTGAGTAGTGTGCACACAGAGATACTCCGTGATGAGGTGGTTTTGACCACTCGTGCGGGTAGAGGCCCCCGTAGTTGCGGTTTGGTATTTTGGTTGGGGGTG
Organism: Viscum album; assembly: GCA_963277665.1. Lineage (NCBI taxonomy): Eukaryota > Viridiplantae > Streptophyta > Magnoliopsida > Santalales > Viscaceae > Viscum > Viscum album. The sequence goes on from OY728158.1 coordinate 437,513,070, forward strand.
ATTTTCCATAGGAAGCCATGGGGGAGGTGAGGAGCCTTTAGAGAATGGGAGTGCCTTCGGGACGTCGGTACTTGAGACACGAGGTGTCAGGAGGCACATGGTGCTAGGTTACTATTTCTGGCCGTGCCTTCGGGACGTCAGTACTTGGGACACGAGGTGTCAGGATGCACTTGGTGTCGGGTTACTATTTTGGGTGTGCCTTCGGGACGTCGGTACTTGAGACACGAGGTGCCAGGTGGCACATGGTTCCAGGTTACACGACAGAGATTCCGGCATTGGCCGAAGTAGGTGACACTCCATGGTGGCTGTTGAGCACCAGTGGTGTTTGTATTTATTTTTGTATTGTACTGTTTATTGCATTCCTTGTAAATGCATGACTGCTGAAACACATATATTTGGTACGCACCATTGGGTGGTATCCTACTGAGATTTGTCTCACACCCTAAATGAGCCCTTCAGGATGCGTGCAAACATTATGGACATACGTGCAGGAAAGAGGCCAGCTTCAGGAGCTGGGCTGCGTTAGTTGTGGCATGGAGATGGTATGGACCTTGAGGTCATGCCTAACTGGGTTTACTTTGTTTTGTTTACTTTTTATACTGGCATGCTTATTGTAGCTACTGTTGGTTAGCCATTGGTGACCTGTTTATATTCAGTTGTGTATGACCTGCTCTGGATGCATGTTTTACTGTTCAAAAGTAGTTACATGTTCTTAGCATGTTGTTGTGTTTATTTCTGCTCTTGTTGTTTCATTTACTACTTCAGCTATTTATCTATATTGATTATGCTTCCGCTCTGCGGGTCTGGTTCGAGTCTTCTGAGTCTTTCTTTCCACTGCATATTTACTGTTATACTTGGAACAGTACCCTTATTATGATTCTCCGAGAGGGTATAGCCTCCCCACTATACCTATCATACCCTCGCTTCTAGTCGGCATCCTTTGGCGTTTGAGGAGTTGCGCCTAAGGTAGTAACACCCGACCCATTCGGCACTGTTCGGGTGGCTGGCCGGGTCCGGGACGTTACAAACTAGTTCCCTTTAGATAGTTCCCATAATGATTATTCCAACATGTTTGACATGTGGGATGATGGGTTTTCATTCAATCATGAGATTCATATATTGATCGTCACATGTTAAAGTGTGTTTTTCATTTTATGTCTGATCCTAAAAGAATAAAAATAATATCCAATATCCTTATCAATTTTAATGGAAAATAATATATGCATTCTTAGTAATGTATAATATTTCTAACCCTCTTTTAGAATAACCTTTTTTTCACTAAATAAGTTTTCATCCAACACCATGATAGACAAATCTAAATTTTTTCTTCATTCAATGGTTGTCCCATTCTATATTAAGATGACGTTATTAGGGAAAATATTTATTGAAAAATATTTTCTTGAATTATTACTATTCCATAAAATCAATTTCCTACTTTGATGTTGTGTTTTTTATCATTATATACTACTAATCAAATCCACCTCAAAACAATAGACATCCAATACAAGTTTCTATTCTTATAAAAACTGTAGGGTATATATTATCATATCAATGGAGTTAATCCATTTTTCTATGATAATGGGATTAGAATACTTATTATATATATTAGATATTTGTAAAATGTGAGATTATTCTGAAACATTATCTTTCTTCAGAGAAGGTGGTTGTTCGATCCGATTCAAGGTATAATTTGTAATATGAACCTGATGAACTGGTATGATCATGTTGTTTTGAGCTACCATATATATAATGTATGGCATCTCATTAGTTAATTTGTCACATTACCTATTACATTGATTTTTGGAATGGGTTCCCATATATCTAATTGTTAACTATGGGAAATATAGAATAATTAGGGTCCAAAATACATTGAAAATTAGCATATAAAAATGAAACCATTAACTTTTAAGGAAAAATTAGAAATTGAAATGTATTTCCTAAAATGTGATTCCCTGTTCTTCAGTATGGGTTATCATTTATGATAGAATTTTCCCAAGTGTTATAAATTATTTTTAATATTCTTGATCCCCTAAAATAAATACACTACCCTATGGTGCCAACAATAGTTACCCTAGCCTTATAAACAAATTATTACATGATATTAATCATAACTAACCATCAAATACAAATTATTGATCGTAAAGCCTAGTGTATATGGAATATATGTGCATAATTATATATCATTATGAAAGTAAATAATTAATTTATTTAATATCCATAATGATATAATAACATCATCTGATCTGTTAGATCATCATAGGATAACATGGGTAATACATGAAAAAATCGATGAGGTAAAAATTACAACAAGGAAGAAAACATATGAATAAATAATAGCACATGGGTCAGAATGAATAACCCGATGACATTAAAATTCATCGAACATGAATAAATCTATAAAATCATAACTTGTAGAACATGGGATCTTTTAATCATGGAATCATTTGAATGTGAAAAAAAACATATAAAATGACATATAAATGAGTCAAGTATAACTTCCAAGACTATATAACATGGTGGACAAAGTCCCCTAAATTAAAGTGGTTTACTTCTTATCCCAGCATGAAATCTCTTGAGAATAAAAAATATATAATTAATTGGAGTGTTATTTGGACACACCCATCATAACATATTCATGTATATGTGTTCCACCTAAATCATCAAACATAATGGATGAACATAAGGACTGCCCACAAAAAATGGGACGCATAATCGTATCATAAAGAATAAAGAAAGAGATATGATTATGGTGTCATGAAATAATAGGGTTAAGTAATACATGGAAATTAAGAAAGGAAAATAAGAATATTTAAAGATAAAGTATGTTCAATTAATGATTAAACATTTAAAAATAGTGTTTATTAATAATTAGAAATGGAATAATTTAATTCAGTTTAAGGGGAAATATTAGAGTCTATGAATTGGGAAAAGGAACTATTGTATGAATGAAAATGTAAATTAACTATGGATGTTTTTCTAGATAAATATATTGTTTTTTGAAAACAACCATCAAAATATATTATGGAGTGTACTTTAAAATGTTTAATAAATTGGGAAGTTCCATTTAATCGGGCATGCTTATCAGGAGGAACTGAGATGTGAACATTTTAAAAACATGTATTTCACTATAATAAAATAATATTAGAGATAAGTACATAAGTTTATATAATACAATAATAATTTAGGATTGGTAAATAATAAGAACTGAGAATTTTATTTGGGTAATTATTGATAAATCCCTAAATGAGAAAATGATATTTGGAGAGAATCCTTTATCTTCTGTTCGAATGTATTATGTACTTACAAATAATATTATAGAAAATAAAATTATATCAATTAATTATGTAATTATTAATAGATTCTACATATATATATATATATTTATTATTAATTATTATTTAATTAATTTCATTTGTTGTCATTTTGATGAGTTATATTTTTTTTGATGCTGTTCCCTGAGCTTTTATTTTATGATTTCATGACCGGTTAACATGAGTTTTGTTAGTGTAATTCCTATTAAATAGATGAAAAACCCAAGAAGATGAATGATATGGTGTTATTAGAATTCCATAATTTTAAATGCTTATATATTATTATATTCCAAATATTAGAATTATTCATTTGATAAAATATGAAGGAAAAATGAATAGTATATTTTTGTGTTTTTTAGATCATCAAGAAGTAGATTAGATTTATTTAAAAAACTATAAATATATATTTGATAAGAAAAATGAAACAAGTTATATTTATAAATTTTAAAAATAATTATAACCATTATATTTGTTCCTTGACAATCCATTAATGTGGTAATGGAAAAAGAAACTCATCATCTTTGAAGGCGGTGAATCAACACATCACAGACAACATTTTCATTTTTGCAAATGAAAGGAGTAGTTATGAGAATTGATCATTTATATTATATTAACATAATAAAAAGTCATTATATATATTATATTGTAGTTATAATGTTATTTTGGATAGAGGAGGTGATGAGGTGATATTAAATTAATTACTTTAATAGATAAATGGGCATTTTACCTCTTAAATTTCATCTCCTTGGGATCCTACTACAAAAACATGGAAATGGTCATTTTGTGAGAATATAAAGACTAAGATGTTGGTAAGAGGCTTGAGATGGGAATAAAGAAGAAAATTAGGGATCCTTATGTCTTATGAGGTGTGAGGAGAAGAGGTGGGGAGGGGTTGTATTTACTGTGGGTGGAGTGGGGTTTTTTATTATTTTATTCATTTGGTTATTATTTTTTATCAAGACAATAAATATTGTTGATTATTATGATGAAGTAATGTAATATTGTAAGGAGAGTTTAAAAAAATGGGTTCTTTCCTAATATATAAATCATCCATTACTCAATAAGTCATGTATTTGTTAACTACTTAAAATTTTCATATTTCATTATTCACCGAAAACTTAAACTATTTTTGAAAAATCACAAAAATTCTCTCTACAAATTTTTTAAAATATATATTTATAGAAATTAACTCCATTTTATGAAAAATATTATTCTAAATAAGAAAAATTAAAATTTCAATTCAAATAAACATTTATTTAAAGTATACTGATTTTATTATTATAACATATTTTAAGACCCATTGAGAAAATAATTAAGGAAACATAAAACAATATAATAATTATAAGATAAATTATTATTAATTTATTAATCTAATTTAGGAAAAAATATAATATTTTAAATCATTAAATTTATTATAGAATTTTAAATAAATATTTTTTACATAAAAAATTGCAACACATAATTTTTGTCTTTTAAATAATTTATTTAAATATATAATGATATATTTATATATTATTTTCATTTAATGGATTATTGAATTTTATTTATACATTCATAGGAGAGGTAACTATTCTATTGTTTGGATTAGTATTTATAATAGTCATTTTACTATTCTTGCAATTAGGTATTATTCCATCAGTATTAGAACCATAATTTATAACAATATCCCTAATTTCAAAATTAAATTAGGAGAATAATTTATTATTTCTTATTTATATGTTTTATACGTGAAAATATAAATATAAGTACGGAAATCCCATTGATCATATTATGGGTCATTATATTGGTACGTGTCTTTGCCCAGAGTGATCAGGAACTCCCTTTGGGTTATGTTTGTATTGGACCATGCACTATTTAAGTGATTTATTCTAGTTTGTTATTAAAAAATTGTTATTATATGTGGTCCAACATCCTATTTGATGTAATTATGTAGTTTTTCATAGGAGTGTGAGTACGCAAGTGGTATTTTATGAGCATGTTCTTAGACACATCTCAAAGTACGTAGCCTTAATTAACTATGTAGTTGTTAGGGAAAACATAATTGAGGAAAATGATTTTTGGACTATATAAGATTCCTAGGATTTTATTTTACTTCCATAACACTTTTGAATTTCTCTTGATTGTTTTGATGATGATTTGTATATTGATTCATAATTTTCAATTTTTTTAGTAACATTCCCCTAGAATACATTTTAATAGACCTCAAGAGGGATATTCTTATGACACATAGTAGGAGAACTATATATTTGATCCAATAGATGTTGGGTTTTTTGTGAATGTGGTCATTGTTATGGTAAACTAGCACCTATTCCAGATTGGGATGTATATGTTGTACCTCGATGTTTTTATATAAGGGATCATTAATAGAAGTTTATTCATTTCAAAACTCCGTCATTTATGTTTAATAATTATCCTTATGTGGGAAAAATTAGATAAATAAAATGAGGAACTCTTTTTTTATTAGAAAAACCTTATACTATTAATGTCAAATGTGTTTCATTCATGATTTTAGGTCCTAGAAGAATGTTGTGTGATTTGATATTTTATATAGGGATGAATGTGTGATTGAAGAATATATACATTGGGGATATTTTCATAGATTTTTTTATCTGATGTTGATGGTTTCAGCTATATCAATGGAGTTACCTAATATTGAGAAAATCAGTCGAACATTGAGTTAGTAAGCCAATCACATTTCAATGATTCATCACAAATAAACTGTGGAAGTACCAATTGAAATGGTAAAATGCTAATAATTATATATTTGTCTAAAAATATATATATAATCTCATGTTTTTTTATTAAAATTATCATATAATAATAATGTTATCGAGATAGAATTGATGGCTGAACATTACCAGACTAGGATTCTTAGAAATATTGCGGTTTGTACTACTCATAGTTGAAGTTATAGTGGTTACATTAATGGGATGAAAATTGTATTGGTTGCTAGTTAGAAATCATAGTGGTGGATCTCAACTATATAGTTCCACTAAATTATCTACTGTATCTAGTAATGATCAACTTATAGAATTCTACTCTTGGGTGGTGGGGAAAATGATGTGTGATTACTCATTGGAGAAAAATAAATATAGCTCCTATAAAACCTCAATATATTTATAAAAGATATTTTTTATTATTACCAGCCATCATAGTGTTTATTTCTCAATAGGATCAAGAGTATGTATTTTCATGGTCATGTGATTAATGAAAACGGGGATATATCCAAATGAATAAAGAAAAAATAATCATCCATGTTGTGGAAAAATAACCATTAGTATCTGATATGAGTCCTATGATAGTGAAATGTACCGTAAATATTTCTCCATCTTTAGTATTTTCTTTATTATATATTAATTCAGCTCATACTATTTTATCCACTCATATCATTAAATATTAAATCTTTACATGATGATAATTTCTTATATTATTGACATTTCTACACCTCTTACGATGATGAATGAGTAGTTCCTTTGATTCCTATCTTGTTTTATACCTTTATACAAAGTCAATCTTTTATTTCAGATTTTAGTTCTAGATAAAAACCCTCTAAATTTCATTTCTGGTTTGGATTTTTAATCATCCATAAAGATGATATCGTCTTTTATCATTGATGGTTTTCTTTTGTTGAAATTAATAGATTGAATCATTTCATTACAGGAGAATTTGGAAAGTGTTAGACTCAACATTGAGCTACAATTTTGGATTTGGGTATGTTGATATTTGGATTTTCTTTTCAATTACATTATGAAAATCCAGATACCATACCTCTGAAAGAAGACATTGAGTTTTCCAATGTTTTTACCTCAAAATTAAAATGTTTTGTATCTGTAACAGTTGTATACTTTTATTTCATCATGGTACCAGGTAGCCAAACTATCTCTATTTATTATTACCATATGATACTAGTGGAATAAAATTAGTCAAAAAATATATTGAATAATCCATTTCAAAAATAATTTATCTACCATGTATTTTTACTATAGAATAACCAATTGTTTTGGAAAATAAATATAATTCGAACCAAATATATGGTTTTGACTATTGTAATCTAAAATTTTTCACAATAACAAATAAATAACCATTGCCTCATATTAATGATTTCTTTTTGGTAGATGCAAAGTAAGATGTGTTTTTCATATTCATATAATTTTTATAGTTATCAGCATATTAGGATTAAGGAGTCTGCAATTCCCAAGATAGCGTTCAGAAGAATGAATGGCCATTATAAGTACTTAATTATTCAGCTTCATGTAGCCAATGCTTTTTTTTAGTTCATGGAAAAAATGAACATTATTTTCCATAGAAACTTTGATTAATTTTTTCTTTTCTTCATGTAGAAAATATTTCATTACTATAAGACTAAGGAGGAACACATTTTTCACTTGACAGAAGTAATAGATATCATTAAAAAAAATTGATCCAAACTACAGAAATGAATCTTCTGGATGAAAATATTAAAATTGATAGGGCATATGGTTTTTTATCATGGATTCTCAGTTAATCATGAAAAGGAAAATTTCATTATGACCTAGGAGGAACCACATAAAATATTTATGATTCAGATAATAATTTTATTTGTGGGATATTATTTCTATTTTTTACGGATTTCCCTAACATATCTTTTTTGATGAACACATTAACACGAAAAGGTGAAATGATTTTTTAAAATTTCAATATATCATGTATCCTTTAATGATTTGAATTTTTGGTTGACTTCAACAATTATTTTGAATCATCTAAATGCTGGTGTAGGTTACGTTGTCATTTGTGACACATTAGGTTGAGGATTGGGTTGTGTTCTTTTACAGGGTGATCATGTATTACCGTATGGTTCTTGTCCACTTTGGACTCATGAAAATAACTAACCCACATATTATTAATAAATTTCATGCAGAATTAATGTCTTGATGTGTTCCTGGATTAAAATTCATAGATAATGTTTTTACTTCTAAATAAATCAAAAAATATTAATTTATATATTCTCTCAAAATTATTTGAGCCTTCAGGTGAGATAGTGGGTACAGAACCTATACTCTATCTGCTCATATGAATTTTAGTGTTCATGAAGATGGGACTGAGAATAATTTTCCTAGTGACCAGTTTACATCCACACTATATGAGATTATTAATTAGGAAAATAAAATAAATAATTAGTATTATTATATTATATATTCCTTATATAATATAGATACCATCATGGTGTGATATATATTTTTGTTGAGAATTCTTTTCTTTCAGAATCAGTTCATCATTACTTTACGTTTCTGGAAGGATATAAAGAGATACAATCATGACTACCAGTAGGCATGACACCCTAACACAAAAAATATGATCGATGTTATGGTAGATTTTTCTGGTGGCCAGGTATAAAATAGGATATTGGTTATTTTAATTCTCATTGTTATATATTTTCATTTGTTAAGGGTGAGAATTTTAAGTCTTTGATTTTTATCCCCTTCCAGCACTTAATAGAATGTGGGATAAGACAACTATAGACATTGTGGTAGTATGTCTATATAAAAATCATGGTAAGAATGTTATAAAAATGGTTTCCTGATGGCTATCCAAATGAGATCACTTCATTCAGATTCCTGAGGCCACTATTGATGAGGAACTGGGAAAATTATATTTTTAAGAAATTATCCGATTAAATGGAGTTTTATTAATAATGATATCTAATGGGGATCCATGGTTCTCATCAACCATTTATGAGGTACACCAGGAGGTAACTGGATCCATGATAAAGTTTAACATTGAATACCTTCCTCAAATGGATAGCAATATAGATCAAAACATTCATATTCTTCAATAAATTCAACATGTGTGTGTCACAAAAATTGTAGGAACATGGTATAACCATTTGGGTTCAATTCAGATTGGATATAGTAATAACTAACATTCATCACTAAAGATATAACAATATCATTATTTTAATGGGTGACCATGAAAATCTATGTTTTATTGTTTTGAGATTGGTGAAGTTTCATTAGTAGGATCAACTTTGGTCCATAAGAAAAAAATTATGACATAGATGATTGATAAAAGAATTGTTATAGAACAAAGTTGTTTTAAATAATATGATGATCTTCATAAATTAAATTTGGATTTTTTAAATGGGTTTTTTAGGTTTATATGATTTTCATTATCTTTATTTCACTAGCATCTTGATAAGTGTATTTCATGGGTGCATTTAATAGTTTTTTAATGTATCGATTTTATATTTAAATATTTAATCCTACAGATTTTGGAAGTTATTTACTTATTTTATGTATTTTTTATTACATTTTTATAAAAAATTAATAAAATGGGGTGAATTTTGGAGATAAAAGACACCTTTCACCATGAGAAAAGAGAAGTGGCACAACTCCCAATTTTTTAAGAAATAATGATGCTGGAAATTATGGAGTATAATGATAACACAGTGTGTCAATAAATCACACATTATGAAGTTATCCAAGGAAGTTTCCACGTGGGAAAATACATGACCCCATATCATGCAGTGAAAACCATTTAAAAATTGTGTAACTAAATTACACAATTTTAAATTTTTCGAGATGAATTTTTTTGATGATTTTCACTGACTTTCACGATGCTTAAGGATTATAGGATTAAAGGTCATGTAACCCATTCAAACAATGTGATAATGGTGGGATGGAGAAAAATAAATTCCATGTGGCAGAGATTCAATTGTTTTGTCAAATAATAATAATGCATAGGCCACACATACAAGGGGGTATGGAACCAGATGAAGCTAAGAAAAAAACTGAAGAAAGCATGTTGAAAGGAGTATTGATCAAGAGCCCTATTTCATAACCATTATTCACCATCATTATTCCATGGGTAACCGTGATTCTAATTTTTATTATTACTATCATGTGTGAGTAGTTTCTTGGGTGTCAGGTGATAATATTTTAGGGGAATGTACAATTAGGGATTATTTCATTTTATTATTCAGGTGTTTCATTGCATCAATTTCATTTTCTTGATTCCATTTTCCTTCTTTTGGTAGTTTTATGACCATTTCTTATTATCGGAGGTTGATTATTTTATTCCATGAATTATTTTCCTTTGTTTTCAAATGAACTTTATGAATTCTAGGCCAGTAATTTTTAAATAAGGTTTTGGGTTTCTAGACATTGTTATTGAATTTAGTAGATGACCATTACAAATATGAAATCACATAATTAGTCCCAGGTACCACGACAGAGGATCCCTACTAACCCAATTTCAACACCAAACCTAAATAAACCCATATAAATATAATCACATGCACTAAAACTATAAAATCAATGAACTTATAATTTCTCTCTCTTGATTCAAACCCAAATATATGATGGAACACCTTTCTCATTTTCTGGACAACCATGAAATTTAAATTTAAGTATAATTAATTTATATGGGATATATAATCTTTCCATGTGTTTTTAACAATTGGAATTTCAAGATATAATATTTTTACATAGTTCTAATGAGTTTTTATAAATTATTAATTTATTTATCTAAATGGTAATTTAACGATGCCATGTGGGGTGTCAAATATTTGGAATTATTGATGGTGATGATTGCATATATGGTAATGTTAATTATGAATATTAATAATTTGTTTTTTTTTTAATTATTGGATACATGGTATTTTAAAGTCATTATTTTTTTTCAAAAATACATTGCTTGACCACCCCCTTGGGGAAAGAAAAAATAGATGAACTGGCGTTCAAATTAGAGTTAGAGAGGAATTTACACCATCAATGAAAGGAAAATAATGATTCCAAGAAAGAACAAATGATCATGGCTAGAAGAGGTCAATTTGAATGAGATGGCCATGAGATGATCCAGAGAGAAGGACCACTGTTCTAAGATAGAAATAAATTGGGGGATGTGTTGATCAATTACAAATTAATCTCAAACATGGGAGTTAATAAGTGCATTATGATACCCCTAGTCACATCTTAACACTTTGAGATCAACCTGGAGGCCATCCAAATGATCACTCATTCACTAAAATTATATAGGTTACCTCATGAAGACCCAAACTCAAACATTTTAATCTTCTTAGAGATAAGTTACACCTTCCAACATTATAATGTCACAAATTATGTAAAAGAAATTCGATTCTTAACATTCTCATTCAAGGACATGTCATGGGAGTGGATCGATAGTATGCTTCCACATTCAATCAACACATATGAGGATATGGTAAGAAATATTATAACATGGTTTTTCCTACCCATAAATTCAATGTATTTATGGGTATGTAATTTAAATTTTCAGAAATTAAATGATGTTTCATTATATAGTTTATCATAGAGATTTAATGTTTTGAATAAGATGGTGTACTCATAATTTCTTCCAATTTTTTTTATTAAATTAAACATAATACAACCGATTTTCAAATGGAAATCATTCAATTGTGGACACTTCTGTCATGGGTTAACTTATGAGAATTTCACTAGAGGAGAAATATGTGCAGTTAGATGTGATTTCCCACAATTTTTTTTAGTGTTAGAAAAATTAATTGAGAATAAAAGGAGTACACATAATTGACAACATCTGGGTCTCCACACAAATGAACATCATATTGAAGAAGTTGGATGCGATGATGGACAACCAAAATACCTAAGGTATGTGTTGAAGATATTTCAATTTTTTAATTATAATCATTAAAATTATGCATATGGATGGAGGCCACAAAAATGACAAAAAAAAATTAAAATCAAGGTTGTGTATTTCCTCCAAGACGATAATGTGTTAAACATCAACAGCACGGGACAAAAATGTCCAATAATGTCCATTCATTGGAGGGGACTCTTGAAATTTTTTTGACCATAACTAGAGAAGCAGTTAAAGAGATGACAGCATAATCCAGAAATCATTGAAATCCAACAGTAAAATTGAAAAAAAAAATCCAAACTTGTATCAATGAATAACTTGGATTTTTAGGTTGGATTGATTGTCGACAATCTTAGTGAATGTCCTAAATAAGTACACCCAATATTTCCAAAATGAAATCCTTGTGTATATGTGGAATCCATATTTCAGAGAATTATAAATCAAACATTGGGGAGTGGTATAGAATTTAAGAGATATTATGGGAAAAACCAATTGGATTGACTAAAGAAAAAACAATAAAGTGGAGGAAAATAATGATGAAGAATAATCAACATCAAAATAACCTTCCATACCATTTATAGATTGGTTCAATAAGGTGAATATTTATGAATAAAAATAATGTTATTAGATATGTTCAAAAGATTCACATCAACATCCCTTTTTCTGATGCAATTGAAAAATTAATATCAATGAAAAGTTCATGAAGGGGTTGGTGATGAAAAAAAAGAAGCTTGAAGAAATTAACACCATTCCACTGTCAAGAGAATGTTCAGAAATTGTACCAAGTATCCTACCAAAGATGTAGCAGGATCCATGTAGTATTTAAATTCCAGTTACTATTGGTAATAATGAGTTTGGTAGTGGTTTATGTGAATTTGGAACTATTGTAAATATAATATGTTATGTAACATTGAAAATCATAGGTTTGAGAGGGATCCATATAAATCGAGTTATGATTCATGTATAAAATACAACAGAGATACATCATAGAGTGTTACTTGAGGATTTCATTGTCAAAGTAGATAATTTCGATTTTCCTGTGTATTTTTTTGGTGATAAACAAGGATTAATAAATGATCCCAATAATAATGGGATGAATGTTCATAAATACTGCAAGGGAAGTTTCTTATGTCCATAATACAGGGCTTATTATAAGAGTTTCAGGATCAGATGTGAAGTCCAATTTGGATTGGGTGATGAAAAAGTCAGATGAAAAAAATAGATGAATTCCTAAAAGGTAATCAACCAAAAGTAGAGGAAGATGTTTTATATGGAAAAAGAGATGAAATAACAGCTATATAAATTGAAGAATAATGTATGAACAAGATAAATAATGGTAAGAATGTGAAATAACAATATGCTGATAATATAGGATATTTATGTCATGAAGAATTTAAAGAATGAGAAAAAGTTTGGATAATCATTGAACTTCCATTAAAATATTCAAGAAGTACTAAAAACCATTGGACAAATCCAATGGATTAAAATAAGGGTTTCAATAATGTAGATTGAAATTAGTTTTAGAAAAATAGATAGGACCACTATACATTGTGGAATCAAGTATTCATCATTTTTGAGATCTAGATCAGGTAACCTCATTCCTATCATCAACCACCTAAAGTTGAAGGAGATATGTTCGAGCCAACAATGGTAAACTAGTTCACCTTCTAGAGGAAACATGAGTTTTTATTATTTTTATTTTTATATTTTTTATTTTTATGAGAATAAAAAATCCCTATATTTTATTAAATTTTATTTTTATGTAATGTTCTTTCACTTGATTTTTTTATTTGTTTCAGGACCATGAAGGAATGTGTCATTCAAAGGGAATCATTAAGAATATAAGATGCATATGATTTTCATGTCATAAAATGGTGTAGGAAGCACCTTTACATCCCATGATTTAAACATCTATTTCAAAGTGTGTATGGATTATATTTTTTTACTTTTATATTATATTCCCTATATATTAAATTTTTTAGAGCCTTAAATGAACATTTTATGCTCTTTATTGATTCATTCTTAATTCAAATGAACTAGGAGACAAAAACATCCCAAGAGAATAACCATGAAACTAATTTAAATTTTATTTTCAATAAATTATAATGATAAAAAAAGGAAAATCAATTAGAAATGATAATCATGTAGATTAGGATATGAAAATCATGATTTGAGGACAATTATGATCACTGTAAATGAAATTTGTTTAAATTTGTGCCATGAATTGAATATCTTATATTTTCATTAATTAATATAATTAATTTTATGCATTTCAATAAGTATTTTTCCCAACTAATAACCTCATTTATTAGATATATTTTGACCCAAATATTCAATTCATTATTTTTGTAAAAGTTTTTGAGAAACTCGAGCATGTTTTCTTCGGCAATATACATTGCATCTTATCAATTCAATGATTTAATAAAATTACTTTCAAATTGATTGAAGAATTATTTTTTATTACTAATTATATATGTAACCACCTTTACATAGTTTTTTTTAATAATGTAAAGTCCATGAACAACTTTTTTAGGATGTGATCTATTTTACAAGTTCTGTTTAATCATTCTTTCCTTACTATTAATATATTTCATGATATTAAATTGAATAAGTGTGGGGTATAAACATTGTGGGGTGGACTAGGATATAATTCATTGTAGATAATTTTTTGTGGCATAATATTTTATAATATAGGGAAAATCAATGAAATGTATAATTGTATTTTATTATTCCCTTCATTTCTTAAAAAAATTGTATAATATGAATGAAAATGGGTTGCATATTCAGAAGAAAAAATATTCATTTTCTAGACTTAAGATATTTTGATCCTGTTTGGTTTCATGATGGACATGAGATTTTTCTTGAGCATTAAATTCTAAAAGAGAAGAAAAATATGTAAAAAGTATATAGAATGAGGGTATGATTTAATTATTATAATTACATGTTTCATGATCCCACATTGACATTTCATGTTGGAGATAGATAATTTTATTGATATGTTCTTGAATATCATGCAAAATAGTTTAAATTTAAATTTTTTTGAGCCTTACTATTTATATCAATTACCTACCGTCTTTGAAGATTTAGAGTCCTTTGAAACATAACAGCGAAGCCCTTATCATTAATTCCAATCTATTTTATTCGGTATTGGATATGTTAGATACTTTGAAAGACTATGGAAGGTTACTTTTTCTTGAGGTATCTATTTAATGTTATTAAATTGTACTATAATAATGATCGAGAAAATTCATGTTAGGTATATTGAAAATGGAATGAATATTAATAATGGGTTGAAATATTGTAATGAATGAATTAAAAAATTCAATATTTTTGTAGAGGAAAAGTAAAATACAATATTAAAATGTTTCATTGAAAAGTAAGGAGTTGAATAATTTTTTATGTGATGATTTAACATTCAATTTTACATTATATCAATTTATTTTATTAAAATTTAATTTGAAACATGGTAATGTAGATATCATGTGTATTACATCAAAACTCCAACATTGAGAAGAACATTGAATTCAAGTGTAAAAGTATTTGATAAGTTTATTTCATGCATGAATTTTATAGTATTTTAACTATTAAATTTTTATATTTAAATTAATTATATTTGAAATTTTTGAATGGAATGACTTTTTTATGCTTTTTGTAGGAAAAAAGGATTATAAAAACATATGATATCAGATAAATTTTCTATCTAAAAGTGTGATTCCATATTTTTGAGGAAGAATGATGCTAGAAATTCTAGAGTAGAACAATCAGATGGAATTCAATGAAATTACATGATATTTAGTTTTCAAAGGATGTGGTTGCACATGAAAAACTATGACACCATACTCCATTGTGAAAATCATTTACACATCATGTGACCACATTACACAATGGTACTTTCTTTTGAGATTATATTTTTAAGATTAATGCCATGATTTTTGAAATATGCGGATCGATGGATTTTACATCCCATAACCCATTTATAAATAATAAATAATGAAATATGTATAAAAATAAATTACACATGGCCAATGATTCATGGGTTTTTTAAATAAAAGAGAACCCCAACTACACATCCAAGGGGTCTGGATCAAGAAGAGGCTAAGTGACACCAATAGACGACTGACAGATTAACACAATGATGATCTAGATCCCTTCATCACTATCATTTTTCACTAACATTATTTCTTAGGTATCAATTCACCTCATTATCATAATGCATATATTGTGAAATTATTTTCTTTTCTATAGGGTGATGTGATTATTGGGTGATGTGTTGTTAGGGAATGTTTTATTTTATTATTCGATTTTGGTATTTCTGAAAATATGTTCATTCAATTCTAGTCACCTTATTTATGAAATTTCATCACCATTTCTTGTGATTTGAGGGATTTTATTTTATTTCATAAATTAATTACCTTAGTTGTCATATTTCCATTATGAAATCTGGGAAGATTTTGTTTAAATAAGGTTTTAGGTTTCATGTTTTGGTGATTTCATTTTTTATATGACCATTCCAATGTAACAATCACATTATGTGTGTAGGTTACCCAGACCAAGGATCTGTGCTGACTCAAATAAAACACCAAATATGAATAAACCAAAATCAATTTAATCCTTTCCACAATTACATTAAAATAAATGAGCCTGGAATGCCTCTCTCTTGATTCAGATACCAATCTTTACTACTACACATTATTCTTTTAGATAAACAACCAAATAATATTTCAATTTCATTAATTAATTGAGAACATATGATTTATCCATGTGGGCTCAACACTCGGATATTCTAGATAAAATATTTTTAGTTCGATGGAATAAATTTTTATAAGTTATTAATTTTGTTATTCCCATAGCAATTGTACGATGCCCTATAGGGTCTCACATCATAGAGTATAGGGAATGTTGGTACCAATATACATGGGAATGTTTTTTTGTATAACAAGTTGGTCTAGTATCTTAAAATCTATATCTTATACCATAGATGTCATAAATACCATACATGTTTTATGTTTCATAAAAAAATTTATATCTTTTATCCATCTCAAGTATTAAGCTATGAGAATCCAAAGGATGACCCTTTATTATACTAGACTAATTAATTGTGTTGAATTTTTTATTCTGAAATAATGAATCATTATATAAAATAAAAATAAATGGTGAGGGTATTTGTGTTGAATGATAATAATTCATATAAGACATGAGAGCTTGGGGAAATTGATGAGACAATAATGGAATCAGATATATAGTGTGCATTATACTTGACTAGAGTTTTGGGGTATGAGAATATTTATGGAAGGCAGAATTGAAACATCTTATCATTTTCTTTCTAGTAATTTATATAACTATTGACAGTTTTTCCTCTTTCTACATTTTTATGTGATCCAACTGTTTTTTGTGGTTATGGGAGTTTAAAATAATATAAAATTATAAATATGTGGCTTAATAGAATTATTATGAATTCATGTTGTTCCGGGCTTCAACACCAATGTATATTATTCAAAAGGAGTTGTAAATTTCATTCATTTTGGGTCTACACCATAGTTGTATTGTATGAATTAAGGTTATATCATAAAGTAAATGGATACACCATAGTGGACTATTCTCTATATGTTTCACTATATTCTTCACTATGGAGGGATATTTAAAAAAAATTGTGGTGGCTTAGACCACGTTCGGTGGGAGGGGTCCTTTTATTATAAGGATTATATTTTTAATAAGGGTATGTTATAAGCATTAATTTAGGTAGTTCATTTCAATTTCAATGGTTTATTTTCATGGGAAACAACACATATTTAAACCCCTTTTATCATCTTCCATTGGGTCATCTGAAGCACTAAATTACTACACTTAATAATTTGTGACATAGTTATTATGATACGACAGTACACTTCCATGCCATATTACCATGTATTTCACCATTGTTGTGTGTTTACACACTATATCATCAGTTTCTAGCCATGGTGTTATCTTCTAGTTTACTAATATTCCATAGTGCTCCACCCAACACTTTGGTGTTTTATTTCAACAAACATCCATGCTACAACTCTTATCTTATTCTGTTGATATAAAAATATTTCATGAGGGAGACAGTATTCCCTCATGTGAATCCATCATTAGGGTCTTGAAATTATTTATAATGGTTAGGTATTTTAGAAGAAGTTCATATTTTTTAAAAGAATTATTTTAATTTATATTAAATTAGTTTCCCCTGAAATTTTGAAATCATGACTTGGGTATTTGATAAATGGAAATTGAAATGGAATTGAGTTTGATGGACAGTTCATGATGGTAAATGATTTTGGATTTCCATAAAATTGTTCTTGACCTTATGGAAATGATTTTTGAAATGAATGGAATGAATATTTAAAAAAACACTGATGTTGGTTTTATAAATAAAGTAATGTGTTTTTGAAAAAAAAATTATGGTATTTTTGAAATGAATTACATTTTTCAAAACATGAATAGGGTAAGATGATAAAATTAATGGAATTTTTTAAACCAATGATATCCCCTAGTAAATGGATTGATTTAACTTGAATGACATGGGAGACTTGGTAGTTGAGGAAGGAGAACACAAACTAAAATTTTATAGGATCTACATAGTAATGTATTAATGATGAAAGCATAACAATACAACTTGAGGGTATGGAAATTAGTTTATTGGGAGATTTTCATTTATATCCTTAAGGATATTTATAGTGGACATTAGAATAAATACATCATGAAGATGTATAGGAATACTTTTATTTCCATACCCAAATTATGTTATCCATGGTTCAATGATTTAAATTGTTTTCCCTCACTTATTATATAAATAATCTCATCATGCTAGTGTTTGTGGAAATGATTATTTGTTCTCAATTTGAAAATGATTTTATTCATATCTATTTGAAATAGATGTTTAACTACTCTTGGTTTGATGTTAAATTATTTTTCATGTGTTCAATTTATCATAAGAAATATTTACTTAGACCCTGTTTTATATTAATTGTTTTAATGATTCCATGGTATGTTTAATTTACATTATTATTAAATGATTTTTAAAATACATAATTCATGTTAAATGAAATGTGAACTCCTACTTGGATTTTATCTCACATAAAAAAATTTCCTTATTGATTTTTTTAGATTTCTAAATGTGAGGTCTTGGTAATGGTAAGGAACCACACAAGGATTTGTGGTTTTCCTAAAACAGAGACCTCCATGAGTTTCATCACATGATGGGTTTTGTAATCCTTGAATGGTTCATATTGTATTATCATTTTTTAGAAATGTATTAGAGTTTTTACCCTTTTCTCCCTTAAATTTTGTTTCATATATAAAATTATATATAATACTCTACTTTTTCTTATAAATCTGGTAGTGAGATCAATTTTTCATTACGTTCCATAGTTCCATAGTTCTTTTTGATAACCCACTGGGAATCAAGAATTCCTTTCAGGTCATGTAAGGATAGGATCAAGTACTCTTCAGGTGGGTTATGTGGGATGGTAATTAAAAAAATTAGTCATATTTATATTTTATATGGTAATATAAAAGTTAATCTATATTGATTTATAAATTCATATTTTCATTCAATGAGGATTTTATTTATGATTCATGATGATGAAATCATGGATGAATTTATTTTGAAATGTTTTTATTAAAAAAATGTGTAGTATTGATAAAACATATATATTAATATAACCATTTTTTTAATCATAATAATTAGGTAAAAATATTTTTAGTTTATTATATAAATTATTATTATCATAAAATTAAGGAGGTGGTTAAAAATGAAATACATATTTTTATGGAGGTGGTAATTTAAATCTACACAGTAATGCTAGGTTTTCCCATTAAATTGGAATAATGTAGAAATATTTTTTAGATTATTAATACTATTTTAATTGTATTATTTATTATATAAATTCATGTTTTTAATCATCCAAGTAGTGACATCATGAAAATAAAATATATTTTCCTTTGAGTTAGTAGCATGTACAAACACATTAACAGTATATTAATTTTTAAATTAAAAGTGAGTTAGGCATATAATTACTAGAACATAAATTTAATAACACATTAGTATATAAATTATAATATCTTATAATTGGATTTTAATTAGAATTAAAATAAATAAAGAATCATAAATGAAAATAATCAATTTTAGATACTTTTTCACACTCCTTGAAATGAAAATTTTTCAAATTGGGTTAAAATAATGAGGTGTGGATATCTAGGGACAACATGACCTCCTTAATATGGGAAAAGTGATTTAATTGTATTTGGTAATATTTTGACAATGATAGAGGGGTTTTGGGGTCTTCATAAGTGGGAGGGTTACAGATTCCTTTTAAAACTGAGAGGATTGTCATTTTCCTAATACGGGATAAACTATTGAAGGAAAGGGGATCCAAAAGTTGACAATAATTGATATTTTATTAGATAACATTGTTAAATACCACAATAAATCATTTAAAGACATGTTTTAAACATGTTTTTTCTTGTCTTTTAGCACTTATATTTATCCCTTTTACCATGTTGATATTTTGAATGGTAATGAATTATTGGCTATGTAATTTATTTTTTTTGAAAAAATAATATAGACCATGTGATTATAATATGAACTCTATTTTTTTATACACAATCTCTAAAACTCTTAAATATTAATTCTAATTAAGAATCATATAACACATTTAATAATTTTTTAGGGATATATATTACAAATATTATAAAATATGAAATATAGGTTTGTAAATTAAACATAATATGTTTAAATATTTAATAATACTTAACAAATAAATATTTTTTCATAATTTTATTCATAATTGATAAATTAAACTTATATCCAAATTATATCATTATTTTCATTTTATTTTTAAAAATTATTTTCTACAATATTAATATAAAAATCCATCTCATCAAAAAAAATAAAAAAAAATCAAAATATAACATTTTAATGATGTACCAAAAATGACATGTAATTTATAAAAATAATTTTTCATATATTATAAATTAAATATTTAAGTCAAAATATTATTTATATAGTAATGAAAATGTTTATAAAAAAATTTGATCTTTAAAAAAAACTAAGCACCCTTAATATTTTTACAAATTTATTTGTTATTATATATGAGATATTATATTATTTTAAAAAATGTAAATATTTAAAATAAGAAGCCTAAATTAATAAATTTTAATTCTTAAGAATAAAATACATTATATATTAATGAATATATTTCTTAAAAAATTTACCATAAATGATTTTATTTATAATTATTTAATATTTATTTGTTTATTATAAAATATTTACTAAATTTCATTAGAATGTTTTTTATAAAAATTAATTTGTTTTGATTTATTTGAATAAAAATTTTATAAAGTACATGTAATATAATATAAGTTAAATTAAAAATTATATGTTCATATAATTATAACATTTAATTGAATAACCTTTAATTCTACCTACATACGGCATGTAGACATGATAATGTCTTGTTGTGGTCAAAACTACCGGTTCAACTAGAATTGATGTCATGGAAATTAACATGGGCATAACATTTACTATAAAATGATTTCAAACAAACTTTAACCTTTGGATCTTATCTGTGGATTTTTCTAAGGAAATACTAAATTAATATATCATAATTCCATGAATAGAAAAATGATATTTCTAAAAAATACATTCACTAAATGAATTAATTTATTTTATTTTCTTACATGATTTCATAATATTTTTATTTATAATGAATAATTCTATTTTTTCATCCATATTATAATAGTCAAATTTAATAATTTTATATTATTTTATAACAGTTTTTTCATAGTTATGTGTTTCATATGAAATAATCCATTAAATAAAATTTTATTTTTATGGAAAATTAACACTAAAATTTTATGTTGATGAATCCAACCCTATGTAAATTTTATCCTCACAATTTTAATTATCACTAACTAATGAAAATATCTAATGATATATAAAATATAGTCACTAGTCAAGATACATTTGATAGAGAGATATCAACCTTAAAAATGTTGGAAAGAAATATTTATTTAAAATAATGTGATTCCAAATATTTATTTTTTCTCAAATAATTTTTCAAAAAAATATCTACTACTGCGAATAAAACCATTAAATTTTTTTTTCATAGAGAGTTATTAGTCAGCCTCAAAATTATAAATGAGCATAGGTAAATTTTCAATTTTAAATGTGATTTACCAATGTTGGTAAATAATACTGAGTATATGTATAGATTTTTCTTCCATTTCAAAATCACATCAAATTCATCTAAAAAAGATTAATAAAATTTACATGATGAAAATTCCAATAATATAAAATGGGACACAATTATTGTACAATTAAATGGTTTCTCTGATAATTTAATATCAAATTATAGGGGTGGTAAAATGATGGACTTTTGTAAAATTCTTGATACATTTGAAAACCATAAATTAAAATACAATGAGTCATTCAAAAATATTGAGTGAAGGATATGTGAAATATATATTTAACAATACTCTATAGTAGTAGTTATTGAATAGGATCATCATTATTCCCACAAATATAATGTTTTCCCATTACAATAAACAATATTAGCACATGGATTGTGGAGTTATATTATATATTGTTCAAAATCCTTGAATTTTATACAATGAAAGGTGGGTAATGAAATAGGTAGAACCTTCCTCTCCTATGTTACCTCAATCAACCTTTTCATGTCTTAATGGAAATCTTATACTCTGTGGCCTCCCTTCTATACTTAAATCAATTTATCATCTTTTTTATGCCATCACATAAGGGATTACTCCAAAATATTTATAATATAGTTTGTTGGAAATTTACTCATCTATGTATTTTTCCATCTGAGATTCATTGGGACTATATATTTATTTTCATATCACTTAAATAAATTGAGTCCTTGGTTTTAACTACCACAAAATGTGTAAAGCAAAAAATTTCCCCATAGTTTGAAAATTAACTTATAACCGATTCCATTTGAAGGTGTTGTTTTATGAAACATCAAAATTAATAGATATTGTCTTTGAGTTCATTAGTAAAATTAGAGACATAAAATTATAGTCTCATGATGTTATCCACATATATACCCATATAATATCCTCTTTTTTTATTCATATCTATCAATTTTCACTCTATTTTTATGATATTTTATTGAAAATATTTAGTGAAGAATATTTTACTGAACAATTATCATCATGTAGAATAGTTTTTTTATATTTCATTAAATTATTAATGATTTAAAACCATTAGATAAGATCTCCTTTAAATAATACAAAACTAATACATATATATATTATGGTTCAAGTATTAGGGAACAAAAAATATATACTCCATAGAAGTGATCTATTTCTCAACAATTTGTTCGACAGAGGCCTCCTAATAGAAGATGATTGTTATAGATAATGATCACCATAAATAGTTTCTCCTTCCTTGGAGATGTTTTTACCTCAACATGGGATTAATTAATATTAATTGAATGAGATATTTGAGACATAATCACTACATGATTTTTTTCTCTTATTCACATCACATTTGTTTACCCATTGGCATAATCATCCAATTTCACATCACAACCATTGATAAATTGGTTTCACCTTAATCTATATTGTATATAAATAATTTAATATTAATTATAATAATCTGGTGCACTATAAAAAGATAAAACAATCAATAATTAAGGTATTATTAATAAAAGTCGTATAAATTCATACTTATAAATTTAAATGATTCAATATAGAAAATTAATTACAAATATCTTATTAGGGTCTCTATACATAGAGTAAAAATGATCTCAAATAATTCATATATGTATATAAATTTTATTTGAATAACCAATGAAAATCCCATATCATTTTCAAAATAGGTGTGAAATTAGGCCACCATGTTATAAACTAGGTGAAGATCGAGTTAATACCCAACTTTCCATTTTATGGTTCTAACCTCTATGTGAATCCTCTAGAGCCTACAACCAATTTATTATATCTAAAAATTGATTTCATTTCTATGAAATCATGGAATATTAATTCAACTAAATCCATATGATGTTACCATAACAAAAACATTACCTGAGTGTTTTCAGTAATGTCTCTCATTTTAATCCCAAAAAATACCTACCTTTATTCTAAAACCAACGAAGGTGTTTGAAACCAACACTCCGGGGTCTGGCATTGAAAACACATTCTTAACTAATAGATTTTATAACATGATAGATGATTCAATCCAAACATATATATATTTCAGTTAGTTAATTATTACATATCAAAATAAATCTAGAACCTTAATATTTACTATCATTGCATATTAGATACATGAGTATTCAGTTATACAACACTATGTAGGTTTCACCATAAATCAAACACAATTAAGAATTATTCATCACATCCCACATGATATACTAGTCTTCATAACATCGAAAATAGAGAACATAAGATGGGTTGAGCTCAAATGTCCAATAAGGCTGTAACTTATCAGTATTAAATCATGGGTCAGGTCAAAAGAATGTGTAAAAATATACTTATGAGAGAAATTAAATATAAAAAACACATAATAATTGTAGTGAATAAGTATAAATGGATGGAAATTCAATCTAAAATAATTGAACATATACAGTTTCATAAGATTATATAAACCTAAGACAACAATAAGGATATGTATATTTCAACATAGGAATATAATAAAGAATTTTTGGATGCATATTAGAATATTCAATAATAACCTTGTAAGAAAATTTATCATTAATAGATTCAGTGAAAAAATATGTGATTATATCAGTAATTTTCATTCATCATGTAGTATGTTTTATAATAATTTCCATTCCTCATACTTTGAACATAACAATAATAGATTTTATAGAATATTTCAAACATTATTATAAAATAATGATGTAACAGATTACATTCAAAATTTTCATTCAATAATTTGACATAAAGTACTTTATGAAAAAACTATTTTCAAATGAATCTCTATAATTAGGCCCAGAAAATAATTTCATGGTTTTATAGAGTAAATATTCAATGGTTGATAAATTGTAATAAAGTGAAATGAAAACCAATTCCATTTTTTAATATACCTTAATTGAATCTCATAACTGTTATGATTAATAGAACATAATCTCCAAATTTTTTATTGTTAAATATGAATATCAAAAGAAATAAAATATATTTATATTTTAAAATATTTCTTTATATAATCTTGACGAGAGAATATTATGGATCAAGCAGAGAATCTTAATGAAACATGAGTTTTCATGTGAGTTGATGGTTTGAATGTATCTGATGGAATTAATCCATATCTAGTTTCTAGCCAATTGGATATATTTAAAAACATAAATATTTTTTACTTATGAGTTCAAAAAAAGTGGATATTAAGGGATCATGTATTACCTAAAAGGAAAAACCAATCTAAACAAAACCAATTCAGGTGTGGTTAAATTTATTGTGGATATTTCATTCTCCATATTCGATGTCACATCTCATAGACAAGTCACCAGGAAAAAAAGGTATACTCATATCGTTACTCATCATGATGTTGTTGTGGAAAGATTGAATCTACTTGAATATTTAGTTATTCTGAATGATCAAATGATAAAATAATTAATTATATTTAGTTATTGTGATCATATTATGTTTAATGTTATTAATTAATAAATTATTTTGATACAGAGATTTTAAAACTGGAATATGGTCACCACGGGGAGAGGAAATTTTCCTTTGGTCATCCCCTAATATGAATACAGAAGGGACGTGTAGAGTTTTCAAACTAGTTCACAAAATAAATTCCATTCAAGGATGTAGGAATTCAACCATATATTCGATATTAGTAATTTATGGAACACACACTCAGCTATAGATTTATATTTAAATTTCTAATTAGTGTAATTGGAAACATAAGATCATTTAAGATATTGCCTCCTCATTTTGAGGACCAATTAAAATGGACATATAAACCCAAAACCAATGATTTCATCACTTTTATAGTGTTATAGTTCAGGTTAATATGAGTATAACAATGGTTGAATAATGAGTTATAGAAACTAGGGATGACACCACCAATTCAAATAACCAATATAAAATGAGGCCATAATTTTACAAGGAATGTTTCCTCTTTGGCCAGATATCTTGTAATTAAAACCAGTCTA
Source organism: Viscum album (assembly GCA_963277665.1). Classification (NCBI taxonomy): domain Eukaryota; kingdom Viridiplantae; phylum Streptophyta; class Magnoliopsida; order Santalales; family Viscaceae; genus Viscum; species Viscum album. The sequence continues at coordinate 437,539,126 of OY728158.1, forward strand.
AACATTGAAATTAATGCAAAGTATATGGTAATGAATCTTATACCATTCCAAAGTGATCTATCAAGGGAAGTAAAAGTCCCATATTTCCACAAATATTACTTTTTATCTTGTAATCCCATCAAGAACTATCTATTCAATAATTATTTTGATTGATATGGGTAACTATGTGTTTCTACATGATAGATATAGGATTTTTGAATACAAAGTGCCTCCATTACACTCTAAATCCCCAAAGGTGATCCCTATGGATACTAAAAATAACCCAAATAACTTTGAATATATACTAATGTATAGTTACACTAACCTATAATCCGTAGTTTAAAATTTGAAATTATAAAAAGTAGCTATGTATGTTTAGTATATAGTGGCCACAATATTAGTGAATGACACTATATCAAAAGAAAAAATCAGGGAAACCCATAACCTGATCTCAATAATATGGATAATTTAGTAACACAATATATTGAGTTGGAAATGAAATCAACCCCCTTTTGGTTATATATCGTCCCTATGAAGTTGGGCATAGTCTTTTTTTGAATTCCACAGGTGAGAACTCATGAGGGAACATTGATTCACAATGTAAGCTACAAATAGGATACCAACCCTAATAGATCCCAAGATAATGGAATGGTATCCTATGATAAGGATGAGTTACCAATCACATTGGTTTCCTAAGTCAACTAATTTAGAAGGTTACCATCTAAGGCTCTAACATTAAATATTGTGATCTATACAACAAAATTGAACAATAATTATGGAATATTTTAATGTGATTATGTTAATGAGTCTCACCCATGCATAGGTCACCATATATTAGAAAACAAATCCATTAATTGAAAAGAATGTATAGTGGGAATTTCATCCCTCCAAGAAAAATAAAAGAGGAGAAATGGTAAATTGAAGAATGTCAACATAAATATTTAACTAAAAAATATACTAAAATAATATCCATGTTATCTAATAGTAAATGAAAATTATTTATTATAACTATAATGGATTTGGAAACTTTCCCATGGCTATAAACCATAGAAATATTATTAGGACCAGCAAGGAACTATTATTTGAAATAACTAATTCCACGATGAAATTTAACAGCTGGGGAGATATTAAGGGAGCCTCCCATTGTGGGAAAATTATTTACAATTAATATATTGATGAAAATATGGATATTAAGCAGGGAATAATATGGAAAATAGTCAAATTATTACCTCCAACACATGAACACATATTTCCCCATTGTCATTCAACTTTTAAAACATTTCTTTCATCATCTTGTTTTTATATGACTCTAATTCATATAAAAATAGAGGGACTATTGGAAGGTATTTGAATAAATGTACATATAAATTCCTCACAGGTAGAAATTTATGGGTTATTTCCATACATATCTAAATCAAGACGAAAAAACAAGAACAAATTCAAAAAAAAAGTGTTTTTTCATAAATTGACCAAAGCGACCTTACATAATTCCCAATCTATATAGGCGAGTTCACATTCTGTAGATACACCCTTAATAAGAAGAAGGTAGACTAACATGATTGTATTTTATCCATGTAGATGAAAAAATTGTTGATTTTGACGATGTTGGACTTACTCTTCCCAAACACCACTCTAATCACAATCCCTTTATTCTTTAAATTATCACTAGCTTGAAGTGGTCTCTCCACCCCGCTTCCATTGGAATTAAAATTTCGCTCGAGTAGTTATAACTAGATGTAGTGACATTATTATGATCTCTTGGATAATGAAATTCATTGGTTTCCCCTACAAATATTTTCTAGAAAACTAAAATATACACAATCTCTCCTAAGGGAGTAGATCGATGTCTCATTATACAATATTGATGATGACATTAAGGTTTTTAAAAATCAACATTCTTGTAATTAAACTAGTAGTCAAAATCAAGTTTTCCCCTCTCAGGATGAAATCTATTTCTTCTCTAATATTTAATTATTATTATCTCTCAATGAAAGGTTTACCCAAATTCATATTAATGTCAGCTTTCTCAAGGAATATGATAGGAAATCTAAATAATCAATTCATCTTATTATGTGAAAATGATCTGGGTGTGGGTTACTTCCCTTAAAATATATGGGATACATTTCACCTTTGAAAATGAAATCTGGAATTTCAATGGTAAATACACACAAGGCCCTTATTCTGGTGATGGGTTGGACAATATACAGAAAAGGTTGAAAATATTAACTCGATAATTGAGGATCATCAAGACTAAAAGCATACATATTCTACAGTATATAAGGTTCTAATGGATTCACGGAAAAATAAATTATCTTCTACTTGGATATTATTAATGATAGTGTTATAAATTATGTGAAGGAATTATATATTCTTAAATCAATTCTTCATGGTTTCAAATGAAACATTATCTACCTTATCCCCTAGGAAGATTTTTATGGGAAATTATAGACTTCATACCAGTTACTATATTGAATAATCTTCAAAATTTTATGAGAAATTTACTAACTATATTGATGGATGATATTTTTAGGGTTCTTGTCAGATAGAATATGATTTTATTTTTAACTAGTAGAATCAATCCATGTTTTATCTTAACTACATAAAAATGTGTCAACATCACAAATGGAATGTAGATAACTGAATATTTTCACCTGAAATTAGAATCAATACATATTTTTACACAATTTAATGAAATATCATTATTATTATGCTCATGAAATATGGATTCTCCAATCAATTTTTTAAATTAATCATCATTATTTTGACATATTATAAGACTTACATTCTCATGAAATGTTCTACCATAGGGTTTCTATCAATGATTAAGGGAATTCATAGTAGGAGACCCTATATTTGGGATCCTTTTGGACATCGTGAATGATTACCTTAACCAATTTATTAATGATCCCTCTATGTATCATTTTAATTTTACAACCAAGGATGAGTGAGTTATATTTACACAATCATATATTTTATATTAGGATAATGTAATCCTATTTTGGGACTATACTAAAAATATGTTTCCCCATTAAATACACCATTGTTGAGTGTGAAGAAGGGCCTTGGTTGGACTTATCATGGAACAAATATTTCATTGTTTTTAGGGATGGGGACCCAATTACTCAGGAGAAGAAAGTGTAAAGAACCTTTGGGGTGAATAATTTGAATTTATTTTTTATTTAAATAAATCATATAATTTATTATGTTAAAGGAAAATGGTGCTACATTAAGTTCATTTACTATAACATCATTGATAAGTTTTATTGACTAAAAAGGAAATCATTCTCATAAACATAGTGAAATTTTCTTGTCAATTCATCGATCACCCAAAATATTTCTTATTCCTTCCCAGTGTATAGGATTCCCATAAATCAAATAAAATTTATCCAAAATATGAAATTTAAATTTTAATATAATATATCTATAAATTTGAGGAAACTCAGCAATATTTCTTAGAAATAATGAAACTAATATCTCTACATGGGAGGACTGGGCATCAAAGACCTCAATATATTTTTTTGGCCATTGTCACTAAATTTACTTTGATTTTATTGACATCTATTTCATACCTATTTGAATTATTCTCTATAGGGGTCACTACAAAGTTACAAAATAGAGGGAAATATTACTAAAATTATTCTATTTGGTAAACTATCAAACCCTATATTAAAATAATTATGATCTAGTATAGATGGAGTTTATGAAATTAGTCTACTGTGAACTATTGTAGAACTGTTGGCTCACCATGACACTAACTGATATATTAGTGGTCCATAAAAATTATAAAACACATTTTAGAGATTAATTTTAATTTCAGTAAATCAAATTTATTTATTCTTCCAAACAAAATTAAAGAATTGTCGAAATATTTTTCTCTTTGTATGGATATTCTTTCTTAGATCCCAACAAATATTTGGATTATAAATCAAATGGAATAATAAAGATATACAGATTTGGTTTCTGTTGTCCTACCTTCACTTCTCTTGAAATTCAAGTATCCCATTATATATACTTTAATATTAGTAGATATTTGGGGAATCTGGAAGGAGAAACATCCTCTTTATGTTTGCATATATTAAATCGGCATCTATCATTCACATGAATATCCCTTATGACTCTGAGTATTTGAGGTAATTAATAATATTTTCATATCATCATATTTTCTCAATAAACCATGACATTATTTTTGGTTTTTATTTATAATTTCACAATGCATGGATAATTACTTTTCTAACATGATGATCTCAATCATTACTTCATAGAATAAATATAAATCATATTAAATAATCATAATATATACTATTATTACTAATTAAATATGCCATTAATGTAACAACACGACCTTTAACAATACCCCACACATGAATATATTAATTCTATCCAGAATATGTGTTTAAATCATCCACAATAAAAATCAGCCTTATAAATAATAGATTATTTGACATCATCATTCAAAATATTATTTGTGTCCCATGATGTTTCATAAATCCATTATTATTGAATTAAATTTAGTGGATTCTCATAATTCTCTCATGGATTTTAGTGAATTTTGATTAGACAGTCTCATGAATGATTAGACCCTCAGGGTTGTAGATGTGTCTTCACCACCCATTATTATTAATTAAATTCTTCTTCTATAACTATATTGGGAATGAGAAGAAATATGAAGATGAATTGTTGGAAATTATATAAGATATGAATTTTTTTTCATGTATGGAACCTTTTTTGTATTTAAAATGATTCATGAATAGGAGATGAGTCACTACAGGCCATAATCTATGATATTCGCTATATATTTCTACTACCTTATATTGAATGTTTACATGCCATTATTACACACTACCAATCAGGTAGAAGATTCTCTTTTGAAAATGGATATGGTTGAGGCCATCTTTATGTGGTCCTTTTTGATCAATTTATTTTAATCATTATTCATATAAGTATATGTATGTGGTAAAATTTACACCATATTTTTTAAACTCAAAATATTATGCCACTATTTTATTTTATTTCAAAAAATAATTTTTTTCGAATGCATATTCATTCTCTTAAAAATTTAGTATAAAAGGATTACAAGGTTAGGGAAAATGAATATTGATATATATGAATATTATCTTTTAAAATGGATGTGAATTATATAAAACTGTGTTATAATTGAATGAGAAAAAAAATCAACCAATAAAATTTTTATTATTAAATTAAATTAAACGTAGGATAATTATAAAAATTCATATATAAAAATCATTTGGTGGAATAAACCAAATATTAAATATGGATGTTCACGAAGTGAAATAATAACTAAAATAAATGATATTTTAGTTAATAAAATTCTTACATCTTTTATAATACATGAAAAAATGCTGAAAATGTAATTTTTTTGGATAATTAATTCCATTGAATTTAACATTACATATGATATAAATATTCTCTATGTTAATATATACACCATATAAAATAAAAAATTTATTAATTCTTCATGTCTCATTGAAATAATATTGATAAGGGAAAAACCATAACCTTTAGACTGTGATTCATTGTAAAGGCTTTTCATTTATATTCAATAAAACTAACCATGTTAAAAAAATATTTTAAAAAATTAGTCATATATATTACAACCAGTTATCATTTATTATCTACATTTATATGAATAAATGTGGTAATTATAATTTATTTTCACCATGATATTTCAGGAAATTTTATTATTCCATGAATGATTTAAAATTATGATTACAATTCATATTCTTTGACATCAATTTCAACATTATTAGAATTTAAAATATTATATAATAGATAATTTATAATGATTTATAATGATATAATATCATTCTATTAGGGTTTTAGTTATGAATCATGATGATAGAATCGGTGAAAATCTTGTTTTATTAATTTTTGATGAAAAATTGATTTTATATTATTGAAAAAATAAATATTAATGTAAAATTTCCAAAATATTAAATAATTTAAAAAATTAATTCAAATATTTATATGAATTTTTATAATCATCCATGTATGGTGATGATGAGAATTAATATATATCATTATGTAGAGATAATATTCTAGACATTTACATAGATTATGTTTATATATATTGATGGAGTAGAAATATGGTATAAAATTATATGTTATGTTTAAATCATAATAATTTTATAATTATAATATCTATTAAATAAATAAACAATCACAACCATACATCAATGGTGGTGATGAAAAATAAATGATGTTATTCATGTAACAGAAAGTCCATAGTGCTGGACTCCTCATGTGTTAATCATGTTTTAATGATCGCAAATCATATATATTCTGTAAATATTGTTAATCCTATTTAATCTATCAAAAATCATTTGTAGAGATGATTAGATTCTTTATGACTTATATAATTATTGTAAACATTTTTGTCTAACGAAATTCTCTTATAAATTATTAAGTTTAATTCATTATATGAATATCACTGTTTAAGTCTGTATATAGAGATTTGGCTATGTCTGAGACACCGTGACCATCCAGACACGGGGACCATCCAGACATCGTGACCATCCAGACACTATGACCATCAAGACACTATGGCCATCTAGAAACCATGACCATTAAGACATAATGACATTCATGACACTGTTTACAACACCATTTCAACGAGACATTGTTTCATGGAGACACAGTTTGCATACATACTATGACACTATTATTTATATATTTTTTCATTTTTCAATATAATTTATAACGGTCATTTTTATGTTTATAAATGCACTGTCATAATTAATGTTTCTTTATAGACAGGTCACTTGACAGTACGAGGTATGAGGTGCAGAATACATGCATATTGATGGCTCCAACACATGCATTTTAAGATTAAAAAGAACAATGTGGCCATGGTGACTATTTCAACAATAGTGTAATAGAAAAAACATGAATGTGAGCGATAATGAAGAAGCATGAGCATTCATGTAACCAGACACTAATTAAGAACACCCAAAGCATACATGAATACTAGAGTTGATAACATTTCTTCACTATCAACTCCAGAAAAAACACAAGCCAAATCTAGCTAACAAACAATACTATGTTTTCCATGAGAGGACTCAATTTATGCATCTAATTCATTATAACTACCCATACATTACATACATTGTTATCACTTCAAAATTGATTCACAGTTATTAAAACATATAAAAAAACCATGAAAAGGACCATATAGGTATAGTGTCTTTAGAAAATGGGAAACATAAACAACTGGTTCATAAATCATGTACTACGTATCCATTTTATTTCATCATATATAGAGTCCCTTTTGGAAAATCTTACTTAATACCCTTTTTCTTGACCTGGGGAAAAGAAAATATACAAAAGGGTGAGCTCAAATGCTCAGTAAGGGTAAACAAAAGAAATATCAATCATATCATATTCATAAGAACATAATGTTTTGAAAATCTTAACCTACAAAAGAGATCATAATATCATAACATGGGATAAATTTTGGTAGTGAAATGTAATCCCAATAATCATAACATGAAAATTTGTGGCATACAAACATAATCATGAAGAATCATTTCTTATTAGTCAAGACTCATTTCCAAGACTATCTTAGCGGACAAAGTCCATTTCTGAACCGAGTTCACTCCTCATTTCAGTCATGTTTCACTGAACCAGATTAACCTTCTTTCCATCCATCTCTATATCATGACATATAAACATTTACCAAATTCATTGGAGGGAGATATAGGTCCCACCCATCTCATAATGATACCATTCTTATGTGTTCCACAAGATCATAAATCATACATCATAACATAACCCATGTAATAAAAATGAGATTCTTAAACATCAACATATCATAACATAATCCATATAAGATAAAAGGACATCATAAAAATAATTCCATCATAACATAATCAAATCAATGTAAATATAGGGATAGAAACAGAACCCAGTATTATCTTAGATGGGATATAATTTTGATAAAACACTTGAACTTCATTCATGAGGAAAATATCCTTTCTACTTCAAAAACATTTTTCCTTTATTAAAATTTCATAAAATTTTAATCTAAAAGAATTTGATTAATAATAAAATTAAAAACATTTATCAGACGATTCATGGAAATAATTTTTGAAAAATCCATTCAGGCCGTACAAGTTAAAAAAACATTTTTATTGTACTTTGGCCGGAAAAGTCAAAAAGTACCTCGTACTAAAAATGAAAAAAGGTTCATTTCATATCTTTTACTAGAAACTCACAAATGGGTAAAATTGGATTTTAACAGTTGTATGAGGATATAAATAATATCACATATTGAGGAAACATGGATGTAGATGATAAATATTCCCTAGTAAATTCTGTAGTGTAAACAATCTCGGATAAAAATGAGATTGTGAGATTTTCCCTTACCTTAGGTATGATACGATTTGTACGTGTCCGAACCTCCTGTATAATTATTTAAATAATTTCATTTAATTATTACAGAATCATATTAATTGTTATTATATCATATATTGTCATATTCTTGTCTTCTTATTAGTAATATTTGATTGCTACTTGTTATTCACGTGTTCATTGCTTTACGTTCTTTTGCATGTCTTGTCGAATAAATTCTTATTATTCGTTTTAGGTTAGAGATACATCATTTAAAGAATGGTAGTAGTATAATATATATCATATTTATTCATTCAATTCATTCAATTAGTTTATATAATCATTATTCAATGAAGATCATGTAGGACGAGTCGCATCACATCGTGGAGACCGTAGGCCGTACGTACGCACGAGCGATGATATCGTTCCCATGATAGTGGAATTGTATTGAAGTGTATTTATACCATTTAAGAATAAATATAACTTTAAAATAATCATATTTAGTTATTATATACACCATTATAACCATCCACCTAAGGTGGTGGTGGAAAACAGATTACACCATGGCGTGGAGACGGTATTCCTACGTACGCACGTGCAGTGATTTTGTTTTCCATAGGATGGATAGAAGGTGAAACAGGGTTGTTTAATATTTATAATAAAATATAATTATATGAGTTATACTGATGTTATTACTTCATAATGAAACAACTAAAGAATAGGAAGTGGAAGAATAAATAAATTTGAAAGAATCGGTAACAGATATTACTTCTTCTTCGACACGCCTCCTTGAAACTTACACTTAGGGATCTAAAATTTGTCTTTGAAGATGACTGAGACCTCTATTATTTATCTAGTGATGTTTAGGAGGGAAATGGGAAGGGTTTTGTTGAGCTTTAAGGCTCAAAATTGTGTGAGGAGGAGAGGGAGGAGGTGCCCTTTTATAAATGAGGAGAGGGGAACCTTAGGAAAAGATTAAAATATTATTTTATAATAAATTCATATTCGGTTTTTAATATCTCAAAAATGATTTATTTATAATCTAAGGTGGGGATGAGTCGAAATACTCTCAACTAATAGATTTTACACAAGTTTAGGTTACTATTTTAAACTTATAATTTATATTTAAAAGTAAGTTAAATAATTTTACTTTTACGATGTCTTCTTGTTTTCTAACACTATATTGTTTATAAACATACTATAACAATCCAAAAGAACTCCAAGTTGTTCATTATTAATATATATAACCATATATATGTAATATGGCTGAACCTTAGAATTTTAGGAATAAAATAACAATTAATAATATAATATTAGTTTTAAAAACTATTTTATGTCAATTTTGACCCTATTTGGTATTTGATTATTGTAAAAATAATAAAATCATGATTAGTTATAAAAACGTCAATTGATTCAATACTAACATGTCATATTAACCTATAAAATTAGTTTAATTCATAAAAAGTCTCAAATTACATTTATATTGGTATTTATAATATCAATTATTTTAATATTTCATTAATATGCTAATTACTTCATCATCATTGTGTCATAAATAAATTAAATTATTTAATAAATTAAAATTATAAATAAGATACCATTATGTATTAAATAGTTTAATTTTTCTAATGAATATTTATAGTCGAATTTATCTTATGTATAACCATATATTAAATATGTTTTATTTATTAAACATTGTTTTTAACTCTTTTAACTCTTCTTTAAATAAAAAAATAATAACTGTCCTAATCTAATCCATGTTGACCAATATGGTCTTATTTTATTCCTAAAGTTGTTTGTGGTCGAATTAAACTTATCCTATATAATTAGGACTTGTGTTATGGTAATAATAATACCATTTTTACCTTTAATTACCCTATTTACTTTTAACTGTGGTAAATAAAAGTGAAAAGTTTCTATTCACTAAAAATTATTTTTATCTTATAAAACCACATTTTACTCCTTGATATTAACCATGTATCTTGGATTTTCGAAATTTGACTCACATAAGTGGTAAAATTATGTTTTATGTAAATTTTAAAATTATCCTGGGAGATGGGTAAAAGACGGTGAAAAGTTCAATAAAAATATTATATATATAAAGTTATTATAAAATGACTCTAATGAATTACATTGAAATTATATAGGTATTATGTATCAATTTTGACCTAAAATAAATTTAAATAAAATAACTAATTATTTAAATAAAAGTCAGTTTTTAAATTGTAACCCAGTGTTTTCACTATTCATCAAAAATTGATAGTTTTCAGAAAAATACAAAAAATTCACCCTAGGCTAATTTCAGAATTCCAAATCCAAAAATGAAGTCCATTACGAATGATAAAATTTATAAAATTTCAAAAAATGGGTATTACTATTCATAACGGCTAGTTTATATAATATTTTAATATCATATCGTTGTTTAGTGAAACTCGGTATTGCGTACAACGCAAGATATCGAGGAAGGTTGCTCTTGCATGTAACGCAAGACAAAAAAGTTTAGTGTGTAGTGAAAGAATACTTTATATAACATTATACATAAAAAAATATTTCTCATAAAATCTAGGGTGTTACATTCTACACCCCTTAAAATGAATTTCTCCCTCGAAATTTGTCACTTTGTAAAAAACAGATGGGATACCTCTCCCTCATCATATCCTCAAGTTCACATGTAGCTTCTTCTAATTGGTGTGTCCTCCATTGAACTTTCACCAAGAAAGTGGTCATGTTCCATAAGTCTTTTTCGCTACGATCCAGAATCTCTATTGTTTGTTCTTTATAAGAAAGATCTTGCTCCAGTGGTACATATTCTATGCTGAGTACATGTGAACGATCGGGTATGTACTTTCTCAGGATAGATACATGGAACACATCAGGAACTTGAGAGAGATTTGGTTGACTCACCAATCGGTAAGCTACCTTCCCATCATGATCCAGTATTTCAAAAGGACCAATATACCTAGGGCTTAACTTTCCCATTATTCCAAATCCCATTACTCTCTTTCAAGGAGATATTTTTAAGAACACTTTATCACCCATTCAAACTCTAGGTCTTTTTTTCGGTTATCAGCAATACATTATTGTCGACTCCAAGCTGCTCTTATGTGTTGTTTAATAGATCTGACCATTTCTTCCATCTCATCAACAAGATCAGGTCCTAATATTGTTCTTTCCCCAACTTCATCCCAACAAGTTGGAGTCCTGCATTTCTTTCCATAGAGAGCATCATAAAGAGACATCTGAATACTGGAGTGAAAGATATTATTATATAAAAATTCCACCAAAGGTAGGTGTTGACCCCAACCACCTTTGAAATACATAGAGAAATCTCTCAACATATCTTCTAGAGTTTGAATTGTCCTCTTAGACTGACCGTCTGTCTGAGGATGATAAGCAGTGCTAAAACTCAACATTGAATCTAAAGTATGCTGAAGACTTTTCCAAAACATTGAGGTAATCCTCGGATCCCGATCAGATATAATGGAAAGTGGTGCTCTATGCAATCTTACCACTTCTTTCACATATATCCTGGCAATATGATCAAGAGAAAAATCTTCTCTAATAGCAATGGAGTGTGTCAACTTCCTAAGACGATCAACTATAACCCAGATAGAATTATTGTCTTTGGATGTTTTAGGAAGTCCTGTGACAAAGTCCATAGTGATGTTTTACCATTTCCATTCTGGTATGGGTAAGTGTTGTATCATCCCCTTAGATCTCTTTCTCTAATCTTTATCTTTCTGACAAACCAAGCATCGAGAGACATATTCAGCAACATCTCTTTTCATGCCATCCCACCAGAAGTAATCTTTCAGGTCCCTATACATCATCATGATTCCAGGATGAATAAATAATGAAGAACTATGAGCCTCATATATTAGATCTTTCTTTAATTATGGGATGGGTAGAACACAAACCCGATTCATGAACCTTATTATCCCATCACAATCAAGGTTGAATTCAGGAACATTTCTCAACTTATTTTGTAACTCTACATCTTCTTTTTGTTATTATTTAATCTTCACATTTATAGATGGTTGAACATTCATTTGAGAAAGATAAGATTTTCCCCCTTTCATTATAATCCCAAGATCCATCCTTTGTAAATCCATAAATATAGGATCTTTTTTGATCCTCATTATGGATAAGCTAGCATGGTCTTGTCGACATAATGTGTCTTCCACATTGTTTGCTTTCCTAAGGTGGTAATGAATTGAGCAGTCGTAATCCATAATCATTTCCAACCATCTTCTTTAGCACATATTCATCTCCTTTTGTGTGAAAATATACTTTAAACTTTTATGATCAGTATAAATATCACACCTTTCACCATAAAGATAATGCCTCCAAATATTTAATGCTAAGATTACCGCAGCTAACTCCAAATCATGAGTTGGGTAATTTTGATCATGGATTTTCAACTGTCGTGAGGCATAAGCTATCACCATAACATTTTTCATGAGAACACACCCCAATCCCTTCTTGGATGCATCACTATAGATCACAAACCTTTCTCCACTACAAGGCAGTGCGAGCACAGGTGCACTAGATAATCTTCTTTTTAACTCCTTGAAATTCTCTTCACACTCCTCTTTCCAAACAAACTTAACACCTTTACAAGTCAAACTTGTGAGTGGATTAGATAATCATGAAAAATCATTCACAAAATGTCGATAATATCCATCCAAACCAAGAAAACATCAGATCTCAGTTACTATTGTTGGTCTCTACCAGCTTTCAATAACCTCTGTTTTTGCTGGACCAACATATATCCCGTCTTTTCTGATTCTGTGACCCAAAAAATGTATGTTTTTTAAGCCAAAATTTACACTTAGTAAATTTGGCATAAATCTTCTCCTTTCTTAGGGTCTTCAATACAATTCTTAAGTGATCTTCATGTTCTTTCGTGCACTTTGAATAGACAAGAATATCATCTATAAAGACTACCACAAACTGATCAAGATAGTCTCTAAAGACTATATTCATTGGATCCATGAAGATAGTAGGGGAATTAGTAAGACCAAATGGTATCACTATAAATTCATAGTGTCCATACCTTGTACGGAAATCCGTCTTTGGTATATCCTCCCTTTTAACCCTTAATTGATGATACCCTAAACAAATATCAATCCTGGAAAAGCATTGAGCTCCGCGTAGTTTGTCAAATAAGTCATCAATGCGTGGGAGAGGATATTTTTTCTTGATAGAGATCTTGTTATGTTCTCTATAATCAATACAGAGTCTCATTGATCCATCTTTCTTCTTAAAAAACAGAACAGGTGCTCCTGAAGGTTACACACTAGGGATTCTGAATCCCTTATCAAGATTCTCTTGGAGTTGCATCTTTAATTCTTGCAACTCAATCGGGGCCATTCTATAAGGTGTCTTTGAAATAGGCAAATCACCTAGTACGAGTCCTATTGCAATCTCAACTTCCCGATTTGGTGGAATACATGGAAATTACTCTGGAAAGACATCATCAAACTCTCATACAATGGGAATATTAGTGATTGTGATTTTCTCACCACACATTTGAGATAAATAACCTTTATTTAGTGGAATCAAGACCCATAAGATGGAAGAAATCTCCACTGGAAGGTTATGTTCATCTTTGCATCGATAGATGATCATAGATTGATCTGGAATATGAAATGTGACTTCCCTTCTTTGGAAATTGATATGAACTCCATATAATGATATCCAATCCATTCCAAGAATCACATTAAATTCCACTATAGTAATGATCACGAGATTTGCAGGAAGCACTTTCCCACAAACATCAATCTGAGAAGAATTATAAACATTTGATGCGATTGTTGTGCCATTAAGGGTTGTCACAGCTAACTCAAAATCTAATTTTTGAGGTAATACAGTGATACCCTTAGAAAATTCTTCATAAATAACATAGTGGGTTCATCAAGAATCAAATAAAACATTTGTACTTTAGAGTGGATGGTAAGTGTACATTTCACCACTTCGTTGTTGTACTCCACATCGCTGATAGAAATTGCATGTGACATTCCTTTGTCTTAGCCTTAAGATTTTTTTGAAGTCGATCATCATCAACAACCCTTAGATTAGGGCATTGATTATCTTGGTGCCCCAATTCCTTTCACTTGTAACATTGAAGTGTATGAGGTGCATTCTGTGTAGCCTTTTCATTGTTCACATCACGAGACATCTTCTTCCCATCATTATGGCATTCAAATTCCCGATGACCATATTTTCCACATTTGGAACATTTAATTGTCCCTTTAGGACAACTCCCTCCATGTTTATTTCCACACATTGACCATAAGGGAAAACTCATCTTCGTTTCAGTGTGCTGTTTAGATGTTCCTTTAAATTCCATTTTCCTCTTATTATCAAATGCATATGAATGATGGGTTACTCCAATCTCCATATCAACCTTGAGAGCACATCAATCTATTTCCTCATAGCTATTTATGTCCATTATGGATAACTCCCTTCGAAGACTTGGTTTTAAGCCACTAAATAATCGATCGATCTTACTCTCTGGTTGGATAATAATCCCAGAAGCACCCCTTGCATGTCTTGTAAAATTTTATTTGTATGTACCAATAGATTTATCATCCTTTTGATTTAGTTCATGAAACTTATTCTCTATATTTGTTCGAAGAATATGAGGTAAGTACTTATTGAAAAATAAGTTCTTGAACTCGTCCCATTCCATGGACTCAATTTCATCCATTTGCCTTGTATTCTTAATATGATTCCACCATTGATCAGCTTCACCTTCCCAATGATATACTGCTAATATGACTTTATCATGTTCATAACATTGAAGAACTGAAAATATCTTTTCAGTGGTACTGATCCATTGTTCACCAACTAATGGATCACTAGATCCGCTGAATAAGGGTGGATGCTACCTTATGAAGGATTCATCAAAATGTTGCTCATTCCTTTGCTCATTTGGAAGTCCTGCATGATTCATAGCTTGAGAAAGTTGTGTCAACATGGACACAATATTTTGCATTCCATCTCCCATAACGTTTGGTTTCTCAGGGGGACAATCATTGCATTTCCCATCGCATTTAACATTAACACAGTTCCTTCGGGTTCTAGCCATTGACTAAAAACAATAAGCATAGTGTGAGAAACACTAATCATAATAGGAAAACCACATAATCAAGAATAAAATTTCACACATAAGGTCTTATCATAGGTTATTCATGGACATTTCTAAAACACTAAGATTGTGTTCTATGCTTAGACTTATCCTTAGGGTTATCACCAAAGCTTTCACATCCTAGTTTCCAAAAGTTGACTATACCTTTCCTCTGATACCAATTATAACGAACCATACATTACATACATTGTTATCACTTCAAAATTAAAAGCACACTTATTACAATATAAAAAAACCATGAATGGACCGTATAGGTATAGTGTTTTTAGAAACTGGGAAACATAAACAACTGGTTCATAAATCATCTAAACTGTCTCCTTTTTATTTTATTTTATCTAGAGTCCCTTTTGGTATATCATACTTAATACCATTCTTCCTGACCTGGGGAAAAGAAAACATACAAAAGGGTGAGCTCAAATTCTCAATAATGGTAAACAAAAGAAATATCAATCATATAATATTCATATGAACATAACGTTTTAAAAATCTTAACCTGCAGAAGAGATCATAATATCATAACATGGGATAAATCATGGTAGTGAAATGTAATCCCAATTATCATAACATGAAACTTTTTGGCAGACACACATAATCATAGAGAATAATTTCTTAGTAGTCAAGACTCATTGCCAAGACTATATTAGTGGACAAAGTCCATTTCTGAACCGAGTTCACTCCTCGTTTCAGTCCTGTTTCGCTGAACCGGATTAACCTACCGTTCCATCCATGTCTATCTCATGAGATATAAATCTTTACACAATGAATTGGAGGGATATATAGGTCCCACCCTTCTCATAATGATACCATTATTATGTGTTCCATAAGATCATAAATTATACATCATAGCATAACCCATGTAATAAAAATTTGATTCTTAAACATCATGTCATCATAACATAAACCATATAAGATAAAAGGACATTATAAAAATAATTCCATCATAACATAATCAAATAAATGTAAAAAGATAGATAGAAACATAACCCTATATTATCTTAGATGGAAAATAATTTTGATAAAACACTTGAACTTCATTCTTGAGGAAAATATCCTTTCTACTTAAAAAACATTTTTCCTTTCTTAAAATTTCAGAAAATATTAAACTAAAAGAATTGGATTAAAAATAAACATGAAAACTTGTAAAGGATTATTCATTTAAATAATGTTCTAAAAATCCATTCTGTTCTTGTAAGTTAAAAAAACATTCTTCTCGTACTTTGGCCGGAAAAGTCAAAAAGTACCTCATACTAAAAATGAAAAAATATTCCTTTCATATCTTTTACTAAAAACTCACCAATGGGTAAAATTGGATTTAAAAAATTTTATTAGGAAAGAAATAGTATTATATATTGTGGAAACATGGATGTAGATGATAAATATTCCCAAGTAATTTCTGTAGTATAAACAATCTCAGATAAAAATGAGATTGCGATATTTTCCCTTACCATAGGTCCGATATGCTTTGTACGTGTCCGAACATCCTGTATAATGATTTAAATAATGTCATTTACTTATTAAAGAATCATATTCATTTTTATTATATCATATATGGTCATATTATTATCTTCTTATTAGTAATATTTGATTGCTACTTGTAATTCGGGTGTTCATTGCTTTATGTTCTTATTCATGTCTTGTGGAATAAATTCTTATTTTTTTTAGGTTATCGATAAATCATTTACCGAATGGTAGTAGTATAATATATATCATATTTATTCATTAAATTCATTTATATAATAATTATTCAATGAATATCTGGTAGAACTAGTCGCATCACATTGTGGAGACGGTCAGCCATACGTACGCATGAGAGATGATGTCGTTCCCATGAGAGTGTAATTGTATTGAAGTGTATTTATACTATTTCATAATCAATATCACATTAAAATAGTAAAATTTAGTTGTTATTTACACCATTATAACCATCCAAGTAAGGTGGTGGTGGATAACAGATTACACCACAGGGTGGAGACGGTATTCCGTACGTACGCACGCACGATGATTTTGTTTTTCATAGGATGGATAGAAGGTGAAATAGGGTGTTTCAAATTTATAAAAAAATATCATTATCTGATTGATACTGATGTTATTACTTCATAATTAAACAACTAAATAAGTGTAATTAGAATAAGTAATAAATTTGAAGGAATCGGTAACAGATATTACCTCTTCTTCGACACGCCTCCTTGAAACCTCCTCTTAGGGCACTAAAATTGGTCTTTGAAGAAGACCAGGACCACTAGTATGTTTCTAGGGAAGTTTAGAAGGGATATGGGCAGGTTTTGGCCGACCTTTAAGAATCAAAATTGTGTGAGGAGGAGAGGGAGGAGGTTCCCTTTTATAAGAGAGGAGAGGGGCACCTTAGGAAAAACATAAAATATTATTTTATAATAAAGTAATATTCAGTTTTTAATATCTCAAAATTAATTTATTTAGAAGATAAGGTGGGTATGGGTAGAAATACTATCAACCAATATATTTTATACAGGTTTAGGTTACTATTTTATCCTTATCAATTTGATTTAACGCTAAGTTAAATAATTTTACTTTTACCGTGTCTTCTTGTTTTCATACAAAATATGATTAATAAACTTACTATAACAAGCCAAAATAACCCTATGTTGTTCACTATTAATATATATAACCTTATCTATGTCATTTTTCCAAACCTTAGATTTTTAGGAATAAAATAAAAATTCATAATATAATATTTGTTTTAAAAAATATTTTATTTCAATTTTGAAACTATTTGGTAATTGATTTTTGTGAATATAAAATCAACGTGATTAGTCAGAAAAAATTTATTTGAATTATAATAACATGTAATATTAACCTATAAAATTAGTTTAATTCATAAAAAGTACCAAATTACATTTATATGGGTATTTATAACACTAATGATGTTAATATTTCATTAATAATGTAATTATTGTATCATCATTGTGTCATAAATAAATTAAATTATTTAAAATATAAAAATTATAAATAATATACCATTATGTGGGAAATATTTTTATCTTTATAATGAATATTTATAGTCAAATTTATATTATTTATAACCCTATATTAAAAATGTTTTAGTTATTAAACATTGGTTTTTACTCTTTTAACTCTTCTTTAAATAAAATTATAATAAGTGTCCTAATCTAATCCAAGTGGACCTAAATGGTCATATTTCGTTCCTAAGGTTGTTTTTGGTCGAATTATACTTATCAAATAGAATTAGTACATGTGTTAGTGTAATAATATAACCATTTTTAACCTTAATTACCCTATTTACTTTTAACCGTGGTAAATAAAAGTACGAAGTTACTATTCACCAAAAATTATTTTTATCTTATTGAACCACATTTTACTCCTTGATATTAACTGTGTCTCTCGGATTTTTGAAATACCACTCACAGAAGTGGTAAAATTATGTTTTATGTAAATTTTCAAATTCTCATAGGAGGTGGGTAAAAACGGTGAGAAGTTCATTAAAATTTTTATATATATAAAATTATTATAAGATGACTTCAATGAATTACATAGAAATTATATAGGTATTATGTATCAATTTTGACCTAAAATAAATTTTAATAAAATAAATAAATATCTAAATAAAAAGTCGGTTTTTAAATAGTAACCTAGTGTTTTCACTATTCATCAAAAATTGAAAGTTTTCAGAAAAAATACCAAAAATTCAGCCTAGGATAACTGTGGTATTCTGAATCCAAAAATGAAGTCCATTATGAACGATAAACTTTATAAACTTTAAAAAATTGGGTTCTAATTTTCATAACGGCTAGTTTATATAATATTTTAATAACATATCGTTGTTTAGTGAAACATGATATTGCGTACAATGCAAGCTATTGAGGAAGGTTGATCTTGTGTGTAACGCAAGCCAAGACAGTATTGTGTGTAGTGAAAGATTTCTTTATATAACATTATACATAAAAACAAAATATTTCCCATTAAATCTCGGGTGTTACATTCATTACAGAAGTCTAGAGCTTCATAGACTAACACTCAGATCACTTCTAACCTTATCTCATCATTTCTACTCTATTGTGTATTATTTTTATCTTTCGAGCTTTGTTTGTTTGTATAAAAACGTGCATTGTATCTTGCGTCATACTAAAGGATTCATGATATTCTTTAACATAAATTTTTTCACATGTGAATTTCAATGGATAAGTGTGGAAGAGGTCCCTGTGTGACCTTATAATTCATACCCACGAATAACTGTAGAAGAGTTCCACATGACCTGGATAGTCTTCAGTACTATTGTTAACCCCGATACATGGTGTGGATCATGTTTATTTATATAAACTACTTAATGGTTAGTGATCACCATGTGGAGTGGATTAATTCTCAGCTTGAGACTGAACCACTTGTTTTATATCCATTGTGTTGTTTATTTTAGTTCTTTCTATTTAATAACTTAATTTAAAAATCACAAAATTTACTTTGACAGTTAATCTTGGAAAGAAGATATAATTGTTTTTCAATATTATAATAGCTTAAAAAGTAATGTTAATACCAGATATTAATGTTACTGAGAATTAATCAATCTTCTAAGAAGTTATTTAAACAGTCAAACATCCATAACCATATAACATTGATTGACTGGGGAGTATTTAAATTTATTGAGGAACCTATTTATGAATAAATTTTCAACAGAAATTTTTATAGGAACTCAATTCACTACCCCACTAGATTACTCTACTCCAAACAAAATTTGGTATGAATGGATATTTATTAAGACTCTATTTTTACCCGATTCAGCTATGATTTTAGATGTACATTAATGATTTTTAAATTTTTGTTAATTCTAAATTTCTATATTTGTTAAAATAATTCATTATTATGGATAATAGATTAAAATGTGCAACAACTAATAGACCACTATTATTTAATGTAACTAATTATTCTCAATGGAAAATAAAAATAAAAATTCAATTAAAAAGTATGATCTTTGAAATATGGTTTCAATTATAAAGGAATATAAGATTCCTACTACAGATAGAATCACCTGGGATGAACCAACCAAAATTTCTTACAATAAAAATTGAAAATATATGAATTATTTATTATTCTCTGTAGCATATGTGGAATTTAATATAATCAACTCATGTAAAACTACCATGAAATTTGGGATACCTTGTATGTTTCACATGAAGAAACTTCTACTGTGAAAGAAATGGGATTTAATACTTATAAAATTAAATATGATAACATTAAAATGAAACCTGATGAGGCTATATCTAACATGTATCACACGTTCAAGAAAATTTTCATCATAATGATTTCTCATTGGAGATAATTCCCTTCCAATGAAAAAATCATAAAGATTCTCAGATGCCTACCTGAAAGATAGAGAGGAAATGTTGTCTCTATTTAAGAGTCATGTGAAATCAGCAAGCTTCATGTAAAAGAACTCAAAGCTTCCTGTAAAAGAACTCATTGGAAAACTGAGATGAATGAAGGGGAGATGAAATTCAACATGGAAGATGAGGATGAACCCAAGAGAAAATCATTTTCATTCAAGTCCACCACCTCTAAACACAAAGAGAATGAGAATTTGGAAGTTTATGTATAAATTTATAGTAGTGAACAATCATCACCTGACAGTGACGAGTAGATAGCTTAATTATCCAGATGGTTTTAGATATTTTACATGTAGAATAACTTTTTCAAAAAGCCTTAAATTTAAAGGAAGATATTATGAAAATGTATGTTCAATGAAATATTGGAAAATAAGCGACAAGTTTGATGATATTGTCTACTATGATTGTAATCGAAAGGGGTATATCAAGGTTGATTGTCCCATGATCATGTAATAATAGAAATACGAGGAAAAAGAAAGAAATATAAAAAGGCTATGAAAGCAACACGAAGTTCTTATGAGGACAGTTCTAGTGACTCGGTATCTTAGCAAGATGAACATCCTAACCAATCCAATAAGTGTTTTATGACAAAAACATATAAGGTAAAATTGGATTCTCTTGTACACAATTCCAATTATTTTAGAGATGAGAGTGACACTGAAAATATGATTAATGAAGAAATTTTTGAGTACTATATTATTTTTTAAGGGACATCAAATGAGCTAAAATATAAATACAAGTCTTTAATGAAACATAATGCTGTTTCCTCAACTATTAATACAAAAATAACTATAGAATGGAATAATATCCTCTATTAATCAAAGAGAAAAAATAACAAAAATTATATATTCAGTAATTGAAAAATGATATTGAAAGGATTACTAAATGTAAATATACATTGGTATAAATTTTAGGTAACTAGATTAATTTTAATTATACTTATGGAATTGGCTATAATCCTAGAAAAATAAATTTTGGATGAAGTATTTTTGTTTCTAAGCCTAGGACATGCAACTTTAAACCCAGTACTGGAAACAATTTATCTAGTTCATGTTATGATACACTCTTAACTGTTTCTAGCTTTTCGTGTAACACCCCAGGTAAATAAAGAATATGAAATTTTTATATTTATCCCTATTTGTGGAAAAAATGTCAATATTAATTTAAATGGAACACTATGCTCGATGGCTTACCCAATACGCAACAACGAGTTCCTTTGAAATCTTATGTTGCACTCTAATAATAAAATAATATTATTTTAAATAGTAGTTAACACATAGCTGTTGTATTGGTGAGAATGAATATAAATATCTAAATTATGATTATATATGTGTTTTAAATGTTTTTACTTTTATCCTATAAATTTTATAGGCTTAAAATACAAATGAATCCAATCTTAAGCACTGAATACACTAGTATTTTTAAAAGATTGTTTTACTACCTTTTGAATGAAAACCATTTTTAAATAAAGCTTTTGAAAATTTTATAAGCTCTATTTTTCAAAATAAACATATTATTTATGATTGGGACATAGAAATTTACCTTGGGTTAATTTTTGGTATTTTTCTGACAATGTTCATTTTTCAATGAATAGTGAAAAATACTGCATTTTACATCAAAACTGCTTTTTCATATAATTTAATTATATGGTTATATTATCTTCTTAATTTGTTTTAAAGTGTAATTGGAATATATTTTTACCATTTATTCCAACGATGGTCATTGGTATTAATTTCACTTTGGAATTGGGCATAAAAAGTGCCAAACTTTTCATAAATATTGTTTCTAAAAAACACGCTATTTGTTTTGACAACGGGAGGTTTCTTTTAAATTAATTATTGAAATTTATGTGTTTGTAATTTGGTAAAATTTATTACATATTTGGAATCATAAGGTCAAAATTATGTAATTAAGACTCTTTTGTTTTTGGACATTATGAATAGTAACGACGGTAATTATCTTTAATTATCTTGATTAATGAGTAATCGGGTAGTTAAAGATAATAAGATAATATCATAATAATAAAAAATGACCACAAAAGTTTTCCTATGGATACTGGTTGTATCATGGCTGACCATGGGATGCCTTGTGCCAAACTTGGGGGCCCCATGGAATCACTTTTGTGAGAAAGTGACTTTTTATCTTTTTTTTAATGAATGTTAAATGTAACAAAGAATGTATCACCTAAGTAAAATATTTTTAATTTTGTCTACATAAATTATCTTTTGGACTATAAATATTCGTTGGAAAGATAAACATATTACCTACATCATAGTATTTTTTTTATAATTGTTAGACATGAAATAAATTAAATTATTTATGACATCATGATGATGCAGCGATGACCCCGTTATTTAACGATTTAAATAAAATAGAAAGATAATGTAAAAATCTAAGACCTACACATTTCAAAAACCTATTGTATGGGTGGATTTCGAACCCTTATCACCTTATCCTCTAAAAACATCAATGTGGGACCATTAAAATCCTAATCTCATTTGAAAATAAAGTTACATTTTATACCTTTCAAGAGTGCCCCTCCTCTCCTCTTATAAATGGCCCCCACCACTACCTACTTACTCACACATCCAAAGAATTTGGGTCAGCCAAACCCTGCACATTTTGTCTCTACACGTCCCTTTATAACTCCTTGAAACCTAACTTTGGGCAGAAGCCTTCCCAAGGAAGCCTTTGAGCTCAAACCAATGGGATTTACCCGATTTTAAGGTAATGTCTTTACTTGAGTCCTTTTGTTTTATTTTTCTTCTCCAACCCCCTAAACTCTTTTTATTCATTTATTTTGTAAGAAATACAGTATCTTAAATATACTAGGATGTTGTTATAAGAATTAATTGAGCTACACTTACACACACCTTCATCTAATGGTTAAAGAACATACTGTTTCTGTGGTTGGCGATTTTCTGCCTCACGAAACGATGATTGTTCAATATTCTTTTAACACCTTTAAAGGTGGCCATTATGATGTAACTGTATTTTATATATTATATATATGGTATTTATGTTTACTATATTTTTCTGTATTTTATATTTAAACCATGCCTTTATTTTTTTCATGTTGTGTAAATGAGATAATTTCATATGAGGAAGTGCGGACTACCACCCCCTCAAGTGATGTGACTCGTACATGCAATACATGGAACGTATAAAGAATGAAATTAACAAACATATGTGACCTATATAACATATATATTATACTGGAATTATAATATATATATATATATATCATTTATTTTTAATCCCTTTAATATGATAAAGAAAAAATGAAAGTAGCGTTCATGCGTACGTACGACCTACCGTCTCCATGAACTGTGATTTTCATTTTTTATCTTCAAATGCTATATAATAGTATAAAATGAATATATACTGGATATATATGATATTTAAAAAATAAATAATATTCTGTATATGATGTACCTATAACTACATGGACAATTATTTTCCAACAATTTCAATTTTTGACTCACGTACCAAACATCGACAAAAACGTCTCATATGAACTCATATTATAAACCATTTGTTATAACATTAAAAAATGTGATATGAACTGAATAATAATCTTTATAGGAGTTCCTTAAGCAATTATAATTTGACCAAAGTTTATTATTCATGAATATAAAGAAATGAACAACACAAGTTGGACTTGAGGTAAGGGATCCTACTCCTCTCTTTCTTTTTAAGTACACTCTTTTATGTCATACCTTTTAAGCTCATATTTCGTGTGATTGGGATGTTATTTTATATTACTCTTACTTTTATTTTTATGTACATATGATGATAGACCCTATTCTCTCTCATCAATCCATTTTGGAAGTTTTGAGTGGTGCCGTTAGGCTGCCGAATTTTCGTAAGAGATCTAACCTCTCTCTTTCTTTTTAAGTACTCTCCTTTATGTCACTTAATTTAAGCACCTCTTTGTTATGTTGGGGATGCTATTATATATTCCTCTTTCTTTAAACTTTATGTCTATGTGATTAGAGACCCTATTTCCTCTCATCAATCCATTTTGGATGTTTTAAGTGGCGTCGTTAGGCTGCCGAGTTTTTGTAAGAGATTTTTCATCTCACTTTTATTCCCGTGAGATTTATGCTACATTTTCCACAATTTCTGTTGAGTGGTTTATGTACTTCCCATTATTAAAATACTTTTGTAATATAATTCCATTTATGGGTATTTACATATTCATTGTATGAAACTTCTTTAATGGGGTGTACTTTTCAAAAGTTACCCAAGTCTGTAAGGGAGCCTTTCACCCTCCTCTTTTTAAAAGACATCGTTTGTTATGTCTTTTAATTCACATACTATTATGTTGGGATATGTTATTATATATCCTTATTGATGTAAATTTTATGTCCAAGTGATGATATTACCTTTTTTTCTCTCATCAACTCATTTTCTGAATTTTTGAAGTGACGCTGTTAGGCTGTCGAATTTTACCAAGGGAACATTTTAACCCAATTTCAATTTCTTTGGGTTCAACATGTAGTTATTGAATATGTCATACTTTGAATATGTGTGAATGCCCTTTTATTGTTTTACACTTAATATACATTTATATTGGGTGTATTTATATTTGTCACACATAATTTTGAGATTGATTTATCCTTAATTTAAGGATACATTCTTTATAAGGGATTTCATCACATTTTCCATCTCTATTGAGACTTAATTGTTGTTATGCACCAATTCACTCTTATATGGTGTATATACTGCCCTTTTGAATATTTAATCATGAATCCATTTATTCTCATGATATAATAAAGTTTTGATTAAATATTATTCCTCAATTATTGTATTCATGTGTCTCTAATTTTGGAAAAAACCCTTTAACCAAAATATCACTTTAAATGTTTTAATGATTTGGTCTTATTAATATACATGTTTCCAAAATGGTTTTAAGGATTTATATATATGGATAATAATGGTTTAAAATGTTAAATGCCTCAAGGTGTTATGGGACACTTTGATTCAAAAATATCTTCATTAAATGTTTTAAATGGTTTTGAAAATGGTTTTTTTAATGGATTCATTATTTCAATATCCTAAAATGTTATATTGTGATTGAAATGTGGAAATGTTATATTTCCCTATTCATGTTTTATGTGATACATTTATGTGATGGTTCTTGTGCATTTTTATGAAAATTGGGGGTTCCGTGATGAACTAAGGGCGGGTGAGCCCGATATAGCTCTCTAATGCATTGGGTAACGCGAAGGGGTTAAACATTAAGGTTTCTACGAAGAGATTTATGGAATATACTGTGGTGGGTATTCCAAACGTAACGAAGAGGGTTACACCCTACGTAAGAAATTTATGAATGCCTCAAGTTACCTTTATGTCTTTATGATTTCTATGATTTATTCATGATTTTATGAGGTATGTTAGAGTGCCTATGTTTTATGGGTAAAGTATGATTTCATTCCTATGTATATATGAACTCATGTTTCCTTTCCATATTTTCATAACACTTACTAAGCTTTTTATGCACATCTCATGTTTTTGAAATGTTTTTCACAGGTCCAGGGAAAGGTACATGATGTGATGATAGTGTCAAAGATGTGTCAAGAAAGAATCAATGTTTTATTTTAAATATGTTTCTGATAATGGGAAGAATGAATACTGTCTTTTATGTAACCACTTTGTTTAAATGTGGAATGTAATGAATGTTTCATGATATAATTCTCCAAAACTATAAACCTGAAAATATCCTCAATGTGTAATCTTGTAATAACTCAAGATTAGGTAAGGTTTAATACTGGGGCCTTATAGTTGGTATCAAAGGTCGGTTTAGATAACGTTAGAGGTTAGGGTATTCACTAAGCACAAGTGACATTACCATAATTGTTAGGATTTCAGAAAGAGTCCTAGTTTTAGATAAAGTGAATGAGTAAGTATATCTTAGTGTTTTCCTTCCTCATTAGTACATGATGGTTTTGTTGATATACTCACACTGACATTTCTGTTTTTATTGAATGGATGGATCTAGCAGGCACCAAAGAGACAACAGGTTTGAAGGAAACTGTGGTGGTTCTCTGATTAAGATACTAGAAAAAATGGGGGAGTCAATGA
Source organism: Viscum album (assembly GCA_963277665.1). NCBI lineage: Eukaryota > Viridiplantae > Streptophyta > Magnoliopsida > Santalales > Viscaceae > Viscum > Viscum album. Next base: position 437,566,063 of record OY728158.1, read on the forward strand.
GGAAACTCGTGGTTGTTCTAAACCAACTATCAAGGAGTCATGATCAACCACTAGAACCTTGGTATGATCTGTAATTCTTCATGTACAAGATGACCAATTGATGTGGAAGTTCAGGTAATAATTATAAAGGCAACCATTAGAGTTTATATGATCATTACTTTTGAGGTAATTATGGGTTATTATATTTTATGATGGAAGTGAAAGGAATGAGATAAAATCGAGGTTAAATTATGTTATGGTTATTTTTGATGATTTTATCTCTTTTGGGGAATGATTTTAGAATTATATAGTTTTGGAAAAAGGACAACACGCAGACCATGTGACAACCCGTCGCGTCGGACAAAGCTGCGGGAATCAAACCCACAACCAAAGTGCGACTGGTATTTATCGCCTACCACTAGACTACGTGAAGTCCCTGGTTAGATTGACTAATTCTTTTTAGTTAGACGATTTTAGGAATCAAGAGTAAGTTTATTTTTGGTTATATATGGAACTGATTAAGCTATCATGGAGGATATGTGATTTGGTTAATTACTTTTCAATATGAGAATTTAAGAGCAACTGATGTTATTTGGAGATAAAAGTTCATTTGTACCTTGGAAGACATTGTGATTAAATCCTTCAAATATTTGGGTTTCAATCTTAGTTTGTTTTACTTTGAAGAATTTTATGGACAAATTTCTTATCGAATAGTCCTCGTTGAACTTTGGGTTTTGTTGGACAAATTTTGGAGATTAAGAATAGATTTTATTTTTATAAAGGGTTATCCTTTTCTGGATTATCTGATCTTGTACTAACCTTTTGGTTTTGGTTTTGGGTAAGGTCTAAAGACATGGGAAGTATATAGTTCTGTTTTGTGGATTAGGTGATTCTCTAGAAGTTGATTATAGTACTCTTAATGTGAACAAGTCTTCCTAAATACTCGTCTTTTGGGGAAGGTATGAGTTTGTGTTATAAATATAGTAAAAGTTGAAAGTCAACATGATAAGTAATTATGTTTCCTTATGAATAAATTCCTCAATAAAAATTAACTTAAAACAAAAATGTTGTCTATTAAGTTTTCCTATTGGGGAATCGAATACCGTTTAACCCATCACAAGTTTGTGATTTTCTTGTGGTTAAATTTCTCCTAAACATATTTTCTATCACTCTCCATCAGAACATGACCCTATGTTTTCTCCTCCATGTCCATGTTTTACTACATGTAATCCTAGTATGGGTTAACTCGGGTGACCTCTATACTTCTCTTTCTTTATTTTAAAGTGATTGTTTTACCGACTCTTGTTCCGATGTGGGATTTTCAATGATGTTTCCAAGCCCAGTTTTATAATTGCGAGGACGCAATTTCCAAAAGGGGGGAAGGATGTAACACCCCAGGTAAATAAAGAATATGTCATTTTTATATTAATCCTATTTGTGGAAAAAATTTCAATATTAATTTAAATGGAACTCTATGCTCGATGGCTTACCCAATACGCAACAACGAGTTCCTTTGAATTCTTACGCTGCACTCTAATAATAAAATAATATTATTTTAAATAGTAGTTAACACATAGCCGTTGTATTGGAGGGAATGAATATAAATAACTAAATTACGATTATATATGTGTATTAAAAGTTTTTACTTTTATCCAATAAATTTTAGAGGCTTAAAATCCAAATGAATCCAATCTTAAGCATTGAATACACTACTATTTTTAAAAGAGTGTTTTACTACCTTTTGATGGTAAACCATTTTTAAATCAAACGTTTGAAAATATTATAAGCTCTATTTTTCAAAATAAACATATTATTTATGATTGGGACATAGAAATTTACCTTGGGTTAATTTTTGGTATTTTTCTGACAATGTTTATTTTTCAATGAATAGTGAAAAATACTGCATTTTACATCAAAACTGCTTTTTCATATAATTTAATTATATGGTTATATTATCATTTTAATTTGATTTAAATTGTAATTGGAATATATTTTTACCATTTAATCCAATTATAGTCATTGGAATTTATTTCACTTTGGAATTGGGCATAAACAAGTGCCAAACTTTTCATAAATATTGTTTCTAAAAAACCCGCTATTTGTTTTGACAACTGGAAGTTTTTTTTAAATTAATTATTGAAATTTATGTGTTTGGAATTTGGTAAAATGGATTAAATATTTGGAATCAGAAGGTCCAAATTATTTAATTAATACTCTTTTGTTTTTGGACATTATGAATAGTAACGACGGTAATTATCTTTAATTATCTTGATTAATGAGTAATCAGGTAGTTAAAGATAATAAGATAATATCATAATAATAAAAAATTACCACAAAATGTGTCTTAAGGATATTGGTTGTCTCATGGCCGACCATGGTATTCCTTGTGACAAACTTGGGGGCCCCATGGAATCACTTTTGTGAGAAAGTGACTTTTTATCTTTTTTTTGAAGAAAGTTAAATGTAACAAATAATGTATCACCTAAGTAAAATATTATTAATTATGTCTACATAAGTGATCTTTTGGAATATAAATATTCATTGGAAAGATAAATTGATTTCCTACATCGTAGTATTTGTTTTATAATTTTTATACATTAAATAGATTAAATTATTTATGACATCATGATGATGCGGCGATGAACCCATTATTTAATGATTTAAATAAAATGGAAAGATAATGTAAATTTCTAAGACCTAAACATGTCCAAAACCTATTGGATGGGTGTATTTCGAACCCATATAACCTTATACCCTAAAAACATCAATGTGGGACCATTAAAATTCGAATCGCATTTGAAAATAAAGATACATTTTATACCTTTCCAAGAGTGCCCCTCCTCTCCTCTTATAAAAGGCCACCACCACTACCTCCTTACCCCCACATCCAAAGAATTTGGCTCGGCCAAACCTGCCCATTTTCTCTCTAAAAATCCCTCTATAACTCCTTGAAGACTCACATTGGGCAGAATCCTTCCCAAGGAAGACTTTGAGCTCAAACCAAAGGGAGTTACCCGATTTTAAGGTAATGTCTTCACTTGAGTCCTTTTGTTTTATTTTGCTTCTCCAACCCCCTAAACACATTTTATTCATTTATTTTGTAACAACTTCAGTATCTTAAATATACTAGGATGTTTTTATAAGAATTATTCGAGCTACACTTACACACACCTTCGTCTAATGGTTAAAGAACATACTGTTTCTGTGGTTGGCGATTTTCTGCCTCACGAAACGATGATTGTTCAATATTATTTTAACACCTTTAAAGGTGGACATTATGATGTCACTATATTTTATATATTATATATATGGTATTTATGTTTACTATATTCTTTTTTATTTTATATTTAAAACATACCTTTATTCTTTTCATGTTGTGTAAATGCGATAATTTCATATGAGGAAGTGCGGACTACCGCCCCCTCAAGTGATGTGACTCGTACATGCAATACATGGAACGTATAAAGAATGAAATTAATGAACATATGTTACCTATATAACATATATATTATAATCTACTTATAATATATATATATATATCATTTATTTTTAATCCCGTTAATATGACAAAGGAAAAATGAAAGTAGTGTTCATGCGTACGTACGGCCTACCGTCTCCATGAACGGTGCTTTTCGTTTTTTATCTCCAAATTCTATGTAATAGTATAAAATGAATATATACTGGATATATATGATATTGAAAACATCAAAACTATTCTGGATATGATGTACCTATAACTACATGGAAAATTATTTTCCAACAAGTTCAATTTTTGACTCACGTACCAAACATCGACAAAAACGTCTGATATGAACTCATATTATTAACAAATTATTATAACATTAAAATATGTGATATGAACTGAATAATAATATTTATAGGAGTTCCTTAAGAAATTATAATTTGACCAATGTTTATTATTCAGGAATATAAAGAAACGAACAAGACAAGTTGGACTAGGGGTAAGGGATCCTACTCCTCTCTTTCTTTTTAAGTGCACTCTTTTATGTCATTCCTTTTAAGCTCATATTTCTTGTGATTGGGATGTTCTTTTATATTACTCTTACTGTAATTTTTATGTACATTTGATGAGAGACCCTATTCTCTCTCATCAATCCATTTTGGATGTTTTGAGTGGCGCCGTTAGGCTGCCGAATTTTCATAAGAGATCCAACCTCTCTCTTTCTTTTTAAGTACTATCTTTTATGTCACTTATTTTAAGATCCTATTTGTTATTTTGGTGGATGTTCTTTTATATTCCTCTTTCTTTAAACTTTATGTTGATGTGATGAGAGACCCTATTTCCTCTCATCAATCCATTTTGGATGTTTTAAGTGGCGCCGTTAGGCTTCCGAGTTTTTGTAAGAGATTTTTCATCTCACTTTTATTCCCGTGAGATTTATGATACATTTGCCACAATTTCCTTTGAGTGGTTTATGTACTGCCCATTATTACACTCCTTTTGTAATATAATTCCATTTATGGGTATTTACATATTCTTTGTATGACACTTCTTCAATGGGGTGTACTTTTCGAAAGTTACCCAAGTCGGTAAGGGAACCTTTCACCCTCCTCTTTTTAAAAGACTTTGTTTGTTATGTATTATAATAAACATATTATTATGTTGGGATATGTTCTTCTATATCTTGATTGATGTAAATTTTATGTCCAAGTGTTGATATTCCCTTTTTATCTCTCATCAACTCATTTTCTGAATTTTTGATGTGACGCCGTTAGGCTGTCGAATTTTACCAAGGGAACTTTTTAACCCAATTTCGATTTCTTTGGGTTCAACATGTAGTTATTGAATATGTCATACGTTGAATATGTGCGAATGAACTTTTATTGTTTTACAATTAATATCCAATTATATTGGGTGTATTTATATTTGTCACACATAATTTTGAGATTGATTTATCCTTAATTTAAGGATACATTCTTTATAAGGGATTTCATCACATTTTACATCTCTATTGAGACTTCATTGTTGTCATGCACCAATTCACTCTTATATGGTGTATATACTATCCTTTGGAATATTATATCATGAATCCATTTATTCTCATGATATTATAAAGTTCTGATTAAATGTTATTCCTCAATTATTGTATTCAAGTGTCTCTAATTTTGGTAAAAACCCTTTAACCAAAATATCGCTTTAAATGATTTAACGATTTGTTATTATTAATATCCATGTTTTCAAAATGGTTTTAAGGATTTATTTATATGGATAATAATGGTTTAAAATGTTAAAATCTTCAAGGTGGTATGGGACACTTTGATTCATAAATCTCTTTATTAAATGTTTTAAATGGTTTTGAAAATGGTTTTTTAATGGATTCATTATTTCAATTTCCTAAAAAGTTATATTGTGATTGAAATGTGGAAATGTTATATTTACTTTATGCATGTTTTATGTGATACATTTATGTTATGGTTCTTGGGCATTGTTATGAAAACGGGTGGTTCCGTGATAACCTAAGGGCGGGTGAGACCGATATAGCTCTCCAATGCATTGGGTAACGCGAAGGGGTTAAACGTTAAGTTTTCTCCGAAGCGATTTAGGGAATATACTGTGGTGGGTATTCCAAACGTAACCAAGAGGGTTACTCCCTATGTAAGAAAGTTATGAATTACTCAATTTACCTTTATGTCTTTATGATTTCTATGATTTATTCAAGATTTTATGAGGTATGTTAGAGTGCCTATGTTGTATGGGTAAAGTATGATTTAATTCTTATGTATATATGAACTCATGTTTCCTTTCCATATTATTATAACCCTTACTGATCTTTTTATGCTCATCCCAAGTTTTTGAAATGTTTTTCATTGGCCAAGGGGAAGGTACATGATGTGATGATAGTGTCAAGGATGTGTCAAGAAAGAATCAATGTTTTATTTTAAATATGTTTCCGATTATGGGAAGAATGAATACTGTCTTTTATGTATCAACTTTGTTTAAATGTGGAATGTAATGCAAGTTTCATGATCTAATTCTCTAAAACTCTAAACCTGAAAATATCCTCAATGTGTAATCTTGTAATAACTCAAGATTAAGTAAGGTTTAAGGCTGGGGCCTTATATTTCTGGACCGAATAATGTTTATTTTTCAAATAATTTACATAATCCCTATTTGAATCCTATGAGGTAGATACCATTTCTTAAAGTAGTTGTCAGTAATATTATTGCACCCAAACAAGCATGGGTAACAAAATATGTTTTCATTTGACCATTTCGTAGGAAATCTGCTTAATGAGTACCTATAAAAGTATATGGTACATAGATTGTGTGTTTTCAAGACACATGACAGGAGACTATTCATGTTTCAAGAATTTATTAAAAATTGATGGAGGACATGTCACCATTGGTGACAATGCCAAAGGAAAGATTATTGTCCTTGGCCAATTCGGTAACTCTAACTCAGTTTTGATTCCCCAAGTACTTTTTGATGATGGATTGAAATATAATCTAGTCAGTATTTCACAACTATGTGATGATGGATTTCATGTCAAATTTAAAAATGATTCTTGTAATGTTTTTAATTCTAATTACAGATTAGTGTCTTCGGTATTATGAAATGAAAATATATATTCGGTTAACATACATTCTGTAGTTTATAAAAAAGCTTCCTGATTAAGTTTGTTTCATAATGATTCATGGATTTGGCATAGGATACTAAGACACTATAACACTGAAACCCTTAGAAAGTTAACTAGAAAAAGAGTTTCCAAAGACCTACCCAAACATGAGTTTCCAAATTATAACGTGTGTAATCCTTGTTAAAATAGAAAGAAACGAAAAAATTCTTTCAATCCAATGAAAGAAGTGTCAACTTATCAACCTCTCGAATAAATTCACATGGATTATTTTGGACCATCTATAGTTTCTTTCTTAATTGGTAAGCACCATGTTTATATTCTTGTAGATAACGTTTCGAGATCTACCTGGACATTCTTTTTGGATTCCAAAAGTGAAGCCTGCTCCCATTTGACAAAATATAACAAAACTATAAAAAATCGTAGTGGACATAGAATAAAATCCTTAATAAGTGATCATGGTCGTCTGTTTGAAAATCATGACTTTGAATCCTTTTATTCCCAAAATGTCTATAGTCACAATTTCTCTCCCCTAAGAACACCTCAATAGAATAGGGTTATAGAAATAAGAAATATAACCCTATAAGAGATTTCAAGAACCATTCTTAGTGAATATGACTTACCGATTTACTTCTCGGATAAAGCTATAATACAACATGTTATATTATCAATAGGCTATTTAATAAACATAATCTTAAAAGAACTCCATATGAGTAGTGGAACAATAGAAAACCCAATGTTATATATTTAAAAGTATTCGGTTGCAATGTCTATATCATTAATGCTAAGAACAGTCTTGAAATTTTTCATCCAATAGTGATGAAGGAATATTCATCAGATATTCAATTTCTAGTAATGTATTTAGAGTGTTTAATAAAAAAACTAAATGTGTGGAATAATATTTCCATGTCAAATTTGATGAAACGTATCCACATGAGCCTATGACTACTATAAAGAACCTGTAGGATGATGAATCAAATCGGGACATTATGTTAAAATCCCATATCCATCTTGTAAAGGTATATGTTAAAACTTAACATTTTGGAAATTCCCTATATTCTTTTCTCAATAAACTAGACCCTATTGAAGAACCTAAAATAACCAATTCTTCCCTTTCTAGAGCTATTATAACTCTTAAGAACCATCCTTTAGATGTTGTTGTAGGAAACTTAGACAAAGAAACCCAAACTAGATCTTCTCTAAGAAATCATGTTGAACATCATGTCTTCTTGTCACAACATGAACCTAAAAACATTAATGATTATATCAATGAATAATTTTGGGTGATTCTATGCATGAAGAAATTAATCAGTTTTAAAGTAACAATGTTTGGAAACTTGTTGAAAGTCCCAAAGACACATTCACCATAGGAACTAAATGGGAATTTAGAAATAATGTAGATGAATCTTAAAATATAGTTTGAAATAAGGAAAGATTGGTTTCACAAGGCTATAGTTAATAAGAACGAATTTAATATGAAGAGGCCTTTTCACCAGTAGCTAAACATGAAGCCATCAGAATTTTTCTTTCTTACACTGCACATCTGAGTATCAGACCATATAAAATTGATGTCAAAGGTGAATTTCTAAATGGGTATATAGTTTAGGATGTATTTTTTGAGCAACCCATTCGTTTTACAAACCCTCATTTTCAAAACCACATTTTGAAATTATCAAAAAATGTATACAGTTAAAAACATGCTCTAAGAGCTTGGTATGATAGATTAAGTACTTTTTATATTTCCAATGGTTTTAAAAAAGGAATATATTATCCTATCATTTTTATAATACAAATTTCCAATGATGTTTTAGTAGTTCAAATCTATATAGATGAAATTATATTTTGATCTTCAAAAAATTCATTATGTATTTAATTTTTAAAAATGATGCAAAACGAATTTGAAATGTGTTTAATGGATGAACTAAAATTCATACATGGATTTAAAATCCTTCAAAATAATGATGTTAATATTTTAAATCAATGATAATATTCTAGATATCTTCTAAAACGTTTTGGTTAGGATAGCACTAAAAGTAGTTCCACTCCAATGAGTAATGCATGTATGTTTGATCTTTATAATGATGTATGATCTGTTGATCAAACCACTTATAGAGGAAAGATTGGAAGCTTAATCTACATTTCTACTAGCCTAAATGACATTATGTTTAGTGTGTGTATGTGTGCTTGTTTCCTAGAAAATCCTACAGAATTTCATTTATATTGTATTAATATAATTTTCATATACCGCAATCATACACCAAATTTGGGACTGTTCTATCCAATAGGACAATCATTTGTGTTAGCGAGTTATTCTGATGCTGACTTTGGTGGTTGTAAGTAATATAGAAAAATCACCTCTAGAATATGGATCTTTTTAAGCAAGACACAAGTATCATGTTGTTGTAAGAAACAAAAATCTATTACATTATCTACTATAGAATCTGAATACATAGCTGCTGACAGTTGATGTGTACAAATTTTTTTGATGAAACACGCATTATTAGATTATGGATATCAATTCAGGCATGTAGCTATAAATTGTGACAATACATCTTTTATTAATATATCATAAAATCATGTTTCACACTCTAGGAAAAGACATATTGATGTAAGACATCACCTATTGAGAGATAATTATCAAAAATGTGACATCACTTTGAAATTCATTTGAGCTGAATATCATCTTGGTGATATATTCATTAAACCATTAAATTCTGAAATAATATATTACATCATACATTAATTGGTAATGACCAATATTGGGAAGTAAGTATATTTTTTCATAGTTTACGTTTTCACAAGTCACTATCTAACACTTAAATATTTATTCTATCTCAAGGATAACTATTTCATGTTTATAGTCTCATAGTGAATATTTCTTGTTTACTGTCTTGAACTTACTATATCAAAAAATATAGTCACATAGTTTAGAAATCACATTATTACGGTCTCACCGTGAATGCTTGTTACGGTCTCACTGTGAATGCTTGTTATGACTCAACTTGAACGCTTGATATGGTCTCACCATTAAAGTTGATTACAGTCTCATAGTGTAGATGCTTTATTGTTTTATTTATACATTATAACCTATATCACGACAATTCATTGTTTTATTCTGTTTTACTTTTTGTTTTTTTATCCCATTATTCTTGATATCCCTAAATGATAATATAAAATATGTTTCACTCGTAATTTAGTCGATATCTATTCTATCAAATCATATCACCTACTTGCACCCTACTCTCTCTCAATCCTTTAATGAATGCCAATGATGACACACCCTTCGTCATCAGCTCCTACGAAGAACAACTAGAATAATAAGTTGAAGATAACATCGAAGTTAGCACCCGAGGGTCCTCTAAATCCGAATCTAGTGAACAAAATAGTGGTACCTAAATTAATATATTCTCTATGTGTCTTATTCTAAGTAAGTTTCTTGTATTTGATGTTATAACAGTGAAAGGATGGTAGAATTGGTTCACAAAAGAGTATAGAACTATTTACTCAAAGATAGTGGCACATTTTTACTAGTATCTTTGACTCTTTCTTGATTTAGAAGATGACTATGTTGTTTGAAGTTGAATTAATATCTATATTCGTACCTTTTCATTGAGGTTATGGGTTTCATTCCACAGGATACCTCTTGAGGGTATTTGTGAGGAGTACTAGAGAGTTCCCCACCTCCGAGTGAGTTATTTGTCTTAGAAAAATATTTGATAAATTTAACTAGAAATGAAACTAAGAGGAGAGTTATAGCCTCCGAGTGAGATGGTGAAACCAGTGTTCTATTTTTTTTGTTCAAATTTTTATTATCCCCCAAAAAAGTTATCTTTCTATACTCGAGTATCGGGTTTTATTTTTGATACATCTTCTAAAAATGGAAATAAGATCAACCTAATCAAGTATGTTATACACCGTGTGTGTGAGCTGATCAAGACAACCTCCATGTAAAACTCCATATTCTATTCATGGATTATCTCAACTATTCATCATGAAAAAGGATTGGTTTGACTAGACGAAGAAGCCATTAAGTACTAGGAGTTCTATATTTCGAAAGAAACAGTAAATAGAATTAAAATTCATAGGAAATCATGGAAAAATCTTGTAAATAATATAATGAAAGGGTTTATGAAAAGAGTAATCTGATGGAACACCCTTCAAGGCATAAGGATATTTCATATTATCATTTGGAACAAGATAAAATTTTTTGAGTATTATGATGAGGAGGAAGAAGTAGAGGCTATTGTACATCGAAGAGAAACTGTTCTGGTTGAGGAAGATAATAAATCTTCTCCTCAAGACTTATTTTAAAAGGAAATTATTTTTCTTGAAGAATTTGATGATCATCAAGATTAAATGTGTTAAAATAAGTGTCTATTGCTATGGTAAGTGAAAAGAATTTTGTAGAATTGAATATAGAATAAGATATTTCTATTGTTCATGAATATTCCCTTGAGGAACACCAAGTGGAACAAGTTGTTCCTGATTTTATTCCATCTAGTGATGAGATAATGGATCAAGACTTTCTATTGGATAGAAAGGAAATGGATGAGGAAATTATTGTTGAAATCGTGGAACTAGATCAAATATCTAAAACTCTTATTCCTTATAATGAATCACCCCTTAAGGGGGATCATCCCCAAAATCTGGAATCTATTGAATTCCTTAATCTGATTGATCCAAGAGAAGTTGATTTGTGGTATAAATTCCCCATTTATTTTTATTTTACAGATTCATAGGAAGTCTTAGTTAAAGAAATTGATATGTCTACTATGTTTCAATTAAAAATGGAATGTATTCCTGAAGCTATCTCTACCAAGTAACATTATCCTGTCTCAGATTCTATTTGTGAACATTCACAAGAACCTCCAAAATTGGTGAGTAAGGATTATCTAAAAGCATTTGGAGATTTCCTATTGGATGGATTTGAGAAACTCATCAACGGAAAACTATATTCTGTAACCAAATTAAGTTAAAGAGATTCTAATTTTTTATAGTAAAAGATCATATGGAAGATTCAGCTCATGATGATTCATGAGATTTCGGAAGTTAGAGTCGAGAAAAAACAACTCTTTGATGAAGTGAAAAACTCTTTGATATATGGTTAAAGAAATTAAGAGAGTGATAAAATCAAGACCAGAACCTATTTCTTATCCTATTGAAGATATTATTTGTCAGACCCCACAAGAAGTATCCTCAAAGATTCAACTGCATCTAACTTTATTATGTGATAAGGTTTCTAAAATAAACAAGAAAATTTTTCAAGAGATATATGAGCTTGTTATTAGTCTTAAAAAGTTAACTGATGAGTATAAGGGGTGTCTCTAAAAAGTTATAAATCAACTAAATTTCTTTACCTCAGCTATCACTGATTCTCAGATTTCTGGAAAATCATCTCAACCTTCTTTATATAGTGATCTGCTCTAAAAAGTTGTAAAAGAAGAACATCAATTAGTAATTAGTGGATTTGACCATGAATCTCTATCTAATGTTATCAAGAATAGTGACAAAGTTATTGATTTGGTGATAATTCATTCCAAGATTTCCAATGATGCTCAAAAAGAAATTGCTAGGAAGGTAGATTTTTTACTTCAATCGGATCTTCTCTAAGAATGACATGACCAACCACATCATATACATTTGTGGTGAATTTGATTATTCCTCTTGTTACTCAAGCTTTCAAAACTCAAGTCCAAAATCTAAATGATATTACTCTTTTGTTGGATCAGTTTATGGAGAATGAGCATGACTTTGTGAAAACCATGCAGTATGGCGGTGAGATCATTTCTGATTTCATCAAACATTTAAGGCCTTATTTTCAAGTCCAAAGTACTACTATTGTCGCTCCTACAGTTGTACCCCTGAGTTCTAGATTGCATGCCTTCTCATCCTCTACCCTTTCCTCCTCATCTATGTCTGTCTCTCAGTCTCTGAGTCAGATCAGGCCTGTTATCCTCGATCAATACTCACCTTAGTCTTCCACTGCACCTTCCTTGGACCCTTATATTTTGAAAGGAATCCCATTACTGTCTCTATCCACTAGTTAACTCCCATTATGCACTTCAACTTCTTCTCTTATGTCTTCTTCATCTGATGTTGCTTCCAAAGGGAAAAGAAAAGACAAGCATGTGCTAAAGAACAGTTAGTACTATCTATTGATAGGGATGTTTTATTTATTCGTGTTCCCAAATATTTGCAATGAATCCTTTTATCCATCTAATGCGTTGTGCACTTTTATTGCCTACATCTTATTTACTCATTTTGATAATCCCAAAAGGGTGAGAAATATGTATTCTATATGCACTAATTTCACATTAAATAAGGGACACATTACCTAAGAATAAATCTCTCACTCACACGATTACTGATCATAAAAAGGTGGTATATTGTTGGAATCCTCATGTGTTAATCATATTTTAATGATCACAAATCATATACATTTTTTAAATCTTGTTAATTCTGTTTAATATATCTAAAATCACGTGTATACATTATTAGATTCATTATGCCTTAAATCATTATTGTAAACTATTTTGTTTCTAATGAAATTATCTAATGAATGAACATGTTTATTTCATTCAATTAATATCACTCTTTATGTTTGTATACATAGATTTGGCTATGTCTGAGACTCCATGACCATCCAAACACCATGACCATCCAGACACTGTGACCATCCATACAATGTGTCCATACAGACACTGTGACCATCCAGACACCTTGACCATCCAGACACCGTGACCAGCCACACATTGTGACCATCCACAAACCGTGACCATCGAGACTCTGTGATTATCAAGACACCATGACCATCGAAACACTGTGGCCGTCTAGACACTATTTACAAAACTGTTTCCAGGAGACACCATTTCATAGAGACATCATTTATAGACAGACTATGCCACTTTTTTTTATCTTCATTTTTTATTTATAAATTTATTTTATAACGGTGATATTTTATGATTTTAAATGCACTAACATAATTTATGATTATTTGTAGACATGTCACCAGATTGTACAATGTATGAGGTGCTGAATACATGCATCTTGTCTGATCCAACACATGTATTCTATGATTAAAAAGAACAGTGTGACTGTGGTGACTGTGGCAGGAACAATGTAATAGAAAAAACATGTGTGTGCATGACAACGATGAATCACATACATTCATGCAACTGACAGTAATTAAGAACACATAAATCATACACAAATCCTTGAGTCGATAATATTTCCACACTATCAACGATGAAGCACGGGCATTCATGCAACCTGGCACTTCTGACATTATCTCATCATTTTTTCTCTATTAGGTATTATTTTTATCTTTCGAGCAGTGAGTGTGTTTGTATAAAAACATGAAATGTCTCCTATATCAAAATGAAAGATACATTATATCCTTTCTCATATATCTTTTTCATTTGTGTTTTCCCACATATATGTGTGGAAGAGGTCCATGCGTGACCAGATAGTTCATACCCACAAAGAATGATGGAAGTGGTTGTGTGACCTGGATAGTCTTATGTACTGTCGTTACCCAGATTTAGGGTGTGGATAAAGTATATTTATATAAACTGCTATGTGGTTGGTTATCACCAAGTGGAGTGGATTAGTTCTCAACTTGACACTGAACAACTTTTTTTATATCTTTTGTGTTGTTTATTTTAGTGTTCTCTGTTTTATTGTTTAACTGAGAAATCACTAAATTTACATCATTTGTTAATATAGGAAAGAATATATAATTATGTTTACTTATTATAATAGCTTCAAAATTAATGTTAATAACTGATATTAATATTACTTAGAATTAATCAATCTTTTAAGAAGTTATTTAAACAGTCAAACATTCATATCCATATAAACTTGATTGATTGTGAAGTATATAGATTTATTGGGGAACCACATTAAGAATGCTTTTTAAATAGAAAATTTTATTGATACTCAATTCTCCCCCCTCATGAGTACTCCACCCTGACCAACACATAGGTAATCATGGATTTCATTCTCATTTTTCTATGGATAATGGAGAAATATAGATAATATGTGTTACATAATTTTATCAATACTTCTATATAATAATGATATAGGTGTTATTATATTGGATTATATAGTGCAATTTGTGTAATAATTATAGGAAGTAAATAAATAGTAATAAATAAGAGTGATTTATGAGATTTTATAGAACAACATGGAACAAATCCTTTGAATATATTGTTATGACTTCATGGGGTTAACGATTTAGGAGAATAAATCCTATAATACATATATTAGGGTGTTGGGTGTGAATTGATTTATTAATTTAATGGATGAACTATATGGCATGTGGTGTGAATATTGGTGGGGTGATGAAGGGGTATTTTTTAATAAGTGGTTCTCTATAGATAGAAAGTGTCTCTAAGTGGATAATAATTGAGAGGAGTGGAATTAAAAAAATAACCACAAACCCAATTTAAAAACTTATTTTAAAACTTTTATATATTTTTACCCTTATATTTTATCCTTTTACCATTTTTACTAATATTATTATAACAAATTTTTATCTAATAAATTTACTATTGAATAAATAAAAATATAATAGAGATTATTACAAAATTTTTATATTCAGATTACAAATATGAAATAAATTATATTTTATAAAAATTATAAATTCAATGAAAATTAATTCAAAAATATTAAATATAAAACAAATTAAAAATGTTTATGATAAAAATACAACATAACTTCAAAATAGTCAAATTTAGGTTTGTAAAATAAACCTAATGTTATTTAGTTGTTAATTTTTGATATTAAATAAAAAATTATCACTGTAAATGGTTTCATAAATTTTATTTTAGGAATATATCATAATAATAACATTAATTTCATGATTTGTTTCTAAATTTTTTTTCACTATACACATAAAAATCAATATTTTCATTGACGTCCTAAAAAATCATCCATATAAATTATTTTCATGAGGCAAAAAAATGAAATCCATTTTACAAAAACAGTTCTCCAAATATTGTATTTATTTCTTTCAATTTAATATATTATTGTAAAGACCCATAAATTTCAAGGGAATGTTTTTCTAAATTTTCTTTGGAATTTTACGAGTACACAGTTTTTTACGGCACCTGATTCTGAGGCCCGGTGTGCCCGGAATCAATTTACGAAGTTTAGCTCGGGTACGTTCAGTGAACGAATGAGCGGGGTTTCCTAACTTTTGAACTGGTGCTCGAAACCGAAATCTGAGGCCAGCAATGAAACCGCAACGCCGGTAATTGATTAAGAAGACTTTTCTTGGGGTTGTATTTGCTCGGGAGGAGATGTTAAAAAAAAGTGAGGAATACAAATAAAATTGTTTATAATTTATTTTTAATTCTTTACCAATGGTAAAGAGTTGTGGAAAAGGGAGGGGCAAGGAAGTGGGTGTGGGGCCCACACAATCCCCACCTCCTTCAATTTCCCCAACACCCCATTAATTATCCTCTCAAGCAATTAGTTTTCAACTCCTCTACTTTAATTTTACATGCCATTATAACGCCTCATTAAATGGGACAACGCACGTTAATTAATTCATGATTTCAATTTGATTTTCGATTTAAAGTTGGTGTGTGTGTGTGTGAATAAAATAAGACAAGGTCTTACATTATTGTTGGTGGATTCGTGGTGTGGAACAAAGATGATAAGACTCTTACACTCGGAAGAACTCTCCTTCCTCGTTGAAGAACGTGAAGAACGTCAAGACCTCGACAAAGAACGCCGACACCACAAAGGAAGATCGTCGTGACGTCTTCTCTCCACTCCGCAACCAGAGAGAGATTCTGTTTCTCCGTGAAGATCCTCGTTCGACTACTTCTTCCAAGTAGGGGTTAATTGTTTTACCTGTGAATTATTTTCCTTTCCGTTCTTCAAATTCTTTTTGGGCCGCTTGTTATCGTAATAACGGGAGGAGGTCAGACTGCAGGAACACGACCGACCCTCCTCCCCCTTTGATGGTTGTACATGATTGCGGCATGAGAAAAGGCGGCGCGGTGTAAAGGCACCACGTGGAAACATTGAAGAACGGGTGAATGAGCATGGCACCGTTGAGCCGATTCGAAGACTCTGCAGATTGTCTATTTGACGGCGGATCGACGGGCGATGACAGAACTGGCCACAAAGGCGGTATGATGATTCTGGAGTAACGTATGGGACCCAAGATGAACACCAGCACAGAAGGATTTGAAAACGGGCCGCCGGAGCAATTCTGGTGGCCCGCGGACTACACTGGAGGGGCCGATGGCCGGAGGGGGCAGCCGGCACTGGCCGGCCGCACGGAAGCGGCGGAATCCCGGCGCGCCGCCAAGAGGGACCGCCATGAATGAAGTAGTGACGATAGGTGAACGGTCAAGCGGCCGCGCGGGACCCGGGGAAGATGCGGCGCCCAGCGCCGCGTCCGTTGGCAGAAGGGTGCAGCCCCCACGTGGGGTCGCGACTTCAATCAAGGGGGCAGCCGCCCCCTTGTGCGTCCGCTCGGCTAGCGCCGAGCCACCCCAGGCCAGATCGGGCCACCCTTGTGGCTGGAGGCGCCAGTGTCCTGGTGCGTCGCCAGGAGGGACCGTCGTGGCTGAAGACACTACGGCAGGCGAGCGGTCTCGCGGCCGCGCGAGACCCAGTGGAGACGCGGCGCCCAGCGCCGCCTCTGTTGGTAGAAGGGAGCGACCCCCACGGGGGCCGTGACTTCAATCAAGGGGGGTGATGCCCCCTTTCATGTCCGCTCGGCCAGCGCCGAGCTGCACCGGACCGGACCAGCCGCCCCGGACACGGCGCGGGCCGACCCATGGGGGTATTGGGCCGGGTCGGGCTGGGCCCAAAACTGCATGTTTTCCGACAGTTCCGTTCAAATCCTCGTATCTTGGGCTAAGGACCTCTGATCGACGCACCGTTAGTGGCGATGCGATCCTTGGATTGAGATGATCGTTTCGGTATATTACAGTCAAGGTTTCAAGGAACTTTGTGTATGACCGGGTTGGTTCGAACACGAAACCAACCGGGCCCTTGGAGCGGAAACGCTTATAACATGAGCTCTGGACGTCCAATTGATGTTCCATCGACATTGTTTGATTCCTCTTAGTGAGATGGACCGTTTGGATTACTCCGCTCGAGTTTTGGACGCTGTTGGAGTGCGGTCGGGTCTGTTTTGACATAAAAACCAACCGGGCCCCTGGAACAAAAAAGCCAATAACTCTCTGACCGGGCATCCGATTGACATGCCATTTGTCATGTTGAATTCCTCTCGTCGAGACAGAACTTTGAGATACATCAACTCCAGACTACGTGTCAGTTGATGTATCGACCCCTTGGCTCGTGGAGCGGACCCTCCCAGAAACAAGCATGCTGTGTGTGGGAACCCTAGAGCTGGCTGCGACTGCGACTGTCACGACTGCACTGAAATCCTATGTCGGTTCAGCAGTGATGAAGACCGTACTGAAATACTACGTGGGTTCGATGGCGATGAAGACTGCACTAAAATCCTATGTGGGTTCAGTAGTGATGGAGACCGTACTAAAATCCTATGTGGGTTCGACGGCGATGAAGACTTCACTGAAATCTTATATGGGTTTGGCAGCGATGAAGATCGTACTGAAATCCTATGTGGGTTTGACGGCGATGAAGACTGCACTGAAATCCTATGTGGGTTCGGCAGCAACGAAGACCGTACTGAAATCTTATGTGGGTTCGACGACGATGACGACTGCACTGAAATCCTATGTGGGTTCTGCAGCGACGAAGACCGTACTGAAATCCTATGTGGGTTCGATGGCGATGAAGACTACACTGAAATCCTATGTGGGTTCGGCAGCGACGAAGACCGTACTGAAATCCTAAGTGGGTTTTTTGGCGATGAATACTGCACTGAAATCCTATGTGGGTTCAGCAGAGATGAAGACCGTACTAAAATCCTATGAGGGTTCGACGACGATGAAGACTGCACTAAAATCCAATGTGGGTTGGGCAGCGATGAAGACCGTACTGAAATCATATGTGGGTTTGATGGCAATGAAGATTGCACTGAAATCCTAGGTGGGTTCGGCAGCTTGGCTGGTTTTGTATCCTACGTGGGTTCCAGCATAGATGAATCAAAGGCTATATCTGATCATCTCTATCACCGATGAAGTATACCTGTGTGAGATGAGTCTTGACTTCAATAAATATCTTCGATATAATTGAATTTCTTTCCTATGTGGATTTGGTTGTGTTATCCTCTGTGGATTGGGTTGTACTCCTTTGTGGATGTGATCTAACATGGGCTTGGATGTTGGAGCCAAACGGGAATTGATGACTTAGTTATATGTATGGGCATATATATAAGTAGTGTTGGTTGTTACTTCGTGATTGTATCATTCCTTTTTGGATTATCCTTTTGTGGATTCTGGGAGACCTTCAGGGGTCACGGGGTCTCTACTGAGTAGCGTATACCCACCCCTGCACGAGCTATGCCCTCACTACGTTTTGTTAGTTGCAGACGATGGACAGTGCTGATCATGGTAGAGGCGTGTGGAGCGAGTCAGTACCTGGAGGTGGACCACTGGGAGGAACGTACTCGAAGCGGACGACTGGACCCGAGGAGTTGAGGAGGCTATCTATACACACCCTTCAGGCGGGACTTCCAGTGGACGACTCAATGTTGCAGCTTTACTTTCAGTTGATGTACTTCCTTTCCAGTTGTGCTTTACTTTCAGTTTGGGACAGTGTTTTGGCACACTTACTATTCCACACTACTTTTTTACCCAGTTTTACATAGTGATTACATCTGCTTGCTTACTCTATGGTGTTTGTATACTTTATAAGGGCAATGCCTTCCCCTTTTGTCGGGATTTACACCTTACTGCTAGTCCTCAGCCCCTGGCCTATGGGAGGTGGCCTTGGGGTAGTCACGACACGGGTCCCTAGGACGGTTCGTGACAAATTGGAATCAAAGGAGTTCAGTTCTACCATAGAACACAGAACTCTGATCTTTATTATTTGTGAAGAAATATTGTTTAGGGTATTGAGTGTGGTTATCAGTCTAGGGAGTACAGTGTTGGTGTGGCGACCTACGTATCAGTACACCAGGACCCTGACTTCTGATTTCCGACTCAATGCACGAAAACAT
Organism: Viscum album; assembly: GCA_963277665.1. Classification (NCBI taxonomy): domain Eukaryota; kingdom Viridiplantae; phylum Streptophyta; class Magnoliopsida; order Santalales; family Viscaceae; genus Viscum; species Viscum album. Next base: position 437,585,752 of record OY728158.1, read on the forward strand.
TGATTGCATGTGTGTTTCAGAAGTTTTCTTTGTGATTACTTTGTGTCAGATCACCAGGTATACAATTTGACTATGGTGCAACTATTTCTTTTCAGGATGGCCCCATGATGGCAGCCAGCTAGGGTTTCGAGCATTGTGCGAGACGACAGCCCACCGAGTGACGAGGACTCGGTGCAGGGCCCTTTGACAGCGGAGGCACCAGCGGTACCTCTACCTGCCGAGCCACCGATGCTACCAACCCCATCCACTGATAGTGTACCTCGCCTTAGTGCACTGCACGAGTTTCAGAGTCTGAGACCACCCAGGTTCCGTGGGGAGATGGACACTCAGGCTACCAAGGATTGGCTGGAGGTGGTTGGGTGAGTCTTCAGGTTAGTGGGGACACTAGCTGACCTCATGGTAATCCTCGCAGTGAGCCTCCTGCACATGACAGCATGCAGATGGTGGAGCATGATGCTCCAAGTTCAAGATGAGGCATCAATCCTCTTGAAAAACATTGAGAGCCTCTTCAGCTCGGAGTTCGTCCCAGCCACCCTCCGTGCGGTGCGCATCCAGGAGCATCTACCGTTGCGGTAGGGCAATATGATTGTGGCCCAGTACTCGGCAAGGTTTAATGATCTTTCGCTCTACTCCATAGATATGGTATGGGACCCGTTCTTCCAGGCCCGGACCTTTGACCAGGGACTGAGGCATGAGATCAGGGCTTCGATGATCTCCCTCAACATTCTGACACAGGAAGAGGTGTTACAGAGAGCCCTTCTAGTGGAGAGTTTTCTCGCCGATCAGGCACCTGCGATAGGACCCTCTGCAGGATGACCCGTAGCAGAGTCTTCTGCAGCTAGTATTAGACATGTGACGCAGAGGTCCAAACAGGCCATCCAACAGATGGGAAATCTCAGGGTGAAGATTTGGTTGTGCGGGGCACAAGAGGGAGAGCCAGCTACACGAGGAGCAGGCAATGCTACGCATGCGGCGGGCAGGGTCACATGGCTCGAGACTTCCCGACTCGTTCTGCAGATGAGAAGAAGGTGGTAGAGGGACCTCCCAGGAAGAGGTTCGACCATGGTGGTCTGCAGGGAGCAGGAGGCCGAGGCAGAGGAGCTGGCCGAGCAGCGGGTGGTGGACGACGCTTTGAGGCCCTACCACCACCACCACCTGGGATACCACCCTGACTACTGGGAATGGGTGGACAGGGAATAGATCAGCTTCAGGTAGCTGAGACCTACGATCATGGAGCTCTGGGAGCAGATGGAAAGGAGAAGGACTAGCTCCAGACATGGAGACTTTTGTTCATGTTTCTTCTTTCTTTGTTGATGTTTGTTTGTAGATGCATTGTGTCTTTTTACTTTGATCTTGCATAATAAAAGACACCTTTCTTTGTGGAATTTACTTTCCTGTCCTCACTTTTTGTTGTTACTAAGAGGTTCCAGTTTAAACACCGTTGAATTGACCCTCACTTTTGAGATACCTACTAGAGGAGACCCAAGGACCACACACTGATTCCGACAGTGTGACTCTACCCTTGGAGGTGAGAGTAACGGTTGGATCTCTTGGTAGTAGCGTCGAGGCCTTACGACGTCATCCTTGGTATGGATAAGTATCATCTATGTCGGGATTGACTGTACTAGGCAATAAACGTGGTTCATCTAGGGGATGAGACCGAATTTCTCTTATCGACAAAGAAGAAATATTAGTAGCTCTTGTAGGACAAGGGAAGGTCCAAGTCATCCAGGAGTGGATGAGGAAAGCTCAGAGCCAACAGAAGGCTTATGTTGATAGGAGGCAGAGACCACTAGAGTTCGAGGATGGCGACCACATATTCATGCGGGTCTCACCACGACGTGGATTACAGAGATTTGGTCGGGGCGGCAAGTTATCTCCGTGCTTCATCGGACCATTCCAGGTTCTCAGCAGGATAAGCGAGGTGGCTTACTGCCTGTCTCTACCACCTCAGTTACACCGGGTGCATGACGTATTCCACATATCTCAGCTGAGGATATAGGTGCACGACCAGATGAATGTCATTGATCATGGGGGGTTGGACTTTGATGATGGGGAGACTTTTGTGGAGGTCCCGGTGGAGATTGTGGATCGACAGGAGCGGTCCTACGTGGGCAGTCGATTCCTCTAGTGCGCATCAGATGGTAGCACGGGGACCTCCAGGAGAGCACTTGGGAGTGGGAGGCTTAGATGTGTGCTCAGTACCCTGATTCCAAGGCCCGGTGTGCCTTGAATCAATTTTCAAAGTTTATCTCGGGTACGTTCAGTGAACAAATGAGCGGGTTTTCCTAACTTTTGAACCGTTGCTCGTAACAAAAATATGAGGGAACCGATGAAACCGCACTGCTGGTAATTGCTTAGGAAGACTTTTCCTGGAGTTGCGTTTTCTTGGGAGGAGATTTTAAAAAAATTTAGGAATAAAAATAAAATTGTTGACAATTTTTTTTTATTTCTTTACCTACGGTAAAGATTTGTGGAAAAGGGAGGTGCAAGGAAGTTGGGGTGGGGCCCACACGAGCCCCCACCTCCCTCAATTCCCCCAACACCACATTAATTATCCTCTCTGGCAATTAGTTTGTAACTCCTCCACTTTAATTTTACATGCTAATATAACGCCTCATTAAATGGGACTACACGCGTTAATTAATTCATGATTTCAATTTGATTTTTGAATTAAAGTTGGTGTGTGTGTGTCTGAATAAAATAAGACAAGGACTTATTTTATTTTTGGAGGATTCATTGTGCGGATCAAAGAGGAGAATACTCTGGAGCTCTGAAGAACTATCCTTCCTCATTGAAGAACGTGAAGAACATCAAGAACTCGACGAAGAACACTGGCACCTCAAAGAAAGACCGTCGTGCCATCTTCTTTCCTCTCTGCATCCGGTGAGAGACGTCGTTTCTCCGAGACGATCCTCGTTTGACGACTTCTTTAAAGTAGGGGTTAACTGTTTTACCAGTGAATTATTTTCCTTTCCGTTCTTCGACTTCTTTTTGGGCTGCCTGTTATTGTAATAATGGGAGGAGGTCGGACCGCATGAACATGGATGACCCTCCTCCCCCTTTGATGGTTGTACTTGATTGCGGTATGAGAAAAGAGGGCGCGGTGAAACGACACCGTGCAGAAACAGTAAAGAATGGGTGAAGGAGCACGGAGCCGTCGCCGTTGAGGCGATTCGAAGACTCATCAGATTGTCTATTTGACGGCGAATCAACGGGCGATGACGGAACGGGCTGCAGAGGTGGTTTGATGATTCTGCAGTAAAGTACGGGACCCGAGATGAACACCTGCGCAGACAAATTTGAAAATGGACAACCGGAGCAACATCGGTTGCCCACAGACTACACCGACGGCATCCCGGCGCACCACCAGGAGGGACTGTCGTGGCGGAAGGCTAGCAGTACCACGGCCGCGTGGGACCCGGGGGAGACACGGTGCATAGTGCCGCATCCGTTGGCAGAAGGGAGCGACCCCCACACGGGGCCGCCACTTCCATCAAGGGGGCAGCCACCCCTTGCGTGTCAGTTGGACCAGTGTCGAGCCGATGCCTACTCGGCCTACGCCGAGCCACCCCGGGCCGAACCCAGACCCAGGGCGGGTCGACCCGATTCAGGCCGACCTAGGGGGGTCTTGGGCCGGGTCGGTCTCGGCCCAAAACCCCCTTGTTTGCGGACAGTTCAGTTCAAAATCCAGTATCATAGACTACAGACCTCCGATCGATGCACCGTCAGTTGCGATACGATCCTTGTATAGAGGCAGTCATTTCGGTATATTACACTCAAGGTTTCGGAGAACTTTGGGTATGGCCGGGTTGGATCGAACACAAAACCAACCGGGCCCTCTGAGTGGAAACGCTTATAACTTGAGCTCCGGACGTCCGATTGATGTGCCATCAACTTTGTTGGATTCCTCTTAGTGAGACGAAACTTCTGGATTACTCCGCTCTAGGTTTTGATGCAGTTGGATTGCGGTGGGTTGGTTTTGACTTAAAACCCAACCGGGACCCTGGAAGGAAAAAGCCAATAACTCTCAGATCGGGCGTCCGATTGATGCACCTTCTATTGCGTTGAGTTCCTCTTTTCGATACGGAACTTTTAGATATATCACCTCCGGACTACATGTCAGTTGATGTATCGACCTTTTGGCTCGTGGAGCGGACCCTCCCAGAAACGAGCATGATATGTGCAGAAACCCTAGAGATGGCTGCGACTACGACTGTGACGATTGCACTAAAATCCTATGTGGGTTTGGCAGTGATAAAGACCGTACTAAAATCTTATGTGGGTTCAATGGTGATGAATAATGAACTGAAATCCTATGTGTGTTCGGTAGTGATGAAGACCATACTGAAATCCTATGTGTGTTTGACGATGATGATGACTGCACTGAAATCCTATGTGGGTTCAGCAGCGACGAAGGCCGTAATGAAATCCTTTGTGGGTTCCACGGGGATGAAGACTGCACTGAAATTCTATGTGGGTTCGGCAGCGACGAAGACCGTGCTGAATTCCTATGTGTGTTCGACGGTGATGAAGACTGCACTGAAATCCTATGTGGGTTCTGCAGCGACTAAGACCTTGCTGAAATCCTATGTGGGTTCGACGGCGATGAAGACTACTCTAAAATCCTATGTTTGTTCGGCAGTGACGAAGACCGTACTGAAATCCTATGTCGGTTCGACGGCGATGAAGACTTCACTGAAATCCTATGTGGGTTCAGCAGCGACAAAGACCGTACTGAAATCCTATGTGGGTTCGACGGTGACGAAAACTACTCTGAAATCCTATGTGGGATCAGCAGCGATGAATACCATACTTAAATTCCATGTGGGTTTGACGAAAATGAAGACTGCACAGAAATCCTATGTGGGTTCGGCAGCTTGGCTGGTTTAGTATCCTACGTGGGTCCCATCATTGATGAATCGGTTGCTATATCTGGTCATCTCTATCACCGATGAAGTATACATGTGTGAGTAGAGTGTTGACTTCAATCAATATCTTCGATATGATTGACTTTCTTTCCTATGTGGATTTGGTTGTGTTATCCTATGTGGATTGGGTTGTACTCCTTTGTGGACGTGATCGAACTTGGGCTCAGATGTTGGAGTCATACGGGAATTGTTGACTTAGGTATATGTATGGGCATATACTTAAGTAGTGTGGGTTGTTACTTTGTGATTGTATCTTTCTTTTTTGGATTATCCTTTGAGGATTCTGGGAGACCTTCGGGGGTCTCAGGGTCCCTACTGAGTAGCATATACTCACCCCTGCACTGGCTATGCCCACACTATGTTGTATTGGTGGAAGACGATGGATATCGCTGATCGTGGTTGAGGCATGTGGAGAAAGTCGGTACCTGGAGGTGGACCACTGGGCAGAACGTACTCGGATCGGACGACTAGACCCGAGGAGCTAAGGAGGCTATCTGTACCCACACTTCAGGCGGGACTTCCAGTGGACGGCTCGACGTTGCAGCTTTACATTCAGTTTCTGTACTTTCTTTCCAGTTGTACTTTACATTAAATTTGGGTTTGTATTCTGGACCACATACTATTCTGCACTACATTTGTACCCAGTTTTACTTAGTGTTTACTTATGCATGCTTACACTGTGGTGTTTTTTTAGTTTATAAAGGCAATGCCTTCCCCTTTTGTCGGGATTTACGCCTTGGTGCTATTCTCCATCCCCTGGCCTATGGGAGGCGGGCATGGGGTAGTCACAGAACGGGTCCAAAGGATAGGTCGTGAAAATTATTTATATGGAATATAATTCATTTTGGATGAAAATTAATCTTAATAAAATCAGTAAATGATATTAATTTTATTTTGTATTTAATTGTAATTTCATATGTGTTATTTTATATATGTTTTTGAAAACTATATAAATTTGAAAAACCATTTAATAGTGAACAAATTGGTTTCTAATTATATATATATATATATAGAAGAACACATTTTCATCAAAAAAATAGGAATGATAATATTTTGAATTCTATAAGATTGAATAATATTTTCTTAAGTATTAGATAAAAATCATCTATAGAATTTTGTTAAATACAATCTTTACTATTTAGTAAAATTTACCAAATTTTAAAATGATTAAAATACATGAATTATAGAATCAATTTCCTTAATAATTCCCTGTTTATATAATTATATGTTTTACATAAATAAACCCTTATGATATATATGTCTAACATTTGGAAAAGATAGTATCTTGTTGCAGTCATGAATTGTTGTCCAACTAGGATATATATCATAGAAATTTCCATGAACATGAACTTCCCTCAGAAAATATTTCTATCAAATAATAAATGTTTGGGTTTATATTGGGCTTGGTTGATGGAAAACCCTAGTAAATATCCCTCCCTTCCATGTTAGTCAAAATGTGCTTCATAAGGGTGAATTTTTCTAACTTATTTTAATTGATTCATTTTAGATTAGAGATTTTCTAATGTGGATACTTCAATTTAATTTTGATAATTTTATGACTATATTGTAATGGTAATATATATATTTTTTATTATGGAATAGTTTAATCATAATTATGTGATTCATGTAAAACATGTATTTAAAAAATAAATTATTTTAAAGTAAAATTATTTAAAAAATTATTTAATTACATGTATTCTCCCATTATAATCAAAATTTATATCAGCGGTAGAGGAATGAATTATTTTATAATTACTACTTTGACATTTCCTATACACCCTTAAATAGGAATATTTTCATTGATGAGTCATGTAAAAAAGTCACATAGTGATGTCATAAATGATTATAATGATATTTAGAGGAGGGAAAAGGAAATTTCTATGATGCACCCAAATATTGGAGATGGTTATGGGAGAGGTTATCATCACATATGATGGAATAATCAGGTTTTCTGGATAAGTTAGATGAATCCTAACCCAAAAATTATTATTTGTAGGTTTTAATGGTTGATATGTTTGTAGTTATTCTCGTATAGTATAGAATGAGGATCATCATCATCAATTAGTTTTCCAAGGATGAATTTTTTTACGGCAATAATGTGTGATTTGGTTCTCTATGAGTTACACTATTCAAAGTAGGCAATATATCATGATATGGAAAATATTTATCATGCCTTTGAGGATTATTTTTAGTGATCTGGTATTAAGATATTATTTATAAAGTTTTTCTATAAATGTTTGGGTTTTCAAAGGGTTATGTTTGATCACTAGGCTCCCAGTAGGGTTCATCTACTACATGTTATTCCCTAGTGGAAAAAAGGAGATCTACATAGACTTCGTTAATATTTTTCTTCAAACTTATGTAGATTTGAATCTTTATGTGTGATTATGAACCAATTGACGAAGTAATCTTACATTATTTTTATTATATATTCATTTTATTAGTGATTTTTGAGTTAGATTAAAGATGAGGTAGTGATTCTCTATAGTGATCTAGATATATTCATCTAGGATCACGATTATCATTTCACTTCTAGAGGTTAGAGAGGCCTCTACTGTTCTTTTAGATATCATTTAATGATTAATAATAATTTTCCACCATAGATGTTTGATAAAATAGAGTAAATAATTTACACTTTAGATTACATATTGTGTTTGTATTCATCATATTAATGTTGTTGGTAAACAGACAAATCATTACTGGAGTTTACATATAATAAAATCAATCAACATATAATAAGTAGAAAATGATTTGAAGAGATTTATTGATAACCATTGTATTCTCCATTATATTGGAATGGGGTAAGGAAATTATCCATTGTTAGACCAAAATTGATCCATATAATTATAGATATGGAAGAAGTTATCCATGACCAAATTAAGACAACAAATAATCATCAAAAGTATTATGTTTATCAAATTTGGTGGATCCTCGAGTTCATCTTTGGAGATCATAATTTACTAGAGGTATGTACTCATAATGGGTAGTAAATTTTTATTCATATTAAAAATATTTATCCTTGGTTTCTCAGACCATTCAATGTATTACTGAATGTTGTATTATTTTTCTACTAAGTATCACTACGTTTTCTGATGATCTATATTCAATTTGTATTTCATGTGTCATAACTCTTCAATTATGCTAATGATTATTTTGAGGTCATTTATTAGGGTGATTAAAATTTTGTTGATGAATGAACCTTCATAATGAAACATGTTGAGATCCAGGACCCTGTTGGGATAGTGCTGTTTGGCTTTTATATTCCATTGTATTATGTCTTATAGTGAAACAATGTCTTGGATGAGTATACATGTGTGATACATTCACAAATTCATGCTCAATATCCTAATTTTTTTAATGAAAAAATATTTTTTGAGATATTATGTATGAATTTTTCATGTTTTGAGATATGTTTATTGTTTTGTGTTTATGGATTTTTTTCTCTGGTGTAGAGGTGGTGTTCTATTTTAGAATGATCCCTGAGACGTATCGTACATGGTGCCTATTATATTTCTTATTATTTATTCATTTTTTGGTTTAATGTATCAGTATAAATAATTATCTAATGGGTATATGATATATAGACATGGGATTTTTTATCCTTTTATTAGTGATTTTATTTGTCCACATGTTATTGGTAATGGATATAAGGGTAGAAGAGGTGAAGCGATTAAATTTTTGTATGAAGAGGTGGTGGTGGAGAAAGATTTATGTTATGTTTTGTTGAGGTTTTATTTGTGATTCCTATAATATTTTTGATGCAATTGTGTTGTGGATGCTTATTATGTGGGATTTGAAATCACTTTCAATCTATGGGTATATAGAACATGTGAATTTGTTGCTCCGTGGATCCTTGAGTGGAATGTTTCCATATTGCTTCCAAATTATGGACCCCTGTGTTGTGTTGTATAGGTTACACTATAGAAATACACAATGATTTTAAAAACATATGTGAGATATTAGGGGATTATAGTATATAATCATTTATTTTTTAATTTTATTATGTGACCTCCATTTCTATTTCATTGTATTGGAGAAAATCCAATGGGTTATAAAAAGGTCAACGGTATGACAAAATGTATTATAAAAATTAAAACTTGTAAAAATTCATGATTTTACTCAATTTCTACTTATCACTGCCACTGAAATCTAAACCGTAGGTGACTTAATGTCTTCTGTTATTTAATTTATTCACTTTTTACTGCTCATTAGGACAAAACTTATAGTGAACATTCCTTTGCAATTCGTGATGAGTTTCATCTTCTTTAATTTGTTTGATAGTCTAGTATTCTCTCTTTCTACGTAATGGTTGTTAATTTACATTAGTCCATTAAGGGTGTTAGATTTTCTCCTATAAACCTACAGAGTTATAGTTCTATACTATAATATGAACATTTACACTCAGGTAAAACCCTTGTTGATGAGACTCTATTTTTGGAATCAATTGTTTTCTTTTGTCTATTAAATTAGGGGAGTTGTTTTTCCTTAGATATTAAGTGAAACGATTTTATATTATTGATAGAATTTAGAAATTAAAATATATTTAGGGGAATTAATTATTTGGTATGTAAGATTATTAAACCTATTATATTAGGAAAACATTTCATTATATTAAATTCATCAACATCAAATGATTTTTTTGAAGATCCAAATAGTTATGAAATTAATGAAAGGACAGTCTATGGTTATTATCAGAATCATTTATCTTTATAGAAATTCTTAATATTCTATGAACCCATATTTTTCTCAGGTTTAAATAATTCATTTAATGAACACGGAATGAAAAAATGACCATATTCTATGAAATATATTTCTTAATAAACAAAATGTTTATATAATGAAAGTTAAATGAGAAAAACATAATCACATAAAATCTGATAATTAAGACCTAGTTTTTTATAAATAAATATAAATTAGGATTTTTAATAATTTAGTTGTATATTTTATAATGATAGTATATAATGAAAATTATATCGGTACAAAATATTTGTGTGTCTAAGACAAACACATAGAAATGATTAAATTATAATGAAGAAATAGAATGACAATTCAAGGGGGTTGTGGAAATATATTTAAAATTAATTGAAATTATTTATGAGATTTTGAAATTATACTACATAATAGTGATTAAAATATGCTTTTATATAAACATTTTTATTAGTATATAGAAAAAACAATTACCCTTACAATATACCCCAAATGAATGAGAATGAAAATTTTTTTAAAGTAGAGTGATATAGTGGTATCTCAAGTAGAAAATTGTGTTTGGTAGGTATTACTATTCCTTTGACAAGGTTATGGTCATGAATATTAGACATCGTGAGAACTAATGTGATATCAATAATAAAAGCGATGGCATGCATGCAGTTATAGACCATGTTGGTGGACTGTTTTCCATGTAAAATTATTCTCTATATTGGCTAGATCATTTGATTAGAAATGATACATTATATTGATAATATATCTTATATAATGTTTTTAAAAATTATTATTACAATAGAAAATCTGAAAATTATGAAAATTAGAGTATTTTAGAAAAATATAAGGGTGTTTATATAAACCATTTATAGCTATGCTAATAAATTAAATTTTTAAGGACTAAATGTGAATGAAAATCTTGCTATAAATATGAAACCTTATCAAAAAAATATTAAAAAAGTATAGAACTTATATATCTACATTGAATAAAAAAAATTTAAATCCATTAGACATATATATTAGGACCAATTAATATTTTTGATTTTTTAATATTGGGATGAATTGATTGTCATAATTTAATCTATCGATTGGCCACCATCATGGATGGATATGAACTTGAAATATTTAAACAATTTATAATGAAATTTCCCCAAAATGTGTTTGATTTTTTTGATAATTTTGAATCATATATTGAGACCATAAAATATAACATCGTTGATGGTAAGGTTTTCCTAACATATTCATTGGCCGTTTTTGGTAGTCCATATTGAATTTCAAGTGGATGAAATAAGCCAGGACCTAGTTAAATCAATTATAGGAAAATGAATTGTGAACACATATAAATGGAAATAACAAAATTTAGAACATTCATAATAATTTTATGATCAAATTATAAACATTATCTTAATTGGATTAGTTTTAAAAATACTCTATTATTTTTTTTATGAAAATTAAAAACATTTGTGAACATTTATTATTTTTCAACCTAAAAGCAATAATTTTCATGAAATAAAATCACGAATATATATAAAATATATGTTCTAGGGGTGATTTTCATTTTCCTTTTATGATTTAAAAATGGTTTTATGCCAAATATAAACATTATAATATTGCATGTTAGAGTTTTATAGATATATTGTGGTTCTAATTTTTTGTATGAGAGTTGGTTGAAAATACCACATCAAGGTAGCAGATTCATGAACATTTTTTATGATAGGAGTGATGATACAATGCTATATTGTTTAGGTTTAAAATTGAATTCAAATAAATAAATACAATAAAAAAATTAATAATGAATCAATATAATATATTTAAATATTATTGATATGGTACAGAGCCTACAGAACACACAAGGCCCTAAAATAATAGAGCCAAAGAGAATCACCTATCACGAAATTTACACACTCAGGGAAAGGATTAAGGTGGTACTATGGATTATACATGAGATTTCCTAGGTTTCCTATAATTCCATAATGTTTTATACCATATTACCATCTCTCCATGCATGTTTAATATCTAATATGTTAGAGAGGAGACTCGGACATTTGTGCACAAGATTGATGATAGCCCAGGGTATTGAGGTGGTTTCTTGAATGGAATCATAAAGAATGTATGAATCTATTTTCGCCCTTATAGTGTAATATCATGAGATTATAATAATTATTTCAATTTTCCTTGAATAATTATTTGGAAATGATAGAATCATCACAACCAATGTAATCACTAATTGCAAATATTAAATATCACTCCCCATTATATACAACGTTATCCCTCGAGTTAGGGCTAATATATAACAATAAATATTCCTTTTGAGATGAAAACTATGTAGATTATAGTAAATTCAATTTACATTAGAATATTATCTATGAACAATTATTTATGATTCCTTACCTTGAAATATCCATTGTAGAGAAGGTGATGTATCAAAATTTCTTGATCATATGGGCTAGTTTGATCAACATGGAATGCGTTTTGACCATAAATTCCTATCATGAACTCGTAATCCACATGTATTGAATATTGTTTAAATTGATCTAGGAAATCCATAATCATGATTATATGAAAAGTTATTTAATTTTATATTCTTGAGTGTTTTTTTCTGTTTTGAGAAACCTAGCAGGATGAAAAATGGTGATAGGGATCTCCATACTGATTTTCCCAACGTACACACCAAGGTCGATCCAAAAGAGGGAGACCCATTACCATTTTATGAAGATATGATTAACAGTATTATCTATAGATCAAAAATAATAGTTTCATTGGGAGGAATGTGATGCATCACTTCATCACACATTCACAAAAATATGCAGGGTCTGGTTATGAATGAACCAAAACCGAATGTTGAGTTTTTCTGGAATTTTCAAGGAACATAGTGTTTCTACCCATGAATCATAGTCATATTCCCCATGAAGTATCCATCTGCAGTATTTATCTGACAAGAGATCAATTAAAGATATAAAAGAAACTATAAATTCATCGACTGAGAAAACCATAATATTTTTGTAGACATCCAGCTGCTGGTGATTGAGTGTTGCATGGATAAATATTGAAATATTTTTCTTAAGTGAATGAAAGTTCTAGTATAGGGAATCAAATTAAATACAAGACCTTCCCCACTGAGTCAGCATTCCAATAATTTATTTTTCCACACCCAATGATCCAATGTAACTAGTGATGTATGGTAGGTAAATGAATCTTGATCGAGTTATATAGCCTAAAGACTCTACCCCTAGTCCAAACCAATCCCTCTCTATATTTTTTCAAAAATAATCATTTTCTATAGTGATGTTTCTTCCATGAAAACCCATTCTATCCTTTCTTATATACTACACATAAATTTAGAGACACTTCCTTTGCTAATGCCTCTATACTAAAAGTTGTGATAGATTATATGACATGATCCACAATGTTGCTGGCCTAATATATGTGCATCCCAAATGAAGCCAGATAAAATTTTTTCATTGTTCTATATGGGGGCCTTATGTAAAATAATAGTAGAAATAACATACAAGGGGTGGAGGGGAGAACACTAGTAACCGTCTTTATGCGAACTCCAAATGATTGAAAGTGATTTTTCCTTTGAGAATATTCATGGGGAATCTATTAATAAGACCATCATATAGATGAATAAGTACTATACATATAGAGATTGTTTCTCCCATATAATCCATAGGAAATCTTATTTTTTGGAATCCCAATCTTTCCATAATTCCTTTTCACCTAACATTATAACAAGATTTTGGGACATATGAACAAATATTTTACCTTTTGATGGATTGACCACTAAATTTTCAGTACAAAATAAGACTACAGTCATGATCGTGGATAGACATCAAAATTATATTATGGAAGGGAATGAGACAATTAATAATGAATTGATGGAAGTGACCTCAGATGTTTAGATTGTGTCAGAATGTGAATAAGTGGACCTCACCAGTGATGTTGTTTATATATATTCTAGAATATTCGTAATATATTAGGATGATTCTGTAGGATAGGGGATATCCATCCCTTTGTACCCAAACTGAAGTGATGAAACCATAACTCTTCCCATGACGGTGATAGAGAACCACATGGAGCTAATGAACTTAAATAGGAGATCAACAACCTTCTCCAAGAACAGAATAAAATTAATGACTCTAATGATGACGTTCCACTCCATCCTATCATAATATGTTTCTATATCTAGATTTTATAGAACTATAAGATTTTAAATATTTCTTATTTATATCTATTATCATTTCATGTGAAATGGAAATGGAAACTTATGAAGATATACCATGATTGAAGCCCTATTTTTCATCATAGATACATTTCTATAGATTAGAGAAGAGTATTCTGTAGATAACTATTGTAGGTACATTATATGGAAAGATTAAAATAAGGGTTGGATGATATTTTTTAATAGAAAAAAGATTCATAACCTTCATTTTGAGGATGAGGGTGGTGGAACCTGACACTATAGAAAAACATCCACCTCATAAAAATTCTTGGATAATCCCAACGAGATCATTTTTACTCATTCTGGAACAATTCATGTAGAATTTTCTTGGAAAATAATCTAAAGCCATACAATTCCATCATTAAGGGATGAAATAACATCACATACCTCCCTCTTATATGGGACAAATTCAATTAAATAGTTAATATTAGAGGTTACACAATGGTGGATTCTAGAAAATACTTTATAATTTCATTAGGGATATCCATCTGGCATGAAAAGGTTTACATCAGAAAGTAATGAACCAAAGAGGGACACATACATACCTACTACTATTTTATGATCCATAGTGATGGATCCATCCTTCAGTGGATGTTTCAAGGGTAATGTTTCATTTCCTCTCTCAGATGCATGCTTGGAAAAAGGTAGTCTTACGCCCCATCTATGAGTCAAGTCATTGTAGACCTCCCCCTTGTTTATTCTTCCAATTGAAGAATAACTTTAGCTAGATGAGTATTCTTACAAAAAATATTATGAAAAATTTTATCATCCCAACATTATTCAATATTTAATTCAAAATTTTTGATATCCTACCTAAGGCTATCAAGTTCCAATATGTTGGAGGATTTTTTGGCCTTCAAAATGAGGAGGAAACCTTTTAAACACCAGAGTTTGTTAATAATTATTTCCCACGATCCTTCACTCATAATGTTCTTCCTAGGAAGCACAAATAATTATTTGGTATTTTACATAAAAACCCACCATTCAAGGTATATTAAATGATTACTATAATAAACATTATCTACTCGACTAATGAGCAGTGGGGGTTGATCTAAAAATTTTCGATGTAAATTATAAACATTCTTAGTTGGGAAGGATTCAATTTATTGACTATTTTACAAGAACCTATCTAGGAGACATCACCTACACAAATCCACCCTTTGGTTATTACACAATGTGAAATTCTCCCATTTGAAAACCATGTATCAAAGACCATTATGGGTGGAAAACATGATAATTCCAATCTATCCTTACTTAGGTAAATCCATCCCCCTTTTTCTTAGATGATTCAATAATGTCTTTTGAATAACTTCCAATGATCCAAGGAATATCTCTTATATCAGTGTTCTCTAACTCCTTAAAAATGCATTATCACACCCTTTGACAACACTTTTCATTGAGAAACGAATTTTAGATACTAAAAATATCTGAAAACCCATATTAAAAGGATGTCGATCATAAAAAAAATTTCCACCAAAATAGTGTTGTTTTAGAAAAACCATACGTTCCAATTACTAGGTTCTCCAGACATGTTATTAAGTCGGATGATCTTAGAAGAAATGTTTTTAGAACTTACTGACTATTTTTTATATTCTATGATTGAAACAAACACAACATTGTTATGATGGATCTCCAAATAAATGATATCCAACTTCACCCAGGAACCAAAATCCCAGGTATCTTAGATTCTAAAATATATCATTGGTGGATATACTACGGGCTTATTTCCCCCCCAAGACAACATATATATAAACATAGAAGATGAATTATCCTATTACCATCTTTCACAACCTCATGTATGTGGGCCTCTATGCAAAAGAGAAAAAAGAGTCACCTTATAAGATCCCAAATGAGATAATATATTATCCCTATTAGAAATCTACACATATGTAGATCTGTAAAGGTTAGGGATTAAGTGTATTGGGGCCCCATGTTATTGATCATTTTAAAAATGCTATACGACTTTGTCAAGTCCATATGAGGGTATAGTTGGATAATGATAACTGTGTGATGATTCCTTGTTGGTGATAGAGTTTAGAGTAGGTATTAAGAATGAATCAACTTTTTTGTGGTCACATGTGTTGTTGTTTGTTTTTTTCACAACTTTTTATTTTCTATAAGGTGAATTATATATCAAATCATTTTTAATATTGTTTCTTATCATGGTTTATATTCTTAACACATTATAAACAATATAACATGTATTATGATGAATTAATTATTAATAGAGGCATGTGAATAAAATTAACATTATTTCAATAAAACGATTGGATATAAAATAATTGTGAGAAGGATGATTATTTTTTCATCATAGAAAATGTCATATATTGATTAGAGGATTCATGTTAATGAAACCTATTAAAAATTAATAAGTTACATAGATATTATAATAATTTTTTTTATTGGAGATAATATTTTGGTGTTGAGGAATCCATATCATGATTTTTAATAGCATTTTGTTCTTTAGAGTTATGGCCATAATTTCCCATTAGTTTTTTCATGTTAAAAATAATGTTGTTATCATATTTGTTCTCAAAAATAGTAGATTCTAGTTGGGGTTTTTAATATATACAGTTAGGATGATTTTAAAAGGGTTTGAAAGAACTTTTTTGGGAGAAATTATTTCTTATTTCATTTTATGGTGATGCAGTTCATGTTAGATTGGATAGAATAGGTTATGAGATTGAATTTATTATTTTCAGTTTATGTGTTGGGATTTTTTTATGGGTACAATTTTTGATCTAAGATTGTCTATGAAATTCCTTCAAGGTAATATATAACAATACCCAAAAGTGAACTTGACTAATGGGGAAACATAACCTTAATCATCCCATTACCATATAACCCAAAACGATGATCTATATCCCAAATAGGTCAAAAATGATACAACCAAAACATTATCAAGAAGTTAACCAAGTAAGATAAAATTAAAATATAATAGTTTTATACAATGAATTTTTTATTCCATCCTAGAGGAAAAACCCAGCACAGTAGGATCTCACAAAATATTTTTAAATTACATCATTTTTCATGTATGTTTTTTATCAGTAGTGACAGCCCCTAAACATTAAGCACAGTATTATCATAAATATAATCATTAACATGATAAAAATATAATATATTATAACTATACACATGTTTATAACCATTCAAATATATGGGTTGTGAGAAATGAATTATTTCTATATGGGAAAATTGTATTATATATATACTCATGATAAATGATTCCATTATTTGAAGGATTTAATGAAATAAATGTACAATTAAATTTCACTGTCAATAATAATATTTATAATTAATATATAATATATAAAAATTAAAAATTCCATAATAAGAATATAAGGCCCCGGCCTTAAACATCTCTAAATATATAATTAAATGAATAATTCACATTGAGGATCTTTTCAGGTTTGGAGTTTTAGTGAATTAGAACATAACTACTACATCTCAAAAGATTACAAAGTAGACACTTCTACTAAGTTTCCATAGAATATAAAAAAACTCTTAAAAAGAAACATGTCTATTTCCAAGTATTACATATCATGACATTCCCTTGATCCCATCCTTGACCCTATTCCACATTAGGTCCTGTGAAAAACATTTCAAAAAAACTTGGGGTGAGCATAAAGAGCCCAGTAAGGGATACACAAAGAATGAAAACTGTTAGTTTATCAAAACAACAAGTAAACCATGTATACTTTATCAAAGTAATACTTTTCACCTTTATGAAGTTGTAAAAACTCTTCACTGAATAAAAAATTATTACTTACCCTGTTGTAACCAAAAGATTACCGTAAAACCCATAAAAATATCACACAACATATAAAGGTAACTTGGGACATAAACATACTTAAGTGGAGTAAACATACGGTCGACTTCCACACATATCACTTAATGGAATAGCCATACGGCCAACATCCATACATACTTAATGGAATAGCCATACGGCCGACTTCCATACACAATGCATTGGAGGTTATAACATAACCACCCGTCCTTGTATTCACGACACCACCCGTCATATGGTTTATCATGTAACCACCCGTCAAATGTCCAAGTACCATTATAAAATCATAAGACATAAAACAAATATAATGGAAAGAAAACATATCCACAATTTAATCACAATATATCACTCAAATATATTGACATAACAAATCCATTATAAAAATCATTTTCAATACCAAAATACATAAAAGAGTATATGGTATTTATTTCATTTTGAAAAACATTACAGCTTGTTCAGGAAGCCAAAGACCAAATAATACTTACGGCGGCAGAAAAGGTCGTTATCACCACGTACATTAAAAGAAACATTCCTTTTTGTCGTTTTCTAAAACGCTTCGTAGAAAAAGATTCCTTTTCTATAAAAGTAAAATTCAAATGGGTTTATACACCGTATAAAAGAAAGTTGTGTATAAAATGAAATATGCCTCAATGAATGGAGATTGAGACGAAGTCCCTTACCTCGGGTCCGACTTGACTCGATAAATCTTTAATGTCCTGAATAATAAACTTGAGTTAATTTGAATTTGCATAAGAACCTTTTTAAAGTTCATTATTACTTTTATATCACTTATTTGCATGTTATAAACATTATGTAATCATTTAAGTTAATAATGTTTCTTTTGTCGATATTTGGTTCTTAAGTCGAAAGTGGACTTCTTACAATTACATGTTGTTCGTGTGGTCAAAGGTTCATTATATCCAGAATGATATTAATGATTTGGATATCATATATATCATATATATCCAGAATATACATGTATTTATAATATCACATAATCATTTAGAGGTAATAAATGAAATGCACCGTTCATGGAGACGGTAAGTCGTACGTACGCATGAATGCTACCTTCATTTCTTTGTCATGTTAATGGAATTAAAACTAAATTAGAGGTATGTATATTTTAATTCCCGAATTATATTCATCATTTATATGTATCATTCATTATATATATCCATTATATACATGTACTTTTAATAGTACATTACATTTGGGGATAAGAAATGAAATGCACCGTTAATGGAGACGGTTAGCTGTACGTACGCATGAACGCTACTTTCATTTCTATATCATACTTTAATGGAATGAAATAATATTGATATAGAGTTATATTATAATTCCAGTATAACATAATATATAATAACTTTAAATACATCCTTTATACATCCCACATATGGCATTAACGAATCACATCACTTTGAGGGGGCGGTAGTCCACACTTCCTTAAATAAAGATATCGCGTTTACCCATAATGGAAACCATAAAGGTATTCCCAAAATTAAAAATACAGAAGCTTAAGGAAAACATAAACATATTATATATCATATATAAATATAGTGTCATATTAATGACCACCTTTTAAGGTGTTAAAAGGATGTTGAACAATCATCGTTTCAGGAGGCCTAAATTCGCCATCCACGGAAACAGTATGTTCTTTAACCATTAGATGTTGGTGTGTGTACGTGTAGCTCGAATCCTTTTTATAAAAACATCCTATTATATTTATGATATTGTAGTTGTTACAAAATAAATGAATAAAAAGAGGTTAGGGGGTTGGAGAAGCAGAATAAAACAAAAGGACTCAAGTGAAGACATTACCTTAAAATCGGGTAACTCCCTTTGGTTTGAGATCAAAGGCTTCATTGGGAAGACTTCTGCCAAAAGTGAGGCTTCAAAGAGTAATAGAGGGATGTGGAGAGTCAAAATGGGTAGGTTTTGGCCCAGCCAATGGCTTTGGATGTGTGGGTAAAGAGGTAGAGGTGGGGGCCTTTTATAAGAGGAGAGGAGGGTCACTCTTGGAAAGTAAAGAAATGTTACTTTATTTGAAACATATTTTCGGATTCAAAAGGTCCCACATTGATATAATTCAAGGGTAAGGTGATACGGGTTCGACATCCACCCATCCAATAGGTTTTGGAAATGTGTAGGTCATAGATTTTACATTAGCATTTCATTTTATTTAAATCTTTTATTAATGAGGTAGTCGCTGCATCATCATGATGTCATAAAAAATTTAATTTATTTAATATCTAAAAATTATAAAACAAATACTAAAATGTAGGAGATCTTTTTATATTTACAATTATTATATATAATAAAAAATTTGACTTTTATAACCCCATGTAAAAATTGTTTCAGTAAAACATCTCATGTTTGTGTCATTTTTACTTTTACATTAAATAAAAAGTTATTTATGTCATTTTCCAACCAAAGTGGATCCATGGGGTCCCCAAGTCGACCCATGGATTTTCTTGGTCATCCATGACACATAAAATAAGGTTAGGACATGTGTCAAGGTATTTTCATTTTATTATAATATCATTTTTGCCTTAAATTGCACTAATTACCTCTAATCGCGATTAAAACTTAATAAGTTACTATGCACCAAAAAATTATTTTAATCTCATTGAACCACATTTTACTTCTTAGTTAAAACCATGTATTTAGGAATTTTGAAAATAAAATAACAGAAGTGGCAAAGTTTTATTTAAACGAAAAATCTGTTTCTTTAACTACCACTTAGTGGTTTCACTATTCATCAAAAATTGAAGTTTTTCAGAAAAATACCAAAAATTCACCCTAATCTATATTTGAAATTCCGAATTCAAAAATGAAGTCCATTTTACAAAATTCACAACATATAAGTTTCATTAATTAATTTAATAATTAATTTCCGCTGTGAGAGCAAATAGCGTGTTTTTATGAAACAATAAGTATCAAAAGATTGACACTAGTTTAAGTCCAATTTCAAAGTGAAATTGATTCCAATGACCTAAATTGGATTAAATGGTAAAAATATATTCTAATTTCTCTTTAAAACTAATTCAAAAGATAATCTAATCATCTTGATAATTTAGATTAAAAAGAGGTTTTGAATTAAAATACAACATTTTACACTATTCATTAAAAAATGAATTTTATCGGAAAAATACCAAAAAATTACACAAAGTAATATTTGATGTCCCGATTCTAAAGAAGAGTTTTATTTGGTCCAATAGAATGTATAAGAGTGACCAAAACTATATTTAATGACGATTCTCCATCAAATGTTGATAAGTGGACCTTTCGTGAAAATTAGAGTATATAAGCCTAAAATTGAATTCTTTTCGTATTTTAAGCCTTTATCCTTTATTAGATAAATGTAAAAACATTTAACAAACATATATAATCATATTTTAGTTATTTCTATGCATTCTCTCCAGTACAATGGCTAGGTGTTAACTAACATTTAAAATAATATTATTTTATTAATAGTGTGCAACGTACGATTTCAAAGAAACTCTTTGTTGCGTATCGGGTACGCTATCGAACATAGAATCCCCTTTAAAGTAAAATTAATATTTAATTCGCAAATATTAATAAATATGAAAATGTATTATTCTTTATTTACCTGGGACGTTACATCCTTCCCCCTTTTGGGAATTGCGTCCTCGCAATTTTATTCGATTATCAAAATAAGTGGGGGTATTTATCCCTCATAGCATTTTCATATTCCCATGTTGACTCTTCAATAATATGGTTTTTCCACAAAACCTTTACCTGATGAATAACCTTATTCCGTAACACCTGCTCCATGTGGTCAAGAATCTGGACCGGTTGTTCCTCATAAGATAGGTTCTCTTCCAGCTGAACTACCTCTGGACTCAAAACATGAGATGGATCTGGCTTATACATTCTCAACATCGAAACATGAAAAACATTGTGTACCTGAGATAAACTCGGAGGTAAAGCCACTCGGTAAGCAACTGATCCAACTCTCTCCAGAATTTCATATGGTCTAATGAACCTTGGACTCAGATTTCCTTTCTTACCAAATCTCATCACACTTTTCCATGGAGAAACCTTGAGAAAAACATGATCACCTACCTCGAAAGATAGATCCTTCCTCCGGTTATCCGCATAACACTTCTGCATGCACTGAGCTGTTATCATGTGTTTCTGAATCAACTGAACTTGTTCTACCATCTCTTCTACCAATTCTAGTCCCATCAGCTTCCTTTCACCCACTTCATCCCAAAATGCTGGAGTTCGACACCACTTCCCATATAATGCCTCAAATGGTGCCATCTGTATACTAGAATGAAAACTGTTATTATAAGAAATCTAAACCAATGAAAGATATTGGTCCCAACTTCCCTGATAATCCATCGAACAAGCTCGTAGCATATCCCCCAAGGTCTGAATTGTTCGTTCCGACTACCCATCTGATTGAGGTTAAAAGGCTGTACTAAAATTTAATTCAGTACCCAACGACTTATGAAGGCCTGTCCAAAAGTTAAAAGTGAACCTGGGATCACGGTCAAATACAATGGAGAGAGGAACCCCATGTAACCTGACTATCTCTTTAAGATAAAAACGGGAAAGTTGACCTAGGGAAAAAGTATCTCGTATAGCAAGGAAATGAGCAGATTTAGTCAAGCAATCAACAATAACCCAGATTACATTATTACCTCGAGGGGTCTTCGGCAATCCCACAACGAAGTCCATGGATATATTCTCCCATTTCCACTCTGGCACTGGTAAAGGCTGAAGCATCCCTTTCGGTAACTGCCGCTCTGCTTTAAACTGTTGACAAGTCAAATACTTCACAGTAAAATCAGCAATATCTCTTTTCATTCCATCCCACCAGTAATACTCCTGCAGATCTCTGTACATCTTAGTACTGTCAGGATGAACTGAAAATGGAGAACTATGAGCTTCACATAACAACTCTCTCTTCAACTGTGAATCAAAAGGCACACACAATCTCTTCCCAAATCTCAAAACAAAATCATTATCAGTGTTGAATTTAGGCAAATTAACCTTCTGAACCAGCTCTACCTTTTTCTGCAACTCACTATCTTTCTTTTGTGCTTGCTTGATTCTATCTGATAGAGAAGATTTCACTGATACCTGAAACAAAACAGATGAACATCCTGCACCAACAACTTCTATGCCAATGTTCATTAAATCCTTAACCAAAGGATCTCTTTCCAAACGTAGCATGGTTAACGAATCATTACTTTTTCGACTCAAAGCATCGGCCACTTTATTTTCTTTTCTTGGATGGTAATGAATTGTACAGTTATAATCCTTGATTAATTCCAGCTATCTCCTCTGTCTCATGTTTAACTCTTTCTGAGTGAATATATACTTTAAACATTTGTGATCAGTATATATTTCACACTTTACTACATACAAATGATGCCTCCAAATTTTTAAAGTGAAAACAACAGTAGCTAATTATAAATCATGTGTAGGATAATTTACCTCATGAGTTTTCAACTGTCGTGAAGCATAAGCAATTACCTGATCATTCTGCGTTAGGACACAACCAAGTCCTTTCAATGAAGCATCATTGTAGATAACAAACTCACCATTCCTGGAAGGAAGTTCCAAAACTGGAGCATTCACCAATCTTCTATTCAATTCCAAAAAACAATCATCACATTCTTTTGTCCAGATAAACTTAACACCCTTCTGAGTTAGCTTAGTCATTGGACTAGATAACCGTGAAAAATTTCTAACAATCCTTCGGTAATATCCTGGAAAACCAAGGAAACTACGAATCTCTGTTATATTTGTGGGTCTTGGCCATTTTTCAACAACCTTTGTTTTTGTAGGATCAAAAGTTATCCCATATTTAGAAACAATGTGACCAAGGAAAGAAATTTTTTGCAACCAAAACTCACATTTTCTGAATTTCCCTTACAATTTCTTTTCTTTTAAGGTTTTCAAAATAACCCTTAAATGTCTTTCATGATCCAATTTAATTTTAGAAAACACCAAAATATCATCAATAAAAACAACCAACATTTTTCACCTGAGTCAAATGAGCCATCACTGCAACAAACGGTTTAGTTCTGATGCTGACCATCTCCTGATACTGATTTGAAAGATCATTTCCCTCTCTATGCCTTCCCAAAAAAGTTTTTTTGTTTCCTCTATGAAAAACCATTCTGAACAAACATGTCTTAGATGAAGCAACATGGTAATCTTAAAATGCTATATCATTTCATTTTGACCATAAAAAGAATATTTTTGGATAATCATTTAATAGAATTCTAACTCCTATAGTTATCTAAACCGACCTTTGATACCAAATATAAGGCACTGGCCTTAAACATCTCTTAATATTGAATTAAATGAATAATTCACATTGAGGATATTTTCATGTTTAGAGTTTTAGAGAATTAGAACATAACTACTACATCTCAAAAGATTACAAAGTAGACACTTCTACTAAGATTCCATAGAATAAAAAAAACTCTTAAAAAGAAACATATCGAGTTCCAAGTTTTATATAGCATGACATTCCCTTGATCCCATACTTGACCCTATTCCACATTAGGTCCTGTGAAAAACATTTCAAAAAAAACTAGGGGTGAGCATAAAGAGCTCAGTAAGGGATACGGAAAGAATGAAAACTGTTAGTTTAACAAAACAACAAGTAGACCATGTATACTTTATCAAAGTAATACTTTTCACCTTTATGAAGTAGTAAAAACTCTTCACTAAATAAAAGATCATTACTTACCCTGTTGTAACCAAAAGATTACCATAAAACCCATAAAAAGATCACATAACATATAAAGGTAACTTGGGACATAAACATACTTAAGTGGAGTAACCATATGGTCGACTTCCACACATATCACTTAATGGAATAGCCATATGGCTAACTTCCATACATACTTAATGGAATAGCCATACGACCGACTTCTATACCCAATGAATTGGAAGTTATAACATCACCATATATATATTCTTTACATCCATGAAAGTTTAAAATACTATAACTATATATACATACTCTGAAATGTCACACATTATATTGTCCCACCATAAATATTCAATTAGATAACTATATACCTTCATACATCCAAGATAAATTGATAATGATGAACAATGAGTATCATCCCATAACACAATATACATGACTATAATTGATGTTACTCAATCGTGGTTCCTAAAAAATATCATTCCTTTTTAATAAAGGGTGAACCGAATAAAATTTATCACCTTTTTCTAGTTCTACGTCTTCCATATTTGAATATGAATTGGCGAAAGATAAAATTTTCCCATTTCCATCAAGATCATGAGATCTATCATTTTAAAATCAATAAATATTGGATATTTTGTGATCCTAAACATTAATAATGTATCATGATCTATTCGACCTAAGCATTAGCCACTAAGATAAGTTTCCAAGGTTGGAAAAGAATTGAATAGTCCTAATATATATTATTTTCCAACCATCTTATCTCATGCATATTCAAATCTTTCTAAGAAAATGTATACATTAAAATTTTATTATCATCATATTTACCAATACTCTATCAATAAGTATAATTACACCAAATTTCCAATGAAAATATTTCCTTAGCTGATAATAAATAATTATTGGGTTATTTTTTCTCGGAAAAAATCATTTGTTATGATTAAAAATCTATTAACAAATATTTCATATAAATAATAAAAATTTAAAATCAAGGATCGTAGATATAATGTTATACAAAATAAGACTACTGTCTTGGTAATTTTTATTATGATGAATTAGAAATTCAAGGATATTTTATGAGAACACAGGGATTTGTTGAAGTATATATATCCTAATTTTTTATATTGGAGTGGTAAAATCATTTAATAAAACATCATTTTATGTGTGGGTGTAATGTAACACCCCATGACATTATAGGTATTTATATTGAAGTTAAAAATGAGGTATTCAATATCATTTCTTACTTGGGGAGTGTGGAGTGCACTTGGGCATGGTCGGGTCCCCCCATTGGGATCCAGAGTTAGAAACAAATGTTTTCATGTTCTTCCAGTCACCTCAAGGACTTCAGGCCTCCTGAAATTTTGTTTAATGATTAGAGAGACTATAAAATGGGTATAATTCATTTAGGGATCAGAGTAGGTACAATCACGAAAGAAGTATCTAATAGGATTATTCATAAAGAGTGGTTATGGAATTGCCATCGAGACCAGCATGTGTTTGCCAGGGAAGCCTACCCGAACAACCATGTCAAGGTAAAGAGCTGATATCATGATTATGAAGCTGGAAGTAGGATTTCCAAGTATAGACTATATAATTTATTTAGGCAAACGAGTCATGTAATGACTAATCCTATAGGCCTTTTAAGGGTTCCCCCTCAACCATTGAAAGGGGTTTATCAAAAATCCATAAAAAAGAAAGACTTCAGGACATTCGGGCAATGGAATTCCTTACTGGAAAACCTGAGTGTATATAAAAAAACTATATAGTAAACCAATATAACAATACTATTAAATTATTAGGAAAGAAAAGTAATAACAACATTATGAAATATATATTTATATATAATGGAAATTAATAATGATAATTTATTAACTATTTCATAATATATATCTACTCGATTTTATTTTAATTTATTTTATGCTTTGAAAATATATTTTCTACAAAATGAGTTTTTATCACTTTTTTAGATGAACATTTTATAAATAACATCCGCCCTATTTTGAAGTATTATTTAATGAAATTAATATCATTTAAAAATCAACATTTCAATGTTGTCTTTGGGTGAATTTTTAATTAATTTTGAAATATATGTTTTTTCAGTGAATTATGAACAATAATTATTTTTTTAATTGCCATTTATTTTCTTCTAAATATCCCATTATATGTCTCATTTGATATTATATAAATATAATAAAACTTTAATTTTAATTAAATCTAAATAATTACATATGAATCATTATTTTAATTGGCATTTATATAAGTTCTTTTTCATAAATACACATTTTTCAATTGAATAATTTTGATGTATATAATGGGTATTTATCAATATAAATTAATTTATTAACTATTTATTAATATTTTTAATTCAATTTATAGGATATAAAATAAATATAATATTTTGAAATTCATTTCGTGGTTTTTACAAGGAATCCTATGAAACTAAACTATATTAATACTTAAAATTAAAATTTTTTAAATTGGGTTATCATTATGGTCTACGTGCTTAATTCAAATTAAATATCCATAAATATATAAATTTAATCTTTTAAAATTAATATCATGTTTTTAATAATAATAATTAATAAGATTAAGCAGTTTTAAAATAAATGTTTTCATAGTGAATAGAAACAATAGTTAAATTTTGTTTCCGCAGTTATGGTTAAAACAGGATTATGATGTGTATTAAACTGTTATATAATGATAGGATTTCCATACATATGTATAAAATTATTATTGTATGACTATATTTAAAACAAATGATATGCCAACATATAATTAATTTACATGTGGATCCATTTTAACATTAAAATAACCCTAAATAATTTATATATTTTTAGAAATTTCATGTGTGTTATTCCACTAACATATACAAGGGATCCTAATTTCCTCAATTATTCACACCATTTTAGATTTATATATCATAAAGGACCGAGTAAAATAAAAATGTTATGGAATGCTTAATTTCACCTTCTATCAGATAGCCTTCTCTCATGACCAGTCATTCAATTCGTAAGTTTTAATTTATAAGAGGTCTCTCAAAGAAGATGTATATATCTTAAACAACCTAGTTCAATTTAATTTTTTACCATAAAAATATTATTAATAAAATATCACTAAAATATTAAAATTTTATTAAGATTATTTTACATCAATTTAACAATGCTTTTCAATCCATGGGGAGATGAAAATATTGATCAGTTGCATGTGGGGACTATCGTTTACACAAAACCGAACAAATGATGTTCCACCACCATCATTTAGAAATGTTTATGAATCCTATTTTTTCAATGAGTTATGATATGTTGATTGTTTGATGATCTAAAGGAACCAATTTATGTGATTTTAATTTTGAAATTGGTGGGATAAAAAATTAAATAGGCATCTAATGCATTGGCTAATGATGGATAACTCAACATAAAATAAGAACAAGAATAGGTAGTGAACCAAGTT
This sequence comes from Viscum album, assembly GCA_963277665.1. Classification (NCBI taxonomy): domain Eukaryota; kingdom Viridiplantae; phylum Streptophyta; class Magnoliopsida; order Santalales; family Viscaceae; genus Viscum; species Viscum album. The sequence continues at coordinate 437,613,540 of OY728158.1, forward strand.
TTGTAATGGAATCCATAAATTATTTCAGTCTTTGGATTGAACCATGAAAAATGAAATTATGTAATGGGGTGTAAACACAATACAATGTGATAATATTAAAAGTGATCCTAATGTAAGGAAACTATTTTAAATTTTTTTATATCTTACATATTTGTAGATTAAACAGATGTGATCATCTTATGTATCTTATTATATGATTTAATTATGATTCATATCTTATAAAATTCCATGATTTTCTAAATTACATGAGTTTGTGATTTTTTACATAATGGGTATCATTTTCAAATGTTATGTTTATTGTCTCGTTATACTATGTTCATGTTCTCTTTAAATTATCATTTCTATCTCCTCATTTACCCTTAACGATTATCCGAGTTCCCACTTTATTATGTTTCCTATATCTATGTTTTGATGAAACGTTTTATTTATGATATTTATTATAAGGATTCTAGTAATAAGGTATATAATGGGAGATATTATATAGATATTATGAAAACACATGTTAATGTATTAATGTTTTATAAGGCACTATAACTATCTGATACATACATGGACCAATATGGTATGTATTGAATATTGATATAATAAGTAATAATTCTTCTGTGTGAATTGTATGGGTTTATATAAAATTTATTTTTGAGTCCACCAAATATAGAATTATAATGGTTTACTAATGAATATGCACTAGAAAGTGGAGTTATTTCACCAAAATATGGGATATATATATTTTCATGATTTTACACTAGAAGTGGTTTTGAAAAAATTTACAAACCATATTAATGTCATTAATTATAATGTTGTAGAGACATTATATTCATAGTGAAGAGTTAAAAAAGATATAAATATATTTTTGATACCAAGATATGATGATTTTTGTAAGAATACTCGTAACATTTATGATTTAGGGGTTTTGAAGGTAGTGAAATGATGTTTGAGTTTAGTGGGTAATTCCAAACAGAGCATTGACAAGATCATTACATTTTGAAAGAAGTTTAAAAAAAGAAGGACCAGAAAAAATTTAGAGAATTAATTTTTTTGGAGTCTCTAAATACATAAAGAGATGTTTTTTTATGATATAACATATTTTTTTTCAAAAAAAGATTCTTCTTGGTTGAGGAAGAAGATAATTGGATAGAATATCTTTTGATAAAAACCCACCAAAGAGATAAGTTACATAAAGATAGAGCATGTGAAAAAAAGGATCATTAGGCCAAGACAACATAAGATCATGGAATACTAGATAGGTTTGCATCAATAAAAGTAAACCAATCATAGGTTAAAATGACATATAATAATATATAATATATTAAAATGGAATTTTTAAGGACAATTTTTTATAAGGGTTTATGTTTTTTTTGGATCATATGTTCTTCTTTTCAAGAAAAAGATACATTATTGAGGCTAGAAGACTCTTTAGAAATGTATTGAAGATCTAGAAAAAATTATACATTGGAAAATGAATTTGAATAAATTTATTGATCAAGTATATCTAAATAAGATAATAATTTTATAGTATAGTAGTGGATATGGTGACAGAGCATATAAATAGGTGTTTAACCAGTTGTTGAAAATTATTATGTGTGGGGGTTATAACCAGTCTTGAAGGAAGAATATAAAATAAAGATACTATGTGTTTTTAACCAATTGCGGAAAAATAGTAGGTTTCTGGTGTATAACCATATTCAACTAGAATAAAAACCACTAGGGTGTAGAACTACTAAGCTATTGTACCTTTAGAATCCAAAAATATGATAGAAAAGAATCTATGTCATGTGGATAACCAACATTGAAGGAGTGGGTAATTATACAAAATCATATGAATATATTTTTCTATTCTCCCTCATTTTTAATAATATATATATGGTTAGGTTGAGATATATCCATGAGTGGATAAAAATGATATAATGATCTAGAGTTTGATATTTGAAAAATTTTCGTAAATGAAAGGGATCATTTCTTCTAATCCTACTAACATAGAAATATTACACAAATATGGGAACTAAAATCAGTTTAATAAAATAGATTTATTCTAAAAGATAAATAAAATTAATCAAGACAAATAATAGAATGTGAATGAAAACCAAGTCTGATTTTATATTTGATGAAAATAAATATCACAGTATAAGGAATATGTTTATAAATATCTTCTATCTCTTGGCCTAGAAGTGATATATGCTGTTATAGTGATATTTAAATATGTTAAGGAATTTTCTATTAAATCGTCCTATAATGGAAACATTTATATTCATAGAAAATATGAAAATAGATTTTCTATGCCTCACTCTCACAATGTTAATTGAAAAATTATAGTTTTTCTAATAGATAAAGAGAGTTCAGATAATTATGGAAGTAGATATAAAGGAAAAATCAAAATTAAATAGGATATGTTACAAATACATATAATAAATATTGAAGATATCCTTATTGATGATGATGAACAGATTTAGGAATACATTAAAAGGAGAAATGAAAATAAAATCAACATTTTAGGGTCCAATAAGTAGTGGGAAGATTCAACTATTGTTTAGAAACAAATGAGAAATTTATCATGTAAGTTTGATGCCACAATTTCAGAAAATGAATATTAGTAGGGTCTACCTCTAAATGAAATTCATAATATTCATATAACATATGAAATGAAAACATAAATAGTCTTTAAAAAAAATTTAATTTATTTGTATCATTTGATGTTATGATAAAATATATATTTAGAGATAAAGAAATAAGATAATAATTAAGTGGTTTAAATAATGAAGGGGTTTAAGAGGGTTTCAAAGAAAATAATTTCTCTTATTTTTAATAAATAAATAATTAATAATTGGAAATGAAAATGAAAAACAGATTTTAGGACTATAAATATAAACAATCTTGTCTATTTCATAGAAAACTATCATAAAAAGAAGATATTTTATTATCATACATAAGAAGAGGATATGACTCCAAAAAAATATAAGTGGATGAAATATATAAATAAATTAATAATAATAAGATTAATTTTTCATAATAATAGATAAGGGTGTGTATCTAATTAATGAGCCTATAATTAAAAAAAATGTCAATTAGGGAAAAACATGTGTAGAAAACAAAAATATATTACAACAGTGATCAATGATTTATTAAAAATATTTTTAATACATTTCTCATGATGAATCCTTCAATTTTATATAAGTGGAAACATATTTATGATTTTTATAGTAAATATTACTACAATATCAATATTCACATGAAAATACTTATTGATAATGTAATAGATCTCCATATATATTACCTTTGACAATAATCATTACACCATTTCTAAGGTCAGTTTGAAAGAAACAATGAAAGTGTTATAATCATACCAAATATTTAAATTACCTCCCCCTAAAGGGTAGCACCACATATATTATAATCATGATTAAAATTTTCATGATGGATATCTCATATTAATTTAAAATCTCAATAGAAAATATCAATATACTTATTTTATTCAACTTTAATTCCATATAAAATATTCTGAATGAAAAAGTCTAATGGTATTAATGTATATCCATTATTTTAAATGTAATTTTTAATCATAATGAGGGTATTCTCTTAGTGTAATATTTTTATAAATATTATAAATTAACATAGAATTGGATGTTCTACATTATTGTCATCATCCAATGTGGATTTTGATATTTGTTAAATTGATTAATATATGTATACACATTTTAATGAAAAAGGGGAATAACTCCCAAATGGGTTTTGGATCATAATTTCACAGAACCCATTGAGTTCCGTATGTTTGTTTTACCAAAAGAGAAACATTAGATTTATTTTTCACATGTCATTTTGTAAGAGTGTAGTTGTGGTTGATTAAAATATATTAATTTTATAAATCATGGCAATGTTTTTGAAAATCGTCATTATATATAGTGTTATGAGGAGATACATTGGTTCGTTTTAAACCATGGTGACTAATAGAACTCTTGGTGGTGATATTTCATATATGAAAACATCAGATCAAATCAGATCGAGCATCACGAGACAACACAACCTGAGGATCACAACAATGAAAGTTATATAGATTTTTTCTTCATTAGTGATCGATCCATCTCAAGGTATATCATTTTTCATTTTTATATTTATCCATGTTGATTTATTCCTTTGATAAATTCCAATCAATCAACTAATTAATTGAAACAATGATAGTTATTATTGATGGAATGGGATAAATATTTTCCCGGATTGGGATTTTTTTGTTTAATATACTGTTTAATCTTTGGTTTTTATTCTAAAAAAATTAATGGTTGAAACAATGAAAATTGGACGATTTATATTCCTACAATTTATTTTGTATTAATTTCTTTTACTATTAATTAATCAATATAGGAAATTCATTTATTTTATGATTTGATTAATCCATAGAAATCAATCGTCACATAGCAATTTCAGGGGGTTATTTACTTAGAATAATGACATGGGTTTGGATTGAAGATGTAATCATGTAACAACAATAGATGATTGAGTGGGGATGGATTTTGGGATTCTAATATTCATATATTTTATCTACATAAATTGAGAACATGTATATGTGATTTATATATGAATTCAATGGCCATAACATCGAAGTCAGTGATAGAAAAAATCATCCGACCTCAATTCACATTTTCTGATTATATGAAAGGAAATAAAGAATATTCCACTACCTCTAAAATAAGATAATACTTTCTATGAAATCCCATCATACCTATCGTTTAATTTTGAATTTCACACTATCTGGGACCCACTATCTATTGATTGAGTGTTTCTATCATAGTTAAATATCACGAGCTATTTGACGATGTCAAATTTCATGTGACCCATTTTAGTAGCCCGATATGTATCTCATAAGATAAATTAGAAGAAAAACTCTGAGGAACAAGAATAATTCAATACGTTGTGGACAGGTGAACACAAGTGGGCACACATAAATAACTATTGTATGTAGATATGGTCTGGTGTACATGGGTATTGGAATAATGGTTGATTGATTTCTGATGGAACTTTAAAACCCTTTGTACCTCAAGGAAACTCCGTGTATTCAGAAAAGTGTATTCCATGTTATAAAAGGACCTAGATAGTGCCGATAGTTTTGTACACTAGTTTTGTATATGTAATAACCTATGTACAGCTCACCACATTTTATGTAATGTCTCATAATGAAAATGTGCTTTCTATTTCATTTACATCCTTCAATATTGGTCATGAAAACAACATCCATGATGTTTTTAAATCAACACATCACAGATGGTGTTGTAATTTCATTGAATAAGTTGGAGAGGAGAAGAAGTATAATGGTAAATAATATGTAAACTTGATGAAATCCAGAATATGAAAGATAATGGATCATTTATTCTACTTGTATATGGGGAGGTGAAGAATGATGATGAAAAGAACAGAACTCAAGAAAAAAAGAATTGTTGAGAAATTCCTTAAGATAATTTGGTAGCATAATGACTATGAATCATGGTTTTAGAAGACAATAAAAAGAAAAGGGATAAGGGACTCCCATCAAAAAATGAATTATAATACTCTGTAATTATAAATTAAAATAGAATTAAGAACATGGTATGGAAACTTCGAAGTTATACCATATAAAAGATAACTTTAATGGAAAAAGAAAGAAGTTGAGAATTATCATACCATGTAGAGTAACTCATGTGTCTTGATGGTTGGGACATTTGGGTCATGAGAACACATTGGGAGGACTACTAGGGAGGTAATAGACTATAGTTTATTTGACGAGTAATTTGGAATGAATGGAATGATGTAATGGGTTTGTATTTATAGAAAAACTGTGGGAATATTTTATTAATTTCTAAGGGACACCTCATTTGTGGTATTTGAAAAACCATGGTCTTTCCCATGGTATTTTATGAAATATTAAGCCACAAGGTAAAAATAATATCATATTCTATTGTACACAAGTTCACTATAATTATTACATCATTAATATTGTCATTAAACATACTGAAAACACAAAACTATATTTTTACTATTCAATTAAAATTCAACGGTTTCAGAAAAATCCAAAATATTCACCCTAACCATTTGTTGATGTGTATAATTCAAAAATGAACATCATTTTTTGAAAATATGTTTCTATATTTTAATAATTTATATTTTAAATAAAATTATAATTTATTCAAAAATATTAATTTTAAATTTGTAACTCGATTTTTTAACACCTTGAAAAACTAATAAACATCTTATTCTCTTATAACCAAAATTAAATAAAACAATAATACAATTTACTATTCATTATGGTCATATTACTATTAAAATTACTATTCAAAAGGGTAGTTTACTATTTACATGAAAATGATGTTGGTTCAATTAGACTCAAAATAACATACCGATCATAATTGTAGATGAACATTTTTCAAATATCAAAACATAGAAGACGGAAAATTATGTTTAATATCTAATTATAAATATATACATCAAACATCGTTTCCTGAATTGCATTTTTTTGAAACCTTGAAATGTTACATTATCCCCACCTTTTGGACATTGCATCTTCTAATTTAATTTACTCATTAAACAATTTAGGGAACCTTTCCCTCATAACATTTTCAGATTCTCATGTCAGATCATCAACCATGTGGATTATCCACAAAACTTTTTCCTAGTGGATTACCTTAAATCTCAATAAATTTTCACTACGATAAAGAATATAAACTACTTTCTCTTTATTATAATGTTTATCTTCTAACTGAATTTCTTACCTTCTCAATAAAAGAGATGAATCTGGAACATACATTCTCAAAATCAAAACATGAAAAACATAGTGTACTTGAGATAAACTCAGAGTTAAAGAGACTCAATTGGAGACATGTCTATCCTTTTACATGATTTCATAAGGTCCAATGAATTGCATACATAACATTCCTTTCTTTACAAAACACATAAGACATTACCATGGTCAGATTCTATGAACAAAATATTCCCCTGCATCAAAAGAAAATAATTTCCTCCTGTTGTCTGTGTAACTTTTCTGCCTGCTTTGAGATGTCCTCATATGTCACTGGATCATCATCATCTCCTCAGCCACTTTCTCTAATTACTCTGGTCCCAAAAACTTCTTTTATCTTGACTACATATCAAAAAGATGGAGTTCAACACTGTTTCCAATACAATGCCTTATAAGGTAACATCTATATAATGGTGTGAAAACTATTACAATATGAAAACTCAAAAAATGAATGATTATGATCAAAAGTCCATTGGTAGTCAATTGAACAAGCATGAAGCATATCCTCCAATGTCTGAATTGTTCCTTCTGACTAACAATCAAATTTAGGATGAAAATCTTTAATAAAATTTAATTTTATTTCAAAAAAACTTCTATATCCCCTTCCAAAATTTATAAATTTACCTGGGATCCCAATTATATATAATGGGATGATAAACTCCACGTAACCTAAAAATATCATTGAGGCATAGTCGAGAAAGCTGATCCAACAACATTATATCTCGAATATAATGAAAATTTTCATATTTTTTCAATTGGTCAACAATAAATCAGCTCAAATTATTAACTCAAGAATTCATAGGTAGTCCTCCCATGATGTCCATTGATATATTCTCCCATTTACACTCCTCCATTATAAATGGACGATGTATCCACTTCTGTAACTTCCCCTCATCTTTAATCTATTAACATGTCAAACATTTCATAGCAAATTAAGCAATATCCCTTTCATTCCATCCCACCTATAATACACCTGATGGTATCTGTGAATCTTAGTACATCCAAGATCAATTGAAAATAGAGAACTATGAGTATAATAGACAAAATAATTCTTTATCTTGGACTCAGAATGCACACACAAACTTTTTACAAATCATAAAACACAATCTTTATCAAGGTTTTGTTTTGGTAACATACCATGTTCTACCAATTATACCTTTTTCTACAGCTCATGATCTTCCTTTAATGCTTGCTTAATTTTATCTAATAAAGATGACAGTAATGATACCTAAAAAATAGATGTATTCCCAGCACCAACCACTTCTAATCCAAAATTTAAAAAATCATTAATCATGGAATCATGTTCCAAACATATCATGTTTATTGATTCATGATATTTCCAGCTCAATGCATCATTTATTTTGTTTGATTTTTATAGACGGTAATTGATTATGCAATAATTATTCATTATCATTTGAATCCATTTTCTCTTTCTCATGTTTAATACCTTTGTATTGAATATATACTTAAGAATTCTATGGTCTATATATATTTTTCATTTGGATATGTATAAATGGTGCCTCAAATTTCTCAAAAAACAACCACATCTTAAAATTCCAAATAATGCATGGAATAATTTAACTCATGAGTTTTTAGTTGTATTAAATCATATGCAATTACATGATGATTTTTTATCAGAACCCAACCAAGTCCTTCCAAGGACGCATCAAAGTATATGAAAAACTCACCATTTCTGGAAGGCATGTAAAAAATGGAACATTCACAAATATCTTCATCAGTTCTTAATAACAAACCTCACATTATTCTATCCCAAAATATTTATCCTCGTTTCATGTTGAAATAGTTAGCTGGCTAGATAACCTGGAATGTCTCTAAAATACCATCGGTAATAACCTGATAATAAAATAAACCTACAAATCCTGGTATCATTTGTAGGTCTTGGTCATTCATCAACCATATTTTTTGGTTGGATGAATTATTATTCAATCTTTATTTACAATGTTCTCATGAAAAAAAATCTGTTGCAACCAAAAATCACACTTTCTAAATTTTTCATATAGTTTTTTCTTCTAATGTTTTCAAAACAACACATCGATGTTTTTCAGGATACTATTTACATATATAATATACTATAATGACATTAATAAACAGAACTAAAAAAATCCAAGAACTCAGGAAATATTCTATTCATAAGGTCCATGACTACTATAGGTGCATTAGATAACCCAAAAAGAATAAAAAAAAATTCATAGTGACCATATCTAGTACAAAATGAAGTCTTCAGTATATCTTCATATTTTACATTCAATTGATGTTACCCAACCTCAGGTTAAAAATTGAAAAATATTATGCTACCAAGATCTGAAAAAAATCATCAATATGGAGCAATGGATAATTTTTTTAATAGTAATGATATTTAAGGCTCTATAATCCATTAAAAGTCTTGTTAAATCATATTTTTTATTAACAAAAAAGATAGGAGCACCCCTTAGTGAAGTGACAGTTCTAATGAAGCCTTTATTAAATAATTCATACAATTTATTTTTTAATTATAGAAGATCTATTTAGGCCATTCAATAATATAGTTTAGAAATTTTATTTCCATCCAAATATAATTAAATAATAAACTAAACCGCTCACTTTGGAATACTACTAGGAAAATCATCCAGAAAAACATCAAGATATTGATTTACCACAAGTACATCGTTAATCTAGATTTTTCCCTTATATTCAAAAATATGATACAAATAACTTTTATTTCCATTCTTTATCAGTTATTTAGCATCCTAATATGTTATCAATGGTATGGTTCATTCTTATACAGAAACTAAAATGCATTCTTAAAAATCATTTTTTCAATGAAATATATCCCAACATGATAAAAAAAAAGTCAGTCCTTACCATGGATTACATCAAACTCTACTAGAAGAAAAAACCACAAGGGGTAGAGGTTAAATCATTCCACATATAAGGATAGGTATATTCATATAATGATTTTATGCCACAATATTTCTTCTAGGTGTTTTTTCAATGAGATCGTCTTTCATTTTAGGAGGCTGAATTCCCATTTTTTAGAAAATGTTTTAGGAATGAAAGAATATGTTGACGTACAATCAAACAGAACATTTTAGGAATCATAAAAAACAAGAATTGTACATGATACCACCTCATTTTATAGCACAAAAACTATAGAAGTTGTTGAAAATTATTTTACCAAACCCTTCTTCTTCCAATTTTTATGAATCCCTACATGAGTGACTAGCTTTGAATAAACATTAGAAAAATGACACAATTCCATACAATTAAATAATCTTAGCTTCACATTCTCATTAATTTTTGAATCAATTTCCATGCAATCACGAGCCATGTTTGCTAAAATTCCACTTCAGTATCATTTCCGTGAATATAAAAGTCATTTAACTAGATGCCTTTTACCACACATTACAAAAGAAGGGATATTGATTTTCTTACCTCTATGTTTCATTGACGAATTCATAACCAAAGCCTACCATCCTGACATCTTCTTGTTATTCTCTTGACAAGGAACATATTTTTAAAAAAACTCCATATCCACTTTTTCAGAACAATGAACAAGTTTCCCATTGTTTTTAAACTCTTGTGAAACCAAAGCTCTTCGCAGAATTTATTTCAACATAGAGTAAAAAATATTAATTTTAAAATCTAAATATAGTGTAAAATATATTATATACATAGAAATTCTGGTAAAACCGGATTCATATAATGACATAGAATCATCATCTTTCTTCTTCAGTTCCATGAATTGTTTATCTATTCTGAGTCGAATAGTTTTTGGAAAATATTTTTTCCGAAATAGACTATAAAATTCATCCCATTATAGACTATCATGAAAATATATTTCTCTCGTGTTTTTAACTATAGTCCACAATTGACAGGCTTAACTTTCCAACTAATAAAGGGATAGTATTATATTTTGACATTCTAATCATCCCATGACATGAAATATGTTTTCTAGAGCACCGATCCATCCTTCAATAATATCGAGATCTGTGGTTCCACTGATTTCTGTAGGATGTTTTATCATAAAATGCTCCAAAAAATTATTTTTATTTGTAGTAGATCATGTTCATCTTTATAATGTATAACCCCCCCCCCCCCCAATTTATTTCATTATACAACTTATCCAGTGATGTTAAAAACTTCTCAGGTCAAATTCCCACCATGTTGTGCTGCAGATTCATACAAACATCTGCCTCGTGGTTCGTTCCTAGATCACCTTCCATGTTCCATCTGTAGAAAACCATACTGATGATACATATCATAGTTAAAGCCACATGATAATCCTAAAATTATATTACATTTCAAATTACCTTAGAGTAAAAATCATTTATGGAATTCTTTTAACATCATCTTATCAACAAAATTTACTTAAACCTCTCTCTAATACCAACTATAAAAACTGTCCTTAAAACATTAATTAACCATGTGTATTATACTAGAACATACATTATTACATAATGAGGATATTTTGAGTTTATAGTTTTAATGAATTAGGATATCTTAGATAAATAACATACAAATTTATGAAAAAAAAGATATGATTAAAAACAGTATCCGTTTTTTAAAATATAAAACAATAAAACATAAAACATGATTTCTTTGACAAAAATCCATATTAAAAATTACAACTCTCTCTTTTCTCTTACCCGTCCTTATATCATTTGAATACTTTTTAATGAACATGTCATGAGTATATAAATGACCAAGGGACATATAGAATGAAATCAATTGACAATTGATAACATAAAAAGAAATAAAAACCATTATCATAAGAACTCATATGAATAAAAACATAAGGTAGTTTCCTTAGGACATATTTGTCATATCGATTTTACATTAACCCTTACAAATGGAATAACCTCTTGCTAAACATATATCATTAGAGCACCCAATGCATTGGAGGGCTATAATGGGGCTCAACCGTCATATCTTCAGTTATAATGGGCTCAACCCAACATATCTTGAGCTATAATGGGCTCAAAACAAAATAAATGAAATCTAAAAAAATATCATGGAAATAAAGTATCATGATATCTAGAGAAACCACTCATTCTATATACATATAAAAAACAATCCTTTGGAAATTTAGTAAAGGTAGTTTTCAAAGGATTTTTTAAGGAATGTACCATAAAGTATAATTAGAGTGAGAATTAATAAAATGGAGTGGATATTTGTATACACTGTAAATAAACATAGTGCAATATAATATATAAAAAATTCATCACTCCAATAAACTTAGTACCACATAATTAATAAAAACAAAGGTTTACCCAAATAATGGAAATTGGGTGAAGAATTTTTTTCCACAGGTTCTTTTTACATAAAATGTTTTTAAACCTACCATATAATTTTTAAAAGTGTGTTATAAATATCTTAATAAACTTTATTATTTTTATAACACCTTATTTGATCATTTTACAACATCATTAGACACATTTATTAGTAATATTTTGTTATTTACATTGTTCCATGATCAGTTCATGATGGATATTCTTTGAAAATGAAAGTGATAACACAGAATTGGAATATAAAGGTATTTACATATTTCCAGAACCATAAAATATACCATTTATTATTTTTAATTCTGGCATGAGGGTTATTTATAAGTTAAGACATTTTGGATATTTGATTACATAATTTTGGAAATATTTCGATTGTAATGGACTCATTTGGTTTTGTAGAATAATAAAAAGTGTACAAAAATATTCTATACCCTTATAAAAGATATAATATATATATTATAATCTGGATTAACTATAAAATGGTTTAATAACTAGTCTTTATTTAATTAAAAGAAATTTAAATCGCATCGTCCACGATGTCGGTAAATATACACATCACAAATGATGTTTCAATTTCTTGATTAAGTGGGAGAGAAAAATAAGTATAATGGTTAATCGTACATAAAAATTTTAAAACTAAATATATTTAAGATACCATATCATTCATTACTCTTGTATTAGGGGATATGAGGAAAAAAGAGGAAAATAATGGAACATGAAATAAAAGAATAGGTGAGAAATCCCTTATGAAAATTCAGCAACATAATGTCTATGAAGCATGGTTTTTGAAAACATTAAAAAGATAAGGGATATTGGTCACCCATATAGAAATGAATCATAATATTGTTTAGAGATATACTGAAATATAATTCATAATATGGTATGGAATGATTAATGTTATACAACATTAAAGATAACTAGAATGGAATAAAGAAAGAAGTTCAGAATTATCTTACCTGGTATTGTAACTCATAAGACGTGATGGTTGGGACCATAGGGAATTAATATACCTTTTAATGACTAATATGGATGTAATAATACCATAGAATTGTCGAGGATGAATTTTTAATTAATGTATTGAATGAGTGGGTTGGTATTTATAGAAAAATTGAGGGAATATTTTATTAATTTCTATGGGAGGCCTCATTAGTGGTATTTTCAAAAAAATGGCCTTTCCCCTAGTATCTTCCCATGATATTATCCACATGGGACACCTAATACATAATTTTACAATAAAAATGTACAATATAATTATTACTCCTTTATTATATCATTAATATTTCGATTAAACATAACAAAAACTCAAAACTTTATTTTCACTGTTCACTAAAAAATAAACTATTTCTTAAAAATCCAAAAAATTCACAGTAACCATTTATAAATATTTATAAATTAAAAATGAACTTCAATTTTTTGAAAATAATTGCCTCATTATTATTATTATTATTATTATTATTACAAAAATGTCACAATTTATTCAAAAATATCAATTTAAAATCTATAAGTCATTTTTTAATACCTTGAAAAATTAATCGATATCTCATTATCATATTAACTTAATAAAATATAGAAAATAATATAGTTTACTATTCATTAGGTTTATATTACTATTTCTATGTGCCAATTACTATTCACTGAAAAATCCATTTGGTTCAATTAGACTTAAAATAACTTACCAATCAAAACTGATGATAATCATTTTTAAATATTCAAAACATAGAAGATGAAAAATTATGTTTAAAGAATATTTATAAATATATCCCTAAAAAAGATTCATTAATTTCAATATATTTTTTAATGACATTGAGGTGTTAAATTATCCCCAAATTCTAGAAATTTCATCCTCCCACTTTTAATTTACTCGTTAAACAAGTGATGGTAGCTTTCCCTCATAGAATTTTCATATTCCCATTTTTCTTCTCCAACCATGTGGTTTCATCAATAAACTATATCCTGATGGATTAACTTATTCCACAATAGATGTTCCCCTCGATTAGGTATCTAAACAGGTTTATCTTCATAATAAAGGTTCTCTTCCAGATGAACTGCTTGTGGGATTAATACATTAGATGAATCTAGAACATACTTTGCCAATATTGAAACAAGAAAAAACATTTTGTACCTAAGATAAACATAAAGGCAAAGCTACACAGTAGGCAACTGGTCCAACCTCTTCTAGGATTTCATAAAGTCTAATTATAATTACCCATGCATTACATACATTTTTGTCACTTCAAAATTGAAGCACACTTATTACAACATATAAAAAACCATGAAAGGACCGTATAAGTATGGTGTCTTTAGAAACTGGGAAACATAAACATCTTTTTCATAAATCATCTACATTTTCTCCCTTTTATTTTTTCATATCTAGAGTCCCTTTTGGCATATCATACTTTATTCCCTTCTTCCTGACATGGGGAAAAGAAAACATACAAAAAGGTTAGCTCAAATGCTTAGTAAGGGTAAACAAAATAAATATCAATCATATCATATTCATAATAACCTAACATTTTGAAAATCATAACATGAAAAAGAGATCATAATATCATAAATGGGATAAATCATGGTAGTTAAATGTAATCCCAATAATCATAACATGAAACTTTTTTGAATACACACATAATCATTGGGAATCATTTCTTATTAGTCAAGACACTTTTCCAAGACAATCTTAGCGGAAAAAGTCCATTTCTGAACCGAGTTCACTCCTCGTTCCAGTCCTGTTTCACTGAACCAAATTTACCTGCCATTCCAACCATGTCTATATCATGAGATATAAATCTTTACCCAATGCATTTAGGGAGATATTGGTCCCACCTATCTCATAATGATACCATTCTTATGTGTTCCACAAGATCATAAATCATACATCATAGCATAACCCATGTAATAAAAATGGGATTCTGAAACATCATTCCATCATAAAAAATTCCATTTAAGATAAAATGACATCATAAAAATAATTCAATCATAACATAATCAAATCAACAAAAAAATAGGGATAGAAACAGAACCCTATATTATCTTATATGGAAAACAATTTTCATAAAACACTTGAACTTCATTCTTGAGGAAAATATCTTTTCTACTTCAAAAACATTTTCCCTATCTTAAAATGCCATAAAATTTTAAACTAAAATAAGTTGATTAAATGTAATCTTAAAAACATGTAAAGTAAGATTCCTAGAAATAATGTTCTAAAAATCCATTCAGTCCGTATAAGTTAAAAAAATATTCTTCTCGTACTTTGGCCAGAAAAGTCAAAAAGTACCTCGTACTAAAAATGAAAAAAGATTCCTTTAATATATTTTACTAAAAACTAAAAAATGTGTAAAATTGGATTTAAAAAATTTTATGAGGATAGAAATAATATTCCATATTTAGGAAACATAGAGGTGGATGATAAATATTTTCCAGTAAATTCTGAAGTATAAACAATCTCGGATAAAAATGAGATTGCGAGATTTTCCCTTATCTTAGGTCTGATTTGCTTCATACGTATCCGAACCTCCTGTATAATTATTTAAATAATTTGATTGAATTATTACAGATTCATTTTCATTGATATGAAATCATATATTGTCACATTCTTATCTTCTTATTAGTAATATTTTATTGCTACTTGTTATTCGAGTGTTTATTGCTTTATGTTCTTATGCGTATTTTATCGAATAAATTATTATTACTATTTTTTGGTTATAGCTACATCATTTAATGAATGGTATTAGTATAATATATATATTATTTATTCATTCAATTAATTTATATAATCATTATTCCATGAAGATTATGTATAACGAGTCGCATCACATCGTGGAGACGGTAGGTCGTATGTACGAACGAGCGATGATATCATTCCCATGATTGTGGAATTTTATTTAAGTGTATGTATAATATTTCAGAATAAATATCACTTTACAATAATCATATATAGTTATTACTTACACAATTATAACCATCCATGTAAGGTGGTGGTGGAAAATAGATTACACCACGACGTGGAGACGGTATTCCGTACGTGCGCACGCGAGGTGATTTCGTTTTCCATTGGATGGATAGAAGGTGAAATAGGGTTGTTTCATATTTATAATAACAAATAATTAAATGAGTGATACTTATGTTATTAATTCAAAATGAAACAACTAAAAAATAGGAAGTAGAAAATTTTTATTGAAAGAATCGTTAACCGATATTACCTCTTCTTTGACACGCCTCCTTGAAACCTCTTCTTAGGGCACTAAAATTGTTCATTGAAGAAGACATGGACCTCTAGTATGTTTCTAGGGAAGTTTATAAGTGAAATTTTCTGGGTTTTACCGAGCATTTAAGCTCAAAATTGTCTGAGGGGGAGAGGGAGGAGGTTCCATTTTATAATGGTGGAGAGGGGCACCTTAGAAAAAACATAAAATATTATTTTATAATAAAGTCATATTTGGTTCTTAATAGCTACTAATTGATTTATTTCGAAGCTAAGGTGGGGATGGGTTGCAATTCTCTCATCAAATATATTTTAGGGAAGTTTAGATTACTATTTGAACCTTATCATTTAGATTTAACTCTAAGTTAAATAATTTTACTTTTACCGCGTCTTCTTGTTTTCTTACACTATATAGTTAATAAACTTACTATAACAAGCCAAAAGAACCTCAAGTAGTCCATTATTAATATATATAGCCTTATATAAGTTATTTTTCTGAGCCTTAGATTTTTAGGAATAAAATATCAATTAATAATATAATATTTGTTTTAAAAACAATTTTATGTCAATTTTGACACTATTTGGTGATTGATTTATGTGAAAATCATAACATCATGATTAGTACGAAAAACAATAATTGAATCAATAATAACATGTCATACTAACATATAAAAGTACTTTAATTCATAAAATGTATCAAATTACATTTATTTGGGTATTTATAATATCAATTATATTAATATTTAATTAATAAGGTAATTATTGTATCATCATTGAGTCATAAATGAATTAAAATATTTAATGTCTAAAAATTATAAACAAAATACAATTATGTATGAAATCATTTTATCTTTCTAATGAATATTTATAGTGGAATTTATCTTATGTATTAACCTATATTAAAAATGTTTTAGTTATTAAACTTTGTTTTTAACTCATTTAACTCTTCTTTAAATAAAATAATAATAATTGTCCTAATCTAATCCAAGTGGACCTAAATGGTCATATGTTATTCCTAAGGTTTTTTTGGTCGAATTAAACTTTTCCAATAGAATTAGGACATGTGTTAGGGTAAAAATAATACCATTTTTACCCTTAATTACCCTATATACTTTTATCTGTTGTAAATAAAAGCAAAAGGTTATGATTCACGAAAAATTATTTTTATCTTATTGAACCAAATTTTACTCCTTTATATTTACTTTCTCTCTAGGATTTTTGAAATTACATTCATAGAAGCGGTAAAATTAAGTTTTATGTAAATTTTTAAATTCTTCTAGGAGGTGGGTAAAAGACGGTGAAAAGTTCAATAAAATTTTTATATATCTAAAATTATTATAAAATGACTCCAATTAAATACATTGAAATTATATAGGTATTATGTAACAATTTTGACCTAAAATAAATTTAAATAAAATAAATAATTATTTTAATAAAAGTTGGTTCTTAAATAGTTACACAGTGTTTTCACTATTCATCAAAAATTTAATGTTTTCAGAAAAATACCAAAAAATTAGCCTAGGGTAATGTTGGTATTCGAATCTAAAAATGAAGTCCATTTTGAATGATAAAATTTATAAACTTTCAAAAAATTTGTATTACTATTCATAATGGCTAGTTTATATAATATTTTAATAACATATCGTTGTTTAGTGAAACTTGTTATTACGTACAACGCAAGATATCGAGGAATGTTTCTCTTGCGTGTAAAGCAATCCAAGACAGTGTTGTGTGTAGAGAATGATTCCTTTATATAACATTATACAAAAAAACAAAATATTTCTCATAAAATCTCAGGTGTAACATTCTACCCCCCTTAAAATGAATTTCGCCCCAGAAATTTATCACATTGTAACAAACAGATGAGGATACCTCTCCCTCATCATATCCTCAAGTTCCGATGTAGCTTCTTCTTCTTGATGGTTGCTCCATAAAATATTCACCATGTGAGTGGTCCTGTTCCGTTGGACTTTTTCACTACGATCTAGAATCTCTATCAGTTGTCCTTCATAAGAAAGATCTTGCTCTAGCGGTACAACTTTTGAGCTGAGTACATGTGAAGGATCAGTTAAGTACTTTCTCTGGAGAGATACATGGAACACATCATGAAATTGAGAGAGATTCGGTGGAAGCGCCAATTTGTAAGCTACCTTCCCAACATGATCCAGTATTTCCAAAGGACCAATATGCCTAGGGATCAACTTTCCCTTCTTTCCAAATCTCATTACTCTCTTCCAAAGAGATATTCGTAGGAACACTTTATCACCCACATCAAACTCTAGGTCTTTTCTTTGGTTATCAGCATTACGTTTTTTTTTGACTCTAGGATTCTCTTATGTGTTGTTGAATATATCTGACCTTTTCTACCATCTCATCATCAATATCAGGTCCTAATAGCTTTCTTTCCCCAGCTTCATCCTATCAAGTTGGAGTCTTACATTTCTTTCCATAAAAAGATTCATAAGGAGCCATCTGAATACTGGAGTGAAAGCTATTATCATAATAAAATTCCCCCAAAGGTAGGTGTTGATCCCAACCACCTTTTAAATCCATAGAGCAAGCTCTCAACATATACTCTAGAGTTTGAATTGTCCTCTCAGACTAACCGTCTATCTGAGGATGATAAGCAGTGCTGAAACTCAACTTTGTATCTAAAGTATGCTAAAGTCTTTGCCAGAACATTTAGGTAAACCTCAGATCCCAATCAGATATAATGGAAAGTGGTACTCCATGCAATCTTACCAATTCCATCATATATATCCTAGCAATCTGATCCAGAGAGAAATCTTCTCTAATTGCAATGAAGTGTCCCGACTTCGTAAGGTGATCAATTATAACACAGATAGCATTATTTCCTTTGGATGATTTAGGAAGTCTGGTTACAAAGTCCATAGTTATGTTTTCCCATTTCTATTCTTGTATGGGTAATGGTTTTAACACCCCCTTATATTTCTGTCTCTCAACTTTAACTTAGTGACAAACCAAGCATCAAGAGACATATTCAGCAACATCTCTTTTCATGCCACCCTACCAGAAGTACTCTTTATTGTCCCTATAAATCTTTGTGCTTCCAGGATGAATAGATAATAAATAACTATGAGCCTCATCCAGTAGCTCCTTCTTTAATTCTGGTTTGGGAGGAACACAAACCCGATCTTGAACCTTATTATCCAATTACAATCAAGGTTGAATTCAGGATCATTTCTCACCTTCTTTTGTAACTCGACATCTTCTTTATGTGCCTCTTTAATCTTCACATGTATAGATGTTTGAACATTCATTTGAGAAAGATAAGATTATCCCCTTACATTATAATTATAAGATCCATCCGTTGTAAATCCATAAATGTTGGATCTTTTAATATCATCATCATGGATAAGATAGCATGGTCTTGTCGACATAATACACCTGCCACCTTGTTTTCTTTCCGAGGGTGGTAATGAATTGAGCAGTCACAATCCTTAATCCGCTCCAACCATCTTCTTTACCGCATATTCATCTCCTTTTGTGTGAAAATATACATAAAAAATTTATTATCAGTATAGAGATCACACCTTTAACCATAAAGATAATGCCTCCAAATCTTTAATTCAAAGATTACCGCCGCTATCTTCAATTCATGAGTTAGGTAATTTTGCTCATGGATTTTCAACTGTCATGAGGCATAAGCTACCACCATATCATTTTTCATTAGAACACACCCCAATATCATCTTGGATGCATCACTGTAGATCAAAAAACTCTCTCCACTACAAGGCTGTGTGAGCACAGGTGCACCGGATAACCTTCGTTTTTACTCTTTCAAATTCTCTTCACACTCCTCTGTCCAAACGAACATAACTCCTTTTCACGTCAACCTGGTGAGTGGATTAGATAATAGAGAAAAATCTTTCAAAAAACGTTGATAATATTCAGCCAAAATAAGAAAACATCAGATCACAGTTATTGTTGTTGGTCTCAACCATCTTTCGATAACCTCTTTTTTTGCTGGATCCATAGATATCCCCTCTTTTGAGATTATGGGACCAAGAAATGAAACTTTTTGAATCCAAAATTCAAACATGGTAAATTTGGCATAAAGATTCTCCTTTCTCAGGGTCTTTAATAAAATTCTCAAGTGATCTTCATGTTCTTCCTTTCTCATTGAATAAACAAGAATATCGCCTATAAATAATACCACAAATTGATCATGATAGTCTCTAGAGACTCTATTC
The DNA here is from genome assembly GCA_963277665.1 of Viscum album. Classification (NCBI taxonomy): domain Eukaryota; kingdom Viridiplantae; phylum Streptophyta; class Magnoliopsida; order Santalales; family Viscaceae; genus Viscum; species Viscum album. The sequence continues at coordinate 437,633,991 of OY728158.1, forward strand.
ATTAGATCCATGAAGATACCAGGGGAATTATTAAGACCAAATGACATCACTATAAATTCATAGTGTCCATAGCATGTACATAATGCCGTCTTTGGTATATCCTCCCTTTTGACCCTTAATTGATGATACCCTGAATGAAGATCAATCTTGGAAAACTATTGAGCTCAGCGTAGTTGGTTAAATAAGTCATCAATGCATGGGAGATAATATTTGTTCTTGATAGTGATCTTATTATGTTCTCGATAATCAATGCAGAGTCTCATTGATCCATCTTTCTTCTTAACAAACAGAACAGGTGCTCCCCAAGGTGACGCACTAGTGAATATTAATCCCTTATCAATATTCTCTTGGAGGTGCTTCTTCAATTCATGCAACTCAATTGGGGTCATTCTATAAGGTGTCTTTGAAATAGGCAAAGCGCCCGATATGAGTTCTATTGAAAACTCAACTTCACGGTTTAGTGGAAGACTTGGAAATTCCACTGGAAAGAAATCATAAAACTCTCTTACAATGGGCATATTTTTAATCGTGATATTCTCACCAACCATTTGAGATAAATAACCTTCATTTTGTGGAATCAAGACCCATAAAATGGAAGAAATTTCCACTGGAAGGTTATGTTCATCCTTGCATTGATAGAAGATTATAGATTGATCTGGAATATGAAATGTGACTTCCCTTTTTTGGAAATTGATATGAGTTCCATATAAAGAAAGCAAATCAATGCCAATAATTACATAAAATTCCACTATAAGAAGGATCATAATATTTGAAGAAGCACATTCCCACAAACTTCAATCGGAGAAGAATTATAAACTTTTGATGCGACTTTTGTTCCATTAGGGGTTGTCACGGCTAACTCAACATCTTATTGATGTGGTAATATGGCGATACGCATAGAAAATTCTTCATAAATAAAAGAGTGGGTGGATCCAGAATCAAATAAAACATATTCCACTTTAGAGTGGATGGTAAGTATACCTTTCACCACTTCGTTATCATACTCCACATCGCTGATAGAAATTTCATGTGAGTTTCCTTTATCTTTAGCCTTTAGAGTTTGTTGAAGTTGATCATCGTCAACAAACCTTGGATTAGGGCATTCATTAGCATAATGTTCCATTTATTTACACATGTAACATTGAAGTGTAGGAGGTGCACTCTGTGTAGCCTTTTCTTAGTTTGTATCGCTAGCCATCTTCTTCCCATCATTGCGGCATTCAAATGCCCAATGACCTTCTTTTCCACATTTGAATCATTTTCTTGTCCCTTTATGAAAACTCCCTCCATGTTTCTTTCCACACATTGAACATCCGGGAAAACTCATATTCTTTTTAGTGTGCTCTTTATATTTTTTTTGAATTCCATTTTCCTCTTCTTATCAAACACATATGATTGATGGGTTACTTCTATTTCCATATCAACCTTTAGGAACATCAAACAATTTCCACTTAGCTATTGAATTCCCTTATGGCCAACTCCCTTCAAAGACATGGTTTTAATCCACTAAAGAATCGACCAATCTTACTCTCCGGTTGGATAATAATCCCAGAAGCGACATTGAATGTCTTGTAAAATTTTCTTTGTAGGTACCAACAGATTCATCATCCTATTGCTTTAGTTCAAGAAACTCCTTCTCCAACTTTTTTTTAAGAATACAAGGGAATTACTTATTGAAAAATAAGTTCTTTAACTCATCCCATTCCATGGACTCAATTTCATCACTTTGCCTCGTATTCTTAAAAAGATTCCACCATTGATAATCTTCATCTTCCAAACGATATAATACTAAGATACATTTATCATTTACATAACTTTGAAGAACTGAAAATATATTTTCAGTGGTATTGATCCAATTTTCAGCCACTAATGGATCAGTAGATCCGATGAATGAGGGTGAACACTGCCTCATGAAGGATTCAACAGAATGTTTCTCCTTCCTTTGCTTGTTTGAAAGTCCTGTATGATTTATAGCATGAGAAATTTGTGTGAGCATGGCTTCAAGATTTTTCATTCCAGCTCCCATAACGTTTGGTTGCTCAGGGGAATAATCATTGCATTGTCCTTCGCATTCAGAATTAACACCGTTCATTCGGGTTCCAGCCATTGAATAAAACCAATAATCATAGTTTGAGAAACACAAATCGTAATAGGAAAAACACATAATCATGAATAAAATTTAACACTTCAGGTATTATCATAAGTTATTCATGGCAATTTCTTAAACACTAAGATTTTCCCCTATGCTTAGACATATCCTTAGGGTTCTTACTAAGGGTTTCACATCCTAGTTTCCAAAGGATGACTATACCCTTCCTCTGATACCATCTATAACGACCCATACATTACATACATTGATATCAATTCAAAATTGAAGCACACTTAATACAAAATATAACAAAACCATGAAAGGATCGTATAGGTATAGTGTCTTTAAAAACTGGGAAACATAAACAATTGGTTCATAAATCATCTACGTTGACTCCCTTTTATTTAATCAAATATATTGTCTCTTTTAGAATATCTTCATTAATACACTTATTCCTGACCTGGTGAAAAGAAAACATATAAAAGGGTGATCTCAAATGCTCAGTAAGGGTAAACAAAAGAAATATCAATCATTTAATATTCATAAGAACATAACATTTTGAAAATCATAACCTGCAAAAGAGATCATAATATCATAACATGGGATAAATCATGGAAGTGAAATGTTATCCTAATAATCATAACATGAAACTTTGTGGAATATACACATAATCATAGAGAATCATTTTTTAGTAGTCAATACTCATTGAAAAGACTATCTTAGAGGATAAAGTCCATTTCTGAACCGAGTTCACTCATCATTTCAGTCCTGTTTCACTAAACCGGATTGACCTACTATTCCAGAAATGTCTATCTCATGAGATATAAATCATTACCCAATGGATTGGAGGGAGATATAGGTCCCACCCATCTCATAATGATACCATTATTATGTGTTCCACAAGATCATAAATCATACATAATAGCATAACCCATGTAATAAAAATGGGATTTTTAAACATCATGCCATCACAACATAATCCACATAAGATAAAAGGAAATCATAAAATTAATTCCATCATAACATAATTAAATCAATGTAAAAATACTAATATAAATAGAACTCTATATTATCTTAGATGGAAAATAATTTTTATAAAACACTTGAACTTCAGTCTTGAGGAAAATATCCTTTCTATTCAAATTATTTTTCCTTTCATAAAATGTCATAAAATTTTAAACTAAAAGAAGTTGATTGAAAATAAACTTGAAACTTGTAAAGGAAGCTTCACAGAAATAATGTTCTAAAACTCCATTCAGGTCATATAAGTTAAAAAACATTATTCTCGTACTTTGGCCGGAAAAGTAAAAAAGCACCTCGTACTAAAAATGACTAAAGATTCCTTTCATATCTTTTAATAAAAACTCACCAATGGGAAAAATTGGATTTAAAAAATTGTATGAGGATAGAAATAATATTACATATTGTGGAAACATGGATTTGGATGATAAATATTCCCCAGTAAATTCTTATGTATAAAAAATCTCGGATAAAAATGAGATTGCCATATTTTCCCTTACCTTCAGTCTGATTTGCTTAGTACGTATCCGAACCTCCTATATAATGATTTAAAAAATGTCATTGACTTATAAAATAATCATATTCATTGTTATGATATCTTATATGGTCACATTATTATCTTCTTATTAGTAATATTTCATTGCTACTTGTAATTCAGGTGTTTATTGCTTTATGTTCTTATGCGTGTTTTGTAGAATAAATTCTTATTCCTATTTTTAGGTAATAGATAAATCATTTAAATAATGGTATTAGTATAATATATATCATATTTATTCATTCAATTCATCTATATAATCATTATTCAATAAAGATCTTGTAGAACGAGTTGCATCCCATCGTGGAGACGGTAGGTCGTACGTACGCATGAGTGATGATATCGTTCCCATGATCGTGGAATTGTATTGAAGTTTATGTATACAATTTCATAATAAATATCAATTTAAAATAATCATATATAGTTTTTTTACACCATTATAACCATCCAAGTAAGGTGGTGGTGGAAAACAAATTACACCACGTCGTGGAGACGGTATTCCGTACATTCGTACGCACAGGGATTTCATATTCCGTAGGATGGATAGAAGGTGAAATAGGGTTGTTTCATATTTATAATAACATATCAGTATATGATTGATACTGATGTTTTTAATTCATATTTAAACAACTAAATAACAGGCAGTATAAGAAGAAATAAATTTGAATGAATCGGTAATAGATATTACCTCTTCTTCAACACGCCTCCTTGAAAACTCCTCTTAGGGCACTGAAATTGGACTTTGAAGAAGTCCGGGACCTCTAGTATGTTTCTAGGGAAGTTTAGAAGGAAAATGGTCAGGTTTTGGACCAGAAGTAAGGCTCCAAATTGTGTGAGGAGGATAGGGAGGATGTACCCTTTTATAAGGGAGGAGAGAGGCACCATAGGAAAAACTTAAAATATTATTTTATAATAATGTCATAATCGGTTTTTAATAGCTCCAAATTGATTTATTTATAATCTAAGGTTGTCATGGGTCTATATCCTCTCATCAAATAGATTTTAGACTAGTTTTGATTACTATTTTAACCTTATCATCTATATTTAACTCTAAGTTAAATAATTTTACCTTTACCATGCCTTCTTGTTTTATTACACTATATGGTTAATAAACATAGTATAACAATCCAAACGAACCCCAAGTTGTTAAATATTAATATATATAACTTTATATAAGTCATTTGGCCGAACCATGTATTTTTAGAATAAAATTACAATTAATAATATAATATTTTTTTAAAGAACTATTTAATGTCAATTTTGACACTATTTGGTAATTGATTTTTTGAAAATCATAAAATCATTATTAGTTCGAAAAAAGTTAATTTAATTAATACTAACATTTCATATTAACATATAAAAATTTTTTATTCATAAAAGTCTCATATTACATTTATTTGGGTATTTATAATATCAATTATGTTAATTTTCATTAATAAGGTAATTACTTTATCATCATTGTGTCATAAATTAATTAAATTATTTAATGTCTAAAAATTATAAATAAAATGACATTATGTAGGAAATATTTTTATCTTTATAATTTATATTTATAGTCTAATTTATCTTATGTATATACCTATATTAAAAATGTTTTAGTTATTAAACATTGTTTTTAACTCTTTTAACTCTTCTTTAAATAAAATAATAATAAGTGTCCTAATCTAATCCAAGTGGACCTAAATGGTCATATTTTATTACTAAGGTTGTTTTGGTCGAATTAAATTTATCCAATAGAATTAGGATGTGTGTTAGGGTAATAATAATACAATTTTTACCCTTAATTAACCAATTTACTTTTAACCGTGGTAAAAAAAGTAAAAAGTTACTATTCACAAAAATATTATTTTTATCTTATTGAACCACATTTTAATTCTCTATATTAACCATGTCTCTCATATTTTCAAAATTACACTCACAGAAGCGGTAAAATTAAGTTTTATGTTAATTTTCAAATTCTCCTTAGGAGGTGGGTAAAAGACGGTGAAAAGTTCAATAAAATTTTTATATATCTAAAATTCTTATAAAATGACTCCAATTAATTAAATTGAAATTATATAGGTACTATTTATCAATTTTGACCTTAAATAAATTTAAATAAAATAAATAATTATTTAAATAAAAGTAGGGTTTTAAATAGTAACCTAGTGTTTTCACTATTCATCAAAAATTGAATGTTTTCAGAAAAATACCAAAAATTCACCCTAGGATAATTTCGGTCTTCCAAATCCAAAAATGAAGTCCAATTTGAAAGTTAAAATTTATAAAATTTAAAAAATTGGGTATTACTATTCATAACGGCTAGTTTATATAATATTTTGATAACTTATCGTTGTTTAGTGAAACTCGATATTGCGTACAATGCAAGCTATTGAGGAAGGTTGATATTGCGTGTAATGAAAGCCAAGACAGTGTTTTGTGTAATGAAAGATTACTTTATATAAAATTATACATAAAAATATATTTCTCATAAAATCTCGTGTTTTACACTAATGAATCGTGATATTAGTTTTCCTTTCGTACCAAAATGCACAACACTCTTCAGAGGTGAGATTCAAAAAAAATATGATCACCTACCTCAAAAGAAAAGTATTTCCTCCTATTGTATGCATACCATTTATGCCTACTCTGATCTATCCTCATGTGTTGTTGGATCATGATCACTTTCTCATCCACTCCCTATACTAACTATGGTCTCATCATCTTCATTTCCCAGAATTCATCACCAAAAGCTAGAGTTTAACATTGCATCTAATACAATTCCTTAAAAGGTGAAATCTGTATATTACAGTGAAAATTTTTATTATATGAAAACACATCTAAAGAACAATGTTGATCCCCACTCCCCTATATGTTCATTAAACAATCTCGGATCGTATACTCCAATGTATGAATTGTTCATTTTGATTTCCCATCCGATTGATGATGAAAAGAAGTAATAGAATATAATTTTGTGCCAAATAATTCTAATGTCAATTCAAAAAATTAGAAGTGAACTTGGGATCCCAATTAGATACAATGGAATGAGGAACTCCATGTATCCTACGAATATCATTTAGGTACAATCAAGAAAGCTGATCTAACAAAATTATATCTTGAATAGAAAGGAAATGTTCATATTTTGTCAGTCGTTCAATAGTAATGTTGATCACATTGTTTCCTCAAGATGTCAAATGTAGTCCCACAACGATGTCCATAGATATATTATCCAATTTCCACTCCCGAAGTGGAAAATCAGGAAGAATCCCCTACGGTAATTACCACTCTGTATTAACCTATTGACAAGTCAAAAAATTCATAGTAAATTCATTATTGTCCCTTTTTTCCATCCCACTAATAATAATTGCAAAGTTATTTTCACATATTAGTACATCTAAGATGATTTAAAAATGGAGAACTATGACCTTCTGAGATAAAATCGTTCTTAAACTATGACCGATCCTTTTCATTAGTTGACTTTTTTTCTATATTCATAGGAATTAATAAATGGGGATAAATCCAGATATTTTAAAAAAAATTCATCAAGATGGATTGATCACAGATGAAAAAAATTACATCATTGTTGTTGGAGAATTACTCGAGCTCTATTTCCACATGATACTCGATATGATACAATAGTATTTATTCTACTAAGAAAATATCCATTAATTATCCCCTTGGTCTATATGGTTTTAAAATAAATCCCTAAGTTCTTTTCAAGACTATTTATTTAAATATTATTTCACATATATTTGTCCATAATGATAAAATAAATTATATAATTTCTTTATTTATATTATTCTCCCATGAAAACAATCTAACTAAACATCCCACAACGATAAATATTATGTCTCTCATAAGGTAAAACATTCATTCCAAACTCATTTCCTTCCTTTTATTTCTAATATGATATTTATTTCATTATTTTTTTCCACTTTTTCATGAAAACAACATTCATGTGAAATAAATATATTTAATATATTTCAAAAATTAATTCTCAAAACCTCATCCCTTAAAATCTATAAACTCCACATTCCTTGGGTCTATAAATATTCCTAGAAATATTCAATTTTATTACATGAAAAAATGATATTACATTATAAACTATTTCAATGTTTTCTGTCCCTAGATATCACAAACTAAGAAAAATATGGGGATCTTAAGATATCAACTCTATCTCCCTATCCATAAATCTCTCTAGACAGTTCCCATTGTTGTCAACAAAAATTAATCCAAGGAAAAAATATCCAAAAAGGTATTTAACCTACTAGTACTCCACAACACCTACTCCATTAAAAATGTGTCTCGAATCTAACAACCCAACTCACCAATGTTGATATGAAAAAATTATTCATGCACATACCTCCCTGACTGTGAAATGTTATGAAATCAATGAAACCAAAAGATATTATGAAATCAGGGAAAAGAGGCAGACCAAATCAGTAACACGATATATAATTAAGAAGATAAAGGCAATAAAATACTCAGAGATATCATACAACCCTGGGAAAGGATCTATTGCTCTCTCTTTCCTAAGGCCTCCTTTATCATTCCACTAAGGACTCCTGATGTTTTACGTAGTGTCCTCACCTTCACTAGATGAATTCCATCCCATATAGAAATCACTAGCCCCATAACAAATACCCAAACACTATTACCCATTATCTCTAAATATTTTAATATATTACTTCAAGGTTCATTATTCTTGTCATAAAAATTGTGTAACAATATTGATGGAGTGGTAATCATCATGTTACACAAACCCCCTTATGGTAGATGATCAACAAAACTATTGCTCGAAAGCTGACATGAAATCCCAAATCATTTTTTCTAGATTTTTAATGGTCCACATTACCTAGGAATATGTATAGGGTAAAACACTATATAAAATTGTACACTGTTTACCTCAACGAAACATCTTATATTGGGAAAATGATCCTTCCATGTAAGTTTGAGATATCAGAATTTCAAGGCATTATGAGACTTTTAGTGTACCCATAGGGACATGAAGTGTACTGTGTTGAGGATATTTTGGATTCCCCTTTCATCTTAACCTAGATTTTTTTAATGATTCCATGGAATTCCATGGACAACAATCAATTGATTTTGTACCCTTGATCTATAAACATGAGGGTATATTGTGGCACCCCATTTTTATAATAGTTGATGAACCCTAAGATATAACTTAATGATCCATGTAGTGAGTATGAGACCAATTATTATAGATTGAGTTTCCTAAGACTTCCTTGACTAGTGACTCAGTGGTTCGAAACATATGTCCCATTAAGAGGACTTGATAAATCATAATACACATAGTTTTTTCAAATTTGGGGGTGTTTTATTTAGCATGTCCATTATTTATATGATATTTAATCCCCTATATTAGGGGACGTTTCCAATAAGGTATGGTTTACCCTCAATGAGCACAGGGAATTAAACCATATCGGTGTATCATGATCTGATAATTTTAGTATGGTATTGGTCCGATGGAGTTTGTGTATCTGGTAAATCCCTACTGTATCCAAAGTCATATTATCTGTATTGACAAATGGCGATAATAACAAATGAGATGATTTTTAGTAGAGTCAATATAACTCAAGGAATGGTTTCACCCCATGCATCCATGTCCTATTGGTTATATTCCACATGGGATAGAAGTAATGTTCCATTATTGAAGTGATAACAGATTTTTACTATCACTCAGTTGAGTGCCATTAAGGATGTAATTTCTCATGGAGTGAGATATCTTGTATGTGAATAGCTATTACAAATCTTAGGGTTTTAATGTATGGATGTGTTTTTTACATGTAAAATATTAAATATTTTTTACTATATATGAATGATTATTTTTAAGTCTCACATTATGAATGATATAACTTGTAATGAGTGGAATATTCAATAATCCTTCTGTTTTGTTATTTTGGGGTTTCATACTAGGTATTGGTATACTCATCCTTCCTTGGTATCTTCCTACACATGTCATGTCTTATTCAGACGATAGACCTTTCCACGAGGTATTTAAAATACCAAACATTATTGGAACTTATTTTGGATGAGATTTATTAATTTTTATACTTGTATTTCATTTCATAGTAGTCCCCTCCCTTAAATAATGTTGAAATCAACTTATTGTTTTTTGGAATAATTGTATGCATGCATTGTTTTAATTTGTTCTAAATTTCATCATTTTATGGGAAAAGAGATGTGTGTATGTGTGTATGTATATTAGAAAATTCCATGCATGTTTATGACATGCCTACTTGGAACTAGTTTGATGCCCATCACATATTGGAGGAAAATTCAGGGGCAGTTTCATCTCAGGCCCCATTGGGTAATGTTTTGAGAGCTTTAACGGGTACACACCTTTTATGAGTTTGAAATCACCAATGTCCACAATACATGATTGTGTTATACCTTGAATCAATGAGAATTAGACAAAATATATTGATTATGGATTTCATATGCTTTGTTGAAATATTTATCAAAATATTGTTTTATCATGATTCCGACTATAAGTGATTTATATTTCATAGAATGATGAGGAAAGTGCAATAAAATAGTTTATCCATGAATATTGAACATCATAATATAGATAATGAATTCATTTTTGGATTAATTATTGGTTGTGATTTTTTAAATTATTAAACAGTTAAGAAGGAGTTGTTTCAATAAATATTTGATCAAGAAGGAAAATTTGTTACATTCTGTAAACATATACCCAATGTTTTATATTTTTATATTATTTTATTGGATTTTAATGTAGAATAAATATATTTTTAATAGATGAAAAACAAGATGGGATATTTCTTAGTATTTACATGATGAAACTTATATTTAATTAATCAGTTTATTATAAATGTATTTATATATATTTTTTCATATAATTGTGGTTATTTAAATTCTAATATAAATTTGGTATGGAGATTATTTGAAATAAGAATAATGATAAGTGTTAATTATTGTTTCATGTTTTATATTTATAGATTTTGGATTTTGTGTAGTTGAATGCAGTTGTAATATATTTTTTTTAAGGAATAATAATGAAGATATAAGAAAATATAAAAGAGTTTATTTCAAAATATTGTGTATGAAATCAATGGGTAATGATACATAACATGTATACATACAATTGAAATTAATCCAAGTAGCACAAGTGATGGTGTTTGGAATCCATATCTTGAAGGACTATTTTGTTACTACAATATTTTTCTTATAAAATATACTATTATAGGAACACATGGAATGTCAAAATTAAATAGTGTACCTGATCAGATGAATATAACCAGATTGAAGTTACTGTAACAATTGTTTTATAGTAGTGTTTTTGATTTTAAACTGTTTTTAGATCATTTCAAGTACTGGGAACTTTTAGTGTTTAGTAGATATTATAAAATATTATGGTCATGATTGTCTAATTGTTGGTTTTTAATAGGTCCATAATTATATAAGAAGAGTAAAATGATGTCACAAAAAGGGCATGTACAAAAAATAGAACACTAATTCACTCACTAAAATATGTTTTCTCATATATCATGACTATTCTTCATTTAAACAAGAGTTAAATTGTATTATTGTATTTCATGACTGAAAGAAAATCCATAATTGTAGGGTAATTTTTAATGGATTCTTTGAATAGTTGTCCATCGTATTAAATTATGAAAAATATTTATGTTTTAACATCAAATGGATGATTAAAATGATAAATATTTTCAATCAGCACATTTTTATGTGTAATATAAATAACACTGAAATTATAAATGAAGGATTCTAATTTTTAGTTAAATAGATAATATAATCTTTATTTTTATTTTCAACAAATGTTTTCGACATAACTTGTGGGATTTATAGGTTTTTCAAATTTACTATTTGAAATTCAATTTTTTATTTTAACTATATTTTTTGGTATCATTTTATCCTATTTGGAAATTCATATATTAATTGTTTAATTATATTCTACTGTTTTATTATTCATTTAGTTGATTTTTTCACAAAAGTGAATTTCGATATTTGATAGAAAAGTTGTTTGTATGTAAATTAGATTTTATGATGGTTATATATGGGTAGTTATTCATGGATAAAGACCTATTAAAATATCCACCAATGAGATCCAAACACTTCTAAAAGGTAGTATTGAAAAAATGTAGAATTGTCAGATGACATCAATTTTTGGATGATCTATGGATCAAAACAAATTTTTTTCATAACTAAATGAAGGCTATGATATAGTGGGGGAGCACATTTGAAGGCTAGTAAAAGTTCATAATTGATCCATAGAGGGATCACTACCTACATTTATTACTAGAAAATTGTAACTTATTGTGCACGTGATTTATGAAAAATTATTTCATAGGATTTACAAAATCGTGGTGAACCCCAAATCCCAAATTTTATTAAGATAATGTAATTGATATTTATTCTCTGAATAAAAATTAAAACATAATAAGGAAAATTATGGAGAATAATACAAATCAGTAACCCACACGATATTGTGATATTGGACTATGTTCTTAGTACAAATCAATGTATAAAAGGTAATTCATAGTGACTGAGCCCATGTAAAGGATATTGATTTGACTTGGAGAAACAAATGGATTAATATGTATAGGTATTTGAGGGTAATTTTATAAAAAGGAGGGATTCCCTCAATGAAGGAGGACATCAGTCATTTTGAGAATTTTAGGGATGATGTACTAGAATATAGAATAAAAACTTGTTTGAGGATAATCTAGAGGTAAACAATATTTGATATTGGACCTCCTATACAAAGAATCATCCTTCATAAAACTCTATTATTTAAATATTTTCACTATTATTTCATTTTATTTTATTTATTATAATATTATTATTGTCTAATTTATTTTTGGGGAATAACATTTTTTGGTAATAATTTTCACATAGTTCTGGTTAAATTATTTTTGGACACCATTATGTATTTTATTACAATCAATTATTTTTTTACTATTCAACAAAAAATGATTATTTTTCCAAAAAGAAATTGGTCTCTATAATGAATCTCATATTTAAATACACTTTGACATTTTGTTCCTATTTATTGGTGATTAGTGAATGAAAATTAATTGATTATTTTATATTGATTCCACCAAAGTCATTATAAACAATAATTGATTGGAGTAAAAAGTTGATAGACTACCAATCCAACCCAGTTATGATTCAATAACATTGATTGTTGCTTTATATCTATATTGATTCCAATATAATCTTCACAACATGATAACTAAAAGTATCCAATTGAATACTAGGAAATACATTTTCATCCTGTTTAAAAATATTTCATCATCCATTGTTTGGATAACGTTTTCTCATTTTTTCACAGTTCCAATCTATTTTCATCACAATCATTCTACCTCTATTGTATACATCACACTGTCAACATCTCAATCTCTTCTTGCAATTATTTTTATTTGCATTTTTCTGGTGTCTTTGAATTTAACAACCCAAAATTTTCAGTTCAAGCCTACTTAGTTGTCATTGGTTTTATATAGAAAATGAATTAACAAGATTATTTTTTCTAAATGAGAGTCTAATCATAAAAATAAGTCCTTAAGACAATAGATTTTTTGTTAAACCCTTAATCAATATATAATTGACATTATATAATCCTTAACAACTAAAACCATAACAATATGTGACACCATGCACTAATATTTACAAGGGAAGTCCCTATGGATTTAAGGATAAGTGGAATATAATGATGAAAATGATAAGAGATTATATAGAAATGGATAAAAAAATAAATTTGGTATTTTCCAAATAAATCATATTTTCAATAAAAGTTTAGTGAAAAAAATAGATGGTGGAAACACTCATCATGTGAACATGCAATGGTCGACAAAAAACATTTGAGGAAGTTAGTGGGTGTATGGTAAACCCCTCAAATTCAAGGATGAAAAATCTAGGAATTCCCATTTTTAAACTTCTTAGTATCATACATGGTTTTGAAACCTTGTTTTGTATTCCTTGAACTAACCATATAGATTATATTGGAAAAAAATTTAAACAATCCTAGTTTGATCATATAATTCCTATAATCATGTGATAATAGTGTGATTTCCCCATTAGAGAATAATGGATAGCGTGGTTATCTAGAAAACATCCATGCCTTGGACAATCTTGCTCTAACCAATAATATAGGTACAATAAAAAAATCAACTCCACTCACTGGGTAACCACAATGTGTCTCCAAAATATTCGCAAACCATGTAAAACACATAATTATAATAAATAGTATAAATGATAAAAACTCCATATTATTTTAATATACAATAAAAATAAAAATAATAAATATGATATTTATTTTTTCAACATCCACAACCTGCCACCTTTTTCATCAAATTTATTCAGTAAAAATTGATGCATCTGAAAAAAACACCCAATTAAAAATATATGGGTTTTGGGATTTAAACCTATTAAGATATTAATAGTATGAACCAAAAACAAAAGGATTAACTCTTAAAATCCACATATAATATCCAAAAACACTATAAAAAATCTCTAATAACGAATCATCCATGATCACAACAACTATGGTTCAAGTGTAAAATAGTATTATCATAGGCCTCCCACCCATGCAAAATTTATCTAAAATAGATAAATAAATGAATGTAATTTCATGAATTACAAAAATAAAAAACATGAACTTGTTTCCACAGATACTATAGGATTAATATTTTCTTCAATATCCAAAACATTTATAGAAACAAACCTAAAACACCACAAAATACGTCCACAAAAATGATCATATATAGGCCAAAAAATTAAAAAATTAAGACAAAAATCCAATTAAATATAAAGTGGGTCCATACATGGGTCATGATTCATGATAGGGTGTCTGGGACCTAAAATATAGAAAACCATGAAATGAAAACTCATACATGTATAAAAAACTACCACTATCAAATGATCAATTGTATGAAGTAAAAAATATCCATAGCTAACCAAGAATCAAACTAAGGATCTCTAATTTTTCATTTATCATGAAATCAATCACTAGAAAACTAACATCCACTACTAATTATAAACAAAATGAAACAAACCCAAAATCTATACACACCCAAATAATTTTTAATAATAATCCAATTAGTTATAATACATCCCATGTATGAAACTTGTAAAAACCAACCAAATTTACAATGAAATTAATCTCCCAAATATGTTATATAGCTAATACGTTCCATTATAATAAATCCATTTAAAAAACCACTAAATATATCCCTTGAATCCAAATTAAATATAATTTCACATTGTTTTCAAAAAAGGGGACATGGAATTCAAAAGTGTTTCACGTTGAGATCAAATTACTGGATACCTCTTCTTTTTCTAAGAGTATTGGATCTTAATAACCAACTCTTTAATATCATGTTTTATCCAATCCCTATTCCAAAATAGATGGAATCCCCTCAGTTGAACTAACCATGACACTTTTATTGTATTTTAATGAAATGGATAAAAAACCCAAATCCTAAAAAGAAGGTAGATCTAATTTAGAAATAATGGACCTAATATATGGGAAACTCCCAATTCAATTTAATAATACAGTAAGGAGAAATTACAAACTAGAATATGATGGATGTATTGAAATTATGAAAAATGATTTTTTACTCTTTTATTGACACCTAATCCTGATGAATACTCTTGAAGTACCTAACTATTTATATATTTTATATTTTAAATAATTTTAATAAATAAATATTTTCCTAAAAAATTCCACATTCATGCCCCCAAAAAATAGATAATGAACTAGACTATCCCACGATACTCAATTGGGTCCTTTTTTATAGTCAAAACATGATTCACCCTTGAAACATTTATAATTTCTATAGAATTAATAATTTCATCAATATTATTTTTCCATTCCATCACCTCAGTAGATTTTCATCTAACATTGAAATATAGTATCTAGTAGTTCAAGAACCCTTGGATGGTTTCTATAAAATGTGGATATCGTGTATCCACAAATTAGTATAGACTATTATTATGATAAAAAATAAATTATTCCACTCTTAAACTATTATAATGGTTATCCTATAGATCATCCCAATGAAAATAATTCCCACTTTTCCATGAAGTTACTATAGTAAAAATATTTTTTTTTATATATAACATAAAACCAAGTTATTATTTAATACAAAAATAAATGTAGAAATTTAATTATAAATTAAAATTATTTTGCAACAAAATTCAAAAAAAGAAGAACTATATGTGTAAATAAATTTAATTATAATTATTTACTATTTAAATAATTATAAAACACACTTTTCAAAAAAAATACATTGAAAAACATTATTTTTCAATGTCATTAATCTCCTTCAAAATTATCACGAAATCCAATTTTGAAAAATTTCATAATTGGATTTAAAAAAATATAATTTTATTACATTTAATAGTCAATAATATAGACTCACAATCAATAATATGTTTTTTATAGACATAATACCAAAGAAATTACTTTTTTATTCAATTTTTTTACAAAAGTATAAATAAATATATCTAAAAGATGAAAAAAATTAAAAACTATTATATTAATATAAAACCCACATCTAATAACATAAATTACACATCATTACCCCCATTATTTAACTCCATAAACGGGTAAACACAATTTTGGGAAATTGGTAAAAGAAGATAAGAAAAATAATAATCATATAGTGGATATAAAACTATGAATTTTTGTCCCAAAAGATGGAAACTATACACAGACCCTACAATTGGATATTGATTTTTTCATAGAACATCCAAATAGGATAAAAATTTATTCCCAAACGGTGTTGGCTAATCCTGTATCTCTATTTATTTCTCCACCTTCATCTATGAAACTAAAGGAGACATCTAAATTAGAAATATACTCATGGAGATTAAAATTCCATCATTTGACATAAAAATAAATCAATAATTCCAAAAAACTGAATTTAAAAAACACTCATGTCCAACCAATATATGGTAACACTAATTTAATCCTAAAATATAGATATCATGCACTACTTGTGATATATCTCTTGTATTATGATGATGATCCTAATTTTATTTTTATAAAGGATGACATGAAATAGAAATAGGTCTCTATGATACGTTTTTTTCATGAACCAACTATGGTCCTCCTCGAATGAAGCACATAATATATGATTTGGAATTTCTTGTTACACATTCTCGTTTTCCAAGAAAAGAAATTGGTTTGAGATTATCAAATTATAACTATTGGGAATCCTTTCACCTTCAATGTTTAAAAATCAAACATAAATTCCACTATTTAATATTTAATTAATTATCTATATATCGTACTCCCATGGAAAAATTAATAGCTCTATAAAAAGTAAATAAAAATAAATAGTAAAAAATATGAGTATATATTAATAACATAACCAGATATTGTTGAATTGGTAGAAACATATAATTAAAGAGAATATTATCTAGACTATTTCGTAAAATACATAAGCATCCCCAAATAGAAATAAGATTTAATGAGACATCCATACTCGATCATTCTCCACCCATGGAACCCATGAGAATGCTATATATCTTTATCCAATAAAACCAATACATCTAAAACATGAGAAAGAATGAAATTTATTCACCTAAATAAAAAACATAATATATCCATACATCAAATAATGAATGTTTGTTGTGAGTGAAACCATGAATTTTCGGTCCTCAACAAATATTTTATACATTACATTCTAAAAGGTATTTCATTTTTTTAATTTTGAAATAAAATTATAAAATAAAATTCATATATATCAGTATAATAAGAAACCAGAAATCATACCCATGATCATTTTATAATATTCCATATAACATCTATAAACCTCTACTTTTAGATCCTATTATAAGGATATAAACATTACATTTATGGCATGGATATAGATAAAGGTGACTCTATTTCAACATTATAAAACATAAAAACATAAAAGAAATATTGGACCACTTATTTACCCAAGAGTCATTATTGTTTATAATTTTTTAAAATAAATAAAACCAAATCAGAAATAATAATACAGAATTTACGAGAGTATTTTTTCGCTACTATAACCACCTTTTTATATTCCATATTACATCTTCATCATCTCCCACACATGTCCTGATAGTGGACTACTTACTACCCATGGACCTTTAACGTTTATATTTTTTTACAATTTAGAAACCCCTTCTTAAAGAATACCCATTAATTTAAGGTAGTATTAATTCCTATTATTCCCAACTTTTTATGTTCCATATTAATTCGTCATCATCTCACACAAATTTCTTCATATTATAATACTTTATAGACACAAATCATTTAATATTAACTATTTATTACCTATGAAATATGAAACATATGAAGGGTGAGATCAAATTATCTATAAGGGTGAATATAAGATTTAACAATCGAAAGACATCAGTGAACATAATAATAAAATAATTCCATTGAGTCATAATAAATGTCTATGAGTAGAGTATAAGAATATCCATACCTTTAAACACATAAATCATTAACAAAAAAATGTTGAATAAATCATCATCAAAATAATATGTCATAAGAAACAATTATATTGATCCATATGATTACAATATTTATCAATGATACCTTAAGATTCATGTAGGAATTATATAAAAGAATTATCTTGGAACATCCTATTTATATCAATCTTAAAAATTGAATTACTATAAATGTTGACCTTCATCTCTAAATAACTCAATGCATTGATGGGATATAACATTCCCACTTATCCATGTCATATAATGTGACAAAATATCCTTGGTTAATAACATAACCACCCATACATGTTTTATAATGAAAACACCCATCTTGGATTTATAACGTAACCACCAATGATCCTAAATGATGTATGTGAACCATATCATGAATAATATTTTTCATTTAATCAAAATTCACATATATTATATCTTTAATAACTTCACCAACTCATGGAAATGAAATGGTTTTTGTAAAAATAGATTTATAAAATCACAATCCATCTGTAAAATTAATAATTATAGAATCATTTAAACAAATCCCATTGGGGAATATATAACATCATGGGTTTTTTATATTTATTAAAAGAAATAATAGTAAGAAATAGTTAAATAATTTATTTATAATAAACAATTATCAACAATTTTAAAAAAACATTTTCTATGAAAATAACTATTAAAATAAAAAAGTTATTTTAAAATATTTAGTGGTCAAGGTGTATTAAAATATGTTAATTATATAAATTTTAATTATAAGAATAGTTTTAATTATTTTAAAATGTGTGTCAAAGTTACCCATTCTGAAAATGTTAAGACATTTACATTTTAAAAAATTTAAAAATATAGTCAAATATAAAGAAAAATATCATTAAAAAATCAATTATTTTCTCAAAATAACACATTTTTAATAAATTTAAAAAATAATTATATATAATAGAAATAATCTTGATATAAAATAATTACACTAGATCAGTATCCCTTATAAACAAATATTCATAATAATTACTTAATAAAGTAGGGATTCAATCAAAAATAATCATATGAAACCGATTTTTAAGATGAGGATAATAATAGATATTTTCATGAATATAGTAGGAAAATATTATTTCCTCTTAAATATCATTCAATATAATTAATTTGAAAAGATGTCAGATTGTATCATAAATTGTATTTCTATTTTGTAACTCCACAATTATAAGAACCATGAAAGAACTACATTATATAAAATGATAAATATAATTTAATTATGGAAATTCAGGATACAACTGGTCTATCTAAAAGTAGTTACACCTAATAAATTAATATTGTTGTATAATATATCTTATGTCACATAGAAGACAATTTGAGAAGATAAAACCATATAATGATCATATCCTTAATGTTGTAATTTATCAATCAATCAATTTTATTTGTATCCAATGTAAATACAAACGATAAGTTTAAATGAAACATAATTTATTAATATTTAGGTACACATGTAATCTTATAATATCCAATAAAATGAAGAAGAAATACCACCAAATGAAAAGATGTTTTGTTATGAACTTCTTTACCACTTGGTAACATTTTTTTCAAATCATATTGGATGAAATAATTCAAAATGAAACATATAATATAATAATTTATGAAGGATTCATGATATTTCATGTAAAAATTTCAATAATAGCACCAAAATAATTGAAATTTACTACAGATCATGAATATATGCCTTAATTATGAAAAATTGAGAAGAGGTCCATTAACTCAGGTCCAGATATTCCAAGTTTGTCATTTTAATCATTTCTAATAAAGTTATATCAACTATGTATTTAATATGAACAATTTAAAATTTTAGTACATTTTACATATATAATTTATCATATATATTTTAATTATATATAAATAATAAATCACTTAATTCCATACCCTATGTTTTGAGGACATTTGGTTCATTCCTTCAAAAAATGTTCAATGTGTTGACCTAGGTCAAAGAGATTACAATTAGATAATATCTAGAATAATAATAATGAAATAATTATAATATTAATGAATCGTTTATTTTTTTAAATCACCAGTTAATGATGCATATTAAAATTTAAATATGTTACATTTAAGGAGATGGTAGGTCGTATGTTTTCTTGAGTAACATTTCAATTTTTCAATGAGATATATACAAAGAAGTGAGGTATTATTTTATCGTTATAGAGTGATCATAAGATCATAAATATAATTTTATTTCTCTAAATACAATTAAATTTATCATCCATTTGAGGTGGTAATGAAAAAATAATCACATCTCTTCATTGAGGTGGTAGTCTACACATACACTTAGATGGAATTATCATATGATTGATTCATAGTGAATGGAATGGTAATATGGAAATGACATATTATCTTTTCAGAATGAAAACATTGTAATTAAATAGTCAATGAATTAAAATATATCACATATATTCCTTTAATGTATCCTTGGTACAATCCATGAAATGTATTAGTGAAAAATGAATCACATCACGAGGTGATATGGTAGTTCACCGTATATAGGAGAGACGTTATCACATCACCCACGGAATGGAATGTAAGAAGTCATATGTGATATTATTAATCCATGAGTTTACTTATGGAAAAAGTATAATATAAATTATTTAAATACAATGTTATAAAATAATATGATATTCGATAATGAAAAAGGAATTACAATGGTTCATGATATAGTAGTCCACCATACATATGATTGATGGATTCATTTACCATTTAATGGAAGAAGTTATTGATATTGATTATTAATTTAAACTAAAAAATATCACTATATAATTGATATTATTTATTTAAAAATAATAATTTAGAATATTCTTTGCAGGATGGAGATGAAATAAAATAAAAATCATGTTTAATCATTATTCGACTTCATCAGAAATCCTCATTAGGTTTGCATGAAATGACATCCTAAAATGGATTTCTAATCATACGTAGGGACATAAGAAATGGTTATAGAAGTAAAAATGGTATTCTAGATATTATTTTTTAAACCAAATTTCATTTAAGTTTTATGGTGGAGAGGATATGGGGTTCCCCTATATAAGTGGTTGGAGGAAACATTGGGATGTTTGGAAAAGAAAATTGATACTAACTTGTTTAAGATTAATAGAGTATTAAAAATAGTCCGTTAATTATCCTTAGATAATATAATTTCTTAATATTTTTTAACATCACATTTTAGAATAGATTAAATTTAATTTTAATACTTCCATTTTTAGTTTAACCCATAGTTAACCTATTTTCACCTTAACCATGGAAACATATTCATACCATTTTCACACGTCATTATGAAAAAAATTAAGCTAATCATGTTATATAAAAACTATTATTATAATTAAAAATATTTAATACATTTTATCAAACTCATTTCATATAATTGAATGTACATAATTTAAAATTTAACCCCCCAACATGAAAAAATAGTCTTTATGAAATGTATTTTTCAAGAATTTGATGATTTAATTAAAACTAATTGATTAGTTATAAAGTATACATAAATTTGAAATTATATTTTTATATATATAATATATATTTTATTTAAATCATTACACATTAGGGGTCATTTTAATTAGTAAAAATTTGAAACCATGACGCACAATAAAACTTTTCAGAAAAAATGCAATTTTAAACCCATAAAATGAAATCATAATAAAATAAATATAATGATGATTAAAATGTAATTAATTATATTATTACTAATAAATAATACTTATTTTTATAAAATAAATGTAAAACAAAACTGTTCTTTTAATGTAATATAATTTATTGAAACAAAATGATTGGTTTAATTTTGTTATGTAATTTTCACTATTTACTTTAAAATAAATATTTTGTAAAAAATACCATATGTTCAACCTATGTTAATTTTGATATTCAAACTTCCAAAATAGAGTTCATTTAATTATTTTTTTTAAAAATCTACATAACGAAATTATATTATTTTAACAGAAACATCAATAGAGATCATTTTTTTAAGCCAAATTTTAAAGAATAAAATTACCATAGAAAATAGATTTGTTAGTTATTAAGAATATATCGATAAGATTATACTAATTTGGATATATATAAATATCATAAACTACTGAATTTTATTCATACCTTAAAACCTAATGACTATTTTATAATTTTCATACTTAAAAATAATAATATTTTGTGGTATAATTAATCTTAGTGTTGTGTGTCTTTTATGATATCAAGCAGAACATAGTTTATTAAAATATCAGTGTGGTTGTTTATACCCATTTAAATAAATTTCATCTTCATAATTGGAACTCAATGGTTTTAGTCAAATGTTTTATATTAGAAAAAATAAATCCTGTAATCCATCAACGTAAAATGGGTAATAAATCATCCCCTTGTTTATTGGGAATGGAATATAAAATGATCATCTGGAATAACACATTTTGGGTTTTTTAATAGTTGAAACATTCTGGATAGTAGTAATATAGAAATGGTAAAAAATAAAAAAATACTTAATAACAATTTATTGTCATAAAGATAACTGATCATAAGAAGGTAAATGATCATGAGAAAGTAAACATCATGAAAACCATAGACCAATGGGGTGTGAAAATGATAACAGATTTCATATGAAATGATGGTCGTAGGATGAAATTTTATTTCAAGATCCTTTTCATAGAGTTACAAAATTACATAACTTCTCTAACCAAAACCTAATTAATATATACTTAGGTTAAAATTTTAATTTCCCCCATTAATTAATTTTTTAAAAAAAATCTAATTTTCATTCTAAAAATGAAGAGTATTCAACATGATTTATTATTCCTAAAGCACTAAAATAAAATTCCATTGAATCACATATCCCAAAGGGATATCTTTAAATTCCACAAATAATTTGACATTATTGACTTTCAAAATGGTTGGATTATTTTTATATATTAAAAAAATGAATAATCATACATATGATGAAATAATACATTAATATAATAAAATTAACTACAATAACAAAAGATCAAAACAAATCATTCTATAAATGAATAACCCTATAACCCAAATAACCCGAATATCCATAAAATTTATTACTTTTATTATATAAATGGATATTTCATACTATTAATCATTCAATAATATATTGGTATTGTAATTATTATGATATAACCATAATCACATAATCACCAAATCAATTTTCAATCCCATTGTCATCTAAAAAATAAAAAATATATTGAAAATATGAAATTAATCAAAAAATTTCAATCTTTTTATGAAAAATAATAATTTAATAACACCTTGGAAATCACATAGGGTAGTGTTATGAACTTCCCACATATATCCCTTCAATTGTGGGTTCATGAAGTGTTTTCTTTATAGATTTGATCAGTTGTTACCCGGCCTTCAGGATTTCTTTATTCAAAAAATTTTATCCGTATAAAATTCCCAAAAATATGATGATCATATTTAAAAATAACCATAAACATAAAATATAATATAAACCCTAAAGGTTATAAAATACAATAAAATTTGGATCAACCATAAACTCATAAACTAATTATGGTATCCTAAAACCTTAAGATAATATCACATGAAATAATTACAATTTTTAATGTTAAAGAAATTTTTTTCTGATAGTATTTATTTCAGCCCTAAATCTGCACTCCTAAAGCTGTTTATAAAATTGTAAATATTTAATTTTTAACTTTGATACTAATTAAGGATTCCCTCTTTTTTCCATCTAAAACTTACAACATCAAATAGGAATATTTAATCAAACATATAAAAATAGACTATTTGGGTATAGATTTGTAAAAAATTATGAATAATACTTCCATAAATATTCTTATGAATTCAATGTAGTGTTTATGCAAATTTACAATTGATTCCCATATTTCATATTAAATCTTTAATATGTCCCCCAAACATCATCACATTCTTTAACATTAGAAAAAATAATATTTAATCAAATTCTTTAATAACATATTGAATAATAAAAATAATAATGGTGATATAAAATGATCAATATGGTTAAAGAGTGTCATTAAAAATTGAATTTATCTAGTGATAATTAGAATATAAAAATGGTATGACATCATTATAAATGTTAATGAGTATAATGTAAGAATATTCATTCCCATCAATACTAAGATCATCAATCATTAAAAATGGAATACATCATTTTACAAGTAATGATTCATAATAACCAATAATCATATGACATGTGCTTTGAATCCTAATTAAATGAATCATTAAAATCCCATAGGAAGAAAAAAAGAAAACATTTTAGTATCTTGAAACATCATCTTCATTTAAATCATACAAATGGAATAACCAATATAGTAAATTTCTATCATTGGATAACCCAATCAATTTGATTAATCAAATTTAATCGCCAAATTATTTGTTAATAACATAACAAAACATCCTTTTTAAATGAATATCCACCTATATTGGGGTTATAACATAACTATAAATAATTGGTTTATAACAGAACCAATGTTCATCATAAATTTTCTCAAAGAATCATACTATTAATAAATTATATATATTTCATTTAAACATAATTATCAAAAAAATATTAATTATTAATTTTACAACATCCCTAACCCATGGAAATGAAAATAGTTCAATTGAAATCCCTTGAAATAATAATAATCCTTATAGAGATTAATAAATAATTGTATCATATCAAAACATCCTAGTTGAACATAATTAACATCATCGGTTATTGATGATAATGATCTAAAATACCATTAATATATTGTAACCAATATTTTGGATTAAAATAACCTTTTCACTTCAAAAAACATCATAGGATTTCATATAAGATGTAAAATTATTTTTAGGGATAATTTCGATCATTTCTTGATGAAAATGTCATTTCTATTTTTATTAATTGTGTTTATAATCTAATAATTTCTCAAAAATTACTGAAATAATATTATATTAAAAAATATTAACATTTTAAAGGAATCATTACCTCATTGATCGGTCTTTTTGGCAGGAATATATGTTCATTTTGTTAATTTTAAATGTAAATATTAATTTGAAACATTTTTTAACGAGAGTAATATTGACCCATTTGGAAAATGATAAGAAATTTAATTTTTATATCTTATTAGAAAAATGTAAATGATCTTGAAAAATAGATTTATGAAATCATTTAGGGTTATATATGATAACTATAGATAAAATTTTTGAAAACAATTATATGGAATAAAAATATCCAAATGTGAAATAATGATACAAAATCAAGAATCACTTGTAATTGTCTTCAGTGATATATAATCAATCATTAATGAAGGAAACAGAAATTAAAAATGTGAACAACATCAATTACTAGAGTAGAAGAAAATATACATTTTTAATGAAAATAAGATCAATTTTTTTTTCTCCCAAAGGACCCTGAACATAGACAATTCCATAAAGGAATGTAATTGTATCATAATACATTTTCTATTTCAGTAACTCCCTAATAGTAAGTATGATTAAATAATAATGTTATATGAAACATAAAATATATAAAAAATAATTATATTCATGAAACAACATATAAAAGTAGAATTAGTTACAACTTAGAAAATATTATATGTTTATAACATAACATTGGTCACAAAGAAGAAAAATTGAGATAAGTTACTCTTACAATGACCATAAATTTTATCTGATGATTAATCAATGAATAAAATTGGTGTATAAAATATACATCCACATAAAATAAGTTCAAATAAATAATAACATAATGATATTTATTTAAAAACATAATCATAGAATATATAATATAATAAATAAGTAACACGACCAAATAAAAAGAAATTGAGATATGAAATTCATTACGATATGGTAACATTCCATTTAAATCCTCTTGGATGATATCAATTAAACCGAAACAAGAAATACCAATATTTTTTAAGTATACATATATTACATGTATAGTGGTTATTAAATACAAAATATTATTTTAATTTTCTTCATATCATTATAATATTTTACAACGATGGAAATTTGGTTTGAAATCCATTACCATGAGTTCAGAAATTCCATGTGTGTCCACTAATAACTATATAATAATTCTATATAAAATTCATAAGAACCACTATATAAATTTATAAATTATAATTAATTAATTTATTTTTTTTATTTTAATAACACATTTAAATAAAACATTTAAATACTTAATCAGTTTTGTATACATCGTGGGTTTTTTGGACATCCAATTCAATGTTCCAAAACAGATTTTGTGTGTTCACCATGGTCAAAGTGATCATTATTGCATAATCCTAAGAATAATATTCTAGAAATAATTATCATTTGTATTAATAAATTATAATTTTAAAACAATAAATGAGAAATATTTATGAAAAATTAAAAATGTTACAATCATAGAGATGGTAGGTCATATATATAAAATGATTAAAATTTCCATTTTCGGTGTTCATTATGGAAATAATTTATATATTTTTCTATTTATAGAATAACAATAATATCATAAATAAATAAATTAATATATATATATATATATTCCATGATATTTTTTGATGAAAAAATTATCACATCAAATCATTGAGGCAATATTCCACACGTACACATGAACGATGGTATCATTTCCCTATAAACGGAATGGTAAAAAATAAATGATATGTTATAATTTAGGAATTTTAAATATGTAATTAATATAATAATTATGTTTTATGTATAACATATATTCAATTTTATCCATATTACCTTCCATTAATAGAATTTGTAAAAAATGAATCACATCACTTTGCGATAAGGTAGTCTACCGCACACAAGAGTGACACTATTGTATCCCCAACAGAATGGAATATAATAAGATCTAGGTGATATCAGAACTCTAAAAGAATAATTATAATTAAAATATATTATATTTAATATAATTCATTCATTATGACATATTTTGAGAGAAAATGATGAAAAATAAATTACATCATGTTGCGAGGTGGATGTCATCCGTAAAAATGATTGAGTATTTATTTTCCAATTTTTTGGAAGAAGAGATAGAAATTGTTTATGTAATTATATTAATAATATATCAGTATATGGAAGATAATTTTATTATTATATAAGAATAATTTATTAATATTGTAATGATGTGTAAGAATAAATAAAATAAAAATGCTCGGTTAAGCATGACATATCTCCTTCGATCAACCTCGTTCTATTATTTCCAAAAATAAATATTTTCATAGATTTAATTAAAAAAGAGATATAGGTAATTTTTAGGTAATTAAAGAAGTTATTATTTTTAGTTATTCACTTAATCTAAAGGAATTGACATTTTGAAGAGGAATGGATAGTTGGTGTCCATTTATAAGTGGGGGAGATGTGACATTTGAATGGTTTTTAAAGGGAAATTGATGCCCAAAATTTTCATATGAAAAAATTATAAAAAAAATTCAATTTTAAATTATTATATAATATAATTTATAAATATTTCATGAAAATATATTTTTGATAGGTTGATATTGGTTTTTAATTTTCTCTTGTTATTTCAAGCCCTCAATAAACCCATTTTCACATTAATTGTGATAAAATATTTTTATTAATTTACCTCTTCATTTGGATGAAAAATTAAGTTATAATTAATAGATAATTTAAATTATTATGAATCCAAATATTTAAAACATTTAACCAAATTCAATTCATAAAATAATTGTAATTTAATGTTATATAATACATGAAGATGTGCAAAAAAATAGTTTTCATGAAATGTTTTTTCTAAGCATCAGATTATCATATTTAAACTCTATGACTTGTAATAATTATTTTATGAAATTAATTTATTTTTAATATATATATTATAAATTCAATTTAAATAATTAGTCATTATGGGTTATAATAATTAATTAAAATGGAGAATCATCATGCACATTAAAACACATTTCAGAAAAAATGAGTTTTTAAACCCAAAAAGTAATCGTATACTACAAAGAAATATAATCAAGATCCAAATGCAATTTATTTTATTTAGTATAACTAAATTATACTTATGTAGTGTTAAATAATATTCAATTTACCTTGGGACCATTAACTTTATTATTTTATTAAAAATAAATGAAATTTCTATAGAAAATCGTATTTTAAACTATTTAAAAATATATATATTTTTTCATGTTAATGAAAACTTTTCACCCAAATATTATTTTGATATGATTGTTTATTATAGAAATTTAATTTTATCATATATTTTTTTTTCATCTATTTATTTGATTTAAAGAATTTTATCACAAACATAAACTAAAATCATTTTTTGTAGAAAACATCATTTTATAGAAAAGAACTAACACTATAAAATTAGATTTGTTGTTTACTAAAAATTTGAAAAAAATTTAATTTTAGTAGTAAATTTATATATATATATATATATATTAAAAAATATTTAATATTATTTATATCTTATAATTTAACGGTTATATTATAACGGTCATATTTAAATCATAATATTTCGTGGTTTGATTATGCATGATGTTTCATTTATTATATGATATCAAGCATCAAATACATTTTTTATAATTCTAATTTATTGCATTACAACTAAATTTTCATTAATTATAAATAGTCAAATTGGATAAATTTTCTCTACATATGTTATATTTATAAAAATACTATATTTATTGGAACTTTTTCTATAACTTCATAGTACATATTTAAAAACACTTCAAAAACATGTAAACATTGATTACTATTAGATAATAATTATAATAAAATAAATCATAAATAACAAATAAAAATAATGAGAAAACAAGAATCATAAATAATGTTGATGTTATTAATTCCAATACAACAGTGGAACATAAAGTATTAAGAGTTGATAATCCTTAAAAAAATATCATCTAGTGTTGTGGGTATCATACTAGGATCTAAACTGAGAAAGACCAAGACCATAACAAATAAATGGTTTTTAAAAACCATATATATTCTATCCAAACCAAAAAAATGACAACAAATTAAAATCAAACCTATTCCATTGAAGGTACACCCATATCCAAGAACAAGTCACTCTAGTGGATAGTAAATAGTGTATGGGATGATTTAGTGTATAATACATATGGAATTATATCTCAGTGTCTAGTGTATGCATGAAAATAATCCATAGAAGGCCAGCTATTAACTATATCACAGGATCAATAAAAAATAAAAATAAAATTTTCACATATCCTACCAATACTTTTATGTAATATTCTTAAATATAATACCAATTTAAGAAGAAAATATAAAATTCCACTTGAGGAAACTATTAATAATAGTATGAATGAATCATAGGGATCTTAAAAAATAGCCTCACATTCACATATAGGGAAATGTTTATAATTAACAAAATGGTGAAAAAATAAAACATTTTACAATTTTATGATTCAAATGGAACTCTAACTATTTCAATGTCACAAGATAATAATTCAATATTAAGTAACAGTCATGTGAAAATAAACTTTTAACTATGTATAATAGTCAACCAATCTCTACAGGGCTATACACAATCTTTAACAACAATAAAGAAACCATGAATTAGTCACCAATAACCTTAATTATGACAGTGGATTCCCCTATGTAATGTGAGAGAAGGTTAAAACTAAGGGGGGTGGTAGAAGTGAGGAGTGGTGAATGGAAAGAATAATGGATGTAATTACCCATGTATTCAAATTGTCTTGAGAATACAATGAAGCAATACTAGACCTCAATCATCATCATAAAGATGCCAAAAGGATGGAACTAAATGCTGAAGGTTTTAAAATGAAAGTGGGTGATGATTTGGAATTTAAGAGCCTAAACCATTATCATAGACACCATAAGCAAACAACTCAATATATGATGCATAAATAAATAAATGAAAACTAAATAACATAATTTATATCAAGATGACACCAAAGTATACTATAGTGGAAGGCAATTAAATATCCAAGAAAAATGAAAAAGATAACTACATGAAACTCCAATACAATAACAAGACTCAATGATCCATAAGATACATGATCCAGCATTACTGAATATCCCAAGTTTCATGAGGTGGTGCTATGTCCATGTTATTAATTACCTGATCCCATTTCCTGAAAGATATAATTTTCAAAAGCACTAAAGTGCCAAAGCATGGGTAAGTAGAAAACTCAGTATGCTTTACCGAATGACTTACCTACTCACGACACTATGATAAAAAGGATGGAAATATTTATATAAAACAAATTTTATAAAATAGTCTCCAAAAATTATTTATAACTAGATATAAACACGTCTCAAAACAATTTAAAACTAAATATAAACAGTTGATTGTTAAACCATTTTTACAAAAAAACACATTTCAAAAATAAAAAACCAAAAAAAGTAATTAAAACCATTTCTCAATATAATATTGGAATAATATTTCCATTCCAGTTCTCCATACACCCATCCATACTTGGAATCTGAAACTCCCTATACTCGTGAGTGGTGAGTTATCTATCCACTAATCCTTCACATAGTGGAGCACATTAATGTGGTTACTTCATGCCCATATCTATCCCAAGCTCTTGATGGGGGTCCTTTCTTCCCTTATCCATCCTAATTCATATGAACACATTCCACAACCAATGCCAACCCATTCCAAAACCAAGAGTTTTTTACCAATTCTACCCATTTCAATAAAAATATTCTTTTATTTAAAAACTTTTAACAACCCAATTCCAAACATCAATTCCATTTGAATAATTTCATTACATTAACTGAAATCACATTAATCAAATCAAATTTATATACATCCAAAAAACCCACATTCTAAAATATTTATTTTAAAATCATGAATCAAGCCCTTTATCCCAAAAAACAAATTTTATAGTCTTCCAAAAACTGAAATTCAAGATAGTTTTTGAGATAAAAATAGCCAATTAATCATATTTTCATAATAAGAAAATCAATTTAAAATAATTCCAATCAGTTCTACTTAGTGATTCAAGATTGAAGCCACCTAACAGGATGGTATTAATGAAAATTGAAAACGTATGATGAATGATCAATACACCAGGTAAGAATTCAACAAAACTACCTTAAATATGTTTTATTATCATGTTTAAGACCAAAACTGGCTATATTTATGAACAAATACCGTATATATACACATAACATCTATAGATATAAGAAACTGTTTAGATATGTGAACTAGATCTAAGTATATCTAAGAAAACGTGACATGAACGAAGAAGAATGATGACATACCTCATGAATCAGGCCTCTAAATGACAAGGAATGATAAAAAATTATTCTAATTCGATTGGGAGAGGTTATACAACCTTAAATGGATAAGAATTATGATCTACAACCATATAGTAAAAAATAAAATCCTATAGAGTCAAAAACAGTTGAGAACCACTTTTTTAGGATCTCACATTAATCATGTGCATGTTTAGCCTGCATGGTTTTACAACCCATGAGCTTCCCAAGAATTATCTACTATTGGGATGACACTTTAGAAGCCTCCTAAAATGTACTCTTCCACCGACCAGCCACTGTTATGGAGCTACTGTCTAGCATATGCCAATATCTATGGTTTGTCCTAGGATTCTTCACTGTTTAAACAAACCATGTGCATCACGTGCCCCGTACTATTATCCCAAAAAACACCATACGAGTTTCCAAATCACTCCCAACCATAATCACTATACATTATATACATAAACACATAAAAACATGGTTATATTCCAAAAAATGTGGGTACTACATTATCCCCGCCATTGATTTTTTCGTCCCTAGAGTAGAAACACATCCTTTCTCTAAAATATTCTATAAAATGCTCATTCATTTCATTCTTGCATTCCTTTGTATCTTACTGATTATGAACATGATTCAATAAAACTCATACTAGGATTTTAGTTTTTCTAGGAACAATTTTATCCAACCTGTACAGTATCCACACCAAGATATGTACCAATGAATCATCTGCTCTAGTTCAATGTGACTGCGTCTATTAAATGGTGAGAATTCCAACCGATATTCCACCTCAACAACCCATTCCAATATCACCAAACAACCAATTTATCAAAGAGATATCTTTACAAACATACAAAAACAACGATGTCCATACCTTGGAGAAATCTGCAAGAACACATGATCACTCACCATGAATGACAACTGTCTTTGATGATAATCCTAAAATGATTTCTAATAACATCAGCCACCCCCATATTATTATTATCAATTGAATATTATCCGTTGTTTCCTAGAAAATGATCGACCTAGTTTGTGTAGTCTCACATGTTTCCACAAAAAGAAGGGAAGAATGACCAGGATTCCCATAAAATGCTTCCTATAGACCCATAAGTTTGGAGACATGATAGGTGTTATTATAAAATAACACTACTAAGAATATATGCCCCTCCTTGATATATGTATGTCCATTACACAATACCACAACATTTTTTACAACATATGTATCATCTTTTTGGATTTCCCATACATAATAGTATGATTTGTCGTAATTGTAGTCAATGGTGTCCCCTGTTATTTCTATAAGGATGTCCAAAAAAATGTGATCCTTGGATGTCTAACTAAAACTATAGAAATTAGTATGTCATACCTATTTATATCATCATTCATATAAAATTTGGATAGATCCTCTATCGTATGAGTTTTATGAATAGGGTTGAAATGGGCCAACATAGTGAGTTGATTTAATACCACCCATATGAAATCATTATTTTGAATTGTTCATGGGAAGCCTATAAAAAATCCATAGCATTCTTTGCCCATTTCCAGACTTGGATATGTAATGACTACAATATAAATTATGGTCATATATGTTCTCCCTTATCTTTTTGATTAGTTAAGAACCCCAAAATAAACTCTTCCATTTTCATTTTCATTCCCCTCCACCACAACTATGCCTTCAATGCCTTATAAATATTCTATATCCCTATATAAAAAACCCTTCATGAATGCTAGTAAGCCCCATTATGTTTCTCTTAAGAATGCATACATAGAAACATATGATAATTGAACCATGAAACTAAAGTCATATCTTGTTTCCATCCCTCAATGGCCTCCCCACTATTTTGCATTGATCACATTACCAGTCATTCCACAATGAATGTTTGCGAATATATGAATGAATTTATCAAACTAGGAACTATAGAGATAGAAAAGAAAACTGAACCACCATCTCAAAAATCAAATTCAACCAGCTTGTCATCTAAGACTGACATCAACTTCCATCCATCTAAATATTATTTATCGAACATTGTATTTGGCATTATTCTTAATGAATATGCCACCAAATTATGTTTTCTTGGTGTATATGTCATGTCATAGTAGAAAATTTAGAGATAATCTATCAATATTCTATGAATTATATTAAAAGACAATTGTGATAATTTATGTATCAAGCTCTTATGATCAATTAACACAATGAATTTCTCCATAAATAGATAGTTATGCAAAGTCATTAAAGCATGGACAACTGCAGGTCACTAAAAATCATGTTTTGGATAATTATTCTCAAGCATGATCAACTTCCATGAACGATAAGAATCCACATGGTTTCTATTCTTCAGAACACATCCCGTCCTAGATCCCAAAGCATCACAGTACACAACAAACCCCTCTCCGGATTCAGAATAAATCAAGATTAGTGCTGATATAAAATTAACATTGATCTATAGGAATCATTTATATCTTTCCTCAGTCTATTATAATGGATCTTTCTTCTTTGTCAAAAGTATCATTAACCTAGCTAGTCATGACAAGTCACGCAAAAATCATTGGTTGTAACCATCTACACCACCAAAAATCTGTACCTCAAAGGAATTATTCAAGATTTTCCAAGAGATAACAGCTTATATATTTTTAGGATCCACTAAAATAGTATTTTCAAAAATTCATTTTCTAAAAAATCATTCTTAGTGCATCAATAAATCACACATTGATAATTTGGCATAAAAATAGTGGTTTTTAATGATTCATTGTAACATCCCAGGTAAATAAAGAATAAAAAATTTTCATATTTATTAATATTTACGGATTAAATATTAATTTTTCTTTAATGGGGTTGCTATGTTCGATAGCGTACCCAATACGCAACAAAGATTTTCTTTGAAATCTTACGTTGCACACTAGTAATAAAATAAAATTATTTTAAATGGTAGTTAACAAATAGCTGTTTTATTGGCAGGAATGAATATAAATAACTAAAATATGATTATATATGTTTGTTAAATGTTTTTACATTTATCCAATAAATGATAAAGGCTTAAAATATGAAAAGAATTCAATTTTATGCATAGATACTCTAATATTCACTAAAAGGTTGAACTATCGCCTTTTGATGGAGAAACCTTTTTAAATATAGTTTTGGTCACTCTTATACACTCTATTGGACCAAATAAAATTATTCTTGAGAATCGGGACATCAAAATTTACTTTGTGATAATTTTTGGTATTTTTCCGATAAAGTTCATTTTTTAATGAATAGTGAAATTGTTGTATTTTAATTCAAAACCTCTTTTTAGTATAATTTATTTATATGATTATATTATATTTTTAATTGGTTTTAAAGTGAAATTAGAATATATTTTTACCATTAAATCCAATAGTGGTCATTGGAATTAATTTCACTTTGAAATTGGACTTAAACTAGTGTCAATCTTTTGATAAATATTATTTCATAAAAACACGCTATTTGTTCTGACAACGGGAATTAATTATTAAATTAATTAATTTAACTTATATGATTTGAATTTTGTAAAATATATATCATTTTTTAATTCGGAATATCAAATATAGCTTAGGGTGAAGTTTTGGTATTTTTCTGAAAAACTTCAATTTTTATTGAATAGTGAAACCACTAAGTGGTACATAAAAAACTGATTTTTCATTTAAAAGAAATTTAACCACCTCTGTGTTTTGAATTTAAAAAATCCGACATACATGGTTGTCATTAAGAAGTAAAATTTGGTTCAATGGGATTAAAATAATTTTTTGGTGAATAGTAACTTTTATGTTTTTAATCGCAATTAGAGGTAATTAGTTAATTTAAGGTAAAAATAATGTTTTTAATAATACAAATGACCTTAAAACATGCCATACCCTTATTTTATGTGTCATGGACGACCAAGAAAATCCATGGGTCAACTTGGGGACCCCATGGAGCCACTTTGGTAGGAAAATTACATTAATAACTTTTTATTTAATGTTAAAATGAAAATGTCACAAACATGTGTTGTTTTACTAAAACAATTTTTACATGGGGTTATAGAATTCATATTTTTTACTATAAATATTCATTAGAAAGATAAAAAGATTTCCTACATCATGATAGTTTTAATATTATTTTTAGACATTAAATAAATTAAATTATTTATGACACCATGATGATGCAGTGATCACCTCATTATTTGACGATTTAAATAAAATGAAAAGATAATGTAAAATCTAAGACCTAAACTTTTCAAAAACCTATTGGATGGGTTTATTTAGAAATATTATAAACTTATCCTAGAAATATATAATTTTCAGACCATTAAAATTCGAAAATAATTTTATAATAAATTAACCTTTTATAACTTTCCAAGAGTGCCCCTCCTCTCCTCTTATAAAAGGCCCCGACATATACCACCTTACCCACACCTCTAAAGCCTTCTTCTCGGCCTACCCATACCAATTTTGTCTTTACACATCCCTATATTACTCCTAGAAGTCTCACTTTGGTCATAAGTCTTTCCAAGGAAGCCTTTGAGCTCAAATCAAAAAGAGTTACCCGATTTTAAGGTAATGTCTTCACTTGTATTCTTTTGTTTTATTTTGCTTCTCCAACCCCATAAAATCTTTTTACTAATTTATTTTGTAACAAATCCAGTATCTCCAATATACTAGGATTTTTTTATAATAAGTATTATAGCTACACTTACACACACCTACATCTAATGGTTAAAGAACATACTGTTTCTGTGGATGGTGAATTTCTGCCTCATGAAACGATGTTTTTTCAATATTATTTTAACACCTGAATAGGTGGACATTAATATTTCACTATATTTATATATGATATATAATAATTTTATGTTTTCCTTATGCTTTTGTATTTTTCATTTATGTCATACCTTTATGATTTCGATTATAAGTAAACGCAATATCTTCATTTTAGAAGTGTGGACTACCACCCCCTCAAAGTGATTTGATTCGTTAATACCATATGTGGTATATATAAAGGATAGATTTAATGATATTATATATGATACCATACTAAATTTATAATAAAATTATGTATCATTATGTTTTAATTCTATTAAATATGAAATAAAAAATAGAAGTAGCGTCCATGCGTACGTACGGCTTACCGTCTCCATGAACGGTGCATTTCACTTATTACCTCTAAATGTTATGTAATATTATAAATGCATGTATATAATGGATATATATGATACATATGATATCAAAATAATGAATATAATTCTGGATATAATGTATATTTTACCCCATGAACAAACTTGTAATTATAAAGAGTTTATTTTTGACCCAAGTACAAATGATCGTTAAGATGACCGTTATTAACTTAAATAATTACATAGTGTTCATGAAATGGTAATAAGTGATATAAAAGTAATAATGAACTTGAAAAAGGTTCTTAAGAAAGTATAAATTCACTCACGTTTATTATTCAGGAAATTAAAGAATGATCGAGCCAAGTCAGACCCGAGGTATGGGACTTCATCTCAATCTACTTTCATTGAGGCATATTTTGTTTTATACACCACTTTATTTTATACGGTGTATAAAACCATTTGACATTTATGTTTATTCAAAAGGAATATTTTTATACAAAGCGTTTTACTAAATGATAAAAGAGAATGTTTTTGTCGTACGTATGCGGCGACAACGACTTTTCTGCCACCGTGATCATTATTTGAGTTTCGACTTCCTCTACAAGCCATAATTTTTTTTAAAGAAAAATATATACGATGTTTTACTTTTCATTTATTTTGGTATTGAAAATGGTTTTGATAATGTTTTTATTATATCAATGTGTTATTGATATCTTGTGATTGAAATGTGGAAATGTTATGTTTCCATTATTCATGTTTTTTGTGATACGATTATGTTATGGTTATTGGGCATTGTTATGAAGATGGGTGGTTCCATGATAAACTAGGGGTGGGTGAGCCCGATATAGCTCTCCAATGCATTGGGTAAGATGAAGCAATTAAACGATAAGGTTTCTCTGAAGATATTTAGGGAATATACTATGAGGGGTATTCCAAATGTAACCAAGATGGTTACGCCCTACGTAAAAATGTTATGAATGCCTCATGTTACCTTCATGTCTTATGATTTATATGATTTATTCATGATTTGATGAGGTATGTTAATGTGATTATGTTTTATGGGTAAAGTATGATTTCATTTATTCTTATGTATCCATGTACTCAGGTTTCCTTTCCATATTTTTATATCCCTTACTAAGGTTTTTATGCTCATCCCAAGTTTTTGAAATGTTTCTTCAAAGAACAATGTAAAGGTACATGATATGATGATAGTGTCAAGGAAGTGTCGAGAAAGAATCCATGTTTTATTATAAATATGTTTCTGTTGATGGGAAAAATGAATACTATCTTTTATGTAACCACTTTGTTTAAATGTGGAATTTAATGCATGTTTTATGATCTAATTCTCTAAAACTCTAGACCTAATAAGATCCTAAATGTGTATTCATGAAATATCTCAGGATTAAGTAATGTTTAAGGATGGGGGCTTATAGTTGGTATCAGAGGTCTGTTTAGATAACTTTAGATGATAGAATTATATTAAATGATTATCAAAAATATTTTTTATGGTCAAATTTAAATGATATAGAATTTGAATATTACCATGTTGCTTCATATAAGACATGTTTATTCAGAATGGTTTTCCGCAGAGGAAATAGGGAAGCAGTGCTAGGAAGGCATACAGAAGGAAATGAACTTCCGAATCAGAATCTTGAGATGGTCAGAATTGGAACTGAACAGTTTGTTACAGTAATGGTGCAGTTGACTCATGCGATAAATGGTGGTGGTATCCATGCACGAGATCAGCCAGATCAACTGCAGAGAAACATGTTAGTGGTGGATTATTTCATGAGGAAACATCCCCCATCATTCAGGGGATCATTTGACCTTGTGCTGGATGAAGGGTGGATTAATGCACTAGAGAAGATTTTCGATGTCATGGGGTGTTCAGACAATCAAAATGTTAGTATTTCTATTTACCATTTTGAGGGGGAAGCAAATTAGTGGTGGTCGGTGGTTTAAAATATCAGGGACATTGATGAGATTGATGCTCTTGAATGGGATGAATTCAAAGGTATGTTTCTTGAGAAGTATTTTCCTAAGGCTGTTCGACTTAGGATGGAAAACAATTTCCTAGAATTGAGGAAAGAGGAAGACTCAGTGGCTGCCTATAAAGAAAAGTTCACTCGATTGGCAAGGTATGATCTAAATTTTATTCGAGACCTTGATAGTAAAATCAATCATGTTTACTTAGGATTAAATCCAAAATATCGAAGGTCTGTAGCTTCTCGCGAGTTTAAGAGTTATGAAAATCTTGTTTGATGTGCTGAGAAGGTGTAAATAGAGTTTGCCGATGATCAAGTGTTCTATAAAAACCTGCAGAAGAAGAGACCGAGGTGGCAATAGAAAGGAATGAATTCTTTAAAAGGACTGACGGTAAGAAAACTAAGTTTCTAGTTTGTGATAAATTTGGTAAAACACATGCTGGGAAATGTCTTTTGAATTCTGGAAAGTGCTACCGATGCGGTAAGATGGGACATAAGGCTC
This sequence comes from Viscum album, assembly GCA_963277665.1. Lineage (NCBI taxonomy): Eukaryota > Viridiplantae > Streptophyta > Magnoliopsida > Santalales > Viscaceae > Viscum > Viscum album. The sequence goes on from OY728158.1 coordinate 437,672,836, forward strand.
TTGATTGCACTAAAAAATATTAGGGTGATGGTAAGACCAAATTTTATTTATAGTTAGTGAAATATTTTAGGTGCAATGAGATGGGTCACTATGAAAATGAGTGTCTGAAAAAGATCTCGAGTGATGGGAAGTAGTTATACTACAATCAGAAAGGGGTGGTGAAATCCTTTGCAACTACTTCAGCAGATATCGGGCCATCAAATGAAGTTATATCAGGTACTTTGTTTTTTCAGATTATTCCAGTGTGTTGTTTGATTCAGGGTCTACACATTCTTTCATCTCTGAAAACATTTATAGTAAAATGTTAATACCATCCCAATAAATGACCCCTGAACATGTGGTAAAAACACCTGGGGGAAATGTTGAGGCAAAAATAATTTATATGAATCTTCCTATCCTTATCCGTGGAAAGAACCTACTTGAAAACCATATTTTTTACCTCTAGTAGAGTTTGATGTTATCCAATGTATAGATTGGATCTCTATTTACCATGCAAAGATTGACTATAGAGCTAAAGAAGTTTCTTTTTAGAAAGACTTTCAGTTTGTGTACAAGAATGAACCCTTACTATTGATAACATATCAAGAGGCCAAGAAACATGTAAAATATGGAAATGAATGTTACCTTGCACATATCTTTGAAAAAAAGGGAACTGTTTAGATTAATGATGTTCCAGTGGTAAATGAGTATCCTGATGTTTTTCCAGATGAGTTTCCTAGAATAATACCAGATCGGGAAGTTGAATTTACTATTGAATTAGTTCCTTATGCTAAGCCCATTTCAAAACCCCCTTATTGAATTTCTCAAACTGGACTTTTTGAGTTGAAGGAGCAATTGCAAGATTTATTAGAGAAAGGTTTCATTCGACCTAGAACATCACCATGGGGTACTCCTGTTTTATTTGTTAAAAAGAAAGATGTTTCTATGAGGCTTTGCATTTATTATAGAGCCTTTAATAATGTCACTGTTAAGAACAAGTATCCATTGCCTCATATCGATTATTTGTTTGATCATCTCCAGGGAGCTCAGTTTTTTTCAATGATTGACCTGTGATCGGGGTACCATCAGTTGAAGGTTAAGGAAGAATATATTCCGAAGAATGTGTTTCGAAAACGATATGGCCATTCTGATTTTGTATTAATGCCTTTTGGGCTAACCAATGCACCTGCTGTATTCATGGACCTTGTAAATATAATTTTCCATGAGTTCTTGGATAAGTTTTTGGTGGCTTTCATTAATGATATTTTGGTGTTTCCTAAAAGTAAAGAGGAGCATGAAAGACATTTAAGGATTATTTTGAAAACCTTAAAAGAAAAGAAATTGTATGGGAAATTCAGCAAGTGTGAGTTTTGGTTGCAACAAATTTTCTTCCTTGGTCACATTGTTTCTAAAGATGGGATAACTTTTGATCCTGCAAAAACAAAAGTTATTGAAGAATGGACAAGACCCACAAATGTAACTGAGATTCATAGCTTCCTTGGTTTGGCAGGCTATTAGCGAAGGTTTTTTAGAAATTTTTCACGGTTATCTAGTCCAATGACTAAGCTAACTCAGAAGGGTGTTATGTTTACCTAGACAAATGAATGTGATGATTGTTTTCAAGAAATGAAAATAAGATTGGTGAATGCTCCAGTTTTGGCACTACCTTACAGGAATGGTGAGTTTTTTATATACATCGATGCTTGGTTGAAGGGACTTGGTTGTATCCTTATGCATAATAATTAGGTAATTTCATATGCTTCACGTTAGATGAAAACACATGAGGTAAATTACCCTACACATGACTTGGAATTAGTTGCTGTTGTTTTTGATCTAAAAATTTGGAGGCAACATTTTTATGGAGTAAATTGTGAAATATATACCGATCACAAAAGTTTAAAGTATATATTTACTCAGAATGAATTGAACATGAGACAGAGGAGATGGCTAGAATAAATCAAGGATTATGATTGTACAATTCATTACCATCTGGGAAAATCAAATAAACTGGATGATTCTTTGAGTCGAAAAAGTAATGCTTCGTTAAAAATTTTGCATTTGGAATGTGATCCTTTGGTTAAGGATTTGATTAACATCGGCATAGAAGTTTTCAATGTAGGAAGTTCTTCTGTTTTGATTCAGGTATCAGTGAGATCATCTCTATCAGACATAATTAATCAATCATAGAAGCAAGACAGCGAGTTGTAGAAAAAGGTAGAGATGGTTCAGAAGGGTAAGTTTCCTAAATTTAACAATGATAATGATTGTGTTTTGAGATTTGGGAAGAGATTGTGTGTGAATTTTGATTCACAGTTTAAGATAGAGTTGTTATGTGATGCTCATAGTTCTCCGTTTTCAGTTCATCCAGGTAGTACTAAGATGTATAGAGATCTTCAAGAGTATTACTGGTGGGACGGAATGAAAAGGGATATTGGTAATTTTACTATGAAGTGTTTAACTTGTCAATAGGTAAAAGAAGAGCGTCAGTTACCGAAAGGGATGCTTCAGCCTTTACCAGTACCAGAGTTAAAATGGGATAATATATCCATGGACTTCGTTGTGCGATTTCCGAAGACACCTCGAGGTATTAATGCAATCTTGGTTATTGTTTATCACTTGACTCAATCTACTCATTTCCTTTCTATACAAGATACTTTTTCCCTAGTTCAACATTCCCGTTTGTATCTTAAAGAGCTAGTCATGTTACATGGAGTTCCTCTCTCCATTGTATCTGATCGTGATCCCAGGTTTACTTATAGCTTTTGAAAAGGCCTTCAGAAGTCATTGGGTACTGAATTAAATTTTCGTACAGATTTCATCCTCAATCAGATGGGAAGTCATAAAGAACTATTTAGACTTTAGAGGATATGATACGTGCTTGTTCGATTGATTATCAGGGAAGTTGGGACCAACATCTTTCTTTGGTTGAGTTTTCTTATAATAACAGTTTTCATTCCAGTATACAGATGTCTCCCCTTGAGGCATTATATGGTAAACAGTGTAGAACTCGAGCTTTTTGGGATAAAGTGGGTGAAAGGAAGCTGATGGGACCAGAATTGGTAGAAGAGATGGCAAAAAAAGTTCATTTGATTTAGAAACACATGATAATAGCACATAGAAGGCAGAAGAGTTATGCGGATAACCAAAGGAAGGATCTATCTTTCGAGGTAGGTGATCATGTTTTTCTAAAAGTTTAACTATGGAAAAGTGTGATGTGATTCGGTAAGAAAGGAAAGATGAGTCCATGGTTCATTGGACCATATGAAATTCTAGTGAAAGTTGGATCAGTTTCTTACCGAGCGACTTTACCTCCATGTTTATCTCAGGTTCATTATGTTTTTCATGATTTGATGTTGAGAATGTATATGCCAGATCCATCTCATGTTTTCAGCCCAGAGGTAGTTCAGTTGGAAGAGAATCTCTCATAATTTTGAACAACAAGTCTAGATTATTGACCGATGTGAGAAAGTGTTGCGAAATAACGTAACTCACCAGGTATAGTTTTTGTAAAAAAATCTTATGGTTGAAGAGGCAACATGGGAATATGAAAATGCTATGAGGGATAAATACCCCCGCTTATTTTGATAAGTGAATAAAATTGCGAGGATGCAATTCCCAAAAGGGGGGAAGGATGTAACATCCCAGGTAAATAAAAAATAAAACATTTTCATATTTATTAATATTTATGAATAAAATATTAATTTTACTTTAAAGGGGTTGCTATGTTCGATAGCGTACCCGATACGCAACAAAGAGCTTCTTTGAAATCTTATGTTGCACACTAGTAGTAAAATAATATTATTTTAAATGATAGTTGAAACGCAACCGTTTTATTGGAGGGAATGCATAAAAATAACTAAATTATGATTTATATATGTTTGTTAAATTTTTTTACATTTATCCAATAAAGTATAAAGGCTTAAAATACCAAAAGAATTCAATTTTAGGCATAGATACTCTAATATTCACTAAAAGGTCAAACTATCGGCTTTTGATGGTGAACCCTCTTTTAATATAGTTTGGGTAACTCTTATACATTCTATTGGACCAAATAAAATTATTCTTGAGAATCGGGACATCAAAATTTACATTATGTAAATTTTTGGTATTTTTCCGATAAAGCTCATTTTTAATGAATATTAAAAAATGTTATATTTTAATTCAAAACCACTTTGTAATCTAATTTATTTATATTATTATATTATCTTTTTAATTTGTTTAAATGTTAAATTAGAATATATTTTAACCTTTAATCCAATAGAGGTCGTTGGAATTAATTTCAATTTGAAATTGGACTTAAACTAGTGTCAATCTTTTGATATATATTATTTTATAAAAACATGCTCTTTGTTCTGACAGTGATATTTAATTATTAAATTAATTAATTTAACTAATATGATTAGAATTTTGTAAAATAGACATCATTTTTGAATTCGGAATATCAAATATATCTTAGGGTGAAGTTTTGGTATTTTTCTGAAAAACTTCAATTATAATTAATACTGAAACCACTAAGTGGTACTTAAAAAACTGATTTTTCGTTTAAATGAAATTTTTCCACCTCCATGTTTTCAATTTCACAAATCTGACATACATGGTTGTCATTAATAAGTAAAATGAGGTTAAATGGGATTAAAATAATTTTTTGTTGAATAGTAACTTTTACGTTTTTAATCACGATTAGAGGTAATTAGTGTAATTTAAGGTAAAAATCATGTTTTAATAATATGAAATGACCTTTAAACATGTCCTAACCTTATTGGGTGTGTCATGGACGACCAATAAAATCCATGGGTCAACTTGGGGACCCCATGGAGCCACCTTGGTTGGAAAATGATATTAATAACTTTTTATTTAATGTTAAAATGAAAATGTCACAAACATGTGTTGTTTTACTAACACAATTTTTACATGGGGTTATACAAGTCGTATTTTTGACTATAAATATTCATTAGAAATATAATAATATTTCCTACATAATTATATTTTTTTTTAATTTTTATACATTAAATAAATTAAATTATTTATGACACCATGATGATGCAGCGATTACCTCATTGTTTAACGATTTAAATAAAATGAAAAGATAATGTAAAATCTATGACCTACACTTTTCAATAACCTATTGGATGGGTGGATTTAGGACTATTATCACCTTATCCTCTAAATATATAATTTTGGGACCTTTAAAATCTGAAAATCATTTTATTATAAAGTAACTGTTTATAACTTTCCAAGAGTGCCCCTCCTCATCTCTTATAAAAGGCCCCCACCTCTACCACCTTACCCAATCCTTTCAAGCCTTTGGCTCGGCCAAAACCTACCCATTTTGTCTCTCCACATCCGTCTATTACTCCTATAAGATTCACTTTTGGTAGAAGGCATTCCAACGAAGATTTTGAGCTCAAATAAAAAAGAGTTACCCGATTTTAAGGTAATGTCTTCACTTGTGTTCTTTTATTTTATTTTGCTTCTCCAACACCCTAAACTCTTTTTATTCATTTATTTTGTAAAAACTCTAGTATCTTAAATATACTAGGATTTTGTTTAAGAAGTATTATAGATACACTTACACACACCTACATCTAATGGTTAAAGAACATACTGTTTCTGTGGATGGTGAATTTCTGTCTCACGAAACGATGATTGTTCAATACTATTTTAACACCTTCAATGGTGGCCATTAAGATGTAACTATATTTATAGATGGTATATAATATGTTTATGGTTTCCTTAAGCTTATTTATTTTTCATTTATGGCATGCCTTTAGGGATTCCATTATGGGTAAACGTGATATCTTCATTTTAGACAGTGCGGACTACCGCCCCCTCAAAGTGATTTGATTCGTTAATACCATATGTGGTAAGTATAAAGGATAGATTTAATGATATTATATATGATACCATACTGAATTTATAATATAATTATGTATCATTATGGTTTATTTCCATTAAATATGAAATATAATTGGAAGTAGCGTTCATGCATACGTACGGCTGATCGTCTTTGTGAAAGATGCAATTCATTTCTTACATCTAAATGTTATGTAATATTATAAATGAATGTATATAATGGATATATATGATATATATGATATCTAAATAATGAATATAATTCTGTATATAATAGATATTTTACCCCATGAAAAAACTTGTAATTATAAAGAGTTTATTTTTGACTCAAGTACCAATGATCGTTAAAACGACCGTTATTAACTTAAATAATTATATAGTGTTCATGACATGGTAATAAGTGATATAAAAGGAATAATGAACTTGAAAAAGGTTCTTAAAAAAGTGTAAATTAACTCAAGTTTATTATTCAGGAGATTAAATAATGATCGAGTCAAGTCGGACCTAAAGTATGGGACTTCGTCTCAATCTCCTTTCATTGAGGAATATTTTGTTTTATACACCACATTCTTTTATATGGTGTATAAACCCCATTGACTTTTACATTTATTCAAAAGGAATATTTTTATACGAAGCATTTACTAAATGAAAAAAAGGGATGTTTTTGTCATACGTATGCGGCGAGATCGACTTCTCCGCCGCCGTGACCATTATTTGAGTTTCTGCTTCCTCTACAAGCCATGATTTTTTTAATGAAAAATAAATACGATGTTTTACTTTTCTTTTATTTCAGTATTGAAAATGGTTTTGATAATGTTTTTATTATATCAATGTGTTATTGATATCTTGTGATTGAAATGTGAAATGTTATGTTTCTATTATGCATGTTTTATGTGATACGATTATGTTATGGTTCTTGAGCATTGTTATAAAGATGGGTGGTTCTGTGACAAACTAAGGTAGGGTGAACCCGATATAGCTCTCCAATGAAATGGGTAACGTGAAGGAGTTAATCGTTAAGGTTTCTCCGAAGAGATTTAGGGAATATACTATGATGGGTATTCCAAACGTAACCATGTGGGTTACTCCCGAGGTAAGAATGTTATGAATGCCTCAAGGTACCTTTATGTCTTTTGATTTATATTATTTATTCATGATTTGATGAGGTATGTTAATGTGCTTATGTTTTATGTTTAAAGTATTATTTCATTGATTCTTATGTACACATGTAGTCATTTTTCCATTCCATATTTTTATATCCCTTACTGATATTTTTATGCTCATCCCATGTTTTTGAAATGTTTTTTCACAGGTCAAGGGAAAGGTTCATGATATGATGATAGTGTCAAGTAAGTGTCGAGAAAGAATCCATGTTTTATTTTAAATATGCTTCCATTGATTGGAAAAATGAATACTATCTTTTATGTAACCACTTTCTTTAAATGTGGAATGTAATGCATGTTTTATGATCTAATTCTCTAAAAATCTAATCCTGAAAAGATCCTCAATGTGTATTCTTGAAATATCTCAAGATTAAGTAATGTTTATGGCTAGGGCCTTATATTCACAATATTGTATCCACATGTTTCTCATGATTATCCTTTTCCTTGAATAAATCGATATGTCATCCACAAACAACACAAAAAAAGAGTCCAGATATCTCTAAAATATCTGTTTCATCAACTCCATAATGACTTTTGGTGTATTCCTAGAACTAAAAGGAATGACTACATATTCATTGTGTCCATATATTCTTCAGAAACATGTCTTTGGAATATCTTCTTTCCAAACATGCAATTGGTGATATCCAAATCGTGTGTCAATTGTAGGGAACCACTAGGCTCCCCTCAATTGATCAAACAGATCATCTGATGTGGAAGTGGACACAAATTCTTTATCATAACATGGTTAATCTTATGATAAGACACACACATCATTAATGTTCAATCTACATTCTTCATGAACAAGACTGGTGCATCCCACAATGATTTTTTCAATCAAATGAATCATTTTCTTTCGAGAACATATAACTATACAATAAATTTCTTTAATTCTATTGGTTCAATCTTATAAGATTGAAGAGAAATATTACCCGTCCCCATAATGAGATCAATCATAAAACCCAAATCGCTTATATGAGGTAACCTTGAGAAGAATTTAGGAATGTGATATGTAAATTTATCTATGAATTCTGGAAAACATCTATCCTCAATCTCTTCCATTCATTCCAAAGTCAATGTTTCCAAATATTAAAAGAATGTTCCATCTATTGGTTCTATGAAACATGATTCACATGCATTTACAACCCATTTTCCTCTAAAGAGATGCATGATTCCATCTTGAGTTGTGAAACTAAATATTCTTCTATAATAGTAGATGTGATCCTTGATGGTTTTCAACCAATATAAACCCAATATAACTTCATAGAAATCCATCACAATGACTAAAAAGAGGATTTTGAGGTTTTAATATGGAGGTAATAATCTTATGTATTAATTATAGAAAATCAATTGCATGATAATCAATAAAGGAATTTAAGGCACAAATATCACCTAACACTTATATAACGGTAGAATTCAATATAATCATTCCTCTCACCGTAGATGGTCATGACTTATCAAAAATAATAACCTCCTCATCTCTAAAAAAATTATTTATTTATCTACACAAATTTTAGTTGCCTTTTTGATATTTCGATTGCAAATTATTCTTCCAATTCCTAGAATCCATATGGCTAGATATGTTCTTATGAAGTGTTTGATTCATTAGCCCTCATTCTATCGAAGCGTATAATGCTTGCAATACCTAAGAAGTGTCTTGAGCACTAGACCTCAGGGCACTACGGAAATAGTGTGATTGATTACCATATTTGTGTGGCCATAGAATACTATAGGCTGTGTCATAAACTCTAGCTTCATGTGGAAGGAAAACCAAATTTAAAATATAAATCATTTCTCTCGGTTCATGGTGGAAGATAAACTAATCTCACGATTTGATTTTGATTCCCGCTTCAACCATGGAAATAGGTGTCCCAATTCTACTTAATCGTAATGTTTTAGATCCCAAAATATCCAATAGGTATCATCATACTTCCTCCTCACCTAGATCATCAGATATCAAATTAATATATTGTATCACAATTCACCATGTATGTATAATATGTAATGTATGCAAGTTGATATTCAATCGAATCTCCATACATTTCCCTAATTTGAAGATATGTTCCTTCATGGATTAATTTTCCACAACATGTGGGGAGAATCACACTAAATTCAAGTTTTTATCCCATTAAACTGTGATATAAATATTTTGATGCTTCTGGTTGAATAATTCCATCATTCGCTGGATCTTAAAAGTATGATGATTGATTTTTTTATTAAAAAATTATTCAAAATACCCCCAAACTATGGCCTTGATCTAGTTTAACCTGCACTACTAGATCCTACCACTAGTGTGATGATGAAATTGATGATACGATTCATCATGTGCACCCTCACCTCTCCCTTTTTAGGTTCAGAATCACCTTTGAATATTGGTGGATGTTTCTTCTCGAACTCGATGGAATGGTCCACATGTCTTGGATTAACCCTCTAGTTCCATATGTCCATAGAATCAAACATGTAAATTATACTCCAAACCATCTCTTGGTTAACCTCTAGTTCTGGTGAAACATCATTCCTTGAATCTTCAACTAATTGGTTTGTATGATGTCTATGCGGTGCTATTTTCTAAACCAATAACATGATTTGTAAGTCCCACTCTCAAGAAACTATTGCATTTTCAATTAGAATTCAATTACATAAACTGTTACAACATTGTTTTCCAAATCCATTGTTTTTCCCATTCAATAGATGTTGAAAAGAATCCACTCATTCTTTTTGAAATTAAACCATTTTTGAAATCTATTATTCACCATCAATTCAATGTATTTCATTTTAAAAAATTTTATGCATTATTAAAAAATAAACACAATGAAAAAAATCATAAATAATTTCTCTAAATGAAAAATTAGGTCCTGGTGGCCATTGATTCCTCTATAATGAATGTAATGCTTGTCTCATTGGCTAAACACATGACAATGAGATTTCCAAAATCCTAATAATTTCTACAAAACATAAATTTAACTTACGATCTCTTTACAATATGTTCAAAATAATATAGATAACTACATATTTTTAGGCTCTACATTTGAAGTCATGAAAATACTAATCATTTCTATGATTCTAACCCAATGAACAAATAAGGATGAATTCAATTCTAATACCAAGATATTGATGACCACTTCTTAGGGAAGGGCTGAATAATCTGATACAATTTTTAAATACCCACTTATTCTCATTGTATTGGGAACTAAATGAATCATTACAATGTCTATAGATACAACACTAAGATTCCAAAGTATGGAAATAAATCCTAAAGGGTTTCCATTTCATGTGGGGGATGATTTACCTGTTAAGAACTAAAACTGTTAACAAAGTAACCCTAAGGAAAAAACTCACTATATGATGCATTGATAAATAAAAGAAAAATCAATCACATCGTTTATATCAATACCACACCAAAGTGTACTATAGTAGAAGATATGTAATTTTCAAAGTAAACTTGGTAAGATAACAAAAAGAAACTCAAATACAACCAGAAGACACCATGATACATAATATCTATGTTAATACATCACCAAACATCCCATGTATCACAATGTGGATCTAAATATATGTGATACTTCACCGTTTCCAATGTACCAAAAGATAGTATCTACAAAAGAACCAAAGTACCAAAGACGGGGTGAGTATAAAACACAGTAGGATTTAACCAATGACTTCAATAATCACTCCACTATGAATGAAAGGTTAGTAATACTTATATAAAATAGTTTATATAATATATCATCCTAACATATTTTATATCTAAATATATAAATGACATAAAACCTATTAAAACAAAATATAAAACAGTTATAGTTAAAACAATTTTATAGAAAAATAAATTTCTATAACAACAACAAAATAATTATTTAAAACCATATCTCAATATAATTTTTGGCACAAACATTCCACTCCACATCACCACACATGAAACCATGTATGTAAACTAAAACTCCCTATACTCGCGAGCGGTGAGTTATCATTCCAATAATACTTCATATAGCGGGAAAATATTTTGGGGGTAATTCATGACCATATCCATCCAATCCTTTTTATGGGGGTACTTCAAGACCTTATCCATGCCAATTCATACGAACACACACTACAACCCATGTCAACCCATTCCAAATCCATGTTTGTTCAACCAATTCAACCAATTTCAATAAAATTGTCCTTTTAATGAAAACCATTAAACAACCCAATTTCAAATACCACTTCCATTTCAATAATATAATTACTTTTATTGAAAATAATTTAATGAAATAATTTTTCCATAATAACTTAATATAAAATTTTGAAATCTTTATTTTAAAATCATGAATTTGGAACATTATTCAAAAATATATCTTTTCTAGATTTCCACAAACCGACTTTGAAAATGGTTTCTATAAATAAAAAATATACAATTCATCATCATTTTGTCACAATGTAATAAATATTATACGTATTCAATAATTTATACTAAGGGATGTAATTAGTCAATCCACCTTCCTCATCCTTTTTAATTAATATAGAAAATAGATGAAGAAAACTAAGTAACCAGGGTAAGAATTCACAAAATCCCCCATAGATAACTTCTTAAAACATGATCAAGACAAAAAAATATCTATATTCTGCATCAAAAACATTATATATTCCCATAAAAATCATTGATATGATAAACTAATGGAGAGGAAAAGTAGATCTATGTATTTATAATAAAACATGATAATAAATTAGAAGAACAATAACATACCTCATGAATCGGGTTTCTAAAAGCCAAGGAAAGGCTCCAGATTTATTATAATTCAATTAGAGAGGATATAAAACCATCAATGGAAACTAATTATAGTTTAGGGAATGATGGGAGAAAAAAATTCCTACATATTCAAAAACGTGTGTGATCCACTTGTTTAGGATCACACATTATCTGAGAGCCCGATTAATCCGCACGATGAGACAAACCGTGCACTAACTGTCTGTTAGCTACTACATGGGATGAACAATGGAAGGACTACATAATAGTGAATCCATTTTTTCAAATATAAAATCCACTATATGAATCCCATGACATTTTCTCCAAGGATTTAACATGGATTAAACAAACAGTGTGCATCTTGTACAACGTCCCTTTAACCAAAAAAACTCCTTGAAAGATTCCTAAACTCTCTCATCATTCATCAATATACTTCATATACATATAAACATAAATAAATGTGTACATACTAGAAAATAGGGTTACTACAATAAAAAAGGGTTTTACCAATGAAATTTTCCTTGGATCAGAGGCATTGAGCATCAAGATATATCAAACATGGTTAGATAACTCCCCATTCATGCACACCACACTCATAAAAACATAATTGGTGTTTGTAGGGTTGTAAAACCACTTAAATTAAAAAAAATACTTCATAGTTCTAAAATTTTAAATACCATGAAATATCAAATCAAAAAATATATAGATTGGTAATCCTTGGGCAAAACAAAAATTATTCATTTAAAAATAATAGTGAACTAGCATGATTTAACCAAAAGCTCCCATTACAATACACTGATTATTTTCATAACACAAAAAACCTAGGTAAATGGTAATCTAGAGGACCCTATACCACTTGTTGAATTTTATAGTAATAAGGGAAAAAAGATTGTTTAAAAAAACTTGAAAATTAAACAACTTATATATATATTTAATATGAGTGATACATGGTGTAAGATGAGAATATTTGATTCTATAAACACAAAAATTGTTGATGCTGAGGATAAATTTTATACAATACAAAATTTATAAAAAATTTAAAACTACGGAAACATTGAGTTTTGTAATTAAGAATCCATTAATCTTAAAAAGTGATCATTTAAATTCTATTAGTTTTTTTTAATAGTTGCAGGTGTTATGTCTAAAATAATTTATTGAAAAATTGTGTACTAATCTACCTATATCACATATCATGATAACAAATCCACTCAGAAATTCATGAGTTGAAGCACATCATGAATTAATATGTATTTACATTGAAACCAAACATGAATTATTTGATATCTTTCTTAACATGAAACCCATGTATTCTATTTTAACTTTGATATAGTAAACTGTTAAAACCTAAATGTTATACTGCTTGGTATTGATAGTAATAAAAAATTGAAGAATAATATGTATAATTATATTTAATAATCCAAATTTATCGATTAATTCATATAAAATAATAATACTAAATTTTTCAAAATCATCTTTCAGATCAAGAATATGTTTTCCTCAAAAAAAAATTGTATCATATTCTTTCATAAGTAATTTATAATAAATTTATAAAATTTTTAAATAATTTATTTTAATATGTGAATTTAATTTTTAAAATATTTATTCCAACATAATATTCACACGATTTTTTTTAATTTTTTTAATACAAGAAAATTTTTCAGTGAATAATTAAAATTAAAAATTTTTGTAAAAGGTATCAATTATTTTCAATTAAATGTGATGTTATTTTTTATATATTCTCAAAATTTATCCTAATTATAATTTTATTAATATATTTCAATTAATTACTATGTATTATTCATTATTCATTCTTTTAGTTTAAGTTAATTTTTGTGCATGAAAACACATTTTCCGGAAAATTGTTTTTATATATGGTATTTGTTTTTATTATTGAAAAATAGTTTAATGTCAAATTATTAATTATTTAAATGAAATGTATATTTTTTATATTAATTATATTATTATAAAATTTATATGAATATTTTTACAAGGCATGTAATGTTTTTAATGTTTTATACATAAAAATAAAATATTTGAAAAAAGGTTTTCATTTCATTTTTCAGGCGTAATTAACATTAAAATTTTCAACTTATATAAATTTTATTTGGTAAAATGTATTAAATATTAGAAATCATAATAAGTAATATAAAATAATATGTGTGTGTTAATTTTTTAATAAAACATAGTCAAAATTTATATTATTCTTTTTACAAGGCGTGAAATGTTTTTAACGTTTTCTAAATAAAAATAAAATTTTCTAAAACAAGTTTTCATTTATGTTTTCAAGGATAATTAATAATAAATTTGTCCACTTATATAAATTTAATTTTCTAAAATTGATTCTATATTTTTATTCATCCTAATTAATATAATATAATAGGTTAAAGTTCTTTGTTTAATAGAACATGATCAAAACATTAAATTTTTTAACCATGATTACGGAAAAATCTAGCTTACCAAGAGGCTAAACCTTTAAATATGAGTTGTAGTTATATTGGATCCTATTAATGTTGTTAATGTATATACACCATATATTAGTATAACTTTAAATAATTATCCATTTAAAACCACATTCACCTGAACATTACCATAAATCATTGAATTGTTTTGAAAAATTCAATATATTCCCCTCTCATCACTTGTTAAAGGGAATATATTATCCTACTTATTAAAACCTCTTAATCATCTAGTTTAGATACTCAGTAATAAAAAAATTAATAGAATCCTATAATTCTTTATAGGGCCATGTTCACTCTCTTAATAAATATCCTTCAAATATAATTGATTAATATAAAAGAGTTTTTCAAATAGTAGATATAGATCATAACAAGGTTCATTAATTTTTTTTATTCCATTATATATTTTAAAATTTATATCCATAAAAAAATTATGAAACTAGTATCATAAATATACATATATGATGTTAGATTCATTTCACAACAATTTATTAAATATTCTTTTTCCAATTAGTGATAAAAAATATACTCGTACACACATTTGGACTACCACCTCTACATAGTGACATGAATCATTCTAATCCACGATCATTGATATTTTGTTATTATGATATATTAATTGTTCATAAATGAAATTATTTTATAATATTGATTCTGGGAATGAGATTTAATATTTAACTTTCATTCATTCAATCCATTAATATATTGAATTTTTACTCATGCATATGTATAATTATATTTTACATAAAAATATATATTTATTGTTTATAATAACTATATATTTATTTAAATTCTATGGATGATGAAATCATGATAAAAATTCATGGTTCTTAATTAGAGAATAGAAACATAAATGAACAACGATATAATTAACACACAAAATGATCGAGATAATGAAATATTGATATCAAAGAGATGATAAGACATTATAAGTAAACTATTTTTGGTATTATATGCATTAATATCATTATTTTATGTTATAATAATAGTATAACATTTATTATATAGTACCTTATAGTGATTATGATGCAATATGGAATTGGGGTAAGGGTTTTATGTTACAATCACATTTTTATTTGATTTTTTACTCTTAAATATTATAATGATGAAATTGTATTATCTTCACTACCCAATAAAATATTATATAATATTATATTAATATTTGTGTAGGTTTATTTTTTTATTGATTTCATTTTTCCCACTTAAGTAGAAAAACAGACGCATGAAATGTTTTTAATGAAAATTATTCATTTTTAGTCCAAAATATATTCATCAAAATCCATATTTTCATTAAAATTTGTTCAATATTTTTTTACTATTATACATATAATAGTAAGAGTAATTTTAACTATTTTTTACTTTATTTAAAATGGATTAAAAAGAATTTTCCTTTAATTATCCTGAAATGTTACTTTTGAATTTATTTAAAAAAATGGGAAATGATTTTATTTGTTCAACATACAAAACATTAATGAATTTCCTAGACACGATAAATAGTATTATCAAAAAAATTTAATTTTTATCTTTACATCGATCTCATAAAAAAAATTCCAATGTTTTTTTAATTATTAATTTATAATTAGGTTATTCCAAATTGATTATGTAAATTTCCTCCCAAAATGTTTCAGAATTAATTTAAATGAATTTTAATCAATAATATCATCCATTAATGTTTTTGTGATTCTATATGGATACAATTCAGTGTAAGAAAATATATTCATTATTTGGTTTATTTATGATTATTATTATGATATTTTTATGAATCAATATCTTATCATTGTTTACCACATGATGATATAATGAGTTTTTTATGATCATGTAGCATAAATATTAATTTTCATCAATATATAATAGGTAGTTATATTATAAATTAACGATAAATTGTATCATTATCTACCATGATCTAGTGTGTCCATTTTAGTGTCACGTCCCATCCCCTAAGGCTTGTTCCATGACAACCCCAAGCCCGCCATCCATAGGTCTGGGGCTAGGTATTAGAACTGGAAAGGAATATCCCTATAATAGGAAGACATTGCCTTTAAACCTGTACAAAACATAATACATGAACACAACAAGAATCAACCACGAAGTAAACTTCTATAGTAAAAATGTTTTAAAAGTAATGGGTGTAGAATACAGGACCAAATATAATATAAAGGTACAAATGAAAGTTAAAACATCTCCTGGAACATTCACCGAGGATATGACATGAAGGGTAGGTATATCTCACAATCTGTAGTCACCGGCTCACGTCATGTCAAATCGTCCACCTCTGAGCACCATCCAGTCCAAGATCCCTTAGCCTTGATCAATTATTTCAATTGTTTGAATAAGATAGAATAATGTAAGGTAATATCCTATGTAGGGGTAAGTATAAGAAGACTCATTAGGGACCTCAATACCCCCCGAAGGAATCCTAGAGTTCTACAAAGGAAAAACCACAAAGCAAGACCTCAATCACAAGAATGAAGCATTCATCAACTCTAATTAAGTATATGTCCACACATATACCTAATTTATCAAAATATACTCATCTCAAACATGAGTAAACATAAGGCTCCAAATTTTAAGGCATTTTTAGAACTAATCTACGAGAGATGTAAACCACAAAGGTAACACCACGAAGGTAACACCACGAAGGTAAAAGTATAACAAAGGTAACACCACGAAGGCAACTCCACAAAGGTAAAAGTACCCCAAACATAACACCACGAAGGTAAAATTACCAAAAAGGTAACACCATGATGGAAAAAGGATCATATCACACAAGGTATATAACTTTAGTATATAAGTACAGATGATTAGTCATAAATCTAGACCATCTTATTCTATTCAGAGGCTTTACTGCTGACCCACACAGGATTGATAGATGCAAACCCATATAGGATTACTAGGCACTGACCCACATAGAAATGATAGATTATGACCCACATAGGATCATTAATCCCTGACCCAGAAATGATTGATAGATGCTGACCCATATAGGATGGATGTTCTTTATTCATGTTACATCCAGCCACTAAATTCCCACACTATAAAAACTCGTTTATGGGAGGATAAACTTCTAAAGATATTGGTCATATGCAAACCACCATGAAGTTATATGTATTAGTATCCCAAAGTTCTTCCATGTTGTAAGGGTTCTAACACGATAGAGGGCACGCCAATCGGCCGCTCATTCTGTGACATATATGTGTTTTTGTACCGGGGGCCCGGTTTGATTCAAGTTCCATCAAAACCTACTATACACAAACATTCTCAAAAACTCAAGTGGAGTATACCAAAAGGACAATCTCACTCTAAGGATCCAATTGACGAAAATGGTTAATCAAGTGGTCTTTCAGTTCACATGTTATGGCTCTTTTAGAGAAATTGGTCTTGGAAGGGTCCAGGTCTGATCTGACCTGGTCGGAGCGACCCGGACTGACCTAGCTGGGGCTGACCCAACCCAGTTTAGGCAGACCCGACATGGTCTGGGTCTGGCCCGGCTCGTTCCGATCTACCCTAGTCCAGCTCAGTAAGGCTGGGCCACGACGGGTTCGTCCCACTGGGCTAGCATAGCCCAGCCCACGAAGGGGCATAGCCCACTGGGTTCACATGACCTAGACTACAAGGGGCACAACTAGCTGGACCGTGCAGCTCACTGGAGTGGGGTTTTCCCTCATGGGATTGGGG
Organism: Viscum album; assembly: GCA_963277665.1. NCBI lineage: Eukaryota > Viridiplantae > Streptophyta > Magnoliopsida > Santalales > Viscaceae > Viscum > Viscum album. The sequence goes on from OY728158.1 coordinate 437,690,679, forward strand.
GGAGTGGTTTCCCTCATTCAGAAGGTGGAGTAGCGATGCCTCTTATTGATTCCAGGACTCCCATGGGACCTGTTGTGGGTCTTGGTCCTCTGTCGTGGCTTCCGATTTGTGGCCATATTTATCAATGCGCGATGGAATGCCACTCTCCTCCGCTCATGGCTGGTTGGTGCCATTCAATTCTATCCACTATGAATATCGTGCACGACCCTCTTCTCTAGTGGAATGTGATGGTGCACCACCCCTTGCTTTGCAGCCGGTCTGATATGACTGCCATCTCCACCCGCCATGGATTTGGTCGTGGCTTCCTCCTTTGGCGGTGCACGACGGCTTCCTGCTATCTCTTCTTTGGATTTCCATTTTCGGACACTTCCATCAACTACCAGATCGGGTTTTGTTTAACCCAAATGAAATTCACATGAAAAATGTACCCAATTCCAACAAAAGGTGGACAGTCCATGCCTTGTTTGTTTGGCCCACTCCCTCAGAATTATCTTGATTTCAAGAGGGTAAAACAAGATTCAAAAAATCATGAAACTAATTCCAAATAAAAATGCTACATCAAGATCGTTGTGAACATCCACATTTGAGGAAGTGTCGGCGTTCATCCGTCCAGCAACAACCCTTCAATGACACCGCATGAATGAGGATCTTCAGTTCTCAATTAAGAGATCCGTTCTTGGTCAAGAGCCTCAAGATCATCCTCCTCCTTTCTCCAATGGAAAAAAACACCAAAATGAGAGGAAGGGTTAAAATAGATATTAATTTTATAGGTGATTCGTATATTTGGAATTAATGAATCATATTAATTAATGGTATTTTTGGTTACATATTTTGTGTAACCGGTCATTTAATGCCTAGCATTAAATTCCCAATCACTCATTTGTGGTCCCCACAATTGAAACCTAAACATAGGTGGAAAAAAATAAAATAAAAATATATTTATTTTATTAATTTTCCATAGAAAACTACAAAAATAACATCCCTTTAGAGACCCGTTGTGGTCAAGGTGAAACACCCTTTAAGTGAATCCCATCACTTCATATTCAACCCTGATCTCATATTTTTAATTCGTGCAGTTTTTCAAAAGATAAAAAATCCTCTCGTGCATTTATTGAATTTACATTAAAAAAAATTTAGTAATTCATTCTGTGCACAATACGCCTTGTAATTATGTTCGATCAATTTTGGCAGACTTGTAATTATTCCATATAATTTTAAAAAAATACATAGAATATGTGGGTCTTTACATTCTCTCGACCTTTGTTATTTTCGTCCCTGAAAGCCATAACATACACTAAGGAAACAAATGGGGATAATGAGCATGAATTTGAGCCTCCTACTCCAATGTGCTCACCTAGAGGGGCTTGTGCTGCCAGTGAATACGCACTAAATATATCAATCGTCCACGAAGGTCTCGCTCCTGTCGATCATCAATCACCACTAGGACCTCCTTAAACACTGCCCCATCATCATAGACCTACACGACATGACCAATGACGTGATATGGTTCATGCACGAATCTCCTCATTTGGGATACAAGGAATATGTCATTCAACCTCTCTAACTACGGTGGTAGTCCCAATCAGCATGCCACCTCACCAATTCTCCAAAGTATCAAAAATGGTCTCTTAAACCTCAAAGATAACATTCCACCATGACAAAATCTTTGTAGTCCCCATTGAGGGGAGACTCGCAAGAGTACGTGGTCCCCCGCCTTGAACACTAGAGGTCTTTGTATACTGTCAGCATTAGACTTACGTCTACTTTGTGAAGTCTTCATCTGCTCTCAGATGATTTGAACCTTCTCAGTGGTAGCTCATACCAACTCTAGAACCATAAGTACAGACTCCCCTGGGTCTGTTTAGCATAAAGGTGATCTCGATGGTCGACCATACAAGGCTTCAAAAGGTACCATAACGATGGTGGAGTGATAGCTGTAGAGGTATGCGAACTCCACCATGAGAATGTGATCCTCCCAACTGTGACCAAAATATTGGACGCACGCATGAAGCATTTCCTCAACAGTCTAAATGGTCTGCTCTGTCGGACCATTCGTCTGAGTATAGAAGGCATTGCTCAAATTTAGTTGTGTCTTGAATGCCTCCAACAATCCCTTCCCCAACTAAGATGTAAAACATGGTTCACGATAATAGAAAATCATCAATGCCACCCCATGAAGATATACTATCTACTATACATAGAGGCATCCCAAACCCTCTACTAATCCCTGCTCTCAGATGGGTAGGAAGTGGGATGACATGGTGAGTCGGCCAATGATCACCTAGATGGAATCATGTCCCTTTTAAATATGTGGATTCCCTGTCACAATGTCTATGGAGATATAATCCCACATCCACCCCGACACCTCTAGTGGCTACGCTCATCCTGCTGGAACCTGATGCTCGACCTTCACATGATAACAAGTGAGGCATCATCAAACAATCTATGCCACTACCTTCATCATCCTTGGTCAATAGTACTGACACCATATGTCCTGATACATCTTCACCACACCAGGATGAACCACCATAGGGGACGTATGGAACTCCCTCAACACCTCCTCTTATAGTGCCACCAGTACCATGGTGCGTCCTCTGAAGAGGATGTCGTGCTCCCCAAATTCATAGAATCCATTAGGTACATGTCTTGAGGATATCTATGCACATCAATCCTCGATGTTATTGTACCTCATGTTGTGCCTCCCGAACTTGCTGAAGTGGTGGGGGAGTGAATGTCATAGAATGGAGGTAAGAGGCTCCATATCTACCCACAATGGATATCAGCAATGAGGCTAGCTGATCTGTCACCTCACTCAGCAACTATATACCAGACCTCGAACTGAGTGTGTCTTATACTATGTTCCCCTTCACAAGAGTGTATAATATTTCCATGTCATAGTCTTGGAGGTACACTATCCAATGTTGAAATGTTAGGTTCAGGTCCTTCTGTGAGAATATATATCTGAGACTCTTGTTATCAAAGTAGTCTACATAATTTTCACCCTTCAAGTAATGTTTCCACATCTTCATGGCGAAGACCATTGCTAAAAACATCATGTATTGCGTAGTGTTGTTCTACTCATGTTGAATAAGCTTTCAAGAACTATGCGTGATCTCTTCTCACTCCTTCATCAGGACACGTCCATGTCTGGTCCCTGATGCATCACAGTATACTACATACCAAATGCCCTCTTCTGGTAGACTCAAGATGGGGGCACACGTTAGTGTCTACCTCCACTCCTAAAAACACTGTTGGAATCTATCCATCCATATGAAGTGTATTCCCTTCATCATCAATGCAGAAAAGGGTGCCACAACTCTAGAAAAGGCATGTATGAATCTCTGTTAGTACCCAACCAATCCTAAGAAACTCCACACCTCGGTCTCAATCCTGGGTGGCTCCCATGGATGATCTACCTCTATCATCACTAGATCTATAGAAACTCCATCCTCATAATAATTTGTCCTAGAAAGTGGACCCCATGTATACAGAATGAGAACTTCGAGAGCTTACCATAAATAAGGTGCTCTCGAATTTGCTCTAGAACTATCAGTAGATGATAGGTATGATTCTCCTCTGACACTGAGTATATCAATATGTCATCAATGAAGACCACAAAAATGTGATCTAGGTAGGGCTAAAAGACCATGTTGATGAGTCCCATGAACACCGCTGGGGCATTGGTCACGTAGAACGGCATAACTAATAACTCATTGTGGCTAACTAGAATGTGAAGGTCAACTTTTTCATATCCTCATCTCCTACCAATAGTTGATTCTAGCCTGATATGTGGTCTATATTCTAAAACCATCGAGCTCACTTCAAATGATCAAAGAAATAATCTCTCCTCGGATGTGGATACATGTTATTCATGGTCCACATGATCAAGCACCGATAGTCCACACAGTGTCTCAAACTCCCATATTCCGACCTGGTGACCAAAATTGGGGCTACCCATGTAGAAATACAAGACCTTATGACCCCCATTTTTTCCATGTCCTCCAGTCATACCCATAACTCACAAATCTCAGTGGGAGCCATCTGATATGATCATGTAGATATCAGTTCCATATTAGGGTATATGTGATGTAAAAGTCTATATATCTACAGGAGGGTATTCCCAGAACATCATCAAGAAATACATTGGCATACTAGTCCACCACTACAAGATAGCTCGGACTCTCAACATCAACTGCTCTAAGGAGAAGACTAGCCAACTGATGTGGGATCGAATGTACCCTCCTCCGAAAAAGTCCATTCTATGTGGAAAAGGTTCCCTTCTCACCTTTGAATGAAAACATGGTCTCATCCTCATAGGAACACAACACTTTGCAACTAATATAGTTAATCTGAGCATGGATAGTGGATAACCACTCCATATACAAGACGACATCGTAAGACTATGACGCTACTACAAGAAGCTCACAGATGAAGTTCTAACCACCTAGAGTAAGATCACAGTATCAGTAATGATGTATGATCTTATAATCCCCTTATGTATGAGTCTCTACCCATAAGGATCGAGCAAATGGCCCCATTAGAATCTCTGATCCCCGAATTAGTGTCACGATAATTAAAGACTATCTGAAACCTATTTCTATAAGTAATACATCGAAGGTTGAGTAGATATATCTCGTACCTCTAATCATCTCAAGAGCACTATGGTTGTAGGCCTCAGCTAGCTGGAGCTGAGCTCATCCCTATCCACAGGATCCATGTGGTTGAGGTGGACCACCTGGAGGTGGTGGTGATAGAACCTCAAATCACCACCCACCTCCTAATGCACAACCAGCTCCTCTACCACGTCTTCTTCCCTATAGAACACCACTCTCAAACCTCTGCCTCTACCTCGGAGGTCCCTCGACCATGATTTGGTCATCCGTATGGTGGGTTGGGCCATCGTAATCCATGTGACCCTGCTGACCACACGAGTAGCACTGTCCACTCCTTATCTTTCCCCCTCTGTCCCATGATCCCCACACCACTGACTTTGTATCCAGAGTTCATCCACCAGAATGAATGGCTCTCCTAGTCCCCTACATCATCCATCTACTACCCACTATGGATGACTCTGATACCTAACATTCGATGGTGGCTCTCATTGTCATGTGCTGCTCTGCTAGGAAGCTCTCCAACCAGAGCACTCTCTCTAGCACCCCATCCTACATTGGAATGGTTAGAAATATTGTCGATGCTCTGATCTCCCATTGGAAACCATTATCAATGCTCTGGGACCTAATTAATGTGTCACTTAACATTTAGGTGGAGTAGTGGGAGAGATTAGTGAACCCCACCGAGTACTGGGACACAGTCATGCGGCCCTGCTGTAAGTGCAACGACTATTGTATACGCACAGAGTGTTGGGTCTCTATGATGAAATCTACCATAAATAGACCATCGATGTCTACCCAGGTGAGGGTTTACTCATCATGTATTTGGAGTTTCAGACTCCACCATCTTTCAACTGCTCCCTGGAAGAGACCAGCAGCTAGGATCGCCATCAGATCAGCTGGTCTCCAAACTATGTGAAAAACTCTGGCCACAACCTCCAGTCAGTCCTCAGGCACCTGCAGATCTGTCTCGCCTCAGAACCTCAGAGCCCAATACAACTGAAACTCATGCAACATGCTCAGTCGGCATTCAACCTCTGTTGGTAGGGATGATGGAATCTACTTCCCAATGTGTGGCAGTGCTGCTGGTGAACCACCCGATGGTACTATCACTGTAAGAGGGCCCTGTCCAGAATCATCATCACTCAGTGTGTAGTCATCATGTACACCCTCAGGAATCGAAGATTGATGTCTAAAAAGAGGCATCCTTACAGAAAAAAGGTGTTTTATGGTCAATAAGTAATACCTGGTGAGATAAGTTAATGAGATGAAAAAAAGATCTTTTCAAAACACATGCAATTATTGTTTTTGTGCGCTGAGTCAGAAATAAGAATTTAGGGTCCTAGTGTTTGGATTATTCTGCCACCACAGCAACACTAGATTCCCCAAATTGAAAAACACAATCATAACATTTAACAATATTGGGACATAAAAATGGTCAGAGACCTAGGTCTTTAGTAAAAATGACTCCTCTGATTCCACTATGTCACAACCCGCCCCCCAAGGACCATGTAATGACTACCCAAAGCCCACCTTCCTTAGGTCAGGAGCTAGTGAATTGCACCGGAAAGGAGTATATATATAATGGGAAATTATTTCCATTAAACTTATACAAACAAAAAATACAGGAACACAATAAGAAGAAACCATGAAGTAAACTATTGTAGTTAATGTGTACTAAAAGTAAAGGGGTCAGAATACAAGCCTAGATATAATTCATAGGTACAAATGAAAGGAAAAAAAATCTTGTAACATCCACTGAGGATCCTACCTGAAGGGTAGGTACAAATCATAATTTGTAGTCACTATGTCACATCACGTCAAATGCTCCTCCTCTGAGCACTGTCCAGTCCTTGCTCTCTCAACCTCAATCAACGAGGCCCATCTTCTACACAAGACACAAAAAGGTACATGTGTTTCACAAGTAGGGGTGAGTATCAAAATACTCATTTGGGACCTAGAGACCCCCTAAAATCATCTAGAGTTCCACAATATAGAAACCACAAAGAAAGACCTCAATCACCATCACGAAGTAGTCATCAACTATACTTATGTATATTCCCATACATATACCTACATTATCGAAATATACTCATCTCATAAATGAGGAAGCATAAGGCTCCAACTTATAATCCATTTTCACAAATGATCTACGAGAGATGAATACCACAATGGTAACACCATGAAGGTAACACCACGAAGTTAAAAGCCTCACAAAGGTAACACAACGAAGGTAACACAATGATGGTAAAAGTACCAAAATACTAACACCACGATGGTAACACCACAAAGGTAAAAGTACCACAAAGGTACCACCAAGAATGTAAAAGACTCAGCTCTCACTAGGTATATAACATAAATACCGAAGTACATATGATTAATCATAAATATAGATCATTTTATTCTGTCGAGATGCTCCTCTCATGACCCACACATGATCAATAGATGCAAACCCACTCATGATCGCTGGGCACTAACCCACATAGGATTGATAAATGATAACCCACATATGAACACTATGAACTTACCCACACATGATTGATTGAGGAAGAACCACATAAGATCGATGTTCTTTCTTCACGTTACTACAAACCACTAGATTTATCTCACTAAGAATGCTTGATTCCGGGAGGATCTTCTCCTAATCTATCAGTCATATCTCAAATTATATGCATTTCCATGATGAAGTATCCCAATGTACCTCCATTTTGTAAGGGTTCCAACGTGATAGACAGTGCGTCAATCAGACTCACGTTCTGTGACTTATAAGCATTTGGGTACCGGGGGCCCTGTTGGATTTGGGTTCGATCCAAATATGACATACTCAGAATATCTATAATAATAATGTGGAATATTCCAAAAGGATTGTCTCGCTCCAAGGAACTTAGATCCATAGATGGTTCATCCAATAGTTGTCTGGTACACATGTTATGCCGCTTTTAGCAAAACTGGGCCAGGAAGGGTCCATGTTCAGTCCGAACAGGTGGGCCGAGATGGCCTGGGTAGACCCGACCTAGTTTGGGTCGACCTGACCCTGTCTGGGTCTACCCCAGCCTAGCTCGGACTGGATTGGGCCGGCCTTGTTGGGTGGTCCGTAACACGATCAGCCCTCCCGGCCGCGGACCGACCGAGCATGCCCAGGTGGCCCAGCCCAAAGGGCTGGCGCAGAATAATAGGCTCGTGCATCCCAACCTGTGAAGAGGAGCAACCCGCTAGGCAAGCAGGACCCAGCCCACTAGTGGTGCATCCCGTTGGTCTTGTGAGGCCCGACCCACTAAGTATACACAGCCTGACACCAAGGCATGCACAGACCGCTGGAACAGGACCCGCCATAGCTGGCACGTTGTGAGTGGTTTCCCCCATTTGGAAGGTGGAACGGTGACTCCTCTTGGTACTTCCAGATTGACTATGGGACCCACTATGTTTCTCGACCCACAACCATGGATTATGAGCCACGAACAACATCAGCGGCATGGTTCTCACCTCTACCAATGGCTGACTACTATCGGACCGCGCTGTTCGCCATGACTATATGCCACAACCCCCTTCTCCAGTAGCATGTGATGGCACACTGCCACTTCCTTCACTACCGGCCTAAGCTGGCCACCATCTCCACCCGTCGTGGTATCGGCTGTGACCTCCTCCACTAGAGGTGTGCGATGGAGCACCGCTATCTCTTCTACGGTCACCTGTTTCTAGCCTCCGCCATCACCCACCGTACCAGGTTTCGTTCAACCCAAATAAAATGCTCATAAAGAATGCACCAAATTCAAAAAAAAGACGGAGGGTCCGACCCTTGTTTGTTTGGGTCATGCCCTCTACGTTATCTTTAAATCAAGAAGGTAGAATAAGATTCAGCAACTATTGAAACTAAAATCATATAAAAAATCATATTCAAGATCATTGAAGAACGTTCGCGTTTGAGGAAGAGTCTACGTTCATCGATCCTGCAATAATCCTATAATGACGCCACTCATAAAATGATCTAAAGTTCTGGATTTAGAGATTCATTCTACATCAAGAGACTCACGATCCATCTCCTCCTTTCTCCAATGGAAACAAACACCCAACATAGAAGAATGTTTTAAATAGCACTTAATTTAAGAGGCAATTCATTTATTTACATTTAATGAATATAATTAATTATAGGGATTGTTGGTCACATATTTTATGTAATTAGGCATTAAATTACCTACATTAAATACCCAATCACCGCCTTTAGGTCCCCACCACCAAAATCGAAAGGGACATGGAAAAAATATAATAAAAAATTATAAATTTACCATAGAAAATAGTAAAAACTATCATCCCTCTCTCAACCCATTGTGGTCAAGGTTAAACCTCCCTTAAGTGAATCTCATCGCTACAGATTCAATGGTGCTCTCATATTTTTAACCAGATCAGTGGTTAAAAATTTATAAAATTCCACTCACGCATTTACCAAACATACATAAAAATGTTCAATAATTCATTTCTAGCACACCAGGCCTCGGAATCACATGCCGTCAATTTTCGCAGACTCTTAATAATTCCATATATTTTTTTAAACAAAATTACATGAAAAAACCTGGTCTTTACATAAATCCCTCCAATGAATTGGGTAAATTAAGATATCTCCTCATAAAATAAGGACTAAAATAGTGAGTGTAACCCAATAAGTAAGGGAAACTGTCTAGTAAGACAAACATAGGAGTGAACATCAATTACATGAATAATGGAATGGTTTGTGAACCTAATCTACGTTGACTATCATGAAAGTGAACCATTAAAATGGAAATAATCTTCTATATTTGTTTGTTTTCCACACACTTCTGTCTTGTGGTTAAGATATGTCATCTTGTATCCTAATTGATTGTTGACGATTATGTACACATCTAAATTTTTTAATTTGATTGAAAATACCTTATGGGATGTTTCTTTATTAATTATATTTTACTGATTTTTTATTATTATTATATACCTTGATAATGTTTTCATTCCATTTTTCTTATCATAAGATCACAAATGGCCATTGATGGAAATAAAATATGCTTACCCTTAATGAGAATTTGTTCTCAAACTATCTTTCTCTTACCATACTTAGGTTATGACTAATGGTTTTATGTATGAAATTCATATGAAGGAAGATATTCAATTAGAACATAATCAAAAATAATGATGAAACCTTATGTAAAAGTTGTTTATATATCTGTTGTCCTAATGAAACAAAACCACTGTGCTACTCGAGTGCTTTTATTGGGAAATGTATTGATTTGTTTTATAAAATGATATAATATGATTATATAAAATGTATGGGTCATTGGAGTTGGCATAATAGTATGATTTATTATCTTTGGGAAAGAATGATAAAGAATCATTAGTGAAAACCCATGTGATAATACAATATAAAGAAAAAATATTATGTTATGGTAAATAATAGATTATGGTTACTCTAATAACATACATCCCCATTAGAAAAATACAAAAAGATGTGTTTCCTAACATATTCATCTAGAGATAAAAACCCTAAAGAGAGTTCGTTGATTGTATATCAGCCATCATTTCGGTCAATAGTGAATGGACCATTATTATGAACCTAGTCTGACACTCTTGTGGGATAAGATAAATATAATTATATTTTTATGTAAGATAAATTATAATATATATGAATATGTAATGGCTATGAATGGCCCTATTTAAAAATATAGGTTATAGATTGAAAAACATGTTTCATGATTTAGAAATTATATGAATTATTTTCCCATGATTATAGGATTTTCACAATGAGTATGGCTGGCCATGCTACTCCTTTATGGTTTCAGTCAATGGATGGAATGAGATGGAACCATATTAATTCGGTGTATGGTGGAAAATATATGCAATTTCTCTCTTAGAAACTAAATTTTATGGATGTTGGAATGGAAAATATTATTTAAATGATTATAATTTTTTCAAAATACATGAATCATGTTTATAATCCAATTGAGAAATGGAAGGAGGAATGTACACTTGATTCCTTCATTGGTTATCATAGTCCATCTTTTAGAGGGTGAAAATCAAAAAATTACAATTAAATGGATTAGTACAAATAAAAATATATTTTAAATTCTTTAGTGATTAGAACATGAAATGGTTATCTAAATTCTTTATAATTTGGAGGGTGAAGCAGATAAATGATGATCACTCATAAATAATATAAGGTAAAAAAGATAATTAATTAATAATGTGAGATTCATTTAAGAGTTTATTTTTCAAAAATTAATTTTTGATTATTCATCATGTGAAGTTGTAGATGGAATTCCATGGGGTTAAGAATAATTATAATGTATAATATTGTACATTTGCGAAAAAATCTACAAGGCTTCAGCAACATACATATATAAATATTATTTTCCCTGAAATTAATATTTATCAATTATTAAGTTGGTTAAAACAATGTATCCAAGTAAATTTTCTATAGGAAACTTCAATAGACATGATGCAATAATATTATATGGTATCAAGATAGAAATAGAATTTGGAATCACCCATCGATATATTGAATTTGGAAATAATTTATTGTTATAATTAGAAGGAAATTATAAATTAAAAAAACCATAATCGGACAAAGATGAGTTTTTCATTATAAAAACTGATATGAAATTAGCATAGAAATAAATTTCATTAGGGGGTTGGAAATTTTTTTAATTTATGAAAATATTGACACCATGTCATGGTAACAAAATTTGATGATGTTAGTTAATGATGATTATAAATATAAATCTGTATAGAATGCACCACCAACACACGAACACTATAATTTCGTAGGGTGTATAAATTATTCTAAGGAACCGATTAATCTTATGGTTAATGGAAATCATCGATGTTAATAACCTATCACGAATAGTGATAAAGGGAAATTTCATGTGATCGTTGTTTCGAATTTGGTTTTTGATAAGTATGTATTGGGAAGTAAACATTCCATCGATATTATAAATTTTAATGTCTCATTTAATTCATTTTATAAAAAGTATTTTAAACATAAATTGTCATTCAAGGGTATCACATTACCACATAAATAATTAGTTATTGAAATAGTTTTAAATTTTTTTAAATGCATGGTGATTAGATCTCAGGCTAATGATTCGTTCCCAATTATAGTTTGCAGGAATGTTCTTCTCTTAGTTAGTTTTATTCTTCCTCCAATTGAAATTGATATGATTTTTATATTGGATATCATTTCACTATAAAAACGACAATTTATGAGTTAGTGAAGTCGTTGTAGATATTTTTATACTGCCTATGATTTTCTATGGCTGTACGGATAAATATGATCCTCTAATATATATTATATAAATTTAATTTGTAAATATGCTTATTCAATGTGGATATTTATCTCAAATTATTGTGGAGAAACTGAACATCAATGATATTCCTATTTTAAAGTAGTTTTTTTATTTATTTTGGTTTGAATTTCTTATTTTTTTTCTAAATCAGGAAGTTTAGTTTTCAATAGAACTCATACATGATGTTGCACATATTTCAAATACTCAATTAGAAAGGCATTGGTCGAGTTATAGGAATCAAAGAACTAACTCTTGGAGAATCTTGTTAAGGGGTTCATTCTTCCATGCGAATCTCCATGGGGAACAACTGTACATTTTTTAAAAATAAAGGTTGTTAAATATAATTTTTTATTGATTATTAGCAAATAACGAGATCATAATCAAGAATAAGTATCATTTACCATACATTAATGTTTTTTTCTTTCCAATTATAAGGATATTTATATTTTTCCATGATTCTTCATTGATCTTGATACTATTAGTTGTGGGCGAAGTGTGAATACATGCCATTAAAACATTCATAACAATGTGTGCACATATTGAAATTATATTAGTTCTATTCTCTTTACTAATGTTTCAAATATAAACATGGAATTAATAAAATGAGTCTTTATAGAGTACATTGAACTATTTAGTATTGCTTTTATAGATTATATTTTAATATATTCTATAAAAAGGATTGTTATTCATCATTGGAACTCACCAACCATGGTGAATGAATTATATAGTTTTCAACGATCTGATGTATTTTTTAAACTTCGCTTAAATTATTTCTCATAGCTATAAAATCTTTTAACCATGTCATCAAAAATGGGATTTACGTATAGTTGGACTGATGAAGGTGATGAAAATTTCATAGAACAAAAGATAATTTTGGTTTCTCCACCTGCGATCACCTTCATATGATTGAGATGGGTTTTTTATTTATATTTATGGATTTATTAGTGGGATGGGTTGGGTTCACATAGATACATATATATTGATCGATTATTCCTCCCTATCATTGATGAATAATGACAGATATTACCAAAATCATCATGTAGAATAAGTAATCGCAATCATAAATTTAAATAAATCGAGGTATTATCCACGTGTACAATTGTGTGAAATATATATTAATTATTATTATTTTAGTGTACATATATCCAAAAAGAGCTATATATGTTCCAAATAATATAGTTGGAGGTGATTGAAGATTATGACAGCCAATACACACCCACACAAAAATGAAATCAATTTGTTTTATTAATCGAACCAAAAGTAGCATGATTGTAACAACCCGAGACCACCATGTTTTGTTTTGACAAGTTTGTTGTCCAATATCGCTCGTTATGTAAACCAACAAACAACTAATAACAATAATAATATGCACCAAATGGATAAAAATTCCTTTTATTCAAATAAGAAACCCTTCGGCTACAACATCCACTAAGGTAAATTAACCGGAAATTTCAACCAAGAACACGATTACAATGATGGGAATACTGCTTAAAACTACTAGGAACCTGAGAATGCGATAGGGGTTTCGAGCATCCATCATAAGGAACATAACGATTGCTGAAGCCACCACGAACGTGCTCAGCACTAAGGGGATCACACGAACCATCTTCCTTTTCTCCTTCGGTCACTTGGGGTAAGGAACACCTGAGACCAAACCCTTTCATAAGCACCAATATGACCGTTGGACCTCAAACGGCCACAAATCCGACCGTTGGATTCCCAAAGAATCCAATGTTCATTTTGACCGTTGGAAATAAAATGATCGGAATGATAAATGTGTAGTTTTGCTTTAATATTTTAAAATGACATCAATGTTAATAATCTCTTGTTTTCCAAAATGAGAATTTTATTTTATGTTTCAAATGGAGAAAAATTAAAATTATTCTCTTCTTCCACTATACATTTTGATTTGAACAATTAAACTTTTGTTTTTATAGTTATATCAAACCTGATGGATTTATTTTATGAGTTATATATTTATATTTCATCAAATTAGATACATTATTTCTCATATAATTTAACCTTTATTAACTATTTTGGAAACTATATTAAATTATGGTTTAAAAATAATATACTTAATATAATAAGGCTAATAAAAAATTACTGGTATTTTAAAATAGATATATTTACATATATTTATATAAAAAGATGTTTTGATTAAATCAATTTATAATTTGATAAATGATTTTTATTAAAAGAATAAAAGTCATTTTTAACAATTGAAATTTTCTTTAATAAAAACAATGACTTAATGAAGGAAAATAATAAAAAAAACTTTAAAAAAAGGGGGAAACCGGCTCAAAACCGTGTTTTTTTTAAACCCGCGGTGAATCTGGGCCATTTGATCTACACCCCTTGATCGCGGCCGTTGTTTCCTTTTAATACCGTGCCAATTCTGAGCCGCACGATCAACCCTCGTGCGACCCCGGCCGTCCGCTTTTTTCCAGCTTTCTTCCTCCTCGCGCCGCTGGTTCTCCTCCTTCCGCATGTCGCCAGACCAGAGATCTTAGGGGCTTCGTTTTTCACCTCTAGGCCAGTGCGTATCCCGGTTGTTCCCTCTTTTCCACAGCCGACGCGGACTCCTCGCCTCAGATACCTCGGGCCGGTTATGATGTCATCCATTGTTTTTTTATCCCTCCCCACGTCGTGCTCATCCTCTTCCTCACGCGAAACCAGCAGCGCATTTTGTGCTTTCTTTTTTTCAAGTCCGGTGAGTAGACCGAGCAAGCGTCCCTACTTTCTACATGGTTTTGTACGGATCTCGGCCTTGGTTTTCTCGCCGTCTCCCTCATGCAATGTCCTCTCCGGTTTTAAGACCCGGGTTTCACCAAGGGAGAGGGGTGGTTTTGTACCAAAGGTATCTTGTTTGCACTGAGACCTCTTTTGCCGACCTCAGATCCAGCGTTGCCTGCACCTTCCTCCTCCTCGTCGAACAGGTAAGGGTGAAGTTTTGAAGTTTGGTTGTGGTTCATGTGTGAGTTTCGGTTTTTTTATACACATATATATATGTTATGTATATATATATACATCATATGGTTATGCACCGAATTTCATTTATTGCATCATCTCCTCTCCGTTCTGGTAAGGGTCGGACCATGTTTTTAAAATTGTGTTTTAAACATCGGTTTTCATATATATACAAGTATATTCGGGTTATATATATATATCTGTATATATCTTATATGTTTATACCCCCGGCTCCTCTTGCCTCATCCTTTCCTCCTCTCCAAGCGTGGTGAGAATCATGTTTTAATATTGGTTGGGTTTTGACAAGATTCGGTTTTATATATGCATGTATATATTTTTATATCTACATAATATATGAGCTTTCCTGGTATGTTTGAACCTGGTGCAAACCTAGAACATGAGATCTCTTTCTTGGCTTGAAGAACCAAATAGTGGGTAAAGGGGAAGATCCCTCCTTTGGTTTCGTTTTCTCTGGTTATGGTACACCATATTTTATACACACTTTACATAAAATTTATATGTGTATAAAATTTACATCAAGGCATTAAGAACTGGTTAACACTGTTTTCATCATCCAGAATTTGACCAGGTTAAGGGCAGCTTTCTTTTGAGGCTCATTGTAACTCGGTTTTAATGTTATACACATTGTGTATATATATGTATACATATATACATTTATATACACATAAGTATAAGATGATATATTAAAATATAAAATTCTTCTTCTTGTGTTTAAAACCTTATTTTTTTTATTTCGCCTATAAACATGGATATTTTGGGTAGTTGTACGAACATGTAAAATCATGCATGTATACGGAGTATATTGATATATACATATATACATGCGATTCTATCGATGTGTATGCACACCAATGTGAACTTGGTTCCATTATTTATAAATTATTACAATATAGCATGATAAAATTTATGGGATGGTTTGATTTCAAAATTATTCCTGCAATTGAGAACTTTCATCTATCACTGCATTGGATAAATGAGGATTTTTGTTTGTGAAAATAGATAGTATGGACTCCTTGAACTTTTACAAATGCATACATGTATTCATAGGGATATTCTCATGTTTTTTTAAAGTATTATATACATGATTTCCCAAGATAAAACTTGATTATGCACATTGTAACCTCAACGGCTTGTATTAAATTCCTGTGACATTCATTTATCATCATATGTGTATGTTATGAACAACCCTACTTTAATTGGGTATTTTGATGTATGGAATGTTAAGTGTTAGGTTTAATTTCTTAAAACCCATGTTTTCGAATGTTAACCTTTTTATGTGCATGAAGAATGAGCATGCATGTCTTAATGTTTTAATGAAAGAACTGTTTTCATGTTGTGTATATGTATGTGAAAATGGGGTTAAAGTAAGAATGCATGAACCCCCATTAACGAATGACCATATCAAAATATGTGAGGGATTTATAGGACTTTCATGTGACGGGTGCGCCTGGAATTATATAGCGCAACAAGAATGATGTGATGGATGTGCCCAGAATTATACAGCGCTCCAATGCATTGGGTAAAGCAGGAGTCTCATGAGACGAACATGTGCGATGGTCTTGGCAAGTTAGCCTTGGATTGAGCAAAGGAAACGGGTGGGCAGTGAGCCTTGACCCGTTAAGTATGTTATACGTTCATGATGAAAAGTCTTGACAAATTCCAGGATTATACATTCCCTCTGCATGTAATGATAAAGGTTAACCAGGGGTTAGTTCAACTAACAGGACAACCCCTAGTTGAAGTCTCCCATGATCATGAAAATGTACTTTATGTGACGAAAACTGTTTTCACATGGAAAACTATTAGATGATATTCATTTTACTCATGAACCATGATATGCATGTTTCCCTGCTTAGCCATAGAATTCTTTTAGAATTGAAGTAACCTTTGTTTTAACATTATGCATTGTTTATTTTGCGCACTCTGATCATGTTCATTTCAAGTACGTGCTTCTTTGTGCAATTGGTTTTCAAACAAAGATGGATTTCATGTTTTTAAGAAATGACAATGTTTTGTTTTAGCAAAGTATTTTTATTCTTTTCAAAAGGACTTAAGAACGGACTTTCTTAAAATGTTTTAAAACCCCTTACTGGGACTTTTTCTCACCCTACGTTTTGTTTAAAAATTTTCAGGCACGGTTGATACTAATGAAGCTAATCAGAAGCAGCTGGTTTCCCAGAATCCTGAGCCTCGCGATCTTATGTTGTAATGAGACATGATATTTAATATGTAATGATGTGATGTTAGGTATATCATGTCTCATTAAGCACCCCGGTTTTGGGGGTCGCTACAGTTGGTATCAGAGGATAGTTTCATGAAACTCTGGAAACCCAGGTGATATAAATATACTGCTAAGACTAACTAAGTAAAAATGTTATAACATTCAGATGGCTAATGTACCTACTGAACTTTTTTCACTCCCCACCGAGGCTCTAGAGAACATTATATCTCTAGCTAGCCGTGAAAACTTCCTGAACTATGCCCAAATTCTCATGACGTGTAAGCACTTGTACGATGTGTCAAACTCATCTAGGGTGCTTAGTCTCCACCGAGGAATGGGGATGGACTATCTCCTAATGATAATGACCCAGTTTCCCTTGTATGCACGCTGGGGAAGGTATCACGAAGGACTCTTACGAGTGTTTACAACTGGTGAGGAATTTGGCACAATGCTAGATAACTCTTTTCAAGAAGCTGCTGCTGTTGGAGACCTCCGAGCGGCTTATCTGTGCCAGGTCCTGCACTACGGCTTCTGGGGCCAGTTAATGGACTTCGGAGCGTTGGAAAATGAGTCCACACGTGTGTCTCTTAGGAAAGAAGTGTACACCGATGTTTCCCAACTCCACACCCCTCACGCTAAACTCAGGAGGCGTTATAAATGTTCCCATGAGTTTAGTCCTGTATGTTCATCTTGTGTGTGGTTTGAAGAGTTAGGAAGTTTTGGCACTCTTTGTGGCGTACGTCTTGTAAACTCAGACATTGCTGTGTAAAATTTTTCATAAATGGATGTTTCTTGTTTCCCTTCATGTCTTCACCGTATCCTTCTTGTTAAGAGTTTCCCTTCGATGTTTGTTTTCAGATGGCTGGACAAACGAACTTCTCATCCCTACCTGATGAGCTAGTAGAAGTCATCTTGATCAAGGCATGCATGGTGGATTACCCGTCCTTTCTCCACCTGTGAGGGTCCGGCCAGTGTTTTCTCAACCTAGAAAACGGTCCAGAGATTCTTCGGTTATGTCAAGAGAATGATCACGTCTTTCACCTCATCGTTGCGGCTCAACTCCCCTGCTATAGGTGAAGGGGAATGTACTTTGAGGGCCTGTTCCAATGTTTCACTCTGGCACAAAACTTTTCTGCCAGAGCATGTTTCCTCATCACCACCCAGGATGGCCAGCTTAGTGCAGCTTATATGTTTCATGTCTTGAACCTCAGTCTCCTCAACCGCATCATCCCTCTCGACTACCTCGAGCAGGATGTGGCCAAAAGAGTCATCAAGGAGTTCATCTACTCGGATGTTTCCGAACTTTGCATCACACGAGCCTCCCTTTGGAAGCCCGTGTGCAGTACACACGAACAAGAGTTCAAGGAGCATTGTTCAAGGTGCATCTGGACTAGGGAAACAGAAGAGCTGTGTGCCAACTTTGGTGTCCAGTTAACCGAGCTAGACCCACTATTTCGGTAGATTTGTACATATGAGGTTTCTGTTTTTTCTTTTTTTATGATAGAATTGCGAGGGCGCAATTCTTTGAAGGGGGAAGTAATGTAACAACACGAGACAACCATGTTTTCTTTTGACAAGTTTGTTTTCCAATATCTCCCATTATGTAAACCAACAAACAACTAATAACAATAATTATATGCACCAAATGGATAAAAATTCCTTTTATTCAAATAAGAAACCCTTCGGCTACAACATCCACTAAGGTAAATTAACCGAAAATTCCAACCAAGAACCTGATTACAATGATGCGAAGACTGCTTAAAACTACTAGGAGCCCGAGAATGCGATAGGGGTTTCGAGCATCCATCATAAGGAACATAAGGATTGCTGAAGCCACCGCGACCATGCTCAGCACCAAGGGGATCACACGAACCATCTTCCTTTTCTCCTTCGGTCACTTGGGGTGAGGAACACCTGAGACCAAACCCTTTTATAAGCACCAATATGACCGTTGGACCTCAAACGACCACAAATTTGACCACTGGTTTCCCAAATAATCCAATGTTCATTTTGACCGTTGGAAATAAAATGATCGGAATGATAAATGTGTAATTTTGCTTTAATATTTTAAAATGACATCAATGTTAATTATCTCTTGATTTCCAAAATGAGAATTTTATTTTATGTTTCAAATGGAGAAAAATTAATATTATTGTCTTCTTCCACTATACATTTTGATTTGAACAATTAAACTTTTGTTTTTCTAGTTATATCAAACCTGATGGATTTCTTTTATGAGTTATATATTTATATTGCATCAAGTTAGATACATTATTTCTCGTATAATTTAACCTTTATTAGCTATTTTGGAAACTATATTAAATTATGGTTTAAAAATAATATACTTAATATAATAAGGACAATAAAAATTTATCGGTATTTTAAAATAGATATATTTACATATGTTTATATAAAAATATGTTTTGATTAAATCAATTTATAATTTGATAAATGATTTTTATTAAAAGAATAAAAGTCATTTTTAAAAATTGAAAATTTCTTTAATAAAAACAATGACTTAATGAAGGAAAATATTAAAACAACTTTAAAAAAAGGGAGAAACCAGCTGAAAACCGTGTTTTTTTAAACCCGTGGAGAATCTGGGCCGTTTGATCTCCGCCCCTTGATCGCGGCCATTGTTTCCTTTTAATACCATGCCAATTCTGAGCCGCACGATCAACCCTCTTGCGATCCCGGCCATCCGCTTTTTTCCAGCTTTCTTCCTCCTCGCGCCGCTGGTTTCTCCTCCTTCCGCACGTCGCCAGACCAGAGATCGTAGGGGCTCCGTTTTTCTCCTCTAGGCCGGTGCGTAGCCCGGATGTTCCCTCTTTTCCACAGCCGACACGGACTCCTCACCTCGGATACCTCGGGTCAGTTATGATCTCAGCCATTGTTTTTTTATCCCTCCCCACATCGCGCTCATCCTATTCCTCAAGCCAAGCCAGCAGCGCATGCTGCGCTTTCTTTTTTTCTAGTCCGGCGAGTAGACCGGGAAAGCGTCCCTACTTTCCATGCGGTTTTGTACTAATCTCGGCCTTGGTTTTCCCGTCGTCTCCCTCACGCGATGTCCTCTCCGGTTTTAAGACCCGGGTTGCACCGATGGAGAGGGGTGGTTTTGTACAGAAGGGATCTTCTTTGCACCGAGACCTCTTGTGCCGACCTCAGATCCAGCGTCGCCTGCACCTTCCTCCAACTCGTCGAACAGGTAATGGTGATGTTTTGAAGTTTGGTTGTGGTTCATTTGTGAGTTTCGGTTTTTTTATACACATATATATATATGTTATGTATATATATATATATATATACATCATATGGTTATGCACCAGATTTCATTTGCTGCCTCATCTCCTCTCCGTTCTGGTAAGGGTCGGACCATGTTTTTAAAATTGTGTTTTAAACTTCGGTTTTAATATATATACAAGTATATTCGGGTTATATATATATATCTGTATATATCTTATATTTTTATACCCCCGGTTCCTCATGCCTCATCTTTTCCTCCTCTCCAAGAAAGGTGAGAATCACATTTTAATATTGGTTGGGTTTTGACAAGATTCAGTTTTATATAAGCATGTATATATTTTTATATCTCCATAATATATGAGTGTTCCTGGTATGTTTGAACCTGGTGCAAACCTAGAACATGAGATCTCTTTCCCGGCTTGAAGAACCAAATAGTGGGTAAATGGGAAGATCCCTCCTTTGGTTTCGTTTTCTCCAGTTTTGGTACACTATATTTTATACACACTTTACATAAAATTTATATGTGTATAAAATTTACATCAAGGCATTAAGAACCGGTTACCACTGTTTTCATCATCCAGAATTTGACCAGGTTAAGGGCAGCTTTCCTTTGAGGCTCATTGTAACTCGGTTTTAATGATATACACATTGTGTATATATATGTATACATATATACATTTATATACACATAAGTATAAGATGATATATGAAAATATACAATTCTTCTTTTTCTGTTTAAAACCTTAATTTTTTTTATTTCGCCTATAAACATGGATATTTTGGGTAGTTGTACGAACATGTGAAATCATGCAAGTATACGAAGTATATTGATATATACATATATACATGTGATTATATCGATGTGTATGCACACCAATGTGAACTTGGTTCCATTATTTATAATTTATTACAATATAGCATGATGAAATTTATGGGATGGTTTGATTTCAAAATTATTCTTGTAATTGAGAACTTTCATTTATCACTGCTTTGGATAAATGAGGATTTCTGTTTGTGAAAATAGATAGTATGGACTCCTTGAACTATTACAAATGCATACATGTATTCATAGGGATATTCTCATGTTTATTTAAAGTATTATATACATGATTTCCCAAGATAAGGCATGATTATGCACATTGTAACCTCAACGGCTTGTATTAAATACCTGTGACATTCATTTATCATCATATGTGTAAGTTATGAACAACCCTGCTTTAATTGGGTATTTTGATGTATGGAATGTTAAGTGTTAGGTTTACTTTCTTAAAACCCATGTATTAGAATGTTAACCTTTTTATGTGCTCGAAGCATGAGCATGCATGTCCTAATGTTTTAATGAAAGAACTGTTTTCATGTTGTGTATACATATGTGAAAATGGGGTTAAAGTTAGAATGCATGAAACCCCATTAACCAATGACCATGTCAAGATATGTGAGGGATTTATAGGACTTTCATGTGACGGGTGCGCCCGGAATTATATAGCGCAACAAGAATGATGTGACGGGTATGCCCGGAATTATACAACGCTCCAATGCATTGGGTAAAGCAGGAGTCTCATGAGACGAACATGTGCGATGGTCTTGGCAAGTTAGCCTTGGATTGAGCAAAGGAAAAGGGTGGGCAGTGAGCCTTGACCCGTTATGTATGTTATATGGTCATGATGAAATGTCTTGACAAAGTCTAGGATTATACATTCCCTCTGCATGTAATGATAATGGTTAACCAGGGGTTAGTTCAACTAACAGGACAACCCCTAGTTGAAGTCTCCCATGATCATGAAAATGTACTTTATGTGATGAAAACTGTTTTCACGTGGCAAACTATTAGATGATCTGCATTTTACTCATGAACCATGATATGCATGTTTCCCTGCTTAGCCATATAATTCTTTTATAATTGAAGTAACCTTTGTTTTAACATTATGCATTGTTTATTTTTGCGCTCTCTGATCATGTTCATTTCAAGTACGTGCTTCTTTGTGCAAGTGGTTTTCAAACAAAGATGGATTTCATGTTTTTTAGAAATGACAATGTTTTGTTTTAGCAAATAATTTTTATTATTTTTAAAAGGACATAAGAAAGGACTTTATTAAAATGTTTTAAAACCCCTTACTGGGCATTTTTCTCACCCTACGTTTTGTTTAAAATGTTTCAGGCACGGTTGATACTAATGAAGCTAATCAGAAGCAGCTGGTTTCCCAGAATCCGGAGCCTCGCGATCTTCTGTTGTAATGAGACATGATATTTAATTTTTAATGATGTAATGTTAGGTATATCATGTCTCATTAAGCACCCCGGTTTTGGGGGTCGCTACAATGGTAACTTATTTATAATGAGGATAAGATGAGAACCAATATTTATGGATTTGTAAAGATTAAGAAATTAATTAATAATATTAGGTGATAAATACTATCATTATCAAATATGTTTTCATACATTTATCCATGTTAATATTAAATAGGTGAAAAAGAATTTTGTAAAGCTATAAAAGAACATGATGAATGATATCGAGTTCAACCTTGACTGTGATATAATAATAAAGTGGAGGAACTGAATCTTTTTCATATCAATACTAAACCAAAATAGAGTAATATTAGAAGAAGTTCTAAACTAAAAATTTAATATTCATTTTTGTTGAAATAATACGTATAATGATTTGAAAGATTATTTATTGTGGGATATAATGAAGGTTCATATATCCATGTATTTATCATAGTTCTGGTATATTTTCAATTTAAGGATGTTATAAAAAATTACAATGGTGTTTTACAAACATTAATCACAATTAATTTTAAATGGGGAAATATTACCATGGATTTCATCATTACACTCAAAATAAAATCTAATATCTATAACCATATTTTTCAAGTCAATTTTTTTTAATCTAGACACATTATTATAAACAAAAA
Source organism: Viscum album (assembly GCA_963277665.1). Lineage (NCBI taxonomy): Eukaryota > Viridiplantae > Streptophyta > Magnoliopsida > Santalales > Viscaceae > Viscum > Viscum album. Next base: position 437,713,957 of record OY728158.1, read on the forward strand.
ATATTTATCTTTTGATCACATTTCATGGATATACCTTATAGAAGATGTAATTTTATATGGGGTACGATGACCTATTTTAGTTGAATGAGATCTGAGGTTTTCATTGATGTTCTGGAGAATTATTCATTAATCCCAATATACAAAGTTGTGTTTCAGTCATTATTTGGATTATCTTATTATGGATATGACCATTTAAAACCCATATTTTAAGATGATATTTATTTCTCTTGATTTATAATTTGGTAAGAATAAAAACCTTTTTATATTTTGTGTTTCATCCAATAATTTCTAACCCTCATTCCTTCAGATAGTTTTATATGATGAATTCCATAGAAAAAATTGTACAATAATGGATTGATATGACGTAGTTGGAGAAATATATCTCTTGAGACACACAAAAGTGGTTGAAATCGAAGAGAGGTAATATTCATTAAAAACACATCAAGGAACTGCAATGTTAAAAAAAGATTTATAATGATACCCATCATTGATATGTGGAATTCAATGCCAGTTAGAGGGTTTTATAATGAATTTCTATATAAAATACAGTTACGGGATTTTTAAAGGAGTTAAATATGAAAACTATTTATATTAGCACCATTAAAAATCTTTATCATGTAATGTTTGTAACATATATCTTAGAACTCCAATAAAACCTCTCTTAGGTTCATATTTAATTATATGTATCTATCAAATATGATTTCAATTGTTCATTCTTCAATTGTAATGAACCGAAAGTTTATAATACTGGAGAATAATATTTTTTTACAAAGAAAAATTTGATTAAATCTTTCATCACGGATATAATGTTCAATGAAAATTACAATAGACCTAATTAAAGTTATTTTTTGGAATCATTAATTTGAGAAAGCTATATAGAAACCTGAGAATTTGATGAAGTAGAGTCATACTCAAATTATTGTACTCGAGTGATTGATTTTTAAGGTAAATATCATCTTAAGGGGGTATAATGTAACAAGAAAAAATTAATATTTATATAATTTAATTAAAAATTAAAGTATTCAATATAATTTCTTTCATGAAACCCTAAGTCTATATGAAATATTCTATTGTAAACCATTATAAACAATATTTTAAAATTTTCATTTCTAAATATTATCAAACTCTTTAATTATAAATATTTTTAATGGATTTTAGTAATGAAAAATTATTTCTTAATTCACATTAAATTGGAACTCAATTTATAGTAAATAACAATAAACCAAAAAAATTTGTTTTCCGCAAAAAATATTTTTATCACATTCATTCATGTCAAAATTATAAATATATTATAAAATTTTACGAAATTTTATTTTTGGGAATTAATATTCTTGTTGAAGTCATCATATATGTTACACCGTGGACTTGGTTCATTCTTTAATAACTATACCTGGTTGGTCTTAAGGCCTCATGATATCCTCTAAATACATGAGTGGCTTCCAAATATCACTTGATGTGTTTGGAGGAACAAGAAGAATACTACACTCTTAATTATAGTGTAGTATAGTAGTAATAACAAAATCATACAATAGTGGAAGAATATGAATAATAGAAAAGTATAAGAAGAAACATCAATTTTATTAATAACAAAGTGTCTCATCCAATTGTTTAATATAAAATGATGACCATTCAATTCCATTAAAAAAACTAGTAATACTTTGAAATAAAAATCAATGCAGTTCATGTGTCACATGTAAAAAAATAAAAAAAAATCTTTTCATAGAGAGAAAAAGAAGCTGAAAGACTGGTCTTACACTTCCATATTCCAATTAAACAATAAATCATGTATATGAAACGGAATATCACCTTATAGCTACGTGCATCTATTAAGTTTTTTTATGTAACCAAATATGTCGTGGATATTTTATGAGATATCACTCAGTGTTCCACCACCAACGATGACTTTTAAAAGTTTCTTACATTCATATAAGATAAATTAGTGTACAAATATAACATGTATACATGTAAAATAGTATAATTTATTCATTCTAGGATAAAAATTCACACTATGATCAAGATACTAAGACAATAAGATTTATTTAAGGTATTGAAAGAAACAACAATGGGATATGCCATGAAATCTTTTATAAGACCTACACATGATCAGGCGTATGGAGTATAAATGACCAAGGATACTATGTAATCTATATAAAAAGTATTAACATGATCCAAGGGGTACAAAATCCAAATAAATACTAAAGGCTTTTGGAATATATATTTAAATTGTTTAAATTTCCAAGGAATCCAAGAATTTCAAGTAAACTAATTAAATCGGATTCTTAGGGTATAAGATTATAGAGAATAAATTTATTCTTTATAAATATTATCTTGGGAGTTGAAATTTTATAATAATATTATAGATTAATGAAAATTGGATCTAAAGAGTTGAAATATCCATGTTGTCCATGTCAGAAGGATAAATGGCATAAAAAATTCTAGGGAATCTAATTTTGGTCATCATATCCCAGGGGTAGAAATGACCAGGTAATCATAACCCATTCATTCAAAAATTATTTTAATCATTTCATTAATCTATTCATGACTTTGTATAATGTAATTTATTTCCCATTTCATACAATTTAAGTTCAATTTTATAGTGTCCATATGGGGCTCAAGAAAATTTACAATCCACCCCATAATAACATTTAATTTTATAAAAGAAAATATATATCATCACATCCTATTTGTGGTATAATCATGCACAATTGAAGAACCCACACAAATGGTGGATTGGGATGAGGTCGAAAACCAAAAACCATGATGAAAGGTTTAAATGTAATGTCTAAAAATTATTATATCAATTAATCAAAGGATAAATTTATTTTGAATTAACTGATGAATGGTCCTGCATGTAGTCCAATGATAAAAAGCTACAAACTCAAATACAATAACAGAAATGTTATAGTCCACCAACATCAGATTTTTAAAGTGGCAATGAACCATAATCATCTATTTATTTCCTCCATATTATAATAAAATGAATGAATGGTAAAATTCATTGAGATAATGGATTTATAGACTAAATAAATATAACATCACTGGTAGAAATGAAAACAATGAAATGTGTAGGAGGAATAGAGAACATATCGATATGGATCGAATAAAAATAATGGTTCTTGAATCCTACATATTATTTAAAAATGTGATCAAATCCATCTATAAGTCTATAGGGACTATCCTGGGAGAGGAATGGATTACCATTAGAGGAAAAATAGAAAGAAAGAGGAGGGTTAAATTATTTAAGACATTAAGGGAAAATTGTAATTTTACAAAGAAAATATAGGGCCTCACCATTTTGCTACACGGTTTGAAAACCTGTGAGACAACTGTGTGAACCTATATTCCCCAAAAACTATATCACATGGTTTTTTCGTATAATTTGGAAATCTTATCTTTTCACCTCTACAAAAAACTATAAAGCAACAACATGGGAATGCGGCCATGATTGCATGGTTTCATGAAATCATACAGCCCTAGATAGAGGTCTAGACCACCCCACATGGTTATATAAAACCATAGGGCTTGGGTAGCCAATATTATACTAACAATGTGGCCTTTATTCCTTTAGAATTTTTTTTTTTGAGTTACCAAGAATCCATGGAAACACTTTTTTCTACATTAACATCATAATTCAATAATATTGGTAAAAAATAAAAGATTTAAATCTGAAAAAAAGGACTCATATGTTTTAGAAAAATCATGATATTACAATATTCACCATTAACGAATTCATCATAAAATTTCGCATTCATGGGTGGCTAAGAAACATATTAGAATAGCTCCAACCACTGGGCATGTTTTTTCGATTCCCTCTCCCATGAATATTCATGAACTAGACCATGATGATATAGAAACCATACTAAAAGAAATGATAGGACTTGGAGAACCTTATTTAATCAATGGAAAATATATATATGATATCCCTTAGAGGAATAATCTACCTATATCTCAGCCTCCTCAAGAAGAAGAACATGCTATATATTCGAATGATATTTGTGAATCTGTGATACTTGATAGATATCATGCATGGACCGATACCTATAAGGTAACTACACCTAATATAATATAGACCTAAAAATCTATGGAATCTTGAATGGCATGACATAATTATTTGATATATTCCATTTCTTCAATTATTATATTCCCTAGTCAAAGATAAAATTACATGAAGTCCCAAATTCCCACCTAAAACTCTAGTGGCCAGTGATGATGATTGAAATATGAATTATGTCTTGACTGAGATAATGAAATTATATTCATAATAATATGTACCTACTATGAGAACTCTTGAATGATTTGAGGAGCCGGTAGAACTACCTATCCAACCACAGATATGAAAAGTGGTGAAGGTAATGACCAACCATATAGGGACCCATAGTGATCCATATCTATTGTATCCTAGAAGATATTATTATAAGAAACCATGGGGGTATGTAATTATTTATCCCAGGATCCTTTGATATAATGGATGGATGCTCATAGAATGTCCCCTAAAGCCTATATTGTATGCATGGAATGAGTTTTATTCAATAGGTAATAGGTTTTACTCAGTAGTACCAGTGAACCTGGTGATTTCTAAAAATAATACAAGAATTAAAATATGAAATAAGTAACTCATTCTAATATAGTAAAACATGGAACCATGTGGGATCATATGATCTAAAAATGTATATCCAATCAATATCATCTACTGAATGATTAAACCAAATGGGATGAAAATGGGTGACCTTTTTTTATCATTTTTATGATAATCCATAACTCATAACTATCCTAGGGTTCTCTAGGAAGTTACCTAGAGAAATCCATGGTCACATCATCCCATTTTGACATAGAAATATGCAATAGTTCTAGTAGTTATTATGGTTGATAGTTCTCCTCTAGAACCTACTCATTAGTAGAACATGGATTAACAAATCTATCTATATCTTTCTTAATACCACGACACAAGTATTTAATGTTTCTGTTTCTATATAGATTGGCATGAATAGGATTCAGAGCCCATATAAAGAAATTTGACTCCCACAAAAACTGCTCCTAGATTTTTATAGTAACTCATACATGTTTTTGAATATATTGGATAATATACTTATCATTTAACCAACTAAGAGGCGATTAATCACATTAATCACCCTACCATATGACCAAATCCATAGAATCAGATAGTTTTCTAATCTTCAATATCTCCAGAAAAGAAGAGGTCACTGAGAATATGGTCTGGACTGACGAATGAACCCTTTTCAGTAAGGATCCTTTTCTAGAAAGATACTCCTCAGAGTGAACCTCAAATATGTATGTAATGGAATTGGGAGTGAACCCAAACTAGAATGATGGTATTAAAAGTCATAATTGACTAACGAAATTATCCTCATTTCTTATTTTTATTCCAAAAACTAATGTCTTATGCTTTCAATATTTATTCATTTATCAATATTTATTAAGGATGATTTTGTATTCTTATTTCTACTATCATTTTATTGAAAAAAAATTATGTAATGTTTTATTAATAAACATCAATGACTAATTTTGGATGATTATTGTAATTCCAGATCTTGTTCATATACCATTATATTGATTTTATTATCACCTATTAGCATTGAATAATATCTCTTTTGCTTATCCATATTGAGAATATGATCTCACAAATTATTATATATCTATTACCTAGTTTTTTATAGAATGGTTTAATTATGATATTTCTAAAAATGTTTATTTTTTGGAGAACATATGAAAATGATATATACATATTTTCTGTTTCAGTTTCTAGGAATCCATGTTTCCAAATACACTAAAACTATATAGTCTTTAGGAAATTATAAATGTAAAAGGCATTGAATATTCATCTAAAATATAGAAATATATATATATATATATATTATGGGCGGTATATAATTGATGAAATTTGGGTTTAATCTAAATATTACAATTTTTATATGATTGAAATAAATTATCGAACTAGTGGATAGGTTCTCTATTTACCCCATTACTGTATCACATTGAGTGTTCTGAAATAAGAGTATTGATAGTGGTTTGATTACATAGAATATGTCTTGGTTGGAAGAAAAATATTATAATCAATAGCACGTAATTTAATATAAGTAATCATTTAAAACAATTCTAATATTTCTATATATTTGTATTCTACTTAGTTATACACATCGTATCAATTTAAAACTCTTTTTATTGGATTTTAAATGTTCACTTTAAATTAGTTTTTTTATGGATAATCTATTTCTAATAAAACTCCTAATATTGTTTTTTTTTTAAATTCCATTGAGAAGAATAATAAGAATTTATATGGCCATAATTATGATTGTTTTTCTAGTTATGAAAAATTCAGTTACTTTATTTTATAAAATAATTTCTTCACGGAATGTACAAAAAATATTTTTTTAATGAAAACTAATTTTCATGTATACATTTAGTTAAAATATTTATTTATAAAGAGATATTTACATTATCAAATAAAAATTGTGTATTTAATTTTCTAAACTCAAATATTATTCAATTGAAATGAAGATGATAGGTGAGTTTATATTTTTAATTTATTATTAAAACTTTTAAAAATAATTTGTGAATATTATAAATCAGGTAAACTATATATAGGGTTTTCATATATATTTTGGAATTGAATAAAGTAAATCAAATGAAACAAATATAAGTTATTATATAAATCTTGACGTGGATGAATCTAATTAATCAATGTAAAATAGCATTTATCAATGAATAGTTTGGAACTTATTGTTTATAGTATTCAATAGTTCATCGATCATGTTTTGTACATGTCTCTAGGTCAGATTTTAGGATAATCGTATTTGAAATCATTAAAAAAATTCACTGTATTTTATTGAATCTTAATTGTTTTATTATTATTAGTTTGTTATTTCACAAAAAAAATGGATTTCATTTGTTTCAATACTTTAATATTTAGTTTTACGATTTTTGACCAGATATTAATGGAACACAAAGAAACTATATTTTCTTGACAAATTATATATCTATTTTTATAGTTTGAAACAATAATATATTTTATTATCTATAACTATGATTCGAAATGTTTTAGTTTTTAGTGGGTTTTCCTAATTATTGTGGATGAAATACACTATAAAAAAATTACATATAGTTTTGAACATGTTATTATGAAATATGATAAAACTAGTTCTATAATAATTTCTAAAAACTGAATAGACTAATCCATAACCATGAAAATTGATATCAATCCTCATTTAACAGGAGACTATACTAAATATTTTGACATTTCTCTGGTGTTTTTTGACATAGGACATCAATTAATAGATATTTTATATAATACTATTTCTTATGTGGGATATTATTTTATTAAGAGTGAGTTGGGATACATTCAGTTTAATTGGTTTTATTTTTCCTATATATATATTGATGTTTCGTTGTGTTTATTTATCTTTTTCATATTTTTTTGGTAATTTTCTTTTTAATCATATTTTTTATATTTAATTTTTAATCATATGTTAATTTATTTTTTATTCTCATTCATCCTTTGGATCTACTTGATTAAACGGACATGAGTTATATATATGTGTGTGTTTCTTATGTTTTTATGTAATATTAATTCTGGATGTATATTATGTATATGATATTAACTATTTCTCCTTGTGGTTATTTATTATTATTATTAATTTTTTTTATAAATTATTTCAAATATTTTTTATAGTATTCATTTTATTTTTGTGACATTTTAGAGTCCTATTACTATACATTGATTTTTTGAATTAATTGGTCCTCATAACAGGGGTATGCTAATTTAAATATTTTGAAAAAAAATTAGATATCTGAAAAATAATCAAAATTCAGAGTTGATATTTTTTGAAATGGGTAATACAGAAATATTTGTTTTTGGTACACCAATTATTTCTTAAATAAAATAAATATAATATTTATAATGAATGATGCTTTATGGTTTGTCTATTCATTTAGACTAGTTGAACAACACATTTTTTTAGGAGGGTGATTTATGTTTTGAATTTTAAGGAGCCATTTTTATGTCAAGAAGACAATATATATATAATGGAAACTATTTCATGTATATAGAAATTATTATTTATCAGAAGTATTGATAGTATAAAGTTGATTAATAATTGTAATGAAATATCACTCATATTATTATATATTTTCTATATTTTTCAACGTTGACATGAATAAAGGATCTTGTATAAAATTTCCTTATAGGTTGATAGTTCAATAATATGATAATGTAATTTTTATTATCATTGAAAAAATTAAAAAAATATTAAGTTATTAATTAATTTATAACCAGAGAATAAATTTAATTTCAATCAAATTTAAATTTCTCATGGTGATAGGGAATTTAAAATGATTATTTTATAAAACAAAATATCTTACGTAGAAAAAATATAATGAAAATAAACTATATCAACCTAGATGTGTTATTAAGATCATGGATCATTACTATAATGTTTATATGTGATTGAATTACTAAACATAAGTACTATTACAGACATGTATTTTGAAAATATATAAGATTCAATAAAATAAGATGAAAATAAAACATTTCACCACCACGAAAACCCTTTTAATATAATTTCAAATACAATATTATTTATCCTAAGAGAATCAAAAAGTATATTCTTATATGTTAGGATGTATTAGATATGTTGTGACCTTATAGAAGAGAAGGAGATCCCTATTAAGGATGATGGGGAGTCTAAAAGGGTTGAAATTTGTAGCATTGAATTTTTTTTACTGAAGTTCAATAAAATATCTCTTTAAAATTTGAATTTAATAACAAAAACATATTAATATTTACCATACTTGATATTAAGAGTTATAGAATACAATTTTATTTGTTGGGAAAGATATATTGGAATAGACCCTCTCTTATTGTAGAAAATGACATAGAATAAGATGAATAAAATGAAATAAATAATACCTTACATTTAATTTTGTGTTGGGAATGTATTTTCCCAACAATATACAATAAATATTGTGGATTTTGATTCTCACAAATACCCATGTTTGATTTTCTATGGATTTTATTTTATCTATTTTTAAGGAAATATATATTCATTATAATTATTATTTTGTAATAATATTGAAGATATTTTTTAGGAGAAATATTAATTAAAGTGTTCAGAATGCCCTTAAGTGTATTTAGGAAATAGTATTTAGTGTTTTTCATTTTATAAAATAATTTTTCATTCCCCATGCTGAAGAACATTATGTAATGAACATACCATGAATTTGTATTAATAGATTAGAATGTATGGTTTATCAACCTTACGTTGGAAGAAATGTATGGTTAAATAACAATATGATTAAATGGAACCTTACATTCGTCAAAGAGAAAATGTATGGTTCCAAACCCTACATAATTATGGAGTCATACATTTGAGAAGAAAATATATGGATCATCACAGATTATTTTGTAATCAACCATACGTTATAAACCATATGTTTTGGAATATTAAATGTATTGATAATCAATGTTACGCTTAAATTTTAAGCTGACATGGATAAACATATGGATCTTCAACCCAATGTTATGTAGTTGAACCCTACATTTGGGTTTTTTTCATTACATGAAAAAACCATGTTTTTTACTATTCGACACTGTAAATTTTAATTTATGATTTTAACAGAGTTTTCTGTAACATTCTTTACAGAATATCAAGGTGATTTAAAGTGAAATTTAGACTAATTCAACGCTCTTCATAAATTATTTAAAGAGCCATTTATAGTGGATATTTCCAATCATATTCTTAAGGGATATTACGACAACTCTAAGATGTTATTATTTTGAATTCTTTCAATTTTTCATGCTTCTTTTGTAGATCTGAAATATTAATGCAAGATATATCATTATATATATCCTTCTACATTGAATGTGTGGATATCTATCAACTATGTTGAAAATTTTTATTCATCATGTTTTCATGTGAAAATAAAATTTCTATGCAATAGAGATTATGAATCTCATAAATGAGGACTACGCTTTGAATATATACATGTTTAGTATTAGAACCTCGATGCAATGTTTTTTTTATGTTCTTTAAATAGATGATCTTTTGGAAACTATATCAATTCATACATATTTCAAAGATTATATTTCTCATAATTTTGAAGATCCATCTTCATTCAGGTTCTTTTTACTGCACCTATGATGTTTAAAGTGTTTTATAAATAAATATTTATAGACTATTTTGAGTATTGGATGTTTGGTCTTAGTCTTGGTGGAGTTTCAACATCATGTTCTAAGCTGTGGTAATTTTGGTTCCTTGTAAAAGAACTTGAAGGATCTTTTTTTTGACTTGTTTATAATGGTGACAACTGCCTACAATCAGTGGTGGATTGTTCTTATGGGCAAAGGACCTGACTACTAAAATTCCCCAAGCCCAAAGAGAGGGTGATTAATGGAGTAGACTATGGCATATTCTTGCCTCGAAACAGTAAAAATTGTTGTGATCTAATTTTTATTTTTTTGTTATACATACACTCATACAAAAACACCGCTATATCTATCAACTGTTGATATTAAATGATAGAATTTTGAAATTTTCTAAAGGACACAGTTCTCCCCCTCTTGTGTCTTTATCATTGACTTTCTAAACAAACATTTTGTATCAGAGGTTGGGATCGAGATATTTTCATTGGTTAAAACAAGAGAGAGTTAAATATTCAGATGAAGATATATGGAGAATCTAAATGTTGACATTTCATTGGTTCGAGATCCATATTTCAATTGTTAGAACTATAGCTGATGGGAACCACATATGATAATATATTTGAAAAATATTGGATTTAAAGTATTCTCAATGATCGTAATTCATTAAAAAATCCCTGAAAACACCAAATCATGGACTCCAACTATAGAGGCTGAGTATGATATGAATTATATAGCTATGAATGATATCATATATGTTTATGGATGAAATGAATTCAACTGTGTCTCAAAATCTCCTAGATTATGTGAAATGTGGGTGACAATAGTAGTGACTTATGAAGGTATGGACAATGTAAGACAGACAAGGTATGCTACAATGAAATTGTAATTACATAAAATAATAATGGTTGATTGAGAAAGAATCACTAAAATGAATGGAAGACTCACGTAAAGTATAAACAACATTACACCCATAGGTGAACCTATCGGACAAGCTAATCAAGAAGTGAAATTACTAATAGTACTGCCTAAACATTGGATTGGAATTTCAGCTGGAATCTTCCAATAAAACCCTATCATAAATATGAAAATGAGAGAATTGATTGGAAATCCAATGTTGTATGAATCTGAAATTCATAATGATGTTCATGTTCAAAATTTCTTTGTGAAAAAATATTACACTACTTTAAAGTTTACATATAAAAAGAATAACTGAAAAATGAAATAAAAAGTCATAATGTAATTAAATTCATACTCATCTAATTCTAAAATCGAGCTGGCTCAATTAGCCCGAATGATTTGCATGTTTTATAGGAAAAATAGATGGATCAGAAAAACCATTAAAAAAGATGATAATGTGTTAAGGGAAGTTATAAGCTACGAAAGAAAAAATTTGGGTCATATAAGACATGATTGTCATTAGTGAAAAAGTTAACAGAGAAAGACAAGAAAGAAGTTTCAGAAAAAAAATTTGATTGTTAAATCCATGGAAAAAAGCTATGAAGGTTACTTGGATTATTTCTAAAGACATCATCTACCCTTGAAATCCAGATTCATATATGGAAGAATAAAATGTCAAAGCTATTATGTTCTTTATGGATGAAAAATATAAGGTACAACCCAACAATTCATATGATTCTTATTCTAATTACTCAAATGATAATATGGATGCCTATTATACTATGCTAGAATGATGATTTGAATCCTTATTAAAGAAAAATTAATCAATAATTAATATTCACAATGAAATTTTAGTGGAATGGGATACTTTACTTAGATATCACAAATTGTTAGTTGAGAAATTTAACTCATCTACTACAAACTGTACTAACAATGAAAATAAGATTAAAATACTATAGGATGAAGAAGAGACTTATAAATGTGATGCACTTATTTATACAAAAGTTGAAAAAATACTAAAAGAAATTCATGGAAAGAATGAAATTTAAAATATAATATTTGGTATAGGTAGTTATATTGAAAATTCCAAAATATATAAGAATTTTTTTGTTCCCAATACGAAACCATCTAGTTTTTATTTTTTGTTGAGCATAATGACATAAAAAAAATTGATATTTGATAAATCCTCAAAATAAGTGGGATTAAAAGAGATTTTATTTTACAAAAGTTTATCTAAAGTAAACAACAAAAGTCATGTAAAAATAAAGCATATTTGGATTAATAAAACCTTGTTAGCTAACAATGTTGGAGCCAAAAAGATATGGGTACCAATTTATATTGTTTAAATTTTATTTGTATGTAATGGGTCACTGTAAAAATAAATATGTTGTATATGGATAGTGGATTATCTAGACACATGATTGGAAATCCATCTAACTTCCATACATTGGAACATATTGATGGAGGTCTAGTCACCTTTGGTGCCAATTCAAATGGGAGATAATTAGTCCTGGAATAGTTGGACAACTGAAGTCTGTCTGAATCAACAAAGTACTGTATGAAAAAGGATTGAAGCATAACCTGATAAATATATCTCATATTTATGAGGATCGATACTATGTTTATATTTCTATCAATTCATATTCAGCATTTAAAGTTCATTTGCATAAATTTAGAGCATCCAGAATAGAAAATGTCTACACCTTAGACGTAAATTAATTGTGTAAACAAAAATTGAATTGTTTAATAGATAAAATAAATTAATATTTTATTTGGAACATATGACTGGGTCATTGAAATATTTATTCATTATATAAATTATCTCAGAAACAATTATTTTATGATTTACTGACTTTCAAGTTTGATAGTGATAGATTCTGCGATGCATGAAAAACTAGCAAGTAATACAAATATTTCTTCAAATATGTTAACAAAATTACTACATCAATGCCACTAGGACATATCCATATTGATATAATTGTACCATATAGAGTACCATGTTTGGCTGGTAAATTACATGTATATTTATTAGTTTATGATTATTCTATATTTACTAGGTTCTATTTTCTAAAACATAAAATTGAATCTTTGACTATTTTTTAAAGTTATTGAAAAAGCGTTAAAAATTAAAAGAATTTTAAAAAAATTTCATTTAAAATTTTATCTTGGTGGAGTTTTTTTGAGTCAATAATTCAATTCATTTTTCTCAAACACGGATAATAAACACACCTCTTCTACCTGATGAACAACTCAACACAAAGGAATTGTTTAAAGTTGAAAAAGAACTACTCATGAAATGTATAGGACTATTTTAAATGAATAAAATGTTATTAACTATTTATGGATGAGGTTATACATGAAACCTATTATATAAATAAACAGATTTTTAATTTGGCCTATTTACGAAAATACACCTTATAAACATTGGAATAACTGAAAGCCTAAGGTAAAGTACATTAATGATTTTGGATATATGGTGCATATCTTAAACACTAAGTATACTCTTGGTAAGTTTGATACAAAAGATGACGAAGGAATATTATTAGGATACTCTGCAACATCTAAAGCTTGTATAGTATTTAATAAAACTTTAATGATTGATGAATAATCAGTTAATGTGAAGTTTGATGAAACTAACCCTTTTAATAATGATAATGATCAAACTGACGAATCTGTTGACTCTTCTGACAATATTAGACTTGAAAACCTGAAAATGGTTTTGAAAATAAAATTGAATACAATTCAGAATAACATTATACTAATGAAAATAAAAGTTTTATGTGTATCAAATCTATAACAAAAAAATCACACTTTAGAAACTATTATAGGAGACCCAGACATAGGAATAAGGATTATAAGAAATTCATGAAATGTAGTACAATTCTCTGGCTTTCGATCAGAACTGGAACCTAAATATTTTGAATAATCCTTAAAGGATGAATGTCAGCTATTATAAATTCAAGAAGAATTGAACTAGTTTATAGAAATAATGAATGTGAATTAGTAGAATGACCATCAAATTATCCAGTTATATGAATAATGTGGGTCTTTGAAAATAGACAAGATGGTCAAAATACTATTACTAGAATTAAACATAGAGTAGTAGCTAAATGATATAATCAAGAAGAAGTTATATATTATGATAAAACCTTTTCCCATGTAGCTAGATTAGAATCAATTGGAATAATTTTAGATTATGAATCTCATTTGAATATTAAACAATATTAAATGCATTTCAAATATTTATTTTAAAATTTTTATTTAATAGAATATGTTTATGTTGAACAGCACCTTGGATCTAAAAATTCTCAAAAACAAGATTTAGTTTTTAAAAATACAAAAGATCTCTATGGCCTTAAGCAAGAACATGGAGCATGGTATGAAATTTCATTATATTTTATATTGAAAAATGGTTTTACTGTTGGTTTGGAAGGTCCAACACATTTTTATGAAAATTGATTGTTTTAATTTATTATATGTTTAAATTTATGTTGATGATCTTATTTTTGCAATAACAAATAAAAATCATTATAATTATTTTTTCATAACACATGAAAAAAGAATTTTAGATGAGCATGATAGGATAATTAAATTTATTTCTAGGACATGATAATTTTCAAAAAAATTATGGATATTTATTAAATAAAATAAAATATATTATTGAGTTATTGAAAAAAAATTGGCCTTCAGAACAACAAGTCATATTCATCTCCAATGATTACTAATATAAAATATTATTTGAATGAAGCTAGAAACTAGTGGATAATATGTTTTATAGATGTATGATTGGTATTTTATTATATATTACTTCTAAAAGACATGAAATTATGTTATTATTAGTTTTTTGTGAAATATTTAAAACAAATCCTAAATAATCACATCTTATTGCTGTCAAATAGATTTTTAGATATTTATAAGAAACTATTTTTAATTTTTTATTTATCCAAAATGATTTGATTTTAATTTAATATAATATTCATATGCATATTTTAGAGGTTTTATATTAGATAGAAATGGAACCCTAGAAAACCATCACTTCTTTAAAAAAAATTAGTGTCATTGAAAATTAAGAAGCAACAATCTATTTCACTGTCAATAGCTAAAGTAGAATATATGTCTTGAGGATGTGGTTGTGCACAGGATTTGTGGATTAAAAACATAAACATGCACATTATACATAATTTTAACAGTACACCTATCTTATGTGATAACAAAAGTGCTATAAATATTTGAAAAAATCAAATAAGTCATTATAGAACTAATCATATTGATATTAGATATCATTTTCAATGAGACCGTGTTCTTATAATTGATATATCATTAGAATTTTCTAACACTAAATATCTATTAGCCGATATTTTCACTAAACCACTTCCCACTACAAGTTTTTATATTATTAAGGGGGATTTTATATTTCATTAATTCTTATATAAGTTATTTTATTTGATTTTATATTACTTTATTTTATTTTATTTTATCTTATGTTTATTACTATAAATCTAATTTATTTATCATACTTTCATCTTACTATATTTTAGTTATTTTCATTAATCATAAATTTATTTAAACATCATAATAATTAAAATTTTCTAATAATTACTCTGTGACATGGGAAATGAGGATTTTCCTCACCTATTAGAAACCCTTCATCTTCCATAACTTTCATTTACCAAACCCAATTCATTTAACCTGAAACTCGTGTTTTTTTACATGCAAACCCTAGAAGTCGAAAACCATAGACATTAGAATTATATTTAAATAAAAAATACCTTGTGAGTCAATGAAGGAGAAATAAGTTATTCGAAGTGGTAGCATGTTACAAGAATAAAAATAAATCAAGGAAATGTGTTTGATTTTAATTGGTTATATCAGAAGAATCTACTCCTGAAATAGGTATTTTCATTTCAAGGGTTGTAGACTCATTTCAAGGAAATAAATTCTTAATTTCGTTACACGGTAGAACTGAACTATTATTATAACAATGTAGATTTCTTTTATTGATGATTCTAAGGATATGATGTTTCCAAGTATTGAAGATAAGAATTTTTTAACGTTGTCAATTAAATTTTATAAAATCACTGATTTCCCACATGGAAGAGTTTTTCACTTCAATATTCAGTCTATTAGAGACAAGAATTTGTCACGAACCAGGTCGGGTCGCCATCTAACCCGGCGCCCGACCCAGTCCGCGACATGGCCCAAAGGGTGTTCCCGATCCCCACAAGCTAGAATAAGTGCCCAGGTATCAAAACTAACACATGGAAACGATTTTACCCGAAATAAAAGACAGAAAAACAACTAACCAGATAAATAAACTGAAACTAGAAATAGACAACCAAAGACGCCTTTAAAATATGAACAGGTTTAAAGTCTACAACTCCAACCAATAACTAAAAAGAAAAGATGATAGCGGAAACTAAAACTCTTACTAAAACCTCAAAGCAATAGGAGAGGGGTGACATCCACACGTCACAAATGTTAACCTGCACGAGAATACCAACAACGACCAACCACCATCACTGATCACGGTGCCTCAACATGGAATACATAGAGAACAAGGCCTACATACACCCAAAGCTGTATTTAGGGTGTGAGAAAAGAGCCCAGTAGGAAGTCACGCAATAAAAAGGTTCCACGCATAATTATTTAAGGACAAATACATTTGCAATATTAACTAAAGAAAAGAAATAATAGCTTGAATGGTTTAAAAGGAAACAGAATTAAAGAAACCAGTTTTAAATAGAACAACTTAAATTAAAAAATACACACCCATATTTTTTTAAAATATCCAATATGTTACACCGACGGGCACAAAGTAACTAATGAGAACTAATATGGGAGAGGCCGCATGGGTATCAGCTAGCTTGGGTCCCTAGATCTTCGTGTCTCGGTGAAATGTGGCATAGAAGCCCACGACACTCAGAAAACATGGCTTAGAAGTCCACGACCCTCAGAAAACGTGGCTTAGAAGACCACGACCCTCAGAAATGCATATGTTTAGTTAGTGTTGCAATCGTCAGTCTTGACAGTGAAACTGGGTCGATTCACCTCCGGAACACTCGCTCACTAGTCTAGTCTACCCTCCTAGCTACGCGGGCTTCCCGGTTTGTGCTCAAACAAGTTTCATGTTAATGTCACATGTCACACTAATACATAAAATCCAAACAGGGTACTCACACATGAAAAATCACAGTTTGAACACCCAAACCTGCTTTCAAAACCATACGCACATCACAATCTTTTAAAAACACAATCTGCATAGGTTATATACTAAATTAGACCAATTGACACAATAAAAAACACTTATCATTAAACAAACCACCACTTACACATATAAATACCATTTTGAAATAAAACGAACAGTAAAACCTTTCTTTTCAAAAAGTTTCACACCATGGTCAGGATTGAATGAACCATTTCAAAATCTCATAAAACAATAGAAACAGTGTCACATGGCTTTACACACACTCATGTAACCATTTCCACTTTCAAAACACATTCTAACATCAAATAGACATAAAATAGACATGTTATTAAACAGTTCAAATGTATCCCAAACATCAAATAAAAACAACTTCACAATGCACAAATAAACTAAATGATATACTAAAAAACTAAACATGCAAATTAATTTATCAAATAATAACTTAGGCATGGAACCACCTAATGATGTGTAAAAACTCTGAAAATTGGCGTGAAACTCCTATCGCATGACAATCGCATCACAAGGGGTCTAATGATAACAATAAAAATAAATTATTAAAGCAATTGAATCAAAAACAAACCAAATCAAACTAGGAAATAAGAGAATCCTCACCTCAAACGGTGACCGACGAACCGAGACGAGCCGAAATCACAAGGCAGCGACCAAAGCCCTACAAGATAATTACTATGAACCTTAAATCATACAAAGGACGTCGCACAACTAGGTGTGAAATCAACCAACAACATTATGCCTTACCTAGGGTGTTAGCGACGACCCAAAATGAGATGAACCAACATGACACTATCCAACGCCCATCCGAAAACATAATAGGGAGTCAAAATCACCAAAAACCCCAAATACAGTATGTGCAAAATAAGTAACAACAACAAAAACTCACCTTGGGTCAATGCCTGTGGACCGAAACACACCGAATCGCCTCGCCTTCGGCGGCGGTTGTCGGGACATGCTCTGAAGTGCCTTAAGAGACCATATGCACCATCTTAGAATATTAGGAAAGAGGGCACCGGCTGAGAGGGGGGTGCGCCGAACCAGCCCACATCCAACTTGGGCCACCGGACATGGTTCGTCCAATGAAGGTAGGGTGCCGGGCTGTTTCGCTGGATGGAAAGTGGGCACCGATCAGTGGTGAAGGCATGACGTGACGGGTCCGAGAGGCGTTGGCCAAAGGCCACTACGTAAGGGAGGCTACGCGCCGTAAATGATGGTTGCTGGTCGGGATACATGTGGTGCGGCGTGAATTCGAGAGGCGGGTGAGCTGGCCTAGGGTTTTCCAGGAGAGAAAACGGAGGGGGGGGGGGACAGGTCAGAGGGTGCGAGAGCTGATGGCCAGACGGGGGTTTCGGGGAGCAGTGTGCTAGGAGATGACGGCGCGAATCGGACAGGTTTGGCTGGGAGGAGTCTATCAAGGGTGGAGGGTTGGGGCCAGTTCGGCGAGCGTGGCGTGCGACAGCAGTGTAGGCTGGGAAGGGAAGGAGGGCTTGGGGTGCTATGGGGAAGGTCGTCCGGCTGGTTCGAATGCTGGCTGAGGGGAGTCGACGACCGGGTCTTTGCGTCGAAACAATCTAGGAGCGGTAGGTGCGGTGGAATGGTATATGGACGGCTGGAGGGAAGCTGGAAGTGGGAGGGTATCTGACTGGGTTCCGGGCCGGTAGCTGGAGAGGAAGAGGGGTCAGGGGAGGGTCGTGCCTCGACCAGGCCAAGAGGGGGAATCCACCGGACTGGGGGAGAGGGAGGTGGTGAAAAACCAGGGAGAAGGGGGGGAAGGATTCGACGGGATGAAGAAGAAGAAAAAAAATAAACGGGGAAAGGGATGGCGAGTGCGGCGCACAAGAGCTCCGGGAAAAGAAAAAAAGGGATGGGCTGGCCGAACCCTAGGCATGAGAGTGGAAAAAAAGTAAATAATAAATAGAAAAAGAAAATAAAATAAAAAAGAAAAGAAATAAAGTAAAATAAAATAAAATAAAACTAATAATAATAATAATAACCTAAATAAATTATTATTTTTAAAACTAACAATAAAAATAATAGTAATAAAATAAAAGTTGTAGTAATTATGACCATAGTGATAAAAATAATTATAACAATTACCTCCTCAAATGATATTATTATTATGATCATTAAAATAATTTATTAAAAAATTTATCACCTTTAATTTTATTTATTTATCATTAAGTAATTTTATTTAGTTAATTTGACCTTAGAAGGTCACCCGGTGGACCAGGAGAGGCTGCGTAGTTTCAAAAACATGCCTCGCCCAAGTCCGCGTGGTCTCAATTTTTATTGTGTTCTCGTTTTATTATTCTTCGTGTATATTTTTCATATCCCTTAAACATAGGGTAGGTCATGCGGTAAGCAAGGCGAGGTCACGCGGCGACCCAATCGAGGTTGTGCGGCTTTGACAGCGGCGCGCTTAATGCCGAAAAGGCCAAAAAATGTGTATCAAAATAAAACTCAGAAAATATAAGTTTTTCCTTGACACGAATTATCTGATGTCCAAAAGAAATAATAAAATAAGTAACATATATATATATATATATATATAAAAGACCGGTGTGACAATTTTCCCCATCATAAAGCTTTCTGTCCCCGGAACGCCACAACTAAGGCTGAGACCCAATGTAGGAAACGACACCCCACTAAGGATCAAATAGGATCCCCAAAAACATCAAGAAAAGAGAGAGAGAAACATCATTCTCAGAGAAAGTGACTCAAAGACAACATCAAGAAATGCATAAAAAGACTTTCTGATATGTGTCGCCCTCCCCAAAGAGCTGAAAAAACCTCCAGTTGATTGTTTAAGTTGATGAGCCCTCGCACCCATGGAAATCAACTATTCAAGCAGAAATTTTATCGAGCACTATTAAACGAAAACCACACCATTTGGCTATAAAGAACAACAAGGTCATACCACGTCCACGAAACACTCTTATCACTTATTACCTACCTATCTTTAGAAACAGAACCAAAAAGGTTAACGTGGGGAAGCCCGAGGGGCTCCCCACTATTAAGAACCTACTAACGCCCAAGACGGGACTAGAAAACCGATACGGGGAGGTTCGAGTGGACTCCCCACCATTAAAGAAAGGCCAACACTGATTTATTCTAGAGTCATTTGTGTGAGACCCATCTTCGGTCTCTCCGCCACTAGAACTAACAGATTATACAGAACTTTGAAAAAAAATTCTCGATGGTGACCAAATACCCCACCACAAGGGGCGGGGAGGGAGGGGCCCGACCACTAGGCATCAAAACCACGGCCGGCCACAACCAACATCTCAAAATTTCCTGGATGAACACCATTCAGATTTGTGATTGAGTTACCCAACAGACTCTCATAAGGACCACTGAAGCGACTGCATCTAGTGGAATGCAACCCCCAAGACGTTAAGGCACGAGATCAACACGCCTCCACGTAGTTGCAAAAACATTATGCAACTAGTCGACTCACTCAGAGTAGAACAACCATAGAAAACAATTTATGTTGCTTTCTCTCTCGACACTAATGAAAGAAATCAGGTTGGGGTCCCGTACACTCCTGGGGTTCCTGAACACGCGCTAGCTTCACTCCGAGGCCTATGGTTGGAGCCCTGATATTCGAAGCATCCCCTACCTCGCAGTCAGGTATTGAGGACTCCCGTGTGATGCTTCTCTTTTTGGTGTCACATGCATCCTCACTGCAACTGAGACGACACCATCAAAACAACACATTACAGCATCTAACTGATCACACGCAGAACATTCACCAACACCAGAGTTGAAATGGTACATGCACATAACACTTTGTCACACTAAATGAGAACACGACACGACCAATCATCACCTGAACATGATCGTTTCTATTGAGAGGAACTTTACGCTGAGGAAGACCTTAAACTGCATCTTAAACAACACGTGATTCCTACGAACGACCATAGCAGCCTCATATGACTTGGTCTTCCAAACAGTAGCCTAACACGAACCTTTCCTTAAACGAAACAAATCAAATACCAGAGGTCATTTAGAACGATAGACCGCACCAACAACATAGGGTTTTTTCCACATTTTCCCCACTAAAGTCTCCTTTACCACTTCCAAAGGGACCTCACACTGCAGGAAGTCACCGAACATGACCCTTGCAACCGATTTGAATACTACAAGGCCCATCAAGACACTGGTCAACACTGAAAATTCCGAACTGCCTTCACCCTTCCCCACTGGAATTCCTTTCGTCATTTCCAGGGGGAACCTTCAAACATGACAGTGTCAAACTTCATACCGGACGAGTCAAGACACTCAAAAGACCAAAAATCTCTCCTACTCCCATCGCATCTGTCATCCCACTGTGAGAGGATCCGCTTAGTCGTAAAAACAAGAGGTGGGTTCAATGCTAGAATTCAAGAAGAGATTCCTCTGATCATTTGGATGGTCGACCAAGGTAGAATTTCCAGTGGCCACACTTTAATCACATGTCAACACTTTATGGGGGCGTACACTAGTTGAGAAAGAAAACCATGGACCCAACCAAACTGGTTCAGTGGTCAAGACATACCAGAAGCGCACACTAAACATGCAGGGGAACCAAAAAAAGGGCTTCCCGAAGAACATTCAACAGAATTCACTAACTACCTGAAAACATACCAACTTACAAATAAGAATTAAAATTAAAGACACAAACCAGTCAAAAGGATTCTCGGCTCGAAACGCCTCACATCCAACCTTTCAAAAAAAAAACAAGGACACACCGCACAATAACTGGTGATTTAAAAACACCAAAATTTCCTTTAACAAAACATTTTAAGAATAAGCAAAGCCAGTGGGTTGCAAAAACTTAAATGGTGTCCTATGGACCGAGCACATGCATGTTTTCATGCCACACAGGAACCCACCTCGTATCTATCCAGGAACTCATCAACTCGTTCCGTTAACCATTTCCCTTTTCGTATACACTCATGCATGTGGTTGCCCATAAGAGCGCCAAGGATAAAAACCGAAGCTTTCCATTTTTTTCAAAACCAAAACATCCAACCCACACTTTCCAATCATTTCACATTATTTTCTTTTTAAAGCATTTCATTTGAAAATATTTTCCAAGACCAAAAAAGTTTTACTTAAAAACCAAATTCCCACGATTCCAAAACTAGGAGACGAGAAATATTGCAAGAGAAAACTTGTGTCATCGGGTGACTGGAACGTATGGTTGGAGGCCATATGCCTATCATGCCACTGCCACATAGGGGATTCTCGGACAGCGTCCCTGGCTCCACCTGGCTTGCTAGACCCTGCGAGCTCACTAGGACCACTAACCTTACCCCTTTTCAATTCATTTAGACATGATTATCCACAAGGACAAAAAACTCAGACAAACCTCAACTTACATTCGAAACTTGAGTCCCTCCACGAGGTGTACTGGCCAGGAACCTTACTCGTAGCCAGGACGTTGAGTCCTGAAAACCTTAACTGTTCTCCACGCTGACTCTATCTCAAAAGTACACGACCCAAGAGAGAAAACCTCCTCTGATACCATTTTTTCACGAACCAGGCTGAGTCACCATCCGACCCGACGCCCGACCTGGTCTACGACATGGCCCGGAGGGCGTTCTCGATCCCCACGGGCTAGCACAAGTGCCTGGGTATCAAAACTAACACATGAGAATGATTTTACCCGAAATAAAAGACAGAAAAACAACTAACCAGATAAATAAACTGACACTAGAAATAGACAACCAAACACGCCTTTAAACTATGAACAAGTTTAAAGTCTACAACTCCAACCAATAACTAAAAAGAAAAGATGACAGCGAAAACTATAACTCTTACTCAATCCTCAAAGAAACAAGAGAGGTGCGACATCCACACGTCACAAATGTTAACATACACGAGAAGACCACCAACGACCAACCACCATCACTGAGCACAGTGCCTCAACCTAGAATACACATAGAACAATGCCTACATACATCCAAAGGTGTATGAAGGGTGTGAGCAAAGATCCCAGTAGGACGTCACCCAATAAAAAGGTTCCACACATAATTATTAAAGGACAAATACATTTGCTATATTAAATAAAGAAAAGAAATAAATGCTTGAACGGTTTAAAAGGAAACAGAATTATAGAAAACAGTTTTAAATGAATCAAATTAAATTAAAACACATGCACCCTTATTTTTTTAAAATAACAAATATGTAACACCAACAGGCGCAAAGTAACCAATGAGCAATAATATGGGAGAGGCCGCATGGGTATTAGCTAGAATGGGTCCCTAGATCTCCGTGTATCTGTGAAACATCGCTTAGAAGGCCACGAACCTCAGAAAATGTGGCTTAGAAGGCCACGACCCTCAGAAAACGTGGCTTAGAAGACCACGACCCTCAAAAATGCATATGTTTAGTTAGTGTTGCAATCTTCAGTCCTGCCAGTGAAACCGGGTCGAGTCACCTCTGGAACACTCGCTCACTAGTCTATTCTACCCTCCTAGCTACCCTGGATTCCCGGTTTGTGCTCAAACAAGTTTCAAGTTAATGTCACATGTCACACTAATACATAAAATCCAAACAGGGTACTCACACATGCAAAATCACAGTTTGAACACCCAAACCCGCTTTTAAAACCATACGCACATCAGAATATTTTCAAAACACAATCTTCATAGGTTACATACTAAATTAGACCAATTGACGCAATAAAAAACACTTATCATTAAAAAAACCACCACTTACACATATAAATACCATTTTGAAATAAGACGCACAGTAAAACATTTCTTTTCAAAAAGTTTCACACCATGGTAATGATTGAATAAACCATTTTAAAATCTCATATAATAATAGAAACAGTGTCACATGGCTTTACACACACTCAAGTAACCATTTCCACTTTCAAAACACATTCTAACACAATCAAGTAACCATTTCAACTTGTAGTGCAGGTTTCTTTTGGTCTTGAGATTTTGGTCAGTTGGGGTTGTTGTTTTGTCTAAGTCGATGATGTAATAGTTCCTCATCACCCCTTTAAGGGGGGGATCTATTTCAATAATAAAAAATTAATTTTCAGTCCTAATGTACTGGTGAATATTCAAGAATGAACTTTTGAGAAAGAAGATACAAATGAAATTCAAACTGTGCATGAAAATCAGATTATCAAATAGTCATGACATATTTTGGGAGATCAGACTAAAGTACATGGAAATCAATCATTTTAAATAGAAATTTATTTAGAAAAATTTGTGAAAATTCCTTGTAATAATCGTGATATAGAACATAAACTGAATTATG
Source organism: Viscum album (assembly GCA_963277665.1). Lineage (NCBI taxonomy): Eukaryota > Viridiplantae > Streptophyta > Magnoliopsida > Santalales > Viscaceae > Viscum > Viscum album. The sequence goes on from OY728158.1 coordinate 437,738,487, forward strand.
ATGAAGGAGTATCTGATTCACTATCACATCAAGTTTATGAAATTGTGATTCAGTTTAAAAATCCTTAGGAAGAGAATTACACTATATGGGAGGAGCTTTAAAATTCATAGAAATAGATCTAGGAACTTAATTAGAATATAAATTCTTGAAGGGATTTTGATTTCTTCAAGAACTATATGTTAAATAAGATTTATAGGATCATATCTGAAGCTTTATCCATGATAAATTTCAAATATTTGAAGTGGTACTTGGGAAGTATGTTTGAATCAGTGAAATGAATAGTAAATCTGACCATTACATCTACTCTTTCTACCCACCAAGATTGGATTAATAGTTTTCAGGACATTACATCTGTTATGAATGATACAAATTCTCATCATCAGGACATTCAATGAAACAGTGCTTCTCTGTCTGTTTTTTTAGAAAATAAAAAATTATTAATTGATCAAAAAACTCAGAGTGAATCCATTGTCATAATTCTACTCAATCTGTTTATAGAGAGGTTGGAACAATTTATGAGGTAAGAGGATATCTTACATGGATTTCTAAAAGTCTATCATGTGGATACTTTTCATGTTAATCATGATTCTAGACTTATGATAATGATTTTTGGTGATAGTTTGATGAAAATGTTGTAACTACAGATGGATGTATTGAAGGAGATGTTTCAAGTCATTCAAAATTCTAACCATGCCAAACCCTTACATTTTTTCGTACCTTGTCAGAAACATAACCAATACCAAAAAAATTTTATCCTTATTCTATCAATGATTGTTTTATTTCATAGTCAAATATTTTCTGTATTTGTACATTTTCTAATCAACTAAATTACCTTTATTTCATTTTTTGGTACTCTATTTTTATATTCTTTTATATTTTTATCTAATATCCAAAAACGCAGTCATCATTATCATTATCATTTTTTATACCATTCACTAAATAATCTATCTAACATGAAATTTTTTTTAATCTATTAAATAAATTTCATTTTTATCTCATAAAAAGGGGGAGAAATTTGGTTAATCACAACATTTCGTTTAAATTTTCATATATTTGGGTAGAAATTTAGATAAAAACAACATTTATTTTTTATCGAAAAATTTATTCAAATCAAATTTATTTCAATATATGTATTAAAAAATCTAAATTATATTACAACATTTGTAGTTTTGATTTATAGGTTTTTTGATCTTTAAAAAAGGGGAGATTGTCAGGAATTTATTTTCTCAACAATACTCTATAAATATTATTTATTTTGATGCTCACAAATTCCCCTATTATTTCTACAAATGATGATATTTTATGAGTATTTCAGTAAATTTATATTCGTTATAAATAATATATTTTCAAAAAATTATACTATTTAATATTGAGAAATATTTGTTAATGTGTTTATAACACACTTAAGCATATTCTAGAAACACTGGTCACTATTTTTCATTTTCTGGAATCATTGTTTATTTCATACGTTGAAGAATGTAATGTATGGAACATACCCTAAGTTTATATTAATTAATCAGCATGTATGTTTTATCAAACATACATTGAAAGAAACGTATTGTTAATGAAAATTATCTTTGAATGAAACCATAAAATTTTTAATGAGAAAAAATTATTGTTAATGAACCATAAATATGTATGGAACCCTACGATTGAAAATAAAATATGTGGATACCCAAACTTACTTTTGTAACCAACCTTATGGTTGGGAAAATTTAGCATATGGATAATCAATGATACACAATGAATTTTATGCTGAAAAGGATGAATGTACAGATCATCAACCCTATGTTATGTGATTCAACACTAAGTTTGGTGTTTTTTAATTATATGAATAAACGGTACATTTGAATTTTCAACACCTAAAATTTGATTTTACGATATCGATGTTTTCTATAATATTCTTTGTGGAATATAAGGGTGATTTAAAGCTCTATTTTTACCGATACAAAGACAATCATAAATTATTTAAATATCCATTTACAATGGAGATATTCTCTCCTTTTATTAAGGTATGTTATGACTACTCTGAGCTATTATTATTTTTGAATTCCTCGACTTATCAAGCATAATTTGAGGATCTGAAATCCTGATACATGATATATAATCATACATATCATTCTACGTCAGATGTCTTGATATCTCTCAGCTATGTCAATTAATTATTATTCTTCATGGTTACATTTGAAAATTAATCTACAGTTCTATACTGATCGAACCTCTCAGAAATGAGGATAAAATTTTTGAGATACACATTTTCAATCCTAGAAGCGTGTTGCTTTATTTTTGTTGTTGTTCGAAAGATTGAAGATATTTTGTAAAAAAATTTCTCTTCAGATATATTTCAAATATTATTATTCTTCTAATGTTAAAGATCTGTCTTCATTCTATTGCATCCTCTAACCACAAAAAAAATTAATGTGTTTTATCAAATCTATATCCATTGATTCTTTTGAGTATTTGTTAATCGATTTCAGTCGTGGGGTATTGACAGCTTCTCATGATACGATGTGGTTATTTTGGTACCCTATAAAAGAACCAAAAGGATTTGTTTTTATCTTTATTTGTAAGGGTGACCACTGCAATCACTAACTTGTGGATTAGTCTTATGAGAAGAAGACCTGACTATTGAAATTCTCCAAGCCTGTAGAGAGGGTATTGGTGGATTGGACTAGAATTTCATCTTTCCCTAAACCACTATAAATTTTTGTGCTATATTTTCTATATTTCTTCTTTAAGTACTCTTATACAATAATACTGCCATCTCTATCAATAGTTGATATGAAAAGACAGAATTGTGGAATTTTTTAAAGGACACAAATCACCCCATTTCGTGTCATTATAATAGACATTTTAACCTAACATTTTTAACATGAAACACTCAATGAAAGTGTAAACTTAGAATATCGATTGGATTAAAATTTCTATGGTTTAATTTAATAGATATATTTTGAATTTTATAGGGATACGGTTCTATCTAGATTTGATACGAAATGAAAATTTGACAAGGATAATCCAATTATTATAAACACACATGCATATTTCATTGAAGTTGAAAATGATTAATAATGTAGTGATTTTTATTAGAATATTTATAATGAACACATTTATGTTTTAGATGGTATTAATAAACTATTGAGGTAGAATATGTTGTTATATTTGGGAATATTGTTATTAATTTTAATGACGAAGTAGATAAGGTTGAATATTTTTAATAAAATGAATTATAAGATGATTCGGGAGAAAAATATATCATGTTATTAAAGTTGATAGTGGTTGATGAATTACTTTCTATTATAGACATAAATATTTAGTATAAAGTGTTTATCGATAATAATTAAATGCCAATTTTTTTAGAATATCAAAAGATAAAATATAGAATTATATAACTAAATTATTGGTAGAAGGAGGAAAATAATTAGATGAATATATGGATGGAAAATATTTTTTAAAACTATTTTTTATGAATTAAAAAAAATAATGGAATCAGTTTAAAATTTTAAGAGGATGATAAAAATGCTTCTTGTTCAATAAAAATTAAAATATAATATAGAATCTCTTGATAATGTTATATCTAAATCCATGTTTGAATATTTATGAGGGTTAATGATACAATTATTTTCTCTAACTGCAATCAAAAATATTTCCAATATTAGTACCCATTAAAATGGTATTTAATTCATTACATAAACCTATAATATTTATTTTATTTTGAAAAATATATTCTAGAGGATGTGAAAGGAAAACATATATTGAGGGTAACTGAATAATATCATTGTAGTTTATTTGAAAGTTTGAGGATAATGTCCAGAAAAAAATTATTTTATATAGAGGGTTTAGAAGATATGTATAATGAAGGATTCTCTAAAAAATAATTTTATTTAATAATTTGAATGTGAATATTTATATAATTAAATAAATAATAAAATAATGGATACAAGGATGTTAACTAATGTAAATTGAAAGTAAAATTTTCATATTCATATTTTTTTTTTAAAAACTAACATTAGTTATTTATTTAAGATGAGATGTAATCAATAGTATAATCATAGTAATATTAATGAAAATATAAAAATTTATTTCGAAGAATTAAAATGTGAAAAATAATCTATGAGAGAAAAATAAATTTCATTAAGTGACAAGCGAACATCCAATCAAATATAAATAATGATTTCCTAGATGGATTTTAAAAAGTTAAAATAGTTAGTCACGAAATTGAAAGACAAATATAATTCTCTGAATCAATTTAAGAGTATAAAATTAACTTATATATATTCCATATTTTTAAATATGACATTGATATTGCTAATGAACATGTTTAGAAATTATCTTCATAATGTCTCAGATAAAAGGGGAAATTAAAGGGATTTATCCTCTAATCAGATTGTGGGAAAAAAATTTATAAAGATCATATAGAGCTTTTTTTTCTATACACATAGACATCATTGATAAATTATTATATTTTTTTAAAGGATCAAATGATAAGAATATATATGTTTGGAAATTATAAAAAATTATGAGAATCAAAATCCCTAATAATATCATTTACAACAATTTTATTTAACATGGATCCAATATAAAATAATCTTATGGACCTCATAATATAGTCTATCTATATATGGTTTGTATGATCCCTTTTATTGGAAGGGGATATATGTTTCCATAGTAAAACTAACCGTAATTATATCATATGTCTTACCAATCTTCAAATCATTATGTTGAGGACTTACTACAAGTTCATTATATGCACAACCCTCTACACCTATACATAAAAATCCCAAACCACCTGACCCAAATAACCCTAATCTAAATTGTAAAACTATGCCTTGTTTTTTGTTTTTTTTTGTATTTTTTTTATTTTATTATAATTTATTCATTTTTTATATATAATTATACAATTCAAAAATAACACCAACATAATTCTAGTTCATTATTTTTACAATATTTTTTCAATACGAAAAATTTGTAGCACTATGAATTTAAACTATTTTTTTATTTTCAAAAATGTTCGGAATGTTCTTAAAATTATTAATGTTCATTTTTATTTTTTATTTTAATTGGTTAAATATATAAATTATTATGTTTAAATTTTTTATTATTTCATGATCCTCAAAAAGTGGTTGATTGAAAAAAATTTATACTTCAATTTAACTTAACAAAACCTTTTTTTTATTCTCCATAAATCCCTAAGAATATTTAATATTAATTCAATTTTGGTTGAGTGAAATGTTATTAATTTATTAATTAGAATTTTCCCACTATCTAAATTACAATTATCATTCATAATATTTTTCTCGTTTTTATAAGTAAAATATCTTACTTGGCCTTCAAAATCACATATTCCTCTCTACTAATTGAAATCTAATATGTCAATTTTCTCAAAATGGCTGAATGTATTGAAAAATGATCTATACATGTTTCAATTTAATCATATATGTTTGTATTAAAATTAATTAAAATCATTTATATAGTAAAATGTAGTAAAAATATATTATTAGGAGGATACTAGTTAAATCTTTTTCATTGATCGAGTCTCGTTTATTTATTAATATGAATAAAAAATATAAAATTATTTATTTAAAATTTATTTAGATAATTATCTAATGTATTTTTAGATAATTAGTTTCATCTAGCATAGTTCAAATTTAATGATATGTTAGTCATTATATTACGTTTTTGAGATTGATATAGAACATTTTATCATCCATGCAATGGATTTTTAAAAGGCTCATGTTATATAATAGAACCGTTGACTGGTTTTAAATTTATTTTTATTTCTCAAAACCATTACTACTTAATATATATATTTTATATTTTTTGGAAGATTGTTAGAGAGAAGTTTTATTTAATTTAATTTACATATTATTTAAATAAAATATTCAAAATATTAAATAAATTTTATTAATATACACATGGCATATTTTATAAAATGTAAAAGTAAAACTCATATTGATGAACTAAAAATATATGATACAAATCATATGTTTATTTGCAAATATTATGATTAATTTTCTACATTTTTTTAAAATTATAAATAAGAATATATTGAAGAAGATTATTTTCTTTGTCTTGCGTGTTATTGAAAAAAATATGAAACTATGAACCATTCCATAACTATAACACCCTGAATCGATTTTTTTCATATGAGTTTTATCTTTAATCTATTTTAGTACTTTGATATTATGTGATTATGATTTATAAAACAAGATATTTTAATTTTTTCTTCGATCAAACATCTAATACTAATTGTTTTTATGAGATATAATTATTTTATTTTCAAAAAACATAAGAATATAAAATCTCATATTAAAGAAAACAAATTTGTAGTTGCTTATAATTAGAATAAAATATACCTATAAAAAGGATATAAATCTAGTTACAAATCCATCATTGGATATTAGTAGATTGAAATAGCTAAATTTCATAGAGACCACAAACCACAATAATAATCCATTGGTGGAATATACTTTACAATTAGTAAAATTGCACTAAAATATAATTTATAAGAATTTACGATTAAAATAATACATTAATATGGACATTAAAATTATAAATTTTTTAAATTCTTGATTTTAATTGAACCCTCTACATTAATTTTTATATATACAGCTGGGAAAAATATTTTAATTCATACACAAAAAATATTATTAAGGAGGATAGACCTCGACACCACCCAAGTAGTGGTATATAAAACAATTTCCAATAATTAAACGATATCATTGATCAAACTAACGAAGGATTAAAATATCTTCAAAAATGATATCTTTAAAAATTCATACTGAAATTACAGTGTTAATGTTATATCCTTATAAAAGGAATTGAAGTTTTGAGAATAACCACAAAAATATCCCAAATATATATATATAATTTAGATAAAAGAATATTCATTGAGTAATAAAAATAAATCATTATAAAACTATATAGGTTATGTATCTTTGGGAATATAGAAATATAAACAATTGATTCACAAAACAACTAAATCAGCTCATGTTAATTCTTTCCTAATGACGATCTCTTTTGATAAATATTACTTAATACCATTATTCTTATGTTGGTAAAAGAATAATAAGAAAGGGTTATATCAAATTCCAAGTAATGGAAAACAATGGATATATCAATCATATCATATTCAAGAAGCCTAAGAACGTAAAAATATTTTAAAATTACATCATGAATAACAGAGATAATAATATCAAGTCATCTCATAGACCAAAAACAATTCCTGAAAAACATATTTCATTCTATCATAACATAAGACATGAAATTGATTCATATAAATAAGAATAAAATATTATTCCAATATTAGTCAAGGCTCACACCCAAACCAGTATAGAGGAAAAAGTACTTTACTGACTCGGGATCACTCTCGGTTCAAACCATGTGACATTGAAATAGGTTTCCATCTCATTCCTACCATCTAATTATAAATTGAGATTATTTATGATTCTAGTTTTATTCATCTCATGAGATTTAAATCATTTCCTAATTAATTAGATGGATATTTAGGTCCCACAAATCACATAATGAAAACCATACATATTTCTTATACAAGAACATGAATTATTCATTATATCAATACCCATGAAATAAAAGGTATTTCATAAACATAATTCAATCAAAACATAACCCACATAAAAGAAAATAATATAATATTTATCCATAAATCATAAAAAAACCAAACCATAGTAACAATTCAGATAGTATCTGTGAACAATATCCCTATTAAAACATAATTAACATAAATGATTGTTATCAAAGAAGAAAAATATTATTGATATATCACGTTAAAATAAATCTTGATGAAATTAACCTTTCTACATTGAATACATTTTATTTTATTAAAATGCAACAAAATTTTAAAAGAAAACATTTTATCAAAAAATAACCATGAAATATTGTATGCAATTTTTCAAATAATTAAGAAATCATGAAAGTGTAAAAAAATATTCATTCCATATAAATTTAGAAATAATTTTCATACTTTTTATAGCTATCTCAAAATGCACATCATTAGGAAAATACAAAATTATTTCCTTTAAAATCATATAATAAAAATTAACACATGTATAAAATGTCTTTAAATTTTTTAAAAAATAGTAAAATATTTTGAAATTTATTTTTATTAAACATGTACATGAACGATATATATTTTTAATAGATACTTACCTATAGCCACTCTTTAATAATTATGATATTGTTAAATTAATACTAACCACAGACCAATTTCAATCGTAAGTATTTGGAACACCTTTATAATGTATCAAATAGTGTTATTATGTTATTACAAAATTAGATTCATATTTATGATATCATTTTTTATCAAAATATTACCGATTTGATAATATTATTTCATTATTAATCTTTTTTAGATGTAAACTACTTTATTAAAATATTCATGTTATTTCATAAAAGTCTCAATTATTGGTCATAGGATATAGTTACTTATTTTTGAGAATGATATTAAAGTAATATATAATATTTATTAATTACCAAAATTTATATAATCATTCTTCAATGTTGAATATGGAAAAAGAATCACATCGCGTCGTGGAGATGGTAGGTTGTACATATGAACTAGTGATGATATGATTTCCATAATTTTAAAAGACTAATTTAGTGGTTTGTATATATTTTGTTCTCCAATCAATATCACATTCTAATAAATAAATAAATATATATATATATTACCTCCATCATTATAAACATCCTACTAAAGTAGTAAGGAAAAACATATTACACCATGATATAGAGATAGTAATATGTATGTACATACATATGGTAATTTCATTTTTCATTGGATGGATAAAAGGTTGAATATGTTCATTTAGAAATTATAATAACAAATCAACGTATATTTGATAATGTTTTTATTACTTAATAATTAAAAAAATACATGATTAGTAAGTATAAGATGAAAAAATATTGGAAGAGTTAGTAAAGATAATTACCTATTCTTCGGTGACCATCCATTATAACTCATACTAGTATCACTAGGGTAGGTATTTCAAAAATAATAAAACAGCTAGAATATTTCTAGGGATGTTTAAAAGTAACATTTAATGTTTACGGCAAGTAATTAAGACTCGATGTGATGTGAATAAGTGAGGCAGGAGGTTCCCTTCCAAAATTTAGGTGAGGGGAACATTTGAAATCTAAAAAAATAATAATTTATAAAAAATTAAATCTAAATCTGAATAAAAATGAAACGAAATTTATTAGAAAAAATAAAAGCTCATTATTTTATATAATAACAAAATAGTTTTGAAAAATGGTTATGAATAATTATAAACCATATCATTTTGATTTACCCTTAGTAAAAATATTTTAATTTTAACTATGGTAAACAAATCCACTATTAAATGGTTATAATTTTTTATTATGTGATATTAAATAAATCATAAATGGAAAAATTAACAATATTTCATACCATATAGATTGTTTTAAAATATTATAAGATATTAAGGATTGTAAAATAATGTAATTGAATAATATTATGATAAAATGTCATCAGTGTCAATTTTTTTAATTTATTCATTATTTTTACTATAAACGATATGATCATAACAAGTTAACCACCAAAAAAAATACATTTAATTATATAACTAAGAGTTAAATTTAATCTAAAAATCACTTTTATCACATAAAATATCTGAAATTATGTTTTTTTTTAAAAATTAGAAAATATTATTTTATATATATATTAATAAAATTAATTAATATATCAGTGTTGTCTAATTATATAATGTAGTTATTTGGTCACTAAAAATTAAAAAAGAATCATCATGAATATAAATCTCAAATATTTCATAATAATGTTCATATTAAAATATATTTTTGGGTGACCCCATATAAAGAGGAATTTGAATTTTAAACATGAATGTGGCATCATTAAATTCTTATTAAATGAAATATTATAAATACAATAATTTTTTCTATAAGTTACTCAAATAGTTCAAAAAATATATCTGGAATCTTTGTTTATGGTGTTAAAATTTATTAGTTATATTTGTTCATAAAATAACTATGTCCACATGTGGAAACATAAGAGATATTAAAGACAAAGAAAGTGACACTTTTTTTACTTTTTGTTTTTAAATATTATATATGTAATTTTTATGGAAATTTTTTAATTAAATGAATAAATTTAAAATGTTGGGTTTTAATGTACATTTTTTATTTATATTTTTTCATGTTTTAGGGACATTTTATTGTTTATAATTTTTTTTTCATAATTTAAAAATTTTCCCCTATACCGTGGTAAATTTTTTTACCAATGTCAATTATCATATTAGATAAAAAAGGGCCGATTTACTAAATTTGAAATTTTTTAATCAAAATATAAGAGACAACATTCAAAATTGAAAACATTGATTATTTATAATTTAACTTAAATTAAAATCAGTAAAACACCATGAAAAACTATTTTTTGAAAAAAAAATATACTAAAACTAAAAATATTTTATGATAAATTGCTGTATAATATCCTTATAAAACCAATAATTGTATTATTATAAATCAATAATAATTATATAAAATTTAATACTATTTTAAAACAGTAGCTGACTTTTGTGTGCCTTTAAAATAAAAAAAATTTCCAAAAAATATAGTATTTTAATTATTCATTAAATGTTTTCAGAAAATTATATAAAAACAATTTTAAGATAATTTTGTAATGATAAATTCAAAAAATGAAAATTTATTTTATAAAATTTATTTTATATAAACTAAAAAATTAAAATATGTTATACTAAATTTTTAATGAAATGATTTTTTAAAGAATGAAGACATTTTACTAAAATTGTGTGTTTCTTTTCAAAGGACTCACCCTTATATTCATATCGAGTTACAAATTTTTTTTATTTCAGCAATTAATTATTCATAATTTTAATCACCAAATTTCAATAGCTAGGTTATATTTTCCATTTTATACTAATTTTTCCTCATAGTTCATTTAAACATACTGTTTCATGTGACATAAGCTATTGAAGAAGTAAAATTATTTAAAAAATAAATATTCATCATCATATAGGTGTTTTACATTCTAAACGCAAAAAATGAAAATTATCCCTCCAAATTCAACACATGAATGCAAAAAGATGATGAAACCTCTACCTCATCATATCCTCATGTTCCCATATAGTTTCCTCAAATTTGTTGTTATAATATAAAACATTATAAAATAGAGTGGTCCTACTTCATAAAACATTCACTGTATGATCCAAAATCAATATTTGTTGTTCCTCATATGAATGGTCTTCCTCCAATAGTACAACATTTTATTTTAGAACTTGTAAATGATCAGGTATGTACTCTCTATTATGATATATATGGAACACATCATGAATATGAGAGAGATTCGGTGGAAGCCATAATCGATATTCCACATTCACAACATAATCAAAATTTTAAAAAAGACCAATATACCCAGGGTTTACCTTTACCTTCATTCGAAATTTCTTCACTCACTTACATGGTGATATACGATGAAATAACATTTCCCCAACATCAAATTCTCAGTCTTTTCATAGATTATCACCGTACAATTTTTTTAAAATATGAGATTCTCTAACTTGATGTTAAATAGGTATATCCCAGTCTACACATCCTCAACTAGATCTGGTCCTAATAGGTTCCATTCACTATCTTAATTACATCATGATAGACTTATTCACTTCTTACCATAGAGGGCTTCACAAATAGATGTCTGATTACTGGAGTGAATGCTGTTTTTTATGAAAATTATACCAAAGGTTGGTGTGGATCCCAACTACATTTAAAATATATAGAGAAATATCTTAATATGTCTTCAGGAGTTTTATATTTTTCTCTCAGATTGACCATCATTTTGAGGATTATAATTAGTGACAAAAATTATATCAATATAGATAACATGATAAAGACATCTCATGAAATTTGATATAAACCATGGATCTAGATAACATATACGTGAAAGTGGTACACCATGAAATCAAACAGCTCCAATTATATATATTTGTTAAATATGATCATGAGATAATTTATCACAGATTACAATGTCATGTCTTGAATTTTTAATATGATAAAATATAACCCATATAAAATTATGGATTATAAATCCTATTTCCATTCTGATATTAGTATTGATTGTAACATTCTATTATACTTCAATCCATCATCCTTATCTTTTTAAAAAACCAAACACTGAAAAATATATCTTATACTATATTTCATCATGGAATGTAACTAGAAATATTCATTCAGGTTCCAATACATCTCTATGCTTCATGTATTTATATAGAATTATATAATCTATGAGCCTCATCCAACCGATCCTTCTTCAAATTTGGTATGGGAGGAATAAAAACATGGTTACTGAAAAATATAATTCCATCATAATCAATGTGGAGCTCAAGAGTGTTTCTAAACTTATTTTTAGCCCTAAATTTTTATTATTTCCCTTTTTAATATTCACATGTATTGATGGTTGAAAATGATTTCCTGAAATATAATATTTCTACCCTTTTTTACAAATATCATATCCATCATTCTAGAATCAATAAATATTCGATCTTTTTGTGATAGAGATCATAAAGAAGTTAACACGGTCATTTAAACTCTATTCATCAATCACTGCATTTTATTTCCCTGGGTGGTAATGTATGGAATATTAACAATCATTAATCAACTAAAACCACCTTCCTTGGAACATATTCTTCTTTGTTTGATTAAAAATAAACATTTAACATTTAAAATTAGTATATATATCACATTATTCTCCATAATGGAAATAACTCCATATAATTAATTTAAATATTACCGAAGCTAAAAACTAATAATGATTACGGTTATTCTTTTATGTATTTTCAATTTTCATGAAGCATAACATATCAACACATCATTTTCCAAAAAATTAAATCCTAGATCATTCATGGATGTATCACTATTGATCTCAATGCTTTAACCACTATAGGGTAGTGTTATCATAGTTTCACTAACAAACATTCATTTCAAGTCCTACAAATTCTCTTAACATTCTTCAATTTATATGAAAATAGCTCCATTTACAAGTGAACATGATGAGTGGAAAAGATAATCATGAATATTATATCACAAAAAATAAAAAATACACATCTAATCAATGAAAAATATAAGATCATAGTTATCAATTATGGTCTAATCCAACGCTCAATAACATCTATCATATCTGCATCCATATATATCATCTATTTTAACATTATAAGAGCAAAAAATGAAATATACTGAAGCTAGAACTCATAGATGGAATTTTTTCCTAATAATTCACTTTTATCTGGGTCTTCCATATAATACTCAAGTGATCTTCATGTTCTTCCTTTCATTTCGAATATACAAGAATATTATCTATAAATAATACCAAAAACTATTCATGAGAGTCTCTAAAGACTTTATTAATAACATCTTTAATTATAGTGGGAGTGTTAGTAATGCAAAAAGTCATCACTAAAAATTAATAATGTCTATACCTTGTATAGAATATCATATTGGGTATAAATTATTTATTGAACCTTAATTGATGATATCAATAATTAATATCAATCATGGAAAAGTATTGATCTCCCCATATTTGTTTAAATACCTCATGGATACAAAGGGGAGAATATCTTATCTTGATAGTAATAATATTATGTTCTTGGTAATACATGAAATGTCTCAGCGATTCATATTTCATCTTAAAAATAGAAAAGGTTCACCCCAAGGAGGCACACTAGGACATATGCATCACTAATCATGATTCTATTGGAGATTTTTCTTCATTTCATTGAATATAATTGAGGCTATTCTATAATGAATCTTTTAAATTTTAATAACACCAGGTATTAGTTCTCTTATAAACACAACATCATGATTCAGATGAAGAACTAAAAATATTTATAGAAAGACAAAAACAAATTCTTCTATTGTAGGTGTATATATAATGGTGAGTTTCTCCCTAACTATATGAGATAGGTATCCTTCCTTTATAGGACTAAAGACACATAACATGGAACAAATTTACACTAGAAGATCGTACTCATCCTTGCATTGATATATAATCGTATATACAATTAGAATATACAACTTTACATACCATACATTGAAATTAATATGAGACCCATATAAGGAGATATAATCCACACTCAGAATCATGTAGAATTATACTAAAGGATGTATCACATGATTTTTAGGATGCACTTTCCAACAAACATGAACTTAAAAAGAATTATAATCATATAATACAACCATTTTTCTATTACGAATTTCTATATCTAACTAAATATTTCGTTATTGAGGAAATACAATGATACCCTTAGAAAAATAATTTTAAATGAAATTTTTTTGAATCTAGAATCAAATTAATCATTATGTGATTAATATTGGATGATATGTGTTATTTTCAACGCTCCATTGTAAAACACCATAGTGATGGTGTTGATCATATGTTATTTTTATTTTTCATTAGCCTTAAGAGGTTATTAACATTGATCATAAGTTATACCACTTCAATTAGGTCATTGGTTTTTATAATTCCTATTTCCCCCGAACATGTAGAACAAAAATATGGTAAGGTCATTTTATGGATCCTTTTCTCTATTTGAATCTATAGCTATCAATGTTTCTTCACATAATTAGTAATTTTTTTTGATATCTTTCATTAAAACTCTTAAAATAATTAATTGTCCCCTAAAGGTAGTTTACTCCTTATTTATTTCCACACATAAATCCTAATGGAATTCTTATGTTATTTTCACTAGATTTCTTATATATTGCATTGAATTCCATTTCTCTCTTCTTATTAAACCCATAATATTAATGGGTGACTCCAATCTCCATCTAAACCCTAATAGAATATTAAAAAATTTCTTCATAGATAATGAAGTCCCTTATGGATAAATCCTATTAGAGACTTGGTTTTGTGCTAGAAAAGAATCAATCAACATTACCCTTAGGTTGAATGATAATTATAGAATCGTAACTTATATGTCCTATATAATTTTATTCATACGTACCAACATATTCATCATCTGTTTTCCTATTCACATGGATATCCATCTACATCTTCATATAAGGAATATAAGGAATGTATATATTAGAAAATTATACCTTGAAATCATCCCATTTAATAGATTCAATTTCATCTCATTCCCTAATATACATGATAATATTTTACTAGTGATCTACTCCACCTTCTAAATGATATACTACCAAGATGAATTTACTATGTTTTGAACACTGTAAAACTAAAAATATATTTTTTCCTTTTACTAATCAATAGTTCCTCCATTATTGGATCAGAAGACCAACTAATATAAGATGTACACTATCACATGAAGGGCTCAACACAATATTGTTCCATCATTCTCTAGTTTGGATTTCCATTTGGATTAATAGATTGAAAAATTTATGTGAGCATTGAAACGACAATTTTTATCCCATATCCCATTATATTATGTTTCTCTGGATGACAATCATTTCATTTCTAATTGAATTTAGAATTAATGATGTTCTTTAATGTTTTATCTGTTGACTAAAACAAAAAATTAGAGTGTGATTAATTCTAATCATAATGGGAAAACCATATAATCATGTAGTATTACTTATAAAATTTAGATTTGGAATAAATTAGTGGTTATCTATGGTTATTTATTATTTTCACCCAAACACTTAAATAGTATCCAACACATTTAATTATTTATATTCTTATAACTAATGATTTTTTATCCTAGATTTTAAAGGATAACTAAACCCTTATCTTATAAAAACTATAACGATCAATTCATTATATAAATGGATTTTAAATCTAAATAAAGGGACTTTAATTTCATAATATAAAAACCTACACCAAAATCGTATAAGTTTAATAACAGTGGAATCTAGGAAATACAAACCACTAGTTCATAATGCAGGTAAATAGTGTACCGGTTATTCATTTATAATTACAATCCATTTTGACAAAACATATTGTATTACCTTGATAATATATTGGGAAAATATTCATAATAATGGGTGAGATGAGCTGCTCAGAAAGGATAAACAATGTAGAGATCAATCATATCATAATAATAAGACACAATAACATAAAAATAATGAAAAATATATATATAATATATCAAATAACACGATATCATGTCACTGTATAAATAAAATATGTTCATAAATAACATATTTCATGAGACCATAACACTAGGCTTGAAATTTTGGCATACACATAAGCATAGAAAATCACTTATATATTATTATAGGATCACTATGAATACTCTATGAGAATAAATATTCATTTATGGAAAGGGTTTCACTCCCAATTCATGACCTATGTTACTGAACAAGGATTAATTCTTATTCCTACCATATATTATTGAACTATGATAATTTCCCATTTCTTTACATTATATATCCTTTGATATAAATCATTACCCAATAAATTGGAGGGAGATAATGGTCCCACCCATCACATATTAAAAACCATACATATGTGTTCCATATAAAAATTAATTATTCATAATATTAGAATAGATAAAATCAAATCATTTTCATAGTCACCATTCAATCATGGAAAATAAATGGGCTACATAGTTATCATTACCTTATAAACATAAACCAATCATATGAATAATAGATATAGTATCCGTGAAAAATAACTCCCTTAAATACTATGTAACATCAATAAATGTTAGCATATATGGAAGATATTTTTGAGACATCCCATGAAAATAATTGTGGAGGAAAATATCCTTAATACATTGAAGAGAATTCCTTTACTAAAATGCTGAAATTTTTATGAATGAAAATATTCTTTGAAAATATCTTAGTGAGAATGTAAGGGAGTCTTAATGTAAATAAGGTTTCATGAAAGCATTAATATCAATTTTTTTAGTATAATTTAAAAACTTCTTCGAGTAATTTTGCAGGAAATCCCAAAAAGCAACTCATTATGGAAGAAATTATTCTATTTAATATAAAATAGAAAAAATTCCCACATTTGTAAAATTGAATTTAACATTGAATAATATTATTAAAAATATTATGGAAATGTTTTAAAAATCATGGACATTAATGATAAATATTCCCTAGTAGGTACTTACATATACACAATCTCAAATAATAATGAAATTAGAAAACTAACATTTACCTTAGGTCTGATTAATTTCTTACATATTTTAAAATATAGTGTAATGAAATAAATAATGTTATTAAAATAAAAATAAACATATTCATATTTTTATATCATCTATTAATATATTTTCACCCATTTTTTAATGATATTTCATAATTTCATTTCTTTCGAGGTTTAGCTGCTATATTTTTCCATGCATGTTTTGACATATAAGTATAAATTCATCTGAATAATACATTTTTAAATAATTTAAATATGTATATTAATTTATTATATATCATATTTATCAATTATATAATTTTATATAATTATTCTTGATCGGTGAATATGGTAAATGAATCTCATTATGTAGTGGAAATGGTTGGTCATACACACACATGTGTGACGAATCATTCCAATAATGGTAAAAGGATAATGAAGTTAATGGTAAATATTTTATACCATAATCATTTTCATGTTATAATTATTATATATATCTATTACATTTATCATTAAAAACACCAATGTAGAGCAGTGCTGAAAAACATATTACACCGCAGAGTAGATATGGAAATTCGTTCATACGCATGCGTGGTACATTTATTTTTTTATTGGATCGATAAAAGGAGGAATATTGTTGTAATGTAAACAAAATAAATATAAAAATATTATAGATACTATATTTATTATCTTATAATGGTAACAACACATGAAGATGATATATAAAAATAAATAAACTTGGAAGACTCGGTAAAGATGTTTATCTATTCCTTGATGAACATCCCTTAGATATCCTGTTAGGGTCCCTAGGGTTGCTATTTTTCGAAGAATATAACCTATAAAATCTATCATGGTAATATTATTGGATAAATATTTAGGGGCTTTTCAATCATGATGTCTCAATGTGATGCAAAATTTTTGAAGGAAGAGGTTCCATTTTATAATTGAGGTAAGGGGATCTTTTGGAATCTCCCCACATATTAATTTATAATAAATTTAATCTCAATAAAAACACCTCCAAAAGGAAAATTATTGGATCCTAAAATGAGATAATGATATAATATAACAATAAAAATATATTTTAATAATTTTTTGTATAATAATTTACATTATCGTTTTGATATAACCTTAGGTATCCTATTTTAATTTTACCCAAGTTAAACAAAATTTCAATATTATAATGTTGTAATTTTTACTAATTTGAGTTAAAATAAATAATAAATAGAAAATTTAAATCATTTTAGGCCATATAATATTGTTATTATTCTAAATACGTTTTTTATTTTAAAATTATTTAATAAAATATTATTTTGATACAATTCAATTGTATCAAATTTGATATTATTCATGATTCGGAAAAATAAAGATAATAAGTTAACAGAGAATACAAAAATGTTATTATATCCCTTAGTAGTAAATATAGTCTATAAAATCACAGATCATGTTAATTATCTAATATAATATTTATCTTAATATTTGTAGTAAAAATAAATTGATATTTCCATAAATAAAATAATCATTACCTAAGTGTATTTTAATGGTTTAATAAACTTATTTTTTACTAAAAATTAAAAATAAAAACATTGATGAATATAAATATCCTATATTCATAATAATTATTATAGTAGAATATATAAGTTGTGTAACCCAATAAAAAAATATATATTATATAATTCATTAATATAACACCTTTAAATTTTTATTATATAAAAATTCAAATTCTATATTTTTATTTATGTGTCCAAAAAGAAGAAAATAAATTTATGTCATGAAAATATGTTTATCATGATAATAATTTAATTTTATATTCTATGATAACATTACATTCCCCGATGTGGACACATATGGTAAAATAAAGTCAACTAAGGTGATATTTTTGTGATTTTTAATGATATAAATATTATATAAGTCATTTTATATAAAATTGTCCCTTAAATGACTTAATTTCAATATTTAGGTGTTATTTGTCAAATTTTATTTGTCCACTAATGTTATTGAAAGTGTTACGGTCATTTTATAGTATCTCTAATTTTATTTTCAATCGACATTATTAAATTTACCCTTGAACTAGGTAACAAAATATACAAAGGTACTATTCAAATTAAAAGGAAATTAAAGGCAGCTATTTAATTAACTTTTAAATTCAGAATCAATATTTGGAAACCATTTTACAAAATTAAAATCACATAAGTTTGATATTTTAATTTAAATTAAAATTTTAAAATTCCACGTAAAGCATTTTTATCTGAAAAATGATTTTTTAAATCATATAAAATTATTTTGACAAATCGGTTTATAAATAAAATTTCCAAAACCATAATTGGATAAATCAAAATAATAATTTATTAATTAATTTTCTTATAACAATATAAAAATAATTTCAACTTCTAAATATGTTAAAAGAAGTACAATTATCAATAATAATTAGTTTTTTGTAAAAATAATATTTTGTTACATTGAATATAGAAATAATTCTCATCAATTTACTGTAATAGGTACTCTTCTTCGAGTCATGCAGGTGTTGATAAGCCTATTTGGATAGGCCATCGCATGGACACCATGTAATGCAAGATGAAAAAGAGAAGGATATTTCATAGACCATCCTAATTACTTGATGAATTGTCTCTCAAAGAGAGTCTAATAACCCACCATATAAAAATATACTATCATACCCTTTTGGGAGATAATACACTGATATTCACAATAGTGATTGGATAGGCCATTTAAGTCAATTTTTTATTATTATTTTTGAATTGATGTGGTGTCCTATATTTATTAAAATTACATGGGATTAGGATATAGTCCCACATGTTCCAATTGTAGAAAATGAATAAGAGGAATAGTGGGGCCCTCTGTGTAAGGAAACCCTCATTAGAGAACTGAATCATGAAATTGGACAAATTAAACCAAAAATTTATTGGTATAAAGGAAAACATAGTCTAGGTTTGTAAATAAATTAAATAATGATGTCTTATGATTTTAAAACCGTTTTTATAATTGTTTCTAAATTACACTAGAGACCCAATTATATGGAGTAAATGATAAAATAAGAAATTAAAATAACCACTGATAATCAATTATCATCCACCAAATATTTTCATGGTTTCAATTTCGAACTAGATGAATATTAACCACATCCAAAAATATGTTACAATTTAGCTCCCCACATTATATAAAAATCTACATAAAAAATATTCATCAATATTCATATAATATTTATGAAATAATATTTATTAATTCGATTTTATTTTCGTCTTTCCTCGAATGATTTATTTTTCTACCACTCACAAATTATTATCATGATAGATATTACTAAGTTCTCTATGGAAAATAATGAATGGTTTTTTTGTATCCTGTACTCATTAAGATATCCCAATCATTCCAAATAATAATGTCAAGAAAGTGGGAAAAGATTAAAATGTTACTTAAACTAATAAAACTTCACCATCTATATAAGGCATCCCTATCACATCAATCATTCAATTCTTAATGAAGCTTGTTCCTTGGTCGGTAAAGGTAAAAAAATATTTCATTCCCCATTAACTATTATAAATATTTATTGAAATATATTTTTTTGATTAATGTTGTGATGATACCAAAAATAGTGGGAAAAAAGATAAGGAAGAACCTAATATTTTATCTCATTTATTAGGAAGAAAATGTTATTTTTACAACTAATTGAATAAAATGTTCATTGGACACTATGATTTTGGCTTCTATAAATGATATATTACTGTAGTATATCATTATATATTTAATAAAATCTAATTATGATTGAAATTATATTTCATTTTAATATAATTTGGGAAAACAGTTGTGTTGAGATTCATGGAAAATATATTATAAAATATATATATAAAAGAATTTAATTTAGAACAATAGCCAGAGTCATTAGATTTTAATCATTCCTGGATATAGTTTTTTTGACCACCATCTAATCCATAATAGTGGGGAGGAAATAATATGTATTTCAGATTTCAAATTAAATATATAATTTAATATTTCCATATCTTAATATTTATATCGATCTTTATTAGTCAGGGGTGGTGGTATTTAAAAACAACCATCCTAGGATAGAGTGGTGGTACAACCAGAATATCAATATGGTTGATGGCTAGCCTCAGAATTTCATTTTAATCAATAATTGATAGATGTCAAGGATACAATAATAGAGTACTGAAAACATTTAAAAATGATATAAAATCTAAAAATTAGATATATATAATGGTTGAATAACCTTGTATTAAAGAATAACATAAATCAATAAATTTAATAACATATGAAAAGCCCTAGAATATTCGGAATAATTAGTAGTTTTACATTATAAATTAAATGAAAAATACTTATAATTAATCAATTTTAATCCTTATTGACATTTCTTTTATTGAAATTTAGAGATATAATCTATGTTATATATGATATTTCTATATTTCCCAATAAATGAATACTTTATTCACTCCCATAATATTGTTTAATTCATTATAAAGACTATAAACATATTTTATTCTACTACTAACTCTTAGATAAATGTGAATATATAAAATATTAATATCAATTTAATTGAATTCATATATACATTGGATACAAATTCTTTTTTGGATCATGATTTTAAATACACTATTTAATGATACACAAAAATTATTTAATCAAACATCGATCAGTATATGTGCTCTTTGGTGGGTTAATTCAATTTTTAATATTAGAAATATTACATCATTGTAGTATAAGGTTATTATACTTGATAAAATACAGAAGTTGATTGATATAATTACAAACTTGTTCACTTGGATGGGTATAGGTTCTATGGAAATGAAGTTTCTATATTGTCACATATATTCCAGGAGAGTTTATATATATATGACTATACCAATAAATAACAAATATGAAACAATGAAATGAATTTTTATTTTAATTAGTTAATGTTCAAGAAGGGATCAGGTACCCTTTGATTACATAATTGTGTGGTTCTATACAAATTTTCTTAACTAATATATAAGGGGAATAAAATTATTCCCTAATATCCACCTAGCTAAATATACAAGTCAATAATAACAAGAATTTTACTATGGAAAAATGTTAGTAATAAAATTATGTGCACCATTAAATTCATTTTACACTCTAATTTATTCTCATGTTATAAAAGGAATACGTAAGGATTAGTTTAACAACATTTTCAGAGGTCTCACTTTGATGATATTGAAATTTTTAGGTATTTTTCATCATTATCTCAAAAATTACTGTATCATTGATCAATCATTTATCAATCATCTGTAGTTTATGTTTATAGTAATTTAACCCATGAATGGGTGCAATGCAATGTTATATGGACTTGACTAAATGGGATGTTGCGTATAGATCTATAATGGACATATGGACATGAACTAAATGATATACCCAAAACTAGTATAGATATCCATAGAGGTAAATTGATCATGAATCGCGAGGTTATATTTTATAGACCGATATATAACTCAATGTGTATGTTCATAAAGCTCTGAATAAAGTGTTGTGTGGTTTATACTAAAAACACAAGGACTATATTAATTAAATGTGGTTATTCACCTAGAATTAAAAATTTAAATGAATTGAATTAATGATGATATTATTAAATAATGAAATTGGAAAACATGTTTCCCTATCATGTGCAGGTTTGAGACAGGAAAAAAATCTAATATTGGAATAAATAATGGTTAGTGATATAAATCATATGTTTATGTACTTGAATTAGGGGATTTTAAGATGATAATATATAAGATAGGATTATTTCTAGCCACATTCTGATGATGGGTATATTATATCTCCATTGAATAGACCTAGCCATGATGATCATTGATTATATTATATTGGATGGTTCCAACTTAACACATTTAATGGCATAAAGGGTTATTGAATATTATTTATAAGATATATATATTCTTATAGATGGGAATAACATCATTTTTTATGTAGAATATGTGCCATTATTAGTTAAATGGATTTCCCTTGGTATAGATGTAGCCATTACTAACAGCCATGATGTTATTTTTGTAATCTAAATTCTCATAGTACCATGTCTTCTATATGAGAAGGAAGTTTTCCATGGGGGTTAAAATGTTCTAATTCAATGTCTATAATATTAAATTAATTAAGTGAATTAAATGGGGTATTAAATTGAATAAATATTTGTTTTAGGTTCTAGGATATGTTATCTATATATCACAATATATTTTATGGTTATTAGAAAAAATAAATGTACTGTTTTTAAAATGGGAAAATATTTTATCCTAGCATAGTGTTAATGGAATAAAATTTAACATGAATCGGTGAGACTATAATTTAGGATGTTTTCTATTCAAAATGGGATGAATGGTATAGTTTTGGTTTATTTTGAGTGTATGATCCAAACACTAACATATATCATGTGGGAATAAAAATGAATCCACAATTAGTTTATAAAAGATAGTTTTAATATAGATCTGGATCATCTGTAGAAAAACATTCAATAGAATTAAGAAATTCATTGGTGAGAGGAAAATGAACTCACAAACCAATGTGAATATAGGATCAGAATGAGGTTGGAACACCTATTGGGTAGTGGTAAATGCATATTATATTCATTATTTCTGATAATTCATGTTATCACTGAAAAATGATAGTTATGACAAATGGATTAATAAAAATATTAATTGAAAAATACACCAGAAACCTGAACATCAGATAACGATATATAATTGACAATTAATATTGATTAAGATAAATAATTACCTCATATTGGGATTATTACTTAGTTATCATGTCTTATGACCAATTATTGGCATACTCCCATCCCAGAGAGAGTGTCCAATCATAATAATATATGATTGAGAAAATAGGTGTTGTTGTATTGTAGTTTAAATACTAAATTAAAATAAAAATATAAAAAATGTATTCATGAATATCATATTTATAAATCATTTGATTATTAGAGTCTTTGTATTATACTTATAAGTAATTTAATTAATTATGGATGGTAATTGGGATCATAAAATGTCTACCAAAATAGAAATTTGAAATATTAGTAAAACATGAATTATAAAGTAAATTCAAATTGTAATATTAAACTTTTTTATAAGTTAATATTAAATACTACCAAAAATTAAGAATGAATAAAAAATTTAGAAACTAATTTTTACAAATTTTTCTTTTAGGGTTATGTTTGTCAGAAATACGGATTTAATATATGTAATGTTTTCAGCCTAACTATAATGGTGTATCTTTCCATACCAGGCATGCCCTAGATATGATGATCAAAATAACTTTATCTTCCAAAAACATATAATCCCTCGATATGATGATCACTATTAGTTATATCATCCAATACACTATAAACCATCAATAATCCATATCAGTATCATATATCATCTTATTCATGGAATCCAAGGATAAAAACCTTGATCTAGATAAGGAAATAAACATGAAAAACCATTCTATGTATTTTTGAAATTCGTCAGACATAATACTTAAATACAATATAATGATGGATTATAAATCATAATAATGATACACTCAAGACTAGAAATCTATAGAATTCTTGAGATGAAAAATATATCATCACTAACATCGATGAATTCACTTCTATTTATAGGCATATTCTGAATGGTCATATTTTCTATAAATACTATAGATTGATGTAATGGACTTAGATAATCTTCACTTGATTTCTCAATAAAAATACTCTATATAGTTTCATTTAAATATCACCATTATAATGATGTAATAAATTCTATTCGACAGAAATAATTCCTATAATGTAATTATTCAAAGTACCATTAAATTATAATTTCTTTACCCAATGAATGTAATTATGAAAAGTGCAATGTATGTGAAAAACTGTAAGTGTGATGGATAAGAATTCATTAATTTCAATTAATAAAACACCATCTTATTCGATGGGAAATTCACTAGCTAATATGATGGATTATACTATGATTTAGTCCGATGAACCAGACTATAAGTCAGTATGATCTATCAGATTTAGTAATATAAATTATTTATTCATTTAGATTGAATATTTTTCTAATTTTTTTATTTTTTACAAAAACATTTTAAAATACATGTAATATATATAATTAGTAAAATAAAATATTAATAAGGTATTTTAGTTATTCAAAACAATAGAAATAAAATTTTGAAAATTATAAAATTTCAACTATAAAATATTCCTTTTTTATAGATAAAAGGCACATATCAGAATATGTAAATATATTTTCATTTGTTAAATAAAATACTTTGTAAATTTTTTATCTTTAATGAAAATATACATAATAAATATATCCCATTTAATTATCTTAAGGCCCCTGTGATGATAACTTCTTAATGTTTATCCTTTTCATATGATAAGAAAAATTACTACTTTGGCTCCCCCCCCCTTAATAAGCTATCTCCCTTTATATTGTTTCCAAATATTAGATAATTTCTCCTACTTATATATATATATATATCCCTTTCTATTATTACTGCACATTTCTATTATTTCACCTGAATTCTAAATTAAAACACAGAATAGGAAATGTAATATATTATACTGAATTGTTTGAAAATATAATATGAAAAAATTGTTTTTTAATAGTTATTCATCCTAAATTTAATGAAATAAAATTCATCCATGTAAATTTGTAAAACCTTCAAAAAGTTATAATTTGGGGAATAAATCATTAAAATTATATTGAATTCAAAATTTTTTATGAGACTGAATAGGTCTGTAGTTCATTAAAAACTAATTTTTTATTAAACATGATTTTGAAATTTTATTTTATCTTTTTGAATATAATTCTCTTTGTATTTCTAGATAATGTAAATACAAATAATTATTTTCTACATAGATAATTTCCCATCTTGGGTGTTGTAGCGTACTGTAGCAGTGGCAGGCATTGTTGTAAAAGTGGGAACTATAGTGGCAGCAGGGTACTGTAGTAGCGGCGGGTACTATGCGGTACTGTAGCAGGTGGGTACTATAGCAGTATTAGTCACAAAATGGGCCTTGGGATATAAATTTGGGCATATGGGTCTTGTAATGGGTTAAATTCCCACTGGGGCTTTGGGCTATGTAATGGGTGTCCCTCTACATAGTTAAAGGATGTCTTTTCTTTAATTTAATAATAAATGAGGTTTCAGCCCCAACCATTTAAAAAATATTAATGAAATGGATACCAAGAATATCAACTATAAGAAATAGACATATGAAAAAATTGGGACAGGTAAATAAAATTATATTTAAGAATTTAGAGGAATGAATGAAAACTAATCTAGGATAATGATAACCCAATCCTTATATATAAGATTGGGGGGTTAGCAAATGTATGTTGAAATCTAATAGATCATATTAATAACCATATTCTGATCTGAATGTTAAGATTAATCCCAAAAATATTTTATAAATATTCAAAAAAATTAATTTTTATTTCTGGGAACTATCCATCATACTACCAAATTGTTTGATTACATTAACATTAACATTTTTATTAAATTTTTTGTTTGAAAAAAGTATAGAATATGTAAAAATACATATAAAAATGAAATGGAAAATAAAAATAAAATAATTGAATATATGTTTACCGAATGGAGTGAATATTATTGTTCATTTTGAATGTTTTATCTTGTTACATATTATTATTGTATTTGATAAATTGAATTGGATGTGATAATCTTTATAAAAAAATTCACAATTTTTTTTAAAATGAAATTTCACTCTAAAAAAGATATTAATTTTTTATTCTAGAAATTATTAATAAAAAATGAAAGGTTAAAATTTTAGATAATAAAAGACTTTAAAAAACTACACATGTAATCTATTATTGAGAATGATTTCATTTATGAAAATAGATTAGTAGAAAAATATATATATAAATGATCATTTTATATTGATCATTACATGATAAATTTTATTATATTCAAATATACATAAACTAGTGGGTTTATTTAAAATATTTTAATGTTGTTCTTGTACTATCATGAATTGTAAAATGATATATCTATGTTTCATCCAAATATTATTTATATGAATTATCTATATAACCTTTCCCGTAATATTTCAAATATAAGATCATTTTCACCAAGAGACTGTAACTAGAAATGGTAGTAATAATCTTTTGGTGTATCTTTTCAACATATTCTTTAGGTATAAAATAAAAATCTTGTTAATATTATATACCCATGTCTCATTGTAACACCACAACCCTAATATCTCGGAGCAGGTGAATTACTTAATTACATTGTAATTATTATAGGAAATAAAATTCCTAAGGACCCTTTATTTTAATAGATTTTTAAAACTAGATTGTGTACATGATACCCATATTACATTGTGAAATATTAAATAAACCAAAATTCATAACAGATAATTTTAATAAAAATCCGTTAATTCGATTCCAATAATTTGTCTTCATATATCACGGAGAGAGAAAAATATTGGTGTGATCAAATTCATAGTAAGGGTAAGAATAAAATAAAAGATATCATAATTTAATAAGAATTATGAAAATGAAAAGGTAATTACCTAAACACAATTTCCCTATATATAAGTAGATGAGAAATAATCAATATAACAAGGTATGTAATCAAAACACATTCTATTAAATAAACAAGCTGAGAATGAAATGAATCTATAGATCATATCATAAATAATTATCATGGATAATAATAAAAACAACTAAAATATATATGAATGAAATTATTAATTATTGAACATCATGTCTGAGGAACATGAAAACCTATATTTTTAAGACAATTTATAAAATGATCTAAAACTACGTGTAGAATCCTCTATAATATGGCTAACATATTTGTCTCATGAGAACATATCGATGCATCGCAAGGCTGTATAATGTACGGTACCATACCATTACATCATTTCTAATTCATTCCTCATATCAAGAAATGGATTAAATTTAAAAGTATTATTCCTTATCAAATATCGGTATTGAATAAAGAATATATATTTATCAATATTACCCCATAAATTAAAAAAAATCAAACAAAAAAATGTCACTAAAAATGGTATATTTTGGTGGAATTATAATATAAATAAAAAAATGGTGTATATTCGATTAAATTTAAAGTCAAAATGATTAGGATGAAGTGACTGCACCAATATGATGTTAATAATAACAAAAGAATGTGATGTTGCAAAGATAAATTTTACTACATGGTAATTTTATTGCTAAAAATATTAGGTCATATAGTTGAAATTAAAACATAAAATATAAAAAACATTGAGTTTATATGATATTAAACAACAAATAGGTAGTATATACACAACATTAATATTAATTTGTTCAGTAAAACAAATAAGTATCAACGAAATATAAATTGACATTAAACCCATTACCTTCAGTTTTCTTTTGGGTGAACATTAACTAACATCATGTAGAATTGTTTTAAATATGTTATTATCATTTAACATTAACATAATCATATTTATAGTACCACCTATTAAATTATTATAATATATTATGACCACTTTGATAACAATCATTCATTATTTTCACTATTTTTGGTGTTAATTTCGTAGTTTTTCCAGTGTGTTTTATCATGTCACTATTTGTAGTCATTAATAAGATCATGATTTCATCGCCTAATGAATTTAAAAAATTATTTAAATATAACATGAATCCCGTCTATATGTATTTACTATAATTCATAAAATTTGGGGATATGAAATGAAATATACCATACGTATTGTGTGAATGAATTACATCACTTCGATGAGAAGGTAGTCCGCATGTCTATAAATGATGTTATCATATTCCCAAAAAATGAAAAGCATAAAGTTATGTCTAATATAAAATAATAATAATTAAGACATAATAAATATCAAATATATCATATATAAAATATAAATCTATCATTATTCCATCATTAAATGGTTGCAATGGAACAATGAATGACATTGGTTCGTGAGGTGGAAGTTTGTTGTATGAACGATCAATGAATGAATATCCCATTTGATGGATATGTGTGAATGATTATAATGAATTGTTTTCATAATAAAATACCCATATTTTTAGGGTTCTTTTGATTTTATATAAGCATGTAATAATATGATTTGAATGATTTAAAAAAAGCAAAAACAAGAGCGATTTTTTAATAACATAATCTTTTTTCGGTGTAAATCATTTCAGTTTTCACTAAAATAATTAATTTGATATATTTCTACAAAATGTGAGGTTTCTTGGTTGGCAGGTACTTATGTTTAGATATTTTTTGTTCAGGTATTGGATGAGAAAAATTATATTTATATTTTTTCGGATGTGGAAGAGTAAATGTATTTTTATAGTGTAAGAGTGGTCTTCCTGTAAATATGTAATGGTAAACATTATTAAGAAAAATTTATTAACTCACGTTCTTTAAAAAATGGAAAAATAATGGATTAAATTACAATTATGTTCTAAAAAATATACACCGTAAAAAATATGTCATTTTTATTAAATTTTCCAAATTATTTAGTTTTCCTTGTATTTTTCATTTTGGTTTTTCAATTTGGAAAATAATTATCTATCATATATAATTGAACCATTAAGATAAAATTAAAGTGATCAATTAATGAAAATTTAAACCCACTGAATTATAAATATTATATAAATTTTACAAAATAAATATTCCACTTTTGTTGGAAATTAATTTTAATAGATGTGCATGTAACTTATTAAAACACAACTTTAACTCAAACTATGATAAGAATGATTTTAATATTTAGAGATTAATATTATTATTATAAAACATAAATTGGTCCATTAATAGATCATATTTTATATTCATTATCACTTAAAAAAATTCAGAATATTGTTTTTTGGTAATTTTAATTCTTTTAATAAAATATCATTTATAGTAAAATATTATTAATATATATTTTGAAATCATTTATTTATTTTGACTTCCATAATATAAAGACATATCTGGAATTAAAATATATTAATTTCATTGGTATATAGAAACAAATATTTATATTCCAAATTAATTAAACACAATAATACATTCTATTGTCTTAACTTTTATTATTTTTAGTACCATTCAGTTTTTTAATTAATTACTAAATAATAATTACTTTGGCCATTCTTATGCATTTTAAGTAACTAATTCATCTCAAAAAATTAATGATAAAGAATTATGATAAAAGTATCTCATTTATATCATTTAAGTATTTTTATAACTAAAAATATGATATTTTTCCAATATCTCATGGCTTTATAAATGATACAGTTATGGAATTTTTTCTTTTTTTTTCTTGTTCCATATTTAACTAATTATATGATTCACTTTTAGGAATGTTTTTCCCAATGACACATACATTTTGAACCCCTTATCATATGGGTATAAATATTTCATGCTAATTAGTTTTGGACATGTTTTTTTGTCACTTATACACCATAATTTCTATGTTTATTCTATAAGTAAGCCCGTTTTACCTTAATAACTATATTTAATTTTTACTCTATCACAATTGTTTTTCATAATATCACATTTTTAACCTATTAGACTATAAATATTATATATATTTAAACTGTGCATCTTTACCTTCAAAATTCAATTCCCTGATGTTAAAAAGATAAATGTAAAGGTAACTCATAAACATAGCGAGAATGTAGGTTTTTGATATGAAAATGTTCACAAGTTCATTAATATTTTATATCTAAATTCAATATAAAAATGATTAAAATTAACTTAATTTTATTAATAGACTTATTATTGATCTATATTGACTACAAAACCAATTCAATATGTAATTTAATAATAATAAACATTTAAACAAAAAAGTATTTTTCAACTAAAATGTATTATTTTTGACTATTCATAAACAAATGAAACTTCGCAATAAATTAAAAAAATTAAACCTAATATATCTTAAGAATTATAAATAAAAAATTTAAAATTTTATGTAATTAAAAATTTAGTGTAAAGTTGAATCTTTAGATTTAAAATAGGTGTTTTGTAAAAAGGTGAAAAAACTCAATCAAGCATGTAATACACATTATCTTAGTATTTCGTGAAGCGTAATTATAACATGGTGTTCCATAAAAAGTATAATACAGTAAAATTTATTAATATTATAAAATTAAAATGGTATAATGTCTTGGGTATTTCCATTCTAGCCACTTTAATTAAATAGTCTCCTTATAACATTATTGTTGTACCTCTTGAACAAGAGATTAAAGAGGAATTTTTTAGTCTAAAATTTGAATATTCCCATAGTCCGGACAACTTTGGTGACATTTTTTATCATTTTTTTGGGATATCATTCATGAAGATGTTTATAGAATACTCATGCACTTTTTTAGAGGTTTTACTCATCCCAATGGTTATAATTCCCAATTTATTTCCCTAATCCTTAAGGTGGAGAATTCTAATGAAATACATATATTTAGGCCTTTTTCCATGGTAAACACCATCTAAAAAATTATCTGCAAAATTCTGGCTAATAGGCTCTATTTTATTTCTAGAATGATTATATCTACTAATTAGTTAGGCTTCACAATGGACAGATCAATTATAGATTTCCTTATGACTTCATCAGAGTGTGTCAATATTTTCAAAAACCCCATCAGAGGTGGAAAATATTCCATCAAATTGGATGTTATGAATGATTTTGATGCAATGTTTAGGGGCTTCATATGAAAAATTCTCACCATGTATGGTTTTGATGATATTTTCACCAATAGGGTTAAATCTATCTTGAGCTCTTCCCATTTCTCTATTCTCATCAATGGATCTCAAAGAATTATACAATCAATGCTTGAGAGGTGTCATGCAGGGTGATCCCCTATCAGTGATCATTTTTTTGATTGTTGAGGATTATCTAATTTGGTTTCTCTCCATCATGGCTCATAGGAGAAAGATAAATTATATTCATGTTGAGAGGGGTCGTGTTTCTCCAACTCACCTTTTATATGATGAGGAAATTATTCTACTCACTCAAGGGGACAACTGATATATCAAAAACATCAAGAGAGATCTATTGTATTATGAGAGGTTTTCTGGACAAAAGATTAGTTGGAGAAATTCATTTTTCTTTATTGGAAGGAATTTTTATCCTTCAAGGAAAAATGACATCACTAGAGAGTTGGGAAGCTGGGAAGGGGACATCGACTTTATTTATCTGGGAGTACCCATGTTTTGGGGAAGGCCTAATGTATGACATTTTTCTAGAATTGGTAGTATGATTAGAAGCTAACTCTCCTCTTAGAAGGGAAAATAATTATCCACGGCCGGTATGGTGTGTCTTGTAAAGTCAATCAACACTTATTAATTTTTGTACACATTCATGGTGTAAAAATTGTCGATATCTCTTTTTAGGAGCATCAATGTTTCCATCAAGAACTTCATCAAGAGTGGAAGCATCATGGACAAGTGGCTTTCAATGTTTCAATGGATATTTTTTGTAGGCCATATGAGGAATGGTGTCTTGGTAACAAAAACCATGGATTCATTAATGATTCAATGGAGATGGGATTATATATAGGATCATAAATATTCTCTATGAAGCTCATTGATTAAATAGATCCATATTCATAGGTTCTGATCTGGAAATTTAAAGTTATTCAATTCCTTATTGTGGCTGGATTTCAAGAATATGTTTTCCAAAATTGATGTAGATTCGCAGTGGCTGGTCTCAAGGGAGTCTTTAGTAAAATTATAGAAAAGTAAATGGGATGGAAATATCCTTCAAGAACATGTTCTAGAAGAGATTCCAAATTTGGATATGGAATTATCAATCCAAGAACATCTTGGATGTATGGAAAATCTCAAAAATGATATTATTTACATTGTTGATAAGTAGTTTTTCACTTTAAAGGGTTATTTTTGGGCTTGGGAGAAAACATACAATGGAATAGTTTCCTCCAATGAGTTCTATATGATATATATTAGCAGGAATTCAAACTTCAACTGGTTGGGTAGTCTGTATAAATGTTTCCCGAAACCTTCTCGGTCCACCATTATACAGAGACTCACCCATAAGAAAATTCTAATTGATAATTATCTTTAATCTTATGGAATTTCTCTCTGCTCCTGGTGTGTGTTATAGGAATAGCACCATGAGGATGTTGATCACCTTTTTTAGGTTTTGCAGAGGCTTTTTCAATGTTGAAATCCATATATGAAATTTTCAAAGTCCATTTTCCATGAACTGATTTGATATGCACCGTCATTAAGAATTGGGAGGATCTAAACCTATCACTAAAACTCCCAATTCTATTTAAAACTGCTGGAAAATAACTTGTGCACATCATAATGACTTATAGAAACAAGGTTGTACATGATTCTATGTCTTTCTATTCGGGACTTGACATGTCCTGTATTCTAACCATTGTACCTGATTTTAGAGTCACGTGAGGTATGTACTATTCAATTATATGCATGACCTCTTAGATCTCAACTGTTTAGGGGTCAAGATTACTTTTTCTCCTACACTTGGTTTACTTGATGTTTTTTGGCATGCACTATTTTATAGATGGATTAAAATTAATTCATATGGGTCCTCTTGGGGGATTCCAGGCCCTTTCGGATTTGGTGATGTTTTTAGGGATAATCAGGGGTTTATTTGTGGGTGTCATTATAGTTCATGTGTAGAGACCCAAGCGTGAAGTACATAGAAATTACATTAATTTCTGTGGAATACTTAATACATAACAAGAACCACCACTCAAGGATCGTAATTGTTTAGTGCCTTTGGAAACTCAGAACAAAATCATTTAATCATTGTGAAATATCTTCAACATCTCCCATAAATATCATCCCGTTTTATTTCCTTACCTAAAACCATTATTTATATCCTGGTGAAATGAAATCATATAAAGGGTGAGCTCAAATTCCTAGTAAGGATAAGCATGGAGATAATAAAACAAACCATATACATTTAACGTAAAAACATGATCATAATGTTTAAACATCAAAATCTTGAGCAACGACATAAACCATGGAAGTACGTAAGGCATAGATAAAAATGGAACATCAATCCTCATAAAATATCATGGGAATAAAACATGTAATTGTGGAAAACCATTAATCACAAGATACTATTTCAATAGTATCAATGTCATTACTGCCAAGACCATCTTAGTGGACAAATTCCCTTTCTGAATCGAGTTTACTCCTCATTCTAGTCCTATATCACTGAACTAGATTAACTTATCGTTGTATCCATATCTATCTCATGAGATATAAATATTTACCCAATTCATTGGAGGGACATATAGGTCCCACCCATCTCATAATGAAATCATTATTACTTGTGCCACAAAATAAACATAAATCATTAATCATAACCCAAAGAGTAAAATGGATTTCAGAAACATCATCCCATCATAACATAATCCATATAGTAAAAATGGAATTTATTTCATCATAATAAAAGTGAAACCATTTAAATAATAGAGAACTTCTACTTGAAACATACACATATTAAATAATGTCTTCTTAGATGGAAAATGGTTTTGATAATACACTTGAAATGAATTCTTGTGGAAAGTATCCTTTCTTCTTCAAAATCATTTTCTTTTCACAAAATGCCATTAAATTTTAAAAGAAAAAAATTGTGTTGAAAATATTTATGAAATATTTTAGAGTAATATTAATGAAAATTAGGCATTATGAAACCTTAAAAAATGCGTTAATGCCGTATAAGTTGCAAAAAAACATCCTCCTCGTACTTTTTCCGAAAAAGTCAAAAAGTACCTCATATGATAGACAAATGAAATATTCCTTCCATAACATGCGGTAAAAATAAAAAAATGGGTAAAAAGAAAATTAAATATAAATTAAAACATTTTTAGAAAACATTTACATGGATTATAACAATAACACCAGAAAATACTTACCAATAACAATCTTAGATAAGAATGAGATTGGAATAATTATCCCATACCTAAGGTCTGATATGATTCATACGTATCCAAACCTCATGTATAAGGGTTTAAATAATGTAATTGAATTATTATAGAATCATATTCATTGTTATGATATCATATATGGTTCACTTATGACTTTATATTACCCGTTCTTTTGTAAATTCCATGTTAAAGCAGCGTTTTGGGTAAAATCATTTCATTTATCGTATGTGTTTCAATTTATTGTTCATGATAATATTACATATATCCTGATTTACTTAAATCCAGAATGTAAAATGTTATTTATATATAATATATATTCATTATATAAATATATTTATATTATAGATCGATAAATGGAATGGAATACACTGTTCATGGAGACAGTAGACCGTACTTACGCATGAACGTTGTTTTTCATTTCCTTATTAAATTGAATGGAATTAAGTAGATGAAATACATATATATATACATAAATCCATTAGAATTATTATTTTAGATATTTCATGATTAGTTATTATATATACTTTATAATCATTCTTGAATTTTTGACAAGGAAAATGAATCTTATTGTGTCGTGGAGACGGTAATCCGTATGTACGCACGAGCGATGATATCGTTCCCATATTTGTTGAATGGAAATGGAGTGGATACTATAATATCTTAGAATCAGTAATATGTTATAATAATAATATATAGTTATTCTTTACACCATTATACCCATCCAAGTATGGTGTTTGTGGAAAATTGATTACACCATAGTGTGGAGACGGTATTCTGTACGTACGTGCGCGCGGTGATTTCTTTTCCCATAGGATGGATGGAAGATGAAATAGAGTTGTTTCATATTTACAATACCATGTCAGTATATAATTAATACTGATTTTATTACTTTATAATGAAACAACTAAAGAAGAAGAAGTAGAAGAATAATTAAACTTGAAAGAATCGGTAGAAGAGGTAACCTCTTCTTCGACGCACCTCTTTTAAGCTTCTTCTTAAGTCACTAGATTTGTTCTTTTGAGGATACCAGAACCTCTATAATGTTTCTAGGGAAGTTGAGAATGGAAATGGTTAGGGTTTGGCCGAGCATCAAGGCTCAAAAGGGTGTGAAGAGAAGAGGGAAGGGGTTCCCTTTCTATAAGGGAGGAGAGGGGCACCTTTGGAAAAACTTAAAATATTATTTTATAATAAAGTCGTATTCTATTTATAATAGCTCCAAATTGATTTAATTAGAAGATAAAGTGTTTATGGGTATAAATACCTTCAACCAGTAGGTTTTAGTCAAGTTTAGGTTACTAATTTATCCTTGTATTTTAGATTTAACTCTAAGTTCAATAATTAACTTTTATCATGTCTTCTTGTTTTCTTACACTATATGGTTAATAAACGTACAATAACAAGCCAAACGAATCCCATGTGGTTCATTTTTAATATATATAACCTTATCTAAGTCATTTTGTCAAACCATATATTTTTAAAAATATAATAACAAATAATAATATAATATTTGTTTTAAAAATTATTTTATGTCAATTTTGACCCAAATTGGTAATTGATTTTTGTGAAAATCATAACAACATGATTAGTTCGAAAAAAGTTAATTGAATAAATACCAAAATGTCATATTAACCTAGAAAATTACTGTAATTCATAAAAAGTCTTAAATTAAATATATATGGGTATTTATAATTTCATTTATTTTAATATTTCATTATTTAGGTAATTACTGCATCACTATTGTGTCATAAATAAATTAAATTATTTAATGTATAAAAATTATAAATAAAATACCATTAGGTAGTAAATATTTTTAAATTTATAATAAATATTTATCGTCTAATTTATCTTATGTATAACCCTATATTAAAAATGTTTTAGTTATTAAACTTTTATTTTAACTATTTTAACTCTTTTTTAAATAAAATGATAATAAATGTCCTAATCTAATACAATTGGACCTAAATGATAATATTATAATTCAAAGGTTGTTTTGGTCTAATTATACTTATCCAATAGAATTATAACATGTGTTAGGGTAATAATAATATAATATTTACCCTTAATTTCCCTATTTACTTTTAATCGTGGGAAATGAAAATAAAAAGTTACTATTCACCAAATAATATTTATCTTATTGAGCCACATTTTAATCCTTTATATTTAAATTTTCTCTCAGATTTTTGAAATTCCACTCACAGAAGTGGTAAAATTAATATTTATGTAAATTTTCAAATTATCCTAGGAGGTGGGTAAAACACGGTGAAAAGCTCAATGAAATTTTCATATATCTAAAATTATTATAAACTGACTCAAATAAATTACATTGAACTTATATAGGTATTATGTATCAATTTTGACCTAAAATTAATTTAAATAAAATAAATAATTATTTAAATAAAAATTTGGTTTTTAAATAGTAACCCAGTGTTTTCACTATTCATCAAAAATTGAAACATTTCAGAAAAAAACCAAAAATTCATATTTGGATAACTTCAATATTGTGAATCTAAAAATGAAGTCCATTTCGAAAGATAAAATTTATAAAATTTCAAAAACTTGGTATTACTATTCATAACGGCTAGTTTATATAATATTTTAATAACATATTGTTGTTTAGTGAAACTCAGTATTGCGTACGACACACGCTATCATGGATGGTCAAGATTGCATGTAATGTAATCCAAGTCAGGGTTGCATATAGTGAAAGACTCCTTTGTTATTGCGTATAAAATAATCCAACCATATTTCATTTATACACTGAATATATATATATATACACTCAATGTTGCGTAGAATAACTACTATCAAACAAACTTGAAATTGTGTGTAACATGATCCAAAATAGTGTTACATATACTAAAAGCTAATACAGTCTTGCGTATAACACAAGATAATCTTGGCTTAGCATAAAACAGAAGATATGAATGAAATTAAAAAGAATAAATCTCATAAAATCTCTGGGTGTTACATTCTACCCCCCTTAAAATGAATTTCACCCTTGAAATTTGTCGGGGTTATAAATGGTTTATTAAATGAGAGTTTCTTTCATAGAAACCCATATCGTAAAAATGAATACCAAAACATATCTTTAAAAACTAAATTATGAAATGTAACATTTACCCAAATTAACTAATCACTGGGTTTCCACATAGGATAACATAGGTGAAAATATGGATATGGAAGAGAAATCTAACCATAATGTTCTGATGGATAGTGGTAGAGGACATGGCTATGTTAAATCCAACAGTCACAACACCATAAATTTCTGATGATCTAAGGTACCATATGATTCATCAGATATGAGGGCACTTAGAAAACATTTTTGGTTTTCATGATCATATCCCTAATGTTGAATATTTT
Source organism: Viscum album (assembly GCA_963277665.1). Taxonomy (NCBI): domain Eukaryota; kingdom Viridiplantae; phylum Streptophyta; class Magnoliopsida; order Santalales; family Viscaceae; genus Viscum; species Viscum album. The sequence goes on from OY728158.1 coordinate 437,776,776, forward strand.
TTGAATTAAAAGAAATACATACTTGATTTTGGTACAATCTCACTATTGTTTGTGCCTTGAACAATTTCCACCTCATCTCTAAAATAAATGACATAGAATTTGTCTTCCGTGAAGTGTTAGCAGATCATGAGAAAGAATGATAGGTCATTAAATCTGTCTCAAACATAAGGTTAGCAAAAGTTATCAAATATACGTAAGTCCATATATGGTGAGGTTAATCGTATATGATTGAAAAAATAGACTTATAGTTCATCTATCATACTGCTTAATATAATACAACTAGTTTCTACTAACCAGGGACTTCCTGTAGGCCATTGGTATGTGATAATGGCATGTCGCACTTCAGTTGTGGGTTCGATTCCCACATCCATGTCCGACGCAACGGGTTGTCGCTCGTCCAATGAGTTATCCTTTTTCTAAAAATATACTATTATAACATTCCAGAAATAAAATCTAAAAACAAGTTCTATCCTTAAATAATACTATCTTATGTCTAACATAATCCATTCTAATCATTAGGCTTATCCAAAATACATCTGTCCAATCTCATAGTATAAATAAAATGGTTACATGAAAAGTACCATAATAAGCACGTGGATACCATCATTTATCCCCCATAAATCATAAGATATATTTTGTTGGTCACATTCCAAACATGTGAATACCTTAATCATGTATTCTTTTGAAACATGTTTTACCATAGACCCTTAGTGAAAACATGAGTGCTGTCAAAAGTTAACTCATTCCACATACCAAAATCCCAAAAATTCTATATACTCAAACCATGATATCACTTAGTTCTTATATCAGTCATGTGCTCATGAATACTATCAAATTATTTATTTTCTCTTTATCCCTTTATTATGCTCATATCATCTACTTTCCAAAATATTTAAATCACTTTTCTAGGTTACATGTACCATAATCTTATAGAAAACCACAATGGACCAATACACAGATATTTTAATATACCATAAAAGTACCTCAACAACATTATTATTGAATTCCAATACATAATCCCTTCAATCCATCCACTTCAATGATTGGCATGGAATAGGTCCTTTCAATATTTAGAAGTAATTTCTTAGGTCAGGGCATTAAGTTGGGAAATGCCCATGTTCTCCATAAATAATACATTGGACTCCATAATAGTCGGTCACACTATGACCCTTTTCTCCACATAGATAACATCTTCCCCTCCATTTAAGGTATTCATCAAGGTTCTTATTCCCTTCTTTAGAAATCTTAATCTTCTTTTTTCTATGCTCCTCACTATGCGAATATGTATAAAATTCTATCTTCCTCTTTTTTGATGACTTAGGAATACAACTAAATTTCACCTTGTTAATCATATATTGAGATGACTGATTCTTCATAATCACAATATATTTCTCTCCAGGTGATACATAATTTCGTTGATCATAGTCACCAATTTTTCCATTGGAATAAATATTAACTGAATTCCTTCTCGTTCCCATTACTGACTAAGGCCATAAACCATAGTGTAAGAGATAATTAAAATAACGAGGAACCACATAATCATAAAAAGTCACTTATGGGATGTCTAAATTATCAGAAATTCTATAATCCATGACAACTTAGGTTCACCCTAGGTTATTCATGATCGTCAACATAATTCTAGGACTCTAACCTATACCCATACTTAACCTTAGGTACATCCCTATACATACCATGGAAATATCTTTAGGGATCTCCCTGAAGTTTTCGCATCCTAGTTTCCAAAGGTTAACTAAACCTTTCCTCTGATACCAACATTAGAGACCCAAGCATGACATATATAGACATTACATTAATTTTTGTGGAATACTTAATACAAAAAAAAACCAACACTCAAGGATCGTAATAGTTTAGTTTCTTTGGAAACTCAGAACAAAATCTTCTAATCATTGTGAAAGATCTTCAACATCTCCCATAAAGATCTTCCCCTTTTGTTTTCATATCTAAAACCATTCTTTATATCTTGGGGAAAAGAAAACATATAAAGGGTGACCTCAAATCCTTAATAAGGGTAAGCATGGAGATAATAAAACAAACCATTTACCTTTGAACTTAAAAACATGAATATAATGTTTAAACATCAAAATCATGAGTAATAACATAAAACATGGAAGTACGTACGACATAGATCATAATAGAACATCAAACATGATAAAATAGCATAGGAATAAAACATGTAATTATGGAAAACCCTTAATCACATGATATGATTTCCATAATATCCAAGGCATTACGACAAAGACCATCTTAGTGGACAAAGTCCCTTACTTAATCGAGTTTACTCCTCGTTCCAGTCCTGTATCACTGAACCTGATTAACTTACCATTCCATACATGTCTATCTCATGAGATATAAATAATTACCCAATTCATTGTAGGGACATATAGGTCCCACCCATCTCATATTGAAATCATTATTACTTGTGCCACAAAATAAACATAAATCATTTATCATAACCCAATGAGTAAAATGGGTTACATAAACATCATCCCATCATAACATAATCCATAAATAAATAATGGATATCATTTCATCATAATAAAAGTGAATCCATTTAAATCATAGAGAACTTATACTAGAAACATACACATATTAAATAATATCATCTTATATAGAAAAAGGTTTTGATAAAACACTTGAAATGAATTTTTGAGGAAAATATCCATTCTTCTTCAAAAACATTTTCTTTTCACAAAATGCCATGCAATTTTAAAAGAGAAGATTTTTTTTGAAAAGATTAATGAAATATTTTAGAGTAATATTCATGAAAATTAGGTATTATGAAACCGTAAAAAAATCCATTCATGCCGTATAAGATACAAAAAACACCATCCTCGTACTTTTACCAGAAATGTCAAAAAGTGCCTCGTATGGTAAACAAAAGAATGATTCCTTCCATAACATGTGGTAAAAGTAAAAAAAATGGGTAAAATGAAAATTAAACATTTGTCAAAACATTTTTAGAAAACATGGACATGGATGATAACTATAACCCCAGTAAATACTTACCAGTAACAATCTCGGATAAGAACGAGATTGGAATAGTTATCCCTTACCTTAGGATTGATATGCTTCGTAAATATCCAAAACTCCTGTATAAGGATTTAAATAATGTCATTTACTTATTAAATAATCATATTCATTGTTATGATATCATATATGGTTCACTTATGACTTTATATTGCTCGTTCTTTTGTAAATTCAATGTTAAAGTAGCGTTTTCGGAAAAATCATTTCATTTATGGTACATGTTTCAATTTTTTGTTCTTAATATTATAACTTATATCCTGATTTAATTAATTCCAGAATGTAAAATATTATTTATATATAATATATATTCTGTATATAAATATATATATATATAAGATAGATAGATAAATGGAATGAAATACACCGTTTATGGAGACAGTAGACCGTACGAACGCATGAACGCTATTTTTCGTTTCCTTATTGAATTTAATGGAGTTAAGTAGATGAAATAAATATATATATACATAAATAATTTATCATTATTATGTCATATATTTCATGATTACTTATTATATATACTTTATAATCATTCATGAATTGTTAACATGGAAAATGAATCTCATTGCATCGTGGAGAGAGTAATCCGTATGTACGCACGAGCGATGATATCGTTCCCATATTTATTGAATGGAATTGGAGTGGATGATATAATATCATATAATCGTTATTATGTTATAATAATCATATATAGTTATTATTTACACCATTATACCCATCCAACTAAGGTGTTGGTGGAAAAACTGATTATGCCACAGCGTGGAGATGATATTCTGTAAGTACACACGCGCGGTGATTTCGTTTTCTATAGGATGGATAGAAGGTGAAATAGTTTTGTTTCATTTTTATAATAACATATCAGTATATAATTAATAATTATGTTATTACATTATAATAAAACAACTAAATAATTAGAATTAGAAGAAGAAAGAAACTTGAAAGAATCGGTAGAATAGATTACCTCTTCTTCGACGCACCTATTTTAAACTTCCACTTAAGGAACTAGATTTGGTCTTTTGAGGAGACCAAAACCTCTATAATGTTTCTAGGGAAGTTGATAATTTAATTGGGAAGGGATTGTCCGAGCATCATGGATCAAAAGGGTGTGAAGAGAAGAGGGAAGGGGTTCCCTTTTTATAATGGATGAGAGGGGCACCTTTGGAAAAACATAAAATATTATTTTATAATAAAGTCATATTCGGTTTATAATAGCTCAAAATTAATTTATTTAGAAGTTAAAGTGGGTATGGGTCGAAATAATCTCAAACAATAGGTTTTAGACAAGTTTAGATTAATGTTTTAACCTTTTATTTTAGATTTAACTCTAAGTAAAATAATTAACTTTTACCTTGTCTTCTTGTTTTCTTACACTATATGGTTAATAAACGTATAATAACAAGCCAAAAAAATCCCAAGGGGTTCATTATTAATATATATAATCTTATCTATGTCATTTGGCAGAATTGTAGATTTTTAGGAATATAATTAGAATTAATAATATAATATTTGTTTTAAAAACTATTTTATGTCAATTTTGACACAATTTGGGAATTGATTTTTGTGAAAATCATTACAGAATTATTAGTTCGAAAAAAGTTAATTAAATAAATAATAACATGTCATATTAACCTATAAAATTAGTTTAATTCATAAAAAGTCTCAAATTTAGTTTATTTGGGTATTTATAATATTAATTATTTTAATATTTCATTATTTGGGTAATCACTGCATCACCATTGTGTCATAAATAAATTACATTATATAATGTCTAAAAATTATAAATAAAATTAAATTTTGATTAAAATCTTGTTATCTTTCTAATAAATATTTATAGTCGAATTTATCTTATGTATATCCCTATATTAAAAATGTTTTAATTATTAAATATTGATTTTAACTATTTTAACTCTTTTTTAAATAAAATAATAACAAATGTCCTAATCTAATCCAAGTGGACCTAAATGATAATATTATATTCTTAAGGTTGTTTTTAGTTGAATTATACTTATCCAATATAATTAGAAGATGTTGTAGGGTAATAATAATATCATTTTTACCCTTAATTACCCTGTTTACTTTTAACCGTGTTAAATAAAAGTAAAAAGTTACAATTCACCAAAAATTAATTTTATCTCATTGAACAACAATTTAATCATTTATATTAACCGTGTCTCTTAGTGTTTTGAAATTCCACTCATAGAAGCAGTAAAATTATGTTTTATGTAAATTTTCAAATTCACCTAGGAGGTGGGTAAAAGACAGTGAAAAGTTCAATTAAATTTTTATATATATAAAATTATTATAAAATGTCTTCAATGAATTAAATAGAACATATATAGGTATTATGTATCAATTTTGACCAAAAATAAATTTAAATAAAATAAATAATTATTTAAATAAAAATTCGGTTTTTAAATAGTAACCAAGTGTTTTCACTAGTCATCAAAAATTGAAACATTTCAGAAAAATACCAAAAAATCACTGTAGGATAATTTCGATATTCCGAATCCAAAAATGAAGTCCATTTTGAAAGATAAAATTAATAAAATTTAATAAAGTGGGTATTAATATTCATAACTGCTAGTTTATATAATATTTTAATAACATATCATTGTTTAGTGATACTCGGTATTGCGTACAACACATGCTATTGTTGAAGGTCGCGATTGCGTGTAATATAATCCAAGTCATGGTTGCGTGTATTGAAAAACCCATTTGTTGTTGTGTATAACAAAATCCAACCATATTTTATATATACAATGAATATATATATATATATATATATATATACACTAAATATTTCATAGAATAACTACTATCAAATGAACTAGAAATTATGAGTAACACGATCCCAGAATAGTGATGCATATACTGAAAGCTAATACGTTCTTGCGTATAGCGCAGGATAATCTTGGTGTAGCGTAAAATAGAAGATATGAAAGAAATTAAAAATAATCAATCTCATAAAATCTCGGGGTGTTACATCATGTGTTAATATCTTCATTCTCAAAGTATAAATTATTGGGGTTGATATAGAAGTTGAACAAGTCGAGCAGAGGGTATGGAATAAGGACTGGATTGAATATGAATCTACTACAGTTTTCCTTTCCATTCGGATAGGTTCATTGAAACTTTCATGGAATATCACCAATTGTTAGGCCTGATGTTTAGACCTTCTCTTTTCAAATGAAGAATTTTTTTACTCATGCATATAAAGGTGAAAATTCATTGGAGGATGATCTTCTTACCAAAGGAGTGAATGATACTCTAGATCAATGGGTTGATCAAGTGTCGAGTGATATTCATCCTATTCTTAAGAGGGATCAATGTAAATTTCATACATTCATGACTTGTGTATGCTCTTTTATCAACAAAGATGTCTTGATTTTCTAGGAAAGATCTCAGCCTAATAATAAAATGGATACAGAATCGAAATATAAATATAAAATTATGATGGAGAGGGTTAGAGGAGATGTTCATGAGAACATTTTTGACCAAAAAACCATAAGCAGGAGGTGTGAATGATGGTCATTTATATCATAAATAATGATGATAATAATGTAATTATTTTGTCCCAAGACCCTTTTCCAAGTGTTTATAAATTCATTCACTCTCTAATAATATAATTAAATACACTTACTTGTTATGTTTCTTGAAGAAAAATATGATATATTGTCTATTACTTGAACTGTTTGTAGTTATTTTCATATCATAGGTCATATAATATCATGATTCAACATAATTTTCTCTAAAACATTATCTAGTTATCAACATAAATCATTTCCAAAATTTTTAAAATTTACAAAATATTACAATATAACTAATCAGAATTAGTTCTATGGAAAATATAAGTTTCCAATTAACTATATCAATATCAATCATATCATTTTCATAACATCATTATCTAATCATTAGGAACATATTAAGTGTTATCATTTCCTCAAAAATATATTTTCCAAAAGGTTTAACTTTATAAGGATTTAATTGTCAAAGTATCATTCTACATGTGATCACAAATAATTAATAAAAATGTACTATAATAAAATCCTTATATATTTCAAAAATAATATGATGAGATTTACATTAATAAAATACTTTTACAACATACCTCATAGATCAAAATATATAAAAACATTAATTATTTCACATTATTTGTGTCAATAATTAATGATTGACCAATACCCCTTAACTTCTTTTGAGTTATATTGTCTTGATGATAATGGAATTTGTTTTCATATTACCCCATCTTCTTGTAGCAGTCACCCTGAATAATAGTTTTTTTATCAATTCTGTTTTCATTATTTTCTTCTAGTGACCATTTTCTCCATAGTTATAAAAAAATCACAATCCATTCAATCATTTCAAAGGGTGACTCTTTGCCTAGTAATCACATGTGGGATAATCCTTTTTTTACCTTCTTCCCATTATTTATTTTTTTCCTTTATATTATTTTATTTCATCTCTTTAATTACATTAGACTTGATGAATTATTTTTCAATCATGATAATAGATAAAAAATTCATTACATGAAGAAAAATTTTAGGAAACCAGCGCCCTTCAATGATTTAGATTAATACCTTCAAAAAGTTTTCAATATTTCACTATATGTTTAATTTGAAATCCTTTTTATACCTTTATATATTTGTAAAGGTAGTTTCATACTTCATGATACATTATTCTACCCTTTTCCCATTACTATATAACATTCACTTTATCTCAGTTTATTTTTTAATGAGGGAAATATTTTTCAACAGGTGACATAATAAAACATTCCCTTCCATGAGTTATCTTTCATACTACATAATAGTATTCTAGATCAACAAACACTATTCATCAAAATCTTCATTGATACAATACACTTCCATTATTCCTATTTACATTTCACCAAATCCCAAGGCCATGAATTTCTTATCCAAATACGTAATCCATTTCGTAGCCACATTAGGCATGTCATCCAACTATTTGATTGGGGAATATTTTAGATAAAGTGATACAAAATTAGATAATATCATTGTGAAAGAGGATTATCCATATAAGAATTGTTATATTTCGTAACCCTATTATGTTTCCATAACATTTAAATATTTTTTCTCATTTTTAATACCAACTATATTATCTTTCTAGGTTGGGAAAACTCTCAATTATTCAAGAGTATTGATAGCATTATTCCATATAAGTTCCATTTATAAATAATGGAATATAATAGAGTAGATCAAAAAATTTCATAATATAAATTATTGTCCCAAAAATTATGATATCCATAACGAAAAATGAAAAATTTATCTGTATCTAATCTCAAATTAATAAACATAGTTTCAGTGGGGATGTCTTTACTATCAAATCAATAATAATGGTCTATATAGATATTTTAATTTTCTGAATGGTATCCCATAGGCGGTTAGACTAGATTTTTAGTGAGGACTATTTACATGTACTAGTCTATGTTCGAGTCAGGCATGATGCCCCCTTTTTTGAGTTATACCGCCTTGGTACATCTCTTCCCTATCCACTCCCACATGCAGTATCCATCAATTGATGTATTATTAAGAAGACCCAAATAATATATTCCTTACCGAAATTCTATAATGTTCATACATACTTATCTTCAATGAAAATATTATGTTTATGTCCCCTAAACTATATTTTTTATACTAAACTTCATCTGATACAAATAGTAACAACCCTCCCCTAGAATCTAAAGTTTGTGTATTACATTATTACATTATAACAATTAAAAGGAATAAAATACCAAATGAACCATAATATTATATATTTTGGAAAACTAAATTACATAAATTATACCCATATTACATTAGGAATTTATAAAAAAACAAAATCCATTAAACAAAACAAATACTAATAATCTGCATACTCAAAACTGATTCCAATAATTCTTCTTCATATCTTAGGGAGAGGAAAAAAAATATGTGTACGATCAAAGGATAGTAAAGGAATCTATATATTTTAAGTAATCATGAATCAATAATAGCAAGATATATAGGTAATTACATAAGTAAAAAACACATTCCATTTAATCAAACGGATAAGGAATAACTAATATGGCAAGGTAAGAAAGTGAAACACATGACATTTGACCACAAAATTGCGAATTAAATGCGTCCATAGATTTTATAATATGAAAATATCATGGAAAATAATAAAAACATAAATATGTAATATTGAAATGATTAATTGTTGAATGTAATGTCTATGGTATATAAAAACATATACCGTAAAGAACATTCACACGTTGTTCCAATACTATATTTAGAAATCTTTTTAATTTTTCCAACATATTTTATTCATGATAACCTATCAATCCATATATGGGATATATAAATTAATAGAACCACCGATCACTACCTTTCAAAAAAATACTCATATTTAATAATCTATTTGATTGTCATAATATTCTTCTTCAAATATCTCTATTGAGTAAAGAATATATATTTATCCACATTTCACCAAAAAATAAAAAAACTCTCAATGTAAAAAACATATGTAATAATGGTATATGAGTAAGGAAATAATAATAGAAATTACAAAAAAAATTATCTTTATAGAAATTTCCAAGTAAAAATCATCACAATATATGTTTTTTCAATAGAATGTTATCAAAAACCTAAGAATATGACATTACAAAACCCATTGGGTGCAGGTACTGTAGTAGCACTGTAGCGGGTACTGTAGAAGCAGCGGTACTGTTGATCAGCGGCTACTGTAGCGGCGGAAGGGCACTATAGCGGCAGCGGTACTGTGCGGTACTGTAGGAGTCGGGTTACTATTCACAGAATAGGATTTTGGCCAAAAAATTGGGCCTACGGGCTATGTAATGGGCTACAAGCCCACTGGGCCTTCGGGCTATGTAATGGGTTTCCCTCTACCCAGTTAAAAGAGGTCTTTGCTTTTCTTTATTAATAAAAAATGAGGCTTTGGCCCCAACCTTTATAAAAAATTAACAAGATAATATACTTAGGTGAGATTATTCAAATTGAAAATTAAAATAAAATAACTAATGATTAAATCATTATATTAAATTAAATGGTTTCATATATAAACCACTTGAAAGTAAATTGGTTAAAAACAACAAATAAGAATCAATGTAATATAAATTTAGAAAAAATCCCTAATTGTGCATTTATTTTTGGGTGACAACATTATAAAATATTTTATAATTAATTTAATATTTTAATTAACTTATAATATAATGACAGTAATAATTATAATATTATATGTTATCTTCCTATATTATTTTATAACAAGTTTTTTTAAAAACCTTTCATTAATTTCATTATTTTAGATATTGATTTTATAGTTTTTTTATTATGTTTTGACTTGTTACGTTTTTATTATAAATTAATTCATGAATTAATTATATATATATATATTAATACATGATTTAAATATAACATATATCATCTCTATTAATTTATAATAATCCATAATGTTTGGATATTAGAAATGAATTTCACCATTCATGGAGATGGTAAGCCGTATTAATTCATGAACACTACTTCCATTTCTTAATCCTATTTAAAATATATAAAATTAAACAATATAAATAATTATAATTATATTTCCATAATTATTTCATATGTCATGCACATTTTTAACCCATTCTTAATACATTATATGTATTGTGTGAACAAATTACATCCCTTTGATGAGGCCGTAGTCCACATGTCCACAAATCATGTAATCATATACATAAAAATTTTAAATAATAAAGATATGAGTTAAATAATAATTAAATATGAATAAATACCTCATAAATATCATATATAAACTATAAATCCAAAATTATTCCATCATTCAATAGTGTTTATGGACGAATGAATGGCAATTGATTTCGAGGAGGTAGTCCACCTCACACAAGAATGATGATTGTATACCCCATTTGATGGATGCATGTGAATGTGTAGGTATAAATCATATCATTAAATAATATCAGTATATTTATGATACTGATTTTATTATACACTCACAGAATAATAAAAATTTAAAGGTTTGAGAACTAAATTAAATTAAAGATATCATTGAATAAAATTTCTTATTTTTTAGGTAATTTCTTTTTAATTTTAATCAAATGAAATACATGGATTTATTTCATCCAAAATTTATGCATATATAAATTCTAGAGTAATTTTAGAATATTATTATTTTTTTGGTTTTTTATAATCCAATATTTCCTGAGAAGTTTGAGTAAGTGAGAGAGTGAATGTCTTTTTATAGTGGTAGAGGAGTTGAATTCTTGTAAATACCAAAAGGAAAACACTATTGGGAGTTTTCCATTACAACATGTGCTTCAAAAATGAAAAAATATTTTTTTAATTTCAAATTATTGTGGATAAAAATCTCCTCCAAAAATAATAACTACGTTTTTTTAATTTTGTTATATAGATATTAATATTCCTTATATTTTGAAGTTTGGTTTTTCATAACTATATTAAATTTTCTGGCCAATTTAATTAATCCATTATGACATAATTAAAGTGATAATAATTATTAAAATTAGAACCTATAAATATTAAATATGATATAAAAATTAAAAAAGAAGAAAACCCAATGGGATTTTGAAATTAATTTCTAAAGAAGTATATGGAACACAAAAAAACATTTCATAAAAATAAACTGTTCTAACAATGTTTCTACTTTTTATGTGCCAAAATTATTATGATAAAACGTCAATTGGTATATTAATATTCCATATTTTATATTTATAAAAAATTACAAAACAACCTGTAGAATATATAATTTGTAATAATTTTAATTATTTAATGAAATATAAATTATTATAAAATATTATTACAGTCAATTTTAACCTTATTTGTTTAATGTAAATTTAAATATATCATGAAAATGATGGAACTAAAATATATTATTTTCAAAAAAAATTAACATAAAATATTCAAATAATAAAATATGGTAAGATAATAATTCAATAGATTTTCTTCCATTTAAATATTTTTAGAATCATTCATTTTATTTAATTATTAACTATATATTCATATCCTTGATGTTTATTATGCATTTTATGTGACTAATTCACATCTAAAAATTAATTTTCAATAATAATGATAAAAATAAATCAATTATCATTATAATGTATTTGTATTACTGAAAATATGATTTTTTTCAATATCCCAATACATTATGAGTGTTAAATATATGGAATGTTATTTTTTTATCTACTTCCATACATAACATATTACATAAGTAAATTTAATTTTCAGGTGTCCCCCTAAATCATAAAATTAGAACCCATGGTCATAGGGGTTGATTTTTGTCCAAAAAATGGTTGTTGTCAATATTTCAGTAATTTATTGAACATATATTATATGGTAATTTATTATATAAGATATTTATTTCCTTAACAATTGTAATAAAGTTTAATTTATTTCACAACTATTTTGGGGAAAAATCGGGTTTATCTTACTATATTTTTATTATTATATTTATTAAAACAAAATATTAACATTTTTAAATTCAATTATCATAAGTGGGAATATAAAATTTAAATTCAATCCCACATATGTGGTGGGAAAGTGGGATTTGAATTGAAAATTTTTAGATATTCATTAATATTTTTTCTATGATATATTTAAAAAAATAATCAAATAAAACATTTTATTAATACATTTATAATTGATATAATGTCACTTTTAAACCAAATTATAATATATTTTATCAATAATAATCATTTAAATGAACACGTAGTTTCCATCTATAATAATATTTTCTCATAATTCATCATAAATTGAAACATTACATAAGAATACAATATAATAAACTCAAGATAAATTTTTTGTAGCTCTTTAAAAAAGTATTTTTATTTTGAAATATAATATTTTGGAAATATTTTTTTTTAAAATAGGAGCAACATTAATATAAAGTAAAACTATATGTTATGGGAAAAACATGTTAACTATGTGTTTTATTTATTGTAAGCATAAAACTGTGTTTCCTATAGTAAATCTAGTAAAATAAAAAACTTCATTTCTAAATGAATATATTTTAACATCTTGGGGTGTAACACTCCAATTTCCTCAATGAAATTAGATGTTCCAAATTGAGTTACCTTAAAAATCTCCCATATTTTATTTTCAAATTCACACGAACATATATTACTATATATGTTTCAATTCATTGAAAATTATAGTTTATTACATACTCTATAATTTAACTGATATTCTGGTATTTTGTGATTAGATAGAGAATAATGTTATTTCGGTTGAATATTATTGTTTCAAGTAATCATTATAGTGTTTTCCACTCCAGTAATAATAATAAATGTTTTCCTCGTATCTGATAGACAAGTCACTACATGGTCTAATGGACTAGAATATATTTCAGTTAGATGGACCAAACTCTAAAATAAAACAATGTATAATATTATAGAATATATAGTAAATATTCATTTTGTTTGAAACTATTTATACATTTAGAAAAAAAATATGGTTTCAAAAATACATTATATAATACATGGGGTATATAATGTTTGTAAAATAACATTTTAAGAATGTGTTGTAATCTAAAAAACAAATCAATGAAAAAATATAATGTCCAAAGTTTAAACATAATAAAGGGAATTTAATGGTAAAATCACTCTTATCGTGATTCAATAGTTCACCATGAATAACTGATTGTCCCTAAATAAATTATCGAATGGTAGCATATATTTTTGATTACTCCTTTTTTATTATAATAAAATCCTTCAAGGTGAAATTATTTTATTTTTTTCACTGAAGACATTAGAGGGTGGTGAAGGAAGATAACTTTCCATTCTTCGGGGTATTTTTGAGAATATCTCTCTAAGGCATGATATGATTCTATCTATTTTTTTGTACACAATGATTACGTAAACATGATTAGTGATAAAATAAATTACATGATTTGGTATTTATAATCGAAGTGTTAGATAGTAAAAAATTAATCATAGACCATTATTATTATCATAATCATAAGAGAAACCGTAATAAAAAATATAAAAATACAACTATTATTTACATAACCTATGATAATCACTTGGATAATGAAATATTTTTTCCTTGAATAAATATGTATACATTTATTTCAAAAATATTCAATAATGATTTTCTCAGTAAGACCTAAAAATGGGTCGACTATTCATTTTCAATATTTATTAGACATTGAAAAGAAACTATCTATTAAATAAAAAATATCACTGCATTAAATAATCTATCTATTTTTCTATCATTTTTACAACAAAACCTGAACAATAAAACAAAATTATTTTTAAAATTTTATAGTATTCCTTGATAGATTATCCTTATTTTATCTTCAGCTCTAATATTTCTTTTTCCATATTTATCATAACTGTATGAGGGAAATGATTTTTAATAAATTTATTCTCATTGTATTATCACTAAATCTTTTCATTTTAATAATTTAGATTGGGTTTCTTAATAAACAAATCTAGTTTATCGGACACTATATATAAATTTAAAATGGATAGGGTCACATTCTCAATCTCAGAACAATTAAACATAGAAATGATATTATCAATTGAGTTGACCCACTATTCCATGACTACTAAATTAGAATACAACAAAAAGTCAGTGGTCATTTCCATATAAAAGTATTGATTTATTGTTTTTATCTCTTATGTGAAGGAGGATGTTACATATAATTTAGGTTGGTTTTAATGGATAGAGATAGTTTGGTAAGTATTACTTGGAAATGATGAATTACACATATCATGGAATTTGGGATGTCGTTCATGAAACCACTACATTTCCCCTCGCATGGGGTTTTGCAGTGGTTTCTATTGGTTCCCACAATTTTATAAAATATAAAAGTATTGAGAGAATAATAAGTGAACTTGTGAAGAATATCTAATTTATTCATTTTTTGATTTATCTTAAAAGACAAGTTCTGTGGGATCCCTATGTACATGATTTTTCTAAAAAATGATAATTGGGTGCTTTTATTTTCATAGTCTCATTATAAGGGTATTTTCTAATTTTCTCTAATCATAATTCATATATTAACTAAACTATGCTTCAATACCAACTATAGTGACCATGTTTTTTATTACATAATATTTAATAATTTTAACTATAAAAAACATAATAGTTCTACAAAACTAGGATCAGAATGATTAATTTCTAGGAATGATTAGGGATATACATTAATTTTAGATAAAAACAAATCTAGTTATTTAATTCCTTCTTTAAAAGCTTTTTATTAGGCCTTGTGTTCTCCATAGTATAAGTATTTACTTGAGGATATACCTAAAAAAGAAGGGGTGAGGTAAAATCCCAATAAGATGACGAATATGATACCTGAAACATGGGTGATAATAATAATCATCATAATAACATAACAAAATTATCATCATCATTCTCTTGATAGGGATCAATAGATAATGTCATGTAATGTGGAAATTCATTAAAATGAAACATCATGCCTTTTGGGAAACTACCAAACATACTTGATGAAACATGTGTCATCATCATCACACATATTTCACTTAACCTCATGAGATACAACATATCATTAAATATATTAGATCTATAATTATTTCTGGGTGAAGTAGTGACATCATAATGCTTACATATTCATGCATGCCATATATATTTTATGTCAACCATGTCCAGAAATTAACCCATGGAAATGAATGAGTTTCATACCATGAAAAATACATTCATGAATAAACCTTAGGGTCCCAAAAAAATGATTGGATAACATACTAGTTATATGAATGAGTAATCATGAGTGGGGAAGAAAAAATATGATGAGAAGTAAAGGGTGTGTATTTAGTATGAATATTACTTTTTTTAGAAAATTTGATTTTCAAAATCTCAAATAGAAAACAAGTATACACTATTAATTTAAATTGAAAAATAAATAAATGAAAGTTATTGATGAATATACATAAATTAATTTTTTTTTGTAAAACAAAAAAACTAAGGGAATGGAGTTGTTTTCACCAATCACCTTACCTTATGTCAGAATTTATTCTTAACATTATTATACTCTTTAATTTAAACTCCTTGAAAACATCATTACAGAAAAGTGTTTGGTTTTTTTAATGAGATAAAGGAAACCTAGACACATGTGTGGGGGATGGGATGATGTTTGGGTATAAATTTTACATGATTCATGTATTGAATGGTGTGAGAAGAAAAGGTGGTGAGGGATAGTATTTATAGCGTAGGAGAGGGATTTTTTTTCTCATTATTTTATTCATTAATTTAATATTTTGGATCAGAATTATGTATATTTGGATCCTTATTAATTAGTATATTATAATAATGAATTAGAGTTATATATAATGATCTTGCATCATCCTTGAATCAATAAGGACCCATTACTTCATGTATTTGTATTGTATCATAAATATAATATTCTACTATTCACAAAAAATCATGTATTTTTTAAAAATAAAAAAATTCATCATAACCATATATTAATGAGTATAATTTAAAAATTAACTCCACATTATAAAAATAATTTTCTATAAATGATTAATTTAATTCTTAATTAAATTCATTTTTTTTTAAAATACTGATTTTAAAATTAAAATTGATTTTATAATAGTGTTATAAAATTAAAAAAGTTCCCCAAAAATTATTTTATAATAATAAGACAAAAAACTATTAATTTCTGAATTATTTTTATGAATGTAAATTTTATTTTTAATAATTATATTAATTAATAAATTATAAATAAACATTTAGTTTTAATAAAAAAACAAAAATTAATTAATATTTTGGAAAATATCTATTTACATATACTATTATATAATTATATTTTATAATTAGTTATAAGTTCCATAGATTTTATTTAAAATTCATAGATTAGGTTACTATTCTGTTGGTAAAATTACTATTTCTAATGGTGACATTACTATTTCAAAGGTCAGTATATTATTCAATAGGTATATATTTCATAACATCAAAAAGTGCATTTTATTTTATTTAGTCATCATTTATAACCATTGTGATATGCTCTTATTATTATCTTATGTGATTTATACTATATGGAATACTTCTAAGAAGGGTGTTTTCATAGATAAGATTCTAGGTTGTTTCAACTCACTATCTCTTTCCTCTCTTAGGGCCTCATGAAAAACGTAATCTTCAAACCAAGAATAGAAATCCTTACGAACCATATATCATAGCTTATCATCATGTTTTAAAATATATCAAATGTGCTTAGATATTCCTGGAAGAATATATGTCGTGGTCATCACTCTCCTATTAGTAGGTATCTCTACATGCTCAAATATTGACATGAGAGTCTCTAGCCCCAACTCAGTATCATGGGGACCTCCATCCCCTGAAAACATTAGAGGATGATTCTACGAGAACACTTGGATCAACTCTTCCATATATGTTGTAGGTAGAGGTTCTCCCAACATAGTCTTCATATATTTCATGGAAATGTGTCAAAATTAGGAAAAAAACAAATATATAGTACTAAACCTAGTGCCAACACATTTATTATAATAGGATATTCTGGTATCCTAGGACCTACCACCTCTACATCTTTTTCATGGCCACTATACTGGAATATGAATTGTTGTATTCATGGTGTAATGCCTCTAAAATTAAAAACAAATCCTCGGAATAGATTGATGATGATAATATCAAAGATAAAGTCATAACACTAGTAAAATCGTTTATATAAATAACTCATTCACTACGGGAAAAATGGGTATTTGCGACGGGTTATTTGCGGCGGGAATAAATCCCGTCGCAAATAGCACTGTTGAAAACTTATTTGCGACGGGGGTATTTGCCCGTCGCAAATAAGTAGCCTTTTGCGACGGGATAGCTTTCCCCGTCGCAAAGGACTGGCGCCTTTTGCGCGCCAAATCGCGGGAAACATATTTGCGACGGGGGAATATTCCCGTCGCAAATAACCGACGGCGGTAAAAGGTATTTGCGACGGGTATCCCGTCGCAAATGGTCCCGTCGCAACTAATCTAACCTATAAATACCCCCATCCGTTTTTTTCAAATCATTCTCAAATTCCATCTTCTTCTTCTCTCAAAATTTTATTTCTACAGTTCAGTTTTTCTCAAGTTTAATTTTTTTCATCGGAGTTGATATTGAAGTTTTGAAGAACGATCAGAGATCAACCTCAGATCAATTTTCAAGGTATTTATATTTATTTTATTTTAATATTTATTTTTAATGTTTTATTAGTTTTAATTATTCTTAATTAGTTGTAATTTAATTATGTTTACATTGTTTTATTACTAAATAATTAGTAATAAATACTAATAATTAGGAATAATAACATTATTTAATTATTAATATATTTTATTATTAAATATTAAAATAATATAATTTTTTATATATATACAGTTCTCTTTTCATCTGTGTGTTTGCTGTCTTCACATGTATTTTTTGTATATGGAGATAGAAAACACACAGATGAAAGGAGAATTGTATATAAATTAGAAAATTATATTATTTTAATATTAATAATAAAATATACTAATAATGTTATTATTCCTAATTATTGGTAATTCATCCTAATTATTGGTAATTATTCATTTAATTACTCATAATTAAGAACAATTATCAATAATTACCAATAATTAGTAATAATTAGTAATAATTAGTAATAATTAGTAATAATTAGTAATAATTAGTAATAATTAGTAATAATTACCAATAATTAGTAATAATTACCAATAATTAGTAATACTTACCAATAATTAGTAATACTTACCAATAATTAGTAATAATTACCAATAATTATCAATAATTAGTAATAATTATTACTAATTATCAATAATTAGTAATAATTAGTAATAATTATTACTAATTATCAATAATTAGTAATAATTATTAATAATTACTAATAATTACAACTAATTAGTAATAATTAAGAATAATTAGTAATAATTAAGAATAATTAGGAATAATTACCAATAATTACCAATAATTAGGAATAATTAGTAATAATTAGTAATAATTAGTAATAATTAGGAATAATTAGAAATAATTAGTAATAATTAGTAATAATTAGGAATAATTAGTAATAATTAGGAATAATTAGGAATAATTAGGAATAATTAGGAATAATTAACAATAATTATCAATAATTAGTAATAATTACCAATAATTAGTAATAATTACCAATAATTAGTAATAATTGGTAATAATTACGGGTAAATAGTAATAATTACCGGTAAATAGTAATAATTAGTGATAATTAGAAATAATTACCGCTAAATAGTAATAATTAGTAATAATTAGAAATAATTACCAATAATTAGTAATAATTACCAATAATTAGTAATAATTACCAATAATTACCAATAATTTGTAATAATTAATAATAATTAGGAATAATTAGTAGTAATTAGTAATAATTAGTAATAATTAGGAATAATTAGGAATAATTAGTAATAATTAGTAATAATTTGTAATAATTAGTAGTAATTAGTAATAATTAGTAATAATTAGTAATACTTACCAATAATTAGTAATAATTACCAATAATTAGTAATAATTTCCAATAATTAGTAATAATTAGTAATAATTATCGGTAAATAGTAATAATTAGTAATAATTAGAAATAATTACCTGTAAATAGTAATAATTAATAATAATTAGTAATAATTAGTAATAATTAGTAATAATTAGTAATAATTACCAATAATTAGTAATAATTACCAATAATTACCAATAATTACCAATAATTAGTAATAATTAGTAATAATTAGTAATAATTAACAATAATTAGTAATAATTAACAATAATTAGTAATAATTACCAATAATTAATAATAATTACCAATAATTAGTAATAATTACCAATAATTAGTAATAATTACTAATAATTAGTAATAATTAAGAATAATTAGTTATAATTAAGAATAATTAGAAATAATTATCAATAATTAGTAATAATTACCAATAATTAGTAATAATTATCAATAAATTCCAATAATTACCAATAAATAGTAATAATTAGTAATAATTACCAATAATTAGTAATAATTACCAATAATTAGTAACAATTAGTAATAATTAGTAATAATTACCAATAATTAGTAATAATTACCAATAATTAGTAATAATTACCAATAATTAGTAATAATTACCAATAATTAGTAATAATTACCAATAATTAGTAATAACTACCAATAATTAGTAATAATTACCAATAATGACCAATAATTAGTAATAATTAGTAATATTTAGTAATAATTACCAATAATTAGTAATAATTAGTAATAATTACCAATTATTAGTAATAATTACCAATAATTAGTAATAATTTCCAATTATTAGTAATAATTACCAATAATTAGTAATAATTAATAATAATTACCAATAATTAGAAATAATTAGTAATAATTATCAATAATTACCAATAATTAGTAATAATTACCAATAATTAGTAATACTTAACAATAATTACCATTAATTAGTAATAATTACCAATAATTACCAATAATTAGTATTAACTACCAATAATTAGTAATAATTACCAATAATTACCAATAATTAGTAATAATTAGTAATAATTAGTAATAATTACCAATAATTACCAATAATTAGTAATAATTAGTAATAATTAGTAATAATTACCAATAATTACCAATAATTACTAATAATTACCAATAATTAGTAATAACTACCAATAATTACCAATAATTAGTAATAATTACCAACAATTAGTAATAATTACCAATAATTAGTAATAATTACCAATAATTCGTAATAATTATCAATAATTATCAATAATTATCAATAATTAGTAATATTTACCGATAATTACCAATAATTACCGATAATTACCAATAATTAGTAATAATTACCAATAATTAGAAATAATTACCAATAATTAGTAATAATTACCAATAATTAGTAATAATTAGAAATAATTATCAATAATTAGTAATAATTAGTAATAATTATGAATAATTAATAATAATTACCAATAGTTAGTAATAATTACCAATAATTAGTAATAATTACCAATAATTAGTAATACTTAACAATAATTAGTAATATTTACCAATAATTAGTAATAATTACCAATAATTACCATTAATTAGTAATAATTACCAATAATTACCAATAATTAGTATTAATTACCAATAATTAATAATAATTACCAATAATTACCAATAATTAGTAATAATTAGCAATAATTAGTAATAATTACCAATAATTACCAATAATTAGTAATAATTAGTAATAATTAGTAATAATTAGTAATAATTAGTAATAATTACCAATAATTACCAATAATTATGAATAATTAGTAATAATTAGTAATAATTACCAATAATTAGTAATAATTACCAATAATTAGTAATAATTACCAATAATTAGTAATAATTACCAATAATTAGTAATAATTGCCAATAATTAGTAATAATTTCCAATAATTAGTAATAATTATCAATAATTAGTAATAATTATCGATAATTACCAATAATTTCCGATAATTACCAATAATTAGTAATAATTACCAATAATTAGTAATAATTACCAATAATTAGTAATAATTATCAATAATTAGTATTAATTAGTAATAATTACCAATAATTGGTAATAATTAGTAATAATTACCAATAATTGGTAATAATTAGTAATAATTACCAATAATTAGTAATAATTAGTAATAATTCGTAATACTTACCAATAATATTAGAACTATAAAAATAATAAAAAATTTATATAATATTAAAATTATCAATATTTGTAACATGTTTTGCTTCATTCTCAACATATTCAATTCTTAAAGGGTCAATTTTTAGGTCTATCTCAATAAAAAGTTTGTGTTAGTCGTGTATGATCTAAAATCTATAATTATCCTAGCTTGAGTGTTTTTCTAAAAAATTATTCAAAACCAGTAACGCTTTTATATTTTATAGAGAAATATGGAACAACGAGGTCGTCAACAATCATTATTAGGTGACCGCATATGGATAAATCAACGTAGAAATCCAAACGGTTCTGGTTTAAATCCAGTATATGTAGAGGGTGTGGAGACTTTTTTATCATTTGCGGCATCAAATCCAGAATTTGTTTCAGAAGGCAAAATAAAATTCCCTTGCAGAAAATGTGCATTGAGAACGTTTGACACGATTGACAAAGTGGGAGAACATCTCTTGCATTGTGGTTTTCAACCAGATTATGTATTTTGGTATCAACACGGTGAACGCAGTTCCAGAGCAGGTGATACCAACTTGATTCCAGATCCATCACGGTTTCAAGATTTAGTACATGATGTTGCAGGTTCATCTGTTCAACATACAGAAACTCCTGCTGATATAGCTTCAAATCCTGAGTTGGCACAGTCTGAATTTTATGAGTTGTTGAAGTCTGCTGAGGATGCATTATATCCTGGCTGCAAGATGAGAAAATTAGAAGCAGTTGCAAAATTTATGGCTATCAAATCAGATAACGGAATGTCAAACACCTGTTTTGACCAGATATTTTCTTTGCTTAAAACACTGTTACCCGAAGGAAATGTTTTACCTGTAAATTACTATGAGAGTAAGAGGCTGGTTCGAAATTTTGGACTTACTTGTCAGATGATTCATGCATGTTCAAATGACTGCATTTTATATTCTGGGGAAAATGAGTCATTGGATAGTTGTCCCACATGTGGGCAACTGAGATATAAAGAAGGACAACACGGGAAGTCTGGTTTGATTCCTGTAAAACAGTTGAGATATTTTCCGCTTACATCCAGACTCCAGTGTTTATTCATGTCTAAGAATACAGCGACAATGTTGTCATGGCATAAAGAGAATATTTCAACCGATAAAAGCATGAATCATCCAGCCGATGGTGATTCATGGAAACATTTTGATAGAGTGCATCCATCCTTTGCTTTAGAAGCTTGAAATGTTCGACTGGGTCTTTCCACTGATGGTTTCTATCCATTTGGATCTTATGGTAGTCAATATTCATGTTGGCCTGTTTTTTTAACTCCGTACAATTTACCTCCATGGATGTTGATGAAGGAGCCATATATCTTTTTGACTTTACTAATTCCAGGACATCCGAAGAAAAATATTGATGTTTATTTGAAACTATTGATTGATGAATTAAATTTATTGTGGAGTACTGTTGTCAGTACATATGATGTTGCAACGAAACAGAATTTCATACTGAGAGCAGCATTGATGTGGACAATAAGTGACTTCCCGGCTTATGGGATGTTATCTGGCTGGAGTACACATGGTCAGAAATCATTTCCTTACTGTATGGGAGAGAACAAATCATTTATGCTCATTCATGGAATGAAACCTTGTTATTTTGACTGTCATCACAAGTTTCTTCCAGCTGATCATCCTTTTCGCAGAAATAGATCTCATTTCAGAAAAGGAACAGTTGAAAGGGAAGGACCTCCAAAAATGCTATCAGGTTCGGAGTTAAAATCAGTTGTACATTCATTACCTCCCATCACTTTTGGTCCCACAATAAACCAACAGAAAATTTCTGGTTTTGGGAAAGAACACAATTGGATTAAACGTAGCATTTTTTGGGATTTGCCATATTGGTCTGATTTGTTGGTCTGACACATGTTAGATGTCATGCATATTGAGAAGAACTGTTTTTATAATTTGTTTCATACAGTTTTGGATACGCCAGGAAAGAGAAAAGACAATGTAAATGCACGTTTAGATCTTGCCCAAATTTGCAGGCGTCCAGAATTGGAACTGTTTGAGAATGTCAGAACAGAAAGGTTACTGAAACTAAAAGCATCTTATACACTGTCTAAAGAAAACCGTTTATTATTTTGTCATTGTATTGCAGATTTGAGACTTCCAGATGGTGGTGCTTCCAATTTGGGTAGATGTGTAAAGAATGGTCATATTACTGGATTAAAAAGTCATTATTGTCATGTTATAATGGAAAGACTGATACCCATTGGATTAAGAGGTCTGTTGAATTCTGTGATTTGGGATTCCATAACAGACATGTCTCAATTTTTTCAGGAAAGTTGTGCGGCTACAGCAGATTATGATTCTCTAGGAAAACATGAAAAAGATGTTGTTTTAATTATATGTAAACTGGAAAAAATATTTCTGCCGTCTTTCTTCGACTCAATGGAACATTTGATGTTACATTTTCCATATGAAGCCAAATGTGGAGGTCCAGTACAGTTTCGATGGATGTACCCATTTGAAAGAAGCATGCAAAAATTGAAAAGAAAAGTACGTAACAAAGCATCTGTTGAAGGATCTATTGCAGAAGCTTATTTGCAAGAGGAAATATCTTTTTTCTGCTCCCATTATTTTGAATCTGAGTATCCTTTAAAACACAACTGAATAGGAAGGAACGAGAGAAATATTGATGAAATCGACAATCAATTATCTGTTTTCAACCAGTCAGAGTTTGGTTTTGGTGGAGTTTATGAACGCTGGATTTCAGATGATGAACATCATAGAGCTCATACGTATGTTCTACTCAACTGTGAAGAGATGACATCAGTTGTACTGTAAGTGTTTATATCACTTATTCTATAATTTATGTTACAGTAAATAACTTTGGTTTTTATTGGTTGTATGATAATCATATCAAGAAACAAATTCCACAAATTATAGCAGCTGCTCTCGAAGAACATCGACTGAAAAATTTCTCTCAGTGGTTTCAAAAACTGGTAACATAAATTATTTATCTTTTAGAAACTCATTCAATGTATAGTTTACTATATTGAAAATTATTTCACAAATTTTCAGGTGTCTCGACAAGCTGATAAAATTGACAAACTGATGTGTGTATTGAGTAACCCACCTTCTAAACTTGTTAAAACTTATAATGCATATGTGGTGAATGGATTTCGATTCCACACACATGCATATGGGGAATCGAAAAAAACAATGAACAGTTGAGTTAGCTTGAGAGGATCTCATCATCGAGAAAATGAAGTTGACTTTTATGGCATACTTGATGAAATCATTGAACTCTATTATCTTGGACAACATTACATAACCAGGTTCAAATGTCGGTGGTTGGATGCGGAGAGAGGCGTGCGTGTTCATCTGACTCATGGAATCATCGATATTAAATGTAAAAGTGTTCTCGTAGTAAATGAACTATTATTATTGGCTCAACAGGCACATCAAGTTTATTACGCAAAGTATTTTGCTACATCAAGAGACTTGACTGATTGGTGGAGTGTAATAAAAATCAAAATTCGAGACAATCAGTTTAGTCAAAGTGAATGTGCTTTCACTGATGTGCAAAGAATTGAAGTTTTTCAAGAGAGTACTCAAAAACAATCTTTTTTGCAAAGAGACATGAGTATCGATGACGACACCCCACATTTAAGAGTCGGTGATTACGATGATGTTAATGATGTCACAAATGAATTTGAAATGGTAAGAGATGAAGCAACTGTAACTCGAATGGATATCGCTGATGTTGAGGAGAAATATGAAGATGACATTGACATATATGAAGATGATGATGAAGATGAACACTGATAGAATTCCATGGTATTTATATACAATCATAATATGTATATATGTATATATAATAGTAATTATGAATTATTTGCTAACAACATTAACATTTTCTATTTTAGATGGACGACGCCACATTTCGTGAGTTGGCGGATGCTGACTTGACTTTCGATGCGGATGAGTTGCTGCCAGATGACCCTCAGCCTGCAGGCGCTCCAGGGAGTACGCGGAGGGGGCGCGGTCTTTCACAATTGATGATTCCTGACCCCGTCCCCAAGCGACGTCCACGTCTTGGGTTTGATCCACGCACACGAAGGTGTGATAACTTGTGTGATAACCTGTTGATTTGACTAAGATTTCATTAATCTATTCACATAATAAATGTTTATTATTTTTACAGTTTTCCGCATATAGCAGTCGGACAGGGCAATGCTATTTTGCGCAACTATTTCTCTCAGCCATGGACCACATGGGAGCAGAATCCCATTGATGAGTAGTAGGCCATGTTCGGCCATTGGTTGGTACGTATGTAAATAAATAATTTTTATTTTGAAAATTATTTCATTTCTAACTTGATAGTTTGATTTATTTGTAGGGTTTATGGTATCTGATCGAGGATACTATGCGTGACACCATCCACGAGGCATGGGAGGTGGCCATGTGTGATCGCCTTCATCAGTTTTTGCACAATTTAAGAAAAGCTGCGATGAAGAAAGCAGGAGTGTCAGATTTTGACAAGTCATGTAGAGCACACCGACCAGAGTACATTTCATCCCATGTATGGGATGGATTATGTGCGCACTGGTTGAGTGGTGCCTTTCAGAGGAGATCATCGGTGGGGAGGCAGAATCGGGGGAGACAGGAGGTGACTCATCGAGCTGGAAGTCATTCTTTCAGTACTCATAGACAGCATCTGGTACGTACATTATTTATAAATATTTTATATAACTATAAATATTAATAGTTTATTTTTTATTCTTATAGGCTGTCGAGCACCCCGATATTAAGGAGTACGACGTATATCTGAGGATGTATAGTGATCCTGCTACTGGGGAGCTCAGAGGTGATCGTCAGCATCACATCATGGTTAGTATTATTATTTTTCAAGTTTAAAAATTAACTGTATATAATATATTCACAACTTTAATTTTAAATTGCAACTACATGAGTCATATGAGGCCGCAGCGTCACAGGCCCAGCCTGAGAGTCAGGCTGAGTCATCAGATCAGACCACTGGTCGTCAGTTTGATGAGGCGGCATGGATGCTGGCCACCCAGTATGCCTTCGAGAAGGGCCGGGTAGTTGGTATCAGCTCTCGACTGACTCTCGGAGATTATTATGGCAGTGCTGCGATGTCGGCGTCCAGCTCGAGAGGATCTCGTGCATCTTCTTCTGCTACACAGTATGAGGATCAGTTGCGATCTCAGACAGCACTGATAGAGAGTCTCCGACAGGAGCAGGAGCAGATGCATCAGCAGCATGAGGAGGAGCGTCGACGCCAACAGCAGCTGTACGAGGAGCAGACGAGTCGGTGGCAGCAGCTGCATCAGGAGAAGATGGAGTACATGCGCCGACTCACTCATGCTTTAGGGATGGAGTTTCCTCCACCACCATCTGCAGATCCCCCCCTCCCCCCCTCCCCCCCTCCTTCAGATTAGAGTTTGTATTTATGTTATAAAATTTGTGAAATCAAAATATGATTTTTTTTCTATTCGTAGTTTCTGTCTCATTATAAAATATTTATTAATATTCTATTATTTTTTATTTTTGAATTATAATTCTATTATTATTATATTAATTAAAATAATTTATTATTTTTATTTGTGAATTATAATTCTATTATTATATTAGTTAAAATCATTTATTATTATTTTATTATTTTTTATTTTTGAATTATAATTGGATTATTATTATATTAATTAAAATAATTTATTAACAATTTATTTTTTTTATTTTTTTATAGTATTTGCGATGGGATACTATTCCCATCGCAAATAGTATTATTTTTTTTTTATTTTTTGAAAAATAGTTTTTACGACGGGCACCGTCACAAATAGTTTTTTACAAATATACGAAGGTTTAGTTGCGACGGGGATTCTCCTCGTCGCGGAAAAGGGCTTTAGCAACGGGCCCGTCGCAAAAAATTGTTATTGCGACACCGTTTTCAGCAACGGGTCATTTGCGACGGGATCCCATCGCAAATGACCCCTCGCAAATACCTTTTTTTCTAGTAGTGATTCTACTCTCCATGCTTCGAAATCTAGGATAGGTTAATAGGAACATCCACAAATATAACTATTGACATTTTATACTTTACACTCTAAATATGTATCATATTATTGAACAAAATTAGATCACCACATATGATTTATAAGGTCTCCTATCCCATAGGGAACAATGTGTGGAGTGTATTTAGTTTATAACATAACACATTAGACATTGTGCTACCAGTGGTCCACGATTGAATGTGCCATAATTATATGATTATGGTGTTTTTTGTTTCTTAAAAAGGGGGGAAATATTTAATTAATGGTAGGAACACTATTATCCAATAATCAGACTCAATGTTTAACATAATTAATCTATCAAACACCAAGTATATAACTCAAGGAACACATAATAATCTCATGAATTCAATATATCTATCCTATATTGCATGAAATAATATATCAAATGGGAATTTCTTAAGTGGTATAAAATTATAAATGAGATCCATACCCTTATATCATTGGGAAATATTGAAATATATAATAATAATGAACATCAAACATTTAATATGTCACCCAACAGTTGAATCAAATCAACTATAATAGGTTAAATTAATAAAAAAGTCGTCTTCCATGAAAATTGGTTGTTTCCTATACAAAGATTAGCAACTCACAAGCACAACTCATTTCCAAATTCCAATTTGTTCCAAAAATTCAATCTATTGTTAGAAAATACAAAATCCTTAAAATAAATATGTATAATATTACTCTGTAATATCCTGACCTATGAGCTACAAAAAAGTACCTCGAGCCAGTGAGTCACAAGGTATCAAGTACACCTCCTAATATGCAATAGAATTTAGACTAGTAATGAGGGACTATGGTGTATTTCTGTTGAGATGATTCCCTCATGTCAAAGTAGAGGACAATAGTAGTAAATACAAGATTTAGTAATAGAAGAAGATAAATAACCAACATAAGGTAAACATTCATAATGCTATGAAAAAAATACCCCAAAGTAGTCATATAAAATATGATGATCATTTCATTTATCTAAAAAATATGAAGAAATGTATACATGAATACACTATAATACATGTATAAATAAGTAACAATAGGGAAAAAAGGATTATCTCAAGATAACACCACAATCCTAGATCGAGTATATTCTCCCCATATCCTACGCACAACCAATAAATAATCCTACCACCTTTGCTTTCTATAGTCCCTACCACCATTATTGAATTATTTCTATGTATAGTACAACAACCAGAACAAGGTGTTAGATGACACATCAAATCCACCACCAACGGTGTGTATAAAAAAATAATTCTATATATTGTAAACAAAATTAGTATTCAATATATTATATGGATTAAAGTTATGAAACTTATTTTTCAAAATGAAAAAGTGATCAGGTCCATCCAAAGAAGGATCCATGTGAACAATACCCAATCTCCCATAAGCATGGAAATATGTAAAGAATAAAAAAACTATATGTGATACATTATAGTATAATAACTATAATCTGGTACCCATAATAGGTATATCTCTAAGGCATGGAGGAAATATCCACATAGCCTATGATTTGTAATGATGTGTATATCATCCCTAATGACCTCTACATGAAATCAAGTATATGGAATCCACAATAGCATCACAGTGTAATCAGGTATCAGCCCATAAGGTGCCAAATCAGAGGTATAGAAGAATAAATAATCCTTGTTAAATCCAATGATCATATCAATGGAAACATAGTTAAGAGTTGTATGGAGTCTAAAGAGTACTTTATTGAATCATGTACAATGTGAGCCTAATAAAGGGAGGTACAAAGGCTAGAAATGCCCAGGAATCCTATGAAATCAGTATCCAAGGTATAAAGGCCAGGGAATCTACTACAAAACAACTAACCATGGTTTATAAATTTATATGAAATCTAATGGAGGCATTATCCAAGGATGTTATCTAAAAAATCCATTACTATTTAATTTTTATGAAACATTTCCTTAATCATCTCAAAATTCATTAGTTCAACCAAACTATTCAAAAATTCTATATAACCCATTTAACACTTTAAAAAATATCATAACATAAAATGGATTCTACAACCTTATCATATCAATGCAATTCAACTTAATTAAATTCAATCATTTCATTTAAAAATGGATAGGTAAAATAAGGTACTACAAAAATTAATGAATTCATTAATTTGTTATTGAGGCCGACACTAATATTTGTGATCTCACAGACACCCAACTGGGAGGTAAATCATAGAGTATATATAAAGGGACACTCCATGGGGCCTAGGTTAACATAAACAATCTGTAACAATAACAAGAACTTGAAGAAAAACATAATAGGTTCCAATTCATTCACTTCATGCATTCAAATAATTTTAGGGGAAACACTTGAATGTAAGGCATGTGGTGAAATAAGAATAGAGTATATAATATGCCAAACCCCAATAGAATTTTATATACTACCTACCATATACATGTGGTAGAACACATAACTAGTATTAGACTCTAATTTAGTCCATTTCATTAGAAAAAAGAGTGAAAAAAATCATTAAAATATTGAATATTATCATACAGCTAAAAACCCCATAGATATGAATAAAATCAAAGAATGAAACCTGATAATTAAAGAAATTACTGAATAGATCCAACAACATGAATGGTGTTAAAATCCAAGTCTAGATGAAAAATCAACACCAATTTTTACCTGGGGGCTTGATGAAGGTGCACAAATGCTAATGGATATATGCACAAAAAAATTGAAATGAATTTAATGTTTTATGAAATTTTAAGGGATAAATATTAATTTCTCCATTTATAACTGGGTCGCATGTGTTGGAATCAAAATTGGCCAAATTTTGTTACCACCATGCACCCTTCTCTTCCACATGGGGGACATAACATGATTCTGGCTCATAGTGTGGGAAACCATGCGCAAACCATTTGTTTCACCTATGTATAAAATTAGAGAGATATCACATGGGAGCATATCCTTGGTGTCTTGGTTTCCTCATACCACGTGGACTTGGATAGTGGCCTTAACCACATTTTAAAATTTCATCAAACTATTCATCTTGGTTCATATGCTTTCAAATAAATGTGGGTCTCAGTTGCCTTTTCCAGAAAACTGGGCCAACGGGCTCGAAATAGGACTTGAACATCCTCCAAACTGTTCTAATATTAGTATTCACTCACATTAGGTCATAATAATGAATATATAATGAAATTAAAAATAACCATATATCATAATAAATCTTTTGATCTTATGGATTCCTAGTTTTGACATATCGTCTCCCAAATTATAACAATGTTTATTTTTACCACCATATTTCATGGTTATTTTAAAATGGATAATTTATGTATATATATTATAATTACTGTATGACTAATATTCTTGAGATCATTCAAAAATTTCCCCATTGACCATTATCAATCTAGTGAATTCATTTTTTTAAATTTTAATTTGAATATCATCAAAACATCTGAAATGAAATTAAATGATTTGGTAATGTAATAGTCCACTATAATAAATCAAATAAAAGGGTTGATAAAATTAAAAATACTTTTTAGGAATGTAAATAATTAATATAATTTTAATATTTAGTATGATAATTAATGTTTGTGGCAATTCAAACTCGAGGTAAGAATATTTCTTTTAAAAGAAACCTCATTTAGAAATAACCTTTCCACTATATTTGTTCTATATAAATATTCTTCTAAAATATTCATGATGATTATTATTTTTTTTCAAATGGATTATAAATTAATATTTTTAACATATTAATTTTTTTGAAATATATTTTTTTTTAAAATATTTTATTGTTTTATGATACAAAAATTTTAACTTAAAAACCTGATTTTAATTTTTTTTAATGATTTACAGTCCAAATAATTATATTTAATGGAAATATTCATAACAATTTTCTACTAAAATAAATATATAGATTAACATTTAGTATAATGACAATTTTATTAATATTTTTGTTTTCATAATATGTTTTTCCAAAGGAATAACTTTTTACTTGTTTTATATGGAATGTTTTGACATTATTTAAAAAATGAAAAAAGAAATATTTATTTCAACATATATTGTTTGAAATTATTTTCATACCACATCAATCATATTTGATAAATTGAATTTTATATATTATTCATTACTTTATTAAAAGAAAAAAACATCTTTCCCATGGTTTTATTTATTTTCATAATGGTGTTTTCAATGGAATTCATATTTTGATATGTGAAATTTTTTTTCTTATGGGTGTAAGGTATCTAAAAAATAACCCTTTTCTTTGGGTTATGAAATATATCTCCCTTAATTTATTTATCTCTATATTTTATGTTATAAAATTCAAAAAAATTCAATATATATCTCTTAAATTTATAAATCACTTAGTATCCCTTCATTTTACTTGGTTATACATTTATTATGTTTATTTAAAAACTATATTTATAAAATATCCTTTTATTATGACATGAAGAAAGATTATTCCATCCATTTAATAACTATGTATAATTATTATGTTTATTTCGGTATTTTGATATCATTTTTTTGACACATAGAATTATTAAAATGATATGATGGGTATGTCGAGATAGAGATCCAATCCATGGGTAAATATTTTGTCTCATGAGACATTATGTATAAGATTAGGTAGTACACCTAATACAGTATATGTCTTTTCCCACCACGTTATTTCATCAAAGAACCTGTCTTTGAAATATGCATTTCTGATATATATTTTTCAACCAAATTTCATATACTTCTATTATTTTATTATATAATATTTCTTTGGTGAACCCACGTGACATTAATCATAAACAGATGTTTGATTAAAGGTATATACAAACTTTAAGGGAGAAACATATAAAATTTCATGAAAAATATTTCCTATTTTTAGCATGATTGAAAATGACCTCAATATTATTTATTTTTCATTGAGTACTTCTTGATGAATTGGTTAATTTATTTATTTGGGAAATTTTCTTGATTTCATGGGAAATAAAATGATTATTTTGAGATAAATGTTTAATTTAGAAAATGAAAAATATTGTTTAGGAATTCTTAAACTAATAGGTTTCTTATGTTCTTTTTATAAGTCCCTTATTGAGATTTTTTTGGTCATCGTATGTTTTAATATGTTTTTTATATAGTCTAATGATGAGTATGGTTAAAATTTTAGTCTAGATAAAAAATTTATTATGTTGAAAAAAAACATTATATATCATAAATTGAATTATTTTAGGGGAAAATTAAAACTAAGTTGGAGCATCTAATTTGTGATGTAATAATTATTTCTGTAAGTTTGATGAACTAATTATATGAAACTATAATTCTAAAATATCATGGGTAATGAATGAGAATTATTTCATTTTTAATCAATATATATTTTTTATGGTTTAAAGATGAGTCCTTACAATCACTGTATTGTTTATTGCATCTATTTTTATCCCTATTCCACCATTATCCAAGCATTATATTAAATTATTTCTATGGATGAGAGTATATAAATTAATATTTATAAATTGTGAAAACAATGATCATTGAATATATCATTCATAAATGATTAGAATAACCTCATTTAGGATTCCATAACATAAATATTTTTTATGGAGTCATTTTTTTATTTGGTTATATATTAAGACTAACTTCCATAATTGAATTTTTACAAATCCAACATAATCGGGTTTGAATAGATTGTGAATTAACAAAATAATATCCCTGAGAGTGTCATTCTTGGTACAGTGTTAAGTCCCATTAACCTAGCACAATAATGTTGATCAATATTTTCATGAAAAAATCTCTTCATGGTTGTTACCCCAGGATATTTCAATGATTAAACTAATTGATCGATCTTTCTTCGTGATATAGATTTAATTTAAAAGAAGAACATACAATCTCTTCATTCCAAAATTTCATACAGTTCCACTTTACATACTCAAATGACTTGTTTTATAATAAATTTATGTTATCATAAATACATATAAATGATATATTCAAGAAAAATAACATATCAATTTTAACTGTACTATTGAATAAAAAATCTTCCATAAATCCTCAACCCTTTAATTCATTCATAAATCTTAATTCGTCTTATACCAATATCATTAGAAACAATAATCTTAACTGAAGACTTATTTGATACAATATGTATCACTCCATATACCCACTCTATGGGATTTACTATTTGAAACACAAAACCTTTGGCACTAATACTACCAAAATCTAGGATTACAATATAATTCCCACATTTACAATCCATGGATATTTTAGAGTATAGTTTGAGACCATTATGAACGATCATGATATAAAAAATATCATGTATTCTAACCAAAATGATAATTTTTCTCACTACATAAGTTGATAATCAATCCATAATTATTCTTAATTATTTCCCATAAATTCTTCATACAAGATAATCTCGTATGATTATCACGCATAACAAATTATTTCATAACATGGGGAAAGGGAATCATATGAATGGGTGAGATGAAATCTTATCTAAGGGTAAACATAATAATAAAGAGTAACATGACATATCTATGTATTAACAATACAATCAAATGAAAGTGATTAAAAAAATTGAATAATAGAATATAGAGATGATATCATTTGAACATGGATTAAATAATGATAATACCATAATAACATGGAATCATATGAATGTGTTGAAAATATAAACATGACATCATAAGAATAAGTTAATGTTTCATACCTTGTTAACATAACATAGTTGTCTGGGATAACATCCTAGGTGACATAGT
This sequence comes from Viscum album, assembly GCA_963277665.1. Taxonomy (NCBI): domain Eukaryota; kingdom Viridiplantae; phylum Streptophyta; class Magnoliopsida; order Santalales; family Viscaceae; genus Viscum; species Viscum album. Next base: position 437,811,229 of record OY728158.1, read on the forward strand.
TCTCTAGTTTCACCTACCATAGACCATAGTTAGCTAGGCTCACTACCCACACACTACGATATGTCATGATATGTAATCATTATCTAATTAATCTGAGGAATATATATTTTTGGGTTAACCCAAAACCTAATGAATATCATATAGATATTTGACACATGGTTTCAATAAAAATATCATAAATCATAATGAAATAAAATGTGTTTTATATCCTTTTCAACTGTTTGAATTATGTATCATTTATGACATTCTCAGTAAACCTAAAATGATAAACCCATAGAAAATTAAACCGTACCCAATGGATTTATGTATTATTAGAGGTAAAAAAACCCTAAGCTAATATGGTTATATATATTTTGTTTATAATATAAATGAAATGAATACATAGATTAGATAACAATTTCCCAATCAATCAATATCTGGGTGCACACTATTCAATAAAGTAATAGAATACAATGAATTCATAGAGGAATATAATTTGAATAAAATCAATCCCATAAAAATAAATGATTACAAAGGTAAACTATGTAATGGATCTTATCGAAGCTATGAAATAAAATTTCAGTATCCATCAAGATAATAATGGTGGATGGTGTAATTAAATTAGTAACCCCAATCATGTATACAACATCGAAAAAGAACACTCTATGAATAATTATGATATTTTTATTGAAAATAATAACTTATTTTTATTATTTAAAATTGTTAAAAATTTATTATTTACTAAAACATGAGTTCAAAAATTTCCTTTTTAGAAAATATGAATTCATAGATAGTATATCTTTTAGAGTATAACAAGGAGGAAAATGATATATTCATACAAAAAAATGTAAAATGGATTCCTTACATATAATATTTCTCATGAGGATATTATTAAAAGAAATATATTCTAAAACATATTAAATGAATTTATATATAGTAGAAAAAGATATTAAATTTATTTTTATAACATTTTTAAAATATCATAACAATACCTAAATGGAAAATCATTTCTGAAAACAATCCATGTGGAAAATGATACAAGAAGACAAAAAAATTAAGAAGGCCACACTATAAAAAAGATAATTTGAAATTAATTTGATTATATGGGAATTGAATATTGATGGAAACTTAGGGTGAAACATTTTTTGGATTCGATCAGACATCTTGTTGAAAAAACATTGAAATTGAAGAAAAATATTTATAGAAATCAATATTAGTTAATTATATGAAAAACAAAATTTTATATGAGGACGAATTTTATAAAATGGGAGGATTTTAATTAATGAGAGTAATATCCCCATAGAAAAATGAAATATAACATTTGAAAATATAATGATAGGAAGACAAAATTTGATGAAAAATGACATGAGTAGATTTCAAGACTCTTTGAAAAATAAATTGAATTATGAAAACAATTAATACTTGAGTTTCATTTTAATCAAAAACCATGATGGATAAATAGATTAGAAATAAACTTAAAGTTCCTTGGATATAATATTTTTCAAGATAGAATAAGTTTTTCTTCTCATACACCATATAATAGTAAAATTATGGGAAAAATAAATTTTTCCTCAATGAAGTGAGTTTTAGATAAAAATCTATCATCATATTTTCATGCATAGTTTATTATAAAAAATAATCCCATAAAACAAAAAAAATTTCCAGAGTATTAAATTTGAAAACAAAATTTATATATATATAACTATAAAAATACTTAATTTATAATTACTTATTATGAATAAATTTATTTAATATAGCTTATTTTTACAGTCTAGTGTTACCAAAATTTAATTGTCTGGAATATAATCTGAAATTTAAATATTGATCATTGATCATTGATACTAAGTTAAATATTACATGAATACCTATTCTTCTATAATATATATCCCATTATTATGTATAATTTTCCACTTTCATCCCTTGAGAGTTATAAAAATGAAACATGATGATGAGGCAAAAGTCAAACTTGTTTCGAATGTTTTCAATGAATGTAGTGATTTATTATAAAAAAGTTCTTTCATTAATATAATAACATTTGAAAATATATAACGTATTTAATACCTAATTATTAAATGTCATCAACATTATTTAACATTCCTCATTATTTCACTATATAATAAATTTTAACATCATTCATGCATGTGGTAACAAACAAAAACAAAAGTGTTTCTCAAGGATTGAATCAGTAATACAATTATTTTAAATAGTGATAACATAAAATTAAAAATAATATATATATATATATATATTATATATCATATATTTTAAAAAATAATTATGTTCTAGGAAATTGTAATGATCGGTAGTGAGGAAAAACCAAATTCATCATTTATATAGGAGGTACTTCCCATAAAAACATGAGTAATAAATCCATTTATCAAATAATTAATTGAATTATGATATATATAAAATTATAGTCCAATTATTATTATAATTTAATAAAAAGTAAAATTAATTTATTAATAAACCATTTTGTTTTATCCATGTTAGGTGGTTAAGGGAAATAGGACACACTATTCTTGGAGAAGTCATTTTCCACTTACAGATGATTAATAATCTCATTCATTATAAAATGGAAGTAATGAAGGTAAATGAAAAATGAGATCATTTTATAAATATATAATTCACATAAAACAATAACTATTCTTAAAAGGAATTAATTATAACATATATAATATGTGGTGATGAAAAATGAACCTCAACATGTTGTGAACATGGTACTTGGCACATATGCATAATGGGGGAATTTTTTTTCATAGTGAATGTTATAGAATAAAAGAATAATTTATCATAAATTAATATAAAAAAGTTTAATAATATATATTATATTTAATAAATAATGTTTATAATTTTAGCGATGATTAGGATTGAGAAAAGAAAAAAGAAGACTTTCGTGGACATAAAAACTCATGTTAAGAACATTTATTTTCATTGGTATTATCCATAGAAATGAAGAAAATTTTATAACAACTAGTAGATAATGTATATAATACATTGGGAAGGTTTCATGGATTAGAAATAATGACTCTAATAACCATGTAATTGCATTGTATGTGCATGTAAATATGGGGAGTTAGTGTGACCTCCAATAAGTTAAGGGCATGATAATTATGAAATTACCATAACATATCTTCATTTTATTAATAATACATATGTTTGGTCAATCATATATATATATATATTATTACCTGTCAGATAGATTTCCAAATTAGTATTATACATTCATTTTCTATAAATCAAGAAATAATATGTTATAATAGACCAATTCTTGTTTACTTCTCCATATTATATTTTTTAAAACAATTTTATCTATATATAAAGAAATTTAAAAAGTTTCACATTGATTATTTAATGATTATATTATAGTAAAAATATTTATTTTTTTACTTAATTTAGATTTGAGGAATTAGCATTCATTATAAATTAACTATAATAATAATAACTAGATTACTCAATGTTTTGAAACATATATGTCATGAAAAGAATAAAATTCCCTCCTACTTATTATAGACACCAAGTCACCAATTCAATTCGAATTAATTTCATATAAACATTATGAATATCCTTATCCATAAATGGATAGGTGAATCTTCTATATCACATTGTATTTTCTTATTGCCATAATCCTTTTATGGGTGTGTCATACACACCTATATAATAAATCTTCATTTATAGAAAATTATATTGACATCCAATTCCAAATTAAATATTTTTATCAAATCATTAAAAATTTTATATTTTAAGGGAATTTTACATGGTCATTAGTTATAAGGAATTATAATAGACTATGTCTATATAATGTAAGCCTTTTTTAATTATCTATTCATTATTGGTTCATACATGAACATCCATGAGTATTCCTTCAATACATATGAATTGATTTACAATCGGTGGATAATCTATCAAAGCGATGAACTGTAATTTTTTTTAAATGGAATAAATGTTAAATTTAAAATGAGCTTGTCCTTAAAATATGTGTTTCCAAGTAATACTCTCTATAAGAATTGCTATTCATACTACGATATATATATCATCCACAATTGTTAATATTAAACCACTACATTGTTACTAATATTTTTATATAGTATGAATATCGATAAAAATTCATTTGAATAAAACTTGCTGAGTTAATTATTTATGTTCCATTACGAACCTCTAATGATATGATTCAGAAAATCCATGTGTTCTCTTATTATATTAGAAGAAAGGTACTTCCCATATAGAAATGTATTATGTATGATTAATAATTAACTATCATAGAGATGTTAATATTCTTTTCAGGTATGGGGTAATTAACTAATATTCTATTTGTGTTTCATTGGATGTAAATTATAAACTAAATTCATCAAATAAAATGATTTTCATCTAAAAAACTATGGTTGTTACCTAATGTACTGCCATCAAATCATTACAAATATTTTTAGATAGATTACGACACTCCAGAGGTGGGTGGGGAGAATTGAGTTCTTATATGTTTTCTAGGTAAAACCTTATTTAATACTCCCCCACGTTAAAATCAAAACAGGTTGATTAATGAATATAGTAAATTTATAGTAGTTTTATTATTTAATTAATTCATCCGGTACATCTCAATGTCTTCCAGAATGAACTCTTCATGAAGATAATACATATGCACAAGATTAGGGTAATATGGCCTTCTATTATTTGTAAACCAATATTTAAAATATTGAGTTTCTAGAATTCTCAATAATAGTAAATTACTTGATGATAATTGTTATATCAATACATACTTCTCAAAAGTTACCACATGATTCACAAGCGTTGGATTGATAAACTGTGATTTTATCGACTCCCCTTTCTTCATTTTAGTGTGTTGTCATTCATCTTCATATCCTGTTAGGGAATGATTTACACTATCCATTCAAAAGGTTTGGTTGATGTTATGTAGGTGAAAGGTCTCAGCGAGAAGATAGAAAGGGATGTAATGTACGAGAGAATGTACGAGTTGAAGAAATGGGATAAATAAACTAAATTTCATCAACTAGGGATTTAGTAATCGCAAATGGTTAATCCATGTTTAATTAAAAAAATAAAAAGTTAAATTGTTTTATTTTTGTTGAAATTGAAATAGACAATAATGGACTATATGTATGTGGACAACAGTGACACATTATTGTCGGAGTAGGAAAGGCAATAGTGTTTGTGATACATCTGTGTCAGTGTTAGTGAGAAAATTTTAGGTGAGAAACAATCAGTGATATCATGGCATACCATGACACAATAAGTGTTGGAAATACATTTAAACCATCCTATAGATGAGACATCCACACTATGTTTTAACATATATTTGTTGACTATAGGTCCTCACAAATTAATCATTCCAAATTTATGTCTTATGTAATGAATCATCTCATTGGACAATGGATTAGTGAATATATCAGAAAGATAATGTTTTGTGGGAATAAATTCTAGAGTTATATCATCTTTTTTATAATGATCTCTCAAAAATTGATTCCTTACAACAATATGATTTGTTCATGAATTGGAAATATGATTCTTCGAAATGTTAATAGCACTTGAATTGTCACAATTTATGTGGAAATGTCTAAAGTGGTATCCAAAATGTAGTTCTTTCTGTTTCTTCAATAAATTTTTTACCCAATAACTACCTACAACTATGTATTCAGATTCATTAGTAGAAAATAAAACAATGTTTTTATTTTTACTAGACCATGAAACTATATATATGACCAAAAAGTGACATTTTCTAGAGGTTATTTTTCTATATAACATACAGCCACCAAAATTATCATCTAAATAACTGACTAAATCTCAATACTTTCCACTTTGATAGAATTATCCTATGTTGGTAGTATATATGAGGTATTTAAAAATTCTTTTAATTATAATTATGTGATATACTTTGAGATTATATTGAAAATGGGTGGACATATACACAATGAACATGATATCGAGTCTACCTGAAGCCGATTAGAGTAAACTCCCAATCATTCCTATAAAAGTGGTTTGATAAATAGATTTACAATTTTCATCAAGATCAACATAAAGTTTTTACTCATTATTTTAGTACTACATTTGGAAGAATCAGTGTTGAAAATTTTTAAATTATATTTATTATATTTAATTTTATTTAAATCAATACCTTCTTTATATAGGATGATTTTAAATCCATGAATGAATTTGAGTTCCCCCATCAAAATCATATCAAATTCACATTAAATAATTTTTTTATAAATTTTTAAATATAAAATTTCTTGAAGATAAAAAAATACTATCATCCCCATAGATTTGAACTATTAAAACGTCTTTAGAAAATTTTTTAAAAATAGGATAGGATTGGATATAGATTTTTTAAAAAATTTTGAAATACGAAGAGAAATGATTCTACCATAAAAATATATTAAATCTTATTTTAAACCTTAAAAATACTTATTAATTTAATAAAATGATTTGGAAAATGAGGGTTTGTTAAACCAATGGTTTTTCAACATTACTATCCTTAATTATATACCCATTTAAGAATTCACTCTTAATATAAATATGAAATAGGTTGAAATTGTGATGAAATGAATGTGCTAGAAAGACCCTAATGGAATAATATCTACAAACTTCTGAAAAGTTTTCTTCATAGTCAATCCCTTCTTATTGACTATAACCTTGTGCAAAAAATCTAGATTAATTTTATACAATATTATCTGCTTCAAATACTTTTTTTAAACACCAATTTAGTTATTATATTCAAGTTTCCTTTGGGTATATCTACATGTTTCTTTAAATTATATATTTCAAACATATTAAACTCATTTTGAACATCCATTACACAAATTTCATTGTGGATTTCATCTTCAATGTATTTAAGTTTGTGTTGGGACAAAAAATCTTGAGGTTCAACCTTTTCTCTCAGATAATCTCTATTATGTGACCCTTTATCATGGTCTCTAACTAAAACATCTAAAGGATTCTCTTTAAGGATTTATATAGGTACTAAAAAGAAGGGATAACAATTTCATTATCTTAAATAGGTTTGGGTTCATCATGACTATATTCTAGTGAATTTCTTGAATTGGATGATTTAGAAGTTTTTATAATAACAGGATCTGAAGATTTTAATTTTTTTCAAATTGGATAGATCATCCTCAATATTTTTTAGAGGGGTATTGGGTTCATGGGGGTATGTTTCATTAAATTTTACATGTACAGATTCTTCCACACACTATGTACTTTTATTAAATACTCTATAGTGTTTACTAGAGATTGGATAACCTATAAATATTGTTTTATCACTTTTGGATACAATTTTTTCCTGATTTTCGTTTTTATTAAGGATGTATACTTTTCAAAGAAACACATTGAAGTAACTCAATTTGGTTCTCATACTTTTCTATAGCTCAAAGAATGTTTTCATTATAAAAAGACATATTAAGACTCTGTTAATAATATAACAAGTCGTATTGACAAATTCTTCTTAATAGTAGACATGTAATTCATATTCATTATTCATAGTTCAGATTATCTCTTTTTTGGTTATATTTATTATTACTAAATCACCATTCTATACGAGTGTCCTAGGAGCGGATAGGTTATGACAATAGCCACTATGTGATGAGAATGATACAAACCATTGGTTTTCAAACTCATAGCCATGAATAAATCTTATAGTTTTAATTATATGTCCACTTTGGTTGTCTACTATGATAAAATACTTAATGATGTTAGATCAAGATACACTTTTATGAGTAATAAATAAAGTCCACGTTTATTTAGAAAAGTCTTTTACAAGAACATAGACATAGTGATTCCCATTAAGAGTAAAACCCCTTGATAATGCAAACAAATCCATGTGAATCAAATCAAGGGGTTTATAATATTAAATGTATTTCTTTGATTTGATATAAATTTTATGTTCTTTACAAGTTTGACAAGGATTACAGAATATGTCATTTGAAAACTCAATATTGGGTACATCATTAACTATTACTTTACAAGTAAATATTTTATGTGAATAAATATTACAATGTCCTACTATAAAATTCTATATTCAAAACTCTTTGTGGAAGGAACATAAGAAGGAAAATTTTTGAGACACTATGGAACATATGTTTATAACATAAACATTTTTATTTTTGAAGGTAGTAAATACTAATTCATTTTTAGAATTAAAAAAATTTCGTTAATATTTTTCAAATGTAACATTAAAACCATAATCAAGAAATAGAGAAATACTTAAAATATAAACTATCCATGTAATATAGACTTCTATAAGAGATCATTATACATATTTCCTACCAAACAATCAAACAAGAGTTGATTTTCGTAGCCATATTTGGTTATGTCCTGTAATATTATTAATAATTTCTTTGGGAACCCATACTTGATTAATGTCTCTCATAAAAGAATTTTTTAATGTATTTGAAACATAAAAATTATGTGGCCTTGAATATTGAAACTATTAGATGGGTGTCCAGTTTTAGAACTAGTTACAAAAATATCAGTTTGGGACATAAATACTATTTTTCCATATTTGGTTACAAAATGATTTTTAGCTATGTTCCTCTATCCAGGTTGGTATCCTACATGAGTAGTATAAATAGGATCTACTTGTTAGAAATGAATTTATGATATAGTATTTTTTTCCCATTGGTAAGATTATCCATGTCCTTTTTCAATTTCCCATTTGATAACATAGGCTGATTTTTTTCTTTGTGAAATTTTAAAATTTTTTATTTCTCTATAGTATCATCAGAATTCGAAGTTGGGGTGGGAGCATACTATTTCATAAATAATTATTTATCTATTAATTATTTACATGTATCATCAAGAATTTATAAGTATTCAAACATTTCATCATTTGTCTTATTTTCATAATTATATTAATCTGCATAATAATAATAATCTTTACAAGATACTCAAGGCTTACCTCAGATGTGTTTTTCCTTGAACACATACTTTCCTTATCAACTTTCTCATGACTTAAAGATTCTAACTCACTAGATCTATCTTTAGATGTACTCTATATGGTATTTATTTAATTTTGGTTGCTTATATCTTTTTCCTCATATTTCTTATTATATTTTAACATCAGACAGTAAGATTTTACATGTCCTATTCTCTTAAAGTCATAATAAACTATTTCATTTCATTTACCACTCATTTTCCTATACTTTTTCCGGTTTCCATTATTATCATATTCTCCTTTACAGGTGGGCATCCTGAAAAACATAATATTTATATAAAACTTTTTAAACCTTCTCAATTATTGAGCCATTTAATCATCCCTATCTGATGATGAATTTTAATTACTTGTGATGTCTGGGTGAGAATTTAACCTTTCAATTTCATTATTTCTAGAAGTAGTGTTTTCGAAATCCACTTACATTCTATTTGTTTTATCCTTGTATTATTTATTGTCCATTAATTCTTCCCAACACATCAACAGAATTCATATTTTCTCATTAAATAGAAACATACTGATATCACATGATTATATAATTGATACTGAGGTTCCTATTCATCTTTTTTGAAGTCATCTAAGTAGTCACATGATTTTTTCATTAGCATCCACTGGCATTATTATAGTACACATTGTAATGACTCTTTAATTGAACCTTATATACAAATCAAAAATGGGTTCATCATGATTCATCTTGAATTTATCATACATAATAGTATATAAATTAAGACACATTTATTTAGCATTAGTGGTTCCCTCATGTGATTCAACAATGGTATCCCAGATATCATATACACTTTTGTATATAGTTATTATATTGAACAATTCATCACCTAAAGCAATAACATGGCATTTTTTTCAATAAAAGTATTACTGTAAACAATTTTTATAGCATCAATATATGTATTTATTTCACTATTTGGAATATCATACTTATATTCAATTAAAGTACAAATATCAAACCCCATAATTTAATTATTTATTTTTATTTTTATTTTTCAATAGGCATAATTTTTACTATTGAAAATGGAGGTTTTTTGTAGTAGAATAGTCTTATACATTATCTATATTAAAGATTAAATAATATATTCTTTTAAAGATAAAAAATTTTCGAATTAATATAAATTTAGAGATTTGTAAAACACATCTAAATTAATATTGAAAATATTTGATAATGAATTTAAAACAATGAAAATAAAAGATTTCAAATAGACCTTTGATATCAAATTCCAGTTAGAGTAGGACACTCATAAGGGGTGTATTGAGTTCCTATTAGAATTTATATTAAAACCCATATTTAAAAATCTCCTGCTTCAATATAAAAATAGGGTAGTTAATCAAAGTAGTAAATTTCTAATAGTTTAATTATTTAATTAATTTATAAAATGATTGATTGATTTTCAGTAACATAAATTTTAAATATTGATATAATTTTTTAAAATAATTTACCAAAAAAATAGTTATAAATATTATCAAACATGTCCTATCAATTTAAAATATTTTTTTCTAAAATATGATTGAAAACATAATGAACTAAATTAAAAATAGAACAACAAAAAAACAAGAGGTTTTGTCTGATTCTAAGACTTAATACTCTCTTCATAGTGATTACTTTCCACCAAGCCATTTAAATTAATAAACATTGATCCACACCCTGGATCCTGTTTTACCATAGCAGACTTTGATTCCTAGGTCAAGCATGACCTCTACCATAGTTAATTGGGGGAAAACGATTACAACTAGGTTACACAGAGACCTATTTCATATTTATTCATTGGAGGAATATTGTGTAATAGAATGAAAGTATGAGTATATATTGTATCCTCCATCTTATCACATGATAAAGGGTCCATTTATACTATAGAAACAAACTCTTCTAAAAAAAGTACCATAATTGAACAAAATAGAGTAGAAATAATGGGAGATGGTTTAGAATTCTTTGAGTGTTTTCATTGAATATTTTGGCCTTCTTGAATGTAAAATTAGAAAATATTGAGTCATATTTTGGAAATGAACAAAAAAATAGATTTTCATGGAAGCTATGTGATATAATTTATTGAAAATTTTGATATTCATAGAAGGTTTCCCCTCTATAGATAGTTTTTTACAAGTTTTTTTTGGAAAATAGATTGGAAAAAATTTGACATTTTTTTAGATAAGGGGTGTGTTCTTCTTTATTTTCATCATGGGTTCCCTTGTTATGTTTTTTGTGGGAGTTTTTAATTTTTATCAAGTGAATATATTTTTAAATTCAGTACGTCTTCCATTAGGAATCATTGGGATATTTTCTCTAACACATACTTATGAAATCCATGTTATTGATGTTTGTAAAAAATTATAAAAGTTAATTAGTAGCATTAAATAACCCAATATGACCATTGGATTAAAATTTCAAATTTATTGAGTAATGAAATTTTGAAAATACTTTTCTTGAATCTTTCATTTGGTGGGACATACATTGGTGAATCCATCAATCAGAGAGTCATGTTATAGATAGGTACATGTGTCAGTAGGTGACTTGGGCTGTCAGTGGGTAAGTTGGTATATTGGTGACTCATTTGACCTTTCATTCAGTTAGAAAATCAAGGAGTTATTTGTTCTCTTGTCGACTCATTTCTTCTTTCGGTCTGTTAAACTATCCGTGAATCGTTTGTTCTGTTGGTTACTCATTTGTTCTATCAGTGAGTCTTCTGTTCTATTTATGAGTCCTCTGTTCTGATGGTGAGTGATGATGTCAGTGATCTAGGCCATCGGAGACTCAATGGTTCTATCAGTGACTCATTTGTACTATCGGTGATCATTTGTTATATCGATGAGTAAAACAATCTACAATTCATTCTATCAGTGAATTAAACTTATAAATTTTGGTGACTAATACTTTAGAAATTTTTCTGTTTGTCTCTCCTATAATAGTAACATGTATAGAATATTATATACATATAATTAGACATTGATAATCATAATTAAATATCTATAAACCAAACTAGACATGATATGACATAAATGAACCTGATTGAATGTGATTGAACATGATTTGTGATTATTAAAACCATAGAGGGCCAATATTTTTGAAATCAAGTAGTCTAATTAGATAGAATATGGTTAGTTATTATATTTCGATATTGCATGAAATATATAAAAATGCATCACATGGTACATAAATAATGAAAATAAAAGTCCACATTGATATAACTTTTATAGTACTTATCTCTATGTTGTGTATTAATTAATGTGATTTTTACTAAAGACACTTAGTTAACATTTAATGATCAATGAATACATGTCTATGAATTTCTATGATAAAACATGTCAATGGATCATATATATATATTATGAAGTGTATTCCTTATTTTCATTTTTAAATCCAATTTTTTCTAAAAATAAAATTTATGAAAATTATATGAATTTACCTATATCATTTACGTGGAATAGATCATGCTACCAGGCATAATCAAACATCATTAAAATTGTCGTTTACATATTATATCTAATGGTTTCTCATTAGTATGCATAATTATATCACATAATTATGATTTTTATCCCTTATGCATAATAATATAATACTGAGTATATACACGAGATATTATATTATAGTTAATCAATCATTTCACACAAAATGATTACATATTACTAGACGAATATTAATTTAATATAATTATGAACCTTGAAAAAATAGTAAGGTTTGTTTTGATTTTAGAACCATTGGTTAAAAAAGTTCGAATATATATAATATTTATATCATCATTCACCAATTTCCTCATAACTTTTATCTTTATTATTCAAAAAATAATCACCAACCTTATTCATTTCCTAGGAAAATGAATCTTAATAATTGGTGAGCTCATTTGATTTGTAGGTGTAAACAAGGGAGATATCAATGATAAATTAACCATAACAAGTGCATAATATTATGACAACATGATAATGGTATTTTTAAACCACACACATAGATTCATATATCTTAAACATGAGTTATAAAATACGTAATTTTAATTCATAATATATGAATCATAATGGAATCAAAAAACATGAGACTTGAGATAATATCATTAGATCAAAATCATGTCATAGAAGAGTGTTAAGAATTCTTGAATAATCATATTCATAGAAATCATATTTCATGGATACCCATTATATAATTCAAAATATAGCCGGCTAGGTATAACCTCCTTTGTAATTTTTTTGGGCCTAGGATAACCTACCTTATACCCTATTTTTGATTGGGATAAAATCATGTGTATCCTGTTTTATGAGTGGGAAACCTATTTTGGACCATCTATTAGGTATGAGTTAACATCTTCTGTAGCATGTAAACTCATAAAACGTTAATCATTATCCAATTAAATAGGGGGATATATATTTCTAGACCCTACCACTATATAATCACAATCCATTCAAATGTATTCATAAATATCACAATACATTCATCATATCAACATATAATAACACCTGAAAATGTAATACATTTCATAAAAATCACATCATCATAATCATAAATAAATGTTAAGGAAGAAAAGTAAATATAATATAATCAATTCCATGTAATGAATAAGTAACAGGAAAATATAATGTATTTTAATGATCATTAATAATTTTCTTGAGGAAAGTACCCCATTCATTTTGAAATAAATATTTAAAAACAAAAAAAAATTATAAAACATGAAGGGAAAAATTTTCAACAAAAATAACCATTTAATATTATAAATAAATCTTCAAATAATATTTTTTCTTACTTAATGTTACATTCATTCATTTTAGGTACAATAAAATAATGATTATTCTCGCAATTTCAGTAAAAGGTATTTCATATATGTAATATAAGAAGATTACTTTTAAAAAAATTTATATACTGAAAATTTTTTGTAAAAATGATAATTAAAAATCATTTTATTTTATTAAATAAATCATTGAAATTATTTAAAATATAATGTGGATTTAATGATTTTTTTCAACCAAATACAAAAAAAATTAGTATTTCATAAAAAATATTAGCCTCTTCATTATAAAAAGGGTATACAAAATGATGGGAAAAAATTTAACATCATGAAATAACTAGAGTGTAATAAATTAAACAATTTTTTATTAATATATTTTAAAATTTTATCATTTACAACTTATGCATAAACAATCACATAAAAAATGACAGAGATTTGTAAAACCACTTAATCAAGTTCATATTTCTTAATAATCACTATAAAATCATGTATAAAAAGGAAACATTTACTATTATTATATATTAGAACCACATTAACACATATATTAACATATAATATCCACTAATATCATTTTAAAACCTACTTATTAATAATTATTCAATAAAATCATCGTTTCATGGAGTTAACATATTCATTTTTACAAAAAATTTAATAAATATTTTTATGTCAGTAAAATTTGAACATATTTAAATTATATCTAGAGTTATAATCATGATAAAATATTATATATATTCATTAATATAAATATTTCAATTTATGCATAATATTTATAAATAAAAGATAAAATACACCTTTCATGGAGACAATAATTTCTTTGTATGCTTGCATGTTTTATCCATTTTCAAATAAAATGAATTAAAAAATAATAAATAATTTATCTTCATTCAATAATAATATAAAAACATAAATATGATATATATTTATTAAATCTAATATTATAAATTTACTTGTGGATGCAATGTAAAATTATTCATATCAATGATTAGATTTAGTATTTCAAACGTATGCACGAGATAAAATTTCAATTCCCATTTGATAGAAAAATAAGAAAAATGGTTATTCTATCATCATAATAAAATAAATATTATTATATAATTAATTTTTTATCATCATAATATTATTATGGATAATATAGTTTTTGGGAATTTGGATGAATAAATAAAATTGAACAAGCTATGTTAATAGTTATACATATTCATTGCAAAACCTCCATTATTATAAACATAATCCCTTGAGAGGATGGTATTGTATTAAAACACAAACATATTAGATGTGGATTGTGATATTATGATGATAATACATGATGTATTTTTAGTTATATAATTCATAATTAATTTGAATAAGTTATAAAATGAGGTTTTCTTATTTATGTGAGGGGACGGGAACCCTTGGAATTACCAAATGAATTGAATTTTTAAAAAATTAATTGGCATGATTAAATTTCTATATATTTACATATTTAAAATCTTGGAAAACTGTGCGTCTAAATCCTCATATAATTTTTTTAAAAATTATTGGTTTTTTTTACAATTATCTCACAATTTTAACCTCATGTTACCCCTTTTGATAATGATTGTGATGTGATTTTTTACTTTTTTGGGGAAATCAATTATACAATAAAAGTTCTACTGAAAAATATCTGCCCAAGGGTTTTTATTCTAGAATATATAACATTAATTTTTTTATGATAACATTTTCATTAATTTTAATTCAATTAATAAAAATATATTATTTTATATTAGATACGACTTGATGCATTTTCGATGGTATTCAATTGCATGTAACTTAATGAAAAAATGTAATAAATTGAACTATAATAAAAAAATACAATATAAATCACATTCCATATATATCTAAAATATTAATGTCACAAAATAATTTATCCAAATTATATAAAATTTAATATTTTTTATTTAATATTTTATTTTTTTATCCTCAGAAAAAGTACTCTTTCTATAATACTTAATCATATAATGTAATTTTTATATAATAAAAATAAATAAATATTAATTAAAATTATAAATAAATTCATTCATATATCAAATAACTATTTATAAGAGAATAAAAATCCTTTATCCTAATGAAAAAATATTACCATTTTTATAACCCTCAGAGTTATATTTTAGAATTAAGATTTAGTAAAAATAACATTAATGACATTGTCATAAAAAATGTGAAAAATATTCCATTTTATAAAATACTAGATGATAATGGTTGAAATAAATCCATACAATAGAAGTAAGGTAGCTATAATATTGATGTTTCAATTATTTTCACACTATTTTTAACCTTAATTACCTAATTTCCCCATTATGATGTGGAAAATATGTACTATGATTAGTATTCATAAGGGAAAAAATGAAATGATAAATTTTTGGAAAATTTTAAATGTCAATTTCAAATTTAGAAACCATTTTTAAATATTACATTTCTATTTTTTCATATAAAAGTTTTAAATTATCCATATAAAGTATAATGAAAAACATCTTCATAGAAATTCCCTTTGAAGAACAAATCTAGAAAATTATTTTCAAAAGCCAAGTAAAACCCAATAGAAGAAGGTAAATTTTTTTATTTGACATATAATATATAAATAACCTTAAAGTAATACATTATTAATTATTAAATTAATTTAGTCAGAACAAAACCAATTTCACATGTAATAATTTTATTTTAGAAAAAAGATAATTTTTTAAAGATATAAAATTATATTGTCAATTGATAACCAATAAATTCATGTTTTTAATGTTAAAAAAAGATTTAGGTTATTAAAATAATAACTAAAAATAAAATTACTATGTGATAAATGACTGATTAAATAATAACAATTCAATATTAAAATGATGTTTGTTTAAACTTAGTATTGGGTGTAATGCATGTTATCAATTACATCATGTTTATTTAAATGGAAATACATATAAAATCATAAGGTGTTACATTCTTCAATAGAAAAATGAATATTTACCCCTAAATTCCTTTACTCTTATGTAAAGAAATGGGGATATATCAGTTTCATCTCATCCTTGGGTTCAATGTATCCTATTTTAATTTATGATTCATCTAGAAATCATTAACCAGCTTAGTAGTCCACTTCAATTGAAAAATATCTCCATGATACAATATTGATAATGGGATTTCATCATAGGAAAGATCATACTCTAGTGTTACAAATTTTTACTTCATTACATGTGATGGTTCATGTATGTACATTCACAAGGGAGTCACCTTGAGTACACTAGGAACATGAATTAGTATTAGTGAAAGAATGAAGTGATAATCTATAGTCCACGGTTGATCAAGAATAATTAAGGATCCAATATACCTAAGGGCCATGTTTCCTATAATTCTAAATATAATATCCTTAATACATTAAAAAATTAATAGAATTACATTCATAGTTGCATTGAATTCCAGATCTCATCACTGACTGTCTGTATATATTTTATTCCTACTCTGAGATGCCTTGATGTGCGGGGGAATGGATCAATATTTATCTACCATTTAATCCACTAGATTAGTTTGGAATAACATTTTTACTCTCATAATTCATCATATAATTTTATAGTTCTGCACATCTTTCCATTAAAGGATTCATATGGAAATATTTTGATTCTCATGTGAATGTTATTATTAAATGAAATCTCAAATAGATGAAGGATTTTATCCCAATCATCTTTGAAAAAAATTAAAAGGGTATCATCATATCCTTAAGGTTATATATAATCCTCTTAGATATATAATATTTCTCACTATTATAGGTGGTACCAAAACATTATCTTAAATAAAGATATTGTTGAAAACATTTCTAGAATAGTAGTGTAAACCATGGATCTGGATCAGATATAATAGAATTTTGTACTCCATATAACTATAGAACATCATTAATGTATACCTTATAAATATTATCAACTGATTTTTTTTAATAACAGTAATGAATTTTTCAAACATCATATAAAGATTAACTATTACATAATAATATCATAGACTTAATATTTTTTAGGAGTCTAATGATGAAATACGTGGTGATTTTTTCCAATTTCCATTATGTTATGGCTAAGTGTTATAACATCCTTTAAGAAATATGCCTCTCAACCCTAACATACAGACATAACTTGAACTATGATAAAAATCTGTAATACTCTATTTATGTAAACCCACAAGATATACTGTTTTAGATCACTATATATTAATTTACTCCATGGATGAATAGTTAATAAAGAGCTTTGAGATTATTCCAATAACAAATCCTTCATTTCTTATGTTCATGGGACATATACATTGTTATTTAGCCATGTCATTAAATCATTATAAAGGTTGAACTCATGAATACTTATCATCTTCCATTTCAGTTCTATATGTTCATTCAGCAGCTCTTTAATGATCACATTGAGAGGTAATTGAACACCTATATAAGAAAGTAATGATTTCTCCCATTCCATCATGATGTGAAGGTCGATCATTTTAGAAACTAGAAATATTATATCCATTATGATACTTATTGTATAGAGAATAAAATGATCTTTTTTTTACTTAGTGTAACAACCTACATTTTTTTTCTACTATTGAGGTAATGTATTGAGTATTCATAATCATTAATCAACTCCCACAATTTTCTATGGAATATAATAAACTATTTCTAGGGGAATATGTAGATTTGAAAATTTATGATAAGTATATATGTAAAAATTTTCAATTTGAAAAGAATATCTCTATATCAAGAATAAAAATATAATCATGGAAAAAACCAATTCATTAGCCAAGTAATTACACTCAAAAACCGTGAAATGATATGAGGACTATGATATCACAATATCATTATTCATGTGATATAATCATAGTCCCTTCAATAATAGATCACTATTGATGGTAAAAACTTCTCCAATGTAGGATAGTGTGAATACTAGTCAATTGAATATTTTTTTATATCCATGAAATATTGATCACATTAATCAGTAAAAATGTTCTTTACTCCCTCTTGAGTTAACATTTTTCATGCATTATATATCCATGAGATATTATTAAAAATTTATTGATAATATCTAGAAAAACATACAATTAAAATTTTCTTTGTTATATTGAATGGTCAAATCCAATGTTTAATAACTACCATCTTGGGTATACACATTGATATACAGTCACATTATATTTTATTACCAAAAATGTCTTACATCAAAAATTCAGACAAGATTTATTTATCATACTTATTATTTTTATTTATGGTCATCATTAAAATAATTAAGTAATTATTATTATCTTCATTTGTATTGGAATATATATGAGTATTACTTATTAATACTACCAAAAAATTATCTAGGTAATCTCTATGAACTCAATTCATTAAATAAATAAAGATAGTTGGGGTATTATTAATTCCATATGAAATAAAAATAAATTCATAGTGCCTATAACTTATAAATAATATTTTTGTTGGTATTTATTGGATTTTTGACATCAATTTTTATCATTATGATTGATGATGAATGGTGGAAAATTATTGATATCCACATAATTGATAAATAAAATCATAAATATACGGATTAATTTTATTATTATAGGTTATATTATAATTATGATCTCTATAATAAATGAAAAATATAATTGATCCAAATTTCATTGAAAAAAATCGAAGCACCACATGGTAACATGCTTGAACAAATCCACAAATTATAAGGATTATATTAGAGTTTCATCTTATAATCTGGGAACTCAATCAAGACAATTCAATATAGTGTCTTTAAAAAAGATATAATACCAATAATTAATTCTATTGAATTTTCAATTTTATTATTAATAGGATCACTATATAAAACATCAAGAAAGGCATAAAAAATCTCTCATAAAATAGACATATCCTTGAACTTCATCTTTCCCATCAGTCTATGATAAATACCCTCTTTCAATTTGAATTAAGGTAAATACAATTGATGTGATTTACACTCTTAGATTATAATTTTCCTCAAATAGATAGATAATAATAGGTTTGATTGAATATCTAATTTGGATTCCCTTATTCAGTAACAAAAATCAGATTTATATTATGAAATCCTATCATGTACAAAATATCATCAAATTCCCCAATAGGGGGAGCAAAGGTAGAAATAGGAAGAACATTACAAAAAAATTCAATTGATGAAAATCATAGGCATGATATGTGACAATAATAGATTTTGGATTATTCACTACATATTAAACATCTAATAATTGGGCTTGTAATGTGATGCCTTCAAAATTCATCAAATTTCAAAGAATTGGTCGATCTAGAATCAAATAAGTCATTATTATTTTCAAAGTGGATATCAATGGTACCTTTAACTTCTTCATTAGTGTACCCCACATCATATATTTTAATCACATGATATATGAATTTTTATCTTGTATTAATAGGTTTATTACATTTTTAAACATAAAACCCCCAAATTTAAGCAGAATATTGTAAAATTTCCATATTCATTTCAT
Organism: Viscum album; assembly: GCA_963277665.1. Taxonomy (NCBI): domain Eukaryota; kingdom Viridiplantae; phylum Streptophyta; class Magnoliopsida; order Santalales; family Viscaceae; genus Viscum; species Viscum album. Next base: position 437,831,311 of record OY728158.1, read on the forward strand.
TTTAAAAACTATAATTTCGGTGGTAAATTATATTGAGGTTTTTTTATTAAAATTATTAGATAAATTATTTACATCACATCATAATTTCAAATCATTATGACTTTTCATTAAAAACATAAACCATTTAATAATTCCCATATAAATACATAATCAATGTTTCCATCTACACTACTATAAAATAACTAGGACTCATCTATTACTCCCTATGTTTTTTATTACTAAACATTAATTTTAACTCCTTTTTAATTATATTATCAAAACTAGAAAATTGATAGGTATCTAATATTTCAATTTATATCATGGCATAAAATATAAGGATTTATTCATATCTAATACTGTACCATAAGGATTGTGTTGTTTGGAGAGTTGGACTTAAGACACTTATTAACCAATTAATATTAATTTAGGGTATAATGATAATACCATAAGTTTACCTTGTATGTTTTATAAAATTTTATCAAAGGTACTAATTTAGTCAAGATCCTTCTACATTATCTCATGAAATTATTTCTTTATATTTTAATAAATTATATGATGGATTTAATTACTGGAATTTTCATTTGAAAATCACCCCAATACATATATACAACTTCATTTTATTACCCCGTGTTTTTATGAGATACCATCATTGATATTATCCTCCTTCCAAATGATAGAAATCTAAAATAACTTTTTCAACGATAGAACAGTAGTGAGTGGAAAATATATATTTTTAGGTATAAATCTATTTCATGAAAACTATTTGATTAATGGATACACTAATAGATGATGGGTTTTACTACATTATAAAATCAAAATAATGTTGTTCCCTCTTTTTGAGGATTGAAAGATCAACATGATTATTTTTTAGAATGTATTACAAATGAAAATACAATATCCTTCACTAAGAAACCCATACCTTTACCCTTACTGGCTATAAAATTTTGTGTTACTATAGTTCACTCATGATCAACCCATTTAATAAATTCAGGAATATAGTATTAAAATTAATTATCATATTCTGAAACCATATAACTATGAGTAATCACTCATATGATGTCCAAATATTGAAACCTTCTTTTAAATCTGTGACACAACTAATTTGACCTAGGTCATCCTTGTTCATAATGCATTTATATTAACAATAATTTTTTAAATAAAATGTTATATAACCCACACATATCAACTATGAGTGTCTAGCCTAGTGTGTAGTCTTAGGCCCACTCAGTGTCCCTGGGTGTTGATCAAGTTACCTTCTAATCCACCTCATTTAGAGTCGTTATCTCTAGGATCCTCAATTCTTTAGTTTCATCCACATTATATGATCTATAAAGAGATATATTTTAAGGGTAAACATTTAATTACCATATCTTATAGTGTTCCCCTATATGTATTATTTTCTTAATTGATCATTCTAATGTATTCTCATCATTGTTTACAAGAAAATATAATTCCTAATATATTTACGATATTAGCATCCCAAATCATTTCATCTACAAATATTACATCTTGTAATATAAATATTAATTTAATATCAAAATGATTAATGACATATTAATAAAGGTTATGTATTTTGGGGATCTTTTATTAATAAAAAATTATTTATAGAAATGATATATGTCATATCCCCCTAAATTTTTTATAACTAAATTAATTCTTAGAAATATAATACATAATCATATGATTCCTATAATGGAGAAAAGGAATGATAATATTATGTGATATCATAATTATAGTTATGATAATGTGGAGACATTACAAACATAATTTAATCATAAAATGAAAATGATTGTATCAGAAAATGAGCATAACATTTGTGAACATTACTCAAAAATTCATAGAACATAATCATGAATCATTGTGTAATTATTTGTAGTTAATTATATAAGAATCATTATAGAATAAAATATAATGATCCCTTGTAACCCCCCGACCCCAGTTACCTAGAGTCGGTGCATTATTGAGTAACATTGGCATGATCACAAAAGATCACGTCTCGAAAGACCGATTAGTTTAGTAGCCTTGGAAACACTAGATACATTCATAAATGTTACATTACATCATAAAGTGAAAAACTACAGTAACAAAGCCTCCATAGCCCACACTCATATCCTCTTCTGATTATCCCGGCAGGTTATTCATAAAATACTTCTTCACATCCTGGAAAATATAAAAACATTGAAAGGGGTGAGCTCAGATTCTCAGTAAGGATAACAAAATAGCGGAAGCTTTCATAAATAAACATTAACATTTAAGGCAATGTATATCTAAAACAAAATCCTTTTAAACTTGAACATTAGCATAATATGGCAAAAGTAAAATTAAATAATTCCATTCACATACTCACATGGATATTCTACTAGTCAAATAATCACATGAAATATCAATAACCACTTTCTTAATGATGGAATTCATAATGCCAGACTATCATAACCACGTAGCCAAGGCCTCGTGCCAAGACCACAAATAAGATTTTGTCAAGGCCTTGTGCCAAGACACTATTTTGTCTCATGAGACCTACTGATGCATCGAGGAGCTATAGCGGGCTCCACCCATTACTTATTAAGTCCAATGCATTCCTTATATGAAAAATAGTATATAAACATTTAGGAATACCATTTTTTTAATATCATTTGAAATTAATTGCTGTATCAAAATACCATTTCGATTTTTAGAAGATACTTAAATTTAAAATTTCTCAAATATACTCCAGTGTTTTTCTGAAAACATTATGCAAGCTTCTGAAAACAAAATAACTAATTCTGAGACTATTCGACTAATTAAAGGCCATGATGGGTCCACGCCCAATCCCTTCCTGTCTACCACACTCGAGAGTCGGGTTTTCTGAAAACAATTTTAAGCTTGTGTTAAATACGTATACATTTTCACGGGATTTTCATACATTTGGGAGAAATATCTCTCTCTCTTTTTTAAATCATTTAAAAAGGTTATGGCTTGTAGAGGAAGATGAAACTAAAATAATGGTCATGGAGGCGAAGAAGTCATTTTCGCCGCATATGTACGACAAGAAAAACATTCCTTTTTGTCTTTTAGTAAAATACTTCGTATAAAAAGATTCCTTTTGAAAAAAATGTAAAAGTCAAAGGGGTTTATACACCGTATAAATGAAAGTTGTGTATAAAACAAAACATGCCTCAATGAAAGGAGATTGAGACGAAGTCCCTTAAAAAGATCATTTATTAAATAAAATAGATATATTATGTGTATTCACTATAAGTACACATAAACAAAGTACAAATACAAGATATGACATAATAATATCATGACATAATTTGAAAGTAGGAGATTAACCCAAAGAATGGAAATTGGGTTATGAAATTCCCTTACCTCATGTCCGACTTGACATGATCGTTATTTAACCTCCTGAATGATAAACTAGAGTTAATTTATATTTACTTAAGAACCTTTTTCATGTTCATTATTCCTTTTATATCACTTATTACCATGTCATGAACATTATGTAATTATTTAAGTTTATAACGGTCATTTTTTCAATCTTAGGTACTTGAGTCAAAAATAAACTTCTTATAATTACAAGTTGTTCATGTGGTGAAATATACATTATATCCATAATTATATTCATGATGTAGATATCATATAAATCATATATATCCAGTATATACATTCATTTATAATATTACATAACATTTAGAGGTAAGAAATGAAATGAACCGTTCATGGAGATGGTAAGCTGTACGTACGCATGAACACTACTTTCATTTTTGTTTCATATTTAATGGAATGAAGTAATAATAATATAAAGGTATAATATAATTCCAGTATAATATAATGTATAATACCATTTACTCTATCCTTTATACATCCCACTTATGGCATTAACGATTCAAATCACTTTGAGGGGGCGGTAGTCTGCACTTCCTAAAATTAAAATTATCACATTTGCTCATAATGGAAATCATAAAGGTATGACATAAATGAAAAATACAGAAGCTTAAGTAGAACATAAACATATTATATATCATATATAAATATAGGGACATCTTAATGGCCACCTTTGAAGGTGTTATATGAGTGTTGAACAATCATCGTTTCGTGAGGCAGAAATTCTTCATCCACAGAAACCGTATGTTCTTTAACCACTAGATGTAGGTGTGTGTAATTTTAGCTCGAATACTCATTATAACAACATCCTACTAAATTTATTATACCGGTGTTGTTACAAAAGAAAAGAATAAAAAGAGTTTAAGGGGTTGGAGAAGCAAAATAAAACAAACCAACATTAGAGAAGACATTACCTTAAAATCGGGTAACTCTTTTTGATTTGAGCCAAAGGATTCCTTGGGAAGACTTCTGCCCAATGTGAGGCTTCTAGGAGTAAGGGAGGGAAGTTGGGAGAGTATCTAGGAATAGTTTCGCCGAGCCAAAAGGCTTTGAAAGTGTGAGTAAGGTGGTAGTGGTGGGGGCCTTTTCTAAGTGGAGAGGAGGGGGACTCTTGGAATGTAATAAAATGTTACTTTATTATACAATTATTTTCAGATTCTAAAGGTCCCACACTTATATAATTCGAGGCTAAGGTGATAAGGGTTAGAAATATTCTCATCCAATAGGCTCTGGACAAGTGTAATGCTTATATTTTACATTGTCTTTTCATTTTATTTAAATCATTTATTAATGAGGTAATCACTGCGTCATCATGGAGTCATAGATAATTTAATTTATTTAATGTCTAAATATTATAAAACAAAGATCATGATGTAGGAAATCTTTTTATATTTCTAATGAATATTTATAGTCAAAATTATGACTTGTATAACCCCATTAAAAAATTATTTTAGTAAAACAACTCTTGTTTGTGACATTTTTATTTTAATATTCAATAAAAAGTATTTAATGTCATTTCCCTACCAAAGTGGTTCCATGGGGTCCCCAAGTTGACCCATGGTTTGTATTGGTCGGAAATGACTCATCCAATAGGGGTAGGACAAGTGTCATGGTCATTTCCTATTATTATAACATTATATTTACCTTAAATTTCACTAATTACCTTTAATCGCGATTAATTAAACTTAAAAGTTACTATTCACCAAAAAATTATTTTAATCCCATTGAACCACATTTTACTTCCTAATAACAACCATGTATGTCGGATTTTTTAAAATAAAATCACAGAAGTGGTAATGTTTCATTTAAACAGAAAATCATTTTTTTAACTACCACTTAGTGGTTTCACTATTCATCAAAAATTGATGTTTTTCAGAACAATGCCAAAATTTCACCCTAAGATATAATTGATATTCTGAATTCAAAAATGATGTCTATTTTATGAAATACAAAACATATATGTTTCATTAATTAATTTCATAATTAATTCCTGCTGTCACAACAAATATCGTGTTTTTAAGAAACAATATATATCAAAAGATTGACAATTGTTTATGTCCAATTTCAAAGTGAAATTAATTATAATGACCACCATTGGATAAAATGGTAAAAATATATTCTAATTATAATTTAAAACCACTCAGTAGTATAATTTGTCACTATTAATTATTTTTATTGAAAAAGTTGTTTTTAAGTAATTTTCACTATGCAAAGAAAATTGGAAGTTCTCAGAAAAATAAAAAAATTTCAACATAGGAAAATTTTGATATTCCGAATCCAAAAACGAAGTCCATTTGTCAAGATAAAATTTATAAAATTTAAAAAATTAGGTATTACTATTCATAATGGCTGCTTTGATTAGTTGTGGCGTGTGTTAGAACTCGAAGCAGCGTACAACACATGCTACTGTATTATTCAAAGAGATGTGTACCATAGAAGCTTGGGGTGTTACATTCTCCCCACCTTCAAATAATTTCATCCTAAAAATTTCATATAATATCACTGTATAAAAAGACTCGGGTGATTCTTCATCATAAGTTCCTCGGGTTCCCACGTTGCCTCCTCCATCTTATCGTTTCTCCATAGAACTTTTACCAGACGGGTCGTCCGGTTTCTCAGCACTTGTTCTCTTGTATCAAGAATCCTAACGGGATCTTCACAATAAGACAAATCGGATTCCAGTTCTAATTTTTCATAGGTGAGTACATGCGTTGGGTCGGGCATGTATTTTCTCAACAATGATACGTGGAATACATCATGAACTTCGGAGAGACTTGGCGGCATTGCCAAATGGTAAGCTACAGAACCAATTCGTTCTAAAATTTCGAAGGGTCCGATGTACGTATGACTCAATTTACCCTTCTTACCGAAATGTATAACTCCCTTCCATGGTGATACCTTCAAGAAAACATGATCTTCTTCCTGAAACTCCAAATCCTTCCTTCGATTGTCAACATAGCTCTTCTGCCTACTTTGAGCTGCTTTGATGTGGTTTTGGATTACCTTCACCTTTTCCATCGTTTCCTCCACCAGTTCTGGGCCTACAAGTTTTCTTTCACCAACGTCATCCCAACAGGTTGGTGTGCGACATCTCTTTCCATATAACGCTTCATATGGTGCCATCCGAATACTTGAATGGGAGCTATTGTTATAGGAAAATTCTACCATAGGTAAATATTGATCCCACATTCCTCGAAAGTCAAGTGAGCATGATCTCAACATGTCTTCTAAGGTTTGAATAGTTCTTTCTGATTGTCCATCTATTTGTGGGTGGTAAGCAGTGCTCAAATGAAGTTCAGTATCCAAGGCCTTCTGAAGACTTTTCTAGAATCTTGATGTAAAACAAGGATCACGATCCGAGAAAATTGATAGGGGTACTCCATGAAGTCTCACAACTTCATTAATATACAGTCTTGCTAGACGTTCAAGTGGTAGATCTTCCCTTATAGAAAGAAAATGTGCTGACTTCATGAGACGATCAACAATGACCCATATTGCGTCATTTTTTCTAGGAGTCTTTGGTAGTCCCATGACAAAATCCATCGTAATATTATCCCATCTCCACTCAGGTATGGGAAGAGGTTGCAATACTCCACCAGGCAGTTGCCTTCCATCTTTCACTTGTTGACAAACCATACATCTTGACAAAAATCAGCAATCTCCCTCTTCATGTTGTCCCACCAAAAATGTCCCTTTAAATATCTATACATTTTGGTGCTCCCAGGGTGTATAGAGAAATTGGAACTATGAGAATCCTCCAACAGTTCTCTCTTTAAATCAGGTATATCGGGAACACAGAGTCTCCTCCCAAATTATAAAATTCCATCTTCATACACAAAGTCCCTAAACCGCCCATCATTCACAACTTTAATCTTCTTTTTCAACACTTCATCATCTGACTGAGAACTCTTTATCCTTTCTAGTAAAATGGTTTGGAAACCATTTGAAAAAGTTTTGATGTTTCACCCTCTATGGTGATTCCAATATCCATCTTTACTAGATCCATGAAAATAGAATCCCTTTCCACTCTCATCGTGTTCAAAACTCCATGATCTTTTCTACTCAAAGCATCTGCAACCTTATTTGCCTTCCCTTGGTGGTAGTGTATCGTACAATCATAATCCTTGAGTAGTTCAAGCCATCGCCTTTGCCTCATGTTGAGTTCTTTTTTTGATAAAATATATTTCAAACTCTTGTGATTGGTATATATCTCACATTTTTCACCATAGAGATAATGTCTCCATATCTTCAAGGCAAATATTACAGCAGCTAATTCGAGAACATGAGTAGGATAGTTTTGCTCTTGAATTTTTAGCTGTCGTGATGCATAGGCAATAACCTTATCATTATGCATAATCACACAACCAAGTCCTTTCATTGATGCATCACTATAAATAATGAACCCATCATTCCCTGATGGTAGAGTCAAAATAGGAGCGTTGACTAATCTTCTCTTAAGTTCTTCAAAACATTCTTCACACTATTTTGTCTAGACAAACTTAACCCCTTTACGTGTGAGCTTCATTAATGGGTTAGCCAATCTAGAAAAAATCTGGACAAAATGTCGATAATAACCTGCCAAACCAATAAAGCTGCGTACCTCTGTTATACACGTCGGTGCTTGCCATTCTTGGATTGCCTTGGTCATAGAAGGATCAACGGAAACTCCATCCTTAGAGACAATGTGGCCAAGAAAGGAAATCTCTTGAATCCAGAATTCCCACTTGCTAAACTTCCCATATAATTCATGCCTTCTAAGAGTCTTCAAGATAATGCGCAAGTGATTTTCATGATCTTCGTAGCTTTTGGAGTACACCAAGATTTCATCAATAAATACCACCACAAAATCATCTAGATATTCCTTGAAAACTCTATTCATTAGATCCATGAATACAAAAGGTGCATTAGTCAATCCAAAAGGCATTACTGTAAACTAGTAATGCCCTTACCTTGTTCGAAATGCTGTCTTCGAAATGTCTTCCTTCTTCACACACAAATGATGGTATCCAGATCGAAGTTCAATCTTTGAAATGTATTGAGCTCCATGAAATTGGTCAAATAAATCATCAATGCGAGGTAGGGGATACTTGTTCTTTATTGTTATAGCATTGATCTCCCTCTAGTCAACGCACAACCTCATAGATCCATCTTTCTTCTTAACAAAAAGGACATGGGCTCCCCACGGAGAAACACTAGGGCGAATAAATACCTTATTACTCAATTCCTCTAGTTGCTTCATTAGTTCAACTAATTCCACGGTGGCCATCCTATAAGGGGTCTTCGATATAGGCCTTGACCCAGGAATTAAATCAATGGAAAACTCAACTTCTCGTTCTGGAGGATGTCCAGGTAAATCTTCCAGAAACACATCTTCATATTCTTTCACAATAGGTACATCCCCTATTTGAAAATTACTTTCCTATCCTTTAGTCATTTCACTCTCTTCCTCCCCAATAACTGAATTTAGTTGAGCTACTGGGGGTGGTTCTAAATAAGAATTAGGTGGTGACGATTCTTCTCTAAAAATAAGGTGTTCCTTATCATCATCATCAAAAATCGTAACCTCCTTCTTCTTACAATAAATCTTTGCATCATAGTCCAAAATCCAATCCATACCGAGGATTATATCAAACTCAATCATAGGTATGACAATGAGATCAGCAGATAAAGAACAGTTATGTGCTCTAATGGGGACTGATTCACAAAACTTTGTTGTAATAATAATTCCCTTAGGAGTTTTGACTGACAATTATCTTGTTAAATCAAACTGGAAATATCTAATTTTTTTATCAAACTGAAAAGATATGAAACAATGCGATGATCCAGAATAAAATAATCCATTTTCTAAACTTGAGGAAACCCTTAAATTACCTACCACCACGTCTTTCAGAGCTTCAACCTCAGCAGTAGTGATAGCATAATCTTGGCCTTGATCCCTTGTCCTCTTCTGAGTTAAGTTCCCCTGATGCTTAGGACATTCATTTTCATAATACCCCATCTCTCTACAATTATAGCATTCCACATTGACATCAACTTTCTTTCCCTTGCAATCATGAGTTTGGTGGACTTTTTCACCACACTTGTAAAAGACTCCCATTCCCTTCAAGCAAGTACCGGGGTGTTTCTTTCCACATTTACTATAGGACTGATATTCAACTCTTCCCTTCTTCCCCTTATTTCCATTTCCAGATTGATCAGAAGATCTCTTATTTTCTTGTTTTGCTTTAAAGTCATATGAATTAGAGAATTCCTTTTCCGTCTTGATAGCACATGAGACAATATCTTCGTATGAGGAGAAGGATTGTGAGACTAAGGCTCGATGGAGAAACGGTTTTAACCCATCGAAGAAACCATCAATCTTACTTCTTGGGTTACGTATATAATCTATTGCATGCCTCGCTAACTGTGTAAAGTTAGACTCATACTTTGCGACATTCTCATCCTCCTTCTGCCTCAGACTCAGAAATTGCCTTTCCATATCTGCTTTATGGTCACGGGGAAAGTACTTTTCTAAGAAAATCTCTTTGAACTCCCTCCATTCCATATTCGATACTTCATCATCATCCTTTGTATTTTGAATCAATGGACACCATTGATCTGCATCTCCAGTGAGGCGGTAGACTTCCATGACAACCGTCTCCCTTTCAATACTTCCCAAGGCATGGAATATTTTTTTTTGGAGTTTATCCATTGCTCAGCTACTAATGGATTTGTACCCCCATTAAATGTTTGTGGTTTTTTCCTCATGAAGTGGTCTAACATTGATCCTCCATGTTGCGGATTAGGGTGCTCCATACGAGTAAGGTTATTATTCATAACCTGAGTGAGTTGTCCCAGTATGGTAATAAGTTTATTAGCACCAGTTGAATCTCCAGATCCACAATAATTATCTTGAGCAGGAGGGCAATCCCTACACAGAGTGCATGCATTGATTCAGTTTCCATTCCTTCCACTAGGCACCATTTCTAAACAATGGCATAAACTAGATTAGTTTATGAATCAAAATACATAATTCTATACTTGAAAAATACTTAACATAAATTGAACTATTTATGGATATAATCCATAAAAATGTTTTCTTTGAGGAAGTATATACTCATAACCCTTCATAGTGGTCTGTAAAGAAAATGAGAATTATCCTAAGCATATCTCCTGGGAGTGTCGTAACCAAGAGTGCAGCAAGGCCCGTTGTCGTGCACCAGTTCCCGTTCGAGTCTAGCTCAAAGCGGTGTTTTCGGGTTTTACCCCTATGTACATATGTTCCAGAGCCGCCTCTACATGCTCATATCCAGACTGGGATGTATTGCTCAGAAAACTCACAAAATCTCTACACACTAGTGCAGAAAACGTTTTTTACGTTGGTTATTTTTAATTTTTTACGTCGGTTTCTTGCTGACGTTAATACGTGTGACATTATAAATAAGGTTGTTGACGTCAGTTATTTAAAAACTGACGTCAAGAACATAAAATCGTGATGTTTATCACGTCGGTTATTTTAGAACCGACGTGATAAAGAAAATGGGAAGGGTTTATCACGTCAGTTATTTATCAACCGACGTGATAAAAGGCCTGGAAAATGGTTTATCACGTCGGTTATTAAACAACCGACGTGATAAACAGGGGCGCGGGGGTTTATCACGTTGGGTCTATAAGAACCGAAGTGATAAACTGGGGTGAGCGTGGTTTATCACGTCGGTTCATATAAAACCGACGTGAAAAATCAGGGGAGGGGGGTTTATCATGTCGATTATTATATAACTGTCGTGATAAACCGGGGGGAGGCTGTTTATCACGTCGGTTATTCAATAACCGACGTGATAAAGAAAATGGGAAGGGTTTATCAGGTCAGTTATTTAACAACCGATGTGATAAAAGGCATGGAAAATGGTTTATCACGTCGGTTATTAAACAACCGATGTGATAAACCGGGGTGAGCGTGGTTTATCACGTCGGTTCATATAAAACTGACGTGAAAAACCAGGGGAGGGGGGTTTATCACGTCGGTTATTATATAACTGTCGTGATAAACTGGAGGGAGGCTGTTTATCACGTCGGTTATTCAATAACCGACGTGATAAACCATTGTCCAGGCCATTTATCACATAGGTTATTCAATAACTGACATGATAAACCATTCTCCAGGCCCTTTATCACATCGTTTATTAAATCACCGACGTAATAAACCATTCTCCAGGCCTTTTATCACGTCGGTTATTAAATAAGCGACGTGATAAACCATTCTGCAGGCCTTTTATCACGTCGGTTATTAAATAACCGGCGTGATAAACTATTTTCCAAGCATTTTATCACGTCGGTTATGAAATAACTGACGTGATAAACCCAATTTTTTTTTAAATAGAATGCAGTCATCTTCTCTCCACCAGAATCAACTAGAAAACAAATCAAGAAATCGTACCACAAAAACAGAAGTACGTCAAAATTAAGCATGTATATAGATAACATATAAAACTTACCCCCTAGACATCATCCCCCCTCATTTATACCCCATGGACAGCCCTCCCCCACCCCGTTGGAGCCCTCACCCTCATGTATACCCCCTGGATAGCCCTCCCCCACCCCATTGGAGCTCCCACCCTCATGTATACCCCTTGGACAACCCTCCCCCACACCTTTGGAGCCCCCACCACACTCCTGGACTGCCCCTTGACCCCCAGACACCCCCAAACACCCCTCAACAACCCTCCACCCGCCTGAACAGCACCCTATCACCCCACTTGACAGCCCCCACCACACCCCTAGACAGCCCCAAACACCCCTGGACAACCCCCCCCCCCCCCACCCCTGGACAGCACTCCCACACCCCTGGACCGGCTTCCCACACCCCTGGACATCACTGCCACCCCCTAGGACTGTCCCCCCACCCCACCAGGCAGCCCTCCCAGACTGCTGGACACCCCCCAACTCCACTGAACACACCCCCACACCCTTGGAACCCCTCCCCCACAGACCCAAATCCATACCAGAAAAACCATCAAAAGTAGACCAAAATAAGAAGTAGAGAAAAATTAAACATTCACTTATATAACATTCAAAACATACACTGTCAACTTCAAAAAAACTAAATCCAACCTAAACAACTACCAAATACACAATTAAAACGACAATATTCAAAATTACATTTTACATTACAAACAACTAAAATTCAATCAAACCTGTAAAATAATTTGACCACTCCACTTGTACGTGTTTTATGTCTTCATCCGTATAGGGTTGAGGGTCATAACAAAGCTACAAATGAAAAAGAAGATAGTTAACGTGTATAATGAATAAATCAAATTGAAATATTATGGCAAAGTTTAAGAGGAAATCGTACCAGGTCAAAATTCACAACTGTCCCAGTTGTTATTATTTCATACATAAATCATAACATATAATATCCGCATTCGATGAGGCCTTGTTGTTCATGACAATTCTGTTTGGAATGAGTGTAAATTCAGTATATTATTTTTATGTAATAAATCAAAATGTAAAAATTATAAATGGAAATTTACCTTCGCATTTACATATTTGATCTTTAAATTTCTTTTCTTTTTGTTTTTTCGAAAGTAGACCCATGCACTGTTAGAAAATAATACGAATGGGATAAATTTAAAATTGATTATAATATATAAAACTATTGAGAAATTGAAACATACTTTTCCAATATATTCTTAACACTTTCTCGCACATCACCATGAACAGAGCATATCCAATAAAGAGATTTCTCCCTTGGGAAAAAAATCCCTAACATCCAATGATCACTGCTAAAAAGAAATTTAATATTAGTGGTTTTTTATGTTAAAAGATAATTAAATCTTTGAGATAAATGTGTTTCATACCTCTCACAAAAAGGCATCATCCAACATTGTGTGATTATATTATTTTCAAATCTTTCAGCAATATAAACCATTCTTTGTTCCTCAGTCAATGCACATGCTTCATGGGAAATCAATTGCGGGTCCATGAATCCATATACTTTTGTCAGTTCATTCCTCTCACAAATTTTATAAAGATACCTAATACAAAACATACATAAGTATACATTTTTAATAAATATAACGCAGGGAAAAGGTGTTAAGACTTACATGGAAAACATTTGCACCACGTTGATGCCCAACTTATCTCCAGTAACAAGCTCCATGATATCAGATTTTGTAATCCCCACACTTATTTCACGTCCACAAACATGAGATTCCATTGGAAACTCATAAAATCCCAACAAAAAATGTGAATATCTTGACAATCTGTCAAGACCACTGGAATCTGTATCTGATGTCATAGCCTGTTGTCTTTGTTGTTGTCTATACTGTATTTCTTTACCTTTGAAGTATTCCTGTGAAAAAAAATTGAGAAATATAGTAGTTTTCAAATGATAAAAAAACTTTAATAAAAAAATAAAATAAAAGATATAACATTCATACCTCCATGGTAATGAGTCGAAGAAGTCTGGATTGCCAAACTAAAAAATGGTCGATACTCTATCCAACTGTCGCCACCTCATCTGTAAGTATTGGTACCCTAGCTGATCTATCTATAATATCCTGTACAGTGACCCTCTTATTCTCTACCTCTAATTGTTAATGATGAACTATATATCCTATACAATATACCACCTCGTATGCTACTATATGATGTTGAGAATCATCAACATACAACTCGCAATATGTAGGAAGATGCGGCGGAGGCGTAAGATAAAAAATGGTGTCCGCAGGCTGAGGTGGGGGAGTGGGAGCTACTGGCGGAGGTGGAGGATAAATAATGGGGTCTGCATGGGGAGGTGGAGGAGTGGGAGCTACAGTCTGAAATTGTCTTTTCATTTCTACAAACATAGACTGCACCGACTCTCTAATCTTGTCTTCCATCGTCGCATTAATATTTTGAACTTCAGCATCCAAGGATTATATTTTTTATAAACCCCCTCAATGTTAGAAGATGAAGAACGTGGAAACACTTTTCTTACGAATACACCTGCCGGATATCCTCTTACACGACCAGGATGTTCGAGCCTTCCCAATGCTGAAAATAAAATATCTTCCCTCCCAGTAGTTCTAAATTTCCTCTATGAACTCTGCTCCTCAAGAGAGTCCTGTATTAATTAATTGAACATTTTTGTAATGATTGAAACTTATATGAAGAAAAAAGTTAACTTAAATAAATTAAACAGATATCTTACAATCCTCTCAGCTACGATTCTCGATTATTCCGAAAGATATTTCCCTTTTTCCCTTCTGAACTCTCTTCCATTTTTCATGTCTAGATGGAGGGGCCACCTCTCCAGAGCTTGAAGACTCAGCTCTTAGTTGTTGAAATTTTTCCGCCATCATTTTTTCTTCCAACAATGTATACCCTCCCCGAGATAAACTATGAGGGTATACATTTTTATATTGGATCTCCTGATGAGATTTCCCTGTTTGCTGTAATTTAAGAATAAGAAATCCTTAATAAAACATTAATAAAATCATTTATATAAGAAATTTTATAAAAGTTTACATTTCCCTTACTAGAAATGACTCTTTTTTTCTACTTTCAAAAAACTGTCTCCATGTGTCTTCATCTATAAAAGGATATATACGACATGGATTGTAATGACTCCTATGACCATAAATGAAATCATATGAGAGGGTTGATTTGAAATCCCTCCATCTCCTGGAAGCCAACGATAAGCATTTCTTCCTGACTCCTCCAGTGTCAGGAATATCAAATGTCATCTGATAAAGAAGAGATTAAACATATTATATATACTAGAAACATTAAAATAATAGTCAAACAATGACAAAAGATCTTACCAAAATCGTCTCCCACAACTGAGAGATAATCGCTTTATCCACACCTCTCCAATCATCATACAGAATGCTTACTTTGGTCTTAGCCTGAGTTGCAACAAAACTCTTAAAATCTTTGGCATTCAGACCTCTAGGAATATCATCATCATCAAACTAAACTACTATCCTATGATCCTTCGTACGGGCAAGAAATAATTTTGGTAAACGTGTGCACCCACATTTACCAACCTTTGAACTCTTTGTCATAATAGGAGCATGTGAATGTTCATCCCTAGAGGTATGACCAGCAATATGCTCCTCTCCAGAATCATGTGGTTGATCATCTGAATGATCTTTCATTATCCTTCAAATCAAAAAAACAAATTTCAGTTCACAAATATACAAATTCAAATATTTTAATACTACTGTAATCAGAAAATAGAAAAGTGTACTAAGTTACATAATAGTAAACATTGTTAATATGGTAAGCATGTTAAATAATGGTAAAGATGGAAAAGATGGTCAAGATGGTCAAGATGGTAAAAATGGAAAAAATGGTAAACCTGGTAAACATTGTAAACATGGTAAAGTAATTGTCAGTGAACAAATATACAAATTCAAATATTTTAATACTACTGTAATCAGAAAATAGAAAATTATACTAAGTTACCTAATAGAAAACATTGGTAATATGGTAAGAATGTTAAACAATGGTAAAGATGTCGAATATGGTCAAGATGGTCAAGATGGTTAAAATGGTAAAATTGGTAAACCTGGTAAACATTGTAAACATGGTCAAGTAATTGTCAGTGAACAAAAATAAGCATTTTAAAATTCATGTAATGGTTATAAACATGATAAAGTAAACTAAAAAACATAAAAAAAACAATAACATATACTTATTTTATTTTAAAACATGTTTTAATAAATAAAAAACTTACAATATCTAACATTTATGGAAAAAATAAATGTAAACAAGAAATAAACATACGTTACCTATAATTTTAGGAATGTACAAATGGATTTTTTCCCAAATTCTTTCATCGTGATCATTCCTTATGGCACAAACTATGTCTTCAACATGATCGACATTATGTTCTGTTAATATTTCCATGGAAGTAGGGATATCACATAAATCAGCATATTCATCAAGTTCATCCACACCAACATATTGTTTTTCCCTTGTAAAACAACAGCCCACTCCATATCTGATTTATCTACTACATAAAAAAAATTCATGTGTTTCCATTATAAAAGAATAAGCTGTGTCTTCCAATCTATTCAGATTAACAAGTGTCATTCCAAATTCATCGTGTCTGACACTGTTGTTACCGTTAAACCATTTACAGTTAAAAATGGGAACTTTAATTTTAAATTAATCAACCACCCATATGTCTTCAATCACTCCATAATATGCATTTGATGCAGAAATTGGGTTTTTGTCCTTAGCACTCGAAAAATGCATTGCTTCTGCAAACACCAATACACCACTATTCTGAAGTGAACTTCTATTGTCCTGAGCTTTTGTATGAAATGTATAACCATTAATGTCATAACCAGACCATGTTATCACATTTAAACATGGATCACCCACTATCCATTTTAATGTCTCTCATACATATGATCTACCAAGCAAAGCCTTTTTAATCCATGACAAAAAAGTTTTGTTGTGCTCATTCAAAATCCACATTTCTTTCTTCTTTGGATGACATTGTTTCAACTCATTAATATGCAATGTGATATACGTTTGAGCATCAGCTATGTTATTCAAGATGTATGATTCTAACTTCTTCATCTGTTCAGCTGACAATGATTTGACTTTCAAGCCACGAATCCCCTTTCCCTCATTATTAAGTCGTTCATGGCGAGATGGAGCCAAACCTATGTGTTGCGCCGCAGCCAAGTAGCTCGTACAAAACTCTGATACCTCCTCAGAAATATAATTTTCAATAATGGAGGCTTCAGGTCGATATATATTTTTAACATACCCCTTTAATATTTTCATATACCTTTCAGAAGGATACATCCAATGAAGATATACAGGTCCAAAAAGCATTATTTCTCGAACCAGCTGAATCATTAAATTCACCATTATATCAAAAAAAGTTGGAGGAAAATACATTTCCTATTGACAAAGTATAAAAATTGCATCCTTTTCCAAAATGTTCAAAGCATTCACATCAATCGCTTTGTTACAAATTGAATTGAAAAAATAACAAAACTTCATTATAGTCTTTCTGACACAAATGGTCAATATTCCACGCAATGCAACTGGTAGAATTTGTTGCATCATGACGTGACAATCATGTGATTTCATACCTATCAACTTCAAGTACTTCAATGAGACATAATTTTTTACATTAGAATAATAACCTTGAGGCACTTTGGTATCATGAAGACACTGACAGAAGCTAATTTTCTCCCTCTTCGATAATGTATGACAAGCCGGGGGAAGAAATGTTTGTCTTCCTTTAGGAGTGGGAGCTAGCTCCAAACATATTCCCATTGATAGTAAGTCTAATCTTGCATTCAACCCATCTTTAGTCTTTCCTTTAATATCTAACAAATGTTCCAATCAAAGAATCACAGATATTCTTTTCCACATGCATGACATCAATATTATGTTTAACTTCATGATACCTCTAATATGGTGGCTCAAAAAAATTGACATTTTCTTCCAAATATGTCTATCATTACCAGATTTCTGTGTCTTTCCCAATGTCACGTCAAGGTTTTTCACCCTCTCAAAATACAGATTAGGGGATAAAGGTTTTGGAGCAGTATCAAATTCTTGTGAGCCATTGAATTCCTTTTTTAGTCTTCTATAAGGGTGTTCCATAGGAAAAAACTTTCGATGACCCATGTACACTGTTTTCCTCCCATGATGCAATTGACAATAGGACATCTGTTGTTCGCAAATTATACATGCTTTATGCCCTTTAACACTGTATCCAGACAAATTTCCATACGCTGGGAAGTCATTTATAGTGAACAGAAGAACTGCATGCAGTTGAAAATATTCCATTTTATAAGAATCATACACCCTAATACCATCAGCCCATAACAGTTTCAAATCATCAATCAATGGTGACAAGTAAACATCAATATCATTACCGGGTTGCTTTGGACTAGAGATCATTGTACTCAACATGACATATTTGGGCTTCATACAAACTTCAGGAGAGAGGTTGTAAATTACCAATAAAACATGCCATGAACTATGTGTGCTACTGAGTGTTCAGTATGGATTCATTCCATCTGTGCACAACCCTAGTCTGAGATTTCTAATTTGTTTCCAAATGTAGAATACTGCGCATCAATTTTCTTCCATTGTGGACAATCAGCTAGATGACTTATTTTTCCATTAAATACCCGCTCTTCAGCATGCCATCTTAACCTTTTTTCATCATGTGAATTAGCAAAAAAACGTTTGAAACGATTAATTATAGGAAGATACCAAAATACCTTTGTAGGGAGCTTTGTAATCTCTACATCAGCCTGTGATTTTTCTTTCACCTTATACCGTGATGTCCCACATTTAGGTCACTCTGATAGAAATTCATATTCCTTCCTATATATAATGCAGTCATTCGGATAGGCATGTAATTTCTTGTATCCCATTCCCATCGGGCATAATATTTTCTTGGCTTTGTAATTTGAATATGGAAGATCGTTATCTTTTAGAATAATGTCTTTCATCAATTGTAGCAGCTCTGTAAAACTTTTGTCACTCCATCCATGCTTCACCTTCAGGTTAATCAATCTTAACACCGCTGACAAAACCGTAAAATCTGTACAACCGGGATATAATGGTTTTTCAGCATAACCATATAGACGTGCAACTGTCGGTTCTATCTCAATTTGTTCTGCTACAATATGACAAATCATTTCATCAATTCCTTCGGAGTTACCATCTTGCGAATCATCATCATCAGTGATGATCCCTCTAGCTCAATTTGTTTTCCACTAGTGTGATTAGTTATACAATAACTCATCACTTGATTCATTGTAAATGATCCTTTCCATGAAGTTGGAGCTGCTTTGTATCCACTTCCACAAGAGGTTGATTGAGTGGTCTGAAAGAATTTATGTTGATTCCTCATAAGGATGCAAGCCTCAATTTCAAGAGGGTCTCTATTACACTGGGGCTTTAGATTCCACTCTCTTTTTCACAAATGGAACACCACATATCTACTAGTACAGGTAATATGGCTACCACTACCTTAAAAAAAATTCTCTAGGGACAACTTTCTACTACCTAGAAAAATAATGGCATGCATTGTTACTAATCATCAGTGACCGGTAATTTCACCTGCCCTCAGGATATGCTCAGTGATAAGAGCCTAATTGACTATAATATAAAATTTTTGTAGGTGAAATTAATTCCAGTAAACATGGATAGAATAATCGATTTAATCATCAATGTGTCTATCACCCAAAATTTATTTAATGTATATAGTGGTGACAAACACTAAATTTATTGAAACATGTTGAATAATCCATAATTAATAAAGGACCTTATTCTATATGATTTATCCCTCTAGATCAATCATCTATAATCATATTAGGATGGATTTTATCATATAATTAAGTCTGGAAATTAAAAAATTTATTTCTTTAAATGGTTATTAGCATCGTTAATAATACCCCACCATCACTTGTCTATATAATGCACCATAAATGAAGAGAGCATGTCCCTCTACTCCATAGGTGTAACCGTATGATCAAAGATTGAAAGAGTTACCAATAGATAGGACTCAACATCCTGCTAACTTTCATCCCCTGACAAGGTGGGGGTGATACTACTAGAACTCATGTGTTAAATCATCCATTGTGCGTACATGTCACAGGGAACATTGCTTGTAATGCATAAAACATAGAAAACTATAACAAAGATGATTGTTTGTACCACGACTATATATAATAGGAGGATACTCTTCTGGAATACCCAATGGTTAGACAAGCAGCTCTGGGATGAATAGGTCTGAAGCATGGTTTTCACCACCCTTTGAGCGCATGATACAAAAAATTCAAAGACGAATTTCTCTAAAAATACCAAGAAAACACCATATGACTAGATAGAATCAGGTATATATAAACACTAGATAAATATGTGTGTAAGGTAATGGATCACTACCAATGGTATACTACCCATACTTGCCTCTAATATTTCCATATATTGGTATGTATTCATGTATAATTACATGGTTTCCAGTAATTGAAAGTTCAACCATACATTGCATCATCACTTATTCTAAGCCATTTAATTCATTAAATCACCATTCACTATTACAGTTTTCATACACCAATTTTCAATTATAAATTAAAATTTAAAATAGATTTCAATTCCTAGTGAATCGTGACTCAAGAACCTTATCCCTGAAATCGATAACCAATTAAATACATTATAAAGGCTCGACTCTATAAATTACAAATTACAACATCATAGGTCCTATATAACTCATAGATTGATAATAGAAATCACTCAATCACATATAAGAGTACCAAAACAATATATATAAACAAGGATTAATAAATAATCACTTTAATAACAATATAAATCATCTAGTGTGATCCAATTATATGACATGAAAATATGCATGGTATTCGAATTCGAGTTACCTACAATGATTTCTAAAATAATTTTCCATGCCATCATATCATCGGGCTAGGGATGAAATAAAATTCTCAATCAGAATAAAATTAATATAGAGAAAATAGAATGTGGATTAGTTAATGGTGAAATGATACCATCATATGGGAAAAAACATAAAAATACATATAATTTACTAAACTCATTATTTACCCCTAATACGCATTAGGTAAAAATATAAAAAGTGTATGACCAAGTTACAAATCATTACTACTCTCTAATATATTGTCTCCATTTACTAAAGAACAAAAAGGAAATTTGATTCCACTTTGTAACATACTAAACATAGGAACCACAAAAAGGATCCTTGATCCTGGTTGGCCACATGGCCTCAAAACAATATCCACAAATTCTAGAGGATATTGACTAGTATTGATGGCCTAGTGTGTGTCTATGAAAAGAAAAATCACCCATTACTAGAGTGGAAGACAACTCACAAATGATATTATTGGTAAATATTATATTTTTTATAAACAGATGGTACAAAAGAATATGACAATAATTATAAACTACTGTATAAACAGGAATTAAAACTGGAACGTTGAGGAGGATATATTTCATGTTTCTATAAAAATAGAAAACTGGATATAAAAATCAGTCAATGAATTAAATGAAATATAGAAAATTGGTATACTAAAACTATACATGAATCTTGACCCCCACTCAGACAACTTCTAGCCAGATCCATCATAATTCATCAAAGATTTCAAGTGTCTCTAGTGGAATGCATCCCTTTTTCAAAAACAACATACATGTAATCTTCTCGGGTGCCAATTGAGTCCCATATACAGTTTTAGATTATTCTTAAAAGGTCATATCCAATAAATCCTATAACATACAATACATATAATATAAAATTAAATAGTGTGTAATAATTCATATACAAAAGTGAACTATTACTATAACTTAAATACCCAAGCACCTTCTGCAGCCCTCGACTAGCATCTGAACATGTTACTAGTTAATTATTTAATTGTATTCAAGTTTATATATATAATTTAATTTTAGGTATTACCATCACATAAATCCTCACGTGATTAAAATATTAGGGTATCCAAGATGTAAAATAGAATTATGTAATGATGCTAAAATTGAATGGATCCACGATATAACATGGAATCATGTAATATTATTAAAAATGAATGTTTCCCAATATATTATCCAAGGTATCCATGACCTTAGAGGACTATATAATTCTATAATAATATTGAGACTAGATAAAGTGGTAATATTGAAAACCATAAAGGTTCTTCTAAGGAATTCTATGTTAATAAAACTATTTTATATCAAGTATCATGTCATTAATAAAATGAATAAGCCATGACTAAGACTAGTGGATGTAACCATGAAGACTAGTCGCCTTTCGAATCAATATATAATGACCGAGTGACTCAGAGGATTCCTATGATTTGAATTATAATGGAAGGATCATTCAGTTTCATAATTGGCATCCACATTTAGTTAATTATTCGAATCCAAGGTGGGTATGGAAATTGTAAAGCCGCATTCCAGAATCAGAATGGAATCCATGAGTAGTAACGGAATTCCCTAGGTAATCCATGTTGAGCATGAGACTAAACACTTTTATTATATTTAATATTTCCATAGTCATTAGTCTTAATCATCATTATATATTAATTTTTTATTTATAACAATTTTAAGGTAATGTGAGAACCCAAGTCCGAACAGAAAACCATAACATCAAACAACAAAATATATATACAGACCATTGAAATAAAGTTTAAGACAATTAGATGCATTATTCCAAAGTAGTTTCTAGATAATACTATTTAATTTTAACTACAGGTCATCTTTGTTGTCATTAGTCATCATAAAATCAATTAATTTAATTTAAGCATTTTATTTAATAATCCTGCCGTTTAATAAGTCATATGGTTTAATCAGTTTTATTTCAATAGTGTGACAAGGTATTTCAGAGACATGAAACTATTTAACACATTTCTTATTTAATTACATGGTTCCATCATTTTCCTTTCCTAAAAATTACAAGGAAGTCCAATAATTTCCATTAATGTGAAATTCATTTACAAATAAATAGGAAAACATAACTCAATAACATATTTTCCAATTACCACTTAAAGAATCATCGAATAAGTCGAACACTTTCCGTTGTAGGTCTGGTAGATACTACATGGTTATTAACATTTAGTTTTTTGAAATTCATTTAATTAATATGTATTAACAATTTAAGGGTCAAACCTTATCACTTAATTGATTTATATAATCACAAACCTTCTTCAATATCATGTCAAGGCACAACCGAACGTTGGCACAAATATGAATAACAAATACTAAAAGCATTCTTAAAGAATAAACCCTACATTTGGTGATTTTCATTAAAGTCACAACCTATAATTATGGATATATATTATATCAATAGTCTTATATTATGGTTTTAATGACTATAATAAAGGAAAATTAATTAAATAGTTAAATCCTAGTGAAATTTTTGTATACACGAGAGAATTTATAAAAGAATAAAAAATTATGGATGAGTTATAGAACTCTATACATTTATTTTTATGCCACTAATCATAAAATATTAACCAATATATTTTTATATATTGGACTAGAGATGATGAATTCATAAATGTGTTAAAAATTTAGAATATATGTCTGTATCTAAAAAGTTTCAGTGATAAAAAGAAGAATTAGGAAAGGGAAAAAAAGAAGTATGATCTTACCAGTCTAGATCAAATGAGATGAGTACTTATTCGATTATACATAATATGGGTGAACCAAATAAAAATTTATTTTATATATATATATTTATTGATTCAAAATTTGGAGGGGAGATCTTAGAGATATATAGTCAGAAAGAGAGAAAAGAAAATTTAGTTTTAATATATGATTATGGGAGATTTTTTAAAATCACCCATGATTATGCATCATACAAGTTGGATGCACCACTAGCCAAAACGTGCACCAATAATTTTTCATATTTTTTTGGAGGGGAAATTTTCAATTTCAGTCTATATAGTAAGGGAAACTATTCCCCATCCCTAAAAACATCTACAACATTGTCTACAATTATTGAACAGGCATATGGGCCTTATCACACTGTTTGGGAAAATCGTATTACCAACATTACCCAACTATACAAGCCCACAATTTTAGGAGTGACTGTGTAGCTTTCCCTATACCATTTCATTTATCCATGATGAAAGCCTATTTCTCCTAAAAATATGGGTTCTGGGCCCGCAACACACCCCATACAACCCCAAGAATCTTGTTAACTAATTAAGAAATCATAAATTTTTTAAAAAAATTATTATACTATATTTAAAAATGAAATTATGGATTAAAAACATATTTTTTATAGGTTATAACCATTAAAATTGTTTTTCATGTATTTCTCAGACCTCATTGTGGTGTCGAGTGAGTTTTTCCATACTGTGCACATAGTTTCACTCTCACAGAGTTATACATTGATAACTCATGTTACATTATAAAACATGAATATATATTAGAATATATAATGACCATTAATGATCTATTATAATTCTAATATTTCATATATTATAATTTATATTTCATTATTTATAAATATCATGAATTATTAATCATGATTTTGTGGTTACCATCATTGATTAATATTTCTCATAATATTACTTTTAGTTTTACACTCTGACTAAAACTCGGTGAATTTTTTTTAATGATTATTGAAATGGAAATTGTAATGCATATCCTTTACTTAAAATTAAATTAATTAGTCCTAGAATGAAAAAAATACTTTCTTTTCTTACAGAGAATTATCAATTAACAAATCATACTTAGATTCCAGTCGATCAATGGAGGGAACAATGTTATTTTGTGTGCTATATAAAGATAAATTCACCTTATTATAGTGGGTCCACTAATCCACTAGTTCTTGAGAAATGGGTCAATATGAATAGTAATAAATTTTATATTATCTATTGTTCATAAAATGAAAAGTAAGTTTTAATATTTATCTTCTGGAAGTCGAAGCAGATCAATGGTGGAATCTTGTCAAGAACCTAAGGCTAGAATAATAAATTGAATCAGTGTAGTGGGATTAGATTAGGAACATATTTTTGAATAATTACATTCATTTTATTAATCAAATATAAAAATCTGTTGGAATTCCTTACGCGAAAAAATAAGGATGATGAATCTGATAGTGTATATAGTAAAAATTTACAAGGCATTCATGGTAAAATTCTATTTTTATCATCCCAACTGAATGAATTGTTGATCAATTATTTTTTGTGTTAAAAACCATTATTTTATTGAAGTTATATCAATGTGATTCATTATCGATGTAGATATTTTTTATGCGCCATTAAGGATCATATAGAGAATGGAGTTTCCCATTAATAAGAATACTTTGTTGATAAACGAAAGATGGAATTCAATGGAAATTTGAATAACTATATTGAGAAGTAGATGAGATTTTGATCATGATCAATGACTGTGTGTAAAACACAAAGTATGTTTTCTAAATGTTATATGTTAATATTTTAGGTGTGGAAGGGATTGATAGATATTAATCAATGGTCAAGATAATGGCAAGATTATGTTATATTATTATGGAGAAAAAGATCTATATAATGCACCAAACACAATATAAAGGTTCTATTCAAATGATTAAAAAACTATTCTAAGAAATGATCTATTCTAAAGGATAATGACAATTTTCAATGAAATCAACCTCATAATAATAGTGAATGAAATATCCTTTGATCACTATTGATGATGTGCATAATAGAGTTGTTAATGGTACACATACTTTCAATTATAATAAATTCTAATGTATTATTTTTTTCTAGATCAAACAAGTCATTTATATCTGATGAATTTTATTAGGGTTTTATAGTACTCATGAAGGATTATATATTGAATTTATAGTGAAAATTTATAATGGTAGGTCTATCTCATATAATGTCTATGAATCTTCCTCTATTGATGTTTTAGAGAATTTTCAACTTGGAAAACATGTAATTATTTATCTGGATGAATATAATGCTATTTTAGTATTGGATGTGATTCATTTACATAAACCCCATATCCATAGTTTTGTAGAGAAATTCACATTGGATATTTTAATTAACCAATTATCCTATATTAGTTGTGAAGATAAATATGAACTTTAAGTGGAACTAAAATCAAATATATTAGATCTGCTTGTTAATTAAAAGGGATGTATGTCAAAAAAATTGAAGAGAAACTGCAAATGAATGATATATCAATTGTGTGTGATTTTGGTAAAGTCATTCAAGAAGAGTATAATAGTATTAAACTAAATTGTGAAGTCGGGTTTTTATTTTAACTCATACCATATTCTATATACAAAATCATGAAATCTATATAAAATTTCCATGAATGAATTGAAATAATTGATGAATAAACTCTAATAGAATCTTGAAGAGGGAATTATTTGTCCAATTTTTTCATCTTGGGGTTTACCTCTTAATTGTTTTATGAATAATGATTTATCAATGTATCTATATAAATATTATCAATATCACTACAATGAATAAGTTTCCTCTACCTTGTATTGATAATTTTTTTGACTAAATACATGTAGATCATTACATTTCAATGACTGAACCTAATTTTAGATATCATCAATTTAGTATTATCAAGATTATATACCAATGGAAACATTTTATATAAGGTATAGACACATTAAATCAACAGTGATTCCAATTAGGTTTTACTAATTCACTTTATTTCAACGTGATGTTAATGAATATATTCATTAGATAAAACCTAGATCAGTTTATGGTATTATTTATAGATCATATTAATATATATTCAAAGGTAAAGGAAAAATATTAATATAACATGCATATTATACTGATGTCCCAACGTAATGATAAGTTGTATTACAAAATATTTAACTCCCAATATTGTAAAAAATGATTGATTTTTTTGGTTATATAATTAAAATAAGGGGCATATTTTTGGATCCTATAGATGCTGAAATGTCCGTAACTACTAGAGGAAGTTTCAAAAAGACAAAATGAAGTCATATTCGGACCCGGAGGCTTGGTCTAGAGGGCCCAGAAGTTTTGTGCGAAATAAAGGAGGATGTGCATGAAAAAATGGGGGATGCGTGAAAGGAGTCTAGGATTCGTGAAAGGTCCACGACGTCAGCACACAATTTTTGTGCGCATGTGCCCGCGTGGTTAACTATTCACACCACCGTCTCTAGCGTGAAAAATTTCCAATACTGCCTAGACTCCCCAATGCAAGAGGCCTATAAATAGAAGGGGACCCCTTCTATTTCGGGGTTGCGTAATTTGAACTGGCTCCCGTTCGCGAAATAGGACATACGCGGGTACAAGAGGACCTTCAGGTACTGACCCCTTTCATGAAACCTCGCCCCAGGATCTGCCTTTGTGCACAATCCCACTAACGTAAATAAAATTCCAAACCCTTCAGGGTTCCTCCCTTATGCGCAATTACTTCTGTTGCACGCAAAAAACATTCATGTGTGCGCAATCCCTTCATTGGGTGTGGCCTTACCTTAGGGTTCGGCCTTTGCCACTCGTGCGCAATTCACATGCATTGTGTGTAATCCCTCTTCCCCAATTACGTGCCATCCCGGCATTTTGTGCACAAACCCTTTCATTGCGCACAAACCCCGTGACACCTCAACTTGATGCCCCTCAGGTGCCTCCCTGTGTAATAGACCGATGTCATCCATATTGGTCTTGCACGCCATGCACTGTTTTCCCGTACGGCCTTACAGGTTCGTAAGAAGTAACCTCAAGGTCCATTGGGTGGTGTTTCCCATTGCATTGTTTTTCCTCATGCATATTCGCATAGGAATGCTAATGGCTATTGCTTCTTAGTATATCCATGCTAAAGTAGACCCCTCGATGGTGCGTTCTGCAACCCCCCTTCACAATGGCCTTCCTGATGCATTCCCTCCCACAAGGGGTAGAGGTGTCAGTTATTTAAGTCCTAGGGGTGTGAAGAGAACCCACCTAATCCGAGTTGTAGGACATTAAAATTCCAAGCACCTCGTCCTTAACACATGACGTTAAACTGTGATCCGGACTCATGCCTCGCACACAGGGTCCACCCGGCTTGGACATTCTTTAGGTTGTTCATCTCCACGAGAATGGAATCTTCCTCTCATAGAATGATATCCTCCCTCTTGGAGTGGCATTTGGTCATGGGGGAAGGGAAACCACTTGGTTTAAGCCCCTGGCCTCTCTTGCAGAAGGTAGCACCCATGCACCTACGTACTTCCGCACCGCCAAGGCCAGTGGAGGGTGTGATAGGGAACGAGACATCTCTTTTGTTCGGTCCCAAATCCGTCTCCCTCTACGCATTGTCTCACATCGGGCCTCCATCATAGAGTAAGTCTCGGCACCATGGGTCGCTCAACGCATAATCCCCTCCTCACTTCTCACGGACGCACCCTTTGTGACGTGATCATCAGGTCCCTGCAACCTCTTCTTTCTAAAACCGAGCATGAATCACGTGAGCTTAGAGTGAGCACCGACACTGACCCCACATCCAGCGAACTACGTGGACTTTGATTCCCCATCATGAGGATATGTAAGAAGCCTCAACGAGTTTGAATCCCACCACCCGGTCATTCTGACCTCTTTACGTCGGTTCACCAACAATATTGGGCAGCCTCATAGCGTAATCCCCAAATTCCCTCATTCCGAATGACGTTAAACTATCTCTCGAACTACACGGACATTGATTCCTTGCCACGGGGATACGTAGGAATCCTCCATGAGGTTCAATCCCACCACCTGTTCATTCCGACCCCTTTACATCAGTTCACCAACCATTGTGGGCCGCCTCAGAGCGTAATCCCCATATCAACCACTATAGGCCGCCTCAGAGCATAATCCCCATGTCCACAATTGTGGCCCGCCTCAGAGCGTAAGCCTCATCTCCACTATGGTGGGCCACCTCAGAGTGTAATCCCCATCCATTAACCATTGTGGGCTGCCTCAGAGCGTAAGGCCCATATACACCATTGTGGTCCACCTCAGAGCATATTCCCCATATCCACCAATGTGGGCCACCTTAGAGAATATGCCCCATATCCAACAATGTGGGCCGCCTCAGACCATAAACCCCATATCCACAATTGTGGGCCGCCTTAGATCATAATCCCCATATCCACCTTTGTGGGCCGCCTAAGAGCATAAGCTCCATCCATCCATCATTTTGGGCCACCTCAGAGCGTAATCGCCATCCATATATCATGGGCCACCTCAGTGTGTAAGCCCCATCCATCAACCATTATGGGCCACCTCAGAGCGTAAGCCTTATATCCGCTATTGTCGGCCGCCTCAGAGCATAATCCCCATATCCATCATTATGGGACACCTCAGAGCGTAAGCCCAAAATTCCCCCATAATGGACGATGTGAAACTATTTTCCTCCATCCAACATGACGTTAAACCGTCCACCCGATCTACGTGAACTTTGATTCCCTATCATGGGGATACATAGGACGTCTCTTCGAGACTCAAGACCAAAGCCATCACCCATCCTGATTCTTACCTGGGCCTCCACATTCCAGTGGGATCATGCCACTTCACTCCACTCCACAACATCCGGGAAGCCGCCCACATGCTGGCCCCGACATTGGTGTTCCCCCCAGGGGGTTCTTCAATATGATCCACTCTCAGTGTTCTGATCCATCCGATCCGTCTCCGCTAGACCTTAAACTCATGGAATACCTCGTATTAAACATGGGATGATAATAAAAACCTCAAATACATTCCTATGGAATACAATTCCTCGTATTCGATGTGGGTTGACTTCAGCATCTGTGCCCTCGAGAAACCCTATAGTAAGGGACAGATGATAGACATGTCAATCCCCGAGGGTCAAGACACGCCAACGATGTCTCAGCATGAGAACTCCCCTAACTGAAGGTTTCTACCCTGACTAGACCCTTTGGAGCATCTAGATGGAAGAAGTGTAATTAACTGGAGTCCATGAAGATATGGCACCGAGAACGTGATTCACGAATACATCTTAAATCTATGAGGGAGACCCGGACTAGGTGACGAGCTCTAAGGAGGAATCCACAGAAGGAAGAACCAACATCTCATCGTCCTAGTTTCGATCAAGAAGCAGAAGTCCCAGAATAAGGAATGGATTCTTCCTGCCTTTGGAAAGTGGGAATGCAGGGCTACAAGCGGCGTGTCTTCCCCTGCGTGATGGACGCACGCGTGCACCCCGGTGGAAAGCATTAGAAACAGAAAATTGTGAACCTGATGTGAATCCCTTCTCCTAGAGATTGAGACTTGTAGCGTGTGCGGCTTCGGAATATTAGAATGTCACTAGGTCCAGGAACCCAACACTAGAACATGAAACCCGCCAGGGGTTGGGGAAGTCAGGATGTTGAGCACACCGGTTTGCAACATTGTTATCTTGAATCCCCTTTAATGACCACAGATGATGGAATGGAACTGGGATACTAGTTGTCGATTTAATTTCCTATTAGTTTTAATGGGTTCATCTCCCTACTTTCAGTAATCAGACCGCTGCATCCGGAGCCCGATCGCCACCTTCCCACTGGCGCAGTGGTAGGGGCATCACCGACGCGGCCACCCCATGCGGTTCCACCACTTCCAAAACTACTATGACCTCCACGATTGTTGGGCGCTCACACCCCATCTCCCTATCAAATATTATCCAAAATAGGGTGATCAATGACCTTGTTCCAAGGTATGAAGAGGAAGCGGTCATCCCCACCAAGGACATGGCCCGTTTGGACCTCGAGGTAGTTGTGCCTCACTGCCATCGCCGCACTCGAGGGACGCACAGGAAGCCATCTCTCCCCACCCCGACATTCAACAATTTAGGGAGATTATCCCCGAAACACCTTGACACCTCTCTCCCCTATGCCGACGAAGTAGGGGATGTCCGGGTCGGCCCACTCGAAAACCCGCTTAAAGGGTTCACGGTCAGTGCCCCTTCCAGGCCGCGTCAACAACCCCACCCAACTCCCTGGGCTGAGGAGCAGGAAATCCATGTTCCTGCACCACCGGCTCCAACTCACCTGACCCGACGCCAGCATCGAGCACGAGCGGAAGAGGATGCCCACCCTGGGGCATCAATGTTAGTGACCACTTTGGACCGAGCCACTGCTGACTTCTATCATCAATCCCCTGCACACGTTGAGAATGGGTAGTTATATGCCTGATTTGGATCATGGCCCTGACCACCCCTTGGGCAGGATGAGTCGACTCTCCTGGTCTTCGGCACAATAAATGGCCACCGAAGACCGATTTGTGGTAGTGCCATCCAGCGTGAAGGCCTACTCCGTTCCTCCATTCTGGAAGTTATGGGCCCTCCCTCCTTCCATCCTCGGCTCGGAGAATTTCCTAGCACCACCCACATCGTAGGTAAGGGGATTCCCCGTGATAGAAACACTCCGTTTGGAGCTCTCTCCAGCCGCCACTACACGGGGTATGGGGTCACTTCCCCTACCACAGACCGCGAGTATGGAGCCATTGCATATCTAGTCACTCGCCCAAATGGAGGTCCTCCCCGTATCCCTTTTGACATTTTCCCCGGTGCTCCCTGCACCTCGTCCTTCAATCCTCTCCACCCTAGCACCAATACGGAGAGAGGACTCCATGATGGAAATAAACCTTTCCCCAAAGAGCCACATAGGGGAAGGAAGGCGGGACGTCGTCGTTGTAAGAGAAGTGCCAGGGAAGGCCACACGGAAATTAGACCAGTCTATTTCTCATACTCTGAGGCGGAGTACGACTCTACGATGGAGCCCTCTCCTCAGTCCTTTGAGTCAAGGGTTGGGATAAGGATTTTGTGTGTCAGCCTCGTACTCCTTGAATGCAGGATCCATACGATCCCTGCCTCCCTCCAAAGGGATATCCAGGAGTACGAGGACATGGCGTACCCCCATGGATGGAACTTGCTGTCACCATCCGCCTCACTGGAAGCACCTTCAACCTCGGAAAGAGACGAAAAATACCTTTTTTGGGTTTCGAAGGCGGAGGATCCGTGACGTTGCAAACCCTCGGCAAGCACCGACACTATTACAAGAGGCTCGTTCGTCGGCCCATTCAATCATGACGTGGCAGGTAGGACACTGCAACCCTTGGAGGATGACTTCAGATTCGATGGCCAATCGACCTGCTTGCCGTATTCTCTATCGGCCTGCCCACCGCCCCAGCGGCCTGCATCGGCACCGCTGCCAATTTCCCAATCACTCATAGTTGATGAGAGGTCCCATCAAGGGTCAGATCATGAATCAGAGTCATGGAGCTTCTGGAACATCCTCGTAGTAGGCCACTTTCCCGAGAAGTTTTGTCCGGTCAGAGGGTTGGATTTTGATACACAAGAATCGCTCACCCCTGGAGATTTTGAATGTTTTTTCCAGACCATCAGGGCGACTCACTCTCGTCTACGCCACCAGAAAGTACCCTATCCCGTGAGCCAATAACACCTTGAGGATATCAGTGAGCATTGTCGTCTAGTCGACCTGGCCACGCTCCACAAGGTTCGGCACCCCGAGTCACTTGGCCACCACAGGGCCCTCTAAAAACAATTAGTTCATAGTTTTCAAGTACTATACAAAATTTTCATGGAGGCCACCCCCAGAGAATGTCTGTGGATGGGGGCGGTACGCTTCCCTTTTTTTTCAGCGCGACTCGCCAGCAGCCCAACTCACTAGATGGCTCTGAGAGCATGCCCCATAGGGCAGTGACGGTCATTATGGCCGATCTGTTGAGAGTGGGGAACGGTCTGGAACTTCATTATGGGGACTCACCTCCTGGAGACAAGACGATACTGGACCCATCATGGAGGATTAATCGTCAACATAGGAACCTCCTAGGTCTCCCTGCACCCACTGAGGCGTTAACACTGAGCCGGAATGTCGAAAAGGGTAAAGAGCACGTTGGGGCTATCATGCTTTCTGACCCATCGGCCTTAGTGCGGAAGGAAGAGGAAGATGCCAAGAAGGCGACGCTACGTCAAAAACTTTCTGATCAGAAGAGGTTGGTCGATGAGCTTCTATATGAACTAATTTTAGAGCGGCGACCCGACTACGATGATCCTCAGCCATGGAAGCAGGGGAATGAACAACTACCCCTCAGTGAGATTCTCCCAGGAAACCTAGATCATGTCAGGTTCGATAAAAGGGGAGAAGTCGTAGCTCATTGCAAGAGGGCGCGATATTATTATCTGAAACCTCCTGAGCGGCGTGACCACCCAAGAGACCCCGCTCGAGTTCCACATGCCACCCCAATGGTCGCTCCAGTAGTCGATCGATTAGCTACATACTGAATTGAAGAGCCTGGAAATGCGCTTGTGGTAAGGGATCCCCATTAGGATAGTAACCCGCATCTAGACGATCCGATTGTAGCACTAATCGCCCGCTTAGAGGCTCTGGAGACTCGGCAGGTGGCGATCCCACCAGACGGCAAGCCGTACCCAACATGGGTGGATGATATGCCAGCACTTCCAGGATTTGGGAATCCCACTTTCTCCCCCTTTAATGGGACAAGAGAACCGCCATAGCACCAGGCCCACATCAAATAAAGGAGTGGGCCTATGTTAGGGACCCCAGCATCGTAGGAGGCCGCCAAGCTCTATTGCTTTGTTCAGACACCGGAAGGGCCAGCGTTCGTCTTGTATAGCCAGCTCCCTGTCGGATCCATGACTAGATTGGAGGACTTTTTCAGAAAATTCCTCTACCAGTTCATTTCCACAACCCGAAAGACAAACATCACACACCTCTTCGGGTGAAAGCAAAGGCCTGGTGAGCGAGTCACAGACTTCATCGCCTGGTGGAAAGGGCTCACATACTCCATTTAAATTCCACTAACTCAGGTGAAATTACTGAAAATGTGCATAGGTAACGTCAAGGTAGATTTGGTTCCTTCTATGATCACTCATAATTACCCTAGAGGGTTCTGGGACTTTTTAGACAAGGCTCAGAGCCTTGAAGAAGCCCTACAACAGGCCAGTCAGGCACGCCCGCTGCCTCCTATAATCTGAGCATGGGGAGATGTCAGGGCCGAGCCCACTGCTGTGGCCCAGATAGAAGCCCACATGTAGCTAGAATTTCTACCATTGAGGCCAGCTCCACTGTCCCATAGGGGTTCTCCCCCATGGGCATAACTTCCATCCCAGCAGGGGCTGCCTCAAAATCGGTAAGGGCCTCTATGTAACGTGACGCCATCGCCTATGAGAGATAATTAGGTTCTGCCTCCTTGGCATGCTCTTCCGACCCCTCGTCAAGTTCATCCTCCTAGAGACCCCTTTCCGGAAAAATGTAATCGGACCTACTCGTTTGACGAGGCTCAGGTCCCCGGTTACATCTACAGTGCCTTGCAGCAGAAATTTGTATGGTTTCCTGAGTTCCAAAAGCCAGAAGAGGAGCATCTCAATGATCACCCCAACTACTACCCTTCTCACCGGACCCTGGGGCACACCATTCAGTGATGCTACATGTTCAACGATTGGATCCTAGACCAGATTGAAAACAATATACTTAGGTTGGGCCCAGCCCCATCACAAGTGCCATGTGTCATTGTGAGATCAGATAGTAGTAGCAGCGACGAGGATGGATGATAGTAGGTTTCTGACAGTGGGTCCCAGAAGTAAAATGACTAGATGGACTACAAGACGGCCTCCTGTTCCCATGGAATCATCCATTCACACCTGAATCAGCCAGAGCCCTCAAAAGCTGCATTTAATACTTCGGCATCGTCATCTCATCCAGCATCTTCCCAGAAGAGCAAGCGGTGGTGGCGTAAGAAGAAAGAGTGTGCCCTGCCGTTGTCATCATCATCCCGCACTCTTAGTGAATTTATGTCCCCAGAAATGGGCATCCTTCACAGAATCCATACCATGGTGCATGAATCCTCAAGTGACATTTCGGGGTAGGCTTCGGCTAACACCATAGATTTGGTAAATCCCTTTTTGACTCCCGACGATGAGGAACACCGGGTAGACATTCCCAATGTACCTAGACATCTCTAGCATCATCGAAGCTGGGGTTACATGAATCACCGGGGCACAACAGTTGCCACCTCTAGCCTGGTCGTTCATGCCGCGGAGACCAGAAAGCAGGCACAGCGTAAAGCTCAGCACATGTTTCCCCTTCATCCGGTGTCGACAGGTTCACCTCCACCACAGTTTGTGTTACTGGATTAGGTGGAACCTCCTCGGCCATGTGGCGACCAGCTTCGCCTTGCTACCAGCTGACCCCAGCCTTCCGGTCCTCATTCAGCAGCCACTCTATGGGATTACTAGTGAACAGCGAGATATGACTAGTACCAGTCAACCGCCAGCTCAGCCGTCAGGGCCTATTGTACCTCTGATCGCAAAGCAGCATCCTATAAGAAAAAGCTCACATCTGGCCCGAAAGTATGATGTTTTGAAGCACCTTGATGGCATTCTTTCGAGGAATTATATCCTTTAAGGTCTTCTTCTGTCGTCTGGAATGTGTGAGGCACTTTCTAAGGCCCTAAGAATCCCCCTCCAGTTCGAGACGGAGGTAGCGGCTAAAGAAGCCTTCCACACTGAGTAAATTGAGAACGTCGAATGCCAAGAAGTTATCTCATTCTTCGATGATGACAAAAACCTTCCTATACAGGGTCACATTCACCCAATGTACATCACTGGCCCATTCAATGAAGTGGAAGTCTATCGCAATCTTGTTGACATGGGTTCTGGGATTAACCTAATCCCGACTCAGACATTGCAGAAGATGGGTCAATCTGAGGATGATTTAACTCCCTCCGACCTCAGAATCTAGGTATATGACAGGACTGAGCAAACCCCAGTCGCCAAGATCCGCTTGAAGACCCAGTTTTGTGGCCTAATTTCCAGCACCAAATTCATGGTTATCTCCCAGTACATCGTATACAACGTATTGATGGGCATGCCATGACTTCACCTTCACGTGGTGGTCCCCTCATCGTATCACCAATGCCTCAAATAAACATTAAGGGTTGATTAGGCATGCTCCAAGGAGATGCATCTCTTTTTGCCTCTTATGAAGCCCGTTATTTGGACACCGACTATTACAAGAGCAAGGATAAATGAGTCGAGAAAAGTGAAGTTGAGCCCATCACTACTACAACTGACCCTTGGGCAGGTTTGGATGACTGTTACATTTTCCCAATATATCGGTTGGAGGCCACGAACCCAACATGGGGCAGTGTTTTTTAATTTATGTTACAAGAGGAAGGCATATTTCTATGTCCAAGCGACGGTGGGAAATCACCTCGTACTCCTACACCAACCAGCCTCAGGTGATCCCGGAACCTCCTACTCCTATACAGTATCGAGATATCAGGCTCATGGAAACGGTAGTACATCAGACGTGTCTCTTCCACTGGGCTTTAATTGACTGACTCAATCCAACACGCCACCACTGATTTGATTTCATCAAGCGTGGCCCCTTGGACCGAAGGCCAGATGGGATTGGATCAACTGCCTTCATCGCTATGGTCATAGTCGCGCCTGGGTCTCTTGACGTGATGACCACTGCCTCTCAGGCTGGCACCCACATCCCATCAGAGCCTGGTGGCTTAGAAGAAACTTACCCCATAGAGGATCCCTCCACATGTGTAGAATAGGATCTATAGGATTCTCCCCCGACCATTGAGGAAGGTGTCTCCACCATGGTCGACGAATTGTTATAGGTGAACCTTAGTAGTGTGACGGACCTAAGAACCATGTTGGTTTGCACCGCCATGCCCCCCCCCCCCCCCGAGGAGTAGCAATGGTATTTGTAATTCATCAGACAGCACCGTGATGTGTTTTTTTAGAGTTACGACGAGATTCCAGGATTAGACCTTCAGGTATCCATCCATTGCATTGGTCTCCCGAAAAACCATCACGGGTTCAAGAAGCCTCCCAAGAAGATGAACCATTCTCACGTTTCCATGGTTTTGTCCAAAATTTACAAGATTATCAAAGCCAACTTCATTAAGGAATTTCAGTACCCCAGTTGGATAGCCAACATTGTGCTAGTTAGGAAGAAGAACAGACAAATCAGAGTCTCTATCAACTTCCTCGATCTCAATTCCCACTGTCCGAAAGATGATTTTCCTCTTCCTATGACAGAGATGTTGATTGATGCAACGGATGGGTTCCATGCCCTCCCATTCATGGATAGGTATTCTGGGTACAACCAGATAAGGATGGATCATGAGGATGAGGATTCCACTCCCTTCAGGGCGCCCCAAGGTACTTTTTTTATCTAGTTATGCCCTTCGTTTTGAAGAATGCTGGTGCCACATATCAGTGGGCCATGCATCTCATATTCAGTCTGATTCTGGTATTGTTGGTGGAATGATACATGGATGATCTGGTTGTTAAATCATGCCAGTGACATAACCATATCAAGGAACTTGAAAAAGTGTTAGGTTTCCTCCCTTCCTACCGCCTGAAGATGAACCCATTGAATTGTACCTTTGGGGTCACCTCTGGAGAGATCATATGATTTTTTGTTTGATAAAGAGGTATTGAGATACACCCAGAGAAGATCAAGGCCATCATTCAGATGCCTCCCCCAGAAAAAATTATGTACCTTCGAGGTCTCCAAGGCCACTTAGCCTACATATGTCGATTCATTGAGAATCTGGATTGAAAGTGTAATACCTTTTCCCATCTCATGAAGAAAGGTGCCACCTAAGAATGGGATGAAGAGTGTCAGACTGCCTTTGAGGATGTCAAGCAGTATCTGCTCCAACCTCTGGTCTTGATGCCACCCATCTCCGTGAAGCCGCTGATCCTTTACGTGACCACCCTGGAATGGTCCCTCAGCACACTTCTCACCCAGAAGAACAATGAGGGAACAGAGAACAAACTCTACTACCTCAGCCGCATGCTCCTCGAGATGGAAATCAAATATTCTCCCACCGAGAAGAGCTGCCTTAAGCTCATATTTTCGGTAAAAAAATTACGGCACTACTTGAAACACCATGAGGTACAACTGGTCTCTCGGGTAGACCCATTGAATGTCATTTTGAACCATCCTATGTTAACTAGACGACTGTCATGGTGGGCAATGATAATCCAATAGTTTGACATCCAGTTTTTTCCTTAAAAGGGTATCTAAGGACATGCATTAGTGGATTTTCTAGTCGCCCACCCAACCTCCATGGATCAGCAACTGGACATTGCTTTTCCTGAGGAGGAAATCCTTTCATTTGATCATGTTGTCCCATGTTGGAAGATCCACTTCGATGGTGCCTCTCAGAGCCACACCGGTAGGAGGTTCAATGATCCCAGGCTCAACAGAGTGGGCCTAGATATTGACTTCATCACCTTAGAGCAAGCCGTTCTTCCAATCTCATTTCTGTTGTCAGAGGGGTGCACTAACAACGATACAGAGTATCATGCCATCATTACTGGTCTTGAGCATTCCCTTGAGATTGACGTGCCCCATCTACATGTGAAAGGGGATTCTGAGCTAGTCATCAACCAGGTCAATGGCAACTATGTTGTCAGAAAGCCAGAACTTGTGCCATTTTTTGGGTGCACCCTCCATCTAATGGCCCAGTTCCCTTCTCGGCTGGAGGACGTTCATACCCCCCGATCATAGAACGGTCGATCAGATTCTATCGCCAGCCTACCGCATCACTTGAAAAGCATGAATAGGATGACCTGATTATC
Organism: Viscum album; assembly: GCA_963277665.1. Classification (NCBI taxonomy): domain Eukaryota; kingdom Viridiplantae; phylum Streptophyta; class Magnoliopsida; order Santalales; family Viscaceae; genus Viscum; species Viscum album. Next base: position 437,869,708 of record OY728158.1, read on the forward strand.
CTCGTGGTGCACCAGAGAGTTATTTCTCCCATTACCCCAGAGGATGATCGCGGCCCGTGAGTTAACCATCTTACCACTGGTGCCCCTATGTCAGGATCCCTGAGTACTTCATATGCATTGATCTAAATAATTCCTGATTGGAGGAAACCCTCGGTTGAATACCTCCAAAATGGTAATCTTCCAGCAGACCACACCGAGCGCGAGCGAATCCTATGCCGCGCACTACATTTTACCCTTCTGAGTTGTCCCAGCCTTGAGCAGATCTTTTGCAAATTCGGATTTGATGTTATTATCCACTGTTTCCTTCAAGAAGTCGAGATTCCACATGTCATGAATGATTCATTATGGTTTATGTGGAGCCCATCAGGCTGGTTCAATGTTGTCTCACCAGATTAGGAGACTGGGATACTTCTGGTCCTCCATGATCCATGACAGCATCGAGTTCTCCAAGAGGTTCCATGCATTCCATGTTCATGCTAACTTTGCTCATTGGTCACCAGAGCCTCTACACACTAACAAGTATTGTTGGCCCTTTGTAGTCTGGGGTTTGGATGTTGTAGGACCTTACCCACCGGCAACGACCCGCCAATGCCTGTTCATTCTGACCGCTACGGATTTCTTTTCCAAGTGCGAAAAGGAATTTCCACTCAAGGAAGTGAAAGATAGTTCTATCAACGAACTCGTGAGTTCCATCATCATCTATCAATTTGGAGTACATCAGGTGATCCTCACTCATAACGACACCATCTTCCGAGTAGTCGAGTTGATTAAATTTTACACCAAGTACAACATTTAATCTAACCATACCTCCCTCTATCATGCGTAATTAAATAGAAAGATCGGGGAATTTCACAAAACCCTCTCAAACATTCTGCAAATGATGGTTGGTCAGAACAAGAAGGATTTGCTGGATAAACTCCCCAACACCCTTAGGGATTATCGGACGCCGACTCATAATTCCGCCTAGGTGACCCAGTATTCCCTGGTTTATGGAACTGATGTCATCCTGCCCATCAAGATTCAGTTCCCCTCATTTCACACAGTAGTCCATGACCAGCAAGCACCGGATAGAGATTCTGAAATCCGTCTAGCTGAATTAGAAGCACTGGACGAGAATAGGCTTCATGCTTTGCACAACCTAGAAAGGCATCAGAGTAGGATGGCTCGAGCTTTCAACAAGAAGGTTCACCTCCGCTCCTTCTTGCAATGTGACCTGGTACTGGCCCTCAAGGTGCCACTGATCCCCAGCAGGAAACCACCCATGTTGAAGCCCAAATGGGAAGGACCTTTCATTGTCCATAAGGTATATCACAATAGTGCGTACTCTCTATTGACCATGGATGGTGTGCGTGGAACTCCTCCCCCCAATGCCAAGATTCTTATGCAGTATGTTTCCTGATAATATGGTCCCCCATGACCTTAAACTGGACCACGGTCCCGCATGACCCTAAAGAGGATTTGGTCCAGCATGACCTTAAACTACATTTGGCCCAACATTTGGACCCCTAAGGTCCCCCATGACCTGAAACTGGCCCACACTCCCTAATGACCCTAAACTGCATTTGGCCCAGCATGACCTTAAATTTCATTTGGCATTACATTTGGACCCCTACGGTCCCCCATGACCTTAAACTGGCCCACGATCCTGCATGACCCTAAACTGCACGCTCGTCCTGAACGACGTTAAACTATAATCCGGTCAGGCCTCCCTGACCGAGGCCTAGACTTGGGCCCCTAGCCCAGGACCTCTCCTATTAAATTGTATGGTTTGGTGTGGGATTACATCCTCATTCATGTCTAGTTACTCTCTGCATCATACGAATTCTTGGAAGATATGCATCTAATCATCTTACATGATGTTAAATTGTGTTTCTAGAACTACGTATGGCTTGATTACCATCCTTATGGGATACGTAGGACAACCTAAACACCTAGGTTTCAAGTCTATCACCATCTATTAAGATATCCCAAGATCTCTCAGTCACCATGGCCTCTTGGTGTGTCCCTATCCATGTGGGGAATATATAGGTGTGGTATAGTGTTTTTGGCACCATGCCCCCTTCTCCCCAGAATCCTCCATCTTTTGGCCGCTCTCAAAATGAGCCCTTCGACCCCCTTTCAGTGGTCTGTTAATGTGTTCAAAGTACTCTGGTCTAGGACCTGGAGTGTTAGATTCAACTTAGGCAAGTTTTTTCCACTTGTCTATCTTTGTGCTCCCCTTCATTTGGCCCCCCCATTATCTTTCACACCCGGAGGGACCCACAAGAACGGCCTGGATACAACACCTAAGGGATATCCTACCGTCATGGGCCAACACCCCTGAGGGTTTCAAACAAAAAATTGATACAAATCCCACATTGTGAATATGGTCATAGGTTGATGCTCATTTGTTTTTCCCAAAGGCTAACACGACAGGGTGTTGTGTTGCGAACATGGTCAGCAGTAATCCTGTATCATCACGCCGACTCCTTCAGGCCCTGAATGTTGGTTGCATGATTCACATTATGTTCCATCCCATCATGTCAAGGTGGAATCTTGACACTCCTTGCACTAACCCTCAATGCGCTTCCACACATCATGCAGCCAGAGCTGCGTTATGGCGTCTCTTGGGGTTCCCGCGATCCGAGCGCTAGGATTATAGGCTTGGGTCTTCTATAAGAGCCATGAACAGCTTGACCCTCATACCCACATGATATGAGGGGTCTCCCAGACATTGTGATTCTGGCCTAGCTCAGCTAGAAGCTAGTGTTTCCTTCTCCTTGATCTTTAAACCCTTGTCGGCCCCTTGGCCCGAGGATCCTCTCCCGGAATCACGTGTGGTGATGGTATGGGATAATGTACCCATCCGCATCGGGTATGATTTATCGTATCACGTGCATTCCCCTGGGTCCATTCCATAAGACCATAAATTGTGCTGGTTGGTCCTACCACATGACCATAAACTGTGATGATATAATCCTGGATGCACGGAAAAAAACAACACTGAATTTTGATGACCACTCCATAGGGGACATCACGTTTGGTATTGGTCAATTACCATACCATTTGTTAATGTTTGTGTACGGATTTATTATTGTGGTGATGCCAAGAATTTCTACCCTAGGCCAGTAACTCCAAAAAAGAAAAACCATTCACCTTCAAGGACAAACAAGATACATAAAATGTCGTTTCTTTTGGTGTGAGGGATAGACCAGCTTGCCCCTTTCATCCTTGGGTCAGTTACCTTCATGTGCCATGCCACCTCCAAGAAATATGTATGGCTTGATCCCCATCCTTATGGGGTATGTAGGGATTCCCAGACCTCCTGTCTTTGAGTCCAGCTTGAGGTATTCTAATTCATCATGCTTGTCCCACCTTTGGTACATTGACTACGGGACCGCGCGGGGTAGTGTTGTATTATGTCATCATTCACGTTGGGTTTTTATATAGCCGCCCTGCATGCACCCTATTATAAAAATTATCCCTCATGTTTACTATCCTGGAAGACATTAAATGGGACCTCCATGAACTACGTATGGCATGATTCTCATCTTTATGGTATAATTAGGAGTGCCTGGGCACTTCCCCCACGGGCCAATCCCAACTTTCCTATTTTGTCCATTAACCAGAACACTTTTTTCCAAGGAACACATGGTATTCAGGGCATCGTCCTCATCCACGTCAGATTTTGTAATCACCTTACCATGTGTCTCCCGCCCTCCTTACCATTCCTTGGTCTGAGTTCTAAGACTTTAAACAAAAAACCTTTTCTAGAACTACATTTGGCTTGATTATCATCCTTATGAGATACATAGGAAACCCCAAACATTCTGTCCTGGTTCCATTCCCAGGGATAACCACATCCCGTCCCTACTCACTATCGGCCCCTTGGCCTAACTCCTTGGGGATTGGTGTAACTGAAGCATCTTCCCTGAATGATTTCGGGATTCCCCATAGTGATTGGGAAGCGATAGTTCTCTCCCCAGAGAGGTTCTGTGTAAAAGTAGATATGATCTGTGACCAAATTAATATGTCTGCCTACTGTGCCTCCACCATAGTGGTATAATTTTGGGAGCGTTGGATTCTGTTCAAAAAAACCACCAATTCAATTCCAACGATTTGTGTTCCCCTTTATTCGGATCTTCATCCCATTTCACGTTTGATGGTACCCTCTAACAGTATAGATACTTGACCTATGGTCCGCCTATTGTAACAATATGGATGATCGACCTATGGTCCGCCTGCAATCATAGGCAAATGTTCCGGAAGACTATTCACATTTGATGGGACCCCCTAACAGTATGGATGCTTTACCTGTGGTCCGTCTTTTGTAACAATGTGGATGATAGACCTTTGGTCCGCCTGCTATAACAATATAGATGGTCGACCTATGGTCCGCCAGCTGTCTTGGGCCAATGTTCTAGAAGACTGGTCACATTTCATGGGACACCCTAACAGTATGGATGGTTGACCTATGGTCAACTTGTTGTAACAATATGGATGATAGACCTTTGTTCTGCATGCTGTAACGATATAGATGATTGAACTATGGTCTTCCTGATGTCCTGGGCCAACGTTCTGGAAGACTGGTCACGTTTGATGGGACCCCCTAATAGTATGGATGCTTGACATGTGGTCCACCTGCTGTAACTATAGGGATGATAGACCTTTGGTCCGCCTGTTCTAATAGTATGGATGATCGACCTATGGTCCACCTTCTTCCCTAGGCCAACGTTCAAAAAGATTGATTGAGGATATTTGAGTTAGGCCCCGTGTTGCGAACATGTTCAGTGGTCAGCCCTCATTTGTTGTCCCCATTTCAGGCCAATGCGATATGGATGCTACGTTTCTTCCACGGTTAATAGCTATCCTCTATCGTTAAGCCCCTCCCATGGTGTTCCGAATTTGGGTAACATGATTCACCATTTTCATCTCCCTATGTTCGAATTGATTTCAATGCCCCTGACATTGCCATGGTCATGTGTTAGTGCATGGTGAGGAGATGATACATTGATCTGTCTAAGGTCTCCTCCCTTCGGCTGGACCTCCCTCTCCTCTATAGAAATCTGGGCCCGATTTCAGATCCATGATGATTGGTTGACGCCCCACGGTCAAACAAAATGATAATATTAGTATCCTTTGTATCTCGCACTGGGTACGACCCACATGATCTTATGAGTGAATTGTTATCTATTTAGGGATTATGGTTGGGCGTATTAAACCAAGGTTACATATAAATAGATTCATCCATACATTGGTTCTCAATGGTGAGTAGTATAAGCATAAAAGTTCATGAGATGGCCAAAACGGGGCCCTTAAGGATCAGTGTTTTGGATTGATCTTTCCAACGCCGCTACCCTTTGGCAAGTAGCCTCTAGGACCACTTCTAACTCCATGAAAACCCTCTCTTTATCAGAATCTGTAGATAATAGTTCGCCAATCCTAGATTGGGCCTGCACCCATTCAGTTTAAAGTATGATCAACTGGTGACTCACCTCCATCAGTTGTTCTTGGGTGTCATCCAGCTGGCCCGTAAGTTTCTCCACGATCTCATAGCATGTTGTGATGAAGGCCTCCTTCTATGTCGCATGCTCATCGAGGAGTCGGATCTCCTACACCTCCCTCATGAATTCTTGGGTTCTTGCTAATTCTTTCCAACACTGGGCAACATCGGTGCACCAGCTGATCTCATGTATCCTCTCGACCATGTAATCACGGACCGTTAGATGAAGGCGTTGAGCATCAGCCTCTCCGACACACAGGAAACACAGCCAGGTCTGGTGCGATCTCATCCGCCCTAGCCAATCCCTCTGAGGATGCCTGAGAAAATGCTGGATGCACTTCCACCCTTTGTTTCATGTCATCTGGCTCTCCTCGGCGGCTTCCGAGTCTGAATCATCTATCTCCATGGGATAAACATGCCGGTATACAGGAAAGGAATCAAGTAGGTCAGCAGAAGGATCTACCTTAGAGATGCTTTCCTTAGGAATAGTATCCTCGATGTCTGGGTGACATTCCTCTCTCACCTCGTCAACGGAGGTTATTTCATCATCTTCCATCCTCACTCCAATGTCAGCACCACTAATGTCTGTCGCACCCTGCTCACCAACTGTCGGGGCCTACTCAGTTTGGGAAGTATGTTTTGGAGGCGGTGGTACATCCACCACTAGTCCACTCACGGACAGCCCAGGTTAAACATCCCAAAGAGCCTCTAACGTCAAGATCACTGTACAAGGGTGCATCCTATTTAGTTGAGTTCTCTAACAGTAATCACCAGTAGCGAAGCAGGGGACGTACAAGAACCCAGAGTGTCAGCCTCTGGTGTCTGGATGTTACAGGAGCCATCGTGACAGGAGACCCATCTTCGCTTGTCAGTTCGATGATAGGCGTCAGAGCCACACCCTATCCCACCATCGCCTCTTCTCCTTCCACTATTGGGGACACCTGATCACCGTATATATGCTCCTGAGTGAGATAGAGAAATGGGTCATAAATTAAAAGGGAGAATGGATGAAGAAGGAGGATCAATAAGGATAGAGACAGACCTTGAGAAGATCGGTTATGTCCATGTCGGAGCTGACGATATTTCCACTCTCCTACAGGATCCCTTGACAGGACCCTCCCTAAGATCCTTCGTCCTCTCCTGTCTCCTCCTCTCCCCCCGACTCGTCATCACTTTCAATTTGTCCCAACGGCATCATTTCTGGATCATGGTCTTGTCCGAGCATCATATTCAGTAGGAAAGGTGGCTCCACACGCTGACCCCCTTAGTTCACATATGTGTCCATTTCTGTTAGATATGTGTGCCACTGATGGAAGTTTTATCTATCGGTAACCCGAATGATCCCGACTACTAGAAGAAGGATCTCATCCTGCATTATCTTCTGCCAAAGGGCTTCAGTGATCATTGATTTCTGTAGGGTCATCTAGGCTGACCATAATGCCGGGAAGATTCCATTGTGGGAATGTTCGAGCAGGTATCTTATCTGCTTCCCAGGATGTTCTCTGGCTGCACCGTGTGACCCCCCTACGGGCAACGAGGTCCCATCAACACCATGCGATATCCCCGCTGCTGAGGTCCCGGCCTGCACAGGCCTCGCTGCCTGGCGCACCCCTAATCCCCACCTTCTTGTAGCACTTTTCATTCTCTCTCGTTGCCCCATTTACACACGGGTAATCTCATGTTGCTAAACTCTCTTGCCTAAAAGCCCCTCAGGGTACACGATAGCCAAATGATCGGCATACTTAGTTGATAGGCCAACATCGACCTCGATGGGATCAAGGGCAATGACGTCACTAGAGACATAGGTGGTGAACACTAACCACATCTAGCGAAGTACATAGGGATTATTCTCTTCCCAGACATCCGTGAATACCCACTTTGGCATTTGCTGGAGGAACCCGAACTGCCTGGAAAATCGGGACTGCACGTAAGGATCGCAGATGATCTTCCCATCAATCCGAGCCACAAGCACCCCACTTCAAATGCTCTGGATGTATTATTTCTGCTTCAGCGATCCATCCCTTTTGTCTACCATTTGACCGATTGGGGTGGGGAATGGGTTGGAAGTTAAAGTTGGTGTGGTTACCAATTCTGAACCTTACCCTCTCCTTGTTGAGTGCCATCAGCGCAACCCCAACAATGTTCAGCAGAGATGGCTACAGGCCTTTGCCCGAAGGACGAATGACATTTGGGAAAGTGTACCCGCCAAGATGAGCCACCACCCAGCCCTGGAAGATCTCGAAGAGGCCACACACCCTCTGTGGAAACCCTTCTCTTGAGATGTTTCCCAGAATGGTGTACAACCTAGCCAACACGGGGACCCCCATATTGAACAATTTGTAGGAGGCCATGGTTCCCTCCATCACTAGAGTTGCTATAAGGATGCCCATCCTTGTGTCCCACATGGCATGAGCCACCTATTCTGGAAGGTGGCAAGGAACCCGACATATTGGACATTCGGGTCTTAGGCCTCGATAACATGCCAGCCCCATGATTGGTATTTCTCCGCCTCTAGGGTCCTCCGGTATGACCCATTATCGCTCCAATGAGCCATGTTTGGGCACCGTTTTTCCCGTCCCGACATCTTGACCATCGGGTCCTTCTCCAGGAACAGGCTGAACCAGTCCTTATAGTTGATATCCTTTAGGAAGTCCTTGACCTACAGCCTCTCTTTGGCCAAGTCCAGCAGGTTCCATGTCACCATGGGGGTCCGTGATCTCTCCTCCTAGGTGTTCATTGGGGGAAGGAACTCGTCTTATTGGAAACCCTCTAGTGGGATACCTCTGATGCTGTGAACTTCCCAGAGATTGATACCAACTTTCGCATGGTGAATATGGAATGTGTTGGTGTCATGGGACCATCGGGAGAACAGCTCAGGGACGAGTTCAGGTTGGAGGTAGAAGTGAAACTGTGACGTCCACACCACCTCAAACAGACCAATGTGTTGTAGCTCGGCCCTGAATTGGTTGCACATATGGAGAACCCAGTATTCCTAGGCCCACTCTCTAGTGATGTTGCCTCTGGACCACAAGTCTCAATCTTGTAGCCATCCCTTAGTATATTCCGTGATGCTCTGACGGAACATGCTTTGGTAGAGGGATGGAGAGCTCTCTGCAACAGGATCACCCCCTGAAATAATCCCAGTCCTTGGGTTTAGGACACACAAATCCATGTGTCTAGTCTCTCTGGTAGGACGACCATTGTTGGTGATATTAGATTAGGGAAGGTCATCCTCCCGGGTCACCCATGATCGCGTTGTGTCAACCTCGAAGCCTGGTAGTGGAAGCACCTCCAAGTTTCCGAAGTTCCATATAGGAAGGTTGTTGAAAAGAGGATACACCTTCTGGGTGGGATTTAGCAGGTTGAACAAGCTATGGTTGTTGGAAACAACCACCTTGATGCCATAAACTTCATCGTTCACCATCATTTCAGCTCTACGAGCGGCGACTTCCCCCTCATCAATTTGGTTTGCACCCATCTCAAGAGCTTTGAGAGAGGTGTGTGAAATCTGGATCGGTTGCGCGAAATCGGAGCGGCTGGCACGGAATATCATGGGTTTGCGTGTAAAATACGACCGAAACTCAGAAGGAATTGTGTGCTGCCAAAGCGTGTTTTACGCACAGGCATAAAGAAAATTTCCCTCACGAGATCTTGGATCTTATCGCGCGAGACAGTGGCATACGGTGTAGGGGAACCATTGAACCTTTTATAGGTGAAGCCGGGGGTTCCACACCGCCGGAAAAGAGGATTCTGTGCTGATCCTTCGTTTTGTGCACCGTGATTGTTTTTGCATGTAGAGGGCCCGTGCAGTCCAACACTTCAGCGTCTCCCTCAGAATCTGATCATTGCGACCTCTCGCCGATCTAATTCTGACGGGGGGGGGGGATTTTTAGAAGCTAAAAAGTCTGTAACTACTAAAAGAAGTTTTGAAATGATTAAGAGAAGTAATATTCAGACCCGGAGGCCCAATCTGAAGGGCTTGAAAGTGCTGTGCGAAATAAAGGTGGATGTTTACAAAAAAATTTAGGCCGCATGAAAGGAGTCTGGGATTCACGAAAGGTCCCTGGTGCCAACGGGAAATTTTTGTGCTCCCACGCCCGCGCGATTAACTTTTCATGCCACCGTCTCTTACGTGAAAAATTGCATGTGCCGCCTGGATTCTGGGATTCCAGGGGCCTATAAATAGAAGGGGACCCCTTCCATTTCGGGGTTTCAGAATTTGAATCAGATCTCGTGTGTGAAATAAGACTTCTGCGTGCGCAAGATGACCTTAAGGTACTAACCCTTTTCACGCAACCTCGCCCCAGGATCCACCTTTGTGCACAATCAGACTGGCTTAAATAAAATTCCAAACCCTTCAGGATTCCTCCCTTGCACGAAATTCCTTCTTTTTCATGAAAAAAATGTTATGGTGCATGCAATCCCTTCGTTGGGTGTGGCCTTACCTTAGGGTTCTACCTTTGCCACTCACGTAAAATTCACATCCTTTGTGCACGATCCTCCTACCCAGCACAATCCCTAAGCCCCAATTACGTGAAATCCCGACATTTTTCACGCAATCCCTTTCTTTGCCCGAAATCCCCGGGACCCCTCACCTTGATGCCCCTGAGTGCCTCCCTGCGTAGGTGCCCAATGTCATCCATACTGGGCATGCACGCCATGTGTTGTTTTCCCGTACGACCTTCAAAGCTCGTACAATGTAACCTCAAGGTCCCTTGGATGATGTTTCCTGTCATGTTGCTTTGCCTCATGCTTCTTCACATAGGCATGCTAACGGCTATTGCTTCTTCACATAGCCACACTAACGTGGACCCCTCGATGGTTCGTTCTGTGATCTCCCTTCACAATGGCCTTGACGATGCCTTCCAGACCCCAAGGGGTAGAGGGTGCCGGTTCTGTAAGTGCTAAGGGTGTGGAGCGAAACCACTTTTCCCAAGCTGCAGGACGTTTAACTCCCAAAAACCTCATCCTAAACACATGACGTTAAACTATGATCTGGCCACGTGCCTCGCACGCTAGGTCCCCCATCTCGGACATTCTTTACGCCACTCATCTCCACGGGAATGGAATCTTCCTCACCTGGAATGATATCCTCCCCCTTGGAGTGGAGTTTGTCCACGGGGGGTGGGCAGCCATCTTGGTGTAAGCACCTATCCTCTATTGCGGAAGGTAGCACCCATGCACCTCTGTACTCCCCCCCCCCCACCAAGGACAGAGGAGGGCGTGATAGGGAATGAGACATCTTATTTGTTCGGTCGCAAATACCTCTACCTCTATGCTTTTTCACACTTCTAGCCTCCATCCTGGAGTATGTCCCATCACCATGGGCAGCTCAATGCATAAGCCCCTCTTCACTTCTCATGGATGCACCCTTTGTGACGTGATTGTTAGGTCTCTGCGACCGCTTTTTCTCACACCGAGCATGACTCACGTGAGCTTAGAGTGAGCCCCGACCCTGGCCCCACCTCCATCGAACCGCGTGGACTTTGATTCCCCATTACGGGGATACGTAGGAGGCCTCCATGAGGTTCAAGCCCACCACCTGATCATTCCGACCTCTTTACGTCGGTTCACCAACCATTTTGGGATGCCTTAGAGCATAAGACCCCAATTCCCCCATCCCGCGTGACGTTAAACTGTCTCCCAATCTACGCGGACTTTGATTCCCTGCCACAATGATACATAAGAAGCCTCCCCAAGGTTCAATCCCACCAATCGGTCATTCCAACCTCTTTAGTTCGCTTCACCAACCATTTTGGGCCACCTCAGAGTGTAAGACCCATATCCACCATTGTGGTCCGCCTTAGATTATAAGCCCCATATCCAACACTGTGGGCTGCCTCGGAGCGTAAGCCCCATGTCCAATATTGTGGTCCGCCTCAGAGCGTAAGACCCATATCCACTATTGTGGGACACTATAATGTGTAATCCCCAGCCATTAACCATTGTGGGCCACCTAAGAGCCTAATACCCATATCCTCTAATGTGGGCTGCCTCAGAGAGTAAGCCCCATATCCACCACTATGGGCTGCCTCAGATCGTAAGCCCAATATCCACCACTGTGGCCAACCTCAGAGCGTAAGCCCCATATCCACCATTCTGGGCCGCCTCAGAGCGTAAGCCCCTTATCCACCATTGTGGGCCGCCTTAGAGCATAAGCCCCATCCATCCATCATTATGGGCCGCCTCATAGTGTATTCCCCATTCATCATGGTGGTCCACCTCAGAGCGTAAGCCCCATCAATCCATCATGGGCCACCTCAGAGTGTAAGCCCAATCCATCAACCATTGTGGACCGCCTTAGAGCATAAGGCCCATATCAACTATTGTGGGACGCCTCAGAGCGTAAGCCCCATATCCATCATTATGGGATGCCTTAGAGCGTAAGTCCCAAATTCCCCCATCTGGCATGACGTTAAACTGTATGCCTCCTTCATGCATGAAGTTAAATAGTCCACCCTAACTACATAGACATTGATTCCCTGTCACGGGGATACGTAGGAAGTCTCCTAGAGACTCAAGCCCAAAGCCATCACCCATCCCGATTCTTACCCGGGCTACCACATCCTGGTGGTATCATGCCACTTCAATCCACTCCACATCATCCGGGAAGCCTCCCATGAGCTGGCATTGACATCGGTGTTCCCCCAGGGGGTTCTTCAGTCTGATCCACTCTCAGTGTTCTGATCAGTCTGATCCATCTCCGCTAGACGTTAAACTCACGGCATACCCCATGTTAAACATGGGAAGCTGAGGAAAACCTCAGATACATGCCTATGGCATAAAATTCCCCACGTTAGATGTAGGATTCCTCAAGCATCTCTGCCCTCGAGAATCCCTATAGTAAGGGAAGAAAGACAGACATGCCAATCCCCCAGCATCAAGACACACCAAAAATGCCTCAGTGTGACCACTCTCCTAACCGAAGGTTACAGCCCCGACCAGACTCCTTGGAGTGTCTCGACGAAAGAAGCATAATTAACTAGTGTCCATAAAGATATGGCACTGAGAATGAGATTCACGAATACGTCTTAAATCTATGAGGGACACCCGGACAAGGTGAAGATCTCTAAGGACAAATCCACGGAAGGAAGAATCGACATCCCATCATCCCGGTTTCAATCAAGGAGTAGACATCCCTGAATAAGGAACGGATGCCTCCCACCTTTGGAAAGCGGGAATGTGGGGCTACAAGGAGCGCGTCCTCCCCTGCATGATGCAAGTGCGCATGCACCCCTATGGAAAGTATCAGAAACAAATCTATCAATGAAATAAATTATTTAATGTTGTTATAGACCAACCATTTTGGATGATATCCATATTTTTCATTGTTTAGAGTGTCATTATTCATTATTCGATGATAATATATGATGACTATTTAATCCAATAACTATCTAAATTTTGAGGGAAGGCTATATATTTTGGATTGATTAATATGTAGAAAATGTCCTGAAACTAAATTATAGGATAGTCATCACATGTGTGGTTAACATATACTATAGTGGGGAGGGGTTTCTGATATATGATTATGCATTGATGAAGGGACTCATATGTATCCTCATGCAAATTCTTATGGTGTTATCTTATGCTTCACTACAATTGAAAAATCATGAGAAAAATTACCCATCTTGTGATTTAGAGTTAGGTAAAATAATTTAATAATTAAAGATATAAAGGAATTATCATTATATAAAATACATTGTTTTTTATACTAATAATAATATTTTAAATAATATATTCTATTAGAATTAGATGAATATGTTCTCGATAGGTGGAATGTAGATGATTAATGATTATAACTACAAAATACATTACCAATAAGAGAATGTGAACTGAGTAAAATATGTTTTTGTGTTGAAATTTCCATGGTGTATTATTTATAATGAGGACTATAAAAGGTCAAATATTTTCACTTGTTTAAAGGATGGATCTCAACATCATTGAGAGAGGGGAGATATCATATCTCTCTCAAATGTGTATTCATCCATCTCACCATTTGGGGATTAAAGAGTAACATTAATAATATTTAGAAATGTAGAATAATATTAGATAATTTATCATGTTAATATTTGATATTCATGTAAAAATAATGTTTAGGTATCATTTAGTTACTTTTGTATATTAAATTGGAAGAATTATTTTTTTGATGATGCTCATATTTTATCATTCACAATTTATAGTGGATTTACAAAGGAGAAATAATTTCTAAAATAGTATTTCTGTTTGGAAAAAATATAGAGAAATATTATAGAGTATGTATCACTATGATTGGTTTATATGTATCAAATGTGTTATATATAAGTGTATAAGGACCTATTATAACCATTACACTTATCCAAATGGAAATGGTAAAATCTCACTATGGATTTCTTATCAGACTCTCTAAAAAACACTAGTTTTGTATTTTAATTTGTGTTGTAGAATATTTCCTTAAAAATTAATCACAATACATTAGTATCAGAGGTGATTTCCCTACTTCCCAACAAGATAAAATATAAATTTATGAATGATTATGGTCACCTGGAGTACAATAATTTAATGAATCTGATCAGGATCTAAGGTGTAGCTCATTGTTTTAGACAGGTGTCAAGAATTCTCATATTTGAGAGTTTTCTTTTAGTACTGCTTATCAAACATAGAAATATGGTTATCCAGAGATAACTATTCCATCATTGTTTGATATTTTGAGGACATATTCTATGGATTTCAATGTTATATGGGATAGGTACATTTCTTTGGAATTGTTTTCTTACATTAATAGCTTTCACTCAAAATTTCATTTGAATACTTATAAAGACTAATATATATATATATATATTTGTTTATAACTCTAACATTATATGGTTTTGTTAGAAATGTAATGGTATTGTTGATTGAGATAGATATGGAAATGATATATAATTTAAGAGAAATTAAGTAGCACATTAAAGTAGCTCAAAGTTGACTGATATGATATGTTGAAAATCAGGGGTAAAATCTTGATTTGAATGTTAGTATGATGGTATTCCAATGAATTTCACCATGGAAAGTGGTTATGAAATTCATAAATATGGTAATTAGAATCTTTATGTCTATTGGCCCCTTCAATATTCTCATGCAAGTGGGGAAGGAAACCTATCTCTTGGAATATTCTCAGAACCTCTCTTAATTTCATGATGTGTTATATGTATATCTGTCATGGAATTATATTATTGATCCTTAATATATACTAATAACTCAGTTTTCCCATTTTATGTTGAGAATTTATATAAAAACACCAATTAAAAACCATTAATCATAGATGTTACATGTTATCAAACATGATTGCTCACACGGTTATTGTTCTTAAGAGGAATTAATAATTCAAAGAAGAAACATGGTAAGTCAAGGATGTTATTAAATAGAGATATAATCATGTTATTTTATTAGATTAAATATAATTTCAATAGTTTTTTTATTGGTGGGTATAATGTAACACCTTTATTTTTTCTGATATTTGATTCTAAATTTAATTTATTCGATAAATTCTGAAACACACAACCTCGAGTCGAATAGGACAATAATATAGTACACTTTTATTACCGATCCATTAAAGTAGAATTATGTGTTTGGTTAAACTAATTTTAAAAATATTTTTAATGTTTTTATATTAATCATATATATTGATATATATGTACTCTACTTTTAGTAAATTTGTTATATGTTTCAAAAAATTTAATTTTTACTCAAGAATTGTTTTTATTTTACTTTCTATTGGATTAATGTATTTAAATTTTACAAAATTTATAAAATATATTTGAATCAATTAACCTCGTTTTTCAAATAAACATTTAAAAACAATCATAAAATGATTTTTTTAGAACATTCTGAAAGATTAATTTTTCGAAAAATTGTGAAAAATAATGATTAATATTGAAAATGACATTTCAATTAAATAATATAAAAATAAAATTTAATTTAAAATGGTTTTGAAAGTAAAAAATATATTATTAAATATTATTAATAATTCAATTATTTTAATTTAAATAAATTTTTATCTAAAATAATTTAATACATAAAAAACCATTTTTTCTTGAACACTATTGCCCCTCACGATTTTAATGTTTATTTTAAGTGTAATATCATAAACATTAATAGATTGAATATAAGAATTTATTTCATATTTATAATTTGAATTTAAAAAATTGGTAATGAGGCCACATTTATTTTTTTCATAATGAATAATAAGAAAATTGAATTTATTTTATCTATGGTTATGGTTAAAATAGGTTTCCCGGGGTTAATCCAAGATATACGGGAAACTGTGCATATTAAAAATTTATATTCCCTATTTTATGGACATATTTAGACCACATACTATCAAAATTATTATATATATCATTTTTTCAATATTTTTCATGATAATTATTTTAATATATTTTAATCATTTAAGAAAATTGCAAGTGTGTCTTATCTCCCACTTAAAAATGGAATCCTCTCCATTATCTTATTTATTGAAAATTATGCCTTCTAGATTGAGAAATACCTTATAAAGTGATTTTTATACATTTCTTTACATGATTAAATGGGGAGTTTGTTACTAAAAGACAATTAAATGTCCCTTATTAAATGATCTAAATGAGTCATACCAAAAAAAAGTGGTAACCCTATTTATTGACTGATTTCAATTTTTTTATTATTATGTATAATATAAATATGTGTTATTAATCATAAAATAACATAATATTAATCCAAAATATAATTTATGTTATTATTTGTATTATTAAACCACAAATATCCACCCTATATTCAGTAAAAGTTTATGTGAAATATAGTGTGTTCATAATTGTGGGTTACCATCTACACATAGAATGACAAATAATCCATCATTACCATCATTCCTATATGGTTATTATGATGGTTTTAAAATTTATATATGATGTGTATGAAATAATTATTCATTTATAATTATAATATCATATATACATTATATCTATCTAATCAATTGGAAGAGAATAATGATGTTCACATATACATGTGGAATACGACATCCACACCGTGATAAGATTCATTCCTCATTATCATTTTTTTGGATGGTAATAAGGATATTACTATTTAATTTATATGATATATATGATATAATAATGATTCATTAATGTTAAATTATTATTTAACATTATTTCATTCCATTCATAGAAATGGGAAACAATGTTTATATATATGCACCAATGACCATCTTCATTAATAGTGTAATTAATTTTTCTATCTATATATTTAATGGATGAATATAATAGTATATATAGTGGACATGTAAGATATTTATATCATTATTTGTAATTTATAAATCATTTAAACATGATAAAATGACAACTAAAAAAATTACAACAACGTAATTTTCAGAAAAAACAAAATAGTTAACACCCGGAAAAAATGATTTTAATGGGGAATTTTTAAAAAATAGATACTTAAATAAAATAATTTATTCTTATATGATATTTTATATATTTAATTTCCAATTTTGTAGGGGTTTAAAGAATTTGAATTTCCGATAGATGATTTAAATTCAATTTCGAGGAATGATGAATTCAAAGAAAGTGATGTATTCTCCAATCTCATTGTTTACCTCAATATTTAATCTGTTGGTTTTGGAAAAGAATAATTCTAACATATATATAAATAAATTTATTAAATTTATTCTAGTATGGTTATTTATAGTGATTACAATTATTCCTTTAATATTTTTTTATTTATGAAGTCTATTGGTTATAATTTTTTTTGGAAATATGTATTTCTTCTATTTTTTTAAAAATTATTTCTCTACCACATCATGGTTTAATACAAATGAATTCTTGATTATTTTAATTATTTTACCATATTAAATTGGTTTAAAATTAAAGTTATTTTCTTTTTAATAATGAGGCATCATTTAATTTTATATAAAAAATTAGAATGGATGGTTTAATTTTTATTACACGATATGAACAAAACATCATATCACCACGAACACTCAATTCATCGATGGTGATTTAAAAATTATACAAGTTTCCTTTCAATGAAAATTATTTCCTGAAATTTTTTTATATATTTAAGATTTAAATATATGATTTAAAATTGAAAATCATATTTTCTTTATGAACTATTCTACTGATATATTAAAATCATTTTTCATCTATGATGGTGTTTCTTTAGGCTACATAATAATTACCGGGAAATTATCCATTAATTACTAAAATATTCCTTCTATGAATGGTTTATAAATATGTTTTAATTGTTCTATGAAACCCTTTTATTTATCATGGGTTCTGTTATAATGAATATTTGATGAAAATTGGGAACACATATGTTTCATATTCATTATGTGAGGAGTGGGACAAGAATTATTTATCCCCATAATAAATTGGTTAATGATAGATATCTAATGTTATAATAACAACTAGTATGGAGAGTGAACCCAAATTATTTTTATACTATTTCCACTAATATATTATTGTGAATAATCATTCACTAAGGATGTAATTCAATAATAAGTGAACTAATTCTACAATGTTAGTCTATGAAGTTCTCATTTTCTAAGAAAATTAATTTCCATTATTATGTGTATGACATAAATTTATTTCCAATGCCAATGTTATAATTTCATGGATCATGTTCATTAATTATTTTATGATCCCCGACCTATGGACTACCGTTATTTCTTATATAACTCATGATTATCATATATGGTATGCATTGTATGGTATTAAAATTTTATACTCATTATCTCATATCATTATGGTCATGTTATGTTTAAGTGATCAATGATATTCATTTATTTTCCCTTACATATCATTATATGTCACCATTTCTTTTGTTTTATTTACCCATGTTATGAATAATATTTTTAAGTCTAATTTTTCTAAGAAGGGTGACATTTAGGAATGACTTCATGGGACGTGATATTGATATAAAATGAAAAAGTTATTTTTATATCTAGGTTTCCAGAGACACTAGACCTATAAGACATCGGTGTGGATTTTAATTTTAGATATTTATTATTTACTTAATATGATGTAATATTTATGTATGAAAATAATAGGTAAGTATCAAAAAAGTGGAATAATGTGTGGAATTATCATAATAATGGAAATATTATTTCAAAGATCCATAGAAATTAATATATCATAATCTATACAGGTATTAACCACCAGTGTACCTACTTATATCTTGGGATAGATACTAGTACACACTATTTTTGGCATGAGATGACCTCTAATATACCATTTCTATGATTCAGATAACCTATTTCGGGCCATATGTTGGATATGGGATGACCTCATGTGGACAATTTAAACTCATATAACATTATTATTTTACTATTTCATTATCATAATGTAATATTATTTCACCACTAATCAAATAATAATAATGAATTCATATATATTCTACAAGATCATAAAACACTCACCGTATCCTCATATGCAAACCTGGGAAAAAATGGGTTTCTTAAACACAATATAATAATAATATTAAGCCATCAAAAAAATTATAAGGATGGAATTATATTATCATATATATAGTGAGGCATAATGAACATCAAATTAAGTAATCATAAATAAAAAAATATGTTAAAATATATATAATAATTTATTTGGAAAAATTCATTTTTCATATATAATTTACTTATTTAAAAAAAATTAAAAACATATTATGTAACAAAAATTCATTGAAATAAAAATGTAATGATGAAAACTAGGATTTAAATCATAGTGGTGTCATTATTGAGGGAAATTCCATTCATGTCATGTATGTTAATAAAAATATTCTATATCCATTTAGGTTAAAAGGACTCAGTTTTAAAAAATAAAGGATTCTTCAAATTTAAAAGTTTCATTACAATTTAAAAGAGTGTAAAAATGAATATAGAAAATAGGAAAATATAAAAACATTATTGAAAATAATTTAAAGCACATATGGGTAAGGAATTTAGAGATACTCGTCCGCATTGTAAAACGATGTGGGTTTTCCATTAAAAATTCTTCATGAATCTTGGTTACATAAGTAATTATGAATTATATAAAAATATTTAACTATTATAAATAACAATATGGGAATAAAATTAATAATATTTGAGATATAAATATAATATTATTTTATAAATATAATTTTTAGCAAAAAAACATAGTAAAAATGGGATTTTTACATATAATAGTGACCTCATATTTGATTTAAATCATAAAAATTAAGACCAAATGTATATTAAATTTAAATTTATTAAAATAATATAAAAATACCAAATGAATTATCATAATATCACATATAATCCACACATAAATATTCAACACAAATCTGTTGATCATTCTTTATTGAAGTCATCATTTCTGGGTGATAACCTTTTAAATTTTCATGAAATTGAATGTTAAATCATATGTAAAAAATTTATACTTATATAAAGATCATATTTACATATTATATTCATATTTAGAATCATATATCATGGTTTTACCTATTAAAATTAATCACACTCTTTAGAGAAACACTAATCCTTACGTACGAAAGAATGATGTTCTCATTTTGTAAAGAAAAGTAGGAAATAAAGAGAATTTTTTTATAATTAAAAATTAATTATTAAATCCTAAATGTAAGTTTAATATATTAATTACATTATTTAAAAATTCAATGTGAGTTTTTGATGAAAAAAAATCATATTGTTGCCTGGATGTAATACTCTCTATTTACACAGGAGTGATGCCTTCAATTCCTACTCATAGTAAAAGAGGAATAACAAAATTTTTAGATTAACATATTAATTTATTAGAATATTTATGATAACATATTCATCATGGTATGATGGAAAAAATATTTTCAGAGAATATGGTTGAATAAACAAATTAAATGAGCCCAGTTAACTATTATAACGATTTTCTAAGAAACCTCCTCTAACATACACATTAATCCTTGAAACGATTTTATGATGATCAATATATAAATTATTGGAAAATGGTAAGTATTTTAGGATGGTTATAGTAAAATTGTTTCCAGATTTGGGAATCTCATTCTTTTTGAAAAAAAATTAAAATAAAGCATTTTGTTATAACTGAGGGAAGGGGCATTGTTAGTATTACCTAATGTATTATATTATTTTTAATTAATTTTCAAGTTAATTTGGACCATAATTGATATTTTTATAACATTGGATTATTATGAAAATAAATACTATTATAAGAAATAATTTATTCATGTTTGGGTGTTTTTTATCCCTTATCTCTTAGTTATTACCCCTTCATAACCCTTTTGGAAATCATAGTGATATTAGAGTTTTCTACACCATAGTTTTCATAAAACATACTATAAAATGAGAAGTAAGCATTTTGTGAAAATTTATCATATTATATACAATATCACATTCACTGGGAAAATTAATTTCTTTTGATTAATTTTATATCAATTAAAAAAATTTATTTTATGAAAATTTCCATTAAAGTACTCTATAGGAAAATTAATATAATTTTAATTTAAAGATATTATATATATCGCATATGAATAAAAAAATTTAACCAATTAATTTTTTATATATATCTATAAAATTATCATTACACAAAAATTCTTATAATTTTCATTACTTTTTTGATTTTTAATTTTATTAATTCTATTTTTTAATAGATAAACAAGTAGTATTTCAACATTGGGTTGAAAATCAATATAATTATTCATTTAATAAGGAATAATAGTAAATTTCCATAATAAAATAAAGTAACTATAATTTAAAATTAAAATTTATAACATAATATAAAATCCTTTTATACTTTTAAAAAATAAGTGAGACATTAACACAAAAATAGTAACATTTTAGATTCAATCTTTTAAAAAAATGATAACAAGTTCATCATCCAAGGAAAAACAAATTTTCAATATAATTGAATATTTATATAAGAATGGTAGAAATAAACTCATCCAATTATAACAAGGTCAGTGATATATATATATTTTCGAATCATTTTCATTTTGTTTCTATCATTGGTTAATTAATTTACCATTACTAATGTGAAAACTGTTTAACATTATTTATATTCATAATAAAAAATAATGTTAATATATTTATCAATTTTGGACATGATGATTCCAAATATGGTATCCATTTTTAAATGATAAAATTATTAAATTGTTTTAAATCCATTTTAATATAAAACATAAAACACAAAAAAATTGTTCTTAGAAATAATTTGTTTTATTGATAAAACTATGATCATTCTAATCCCATTATTAGTAAAAATAAGTATATTAGTAGGAAATAAATTTCAATGCATATAAAATATATAATTTTATTAAAATATTTAATAAATAGTAATAAATTGAATTTTTCATTGTTGAATCCCAATTCACACTTAAAAACAGTTTTTCTGAAAACATAAATTATTTTTTTTCACTTTCTAATTATTTTATAGAATTTATTACTAATGAATTATATCTATTATCATGAAAAAATAAATATTATTCCCTTTAATAGCCAAAAATAGTAATTCTAAGTGATAATTTGACCACTGAATAATTTTAATTCAATATTATAATTTTGTTTTTTTAAAATTTGTGTTTTTTATAAAGAACGATATTAATGGGCATATAAGAATGGTGATTGAGAAGCTGATGTACACATATTAAGTAAAAAATAATAGTGTAGTTCGAATCCCTTGACTGCCTAACTATACAGATTCATGTGGGAATCCCATTATATAATATGACTGTTGTGATGAAATTCATGGATATATCAAGACAAGTGTTGAAAGGATTATACCAACCATTTCTAAAATAGATAGAAAATATAAGTTAATGAATTTAATCACACATTTAATGTATATATTTTATATCTATGAATAAAAAGCTTAAATAGTTTTAGTACACGATAATGAAAGCTAAAATTGAGTTTTAGATTGACTGATATGTATAGAAAAACAAACTATAGTAATGAACAAAATTATGTGAGTTTTTAGTTAATTATAATGTTTATATGAATTTTTTGAAGTGATTGAAAAGGTTTCATAAATTTCCCATGGTATTTTGAAGTAATTATGAATAGATTATACCATTTAGAGATAAATATGATATCATTTATAATTCTATTTTTTAGTGATTAATGATTTTGGTTTTCATAAATGGATTTCCCCAATAAACTAATTATAGTTTTATCTTGGTGAAAACCATTGAGTTGAAATGTGGACAATTATTCAAATTAAAAAAGTTTTTCCTAGGAAATCACAAAATCATTTGGAAGCATAATGGGTGTACATAATGGTTAATGGAATGGATTATTAAGAGTGAAATAGTATCATTAATTAATGGGAAATAAAATGTATGGTAAAAATATTTTTTCAAAAGCATTACAACATGAATAATTGAAAACTAAATTATTATATATTAATGAATGTACTTGAAATAATTAATGTTTATATAGTGAATTTCATTTAGAGGGATCTTTTAAAATCATTGTAGATAATTCATTATCTATTGGGAACATGACTATACTGATTTAGTGAAAAATATAGACTATAAATTTTTGATAAATGGAATTAGAGTGTTGATTACTTTGTGCTTAGGTATGTATTCATATCAAAAGAGAGGATATTTCATTATAAATTTTTAAACATATAATTTCTACACTATGAAAAAATAATCAAAACCTATAAACCTACAATGGGTTTATACAATTATTTTTTCCAAAGGGGTGTTTTTAATTTTCATAGTCTAAGTTCCCATCTCTTTTAAAAAGTACCATTATTTCAATAGAAGTGTGCCAAGTTTCAAGATAATTGATCTCAAAAAATTAAAATATAATATTGGTATTATAAGATTAATTAAAATTCTAATTAATTAATCCCAAAAAATAAAAAATTCATTATTTTAATGGGGTATGGTAATTTGGGTCATATATTTCCTTCATTGTAATATTACATTCGTCTTCATTATTAGGGAATCAAAATATATGTAGACTATCTATATATCATTTATATTTTACTATAAAATTTTAATAGCTTAATAAATATGAAAATTTAGATATTTTCTAATTAAAATTTAATAATATTTAAAAATAATTATTATTTTATGAAAATAATTTCAAAAATAAATAATTTTACACCATTAAATCAAAATTCTCATTTATTAAAAGTACTAGTTTTTATGATAATCGTTGTTTCATATCCCTTATAAGTATTATATAGGACTTCATTAAAACACATTAATATATGAAAAAAAATAAATAGTTTTTAATAGTTTTACTATAATAAAATACATTTTATTTAAAAAATTGTGAATATTTCTAAAAAGAAGTGGAATTGAAACCTGATATTTTCCAAAAACTCTAATTTTGTTTATTTGTATGAGAAAATATTTTTCATTAACAAATATAAAATATTATATATAAAGAAATAATGTAAATGGATAAATATATTCATTATTTCATTGAAATAAAAAATATATAATTGTACTACATAGTTATAAAAACATAACCCCATATCAAACTAACAAATTCCCAATGGGTAAGGTGTGTGATAGTGGTGACATCATGGGCCGGTATGGGGAACATTGTTTTGGACCTGATCTCAATAATATTGATCTTATCCAATAAAAGATTCTATTTTTGATTCATTTTTTGAATTAAATCATTGTCTTTATTATGGGAAAATCCAAGTGATTCGATTTCCCACAAATGTTTTGATAAATGGGATTTAAAGGGTACGGACTAACTAGTCAAGTCTATCGGTTATTATATCATGAACAACAAGACTATATTTGAACCCAAAATATATACGAATATTCATGATCATGGTACAAACTCTACATTATCAACTATTTTGATTTATAATGGTATTTTAGATTTTACATTGTATGTTTTATAATGGTATAATAAATAATAAAGTAACTAATGTGATTTCTATAACTACATTATTAAAAAATAATTTATTAATTCAAGAATGGAATATATATTATAAATGTTTGGTTAATTATATTATCCCCCAATTAATAAATATTACCTTAAAATTATCACTTCATGCACTGAAATATACAACAGAACTTTTGTTTCAAAATCTACTCCATTTAAATGGGTTCTTCGTCAAACTTGTTGTTCTGATGAAAAAATATCAGAAGGTGAGTTTTCTTTCTTCATTGATATTTTTATATATGTATAAGAACTTTATTGGATGATCCTTGTAGTAAACATTGTTCCCTAATGTTTCCACATCTATATTAAATACCCCGGGGGTGTATTTCGTATTTCTTCAAGAGTGATACATAGAACACTTCATGAAAATGTGATATGTTAGTAGTGAGAGATAGTCAATATAAATGAAATATAATGTGATAAATGGTATAAAAGGGCTAAATGTATTTTTTAATAATGATTAACCTCTACTAAAACATAATATTTTCATCCATAGTTATATATGATCGAACATCATATCTCTATCATCAAACTATAGGACTAATTGATGATTGTCAACATATATTTTCTATCAAATGTGAATGGATTTTGCATGATATTGAATAGTTTTAACATTTTGTGTCAACTCTTTGATATTATCATGTCTCATAAGCTTCCACTCTCTATCATCATCCAAGCCTATTCAATTTTGACACTTTTCCCATGAAGAGCCTCGTAATGTTCCAATTAAATTTTAGAATGTATTCAATTTTCATATTAGAAGTCCACTTGGGAATGGTGTTGATCGCAAGGTACTTTGAAAAACATTGAACACCATATAAACATATCATATTGTGTTTGAATATTTTTCCTTGAATATACATCCTTATATTGGTGTTAAGTAGTAATAAAAGACATCTCTCTATCAAACACTCCATAAATGATCCTTCAAAATAGTAAATAAATCTTATGTTCTTGATATGATATAATGGAGAGTGGAACTCCATGATGTCTTTACACATAACATATATATATATTGGAATTAATTATAAGAGACACATAATTCTATATTTCAATGAAATGTACAGACATTATTAGGTGTTGACTACCCCTTGATGGAATTATTACATCTAGATTTCTTGGCGAGACCTACAAAAACCCGAGGGAAATATTTCACCATTTTGATACTGGTATAGCATATGATTTCAATATATCATTAAACTTATTCCATTAATTCTTGATAGGGTGTAATACTAATAATCTATAATAAAATATTCTACAATATCCATATTTTTGTTCTCACAGTGAATGTTTTTATTACATCTCTATAAATCATAATAATTTTTTGATGAATAGGGAATGATATGATATTCACATCCCCAAGATGTTTCATTTTTAGTTAGGAATTTTATAGGGAAAATATATTGGTTATAAACATTATAAGTCTATATTTATGAAATTGTAATATTTGAATATTCAATATCATTTTCCATGGATCTATATAATTTTTTTGGGTCGCGTTAATCCCCTCAATAATGGATGGTTGAGATGTTATATTAGAAAGGTTGGATAAATTCCTTTTTAAGAATACCAGAACCAAAACTTTTATATGAAATAATATCATATCACTTTAAATCATCAACATATTGGGGGTTTCAAGATCCATTATACTCTTATATTCCATCATACTGTTCAAATTTCTAGGATTCTAATGGATTGTGTTGTCATAATACATGATCAACTCAAACCAACCTTGTCGGTTTCTAATAATATAATTTTGTGCGAATATGTAATTTAGTGTTTATGATCCATATATATTTCAAATATATCAATATAGGTATAATTTAATCAAATTATGAATGGGAATATAACTACATCCGACTCCAGATCATGCATTTGTTTGTTCTTCTTATTTCATTAGTTGGCGGTGAGTATAATATATAAATTTCATATATTTGATAAATACACAACTAAGTACATTTATAGATTAGAAAATTTTTCTAAAAAATAAATCCCCTTTTTTGGGTAATATAAGCATAGGTGTGTGGATCTTCCTCTTCTTTAACTCATAAAATATGTTATCACATTCATCAATCCATTAAAACATGACCCTATCTTTTTACCTTTTTTATAGGTCTTGAAAATTGTGAGTGATTTCAAAAAAAACAGTAGTAGTATCTAGCTAATATAATAATATAAGAGTCCCTATATAATATTTTTCCCTAGATAATTCTTTAATTGGTTACGATTTCAATAAATTAATAGATATCTATATATTTTTAGATAGTATGCCAACAAAATGTAATTACCCACCCAAAACTCAAATTTACTATAATTTTCAATTTAATATTCTATTAAAATTATCTTCCCTAAAACATTCAAATAATATTCTTGTTCTTCCATGATTTAGAATTAAAAAATAATATCACCTATATATATTACCAGGAAATTTTCAAGGCATTACTTGTAGTTTCTATTCAACAAGGACATAAAAATAACTGGAGTATTAGGATGTCCATAATTCATCAATATAGAATAATATTACCTCTATGTTATGTGATATGTGGAATTGTGTATATCATATTTGATAAAATTAAATTGATACAAACAAATACAACGATCTACCTTTGTAGTGGAATTGACTCTATATAGATGATTGAACAAATCATGATTCTATAGAATTGGATACATTTTCATTATCATGCCCTATTTGATCTCTTGATAATCATTCTAGTGGCTTATTGATATATCATTCATCATGATTAAAAGGACCAATGCATCCCCTAATGAAACACTTTTTTGCGTAACAATTTTATCCATATTCACCTACTGTCTCCTTTTTATTAATTAATTTCCAATACTTCCATTACATTCATGGTATTGGATATTATATAACATTTATGTATAATATTGATTAAGAATAAACCCTTACTACATTGATGAAGAATAGAAAATTCTTGGCAAAATAAATCAATATATTCCCTTACAAAGGGTTTACCATCATGGATGGGTGTTCCTTTATCTCAATTAATACATCTAGATACAATTTCACATTAGAAAATATTATCCTTTCATGTGAATACTATTCCAACTGGTATTCATCATATTCCTTCAACATGTACTAAATAAGTGGGTTATTTATGATAGAAAGGGTGATTTTATTCATTCATAAAATTATGTTGACTACATACATAGAAATACAATAAAAACCCAGAATTATTTGAAATTATAGAAAAGGTAGTATCACAATGCTCACAAGGTTAATAATGTAGAATTTATGGATATGGGATAAGTTTTATAACTATGAATATATAAATTCCCCATTTTTCATTTTCATATATATCTATATATCAATTTTTTGGGGGGTTTTGAAAGGTTATACAAAAAATTATTATACGAGATAATTCATAGAACCCTCAGAAAATTTTATTTTGTCTATACTTGAATGAACAACTATTATACATAGCACCACATCATTATAGGAATTAATCTTAGTTATTGTGATGTAATAGGATTACCATTTATATATTGGACATTGAGGTAATTATCATCATATTTTATCAACAGCCCATACCTTAGTGAAATGATTCACAAGGTTTCATTATTCTTTATAGTTGATGCATTTCAATATATCCTAATTGTTTCGAAGATAATTACTTTCCTACAAAAAAATGGATGTTTTATCTAATTGATATTTTCCATATAGGTTCCCTTCCATCCCAAACATAAATCATTTACCTTCCTCTATAAGGTAATTATTGAGATTCTTCTTCAGAAGTATTTAATATATGATATGTTGGAATTTCATTCCTCAATAATATTTATCCATATCTCCCTCAAAATTTAAATCCAATATATTATTCTTATCATTTTATCCTTGAGATTCACAAGACTATTTTTTGACTTCATGGGAGAATTAATCAATTAACACATATATATTAAATTTACCAATCCAAAAAAACGTATATTAATTGAGGTTTATCCCACTAGAGAATCAATAACCATTAATTTTAAGTATAATGAAAAATACCATGGAATCTCATTTATGTATTTTTAATTTTTTCCAAATGTCATGATGGATTCATCCCCTTTTTTCTCTAGTATAACAAACTCCCTCTATAATATTAATCATAGAATAAAATCCAATACTTACTGAAATTTTTTTTCTACAATTCATTCCACTGTATAAATTTTATCTCCACTTTGGTCTTAATATTTTTCTTTTATTCCATCTTTGTTTAGCATCTCCCTACCTATGATAAAAATTTATCACATTCATCTCTATAATATAGAATTGATGTATGTAGAAGAATATTTTAATATAGTTTTTCTATTTTTCCCGATTAGGTGATCGAAAGAGCATGACTTCATGAATAGACTAAAGGCCTTCAATAAATTTTTTTTTTTTTTTTATAATTCCTCTTTCTTCAAGATGAGGTATATCCATTATAAGGACCAAAGGTATATGCGACATTACATGACCTGTAGGTCATATGAAATCAAATGAAACAAAAAAACATTCAACCACAACCCCCAAACATATGTCGTGGTGTTAGGTCTCCAACTTCCCATGGAATGTCAGATAATTATCCTTTGTAGGGCTAGTCATTCCTAGTATCGAAGAAAATTTCATACCCTCTCAATATATTCTTTCTTGTTATCTCTTCTCTGGAGAATTTTCCTGAACTATATCTTCATCTGGAGACTTTTTCATTGTAATCTGCATGTTAAATCTGAATATTCAGGTTCCATGAAGGCCTTGAGGTGGCCCAAAGCCTTGTGGTAGCCCAAAGATGTTGAGGTGGCACTAAATCCCAACTTTACTGGAGGCCATCGGTGGCTCAAAGTCAATATTGTACTCAATGACCAAATCAGTGTCCTCAAGGGCCAAACAAATGAATAGTTCAACTAGATAAAGTACTGAATATTACCTACTGTAGTAACTACTACAAATACTACAACATTTATACTATAATACCCTATAAATATTCCACTACCCAGATTTGATCATAGTTCGCTTCGATGCACTTTTCATGTACTCACTGACTATGTTGATTCTCTTGTGCAAAGGGATCAAATGATCCATTGAATGTTTGAATCTATTTTCTCTTAAAATCCAAAATTCAAACAATATTATTATTAGGGAGATTTTTCACTTTATAAATCCTTCAATTTATAATTTGACTTAATTATGAAAAAGTTTCCAAATTAATATACTATAGATCACACTATTTTATAAATCACATTTGGGTGGTCATCACATTTCATATCACATTGGTTATCCACTCAGTTCATTCTATTTATTTTCATTAAAAAATATAAATAAATAAGGATGAGATTTTTTAAATTATTAAACACATAATAGGGAAACTAAAAAATTGATGTGATCATTCCTAAATTACATATAATCTATAAACTATGTGTTTCTAAGTGTCAATATATGTTATACTTGGTTTTTTTTCAAAATATATAATTTCAGTGACATTTTATTCTTCTCTTTATAATGAATCAAGAATGAGCATTTGAATTTTCAAATGGAGACCCCGTTGGAGTTTCTAAACTATTCTACAGTAAGGTATATTTCTCATGCACTGTGCGACAGTTTAATTAATATACAATATACAAATTTCTGGGTAATTACCCCATTGTAAAACTTTTATAGATCCACATCCACTTGTATAATCTTGATATAAATAATTATTATGGATACCCCATACTTTATAATTTTATTAAAAAAAATTAATATTTTTTTTATAAATATTTGTAGTATCATAAATAAGGTTATAATTAATGTTTCAAATAATAAACCCATAAAAATAAATAAAAATTTCTATAATACCAAATACATGAACCCTGATCACTAATTCGAATTAGGTCATTATTTATTACATAATTATAGAGATATGATCATCAAAAAATGATCATGAATCCATGTCTTTTTTTGAAATTAGATACATAGCTTCATAATGTGAAATTATATAATACTTTTTAAACCTCCAAAATAATCCCTTAAGATGAAATGATCTTCTAATGTTACTGTAGATAACCTAGGGACGTACATGAAAATGGGGTGTACTATAAATCCATATAAGAATATAATAAATTAATAAAACTATTAATGAAATACATGTATGTTAGAATAATAACATGTTTATATAAAAATGGGGAAAATAAATAAAAATAACATCAAATCATGACCAATGATTAGATTTTCAATGCCACATATGAATGTCGAAACAACATAATATATGAGACCACATGCATAATTAATGAATTACTATATATACGTTATAACATATTGTGATTATGATAACCTCCCATGAAACATACAGGATATATCATGCCTTAAATACATTGTCCAATACATTGGTGGGGAAAATAATTTCAGGCCCACTCACCTCATTCAAATCATGTATAAGGAAATTTGTTCCAAATTGATCATAAAGCATAATAATGTATTTTAATAATTACATTTCATTATTTAGGGAGTGTGGGTTACTTACATGGATTTCAAAAATAAATTAATGATAGGACTATATATGTTAATACCATTGTTTGTAAATGTTGAATGTTATTTAAAATATATAATTTTGGAATGTAACATCACAGGATAATTTTGGAATTATAAAATTGTACACATAGATTTATGGAATAGATTAATGTGGGTGAAATTTTTTTGTACAGTTAAATAGAAATTATAACAATAGATTAAATAATGTGTGAAAAAACATTGAAACATTAAAAATTGAAATTAAAAGTGAATAGTTAAAAAACTTCTTGAAATAAAGTGGGAGGAGGGAGTTCCTTACCATGAGAGGGTGACTTTAAAATCACGAGATACGATTCTTCAAATCATGTGTACAAAATCGGAGGGATTTATTGAGGGAATAGGAAATGAAATTCATGTTCAATGTATTGAGTGTAGTGGAATGAGAGTATGAGTGGGTATTTAAAGAAAAATAAACAGGAATCTAGTTTGGTTCATGATTTTAATATTCTTGAAATTCTCCAATAAACAATTTCACTCATGATTTTATTGTAGATTTTTACTTATGTATTGGTCTGTGAAAAATTCCCATTGATTTAAAATAACTGTAATGTTTCAATTAATGGAAATTATTGGGTATATACCTATTATAAAAGTACATTAACTCTTTTAGATTTGTCTATAAAACCTTATCATAACCCTTATTATATAATTATCATAATAGTCACTATAAAATTACTATAATATCAATTGTTATGATGTTTTGTGGTATTTTAAATCTAGACAACTATATTTTATAATGGACTAAAAATAACCAATGTGATGCTTCTGCCCTCTAAAACTGTATAATTAATAATTCTTTCATCTTCTAAAAATGGAATACCATTTTTAAATGTTTTGGCCACTACTCTTAATCTATTTAGTGGATTCTTTAATAAAAAATCATGGTCATGAATGTCCTCGACACATACTTTTAAGTTTTACTATGTCTCAAATAATAGACTAAACCTTAACGTGAACTATAATATCTTGAAAACAAATTAATATTAAAATTCATTGATAATTTAATGCTCCCCAATAATAGAAAGTCAAGAAAATTGACAAATTGTTTTATTTCATCCCATATAGTGGATAGATATTCAAACATAATATTAACTTTTAATGATTTTTATCTTTTTTTATAAAAAAACTATTATATATTATTAAATCATTTTTATTATTAATCCAATTTTTATAAAATATATGAAATGTGTTTTGATAAAGTTTACATATAATCTGATTAATTTTTATTTCCATAAAAAAATCAAGCTAATTTATTTATCTAAGGGATAATTATAAAATTTGATTAATCATATCTAATTAAAAAAACAACTTCCAAAAAATAAATTAATAAATGTGTATTGATCATTAGCTTATGAGATGGGTTTTTATTTTATTAATGATAAAATAACACCTTTATCCAATGGAAAGACAATATTTATTATAACCTGGTTTGATCCATATCGTTCCACATATATTCTAATGAAAATAATATGATATATTCACTTGGATACGAACTCCAACCACCCCCACTCACCTGAGATATCCTTCAATTATATAATTCTTTACTCAGAAAAATTTGAGGGGGATCCTATAATTTTTTATTATGGGGGGAAAAGAATATATGAGAATGAATAACTTTATATATTAATGGATGGGATGAATCATAAACAACTATAGTAATTTCAACAAATAATTATTAAAAATTCAATGAAGTAAAAAATAAAATTAAAATATACCAATAACATACATTGGTCAGTGTATGCCCATGATAATCCATGAAAACAATTAACAGCTATTAGTACAGTATCTTAAATTCAATTAAATTTCAATTTTTTTAACATAAAATATCATCAAATGAATTAAAATAATTATCTTGTAAATTATAATATTAATTTTATCTTGTCTAATGATTCTTATATGTTCCAATATTATAATTAAAAAAATATGTAAGTTATTTTATTTAATATTAAATATGTACACCATGTCCACATAGTAGAAATAGAACATGTATCTAACATCATCCTTTTTCCATGTATTAAAAACATACAAGTACTATTGACATAAATGGAATATTTTGTAGTTAACAATTTTGAATGTCCAGATGACATTATACCATGGAATAAATGAAATAAATGAGATATTTGGACACACATTAACTATATCTCCGTAATATTTTTAATATATTTATATTTAGTAAATTAAATATTTTAGATATATATTATCACATGGAACAAATAATTAAAATATACCACTTTATAATATTTCTCAATGCACTGTAAAAATTTTATTAATAATTAAAATATAATGTTATATATCAAATATGATAATTATTAATGGAAATAAATCCAAAATGTTTATAATATGGTATTATAATTTATTATTATAAAAATATATTTTATAATTAATAAAATATAATTATAATTATATAAATTTTAATTATTTATAAAATTAAATAGACGATATGTTAATAACATCTAATAAATAATTTTACCCAATAATTAATGTAAATTTAGTGATTCAAGGCTACCAAATTTTTTTATAGTTAAATTGATTATTTCATTGATTAATATATTGTTTTGAGTTAAAATATATAGTTTTTAATATTTGAATACAATTTCAAAAAAATGAAAACCGTATTTTTACTTTTCTTGAAAATTTTATTTTAACATGAAATTATGATATTTTTTCTTAATATGTTTCATTTTAAGTGAATTTTTTTAAATACCATTTTCACAAATACTATGAAATTTATAACATCATAATGAAATAATACATTTAAAACAAAACCTATAATGAAATATTTATTTAATATGTTACATTATATACTAAAATTTATTTATATGTATATCTTTGTTATTATGTAAGTGATGTAATAATTTTTCTTAGAACTATGTTTTATGCATTAAACACATATTATTTTAGAATTACATTTTGTCAATTATCAAAATTTAGTATTTTAAAATGTTTTTCAAATTTTGAAAATAGATTTTTAAATTTTACTAATAATTACTACTTCATTATTATTTCTATAAATACATTACAATGTTTAAAAATAATAAATTATAGTAAAATTAATATATAGTTAAAAATTTAAACAATCAGGGAAAATCATAGAATATATAAAACAATATCCATTATTTTTATATGATATGTGTATTGACTATTACTAATATATTATTCAATATTTTTTTAGGTTTGGATAAGCTTTATATTGAATGTGACTTTCCATTATTCTAAAATTATGAATATTTACAAAAGTATCACACCTTTCACATATTAATAAATCGCTTCAATACCCAACTACTTCTCACTGCTTAAGACTCACAAAATATCGAACTAAATAAAAATACCCAAAAGACCTTCATATCCATTTCATATATGTTATTGTATCATCATATTACTACCCTTTAATTGATTAAACATTTTTTTTAGAGGAGGTATTTCATGAAGTAAGATAAATTTACTTTTTACACCCTTTTTATTTAAATATATTTACTTATTAATCTACCTCTATAAAATATATCACACAAATGGAAACATAATAACATAACTATAATAATTATACTAAAATATTATTATTTCATTTTTAACAATCTTTTTTTCCTTTCTAAATAATTATCTAATAAATTGAAAGCATTTCTCATCTATATTTATGGACTATTACCTTTGTAGAAGACATATCCCTTTTTCATCACCATCTTACGTTTATAATTGAATGAATTTAATTAATGTAAAAATAATCTATTATTAAATAAATAAAATTATATTAATTTAAATCATTATAAACATCCATCCCCTCCCACACATTAGAAACCATAAATATCCATCATGTATAATTGAGCACATCCACATATTTGATTTAAGTATAACATTTCATATTATTTCCTCTCCATAAAAGATATATAGACTAATATGATCAATATATATGTCCTATTTATAATATAAAAATAATCTTTATAATGATAATTTTTTTTGAAATCATTTATTTTTGTCATTTTTAAAATGGAAAACATATATTCTCTATAAGTGCATACTACCGTCTCCATGAAGTGATTTTTATATTTTTCATCTCCTAAATTTATGGATGGTCCAAAAAGTGTATATAATAAATAAATAAGAAATTTATAGCATGATTATGATTCTTCAATAATTAACGTGGTGAAATTAACAAAATATTTGACCTAAAACGTCCCTAGAAAAAACAATAGTTAACACATAAATAATAATTTAAATGATAATTTATTAATAAATGGGATATTTTAAAATATATTGGGATATATATTTGTGGTAATATAAGTTGAAATATTATTTTATATATTATGATCTCAGATCAGTGTGTATCACTAAGATGGGGATTGTGAGAATCAGTGATCCTTTTATACTTTTTGATAATTGATTCCTTTCAATTAATCCTCAATGGCTTATTAAATCCTTGATCCACTGTTCTTCTGTCTCTCTGCCTTACCTCGAGAGATGTTGTAAATTTAAAGGCACTGAACATAAGGATTTAAACATTCAATCAAAGACCTAATCCTTGATGTGTTTGTTATTCACCCCAACATAGATTCTCCATTATATTTCAGTGAGTAATTGAAATGGTCGATACATAGTCACACAATATCTCTCTTATGTACCTTTGTAGGTTCTTTATACTACTTCCCATAGTGTTACCAGAGTCCCACTAGCCTGCTTCAGATTCCTGCTGAATAATTATTCCTCTTGGCTTTCACAAGAGATGTTTCTTGATTCACTGTGTTTGGATCTTCTGATCTTCCCTCACGAGCTGGCTGAATCACACTTTCTCATGAATATCTTCATGAATCTTCAACAATGTTTTTAATGGTTTTTTGGCCCTTATCAATAATTATGATTACTTATATTACCTGTACTTATATCAACAATACTCGGGAAATCATTTCTTCTTCTCAGGAAGACTCATCCTCAATAACATATGTGCAAGTGGTGCACCAAACCACTTCAAGAATGCAATATTGAATCTCCAAAATATCATCTCAAACTAATTTTTCGGACTCTATAATACTAAAAACATAGATACATGAAATTCTTTAATTAGGTATGGCTCAAGTCACAAAACTCCCATACATCATTCATGGATATCAGGGGATTTAATACATCTTTTAATCAATGTTTTTTACATGTGCATGTGTTCATACAGGATTGCATGAATGGGTCTCTTAATTTAGATCATGTTGTATCTTATCATATTTTCACAATATGCACAAACAATTTTGATTCATTCATTATGTGTGTATATGATTTCTTGCATGCATTCACTCGTCATTTTTTTCTTACATGTGTGAAAAACTATATGGTTAAACAAATTTTAGCTCACAAAAAATCTCTTCTCATTCTATTTTTCTATTTCTCTTATTCTTTCGGGTCTTAGCACACACATTTTTTGTTTTTCATTAGGGTTCAAATGGTGTGTTTTATTATTTATTTCATCATAATTCTTCACATATGAAAACACTCTTTTTTTATTTTCATTCCATGCAACTAGTTTCAACTCATCCACATGTATGCAAGTGCATCTTGCATTCCCTTCTTCCTCTTATGCACACTCCCAAAAAATTGGCTTCTATTTCTGGTTTATGGTCCTCATGTTTCTTCTTGTTTTCCAAGGACTATTTATGTGTACACTATTATTTAGTTGTTCTCACACAATTGGTGTGTGTGGATTCCCTTCGCGAACCAGGATGACTCGAAGTCCTTCTCTTCACGAACCAAAACTGGTGCGTGACTCCAGCCTTTGAAAACCTAAAGTGGAACGCAGAATCCTCCATCAAAAAAAGAGAGTGTTTCACTGCTTCTCTCCTCATGATCCTAATATGGTATATAGTCCTCTTTTATTCATGAAAAAAATTGTACGTGGTTCAATATTTCCCATCGCAAACTGAAGGAATAGCGAGGCGATATTTTTTTCAAATAAGAGCTCTCGAGTAACAATGGCAGAACAATTTTTTGGCTTGATTCCTCTTATTTTATATGGGAAGATGTGTATTCATATCTCACATTAAAACCAAAGGGATTCAATCACATTAAATTCTTGAGATCTTATGGATTGAATTCTTCAAATGTGGGATCGAGATATCCACAAATACCATTTTTGTTTTCTATTCTCTAAGGGATCTTCCTTCTTAGTGAAAATATCATATGCATGTTTTTTCAAATGCATCCATTCGCTCTCATTATACATCGAACAAGAAGTGAACCCTCAGAAACTTCGTTTTCCTCAGGATCCATCAATTTTCATCATTTTGATGCATGCATGCATGAAAATTTTAAAGCATGAAAGTGTTCTGTTCATCTAGACGATCACCAAGAAAGAGTGTTCGTCGTCACCACTTATTGTGTACTCGGTCACAGTGGATTGTCATAGTCTGTGGAATGTGGTATCATTATTAAGGCTAGTGGTTTAATATGTGACCATGTCTATTGGATCAGCTCAGATCAATCATGAACGACCCTGATTAGAAGGCGTAGCAAAGATGCCACATGTAGTTGAGATCTCACACGCAATCCGAAGGACGATAGAGGTTTTTGTCCGAGTTCTTAATTCACGTACCACATCGAAAAGGAGACATGGGATGCAAATCATTTATAATACAATCCACCACATCCTCAACTTAGAAAGCTACTCCTCCATCGATAGTATTGTATTCAACCTATGGGGATGCTCATAACACCCACTCTACCTCCTCCGGGCGCACTCCAAAATCTCACAATGCACTCTATACATAATTCCAACCCAGTGCGTGAACCTACAGGCTTATATATGAACCGAGATCTAGACTCATGTGAGGCTATCCTTGAGGACATCCCTCAGGTGTAGCTGACCATCAGATCCCACATGTGTTTGATGATGAGGACCTCGGCTGGCCTCCATGGTTGGCGAAATTATTTGGTATAAAGGTATATAAAAATAACTACTTTGTGTAAAACTAAGTATTCACTAATATAAAATTACAAACCACCATTACACCATTATTCTTCTTCTATTCTCTTTGGAATGATAATTCCAAATATCTTATCCAAAACAACACCTTTTTTCTTTATAGATCATAAATCCATAAGATATTATATATGATGTTTTGATCTAATCTTGGATGATGCATGGATCATTTTATCCTTCATCGTGAATTAAGTCTTAATGCATTAATTCTCTTTATTGTGTTGGATTTTTTCTCCATTGTAACTTATCTTAGAATTTGAGGACTAGCTCAAACAATCATATAACATAATCCAAAACCCTCATCCACTTGGAAGCCATTTTATGGATCTTCCACATTCATCATGAACTAGACTATTGGATGGGGTTCTTCAAATGTTGTAATAATGTGTCTTTTATTGAAAAATATCATGGAATATACGATCAGTTTAATAGTCATCATATTTATATCCTTTTTATCCACTTGGATAATTGATCAAGTGTAGCTTTCAAATCATCAAATCAACATCAATTCTATAAGGTTTCTCCAACTTCTTCATTTATACTGTTCATTCACATATTAAATTCTCATTGAAATCATACGCAACTCTTAAGCACTTCACTCTACACATTTTTATTTTCATGTCAATATCACCTAATCACAATTTTAATGGTTCAATATATGTTCCAATATTTCCCTCCTCATTTTAAACCAAATAGAATGGTTTGATATGGAATTGTCAAAAACTTATTCGCCTCCCTTTAGATAATATCTTCTTGAATATTTCTGAGAGAGGGATGATGTCAGATGGTTCACATAACAAAAATCCTTTAGTAAATAAACTCTATGTATACTTTGGAAAACCCTATCCAATGATAAATCCCCCCATTCATCAAATCTTTTCATCAATCAAGCACTCCCCCTTAATTGACATGATAAATACAATTATGAACAAGAGATGAAAGTGTTATTAGAGTACCTCAAGTATCAACTTCTTGGGATGATATGAATTTCATGGTTTTTTATGACATAATCCTTGATTTCATCTCATTCATGGTTGCTCCCCCTTTAATTGGTTCACTACCTTCAAATTACCAAGGTGGATAATATCATCAAATAAGATTGAATATGTGCTTGTTGATAATATTCTACTATGGTTGCATTCATGTAATTACCATATCATGAATAACGATTCCACATCTTGGTATCACATTTTATCATACAATATGCATCTTGATGATGAACATCACCTTTAATTCCCTAAAATGTAAGCACATGCATGTAAATGAAATATAAAGGAATAAGGTGGAACACTTGAGAGATTCTTAATAAGATAACTGGGGGTGATAATTTTCCCAAAACCATAGAAATCATTTCCTTAAAGCTCTAAAGTATCTCGTACTCTTCATTCTAATATATCCTCTCCATTTGTAAATTTTATTTTTCAACGTTATCGTGGATTCCTTACTTTTATTCACCTTTAATATGTTCGGATTGTTTTTCTTCACTTCTACCAGTAGGGAAGTAGCATTTACTGGTGCATGTCGTTAAGTTTTTTCATTTGTCCTAGTAAAATTATTAAACATTTGTTTCCATGATTTCTAGCCTTATTTCACCTTCCACAAAATATTTGTGAGACACATGGGTTGTCATTTGTTGAAAACCTCTGATGAAATTATATTTCTTCTTCATGTGGAATGATTTGTTTTCAATTTCCATTATCATTAGAATGTAATTTTTTTCATATTTTTGTAGTTCACTAGAAATTTTTCAATATATTTGGCCAAGTTAACTTTTCATTGGAAACTTATCTAAATTATCTTTTGGAAAGTATTCAATAAGTTCGATCTTCTTCTGGATTGATTATTCATTCAATTTTAGATTGTTTCCATTCATTTCCATGCATTGTTGGCATGGATCCATGGAATGGAATTTCTTTTATAGTATAATAATAATTTATTTGTTGAGATGACATTATTGGAATCCATCTTTGAATTCTTCTTGGGAATAGTATGTTTCACAGTTTTCTAGACTTTAGTGTTTTTCATATTCTTAATAGATGACTTTTCTACTCATTTCCCTTTCTCCAACCATTTTTTTGGTATATGTTTCTTACCAAAATATTCAAGAGGCATGGTAGGACTAAACTAGAACACATCCTAACTGTGATCAATTTTGTTTCAATTATCACAAAAGTATTCAAGATATTTAAATCCGCTCTTCAAAGACAAATTCTTCCTTATCTATGTTTTCTTCAGTTAAATTGCGAGATAATTCATATATTCACATCCACATTCACTGAATTAAGGCCATACATAATTTTCATATGATGACATATTATTCAATGAATCATTGGCCTAATAACCCAACTAACAACAAATCCCACAGTAGCCTATAAATCCTTTTCTTTTAATTATAGTATCAGTCTGTCCGAATTTAGTTCATATATTTTTGGAATTGACTTTCTTTCATTGGAGCATCCTTTTGGGAGTTTATCTTTATAATTATTCTAGTATCCACCTATAATGTTTTGATGGATGTATTGAAATTTTTATTAATGCACATCTTCCAAGATTTTATCTTTTAGCATGTACTTGAAAATGCAACTACATTTTTAGAAACAGAGATAACTGGGTTATGGGATACCTTCTTGTTGGAGGATATTTTTATTAGATTAGAGGATGATCTGATGTTCCTTTTGGAATAATATTCCTCAATAAAAACTAGATTGGTATCATCTCTTCTTTCAGTTTTTTGGGAAGTTTTACATAAAGTGATTGTTGATTCTTCAATTTCACCTTCAACTCTAAACACTTAATGTTGAGGAAGTAATTTTAATTCTCAACTGATCTCAGTATTCTATCCCAATTCTCTTTCATCTTTATCATTTGTTTTGATTCATAATTTTTAATTTTTTTAAATAAATGTGAATCTTTATTACATTGATAGTTCCATATTCTAGTTGAACAGATTATACAATCCGTGAAACTTGGTGTAACTTTTAAAATTTTTATAAAGCTTCTAAAAATAATATCTCAATGAATTATTTATAAAAAATACTCCCCTTAAATTAATTATTAAAATGAGAATATCTTTCATTGCAAAGAGAAATTGTTACTTCCTTTGCCTTTAGTAGTTTTATGAGAGTGTTGGATATGCCAACCCTTTTAGTCAATTATTCTTCCGTGGAATTATCTTTTCATCCAGTCATAATTTTTCATTGGGATGAGAACTAATTCTTTCCTAAATGTGTCTTTCCACTTCTATAGGGACATTATTATAATTATCATTGTGTGCAGTCTGAAGATCACTAATTGATATATCATCATTATAGCATGAAAATTATTTATCAGAAGATTAATATTAATAAGAGGAATTATCACATGATGAACCATTTTCCTTCAGTAGATGGTGTCACCCCATTAGTAGTAAGATTCTTCTTCATATTCCTTGAATGTTTATTCATTATATTCTTATGAGTCTTGGAAGATATCTCTATTCGATGTCGTGTATCCATCTCCTCAAATATGATCTTTATAAAGACTCAACTGAATTTTTTAGAGGGAACCTCACCTTGATACTAATTGAAGTGTCCATATCAGTGTGAATCATAGAGAGGGTAAGGGGGGTGAATCAATGATATTTTAAAAAAATTATAATGGATTATTTTCATTTAAATCTATATTACTGGTTAATGACTCGATCAACTCTTCTAGTATCTTTCAACCTTACATCGAGTGATGCTATAAATGAAAGGAAATAAATAGAAGGATTTTTAATGTTCGGTTCAAAGAACTACCCCTTACTAT
Organism: Viscum album; assembly: GCA_963277665.1. Classification (NCBI taxonomy): domain Eukaryota; kingdom Viridiplantae; phylum Streptophyta; class Magnoliopsida; order Santalales; family Viscaceae; genus Viscum; species Viscum album. Next base: position 437,911,325 of record OY728158.1, read on the forward strand.
GTTAGTTATTCCCCCAAAACAAATTTTCTATGATAATATGGGGAGTAATTATAATGTTTGATATAGATTCCCCCTGTATCTCACCTATAATCTATAGTAGGTTCATTATATTGCTTCACACATTGTCACTAGAGTCCAACTGGCCTACTTTAGAGTCACAATAAAGATTTCATCATCCTGGATTTCACAAGGGATGTTTCCTTATTCTAAGTGGTTGGATGTACTATTCTTCCATCATAAAATTTATAAATCTCACATGCTCTTGAATCTTTTCAAGAATCTTCAACAGCCTTTAGAAGATCTGTTGGTCTTGCTCAATAATTATGATCACTTCTCTCATTAGTTCTTAGCTCATTAATTCTCAGAAAATTCATTATTCTTATGATGAAGTCCCAACATCAATATTAAGTGTAAAATTGGTGCACACAACCTCTTTAAGAATGAAACATTTATTCTTCACAATATCAGCTCATTCTTTATTCAAGAACTCCAAAATAAAGAAACTCATATAGACGAACTTCTTTAATTATGCCTGCCTCTAGTCTCAAAAATCACTTACTTCATGTATTGATTTCTTGGGATCCAATAACTCTTGTATCTGTATGTCTCAATGATTTTATCATGTGCAAGTGTCCATGCATTATTGCATGCATGAGTCTATTTCTTTTGAACATGCACTATCGTATCTTATTTTCTCAATATGTAAACTCGTTTTTTATTTCGTATTTATGTGTGCATATGAATGAATACATTCTTTCACATTTCCTTTTTTTCTTTATTTTGTGAATATATCTATGGGTAATGCACCATGAGCACACACTAAACCTCTCTTATTTCTCCTTTTCTCATTCTCTTCTTCTGGTTCTTTGAACACACACACTTGTTCTTTTTAATTATGTTTCAAAGATTGTATTTTCATTTTATTTATTTATCCCTCTTCATATGGGCACACACCCTTTTATCTTTTTTAGTTATATGCAAGTGGTGTCACCTCATGCATACAAATTCTTGTGCATCATGCCTGCCATTATTCCTATTATGAACACACCCAAAATCGTTGATTATTTATCATGTCTTAGGGCGTCGGGTTTCATCTTCTTTTACAATGGTAGAGTATGTGTACAATGTTCAATACTTGTTCTCACCCAAAAGGTGTGTTTGGATTCTCTTCGAGAACCAGGATGTTTTGCAGTCCTTCTTTTGGCAAACCGCAACTAGTGTATGGCTTTTCCATTCGCAAACCCCATGCGATATGCGGATTCCTACTTCAAGAACCAAGAGTTGTTCAAGGATTTTCTCCTCATGAACCTCATATAGTATGAAAAAAAATTCTTAGAGAATAAATAATGGTAAATAGTTTGGGTTTTCCCACCACACAGTGAAGGCAGAGAAATGACCTATTTTTTCTTATAGGTGATCTTATGTAACAATGGCAGCACATTTTTTTTTGTCTTGGTGTCTTTTCATTTATAGGGGAAGATGCATGTTCATATATTGAGTGAAAATCTATGGGATTCCATCACATTAAATGAATTAGATCTTTGGGAATGAATTATTAAAATTCTGGATCAAGATATGGGAAAATCATAGTTTTTTTCTATTAACCGAGGGATCGTTATATTATGTTAAAACAACCCATGCATGTGTTTTAGAACGCACGAAAATAATCTATTTGTACATATAATGTTTTGTGCACCCTCGAAAATATATTTTTCCTTGGGATCATTTAATTTTTGTCATTTAGATGTATGCATGCGTGGATATTTTAGTGCATGCATGTGTTCGGTTGGTCAGAATGATCACTATGCATGTGTTTTCATCATCAACATTGACCATGAAATCGATCAAGATGGATCAACTTAATCTAGGGATAGAGGAGACATCAGGATGGCTAGAGTATGAAGATGATTCCACGACCAATGGGTTAGCTCAGATCTATCACAGATGTTCCTAATTAGAGGGAATACTGCAGATGCAACGTGTGGCTGAGATCTCACAAGCTATCTGATTGACAACCGAGATTTTGTCTATGTTTTTAAATCCCATCACACATAAAATTGGATACATGGGACATGACTCATTTACACTACCAGAGACCACAACCTCGACATAGAATTATCTTCATCCCTCTAGGTACCGCCCTATACTGTGATCACCCTATAAGAATGCTCTTGGCACCCACTCTGCCTCCTATGGGTGTGCTCCTAGTGCCCACTATGAACTTGCTACATTATTTCACCATCAAATCTGAACCTTAGGGATTATACACAGCCCGTACTCCTACCACATGAGGGGCTAGCCTTGATGGCATCCCTTAGGCGTAGTTGACCCTTGGGTCCATCTTGTGCTAGAGGATGAGGACCTCAACTGGCCTCCATAGTTGGCCGAATTTTTTGTTATAAAGGAATATAAAAAATGACTACTTATTGTAAAAGAAAGTATTCATAAATGTAAAATTCCAAACCAAAATTATACATTTCTTCTATATATATTCCCTTTTGAATTATAATTACAATAATATTCTCCAAAACATCATCTTTTTTTTCTTCCTAGATCATGGATCCAAAAGATATTTAATTTGTTGTTTTTATCCAATCATGGATGATGAATGGATCATTTTTTAATTCATCAGGAATTATGGAATAATTCATGTATTATCCATATTATGAGGGATGTTTTCCCAATTAACACATATCTTGGACTTTGAGGAATAGCATAAACAAACATCTGATATAATTCACAACATTAATCCACTTAGAATCCATTGGATGGATCTTCAACATTAATCAAGAAATGATGTATTGCATGGGGTAATTCTATTGTTGCAACAAAGTGTCTCTTTTTGACACATCTCTTGGAACATATGATTTTTTCTTCAATAGTAATATTATTATCCTTCGTATCCTCTTGGATAATTGATAAAGTGTAGCCTTTAATTCTTTGAATCTGCTACAATTATCCAAGGCTTCACCAACTTCTTCATCAATACGTTTGATTCACATATTAACTTTTTATTCACAAAAATGCATCTTTTATGCACATTAATCTTTAAATTGTTTTTTGTTTTCAATATCACCTAAGAAAACTATGTATGGGTCAATATGTGTCCCATCATTTTCTCCCCCTTATTGGAAACCAAATGTAATGGTTTTATGGGGACTTTTTAAAAAATATTCTCCTCCATTTAAAGAATTACATCATGAATATTTCTAAGATAGGGATGATATCACTTGGTTCACTTACTAATGAGCCTTTAGAAAATCAAATAAAATTTTAATTGGGAATACTCAATGTAGAAAACAAGAGAGATATGACCAAGTAATTCAATGTTGTCCATAAAAACCATACATGTGAAATCATACTCAGAATGTATAAGCTCTTATCCCAAGGGTTGGGAATAGTTAGATTTATAAATGAAATTCTAAATACTGCACATACTTCCCCAAAAATATAAAAAAGTTATTATCCAAAGACAAAGCTCTCAATTTCATCCAATTTTTTCATCAATTAATCACTCCCCCCAAATTGAAAAGATATATACCTTTAAGAACAAGTGATGAAAGTGTGATTGGAATACATCACATTTCAACATCTTGAGATGATATTAATTTAGAGGTTTGTTATGACATAGTACATGATATCATCTACTTCATGTTTGTTTCCCCTCAATGGGTGCACTTCATTTTAAATATCATGGTGGAGAATATCATCATATAAGCTTGAAGGTGTGCATGTTTATAATTGTCCACTATGGATCACATCATGTAATTATCAAATCATGAATCTTGAGTACAACATGTAGTTATCCACTTTTCTCATTAAATTTTCATATTGAGGATTTATTTCACCTTTAATTCCATGAAATGTAATCAAATTCAAGTAAATAAAATAAAATGGAATTAGATGGAACACTTGTGATCCTATTAATAGAAGCATTGAGGCTGATAATTTTCCCTCAACCCATGAACAATGTTCCTTGTAGCTCTAATGTACCTGGTCCTCTTCATGTTGATGTTTCCTCTCCATTTGACATTTTTATTTCGCATTCTCAGCATGGATTCATTACATACATTCACCTTCAACTTGTGATGATTGTTTGTCTTTAATTATGTCAGTATTGAAGTATCTTTTACTAATTCATGTTGTTAAATTTTCCATATTTGGATGGGTAAAATAGTTAAGAATTTGTTTTCATGATGTTCAACATTATTTCACATTACACATAGTACTTATGAGACACTTGGGTTGTTATTTGTTTACAACTGTTCATGTTATTATAATTTTTTTCATGTGAAATGATATGTTTGCCTTTTTCTTTAGGTTTATCTAGTAATTCAATTTCATCATTTTGTAGTTCTCTTACAATTTTCAATTGATTAGTCTAGATGAAAAGACACTCCATCATGGAATTTTCTAGCTTGGAGCCTCTATATGTCTTCTTCAATGCATTCAAGTTACCTTTCCTTGGATACATATCAATATTATCTTATAGAATGTCTTCAATAAATCATATCATATTCTCTATTGATTTTCATTTCAATTAGACATAATTTCCATTCATTTCCATGTCTTGTTTATAGTGATCCATGGTATGGTTTATCTTTCCATAGTAAAAGGATATTTTCTTTAATGAGATGAAATTCTTGTAATCCAGCATAGAATTATTCTTGGGAATAGTTTGTTCCACATTATTTTTGACTTTAGTGTATTGAATATTCCCAATATAAGTCTTTTTGAAACTTTTTCCATTCAACTTCCTTTTTGTGGTCTTTGATTCTGAGTAAAAAATGCATGAATAATGGTAGGATTAAACTTGTACTCATCATCACTGTGACCACTTCTATTGAAATTATCACAGAAGTCATCACGATATTAAAATTTATTCTTGATAGACTAATTCTTCTTCATCAATGTTTTTTTCCTTTTATTTGTAGAATTCATCACTTCTTCACATCTACAATCACTGAATGTAGGCCTCCCAAAATTTTCATATGCTTAAATATTACTCCAGAAATCATTGGAATTCGGCCCAAACATCCAACAACACCAACAGTATCCAATAAATATCCTTTTTTTATTGTAGTATTAGTCTACATAGATTAATTGCATTTTGTTTTTATGTATTTTTCTTTCATTTATTGGAGAATAATTTGGGGTGTTTCTACTCTCAATAATTCCTATATCCACCCATATGTTTTTTATGGATATATTGACATTTTTATTAATGCACTTTTTCCCATATTTTAGATTTGATCCTATGCTTTCAAGTGCAACAACATTAGTAGAAACAAAAATAAATGGGTTATGGGATACCATCTTCTTGGAGGATGTTTCCATTAGATTAGAGGATGATCTGAAGTCCCTTTTGGAATCATATTCCTCAATGCAACATTGAGTGTCATCATCTATTCTTTTAGTTGTTAGGGATGTTCCAGCATGGAGGGATTATTTATTCTTAAAATTAACCTCCAACTCTAAACACTTCATGTTGAGGGTGTTCTTATCATCCTCAACTAATCTTATATTTCTTTAAAAATTCCATACGAGCTTTATCATATGTTCTTAATTCAAATTTCTTAACTTTTGCAAAGTGATGTCAAGATTCTTTAACATGTTAGTTCTTTCATCCGGATGAATAGCTTTGAAAATCATAGAAACATTGTGAAACTTTTAAATTTCTTGGAATGGTTCTAAAAAAACAATATCAAAGAATTATTTCTAATAAATAATTCCTCACAATTCTTCAGTTACTTCTGAATTTCTTTCATTATGAATAGAAATTGTATCTTCCTTGACATTCACTTATTTTGTGACAGTGTTGGATATTCCAAGCATATTGGGAAATGTTTATTCAATGTAATAAACTTCTTGTAGCTATAATTTTTCATCTTGAAGACCATTAATGCTTGAATAAATGTGTCTTTCCACTTCTCTAGGGACCTTATTCATATGATATTTGAGTGTAGTTTTAATATCACTAATTGATATATCATCATGACGACTTGAAAATGATTCATTGAAAGAGTCAAAAAAATAAAAGGAATTATCACACGCTGTACCTTTTAGATAACCTTTAGTAGAAGGTGTATCCCAAAAATTTGTAAGCTTCTTCTTCATCTTCCATTCCCATTTTGTCTTTATGTTATTATGAGTCCTAGAAGATATCACCATTTGAGTTTTTTCACTCATGTCTACAAATCTATAGTTTATAAAGACACCCTCAGATCTTTTAGAGGGATCCTCACTCTGATACTAATTGAAGTGCCCAAATCAGTGTGAATTAATGAGAAGTGGAGGGGCGAATCATTGATCCTTTTAATTTTTTTAATATTGATTCTTTTTAATTAAACCTATATGGCTGGTTAAATCCTCGATGTACTCTTCTTGGTTCTCTCATCCCTACCTTGATTGACGATGAAAATGTAAAGGCACTAAACATGAGGATTTACAAGGTTCGGTTCAAATACATACTCTTATCTATGTTGGTTATTCTCCCCAACAAAGATTATCTATTATAATTTGATGAGTAATTTCAATGGTCGATACAGAGTCGCACTATATTTCTCATGAGTCCCACATGGAGTTCATTATAATGATTCTTATAGTGTAACTAGAGTCGAACTAGCTGGATTCAGAGTCTCACTGAATACTTTATCCTCCTGGATTTCACAAGAGATTCTTCTTGATTCGCTGTGGTTGGATATTCTGATCAGTAATCATGAGCTTGCTGAGTCACACATTCTCATGAATCTCTTCAAGAATCTTCCATATCCTTTGGTAAGGTCTGTTGGCCTTTCTCAATAATTCGGATCACTTATCTGATTTGTACTCAGATCAACATTTCATGGGAAAGTCATTCATATTACGACGAATACCCAACCCCAATAATATATGTTCAAGGGGTGCACACAACCTATTAAAAAATACATGGGCGAGTCTTTACAATATCAGCTCAGTCTGCTTTCTTGGACCCTCAAATACTAAAATTTCAAATAGAATAACATCTTTATGTATGTCTAGCTCCTCTCTTAAAACCCAATTACTTCTTGAATGGATTGCATGGGATCTAATACCTCTTGTATCTGGATGACTCTATGATTTTCACGAATGTATAAATTCATTCATTATTTCTTTCATGGGTCTCTTTCTATTGAACTGGAATAGTTTTCTCTTCTTTTCTGGATATGGACACACATGTCTGATCTTTCATTACAAGTGAATGTGAACACATGCATTCATGCACTATTACTTTTGTTTCTACTAGTGTGAAAACCTATATGTGTAAAACACATTTAATGCACATACCATATCTTCCCTTTCTCCTTTTCTCTTTGTCTTCTTCGTTTTTCTCTTAGCACACACACAAAATTGATCTTTTTAATTATGCTTAAAATGGTGTGTTTTCTTCATTTTTTTCTCCCTCCTTCTTGACATGTGCACACACACTTTTTCATTCTTTTTTTTTCATGCAAGTGGTTTCACCTCATGCTCTGCATCATGCATTCCCTTCTTCCTCTTATTCACACACCTAAAATATTTGGTTTTTTTCTTGTCTAATGGCCTCGATTTTATTCTTCTTTTATATGGGAAGTGCATGTGTACAATGTCCTTTACCTTTTCTCACACAATAGGTGTTGATGGATTCCCTTCATGAACCATGATGGTTTTTTTTCATCTATTTTTGAACCGCAAATGGTTCATGGATCCTGCCTTCTAAAACCCCTAGTGGTGCGCGAGATCCTCCTTCATGAAATACCAATGGTTCACAACATCTCTCCTCAAAAACCTCTGATGGTACATAGACCTCTTTTATTTGTGAACAAAAAATTTTTTATGTGGTTCGGGGTTTCCCTTAACGAAATGAAGTCACATAGTGGCTCTGATTTTTTTCCAACACAAGCACTCGAGTAATAATGGCAGCAAAATTTTTTGTCTTGGTGCCTCTCCTTTTATAGGGGAACATGATGGTTCAAATATACCATGAAAAACTGATGGATTCAATTACTTTAGATGACTAAGATATTCATTTTTGAATTATTCAAACATGGGATTGAGAGAAATAAAAATCTCAGTTTTTTTCTATTCACCAAGGGATCATTCTTTTATGTGAAAAAATCACGTGCATGTGGTTTTGAATGAATGAAAACCATATCTTTGTACATAGACCTGGAACTTCACCCTTGGAAACTTTGTTTTCCTCATGCTCCATCGAGTTTTTTCATTTCAATGAATGCATGCATTCAACTTTTAATGTATTCAATTGTTTAATTCATCTGGATGATCACTATGCTTGAGATTTCATCATTAACAGTGACTGGGATCTCGATGATGATGTATTTTCTTCATTTATGGTGAGTGGTGGCATGAAGATGGCTGTAGATTGATGATGACACCATGAATGTGGGATCAGCTCAGATTGATCAAGGACAGCCCTGATTAGAAGGCATAGTGTGGATACAATGTGCAGTTGAAATCTCATGCTGGGTCAGATGGATGAAGGAGATTTCATGTGAATTTTTAAATCTAGTTCCACATTGAAATAGATACAAAGGATGTGACACATTAATAATAAGAGTCATTACAACCTCAACCCAAAATTCTCCGCCTCCCTCCACAGTACGGCCCCATACCATGTTCACACTGCGGACACACTCTTAGCACCCACTCTACCTCCTCTGGGAACTCTCATAGCACCCACTATGCACTCTCAACACAAGTTTACCATCGTGCGTGCACCTGTGGGTTTATACATGGCCCACACCCTGGCCTCATTCGGGGATAGCGATAATGGATTCCCTTAGGTGTGGTTGACCCTCAGTTCTTCTATGTTCTTGAGGATGAGGACGTTGGCTGGCCTCTATGGTTGGCCTAATTTTTTGTAATAAAGGCATTTTAAAAATCACTACTTAGTGTAAAACTATGTATTCACAAATATAAAATGGAAAACCACCATTCCAAATTTCTTCTTATTATATTTTCTTTTGAATGATAATTCCAAAGGTCTTCTCTAAAACATCATCTTTATTTTCTTCATTGATCATGAATACAAAAGATCTTTAATGTGTTGTTTTGATCCAATCATGTATGATGAAAGGATCATTTCTTCATTCCTCGTTAATTAAGGAATAATTCATGGATTCTCCTTGTTGTGAGGGATGTGTTCTAAATTAACACATATCATGGAAATTGAGAACTACCTTAAACACTAATCTGATATAATTCTCAACCTTCATCCAATTAGAATCCATTGGATGGATATTCCACTTTCATCATGCAATAATGTATTTCATGGGGTTCATCAATTTTTGTAACAAAGTGTCTTCAAGTGAAAAATGACTTGGAACTTAGGATCAGTTCTATAATAATCAGATTTGTATCCTTTGTATCCTCTTAGATAATTGATCAAGGGTAGTATTCAATGCTTTGAATCATCAACAATTCTCTATGGCTTCACCAACTTCTTCATCAATACCTTTCATTCACGTATTGACTTCTCTTTGACAATAAATTCAACTCTTATGCACTCCATTATATATTTATAACATATATATAAAATAATTATATAATATGATAGAGCACATATTAAGAAAAATTCAACCATAGGCAAGGGATTCCTCTCAATAAATTTCTTTCATTGATAAATGTTATATATTCACCACCTTATTTTTTTTCTAGTGACATCCCATGAATATATCTTTTGAAAATATTCATGATAATTATGTAGAATTACCCATACATCAAAATATAACTCTTTTAATAGATTTTATTTCAATGGTTACAAAGCCCATAAGGTTTTATGTTATAATATAATTTTTATTGTGATTTATTTTGATTCAATTTACAATTATGGAATTTTTATGATCTCTTAGTATTAATAAACTATATATTATTCTCATCTGGATATTCGTTTTCACATTAATGTATTTTTATAATTTCATCCCATTTTGTTTTAATAATCAACCATGTATAATGCTTATAAAAATGGTAATATTCATTCTCTTCCTTTGGTTGAGAATCATTATCCTCCACAAAAATGTTATTAAAAAAGTTTTTTAAATATTTTAATAATACATAATTTTTAATAAAAATTTTTTCTTATGAATTTTTTTCATTCATTAACAATAATTAAAATGAATATATTAATATGTTTTTCCTAAGACTCAATTTTAAATTTCATTATAAAAGTGTATAAATATGATTTTAACACACACAGAATGAATGAATTTCACAATAATAATTTACATTAATTAAAATTAAAATTATTTTCCATGTTTACCAGGATTTTTTTGAATCAAAAATATTATTCCCGTTTTTTTCGGCTTTTAGTTATTAAAATATATATATAATGAATATTCTATTTCATATTTATTTTTAAAAATACTTGTAGTATTTTAAAAAATATATTTTTTCTTCTATGATAAAAACAAATTATAGCTATTTATGGTTTACTACAGATAATTTATTTTTCTAAAATCCAATTTTTATCTATATTCTTATTATGATAGTGATGTTTTAAGGATGTTTTCAGGAAAATTTTGTCTATTGCGGGGTTAACTAAGAAATTACGAAATGATGATGGTTTTGGTGATCTTATAGGACACATATTTTGGGTTTTTATTATATGATATGTGGGTACAAACATTTATAGACATTTAATGTATTGTTAATGATCAAAATTTCATGAGATAAGATGAAGAGAATTGTGGAGTGAACCAAATTAATTATGGGACTCTGATGACTTTTTTATAGGAATAGGAAGTGATCCTGTTCCATTATGGGAAACATTCCTATATGTTACAATTGTCATAAAATATAACTCTATCTACTGAAATGATTTTATATACATATTGTTATTATTCAAATAAATTTTTTATTCTTATAATATTATCAAATGAATGGTTATTGATTATTAATGATTCGACACTCTTTGGACTCATATATTTATAAAAAATGTTACGGCATGAATTATGATTCATGGTCTATTAAATTTTTTATATGTTTTAAGAATTTATGACCATATTGTTATACCATTATTATAATATAATTCTCATTATAGAAATTGATTGATATCTCCCATGTTTACGTTTTCTAAGTTTTTAATCTATTCCATCCTTATATTTCCATTTCCCTAGGTGATTAATGATTTTTTATCTCTAAGAACGTTACTATGTGAGAAGATATTTTTGGAGATGTTGATAATCATTATTATATAAGTTGATTATTTTTTAGTACATATGGAAAGGAAAACATTTCGGTTTTAGGGTGTGTATTTATGAAAGATATGGTGAAAAACTATTTTCATTTATACTTTTTAATTTGTGTCATATTTGGGTCACCTTATACATTTTAAAAAGTTTAGTTATTTTTAGGGATTATAAGTATATACCATTACTGAACACCATATAAATAAGGCTTTTTATAAGATAAAATCCTTTTTTTAAAAAAATTAGATATTTTTTGGTTTCCTTGCAATGATATTCTTATCTATATATATACAAGATGATTTACCCTTGAAACAAGTCCACCTACGGTTAATAACATATAAATGTTTAGTTGGGTGTCAAATAAATATTCACTTGAAGAAAAAATGAGGCATAAATGGAAACCTATCTAGACATGTATAGGGGATATTATATGGATTATCTTTATGTACCATTATATGTGTCATATGTAACAAATGGTTGGGTGGAAAATCATCATTGAATATTTTCCTATTATTATAGAATATTTAAATGTATTTATGAATGATTTACCTAATATACCCTATCTGTGATGTTGTGAGATTAGTATAAATCATGAATTGGGATAAATGGATTTACAAGAACACATATATAATGGACCCAATGGTGTATCATTAATTGGAGATGAAAATCTAGGAGAATCTAGATAAGGGACTCATATGATCAAGTGATTCATAATTAAGTTCACTTGTACTATTATTAAGAATATATAAGATAGAAATGAAAAATTTATTATCAGGAACTAAACAATAACACTATCAAGATAAAGTATCCTCTCCTCCATATAGATTGATTTTATTATCAATGTCATGAAGCACAATAATTTTAAAATATGACCTGAGATTTATTTATCAGAACTAATTTTCTAAATTATAATATTACCCAAATATAGTTAATATGATCCATGTACGTAATTAATTTATTGTAATTCAATTTTTAGTTAGAAATCCTCCCACTATTTTTATAGATATATAAAATAAATCTATTATAGATTACCATGATCCATGTGTGGTATTTATTTTATTTGAAATTTTAATATATTCCTAGAGTATGGAAATGCATGATAATAATTTTTGGATTGAGTTGAAGATCTTTGGAAAGGGGAATGTTTTTGAAAAATTTAAAAAATATGATTTTATTATTTAGAATGTAGTATTCTTAGTTCAGTTAGTTAACAATGAGGGTGTATATATGGATCCTTCAAAGGAAGACTATATTGAAAAATTACTTATACACACAAAAATGAGGGATATTCATAATGTTCTTATATTGGATGGATTATATCAAATTTTTTTGAAATTTATAGTGGGGTCAAATCCCCCAACCAAGAAAACTGAAAAGGGATCCATGTTCCATTGAAAAGATTCATGCAATGAAAATTTCAAGGAACTGAAGTGAAGGATGGTCCGTAAAACATTTATCAAATTATAATATAATATTGTTATGATTTTTTATGTAATTATTCATAGATGAGTAAAATGGGATGTCTTATCATGTATATTTTATTGGTAATATCATATGCCTCATTCCAATTTATTGTTTAAGAGAAAATTACTCGACAAATGGTTTAGTGTATAAAATTGTATTTTTTTTTGAAAATATGTAGGAATTATATTTATTGTGATAAGAGTGATATATAAAATGATCATAAAATCATGAAATATATCAAATAGAAAGATTTTACAAATAATAAAATTATGTTTCTTAGTTTGTAAAGGATTATGTCAGGTCCATAGATTTCCACCTTGTGGAGGTGAAAAAGTTTGGAGATATTATGAGTTGACATTATAATGATAAATTATACATGAGTAGGATTGAATGAAATTCAATAATTATATATTTATTAGGATATATTTTGAAATAATAAGTTATGAAAAGCAATCATATCACTATAAAATTAATATTTTACCATCCATCAACTTCAAGGTTAGAGTGGTGAAAATGGAAGACATGAGACTAAAAAATAAGTTATATAATTACTTAGCGATCATCATTGAGCATATGGAAATGATAAGATTCAGTAACTAGATATGTTTCACTACAATACCAGAATACAAGAACCTATTTAAGGAGTTTCATTCCACATTACTATATATAAAATTTGAATGTAATAATATTTAAAGAAATATCAAGGATAATTTTCAATGGGAAAACATGAATATGGATATTACAGAGTGTGTATCTTTGTTCCTGGTATATTATCCAGCTAATATTTAGTTTAAAAATAAAAATTAGATAATGAAATGGTTACCAAGGCCAATATAGAAATGCGAAAAAATCATTTATTTCATAAAAGGACTCTATAGAACATAAAATGACAATAATTACATTCGGATTATAATTAACCACTATATAGAGTTATCACATTTCATTTCAATCAAAAAAATATTTATCTATTGACTATATTTTCAATATATATTATTATATAGGTAAAATATCATTTCATGCAACACTCTATTATATGATACAATGATCTAATTTTTAACCTATGGTTTTGGATATTTATTATTTAATAATGGAATATATCGTTAATAATTAACACTTCATATGATTCTTAGATAGATGGTCAATTTAAGTGAAAAATTAAATCCCTAGAAGATATGTTTTATGTTTTTATTATGGATTTCACAGGTGTTTGGGTTAAATACCATCCCCCTGTCAAATTCTATTTTCTAAATATCATTTACTAGAAAATCCTATTTTATTATGTATTCCATGTATAGCTTTCATAGAAGTACATATATGATCCTTTATAAGAACTAAACAAATTGAATGTATATCGTGAATGTTATCTTTCCTAAGAGGGAAAACTGGTGTTCATTCTAGATCAATGTGATGATGATATTCATAACAAGGCCACCCATTGAGTCAATGGTTTTTTGTGAAACCATAAATTTAATAAAACCACATGGGAACCCAAATGTGTACTATTGTATAGGTATACTCATCAACTTACATTTCAATAGCCAAATTGTTTAGGTTAAAATTCTTAAATTAGGGATGAATATAACAACTAATAACTTTTGAAAGTATTCTTATTAATAAATCTATATTTTTGAATTATTGTATCACCAAAAACAGCAACCAATAATGAACTATTTTATACCTTATGAAAATAATATTAAAATATGTAAAAATTATTAACATACAATGTTAAACATCATTAAATAAATTCTAAATCATAAGGAAACCCCAAGTAAATTTAAATATATCATTATTCATTATATTAAAACATATATTATATTTATACAAATATTATTTTTTATATAAAAAAATTTATGAATGAAATTGAAGATTTAATTTGTTGATGATATTTATTAAATAATCATGAAACAATATAGAATTTTATTATAGTGATCCATGACTAAAAAATGTTTTCATTAAAAATAATATTTATTGTATATTATATATATTTCTATTAAAAACTAAATTTATAAAATATAAAAATTATATTTTTGAAAGTGAACAAATGTTTTGACATAATATTAAAATATTCAATTAATATGAAAATTGTATATTTATTTAAAGATAATTTATAAGGTAATGGAAGAAATACAATTTTAAAAAATATCAACACTTTTTTGTCATCTATAGAAAATAAGAATGACATTAATATTTATGAATCATTTTTCCTAATAAAAGATATAAATAATACATAAAATTATACATTTGAAAATACTAATATTAATTTATTAACCATTCTGTTGATATATTGGAAACTATGTTATATATTATTCGAAAAACACATTTGATTAAATATACAATTATTGTTTTATAATTAATTTTATTCACTTTTATAATTTTGATATTAATATTTATTTTTATTTTATGACTATAATATAAGCGATAGCTAATATAAAATATATTTTTTTTCAATAAAAGTAGTTACGTAGGTGAAAATATGAGTTACCATGGTGTAAATAAATCGATAAAGAGATAAACT
Organism: Viscum album; assembly: GCA_963277665.1. Lineage (NCBI taxonomy): Eukaryota > Viridiplantae > Streptophyta > Magnoliopsida > Santalales > Viscaceae > Viscum > Viscum album. The sequence continues at coordinate 437,926,508 of OY728158.1, forward strand.
ACATAGAAAATAACAACAATTTATCAAAACATATCCATTTATTGTATGGATGGGATTTCTCATAAAAAATACTCTTAAAATATCAATTATTTTTAATTTATTGAGATATATCCCATTGAATATAACATTCAATTAATATAATGTTGTGAATATTTAAAAAAGTTCTGCTACCTTTCACCAAATAATTATACCCTTCACCACCAAACATCACTTTAAACATTAAACCCATATATAAACAAAAATAATTCATGAAAATTATCAAAAGGTCAATGTATTATAAAATTAAAGAAACACCACTGAAACGCTTATTCCATTTTATATAAAATTTTCACCAAGGAGTAATGAAAAGATTTCCAATTAATACATTTTCATTTTTATTTATATATTATTTAATCTTCATCCACCAATATACACCACCCATGATTAAATAATTACATAAATATAATAATTATAGTTAATTTTTATTATGTTAAGGTAATGATAATTTTATACATTCGTTTCAACTGATAAAAAAATAGAAATGTCATTTTGGGGTATATGCAGAGTACTACCTCTAAGAAAAAAATAATTTAGTTTTCTTCACAAAATAACATGTATTGTTATAATAAAATTTTTAATGAATAAAAATAATATTTATTAAATATTAAGGATTATAAAATCATTTATCATTATATACCTTTCACCCTCCTAGTCATTACACAAAGAAAACATCTATATTGCATACATGTAGACCACCCCATCCATGAATGAAATTTTTTCATTAATATCTCTCATTGATAAATATATAGATGTTTTTAATGAATATATATGATATTACCAAAATAATTATTATTTTTTACATATAAATTATGATTTACATTATTTCTATCAATCTCTTGAAAAATTAAAATATCACCCGCCTGTATGTGCGGATTACCACCCCTACAAAGTGATGTATTAAATATTTTCTATCCAACTTACATGGATGGATAAATTTAGTTATATAGTTTATAATTATTTTATTCATGGAATTATTGTGATTTTGGAACCATGACCATGTTTCAATTACACAAAACATTTAAGAGAAACAAGCATTTAAAATGGAACGGTTAACACAAAATAATTGATTTTAAAAATGATTAACTAATAAATTGGTATTCCCAAAAATATTTATGTTATGATATATAGAAATAAAAGTATGAATTTATTTTTATTTGGAAGTACAAAAGATATTTATTTATCATAAAGAGGTTTATTTTGCGTATGATGAATGGAAAGACTTGAGGGAAGGGTTTCCTCATTTCAATTTTATTTCATTGAGGTATGTTCTATATTAAATGCCTTATATTTATTATAGTGTATATACAAAACATGAGTTTATTTTATAATATTTTAATAAAAAATTTGGGGATTTAATTATCCATATATTCTTCCCATTTTCATGGGATTTTAAATTAATGGTTACTAAATATGTAAGTTTATATATTGCAATATCACTTTTTCTCTAGGTTGTGTATGATTCGAATCTATTTTGACAAATAGTGTTATATTAATCTTATAAATAATATATTTTCTTTTAAAATACATATCATCTTGTTTTACACTTTATATTTTCATTTCCTCTACCATTTATTTAAAGGATAGACAGAAAATAATAGAGATGAAAAAATTAGTCGCAAATTTATTACTTTTGTTAAAGAATATGATGTACCTCGGGACACCCTTAGAGGGGAGGGGTGAATTAGGGTAAAAAAAATTCTTTTAATGTGATAGATCTTATTCCCATGTTGGTAGGAACTTGTTGAACCTGTATGATGAATATTATTAGAAAGCAAACATTCACATGGACAGAGAAAACACAACACTTTTTACTTGGTTCACCACTAAGGGCTACGTCCAAGGATCGTACACCGACAAGTTGTTGGTCATACCAAATTCCACAAATCTTCACTAGCTATGGATTACAATGGTTCGGGAATAGTCACTCTGTCCCAGGATCATTGCCTTTACAAAGTTTCATGGATAGCTCACTGCTTCCCTCGGGTCCCTGCCATTGACTCTCCATGACTCACTACCCTAGGTGAAGTCACACTCAGTTTATAGACGTGAATTTCTCTTCATCAATGCATATGAATGCATCCTCTATTGTATGTAGATGCTATGTTGAAGTTAAAATCTCACCAAAAGATGAATCTCACTTTGCGCTGAGGGTAACGGGCGATCTTCCAGCTTTCATGCAGCTTCAAAAGGACAGATGTACTTTAACAACCCTGGCGCACTTCTCCAAGCCCGGCGCGCAAGTATCAATCTCAGCGCACAAGTCACTTGAGCAGTAAAAATTCGGCGTGCAGGTGACACCAAACCACTTGTGCGAAACTGCCTCCTTGAACACCAAACGTGTGCAGCGCTATGCCTTTAACTCCCCAACATCCTTGATAGTGCATCCAACTACCGGCGCACAACCTCTACTTGCATGACCCAACAACCACTTGCGGGACTCAACCACTTGCACGATGAGAGCTCAAAAATTCCTAAGTCTTGAACTACATTTCAAATGAGTAGGGGTGGTCTTCTATTTATAGGAAAACTGGACCCCCTGCACGGTGGCAGGAAAGTCTTCCCTCGGCGCGTAGGTTCCGGCATGCAGCTCTTCCTCCCTAGCCTCCGTCACGCTACACACTTGTCCATCCACACTAATACCTAGATCCCTTATTTCCTTTTCAATATTTTGAAGTTATGATCTTGAAAAACAATAGGCACGTAAGTTTCTAATCCTCCTAGGAATTGGCGCGCAAGTCTCTTCACGGTGTGCAGGTCACTTGCGTGACCAGCCCAAAACGTGAACGACCCTTTTCCCTTTTCCATTTTCCCATGTTCTGATCCTGAATAAAAAATATGACGCACAAGTTTCCTCTACATCATGTACATGGAGCGCAAGTCTCTTTTCCAAAAACACTTTTCTCCATTTGTTGATTTTCAATCCCAAAAATTTGGCAAACACTGGGAAACGGCACCACCTTCAATATTGTTTTCTGCTTGAACTGTATGATCTCTTTGCTGGTACACATTATGAACATCCAATAAGGATTGAAAACAAAAACAAATCATACTCCAAATCATGCATAGATGACCATGGTTCCAAAAATCTCCCCCTTTGGGTTTGTTGACAATCAGAAAATAAATTGAATAGATCTCCATCCGTGTGCAAACCAAAAATGAAAGAATCAACTTAGCCAACACTCTACGTCTATGTGAGAAATGCTCAGTGTAGAAAACAAGAGAGTAATCTTGAATTGGGTTCTAGTGTTTTGGAATTCTCAATTAATCCCATAAATCATTATATGAATGATGAATTCCTTCTTATCCCTCTCATCCTATCAGTGACACGGAATTCGCATTGTGTCACAGGAGCATTACATGCCTGAAAATTCCTGCATTTATTCCTTTCTCCCCCATTGACAATAAACATAAATCCTGGTAATTTGTTCATTGTTCAGATCAAACCATACTCCCCCTGGATAGTATCTCCCACACAAACCTGCATCACATCCATAAACAAAAAGAATAGTCATCATAATCAGGGAGAAGGGTATTTCAGAACCTCCTTATGCACTGGGAGGTGGATGAACACTGAGGTTCAACTCATGCTTCTCAAACACAGCCACTGACAGTGGCTTGGTCAGGATATCAGTCACTTGATCATCAGTTCCCACATGATCCATTCTAATCACCCCTTGTTCAACTATTTCTTTGATAAAGTGATACCTGATTTCAATATGTTTCGTATGGGAATGCTGAACAGGATTCTTCGTAAGATCAATTGTGCTCTTTTTATCACATTTAATCACCATTGGTTGTTTTACCTTATCACCAATAGCTGTTAATTGTTGCTTCATCCATAGCAGTTGAGTGCATGCCTTTGTGGAAGAGATATACTTCGCTTCAGCAGTACTAAGAGAAGTAATTTCTTGTTTCTTGCTCAACCAGGCAACACATTTTTCCCAATATAGAAGGCTCCACAACTAGTGGACTTTTTTTCTACTACATCACCAGCCCAGTCAGCATCAGAAAACACTAATAATTTACTATCCCTGCCTGCAATAAAAAATAACCCGAATTAATGTGTACCTTGAATGTACCTCATGATTTTTTTACTACTGCCATATGTTCCTCCGTTAGATTACTATGAAATCAGGCCGTAAGGAATGTGGCAAAGACAATATCAGGTCATGTTGTTGTCAGGTACAGTAGGCTCCCAATGATCCTCCTGTACATGGTGGGATCAACAGAGGCCCCATCTTCATGCTTTCTAAGTTTAGATCCAACTGTAATCATAGTTGACATTGGTTTCGAGTCTTTCATATTAATCTTCTTCAACAGCTCTCTTGCATATTTTTCCTGAGAAATGAAAGCGTATTCCTTATTTTGAATCACCTGCAACCCCATGAAATATGTGAGCTCCCCGATCATAGACATTTTAAATTCTGATTTCATGTGGTTGGAAAATTCATCCACTGATTTCTGCCTGATGCCACCAAATATGATATCATCAACGTAGACTAGAACCATGAATTGATCTTTTGGAGAATTATTCACATAAATATTTTGATCTACTCCTCCTCTTTTGAATACCATATTCTTGAGATAAGAATACAAATGTGAGTACCATGCCCATGGTGCCTGCTTCAAACCTTATAGAGCTTTCTTCAGTTTGCAGACCATTGTTTCATCAGTACCTAAAACAAATCCCACCAGTTGTTCAATGTAAACTTCTTCATTGAGTACACCATTAAATAATTTTGTCTTGACATCCATTTGATATAATTTATATCCTATTTGGAGTGCCACGGAAAGGAAGAGCCTAATTGAATCCAGTCTAGGAACTGGAGAAAAGGTTTCTTCAACATCAATGCTTTCAATCTGGGAGTATCCTTTACACTAGTGCAGAAAACATTTTTTATGTCGGTTATTTTTCATTATTTACGTCGGTTTTTAGGCGACGTTAATACGGATGACGTTATAAATAACGTTTTTTACGTCGGTTATTTAAAACCCAACGTAACATCCCTAACATCACGGTGTTTATCACGTCGGTTCATTAATAACCGACGTGATTAACCCTTCCCCGGGCCTATTATCACGTCGGTTTCTTAAATAACCGACGTGATAAAAAGTCCTGGGAAACGTTTTAGCACGTCAGTTATATTATGAACCGACGTGATAAAAGGCCCGGGAACGGTTTATCACGTCGGTTCTAGAAAAAACTGACGTGATAAACCCCTACCGATTTATTTACCACGTTGGTTATAAAATAACCGACGTGAAAGTGATATATATTTTTTTAAAATAATTGCACTGCTCTCACCAAAAAGAAACCAGAAACCAAACAACAAAAATAACCATGCCAGCCCTCCCCCAAGCCCCAACTGAACCCCACCCTCATCTATACACACCTAACAACCTGGCCAGCCCTCCCCCACCACATTGGAGCCCCACCACAACCCTTGGACAGCCCCCCACCCCTTGGACAGCCCCCCCACCCTCATTTACACCCCCACGACCCCTAGTACAGCCTCAAACACCCATTGGACACCCCTCCCATATCCCTTGGACACCCCCCACCCCTTGGACACCCCCACCCCTTGGACAGCCCCCCACCCTCATTTACACCCCAAAGACCCCTAGTACAGCCTCAAACACCCATTGGACACCCCCCCCCCACACCTTGACAGCCCTCCCAGACCCCTTGGACACCCCCCCCCCCCGACCCCTGGACACCCCCCCGAGCCCTTGGACAGCCCCAAACACCCCTTGGACACCCCTCTCATATCCCTTGGACACCCCCCACCCCTTGGACACCCCCCCACCCCTTGGACAGCCCCCCCCCCCCCACCCTCATTTACACCCAACCGGCCCCTTGGACAGAACTCCCAGACACCTTGGACACCACTCCCATATCCCTTGGACACCCCCCCCCCCACCCCTTGGACACCCCCACCCCTTCGACAGCCCCCCACCCTCATTTACACCCCCGAACACTAGGACAACCCCAAACACCCCTTGGACACCCCTCCCATATCCCTTGGACACCCCCCCACCCCTTGGACACCCCCCCCCCCACCCCTTGGACAGCCCCCCCACCCCCTGGACACCCCCCCCGACCCCTTGGAAACCCCCCCCCCCCCGACCCCTTGGAAACCCCCCCCCCCCCATCCCCTTGGACAGCCCCAATCACCCCTTGGACACCCCTCCTATATCCCTTGGACACCCCCCACCACTTGAACACCCCCCACCCCTTGGACAGCCCCCCCCCCCCCCCCCACCCTCATTTACACCCAACCGACCCCTTGGACAGCCCCAAACACACCTTGGACACCCTTCCCATATCCCTTGGACACCCCCCACCCCTTGGACACCCCCCCCCCCCCGACCCCTAGGACAGCCCCAAAAACACCTTGGACACCCCTCCCATATCCCTTGGACACCCCCCAAACACCCACCCACCCCCTTGGAACCTCTCCCCCCATACCAAAATCCAGACCAGAAAAACCATCAACAGTAGACCAAAACAAGAAGTAGAGAAAAATTAAACATTCACTTATATAACATTCAAAACTTACACTGTCAACTTCAAAAAAAAACTAAATCCAACCTAAACGACTACGAAATACACAATTACATTGACAATATTCAAAATTACATTTTACATTACAAACAACTAAAAGTCAATCAAACCTGTAAAATAATTTGACCACTCCACTTGTAACTGTTTGATATCTTCAGCAGTAAAGGGTTGAGGGTCATCAAAAAGCTACAAAGGAAAAGGATAGTAGTCAACGTGTATAATGAATAAATCAAATTGAAATATTATGAGAAAGAGGAAATCTTACCAGGTCAAAACTCAGAACTGTCCCAGTTGTTATTATTTCATACATAAATCTTAACATGTAATATCCGCATTCGATGATGCCTTGTTGCTCATGACATTTCTGTTTGAATGAGTGTAAATTCAATATATTATTTTTATGTAATAAATCAAAATGTACAAATTATAAATGGATATTTACCTTCGCATGTACATATTTGATCTTGAAATTCCTTTTCTTTGCGCTTTTTCGAAAGTGGACCCATGCCCTGTTACAAAATAATACGAATGGGGTAAATTTAAAATTCATTATAATATATAAAACTATTGTGAAATTGAAACTTACGTTTCCAATATATTCTTAAAACTTTCTCGCACATCATCATGGAGAGAGCATATCCAATAAAGTGCTTTCTCCCTAGGGCAAAAAATCCCTAACATACAATGATCCCTGATAAAAGGAAATTTAACGTTAGTGGTTTTTTATGTTAAAAGATAATTAACTCTTTGAGAGGGATGTGTTTCATACCTCTCACAAAAAGGCATCATCCAACACTGTGTGATTACATTCTTTTCAAATCTATCAGCAATATAAATCATTCTTTGTTCCTCATCCAATGCACATGCTTCAGGGGAAATCAATTGTGGGTCCACGAATCCATATACATCTATCAGCTCATTCCTCTCACAAATTTTATACAGATACCTAATACAAAGCAGACATAAGTATACATTTTTAATAAATATAACGCAGGGAAAAGGTGTTAAGACTTACATGATAAAAATTTGCACCACGTTGATGCCCAACTTATCTCTAGTGACAAACTCCATGATATCAGTTTTCATAATCCCCACACTTAGTTCACATCCACAGACATGAGCTTCCATTGTAAAGTCATAATGATCCGCCAACGAATTTGAATATCTTGACAATTTTTCAAGACTGCTAGTATCTGCATCTGATGTCATAGCTATCTGTCTTTGTTGTTGTCTATACAGTATTTCTTTACCTTTGAAGTATTCCTGTAAAAATAAATTGAAAAATATATTAGTTTTCAAATGATAAAACATTAATAAAAATATAAAATAAAAGATATAACATCCATACCTCTATGGTAATGATTCGAAGAAGTCTGGATGGCCAAAGTAATAAATGGCCGATACTATGTCCAACTGTCGTCACCTCATCTGTAGGTAATGGTATCCGAGCTGATCTATCTATAATATCCTGTACAGTGACCCTCTGATTCTCTACCTCTAACTGTTGATGATGAACTGTATCTCCTATACAATATACCATCCCATATGCAACTATATGATGTTGAGGGTCATCAACATACAACTCACAATAAGTAGGTAGCTGCGGCGGAGAAGGAGGATCAAAAATGGGGTCCGCAGGCTGAGGTGGGGGAGTGGGAGCTACTGGGAGAGGTGGAGTGGGAGCTGCACCCTGAAATTGTCTTTGCAAGTCTGCAAACATAAACTGCACTGATGCTCTAATCTTGTCCTCCATTGTCGCATTAATATTATGGACTTCAGCCTCCAAGGATTCTATTTTTTTATAAACTCCCTCAACGTTAGAAGTTGAGGAATGTGGCAACACTTTTCTTACCGATACACCTGCCGGATATCCTCTTACACGGCTAGGATGTTCGGGCTTTCCCAATGCAACAGATAAAATATCTTTCCTCCCAGATGGTGTAAATGTCCCCTGTGAACTCTGCTCCTCAAGAGAGTCTTGTAATAATTAATTGAACATTTCTATAATGATTGGAAATATATGATGAAAATAGTAAACATAAATAAATAAAATAGATATCTTACAATCCTCTCAACTACGAGTCTCGATTCTTCCGAAAGATATTGTCCTTTTTTGCCCTTCTGAGCTCTTTTCCATTTCTCATGTCTAGATGGAGGGGATGGAGGGGCCACCTCTCCAGAGCTTGAAGACTCAGCTCTTAGTTGTTGAAATTTTTCTGCCATCATTTGTTCTTCCAATAATGCATACCCTCCTCGAGATAAACTATGAGGGTATACATTTTTAGATTGGATCTCTTGATGAGCTTTCCTTGTTTGCTGTAAATTAAGAATAAGTAATCATTAACAAAACAATAATAAGATCATTTATATAAGAAAGCTTATAAAAGTTTACATTGCCCTTACCAAAAATGATTCTTTTCTTCTACTTTCAAAAAATTGTCTCCATGTGTCTTCATCTATAAAAGGATATATACGACATGGATTCTGATGACTCCTATGACCATAAATGAAATCAGATGAGAGGGTTGATTTGAAATCCCTCCATCTCCTAGCAGCCAACGATAAGCATTTCTTCCTGACTCCTCCAGTGTCAGGAATATCAAATGTCATCTGATAAAAAAGAGGTTAAAAATATTATATATACTAGAAACATTTAAAGAACAGTCAAACAATAGCAAAAGATCTTACCAAAATGGTCTCCCACAGCTGAGAAATTATCGCCTTATCCACACTTCTCCAATCATCATAGAGAATGCTTACTTTGCTCTTAGCCTGAGTTGCTACAAAAACCTTAAAATCTTTAGCATTTGGACCTCTAGGAAGATCATCATCATCAAACTCCACGACTATCCTCTCCTCCTTCGTACGGGCAAGTGATAATTTTGGTAAACGTGTGCACCCACGCTTACCAACCTTTGAACTCTTTTTCGTAATAGGAGCATGTGAATGTTCCTCCCCAGATGTATGACCAATATGCTCATCTCCAAAATCATGTGGCTAATCAACTGATTGACCTGTCATTTTCCTTCAAATCAAAAAAAACAAACATTAGTTCACAAATATACATATTAAAATATTGTAATACAACTTAATTAGAAAATAGAAAAGTGTACTAAATTACATAATAGTAAACATTGGTAATATGGTAAGCATGTTAAACAATGATAAACATGGTAAACACAGTCTGTTGTACCCCTCTCTCTTGGATTTTAATGATCACAATCACTCTTATTATGTTATAACTTGTTTTCAAGTGTTTTTGTTGATAGGCAAAAGGTTGCCAAGGAGTTGGCCCAAGAAAGCTGAAAAGTGGACTCACTGAGTCCACCGGTCTGCCGGTGTGAGCTCACCGGCCAGCCGGAGGACCCAGGCAGTAGACTTTCCCACTGCCTGGTGTCACCGGCCGGCCGCTGGTGGACCAGACAGAGAGCCTTCCTCTCTGTCTGGACCACCGGCCGGCCGCTGGATCACCACCGGCCGACCGGTGGACCAGACAGAGCTTTGCTGTCTGGACCACTGGCCAACCGGTGATCCACCACCGGCCAGCCGGTGCGCCCAGGACTTCTCCTCTTTACGGTTTTTATTGTTTTATCATTTTGGTTTGATACATGTTTTAATAAGTAAAAAATTTACAATATCTCACATTATATGAAAAAACTAAATGTAAACAAGAAATAAACATGTGTTACCTGTAATTTTAGGAATGTACAGTTGGATTGTTTTCCCAAATTCCTTTGTTGTGATCATTCCTTATGGCACAAACCATGTCTTCAACATACTCATCATTATGTTCTGTTAATCTTTCCATGGAAGTAGGGATCTCCCATAAATCAGCATCTTCATCAAATTCATCCTCACCAACATATTGTTTTTTCCCTTGTAAAACAACAGCCCACTGCATATCTGATTGATCTACTACATAGAAAATTTGTTTGGCATGTGTTGCAACTATAAAAGAATCAGCTGTGTCTTCCAATCTATTCAGATTAACAAGTGTCATTCCAAATTCATCGTGTCTGACACTGTTGTTACCGATAAACCATTTACAGTTTAAAACAGGAACTTTAATTTTAAAGTAATCAGCCTCCCATATGTCTTCAATCACTCCATAATATGCACTTGATGCCGAAATTGGGTTTCTGTCCTTAGCACTCGAAAAATGCATTGCTTCTGCAAACACCAATACACCACTATTCTGAACTGCACTTCTATTGTCCTAAGCTTTCGTATGAAATGTATAGCCATTAATGTCATAAGCGGACCATGTTATCACATTTAAAGATGGACCACCCACTATCCATTTTAATGTCTCTGATACGTCTGTTCTACCAAGAAAGGTCTTTTTAAACCATGGCAAAAAAGTTTTGTTGTGCTCATTCAAAATCCACATTTCTTTCTTCTTTGGATGACATTGTTTCAACTCATTAATATTCAATGTGATATACGGTTGAACATCAGCTATGTTATTCAAGATGTATGATTATAGCTTCTTCATCTGTTCAGCTGACAGTTATTTGACTTTCAAGCCACGAATCCCCTTTCCCTCATTATTAACCCGTTCATGGCGAGATGGAGGCAACCTATGTGTTGCGCCGTAGCCAAGTAGCTCGTACAAAACTCTGCTACCTCCTCAGAAATATACTTTTCAATAATGGAGGCTTCAGGTCGATATGGATTTTTAACATATCCCTTTAATATTTTCATATACCTTTCAAAAGGATACATCCAACGAAGATATACAGGTCCACAAAGCTTTATTTCTCGAACCAGATGAATCATTAAATGCACCATCATATCAAAAAAAGTTGGAGGAAAATACATTTCCAAATGACAAAGTATAAAAATTGCATCCTTTTCCAAAATGTTCAAAGCATTCACATCAATCGCCTTGTTACAAATTGAATTGAAAAAATAACACAACCTCATTATAGTCTTTCTGACACGGATGGGCAATATTCCACGCAGTGCAACTGGTAGAATTTGTTGCATCATGACGTGACAATCATGTGATTTCATACCTATCAACTTCAAGTCTTTCAATGAGACAAAATTTTTTACATTTGAAGAATAACCTTGAGGCACTTTGATATCTTGAAGACACTGACAGAAGCTACTTTTCTCCCTCTTCGACAATGTATGACAAGTCGGGGGAAGAAATGTCCGTCTTCCTTTAGGAGTGGGAGCTAACTCCAAACGTATTCCCATTGATAGTATGTCTAACCTTGCATTCAACCCATCTTTTGACTTTCCTTTAATATCTAGCAATATTCCGATCAAAGAATCACAGATATTATTCTCCACGTGCATGAAATAAATATTATGTTTGACATCATGATACCTCCAATATGGTAGCTCAAAAAATATTGACCTTTTCTTCCAAATATGTCTATCATTACCAGATTTCTGTGTCTTTCCCAATGTCACATCAAGGTTTTTCACCCTCTCAAAATAAAAATCTGGGGATAAAGGTTTTGGAGCAGTATCAAATTCTTGTGAGCCATTGAATGCCTTTTTTAGTCTTCTATAAGGGTGATCCATAGGCAAAAACTTTCGATGACCCATGTACACTGTTTTCCTCCCATTATGCAATTGACAATATGACGTCTGTTGTTCGCAAATTGGACATGCTTTATGCCCTTTAACACTGTATCCAGACAAATTTCCATATGCTGGGAAGTCATTTATAGTGAATAGAAGCACTGCATGCAGTTGAAAATATTCCATTTTATAAGAATCATACACCCTAATACCATCAGCCCATAACAGTTTCAAATCATCAATCAGCGGTGACAAGTATACATCAATATCATTGCCGGGTTGCTTTGGACCAGAGATCATGATACTCAACATGACATATTTGCGCTTCATACAAACTTCAGGAGAGAGGTTGTAAATTACCAAAAAAACAGGCCATGAACTATGTGTGCTACTGAGGGTTCGGTATGGATTCATTCCATCTGTGCAGAAGCCTAGTCTCAGATTTCTAATTTCATTTCCAAATGTAGGGTACTGGGCATCAATTTTCTTCCATTGTGGAAAATCAGCTGGATGACGTATTTTTCCATCACATACCCGCTCATCAGCATGCCATCTTAACCTTTTTACATCATGTGAATTAGCAAATAAACGTTTGAAACGAGGAATTATAGAAAGATACCAAAATACCTTTGAAGGGAGATTTGTAATCTCTACATCAGCTTGTGATTTTTCTTTCACCTTATACCGTGATGTCCCGCATTTAGGACACTCTTTCAGAAATTCATATTCCTTACTATATATAATGCAGTCATTCGGACAGGCATGTATTTTCCTGTATCCCAATCCCATCGGGCATAATATTTTTTTGGCCTTATAATGTGAATCTGTAAGATCGTTATGTTTTGGAAGAATGTCTTTCATCAATTGTAGCAGCTCTGTAAAACTTCTGTAACTCCATCCATGTTTCGCCTTCAGGTTAATCAATGTTAACACCGCCGACAAAACCGTAAAATCTGTACAACCAGGATATAATGGTTTTTCGGAATCACCATATAGACGTGCAACTGTCGGTTCTATCTCAATTTGTTCTTCTACAATATCACGAATCATTTCTTCAATTCCATCGGAGTTACCATCTTGCGATTCATTATCATCAGTGACATTCTGTCCAGTTTCGCCATGCCAAATCCAAGGGTTGTAACTCGGATTGAAAACATGACAAATCAGATGATCTTTTATCTCTCTACTTTTCAACTTCTTCATATTCAGACATTTCAGGCATGGACAGAAAAAAATGTCACTACTTGGAACATTTCGTTTAGCAAATTCCAAAAAGGCATCAACACCTTCCTCATATTCATTGCTCATTCGATGTGCTGTAATCCAACTTCGACCCATTATTACCTATAACAAATAGCAAAAATATATATATTTTTTAGATAAGACAAATATATGTTTATATGAAAAAAATCATAATTTGAATGTAAACAATTTTGAAATATAAAACAAATCGATGTGTATTTAAAAAAATATGCTTGAATATTATTTTTTAAACAAAATATAGTAAGATATAACACCCCCCCTAGACACCCCCGACCCCTCTGGACAGCCCCCCGCCCCTCCTGGACACCACCCCCCACCCCCTACCCCCTTGGACACCCCCCTAAACATCCCCCAACCCTCTGGACAGCCCCCCACCCACCCGGACAACCCCAAATACCCTCTGGAGAGGCCACCACCCACTTGGACAGCCCCCCACACCCATCCACCCCCTTGGACACCCCCCTGGACACCCCACCGACCCCTCTGGACAGGCCGCCACCCCCTTGGACAGCCCCACACACCCACCCATCCCCTTGGACACCACCCTGGACACCCCCCGACCCCTCTGGACGGCCTCTGACCCCTCTAAAAAGCACCCCCACCCCTCCTGGACACAACCCCTCACCCCCGACCTGCCTGGACACCCCCCTGGACACCCCCCAACCCTCTGGAAAGCCCCCCACCCCTCCTAAACACCACCCCCACCCCCTACCCCCTTGGACACCCCCTGGACACCCCCCAACACACACCCACACCCTTTGACATCCCCCCACACCCACCCACCACCTTGTAAACCCCCCTGGACACCCCCGACCCCTCTGGACAGCCCCCCGCCCCTCCTGGACACCACCCCCCACCCCTACCCCCTTGGACACCCCCCTGGACATCCCCCAACCCTCTGGACAGCCCCCCACCCACCCGGACAACCCCAAATACCCTCTGGAGAGGCCGCCACCCACTTGGACAGCCCCCCACACCCATCCAACCCCTTGGACACCCCCCTGGACACCCCACCGACCCCTCTGGACAGGCCGCCACCCCCTTGGACAGCCCCCCACACCCACCCATCCCCTTGGACACCACCCTGGACACCCCCCGACCCCTCTGGACAGCCCCCGACCCCTCTAGAAAGCACCCCCACCCCTCCTGGACACAACCCCCCACCCCCGACCTGCTTGGACACCCCCCTGGACACCCCCAACCCTCTTGACAGCCCCCCCACCCCTCCTAAACACCACCCCCACCCCCTACCCCCTTGGACACCCCCCTGGACACCCCCCAACACCCACCCACACCCTTGGACAGCCCCCCACACCCACCCACCCCCTTGTAAACCCCCCTGGACACCCCCCGACCCCTCTGGACAGCCCCCCACCCCTCCTGGACACCACCCCCCACACCCTACCCCCTTGGACACCCCCCTGGACACCCCCCAACCCTCTTGATAGCCCTCCCACCCCCCTGGAATCACTGAAAATTTACCATAACAAGAATTTGGGACATTCAAAGAATGTTTTTAGGTGTCGAGGAAGAACTGAGTTTCAATAGATAGAGAAGTAACTCGACATTAGGTTGTCTATTCCAGGTGTGGATTTGAAGAAGTTAATGTTTGTTCAGTGACCCAAGAGATTGAATCAGAAATTCAGATGTTGTGCCATTTTCTCATGATGAGGATGAATAATTGGTGGGGTTTGACTTTTAAATGGAGAGCTTAGCAGACCATCATATTTTCTATAGATCAGTAAAGGATGTTAGCATCGAACATAAGGCTTAACGGATGCTTTCAAATCCAAATATGTATATTGATGGATGCAATGGATCTAGTAGAGGTTCTAGAAAGAATGGTGGTTTTATTTGTTTAGGATAAGTAGTGAAGAAAAAACTAGTTAATTTTTTACTTGCTGAAAAGAGGGTATCTAAAATTTTTAACATGCCGAGGGGAAATCTGGCGAGTCCTCCTCATGAAACTTTGTTTGCAGGGGGTGAAAATGGTGATGTGATCCCAAATCCATGCACCTATGCCATGGTTGTGTGTGAATAAAGTAGTAACAACTGTAAAAGGGCAACCCATCCAAATGGACACGCCCCAACCCTCTCGGGGATTTATAGAAAACGATGAAAAATTAGTGAAATCATAAAATTAGTCAATATTGCAAGTCGAACTAATAGATCTAGGGATGATAAATAAGATTATGGTGCCAAAACGAGTTAAAAGTGTTCGAAATCAATGAATCTTAGCTAGTTTCAACAAAAAAATCACAACACATATATATATATATACTATCCGCGAAAAAAAAACGAACGAGTGGGAGGATTACCTGAGTGCTGCGAGTTTAGATGATTGATCCGAGGAGATTAAATATGAGAAATGATGATCACAAAACGAATCTAAACCAACGAAATGGACGAGCCGATTCGGGTTTACGCGCGAGAGAGACGAGTCGCGACTATCAAAGGTAAACTTGCGAATGACAATCCACGGGTCTGGGTAAAATTTTAAATGATTTATCACGTCGGTTATTCAATAACCGATGTTATAATTTTTTTAAAAACATTTATAACGTCGGTTATTCAATAACCAACGTAAAAACCTTCCTCCGATTCTTTTTTTACGTCGGTTATTTTATAACCGACATTATAAAGGGCTCAAAATCCGTGTTTTTTTACGTCGGTTATTCCATAACCGACGTCAAAAACATCTGTGGATTCTTTTTTTACGTCGGTTATTTTATAACCGACGTAAAAAGGCCTTCAAAAACCGTGTTTTTTACGTCGGTTATTAAATAACCGACGTAACAAACACCCCCCGCTTCTGTTTTTTACGGCGGTTAATGTATAACCGACGTAAAAAACGAAGCCGCGTGATTAATAACGTCGGTTATAAAAATAACCGACGTTAAAGGTGTACCGAACACAGGTTTTTACGTCGGTTATTAAATAACCAACGTAAAAAACCTCGTTTTACATATTATGACATCGGTTTTATATAACCGACGTAAAAAATGGTGACGTAAAAAATGTTTTCTGCACTAGTGTTACATACCAGTCGTGCCTTGTTTATAATGACACTTCCCTGCTCATCAAACTTATTTTTGAAGATCCATTTGGTACCATCCACATGGTGACCTTTGGGTATCTAGATAAGATCCCATGTCTTATTCTATTCAATCTGATCTAATTCATCATTCATGGCTTTCACCCAAGATTCATCATTTGTAGCTTCTTCAAATGAGGAATGCTCTACCACTGATAGAAATTGAGATTGCATGTTATTACTTATCATTCTTGTTTGAGTGGATGCACTCCTGCCCCCAATTATATTGGACGGATCAATCTCAGCTCTTTGATTTCTCCTTTGAGGTCCAGTTGCATTCTCTTCAGCCACAGTTTCTTCTTCTGATTCTTCTTTTGATTCAACATCATGATGTGACTGATGAGTGTTGTGTACAACTTCCTCTATTCTTGCATTTGAATTTTTTTTATGTTAACTTTCTTCCTGAATTTCTATCACATAATCATATGACGTCCTTGAAGCATTTTTGGTTTTCTATTCAATTATCATAACATCGCTTTTTTCCACAATCCTTCCTAAATGATTGTTGAAACATTTGTAGGATTTTCTGTTCATTGAGTAACCGAGGAAAATTCCTTCATCTGCATTATCCCCATACTTCCCTTGATTTCATTCTTTGTTCCTAATAAAGCATTAACTTCCAAATACATGAAAGTAATTTAGAGTGGGATTACGTCCATGAAACAATTCATATAGTGTCTTTGTCTCACCCATATAGAGTCCTGTTTGATTCTAAATATACACTGCAGCTTGAACATCCTCTTTTTAGTAATTTCTTGGAATACGACTCTCAATCAGCATAGTTCGTGCCATGTTGTTCACATGTCGATTCCAACATTCAACAACTCCATTTTGTTATGGAGTTCTCACAGAGGCTACCTCATGTTATATCCCCTATTTCTCCAGATAATTTTCAAATTCAATGGACGTGTATTCTTCTCCATTGTTAGATCGCAACACTATGATTGTTCGTCCAGTATCATTCTCGGCGATTCGCCGATATGTTTTCATGCAGTCAAGGACTTGTCATTTCTTGTGAAAGACCATCACACATGCCATTATACTGTAATCATCTATGAAAAGGACAAAGTACCTTTCTCCATGAGTTCCAGAAACATTTATCGGCCCACATACATCTGTATGAATCAGATCAAGAAGGTGAGAATCCCTTTTCTTATTTGGCCGATATGAACTGCAGACCAGCTTCCCACGAATGCAAGCATCACAAGATTTTTCACGCTCATGCTCCAGGTTGGGAACGTCCATGAAAATTCCCAATTTTGATATTTTCTCCATATCTGGTTGATTGATGTGTCCCAGTCTACGATTCCATAAATTGTTTTCTTCTTCAACAGTCATGTAACAGACATTTTCTTCACTATCATCCTGATAAAAGTTGCCTTTTATTCTGCATCCCTTCATAAGTGAATTTCATGTTTTTCCCTTGATAGTGCATCCTTTATGATTAAAATTAACTATATGTCCTCAGTCACAGAATTGACTCACACTGAGGAGATTATTATGTAGGCTATCTACGTAAAGGACTTCAGTATTATTTAGTTCTCCATTAGCTAATTTGGTACTTCCACTCCCATTGATTTTCAGAGCTCCATCATTACCAAATTGTACTGTACCATCAACCTTCCATTTGATATCCGTTAGCAGGCCAAAATTACCTATCATATGAGATGAAAAACTATTATCCATATTCCATGTACTGTTGTTCTTTGTAGCTTTGAGGGCCACCTCTACAAGGTTGGTTTTCTCAATATTCTTCCTTTCCTTCGATGATACATTAGATTGAGTATATAGTACGGATGTCCTTTCAATTATCTATTCCGCATACCTAGGTTATTTATAGTCAAAATATTCTCTGAGAGGAGAAAACCTATTTGAAAGAGAAACACAGTCTTGCTGACGAGACTTGATTTGTCTTGAACTTTGGTATGAGGTGTCCATGTCCCTTCTCTTCCTGCAATTAGCAACCTTATGATCAAAGTTAGAACAACGATAAAAATATCCAAAGTAATTGTTTCTTATATAAGAATTAGGATATGAATTTGTTCTCCTTTGTGGATCTTCTATATCTTCTCCATTTAGATAGCTTCTTGCCTCTTCGCAATAAGACATGGTATGGCCCAGATAGCCACAGAACCGACACTTCATGAGATGAAATGTCTTTTCACTTGAATTTATACTCATACCTTCTTCCTTGAGAGAATAGTTAGACTGTATCTAATTTCAAAATTTTTGAGGATAATTTTCAGTTCTCCTTTTAGTTTGGATTTAGGGTTCCTTTTTCAGCACTTTAGGAAACGTTTCAACATGTTCAACTTTCATCTTATCTTTCATTTAGATCTTTTCACTTCCAGCAGTTGATGTCTCAACTTCACAACCAATTCCACTCTTTCCCATGCAAGCAGGTCTTTGATCACTCAAGATTTTTCCAACCCCATCTGAACCACACTTGGCTCTTTCTAGTAATTTTTCATCTGACAATCTTCCAAACTGTATTTTTTTCATTGATTCTTTTGTAATTGATTCAGTCTCAAGTTTACTCCTTAGAGTAAAAACTTCCTCCTCAAGACCCTCAACAGTCTTGGATTTTTCATCTAGTCTGGAGGTGAGGTCATTGATGACAGTTTCCTCCTCTTCAATTCTAATCTCCATATCCACTACATCATCATTTCTTTCAATTATTTTAGATTTTACCTTCACAAATTCTTCCAGTCGTTCAATTTTAGCTTCATGTTGATCAACGTATTTAGTTGATTCTTCTACAATTGATTTCCACTTATTGAAACTCTTACATTTAATCTTAATCTTACTGACCACATCCTTAAGTTGAATCTCAAGATCTACACAAGTTCTCAGTTGTTTTTCTCCACCAGTATCTTCTGAATTTTCAACAGTGGCCATCATGGAAGCATGGTTCCCTATTTTGAATTCTGGTTCTTCTACATCACAAAATTCATTATCATATTCTTCCTCTTCTCAGACAAAACTCTTCCTTTTCATTTTCATTCTACATTTCAAGTCTCCATTTTTGAAGAATATTCTCTAAGGCTTCTCGAAGCTTTCATTATAACTATATTCATAATTGATCTTTATTAAGCACTGAGAGGCAATGTGCCCAACTTTTCCACAATTAAAACATGTGAGAGGTAACTTCCCTTTGAATTTCACTTTTACCTTCTGGAAGTTCTTTGCAATAAGAGAATGAATTTCTTTTTCTTCGTCATCTTCACCGCTACTATATTTTGATATTTCCATTTTATCCATGTCCTTGAATGCCATTTCCTTTCTCACACGAGTCGTAGAATATTCTGGTTTGAATCACATTTCATATGCTACCAAGATGGTCAATAGATCATCCAGAGAAAGTTTGGAAAGATCTCTTTCCTAAAGTGATGACACCTTTGCTTTAAAAAGAGGTGGAAGTATTATTAATATTTTATTTACAATATCAATGTCTTTGATTTCTTCACCTAGACCCCAAATTGATACAACCACTTCAGTAATTCGATTGAAGAATGAGTCTGCATTCTCATCTGGATGCATCTTCTGATCATCAAACCGATTGTGAAGCACTTGTAGTTTCGCCTCCTTCACTTTGGTATCTCCTTCATAAATATTCTCGAGTTTATCCCATATGGATTTTGTTGAGGTGAAATTAATCACTTTTAGGTAGATCGGATCAGAAAGGGATGTAGTGAGTGCATTTTGTGCTTTAGCATCTGCATCAAGAATTTTCATGTCTGTTTCAGTCATAGCTAGGCCTGTTGGATCAGTGACTTATATTCCTTGAATATTAGAAAAGAGAACATCTATTCCAAGAGATCTTAGATACGGTCTCATTATGTTCTTCCAGATCTAGAAATTACTTCCATAAAAGTGAGGGACTCTCCTGACATTGGCTGCATTCTCCATAATGATAAAGGACAGATTCAACACGAGAAACCTTTACGCTCTGATACCACTTGAAGGACCCCAGGACACCTTGAGAGGGAAGGGGTGAATCAGGGTGACAACTTTTTGTTTTAATTTGAAGGATCTTATTCCCACGTTGGTAGGAACTTGTTGAACCTCTATGATGAATATGATCAGAAAGCAAACATTCACATGCACAGAGAAGACACAACACTTATTACTTAGTTCACCACTAAGGGCTACATCCAAGGAGCATACCCTGACAAGTTGTCGGTCATACCAAATTCCACTAATCTTTACTAGCTGTGGATTGCAATGGTTTGGGAACAGTTACTCTGTCCCATGCTTACTGCATTTACAATGGTTCAAGGATAGCTCACTACTTCCCTCGGGTCACTCCCGTTGACTCCCCCTGCCTCACTACCCTTGGTGAAGTCACACTCATATTATAGACGTGATGGAATCTTCATCATTGAATAATAATGCATCCTCTGTTTTATGTAGGTACTCTATTGAAGTATAACTCTCACCAGAAGATGAATCTCACTTTGCGCTGAGGGTACCGGGCGATCTCCCAGCTTTCGTGCAGCTTCAAAAGAACAGAAGTACATTTACAACCCTGGTGTACTTCTCCAAGCTTCATGCGCAAGTTTCAATCCCGGTGTGAAAGTCACTTGTGTGGTACAAATT
Source organism: Viscum album (assembly GCA_963277665.1). Classification (NCBI taxonomy): domain Eukaryota; kingdom Viridiplantae; phylum Streptophyta; class Magnoliopsida; order Santalales; family Viscaceae; genus Viscum; species Viscum album. Next base: position 437,947,606 of record OY728158.1, read on the forward strand.
CGGCGCACAGGTGACACCAAACCACTTGTGCGACACTGCCTCCTTCAACACCAAACTTTTGCGACGCTCCGCCTTTAACTCCCCTACTACCTTGATCGCGCAGCCAACTACTGGCGCGAAGCTTCTACTTGTGCGACCCAACAACAACATACGATACTCAACCACTTGCATGAAGAGAGCACGAAAAATCTCTAAGTCATGAACTACATTTCAAATGAGGAGGGGTAGTCCTCTATTTATTGGCAAACTGGACCCCATGCGCGGTGGCGTGCAAGTCTTCCCTCGGCGTGCAGGTTCCAGCGCACAGCTCATCCTCCTTAGCCTCTATCGCGCTACTCACTTGCGTGACCACACTAATACTTGCACGACATTCTTTCCATTGCCATATTTTGAAGTTATGATCTTGAAAAAAAAAATATGCGCGCATGTTTCCAATCCTCCTAGGCATCGGTGCGCAAGTCTCTTCACTGCGTGCAGGTCACTTGCGCGACCAGACCAAAACTTGCACGGCCCTATTCACTTTGCTATTTTCCCATGTTCTGATCTTGAAAAACATATGGTGCAAAAGTTTCCTCTACATCAAGTACATAGTGTGAAAGTCTCTTTTCCAAAAACACTTTTCTCCATTTTTCAATTTTCATTTCCAAAAATTTGGCAAACAATGGGAAACAACACCACCTTCAATACTATTGTCTTCTTGAACTGTATGATCTCTTTGCTGGTACACATTTTGAACTTCCACTAAGGATTGAAAACAAACACAAATCATACTCAAAATCATGCAAAGAAGACCATGGTTCCAATAGAACATATATCCACAATATCAATGATTTTATAAAATTTTGATGAATTTTTTTAATCTAGAAATAAATATTATATAAAAGAATTTTATATTAAACATTTCATAAATAATTAATATTTTATATTGTAAATGTTGTCTATATTAGTCACTATTGTATTTCTTTAAAAAATCGTGGAAAAATGAATTTTATAACATATGTGTTATGAACTATTTTTCCACCTAGAGATTTATTTGTTCATATTTTATATTAATTTCATTTTTATATTTTTATTTTCTAAGGAAACCACATTCCTATTGTTTTGGGTTATTTTAATAGATATTAAAAGGATACTTCTTATCTTTTTTCAAATTACATTTCAAATGTTTTTGTTAGATGTTTTTTTCGTCTATGTCAACAACATTTTTGGATTTTCTTGATTTACTATGGATTGAATATTATGATACAATCCAATTTAATTGACAATATGGATTACGATGATGATTTTAATGGATTATTTCATGAAAATAATTCTATTCACAAGTTTTAATTATGCTATGATGAAATGATGAATGATTTTTTATCTTATAGAACAGATATATATGGTATCCATTGTGTGATATAGGGGTTTAGAATTATATTTAATTATAATGAATTTATTAAACCATTATATCTTCTGAGATAACATTAATTTGAATGGGGAGGTAACCCAATCTGTTATGGGATCGTGTCTGCTATGATTATGGAAAAGAGGAGTGAGCCTAATCCACTAAGGAACTCTATGTGATATGTTAGGGTTTACATAAAATTTATAATTAATTAAGAAATTTAATTTTATTTATAATTTTTATGCTAAAAAAATAACATATTGTTATTATACTCTCTCATTTTTTATGAATGGTAATTGATGATTCCACAGTCTTCTATGTCATTTCATCAATTAAAGCCATACACCATGAGATATGATTTTTGGTATTTCACTTCATGGATATGTTTTCATATTTTCGGACTATAATATCATATTATTGTTCTTATATCATTCTCACTTATGAATAGTTATTGAAATCTATAATGATTATCCGTACCAAGAATCTGATCGCACTATATGATATGTTTCCATTTCACCATTATATAAAGGATAATATTAAGTGTATTGTGTATAATAATTATACACTGTGAAATTAATTTAAAGGTGGATATTGAAGATTATTATTAATTATCATCATTAGAAATCTAATATTGAAGTACTCTAATCATTTATGGTAATTGGGATTATAGTTTCGAGAGATGTAATGAATGATTGTACACTATGATGGTATATGCATGTATTTTATGCATGGAATGCGTCATTATCTCAAGGTACATGTACCACCATGAATTAATACGATATATACATTCACTATTTATGTAAATTAATTATTTTATATTAATTGAGAAATTATATAAACTTAAATCATGGTTATATAGATTCATAGAAACCAGTAGATATAGGTTTTTTATTCAAATTTTCCCATAAATTGACTTGACTAAAATGTAAGTTTGTTTATTAATGGGATATAAAATTGTATGTAACAATGAGATACCAAAATTTTTATTCTATTATGTGTTTCTATGATAGAAACATTGATATATAATAATATACACCTTATGTAAATTAATGAGTTATACATCATGTTAATTGGTTATACAGATTGTAATCTAATTAATTATGGGTAAAAAAGATTTATGTCTTTATGCATTATTTGAAATATATATTGACCAGACAATTTTTATAAAAAAACTTTGGGAGATATTTTATTGACTATATGATGAGTAAATATGTTATATTATGTAAACTTTTTAATGTTTCATGGAAGTATATTCAGTCATCGCAAGATACGTGAATTAATCCATGTGACAATTTCTATTTGAGAAAAAATTAATCTCATGGATAGTTGAGTTGTTGTGAACTAAATTAAAAATTATCTATCATTGAGTTAAATAGCTAATAAATATGTTATTTGGAATAAACCCAAAACACTTGTCTTTGTAACTTTTGGCCACTCTATATCTATTCATTATGTGATTTAGAATATATGAAGGTTAAGGAAACTTAATATTGACTTGTAAATATTATGAATGGATTAATATAAATAATAAGTTAACAAAAAATATGTATTTCAATCAAAATAAAATAAATATATATAAATTATTATGTAACCACTGTGAAAAACTTTACGATTCTACATATTGTTCAACTGCATGTTGTTTAATATAAAAATAAGTTTTTTTGTTGTAATTGATGAATATAATAAGTTTTATCTAACATATGTTATACATGAACAATGAATTGACATAAATATTAATTTAAATATAGGATTTAATGAATAATTATAATCCCCACATATTTTTTATAATTAATTTGAGTTTGGAAAATAAATTCATTCTCTATAGAATTTAGACTTCTTTGATGAATTTGGTGACCACGTCATTGTGTATAATTATTCTTATAAGTTGATTATAGTTTAAAATCTATAAATGGTTAATTATTACATGCTCTGTAAACCTATGATCATCATTTTTTAACTCACTGTCTTCTATCAAGGATGGTTATATGCTTGTTTTGATCATTTTTATCATAATTTAATGATTTTAACTGGTAAATTATTATATTGGATCTCTATTAAAATGTGAGGTTTGTTGAGGAAGATTAACCAATATTGTCGAGATAATTCATTGAGAATAAATATCTAGGGATAGAGATGATTATCAATATAATTCATTTTTTTAAAATGATTAAAATGACATGACTAGGGTTAATAAGTGAAATAAATATGTATTTATAGAATTCATATTAAAACTTTAATAACTATAATTAGGCCCTTATTTTTATCTTAATCACTAGTGAAAACCATTTATAAATTGTAATAATATTATTGTAGTAAACATGAAATACTCTAAAATCATGTAGAATAAAATATAATTTTATAGAATTAATAAATTAATATTCATTCATATAATATTTGATAATTCACTTCACATAACACTATCAATCAATAACTATCATTCATCCTCAATGTTTATTGAAACATTAAAAATGTTTTTTAATTAAATAAATATCCCTTCAATATTAAAAAATTAATATGTAAATATTTTATTAAAAAACTTGTGTATAAATATTTATTTAATATTAATTTATCCAAAAAATAAATATTTGGTGACCCAATAATATGCCTTATAAATAAATATTATTTATTCACATGATAATTAATTACCTAGATAATAAATATTTATATAATATTCAATGAAGAAAACAATTATTTTTGAATAAATAGTGATTCAATATATGTGATCAATAAAACAAGAATAATTATTAAACCAAATATTATTATAATATTTATTCATTATATTAATATCTTATTAAATTTAGATAATGTTCTGAATATACTAACTATGTGACCTACTAGACATATTTCTTGGTGTAATTTTTCAATACATTCTAAACTTCATGGTTAAAATCTAGAAGCATACCAATAAACCGATCATTAAATTAGAAAAATTTAGCAATGGCTATGAACACCTATAAAATAAATTTGTGTAAGATACCCCCTTTTTTAGGGTATCTTTACAAAAATAGGATGTATACTATTTTCGTCAACATATTCACTCGATTTTTCCTTATTTGATATTCAAGGAATTGATATGGAGATATAAAAACATGAATATAGAATTGATAAAGTATTTTAATTCCAATAAATGGGAATGAGATATCAAATACTATTAAGACATATAAGTGTAAATTTTTTTGTGGATATTAATTTTTGAAATATCATTAATGATGCACCAAATGTTGGGTACATTGATATGTGAATATGTTATAATGGATATCATCAATACATGAACTCATGTTTCTCATTATATACATTAATATTAATCATAAGGTATATGGTTCATTACTCATGTATCTAGATAATAAAATACATTTACAAAAGTAAATGTTGTTTTTTACAAGAAAATGGGTTTCTCATAACTTCATTATCTTTTATATTATAATGGATGACCCCTAAAAAAGATTCCTAAATGACATATGTGATCTAAACCACAACACCATATATCATATAGGTATCATTATATAATATAATCCTACCAAAAAAAAGGTATTCAGGAATATTGTCATAGAACATATAGGTTCTAATCCAAGTGGGGAACTTATATGAACATTCAGTGTGATATGTAACCTAAATAAATTATCTCATATATTTCATGTAAAATGATCATCATCATGTGGTAAGATATTAATTAATAATAAACTCCATGAATTTTATGCAAATTAAATGTATATAGTAATTGGTTTCATGTTACCAATCCCAATAGTGAATTAGTGAGTCCCACACTTTAGTATGAAATGTGTAAGAGAAAAATAATTTTTTGTAGATAAGAATAGGATACATGTACCAATGGTCCATACTTTCCCTTTTATAAATGAAATCATGTCCCATTAAGTTCATTAAAATGTGTAATTTTCGCATATTTTAGGTGAAACCTCATATTGGGGAAAACAAAATTGTCACCATAGTAGTAAAAACTATAGGAAGTAAGGATCATATATTAATGATGATATTATAAAATTTTATTTAAATCGTTTATGGTTATATAGATTGTACCATTAAAAATAGTTAAAAATTATTTATTATGAACTACAAACAATATACATTATGGTGCAAATAAAAATACATTCAATTTGTTTTTTAAATTCAAGTGAAACAAAAACTACGCTCTATTGTTTAAATTCATACGATAGAGACCTTGTACACAATATCAATTCTTGAAAACTATTTCTTGATGAACCATGTGTTATTGAGTGGTGTAATATATACTCCATATTCAATGGTTATTTATTATACTACATTAAACTATTAATTGTGTATGGTGTACTGTCTTTCCCATTCCGTTCCTCATTGTTTTAGGTTTTTTCAATGTATTATTGGATTTTTTAAAATAGATATTAACCCCCATTTCACAACATATTGAAGGAGATGTATTATGAATAATAATAATTCAATGGTTTTAATGGATTTTATTGTTGTGTAATTCATATATACATTTTTAATTAAATTTATTCAACTCATCCAGTTGAATTCATGTTCATCCATCCACATTTGTCATATAAAATGACTTTTCAATTTCACGGAATCTAATCCTCAATAATAAAAAAGGACATGAATTAGTATACCACTGAATATATATCTAACATTTTAGTATCATAAATATTGGTGAAAAACACCAACAAATAATTGAGATGATTATTATGAAAATATATTTTTTCCTTTTCCATCACATTATAAAATGTATTTTATGATTCCATATTCAAACTATCATATTTTCAACTCTTGTTACTATTATGGTGATATGAATTATTGGGAAAAAAATTCAATATTTATAAAATATCATTTATTTATATATATTTATATATTATTTGACCATTATTTTCTAGAAAATTATATGGAAATAAAAATCCTGTTATTTTATTGGAATTATAAAATTGATTAAAACATTTTTACTGTCTATTCCACAGGTAAGAGTTTACACCACATTCAAATGAGATATGTGGAATTAAGAATTAATTTAAAATACTTAATAGACCCTAGATGGTAAGGATGAATTTTAACTATCCCCATAAGAAAAATAATTAAGGGTATTTTTTCATTGAAGAATATTTGTGGGATTATGGATGAAACATTAATGTATTTGAAACAACCAAAACCTTTGGATTTTTTCCATTCATGTATTATGTATGGTTACAATTATAAATTAATCCTTACAAATTTGGAGAGTTTGGTTCAAAAACTAATTTTCCTGACATATTCAACCATGGGATTTAAGAACATTAATGAATGCTTTCTCACATTTGATATATTTGAGTAAATTATCTAAAACCCTATTTATAAATGATATTCATAGAATTTGGTCCATCTTGGAAAATCATATATTCTATCCCTTGATATATTTGATAATTTCTAACTCATTCTTTTTTATTATACATAATTTTTCAATATTTAACTATTGGATAGATCAATAGGGGTTTCATGTTGTTTTAAGGGTATCTGGATCTAGTTTGGCCTAATGTGAAATTAGTGTAACATCCCAAGTATGTAATGAATAATAGATAATTTTATCTATGTCTATTAATGATTAATATAGTGTTTTAGAGGCTTAAAATGAAAATAAATCCAATCTTAAGCATGGAATACACTAATATTCGTAAAAGATTGTTTTACTGCCTTATGATGGAAAACCCTTTCTAAATATATATTTTGACAATTTTATAAACTATGTTTGTCAAAATAAACTTATTCTTTATTATTGGGACATCAAAATTTACTTTGTGTGAATTTTTGGTATTTTTCTTACAATGTTCATTTTTTAATGAATAGTGAAAAATACTGCATTTTACATCAAACTTCTTTTTAATCTAATTTATTTATATGATTAGATTATCTTTTGAATTGGTCTTAATGTGTAATATGAATATATTTTTACCATTTAATCCAATGGTGGTCATTGGAATCAATTTCACTTTGAAATTGGACTCAAACTAGTGTCAATCTTTTGATACTTATTGTTTCATAAAAACACGCTATTTGCTCTGACAGCGGGAATTAATTATTAAATTAATTAATGTGACTTATATTTTTTGAATTTTGTAAAATAGAATTAATTTTTGAATTTTTAATATCATATATAGCTTAGGGTGAATTTTTGGTAATTTTCTGAAAAACTTCATTTTTTGATGAATAGTGAAACCACTAAGTGGTACTTATAAAGACTGATTTTCCGTTTAAATGAAATTTTGCCATCATTGTGTTTTGAATTTCAAAAATCCGACATAAATGGTTGTCATTAAGAAGTAAAATGTGGTTCAATGAGATTATGATAATTTTTTGGTGAATAGTAACTTATTAAGTTCTTAATCGCGATTAGTGGTAATTAGTGTAGTTTAAGGTAAAAATAATGCTTTAATAAAATAATATGAAATTGACACATGTACTACCCTCATTGGTTGTGTCATGGCCGACCAAGACAAGCCATGGGTCAACTTGGGGACCCCATGGATCCACTTTGGATGGGAAATGACATAAATTACTTTTTATTTAATGTAAAATTAAAAATGACACAAACATAATATGTTTTACAAAAACAATTTTTACATGGGGTTATATAGATAATATTTTTGATTATAAATATTAATTGGAAAGATAAAAAGATTTCCTACATAATAGTAGTTTTTTTATAATTTTTAGACTTTAAATAAATTAAATTATTTATGACATCATGATGATGCAGCAATGACCTCATTATTTAACGATTTAAATAAAATGGAAAGATAATGAAAAATCTAAAACCTACACATGGCCAAAACCAATTGGATGAGTGGATTTCGAAGTATTATCACCTTATCCTCGAATTATAGCAATGTGGGACCTTTTGAATCCGAAACTCTTTTTAAAATAAAGTAACTTATCTTTACTTTCCAAAAGTGCCCCTCCACTCCTCTTATAAAAGACCCCCACCTCTACCTCATTTCACACACTCCTCAAGCCTTTGGCTCGGCCAACCCCTGCCCATTTACTCTCTCCACATCCCTCTCCTCATCCTAGAGGATTCCCTTTGGGCATAATCCTTTCAAAGGAAGCCTTTAGGCTCAAATCAAAAGGAGTTACACTTTTAAAGGTAATTCATTCTCTCATGTTCATTTGTTTTATTTTGCTTCTCCAAACCCCCTAAACTCTTTTTATTTACTTCTTTTGTAACAAAACCAGTATCTTCAGTATACTAGGATGTTTTTATAATATTTATTTGAGCTACACTCTCACACAACTACATCAAATGGTTAAAGAACATACGGTTTCTATGGATGGAGAAATTCTGCCTCCCGAAACGATGATTGTTCAATACTCATTTAACACCTTCAAAGGTGGCCATTATGATGTCAATATTTTTATATATGATATATAACATGTTTATGTTTTCCTTAAGATTCTGTTTTTTTCATTTTGGGCATACCTTTATGGTTTCCATTATGGGTAAACACGATATCTTCATTTTAGGAAGTGCAGACTACCGCCCCCTGAAAGTTATTTGATTCGTTAATACCATATGTGGGATGTGTAAAGGATAAAGTTAATGATATTATATATTTTATTATACTTAAATTATAATATACTCTTATATCATTATGATTCCATTCCAGAAAATACGAAATAGAAATGGAAGTAGCGTTCATGCGTACGTACGGCTTACCGTCTCCATGAACGGTGCATTTCATTTCTTACCTCTGAATGTGATGTAATATTATAAATACATGTATATGCTGAATATATATGATATATATGTTATCCAAATCATTAATATCATTCTGGAAATAACGAACCTTTTACCAAATTAACAACATGTAAGTGTAAGAAGTCTATTTTTGACTTAAGAACCAAATACCGACAAAATGAACACTATTAACTTAAATGATTACATGATGTTCATAACATGGTATAAAAGGAATAATGAACTTGAAAAAGGTTCATAAGAAAGTAGAGATTAACTCATGTTTATTATTCAGGAGATTAGAGAACGGTCAGGTCAAGTCGGATACGAGGTATGGGACTTCGTCTCAATCTCCTTTCATTGAGGCATATTTTATTTTATACACAACTTTCTTTTATACGGTGTATAAACCCCTTTGACTTTTACGTTTATTCAAAAGGACTTTTTTTTATACGAAGCATTTTCTAAATGACAAAAGGGAATGTTTTTGTCGTATGTATGCGGCGACAACGACTTCTCCGTCGTCGTGACCGTTATTTGAGTTTCGGCTTCCTCTACAAGCCATACCTTCATTTTAAAAGAAAAATAAATACCATGTTTTACTTTTCTTTTATTTTGGTATCAAAAATGGTTTTCATTATGTTTTTATATCAATGTGTTGTATTGATATCTTGTGATTGAAAGGTGGGAATGTTATGTTTCCTTTATGCATGTTTTATGTGATATGATTATGTTGAGGTTCTTGGGCATTATTATGAAAACGGGTGGTTCCGTGATAAACTAAGGGTGGGTGAGCCCAATATAGCTCTCCAATGCATTGCGTAACGCGAAGGAGTGAAACGTTGAGGTTTCTCCGAAGCAATTTGTGGAATATACTGTGATGGGTATTCCAAATGTAACCAAGAGGGTTACTCCCTACGTAGGAATGTTATGAATGCCTCAAGTTACCTTTATGTATTATGATTTCTATGATTTATTCATGATTTTATGAGGTATGTTAAAGTGCCTATGTTTTATGGGTAAAGTATGATTTCATTATTATGTATATATGAACTCATGTTTCCTTTCCATGTTTTTATAACCCATACTGAGCTTTTTATGCTCATCCCAAGTTTTTTTGAAATGTTTTTCACAGGTCAAGGGAAAGGTACATGATATGATGATAGTGTCAAGGAAGTGTCAAGAAATAATCCATGTTTTATTTTAAATGTGTTTCCATTGATGGGAATGAAGAATACTATCTTTATGTAACCACTTTTTTTATATGTGGAATGTAATGCAAGTTTTATGATCTAATTCTCTAAAACTCTAAACCCAAAAAGATCCTCAATGTGTAATCTTGTAATAACTCAAGATTAAGTAAGGTTTAAGGCTGGGGACTTATAGTTGGTATCAGAGGTCGGTTTAGATAACTTTAGGAGTCAGAATTCTATTAAATGATTATCCAAAAATATTTTTTTTGAAATGATATAGTATTTGAAGATTACCATGTTGCTTCATCTAAGACATGTTTGTTCAGAATGGTTTTCCACAGAGAAAACAGGGAAGTAGTGCTAGGAAGGCATACAGAAGGAAATAACCTTCCGAATCAGCATCCAGAAATGGTCGGAATTGGAACTGAATAGTTTGTTGTAGTAATGGAGCAGTTGACTCAAGTGATAAATGGTGGTGGTATCCATGCACGAGATTAGCCAGATCAACCGCAGAGGAACATGTCAGTGGTGGAACATTTCATGAGGCAACATCCACCATCATTAAGAGGATCATCTGACCTTGTGCTAGCTGAAGGGTGGATTAAAGCACTGGAGAAGATTTTTGATGTCATGGGGTGTTCAGACAATCAAAAGGTTAGTCTTGCTATTTACCATTTGGAGGGTGAAGCAGATCAGTGGTGGTCTATGGTTAAAAATATCAGGGACGCTGATGGGATTGATGCTCTTGACTGGGATGAATTCAAAGGTATGTTTCTTGAGAAGTATTTTCCTAAGGCTGTTTGACTTAGGATGGAAAAGAAATTCTTGGAATTGAGGCAAGAAGAAGACTCAGTGGCTGCCTATGAAGAAAGGTTCACTCGTTTGGCAAGGTATGCTCCAAATTTTATCTGAGACCTTGATAGTAAAATCAATCATTTTTACTCAGGATTAAAGCCAAAATACCTAAGGGCATTAGCTGCTCGTGAGTTTAAAAGTTATGAAAATCTTGTTCGATGTGCTGAGAAGGTGGAAATGGAGTTTGCCGATGACCAAGTGTTCTATAACAACCAGTAGAAGAAGAGACCGAGGTGGCAGGAGAATGGTAAGAATTCCTCAAAAAAGTCTGATGGTAAGAAAACTAAGTTTCCAGTTTGTGATAAATGTGGCAAAAGGCATGCTGGGGAATGTCTTCTAAATTCTGGAAAGTGCTACCGATGTGGTAAGATGGGACATAAGGCTCGTGATTGCACTGAAAAGGATCAAGGTGAAGGTAAGAACAAATTTGATTTACAGTTAGTGAAATGTTATAAGTGCAATGAGATGGGTCACTATGCAAACGAGTGTCCGGAAAAGAGCTTGAGTTATGGGAAGAAGTTAGACTACAAGCAAAAAAGGGGTGGTGAAATCCTTTGCAACTACTTCAGCAGATGTCGGGCCATCAAATGAAGTTGTATCAGGTACTTTGTTTGTTTTTTCAGATTATTCCAGTGTGTTGTTTGATTCGGGGTCTACACATTCTTTCATCTCTGAAACATTTTCTAGTAAAATTGGAATACCATCTCAATAAATGACTCCTGAACTTTTGGTAAAAACACCTGGGGGAAATGTTGAGGCAAAAAGATTTTATAAGAATCTTCCTATCCTTATCTGTGGAAAGAACCTACTTGAAAACCTTATTGTTCTACCTCTAGTAGAGTTTGATGTTATCCTGGGTATGGATTGGCTCTCTATTTACCATGCTAAGATTGACTATAGAGCTAAAGAAGATTCTTTTCAGAAAGACTTTCAGTTTGTTTACAGGAATGAAGCCTTACTTTTGATAACATATCAAGAGACCGAGAAACTTGTAAAAGATGGAAATGAATGTTACCTTGCACACGTCGTTGAAAATAAAGGAACTGTTCAGATTAATGATTTGCCAGTGGTAAATGAGTATCCTGATGTTTTTCCTGATGAGTTGCCTGGAATAATACCAGATCGAGAAGTTGAGTTTACTTTTGACTTAGTTCCTGATGCTAATCCAATTTCAAAACCCCCTTATCGAATGGCACAAATTGAACATTTAGAGTTGAAGGAGTAATTGCATGATTTATTAGATAAAGGTTTCATTAGACCTAGCACATCACCATGGGGTGCTCCTGTTTTATTTGTTAAAAAGAAATATGGTTCTATGAGACCTTTCATTGATTATAGAGCCTTGAATAACATCACTGTTAAGAACAAATATCCTTTGCCTCATATCGATGATTTGTTTGATCAGCTCCAGGGAGCCCAGTTTTTTTTCAAATATTGACCTGAGATCGGGGTACCATCAGCTGAAGGTAAAGGAGGAAGATATTCTGAAGACCGCGTTCCGTAAGAGATATGGCCATTATGAATTTGTAGTAATGCCTTTTGGTCTAACCAACTCACCTGCTGTATTCATGTACTTAATGAATAGAATTTTCCATGAGATCTTGGATAAGTTTGTGGTGGTTTTCATTGATGATATTTTGGTGTTTTCTAAAAGTAAAGCGGAGCATGAAAGACATTTAAGGGTTATCTTGCAAACCTTAAAAGAGAAGAAACTGTATGGGAAATTCAGAAAGTGTGAGTTTTGGTTGCAACAAATTTCTTTCCTTGGTCACATTGTTTCTAAAGATGGAATAACTGTTGATCTTGCAAAAAAAAGTTGTGTAAGAATGGCCAAGACCCACAAATGTAACCAGAGGAAGGATCTATCTTTCGAGGTAGGTGATCATGTTTTTCTCAAGGTTTCTCCTTGGAAAAGTGTGATGAGATTTGGTAAGAAAGGAAAGTTTAGTCCAAGGTTCATTGGACCATACAAAATTCTGGAGAGAGTTGGATCAGTTGCATACCGAGTGGCTTTACCTCCGAGTTTATCTCAGGTACACAATGTTTTTCACGTTTCGATGTTGAGAAAGTATATGCCAGATCCATCTCATGTTTTGAGTCCAGAGGTAGTTCAACTGGAAGAGAACCTATCTTATGAGGAACAACCGGTCCAGATTCTTGACCACAGGGAGCAAGTGTTACGGAATAAGGTGATTCACTAGGTAAAGGTTTTGTGGAAAAACCACATGATTGAAGAGGCAACATGGGAATCTGAAAATGCAATGTGGGATAAGTACCCCAATTTATCCGATAAGTAAATAAATTGCGGGGACGCAATTTTCTAAAGGGGGGAAGGATGTAACATCCCAAGTAAGTAATGAATAATATATATTTTTATCTATATCTATTAATGATTCAGATAGTGTTTAGAGGCTTAAAATGAAAATAAATCCAATCTTAAGCATGAAATACACTAATATTCTTAAAAGATTGTTTTACTGCCTTATGATAGAAAACCCTTTCTAAATATATCTTTTGAAAATTTTATAAACTATTTTTGTCAAAATAAACTTATTCTTTATGATTGGGACATCAAAATTTACTTTGTGTGAATTTTTGGTATTTTTCTGACAATGTTCATTTTTTAATGAATAGTGAAAAATACTGCATTTTACATCAAAACTGCTTTTTAATCTAATTTATTTATATGATTAGATTATCTTTTGAATTGTTCTTAATGTGTAATATGAATATATTTTTACCATTTAATCCAATGGTGGTCATTGGAATCAATTTCACATTGAAATTGGACTCAAACTAGTGTCAATCTTTTGATACTTATTGTTTCATAAAAACACACTATTTGCTCTGACAGCGGGAATTAATTATTAAATTAATTAATGTGACTTATATTTTTTGAATTTTGTAAAATATACTTCATTTTTTAATTCGTAATATCAAATATAGCTTAGGGTGAATTTTTGGTAATTTTCTGAAAAACTTCAATTTTTGATGAATAGTTAAACCACTAAGTGGTACTTATAAAGACTGATTTTCCGTTTAAATGAAATTTTGCCATCATTGTGTTTTGAATTTCAAAAATCCGACATACATGGTTGTCATTAAGAAGTAAAATGTGGTTCAATGAGATTATAATAATTTTTTGGTGAATAGTAACTTATTAAGTTCTTAATCGCGATTAGTGGTAATTAGTGTAGTTTACGGTAAAAATAATGCTTTAATAAAATAAGATGAGTTTGACACATGTACTACCCTCATTGGTTGTGTCATGGCCGACCAAGACAAGCCATGGGTCAACTTGGGGACCACGTGGAACCACTTTGGTTGGGAAATGACATAAATTACTTTTTATTTAATGTAAAAGTAAAAATGACACAAACATAATATGTTTTACGAAAACAATTTTTACATGGGGTTATAAAGAACAGATTTTTGATTACAAATAGTCATTGGAAAGCTAAAACGATTTCCTACATAATAGTAGTTGTTTTATAATTTTTATATTTTAAATAAATTAAATTATTTATGACATCATGATGATGCAGCGATGACCTCATTATTTAATGATTTAAATAAAATGGAAAGATAATGAAAAATCTAAAACCTACAAATATCCAAAACCAATTGGATGAGTTGATTTCGAATAATTATCACCTTATCCTCTAATTATTTCAATGTGGGACCTTTTGAATCCGAAACTCTTTTTAAAATAAAGTAACTTATCATTACATTCCAAAAGTGCCCCTCCTCTCCTCTTATAAAAGGCCCCCAACTCTACCTCATTTTACACACTCCTCAAGCCTTTGGCTCGGCCAAAACCTGCACATTTACTCTCTACACATCCCTATCCTCATCCAAGAGGATTCCCTTTGGGCAGAATCCTTTCAAAGGAAGCCTTTAGGCTCAAATCAAAAGGAGTTACACTTTTAAAGGTAATTCATTCTCTCATGTTCATTTGTTTTATTTTGCTTCTCCAAACACCCTAAACTCTTTTTATTTACTTCTTTTGTAACAACACCAGTATCTTCAGTATACTAGGATGTTTTTATAAGATTTATTTGAGCTACACTCTCACACAACTACATCAAATTGTTAAAGAACATACGGCTTCTGTGGATGGCGAAATTCTGCCTCCCGAAACGATGATTGTTCAATACTCATTTAACACCTTCAAAGGTGGCCATTATGATGTCACTATTTTTATATATGATATATAATATGTTTCTGTTTTCCTTAAGCTTCTGTTTTTTCATTTTGTGCATACCTTTATGGTTTCCATTATGGGTAAACACGATATCTTCATTTTAGGAAGTGCGGACTACCGCCCCCTGAAAGTGATTTGATTCGTTAATACCATATGTGGGATGTGTAAAGGATAAAGTTAATGATATTATATATGTTATTATACTGGAATTATAATATACTCTTATATCATTATGATTCCATTCTAGAAAATACGAAATAGAAATGGAAGTAGCGTTCATGCGTACGTACGGCTTACCGTCTCCATGAACAGTGCATTTAATTTCTTACCTCTGAATGTGATGTAATATTTTAAATACATGTATATGCTGAATATATATGATATATATGTTATCCAAATCATTAATATCATTCTGGATATAACGAACCTTGGACCAAATTAACAACATGTAAGTGTAAGAAGTCTATTTTTGACTTAAGAACCAAATACCGAAAAAATGAACACTACTAACTTAAATGATTACATGATGTTCATAACATGGTATAAAAGGAATAATGAGCTTGAAAAAGGTTCATAGACAAGTAGAGATTAACTCATGTTAATTATTCAGGAGATTAAAGAACGGTCGGGTCAAGTCAGATACGAGGTATGGGACTTCATCTCAATCTCCTTTCATTGAGGCGTATTTTATTTTATACACAACTTTCTTTTATACAGTGTATAAACCCCTTTTACTTTTACATTTATTAAAAAGGAATATTTTTTATACGAAGCATTTACTAAACAAAAAAAGGGAATGTTTTTGTCGTACGTATGCGGCGATAATGTCTTCTCAGCCGTCGTGACCGTTATTTGAGTTCCGGCTTCCTCTACAAGCCATACCTTCTTTTTAAAAGAAAAATAAATACCATGTTTTACTTTTCTTTTATTTTGGTATCGAAAATGGTTTTCATAATGTTTTTATATCAATGTGTTGTATTGATATCTTGTGATTGAAAGGTGGGAATGTTATGTTTCCTTTACGCATGTTTTATGTGATATGATTATGTTGAGGTTCTTGGGCATTATTATGAAAATGGGTCGTTCTGTGATAAACTAAGGGCGGGTGAGCCCGATACAGCTCTCCAGTGCATTGGGTAACGCGAAAGAGTGAAACGTTAAGGTTTCTCCGAAGTGATTTAGGGAATATACTGTGATGGGTATTCCAAACGTAACCAAGAGGGTTACTCCCTATGTAAGAATGTTATGAATGCCTCATGTTACCGTTATGTCATATGATTTCTAGGATTTATTCATGATTTTATGAGGTATGTTAAAGTGCCTATGTTTTATGGGTAAAGTATGATTTCATTCTTATCTATATATGAACTCATGTTTCCTTTCCATGTTTTTATAACCCATACTGAGATTTTTATGCTCATCCCAAGTTTTTTTGAAATGTTTTTCATAGGTCAAGGGAAAGGTACATGATATGATGATAGTGTCAAGGAAGTGTCAAGAAATAATCCATGTTTTATATTAAATGTGTTTCCATTGATGGGAATGAATAATACTATCTTTATGTAACCACTTTATTTATATGTGGAATGTAATGCAAGTTTTATGATCTAATTCTCTAAAACTCTAACCCCGAAAAGATCCTCAATGTGTAATCTTGTAATAACTCAAGATTAAGTAAGGTTTAAGGCTGGGGCCTTATAATTAGTATCATTGATCCACTATATTTATGTATTAAATAATATAAAAATAATTTTACAATGTGTAATGTGGATTATTTTCTCATTCTGATCCATATTTGTTACTGTGGTGAATACATTTTACAGGGCATCCTCTAATGCATTGTGAGAACATGAAACTTGAGAAAAAAATATAAGGTAAATTGAGTAATAAAATCATATGTCTAATAAATAGGAGAAATAATTTCCACCTTCATGATATTATTTTACATGTTGATCTATTTAATTACTAGTTCTATGTAACCTTTAATCAATTTTAATGTTTTAACCCAATACAGATTTAGAGGAGTGTTGAATCACTGAGTTTTAAATATTAAAACTTTTTTCAATTCTATTATATATTTTTGGAACATATTACCATTAAAAGAATAAAACATATTAAACCCTTCCTTATATTATATTGTTAAATTACATCCAAACTATATGTCATTCATATGTTTGGAATTAAAATCATTAATTTGAGCACTTATTTAACTAAAATCACTCACATTATGATACATCTATGGTGAATAAACTCCACACTGTGATGTTATAACAAAAATAAACAATTACTCACTATTTTGGAAGATAAAATAATTCGATGAAGTCACTCCTCACCAAGGGGCACTGCTGGAATAGGATTACGTGAATTAACTGTTCAAAAAAGGATCACTTTTTTTTTAATGTTTATGTAATACCTCAGATCCTCCCATGGGACATTACATTATATTTTCTAACTCCCCAAGAATGTAATATATTCCTTTTAGAAACATTTTATCTTATTCCTGACTGGAATAATATGAAAAACTAGGGTAATATTCTGTTACACACAGAATAATTTTTATCATGATCTACACAGAATATCATGGTTAGCGTTCCTTACATGCAATAATGATTTTCTTCGATGGCTTCCATAACATGTAAGACCAGGTTTTATCGAACAAAAATGTTTATTATTAAAAATATTATTACATAAAATAATAATAATAAACCCACCTATTAATTTTTTAGTTATGAATAATATTAAATATCATATGAAAATAAATTGTTCAATTAATTGGATACAAATTAATTATAAATGAATATAATATACAATAGAATATAAAGATAATGTTTTAATAAAAAAAATTTGTATTCACATAAGGGAATATTAAAATCAATAATTTAATCAATTACTAATTTTATATTTATTAATTAATTATATTTATTATATGTTAAATAAAATATTTTTTATATTCATCCAATATATTTTAAAGGAATAAGATGAATAAATCTTATTTCGGTCTTTTAAATTTTATTTTTCAAAAAAGTAAATTTTAACACCTTTTAATGCACACCCAATATTAAAACATACTTTTGAATATTTTATAAATTTAATATTAAAAAATAATCTTAATTTTAAAAAATAAAAACATAAAAATTACGTAAGGTTAAATTTTTGGTATTTTTCTATAAAATATAATTTTTGATTAATAATGAATAATATATTATTTTAATTCAAAACTAATTTTTAATATAATATATTTATAAAGAAAAATTATCTTATTTATCCATATAGAAATTAATTAAATTATTTTTACATAAATTAATCCAATTAATTCTATTTTGATCAATATTACATTGAAATTGGATATAAATATATTTCAAACTTTTGATCATTTGAATAAAAATCACCAATGTCGTCCCATGTATCAGATTATATTTAAATTATTTTCTACAAAATATGTTTTTAAAATTTGAGAAAATGGATTCCATATTTGGAATCATAATAATATATAATTTAAAATATGTTCAACGTCGTTTTTTACAAAAAATAATAGCGAAGGTAATTAAAATTATTTAGAGTGATTATGAGAAAATGTTTCTTAACATGGGTCAGAACCTTATTCTTATGTTCCAAAATAAATATTAACCTACCCAGAATCCATTCTATAGTCATAAATGAAATAAAATTCTATTTTATCTAATTATTTTCATTTGTGTTCCCACTTGACATATAAAAAAATTGGTGGATTTCCCATTCAAAAAAATTCATGTATGACACTCCTCCTCAACTATAAAATGGAACTCACCCCTCCCCCTTATTAACACAGTTCAAGCTATTTTATCACCCAAACACAGTAGAAATATTCTCCCATAATCATTTCAATAATCATTGGATATTATCCATGGGTAGAAATCAAAACAAGGAATCAATTTACTTTAGAATAAAAGACTTCCCCGAAAAAGATGTAACATTCACCAAAGTAAAAATTTTTGACACCCCTTCAGATATTATTATTACATGATTATATAAAAACATAAGTATCCTAAATATAATTTAAGGTTTTTATTTTAATGGTTCAATATACACCTATAGAGACTTCTTTCAATAGGGAAATGAACTTACCATTCGTGTATGTTGTACAACCGCATCATGAAATGATGTTTTTCATTTTTTCCATAAAAACATTCATGGTTGGGTATTTTAAATTTAAATCTATTTATATATGACATATCATATATTTTTGTATTAATTATTTTTAAAAATTTATAAAACACATAACTTCATTCATTTCTTTCGTTGTAATTATGATAACTTTTTTGTGGACTTTTGGATAACCTTACCTTAATAAAGAAGTAATTATTTGAAATTATTAATGGAATGTATTAAAGTATATTTTAATAAGAAAATTTTCTTAATATAAAATAAATATTATAATATTATTTTAATCTAAATATATATCATTAAAATTCAATTCATTGAATATGAAAGAGAAATGTAAGTAGAATTCATGCGTACATATGATATACCATCTCAATGAATGGTGATTTTCATTTCCTATCTCAAAATATTATGAATTATTATAAATAAATATAAACTAAACATTTAGGATATTTAAATAATGGATTAAATTATTGTCATATTTAATTCATGATCTAAATAATAGGAACAACAAGTAACAAGACGAAACAAACTATAAGAACTAGGAAATTAACAACCAAAATAGTTAAAATAAGTAATTCTTGTTAACAAAAAGGTAGTAAGATATTATTAGAATTTAATATATGATATTATTAATATGGGTAAGTTTCAGGTATTTTTTAATAAAATTATTAATACAGCTATATAATAGGTTAAAATATGTTCAACCATAAGGAAACAGGGGCAAAGCGATTCTCATTCACATTTTCTTCCATGAGGCATAAACCATTTTCAACACATATTTTTTCTGTGGTTTATATTCTAACTCATTTCTATAATGTTTCGTGATTTGATGATATTTCATGGTATTATAAGGGTAAATTTTAAATATCTTGTTTAATTGGTTATTACCTGAAAATTACCATGCACTAAAAGTTATCATTATAATATCCCTTTTTTGGTGATTGTTATGTTTCTATTTAAACAATAACTTCATTATGATCATATTTAGTGTAGATTAAATTTTAAATATTCATATTATCATTTAATAGATTTATTTAATTATTAAACAATATAATATTTTCACATAAGGAGTTCTATTTGTAAATGATTGGAATTGTTTATAAATCTGTATCTTTTATTCAATAATGATATTTGATTATAAGGAATTGTTTTTAATAATAATATAGAATTACATATATGTAGAATCATTTGGAAATTAATTATATGGGTTCATAATTGGTTAATTTAATACCCTTTCTGTATGTATTGTATAATGGGGTGAATTCAAATGGAAATACCCTTTGTGTTTGTAACCAGTATGTTTAAAACTATCTTGTGAATGGTATTGAAAGTAGAGATAGGGTTGGCCAAACTATACAGGTTTCTAGCATGTATGTCCTAAACCATAATATGAATGGAATTAATTATAAAAGTTACATCTACCTTGGAAACATGGAATCAAATAATTTTAAACTACCTTCACTTGGGTTATTATTATACATATGATTTTCTTTATGAAAATATCTATGAATGCATTTAATTATTATTTATTTACTAAATGGAATATATTATTAGTAAATTACCTTACCATAATAATTAATCTTTATCAAATAATTTAAATGTATTTTTTATTTTTTTTAACATTCAATTTTGATGGCATCTAGTGTAAGCTTTCCCTTTATATGCATTTGAGATCAGCCTAATTTTATTTCCCTTCACGAGGTTATAAATTTTAATTCATGGAATGATATTCATGGATATTGATTATTTGTATTTTTTATTAATTTTCTATTCTCCCAAAATAAAATAGGTATCATAAAGGAAATATTATTTTCAATAATGGTTAATTTTTTCGATCCTTTGGGATTGTATTACTATTAATCATGAAAATTTAAAAAAGTAAGGCATCAGCTTTGGGAATCTGGGGTTGTGGAGTATAAATTGGTATCAAAGGAATATTAGTTGCAATAATGGAAAGTAGATTTAGATATCATAGATTTTGGATAATAAACCTAATATTGAAGGTTAATTTATGTACATAAGAACACCTCAATGTGACAATGTTTACGATTATGAGACTAGAAACACAAAAATATTTCAATTTATGTCATGTATTTAAACTGTTTTGGGATTTTTCATGGTAAGATAAAGAATATTTTTTAGTCATTTAGAAATGGTTCCTGGAAGAAATAATTTTAACCTCACTACTACAATTGATTCAATGTTTACGAATCATAATTTCATTTATGGTATTATGATGATATTTTGAAATGATCTAGTCTTCCTAATATTCAAAACGTCTGTAAAAACAATGTCATTTAGAAATGAGAAAGTGAAATAATTAATTAATAATAATGGATTTTTGTGAAATAAAGACAAGGAGAGAAGACCAAGTAAAATGTTGGATAAAGGTACTATGGGAAAAAACTATTTTCATACATGTAATAATTTTGGAAATAATAACCGTCCTAATTACTTAAAAAGAATTTTAGTTTACTGTATGTTTGGAAAGAAATAGCCCCATTATTGTTCATGTATGGTTATGAAAATGGATCTAGTTTTACAATGCCTCAATAATAAAGAGATTTGTGAATAAAAAATTCAATGTCTCGTGTTTCAAAGGAATATCACCCAAAATTGGATCATGGATCATGGTTATGATTTTGCATCAACCATTGACAATGAGTTGTGATTAATATTAATCTATTTTGCTTAAATAAACATGTAATTTATGTTTTTTTCATTTTATTATGTGTCATTAGAATTATAAAATATATATGTATTTTAATGTAGAACTTTTTCATCAATGATTTTATAGTCTGTTCTGATCGGTAATAAAAAAAATGAAATACGATTCAGTATCAAGATGAACCTTTTTAGAAAAGACCCGGTTGAGGTAATGCTAACCCTTAAGTTGTTCTGGATGTTTAGAAAATGATGTTTATAAAATTATATTATTCATATAGATAAGGTAAAATGGAAAAAACTATATACTAGGAAAATATTGTAATGTTTTGGATCATAATAATTTAATAGTTCATAAGGAAAACCATTTATGAATTTTTTTATTGAACATCGGATGAGGTTTTAAGGATTATTTTATTAATTAAACATATTATAGAACATGTGATAATAAGATAAGTATAAATATACCATGTAATTAATAAAGGATATTATTTTTCATATATAATCTTACAGACTATGTGTATTTACTTATATTATTAGGCAATGAATGAATTCATATACACTAGAAAATCATTTCTCAAAAAACTTATTCTAATATCGTATTTTTTTATGATATAAATGACCAGTCATCAGACCTTTGGACTATGGTTTTTTGGTCAAATAAATTCATCTGAACATTTTTTCCATAACAATCCATCAAAACCAGATTGTTATATTTTTCATCCATGTCTATATTTTCAATAATGTGCTTCTTTTCGAAAGACTAGTTTTGTAGTGACCTTCTCATTTTTTATTTCATCTTATTATGAAGATGAGTTATGTACCCTATTTATGATGTGGGTTTTTCAATAATAGTAGTTTAAAATATCAAACTCTTTATTATTGAGATCATGATTTAATTACGCTAACATAATTTATTTATGGTGGGTAGAATATAACACCCCATGATAATACAATAATTTTCATTTCGGGATAAATTTAATTTTATTACTACCTTTCATTATTTGAATAAGTAATTTAATCATTGATTACAAGAAACATAATGTATATATTTAAAAATATATAACACCATTTTTATATTTATTTACATGAAACAAAATCATTCTTTGATAACATGCGTAATATGCATGAACAAGTTTTATAGAACAATATATTATTATTATTATTATTAATTAAATTTAATATAATAAGATAAAACCTACTACTTGACATTTATATTTTGAAAATGATTAATGTATTTATTAAAACAAACTGTTGAATTCTTTAGTTTCAAATTAATTATAAATTATTATTAATACCAAATGAATTAAATGAAAAAGATTTTATAAAAACAAATTATATGCTCTTAAGGATTTTTTATCTTAACAAATTAAAGTAATTAAATTTATTAAATAATATTCATGAATAAGATAAATTATTTTTTTGAAAAAAATATATATTTTATCCATAAAATATATTTGATATGCATAATATTAGAAAAAATTGAGTTTTATGCATACAAATGGTATTTTTCTAAAAAGGATAGTTTTCAATCATTTATTGGAGCACCTATTTTAAAAAAATTATGAAGTTTTCTTATTTTTATATGAAAAAATAAACATCATTTTTTAATTAAAAACATAAAAATGTTTTCAGGGTGAATTTTTTTATTTTTTATAATGTTTCATTTTTTTAAAGATAAAAATACTGAATTGAAATAGAAAATGTCTTTTTTGTCTAATTTATTTTGAAGTATGATTAAAATATTTATTGGTTTTAAATACTAATTAGAAAAAAATTACATCAATTAGTCTTTTTTAAGATATTTAAATTAATTTTACATATAAAATCAATAGTAAAACATTTTAATCTTTTGAACAATTTACTGTAAAACCCCAAATTGGTGTTCTATCTATAGGATTAAATTTTATTTAATTTCAAAAAAACATGACATTTAAATTTGGAAAAATATATTTGATATTATGGATTATAGTATTTTATATTTTCTAATATGGTCATTTGTTTACCACAATATTCACTAATGGAAATTAAAATTAATTACACTAATTAAGTTAAAATTTTGCATAACAAGTTACAAAACCTTAAACCTAAGGTCCTAAATGACCTAGAAATGTGTACAAAAGTCATTTTATAGAAATATTTATGCCCAATAATTAATTTTATATAATTTTATTCCATTATAAGATACAATTGACTTGAGAAAATAGGGTTAGACATTAATTTTAAAATATTTACAATAATTCGGCTCCACCTCAACTATGAAAAGGTACTCATCCCACACTCTTATTCACACCAATAAAGAAAATTGGGTTTTCCAAAGTCATAAAAATTAATCTCCCAATATCCCCAATTATCCTTGATCTCTTACATGATAATGAATGAAAACTATGGAATCCCTTTTGTGCAAGCCAAAAGAAGATACCCAAAAAAGGCATAACATTTTTAAATGTGCATTTATGTTTTGTTTATTTGACCCCCACTTCATTTTATATTATTCCATTTTTCACTAATATCATACGTACACTATTTATATGAAGCTGTTGTTATTTTAACGGTTTTACATACACATACACACAATTCCATCAATTGAGAAATGAATATATTATTCATGTATGGAGAATTGTCTCCTCGTAGAATGAAGTCCCATGATTTTCATTTTTCACATTTCATGGTTTGGAATTAATATGTAACACAATTTAAAACTTTATATATGTGCTTATTATTTTTTATTTATGCTTCTAAATTCTTATATAATACACATCTTTATGTGTTACATTTGGTGTAAATACGATGTCATTTTTAGTGGATGTGTGGTCTACCACCTCCACAATGTTATGTGATTCATTCGCATTATACATGTAAGGAATTAATGATTATTTTAATAAATATATGTGATATATATGAAATAAATAGGATACTATAATTATTATATAATAAAATATTTTATCACCCCTGATTGCATATAAGTAACCCTTCATTTATGTATTTTACTTATTTGAAGTTTTTGGGTGGCGTTTGAGAGTGTTTGAAAACATTTTGAAATTTTTTGGGGATTTTATATAGTTCGTGGTTATAGATTGTTTTTGGGAAATCATTAAAATACTATAGGAAACAATTTATAGAGTGTTAGGGGATAAGGGGATGGTTCATGGATAGGTGACCAATTTGTCCAAACCATGCTTCCACATAAGAGAAACCATGCAATGTGAGACATGGGGATTTTTTATGGTTGGTGAAATTATTTTCTAACCATCTCTAACTAGAACATGAGATCCTCTATGAGGATTATCCTAGTGTATGGTTATCACATTAATATTTTTAACTATGGGACAAACCATCCATAATTTAGAAAATAAATCCTAAAAAATTGGATCTAGGTCTAGATAAATTTTTAACCACTCATTGTTGCTTCTAATCAACCATATCTCTAGATTCTATCCTCCCAATAATGATAGAGTATTCCTCCATCGAATATGAAGAAATATATAGTTGTTTTATTGTACATTGATGATTGATTCCCCTGGTAAGTCATCATTTATGATTGATTTTCATGGATTTTCTTAGATCTACTTTCCTCCCAATATTATTTTATTATGTCTATTATGGTGTAAATATATATTAGCATATTAATGGAAATAATGGTTATATCTTGATTTTTTTTTATGTTTGGGGAAGAGATCTAGGGTGGGTTTTTGGAAATTCAGCCCTATTTTCTGGGTGTTTTGGTGTTGTTCTTTGTTATCTCCATAATTCTAGAGGAATGTGCATTCACTCTTGATTCCATTTATTATAACATGAAGAATTAATTTCAAATTTGTTATTTTATTTTGAAATTTATTATTATTATGTTTTTCTAGGTATGGTAGAAACCATCGTTAGTGATATTTTATGAATTTCTGGTAAAATTGTTGTATTGTAGGAAGTGGTTGTATAATGTTGTTTATTTTCAGGATATTTAAATGTTGATTTTAAAATATTTCATTGCATGATTTTTTATAAATGGATTAATTGATTTGTTTTTAATAAATTCATGTTTTTATTAGATGTTATTTTAATGGTCTGTTGAAAGGATTTCAATTAATGAATTGTTATTTTGATATTTCATGAAATTTTTGAATTGTCTTTGGTTTTTGGAATACTTGTTGGTGTGTGTTCATTTGTATTCAGGAGGGATAAAGGTGTGAATTTTATCCCACTATTTTTAGGATGGCTAATGGTATGAAATATTCCACAATAAAACGTTTTTCTATGTTTAATCTAAGTGGAAGAATGACTCACCACTCACAAGTATAGGGATGTCCAATGATGAATGCATGGCTGGATTTGTGAAAACATTAAATGAGATGGATTATGAAAAAACTGAATTTTTAGATGAGTTTAAATTATTATTTGGACTTTTCATGAAAACTGTTTTAGTGTAGAAACATTTTCTGATATTAAATAGCCTGGATTATACATAAAATATTTGTGATTATTTATTTAAATTGTTTTATATAAACCTGAGACCATTTTATATCATATTGGAGTGAGTGGGTAAGTCATTCACAGATAACCTAATGAATTTCATTACTCACCCCAACTTGGGATATTTTCTTCATGTGAAGATATCATGTATCGAGATACTAGTAAAAGTAATATATCACACTTATTTAGTGGTTAATAATTATAATTTCTCTATTTTATGGAGATAGATCAGGAATCATATTGGAATTGAAGAGTTATGTGGGGTTTTGTTTAGTTTTTTTGGTTTTTTTAATAACATTGTATAATTTGGTATTGTTTTTGGAAATTTAAGGGACCTTTATGGCCAATTAAATTTAAAGAAATATGGTTTTGAGGTTTCATATGATGTCATGGTGACTCTTTTCAACACTTTTCAAAATTCCCAGTTTTTCTAGTTTTCCACAGTACCTCATCCTAGTAGTGCAGCATCCCAACGGAGACACATCCCAATGGTGTCTCACCCTGGTGGTGTATCATTGGTAGTGTTCACTATGGTAGTGTCTTGTTGGTTGTGGCTCACCTTGGCGATTCCTCACCGATGACAACTCACATTGGCAACGTCTCAACATGGGAATGCCTTTCTAGCGTTGTCCCTCTATAGTGGTGGCTTGTTGGAAGAGTCTCACTATGGTGGTCACTCAGTAGTGGTGGATTGCTGGTGGTCTCTCATCTGGTGGTGCCTCCTCAGTCAGAGTCTCAATGGCAATGCCTTTTCCAGTGGTGCCTCGTCAAATGGTATCTCTCAGGCGGTTCCTCATTAAGAGTGATTCCATTTCTTCTAGTTTTTCATTCGTGACATATTCCATTGATGTAAAATGGTTCTAAGGAAAAATTGTAATGTCATTGAGAATGATTAAAATCCCCTAAATTATATCATTATTTCTTTAAGATTCTAGAGGCTATTAAATGGTCAAAACACAAGGTCGTAGATACATCTGTTTTTAATGGAAAATCAAAACTGTATATAATTATGTGATATAGACAAAATATTCCAATAGAGGTGATATCATTCACCTTGTTCATTCCTTATTTATTTATCTTTATATGGGAAATTCTGAATCCATCATCTCTTCTATGTCATGTGGTAGGTTTTTCTAGTAAGTTAATGATTCCCTGGAGGCATACATGTTATATGTGACCTCTATTTTTGACATAACAAGGAAGTGTCGATCATTCCTCTTCCGAGAAGGATTTTCATCTTCTTTATAAATTATGCATCATGTAGGATGGTCATATATATATATATATATATTCCTTTTCAAATATAGTTTATTTTGGATTGATAATGATATTCTAATTGATTTAATAATAAATATGTATGGGCTAGGGAAAAAGGACACATGATCTTACTATGTTATTTTTATTATTAATTTTTGTTACTACTATGGGCTAACTACCCACTAAAATTTTTTGATATTGGGGGATCCTTGATTTCCCAAGGTATCGTTTTTGGAATGCATTAGTTTGGTCTTTTCTGAACACATATATATTATATTTGGTTAACCATATATATTGTACTAACAAATTGATGCACTAAAATTATATAGCTTATGTGATGATCCATAAATTAAAATCATTAGTTATATATGGAATTCCTTACTAAATTTTAAAATGTTTTTTCCTTTGGTTTGTTTTGTGATGATATGTTGGGGTAATTGAGGATCGTTTGTGTGGTGGACGTAGATCTCATGTAGTCATAGAGTTTGGTTGTGATGGGTACAGAATGATTTGGTAGTTGAGCTAGGAAATTGGTTCTGATATTATTTGGTCCTGGATGCGGTTGTGAGTTGGGGGTTTGTTATATTAATATGATGAACTCAGCGGATGAGTTTAAATGATACTAGTGTTTTTGTGGGTAATTTAAAAGATTCATTTCACTAATAACATGCAAAAATATTCACCCTATATATAGGGATCGGGGTGTTATGTGTCATTAATATATAGTTCATTAATTTACCAGGGATCTGCACCTTCAGAATGATTGTTACTGTGTTTCTTGATATATGTGGTTTCTGATAGTTTCTTAGGTAGTGATGGAATAAATAAATAACCATTTAATAAATTTTGGAATGTCTAGGGATATATTGTTTATCATAATTGAAATAATTAAATAAATTGGGTGGCAATGTGAAATAGTATTTGTAGCTTGTTGTGTGGTGTGGGGCAGTTATAGTTTGTACAAAAAATGAAAAGGTGTTGTGATTTTGTTTGTTTGTTTGTGAGCACATATATTGGGATGTAGTTTTATGAAACCTATATATACTTGTATTTCTATGTGATTTTGATACGCACCCACCCATGAAGAGCACTATGTTCTGAACACCTGCATCATCTCGAGGGGGTGTTTTGTCCAACTTCTTGTGGGGAGTGAAGACGTCTGAGTAAAAAACATTTTATGCCCTCTCTTCCATGTGAGGTATGTATGGAATATGGTTTGATGGCTGACATTCACTTAGTGATTTGGATGATGGTTATGATATCCCTGGTGTTTCCAGGTGATGTGTTTCGTGGCCCACGTGTCTTTAAGAGAGATGTGATAGCCCTATTGTTTTAGGTCAATTTTGTTTGTTTCCTAGGTGTCTTCAGGAAGAGTTGTGATTTTCTTTTCTAGGTGTATTCATGAAGATTTGTGATGTTCTTTTCTACATTTCATGGGGGTGCTATGTGATGTGATGTGTTGTGAGGCCCAGATGTGTCCGGGTGGGATGTTTTTGTGGCATAGGTTTGTCTGACCATAATGTGATATGGTATATGGAAGGGATACAAGTTCCACTATGTATGTTGTTGGGTTCTAGAGGCATACCAATGGGAATTTGGCAACGGATACACTATCATCAAGGTAATTTATATCATATTACATTACGTGAATAGTGTTACATTGTGAGAGTACCTCGGTGAGGATTGGTTTTGATGATATACATGTTTATCTATTGTTTGGTTCTGGTGTATTCTCACAAGGGCATTAGTATTCTTCTATCACATGTACATGATAGACCATTTCATTCATACTTAGTATACTAGTGTTATCACCCAATGTATATAAAATAGTTTTTATGTTTCCAAGAGGACTACGTGGACCATGCTGGGAATTACTAGCTAAGGGCATGTGATAATTTATTTCTCATTTCCATTGGCTTAATTTTGGGTATTTACATTGGAGACAATAATGTTTTGGTATGTGTTCTATTTATAAATGAATTTCCACATGGTCTATAGGTTTCCTTATATATATATATTAGAGTTTTTGTGGAAAATCCATCATATCTCCCAATCGTGTTTTCTTATAAATGGAAATGCTTCCCATATTTTCAAATTTGTACACCATTGGTGCTATCCTCCAAACTGGGGTATAATAGAGGTGGGACTCAGTGGTCATTATCTCCCTTTCTTAATTTCCATCCCTAAAGAGCAATACATGGATGGAGGGGTACATGATAGACTGGTATCGAAGCAGATGGTAAAGAGATAAAACGAATTTTGGAGTTAATAAAAGTTAAGATTTAATGGTCTAGTATGGATAAAATTAAATTTGACCTTAGTTCTTAACATAGGATAGGAATATGGGCTAGGATACTATATTTTAGGGATCCTTGTGATTCAATGAACATACTCTATATTTCTTTAATAAAAATATGTGAAGAAATTTCTTGAAGGATAGAGACCTAAGGGAGGTACATGCACTTAAATATCTTCTATTATTGATTAAATTGAATTTTTTTGGGATGAATAAAATAGATAAAACAAATTAAATAAATTAAATAATTTCCAATGAATATTTAACACTAATCGGTCTTGAAATAATTTTTTTTCATTTTCTTTAGATCATGGTCATCGTATGCGTGTGTCATAAGAAGTAGAAGTTCAGAAGGTCGATATAGTTTATCTCCATAGGGTTTATCCAATTAAAGAGGATTAATAGTGGTATAATATGTTTTTTGGTTTTAAATGTTAGGCTTTAGGTAAGTGTGATGGTAGTGTTTCATAAATGGATATAGAGAGATGTATGGAGGAGGATGAGATTAGTTTTAGTTTGATCCATTCCTCAACATGGTACTAAATCCTTTTTGATGTCAGTAATATGTGGTGTGTTTAATGTTAATGGTGGAAACATTATCATAGATAGGTAGACGAAGAAGATGATTTCTAGGTTGACTTCATGAAGGAGTTTTAGGAAGAGTTCCTTTAATCGATCATAAAGGCTAAAAATGGAAGGATCTACTCTCTCTTTAGAAAGTGATTATGCCTTAGAGGAGATTGGAATGAAGTTCAATATCCTTGGATATATTCCACATAATATTTTTCAGATGAGGATTCTCATGTGAGATGTTAGGACAAGGCACTTCTTCCTTCTATCTTGTACGTTGTTACTCCTTTTATGTTGCCAATGTATTTTTTAGTTCAAATAAGGTATAAGTGATTAATAGAATGCACTCATGAGGAGGTATACCATGATTGAGGATCAAGTAGTGTTCTTTGATAGGAAGAGTTATTAGTGGGATATTTAAAACTCCATGACCATCAAGATTTTGACCAGCTAAGAGTTCACCTTAGTAACTTATTTTATGTACATCGGGTTTCAGTGGTTTCCATTATTTTCCTAGGATATTTTCACAACTATGTTTTGGTTATTTGGTTTTTGGTCATTTCTAGATCCAGTTCTCTATAGTTACCTAATCTATGTTTTGTGGAGGTGGATAGGTTTATTGCCAAGCTTTGTTTCTAGTGATACCATTTCAGTAGTATGGGAAATGGGTCTTCGATCCATCAAAGGGAAAAAAGGTATGTAAAGGTCAACCTTGGGATATTCATAATGTTTCGGGACTGTGACTTGAGTATGGCTATGGAGGTGGTCATCACCAGAGAGGTTGATGAGCTTGGTGTAGTTAGTTGCATGAAATGGATGCAGTTGTTTCATAGGGGATTTTAACAATCAACGGTAAAACATGTTTGTTTTTTACACTATTTTATTCATCCATTAATTCAGAAGAGTCTCCCTTATTTTGTTTCATCCACTCTATCCCATGATCTAGGACTAAAAATTGATAGCTTTCTTATACCCCTAGTTTTGACTACTGTAGTCAAAGGCTAGATAGTCATGTTAGAAGTGTTTTGGGGGTGTAGACTAGTGAAGGGTTTCCATCAGTCCAACGGGGATATTATCTGTTTATAGATGGAAAAATATAATTTTATTTTAGGTATATACTTGTTGTATTCATTACAAGCTATTATCTACAAATTATAGAGGAGTTTATTGTTTGATATGTGGGTATTCAGCGTGTGGTTTTCATTGGTGATCGTATTTTTTAGGTGGCCAGTGTGTGGTTTTCATTGGTGAGCATGGTTTTCTTGTTAATATGACTAACAGGGTGGATGATTTGGAAAAAGACCATATTGTTTGTGTGGGAAATTTCCAAGTGTTTTTTCATTAATAAAATGTATACATCTTCACCCTGTATCTAGAGGTTGTGGTATGATGTGTCATTAATGTTAAGTAAGTTAATTTACAAGGGCTCTTCTCCCCTGAAGGATGGTTGACGTGTTCCCTGATATGTTTTATCACTAATAGTTCCACAGGTATTGATGGAAGAAATAAATAAATTATTAATAATGTTTGTAATTACATGGATTGGTTTTGATAACCAATTCGAAATGGTTAAATGTTTTTTTGGAATGTGATATGAGTATTGTGGGTTTTTGGGTGGTGTTATATATGTATATGTTCTAGTAAAAAGGCATTAGTTTTGTTAGTTGTTTTGTTTTTTTTGTCAAATCCTAGGTTGGGATGGAGTAAAGTTTCCATATATATACTTGTATTTCATTTTGATTTATTTATGCACCTAACCCATGTTGATCACTATGTTTCTAACACATCATCGTCACGCGAGGTGTGTTTTTCCCAATATCTTGTGAGGAGTACAAAAGTTTTTTCACCTTCAATTTTAAACTATCGATTCTAGTTGATGTATTTAAATAACACGGTGTTATGGTCGGAGGTACGATTCAAATTTATATGGTGTTTGTGATATCCTTTGTGTTTATGGGAGATTTGGTTCATGGCCTAGGGTCTGTGGGAGTGATGTGATTGCCCATGTGTTTTTGGCGGAGGTAATTTGTTTTGTAGGTGTCTTCAAGATGAGTTCTGATGTTATTTCATTGGTTTTATTAGGATGAGTTGTGATGTTTTTTCACATGTGTCTTCAGAATGATTTGTGATGTGTTTTACAAGTGTCTTTGAGACGTTCTTTGATGTAATGTGTTTTGAGTGTCAATTGGGTATGGGCGGGATGTGTTGTGTATCCCGGGTATGTATGGGAAGGATGTTATGTGGTACACGAAATAAACGACAACACAAGGACATAAATCATTGAGATATAGTGGAATACTAGTGGAAATGTTATTTGGGGTTCACTATCATATATGTGATTTATGAAATATTATATCATTGTGGTACATGGTAACCATTCATTGGTGAGGTCGAGTTTCATTGGTATATTATTTTAGGTGATTTTTGGATCTTCTATTTTTTTAATAGGGGAATTAGTTTAGTTCATTCACATGTGCACAAGAGACATTGGATTTCCTTGTAATTATATTTCTAGGCTCACCTACATATATAAATCTACATTCATGTTTCCAGGAGGATTATGTAGACTATTATGGGCATTCCAAGCTGAAGAATTGGTACCATTGTTGTGTCGCTAATTTCACCTTACATTTGAGTTTTTACATTGTAGATATTACTATTGTTTTTTAATATTTAAATTTAAACATGAATTTTAGGGTGTTCATTAGGTTTCTGTATATATATTTTACTAGGATTTGTTGTGAATGATTCACCATATCTCCTGACCATGTTTTCTTTTTGTGGGTAATTCCTATCATTTCTTGATATTTGTACACCCTTGATTCTAGTTGAAAAATTGGATCCTACTGGAGGCTAGAAATGGGGGGTCAATATCTCTATTTCATTATTTCTATCCGGAGAAGGATATTCATCTAGGGATGGGTTGTGATAGTTTTCTATCGCTATGGTACATTCTATTATATTTTATTTGATATAAATGGTTTTACTCAGAGTTGTCTCACATTGTTATCTTGCATCATGTAGTGGTTATTTGGTTATATCATGTTTGGTTGGGTTGTTTTATTTTAAAATGGATAATTTGCCTCTATATATTAATCAATCCATTTCAATTTATTTTCATTCTATTGATTATTGAGGTTTTCTATTAAGGCCATGTATTAATTCAACATCGACTAAAGATAATATGTATGGGTGCGATGTTATATGTTGTATCATATTTTTTGGTAATTGACTTGAATGCGGTATTAGTATCAGAGGGTATTTGATTTTTTTATTGTTCTTGGAGTTGATATTTATTTTTTTATATTAATTAAAATGGGTTGGTGGAATGTATAAAAATTGTCATGACATGAAATGTATAGAATAAAAATATGTAGCTAACCATTTTATGAAAAACATCAAGTGACCTTGTAGTTCCGTACATAAGTGTATTGGATACACTTATATGATTTGGAATAACATTCTCATTGGTTTATCCAATGAAAAAAATGAAATTCATTTTATAAATGACTTCCCACTAGTATTTCATATTTATTTTTGAGTAATGATTTGGTGGTACATGTTGTTTTTTGAAAAATTTTAAAAATATTGTCTAATGAATGAGTTTGAAAAGATTATAGTTGTGGTATTTAGAAAATTGTATTATTTTTAGAAGCAAGTATAAATTGTTAAAAAATGGTTGAAAATGGAAAATTTAGTTTTTAGAATGCATTTTTGTGAAATGTGAAATGTGACAAAATATGAAATTGTAATCCTTTAGTTACTAGAGAGTGAGACTTTGTATTTTTTTTTTGTTATACAAAAAATGATACGTGGTAGGCATCACTAAAACCCACCAGAGAAAGATTCTAAAACCTGGTTTCACCTTAGCTGTATATGAAAAAACATAGGTTCAATGTATAGTCCAAGCATTCAAGGATGTGTAATGTTGGAAAATGAGGGATGAAGTATGGAAAGTGGATCATTCTGTATAGTTTAAGAAGCATAATCCACCCATCTTTTGAGGTGATTTAGAACTAGTGAAGGCCGAGGTGTGGCTAAATAGGATGAATCATATATTTGATTACATTGGCACACCAATAAATATGGAATCCATGATGTGACCAATATATTAGATTATCTTTCATTACAATGGTGGGATTTTTCAGTTCATGAAAAATAATACAAAATTATTGGTCGGAGGATTTTGAAAAATTGTCTAAAAACCACTGTATAATCATATTTCATACCGGAATGATTGTGAATATTCATTATCATGAAACATAAGACCATAAATGTGATATATTATGTGGAAACATTTATTTATTTAGTTTTTAATAGACCCAAAGATCTTTATAGTGCATCCTTGAATGCATGTATATGAAACAGAGAAGAGGGAGTTGATTTTATCGATTATTTTTCTGTTGTATAACATACTATATAGTTATGGTTAATAAAGTGAACATGGATGAATGGGATATATTATGATATATTGATAGAATAATCATATATACACATAAATGAAATGGTGGAAACTCTAATTCTATGGGAAATCAGAATATGATATATTATTTAAAGGATAGTTGAATGGCTCAGAATCAAACAGTTTTATCAATGAATCTTAACCAAAAACAAATGTTTCAGCCTACATGATTTAATGTAGTTCATATGACAACAAAAGAAACATTGTATGAAACCACCTAGAGCATAAATCAATTTTATTGATATTGGTATTATTCAGAGTTATTTTCTCTATTCTCTTAGGTCGGGTGTTTGGTACACTTTTCATGCTTTACAAATTTCATATGCCTCATTGGGATGAGGTAAATTGAATTTCTATCATCAATAGGGAAGTGTAACCCACGGTGATTATAGGAATAAAATTACATCACATCAAGAAAAATCCCAACAGGAAAAAAAGGGACAAATTTCAGCAAGTAAGTTGTTATATAGATTTATTAATGTTATTGTGGATGACCAATCCTATCCATCGATAGTGAGAGGTGCTAATTTCTTAATTCTTGTTCTTATTAATGAATTTGTTTTATGGGTGAATGCAATTTTTTATATCTTGTGTTATTGATTTTCTATGAATAAATATTAATATGATTCATTTGGTTTTGAAACTTCAATACCCTCTTGTTCAACTGAAATATCGAACCATTATGTGTTGAGAATGTTCTATAACAATTGATGGAGTTTCATTTACACGTGATTTCTCAGTGCTTTAGATTAATTTATTTGATATAATAATTGGTATTGCTAGATTTAAATTTTTCATGGCTCACATAGACTAATATACCCTATGAATTCATGTTACAACTGAAGATGGAATCGAGCATATATTTTGAGGAGACCGTATTATCAATGAAAAGAAAATGTGCATTTTTTCATCAGTAATTGGAACTATATCATACCAGTTGGTAGAATTGATTTTGGAATCAATGAAGGAATCTATTAATAGATGTTTTACTATAGTGGTTGATCAGTTTCCAATTGGTTTTCCTAAAATTTATCAGGGTTTAAACATTTAAGGAAGTGGAGTAGTTGAATTATCTCCATAACAGGACTAATAATTTTTGAATTCCTTCTTATTTGGTGGAACAAACAAAATTAATCGAACTGAATCTATAATTAGAGGATATTATAGAAAATGTTTCATTTATCCGAGAAAAACATCATGAGAAGAAACAGTATTTTAATTCAGGAAGAAAGATGGAACTATTCAGTAGTGAATAGATTATAATAAGATTATCCAAGTTATGATAAAGAATTGGTATCCACTTCCAGAAATTGATGAATTTTTTTATCAATTGAGGGGAGCTCAATGATTCTTTATGAATGACTTTTGATCAGGATAACACTAATTGTGGGTTTAGAGGAATGATATTCCCAACAGAGGTTTAATGAGTTAATATGAACATCATGAATATGTGGTAATTCATTTAGGTTATTAAAATGTATAAGATGAATTTATGGAATTGATGAATCAGATATATCTTAGATATCATGATTCTTTGGTGGTGGAGTTTGTGGGTGAAATATTGACCTATTCATTAACAAGGGATGAAAATGAATTATAATTTGAAAAAAAAATTGGAATCATTTGTGAATATCATCTATATTCCAAACTATCACAGAGGTATTTTTAGATAAAGGATTTATGTTTCCTTGGACATGTCATCAATGAAAAATTGTTTTTGTGGGTCATTAAAATATAGGAGCTATTATGTCATGGAAACCACCAAATAATGTCATTGAGATACATTGTTCTCTTGGTCTAGATTTTTATTACCAATAATTGTTTCATGAATTTTTGTCAATAGACTCAACTACATCAGCCTTGACAAGGATGAATGTTCCACTCTAATGGTCTTTAGAATCTCATAAGTCTTTTGAAGAGCTTAAGATTCACCATACATCAACACTAACCATGATTTTTATAGAGTGAAGAGAATATTAGGTAGTTTATTGTTTATATTCAAGTTCTGGGTTGGGATGTGTTCTCATGAAAAGAGATCATTTTGTTTTTTATGGCTCAAGGTAGTTACTGTTACATAAGAATAACTACCCCTTATATGATTTGGAGTTATAATTCGTAGTAATTTCTTTGAAGACATGGCATAATTACCTCTTTGTTGATAAATTCACTATGTTTATAGATCATAAGGACTAGATACCTATTTTCTCACAAAAATATTTTAACCTAAGACAAATAAGATGAATGATATGTTTCTAAATGCATGACATTGAAATAATGTATTATCCTGGTAATGGATATACGGTTATAGATGCATTAATCATAAATTAATCTTCTCAATTGGAAAAGAATCTTCATATTAGTGGCAGTTGATGTCAGTTCTAGATGACATTCATTTGGAATGTGATGACCAAGGGGAAGTTACTGTTTTATTTCCTTTTTTGTTCATTCCTAATTTGATGGAGATCATTAATGATTTTAAGATATCTGATTCTGAGTGTGTTTCAATGAGGTCAAAACTCAATGGTGGAGAGACCATTATGGGATGTATACTATATGGGAGTTCATTTTTTTTTGTTTCAAAATCATACTTTCGTATGTTTTTATTTTCAAGAACACCTTATTCATGCTTACTACCCTTCGAGAATTGATGTTCATCCTAGAATATAGATGATCTATATGTCATTAAAACATAGTTTTGCTATGTTGGTATGAAATGAATGATGACTGAGTTTGTTTAGAGAGTTTTAAACATGTCATCATGTTAATGGTGTGCATCAATGAACAATAGTTATGTTGAATTATTTACTTATTCCTATTTGAAATGGGAGCATATTTCCATCTATTTTATGATATCTATCCCATGAATGGTTCACAAACTTGAATCCATATAGGTGATAGTGGATCATCTCATAATGTCACTCCATTTCATTACTATAATAAAAACATATATGGTGGACCAATTGTCAAAAATCTATATCTGATAAGTGGTAAAGTGGAATGAAAACTAGTTTTGATAGTATCAGATATATATCTAAGGATTAAAACTTGATTCAATACATATTTAACGAATACTTGGTGATTCATTTGAAAATGAGTACGTCGTATCACACTCATATGGATGGAAAATCCAAAAAATTATAAACATTTGAAGGAAATATGTGGGATTGTGTAATTAATTTTCATGGCTCATAAGAAGAGAATGTACTATTGGTGGAGGTATCATTTTAGAACAGTTACCATGCCTCAATAAAAATGGATCATTTTCAATTATTATATGGGAATCCATGTCATTTACCTCATTATTGGGTGGAAACTGATGAGACTTCACTAGATGGGAAAATCTCTGTCCAAGAGACAACATAAAAGATTTAGTTTATCATGAAAAAAGATTGAAACCTATCAGAGTCCTCAAAAATCATACGCATATAATATTTTAGGGCTACATTCAGTACAGGATAGTGATCATGTGTTTTATAGAATATATCCAAGTCTTGGACATCTTTATTTAGGAAAGTAGGTAATGTTATCACCCCGATAAAAAGGCCCCTTTTAGATAAATTAATGGGTTTTTGAGGTGGCATATCATTTTTCATTTCCCCCATAGTATATTATTATGCATAATGTGTTTCATTTATTCCATTTGATAAAATATTATCCTTATCTAGACCATGTGATTCAATGGGATCACACTTACCTAGTGTTTGATTCATTATTTGGTCATGTGATAGTTCAAATAGTATATAAGCAATATAATTTATTTCATGGAAAACGAATTTTCCTAGTTTTAGTTTTTAAAAAAATGGCCAGGTTCATGAGGAGACTAGGGAATGGGAAAAGTAAATGGTTGACCAAGGGTTCAAACTCTTTTGGGACACCAATGGGTTTCTGCTTTTTATGGACTATATTACAAATGGTCGGTATACTTTTTCCTGCCTTATTTCATGTATGTAAACATTAATTTTAATATATTATGTATATAAATAGTTTGGGTGAATTTATGGAGAGCTTAGAAACCATTTGAAATGTTTTGGGCTTTATTTCTAGTCCATTGATTGACAATGGTTTTTGAAAACATTAAACTCTTGTATAAAACTATGGACAATGGGGCAAGAGCTAAGGGGAAGGAACATATGTAGGGGAACAGTTTATCCAAACCATACGGAAACCTAGGAGAAACCGAGAAAAGTGGGATATTGGGATTTTGAATAAATGGTGCATGGTTTGTATAATCATGTGGGAAAACCATTCAAGGTCCTCTGTGAGGTAGATCCTGGGGTAGATGTGCTCACGATTTTTCCAATCCCCGAAACAAAAAGTGAATGGTTTAAAAAAAGTTACTAGAAAGGTGGTTTGGGGAAAAGATTATGTTTTAAAGCCTTTTTATTAAAATAAACCCTAATTAATTATTCCTCAGTTAAAGTAATCATAAATCATCGAAATAAATAATACAGATGATATAAATAGAACATACTTCTAGTGGAACATAGGTTTAACATAGGTTTTATGCAATGATAGATAGAAATAGAAAAATATTTCAACAAATTTTTTTTTGAGGAATATTACCTTCTCACATTGAAAATATATATAAAGAAAAGTGGTCAAAAAATTAGTTCTAACAAATTCCTTTAAAATTAACTTTTTCTAACATTAAAAATAAGCATTAAAATATTAACTAGACCTGAAAAGGGAAAATTAAAATCATGAATTATTGTTAAAATAAGTATTCATATCTCATTTTTAATAATATTTATACATGTATTTTTTGAAAAAGTAAATGAATAAATTATTAAAAAATTGTAACAATGTTAAATAAGAGTAAAAATTATTTTAAAATAATTTGAAGGATG
Source organism: Viscum album (assembly GCA_963277665.1). Lineage (NCBI taxonomy): Eukaryota > Viridiplantae > Streptophyta > Magnoliopsida > Santalales > Viscaceae > Viscum > Viscum album. Next base: position 437,987,638 of record OY728158.1, read on the forward strand.
TGAAAATTATTTAATTATTTCACAATTATTAATTTATTTATTATGTAAAAATGACCTCTTTTACCAGAATCAAGATATCAAAGATGTTTCGTAAATATAAACAAAATATCATCCAAACATTTGATGTGAACATAATAAGTGTCACGACCTGCCCCTCGAAGCCCATGCCTTGACTACCCCAAGCTAGCCTCTCGAAGACCAAGGCTTGGAGACATGCACCGAAGGCGTCAACCAATAAGTGGGAGAAATTTTCTTGGATGCCTGTACGTACACATATTCCCAAGGAAGTCCCAACTCAAAAAATGGAAACATAATACAAATGAAAAACTAATTAAATGTATAATTGAAAGTAAAAGGGATAGAATACATGGCCAATTAAAATGAAAAAACCAAAAAAATGAAAACAACTATTTAGATTTTATACCTAGGATCCTACCTTTATGGTATATACATCTCATAAATGTGGCTCACCACATCAACCATCACCACCATCCACCATCAGGTCCTAGCTCCCCGAGCCTTAGTCAAGTATGCCCCTCGTCTGCACAAGACACAACATAGTGTAGGCGAAACCCATGCAGAGTTGTGTATAACAGTACCTAGTTGGGACCCCGAGAACCCTAAAGGACACCTAGAATTCCAAAAAGGAAACACCACATTTCATAATCTCAATCACAAGAACAAATAAAAGACAGTTCACACTAGGTATATTATAGGGTTGTAGCAGTAGCATCACCAGTCACATTGTTCAACACCTCAGCTACTAGAGAACTACTCCTTTATCACGTACAATGGGTCTGTTAGGCCTCACATATCTGCTTCCCACTAACCATGAATAGCCTAGGTACTCCTCTCAATCGAGTACCATGGGTCTTCCAGGTCACATAGAGCAACTCCCCACCATATCCTACAAAGGTACTCTTTTTATCAAGTATTATGTGTCTTCCAAGTCACATAGAGGTGCTCTCCTCAGTGGGCCTGCCAAGTAACACATTGGTTCTTCCCACTTGGTCGTCAAATAACACAGAGTCGAAAATCAGCAGTTTTCATGTCTCAAAAAGTTGTAGGGTTCCACACATAGTGCACTTGGGAGAATCCATGGAACTTTTTTAAAGGTTACCCTCTTGACTTTGATAAACCCATTCATGAGCATCATTTAAATAGAGGGGAGGAGAAAATAAACGCACCACACAATTAATCAGATTCATTAATGAGTATAATTAATGAAGCCCTTTAGTTCTCTCAATGGTGTGATTAAATATTCTTATAATATCTCCCAATGGTGCAGTTACAAAAATAGAGGGTCCAGCCCTTAAATGGCTTGACATTGAACCGTGGTCCCACCACCATTTTTCCAGTTATTTCATTAATAAAAAAATAATATAATCATCAGTTATTTTTTTGTGAAGTCCAAGAAATTATCTTTTTATTCCAACCCCTATTGGTCGATGTTATACTTCATTTAATGAAATATCGTTGTTGCATATCCAATGGTGCCCTAGGATTTTTAATCTGAGTACTGGTAAAGAAGATAGAAAATGCCGCATGCACATTTACTGAACGTACCTTAAATGGATCAAAACACTATTTCTGGCACATTGGGCCTCAAAATCACATGCTGTCAATTTTCATAGACTTGTAATAGTCCCAAATAATTTAAAAACAATATGTGTAATTTGTGGGACTTTATATTCTCTCCACCATAGGGATTATCATCCCTGAAAGCTTCCATAAAGCTAAGGGAAAAATAGGGTTAGTAATATTGTATTTGAGCCTCCCACTCCCATGTGCTCACCTGAAAATTCCCAGGCTACCAATGAACTTGCACTACAGGAATAGACCACACATGAAGGACCCACTCATATTGATCCTATTTCCCCATATGGAATTCTGCAATCATCTCCCCATAGTTGATTTCCATCTCTCCGTAATCGATAACATGCAATGAATCATGCACGTACCTCCACAGTTTTGTCACATGGATAAAATTATGCACCATGTGCATATGTGTGGGAACATCTAGATGGTACACAACCTTTACTACTCTAATGAGGATCTAGAATGTTTGATAAACCTCATAGGTAGATTTTCACCCCGTTAAACCTCTGTAATCCACATTTGGGTGAGACCTGTTAGAAGACATTGTCTCCCTTCTCAAAATCCAAGGGCATTCTTCTACTCTCAACATAAGACTTATGCTAGCTATGCGATGTCTTCATCAACTCTTGGATGTCATATACCTTCTCTATGGTAGCATGTACCATCTTTGGACCCATAAGAGCTGACTCCACTTTTTTTTTCCAGCATAGTAGGGATCTGCAAGGTCACCCGTACAGGGCCCGAAATAGAGCCATGTTGATGGGGGAGTGATAAATGATGTTGTAAGAGAAATCCACTAGTGGGAGGTGGTCCTCCCAACTACGGACAAAATCAAGGACACTAACATGAATCATGTCCTTGATACCATCTATTTGAGTATGGAAGGTGGTGCTAAAGTGTATCTTAGTCTTCAATTCCTCCTACAATCCCTTCCATAAGTGGGATATAAAATGTGCATCACCATCTGAGATGATCCTTGATGGAAAAACATGATTTCATGAAATATCTTGTATGTAGATGTGTCTTATTCAATCTTCTAATTCTTTCTCTTGGAAGGTTATGCAGTGGGATGACTTGGTGAGTATGTCAATGATCACCCATAGGCAATTGTGGCCCCTAAACATATGTGGTATCCCTGACACAATTTCCATGGATATACCATCCCACTTCTATTCTAGAACCTTATGTGGCTGAGCTAAGAATACTGGTAACTAATACTCACCCTTCACTTACTGAAAAGTTAGAAATCATGGAACAAACATTGGGAGAAATTGAATAATGAAACATGTTTATATTTAAAAAATATTATAATTTAATTTTTTTCTCTCTTATAAAGAAGAAATATTTTTAACTTTTGGATCGAGTAATAATTCACATTGGGAGAAAATGTGACTTTATGGGATTTGGATCAATTTTTTCATAGAAATTATATAATCTATATACATGGATGAAAATGATTCATCAATGGAGGGATTTGGTTCTCTGGTAGGGATTGAACCCTATAAAAACATATCTACCACGTATTATTTATTTATCTCAATATATATGTGATGTTTATTCATAATTTTTAGTGGATGAAAATTCTATTCATTTGTAGATTTTAATATTTTGATGAAAGAAATTATAAAATATCACTATTGATTCAACTCCCTTCTCAGTGGTATACACATTTTTTTATAAATACTAGGGGTATCATAACAATATGTTACCACTACCTGATCATATTTTTTTCATGGATAATATTATATTGGATAATTACATAGGTATTCCTACAATCAATGGATAATAAATATTATGGATATAGAAATATAATTATTCAATATCTTATGTATCATTTTCTGGAGGTGATTAATATGGTTACCATAGAGCTTCCACACGTAGTGAAAAATACTCTAATGTAATTTACTAACAGAATATATCTCAAGGTTAATTGAAATTACCATAATGATATTCTTGATTCCTTATAAAAAATGAATACATTAAGGTTTTGGGTATCAATATAGTGTAGTAAACATAGGACAAACATGAAATATTCTTTGAGGGAAATGTTAAAATAAATGAATTATACCATAAAATAAGGATAAATATGTCCAAAAATAATAAGATGCAAAATAAATAAATAATATATGATTACTTCCCCCATGTAAATAAAATTATTCTCTTCATAAAATTATCTAGATAAATCCTAGATTGTGACACCATGACTAAAAATAGATTAATAAAATTTTAGATAGGATTCATTCTTAAGTCATTAAATTAAATGATAGAGATGATTTATTCAATGATTAATTATATAATAACATTTCATTATTTGTAATGGGGAATGATCTAGGATCCAAAATGAATTTCAATGGTTATATATGTTTTGATGGTGTGAGTATATGGAATATAATAAAACCAAAATAAGAGACAATGGGCCACATTAAATAAAAAGGTGATACTATAGAGAGTAATATAATTATTTATCATATATATATAATTGAATTATAAAAAAGTATACTAATAACAATATAATCCACTAATTTTAATATATTGAGGGTAGGGGAATTATAATATTTTGAATAAAATAATCAAAGAATAGAAATAGAGAATATGAAAATTCTGATTTATAATTATGGATTATGAGGAAGATGTAGAGAAAAATATGAAATAAATTTATGAAAACAAACAGAAATAAGAAGAAGATCATATAATATAACTGGATAAGTATTTGTCATAAAATTTGATGAGTATAACTCCTCTAAAAATATATATTTATATAATTATTTTATGCTTAAGTTTATAACCATTATAGAACCTATTGAATGAAAGGAATTATACATCAAATACTAATAAATTTCAATGTAATGAAACATATAATGATCATCTAATGATATTAAAACATGGTAAATATATTAATGAAATTAAAAAAACCAAGAAGGATTTTTTTGAAGAAGTAATTTGAAAATAAAAATGATTGAAAATAGAAATTTATCAAAAATGAATAATTGTGAATATTAGAAAATATTAACATGAATTTGAGTGTTAAAAAATAAGGGATAATAGTGAATGATATTGTTGAACAATATAATTCTAACTAAGACAAGATATGTTATACATAATAAATATATCTCTAGGGTTAATATAATAAGATTAAAATTAATTATAGATTCTGTAAATATTAAAATGTAATTTATAGAAACATCTTAATCTTCATAATGAACTCATCCAAAAAATCATGTAAAATATACTTACTAAGAAAATTTTATGTTATTTTGTTAATCATATATTTTTAATGCTTATAAAATGTGATAATATTTATTAGATAAGATATGAGAAGTATAATACTTCAATATCCATATAAAATATCTTTTAGAATGTTGATATCCAACATAATGGGAAACAATATACGGATACATACAATGAACATAAAAAAAACTATCGGAGGAAGAAACCATAAATATAATAAATATCAAGGTAAAATATATATTATTGGGTTTGTGGGATATTTAGACCCATGGAAAATAAATTTTTTTACAACACATATCTCTCAATGAGTTGGAAATACATAAGGGGTAGAATCAATGAAAAAACAAATAAAAAATCTTAATTTTATAGAATGATACAAGTGAAATAGAATCATATGGAAAAAAACCCTTAAGAAAAAAATCAATTTGAATTTTTGAATGATATTTGTAGAAGTTGTCTTCAACTTGAACACTATGTTGTCTGTTAAATGTAATCACATTTGTGGAAAATTACTTAAATGAAAATAGAAAATTATTTTTCGAAATGGATGATTGGAAAAAATATTATTATCGACATTTCTCTAAAATTAAAAAAATGTTTTAACAATAGAATCATGATTATTTTTTTCAGTAATTATAACTTATGATTATAAAATATTGGAAATCATTGGTGAACATGAAGGATGATAAATCACTTTTGGAAATTATATTTCTTAAAAAGTAATATTAATTTGGATGATATAAATTGAATCCTAAAGGATAAATAAAAAGGATGTAATATTTCCTGATAGACATGATCATTATTAATTTAGTGTTACCTAGCACTGCAATGATGAGAAGAATGTTATCTTCAGAAAATATTCATGTTTCATTTTCATTTTTAATTATTTTTTTATTATGTTATAAATTACTAGTAGTCATCGATTTAGTATTGGATATCCCTATAATTATTTTTTTATGTATTCATTATGAACAATATTGTGGAACTAAAAACATGAATTCTTCTCTAGAAAATTGTGAGAAAAGTTTCTAAATAACAAGTCAAAATAACATTACTACAACTAAATATAAATGATTATGTTATATTATAATATTTTTAGAAATAAATGATTACTTATAGAAGTCATAATAAAATAAGAAATATATTATTCTAAACCTCTTAAGCTCATAAATTATGAACTATATGGGATGATAGAACACTAATCACCATAAGTTAATTTTTATTTTCTCATTCATATACCAATTCACCAAAATAAAAACCATAATGATCATGAATCATAAATTAGAGGCTCCAAATATGTTCAAATGTGACATATACGATGAAAATATTGACTTGAGAGTTTATGTAAAAAGAAACTGTTATGTAATACCCAAGTAAGTATTTCAACACAATCATTATAAAAAATTGAAATATACTCCACATATAGTTGTATATACACTCTAAAAATGGAGTATTAGAAATGAATAAAAAAAGTAAAGTTGATATTCGAAGAAACATAGTCAATAAATTTAAACAATCACAATTATTCTGAAGTGGATTGCTAAGTATATATTTACATATATAACATATAGAATTTTTTATAATAAAATAAATTATGACCCCTTAAATGATATTGTATAAAAAATACAACAATGAAGTACACAATTGTTTTTTTGATTCCTCTTTTAATGAAGATCTCAAATTCTGAGTTAGTAAATCTTGATGAGAAGAAATACGACTATGATAGTAATATTATATGTGATTATTTCGATCATTCATGTGATTAGGAATGTAAGAAAAGATGAAAAATAAAAAATCATAAAAATTTCAAAAAACAAGTTGAATCCAATAATATCATCAACAAAAAATAATCAATAGTTCAGTGTAGACAAAAATTTTGGTTTGATAATTACATACCACATATATCCTAGGTATAACCATAATCGATTTATGAAACCATTTTCAATACATAATGATTAATTTCAATGATTTAGAAGCATTATTAAATTGATAATAATAATACCATGGATATTTTTCCTCAAACAAAAGTGATTAATATTATAGGAATCAATATTTTTAATAAATATACTCAACAAATATGAAGATATTTCATGTAATAATTATTTTCTTATTTTTGATAGTTATTAACAAGTAGGATTTTATAATTTAAAATAATCATTTTTACCACTTTCATAACATTAACATATCATAATTTCTATGTCTATTGATACTAAAAAAAATATTAATGTATGGTAGATAGATGCTTTATTATCTTTTCATGAAGGGGGGATTAAAAAAGTTTTATATATTGAGAACCCCAAGTGGTTTATAATTTATAACAGTTGAACCGTGGTGATAAAAAATAATAAATTCTTGTTTTTATTAAAATATGGACATTGAGATTAGTATAAAAACATTAATATTTCACATAAGAATTCAATTTTTCTGACGAATATGTTTATAAAAACTTTCATGTGAATTAGAAGAGTACATGTTATCTGATTATAATAGTCTACATTGATAAAAAAATATTTTTAGAGATACAAAATCTGAAAAAATTTCTTAATATATTAAAATGAAAATTAATATTTTAATGATCACATTTATTATTTTCATTTTATGATTATATGTTCATCAAAAGGGAAAATACAGATTCTTCATAGAATAAATGTTTTCTAAGGTGGTAATAAATTGTTTTTTCATGAAATATTGAATGTTAGTTTTTACATCTATTTTTTGATATTGAGTAATGTGGATTCTGGAAAAAGTGTTAATAAATAAGAAATTGATAACATGATAAGATGTTTAACTTATCATGTTTCATAAATACAAAACATTTCACCTGTTACTCCATAGTGTGAATTATATTAGAGTGATCCAAAGGAAAAAAAATTTATGAAACAAAAAAAATCTATTGATATATTAAAGAAACTAAAATATACAAGATGGTCTATAGATAATGAAATTAGTTGAACTTAATTTGTTTCAATTAGATAAATTGTATTAGTATTATAATGTTTAAAAAAAAACAAAAATAGGAACATTATTCTTGTGAGGATTTTTTTGAGTATGAATATTAAGAAAGAGGGTTCTATTACCTGGCATAAAACTTATGAAAAATATTTTTCCACCACATAGTAATGTATGAAAATTATGTGTATGAATTTTCATATGTAATATTTATATGTGAATCTTGAAAAAAAATTAATTATTATTTATTATAATGGGAAATCCATTAATCTATCTAAAAAAATATAAAACATTAATGATCTACAAACCATGATTTAAAATATCATTTTACTAATGTGAATGCTCCTAGTGGGGATATACTTTTTTATTACATTTAGTACCAATATCAAAGTATTGATGTTTCCTCCAATTATATTTGAAGTAAAATATCTTATGATTGAAGAAGAAACTACACATTTATCATGTTACACTAACATAATAATGACCTTGGTTAACCACCATGTGAATTTGACTTCTATTATTAATGGTGGGAAAGATGTACATATATGTAATCTATTATTAGTTAATATAAAACATCTATTTCTATTAAATGTAGTATTAAAATATCAAGATGTTATAATTTCAAAATTTATGATTATTTAGGGGTGATTTTATCAATATAATGATCACATAATTTCTTATCACTGATGGTGGTATTACTTCAGAAAAAAATAAATAATTTTGTTTTTTTGTTTCAAGAAAGGACTCCATGAAAGAAGATTTGGTTTTTATGTAAATATAGAAAATGTTTATGGATAATTTTTCTACCAAATAAAAAGGAAGGGATGAACGATCCTGTCATTTGATTTTTTAATGATATTTTTATTAGTTTCCCAAAAAACTATTATTTCATTCCTTTTTTTGATAAAATTACTTACATCATATCATAAGAAATTTTAGTTACCTCTCTTACTAGTTAATATGATATTTTGGTATTATTAAATGTTATTAATAATGTGATTACTAAATGTTTATATTGTTCAAGTTGATTCCATTTATATTATTTCTATATAGAGGGATCATGTATAAATTTTTATGTTATTAAGTCATGGATATTTTTTATATATTGTTTGATAATTGAACATATGATTAGATAAAAATGATCTCATAGAGACTATATAACTATATCTGAATTAGAATACATCAACCCATCATATGGTGAACTTTAATGAATATATCATATTGAGAAATCTAATAAGGTTCAATGGATGATGTTATACAATATACGGTTAAAATGGACTATGATATATATGTAAAGAGATATTTGAATTTAACAAACTAAATTCATCAAAAGAATATTATAAGAAAATGATGACCAAATTCAAGGATGTGTGTGGATGTACTGGGTCTAAAAAAAATTTAAATCAACAACTAGTTGTGAGGATCACTGGATAAAGATAGTTTATGATCTCTATATAGAATAACGTGACCTCATTATACATATATGTGTATAAATAAGATATAAGATCTATTTTTAGTATATAATAAATAATTCATTAGATGGATTAATCCTACGAAAATCACAAGGCAGAGAAAGGCTTAGACCACTATTCAACAAAATGTGATTATTATAGGTTTTTGTAAATTTTCAAGCAATCATGTTTGATGTCCTTAATGTTTGAAATTTCCAATATTCAGTTCCTCAGAGATGAATTTTTAATTATTAGGGATCTAGAAAAGGTATAATTAAATGAAGAATTATCAGATGGATGAGTTTTTAGAAAGAGAGATATTGAGAAGTTTTTATGAAATATCATACATTTATTCTGTTATGATTATAAAAAATAATCATTACAATGATATTGAGTATTATAGTCAAAATTATTAAATGTATCTATTATTTTTTAAAAAAATTATGAGGTTTTTGATCGTAGTGTTTGAGGTTTTTTTGAATATTATGAAATTGTAAGTTTTCAATTCATTAAATGTGGTCAAATAAAAAAATATTTCAGTAGAAATTTTCAAATTAGATATCATGATTCATCCATGGTTTTTTTCAGAATTATTACTAAATAAAGAAGAATAATCTCATTATGATAATTTTTAATTTATATAGATATTTCTAATCATTTTTGGGACACTATTTGAAACAATAATCATGAGAAGAAAAAAATATATTGATGGAAAATATTTAGATCAATGAATGAAGTTAATTGAATTGATAAGAGACATATGGAAGATTAATTATTAGAAGAAAAAGTTATATATAATTTTTAAATTAAGTGGAATTGTATATATAACTTCTAGATGGAGTTTATATCATTTATCCTTCATAGTTTAAATACTGTGTTTGAACTAAAGAAGACGTATGTTATATATATAGGGGGACCAATAATATTTCATAGCAAGATAAAGAAAGATATTGATCGTAGTTGGAAAATTTTTATTCATTCTCATTATAGAGTATATATCAATGGATCAATAGGCATCAACACAATACTGAATTGATAACCACCTATGTATCAAACCCTATAAAAATTGTATTCCTTTAATTTTTTTTGTATCATTTCATATAGGTGAGGAAAATTTATAATATTTATAATTTTTAAACACTAACATAGTAAATATGGAAGTTTCAATATAATGGAAATTGTAAAAGATAATCATGTATTCACTCAGCCTTCCCAGTGGTCACCACATTCATCAGAAATTTGTTTATTTATAATATTTCCCAACTCACCATGACATGAAACATCATCTTCTTATAGTAAAAACTAAAAAAACTCCATATTAAGTTACATTCTATTATTTTTCATATTTTTGTAAAGTGGATCACAATATATATCGTCTGAAAAATTGTATGTACACAAATAAAGCTACTAATATCCCCTAAAAAAGAAAAAGAATCCATTAGTACCAAAATAAAATTTTAGGCATCTTTAAAACAATAATCTATAAAATTAAATATTCATTGAAATATTTTTCATTAACAAATAATCTTACATATACATGTTTTTATTCCTTTTCAAAATAAGTCTTATATATTAAAATAAATTATGAAAATAATATTACATTTCGTATACATGGGAATTATCAATGAATTTTTCAAATCTATTTCATACAAAAATCATATTCATCTCACAATAATATTTTAAATACATGGAATCACGTATCCCATTATAAAATTCAGATTTAATTTTATAAAATATTACTCATTCCATTAAAAATCTTAGTTATATGGTGAATTTTATCAATTTAACAAATTTTTATGATTCATCAATAACGTTAGAAGTATCCAAAAATTAAATATTTGAGTAGATGAATTATACACATTAATAAATTCAAAAAATTTACCATCTTATCCTCTAAAATATAAACATTAAATGATTTTTACAATGGAATATAAATTTTTAGTACTAAACTACAAGTTATTTACATAAAACCAATAAATAAAATAACCTTATTATCATTGATTATTTAAAAATATAACCTAAAACGACTTAGTTGTAAAAAAATTTATAATAGATATTTGAATGGATAGCTCCAAATCATTAATTGGGATTTGGTTTTCAGATGCATTGTTTGTGTATCCTTCTTAAATCGGAAAAATGTGTGTTATACATAACATTACTATAGAAATAAATAAAACCCTCAAACTGCCATGATTAATTTTTGGGGTTTTCCATCATGTTGTCGGTTGAATATTTAGAGTTATAAAGCATTTAACCTCCCATGAAATATTATATTTAATGATATAGAAAAAAAATTTCATTGTGGAGTTTTTTTTCAAATGTGAATTATCTATGGAAATTTAAGAATCAAGGAAATAAATTAAAGCTTTTCCATAGTGAACTTTTGGAATAACAAGATGGATTTAAATTTTTATGAAATGATAGAACATATTGAAAATAATCCCATTAACATTTGATGATGAAGGATATAATTTCTTCAAATAATTTGGGTGATTTTATAATCCTCATGATGTTGTAGATAGTGGAATACATTTTCACTATAAATATCAATGTGAGAATATTTTTATAAATTGTCTTTTATCAGAATTTATTATAGAATATTTTCCAATTTTGTTAATATATGATTTTATATAAACCCATATCACACTTCTAGGAAAGAAGAGTATGAAAAGGCATATGTAGATATTTTATATACAGTAGAATTTTTTTTCATCCACTTATAGTATAATGAATGTCTGGTGAGTACAATATTACCTGATGATATCAAAGGAATTATGGAAATTATCCTCCAACTAATAAGCCTGAATTTTCTTTATAAAATTAATTTATTGAAACAATTACACAAAGGTTTTCAATTGAAAAAAAAATAAAAAATCATTCATTAGATTTTTTTAACTTAAGTGGGTTTGAAGGAGATGAATATTGATTATCAATATAGTTACTTATGGATGAAATTTATTTCCACAGTGTTGAACAAAATATTTGATGACTTTTTATATATTACCATGAATGATCAATTCTTTAATTCAATATTAAATTTAACGTCTTGATCTTGGAAAATAATACATTGATATCAATGATATTTTCTAATTATTTACAAACTTTCATGAAAACATAAACGATTTGTAAATTCCATGATCTATCTAATGAGAGTTTTGTAAATATATGGTTTACCAAAAAAATAATGTTGTTTTAGAATTATTAATTTTGAATGTTTTAAATTAAAAATATTAAAATAAATCATCTTCATTGATCAATAATTCTATGATTGAGGATATGGATTATTCCCCTTGATAACCATTATTTGTAATCCAATATGTAAATACACACTCTGATTTATCATAAATTTATTATGATATAAATGATATTAGCCAATAATTTTATGTATGAGACCCCCACCCTAAATGATATTTTACTTGTTTATCTTACAAATTTCATTTTCCCCGATAGCATAAGGAGCTAAATAAATACTTCTTTGATGTCCATTTTTAATCAAAAATATTCGGTGATATGTAAAAAAAATGAACAGAAATAATTGGATATAGTCTCTATATATTTGTGAATATACATGAGAACAAATCCATATGTAGTTCAAGAAAAGGAACGTACAACTATAATTACTCGAAAATCATTTCTATTCTATTAAATATAGGATATAGGTTTTATTTGTTACAAGATTCAATATGTTTACTTCAAAACAATATGAAGATTTAACTTCTCAAAATGCAGAGTGTGTATTATTATGTACTTATTTATTCTCAACAACAATGGTAGAGGTTGAATCAACATTTTGGGTCACTACCAGTTCTATGATAATCTCATTGTCATCTTCAGAACTACCCTATATGACTAGGATGAGCACTCAGTTTATTTTATATATTCTTTATGAATGGATACATATGCCTCTAACGCCAATGTCCCCTATTGATAAAATATTTTTATATTAGAAATGATTCATGGTAATTCTGATTAAAGGTTAGTTGGGATAATATTGTAAAAAATACTTGAATATTTGTTTAATTTGTAAGTATTTTAGAAAAAACAATCCTTTTATAAATGTAAGAGGATAAATTGAAATTTTCATATCCATCGTAATAGAAAATTATAGTATTAGAAACTATTTCTCTTGTTTTAGGTCTCTATGGTTATAAAATCTAGAATCATCACCATGATTCAAGGGATTAAAAGTAAAAAAACAACTATTCGTTTTGTTTAAAGGAAGGAGTAGAATATATTTTAAACCATTTATGGGTGAAGTTTTTAATGTTAACCTTATTTCAGTATATATATTATCAATTATAGTATATTCTATAATCATATCACATTGTATGAATCAAATGGGGATTTTTTTTGTTATAAATCATGCCGACGTTCACATCAATTTATTATTTCAGATACTGATACTATAAAAAGGGTAGTTCCATGTGAAAATGAAGCCACAATATCCCCAAATGGGAATTGATAGTAGTAACCTACCAAAAATCATTAAATCAAAATTAGATAGAAGATTATTTAATATTCTCGTATATACTAATAGTATATAAAAAAATAAGAAAACATCATATTTTTGGTAACATTAATAGTTTTTTTGAATTCTTTGGATACATTTCTTTTAATGGTCAAATAGATATACCATCAATGGAAATAATATTTCCAAATATATAATATTATTTAATATAGATTTCAAATTTATTAAATTTCCCAAGTAACCAATTTCCCATTAAAACAAAATGAATGATTGTCAAATGATAATCAGATTATACTTATTTGTTAGCGTATAAAAAATTTCATCAATTAATACCCTAAAAATAGCATCAATATAACATTTGAAAACTCAATTCATTAAATCTATAAACAAATATGGTGTATTTTTTAACCAAAATGTAATTTCATGAACATCTAATATTCATGTCCATTATTAATGTATATTTTAGCGATACCTCAATGTTTATCTTTTATCTGATGACAACAATATTGGAAGTTAATCTATGTAACATATTTATCCCCATAATATTAATCAAATAGTTCATCCACACATGTTAAAGTATACTTTTCCTTTAAATTGACTCTATTGATTTCACTATACTCAATTCATAACCTCAGTGTTATATCCTTCTTATAAAAATATAAGTCAGGTTCACCCTTGGCTGAATAACTTAATAAGTGATCTCGTTATTACAAAATTATTGTAATTGATTATTTAACAAAAGTAATTTCAATACAAACCATCTATACTAAGGATTACATATGTGTTTTTATTACGGACATAATTAATAATGACTTAAATATTCCAATTATAGTGAAATTCATGTAATTTATTAAGAAAAACATAAATATATATTCATAAACTATGGGTATGTAGTCAATTTTTTAAAAAACCCTTTTTAATTATATACTTAAAATAGTCAATTGTTTCATCAATTATTTCAATAAAAGTAGTTACATTTATTAGTTATTAACAAAATTAATGTAATGATATGTCCCCTTAAAACATATTAATTCCATATATTTTTCACAATTTATAACTTATTTATTGAAATAATAATCATTCTCTTTATAATAGAATAAGTAATTATTCAAGAAAAAACATCAAAATATAATATAGGCATAATGATTATATTTAAAACTAGAAAAATCCCATTATATCATATTTGAACTACCAAGTTTTTTTTTGTTACAATCAATGTACAACGTGATTTTATAATTGTTAAACCATTCCATAATGAATTATAAAGTGATTGAATATTGATTTCAATCATGAATTATATAATTGATCAATTAGATCCTGAATGAAATAATATATTATATATCATTTAACATATAATTAGAGTACATACTATCATATAAATTAGTGATTCAACTTCAACTATTGATAATATAAAATAACATCCTAAATCCACAATCATTTTATGTGGTTCTTTCCCCTAGAATGTGGTTCATTGATTATAGTAATTTCCTATCTCGTTATTGTTCTAACATTTGTTATTGATTTATTCTCTATTTTAATAAGACTAATTAACATGATTACCATTATATACACATGTAAATAATAAACATAATCCATCAATTCTAGGCCCATGATTCCCTTATCTATATTATCTTATATAAGGATATAAACAATTTCATTATATTTTTTTATTGTTGTCTTTTTAATATGATGTTAAAAAACATTTTCTTCATTACCATTATTAATAAATCGTTTTGGAAATTAATACTCAATTTTTATAGTACCTATCACTATCGCCTCGTATATAGAAGAGTTTAATTGTACTGATAATATATATGAGTTGGATCTATACCATAACATATTTGACCAATATCGATTTCATGGTTAAATAAAAAATCCAGAAGATAAATTGATTACTTTATGAAATTATCCTCACACTAAACAAATTTATTAATTATTTTATAACAAATTATTGAATTTATTTTCAATATTAATATATCAAACCGTATAATATAAATTTTCCAAACAAATCAGACAAAATGCAATTCACTCTTTTTTCTAATACCCTAATACTTTTTAGTATTTTGATTTAGTGACCACATGTGGTAAAAAACACATTAAATTGTATGCAACCATGAAAAAAATCATATTACCCAAAAATTTCATATTATTCATATGTAAAAATAAACCGATATCATTAGCACCATGGGATTAGTTCACCCACATAGTGATGCATGTTTTTCTCTCACAAGACAATCTGAAGTGGTTGATATTGGTTAAAGGGATATCTAATTCTCTATTTGGTAAATGATATTTATTCAAAATAGTATAAATTTCCATAGAACAATAATAATTGGTTCAATATAATAATTAAATCCATTTACCGTATTATTTAATCAATCCCCACAATCTACTCCATTGTTTTCATGGTTTATATTTATTATGGAAGGAAACATTATATAATAAATAGAGTAGTATAAATAGTAATATTATATACTATTAATGCATAAAACCTATGTTACTTAAAAAAATAAAATAGGTTCCTATTAATATGAAACATATGAAAAAATATTATAAAACAATCTCTATTTTTCACTAAAATATATTTTTTTCTAGATTTATTATTTTAAATATTATTCTTATGGTTTATATTAATAATTTACCTAATCATAACTGAAATACCCTAACGTGGTCAATTTATAGATGTTGGGTTTTTTATTAAATGATGACCAAATAATATGATATAAAATACCAAAGATCATGGTTCACTAAACCTTTAGTCATGAAATAAAAAATACAATAAAATACGAAAAATGATACCATTTATGTATAAATAAGTATTTTTTATTGTTTTCCATATAATTAGACAAAAATTATGATACAATTATTTACTTAGCGAATTTACAGACCAATGGAATGGGTGTACTCAAATTTTATTAAGGGATAAAAAACAATAATGTTAATCATATAATAATTGTTACTGAATAAATATAATAGGAATGATTTTGGAAATAATTGCATGACAATAAATTTAAAATAATTACATGATTTGGGTTTCCATATGATATACATATAGATATTCCTAATATTAAATGATCTCATAATAATTGATATTGTGGGAATGCATAATACCGAACAACATAAATATAACATTAAATTAATTTATCAAAACATTACAAATAAAAGGGAAAGGATGCACCCATTACCCAATCCTAATTTTCTCAGGAGGACTACTAATACACTATGTGGATATATAATTTTGGTCTAACTAGTTACAAAAACATTCAAATAAAATCGTAATATACATAATGAGAATTTCAAATAGAAGACAGAAATTGAAAATAGATAATAATATTCTTAATTACTAAATGAATCGAATTATACAATGTATTAACATAATGAGAAAATTATTATATATATGTTTTAGTAGATATCGGTAATTAATAAAATAACAAGGGTCCCTAACATAATTTCAATGCGGATTATTATCAATGTTGAAATAAGTACACATATTATGCATAGAATACTTACTTATAGTTATTATGAGTTTACATAGACTAAGTAGATAATTATGATTATATGATTGCATTCATTAATATTCAACAATAGAATACCAAATAAATTCCTATACAATCTCATAAAATATTTATTAATATGTTATGACTTATATTTATTATTTATATGGTATATAAAATTAGTTTGAAGCGAAACCTCTATGTCAGTATGTTTGTTAGAAAAGGTGAAATTATTCCAAAAGAGATATTTGTATACATATTACCTGATAATAATTAAAATAACATAATATTAATAACAATTTATATTACTATATAATATATTAAAAACAATACAACTATAATACCAAATATATTTTTCATATGAAGTAATTTTTTTATAATGATAAAATATAGTGTTTTATGCCTCATGATATATTTGAAACATTATGAATCGAGATTGATGTGTGTAAAATGAGGTTTATCGTAAAGATTGTATGATAAGAAAATTGATTGTAATTATTTTAATAAATAATAGAATACAATATAAGAAATGGAAAATTATTCTCAAATGGAAATGTAAATAATTATTCAAGAGAAAGATATAGAGAAAAAAGATAGTTACGTCGACATGCTAATGACTTAGGAAAAGGTAAATATGAGAGGGATTTGATTATTTTATACTTTTTTAAAGGTTGTGGTCGAAGCCTCATTTATTATTAAGGAAAAGAAAAGGCCTCATTAACTAGGTAAAGGGAGACCCATTATGTAGCATGAAGGGCTATTGGGATTTTATCCTATTACATGGCCCGTAGGTCCATTTTTTGGACCAAGGCCCATTCTGTGAATATTACTGCTATAGTACCCATGGTGCTATAGTACCACACAGTACCCGCCTCTACTACAGTACTCTTCCACCGCTACAGTGGCCTTCCACCGCTATAGTTCCCATTGTTGCTACAACGTCACCGCTGCAACAATACACAACAATACTGCTACAACACCTACGCCCAATGGGTTTTGATATACAATCATGTATGTATATTAAGTGGTAGTTTAAAATATATTATAACAAGATAATTCTAAATGGAAAATGAAGAGGTATAAATTGGAACCCTTACTTCTCATGTGATTTTTCTCTATATTTGACCCTTAATACCAACTAAAATATTTGATATTAAAGATATAGTTATTGGGGAGAGTTCATTAGGGATATATTAGGGGGTAATTTTAATTTTATTCTGGATAAATAATAAGAATTTGTGAATATTTATTTTTTTACTAATAAGATTTCAATATAGAGTGTTATTTAAAATTTTATTTTTCAATTTCCTCAAGTGACCCACTACTCCCCAACGTTCCAAATTACCACCCTAACTCTCTAATATAATCTATAATTAGATAATAAACATTTATATACCTTCATTGATTTGAGTCTTGTACACACACACACATATATATATATATATATATGATTTCATATTTATTGTATTTCACGAAATGTGGCTCTTTGTTATTCTATTTTATGATTTTTACATATAATATCCAAATTATACCCCTAATAAAACATCAAAAAATAGATTTTAAATATATGAAATATTTTATCTAAATTATTAATCTAATTGTGTACATTTTAATTTTTAAATTTTTGAGAAATATTTAATAAATCAAATTCTATCATAGTAAAGATCATTTAAATACAAATATCATTTTTACATTAATAATAAATAAATTATACATATATAAACCTTTATTTTTTCTATAGTAATCCCTAAAAATAAGTATTTTAATGGTATTAATTTCATGGGATAATTCTTATTAACAATTATCTAGTTTGTATTTACACTAACATGATCTTCCTCAAAATATTATACTTCTTAAACATCAATTTATTGGTCATTTTCATGGGTACGGTAAAAAATGAAAACAATGTAACTCTACCTACTTTTCATGATCTGATAAATTTTCTTCATATAAGATGTTAATATTCATTTATTGAAGGTTTTATTCCTTCTATAGAAATTAAATTTCATCATTACCATTAATATAAAATAATTAAGATGGTAACCAATTAACTATAATATCACCAGCATCTATAGTACCCAATTGTCATTTAAACACAATACATAAACGCAAAAATAATAAAATCATTCATTGTAGTCAAATATTTTTTATTTCCCATTTTTAATTTATTGAATATTTAAATTCCGATACATGTATTTTTATTCATTTGAGAAAATATTTTGATGACCATAGATATTATTAATGTATATGATCTAGGGGAATTTACATTATAATAAAATTAGTTATTTAATATTATATATTATTTTATATAACAGTGTAAATAAATCTATACAATTGTATTTTAATTAATCATCTATTATATGAATATTTATTACAATAATATTAATGGAATTATAATATTCTTTTCAGTAAAATTCTATTAATAGATGTGTGTTAGTGTAGGTTATCTATAAAGAGGGTTGTGAATTCAAGTATTCCTTTTTTCATATTTTCACTCGATAATAGTCATATACATGAATCATTTTAATGGTAAATTTTATTTAATTTCTATTCAATCCTTGTATTGGGGGTTTCCTTAGTGTTTATGGAGGAATGAGTGAGTTTTCATGAATTGGGACAAACCGTGGGCCCAATTCCTGTTATAAAAATAACTTTTATTTCTTTTATAACTCATTAATTTTTCAAGATTTTTCATTGATTCAAATTCGTACATGAACTCCGCTGACCTATTAACACAACCAAGTAAATTTTAAGTCTATAAAAATCCATAACCAAGGTTTATTTGGGTTTTTATTTAAGGGGTTGAGCCTGCCCGAAAGCCCAATTCCGGTTTTGAAAATAAATTCTGATTGTTTTATAACATATTGAATTTTTTTGAATATTTGGTGATGCCTAGTCTCACCCAATCCCATTGAATCCAAACACGTGTCTAAACACTCTCCCCCTCTTTAGATCTCTAGTTCATCGTGAATTTGTGCAGAACTCCATCGAGATCTTCAAATCGTCCAGATTTAAAGAGATAACTTCATTCTTTCATAAATCTCTCAATTATTAATATTTTTCCTCCATTAAAGTTCCTAAATGTCCTACTGATTATTTTTCAAACGAAACTTGAATTGGGGTTGTTTTAAATTTAAGATACTATTGTTTTGGAGTGATTACTTCAAGATACCGCAAGTATGTGATTCCATTTCATTCCTCTTTCAAATTGATTAGGGTTTCATTTATTTTTATTAGGGTTTATTCTCTCTTATTTTAAATCCCAAATTACTAGGGGGTTTGGTTTAGAACCTAAGTTTTAACCTTGGGTTTTATTTTACAAATCTTGTGGTTTATGTTTTTCTAGGTCCTTATTGGTGCGGCTTTGGTGCGAATTAATTTTCGCAAGGTGATTCAAGGGTTTTCCATAATTTGGTAGGTGATTCCATTATGTATGATGTATTTGTGAATTGGATACTATGTTTTTGATATTCTAATGCTTATTTAATTTTATTATTGTTGAAAAAATATATTTGGTGGTGTTTGTATTTCAAATGAATCTTAAATACCAATTTCATATGAAATTGGGGGATTTTCATAGAAATGTTTTATTAGTTTATTTGGGGCTAACCAAGAAGTAATTAGTTTATTTTATTAGATTCTAATAGGGATTAATGTACTTTTTTGAATGCTTATACCTTGTGTTAGTTCCTATGAAAGATGGTTTTAACGGTGTTTGTGAACCACATTAAATTCTATGAGCGATGTTGTGTAAAAATGGAGTTTTTTGGAATGATTTCATTTCCTGAACCATACGGGGATGCACTAAAAATGATTTTGTGTTTTAAATGAAATTAAATAGACTTCCCTTTCTATTTTGGAAACTTAAAAATGTGCACATAGTGTGAAAGTTGGGTTTTTAAGGAGTTTTGTGTCCGAAACACTACGGGATTTTGAGAAATTGTTTTATTAAATATCTAAGTGTTTTGTTACATGTTATAAGTGGTATAAAATGTGGTAGCTACTGTATTTTTTGTGTTTGAATGGTAATGGTGTTGTATGTGAATATGGATTTATGTTGTATGCTGAAATTGATTTAGCACAAAAGGTGAAGCCCTAGTACCTAGGTGGGGCGGATTTGTACTAGTACGACTAGTGGATCGGATGGGTTTTGTCCCTATTTCACATAAAATATTGATAATGACAACTCTAACTAAACTATGTGGAAGATTATTGGGGACCAATCCATTATGGATATGTTCCCTAAGAGTGTCTCATGCATGATAGTGGATTTTTCTATGGTTACTTTATACTGAGGTATGAGGTACAAGGGCCTAAGACAACCTAGTGCCTAGGGGTATTCCCAATGCTGTTTCTCATTGGGTTTGTAGTATTTACGCATTCCTTAGGGTTTTTTTGGCAGTAAATTAAAGTAGATAACATTTTTGTTCAATTTTTTGAACATTCTAAAAATTTTTCATTGAAAACTGTTTTCAAATCAAAGTTAAATTTCTTGGATTTTTGATAGTGCTTTTCCTTTACTATTAAAACTCCTTGATTTTTCTCATTGTATTGCATGATCTTTAGAATCATTGGGTGGAATCATATTGGGCTTAGGATCACACCCTACATATACCCCTTGGGTGTATGTTGACTTGGTTATGTTTGACTCAGGTAAAGGAAAGGCTAAGGGTGATGGCGGTTTATGGTGTTAGTTCTAATCCTTGGTGCGGAGTTTTGGAGACGGCTTGTGGGTGATTACCCCTTGTCATGTGGAGTCCTTAGGGCTGTCTTTCTGCAGTCTTTATTTGTATTTTTACCGTCTTTATTGTCTTTAAACCAATTTATTCAGTTCTGGTGATTGGTTAAGACTTGTTTGGCTCAAAAATTTTAGATTTATATAATGGATTATTTTAATGTGTTATGATTTCATATTAGGGTAAATCGTTCCCCAACCTAAATAAATGATACTCGGGCACTTGTAACAGCTCGTGGGGATAGGGAACGCCCATTGGGACTTCTCACGGGTTGGGTTTGGTGCTGGTATTGGTGGCAACCAGATTCAGTTTGTGACAAAATGGGATTAGAGGAGGTTAACGTTTTTGGGTTATATTGCAATTTTGGGATGAGTCGGGTTAGACAGGAGCTAGGAATATCGGGGATCAGGGTTTTGGTTTTGTGTAGGGTGTCTTGCCTGCACCTCTCATGGTAGTCCTTGAGTCACCACTGGATGTTGGAATTTATGGATTGACTTCACTTCCATGTGAGACGTGTGGGCTGCAGACCACATGTGGACATCAGGCGGATGTAGAGTAGTTGTTTCATTTATTACTGAAATGTGTTTAGTTTATTTGTATTTGATGTATATGATTACAATTTTTATGATTTTGGTATTAAGTATTGTTTTCTGAATGTTTTATTTTAGAGCAACATGCCTCCCAGGAAAGCTCTCATGCGCCCAAAGGAGGAAGCTGGAGAGTATTCTCCCACACTCATTGATTAGAGGCTCATGGAGGCTGTGGTTCGGGCTATCCAAGAATTGGGATAGGGAACAACTCATGCTATTATTCTTATTAGGGAAGAAGAGACAGGTCCTAAAAAATATAAAGCACAAGAGTTTCGAAAAAACAAGCCTCCTACATTCCGAGGTAGCTTAGAACCCCAAGAAGAATATGAATGGCTCGAGACAATCGAGCTTGTGTTTGAGTTCCTGGAAACACCCGAGGAGCTCAGGGTGAAGTGTGCCTCCTTTTTGTTGGAGGGTCCCAGTCGTAAGTGGTGGGAATCAATGCTCCAGGCTGGGAAGAATGAGTAGATGCACTGGGGATATTTCAAGGCTGTCTTCAATGAACAGTATGACCCTGAGGTGTTATCTTATGCTAGGTCTAGAGAGTTTATGGAAGTTGTTTAGGGGAATCTATATGTGATGGATTATGCCAACCATTTCACTGATTTGGTTTGGTATACTCCAGAAATTGTCTCTAATGAGCAAGTGAAGTCTCGGATGTTTGAGAAAGGATTGAGACTAGAGATATACTCCCAAGCGTTCTTATTTAAGATGAGGACCTATTCTAAGGTGGTTGATCGGGCGTGCATGGTAGAGATTGATATTAAAGGTAGGGATGGTTTCTATGGTTCAATATCAGTAGTGGGAAGTTTCAGATCCTCAGATAAGAAAAGGAAGCAGGAGGCTTTTGTGAAGAAAAGGTAGGCCTGGTACGTAGACCTCTTTTATTTGTGAACAAAAAAATTATACGTGGTTAGGTCTTTCCCTTCTTGAAATGCAGGCACATAGAGGATCTACTTTTTTCCAACACCAACTCTCGGGTAACAATGACAACATAATTTTTTATCATGGAACCTCTCCTTTTATAGGGGAACATGTTGGTTTATATCTACCATGAAAAACTGAGGGATTCAATTACTTTAGATGATCGAGATATTCATGTTTGAATTATTCAAACGTGGGATTGAGTTATGTCAAAATCTCAGTTTTGTTCTATTCATATAGGGATCTTTGTTTTATATGAAAAAATCACGTGCATGTGGTTTCGAATGCATGAAAACCATCTCTTTGTACATATATCAGGAAGTTCACCCTTGGAAACTTCATTTTCCTCATGCTCCATCGATTTTTTTCATTTTTATGAATGCATGAATTCAACTTTTAATGTATGCATGTGTTCAGTTAATCTGGATGATCACCATCCATGAGTTTTCATCATCAACTATGTCTGAGATATCTATAATGGTTTATTTTCTTCATTTGTGGTGAGAGGTGGAAACGAGATGGCTGGAGGATGAAGATGACACCACGACTGATGGATCAGCTTTGATTGATAATGGACAGCACTGATTAGAAGGCAGAGTGTGGATGCAACGTGTAGTTGAGATCTCATGCACGATCAGATGGACGAAGGAGATTTCATCCACATTTTTAAATCTCGTTCCACATTGAAATAGATACACAGGATGTGACACATTAATAATAAAAGTGATTACAACCTCAACCCAAAATTCTCTACCTCCATCCCTAGTACGGCCTCGTACCATGTTCACACTGTGGTCCCACTCTTATCTCCCACTCTGCGTCCTCTGAGAACTCTCCTAGCACCCACTATGCAGTTGCCACATGAATTTACCACCGTGCGTGCACCTATGGGATTATACATGGCCCACGCTCCTGCCTCATTTGAGGATGGCCATAATGAATTCCCTTCGGTGTGGTTGACCCTCAGGTCCTGCATGTGCTTGAGTATTAGGATGTTGGATGGCCTCTATGGTTGGACCAATTCATTGGTATAACGCCATATTAAAAATAACTACTTAGTGTAAAACTATGTATTCAAAAATATAAAATCGAAAACCACCATTCAAAATTCCTTCTTAATCTATTTTATTTTGAATTATAATTCCAATGGTAATCTCCAAAACATCATCTTTATTCTCTTCTTAGATCATGAATCCAAAATATCTTCAATATGTTGTTCTGATCCAATCATGGATGATAAAAGGATCATTTCATCATTCCTCATGAATTAAGGCATAATTCATAGATTCTTCTTGTTTTGAGGGATGTGTTCTAAATTAACACATATCTTGGACATTGAGAAGTACCTCAAAAACTCATATGATATAATTCACAACCTTCATCCCATTAGAATCCATTGGATGGATATTCCACTGTCATCATGCAATAAAGTATTTCATGGGGTTCATCAATTTTTGTAACAAAGTGACTTCAAGTGAAAAATGACTTGGAACATAGGATTAGTTCTATAATCATCCGATTTGTAACCTTTGTATATTCATATAGAATTGATTACAGGTAGCATTCAAAGCATTGAATCATCAATAATTATCCAAGGCTTCACCAACTTATTCATCAATACATTTCATTCACATATTTACTTCTCAATGAAAAAAAAATCAACTCTTATGCACTCTATTATATATTTATAACATATATATAGAATAATTATATAAT
Source organism: Viscum album (assembly GCA_963277665.1). Lineage (NCBI taxonomy): Eukaryota > Viridiplantae > Streptophyta > Magnoliopsida > Santalales > Viscaceae > Viscum > Viscum album. Next base: position 438,012,793 of record OY728158.1, read on the forward strand.
ATTATAGAGAACATATTAGGCAAGATTCAACCATAGGAATGGGATTCCTCTCAATAAATTTCTTTCATGGAAATATGTTATATATTCACCACCTTATTAGTTTTCTAGTGGAATCCAATGGATATATATTATGAAACATTCCATGATAATTATGTAGTATTATCCATCCATCAAAATAAAAGTCTTTCAATATCTTTTAATTCAATGGTTACAATGTCCACAAGGTTTTATGTTATAATATCATTTTTTACTGTGTTTCAATTTACATTTAGTTAACTTTTATGATCTCTCAGTATTAATAAAATATATATTATTCTCATATGGATATTTTATTGGAGTTTAATATATCTTTATAATTTAATCCCCTTTTTGTTTTAAGAGTCAACCATGTATAATGCTTATAATAAATGTTAATATTTATTCTCTTATTTTGGTTTAGAATCATTCTCCTCCACGCCAATGTTATTAAAAATGTTTTCTAAATATTTTAACAATATGTAATTTTTTAATAAATTTTTTATCTTATGAATTTTTTTCATTCTTTAACAATAATTAAAATGAATATATTAATAATTTTTTCCTGAGACTCAATTATTAATTTCATTATAAAAGTGTAGAAATATGTTTTTAACGCACACAGAATGAATGAATTTCACCCTAATAATTTATATTATTCAAATTTAATATTATTTTCCATGTTTACCAAGATTTTTTTGAATTAAAAATAGTATTCCCATTATTTTTTCATCTTTTAGTTATTAATATATATATATATATATGATGAAAATGCTATTTCATATTTTTTATAAGAATACATGTATTTTTTTTAAAAAAAATATATTTTTTTCTTCTATGTTAAAAACAATTATATGTTTTTATGGTTTACTACGGATAATTTATTATCCTAAAATACAATTTCAATCTATGTTTTTATTATAATAGTGATGTTTTATAGATGTTTTCCGGAAACGTTTTTCCTTTTGTGGGGTTAACTAAGCAATGACGAAATGATGTGGTTTTCTTGATCTTATAGGACACATATTTTTGGTTTTCATTATGTGATATTTGGGTAAAAATGCTAATAGAAATTTAATGTATTGTTAATGATCAAACATTATTGAGATAGTATGAAGTGAATTGGGGAGTGAACCAAATTAATTATGGGACTCTGATGAATTTTTTATTGGAATAGGAAGTGAACCTGGTCCATTATGGTAAACAATCTTATATGTTATGATTGACATAAAAGTTATATCTATCTAATGAAATGATTTTATATACATATTTTTACTCTACAAATAAATTTTTTATTCTTATTATATTATCACCTGAATAATTATTGATTATTAATGATTCCACACACTTTTGACTCGTATATTTATAAAAAAGTTATGGCATGACTTATGATTCTGGGTCTGTGAATTTTTTGATATGTTTCAATAATTTATGACCATATTGTTATACCATTATTATAATATTATGGTCACTTATACTAATTGATTAATATCTCCCATGTTTATGGTTTCTAAATATTTAATCTATTCCCTCCATATATTTCCATTTCCCTAAGTTATTAATGTTTTTTTATATCTACGAACGTTGCTATGTGAGAATATCTTTCTGGATATATTGATAAAAAATATTACATAAGTTGATTATTTTTTAGTATATATGGAAAGGAAAAAAATTTAGTTTTAGGGTGTGTATTTTTGAGAGATATGAGGAAAAAGTATTTTCATTTTTCCATTTTAATTTGTGTTATATTTGGGTCACCTTATACATTTTTAAATGTTTAGTTATATTTAGGGATTATAAGTATATACCATTACTGAAAACCCTACGGATAAGACATTTTATAAGATAAAATCCTTTTTTTTTTAAATTAGATATTTTTTTGGTTTCCTTGTAAATATATTCTTATATATATATATATACAAGATGGTTTATACTTGAATAAAGTCCACCTATGGTTGATAACAAAGAAATGTTTAGTTGGGTGTTAAATACATATTCACCTGAAGAAAAAAATGAGGCATAAATGGAAACCTATCTAGGAATTCCTAGTGGATATTCTATGGATTATATTTTTGTACCGTTATAAGTGTTATCTATAACAAATTGATGGTTGGAAAATATTCATTTAACATTTTCATATTAATCTAGAATATTTCAATGTATTTATGAATGAGTTACCTAATATACCGCATATGTGATGTTGTGAGCTTTGTATAAATCATCAATTGGGATAAATATATTTATAAAAACACTTATATAATTGACCCAATGGTCTATCATTAATTGAAGATGAAAATCTAGGAAATCACGATAAGGGAATCATATGACCTAGTGATTCATAATTATGTTCACTTGTACTATTGTTAAGAATAAATAAGAGAAAAATGAAAAATTTATTATCAGGAACTGAACAATAACACTATCTAGATAAAGTATCATCTTTTCCATATTGATTGATTTTTTTCAATGTCATGAAGCACAATAATTTTAAAATATGACCTGATATTTACATATCAGAACTAATTTTCTAAATGATAATATTACCCAATAATATTTATTATGTTCCATGTACATAATTAATTTATAGCAATTATATTTTTAGTTAGAAATCCTCCAACTATTTTTATAGATATATTGAATAAATCAATTATAGATTACCTTGATCACTTTGTGGAATTTATTTTAGATGTAATTATAATATATTTCTAGAGTATGGAAATTCATGATAATTATTTTTGGATTGAGTTGAAGATCTTTGGAAAGGGGTAGATTTAAAAAAAATTAAACAATATTATTTCATTATTTAGAAAGTGGCATTATTTGTTCATTTAGTTACCAATGAGGGTGTATATATGGATCCTTCTAAGGAAGAGTATATTGAACAATTACTTATACACACAATAATGATGGATATTCATAATTTTGTAATAATGGATGGATTATATCAACATTTTTTTGTAAATATATAGTGGGGTAAAATCCCCCAACCAAGAAAACTCAAAAGGGAACCATGTTCCTTTGAAAATATTCAAGAAATGAAAATTTCTAGGAATCGAAGTGAAGGATGGTCCCTAAAACATTTATCAAATTAGAATATAATATTGAATTATTTTTTAAGTAATGACTCATAGATGAATATAATGAGATGTGATATCGTGTATATTTTAATGGTAATATCATATGCCTCATTCCAATTTATGGTTCAAGAGAAAATTACTCAACCCATGGTTTGGAGTATAAAATTATAATTTTTTATTTGAAAATATGTAGGAATTATATTTATGGTAATAAGGGTGATATATAAAATGATTATAAATCATGAAATATATCAAATACAAGGATTTCACAAATAATAAAATGATGTGGCTTAGTTTTTAAAGTATTATACCAAGTCCATAGATTTCCACCCTGTGGAGGTGAACAAGTTTGGAGATATTATAAGTTTAAATGATAATGATAAATTATACATTATTAGGATTGAATGAAATTAAATAATTATTTATTTATTAGGATATATATTGAAATAATAAGGTATGAAAACAAATCCTATCACTATAAAATTAATATTTTACCATCCATCAATGTGATGGTTATAATGGAGAAAATGGAAGACGTGAAACTAAAAAATAGGTTATGTAATGATTTATATTTAATCATTGATCATAGGGAAATGATAAGATTCGGTAACTAGATATGTTTCAATATAATACCAGAATATAAGAACCTATTTAGAGAATTTTATTCCATATTACTATATATAAACTATGAATGTAATAATATTTAATGAAATATCAAGGATAATTTTCAATGGGACAACATGAATATGGATATTATGGAGTGTGTATCTTGGTTCCTGGTATATTATCAAGCTAATATTCAGTTTAAAAATACAAAATAGATAATGAAATGGTTACCAAGGACTATATAGAAATGGGAAAACAAAATAATTTATTTCATCAAAGGACTCCATAAAACATCAAATGACCATAATTACATTTGGATTATAATGAACCACTATATGAAGTTATCACATTTCATTTGTGTCCAAAAAATATTTATCTATTGATTATATTTTCAATATATATTTTTATACATGTACAATTTCATTTTTTGAAACTCTCAATTATATGTGACCAAGATCTAATGTTTAACCTATGGTTATGGATATTTATTAATTAAGAGTGATTATAGAGTTAATAGTTAACACTTCATATGATCCTTATATAGATGGTCAATTTAAGTGGAAAACTAAATCCCTAGAAGAAATTTTTTATGTTTTCATTATGGATTTCACAGGTGTTTGGGATAAACACCATCCCCGTGTCAAATTTTATTTTATAAATAGCATTTACTAGAAAATCCTTATTTTTCAATGTATTCCATGTATAAATCTCATGGAATTATATATATGATCCTTTATAAGAACTAAACAAATTAAATATACATCATGATTATTATCTTCCTTAAGAGGGAAAACCAGTGTTCATTCTGGATCAGCATGATAATGATTTTCATAACAAGGCCACTCATCGGGTCAATGGTTTTTGGTGAAACCATAAATTTAATAAAACTACTTGGGAACCCAAATGTGTATTGTTGTAGAAGTACAATCATTTACTTACATTGTGATAGCCAAATTTTTAGTTTAAAATTATTAAAAAAGGAAATAATATAGTACCTAATAACTGTTGAATGTATTTATATTAATAATTCTAGATTTTTGAATTATTGTACAACCAAAAACACCAAACTAAAATGAACTATTTTATACCTTATGCAAATAAAATCATAACATGTAAAAATTATTAACATAAAATGTTAAACATCATTAAATAAATTCCAAATCATAACAAAACAACAAGTAAATTTAAATATATTATTATGAATTATATTAAAACATATATTATAAATATACAAGTACTATTATTTATATAAAAAAGTGTATTGATGAAATTTAGGATTTAATTAGTTGATGAAATTTATTAAATAATCATGAAACAAAATAGAATGTTATTATAGTGATCCATGACTAAAAAAATGTATTGACTGATAATGTTATTAGTGTATATTATATATATTTATATTAAAACTAAATTTATAAAACATAAAAATTTAATTTTTGAAAGTAACCAATTTTTTTGACATAATATTAAAATATTAAATTATTATGAAAATTATATATTTTATAAAGGATATTTTATAAGGTAATTGATGAAATACCATTTTCAAAAATATCATTACTTTTTTTTTCATCTGTAGAATATAAGAATGACATTAAAATTTATGAATCATTTTTCCAAATAAATGATATAAATTATACATGAAATTTTTCATTTTAAAATACTAATAATAATTTATTAACCATTCTACTGATATATTGAAAACTATGTTATATATTTTTCAAAAAAACTATTTGATTAATTATAGAATTATTATTTTAGAATTAATTTTTATCAATTTTATAAATTTAATATTAATTTATATATTAATTTTTTTAACTATAGTATAAATTATAGTTAATAAAGAATATTTTTTTTCAATAAAATTAGTTACGTTGGTGAAAATATGAGTTACCATGGTAAAAATAAAACAATAAATAGATAAAATAATTGGAAAACTAATAAAATATATCAAAACATATCCATTTTTTGTATGAATGGGATTTCTCATAAAAAATACTCTTAAAATATACATTATTTTTAATTTATAGAGTTATAGCCCATTGAATATAACATTAAATTAATATAATGTTATGAATATTTAAAAATGTTCTACTACCTTTCACCAATAAATTTTTCCCTTCACCACCAAACATCTCTTTAAACATTAACCCCATATATAAACCAAAATAATTCATTAAAATTATCCAATAATCTATGTAACATACTATTTCCCCTTTGAAAATTAATGAAACACCACTGAAACTCTTATAACATTTTACACAAAATTTTCTCCAAGGAGTAATGAAAAAATTTCTAATTAATACATTTTTGATTTTATTTATATATTATTTAATCTTCCCCCACCAATATACTCCACCCATAATTAAATAATTACATCAATTTAATAAATATATTTAATTGTAATTATATTAAGGTAATGATAATTTTATACCATCGTTTCAACTGATTAAAAAATAAAAAATTTGTTTTGGGGTATGTGCAAAGTAGTACCTCTATAAACAAAATAATTCATTTTTCATCACAACATAACATGTACTGTTATAATAAAATTATTAATGAATAAAATTAATATTTATTAAATATTTAGGAGTCTAAAATCATTTGTCATTATATACCTTTCACCCTCCCAGTCATTTTAGAATGAAAACATCTCTAGTGCATACATCTAGACCACCACATCCCTGAATGACATTTGTTTCATTAATATCTCTCATAGATAAATATATAAATGTTTGTAATGAATTTATATGATATTAACAAAATAATAATTATTTTTTCCATATAAATTATCATTTACTTTATTTCTATCAATCTGTTGAAAAATTAAAATATCACCGGCTTGTATGTGCGGATTACCACCCCTAAAAAGTGATGTATTCCTTTTTTATATCCCACGTTCATGGATGGTAAAATTTATTTATATAATTTATAATTATTTAATTTATTAAATTCTTTTGATTTTTTTAACCAATACCATGTTTCAATTACACAAACCATTTAATAGAAACAAGCATTCAAAATGGAATGGTTAACACACAATTATTGATTTTAAAAAGGATTAATTGATAAATTGGTATTCCAAAAAATATTAATGGTATAATATATAGAAATATAAGTATGAATTTATTTGTATTTGGATGTACAAAAAATATTAATTTTTCTTATAGAGGGTTATTTTGCGTATGAAAAATGGAAAGACTTCAGGGAAGGGTTTCCTCATTTCAATTTTATTTCATTGAGGTATGTTCTATATTAAAAACCTTATATTTATTATAGTGTATATACTAAACATGAGTTAATTTTATAATAATTTAATAAAAATTTTGGTGATTTAATTATCCATATATTGTTCCCTTTTTCATGGGATTTTCAATTAATGGTTACTAAATATGTATGTTTTTATATTGAAATATCACTTTTTCTCTAGGTTGTGTATGATTCAAATATATTTTGACAAATAGTGTTATATTAATCTTATAAATATATATTTTATTATAAAATAGATATTATTTGGTTTTACACATTATATTTTCATTGTCTCTACCCTTTATTTCAAGTATAGACTGAAAATAATGGTGATGATAAAATTAGTCACAAATTTATTACTTTTGGTCAAGAATATATATCCACAATATCCATGATTTTATGGAATTTTGATGAATTTTTTTAATCTAAAAAAAAAAATTATATAAAGGACTTTTATATTACTCTTTTTTTAAATAATTAATATTTTTTATTGTAAATGTTTTCTATATGAGTCTCTGTTGACATTAATTAAAATTGTTTGAAAAGAATGTATTTTCTTACATATATAATATGAACTATATTTTCAACCATAATTTTATTTTTTCATATGTTATATTAATTTCCTTTTTATATTCCCATGTTCCAAAGAAATCACATTCCTATTTTTTGGGTTTGTTTCAATTGATATTAAAAGGCTACTTCTTCTCTTTTCTCAAAGTATATTTCAAATATTTTTTTGAAGTATTTTTCATCTATGTCAACACCATTTATAAATTTTTATGATTTACTATGTATATATTATTATGATACAATACAATTTAATTTACAATATGGATTATGATGATGATTTTAATGGATGTTTTCATAAAATGAATTTTATTTAGAAGTTTTAATTGTGCTATGATGAAATGATGAATGATTTTGTTATCTTATGGATCATATATATATGGTATACATTGTGTGATAGAGGGGTTTAGAATTATATATAATTATAATGAATTTATTAAATCTTGATATCTTCTGAGATAGTATTTATATGAATGGAGAGATAACCCTATATATTATGTGACCATGTATACTCTGTTTATGGGAAAGAGGAGTGATCCTAATCCATTATGGAAATCTGTTTGATATGTTATGGTGTACATAAATTTAAAATTAATTAAGGATTTTAATTTTAATAATAAATTTTATGCTAAAAATAATATCATATTGTTATTATGATCTCTTATTTTTCATTAATGGTTATTGATGATTCTACACTCTTTTGTGTCATGTCATTCATTAAAGCCTTAGACCAAGAGATGTGATTTTTGGTATTTGACTTCTTAGATGTGTTTTCAAATTTTAGGACTATAACATCAAATAATAGTTCTTATATCATTCTCACTTATGAATAGTTATTTAAATCTATAATGATTATCTGTACCAAGAATCTAATCACAATCTATCATATTTTTCTATTTACCCATTATATAAAGGATAGCATTCACTGTATTATGTCTAAAAATTGTACACTGTGAAATTAATTTATTGGTGGATATTGAATATTATTATTAATTATCTTTATTAGATATATAATATTGATGTACTCTAATCATTTATGGTTATTGGGATTATAGTTTTGAGAGATGTAATGAATGATTGTACACTATGATGGTATATACATGTATTTTATGCATTGATTGAGTCATTATCACATGGTACATGTACCACCTTGAATTAACATGATATATAAATTGACTATTTATGTAAATTAATTATTTTATATTAATTGAAGAATTATATAAATGTAAATCATAGTTACATAGTGTCATGAAAACTAGTAGATATAAGTTTTTTATTCAACTTTTCCCTAAAATATACATGACTAAAATGTAATTTTGTTTATTAATGGGAAATTAATTTTTATGTAACAATGAGATACACACATTTTTATTCTATTATGAGTTTCTATGATACAAAAATTGATAGATAGGAATGTACACCTTATGTAAATTAATGAATTATACATCATGTTAATAGGTTATACAGATTATAATCTAATTAATTATGGTTGAACCAGATTTATGTCTTTATGCATCATTTGAAAAATATATTGAGCACAAAATTTTTTAAAAATACATTATAGGAGATATTTTATTGACTATATTATGAGTAAATAGGTTATATTATGTAAACTATATAATGTTGCATGGAAGTATAGTCGTCTATCACATGATAAGTGAATTAATCGATATGAAAATTTCTATTTGAGAAAAAATTCAACTCAGGGATAGTTGAGATGTTGTGATATACATTAGAAAATATCTATGATTGTGTTAAAGAGCTAATTAATATGTTATTTGGACAAAATCCAAAAACACTTGTCTATTTAACTTTTAGTCACACTATATCTATTGATTATGGGATTGAGATAATATTATGGTTAAGGAAACATAATATTGACTTCTAAATATTATGAATTAATTAATATAAATAATAAGGCAAAAAAATGGTATATCAATAAAAATAAAGAAATATTTTTAAATTATTATGTGACCACTATGAACCACTTGACGATTCTACATATTTTATCCAGTGCATGTTGTTTAATAGAAAAATAAGTTTTTTGTTGAAATTGATGAATATCATAAGTTTTATCTAACATTTGTTATTCATGAACAATAATTGAACTAAATTTTAATACAAATGTATGATTGAATGAATAATTTTAATCATCAAATATGTTTTATAATTAATTTGAGTTTGGAAAATAAATTCCTTCTCTATGGACTTCAGACATATTTGATGAAGTAAGTGACCACATCATTGTGTAAAATTATTCGTATAAGTGGATTATAGGGTAAAATACCTCAATGGTTAATTATTACATTCTCTATAAACCCATGATAATAATTTTATAATTCATTTTCTTCTATCAAGGATAGTCATATGCTTGTGTTGATCATTTTTTATCATAATATAATTATTTAAACTGCTAAGTTATTACAATGGACCTCTATTAAAATGAGATGTTTGTTAAGGAAGATTAACCTATATTGTTGAGATAATTCATTGAGAATAAATATCTAGGGATTGATATGATTATATATATAATTCAGTGTTTAAAATGATTAAAATGACATGAATGGGGTTAAAAAGTGAAATAATTGCACTTTTATAGAATTCACATTAGAAAATTAATAACTATAGTTAGGCCCTTATTGTTATATTAATCTCTAGTGAAAACCATTTATAAATAGTAATAATAATATTGTAGTAAACATGACATACTCTAAAATCATGTAGAAGAAAATATAATTTTATAGAGTTAATAAATTAATATTCATTCATATAAATTTTGATAATTCACTTCACATAATACTATCAATCAATAACTATCATTCATCCTCAATGTTTATTGAACTTTAAATAATGTTTTTAATTAAACAAATATCACATGAATATTCAAAAATTAATATGTAAATATTTTAGTAAAAAACTAGTAAATAAATTTTTATTAAATATTCATTTATCCAAAAAAATAAATATTTGGTGCCCCAATAATATGCCTTAATAAATAAATAATATTTATTCACATAATAATTAATTACCTAGATAATAAATATTTATATAATATTCAAAGAAGAAAATTTTTATTTTTAAATAAACAGTGATTTAAAACATGTAATATTTATTCATTATATTAATCTCTTATTAAATTTAGATTATGTTCTGAATATACAGACTATGTGACCTACTAGACATATTTCTTGGTGTAATTTTTCTATAATTCCTAAAATCCAAGGTTAAAATCTAAAATCATACCAATAAACCGATCATTAAATTAGAAAAATTTAACAATGACTATGAACACCTAAAAAATCAATTTGTGTAATATACCCCCTTTTCAGGATAACATTATAAAAATAGGATGTATACTACTTTCATCAACATATTCATTCGATTTATCTTTATTTGGTGTTCAAGGAATTAATATTCAGACAGAACACCGAGATATAGAATTGATAAAGTGGTTTAATTCGTAGAAACAAGAATGAGATATCAAATACTATTAAGAAATATATGTGTAAATATTTTTATGGATATTAATTTATGAAATATCATTAATGATGCACCAAATGTTTGGTACTTTGATATGTGAATATGTTATTATGGATATCATCAATACATAAACATAATTTTCTCATTTTATACATTAATATTAATTATAATGTATATGGATCATTACACAAGTATGTAGATAATAAAATACATTTACAAAAGTAAATGTTTTTTTTACTAGACAATGGGGTTCTCATAACTTCATTATCTTAAATATTATAATGGATAAACCCTGAAAAATATTTCTCAATGTCATATGTGATCTAAACCACTTCACCCTATTTCATATATGTATCATTATATAATATAATCCTACTAAAAAAAAGGTATTCAGGAATATTGAAGTAGAACATATAGGTTATAATCCAGGTGGGGAACATATATGAACATTCAGTGTGATATGTAACCTAATTAAATTATCTCATATATTTCATGTAAAGTAATTAACATGATGTGTTAATATATTAATTAATAATAAACTACATGAATATTACTCTAATTGAATGTATATAGTAATTGGTTCTGTGTTACCAATCCCAATAGTGAATTAGTGAGGTCCACACTTTAGTATGGAATGTGTAAGAGAACAATATTTTAAAAAAAACTGGAATTGGATACATTTTTCAATTGTCCATAATTTCCCTTTTTTAAATGAAATCATGTCTCATTAAGTTCATTAAAAGGTGTAATTTTCACATTTTTTAGGTGTAACCCGATATTGTGGAAAACATAAATTGTCACCATAGTAGTAAAAAACTATATGATGTAAGGATCATATATGGATGACGATATTATAAAATGTGATTTACATCATTTATGGTTATATAGATTGGAACACTCAAAATAGTTAGAAATCATTTAGTATGGACTACGAACAATAAACATTATGGACCAAATAAAAATACATTCAATTTATTTTTTCAATTCATGTGAAATAGAAAGTACGCTATATTTATTAAATTCATACGATAGGGACATTGTACAGAATATAAATTCTTGAAAACTATTTCTTGAGGAGCCATGTATTATTGAGTGGTGTAATATGTACTCCATATTCTATGGTTATTTAGTATACTACAGTAAACTAGTAATTGTGTGTGGTGTATTGTATTTCCCATTCCGTTCCTAATTTTTTTTAGGTTTTTTCAATGTATTGTTGGATTTTTTAAAATAGATATTAACCCACATATCACAACATATTGAAGGAGATGTATTATGATGAATTATAATTCAATGGTTTTAATGGATTTTATTGTTGTGTAATGCATATGTACATTTGTAATTAAATTTCATCAACTCATATTATTGAATTCATGTTCATCCACCCACATTTTTTATATAAAATGACTTTTCAATTTCAAGGAAACTAATCCACAATAATAAAAAAAAGGACACTGATTAATATACCACTGAATATATATTTATCATTTTAGTAAAATAAATATTGGTGAAAAACTCCCGAAAATAATTGATATGATTATTACGAAAATGATTTTTATCCTTATTTATCACATTCTACAAGGTATTTTATGAATCCATATTAAAAATATCATATTTTCAATTATTATTACTGTTATGGTGATATGAATTATTGGACTAAAAAATTTTAGTTTTTATAAAATATCATTTACTTAGATATATATATTCTTTGACCATTATTTTATAGAAAAGTATATGGAACTAAAAATCATGTAATGTTATTGGAATAATAAAATTGATTAGAACGTTTTTAATGTCAATTCCAAGGGTAAATGATTACACCACATTCAATTGAGATAGGTGTAATTAATAATTAATTTAAAATACCTAATGGACACTGGATGATAAGGATGAATTTTAACTATCCCCATAATAAAAATAATTAAGGGTATTTTTTCACTGAAGAATCTTTGTGGGATTATGGATGAAACATTAATGAATTTGTCACATCCAAAACATTTAAATTTTTCTCATTCATGTATCATGTATGGTTAAAATTATAAATTTATCCTTATAAATTTAGAGAGTTTGGTTTAAAAACAAATTTTCCTGACATATTCAAGCTTGAGATTCAAGAACATTAATGAATGCTTTCTCACATTCGATATATTGGAGTAAATTATCTAAAAACCCTATTTATAAATGATATTAATATAATTTGTTCCATCTTGGAAATTAATATATTCTATACCTTGATATATTTGATAATTTATGACTCATTGTTATTGATTATACAAATTTTTTTAATATTTAACTATTCGATAGATCAGTGGGGGTTTCATGTTGTTTTAAGGGTATCTGGATCTGGTTTGGCCTAATGTGTCGTTAGCATCATTGAACCCCAATATTTTGGTATTAAATAATATGAAAATAATTTTACAATGAATAATGTGGATTATTTTTTCATTCTGATCTAGATTTGTTACAGTGGTGAATAAATTTTACAGGGCATCCTCTTATGCATTGTGAGAACATGGAACATGAGGAAAAATATAAGGTAAATTGAGTAAGAAAATCACATGTGTAATTAATAAGGGAAATTATTTCCACCTTCATGATATTATTTTACATGTTGATCTATTTAATTACTAGTTCAATGTTACCTTTAATCAATTTTCATGTTTTAACCCAGTACTGATTTTGAGGAGGGGTGGATCACTGAGTTTTAAATATTAAAACGTTTTTCAATTCTTCTATTTATCTTTGGAACATATTACCATTAAAAGAATAAAACATATTAAAACATTTAATATATTATATTGTTAAATTAAATCCACACTATATGTCATTCATATGTGTGGAATGAAAATCCTTAATTAGAACACTTATTTACCAAAAATCACTCACATTATGATACATATATGGTGAATAAACTCTACACTTTGAAGTTATAACAAAAATCAACTATTACTCACTGTTTTGGAAGATAAAATAATTCGATGAAGTCACTCCTCACCAAGGTGCACTACTGGAATAGGATTACATGATGTAACTATTCAAAAAAGGCTCACTTGTTGTTTAAAGGTTTGGGTAATACCTCAAATCCTCTCATGGGACATTATATTATATTATATAACTCCCCAAGACTGCGATATATTCCTTTTAGAAATAATTTTATCTTATTCCTAACTAGAATAATATAAAAAACTAGGGTAATCTTATGTTACACACAAAATAATTTTTATCATGATCTACATAGAACATCATGGTTAGTGTTCATTACACGTAATAATGACTTTCTTCGATGGCTTCTATAACATGTAAGACCAAGTTTTATCAAACAATAATGTATATTATTCAAAATATTATTATATAAAATAATCATAAAAAAGCCACCTATTTATTTTTTAGTTATTAATAATATTAACTATCATATGAAAATATAAGGATCAATTAATTGGATTTGAATTAATTATAAATGAATATAATAAACAATTGAATATAAAGAGAATGTTTTTATAAAAACTATTTGTATTCACATAAGAGAATATTAAAATCAATAATTTAATAAATTGATAATTGTAAATTTTTTAATTATTTATATTTAATATATATTCAAAAAAATATTATTTATATTCATCCAATATATTTTAAAGGAATAAGATGAATAAATATTATTTCAGTCTTAAAAATATTATTTTTCCAAAATGGAAATTTTATCACCTTTTAATGCATACCCTATTTTAAAACTAAGTTTTGAATATTTTATAAACTAAATATAGAAAAATAAACATAATTTTATAAAAAAATCACAAAAATTATGTAAGGTTTAAATTTTGGTTTTATTTCTATGAAATATAATTTTTTGATGAATAATGAAAGAAAAATAATTTTAATTCAAAACTAATTTTTAAAATAATATATTTATAAAGAAAAATTATCTTATTTATCCATATAGAAATTAATTAGATTATTTTTACATCAATTAATCCAATTAATTCCATTTTAATCAATATTACATTGAAATTGGATATAAAAACATTTCAATGTTTTTATCATTTGAATAAAAATCACATATGTCGTCCCATGTATCAGATTATATTTAAATTAATTTCTAAAACATATTCGATTTAAATTTGAGAAAATGGATTTCATATTTGGAATTAGAATAATTTATAATTTATAATATCTTCAATATCATTTTTTACAAAAAATAATATCAAAGGTAATTAAAATTATTTAGATTGATTAAGAGAAAAAGTTGCTTAACATGGGATAGAACCTTAATCTTATGGTCCAAAACAAATATAACCCTTCCTAAAATCCATTATATGGTAATAAAATGAATTTAAATTGTATTGTATCAAATTTTTTTCATTAGTGTTTCCACTAGAAATTTAAAAAACATTGGTGGATTTCCCATTTAAAAAAAGTTCATGACTGACACTCCTCTTCCACTATAAAACGGAACTCACCCCTTCCCCTTATTAACACAATTGAAGCCATTTTATCACCCAAACACAGTAGAAATATTCTCCCATAATCCCTACCATAATCATTGGATCTTATCCATGGATAGAAATAAAAACAAAGAATCTATTTATTGTAGAATAAAAGACTTACCCGAAAAAGATGTAACATTCACCAAAGTGAAATTTTATATTTTTTTGACACCCCTTCAGATATTATTAAAACATGATTATATAGAAACATAACTATCCTAAATATAATTTAATGTTTTTATTTTAATGGTTCAATATACACGTATAGATACTTCTGTCATTAGGGAAACGAACTTACCATTCGTGTATGTTGTACTACTGCCTCATGAAATGATGTCGTTCATTTTTTCCATACAAAATTTCGTGGTTGGGTATTTTGATTTTAAATCTATTTATATATTACATATCATATATTTTTTGTAATAATTATTTTTAGAAATATATATAACACATAACATAATTAATTTCTTTTGTTGTAATTATGATAACTTTTTTGTGGACTTTTGGATAACCTTCTCTTCATAAGGAATGGATTATTTCCCATTATATGTGGAATGTATAAAAGTATATTTTAATAAAAATATTGTATTAATATTAAATAAATATTATACAATTATTCTAATCTAAATATATATCATTAAAATTGAATTCATTAAATATGAAAAAGAAATGTTTGTATCATTCATGCGTACGTATGATATACCATCTCAATGAACCGGTATTTTCATTTCATATCTCAAAATATAATGATTTATTATAAATAAATATAAACTAAATATTTAGAATATTTAAATAATGGTTTAAATTATTGATATATTTAATTCATGAACTAAATAATAGGAACAACATGTAACAAGATGAAACATACTACAAGAACATGGAAATTAACACCCAAAATACTTAAAATAAGTGATTCTTGTAAACAAAAATGTAATAAGCTATTATAAAAAATTAATATATGATATTATTAATATGGTTATGTTTTAGTTATTTTTAAATAAAATTATCAAAACAGTTATATATAAGGTTAAAATATGTTCAACAAAAAGGAAATTAGGGCTAAGAGATTTTCAAATCACATTTTCTTCCATTAGGCATAAACCATTTTCAACACTTAGTTTTTTTGTGGTTTATATTATAACCCATTTATTTAAAGTTTTATTATTTGATGATATTTCATGGTATTATAAGGGTAACTTTTAAATATCCTGTCTAATTTGTTATTACTTGAAAATTACCATGCAGTAAAAGTTATCATTGTAATATCACTTTCTTAATGATTGTTATGTTTATATTTAAACAATGACTTCATTATGATCATATTTATTGTACATTAAATTTTAAATATTACAATTATCATTTAATATATATAATTATTTCCAAAACAATATACTATTTTCACATATGGAGTTCTATTTGAAAATTATTGGAATTGTAGATAAATCTATATCTTTTATTCAATAATGATATTTGATTATAAGGAATTTTTTTCATAAACAAATATAGTATTATATATATGTATAATCATTTGTACATTAAATATATTGGTTTATCATGAATTAATTTAACCCTCTTGGTGTATGGATTTTATAATGGGATGAATTCAAATGGAAATACCCTTTCTGTTTATAACCAGCATGTTTAAAACTATATTGTGAATGGTATTGAAAGTTGAGTTAGAGTTGGCCAAACTAAACAGGTTTGTACCGAGTATATCCTAAACCATAATATGAAAGGAATTGATTCTAAAAGTTACATCTACCTTGGATACATGGCATCAAATAATTATGAACTACCATCACTTCAGTTATTATAATCCATATGATTTTATTTATGACAAAATCTATCAATGCATTTAATTCTCATTTATTTGCTAAATTTATTGTGTTTTTATTAAATTACCTTACTAAAATGATTAATATTTATCACATAATTTAAATGGATATTTTTTACTTATTTAACATTCAATTTTTATGGCATCTAATATACACTTTCCCTTTATATGCATTTGAGATCACCCTAATTTTGTTTCCCATCATGAGGTTATAAATTTTAATTCATGGAATGATATTAATTGATGTTGATTATTTTTATTTTTTATTCATTTTCTATTCTCCCCAAATAAAATAGGTATCATAAGTGAAATATGATTTTCCAAAATGGTTAAATTTTGCTGTCCTTTGGGATTTTATTACTAGTAATCATGATAATTTAAAAAAGTAAGGCATCAGCATTGTGAATCTGGGGTTGTGGCGTTACAATTGGCATCAAGGGAATTTTAGTTGAAATAATGAAAACTAGATTTAGATATCATAGATTTGAGATAATAAACCTAATATTGACTATTAATTTATGCACATAAGAACACCCCAATATGACAATGTTTATGATTATGAGACTAGAAGCACAAAAATATTTCAATTTATGTCATGGATTAAAACTGTTCTGGGATTATTCATGGTAAGATCTAGTATTTTTTTAATCATTTAAAAATGGTTCCTATAAGAAATAATTTTAACCTCACCACTACACTTGATTCAATGTTTATGAATTATAATTTCATTTAGGGTATTATAATAATATTTTGAAAGGATCTAGTTTTCTAAATATTCTAATCATATGTGAAAATCATGTCATTTTGTAATTATAAAGTGAAATAATTATTTAATAATAAAGGATTTTAGGGAAATGACGACAACCAGAGATAACCATGTAAAATGTTGGATAAAGGGACTAAGGGAAAAAAATATTTTTATACTTGTAATAATTGTGGAAATAATAAATTTCCTAATTACATAAAATGGGTTTGAGTTTACTGTATGTTTGGAAAGAAATACCCCCATTATTGTTCATGTATGGTTATGAAAATGGATGTATTTTTAAAATTCCTCAATAATAAAGAGATTGGGGTATACAAAAATCAACATCTCATGTTTCAAAGGAATATCCCCCAAAATGGGATCATGGATCATGGTCATGATTTGGCATCAACCATTGAAAATGAGTAATGATTTAAATTAATTTGTTTATATTAAATAAATATTTAATTTCTATATTTTTTCATTATATTATGTGTTATTATAGTTATAAAATATATAATTAATTTAATGTAGTACTGTTTCATCAATGATTTTATTGTCTGTTCTGATTGATCCTAATAAAAATGAAATGTGATTTAGTATCAAGATGATCCTTTTTAGAAAAGTAATGGTTAAGGTAATGCTAACCCTTAAGTTGTTCTGGATATTGAGAAAATTATGTTTATAAAATGATATTATTTATATAGATAAGGTAAAATGGATAAAACTAAATACTAGGGAAAATATTGTAATGTTTTTGATCATAATAATTGGATGGTTCAAAAGGTAAACCATTTATGAAATTTTTTTATTGAACATCGGATGAGGTATTAGAGATTATTTTAATAATTAAACATATGATGGAACATGATATAATAAGATATGTATAAATAGATCATGGAATGATTAAAGTATATGATTTTTCTTATATAAACATAAAAACTATGTGTATTTAATTATTACTAAGAAATGAATGAAGTCCTCCACTCTAGAAAAACATTTCTCAAAACAATTATTCTAATATTGTATTTTTTTATGAAATAAATGGCCTATCATCAGACCTTTGGACTATGGTTTTTTGGTCAACAACATTCATATGAAATTTTTTTCCATCACAATCCATCAAAACCTAATTGTTATATTTTTCTTCCATGTACATGTTTTCACTAATGTGCTTCTTTTCAAAATAATAGTTTTGTAGTGACCTTCTCATTTTTTATTTCATCTTATTATGAAGATGATATGTGTACCCTATTTATGATGTGGTTTTTTCCAAAATAGTACTTTAAAATATCAAACTCTTGATTATCGAGATCATGATTTAATTGCGTTGACACAATTTGTTTAAGGTGGGTATAATATAACACCCCATGACAATACAATATTTTTTATTTTGGAGTAAATTTAATTTTATGACAACATTTCATTATATGAATCTCTAATTTAATCGTTTATTACAAGAAACATAATTTTTATATTTAACAATATAGAACAACATGATTATATTTATTTACATGAAGTAAAAACTTTCATTGATAACATGCGTAATATGCATGAACAAGTTTCATAGAACAATAATATATTATTATTATTCTTAATTAAATTTAATATAACAAGATAAAACCTAATACTTAACATTTATATTTTGAATATTATTAACATATTTATTAAAACATACTGTTGAATTCTTTGGTTTCAAATTAATTATAAATTAATATTAAAACCAAATGAATTAAAAAAAGATTTAATAAAAACAAATTATATGCTAATAAGGATGTTTTATCATAAAAAATTAAATTAATTAACATTATTAAATAATATTCATGAAAAATATTAATTATCTTTTTTAAAAAATATATATATTTTTACATAGAATATATTTTATATGCTCAATATTAGAACAAATGGAGTTTTATGCATACAAATAGTATTTTTATAAAAAAGGATAGTTTTTCATCATTTATTGGAGTGACTATTTTAAAAAAAAATTGAAATTTTATACTTTTTATATGAAAAAATGACCTTCATTTTTGAATTAAAAACAAAAAAATATTTTCAGGATGAACTTTTTTTATTTTTTATAATGTTAAATTTTTTTAAAAGATAAAAATATTGAATTGAAATTGAAAACCTATTTTTTGGATAATTTATTTAGAATGATGATTATAATATTTATTGTTTTTAAATATTATTTATATATTTTTTTCATCAATTAGTCTTGTTTAAGTCATTTAAATTAATTTTACATTGAAAATCAATATAAAAACATTTGAATCTTTTGAACATTTTACCGTA
Source organism: Viscum album (assembly GCA_963277665.1). Classification (NCBI taxonomy): domain Eukaryota; kingdom Viridiplantae; phylum Streptophyta; class Magnoliopsida; order Santalales; family Viscaceae; genus Viscum; species Viscum album. The sequence continues at coordinate 438,033,139 of OY728158.1, forward strand.
AAACCCAACATTGTTGTTCTATCTATGAGATTAAATTTTATTTAATTTCAAAAAAACATGTCATTTAAATTTTAAAAATTAGATTTTATATTATGGATTATAATATTTTATAATTTCTAATATGTTCATTTTTGGACCACAATTTTCACTAATAGAAATTAATAATAATTACACTAATAAAGTTAAAAATTAGCATAACAAGTTACTAAAACTTAATTAAAAGAGCCTAAATATCCTAGAAATGTGTCAAAAAGATATTTTATGGATATATTTATGCCCAATAATTAATTTTATATAATTTGATTCCATTATAGTATCCCATTTACTTGAAAAAATGGGGTTGGACTTCGATTTTAAGATATTTAAAATAATTCCACTCCACCTCCACTATGAAAAGACACTCACCCCTCCCACTTATTCACACCTATAAAGAAAATTCGTTTTCCCTAACTTAGAAAAAATAATCTCCCATTATCCCCCATTATCCTTGAACTCTTACATGATATGGAATGAAAACTATGGAATCCCTTTGGTGCAAGCCAAAAAAAGATACCCAAAAAAGGTGTAACATTTTTCAATGTGAGTTTATGTTTTATTTATTTCACCACCGCTTCATTTCATATTATACCATTTTTGATTAATATCATAAGTACACTATATATATGATTTTTTGTTATGTTAATGGTTTAACCTACACATGCACACAATTACTTCAATTGAGAAATGAACATATTGTTCGTGTATTGAGAATTGTCACCTCACTAAATGAAGTACCATGTTTTTAATTTTTCACATTTCATGGTTTTGAATTAATATGAAACACAATTTAAAACTTTATATATGTGATTATTATTTTGTATTTCTTCTTCTGAATTCTTATAAAATACACACCTTTATGTGTTCCATTTGGTGTAAATATGATATCATTTTTAGTGGACGTGTGGACTACCACCTTCACTAGGTTATGTTATTCATTCACATTATACATGGAATGTATTAAAGATGAATTTAATAAATATATGTGATATATATGAAATAAATAGGATTTTATAAATATTATATACTAATATATTTTATCACCCCCAATTTCAAATAAGTAACCCTCCATTTCTGTATTTTACTTATTTAGAGTGTTTGGGTGAAGTTTAAGAGTGTTTGAAAACATTTCAGAATTTTTTTGGGGATTGTATATAGTTCATGTTTGGAGATTTGTTTGTGGAAATCATTAAAATACCATAGGAAACAATTAATAGTGAGTTATGGGATAAGGGGAAGGTTCATGCATAGGTGAACCATTTTTCAAAACCATGTTGCCACGTAGGATAAACCCTTCAATGTAAGATAGTGGTATTTTTTATGGTTGGTGAAAGTATTATCTAACCATCCAAAAACACTACATGATATCCCCTACAATGATGATCCTAGTGTATGGATATCACATACAGATTTCTAACTACTGTACAAACCATACACAATTTAAAAACAACATCCTAAAAAATAGGATCTGGGTCTTGATTAATTTTTAACCACATGTTGTTGCTTCTAATAAACCCTATCTCTAGATTCCATCCTCCAAATAACTATATAGTATTCCTCCATCGATTATGAAGAATTATATAGTTTTTTCATTGTAATTTGATTCCATATTCCCATGGTAAGCCATCACTTCAGATAGTTTTTCATGTTTTTTCTTAGAACTACATTCCTCCATATATTATTTTATTAAATCTAATCTAGTGTTGATATATATAAGTTTATTAATGGATATCATGGTTATATCTAGATTTGGTTATGATTGTGGAAGATATCTAGTGTGGGTTTTTGGTAACTGAACTGATTTTCTGGGTGTTTTGGTGTTGTTCTTTGTTGTCTCCATAATTCATGAGGAAGGCGAATTAACTCTTGAATCCTATTAATATAACATGATTGATTAATTTCAAAGTTATTATTTTTTTGAAATTTATTATTATTATGTTTTTTAGGCATGGTAAAAACCATTTTTAGTGAGATTTTATGAATTTCTGGTGAAATTTTTGAATTGTAGAAAGTGGTTGTATAATGTTGTTTATTTTCCTGATTTGTAAATGTTGATTTTAAAATATTTCTTTGAATGATTTTTTAAAATGGATTAATTGATATATTTTTAGTAAATTCATTTTTTTATTATATATTATTTAAATTTTTTGTTGAAAGGATTTCAATTAATGAATTGTTATATTTAAATTTCCTTAAATTTTTGATTTGTCAATGTTTTTTGGAATATTGGTTGGTGTGCGTTCATTTGTAGTCGGAAGGGATAATGGTGTGAATTTTCTCCTACTATTTTTAGGATGGTTAACGGTATGAAATATTCCCCAATAAAAAGGTTATCTATGTTTAATCTAAGTAGAATAATGACTCACCACACACAAGTACATGTATGTATATGGATTCATGCATGGTTGGATGTGTGAAAATATTAAAAGATATGGATTAGGAAAAAATTGATTTTTTTGATGAGTTAAATTATTTTTATGAATTTTCATGAAAACTTTTTTAGTTTAGAAACATTTTCTGATATTAAATAGCCTGGATTATACACAAACTATTTTTGATTATTTATATAAATTGTTTTATATTAAGGCGAGAACATTTTATCTCAGATTTTAGTGAGTAGGGAAGCCATTCATAGAAAACCTAATGAGTTTCTTTACTCACCCCAACTTTGGATATTTTTTTCACTTGAAGATATAATGTATCGAGACACTATTAAAGGCAATGTATCACACTTAATTAGTGGTTAATCATGAAAATTTGGCTATTTTATGGAGTTGTATCATGAATTATAGTGGAATTGACGTGTCATGTGGGGTTTGGTTTTGTTTTCTTGGTTTTTTTAATTTCACTGTACAATTTGGTATTTGTTATGGAAATTTCAGGGATATTTCTGGCCTATTAAATGGTATGAAATATGGTTTTGAGGTGTCATAGGATATCATGGTGACTATTTTCAACCTTTTTTCAAAATTCCCGGTTTACCTGGTTTTCTAACATTACCTTTTCCATGTAGTGCAGCATCCCAATGGGGACACATCAAAATGGTGTCTCACCCTGGTGGTGTATCATTGGCAGCATTCACTAAAGTAGTGTCTTGTTGGTAGTGCCTCATGTTGGTGATTCCTCACCGATGACAAATCACATTGGCAATGTCTCAATATGGTTGTGTCTTTCTAGTGGTGTCTCTCTATAGTGGGGGCTTACTGGAAGAGTCTCACTATGGTGGTTACTCACAAGTAGTGGATCACTAGTGGTGTCTCATCTGGTGGTGCCTCTTCAGGTAGAGTCTCAATGGTGATGCCTTTTCTAGTGGTGCCTTGTCAAATGGGGTCTCTCGGGCATTGCCTCATGAGGAGTGTTTCCATTTTTTCTAGTTTTTCATTCTTAACATCTTCCATTGATGTAAAATGGTTTTAAGGATAAATTGCAATGTCAATGACAATTATTAAAATCCCCTAAATTATATCATTATTTCTATAAGAATCTGGAGTCTTTAAAATGTTCAAAACACAAGGTTGTAGATATATCTATTTTTAATGTAAAATCAAAACTGTATCTGATTCTATGATATAGATAAAATATTCCAATAGAAGTGATATTATTCACCTTTTTCATTCCTTATTTATTTATATTTATATGGGACATTTTAAATCCATCATCCCTTATAATTCATGTGGCAGGTTCTTGTAGTTAGTTCATGATTCCCTAGAGGGATACGTGCTATATGCGACCCATATTTTTGACATTACAAGGAAGTGTCAATCATTCATATTCTAGGTAGGATTTTCATCTTCTTTATAAATTATGCATCATTTGGTATGGTTATATATATATATATATATTTCTATGAAAATATATTTTATTTTGGATTAATAATGATAATAAAATTGATTAAACAATCAATATGTATGGGCTAGGGAAAAGGGACACATGATCTTATTATGTTATTTTTATTATTAATTTTTGTTATTTTTATGGGATAACTACCCTGTAAAATTTTTTGATATTGGGGGATCCTTGATTGCCCAATGTATTGTTTTTAGAATGCATTTTTTTTTGAAACATATATATAATATTTGGTTAACCACGTATATTCTACAAACAAATTGATGCACTAAAATCATACGACTTATGTGATAATACGTAAATTAAATTCATTAATCATATATGAGATGCCTTACAAAATATGAAAATTTGTTTTCCTGTGGTTTTTGTTGTGATGATATTTGTGGGTAATTGTGGATTGTTTGTGTAGTGGACATAGAGCTCATGTAGTCATAGAGTTGGGTTGTGATGGTTGCGGTATGATTTGGTACTTGAGCTAGGAAACTAGTTCTGATATAATTTGGTCTTGGATGTGGTTCTGAGTTGGTGGATTTTTAAATTAATATGATGAACTCGGCGGATGAGTTTAAATGATACAAGTGTTTTTGTGGGTAATTGGAAAGATTCATTTCACTAATAACATGTAAAAATATTCACCCTATATATAGGGATTGGGGTATTATGTGTCATTAATATATAGTTCATTAATTTACCAGGGATCTGCACCTTCAGAATGATTGTAACTATGTTGCTTCATATATGTGGTTTCTGATAGTTTCCTAGGAAGCGATGGAATAAATAAATAATGTTTTAATAAAGTTTGGAATGTCTTGGGCTAGATTGGTTAACATAATTGAAATAATTAAATACATTGAGTGGGAATATGAAATAGGATTTGTATATTTATGTGTGGTGTTGTGCAGTTATAGTTGGTACAAAAAACAAAAAGGTTTGGTGATTTTGTTTGTTTGTTTATGAACACATAGATTGGTATGTAGTTATATGAAACATATATATACTTTTATTTCTATGTGACTTCGATATACACCAACCCATGATGAGCACTATGTTCTGAACACCTGCATTGTCACGAGGGGGTGTTTATTCCAAATTCTGGTGAGGAGTGCAGATGGATGAGTACCAAACCATTTATTCTCTCTCTTCCATGTTAGGCATGTGTGTAATATGCTATGATGGCTGAAATTCTCTTAGTGATTTTGATGATGGTTGTGATATCCCTAGTGTTTCTGTGTGAGGTGTTTCGTGGCCTAGTTGTCTTCAGGAGAGATGTGATAGCCCTATTTTTTTAGGTCAATTTTGTTTGTTTCCTAGGTGTCTTTGGGAAGAGTTGTGGTGTTATTTTCTAGGTTTATTCATGAAGACTTGTGATGTTCTTTCCTATATTTCATCAGGGTGAGATGTGATGTGATGTGTTGTGAGGCCCAAATGTGTGTGGGTGAGATGTCTTTTGTGGCATTGGTGTGTGTGGGAATAATGTGAAATGGTATATAAAAGGGATAGGAGTTCCATTATGTATGTCATTGGGAGAGAGGGGCATACCAATGGAAATTTGGTGTGGGTTACACTATTATCAAGGTAATTTATATCATATTATATTACTTGAATAGTGTTACATGGTGAGTGTACCTTAGTGAGGATTGGTTTTTTCAGTATACATGTTTAGCTATTGTTTGGTTATGGTGTAATCTCACAAAGGGATTAGTGTTATTCTTTCACAAGTAAATTATAGACCTTTTCATTCATACTAAGTATACTAGTGTTCTCACCAAATGTATCTAAAATATTTTTCATGTTCCCAGGAGGACTACGTAGACCATGCTAGGAATTACTAGCTCAGGGCATGTGATAATTTATCTCTCGCTGCCTTTGCCTTACTTTTGGGAATTTACATTGGAGACATTAATTTTTTGGTATATGTTCTATTTGTAAATGAATTTACACATGGTTTATAGGTTTCTTTATATATATATATATTAGAGTTATTGTGGGAAATCCATCTTATCTCTCAAACGTTTTTTCATATAAAGGGAAATTCATCCCATATTTTCAGATTTGTACAGCTTTGGTGCTAGCCTCCAACCTGGGGCACAATGGAGGTTGGACTCAGTGGTCATTATCTCCCATTATTCATTTCCATACCTAGAGGTTAATACATGGATGGAGGGGTACATGATAGACTGGTATCAAAGCTGATGGTTAAGAGACATAACTAATTTTGGAGTTGGGAAAAGTTTGGATTTAATGGTCTAGTATGGAAAAAATTCTATTTGACCTTAGTGATTGACACATGATAGGAAGATAGGATAGGATACTAGATTTTAGGGATCTCTATGATTCAGTGAACAGACTCTACATTTCTTTAATTAAAATTTTTGAAGAAATTTCTTGAAGGGTAGAAACCTAGGACAGGTACATGCATCAAAATGACTTATATTCTCGATTGAATTGAATTGTTTTGGGATGATTAAAATAGATAAAATAAATAAAATGAATTAAATAAATCCAAATGAATATTTAACACTAATCAGGATTGAAATACTTTTTTTCCTTTTCTTTAGATCATGGTCATTGTATGCGTGTGTCATAGGAAGTTGATGTTTAGAAGGCCAATATCGTTGATCTCCATAGGGGTTATCCAATTAAAGAGGATGAATAGTGTTATAATATGTTTTTTGGTTTCAAATGGTAGGATTTGGGTAAGTGTGATGGTAGTGTTTCAGAAATAGATATAGAGAGATATATGGAGTAGGATGAGATTGAATTTAGTTTGATTTGTTCCCCAACAAGGTACTAAATCCATTTTAAAGTCAGTAATATGTGGGGTGTTTAATGTTAATGGTGGAAACTGTATTATAGATAGTTAGAGGAAGAAAATGATTTCTGGGTTGACTTTAAGGAGTTTTAGGAAGAGCTCCCTTAATCGATCATAAAGGTCAAAAAATTAATGATATATTGTCTCTTTATCAAGGGATTATTTATTTACAAGAGATTGGAATGAAGTTCACAATCCTTCGATATTGTACCTATAAGATTTTTCGGATGGGGATTCCCATGTGAGACGTCAGGACAAGGAACTTATTCCTTCTATCCAATATGTTTTTACTCCTTTTATGTTTCCATTGTATCTTTTGGTTCAAATAAGGTATAGGTGATTGATATAATGCACTCATGAGGAGTTCTACAGTGAATGATGATCAAGTAGTGTTCTTTGAGAGGAAGAGTTATTGGTGGGATATCTAAAAGTCATGGACCTTCAAGGTTTTGACAAGTTAAGATATGACCTTAGTAACTTCCTTTCTGTACTTCATGTTTCAGTGGTTTCCTTTATTTTCCTATGCTGTTTTCACAACTGTGTTTTTGTTATGTGGTTTGTGGTCATTTCTAGAGCTAGTTCTCTATTGTTTCCTAATCTATGTTTAGTGGAGGTGGATAGTTTTAGTGCCATGCTTTTTTTCTTGTGAGACTATTTCAGTATTATGGGAAATGGGTTTTCGATCCATCAAGGGGAGAAAAGGTATGTATAGGAAAACATTGGGATATTCATAATTTTTTGGGACTGGGAGTTGAATATAGCTATGGAAGAATTCATCAACAGAGAGGTCGATGAGCTGGGTGTAGTTAGTTGCACGCAATTGATTTAGTTGTTTCATAGGGGATTGTAATAATCAAAGGTAAAATTTTTTTGTTTTGTAAATGGTTTTATTAATCCATTAATTTAGAAGAGTCTCTGTTATTTTGTTTCATCCACTATGTCCCATGATCTAGGACTAAACATAGAGTTCTTTCTCATACCCCTAGTGTTGACTATTCTAGTCAATGGCTAGATAGTCATGTCAGATGTGTTCTGGAGGTGTAAACTGGTGAAGGGGCCCAATCAGTATGGTGGGGATATTATCTATTTATAGATTTAACCATATAACTTTATTCTAGTTACATACTAGTTGAATTCTATACCATCTAATATCTACTCATTCTAGATTAGGGTAATGTTTTTTATGTGGATAGTAAGTGTGTGGTTTTCATTGGTGATCATAGTTTTTAGGTATTCAATGTGTGGTTTTCATTGTTGAGTATATTGTTCATTTTAATATGATGAACATGGTGGATGAGTTTGAATAATGACTATAGTGTTTGTGTGGATAATTTCTCAGTGTTTTTTCATTGATAAAATGATGACATCTTCACCCTGTATCTAGAGTTCGTGGTATGATGTGTCATTAATGTGAAGTATGTTAATTTACAGGGGCTCTTCTCCCCCTTGAAGGATGGTTCATGTGTTACATGATATGTGTTATCACTAATAGTTCCACAAGTGGTTATGGAATAAATAAATAAATTATTAATAATGTTTGTAATTTAATGGATTGGTTTTGTTAGCCGATTGGAAATGGTTAAATGTTTTTTTTTGGGAATGTGAAATGAGTATTGTGGGATGTTGGGTGGTGTTGAGTATTTAGAGGTTCCAGTAAAAAGGCATCAGTGTTGTTAGTTGGTTTGTTTTTTTGTGAACTCATGGGTTGGGATGGAGGGAAGTTACCATATATATACATGTATTTTCTTTTGATTTATTTATGAACCTAACCCATGTTGATCACAATGTTTAGAACACATCATCGTCACATAAGGGGTGTTTTCCCAACATCTATTGAGGAGTGCAGAAGGTTGTGTACCTTCAATTTTCAACTATCTCTTCTAGTTTATTTATTTAATGAAAATGGTGTTATGTTCGGAGATATGATACTAATTTATATGGTGTTTGTGATATCCTTGGTGTTTATGGGAGAGGTGGTTCATGGACTAGGGTCTGTGGGTGAGACGAGATAGCCCTGGTGTTTTTGGTAGAGGAAATTTATTTCCGAGGTATCTTCAGGATGAGTTGTGATGTTATTTCATAGGTTTCATTAGGATGAGTGGTGATGTTATTTCACATGTGTCTTCAAAATGATTTGTGATGTGTTTTACAGGTGTCTTTGGGACGTGATGTGATTTAATGTGTTTTGGGTCTCAAGTGTGTACGGGCGGGATGTGTTGTGTATCCCAGGTGTGTATGGGAAGGATGATATGTGGTACACAGAATGAATGACAACAGAACGACATAAATCATTGAGATATAGTGTAATACCAGTGGAAATGTGGTTTGGGGTACACTATCATCGATGTGATTTGTGAAATATTATATCATTGTGTTACATGGTGATCGTTCATTGGTGAGGTCATGTTTCATTTGTATAACTGTATAAGTGATTTTTGGATATTCTATTTTTGAATAGGGGAATCAGTTTAGTTCATTCACATGTCCACAAGACACATTGGATTTCCTAGTAAGTATATTTTTAGGCTCACCTACATATATAAAACTATTTTCAAGTTTCCTGGTGGATTATGTGGACTATTATGGGTATTCCTAGCTGAAGAATTGGTACTGTTGTTATGTCGCTAATTAAGCCTTACATTTGAGTTTTTACATTGTAGACTTTACTATTGTTTTTAACATTTAAATTTTTCATTTTGTTTTTGTATATATATTTGACTTGGATTTTTTGTGAATGATTCACCTTGTCACCCAACCATGTTTTCTTTTTGTGGGTAATTCCTAGCATTTTTTGATATTTTTACACCCTTGATGCTAGTTGGAAAATTGGATCCTACTAAAGGCTAGACATGGGGGGTCAATATCTCTATTTCATTATTTCTATCCTAGGATGGGTATTCATGGAGGGAGGGGTTGTGATAGTTGTCTACCACTATGGTAAATTCTATTATCTTTTATTTTATATAAATTTTTTTACTCGGAGTAGTCTCACATTGTTATCATGAATCATGTAGTGGTTATTTGGTTATATCATGTTTGGTTGGGCTGTTTTATTTTCAAATGGATAATTTTCTTCCATCTATTAATTAATCCATTGGAATTAATTTCTATCCTATGGATTATTGAGGTTGTCACTTAAGGCTATGTATTAATTCAACATCGACTAATGATAATAATGATGGGTGAGCTATTATAAGTTGTATCAAATTTTTTGGTAATTGACTTGAAAGATGTATTAGTATCAGTGAGTATTTAATTTTTTTATTGGTCATGGATTTGATATTAATTTTTTTATATTTCTTAATATGGGTTGGTAGAATGTATACATATTTTCATGACATGAAATGTATAGAATAAAAATATGTAGCTAACCATTTTATGAAAAAAAATCATGTTACCATGTAGTTGGGTACAAAAGTGTTTTGGAGACACTAATATGATTTGTAATAACAATATCGTTGGTTTATCCAATGAAAAAACATGAAATTTATTTTATTAATGACTTCCCACTATTATTTCATATTTCTTTTTGAGTAATGATTTGGTGGTACTTATTGTTTTTTTGAAAAAAAAAATTAATTATTGTCTAGTGTATGATTCTGAAAAGATTATAGTTGTGGTATTTAGAAAATTGTATTATTTTTAGAATAAAGTGAAAAATTTTAAAAAATGGTTGAACATGGAAAACATTGATTTTAGAACGCATTGTTTTGATATGTGAAATGTGAATAAATCTGAAATTGTAATCCTTTAGTTGATAGAGAGTGAGACTTTGTATTTTTTTATACAAAAAATGATACTTGGTAGGGATCATTGAAACAAACCAGATGAAGATTCTAAAAACCTTATTTCACCATAGTTGTATGTGAAAAAATAGGTTCAAAGTATAGTCGAAGCATTCGAGGATGTGTAATGTTGGAAAATTAGGGATGATGTAGGGAAAGTGGATCATTCTGTATAGATTAAGAAGCATAATCCACCCATCTTTTGAGGTGATTTGGAACTAGTGAACGAGAAGGTGTGGCTAAATAGGATGAATCATATATTTTATTACATTGGCACACCAACAAATATGGAAGTCATGATGTGACCTATATATTAGAGTATCTTTCATTACAATTATGTGATTTAGCAGTTCATGCTAAATAATACAAAATTATTGGTTCGGAGGATTTTGAAAAATTATCCAAAAAACCATTCTATAATCTAATTTCATAATGGAAAGAATGTGAATCTTCATTATCATGAAACATAAGAACCAAATAGTGATATATTATGTGGAAAAATTTATTTATTTAGTTTTCAATAGACCCAAATATCCATATATTGCATCCTTGAATGCATGTATCTGAAGTAGGGAAGAGGGAGGTGATTTTATCAATGATTATTCAGTTTCTATAAAAAAATATATAGATATGGTTAATAAAGTTAACATGGAAGAAAGGGATATGTTTTGATAAATTTATAGAAGAAGCATATATAAACATACAAAAAAATGGTGTAAAAACTAATTATATGGGAGATAAGAATATGAGATATTATTTCTAGGGTAGTGAAATGGCTCAGAATCAAACAGTTGGATCAATAAATCTTAACCAAAAACCAATGCTTAATCCTGCATGTTTTAATATAGTTCATACAACAACAAAAGAAACATTTTATGACACTACCTAGATCATACCTCAAATTTAATGACACGGGTAAAATTCAGTGTTATTTTCTCAGTTCTCTGAGGTCGGGTGTTTGATACACTTCTCATGATTTAAAATTTTCATATTCCTCATAGGGATGAGGTAAATTGAATTCCTGTCATCAATAGGGAAGAGAAACCCATGGTGATTATAAGAATAAAATTACATCCCAGAAAGTTAAATCCCAACCAGGCATAAAGAAACAATTTTTAGCAAGTAAACTGTTTTATATATCTATTAATGTTATTGTGGATGACCAATCCCAGCCATCGATAGTGAGAGGTGCTAATTTTTTAATTCTATGTTTTTTCATGAATTTTTTTATCGATGAATCCCATTTTTTTATCTTGTGTTATTGATTTGATGACAATAAATATTAAGATGATTCAATTGGTTTTGAAATTTCAACACCCTCCTGTTCAACAGAAATATCGAAGCATTATGTTTTGAGAATGTTCTATAACAATTGATGGAGTCTCGTTAATAGGTGATTTATTAGTTCTTTAGATTAATGGATTTGATATAATAATCTTTATTTCACGATTGGAAATTTTCAAGGCTCAGATCGACTATTATACCCAATGATTTGTTTTTACAACTAAAGATGGTTTCGAGCATATCTTTCAAGGAGACCATATTATCAAGGAAAGGACAATGTGCATTCTGTAATCTGCAATTGGAACTATCTTACACCAGTTGGTAGTATTGGTTTTGGAATCGATGAATGAATCTATGAATAAATGTTTTACTGTAGTGGTTGATCAGTTTCGATTTGTTTAACCTAAAATTTATTAGGGTTTAAGCCTTTATGAAAGTGTAGTTATTTAATGATCTCCTTACCAGGACTAATTATTTTTACATTCCTTCTTATTTGGTGGAACCAACAGAATTAATGGAACTGAATCTATAAATAGAGGATTATTTATAGAAAATGGTTCATTTATCCTATTATGTATTCATGGGAAGAAACTGTATTGTAAATAAAGAAATAAGATGGAACTATTCGTTAGTGAATAGATTATAATAATATTAACCAAGTTATGATAAAGAATTGGTATCCACTTCAAGACATTGATGAATTTTTTTATCAACTGAGGGGAGCTCAATGATTCTTTATGAATGAATTTTGATAAGGATATCACCAATTGGGTGTTCAGAGGAAGGATATTCCCAAAAGTGGTTTAATGAGTTTATATGAATGTCATGAATAGGTGGTAATTCCTTTAGGTTATTAAAATGTATAAGATTAATTTATGGAATTGATGAATCGGATATATCATAGATATCATGATTCATTCATGGGGATGTTTGTGGGTGAAATATTGACCTATTCATTGACGAGTGATGAAAATGAGTTATAATTATTAAAATTGTTTGGAATCATTCATGATTATCATCTATTTTCCAAACTATCATAGATCTATTTTTATATAAAGGATGTATGTTTCCCTGGACATGTCATCAAGGAAAAATTATTTTTGTAGGTCCTTGAAATATAGAATCTATTTCTTCATGGAAACCACCAAATAATGTCATTGAGATACATTTTTCCCTTGGTTTAGATGGTTAATACAAATACTTTTTTCAAGAATTTTAATCAATTGGCTCAACTATAATAGCCTTGAAAATGAAGAATGTTCCACTCTAATAGGATTTAGAATCTCATAAGTCTTTTAAAGATCTAATGGTTCACCCTACATCTACACTCACCATAATTTTTATAGAGTTAAGAGAATCTTATGTAGTTTGTTGTGATTATTCAGATTAGGGTTTGGGATGTGTTCTCATGAAAAGAGATCATTTGGACTTTTGTGGCTCTTCGTAGTTGTCGTTAAATAAGAATAACTACCCCCTATATGATTTGGAGTTATAATTCGTAGTATGTTATTTGAAGACATGGCATAATGTCCTCTTTGGTTAGAAATTCACTATGTTTATGGATCACAAGGGCTAGACACCTATTTTCTTAAAAAAAATTATCCTAAGACAAATAAGACAAATGATGGGTCTCTAAATGCATGACGTTGAAATAATTTATTAACCAGGTAATGGATATATGGTTATAGACGAATTAATATTAAATTAATCTTCTCAATTGGAAAAGAATCTTAATATGAGGGTCATTTGATGTCAGTTCTAGATGAAATTCATTTGGAAGGTGATAACCAAGGGGAAGTTACAATTTTATTTCCTTTTTTGTACATTCATAGTTTATTGGATATCATTAATGATGGGAAGATATCTGATTCTAAGTGTGTTTTAATGTGGTCAAAACTCCATTGTTGGGAGACCATTATGGGATTTATACTATTTGGGAGTTCATTTTTCTTTGGTTTTGAAATCCGATTGTTGTATGTTTTTATTTTCAAGAACACCTTATTCATGATTACTACTATTCAAGAAGTGGTGTTCATCCTATAGTATAGATGATGTATAAGTCATTAAAACATTGTTTTGCTGGGTTGGTATGAAATTAATGATGAATGAGTTTGTTTATAGATTCTAAACATGTAAGCATGTTAATGGAGAGCATCAATGACCAGTAGGTATGTTGAATTCATTACCTATTCCTATTTGAAATGGTAGTATATTTCCATCTATTTTATGATAGATATCCCATGAATGGTTCAGAAGCGTGAATCCATATGGCTGATAGTGGATCATCTCATAATGTCACTCCATTTCATCGCTACTCTAAAATCATATATGGTGGAGTAATTATCAAAAATCTATATCTGAGAAGTTGTAAAGAGGATTGGAATGCCTGTTTTGATAGTATCAGATATATATCTAAGGATTAAAACTTGTTTCAATAAATATTTACCGAAATATTTTGTTAGTTAGTTGAAAATGAATACGTCGTATCACACTCATATGGATGGAAAATCAAAAAAAACATTTGAAGGAAATATGAGGGACTCTGTAATTTATTTTCATGGAAAATGAGAAGAGAATTTACTATTGGTGGAGGTATCATTTTAGAACAACAATAATGCCTCAATAAAAATTGATAATTCTAAATCAAAATATAGGAATCCATGTCATTCACCGCATTGTTGGGTGGAAACTGATGATACTTCTCTAGATGGGACAAACCTTGTCCAAGAGAAAACATAGAAGATTTAGTTGATCATGAAAAATATTGAGACTTTTCAGAGTCATCAAATATCCTATGCATATAATATTTTATGACTATTTTTAGTAAAGGATAGTGTTCATGTGTTTTATAAAATATATCCATGTCTTGGAAATCTTCATTTAGGGAAGTAGGTAATGTTATCACCCAGAAAAAAGGCCCCTTTTAGATAAATTAATGGGTTTTTGAGGTGGGATGTCATTTTTTATTTCCCGTATAGTATATTACTATGCATAATTTGTTTCATTTATTTCATTTGAGAACATATTAGACATATCTATAACATGTGATTCGATGGGATAACATTGACCTAGTGGCAGATTCATTATTTGGTCATGTGATAGTGCACATTGTATATAGGAAAGAGAATGTATTTCAGAGAAAACGATATTTCCTAGTTTTGGTTTTGTAAAAAAATGGTCAGATTATTGAGGAGACTAGGGAATGGGAAAAATAAATGGTCAACCAAGGGATAAGACTCTTTTGGGACACCAATGGGTTTCTTCATTCTATGTAATATATTATAAATGGTTTATAGACTTTAGCCCTCATTATTTCATATATGTGAACCTTAATTTTAATGTTTTATGTATATAAAATGTTTGGATGAATTTTGGGAGTGCTTAAAAAATGTTTGAAGTGTTTTTGGTCTTTATTTCTGGTCCATGGTTTTAAAATGGTTTTGGAAAACATTAAACTCCTATATGAAACTATGGAAAATGAGGCAAGAGCTAACGGGAAGGAACATATATAGGGGAAAAGTTTCTCCAAACCATGTGGCCACCAAGGAGAAACTAAGAAAAGTGGGATATTGGGATTTTGAATAAATGGTGCATGGTTTGTATAATCATGTGTAAAAACCATTAATGGTCCTCTCTGAGGTAGATCATGGGGCATGATGCACTCACAATTTTTTCATTCCACGCAACTAAAAGTGCATGGTGTAAAAAATAAGTTTCTAAAAAGGTTGGTATGGGGAAAGATTATTTTTTAAAGCCTTTTTATTAAAATACACCCTAACTAATTATTTATTACTCCCAAATACTATAGAAGCTTTACCCATTGAACTGTATTAAATCCTGTGACAATTTTGGGTGCGTTGAAGCAAAATTTCCGTGGTAAGTCATCATTTGTTGTATTATTCATGATTTTTTCTCATAGATTATCTTTCCTCCCTCTCTTGGATTCATAGATAATTTCTGTTGTAGAGAGATAAATGGTTTTTGATGTGAATCATGGTATTATTTGAAATGGTAGATATTATGGGATGAAATCCAAGGTGTATTTTTTGAGATTCAATCAGATTTTGTGGTTGTTATTGTTTTATTCTTTATTTTCATCAAAATTACATATGGATGTGGCTTCCCTCTAGAAACCTATTAGTATAACATGAAGGATTAATTTAAAAATGATTTATTTTTATTAATTTTGTTGTGATTTCTTAAATATAATGATAGAAACCATCTTTAGTGATTTATTATGTATTTTTATTGAAATTGTTGAATTTTGGAAAGTTGTTTTTCAGTGTGCTTTGTATTCATGATTTTAAAATGTTGATAAAAATATATGTATTTCTTGGATTTTTTGTAAATGGGTTATTTTTTATATTTTCAAAAAAGGATGGTTTTATATAAAGGTATTGAAATGGATTACTGATGTTTTGTCAATAAAACTAGATTTTATTTAAATTGTATGAAATAGTTGATTTGGATTTTTTTTCAATAATTGGTTGGTGCATGTTCATTTTAATTAAGGATGGATAATGGTATGATTATTCCCATATAATTTGTGGCATGGATATTGGTATGAACATTACCCCATAAATATGGTTCACAATTTGAAAACATAGTGAAGGGATGACTCACCACTCATGAGTAAAGGAAGGTTGATGGATGTATACATGGTAGTATATTTAGAAATGTTGAATTAGGGGTATTATGAAACAATTGAATTTGTACATGGATTTAATGTATTATTTATTATAATTCTCTTGTAATTTTTTTGTATGTAAAACTAGGCCTATATTAAACTACATAGATTTTATATAAACTATATTAAATAGTTATATAAATGTTCTATTGTGTTTCTCCCAGTGTAGTGAGTAAGGAATTTATCAGGGGGAATCTTACTGAGAATCATTTTTCGGCCATACATTGGAACTATGATGTTTGTGTAAATACAATTTATTGGGATATAGGTAAATTTAATGTATCATAGTTATTTAGTGCTTCATCACGAAACTGGGGATGTTTTGTGGAGTTGGAATGCAGATCATGTTGAATCTTTATAGTTATGTGGGATGTTGTTGTGTTTTGTTGGTTGTTATCCTCCGTTGTATACTTTGGTATTTTTTTCATCCACTTTAGTAGTTTTTAGATGTTTTTATTTGAAAAAAATGGTTTCACATTGAGTTTCACTAATTATTATCATTCATAATGTAGTGGTTATTTTTTTAGCTTGTTAGATTGGGTTTTTTTTCATATAGAAAATCATCCATTATATGTTAATGAAGCCATTGGAAATTATTTCAAGAATTTTGAAACATGGGGATGTCTTTAAGGGAAAGTAAAAATTCTTCCTTGACTCAATCCATTAAAGAGGTGGTGGTATGTTACATATATAACTAATTTTCATTACTTGAATAAAAAAATTAAATATTTGTACCATTCATGTATATGTAGGACCTACAGTCTCCCTGAAATGTTCATTTAATTTCATATCTCCAAATGTTATGTATTATTCTAAATAAATATATAATCCATATATATGATATTCATATCATAGATTCAATTATGAAGATGATGAAATATTGATCCAAATAATAGGAACAACTTGTAACCTGATGAAACATACTCAAAAAATAACACAACTAACATACGAAATAATAAAAATAATTAATGTTTTTTAAAATTGTGTTTTAAGATATTATTATAAGTTAATATATGATGTTATTAAAATTTTTATTGTTATAATATATGTTAATAAAATTATAATAAAATTATACAACATGATAAAGTATGTTCACCCAAGAGGAAATACAAGTTAAGGGATTCTTATCTCACTTTTTCTTCCGTGAGGCATTCATTATTTTCACCAATAATTTTATATATATATTGTATATTCTGCCACTATTTGTTTTAAAATCTTTCTTCTATCATTTTTTATATTATTCAATATTTTAATTATAGATATAACATATACGGGGTTTTGACTTTTAAATTACCAAGCGGTAAAATTTATCATTGAAATATCACTTTCTTTTGTGGATGTTAACATTCTCTTGAAACCCTCACTTCCTTATGATCATTTTCAGTACAAATTAAATTTTAAATATCTATATTCTCAGGAAATGGATATAATTAAAAAATCATTCTTCTTATTAATTAAATCTAATTTTCAGTATATGAAGAATACATCAAACATGCACAATACTGGTTGGAGAATGGTTATTGTAATCCCTGTGATGAATAGGTGGTCTCATGGGACAAATTTTGTACGAAAACCCTTCAAATTTGTAACTAGTACTTTAAAATGTCTTATGAAATGTCTTAACAGTTGATTTATGATTGGATAAACTAAATAATTTTGTTTGTATAATATTTTAAAATATAATTTTAATGGTGTAGATGGAGATGGTTCTGAGTACTTGGAAAATAATGACTCCTATAATTATGAATTACCTTAATTTTAGTTATTATTATCTTTTGAATTTTCACTATGACATAATAGATGGATGAATGTCATTCTCAGTATATTGATTAAATTGAATCTTTTATAAGTATGTTACCTTTCAATATTGATTAATCCACATCCAATTCTTTAAATTGAATGGGTGTTTGGATATTTACCTTTCTATATGGATGTTTCTCATTGATTCAGGAATACATTTTATGTATTCTTACAATTTTTGATCATTTAATTTCACCCTTATTTTCATTCCATTCCTCAATTCTTGTAATGATTTTAATGTATTCACTTTATTTAATATGTTATATATTATGTTCTTCTCCCAATATCGAGTTAGTTTTATGTTTTTAATCTGGTTTTCTAATGATACTAAACTATTTGGTTTGTTTGATTTTTATTGTTTATAGTCATACTTGTTTAATGAAGGATGGAACCAGCTCCAAGATTCTTGGGTTGAGGAATTACATCTTCCTCGGGACCCGAGCCGTGACTACCCCAAGCCCGCCTTCCATAGGCCAGGGGCTGACGACTAGCACAAAAGGCATAAATCCCGAAAATAGGGGAAGACATTGCCTTTATAAAAGAAAAAAACACCACATAGTACACTAGCTGAGTAAAAACTAAGTAAACTGAGAACAAAAGTAAGTGCTAGAAAGTAAATGGGCTAGAATACAAGCCCAACTGAAAGTAAAGTACAACTGAAAAGAAAGTGCAACAGCAGAAAAGTAAAGCAGCAACTCTGAGTCGTCCTCTGGTAATCCCACATTAAGGGTAGGTACAGATAGTCCCCTCTACTCCTCGGCTCCAGCAATCTGCTCCGAGAACATCCCATCCAGTGATCCACCTCCAGGTACCGTCCAGCTCCACGAGCTCCAACCTCGATCAGCGTTGTCCGTTTTCTGCATCCAACACAACGAAGTGCGGGCATAGCCCATGTAGGGGTGAGTAGACACTACTCAATAAAGACCCCTAGACCCCCGAAGGTCTCCCAGAATCCACGAAGGATAAACCAAAAAGGAAAGATACAATCACGAAGTAACAACTAACTCTTCTTAGGTATATGCCCCGACATATACCTAAGTCACCACTTCCAGCTCGGCTCCAGCACACGAGACCATGATACAACCTATTCCACACAAGAATAACATAACCCATTCCACATAGGAATTATCAACCCAATCCACACAAGAAAGCACAACCCATTCCACAAAGGAAAGCACAACAATCTTGTCGATGATAATGATTGCAAGTAAAGACTCAGATCACATAGGTATACTTCTTCGTAAGACGATAGAGATGATCAGATGTAGCCACTGATTCATCTAAGCTATCGGACCCACATAAGATACAAGACTAGATAAGGTGTCAGACCCACAATGGATACAAGACTAGCTACTCTACCGGACCCACGTAGGATACAAGTATATAGTCAAATACTGCCGCACCCATGTTCGTCTTCGCTACCAAACCCATGGATGATCCCCGTATAGTCGTCTTCGCTACCGAACCCATCGAGGATCCCAGTACAGTCATCATCGTCATCGCAGTCGCAGCCAGCTCTAGGGTTCCCGCACACAGCATGCTCGATTCCGGGAGGGTTTGTTGCGCCAGCCAAGGGAGGTAGATACATCAACTGACACTTAGTACAGATTTTATGTATCTGAAAGTTATGTCTCATCAAAAAAAACTCAATGAAACTGACGGCGCATCAATCGTACACCCGGTCTGAAAGTTATTGGCTTTTTCATCCGAGGGGCCTAGTTGATTTTTAAGTCAAAACCAACCCGACCATACTCCATCTATGTCCAAACCTCAAGCAGAGTAATCTAAATGAACCGTCTCACCAATATGAAAACAATAAAGTTGATGGAACATAAATCGGACGTCTGAAGCTCAAATTATAAGCATTTCTGCTCCGAGGGCCTGGTTGGTTTAATGTTCGAACCCACCCGGACATACGAAATGTTCTCTGAAGCCTTGAGTGTAATATATCTAAACGATCGTCTCAATCCAAGGATCACTACGCAACTAACCATGCGTCGATCGGAGTTCGATATCCCATGTTATGGGCATTTGAATGGATCTGTCCGAAAATAGGGGGTTCGGGCCCGGTCCGACCCGACCCGATAACCCTGGGTCGGCCTGGCCCCGCTGGTGTGGCCCGGCCTGGCGCCGGCAACCCGGCCCAGCATGGGCGGTCTATTCCCGTGTGGGCGCCCACTCACCGAGTGGATGTGGAATGGGGGGGGGGGCACTGCCCCCCTTGCTGGACAAATGGCCGGCCATTTATGGCTGGCCTTAACCGAACCTATGGGACCCTTGGGGTCCCGCCTTCAGCTGGCTCCAGCGGCTTGCTCAGCCAGCCGCTTACCCGAACCGCCGCGGCCTTAGGACGCGGCTCCTGGACATCTGGCACCGCACCCCTCAGCCGCGGTCCACCCTAGCTGCAACCCTCCTTGATGCTCAGGCGCCGCGCGACGACACTGCGCCCCTCTATCGCGGCCCGACTTCAGTCGCGGCCTCTTTCGGTCTCAACTGCACTGCGCTCCTTCACCGCGACCCGCACCGGTCGCGGTACCTTAGTATTCCCATGGTGCGATGGCACTGCGTCACCTCCGATCCAAACCAAAACGAGAATAACAACAAAGGGGAGGAGGGTCAGTCGTGTTTGTGCGGTCCGGCCTCCTTTCGTTAATTTGATAACATGCGGCTATTTAATTAATGATGAACACCAGAAATAACAATGACCATAAAATTAAACCCCTACCTTGAAGAAGTTGTCGAATGTTTATCATCGTTGGAAAACGGTGTCATGAGGGGGGTGTCGTTTTGATGACGGCATTGGTGAGCATCAAAGAAGAGGATAACGTCTCACACCGGCTTCAGAGAAGATAAATATTGGCACGTCGTCTCTCATTGGTGCTCCGGTGTTCTTCGCGTTCTTCAATGAGATAGAATATGTTCTTCAAGACTAGAGCATTCTTCTCCAATCCTTAACACAACCAATCTAACCGAAAAATATAAAATAAGTGGAGCTTATTTTATTAAGCCATGATATGAGATCAAAATTTAAAAACCGAAATCCATTAATTGAATTAATGTTTTGGCTTGATTAAATGAGAGGAGCGAGGAAGTCACAACATTAAAAATAAGGGAGGTTTTTAAAGGAGTTTAAATGGACTTAGGGGGAAAGTGAAAAGGTGGGGGCTCATGTGGGCCCCACCTCTCTAATATCCTAACTAGAATTTTGGATCACATAGAAGAGAGAAATAAAGTTGTGACACAACTTAATTTCACTAAACACTTAAACCACATAGTAATGAAATAAAAATAAAATTGTAAAACAATTAAATTTTCATTCCTCACATTTTTAACATCTTTTCACGAGCAAACGATCCTTCGGAAAAGGTGTTCCTAAGCAATTTCTGGCACTGCAGTTTCATTGGTGCCCTCGGATTTCGATTCTGAGCACTGGTTCAGAAGTTAGGAAACCCCGCTCTTTCGTTCACTAAACGTACCCGAGCTAAACTTTGGAAATTAATTCTGGACACACCGGGCCTCGAAATCATGTGCTATTAGAAACTACGTACTCAAAAAATCCCAAAGTAATTAAGAAAAAAATTTCCTTGAAATTTACGGTTCTTTACATTACTCCCACCTTAGGGATTTATGTCCCCGTAAAGATAAATCACAAACTAGGGAAACAAATGAGGGTACTAAGCATGCATCTGAGCCTCTTGCTCCAAAGTTCTCTCCTTGAGGTTTTCGTGCTGCCACATGATGCACACTAGAGTAATCGACCATCCACATAGGACCCTCTCCTATCAATCCTCGATCTCCACATGGACCTCCACAAAATTCTCCCCATCATCAATTTACAGCTCCCTATGGTCGATGATATGCATCGGGTCATGCACGTTTCTCCTCAGCTAAGATACTTGGAAGACGTCGTGCACCTAGTGCAACTGAGGTAGTAGAGACAGGTGATATTCCACCTCACCTATCTTGCTGAGAACCCAGAATGGTCCTATGATGCGCAGAGATAACTTGCCACCCTGGCCAAATCATCATAATCCACGTCGAGGTGAGACCCGCAAGTAAACGTGGTCGCCATCCTCAAACTCTAGTGGTCTGAGCCTCCTATCAGCATAAGATTTCTATCAGCTCTGAGTTGTCCTCATCCTCCCCTAGATGACCTGGACATTCTCTGTCACTGTCTGGACCATCTCTGGTCCCACAAGTGTTGACTCCCTAGGGTCTGTTCAGCATAGAGGTGATCTGCATGGTCGGACTTACAATGCCTCGTATGGTGTCATCCTGATGGTGTAGTGGTAGCTGTTATTGTACGCAAACTCCACCAATGGTAGCTAAAACTCCCAGCTGTGACCAAAGTTGACGACACATGCATAGAGCATGTCCTCGAGAGTCTGAATGGTCCTCTCCGTCTGACCATCCGTCTGAGGGTGAATGGAGCAGCTCAGACGTAGCTGCGTCCCGAATGCCTCCTGCAACCCATTCCAAAGTCAGGAAGTAAAATGAGCATCTCGATCAATGATTATAGATGATGGAACACCATGAATCCATATGATCTCCTGGACATAGAGGTTTCCCAATATCTCCACTGATCCATTCTCTCTTATAGGTAAGAAGTGAGCTAACTTGGTGAGTTGGTCTACAATCACCCAAATGGATTTGTGTCCTCCAGAAGTACGTGGAAGCCCAACCACGATAGCCATAGATATCACATCCCACATCCACTCCAGGACCACTAAGGGTTGTACCAAGCCTGCTGGTACTTGGTGCTCCGCCTTCAACTACTGGCAGGTGAGGCATCGAGAAACAAATTCTGCTACAGCCTTCTTCATACCTGGCCACCAGTTCTGTCGTCCGAGATCCTGGTATATATTTTTCAATCCTGGATGTACCACTAATGGGGAAGTGTGAAACTCTCTCACCACCTCCTCATGTAAAGTAGCTGGTACCATGGTACATCCTCTGAAAGGGACATCGTGCACTCCTCCAATAGATAAACCATCAGGTGCATGTCCTGTGGAAATCTGTGCACGCAGCGTCTCACAGTCAAAATCCCCATGTTCTGCCTCTCTGGCCCGCTGAAGAAGTGGATGTGTGACTGTAAGAGACTAAAGGAAGGATACCCCATCACTATCCAGGAAGGATATCTGCAAAGTGGCTACAAAATATGTTGCCTCTCCAAGTAGTTGAATGACCGTACTCCTGTTGAGAGCATCGGATACTATGTTCCCCTTTCCAGGAGTATAGACTATCTCAAGGTCATAGTCCTCGAGGAACTCGATCCATCGCCACTGTCTTAAGTTCAGGTAATTCTACGAGAAGATGTACCTGAGACTCTAGTGTTCATAATAGATTGTAAAGCATTTTCCCATCAGATAGTGCCGTCATATTTTCAGAGAGAAGACTACTGCTGCTAACTCCAGGTCATGGGTAGCACAGTTCTGCTCGTGTTGCCTTAACTATCGTGATCCATAGGCGATCATTGCCCGCTCATGCATCAGGAAACACTCGATTCCGGTCCCTGATGAATCGCAGTAGACTACATACCCTACTCCCTCCTTTGGTAGCCTCAATATGGGTGCACTGGTCAATCTCTGTGTCAGCTCTTGAAAGCTCTGCTGACATCTATCGGACCACACAAACGGTTTCCACTTCTTTATCAAAGCTGAAAGTGGTGCTGCAACTCAGGAGAAGTCTTGAAAAAACCTCCAATAGTACCCAGATAGACCCAAGAAACTCCGCACCTTCGTCACACTCCTAGGTGGCTCCCAAGCTAACACTTCCTCAATCTTCACAGGATCTACCACAACTCCCACCTCAGAGATGACGTGTCCTAAGAAGTGGACCTTGCGTATCCAAAACTGACACATTGAGAGCTTACCATAAAGATGGTGCTCTCGGAGTGTGTCTAGCACAACCCGCAAGTGGTAGGCATTCTCCACCTCAGTAGTCAATTATATCAAAATGTTGTCAATGAAGACTATGACAAATCGATCGATGTAAGCCTAAAAGATCCTATTCATGAGACTCATGAACACTGCTGGGGCACTGTTTATGCCGAAAGGCATAACCACGAACTCATAGTGGCCATACCGACATCTAAAGGCCGTCTTCTGCACGTCATCATCTCGAACTCTGAGCTGATGATAGCCTGACATGAGGTCTATCTTCAATAACCATCATGCTCCCTTAAGCTAATCAAAGAGGTTTTCAATCCTCATAAGTGGATACTTGTTCTTCACAGTCACGTGGTTCTGGCGACGATAATCGACATATAGTCTCAAGCTCCTATCCGCCTTCTTGTCGAACAATATCGGGGAAGCCCAGCGTGAAACACTGGGTCGACTGAATCCCTTGCCCTGCAAGTCCTCCAGCTGTACCCATAGCTCTCGAAGCTCAGCGGGAGCCATCCGATATACTGGAGTAGATATCGGGGTTTTCCCAGGGTACAGTTCAATATAAAAGTCTACCTCTCTGTGAGGAGGTAGTCCTGGAACATCGTCATGAAAAACTTACGCATACTGATCCACCACTACAGGAAAACTCGGACTTCGCACGCCCACTTCTCCTAGGATGGGGATAGCCAACTGATGAGTGATTGGATATCCTCTACTCTGCGTGAGTCCATCCTATGCTGAAAAGGCTCCCTTCATGCGGGTGAAGGTGAACCTATTTCCATCGGTGCAGACACACCACACCTTGCACCTAATACAGTCGATCTGAGCATGGACTGTAGATAAACAATCCATGTCCAAGATGACATCGTAAGGCCTTGATGCCTCTACAAGAAGATCCCAGCCGAAGATCTCACCACCTAGAGTAAGATCACACAGCCCTAACTAGTGCATAATCGTCGAGTCTACTCCCATAGGAGTCTCTAGCCATAAGGATCGAGCCAACGGATCTGTTAGAATCTCTGAGCTCCAAACAAGGGAAGCGGCAATGAAAGAATGACTCGCTCCTATGTCTATAAGAACTGCAGCAAGGGTGGAGTAGACACAGATAGTTCCAAGAATCAACTCTGGTGCGCCAAGGTCGTAGGCCTCCATTAACTGAAACTGCACCTGCCTCTATCCACCAGCTCCATGTGGTCGGGGTGGACCTCCTGGTGGTGGTGGTGGTGGAGCCTCAAAGGGTCGCCCACCACCTGCTGCTCGTCCATCTTCTCTGCCTCGTCTGCTTGATCCCTATAGACCGCCACGGTCAAACCACTGCCTCTGCCTGGGTGGTCCCTCAACCGTTTGCTGCTCCTCTGCATGGCGGGCCGGGCAGTCCAGAGCCATGTGGCCCTGCCCACCGCATGCATAGAACTGTCTTCTCCTCATAAGACTGGTTTTGAACTGTGTGCCCCGCACCTCTGATCCAGTGTCTTAAGGTCGTCCGCCTGATGGTCTGGTCCTCTTGTACCCTTGTGTCGTTCGTTGACATTCAACTGCATAAGGCTCTACTATGTACCGCCCTGTGTTAGGTCTCACTGCTGGTGTAGGCTCACCAAGGAAGCTCTCTACAAGAAGGTCCTGCTCCAGTACTCCTGCCTACGTTAGAATACTAAGGGAGATAATCGAAGCCCTGATCTCATGCCTCAGTCCCTTCTCGAAGGATCGGGCCTGAAAGAATGGGTCTCGTACCATGTCCATGGAATAGCGCGAGAGATAGGTAAAACTTTCCGAGTACTGGGCTACCGTCATGATGCCCTGCAGCAGCTATAGTAGCTTCTGAATGCACATAACATGGAGGGTGGATGGGATGAACTCTGAGCGAAAGAGGCTCTCAAAGTCAGACCAAAGGAGAGATGCCTCATCGTGCACCTGGAGCATCAGGCTCCACTATCTGCCTACTGCTGCATGCAGGAGACTCGCTGCAAGGATCCCCATGAGGTCAGTTCGTGTCCCTACTAACCTGAAAACTCGAAAAATAGCCTCAATCCAATCCTCGACTGCCTAACGATCTGTCTCCCCACAGAAGCTGGGCAGTCTCTGATGTTGAAATTGGTGCAGTGCACTAAGGCGACGTGCACTCTCAGCTACTGGGGCTGGTGGCATTGGTGGGTCAGTGGGTAAAGGTACTGCCAGTGCCTCCGCTGTAATAGGGCCATGCACCGAGGCCTCGTCGATCAGTGGGTTGTCGTCTCATACAAAGCTCAGAACCCTAGATGGCTGCCATCATGGGGCTATCCTGGAAAGAAACAGGCACACCATGGTCAATATAGTATACCTGGTGATCTGACACAATGTAATCAGAATGAAAACATTGAAACACACATGTAATCAATGTTTTCATGCACTGAGTCAAAAATCAAAAGTCAGGGTCCTGGTGTATGGATACGTCGGCCGCCACACCAACACTAGACTCCCTGGACTGATACCACACTCAATACCCTTAACATTACTACTTCACATAGTAGAACGATCAGAGTCTTGATTTCTGCGGTAGAACCAAACACCTCTGATACCAATTTGTCACGACCCATTTTTTGGACCCGTACCGTGACTTCCCCAAACTCACCTTCCATAGGCCAGGGGCTGGAGACTAGCACCAAAGGTGTAAATCCCAACAATAGGGGAAGGAATTGCCTTTATAAAGTAAACAAACACCACAGAGTACATAAGGTGAGTAAATACTAAGTAAACGGAGTACAAAAGTAAGTGCTGGAAAGTAAATGGGCTAGAATACAAACCCAACTGAAAGTAAAGTACAACTGCAAAGAAATTACAACAGCAGAAAAGTAAAGCAGTAAGTCTGAGCCATCCTCTGGTAATACCACCTGAATTGTTGGTATAGATAGTCCCCTCTGCTCCTCGGCTCCAGCCGTCCGCTCCGAGTACGTCCCGTCCAGGGATCCACCTCCAGGTACCATCCAGCTCCATGAGCTCCCACCTCTCTCAGTGTTGTCCACCGTCTGCATCCAACACAACGATGTGCGGGCATAGCCCATGCAGGGGTGAGTATACGCTACTTAGTAGGGACCCCGAGACCCTCGATGGTCTCCTAGAATCCACGAAGGATAAAACACAAAGGAAACATACAATCATGAAGTAACAACCAAATATACTTAGGTATATGTCCATGCATATAACTAAGTCACCACTTCCAGCTCGGCTCCAGCACACGAGCCCAAGATACAACTTAGTCCACACATGAATAACATAACCCATTCCACATAGGAATTCACATCCCAATCCACACTGTAAAGCACGACCCATTCCACACAGGAAAGCACAACAATCTTATCGATGATAATGATTGCAAGTCAATACTCAGCTCACACTGGTATACTTCTTCGTAAGACGATATAGATGATCAGATGTAGTCCCTGATTGATCTAAGCAGTCGAACCCACATAGGATATAAGACCAGCTAAAATGTCAGACCCACAAAGGATACAAGACCATCTACTCTGCCAGACCCACGTAGGATACAAGTACAGAGTCAAATACTTCCAGACCCACGTAGGATACAAGCACAGTAGTCAAGTACTACCGGACCCACATAGGATATAAGAATAGTATTAATCGTCATCGAACCAATGGAGGATTCCAGTACAGTCGTCGTCGCTGCCAAACCCACGGAGGATCCTAGTACAGTCGTCATCGTTGTCACAGTCGCAGTAAGCTCTAGGGTTCCCGCACACAGCATGCTCGATTCTGGGAAGGTCAGATCCACTAGCTTAGGGGGGTTGATACATCAACTAACACGTAGTCAATAGTTGAGGTATCTCAATGTTCCATCTCATCAGAAGGATCTCAACGCGATAGACGGTGCGTCAATCGGACGCCCGGTCAAAAAGTTATTGTCTTTTTTGTCCCAGGGGCCCGGTTGGTTTTTAAGTCAAAACCAACCCGACCGTACTCCAACTATGTCCAAACCTCAAGTTGAGTAATCCAAAAGAACCGTCTCAGAAATAGTAAAACAATAAAGTTGATGAAACGTCAATCGGACATCCGGAGCTCAAGTTATAAGTGTTTTCGCGCCGAGGGCCCTGTTGGTTTCGTGTTTGAACCAACCCGACCATACCCAAAGTTCGATGAAACCTTGAATGTAATACACCAAAACGAACGTCTCGATCCAATTATCTCTACACAATTGACGGTGCATCGATCGGAGGTCTGTAGCCCATGTTATGGGCATTTGAACGGATATGTCTGAAAACAAGGGGTTCGGGCCCTGTCCAACCCGGCACGATACACCTGGGTCGGTCCAAACCGGGACGAACAGACCTGAGTTCGGGTCCGGCCTGGTTGGGCATGGCCCGGCCCAGCTGGCGCGGCCTGGCCCAGCTGGTGAATCTCGGCCCGGCGTGGGGGTCCGGCCCGGCGCGGGCGTCCCGGCCTGTGGCGGGCGATCCGGTCCCGTGTGGGCGACCGCTCGCCGAGCGGACGCGGAAGGGGGGGGGGGGGTTGATGCCCCCCTTGCTGGAAAAATGACTGGACTTAACCGAACCCACGGGACCCTTGGGGTCCTTCCTTTAGCTAGCTCCAACGGCCGGCTCAGCCGGCCGCTTCCCCGAACCGGCGTGGCTCCTGGCCTTTCAGCGCGGCGCACCGGCGCCACGCCCCTCCGCCGCAGCCCGCCCCGGCCGCGGCCCTCCTTGATGATCTGGGGCGGCGCGATGGCGCCGCACCCCTCTGTCGCAGCCCGACTCCGGTCGTGACCTCTTTCAGTCTCAATGGCGCGACGCTCCTTCACCGCGGCCCGCACCGGCCTCGGTTCCTTCGTTTCCGCGCGGTGCGACGACACCATGTCCCCTCCGTTCTAAACCATAACGATGAATAACAACAAAGAGGAGGAGGGTTGGCCATGTTTTTTCGGTCCTACCTCCTCCCATTAATTTGATAACAAGTGGCTATTTGATTAATGATGAACGCCATAAATAACCACGAACATAAAATCAAACCCCTACCTCGAAGAAGTTGTCGAATGTTGATCGTCGCGGTAAAACGGCGTCGCGGGGGGTGGTTTTGATGACGGAGTTGGCGAGCATCAAATAAGAGGATGTCTTCTGACACTGGCTGCAGAGAAGAGAAAGATCTGTATGCCATCTCTCCTTGGTGCTCTGACGTTCTTCGCGTTCTTCAACGAGATAGAAGATTCTCTTCAAGAGTGGAGCATTCTTCTCCAATCCTTAAAACAACGAATCTAACCCAAAAAAATAAAATAATCTCCACTTATTTTATTAATCCATTCCATGAGTTCAAAATTTAAAAACTCAAATCCATTAATTGAATTAATGTGTTGGCTTGATTAAATGAGAGGAGAGAGGAAGTCACAACACTAAAAACAAGGGAGGTTTTAAATGGAGCTTAAAGGGGGTTATGGGGAAAGTGAAAAGGTGGGGGATCATGTGGGCCCCACCTCACTAATGTCCTAACCAGAAGTTAGGATCACATAGTAGAGAGAAATAAAGTTGTGACACAACTTAATGTCACTTAACACTTAAACCACTTAGTAAATAAATAAAAATAAAATTGTAAAACCATTATATTTTTATTCCTCACATTTTTAAAATCTCCTCGCGAGAAAACGAACCTTTAGAAAAGGTGTTCCTAAGATATTACTAGCACTGCGGTTTCATCGGTGCCCTCAGATTTCGATTCTGAGCACCGGTTTAGAAGTTAGGAAAACCGACTCGTTCATTCACTGAACGTACCCGAGCTAAACTACGGAAATTGATTCCAGGCACACCGGGCCTCAGAATCATATGCTGTTAGAAACTACGTACTCGTAATATCCCAAAGATATTAAGAAAACAATTTCCTTGAAATTTACGGGTATTTAAAAATTACATCTTCCTTTCTGATTTTATCCAATGGATACGAATTTATAGAATTTTAGGACTCTTATTATTTCCTTTACATGATAGTCACTCAATGATATATATAATGAACATGTATTAGTTTCATCACAATTTCAATATGTACATTTCTCAATGTATTCCATTTTCGTCTCTTAAATACACTTCCAGTTATAATCAAACCCTTATTAGATGAATTAAGCAAGTTTTCATAATGTAATTTTCACACAACCGTAATCAAAATACTCCATGATTAAATATTCCTACTATAAAAATTATGTTCAATATATTCAATAATAATTACTCTATAATTACATGTTATATTTTTGATGTTCTATAAATTATTAAAAATAATAATTATACCCCAATTTAGATAAATAGTTTATTTAATTTTGTAGAACATTCATTTTCTTCCTTATATCATCATATAAAATGTAGTTAATTTTCCATAAAGTTATTCTATATTAAAATCATGAAAAAATATATTTTCAGTATGTTGATAATTAAAATTTCATATTCAATGATGCAACCACCTATAAACAAAATTCATAAATTTTTTGAAGCTAATATTTGTGATCAACTTCATATATAATTCCATAATTAGAATTGAAATAAATTGGTAAAATCAAATTAATAAACCCCGAATAGTGTACTAGAATTCCAAAGAATAATATTTTCATATAAATTCAATGAAATATTATGTAAAATGATGAAACATGCATCATTGAATGGTTATGTGGTATCATCATATGTTTCATTAACAAAAAAATACGATCACGAAGCGACATGAATCATCATTTCTAGAGCCTTGATTATGATACAAAACATCTGAAACTATATCTTAACATGTATAAAATAAATTTATGATGATGCCTTTTCAAATAGGATTTTTATAAATTAAATTATTAATTAATTTTAATTTTTTTTATAGAATAAAAAATGTGAGAAATATGATATGTAACTTTCCCTCACCAGTTATTATAAAATATAAATTAAAAATATAGTTTCCTATTTGGGTTATTAAAAATATGTTGTGAAAAACAAATAAATTTTTAGGATACATTTGGATTATTCTATTTCAGTACATCAATTCAGAAATTAGATATTGTTTTCCTCTAACATGGTGATTTATAACCATTTCTTCTTTAATATGATGGCTTCAATTTCCTAATATTTGGAATAAACCACTTTCATATACACTCAGAAATTTTCACCCACCATCTATTATCTATTCAATCTCTTTTCTTATTGATGTTACCACATCAATAGTACCCCTTGCAATATCACATTTCTATTTATTATTATTTTTAATAATTTATATAAATTCAAGTTATTTTCATTTGTATTTATAGTTTCAATTTCAATTAAATTTTCCATTAGAGTCAAATTCTATTTTCTATTTTCTATTTTTATTTTATATTTACATTAATCTCTGGTATTATTTAATTGGTGACTAATTTAATGTTGATTAATGTTTAATTAAATGATTATTTTGTAAATTGGTTTTATAAAAAATGTTAGTTTACTGAATATTGTGTGTCTATAGTGTATGTTTTGACTTTGTTATGGATGGGTGTTGTGAAGGTATAGTGGAAGATTGGTATTTAAGGTAGATTTTTACTAATATATATTTATGTGATAATAATGATTTCTAGATACTTTTTGTATATTTTATGAAATAGTTATAATTAATTTTTTTATGTGATACATATATTTAATAGATATGTCAAATTTCATTTATTTTCAAATTATCTTCATTTATATTTTTTGATTATTAATAAAATTATATTTATAATAAAATGTAAAAAATATAATAACTTATTTTCAATTCATTATAATTGATAAAAATATTAATGAGTCAATATCGGATTACATTACTAGAAAATAGTGATTAAAATAAGGTTGGTGCTGATGTTTTTTAATTTGTTAATCTAAATGTTCAAGAAATGACATATTTATCATTATAATCATGACATTATTAAATATGATTAATATTAAACATAGAAAAATTTATGGTAATTTAATTTATCATGTTTTTGACCAATGTAACAACCCTTGTATTTGGTAAGTAAAACTTGGTGGAATTCATGATCTATTGTTGATGATGATTCTCAAGATGTTATGGTTGATGAAATTAATTGAATGATACATGATATTCAAGTGAAAATAATTAATTTTGAACCAATAATAGATCTTTAATATGGTTATCATAAAAAATGTTGTGTCCGGTGTGTGTGGAATTTATGTTTGTATCAACAGTGATATGATTTATTAAATTGAAGGAGAAACATTTCTGGTGTAACGATAAACTCACATTGATTCTACATTTGTTGAAATATAATCTTTCTAAAGATAATTTTCTTCCATATTTTCATTTTAATACAAATAAAATATTATACCCAATGGGTTTGTGGTAAAATAAGATACATGCCTACCTTTTCACTATGTTCTATATTGGATGGAGTTTAGAGGATATTTATAGTTTCTTAAAAGTGTGAAAACATGATATATGTTGAAATAAAATTCATAGAATGAATTTTTAGTTATAGAGACTCAATACAAGGAAATTTTTTGTCATCATATGAATATTCATTTGAAAATATAATTTTTAAATTCAAATGATTCAAAAAAATTATGGCATTCATATGAGACATTATTAATGGGAAAATTATTCTTTCCAGATGATTTTCTGTATTGGAAATAAATTGTCAGTAATTTTATGCATTTGGAAATGATATTAGAAATCTCAGAATTGGATAGTGTATATATGGAATTAATCCTTGTTTAATCCTTAAAAAATGATAATTCATGAACCATTATATTGGTGGTTAATAACTTATCTCTTTATTTTTTTATGATGTGAAATATATAATTTTGAGTTTAAGGAACAAGGAACCAAAAATACATGGAAACGATATAAATATAATCTTTTAAACATTAATTGAATATTTGGATAATTTATTGTTTTTTATTAGAGTGTATGATTGTTATAAAATAGAATAAATTCATATAGATATGACGATAACATTCACAATAAATGACTTACCTGCATATAAAATGTTTTCTAGATACAATGTTACGGGGCATGGGTATTTTCATATATTTCAACAAGAGAGTATGAATAGTCAAATAAAACAATGTATATTAACATTATACAAAGTTCATAAATGTTTTTTTAATAGATATATCTTATAAAATTCGTAAAAATTCCTTAAAGGAGAATAAGGAATTTGAAATTTCACCAAATCCACTTTCTATAAACCAGTAATTTTATTCAGTGAACGAAATTGTTATAACATTTAGAAAAGCCCAAAAAACCAGTTATAATTGAATTTTTTTTGAAAAAATAATCTATATTATTTTGCTTCCATATTTGATATATCATGACATGAAACATAAAATTTATTTAATGCATGTGGAGAAAAATGTGTATAATTAAATTTTGGGATATTTTTAGATGTTAATGGAAATTATAATGTTGGGATGAATGCAATATTGGGAATACTGTTAATGGGAATATGTTTAGATTAATCAAAAAATCCTATTATAAATAAAATATGTTCCTCAAACATTTCATAAATTATTCATGAATGATAATGTAAATTTTTATGATACATAATGAATTTTATATGACACATGTCAATATAAATATCTTTAAATACACATGCAATACTTTTATAATGGAACCAAATGAATGAAAAACGTTTGAAGATCATTATCCATATAATATACAATAGAATTTTATTTATAAGGGAATAATAGTATTTTGGTGAACGTAAACATGATAATGATTTTATTTGTTTCCATATCCAGTCATCCATGGAAGTATTTACCATGACTAATGATAACCATTTCATTGAAATGAGTTTCCCATATGTCAATCATGAGAAATAAATATGAGAAAAAAATCCATTAGTAATTTTATAACATTTTAGGTAACATACAAATATTTCTTTTTTATTTTTAAATATATCATAAAATTTTATATACATTAGTTTTAATTATTTTTCATAAAAAAAATTATAAGCCATATTTTTAGTCGTATTACATTATTTTGGAATTTTATGTTTCACTTTTTAACTATTAATATTTATATTTACCAATTTTATTTTCAACATATTTTCGAAAATAACTTATAAATTAAATTTATGTGTGGTTAAAAAGAAATGTGTATATGTTAATGAAGGGTAATCTAACATTTTATATGGGTAAAAAAGTTATGTACTATTAAACTATTGTAATGTGAGGTTTGGAAATGTTTATTAAGGGTAAAAAATTTAAGTAGATGTAAATAGAATTTATATAAGGGTAAAAATATGTTAGGTAAGCGTAAATAAATGATATTTACGGTAAAAATAATGTTATATAATGGGAAAAAATTTATAATGTTAGACTATTGTTATGTAAGGGAAGATAAAGGATATTTAAGGGAAAACTATATATTATTTGACTAAGATTCCATTTTTACCTAATTAATCTAATCATGTAATCAAACTTATCACAATACTTGCATTTATATATATTTGTGTTGGTGTATAATTTTATTATTAATAATATTAAATCATAAAATAAAATTAATATGTTGATTTTATTGAAGAAAAATATTTTTAAGATAATATATTACAAAAAATAATATGTATATTATAAAATGAAATGTTTAATAAATATTCTTTCTTGTATAAAAAATATGTGAATACCATGTATAATTTTTACATTTCATCCAACATTTTTGTATTTACTCATAATCCAAAATGTTGTATTACACTGCACATTCTCTTATGAAAATGTGAAAGTGTGGTTTATTTTTTATTTCTTTATCATCTCAAAATTATTGTTCCAGTTTATATATTATAGTTTCACATTTTTTATTTCTTTATATTGTTTGATCAATCATTTATGACTTTATCATTTTATTTTTTTACATCAACAAAATTGTATAAATATGTGATTAATTTATTATAAATTTTAATGTAATACATATATTAATAAAACATATATTTTTTAGATTTCTATAAGAAAGGGGAATTACTCTTTTTTCTCTTATTTGTTAGATAATGTTATATCAAACAAATCAGTCATAATATTAATTTATGGGGAACCATACACAAACATCTGCCATGGGGCCCCTCATCTTTTGTCCCACAAAACATATACATCCATATTGGAATATATCATTTATGTGATTTTTAAACATGGATTCACACTTAAAGACAGTTAACCGAGTTACCCCAAGCTAATGAATACATTAATAAACTATAACTAATATAAATTATCTCATCCTGATGGATCGAGTATTTTAGTATTCTTGAAAAAATTTATACATACTTAAATTTCACACACAATTTAAAAATATAATCCAATAATTTATTTTCATTGAGAACTCTTTATTTCCCCTTCGCATATCCATGCATATCAATCCCAAAGAAAAATATACTTGGTAAATATAACAAAGGAAATTGTTGTTCTTAGTCTATCATTATGGGTATGTGTACAATAAAATCAAAAATATATACATAATCATAACCAATATTGAATGGAAAATAATATAATAAAATTCCATGTAAAAAATAACTTCAGCATAATATAGAAGGAATAAATTATCACCAAATAAAGCCATATAAATAATAAAAAATGCATGAAACATATCCAGGTATATTCTAAGAAATAAAATTATAAAATATACATAAATAACTAATATCATAATGAGTAAATGAATAATTGAAGACATCTGAATAATATTATAAAGTCATTATAAAATAAAATTTAAATATATTTGTATAGAACTATCTAATTTGGATAACTAATTTCTCTTATCAAACATATCGATATAATTTATAGTATCCAGAACATGGCTCCACATACTACATACAATGTCCAATATATTTTTCATTTTACAAGGGTGATTCAAAATCAACATATATATATATATTGAAAATATAACATACAAAATATTAACACTTAACCCAATCAAGAAAACATAATCATCAACAATGAAGTGTAATATGCTGAATGGAAATAAAATTGGACATCATCAGTCAAACTAATAATAAATCATCCAAATAAATAATAATGGTGATATAAATATAACATATCCCTAGTGGAACATAGATAAAACATAGGGTTTTCTCAATGATAGATATAAATATAGAAAAAGTTCAATAAAAATATTTTTGAGGAAAATTATCTTTTCACATTGAAAATATATATAAATAAAAGAGTTCAAAAAATTAGGTCAAAAAAATTCCTTTAAAATTAACATTTTATAACCATATAAATAAGCACTAAAACATTAATTATACCTGAAAGAGGAAAATTAAAATCATGAATTGTTGTTAAAATCAATATTCACATCTTATTTTATGTAAAACAAATAAATGAATTTTTTGGAAAAGTAAATGAATATATTATTAAAAAAATTGTTACAATGTTAAATAAGGTTAAAAATTATTTTAAAATAATTTGAAGGATGTCAAAAATATTTAATTATTTCACAATTATTTATTTATTTATTATGGAAAAATGACCTCGTTTAATAGAATCAAGAAACCAAACATATTTGTGAAGTATAAACAAAATATCATCCAAACATTCGATGTGAACATAATAAGTGTCACGACCTGTCCCCCGTAGCCTATTCCTTAACTACCTCAAGACTGCCTTTCGAAGGCCAAGGCCTGGACACTAGCACCGAAGGCATCAACCTACAAGTGCGAGACATTTTCTCAGATACCTATACACACACATATTCCCTACCAAGTCCGAACACAAAAAATGGAAACGGAATACAAATGAAAAACCGAGTAAAAGTATAACTTAAAGTAAATGGGATAGAATACATGCCCAACTGAAATGAAAAAACCAAAAAAATGGAAAAATACTCTTGATATTTTCTACCAAGGATCCTACCTTATGGGTAGGTACATCCCATTAATGTGGCTCTCAACATCAACCGTCACCACCACCCACCATCAGGTCCTGGCTCCCTGGGTCTCATTCAAAGATGCCCCTTGTCTGCAAAAGCCACTACATAGTGTGGGTGAAGCCCGTGCAGAGTTGTGTATAACAGTACCCTATTGGGACCCCAAGAACCCTAAAGGTCTCCTATATTTCCAAAAAGGATACAACACATTCCATAATCTCAATCACAGTCACAAAGAAAAGACAACTCGTAGTTGGTATATTTTAGGGTAGAAATAGTATCATCACCATTCACATTGTTAAACACCTTGGCTACTGGAGAACTACTCATTTCTCGCATACAATGGTTCTTTTGGGTCATACAGAGCCAATTCCCACAAACCATGAACATCTTAGGTACTCCTCTCAATCTAGTGTCATGGGTCTGCCGGGTTACACGGAGCCACTCCCCACCATAGCCTACAGAGGTACTCTTCCTGTCGAGTATTGTGGGTCTTCCAAGTCACGTAGAGGTGATATCCTTTTGGGCCTACCAAGTCACGCATAGTTGCATCCCACATGGTCGTCAAGTAACACAGAGTCGGAAATCAGCAGTTTTCAGGTCTCAACAAGTTGTGGGGTTCTGTAAATAGTGCACTTGGGAGAACTGCTTCTCAATCCATCTGTTGTATTTCTACCGGAACAAAGTATTAAAAAAAAGTAACCTGATGATCTCTCATGTCATAAGGGTTCCAACACAACATACGCTGCATCAACTAGACGCCCAGTCTGTATGTTATATGAATTTTAGTGCCAAGGGCCCGGTGGGATTTGTGTACGATATGACCCATTAAAAATCCATATTTCTTCGAATGACATGTGAAGAATCTAAAAAGTACTGCCTCATCCTAAGGGTTCCAACACCATTAAAGGTTCGTAAAAAGGACATTCAGTTTTGGAGATACACCCAATTAAGTGTAACTGGGAAAAATGCTTTCAGTCCTGTCCAACCTAGCCCACTGTGTCTGAACCGAAGGGGTTGGGCGTGTTTTGGTTTGGCTGGGTAGAGTTTGGCCTGCTGGATACGGGCTAGGCCAGTTGGGCTACAGGTTCTACTTGACCCAATGGGAAAGTCGAAGCCTGTCAGTCCACAGAATCGCTCATCCCTCTAGTCGAACATGGGGGGGGGGCTGTACGCTCACCTCCCAAATGGCCAAATCTGTTTAGGAATTCCAGGCAATGATGTAAGTTGGTTCCGCCTCTCCCTACCAATCCCGCTAGACTGGTCACACATGGGACCCACAAACCGCGTGCCCTCCCTCTATCACGGTAAGAAGTCGTGCCCTTCCAACATATCGCACCACTGTAGAATGCTTCCTAGCTAAACATTGGTGCTAGTTGGTGCCAAACATCCCTGACTGGTCGGTATAGGCCTTCCCGCAATGGACTCATGGGCATGGGTCCCCCCTTCGATATGGCTCGAAGTCATGGCCCCCCACCACGGCACATCGCTGGAGGGTTCTGCCCTGATTCAACATAGCCAGTGATGGTCAGCTTCCCCCTTATCCTCTATGGCGGCTTTATGTCTACCATTCCTTTGCGGTCGATGGTTTCTGACTACCTCCTCCCTCGGTCGCTGGTGTCATTGTGTGGAAAAGCCTCCATGGGCCACCGGTGAAGCTCCAATGGTCTGAATTTATTCTTGTCCAAGCATACGTCACATGGTTCTGCCTTTCCACCAAATCATTTAGTTTTCCAAAAAAATGCCACCACAACCGAGTTTGGAAGATGGTTTGAGCCTTTTTCATTTGGCCCCTCCCTCCATGTTATCATAACAACATGGGAATGATATTTTAATTATAAGAACTTCGATAAAGATAACCAAACAATATCTTCCTACATTATGGAATAAATCACGAATTAATCCATTGGATGGTTGATTAGTGTTATTCATAATATTCAAGAATAGGTTAAGGGGGATAAATCAAGAATATAACCATTAACTCAAGTTTGTTGGAAGGCGTTCTAGATGGGGAAGTAGTGTCCACATCCATAGGTATTCATCGGTGTTCTTCGTCACCTGTCATTTCCCTCAATATTCATTGAACCCTTGTTCATGGTTGGTGGAAGATGCCATGGAGATTTCTGAGAGGTTCCATTCTTGACTTTGATAAACTCATGCAAGAGATTAATTTAAATATATGGGAGGAGAGTTTCAACGCACCGCACAATTAATGAGATTCATTAATGAGTATAATTAATGAAGATCTTTAGTTCTATCAGTGGTGTGATTAAATATTATTATAATTTCTCCCAATGGTATGGTTACACAAATACAGAGTCCAGCCATTAAATGGATTGATGTTGAACCATGGTCCCACCACCATTTTTTCAACAGTTTCAATACAAGAAAAATAAAATAATAATTAGTTATTTTTTTGTGAAGTATAAGAAATTATCTTTTTCATTCAACCCCTGGTGGTCAAAGCTAAGATTCAGTTAACCGAATCCTGGTGCTGTAGATCCAACGGTGCACCATGATTTTAAATCTGAGTACTGGTACAGAAGATAGAAAATGATGCCTGCACGTTTACTGAATGTACCTTAAATGGATCAAAATACTATTTCTAGCACTTCGGGCCTCAGAATCATGTGGTGTCAATTTTCGTAGACTTGTAATAGTCCCAAATAATTTAAAAACAATATGTGGAATTTTTGGGCCTTTACATTCTCTCCACAATGGGGATTTTCATCCCCGAATTCTTCCATAATACTAATGGAAAATATGGGGGGTACTAAGGTTGTATCTGAGCCTCCCACTCCCATGTGCTCTACTAGATATTTCCATGCTACCAATGAACATGAACTAGAGGAATAGACCACCCATGAAGGACCCACTCGTGTTGATCATGTATCCCCATAGGGAACTCTGCAAACACATCTCCACGTCATTGATATCTATCTATTCGTAATCGATAACATTCGATGAATCATGAACGTACCTCCTCAATTACCTCACATGGATAACGTTATGCACCTTGTGCATATGTGGGGGAATAGCGAGATGGTACAAAACCTTTCCAACTCTACTGAGGATCTATAAAGGTTTTATGATCCTCGGAGGTAGCTTTTCACCCTGTTAAACCTTTGTAATCCCCATCTGGGTGACACCCATTGGAAGATATTCTCTCCCTTTTCAAAACCCAAGTGTATTCTTCTCCTCTTTGCATAAGACTTCTACCGAATCTGTGATGTATTCATCCTCTCTTGGATGATCTACACCTTATCTATGGTAGCGTGTACCATATTTGGACCCCTAAGAGCTGACTCCACTATTTGTTTCCAGCATCGTTGGGATCTGTAAGGTTGCCTGTATAGGGCCTCAAAAAGAGCCATGTCGATGGTGGAATGATAAATGTTGTTGTAAGAGAACTCCACTAGTGGCAGGTTGTCCTCCCAACTGCGGCCAAAATCAAGGACACTAGCATGAAGCATGTCCTCAAGACCATCTGTTTGAGGATGAAATGTGGTGCTCAAGTGTAGCTTAGTCCTGAATGCCTGCATCAATCCCTTACACAAGTGGGAGATAAAATGTGCATCGTGATCTGAGATGATCTTTGATGGAAACCCATGATGTCTTAATATCTCTTGTACGTAGATGTGTCTCATGATATCTTCATATTCCTTCTCTCATATGGGTATGTAGTGGGACGACTTCATCAGTATGTCAATTATCACCCATATGGAATTGTGGCCCAAGAACATATGTGGTAGCCCTGTCACAATGTCCATGGATATACCATCTCAATTCCATTCTGGCACCTTACGTGGCTGAGATAAGCCTACTGGTTCCTAATACTCAACCTTCACTTACTGAAAAGTGAGACATCGGGAGAATAACATTGGGAGAAAATGAATAATGAAACATGTTTATATTAATAAAATTTTATAACTTAACAAATTTTCTCTCTTATGAAGAAGAAATGTTTTTAACTAATGGATCGAGTAATAATTCATATTGGGTGAAAATGTGACTTAATGGGAGTTGGATCACTTTTTTCACTGAAATTATATAAAGGATATACATGGATGAACATGATTCAACAAGGTGTAGATTTGGTTCTTTGGTAGGGACTGAACCCTATAAAAACTTATCTACCATATATTATTTATTTATCAATATATATAGGTGATGTTGAGTTACAATGTTTAGTGGATCAAAATGATAAACATTTGTAGAGTTTAATATTTTCATAAATGAAATTATAAAATATCACCATTGATTGAACTCTCCTCTCAATGGTATATACATTTTTTATGAATACTAGGATTATCATAACAATATCTTACCAGTTCCAGATAATATTAAATTTTTCATGGATAATATCATATTGGATAATTACATAAGTATTTTTACAATAAATGGATAACAATTATTATGGATAAAAAAATTGAATTATTCAATATCTTATGTATAATTTTCTAGAGGTGATTAATATGGCTACCATAGAGCTTCCACATATTCGGAAAAATTCTCTTCTCGGATTTACTAATAGAATATATCTCAAGGTTAATTGAAATTATCATAATGATATTCTTGATTCCTTATCAGAAAATGAATACATGAAGGTTGTGGTTCTCAATATAGTGTTTTAATATGGGACAAAATGAAATATTCATTGAAGAAAATGTTAAAATAACTGAATTACACCATAAAATAAGGATAAATATGTCCAAAAATAATAAGATGCAAGATGATTAAATAATTTATAATTACTTCTCCCATTTAAATAAATTTTTTTGCATCATAATATAATCTAGAGAAATCCTGGATTGTGACACCATTACTAATAATTGATTAATAAAATTTTAGATATGATTTATTCTTAAGTCATTAAATTAAATGATAGATATGATTTATTTCGTGATAAATTACATAATACCATTTCATTATTTTTAATGAGGAATGACCTAGCATTCAAAATGAACATAAATGGTTAGATATTTTTTG
This sequence comes from Viscum album, assembly GCA_963277665.1. Lineage (NCBI taxonomy): Eukaryota > Viridiplantae > Streptophyta > Magnoliopsida > Santalales > Viscaceae > Viscum > Viscum album. The sequence goes on from OY728158.1 coordinate 438,075,079, forward strand.
ATGGTGTGAGTATATGGAATATAATAAAAAAAGATAAAATGGGAAACATTGAATCAAAAGGTGATATTGTAGAGAATAAAATAATTATTTATCATAAATATATATTTGAATTATTAAAAAGAATAATAAATTACAAATAAATCCACTAATTTTAATATATTGATGCTAGGGTAATTAGAATATTTTGAATAAAATATCCAATGAATAAAAATATAGAATAACAAAAATCCTGATTTAAATTAATGGATTACGAGGAAGACGTGGAGAAAAATATGATAGAAATTTATGAAAACAAACAGAAATAATAAAAACATCATATCATGTTACTGAATAAGTATTTTTGGTAATATTGATGAGTATAAATCCTCTAAAAATATGTATTTATATAATGATTTTATGTTGAATTTTATAACCATCATGGAACATGTTGAATGAAATGAATTATACATCAAATACTAATAAATTTGAATGTAATGAAACATATAATGATCATATAATGATATTAAAACATGATCAATATCTTAATCAAAGTAAAAAAATCATGTCATTGTTTTGAAGAAGTAATATGAAAATAAAAATGATGGGAAAGAAAAATTTATCAAAAGGAATATTTGTTAATATTATAAAATATTATCATGAAGTTCTGTGTTAAAAAATAATGGATAATAGTGAATGATATTGTTGAAAAATATACTTGTAACTAAGAATAGATTTGTTATACCAATTAAATATATCTCTTGGATTAATATAATATGATCAAAATTAATGATATGTTCTATAAATATAAAAATTTAATGTATAAAAACATCTCAATCTACTAGAAGAACTCATCCAAAAAATCAGGTAAAATATACTTCCTAAGAAACTTTTATCTAATTTTACTAATCATATATTTTTAATGCTTATAAAATGGGATAATGTTTATTATATAGGATATGATAATTAGAATACTTCAATAGAAATTAAAAATATCTTTTAGAATATTTATTTTGAACACTATGGGGAATAATATACTGATACATACAATGAATCTCAACAAAATTATCCCAGGAAGGAACCATAAATATAATGAATATCAAGGTAAAATATATATTATTGGTTTTGTGGGATATTTAGACCGATGGGAAACAAATTTTTTCACAAAACATATCTCTCAAGGAGTTGGAAATACATAAGGGGTAGAATCAATGGAAAAACAATAATAAAATTCTTGATGTTATAAAATTATACAAGTGAAATGGAATCATATGGAAAAAACCCCTTAAGGATTTCTTATTTTGAATTGTTGAATGATATTTGTGTAAGATATCATCAACATGGCCACTTTGATTTCGATTGAATGAAATCACATTTGTGAAAAATTGCTTATATGAAAAAGGAAAATTATTTTTTGAAATGGATTATTGGAATATATATATATATATAATTTTTTATATTTCTCTAAAATAAAAATAAAACGTTTTAACCATAGATTCATGATTATTTTTTTCAATAAATATAAATTATAATTATAAAATATTGAAAATAATTTGCGAACATGAAGGATAATAAATCACTTTTTGAAATGATATTTTGTAAAAAGTAAGAGTAATTTGGATGATATAAATAGAATCCTAAAGGATATAACAAAAGGATGTTATGTTTCATGATAAAAATGATCATAACTTATTTACTGTTACCTAGAACTACAATTATGAGAAGAAATTTATATTCTGAAAAGCTTCATGTTTCATTTTTATTTTTAATTATAATTTTTTTATTAAGCTATAAATTACTATTAGTAAGCTATTTAGAATTGGATATCCCAGTAATTATTTTTTTATGTATTCATTATGAAAAAATGTTTTTGAACTAGAAACATGACTTCTTGTCCAGAAAAACGTGAGAAAAGTTTCTAAATAAGAAGTCAAAATAACATTACTAAAACTGAATATGAATGATTATGTTATTTTCTAATATTTTTAGAAATAAATAATTACTTGTAGAAGTCATAATAAAATAGAAATATATTCCTCTAAACCTCTTAAGCTCATATATTCTAAACTATGTGGGTAGATAGAACACTAATCACCATATGTTAATTTGTATTTTTCCTTTCATATAAAATTCACCCAAATAAAAATCATAATGATCATGAATCCTAAATCAGAGGATCCAAATATGTTCAAATGTGTTATATAGGATGAAAACATTGACTTGATATTATATGTAATAAGGAAACGTTAAGTAATACCCAAGTAATTATTTCGACACATTCATTATAAAAAATGGAAATATACCCCCAATATAGTTTTATATACACTCCAAAAAATGCAGTATTAGAAATGAATAACAACAGTCAAGTTGATATTCGAAGAAACATGCTCAATGAATTTAAACAATGAAAATTATTCTGAAGAGGATCACTAAGTATATATTTACATATAGAATATAAAGAACTTATTATAATCAAAAACATTTTGACCCCTTAAATGATATGGTATAAAAAATCCTACAATGAATTACATAATTGTATTTGTGATTCCTCTTTTAATGAAGATCGCAAATTCTGAGTTAGTAAATCTTGATGGGAAAGAATTTGACTATGATAGTAATATTATATGTGATGATTTCGATCATTAGTGTGATTAGGAATGTAAGACAATATGAAAAATAAAAATTCATAGACATTTCAAAAACCATGTTGAATGAAATAATATCATAAAAAATCAAGAATCAATAGTTCAGTGTTGACAAAAATTGTGGTTTGATAATTACACATCACATATCTCTTAGGTATAACCATATTAGAATTATCAAAAAAAATTCAATACATAATTATTAAATTCAATGATTGAGGAGTAGTATTTAATTGATAATAATAATACCATGGATATTGTTTCTCAAACTAAAGTGATGAATGTTATAGGAATCAATTTAGGTTTAGAAATAAACGCACCAAATATGAAGATATTTAATGTAAAAATTATTTTCTTATTTGTGATAGTTATTAACAAGTAGGATTTTCTAATTTAAAATAATAATTTTTTTAACACTCCAAGCTTCCACGGTATGTGTTTCTTTGAATAATATAGTATCGTGTGTTGTACGCAACTTCACATTTTAACACACACCACAACCAATCAAACCAGCCGTTATGAATAGTAATAAATTTTTTTTGAAAATTTTAAAATTTTATCTATCAAAATGGACTTCATTTTTGTATTTGGAATATCGAGATTAGTTTAGGGTGAAATTTTTGTATTTTTCTGAAAACATTCAATTTTTTACGAATAGTGAAAAACACTAAGTTATAGTTTAAAACCTAATTTTTTATTAAATAATTATTTATTTTATTTAAATTTAATTAAGGTCAAAATATATACATAATACCTATATAAGTTCAATGTATTTCATTGGACTTAGTTTAGAATAATTTTAGATATATAAAAATTTTAATGAACTTTTCACTGTCTTTTACCCACCTCCTAGGAGAATTTGGAAATTCACATAATAATTAATTTTACCACTTCTTTGAGTGGAATTTATAAAATAATAGAGAAGTGGTTAATATTAAGGAGTAAAATTAGTTTCAGTGAGATGAAAATAATTTTTGGTGAATAGTAACTTTTAAATTTTATTTACCATGGTTAAAAGTAAATAGGGTAATTAAGGGTACAATAGATATTAATATTACCCTAAAACATGTCCTAATTCTATTGGACAAGTGTATCTAGACAAAACACAACATTAGGAATAAAATATTATTATTTAGGTCCACATGGATTAGATTAGGACATTTATTATTATTTAATTCAAAGAAGAGTTAAAAGAGATAAAATCAATGTTTAATAACTAATTGTTTTGTAATATAGGGTTATACAGAAGATAAATTTGATTATAATTATTTATTAGAAATATAAAAGGATTTCCTATATAATGGTTTTTTATTTATAATTTTTAGATGTTAAATAATTTAAATTATTTATGACACAATGGTGATGCAGTAATTACCTAATTAATGAAATATTTAAATAATTGATATTATAAATATCAAAATAAATTTAATTTCAAACTTTTTATGAATTACACTAATTTTCTAGGTTAATATGAAATATTAGGATTGGTTATATAAATTGTTTTCGAAGTAGAAATGCTATTATGAAATTATCAAAAACCAAATACCTAATAGAGTCAAAATTGACATAAAAGGGTTTTTAAAACAAATATTATATTATCAATTGATATTCTATTCATAAAAAACTAAGGATCAGACAGAGGACTTATAAAATGATATTTTTATCATTAATGGACCACTTTTGGGTCTATTGGAGGTATATAGTATGTTTATTAACTATATAATATAAAAATACAAAGAGACATGGTAAATGTCAAACTATTTAATTAACAGCTAAATATAAATGATAAAGTTAATATAGTGACCCAAACCATTATAAAATTTATTGGTTTAATGGATTTCAACCCATCCCCACCTTAAATTTTAAATATTCTACTTTGGAGCTATTAGAAACTGAATATGAATTTATTATAAAATAATATTTCGAGATTTTCCAAAGGTTCCCCTCTCCCCTCTTATAAAAGGGTACTCCCCCTTCCCTCTATTTTACACCTTCAATTCCTTTTTTCTCGGCCAACCCCTGCCTAAATATTCTATAAAAATTCCTAAATTCAATATATATGCCTTAGTTTGATCATAAATCCAACCCATGGAGCCCTTTTGATCAAATCAAAAGAAAGAACCCGAAGAAGAGGTAATGCTTTCACAACACTCTTTCAAGTTCCTTTCTACTTCAACTTCTTCTTTAATTGTTATTTTCATTCTAAAATATTAACTCCAATATATTTTATATACTGTGATTTTGTTATAAATATGGTACATCCATATTTAGTATTCTATCCATCCTTTGAATGACATGTCACCATACGTGCGTACGTACGGCCTACCATCTCCACGTCGTGGTGTAATTATTATTTCATACATTATTATTTTGATGGGTATAATAATGATATTTAATTCATGTAAATTATAAGTATAACATGATAATGATTCTTTATATATGATATACTATCCAATTATATATGATTATAATATCAAAATAATGGTATTATTGCACGTGCGTACATACGGACTACCGTCTCCACGAACGCGATGAGATTCATTCTTTATCGTATCCATACAAGTATAATTATAATTTTAGGATTAAAAATAATTTTTAATGATTTGATATCATTCTGTATATGAAAAAGATACAACCTATCCATAACAAACATGTATTATGTAACAATACATATAAAAGAAAATAAGTTAGCACCCGAAATGAAGATATTACTAAGATATTATTAACAAAGCAATGTTAAAATATCATATATGATATCATAATAAGTTATATTATTCTCTTAAAATTCAATAACAATTATTTCAACATTATACAGGAGGATAACCTACCCTTGACCAAGGAAAAGGTACAAAGTAATGGGCATCTTATCTCACTTTTAATTCCGTGAGATTTCCATTATTAGCCACTTATTTATTGCTTGTGGTGTGTGTACCACCCATGTTTGTATTCATTTTGTAATATACATTAATTAATGTATATTTATACCATAATTGTATGACCCTTCTTTCATGGGTGTATGTTTCGTAAGTTACCTAATCAACAAGGGAATTTGAAATTTCAAGTTCCACTCATTCGACTTGACGCATACATCATTGATTATTTTACTTCAAGATTATCTGTGGAATATCTATTCATTTGGTTATGTCATAATTTCCACTCTTCTTTCTATTGATATAATTTTGATACACATAATCACTCCATTGAAAAATTCTCAAGTCATCGGTATGAACTTGATAAGAGCAATTTTTACTCAATCTCGATTTGTTGAGTTAAACATCCAATTAATTAGTGTTGTTTTACAAGAATATGTGTGAATGTCCTTTGATTGTAATACACTGAATATCCAATCATATTGAGTGTATTTATATTTGTCACACATAATTATATCATTGTTTATCCTTAACCTAAGGATACAGCCTTTATAATAGATTTTATGTCAATTTACATTCCATTGAGACTCCTTTGTTGTTATACACCCAATCACTTTTATATGGTGTATATAATTTACTTTGATATAGTATATCAAAAATACCTTTATTCTCATGATATTACAATTTTTTTATTACCTCAATTATTTTTATTCAAGTGTCTCTCTTTTGGTTAGGAACTCTAACTAAAATATCATTTTAAAATGTTTTAAAGATTGATTATTCTAAATATTTCTCATAAGTGTCCATGTTTTGAAAATGGTTTTAAGGATTTATTTATATGGACATTAAAGTTTTCAAATCAATTTTTTTTTAAAAGTTTCAAAGTGTTATGGGAAACTTTTATTCAAAAGTCCTTTTTAAATGGATTCTTAACAAATAGTGTGACTTTTAAATGTTTTCAAGAAAAAGGGGGATATTTCTCTCAATAGTTTGATGATTATTTTAATCAATTTCAATATCCATAATTATTCTCGATTGAGGTTAATATAATAAAACACAATATTCCATATTGTATTGAATGAGTTATGTTTGACTGTGGATGAGCTATTTTTATACCATTAATGGTTTGTGGTTAAAGTATTGACATTTAGTATGCTATTTATAATACGAATATTTATGTTATGTCTCAAAATTTTCATATGATAAATGCATTGGACTTAATAAGAGATGGGTGGAGCCTGCTATAGCTCATAGATGCATCGGTTGGTCTCATGAGACAAACTTGTGTCTTGGCACAAGGCCTTGAAAAAATCTTATTTGTAGTCTTGGCACAAGGCCTTAACTATGTGGTTATGATAGTATTAAATTATGTGTTCCATCATTATAAAAGTGGTTATTGATATTTCATGTGGTTATTCGGATAGTATAATATCCATGTGAATAATTAAATGACATTATTTTATTTTATCTTTTCCATATTATGCTGATGTTCATGTTTAAAAGGAATTTGTTTTAGTTATACATTTCTTTAAATGTTTGTCCTTATTTATGAAAGATTCTGCTATATTGTTATTTTTACTTAGCATCTGAGCTGACCCCTTTCAATGTTTTATTTTTCCCATGATGTGAAGAAGTAATTTATGAATGTCCTATAGGGATAATATGAGGGGATATGAAGACAAGATGTTGTTGTAGTTTTTTTACTTTATGATGTAATGTAAGACTTATGAATATATCTAGTGTTTCTAAGACTACTAAACTAATTGGTATTTCAAGATTTTTCTTTGGTGATCATGCCAATGTTATGTAATAATTCACAGACTCTTGGAAACTAGGGTCGGGGCATTACAATTTTTACCACTTTCATAACATTAACATAACATAATTTCTAAGTCTATTGATACTCGAAAAATTATTAATGTATGGTAGATAAATGTTTTGTTATCTTTGCATGAAGGGGTAATATAAAAAGTTCAATACATTGGGAATCCCAAGTGGTTTATACCTTATAAAAGATGAAGCATGGTGATAAAAAATAATAAAAACTTGTATGGATTCAAATAGGAACCTTGCGATTGGTATAAAAAACATTAATTTTTTCATATAAGAATTCAATTTTTCTAATGAATAAGTTTATAAAAATTATCATAGGAATTAGACGAGTACATGTTCTCTGATTATAATAGTCTACATTGATAACAAAATATTTTTAGAGATACAAAATTTGAAAAAATTTCTCAATAGATTAAAATGAAAATTAATTTTTCAATCATCACATATATTATTTTCATTTTATGATTATATGTTAATCAAAAGGTAAAATACAGATTCCTCTTAGAATAAATGTTTTCTAAGGAGGTAATATAATTTGTTTCATGAAATATTGAATTTTATTTTTTAAATCAATTTTTTTTATATTGAGTAATGTGGATACTGTAAAAAGTGTTAATAAATAAGGGATTGATAACATGATTAGATGTTCACCCTATCATGTTGCATAAATACAAAACATTTCACCTATTACTCTATAGTGTGAATGATATTAGAGTGATCCAAATGAAACAACAATTTATGAAACAAAAACAATACATTGATATGTTGATGAAAATTAAATTTACAATATGGTCTACAGATAATTAAATTTGTTGAACTTAATTTGATGCAATTACTCAAAATTGTATTGATATTATAATGTTTAAAAAATAACATCAATAGGAACAATATTATTCTGAGTATTTTTTTGATTATGAATAGTAAGAAACATGGATCTATTACCTGGCATAAATCATTTGAAAAATATATTTCCACCACCTAGTAATGAATGAAAATTATGTGTATGAATGTTCATATGTAATATTTATAGGTGAATATTCAAACACCATTAAATATTATTCATTATAATGGGTGTTCCATTAATTTATCTAAAAAAATATAAAAAATTAATGATCTATAAACCATGATATAAAATATCATTTTACTATTGTGAAAGCTCATAGTGGGGACGTAATTCTTGATTAAATTTAGTATCAATATCAAAGTATTGATGCTACGACCAATTAAATTTGAAGGGAAATATCATATTATTGACATAGAAACTACTTATTTATCCTCCTACATTAATATAATAATGTCCTTGGTTAACCACCATGTGACTTTTACTTCTATTATCAATGATGGTAAATATTTACATATATGTACTCCATCATTAGTTAATATAAAACATATATTTTCGTTAAATGGTGTAGTGAAAGATCTGGATGTTATAATTTCAAAATTTGTGATTATTTATGGGGGAGTTTATCAATATAATGATCACATAATTTCTTATCACTTATGGTGGTATTACTTCAGAAAGAAATAAATAATTTTTTTTTTGTTTTAAGAAAGGACTCTATGAAAGTGGATTTGGTTTTGATGGAATTAGTGAAAATATTTATAGATAATATTTCTACCAAAAAAGGAAGGGATGAAAGATCCATTAGTTGGATTTTTTAATGATATTTGTATTAGTTTCCCAAAAAAACTAATATTTAATTACTTTCTAGGAGAAAATGTCCTACATCATATCATATGAAATTTTAGTTACATCTCTTACCATTTAATATGATAATTCGGTATTACTAAATGTTTTTAACAATGTGATTAATAAAATTTTCTATTGTTTATGTTGAATCAATTAATACTGTTTCTATATAGAGGTATCATGTATAATGTTTTAAGTTATTAAGTCGTGGGTATTTTGTATATGTTTTTTGATAATTGAACATATGATTAGATAATGAATGATCTCATAGAGACTATATAACTATGTCTGAATGGGAATACATCAACCCATCATATGGAGAACTTTTATTAATATATCTTATTGAGAAAGCTAAAAAGGATCACTCGATGATGTTATACAATATATGATTAAGATGGACAATGATATATATGGAAGGAGATATTTGAATTTAACAATCTAAATTCATCAAAAGAAGATTATTAGAAAATTTTGACCAAATTAAAGGATTTTTGTGGATGTACGGGGTCAAAAAATTAATTTTAATGAACCAAATAGTTGTGAGGATAACTGGATAAATATGGTTGATGATCTCTATATATAGGAATGTGACCTCATTATACATATATGTGTATAAATAAGATATAATATCTATCTTTAGTATATAATAAATAAATCATCAGATGGATGAATCCTATGAAAATCACAAGACATAGTAAGGCTAAGACCACTAGTCAATGAAATTTGATTATCATAGGTTTATGTAAAATTTTAAGCAATCATGTCTGATGTTCTTAATGTTTGAAATTTCCAATATTGAGTACCTGGGGGTGCATTTTTAAATATTAGGGATCTAGAAAAAGTATAATTAAATGAAGAATTATCAGATGGATGCGTTTTTATAAAGAGACAGATTGAGACGTTTTTACGACATATCATACATTTCATCCTTCATGATTAATAACAACAACCATTAAGATGATATCGAGTATTACGTTCAAAATATTAAATGTATCTATTATATTTTAAATATTTTATGAGGTTTTTGATAGTATTGTATAAGGTTTATTTGAATATTATGAACATGTAAGTTTTAAATGCCTAAATTGTGGTCAAATAAATATTTTGTTGAGTAAAAATTTTCAAATTTTATATCATGCTTTATCCATGATTTGTAAATTAATTATTACTACATAAAGAGGAAGAAGATCATTGTGATAGTTTTTAATTCATATAGATATTTCTAATCATTTTTGGGACCCTATTTGAATGAATAATCATGAAAAGAAAAAAATATTCCTGGAAAATATTTATATGCATGACAGAAGAGGATTTAATTTAGAAGAGACATCTGAATGATTAATGAGAATAAGAAAAAGTTATATAGAATTTTTAAATTGAGAGGAATTGGAAAGATGAATTTTGGATGGAGTTTATTTCATTTATCATTAATAGTTTAAATACTATGTTGGCACTAAAGAAGAAGTATGATATATATCTAGTGGGAACCAATAATATTTCATAACAAGATAAAGAAGGATCTTGATCATAGTTAGAAAATTTTTATTCATTCTAATTATAGAGTATATATCAATTGTTCAATGGGCATCAAAACAATACAGAATTTATAACTACCTAGGTATCAAACCATGTAAAAATTTTATTCCATTAATTTTTATGTATAAATTAATATAGATGAGGAAAATTTATAATATTTAAAAGTTTGAAATGCTAATATAGTAAATATAGTAGTTTTAATAGAATGGAAATTGTAAAAGATAATCATGTATTCACTCCACCTTCCTAGTGGTCAACACATTCATTGGATGTTCGGTTAATTATAATATGTACTACCTCACCATGACATGAATCATCATCTTCTTATAGTAAAAACCTAAAAAAATCCATATTATGTTACATTCCATTCTATTTTGTATTTTATTAATGTAGATCACATTATATATCATCTCAAAAAATTTATGTATACAAGTACATCTACTAATATCATCCAAAAAAGAAAAGGAAAATCTATTAGTACCAAATTATAATGTTAGGCATCATTAAAATGTTTCTCAATAAAATTACATATTCATAGAAATATTTTTCATTAACAAATAATCTTAAATATACATGTTTTTATTATTTTTCAAAATATGTCTCTTATAATAAAATAAATTATGAAAATATGATTATCTTTTGTATATATGGGAATTATCAATGAATTTTTGACCTCTATCTAATTCAAAAATCTTATGCATCTAACAATAATATTTTTGATACAGGGAATCACGTATCCCATTGTAAAATTTATATTTACTTTTTTAAAATATTACTCATTCCATTAAAAATGTTAGTTGTATATAGAATTTTATCCATTTAGCAGATTTTTCTAATTCCTCTATAATATTAGAAGCATCCAAAAATTAAATATTTCAGTAGATGAATTATACACATAATGAAATCCAAAACCATTTCCATATTATCTTCCAAATTATAAACCATAAATTATTTTTACAGTGGAATATAACATTGTAGTACTACACTACATAATCTTTACATAAAGCCAATAAATAAAATAACTTTATCATCATTGATTGTTTAACAATATAACCTAAAACTACTTAGTTATAATAAATTGTTTAATAGATATTTGAATGGATATCTCCAAATCATTAATTGGGATTTGGTTTTCAGATTCATTGTTTGTGTATTAATCTTAAATGGGAAAATGTGTGATATACATAACATTACAATATAAATAAATAAAATCCTCAAACATCCATGATTAATTTTTGGGGTTTTCCATAATTTTGTTGGTTGAATATTTAGAGTATTAAAAAATTTTAACATGCCATGATATATTATGTTTAACAATATACAAAAAAAAATTCATTGAGTTTTTTTCAGATGTGAATTATCTATGGAAATTTTAGAATCAAGGAAATAAATGAATGCTTTTCCATGGTGATCTTTTGGAATAACAAGATGGATTTAAATTTTTATGGAATGATAGAACATATTGAAAATAATCCCATTAACATTAGATGATGAAAGAAATAATTTATTTGAATAATTTTGGTGATTTGATAATCCTCATGATGTCGTAGATAGTTGAATACATTTTCACTGTAAATATCAATGTTAGAATATTTTTATAGATAGTATTTCATCAGAAATTAGAACCCAATATTTTACAATTTTTTTAATATAAGATTTTTTATAAACCCATATCACACTTCTAGGAAAGATGAGTACGATGAGGCTTATGTAGATATTTTTTATACAGTAGAATTTTTTTCATCCACTTGTACTATAATGATATTCAGGTGAGTATAATATTCCCTGATGATATCAATTGAATTATGGAAATTATCCTCCAAATAATAGTCTTATATTTTCTTTATAAAATTAATTTATTGAAAAAATTATAGAACGATTATCAATTGAATAAAATTATAACAAATCATTCATTAGATTTTTATTAACTCCAATTGGGTTTGAAGATGATTAATGTTGAATATCAATATAGTTACGTATAGATAAAATTTATTTCCAATGTGGTGAAAAAAATATTTGATGAGTTTTCTTGATATTAACATGAATGAAAAATTCTTTAATTAAATATTAAATTTAACAGCTTCATATTGGATAATAATACATTCAAATTAATGAGATTTTCTAATTAGTGAAAAAATTTCATGAAAACATCAACTATTTAAAAATTTTGTGATATATCTGATCGGGGTTTTGAAAATATATGGTTCACAAAAAAATAGGTTATTTTAGAATTATTAATATTGAATGTTTTAAATTAAGAATCTTAAAAAAATCATCTTCATTGTTCAATAATTCTATGCTTGAGGATGTGGAGTATTCCCCTTGATATCTATTATTGGTAATCCAATATCTAAATACTCACTATGATTTATCATAATTTTATTGGGATATAATTGATATTAGCCACTAATTGTATGTATGAGACCCTTCAAATGATATTTTACACGTTTATCTTACCTATATCATTTTCCCCATAGCATAATGAGCTAAATAAATACTTCTTGATGTCCATTTTTAATCAAAATTATTCAATTATATGTATAAAAATTAAACAGAAATAATATGATATAGTCTCTATATATTTGTGAATTTCCACGAAAACACATCCATATGTAGTTCAATAATAGGAACGTACATCTGTAATTAATCAACCATAATTTCTATGCTATTAAAAATAGAATATATGTTTTATTTGGTTCAAGATTAAATATGTTTACTTCAAAAAAATCTATAGATATAACTTCTCAAAATGTAGAGACTGTATTACAATGTTCTTCTTCATTCTCACCATCATTGGTAGAGGTTGATTCATCATTTTTTGTCACCACCAATTCTATGATAATCTCTTTGTCATCTTCATAACTACACTATATGACTTGGATGAGCGCTTAGTTTATTTTATATATTCCTTGTGAATGGATACATATGCCTCTGATTCTATTATCCCCTATTGATTAAATATTTTTTATATTATAAATTATTCTTTGTAATGATTATTAAGGGTTATTTGGGATAATGGTGTAACAATACTTGAATATTGGTTTAATTTGTAATTATTTTAGAAAAAACAATCCTTTTAAAAATATAATAGGATAACAATGATGTTTTTATATCCATATTAATAGAAAATTATAGTATTAAAACCTTTTTATCTGGTTGTATGTCTCTATGATTATAATATCTAGAATCATCACCATGACTCAGTGGATTAAAAGTTGAAAATAAACTATTCATTTTGTTTAAAAGAAGGAGTAGAAAATATTTAATACCATTGATGGGTGAGATTTGTAATGTTACCTTTATTTCAATATATATCTTCCCAATTCTTGTATCTTCTATAAACATATCACATTTTATGAATCAAATGGTTATTTTTTATCAAAAATCATTCCCAAGTTCACATCAATTTATTATTTCAGATACTAATACTATATTAAGGGTAGCTTTATGTGAAAATGATGCCACAATATCCCCAAAATGGAATTGATAGTAGTAACCTGCCAAAAAATCATAAACTCAAAATTAGATCGAATATAATTTAATATTTTCTTATGTAATAATACTCATTATCTAAAATAAGAAAACATATTATTTTTGGTAAAATTATTGTTTTTTTGAATTCATTGGATACAATTCCATTAATGATCAAATAGATATACCATCCATGGAAATAATATTTCAAAATATATAATATTATTGATTCTAGAATAGGAATTTATTAAATTTCGCAAGTAACCACTTTCTCATTAAAACAACATGAATGATAGTCAAATGTGTTTCAGAATATATGTATCTCTTAGAGTATAAAAAATGTCATCATTAAATACCCAAAAAAAATAGCATCAATCTAACATTTGAATAATAAATTCATTAAATCTATAGAAAAAGATAGTGTATTTTTTTAACCAAAATGTAACTTCATGAACATATAATATTCATGGCCATTATTAATGTATATTTTAGCGATATCTCAATTTTTATCTTTTATCTGGTGACAACAATATTGGAAATTAATCTCTGTGACATATTCAGTCCCCGAATATTAATCAAATAGGTCATCCACAGAAGTTAATATATACTTTTCCCATATATTAACTCCTTTCATTTCACTATACTCAATTCATAACCATAGTGTTATATCCTTTTTATAAAAATATAAGTCATGTTTCCCCTTAGCTGAATTACTTAATAAGTGATCTCGTTATTACAAAATTATTATAATTGACTCTTAAAAAAATAATTCCAATATAAACTATCTATATTAAGGCTTATATATGTGTTTTTATTAAGGAAATAATTAATAGAGACTTAAATATTTGAATTATAGTGAAATTCATGAAAATAATCAGGAAAAACAGAAATATATATTGTTAAAATGTGGGTACGTAGTCTATTTTAAAAAAAAACCATTTTTAATAATAGACTACAAATCATCAATTTTTTCATCAATTATTTCAAGAAAACTAGTTATATTTATTTGTTAATAAAAAAATGAGTAATGACATATACCCTTAAAGCATATTAATTCCATATATTTTTCACAATTTATAACTTATTTATTCAAATAATAAACATTCTCTTTATAATAACATAATTATTTATTTGAGAAAAAATTTAAAATATAATATAGGTATAATAATTATATTTAAAACTAGAAAACTCCCACTATATAATATTTGAACTACATAGTTTATTATTGTTACAATCAATGTACAACCCGATTTTATAATTGTTAAACCATTCCATAATGAATCAGAGAGTGATTGAATATTGTTTTCTAACATGAATTATATAATTGATCACTTGGATCCTAAATAATATAATATATTATATATCATTTAACATATAATTAGAGTACATACTATAATATAAATTATTTATTCAACTTCAACTATTAATAATATAAAATAACATCCTCAATCCACAATCCTTTTATGTGGTTCTTTCCCCTAGGATGCGGTTAATTGATTATAGTAATTTCATATCTCATTATTGTTCAATAATTTGACATTGCTTTATTATTTGTTACAATAATAATAATGATCATGATTACAAATATATACAGATGTAAATAATAAACATAATCCTTTAATTCTAGGCCCATGATGCCCTTCTCCGTATTATTATATATAAGGATATAAACATTTTATTTTATATTATTTTATTGTTGACTTTTCAATATTATGTTAAACAATAATTTTCTCCATTTCCATTATTAATAAATGGTTTTGAAAATTAATTCTCAATTTTTATAGAACCCATCATTATCGCCTCATATATAGAAGTGTTTAACTGTTCTGATGCTTTTTATGAGTTGGATTTATACCATAACATATTTGACCAATACTGATTTCATGGTTAAATAAAAAACCCTCAAGATAAATTGAGAACTTTATGAAATTATCATCACACCAAACAAATTTTTTCATTATTTTATCACAAATTCATGAATTTCATTTCAATATTAGTGTATCTATACTTGTAATATATTTTTTCCAAACAAATCAGACTAAATGCAGTTCTCTATTTTTTTCTTATACCCTAATAATTTTTTGTATTTTTAATTATTGAAAAAAAGTGGTAAAAACACAGTAAATGGTATACAACCATGAAAAAAACCATAGTACTCCCTAATTTCAAGTTAATCATATGTAAACAAATACCCATAATTTTACCACCATGGGATTAGTTCACCCACAGAGTGATGCATGCTTTTCCCTCACAAGACAATCTGAAGTGGTTGATATTGGTTAAAAGGGATATCTAATTCACTATTTTGTAAAAGATATTTATTCGAAATAGTATAAATTTCCATGGAATAATAATAATTTGATCAATATAAAAATTATCCCAATTTACTATATTATTTAATCAATCCCCACAATTTACTACATTGTTTTTGTGGATTCTATTTCCTATGGAAGGCACCATTATCTAATTAATAGAGCATTATAAATAGTAATATTATATACTATTAATGCTTAAAACCTATGTTACTTAAAACTTTTTAAAATATGTTCCTATTAATATGATACGTATGAAAAAAATTCTAAAACAATCTCTATTTCTTCTCTAAAATATATAATTTTCTATATTTATTATTTTAAATATTATTCTTACAGTTTATACTAATAATTTACATAATCCTAAATCAAATACCCTAATGTGGTCAATTTATAGACGTTGGATTATTTATTAAATGATGACCAAATAATATGATATAAATTACCCAAGATCATGTTTCAGTAAAACTTTAGTCATGAAATAAACAATACAATAAAATATGAAAAATTATACCAATTATGTATAAATAAGTATTTTTTAGTGTTTTCCATATAATTAGACAAAAATAATAATACACTTAATTACATAGTGAATTTAGAGACCAATGGAATGGTTGTACTCAATATTTTATTAAGGGATAAAAAACTATAATATTTATCATATAATAATTATAACAGGATAAATATATTAAACATGATTAAAGAAATAATTCCACACCAATAAATATAAAAGAATAAAATGGTCTATGGTTACCAGATGATATAAATATAGATATTCGTAATATTAAATGATCCCGTAATAATTGATATTATGGGAATACATAATACTGAACATCATAAATATAACATTAAATTATTGTATCAAAACATCACAAATAAAAGGGAAAGGATGCACCCATTACCCCATTATAATTGTCTTAGGAGGCCTACTAATACACTAGGTGGATATATAATTTTGGTCTAACCAGTTACAGAAACATTCAAATAAAATCATAATATACATAATTAGAATTGAAAATAGAAGACATCAATTGGAAATATATAATACTATTCTTAACTCCTAAATGAATCGAATTATACCATGTATTAACATATTGAGAAAATAATTATATATATGTTTTAGTATATATTGTTAATTAATAAAATAACAAGGGACTTTAGCTTAATTTCAATGTAGATTATTATGAATAATTTAGGATTATCAATGTTGAAATAAGTTCCCATATTATGAATTAAATTCATAGTTATAGTTATTTTGAATTTACATAGACTAAGTGGATAATTGAGATTATATGATTGCATTCATTTATATTATACAATAGAATACCAAATAAATTCCAATACAATTTGATAAAATATTTATTAATATGTTATGACTTATATTTAATATATATTTGGTATATAAAATTTATTTAAAAAGAAACCTCAATGTATGTATGTTTTTTTACAGAAGATGAAATTATTCAAAATAGAGATTCATATACATATTACTTGATAAAAATTAAGACCAAATAATATTAATAACAACTTATATTACTATATACTATATTAAAAACAATACTTCTATAATACCAAATATATTTTTCATATGAAGTAATTTTTTTATACTGATAAAATATAGTGTTTCATGCCTCTTGATATATTTCAAACATTATGAGTGGACAATGATGTGTGTAAAATTATGTCTATAAATTAGATTATATGATAAGAAAATTATTTATAATTAATTTAAAAAATATTAGAATATAATATAATAAATGGAAAATTATTCTATAATGGAAATATAAATAATTATTCACAAGAAATATTTATATAGAAAAGACAGTTACATTGACATGCTAATGACTTATGAAAAGGGTAATATGATAGGGACTTTTCTATTTTATACTTTGTATAATGGTTGTGGCCAAAGCCTTATTTATTATTAAAGTAAAGCAAATTCCTCTTTAACTGGGTAAAGGGAGACTCATTACGTAGCATGAAGGACCATTGGAATTTTAGCTGATTACATGGCCCATATCCCCATTTTATTGGCCCAAGGCCCATTATATGAATATTACAACTATATTACCCATGCTGATATAGTACTGCCCAGTACCGGCCTCTGCTACAGTACTCTTCCACCGCTACATTGGCCTGCCACCGCTATAGTGCCCATCGTTGCTACAGTGTTGCTGCTGCTACAGTACACAACAATACTACAACAACACCTGCACCCAATGGGTTTTGATATATAATCATGTATGTATATTAAGTGGTATTTTAAAATATATTATAACAAGATAATTCTAAATGGGAAATGAAGAGGTATAAATTGGAACCCTGACCACTCATGTGCTTTTTTCTCTATATTTGACCCTTAATACCAACTAAACTATTTTATATTGAAGATATAGTTATTGGGGATTGTTAATTAGAGACATATTAGGGGGTAATTTTAATGTTATTCTTTATAAATAATAAGAATTTGTGCATATTTATTTTTTTACTAATAAGGTTTCAATATAGAGTGTTATTTAATATTATATTTTCCCATTACCTCAAGTGATCCACTACTCCCCAAAGTTCCAAATTACCGCCCTAATGCTCTAATATAATCTATATTTAGATAATAAACATTTATATACCTTCATTGATTTGAGTCTTGTATATATATATATATATGATTTTATATTTATTGTATTTCACTAAATGTGGCTGTTTGTTATTCTATATTTCGATTTTTACATATAATATCCAAATTCTACCCCTAATACAAAATCAAAAAATAGATTTTAAATATATGATATATTTTATCTAAATTATTAATCTAATTGTGTACATTTTAATTTTTAAATTATTGAGACATAATTAATAAATCAAATTCTATCATAGTAAACAACATTTAAATACAAAAATCATTTTTACATTAATAATAAATAAATTATAGATATATAAACATTTATTTTAATACAATAATCCCTAAAAATAAGGATTTTAATTGTATTAATTGCATGGGATTGTTTTTATTATCATTTATCTAGTTTGTATTTACACTAACATGAACATCCTCAATATATGATACTTTTTAAACATCAATTTATTGGTCATTTTCATGGGTATGGTAAAAAGGAATAAAATGTAACTCTGCCTACATTTCATGATCTGATAAATTTCCTTCATATGGTACGTTTATATTCATTTATTTAAGGATTTATTCCTTCTATATTAATTAAATTTCATCATTACCATTAATATAAAATAATTATAATGGTAACCATATAACTATAATATCACCAACATCTATAATACCCTATAGTCACATAAAACATATACATAAACTTGCCACTAATAAAATCATTCTTTATAGTCCAATATTTTTTATTTCTCATTTTTAGACTAATCAATATTTAAATTCTGATATATGTATTTTTATTCATTTTGGATAATATTTTTATGACCATAGATATTATTAATGTATATGATCTAGGGGAATTTACATTATAATCACATTAATTATTATTTTTTATTTTTTATTTTTTAAAATGGTGTAAATAAATATATGCAATTCTATTTTACATAATCATCTATTATATAAATATTTATTACAACAATATTAAGGGAATTATGATATTCTTGTCAGGAAAATTCTTTTAATGGGGGTTTGGTAGTGTAGGTTCTCTATAATGAGGGTTGTGAATTTAAGTATTCCTTTTTTCATCTTTTCACTCGATAACTGTCACATAAATGACTTATTTTATAGGTAAATTTTATTTAATTTCTCTTCATTCCTTTTTTTGGGGTGTCCTAAGATCTTATGGAGGAATGAGTGATTTTTAATGAATTGGGCCAAACCGTGAGCCCAATTCCAGTTTTAAAAATAACTTTTGTTTCTTTTATAACTCAATAATTTTTCAAAATTTTTCAACCATTCAAATTCCAACTTGAACTCCCCTGACATATTAACACCACCGAGTCAATTTGGATCCAATAAAAATCCATAACCAAGGATTATTTGGGTTTTTATTTAATGAGTTGGGCCTGCCCGAAATCCCAATTCCAGTTTAAAAAATAATTTTTTTTATAAGTTATTCAATTTTTTGGATTTTTTGGTGATGCCAATTCTCATCCAAGACCATTGAACCCAAAAACGTGTCTAACCTATCTCTCCCTCTTTGGAGCACTGGTTCATCGTGAATTGGTGTAGAACTCCATAGGGTTCCTCAAATCGTCGATATTTGAAGTGGTAAATTCTTTCTTTCATAACTCCCTCAATTCTTAATATTTTTCCTCCATTCTAGTTCGTAAATGGCTTACTGATTATTTTTCGAATGAACCCTGAATTGTGGATGTTTTAAATTTCAGCTAATGTTGTTTTAGAGTGATTAATTCACTATACTTCAAGTAAGTGTGTCCATTTCTTTCCTATTTGAAATTTCTTAGGGTTTCATTTATTTTTATTAGGTTTTATTCCATCTTACATGAAGTCCCAAATGACCAGGGGTTATGGTTTCGAACCTAAGATTTAACCATGGGGGTTTTTTCAATTCTTTTAGTTTTAGGTTTGTTCTATTTCCTTATTGGTGCGACGGCAGTTCGAATTAATATTCGCACGGTGATTCAACGGTTTTCCTTAATTTAGTAGTTGATTCCATTTTGTATGCAGTATTTTTGAATTGGCTACTATGTTTATCTTATTTTTCTACTTATTTAATTTTATTATTTCTGAAAAAATAGTTTTAGTGGTGTTTGTATTTAAAATTAATCTTAAATGCCAATTTCATATGAAATTGGGGGATTTTCATAGAAATGTTTTATTAGTTTATTTGGGGCTACCCTAGAAGTAATTAGTTTATTTTATTGAACTGTAATAGGGCTGAAAATATTGTTTTGAATGATTATCCTTGTGTTTGTTCCTGTGGAAGTTGTTTTTAATGTTATTTGGGAACCACATGATATTCAAAGAGTGGTGTTGTCTAAAAATAGAGGATTTTTAATGATGTCATTTCTTGAACCATATGGGGCTTCCCTAAAAATGATTTTTTGTTTTCAATAAAATGTATTCGGCTTCCCTTTATATTTTGGAAACAGAAAAATGTGCACATAGTGTGAAAGTGGGGTTTTTAAGGAATTTCTTCTCCGAAACACAATGGGATTTTTAGGAATTGTTTTATTAAAAATCTAAGTGTTTTGTTGCGTGTTTTAAGTTTTAAAAAAATGTGATGGCTAAATTATTTGTTGTGTTTGACCATTAATGGTGTTTTATATGAAAATTGATTTATGTTGCATGCTGAAATTGATTGAGCCTAAAAGGGGAAGCCCTGGTACCTAGGTGGGGTGGATTTGTACTATTACGACTTATAGATCGGATGGTTTTTGTCCCTGTTTCACATAGAATTTGATAATGAAAACTCTAACTAAACTATGTGGATGATTATTTGGGACCACTAGTTTATATGTATGTTCCCTACTAGTGTCTCGTGAAAGAGAACGAATTTTTCTATGGTTACATTTCACCGAGGTACGAGGTACATAGGGCCTAAGACAACCTAGTGCCTAGGGGTGTTTCCAATGTTGTTTCTCAATGTTTTTGTAGTATTTACCCATTTCATAGGGTGTTTTTTGCAGTAAATTAAAGTAGATAACATTTATATTCAAATATGTGAACATTATGTAAATTTTGGATTGAAAATCGTTTTCAAATGTATGTTACATTTCATGGAATTTTAACACTGCTTTTCCGTGCCTATTAAAACTGCTTTCTTTTTCACAATGTATTGCATGATATTTAGAATAATTGGGTGGTATCTTATTGGGATTAGGATCACACCCTACTTACACCCCTTGGGTTTAAGTAGACTTGGTTATGTTTGACTCAGGTATAGTAAAGGCTAAGGTTGATGGCGGTTCAGGGGGTCGTTTTCCATCCTTAGTGTGGAGTTTTGGAGACGTCTTGTGGGTGATTACACCTTGTCATCTGGAGTCCTTTTCGCTGTCTCGCTAATGTATTTTTTTTTTATTTGGAATTTTTCTATTGTCTTTAAACTAATGTATTCAGTTCTTTTTTTTTTGTTAAGACTTGTTTGGCTCGAAAATTTCAGATTTATATTATTGATTGTTTTAATGTGTTATGCTTTCGTACTCGAGTAAATCATTCCCCAACCTAAATCAATGATACCTAGGAAATTGTGCCAGCCTGTGGGGATAGGTAACGCCATTCAGGCGTTGTCACGTGATGGGTTTGGTGCCAGTACTGGTGGCAACCAGAATTGGTTTGTGACAAAAATGTTATTATAGGAGGTTAACATTTTTGGGTTATATTGCTATTTTGGGATGAGTTGGGATAGACAGAAGCTAGGACTGTCGGGGCTCAGGGTTTTGGTTGTGAGCTGGGTGCCTGGACCGCACCTTTCATGGTAGACCTTGAGTCACCAGGGGATGTTGGAATTTATAGATTGACTTCAATTCTAGGTGAGACATGTGGGCTGCTGACCACATGTGGACATAAGGCGGATGTAGAGTAGTTGTTTCTTATATTAATTAAATGTGTTTAGTTTATTTTTATTTTATGTATTTGATTATAATTTTCAGAATTGTGGTATTGATTATTGTTTTGTTAATGTTGTATATTGTAGCAACATGACTCCCCTGAAATCTCCCATGCACCCAAAGGATAAAGCTGGAGAGAGTTCTCCCACACCGATTGATCAGAGGGTCATTGAGGTTATGGTTCAGACAATCCAAGCATTGGTAGAGGGACCAGCACCTGCTCCTATTACTTTTAGGGTAGAAGAGATAATTCATAGATTAGATAGAGCACAAGAGTTTCTAAAAAACAAGCCTCCTACCTTTTGAGGTAGCTCAAAACCCCAGGAAGCAGAAGAACGGATCGGGAATATCAAGTGTATGTTTTAGTTCCTAGAAACACCCGAGGATCTTAGGGTGAAGTGTGCATTCTTTTTGTTGGAGGGTACCAATCGTAAGTGGTGGGAGTCAGTGCTTCAGGTTGGGAAGAATGAGCAGATGCGCTTGGGATATTTCAAGGTTGTCTTCAATGAACAGTACTTCCCCTGAGGTGTTCGTTTATGCTAGGTCTATAGAGTACATGGAAGTTGTTCAGGGGAATCTATATGTGATGGAGTATGCCAACCGTTTTTCTTAGTTTTTTTGGTATGCTCCATAAATTGTCTCTAATGAGCATGTGAAGGCCCCGAGGATTGAGAAAGGCTTGCGACCAGATATATACGTCCAGGTGTTCTTGTTTAAACTAAGGGCCTATGATGAGGTTGTTGGTCGGGCGTGAATGGTGGATATTGATAGAAAATGCAGGGCCGGTTTCTATGGTTCAATATCTACGTTGGGATGTGGCAGCTCCTATGAGAAGAAAAGGAAGCAGAATGATCATGTGAAGAAAGGATGTGGCAGTTCAGGGCACTCTTCCATGAAGTTTTCGTCAGTAGCATCGGATGCAAAATAAGTCTTGTGCCACCATTGTGGGAAGCCTGGGCACATCCGAACAGCATGTACACTTCCTCCAAAGCCTTGTTACCAGTGTGGAGGTATGGGGCATTTGCAGCTTTTCTGTGGTGTGTCACATCCAATTCCGAGTGGGGCTGGGTCAGTGGCTTCAAAAGGAGTGTCAGCATAGTTTGATCGCATATTATATAGTTGCATCTCTTTTTGATATTGGGCCTCTATTTCATTTATTTCTGCCCGTTTCATAGACGTGATTAATTTTCCAACTGATTTGATGTCTTTCACAATGGAGTTGGTGACACCGCTGGGAAAGAAGAAGGAGTAGGGTCTCAGGTGCCCGTTGTGTGCGCTTTCTCTATTAGGGGTCAAGATGGAGTGGGACCTTTTGGTCTTAGATATGGACCTTTTTGATGTCATACTCGGGAGGGATTGGATAATACACTTCTAGGAACACATTTATTTTTAAAGATGGCATGTGAGTATCACGACACATAATGGGAGTCGTCAGGTTTTTCGTGGAGAATGAGATCCTCGGTCAAGTCATGTAGGGCCTCCACTACCAGAGTTGGGAAGTGTAATATTCTAGTTTTCTTCGAGTATACTAGAGGATAGTATTTCCCATAAAGGTACACTACGTCATGTAGTGACTGAGTTTCTAGAGTAATTCTCGGATGATTTTTAAGGTTTTCCCCCGGAGTGAGATTTGGAGTTTTCGATTGATCTGGCATCAGGAACACAGTCAATATCTCTTCCCTCTTATCGAATAGCCCCCAATGAGCTAAGGGAATTAATGATACCAGTGGAAGACTTAGAATTTAAATGATTCATTCAATTGACAGTCCTTCCTTGGGTCTCTCATGTGTTGTTCGTGAAAAAGACTGATGGATCCCTCTGGTTCTGAATTGACTACTAAAAGCCGAATAAGGCAAAAAATAAGAATAAATACCCTTTTCCTAGAATAGATGATTTGTTCGATCAGTTTTAGGGGAAAAACTGGTTCTCAATGATAGACCTAGGTTCGGGGTATCATCAACTTCGGGTGAAAGAGTCAGATATCCCATAGACAACATTTTGAAGCAGGTATGACCACTTTGAGTATTTGGTCATGCCCTTCAGATTTACAAATGCTCTAGCGGTCTTTATGGAATCTATGAACAGGGTTTTTCATCAGTATCTTGATTCCATTATTGAGGTTTTTGGAGATTACATTTTAGTATACTCTAGCTCTGAGGAGGAACACAAACATCACTTGAGGATCGTTTTGGGTACATTACGGGATCACCATCTCTATTAAATGTTGTCAATGTTCACTTTCTGGATCAGGGAGGGGATATTTCAGGGGCATGTGATCTTGGAGGATGAAGTTTCAGTGGACCCCATGAAAATTAGTCTGGTCAAGTTATGGGAGAAACTGAATAATGTGTTGAGATCATGATTTTCCTGGGCCTGGTTGGTTATTACAGGCAAATCATTCAGTATTTCTCTCGGCTTTCTTGACAAATGACTACACTCACCCATAAAGGGGTGAAATTTGTATGGGGTTGAGAATTTTAGGCATCATTTGAGGAGCTGAAGAGGCGGTTGACCACTTCCCCCGTGCTGATTTTTCCAAAGGCTGGAAAGGGATATGTGGTTAATTGGGATGCTTCAGGTATGGGTCATGGGTGCGTAATTATGTAGGATGATCACGTGGTGGCATATGTCTCTCACCAACTCTGACCACAAAAAAAAAAGAACTTCCCTATCCATTTATTGGAGTTGGCCACAGTTATGCATGCTTTAAAAACTTGGCGTCACTACTTCTTTGGGGTGATGTTTGTGGTCTAATATGATCACAAAATCTTAGCCTATATCTACTCACATAAGGACATAAATTTGAGGTAGCATCGCTGGATTGAGTACTTTCAGGGGTTTGAAATTGACATTTTTTATACCATAGGCAAGGGTAATGTGGTGGCCGTTGCTTTGAGTAGAAGAGTTCTAGTGCAGGCTTTGAGGATGTCTAGTGATGGGTGGACTTTTATGGGGCTCATTTCCCAGATGCATGTGGAGACCAGGGAACACAGTGGAGGGGAATTCTTACTGAGTGTCCAGTTCACTCCTTCCATTCTGGAGTTGATTCAATGGGAACATCCCAATGATGAGATTTGTCAGAGGTCGAAGCAATTTCTACAGGGTGGGGATACATCCTCTGATTGGTCATCGTCTATCGAATGCATCTAGTGCTTCTAGGGCCGTTCAGTATTGATATTATCTCTGCATAAGGTGTTCATTCAGGATAGCCACCAGTCTCATTGTGATGTCCATCCAGGGGCCACTAAGATGTATTATGATTTCTGTCGGTAGTTTTGGTGTCCTGTTATGAGACAGGACATAGTAGACTTTGTTTCAAGATGCTACACATTCTAGAAGGTGATAGCAGAGCACCAAAGTCCCTATGGATTTCTCCAAGCCCTACTCATTACTTCCTGGAAGTGGGACGAGGCCTCCATGGACTTCATTGTTGGCTTACCTCGTACACCTCAGGGTAAGAATACTATTTGGGTGGTGATTGATCATCTGACCAAATCATCCCACTTCATTCTGAAAAAAGATATAACTAAAGTGGATGATTTGGTCCGTTTTTATCTTCAAGAAGTGGTGAGACTTCATGGCATACCATCAGCAATTGTCTCAGATAAAGACCCCCACTTTAATTATCGATTTTGGGAAGGCCTTTGAAAGTCCTTGTGGTATTATATTAATATGAACACGACATACCAATCTCAGAAATATGGTCACAAAATGGGTGAATCAGATTTTAGAGGACATGCTTCGTGTATGTGTTTTGGACTTTGGAGGTTCTTGGGATATCCAGTTGATATTGGTTGAGTTTTTTTACATTAACAGTTATGAATCCTCAATTCGAATGGCCCCTTTTGAGGCGCTCTATGGTTGTCCTTGTCGGTCCCCCCTATGTTGTGCTGACATAGGAGAGACATCCCTGTTGGGGTCGAGAATTGTGTAGGAGACTTATGAGAAGGTCAAGTTGATCAGGAATTTCTTATTGACAGCTCAGATTCATCATAAATCTTATGCTGGCCGGAGGCAATGAGACCTATAGTTTCTTGATGGTGACAGGGTGTTCTTGAAAGTGGCCCCTCGTCTGGGCCATCATTGATTGGGGAAGCAAGGTTAGATGATTTTGTTGTATGTAGGTCCCATTGAGATCACCAACAATATTGGAAACTTGGCATACAGGTCAGAATTACCTTCTCAGTTTACGTCCATCCATGATGCCATCCACGTCTCTTAGTTGAAGAAATACATCCCGGATCCATCCCATGTGTTGAGTTGGGAAGAACTTAAGATAGATCCTCACTTGTCTATTTTTGAGAGTCCGGTAAAAATAGTGGACTCCCAAGAGAAGATACTTCAAGGGAAGTCTATTCCATTATTTCGGGTTCTATGTTAGCATGGTAATGATACACACAAGGCATGGGAGCGAAAGTTATGGGTCGAGGAAGAGTACCCGTTCTTGTTTTCCAATCAAGCTTCAGATTGACTTTCCAGGGAGAAAAGCCATTCATGGTGGGGAGAATTATCACATAAATGACTTATTATAAAGGTAAATTTCATTTAATTTCTATTCATTCCTTATTTTGGGGGTTTCCTACGTTTTTATAGAGGAATGAGTGAGTTTTCATGAATTGGTCCAAACCATAAACCCAATTCCAGTTTTAAAAATAACATTTTTTTATTTTATAACTCATTCATTTATCAAGATTTTACATCCATTCAAATTCATACATGGCCTCCGCTGATCTATTAACACCACCAAGTAAATTTGGAGCATTTAGAATTCCATAACAGTGGTTTATTTGTGTTTTTATTTAAGTTATTGGGCCTTCTCAAAAGCCCAATTCTAGTTTTAAAAATCAATGTTTTTTATTTAATAACATATTCAGTTTTTGGGATTTATCGGTGATTCCATGTCTCACCAAGTACATTGAATCCAGACACACGTTTAAACTCTCTCCTTCCTCTTTGGATCACTGGTTCATCTAGAATTGGAGCAGAACTCTATAGAGTTCCTCAAATCATACTGATTTGAAGAGGTAAATTCATTCTTTCATAACTCTCTCAATTCTTAATATTTTTCCTTCATTCGAGTTCTTAAATGGAGTACTGATTCTTGATCAAGAAAACCCTGAAGTGTGGTTGTTTGAAATTTCATCTACTGTTTTTTTGAGTGATTGGTCCAAGACACTTCAAATAAGTGAGTCCATTTCTTTTCTCATTCAAATTTCATAGGGTTTCATTTATTTTTATTAGGGTTTATTCCCTCTTCCTTGATGTACCAAATTACAAGGGGGTAGGGTTTAGAACCTAAGGATTAACCTTGGGTTTTCTTTTTCAAATATTGTGGTTTTAGGTCTGTTCTAATCCTTATTGGTGTGGCGGTAGTGAAAATTAATTTTCACACGATGATTCAATAGTTTCCCTTAATTTGGTAGGTGATTACATTGTGTATGAATTATTTTTGAATTGGATACTATTTTTATGTAATATTCGTGATTTTTTAATTTTATTATTGCTGAAAAATAGTTTTAGGGGTGTTTGTATTTCAAATTAATCTTCAATTCCAATTTCAAATGAAATTGGGAGATTTTCATAGAAATTGTTTATTAGTTTATTTGGGGCTACCCTAGAAGTAATTAGTTGATTTTATTGAACTTTAATAGGGATTAAATTACTGTTTTTAATAATTATACCTTGTGTTTGTTGCTGAAAAATCTGGTTTTAATGGTGTTTGTGAACCACATGAAATTCTAAGAGCGGTGTTGTGTAAAAATGGAGGTTTTCCAATGATGTAATTTCATAAACCATATGGGGATGCCCTAAAAATGATTTTGTGTTTTCAAAAAAATGCATTAAGCTTCCCTTTCTATTTTGGAAACATAAAAATGTGCACATATTGTGCACATGGGGTTTTTAAGGAGTTTTGTTTCTGAAACACTACGTGATTTTGAGGAATTGTTTTATGAAAGTTTTGAAAGGTTTATTGAGTTGTGTAAGAGGTGAAACTATATCAGAAAACTATTTTGGTTGGAGTATATTTTTAAAATGTCCATTTCATTTGTGAAAACACTGTTATGTGATATGTATCATCTTGGAAATATTTTATTAAATTTTTTGAAGGGGATATTGAGGTGTGAAAGAGTTGTGAATGTGATGTGGACTGTTTTGTGTGAGTTTGATGTGAAAATTTTAATTTTTTTATTATTAAAGGAGTGTTATGTTCCATGTGTGTGGGCTATTATATGAGTTGAAATATCTTATTATTGTGTTAAAAATTGTTTAATGGATTTGTGGAAGTTTTGAAGAAATGTTAAATGTGTTATGGGCTATTTTGGTGTGAGTAGGATTTCAAAATCATTTTGAATGAAAAATAGAGTTTTTTTACTTGTGTGGTATGCATATGGGATATTTGGTAAATTTTTTATGTGGAAATAATATTTTCATGTTCAATGTATATTTCTTGACTTGTTGAACTTATTTGAGGACATGGGGAAAACCTGGGTATCTAGGTGGGTGGACGATTACAAGAATTCTAGTGAATCTGTTGGGTTTGGCCTCAGTTTCACTTAGCAATATTGATTCTTAAAACTACAACTAAAAAATTATGATTATTATTGGGGGCCAATAGGTTATTGGTAATATTGGATCGTACATTGGAATGGATATTTGTGATGGTTACTCTCATCGTGATACGAGGTACCTGGGACTCATAGCTAGCTAGTGCCTAGAGGTTATTTCATATTTCTTGTGCTCATTAGTTACTTTATACTTACTGTCGGAATAAGGTAAATTTGGATGGAAAATTTAGTAGCATTGGTGTTTTTTTTTAAATTTTATCCCTTTAAAATAGCCCATTTGAAATCTGTTTTTATTCAAAGTTGTATCTTTTAGAAATTGTAACTAGCCTTTCATGTTTTTGAAAACATATATGCTTTTCATCTTTGATTGTTTATCAAATGTAAACTCTTAGTTATGGTATACTACTGTAATTTAGATCACACACTACTTACAAAATTTTTTTTAAGTAGTCTTTCTTATTTTGTGTCAAAGGTATGGGTACAAGATTAATGTCATTGGTTCGGGTTTTTAGCGGTCCATAGTGATGTAGTGTTGTGGAGATGGCTTGAGGGAGGTGCCTCTATCCATGTGGATGTTCTTGGGCTGTCTTTTCTTGGTTTTTTACCTGTATTATGGTCTTCATATATTTTTTAAAATTGTGTAACTGATTTGTGAATTTTAGTAAAAGATGTTTTGGTTTGAAAAATCATGATTAGGATTCTTGGTTTCGTTTATCGTTTTATGTTTACAAATTCAGGTAAATCATTCCCAAACTTCATTTTATGAAACCTGGCCAATTGTGCCAGCCCGTGGGGATCGGGAACGCCCTTCGGGTCTTGCCATGGACCAGGTCGGGTGCAGATTCTGAAAGTGACCATATTCGGTTTGTGACAATAATTGTGTAATATTTAAGGGAATGTTTGGGGGAGATCCAAAATTATGGTATTATATATAATTCAATGTACATATTTCTTCGTCACATCCCATCATTGTTTTCTCCACAAGGTACTTTATTTAGTTATGTTCAGATTGTGTGGGGGTGATTAAGGGAATGATACTTATTCTCATTTCATTATTTAAAACGATAACTATCAAATTACATTTTGATCTTTACCTCACATTTAGTAGGGTAACAATTTTTTCAGGTTTTGGTGATGATATGATAGATACTTCATTTATATTAGATAAAATCATATAATATATCTAATCTTTTAAACATATAATTTGTATCATCATGTGGAGTGTATGCCAAAAATGCTTACAATAGACTATAATTTTAAATATTCCATAAAAACTAAGGTAATCCAAATAACATAAAAAATTATATGTACTAAAATACATTAAAAAACATTCAATTCATGGTTTAAAATAGTATGACCATATGCCTAGATTCACACCCTTATGCGATTTTGGGTCATCTTACTACTAGAGAAAATACTCTCCCTTTATCCTCTCTATTTTCCCCATACTCTAGGAGGGTAATTACTTTCAAAGAAATTCAATTTCATGAATTATATATATCTTTTTTATTGTACCAATATGTTATTTTTTATCTTCACAATTGTATTTACCAAAACTGTTTCAAATTTATTTCTCCTTTTGGTTTAATTAAATATATTATTATAAAACATGGTGATAGAAAAAACTTGAACTTATTTGTATTTACTATATGATATAAGATTTACAAGACACTTAAGATTTATTTCTGTTAATATTATAGAAATTGAAAAGTTATCACATTATTAGAATAAATATATTGTATCAACAAAACGAATTACTAAATAAAAATTAATTGATGGACTCAACAAGATGGATTGTATCCTATGAAGACCATATGTCAGAGCGTCCGACGGAGATATCATCTCAAGGATTTTTCATTGACCAAGCCCAATATGATATCTAACAACATTAGCATGATAAAAAGCATTAATAAGAGAACATCAAGATAATCCTTACCATTTTATTTTTCGTAAATATTTGAAATAAATTTTTGAATTTATTTTTATGAATAATTGGATTTATAGAATTAATAATTTTTTAATAAGATGTGAGTATTAATTAATTTTTCAAAATATTAATGATCATATAATTCTTTTGAATCCATATATATATTTTATAAATGTTTTAAAAATAATATATTAAAAACCCAAATATTTCACAATAAATTTCTATTTTTGTTATAAATTTAAAAATACACATTTTTAGAAAATTATATTTTGGAATTGAATATTATTTTCGAGATAAAAGAGTTCAAAGCATTTGGAGTCACACACTCATGTAAGGGATCCTCTAATTCTCCCCATTATTAATGATTCATTATTATCTTATGTCTTGTGTTCTAAATTCTTAATCATTGGATATTTCCATTAATGACCCTATTATTTCCACTTTTGTGAAAATTATGAGAAACCACTTTCATTCTCATTAACTAATTTTATGAATTATTAAGTAATGTTTTTATGCTGCATAAGTTTCACCAATGTTTTCCATGCCAAAAAATTCATGTAGAGAATACCATACTTCTTTCTAATCAAGGATATTCACCATTATACCAATATAATATTATTACTCTGGAATTAAATATATTTATTTAGAACTCCATGATGATGGAATAAAATATGATGATAAATTTCTCTATGATTAATGATCTTATGACATGCTTATGCATGTGAATAAAATGAATGTGACAAGTGATCTTGAAATTAAATAGTACTAAAATGCGTTGGGAAATTTTTATTATCATGTGATATAATGCTCATACATGGAGTGGACCTAATTATCTTATGGGAGATTGTATATCTTGATGTATTGGAATCAAGCCTTGTTCTGTTATTATGATGTAGTGTTTTATGTTCTTTCCACATTTCCACTATTATGATTATCATTCTACATCGTGTTTTATTATTAGTGTTCCATTTGTTCCCCAATGATATTCCTATTTTATAACATGTATTTACTTTTTCATTTTATTCCATGTTTATTTAATTATTATCTATTATGTGTCACCCCTTTCATATGTATAATGGAATTTTATGTTTTATGGACCATTATGATCATGTTATGCTTCTG
This sequence comes from Viscum album, assembly GCA_963277665.1. Taxonomy (NCBI): domain Eukaryota; kingdom Viridiplantae; phylum Streptophyta; class Magnoliopsida; order Santalales; family Viscaceae; genus Viscum; species Viscum album. Next base: position 438,107,552 of record OY728158.1, read on the forward strand.
TTAAATAATAAAGATGCATTAACGATTTTAATTTCTTAGGTAATGTGCATAATTCCCAAACATAATATATTTCCTAATCTTCAAATTTTTATTAGGAGTAATTTTTTGAAATGAATAATGAATTACTTTGAAAAAAATAGTAGTGTTGTTATTATTTTTATGACTGAATAGTGTAGTTATTTTTCGAATTAGGATTATAAAATAATAGAGAAATCCATAGGGATAAAACTAAGTATAATGAAAATACAAAAAAAATTAATTATCATGTAATTATTTTATCTGGAAAATATATCTCTATCAGGACACTATAAGTGGAAGTTGTTCTGGAACAAATGTAACTAGGGGTAATAAATCTGACAACGTTCATGGGGTATAAATTAGAATATCCTTTTACATGAAAATGATCCTTACAGTGTAACTAGTTTGACACTCATGTTGTATGTTCTTCGGTAAAACCACAAGCTTATTATGAAAAATTATGAAGGTAATAAAAATTACCATAAAAATATATGTTTGGAAATATCTCATGCATAATATAGTTTAAATCGTATAAATCCATAATTTAATGAAATAAATGTATCATATAGATTATCCCATTAATGTCATAAAATTTAAATTTATTTTTCTAATAGTTTAGAAATAATCACCCACACATTTACTTTTATTATAGTCAACTAAAATAAATATTAAAAATCAAGTATAAATAATTGAAATGGGAAATGTGATGAATTTCATAATGAGATGGCCACCTTGTTAAGTATGGGAATCACAAACTGTATAACGATACTGTATCAGATGACTCGCTTTTATATAAAAACCAACATCATGAAGAGAACCCAAATCATCCTAAGAAATAAAAAACAATGATTGATTCCTTTATAAGATAATGTCCCCTCACATTCAATGGATGTTCTGATCTGTTAATCATGGAAAAATGGATCAAATCCATCGAGAAAACCTTCTCAAAAATCAATGTTCCAAATACAATAATGTTATAATGTCTATTTATTTTATAGAGGGACAAAGTGATCAATGGAGTTCATCGATCAGGATTATGAATCTTGTAGAATATATAAAAGTGATGCAGTAGAAGGAGTTTTGTAAAATGATTTTCAATAAATAATTTCCCAACAAACTTTGACATAAATTGGCTGGTTATTTCCTTTCCCTCATGAAGAAATAGATGATGAAACATTACAAGACTTATGAGGTATGTCTCTTTCTTTTTCATCACCACTGAGTGAAAGGATTAATATATCTTTTTGGGTAAAAACTATTCTATAAAATTCCCTAATGATCTATGGGTTTGATATATATGAGAAAATTTTCTGATGTAATCTAAAAATTGAAATGGAGATCGATGAATATAATTTGTATCATGGGGATAAGAAGTGGAAAGTGAATTCTAATTCATTAAATATAAAAGAGAAATATAATGGTGTCTATAAATTTCAACATCAAACATGTTAATTCTCTATAAATAAACACAATATAAATTGGGTAAGGGGAACATGAAAATGTATTATGTGTGGTGAGGAAGTACACCTTGATAATAATTGACAATAGTATGAAATGAATAACATGTTAGAGGAGAGGAATGATATGGTCAACCCTCAGTGAATTGTTCATTACTTCTACTAAATGTAAATAGGGCAGTTTTTAAACCAATATACTAAGAAAATGTTTTTCAAAGACAACTAACAACCACCAATGTAGCATGGTTGGGAGTTTTTCTATCACAACCGATGAGGTGGATCCCAAGGATGATGTGCTTAAAGGTATACTAAGAAATAATTCATTAATAGAATATAAAATACATTATTTTTATTCTACACATTACTTCATAATATGAAATTTTAGTAGAACTATTCAAAAACCACCACAAATCTAGGAGGTAGAGCTTTTGTTGAAAATGTGATATGGAGAAATTATTGGTTCCTAAGTATATATTTCTTCCCCTATAAAACATTTTCATATGAACATCCATTCAAACCAGTTCATAATATTTTTTTGTAATTTAATGAAATTTCGTTTATGTATTATATTTCCAAATAAAGATCAATCATAATTTGCTGAGAAAATGAAATGACTCTCCATATTTCGAATCATCCTTTAATTCTGAATAATTGGAAGGAGGAGGATGCGTATTATCGAGAATTAACATATCATGAAGGGATATTTTCTACTTAAAAGAAATAAAATAAAAATATTGATTATAAAAAAATATCATCGTTGAAGAGACACCATTTTTGAGGGAATACACTAATCACATTTATATAAGGAAATTTTTGATATTCCTCTTTTCTAAGTGGTTGAATTTTCAATCAAGCATATAACTGGTGTGTTACCATTGTCCATGACATCTTATAGAAATTATTTTTTAAAACATTATGAGTTTAAGAAGTAACTATTAGTTAATCTAGATAAAGGGTTCACACACCAATTTACTTAACAATGGTGTAAAATAGTCATATTCATCAAGAAGAATTAAGGGTCAATGCTCCATTTCACTGATTATTCTGATATCAACAAGATCATGATAATGAAAAATTATCCTCTTCCTCAGATTGATGACATGTTATATAACTACATGGAGAAAAATTTTTCACCATGGTAGATCTAGAGTTGTGATATAATAGAGTTATGGTGAAAAGGGGATGATATCCACATGACAACAGTAATTACATTTAAGGTGGACTATGTGTTCTTTTTTATAACATACTAACACACTAATTCTCCAAAAATATTCATAGACCTATTGAATTGTGTATTTTGAGGTTACCACTCCAAATTTTTGGTAGTTTTATATATGATAATATAATATACTTCAAAATCATCGAGGGGGTGACAATAATTTAAGAACTATGCTAAAGACTATAGGATATGATAGATCTTTGATGATTATACAAAATGTGGGTTCTGGTGGAAGTAATTATCATTCATATTTAATATCATCTCAAAAATTAGTGTATTTGTGGATCCATCAAAGGATTAATCATTTGAATGATGGATGAGGAAAAAATATATTGCATATAATCGAAGTTTCCATGTATTGTCTATGTATCATCATCGATTTATGGGAAATGTTTTTCAATTTCAAAACCCTTTAACCATGTTAACCTAAAATGAAATAATGTTTTCTTGGATGGATGACTGTGAAGAGAGCTTCATGGTGTAGAAACGATGGCTTAACACTGAACCCATACTCACACTACCCACATGTGGTGAAATTTTCATATTATTAAGTGAGTCATTGAAGAAGGGATTGGGTTTTATTTTGATGTAGAATAAAAAATTCATAAACATTGCTTTATAGAAGATGAATGTTCACGGATAGAACTTCCCAACACATGATCTGGTTTTAGCTGTAGTGATCTTCACATTGATAATATGGTCTAATTATATCATTATGAATAAATATGAAGTATTTATGAATCAAAAAATAACTAAGTATATATTCACATGGAAACATATAAATATATGACAATGAATATGGTTAAATATGAAAAAGGACTCTAAAATATCAATCCACTATCATCCTGGGAAATCAAATAAAGTGGTTAAAGCTATAAGTAGAATGCTTCGTGAATTATATCATCAATGAAAATAGGGAGGGATCTGATTTTATTATATTTTCAAAGTATAGACATGAGAATCATAAATTAATGAACATTGTCTATCATTTCATAATATATTTCTCAATTATCCCTTATAAGGAAAATAAATGATTTTTAATGAGAATATTTGGGAATTTAAAATAATGTTGTAACTATAAGAAAATATAAATCCTTTGATATTTTTAATGAAAAATATTCAGTAAGATTTTCTTTAAGTCTATGGGTAGCTAAAAAAATTTAGTTAAATAAGGAAATTTTGTGTAATGCACATATATCAGTCTTATCTATCCATTATAGAAGCACAAAGACAAATAAATGTATCTGAGAACAGTATTGGAGGGACAATATTAAGAAGAAGATCACTAAATATACATCAACATATCTTCTATGTAAGGATTTTAAGTAAAAAAATAAAATATATAAGGGTATGATATAACCATTACCCACACCTCATGTTAATGGGAAAACACATCCATGCACTTTTTCATCAGACATCTGATGAAATCTTGGGGAATAAATTCTATTGGGTTGTGGGGGATCATCATACAAATACTGCATACATATTTATTAAAAAATAATACAACTTCTTAAATTATAAATTGAAAAGTTCATTCATAACGAACCTATATATCATCTTTCCAGATATATATTTTATTATAAAACTATTTTTGTATTATTATTTTCAATTCCCTCACATCATACTCCACCCGTAGAGGGATGGTTAGAAACATGGATTCAGGATTCAGCATTCTCCCTATTTTATATAAATTCCAATGTGTTTGTAGTACCTTCTGTGACCAATGTAGATTATATGGAAACCCATTGCCCTAGAAAATATGGATTCCACATCAAAATATTTGTCCCTTCTCCCCATAACATCTTTATGATAGAAAACACAATATTTCAATTCTTTGAGAGTGTGTGTTATTCCATTTATCCCCATATCCTTTAAAAAAATTTCCATACATTTATTTATAATTCTTCTCCATTTTCAAAAAAAATAAATTCATCTAATAAAGAGACAGTAATATTCAATTATGATATTAAATTACCACACATTATGAACATTTTGGTCCAACTTGATAACTCCCAAATCATATTTTCTCATCAAAAATCATATATCCCTCATTGACTATAGGTTTTATCACACTCTTAATCGTGAAAAAACATTTCAACTAATGATAAATCCATAATTATTTTCCATAGGTGTACAGAAGACAAATAAAATAGACATGAACAAAAACATTTAATCTCATTGACTAAAAAATAATTCTATGAAATGAGAGATTTTATTAATAACCCCATAATTTTTCATATCAATCACTTAAATACATGAATTTCATATATCCAAGGAACATTAACATCATCTAAAGAACGTGTCATGAATTATTATTTAATAATTACCAAAAGACACTAAATTGATAAAAAATGTTAAAACTAATACCAATGATCACATATACTATCCTAATGAATAATACAATATGATGAATCATGGTTATGTCCTTTCACCACTTATTAAAAATATTGGATTCCGAAGACTGATAATAATAAAAATCCACTTGTTAAACAACACATGGTAGTTAATTTCTTCTCTCAACCATTTCGTGTAACTCCGTGATTACTAGGGATAGCATGTATGATATATTAATTTGAAAACACCACTTAACGTAGAAATATTAATCACTAAATATTATATTGATATTCAAAAAGTGTGTTATCAATCCATGGTAGATTTTTATAACTTATGAATAGTTATAAGATATCGAATGTTTTTTAAAATGAAATAAATTATAAAAAAAATTATATATTAATACTTATCCATTCTAAAATATTCTTGATATAATTCCATTATAATTTGGTTCTAATAAAATAAATTATTTATGGACATTGACAACAATTTACAACAATTACAATATCAGTATTTAGACTATGAATCCAATTATTCCATCAATATTACACTAATTTAATAATTTTTATATTAAAATGAAATCCAATTCTATATTCCATGAAATATATGATTATATTGATTAAATTATCAGTTGTACCACTATTACGTTTATCAACAGCATTGATTCAACATCTACATTGATAATATCTCATCTATAACTTTAAAAAATTTACATAATAGTTACAATATTTAATTACATGAGGAAAGGGGATCTCTCACATCCTCATGTTGAGAAATAAAGTTGTTCTTGTAAAATTTATCCTTCTCTATTACATTTTTTTATCATTTATTCATATTAGAGGAATGAATTCCCATCAGCACATTATGCTCTTTATTTTCCTGACCCTTCACCATTGTATTTTTATTCAGTTCTTCTCTAGTGTATATCCTTTGATTCATTACACAATATAGAGATTATTTCTACTATTTGATTTGGGCTTCTCCATTCATGGGATTAGAAATTAATAATATTAATGATGAAAATAACATGACGTTATTCTAGAGGTAATTTTACCCATGAGGTTATCTTGATTGATCAATAATTATATTTTCTTCCACTAACCCTTCCAATAATTTTTTTTATCCATTTATGATTCAATAGATTTCAAAACCCAGGACATTTATAGGATTATTCTTCCATAAGAGTGACTTTGGTAATACTTTCATCTTTCTAAATCTTATTTTAATCATTCCAAGTGGGATTATATTCAACACTACGTTTCGAATTTTTCTTCAAGATACTATTTTCTATTTTCATTGAAACTGTTACAATTATCTTATACAGCTTCATTATGTTTTATTTTACAATACCATTCAATAAATAAGTATATATGTTCCCCAAGATAGAGAATAGATAAAACTAAAATTTTTTCATACTTGAAGTATCATTATTTATTTTTTCCTTTAACAATCTCATAGATAAAGGATATTTTTTATTTTCTCCATAGATGTTTCTTATTTCATTACAATAAGGATTTCATTTTTAGACTCAATATGGTAATTTTTTATCATTTTATTGATCAATATCATTTTACTCCATAGTATTAAATATATTCTCTAATATAATATAATTTCCTTTATTATAGATTTTTTACATGGTTTTCTTCTGGATGTATTAATTTCTTATATTAACCATATTTACATTCTTTATAAAATTTCATGTATTATAACTATGATTTTCATAGATAATGCATACCCCATTAAAAAATTCCACATATAGTCACTCCTCAGTTGACATGATTTCCAAAACTAATTTTTTCGTCCCTTGATCCTTTTGTATTCCACATTAATTCTCTAAGTATGTACTATGATTCCATAATATAATAACTTCATAAGTCCTCAATTTTTGGTGTATTCACATTTTTAAATGGAAAAATTATTTTTCTTTCTCACTAAAACCATATTTCCAAAATTTTTGTATAAACCAGTTAATGTTACTCTAATAGATATATTATTCATCATGATTAATTTTTTTATCCTCCCTTAAACTAACATAATATTATCCTCTTTATCCTTTAGTTAGTAATTCATCTACATAAAACATGATCTCACATACTCTATATATTTAAACCACAATTTAATTTTTTTTGAGTGATAGTTCAATCTTTAACCTCATTCCCCATTGTCGGTTGTTTTCGTTCCATATGTGAGATTTTGTTCAATTTTTACATTTCCAATTTTCTATTTTGTAAACATTTTCTGTTTCTCCACAGGATTTATGAACTTCACAATGTGAATACTGATATGTTTTATAATGATGTCTCTTATTTTAAATGGTTTTTTTTTGTGATAATAAAGGAATTGAAACTAAATAGAGGAAAAACAAGGAGAATAAAGAGAAATTGTATACATTAAAATGTTACATTTCAATATAGATTCAAACTAACCGAGAACACCATGTATAAGACTTAACATGGCCACAACAAGGCTGCTAAAAACCACAACTCTAGTAATTGAATTGTAATCATCTTCTGGGTCTGTTGGTGTGAAAAACATAATCACCAGAACCACAACACACGTACTCAGCACCAATGAAATGAGGAGAGTCATCCCGTTAGGGTCAGGTGTTTTGAAAATGTGAAACACCCTACACCCCTATTTTTATAATGGTTCTTTAAGAAATTATTACCTTTATATATATGATAGTTGGGTTTAAATTGATAAAGTTTATCTTTTTATAATGATTTTTATTTATAGTGTTCTTATAATCTTATGATATTTCAATTAATTCAATATATTCAGATATATTTTCAATTATCATGATTTTAAAGTAAAAGAATATTCTTATAAAAGAACCTAATTGATTTTATGAAATCCTAATGTTTGCCTACATGGTTTAGATCTTAGTAGTCATGTTTAAAATGTATATGTAATAATTGAAAAATGTATCTTGTTGGATCTTTAAAACTATGTATCTTTAATTAGGGAAACAATTTTCCTTTTAAAAAATTAATTTTATGAATCAAATAGTGGAGTATGTTATAAATTGGATTTTTGATTTTAAAGGTTATAAGATCCTAATAGTTATAAATGTTTAGTATGAAATATATTTCTTTTAAAAGAGTTATATCAAATAGTATCATTTTTTACATAATATATAATATGATTTTTGGATTTGAAAAATATGATTTAAATGTAATTATTAAATTGTATTAAAATTAAATTTATAATGTTCATATTTTATACTGTTTTGTTAAAAAATGAAATCAGTATACCATCTAATTTTAACATTTATTATACTATTTTTTTATCTTTTTTGTTTTCGCCAATCACGTGATTCAGGACATCTCATGTTTAATCCCAACCCCACCCAGCCCTCGTCCATTCGATCGATGACAGGCCTAATCCCAGCCATTGTTTTCTTGTTATTTAACACTCATTTCATCCCATTTAACATGAGCCATCCGATCTCGCCAAGGACAGATCCTGACCGTAGTTTCATTTTTAAAACCCACGATTTCTGTCATCTCCTACCTCACGTCATGGTCCCACTACCAGCACACTTATTCACCCAAGGATGCCAAGCTCATCCCATTCTCTATTATTTCTTTTGACCTAGATCATCACAAATTTATGGCTTTGTGATTGCTGGCTTTTCCATAGCCATGTTCTCTACCACTCTCCATCAGAACTTGATGGTTAGATTTTTCTTCCATATCCATATTTTCACCTATGTCCTCCTATGTGGAAACCCAGTGATGAGTTAATTTGGGTAACTGTTACATTTCAAACTTTAGTTTTTAAAGCCATGTTTTGGTATTCCTTTTTACGATGTGGCTTTCTATTTATCAAACTTTCGAGTAGTAAACCATTTATAACCCCTACGAATGTTGAGGGAGAAATTCATTTTAAAGGGGGTAGAATGTAACACCCTGAGATTTTATGAAAAATATTCTTTTAATTTCATTAATTTCTTTTGTTGTATGCTATACCATGATTACCTTGCGCTATACGCAACACCGTATTAGCTTACAGTATACGCAACACTATTCTTGGATCATGTTACACACAATTTTGATAATAGTTATTCTACGCAACATTGATTATATATATATATATATATTAAATGTATAGATGAAATATGGTTGGATTATGTTATACGAAAAAATGAAGGATTCTTGGACAACACGCAACCCTGACTTGGTTTGCATTACACGAAATCACGACCTTCCTCGACAGCGTGTGTTGTACACAATACCAGGTTTTACTAAACAACGATATATTATTATAATACTATTATTAACTAGTAGTTATGAATAGTATTAACTAAATTTTGAATTTTATAACATTATTATTCATCTTACACATTTTCTAGAACATGGTATAAGAAAAAAATAAATGTTTCGGGTAAAATAATTATTTTTCAAAAAAATGCTGTTTTGCCGCCTTTTGATGGCGCACCCACTTTAAAACTAGTTTTTGACATGTTTATAAGTTCAATTTGACATAATAAAATTCTTCTTTGGAATCATGAAATAAAAATTTACTTTGGATAAATTTTTCATATTATTCTGGTAACTTTCATATTTTGATGAATAGTAAAAACACGATATATTTTAATTAAAAACAACTTTTTTTATCGCAATAATTTTTATTGTTAAATTATAATATTTAATGGTTTTAAAGTATAAATAGAATATATTTTTACCATTTAATATAATTTATGTCATTATCATTGATTCTACCTTGAATTCGTAGGATAAATCAATTCAATCTTTTGCAATGTTTTAAAGAAAAACCCGTTTTCCTTCGACAACGGGATTAATTTTAATTTAATTTCTGAAACTTTTGTGTTTTTAATATGAAAAGATGGATTCCATATTTGGAATAAGTGGATACAAATTATGTTAATAAGATACTTTTTATTTTTGGGAATTATGAATAGTAACTACGGTAAATTTTATTTACCATAGTTATAGGTAAATCAGGTAATTAAGGGTAAATATAATATTATAAAATTACCCTAACACATGTCAAAATCCTATTGGATGACTAAAATTCGACCCATATCACCTAAGGGTCGGATTAGATTCATTTATTGGACTTTTGTTCATGAAAATAATTTAATTATTATTAAAACCAAAGAATGTGACAACATGTCACTTTCTTAAATCTTAAACGTATAATAATTTTAATTTAGTGATAAACTTCATGAAACTTATAACATGAATAGTATACAGAAATCTAAGACAATTATATACATCATAGGAATTTATTTATTATTTTTAGGGATCAAATAATTATCATTTATTATGACACAAAGATGATGTAGTAGTTATCTTATTAATGAAATATTGACATAATTGATGTTATAAATACCCAAATAAATATAATTTAAGACTTTTTATGAATTAAACAAATTTTATAGGTTAATATGACATGTTAGTATTGATATAATTAATTTTTTTTGAAGTAATAATTCTGTTATGATTTTCACAAAAATCAATTACTAAATAGTGTCAAAATTGACAAAAAATAGTTTTTAGAACAAATATTATATTATTAATTGCTATTTTATTCCTAAAAATCTAATGATTGGAAAAATGACTTATATAAGGTTATATATATTAATATTGAACAACTTGGGGGTTCTTTTGGCTTTTTATATTAAGTTTATTAACCTTATAGTATAAGAACACAAGAAGATACGGTAAAAGTAAAATTATTTAACTTAATGTTAAATCTAAATGATAAGGTTAAAATAGGAACCTAAACTTGTCTAAATTCTATTTTATGAAATGATTTAGTCCCATACTCAACTTAGCTTTGAAATAAATCAATTTGGACCTATTTAAAACCGAATTTGGATTTATAATAAAATTATAGTTTTAGTTATTCCAAAGGTACCCCTTTCCTCCCTTATAAAAGGGCACCTCCTCCCCCTCTTCCTCACACCACTTTGAGCCTTCAAGCTCGGCCAAACCCTGCCAATTTCTTCTCTACATTTCCCTAGAAACATCCTAGAGGTTCTGGTCTTCTTAAAATACCAATTTTAGTGCCCTAAAATGAGGTCTCAAATAAGTACTTCAAAGAAGAGGTAATGTCCGTTACCGATTCTTTCATCTTTATTTCTTCTTCCACTTCTTCTTCTTTAGTTTTTTCATTATGAAGTAATAACATCAGTATCACTCATATACTGATATGTTATTATAAGTATGAAACAACCCTATATCATCATCTATCCATCCTACGGAAAAAGAAATCACCGCGTGTGCGTACGTACGGAATACCATCTTCACGCCGTGGTGTAATCTATTTTCCACCACCACCTTACTTGGATGGGTATAATGGTGTAACTAAATGACTATATATGACTATTATAAATTTATACTGATTCTTAAATAGTATACATACACTCCAATACAATTCCACGATCATAGGAACGATATCATCACTCGTGCGTACGTAAGGAATACCGTCTCCACGATGTGATGCTACTCGTTCTACATGATCTTCATTTCATAATGATTATATAAATGAATTGAATGAATGAATATGAAATATATTACACTAATACCATTCTGGAGATGAGGTATATATAACCTAAAGATAATAATAAGAATTTATTCGACAAAACACTCATAAGAACAAAAAGTTATAAACACCCGAATAACAAGTAGCAATGAAATATTACTACTAAGAAGCTACGAATATGACCATATATGATATCATAAAAATAATTATGATTCTGTAATAAGTCAATAACATTATTTAAATCATTATACAGGAGGTTCGGACATGTACAAAGCATATCGGACCTAAGGTAAGGGAAATATCACAATATCATTTTTATCCGAGATTGTTTATACTTTGGTATTTAATGGGTGTATTGTATCATCTACATCCATGTTTACTCTATATGTAATATTTATATCTTTCTACAATAGTTTATATCCAATTTTACCCTTTGCTGAGTTTTTAGTAAAAGATATGAAAGGAATATTTTGTCATTTTTCGTACGAGGTACTTTTTGACTTTTCCAACAAAAGTACGAGAAGAATGTTTTTCTAACTTATACAACATGAATGGATTTTTAAAACATTATTTCCAAGAAGCATCCTTTACAAGTTTTCAAGTTTATTTTTAATAAACTTCTTTTAGATTAAATTTTTATGACATGTTAAGAAAGGGAAAAATTTGAAGAAGAAAGGATATTTTCCTCAAGAATGGAGTTTAAGTGTTTTATCAAAATTATTTTCCATCTAAGATAATAAAGGGTTTTGTTTTTATCCCTATTATTACATTGATTTGATTATGTTGTGATGGAATTATTTTTATGAATTTCTTTATCTTATATGAATTGTTTTATGATTTCATGATGTTTATGAATCCCATTTTTATTACATGGGTTATGCAATGATGTATGGTTTATGATTTTGTGGAACACATAAGAATGGTATCATTATGAGATGGGTGGGACCTATATCTCCCTCCAATGCATTGGGTAAATATTTTATATCTCATGAGATAGACATGGCTGGAATGGTAGGTTATACCGGTTCAGTGAAACAGGACTGAAACGAGGAGTGAACTCGGTTCAAAAAGGGACTTTGCCCACTAAGATAGTCATGGAAATGAGTCTTGACTAATAATAAATGATTCTCTATGATTATGTGTGTATTACAAAAAGTTTTATGATTTAAGTTATGATTATTGGGATTTCATTTCACTACTATGATTTATCCCATGTTATGAAATTATGCCCTCTTTTGCTGGTTAAAATTTCCAAAATGTTATGTTCTTATGAATATGATGTTATTGATATTTCTTTTGTTTAAGCTTACTGATCATTTGAGCTCACCCTTTTATGTTTTCTTTTCCCCAGGATATAAAGAAAGGTTTTATGTAAAAAAAGAAAGATCTTTATGGGAGATGTTGAAGATCATTCACCACGATTAAAAGATTATATTCCGAGTTTCCAAAGACACTAAACTATTACGATCCTTGTGTGTGTGTTTTTGTTATGTACTAAGTATTCCACAAAAGTAATGTAATGTCCATGTACGTCAAGCTTCGGGTCTCTACAGTTGGTATCATAGGAATGGTTTAGTCAACCTTTGGAAACTAGGATGCGAAAATGTTAGTGAGATCCCTAGAGATATTTCTAAGGTATGTATAGGGATGTCCCTAAGGATAAGTATACTTATAGGATATAGTCCTAGAACTACGGTAATGATCATGGAATTTAACCTAAGATGTTAGATATTGAGGGTACTCCCCCTTTACTATGTTGTTTTCCCTAGCATGATTTTTTCCTCTCACGCTATTCTTTTTGGGTTTTATAAAATGGCTGGAAACAGGAAGATTCACAATAATGGAGGATATAACGGACAATGGAATGATATTCTTCATGAGAAACCAAATGAAACTCGATTTGGAAGTCCAAACATCAGTATTATGTCGAATCAGCAATCTCATAATATGATCAATAAACTCAAATTTTGTAAGTTTCCTGACTCGGCTAATAAGAGAAAGATGGAGTTTCATGATGATCATAGAGAAAAGAAAGTTCAATTTCCCCTATTTAGTCATGTGGGAAGAGGCATCAAGGAGAATGTTTCAAAGGAACTAGAAGATGCTTTGGGTGTGGAAAATAATGACATAAATCCAATAAGTGCAAAGAAAAAGGTTCAGTTAACACCATGGATGAGGATAATGGTATTCCTATGAAATCAACAATGGTTAAATGTTTTAAATGTGGAATGTATGGGAATTATGCAATCCAATGCCCTAAGTTAAAGTCTCATGAAGAGAATCAGTATGGTCGTATGGGTAGTATTTATGTTGATGATGATGAAGAGACTACAAATGATATGTGAGATGAAAGAATTGTTGAAGCTCGGTCAATGGATTAAAAAGGTAGTGGATTTATTACATGTTTATCAAGTGTAATGTTGTATAAGTAATCTCATGGTACAATGGAATAAAGAGAAATCTAAGGATCGTTACATTGTTTTCGTTCCTTGAGTTTTGAAAGTGTATGATTAATGCTACCAGTATCCATGAAAGGTTATTCAAATATATTTGGAATATAGAGGATATGCACATAATGAAGGGATAAGGAGAAAGTTAAATCTTTGATAGTATTCATGAGTTCATGACTGATATAAGGAGAATGTTATATCATGGTTTGAGTTTATAGAATATTTGGATTTTGGTATGTGGAAAGAGTTAACTTTTGACAGCATTCATGTTTTCACTAAGGGTTAATGGGTATTCATTTTTCAAGAGAATACATGATTAAGGTATTCACATGATTGGAATGTGACCAAAAAGATATATGGGGGATAAATGATGGTATTCACATGCTTGGTTGATGACATTTCAAGTAATCGTTTTCTTTATACTATGAGCTTGGACCGAAGTATTTTAGATAAGCCTAAATATTGGAATGGATTATGTTGGACATAAGTTAGTATTGTTTAAGGATGATTTTTTTTTTGATATTATTGATGGGATGTTATAGTAATGTAGTTTTAGAAAAAGGAAAACCTGCAGGAAGGGTGATAGCCCATCGCGTCGGACAAGGCTATGGGAATCGAACCCACAACCGAAGTGCGACTGGCCTTTATCGCCTACCACTGGCCTACAGGAAGTCCCTGTTTAGTAGAAACTAGTTTTATAATATTAAGCAGTATGATATATAAAGTATAAGTCCATTTTAGGAACCATATATTATTAATCTCACTATAGATGGACTTATGTATTTTTGATAACTTTTCTAACCTTTTGTTTGAAACAGATGGAATGACCCATCATTCTATCACATGATCTATTAACACTTCATTAATAACAAATTCAACTTCATTTCTATAAGAGATGAAGTGGAAATTGTTCAAAGCATGAACAACAGTGAGATTGTACCAAAATAAAGTATGTATTTATTCTAATTCAAAATCTTCAACATTAGGGAAATGATCTTGAAAACCATAAAAAAATTTTCCCAGTGCCCTTATATCCGATGAATCAGATGTTACCCTAGATCATCACAAATTTATGGCTTTGTGATAGCTGGATTTTCCATAGCCATGTTCTCTACCACTCTCCATCAGAACTTGATGGTTAGATTTTTCTTCCATATCCATATTTTCACCTATGTCCTCCTACGTGGAAACCCACTGATGAGTTAATTTGGTTAACTGTTAAATTTCATACTTTAGTTTTTAAAGCCATGTTTTGGTATTCCTTTTTATGTTGTGGGTTTCTATTTAACAAACTTTCAAGTAGTAAACCATTTATAACCCCGACGATTTTCGAGGGCGAAATTCATTTTAAGGGGGTAGAATGTAACACCCCAAGATTTTATGAAAAATATTCTTTTAATTTCATTAATTTCTTGTGTTGTATGCTACACCAAGATTACCTTGCACTATACACAACACCATATTAGCTTGCAGTATACGCAACACCATTCTTGGATCATGTTACACAGAATTTTGATAATAGTTATTCTATGAAACATTGAGTATATATATATATATTAAATGTATAGATGAAATATGGTTGGATTATGTTATACGAAACAACGAAAGATTCTTGCACAACACGCAACCCTGACTTGGCTTGCATTACACGCAATCACGACCTTCCTCGATAGCGTGTGTTGTATGCAATACCAGGTTTTACTAAACAACGATATATTATTATAATTTTGTTATGAACTAGCCGTTATGAATAGTATTAACTAAATTTTGAATTTTATAACATTATTATTCATCTTACACATTTTCTAGAACATGGTATAAGAACAAAATATGTTTTTTGGGTAAAATAAGTATTTTTTAAAAAATGCAGTTTTGCCACCTTTTGATGGCGCACCCACATTAAAACTAGTTTTTGACATGTTTATAAGTTAAATTTGAAAAAATAAAATTCTTCTTTGTAATCACGAAATAAAAATTTACTTTGGATAAATTTTTCATATTATTCTGGTAACTTTCAAATTTTGATGAATAGTAAAAACACGATATATTTAAATTAAAAACAACTTTTTTATCGCAATAATTTATTTTGTTAAATTATAATATTGAACGGTTTTAAAGTATAAATAGAATATATTTTTACCATTTAATATAATGTATGTCATTATCATTGATTCTACCTTGAATTTGTAGGATAAATCAATTCAATCTTTTGCAATGTTTTAAAAAAAAACCCGTTTTCTTTCGACAATGGGATTAATTTTAATTTAATTTCTGAAACTTTTGTGTATTGAATTTGGAAAAATGGATTCCATATTTGGAATAAGTGGATCCAAATTATGTTAATAAGATACTTTTTATTTTTGGGAATTATGAATAGTAACTACGGTAAATTTTATTTACCATAGTTATAGGTAAATCGGGTAATTAAGGGTAAATATGATATTATAAAATTACCCTAACACATTTCGAAATCCTATTGGATGACTAAATGTCGACCCATATCACCTAAGGGTCAGATTATATTCATTTAATGGACTTTTGTTCATGAAAATAATTTAATTATTATTAAAACCAAAGAATGTGACAACATGTCACTTTCTTAAATCTTATAAGTATAATAATTTTAATTTAGTAATAAACTTCATGAAACTTCGAACATGAATAGTATACAGAAATCTAATACAATTATATACATCATAGGAATTTATTTAGAATTTTTAGGGATTAAATAATTATCATTTATTATGACACAAAGATGATGCAGTAATTGTCTTATTAATGACATATTGACATAATTGATGTTATAAATACCCAAATAAATGTAATTTAAGACTTTTTATGAATTAAACTAATTTTATAGGTTAATATGACATTTTGGTATTTATTTAATTAATTTTTTTCGAACTAATCATTCTTTTAGGATTTTCAAAAAAAAATCAATTACTAAATAGTGTCAAAATTGACAAAAAATAGTTTTTAAAACAAATATTATATTATTAATTGTTATTTTATTCCTAAAAATCTAAGGTTCAGAAAAATGACTTAGATAAGGTTATATATATTAATATTAAACAACTTGGGGGTTCTTTTGGATTCTTATAGTAAGTTTATTAACCTTATAGTATAAGAACACAAGAAGACACGGTAAAAGTAAAATTATTTAACTTAATGTTAAATCTAAATGATAAGGTTAAAATAGGAACCTAAACTTGTCTAAATTCTATTGGATGAGAGGATTTAAACCCATCCCCACCTTAGTTCGAAATAAATTAATTTTGAGCTATTTAAAACCGAATTTGGATTTATAATAAAATTATATTTTTAGTTATTCCAAAGGTACCCCTCTCCTCCCTTATAAAAGGGCACCTCCTCCCCCTCTCCCTCACACCACTTTGAGCCTTCAATATCGGCCAACCCCTGACAATTTATTCTCTCCACTTACCTAGAAACATCCTAGAGGTTCTGGTCTTCTTCAAAGACCTATTATAGTGCCCTAAAAGGAGGTCTCAACGAAGCACTTCAAAGAAGTGGTAATGTCCGTTACCGATTCTTTCATCTTTATTTCTTCTTCCACTTCTTCTTCTTTAGTTGTTTAATTATGAAGTAATAACATCAGTATCACTCATATACTGATATGTTATTATAAGTATGAAACAACTCAATTTCACCATCTATCCATCCTACGGAAAAAGAAATCACCGTGCGTGCGTATGTACGGAATACCGTCTCCACGCCGTGGTGTAATCTATTTTCCACCACCACCTTACTTTGATGGGTATAATGGTGTAAATAATGACTATATATGACTATTATAAAGTTATACTGATTCTGAAATAGTATACATACACTCCAATACAATTCCACGATCATAGGAATGATATCATCACTCGTGCGTAAGTACGGAATACCATCTCCACGATGTGATGCGACTCGTTCTACATGATCTTCATTTCATAATGAATATATAAATGAATTGAATGAATGAATATTATATATATTACACTAATAAAATTCTGGAAATGAGTTATCTATAACCTAAATATAAGAATAATAATTTATTCTACAAAACACGCATAAGAACAAAAAGTTATAAACACCCGAATAACAAGTAGCAATGAAATATTACTACTAAGAAGCTAAGAATATGACCATATATGATATCATAAAAATAATTATGATTCTGTAATAAGTCAACAACATTATTTAAATCATTATATAGGAGTTTCGGACATGTACAAAGCATATCGGACCTAAGGTAAGGGAAATATCACAATCTCATTTTTATCCGAGATTGTTTTTACTTTGGTATTTACTGGGGTGTATTTTATCATCCACATCCATGTTTCCTCAATATGTAATATTTATATCTTTCTACAATAGTTTATATCCAATTTTACCCTTCAGTGACTTTTTAGTAAAAGATATGAAAGGAATCCTTTTTCATTTTTCATACGAGGTACTTTTTGACTTTTCTGAAAAAAGTACGAGAAGAATGTTTATTTAACTTATACGACATGAATGAATTTTTAAAACATTATTTCCAAGAATAATACATTACAAGTTTTCAAGTTTATTTTTAATCAACTTATTTTAGTTTAAAGTTTTATGACATGTTAAGAAAGGAAAAATGTTTTTGAAGAAGAAAGTATATTTTCCTCAAGAATGGAGTTCAAGTGTTTTATCAAAATTATTTTCCATCTATGATAATAGTGGGTTCTGTTTTTATCCCTATTATTAAATTGATTTGAATATGTTGTGATGGAATTATTTTTATGAATTCCTTTATCTTATATGAATTGTTTTATGATTTCATGATGTTTAAGAATCCCGTTTTTATTACATGGGTTATGCTATGATGTATGGTTTATGATTTTGTGGAACACATAAGAATGATATCATTATGTGATGGGTGGGACCTATATCTCCCTCCAATGCATTGGGTAAAGATTTTATATCTCATGAGATAGACATGGCTGGAATGGTAGGTTATACCGGTTCAGTGAAACAGGACTAAAACGAGGAGTGAACTCGGTTCAGAAAGGGACTTTGTCCACTAAGATAGTCTTGGAAACGAGTCTTGACTAATAAGAAATGATTCTCTATGATTATGTGTGTATGACACAAAGTTTCATGATTTACTTTATGATTATTTGGATTTCATTTCACTACTATGATTTATCCCATGTTATGAAATTATGCTCTCTTTTGCAGGTTAAGATTTCCAAAATGTTATGTTCTTTTGAATATGATGTGATTGATATTTCTTTTGTTTACCCTTACTGAGCATTTGAGCTCACCCTTTTATGTTTTCCTTTCCTTAGGATATAAAGAAATGTTTTAGGTAAAAAAAGGAAGATCTTTATGGGAGATGTTGAAGATCTTTCACCACGATAAGAAGATTATATTCCGAGTTTCCAAAGACACTAAACTATTATGATCCTTGTGTGTGTGTTTTTGTTATGTACTAAGTATTCTGCAAATGTAATGCAATGTACATGTACGTCAAGCTTCGGGTCTCTACAACGGCGGCTCCCCCCCCCCCCCCTCGGTTCCCCGCTTCAGTTCTGCAGGTCACTGTTCCTTCTCCAGTTTGGTGTTTGTAGTTCGTTTGTTTTCCCCTTCTTCTGCACTACTGCTCAAAACCTTTATGGAGCGGATTTGGTTATGTTTACCTCTTGGGTTATTCTGCCGGTTCTTGGATTCAACGCTTGCGCCTCAGAGGGAATCGTCCTTCATTCCCTATTTGTTTTCACCTTCTCGTGTAGCCTTGACCTACCATGGGGCCTTGCAATCCTTCCGGTCACCGGCATCCTTTGTCGGCGTTAGATCTATGAGTGGAGGATGGTTCCTGTTCACATACTCCCCAAGACTCACCATATTTATGTATCCGAGAGTCCTATGTCTTGTTTCCTTCATCAGATTCCAAGGAGTCATAACCCTAATTCGCATCCCTTTCAGTGGTTGACCCGTGCATTCTTTTCTCGAGGATTTCCTCCCCCTTTTGACTTTTTTCATCATCTTGATGAAGACAGGCGACGGGCTGGTGGCGGGTTCTGCTTCCCTGTTGGTGCATCGCTTCTTCCGCGTTGTGGCTTGATTCGCACAGCATATTCTATGATGGATCACAGAGATTGAGTGCTCATGAAGTGGCCACCACGGGGTGACTGTTCCGCATGATCCTGACACAAAGCTTTAGTCACGAAGAGGTTGATTCGTGAAGCATCTACCGCGAAGAGGTTATTTTCTCGAAGCACCTGCCGCGAAGGTCTGCGGCATTGGTGGGTTTTACGCTGGGTTCTGTTCACTAAGCACCTGCAGAGTGGGACTATGGCACTGTGCGAGCGCACTGTTTCTGGTTTGGATGTGTGTTCACGAAGTGGCCGAGTCACGAAACACCTGAAGCAAAGGGCATAAAAGTTGCATGAAGGCATTCAATACGTGAAGTTCATACCGTGATGAACTGAGGCTTTGTTTTATTGTGAAGGTCTAAGGAGTTGAGAAGCCACGAAGGCCTGCCGTGGGGTGCTGCTCCGCGATGGTTTGGGGGCGCGTGATGCGGGTTCTTGTCTGTACCATTTTGGAGGTTGTGCTATTTTCAAAGGATGTGGAGCCTGTCTCAGGTGGGAAAACTACATAAGGTGACTAGAAGTGTTTTTCGGTCCAGATACCTTCTTGTTGGACCGGGTTTTTTTGAAGTGATAGGGTTTTGGGATCTGCAAGGGCACCGACCCTTAATGTGGATAGTGCACTCATCCTTTGAATTGCTCCATAGATGCTGACTTAGTTAATCAATGGAAGAGGATGACCCTTACAGACAAAGAAAAATCGGCGATCAAATCATAGAGAAATGAAGACCCAATCATGGAAAAATGTATGTCTCTGCTCGTTGTTGGAATGTTTGTTAAAAAAATTCGGTTAACCAGGTGGATCTTAAAAACACTCTTTAGAACATATAGAAACTTGATGCAGGAGTGGCTATTCGGGAAGCGGGGATTAATCGCATCATATTTGAGTTCTTTAATGAGATAGATAGGGACAAAATATTGCGTGGCAGACCGTGGTCCTTCGATAATCAACTGATACTCATGGAATAATTCAAAGGGTAAGTTGATATCCAGTAAGTGAAGTTAACATGATCCCCCTTTGGGATATGAATTAAAGGAATCCCCTTTCATGCAAGAACAGAATGCATAATGAAGGAAATTTGGGACACGCTAGGCCACCTTCTATAATGGGATTGCTCAGACCCAATAAAATGTGGCCCCAAGGTTCATTTCAAGGTGGAAATTGAGGTGTCAGAGACCCTAATGAGGGGAATGTTTTTGAAAATAGAAGACACCAACACCTGGATATCATTCGAGTTTGAAAAACTCCCAATCTTCTGCTTTTTCTATGGTGGCCTTGGTCACCTGGAAAGAATGTGCACCACAAAGAATATGAGTGGATCAGGTTACATCACCCTCCAATATGGCCCTTGTCTTTGTGCCAAAATGAAAACGTATGATTTCATCCCTGAGATGGAAAAAAAGGACCGTGACCATCTCACGTTGCCACATACCAGTCCGGTGGAACCCACACATGGAAAAGTTATTATGATTGGACCACTGGATTTATCTAATGGAATGTATCCTACTCAGAGAGAAGCGGGAGTTCATCCTAACCCCCTAAAGGACAAAAATGAATCATCCACAAGGTCGAAGACAAAGCAAAAAAGAACCACCAAGGCAATGCTCAACGACAATCCCAATGAACTCCGAACCACCAGATCTGGATCCGAATCCAAAATCGTCCGTAATAGTCATAACACCAATGGAGTCCCATGGAATGACCTGAACTCCAATGCTGGGCCCAATTACTTGCCACACATGGAAAAGGGTGCAACATGGAGGAAGTGATGGTCTCGTGGAAGACCCTAACCCCGGGGTCAGGAAAAGACAAATTGATACATTCCAATTGGGGAGGAATCCTACAAAAAGAAGGAAAATTACAAGTGACAAAACAAGTCAGGAGAAACCAAAGGCGGTGCCAGGGGAGACCCCTCCCCGCCTAGAGGAATGATTGTGTTATGCTAGAACTGTCGTGGGATTGGAAACCAATGAACAGTTCACATGCTTCAGCACAAATGTGCTCAATGTCACCCCGATATGGTTTTCCTTTCTGAAACCATACTGAATAAACAAGGACATCAATGGTATTGCTTTGAAGTGTGGCTTCCAAGGATGTTTTCTGGTGCCCATACAAGGCCATTCTGGGTGCCTCTATCTCTTGTGGAAGAACAATATTGACGTTAAAATCTTGTCTTTCTCCATGCACCATGTGGCTGCGACTATACAATCTGACTTGCACCCACCCTGGACCTTTGTGGGATTCTATGGCTGGCCATCCCACTCTGATAAAGAGATGTTGTGGGACCTCCTTTGCAAACCACACAGGGATTTACCTATCCCTATTCTTTTCATAGGTGACTTCAACAAGATCATGTTCCAAAAAGAAAAGAATGGCGTAATCTTTCTTCACTGGGCCTCAATGTCAAACTTCAAGACACGGTCAATAGGGAAAACCTGGTCGATCTGGGGTACACAAGTAATCCTTTTACATGGTTCTGCGGAAATACTGAAGGCACCCACATCGCTGAGCGGATTGATAGATTTATGGGTTCTAATTACTGGATTAATATGTTCAACATGTTTCATATTGACCACATGGCCCTTAACTGTTCGGATCACTGCCCAATTCGCATTTACTGTCTACAAGGCGAACGAAATAGACAAATCTGCAGACCCTTCATATTTGAGTGCTTCTGGTCAAGAGACCAGGAATGCGAAGAGGTGGTATGATGATGTTAGAGTATTTCTCACGATGATATTGGCCTCAATCTTAAATATGTTGCATCTGGTCTGCTATCCTGGATCAATAAGAAATTTCATCATCCTGATAGGCATTGTGATGTACTTGAAATGAAGTTACACCACTTACTTAGGCTTCCCCCATCCAATTGAAACATCTCCAAGATTGGTTCCACTCAAAGAGATCTAGACAGGGCCCTTCGTGTTAAGGAAAGCTTCTGGGCCATGTGGGTGTGGGACATCCACATTAAAGAGGTTGATGCTAATACACGGTATTTCCATCTGAAAGTGTCAGCTAGGTGTAAGAAAAATTCTATCATGAGCTTATCTCGACCCGATGGATGAAAGTTTTCTGACACCAACGGCATTTATGAAGCCTTGTTAGGCTATTTACAGAACCCCTTCTCCATAGGGAACCCTTTCATGTCTGCTGAAGTGGAAGATTACATCAGACCTGTGATCACCGATAAGATCAACCAGAAGAATTCAGAAGATGTGATGAATGATGAGATACACATGGCTTTAAAACATATCCATCCCACTAAGGCCCCATCACTGGATGGTTTCCACGCCCAATTTTTTACACAATACTGCAACATCATTAGTCCTGACATCTGCAAAATGATCAAAAATATCTGGGAAGGGAATACAATCATTTCCACCATTAATGAAACTGTCCTTTTCCTCATTCCCAAAATCATGAAATCCCAGGCGATCCCTGATTTTAGGCATATCAGCCTCTGCAATGTATCTTATAATATCTTCTAAAAATCCATGTCAATCGGCTAAATCCATGGCTTCATGTTATTATCTCTGAAAACCAGAGCACCTTCATGGACAAGCGGCTGATTACTGATAATTGAATTATGGCACATGAAGTGTTCCACTCTATGAAAATGCGTTCCACTGTGAAAACAGGAACCATGTCCTAGAAACTGGATATGACCAAATCCTATGATAAAGTAGAATGGCATTTTCTAAGAGTTGTGATACTGAGAATAGTTTTTTTCATGAAATGGAAAGATATTGTCATGCACTACATTTCGACCATCTCCTTTAGAATCAAGGTCAATGGGGAGCTCGCTAGAGGATTCAACCCAACCTGAGGCCTATGCTAGGGAGATCCCCTCTCCCCTTTTCTCTTCATTGTGGTGGATGATGTTTTCTAGAACCTTATATCCATTGGTGCATCCACTATATCTCTTCATGGAGAAAAGGTCTACCGTGAGAGCCCACAAGTGTCGCATTTATTCTTCACCAATGACTACCTCATTTTCTCTAGATCAACTATTAATGAATGTAGGGTGATCAGCCATGTGATCTAGTAGTTTAAGTAGGCTTCTGGAAAGTCTATTAATCACTGAAAATCACAAATCTCCTCTAGTGCAGGGGTGACTCCTGCCAAAAGAGATGAGATTTGTGCATCTGTAGGCATCCATATGGTTGATAAACACCAAAAGTATCTCGGTCTCCCTACGGTTATTGGTCGGTCGAAAAAATAAATCTTTTCTTCTCTGGTGGACAGGATTGAGGAAAAAATTCAAGGCTGGACAATAAAACATAAAGCAGTGATGAAAAATAATTATTATATCATTATATATAAAGAAGTGATGAAAAATAAATTACATATATTCATGGAGATGGTAGTCTAAACATATGAATGAGTGATGATTCCATTTTTGATGGATGTAATGAAATAAATGTATATAATAATTAAATTATCTAAAAGAATAATAATATCATAAATATAATATATTTTTACTATATTCTTCATTATAAATATTCATTTTATTTGGCTATGAAAATAAATATTACCTCTTAGTGGAGTTAGATGTCCATGAATATGAATGAAAAATATGTTAATTTCCCATTTGATTTTAATATTATATGAATATTTTAATTAAATTTACATAATTGGAACATATTTTATGGAATATATTTTCTTTATTATATTTTAATTGATATAATAAAATTGATGTTGTTAGAATAATAAACTTAAAATATGTAATTTAAACCCGTTGCCTCTTCTTTGAGATTTCTACTTTAGATTTCATTTTATGGACTCCAGATATGTACATTTGAAGAGAAACTAAAATATATAACATGGAAAACGATTTTTTTTTTAAATTATATGGTAAGTGAGGTTGAGATAATTTTCTCATGGTATTTTGAATAAGCGGAGATAGGTGGATTCCTTTTATAGTGAAATAAAGGATGCATTATATTATGTAAAATGTATAAATATAATAATTTCTATTTTCCATGAATATAGAGGCATATGGGAAGATTTTCAAATATATGATAGATTAATGTTAAAATAAATTCATCCAAGGATGTTTTTACTATTTTATATGGAATTTTAAACCTTATCATTTGTTTATCCCCTTAATTTACCAATTTTACCCTTTACCGTGGTACGAACATTTTTTATACAAAGGGATTATAAATTTAACTCCAATGTATCATTTTACACTAAATGTTTAATGTGATGAAATATTCAATTATATCCCAACACATTTTTCCTCTATCAAGATTTTACATATTTTATATCATTTAATAAGAAATTTTTTAACATGAAATGCCATTAACGTAATTTTAATATATTTTCAATTATTTTCACAATAAAACATAAATAACTGTATATAATTCCAATATGTAAACATTAACAATAAATTATACACTATTATATTCACTACCGAGAAACCATAAATATTCCAAAAAATATTAATTTTTAGGTTTTTAAAACTATTTGGTTTTATATTTCAACTATTTGTAAAACCACCATGTCAATGTTCTCTAATAATTTAATGATATTACCCAATCAATAAAAATTAGAAATAATTTATAATTGCCAAAAAAATTCATCAAATTTTAAAAAAAAATCTATAAATGAACATGAAATAAATTTATCCCAATTAAATAATATTTGACATATTGATGTAATGAAAGTTACAATTTGTATTTATTTAGTACATAAAAATATTTTATTGGAAATATCACGAATATACCATCATGTTTTAATACAATAATTGTTTTGTATTAGTATAGTGAATAATAATCATGAAATAGAATCAATTATTGTCTAATATGTATTACTAAAGCCTTATCACAATAGTTTTAGATTTAAATAAATGATTTACTCTTACCGTAGTGAAAAATATTAAGCATGATTACTACTCATAATGACTAAACATAATTTTGAACTATTTATTAAATTTGGACATACTGGTTCCAAAAAATGGTATGGATTATTCAAGATTATGTTTTTAAAAAGTGAATAAATTAATTTTAAAATACGAACAAAATATATAACAGCAATTACTTTTCAAAAAATGTATTTCATAAATTAAATTGTATTTAATCTTATCACATGTTAAGTAAAGACAATTATATGAATGTTAAAAGTTGTATAGAATATATTTTCAGCACATTTTATAAACAAATTCATAAATAGTTGTTAAGTAATTTATTTACACAATTTTTGAATAAAAATACATTTTTAAAAAATAAATAAAATAAATTTTACTTCAAAAATCATTTTATCAGTTGATAACCAATGATATATTATTATACATGTTTAAACAATTTATTTTATAATTTATTTATTTGTATTCATTTCATATAATCTGAATAACTAGAAATAATGATTAAATTAAATAGTAATAACTTAATAGTTTAATGGGGTTCATCTAAAGACAGTGTCATATATGAATAAATATATTGAATAATAAAATAAAAGGAAATAAATTTAAAATATTGTGGTTTTAAAATTCTACCCCCACAATAAATTAATAAATTAATTTATATTATATCACGCATATAAAAATTACTTTTTATATCATCACTTTGTTATATCCTTGGGTTATAATGTTTCTCCATTGAATTTCAGATTCATCCATTGAAGTTTAACCATATTACTAGCATTATACCATAGAAATTAATCTCTATGATCAAAATTTCAACTAGTTAACATTATTTGGAATGATTGGGTATGAGTGGTTCCACCTCTATGTTTAGTAAATGTGATGGATTGTGGATATACTTTCTTAAGTGTGATACATTGAACAAATTGTAAACGTGAGAGAGTATTGGCGTAATTTTTAAGGGATACATTAAAATTCATACATGATCATGAAAAATGAAAGGGAACAATATAACTTAGTATTTTATTTTCAATAATTTTTAATCACATAACAACATTACATTTATAAATTCAAAATAATTCCTTCTCACAAATTTGGAAATCCATATATCATCATTGATTTATAGTGTAATCATTCTTTGTACTCTAAGTTGTATTGATGTTATTATTAATAGATTTTATATTTTATATTATTTCCCCTAATATATTACATACCAATAGATTTCCTTCTCAATATTTATTTAAACATATTAGAATTATACAATTCATTCTAGTGAGTTATTTATAAGGATTTATTAGTGTCATGAAGGAAATCATAATATTTTCTAAAAACATGACCAGAAGAATGTGTTAATATGAACCACCTATGAAAAAAAGAAAACATGATCTCAATTTATCCTCTATGGTTTGCATTATTCTTTTATAATGACCATCTCTCTAGGGATGATAATTTTTATTGAAGCATAACTCAATATCCATTACTTATTAAAGTCTTCACCAGAACATTGAGATAAACCTTGGAACATGATCAGATAAAATAAAATTTAAAACTCTATGCCACCTTACCTCTTATTTAATATATATTCTGGAAATGTAATAAAGAGAAAAATATTCTCAGATGGTAATGAAATAGAATATTTCATAGGGATATCCACTTGAACCTAAAAAACATTTTGACCATTGATGTGTTAATGAATCCAACAGAGTCATCCATAGTGATATTATTTTCATTTAAACTATCATTTTGGTAATGTTTTTAAAATACCCTTGCACTTATATTCATCACCCATAACATACTTACATACCCACCATTATGGTACATACTCTAAATTATCTCTATCTCTTTACCCACTAGATATACTATTTTAGATATCTATACATAATCAAAATTACAAGATTAATTGAGAATAATGAGCTATGATTTTCATCCAACAACCCCTTATCTATATATCATATTTTTGGGTGACACAATCTATTACAGAAAATAAACATTACATTATAATAATTTTATAACATAAGATCATTTATCAACATGTTTTATATACCTACATCTTCCTTTCTCACCTCTTTAAGCGTCACATGACTAAATGTTAAAAAATAATTTTAAAAATATATTATATTTATACTTCATTCAATATTTCCATACTCATATTTTTGAAATATATAAAACTAGGATATTTGGTAATCTTCATCACAAATAATATAGTAGGATCCTTCTGAAATAGAGAATCCTGGAATTATTAATTTTCCTTGGGTTATAATGTATTAAGAAATAATAATGATTAACCAAATCCAAAAATCTTCTATAGTCCATATTAATGTCATCATAAGATAATATACACTTTAAATTTATTCTCCAATATATATACCACATAATTCACAATAAATATTATGTCTTTATATCATCAATATAATAATTACTATAGCTATTTTCTAATAATGAGTCGAATATTTTTTTATAATTAACTAACAATTATAAGGGGGATTAATATATCACCATATTTTTCTTTATAAGGATGAATCCTATTAACTTATTTTACTCATCACTATAAATCCAAAATTTTCTTGTACTATATGGAATTGTAAGAACTGGTTTGATTTTCATCCTTCTTTTGAGCTCCATGTAATTTTCCAAACATTCTGATTTCTAAAGGAACTAGAGTCCTTTCTGAGTTAACATAGTTAGTGGATTATATATACATGACATATTCTCCTGAAAGCATAGATAATTTCAAGATAAAATAAGATATTTATAGAGTTTAGTCACTATGGTTGTTATGTTTCAATGGACAAAAACATTCATCTTTCATTGATTCGCCAATATTACCTTAGTAGATATTTTTTTACCCATAAATGGTAACATCGAAACTCTAAAATATAACTTGATAAATTTTAGATACAAAAAGTAAATCATTTGGGTCTCTAGTACAATTATCAAGTGATATTCATGACTATTATTATGCATTTAATATATTGGAATATCATCTATAATGAAATACATTAACTGAAAAAGGTAATTTCTATGGACTATATGTTAGATAAGTAAATGTATAAGGGGAATTAGTGATACCAACTATAATCCATATATATATATTCAAATTTCACATAAACCGTAAGGAATATTGTCGTGTATATGTATTAAATTTAATCCCACAATAGGTATTATCTAGATCGATGAAAATTCATGGAAAAATATTGATCTGTGTATAATTGATTGAAAAAATATTCATTAATGGGTCAATGATACTTATTCAATATTGTGATCATTTTATATTAATGAAATTCAATGTAGAGTTTCAATAATCAATGGTACCCTAAAAAGAATTTGAGTAATAGATATTTACATACACGGATGAATGAATTCTGAATTAATATTATACTGTAGTTTCTCATTCAATTTCTACTACTCAATTGGGGCCATTGTACATAGAACATGGGAAATAGAAATAGCTGCTGTTTTGAGTTATATTGTCATCCAAACATCATGACTATGAAAAATAATATGAAACTATTCGTTAATGATTCATCAAAGATCCATACAATTTTCATATTTCTGAGGTTGAATATAACCTATTAATTTGATATGAATAACCATTTATAATGGTAATCAGGTCCCTTATAATGGTTTTTAATTCTACTAATAGTTCATTTTGTAGCATTACCCTCATAAAAGTTCATAGATTTTCTTGGAATATAAAATTTGTATTCTATTTTTTTGAAATCAATATTTTATTTATATGATCAAACCTAGTTCGTGCACTAAATATGTTCAAATTAAATTAGCGGACAAATAATGAGACATATAGAAAAAAAACTACATAATAAACATTAATTGGAAATGAATTATGAAAATTAAATTTTATCATCATACCATCAGGATATTTTCCAACATATTTATCATCTAATCAATGATGTTGTAATTTTAAACCCTTATAAAATTATCCATAGATAAAATAGGTGGTAGATCTATAATAAAATATGACACATGTCGTTTTTTTTAAATTTTATGTGATAATTACACCACATCATTATCATACACAAAATTATCAATAGTGATCACATGAAAATTCAATTTTTGATTGGGATTTATAGGTTACTATCATTGATCATCATAATTAAACATATGATTCAGTAATTTTATTGAAAAATTTACATACTCATTTAATATTAAACACTTAAGTGTAGTTGGTACAATATATGGAAAAATATATATATTAATATCATTATATAACATTTTACAATAAATTAAGAATTGTTTTGGTTGATGATATTCCATTCCACGGTAAAAGAATTTATTATTACCCTTATGAAAATTTCCTATAGGTTTCCATCAACACTTTTGGCATAAAGGAAAACTCGTTTTCTTCTCAGCATTTTTTTCATTAATAAAATTTTATTCAAATTCCATATTTCATTTGTTATGAAATACTTTTGGTTTATGGGTAACTTTAATCTCCCTTACTGGCTATGTTTAACATTGAAAGATTATATCATAATTTCCGATGTCCCTTATAGATATTTACCTTCTGAGACATGGTCATAAAATTACAAATAATTGATTATTGTTATGTTCAGGTTCAGTAAAAATAAAATAAACATTCCTCAAATAACATGAAAATTATTTCTCATAGGTAATTGTGGATTCATTATCCTTATCCTTTATCTCAAATTAATACGTTTCTATTTTCATATAAATAATATGAGTAAAGTAGTTATTGAAAAAAATATACTTCTAAAAATATCCCAGTTTATAGATTCGACATATTCCTATTGTATCTTATTTTAATAAGTTTCATACATTTATTTTCTTGAAATTCTCTATTATTAATCTATAAAATAACTTTTTCAGGAACTTATCCCCGTTGAATGAAAATTATATTTTATGTTTTAATGATCAATCTCTCTACCTCTAGTTGATCAGAAGACCAACATAATGAAGTTGGATGAATCCTCATGATAAATAAAAAAACATTTTTCCATCATTTTCTCATTTGGTATGTCATTATTATTCATTTCATGAGAATGATTCATTAGAATAGAAACATATTCATCAAATCAAATTACCATAAAAAATAATTTATCTCGATTAAAAACATTTCATTTTCCATTACAAAATTTTTATCATAAATCATTCATGTTGAATCCACTGACTAAAACAAAAGTACATAGTGTGAGTAACAATAATCATTGTGAGAATACATATAATAATAAAAATTTATTTAATAGGATTTCTAAATGGTGAAACATTATTTCCAATCTATTTTTCATTAGGTTTATGCTTGGTCAAACAAGATCATAATCTATTGAAATTCATTATATTGTAATATTTTTGAAAATGCGAATTAACACACTGATAACACATTAGAGTGTCTAACCTTGTGCACATATTTTCCCCCCCAACCAAGAACTGGTGAAAATCAAGATAATACTCAATTCTCTCCATTTAGAGTTGTTACCCCCATGATCATCTATAATATAGAAACACCCACTTACTAGTATCCACATATAGATGTATTTTATATGAAAAACACTATCCTTTATTTATGATAGCACTACATGATCTCTAATAAATTCTATCATAGTAACGGTTATCAATAATATGTTACTAATAATGTTTCCAAAAATTAATATACCTTTCTCTGTTACCAACTATAGATTGACAACCACATTTTACATAAATATTACCTATTATAAGATAATTATTCATTACATATAATTATCATCCACTCAAAAATGGTAATGGTTTAGTGTTTTTGAATCATTAATAAAAAACAATTGTTACATAAATGATATACATATTCACATACAAGTTTTTTTATATAGAACCCATAATAGATAAATATCATACATAAATTTCTATTTCATATCCTAAGGAAAAGAAAGCAAAATAATAGGTCAGATTTGATTCAAATTATTGGTGAAAATGGAGATATCAGTGATCCTTTATTAATAACATATTTATAAGGGAATGAGAACACGATCTTAAAACTTGAAAAAAATCCATAAATTTATACATCACAATCATGATTCCTGACCTATATCATGGTAGTTCAAAATACATGATTCTAAATGGAATAAAATACATGATGGTTGATATCATATAACATTCATAAATTGTATCATAAATGTGTTTCATAGAATAATGAAAAATAAATGTCATGGAAATATTTTTTCATGGATACTCTCCATGATATTTTTTTCATTTTAGGCTTGGGATAAAAATGAGTTTACCAATTCATCACCTAATATAACCACCTAGTACCCTTTTTATAAAATTATAACCTCCTATGTACCCAATAATTAACTAGGGATAATATCACTTGTTCCATTTTTCAAATTGGGACAACCACCTATGTACCCTCTTTTGGGATTAGGATTATAATTCATATTTCCACTAATATCAGAAAAATATATTCTTACCAAATTCATTGCAGGAGTACAGAATTCAAATCCCACTCCTCAAAAAATCACATTATTTTTATTTGTATTCCATATTTTCATAAAAATCATCATATAATCATTGAAAACCCCATGAAAAATTAATATGATTTGTAAACATATATTCAATGTAATTATAAAGTACCTAGGGAAAAAATAATAATCGTTTCATTGTCTAATATCCCCATGATAAAATAATATATATTATAGAATTATTTCATAAACCAAATATTCATTTTAATTATTACATGAATATTTATTGAGGAAAATATTTATTTTTTCATTTCGAAATAACATATATAAAATATTAGATAAAATGTTTTCATTGGAAAGAACCATGGAATATTGAAATTTAATTGTTAAATAATTAATGGGTCTGGAGAGTTAGAAACTCCAATCCTACAGTAATAATTCAATTTTTTTACACCATCAATAAAATTTAACACATTAAATAAAATGAATATATGGTTATTAAGTTTATTTTTTTGAAAAAAAGAAAAATATATAAATATGAATTTTTAAAATTAATGGAGATTAGTAAAAAAGAACATGAAATATTAGAAAACAAGGATATGGGACAAAAAATGATTTGTTACTGAAGAGATAAATAATGAATATTTTTTCTTAAAATAATTATACATAAAATTGAGTAATTAAATAGAGAAAATTTAAAGAAGAACTTGTAATATAAACATTTAATAATAGAAGAAGAAATGTTATTGTGTTAATTAATATATTATTACATAATTTCTCTTGATATAAATTAATGGATAAAAATTATTAAACAAATGTGTTTTAAAACATAAACCACTTATATAATGTTTGAATTACTCGGTTATTTCTCTTTCCTCCAATATAATAAACAAAAAATTATTATAATTCATTATCTGAATGATATTAATAATTATAATGTCATATTTTATCGGGATAAAAAATTTCAACACCCATTTATTAACAATGTTTATTAAGATCAACATATATGGTTGTTAAATGTTTCATTTTTAGGAGAGTTTTAGTTTTGTATTTCATGTCCATATGCATTGATCATTATTCCATAATCTCTAGGATGAGAATCATGTCATGTTTATCGTATTTAATTACTATATAAATTAATATAACAATTCATATAATGTGGTGTGTAAAGGTGAATAACATCACATTGTGTTGATGGTATTATGTACGTATGCACATGTGATGTCCCTATTTTTTTAAGGATAGAAAAAAGAAATGTAAATAATAATTAAAATTTTCATAAAAATAATTTTATAATAATTATCATATTTATTTATTAAAGTTAATGTTGTGAATATAATTTCGATGAAGTTATGTATAATTATTTTTATCACTTTATGCAAGTGGTAATGAACAAATACATAAGATGATTACTTTAATTAAAAATATGTAAGGAAAATGAAATGAATATGGAAATGATATGAGCTTAATTACATATGAATATATGGGATAAAATTTTGATCTAATATTGGATTGTTATAGACATAATTGAATGTGTTAAGGAATAATTAAAATGAAGAAGAATTTTTAAACTTTTTACATCCTCTTTGTGAGACCTCCATTGGATTTATTTTTATGTACTCAATGGATTGTTATTTAAAGAGACTATAAGATACAGAACTAGTAAATATGTTTCAATTTGTGGTTTTTTATGGATTGGTTGTGAAAATGTTATTATGTCGGTTGGAATAATATATGATAGTTGGTGTCCTTTTGTGGTGAATGAGATGAAATACATGGGATTACAAAAATTATTTATATATTATAAATTATTTTTCATGTAAATATGAAACCGTTTAATTAAAATTTAAATAATATGATTGTTTTAGATATGAAATAATTTTGTCCAAAATAAATTGGTTGGGTTTATAAACAATTATAAAATTATCAATTGCTTTAACCCCTTCATTATCTTATTTATAACTCTTACCATGGAAATAACCTTTCCAATGATAATTCATCATAAATTTAAATATTTCCTAAAAATATCCCCATAAATTGTCAATGAATAAAATGTTAACCAATATATCATCCACTATGTACTCAATTTGGATTATTATGATTTTTAATAATTCAGTAATTTAATAATTAACATAATATACCATTAAAAAAAATTAAAAAAATTGATATATTTTGATTTTATAAACATCTTGATAGGTACAGAAATTGAATAGAAACTTTTTTAAAATAAATAATACATTATTATGAAACATATAATCCTTTTTACAATATATCTCGTCCAGAAACTTTTACATTTATGTAGTTACTATCATTTAAATTTAATTTTATACATAATTCACAATAACTGTGTAAGTTTCATTTGATCATTTATGGTAATTATTCCTTCAAAAAATTAAAAAAGAAATTATATTGGAAAAAATTAGTTACTGTAAAAACATATTATTTTTAATTTAAAATAATAACCATTAATCAAAATGAAAATATTTTTGAATTATAAAATAACGAGTGAACTTTTTTATTTATTCATAAAATAAAATAATATTATGGTTATTATCAATGAAAAATTACACCATGTTTCCATGTAATTGAATATATGATGATTATGGTAAAAATAATTTCATGACATTAAAATATGGGAGGTGGTATATATATTTAAAAAGAGTTTCAAATTTAGTTGTAACATAAATTATGTGATTCACTCTTATTGAGAAAACACAATATTTAACATGATTACTATTTATAATGGAAAATATATAGCTGGAATATTTACAAAATTTTCATTTCTTAATTTGCTGATATGGTTTCAATTTTTCAAAAAATAATATGTACTTTATAGAAAACCATTTTAAAATATTCTGAAAAACCAAAATGAAAACTAATTTTAGAAAAAAAAAATTAATGATTTGATGGATTTTTTTTTGTCCTGTACATATTAAAAACCATAAAATGAATGATGAAATATATTATTTAATATATTACATATAAATTTCATTAAAAAAATTTCTCATTTTTATGAATTTAATTTATCCACAAATTGCATGCTAAAATTTGATTTAAATAAAACAAATCTTTTTTACTTTAACGTGATTTTATATTCTGATAACCAATTAATTAATTTAATACATTTGAGATAAATATTTTTTGAAATTTTGTAATCCCTATTGATAACCACCAATATAATCATTAGGTGATAACTATCATATTATGTAATCATAATTTAGTAGTGAAACAATGTTTGTTTAAACTAAATGTTTCGTGTTAACAATGATATCAAAAACATTGTGTCTATTTCATACGAAACACTTATAAAATTTTAGTGTTTTCTAATATCACCTTTAGAACTAATAAATTGAATAAAATACTCTCCAAATTTGATGGAATCTGTATGGGATAAAAGGTGTCTAGACAAAAAATAACTTAGGGGGGTGAAACAAGGGATATGATCTAAACACTCAAAGTGGGGAACCCTTTAAAAGATACTTATAATCAGATTCTTGTTTTAGCTTCAATGTTTTTCAACATGGGGACAAATCATGTATTAGAAAATATAAAAGGACACACCCTTCCCATGGTTGGACTGAACATGCAACCAAATAATATGCTCTGAATTTTTATCGGCACTTCATTACATTGTAAAATTTCAAACAGTTTGTCTGAAAATATGTAGAAATGGTGTTCCATGTCTAAAACCTGATCCAATGCCACAAATATTCCTTAAAAATATAAATATATAAATATTAATAGTGTTACAACCATTCTATGTATCCATATTATATAATTATTGAACAAAAAACTCATCACCCATAGGTTATGTAATTATATTTTCTTTAACTAGGTACACCAAGCCATGAAATGAGGCAAAAAATAGTCCAAAAAATATGAAATTCATCATGAAATTATTGACACCCATCTATGAACATAAAGAAACTATTTGTAATCATTCCATAATAGAATCATTATCTATATATTCTCTAACACTAGTATTGTTGATCCGAATATGGGTTCTCAAAATGCACCTTCCACTATATTTCAAAAAAATAAATTCCCTATGATAATAAAAACTCATAAATGATCAGATTTTTACAACCTGATAACCATAATACATATCACCCCTAAGAAGCCTCATAATACATTCTAAATTTAATCCCAACACAGATAAGTCATGAATTCTATTCATAAATTCCACACACAAATTTTTAACACTCAACACCCTTACTTTTCACAAGTTAAAATAAAAGATGAACCATGAATCAATATATGATCCACCACTCATAATTATACTTAATAAACCATTATGAGAAATTATAGTGTGTTTCAATCATGATACACCCAATTATAAACTTCACATTAAACCCGTATCCTATAACACGGTCAACCATATGCATCATATCATGATTGATGATTCTGATTCATGGTTCTCCACTCCATTTAATTCGTTGATAAAAAATATCTCACCAATAGTTTGATGACATGATCATTTTGGTTTCTATCATAACAAACACAATTTTTTATGAAAAAATAGTAAACAAAATCACATCTCCAAATATTCAGTCTAAATTGAATCGAATGATCCACCACCATCAATAAAGCTTCTAAATTCAAAACCCTACATCTAATAAAATTTTCTAATCTAATCCCTAACCAAAAAACTTCATCTCTATGTTCCCACATGAGAACTAGTGTATCGTAATTCTAAAACAAGCTCAGATCTCTTCATAAATACCCTAATCCTAAAAACAATAGATTTACTCAATCCAATATCACATCCTACATCCAAATATTTTTTAATATGGGACTAGATAATTTCGATTCAGTTGATCATTGGAAATATGGTGCTACCTTGACTATATAACTACATTTTCAATCACACATAAATAATTTCACTATTTCATAATTTCCTTTATAGAACATTTTAAATAAATTACAATAATTTGTTATTGGACATGATAGTCTCACTCATACACGAGTACCAGCGTAGAATATCTACCACAAACCATTTCTATATCATATGAGTTTCATCCTCAACATCCATTGTAATTAATCTCAACTGAGGTTTATAACCTACAAAAGAGTATTTTGGAACCCCAACCATATAATTTCCCTTTTACCACTCCATGATAACATCCTCAAATGCTTTCTACATCACACTTTTATGGATATTCCCATACCAAACTCATTCCATTCCAGTTAATGCACACATTAAATAAATTAGGAGAATGAAAATTCTATTAGAATCAATCCATTTCAAAAATAACCCACAGTACAGGGGGAGAAAATTTAATTCCCTCCGACCCCATAGAAACTAATCATGTACACACTACATAAATGTGGCAAGTACATGGATCAAATAATGCCTATAACCAAACCTATTCCCTATGGATATATTGTGTTCATCATCAATATCATCCAAAATAAATTATAGTATACTCCCATACCTCATGGTCACATAACCCAAAACAAGCACATGAATTATTGATATCTATACCTCATCCCACACAACTAATAACCTTACTATTCTCTATGAAATTCCAATATCATATATAATGAAGTAACATTCGAGTTAACTTTTCAAAACCAATCATCTTAACTATTCCACTTATATGAAATTATTTCATATTGACATCCATGATGTCAAAGAATAAAAATAATCCAAAAACTCTATAAAAAAATCACAACATCACATCTTCAATCATTAATTATAGGCACATGGCTAGTCCTTACCATGGAATACATCTTGGATGATAGAATACCATCCATGTTAATGATCAATCCCTTAAAAATTCTCAGAATCATCATTATGAATTTCACGAATCCATCCATTAGTATTGTCACCCTTCTGGGAATTCAATCCCTACACATTTAGATATATAAATAACACCATATATGTGTCAAATATTATCAATGAATTTTTATACATGAAATTTTTTACCCAATTCACCTCACATGCATCACTTTCCAAAGAAAGTGTTTAACCACACTTCCTGACCCCATGACCACCTAACCATAGGAGATCATCTCTCTCAAGCTAAATTCACATGACAATCCACACTAACTCAACACTATCCTTATGCACCTCAAAGGGGTCACCAATCCCTCCCACATAACCCATAAATCACCTCTCAAATACGTAATAATACATGGATCAATATTTGCACACTCATCCCGAATATCCCCCCATACACCCATGAAGACATACACAACATAGGGTTATCTTAATTATAGATAAAGAATAATTGTTGTAAATGTATCATTGACAACCCATTCACCCACCCCCTTTAATAATATTAAATTCAGGAACTCCCAAGAGAATCATGTCACATCCAAATGCGTATAGCATAATCATATGATGAAGAGCTATTTCAAGAGAACCCAATAAAATGGTTTAATCTAGTAAAATTCAAAATTTCTCTTTATGGGGGAAAACATATTTATAATTTTTAATACATTATGTAATCAAATGTTTTCTCCAATCAACCCAATAATTAGGGTATAAAGTTCATGTATGTACTCATTCATAGTCTATTTTAACCCCTTACAATTATAGACAACATAACAATCACCAAAATTTATCCATTCAATATTTCAAATGTCCATAGATCATAAAAAGTTATTACACTATGGTTTAGTTTAGAATAATTACATTCCATGTCCGATTAAAAGACACTATAAATGTTTTAACTAACATTTTAACGAATTAAACTCTTTTCATAAGATATATAAATCCCACATCTTTAGTAAAATATCATATGAATCCTACATGAAGAATATGATGAATTAACAATGACATATTACCAACATGATGTGATACAAAAAAATATATAAATTTTAAATCCACGAGACAAATTTTCTTCAACCAAGGTGAATATATTTGAACTATAATATTAGAATATAGGATAACAAATCATATTCCTTGTGTAAATTGAAATTCCACTATAAAAGTTGTTCATTGAACCCAGTTTTTTGATCCATAATAAGCTATAAAACATTCCATTATATCAAATCTACCATATACTAAAACAGAAGAAAATAATAAAATCATTGATAAATTTTTTATATCATCCACATAAATCCCCTAATAGATCTTTACCAATTTTTAACATCTATCACTCTATAATATAATTGGGTTAAGGGTGACTCAGCCTCAAGCATACCTCTGGTTGACTAGAGGCCACTCACATGAACTGAGGGTTGAGGGTAGAACCTTGGTGGAGACTATACATCCATATTGGAGTGAAAAATACTAAATAAATATTAACTAAAATCCCGATTGAAAAAAATAATTGATAATAAAATATGAAATGTGGGTGAATGTAGTCATATATATTCATAGCAATAGAAGTTGATGAACAAATATATAGTTTAAATAAAATAATAATTTAAATTAATATGAGAGTCTATAAAATATATAATCCTCATATTATTATAATATTTGATCACATTAAATATATTGATCCAAATGAACCAATCTATAGATTTTAACCAACCTAACCCCAAGAATATTGATGGTTGTTAGGGATCTTGAGAACTATTGACAGTCAAGTAGGGTGTGTTGGTTACACAGTTGGGAACCACAAATGAGGTACATTATGTCACCAATAAAACAATTATAAACATGTTACATGTATAAAATAAATATAAAAAAATATGATAAAAAAATAACAACAATTAATCCTCAGGTTCTACTATAGAACCATAATCAAGGGGAACATACATTAGAATGTACCAATGTTCCTCTAATAATTCCATATAATCATGATAAAAAATTTATTCCAAATGCTTGTTACATACCCAAGAATATAGATAATAATCACTCAAGTATTGTCAGATATGATGTATATGAGATATACACATAGGGTTGACCCACTCATTTAACAAGAAATAGACACCATGAGCTAATTCTCATAGTAAACATGAAATACCCACTAAAGATATAACGCACTTGGTATGCATGAGATAACTACATGGTGGATAACCCACCACATATATATGTGATAAAATCTCCAGGGATAACCCACCATGTATACCTGAGATTGACACTCTGGGGATGACCCATTTGACATACATAATATTAACACATAAGGTATATCCTCCAATTATACCTGAGATAAATACCTAGGGGATGAGCCAAAATGTATAAAATATCAATTAAAAACTCTAAATCAGTGTATCACATGGTACCAAAATATGTGACTATGTATCTCTTGGAGGGGTTGAGCCCCTTACTACTAATCCATGAAAATTTTCCAATGTATTCCAATAATTGAAAAAATACATCTTGTAGGGTAGTACCTTCTCTCAAAATATATTATATAACATAGAAAATAACTCAAGACCATATCACATAAGAAAGGTTATCTTCTATTGTGAACAACCAACCATCATCATAGTAATAATAGTATCAAAATCCATGGCTATAATGTCAATGTGAACCTCAATATTTCTATAATTACATTGGGGAAACCCTATCCTCCACGGTATCCACCATAATGGAAGTGAACCTAGGTCCATTCCCTCTTCATGTCTTTCTAAGAGAGTGTTAATATATGACCTAACTATCTATCTACTCATGTTCAACCAACATAGGTATTAACTATATTAATAGTGGAGGAACACTAACTGAATATTCATATTTGTCAAATCGATTATTTAAAAAATATCAGATTTCTTACATGGCCAACTCTACATTGTCCCTCTCAGCTTATTTCTCACCTATACAATGAGGTATCTAAGAGAACCTACCAATAGGTCCACAATATCTTCTTTGTATAATTTTAAATAACACCTCTCTTGTTCTAAGTGTCTCATGGAAGACACAAACAATCAAGGACTCACCCATCATCATCCCAAGAAATAAATCTAGTTCCCATGTGTACTAATAGTATTGGAATGTCATATATTTTATCCTAGAAATTTTTTAGAAATAATTATTTTTATTTAATGATGCTTTTATCCTTTGGTAGTGAGAAAACACATCAAATGTCAAGAATATGTAAATAAATGAAATTAATATGGAGAATGTATAAGGGATGACATAAACCATTTCCAATTATTTTCCTATTTGACCATTATCCAATTCTGCCCAATAAGATAAGTTCAAATATAACAACCACCATCAGGACATCCAAGACACTGACCCATTATAACAGGAAAATATATAATTTTAATCTGTTATAATTAATGACACAAATATTTTTAAAAACATATTATTACTTTAAAAATTTAGATAAACTAGTAAAATAAACATAAATATTACTATATGATCCCATTAATCCAAAATAACATGGAAATTTATGAGTGATTTCAACACAAAAGTTTTAAAACCAACCATATTGATAAACATAATAATAAGAGCCAATTCTATAAGTAATTTAATTTAATTTATCATGCATCCCTTATGAGAAATACTTCTTTAAAATTCCATCATCATATCAATATGAAATTCCATGTATATAATCTCATGATACATCTTGTACAATTTTTGGGAACAATTTCCTTCATAAACGAGTTATTCCATAATGATCTAATGATATAATAACAAAACCCCCACCCATAGAAGTGAAATTTAGGGGAAATTAGAAAAAAACAAGAACGAAGGACATAGAATGAAGAATATCACCATAAAGGATGAATAATTAAATCCAAGGTCACCACAACATGAGGGAAATTAAAAAATTGTAATTATAAAAGGGATTAAAACATGTGAACATTTGAGGATGGAAGAAGATAAGGGTTTTTGCCTTAAATATTCATTGTTTAAACACTATAAAAATTAAATAATAGTTTAATGTAATAGATTTTCAAAAATATTCACCAACTAGTGTGTTTACTATGTGGTAGGAACTATCTAATTTTACCCCTTTACATGATGGTGATAAATTATCTACCAAACCGTGTGCCAATCATGAGAATTAGAACATCCATGTTCTAAGAAATGTTAAATGTTTTATCCACAAACATGAAAAGGCCATGTTACCATCACTATAACCAAGTAATGCATGTATAGTATCCTAGAAAACTCACATGGTATACCCATAAATTTGAACCAACTATGCTAAGTAGCCATTTATTGTAAAAATTTAATTGAAAACCTCTTCTTTCACCAGGTGTCGTGTTGTTTCTCCAATACCATGCACACCAATCACTAAACCAAAGGTAGGAACACATTATAATCATTTGTAACTAAACTTAATTTTCATACTACTTGTATTATCACATTAGTCCCCTATTGTTCCTCAAACCATAACAAAGAACATCAAATTTTGATTCTCAAACTCTCATATTCTCATTATCAATATAAAATATAAATATGGACCATTCAAAGAATATAATAAAATTCCAATTACATTTTGAAAATGAAAACATATTTAATATAGGTTTATATATAATTATATATTCATTTTTAAGAAATATAGATGTTAGTGAAGGTTCTAGAAGGTTGTTCTCATCTTGGGAAAAAGTAATATCAAATATAATTTTGATAAGGATTTAATGAAATTAATGTTCAGAATTTATAGTGAATTAAATAATTGTATAGAATATTTCCTCATGTTGCTCATGATATCATATTAAATTTGGTATATGTTTTATACATTGAGGAAAAATAATAAGCATATCGTCGCCGCTACGGTAGGTAAATGGAAATATATTTTCTAGGATGGCCACAATAAATCTTATAATAAGGAATTTTTAGGGGTATATATCATATGAAAAAAAATTAGGATTTCAAAATTGAACATTAAATGATGAGAATAAATACTTATTATTACTTTTATTGAATTATGGTAACCAAGTCATGAGACTTATTATATTAGTATGATGATTTTGAAGAGAAGGGTCCTTGAAATGATAAAACTTTTTATATTCAATGTGAGAAATGGAGGAGAGTATTATTTTCCAGTATTTTGATCTATTTTTAGTTTTAATCAATGGTAATATTCCATATTTGTTACTTAGTTTGAGGTCCTTTAAATATCCATCATTATTTTACATTTTAGTATTTTTTAATTAAAGGGAAGGGCCATTGATTTGTTGGATTACAACATAATGTTCATTGGAAAAGTATTATATCAATATAACTACCAAATGACGATCTTAGTTTTTTTGAAGGAAATTTAATATAAGGATGATGGATTATGTTTAAGTCCCAAAAATATCTATTATATAGTGGAATTCATGCGGTCTATGGGACATGATGTGCCATGTGGTGGGCATGGTGTTGTTAGGATGTCCAAAGCCTTAAAAACAATACATAATTTTAAATGAAAACTAAATATATTATAAATAGAATATAAAAACACTTCATAATAAATAATTTAAAAATAAAAATTATATATTATATTCCTGATAATGAATATTTCTTCTAACAACAATTAGGACATAATAAAAAATGTTTTTTCAAAAAAAAATAGTGAATTAATTCTTTAAATTATTTTCAATGTCTTTCTTTATGATAACTACATGTTATTTTATAGTTGTTTAATCTACCACTATATCGAGAAAAAACCGACTAAATGGAATTTTATAATATTGATAGTTGTTTATGTGAGAAGTAACTACATAAAAACTAGTTATTTAATCATAGGGAGGATCCCAACAATTAACACTGTAGAGAGAAAGTAAATTTTTTAACCCTATTAACCATATACATAGGGATGACCTACACATGGGTTATATGTTTTAAAAATGGTAGTTCATTTATATTTATTTTAATTATAGTGATAACCATGAGGAGGAACATTTTTATTTATCAGTATACCTCCATGAGGTGGAAAAACACAATTTGTACTCTCGGGAGAACCATCATAATGGGTACATAGGGGTTGAACTAAACAATCACTGATTTGTGGATAGTTTAGAAAAACAAGGGACTCTATAAAAAATACTTCAGTGATGGCCTACATAGATATTAAAAATTTATCAACACATGGAGGAAATTCATGGTTGTTTTCTAATTTATCATATGGAGCTCATTTACAGTGCACACTCTTCAGAGAACCTTCATAGAGTATAGATATTTC
The DNA here is from genome assembly GCA_963277665.1 of Viscum album. Classification (NCBI taxonomy): domain Eukaryota; kingdom Viridiplantae; phylum Streptophyta; class Magnoliopsida; order Santalales; family Viscaceae; genus Viscum; species Viscum album. The sequence goes on from OY728158.1 coordinate 438,151,956, forward strand.
ATTAGAGGGATCACATCAAAAAGTTATTTATCCTCTATTTCAAATTATAGGAATCATTTTATTCTTCCATAAACATTTTATATAATGATGTATTTGACATCCCCCCGATAAAGATGTGTAATTCCCACAAATCAACCATTAGGGTATGATTATTCATATTATGGATATCAGTGATAATGAATCCTTAATATTTTTAATGACATTTTTTATTATTTTCCTTAATTAGGAGCATCATTTAGGTTACCTCATTTGGAAAACTAGGGATGACCTACCTTCCTCAGTGATATCTCAAAAAGTTGATGTCATGTGATAGGTAGGTAATCCAATTTATTAGTGTGTTACTTTCTTGGAATCCCATGGGTTAACATTTGGTTTTATGAGATATCATATAATGATTATACTCTATATGTAATATTATATATTTCATTCTCTAATGTTAGTAATATTAATGTAGTTTCATGTTTTGACATGGACATTCATCCCCATTGTGGATTATAAAATTGATTCATGTATACATATTTATAGCTCATATAGATTTTAATTGGATTTTTTTGGGGTATTATTTTACAAATATCAGTTGTATCCATGAACCAGAATACTCATAAACAAATGTGGAAAGATGTGAGTGACACAAATCATTATGTAATAATTAAGACCTAACAACCCTTTACATTAAAGGAATTACAATAGTATAGGCTTATAGGGGATGATGTGAATATTTTAGATGGTGAAATGGGGATATGGAGATGATAATTAATTTGAGGAAGCATCAATAACATGAGGTGATGGGTTTTAAATTTTGGATATCCTCTATGATACATTGAACCAAGATGCAGTGTAAAGGGTATTAGAGGAATTTGGTGCTAATGCAAAATTTCTTATCCCTGCTACAAAGTAACGGGATGTAGTGTCAAGATTAGTTTCTTACAAAATTGAATATATAATGGGGGTTTTATAAATGTATAGTGTTTTTGGTTTTATTTTTAGAGTATCTATCAATTTTGAGGTAGTTGTATCATGGAGTTGGTATGTGGCATACACACCCTCACAGTTTTTGGTGTATATAGTGTAGTTCTCTTGGATGTTCTATGATCTATTCTCCTACGTTATCAGAACTTGATCATGGATATATCATCATTTCTAGGAATAGTTTTACCATATATAATTTAGTGTGGTTCCTCCCCATTTCATTATAGTCTTACATATTTAGAATTTTTATTTCATGGTGGTCAATGAAGCACCATGGTGTTGTATTTTCATTGATGGGTATAAAAAAATCCTCCCAGACCCTGTATTTCATTAGGAATTTTCATGAACTATTGCATGACCAAAATGCTTCCCTAGATTGTATTTTATCACTCTTTCAGTTCCACTAAACCATATCCCAGGGAGGTATATATTTATTTGTTTTGAGTTGAGTTTCCTTTTATGTCTATCATTTATACTCTATGTTCATAATCTATGGATTGGGTGTTATCAAGAAACGTTAATTTTGTTTTTTTGTATGTAAATGTATTGCGATGATACGGTCTATGATATTAAAGGTGCATTCTTTCATTGTGGTGTATGGTTGTGGTCTCCCTCACGTTCTACACATTTACAATGGTTCAAAATTATATATCTGAGGTAGGGGATCATTCTTTTATCATCAGGATAGATCATGAAATATTTTTTAGGGTCTTCATATATTTTTAATTATAGTTTCTAACAAACTATTAATTATTAATTTTTTTTTATTTTTATAAATTTATCGTTTGTTGAATAAAAGTACTTGTTTTACAAAAAATTATATAATTAATATTTATTATTTATCGACCCAAATCCTTTCTAAAAATGAAGAACATTGGGAGATTTCAATAACTATAGTTATTGTGAATATGAAACCCCTATTGTGTAGTTTATTTATCACATTAAATGGAATTGGATAATCACTTATATTCTACTAATGAACTGGTCCCCCTAGAATTATGGATTTTTAGATAATTCCCTTAAAAATTAAAGTGAAATGTGATGATAATCTCTTTGGTAAATATAAAATCAGTTTTTTAATTTTTTATGTGTGGTTGTGTTGTGTGGTAGTGGTGAATAGTTGTATTGTGTGGTAGTGATGTGTGGTTTTGATATGTAACTGATGTGATGGAGATTATTATGATGTGGAGATTTTTATGAATAGGTTGTTATGTTTCCAAAATTGTGGAAATGTGAGGCATGAATGGATAATGATAATTTTTTTGATGTGTTATTTGTGTATTACTTTCTCATGTAATAATGGAATTAAGTGTAAATGATGAATTGAAATATCATGTGTTAAAATGGATAACAAACATTTTAAATAATAATAGTGGTGTAGGTATATGTTGATGAGTCCTAATATAAAATAAATGGATTGGTTAATTGAAATTTTTTGGTAATGGGAAAAATAAAAATCATATTCTCTCAAAAAGAGAGGAATGTAATTTTTTTATTATAGATTATTGTGTGGTGTTGTACATTTAGTGTTGTTAGTAAGATTATAAATTGTTTTGAGTCTTGGTAGTGATGTAGTGGGTTGGGAAATTACACGTATTATGTAACAATAAATTATTATTGTGTTTTGTAGATATAATATATATATATTATATATTCCTAATTATTTATAGATGAACACCACCCTTGTTGTGAACCATGTTCTGAGAACACAATATTTTGTTGTTTTTTCACCTAGCATCCTGATAGGGAAAATTAATGGATGACTACCCAATTATCCCTACTCTTTCATTTATTGGAGTTTTATAGTCAGGGAATGTGGTGTCCATAATCAAAAAATTGATTTATTGGTTGACATTTTATGAGATTTTAAGTTGGATATAGTGGTTTTCATTCGTGGTATGAGGATGTGATGATATTGAAACTGTTATTGTTAATTATTAGATAATATTTTGGTCATGTTAGAGGATTTTATGTTATCTACCACTTTTCATTGGTGAGATGTTATATGAGGAAATTCTCCAAGTGTGTTTGGTAATGGTTACTTCATAGGAGATATGGGTGTGTAATGAAATATAATGTGGAGGTGTGAGGGTGGAAACATAGGTGGAATGTGGTGTATAGTACCCATATTGTTTTTATTATTATTATTAAGTTATTATACATGGATGTTTTTTTGGGATTATTCCTTAGTAAGTATGGAATTGGACTATAGATGTTTTGGGGGGTTATTGGTCCATCGATTTGATCACTTGATCATTATTATGCTTTTTTCTTTTGCTCGTCATAGGACTTGGATGTGATCATATAGATTAAAATTATATACTAAAACAACATATATAAAAACACCTTTAATGATTAAATGTAGGGGTTACTTGAAAATACTAGAAATTTATATCTGCGACTTAGGAGATGTAATTCAATCGTTGATATAAGATTTCTTTTTTGGGAATTTATTTGGAGACTCTGGTATTTTTTTAAATTATATCTTCATTGTGGGATGTTTTTTGTTTAAATTTTTTTATTATGTTATGAAGTCCCTAGTGATTGATTAATCCTATCTCCAAATCCTATATTACATAATTTAATGGATTGCATTTTTATGTTATTTTTTTAACCTCTGTTCTTATCACCAGCCTGGGTCCTACTAAATGCCAGAGTTAAGTGTCATTACCTTTAATCCTTCATTGTTTTCCATGGATTTCTACTTATCTATGTATGTGTTCATGAAAAATTAGTATAAAATTTTTTTCATTAGGGATAGTGTAATTCCTATAGTATTTATGAATTATTTTTTCCGATTTAACGTAATCTTTTTGATATTTTTCATTTCATAGAACACATAATAGAATAATATTATATAAAATGACCATGTTATTAATTAATTTTATGAGAAAAAAGTGTATCATGCAATAAATTAAACACTTATATTATCTTTATGAACAAAACAAAGTGTGTTTTCATTGTGTTACACATAATTCTGAGTTCCTTTGATAACTTTCAGGACATGCAAGACCTAATTTTTCCAAACAATAATCTACTATTAGTAATATTATTAAAATACTATTATATTTTTCCCTAGTAATCAAAATGGTGGTTAATAAATATATTAATTAAATTATAAAAATATGGTTTTTAATGTTATAAAAGAATAATTATTTGTTGACTAATAAACAGAAATGAAAAAACCCCATATGAAAATATAAGAAATGTGTTGTTGGAAAACTAATTTTATGCCATCACAAAAAACTTACAGCATTTAATTAATAAAAAATATATGATAATTTTTTTAAGAAATAAATATATTAATTAAATAATTTAACATTCATATTATGGTTTCCCCATATGTGATAAGAATAAAAAAATTATGCATAAAGATAGGGATTTTTTATAAAAGTTTTTTACATCCTTTTGATGGTTCTAATATTTACATTTTTGTTGAAACATATGTAAACTTTATTTCATAAAATAAAATTTAGCTTTTAATCTTTTTATAAAATTTTAATTAGGGGTACTTTTTTTATTTCTCCATGAACTTTCATTTAATGATGAATAATGAAAAACATAGAATTTTAATTGAAAAACACTATTATATATACTTTATTTTTTTTGGAATATTATATTTTCAATTGGTTTTTAATTAAAATTATATAAATAATACGTCAATTTTAACAATTTAGTTAATTGGAATAAATTTCAAATTGAAATTGGATATTAAAACATTTCAAAGGTTTGAACATTTTTACTTCAAACTCCTTTTGTCTCATCATGTCTATGGGATTAAATTTAAATTAATTTTTCCCATTGATGTGATTATAATATTGAAAAATGTAATTAATATTTTAATTCATCATAATTAATTATTTCAATAATGTTAAACTTTCTTTTTGATTAAAAAATAATTTAATTTAATTGAAAATATTTATAATGATTGAGGTAGAAAGGAGTGTACTTAGTTTTTAAAAATTATATTAAGGGGCCAAATAACCTAAAAACCTATCCAAAATCCATTTCATTGTAATATTTCTTGTATATCTTCCATTTTATCAAACATAGACCATTATTATCATATCATTATTTAATGGATTCCTCTCAATATTGTTATCCTTTTTATATTTAATTTAATTCCACTCATCCACTAATATAAAAGGGTACTAAACCAAATCAGTTATTCACAACCCTAAATCGATATGGGATCATCCAGAAATTCTTTATATAATCTCCAAAATTCTAAAATATAATGAAATAATTATCAATTTTGTTATAAAAAATCCAATTAAGTAATTTGGAGAATACCAAATGGAATTACCCAAATAAGTGGAATCATATTTCAATAAAAACTTTTAATTTATTCCTTTATCCACCAATTAAATTATTATTATTCACTGATTATATTAAAACCTAATTATAATATGTATAATGACTTTTTATATTTTAAGGTTTTGACCAACACTAACAAACACATCAATTAATGGGATACATAATCATTATTCTTTTTTACAGAGCAGTAAAAAATCACAAACCTATGTGTTTCATCCTACCATTAACACATTTCATGATTGGGAGTAACTATGAACATAAATATTTTATATTATATAATATTTTTATTATTTTATTAATCTTCTAATAATATTATATACACAATACCATATTTATTTTCTTTTTATGTGAATACTATTACATCGTTTGTGTCCCTTGCACCATTGTTTTGGATCAGCGAAGGGGTATACACTGTGGAGGGTTTATTAACTTTTCCTCCCAACCTTGTCTACCTAAATCGTCATTTTTCCACCACATATGGTTATCTTTATAGTTTGGATGACAGATTTGTGATCGTGGCAAGGGATTAGAGGCTAAGTCTTGCATCATCATTCCCTCTTTCTGTACAACTAATCCCCTTGTGCTTCGTCACTGGCCATTGTTTCCTAAACCATCTAGTCATACTATACACCAGTACTGTGTTGTTGTATAGTGGGAGGATTAGGATGGTGTTGATTAATGGTCATGGTGGAAAATCTCCCATTTTTGTTTCCCTCTATATTTCTTGGATCATTGGTTTTTTCTCATTTTGGTTTCTTTAGGTTTATACTAGGTGTATTTCGGTGTTAATTTTTTCTTCATGGTGGATCCATCACCTGACTAGAATTTGATGATCATTGTTTTTCTAAGATGATCAATGGTGATGACAGGGGAGGTATTTTGTTTACATTTGAAGGTGAAATCATGAAATGTTAATGGGGATGTTAAAGGCATCTCTAGTGTTCGTGGTTTGATGTTCTATTAGTTTAACCCCTTCCACTTTTAATGGTTTTTATTTTCCAATACTGGGGATGAAGAAATGTTCTGGTGGTTTCTAATTAATGATGATGTGGTGATGATGGAGGGTTTATTATGTATCAGGGAGCATGGGTCGAGGCGATCTCGGGTGTGGTGTGTGATTTTGGATGATGGGTTCAGTTTTTTTTGAATTTGAAATTTTTCATTTTCAATTGGATCTTGATGGATGTATAATGGCAAGGTTTTTAGTGCTTGAATTTTCATATACATTTTTTTAGGTTCCCACACAACCATAATATGTTTTATTCCAAATATAAAAAAAGGATTTAAGGATGGAAATAAGAAAACAGAACATGCATTCGTGCTTGCGAACGACCTACCAAGTCGATGAATAACGTATTTCATTTTATATTTATATATTTTATATATTATTATATATAAATCTATTCTGATCATTTATTATCATAATATAATATTTTTTCATTATGTATCCAAATCATTATTAATGTATTAGGAACATGAATATCTAGTAAAGGAAAATAGAAGGAAATGCAGTTTTAACCGAAACATAACATTAACATGGATGTTTTATGTAAATGGGTAATATAAAGTACTAATAAAATCGTATATGATATGGTATATAATAATATGGTTTATTTGTAAATTTATAATAAACATATGTTTATTTTAAAGGTGGTTTGAACCTGCAAAATTATTTTTGATACATAAGGTATATGTTTTCTCTTGTCAATTTTATTTATATGAAATATATGCAATATTCAAAAAATATTATTGATGTGTGGTGTATATACTTATTTATTACATGTTATATATATATTATATTATTTATTTATGATGTTAAAAGTCTCAATTGATGTTATTATTTCACTAATTTCAATATTATATTGTTACTCAAAAAGTAACAGGATTTCTAGTCTTATGTTTATTTCTTTGTGAAATATGCCATATTCACACCTAATTTTATTTGTGTGGTGCAAATACTGCAAATGAATATGTTATATGTTTATTATCATTAAATTTTTTGGTATTTACATATAAATTTTACAATCTATATTTCATGGGGTTTATGGTAAAAATTTTACCAAATCGGTAATGTAATTTTGTCTAAATTTTCCTTATTCAAGACACATGCCATGATAAGCACCTATATACTTAAAAATGGTGTACATAAATTTCATTGACATATTAAACAATGAATCACCATTTTTATTTATATTTTATGATTTTTGTTATTTTAATCATTCATGTGGATACTGATTTAAAGTTACGAATGTGGTAACCATTTATTGCTACAACTTCATCATTTATATGGATTATTTTATGTTATACTCCCATTGATGAAATATTATGGTACATATCTCATAAAAAATCTGGAATTTTAATCTAATATTTTTATTAATGATATATTTTTTTGATGGAACCATTTTTCCACTCTTGGGTAACGAAGATAATGATTAATTCTTTTTAAAAAAAATATGCTTTTATCTCCATATTTGATCGAAAATCTATGTTCTTTCAAGAACTTATTCATTAATCAAAATCAACGATTTTAGTAAATGATAGTTTAGAATAATTTTTAAGGAATCATATACTAATATAATTTTTAGTTTTTATGATTTTTTTTCAAATAGTATTCAATGATTCCATTATAAGGTATCAAATTTATTTTCAATTAAAATTGTTTTCAAAAAATTTTATGTTTTAAAACAGATCTTTTCAATAGTAAAATTATATATTCCTTCAGAAAAGTATTAAATGATACTTTAAGAATTATTTTCCATTACTGATGAAGTAATTTGATATATTATATTCTTTATAAGGTATATGATTCAAGGATACCATTAACATTCATTGTCTGAATGGTTTATGATTTGAAGTCATGATGTTTATGAAACCCTTATCTTCTATCAGTAAATCATGTTTCAATGAAATATTTAGGAAACCCATATATTTTAAATGGGGAAATCATGGTTGAAACACATTGATATGAAACCCATTTATATTCTATTGTTTAATCATGTTTTTAAGGAATAATTGTTTTAGGTTTTTTTATGATGATATGTATCCTCTTTGTTCTTTAGTCATGTTACAGTTCATGCCAATTTATTATACGATTGGGTAGCCAAAATATTACATTGTAATCCCATTACATGTTACATGATGTGGTGTCCTATATAGCTCTTGGTAAGCCTATTAAATCTGGTATGATGGGTTTTTCAAGATATCTTAAAGTATTACCCTTACTACATATATGACTAGGTGAACCATATAGTTCCAGGAGAGCTAGTTACAACATAAATGATGTTGTAGAAAATGTATCCCTCACATAAATTTGGAAAGCATTTATATTTCATGAGATAAAAAATATTGGAATTGATATTGAACTTGGGAAATAAAGGACATTGTCCATTAAGATTGTATTGGTAGTGAACCATGGTTACTAAGATGGTCATAAGAGAGAACATTGACTACTAATATGGTCTATATATTGAATAATGAATGCTAATATAGTTAGGGATGTGATACCAATCATCTAGAAATAATTGGAAGCAAGAGGGGATTATTGTGTGTCCCGCCTAGTAGTTGTATCCCCCATGAAGATCATTGATAATTTTTTAAATGATCCTTGAAATATACAGAATGATATAAATTACTTTTGTTTTTTCCATATGTTTATGTATTATTCCAATGTTATTCTCTCGCAATTCATGCACTTTGATTTCAGTAATATTGGTTTCTCATGAACTGCCAACCTTTAATCAATGTCTCATGATTACAGTCATTGATATGAAGGGCGTGATCTTCAATTATTATTCATGTATTATCATATCATTATTTCTATGTTATGATTGTTAATCCCATTTATTTATACCATTTCTATGAATCAGATCTCACCCGTTATAATGTTTCATTTTCCAATGTTATGGATACTAATTTTATGTATTAATACTAATGGGGAAGTTATTTATATGAGATACTGATGCACATTCACTAAATTAGAAGAATGTGTTCCCTACTTCAAATTACAATAAATAATTATGGTCATCATGAAAATTCATTATTAGTATGATGATTACTTATAAAATATGATATAACATCTATCTGTGTTACTCTTGGGTCATTATATATGGTATAAAAAGTAATCATTAGTCGACTACTCATACCTCCCAAGGGGGGAAGTTCCAAAGAAGGGTCCAAAAGGGGGCTTCACAACCCGAGGAAGAAGATGGGACAAAAATAAAACAGGGACCTGGTTAGTTGCATTGTGCACCAGAGGAGTAAATCAAAAGCCCGAAAGGACAAATCATACCTCCCAAGGCCTATGGAGACATGATTAGATAAAAAGGACAGAACCAATTTAATAGAAGGGAAGGCAAAAAAAGGATAGGAAAAAGAGGTTGGCGTGAACACAGGGAGTGGAAGTTGTATAGATGAACCTATTTCTAAGGTGCAGTTCTTGGAGAAAAAGGATTTCAAGTCTTGGATCTATATCGATGGACCTCTTCCTCAGGGGATGTTGGGTAGGGAGGTTGAATAGGGTAGTCTAATAGGAATCACAGAATGCTCACCACAGTTAGTTACATAGGTGGAGCCTGACAACCTTCTTATGCACTCTGAGGAAGAAATGATAGAGAAGTTCCTGATCTTTAATGCTTTTAAAGAGGAAGAAACATGGCAGAATGGTGATCCATTTCAAGTGGACCTTAATAGAGATCAGAAATAATGGATCATCAAACAACATCTCATCATGAATAGAAGATTCCACTCCAAAAAATAAATTGTAGAAGATTCTGTGGAGACATGTTCAAATATGGAAAATCATTTGAAACAAAGTTTCAGAGATGATCCCGATAAAACGTAGCTGAACTCTACTAGAAACTATATAGTTAGGAAACATCAAATATATTGAAGTTGTACCTTTATGATTCTGCCACCTGTAAGAGGGTGTGACGTTCTTGTTTGTACTGGTTGGTTTTACACTCTCTCCATAAATGTGTTCTCTATAATTAAAATGATAATTTCGCCGAATATATGTGATATTATAACAGTATTTCTTACATTAAAATTATGTAGCATATTTAGAGTGAGGTTTCAAAAAGTTATGACATGATCCCAATTTCATATTATAGGAAAGGGGAATTATGAAATAAGATGATTCAGCCTGAACAATGGTTTAGGAAAAATGCCAGATGATTGAAGTGTATATATTTTGTAATTAAATGATTATGTTATAAAAATCATGAAATATATAATTATTTTCAATTTAAACTTTTCGTATATGATTTTAATGGATATGTTGAATGGTGAAAATGAATTAAAAGAGATATTTAATGGAATGGTGGTGTATTTATTTAGATAAGGTAACACTTAATGTGTTCTAGATGTTTAGACAATCTTGTTTTTCATTGGTAAAGAGATTTTTGATATGGATAATGTAAATTAGGTAGTACTGATTACCATGGAACTGACTACGGATCTGTTGGAAAACTGGTTAATGTTATAATATTTAAAGTTTAAATTTTTTTATTTATGTAATATATAAAATATTATATGGAATAATAAATCATGCATGCTGAATATAATTATTTATGGTAATTTATGTGATTACAATGTTTCAAGAGAATACATGATGATTTCATCAATATGTTTAGAATGAGACAACCTAGAGCAATATTATGCTATTTTGGAGATCAATTAGAATATTACATTGATAAATTTAGTGACCTTATATCAAACGTTTTTGATTTTCATAATTCAGAAGGGTTACAAGGTCAAACATTATTGGAATGGTTTATGTTAATATTCATATGTAATTTTAAAAAATAATATGTCATCACTACATATGAGGATTCCTGCATATTGAATATATGGTACTAATCATCATTTTGTGATAAAGAGAGATTGAATTATCAACCATTCTATTTGTGAATATCCTGATCATAAAATTATTATGTAATGATAAAACCAAATTAATTCCAAACAATATGAGTTTATGTTGTAATTTATTAAGTAACAAAAATGGGTGACATTATGATAAAATAAAGTATGTATATTTTTTCATTATACATTTTCGACATTAGGAAGAGGGTATTGATATCTAATATTGAAATGTTATCTTCATTTTTGATGATGTAAGTGAACTTTTTAAATCCACTTCCAGATATGGATTTCTTCCGAGGAGGATCTCATCCTTGCCTGGTCTAGGGCGCCCCGGAGTTGCAATGGATGCCGCTTCATCATGTTCCGCTGGTCGTTTGACTTCCACATGAACCATGACCCTCCTTCCGTGGCGCATTGGGTGAGTTTTCCTAATTTACCATTACCTTTTCAAAATCCCTCTATCATTAAGATGCTTGGTAATATCGTTGGGAAGTATCTTTGTTCTGATAATCGTACGCGTGCGGTGTGTCACCCTGTGAATCCGAGGGTTTGTGTGGAGATGGACGTGTCGAAGGCCCTGTTTGAGTTTGTCTGGATTACGATCGGAGATCAGTACTGATGTAAACATAAAGTTATCTACGAGGAGTGGATGGACTTCTATTCTAAATGTAGGAGACTTGGACATGTCTCGGAGTAGTGTCGGCAGGGGTCTTCTTCGAGGGTGAGTTGGAGAGACACCGTTCTTCCAAGGGAGGTTGGGAGAAATGATAATTGGGGCTCTCCCAATGGATGTGCAGTAAAGGGTGTGCAGGCTGATGGAACATCCAAGGTCGATTGCAATGCTCCAGAGGAGGCCAGTGGTCCATAGGATGCTGTTATGGTGTCCCGGAGTGAGGGTCTGGACAAAGGCAACAGAGGGGCTGTCTCATTTGCTGCTGGCTTGGGTTTCCCTTGCGGTGACATACAGGGGAGGCAGGACAACTTGCTGCTTAGTCCCGCTAATCCGAAAGTTCAGGATGTTTTCAGTAGGTTGATAGGTGATCTAAATGGGGGGAGGTGTCCTGGTTCTGGGCCCATTGGCATTGCATAGGCTGATCAAGTTCAGTCTCGACCTGCAGATATTCAGCAGGTGGAGGCTCAGACTGAATCTGAAAGAAATAAGGAGACCCAGCCCATGGATGGCTCTTTGGGCAGTGAGATTTTCAATGAACAGTCGGTTGGAGTGTTTAATGGCCAGATGTTGGGTATAGTGGGAGGCAAGGAGGCAGTGGATAGGCTTATAGTGCCTGTGCAGGCTGAGGATCCTGCGGAGGTTGCTGATGGATGGGTTAAGACCTATCATGGGCTGAAATCTCACCATGTGCAAAAGGCTGATGGAATTACTATGAGCAACTGCTTTGCTGGTCTTGTGGATGCTGAAACTGAGGTGGATCAGGTTCAAATGGCGTCTGGTTTGGGTTCTGGCCAGGTGCCTACTGCAGCTCTTGAGTTGCATGGCAGTTCTCCAAGGATGAAAAGCTGTAATCTGCAGGCTGGGGATAGTATGCAGATTGGGATGTCTGGAGATCTTGAGAAAGTGGCTCAATATCAGTGTTTAACACTGGTTGGTCCTAACAGTCATGTGGAGCCGGAGCAAGGTGTGAACTTTTGTCCTCGGATGGTGTTCTTACCTGAGAAATGGGGGGATATTTCTGATATTGAGAAGGAGGTTGATGGCAATGTCTGTAGCTCTTTTAGTGATGTTGTCTGACATGGGAAGAAGGTGATGGCAGAGTGTGTGGGTAACTCTACCGCCCCCTCCAAAAAGAAGACAACGGAAAGATTATTCTTCTTTGCCAAGGCCGATGTCCACCAGAGCTTCTTTGGGCAATGGTAAGGTAATGACTTCTTCTGATGCTTTTGTACAATTAGAGATGATGAATCTCAGACAGATGTATGTGAAGCTAATGAAGCAATATGAGGGTTCGGAATGGGAGTCGGAAACTGCAGATGAGGTGTTTCATTATGGAGATGGTGATGGGTATGATGGCGGGTATAGTTCATAGCTTGTTTTCTTTTTACTGCTTGTTTGCTGTACTTTTTTCCTTTATTTAATAAATGGTCAGGGACTTTGTCCCTGGCTGAGCCTTTCTGGTATTAATCTTCTATATACATGTTTTCACTTTCCACCTATGTTATCCTATTTACAAACCAGATTTTGAGTAAAATGGCTAGCCTTTATGTTTCCAAATTTCCCTAGTTAATGTATGTTTTAGTATTAATTTTTATAATGTTGGTTTTAATCAATGAGGCATCCACGTATTATTCATTTAATGAAACTAATGAATTTGGAGTGTAAAATTCATTTTAATGGGTGTATAATATAACACAATAGTTTTTTATAAATTATTTGTTTTTGATTTAATGTTGTATTTTTTATATTATGATTATCACACGACACTAAATATAAATTTCATTATACGAATGAACCAATTTATTCTTACTTTCTAATCAACACCATGTTAATCTTTCATTACATGAAACAGTTTAATTAACGTATAGAACATAAAACACTATGACTGGGTTTTGTTACACATAATGATGAGTTCTTATGACATCTTGTGTGTTATGAAAGACATAGTTTTACCAAATTATAATGTATTATTAATAATATTATTAAAATATTAGTATAGTTTTCGCCTTGATTTAGGAATCGTGGTCAAGTATTTAATTAATTAAATTATTAGATTATTTCTTACACAGGTATATATGATGATCTATGTTGTCACTAATTAACTAAAAATGATAATAAAATCCTTTAGGAAATATACGTAATCATTTTATAGAAGAAATATTTATGAAATCATATACATTTTTACAAAAAAAAATTAATTAAACCACTTATGATAAATAATATAATTGATATATATATATATATGTCATTCAATCAACTTTTTAACATTCATCATATGTCTTCTATAGACAAGAGATAAGAATGAAACAAATTTTATGCAAAAAGATATATAGATTTTCTAAAAGGTAATTTTCCACATTTTAATGATTCAAATATTTAAAGTATAATTTTTGAATGATGTATAAATTCTATTTTATATTATAAAATTCATTTTTAAAAATGAATATCTAAAATTATTTCTGTAATTTTATTATTTTTCAGAGTAGTTTCATTTTTTGATGAAAAGATAATATACATAGCTTTAATTGAAATTTTTTTTCCATTAATTTAAATTACATAGTTATATTATATGTTAATCAAATTTTAATGTATATTAATACCAATTATACATTTATTAATAAAATTTATTTCATTGAAACCAATTTTTTATAGAAATTGTATAAAAAATTAATCTTTTGAACAATTTTACTTTTTAGATATATTGTCTCGTATCATCAACAAAATTAATATTAAATTAATTTCATCCAATTATGAAATTAGATTTTGTAAAAATGGATTCTATATTTTGAATAATCATATCATAAATTTTTTATTAATGTAATAAATTTTTTTAACAAAAATATTAAAAAATGAAATTAAAATTAAATACATCTATTAAGGTAAAAAATAACTTATTTGTTAAACATTAAACTAAAGAGTCAAAATAACCTAGAAAAATATCCAAAAACTAAATTATTTACATATTTAGACCATATCCTACATTTAATATAATGGATACCAATATTTTATAGACATGATGTTAGCAATACCTCTCAATATTTTTTACCTTTTTATATTTACAAGAATGTCATTTCAACTCCACAATAATAGGGTGCCTACACCCTTACCTCATAAGACCTATAAATCCATGTGTATCCTCAAAACACTTCCTTGATAAGTTCCCTTATTACATACTAAGATAATATAATTTCACATTATTGTAGAATGAAAACCAATTTAGTCCGTTGGTGCAAACCAAAAGAAATTATCCAAAGAAGAGTTGACATCGTTCAACAAGAATTTTTGTTTTATATCCATTAACACCAAATAAATTATTATTATTAAATTTTTATACTATATAATCATTATAATCAATATACTAAAATTATTTTATCTTATGGTTTTGACATAAAATAACACACTTCTAGAAAATGGGGATATGAAATCATTGTTCTTGTGTACGCTGGACTACTACCTCTTGAACCGATGTCATTCATTCATAAATTACAAATATTCAGGGTTGGGAATATCTATTATCATTATATTATTATATTATATATATAGATGACATTTAAATTTTATATATTATTCAATAATTATTAATTAACATATACCTTCATATATTTCGCTTTCTGATGATGTGATAACTTCATTGGTTTATGTGTGGACTACCACCTTCTCAAAGAAATGTTATTCATTAACAATTTACCTAGAATGTTATAATGATGGGATCAGTATTTTTATATAAAATATATGAAATATTTATTATAATAATATGTAGATATATATATGTTATTTCATTCATTCCTTTAATAGGATAAGAAAACAGAAATAGTGATCATGCATACGTACAACCTATTGTCCCCATGAACAGTATATTCCATTTTATATTTATATATTATCTATATTATTTTAGATAATTATATAATTAATATATACGATATTTATATTATGTTTTAAATTATTTAAATTACAAAATAATGAACTAATTAAGGGGATAAATAATAAAAATTCAAAAAAATATGAAATACAATGTGGTTTTTACATAAAACATAACATAAACCTACAATAGTACCTAAAAAATAACATATAGTCACAATTAAATAATTAACAATATGATATATATGAATATATTTGTTTTTATATAATATAATTATATTTATTATACAGTAGTTTGGAGTGTGAATAAATAATGTCAAGGCTTTAGGGATGGTTTTTCTCAACTCATGTTACTTTTTGTGTGATATATGCTATATTCAAAACAAATTAATATTATGTGGTATATATAAAGATCTATTAAATGTTATATATTTAATATAATTTGATTAATATGTTAAATAATTTATTTTATGATATTATTTCATTGATACCATTATTAAAATTATACTAAAAATAATAATGGTATTTCTAATCTCTTATTGATTTCTGTGAGACTTATGCCATATTCACCACTAGTTTCTTTTGGGTGGTGTATATAAATACCATTAATTTATTTTATTATTATTAACCATAAATTTACTCTTATTTTAGAAATCATTTTAATGATCTCTCTTTCATGGGGTTTATTGTTCCAATGGTAGCAAATAATAAATTAATTTTTCCACAATTTTCCTTATTTGAGTGACATGACAGGTTATGCACCTATATTCTTCTAAATGGATTATATACTACACATTGAAATTATATATAATGAATAAAATAAAATAATGATATTTAACTTTTAACATACTATAATTCTTTAGTGGGATTTATGATTCAATGTTACCAAACTATTAACAATTTATTACAGTAATCTCATCATTTATCAGGATTTGTTTTTATTATGCTCCCATTAATGAAATATTAGGACCCACATCTCAATATATATAATGATATTTATTAACTTATAGATATTTCTAATATAATAATGTGATGTTAAATTATTTTCCTCTCTATTGTTCTTAAGAAAATTAATAATGTTCTTTTACAAAAAATTTACATTATCTATCTCTTTGGTCGAAAATATGTGTTCTTTCTAAAAAACATTTCAAAAAAGATATATATAATGTTTTGAAATGATATTTTATATTTTATTTCTAGGATAAGGATTTTAAATATTTTTTCAATTTTACTTATTGTTTAAAATTGTTTTCAAATATTCTTTTAAATGATTTCTATGTGATTTTGAAAAAAAATTGTTTTCAAAATGATTAATTATTTAAAAATTAATTTTTTCCAAGAAGAGAAAATATTTTCCTCAAGAATGATTTTAAATTATCCTTTATAAATTATTTCCAATATATGATTAAATACTATGATATATTTAGTTTTTTACTTGGTATGTTATCCAAATATACCATTGTCATTCTTTCTCAGAAGTGTTTATGTCATGATGGCATGACATTTATAAAACACATTCCCTTTCCATGAGTAAATCATATTTCAAATATATTTTTATTAAAAATAAATTATTTTCCAGGGTAATATCATTTTTTATATTTAATGAAATTAAACCCAATTAATTTATATGGTTTAATCAATTTGTGAAAGAATAATTAATTTTTTATGATGCTATGGAAACTCATTGAACATTATTCATTTTATGTTTTATGAATATTTCAAAAAAAAAATAGGTTTCCTATATATTTATGAGAAATTCAATTAAATCATATACTATGGGGTGGCCCATATAGCGTTGGGTGAGACCATTACAACTAATATTATGGATTATCCCATATAGCATCTGGTAATACCATTATAGAATTTATGATGGGGTTGTCCAGATCGAACCTTTTGATCTAATTATAGCATATGATATTGGTGGTAAATATACCTCCCTCTAATGAATGGGATAATGATTTATATATTATGAGATAGAAAAGGATGGGTTGGTGATTAAACATGTCCAAGAAAAGGTATTTTTCTGCTATGATGGTCTTACAATTGAACCTTGACTACATAGATGGTCTTGGGAGTGAACCTTGACTACAAAATATGGTCATAGGATTGATCCATGAGTAAAATATGCATTAGGGAGTGATCCCAATCCAATATAAGTAAAATTATACAACATGTGGTGGTGGTGTTTCACATATCGTAGGTGTATCACTCAGGAAATGCCATGATATGTTTTGTCAATGATCCTTAAATTATATGGAATTATTATATATTCATATGTATATTCCACAAGTCTATGTCATATACCAATGATATGATCTCAGGATTAATTATTCTTGATCTCATTATGATTCATTTCTTATAATGACCAACATTTATTCAATGAATCATTATTATGATGTTTTATATTTATGGTATGATTTTTAAATGTTATGATCTTGTAATCATACCCTTATCTATGTGTATTGTTACATATGTCCTTTATTTTTACACTTACTAAACATCTGAGCTCACACTTCATTATGTTTCCTCCCCTCGTTTCCAAATAATGAACATAAGTATAATTACTAAAGATAAATATCATTATAAAATATGTTAAAATCAATCACAAAATATGACGACCATTTTCCACGTTTCCAATGGTAATTAAAATATAATGATCATAGGTATGTACATTTGTAATGTGATGAATATTCATCAAACATGATTTACAATCCATGTATGTTCCAACTAGGTCATTATAGATAACATACAATTTGGATTTAGGAAGAAAGGGGATTTTATGAGTTAATATGGAAAAGTTAATGGTTGATCATTGTGTGTGGGGTGGGTTAGGGAAGACTGTATATGAATTAGGGTTTTTCAGTTCCCATGATTTGTTATAAGGAGTATAATCCCACTAAATGAAAAATTGAGGATGAAATTTGTACTTGGTAGAGACCAATGAGAGTGGAATTCATAATGAATTCCAATATTTCTATTAGAATTGGGTGGTTTTAAAATTTAAAAATGAATTAAAAGAATCATAATAAAATTTCATATTTTGGGGATTTTGAAAAAAAATTCTGATTTCCATATATGGAACATGTGCATCATCCTCATGTGTCCATGGTAGTGTATATTCAACTGTTTTATATGGATGATCATTCGAGTATAGATCTGGTTTAAGAGGTTGATCCGTGGTAGAGAACATTTCACCCTTTTATGTATTTGGAATTAGGGGTGTATGAGGGAAGTGTGTCTATTATAAAGATAGAGATCTTGTTGTAGGAGCTCGATGTCACATTTATTTTGATTTGAGACTCAGTATAGTACTTCTCTTCATTAGTAGATATTCATATGTTAGTATCTTAATGTCAGTGGTATAATCTATATAATGGTGAGTGGAAGATGTAAGATATATGGTGGATTGACTTTTAAAAGGAGATTTAAACATAATCTATCTCACTAATCACTAAATTAGTGACTAGTTAAGGGTTTTTATCTCTTTATTATTGGATGAGGACTATGTAGGGTTTAGGGATCTGCTTCAAGGATAATATTTGTTTCACCTTGATCATTTTTCCAATGACGTGTCCCATTTTGTTTCCATGTTGAGGCAAAATTTCATTCTATTTGGTTAGTAGTTACTAATTTATTTTTTCTTATGCATCTAGAGGTTTTGTTGATGTTTTAGGAGATAAAAATCTGTACACAAGAGGATGCTTCCCATTAGAAGGGAACTATTATGGTTCCTCGATTAGTAGAGTTTTTAGTTGTAGGTCTCAGGTGCCAGAGCCTTCATGGTTTCAACTAATAAGGATTCGAACTTAGCAGCATCCTATTCTTCTTTTATGGGATTATAGTTTCCATGATTTTACTTGGGTATATGGGAATTTATACATTTATTTCAGGTAAATGGATGTTATTATGATCACTACCCCATAATTTTTATGATCATTATGGTGCATCTGGTACGGTTTGACGTTATTCTCAGCACCAACCACTAGTGAGGTCATTTAATAGGTAGGTAAAGATGGATTATTATTTTTCATAGGGATATGCAAAAAATAAGAGGTCAACATTGGATGATCACTATATTAATGTACTTGAACCAATGGTGTTTGTGGAGTTATCCTTTAGTAGATAGAAATATGTGTTGCTTGTGTTCAGTTTCATATAATGGATGTAAAATCACCAGAGAGGCTAGATATAATTAATTGAATTATCATGTTGTCATCTTACATTGTTTGATCCTTGTCTCATTTGGGTGCTCAAACATCGTTTTTAATATATATCTAATAAATGCATTGGTAAATTATGTGGAGAGTGTTTTTGTTTCGCTGGTTTTGACTATGACTATTAGAGGATTGACTTTATTTTTTGATGTGTTTTGGGGTTGTAGATTTATGAAGGGTCCATAAAATTCACATGGAGATATTTTACAATTACATAATTACATATACAATGTAATTATCATCATCAAAAAAATGTTTTTTTTTTTTGAAATTTTTTACTATTACATCCATATAAGAGTCATGTTTTCATATTTGGATGGCTAGTATAATATTTTAATTAGTGGTCAGATTTATCAACTGGTATGTAGATGTGTAAAGGACCTTATTTTGTTGATATACATGATTTATATGGTATTTGTGGATACTATGATGGTGGAGGCTATTAGGGAGATTAATTTGTTTATTGATTTTTCTTTAAAAGAGGATGTGAAACTACCCCAACGGTACAATGTTGAGTTCAAGATTTTATCCCAATGCAACATTGATTTTGGTGGATCCTTAAATTATGAAACATTATGAGTTATTCGATTAGGTATTTAAAGAGATGATATTATGTTGAATGGTTTGATCTCACACATTGTGTCTCTCTATGGTTTTTGTGCAAAATTATCCAAGAATGTTGATGGTATACTAAGACAATATATAGTCTTTTAGAAGATAAATCATGTGAAAATCAAGAATTGTTACCATCTTCATAGGATTCATAAATGTTTCATCTAGATCATAGTAGGGTGATGTTTTTCTATGATCATTCTATGATCTAGATATCCACAATTGAGTTTGAAATGGGATGATATCCTTAAGGTTTCCTTCAAGTGTAACACCCCGAGATTTTATGAAAAATATTCCTTTTAATTTCATTAATGTCTTGGGTTGTATGCTACACCAAAAGCAGTTGGTACAATATGCATCCCTGACTTGGCTGGCATTACATGCAATAAATACCTTCCTCAATAGCGTGTGTAGTGCGCAATACCGAGTTTCACTAAACGAGATATTATTATAATATTATTATGAACTAGCCATTATGAATAGTAATACCCAATTTTTAAAAATTTATAAATTGTATCTTTCAAAATGGACTTCATTTTTGGATTCGGAATATCGAAATTAGCTTAGGGTGAAATTTTGGTACTTTTCGGATAACTTTCATATTCGGATGAATAGTGAAAATTACTAAATTTTAATTAAAACAAATTTTTTAATCGAAATAATTAATAGTGATAAATTATTAATTTGAGTGGTTTTAAAGTATATTTTGAATATATATTTACCATTTAATACAATTTTGTTCATTGGATGTAATTTCATATTTAAACCAGACATAAACAAGTGCCAATCTTTTGATAGTTATTATCTCTTAAGAACACGCTATTTATATTGAGGACGAGAATTAATCTTTAAATTAATTAATGCAACTGATATGTTTTTAATTTGGTAAAATAGACATAATTTTTGAATTCATAATATCAAATATAGCTTAGGCCTAATTTTTGTTATTTTTCTAGAAACATTCATTTTTTGATGAATGAAACCACTAAGTGGTAGTTAAATAACTAAATTTTTCATAAAACATAATTTTACCACTTCTGTGAGTTGAATTTATAAAATAAGATAGACAAGGTTAATATCAAGGACTAAAATGTGGTTCAATGAGATGAAAATATTTTTTGGTAAATAGTAACTTTTTACTTTTATTTACTACGGTTAAAAGTAAATAGGATAATTAAGGGTAAAAATGATATTATTATTACCCTAACACATGTCCTAATACTATTGGATAAGTGTAATTAGACAAAAATCAACCTTAGGAATAAAATATGACCATTTAGGCCCACTTGGATTAGATTAGGACATTTAATATTAATTTATTTAAAGAAGGGTTAAAATATTTTAAATCAAAGTTTAATAAGTAAATAATTTTTAATATAGGGTAATACATAACATAAATTCGACTATAAATATTACATAGAAAGATAAAACTATTTCCTACATAATGGTATTTTATTTATAACTTTTATAAATTAAATAATTTAATTTATTTATGACACAAAGATGATGCAGTAATTATCATATTAATGAAATATTGACATAATTGATGTTATAAATACCCAAATAAATGTAATCTGAGACTTTTTATGAATTACACTAATTTTCTAGGTTAATATGACATGTTACTATTGATTTAGTTATCTTTTTTTGAACTAATAATTCTGTTATGATTTTCACAAAAATCAATTACCAAATAGTGTCAAAATTGACATAAAATAGTTTTTAAAATAAATAATATATTATTAATTGTTAGTTTATTCTTAAAAATCTATGGTTCGGAAAGATGACTTATATAATGTTATATATATTAATAATAAACAACTTGGGGTTCTTTTGTCTTGTTATAGTATGTTTATTAACCTTATAGTGTAATAAAATAAGAAGACACGGTAAAAGTAAAATTGTTTAACTTAAGGTTAAATCTGAATGATAAGGTTAAAATAGAAACCTAAACTTGTCTAAATTCTATTGTATTAGAGTATTTCGAAACATCCCAACCTTATCTTAGAAATAACTCAATTTGGAGCTATTAAAAACCGAAAATGACTTTATAATAAAATAAAATTTTTGGTTTTTCCAAAGGTGCCCCTCTCCTCCCTTATAAAAGGGCATCTCCTCCCTCTCTTCCTCACACCACTTTGAGCCTTCAAGCTCGGAAAAAACATGACAAATTTTATTCTCCACTTCCATAGAAACATCCTAGAGTTTCTGGTATTCTTCAATGACCAATTTTACTGCACTAAGTGGAGGTCTCAAAGAGGCGCTTCAAAGAAGTGGTAATGTACACTTCCGATTCTTTCAACATTATTTCTTCTTCCACTTCTTCTTATTTATTTTTTTCATTATGAAATAATAACATCAGTATAATTAATATAATGATATGTTATTATAAGTATGAAACCACACTATTTCACCATCTATCCATCCTACGGAAAATGAAATCACCACGCGTGCGTACGTACGGAATACCGTCTCCACGCCGTGGTGAAATCTATTTTTCCACCAACACCATACATGGATGGGTATAATGGTGTAAATAATAACTATATATGGTTATTATAACATAATAATGATTCTGATATATTATACCATCCACTCCAATTCTGTTCAATAATTATGTGAACGATATCATCGCTCGTGCGTACGTACGGACTACCGTCTCCACGACGCGATGAGATTCATTCTCCATGTTAACCATACATGAATGATCATAAAGTTTATATAATGAATAATAATGAAATATATGAATGCTACTGGATTTATGTATATATATATTTATGTCATCTATTTAGTTTCTTTCAATTCAATAAGGAAACGAAAACAGCGTTCATGCGTACGTAAGGCCTACTGTCTCCATGAACGGTGTATTTCATTTCTTTTATTGATCTATAATATATACATGTATATAATGAAAATATATTATATATAAATCATGTTTTACATTATTGAATTATGTAAATCAGGATATAAGTATTAATATCAATAACGACATGTCGAAACACAAACGATAAATGAAATGATTTTACCCAAATGCTGCTTTAACATGGAATTTACAAAAGAACAGTTAATATAAAGTCATAAGTGAAACATATATGATATCATAACAATGAATATGATTCTTTAATAAGTCAATGACATTATTTAAATCATTATACAGGAGGTTCGGATACGTACAAAGCATATCGGACCTAAGGTAAGGGATAATTATGCAAATCTCATTTGTATCCAAGATTTCTTATTCGAAAGTGTTTACTGGGGTTGTTGCTATCATCTATGTCCATGTTTTAT
The DNA here is from genome assembly GCA_963277665.1 of Viscum album. NCBI lineage: Eukaryota > Viridiplantae > Streptophyta > Magnoliopsida > Santalales > Viscaceae > Viscum > Viscum album. The sequence goes on from OY728158.1 coordinate 438,175,746, forward strand.
AAAAGTGTATTCATGTATGTTTAAATTCATTTTTACCCATTTTACTTTTACCCCATGGTATGGAAGGAATCTTTCTTTTATTTACCCTACAAGGTACTTTTTGACTTTTCCGACAAAAGTACGAGAAGAATTTTTTTTAACGTATACGGAATGAAAGGATTGATACGGTTTTATAAAGCCTTATTTTCATGAATATTCCTCTAAAATATTTCATAAATATTTTCAAAAAAATACTTTTCTTTTAAAATTGCATGACGTTTTGTGAAAAGAAATTGATTTTGAAGAAGAAGGGATATTTTCCTCAAGAATTCATTTCAAGTGTTTTATCAAAATAATTTTATATCTAAGATGACATTATTTCATATATGTATGTTTCAAGTATAATGTCTCTATGATTACATGGTTTCACTTTTCTTATGATGAAATATCCATTTCTTTTATATGGATTATTTGATTATGGGATGATGTTTACGAAACCCATTTTATTCATTGAGTTATTATGAATGATGTATGTTTATTTTGTGGCACAAGTAAGAATGATTTCATTATGAGATGGGTGGGACCTATATCTCCCTCAAATGAATTGGGTAAAGATTTATATCTCATGATATAGACATTTCTGGAATGACAAGTTAAACAGGTTCAGTAATACAGGACTGGAACGAGGAGTGAACTCGATTCAGAAAGGGACTTTGTCCACTAAGATGGTCTTGGCAGCAATGACTTGGATACGATGGAAATCATATCATGTGCTTAATGGTTGCCACAATTACATGTTTTATTCCCATGCTATTTTATCATGATTGATTTTCCCTTATGATATATGCCTTACGTACTTCCAAGATTCATGTATTTGCTCAATATTTTGATGTTTAGATTTTATGTTCAAGTTTTTGCATTCAAATGTTTATAGATTGTTTTATGTTCTCTATGTTTACCCTTACTAGGCATTTGAGCTCACCCCTTTTATGTTCTCTTTTCCCCAGGATATAAAGAATTGTTTTAGGTAATAAAAAAAGGGAAGATCTTTATTGGGAGATGTTGAAGATATTTCACCACGATTAGAAGATTTTATTCCGAGTTTCCAAACACACTAAACTATTACGATCCTTGTGTGTCTATTTTTGTTATGTATTAAGTATTCCGAAAAAGTAATGTATTGTACTTGTACATCAAGCTTTGGGTCTATACATTTGGTATCAGAGGAAAGGTTTAGTCAACCTTTGAAAACTAGGATGCGAGAACTTTAGTGAGATCCCTAGAGATATTTCTAAGGTATGTTTAGGGATATCCCTATGGTTAAGTATAAGTATAGGTTATATTCCTAGAATTATGGTAATGATATTAGATTAAACCTAAGATGATAGATATTGATGTTACTCCCCCTTTATTATGATTTTTTCCTCCCACACTATTCTTTTTGGGTTTTAGAAAATGGCTGGAAACAAGATGATTCACAATAATGGAGGATATGATGGACAATGGAATGATATTATTTATGAGTAACCAAATGAAATGGGATTTGGAATTCCAAACAACATTATTATGCAGAGTCATCAATCTCATAATATGATTAATAAACTCAAATTTGGTATGTTTCCTGACTCATCTAATAAGAGAAAGATAGAGTTTCATGATGATAATAGAGGAAAGAAAGTTCAATTTTCCCTATGTAAATCATGTTGGAAGAGGCATCAAGGAGAATGTTTCAAAGGAACTGGAAGATGCTTTTGGTGTGGAAAATAAGGACATAAATCCAGTAAGTGCAAAGGAAAAGGTTCAGTTAACACCATGGATGAAGATAATGGTATTGCTACGACATAAACAATGGTTAAATGTTTTAAATGGGGAATGTACAGGCATTATGCAATCCAATTCCCTAAGGGAAAGTCTCATGAAGAGAATCAGTATGGTCATATGGGTAATATTTATGTTGATGATGATGAAGATACTATAAATTATGTGTGAGATAAAAGAATTGTTGAATCTCGGTAAATGGTTTAAGAAGGTAGTGTAATGATTACATGATTATCAAGTATAATGTTGTATAAGTAATCTCATGGTACTATGGAATAAAGAGACATATAAGGGTTGTTACACTATTTTATTTCCTTAAGTTTTGAATGTGTGTGATGAATGGTTCCAGTATTTTTGGAAAGTAGATGATATGCGCATAATTAAGGGGTAATGAGAAAATTAAATGTTTGATAGTATTCATGAGCTCATGACTGATATAAGGAGAAGGTTATATCATGGTTTGAGTATATAGAATTTTTGGATTTTGGTATGTGGAAAGAGTTAACTTTTGACAACATTTATGTTTTCACTATGTTTTAATGGGTATTCATATTTCAAGAGAATACATGATTAAGGTATTCACATGATTGGAATGTGACCAAAAAGATAATGGGGGATAAATGATGGTTGGTTGATGACATTTCAAGTAATAGTTTTCTTTATACTATGATCTTGGACCAAAGTATTTTAGATAAAGATTGGAATGGATTATGTTCTACATAAGATAATATTGTTTAAGGATAGAACTTTTTTTGATATTATTGATGGGATGTTATAGTAATGTAGCTTTAGAAAAAGGAAAACCTGCAGGACGGGCGACAGCCCATCACGTTGGACAAGGCTGCGGGAATAGAACCCACAACCAAAGTGCGACTGGCCTTTATCTCCTACCACTGGCCTAAAGGAAGTCCATGTTTAGTAGAAACTAGTTTTATTATATTAAGTAGTATGATATATGAAGTATAAGTCCATTTTGGGAACCATATATGATTAATCTCACTATATATTGACTTATGTATATTTAATAATTCTGCTAACCTTTTGTTTGAGACAGATGGAATGACCCGTCATTCTATCACATGATCTGCTAACACTTCACGAATAAAAAATTCAACAACATTTCATTAAGAGATGAAGTGGAAATTGTTCAAGGCATGAAAAATAGGTAGATTGTACCAAAATAAAGTAAGTATTTATTCTAATTCAAATTCATCAACTTTAGTGAAATGATCTTGAAAACCAAAAATGTAGTCCTAGTGCCCTTATATCCGATGAATCAGATGGTACCCTAGATCATCACAAATTTATGGCTTTGTGATTGTTGGATTTTTCATAGCCATGTTCTCTACCACTCTCCATCAAAACTTGATGGTTAGATTTTTCTTCCATATCCATATTTTCACCAATGTTCTCATACGTGAAAACCTAGTGATGAGTTAATTTGTGTAACGATTAAGTTTCATACATTAGTTTTTAAAGCCATGTTTTGGTATTACTTTTTATTATGTGGGTTTATATTAAAGAAACTTTCGAGTAGTAAACCATTTATAACCCCAACAAATTTTGAGGGAGAAATTCATTTTAAGGGGGGTATAATGTAACACACCGAGATTTTATGAAAAATATTCTTTTTAATTTCATTAATGTCTTGTGTTGTACGCTACACCAAAAGGATCTTGCACAAATCACATCCCTGACTTGGCTTGCATTACATGCAATAAAGACCTTCCTCGATAGCGTGTGTAGTACGCAATACCGAGTTTCACTAAACGAGATATTATTATAATATTATTATGACATAGCTTTTATGAATAGTAATACCCACTTTTTGAAATTTTATAAATTTTATCTTTCAAAATGGACTTCATTTTTGGATTCATAATATCGAAATTAGCTTAGGGTGAAATTTTGGTACTTTTCGGATAACTTTCATATTCTGATGAATAGTGAAAATTAAAAAATTTTAATTAAAATCAAATTTTTTAATTGAAATAATTAAGAGTGATAAATTATTAATTTGAGTGGTTTTAAAGTATATTTAGAATATATTTTTACCATTTATTACAATGTTGGTCATTGGATGTAATTTCACATTTAAACCAGACATAAACAAGTGTCAATATTTTGATAGTTATTATCTCTTAAAAACATGCTATTTGTTTTGACGACGAGAAATTATTTTTAAATTAATTAATGAAACTGATATGTTTTGAATTTGGTAAAATAGTAATCATTTTTGAATTCATAATATCAAATATAGATTAGGACTAATTTTTGGTATTTTTCTGGAAACATTCATTTTATGATGAATAGTGAAACCACTAAGTGGTAGTTAAAAAACTGAATTTTTCATAAAACATAATTTTACTGCTTCTGTGAGAGGAATTTCAAAAATTTGAGAGAGACGGTTAATATCAAGTACTAAATTTAGGTTCATTGAGATGAAAATATTTTGTGGTAAATAGTAACTTTTTACTTTTATTTACCACGGTTAAAAGTAAATACGATAATTAACGGTAAAAATGATATTATTATTACCCTAACACATGTCTTAATTCTATTGGATAAGTTTAATTCGACCAAAAACAACCCTAGGAATACAATATAACTATTTAGGCCCACTTGGATTAGATTAGGACATTTAATATTAATTTATTTAAAGAAGGGTTAAAATAGTTAAAATAAAAGTTTAATAAGTAAATCATTTTTAATATAGGGTTATAAATAAGATAAATTTGACTATAAATATTCATTAGAAATTTAAAAATATTTCCTACATAATGGTATTTTATTTATAATTTTTAGACATTAAATAATTTAATTTATTTATGACAGAAAGATGATGCAGTAATTATCTTATTAATGAAATATTGACATAATTGATGTTATAAATACCCAAATAAATGTAATTTGAGACTTTTTATGAATTACAATAATTTTATAGTTTAATATTACATGTTATTATTTATTTAGTTAACTTTTTTTGAAATAATCATTCTTTTATGATTTTCACAAAAATCAATTACCAAATAGTGTCAAAATTGACATAAAATAGCTTTCAAAACAAATATTATATTATTAATTGTTATTTTATTCTTAAAAATCTACGATTTGGTCAAATGACTTAGATACTGTTATATATATTAATAATAAACAACTTGGTGTTATTTTGGCATGTTATAGTAAGTTTATTAACCTTATAGTGTAAGAAAACAAGATAACACGGTAAAAGTAAAATTATTTAACTTAAGGTTAAATCTAAATGATAAGGTTAAAATTGAAACCTAATTTTGTCTAAATTGTATTGGATGAGAGGTTTATGACCCGTCACCACCTTAGCTTCTAAATAACTCAATTTAGAGCTATTAAAAACCGAAAATGACTTTATAATAAAATAATCATTTTAGTTTTTCCAAAGGATCTCCTCTCCTCCCTTATAAAAGGGAACCTCCTCCCTCTCTTCCTCGCACCACATTGAGCCTTAAAGATCGGACAACCCCTGCGAAATTCTCTTCTAAAATTCCATATAAACATCCTATAGGTTCTGGTCTTCTTCATTGACCGTGTTTAGTGCCCTAATAGGAGGTCTCAAAGAGGCGCTTCAAAGAAGAGGTAATGTTCATTACCGATTCTTTCAAATTTATTTCTTCTTCCACTTATTCGTATTTAGTTGTTTCATTATGAAGTAATAACATCATTATAACTCATATACTGATATGTTATTATAATTATGAAACAATCATATTTCACCATCTCTCCATACTACGGAAAACAAAATCACCACGCGTGCGTACGTACGGAATACCGTCTCCACGCTGTGGTGAAATCTGTTTTTCCACAAACACCTTACATGGATGGGTATAATGGTGTAAAGAATAAATATATATGGTTATTATAACATCATACTGAATCTGATATATTATACCATACACTCCAATTCTATTCAATAATTATGGGAACTATATCATCGCTCGTGCGTACGTACGGACTACCGTCTCCACGACGCGATGAGATTCATTGTCCATGTTAACCATAAATGAATGATCATAAAGTTTATATAATGAATAATAATGAAATATATGAATGCTACTGTATTTATGTATATCTATATGTATGTCATCTATTTAGTTTCATTCAATTCAATAAGGAAACAAAAACATCATTCATGCGTACGTACGGTCGACCATCTCCATGAACGGTGTATTTCATTCCTTGTATCGGTCTATAATATATATTTGTATATGATGAATATATATTATATATAAATCATGTTATACATTATTGAATTCTTTAAATCAGGAGAAAAGTATTAATATCAAGAACGACAAGTCAAAACACATACGATAAATGAAATGATTTTACCCAAAATGCTTCTTTAACATGAAATTTACGAAAAAACGGGTAATATAAAGTCATAAGTGAAACATATATGAAATAATAACAATGAATATGATTATTTAATAAGTCAATGACATTATTTAAATCATTATACAGGAGGTTTGGATACTTACGAAGCATATCGGACCATGGTAATGGATAATTGTGCAAATCTCATTTTTATCCGCGATTGCTTATTCATAAGTGTTTACTAGGGTTATTGCTATCATCCATGTCCATGTTTTATAAAATTGTATTCATGTATGTTTAAATTCCTTTTTACCCATTTGACTTTTACCCCATGGCATGGATGGAATCTTTCTTTTATTTACCCCACAAGGTACTTTTTGACTTTTTCGACAAAAGTACTAGAAGAATGTTTTTTTAACGTATACGGCATGAAAGGAATTTTACGGTTTTATAAATCCTTATTTTCATAGAATATTACTCCAAAGGATTTCATGACAATTTTCAACAAAATCCTTTTCTTTTAAAATTGCATGACATTTTGTAAAAGAAATTGATTTTGAAGAAGAAAGGATATTTTCCTTAATAATTCATTTCAAGTGTTTTATCAAAATAATTTTACATCTAAGATGACATTATTTTATATGTGTATGTTTCAGGTATAATGTCTCTATGATTTACATGGTTTCACTTTTCTTATGATGAAATATCCATTTCCTTAATATGGATTATGTGATGATGGGATGATGTTTATGAAACCCATTTTATTTATTGAGTTGTTATGAATGATGTATGTTTATTTTTTGGCACAAGTAAGAATGATTTCATTATGAGATGGGTGGTACCTATATCTCCCTCTAATTCATTGGGTAAAGATTTATATCTCATGATATATACATGGATGGAACGTCAAGTTAAACCGGTTCAGTAACACAGGACCGGAATGAGGAGTGAACTCGATTCAGAAAGGGACTTTGTACACTAAGATGGTCTTGGAAGCAATGCTTTGGCTACTATGGAAATCATATCATGTGCTTAATGGTTTCCACAATTTCATTTTTTATTCCCATGATATTTTATCATGATTGATGTTCCCTTATGATATATGTCTTACGTACTTCCAAGATTCATGTCTTTGCACAAGATTTTGATGTTTAGATTTTATGTTCATGTTTTTGCATTCAAATGATTATGGATTGTTTTATGTTCTCTATGTTTACCCTTACTGGGGATTTGAGCTCAGACCTTTTATGTTTTCTTTTCCCTAGGATATAAAGAAATGTTTTAGGTAAGAAAAAAAAGGGGAAGATCTTTATTGGGAGATGTTCAAGATCATTCACCACGATTAAAAGATTTTATTCTGAGTTTCCAAAGACACTAAACTATTACGATCCTTGTGTGTCTGTTTTTGTTATGTATTATGTATTCCGCCAAAGTAATTTATTGTACATGTACATCAAGATTTGGGTCTCTACATCAAGTGTAGGTGATTTTACATTTAGTTTTTTGTCATGATGTTTAGTATTAGGTAAAAACTATTTATATTGCAAAATCTAAGGAAATCCTTGTTCTATGGAACTCCATGACCATATTTTTAATCATGTTCAATGAAGACTTATTGATCAACTAAAAGTATAATGAAGAACAAGTTTATTATCTCATAGTAGTATTTTAAGATATTCTAAACCACAAGACAAATGGAATGATGTTAAAGTGTATGTTCTTTACATGATATGTTAATTTTCTATGTAATTTGGTGTCCTAAAAATTTTGTGGCTGTAGACACATCAATGATCATGAATGTTGTTTCCTGTGTGGAAATCAATATTGTGGAATATGGTCATAAATTACATGTATATATGGGCAATTAATTGAATTTTTCATCTAATTTTTCATTATTTTTATCCAAAATTATATTTTGGACAATAAAATAATAATATATTATCTATATTGATCAAATATATAAAGTGTTTTACTACCTAAATGATAGATTGATCATTGATCATTATTTCAAAAAATCAGGTGTTGTTTGAGGTATCCTGTAACACTATCCATCAATTATAGGGGTGTATCTGTATGAAAAAAAAGGTTATCTCTTATGGGTCTTGGAAATTTCATTTCAATAATTCTCACCATGCCACCCATGATCAGTATTTCACTGAACTTATATTTTCAGTGATGTTATGGAGACATTACTAAATTAAGAAAATTTGTGCAGTCTACAAAGATGAAATTAACTCAAGTTATATCATTCTCAATGTGTATTGAATGTGAAAAAATGGTGGTTGGTGACGTTTCATCAAGAATATGACTCTGATATATGTTACAACTAATATAATTGGAATGTAATAGATTTGAATTTTAGTATGAAGTCCTGGAAGAATGTTGTTCATGAGTCTATTGAACTTTGGAGAGAAATAGTTGACTAATATGACCTATTGATAACTTCATGGGAAGTGTATTGTGGGGTTTTCTATTTCATATGATAGTGCATTCGCCTCTAATTTTGAAAAAAATTTAGCCTTCGTGGGGAGACATGAAAGAAAATGTGAGGTGTGATTGTGTTTGAGATAGTGATATTCTAGACTGATTATTGGTGGATGGATGGAATGAGATTTTATTCATGACTAAGTTGTTCATTCCATTGGAGATGCAATATGGGGTCCTTAATGAGTTACATATCTAAAATTTAGTTGTACACTCAAGGGTATTGAGATGTATCATATATTAAGTATATTTTTTTGGTTTCCAATAATAACACATGTGGTGGAAATATTTTTGATTTGATTTTTGGTTTAACATAATGTAAATGTATATAATCATGTTCGTAGTGGTTTTTTTGAATCCATAGAATCATATAAAGTGGAAATGGAATATAATATTGGTAGACATAGTCATAAGGTTATATGAATTACATGGTGGTGATGATTTTATCCAATGACCACAAATTGGTTGATGAAATTGACTGTCTTCCGAAAACACATTTAATCCAGAGTCTGAGATACATTGTAAAGGAAGTATGTGGATGATGATTTGTGGTTTGGTTGGTATCAATATACCACTATATATGATTGGTATTCTATTTTAAACTATTTATTTTGGATCAGATTATACCATTCCTTTTTCACATGGTTTTATAGTAGGATTTCTTTCCTCCCATAGATGTTTTGGATGATGAAGAGGACTAAATAGATCCTGATGGTTTGGGTACAAGCATGTATCTGGGAAATTTTAAGATTCTGGGAAGGCCACTTACCTTTGGTTGAGATTACTTATGGAACACGTACCACTCATTAATTTGTATATACATTTTTTAGTATTTTTACAAATTCCCATTTCATTATTCATTATTCTGAGACAATATTGGAGTCATTATTTATTGATCTTGAGGTGGTTCAAAGAACAAAAAAAATGTTTCAAGTTTTATCTAAGTGAAAAATATTGGATATTGTCTAAAATAAAAATTATTTTGAATGTATGATGAGTATCATGGAGTCTTATGTTTGATACTATGTGTTACTAAATGTTTCACCTCAATATGAAAAGTTTATTATTGAAAAGGTGTAATCTATCACCCCCAAAAATTTATGAAATTATAGTACTTAGGGTGATTTGGAGAGAGGGAGTATTGGTTGAAACTCTCCACACAACTAGAAATGATTCACTGCATCTTCCACATATCTCATCTTTTTCATTAACTTCATAATGAATCCCATGTCATTTACTATGAATAATATTATATCCTATTAAACTTGATTTACATGGAAAGGATAGTTTAGTTCTAAGATCATTATGATATGGGGATTTCGGATATACCATTACTTTTTTTTAAAAAAATTGGAGGCATGGTGGCCTTGAGGATTTCACAAGGGTATTTAGGATGCATATGTGTTCCCATTATCCAAAGTTGTTTTAATTTTTATCATTTTTTTACCTAAATTGATGATGAGTTGGGTATATTCTGTCGGTTAATGAGATCTAGTATTTCCTTGATGTAATTTTTATAAATGATCCTATCATATGAAATATGAAAACCCTTATTCAAACTAATTATTTTTTATTACATGACATGTATAAAAAATATACAAGTGATTCATTTACACTCTAATTAGAGATTATAATTATTTAAAAGATGTAATTACATGATTTTTTTAATTGGTGGGGTTTTTTTATGGTTATGGTGATAGTTCAATTGGATATGAGGAGTATATATGGTTTGATAATAGAATGTGTTTTTGTAATACTGTATTTTTTAGGGATGATTAGTGAATGTATTCATCTTGTGTTTTGTGTTTTTTATATAGTGGTGTTTAGATGTTGTGAGATCCTTGATATGTATCATGAGGGAATATAGTTTCATAACCCCTTTAAGGTTTTTTTTGGTTTGGCCTAGATTTCCAATGGAGAGAATTTTTTGAGAGGAAACTGATGTAACCATTTAGATCATAAAATCTGTTACCTTTATGGAATTCTGATAGTGGAGGTATTTGAGGGTAGTCCTAAGGATTTTAAGAGTTACTATATGATATAGATATGATATATTATCTATGTAGGTTTCAAAAAAAATATTTTATGCCGTTAATGATAAGGAATATTTGTACTGCATAACGTAGATGATTGTGAGTTATAGGGGATCAGAGGAGGAGTTTGGTGACAATAAAAAATTTAAACTTTTTACAGAATTAAGAGAGAATGCAGTGCATAGATGAGTTAATTACCCAAATTGTTGTGGTGTTAGGGTGCCAGTTATGAAATGGATTCTCAAGGGTGTGTTTTTTGAATTAAGTTGTTTTGGGGTACCCATATAATGGTTAAAGGGTGAAGCATAGCTACTACCTATTATGGGGTTATACAACATTGTAGTCTTAGCTAATTTTGATTCCCTTATCATGGTTTATCAAATCAATGGTTTGAATATATCCTTAATTCCCAAGGTATATTTGAACTATTATTATTCTATGTGGTTTCTCCCTATTATTCAAAATATCACTGTATTAAGTTCTGCTATGGTGTAGGGGTTAGTGATGCATCATGGTGTGGTTTTCATGTAAACTAGGTAAGAAAAACCAAATCCCACCAAACACCCTCAATCATTAAGTATTTTTTACAATTATTGGAAAACCAATTTGTGTCACAGCGATGTATTTATACCCCATTTTATTGGATTTATTTATCTTCTTTTTGGGGAAAAATATTTGTTTTTTTACATTAGTTTCCTTCTCTTACATCCATACTTCCCTTCATATTCAATGACTGAGGAAAATATATTTTAAAGTGAAAATTATTTTTTGTATTTTAATATTGGCAATGACCTAGGATGATGTGATATTGGTTGGTAAAGGATTATTACTCTATTGTGGTTCATGTCGATGATCTCCCAGACATTTTAACCGTAAAAAGTGGTTCAGAATGAATTATTTGGGGTATAATATCCTTCTGTTTCAATATAGTTTTATCGTGTGGAATGGGTTGTTCTCTAGGTATGTTTCAGAAAATATTTTGATTCAGCCAAATAATGATAAATAATTTTCTCTATTTAAATTTATGGGAAGTAGAATATAACCAAATGATGTATAATCATTTATATTATTGATATTGAGTTATTACTGTATTGATTCCTTGATGAAAATTTTATCAAATTAGGGGTTTATTCCATTGTTATTATGGTGATTATAGAACCCTTGTTCCTTGTTTCTTTTTTATCACCATAACTAAGATAGTCCTGTAACATATAGTTTGGTAATGAAATGGTTTCCCCTAAATGTATGGATTATATATTTGTTCCCTTTAAAAGTAAAGTGAAATGTGATGAGTAACCCTTTGTTAAATCTAAAATATATTATGTGAACTTGTGATGTGTGGTTTTCATGTGAGAATGTGTCATATGACAAGGTGTGTTATTCTAATTTGTGCAGGATATGTGTTTTTGTGATATGTGGAAGATGTGATTGATGTGATTGTGATGTGTTTTTTTGTAGGTGATTTGGATATGGTTGATATGTAGTGGAAATGGGAGGTCTTTTGGAATAGTTAGATTGGTTTTTATGATTTATTGTGTTGTTCTAATGGATTGGGTATTAGTTTAATTAAGTGAAACGAGTGAAAAAAACTGGATTGTGTTAAAATGGATTGTACTAAATTAATGAAATATAAGAGGTGTGATAAAATGTTGCTGATTCTTAATTACAAATAAATTTTTATTGTTAATTGGAAAGGTTTGGAAATCAAAAATATAAAAATTTTATTATCATAAAATTAAGGGAATAGAGCTTGTTGCATATTACTTGTTTTGTGGTATTATACATTTTTTGGTGGCATCGAATGTATCATTGTATGTGCGGCCTAGCAGGGATGTTGTGATTCAGGATGATAATCATTTTTTAACCAATAGGATGGTATTGTGTGTTGAGTTTATTATCTACAGACATTTTATATTAAATGGTATTTCTAGATGCACCCACACATGTACAACACCAATTTTTCACAACGAACTATTTTGGGGGTGTTTTTACAACAACCTAGTAGTGAGAATGGTTAGATGAATACACACTCTTCCCCCACTATCTCTTCCATTCGCTTTTTATATACACACTATGTGATTTCTAGAAGTAAAAATTTCACTTTTCATTATTCTTTGAAGATATGTTGAGGTCAATATGGTGGGGGTTGTGTATAGTAGGAGTAGAGAATAATGTTTATTTACATGATCATGATATCCGAATATTTTGGTTGTTATAATGTATTTGATTTGATTTTCTAGAAGTCTATGGGAAATATTCAATGTGACATGAGGAATCAAATCTCCTCAGGTGATATGTATAGTGATTTGATGGTTCATGGTTTAGTAGGAGAGGTTCCATGTGATGTGATGGCCCTAGTTTTTTTAGATATTGTTTCCATTAAAAATATAGTAGATTTAGGATTTATGAAAATGGGATGTGGGTAAACAAAATCATTCAGAAGGAGGTGTGTCATACCCTTCATATGAATATTATTGTTGTTATGTTATTATACATTGATGTGTTATTTTGTGTATGTGCGTTAGTGATGATGATACTTGTTATTTGACATATTTAGGTGCTATTAGTTACATTTTTTTGTCACTGGTACACTAGTATTCCCTTTTCAAATGTGCACAAGAGACTTTGGGTGTGATTCTACTATGATTAATTCTATTCTCAACCTAATCAAATAAAAATTTTCTTTCATTTTTCTAGGAAATATTTTTAGAATATTCTTGAAATTTAAATAATCACATAGGATTTTTTGTTAAGTAATTTCTATAAGAATTTTCTTTTGGATATTTATATAGAGATAAATTTAATTGATTACATTTTATTTTTTTGGGATTGTTTTTTTTATATTTTTTTAATATTCAAGGTAGTATCCTCTGTTTAATATATCATATCCTATGATAATATTATTTGGAGGGAAATACCAAAAATTTACATTAAATTATTATTCCAATAGAACCTTTCACCAACATAAGGCCTAATGATGGGAAGACTCATGGAACCTTATCTTTCATCCTTCCTTGATATCCATGGAAAGGTACCTTTGAGGGGAGGCAGTCATCACACATTCAGTATGAGTTTAGACATTAGGTAGTCACTATAGTTGAAATATATAGTTGGGGATAAATTTGGAAGAGGATTTATATTATCCCAGGTTACCATAGGTTTCCCCCCGTATACGGTTAGGTAATTTGATTACTCTTATTTTTTTAATCAACATCATCTAGGTTCTATAGTAAATAAATGTGAAATAAAAACTATTGTATGAAATGTGATAATTCAATGTTAATCAATTTTTTATCAGTAAATACATTTATATCAGTCTTACTATATTTTATTCTATCATTTTGAACACAATTTGTGTTTCTTAGATTAACACATGTCTACCATATCTATTTCAATTATTAATTAACTTTTTATGTCAAAAGTTTCTTTAAATATCTAGTATTTTTTTAATTTGAGATGAATTTATTATCATTATATTGACTTGTTAAATTGTTTTTTGGATCAAACTATTTAAATTAAATTTATGCTAATTTGTTCATATATCATTATCATGAAATTTATATATTTTTTAATAATAATTATGTTAAAGTTAAAAAATGGAAGTTGTAGTTCAAAATTTTTTTGATCATCATTTTGAAATTTTATAATAGAAATTATATTTTTTGGAATAAAAAATTCATTGTTATATATGTGAACCCATAAATTATTGATGAACCTTGATTTGTCTAGGTCATGTTTCTCATAAGGAATTATTTCATATATCTATGTTTAGTCTATTATGAATTTTTTATCTCTTATTCTTCAACAATAATATGAATGTTACAATTATCATAAGTCTTTTCATATCCTAATTGTATTTTGTTTCATTTATGAATTTAATTTTCTTATGACTTCTATCCATATTCATATGATTTTTATCATAACACATTTACTTTTTCCCCTTGGATTATATAGGAATATGGTTTTTTATTACTACAAATTACAACAACATCTTGTTTGACTGAACCATAATATATTTTTCCCCAAAAAAATTAAATTGATTTAATCCGAGAGGCTTGTTCACCATGATCACATGAATATTGATTATTCATCATCATTAAAATAAAAACAAATTAATAAATCTTCTACAAATTTATTTTATATCGGTCCACTATCATATTATTAGGCAATTTTGGAATGATTAAGGTGAATCAAATTCCATATATTCTTTATTGAAGGTGGCAAACTAATTTGATAAATTTTTTAATCTATTTTTAGAATTGATTAAAGAAATAGAAATGACCAATGAATAGATGTGTAATGTTGTCTCATTATTGAATAAGTGTACATACGAGGTACATGAATAAATTCCATAATTAAATCACAAAGATAATGATTCAATATGTAGAGTTAATGTTAGGTGTTTTTTATGAGAGGATTTCGAGTTATGTAATGAACTCAAAAAAATTCATATTTTACTAAATAAGAAGGCCACTGATTCCATGAATCTCGTTGAAACATCACCTATGGAGGAGTAAACTCATACATATTGAATGCTATTTTATCTTAATATACATTAAACATAATGTATAACATGTGGAATAGGTTACTCTATATTAATTTGAATTAGAGGTTGTGTAATAGTATATAGAGTCCTACACTATAATATCGTACCACGCTATGTTTCTTATGTAAGGGAAATTCCACATCAGAGGAAGCTTCTTCATAGTAATGATGAATTTAGAGAAATGTGTTAGGCCGCCTAGAGAATTCTCATCCCCCACAGATGGATATGTTTTTATCTTCTATATAAGTATTTTCCATGCATAAAATCATTTAATTGTCCTCAAATAACCTATGAATATGTAATCCAATGTGAAATTTCCAATAACTATGTTTTAGGAAATGTTGTTCCCTTTTTTATAATCATATTCATGGATATTATTTTGGGTTATTTTGGAAAACATGTGGATATTTATTTATTTTATTAGGGCTTAGAACATGGATTGAGAAACTATGTGACTCCACCAAAGAATCTATATTCATAATTAGAGGTTATATAATGGTACATTAAATTGGTGAACAATTATCCCAAACCATGTACCATTCTCCCAAACTGTGAAACTACAAATATTGGGGGATCACACAGTTTTTTTATGGTTTTTTGAAACTATGTGAACATATCAAGAACCCCTAATTAGTATTCATATAGGGAGAACATGGTTATGACATGTTATAACTACCCATAAAACCTAAATATGCATCACTCTCCATAATCCATATAAGGTCACATGGATATGTTCATTCTTATCTGAAACCATGCAAACTAATACATGAAACCATGATAATAGGTTCTTAATCTTATAAATAATTTCATTAATTACATAAAATATCTATATATTCCAATAACATTATAATCAATCGTAATTCAACTTTTTTTAATTTTTATGATTACTAAAGAGGGTCTTACAATATTCAAAAAATTCCTCTTAGATAAATGTTATGAGGGATGTGATTGATCAATATATAATATGTTAAATATATTTTATTTGGAATTCACTTTTATTATAATACCTCATTATTTATGAGTGATGTATCCTCATGTTATTAGTGAACATAATCTCTTATTTTATGAATTTTAATTAAATGTATCATTAGTTATATTTCGTTCCTTCAACTCTCTAATGGTGGTTTTAATTTGGGTGATTGATTGATCATGATATTAATGATAGATGGTTTTGTAAGTTATATTATGAAATTTATACCTTGATCCACTTTTTTGAATTGAAACGAAATTTTTATTTATTTCCCTGAATTGATTGTATTTTATTCTGGATTTCAAAATTCATGAATTTATGAATAAAATCACTTTAATGGTGCTTAAAAATATTTAGTGTATTTTTGAATAATGTTGTGTTGTAATGAGAGATTAATTGATGTAATTATTTCGTAATTATTTGATTTATTGTTTTGGATGTTTGTAATGCCTCGAGGTTTTAACTTCGTTGAAATTTCCAAAAAATTTTAGCTTTACATTTAGTGTACATATCAAATCTTTATAAAATAATTAGATGGTAAATCTGGGTTTTGTGTCATAGAAATGTTATTTTATTATGTGGTTTAAGGATTGATGAGGTTCATAATAATTATAATGTTTTTCTGGTGTATTTTGACTTACAAAATCAACTATGATAATGAATTGTAATGGTGCATGGTTTTTCTGAAATAGTGCAGCCCTCTATGAGTGAACTTTGACCTTCATTTCAGGTGTGAAGAGGGGATCCACACAATCTAAACATGTGTTTTTTTAATATAGGATCTAGTAATACACAATTAGTTCCACATAACATGTAAATATGCATGTTTTTTTTCATTTCATATTAAATTATGTGGCCATGCTATGTTGGTGTGGCATTGGGATGCGAAGCCCACATGATTTTCACACATGGATCCAAACATTATATCTTTACAATTCATCTCTATAAAAATGGTTAATTTGAACATTTTCACCCATCCACAATTTCATTCCTCCCTCATATTCTTTCTTCACTTGTCCATAGTTGTGTAGTACTGTGGGGGAACCTTCCACTCCTCTCATGGAGTTATCTTCATAAGAGTTAATTTTACCTATTTTCAAGTCATTTGTGGATACATATATTTTCTATTGTAATCACTCTAATCAATGACAATAATGGATGAGTAGACCATCCTAACCCTGATTTTGGGGACTTATATAATTTAACAGTAAATTATTTTTATTTATTTGAAATATTCATTGGGCACACCATTATTTCCATGTGTGAATTATAAATTTTTAATATACATTGATTAAATTCCAAAAAGAACTTTATAGTGTTTTTTTAACTAACTATAATTGTATTTGGGGTTAGGACATCAACCTGAACCACTACTAAGAGTGGGGTAGAAAAATCACATTGTTATCTATATATTCCTTATGAATAGACCACCCTCGTAGTGTATTATCCTTTATACGCAAGAATTTACCTCACAATCATAGAATTTTACTATACATTATTATGATACTTAATTTTAATTAAATAAATTGTTGGATGGAAGTTTTAGACTTTAAAAAATCACATTTTTAGGTTCCACATATTATAAAATAATAGTGAACTAGTTGATGAGGTATAATTTGTTTTGTGTTAATAAATTGGTTCTTACTATAGACCTAATATTTATTATTGAGTGAAATGGGATTATTTTGACTAGTATTTAAAATGAACAAGTCATATAAATTGAATTTATAATTGTAGAATGTGTCCCATATATATTATTTAAAGTTTTAAACTAGATTATTCTAAAATAGATCCATAGTTCCTTAAGGGATGTTATTTAAATCATTATAGATGGTCCGGTATTGGGGTTGTAGGGAAATTTTGATTACCATACGTTTTAATTATTATTTGGGGGACCATGGTTAGGCTCATTGACAATGATGTCTCACCACCCAGGTCAAGGATGATGTTCTTTGTGTCTCACGTCATAAGGGTTGTTGGGAATGGAATCTCATGTCCCCTCAAATAGGATGTTTAGAATGATGGTCATATCTATGAGCAAGATGAAGGACGTGGCATGCTAATGTCATTCAGATGGTAGGGATTATGTACCCTGAATTATAATAACATGATTTATTATTATTATGTTAGTTATTATTTGTATTTTCACCCATGTGACATTGGGAAGGGATTTCCTTATTTATTTTATTGAACAAAAATAGGAACGATGTCCCTTATAGAGTATGAAACTACTATGATGATATAATTATTCCTGAGTTACGCCTCATGTTCTTACTAGTGTTTCATTTTTATATATATAGGAATATATTCATGTGTGAAGAGTGTAAATTAATATCAATACATGATTATATATATATGATGTGGAATTATCAAAGATATAATGACTTAGGATTAACCATTTAATGTCCGTTGACTATCCTTAAGGAATTTGTTATGGTCTACTTTATATTTTTTTTACAACACTGATTTCATATTGATATGAATATACAGTGTTTTCTTAATATTCATGAACTAGATTACATTAAACACCATTGATTGGTGGCATACTATCTTTCTCTGACACACTATTCGGGAAATCATTTAACTCGGTTACCTGAATAGAACACATTTTTGTGCGATTAGGTTCCTAGATTCAATATGCTTGTTGTAGTCCTTGGGATACGATAAATTATATAAGAAAATGACCTATATTTATCTCATAATACAATTTGACATATCTTCTGAGTCTTTTATTTTTCTACTTATTTTTTCTGAATTTTAAATATCTATATATACCTTATTGTACTCTCACTATGGCATGATCACACATTAAAATTTGTTATTAATTATTAGGGATGATCATATGGTTATTGTATTACACTAATATTATGTTTATTTAATTTTTTGAATATATTATTCATCTATATGGTATAGTATCACAATTGTACCACCGTTAGACCCTCGCTGTTATTCGTCAAAATTGAGGTATGGTGTGTTGTGCTTCAGGAATGGGGGAATACATTCTCAAGACAATATTTGAGACGTTCTCACGTAACGATGCTATAATAACAAACCCAATAGTCACATACTCATAATAAATACATATATTTTTCATAGGATCATGTAAAAATAATGTACTTTCATCATTCCATATCCCATGGAAAACAAAATGGCTTTCATCATTAGTTAATAATCATAATAATTATCCATCTAGTGAATGAATAAGTAATTTATCATTGGATAATTTCCCTAATGAATCATTGGTGGCATAAATTCTATTTTTATAAATGAAGATACCATTAAAATATCAATGGAAAATTTCACATGGAAAATATATATTTCATTTTGAAATATCTAATTTAAAATAAAAAAATTCCTAAAATATTATTAAAATAAATTTCATTGAAATGAACTATGGAAACCTATAATGGAATATATATAAAATTGATCATTCATGGAAACATGAAATTTTTTTCTTCCTCTAACTATTAAAATAATGATTAGGTTCAAACCATTTAAAAAAGTACCTTATTCTAAAAATGATAAGAATATTGTTTCTAAACCATCTTATAAAAAATTACACATTTGTAATAATGAATTTGAAAAATAATTTTGAAGATTAAAAAACATTCTTGAAATAATTATTGATGAAAAATTATTTCCAATCGAAAGAATAGAAAAAAGGTTACTCTCCTATAAAAACATTATCTAAAAGATGTTGATAAGAAAAGTGAGAAAATTAGAACCGAGACATGATTATTTAAAAACTAAAAATATGAAATGGAACATAAAATGGTTTATAATATACAGATAATATTATTTCCTCAATGAAAATTAAATAATAGAGAATCTATTTTAATGTTTTATTGGAACCTAAATCCCACACCTCATGTTTTTTCTTATGTCACACTAGATCAAATATTCCATATATTTAATATATAATTTTTAGTAATATATTCATTAATCGAATTTGTATATAAATTACTATTTATCATTCCTTAATAATTTCAAATTATCCTCTTATTAGTATTTTCTTCCTTAAAATGATGATCTATGTGACAATTGGTTGACATTCCATGCATTTTTCAGTTTGATAGTTCATTTCCTTAAACATATGACATATATTAAACATATCCTTAATCTTAACTGTGATATATATATCATATTTATACATTATATATATTTTCATAATTATTAATATTAAATATGGATAAAAAATTAATTTCACCACTTCATAGTGATGGAAGTCCATAGATACACACGACCCATGTTTCAAATTTTTGATGGATGGATCGAATAAATGATGAATTATTTTTCATGAGTTTATAATCATTATTATATCATTAAAAATATTTATATTCATTAAATATTTAATTATTATCCTTCATAAATATAAAATGGGATAAAAATCACATCACTTCATGAAGGTAGCAGTCTGAACGTACACATGAGTGATAATATCATTATCAAAAATTGGAATCAAAGAAGGTAGAAAATATATTATAATTTAATAAGTATAATTTTGTTTTTTTATAAATAATAAACTTTATATTCATAATAAATAATAACACATAAATGTTTTGGTAGAAAATTAATTATATCTCAACGTGTAGGTGGTAGTCTACACATATACCTGATTGATACTTTCTATTTCCAAATTGATATAAATTAGGATGGATAATTGTTGATAAAAAATTATAATAACATTTAAAAATATTCAGGATACTTATGTTGTTATTTTTTTATGAATACCACATATTTTGAGGTTGTATAAGACGAAATACACTGAATGATGTCAGGTTTGACGATTACCTCTTCTATGGTAGACCTACTAAATATCACTTATTAAGGACCTTTGGAATGATATTTTAATAATACCAAAACCTATAAATCCTATATAAGTAATATTATAAGACAAATAGAAATTATATGGTCATGATATGTATGGATAACGGTGTAATGAATTGATGGGTGTGATGTCCTTTTTTAATTACGAGGAGGGGAACACATTAAAGTTTTAAAGGATTTGAATATTATTAATTTACATTAATGGGAAACTATCCCATTATGAAATATAGTTGCAGTATTATTATTATAATTTATAAATTCCATTAATCCAATATTTATTAATTTGAATTTTTTTCCAAATCACTTAGTTTTTAATTTAATCAACACATTTTACCATTTTTAATGTGGTAGTAATATTTTTTTCATAGTAACTATTAGTAATTAGCAAACAAGAAATTATCATTATTATTAAAGATGGAAATTGTGATTAAAAATATTGAATAAATTATTCATTATTAAAAATCATGATATGGTATAAATTAATTTATTATTAAAACGCAAAACAAAATGGAAAATATTTTTATAAAAAATCCCTTCATAATTCTAAATGTAATTTTATACATAGAGAAATTATAATATTGGTAAATAGTATATATATAGATTTTTTTATAACAAAAATAATGTAATGAAATTTTTATTCCCATAAAAATCAAAATGGGCATTTGAAAACAATAAATAGAGATACATTTTTCTTAAAACAATCTATTTTAAAAAAACATAAAAACAATTTTTTTTCCTAAAAAATAACAAAAAAATCCCTCAATTGATATTCCATAAATTAACTTAATTCAATAAAATAAAACATGAAAAAGTGTAAAGGGAAGGTATTTATAGTTTAGGTAAATAATATGCAGCAAAAAATGACTTTTCAAGAAAATATGTATTAAATGAATAAAATGTATTTATTATTATTCGTTTCATAATAATAACCATTATATGAATGTGAATTTAGTTTATTTAGTATATGATGGTTAAATATTATTTAAATTTATTCATAAATAGGAATTTATTTAATTCATTTAGATAAGAACATGTTACACAATTTAAAATGTATTTCTAGAAAATATTTTATTTTACCTTTAATTGATTTTATCATTAATCCTAATGAATATTTTAAAAATACCTCACTAAAAAATTTATATACATAGTATAAATATCATTTATTAAATTGAAAAATTTTAAATAATTTATTATGATCAAAATTTATAATATTTTTAAAAGGAAAATTCGTCGAAAATAAGACTGTTAATCAAATTTTTATTCTAAATATTGTGTAATATAAATAAATAACTTTATTAATTTTATTGATAAAAATTATACTCATATTTCATAATGAAGGGGATTTTATTCATTCTAGTCAATAAAAATATAGTTTATAACATACCATGGTTTCATGTAGACATTGTATTGAATGAAAAAGAATTTTTTTCACAGCTAAAATTTATTTTAAATGGAATAATATATTCCAAAATTATTTTCTCTTATACATCTCCCCAATAAATAAATTGTACCATAATAATTTTATATTGGTAATAAAGGGATTCATATATGAAAACATCATTTTTTTTAACAGATAAATAATTAAAAAATAATAAAACATACGTTGAAAATATGAAGTACGTTATATTATTTTCACATGAAATGACAAATAATTTTGTTCATAGATATAGTGAGAAGTAGTGTGAATTAAAAATATTGAAAATTTATAGAAATAAAATCTACAAATAATAATTGATAGTGATATAGAAAATGATCATGAGAAACTCAATGGACATAAAACCAGAACTCTTTGGGAGTGGAAACACTATTTGTTCATTTTAAATGATTGTATGAATGAAAAAATTTACACATTTAGTATTATTGTTCAAGAGTTTATGAATTCTTATAAAAGGAAATATGAGAAAATATTATTACTATATTTATTTTTAATTTCAACCTTCAGTTTCATGTTTTAATTGGTTTTCACCTCTACTTCATCCAATATTAGAAATGATTGAAACCCATGGGGATTAATTTTTTATTATATATTTTTAAAAATTAATTATTTTAATAGATCATGAAATTCATAAAATGATGAAATGTTATCCCTCATGCATTAAACCAAAATGGATCGAAAAAATTAATATTATATGATATGAATGAACATCTATATAAATATGTAAAAATATAATAAACACCTAAATCAAAGGTTAATTATTTGAAAATCTCTTATTATTCAATTATTTTAATTCCTCATGATGGATAAAGTAAACTTTTCCTCCTAACTGAATGGATCATATACTTTTTTCATTTCATATGGTGGTAAAATGTTTAGAAATCATAATCATTAATGAATTAAAACTATATTATCAAGTTTATGATTCAATTATAAATTATTAACATGTAATTTAATATATTGAAATATTTTTTATTTACACATGTGTTTCCTTTTGTTTTATTATTTCATATTAGGAAATATTTATAATTTATGGAAATTACAATACCCACATGTCATCTTATGTATAAATGACTTCTTAGATACTCACTATCTTTATACAATATATTTCATTCATATTAGAATATTTTTATAATTTAAATATAATTAAAAAGATAAAAAATCTATAAAATATTTATTAATATAAAAATATTTGTAATTCAATCTCTATCATGTTCCCATTTTGATCTGAACATGATATATACACTTCATTTGCATAAAAAATTTGATTATTTTTTCATTAAATTTTATTCCATCATTTCATTTTAACATATTTAATATAGATTGCCTCATTGTGAATCCTATTTCTATATAAAAAGGAAAAAGTTATCCACATTTCATTAGAATGAATGGATATCAAATTTAATTTATTACATAGAGAAACATTGTTTGAAATTTATAAAAAAAATATAGAATTCTGTAATTTATAGAATTCAAAATCATATTTATTTCAATGATGGCACTAACAATATACATAGTAATTTCTTGTCTTATTTTGTGTTATAAATATAATATATTTTTATATATTTCATTGAACAACAAAAATATATTAAAAATTCATTTAGGTTCATTAGAAATTTCAATGGATTAACATTTATTTGATTTTTTATGTTGTATTTTGATTGTTTTCTTATTACATATTTTTTTATACTAGTATGATTTAAGAAGTTCTTGATTAGATAGAACGATACAAAAATTATCATAATTTTAGTATTCTAGAACAACTTATAATTTAGTTTTTTAAATGTCTTAAGAACTCTCCAATGTTATTGTGTTTATATTTATATAGGAAAATATACTATTCAATGTTATTTTTAAACCATAAATTATTATTTTTTAAACAATCAATTAAATATTTTAAAATAGTAAATTTTATTTCCATTAAAATGTAAACTATATTTTTTAAAAGATAATATATATTTTTATTTTGAATGGTAAATAATTTTTTTATTTTTAATAGTGATTAAATTTCTTATTTCTAATTATTAGTTGATTATTTATTATTTCTAATAGTAAATTAATTTTATATTTTCTATATTTCTATTTTTTTATTTTTAGTTAATTTCATTCATTTTATTTAAAAAAACATTTAATTCCAATGAAATTATTCAAAATTACTTTTTAATATGTAATGTAGTATAATTAAATGTTTTTTTAATACATGCAACAAAAAATTGGACATTCTTAGGAACAATAAATTTATCTTACTATAATTATGATATTTTATTAGTTTGTTATTATATGAAATAATTAATTAATTAACATGAAATTAAATTTTCATTGAATTAATGTTTATGTTTTAAATTCAAACAATTATTATTTAAGCTAATATTGGTGATAACCTTCTCACATCGAAAAAAAATTAATGTCAAATTCTCTCTCTCTATGATATTTATTGTTATTATTGTTTTTTGAATTGTATCAACTAGTTTAATATTTTTTGTTTTATTTTAAACATTCAATTTAAAGGATTTGAAGATTACCACATACCTGATATTCTCACACATTCATACTCTTTAAAAATTCATGTGATCACGTGCTTTACTATTTATATCATTTGTAAAAAACTCTCAAAGAAATTTTTTTTTCTTAAAATAAATTATCCTTAAAAATATATAATATACATTTACATAAATTACTAAATATAGTTATACATATCCATCTAATTGTAAGGCATTAACTATTTCAAAAAAAATGATCTTTCTTCTTCTATCGAGTTATAATTTATTTCTATAATTTTGACCTGTGTAGATATATAAAAAAATATATTTTCACATAGAAAATAATATATATATATATATATAGTGTTGTATAGTTGTGATACCTTAAGAAAAGGTAGTTTCCTTGGTTATATACACCTTACCAAAGAAGAGAAAACTTTGGTTAGTGTTTCTTATATTACAAGCCTATGTTTATGTATGCTCCCACAAAACGTTGTGTGTAACTATTAGGGATACTCCTCACAATTTCCCTAGATGAGGTTTCTCCTATATAATGTTCTGATATTATTTTTTTCCAATGTAAAATTCACATTCTCTTCAATAGTGGGTGTAAAAATCAATTGGTTGGGGTGTGAATATTATGTTGGATCACTTTGATCTGAACAAATATTAAATTCTTGGTTCTCATCTCTTCAAGTTTCTAAATAAACTCTCAAAAAATAAAGAATAATAATTCTTTAAATAATAAATTTTTTTGATAATTTTATATGAAAAAATAATACAATTAATTTTTAATAATCATGTTAATTTAAAAAAAGTCAACTTCAACCCCACCATTCCTTATGTCATAAACTATTCGGGGCCAAAAAATTAATAACAGAGGGGGGCCATTGTTAATGATACAAATCTATATCATAGATTTTATTATTTTTCCTAAATTTGACTATATTCTATAAATATATTACATAAATATCAATATTAGTGATAAATGAATAAAAAGGTAATCATTCCATAGAAAAACTAAATTGGGGGAATGTGCCAAATTATGCTAAAAAAACCCATTATGATCATGTATGAAATATTTATGACTCTAATATGGTTTGTGATTATGAATCCCCAATTTTTTATAATATGATTTTATATGACATTTCTGAGAACTATAAAAAAACTAAAATAATAGATTTACATTTATCTATAGAATCAAAATATAAGAAAATCATTGATGAAAATAAAATGATATCTCTTATTGTCGAAAGGATATGAAATTTTGTTCATGAAATATTAAATTTAATAATATTAATGATTTTTTGTGGTTTTTATATCGAAAAATAATGAAGTGTAAGATATAAAATTTAATATGTTGTTTGATGATTTTTCTCAATGTGATGAAAACATTATAATACTTATAGAAGTAAATGATATGTTTTTAATCCATTTTTGTTGTAATAATAATAAATTTTTTAATGATATTAAATTAATATATGACATGACTACTGTAATGAATTGATAAAATGGTTTTAGAAATCGTATTTTTATTTCAAAATCCAAACATCATCATTATGTCCACTTTTAAGAAGTTTTAATTTAAAAGGAAGAGTGGTTATTCATTAGTAACACGTTATAAATTCACATTATAGGGACATTATGTAAATTTATATTCTATATGGTTTCCGAAATTACAATATATTAATTGAGTTTATATCTATAAAATATTATATTCTCATATACCTTTTAATAAATGATTAAATTTTTCTTGTATACCAAAACATTTTATTTCAAACTCAATTAAACCCAAAATAATATGAGTTCCAAAAAATGTTTGTGTTTTAGTTTTTAAAGTACTCTTCCATATGTGAAAATATTTAAAATAAAAATATTAAAAACACTATAAATAGTTTTCCACTTTATTGATATACCAGGAGTTCATTAAATTTTTGTATATTCACTAATAATTTCATTTAAAGGGAGATCGTCTATCAAATTTTCTTTACCTTATTAGGGGTTACATTTTTTATTGATTATTTATAAAATTTGATTTAATGTTTTATCACAAGGAATGTGTTTACGAAAATTTTATCTTATTCATCTCCATATTCCTAGTTTTAATATTTTTATTCGTATTTTCATATACTTAAAGTGAAATTGGGGGATAATTATTTATTCAATATAATAATTTTTTAAATTAAAATAGTAGTTATCATTTTTTATATACAAAATAGAGATAAATTTTGTCCTCAACTATTCAGTTTTTTAATCCAAAAAATGTGGAGTTTTTTTCTAAATTTTCTTATAGTTGGTTAATTTTTTATTTATTATAATAAATATTTATAATTTATGATAATTTAGAAACTCCTCTAATCATATTATGTATACATGAATTTTTTACATGTTCATAGTGGTTTAACTATATCTTGAGTAATAGTGTTCTGATTTTTTAATTCATATTTTCTTTGAAAAATAAAAATTTTATAAAGCTAATATTCGAATATAGAAAAGTGTCATTCAATCTCTATCATGCTCATTTTTTTTCTGAACATGATACATGTGTTTGGTATGAACAATATTTTTTAGCTTATTGTATTATTAAACTTTATTTCGTTATTTAATTATAACAGAACCTATATAGATATACCAGATTAAATATTTATGTAGTTGTAATGTTAAA
Organism: Viscum album; assembly: GCA_963277665.1. Taxonomy (NCBI): domain Eukaryota; kingdom Viridiplantae; phylum Streptophyta; class Magnoliopsida; order Santalales; family Viscaceae; genus Viscum; species Viscum album. The sequence goes on from OY728158.1 coordinate 438,203,330, forward strand.
ACCTATATATATAATTAATTAAAAGATATAGAAGTCAAATTTTATTATTTATGTGCTTATAAAAATTTCTAAAAGTTATACAAGAAATATAGAATTATTAATTTCTAGAGTACAAAATATTTTTATAATCAATAATTTTTCTCATATTATAAATTTTAATTCCATTCCATTTTCTGGGTTATAATGATAAGAATTTTTTTATATTTAACTACACTATATTAATATCTTTAAATAACATTTATAAGACCTAAAAAATTCCCAAATATTTGTGTTTTTATCAGTATATATTTTTTGAATAAATTATTTTTATCACATATTTTAACTATCTTATTGGATTGAAGAAATTCCATATTAGTTATAAATATATAGATATTATATTTAGTTAATAATTTTTAATAACATCTAATTCAGTCATTTAGAAGGATTAAAAATTCAAAAAAGTTGTGTGTTCAACTTGTTCATATAATAATGCATTATTGAAAATAAATTATTAGTAAACCATCAACTAAAATATATTAAAACCATTTATTATTTTTTTAAATGTAAATTTAATAATTGTTAAAATTAGAATTAGTTTTTATAGAGCTTCAATTAATTTTTTTTCTAAGTGTCATTTATTTTTATTCTAATGCTAAAATGACATATTTTTATTTCTAATGATGAATTAATTTTATTTTTCAAATATTTATGTTTTTCTATTTTTAGAATATTACAATTACTTGATTCTTTTGTAAATTAATATTCAATGTTAATGAAATTATTCAATCATTTTTTCTAATTTTTAATGTATTATAATTAATTATATTTATTAATATAAACTACATGAAATTAAAAACTCTTAAAAACTATAAATTTATCCTACAGTATTTATGGGAAATACTTTTGTTTTTTATTATGGAAACTATTTAATTATCAACAAATAACTTCAATTTGGTTCGAAATAGTTTTAAAATTTTAAATTAATTTAATTATTATTTCAATTATTGTTGAAGGTAACTTTCCCTATCCTAGATATTAATTAAATTTATAAATTCATTACCTCTTATAAATTTATTATTATTATTATTATTTTAAATGTTTATACTTGATTGAGATTTGTTTTCTAGAATTTGAAAATTAAATTTAAATGATTTTATGATTATAGTAAATGATCCACCATGAACACAGTGAAGTAATACGTTCATACTCTTTCAATAGTCTTGTTATCCCAATACCAAATATTTAATTATTTGTAAAAAAATCTCAATTAAATTAAAATTATTATTGTGTTTGATTACTTATTAATTGACACATTTTTCCATTACTAGAACACCAAAACATCATCATGAAAATGTATTTGAATGATCCGCATCAACTGTTTGATCAACGACCATAATGTTTATTCTATCTAGTTGTAATATTTGATATTTTTTTTTATCAGGGTATAGGACTTCACCTTATCCCTTTTTTATAGGTTATGAAACCTATAAAAATTATTTTTTGGTCGTGCTACCTTACCCGAATGTAATTCCCTTGGATATTATCATCTCTCCAAAAAGCATAACACATAGTTTAGAGCTCCTCTTGTAGAAACCATGTGTTCCTGCCATCTCTTGTAGAAGGATGTTTTTAGGTTTTTGGATAATCCACCCAAACTCATGGGAAGGTATTTCAATCATATAATAATCCTGGTATATATTTTTTTTGGTAAAACTATCTCACTCTTTCTAAGTGGGTATCATAATACATATGTTTGGTTTTTATGAGTAGGCATAGTATTTATTTGATCCGAACTACTATAAAAAATATTATTTTAATATTTATAAATATTTATATACAATATCCAAACATCCACTATAATATTTATTTTATTAAAGAATCCTTTAATACTTTTAAACTACCAAATTCCATACATAAATTTTATTAATTTTGATAATTTTAATAAACTGTTATTCACCCCCTCTAGTAATTCATCTTTAAACCCATTCAAGACATATCAAATAAATATAACTAACCTCTCTCTATAAATATACTGACTTTAAATATTTATCAAATTGATTATCGCTTCTAACCCCATTTGATTCATCATGTTACTTTTCTCAGTATTATTTAGTAATCTATAAACATTATATTTTTTATATAAACATCTCACAACCCATTCTTCATTCTATCCATGAAAAACATAATATCTTCTCTAACTAGGGTTATATGAGTATAAGTTCATTTTATTTCACTCTATTATGATTTATGAAATTAACCTACCATTCAATTATAGAATTAAATTTAATATCATTCTATGTAAACATGTTGTGTGGATTGGATTATTGTTAGATGTTTTCTATAAAGAATCAATAAAGTCATTTAAATTTAAGGAAAATATGGATTTAAGTCAAAATAGTTAGCCTAGGAAACTATTTAATTTCTTATTTCTCAAAATAATATATAGATATATCCTCAATTATAATAAAATAATCATGAAATGGTACATTATCTACATATAATTCATAGAAATTATATTTGGGAAATAATTTCTTAATTAATTCTTAAATGATCTTCAAGATATTATTTCCACAAGGAATATGGGATAATATCATCTATAATCTATACCGAAAAATTGTTTATTTAACATTAGTATACTCCATTGATATGATCCATGATGTTATAGGGAAAATTAGTGAGGAAAAATGGATTCACTATAAATTCATAGTTCATGCACATTTTTCCAAAAGATATATTGGGATGTTATTCATTAATGGGCCTCAAATAAAAATATTAATAAGTAATGAAATTTGTCATGAATTATTGATCTCATAATAGTTGATTAAAAATTATTCAAATATGGTTATATGATACTAATTATGGATGGTGATATTTTTATGTTCTTGATAATAAATTCCAAGTCTCGTCGATTTATCTTTCCTCATAAAAAAGAATAAGTTTTCACTATGAATAAAGAGTATGATAAATTAATGTATTATCAATATTCTTGTGGTGGTTCTTATTTAATAATTAAAATTAAATTAAATTAATTCAATACTGAGTATTTGATATATGAATATCACAATTTATGAGGTATATTGAAGACTCATCATCATTTTTTAGAAGAATATTTAGAAACATTTACAAAAATACATCAACAAGATTCTAAACAATAGACATATTTTTACTACTGATATTACCCCAAACAATTATTGATAAATACCCTATATGAATGGGTATCTAGAACCAAAAAATGGAAAAAATATTCATTAATGGTTCATACTCATCCTTTCAATGATAAATGATTATAGGTTGATTGAGGATATCACATGTGGCTCTAACAATAATGAAACTTAAAATGGGTCTTTGATGTAATATTTAATCAATTCTCAAGAGCCCATAAAATTCAACTATAATAATATTTCCATAGGGTTCATTATTACATACATCAAAAAATAATTAATATATATGGATTGGATGATGTTTGTCAAATTATCATTATGATCCACTTCAAAAAATGAAACAACATAGGATCTTCCCTATTTTACGAGTTCTCCAATGATATTGGTGATTTCATTAGATAATAAAATACTTCCCCGTGTATAATACATCTAAATAATAATAATAATAATTTCTCTATGTGCAACATTTAATCACAAAAAACTTCTCCATATTCCTTCGAAACATGTTCCTTTGTGCTTATTCACACATTTTATACATGAGTAAAATTGAATTATCATTCCACAATGATCATTTCTAAATGAACATCTAAAAAATATAAATTTCTAATTATCTTATGTTTTTTTAAACTCACTTATGTATATATTGTTAATTGTATTACATGATAGCCTATGGTATATAATAAGAATTATTCTACATTTATATCTTAACTCATTCATTTTCTTAGGAGAAAAGTCATTTCACTGTCCATTAAATTTTTTATAACCTCAATTTATCAAGTTTCCAACCATTACCTAATACTAAAAATCCTAAACTGAGATGCAATGATTTTACTGATAAATCATGAAAATCAGTCAATATATTTTTAAATCAAGACATAATCATTTCAATATATAATATTTCATGTTTAAAAATGGTCATAATTAAACATCATATCATTATGATAAAATCATGGGTTATGGTTCATAAAGTTAAATAAAATTATCCCATCCATATCCCCCATGACTAACAAGTTAGGATTGCGGTATTAGGCCCACTACTCGTTCCTAGGATGAAGAATGCCATAATACCCATCCTACTCATTTGGTGTGATTAACCCTAGGTGTATTTTCACTACAAATATATCAATCTACTGGTATCAAGAAAGAGATTTTATTTGAAGGAAAAATCAAATACATACTACTTAACCATGAATTCAGAATTTTATACACTAGATATATTTTCAAATACCAAATATTTCAAATAAATATATTACTTTATTTTATATGAATACTTAATAATTTCACAATTATACATATTTGTGGACCATATAGGTTTTGTGTCCTTATAAAATTGGATGTATATAAATCTATAATATATAATATCTTGGTAATTTCTAATTATGATATTCATAACTATAAAACATAATAGACATATCATACTAAAACAATTCTTCGTAACTCGGGAAATGGAAACATATGAACGGTCATGATCAGATGCTCGTTAATGGTAAACATAAGTGATATTAATTAATGATCCTAGGAATGATTTTGATAATTATGAGGTTATAAGAACATTATAAAGACTTACAATATTCAGAATAAATTATTCAAGGATATTTAGTTTTGAAACATTGTATGAGTAGTTAAAATATAAAACTTAAGTGTCTAGAATCATAAATAATCAATCATAGGCACTGTAAAAATATCATAAGTGTAAGACATTAGTTGTTGGAATTATCATATAAGTATAAAAACTATATTTTTAAATAGAGGTAATTTATAAGGATATCATAATAAATTTGGTTTATTACTCATTATATTATTTTATTAGTCAAGGTTCACACCCAAGTCAATGATGTTATAAAAAGTTCATTTCCTAACTCAGTTTAATCCCCATTAGATTCCATATTGTTTCATGAGATATTAATATGTACCAAATGTATTTTAGATGTATAACAGACACTCCATACCATTATTTATAACATAACCACATGTCCATGGTTTAAAACAGAACCACCTGTTACATAATGAATACCACACATATATGTTCTCCGATAAAATTAAATAATCTTTATATCATTATTTCATTGCGTAAAGAAAATATAATAATATAATAAATATTTTATAATAAAAATAATAAACCATATTAAGAAGGAATTATGATGGTAGCATTGGATTGTATCACTGGTAAATCACAAGAAACATCAAAGTATGTTTATATAGAATAAAATTCATCTAAATTTTATAAAGTAAAATTTCTTGAAGTAAAAGATTTTTTTAATCACATAGATAAAAAATAATACCAAAAATACAATATAAAACATTTTTATTCAAATAAATAAAGAATATTATAATAGAATATTCAAAAAAACATTTATGATAACAAGTATACTATTTATGCATTGTATATTAAATAAATAATTCTAGCATCATTTTTAGAAAAAAAAAGATAAAAGTACCATGTTTTGAAATGAATTTTAAAAATAATTTTAAAACAATTTAATTAATTTTAAATATCATTACAATTGAATAAAATAATATTTTTATATTTTAAAAATCATTTTATGGAAAATATAGAGATTGAATAAATGATTCTCCACAAAAGGGTGAAACAAAATGATGACTTTCCTTGAAAAAAAAATTAGTTTAATGATTAAATAATGAGAATAAACTTTTAGGAAAGAATAAATTAAATGATTGATCCTGAGAATAAAAACATTAAAAATACTTCTGATATATATACCATACAATTTTATCAATCTAAAACACAGTCATAATCAATCATCATAAAAATTATATTGTAATATAAAACATTACCTAAAGTATATTTTTCTTCATATGAACTATAAAACCCTATATAATAAAAATAAATTTATTATAATTATATAAAAAAACAACAACACATAAAATTCCCTAAATGGTTCACTTATAAAATATTATCCTCCATTAAATAATAATAATTCCTTACTCTCATTGTATCAGGTGTTGACAACATAATGGTTCATGCCTATTTTGGTTTTATAATTATCATCCAAAACGTTTTATCATTATTTTATCATATAAAAATGTTAACAAAGAAATAAATTTAATAAATATTAATTATATGTATATTAACATTCTTATATATTAGTGATAAAAAAATAAAATACATCACAACATGGAAATGGTAGTCCATACATATGGACAATTGACATTTCCATTTTTCAATGGATGGAATGAACGAAAGAAAATTATTAATTCAACTTTATAGAATAACAAATATAATAAAAATATAAAATATAAAAATTATTTATATCATATTAACCAAACATGAATGATGGGGGTCGAAAGTGATTCATATATCTTGGTGGATGTTGTAGTCCATACGTATGCATAAAAAAAACATTAATCCCTTATATGATTGTGAAGATATAGTAAATGGCTATGAAATAATAAAAAAATAGAAAAATTATATATATATATATATATATATATATTCTTTTATTAATAATTTTTTATGGAAAGAACAAGTTTAAAGGATATATATGATGAAATGAAATTTAAATATCATAGTTAAGATCTATACCACTTAAATGAGTGACAGTATATAGATTACTCCTTATTCAACGAATGAATAGGCAAAAAATAATACCATAAGTTTATTGCTGATTTAAAATATTATTGGATGGTTTTGATGTTTGTAATTTCCTTGATATAAGGATAAAATTATTTGAATAATATAGTAGATTTAGTTACCTTTAATATGTTAGCGGAGGGAAACAAATGTAATTTCTCAAAAAGGTTTCACTGATTTGAGGTCCCAATAATGTGAATCTCGATCGAAATCGGTAGGAATTATAAGGTAGAAAAGTTTAAGGTTAATATATAATCATCCAAGAATATGTGGATCCGTTTGCGTGGAAATTCTACTATTATATAATAGTTTACCCCCTTGTAAACATGTATTATACGTAACCATGGTAACAAATTTTATGTTTTTTATAATTAGTTTTAAAAAAATTAGTCAAACCAATTAAATAATATTAATTATTCTAATTATGAATATAGAATTTATTTTACCATATAAAATTTCTATAATTTACATAATATAATTTTAATTAAGACAATACAACATAATAATAAAACAATGTAAAAAATAACATTTTTTTGGGAAATTTTTATTATACATCAATTCCATATATTTAAATACAATTAAATAAATGTTAAAATTTTATAGTTACTATTTAATCAGTTAGTTTTATTAAAAAAACTTGTATGTAGATATTAAATTAATTTATTATAATAGAAACACATTGGGGGCATAATGTTTTTTATGGTAAATGTTTTTATTAATGCCAAAAATTATCATACACCATAATCATGTATAATGATGGATAAAATATAATTAATAGGATTATTTATAATTTAATGATATTAATTTTATCTTATGAACAATTTAATATATATTAGAACATTTACTTAGTATTAAATTATAATATTTTCAAAAAAAATTATTTTTCAATATTCCCTAAAAATTAAATAATATTAGAAAAATCGTAAAACATCCCTATTAAATATTTTTGGCAAGATGATTTCTATAATATTAATTATTTTATAGAAATAAAATTTTATGAAATTATATTGATTATATTTTTTTTATGCATTATTATTTGTGAATAAATTTGTGAATAAAACTTATTTTTGTAGTGTAAAATGACTTTATTGTGTTTATATTTTTTAATGACTTGAAATTTAAAATCTAGGATATAATGGATTATTTTATCATAGTTCATACATATTCAGGGTTTTGTGTGTCTCTATAAATTGAAAACATTTATTTCTTTCAAATTATTTAAATATAAAATATTAGGATGTTACACAGACCTACCACCATGACATTTGCAGAAGTTTTAAAACCCTCACGTAAAAAGATTTACTAAAATCCTCTCTAACACCAACTAAAGAAACCTGAGAATGTTTTACATTGATATTACATATTTTTTATTAATACTAAAAATATTTGAAAATAAAACAATTATAAGGACCATGAATTTTTAGTTTCATTAGAGATAATATTCATATTTATATTTATTCATAAAGTAGATTCAACCACTATATTAGTGTGTTCTATATTAATACCCTTATATAAAAATCATATACAAAATAATCCCTGAAATGATAGGGTAATGAACTAATAAATGGTTATGTAATATTCTAATGTTATGATATAAATCATATATAACAATCATTTGAATGAATACGATGAGAACAATGATATTAAATCATAATCATGTTCATTTTGTCAACATAAATATTCATACTTAGAAAAACATAAATAAAAAACCCCAAAATAAATTCATCTCTAGAAGAAAATTCATTAAGGGATTAAAAAAAATCAACATCAAAAATTCATGACATAGGCTTGCAGAAAAATAAATATATTAAATTATAATATTTTAAAAATTAATAATCATTACCATTTCTAAAGATATTACTATGAGAATATCAGGAATGTGGTCCCACACATGCATCAAAATATGCAAATAGACATTCATAATAACATACATATATAATTTTTTAAATTATCTAAATAAAATCAGAATCATACATTGAAATATGAACAAATAAATTCAAAATCCATTCCCTACTCTAACTATGAAAATTGAGTACCCGACTAAAGACAATTCTAAAATTTATTAATAAAAAGTAAAATAAATTCAAGAATTACAAGGGTGGTCTATAATGCTGGGAGTGAATTTCACTTTGCATATCTACATCAACTATTGGAACATAATACTCTCGTATCCTAAAGGACCAAATCATTCACATTATCATAACATCACTTTTCAAAAAATCACCTAAAACATGGATCATCTGTAGTACCCCAACATTAGAAGCATGGAGTCAGTACATTATTAAATAAATTTTAATTATTACAAGGAAAAAAACCCAGAGGACTATTTAGTCTACAAATCTTGGAATTCTGTATTAGACACATAATACAAATAATACATTGGAAAAATATAATAAAAATTTATACACAATAAAATAAAATAAAATATATCCTAGAATGCTTATTCAAAGTTCCCTTCTTCATATCCTGGGGAAAATCATAATAAGGGTGACCATATATGTACATAAAGGGTGAATAAAATGAATGAAATAATGAATCAATCTATATATTAATGTAAAAAACTTAGTATAATTTCCATAAAAATAACATGATAAGTAATAAATAATGTCTCAAGAAAGAAACTTATACACGTGCCATAAATCGATAAACTGAGAATGAACTATATCAATAGATATGTTGAGGAAAAATATCATAGATAAACAATAAATGATAAAAAATGGGAAAAATTTATTTCTTATCAAACATCATGTATGAGGAACATTAAAACCGATTACCATTAATATCTTTAATATTATGGTTTAAAACACGAATAGAAACCCATTTATTTTTTCCAAATTATTTACCTCATTAGAACCAGTCGATACATCAAGGAGCTATACAATGGTCAGGATCCACCCATCATTTCCATTCAAAAGAAACCCTCATATTGAATAATTAAAATAACTAACATAGCTTTTCAAATAACTATATTGAATTAGAAATCAAGATTTTTCAATAATTCCCAATGTAATCAAATAATTTTCAAAGTAACCACTTTATGAATAATGGTTTATGGTTTGGGCAATAAAAATATATATTTTATGAGAGTATGGATATTACATTAAACTCCCAATGAAAAATTATTACAATAAATTTATTATTTCAAGAGAATTTTAAAAATCACAAAAAGAAGTGAGATTTTTAACAATCATGTGGAGAATAATTTTTAAACATTCCAAAGTGTCCCATACCACATTGAAACAAATAAAAAATAATCACCAGAAAGGTATGAAATTAAATAAATCATATTATATCATGAGAATAAATGGATTAATGATTTAATATTTCATAATTTGAATTATCTATTTTCATATTAAAATATGTAAATAGTAAATATGGCATTAATCACAAGGATTTAAAAAGTGAGATGAAAATCCATACCTTAACCATAATTTTGTTGTGTGGTATTTAACCTACTATGTAGTGGTTTAAAATGGGATAAAAACTAATACAAAAATAAAAATCATGTTTATTATATCATATATTATCTTTGTAATATATTTTATTACCATTTTGTTAACAATATTTCATTATTTTGACTATTTCAAGAGTTAATTTCCTAGTTTGCTCAAGTACCTTGGGATTTTTTATTAGTTGTTCTTATTAAATATATCATGGTTTCATCATCTCTAGAATTTAATCCATGACTACATTATATTATAAATTTAGTACATATATATTTATAATATTCCAAAATATTTGGATATTAGGAATGACGTTCAATGATTATGGAGACCGTAGGCGTTACATACGCATGAACGCTACATACATTTCATTATCGTATTGAAATAATTTAAAAATAAATGATAAATATGTATATTATAATTTAAATAATCATATGAATTTTATAAATATTACATTGTTTTATTATAACCATCCTTTATACATTCCATGTATGGCATAAATGATTCATATCGCATTGAGAGGGTGGTTGTCCACACGTCCTCAAATGAAAAATATCGAATGTACACATGAAAAAAATCAAAAAGGTATCTTTTAAAAAATTTAAAGAAGAATAATGAAATTATAAATAATAATTATTACATATAATTATAGTTTTTCTCATCAATTCCACCATGATAGGTGGTGAATGGAAAATGAACAATCAACCTTTCGTGAGGTAGAAGTTCACTATAAACAGAAACTGTATGTTTGATATCCATTAGATAGAGGTGTGTCTATGTGTAGGTAGAACCCAATGCATATAAAAAATCATAGTATATTTATTATACTATTTTGTTTCACTCAATAATGAAATAAAGAGTGTGGAGTGGTGAGAAATGAAAATAAAGAAAATGAGTTTGAGAGAAGACGTTACCTCTTAATCGAGTTACTTCTTTTGTTGTATATCAAAGGACTTCTTTGGGAGGATTTATGACCTAATGAAGGATTATAGGTAGTAGGTAGGGATATCGGGAGACAATTCGGCTATGGATTGGACAATATTATGAAATTTAAGATATGTGATAAATGGGTAGAGGTGGTGTCCTTTTATAGTCAAGTAAAAAAGACTCACTTGGAATTTTTAGAGGCAACATAGGTGTGCACATTAAATTACCTAATAAAGTCATAAAAACTATAAAAACACATGAATGGAAGGATTATGTATGAACTATGAACATATAATGGTTTTAGGACAAGTTTCTAGTCAACTTTGTGCCTTATGTTTATGGTTTAGTCCATAATTAAACTTAATTTATACTTAACTATTGTGATTGATTTTAATCACTTTTACTAATATTTTTTGTCAAAAATTAACATACAATTATTAGAATAAAAATATTATACTGTATATAACAGATTTTTTAGATTTTTGAGATTAAATTCATAAAATAATTAAAATTTAGACAAGTGATAATCTCGCAAATTGGATGAAATAACAGGGTTTTAAGTAGGAAAAAGTTCAAAAGATTGTTAGGATTTTAAATTAATTTTTAATGTGAAATTGAAAATATTAAATTAAATTGTAATATTATATGTTTTATTTTTCTAGTGTGTCATTAAAACATATTTATAATATAATTTATAATTATTATTTAATTAGAAAAAAGGTAGTCTTTAACTAAAAAACAATATTTTTCACTATTCAACAAAGACTGACGTTTTCCAAAAAATCCCAAAATTTCACCCTGGGTTAATTTTGAGGTCATGATTTAGAAAATAATGTTTCTTTTAAAAAATAAGACATATAAATGTTTATAAAATTTATTTTATTATTAAAAAATATCCATTCATGAAAATAATATTTTTTTACATTAAAGGAAATTACCAAAAATCATATGTTATATTTTCAATATGTTTTATTTACATAAAACTTTATATAAAATATTTGAAAATTAGTTATTAATATTTTTATAACTATGTTTAACAGTTAGGTAATAATTATCTCATTTACATAATTGTATATACTTAAAAACACATTTCATAGAAACTTGGTTTTTTTATGTATCATATGACATGTCAGTGTAGCATATATTGGAATGATATTTAAAGGTAAATATGGTAATTTCTTGGGGTGCTACATCATCACATAGTAAACATGTGAAACAATAAATTTATTATGTGTAGAATTTTTAAGTAATTCCTTCTAATGTGGACTAATACTCCATGGAAAATTTCTTATTCCACTCATGAGGGATCCAAAAATAAGATCATAAAAAGATTCAATCCAATGAAAAAACCAATTTTTATAAACTAAATTTTAATATAATATATCATTTACAAGATTTCATCATTACATGTTATTCGAATTCTAATTAAATGACTAAATAATCCGTTGATAAATTGATGGTTTGTCTGGAAGTATCTTTCAGATACCTAAGGTCCAAGAAGAGAAGAGGATACACTGTCAACATTACAATTAATCTATGATAGTATCAGCATAATTCAATGTAGATATCTGTGAACCAATGGTTATATAGGTATACCATGAACCCCTAACATAATAATTATGTTTTGGTCAATAAGGTTATTGTCCACAGAACCAATATAAACGTTTGAGGAATTATTCACCTCTTTATGGATGGATGTTATTGTTCAACAAATTATGGTGGTAGAATTTAAATAAGAAATCATATATATAATCCCTAACAGTTGTAAAGACCGAGGGTGTATCCACCTAAAGCATATTATGAATCTATGAACTAAAATCATCCATGTTAATGGAGTCCATAAGGTTATATAATTTATGGGATTGGAATATATTTAAAATAGTCAATATAAAAACATAAGTTAAGAGCCTTTGAAAAAATATAAAGCCCATGAATGGATTTTTAATATTTTCCCCAACCCTAAAGAATATATGAAAATTCAATACAAGATTCTAACCAGATTACCTAAGTTGACCAAGAGTTGATATTATATTTTTTATATATTTTCCAAATGAAAAGAAAAATTTTGTGACGGATTAAATGGGTCGTGAGCTTCAACTACTGAGGTGGTGTCATGTTGGAGACAACAGGTCACATTTATTAATGTTCAGTTGCTTTATATTTACAATTCATGTTTTGTTTCTAGACAATAGTTTCATTATACATAAAATCATACCTTTTATTTAACAGGATAATCTGTGTAAGAAAAATTCTATTATGAGTCTTGATGGATGGAATAATTTCTAAAATAAAAATCATTTATATTATGTTATCTATATCCAGGTTATTCTATATAGTTCTATCCAGCTAGTAAGAGGATCAACAGTTGATATTAGACATTCTAATTATAAAACAATTTGTCATTATTACAGATTTCATTAAAAGAGTACCAAATTGAATGTCATATAAATGGTCCAAGGTGATATGAATCTCCATCAATTATACCAGGGCCCACATATCAATAGGATGGATTAATTCTTCAATGAAACAATTATCAAATTCCTACTTTTATATGTCTAGTTTGTATAAATTCACATATCATGAAGTGAATCTCATTGGTGAGGCTTCATCGAAATCTATAAATATACAATGTGTAAAAAAACTTCTAGGTCATCATTGAAATCACTGTGTTAACTCTTCCATCATTGGGAATTGACTTCCCTTCCAGTTTAATGAATTAATCAAAAATGCTAAATTATATGTTTCTCAGCTAAAAATTTCCACCTTTCCCTTACATAGGGGGACTACAAGATAGTTGATAGTGGGAATCTACTGTTCACCCAAAGTCATCTAGTGTCTGTATTTTTTACAAACTGGTACTCCATCACCAAAGACCCTGAAGAATTTTTGATATTTATTTTATTTTCCTACCACATACACATAATTTGAAAAGAATGATTTAATAGAATTAAGTGTTTACTTCTTCAATTTTCCAAATAGGATAAATTCATCAGCGCATACAAGATAAGATTTACTAGATACTCGTATTCTAGAAATGGTTTATATTTTAATACTAATTTAAACAAGGTCATTGAACCATATACTTATGTAATCATCTACTAAGAAAAATAGATGACTTGATAATGGATCTTCATTCCTTACCCCTTTGGTATATTGAAAAAACAACCTCTGGGATACCTATTTATTAGGATGGAAGTACTATCGTAGATAAAAACTATAGTAATGTGTTTGATGAATGTATTTTAGAATCCATGTTTCAACAATTCATCAATGACAATGTTCCCTTTTAGAGTATCAAATTCCTTGGAAATATCAATTTTAAGAGAGAAATTATCATCATATTCCTTCCTCCTCATGAGGATAACACATTCCAAATAAGTTATTAGGAAATTCTGAACTCAATTGTCAAGAAAAAATATCAAAATTGATTTGGGCTAATGAAATTCAATAAAATAACTCTCATCCTGGTCACAAAAAACTATTATGATAATTTATTAAATTTTCTTCCCTATAAAAACCATCATGAGGTATTTTATATCAATTTCACTCCTATTTTTTGAAATCATAGGAATGATGTTTGGAATAATATCATATGAAATAGAGGCACGAGAAATAAATTCCATCAAAACATTACTAACATCATAATTCAATATGTATCAATAGATGATTTAAAATTTAATAGTGAATCTATCCTAGCTAGGATCATTATCCATGTTAATAGAAGGAAGTTCTAATTGAAATTCCACATCAAGAAGTTTTATATTAAGGGATTGATTTTTTCATTCTTCCACATAGAAGGAACTGTTATTAATCAATTTTGGTGTCCCTGCCACACCATGTTCTTAATAAAGATCACCAAAATAATAAACCAATTTGATTGAAATTTACTTATTTGAAGTTTAGATACGTCAATTGGTGGTGAGACCATAATTTATTGATGTCATAATATTTTCAATATGTAGCTAGTTAAATGCCTAGATTTCGTGACCCCATTAGTTAACCATTTCAAATTGAGTTAGTTTGATCCAACATTTCATTAATAACTAGTAAGTCATAAAGATTGGATGGTGGTCGATTCTCTTACACAATAGGAGTAATCTAACTATGGTTATTATTTTGGAATCCTTCATGTTTCTATTAATCATCCATATTGTCAATATTCATCATTGAAAAATAATTTTTCCTCTATTACATTAGAAGAAACATGGAATATTTGAGTTTCTTAGTAGAATATGTCATTAGGATTCCCAAGGGCTCCATCCACCTTGCCTAAATGAAACTTTTTGTACATCGAGTAATGGATTTTTTTCCCATAAAATATTTAAAAGGAAGAGGTTATGAATATTAAAAATTATTAGAAATATCCATAATAATTGGATTATGATCCGAGTGATGTTTTTGGGAGGGTAAATACAATAACCCCAATGGAGGTACACTAATCATCCACCTTAAAAATGAGAATATCCTGTTTAATTTATTTTATACAATTAATAGTATATCTACTATACTTCAATTTTACCCAAATAATTTTTACCTCTAAAATATTATAATTGTTAATAAATAGATAATTCCTTTAAGGATTTTGTGTATATGTTGAGACAGATTTTTTCCTTAGGCATTAAAATAGTTATGATGTATCTCAACACTATACATTTATAACTCATTCTATCCTATTCTTAATCAATAAAATTCCATAGGTACCTTATATTAATGTTTTATTTGGATTCATAAATAATATAGAGAGATGTGAAATACTTATGGTAGAAAATAATAATGAGATACATTTAGGGTATTTGTTTTATTAGATTAATTATATGTTCTCATTCATGAATATCCATAGGGTGTCCATATTGATATTATGAATTTGTTTTGAAACAAATTTAAACCTAATATACGCCAACATTAAGGCCCTTGAAATATAGAAGCATATTTTGTTTTCTTCAGGTCCAATTAAAATTGGTTTATAAGACACAATATATTGTTTAAGGATTTTTTTCATGGGGGAGTTCCCTATAGTAATAAAATTATAATAGTAAAGATTTATTTTTGAATATAATTTCTTCTTTTTAGAGTCTCACTTTATTATACTTCTTTCATGCCAATGTTACTCTTTTTTATAGGTCTTTATTGTTCTCCCCATAGAGTTTGTGTCCACCATTGGACATTTATTTTTCCAAGGAGAATCTCTTATATCTTTGTAGATTATAGATATCTCCCTCATCACCTTGATCAGATGTACCACATTCATAATGATTATCTTCAATTGGATGGGAGTCTTGAGCATCATATACCAAAATAATCCTCTCAAAAAGGGGAATTAATTAAACTATTTCACAGGCTCAGGGGTGGTACCTACATGGATTATTATATTGAATGTTTAAGAGGAGGGAAAGTGTGAAAAATATCCATCATGGTCATCATTAAAATTTTGACCATTGTTCTACTTATCCTCCTATTTCCCATCAGAATCCATCTTAAAAACCAGTGATTTGTCAACATTAACTTTTTTAGGTTCCACTTCTACTGACCTTTTAGGATGAAAGAATTCATCAAGAGATCCTCATATAGTCTATTATCTAGTGGATGATGGGTTATGAAGCTATTAATCAATCC
Source organism: Viscum album (assembly GCA_963277665.1). Lineage (NCBI taxonomy): Eukaryota > Viridiplantae > Streptophyta > Magnoliopsida > Santalales > Viscaceae > Viscum > Viscum album. The sequence goes on from OY728158.1 coordinate 438,220,045, forward strand.
ATTTCACAATTTATAGACTAATATTATTATTTCCAGGTAGGCTAGAAGAACAATCAATTAGGTTATGATTGATATTGTCCATATTCCCATAAATTGGGATAGTATCCTTATTCCTCATTTCTTGATTACAAGCATCAAGTAGAAATACTTCAGTAGTGTTGAATTGAGTATGAGAATATTTCACCGTTTCTTCCATTTCAATAACACTAATGAGATAAATATCCTTGTTTTCCTTGTAATTCATCTCAATTTAAGTAGTAGGGATATTATTCTAAAATTTCCTATCAGGGTATATCTAAGAATGCACAACCCCATTTTAAATCTCCTTGTATCCCTCTTTGAAAGATTCTACATTCTTGTTTTCTATTCTCAAAGATAGAATCTTCTACTTCTACATTATTCTGGTACAGGTGCATTCCACAAGACCTATCATGCTATAAAAGTTGAATATGATCTCATTACTGTAATCAAAGGATTTATTCACATAGAAATTGCATCTTGAGCATAATTTTAGATTTCACCAAGACCAAATATCAATTTTGAGGATATTATCTCTAGTTGTAAGGAACACCTCTTCTACAAATTTAGAAGACATATCCACCTCTTCCAAAATAGTATAATAATTCTAGAAACATAGGTTATCAAAGTATTGATACATACTTATAGGGGTCCCAACTGAAGAAGATATATTTAAGAGAATATGTAGACCCCAATATAGACAATTTAATTTGAATATAAAAATCCAGATATCAATAAATGTGTTTTAAAAATTACAAGTATGAAAGTACAAATATCATTCCTAAATTCTCAGAAAACCTTGATATAGTAGGTTATATATGAATATTATAGTCCTCCAATTTCATTCATTATATGGGAAAATAATATAGTAATACCATCTTCCCATCATCATCATCATCATCAGCCAAAAATCCTTAAAACACAAAATCTCAACTATTATACTGGTGAGATCATTGAACCTTCAATATCTCAACCCCATCAGAATTAAGACTCATGCAATAATATAGCACCTTTAAAGATTAAAATGCTCTTCAATAGCATCAATATTCCCTAATACATGCATTTTTATTTGTTTAATGATAATCCAAATAAGGGGGGTGTTAATGTTTGAAGAATATTGGATAAGACTTTGGTTGACCTCAATAAAATTCCTCTTTGGAGAAGAATATTTCATAGGTGATTACAACACCAATATTTTTCTTCATGACCTATATAGGTATTATAGATCCAATTCCCAATATAGCTGTGTTGATTGATCACAAGATCTTAGCAACATACATCTTCGTCAAGGCTCCATATTCACTAGATCAAAGGGATTCCCCTTTATCCCCAGCCTTTACCATCATTTTATTTCTATAAAGTATATGTTACCCAATAATTTCCTCATGTCCCTACAATCATCATAATTAAATGATACATTAATACCAAATTTCACAATTCATAGGATATATATCTATAAAATTTAACCATCATATAATCATAATTCATTCATTTATATTCCACAAGACCATGTAAAACATTTATCAGTTCACGAAAGCATAACCCATAGAGAACTAATAAATCCACATGAAGAATTATACCTCATTGAAAATAAACATCCATAAAAATAATAAGGGTGATATAACTTGAAAATATCCTTAGTGAAGCATAATTAATAACAATGGTGGTTTTCATAGATTATCATACTTTTAAAAAAATTGAACATTTCAGGAGTAATATACCCCTTTCATTTTAAAATCACTTATTTAAATTATAAAAATTTAGAAAATATATGTGAAAATAATTATTTTGAAATAAAAAAGTAAATAAATAAATGAATATTCAAATCATTGATTCTTTCTGAAATCATTAAATCATTTCAATGTTGAAATGGTCAAAAAATGATTACATTCTCACCTTCTATAAAATATACCATGTTCAAAAAATAAAGAAAATATTATTTCTAATATACTATATAAAAATAAATACATTGATAAAAATGAATTCTAAAAGTTATAAGAATAGTAAAAAACATTCATGAAATAATTTCAGAGAACATATATATATATATTTAGAATTATTTGAAACTGAATGTAGAGAAATAAGGTCATCTTTTCATAAATATATTTTATGAACTAATTTGTTTACAAAGGAGAAAATAATTGTAATAAGAAATATATTTTATAAATTACTATAGTTGAAGAAGAATTAATGGGATCTATCACATAAGGATCATATAATTTCATTAATTTAAATTCAAGGATAAAAATATAATTTTAATAGGTTTGGACCATAAATCCCTTTACCAATGCCATTTCATTATTCATACACATGAATATATATAGTATTATTAGTATATATGTATTAAAGATATATTCTATAACTGTATTTGAACGTAACATACTCTATATCATTACATTATAATTTATATTTTTCTGTTTTAATAATTTTATAATTAAAATTAATATCTATGCGAAAAATATTATGTTTACAACGATTTTTCCAGTTCGATGATTTTAGTCCTTGTTACATAGTCATTGTTTTGTCATATACAAAATCCAATTCTTGTAGTATTTATGATATTTAATAATTATAAAATGTTTATAACTATTTTTATAAATAAATGATGAAAAATGAATTACATCATTTCATGGAGATGATACTTTTTATGTACACACGAGTGATGTTTTCTCTTTTTGATAGATTGAAGGGAAGAAATATAAATTTTAAATCATATTTCAATAATAATTATTATATAATTATCATCCTATATATATATATTAAAATTATTCATTATTTACATCTTTTTATATAATATAATAAATATGAGTCACATCACTCTGTTGAGGTGGTAGTCCTTGTATTCACATCACTAACATTATCAGTTTTGAATGGAAGGTAAGGTTCGAAGCTAGATTAGATCTTAAAATTACATAAGTATAATTAAATCATAAATATATTATTTAAACACTATATCAAACTTAATTATAAAATTATGAGTAATGATGATTGAAAATAAATTATATCATTATGCAGAGTCGGTAGACCACATTGTCAAACGAGTGATAATTTTTATTTCCCATTGTATTAAAAAACATTATATAATTATAGTTCCATACTAATATTTACATTTCAACTTATTATGGATACTAAAGATATTATTATATGTTTAATTAAATATAATTATAAGGTGATGAATAAGAAATAAATTGAATGAGGTTACATAGGAAGATTACCATAGGTTTTGTAGACCTCCTTTAGCTTCACAAATAATGAACCTTAGAATGGAATTTTATGAAAACCATCACCATTGATTAATGGATTTGGAGGATTGTAAGATAATATTATATGGTATGATATACTTAGTTGTCACAATGTTGTGTAATGATGTGATATGAGGGGTATAATTTTATAAGTGGGGTAGAGGTATAAATCTTGAATTTTTTAAGAATTGTTGTTTTATTAATTCATATTAAGGGAAAATTTATTATAAAATATTAAATTTCTATAATAACATGATAAGTGTGAAAATAAATTCATAAAATAATAATTAATTTTAAAATCAAGTTCATTTAAATTTTTTTACAAAATTTTTTATGTTTTCCCATTTTTTGGAGGTAGAAATATTTTTTATAGTTACTATTGATAATAAAATAATTACATTTAACCATTACCAAATATAGAAATATTGATTTCCAATATGGAATATAGTTTTAAAGATTCAATCTCAAGAAATGGGATAATCTAATTTAATAATACAACCTCAATTAAGTATCTTATAGTCTATTATTACTTTATTACATTAGCACTAAATTTAGGTGATTTTATCCAAAAGGAAAAAATAGTTTAGAAGTTTTGGTAAAATAGATACATACTTCAATTTCACATAAATTTTCAAATAGAAAATAAGACACTAAAATTTAATTGAGGAAACTATTATTTTTGTTATCTTTCCCTTTTATAACAATCATTATACATATTATGAAATATTTGGGGAAAGAAACATAAGAAAGAGGTTATCTATAATCCTATATAAAGGAATGTATACAATAGAATCTATCATTAATATATAAGGAATAATAAATATGGAAAGGTAAATAACTAAAAATTGTTACATTTAATCAATTACTTTAACATGATGAAAAATATGCCACGAATAAATGATAATCAAACAAATCCACATATGTAATCTTATGAGCTAAAACACATCCATGTTTATCAAAATAAATAAAATAATCAATTATACATCAATAACTAATTTCATAATGTCGAACATCTCTAATATATCATCTCGGATTACATCCAAGACATAAAATTTTTGTCTAAGTCCTTATTCTAATATATCTATATCAATGGATAAATCCTCAACCAAAACACATTCTAGATTAACACATGAGACCTACTGTGGCATCAATGTGCTATATTGGGTTGTTCCAATTAGTTACTAAGTATTATTAATTCCACATATCAAAGGGGTGAAACCTAATTAACATAAATATTCTTTATTAAAAAAATATCACACAAAATTTAAAAACATTCCCAAATTAATAGACATAATAAAAAAACATCTTACTAATATGGAGAATGGTATTAAAGTAATACATCCCCAGTCAAAGTAATAATAAAATATATAGTAAAATAGTAAGGATGGTATCATCATAAAATTTTCAAAATGAGGAATATGTTAAATAATATTATTTATTTTAATGAATATAAATTATATATATATATATATATAAATCATTTAAAAAAATCTATAAAATAAATATTCCTCTTGGAAAACCAATTTTTTTAAAAAAACAGTGCATATTTGAAAAACAAAATTCCTTACAAATTTTTTTTCTTATAGTGTAATATTTAAAATGTTTTCTTTTCATGGTGGCTGGAAAATCCATTCACAGTTGAAAAGATAAAATAATGAATCAATTATATGTTTTTTGATAAGTAATAGTTTACATTATTATTAAAATAAGAAGATTATTAATTTTAAAAAATAGTAAAAATAAAATAATTTAAAAAAAATTATTTAAAAAAATATTTAGATAATATTTTGTTTTAAAAATATATTTATAGAAACCATGGATTTGGATGAAATGGGTCATTCCACCAATGCAAGAAGTAATGTTCACTTTTCATAAAAACATATTCTCAATAATTTTTTATATTAAGGAAGAATGTTGTAAAAAATTATGAAAATTTCAAAAATAAAAATTGGTGTAGAAAATATAGTGGGTATATTATATAAATACTATTTAATTCCTTCAAGTAAAACATAAATATAAACAATTAAGACTAATGATGATATTGTGAAATAAACACTTACCACTACAGTAACTTCTAATTCATAATCCCCATGAAATAAACAAAATCAAATAAAACAATAAATACCCTAATGAAAATAATTTAGGATATAAAATATAAATTGGGATGTATATAATCAACACAAAAGGGATATGTGGTTTATATGAAATGTTTCTTATAGATGTAAATGTGACAAATGAATCTATTACATATTTATGATTTCCACTATATGTTTTTAAAACAACCATGTTCTTTATTTCACACTTAACATAATTTATTACATAAACTCTATACAACATATAGAATCGGGAGGTTTAGTGTCTTTTGTACCACCCCAAGATTCCACTGTATGTTTCCCTTTGAATAATGCAGTAGCTTGCTTTGTAAGCAACTTGGAGTTTTAACACACCACAACTAATCAAACTAGCTGTTACGAATAGTAATAACCAATTTTTGACATTTTATAAATTTTATTTTTCAAAATGGACTTCGTTTTTGAATTCGGAATATTGAAATTAACTTATGGTGAATTGTTTTTATTTTTCTGAAAACTTTCAATTTTATTGAATGGTGAAAAACACTCAATTACTGTTTAAAATACAATTTTTATTTAAGTAATTAGTTATTTTATTTTAATTTATTTTAGAAAAATATAGATACATAATACCTATATATTTTCAATGTAATTCATTGGATATATTTTATAATAAGTTTAGATTTATTAAATTTTATTGAACTTTTTACCGTCTTTTACCCACCTTGTAGGAGAATTTTTAAATTTGTATAAAACATAATTTTACCACTTTTTTTAGTTGAATTTAAAAAATCTGAGAGATACGGTTGAAATCATTAAGTAAAATGTGGTTCAATAAGATGAAAATAATTGTTAGTGAATCGTAACTTTTGACTTTTATTTACCACGATTAAAAGTAAATAGGGTAATTAGGGGTAAAATTGATATTATAATTACCCTGAAACATGTCTTAATTCTATTGGATAAGTGTAATTTGACCTAAAACAACCTTAGGAATAAAATAGGATCCTATTTTGTCCACATGGATTAGATTAAGACATTAATTATTATTTTATTTGAAAAGGCGTTAAAAGAGTTAAATTCAATGTTTTATAAATATACCATATTTAATATAGGGATAAAAAAATATAAATTTACCTATAAAAATTCATTAGAAAGATTAAAATATTTTCTCCATAATGGTATTTTATTTATAATTTTTAGACATTTAATAATTTAATTTATTTATGAAACAGCGATGATGTAGTAATTACCTTAATAATGAAATAATAAAGTAATGGATATTATAAATATCCAAATAAATGTGTATTGAAAAATTTGATGAATTAAACTAATTTTCAAGGTTAATATGAAATATTAGGGTTGATTAAAAAAAATTATTTGAAGTGATAATGTTTTTATGGACTTCAAAAAAATAATATACTAAATAGTGTCAAAATTGACATAATTGAGTTTTTAAATCAAATACTATATTATTAATTGATATAAAATTACTAAATATATATGGTTCACCAAAAAATATATATAAGGTTATATATATTAATAATTAACCACTTGGGGTTCTCTTGGTTGTTAATAATATGTTTATTAAGCATATAATATAAAAAAACAAAGAGACATGGTTAATGTCAAACTATTTAGCTAAGAGTTAAATCTAAATGATAACGATAATTTGGTGACCTAAACCTATATAAAACCATTTGGTTGAGATATTTGAGACCCGTAACCCCTTAAAATCTAAATAAATAATTTTTGATACATTATAAATTGAAAATTATTTTATTATAAAATTATATTTCAAGCTTTTATAAAGTGACCCTCATCTCTCTTATAAAAAGGTACTTCTCCTACTCATAATTTCACACCTCTAAAGACATTTGGCATGAACAACACCTGCCAAAATATTCTCACAAATTTCCTCACATCCACCTAGATTCCATTTTTTGATTATAAAACCAACCTAAGGATTCCTTTTGATCAACTCAAAAGGAAACACCCGAAGAAGAGGTAATAATTTCACCACCCTCTTTCTAGTTCTTTTCTTCTTCCACTTCTTATTTCTTTGTTGTTTCCATACCATAACAATAAATCCAGTACGTTATATAAATTTTTATGTTATTATAAATATTGTACAACCATATTCCTTATTCTATCTATCATATAAATAACAATGTCACCATACATGCATACGTATGGCTTACCGTCTCCACGTCATGGTGTAGTTTGTTATAAAAACACTTCATTATTTTGGATGGGTATAATAATGAGTATAAATGATGTAAATAATTAATATAACATGTTAATGAATCATTATATATAATATACCATCCAATTACATACGATTTTACAAACAATATAATGATATTGTCGCTCATGCGTACGTACGGATTACCGTCTCCACGAACGTGATGATATTCATTCTCCATTGTAATCATTAAAGAATAATTTTCATTTAATGATTAAAAATAATGTTTATGAACATAATATAATTTCATATATGAATCAAATACATCCTATCCATAACAATCATTGATTACATAACCAATCATATAAAGGAAAACGAATCAGCTAACACACAGAACGATGATACTACATAAATATTATTAACAAATAAATATTAGAGGATCATATATGAAATCATATTTATTTATTTAGTTCTTGTATAATTTAATAACAATGTTTTAACTATTATACAATAGTTTAACATACCCATTTACTATGTAAAAGTACAAGGTATGGGTTAATTCTATTATCTCTTTACTTATCTATGGTTGTTAATATATAAGTATCTCTTGGGAATTCTTTATCATCCACACCCATGTTTTCTTAAAAATGTAATTCAAAACATTTTTACTATTTTCTAGACTATGTTTTAATGTAATTCATACCCTTAGTTGACTATATATTTTTTGAATGTAATCTTTCTGTGGTTTTCCAAACAAGGTACAATTTGACCTTTTCAACAAAAATAATATAAGAATGTTTTTTTACTTATACGGAGGGTGCGACTATTTTCAACTGTTATAACATCGTCCATGCTTCCCATACAATCTTATAAGAATATTTTTTAAATATATGTTTCCTTTTATAAATATATGACTCTTAAATTATTTTAAAATAGAAAGATATATTTCTCTAAAAAAGTTTTGATTTCATCTATGTCAACATCATTTGATGGATTTTAAGGTTATTTGATGTTGATATATTATGATAAAAATACTCTATGTTGTATTAAATGTTTTGTGATATGTTTTATTTTGGAATTTTTATTTTTATTCCATTCATGGTTTATGGATAATGTATTGATATTTTGTATGCTAGTTTTAATACGAATGTTTATTTTATGTTTAAAATTTTTCATATAAAGAATGTGTTGGACTTAGTTAGTGAGGGGTAGAACCCACTATAGCTCCTCAATGCATCGGTAGATCTAATGAGACAAACTTTTTTCTTAGAACAAGGCCTTGACAAAATCATATTTGTAGTCTTGGCACAAGGCCTTTACTATGTGGTTATGCTGTCTGGCATTATGAATTCCATCATTATGAAATTGGCTATTGATATTACATGTGATTATTAGACTAGTAGAATATCCATGTGAATATGTAAATTGAATTATTTGATATAATTTTTCCATATTATTCAAAAGTTTAGTTTACAAGACTTTTTTAGTTTTATAAATTTCCTTAAATTTTTATGCTTATTTATGAAAGTTTTTTCTATATTGTTATCCTTACTGATCATTTAAGTTCAAACCTTTCTATGTTTTATTTTTCCTAGGATGCGAAGAATTATTTTATAGTTGATCTACAAGAGTAGGATATGGATATAAGTGTGTTCAAATGGGACAAAATGTTGTTGATGTATTTATTTCATGATGTATTGTAAAACTTATGAATGTATCTAGTAATTAAATGGATAATAAAATGATTGGTATTTTGGGAATTGATCCCTTGTGATCATGCCAATGTTATGTAATAATGCACAGACTCTGGTTTACTGGGTTCGGGGAATTACAGTTGGTATTAGTAGACGCTTATTACAATCCTTTGAAGATATATATAGAAAAACATTGATTAGATAACATTACCCTAAGATAAACATTGACGAATAGTATATAAGATCTTTCTAAAATTACTGTAATGGAGAGATTTTGTGATTTTTATAAGAAATACATCCCAAAATGGATACGAGTAGGTAGAGGCATCTCTGTCACAGATGTACCTTAGGGTAAAACAGGAAAAAAACACTTTGAGTTTCACTCGAATGGGAACTGGTGCATGAAAATAGGCCTTTCTACCCTTTTGGTTATGACACTCCCAGTGAATATGATTAGGATAATTATAATTTTCATTACAAACCATTATGATTGATTTAGGAGTATATACCCCCTCAAAGAAAACATTTTCTATGATTATGGATTCTATCCATAAATATTTCAATTTATGTTAATTGTTTTACATGTTTAGACTAATGTATTATGATTCAAAAACTAATATAGTGTATGCCACTATTTATAAATGGAACCTAGTGGAAGGAATGGAAACTCTATCAATGCACGTAATCCATGTACGGATTTCCCTCTTACTCAATATAATTATTGTGGAGCTAGTGATGCAACTGGTGCTGATCAGCTTATCACTATACTGGGTCAACTCACTCAGGTTATGAATAGTAATTATACTCATATGGAGAACCATAATACACTACACAGAGGATCATTGTTAGACTACTTCACGAGGTAACAATCACCAACATTAAATTGGAGTACAAATCCATTAGTAGCTGAGCAATGGATAAATTCCTTAGAGAAAACAATTTCTGCTTTGGGGAGTAGCGAAAAGGAAAAAGTTGTCATGGTAGTTTATCACCTCAAAGGAGATGAAGATTAATGGTGGTCATTAATCCAAAACACAAAGGAAGATGAAAAAGTATATAAAATGGAATGTATGGAGTTTAAATATATTTTCATAGAAAAATACTTTCCTTGTGACCATAGATCGGATATGGATAGACAATTTCTATGTATGAGGAAATATAAGGATGACGATGTCACAAAGTATGATGCTAAATTTACAAGGTTAGAAAGGCATACATCAGATTATATACGTAACCTAAGGAGTAAGATTGATCGAGTCATTTATGGGTTAAAACCATTTATCCATCGATCATTATTCTCACAATCCTTCTCAACGTATGAAGATATTTTCTCATGCACTATCAAGACAAAAAATGAATTCTCTATGTCTTACGAATTTAAAGAAAAGAACAAGAAAAAGAGATTAGTTAAAAACTCTAGAAATAGAAATAAGAGGAAGAAGTGAAAAGTTTAATATCCATCATGTGGTAAATGTGAGAAGAAACACCCCGGTACTATCATATATTGAATGGGAGTCTGTTACAAGTGTGGTGGAGAAGGCCACCAAGCTCATGATTGTAAGGGGAAGAAAAAGGGTTCCAATGTTGAATGATACAATTTAGAGAAAAGTGGTATTATACCGATGAATGCCCTATACTCCAAAGGAACATATCTTAGAAATTTCCAAGAGAGCAATGCCAAGAAAATGTGATCACTACTACTAAGCTTGAATCTCTAAAAGATGTGGTTCCAGGTAATTTAATGGTTTCCTCAAGTTCATCCATGGCTTTATTTGATTTTGGATCATCTCGTTGTTTCATATTGTCCCGGTTCGCTATGAAAATTAGATATCTTCAATTTGACTTAATAATGGAGTTTTCTGTTAAAACACCTAAGTGAAGTATCATCACAACAATGAATTGTGAATCAGTTCACATTAGGGAATATAAATATTCTTTATCTGCTGATCACATCGTCATACTCATGATTGAATTTTATATAATCCTCAGAATAGATTAGATTTCGGACCATGATGCGAACATTTTTTGTAAAAAGAATGTGCTTACAATTTTTTATGATGATAAGGAGTACCTTATCTTTAGAGAACAAACGTCACCACCTGATTCATATCTAGATCCACCCCTAGTAGCTCTTCTAAATTCAATTTTTGGGGAAGAATAAAATTAAATAATTATGGGTTAGGAATATAATGTTTATATAGAGGATGTAACTATTATTCAAGAATATGTTGATGTGTTTCCAGAGGATTTATATAGATATCCTCCAAAACAAGAAATTGAGTTTTCAATTTGATTTAATTCCTGGTTCGATGCCCATATCGAAAACCCCTTTTATAATGGAAACTATGGAATTAGTTGATCTAATGAAACAATAAAATGAATTTAGTAACAAGGGATTTATATGGCCTAGTGTTTCCCCATGAGGATCCCCTATCCATTTTGTTAATACGAAAGATAGATCAATGAGGTTGTGAATTGACTACAGCGAGATCAATGTTGTAACACAAAAGAACAAGTATCCCCTACCTTATATTGATAACTTATTCGAACAACTTCATGGAGCTCAATATTTTTCAAATATTGACCTTCGATCTGGATATCATCAGTTGTGTGTAATGAAGGAATACATTCCGAAAACTGCATTTCGAACGAGGTACGGGAATTAAAAGTTTACAGTATGGCCTTTTGGATTGACTAATGAACCCAATATCTTCATGGATATAATGAATAGAGTTTTAAAGTAATATTGTGTCGAATTTTTAGTGGTATTTATTTATGATATCTTGGTATAATAAAAAAGCTATATAGATCATGAAAATCACTAGCACACTATTTTAAAAACCCTTAGATGAAATGAATTATAATGGATGTTTAAGAAGTTTGAATTCTGGATTCATGGGATTTATTTTATTGGTTATATTGTCATTATAGATGGAATCATTGTTGATCCTTCAAAGTCCAAGGAAATCCATGAATTTCTATCACCTACAAGTATAACTGAGGTACGTAGTTATATTGGTTTAGCAGGTTATTATCGACATTTCGTCCTGAATATTGACCAGTTGGCTAACCTAGTAACCAAGCTCACACGTAAAGGGGTTAAATTTGTTTGGATAAAAGTGTGTGAAGAATGTTTTGAAGAACTGAAAAGAAGATTAGTCAATGATCCTATCTTGAATCTACCATCCAAGAATAATGGGTTTGTTATTTATAGTGATACTTCAACGAAAGGACTTGGTTGTGTTCTTATGTAGAATTATAGAGTTATTTCCTATGCAACATGATAGATAAAAATTCATGATAAAAACTATCCCACAGTTGATCTTGAGTTAGAAGGTGTAATATTTGCTCTGAAGATCTGGAGACACTATCTCTATGGTAAAAAATGTGAGATTTATGCTGATCATAATAGTTTGAAGTATATATTCTCACCAAAATAACTCAAATGGGGAAAAGGATATGGCTTGATCTACTCAAGTATTATAATTTCACAAATAAACTACCACCCAAGGAAGGAAATAAGGTGGCATATTTTTTGAGCAGATAGGATCATGGAGTTTTTAAAAAGAAGAGAGTTTAAAGGTATCCTATTTTCATGGATCTAGTAATGATTGATATAGGAGTAACCATTGATGGTGAAACATCTATAATTTTTCAAATTGTTGCAAAATTATCTTTACTATAAAGGATAAAAAGTTCTCAGACTAATGATTAGGAGATTCAAAAGAAGATTAATGTTGTAAATGATGGGAGATTGAGTGACTTCGTATATGAATATGGAATTATAAAATTTGGAAAGAGACATTGTGTTACCAATATACCTGATCTAAAAAGGGAATTGTTGGATGATTCTCATTTCTCTAATTTCCATATACAACCTGGGAGCACCATGATGTATTGATATTTGAAGGAATATTTTTGGTGGGGCAACATGAAGAGGGAGATTGCTAATTTTGTGTACACGTGTATGGTTTTTCAACTAGTGAAAGATGTAAGGTAACAGCCTGAAGGATTCATGAAACCTCTACCCATACCTGAGTGGAAATGGGATAATATTATGTTGGACTTTTTATTTAGGCTACCAAATACTCCTAGAAGGAATGATGCAATATGGGCCATTGCTGATTGTCTCACCAAGTCGGCACATTTTATTGTATATGTGAAGATTTAACACTTAAACGTCTTTCATGAATATATATTAATGAAGTTGTAAGACTCCAAGGTGTACCCCTATCAATTTTTTCTGATTTAAATCCTCGTTTTACGTCATGATTTTGGAAATGTCATCACAAGGCCTTATATATTGAACTTCATTTGTTAAATACCTACCATCTTCAAAATGATGGACAATTAGAATAGAATATTCAATCCTTAGAAGATATGTTGAGATCTTTCACACATGACTTTCAAGGTATGTGGGATCAATATTTTACTCTATTAGAATTTTCCTATAACAATTGCTTCCATTGAAGTATTCATATGGAACCATAGGAAGAATTATATGAAATTTGATGTCGTACACCAAATTTTTGGGATGATTTTGGTGAAATAAAACTCATAGGCCCAGAACATATTGAGGAAACAATGTAAAAGTTGACAGTTATCCAAAACCACAACAAAGAAGACTGAAATATTCAAAAGATTTATTCCGAAACTAAAATATGGATTTGGAATTTCAAGTAGGATACCATGTTTTCTTGAATGTATCTCTACATATGGGTGTTATAAATTTCAGTAAGAAGGGTAAATTGAGTCCCAGGTACATCATATCTTTTGAAATTATAGAATGAATTGGAGTTTTGGATTGTCATTTGGCAATGCCTCCATGACTCTCCAAGTTCATGATGGGTTCCACGTATCATTGTTGAGAATATATATGCCTCAACCAATGCATTTACTCACCTATGAAGAAATTGAACTGTAACATGATCTGTATTATTGTGAAGATTCTGTAAAATATTCTTGATACTAGAGAAAAAGTGTTGAGAAATCGGACGACACATCTGGTAATAGTTCTATGGAGAAACCATAATATGGGAGAGGCAACATGGGATCCCAAGGAACTTTTGATAAAGAAACACCCGAATCATTTTATGCTGTAATATTCAAGAAATTTTAATGAAAAATTATTTAAAGGATGGGAGAATGTAACACCTCAAGCTTCCACGGTATGTTTCCTTTTGAATAATGCAATAGCTTGCGTTGTACGCAACTTGGAGTTTTAACACCCCACGACCAATCAAACTAGCTGTTTTGAATAGTAATAACCACTTTTTAAAATTTTATAAACTTTATTTTTCAAAGTGGACATCATTTTTGAATTTGAAATATCAAAATTAGCTTCAGGTGAATCTTTTGTATTTTTCGGAAAACATTCAATTTTTCATGAATAGTGAAAACATTGCGTTATTGATTAAAGGAAAATTTTTATTAAAGTAATTAGTTATTTTATTTTAATTTATTTTAAGTCAAAATAGATAAATAATACCTACATATTTTCAATTTAATTCATTGGGGTCAATTTATAATAAGTGTATATGTATATAATTTTATAGATCTTTTTACCGTCTTTTACCCACCGTTTAGGAGCATTTTCAAATTTGCATAAAACATAATTTTAAATCTTATATGATCTGAATTTCAAAAATCCAAGAGAGTCGATTGTCATAAGTAAGTAAAATTTGGTTCAATAATATGAATATTGTTTCTGGTGAATGGTAACTTTTGGCCTTCATTTACCACGGTTGAAATTGAATAGGGTAATTAAGGGTAAAAATGATATTATAATTTCACTAACACATATCCTAATTCAGTTGGATAATTGTAATTCGACCAAAAACATCCTTATATTTAAAATATTATCCTCTTTGGTCAACTAGTATTAGATTAGGAAAATTATTATTATTTTATTTAAAGAAGAGTTAAAAGAGTTAAATTCAATGTCAATAACTAAACCATTTTTAATATAAGGTTACACACAATATAAATTCGACTATAAATATTCATTAAAAAGATAAAAATATTTCATACATAATGGTATTTTATTTATATATTTTAGACATTAAATAATTTAATTTATTTATGACACAATGATGATGCAGTAATTACCTTTATAATGAAATATTAAAATAATTGATATAATAAATATCCCATTAAATGTAAATTAAAATTTCTTATAAATTCCACAAATTTTATAGGATTATATGAAATTTTAGTTTTAATTAAATAAATTTAATTTTTATTGATAATTTTTTTATGGCATTCCAAAAAATCAAATACTAAATAGTGTCAAAATTGACATAATTGATTTTATAAAACAAATACTATATTATTAATTGATATAATATTACTAAAAATATAAGTATGAGATAAAAGACTTAAATAAAGTTATATATATTAATAATGAATCACTTGGGTTTCTATTGGCAGTTTATTGTATGTTTATTAACTATATAATATAAAAATACAAAGAGACATTGTAAATGTCAAACTATTTAACTAAGAGTTAAATATAAAAGATAAGGTTAATATGATGACGTAAACATATATAAAACCTTATTGTTTAGATGTTTTCATCTGATCCCCTCCTTATCCTACAAATAAAAATTTTTTGATACCTTAGAAACTGATAATTATTTTATTATAAAATAATATTTCAATATTTTCCTAAAGTGACCCTCACTTCTCTTATAAAAGGGTACTTTCACTTATCTTACTTTAAAACCTACAAAGCCATTTGGCATGGCCAAAACATGCCCAAATGTCCTCCCAAATTCCCTCAAATCATTTTTGAGTCCTTAATTTAATTATAAATCCAACCAATGGAGCCCTATTGATCAACTTGAAAGAAAACACCCGAAGAAGAGTTAATAATTTCACCACCCTCTTTCAAGTTCTTTTCTACTTCCACTTCTTATTTCGTTGTAGTTTCTATATAAAACTAAATACATCAGTACCTTATACATACTATGATGTTATTAGAAATTTGGTACAACCATATTCATTATTCTATCCATCCTATAAATTACAAAGTCACTATACATGCGTATGTACGACTTACGGTCTCCACGTCGTGGTGTAGTTTGTTATTCAAACACTTCATTATTTCAGATGGGTAAAATAATGAGTATAAATATTTAATAATAAATATAACTTGTTAATGATTCTATTTATATAATATAAAATCCAATTACATATGATTTCACAATCAATATAATGATATTTTTTCTCATGCATATGTACGGATTACCGTCTCCACGAATGATATGAGATTCATTCCCCATTGTAATCATTAAAAAATAATTTTCATTTTATGATTACAAATAATGTTTATGAACATAATATAATTCTGTTTATTAATTATATACATCCTTTCCATAACAAACATGGCTTACGTAACCACGCATATAATGGAAAACTAATCAGTTAACACCTAAAATGGTGATACTACTGGAATATAATTAACAAAGGAATATAAGAGGATCATATATGATATCATATTTATGTATATAGTTCTTGTATAATTTAATAACAATGTTTTAAATATTATATATGAGGTTAACATTAGGACTACTAAGGAAAAGTTCATGGTAAGGGTTAATTCTATAATCTCATTACTTATCTGAGGTTGTTAACAAGTAAGTATCTACTGGGATCTCTTTATCATCCACATCCATGTTTTTAAAAAAAATTAATTCAAAATTATTTTAATATTTACTAGACTGTGGTTAAAGTCATTTATACCCTAATTTGAACATATATTTTTTGAAAAGAATCTTTCCATCGTTTTCTAAACAAGTTACCTTATGAACTATGCGACAAAATTTTGGTAAGAATATTTTTAACTTATATAGTGGGTGTGGATATTTTCTGCCGTTATAACATTATTGAAGCATCCAAAACAAGCTTATAATAATATTTTCAAAATAAATGTTTTCTTTTATAATTATATGACTCTTAAATGGTTTCAAAATATAAGGATATATTTCTCTAAAAAAGTTTCGATTTCATCTATGTCAACATCCTTTGATTGATTTTAAGCTTGTCTGAAGATGATTTATTATGATACAAATCATTCATATTTTATTGTAGGTTTCGAAATCTATTTTACTAGTGATTTGTTATTTTTATGCCATTCATGGTTTATAAATAATGTATTAAAATTTTCTATACTAGTTTTAATACGAATGTTTTGGTTATGTTTAAACCTTTTCATATGAGGAATGAATTGGACATAGTAAGTGACGGGTGGAGCCCGAAAAAGCTCCTCGAGGCATAGGTGGATCTAATTAGACAAAAAAGTGTCTTGGAACAAGATCTTGACAAATTTATATTTTTAGTCTTGGTACAAGACCTTGACTATGTGGTTATGAAGTCTGGAATTGTGTGTTCCATCATTATGAAATTGGCTATTGATATTACATGTGATTATTTGACATGTTGAATATCCATGTGAATAATTAAATGGAATTATTTTATTTTTTGGTCCATATTATGCTGAAGTTTATGTTTAAGAGGCTTTTGTTTTAGTCTTATACATTTCTTTAAATTTTTATTTTTATTTATGAATGTTTTCGTGATATTGTTATCCTTACTGAGCATCTGAGCTCACCCCTTTCTATGTTTTATTTTTCCCAGGATGTGAAGAAGTATTTTATCATTGACCTACTAGATAGGCTAAGGATATAAGTGTGTTAAAAGGAGAAAAAATGTTTTTGATTTATTTATTTCATGATTTAATTTAAAACATATGAATGTATCTAGTACTTCCCAGGCTACTGAACTGATCAGTCATTCGGGATTTGATCCCTTGTGATCATGAAAATTTTATGTAATAATTCACAAACTCTACATAACTAGGGTTAGGGTGTTACATCATTGGTGGTTAGGAACATTACATAACAACTTAAAACATAAAACACACATATTTATTGAAAACTTATTTTACATGACTACACACATTCCTTCGTACTTAGCATTGAATGGGATAACTTGAAGACATGCCTATGAAAAGGGTGAGATATAAATGATAATAAAGGATTAAACGAGACAGAAAATGAATAATATAGTACATGTTTGTAGAAAGGCATAAAGATAGAGTAGAAGAGAATCATTATCATAATGGATTGATATAGCATGATTATCATTACATGGAAATGTGGTAACAAAATTTAAAAAGATATTAGAATGAGGTAAGGATCATTGAAATTGTAACATGATTAAACCATCATTATAATTGATTTATAATTTTTAAACCATAATTTCACATTATGTATCATGATACTATTCATTACCCAATGCATTGGCGCGCAATTAGGGTGCACCCTTCTATATAATTTCATTTCATGTATAAGTGTGCCAAATAGATCATATAACATTGATTCATTAAACATCATCATTTATAACATGATAAAGTAATTTGGGTTTAATACATGAAATTCTATAATAAATAATTAAATATAAATAAATTGGAATACCCTTTATGGGGAAACGAGCATGGTATTCACTACCAAATGATTTTGGCTTAGAAAATTGTGGTACAATTCTGGCAGCATAACGGTGTAACATAAGAATTCATAAAAAATTTTGATAATATATAAATGGGTGTATCATCATATTTATATGAAATTTAAATTAATGGGATCATATAGATACATGTACCAATATATTTAATGGAATTTATATTCAAAATACAAATGAATTTCATGAATGTAAATGAAGAGAGAGATATCCCTTACATAATTTCAGCATGGTAATAGGTGTGTATGGGAGGAAGTAATGGGAGGGAAAGGGTTCTATCACAATTCAAACATATGTATCGACTTATGTGGTTTGTTTTAAATCATACCCCAAAATTGTTAATTGAAATGAAAAGGGTATAGAAACATAATTAAACATGGAAAAAAATGAGAGAGCAAGAAATCCCTTACATGGAAGTGTGATCCCAATGGCTTGGGATATTCTTGAGAGAGTCTTGTTTGGAGCTTGGAGAGCCATAATAGGATTATTGAAAGAGGAGGGCAGAGTATGGTCAAGCTCTGAAGGCATTGAGTGAAGAGGAAGTGTGATCTTGGTTGAATTTTTATAGGAAAAGTCAGGGAATTTTTTATTATTTTGTTTTTGGAAACCACACATTAAACTAATCAAAAAAAACAATCCATGGGATTTCCAATTATTTTTTCAAAAGGGTATTATAAAAAATGATTCTCTAAGGGTAATGGCCGAAATTCTTAAAATATTCGGCTTTATTAAGTGGAGGTGAGTCAAAATCTCATGTAAATCAAATTTAAAAATTAAAAAATTTTATAAGTCTTAGACGGTCCTTTAAAGCTCTGTAAAATCAATCAAAAAAATGTAAAATAAAATTATATTAATGGTAGATCATATATAGTCCGATACTACCATTTATAGTATTTTATAAAATTTATATTGGGTCATTATGATGTCATGAAACACAGTATATATTTTAACAGTATTTAATTTTTATCCAGAAAACCATTTGTCTTAGAAAATTATGAAAAAAATTCATTGGATAATTTCAAAATCATGATTCCAAAAATAAAATTCATTTTATCTAAATAATTTTCTAAATATGTGAATTTTTGCATTCAAAATAAAAATCGTTATTTGTCAAAAATTTATGGGGTTTTTCAAAAATAGATTTCAAATCCTTATAAAAATTAAAATTGTATACATAAAAATTATATGATCATTTATATTTAAAAAAAGTAATTTTGTAATAATAATTTATTAACGAATTTTTTAATTAAAAAATCACATAATTCATAAAAACATATTTTTTAATTGAATATTAACTAAAAATAATATATGTTCATTAAAAAATATTTACAATGTAATAATAGTAAAATACATGAATAATATTTATTCGATAAAAAAGTAATGCACCTAATTATAGGGATAGGGTCTTGTTACATAACCCCTTATAACACTCGCATAAGACCGAATGGTAAGCTGTGTGATGGTGATAGACTCTTGGGGTGGCTCATACAACATCGCTCAGGTGGTAATCATTATCTACTTCCACTTCCCCCATAGGTAGTTCCCTTAAAGCTTTACTTGTTTAAGCTCATCTTGGGATTTCTCAAAGGAGAATCCTAGTGATGCCCCCTCCTTTCTGATATCCAACAAATGAGATTAGTATGTTGCAATTATACTGGATGAGGCCATCATTTCTTTTTTCTAACTAAATTGGATTTGTTGATGCTTTATATTTATACTAGTCATTTGATCACTGTTCAACAGCTATATTAGCAACTGTAATAATTCTTAACAGTGTTTTTAAATCCAAAATCAAAAAACATTAGAACTGGATATGTTATATAGACATTTTACATAATAATAAATTTAACTAGATCAAGAGTAATTTTCATTAATAAAATTTTTGGGCATTAAAATCTTCCCCCCTTAAAATATTTCTCACTCAAAATTTTCTTTTTCCCCATTAAAAAATATTTGGGTAACTCTGTCTCATCATTTCCTTTGGTTCCCACGTTGCTTCCTTAAAATTTTGGTTTCACCACCACACATTCAAGAAAGGAATTTCTTTATTTTGTAGAAATTATTCCCTATGATATATGATATTAACTGGCATATGTTTATAAGAGAGGTCATTTTACAATGGTACTATATCTATATTGAGTAAATTTGATGGGTCCGGTATATATGTACACAAGAGTGAAACAAGAAATACATCATGTACTTGACATAGGTTCAGTGGGTGTGCTAGTCAATAGGCCACTGCTCCAATGAAATTAAGGATTCTAAATGGGATGATGTACCTTGGTCTAATCTTGGATATTGATCAGATAAAATAGATAGTGGTACTCCATGCTACCTTACCACTTCTCTGATATATATTTGTGAAAGTTTATTCAAATGGAAAACCTCTTGAATCGAAATAAAGTGTGTATTCATTGTAAGACAATCCTTAACAACCCAGATAGCATTGTTTCCCTTGGAAATCTTCAAAATTGTGGTGAAAATGTCTATGGCGATATTCTCCCATTTCTATACTGGTATGGGTAATGGTTGCATCATCTACATAGAATTATACCTATCATCCTTCCCTTTCTGATATACCAGTAACATTGATGTATACATAGAAATCTATTTTTCCATGTTATCCCATAAACAATTCTCTTGGATATCATGATACATCTTGGTGTTTCCTTTGTGAATGGAGAAATTTGATCAATTTGAATCATCCAAATGTTCTTTATTTATTTCTAGAATTTATGGAACACATAGCCTTGACCCAGATCTAACAATTCCTTTGTCATTAACATTGAACTTCTAGGATTTCCCTTTACTAATAGTTTCTACTTTTTTCTGAATTCTCAAATCATCCCTTCGATCATCCATTAACCCTTCCAAAAGAGATGCTTGGGAAATCATTTTTGAAAGGATTGATGATTTTCACTTATTTATTATTTCCATGTCTATATTAATATAATATAAATAGATTGGAAACTTTTCAATTATCGTCAATGATTGAATCACTGGGTCCTTTCTACTTAGGGAATCTGCCACCTTTTTCACTTTTTTTGGGTGGTAATGGATTGAGAAATCATATTATTTGATCATCTATAACCAACTTCATTGGTGCAAGTTCAACTATTTCTGTGTAAATATATACTTCAGTCTTTTGTTTACCGTGTATATTTCATGCTTCGCCCCAAAATGGTAATGTCATAAAATTTTTAATTCCAAGATTATGGCATCCAAATCCAAGTCATGTGGTGGATAGTTCTTCTCATGAGCATTCTATTTCCTTAAAGCATAGGCAATTACTTTTTAATTTTTCATTAACACACCGCTTATCCCCTTCTTCAAATTATCACTAAATAACACATAAATTTATCCACTTCTGAGTCATGTGAGCAAATGTTCAATGATAATACTACATTTAAACTCCTTTAAACTATCTTAGCATTCATCATTCTTAGAAAACATTACTCCATTCCGAGTTAGATTGTTAAGCGAGTTGGAAAATCATGAAAAATTTCCCCAAAATTGGCAACAATATCTAGGTAACCCAGGAAAGCTATGGATACCTGTTACCAATGTTGGCCTCAACCATCCCTCAATTGCAGCTATCTTGGAGGGATCCATAGATATCCAATTACTTATGATGATATAACCTAAAAATGAGACATCCTTCATCTAGAAATCATATTTTTGTAATTTTCAAAGTATTTCACCTTTCTCCAGTCTTTAGTACAGTGCTTAGATGCACCTCATGCACCTCCATGGTTTTGGAGTATATTAGAATATCATATATATTGACTAAAAATTTCCTATCTGGGTAATCTTTAATGACTCTATACATCAATTCCATAAAGATTTACAGAGATTTGGTGAGTCTAAAAGGAATTATTATGAATTCATCGTGCTCTAATATTGTACGAAAATCAGTCTTGCAGATATCCCCCTTCTTCACACTTATATTGTAATATCTTGACTACAAATCCACATTAGAGAATTATTGTGATCCACGTAGCTGATCCAAATAGTCATCAATTCTTGAGAGAGGATCCTTTTTCTTTATCATGATTTGGTAGTTCTCATGATAATCAATGCAAAGGTGCATTGACCCATTATTCTTCATGATGAAGAGTACTGGTGCACTCCATGGTGAAGTGCATGGCCGTATAAACCCATTATCAATATTCTCTTTTAGTTGTTTCTTCAACTCATCAACCTCCACAATTCCCATAGTATACAATGTCTAGGATATTTGAAACACCCTACGTATAAGATCATTTAAAAATTCAAATTCTCATCTAGGAGGAAGAAAATGAAATTTTTCATGACACACTTTAGTGAATTCCCTCATAACAGTAATGTCTTCAAAGATGGTTTCTTCTTTAGACTCAATCATCTGATATAGATATGCATGCTCATTAGGTAGTAATATCTGGGCTTGAGATGATGGTTATAAAGAAGATTCATCCTCCTCCTTGCACTTGTAGAGAACTAGGGGTCAATTCTCCAAATGATGAGTTTCTTTCCTCTCATTGAAATTTATGTTGTCTCTATATAGGGAAATCCCACCCCTTCCAAGAATTTCACCAAATTCCACTAGAAGAAGTTTGACGAAGTTTTCCGGGAAGTTAAATTTACAAATTATGATAGGGGAGGAGTTATATTCATGGGATGAAATGATTTACCCATTTTACGTTCTCACCAACATATTTATTCCATTATTTTGTGGTGTTATTGTGATGGTTTTACTAAAAATTTGGGATATAACAGAATTCATTAACTAGAATAAAAAACTATGTTTGCTATTCATGAATGAATAACTAACCTACCTACCACTAATTCATTTCTGAGGAACACATCAGCAGTATTTTTTGGAAAGTGATTAACCTTTCGGACTTAGAGGATGTTGGATTCCTTTAACAACCCCTGGCTTACGGCATTGGTTTTCACTGTGCCCTTGTTCCTTGCAGTTGAAGCAATAAACAACATGTTGAGGGACGAATGTAGCATATCTCTCTTATTTCACTATTGTGGGGTTTTCTTATTGGTAGTTAATGTCTCGGTTCCCATCTATTCTATACCTAATGCATTTCCTTATCCTTTTTAGGAAATTTATAGGGTTGTACCTTCTACACATTTTTTAAATGGGGTGCTAGATTTTCGTAGCATCCTTGGATTTTTTCATCAGACAGGAGAAATTAAATTCCAACTTATGCTTCTTATACACATGATACACCTAAGATTAGCTTATCTCCATTTTTGACATTGAGGTCACATCAGAAAATTTTTTATAGCTCTTGAAGTCACAGAACTCTATTGAATTATGTTGGATAGGTTTTATCACACCAAAGAAGATTCCAACCTTTCATTCGAGAGTAACGACAAATCCATATGAGTATCATGAAAGCCTTGTGAAGTTTTCCTCGTACACTCTGATGGATTTGTCACATTTTTTCTTGAGGGAAAGGAAGTCCCTTTCCTCCTTATATCGTAGGGTGCAAGGAAAATACTTTTCAAAAAACATTTTACAAAAATCCTTTAATTCCAATGCCTCGATATCCTCCTCAGGCATAATATTTCTCATCTATGTCCACCATTTATCAGCTTCACCCTCTATATGATAAGTAGATAAAAGTACTTTCTCTTTTTCAGAACACTGAAGGATGAAGAAGACCTTCTCAATGAAGACGATCCATTTATCCGTGATTAATGGATCAGATGACCCATTAAAAGTAGTCAACCTTTGTCTCATGATGCTCTTGATTGCATCTTGTTATTGGGGGGGTGTGAACATTCCTCTTCATTAATTTATCTATTCAAAACATAAGTTAACTAAGAGATTATCATGACAATTTTTTGGATTCCAGCTCCTATCGGATTTGGAATCTCATTAGAACAGTCATAACATCAATCTTCCCATCGGTTGGTAGCTCGAGTCCTCCTATTACTGAATATTGGATAGAATAAAAGGAATGTTAGGGGTAACATGTAAAGGGTAATACAATAACTAAAAGGGATAACTTATAAATAACATTTATTTACTTAACTTATCTATATAATCCCTGATATACTTTCCAAAATATATTTTTAGAGGTATTTTTTTAATTCCCTTAAGAATAGATCATACTAAGCATCTCAATTTACCAAAGCATATACCCTGGGAGTTTCGTAACCTAGAGTGTAGAAAGTCATGTTGTTGTGCACCAGTTTCCATTCGAGTCTAGCTTAATGCTGGGTTTTCAGATTTTACCCAAAGATACATCTATAAAAAATCCACCTCTACCAACTCATATCTAGGTAGAGATATATTTCCTTGAAAACCCAATTACTCAATACGCACCAAATTTTATGTATGGTTTTATAATAATTAGTCTTATCCATAAGGATTTCACTTGGTTTTTCTAATCCTAACCCAAAAATTAACTAAACGTATCTTCTTATACCAAAAATAAAGAACTTGATCTTAATTTTACAATTAATCATAATTTATTACATAAAATATTCAATTGATACAACATAGATGATTGATAGGTCTATTAGCCTTTGGGGAATAGGAACATTACACAACAACTTGAAACATGAAATACACACCTTTATATTAAAATTATTTTACATGACCACATCTATTCCTTCGTAATTAGCATTGCATGGGATAACCTGAGGACATTCATATAATAAGGGTGAGATATAGAGCCCATTATGGGTGTAAACAAAAAATACCGTAAAGATGAATGTGTTTGTTCTACCATGAACCACTTTAGACTAGGACAAATTCTATATTGGAATAGCCTCCTCTTTAATCCAAACAGACCCCATTCTATTGGGGGGCATTTTTACGTTCCTAAAAACATCTCAAAATGAAGAAAAGATTCCAAAAATAACTTCATAAAAAAATAAATCATTTCCACAAGTATATTAGTGATTATGGAATCAAATTCTGTTGAAAACTTCATATGAATCTTGAAGGAATTGAAATTCTCAATGATTGTTATGTGACCTACATACCATCACCAGGAAGGGTTCACAGATCGCATGAACCGTGAATCATCAGAAAGTAGAATGCCCTATGAGTCACTAGCCCACAGAGTGATGGAAAAAGAACGAAGGAGCCCGTGAACAACATAACTGGAAGAATCAAGCATGTGGTGTCCACCCACATACCGTCTCGTGAACCTAGTACATCCCAAATAAAGCAAATCAGTAGTGTTTTGCATACCATGACACACGATCCACAACTTTCGCAAACCTCGGTTGACCGAGTATTCCATGGATCAATATATCTCTTCACGGGATTCCCTAAATGGTGTCATATGCCCATATATATGGATTCCTCTAGTTATTTATTAAAGGATCACTGGAAAGAGAAGAAAATAACTGATGATGAAAGAAAAAAAGGAAACCCTATAAGTTGAATGAAATAATTTGGACAGGATTCCAGCTTTGATCTCAAATCATCGGTGAAGTCCAAATTACAAAACATGTTTTCACAGGTATAACTAGTAATGAAACATAGAAAATGAAACCAAATAATAATGGGAAATCGTGGTCCAAATTCATGTAATCTTCAACCACACTTTCCTCACGGATGAACTTCCGTGAATGATAGGTTCAAAGACCCTCCATGAAATGGTGTTCCGCATAGTGTATCACTACACAGATTGAACCTGGAGACACATACAACTTCATTATGCAAATGAAACCTGAAGAGGCATGGCGAACCTTATATAGGACCGCATACAATAGTGGTGTGGGGTGTTCCATGCCTAATCCCACATACTACTTCAGTATGCAGAAAAACCCTCTACCAGCATACCACCATGGTATAAGGAGCTATCCCCATCCTTCATAAGAAAACAATACAATGAATGGGGAATATTTGGGTGTTTTTCCCTTCGTCTCCAATATCACTGCTTTGTTACCATCCAGTTCTCCATTACCCCTTTGTGAACCAGTCCACTGACATCCGGACAAAGCCTCCTCCAAATCAACTGGTCCAATGTGATAAAATAATTGGGCACATCAGCTCACCACATTGAGTCTATAAACCCATGGTAAGTGGATTCATAAAGGCTCTACCCACAACGGTTCTGACTCCACGGATGTCTATAGGTATACATTACCATGGTAACCCAGATTCCAACCTCAGTACACTAATCTGAACCACCCCATTATGTGGATTATGTCTGATCACTTGCATTTCCATTCAATGAGGAATGATGATCAGTCAAAGGGATCATGTTCAATTCTCTTTTTGATGAGAGGAAACTTGCCTCCCCTTTCCAAGAACATGTTTTGGGGAGCTCCCACTGAGGTAAGTCTCTTATATTCTGAGATTAGTGCCTCATGACCTCTAGTGTCATCCCATATTAATGGGTTCATTACTCTATCCCTCACCCATCATCTCCCCAACCTCCTCCACCCTAGGCCAACCCTCTCCCATCAGCGGGAGAGTAGGTGTGTGTTTGGTTGGATCTTTCACTTCCTCTTGTTTCTCACGCTGATGATGACTCTTGTGGTCATAGAGGATTGTGATGATCACTACATACAAAAAATAGAACTATTTAAACCATGAGAACTCTGATTCCTAGTACAAATAGGATATATAGGATGCCTTCATGAAGGCCTGAGCTCAAAAGGGGTTCCCTCTCAAAAGGATTCACAAAATAATTAACAATCAAATGTTCATATCCCATGCGTAAGCACGATGTATATCAAACTATGTGGGATATGATTCGTATCACAAGGATACATAAGAAGCCCATATTATGGGTTGAATCCCAAAATCAAGCCATCTTTTTCCCCCCTAGACGATGATAATGTTCATAGAGTCTTATTACATGGCTTAAGTTAGCATTTCCTATGTAGCATCATATAAATGTATTCCTAGGATGATATTAAAAACCAGGGGTATCCCATGGACACACCTTTAGGGAGGGAATATAGGATTTTTGAACATAAGAACAAAACATAAATTTATAAGAGAGTCCTAGAATATAAAATAATTCTCCCCAAAAGGGTATGATGAGCCCAACCTCCCATCCTCTCGACCAATGGAGTTCCTAAGTGTTGTGGGACAAATCATCAATCAAGGAGTGCCCACCTTTGAAGAGAAATTCCTTGAATCATGGATACCTAGTACATTGAGTGTTTTTGTATCAACAAAAACTATTGGCAACCATCAGAGGAAGATATATCTTGAGTGAACCGATTGAACAAATACGTAACCCCATACAATCGCCTACTAGGACCATTTGACTATGGAACCTCCTTTTAAAAAAAAGGAACAAACTACCCAGTCCCTATGGGTTCAATCTAATCCCCACATAAAGCATTATGATGTAGATCAGGCTGAAACAAAGATGGTTACATGAAAGTTTATCTAATATTTGACAAATGTTTATCACTCATTGGACCATTTTTTCACCAAAATGTTATCCCATGCTACCTCAAAGAATAAAAAATCATGTAGATATGACTAAAATTATTATAGTCAATGTCTTATTGACCTAGATAGATTCATACATTTTCTTGACATGAAATGAATATTAGTTTGAGGATGTTTAATGTTATACATCGGAGAATAGTAGGCGATATGTATATAATAAAAATATTCTATAGGAATTACACACATGCGTACTTTTATGATTTTCTAGGGATATATGTTCGATAAATGTATTGGCAATTATAACTTATTAGAAGACATTTACACCTCTATGTCATTATGTATATTCATGATACATATGGTTCTTTGTGGTTTTTTTAGATATTATTTATTTAACTTTGATAATTTAAACATTTGCATTACATTTTTAATTATTTAATTATATTCATTATAATTCAATTATTAACATGTTTAATGTCTATTATAGTTTTCTTATATTTATTTATTTTTTGTTTTTTATTATTCATTTTATAAGTATTTTTTCTATCAGATTTTATTGTTGAACCAATTTCTCTAAGTGAAAAATGTTACATATTCATCTATAACTACATATATATTACAATATTATTCTTTAACTATGTACAATATAATACATATTGATAATGAGTATAAAATATCAAAAATTATGATATTTCACTAAAATAAATATTTTATGTATTGATAGAATCATATTAAATATTGATTTAAAATATATTATATGTGATGTTTTCAAAATTTTATCAAGACAAATATTTTATGTATTAAAGAATTATATAGTTTATTTTCGGGGGGGTTAACTATTATTTATGTTATTGTTTATTGACTACATTATGTATATTAACTTATGCATGAAATATTATTTATAATATAAAATTCATTCACATTGGGAATATTTCAAGGGAATCTATAATATGCATGAATCCGAAATTCAGAATATAGTATGCATTCACTAATGATTGATGATTTTATACCTTTGATGAATTTTTAAAATTATAAAGTATAAATTTAAGGCATCATAAGACCATCATGACATTAAAATATTGTTCATATTCCATTTAACTATATTATTTTATGGAACACATTTTTTGTGTTCATGGGTTTTTGATATGCCTTGTTATTCATGTTTGCTTCAGTTTGTTTGATTTTTCAAGACAATCATTTGTGTAGTAGAAATGGGGAGACCATGACAATTAATAGAAGAGTATACCATGCATGGTATGAGACAAAATACATTTTCACACTGGTATGATGGGATTATAACCTAGTTCCCATAGTCTTGTCATGGAATATTCATTTCTACAAACAATGAATATACCTTTCATATATAAGATAGAACTATTTATGAGAATTCATAAATGATGATTTATAGTGACATAATTAATGGATATAAATTTTAATCAATATTTAAATTGATATTGGAGAACCAATAGTTGTGATGAATGGATTATTTCACTCTGATCTAGATAATTATATTCAAATGTATATTTTTTATTTATATTATCATGAAAGAAATATTGGATGGATTAAGATATTTAAATATAATATTTTAAATATATCTTTCTATATAAAGATTTGTAAATATCAGAATCAAATATTGATAAAATGTATAGAGAATAACATCAGATTTATCTTAATAACAATATTTTTGTGTTTTATATAAAGAACATCATCATGAGAAATAATTATAAATTTAATTGAGCATCTATAACAGTTTGAACATATTCAATTATATTTGGAATAGTGGTTTTTTATTTCAATTTTTTATTTCTACTATGTGTTTTAAAATGGTATATTCTTTTTGAAAACAAAATTAATTTTTTTTCATCATACCTAAATTAAATGTACTGGTAATTGGTATGTGACTTTCCCAAAATTGTCTTGTTGTTTTTTCATATGCATCTACTATAAAAGATGGGTTTCAAATTATATTCTGAATCACATTTGAAATTAAATGTTTTAGTAGTTTCCATAGGTCTCTTGTATTAAAGGTTTGTGAAGAGTTGATAAATTATTATTTTGATTTGTGATACTATAAAAATATATTTTTATCATAATAATATTTAATCATATATTTTTTATACAGTTTCTATTTTATTTTAAAATTTTAAATCAGTCAATTCAACCTGTACCCTTTTATCATTTTGGCCATCTGATATTTTGGATAAAAAAATTGATTCAATTAATTTATTCTTTAAAGTTATATTATATTAATAACATTATCTAATAAATAATTTTCTATGTATAAGTTCATGTGATTTGGAAGATCAATAATTTATTGATCATGGATTACTCAATGATCACACTTTTTTGATGGAAATGATTATCAATATCAGTAATATAGAATCATTTTTGACCTCAAGAGATATATAAATGATCATTGGAATAAAATGGAAAAATAATAAAATGTACTTGAGACTTATCCAAATTCTTTAACTCACAATGATTATATTTTAGTAGTTTTAAATTATAATGTCACTAATAATTTTTAATTTGCAGTTAGTATGAAATATTTTTAGAAATGTTTTATTCTTATAAATAAACTAATTAAATATATGATATTCCATTTTACACACTATTGTAAATAATAATTAAATGAAATTAATATATTCATATAATTATTTTAATACCCTAACTTCATGATATTTGAGCATGAAAATTTATATCAAATTCTTTAAAATTTTATATGTATAGAAAATTTAATGAGTTCTCTCAAAGATTCCTCCTAAAACACTATCATATATTAATGAGTTCTTATATCACTAAAAATGAGTTGGATTGAAAATTGGGTATCCATTAATGAAATTAATAATTTAATGGAGTACACAAGGGATGAACATATTGGTCCACCTTTAGAATATTAATAATATTTATATAACATTTCTAAATAAGTGAAAACAGAAAAAATTATTAGCATTAGAATATCTATATATTTTTATCTTACACTTTTGGTTCTTTGGTATATGTATTGATAATATCAAATTTGTGTAAACTTTGAATGGATACTTCAATTAAATTAATATAATAAAAATATTATATAAGTGATTGTGTAAATATTTTCAAATATATAATCATACAATAATTAGGAATGGAAAATCAAATTTGAATTGTACTACTTCTGATCTCACCGGTTAAGAATTTAGAATGAAAGTTAACATCAAACTATAGTGCCCGAGGTTATAAAATTAAATAATAGAGATAATTATTTTAGAGAATTGGAAATTATATTTGGTTGTTGGTTGGAGAGAAAAACTATTAGAAATAAATATTACTTTAGGAGAAATTTCTAATATTATCATTTGAATCAGTGTTACATGGGTTCCAATGCTATGTTATAATTAATAAAGTGGGAAATATTACATGGAAATATCAAGAATGATATATAGTAAATTTATTGTGGATTCACTTGGAATATAACTATACAACCATTACATTGTTATTCAAAAAAAAGTTAGCCAAGAAAAAATGTTACTATTGATCATCCATGATTGATGAGAAATGGTCAAAAATAAGGAAACCATAATGCCTCTTAGTGTTTTGAATTTTAGAGATGTTGGGGTATCTTTTAGAGAATCTAAAGATTTTATAGTCCTTGATCCAACATCAAAATGATTTGTGTTTATTTTTCATGAAGAGTTTATTATTCGCCCATCACATTTTATCATTACAGTTACTGATAGGGATACCTATACACATAAGGGGCCTCTATGAATCCTAAATATCATATATTATTTGATGGATTTGAGAAATATAGAGGTTTTTGTTGATTTCTCCCTATTGGAAGAAATGTTTGATATAGATGTTTATTTTCATAACTAGAACCATGTTGGCATGTTATGGGATAATCATCCACTCCTTACTTTATTTTAGTGATTATACATAACATCAAAAAATTCAATTCTAAAAACAATGTTGAATCTAAAATCACTCTCCATTTTTATTATATATTATCTGGTAGGTGATTTCGATATGAAATAGTATAGATAGATTCAATCATGTCAAGTTTAAGATGTTATCTTATATAGATAGACCATGGGCCTCCACAAATTTTGTTATCCTAAACCAACCATTATGTGTGTAAATCATCCAATGTTTTTATCCCACTCTAAAATAATTTTATAATTATAGATATTATCAACAATACTATTTGATTAATTTTCATTAAAACATAATAATTGAACATTAAACAAAAAATTACTGTGTGAATTTTAATGGAGATGGATGTTTTGAAGCATTTTCCATGATTCATTCTCTTTTGAGTGGGTACATCCACCTAATTTTTTCAAATACAATTCTATATGAATAGGGTTGGTTTCTATTCAAGATTTCAATTTTTACATTATTCAACAAATTCATATAGACTATTCCAAAATCCTCCCCCATAAAATTTATCTACACGTCATCATTGTCCAATTCTTCAACAATTATTGATGTTATGGATCCATCATATTTTATTCTTGGTATCATATATTGAGTTCCATTTGGCTATTCCATAAAGTATATTAGTATTTTTTCTCATGATATTACAAATGGAACTGCTGAAAATTATATGGATATCTAATTCATTCTAAAATATTGGGAAGCATCATATAATTATATTTTTGGTGTTCCTCCACATGTGACAACAATTTCTCTCAAAAAAATAATTTAATAAATAATTCCCCAGAATTCCTAGTGATCTATATCTCAACTTATCCATTAGTAAACTAAGGTTGTGTTATCCCCATTTCTATAGTAGGAGTATCATTTAACATTTCTAATGTTAGGGGGATGGTGAAACCTATTCATCAATATTTGATAGCCACTTATGGTTTTTTTATTGATGAGACTTACCAGCCTCCTTTTCATCTCCCAATGATAGGATCTCCCCATTTAATTCCATCAATTGATTTGGTCGACATTGATTTATCGCTTAAAATATTCTATATAAATGAGGTATCACCTACCACATAACTTCATGTGAATAAATACATCCATAATATTGTTTACTAGGACTAGAATTTTGATAATATTTTATTCCTATAATAAAAATAGTATGATAAAATATTATGTGGCCTCCCATGAATTGATTGTATATTTCTATCTGATCATAGTAAATTCCATAATTTATAGTTTATTTAATCTTTTTTAGGGATTATATCCATGACATAAATGGGTATAATAACCCACTAATTGTGTATTCCAATCTCATCAATACTTCAGTGGGTTTAGTTCAAATAAATGAATCTGAATTCATCTCCTCTAAAAAATTTGATTTATGATTTCTATTCAATGTATTTCAAAATCAAATAATATTGATACCTCTATCCCTGATTTTTCTATGAATATCTTCCATTAAAAAATCATTCATGATTTCCCTAAAAATAATCATATTTTTTTGAATTAAAACATAATAATTTATTTGGATAACTTGTCCTTTGAACAATTTTTTATCATGGTAATTCATCTCTCAAATAATATTTTCAGCTATAATGTTTATGTGAAATGTAACATGATGTAAAGTGAATTTATTCAGAGAATCAAATCCTATTTCAAGCCAAGGAATATTTTCTAGTATATTAGAGTATATTTCAATACCATCCACGATAAGTTTTGGAAGAAGGTAAGTTATAGTTACTATAAAAGATGCATACCGGAGTTTAGGGATTTTGTGTCTTCCAACAATCTTCTAGACCTAAGATCCCTAGAGGATCCATTAAATTGTTATAACAAAAATTGATAATATCATATGATATTGAGATATCTTTAATGGTGTATCACATAACATGATTACATCATCAACATCTCTATTACCCATCTATACTACCTTGAATGACCATTATTGGGACACACTACATGACAAATCAATCCATATGATGTGTGTGGTGAATATTACAAGATTAATTTTCAAAAAAGGTGGATTCATTCCAATTATTACAAAAATTTTGTGAAGAAAACTATATTTCCATTTTTTATAGACATCTTTGGAATTACTTTATCATGAAAATTTATTTTACAGAGTTAATATTATTGTTTTTGTTAGATGAATGTACAATATTCTAACAAATGTTCTCATTATAGAGTGTGTGGATTTTGTTTTAGTATGATAGGATCATAGATAATTGATATTATGAAATATTTAATACTATCATGGATAAATATAGGAATTTATTAGACAATCACCATGAGGAAGAATGATTTTTTAGGGAATATTCCAGGAGTCGATAGCTAAGGGAGGGTGATTTGAACACTTCTTACTACCATGAATGAATCTATGCGAATAAAGTAATTATAAATGAAAATATAAATTTATATAATGGTTTGATCACTATTAGAATAAATTTTAATGGTCCAGTATCTATTAAAAACATCTCTTTTATTTATAATACCTTTAGAAGTTACATAAAAAGGATTTGTTATCTATTATTTGAGATGGTCAAATTTTTTTGGTAAATCATTATCTCATTCATGATCAAACCGATGCTCCCAAGAAATCTATCCTCCATTAGTATGATATTTTAAATTCTATTGATTCATTGAATCCTGATAGTTACATGGGGATAGATGGTATTCATGGGGCCTTCTATATTGATGGATGAGAATATACAACATTGGTAACCATCTCTAAAATAAATTATAATTTAAAATGTAGGTATCATTCCATATCTTTATGTGATAAATGCCTTTTTCATAATGATAAAATAATTCAAAAAAAATATTCAAATCAATTTAAACCCCTTATAAGTGAGACTATTCCTATAATATTTTGGAAAGTAACATCAAAGGTAAAAACTATCCTCAATTTCTCTTATTAACTTGGATATATTAACACATCCTCATCAATGGCATGTGTATCCCCATAGTTATTAGAGAATCCCAAGAGCTGATTTTTGAAATCAAATTGAAATTATTTAATACTAATGTTACAGTGATGATTGATATAGTAAATTCATATGAATTTTGAAACTTAGATTTATTTTTAGAACCATGAATCACATTTCATTCTCTGATGGGTTTTATGACATTTACATTTGTTATTCTTTTCTCCCTGTGTTACAAACGAATTCAGATAAAGACCTATAATTATAACTAAATCAATCTTAACACCTCCTATATAGAGTTATAAATCCCCACAGGTTGGAGACCTATTCATGGTCATCAAGAAAGAATCAATTTGGAATACTTTAATCAAAAGTACCATAGAAGAACAAAAATATGCAACAAGATGACATAAATATCCAGCATGAACAAAACTAATCAAGATAATGGAATAATAAGTAGAAAAGTAAATATTTGGGGAATTATATGAAGCAAAATCATCAATGTTTCAAATATATCTTCAAAATATCATATAATTATAAAAACTATGTTTCATACTCCACTTTTTCATGAACTAGGTGGAGTCAACCCTAAACCTGTCACTCGGGCCCCTCACCAACAAGTCCAAAAAGGTATTCATGATCATCCTGGGATGGATACAAGCAATGAGGGAGTCAATAGTGTATAAAAGGGAATTATTTTGTTGAAAAATAAATTATAATGAAAATAGAATAAATAAGGGATAACCTAATACACATTCTGATAAAAATTGAACCGATATCACTTATATGAAATATGATTGTATAACTGAATGATAAAAATAAAATGACTAGTCATGAGGAGCAACTAACTCCATCAGACCTCCCTAGTCAGTCTCCAACACAATGATCTCACGTCACTCAAGGAAACCAAACTCAAACTGAATCAAGAACAAGGGCTAAAAATAGAAGAAAACTATTGGTGTGAGTATTAAAACTCATTAGGATAGCCTGATATTCTATTCCAAATTAACTTCCACTTAAAATAAATAAAACACCAATTTAATGTTTCAAATAAAATATATAAAAGTATGTTTTACAAACATGGTTCCATGCTATGGAATCTATCAGACAAAATATTGCATGTTTTATACACAATAGTACTTGAACAATTTCCAATGATATGAACCTTCAAAATAAAATCAATTTTTCAAGAGGCTTATTTAAAGAAAGTACACTTTTATATAAAACAAATAGTCCACTAAAGTTTCTATCCAAATTCACTATATGCCAACAATTATTAGAATATATCCAATGAGAACTAGTCACGGGAACAACATTAGGAACAAGATCATTGGGAGCCCCATGTACCTCGTATCACGGTGTGAAAGTAACCATAACAATATGTTTTCTCATGCACGATCCACTTGTAGGGAACATACCCATAACCTAGTGGTCTCCAATCATCACTATTATGGTTTTTTGTGTCTTAAATTTCAAACTTTCTACATGAAATAGTCAAAAAAAATCTGGATCACTAGTATACTAGTACATGAATGCCCACCTAGATACCCGGGTTTCCCTCATTGTGCTAAAAAATGTTCCACATGTTATCAATAAACCATTCACCTGAAATTATCATTCCCAAATAATACACACATTTAACATCCTATAAATTTTTTTCACATTTTAATCATGGATCAATTAACCACATAATGTTTTCATGACGCAATTTCAAGAATTGTAATGAGGCTTTTCCAATATAATCTATTCCAAAATACACTTTTTAGAACAAAAACCAACCAATAAATTTTCAAACCATATTTTTCAACCCCAAAACCATTTAATAAATCAATTTCATGAATCATAAAATTATTCCAAATGATATAACCTGAAATACAGAGGAAAACCATCATTATAAGAAAATTACCAAATGTGCCTTTAATAATTCTTCACAAAAAAAGTATAAAAAATAAAAATTTCACCATTCATAAATAAGTGTAAAAATACCATTTTCAGAATCAAATTATTTACTCAAGACCCTAAAAATTAATTTTACACATTCAAAAACCACCCATTTCAATAATGATGCCAAACATGACTTCAGTTAGAAACACATTCCAAAACACCTTAAAATCCCATTCTCGTTTCATTATAAAAACCACAACCAGATTTTAACCCACATAAGGAACCAAAAAAACATTTCTTAACATGCTTATAACATTTTTCATATGCCCAACCAGTCATTTTATGACACCTTTAACATAGAAGATAAAATTGGGCACTTTCCATAAAATTAGGCATGCAACATTTCATAAAACAAACACTACTTAATATTGAAAAGGGTATAAAGTGAAATTTTCATTACAAAAACCTATTAATTTATTCAAATAAAGTCAAAAACATCACAAATCATTGGTCAAAACTAGCAGAATGTTTATTTAAACAAGTGGTGTGCATGTTTTTACAAAACTACTCCATTTTACACAAAATAAGGTACAAATAACAACTTTTCACAGCAAATAGATCATACAATGGTTTTAAAGAAGCACAAAAAATGTATAAAAGGTTATTAAAAAAATGAAAAATAAGAAACTTAAATAATAAAGGCACGTTCTTGGTTGAACCTACCTCCAAACCAAGGCGGAATAGAAACGCGCACCCGATAACACCTTCGAGTGTTTATAAACCCAAAACATATTAATACAATTCCCAAAATATAAAAAAACACCATAAAAATAAAGTGATAACATAACACTAGGCCTTACATGACTAGATAGGAAGATAGATCCAATATATAATGGAAGGAGGAGAAAAGAGAATAAACTCTCCTTGATAACTAGATAACTCTTCATCATCCCATAGATCCGTACACTTAGAGGAGGGGGGTGGATTCGAACTCAATAGAGATTATATTAATATATGTAATAACTAGGGAAAATTATTTGGTTGAAGAAGAGTAAAAAAATAATGGTTTATGAAATAAAAAAATTTCCTCTTCAAATCTGGAGTATTTGTGAAACCTTGAAGAAGTTCCCCCTAATCCCTAATTAAGATGAGCTTCAAGGATGTCAAATGAAACATGGGGGTGAGCCTAGGGTTTTCGTTCATAAGGGAGTGGTGGGATGAAAAATTATATTAAATAATGAATAATTTATAAATAAATGGTTTTTTTAAACTTGAAATGGGCTCACGGCTAGCCTAATACCTGAAAAAATAAACCAAATGCACTATGATTATGAGTTCCAAAGGGGTCCAAATGGATATGGTGGTTTGAATATATTATGGGAGGATAGTTTTTAGGTGTGATGATTTAAAAATATTGAATAATGAAATATTTATAAATGAAAAAAAATGAAGCGCGAAATGGGCTCACGGTTTGGGCCAAATCTTTATGTAACCACACATTTTCTCCAAAAACACTCAAACAAGCTATGAGGGACCCATTATAAGAAGATTAGATATATATGGAACATCAAAAATAAAAATTAATCTCACATAAAACCCATGAAAATAATTGGGATTTTCTATGTACCAGATAAAAACCAAGGTATGAAAAACGTGATGAGACAATTCTCCGCACCATTAAATCTTTTCACCCCCGGAAATCCATTACACTTTCCAGAAACAAGGAAATAAACTAAGGATTATTTATCAAAAAGTTATAGCCTATCAAGATAAGGAAATTTCATCCAACTTCTACAGAACATAATCATATTTTCTAAACAAACACCAACTCACAACCACTTCCTGCGAATCAATGGAAAGATCAAGTAACCTCCTCTACAACCAAGACAACAAACAGATTGTTGGGTCTTCTCCCAAGGAAACCAAAAATCACCCAACCCAAATATAACTCATGAAATGCAATAAATTGAGGGTATTATATAATGATATCCTCACCATTAAATCGCAACCACCGTCCCAAAAATCCTTAAAATATTTAACTTCAAGACCATTAGTGGGTCCCCCCACCATTGGAGACAAACTAGAAATGAACAAACCAGAATTCAACATGAACTGGAATCGGGTGTCACCTATACAGGAAAATAAAAAATCTCCCAAAAAAACCTAAAAACCTATGATTTTAGGGTTAAAACATGAACATTTAAACCACTCACTCCCTAATGGAGGGGACATGAACTGGGCTAACACTTTTATCACTAATGAAGACACCCACAACTCGGTGTGGTGAGTTAAGGGGACCCAATTGTTTGTCCAATGAAACAACAAATGAACTAGAGTAACCACAAAAACCTCTCCCCCTATGAACATGTAAAACCAAGATCGCACCCAATTCCCATTGGCAGTTCACAAAGGGATAATGATCAGAAACCCACATTTGAGAATGAATAACCATAGACACTACATGAGGGGTAAGTTTATCATGATCATTGAGAAAATGAAAAATCATAGTGATAAGAAACCAAAATAAATACATAGAAACTGACTTAACATAATGGTGAAGAAAAGAGCTTAGTCAAGCTTCCCACGCCTCTATAAATTTTCCATACTGTGCAAAAATCCTTACTCTGAGGCCTATGGCTGGAGTCTTGATGTTTGAAGAATCTGTTGCACCGCATCCAGGAGCTACAAATCACAACACCCCCACAAAACTCACATTCTAAACAAAACTCCTTCATCTAAATTGAAAATCATTAATACATGTAATCATTTTCTCTCAACATGAATGTGAAGAATAATGGACAAGGAATACAACGAAACACGTCAACATAACCAAAATAAATTCTATATCCTCGAGAATTATTATCATTAGAAAGCAATTTAAATCAATCCCAAATAGAACTATATTCCATAAAATGAGTTGAGTCATCTTCTGAATAGGTGTATTTAATGTTTTAATATAATCCATATGCTGATTAACTGGAAGTCTTGTTACTGGAGAACCATCTTTTGCCATGTCACATCATCCAACATATCCATTGAAACCCACTGAACATTGCTCCAAAATTGAGCCACTAATAAGATCCCATATCAAAACACGCCATGATTAACTCTTACAGATCATGAGAAAGCATGCCAAACAAACCTCACATCTAAAACATGAAAAAAAACCTAATAAACACAATCTAACAAAAACACATCAAATTTTCTGCTTAAATCACTTTTGAAAAAAAAATCACTTGGTGTATTTTCACATTCACCAATGGTGTTTCATCAAGTGTCACTCACATAAACATTCTTGTGCCACCCTGGGCACCCAAAAACTATTCTACATGAGGCATCCATCAACATATCTATCTAAAACTATACATGTGAGAACCCATGAAAACACCAAAGGTTAAAACAAACATGCTCATTTTACAAGCCAAAAAATTCAAATCATTTAAAAAATCAAGTACCTTAAAATGGAACACTAACAAGAGATTCAAAAAACACTTTCATATTTCCACACAACCAAACATTTTAACATGATTGAAAACGAATCCCCTTATGACTCAATAAATATCCTCTCCCATTATTCGAATCATTTCCAATATCTCAATAAACCATGATTTTTCAAGAACCATTTTATTTAGAACCAATTCCATTTATTTTAAAACAAATATCAAAACAAGAATTCTATTGAAACATCTCGTTCCCATTTTAATAAATTCATCACAATATCATTTCATAATCTGAAAACCACAAAGGTCAAACCCCTTTTAAGGAAAACACCAACTACTCAAAACCAATTCCCAGATCTAATCCTTCAAATTCAATCACTCTTAAATAACCCAAAACATCCCATTTTAATCAATATTTAAGAGTCATCATAAAATAATTCATTCTTTCCAACCATTTTATTTCACTAAACCATAATTTTAGATTAGGGAAATTCAATCTCCTTAAATAATTCCACTTTCTGTGAAAATATTTTTTACAATAAAACCAAAAATTATTAAAAACATTTCTATATTGAGAATTGAGTCCCCACTTAAATAATTAAACTACAAGTATTATTAAAACAGAGTTCAGAATTCAAGAAAGGTCTAAGAGTTCCCCATAAGGGAACTTGTGTCGATGGTTGACTTGAACATGTAGTCAGCGACCTTATGTCAAAAATACCACCAATACAGAGACCCTTCTTAGGAACATGCCCCAACTCCGCATCGCTTTCCAAGCCCTATGAGATCACATAGGTTATTATTTTAACTCCCTTTGTTGTGTCACAATCAACAAACAATTCTTAAGACCTAATAAAAATAATAAAACCAGACATCCCATAGACACCTGAGGATCAGAATGAGCAAGAGTTCGCGACGCTCTTCTTGAACCTACCATTGAAGTTCTGAAAATCCTACCCAATCTACCATGATATCACCCAAATAATGATGGAACTCTAAAAATGAAGGTCTACTAATAGACAACCTACTCTTATACCATTTTTTCACAAACCAGCCTGAGTCGACCATGAACCAGTCACTCGGGCCTCTCTGTAACAAGTCCTGAAATGAATTCTCGATCCTCCAAGAAAGATAACAAGCACTGGGGGAATCAATATATTATACAATATAATGATTTCTCCAAAATATAAATAATACAACAGGCATATTATAAAATGAACAACCCAATACAAATTTATATAAAAATAGAATCGACATCATTTAAAATAAAAAACAGTAAGTAAAACTCAATGATAAAACTAAACTGACCAGTCCTAATGAATAAATAACTCTATGTGACCTCTCTTGTCACTATCTAGAGCAATGATCAAATTTTTATAAAGGAGACTGAACCCAAGATGAAAACTGCACAAGGGATAAAAACAGAAGGAAAATATTGGAGTTATAAATTGAACTTAGTAGGTTCGCCCAATATTATATTCCCAATGCACATCCACATAAAATAAAAAAACATAAATTTTTTGTTTTAAATAAAATATATAAAATTATTTTATCTAACAATATTCTATACTAAGGAAGCTATCAAAAAAAAGCATTCACATTTTATACACAAGAATGGTAGAACTATTTCAAAAGATATAAAATTATAAATGAAGACAATTTTCAGGAGGGATGATTTAAATGAAGTAAAAAATTTAAATAAAACACACATTCTTATAAATTTTCTAGCCAAATACACTACATGATGACAGTGATTACAATATATCTAATGAGCACTAATAATGGGAACAGCCATAGCCACTACTTTGTTGTGAGCCTCATGTACCTCAAATAATGGTGTGAAAGTAACCGTAATAATATCCATTATTGTGCATGATCCACAAGTAGGGTACATACCCATAACCTAATGGTCCTAAATCCCCACCATTATAGTTTTTTAGTGTTGTAAATGTCAAACATGCTAAGTAAAATACGAACAAAACCACTCCAAATCACCTGCATACTAGTACATGTTGGCCCACCAAGATACATGGGTTTCCCACTTTGTTCTTAATCAAGTTGCACATGTTATCAATACGTATTAAACACGAAAATACCATTTTCAAGTTACACACACATAGAACATACCTCAAATGTGTTTCACATTTATTTCATTGATCTATAAACTACCTATGATATTCAGGAAGCAATTTCATGATTTGTAATGAGGCATTTTCCTAAATTCCCTTCAAAAAAGAAATTTTTAGACCAAACACCCACCGATACAAAATCAAAATAGATTATATAGCCCCAAAAACATTTAGTTAATAAATTTATTGAATCATAAAATGACCCCAAATGATACAAGGTGAAATATAGAAGAAACCCATCATTTTATGAAAAATTACCAAAATACCTTTAATCATTATTCAAAAAAAAATATTTATCAAAAGGAATAATTCAACCATTAATAAATTGGTGTAAAAACCCATTAGAAGAATCAAAAAATTTATATAAACCCCCTAAAATTTTAGGTTACAAATTAAAAACCCACTCAATTCTATAATGATGCCAAACATGCCTTCCATTGGAAACATATACCAAGAATTGTAAAATATCTTATTCATTTAATTATAAA
Source organism: Viscum album (assembly GCA_963277665.1). NCBI lineage: Eukaryota > Viridiplantae > Streptophyta > Magnoliopsida > Santalales > Viscaceae > Viscum > Viscum album. The sequence continues at coordinate 438,262,919 of OY728158.1, forward strand.
TACTAACACTAGATTTTAACCCACATAAGGAACCGAAAGAAATATTCAAATGATGCCAACAATTTTAATAAGCCAAAACAATAATTTTGAACACCTTGAACACAAAAGAGCCAACATGGATCTAACAAAAAAATGAAGCATTTAACATTTAATAAAACAAACTCTATTTAACATTAAAAAGGTTATAAATCCAAATTTCTTTTGAAAAATTACTAAAGATGTCAAACCAGGTACTAAAAAGCATAGACCATATGTGAAAACTTGGGAGCATTTATTTAAACAAACAGTATCCCTGTTTATATGATACAACTCAATATTACACAAAACAAAGCATAAATAACCATTTTAATCACGAAATGGATCAAACAAAGGTTGTACAGAAACACATAACATTTATAAAAGGTGAGAACAATATAAAAAATATAACAAAAAATAATATATAAAAATTGCTTGTGAGAACCTACCTCAAAACCAAGGTCGAATGGAAACGCACAATCGATAACACCTTCAGAGGGTTCATAAACCCTATACCTATGAATAACAGCCAAAAGAAGAAAACCCCCAATAAAATATCATGGGATAACATAAAAATAGATTTTTTTTTATGACAGTGGATGAATATATAGCTATTAAATAATGGAAATAGGTGAAAGGAAAAGAAAACACACCTTGATAACTAGATAACTCTTGATATTCCCTTAGATCCACACCCTTTGAGGAGATGTAATGGTTTGGAACTCAATGTATATTCTCCATAGGTATGGATGATCCTGGGAAAGTTGATTTGGGGGATAGAGTAACAAAATAAGGATTTATGAAAAAAACTAATTACTTCTTCAAGTATAGATGATATTATAAACTTTGATGATGTTGTCCCTAATCCAGGATGCAGATGAGAACATAAAAAATAAAATGGAATATATGGGTGCACCTAGGATTTATTGTATTGAGTTAGAGGTGGAATGACAAAATAATATTAAAAAATAAATAATATATAAAGTAAACAATATATTTTTTAAACTAGAAATGGGCTCACAGGCTGGCCCAAATCCATAATAAAAAACCAAAATACCAAATGATTACGAGCTACAAAGGGGTATAAATGGATAAAATGGTTTTAATAGCTTAGGTTATTCCATGTGGGAAGTGTAATGTGTAAAAATTGATGAAAAAATAAGTATTTATAAAAGAAATAAATTATGTTTTTAAATCTGTAAACGGGCTCATGGTTTGGGCCAAATCCTATAGTAATCACCATTTTCTTAAAAAACATCCAAATAATCATTTTGGAACCCATGGTATGATGATTCAATTTATATGGAACTTCAAAATAAAAATTCATCTAACCCAAAACCCAAGAAAGGGAGTGATATTTTAAACTATGTGTATCAAAACCAAGACATGAAAAGCTGGGTGTGGTAACTTTTCACCCCCAACATAAAATTTCCCATATTCAAGAACACTCAGTGCATATAAGAGAATATTTACATTTACTTAGTCCATAAATAAAAAATTTTACAATTTTAACAAGGAAAAATTATGGTTTCACCAGTAATTTACAGATAGGATCCCAACTATTATTCCATAAGACGTACAAAAAATTAATCCCATTATATTGAATTTTAAATAAAACAATTGATGTAAATAATTTTGAAATTTATAAAAAAAAATTCCAAAACATTATAATAGAAAATATAAAACCCGTTCAAATTGAATTTCCATCAAAATAATTATGAATAATTATTTCTACAAAATAGATTTGATTAATCATTTCTTAAACACTATAATGTATATATAATTTTCAAACATAACACTATGGTATCAAGTCCCATGGTTAGTTTTTTTTAAATATCATATATTCACATATTTTTAGTGAATTAAAGATTATGTATACACACATCCCTGTATCTGAAGCCTATCATAAATTGGAATCCATCCGAAATAATGAACACATTCCCCACAATATGTTTGGTAATCGATTTCATGATCATTCATTTCATATGTAGAGATAAAAAATTCATATGGTTTATATACAAGGCCACCAACCTATCTGTGTATGATCCCATGTGATACAAATAAGTCAATAATTAAAGGGGAGAACATTAATTTATATCTATATCAAATAATTTTAATCAAAAATTTCTTTCATCCCCCTGTTTATGTAAGAAAACAATATGTTTAATTTCTAAAACCAACATCCAATTATTTTCATCAAAGCTGATTGAAAAAAAAATATATTTTTATTTCAAATTCAAAAACAATTACATTAATTTGTGTAAAAATAATAATAATAAAAGTCATACATAAAATTACTCCTTTTAAATTGATTTTTTGGAAATCTTTAGTTTATTTGAAAACCTATAGTCAAAAAGGTTAAAAACACACCATACTATTTCAAAAAAAATTACCCATAATATATCATAATGAATGACAAATCAATTATAATTATATTTCAAATTATACAAGTACATATAGTTTCAATTAATAAAGATTGTTTAAAAAACATATATCAGTTGTAGTATCATCAAACCCTATCATTAGATCCTTAAAATCTATATTACGTGATAAAACAAATAAATTGGAATCCTTGAACTAAAAAAATCAAATCTTTATTTGGACCTATCAATAAAAAATGATCTACTTCTCCTGATGAATGAGAGTGAAAAGTAATGAAGAAAACATCAACAAATATGGATTACACTTAAGAAATTATATTCAATACATCAATAGTCACACCAGTCCATAATGCATGAAGGTTGGAAGGAAAAAATAACCTTAAGAGATTCTCCAAGATTATTTTTGTTGAATTTCGTTCATGAGAGATGAGTTTATAATTAACATATAGATTAAGTGAAATAATATTATGATACTACACTTCTATTTTTCAACCAAAAAGACATCACAAGATGATCATTTGACTCAACTTTCTATTTGTTGGCATGTGCGAAGAAATCAAGTCCAATAGGATGTCCCATGGGTTGGATAATGAGGTTACTGTATGAACTCTCTATTACCATAATTCCACCATCTTGATGGTGGATCTCATTGTATGGTGGTGGTCCCCCCATATCCATTTCAACTAAAATTCCATGGCCACTATAGATCCAACCTCTCAGGTTACTATTAGACCACTCAAACATAAATGAATAAAATACACTTTACTACTATAAAGGAAAAAAATTGGAGTCATCCATGAATTATTATAAAATACAAGATATTTACATTAAAACATAGAATATTATACACAAAAAATGGATCATACATGAAATTGGGTACTATAATGATTCATTTCCCCCAACCATAAATACTTTTTTCCACCACAAATACCATTAAGAATACAAGTACATAAAAAGATGAGGTTGCTAATCACTAATAAAAGAATTGTATTCCCACATCTCAGGATAATAAAAACAATGTATCCATATAAACCCAATAGGATTTATATAAATTCCATGGAGAATTGGCATCTGAGAGTTAAAAATCAGAATAATATTCTCAATCATATATATATTTTGTTCAACATTTAGGCCCTCCAAATTTGAAACATGAGACTAGATTAAAAAACGATTTCAGACATGTGACACATGAAATAAATAATTGATCGATGAAATTAGATGTTGAAAAACCTAACAGTAATCAACTATCCAAACCAATTAAACATCCATTAAATACATCCATTTTTCATAGTTCCAATGTGCCTAATTTTACAATACATAGGTGACCCAAATATGGAGAGAGTATAAAAAAATATATCCTATAACCTATAATTTAAATCTACTTAGACGTTGAACCACATAAGATTTATATTTTATCTGAGATATAACCATACTCTAATAATTCATAATGATTATATTCATCATCTTCAGGACCAAACTAGGTCCCATAATGATAGATTCACCAATTAGTATCTAATATATTAGATATTTATAACATTTTCCATTCCTTGCTTCAAAGGGTCATATCATAATGGAAGAATAGTATCTCATACTTTATAAAAACTCAAAAAGTCAAAAAATGGAAATACCAATAACCTCTAAAGATAATAACACAATATCAAATAATATCCTCCACTATCAATATTTCCCATTCCATGAAAAAAAAATTATGAAGATCATATGTCATATTCAACTTTACTTGGGGTATGATCACCACATGGAAATCTATAAAAAACTATATATCCCTCTCAAATATAACTCAATATAGAACACTATGAAATATGATGATATAATACACATAAAACATATCTAGAACCATAAATTTAGACATATCCGGAATGGGAAAAAGAAGATCCAACTTTATAAACATGATTATCACCAACCAAGTAACATTATTTCATGACATTATATTAGGAACACCAACAATAAAACATCATTGATATTAAATCCAAAGTTAATCTCCTCATATTATTTGGTAAATGAAACCCGAATGAATCTAATTTACCACTTCAACCTATTGATTGGTATAATAATAAGAAAACAGTCATCAATTTCTTGATTGAATATGGATACTAGAATTATTGCCTCAAATCATATGTCTTCTTATTTTTCCCTAGGTTTACCATTAATTTGGAATTATGACAATCTCTTGTCACATACTTTCATATAAATGATGGAAATTCCATTTTTTACGAATTAAATAGACACCCCCTTATGTTATAGAATATTTTCCAATTTTCTCCCAACCATACAATCAATACCTAATACCTCAGAACTCTTCACAAGCTAATTATCTTAGAGAATATAATCCATAATTGAGGGTACCTGTCTAACACATCTGAAACCAATCCCGTTATCATCCTCATAGAATCTAAAATGTATGGGATAAAATTGATCCATCAGAATATCCTCCTATGATGATTTATTCTAGCTATGGGAAGTGAGATTCCTGCTAAAATCATGATAAACAATAATCTCGTTATCTGATATATAATAAATTTTAATTTCAAAATAATTTATGTAGCCACCCATTACCTTTGATAGATATTCAAATATTTTTTCAAGAAGGTATAACAAAATATTTCTTGATCATTGAAACCGGTAAACCATTATCTAAAAATTAGTTTCCTCTAAAACATAATAGATTTCATTTAAATTATGAGTTATATGTAGTTTGGTATATATTTATTCTCTTAGGGATATTGATGAAAAAACCATAAGCCAACACCTGACTACCATGAATGTGATTTTATCCTAAAGATGATCATAATGAATCATGAAAGACCACATTGCCCTATCTATATTTTGGAAGACTGAAAACATATGATGAATTCAAACAACTTCTAAATTCATTCATGGAATCCTAAAATTAAAACTCCCATATAAGAATCACTACATTCAAAGTGAGTGCATTAAAAAGGGTAAGTAAACATAGAGAAATATTTTACGAACCTACTGTAATACCTAAATAACTATAGGAATCTTCGAAGCCTAGTGAAATTATGATGATTTTCACAATAAATAACATCATTATCCTAATCAAGATCAAATTATTTATCTTTTTCAGAGACATTTTTCTCCAAGAACATCATGTTGAAAAACTATAATTTTACTAAGATAGTTTTTCATAAATCTAGTGATTCATCAATATATATAGAAATTATCTCAATATAATAAAATAATACTGATGATTATTAGAATAAACAATGTTTTCAAAAATGAATACCATATTAATATGGATTTATTCTTTGGGAAAAACTTTTTTACCATCTCCATAAACATTATAAACGAATTGATCATACCAAATGGAATAACAAGATTATTTTAATGGAAATACATAATCAAGAAAGATGTATTTGGGATATCAGACTCATTGATCCAAAATGGTGATAATTAGATATAAGATCAGTCATAGAGAACCACTTACCCACATTCATCTGATTAAAAAAATTTCAATATTTGAAATGAGATAATTATTTTTTGTCATTAGATGATTGAGATTGTGGTAATCATCAAAAAAGTGAATTGTTATATCATAATTCTTGGGGAAACAATTATTGTTGCTCAATGATGAACATAGAGAAAAATAAATGCTTTGTACATGATTTTATCAAACTAAAAATTTATATATTCCAATTCATCTAGTTCCATGAACAAATAGGGGATAGATATAAGCTGAGTACATGATACCATGTTGATAGAGAACTTTACCTCTCTCTCCATATGTGGGATTGAAAATTTTAATAAACTTATATTTAAAAAATCCATAACTATTAGAGGAATATTTTAACATAAATATTATAATTATATATCAAAAGAATACATTGACACCACATTACAAAAATCTAAAATAGGATGTTTAGTTAAGCTAGAAATTCGGTCACATTCTCCAATAAAAACATGGAACTCCATATAGAGGGAATCAAAGGACACATGCCTATGAAAATAGTCAATTTAGGATTTATAGGTATCCAACCAGTCAATCCTAGAATGAAATCATTAGAGTGATTATGATAACACAATCACTCCGATGAAATATCGACCTCTGATAAATAGAATATAAAACAATTGAATCAAATACCCTTACCATTCTTTGTCTCATGTGGTGTAGTGATGTAAATCACCTATGGAATGACAACTTTAGGAATATCCAATAAGATCATAGTGCAATTCGTTTTTAAATAACGAGAGGAACTCGTATCAAATTGCTCTGTCACTGTAAATGATGACATAATAATGGTAAATTTCACTATTAAACTGAACACATTAGTTCCGAATGGAGACTCAATAACTGTATGAAGATTATTCATTTCTAATTCATATGGGGGGAACCCCTCAATTCAGTTTGTATCTTAATTCACCACAAATATACCCATTACTAATGATCCCAAACCATAGTGAAATGTAGTAAAAATATGGAAATATAAATCTATGAATCCTCAATGGAAACATGGACTATAAATAATTGGTTTTATAGTGAATTAATTCTTTGAGTTCCTATCTTTCCACATTGATAATAAGTAAGTATTGTGTAATTATATAACATAGAATATTTAGGGGAAGTATGTTCTTGTGTACCATCACTAATATTTCCACTATGGGACTCATTTTGATATCTCGTTAATTATTAGGAACAACTAAAACATTCACCATGAGTTAAATGAAGGGGCCTAATTACTGAATTAACATCCATAACAATTTACACTATTAGATCATTATTTAGAACATCACCATAAGAGGTTAGATTGAACATTAAGACCTCAGATATAATATTTTATTAAATACCATTTTAATCATTTAGTCCTTCAGTTTATCGTTCTAAAGTATTATAGGTTACAATTTGGAAAGTTCAATAAATGGATTATTATATTAAGTCACTATCCAATCACCGCTATGATGGTATTGAAAATTTATGGAGATTACGAACCATTAATTCAAGATATTATTTATCTAAATAATTTTCTTGTAGTCGTCCCACTTCTTGTCCACATTTTTCTTAAATATTACTCTAGTATCCTATCCCCATTTTCTAGCCTCCTCTATTTGGAATATTTAATATTTCAGATTATAAATTTGGAATGTTTCCAAACCTCAAAGAGCCATACAATTATTCCTAACCAAACCTCTTACACCTAAGAATCATTTCATCCTTATAAAGATAATGGTTTCTGTTTAATATAATTCTTTTATCCATCACATAACTAAACCATATGAGGATCCAACACTCTAGCCTATATGATAATAGTTTCAACACATTTTCCTATAACAAAAATTCCATAAACTACTACCTTTATGATCTTGTTTTCATCTTGGGATTAGAATATGGTGGTCCATTATAATATCACTTGTGATCAATCTTTAGATGTCTTCTTGGGGTCTTGGTATTTCAAAAAATCAATATAAGACAAGAATACATCATTAAATAAATAAATGATCATCATCTATATCATTATAAATTCAACTTGGGATCAGAAATCTAAAATAAAAGATATATAAATTTCCAATATTTGACAAATCTAATCCTCAAATTCACTTTTTTTCAACTACCCAGCGAATCATAAGGCTTGTAATGATGAGATATTACTAGGCACTCTCTTCTTAACATACCCCTTATATTTTTACAATCCTACTTATTTTATATTAAAAATCCCAAAAATATATAAAAATTTCAGAAGAGAGTCAAAATCCTCTGATATCTATAATTCATGAACCAATATTAATTACCCACTAAAACCAAACTTGAATTAATACATATATGTAATGATAGAAATTTATGATCTACATGGGTCAGAGACTAGATATTGTGTATCAAGAAACAAACAAGGGGAAGATATTTCCCTATAATAATTACCCATGAAGGATAATTATTTTAATTCATACAAAACAATTACATATTCCAAAATACCCATTATGATAATGATACTAAAGGTAGACCTGTAAAAATAAAAAGGACTATATTAAACAATACATCACATATACAACAGCATCTCTAAATAAATATATCCTTATTACTAGTGTATAAAAAATATTCCTGTTACCATCAAATCCCATGGGTTTTTTTGAGGAACACCCACAACTTCAATTAAGTTATTTCCCTTTTCCTAGAAATGGAATAATTGTGTATATGACATATTAACGGCAAAAATTAACATGCAATAAACACCAGACTGGTAGGATGCACCATGCATTCTATATAAAATTTATATAAACAATTTAAATATTCTCAATTTTTTATAAAACATGAAATGATATTATTTTATCAATTTACTAAAGAAATTCATTCCAAAATATTCTTATTTAATCTATTAAGATATAAAAAAATTATTTCTATTTAATCATGATTGAATTAGTATATCAATAAAAACGAGAGTTATCATTTCAACAACACTTCGATTTATAAATGATTTGAAAAAATAGAACCATTGTATATAATCCCAATGTTAGTATTATTATTGAAAGTGGATCCAAATATTCTTAGTGAATTGAATATATAAATGTCCACACATCCCCATAACTCAATAATAGGGGGAATTGTAATTCTTTCCAAATAAGTAACCCCTCCCCTAACTCATGAGTCATAGTCATAATTTTTATTCTAAATCATTTTCATTATAGATATAATACATGAAAAGTGTGTATATCTAAGACCAAAGTACGAACAATATAGTCTCTAGTGTGCTTCGATAAAATTAGTCACCAAAATAATTTTATTTTATTAAATGTATAATTGGATTATGATCCTACATAGATATAATAAATTGGGTCTAAAATAGTGAGTCCAAAGAGAATTATCCGAAAAAAAGTGGGTTCTCTAAGGGGGGAAGGAACCAAAGCTATAAGGGCTGGGAGGAAATAATTCTAAGACACTTTAGAAACAATAATGTTATAAAAAATATTAACCTCATGCCATGTATGAGGAATGGTCATGTGGTTGTTCATTAGACTCTTGTATCTTCTGATGGATTATTCTAAAGACCATGGAATATGACCATTACTTGGAATTCCATTATAGATTTCTAATGAATATGTCTCAATATACCTGATAATAATGTTCCTCCAATTACCCTAAAGAATTCCTTTCAGGATATCATGGCCTACCGATTCAAGAGAGTCACTATTCCAGAAGAAAGTTTTGAAAGGTAAAGAATATTCTTTCCGGGTCTCTAACCACTCCACCACCACGCATAGATCTCATACAATAAGAACAATCTGTTTTAATATGGTTCCTATATAAGGGATGCATACATTTTATCAATTAACTCCTAACAATTATGTCATTGTCAAGGGAGGAGTGGGAGGAAATTAGAAGCCTGAGGGATGGGGAATTCACCAAACCTTCTCATAACCTGTATAGGTCCAAAATTAATGTTCTGATATTTAATATGATATATTTGATAGTCTATAGTGATGGTTGCTGATGTTTTTCATTTTTTTTAACTAGTAGATCCAACAAACTATGATGAAGATTAAGGATATAGATTTTCTCTCAACACCAGGTATGTCTGCACTATAGAATAATTTTTAGGGGAAAGTGTCAGTTAAAAATACCAGATCAGACTACCCTTTAAACTGGACAAACAATCCTGAACCCCTGTTATCGGAATCATTTTTTAAAAACAAGTTATTTTTGGTCTCAATATATGAATCCCTATAAAGATGAAATTATATGCATGGATGAATGATCTATATAGGATACTCCCATTTGAAAAAAGTCATGTTTCCAGACACACCTAATCATAAAATTGGACATATGAGGGAGATTCTTGTACCATAAGGTTTATCCATAATGAAATTGAGGGGATATGAAAATTTTATTTTTCTGAAAATAACTAAGAGTGAAATTATTTGCTTCATATCTAGTGAAAACACATTTATCTGGATCATTAGTAATCAAAATTTTGATAATGATACTTCTCTTATTATCATCTCGTGTGGAAACAATGATGATGGGATACACACTAGCATGCATGAGGCTGATATTTTTCATGGGGCATCTTGGAAAACATGGTATTTTCATGGACAATTTTTTATTCTAATATCGAATATCACCCATTCCAGTTAACAAAATAGAATGATTTTGGGGTTTAGTTATATAAGTCCTGATAATATTCTGATTTATAGAGGATTTAAATATGGACATGCTCCCTTTATTATTATAATTACTATGCAGGGGTTTACCCCACATTATTTTCCCCTCAATTACCTCTCAACAAAGTTTAGCATCATGTTCATTCATGCATCTATACATATTATTTACATTAATACACCCTTACTTAATTGGATTAGAAAACATGTTGAAATAATTCCAATAGTACTTAACATCCATGTGGCTATCCCATTAATGGGATACATGAGTGTTATCTATGTTGGAAAACACAGTATTTGGAACCTTCAGAGTAGAAAAAATATTCATTGTAATGGATAAGAAAAAATAATTGATTTAATTTAATCTATCTCCAAATAATAAAAACAATTTTTTCAGTTGAGAATGTGACCCGTGATTTAATCAATAACCATATCCAATTGGTTGATGAGAAGTGTAATAAGGGTCACTGGGGAACCCTGGTAGTTTATGGGTATGTAAAATTTTTCATACCAAGACTCATTTCTAAATCCATTGTCCGTATATCTGGTAATTTATTAGGAATAATGAATTTTATCTTCTCATGATGGACAACATGTCAACTACAAGAAAAATAAACCTCTAAATCTTCCTTAACCCCTGAATAGACCTTCTACTTCCATTAGCGTAGAGAATGGTGTTATAAAAAAACATATGGTTGTAGATAACACAAATAAATTATATATTATGGTAGTGGATAACCTTTACAACAATAATATAATGATTAATATAATGGTTGCGTACAACATGAGAATTTATAAAAAGGGCGGGGAGAGGGAATCTCTCTACCGCAATCCTCTAACATCTTGGAAAAAATTCAAATTGATTCCCATTAAAGAAGTAGACAAACGTAGAGATGTAAAACAATGGAAGGGAATAATGATGACTAACACAGAGAAACCCAAAAATTTGAGGACCCTATTGGTAAATATATATTCAACTATATCATAGGATTTGTTCATGTTCTATTTTATGGCCAAATTTCATTGAAATTTTTTCGTGTTAATACCACTAATAACAGCATGGGACAAGGAAATATCCCCTTAATTTATTTTCCTTTCTCAAACCCATGTGGTTTTTCAACCATCTAACATCGAAGAAAGGGATCATGTTATTTCATAAGAATTCCATAATGAAAATTATAGTGTATATTGGAATGATAATAGGACGATACAGATTTAATGGTTTGGGATCATTTACTTTGGGCACTAATACAATTTTTGTTTCACATGTCACTTAGGGGTAGTTACTAGCTGGGAAAAAATTGAACTACATTGATCACAACCCACTTCAAAATATCTGATGTTCTACTGTAAAACGAAGTAGGGAAAGTATCTGACCCAGGCTTATTGTCAGGGTGTGTGGAAAAAAATAGCTAATAAATATCTTCCTCATCTGGAATAGACTTCATCCTTCCATTAACTTCATCAGTCAAAGTATAAGTAATTAAATCAGAATAATTAAGTAAGTATCTATAATAAACGAACTCCATGTTTAGGTTAGGGTACACTAGTAAAGACATGAAGTAGATATATTCCATATTTCCAACAACATCACTATCATTAGTAATAGATTTATCCTATTGGAGCATGTTGGGGTTCATGTGTGTCCATTTTTCATTAATAAAATAATATAAAAAACCAGTGTTTCTATATCCTTCACATAACTATTTAACTCGTTTATTTTCCTGAGCAATGCATTCTCACTTCCAAAAAATATCTAATAAGGAGTCCATCAAATATATTAATTCACAAAAAAATATAATCATCTCATACACTCTCTATGATAGACTCCAAGCATCAGATGTCCCCAGTAATTTCCTCTAGTTATTGATCTTCTGTGGGAAGACTCTTGACTAAGGAGTGTAGTTGTCCTTTGAGAAGACATAGATTATTATAAAGATTTATACATGGGATACATCTATAATAGTTTTACTAGTAATTCTTCACTATGTCTAATAAATCTTTGTTACCAGCATGTGAGGAGGATAAATGAATGAAACCATCATTAAAATATATGGAATTCAAGATGATGTGAAGAGTTGTGTGATCTGGGAGACCTGAAACAAGGTGACAGTATTTGAGGATAGGGAAGGAATAATGATACTCTACATTCTTAAGACATCGATTGAGACTAATCCATGAGCACGGATTCCCACGCCGATTGTTACACCAAGTGAACATATCTCTTAAAAATACTTCATCCATGAGCTCATTATTTTCCATGACAAACCTGAGGGCTAGGATTTCTCTACTAGGAAAGGGAACGCTATCTTTTTTCTCCTCTATAGTAGCCACAATGTTTAATTCTCCTCAAAATATCTATGGAGATGTAATGTATTTTGAAATAACACCTTTTATTTAAAATTTATAAATTATTTCATGCCCTCAATTCTCAAGAATCATTATCCAAATCAAGCTTAAAAATCAAGAAATATATTTTTTATTATTTTATTATAATTAAAAATCTTTTTTTAAATACATAGTAAAATAGGATAAACATACCTCATGCATTTTATAAACATTTATCATGAATCATACATCTTGAGATTGAATTTTTTTATAAATCCATTTCAGTTTTTGTAAGATACAATAGTTTCACTTCATAATAAATTCTATACGAAAACACATATCTTAATCATGGTATCATCATGAGAAAACATGAGATGCAAAAATTTATGGAGGTTATTGGCTAAAATGGATTAATAAAATTATAATACCAAAAATCATAAAATATTGAACTAGGTATATCAACCAAACGAGGATCCACCACTCATAATAAATGATTTGGTACTCAAAAAGATACTTTATTATAAAATTGATGATACACTAATCAATATAGTTTCAAACCATTTATAAATAAATAGGTTCATGATGTTATATGATTTCAAGGAACAAAATCTCATAATGAGAGTCTCCGGTATCAAGTTTTTAGAATTTGGTTCAAAGGAGGTGAGATTTGAATTAATAGCGTTATTATGATAAATAAACATATGATATTTCAATTAAATTTGCCACCCATAATAGCATTAATGAAAATCTACAAGATTCTATAGGAAATCTATTAGTTCCTATAATAAAGTCCTGTAAAATATAAGGACTATTGGCTAGCCATTGAAATTATAACATTTTTATGGTGATATTGGAAAAAAACCATGCACTAGTGTACATCCCATTAGATTGCTGATGGGATTCCACTAACTATATTGTGGTATACCTCTATGAACTACCTACCATTGTAATTCCATTGGGTGGACAATGTCTATAAAAAACTTTCATGTTGTCCTCCTAAAGGTATTTTCACTATAGAAGAAGGGAAACTTATGAATCATACAAGGGGAAATCTCTCTAACACTCAATCAAAAATAAAAATACACTCCTAAACCATTAAAATAACAAAAAATTGAAATCAACCACAAATAAACCTAGAAAACCTTTTATGAACATTATGAAATATAAGGTCAAAATTGAACCAAGGATTTTTCCAAAAATTATATATTAGTATATTATACCCTTGTCTTCAATATCATTGCTAGGGAGAAAATATAACTACATGATGTCAACTAATGGACTTTCATAAGGAGACTTGATCTTTCCCTTCATTTTTTTCTTCACATGGGATATACTTAGTTTAAATTAGTTTAATTTCTTTAACACAAGAATTTTTTTTCATGGTAAAATTTGAATCTATGGGTATCTCACACCTCTCCACTACTGATGAGACTCTTCATTTTTTTTAATGTTTGTCATAAATAAATCGAAGTCATTAAATATTTACTTAATATATATACCATTTGGATTTATTTTCAAGAATTTATAACTACAGATACAATCTATATCTCTATTAGTATTTTAATCAAGTGGGATCATTAGATAGAGAGATGGTGTGGAATTAAGAGAGGTAGATTCCCCATGAAATACAACATATAATTATTATTTATATATATGATCCAAATAAATAATTATGATACACTAATTAATTAGGAAACAATCCATATAACTGATTAGAAAAATGATATTATCTTGTTTGTGGGTAAAAATACTCTCATTAGTAGTTTTTTTACTCAGTCACCATATTTACAGTAGTAGTTATAAGATCCAAAAAAGATGTCTACGTGAGAATAAATAACACCCTTAACTCATTCTTCTAGGTCCCTTGACTCATTGGGATGTTCCACTATTGCAATTATAGGGATCTTTACCATTGACAGTTAAATTTTTTATTAACATGTGTCACAAGAATGAAGTCATATATGGAATAAATGTAATGATGTACTAGTATCTCATATCTCTTGAATCCTTATTGGTGAGATATAGTGTGTCAAAATATGGAAGAGCACATAATTAAATCAAAAAAAATTCATAAACATCATCTCTTTATGTTGATCCCTTCAATTCCCCCATGTCTATGTTATCGATAATTCTAAATCGAATTTTGGAAGTGTTCATGGTTCCTTTTAAAAATATAATTGGAAGTTAAATAAACAAGTTTTCCCACGTACATTTTCGCCAAATTGATTTAAATGATTCAAAAAAAATCATTCAAACATCTTCATAAAACTATCAACAATGAGAATATTACTATTTTAAACAATATTAAATTGGTGGATGCTCTAGATTGGTGTTACTTAATTGATTCTATTTCTATTTTGCATATCTCAAGAGTGTACCAGATAACCATACATATACAAAATGGGTCAATGTTTGATTCCATATATGTTTGGATACCATTATTCTCTAAAAATAGATATTTTTTTATTAGGAAATCATTGAACCGTCCCACCCCATGGAAAACTATATTCAACATCAATCCACCCAAATTGCTGCCCAATGATCATATTTTTTGATTTTTCAAATGATATTTGAAGGGAATCGGTTTTTGGATAGGGATTAGACTCTATTTTATTGAACATTTTGAAAATAACTTTGACATTTATATTTCACTGTGTTTCATTGATCATATATTTTTGGAATGGTTTTATCAAATAGTTCCTCTCTTTAAAAAAAGATAATGTTCAAAAAGGGACATTGGTTTCGACGTGAAATATTAGTATCGAAAACTATAACAAATTTCTATACAATAATAAATGAAATAGTCTTCAGTACATAAAAATACAATAATTTTCATTGATTAATTATATATAATTCATATATAATAATCATATCTTATAGAAAAATTATTTTTATTTTTTTTAATCTCTATAAATATAGTTTCATAAACATGACTGGAAAATGGGCTTAGTGGGAACCACCAAATTTTGGTGTGAAAATCAAAACGATTTGGTTCAATTTTTAAAAATATTACGAGTTGAAAATGTGTTGTATTTGATAGTAGGATTCAGACAATTTTGGAATTCAGTTCCATTTTTGATGATAAAATTCCCCTAGAATAAGAACGTATGCCTTACATAATGGTCTCTACAAAAAGGATAGAGCTATTTATTTTAATTAGTTGTATCTAACTCAACATTGATTTTAAACCTCTTTAGATGTCACATTCCACCTACCAATTATATTTAATACCGCATTATAAATTTTGGGAGGGAGATCAACCCAAATTCAATACTTTAGCAAACATTGTGTGTGAGGAATATGGAACTACACTTATTGGATATTAACAGATATTATCATAAACATATCAGAGCTTATTTTTTGTTAAGAACTATACCACATGTATCAAATAGATTATTAGTGCATATGGACAAGGGAATAAATTATCTTAGTCCCATATAGTCATTTTATATTGTTTTTTCTATGAATTTATTTTAAAAAAATCCAATCAATCAAGTAATAATTTTATATGGAGTTGATATTTCTAACATTTTTTCATTAATTTAGCTATATGTGATTATTTTTTATAAGAAATCAAGTTTATAAATTTTCCATTATGTCATAATGAGATGTATGTTCAAATTTTTAAGGGTAATTTTTTTCAGGGCTGAATATTTATTATCTTATGAAAACTGAAACAAGAATATTTACTTTATATATGATTCTAATATAATGGTTCATCCTTTTAACTATTTAAATTTTTTAGTAATAGATTATATTTTATGGAATAGTTTGCTCATTCATATAAGTTAGAGGCCCCTATGAAATCATTTTAATCTTCATAGAGTTCTTTAATCCACTATTTTTAATGTATTCTAGTATCATATATGGGATTAGTGCATTTATTGAAAATATCTTATAGAGTCATTAGGAAAAACCTAGAATTTGAATGTTTTGAGTCCGCTAAGTTTCTTCATTTAGAAATATTTGGTACTTCTTTAATAATAATTCATTGTGAAATAAAATATATATTTTTTATAATGGATAATAATAATAGATTTTCATGGGTATATTTTCTAGAGAAAAAAGTGGTATTATATCTATGTTTTCTACTTTCTATAAATAAGTTGAAAATGATAAAGTATGATTTATTAAATCTATTATAATTGATATTGGAGAAGAATTTTATAATCATTAATTTAATAAATTCTATAAAAAATTAATGTATTTTCTCAGAAATTCTTATTATCATGGAATCCTTGTGAAAATGTAGTTGTTCAATGGAATATTGAAACTCTTCATAAAAAGGAATGAATCATGTTAACTCAGTATTATTTACCTAAATATATATTTTTACCTAAGGTAATAATGAAGAATTTTATTTTTCAAATTTGATTCATATCTATCTAATTCAAAAGAGAACTCTCAATGAGTAATTGAATGGAAATAAATAAAAGTTATTTATCTTATCGTTTTCATAAAAAATGTTTTTATTCTCAATTGTAATAATAGATTGGATAAATTTGATTGAAAATATGTTTATGTATTTTTTAGTTTTTTGAGTGTATGAAATGATTATATATTTTATATAATAGAAGAATTATAATTTTAAAAAAATCCATTCAAATGAAATTTCATTAGAAGGGTTACAATGATATTACATTTGAAAAATATCTGATTGAAGAATATTTCCAATAATAAAATTTTAGAGATGATTAAAATCAAATTTAATTGGAACATATTAAGGGGGGTAAATAACCTGATCAACTATGTACATAGAAAAATCATTGAGATCGTTCTACTTAAATATATATTCATAAGTTTGACTAAATAGTTCAAACAAGAGATTTCATATAGTATTCTTTTGAAATTTCTTATTATATTTACCAATTTTTTTGAATTTTTAATATAGACTCATTAAATATTCATCACTTTATTTTATTCTTTGTAAGTGAATGTTATCATGTGATCAAGGGTTATAATTTAATAATTTTTTTCCCTACTTTCAATAAGAATCTAATTAAAAGTAAATGGATTTTTGAAAGAATATAATTGAATATGGATTGATTATATATAATAAATCAATTTTATATTATCAAATATATTTTCAGGAATATTTAATTAATGTTAGTGAAAATGTTACACCAGTTTCATAATTAAAATTAGATCAGATATTACCTAATTTAGCATAGAATCTTGGGTTTAGAATTGATAAAATGAATGTGAAAAAGAAATTTTATTGGATTCATTCCAGAGATTTTCAATGTAAAAAAGCCGATAGTATTTCTGATTGAGTTGTTTAAAGAATATGATTTTATGATTTATAATGCACTTTATGGCCTGAATCATAATCCACTAAAATTATACCAGATTATGTAATAATATATTATAAATAATTATATTTTTTAAGATAATACTAATCCAAATATATTTATTTTAATTTAATTTCAAAAACATCTGATTGTACAAAACAATATAGATGATAGTATATCTATTTTATCACTTGAATTGCTTATTTAGGAATATTTATACTTGATCATTATTGAATTTTTAATTATTTATATAGTATAACTAATTTTCATTTTGGTATTTCTAATTTTTTTAGTGTGAATGTTTATTATTTTTAATTTATTGTTTGTGTGATAAAGAATTACTAAAGTTATTAAAACCTGAATATTATAGAATATAGATTACTTATACATAAAATTATGGATAATTTGATGGAGATTTTTTAGTAAGTTGACATAAAGAATCATTTTAAAAGGAATTATTGGAATTATGTACTACCTAACTTGTATTAGAACAAATTTAATGTTCTGTTTTTTAATGTGTAATATTTTTGGTGCCAACAAATGAAATTAATTTATTAATTGTTAAAATTAATTTTAATCATGGAAATAGTATTATAGATATTGGTTTTTTTCGATAGTGAATAAATATTTTTAATTAATGATTTATTCTATAAAGACCCATAAATTTCAAGGATATTTTTTATTTTTAATTTTTTTGGAATTTTACAAGAACGCAGTTTCTGACGGCACCTGATTCTGAGGCTTGGTGTGCCCGGAATCATTTTCTGAAGTTTAGCTCGGGTACGTTCAGTGAACGAACGAGCGGGTTTTTCTAAATTTTGAATCAATGCTCAGAATTAAAATATGAGGGCACCAATGGAATCACAGCGCCGATAATTTCTTAGAAACACCTTTTCTGGAGTTGCGTTTGCTCGGGTGTGGTTTTTAATTTTTGGGGTAAAGTTAAGGAATAAAATAAAGTGGTGCAACCGATATTTTATTTTATTTTTCTTAACCTAAGATAAGTGGATGATTTGGGACGCACAATATCCTACCGACTTGGTAGGATATTTTTGGGGTGGCGCCCACACGAGCCCCACCTTTTCAACTTCCATGAAACCCCCACCTTTGATTAAGGTAACGCACCTGCACCCCCTATTAAACGAAGTCAACTCTTACGTTTAAACTTTTTAATAAACGCCTCTATTAATTGGGCGGTTTAAAACGTTGAAATTAATTGAGTTAATTGTTTGATTCGTTTTTTAATTTTTAAAATTTTTGGCATGAGTAATAAAATAAGGTAACCCTTATTTTATTATTGTTGGGTTGTTGTGTTGAGTTTTTGGGGAGAGTTAGAGAAGTCTTGAAGTTCTTCGTTCTTCGTCGAAGAACGCGAAGAACGCGAAGAACGCGAAGAATAACAACCTCCGACGAAGGTCGACAAGAAAGGAAGATCCTCGGAGATCAACGACGCGACGCCGACGAATCTTTTCTCCACGACGTGACGACCCCCCTTCCGCGACGCCTTCTTCTGCGACGTGCAATTCTGCGACAAACCTCGTTCGACGACTATGCTCGAGGTAGGGGTTAATTTTGTGTAAGTTTATATTCCCGTAGTTCCTTCCTTTTAAAACAAAGAACTCATATCAACTCATCCTCAAGTTGATCCGCGAATGATTTCTATTGTGGGTTGGGAATATTTATTTATGGGAAAAACTGTTTGGGTTGATTTCTTTTGTTCGTGAAAAATCCTTGTTGTTCTTCGTCTTTTGGGCTGCTTGTTACCAACTTAACGGGAGGAGGTCAGACCACACGAACACGGCCGACTCTCCTCCCCCTTTGTTGTTTTGATTCGTTGCGGCACGAACAAAGGCATCACGGTGCAATGGAACCGCGCGGAGACGAGAATGAACCCGGCAAAGAAGGGTGGCGCCGTCGCGCCGCGCCGTTGAGGCAGAACGAACCGCGGCCGGAGTCGGGGCCGCGGAGGAGATAGAAGACTCCGCTGGTGGATCATTGTGCGGATTGACGAGCGAAGAAGCAGGCCACAAGGGCATTTTGAAACTTTTTCAGTAAACTGTGGATCCTGGGAGAACCGCTGGTGCAGACGGCGGGCAAAACGGACCACCGAAGCGCGTCCGGTGGTCCACGGAAGGTGTTGTCGGCGGCGCCCCGGCGCGCCGCCGACAGGAGCCGCGGCAGCGGCGGCGAGAAGACCAGATCCCACGGCCGTGCGGGATTCGGGGAAGATGTGGCGGCTTACGCCGCGTTCGATGAAAAGGGTCGGGGGCAGCGCACCCCCGCGTTCGCTCAGTGCGCGCGACACCCGCTGAGTTGGACCGGCCGCTCCGGGCCTCCCACGCCGGCTGGGCCGGGCCACGCCGGGGAGGGGGGGGCGGGCCGGGCCACTACCTGATGGGCCGGACCCAGACCCGGGTTGGGTTGACCCGGTTCGGGCCGACCCAGGGGGGGTAGGGCCGGGCCGAGCCGGGCCCAGACCCCCATTTCTGACTGTTTTCACTCTTTTACCCATATCATGGGTCACGAACCTCTAATCGATGCACCGTCAGTTGCGTAGAGATCCTTGGATTGAGGTGGTCGTTTTGGTATATTACACGCAAGGTTTCAGAGAACTTTGAGTATGGCCGGGTTGGTTCGGATACGAAACCAACCAGGCCCTCGGAGCGGAAACGCTTATATCTTGAGCTCCGGATGTCTGATTGGCGTGCCATCGACTTTGATGGATTCCTCTTGATGAGACAGAACATTTGGCATACTTCTCCTGAGTTTTTTTTTGCAGTTGGATAGTGGCCGGGTTTGATAGTACCTGAAATCCAACCAGGCCCCTAGAACGGAAAAGCTAATAAGTTTCAGACTGGACGTCCGTCTGACGAACCGTCAGCGGCGTTGGTGATCTTATTGAGAAACGGTCCCTTTGAGTATACCCTATGAGAGTTCGGGGTACAGTTGAGATATGGCTGGGTTGGTTCGCACACGAAACCAACCGGGCCCCTGGGACGAAAAGGCTAATAACCCACAGACCAGGCGTCCGATTTACGCGCCGTCTATTGCGTTGAGACCCCTATGACAAGGTGGTCCTTTGAGAGACATCTTCGTGGTACATTGAGATAATTGGAGTATCGACCTGTAGCTCATGGAGCAGACACTCCCGGAGACGAGCGTTCGGAGTACAGAGACCGTGTAGCCGGCTGAGACCTAACGACTGCTTGACCGACTCGACTTGGAGTGAGTCGACTAGCCCAGTGGACGGAGCACTACTTTGTTTGGGTGCCGACCCATGGCAGATGGAGCAATACTGTGTGACATTTCAGACCCGCAGTACTCTTCCAGAGAGTACCTCTGTAGGCTATTAGTGGGTGTGCACTACTGTGTTTGGGTGGCATACCCCGGCGGGAAGCACTACTGTGTTTGGGTGGCTGGCCCGCGGTACTCGACAGGAGGAGAACCTCAGCAGTCTTAGGTTAGTGAGCAGTACCTCAGAGTCACGATAGGACCACTGTACACTCCAGAGACAGGGCTCTTCAGCAGTTACGGTTTCGATAATGAAAATCGTGGTTTGAGCTGAGTCTATGATCTTTTTGTTTACCTCATGATTGAGATGGGTCACTTGATAACTTAGGTATATGTATGGGCATATACCCGGATAGTGGTTATCCGTTGATTTCATAAACTTTATGTTTCCTCATGATTGAGATGGGTTACTTAATAACTTAGGTATATGTATGGGAATGTACCTAAGTAGAGGTTATCTGTTGAGATATTCTTTGTGGTTATCCTTGTAGGTTTTAGTGAGACTTTGAGGATCTCGGGGTCCCTAATGAGTATCGTATACTCACCCCTGCACGGGCTATTCCCGCACCCCGTTGTGTTAGTTGCAGACGACGGGCAGCGCTGATAGAGGCTGAGTGTTCGAGTACTTGATGGTACCCGGAGGTGGACCACACGATGAGTTAGTATATCGAGGTGGACTTCACGGAAAGACGCCACTCAGAGGAGGATGACGGGAAAGAGCGTTGTGGAGGCTATCTGTACCTACCCTTCAGGTAGGATCCGTGGTGGACGATCCAGGAGATGCTCTATCTGTACCTACCCTTTGGGTAGGATCTGTGGTGGACGATCCAGGAGTTGCGCTATCTGTACCTACCCTTCAGGTAGGATCCGAGGAGGACGACCAAGGAGCTACTTCCTTTCTTCCAGTTGTTTGTCTCTTTTTGTTGTACTTTCATTCAGTTGTAGATGTACTTTCAGTTGGTTTTGTATTCTGGCCCATTTACTTTTCATCACATTCTTTTGTACTTAGTGTTTTACTTCTGCTTTTACTCTATGATGTATTGTTTAATTTTATAAAGGCAATGCCTTCCCAGTTATCGGGATTTAGGCCTTTGGTGCTAGTCGCCAGCCCCTGGCCTATGGAAGGCAGGCTTGGGGTAGTCACGGCACGGGCCCCGAGGACGGGTTGTGACATATTCAATTTATCTTTTTGGAATATGTACCTAGATTGAAAATTAACTACAAGAATGTTACATTGTATATGTAAAATATTTGTGTCATGGTTTGAAAGGAAGTACCATTCAAATAATTATCTATTATTAAATAAGATTATTTTATTAGAATGATCTATTGTAGTACCCCCAGTTTCCGGTATGTAGCCCTTACTTGATAATTTTCATGGTTTTAAAGTTAATGGTGTTGAATGGGAGAGTCGGGAGAACATGGGATGATGTTTTGAGGCAAAGGGAGAGTCGCACGGGAGGCGCACAGTTTATCTAAACCGTGCGGCCAAACCATGCACAGTGGGACTTGGAGGTAGTAGATTCTGCATGTTCAGTGCACGTTTTGTCTAACTGTGTGGTCAAACCATGCGAGAAGGGTGGTCGACACAGTAGCTAACGCATGGTCAGCACACAGTTTTTCAAACCATGCGAACTAACCGTGACGGCACTTAAATGAGATCTTTAAATTGTGGATTTCACGCATTTTTGCCTCTAAATGCCCCGTTTAAGCTTTTAAGAGGCCCTAACTCAAGTTTTTTCTTCTCCTAAGGCCATAGAAGGTTCTCCTATCATTCTAGAGGAATCCCAAAGGCTTCTCATGGTAAATCTAAGCTGGATTCTTGAGGTATGTTATCGTTCCTCATCATTCTTGATCGGTTTCGTAGATCTACTTAGATCTACTTCTCCTATTTTACTTGTTTCTTATATCTATGCCCCTTATGGGTAGATCTAAGCGTGTTGATGCCAAATATGATGATATTTAGTCTTGGTTGTGTTAGGATATGAGATTTAAGGTGGTTTTTTTGGAGATTCTACCTTGTTTTCTTGGGAGTTCTTCGAACGTTGTGGTTTTCTTCAAAACCATTGAGGTAGGAGGCTTCACTCTCGACTCCTCTTTCTAGAACTTATTGTTATAGATTCAAATTGGTTTATTTGAATGTATTTAATTGTGAAAAGTATATAATAAATCTTCTTTCGTGATGATTTATGGTATTGATGATATTGTGAAATCTTGCTGAATTATTGTGCAATGTGATTTGGCTTGTTGAATTTAAAATGTTGATTTTAAATTATGTATTTTCTGAAATTGAAGTAAGTTTGATGAAAAGTGGGTTTTCAATAAAAAGTGTGTTTTATTGAAATGGTTTGAGATTGAAATGACTTTGATGGAATTGAATTTCAATAAAAAGTGTGTTTTATTGAAATGGTTTGGAATTGAAATGGTTTTTCATGGAAATGGTTTTAATGGAAATGGTTTTCAATAAAAAGGTGTTTTTATTGAAAGGATGCTTTTCCATGATTTATGGGAATATGTGGTGTGATTTTATATTGCATGTACATGGCTTGGTTGAAATAGGACCTTGTGCTCAGTGCCAAACATTTAACGCCACATGGTTACTATATGTACAATGCTTGGTTGAAATATGACCAGGTGCCCGGTGCCAAAGGTGTAATGGCACATGGGAATCAATTACCTTGTGAAGACTTGGTAGATCATCGAGAAACCACTCATGTGTATATAACTGTCATAACGTTGCATGCATGGTTGGTTGCATGGGTTGTGGAATGGTTGGGTATGCCAAAAAGGGATATTGTGAAATGGTTTTAAAGCTTGTTTGGTTGTTTTTCTGGAAAAATAACTTGCTTGAAAAATTGGTTTCAACAGCTCTTGGAATGCCTTTTGTTATGAATGGTTTTGGAAACTTTTTTATATTTAGTTATAAATAGCTTTTGAGAAAATGTTTTATATAAACTTTTATTATATAAATGTGGATAACTCTTATCTCATAGTGGCATGAGTAGGGAAGTCATTGGGGGAAAACCTACTGAGTTTAATACTCACCCCTGCTTTGGCACGTTGGTGCTTTTGCATATGTTGTATTCTGGGACATTGGTAAAGATAAATCATCTTATTTCTAGTGGCTCATGGTAATGCTTGGGAGATGTTGTGGAGATTGGAGCTTGTGGAGAACAGAGTAATGGTGTATATTGAGAATCTTGATTTTTTTCATCTTCTATATACCTTGATTCTTAGAGTGTTCTTCCACTGTTGTGTACTTGATGTGGTTTGACATAATGAATCTGTTTAGTGGTCTTTCTTTTCTTCATGCATCATATAATGAATTTTTTGTTATGGATGGTTTATGGGTTATTTCTTAAAGGGTAAATCGTCCCCCAAATTATATTTTAAACCCTTCGGCATTTTTTTCCAGCCTTTGGCATCTTGGAGATATCGCTTAAGGCCTAGTAATGACATGTTGTACTCTCAAGCCAATGGGAATTGGAGGGTCATTAAAAATGGTATCAGATTTTTCGGTCCTTGCGTAGCATGTGGTCATCGATGTTCTTGGTCATGGAGTTGAAATTCATTGTTTTCTATTCCTTGGTTCGAAATCTTAGACAGGATTAGGATTGTTGAAACATGAAATTTATAGAATAAAATGATGTAACTAACCTGTTTATTCTGAACCTCATGTTACCAGAGTGTTGGGTACATAAGTGTTTTGGATAAAATTATAGAATGTTGGAAATCTCATTGTCATGGATTTATCCAATGAGATGAGCATGAAATGAATTTTTGAGGACTGACCTCCCACTCGGATTGCATATCTCATTTTGAGGAATGATTTGTTATTTTGTGAAAGGTGCGAATTTTTGGAAAAAGGCAGTAATCGTTTTCAATGAAATTTTTTGAAAACATGATATTTGGTGTATTTTTAAAATGGGTATATTTTAAAAAGGCATAAGGAATGTTTTCATAAATGTTTGAACATTGTAAAAAGGTTCTTTTGAAAACAATGTTGTGATAGATGATGTGATATAATTTGAAATGGTAATCCATCAGTTGGTAGAGAGTGATATTGACAGAGGTTTTTGTTGGATTAGAAAGTGGCTCCCAGTAGGTGTCATTAGAACCAACCCAATGAAGCTGCATAGAATGTGGTTGCACTAGAACCTCATGTGAACCAAGTTCTGGTTCAGAGTATTCTTCAGGCTTTCCATGCTGTGGATACGGGGAACTGAAGGAATGAACCAAGGCATGTGGATCATACCATCCAATTCAGGAAGCAGAATCCAGCAAACATTCGGGGTGATACTGAACCTGAGAAGGGGGAGGTGTGGCTAAGTATAATGAATCGTATCTTTGATTTCATCGACACACCAGTAGAGCTGGAATTAAAGTTGGCGACGTATATGCTCGAGGATCTTACATGTCAGTGGTGGGATTTATCGGTGTAGGCTTAATTGGATAAAGGCCTTACTTTGGAGGATTTTGAAGAATTTTTCAACAAATAATTCTACCCTCACACGTTCATGATCCATAAAATGATAGACTTCTTCAGCTAGAAATAAGAGACTCTCTCTGTCATAGTTTATATGGCTAAATTCATGAATTTAGTCAGTTTTTTCCCAGAGGTCTAGACCAGTGTGTCGTTGAAGGCACGCATCTTTGAATCGGTGCTAAGACAAGATATTTGATCAGAGATTGTGGTGCTCTATATTGTGGATTATACAAAGATGGTGAATAGAGATATTGTTGCTAAATGTGATATCTCGGGATCAATAGGAGGAGTAATGATGATACCTACACGAAATAGTGGGAACACAACCACTGGGAACAAGAGGAAAAGGGACACCAATTTCTATAGTGAAAGTGGAAATCACTATCAGACAGCGGGATCAGTGAACCTTCCTTCATGACCCCAGATCAAATAAGGTATCTTTCAATGTGGTTCAACTTACCACATAAAGAGAGATTGTATATAACAACCTCGATCATGTAATAATTGCAAAAATATGGGGCATCTACAGTGTTATTGTAGGAATGCTCCGAGGTCGGGTGCACGTGACACTTCTCAGACGTCACAAGTATCATATGCTTTATCATGAAGTGGAAAACAGAATCATTCTCTTCATGATAATAGAGCTAGCCATGGTGATTCTCAAAATACCATGACTTCTCAACAAGGGAAATCTCATCATGGGAACAAAGAAAAAAGTGTAGCGACGATGCAATTGTATGGAGATGAGCAGATGATAGTCTATGTTCAGGCTAAACCATCTATAGTGAGAGGTACGATTCATTTTAATTCTACCCTTGTACAAGTGTTGTTTGATAATAGTGCATCACATTCCTTCATTTCTTCTCATGCTTTTGACTTCCTATGTTTAAAACTAGAAATGATGCCTTCTGTTTTGAAACTAAAAACTCCTCTTGGTAAAGAGAATTTTAATCTTTTATGTGTAGTTCATGTGCTTTAACTATTGATAGAGCTGAGTTAAGATGGGACTTCTTGATGTTGGACATGGATGTTTATGATGTAATCCTAGGTATGGATTGGTTGAAAATGTTTAAGGATAATATCAACTATTGTAGGAGAACATTTAGTTTCATGACTGAGGACGATATTGAGAAACACTTTAGAGGAGAGAGGATGATAAAGAAAGGTGAAAATATATTGTTGGAACTAATGGTGGGATCGATCTCTTACCAATTGGAAGTGTTGATTTTAGAATCAATGGAAGAGATTGAGGAAAATAGTTTTCCATATATTGTGGATCAATTTCCAGTTTCCTTTCCTAAAAACTTCTCTGGGTTACCCCCTATATGGGATGTGGAATTTACGATTGATCTTCTTCCGGGGACCAATCCTATTTATCTTCCATCTTATAGGATGGTACCAATAGAGTTGCGGGAATTTAAAGTGCAGTTAGTGGAGTTGGAAAGAAAGGGTTTCATTCGACCAAGTACTTCTCCATGGATAGCACCGGTGTTGTTTGTGAATAAGGAATATGAATCTCTTCATCTGTTTTCTTGATTATCGTATGCTCAACCAAGTTACGATAAAGAATACATACCCACTTCCATGCATTGATGATCTGTTCGATCAATTAAGGAGATCATAATTATTCTCCAAGATTGACTTGAAATCGGTATATCACCAATTGGGAGTTTGGAAGGAGGATATTCTAAAGACAGCTTTTAGAAGAAAATATAGCCACTACGAATATGTAGTCATGCCTTTCGGTCTGAAGAATGAACCAACAGTCTTCATGGATTTGATGAATCAGATATTTCAATGATATCTGGATTCTTTTGTTGTTGTATTTTTCGATGATATCTTTGTGTATTCAAAGACAAGGTTTGAGAATGAGGTGCACTAAGAAATAGTGTTACAAATATTTAGTGATCATCGTTTGTATGCCAAATTATCAAAGTGTGATTTTTGGATATGGGAAGTATGTTTACAAGGCCATGTCATTTCTATGAAAGGAATTTCAAATGACCTTGAAATGATATAAGTCGTTATCTCTTGGTAACCACAGAAGAATGTGTTCGAGATATGAAATGGTCTTGGTCTAGCAGGTTTCTAGCGATGCTTTGTGCGTGATTTCTCATGACTAGCTTCACAAATGACTGTTCTGACTAAGAATAATCCTCTATTCCAATGGATAGAAGAATGTCACAAATCCTTTTAGGAACTAAAAGTTTGGAATACATTGGCACCTATCTTGATCTTTCCAGAATCAGGATAGGGGTATGTGGTGTATTGTGATGCTTCGGGATCAGGGATGGGTTGTGTTCTCATACAAAGAGATCATGTGGTTGCTTATGGATCAAGGTAGTTGAGGTTGCATGAGAAAAATTACACAACACATGATTTGGAGTTAGCTGTAGTGGTCCATGATTTGAAAACAATAGAGACATTATCTCTTTGGTGAGAAATTTACTGTGTTTACATATCACAAAATCTTGAAACACATTTTCTCATTAAGATATTTGAATATCAGGAAAATGATATGGATTGAGTATCTCCATATTTTTTACTTTGACTTGATGTACACACCAGGAAAAGGGATTTCGGAGGTAGATGCATTGAGTAGAAAGTCATAAGCTCAGTTGGAGAAAGAAGCTTCAAATAAATGGAAGTTGATGTCGGTCTTAGTCGACATGCATGTGGAATGTGAAGACTGAGGTGATGTTGTTGTTTTATTTTTAGCAAAACATGTTCCTGATGTAGTAATTATGGTCAAAGAAGCACAAACATCTGATGCAGAATGTCTAGTTGTAAGTTCAGAACTCAATGGTGGGGAGACCATTGATGGCCAGAAACATGATGGGGGTTCAGTTTTGTGTTTCATAGATCAGATGATTGTACCTATGTTTTTTCTAGAACAACTCCTTCATGATTACCACCATTCAAGATGGTTTGTACATACAGGTACACAGAATATTTATAAGGCATTCAAGGCACAGTTTTGGTGGAGTGGCATGAAAAGAAAGGTGGTTGAGTTCGTCTCACGGTTCTTAACATGTCAGCAGTTTAAAGCAGATCATTAGAGACTAGCTGGTATGTTACAATAATTACCTATCCTAGTGTGCGAATGAGATCAGATATCAATGGATTTTATTATGGGCCCTCCTAGAACGGTCTGGAAACACGATGCCATTTGGGTGATTGTGGATCATCTAACTAATTCGGCCCATTTCATCCCTATTCGTAAAACTCATATGGAGGAAGATCATTCAAAAATCTATATTTGAGAAGTGGTAAAGAGGCATGGTGAACCAATTTCTATAGTCTCAGATAGAGATCTGAGGTTCACATCTTGTTTCTAGAAATCATTGAAGCAAGTCCTTGGAACATAGTGGACTATGAGTACGGAGTATCATCCTCGGATGGATGGGAAATCCGAGCGGATGATACAAACATTGGAAGATATTTTGTGGGATTGGGTAATGGATTTTGGTGGCTCATGGTAGGAACATATACCCTAAGTGTAGTTCTCATACAATAACAGCTATCAAGCCTCGATACGCATGGCTCTATTTGAAGCATTCTATGGACGTCCTTATTGTTATCCTCTATGATGGGTGGAAACTGGTGAAACTTCACTAATTTCTATGATCCTTATCCAAGAAAAAATGGAGAAGATTCAGTTGATTATAAAGAGGACGAAGACAACTCAGAGTCGTTATAAATCTTATGCAGATCGTCGTCGAAGACCATTGTTGTTCGTTGTTGGTGATCATGTCTTCTTGAGAATCTCTCCAAGGCTTGAACATCATCATTTTGGGAAGCATTGAAAGTTATCTCCTTGATACATTGGGAATTTTTAGATATTGGAACGGGTTGTAGAGGTGGCATATCGGTTGGAATTACCACCACAGTTCTGTTTGGTTCATAATGTCTTCCATATATCTCAGTTGAAAATGTATCATCCTGATCCTGACTATGTGATCAGATGGGATCCTGTTGACCTAAATCCAAATTCTTCATTGATACATATCCTGGTATGGATTTTTTATAGACAAGAAAAAGTCATACATGGAAAAATCATCGTTCTAGTGCGGGTTTTATGGCAGCATGGTCAGATTCCTGAAGAGACTTGGGAACGTGAAAAGGAAATGAAAGAGCAGTGGCACGAACTCTTTCAGTTGGCTGAAGGTTTTCTACATTCCAAGGATGGAAAAACCAATGCTGTGAAGAATATAGTAACCCCGGTTTCTGGTATGTAACCCTTACTTAATGTTTTTCATGGTTTTAATTTTAATGGTATTGAATGAAAGAGTCGGGAGAACATTGAATGAAATTTTGAGGCAAAGGGGAAGTCACATGGGAGGAACACGGTTTGTCTAAACTGTGCGGGAAAACCGTGCGCAGTGGGTCTTGGAGGCAGTAGCTTCCACATGTTCGATGCATGGTTTGTCTAACGATGTGGCCAGACCCTATGAGAAGGGTGGTCGGGGCTGTAGCTAACGCATAGTTAGTGCACGGTTTTCCAAACCATGTGAACTAACCTTGCGGGCACTTAAAAGAGATCCTTAAATTGTGGATCTCACGTGTTTTTTCCACTAAATGCCTCGTTTAAGCTCTTAAGTGGCCATAACTTGGGTTTTTGCTTCTCTTAAGGTCAAAAAAGGTTATCTCCTCATTCCAAAGGCAATCCAAAGGCTTCTCTTGGTGAATCGAAGCCTCATTCTTGAGGTATGTGATAGTTCATTGTTCTTGATCAGTTTCTTAGATCTACATAGATATACTTCTCCTCTTCTCTTAGTTTCATAGATCTATGCCTGTTATGGGTAGATCTATGCTTCTGGATGCCAAATATAATGAGATTCGGTCATGGTTGTGTTAGGATAAGAGATCTAAGGAGGTTATTTTGGAGAGTCGACCTGGGATTCATCAGCATTCTTTGACAGTTGTGGTTTTCGTAAAAACCTTTGAGGTAAGAGGGTTCACTCTCGACTCCTCTTGCTAGAATTGTTTGTCATAGATTCAAATTGGTTTATTTCAATGGATTTTGTTGTGAAAAGCATAGAATAAATCTTTTTTAGTGAGGATTTATGGTTTTGATGAGATTTTGAAATCTCGGTGAATTGTTGTGAAAAGTGATTTGGCTTGTTGAATTTAAAATATTGATTTTAAATTATCGGTTTGCTGAAATTTTAGTTGGTTTGATGAAAAGTGGTTTTTCAGTAAAGAGGTTGTTTTATTGAAATGTATTGAGATTGAAATGACTTTTATGGTATTGGTTTTCAATAAAAAGGTAGTTTTATTGAAATGGTTTGGAATTGAAATGGTTTGGCATTAAAATGGTTTTAATGGAAATACATTTAAATAAAAAGGTGTTTTAATTAAAATGGTGTTTTGGCATGATTTATGGGAATATGTGGTGTGTGTTCATATTGCATGTATGGGGCTTGGTTGAAATATGAACTTGTGATCAGTGCCAAACGTTTAATAGAACATGGTAACTATATGTACCGGGCTTGGTTGAAATATGACCTTGTGCTCGGTGCCAAAGGTGTAATGGAACATGGGAAAATATTACCTTGTGATGGATTTCTAGATTGATGAGAAACTGCTTATGAGTATGGAACTTTCATATCATAGCATGGATGGTTGGTTGCATGGGTTGTGGAATGGTTGGGTATTCCAAAAAGGGATATTGTGAAATGATTTTAAAGCTTGTTTGGTTATTTTTCTGAAAAAATAACTTCCTAGATAAACTGGTTTCAATTTCTCTTGGAATTCCTTTGATTATGAATGTTTTTCAAAACATGTTTATATTTAGTTATAAACTGCTTTTGAGAAAAAAAATTTATATAAAATATTTTTAAATAAATGTGGCTAACTATTTTATCCTAGTAGTGTGAGTGGGGATGTCATTGGGGGAAAACCTACAGAGTTTTCTACTCACCCCTGCTTTGGAACGTTTGTGCTATTACAGATGTTGTATTCTTGGACACTGGTAAATGTAATGCATATTATCGCTAGTGGCTCATGGTGATGCTTGAGAGATGTTTTGTAGCTTGGAGCTTGTGGGGCACAGAGTCGTGGTGTCTTTTGAGTGTCTTGAGTTGTTCATCTACTATGTAACTTGATGCTTAGTTTGGTATTTTGTTGTTCTTTACATGATGTGGATTGACATAATGAATTTTTTTAGTGGTGTTTCTTTTTCTCATGCATCATATAGTGAATTTTTTGTTATGGTTGGTTTATGTGTTATTTCTTAAAGGGTAAATCATCCACCAACTTATATTTGAAACCCTTCGGCATTTATTTCCTACCTTTGGCATCGTGGGGATGTTTCTTAAGGCCTATCAATGAATCGTTGTACTCTCAAGATAATGAGAATTGGCGGGTCATTACATCTATTGTGAATAGTATCATTGGATCACAAAAAAAATATACAATTTTGAAATTATTTATGAATGAATTCCCATTTTCTAGGAAAATTCATTAGAATAATATACTTCAATGAATATAGAATAGAATTATCGATCAGATCACATATAATTATGATATTATTTTTTTAGATTATGTGTTATAGGATTATATCAACTTGAAAATTTTTCTTAAAGATCATTAGCATGATTATATATTAATAAATATCTTGCATGTAGTGAAGACTGAAAATATTATGTATGATCATGACATGATACGAATGTAATTTTCATAAATATATATATATATATATATATATAGATATATATATATATAAGAATTAGTTGTTATTAACCTCAAACTGTTGGAGGACAAAGAATTTAATTATTTGGATGTTGTCATATGAACATGGATAAACCTTTTTATGAAAATATTACTTCAATTAATTTAATATTCATTACATCAATTTATTATTGCATTAATCAAATCATATAGTAATTTTGTATTTTTTATATAGGATTATTTATGGAAATGAAATTACTGTATGGAGAAATTAATAGGAATTATAGATGTTTCTACTTATTTTCATATCATTTTATTTCCTTAATAAAGATTTTATATTTTTAAATTCTTCTTTTATTTAATGACGGTTAATCTCTAAAGATGTATTTATTTAAATAGAATCTTATTATATTTGATAGGGAATGAATTTTTTATTTATTTTATATTTGTACTGTAGAACATTAGAGGTTATATTCTTATTTTATTCATTATTTATTATTTCAATTTCAATTTTTTTAATGTTCCTTCATTCTGCTTCTCTTTCATTTTAAATATACGATTCATAAATAAGGGTTGTGTTGTTCAAGTTATATATGTCCGGGTTTTGTAACAATCAATAAAGGGGGAGAATATTGATTTTCTCCTTTTCACAATAATATATTTTATTTTATAATTACAAATTCAGTTTTTTCTAAATAATTATATATTTTAAAAAAATATTCTAATATTCACATGTTTTCTGTTTATTATATATTCTTTCTATTCATTTTTTATTTTTTATTTTTATTATTATTATTAATTTTATTATTATATTCTTATTCACATTTTCTTAATAATGGAATTTATCTTTGTGAATAATGTTATGTACTGTAGTGTATCCACTTATGAAGTTTAAACAGAATTTTTTAGGATGACAACATCATCTTATATATTCCATAGTATTAAAAAATATCAGATATATTTATATTTATCTAGGGGAAATATTTAATATATTGATGAATTTCATTTCATAATGATCAAAATGATATTATAGTTGTTTTTTTTAATATTACCTAATTCATTTATGTTATACATTGTGGAATTAAATTACAAATTGTTTTTATAGTGTAAAATCATAAAAAAATTGTTTCATTAATTTTTTATAGTAGAAAGTCATATTTTTTTGGATCTGTTTATATAAAAAGAATGTATATGTTGGGAAATATTCAAAAGGAATTATATCTTGCTTTAATCATACATTTAGAAAATATTTTAAATTCACATATTATTAAAAATGTTATCCAATTAAATATTTAGGAAATTAAATATTTCTAATATAAATATTTGAAAGATCATAACATTATTGAAAATTTTATCATAGTATGTTAAAATTTTATTTAATCTTATACTAATTTTGATTTACTTTGATCCCAATATATCATGATATTCATGTTTTTATGGTGTAATAAAGTTATCGGGAAATTATGTTGTTTAAAAAATAGGGATACCAAGTATATTAAATAATAGAATAGAAAAATTGTAAATTATGAATTCCAAGTTCCAAATGAATTTACTAGACCACATCATGCTTCTCTTGGTGAATCCATGGCACATTTATTTTTAAAAATATTAAGAATATATTTTAAAACTGATAAAAAAAAATTCTTAGATGTATTAAATTAATATACATGTGACATAATTTATGGATATTATATTAATTAAATAGAAATATGTAATCGAATCCATAATTCCCATGAAGAAAAGTTTTAACAACTTTTATTTAGTTATTATTTTCAAAGGTATATTAAAGACTAAAATTATATGGAAATAAAAATCAAATGTTTTTGAAGATTTAGGGGTTTTTATTAAAAATATAAAAATATAATTTTAAATTCTAAATAAATTTAAACAAATGGTTTTATGATATAGATTTACGAACTTATGATTTTTTATTATTACTATACATAATTGTATCATATGATTAAAAAATAATTTCAAAAATTATTAATAAATTGGTCATGTTGTTGCAACTATTTGAACACAATTTATTATATGTAGTTTTCAGATTTTTTTTCATTATCATTTACTATTTCTGTATTTTATTTTTTTATTATTTTCCTAAAAAACATTTTTATCTTTTTCATTATACATCCTTAGAGGCATGGGTCTAAAACTAGGTTCTAATTCCCCTTAAAAAATCATATCATTATGTTTGTTGTTACTCTAATAGAAAATGTAGGATATAATAGTGTTAGGACACCCATTAAAAGTCGTGTTCCTAGTGGAACCATATCTCTCAACTATTAAAATATTGTGAAGAGTATGTAGTAATTTTTTGATCTAAAAAACATTAAAAATATATTTCATTCATATTTACTTTTAATCATTTCTAGTCAATTTACATTATTTTTTATTTTCTATTTCAAAATTATCTAAGCCAACATTAATATCTATCATAAGTATAACAACTATCTAAAAAATGGTTCAATTTAGATTAGATACGATGGGTATGTTGAGCTATAATAGATACTAATAGTGTTCATAATTTTTTAGATAATCATTGAAAAACGAATACATGATTAACTATACTCTATGGTCTTGACCATTAATCAAATAAAAACTATGAGATTTCTCTTACACTATGGGAGGTTTTCATTTTCAGGGAAATTCATTATCACTATGTCCAAAAGAATATTTAAATTCATTTGATTATATATATTGACTCTAAATGTTTTAGGCATGGAAAAAATAATATTTTTAGGAAGTGGACAAAGGAGAAATGGTTCCACATAGGTCTTAGAAGTTATGTGGGAGAAAGAATGAAATTTCTCATAAGTTGGTTTATTGGGTTACTAATAGACCATAGTAGTCAATTGAATTATTGAGAAAAAATAATGTTAATGAATAATTACATAATCCATGTATGATCATAATTTTTGATAATCATTGATCCAAATTGGGTGTGCCTTGGATAAAGGGGATACTGGGGGAACTAGTGAGGGTTGATCATGGATCAAATTTATTGAGGCCTCATGCCACAATATTTACGTACTCTTAAATTGTTTCATTTCTAGAATGGGGCACTTCAAAATAGACTATATATAGACATATAAAAAATGGTCATTTAAATGGTTTTTGGATGTGAAAACCTTAAAATGACCACAATACCTATATTTTCTATCACATTTCCTTAGTTTTGAGTTGAAAACAACATAAAAGATAATTCTTTAATTCCTGGGTGTGCAATTTCAAACAGTTTTTGTTCATATGTCTCTTATCTCAATATTCATTAGAAATTTCTATAATAAAGGTCATTTGGTGGCCCATTTATTAGATTGGGTGTGTTAAAAGCCTAACCACTTATGGTAACCACCAAAAACAATTTTAGGAACACTTTTGTTTCTTAAGGTTGAATGTATCAGATCTAATGTTTGTGTCTTTACAGGTGTAGATGAGGTACTTCATAGAGGTATTAAGGAGGGAGCACACATGGGTTATGATAAGGGTGTGCACACAAGTGGCAAGTATGTCATACAAGTTTTTTCTAAAGAGAGAGAGTGTGAGGGTTCTTCGGAGGGTATTTTCATAGGCCATGAGGTGGGAGTATATGGATGAATAGTATAGTTGAAAACTAACCATCATTAAAAAATATTTAAATTCCATTGGGACATTATTATGATATCCCTGAAAAAATATGAAAACCAATAGTACACTAATAAATTTTCAATTCCCATGACATTAGTTGTTGTGTCTTGATAATATCTTATTTTTAATTGTTTTCTACATCTTAATGATTGTTATGTGAAATTAATCTCTGATAAAAATTTGTGATATTTCTAAAAAATTTATATTATATATACTGTAATTAAAATAAAAAAATTTCCAAGATGGAATTACTCAGACATTTCGTAAAATTTCTAATATACTTTGTAATTGTTTATTGAAATCCAAAAAAAATTAAAATGGTAAAAAATCATTACCAAATTAACATAATTTTATTATTTTTACACAAACATGAATATACATTTGTTAATGTTGTTGTGAATTTTTTATGATAGTGAGTTGATGTGTAAAATGATGTTTCTATTATTATTAATTTTTGAGAAATTATACGGATTTTTTAAATCATTTTCTATATAAGGATACATGTGTTATTTTGATATATAAAATGAAAATATATTAGAAAATCAATTATGTTATTGATCTTGAAATATTTTGTTTTCTTTAAAGTGGTAATTTCACATCAATGTAATGTTATCAATATTTAGATTAATTTTCCATTTTAATCTTAACATGTTATTTTTGTTAATGTGGTTGAATAAAAATGATAAGTATAATCCAAATCTATTGAATTTTGATGTTTTAATTTATAATAATAATCTATTTTTTATATCATTTAGTATACAATTTCATTTTTTTAATTAATTTCTTATAATTAGTAAATAATTTAATTGAGATGTATTTTTATAATTTGATATTAATAAATTTATTTTGTAATTATAAAATGTGATGATGATATAGTAATTGATTTTTATATAAATTTATAGTTTATATATCAAATTATAAATATACGTAAACAAAAATGTACACCCACCAATATTTTTAGATTTATTAGCATGTGTATAGATATCATTTTATAAATTTGATAATAATTTCATAATTAACATTCATATATATGTCTGTGCATTAATTTGTTATTTAAAATTTATAAATTGATAGTTTTTAATACATCATAAAAATATTATCCAGTATTATATATTAAAATGGTTGTAGATGTCATAAAATAATTTCGTATTTATCAGTTGTATACTTGTGAAGATATCACTTTTTGGTGACCTACTCACAATGAAATTATTACTCGTCAACTTTTTAATATATTTTTGATTATATATTTCATTAATCATTTCATTTGTCTCCAAACATAAGAATATGAAATAATATATTCAATATATTTTCATTATATCTTGATAATTAATCATAATTGGTTTCCTATTAAGCTATCCCCCAATAATTTCATTTTTGAACAATGTTTGGAACATCTTGTTTTAAAAATGGGTAATGAATCAATCAATAATCTAAATATCAATATCAAATATTCTCATTCTATTTATATTTTCCTTTATTATAAACTATTGTTTAATTATATTTTTTTGATCATATACTGAATTTTTTTTAAAACACATTCATTTTCCATTACCAATCAAGTGGAATAATTTTTATTCAAATTAATTTTCCTTCCATGTTTTGTAATTATTAGTCAAATAATAATTATGAACAATATGCAGGTAAATTTATACTCTTAGAAGATTCTATAAAACATATATTCCTTAAAATGAATATATCATTTCATTAAATGTTGTTATAGATATATAATACATTTAATTCACTATATATGTCATATACATTTGGTGTCTCCAATTCATTTAACCCTTACATGGCCCCCATTAGTTAATTTATATGAATAACCACCAACTAAATTGTTAATGATAAACGTGTATGGGTCTACTAAAGATAATATTTTAGGATTCAGATCAGTTTTTTATGACTAAAATGTTACAGTGAAGGTATATTTTTACTTTTATTATATAATAATTAATATAACTGAAGAGGAACCTATGAAACTAATTGTGACAATTATAAATCAAATCAATAATTTTTGGAATAAAATATATAATAGGATTTAATAATTAGTGTATGTGAAGGGATTCGAATAGAATAGGTGAATCTCAGAAAATCACGACCGATTGTCGCCTATCAACCGGTCAATGTTCTAATTATATGCTAATGTCTATAACAGCACTCGGGTCGAATCCTCAATGATGATACTTTTTAATAGTTATTTGTTTTTAGTTGATTATATTCTTATTGGGGGGTGTTTTCAGGGATTATGAAATGAATAATTGATTAATATTGATTTAACAAATTTATAAAGATTGGGTGACTTCATTTTTACGGAGTTAAGATTGTGATATCCTTGAGCTTTGCTTTATATTTCATTTAAATTGACACTCACTTAATAAGATAATGTTGATTTGAGTTATTAAGTGTTAAAGATATAATCCAAGACACAACATACCATAAGATTCTAATATCAATTAGAGATTCTAGATGGTAGAGTATTTATGGTTCCAATAATCAATGGAATCCACATGGTAAACAAAAAAAGTCATTAATCCATGACACGTTAAGTCCAACATACACAATGTTAATTTGAATAATATTTATCGAGAAAATACTCTCAATCTCATAACATCCATAAATTTTGATTCAGTCTAATAATATACTTAATCATGCATTAATATTTTTATTAATAAGTTTTAAATAATTATTTTTTATGACTTATCTCAAAACTCAATGTCATTTGGACCTATGGATCCAAAGTTATGGCAGTTTGATTAAACAAAGTTTAACTGTCTATTTAAATCAATTCTTTTTAAATGGCCAAAATGTAAATGGATTTTTGTATAGGAAGATTCCATAAAATCAAAATTCTTTCTTCATTAATGTCGGCCACCTGTATCTCTTATTTCAAACTGAAAAATCTCAGCTGGATTTGATGACTACATCAGGATACATGTCATGAATACTGTAATTATTTTAATTCCCGCCCAGAATGGTGGGCCGAGTTTAAATGAATCATTTGGGCCCCTTGTATTTTTATTTGGGACTTATATTTTTTATCCAAGACTCCTTACTTTGGCCCCCGAACCTTTGAGTAAAATGAAGGAATTGTGACTTCCTGATTGATCCCAGCAATTAAATCTTGCTGGCTGGTCAAGTTTCTTTACAGATTTTTTAGGCCATCGTGTGTGGTCCATATGGGCCTTTAAATAAGAGAATTGGCCCATGATCCCTTCTAATGAAATGTTTTGTATTAAATAAGCAATTAAACAAAATATGAACCACACTATTTGAATCAATCAGGTGAGATTTATAAATAAAATAGTAATCTGACTCAATTTAAGTACTTCTAAAAATGATAAAAAAATTATACATAGTATTAAAACATTAATATTTCACACAAATTATGCACATTTCATATAAAATCATTAAATGGGGTATATAATAAGTATTGAAAATATTAATAACATCAAATCCCCCACACATAGTCTTGTGCATGTCCTCATTTGCAACAAATATAAAAACATGACAAAATCATTTTCACTCACCATCAAATATTAAACTTTTGTTTTCCATTATCATTGGAGGTTTAGAAAATATCAATCATTCATATTGAATTCCACCAAATGTTTTTACAGATACAATGTTCTAAATATAATTCATTTTTTTATTCTTGAATATATAAATGGAAATTGGTGGCACACAAAACATAGTCCTCTCAAGATGATAAAATTAGTTTATGGAGCGTCACTCATTCACCAACCAAAAGTGAAAATTACATAGTTTGTTAGATATCTTAGCTTCCACTAAATATCTAAATGTGCTAAAAAAGAAAGAGGTTTTTTAAGGGGTTTTTTGTGTCTATGGGATGGTAGTAATATGATATCCAAAAGATAGGAAAAAGGGGTAAAACACCAACATATAAAAAGCAATGCACATTTTTTTTGAAACGAGACATGAAAGGAAATGGAAACACATATTTACAAGTGAATGATTGTGTGAAAAATACACAATAGAGGAAGAAAATTTGAAGGGGATGAGAAGTTGAAATATTTATAAACCACAAAACTTCTCCCAATGACATAAGAATATACTACAAGTGTTTTTTTATTCTTTTCTCTTTTTTTGAAAGTTGGAATTAGAAAAGATCTCACATTCATATCTAAACCCATCATTTATATCCTCACGACATTAACTGTAATAGTTATAACAAGATAAAAGGATGATTAAGAGTGATTTTTGACACACCAAAGACAAAACCCAATTTATTTATTTTTGATTTTTTTGAATTTTTTTGATTTTTTTAATTATTTATTTTTAACACTTATCATTAAAATTTGATCAATATGACATAATCTTATATAAATTCCCAAAAATACACTGAATGAAAACCTCTCCCTCATTGAGAAATGGATTCTTTCCCTATAGTATATGATAACTTGGTGAAATCAACAAGTGTTAAAAATAATTAATTAAAAAAATCAAAAAAATCACAATAAGAAATTGGTTTGTGTCTTTGGTGTGTCAAAAATCACTCTTCATCAAGCATATGATAACTTAGTGAAATCAACAAAGGGTACGCAAAATGAAATCCATTTCAGCCACAGTTAAATTTTAAAAAAAATAAGCAATGAAAAATTCATTTTCATATTGGATGGGATAAGGTATTGGGCTTGTAATGTGGCTAACAAAGAAAACGTTTTCATAGGCTCGAAGTGGATTTCAAATGTAGGATTATTGTAAGGGAAATGGGAGGCTATTTGGCCATTGTGATTCTCATGTGGTTTAGAAAACACATCTATCATATTAATGCACACTAAAGTTGGAAATTTAGATCATAGGTTAAAAAAATCAAGAATCTCAAATGGGGTTGAAAACATGCATTTTGAAAATATGGCCATAGGTATCCTTGGCATGAAAGTAAATGGTTTTCTTCACTGGTGGGGAAAAATAATTTTAAATATCAAAAAGTGATTATTAATTATTGTTTGGGTTTGAAACAATATTCTTTATCCATATTTATGAATAAACCACAAAATTTTTGAGATAAAACTATGTATTTTGACTCCCAAAAATGGTTGGAAAAAATTTTAAAATTTGATTTTGAGTAATCAAAACTCTTGTTTTTCAATATTTTTTTAAGTGATTTTTTTATTTTTTTAGTTTATTAGGTTTTTATTTTAGTTTTTAATAAATAAATACCCACAAAAAATAGAACGAGTAAATAAAATGGTTTGATAAAGAAAGTTGTAAAAACATTAAAGAGAGGGGAAGAAGAATAATGAGAGAGAGAGAGATAAGAGGAGTTAAAGGTAAAGAGGTGCCCCTGGTTTGAATCTGGTCAGTTGCCATCTCCATCCAGTGGTGGGTCAACTGCAGAAGTTGAGGATTTGATGGAAGTCTATGTGGTTCCCGGATTGTGTGCCACCCCATGGTGATATGTTAACCGGTGTCCATTAACAGTGAATGTCCTTTTGGAAGATGGGTCATGAACTTGCACTACACCAAATGGATAAACATTAGTAATAACAAATGGGCCTTACCAACAATAATTAAGCTTACCTGGGTGAATCTGAAATCAAGAGTTGATAAGCAATACATTTTCAACATCATGGAATCACTTTATCATGGTGTATTTTTCATGGAGTACCTTAGCCTTTTCTTTGTACAGATTGGAATTCTCATAGGATTCCAGTCGAAGCTCCTCAAGTTCATCCAATTGAAAAATCTTTTTTCACTATATTTTTACAATCAAAATTACATATTTCTACAGACCAAAAAGGCTAATGTTGGATTTCAACTAGTAAATGACATGATTTACCAAAAACATGCCTAAATGGAGGCGTCCTAATGGGTGTTTTATAGCCCATTCTATAAGCCCAAAGTGCTTCACCAAGTCTGTCAGGACAGTCTTTCCTAGTGGGTTTTAGAATTCCCTCAAGAACTCTTTTCACTTATTTATTAGATAGTTCATCCATGCCATTTTTCTGAGGGTGATATGCAGTTCAGTTTTTATGTACAACCCCATTCTTTTTCAAAACATATTCCATTGATCTATTACAAAAATGGTTTCCTATGTCACTGATTAATGGATGTGGTGTGCCAAATCGCTTGAGGATTTGTGTCTTTTGAAACTCACTTACAGTATGTAAATCATCATTTGTAGTGGGTTTGGCCTCGACCGATGTAACACCATGACCCAAGTTACCCATAGTCTGTGCATTATTTTAATACATTTCCATGATTATAAGGAATCAAGTCCCCAAGGACCGATAAATTTAGGAGTCTAGGAAAATAGATTACATGCTTGAATGTTACATTACACTTTATAACAAACAAAAAAACATAAATAATCCTTTATTAACTCCATTATTCCCTTGGCTTAACCCTATATATCAACCACAATACACCTCTTGGAATCCTGGGAAAAATAAAACATAGAAAGGGGTGAGTTCAGATGCTCAACAAGGATAACAATACAGTGGAAACTTTCATAAATAAGCATAAACATTTAAGTCAATGTATAACTAAAACAAAGGCCTTTTAAACATGAACTTCATCATAATATGGAAAAAAATAAAATGAAATAATTCTATTTACTTATTCACATGGATATTCTACTAGTTTAATAATCACATGCAATATCACTAACCACTTTTATAATGATAGAATGCATTTCCAGACTATCATATCCACATAGTCAAGGCCTTGTTCCAAGACTACAAATAATATTTTTTCAAGGCCATGTGCAAAGACACTAGTTTGTCTCATGAGACCTACCGATGCATCGAGGAGCTATAGTGGGGTCCACCCATCACTTACTAAGTCCAATGCATTCATAATATGAATAGGTTTAAACATAACATAAACATTATTATTAAAACTGGCTTACGAAATGTCAATAATTTACCCATAAACCATGAATGGTTTAAAAATAACACATTCACAGTCAAACATATCACAAAACCTCCAATACAATATGGAATATTGGTATCATAATAAATCATCTTCAAGAAAGTTTAAAATCCATTAAAGGATTTTGACATAGATGAATATGATTTGTAAAACTCTTTGAGAGAAATATCCTTTTTTCATGAAAACATTTAAAAGTCACACAATTTAGAAAGGAATACATTAAAATATATTTTTGAATCAAGGTTTCACATACCACTTTGAAACTTTTTAAAGTAATTAACATTTTAAAACATTCATGTCCATTTAAAGAAATCCTTAAAAATATTTTGAAAACATGGAAATTAAAGAAAATGGTTTAGAAGAATAAATAATTATAACATTTAAAATTATGTTTGAGTAAAAAGTACCTTAAAATAATCCCTTTGAAAAATATTTTATGAAACATTGACATGGATAATAAATATTTCCCAGTAGATACTTACATAAAAACAACCTCAGATAATAATGAGATTGTGAAATTAACCATTACCAATTTGCTAACATACGAAACATAAACCCCATGAAAGAGGTATCATAAAATTTTATGTAAATACACATAAAGTAAAGTGTATTACACAAATAATACAATTATGGGCAGTACATACATCACACAAAAGGTAATAGTGGCAATATGGCACGAATCTCACGTGAATAAGGAGTGAGATGAAAACCCCTTACC
The DNA here is from genome assembly GCA_963277665.1 of Viscum album. Taxonomy (NCBI): domain Eukaryota; kingdom Viridiplantae; phylum Streptophyta; class Magnoliopsida; order Santalales; family Viscaceae; genus Viscum; species Viscum album. The sequence continues at coordinate 438,306,740 of OY728158.1, forward strand.
TTGCACTTTACATTAGTCGAGGGTACGTTTAACCTCTTGTATGAAGAAAATAGAATGTTATTAAATTATAAAAGAACCATTTTAGTATTTATGATATCATACATTATTCATTTATGACTTTATACTACCCATTTAATAATAATTTCAATGTTAAATTAACATTTCGTGTAATAATAGCTTTCTTTACCGTACGTGTTTTAACTTGTTACTCTTGATTATATCACATATATCATGATTTAAATACTTCCAAAATATAAAACATGATATATATATATATCATATATATTTAGAATATAACTTTTTATAATAGACATATATATGAAATGGGAAACACTGTTTATGGAGATGGTAGTCCGTACGTACGCATAAACGTTGTTTCCTTTTTCATAACGTATTCAACGAAACTAAGTGAATAAAATATATGTAAGTATATATATATATATATATCTCCAGTATCATTATTATTTCATATATTAAAAACATATTAGTAATATATATTTTTATAATTGTCGATGAATGGTGAATGTGGAAATGAATCTCATTGCATCTTGGAGACGGTAATCTGTACGTACGCATGAGCGAGAATATTATTTACTTAAAACTGTGGAATATAATGGTATATTAATTTTACGGAGACATTATCAGGTTATTTTCATTATTTATATACATATTACTCATCATTATATCCATCCAAATAACAGAGTGTTGAATAGAAAATTACACCATGGCATGGAGATAGTAAGTCGTACGTACGCACGCATGGTGACATTATCATTCATAAGATGAATAGAATAATGAATATAGTTGTGAAATATTTATAATAACATCACATTATAAATAATATATTGGATTTATTATTTGATAATGAATATAACAAAGAAAAAAGAACTGGAAGAAGAAAGGAACTTGAAAGAGGGTGGTGAAATCATTTCCTCTTTTTCGGGTTCTTCCTTTTGATTTGATCAAAATGGGTCCTTATGTTGGATTTTGGATAAAACTAAGGCCTCTAGGTTAAAGTGATGATAGTTTATAGGGTATTTGGGAAGGGCTTGGCCGATCCAAATGGCATAGAAGGTGTGAATTAGAGTAAAGTGGAAGTTCCCTTTTATAAGAGGGGTGAGGGACACCTTAGGAAAAACTTAAAATATTATTTTATAATAAATTCATATTCAGTTTATAGTGGATCTAAATTTATTTATTTCGAGGATAAGGAGGGGATGGGTCTAAATAAACTTATCCAATTGGTTTTATATAGTTTTGTGTCACTTTATTAACTTTATATTTTAGTTTTAACTCTTAGTTAATTAGTTAGACATTTACCATGTCTCTTTGTATTTTTATATTATATGGTTAATAAACTTACTATAAAATTTCAATCGACCCCCAAGTGGTCCACTAATTATACAAATATAATTATATAAGTCCTTTGGATGAAACATAGATTTTTAGGAATATAATATCAATTAATAATATAATATTTGTTTTAAAAACTCTTTTTTATCAATTTTGACACTATTGAGTATTTTGTTTTTTATAAATTCAAAAAATCTTTATTACTTAGAAAAAAATTCAAATAAAAAATCCTAATATGTCATATTAACCTATAAAATTATTTTACTTCCTAAAAAGACTCAAATTACATTTATTTGGGTATTTATAATATCAATTATCTTAATCTTTCATTAATACGGTAATTATTGCATCATCAGTGTGTCACAAATAAATTAAATTATTTAATGTATAAAAATTATAAATAAAATAAAATTATGTAGGAAATCTATTCATTTTATAATTTACATTTATAATCGAATTTATATTATGTATAACCCTATATTAAAAAAGTTCTATTTATTAATATTGGATTTTAACTATTTTAACTCTTCTTTGAATTAAATAATAATAAATGTCCTAATCTTATCCAAGTGGACCTAAATGATAATATTTTATTTCAAAGGTTATTTTTGGTCGATATAAACTTGTCTAAAATAATTAGGTCATGTGTTAGGGTAATATTAATATCAAGTTTACCCTTTTTTACCGTATTTACATTTAACCGTGCAAAATAAAGGTACAAATATACTATTCACCAAAATTTATTTTTCTCTTATTGAACCACATTTTAGTCCATGATATTAACCTTGTCTCTAGGATTTTCTAAATTCCACTCACAGAAGCTATAAAATTATGTTTAATGTGAATTTTCTAATTCTCCTACGAGATGGGTAAAAGACGGTAAAAAGTTCAATTAAATTTTTTATATATCTAAAATTATTATAAACTAACACCAATGAATTAAATTAAACATATATAGGTATTATGTATATATTTTGACCTTAATTAAATTTAAATAAAATAAATAAAAATTTAAATAAAAATTTTGTTTTAAACTATAACTCAGTGTTTTTTCACAATTCATAAAAAATTGAATGTTTTCAAAAAAAATACCAAAAATTCACCCTAAGCTAATTTCAAGATTCCAAATCAAAAATAATGTCCATTTTGAATGATAAAATTTATAAAATTTCAAAAAGTGCGTATTATTATTCATAACGGCTAATTTGATTGGTTGTGGTGTGTGTTAAAACTCGAAGTTGCGTACAATACAAGCTACTGTATTATTTAAAGAGAAGCATACTGTGGAAGCTTGGGGTGTTATATTATCTGATCCTTCAATAAATTGCATCCTCAAAATTTATGCTTGGTATTGGAAATATGGTGTTGATAATTCAAAATATCTTAGTTGAAATCCCGTATGGAAAAATGAATTAATGAGGCCTCTATTTAAAATAAAGAGTTGTAAGTATGAAGGTTACAGAAAATAACACATACAATGGTTCCATGTAGGAAGACATGGATATGGAAGAGAAATCTAACCATCAATATCTGATGGAGAGTGGTAGTGAAGATGGCTATGAAAAGGCCAACAATCACAAATCCATAAATTTGTGATGATATAAGGTACCATCTAGGAAAACATTTTTGTTCTAAGTTCCTTTTATTATTGTTGAGGAATTTATTTATGAGATTGGCATTATTTATAAGGAGATATACTTACTTTATAATTATAGTTTTATCTATTAATAAATTTCTACCACAATCCCATCCATCACTCCAAAACCCAAAAATACTCTATTTATCCTAATCGTATAGGGTTCCCAATATAATGAATTTATACTTAAAATATTAGACCCATTAGAAAAAGAAACTACATTATACCGTCCAGGAAATTCAGGTAGTCCAATGGTAGGCGATAAATCATAATCGCACTATGGTTGTGGGTTCGATTCCCCTAGATTTGTCCGACGCGACGGGTTGTCACATGGTCTGTGTGTTGTCCTTTTTATAACAATCAAAAAATAACCTTAACAACAGTATATTAATCCATTCCAACCTTTAGACTTATCCAAAACAAATCTATCCAAACTCACAGTAAAAAAGTTATAAGGAAGTTAAGCACATTGAAGATCCTTTTTTCCACATAATAACATGTGAACACCTTCATCATGTATTATTTTAAAACATGGTAACATCATGAATTACCATAAAACCTTATTGATTACATTCATTCTCCCTTATTCCATATAGAATACTGGATATAATCCTTCTATCCAAAAATGTTGTAAACTCCAACAATGACAAATCATTATTCATTTTCAAGGTAGTCAATAATATCCAATATAATTTATTTAAATCAAATATCTCTTATTCCAAAATCACTACCTCATTATCAGGACCATATTAAGGATTATCTTTCCTTCAAGCATGTATTTTACCAAAAGTGTATCTCACTATAATCTCAAATCCACAATAAAATAGTACTGCAATAAAATACTTATTTATCTCCATAATTCATATAACCAGTATACTATAGATACAACACTCATATGAAATAACTCTATAATAACAACATAATAACACTAGTCATTCATCTTCATCCAATGTAGTATCATAAATTCATTATTATCCAATAATATCATTTACGATATACTCTTATGACTGGGACACTGATTCATGTAGTGTCTCAACACCTTGCAAATGAAGCAGTTTACATTTGATAACTTTTTCATACCCTTTCAATCACGTACTTGGTGTCCTTTTTCTCCAAACATATAATAAACACCCATTTACTTCAAGAATTTACCAAGGTGATTATTTCCACATTTATCAGATATGGGAAAATCCTTCTTTCCCCTATTCCCTTTATCCATCTTTCTCTCTACCATCATTTTCTTCTCTTGATTTGATTCAAATCCATAGGACTCAAAGAAATATTTATTTATCTTACTAACATATGATATTATTTATTCATTTTTTGAGAATACATGGGATAAAGTTCCCCTTATAAATGTGGTCTTAATACCATGAATGATATGACCCTTCTTAATCTTTGGATCATACGTATTTCTAGATTTCTCATTTCTTCTACTGAGCACTATTTCTAACCAATGGCATACAGTAGGTCAGTTTATGAATCACAATTATTAATTCCAAACATGTTAAATATATAACATAAATTGAATAGTTTATGGAAATAATCCATAATCATAAAGATGTTTTCCTTTGCAATGTATATACTCATAAACCCTTCATTATGATTTGTAATGAAAATGAAAATTATCCTAAGAATATCCCACGGGAGTGTCGTAACCAAGAGTTTAGCAAGTCCCATAGTCGTGCACCAGTTCCTGTTTGAGTTTAACTCAATGCGGTGTTTTCGAGTTTTACCCCTAGGTACATCTGTACTAGAGCAACCTTTACCTGCTCATATCCAGATAGGGATGTATTTTCTTGGAATACTCACAAAATTTCTACATTACCAAAATTCTAGGATCTTCTTCTATACTAATCCTCAAAGTTTATCTTAGTTATATGGGATCTAATAAGAGTTTATCTAAATCTAGCCTCCAAGGTTATTTCTAAACTTCCACTGATAACAACTGTAACTCCCCGACCCGTGTTACCCAGAGTCGGTACATTATTTTAATACATTCGCATGATTACAAAGAATCATGTCCCGAAGGACCAATCGGTTTGACAGTCATGGAAAATAGATTACATACCTGAATGTTACATTACACGTTATAACATACAAAACAACATAAATAATCCTTTAAGAATTTCATTATTACCTTGGCTTAACCCTATATATCAATCACAATATACTTCTTGGAATCCTGGGAAAAATAAAACATAGAAAGGGGTGAGCTCAGATGCTCAGTATGGATACCAATACAACAGAAACATTCATTAATAATCATAAACATTTAAGGAAACGTATAACTAAAACAAAAGTATTTTGAACTTGAAATTAAGCATAATATGGAAAATATAAAATGAAGTAATGTGATTTACTTATTCAAATGGATATTCTACTAGTAGAATAATCAAATGCATTATCACTAACCACTTTCATAATGATGGAATGCATAATTCCAGACTATCATAACCACATAATCAAGGCCTTGTGCAAAGACTACAAATAATATTTTGTCAATGCCTTTTTCCAAGACACTATTTTGTCTCATGATACCTACTGATGCATCGAGGAGCTATAGTAGACTCTACCCGTCACTTACTAAGTCCAATGCATTCCTCATATGAATAGGTTCAAACATAACATAAGCATTCTTATTAAAACTGGCATAAAAATGTCAATAATTTACACATAAACCATTAATGGTATAAAAATATCACATCCACAGTCAAACATATCACAAAACCATCAATACAATACGGAATAATTGTATCATAATAAATCAACTTGAAACAAGTTTAAAATCCATTAAAGGATTTTGACATAGATGAAAATGATTTGTAAAACTCTTTGAGAGAAATATCCCTATTTCATGAAAACATTTATAAGTCACACAATTTAGAAAGGAATACATTTAAATATATTTTTGAATAAAAGTTTCCCATACCACTTTGAAACTTTTTAAAGTAGTTAACATTTTAATACATTCTTGTCCATTTAAATAAATCCTTAAAACCATTTTGAAAACATGGACATTAATGAGAATGGTTTAGAAGAATAAATATTTATAACATTTAAAATTATGTTTGAGTAAAAATTCCCTTAAAATAATCCCTTTGAAAACTATTTTATGAAACATGGACATGGATAATAAATATGTCCCAGTAAATACTTACGTAAAAACAACCTCAGATAATAATGAGATTGTGAAATTTACCCTTACCAATTTGGTAACTTACGAAACATACACCCCATGAAAGAGGTATCATAAAATGAATATGTAAATACACATAAATTAAAGTTTATTACATAAATAATACAATTATGGGTAGTACATACCCCACACAAAAGGTAATAGTGGAAATATGGCACAAATCTCACGAGAATAAGGAGTCAGATGAAAACCCCTTACCTTGCATTTTCTTTTTTTCAAGGTTACGTTTAAACTCATGAATGAAGACCGTAGTATGTTATTAAAATATAACAGAACCATATTAATATTTATGATATCATAAATTATTCATTTATGACTTTATACTACCCATTTAATAATAATTTCCATGTTAAATTAACATTTTAGGTAATAATCGCTTTCTTTATCGTACGTGTTTTAACTTGTTACTCAGTATTATATCACATAGATAATGATTTAAAAACTTCCATAATATAAAACATTATTTATATTTCATATATATTTATAATATAAATATGTATAATAGACATATATAGGAAATGGAAAACACCGTTTATGGAGACGGTAGTCCGTACGTATGCATAAACGTTGTTTCCTTTTTTATAACGTATTGAATGTAACTAAGTGAATAAAATATATGTAAGTACATATATATATATGTATATATATATCTCCAGTATCATTATTATGTCATATATTAAAAAATATTACTAATATATATTTTTATAATAGTCGATGAATGGTAAATGTGGAAATGAATCTCATCGCGTCGTGGAGATGGTAATTCGTACGTATGCACGAGCGACAATATCATTTACATAAAGGTGTGGAATTGGATTGTATATTAATTTTACAGAGACATTATCATGTTATTTTCATTATTTATATACATATTACTCATCATTATATCCATCCAAATAACATAGTGTTTCTGTACGTATGCACGAATGGTGACATTATCATTCATAACATGGATAGAATAATGAATATAGTTGTGAAATATTTATAATAACATAAAATTATATAGAATATACTGGTGTTATTATTTTAGAATGGAAATAACAAAGAATGAAGAAGTGGAAGAATAAAGGAACTTGAAAGAAGGTGGTGAAATAATTACCTCTTCTTCAGGTTCTTTCTTTTGATTTGACAAAAAAGGCTCCTTAGGTTGGCTTTCGGATCAAAATAAGACCTCTAGGTTGAAATTAGGATAGTTATGAGGGTGTTTGGGCAGGGGTTGGTAGAGTAAAATGTCTTATAAGGTGTAAATTAGAGTAAAGGGGAAGTGCCTTTTTATAAGAGGGGTGAGGGGCACCATAGGAAAAACTTAATAAATTATTTTATAATAAATTCATATTCGGTTTATAATGGATCCAAATTGATTTATTTAGAGTATAATATGGGTATGGGTCTAAATCCACTCAACCAATACGTTTTAGACAGGTTTGGGTAACTTTATTAACCTTAACTTTTAGTTTTATCTCTTAGCTAATTAGTTTGACATTTACCATGTCTCTTTGTATTTTTATATTATATGGTTAATAAACATAAAATAAACATCCAATAGACCCCAAAGTGGTCCATTAATGATACAAATATCATAATATAAGTCATTTGTCCAATCGTTATATTTTTAGGAATAGAATATCAATTTATAATATAATATTTGTTTTAAAAACCATTTTATGTCAATTTTGACATTATTGAGTATTTTGTTTTTGATAAATTCATAAAAGCATTATTACTTAGAAAAAAATTCTTATAAAAATTACTAATATGTCATATTAACCTATAAAATTATTTTAATTTTTATAAAGCCTAAAATTACATTTATTTGGGTATTTTTAATATCAATTATCTTAATCTTTCATTAATACGGTAATTACTGTATCATCATTGTGTCACAAATAAATTAAAGTATTTAATCTAAAAAAATTATAAATAAAATACCATTATGTAGGAAATATTTTTATCGTTTTAATGAATATTTATAATCGAATTTATATTATGTATAACCCTTTATTAAAAATATTCTAGTTATTATCCTTTGATTTTACATCTTTTAACTCTTCTTAGAATTAAATAATAATAAATGTCCTAATCTTATCCAAGTGGACCTAAATGATAATATTTTATTCCTTAGGATTTTTATGGTCGAGATACACTTGTACAATAGTATTAGGAAATGTTTTAGGGTAATATTAATATCATTTTTACCATTAATTACATTATTTACTTTTAGTCGTTGTAAATAAATGTAAAAAGTTACTATTCACCAAAAATTATTTTTATCTTATTGAACCAAATTTAAGTCCTTGATATTAACCGTGTCTCTATGATTTTTGAAATTCCACTCACAGATGTAGTAAAATTAAGTTTTATGTGAACATTCAAATTCTCTTAGGTGATAGGTAAAAGACGGTGAAAAGTTCAATAAAATTTTTATATATCTTAAATTATTCTAAACTAACTCCAATGAATTACATTGAACGTATATAGGTATTATTAATCTATTTTGACCTTAAATTAATTTAAATAAAATAAATAATTATTTAAATAAAAATTTTGTTTTAAACTATAACTCAGTGTTTTTCACTATTCATCAAAAATTGATAGTTTTCAAAAAAAAATACCAAAAATTCACCCTAAACTAATTTTGATATTTGATGTCCAAAAATGATATCCATTTTTAATGATACAATTTATAAAATTCCAAAAAGTTGGTATTATTATTCATAACGGCTGATTTGATTGGTTGTGGTGTCTATTAGAACTCGAAGTTGTGTACAACACACGCTACGGTATTATTCAAAGAGAAGTGTACTGTGAAATCTTGGGGTGTTACAACTGACCTAGAAACAAAATTGACCACAATAATTATGTATGAAAATCCATTGGATAGAATATATGGTCCCATTAAATCAATGCCCCAAACATTTAAGATCTCAGGGAAAATTAAAGGATTTTGGGGCATTTCATATCTCTTTGAAATTGTGGAAATATTTTGGAAAGTGGGACATGATTGAGAGAACTCATGTGAGTCCATGAAGAGTGAAGGCCAAAATAATCTAGAGTATTGAACCTTTCGGGAGGTCCTTTGTGGTCCAAAGTGTCCACCACCAGGCATTGAATGACAAAAATTTAAGATGGATGAATGTTCATTTTCCTCAACACATCTTCTTATTACCATGTCATCCCCAGTTTCCAAAGTTTATTTTCTTCCCAAAAATATTATTTTGAATCACATGTAAATATAAATTTCTTTATTTTGAAAAGTTTTCAGGAAAAACACTAGAAACCAAGTAATTTACAATTGGGGCATACCATGGTATTTTTGGAGTGGGAGATGAAAGGTTTTCAGTGGGGAATTCATGATCGATTATTTAAGAATGAGATAAATTAGAAATTCTTCTCAAGTGATCAGACATAGGGTTTTCTTTTCCTAGACTATCTTTGATTTCAAGGTCAAACTCTTAGATCATTAAGATAAACCTTATTATTATTGGTTTGGAATTACTTTTCATGAGAAAGAACATTATATCAGAATGGTCTGTGATGATAATTATTTTGGATCCTAAGAGATATGGCCAAAATTTATCTAATGCAAAAACAACTGCTTAATGTTTTTTTTAGTTACAGTGTAGTGAGATTGAGTTTCATCTAATGTTTTTGAGGCATAATAGATGACATGAGGAAATTTTTTTCTTCTTTGACCAAGAACAGCCCCTACAGCTCTATCAAAAGCATCACACATCAACTCAAAGGGTAAGGACTAATCTGGGGGTAGTATTATCAAAGATGATGTAAGTGTAGTTTTGACTTCAATGAAGGATCTCTTGAAAACCTCGTCAAAATGGAAAGTGACATCATTTTGGAGAAACCGAGTGAGTGGGAGGAATATTTTACTGATGTTATGGAAGAATTTCCGATAGAAACTAGGATGACCAAGGAATGAACGGATGTCTCAAAAAATGTTGGGTTCAAGAATTGATTGGATCACTTCAATTTTGGCAGGATCAACTTCAATACCCTCTTTTGAAACAATGTTCCTGAGAACAATCATATTTTCAACCATGATGTGACATTTTTAAAAATTTGACACAATGTTTCACTTGAAACACTTTTGAAGGAATAGAGACAGTGAATTCAAGAAAGATTCAAATGACTCACCATAAATTTTAAATTAATTCATGAATACTTCCATGCATTGTTCAATGAATTCATAAAAGATGGTCATCATACACCTCTGGAATGTTGCAGGAGCATTGCAATGGCTTAAAGGCATTCTCCTATATGCATATGTTCCAAAGGGGCAATTGAAAGTAGTCTTTTCGTAGTCTTGAGGTGCGATTTTGATTTCAAAGTATCAAGTGTATCCATCAATATAGCAATAGTGTGACTTTCAGGCTAATTGTTCCATCATTTGATCATGGAATGTAAGAGGATATTGATCTTTTCTTTTTTGAACATTCAATTTTCGGTAGTCAATGCACACACGTGATTTGTTTTTCAGTCGAGTTGTGACTACCTCTCCATATTCATTTGTGACAACAGTTATCCTACCCTTCTTAGGTACAACTTGAATTGGATTAACCCATTTTCTATAAGAAATTGGGTAGATAATACCAGCTTGATATAGCTTGGTGATCTCTTCACTAACTACCTCAAGGATGAGTGGATTCACTCTTCTTTGTGGTTGTCTAATTGGATTGAATGATTCATCAAGATAGATATGATGCATGAAAAGGGCAGGGTTGATTATTGGTATGTCATCTGGGGTCCACCCTAAGGCCTCTTTGTTTTCCTTTAAAACTTGAACATGTTAGGACTCCTCAGTTATGGTATTTTAAGAAGAGATAATGAAATGATAAGAGTGATTATGGAAAATGAATGCATATTTCAGGTGTTCAAGAATAGGTTTCTGATCAGTATTATCGTTCATTTGTGGGATAGACATATCAAGAATAGAGGAAGGAACTTCAGTTGCTTCAGATTCATTCTCCTTAATACTGTCCAAGGTAGAGCAGTATAGATCGGAGTTGATGTGGGATTTAAGATAGTTTTCAAGTTCCTCTAGATGGATGGAGTCTATGAATGAGAATTCTATATCAACTTCCCCATTTATAACTTGGTTAATCATGGTGAATATTTCACAACATCAGTTATCATTAGAACATGATGAACATGATGTAGTGGGGTTCAATTTACTCTTAGAATTGTCCTTAGATACATGGATTCAGAATGTAGAGTGATCCTCAGATGGGTATCGCATGCCTTGGAAAATATTTAATTTGACTAGTGGGTCACCAAATTTCATAGATAAGATTCTTGAATGGACATCAACCTTTGTTCTCACTGTTATTAGGAAGGGTATTCCTAGAATTAAGGGTGATTGAGAAGAGTTTGTCTCACCATCCATGTTAAGGACATATAAATCGGTTGGGAAGATATGATCATTGACATTAACAAGGACATCCTCGATGGTTCCCTCATGACTGGCTATGCATTGATTTTCTAACTGAATGAAAACACCAATCGGATGTAAAGCACTTGGACCAAGGTTAGAGAAGATGGATTTGGGCATTACATTAATTGGGGCTCCTTCATCTATTAGTGCATCCTCAAAGTTTGAACTTCCAATTTGGCATGGAACTGTAAATGTCACTAGATCATTTCTTTTTATGGGATTAGACTACTGGGTAGAAACATTTTTGAAGGTCCTATGTTGCCTCTTATGGGTGCACAATTCCTTAAGAAACATGGCATACCTAAGAATTCTTTTTATGGCATCTAAGAGGGGAATGTTGACTTCAACACGTCTAAACATGTAGAGCATTTTAGGATTTGGTTCAAAGGACTTATTTGGCATAGAAATGGATTGATGAAAAGTAATTTAGTTCCTAAGTAGAATAGAAGGAGGTGAGGGAATGGTATCATATTCTTTTTCAAGTTTCTTTTTCTTTTCATTTTCTAGGTCAACATTTAATGGGGGGTTGGAGGACTTATCATAAGGCATATAAATTTGCTTCCCTGATCAAAGTGCAATGGCACTTACATTACCCTTGGGTTTGGGTGATGTTTGAGCTAGATGTTGGGAAGAATAATATGGTTACTACTGAATAAGGTGGGATGCAAGTTAACAAATTTGGCTTTCAATGTTCTTAAGAGTGGAATGGGTGAAGGAGGTAATATCTTCCACTACACTTTACCATGGTTTCTTGGAATAAGAGGCTTGTCCCGAATTGGGATTACCTATATTTTGGTTCTTGGGAAAGATATTGTATTGGTTTTGGATTTGGGAAGGATCACTAGGGTATTGGGATCTAGGAGGAGTATTATTCATTTGAGGTTCAGGAATAAAAGGATAAGGTTCTTGGAAGTTACCAACACCTTGAAAATGTTGGAACTGGTTCAGGTTTTGATGAGGGAATTAAGGGGGATGAGAAATGGGATTCACATATTTCACGTTAGGGTTATATGTAGAAGAGAAAGGATTAGAATGGGGTTTGATGAAGTTTCTAACAAACCGACCTGATAGTTGAGGGTTGGTGTTCCACTGACCATATGTTGCATTGAGCTTCATTGGTCCTGATGAATCGGATTGATCCTCTTGAGGTTTTATACATGTGTCAGTTGGATGATATGGAGTGTTGAAGAATCCAAATTTTTTGACAGGTCCAGGAGACATTGATTTGTAGAGAATATAATGTTGGGGATTTAGTAGCCACAATTAGTTATCGCACAAGACTGGTAAGTTCACTCATCCACTCTGTCATCATGTTCAGCGCTATTAAAATACAATTATAGGCTTGTTTTACTTGAGCATGTGATCGAGTATGAAATTGTAGTGTGTTCGTAGCCATGTTGCTAATGAGATCTCTTGCAGCTACATGAGTTTTATCAACAAGAGCACCACCACTTGTAGCACCAATGAGGGTTCTCTCCATATTCAATAAACCCTCAAAAGAAGTATTGTATCCAGAGTTGGTCAGGGATTTGGTGGTTTGGGTAGGATTCAACATGCCTTTTGAACCTCTCCCAGTACTCATGAAGTGATTTATTTGGGAATTGACAAATACAACTTATTTCCTTTTGGATAGAAGCAGTATGAGAAGTATAAAAGAATTTATGTAAAAATAGTAGCTTCATGTCATTCCATGTCCTTTGGAACTAGGAGGGAGGTAGTAAATCCATGACTTGATAGTGTCAGTTAGGGATAAAGGGAATGAACAGAGTTTGATTTTTTTCCTCAGAAACCCCTTGAGGCGTCATGGTAGAGCACACTACTTGGAACTCTTTATGGTGGAGATGTGGATCCTCAACGGCTAGCCTATATAAATGATGAAGAAGATGAATCAAATCTGATTTGAGTTCAAATTCATCCTCAATGTTTAGATATTGAATACTAAGAGGCTGGTAATTCATATCAGGGGATGCATGTTCTTTATGTGTTTGTTCCCAAGTATTTTCCATAACCAATTCAACTTGTTGGACAAGGATTGGTTCTTTAATGGGTTGATTATCTCTGAATTTCCTTCTATATTGGCAAAGATTTCGGTCAATTTCATGGTCAAAAAAATCTGAGGGATTTTTTGGGAGGCTACAGATAATTCATAGAGATTTGGAAGAAAGATGAAACAATTTTTTTTCTTTGTGATTTCCGTTTATGATTTTTATGAGGAAGTCGGGTTTTTATTTGAGTTTTTTTCAATTTTGTTTTTTTTTTGTTTTTTACAATAACTAGAAACATACGACTACTTAATTACACCATCCCTAGAAATGACCCCATTTTAAATCACTGCTGATTTTCTATTATCAACCAGTCAATGTTTTGATTCTCTGTTAAAGTTTATAGCAGCACTGGGGTCAAATCCTCGGTGATGATACTTTTTAATAGTCGTTCGTTTTTATTTATTTTATTATGATTGGTGGGGTTTGTTTGAAGATCTTATGAAATGATTAATTGATTATGATTGATTTAACAAATTTATAAAGATTGGGGTGAGTTCATTTTTAGGGATTTTTTCTTGTGATATCCTTGAGCTTTTCTTTATAATAGATTTAAATTAACACCCACTTCAAAAGATAATGTTTATTGGAATTCCTAAGGGTTAAGGCTTTAATCCAAGAATTAAAACAACATAGGATTCTAATGTCAATTATATCTTGTTTATGGTATTGTATTCATGGTTCAAAAATTTCATGCAAACCACATGTTACACAAAATAATTCATTAATCCATGCGATGTGAAGTACAACATACACAATGTTAGTTTGAATAATATTCATCGAGAAAATACTCTCAATCACTTAAGATACCTAAATTTTTACTGACCGCAATAATAGACTTACTTAGTCATTAAGATAGTTATTAATCTGGTAATATATGTTAATGGTGATGAATTATAAATAGAACAAAAATAACAGGATAAGAAAAGATTTGTGCATCGAACATACACACACATGAAGCGTGATCATAATTAAAAATGAACATTATATTGAATTAGAAAGAAAAACAAGGAATGGGGGTTCAATTGTATTTGATTTATTTTAAGAACATTAATTTGAATCTACAGAATGTGGATGAGAAAAATATATATTGAAGAAAAACATTCATTAAAAATGAATTACAATAAAAAGACTTAAAATATTACAAATGAAGAACAACACAAAAGTAAATGAAAAGAAACAAGGAGGAATGGATTCTCAAGTAAAAAAATCAGTATAAAAAATCCTCCCTAGAATTTTGCAGAGATTTTGTTATACAAATCTATCCTCCTTTTCTCCAAAATGCCAAATCTTTTGTAGAAGAGGAGGGGGTGTATTTATAGCCCAAGGAAGTGGACTGTTGGCATTCCCAATCTGCCCCTCCACTTAGCTTGACAATTTGGACATCCAGACAGCCTAATATTGATATATCTCTTCCTTAAAAGTTTTAGATAATAATTTTGGCAGACTTATCTCAAAATATGGAGTCATTTGGACCTATGGAGCCAATGTTATGGTGGTTTGATTAAACACAGTTAAAATTTCCATTTCAATCCATTCTTTTTTGATGGACAAAAAGTGAATGGATTTTTGAATGAGAATATTCTTTCAAATCGTAATTATTTCTTAACCAATTATGGCCTCTTATGTCGCCTCATTAACCCTACAAAGTCACAACTTGATTTTATGAATGGATCAGGAGACAAGTCAAGAACACTGTACTAATTTTAATTCTTTTCCAGAATGGTGTGCTAAGGTTAAATGAATCCATTGGGCCCCTTGTATTTAGACTTGGGCCTTGAAATTATTATCCAAAACTGCTTACATTGTCCCCTAAACTGTTGAGGAGAATTAAGGAATTTGGACTTCCTTATGGAGCCCAAAAATTAAATATGCATCATTGGTCTAGTTTCTTCACAGATTTTGTAGGCGTTCTTGTGTTGTTCATATGTGCCTTCAAATAGCCAAATTGGACCATGATTCCTTCTAATGAAATGTTTTATATTGAATAAGAAATTATCCAAAATATGAAAAACATAAATTGGATCAATATGGTGAGTGTTATTAATAAAATAGTCAACTGACTCAATTGGAATACTTCGAAAAATGCTCAAAAATTATACTTAGTATTAAAACATTAATATTTCACAAAAAATATGTACATTTCATATAAAATCAGTAAAGGGAGTATATAATAAGTCATATGAATTTTAATAACACCAATATCATGGAGTCATCTTCCAAAAAATGATTCATTTTATTATCTTTAATTTCCATTGTATATTTATTTTATTACCTGAGTTTTGTGTCTAATAGGATTTCTAATTCATTTGATTGCATTGTTGGATATAGATTATATTTTTTTGTTTTTTTATGATTTATTAAAAACAATATTTTTTCAAAGAGAAATATAATTATGAAATTCTACTTTTATAATTTCTGAATTTTAATGTCATTTGGGATTACTAATCTATTATGGTTATTTTCATTCCAGTTTCTATTTAATAATGATATTTATAATATCCAATAAATTATTATTGATTGGACAATAAATATAATTATAAAATTATTGAATTGGGTGGAATATATTTGTTTGGCTAATTGGTTACAAATAAAAAAGTGTATTATAGATTTTCGTCCCAACCATCATTAATAATGTATTTTTTTATAGTGGTATTAGGTGCCCCCTATTGAGAGAGAATCGAGTAACCCCTTCACACATCTCAAAATATATTTATATACCTTCCCATTATCTCAATGAAATTTTTTCCTTTCACCCTCTCCCCTCCCTCAATTTCCCTTATTATTGAATCATCACTTTGAGAACTTTTCTATCCAACATAGAACATGGGATTCATTTATGATAACTGATATTCAAGGATGACATAAAGATAAATTCTATTAATATTTTTTAAATTATATTTAAATCATTTTTTATGGATAATGAATAATAAATATGGGTGTTATATTTTTTAAACCATAGGATTAGGAATATTTATTTAATTATCGTCCATAAGGGGTAATAAAAATCACTTGAGGTTGGTGAAATTTTATAATTCATCATTAAACATTTATATCATTTCATTATTTTCATATAGTGGTTTTCTTCTAATTAATATTGTAATTTGTTTAGTGTAATTAAATTATCATAGATTATCATATATTTATTATGATATATGATTTTAATGATTTAATTATTATATTTTGAAGTTAATCTATGTTTTTAAACAATAAAAATTATTTAAAATCAATATTATTATATGATTTGTATTTATTTATGTCTAATTTCATGGTACCAAAAGATTTATATAAAAATATGATTTTACTTTTTAATGATTACAGGATATATGTATTTTTTTGGATTATTTTAGGAATAGTGATTAATTAAGAATAAATTCATAAATATTTTTCAATTATATTTGTATTCCATGGGCATAGTAACACATATAATTATTTACACATAAGTTATATTGAGTTTATTATGAAACAAATCATTGGAACCATGTAACTATGTATATATAAATCCTTATGTTTTTTAATTTATTTTAAAATTATTACTTTTAACTATCTATAATCTATAATTTTCTGTTAATTTTGGAAAATTTTGAATTGGAATTTCAATCACAATTTTTTTAAAATGTATCATTAACAATATAAATTAGAATTAAAAAATAAAACAGATGAATGATATTTTAGAATGTATAGTGTCATTTCCAAATAAATGAGTCTTTTTCATGTTTATATTTTTTAATGGTTCACTCATTATTAAGATTATTGATTATATTTTCATGAAACAACATCAATATATTTATTTAAGTAATTTATTTTATTCAATCCGTTGATCTGATAAATTAATATATTTTTTAAAACCATTGATATAAAAATTTAATTATTTTATTGTTTGATTATTTACTTCTTAATTATTGTTTTTAATTATATATCCTTATAAAAACAATCTTGATTAGTCATGCTCATGAGATTATCAATCAGGTTTTTTGTCTGATTTATATCATGAGATCCCCTGTAATGTTCTTCGATTGTCAAAAAAATATATAATAATTTATTAATAGACATATTATATGTTGTTTGGATATATTTATTTGTTCATGAACAGATTTACTATGATCCTTTTATGGGATTAAAACATGAAGGACATGTCCTTAGTTTTGTTATTGTCACATTATAATTTCACATTTTTTGAAGAAAATATTTTATTTTTAATTTAGAGAGATTTTTTTTGTGGAGAGTGGTGTCATTTAGGTCTTAATAGTTCCAGTTCAGTAATAATTTGATATATTGGTATCGTATTCCATAGATGATCATTACACGTCATTTATTTTTCAAAAATTTCTACTAAGTTACTATACTTCCATGGCAACAATGTGCATATGTTTTAGAGAATTTTAGTAGTTGGTTACACTCTTGACTAGTCGTTACAATTTTTGATTAATAATTATTGATCTCAATATAAAATATTTCCTCCACCTATCTCTGTAGTGCTCAGATAAAGGCTCGTTTTGAATATTGTCCCTCTAACACCCTATAAATATATCTATTGGATTTATGAGATATTTTTTTATTAATTATATGAATCCACAAGGATAAACCTATCTGGTGATGATATATATTTTTTATATAAGTATATTTAGATATTTAAAATGATTCCTTATGTAAAATTAATATTTAACCAATATTTCCAATATTTTTTATAATTATTTCTCCTTATATTCTTTGATATGGAACCATAGTAAATTAATATATGGAAATAGATTAATTTTAAATATATGTGATATAGATGTAAAATCTACATTGATATCTTACATAGAATGAATGTAAAGTAATGGAACCTCCGTAGACGGTAAACTGTCTTAACTTGTTAATTAGGGACAACCCAATATCAATGTTGGATTTTAATATAAATTCAAAATTCAATAGAAAATGTTTTTAGTGTGGGAATCTATGTCCCCCACTCCAATCTATTGATTTATTATAGAATTGGAAATTTAAAATTTTCCATATCATTTTTTAGATTTTCTGTTACATGATAAGAACTATGAATATGTGTCCTTATTATGTCCAATGATTAATAATACCCTCGTAAGAATGGATCAAGATGATTTTAGGGACTGATGTCAGGATTTAGAAGTTAAAAAGGTTAAGTGAGGGGGTCTATTATGTCTATGGTATTATGAGTATAAATAGATATATATATTTAGGTCAATTTATTTAATAAAGCGAAAAATTGTTTAACACAACCTTAAGAACTTCTTAGTGAGAACCTATTACATAGACACTGTGTACATGGGAATCTATGATTAATTGATGGCATGGATCCTGTATATTCTTATTCACAATATAATGATATGAAATTTGTGATCATAAATCTATGGAAACATGGATATTTCATATTATTATACAGAATATGAGGGTTTGGAAAATATTACCCTATATGATGGAATTTTTTAAATCCACTATAGGTTTATTTAATCGATAATGTACTATAAACAATTTTTTCAATGATGTTATCCATTTTTATTTGTGTTGTCAATTTATCATTTTGTGTAGTGTGTGTGAATATGTTGTTGGGGTATCGTAACTATATACCTCATTGTTAATAAGAATATTATTATAGTGATCATAGAATTAACATAAAACCATTAATCTACTTTACTGGGATGTGGTTTAAGAACAATTATGTTAAAAACCATTTTCATGGAATGCCTATTCTGGGAAAATAAATTTTATTGTATATAGAAATATATAGTTATATTTATGATGGTATCTATTATTTTTTCTTATAAACTATGGTTTCTCATTGACGATCACTATTTTAGTGGTATTTTATGTGATAATAACATTAATTAGGTAGATTATTTTGTAAAATAAGCACACAAATTATGTTTTTTATCATAATGCGATGAAAATTAATTAACATACAGTATTTCATACAAATTATATATAATAAATCGCAAATGGGCACACTATTAGAACCCGAATGTTTATTTTAGTTGGAGATATGCAACATGTCTAATTTATTTCATTATAAAATATATATTGATTACAAAAAAGTAATATTAATTGATTAAATTATACTCATATTATACATATTATTCTTCTTCACTTCCATGATTTAAATGAAAATATAAGAAAATGGGATATATATAATGATCCATGAGGGAAAACACATATTAGTGATTCACATTAACCTAATCATTAGATTTTAAACATGATAATTGGATCAACATGAGATAATTTTCATTAATAATGGAAAAGGATTGTGGAGACATGAGTTGAAATCATGAGATAAGAGATAATATTAATAGATCAAATCATTGGTATGTATAAACACAAATGAATCATAATTTAATTATAACATATACAGTCTAATAATTATGTTGAATAAATGATTTTGAACCATTAAACATATATTATAATGTAGAACTCACATTATAATAGAAAATAACAATGTATGTTAATGATATCTTGCCAAACCATCATCGCATTAGGGAATAATATAACTATTTCATGTATATATATGGCATATTCACTTATGATAACCTTCAATGTCTAAAAACATTACAGACCAAAATAACCACCCATTTTTTAAACCAAACATCTCATGGGATATAATATAAAAAAATTGATAGATATGTTATTCCAATCAAACACATAACATAATAATTAACCATGAAAATTCATTCCATATTATATAAATCATGTATTATAGCTCTATAAAACATGTAAATAAAAATTTTCACAAAAATTTTTAATATGGTGTTGAATAATAATTAAAATAAAATTATATTAGGTGAAACCCAAAATATAATCACCCCAAATAAATTCATTATAATAGAATGTCGAGTGTGATTCTTGAATGAAATGAAATAATAATTAATTACGATCCTTCTAGAGAAATACAATAAAATGTACAAGATAATATGGAAATAATTTCCACTTCATTTTTTATAATTGTTTTAAAAATAGTAATTCAATTTACATTAAAAATGATATTAAATGGTGAAAATACATATAAAACATTATTTTTAATAAAAATATAAATAATTTCTTCCTGAGAAAAAATACTTTTTTATGTCATAGTAACATGGAGTTAATGAATCAGTATTGGTTGGAAGTGTAATTAAATACATCATAAGCATTGTTTGATGTTTTGAAGTAATCCAAAATGATAGATTTGATATGAAAATGAATTCCAAATTGAAAAAAAAGATAATCAAGTAATGTTACGCTAATAATATATACATTTAAATATTTAAATATGAAAAATCCATAATTTTTTTAATAAATAAAAATGTGGAATATAAATAATCAAATTATAGGGAAAATTTATCAACAACAATGATGTATTTTATGAATTAAAATTTAATATAAAGAATAATTTGATGGGGAAATATATATTTTGTCTAAAAATAAATATAAATAAAAATATTCTATATATAATTGGTATAATGTATCAGTCATTGAAAAATATAGTAATAATCGAAATTGAATTATTCACTAAAATAATGTCTAGTAAAAAAACACTTATGAATTTGGTAACGTGAGAATCAAAATAAAATGAAAGATAGGGAATGAAATGGAAACATAAATCCCATGACTAAAAAAATATGTTAATTTTTTAAGAGGGTAGTATAAATTATATATATTGGTAATATCTTGTGAATATTGAATATCTCTCAAAGAAAATAAATTGGTATGAGAACAGTAACCTAGAATTATCATTTTCTCAAGCACACTCTAACTCCCCATATAATAAACATATATTTTCGATATATATATATATATATATAACCCAATTTATACTTAGTTTACGTAATACAATTAAAATATTATTATTTATAACAAATTTTTCAATAGACCATTATTAATATAAATCATTATGATTTAATTATTCAATTAGTCCAGTGCTTTCTTCACTATAACGGTTTCAATACATGATCCATGATCTTGTTTTTATTA
Source organism: Viscum album (assembly GCA_963277665.1). Taxonomy (NCBI): domain Eukaryota; kingdom Viridiplantae; phylum Streptophyta; class Magnoliopsida; order Santalales; family Viscaceae; genus Viscum; species Viscum album. The sequence goes on from OY728158.1 coordinate 438,328,372, forward strand.
CCACAATAATCGTAATGGAAATGATATAGATGTTTTAAATAGATTTTTTGTCTGTTTATTAATTAATGGTTGTTATAGTAAAAGTTCAAAATGAGTGGTAAGAAATTTCGCTTTTTTCATAATCAAATCAATCGAAAAAATAAATTTTTAAATGAATAAATAAATATATACCAATAATAATAAATTAATAAAATAACTTAAATTAATAAATAATTACATATAGTATTATTATTTTGGTTTTCATAATTATGGATAATTATTATATGGCAACATATTTTATATAGGTGGTTAAACCAATCTAAACAATAATATAATATATATTAATTATTGAGTAAGTTTTTATTTCATTATTATATCATTTTAAAAAATTGTAAATAAATTATTTAGATTATATTCAAATGAAAAATAATATAAAATAATTATTATGTTAAAAAGATAAAAGGAAATAAAATAAATATATTTCAATTTTAATGAAATATACATATGAAATATTATTAAATTTTAAATTTATTAAGAATCCTTATAAAGAAAAATCTCTGAAAAATTATGGATTGTATTTTTATATAGGGTAATTATATAGAAAATTGAGAGGAAAGTAACATATTCATTTTTTCTATGGTGTGTATAAAATGGATATTTTTATATTAGAGATTAAGTGGAATTTATCCACACTAAAATTTCATACATTTAAAGGAAGGAAATTTAACTCTGAAAGGATCTTGAAAGTGGAAAATTAATAGGGATTGACAAGGAAACCCTACTTACACACTATTTTGTTCCATGATTAATGGAATTTTTGTCACACTATAACTTAGTTTAGAAATTTAACACATTTTACGCTTTACCATGGCTAGAAGGGGGAGGATATGCCTCATTTATTATATTGTAAACAAAAGATAGTAATAATAATAGTACGGGAAACAAGGAAAACCTTATGTAGAAGACTATTTACCTATCTTTTTCCTCAATCTAGCTCTTAGATTTCTCTCTTCTTCTTGATTTTCATTCCATTCTGCTCTTTCGTGACCCCGACCCCGACATCTTGACCTTCCTAAAAATGAAGTAAAGGCATGAAGTCTTTCTAAAAGTGTCTCAACATTAGTGTTTTCAGAATCAAAGTTTTCATCTTACTCTTTGACTTTACCAAGAGAAGCATCTACCTTTGTTACCGTGGCCTGGTCGATGATCTCCTAAGTCTCATTAAGTGAGCCATGTGTGGTATCCTGAATCTCAGTGGCATGGTCAATATATTGACCAACAAATGGATTGCTATTACCTTTAACAATCTTAGTTTTAGACTCTTCCTTCTTGTAAGAAACAAGTTGAAAACCTTCATTATCCACAATGGGTTTTGAAGAATAGTGAAAAGGTTCAGAAATGACTGGAGAGAAAAATTCTAAAATTTTCTTACCCTTTTGTACACCCGAAGAAACCATCCTATCATTAAGTTGAAGGTCAACTTCTTCCTAAATGTCATCTTTAGTCACTTGGTCAACTCTATTAATTTGGTGCAGATCATTACATTCTCCTTGATTGATAGTATCAATATTTATCAAATTTTCCTCTTCAGAAAATATGGCATCCCAAGACTTTGACTGATTCTCAGAAGTAGAGGCATAAATATTAGGTGTGGTACATCACCGATCACCCTTCTCATCAACAGAAGGATAGACAACATCCTCAGGAACAACCCCCTGCACTTTTTTCTTATCACTAGAAATGGAAGGTCCATCCTTACCCTTACAACTAGGCTTCCGAACATGTGTAATTTTTATTATTTTAGACAGCTACTCATCTCATGTCAACATGAAGAGAAATAGGTGAAAACTGTTGAGTGCCTACATGTAGACAATTCATGGCCTATAATGTTACAATATTTGCAGAATATCTGTATTTTTTCATAAATGATCTTTAACTCAATAATGACATCATCATTTGAAAGCATAACCTTATAATCCAAGGATGATCCCAATTCGCCCTCAAAAAAAACCAGGCCTAGTGCCCAAATCGATACACTTCCATTTAATTTTAAAATTTGATATGAATTCCAATTTATATAGCAATATCATATACAATTTTTGGGTGCCAAAGAATCCAATTCAACTGATACACTCTTACCCAAATTTGTGTGGTGGTGTTACCAACCTCAAATGGATTGAATTTTTTATCCCATTCACGAAGGTAAACAGTCTCTAGATTGAGAGCAATGGAACCAAAGATCTATGCTCATACATTCATTTCTTCTATGGGGAAGAGCATATGGAAATATCCCCATCCAATTGAGACACATTTTTCGGATAAAAAGCCCCAAATCGATGAAATAAACTTCTTCAGTTCATCAATTTTTAAGGGCTGAGATCCATTAGGTAGAAATAATGAATCAATAATCAAGAACTCATCCATTTTATGCCGCTCAAAAATAGCATCAGGATCCTCTTTGATGTGAGCAATGGTCCCCTATCTTCTAATAGAAGACTCAGGTACACATTTGAAGGAAATAAAAAGTCGATTCATTGAAATCCCCTCACCAGGGACATGCCTCAACGGCTTATGGTTCTTCTTCCCTGCTAAAATAAAAAATTCCGTCTCAATTTGACATGCATTATCTTCTCTGACTATTCCTGCATTAATACGAATAGTGGATGATGTTTTCTGTAAAGAGTCGTCTTCTCCAGCATCCAACGAAACTACCCCATCTAGCCTTGTAGCAGCACATTGCTCTCCCTCTGAGACGCATAAACCTGCAAGTCAAATAGATGCATCACACTGAGTTTCGAACGTAGCCTTTGAGAGAACCGTTCAAGAAAAAGAGTAAATGGAAATTGTCGCTATATTCTGCTCGACCACAGATCGAAGCATATTCATTCCCCCATTCGTTTTTGTGAGATTGCCATCATCACGACCTGCATCCTCGGACGCAGTCACCACACACCGTTAGAAAACCTAAAGTGGAACCAAGTCCCCATCATTCGCCATTGCGAGCTCTCCGTCGACAGCGCCACCTGCAACATTGGACATTGTCGCAGATCTGAAGGTCCCTGTCCTGAAAAACAACGACTGTCGAATCGACCATGGGAGAAATCTCTCGCCACCATTTGACCCTAGTCCTCTGCCTAGTTTTTTTATAAAAGAAAGATTCATTAATGATGGAAATCAGCATATGTACATACTTGATTCCATGTGGGAAATTTGTCTAGCCAGAGCTGGTTGACATCAACGAGGATAGACGCCGCTAGTTGATCGGTAGTCTTTTTTCCTTCACTTTTCCTAAAGGAGATGGTACAAAAAGAAATGTAGTGACGGATGGAGAAGATTTTCCTAATGAGGGGGCCAAAGGACTGAAGTTCACCGTCGTTGAGGTTGATGGAATTGATAATGGTGAGACAGTATGACTTGATGATGCTTTTTCCCATCCACGGTACAAGGGAGCATCATTACGATGAGGATGGTGGCAACCTCTGCAACCAGTGGTTCCCAAAAAACATGATGTGACTCGTGTTTGGCTGCAATGAGATGACCAAGATGGTTTCGAGCCAATAGGCTGAGGGCAACAGGACAATCCTTGAGGAGAGCCTCATCCACATTAATCGTGATAATTCCTTCCGGGGGCAGGCTCTAAAGGGACAGAAAAGAGGGGGGACCGAAGGAAATGTGTTGTCCATTGTGGTTCTGCCAGCCCTCAAACCAAGAAAAGGACCGATCAATCTAGAAATATGAAGGCTTTTGAAAATGGTTGAAAACGGATTCATTGTGGCGGGCCCAAATGATCCACGATATGATGCAAAGAGAGACCACTTTAGCCGATGAGAAGGAGGAGCACCATCGCATAAGAAGATAGGGGAGGTCAGAGCCCACGGGCAGTGAGGAATCAAAATAAGAGCTCCATTTCCTCAAGATCTCCTTTGACCCCGGACATTGGATGATAGCGTAAAAGGGAGATTCTTGGACGTTCGGGCAGAAGGGGAAAAACCCATCACTGGAAATATGACGGATGGTAAGAAGGATCATGGTAGGGAGGGTACCCTTGCACACCTGCCACCAAAAGTGTCCTATTTTATGGGGTACATTGAGTTTCCAAATCTATTTCCATGGCCCTCCGTCCCTCTCGTCATGAGTCCCAATAGCGAGCTGGTGATCGGATTTCATCGTATTGGATTCAGAGAGGTCGTGCATCCAAAAGAGATGGTCCGGGCCGATGTATGGAACATAGGGGATAATAATGATTATTTTATTATCTCTTTCATTACACCATGCGTGAATCCTTTCCAAGCACCACCCAAGCCCCTAATATTCAAAAAGGCATCTTATAGTGGCATCTTCAAAGCTTGGTTAGACAGAGGATGATGCACACACTTTCCTTTTCGACTAGCCAGAGATCGGTCTAGATGTTAATTGTTGATCCATTCTTGATCCTCCAACCCATCCCTTTTCCCAATAGACTACAGGCACCCCAGATGCTTCTCTAGATGAATCTATGATGGGGGCCAAGAGGGGATTCGTGAAAGTCCTTGTGGGAGAAGTATTTTGCAAGGAGAATTCGTGCACAGAGAGAGGATAGGCGGTTAAGGAGGTGCCAACCATTCTTAGATAGCAGTGCGTCATTGAAGTGAAGAAGAACCCATAATCCCATTCCACCGTCAGATTTAGGTAACCATAGGTTCTCCCAGGAAATCCAATGGGTTTTCTTCCTCCTATTATTTGTTCCCCACCAGAAGTTGGTTGTGTGTTCATGTATCTGATTGACTACAGCAGATGGGAGCTTAAAGAGAGACATGAAATAGCTGGGGATGGATTGGAGAGAATCTTTAATAAAGGTCTCCTTGCCAGCTTTGGAAATTCTTATAGGGGTCCATCCTTGAATTGATTTCTCAATCCTATCCAACATAGATGCGAAGATTTATTTGTTTGAGAGACTAATCACCATAGGAAGCCCAAGGTACTTCTGATGTTTCTCTACCATATGAATGCCTGCAATAGTGCAGAGTAATTCTTTTTTGGGTAGAGGAACCCCAGCACTAAAGGATATTTCTGACATGCCATGATTGATAGATATCCAGAGGCCCTCTCATACTTTTGGATCGCATGGACGATTTCACGACACTCGTCATTAGTTTCTATCGAGAAATAGAGGCAGTCGTCAGCAAAGAAGAGATGAGGGACTGGTGGGATTTCACGACAATCCATTGCCACATGTATTGTATGAGAGGATGCGGCCCTGGAAATGAGGTTAGAAAAAACACCAGACACCAAGATAAAGAGAAAGGGAGAGAGAGGGTCTCCCTAGTGCAGGCCTCGTGATGAGGTGAAGCCTTGGGTTAGAGCCCCATTGAAATTGATTTGGAAGGAGACAGATGAAACATAGTGCATGACTATATCTATCCATTTAGAGTAGAAGCCCATTTTTTGCATCATGACTATGAGGAAAATCCATTCCACTTTATCGTAAGCTTTGGAAATATCTAGTTTCCACACCATGGTTGTTTTTTTCATGGTGGAGCGTGTTTTCATCGAGTGGAAAACTTTGTGGGTGATAATTGCATTATCGGTTATCAGTCTCTTAGACAAGAAGGCACTCTGATTTTCTGAAATGATATCAGGTAACCAAGTGTGCATCCTATTAACTAAGATCCTTGAGAAGATCTTTTAAGAGACATTGCAGTGGCTGATATGTCTGAAATCGAGGACCACAAGAGGATTCTTGATTTTCGGAAAAAGGACGAGGACAGTTTCATTGATGTCATAAATGTTTGTTTCCCCATCCCAAATTTTCATCATTAGGTTGAATATGTCGGGGTCAATAATATGCCAGTATTGATTAAATAAGAGTGTGTGGAAGTCTTCCGGGCCCAGGGCCTTAGTAGGGTGGATCTGTTTCAGAGCCCTACCGAATCTCTTTATCCGTCACATCTTTAGAATGTATCCTATTGTTCTCCTCGGTTATCACCAATCTGATGCACTCCTCCACTTCAAGAGAGATGACAGGATTTCCTTCAAAAAATGGTTTTGAAAGTAGCTAGAAAAATCCTATTGGATTCTACCAGTGCTGAAATCATTACTGCCATCTGGTTGCGAGATGCAAGATATTAAAATTTTTCGGCGCCTACTAGAAGCTTTCTGGTGAAAATATTGGGTGTTGTCGTCCCTTTCAGCAATGTGGTTATCCCATGCCCACATGGCCCAGAAGCTTTCCATTATGCGTAGAGCTACATCAAGATCCCTTTGAGTGGATCCTATTTTTGAAAGATTGCAATTGGATGGGGGTGGTTGAGAAGGTTGCTCAGTTTTCATTCAAGGAAATCGCAGTTCCTATCAGGATGGTGGAATTTCATTATGCTCCATGACTTCAGAACGGATGTGATCTATTGCAGATTGGATCTAACATGTGTAGGGTTACTCTTCCAGCTTGATCGGATAACGTCTTCACACTCGTTGTCTTTTGACCAGGAGATTTCAAATCTGAAGGGTCTGCTGGATTTCATGTTGCGATTTCTTTTAGCACAATCAATGACAATTGGGCAGTGGTCCGAGCAGTTGATCATCAGGTGACTGATGTGAAACATTCTAAAGAGATTTGTCCAATCCATTGAGCCCAGAAATCTGTCAAGCTGCTCAGGGATGCGGGTTTCATCCGTATTACCCCAGAACCATGTGAATGTATTTCCCGCGTATCCCAGATTGACCAGGTCCGCCCTGGAGATCACATTCGTAAAATTTGACATCGACGTCAAGGGCCATAAGGCTCCACCTCTTTTTTCATTATGATATGTAATCTCGTTGAAATCACCTCATAATAGAATAGGACTCGGTAGATCGTGTCGCAGCTAGCTGAGACGATCACATGATTTCCACTTCTCATTGAGGGATGAACAACCATAGAATCCCACAAAGGTCAAAGGAGGGTTATAGTCCGCATGAATGGCCGCATCCATGTGGTGCGAGGAGAAGGACAAGATCTTGACATCAATGTCCTCTTTCCATTGGAGACAAAGTCCACATGAGTGGCCTTGCCGGGAGATCATGAGGCAGCCTTGGAAGCCGCATTTCTGAGCAATGTTAGTGGTGACCTTGATTTCCAATATGGTTTCGACAGGAAAACCATATCGGGGCGACTTTGGGTGCAATTGCGCTGGAGAATTCGAACTGTTCATGGGTTTCCAAGACCACGACAGTTCCAGCATAAAATGATCATTGATCTAGGAGGGGCTGGGTCTTACCGGCCTCTGCCTTTGAGTCCTCCAGGTTCATTTTTTCACCCAACGTTTCCATCTTTTTGGGGATTTTCCCACAGACTGGCCCATTTCAATTCGTCGTTTCAGATCCCCGGGTTTTGGATCATTTGATCTGCCATCTCTGTCATCGTGTTTCACCCTTTTCCAAGTTCGATGGGTGAATGGGCCTGATGGTGAAGGTCCTGGCATCCTATAATCACCTTGTGCTAGGATTCCGGACATGGTTGTTTCTGAATCAGGGTCTGGGTCTGGTTGCTCGGTGGGCATTTTTCTTGGTTTCGGGCTTTGAATTAGTGAATGGTTTGGCATTTTCAATGGCTCTATTGATGTTTAGATAGTGTCCTTCGGGGGGGGTGGATGTGTTCCTGATTCAATGAAAAGCTTATTCGCTCTGTTGTCTTGCCAAACCCCACTATTTCACGTGGTATTAATGTTCTGAGATGGCCTGCCCACTTCCCTTGGAGTGGTTGGGATGTCTTTAAGAAACTCTGGAGGTACAAGCATGATGACTTTATCATGATCAATTTCCACCCTCCTTGTATGAGCCATCGTGAGACGGTTATGGTCCGTTTGTTTTTTCATCTCAGGGATGAAGCTTAATTTCGTCGTTTTGGCTCGAAGCCATAGACCATATTGTAAGATGATATTATCTGATTCGTTCTCTTTCATTGAAGCACACTCTCTATCCAGATGTATGATACGTCCACAGAAAAAGAAAAAAATTGGGAGTTTCTCAAACCTGAATGATATCCAGGTGTTAGTGTAATCAATTTTCCAAAACAATCCCCTTATCAGAGGCTCAGACAATTCAATCCCGGCTTTAATTCGTACCTCAGGTCCCAATTGGATTGGGTCTGAGCTATCCGAATCTAGGAATTAACCGATGCGATCTTCGATTTATCTCAGGACCCGTTCTGTTCTCCCATGAATAGGTATTCCATTAATGCATATCCAGAATGGGGACCGGGTGAGCTTAGTGTGTTGGATGTCATCCCCCCTTTAAATTATTTCATGAGGAGGAGTTGATTATCAAAGGACCATGTCCTGCCTCTTAGGAGTTGATTATGAAGGGTATTTTTGAGGGCCCCCTAGTTAACTGATATTTTTTCCACAAATTTTCCAACAACCAGCAATGACATATTTTTTTTTCAGGAGTGCATCTTCATTTCTTCACACCTCAATCGACACTTTCTCTTTGTTTGTTAAGTAAATTCTCTTCCATTGGTTCACTAAATCTGCATCCATGATTCTATGCACTTATATCCAATCCTCCGGGATTCCACATTTCATTTCACGACCTGGGGCTGAACGGTAAATCTCACAAGCCTGGCCCAACCTAGAAATTCCTCTGTCTAGGCACGACTCGAAAAAAGCCACCAGTCCGGTTCGGCCCAGAAGCACTGCTCCACTACCTCTTTCCGCGACCAGCCCTACGTGGCCAGGTCCTTCAAGCTGGGAGAAACAACTATCCATGACCAGCCCTACACGGCAGAACTTTCACGTTGGGGACTGCCTCTTTCCACAACCATCCCTGCGTGGTCATCTCCTTCGCGCTGGGGTAGTGTGGTCATATCTCTCACTGGCGCCCTTACTCTTCCAGATCGACCAAATCGAGGGGCGCACCAACTTGCTCGAAGCAACCCTACGCAGAAAGCTCCTGGAGACCGGACTTCGCGGCTGAAGCTTCGCTGCTCACCCTTCGCCTGCTAGTCCCATGCAGCGCCGAGGGACTCGCCTTCGCGTCCAAGAACTCCGTGAATCGGGACGCCACTACACCACCCACAATTCAGAAGGTCATATGTTCCATTCCTTGCGAAGCAGATGGGTCAATATTGTGTCCAGTGCCTTCGAGATCTGGTGTTCCCTTCACGCCGGTTTCCACGCAGAAACCCCCAAAAGATGCTTTTTTTCAGACAGCCTCTGCACTACAGATCTGGATTGCCACAATAGGGGTCGTTCTCGGGAAGTCAACGTGATGGCGTGGAAGTAGTGGCCGCAAAAGGCACGGAATGGAACAAGTCAATCCCCTTCCCATCTGAAGCACAGGTGCTGGGGAGCGTGATTGAGCTCAGCACAACTGTTGCCGACCCAAAAAACCTGGAATAATTTAGTTATTATTGTTTAGACAAATGAAAATAATTTAATAATTTCCATCTACATTTTGTAAATCACAGTTCATGTTTGGAAAATATTATATTCAACTAAATTTTATAGTTCCCTTGATCAATGAATGATATTCATGAAAAACTATTTTTTAGAAATGATTTATCAGATTTACCTTTCTCACATATTTAATGAAATGTATGGGTTCTATAAAATCTTATGGATTACTGCAAGTTTAATACAATGAAGATTTAAATAATTCTGTAATTATATGAGTAACTCTGTACACAAAACTAATATACATATAGATAATCATATTATGTTCATCAGATATAGAAAGACATATTCTCAAGAGGAGCTGTTATATATTAAGTCAATTATATAAAGAAATATCATTTTACGAGATGAAAAATAACAATTATACCAAAAAAAATTAAATACACTATAATAATGTTGAAATATATGAGCATTAGATGAAGATTCTACTTTTATTCCATACTATTGAATAATGAATCCTTCCATTGTTGGGGCAACCTCCTCCGAGATTTTAAAATATGAGAATTGGGGAAATACCTATAAATATAAGAAACATTCAAGGAGGGTGGATATATAAATATTTTTGAAACACAACTATCTAAATTTTATTTAAAGAGTTGTTAAGATATTGTTAGATTTTGGGTTCATCATTATAATCTTTTTAGAGTTTTTATTGGGAAGCCCACTAAAGTATACTTTTTAAATTCCATATGATTTTTTGTGATTGTAATTTAATGTCTAATCTAATTGATTGAGCATTTCCATTGATTTAAATACTGATCTATGTAAAATATTAATGATTGAGGGATTCCAATGATAGAATTAAATTGCTATATCAGATCATTGTATTGATCCCTTTCTTGATGTAGGAAATATATAAAATTCAATTAGGTAAGAAACATGGTTACCCAATGTGAAGGTGTGTGACATCCTATACACTTATATTCTCTCTATGTAGTTACATTATAAATATTATTTATGTCATTATTAATTTCATTATAATTTTTTTAACTTTTTTTACAAGGCACATTTCATAATAAAAATTTCTTATATAATAATATTTTATTAAACTTTAATATACTATATATCAGTACAAGTTCATTTGATATTTTAACCTAATCAGATAGAAAATGTGTTTGATAACCTTTCTAATAGGATAAATAAATAATTTATTTTTTATTTTATAATCTACAATTCACACCAACTATAGGTAATTATATACCCATTCGACCCTATATTCAGTATCATATATAGTTCTATTTCATTTAGATGTTCTAAATTTACCTAAATATTTTTCCAAATATTTAATTATTCTTATTATAAACTTGTTAAACTATTGTGTTGTTATAAAAGACTATTTCTTGTGTTTATAAAAATGGTAGGTTTAAATGACGGGATATAGAATACATCAATTCATGTAGTTGACCAAATTTTTTACTGTGTCAATTATGAGTATTTGAGAGATCATATGAACGCTTTGGTTATCAATACATTAGTTAATAAAGTAGTTATGTTAATTATTAACTATTGGAATTTAAAAAAATATTTTTATACATATCAAAATATCGAAATGTTGGAATTTCAACATTAAAATTTATTTAGAAAAACATTATTTTTATAAATTACTAGAAACACATATTCCCAGATTTATTATTTTGGATATGATAAAAATATTTGGAAAAATGTTGATGATAATCACTTTTGGAATTCCAAAGTTATTAAATCTAAATGAATAGTTCTTAGGTTTGATTATATTGAATTTTATTTTATACCAGGAGAATCTACCATAAATATGCATAAATATTTATTAAAGTCATGAACTAAATACAATATTTTTGAGGTAGAAATTTAACTAGGAAAATTATTGAAGAAGATATTATTATTATCATGTTCAATGACTTTGAATATAACAGAACTATTATTTATGACACAATGAAATTGATTTTTTTTTCTTAGATGACCAAATTATAATTATGATTTTATATGAGTGATGATTCAAAATAGATATTTATAAAAAGAAAATGAATAATGGAATTGATTTTTCCAATAATTTAAATAATTTTATGAAATACTAATTAAAATTGAATTTATTTAAATCCACTCAAAAATAATGTTGTATTTAAAAATAAATATAATTTATATAGAAAAGTGAAAATTAAATTCTTAATCTTGTGACGATAATGAATAAAAACGATTGTAAGATATATTTATGTTAACGATATGAGAATAATATAACGAGAGTTATAAATAATAAAATTTCTTTGTAGATGATATTTTATCATTGTAAGAAGAATGGGCACATTTGACAATATTTACCTAAGCTAAAATGAATGGAGAAGAATCATATAAAATCCACAATGTTACAAAAATATGAATTCATTTACTGTATGAAATCATTTGAAACATGTATTTCTAGTGGTTGAGATACATCAACATAAATCAATTCATATGATTTTTATATTCTAATGTTGATGGGATCAACACTGAAATACCAAAAATCAATGAATTATTCATAGTAAATGTAACTAAAACATCTCACACAAATCATAGTTTAAGTGAAAATATCATGATTTTGAAAATTATGATAAATCTATTTCTTTTTATGAATAAATATATAGTTCATCAGAAGGTGAAAATACTTTATGATGTTTTTAAGAATTTTCATGATTTTCTAATTTGTCATAAAATTCATAATGTTTCTAAAAACAATGAAGCCTTTAATGAAAAAAATTACAATGAATAATCAAGAATTTATATACTTTTATAATAAAATTATAATATGAAAAATCATTCAGACATATATAATTCTAAAAAAATTACTTATGCAAAGGATTTAGTTTGTAATAAATTCTTAATTTTTGAGTTTAAAAAATTTCCTAAAAAAAATTACATCCGATTGAGATAATTTTGATAATGTCATATTCATGATATTATTTGGAGGTATTTATTATGGTTATTTTGATCGTTTATTAATCTTGTTGTCTCCAGATTAATTTTATGAAAAAATATCTTTCAGGGCATTGTTATAGGCTGTTTACGGTTGGTACACCATTTGAGGGAATCGTGGCCCTTATCCCAGAAAAAGTGCAGAAAAGTGTCATTTTGTAAAGAGGTGACCACATGGTAGGTATATAGTTTCTCAAACCATGTTTGCTAACTGTGTGGGTTGTCAATATTTGATAATTATGGGTGAAGAATTGCCACATAGTTTTTAAATCCATGTGGGCTAACACTGTGAGTTTTCTATGTCATAAAAATTTGAAAATTACCTTTATTACCTCCTTAGATTTAAACCTAATTTTTCCTATTTCCCCACAATTTGGGATTATACATCTTAGTCACCTATCACTCTTCTTCTCAGCCAATTTTATTTTCATTAATGGAGAAATTTTATCTGGCTTCCTCAATAATTGTTAAGTACCAATCTCTCTTCACTACTTCTTTCTTTTTAGGGTTTCTACCCATCTGTCTTGGGTTTCTTCATTTCTACTGTTCTATTTTAAATAATGTGGTGTTGATATCATTATGTACTGTTAAATAATGATTATTAATTTATAATTCTTCATTTATAGGGTCTTTTTGTGGTGTATTCGGGTTTTCAAAACAATTTAATGATCATTCCATGTTATAGAATGTTTGTTCAATTATTTTACATTATTAGATTAGTTTGATAAGATTTATCGAGTACATGAATACTTTCTATTGATTTTTTTGTGCATTGTGAAATATATTTTCTAAGAGGGTTTGTGATGAATATTTTATAGAAGTTTCTTTTGGAAGAGATTTTGGTTTTATTCCATGTGTTATTTCTTATGTTGATTCGTGAATTTTTTTTATACATTTATTGAAAGGTGAATAATGTGTTTTCATAGGCATTAAAGGTGAAAATGTTTTTAAAGTTGAATTATGAAGTGAAATGAGTTTCATAGATTCTTGGATACATTTTTTTACATTTAATATGTCATTAATTGGTGAAGAATTTTATTTAAAATGGTTTTTATGTGAATTAAAAATTGGAGTTAGAATTTCCCATGAAAATGTTTTTTTAAACTTGTGTACCACTTTTTTTTATTCTAAATGGATTTCATAAATTGTGAAAATGGTGGAAACTTTTTTCCAAATTGTATTGGTTTCTATGTGAGAGAAAAATAGTGGTTTTCATTGTCCTTAATTGGTGATCTTCTTGTTTTATTGTGATTCATAGAATGTATATGTGAATTTAATGATCCATGTGTCATGTGAAAATGAATTTGGGAACAACGGGAATCCCATGAATCTTAGGCAGGGGACTTGAATTAGTAAACGTGATGATCCATATATGGCTAAAGACTAAATTTATCTATGAGGGTTTATGACTACCACAATAAGTAAACAAGTCATATGATGAGAGACCATGAGAACTTGGGATGTGATACCCTCTAGTGGATCATTGACAATAATTCTAACTTGGAGACCACTGGACCATGGGATACCTTCCCCTCTGTGGCACAAGCTCGAGGATAATGTCGATAGTTTAGTGAAGGATATTGATCACTGAGGAATGGATATTCTAGGTCCCTGGTAGTGCTCATTCAATAAGGATTTTTTCATAATTATCTATTGTAAAATGATGATGATGTTATTTTGTAGTATCCATCTACATACAAAACACCTTGTGTATGTATTTATTTCATGCAATATAATTTGCGAAATTAATTTGTTGGAAAAGATTTTTCTTGGTCTGTTTTTCATAAAATATTTTCTTACCAATGTAACAAATATTTGTACCGATTATGCAACATGATATTTATCTAGTGTTATATATTGGAATTAATATTTTGGGTGTAATCCTACTAGTATTTAGCTCACACCTTTCATAAACCTTTTAATGTTTATAGACATTATTATTTATAAACTAGGTAATGAAAAATTGTATTGTAGTCATGATGGTGGATTCAGTTTCTAGTGTTCCACCTCTTAGAGGTGTTGGTGGTGGTGTTTTTAGGGGGTGTATCTTTTGTGACAAGAAGATTTTTAGGATAGTGTTTTTCCATTCTATTATAAAACATTTTGTTTTTTTAAATATTAAAAACATTTAATCTAAAAAACATATTCCTTGGTAATTATCATAATTTAATGTGAAGTTATTTATATTGGTTATTTATGCTCATTCAAATGGGTGAAATTATTCCTAATATATATTGTTAATACCTAGGAACTGATTTCCAGCCTATGGGAATTGGTAAATCACTTAAGGGCGTGCCATAAATCAAGTCAACTATCTGGTTGGGTAAAACCCCATCTTAGTTCGTGAAAAAATGGTATCAAAGCTAGTCAAAATATTTATTGGGTAATGATATTTGAAAATGAGTCTGTATATATCAGAGTTAGGATTTCTAGAGCTTCAGGTTCTGGTTGTGAGTGGGGTGTTGAGATGAAACACCTCCTGAAAGGACTCGGGTCACTATAAGATGTTAGGAGATATGGGTTGACTTTTTCTCAATGTGAGATGTATAGGGTGTATACATTATATAGACATTGGGTGGGGGCATAGTATTTTGGTTGACATGTTATTATGATTGTAACGACCCGAAATTTTGAATAAATCTTGTTTCCTAATTTTGTGTGTTATTTTATTTTATTATACTCAACAAAACTGTTTCATTTGATGACATGATTATAATAAAAATGAGACTATTGCGTTTTGACTATTATATAACTGCTAGAAACTAAACATTTTGATATTTATCTCTAAATACAAGTGATCTTGGTTAATAAATATAGAAAGAAGATTTGATGGCCTCACCCAGTAGTCTTAGACCGATCGAAGCCCATCTAACAGAACTTGGGAAGGAGGTAGCACCAATGGGCTTTTCTCTGGACCAAACCCAAGCCAAACTTCATCATGTGAAGCTAGAACGGAATCGCCTTCGTGAGAAGTTCAAAATGATATAAATTACTACTTGTGTGATGTTGGCCGAGCCTCCCTCAGATTCTCTCACCTTAGCAAAACTTACACTTAGGTCCTATGCTGGTGTGATAAGGGGCTATGTAAGGAGACCGTAACTGCCTTGTGTAATCCTTTGTTTTAAATAAAAATTTTGATTTTTTCTTATGATGATGTTTATGAATTTTCAAATGTCTGGATAAATATAGTATGCATATTTTTGGTGAATTTTGGAGAAAGGATATTTTAAAAAAATATTTATGTAAACCTTAAATAATTAAAAATGTGTAATGATTTTCAAAAAATGGTCTTCTAAAATTATGTTTAGTACAAAATTTAGAGTCTAATAAGATCAACATAATTTTTGATTAATAGTAAATTATGAATAGTGATTTTAGGCTTAGGATTAATAATGTGACCAAATGGATTAGTAATCTCACTTAAATAAAGCATTAATATAATCTAGGCACCTTGATTAAGTAATGTGATTCAATAAAACGGTTAAATAACGGTTTCATAAATTATTAATCAAGTATTAGTTTTTTCAGGTGAATAATGTTTTTTAATTAAAAATTAAATTAAAATTATTTATAAAATTATTTTTATAAAATGGATTTCATTTTTGAACACAGAGCATCGATATTATGTTAAGGTAATTTTTGGGAATTTTTCTGAAAAAAATGAATTTTCGGTGAATAGTGTATTTATTTAAAAGTTAAATTAAAAATATTTAGAAAATTATTTTTATAAAATGGAGTTCATTTTTGAAATCAGAGAATCAATATTTGGTAAAGGTGAAATTTTGGGATTTTTCTGAGAAAGTTGAATTTTCGATGAATAGTGAAAATACAGTTTTTAAGTTACGAGTGTTTAATGACATCATTAAATTATGTATTAAGTATGTAATCAATATGGTCAACTTATGAATAGTAAGATAAGGTATGAGGTGTCCCATGTGGAAAATACCATGGGTGAATACAATGGGAAAGCCCATGGTTTTTCCAAAACCACTAATGAGGTGTCCCTTGGCCATTAATGCCTTATCCCCTCACTTTACCTATAAATACCCAGCCATACTCTCATCCATTCGACTCCCAAATCTCCCCCAAAAAATATCTGGTCTCATTAATACTCAAGGAGTCCTCCCAAGGTGCCCCCAAGCCTTTAATTTCCCAACCTTTGAGTTTTAAGAGTTACGTTTTAAGGTAAGGGATCCGACCTCTCTCTTTCTTTTCAAGTAATCTCTTTTATGTCATTTATTTTATGCTCCATGTTCTTATGTTGGAGGATGTTATTCTATATTCATATTAATTCCCTTTTCATGTTCATATGATGATATACCCCCTCTTTCTCTCATAAATTCGTTTTAAGAATGTTTAAGTGGCGCCGTTAGGCTACCGAATTTTTAAGGATTTTTTCACCTTTCTCATTTGTCAAAAATCTATTTTCATGTCAAGTCTTTCAAGTTCATTTTTATGTTGGGGTATGATATCTATATCTCTCATACTGATATTTTATGTTCATATGATGAGAGACCCTATTTTATCTCTTCAATTCAGTATTTTGAAGTTTTAAGTGGTGCTGTTAGGCTGCCGAATTTTTAAGGGATTCTTTCACCCATCTCGTTTTCAAGATCTATTTTCATGTCAAGTCTTTCAAGTTCCTTTTTATTATGTTGGGGTATTATATCTATATCTATCATACTGAAATATTATGTTCATATGATGAGAGACCCTATTTTATCTTGTCAATTCATTTTTGGTTGAAGTTTAAGTGACGCCGTTAGGCTGCCGGACTTTCATAAGAGAAATCTAATTTTTGTCTTCCTTCCATGTTTTTCATCTCAAATGGTATGTCCTTAAAATTTCATTACCATGTTATTAAATCCTTTATATTCTCTTCCCCTAATTTTTTTTGATCATTTATGAGTGGGTGACCCATGTCACCTCTCTTTTCAATGTATTCTAAAACCTCATAACATAGCCGTTATGCTGCAGAATTTCCGTTTCAAAATGTTTCTCTCTTTTTCTAAAGTTATTTTATTTTATTAAGTGAATACTCAAAGATCATTCTTATAAAGGGGTATTCACATATATACCAAGTTTTTCTATTTTAAATTCTGGGATTTACATACATGATACCCGCTTTCCTTTTCCATTGGTTTAAAGTGACATAAAGATCATGTCTTTGAAGCCGTTTTTAAAACGTTATGATTATGAAATGAAACCCATTTATTTTATGCTATATGGGTTATTTATGAAATGTTTGATGATGATATATGTGTATCACATGATAAAAAAGGAAAATTTAAGGGTGTGACCTGATAGTGCTCCAATACATTGGGTAAAGATTTAATCTCTAGAGATGACCATTTAGACTGATACCATGGTGAATAACCTTGGTAATTTTTATTGACACCTTGGAGATGGGCCATGGTGAAACGGAAATGATTGTCTTTGTAAAATGTTGTAGCCACATCTTCAAGTTATTAAATATGTTATTTTTATTATGATATGCCTCATGATTTCATTCTTATGCCTTAAAGTTCTTTTCATGACTTTATTGATGTATCTGAAGTTCACATGTTAAATGTTTCCCTTGTTTCCCTTACTGGGCCTTCTGCTCACCCTTTATTTTGATGTATGTACCCAGGTTATGAGATGCAGTAATGAACCCAGGATGAACATAGGGAGAAGACTTTCAAGTGTTTAAGAAGAATTTTTATGGTGTTTTCATGTATTATGTTCCTGGTTTCCAAGACACTAAACCTTAATGATCCTCAGTTTTGTGTAATGTAATGAAAGTTTACGTGATAAAAAGGTGGGATGCTATAGTTGGTATCAAATTATGGTTTAGTTATTTGTGGAAATTAGAATATGAAAACTTTAGGAAGAACCCTATAGAACATTTTAAATATAGGAAATCTTCCGTGTATTTTGGTGAGTATTGAGTAAGGGATTTCCAAACAAATACATCCCTGTCTGGATACGAGCAGGTAGAGGTGGCTCTAGCACAAATATACATAGGGGTAAAACCCAAAAACACCGCTTTGAGCGAGACTCGAACGGGAACTGGTACACAACAATGGGCCTTGCTGCACTCTTGGTTACGACACTCCCCAGAGATATGCTTTGGTAAATTAATAAGCATAGTATGACCCATTATTAAAGGAACAAAGATAAAATAAAATAAAGATTCACATAAGAATATATGTCCATGGATAACCTAGATTGGAACCTAGGGGATCACATGTTATGGTATAATTTTCTTCTACATGTTTATCCTTCCATGCTTAAATTTTACTTTTAATGATTATTATCTAAGTATTTAAGCCCTCTAATTATATGTTCTTTTCTTAGTTATTGGCAGGAAATGGAAGAACATGTCCCAACGACCAATGTGATAGGAAATGTTATAATTGTCATATTAATATGATAGAGATGATTAGGGGATTAAAAGATGATTATTATTTTGGAAGATGTTCACTATTTTGGGAACCATATTTGATCGAGGTAAATAGATTACTACAGTATTTTCTTTGAGGAATAAAGGTTGAATTATATTTTGAAGAATTGATGAATTTAAGGTGAACTTATGGTAATATAGGTTACTTAGGGAAATGATTAACCTATCTTGGGGAAAATATATTTAGGTTAGATACTTTTGTTATAAGATGTTAGGAGTGGTTGATGTTGTTTGGAGATGAACAAAAAAGTTTATTTTGGAAGACTATGTTATCAAATCCTTCTTGTATTTGGGTTTCAATATTAGTTTTGTTTATTTTGAGGAATTTTATGAACGGTTATTAATTTAATGGTCTATAATGAACTTTGGGTAGTACCGTGGAACATTGAATATTTAAAGTAGTTTTCCTTCCTCTAGGGTTTTTTCTTTTGGAAGAGTCATTTTATCTTAGCCTTTCTGTTTTTGGTATAATGTTTAAAGATATAGAAATAGATAGTTAATCTTTGGTGGATTATGTTATTCTTTATAAGATGATTCTTTTTCTTTGATGAGACCAAGTAGTTTTGAATGCTCATCGTTTGGAGAAAAGATTAGTTTTGGTAATAACTTATTAAATGGTGAAACTCTACTGGAAGGTAGGTATATTTCCTTATGTTTTAATTCTATATAGTAAATTAATTCTTCAAAATTATTAAAAGGAACGTAAAAAAATAACGTTGTTGGTTTATGTTTCCTACCGGGTAATCAAAGACCGTTTACACACATCATAAGTTTTTGATTTTCTTGTTGTTAACTTTCTCCTAATCATGTTTTCTATCACTCTCCATTAGAACGTGACCCTTTGTTTTTTAATCCATGTCCATGTTTTCCTTAATGGAATACTAGTATAGGTTAACTCGGGTGATCATTTTACTTCCCTTTCTTTCTTTTAAAGTAACAGTTTTACTGACTCCTTTTCCAGTGTGGGACTTTCAATGAAATTTCAAAACCCAGTTTTAAAAATTGTGAGGACGCAATTTCTTAAGGGGGGGAAGATTGTAATGACCCGAAATTTTGAATAAATCTTGTTTCCTAATTTTGTGTATTATTTTTTTTATACTCAACAAAACTGTTTCATTTGATGACATGAGTATAATAAAAATGAGACTGTTGGGTTTTGACTATTATATGACCACTAGAAACTAAACATTTCGATATTTGTCTCTAAATACAAGCGATCTTGGTTAATTAATATAGAAAGAAGATTTGATGGCCTCACCTAGTAGTCTTGGACCAATCAAAGCCCATCTAACAGAACTTGGGAAGGATGTAGCACCAATGGGCTTTGCTCTGGACCAAACCCAATCCGAACTTTATCGTGTGAAGCGAGAACAGAATCGACTTCGCAAGAAGTTCAAACTGATAGAAATCACTACTCGTGAGATGTTGGCCGAGACTCCCTCAGATTCTCTCACCTTAGTACACCTTAAACTTAGGTCCTATGCTGGTGTGATAAGGGGCTATGTAAGGAGATTGTAACTGCCTTGTGTAATCCTTTGTTTTATATTAAAATTTTTATTTTTTTATGATGAAGTTTATGAATTTTCAAATGTCCGGATAAATATAGTATGAAAATTTATGGAGAATTTTGGGGAAAGGATATTTAAAAAAAATCTTTATATAAACCTTAAATAATTAAAATTTTGTAATGATTTTCAAGAAATGGTCTTCTACAATTATGTTTAGTACGAAATTTAGAGTCTAATAAGATCAACTTAATTTTTGATGAATATTAAATTATGAATAGTGATTTTATGCTTAGGATTAATAATGTGACCAAATGGATTAGTAATCTCACTTAAATAAAGCATTAATATAATCTAGGCACCTTGATTAAGTAATGTGATTCAATAAAATGGTTAAATAACGATTTCATAAATTATTAGTCAAGTAAAAGTTTTTTCAGGTTAATAGTGTTTTTTAATTAAAAATTAAATTAAAAATATTTATAAAAATATTTTTATAAAATGGATTTTATTTTTGAACTCAGAGCATCGATATTATGTTAAGGTAATATTTGGGGATTTTTCTGAAAAAAATGAATTTTCGGTGAATAGTGTATTTATTTAAAAATTAAATTAAAAATATTTAGAAAATTATTTTTATAAAATGGAGTTCATTTTTAAAATTAGAGCATTGATATTAGGTTAAGGTGAAATTTTTGGATTTTTCTGAGAAAGTTGAATTTTTGATGAATAGTGAAAATACAGTTTTTAAGTTACAGGTGTTTAATGACATCATTAAATGATGTATTAAGTATTTAATCAATATGGTCGACTTATTAATAGTAAGATAAGGTATGAGGTGTCCCATTTGGCCAATACCATGGGAAAATACCATGGGCATGCCCATGGTTTTTCCAAAACCACTAATGAGGTGTCCCTTGGCCATTAATGCCTTGTCCCCTCACTTTCCCTATAAATACCAAGCCATCCCCTCATCCATTCGACTCCAAACTATCCCCCAACGAATCTATGGTCTCATTACCTCTCAAGGAGTCCTCTCAAGGTGCCCCCAAGCCCTCAAGGTCCAAACCTTTGAGTTTTAAGAGTTACGTTTTAAGGTAAGGGATCCGACCTCTCTCTTTCTTTTCAAGTAATCTATTTTATGTCATTTCTTTTATGCTCCATGTTATTA
The DNA here is from genome assembly GCA_963277665.1 of Viscum album. NCBI lineage: Eukaryota > Viridiplantae > Streptophyta > Magnoliopsida > Santalales > Viscaceae > Viscum > Viscum album. The sequence goes on from OY728158.1 coordinate 438,349,807, forward strand.
TGTTGGAGGATGTTATTATATATTCATATTACTTCCCTTTTCATGTTCATATGATGATAGGCCCCCTCTTTCTCTCATAAATTCGTTTTAATAATGTTTAAGTGGCGCTGTTAGGCTACCAAATTCTTAAGGGATTTTTTCACCTTTCTCATTTGTCAAAGATCTATTTTCATGTCAAGTATTTCAAGTTAATTTTTATGTTGGGGTATGATATCTATATCTATAATACTTATATTTTATGTTAATATGATGAGAGACCCTATTTTATCTCTTCAATTCAGTATTTTGATGTTTTAAGTGGCGCCATTAGGCTGCTGAATTTTTAGGGGAATCTTTCACCCTTCTCGTTTTCAAGATCTATTTTCATGTCATGTCTTTAAAGTTGCTTTTTATTATGTTGGGTTATGATCTATATATCTATCATACTAAACTCTTATGTTCATACGATGAGAGACCCTATTTTATCTTGTCAATTCATTTTTGGTTGAAGTTTAAGTGACGCTATTAGGCTGCTGGACTTTCATAAGAGAAATCTAATTTTTGTCTTCCTTCCATGTTTTTCATCTCAAATGGTATGTCCTTAAAATTTCATTACCATGTTCTGAAATCATTTATATTATCTTCCCCTAATTTTTTATGGATCATTTATGAGTGGGTGACCCATGTCCCCTCTCTTTTCAATGTTTTCTAAAACGTCGTAACATAGCCGTTATGCTGCAGAATTTCCGTCTCAAAATGTCTCTCTCTTTTTCTAAAGTTATTTTATTTTATTAAGTGAGTACTCAATTATCTTTCTTATAAAGGGGTATTCAAATATATATCATTTTGTTCTATTTTAAATTCTGGGATTTACATACATGATACCCGCTTTCCTTTTCCGTGGGTTTAAAGTGACATAACGATCATGTCTTTAAAGTCGTTTTTAAAACGTTATGATTATGAAATGAAACCAATTTATTTTATGCTATATGGGTTATTTATGAAATGTTTGATGATGATATATGTGGCTCACATGATAATAAAGGCAAATTTAATGGTGCTCCCTGATAGCGCTCCAATGCATTGGGTAAAGACTTAATCTCTAGAGATGACCATTTAGACTGACACCTTAGTGAATAACCTTGGTAATTTTTATTGACACCTTGTGGATGGACCTTGGTGAAACGGAAATTATTGTCTTTGTAAAATGTTGTAGCCACATCTTCAAGTTATGAAATATGTTATTTTTATTATTACATGCCTCATGATTTCATTCTCATGCCTTAAAGTTCTTTTCATGAATTTATTGATGTATCTCAAGTTCACATGTTAAATGTTTCCCTTGTTTCCCTTACTGGGTCTTCTGCTCACCCTTTCTTTTGATATATGTCCCCAGGTTATGAGATGCAGTAATGAAACTAGGATAAACTTAGGGAGAATACTTTCAAGTGTTTAAGAAGAATGTTTTATGTTGTTTTCAATTATTATGTTCCTGGTTTACAAGACACTAAACCTTAAAGATCCTCAGTTTATTGTAATGTAATGAAAGATTATGTGATAAAAATGTGGGATGCTATAATGATGGATTTGGTTTCTTCTGATTCATGAAAGTTTTTGACATTTTTTGTTATTGATAAAAATTTTCATATTGTGTGTTGATGGTCTTTTTTTGTAGTTGTAAAATTAATCCTTAATGAATTCTAGAATATCCATGGTATGAATCAAGAAGGAATTATCCCTCACTAATTAATACTAGGTTACTAGAAGCTATGGTTTGGGCTGTCGAAGCATTCTGTCAAAGAAAATGCTATGTACTTTCTTAGGATGCAGAAGTTGAACTGTGTCGTAGAAAAGAAAATGCTCAAGACTTCCATATGAATAATATTCCTTCTTTAAATGGTAGCACCGAATCTTTGGAAGTTAAGGAATAACAAGATAATTTTTAGAGGATGTATTCATTTCTTGATACTCTAGAGGATGTTAGAGTGTAATTTTATTCATTAATATTTGATGATCACCCCCAAAATATATGGGACATAGTGGTTAAAGATATAATTCATGAGAAGATTTTTTGGAAAGATTTCAAGGATGTTTTCAATGAGAAGTACTTTAATGAGATTTTGGACTTTTTCAGATCTTATAACTATTTTGAGCCTAGATAGGGAGACCGATCTGGGATAGAGTACACTAAACTCTTTTTAGATCTAGTTTGGTAGGCACCAAATGTCACCTCTAATGTTAAAGTGAAGTCTTAGATGTTCAATATGGTTTTAGAGTAAGAGATTTGGGACCAAGTATTCTTATTCAAGATGCATAATTTTTCTGAGGTGGTTGATTTAGCCACGATGGAATAAATTGATCATGGATGTATGTTTGGTTTCTATATTCTAGTATCAGTAGTGGGAAGTGGTTTTTCAACTATGTAAAAGAGTAAATGAGATGTTCATCGGAAGTAGGGAGACTGTAGTCTATTCCATAAAACTCGGCTATCTTTTTTTGTGACATCTGATGATGTGTTGTCCATGTTCCATCAAAGTGGGAAGGAATGGAACATGCATCCTACATATTCATGTCCGCCAAAACTGTGTCCCTAATTTGGAACTATGGGATCCTTATAGTGATTCTATAAAGTGTCACACCCATATTAATGCACAGAAAGATTAGTGGATTTAAATGGGATTCTATCTCGGCAGAACCGTACAGGACAATGTGATCTTGGGTTAGTTGTCCTAGTGGCCGGACTGAATCATCATCTCAGATGTGTAATTTAATGGATGTTCCATAGGCTACTGGTCATTCACAGGCAATGGCTAAGAATATGCAACATAATGTTATGGATAGAGAACTAGCAAAATCGAATATAGGGACATAAATCTTTCAATGTATCATTTTTATTGCTTAATCATTTTATATTATCCTTTTTGACATTGGTTCTTTAGGTTATTTTTTTATATCTAGACTAGTGGATTTGTTAATATTTTCAACTGAGCATATTACTTATGAGATGGAATTGGAAATATCCCTTAGTAATAAGCGATAGAAGTGATTCGGGTTTCTGTTTTTCACACTCACCGTGTTAAGGGACCAGTTAGAATGGGATTTCATCATTTTGGAGTTATAACTCTTTTATGTGATGCTTGGTAATTATTTAATGGTGCGTTTTCAGTCTCACATTAATTTTTATAAGTGGAAAGTGTGATTTGTTGTAATTATTGTAAGTACCTATGTTTTTCAAGGTTTTGGGATACTCATTCAAGCCGTGAAGGACTTACACATCGAAAATTGGACAATCATTTATTATATATCATTTCACTCACATTGGAAGAAGATGTTGGTTCTCTAAAGGGTGGAATTCCTTTTATGGTTTATGATTTCACATTGATTTTCGTAGATTATTTCTCTAGTTTTCCACTATAGTGGGATGTGGAGTTATCCATTGCTTTGGCACTAGGAAAAATTGATATATATTACCTCATACCGTATGACCCCAATGAGATGAGGGAATTAAAATTATAGAAATATGGTTTGGAATAAAAAAGAATCATTTACATGAGAATCTCACATTGGCCCTCCCCAATTCTATTTAAATGAGTGATGGATCTCATAAGTTTTTCATTGATTACCATAAGCTAAATAAAGTTAAAAAAAATAACAAGTTCAATTTTACATATATTGAATACCATTTCCATTAGCTTAATGTGGTAATGTGGTTTTCAAAGATTTATTTTTTGATTCAGGTATCATCAATTCAATGTTATAGGGGTAGATATTTTTAAAACCAACTTTCGATGAAGGTACGACCATTTTGAGTATTTGGTCATACATTTTGTGTTGAAAAATGCTCTAAAAGTCATCCCAGAACTCATGAATAGGGAGTTATATCAGTATATTGACACATTCCAAAAGGTATTAATGGATTAAATATTGATATATTTAAGGATAGAGGTGGATCATGAAAGGAATTGGAAAAAAAGTGGGAACTATTTGTGACAATCTTCTCTATGAAATTTTCTAATATGTACCTTGTGTATTAGAGGTGTGATGTTTCTGGGGCATGTGATCTTAGAAAAAGTGATTTCGGAGGAACCTGAAAAGTTATTGTGTATTGATGTAATGGTAGAAGCTGAATAATGTTATTGAGATCAAGATATTTTCGATCAGGAAGGGTATTACATGCAATTTGTTCAAGATTTCTTGTGGCATGCATCATCCATTATAGTGTGTACCATTTAAAAGGTAATGTTTTAATCGATCCTAGAGTTTCATGAATCCTTTAATGAACTTAATAAGTGGTTAAACATGACTCATGTTTTTATCTTTTAATAATCTGGAATTTGATATGTTGTTTATTATGATGCCTTTGGTATGGGTATTTGGTGTGTGCTGATATAGGAAGACCATGTGGTTGCTTACGATTCTCACTAGCTTAGACCACATGAGAATAAATACCCAACATATGTCATATAATAATTATTATTAATGAATTATTTAAATAAATGCATTCATTATAAGTTTTGAAATATTATATTAGTATACTCACATCATAACATCATGGAATATATTTTCTGCAAAAAATATCTAAATTTGAGGTAATATCATTTGATTAAGTTCCTTAAAGTGTTAAACATTGATAAATCCGACACTATAGGTAATGTTAATGTTTTGGAATATTCCATGAGTATGAATTATCCACTTCATGAATTGAAAACATTCAGTGATGAGTGGTAATTGATGGGGATCATTTCTCAAATGTTTATGGAGACCAATTCGCATAGTGGAAGTGTGTTCTCTACTAGAGTTTAGCTGAAAACATTTCTTCTATAGTTGATTTAGTGGGATATTTCTTACAATGGGTTTTTATAGAAGTGTATGCAATTTCTAAATTATGTGGAGAAACCATGTGATTGGTTTTTGTATCAAGAGGTATTTTTGTGCATTATGGTTCACTTGATAGTGCATTTTTCAACAAGGAATGTGGTGATGTATGGTATCCACCAATCATAGTGGGTCATTCACCCTAGTAATACAAATATATAATATGACATGTGTTGGTAGATTAAGCAGCTAGGTATGTGGGTAGATGTTTTTGAAATTATATTACGATGTTATACATGTTAACTAGTTAAAGTAGAGTAACAAATGCCCTCCAATTTTCTTCAATTACCACCCATTCCTACCTGGATATGGGACGAGATTTCTATAGACATTATTATCTGTATGCCTTATACAATTAAGGTATTAATTCTATTTGGATAGAGAGTGATCTTCTGAATAAAATTTATCATCTAATTATAATCAGGGATTTAACCAAGTTGGATGAGTTGGGTCGATTCTATATTAAGCAGGTTGTGAGGCTCCATGGTGTTCCATTAAAAACTATTTTTTACAGGGACCCATGTTTTACCTCTTTGTTTTGGAAAGTCCTTTATAAATAAATTGTGTTTTAGTTCATGTTCATAATGATATACCATCCTCAAATGGATAGTCATATGGAACGAGAGAATCAGATTTTCAAAGACATTCCCAGAGCATGTGTTTTGGATGTTTTTGTTCTTGGAATAGCCATTTGGGATTAGATGATTTTGTGTATGAAAATGGTTACCAGTCCTCTAATAAAAGGGATCCTTTTTTAGGCACCTTATTGTCGGCTGTGCCATTTTGTTTCTTGGGTTGTGATGGGAGAAACAACATTTATTGGACCCAAATTGTGTAAGAAACATATGATAAATTCATGTTGATAAAGTATCAGTTTTAGATATCTTAGAGTCATCACATGTCTTATGTTGATCAACATATTTGTGATTGTTAGTTTTCTATGTATGATCGGGTGTTTCTAAATGTGGCACCTCACATGGGTCATCGTCGTTTGGTTGAGAAAGAGAAGATAACTTGGAGTTATATTAAACCATTGGAAATTATCAAGCAGATTGGTAAGGTGGAATACATGTTATATATTCCCCAATAGATGACATTAAATCATGAAATTTTCTATGTGTATCTACTAAACAATTATAACCCAGATACGTCTCTTGTATTGAAATGGGAAGAATTGTAATTTGAGCATGGTTTGTGTATTATTGAGTGGCCAGTGTGGATTGATGATTCTCATGGGAATTCAATTAAATTAGTTTTACATCAACAGAATCATGGAAATGATGTCCATGATACTAGGAAGTGGATTTCTTAGGATGATAAAGAGTATCCTTTGCATTATCTGATCATGCTCTTGAATGAAATTCTATGGTAGAAATATTTTCATAGCGGGGATAATTGTCACACCTTTGATTTTTTATGGAATTTAATCAATTAATTTTATTCTCTAATTTGTCTCTTTGATTACCCATGTCTTCTTTGGTGACAAAGTGGAGGTTTCTTGCATCAAATCATGTGGTGTATGGTTGACATATGTATAGGGTAAACTGTTCATGCTTATCTAAGAAATTGTGCATCCAAGTGTCATTTTGGTGAGTGTAAACCATATAGTTAGAGCACAATTTGTCAAACCGTGTAATATAACCTTGTATCATTCCCCTAAGGACAATGAGGAGAACCCATTTTTAGTATGGTTTTGAAATCCATGTGGTTTAACCATGATACATGTCCAATTCATTAAAAATATTTAACTAAACATTATTCCCTCCTTGTATTTTACCTTAATTACTCTAATTCACATCCTATTAGGGATTATCCAGAATATAAACCTCTATATCCTCCAATAACTCTGTTGGATTTTCAATTTCTATGATGATTTGGGTATGTTTCTTTATTTATCATTATGTAATAAACCTTCTCCCTTAATTTCATCCTTCTTTTACAGTTTCTCTCCCAACCTCTTAGGGTTATTCATTTACAGTAGGATATTTGACCTAATAATGGGTCGATGTCAATATGTGTGGTTATATAATGATGATTTATATTTAATAAGGAATTTATAGGGTGTTGTGGTATTATGGTTGGGGTGTTTCACCAATTTGCAGAAAATTCCAAGTGAGAGGTAGGTGGTTCCATGCTTTTACATTAGTATATAATTTTTATTTGCATACACAAGTGATTCAATAAGTTCACTGGTTTATTTTGTGGTGAGAATAATGTTTTTGAGAGGGTTTTAAATTATTATATGATGGAAATTGGTTTTTAACAGTAATGGATCTATTTTTTGTATTCATTGTTGTGGTTATTTTTTAAAATATTTTAAACCATATATGAATGGTGGGAACTCTATTTTCATAGTGATTGAAGGTGAAAAAGTCATAAAAGTGTATTTTCAAGGGAAATGAGTATTTTAGTGTGTTGAATATTTTATTATGCCCCATTAATACGTCTTGAAATGTTGAATAATTTTATAAAAATGGTTTTAGTTTTAATGTGAAATTGAAAGGGGATTTTCCCTTGAATTTTTTTTCAATAAAATTTCATATACTTATTGTGTTTCCAAACTGTCTTCATAAACTGTGAATTTTGTGAAAAGTTTTTTTCAAATTGTTTTTGGTGTTTGTAATAATGTATAAAGTTTTTTTGTGTGAAAATGGTTATTTTCTTATGTACTTTCGATGCATGGCATGTATATGTTAACGTGGTGATTTAGGTGATATGTGAAATGGAATTTGAGAAAAAATGGAATGTAGTTTTTATTGGTGGGTGATTTATAACTAGTATGCTAGTTGATTCATAATTTCTTGAGGCTTGTATTCATCAATAAGGATTTTCAGTTTCAATGAAAACTAAACATATGATATGATCGCATTCATGTAGACATTGGGATGTGTTTTCCTCTATTGGATAATTAAAGGGAACATTATTTTGGACACTAGTTGACATTGGGATATGTTCCCCTATATTGGATCATGTATCAGGATATTGTTGGTAGTTTAGTGGAGTATTTTGAGCACCATGGTATGAGGTTCTAGGATCCCAGTATTTGTAGTCACCTATGGGAATTTTCCTACGATTCAATTTTGTTACATGATTATTATGTGATATGGTGATATCATTGAGCATATGGTCTGACTTGTTAATGTTTTTTTTTGTGAAGGATTATTTATGAAAAGATTTCTCTTTGAAATATTTTTTCATGAAATTTTTTCCATTAAATATATTCTATAAATGATTTAAATATTTTTATATAAATTTTCAGGATGTATTTTCTTCTAATTTTATATAATGGAATATATTTGTTTGGGTGGCACCCTACTGAGCTTTTCATCACACCATATACAAAACATTGGGTGAATATAGACATTTTTAAGTATGAACTAGGTAATTTCAAGATGTTTCGTGGTGGTGATAGTTGGTTTGGTAGATAGTGTTCCACTTCTAGCATGATTTAGGGGTGGTATATTCAGGGTTCATGTCCCTCATCATGTAAGGAGGTTTTTGAGAGACTTTTTTTCCATTTTGTTTTCGTACTTTTGGTTTTGTTTAAATTTGTACAATATTGAATATGAAAAATGGTGTACCAAATTTTGTTATTTTCACTAGATATTGTGATTCATATTTCTATTAGATGATTCTGATTATATAAATTGGTGAAATAATTGAAAACAGATATTTTGGTAATAATAAACATGTTTCCATCATGTGGGGATTGGGAACCCCCTTCCGGCCATGACATGAATCAAATTGGTTGTCAAGTGGGATTGAATTTGAGCTTGGTTCGTGATAGATCATATGGGTAGAAAAATTAAACATAATTAAATTATTTATATAGTTAATTTTATAAAACAACAAACTCATTTTTAAAGTAGTTACATCATTTTGAAAAATGAAACTTTTTGTATTAAATTTCTATGTAGTTGACATTAAAAAAAAATTCTCTAAATAAAGTACAATAACTTCGATTTAATAAATCGAACTTATCTATCTAATTAAAAACATTAATATAAATAATATCTAGATAGATGTGAATCTATAATTTTATATTATCTAAAAATGTTCAGTGCAAGCAATTCTGGTTTCAAAAAATATTACATTATTAGGCTTGATAGAAAATATGATAACTAAAAACATAAACAATATCTGGTTCATGGATTGTGTCTATTCCATAAATATGACATGATTTACAAAATATTTTTTTAAAGAATATAGTTATAAAAGGTTGAAATGATAGTTTTGGTGATAATAATAAAGGTGGAATCTATGGAATATGTAAAATTATTCATCATAGAGAACCATTAATTACATATGTATTATTTGTTATAGAAATTAATCACAACCTTATAATAATATATATATATATATATATTATGGAGGATACTATGTGAACATTATAAATTATAACTACATTTTTAAATATTTATAACGTAACTTCATTTATCTTTTGAAAATGCATGTGAATTTTTACCAAAATAACCTATAAGACCTTATGATCAAATGTAAGAACCCAAAATTATATCAATGAAATTCCCATTATTATGTTTATTTTATATAGTTTGAATCATACAAAATGTAAAAGTGAATAGAATAAAATCATTATAAATGAGTAATAACATAAAGAAGAGGTATTTCTAGATGATAAGGAACCGTTACCGATGAAAAAGTAACTTTCCCTTAAGAATAGTAATATGACCCTTTTAAATAGAAAATATTTCAAAGGAATAGTAACATCACCAATGAAGGTATAAAATTTTTGATGCCTCTCATTAGAGTATGCATGATATAATTATATAACATTAATGTAAGTAAATATTTTAAAAAAATTAAGTGTTGGTATTTTTATAGGTAATAAATTTTAATTTTAATATTATAAATTTTTAATTAATTTTGAAGAAAATTAATTTCCATAAAATAGATTCATAAATCATTATTTTCTATTTTTTAATTTTAGGATAATTTTAGGAGACCTTATTTATGTTTTTATAATGTTATAAAAGCAGTTTTATATTTAAAATATAAATATTTCATGTAAATAATGATTTAATTTAAAATTAAATTTCACATATTTAGAATATTATTTTGATATAATATAGTCCATTTTTGAATTTTACATGCTGGAATATGGTTTTGGTGATTTTTTTAGGATTTTTCTAAAATACTAGAATTTTTGCTGAATAGTACAATATGGTAATTTACGTAATAAATACATTATAAGATAAATAAATAATTCCATGAGTCATGGATGATGTAATAATGCTTGGTTGGATCAAAATTTCACTTACTAATCGATTTATTCATAAGAATCAATACAACTGGTTTTGACAAAAGTATTAAAATAGTGAATTGAATAATAAGAAATCACAATTCTCCTCTATAATAAAACCCACCCTCACTGCCTCTTATATTTAATTCTCTAAGACTTGAAGTATGTCAAAGTTTTGCCCAAATCCAATTCACCTTTTTTCCCACATCTTAGAGATCTTGGTCTTTCCAAATGACCAAAACCCCTTTCTTTAAGGAGGTCCTCAAGAAGGATAATTCAAGAGGTAACCCATCGTCCATATTATTTTAGTTTCATTTTCAATTTACTTTAATTTATTATCTTCCACGAAAATACACTATCATAATGATAATTATAACTCTAGTATCATCTATATACTATAATTATATCATGTTAATAGAATATAATTAATTAAACTACTATCTCTATATTTAATTTTTAAAAACAAAATCATCGTTCGAGTGGTGATGATTTACAACCTTCACAGACGACGAACCTTCATTATTTAATTTCTCCTTCATGGATTGTCATGAATCCATTTTTATAGTTTAATAATTCTATAATATACTTACTATAAACTATTTAAATTCTTATAACTAGTATATATACAAAAAACTAATTCTTGAGAAAAAACTAGTTCGAGATGATAGAAATAATGTCGTAATAATCTGAACTATTATAACTAATGTTTTGTCTAATTACTAATCCTAATACCCTATAATAAATTATTTAAAAAACCACTTATTATTTTCATGTTAATTAATATCATATAAATTAAATTATGTATAATTATACCCATTCCACATGATCATCTTTACACATATACAAGTATACCAATTGTGGAAACCTAGGAAACAAATGCTTCAGAGTTATAAAATTGTATATTATAACTCCTAAATAATTCCATAAATGAACCTAATACAAGTATAATAAGTAATATAAATTTAGATAAGGTTTTTAATTAAATAATTAAATTATTTTTTTATCTAGGTCATTTTGATCAAGTAAGGAACTCTTTCAGACATATGGTTAGGGATTCTACCTGAACCTCTATTTTTTCAGTTTACTCTTTTTTATCATTACCTCAATGATGATATTAATTATTCTTATATAATCATAACAAATTATTTTTTAATGTTCTATAAATATGTACCAATCATAATCCTTCTTTATTTTATTGATATTTTAATGATTTAAAGGGACCCTTCTCAAATTAATCCATATAAACAGGCACGATTCAAAGGATCTTCTCTAATTTTTACCTATTTTCATATACACTTTATAATATAACTTAATAATCCATTGTTATTATAAAATAACTAATCATATTACAAGAATAATATATTATTTCACTTATGGTTTTATACTTTTATTCTTTAAACATGACTATTCTATTAAATGTCAATGAGTATTTTCCACAATAATTACATGATGATTTTATTGGAGTATTTCTATTTATTTAAACACATGTGTTGATTATTATTATAAATTGGGATTAAATTTTATTATAAAATTCACCATAGTTTATTAAAATTTTTATGTTCAGTTAGACTATGGATGTTCAATTAAGATACCAATCAACTTATTACTCAGGTTGGCTAGTGATTGTGTTCATAGATTGGGAAAATTTATTTATATTTTATATGTATAAGTTTTTTTATTAAACCCATTCTTATAAAAAATGAAATGGACTTATTAAGTGATAGGTGGGTCCCATTATATACCCTTGATGTATTTGTAGGTATCACGAGATAAACAAGATATGGGTTTGGCCAAGGCCTTACCTATTTTTAGAAATGGTTTTGGATGAGGCCTTAATCATTTTAGTTGTCTTGGTAGAGTCCAAGAAGATATGGTTCATATTTCATTAATTGTTCATTATCTCATTCTAAAACAACTAATTGATAGTACATGTAGTTATTTTACTAGTATAAAACAATGGTTATGTTTTATTATGAAATTATTTAACAATATTTTAGACCTGTCATATTATTTTCATGAGTATATTTTAATGGCATGTGTACTTTTTGTTATTCACTATGACATATTTTTTTCTTCCTCTGTATTTTGTACCCTTAATGAGATTTTCATCTAACTCCATTCTTATGTTTTATGTTCCCTATAATATGAAGAAGTATATTATGAATGACTTTTTGGGATAATCTAGGAGTTTTGGTGTTTACAATTGAATATCTATATTGTATTCCATTTCAAGTTGTATTACTGAACATGTGTATGTATCTTTTTTTAATGCAATTAAAATATTTGGTCCTCCATGTTGTGGCTTCCATGCAATTAGACAATTTCTTTAATGTATGGAATCAGATCTGGGAAAATGGGATCAGGGTCATTATAATTAGTATAAGGGGAAATTTAGTAGAATATATAGATAAAATATTTAAAAAACCTCTATTTATGAACACAACCCTAATTTTTTTTATGATAATAATACATTAAAATTCTATAATTTTACGTAAGTTATAGAATATGCAGATCATCCTAGAAAATAAATCCATGTCTGGATACAACATGGGGATGTGGTTCTGGCACTAATGTACCTAAGAATAACAACTCTGACATGGTGTTCCGAGCCTAACTCAGGGTAACAAGGTACATAAAAATGATACTTATTGTCCACCTGGTATGAGAAACCAAGGGGATATTCTTAGAATAATTCAAATTTTCATTACAATCAATTACGAAGGATTTATAAGTAAATATTTCCCCAAAATAAACTATGTCTATGAATATGGGATTAGAAATGCATATGATTTCAATTTCTGTTAAAATGTTATTATACATTATTATTGAAGACCTAATTTAGTGTATGAAATTATTTAGAAATGAAACGTAGTGGAAATAATCATATCCTTTTGAACGTGTATATCCCATGAAAGTAGTTCCCATATATGAAAGATGATGACATCAGTATTAGAGTTGCGAATAATGATGAGAATCTAGTAACTACACTAAGAAATATCACTCAGTCTATGAACATAAAACATACCCATAAAGTGCATCACAATACCTAATGTGGAGTATAAATGATAGATATCATTATGCAACATCATCCACCATCATTCAATGGGACTATAAACCATTTTTTAGTAGTGTAATGGATAAGTTCTTTAAGAATATATTTTTCTCTTTGGATGTAATTAAAGTGAGAAGGTTATCATGTTAGTTTAATATTTCTTTGGGGTTATAGATCACTAGTGTTCATTAATTCAAAACACAAAGGTTGTGGAAGAAATAAAATAAATGCAATTTAATGATTTTAAGAAACATTCGTAGAAAAATATTTTCATTGTGAACAAGGAAATAATATAGAGAGGGAATTTGTGAGTCTTAAATAGAAAGAAGATGAAAATGATTCAAAGTATGAAGCACGATTTACAAGTATATGAAGTCATGTCATGGACAACATATGTAATCCAAGAAGCAATATTGATCGATTATTTGATGTTATAAACCCATTCCTATGAAGGGAGCTAGTCTCATAGATTTTATCGTTGTACGGAGATACTATATCATGTTCTATAAAGGTATAGAAACAAATCACTAATTCATATAGAATTTTGGGAAAACAAGAGAAGATGAGGTTTTCAATGGATAGAATGGATAAAATGAAGAATAAAAAGTGTAATTTCCCAATATATGATACCTGTGGAAGGAAAAACCAGGTTGTCAGCTTAAAATTAAATGAAGTGTGTTGTAAGTGTAGATAGAAATAAAATTATTCTAGTGATTTCATGGAAAAAAATAAATCATAAATTTTTTATTCAAAAATTTTAGGTAGATGAGACACTACTCTATTTATTTTTCAATGCATTGAGGAACCATTCCTCATAAAAAGACATGGGATCAGGGCCAAGATTATGAAATCAAAATAACTATGTTTTAAATTATGAATGATGTGGTAGAAGTTATTTTATGCATTTCCTCAAACACATCCAATGAATTATTTTATTTTGGATCATCGTATTATATTATAACATACCAGTTTACCAATAAACGTAGACATTTCCATTTTTAATTGATATAGGTTTTTTAGTTAAATATCCTGATGGAAGTATCATTACAACGACGATGTTTAATTATATCTACTTTATGGAACAATTTTTTTTTAATTTCAGACCTTATCATCTTATGAATGACTAGTTTTTATATAATACTCTATATGAATTTCCTTTAAAATTATTTCTTAATGATATGTTGCAAGAAGAGAGAAATTACAATTTTTAAAAATAATGTAGCATCCCTTATATTTGGAGTAGAAACATCATCATCTAATTATTGTCTAGATACACCCCTAATAGCTCAACTAAATAAAATTCTTGGGGATGATGAGAACAAAATATATATGGGTGAGGAAATAAATATTCAAATTGAGTATTTACCTAATATTCAAGAATATATTGATGTGTTTCCAAAGGATTTACCTGGTCATCCTCCGAAGTGGGAAATTGAGTTTTCTTTTGATTTAATTCATGGTGTTAAAGACTATAGCGAGGATTATTTATTGAATTGGGATAATATGATTAGTAGATAGGAAGAAACAACTAGAGGATTTGAGTAGTAATGGGTTTATTCGAAATAGTTTTTCTCAATGGGGGTTCATTTTCTTTTTGTTAAGAAGAAAATGGATCTCTGAGGCTGTGCATTGACTATATGGAAATCAATGCTATTACGAAAAAGAATAAGTATCATCTCCCTTATATTGATGATTTATTTGATAAAATTCAAAGAGTTCAATATATTTTAAATATTGACCATTAATCTAGATATCATCAATTTCATGTGAGGATAGATGATATTCCAATGACAGCATTTCGTACCATGTATGGGAATTACCAGTTTAATGTAATACCTTTTAGACTTTTTAATGAACACTATTTTTTCATGGATATAATTAAAATATATTTCAATTAATATCATCATGAGTTTTTTGTGGAATTTAATAATGATATCGTGGTATAATCTAAAAGTTATGAATATCATGTCAATCAGTTGTGAATTATTATAAAAACTCTTTAATAAAATGATATAATTTTGGATTTTAGAATGTGTTAGTTTTGGTTATTAAAATTATTAATTATTGGCCATAATTTCTCCAAGTATATAATTGTTGTTGATCTAGTGATGAAAATAGATGTTCTGGAATATCCTATAACAAAAAACACAATTGAGCTATGTATTTTTATTAGTTTTGTGGGTTATTATTAGTGACTCATTCATAAATTTTCCCAATTAGATAACCTATTCACCATGAATATATATAAAGTGGTTAAGTTTGTATAGAAAATGGAATGTGAAGAGAGTATTGAAAAATTGAACATAATATTTGTGAATTTTCCAATCCTGACACTACCATATGGAAATTGTGGACTTGTGATTTATATTGATGTATCAAAGAAAGTACTCAGTTGAGTCCTTATGAATAATGACAGATTTATTGTATATGAATTAATGTAGTTAATAATTCATGAACAGAAATATCCAACTCATAATCTTGAGTTATTAGAATTTATATTTACTTTAATGATATGGAGACACTATCTCGATAAGGAAAGATGTGAGATATATATATATATACATTAAAAAGCATGAAATATATATTCTTACTGAAATAACTGAACATGAGGAAAAGATGAAGGATTGACCTACTCAAGGATTATGATTTTTCAATATAGTATCATCCAGGTTGGTAAAATAACGTAGCTGGTGCATTGAGTAGGAAGGATAATGGAGTTTTAATCATAATAAATATTACCAAGGACCCCTTGGACTTGGATATGGTAAATATGGATATAGTAATTATAAAATAAGGCTAAAAATCATTACTTTTTCAATTGGTTTCCCACCCATAATTACTGTAAATGATTAAAATCTATACATCTAATGTTTAAAATCTTCACGAGAAAATTAATGGTGTGTATGATGGGAAGTTGGTTGACTTCGTGTGTGGTGAAGGAATTATTAAATTTTGGATGATTCGTTGTGTTCCTTCAATACCTTAGCTAAAAAAACTGTTATTGGGTAACTCTGATAGTTAAAATTTCCCTATACATTCTAGTAGCACTAAGATGTATTGATATTTGATGGAACATTTCTAATGGGATAACAAGACAAGGAAAATTGTTGATTATGTATAAATATGATTAGTCTGTAAATAGGAAAAGGATGAAAGACAACATCATAGAGGATTCTTCCAACCTCTTCCTCTTACAACATGGAAATGAGATGTAATATGTATGGATTTTGTCAAAATATTAACAAAAACTCCGTGAAGAAATGATTTAGTATTTGTTATTGTTGATCAACTTACAAAATCATCACATTTACTCACTACAAGGGAGGATTTTCCACTGGAATTAATTATAAAGATCTATATTAATGAAGTTTTATGAATTTATGGAGATCCTCTATAATTTTTTTCATATTATAATCCAGGATTTACATCAAAATTCTATAAAATTATTTATAAATATTTGTATTTGGAGAATCATTTGAGTAATTCTAATGAAACTCAAATTGATGGGTTTTTAGAAAAGATGATCAAGACATCTGAAGACATGTTGATATCATCCTTACAGGATTCTGAAGGTCTTTGGGGTACGAATTTAACTTTGTTAGAGTTTCCTACAATAACAGTTTCCATTCTATTATTAAAAAAGCATCATATGAATCTTTGTACTTAAATATATGTCATACAACGACATGTTGGGATGATGTTGGTGAAACAAATCTTTTGTTCTTAGAGCATACGAAGGAATAAAAAACATTGGTAAATACTATTCCAAACCATATCAATGAATCACAAAGTACAAAAAATACATATGCTGATAATAGAAGGGATTATTTATAATATCAAGTAAGGAATGGTGTTTTTTTAATGTATCCCAATGGATTTTGGTTATAATATTTAGAAATAAATTGAAACTGACACCCAGGTATATTATTCATTTTCAAATTTGAGGGAGAGTTGGAGTTTTTTATTAATATTTGGTGATGCCACCTATCCTTTATATACCATACACAATGTGTTCCATGTCTCATAATTGAAAATATGAATTTCATTCCTAACACATGTATTTTCTTTTTAAGGTATCAAATTGGAACCTAACATATCTTACTATGGTGATCTTATCTAGATTATAGACAGTATAGGGAATATATTGAGGAATTAGATGACTCATAAGGTAAAGGAACATTATAAAAATCATACAATTGAATAGGTTATGTGGGTTCCAAAAGATATTATGATAATGAACTATCCAAATATTATTATGAGGTGACATTTTGGAAATTTCGAGGATGAAACATTCTTCGAAGGGGATAATGTTACTACCCAAAATATTATTAATGAAATTTTCCTTCTTATGAATATTTTTTATAGTTTGAATCATATAAAACCACAGAGGGAACACAATACAATAATTATAAATGAAGAATAAAATAAATATGGTGTATTATATATGTTAATAAACCTATAATGATTAAATAGTAATCTTTCATTTATAATAGTATTATGAACCATATGAATTTTAAATCCGAATAAGTAATAGTAACCTCACCGATGAAAGTATAAATTATATTTAGGAATCCCATATGAAAAAGTATGATAGAATTATATCATAGTAAAAGTAAGTGAAAATTTTAATAAAATATTTAAGTGTTTTTATTTTTATAAGTAAAAAATATATAATTAAAATTTTATAATTAATAAAAATAGTTATATGATAATTCATTTTCATAAAATTAATTCATAATAAAATATGTTTTGGTATATTATTTGAGAATAATTTTTTTAGACCTTAGTTAATTTTTTAAAGTTTTATAAAATTAGTTTTAAATTTTAAATCTATATTTTTCTAGTAAATAATTAAATTATTTAAAACATAAATTTCACATATATAAAAAAGTATTTTTATAAAATGGAGTCGATTTTTTAATTCTATTGGTTGAAAAATGGTTATGGTTAATTTTTATGATTTCCCTCAAATACCTGAATTTTAAATGAAAAGTAAGATAACGTAATTTATAGTATAAATAGATTATAAATTAAAATAATTATTCCTTGATACATGGATGATGTATGTAACCTTGGTTAGAACTCAAATGACTTTATTACTATATTTAGTCCCATGAATCATAACTATTGGTCTTCTTGACCAAAATAATTAAATAATGAATAGAATAAAGACTAATCACCCCTCTAATCCACTATAAAAACAACCACTCACCCCCTCTTATCTTCAATACTCTATGAAGAGAATATTGTCAATGTTCTTTCAAAATCCTCTTCAATTGTATCTCCCAATGTCAAGGACCTCTTTTATTTTCCAAAATATCAAATCCCTTTTTCTTAGTGTAGTTCTCAAGGAGGTTAATTCAGGAGGTAATGCACCTTCCATTTTCTTTTAATTTAATTTTAAATTTTATATATTTTATTATCTTATTCTCACCTTCATTTTCAAATTGATAAATATTACTAAATTATCATCTATATACTCTAATGATATCATTTTTTATTTTTTAAAACAAAATCATCATCTGGGAGGTGCCTTTTTAAAACCATCGTGGATGGCGAATCTTCATTAATATCTACTTAATGGATGGTCGTGATACCAGATTTATGGTTGAAAAATATTATAATATATGTTTTATAACCTATTTAATCTTCTAAAACTAGTATATATACATATTAAAAATTCAAATGAGATAACAATTTCGAGATGAACAAAATACTGTCGTAAAAATCTAAACGGTTATCATTACTATTTTGTCTAATAACATATATTAATACTATATAATAAAATGACTTGTATAACAATTTAATATATTTTATTCTCATTAATATCATTTACATTCAATTCTAGAGAATTATACCCATTCTAAATCAAAATCCATAATCATATACAAGTCTACCGATTGTGAAAACCAAGGAAACAAACATTCCCAAGCGATAAATATGTATCTTATAACATATAAAAAGGCCATAAATGAACATAATAAAATTATAATAAATAAAATTAATGTATATAAGGTTATTAATTAACTATTTAATGGATTTAATTTGATTATATAATATGTTGAGGTCAATTGAACAATTAATTCGTACATAGGGTAAGGGTTTCTACATGAACCTCCATTTTTCTTCCAGGTCACTATTTTTTTCACATTACCCAAGTGAATTTATTAATTATTATTAATTAATCATCATAAATTATATGTTAATGTTCTATAAAAATATATACTATTATTAATATTTTTTTATTTTATGGGTATTTATATGTTTTAAAAGGAAATTATTCAAATTCATCAAGATAAATAAGCCAGATTCAATGGAACTTCTCGAATTCATACTCATTTTCTAGTACACACAATATTATGTAATAAGTCACTATTATTTATCTGAAATGGATAATTATATTATTATAAAATTATATTATCTCACTTCTAGTTTTATAAAAAAAAATTCTAATACAATTATTCTTTTCAAAGTGAAAGAGTATTTTTTTCCAAAATCACTTAATGATTTTATAAGAGTATTTTAATTCATTTCAACACGTGTGACGATTCATATGTTTATTTTGGATTAAAAATTTATGATATAATCCCCCATATTTTATTAAATGGTTAATGATAACATTGAATGTGGATGTTCTATTTTGATACCATTTACTTTAATACTCTAGATAGTTAGGGATTATTTTTACAGATTAGGGAATGTTATTTATATTTAATATGTAAAAATTATCTGTGTTTATCCCAAATAATATAATGAATCCATAAGAATATATATGTGATGGGATGGTCCTTTTATATACACTATATTCATCGGTATGTCTCATGAGACAAAATAGATATAGACTTAGTCGAGGCCTTGCCCATTTTCAGATTTGGTTTTGGTCGAGGCCTTGACTATATGGTTCAAATGTTCCACATTATGGATTCCATCATTGTAAAACAATTAATCGATAGTATAGGTGGTTATTTTATAAGTAAAATACCACGTGTATGTTTTTTATGGAATTATTTAATAAGATTTTATTCATACCATATTATGTTAAAGATTATGTTTTATTAGTATGTATACTTTCAGTTATTTACTATGCAATATTATTTATTCTTTTGGCATATTTCATACAATTATTGTGCATCTAATCTCACACATTTCATATGTTTTATTTTTCAAGGATGTGATTATGTACATTATGAATGATTTTTATGTATAATCATGTACTTTTTGATATTTCCAAAGTAAAGTTTATATTATATTCCATTTTAAGATGTAATGTTGAACATATGCATGTATCCTATTTTCCAATGGCACTAAACTAATCATTCCTTCAGGATTTCACTTTCTAGTAATCATACCAATTTATTGATGTAACGTACCTGCTCTAAGAAAATGGGGTTGGGAGATTTACATCCAAGGATTAACTTGTTTTAGTTCAGTTGAGGATCAATATTGGTTGTGAAATAAAAGGTTTAGACACTTTAATGTTAGTACATCAGCCAAAATATTTAAAAATTGAATAGTTAAATATATATGAATGTTAATATTTAATTATTATAATTTTTTTGATCCATATAAATTTTTAGTGGACCAAATGTAGTTTTTTAATCAATTAATTAGGTTAAAAATTATTATTCTTTACAGTAAGTTCACATGTATTAATTTAGTCCCATGAAAACAATATGTATTTGTGCAAAATTAAATGTTTATATTTTATTTGATGACTATTAAATATTCACATTGTTCTATTTTTATCAAAATTTCATAATCCATTTTTTGTATAAAAAGTTTTATAGTCTATATTTACAATGTGAAAAATCATCTTGTGGATTCTATTTGTTGGGACCATGTTGGTGTGTTTCGAAAATATAATTCAGAATCATTTTGTAATAAAAATGGTTTAATACATAACTTCTCAAGTCCTAGGACACTAATTAAAAATGGTTTATTTGAATAAGGAAATATATTTCATTTGTATATTACTAGAACCATATTGGGTGAATACTCAATTGATGAACATATTTATGAAAAAATAACACAGTACTGTATATTATACTATATATCATTTTTTTCATAGATGATTTATTAATTGAATCCCTTATATTTTTTAGATAGGATGATATAATTTTTTTTAATTTAGAGTTTTTGGATTCTAAATATTCATCAGGAATATAAAGGATAATTTACATATATTCATAACGAAAAAATATATGAAGGAATTATTCTAGGGTATTATATAACTATTATTAATTATATGATTTTTAGAAAAAAATACAATTACAATTTTGTAAAAATATCAGTATAAATAAAATTAAATTGATCATTTATGTTTTTAGATAACCTTAAATAACATCATCATATATTATTTCAAAAATTGTTTTCCAACCCATTATGTAACAATATTCTTTTGAGAGACAAACTAATTAAATTATTTCTAAAATTTAACCTTAGGAATAAATGAAACATGATATTTTCTAAAAGTATTATAAAAACCCGTGGAATCAAGTGATATTTAGAAATCATCCTAGTGGGTGATGTAGATCAAGTATTTAAAACAATACATTTCATAAAAATCAAAAGTGAGGAATTTTTATTTATAAAACAATGTTAACCTGAGAAACATGAAGAGTCTTTATGTGATAAATATTGGATAATATATATAATGAATTAATTGAATGAATTATAGGGGATTAATATTTTTAATTTTTTTCTTAATATAAAAAATAAATCGATGTAATTGTTGTAAAATTTATTTTACAAAAAACAAATTTGACAAAAATTTAGAAATAGTTTGAATTAAATGTTGAATTATTTCTAAGAGTTTTAGTCAACATGAAGTTGTAGAATATGAAGAAAATCATCCTCTAATATCCAGACATAATTTTATTTGTATGAAACTAAAATTCCCTTAATGAAATTTCTCATCTTACAATTATTTAATATAGTTTTATTTTGTTAAAAATCACAAATAAACACAATAAAACATTATAAATTAAGAATAAATGAAATATGAGGCATTTATAGAATTTTTGGAACCTAAAATAGTGGAATAGTAATATGACATTTAGAATAGTAATCTAACCATTAATAATATTAATCCAATTCATATAATTATAACCCCACTTATGAATTTATAAATAAATTTTTAGAATCATATAAATTAAAAAATGATAAATTTTTAACACGGAAGAGTAATTTTTTTTTTAAAAATTACAAACTAAGTATTTATATTTTTGTCAAACATATATAAAAATTTACAATTTCATAAATAATATAATGATTTAGAAAAAATTTGTATTCTTAAAATTTATTCCTAAATTAATATTTCCATTCTTTTGTTTATAAGAAAATTTTATGAAACCTTTATTATTTTTTCAAAGCATAATAAAATTAGTTATAATTTCAAATTTCAATTTTTTTTGAATAAATGATGATTACAACTGAAAATTATATTTATAATATTTAGAAAATTATTTTCATAAAATGGAGTCCATTTTTGAATTCTACCTGTCAAGAAAATGGCAAGGTTGACATTTTGTATTTTTTTTAATAATTACAATTTTCATGAATATTGAAATATGATAATTTATAGTACAGATAAATACATGAATTATTGAGTCATGTAAGATGTATGACTAATGTAAAAATAGTTTGATCGAACATACATATATTATTGATTATATTTAGCCACATTAATCAACATTATTCATAGTCTTGACCCAAAATAATGTAAAAATTAATAAAATAATTAAAAACACTCTTATCATCCAAAATAAACACCTCCCATCACCACCTCTTTTCCCCGCATCTCAAAATTGATGAATTGGGTACAAATTCTAACCAATAATCATCCCATGTATGTCCCCCACGTCTTTGATCCTTTTGTCTCAATAAAATTCCAAACTAAAGTTCCTCTAGGAGGTTCTCGAGGATATGGAATATAGAAGGGTAAATCCTCTTTTTTTCTCTTATTCTCAGTTCTTATTCATTTAATTTACTTTTCTAAACTCCCATTATCAATGTGAAATATTAACTACAGTTTCATTTATATTAATTAATTTAATAATTTTAATCTAACAACCCATCTATATATCTCTTCACCTCCATTTTTTGCCTAAAAATGAAAACATCATCACTGATGTGTTAATTTATCACATCCAGGGATGAAAAGTTTTAAATTTCCATTAACTTATTCAATATTGGTCCTAAAACTATATATATGTTTAAAATAGATTATAATATATGTAATAAAGGTAATTTAATGTTATATAACAAATATATATACACAACATTAATGAATAAAACATAAAAAGTTTATAATGATTGGAAAAACTCCAAAATAATCTAAACAGTTATCATTCTAGTTCTATCTAATGATTTATCATAAAATATGGAAAACATTTAATAAAAGATTATTAAATATTATTTAACTTCATTTATAACATTTAATTTCAATTTTGGACAGCTATTCTAATTTTAAATGATCTCTATACATGTATACAAATAAACCGGTCATGAAAACAAATGAATTGAATGCTCCCAGAATGATGAAATTGTTTATTATAACTCCTCAAAATGAAAATAAATGACCTAAATAAAACTAAAATAAATTATTTACATGTATAAAATGTTGTTTATTTATTATTTAACGAATTTAATTATATTATCCAAGACATTAAGATCATGTGAAGAATAGTTTTAGACATAAGGTAATGTATTCAATCTAAACGTCTATTTTTCCATTGGATTAATATTTCTATGTGATTAACCCAATATAATACATATATCTTATTATTTACCATATATATTTTTGTTATTTATTATCAAAACATTTTTTACATTGTTATTAATCAATAAATTACATGGGAATCCATGTTTTTTATGGTTCCCTTATCAATTCCTCCTGATAAGAAAGCCCCATTAAAGGGAGCTTCCCATTTTTTCACCCATTCTCAAGTGCACTAAATATTCCTATTTACACAACCATTATTTATATAAAAATAACTGGTTTTAATATTATAAAATATATAGGTTTATTTATATTTTTTACAAAAAAAATTCCCTTTTTACTTTTAAAGAATCATTAAAATCGTCCCTTATACTAAACTAAATGGGATCATATATATAGCTTCCTAAACACTATTATTACATGTTTTCACTTCATTTAGACGTAATTTTTCATTATCTATTCTTATTTTCCCATATAAATTTATTTTAATGTTTTAAATCTATTCTTTCATATATTCCTTTATGATATGTCCATGTTTAAGTCTTATGGCATGATTATGATACCCATTTCATTAATGGGTAACCCTTATGTTTATCCCTTATGTTTGATTCACCATGTGGAACAAATATTTTTGAAAATGTTATGATGGGTGAACCTAGATATTTCTCTAATGAATTGGGTAATGTTTACTCTCATGAGGCATCATTTTAGATCACGGAGTGAAGTAGAATCATTAAATGGACTTTGTCTTCCATGTGCAATTGTCTTTCCCGAGAGCCTTGACTCAATCTACTCCATGTAAAATGGTCTTGGACGTTATTATTAAATCATTATTATGTCATGTTTCATTACACCCCCCATTCTTTGGATTCTATGATTTAATGATCCTATTTTATACATTTGATTATTCCTTTTATTTTCATGCCATTTTTACTTAAACATGTCATTCCTTTTAACCCTTGTTCTATACATTATTTATATTTTTAAACTCTTACTAGATTTATTAACTCATCTAATTGTTCATTTAATCAACTATTTATATTCTGTAGATTTATAAGAATAATGGATGTTGGGATCTCATTATGGATATATAATAAATTAAATTATTATTTTTGTTTAATGTTTTCTAATTATATACCTAATCTTCCAAAGACAGTAGACATTAAGATCATTGGTTATATGTGATGGGTACTTCTTCTTAAAATCTTGTAATAATATGTGTAAATGGGTACGTATTTCATTGTTGGAATTAGAGGGTGGTCTAGTTTTCCTTGGATAATAGTTTAAAAAATACATAGTAAGAACCGTTTGGATAATTGTATCACCATGGATAACCTATATTGGAACTATAATGCACCATCCTTAAACATTAATTAATCTTGAGATAAGTAAACAATTTTACTTTCATTCACAATGAGGATCTTTTCAGGTTTATATCTTTAGATAATTAGTTCATAACTCATATATAGAAAGTTAAATATTACAATGTAGAAGCTTCTACCCACTTTCCCTTTTTCATAAAATAAAAATTATTTAAAAAGAACCTTGGTATCATTTCATATTTAAACATAATGAATTTTCCTTGATCCTATCCATGACTCTATATTTATTTTAATGTAGTGAAAAACAATTCAAAATATGTTATGAGAATAAAAAGATCAGTAAGGGATACATAAATAATGAAAACTTTCAGTCTTTCTAAATCATGTAAACCTTGAATACTTTATCAAAACGTAATACTTTTCACCTTTAAGATATATAAAAAACACTTTACTGAATATAATCTCATTGGTTACAATTTTTTTATTACAAAGATTAACATAATTCCCTTTGAAGTCAAAAAATAACATATAATGTTTTCATGGGACCTAAACATACTTAAGTGTAATAACCATATAGTCAACTTCCATATATATCACTAAATGGAATAACAATATGGAAAAAGTACATACCCAATGCATTTGAGGTTATAACGTAACCACATGTCCAGGGATTGTCATAGAACCACCCATATTTAGTTTATCACATAACCACATGTCATTTTTCTATCACATAACCATTCGTAAAATGTCTAAGTACTATTATATAATCATAAAAAATTAAATTTCAAAATATCAACATTTAAAAAATAAAATATCATTTGAAATCACAAAAAATATAATTTCATAATATTGAAATATTCAATCCATTTCAAAAATCATTTTCAATACCAAAACACCATAAAACGGAATAAGGGGGTTCTTTTACAAAAAAAGACTAAAGCCTGTAGAGGAATCCAAATATCATATAATGGTTACAACAATGAAGGATTCATTTCATTCACATACATTAAAACATTACTTTTTTTCATTTAGTAAAACACTTCAGAGTGAAAATATTTCCTTTGAATGAAATTAAAATTCAAAGGGGTTTATTATACACTATTAAAAATAATGATGTGTATAACATCAAGATATGCTTTAATGAAATGTGATTGAGACTAATCTCTTTACAAACATCTTATAATTAGATAAAGGATAAATAAGTGACATAATTAAGTTTGAAAAATATAAATAAATATTATATAAATGTATATTCAATGTAAAATAATCATTGGTCATTCACACATATTATTGGAAATACAAAACCAATCACATGGATATTTAACTCAAAGAATGTAAATTGAGTTAAGATTCCCCATACAATGTTTATATAAATATTGTAAGAATTTATCAATGGGTGGTTATGTGTATAAATGATATATCCATATAAAGTAAAGTGGAAACTAAAACATAAATATGTATATAGTGATTCCTCACATAACCTTACCATAATATGATCAATGAAGAATGTGTATAACCCAGTGAGTGAAAATTGAGTTTATAAATTCCCTTACAAAAGTCATTTTATTAATAAAATAGATAGATTATGTGTATTCACTATAAAAATATATAAATAATTAATAAATATAATAAAGTAAATCATATGTTATTTATCACATAATCATATCATGACATTATCTAGAGGTATAAGATTAATGAAAATAATGTAAATTGGGATAAGAAGTTTTATACCTTTAGTCTGACAGATCACATACGATCATTATATTCCTAAAAAATTAACATAGGTTAATATATACTTTCTTGATAACCTTTTTAATGTTTTTGATTAATCATTTTATATCACTTATTACCATGTTATATAAATTAATTAATTATTTATGTTCATATTGCTCGTTTTGTTGATATTCAGTACTTGAGTCGGAAATGAACTTTCTTTGATGTGAACTATCCATGTAGTCAAAATTCCATCATATAAAGGATGATATTAATGATTTAAATATCACACATATATAGTATATATTTACTTATAATAGTCCATAATATTTTTAGATAACAAATTAAATTCACCATTCAGGGAGACCGTTGGTCGTACATACGAATTAACACTACTTTCATTTCATCGTCATATTAATGGAATGAAAACTAAATGATACAAAGTTATGTTATAATTATTTTAGAATATATATCTTATATATGTTATATAATTTCATTAACATAATCAAATATACATTCCATGTATCTCATGAATGAGTCATATCACTTTGAGGGGGCGGTAGTCAACACTTCCTCAAATGAAATTATCATATTTCACAGTATGGAAAGAATAAATGTGTGTTATAAATATAAATTACAGAAGAATAGATAAAATTTAAATATATTATATATCATGTATAAATATATTACCTTCATAATGTACACTGTGATAGGTTGTCGTATAAAATTGAACAATCTTCATTTTGTGAGGCAGTAGTTCACCGTACATAGAAATAGTATGTTTGTATCCATTGGATGGTGGTGTTTTTAATTTGAGGTCAAGTAATTCTCATAGAAACATCCTAGTATATTTAGGTTACCTGTGATGTTATTTAATAATATAATAATAATTTCATATGGAAGGAATATGGAAAATAAATTAAAGGAACATGAGAGAAAATGATACCTCTAAATCGGGTAACTTCATTTGATTTGAGCCAAAAGGCATTCTTGAATTGCCTTATTGGCATGGTATGTCCTCTATGAGGAATTAAGGGTTATTAGGGTCTTATTTTATTAGAAATTGGTCCATCCAAGGGTCTTGATAAGTGTGAGTAAATTGGTAGGGTGGTGACCTTTTATAAGTGGGAGGTGGGTCACTTTTCAAATGTTTTGAAATATTTTTTATTATAAATTGATTTTCAATGTCTAATGATCCTAAACTAAGATATTTCAAACATTAGATGTTTTTGTGTCATATACCAATCATTAAACTAAATATATATATGTTTGGTAAATTTTAAACCCTTATATTTTTTGTTTATCCGTTATTTTACCCTTTTTCATCATACCATCGTATTTTATTATTTACACATTGTGGGATAATTTAATCACTATAACATGTAAAAAAACCCAAAAAAGTGATATTTTTGAAGTATTTGGACTTTTCATAACCATATGGCCAATGATTGAATTTTTAGGAATTTTGAAACATTTAATAAACAATTTTATATTTTGTGTTATGAATTATGTCAATTTTGACACTATTCATACTTTACATTTTTCAAAAATTCATAAAAACACGATTACTTAGAAAAAAACAATAAATAATTTTTGACATATCATATTCATCTAGAAAATTTGAGGACAACATAAATTTTGTCATATAATAATTATTTTATTATTTATAATATCATTTATTTGATATTTCACTTAATAAAAAATTATTATATCACTATTGTGTCAATATTTATGGTAATTATTTATAAACAAAAAATTAAAAATTAATTCAAATTATGAAGATAATTTCATTAGATTTTGTAATACTATTTTAGTTCGATACTTCATCAAATTTATCTCTACAATAAAATTATTATACTTATAAGAGATCAGAGAGTGACATGTTGTCACTTTCTTTTGTTTTAATAATAATTACATCATTTTCAATGAAATAAGTCAATTAAAGGATTCAATTCAGACCCTAAGATGATATTGATTGAAATTTTCTCATAAAATATAATTTTTTCCAGTGTTAGGGTAATTATTTTATCTTATCATATTTTTTGATACCTTTATTTACAAGATTTACTTTTAATTATGATAAGTAAAAATTACCAATGTTACTATTCATAATGTTCAAAAATAAAAGATACCTATTTACAAAATTTTTACATTCTGATTTAATGTATGGAATGTATTTTTTCAACTTTTTAACGGATATTTTGCATTAATTAATTTAAACATAATTACTGTTGTCAAAACAAGAAAACAGGTTTTTTAGAAATAAAAAACAATCAAAATATTGGCATGTGTTTATGTTCAATTTAAATGTTAAATTACTTAAAAGAACTATCATTGTATTAAACGATACTAACATAATTATATTAAACTTTAAACCCAAATTTAAGAACAATATATCAATATAAATATATTAGATGAAAAATTAGTTTTGAATTACAATGTTGTATTTTTGATAATTTATAAAAATATGGATTTTTTCAGAAAAATATCAAAATTAAATTTTAGTGTGCTGATTAAAAAGAAAAAGAATATTGTAGAAAATAGAAAGTATGAAAGTGACAAAAATAAACTAGATTTAAAAATAGTTCAACATGAAAAGTCTATAAAACATTATTTTTAGAAAAATAATTATTTTATCCAGAACATTGAATCTATTCTTATATAATATGTAGAAAACATATTAGATAAATTCAATACATTAAATTGAATATTTAAAATATATTTTACATTAAATAAAAAAACATAAAAATTTAAATGATTTTATAAACAAATTTATTCAATTTTAAATAGTTTTTTTATAAAAAAACATTCTTTATATTCAATTGGTTTTTATTTTAATTTCCAATTAATTTTGTAATAAAATAATTATTATTTAAACATGTGTAAAAAATTCATAATTAAGATGACACTTTTATTTCCCAGTATTCAAATGGCTTGACATTACCTATAGTATAAAATAATAATAATATTATATTATTATTTTCTAGTATATCTCTATATTGTGTGCAATGTAAGATTTTAGAGAAACCAATTGTTGTGTTTCAATTACGCTATCAGAAAAATAGTCCCTTTTAACATAAAATCAATATCCTATTCATAAATAATAATAGATATGAAAATTTATTATTTTATAAATACCTTGGATGTTACATCATTCCCCCTTTTAGAAATTTCATCCTTGATATTTTATAATTGGGCTTAGGAATATCATTTTAAACTCCCAAATATAAAAAAGAGTTAATAAAACTATCACATTAAATGAATGAAAGGGAAGTACAAATGTCTCATAATATCACACATAATAGGATTACATGTTGTAAAAGATGGATATGGAATAAAAAATAATTATTTTTTTCTCAGGGAGAGTGATATAAAATGTGACCAGGATAATGTTAGCAACTATAAAATCATAAAACAAATGAAATGATATTATTTAGAAGGACAAAATGTTAATTAAAACAACATCGAGATGATCACCCAGATATAACATGACTTTCATGAAATTTATTTCCAAAAGAAATGAAATGATATTATTTAGAAGGAAAAAACTATTTATTGAGAATAATATACATATCACAAGAATAATAATATCATAGTATTTATCATGATGGTCAAAATGCCTCTTGCCGAACATCTTCATAAATACCATATATTATATTTTTGATATTTGAATTTAAATCATTCAAAGAGAGTAGTGACATCCCTAAGAAATATTAAGTACTTAATACATTGAGTAAGATCCATGGAATAAGATATAAAATAGATTTAAATAGATATTTAAATCTGATTAGAATGTTATTGAAAAAGAAGAGAATACCATGATTGTAAAACTATGTCATTGAGAAAGTAAAACATAGGGCTTCACTGCATTGAGATAAAATAAAAATGTATGGTTAAAAATATTTTGTTTTTTTAAAAATTATGGTTAATAAACCTTCAATTGTTTTCCTCAAATTTATGGTTTCTTCCAAACATAGGTTTTCTGATCCATAATATTTTAATAGTCACCGATAGATTTAATGACTTATGGAATTTTATTGAATAAAAATAAATATTCTATTGAATATCTTCCTCTATTTTACATAAATGAAATGGTATTATTGACATAGATGTTTGAGTGTTTGACAATAAAAAAATTAAATTTACAAATTATTCAATCAAAAAAATCCTAAAACCTCCTATTAACCTATGTGTATAGTAATTTTTTATATGTTCATGACCAAAAAATAAAAAAAACACACAAAATAGTGATTTCATTAGTCCCATGAATGTTGATTTAGTTTTTACAAGACTGAATGATATAAAAACAAACTCAATATTTCTATAACGACTCCCATAAAAAGAATTTGGGATATTTTCATCCTTAAATATAATTAATTTCATCTCCTAAAAAACTTATTACATTATTTTGGAATTAATATCTATAAAATACACCAAGAAATAATTTTCCATATCATATTTGGGATATTTAAAACATCATAGAAAATCCATAAAATAATAAAACATTATTTTATTTACTTATTTATAAATTCCACCTCTTACTTACCATATTATTACTACTACATTGGATAACCTTGGGACATCCATAAAACAAGGGGTGTGACATAAATCCAATTAAGGGTGTAAACATAACAAACAAGTGGTGAGATTTTATGTGACTAAATAATCAAAGAATCTAGGAATAAATTAATAGTGATAAACAATCATATAAAAACATTGAATTAATGACAAAAATAATTTCATAATAAAAATCATGAGAATATAATACTATGGCATAGAGGTAAGGAATTTCATCGTAAATTTGTTTCATGTTTCACCACAAATGAATTATATCATTATTAAAATTTATAAACTTATAGTTCTCATGAATAAGGTTTTAGAAAAATATAATTTCATTATTCACTCTCATAACATTATAGGAAATACTAACCTAATCATTCCAACATGCAAGTGTATAATGAAACAAAAATCATTACCTAATCAATTGTGTGAATATAAAATTCCAAGTTTACCTATCATAGAAAAAAGATGTATATGTGTAACACATATAAAGGAATCATATAGTAAGCATACACATTGAATAAACCACTGATAAATAATTGTATAACATAAAATTTTTATAAATAATTAACCATATAAGTATTATATAGAATCCATTGAAAATATTTGGTTAGCTAGTTTTGGGTATTAATTTTTTTACTGTGGTTTAATTATCATGAACATATGTATGAATGTTTCAGATAAAAACATAAGATATGATGAATGATATTTTTTAAAATTTGGATCTATTAATAAAATTTTATGAAAAATAGAATAAAATCTCTTAAAAGCGATAATATAATATTGTTTCTTGAAAATAAGAATCAAGCCAAAAATACTTCTATTAGTTTTTCTCTCTAGAAATCATAGATTTAATATATTATTTTTTATATGTACATTAATGTGATAAATGCTCTAGGGAAAATATTGGGAAACTAAAATTCCTCCCATATAAAATTTATAACATTTGTCATAAATAAATTACAAATTGGACCATGGAATAATTCATATCCCTTGGAAAATAAAAAAATGGGAATTATAGATGACATAATGTCAGAATATTATAAAGGTAAACTGAATAGAAGAGGGAGATAGTGATTGATTGATAATATATCATCCAAAACAAGATAGATAATCACAAAACATAAAATAATACATTACATTGATTACTACATTTAGTATGATAAACAAATAACTTCCTAAATAGTGTTTTTTCAATCCTTAATTACTTGAATCATAAATGTTTTCATATTTATTTTATATCATGTTATTAATTTTTTTTTCATGTTTTTTAAATTAATGGAATTAATATTTTCTCTATAATATGTTTTTATGTTATTTTATTCATGGAAAAATAAACTCATTTATGTAGTAATAACAGTATATAGTGATTATCTAATGGTTACATATTCATTATAACTATCAAGGAATATGGATAATATCATGTAATATGAGTATTATTTCATTAAAATAATATATATTTACAATTTATGGAGTCATCATCTATAAGGGCATGTTTGAAATTTAAAAAATGTCTATGATTGTTTACATTTAATGTTATTATTACAAGAGATATTTTTTCACTAAATAATAAAAGGAAATATGTTATTTGATTATTATGTTATATTAAAACATGGTGTCGAATTTTTATAATAGTAATGGACATAATAATTGAAAACTAATAAATCATCATTCACTTAGGAAGTGTAAAACTTCAACAAAAAAAATTTAAGAGATTTTAAATGAAATGGTAAAACAAATTCATTGTGTTTTGTTAAGACCATAAATTATAATAAATATTTTGTTATAATGTATTTCTTTATATAATAGTTTATGTATTGTATGGGATATGTGGTGAATTGAAATGGAACAATGGGATTTTAAACCCATACCCCTCACATTGATTCTTCTCATTTGAATTGAGATTAATGTCCTCAAAGGTGAGATTTTAGTCACACCATGTAATTAATAACATGTCCAAGGATGTCTATAGTGGTATTTGGGTAGAACATTAAAGGTTCGAGGAATCTTTTTGTGGAGAAATGGGAATAAGATGTGTGTTTATATTTCAAATAGAGATCAGTAGTTTAGAATAATGTATATATTATTTTATTTTTAGGCCAAAAATTTTAAATATTTTATATTCATATTAAATTTATTGGTTTATAATTAAATAATAGAGTTTTAGTTAAACTTAAAAACTAACAACAACTGAATGGTATTAGGGAAAATTATTTGTTAAGGGAATATAGTTAAAAATAGTTTCTTATAAAAATAAAATATAACTAAATCATTATTCCATTGTAAAAGGATTAAAAAGTAAAAGTAATTATTTTAAACGAATTATTGTTCTTCATAAATACATTTTATTTAATGAAATATGTATTTTAAAAAAAATAATGACATATTTATTTCATAATAATGACATAAAATTATTATATTTTCAAAAAAATAAAATATTTTACCTATTCACTAAAAATTATCTTTTTATGAAACATAAAAATATATTAATCTCAATATAATTTCTTTATTATAAATCCAAAAATTGATTTCATTCAATAAATTTAATGTTAAAAATATTAATATGATATCATTTAAATTAAATAATAGTATACATTGAAAAATTTATATTTGGAATAAATATTATTTACTTTTATATGAGATATCAAATAAATATTTCATGTTATTATTTCATAAAAATTTGATCTATAATTAATTATTAAAGATATTTTAACTTAACTAATATTAAATATTTTATTATTATTTTTTATCATAAACCTTATTGTATGTTAGAACATATATCATTCACATTATATCTATTTTCCCTTTCCGTCATATTACTTGATAAACTAATTTATTAAATTAAAATATATTAATTAAAACATATTAAATACTAATTTTTAGCCATTTTACATTATATTATCCTACTTAAAAATTCAGCTGTTAGTTCAAATTCACTATAGTCATAATCTATACGAATATTCTTATAATAAATACACATTCTTTAAATTCTAATGGTTTAATATTGCTATTAATTCACTCATTTATATATCATTGTTATTTATATATAATTTTATCAACTCAAATATTGTTTCTAATTGTTTGGTTTATATTTATAGTATTGATCATATCTATGATAATAATTGAAATAATTATATACCAGAATATCATATTCCATTTTTCATGTTTATTTCTTATTCTCACCCAAATGTAATATTTTTTGACCAATATCATTAATGTATACTACACTTGTAAGGAATCATATATTTTTAATAATTTTTTTATGTGTGTGATTTATTCAACACATTTATTAATTCTCCTCTTACTACTAATGATTTTTTCTACAGCACAATAACATGATGAGGATCTTTTTTTTAAAACATTTTCATGGTGACAACGGATTCCCACAAACTATTCTTTATAGGAGAGACCTTGATCAAATTTTACCAATGTGTTTTTAATACATGTAAAGTATGTAGTACATAAATCCTGATGTAACACTTGTTGAGAATGAGATGCATTTGAAGAATGTTGGGCTGAAGTGTAATTTAATTGGCATAACCAAAAAATACTAATAAATTTCAAAGAGTATTATTTAACTAGGATATAACATTCACATTTTTTTATCCTAATAATGATATTCTTAGGAGAAATTTTTTGTAATAATTTATCCCCACCCTCAAAATCATGATCCCATCAATATTTATACGTATAGATCTTCAACCGTATTGGGGTGATTATTATTCACTGTTGATTATATTAGATGTTCTCAATCATCTCTTTTATGATTTTTGTTTCAAATTTATTATTTTATTTAGAATCATCTATTCATTTTAGAGTTATAATTTTCCACTTATTATGGTATTTATGTGGTGGAATATGAATGCTTTAGTGTAAGGTATTATCATATAAAAACTATATTAAAGGAATGAAATGATCGCAACCACATTCAATGACTTTAGAGAATGTTATATGAATTCCAACTAGATATTTAATATTCCATTAAAATTTATCAACTATATAAAGAATAGATCTTATAATAAATATAAATCAATTTTTTCAAATCATTCTCATTATTTCTATAAAAAAATTATGTAAAGCATGGATCTTAATTAGATACCATAGATAGTGGTGTTCCAAGAATCATTATCTCATCTATGATGTGTATTATATAATATTGTTCGAGTGTGAATTATTAAAGAATATAGATGAAGTGGTCTTTATTTATAATATGATCCTAGGGAATCCATATGTAATTATTTCCATTATATGTGTTCATATAGATTTTGAAAATTTATATAGTGATTCTCTCATATTTTTAGGTCATTATAGGTAATGATTTTTCATCCCTTTGTTTAATTTTAATTATACAATAAATTATTTTCGAAAACATGAATTTTGATATGTATTATATAATCTTCTACTTTATATTTTTTAACTTGAATTTATCTCAAATATATTTAATTTTTTTTTATGATTTTTGGGTTAGTGAATAATTAATATCTATAAGTATCCTTGAATGGGTTAGTTACAAGAATGTTCAATGGAATACATTATTGTGTCTCATACCTTATAACTCCATCATTGTCAATATTGAACTCTAAAATTTCCTACATTCTAATATTCTTTTGTATCACTACATCATTCCTTCTCAACACCCTAATTATATACAAGATATACATGTGAGGAATTATTTGAGAAAGATATGATGATTTACTTCATTTATGTTTACTATTCAAATATATTTTATCTCTAATGATAATGGATCCCTATTAATCACCATCATAGATAACATTATAGGAAGTATTCATGAGGGAAAATCTAACCCTTTATTCTTTTTAATATGATAGTAAGTGATTGATAAGTCATGGTACTTAATTTTATCTGCCTATATTCAATAAAAAAATTTATTCTTATTATATTTTAATTAATTATTCGTAAATTTCTCATCATTATATTTTTCATAACATTTTACAAATAAAACCTCTAAATCATCATGGAAAATATTACTTCTTTAAATTACAGATTATGAGTGGAGTATTTTTTTCATTTATACCATCAATTATCTTGATGTGTATTATTTTACATAATCATTTTTTTGAGTAATCAATGAATTTTTTAATTGATGAATCAATATATATACGAAATGTATCCCCACTTAGGTTCAATGTGAGTAATGGAGTAGTGAATGGTTATTTCATTTGTGGTTTTGATAGCCATGATAAATTTCTCACACGCCATTGATAATAGACATATAATTTGAGGAAACTATGGATCTCAATTTATATTGTCAGACTAGTATATTCATCAATTTATTTAACCTTATAAGAATAAATATATATCAATTCACTTATTATAAGATTTCTTATGATGTTGATTTCATCTATACATAATTAATAGTCATTATACTTATCATATAACCTCTATTTTCACAATGTATTTAACTAAAATATCACTATTCTGTAAAACTATTAAAAAAATTTGAATATATGAGAATATCATAAATAAATAATACTAATATTTTTAGGTAATATTGAAAGATTTAATTCACAAATTCCATGAATACTTTCAAATCATTTGTGAGTCAAAATTGAATCAACTTTAATTTGAAGTGTTAATATCATGTGTGGAAGTATTCTTTGTGAGTATATTTTTTTCACCACCAATTGATTATATCATAGTTTTACGATTGAACTTTTCAAAATACTAAGAAATATATAGATGACCAAATATGTCATCAATATGTGGAAAATGATACATGTTCATTATTGTGATCTTGTTAATTTTAGGATTATAAATGTAAAGACTCATTATGCCATTCTTATTCTTGAAAAATATGGTTGGGGAACCCCATGGATATTTACTATAGTGTATAATAACATTATCAAACCTATAATGTACTTTCATATTTGAGATATTTATTTTAATTGGTTCCATTTTATAAGGAATCTTTGATATCCGAAGAGATCTAAAAATAAGTAATGTAGGGAAGTAAGCCTCTCAATTAAAATAATTTATTATAAACTATTATAGTAATACATCCTTATATTACATTATAACTGATATTAATTGAGTAAAATAATTTCTTATAGATCAACAATTTTAGCAAGATATGAATCCTTATAAAGAAACTATAACAATTCTTCAAAATATTTTTTCTCCAGATGCTGTGTAAACATTCTTCTATAATATTTTTTAATTGGAATATGGTTAGGGATTTAGAAAGTAAGATACTTCCCAATATAACTGATATTTTATCTCTATAATGACAAAAAACACATTCCCATAATAGAATCAAATTCAATCTAATGGATAAAAACTAGGTTTACGTGAATATTCTCCGGAAAAATGATAATTTGGGAAAATTTATATACTTGATATGAAATGACTGAACCATATTTTGATTCCCTTTAATGTAAACATCAATGTATCAATGTTAAAATAACTTATTTAAAGAGATATTTAATGACATAAAACATTTTATATATCCAGAATCATATAGGAAAAATTCTATTCTTGAATAAATAATATGTTTTTAGTCACTATTTCATTTTCATAACCCACTTTTGTAACAGTCATAACACAAAATATTTATCGTTCCCTTATTTTAATAGGTCATTGCCATAAATTTACATCTATGACCCTTTTTATGGTGAAAACCTTTTATAGTATATAGTATCATCATTATTGTATAATTAGACATTTAGGGAAGGTTTGAGAAGAACTTTATTTTGATCAATAATTTTTATTAGCTAATTTATATTCCTCTATAAATATTGAAAATGATTCAATTATTTTATACACCTTAAGAATTTCTATATTTCTTTGACATATTTTCTAGGATTATTCATCAAAAAATTTTGAGATATGGTTTTCTAAATATGTTTCTCTCTGTGTGGTTTAAGACATAAATCGTAAGAGTTAATCACTTTAATTCTCCTATAACCTCCAATATCATTGGATAATTGAGATTCATCAATCCCTATATGTTATATAGTGGAAAATCAGAAACATTACTCCATACTATTAAGGATTTATCTATAAAAAATTATTCTATGAATTTATTTTAATACTCTAAATAATATTTCAACCATTATTTTAGGGTCAATGACCAAGATGAAGTCATACCTTGACATCATCATGAATTTTTTCTCATGTAATCAAATAATATCACATGACCTATTATTTATCCAAAAAATATCCCTCTCCAATTTAGTATCGAAAATATTTCATCAATGAAGTTTATATATTTCATTACGTTTAATGTATTATAAGAATAATTAATTATGGTGGTCCCCTAACAAATAACAGAATCCTCCTAAACATGATCTATTTTTTGGAATAAGGACCTCTAAATTGTTATGGTTATTTATCAAATAATGTGTAAATTGATAAAAAAACAATAAGCTTTTCAACTAATTGCCAACTCATATTAATCATCCTATTCATCTAATAAACACATTACTAATCAAATTGGTTTTGAAATTATTTCTCTGATATTCATCCATTTACTAATAAAGAATATTTAAATATGATCAAACGTGAATAAAGAATGATATATTAGAAAAAATTAAAATCATAGAATGATTAAATCATTAGACTGTTGTATGACCATTATTATCACATAAAATTATAAATATTGATTTTATAGGACTCATTTATTGTTAGGATATCTAACCTAATACCAATAATATTAAAACCATTCCTTAATACCAACAATGGGGATCCACATATAATACATATATTTTATCATCATTTTTAGAATCTGTATCCATAAAATAATCCATTATATCTAATTATAAATCATCCTTTTGAAATTATTTACATAATATAACTTCATTAAATTAGTAACATGGTCATTTATTCCCATGTATGGGAAATTCTACTAGATCACACCATACTCTTATTAGTACATTAGCTAAC
Organism: Viscum album; assembly: GCA_963277665.1. NCBI lineage: Eukaryota > Viridiplantae > Streptophyta > Magnoliopsida > Santalales > Viscaceae > Viscum > Viscum album. The sequence goes on from OY728158.1 coordinate 438,389,190, forward strand.
CTAGGGAAGTTCACATGAGGCTCACTCCAGTTGGTGAGGAGTCTTTAAGTGCATAAAAGCGACCCGAGATCAAATCCAAGAGGAGGCATATTTTTTCATACTATGGATGTACTGTAGCAGTACTATAACAGGTATTGTAGCATGGACTATAGCTGGTACTATTTTTCACTTTAAGAGAAAGTACTCTTCCACCGTTTTATCCTTCGGGCCACAGATTTTGTCTCTGAGTCCTTTAAGGCCTTCAGGCCACCCATGCCTTCTTGTCAGTAAGGCCTTCGGGCCACCTCAAGGCCTTCGGCCTACCTTATCTGCAGATGCAAGCAAGAAAACCTATAAGGAACAATCTCTAGAAGGAGTATGAGGAAGTAAATTTCACCATATCATAAGCTAAATGAATTCCATGAATGAAAGGCTATGACAACTGCCATCGAGACTAGCATGTGCATTCTCGGGAAAGCATAGTCAAACATCCATGCGAAGGTGGAGAGCTGATTTTATGATGAAGATGCTAGGGATAAGCAGTTCCTAATAGATAGTCTGGGTTGTATGTAATGTTTGAAACATAGGGGAAATGAATTACTAAAAGGCCTATGGGCCATGAAATACTTACACCTACGGGCCTTTCAAGGGTTCCACCTCACCCTTTGAAAGGTAGATTATCAAAATAAAAAAAATGGTGGCCTTCGGGCCATTAGAAAAGATAACCTAGCGAAATACATAAATGAACGAATGCGACAAAAAATTCAACAAATTTTCACATTCGTTTTAACATGGGGTGAGATGCAATGAGAGAAAATAATCACAACATTAAATTATAATTTAATGATAAAAACTAAAATTTAAAATCATAAAAGTTGAGTCTAAATCATAAAAGTATGGTAAAACTAATAATTATAAAAGGTATAAAAAACATAATTCATGTCTTGATAAATATAATTTAAGTTTCACTATAAATAAAAAAATAAAATTAGGGGGAAATAGTAACACATTAATCATATAAATTAAATTATAAATAAAGAAAAACTCATTAGGCCACCACATAACATTGTGGAAAAAGTTAACCATGTGATTCCCACATATAAGTATCTGATGATATATAAATAATTATAAAAAATATTTGGGGGGAAATTTAATTTTGGGAACACCCATTATCATAATAAATAATTTATACACATTCTATATATATACTAAATATTTATAGTACATAAATATGAAATTAAATCATGATAATGTAATAAGATAAATAATATATCTGAAATCCAAACCAAAATAAAGGTATCATGTATTACATAATTATAATATTGGATTAAATATTTAATAACATCCATTATCCAAAAAAGGATCATTTGTAATAAAAATATATATAATTATGAATTAAAAATCATAAGAAAATAACCAGAATAAGTTATGAAATCATGGTATTTTTTGAAATATTATATGAAAAAGTTAAAGATCTATTTTAAAGGGATAATATAAAATGATTCTATAAAATAAGAAATTATCCAATATGATTAATGATAAAATATTGAGGGTAATTTAGATATTAATAGGATAGGCATGTCATTCCATGGGAAAAAATATAGAAGAATGATTTTTAGAAAATGATAGAGAGACATAAAATACATACATTATATGCATTGTAATTATTGATATAAAAAATGATAAAAAGTGAAACATAATGGCATGAATGTCACCAAAAAATAGGAAGGATGATATATATTGGAAATAATGTAATCATATTAAAAATGAAATGAATAAAAAGATAAACAAATAAAGGCCTGTAGTTTGATAGGTAATATATCATCTAACATGAGACATAGTGGGAAAAAATGGGAATGAAACCCTTACTCAGGACATATTTTGATTAAGGTACACCACAAAATTTTATACAGTAATTTTTCATTCCTTAATTACTTTCTTCAAAACCTGATTCATGTTTTATTATTCCCCTATAATAAAATTTTATCATGATTTATTAATATATATAATTTGAGAAATCCTCATCAACCGATTCATTATTTTTTTGATAAGGCTTCCAAAACCTCCTATATATAGTCGTTACATTTGAATTTCAGTATCCAATAGTTTTATATTCTGAAAATGTTTAATGAAATAAATTTCATATCCTTCAAAAAATCATGTATTTTTATTAAAAATGAATGTAGTTAAATTATTTGGAATCTTTCTCTGAAATTATGTCATTTTTTGTTCAAAATGATAATGATTTGTTTAAATTTAATATCATTATATCCATTAATATTCTATAATTCTAAAATATAGTTTAAATTTCAAAAAGTTTACATGGAAATATTTTCATTAATTGTTTAAAAAGGCTAATTTTTATCACATTGAATGTCATTTTTAACATGCCTTTTTTACTATTTAAATGTCATATAATTTATGTTAATGGATTATTATAAAATATTAAATAATCTCATATATTTTAAGATCAATAAAAAATGGTATAATTTAAAAATAAAATATCATTATTCACAATAGTAGCATGAAACTACAATTAGAAAAAATGATCATTTGATGTGAGGATTCAGAAGGGGAAAAAATTGGAAAATATAATAGTTTTATTAAAACAATAAATTATATTTCATTATATATTTTAAATGTAAATTTATTAAACTAGATTTATTGGTTTTGAAACCCTTACATCTCACTCTGATGTTCCTATTTTGGTTTGAGTCTAATTAATTTGAAATGGGGACTTTTAGTCACACCAAGGGGTTTACTACATGTCTATGATAAAATTTCGTGAGATTTGAGAAGATATTTATGAAAGGTAGAAGTCATTGAGGTTAGTTTATGATGTGATAGAGGTATCTTTATATTTACATAGGGGTAGTGTATTTAATAATGTATTATTGATTATTTTATTATTTTTACAAAGATAATAGATAATATTTATTCCAAACAGTTTGATTGTATTATTATTAAAATATAGTGTCTTTTTTTGAAATTCAATCAAATTAAATAATGTATAAAAATAGTTGAAGAATATTTTTAATATTAATATATAAATAAATAATATTTCATTGAGAATATAATATAACATTAGACATAAATTTCAAAATATATTTCATAAAAAAACGAAATAATTATTTTTAAATGAATTAATTTACACCATAAAAATTCTAAGCCAATACAAATGTTTTCTAATTTATGAATTTAAATACATGTCATTTTGATGTCATAAAATTATTGTATTTGTAATAGATGTATTTTTACTATTTATTAAAAAATTACTTTTTTATATAAATCAAAGAAATTCAATATAATGAAAATATTAAAATGATTTTTGTAACAATGAATTCCATTTGGTCAAATAAAAAATATCATCATTAAAAATATATTATTTAAGTCAAATAATATAATACATAAAATTAAACAATTATTTAAAATTAATTCTCTTTTATTTATAATGATTGATCTCATTTTTTCAAATGATTATTATTTCTTATATGATTGTGTGTTAATTGTTTCATATGCATTGAATAAAAGGTGCTTGAAAATTATATAATTATTTTTCAATATAATGTAATATTATTTAAAACATTTATAGTTATAATTTTTACTTCCTTTTATTTTAATTTAGATGATTTTGATAAATTATATGTCAGGATTTTATTGTTTAATTTTATTTATTTTTATCCCTAAAAATATTAATTTTTGTAATTTATTATACTCCTCGGTATAATTACAATATCAATAGTTAGTTGTTATCCCCAATGGTCGTATATTATTCGAACGAGTATGTAATTACTACAATTCCTATAAAAACATCCGATTTATAAAATTATCCAGTTAATCAATTTTTCAATAAATGTTTTTTATATATTGTTTTAAAATTAAAATATAATATGTAATTGTTTGTTTTACTTTTACACTTATCTTCAGATACATAATAATTTCATTGGATTATTTTTTATAAGAATATCAGGTTATGGTATTATCTTTTACATGAGGTTATTTCATAAGTTTAATATTTTAAATTCGTTATTTTATATTGATACTTCATATATAATGTTATATATTTTTTTATTTAAATGATTTTTGGTATGTATATGATTTATAAAGCACATATATTAGAAAAAGAAATTTTAATATATGAAAATTATAGGTTTTTACATTCACACCCATATAATGATACATAGATAGAAGATCAATCATTAAAATCTAGTTGTATCACATCAACTAATAAAATAGATCATATATCCTCGAGAGGGGGTAATGGTTCTTCGTCAACACATGGTTCAACCTCCGTTTGTTAATCTAGGACCTCATACTAATATTATCATTCTTGGATAGAAACACTACTAAACTATAATGTGACACACTCTGTTTGAGGAAATAATTTTTCAACAGATCATTCATGTGAATCAAAAAAACTAGCAACATTATGGGTGTCATCTAATAAGGACCCATCAAATTTGGAGAAATTACATTCTCCAAGAGTAGTATAAAATCAATATCACATTGTGGTGGGTGGGTATTAAAACTTATTTGATAAAATATTCATGAATGTTTCATAATAAATATCATAAAAATTTTATAATTATATTTAAAAAAGAATTACATAAACAATAAAAATGGAGATGATAAATGTTTCATGTGATTGAAACCTATATGGGGATCATGCATTCAAATGAATATTGAACACTTACATTCCATAACATAGAAAAATATTTTACAACATGAACATGAAATAAAATCATACATAAAATAAAAGTATATTATTCAAACAATAACATCACATGGAAATATATGTGATTATAATAAATATTAAAATAACTAATTATATGCATTAATTTGTATAAAAAAATACAACATAAATATGTCATTATGACCTCTATAAATCATGCATAACATTAAGGGAAGTGAGAGCCTATCTTTATTGAATGATAGTACTCATAAAAAGTCAATTTTAATGAAAATTATGTAAACCCCCAAATAAAACAAAACAAAATAGATGATAGAATATAAGAAATTTACCTCACATGATCTATAGATTTCCTAGCACTGGGAACTCCTTAGAATGAAAATTATTATGCCCCACTACATTAAATTCAAACCCGTAATGGTTTCCTTCTTAAAACCCATGATTAGACATATATAACAATGAATGAGGGATATAAGGGTGATTTAATTTACCCAACCCCATATATTTTTTATTTTCAATAAGACCACTCACCATTAAACCACTACTCATAATGGGTCCAAGGCTATTAATATAGTGTATAGCTGAAAAAATGAAAATAATTCCTTCACATGATACTAAATATGGTCGGAAAATTATACATAATATTTCTATAACCTCTTTAAACAAATAATACTTGAATTTAACAACTACTAGCAGATTTAAAACTACCACATATTCAAATGTTATAATAATATTTTTGATACATACACTACGCTAGTTATAACCTAGATGTCCCATAGATTTTAAATCAATTATCATACCCGAATAGTTGTTTTGATAGATGTCCCATTGTGATATTCAAATTAAAATATACATTTTATTAGTTACACCTACTATTGAAAAGACCAAAGGATATTCAAAAAATATATATTAGGACATCGTGAAATATTTTGTTCTGTAGATAGTAAATTAAATACAATTATTTATCATATTATTTAGGGACACTATTGTTAGTATAATGAATAACGATCTTTTATTTTACTCAAATATTACACACACCCAATCTCCCCCACTTAATAGGGGGAATCTCTAATATATTGGGTGCCATCAGTTTCCTAGAATGAAATTTTTCCAAAAATTGATAATGAAAATCATTCCAGGAGAACTATGACACAACATTATCACCAAGAATGTGTAAAACAATTGAAATTAATCTCAAATCTAAGTATTAAAGACGTTAAGACTACAAAGTACCATAAATTCACTGATCATAATATAAATAAAATTGAGATGCAACCCCAGATTCCCTATTTTCTGATTAAATACAGTTCCCTCATATAACTCCATGATTGGATATTGAAACTCAAAAAATGTATTCCTATAAAAATAATATTTCTATGCATGTGAAACCGTCCTTTGATCAACCATTTTGTCCTAATATAATTTCCTTATATAAATCACTTGGATAAAACTCCTACCAAATATATATATAACTCATAATAAAGGGACTTCTACACATGAAAAATGGTATTATTTTTGTTTGTTAATTTAGATTCATTTTAAATACATCCCTAAAAAATATCCAATTTAATTATAGGCACAAATAATTTGTATTAATGTATTACACAAAGGTATATAACATAAAATTGATATCATGTCACCAATTATATTTAGTTGGATTAAGGAACTTACGTAAGATGATAGTTGACACTACAATAATGTTGCAAAAAAATTATTTATTTCCTCTGTCACATATAATATAAAATAATAATGTTTCCTATGAAAAAAATAACATCAACCAAACACTATAAGAAAATTTATTTGTTTTTATTTGATTATTTGTTACTAAAATCCATAAATATTAGTTTATTTCCAAAATGAAAATAAAAAATACTGTTATTTTTAATAGAACATCATAATTAACATCATTGTTATATTATTTACATCATATTATTTTATTCAATCACCAAAAATATATTTTTAATAATTTTCCCAATATAATACTTCATAATTACTAAATACATGTTTTTGAAAGAATTAGTATTGAATCACAAATAATATCCCCTAAGGTTATCAAATATAGAGAAATAACTTTTTAGATAATAACATAAAAAACATATTCCTAATAATTGAATAACATGAAAACCAAATATATATCATGACCCCATCCCTCCAAAGATTCTATAATTAGGGGAGAGAAATAACAAACCTCAATAACCACCTCTAGTAGACCACATTTTGGCATCTAGTACTGATAGTATAAAAATCTCATTTTTTTGAAGAATTACCGTCTATAAAAATATTGGAACTAGATATAATAAAAATAATTTACAATATAATCCATGACATAATATATAATAAATCCATACCATCCCACAATGCATCTATAAACACAACTGATACATATAAAACTCTCCGAAGTTAATACCCAAAAGCAAGCTAAGGCAATGACATGAGAATTGTCCAAAGGTCCAAGCTAGTAGCATGACCCATGATGTCCTCCTTGAAAACTAATTTTTTTTATATTTTTAGGGTGAGAATATAGGTATACATAGTATGAAAACTAATTAATCTCATTCACATGTGTAAAGAGTATACTAATGCTCCTGAAAAAAAATGTAGAACTAAATAGAACCTATACGTTTATTATAACAAAAAACCCATCCTCACCTAGGAAAAATTAACATATAATGAATCCAACTATAATAATATAATAATAATCATATTGATGATTGGTTTCAATAAACTTATTTCCCACTTATTTTATGCTCTCACACCCCAACACCATTTCCTATGGTTTTCCCACCTCTTCTGAATAACATTACAACATTTCACATTACACACATAAACATCCTGGAAAATACATCATATATCATAAGTAGTGTAGTATAATATCATGAAGATAAGGTATCAAACCATCCATCATGACACTGAGATGTTGGTGAAAACACCATTAAAACCTTTGTTGTCTAAACCCTGTATATGAATTGGTTGGGGTGCATATATAAATCAAAATAAATATATACATTGTGTATAAATATATGGAAAAAATACCCATACTATGGGTTCAAAATCAATTCCTAATACATCTTATATGATACTCCACATCTGTTGCCAATTCTAAATGAAAAACCCCTAATAAAATATTTCCACAAATAAATTTCCACTTTTAAAACAAATTTATAAAAAATTTATATTTTATATCACAAATAAATTCAAAATTATCATCCCCTATTAAATTATTTATTTTTAATTTGTTATCGTACCATATTTCATCATTATCATATATTTAATTTCAAAACTTCTTGAGAAATTGGAATAACCAACCACTATCACATCCCCACTGTATAACCATGCCACAATCACTATCTGAGTAGTATTGCATAACCTCATTATCACCACCTTCACAACCCCACAAAATATCATATCCAATGCACCCCACATCCATCACTATAAAACCACCTCAAATTCATCACATCATAACAACTAGGTATAAATACAAAAATTTATCCACAAACATATCACAAAACATTCCACATCATTTTCTATCTTAATTATAGGGTATTTCATCCAATTACGCTTCATTATTTTATGGTTTTATCATAGATAGAATTATATATCAGGGTATCTAATTAATTAATTAAATATTCAGGGTTAGAAACTTTTCTATATTGGTTTCAAAAAAATTCACACAACATTGAAAAATCATAACATATAAGAAAATATCAACATCAGGGGATAAAAAATCTTTGATATTTAGTGATATATTAAAAAAATTGATAATCTAAATAACATAAAGAAAATATATAATAGTATTGATGCATTACCCTTCCCATTTTATTTCCATTTAAATAGTTTAATTATATTTGATAATATAGATTAAAATATCATCTCATGATATAATAAGATTATCTCATCCCACATTATTCATAGAATGAAGTAACAAAAGAATTAATTCCTATAAGAATATGGCTTTATACAATGTAGTAGAACCAAAATAGGTGGTGCACATACAGAAGGGAACCTCTTTAGTGAAACAAGAACATACTATAGAAAAATGTTATATGACTACAAGGAATGATGTATTTGGAACATTCTTTCCCAAGTGAAATAAAAAACAAATAATGGAGGAAATGATATTCTCTTGAATGATTTGATCTGGAACACGGAGTAACGATACACGTTTGATTGTACATTTAATTAATATATCAGTAAATACTCATTTTTTAATAATCTCAAAATTGTTTCAAAATTTTAGAAATTCATGATATGATTAATCACATTAAAAATAGTTATAGAAAGTTTTAATTAAATAATTAGACCCATTTTCATAATTAAATATGTGAAAGTGAAAATTCATTTTATTTTGGAAAAATTAGAAATAGTATTCTCTACCACTAATATGGTAACCAACCACCAGAAATTATATACCTCCGGAATGAACGTACACCTAAATAAATAACCAATAGAAAAAACCTACAACCATAGATACATACCCCATAATGACCCACTACCTAGAATGACCAACCTTATTAATGGCCAACTGCTAGAGTGGTCTACAACCAAAATGATGTACCACCAGAATGACCCTCCGCCAAAAATGACTTACCCCGAAAATAACCCACCACCAAAAATGACATACCACAAGAAATTTACAACATCCAAAAATTAATTACCTCCAGAATGACCCACTTCTAGAAGTGACCAACAATTAGAATTACCAACTGCCAGAAATGATATACAACCAGAATAACCCACTTCCTAGAATGACATATTGCAAAAAAAATCATCATTCCCTAATGCTCCACATTATTTTTCTAAAAAACTTTAAAATTAATCCCTTATTTATCCAAACACAATTTTTCCTTCATTGTAACTTTAAAATACCATATTTTTTATAATTTAATGAGACTACTGGTCCATCCTATTACATATTCATTATGAAATTATAGATAACATATTAAATTGAAAGTTCTATAGAAAAAAATAACAATGTCTTTTAGGTTGAGGGTATGAGGTATAGATATTATAGGGATAAATATCCAAAAATAAAATTAAATAAAGTTTATATGATCAATCATCACCATATAATAGTTGTCCAACTATTATTGACTCTTTTTCAACAATCATTACTACTCTTCCTGCAATGTTCATTGCTCATCTTTCTCTTTGGTTATTCTCTATATAACCTTATCTATACCTCAAAAACATGCATCATAATCATAAATATTAAATGAAATCAACAATTTCATATCCACATTCAAGAAATATTATACCATCAATTCATTGCTATAAAAAATATACAGGTCATTTATAATCTTATAAATATCTCCCAATATTTTTGAAGACCACTCTTCATCATATATATTTCTGTTTCCAAATAAAATTTTTTCTCACATGAGCCCTCATCCCATCCTTATATTTTACCTTGACTCTCAAGTATATTAGATACATCTATATCAAATATCCCCAAAAAAATATAAACAAAAGGTAACAATATGAAAAATAAATTCTTTGAATATAAAAATCCATAAAAATTAAAACAATATGTCTCTTTTTATCACTAATAATATGAAAATTATTTCTATTAGAGTAAATCCTATTATATAAATCAGAAAATTTAAGGAAAATTCATCTTCATAATAAATATATATACATAATATAAATTTATTATAAAAAATATATATATTTATTTATGAAATAATAATAGTCACCAATTATCAACCATGTATACTAAATGTTTGTCTCTAAAATCTATGTGTGACATCCTATAAAACCTGATTATATCAACCATAAAAGATCTATTTTAGGGTGTGTATCATATATTTTATATTCAAAATCCCTTGAAATCGAGATTGGGTATTTAATAAGCTTGATGAGTCATACAAGTTTCATAAAATAAAATCACTGATGATACCTGTATATCTATCATTGAAAGTCTATATAAGAGTGGATATATATAATAACTCATTAAAGCATCCCATTCCACAAGAATAGAAGGTATAATTCACTCATGAGTATGAAATTTTAGACCCTATTATTATTTAATTATACAATAACTATACTATAAAAAAACTCAAATAACAATAATTGTAAATTTATAAGATCTAAAAAATTATTCAATAAATAAAAATGTAAATATCTAAGAAACTGATCCCAGTAATACCATATATAATAATAATAAATCATCAAAATTGAACTATATTGACCATTAGATTGGTGTGATAAACAGCTGTTGTGGTGATACAAGGTAATACACCAGATTCAGGTGATGCAAGAGCTGCTGGTAGAATGAATAATGATCATGCAGGGGCCCTAGGTGAGTGCATTGCTAGAACATTGGCTTCTAATGCTAGTGTAGAAGTTCAATTAGAGGTTGAGGGAGTTCCCGTGAATCCTGGTGGTGGTTCTTATGAAGAGGCAGTCTGTTCACCTATTGGAGGATAGGCTGCGGCCACTAAGATTCCAAATAGATCAGGTCCATAAAATGAAGTGTCTGATATTAAGCTCGGAAATCGTTTTGATGATTTTATTAATGATGATCTTGTGCAGGAGGTTGAACTGATCAGAGAAGGTACACTATAAATGAGAAGTATTCCAATGGGAGCATGACTTGTGATGGGGATATGATGGGTATCTATAAAGAGTGAAAATGTAACTCATATTTTCCACCTTCCATGGAGACACATTCTACGAAAAATTTAAACGCTTAGCAGATGGTCCAACATGACATGATTCTAGTTGGAGGATTCAACAATGGGAAGATCATCCATGAGGATTACATTCATACTTAGGATAAATTTATGTTATGATTTTATGATCTCTTAATATATAAACTATAAATATAGGTATGCAATATCTATTAGAAACAATTAAGGGAGACAAATTCCGAAGAAGAAGCTGTTAGAGTGACATGATGGTCTATGAGGATGAATCATAATGGGGAACAGTATAAATGGATCGACAAAAATGACATGATTTTAGTTTGGGGATTCAACAATGCAAAGATCAGCCTTAAGGAGTACGTTTAGACTTGGGATAAGTTAACATTATGATTTTAATATCTCTTAACAGATGAACTAGAAACTCATGTACACAGTATATCCTAGAAACTATTTAGGGAGCCAAATTATGGTAGACATAAATTTTCTTGTAATGGTTTGGCTGTTTTATTATGTGTCTGGACCATGGTTTCTCACATTTTCCCAAAAAGTGTTTGGAAAGAAAAAATTTAACTTTCAGTTCCACTATTGTAATAAAACAATGAAAATAATTATAATTTATAATATAATATTTAAATAAAAAAAGAAAATCAGAATTTAATAAATATCATATTTAATCATAATTCCTTTAGTGTGGAAAAATGTTATGAGATTTACACCAATATAGAATATGATTCTGAATCATCATTCATGACATTCTTTTACATCTGAATGTAGCCTAAGTCATGTTAACGCCCTCGGTTGATGAAGTAGGAGACTTCTCACAATTTATTAGATTCTTAGTAATGCTAAGAATCATGTCATCATAATTTCCATATACCCAATGAAATGTAAAAATAATTTCATAAAATATCACGTATTATATACAAAATAACTAATAAAAAAATTATGAAATCATTTTATTGAATGAAAATGGGTGAAAAAATTGTTACATATAAAAAAATTAAAATATAAATATATATCAAATCTAATTATATAATTATTTTAAAAAAATAAATCTTTCATTTTTCATTATAATATTCGTCTCAATCATCAGTTCTAGGGTATATATATTTATTTTCACTATTATCAATTTCCATATGAACATCAATTTTACTAACCCTTATAATAAAAAATTTATTGGTTACAACATTGAAATTATAAACACCATATTTCCTTAATATTGGGGTATCGTCATCAATATATATATCACATTTATCAATAGAAAAATAATGTGATAGATATTTATTTAAAAAATCACTTCAAAAAAACAACATTTATTTAAAATAAATTTATTATCATGAGATTTTTTTTCACTAAACTAGTCAATTAAATATCTTAATGAAGAGAAATAGTTTTTATAATTAATTATATATTCATGGTATGTAAACAAAATTGTTTAATTACTTCATGAAATTTTTTATTTTTAATATCGGTGATTTCAATTTTTACACGAAGAGTAAAAAATTTATTAATATCATACCAATAATATATATTCATGTATACATAAATTATCCAATGAAAAAACTAATTATTTCTTCATCCATTACATATAATTCAAATACGCTTTTGTATGATATACTATTAAATAAAAATAACTATTGTTTTTTTTATTTTTATTATGTGAATGTATGAAACTGAGATCCATTCAGTATATAAGCATTATATGACTAGGAATATTCTATTGGTGGATTTCATAGAAACTACGATTGAATATAAAAATTATTTAGATGATGTTATACATAATAAAAATTAGAAATAATATATTAAATATAAAATCAATTTAATATGTTTGATGATAAACAATTTGACATTATATTCATAGAAACCAGTACAAATAATTATATTATCAACATTCTTCAAAAGAAGATGGGATAATTTAAGTGTTTTTTATATATTCATCATATAAACTAAAAATAATAATATAAATTTACATTAATTTAATTACAAAATATAAATAATATTATTACATACTTTAAAATTCATTTAATGTTTTCAAAGATGAGAATAATATATATATTAATCATTGATAAATTCATCATATAAAAGGTATTATTTATTTAGACCTCAAAAATCATGCTTGGGAAAATATAATAATAAAAGTAGGTGGTGTTTGAAATTCTTAACATTTTCCTCATTAAATACCCTTAGATTATGTTTTCAATGTTATTTATAATGAAAATTGTAAGAGTTGAAATTTGAAATTTCATCCAACAAGTACACTTCAACAATTGACCCTTCAAATGATGGCTTGTTACATAATTTCATCATCGATTTTGTCATAAATATATCTAATGGGTATAACTATCTAAATTTAACTTGAACTCCACAATTAGATTCATATAGAAAATTCAAAATAAAATCTTTCATTGAGACAAACAATCATTTAAGAAATATTTTTTTCAATTTATTATGAAATTATATCTTTTTATAGAATACTCAATGTATCATAATCTAATTTTTAAACACATATTTATTATAATAATTATAAAGGTTCAATAAAAATATCCCACATTGATGAATTTGAAGACCTATATAGAAAATAATCAATAATCATTTCATTAAGATATGATTTTTTGACATTTTAACCATTGAATATTTTTATTTTACCCTATGATGAAATATAGAATGATATTTATATTATAACATAAAATCATTAATTAACTTTAAAAATAAAACGTGAATTATTTAAAAAAGGAATAAGAATATTTAGATTCATTAATTTTTGTGATATATCATTTTTAAATAACTCAAGTTGAAGATGAATGGAAATATTTGACTGTAATAAATTGTTTCATCATAGTATATTGGGTCAATACATTTTTGTCGAGCCCGATATAAAATAATTTATCAAAACTTAATTCTCAATATGAATAAAAAATATCTGGTATTAAATTAACAAATCATACCAATATGATAGCTCCCAAAAAAACTTTTATTTTTCCAATTATGATGTATCCCAAACCCTCATATTTCCTATCAGATTATAGATAGTATAAAAGTAAAATGACGAAATAAAGAGTAAATATATTTTTATATAATTGTAAAGAGATTTGTTGGAGGTTACAATCTCTTAATTATATATTTTTTATAAAAAAAATATTCTGTCTAAATATATGATCTATAAGAATAAATATTCTATCATAGTAAAAAAATAAAGTACTTCTTACATTGAAAAACATAAAAACTTTTCAATCTCTCGTGTATTATTAAAATTATTTTGGACTAGGTGTATTCCATATACCCAATATATCATACAATTAAAATATAGTGATTGTATAGATTAATTATTCTTTGATTAAAAAATATTTATCAATAAATATATCATATATAGTTACAGTATTATAAAACATGAAAACTATAACATGAATCAATGAATTAAAATTAACATCAATATTATCTTTTTGATGATAATAAATTATTAATGGAATATAAATAAATAAATAAAAGTAATTTGTATGTATCCTTCACTAGAATTCAGGATGGTAAGTTGAATGGAGTTGTCAAAAAAATTTCAATAAGAATATATTTTATTATAGGAAAAAAATGATAGAAATAATCAGATTAAATACAAAACCATAAATTATGAGAATATAATGAAATAAATGGAATTTCAAGATCAATATTTTTCATAGAATCATAACCATATGAATTATTTTATCTTATACTAATAGAGATATTATTTATATTCTATTTCATCAATATACTAATGTTGTGTGACATAAATATACCGTACAGTCACAATATAATAAGAATATACCTCAATAATTTTACAAAAATAAATCATGACATCCCATGTTATATATCATTATAACTTGAATTTTCACATGTTTTACAGTTAGGTAACTATTAAAATTTTCTATTATATAGGATACAATAATTGGTACATGATTTTATATATTAAAAACTAATAACCAACATTATGAACCAATTAATTTCATTGATAAAAATTTATAGGAAATATATTCCCTTTATTAAAAAATGATTTGACTAATGAAAATATTTTAACAATGAAAGTATTTGATACACCAAAATCATAATTAATTTATTTATCTAATGTATGAAATTCAAATTATCATATATTTTATTAGTGATATAAGTCTTCCTTAAAAGATTTCATTAAATAGTAAAATCATAATTGTTATAATTCAGGATTTGAAATGTCATTCTGAATTATTGTTTCTAAAAGAGAAGATCTCATCACATCATATACAAAATTTGAAAATAATAATGGCTATATAAATAAAAAATTTATATTTCCCTTTTAATTTTATTCTCAATGTTAATTTAAACATATATAATCATTTAGTAAAATTAAATGAGAACCCCACGAATTTCATATGGTTCATATCTTCTGATATTAAAATTCTTAAATGGCTACATAATTATTTATTCAAAAAAATTCTTTATTTTATTATCATAATGTTATAAACAATTCAAAAAAGTTGATGTAGAAATCATTTTTGTTAGAACCATATTTATTTATGTGAGAATTTACCTAATCATGAAATTTTAGTAATTTTTTTTTAAATTTGTTAGGTCATTTGTTTTCTAAAAAATTATCATTTATTTGATTATTATATATAATGATAATGATTATTCCAGTATGTTATTTTCACTTAATAACCAATTTATTTTTTATATATAATAAAATATTGATTTCTTAATATTAATATAAATTTATAAACTTTAAAATTATGGTTCGGGGAATGGTTTTAATCTCATAGAAATGTGGGATGATTACATCACACATGAAGGTGGTATACATAGCATGTCGATAAAATGTGTTTTTATGGTGCCTATGTGTGACAACGTATTCTAATTTATACTAATTTATTAAATTATTTATTTATTTTATTATTATTTATAGTACATTAGAATAATTAAATTAATATATACGAATTTATACATAATTATAACAATTTATTATAATTTATTATAATTTTTAATACATTATATCAATATAATTAAATTATATAAATTTATAGTTATTTGTATTTATTTGTTTTTTTTAAAATGAGATGAGCCCTTTCCTAGAAAAGAAAGGTCCCTTAATTAAAATAAAAAATGAAACTTACACGATCATAAAAAAAGAAGATATATCAAAATACCTTTTCAAAAAGAGAAAAACATCTGGGAGATTATCATACCAGATGAAGTCAACACTGTTAATTCCATTGTTTTCCAAACCATCTACAATAGAATTAGCTTCTTGGTATACATGAGTAATAATCTTATTCATAGATTGATGGGAGTCAAAATATGTTCTCCAAATTTCTGGAAATTTATAGTTACTTATTCTTACTTGAATCTAATTTATAATAATTTAATGAACATTATAATTAATTATATCAATTAATGGAAAAATATATTGATATGTAAAATTTTTACTAATATATACTCATTGGTACTATTACTTAATAATTTTCAATAATTTATATAGATGTACACTAATATTTGTTAATTACTAATATTTTATATCTAATTTTATTAACTTATATAAATTTATAATAATTTATATGAATATATAGATATTTTATGATTTTATATTAATTTTTAATTGTAACAACTTAGACCCTAGAAGCTTGGAGATTTTCATTGCTTTATTGTATTGACATAAGATATAAGAATCACATCCTGATGGACCAGATATTTTCATATTCATGGTAAACTAGATTCATAATTAATACATTCATTACATTTAAATACACAAATTATAACATTATATTGTTTAAAAATATCATTATTCAAATTATAATTCCCTTGCATACCAATCTTAGTACACTTCTTATATTTCTGGAAAAAGAAGATAAATAAATATGAACTCAAATCCTCAATAACGGATAAGTACAGTAGAATCTATCAAGAACAAACAAACATTATCAATATTGTAAGGTAAATAGATTAATACACATGACATTAAATCAATAAAATGATAATTATTAATAGATAATAAATAATGAATATGGAATTCTAAATATCTAAACATACATTCCATTTAATCAAAAACCTTTTTATCATTATCAGATAAGGAATAATTAATATGGAAATTTAAATATCCAACCACACATGGAATTTAATCAATAACATGACTATTATTAATAGATAATGATTAATAAATAATAAAAATATCTAAAAACAAACTTCATTTAATAATTATTTAGAATATGATGATTAGATAATGAATAATCATTATGGAATTGTAAATATCTTTACACATATAAAATTTAATAAATAACTTAACTATCATGATTGGATAAGGAATAATAAATTTGTAAATTTAAATTTCTGAAAACATATAGAATTTAATAGATAAACTATTAATGATATTTAATTTAGAGGGAATATTGTTATGAAAATATAATAGATAATAATCAGAAATTTTTCAATGGATGAAATTCTTTATTATTGGATGCCCTGATATCGGGCATCGTGATACCCTTAATATCATTAAGATTCACATGATATGTTAAGACAGTTTATAAAAACCTATTTAATGATAGATTATTAATTCACATCATTAGGTTATCGATACATTGAGGGGAAATATAATCTAGGCCCCACCATTCCCTGACTATCCAAAAAATTCCTCATATATTAAAAAATATATTTAGTTCATGAACAATTTATCTTATCATCAAAATTATTAATTGTGTAAATACTACATACATAACAATATGTTCACAGACAGAAATTATAACATTCAATGTATAAAACCCTCTATACAAATGATATATGGTTTATAAAATTAACATATTCCTGACATATAATTTTTATATTTTGTGGAAATATAATGTTTATTGATTATATGAAAGTGAGAATTTCAAGAAAAAGATAATGGCATAAAAAATGAATCAATAATTTGAATGGTAATAATTTTTTTTCCAAAAAATGAACATAAACAATTTTTATGAAGAAAGAGTATGGTTTCAATAAAACATATTCCTGGTGGACTATTTGTAAAGAAAGTTTATTACTATTAATGATTAGAAATATAATAAGAATAACATTAAAATTCTATTGAGATATATAAACTTTTCATCTTCATAATCTCATTTTCAAAATAAATAATTAAATACAATTTATAATATATTTCTTTGTTAAAATATTATTTTATAATTTCTAAAAAACATCAAAATACCTAGTTTTCATAAAGGCTAAAAATTTTGTTCATGCCATACTTGTTAAAAAAGTTATTGCATAATTTTTTTGGTAAAATCATAATATAAATTTCATTGAAAATTAAATTAACATAATTTTCTAAAAAAAATAACAATTTAAAATTTCTAAAAATGACTTTTAAAAAACATTTTTAAAATGATATAATTTTTTTATAAAACAGAGATTTTTATGTGAATGGATTTTAGAAAGTAGTAAAAATGATGTATAATTTTATTTAAAATATTTTCTCATTTATTTTAAGTACTAATGAGTGGGAAAATTTTAATATGACATGATAACATCTTGAATTAATATAGTAGAATAATTTTAATTTTACTAATAGGAAATTTTCAATAAAATTCCTTCAATGTTGATTTAAGTACTAACTATCTCGATTAAAATGTGATTGTAAAATAAACCATTACAATGATAATAATGTTGATTTTATAATTAATTAATGAATCAATTATGTGTATCAAGTTTAAATCCACATAAAAAACTCGAAATATTTGAAAATATAGTCAATATAAAATAAAAATTTTCTCTATTAATGTCATATACATTGAAGATGTAATATAACCAAATGAAATTAAATTGAGTTAAAATATTTTATACCACTTTGTAACATTCAATTCAATTCTACTTGAGTGGAATAATTCAAATTAAAATATTAAATATCATGAATTATGAATGAAAAATTATATTATATGTAAAAATACTATTATAGAAACCATAAAAATTAATTTTGGTGCATAACATTACATTATGCCACAATAAAGGAAAATTGAGATGAGGACCCTTACCACACACTTTCATTTGGTTAAACATGATTTGACCTAATATATAATTGGTTTAATAATGTTTTTAACTTATTAAAAAATAATATCATAATTATATTAATATATATGATCCTTTTATAACATATTATCACCCCTTTATTAATAATATTTAATTCTTTTCATTATTTTGGGTGTTAATTCCCTTGTTTTTAATTAGTTTGTTTTCAAGAATGTTTTAGTTTTTTATCATTAGATAGTTAAATCATCACCATAAAGATATTAATAACATAAATATAATTTTATTCATTAGATTATTTTTTATAATCATTGTTGAAATTTTAAATTTTATAAGAGATTACATCACTTTGTGGAGACAATAGGTTGTACGTACACATGAGCGATATAGAAATTATTTTAATTGATAAAATAGTATGGAATTTGGCGATATATTAATTTACCTAAAATGTATAATTTGATTTTTATCTCATATGTTCAAAAAATTATCCTTATTACATTCTTTGGAATGAAACAGTGAAAAATGTACCACATCACATTGTGAGGTGGTACGCCATCATACAGAGGAGTGACATTGTTTTATTTTAAATAGAATTGAAAATTTTAAGGTATATGTGAAAATAAATTTTGATTAGTATAATAATATCAATAATATAAAATAAATTTTTCAAATTCATTTTTACATCCATCCATGAATGGTTGTGATGAAAAAAATGATTACATCGGTTTGTGAGCGACTAGTCCACTGTACATAAAAACGATGATTTAATTTTCAATTTGATGGAAGATGACATGTGAGATTTTTATAAAATAATAATAATAATATATAATTATATTGAATATAATTATTTATTAAGGAATGGTTTTAAAATATATGATGGAGTTATAAGAATAAACAAAATTAAAACACACTTTTAAGAATGTTACCTCTTTTTTGGACAACTTCATTAGGTTTGCACCTAAATACTACATAAGTTAGATTTCAAATCATATAAATTGTTATAGGTTTTTTAATGGAGTAAGGAAAGTATTTGGGTATGGATTGGATGAAAAAAATGGATTTTTAAATATAAATATGGGTGGATAGTGGGTGACCTATTATAAGTGGCTGAGTGGCTAAAAATTGATTTTTTATAATATTCAATTCCCCCAACATTTTAGTATCATTCCTATTACCTCCAAAATGAATAATTATATCCCCTCAGAGGTTATAAGGTTTTATAATTCCCATATAATCTATTTTTGACGAGTTTTTTGGTCATTTTAGGAACGATCCTTTTAGTATAAACCCCCAATAAATTGGTTTTTACCTTTACCAAAAAAGTTAATTTTTCTACTATTAACATTATTAATGTGATAAAATAAAAATGAAATTATTATAATTTATAAATTATTTTCAGTTAAAAAATTTGAATTTATTTTTAAAAATTAAATTGAAAAAAGTGTAATAAACCGATTTAAAATTATACTTGTAGACACTATTAGAAACCATGTTTTCAAAGAGATAATTCTATTAAGTATAGGATTTTTTTAGTTTAAAAATTTAATTTTTAATGAATTATGATGATCTAAATTAGTAAAATTTTAATATAATGGAAGCAATTTTACTCTATGAACAATTTTTAAATATATATTAAAATTTTTATAACTTATGTAAATGAAAACGTAGTTTTTATTAAAAATGAATATATTCAAATATTTATCGAATAATGAAATATTTTCATAAAATACACAAAAACACACTCTAACATAATTTTGATATATTGATTTAAAAAATATGTTTATCATTTTCATATAAAATTTCTAAAATCAGTATAATTTAATTTAATTCTATGAGTTCAAATCATAACTAATTTTTTTTAAAAAAAATCATTTTTTATGGAAAAAACCACTTTTCCTTTAAATGATTATTATTTTATTTATAATATGTATATAACCATTTTTCTAATGATTTTATTATTACTATTCATGAATTCTAATTTAACATCTAATTCATAACGGTATACTAAATTACATTTCATTTATACACTAGGCTCTGTGTTCCTTAAGCTATCAGAAAGGTTAGATTTATCAAAAAAGAAATATATCATAATGTCTTGATATGTTTATTTATCATTTCATATCAGTGATGGATGTCATATATTTTTTCTAACATGATTTTGAAATTTTAAAATTTCCTATTATTTAATTATTCCCACCACTATTAAATTCTATCCTCACAATTTAAATATGATCTCCATTATATCTATTTAGATATTTGGAACAACTATTTATGAAAAACCGACATCATAAAAGGGATAATAAAACATCTTCTTGATAATGGAGAAAGGGAAATACTAAGCTCATATTGAATAAAAAATAAATATTTTTTCATGTATGAGAATATAGGTAGGATGTAATGATAGGGAAATTTAATAAATGTTAAAATAATTATAGAGGGTGAAAGAAATAATTGTTCATAAGAAAGTAATAATCAAGGTAATATTAAAGACATAAAAATATAAATCTATGATGATCAAGAAAATATTTTGATTCATTAGAAATGAATTTAGTAAGATAATTTTTTTCAAGATTGTGTTCCAAAGGTTGAAGAATTTATTTTTTGTCTATAAATATCTTGAAATATACTTAATTTATATCTTTCTATTTCATAATCACAATTTCATCCTTTAGTTTTTCTATAATAAATTTCCACATCATATATAACTAAATTAAATGAATATCAATGAATTAATAATTTATTCCTGAAGCACTAAAGTTATGTTTTAATGTATCATAAAATCCATAAATTATTCTTTATTTATTCCCAAAATTCATTATATTTTCAAAAAATAGTACGGTAATCATAAGATAAAAAATATAATACATCAACATCAAAACCTAAATATTGATTCGAAAAGTTCAACATTAATATTTATCCACAAGATAGTTTAAGAAAAAACAATTAAATATTAACCAACCGATAATGTGGGGTAGTGGTAGGATTAAAACATTTATTTTCTATTTGAATTTGTGTTCAATCCCTATATCCTTACATGATGTGATGAGCTTCCACCCCACATTCCAATTTTACATTTTATAAAAAAATATTATTCTAATTACTATAATATAAAAAAAATTAATAACCCAAAATTACAACAAAAATAAATAGAAGATAAATTCTAAAAGGTTAAAATTTATTTAAACATATTCCGAAAAAATTAAAGGCGTTTTTCTTTAAATAACATTTATTTTACAATAACAGATACAACTCCAACATGTTGTATTTCCATAATTATTTTCCAAGAATATCCTCAAACATGTTATATTTATACAATAAATTTTTTCAAAAGGGGTGTTTAGTACATTGAACTTGTGATCATCTTAAAACTCAAATACACATGATGGTTTCTATAACTCTTATGTTAATAAAAGAATATATGCATATAAAATATAACTTAAATTGTATTTGTTTCTAGATAATTATAACTGAAATACCATGGTTAAATATTATTCTATAAATAAATTCGTGAATCCAAATATATAAAAACATCATTCATTTTATTTAAACAGAAGTCCTTCTATGGTCTAAGGGTTTGAATTTAGAATAAATTATTGACACAAATAATTCTAAGGTTCATAAAAATTTAAAAATAATACTATAAATGGAATCCTAGGATGATATTAATTTCCTTCCATCATACTCTTAATTTTTACATGGTAATTCATTTATTTATGATTTTATTTTCTACACCTAATAGATTTGTCAATTACATTAGTTTACTTTGTTGGGTTTCAATTTCCACATGAATTACATTAATGAAATTGGTCCTTTTTACACCTTGGTCTCCATTAATCGGGTTATTATAGGACTCTATATTTATTATCTTTTACGAGTATGAAATTTAGTTAAGGTTAAATATATTAATATATCTTTATGATAACACATTGGTCATAATAATAATATCATTATCTATATTCATCGTCTCATTCATTATCTTATTGTCACAAAATTTTCTTCACATTCAATTTTTACATGATTCCTACAGATTCTAACCATTGAATATAACATAATGATTATTTTTTGAAACAATAACGATAATGGGAAAATAATATAATAATTTATAAGATGTATAAATCATGAATCCTATTTTTAATCTAAGAAACCATAGGTTTATTCTAGTTTTTTTAATGTCATAATATATTTTAATATTTAATTGTTTAGTGTAAAGAAAATTTGAATTATCAAGATAATATATCATAGTAGTGAAAAATCCTTGAACAGTAAGGCCAGTTGTCATATACAGGGTAATGCTTGAGTCCAAAAAGACATGATTTTTTTGGATTTATTTCACTAAGGTATATCTATTCTTGAACAATGTCTACCTATAGTATCCATATATGAATGTATTTCTAGGAAATACTTAATAATATATAGACTACCAAAACATTTTTACACCCTTATAAACTTATCTACAATTTATATCATATGGCTTGGTTACCTAATCAATGTTTTACAAAATGTAGTTCCAATGTTTTCTACTTAATTTCTGCTAATATTAATTGTAGCAACCCTAGAACCAGTACCCAAAGCTCTTATTTTCTTTATAAAATTTTCATAAGATACAAATAATCAAATCCTTAATTGACAAAAAATTTAATAATCCCAGTAAACTAGATAAATACAATATTTCTACATTATATTTGAATTCAGAAAATAAAAAAATAAACTTTCCAAATAATATGATTATTACCTTTAGTATATCTGTGAATATCATTATTATAACAATTTGTGGATCCTTGAAAAAAAATAAAGGGTTAACTCAAATTATTGATAATGTTTAAGAAAAATAGATGCTATCTTGAATCAATAAATATAATCAACATGGGTAGGTAAATAATTAAACACATATTTAATTTTAGTGATGACATGACTAGTATAAATACAGAAGGATTGGTAAATATGGAAAAGTAAATAAATAAATAAATATTAAATTTACTCTTTAAAATGAATATCATGACTCGATAATGGTAAATAAACATGGAAAGGTAAATAACAGAACACACATTCCATTGAATCAATAACATTAAAATTATAAATAGATACGGAATAATTAATATGAAAAGGTGAAAATATGAAAACCCATTGCATTTAATAAATAACATGACTATAATTACTCGATAAATAATATAAAATATATAAAATTAAATATCTAAATAAACATTTTGTTTAATAAATAATAATATTATCATGATTATATAAGTAATAATCAATATAGAAAGAAAACTTTTGAAAACAAATTCCTTTTAATCAATAAAATGATAATGAAAATGAATAAATATATAATATTAGGATACAAATTTGTATAATAATGATAAAATTTTTAATGAAGGAAATACCAAATTATTCTACATCACGATCTCAGGCATCATGACACCTCTACTGTCAAGTCCATTTACAGGATAAAATAAACCTATGTGTAAAAACTCATTTAAAGCTACCATACTAATTCAACTCATGAGAATACTGATGCATGGCGGGGATGTATAATTTGGGGCCCACTCATCACTGTATGTACAAATATTTTATTAAATTTCTATTAATCTATTTATTTCATGAACAATGTTCATTATCATCGAATATAGATATTCACTAAATAATATGGATTTATAAATTTTTTTCAAGGTAAACAAATATCATTAAATGAAGTACAGTTAATGTTAAAATGATATATTTTTTAAGAAATATATATATCCATGATATATAATATGGATATTTATGAGAAGTTTAATGTATAATGAAATTTGGAATGTTAATATTTGAAGGGAATACTAATGACTAAAATATAAATCAAGAATGTGAATTTAAAAACATTTCTAGTCTAAAGGATGATAAAAAAACCTTATAAATAATAGTGATAGTATCAATACAACATAATCCAAGTTTAGTTATTGTGAAATATAGTTTTCTTGTCATTGATTAATAGTAATAGAAAAAAAATAACTAAAAACTATCAAGGGGAAGTATCATTTACAAATAGAAAATATCAATTTAAAAAATAAAGGTTTGTAATTTTTTTGAAATAATTTTCTTTGAATATTTCCATTGAATGTTATGATTTGATTATTAAAAAATTGAATTGTCATTATGGCTAAAAATTTTGTTCTAGTTGTATATGTTAAAAAAAATATTCTCATTACTATTTTTGGAAAATCCAAAAATTACTTGTTTAGAAAATTCGATTAGTATTTCCTCACTTCTTTTGAAAAATATAAATGGATTATAATAATATATAATAAAACATATGTAAAAGGAAAAGAACATTTTATAGCATTTTTATAAAACATGGATCTTGATTAAAAAGGATTCTCGACTGAAGAGTTTATGAAGAAAGATTTTATTAAAAATGTTTGATGATATATTTTATGTACCAAATAGAGAAAAAGTTATACAATTACATGAAAACATCATTAATAACAACATTATAATTAAAAAATGTTTTTATTAGACAATGATAAAATAATTTCCGTCAATGGAAGTTCATGTATAAGAAGTCTTGATAAAAATGTTAGTTTCAAATAAACCATTAAAAATAATAACTTTTACATGGGAATAAATAAATAAATAAATATTTTTTATAGACTTTAACAACAACAAAATATATTCAAATATAATATAACATATTCATAAGGAATTACACTCATAATCATTGTATTTCAAATACATGAATGAATTAATATGACCCAATGAAATTAAATTGTGTTTGGAAATTAATTTCCATTTGGTCATTTAAAAGTCAAATAAAATTAGATGAAATAATTAATTATGAAAAATAAAAGACAATTAATTATTAATTAATCATTATATTACATGTCAAATGGGTATTATATACACCACATAGAACAAATTAGGTGTATTACATTACAATATACAAAAATGATGTGAAATTGAGATGAAGTCCCCTACCCCACGGTACCTTTTGATTCAATAGATTTTTAAATCATTTATAATGGTTTTAAGAATTTTATAAATTTATTCTATAATCATATTAATATTTATAATTAAATATATTGTACAATTATTATGTCTTATTACCTATTCGTTTATAATATTTCATGATTTCCTTATTTCAGGTGATAATTGCTGTATTTTATCACGTGTTGTTTCTATTGAAAGATTGGGTATTAGATCATTATATACATCCACTGTAGGCACAATAATATTAATATTTTTTTTATTTTTTTCATTAGATAAGTTTTTATAAAATTTATTAAATCGTAAACATGTATAATGGATCACATCACTTCGTGAAGATAATAGGTCGTACGTATAGACAAGCAAAACTATCATTTCATTAATGGGTGAAATGGAAATAAATAGTGTTACATTTTAAATTAGATAATAAATATAATTTCATATATATAACATATATTCAATAATTATATCATTATTAATTTCTATGTAAATCATTTGTGAAAAAAAAATCGCAAATCTTCATGAGGAGTTATATTTCCACAAACATGGGTGATATTATATAATTTTAAATGGAATATAATGTAATAATGTATATATGATATTAAGACTATAAAATTATAATCATAGAACTTTTATAATATATATGTGTTATATTCATCATTATATTCAAAACTGAAAAGATTTTATGGAAAACGAATTACATTAGTTTGCGAAGAGTTATTCAACATACACTCTATCAAAATTTTCCATTCCCATTTTATGGAAGAGGATTGAAAAATAGGTTAGTATATTAATGTAATAACATATCATTATAATTAATCTTTTGAGGATATTTTATAATCAGGGTTAATAATATTTTATGGAGGTTAAAGAATAAATAAAATAAAAACACTCGTTAAAGAATGTTACCTCTTCATTAGACAACTTTATTAAGATTGTGGAAAATTCCTTCAGAGGTAGCCTTTATAATAATAAAATAAAATCTAGTATGTTGGGTGGGGACTATATATGTTTTTTATATTTGTTGGATGAATCAAATGGAATGGGATATTTGATTAGTGGAGGAGAAGTAGTGTCTTCTTATAAGTGGGGGAGAGGACAGACATGAATTATTTTGAAAATACTCAATTATACCCACGTTTTTATCTGGATGAATATCATAAAAATGTTTAATTATATATCCTTAGAGGTTATTAAGTATATGTATTTCTATATGACATGTGTAAGATATGTTTTTATTGAATTTGTATCCCTGTATTTTTAGTTTAACCCCTCGTTAAATCATTTCTTACCTTAATCATGTTATTTTTTTATCTTACACTGTTTGTAATGATCAAAATTTATGTTAAATTTCTTATAATACAAATTATTCATATTTTAAATACGGAAAATAATTCCAAATTAAATTCATTTAAATGTTAGAATATAATTAACAAATTATACCTGTATATGATATGAGAATGCAAGTTTCCAATGAGAAAATTCTCAAAAGTTTTGAATATTAAAATATCACCATACCAAATAAAATTGATTCTGATGACCTAAATTTATTAAGTGTTAATATTATTGAACTAATTTTAATTTAAAACATATTTACAATAAAATTCAACCTTTTTAATTATTTAAATGAAATTTATGGTTTTCATAAAAAAATTATTTTCTAATATTTATTAAAAAAATGAAATATCACAGAAAAATACAAAATATTCATCCTAATATAATTTTTAAAAGATAAATTAAATAATATTTTTTAATTTATCAAATAATTTTATAAATGTGGTAAAATATATTTTTAATCTATGTGTGTAAAGAAAAAGTAAAGGGTCCTTGAGAAAAATAATTTTTTCCATAAAATAATTTTTTTCACTTAAAATTATTATTATGCTATTTATAATCAATATATATCAATTTTTTTTTTATAATTTATATATTACTATTCATATCCACTAAAATAATGGCATTGTTTCTATTGGTATACAATATTACAGTTTATTTAGACTAGGGTTGTGTGTTTCATAAGACATCAAACTGATCAACTTATTTTAAATGAAATATATATTAATGTCTTAGGGTGTTACATTCTACTTTGAGCTCAGTATATCCTTTAATATATTCTATAAAAAAATATGTTCATATTTTAAAATATTAGGGTGTAACATTTTTAATTTATACTAATATATAATTATTTTTCTAATCTAAACTAATTATTCTTATTTTAAAGTAAATTATTTTAAAATATATTAATTTATAATAAATTTTTTAAATTTACAAAAATTTATATTGATTTAAATATGTAATACAAGAATATCTTCTGACTTATAATTTTTTTAGTAGTTTAAATAAATTATATCAATTTCCTATAGATTGTGTGAATTTATAAATATTTATAGAAATTTCTTTAATTTATATTTTTTTTATAAAAAATTAAATAATTAATATCATTTTATAATTTTTTTATACATTTTATAATAATTTATAACAACTATAAATGTATAAAAAATAATTTATATAATATTTTTTAACTAATACTAAATTTAATTCAAATTTAATAATGTAATATAACTACAAATCTATTTTAATTAAAAAACAATTAAATATTAAATATTAATGAAAAAAATACTTTAAAATACTTCAAAATTATTACCTTTCCAAATGATTTATATATTTGTCCATTGATCTACAAATTATATTGTTAGATATTAAATTTTAGGGTTTATTTTTATATAATTACAATTGGTATGAAAGGAATATGATAGGGGAGGTGGAGTTATACATATTTCAATTGTATTTTTTATAGAAACTCATTACAATGGTTGTTATATAATAAAAAATTTCTCATTTGGATAAATTTAGATAGTTATTTTTGAGGCATGACCAATTTTATAGGGTATTTGTGATATATAATATATACATCACAAAATTCCATCACTATAAATAATTTTTCTCTTTAAAAAATGTTATTTTTATTAGATTAATCTATAGAAAAAAATCATGTTGACCAGTTATTGATGATGGATTCCAATTAAAATACCCAATCATACACATATTTTAGGAGGATCCATTGAAAATAAATATTTAAATTTCTTTAGACCCAAATATTACTTAATGGATTACATAATTTATGAATAACATACCAGTTTGTGACAAATACATTTTATGAAATGACCTATTTCCAATAGAATTTCTACTCTATCGCAATTAGTTTGTTTGAACCCCTACATGTGCATTCATTCCAAAATTATTTCCCAAATAATATTCACCCATTCCATAGAACATTCATAAAAAATAATTTCATCATTGAATAAACCTAATCAGAAAACATGTCTATCTCACACATTATTTATGACATTATAATAATCATTCTCAAATAAATGATCACAGAAAATTGATTTTATTATAGTAAAATTTCTATATAAAAATTAAATCCTCTCTACCCATTATATATTTATTATTACTCTTTAATAGCTAGCCCCCACTAGAATCCCTCAAAGGCTAGTATTGAATATGAGAATGACCCATAATGATCTCTTCTACTATGCTATAGGAAATGGAATAACACATGTGGTATATAAAGACACATGTGAAGAATTTTCATCATAAATCCTAGTAACATATGATATAACAACCCATAAATTAGATTTAATTTGAACTAAAAAATAATCTACATTTCAATTAACCGTTATACATAACCAATGTACCTGAAAATGAAAAACATAATATAGATCTCAAAATAGTTACTCTGTAAACACCAACGATCACTAAGAGAAGATAACATGCTTCCTGATCACAAAATCCCTCCAAAAGACCTATATATGAATGT
This sequence comes from Viscum album, assembly GCA_963277665.1. NCBI lineage: Eukaryota > Viridiplantae > Streptophyta > Magnoliopsida > Santalales > Viscaceae > Viscum > Viscum album. The sequence continues at coordinate 438,419,269 of OY728158.1, forward strand.
ATTTATTTATATATGTATATTTGTATGCAAGTATGTATGTGTGTGTGTGCTTGTATATATGTATGTATGTATGTATGTATGTATGTATGTATGGATGGATGGATGGGTGAATGCATGCATGCATGTATGTATGTATGTATGCATGTATGTATGTATGTATGCATGCATGCATGGATGCATGGATGTATGTATGTATGTATGTATGTATGCATTCATGTATGTATGTATGTATGTCTGTAGGTAGGTATGTATGTATGTATGTATGTATGTATGTATGTATGTATATATGTCTGTATGTATGTATGTATGTATGTAGGTTTGTATGTATGTATGTAGGTAGGTAGGTATGTACTTATGTTTGTACGTTTGTACGTACGTATGTATGTACGTATATATATAGGTAGATACATATGTACATACTTACGTATGTATGAAGGTGTGTATGTAGGGATGTATGTAAGTAAGTACGTTTGTATGTACGTACGTAGGTATAAATGAATGTACATATGTATGTATGTATGTATGTATATATGTATGTATTTAGGTATGTATGTATATATGTATGTATTTATGTATGTATGTATGTATGTATCTATCTATCTATCTATGTATGTATGTATGTAGGTATGTATGTACGTACGTACGTACGTACGTACGTATGTATGTATGTATGTATGTATCTCTATATCTATCTATGTATATATGAATGTATGTATATATGTATGTATGTATCTACCTATGTATGAATGTATGTATGTATGTATGTATGTATGTATGTATGTATGTATGTATGTATGTATGTATATATGTATATATGTTTGTTTGTTTGTTTGTATGTATGTATGTATGTATGTATGTATGTATGTCTTAATATATCTATTAATATATGTCTATATCTATGTTTGTATGTATATATAGGTGAGTAAACATGTATAAAAAATCGAATCATGCACAAAACCTCTTATTCAAACGTTGAAGAATAATAAAAATAACATAGTGAATGATTAAAATAAGTAATTTTTAATATATTCGAGGTCAACTTCAACATATCCTAACCAATTATAACACACTAAATTTCATATTCAATTTCAATAACAAAAATAATTATCAATGAATATATCTAGAAGGAACCTCACATCAACTTCCAAACAGATATAGTCACTTTCATATCACAATTGCATCGGTCATGAAACTTCCATAACTTACATTTCCATAGAATAATATTATTAGAAAACTATATATCTACCAACAAATATCTAGATCCACAGACCACATACCTCCACCACATAAAATAACTAAACCATAACACAGATATCACAATATTTTAAATAATCACACCAATCCACACATAACATCCTCTTCATTGGAGAGTAACGTGAACATGAAGGACTTGAACCACCTGATCTCCCCACATAATGTTTAATCACCACCATTAATCCACATTATAATCACATCACATTCACTCTTCCTCATGACATTACAACTTGTTCAACATAAACATAGGACAACATAGCCTATATTGTGTGTAAAAGAGAGATAGCGGAAGAGGATGTAGTTATCCAATAATTTATTCTGAAACCATGATTTTATTGAATACACATAGAACACAAACCTCATTCGCATCGGTAATATTATACTACACCAGAGATAGTGAATAATAAATAACAATAATGTAAAATCATAAAATAACCACACACAAGACCCAAACTAAGGGTAAACAATATTAATTGGGTTTTGATTTATTATTATGATATTCTACAACCACAACAACATGACTACATCACACCAATAACTATTGTCACAACTGGTAACAATAAAATAAAACCATTTATTCCCTATATAATATCCCAAAATGACCATAATGTTCCATTTTATTACATATTTATTAATTTCTATGTTTTTTCTATCCTCGTTATTAAAAATATCATTTTTTAAAACCAAAAACAATTTCTTTTATCCTCTAAAACTTATATATTTTTGTTACCCTTTACAATACATCAATTTCCAATAATTTTTTATTTAATTTAAATATTTTTATTCAATCTTAATTTATTCAATAATTCCATTAATGTTGACATCAAATCATTATACAATAAACAAATTTAGTTTCATTTCACTATCAATTAATTCATTTAAATTCACTATTACCCTTATATTACAACAATAATGACCCAAAACACACTAACCATTTCCATAATCACATATACTACCAATCACCCCAAGCTAATAACCATTGCATCATTAAAAATATAAAAACACCCTGAACTGCTTATATTTCAACATCATCCATGATCAAAAACATTAAAAAATCATCATATTCAGACTATTATAATATATATCATAGTAATTTGAATTATATGATTTAAAAAATTCACACAAAAAACTATAATAAAAATATTATTCTCATTTTATTATCTGGATTTTATGTTATTTATATACCCTAAACATAAAAAATGTTTTAATTTTATATATCAATTTAATTGGTTCATTAATATCATTATCTAATAAGATAATAATGAAAGGTTGTTTGGATACCTTAGCGGAACTAGGTAATACGTACCACAATAGAACATATCAATAAGAAGGTACATAGAATAAGAAATATTATATAATTCTATAAATTTTATGGATATTTACCATATTCACCATAAATTTTTACAACCAATGTTATATATTTTTTAAGATAATTTTAACAATACCTCAACATGATGGATTTTGATGTTTATTTCATAACAATGCATAAAACATCAAGGGATTGGCCTCAAATATGTAAGCATGAAGGATACGTTGATACCCATTAATTAATAAAATGTAGAAAAAATATTCTATGAAAACCCTAACTGTTATAAATCTTTCACAACATCTACAAAAATTACATCAATAAAATGTTCTCACTATAACTAAACTGAATCAATACTACTATAATAACAACCACATGAATAAAGAAAAATTACTTAATTATGAAGGTATAGAGAGGATTACATCTTAGAATAAAACAAATTCATCTCTTTAATCCAAGAGAGAATTACCAGTAAAATATTACCAAAGATCAATAATGGTGGGCTGATATGAGACTACTATTTTTGAAAGTTCAATGAATTATAATGTAATTTTAATGGGTAGTAAAAATAATTATTTGTAACGACCCGAAATTTTTAAATAAATTTTGTTTCCTAATTTTATGTGTTATTGTTATACTCAACAAAAATGTTTCATTTGGTAACATGAGTATAATTAAAATGAGACTGTTGGGTTTTGACTATTATTTGACCATTGGTCAATATGACCGCTGGAAACTAAACATTTTGACTATTGTCTCTAAATACAAGCAATCTTGGTTAATTAATATAGAAAGAAGATTCGATGGCCTCACCCAGTAGTCTTGGACCGATCGAAGCCCATCTAACAGAACTTGGGAAGGAGGTAGCACCACTGGGATTTGCTCTGGACCAAACCCAAGCTGAACTTCATCGTATAAAGCTAGAACGGGATCGCCTTCGCGAGAAGTTCAAACTGATAGAAATTACTACTCGTGCGATGTTGGCCGAGCCTCCCTCGGATTATCTCACCTTAGCACACCTTACACTTAGGTCCTATGCTGGTGTGATAAGGGGCTATGTAAGGAGACCGTAACTGTCTTGTGTAATCCTTTGTTTTAAAAAAAATTTCAATTTCTTTTATGAATTTTCAAATGACCGGATAAATATAGTATGCAAATTTTTGATAAAGGATATTTTAAATATGTTTATGTAAAACCTAAATAATTAAAAATGTGTAATGATTTTCAAAAAGTGGTCTTCTGCAATTATGTTCAGTACTAAATTTAGAGTCTAATAAGATCAACTTGATTTTTGATGAATAGTAAATTATGAATAGTGATTTTATGATTAGGATTAATAATGTGTCCAAATGGATTAGTAATCTCACTTAAAGAAAGTATTAAAATAAGCTAGGCACTTTGATTAAGTAATGTGATTCAATAAAATGGTTAAATAACGGTTTCATAAATTATTATTCAAGTATTAGTTTTTTCGGATGAATAGTGTTTTTTAATTAAAAATTTAATTAAAAATAATTAGAAAATTATTTTTAAAAAAATGACTTTATTTTTGAACTCAGAGCATCGATATTATGTTATGGTAATTTTTGGGGATTTTTCTGAAAAAAATGAATTTTCGGTGAATAGTGTATTTATTTAAAAATAAAATTAAAAATATTTAGAAAATTATTTTTATAAAATGGAGTTCATTTTTGAAATCGGAGCATTGATATTTAGTTAAGGTGAAAGTTTGGGATTTTTCTGAGAAAGATGAATTTTTCAGTGAATAGTAAAAATGCAGTTTTAGGGTTTCGGTATGTTTAATGACATCATAATTGTGTCATGATGATGTCATGAGATCCTTTAAGGTTTGGCCGGCCAAGGGTGATGAATTATTGTTTTGGGGGGCCCATGTGGCCTAACTCCATGATAAATGCCAAGGGAGAGCACATGGGTTTGAGAAAAGCACATGTGAGGTGTCCCTTGGCCATTAATGCTTTGTCCCCTCACTTTCCCTATAAATACCAAGCCCTCCTCTCATCCATTCGACTCCCCACTCATTCCCAACGAATTTCTGGTCTCATTACCTCCCAAGGAGTCCTCCCAAGGTGCCCCCAAGCCCTCAAGGTCCCAACCTTTGAGGTTTAAGAGTTACATTTTAAGGTAAGGGATCCGACCTCTCTCTTTCTTTTCAAGTAATCTCTTTTATGTCATTTCTTTTATACTCCATGTTCTTATGTCGGAGGATGTTCTTTTATATTCATCCTACTGCATATTTCATGTTCATATGATGAGAGACCCCCCCTTGCTCTCATCAATTCGTTTTAAGAATGTTTAAGTGGCGCCGTTAGGCTGCCGAATTTTTAAGGGATTCTTTCACCTTCCTCGTTTTCAAGTTCTATTTTCATTCAAGTCTTTCATGTTCCTTTTTATTATGTTGGGGTATGATCTCTAAATTATCATACTGATCTTTTATGATCATATGATGAGAGACCCAATTTGATCGCTTCAATTCAGTATTTTGAAGTTTTAAGTGGCGCCGTTAGGCTGCCGAATTTTTAAGTGGTTCTTCACCCTTCTCGTTTTGAAGTTCTACTTTCATGTCAATTATTTCAAGTTCCTTTTTGTTATATTGGGGTATGATCTCTATATATATCATACTGGACTCTTATTTTCATATGATGAGAGACCCCATTTGATCTCTTCAATTCAGTATTTTGAAGTTTTAAGTGGCGCCGTTAGGCTGCCGAATTTTTAAGTGGTTCTTCACCCTTCTCGTTTTGAAGTTCTACTTTCATGTCAATTATTTCAAGTTCCTTTTTGTTATATTGGGGTATGATCTCTATATATATCATACTGGACTCTTATTTTCATATGATGAGAGACCCCATTTGATCTCTTCAATTCAGTATTTTGATGTTTTAAGTGGCGCCGTTAGGCTGCCGAATTTTTAAGTGGTTCTTCACCCTGCTCGTTTTGAAGTTCTACTTTCATGTCAATTATTTCAAGTTCCTTTTTGTTATATTGGGGTATGATCTCTATATATATCATACTGGAATCTTATGTTCATATGATGAGAGACCCCATTTGATCTCTTCAATTCAGTATTTTGATGTTTTAAGTGGCGCCGTTAGGCTGCCGAATTTTTAAGTGGTTCTTCACCCTTCTCGTTTTGAAGTTCTACTTTCATGTCAATTCTTTCAAGTTACTTTTTGTTATGTTGGGTAATTATCTCTATATCTATCATACTGAACTCTTATGTTCACATGATGAGAGACCCTATTTGATCTTTTCAAATCATTTTTGTTGATGTTTAAGTAACGTCGTTAGGCTGCCAAACTTTCATAAGAGAAATCTAATTTTTTTTTCTTCCTTCCATGTTTTTCATTTCAAATGGTATGTCCTTAAAATTTCATTACCATGATCATGTATCCTTCTTATTCTGTCCATGTACTATTTTATGGGTCATTTATGAATGTTCGACCCATTTTACCCCGCTTTTAATGTCTTCTAAAACCTCGGAACATTGCCGTTATGCTGCAGAATTTCTGTCTCAAAATGTCTATCTCTTTTTCTAAAGTTATTTTATTTTATTAAGTGAATACTCAAAGCTCTATCTTCTAAAGGGGTATTCACATATATACCAAAATGTTCTATTTTAAATTCTGGTATTTACATACATGAGACCCACCTTCCTTTTCTGTGGGTTTTAAAGTGATATAAAGATCATGTCTTTGAAGTAGTTTTTAAAAAGTTATGATTATGAAATGAAACTCATTTCCTTTATGCTATATGGGTTATTTATGAAATGTTTGATGATGATATATGTGGCTCACATGATAATAAAGGCAAATTTAAGGGTGCGCCCTGATAGCGCTCCAATGCATTGGGTAATGATGTAACCACTAGAGATTACAATTTTCACGATACCTTGGTGAATAACCTTGGTAATTTTAAAATGACACCTTGGGGATGGACCTTGGTGATATGTTCATGATTGTCTATGTTAAATGATGTAGCCACATCTTCAAGTTTTGAAAAAGTTTTATTTTTATTATGATATGCCTCATGATTTCATTTTCATGCCTTAAAGTTCTTTTCATGACTTTATTGATGTATCTCAAGTTCATATGTAAAATGTTTCACTTGTTTCCCTTGCTGGGCCTTCTGCTCACCCTTCCTTTTGATGTATGTCCCCAGGTTATGAGATGCAGTAATGAGCCTAGGGTGAACATGAGGAGAAGCCTTTCAAGTGTTTAAGAAGAATGTTTTGTTTTTGTTTCATGTTTTATGTTCCTTGTTTCCAAGACACTAAACCTTAAAGATCCTCAGTTCCGTGTAATGGAATGAAAGTTATGTTATAAAAAGACGGGATGCTATAGTTGGTATCAAAGGATGGTTTAGTTATTTGTGGAAATTAGGATATGAAAACTCTAGGAAGAACCCTATAGAAAAGTTTAATATAGGAAATCTTCCTGGTATTTTGGTGAGTATTGATTAAGGGGTTGCCAAGCAAATACATCCCTGTCTGGATACGAGCAGGTAGAGGTGGATCTGGCACAGATGTACATAGGGGTAAAACCCGAAAACACCGCTTTGAGCTAGACTCGAACGGGAACTGGTACACGACAACGGGCCTTGCTGCACTCTTGGTTACAACACTCCCGGGGGATATGCTTTGGTAAATTCATAAGCTTGGTATGAACCATTGTTAAAGGAACAAAGATAAAATAAAATAAAGGTTCACATAAGAATATATGATCATTCATAACCTAGATGGGAACCTAGGAGATCACATGTTAGGGTATACCTTTCATATACAAGTTATCCTTATATGCTTTCAGTTCCTTTTCATGATTATTAGCTAAGTACTTAAGCCCCTAATTATGCTTTCTCTTCTTAGTTAATGGTGGGAAATGGAATAACATGTTCCGAAAACCAATGTGATAGGAAATGCGACGATTTTAGTATTAATATGACAGGGATGATTAGGGGATTAAAATATGATTATTATTTTGGAAGACGTTCATTATTTTGGGAACCATATTTGATCGAGGTAAATAGATTACTACGGTATTTTCATTGAGGTGTAAGGTTGACTTATATTTTGATGAATCGATGAATTTAAGGTGAACTTATAGTAATTTAGGTTACTTATGGGAATGACTAACCTATCTTGGGTAAAATATGTTTAGGTTAGCTACTTTTTTTATAAGATGTTAGGAGTGGTTAATGTTGTCTAGAGATGAACAATGAAGTTGTTTTGGAAGACTATGTTATCAAATCCTTCTTGTATTTGGGTTTCAATCTTAGTTTGGTTCGTTTTGAGGAATTTGAAGGACCGTTATTTATGGAATGGTCTATGATGAACTTTGGGTAGTACCATGGAACTTTGATGATTTAAAATTAGTTTCCATTCCTATGGGATTCTTTCTTTTTGAAGAGTTGTTTTACCTTAACCTTTCTGTTTTTGGGATAATGTTTAAAGATAGAAGAAATACATAGTTAATCTTTTGTAGATTATGTGATTCTATAGAAGATGATTCTTGTGCTTTTATGAGACTAAGTGTTTTTGAATTCTCATTATTTGGAGAAAAGATTAGTGTTGGTAGGGACTTGTTAAAGGATGAAACTCTACTTGAATGTAGGTATATTTTCTTATGTTTTTGTTCTATGTAGTAAATTAAATCCTCAAAATTATGAAAAGAAACGTAAAACAAAAATGTTGTTGGTTTACATTTCCTACTAGGTAATCAAAGACCGTTTACACACATCATAAGTTTGGGATTTTCTCATGGTTAACTTTCTCCTAATAATGTTCTCTATCACTCTCCCTCAGAACTTGACCCTTTGTTTTCTCCTCCATGTCCATGTTTTCCTACATGGAACCCTAGTGTGGGTTAACTCGGGTGACCTTTGTACTTCCCTTTCTTTATTTTAAAGTAATAGTTTTACTGACTCCTTTTTCGATGTGGGACTTTCAATGAAATTTCAAAACCCAATTTTAAAATTGCGAGGACACAATTTCTTAAGGGGGGAAGATTGTAACGACCCGAAATTTTTAAATAAATTTTGTTTCCTAATTTTATGTGTTATTGTTATACTCAACAAAAATGTTTCATTTGGTAACATGAGTATAATTAAAATGAGACTGTTGGGTTTTGACTGTTATTTGACCATTGGTCAATATGACCGCTGGAAACTAAACATTTTGACTATTGTCTCTAAATACAAGCAATCTTGGTTAATTAATATAGAAAGAAGATTCGATGGCCTCACCCAGTAGTCTTGGACCGATCGAAGCCCATCTAACAGAACTTGGGAAGGAGGTAGCACCACTGGGATTTTCTCTGGACCAAACCCAAGCTGAACTTCATCGTATAAAGCTAGAACGGGATCGCCTTCGCGAGAAGTTCAAACTGATAGAAATTACAACTCGTGCGATGTTGGCCGAGCCTCCCTCAGATTCTCTCACCTTAGCACACCTTACACTTAGGTCCTATGCTGGTGTGATAAGGGGCTATGTAAGGAGACCGTAACTGTCTTGTGTAATCCTTTGTTTTAAATAAAATTTCAATTTCTTTTATGAATTTTTAAATGACCGGATAAATATAGTATGCAAATTTTTGATAAAGGATATTTTAAATATGTTTATGTAAAACCTAAATAATTAAAAATGTGTAATGATTTTCAAAAAGTGGTCTTCTGCAATTATGTTCAGTACTAAATTTAGAGTCTAATAAGATCAACTTGATTTTTGATGAATAGTAAATTATGAATAGTGATTTTATGATTAGGATTAATAATGTGTCCAAATGGATTAGTAATCTCACTTAAAGAAAGTATTAAAATAAGCTAGGCACTTCGATTAAGTAATGTGATTCAATAAAATGGTTAAATAACGGTTTCATAAATTATTATTCAAGTATTAGTTTTTTCGGATGAATAGTGTTTTTTAATTAAAAATTTAATTAAAAATAATTAGAAAATTATTTTTATAAAAATGACTTTATTTTTGAACTCAGAGCATCGATATTATGTTATGGTAATTTTTGGGGATTTTTCTGAAAAAAATGAATTTTCGGTGAATAGTGTATTTATTTAAAAATAAAATTAAAAATATTTAGAAAATTATTTTTATAAAATGGAGTTCATTTTTGAAATCGGAGCATTGATATTTAGTTAAGGTGAAAGTTTGGGATTTTTCTGAGAAAGATGAATTTTTCAGTGAATAGTAAAAATGCAGTTTTAGGGTTTCGGTATGTTTAATGACATCATAATTGTGTCATGATGATGTCATGAGATCTTTTAAGGTTTGGCCGGCCAAGGGTGATGAATTATTGTTTTGGGGGGCCCATGTGGCCTAACTCCATGATAAATGCCAAGGGAGAGCACATGGGTTTGAGAAAAGCACATGTGAGGTGTCCCTTGGCCATTAATGCTTTGTCCCCTCACTTTCCCTATAAATACCAAGCCCTCCTCTCATCCATTCGACTCCCCACTCATTCCCAACGAATTTCTGGTCTCATTACCTCCCAAGGAGTCCTCCCAAGGTGCCCCCAAGCCCTCAAGGTCCCAACCTTTGAGGTTTAAGAGTTACATTTTAAGGTAAGGGATCCGACCTCTCTCTTTCTTTTCAAGTAATCTCTTTTATGTCATTTCTTTTATACTCCATGTTCTTATGTCGGAGGATGTTCTTTTATATTCATCCTACTGCATATTTCATGTTCATATGATGAGAGACCCCCCCTTGCTCTCATCAATTCGTTTTAAGAATGTTTAAGTGGCGCCGTTAGGCTGCCGAATTTTTAAGGGATTCTTTCACCTTCCTCGTTTTCAAGTTCTATTTTCATTCAAGTCTTTCATGTTCCTTTTTATTATGTTGGGGTATGATCTCTAAATTATCATACTGATCTTTTATGATCATATGATGAGAGACCCAATTTGATCGCTTCAATTCAGTATTTTGAAGTTTTAAGTGGCGCCGTTAGGCTGCCGAATTTTTAAGTGGTTCTTCACCCTTCTCGTTTTGAAGTTCTACTTTCATGTCAATTATTTCAAGTTCCTTTTTGTTATATTGGGGTATGATCTCTATATATATCATACTGGACTCTTATTTTCATATGATGAGAGACCCCATTTGATCTCTTCAATTCAGTATTTTGAAGTTTTAAGTGGCGCCGTTAGGCTGCCGAATTTTTAAGTGGTTCTTCACCCTTCTCGTTTTGAAGTTCTACTTTCATGTCAATTATTTCAAGTTCCTTTTTGTTATATTGGGGTATGATCTCTATATATATCATACTGGACTCTTATTTTCATATGATGAGAGACCCCATTTGATCTCTTCAATTCAGTATTTTGATGTTTTAAGTGGCGCCGTTAGGCTGCCGAATTTTTAAGTGGTTCTTCACCCTGCTCGTTTTGAAGTTCTACTTTCATGTCAATTATTTCAAGTTCCTTTTTGTTATATTGGGGTATGATCTCTATATATATCATACTGGACTCTTATGTTCATATGATGAGAGACCCCATTTGATCTCTTCAATTCAGTATTTTGATGTTTTAAGTGGCGCCGTTAGGCTGCCGAATTTTTAAGTGGTTCTTCACCCTTCTCGTTTTGAAGTTCTACTTTCATGTCAATTCTTTCAAGTTACTTTTTGTTATGTTGGGTAATTATCTCTATATCTATCATACTGAACTCTTATGTTCACATGATGAGAGACCCTATTTGATCTTTTCAAATCATTTTTGTTGATGTTTAAGTAACGTCGTTAGGCTGCCAAACTTTCATAAGAGAAATCTAATTTTTTTTTCTTCCTTCCATGTTTTTCATTTCAAATGGTATGTCCTTAAAATTTCATTACCATGATCATGTATCCTTCTTATTCTGTCCATGTACTATTTTATGGGTCATTTATGAATGTTCGACCCATTTTACCCCGCTTTTAATGTCTTCTAAAACCTCGGAACATTGCCGTTATGCTGCAGAATTTCTGTCTCAAAATGTCTATCTCTTTTTCTAAAGTTATTTTATTTTATTAAGTGAATACTCAAAGCTCTATCTTCTAAAGGGGTATTCACATATATACCAAAATGTTCTATTTTAAATTCTGGTATTTACATACATGAGACCCACCTTCCTTTTCTGTGGGTTTTAAAGTGATATAAAGATCATGTCTTTGAAGCAGTTTTTAAAAAGTTATGATTATGAAATGAAACTCATTTCCTTTATTCTATATGGGTTATTTATGAAATGTTTGATGATGATATATGTGGCTCACATGATAATAAAGGCAAATTTAAGGGTGCGCCCTGATAGCGCTCCAATGCATTGGGTAATGATGTAACCACTAGAGATTACAATTTTCACGATACCTTGGTGAATAACCTTGGTAATTTTAAAATGACACCTTGGGGATGGACCTTGGTGATATGTTCATGATTGTCTATGTTAAATGATGTAGCCACATCTTCAAGTTTTGAAAAAGTTTTATTTTTATTATGATATGCCTCATGATTTCATTTTCATGCCTTAAAGTTCTTTTCATGACTTTATTGATGTATCTCAAGTTCATATGTAAAATGTTTCACTTGTTTCCCTTGCTGGGCCTTCTGCTCACCCTTCCTTTTGATGTATGTCCCCAGGTTATGAGATGCAGTAATGAGCCTAGGGTGAACATGAGGAGAATCCTTTCAAGTGTTTAAGAAGAATGTTTTGTTTTTGTTTCATGTTTTATGTTCCTTGTTTCCAAGACACTAAACCTTAAAGATCCTCAGTTCCGTGTAATGGAATGAAAGTTATGTTATAAAAAGACGGGATGCTATATTATTGAACTAAAAAAAATAAATGATCATGTTCTGGATAGAGTGGTAACATTGAAATGGTTGATTGATTCAGAAATCCTAGCATGGCCTCAATATGACTTAGTGAGTCCAAATGTCTACATTTTATATACCAAATCAAGGTAATAGTAAAATTCTTTCCTTCCCATCAAAATTATTCTATCCCTAATGATGACGTCACATGAATCAGCCTTTTACATTAATCCTAGTTGACTCCTAACACATACCATGATGAAACATTCTTTAATATGAGAAACTATCCCCAAAATGACAGAAAAAAATAATTATAAAAAAATTCAATGGTAAAATGGATTATCTTCTTTTCTATGATTAATATCAATACACTATATCAAGATACACCACTCTATATCACAACAGACATAGAAAAACCTTGAAAATCCTCAAGACTCTAAATAGTAGAATTTAAAATAACATGAAACATAAAAACACCAACAAAATTAATTGACACTTAAAACATATGTTCTTTTATCCATGAAAAAATGAACAACCTAATTCCACAATAAAAAATATAGTAGTGTAGCACACTATAGATCTGAACCTCCTATTGTCCAAGAATTTTTCCATGCTAGAGATTATATATTAATAATAGAACCTAGAGTCACATGTGAAATTTATGTTATGGATCCTCTTGTATTCCATAAAACATTATTATTCTTCAACATATAACATGGTTACAAAAAAATATAATAAAGGTCTATCACATTACAATATCCTATGTTATAACCCAAACATGAAGATATCCAATTCAATAACCCACCCTTGATATGTATTGATATCCTATATGTTGATCATAAAGACAATAATATATTGTATATAATAAATTAAGATGATTATTGAATTTTTAAAATCATGGTATTTAATGAAAACATGATTTGATCCACCCTAATTATCTAATAGGTTGACTTATTCACCCTATAGTGATGTGCTTCAGAAAATATAATTCTGCCTAAATTATCTTATATTTTATTCTCTAAACCCTCTAATTCAATTTTTGTTGTTATTTAAATAATATTAATATTTTAATGAAAAAATTTATGATTTAAAACGAAAACTCAACCATAATTTATGGGTGATGTATAACCACTAATTTAAGAAATATATAAGAAATATTTTCATCGAAAAAATAAAAAAATTTGGATTAAAAAACAAAAAAGGTTTTTTATTTTTCATTTATTTACACTTTCATAAAAAAATTATATAACTAACTTTTTGGATAATATTGAAATTTTGTAAAAAATAATTTTTATATATTAAATTTTTAATAACAGTACAAATAATGTATCTATTAATAAAATTAATATTAAAATACTCTAAAATTATATTTAAAGAAACAAAACTGAATTTGAGATGAAAGGAAATACCTAATAAGATTGTTTATATTTTATAAATTATCCCACATAAATATAATAAATATAAAATATTTATTAAAATAGTCATAAATAGGAACATTTCTGTTACAAAATAGAGTATATTTTTAACTTTCATACTAATAAAATTAAATTTATAAATAATAAATATAAACAATATTGAAAAGGAATTAACAAAATAGAGGGACAATGTTCTATTTACTACCACATATTTTATAATACAAAAATCTGTCAAACATATTGTTTTATTAATAAAAATTATTTATATTGGATGAAATAGAAAATTAAATTTGATATATACAAGGGGTAGAATATATAAAACATATAAGATCATTTTTAGAGAAGAAAAACTATGACTAGTTGAATGATGACTGAGTAAAAAACAATACCAAAAATGTAAATTTGAAGATAAATTGAAAATGAAAATGAATTCATGAAATGGAATGTTAAATCTCATATATAAAAGTAAAATTTTATATAAAAAATATTAATGGAGAAATAAAAATACCTTATAAAGTAAAATTACTAGGGAATATGGTTTATGTGTCGAAGAAAATAAAATGACACAAGAAACCCTTTCCATGGATTTCCTCTTTCTCAAACATCCTCTAACTCCCTGTATAGTCAACATTGGGTTTTCACTAATTTATATTAAAATATAATTTATATTTTTTAGTTAGTATCATTATTTTTTGAATTTATATTACTAAAATTTTAATAGTTTTTGTTAATTTTAATCATTACTTGTAAATTGTTCTATTTCACCAAATATTACAATAGTGTAACAGTTTTAGTACATGATCCATTATAACATGGTATTCACTTCTAGTGTGTATAGATGGTGATATATATATATTTTATAAAAATATGGACTGCCTTAGTTATTTAAATTATTTTTAGTAATCATTACAAAGGAGTCGTTAGAAATATCATATATTTTTTAATTTTTGAACCAATCAAAATATTTCATTTTATTTTGGAATGTGGTTATATATATATTAATATTATTTAATTGAAAAAAATTTACCAAAGTGAATATTATTACCATATATTAATCAATTTTTGGATTTGGTAATTATCCATACTAAAAATATTATAACTTTTAGAATATAAGTGGTTAAACTGGACAACATAATAGAAAACTTTAATTTAATGGATGACATTGATTTAATTTCATTATAATATCATGGTAAAATAATTATGATGATACTTTTTTTATGATATCAGTGTGATTAATAGTATTTAATAATTGATACGTTAAAAAGTTGAATGGAATGTAGTCAAATGATATCATTAAATGAGTTTTAGAAAACTGTCCTCCTTTGGAAAACGTCTTTGGATTAAATGATATAAATATCTTTAATAGGATTTATATTTTTCTTTTGTTTTATAGGATTACTACGGGGGAAATGTTTTTAGGTATTAGATATAAAAACAAAATAAATGTATAGTTTTAGGAGGGTATAAGAGGGTTACTTTTATAGATCAGTTTGACTGTAATTTTCAAAAATACAAAATTATTAATGTATATGGAATGTTTTTTATGAGGATTATGGATCCAAATTTTAAAAAAATAATCATGATAGGCTATGAATTACCCCTTTTGGTGAATTTGGTAAAAATGTAAAGGGATATTTTATTACATTACACGATAGTAAAAATAATTCAACATTTTATTCTTTATTATCCTAATTCAATTCATAACATAATATATTTTTTCTAAAAATGAAATTTATCATATTACATTACTATTTTATAATTATTCCAAATATTAAATCCATTTTATTAATTTTAATGTCTTAATTTCATTAAATATTGTTTTAGAAAATTAAAATGAATAAGAAGTTATTTTTTAGAAAATAAAATATTATAAAATAATTGAATTTGTTCATATTTCTCTAAATTAATACTAATTTGAATAATATTATTTAATTAGTTTATATAAATAGTAATTTTAATTAAAATAATTATTTAAATTTGATATATTTGAAAAATATATATCATATACAAATATAGGATCCAATAAATTTTCACTAATAATTTTTTAAAAATTTATATAATTATATATTATATATGTGATTACATTACCAATATGTTATTTATAATACAATAGTCTAATTTATATTTCCATTATAAAATCTTTAAAATTCATATGGATACATGTATACCCAATTATCATATATCTAACGACCACATAATTTTCATATTACCCTATTATATTTCAATATACAACCTAGCCATATTATCTAATATAATTTTTCTCATTCTATCAATTATTTATAAATATCATTATCATATTTATTAAGTTTCATTATTTCCATTGTTATTATTAGATTTATGAACTTAATGCGAGATCACGATGATTAATATTTTAATCCAATAACATTCTTATTTATGTATGGTGTTATTCATTTATTAATCTTAATAATTTTTTATTTTATAAACTTATTATAATTTAATTAACATTATATTATAATAAAATATAATAATTGAATATGGAATTGTTCATTTTACATCAATGTTCCAAAACTAAAAATCTATCCATAAAATTAGTTATGTATATATATAAGGGAATTTCCCACTAAAATTATTGGTAGTTGCATACACTAGTATAAGAAAAAAAAATTAATTACTATTATTATTATATTTTATGCTAATAGAGATAGGGATAAAACTATTTCGGTACTATATATTGTTTTTTTTGTATATAGAGGTCTCAAATAGTGATATATTGTGTTTTTATTGAGAATTTGATTACCTTTTCCTTATTAATGAATTGTGAATTTTTCTACTATTATTTTTAATTTTTTTAAATTTTTTACCATTCATGCATTGATATTTGATATCATTATGATTATTTGAATTTTATTTTCATTAGACATATTTTTTAGTGGTTTAAATGTACTTATTTTTTGAATCTTGAGGTTTCGAAATAGTATCTAATCCCTATCATATGTCTTATTATATAAAAATATTTAATTCATATACCCACGACTAATAGAGGAGGTAATGGGAAGTTACTACAAATCTTATCACATACCCAATGGGATTCCCAATAGGTTTGGGTTATGTAAAAATAATATCTAATGAATTAGTGGGATGAAGTGTTGTATAGATATAAAACTATATATTCATATGAGATGAATAATTTCAATTAACTTTTATAATAATTATGTATTTTATATGTGAAAATTTAAGATAATATTTCATGATATATTATGACGGGTGTGGAGACAACATAGATTATATTTTCTGTATCATATTATTTTACAGAGATCTAAAAGTGAGGTATCCATATTTCAATATAATAATTATTGTGTATAAATATGATGGATTTTCATACCAGGTTAAGTGTCCCATAAATTTTAATATTTAGTGAAGAATACCGATTCGATATAGTTTTTTATAGAACAATATTATTTAGATTTAACCAGCGAGATTCATTACTAATTTAGGTTATTCTATGAAGAATGGGGACTAAAAATATTTCTAGAAGAACTAATTTTATATGAAACAACATTATATTATAACATCCTAAGATTTTATGGTATATTTATCTTTAAATATGTCATATATCATTGATAGATTTTTTTACTCACATCACTATGTTTTAATGTGTTTACTCTTACCAAATCTAATTAGATTAAGAGAAGAAATTATAGCTAATATAATTAAGTGAAATTACAAAGACACCAAATGTATGTAATAAATTCAAGGGGATTACGAAATTATTGAGTGATGGATTTCTCTAAAGTAGGAAACAACCATAAAAAATATACCACAAATACCAAAGACACCATATGATGCATGAATAAAACAATGGGACATAAATATATAACAAATATAATATCAATATAAGGTTGAAAATATATTTGAAAGATGATAATCCAAAATAAAAAAAGACAAAAATAAATTAAGTAACAATCCCATGTACCCCTGAATATGTTCTCAACGGCAACACCACCATCCAATCCTAATGTATCAAGACACAAAATTTTTTTATCAGATATCATCCCTTTTCTTATATCCTAGTAGATGAAATATGTAAACACAAAAAATTTCACATGTTGCGAGTGACTAAAAACGGAGTAGTAATTCCATAAAGAATTCTAAAAACAAACCACTATGAAAAAATTAGTAGGAATGCTATATGTAAAATAATTGGAAAAATTAAATTTTTTAATAATCATTAAGATAAATCCATTTGAGAAAAAATATATACATTATTATTTCCATCACATATTATTTTGAATAACAATTACACTATTCAAATATACAACCATCCACATACAAAAAATCATATAATAAATACTCAAAATAATGTTTTAACAATTAATAGTGGTACTCTATGAACATAATTCATACATTGTTGATAGAGGATCTTCCAACCTTATCCAAACCCTGAAGACACATCAACCCAATTATTTTCATTCCCCATACAAAAAAAATCAAAAAATAAATTTTCCTTAAAAACATTTTCTCAAAAAAAATTTCATGTCGTCATCATATATAATACTTTTCAAATCTATATTTTGAAATTGTATCCAAAGATGGTATACTAAAATCTCTCATGTCTTTGAAATAAATAACTAAATCATATTCCTAAATGAAATTTCTCAGTGTTACCAATGGAAATACATGAAAATCAATTAATGGAAACTATTACTTCTTGATTAAGAACCATGGACATAGAGAAACCCACCTTTAAAAAATTATATTTTTTCCACAAAGTATGTTTGACAAAACCAATGGGCCCTATTTTTTCCTTCTGTTCGTATTAAAAATTCCAAGAACAGCACATAATATTTTATCCAAAAGTAATGATCCAAGTATTCCAATATTTTTTTGTTTAAATTCAAGACATAAAATGAAGATCAAAATCCTGAAGGAATAATTATATAAAAACCTTTATTCCAAAAATTTCACACTTAATGATAAACTAAAAATGAGTTTAGAAGACCAAAGTCCCTATAAATCACATATGGGTACTCAGGACATCGATCAGAATTTATATACATTTATTTTGTATTAAAATAAGTAACCATACTAAATATATATAGTTCAAGACTAATTTATCATAGAAATTGAATGTTTTCATCAGGAATCCATCAATGGTATCTTTTACTAAAAAAACATGATACCTCTTCTAATTTAAAAAAAATGGATTTTATAAAACAAATTATTCTTATGGTGTAAGAATATTTCCCAAAAATGTATTATGGATTAATGTATTCTTAGGGAATTTTCACCATTATATTATTGTTGGAAAAAAATTTTATGGAATAAATATATTTAGAATAATTTTCTAACAACAGGACTCCGGTTAATTACTCATCTGGCACTTCAAAACCCTTTTACATCATAACCCAAAATCTCCATGAATAAAATAAAAGAAGAAAATTTTTCCATACCAAAAAATATAGGTTATATATTCTAAACCATTGGTATTTATATTCATGGAATATAGATAAATGATATTGTTTTAGAATATCTCATGAAATTTATCCAACAATTCCAATTAATCCTCTAAAACATCTTTGAAAATATGACATTGTTTTCATAAAACCCATAATAAATTATTGATTTTCAAATGAATAATATTTTATTTACAATACACAATCCACACTAGATCATGAATATATATAGAATATATTTTTATATCATTATGGTCACATCGAATCACTTTTTCCAGATTTCTCAAGTACGTTTATTTAGATACATGAAAATAATTATTCACTTAATTTATTATTCACAGTAAATAAAACAGTTAAGACTCATTAACCACTCATTCAAATATCTCAAAAGGGAAAATATAAGTAGTATACACCTTTACTTATTAAAAAATAGTGTTTCCCTTGTCATGGATATATTCTCATGAAAACATGATCATCCACCTCAAATGATAAAATTAATTGATGGTTATATGCATCTGATTTCTCATGAATAAGTTTTGTCGGCATTTTATAGAAAATAATTTGTATCTTATTGATTACATTATGTGCTAGTATAGGTCCAACATATGATGAATAACTATAATGAATCGAATCATGTCTCCATCAAAACCGGCACTCGACCTTGCCCGCAACAAGGCCCGAATGGAATTTTCGATCCCCATGGGCTGGCTCAATTTCCTGGGTATTATAAAAAATGAAAATTGGGAATGATTTACCTGAGTATATAAACATATAATAATGAAAGAATCCAATAAAATGAATCCAGATTTTTCAATCCAAAGAATATTTTACAAAAGATCAAAACTGAATTGATTATTTTAAAACAACTAAAAAGACTATAACAAGGGTATAAAACAAAAAGGTAATATCCCAAGAACCCTCATGGAAAGGGGCACTTCCCTCAATCCATCTCTACAAGACTTCACCAACAAAGACCTGCTAGAAACCCGAACTACTAGAACTAAAACTGTACCCATCCTACGACAACAATAATTACCAAGTATTCTTACACCCAAGTGTGTAAGTAGCATGTGAGACAAATCCCAATAAGATACCACCACTAATAGATTACTTGTGATAAACATTTAAAGATAAAAATCATTCATTTTTTCAAAGACTTGAAATGCTAGTTACAATTTATAAAAGATGAAACATTAAATAAAAAAAAATTCATGTAGGATAATTTAAAGAATAAACACTTTTAAAATAACTATCAAATCAATTTAATTTTCCATCCACTCATACTTTATGTCAATGGTAAGAAAAATATATCTAGTGAGCACAAGAAATGGGAAATAACCCCAAGAAACTAGCTATTTGTGGGTCTCAGGTACCTCGTATCTCAGTGAGAGTAACCATCACAAATATCCATTCCTATACACAAGCCACTAGTAGGTAACATAGACATAACCAAGTGTTTCAGATTCATCATTATCATAGTTTAGTTATAGTTGTAATATTCAATATTGCTAAGTGAAATTGAGGCCAAACCCCACAGATTCACTAGCATACTAGTACACATCCACCCACCTAGATACTCATGTTTTCCCTTTGTGCTCAAACAAGTTCAACAAGTCATTTAATATAATATTCACATGAAAATGTCATTTACATAACATAAATTCACCAAACATCCCACATGTACACAACACAAGTCACAAAATTCCACTTTTCATTCAAATTGATTTTGAAATCCGACTTATACCAAAATAGCCCACAACACTTTTCACATTTCTATAACACTTCTAAAAATTCATTAAACAATTTTATAAAAACACTCCAATATATTATAACACTTATAAAATCCCACTCACTTGTTAAATGATACAATTTTTATATTCAGAATCATTTTATCATCAAACTTACACGGAAGAGCCCACAAACAAGCTTTCTCCAACATCAAAATTTAATAAAACATTTCTGAAATGTAAAAAAAAATTCTAGAATTTTTTACATCTTTAAAAATAACTTCACCTTTCAAAAACCCATAATAGGTGAACATACATACCAAACATTACATATTCACTATTTTCCCACATTTTTTGACCAACTAAAACATTTAAAATTTTCATAAAAAGAAACCAAGTGGTGTAAATATGTCTTGCGCACAAACCCCATTTCAAAATCACTATTTAAGACCAAATTCCACACCAATTCTTGTCTAAAAAAGAATTGAAATCCCTAGAGAAATTTATAAAACCACATTCAAGTTTTATAAAATCACCTTGAAAAATACTACAAAAGATCCAAATGAAAACACTCATTTTCCTAAAATGCTATGAAGACGTATAACAATGTTTTAACAGAAAACATATTAAAAACCCCTATTTTTTAGGCCAACATGTCACTAATACATTACAAAACAAGAATTGGCAGGACAAAAAAGATTTTGTAAACCAATTCCATATGTTATAAAATAAACCCAAATAATACCCCACGAGTAACACATGAAAATACACAATTTCAAGTTAAAATGAAACAATAAAATAAAACACTTAACCAAATCAATATTAAACTATTTTTGCACCACACCTAACATATGAGGAATATGAAAAATGAGTAAATACATCAATCTAACTCATCAATAATTTTTTACACTTGGAACCACCTATCGAATGTGTCGAAACCCTCAAAACATGGGGCAAAACATTAACTACACCACCATCGCATCACAAGGAAGATAAATCCATCCCTAGACCACAGTATTTAACCAAAAAGACACCAAATAAAACCATAGGCTCTAACCCTTACTTATGGACGGTTTAGAAAATAATGAAAGATGGAAGAAACCCTAAGGAGAAGGAAGAAATTGAAGAGAGAAACACTTACTCAAAACAATCTTGAATAAAATAACAAAAAATACACCAGTATTTGAATTTTAAAACATAAAACCAATCTAAAGATGTTAGAACAAGGATGAGAAGATCATGTTTCAGCTTTAATGAGGGAAAATGAATAAAAATAGAAGTAGTTGTGAAAAGATCAATTTAACTCTCCAAATCATTCCTATTTCTTAAATCCAGAGAAGTTTTGACCAATTTCGAGATACTATTGAGTTAAAAACTATGGGAAGAGAAAATGGGGGCACACATAAGGTAATTGGCCTCGTACGAGAGTTGAAATTACTGAAAAAACGTAAATATTTAAGGAGATATTAAAGAATTATAATTTATTTTTCATGTAAAAAATGGGCTTTCGGGCTGGCCCAATACCTAAATTAAAAACCCATATCCACCATGTTTATCGATTTCTAAATTTTCCAAATTAATATGGTGGTGTTAATAGGTCATGGTATGACAATTAGGAATTGTAATGTATGATAAATATTGAAAAATAAAGGAGTTATAAAGGAATAATTTTTTTTAATCTGGAATTGGGCTCACGGTTTGGCTCAATTCATGAAAACTCACCCATTCCTCCATAAAATCTTGGAAAACCCCGAAAACAAAGCATGAATGGAAATTAAATGGACTTTAACTTCAAACTAATCCATGCATGTGACAACTCTACCCACCCTGAAAAAATTCCACCCCAGAAAGTCACATCAAGGCCAAAGCAACAACCAAACCCAACTGAGAAACCCAGAGGTACTCCCTTGCTAGGTTTGACCCCCAAAGGCCAAAACACCTCCCATTATCAATTAATGAATTAATAATCTAAAAAAAACATAAACCACCTTCCTGAAATGATCAATCACATTCATAATTTATCCCAAAATAAAAATCCTTAAATTCTATCTGAACAAGATTCAATCAATTCACCCAAATGAACAACCACATCAAATAAGGTTACACATACCTTGCTATAACTAAACCATTGTATACTCTCCAACCAAAACATTTACCCATGAAATATGTATGTAGAATGATAGATTAGAATTATACTACCTACTTCCAAGCCAATACCATGGATATGTCTGAGTTACGGGTATGGGGGAACAAAAATAGGCTCCCCACCATAAGAGACAACCTATATTTTTTCCGAGACAAAATCAGGACACTAACAGGGGGAGGCCTGAATAGACTCCCCAGTACAAAGGGTATACTTCCATCATAAATTTACAAAAGAACTTATATAATACTCATAGTGGGTCTCCCCACCATAAGAACCAACCATCTTAACTAACTAGCATGAGCTGGTTCAGAAATACCCCAAAATTTAAAGAGTTGGGACGACCACATGGTTAGTCTGCACGGTTTGGGAAACCATGAACTAACAGTGGGAATCCTTCTATATACATAGTTTTCTAAGGTATGGTCACTACTAACAAAGCACAAACCGTGTTCTCAACCTGTCTAGCCAAACTTCAAACCATTCTCCGAAGACTCAATGGAAACCAAAGGGAGAGGGAATAACATTGGGCGATGACATGGGTACAACGCCCTACACATATTTCCACCGAACAGGAACAACAAAATAAATATGATGAAACCATAGGTTTAAAATCATCCTATCTTTCATACTAAGGATAGGACATTGTAAAATGGTGTAAACAAACCTGTGATTTCCCCTGACTATGATCCACCTTCTCTCTGAGACCTATGGCTAGAGCTCAAATGATTGAATCATCTTCGGCCTCGCAGTTAGGATTTGGAAACACCATGAATAATAATTCTTCATTCGGTGAAACCAAAAACTACACCGCAATCCCTAATAAGTTTTCTAACACATAACAAATTCCAAACTCGCTTACCCTAACTCTATATTTCACTAAAACGAGGGCTTAGAAGATGCACACACATCCTACCTTGTTTATTCGGGTGAGAAACAATAGAGGTAAAAAACACCTATACTCACCTCCCTCTGAAATAGAATATTTTTTTTCAAGGGTGACATTCTCCCAACATAACAAAGACTCTCAGAAGATTTACCAACATTCACCATTACGATCAAATGAGCACATGACATCATAAGGAATCACCGAACAAGAGCTTTGCAACTGATATAAACAATGCATGGAGAGGGACCTTATACAACATCCCCAAACAACAAAAAATTCTAGAAAGTGGCCACCATATCCTATCGTGACCATATTTCCCACACTGGTGGTTTAACGTAAACTCATGCTTCAATTAAACTATAAAGAACCCATAGGACCTCTTAGACACCATCGAGACACTCATCCTCACTAACAACCCTAGAACACTTCCAACTTCGATGAATTAGGAATCTTGAGAAACTAAGGTCCCTTTCAACCTTCCAAGAGCACTCTCCCGCTACAAGAGGATCTAAAAATCAATGCAATGAATGGGTGTAGGCTCAATCAATAATGAATGATAAAATATTCCTTATATTAATCAACTGGAGGATTTTCTAATGGAGAAACAATCTAGGTTACGCTTTAGTTATGCATTAACCCTTAATGGTGGTATACATTATCCAATGAGAGAACCCAAGGACCCATCCAAGCTAGAAAATTGGTCAAAAAAAAGCCATAAAACAGATCTAAATACATGAAATTAACCACCATAAAGGTTTCCCGAAACATATCTCAGAGGAGACTACTATCTTGTCCTTCTACCCAGCTTACCGACCAAACATAAACCCAAAACACTATTCAAACAGCAGGGTTATTGTACTGAAAACATCCCACAACATCAACATTTTCCAAAAACACATAATGTAATCCATCAAAAACAATTCATCAATACATCATGTTTTTCTTTAAAAACATTTCTTGAAAACAAACGGTTCAACGGTTAGAGTATCCACCAATGGTACCCCATGGGCCTTACACATGCATGTTTCTGTGCTACACCGGGCACCCTCCACATATCCATC
The DNA here is from genome assembly GCA_963277665.1 of Viscum album. NCBI lineage: Eukaryota > Viridiplantae > Streptophyta > Magnoliopsida > Santalales > Viscaceae > Viscum > Viscum album. The sequence continues at coordinate 438,444,273 of OY728158.1, forward strand.
CCGAAACTCATCCAGTAATTCCATCTACCATCTATCATCCCATAAAACCCCATGCATATGGTTGCTCAAGGAAATACCAAAGTTTAAAATAAAAAATTACTTCCACTTTTCAAAACCAAAACAGTCAACCAACACATCCTTTTTCTCAAAACTGCTTACCACAATATCAAAATCCAAATTCACATCATAAATTTTTTTTATAAAGACACATAAATTAAGAAAATAACTCATATTAAAGATATTCACATCAATTTAAAAACATCTTATCCCATTAAAACACCATTTTATTGTTTAGAAAACTATATTGGAAACACTTTCCAAAACCAACTTTAATAGACTTCTTGCTTTCAAAACAGGTGTAAGCACACCATTTTCCATTTCAAAAAAATTATGAAAATTCGGTTCCACCATTTCACAAATCAAACCATTCATTATTTATTTTAAAATCATTTCCCAAAAACATGACACTTCTTAAAACCAAATTTCAATGTTTTAAAAACTAAAGCACAAAAAAATGTGTGAAGAAACTAGTTTCAGTGGGTGACTTGGACATATGGTTAGTAGCCATATTCTAATCAATAAACTATCACATAGAGGGTTCTAGGAAATATCCTTGGCTCTACATGGATTTCCAGGCCCTGTGAGATCACTAAGACCATTAAACCAACTATCTTTTCATTTCCCTTAATCATCATCAAACCAAGAAAAGAAAATGACTTAGATAAATCCCGACTTCTCCTGGAAACATGAATCCCATCATGAGGATTGGTGAGTAGGCACACTACCCATAACTAGAATTACAAGTCCCAATAATCCTAACTCCAGACTATCCTGACTCTTCCCCAAATAACATGACCCAAATAGTTAACCTGAACCTCCTCTCATATAATTTTTGTCACGAATCGAATCTTTTCACCATAAAAACCATCACTCAACCAATCCGAAAACAAATCCCGATGGGCATTCCTAATCCCCATGGTCTGTAACTAGTGCCTAGGTATCATAAAATGAAAATTGGGAACGATTTACCTGAGTTTATGAACATAAAATAAAAAAAGAATGCAATAAAATGAATCTGGATTTTTCAATCCAAACAATATTTTAAAAAAAATCAAAATTCAATTAAATATTTTAAAACAACATAACAAGACTATTACAAGGGTAAAAAACAAAAGGGGACATCACAATAACCCTCATGGTAAGGGGAACTTCCCTCAAGATATCTCCTCAAGACTTCACCACCAAGGACCTGCTAGAAACCCAAACCACTGGAACTAAAACTGTAACCAACATGTGACAAAAAAAACAAGTCTATATACACCCAAGGGTTTATGTATCATGTGATCCAGATCCCAATATGATACCACCACTAATAGATTCAATGTGATAATCATTTAACGACAAAAATCATTCATGTTTTTAAAGACATGAAATGATAGTTACAATTACTAAAATATGTAACATTAAATAAAAATATTTTTCAGGTTGGTTAATTTAAAGAATAAAAATTTTTAAAATAAATATCAAATCTACTGAATTTACCATCCAATCATACCGTATGCTGACGGTAACCACAAAATATCTAGTGAGCACAAGCAATGTGAAATAACCCCTTGGCACTAGCTAGCTGTGGATCCTATGTACCTCATATCACGGTGAGAGTAACCATCACAAATATTTATTCTCATGCACAAGTCACTAGTATGGAACATACCCATAACCTAGTGGTCCCAAATCATTATCATCATAGTTTAGTTAGAGTTTTAAGGATCAATCTTGCTTAGTGAAACTGAGGCCAAACCCCACGGATTCACTAGCATACTAGTACACGTCCACCCACCTAGATACCCAGTTTTTTCCTTTGTGCTCAAAAAAGTTCAACAAGTCAATGAATATACTTTTCACATGAAAATATCATTTCCATGTAATAAATTCACTGAAAATCCCACATGTATACAACACATGTAATAAAATTCCACTTTTCATTCAAATTGATTTTGAAATCCGACTCACACCAATATAGCCCACAACACTTTTCAAATTTCCTTAACACTTCCACAAATCCATTAAAAAAATTTATAAAATCATTCCAATATTTTAAAACACTCATAAAAGCACAATTACTTTTTATATAATACCCTTTTAACTTCAAAATCATTTTATCATCAAACTTAAATGAAAGAGCACACAAACAAGTTTCGTTCCAACATCACAATTTAATAAAACTTTTCAAAAATTTACAAAACATTATAAATTTTTTTGACATCTTAAAACATCACTTAACCTTTAAAAACCCTTTAATAGGTGAAAACACACACTAAACAGTACATATGAACCCTTTTCCCACTTTTTTTAACCAACTAAAACATTTAAAATTTTCATAAAAAAAAACCAAGTGGTGTAAATATGTCCTGCAAACAAAAACTGTTTTAAAATCCCCATTTAAGACCAAAATCCATACCAATTCCTATCCAAAACAGAATTTCAATCCCTAGAGACATTTATATAACCGCTTTCAGGTTTTATAAAATCACCTTGAATAATACTATAAAATATCCAAATGAAAACACACATTTTCATAAAATGATCTCAAGAAGTATAACAATGTTTTACATATAAAACCTATTCAAAAACCCTATTTTTAGGCCAACATGACTTTAAAACATTACCAAACCAGAATTGGAAGGCCAAACAAGATTTAGTAAACCAATTCCATATGTTATGAAATACACCCAAATAATACCCCACAAGTAACACACGAAAAACACCCTATTTCAAGTTAAAATGCAACTATAAAAGTAAACACTTAACAAAATAAATCATAAACAGTTTTCTCACCACACCTAAAATAAGAGGAAAATGAAAAATGAAAAATTCATAAATAAATGAAACTAACTCATCAATAATTTTTTACACATTGAACCACCTACCGAAAGTGTCGAATCCCTCAAAACTTGGTGCGAAACATCAACCGCACCACCACCACATCACAAGGAAGATAAATCCAGTCCTAGACCACAATATTTAACCAAAAAGACACCAAATCAAACCATAGTTTCTAACCCTAACTTTTGGACATTTTAGAACATAATGAAAGAGGGAGGAAACCCTAAGGAGAAGGATGAAATTGAAGAGAGAAACACTACTCAAAAAAATATTGAATAAAACGACCCAAAATCCACTAGTATATTAATTTTTAAACATAAAACCATTCAAGGGAGGTTCGAACAAGAATAGTGAGATCATGTAGGAAATATAATGGGGGAAAAGAGTAAAAATAGAAAGAGTTGTGAAATGATCAATTTACCTCTCCAAAATCTACGCAATTTCTAAAATCTAGAGAAGTCTCGACCAATTTCGTGATTCTATTGAGCTCGAAAATGTGGGATGAGAGAATGGGGGCACGCCTTAGGTAATTTGACTCGGGTGAGAGTTAGAATCTCTAAGAAAACGTAAATATTGAAGGAGTTATTAAATAATTTAAATTTATTTTTAATGCAAAAAATTGGCTTTTGGGCAGGCCCAATTCCTTAAATAAAAACCCATATCCACCATGTTTATGGATTTCTAAAAGTTCTAAATTAATATGGAAGTATTAATAGCTTAGGGGATGACAATTAAAAATTGTAATGTTTGAAATTTTTTGAAAAATGATGTAGTTATAATGGAATAAATATTTATTTATAAATCTAGAATTGGGCTCACAGTTTGGCCCATTTCATGAAAACTCACCCATTTCTCCATAAAAGCATGGAAAACCCCCAAAACAAAGAATGAATGGAAATTAAATGGAATTTGTATTTAAAATAAGTCATGAATGTGAAACTAACCATTTTTTCCCATAAATCATATAAAGGTAATGAAAACCATACAATTCATCGAAAGGATACATACATATTGTGGCCTCATAATTGATATTGTATGAAAAATAATGTAATACTCCAAGATAAATTAAATAAGATCTCATCATTTGTTTCTATGTTTCAACCATCCAATTAGTTTTTGACAACATTTTAGGATGATAAGCTCTGCTAAAGATCAATTGTGCTCCAAGTGTTGGTTAAATGGTTTCCAAATACATGATGTAACTTTATGGTCCCAATTAGATAAAATCGATACATAGACACTATTAATCTTTAAAACTTATCAAATGTTGATTTTGCAGATGTATTCTAAATTATTGGATTCATGAATTGGGAGGAAGTGGTTAGATTCATTGTATGATACACAATTACCCATATGAAATTGGGTTTCTATATCATTAATATTTGTCATATGACAAAATACATGTATATTTACTCCCAATTACACATGGAAATTTGTAAATAATGAAACATAACAGCACCATATAGGTGATCTACCATGAAGTGATGATAGGTGAGGAATATTGAAACTAATTGTTCCACTAACTTCTTAATAAAAACACATCAATATTTTGATCTCATTTAATTATACATCTTCACAATGCAAGGATGAAATAACAAAAAAATAATGGATGGAAGAAATATAATGAACCTAATTTGACAATTGTAACTTAATATGATTTATAAATCATATAATGAACTCTCTTCTAACATCCATCCTAAATTGAATAAAAAACAATTAGTTTTTAACTCATAGATATACATTCTAGATTAGAAGATTAAAAACATATGTCCCTCTCAAACAAATTTGGAACAATATTATTTAGAAATAAAATCACTACATCACCATGCTACCCACACTCTATATGTATATCAAATATAACAGAAACTAAATTCTATTTATATGAATTTTTATTGACAAAATAATTATATGATTTTATTTTTAATAAAAATATTTTGAATTACATTTTCCTAAAGTGTAATTGAATTCGATTTCAAACATCTATAGATACACCATCTATCAATTTTTCCACATATTTAGATCTATTTGTGAGAAAAATAATTTTAATCGGTTATATTCCATAAACATAATGTATTTATCACTAAAACTATAATGATTCATTGTCTTTAAGGAATCAATTGCAATAGTGAATTCCAAATCATGTGTTCAGAAGTTAATCTAATCCATCCACTAATATATTTCTCCATATGAAACAACATGATCTACCTGAATTATATTACTACTTCATATAGGTCCCAATTCACAACAATTAACCACATAAACCTATCCTAAATCAAGAAACGTGATGATTGATTCTTGTATATGTTTAACCTTCATATCATGGATTGATTTTGGGAACTCATTATTATAGTTTAAAGGAAATAAATTTGTTCTCAAAGATATAAATAGTGTGGAATGATATGAAAAAATAATAAAGAAAGTGTCTTTAATATATTTCTTTAAAAAAGAAATTAGGTATTTTAAATACATTATTTGGTGGCTTCCAAGAGATAAAATGTTATATCATTTCATGATCAAATAAAACACCCCTCTTAGAAATGAAATGACCAAGGAATAATTATAATTTAATCCAGAAATCTCATATGGGAATATTATTATAAATGTGATAATCTTGGAGGATACTCAAATCTATATATATTGTTTCCAAGGATTGGCATTGTTCATTGAATATTCCAGAATATCATCAATGTGAACTACTACAAAATATAATTGATATCTATGAAATATTCAATTCATCAATTATATAAATATCTTTATTTATTTCATTATAATAATATGAATAAATATATATATTTAATGAACAAATTATTTCAGGAGATCAACTTTCATAATATCCAATTTTCTGAACATGGAGTTCGCAATATAGTGATCATAAACCAAATATTGAGAAAAAATATTCTCTAGATCATTTTTCAAAATAATAATTAATTGATATAATATGATACCCATCCATTATCATAATATGGTTAAACTAATGTTAGTCCACCCAAATCCAAATATTTTTATCCTCTTTCTTATCAACGAGAACAGTTGGTGCTTGTGGAGATGTGATCGGATAAATAAACCATTTTCTTTATAAATATTCAATATAAAATTTCAATTAAATAAATTTTATTATTTATATTCTATAATTTATATCTAATATGTTGTTGGTTAATTATAGGAGATCAATTGAAAATTCAACATATCATTCATGTGTAAATATTAAGATGTTTTTGAGAAACACCTAAGGAAACTGGTCAGTAATGTGTGGAAATAAAATATTCATCATTATGTAAACATATGTTAAATTTAATTCTACTAAATGATAATATATATTCCCATAAATTTGTATAGACCTTCATTTTTACTCACATTCACATTAAAAAGTCATTCAAAGAGATTCATAACGTCATTGAATGATTTTAAATTATGTTTCCCAATATAAAATTTGATATGGACCTCAAACAATATAAACTAATTAATTCCAAAAATTAGTTCATATGTGTCCATATCCAGATCTATTAAATCCTAAGACATCACAAAAATAATGCACATTGTATCACACACTACACACATGATGGCTCAAAATATCATTTCCCCCTAGGTGTTTATGGTTTATTAATAGAACGATTCATCCCAACATGTGACCGTATATGATCTACTTCTTGATAAATAATATAAAATTGGAAAGCACCCATATGAAAAAAATAATTCATACGGGTATATTTAAAAATAATAATACCTTATACTATCGATGTATAGACTGATTATCCATAATTATCTGTTCTCCACTATAAAGATTCATAGTCACACCTTATTAATCCAAGATTCCTTAATGATATTTCACAACCTATAGAGTTTTGGTGTTTGTAGAATCACATATGATTTCATGGTTGTATGGGAAGTAATTATTCTTGTGAGATCATCCCATAAAATAATATGATATGTGAGAAACATTGAATGCATCACCAAATCCATGCTTTGTAAGATTATGAATATATCACTGAAGATGTCCTAGCTTGTAATACTTGTAACCTATTTAAGGTTGTTTCGTACTATCTCAATTTTTATGAGAAGTAGAGACACATTGGAAACAAACATGTATAATTTTCATTTTAAGAAGAATCATAATTCATATTTTGGCCATAATTGAGGAACCTAACCCACCTTGAATTTAGGCATCCATCTTCGGTTGATTCCTAATATTTGATTTCGCACAACTTCCTCTCGTAATAAACATCCATTCTCATGATGAATTTCCATAAATTTATATTTCAACTTACATATATCAATTATCCATTTTCATATAGTTTTTAATAGATTGAAAAACTACATTTTGATGAATTTATGATTAGAATCTAGACACAAATATGAATGAATTTTTAGACACATAAGTTGAAACTTCTAATGTAAAGAAGTATAATTCCATAAACATTGTTGTGTATTATATCATAAATATATTGTTATAATTTAGTCTTAAAAAATATATTCTTTTTTGAATCTTAAATGTGTGGGGGTATAATTAATTCATTAATAATCCATTAGACTCATCCTATATTAGTACCTAGCCTATATTAGGTTGGGTATATAAATAAAAAAATATTGTTAATGATCCTTCAAAATATACATTCCATCATTACATTTTTCTCCAATTGGGTACTAAGAAAATCAGAAAAATATATTAATTAAATTGAGATACACTTATGAATTTCATTTTTTTAATCCACTAAATAAAAGTTGTATTTTATTTCTGAAACTACAATGAATAATAAACATATCTTGTATATAAATTTTTATAACCATTATCAATTGTCTAAAAAATAGGAATGATACTTTTTACATGTTGTTCATTTTTAGGTGTCTTAGGTTCAACCAAATTTTCTACACCCTCTTCCTACTAATTTCTATGGTGTATATATGGTAACATTTTCAATATATAGAACAAAATATCACATTTTTTACTATCTTCTAAAATTTAGGACTTATAAAAAATTAAATTAAATACTAGAATAAAAAAATAATCAATTTTTGAAAAAAAAACATTTTATATAGTTTCAAAAATAATTTATACTATTGGTGAAAAATTTAGTCTTATTAGAGAGTCTCATTAAAATTCATGGCATGAAAAGGTTATCTTCTAAACCCATTATTAATAATTAAAAACTTCACTAGATGTTTCGTAGAATACTTTTCTACCAAAAAGTCTTGGTAAATTTATGTTAAGTATAAAATTGTTAGATATGTCTTTTTACACTATAGATTTTATGTTATTACATTCCTATCTCCTTACAACCATACATATAGATAGATAGACTAAACATGACAAATACAATTTATATAATCCCATCGTATATCATTTTCATGAGATGAAGAAATAATGACCCAAGCCTTATATTACATCCCCATATCACCAAAAGCTATCAATAAATGCCAAGGGATTTAGGAACAATTTGATGATGAATTCCCCTATAAATGGGAATAACTAGAAAATGTGACACATAAAAATCTATGCCACTATATGATGAATGTATAAAACAATTAAAGACAAACTTATAACCAAAAATATTAGTATTATATTAGAAATATAAATGATAGTTTTGAATCCAAAAGGAAATAAGACCCAAAGGCCTCAATTCAAAATCCCATATAGGACCTGAATAAGCTAACATATTCAACATCATTCGCTAGGCACAATAAATCAAGACACCTCACTGAAAAATATGATATCATCAATTTTTATTTCATCTATGTTGATGAAATATTCAAATGAATCAATGTTAACTGGAATGCGGTGATTATAGAATCTGTAGGTGATCCCCAATGACTTCGCAACACACTCAACTAAAATTGAACAAGCTAGAACCATTTTAATAATAACATTATAAACATTAGAAAATATAAATTAATCCATAAGAAAAATCCAAGTGAGAATAACCAAGAATAATATTTTTTTCATTGATTTAAATTTGGAAAATTCGTTATATGGTTTACACACAAACATTCCCATCCATGTACACTGAACCATACACTCAATACAAACAATATTTTTGTTACCATTGAATGTGGTAAACCATGAAAATAACCAATGAAACCCTTGATGGAGGAACATCTGACAAAACTAATCCACAAAAACACACATTAACACACTTATTCCCAGTGGAAATGAATTTTTTTAAACTATTCATACCAGAAAAAATCTCATCAAAAAATTTGAATGTGTTACATTCATTTCATAATTTTAAAATAACCATAAAAAATCATATAAAAAGTGGTTTAATAATATATATATATATTTCCAATGAGAAAACCAATCAATTTCCTTCATGAAATCTCATGTTAGAACCAATGTGAATCCCTGCAAAACCATTAAAGGTAATTAATTAGTCTAGTTTTGTAACTATAAAAAGATAAAAGAAACCTACCTCAAATTAAAATGATTGATATAAATTATTTTAAAAAAATCATGATAATTATTATTACATTCATTACTCATAGAAAAACATGATTATCTCATATGAAAATCTTCAAATACATAGATCTAGATATTGCAATGCTGGGTTATTAGTCCTTTATATACACAAAATTATGATCCCAGTCAAAAAGAATGTATGAAACACAGTCCTTGATTCCTAGAATTCCATGTTTAAATATATGTTTAAAATACATTTCCTACAATATAGTTCCTTGAATATAAATATTGGTCTCTTTGGAACATAATACGAATAAAGATAGTTATGTGAGGAATTACAACCACTAGTCATTTTAAAACATTCTATCCCTAGACTAATTTAATGGTTAATTTCGAATATACATTTTAAATCCATAGTGGGTATCTTATATTAAAAAACCCAATTACATAGTTTATATTTCTGGGAAAACATATTTTATGATGAAAACCATTTTATAGAGTAAGAATATTGGCCAATTTCATTTTACAACACAATGTAATCATTACATCAAATTTCATGACAAATATCTGTAATAAAACATGTTTTCAATGAAAATATTCTTGTACACATGACTTTAGCAGGAAGACTCAAATTTATTCCGACACTTACATGGTAGAAATGTTCTAGAGGCTAACCCAACAACTATATGAACAAACAAGAATCACAAAAAATAGAATACCTCAGGCTAATTGTTTCTAATAAAGACCCATGATAAACTATTGAAATATTATTATTAAATGAGGTAGAAACTAACCATATGTTGGTTATGTTGGACTGAATAGGAAAAATAAATTATTGAAATGTATTTTCACACATGTAGAAAATAAATTCATGGATTATTAGTTGACTATAAATAAAAAAAATTCTCTTCAATTTAAATGATATTTTTTTCTACGTGGTTTTTATACACCCAATATATTCTTGTATTACTAAACTAAATTAATATATATATATATATATATTAAGGAATTTAAAGAAATGTGTAGATAATATATTCAATATTATATTAAAAAATTTATCCAAATATATTTAATATATACATAATAAATATAATTTTACTTTTATAAATGATAATTGATTAATCTAAAAACTATCATTGTTATACTTTTTAAACAAATTTTTTAATTACATTCAACAACATTTAAAAATCAAATATGATCGCATAGTTTGAATTTTTGGAATTATAATTTAAAAAATATTTTAGTGTGATAATTTCCATTTTTGGTCACTATTAATAGTTATTGAATTAAAAATTCATTACTGTGATGGTAAATATTTAGAGGGTTAGGATTGGTTAAACAAAATGTAAGAACTAGATTTTTTGAAAAAATACAATATGTGAATGTATTAAATTCCTTATTATGTATTATGTTTATAAAAAATAAATGAACTTCCTTGGATTTATTAAGTCCAACACGATTTTAATTATCATTAAGAACCATGACCATTTATAAAATATTTGTTGAACAATTATCATATTATTATTATATATGTACGGTTTTGATAAATACAATTGTCTTAAATAAAGGAAGTGATGACCTATAAAAGAATAATTCTTCTTTATGGAGCCCAGTTATGGGAAAATATGAGGGATATGGAATCACATGTATATTACCACAAAAAATCCTAATTCAAGTCCTAACAAGTATTATTGTATTAAAATTATTAATGGGAGAGGATCGAGCTCATCGAGATCATAGACCAAACCATATAAACGAATCTACTACATGAAAATCATATAATAAAAACTGTTACTTTAAAGAGTTTATTGGTGTAATGATGGAGTATGTATTAGAACCCTAATAATATGAAATGTATATGATATATATAATAACTAATTCATTATTTATTATTATCATTACGTTGTGAATGATTTTGATTTTGATATGATAATACAGAAATTATATTTTTGTGTAACAATAAATTTCAATTAAGATATTTCTTTTTCATGAAATTAAGAATTTTAAAAATAAATTATATTTTAATAAAATATTAAAAATAAATACATTTTATTAAATATATATTAAAATATAATTTTTATGAATTCAAATGTATTCTTTATAATGGTTTCAAAAATGTTATTTTCCAAAAAAACTAGTATTTTTCAGTAAATTCCAATACTAGTTTTAAATGTTTATATTCACATATTTAGATAATTATTTTTATAAAATATATATTATTTTTTAAATAACCATCCTTAATTTATCCGAAAGTTAAATTTTCATTATTTTATAAAATAGATGAATTTTAATTTAAGAATTTGGTATAAATATTTGGTATGTATTATGACATCATAATGACCAAATGTTATATAATAAATTCTATATATGGTATCCAATATAAAACCATTGATTCCACTTTATGATAATTTTATTATTTGTCTTTTTTATTTTTATTATGTTTTTATGGATCCTCTAAATCTTATCTTATATTTTATGGTTTTAAAAACATTTAATTATAAACATGACCCACTTCCACATCACCAGTGTTAATATTGTAAATATCTCAGCACTTGTACTTATACAATAATTAAAACCACACCACAGTAGTAGAAACCAATGGTAAAAACTATGGAATATATGTGGACTTGATTATTTTATTATATTGATTCCAAATCATATGTTTGGGAAATAACAATGAACTCTCTGTCTATTGTTATGCAAACCCACCAAATATCCAATTATAATTCTCTCAAAAATTGTATAGAATGAACTTAGTCTGACTTCACCTCACTATTTTATTATAATGGTTCCCAAAATACCTCAATAATATCCACTCAGGATTTTGGAATCAACCCCTCGATGTAAGAGACCTCTCTCTCTTCTTTTAATTTCAATAACATTTTTTATATTTAACCATTTGAATCTTAATTATGTATATTTTAATAACATTATAAGGAAAAATAATCTATTATTTTACCTTCTAATAATGATATATCATTTGTACAATTTAATTATATCATTTACATAATTATTTTCTATGATGAAATTTGGTAAGGCATCCTATCCTTATACTCTTTATTTGAACATATTCTTTATTTTATAGATTTTATTTACAATTACTAATGTTGGGATATGTTTTTCCAATTCCCACATAATATATATTAAATATAAAAATTATGAGTGACCCATTATTCTCTCATTCACGAATCCTATGAATCTTTAAGTACTGCATTTATTCTGTAGTAATTTCAAACAGATTTTCAACGCTAAAACGTTATATTATGAATACCATCTCTATTTAAACTCAAGGGTATTCAATTAGAAATACATATACAATTAATTTTTTTTAAATATGATCCATTTTTCAATGATTTATATGGAATAATTATTCATGTAAATAATGTGAATGTGATGGGTCCACCCAGAATTAGATAGTGCTCCATAGAATTCAGTAATGTATTAGTCTCATGGGACGTTTTGTATGGGAATATAGATTCATCCTAAATAGTTATGGGTATTTTTCCACCATGTTATTAATTATTGGTAGTTTGAAATGACCGATGCTTAAAAATTCATGTTTAAATCCATTTCTACATTTCCAATGTTACCATTATGTAACCATGATATATCATGCCTTGTTGTTCATGTTTATGATTATCACCACCTTTTTCAATGGAAATTCCTATTTTCTAAAATTTAATACATTATTCATGTTATGATTTTTTATTCCCTTATATGTATTTATAACTCTCCAAATTCTTATTTATTCCCACATGTTATCCCTTATAGTTTTAAGAATGATTGAAAATTATGTCCATGTTATTGATGTTTTGACAAATGCTGTTTGTAGCCCATGTTTTATGTGGTTATATAATGAATGTAATTGCCCCATGAAATTAGAATTACCTATCTAATGTGTATTATTATAAGTATTCTCATGTAATAAATCGTGAAATAATGTTTAATTAAGACTAGAGTTATCATACATAATAACCTAAAAGCACGTGTAGATAGTTTTCAATATGTGGACTTAGACCCAAACATATAAAATGATAAAATATGGGTACCTTTTTTATAAAGACCCACACTATTCATAAATTATTATTACAACATTCTAGATTAATAATGAGTAAATTTGAGAATAATACATAAATTTGTAATGATGATGTCTGGTTTCATTGGAATTCTAGACACATAAAAATCAAATTCATAGAAGATCTATATAATTTATGTTTATGTGTTTCATAACCTTCACCCTTCTTAGAGATACCATACGTAAAACCATTCTTCATAACCTATGGAAGGGAAACATAAGAAATAGTGAGCATATATACTAAATAATGGTTAAATAAGATATATAAACTAATGATAATAAGTGAGAATAATATAATATTAAGTTTATTATATCATTTCTAATAGTTAAAATAATCTTACCCAGTCATTTAAAGAAAACTAATCATGAAATATGTGTTAAGGTTTTATAAAAAAAATGATATGTAGAATTAGAGATAAGAATGTGTAAAAAATCATGAGATATGAAAACTTATTATATGTAAAAGATATAGGTTTTTAGAATAGAAAAAAGCATTAGAAAACAATTTAACTTATCAATGATTAATTCCATGAATCTTTCATGAAACCAAGACACTAGAGACAAAAGTAATAGGAGATCCACTACTAGACCTGATATACAACACATAGAAAGAATGACTCCCTCCAAGAAAACTCAAACATGGCACATCAATCAATCCACCATGTAAGGGTCATTCAAACATCTCTCGTGAATCCCTTACCCCCATCAAGATATAAAGAGGGAACTCAAACCATTCACTAACCCAAAAGGGTCTCTATACATCCCAGGATGATGGGACTATATCATTGTTACTAGTGATCATCTCAATAGTAGATTTACAAGGCATTTCATAAAATTATATTATATGCATGTTTCCCTATTGAGTAAAATTACAAAAATGATCTATATGTTAAAAAACATATAAGTTGCTTTAAAACTAATAATAATTATCTATAAATAATCTATAAAAAACACATAGATAAATTTTTTTCATTTGAATCCTTCATACCAATAATGATGCATGAATACTGGCCTATTAAAAAAGGTAAAAGAGTTAAAAATAACAATAAACAACAAATCCTCAATCAAATGTGCATCACCATAGGTTAATTCATACAAATTTAATCATGGAAACTGAAAAATATATCTCGTGTGATAACATCTTAGAATTTCTATTATAAAATGTGATTCTTACCCATGAGTCCAATATAAATCACATGTTATGACTCATTGATAAAAAATAGTAAATCCAAAAATAATAAAACAACCCTTCTATGGTATCATTTTTTGGTCAGACAAACATGTTTTCCAAGTATAAAAACTAATAAGTCATGCCCAAGTGCATCATGTGTGACTCCTAATGTACTCGAGGATGTCAAATAGATGTTAGTGTATAATATATATCATAGTGAGACTATTCACCCTTTCAGATAAAATTAATATAAGAAATTGTAAAAATATTAACAATAATAATCATTATAGTATATAAATTATTTATACTGAAATTGAAACATAATATAATAAATGAAATGGGTATACATTATTAATGTCTGAAAACATGTGAAATAAAAAATAGAAGGTATCACAATAGGCAGACCTCATATATAAAATAAAGAAACAAAAAATTAATGCATTAGGATATATATACAACTCTAGACAAATCCACATACATAATCCTGATGAATCTTTAGTTTGACTAACCTAATCTAATGACTCAGCACAAGAATCCTCACATGACTCTAGAAACAATGGTTATTTGACTAATGCCTTGATCAACATATTCTCTAACCACAAATCATATATCTGGTCTGATATAACACCAAGGATCAAATAACTAGGTCAAGAAATAAATCTTACCAGGCCACCATCAATATTAAATCTATGATTAAATTTCTTATACAAGTTCATGATGATGTTATATTACTAGACTTTATAAAAGTTAATAAAAGAATACATAAAGTTAAAAGTTAATAAAAGAATACATAAAGTATAAAACATTATAAAAATAGAGTTGATAGTGTTTTTTCAACCATGATCCCTATAACAAAAAAAAAGTTAAATATACTATCAACATGGATCCAAGTAACATATTTATAGAACATAGATCACCCCACCACACAACATAAAGCACATCCTCCAGATATACACAGCACATCCATGATTTCAATATAAAAATATTAAAATTTGGGAACCCTGGGTTTAACCCTAGGTATCCACATGAATCTCGAGCTCCCTCAGTCCCCATGGTCACATCAAAAAGATACATCCTAATAGGTACTCTCTTGATGAACCCCTAAAAATGGGTGAAACTAATCAAATCATCCCCAAATATTTAATTGGTCACCTAAAAATCATGAAACAATATGAGGGATTCATATATATCTTCCAAAACCCTAAGAAATTACTAGAATGAGAAAAAAACTCAAGCAACCCTATGTAGACTCCAAATGATCCAACAATATAAACATTTGGGTAAGGGAATCGAACAGCATGAGAACATCAAAAATAGAGTTCGCAACAATTCTCTTGACCACTTCCAAATAATGAAACCCATAAAAGGCTCCTTAGAAAATGTAAATACTATGGGGAAATATTCATTCATGTAATACTTATCCATTATTCCTAAAAAACTAAAACATGGTAAATATTACAATAAAATGTTACTCCTAATGAGTTCATGAAACTCTTCTCAACATCATCTCAAATGATCCAAACCATAACCACTATCCTACAATGTCATGCCAGTATAAGTTATCTAGAATCTATGATCCTCAAGGACAAGATCTAATCCCAAAATGCTCTAACATTAAGCAACTATACCTTATATCAAGGGACTACCCAAAAAATACATATATAAGTTGAACCCTCCATCTTGGATGATTTTTTTAAAAATTTTTAGAAATATACTGACCTAATAACAATACGAAAAGGCAACTATGAAAATAAAAATCCTCACTCATGTATCAAATCTCACGGCCCAACCCATTTGAGGTGTATGTATCAAGACCGTGAATTAATCCTTCTATAAATTCAAACTAAAAACCCATATTATCTACCGATAAACACCAAAGGATCTTACAATCATTCTCTTCATAGAAAAATTCACAATATAAACTAATAAAAAGTTCAATTCTCCCTCCAAGGTAATGAATAAGAAATATGAACCACAGAAGGAAATGAGAATAAGGTTCACTTGAGATACATTACATGTACCCCCAATGGAAGTCCCTTATCACATGTTATAAGATATATTTCAGGTATGTTTAAAGGATACATGGCATACCAAATTCTATTATATTGGATTAGTATTTTTGGTTCACTTCATTTTTTTAGTGAATTCATCAAAAAATTTTGAATAAAAATTTGAACATTTTCACTATATATAATCCTTAGATATATTTTCAAATAGAAGGGACCATTTAAAAACTCAAAAAAGTTGAAATTATTTTCAATAGATATAAAGGGAGGTTTCATCCAATGACATTGTCTGGTTTTTCTTTCATAAAATAGTTTCTTCCAATCCAGCATTCTAATAGATCGTTATGTTTCCATTTGTTGATGGAAGGGAACAAATCCAATTTTTGGGGATAAAGGTGGAGAAAACATTCTATCATAACATGATAAAATTAAGTAATTGTTAAATAAGGTAAGAATATTTTATTAGAACATCAGGGTAGATCAATGTTTGAAATAAAATTATTTTGAAAATATTCATCTTGATCTAGAATATGATGTTCTTGAAAATTTATTCATATCAATATATCCTTGGAAAAATTTAATCCGATGAATAAATGAGGGTAAAATTATATAAATTCATATTATAGCTATAATTTTTTTTTCATATTAAGATGTTTTAAAAATAAATTGTGCTTCCACCAAATCTCTCTTATGTTATTAATGTGTACCATATAACTTCTTGGAGAAGAAAATATAAGATCCTTAACATTTACTAAACTCATGGGTCGTACAAATGGAATTTGATCACTATTATAATAATTGTTTTTTATATTATATATTGAATATATAATATGATATTGATCAATAGAACTTAATTTATTACTGCCTTGCGATGAAGCATTAAATTAGAGGAATCTATATAGGAGCTAGAGGACATGATGATGTTGAAGAATACTTTTTATTATTATATTAGAGTGATGAATTTTAAAGGGAAAAAATTTAAAATGGGGTTTTAATATAAGACCAATATATTTTATGATATATTTTCTTTTAAAAAGTTTAGGCCTTTTATAGCTTTATTTATCTAGATTTTTTTTAATGAACGGAAATAAAGTAAAGAATTATTTTGTTAAACATGAAAATAATATCCAAGATATTAGATTGGATGGTATGAATATGACTAAATTAATTATGTAATTTTTTTACACTTGTATTAATATAATTTATTGATTATCATTCTATTAAAAATAGAAATAAAATCATTTAAAATTAAAAACAGGATGATTGGGGGGAAATTATTAATTTAATACAATTTTATCTTAATAAATTAAATTAATCATTATTGATCAATTACATTATTAAAAATTATAGATAATATAGACTCTCAAATATTTAAATATTTATTAAATGGTATTTACTATCTACGGAATAATAAAAAAATTTATTTTATTCTTTCCAATTGTTTTATTTAAAAAATTCAATGCATTATGTGTTCTTTTTTGAGAATTAATTTCATAAACTTCTCAAAATTATATGTGATAAAATGAATTTAAAATTTTTTATTCATAATATCCAAAGTTTTAATGATTTATATTCATTTTTGGTCATTTTAAATAGTAGACATGTCACAAATTCTTTTTATGGTAATTTATAGTAGGGTAAATAAGGGGTTAAACAAAATAGACCAGGGTTAAAATTTAAAATAACATGCTCAAATGTAATTTATTATGTATATTATGATTCACCATTATCATATCCACATATTTTATTTTTATGAAACATAAAATTGAATATGTATTTACTATATTTTAATAATTTTAGTATTGATAAGTGTACCAATCTTCTTTTATATATCACATGCTTCAAGAATTTACCCATAATAAAAATACACTCATAGTAATTATTTGTGACGTTATTAACTTTATATACTATGATTTTGAAAAAAAATAAGGGTTGTGATCGAAATATTTGTATGTGATTACATAAAAAAATCCTTAATGGGTTAAACATGTGGAAAATAATTTATTACTAAAAATATATGATTTGAATGAACATGAAAAAGTGATAACCATAACCATGAAATATTAACATAATATCTCAAATAATAATTCATTACAATTACATGAAAAAATAAAAAATTAAATAAATATCATGGCCAATGAAATATGATAAATAATTTGGAACAATCATAAATATAGGATTTCAATTCATTTTGTACCTAACAAATTGGAAAACTATTCACATGTAAAATTATGTATTGGGATAAACACCCTCGTACTATGTATTTGTGATCCTAACTACATTCTAATTTGTTTACATAAAATTTATTAATAATGAGTTATAGGAATGTAAAATATGAATTCGTAGACGATACTAATCCCACCTATCCCAGAATCCATATATTTTTCTACCATTAGAATTTAAGAACCACATAATAAAATAACACATTGAATGGAAATGGGTTTCATTGAACATAAAAAATGAAACCATTCAATTTTCATAATGAATCCATGTAAATAATATTATTTTCATAAAAAAACCAAAATAAATAATGAATTAAATCATCTGATACCTAAACCATGACCACAAAAAATAATAAAAAAAGAAAATAATAATATTTAGTGATACATCAAAAAAATTACAACTGTGGTAGATCATTTTAAAGATAATGAAAATTATATAAAAAATAACATCATTTAACATAATATGTATTCCTTATTTTAAAATTCATAGTTATGAGTCTCTTTAAAAATACTCCACTGTCTAAAGGAAAAATGAAATGAAAACATTAATTGGAAATATAATTAAATTATAAAAAAAAATCCATATTAGTGAATAAATATAATATATTTAAAAATAAAATTTATGTAATGATAATGTTTGGATATGAAATTATAAAATTCAATGAAATGGGTTTGGTTTGGCATGTCCCTTACTATAAATCATTATTTCCATGGAAGTGCTTCAAACATCAATAAAAAAAGGTAATATTCAAAATTTACTCTTTCATAACATCAGTAATATATATTTATTTTTCTAATATTCAATATTAATAATTATTTTCATGTATTATATTGTTTTAATCTCTCTAAAAAATTGGGTGTTTCTAATTCTGATCTTATTGAACTAGGTTTGTAAATATAACATCAATCATCCTTTTCTTCCAAAATATAAATATTTATAAAACAATAATAGTCTAGTAATTTTTTTCTTATAAAAACATACTATAAAACCCTGATATTTTTAAAGGAAAAAATTATTTTTATAGTTTATTTAGAATAGAATATTCAGCTTAAACAACCCGTGAAATATATTTATTTGAATTTCATCCCTTTGACATCTTGTAGAACACACAACCCTGAGACTAAATAAACCAAAATATGGTATGCTATTAAAACATAGCAATTAAATTGTAGGGTATTAATATTAGTAAATAAATTAATAATATTTAAGTCCCATATTAATTATATGTAATACAGTAATCTCATAAAATAAAAAACTTTTTTTCAATAAAAATGAATAAAAAATAGTTTAGTTGTTAATTTGAAAAATAGTTAAAAATTATATTTCTAAATTTTATAAATTTTATTTACTAAAATGAACATCATTTTGGAAATCAGAAAATAAAAATTATCTTAGGGTGATTTTTTCAGTTTTTTTAATTATTCTTTTTTATAAATAGTGTAAGATAACAAATTTTTATTAAAAATGACCTTTTATTTAAATTATTTATAATGTAATATTTTATTTTATTTGATTTTATATTGAAAAAGTTTAATGAAATATTTATATCAATCCAATTTGTTTCATTGGAATGATTTTCATATTGGTGTTCGATATGGAAACATTGTAAGAGTTGGAACACTTTGTCATTGAAACCTTGATTACCTATCATGTTGGTGGGATTAATTTATGTTTAAATTTTTCTTTTATGAAAATGTAATTTTTTTAGTGAATTACATATTTTTATTCAGAGTAATTTATATTTTCAAATACGTTTAGCTTAATGTATTACTAAAATGAACATTTATATTAGTAAAAATTAATTAATGTGGTTCATGTAAAATTAGATTTAATGGGGGTTATGCTAAAAAGTTAATGATTACAAGGAAATAAAACTGTTCTAAAATATTTTTTCTAGATATATTGAAACCCTAAAATTTCTATGTCTTGAGAATACTCCATTTTGGTCCCTTTTGGCATGTCAAAAATGTGGGCACAATTTTTTCTTTCCAAAAAACTTATTTGTCTCACTCACCTAAAAAACTAAACACAACACCCTCTCCTCTCTTATTCACACCATGAAAAAACTTTTTTTCTACTAATACCTTCCCCAACAACTTATCAACTTACATAATATCTTCCATGATAACATATTTTGGGAAGAAATCCAACCTATGAAGGCTCGTAGTTCAAACCTATAGAAGTTTTTCAATGGAGTGGTAATGTTCTTGAATAAGAGATTTTATTTTATCCCCCTTAGATTGTAGAGACATGTGTTTTATGGGTTTTTTAATTTGAGTATAAATTTAATTTTTTTACTTTTGGGTTCAAAAGAGAGGAAAATGATAATTTTTCCCTAGTAGTTGATCTCAAAAAATCAATGTCATGATGACTCTATTGGTCTTATGAAATGGAATTTACCCTAGGACCTAATTTTGGTTGAATTATGGGGTATTTATGTTTTGATAGAATTTTTAATATATATATATTTATAAATTAAATTATTCTCACATGTTCAGGTGGTGAAATTTGTAAAGACCCGTAAAATTCAAGGGAAAATTTTTATTAATTTTCTTTGGGATTTTACAAGAACGCAGTTTCAGATGGCACTTGATTCTGAGGCCCGGTGTGCCCAGAATTTCTATCCGAAGTTTAACTCAGGTACATTCAGTGAACGAATGAGCGTGAATTTCTATCTTTTGAACCGGTGCTAGGAATCGAATTCCGAGGGCACCGATGGAACCGTAGCGCTGGTAATTTCTTAGGAATGCCTTTTCTGGAGTTGCATTTGCTCGTTATGAGTTGTTTAAATTTGTGGATTAAGTGTTAGTGAAATAAAATTTTTGTTAAGAATTTTATTTCCCTTTCTATGAGTTAGAACCTAAGTGTAGGAGTTAGGGTGGGACCCACTGTTTGTTAGTTTTTCTTGAGTGGATTAAAGGTGAGGTGGGGCCCACACGAGCCCCCACCTTTTCAAATCCCTTAACTCCCTCAGCATACTCAGGATTATTTCAAGATGTTGAGCATGATCATCTCTAGACTGAGAGTACACCAAGATTCCATTGATGAAGATCACCACAAACCGATCTAGATACAAATGGAGTATTTGATTCATTAAGTCCATAGATACCATCAGTGAGTTTGTCAGAACAAACAACATTACCCCAAACTCATACAATCTATACCTTCTCTTAAAAGTAGTCTGAGGTATATCAAACGACCTCACCCTCAACTGATGGTACTCTGACCTTAATTCCCGATAACAGGGAAGGCATTGCCTTTACAAAAGTAAACATACACCACAGAGTACAAGCGGAAGTAAAACACTAAGTAAAACTGAAACAAGCTGTGGTGAAAGTAAGTGGGCCAGTATATAAACCCAAACTGAAAGTAAAGTACAACTTGAAAGGGAAAACAGTAACTGAAAAGTAAAGCCGCAACGTCGAGCTGTCCACTGGAAATCCCACATGAAGGGTTGGTACAAAAAGCCTCCACTTCTCCTCGGGTCCAGCCTACCGCTCTGAGTATGTCCCGCCCAGTGGTCCACCTCCAGGTACCGTCCTGCTTTGCAAGCCTCCACCACAATCAGTGTTGTCCGTCGTCTGCAACCAACACAATGTAGTGCGGGCATAGCCCATGCAGGGGTGAGTATAAGCTACTCAGTAGGGACCCCGAGACCCCCGAAGGTCTCCTAGAATCCACAAAGGATAAACCACAACAGAAAGATAGAATCATGAAGTAACATCCGACACAACATAGTTATATGCCCATACATATACCTAAGTCATCAATTATTGTTCGGCTCCAACATCCGAGCCCAAGTACAACCCTGTCCACACAGGAAAGTAAAACGTCAATCCACACAGGATAGATCAACACAATCCACATAGGAAAGAAAAATAGGATTTCAGCTCATACATGTATACTTATTCGAAAGACGATAGAGATGATCACTGATCCATCTAAGTCGTTGGACCCACAAAGGATCGATAGGTACTAACCCCCGTAATGACCCACAAAGGATCGATAGGGAACTAACCCCCGCAATGACCCACACAGGATCAGACCCACACATGATCTGTAGGCGTTGACTCATACAAAACCGTTGAGAACTGAACCACACAGGATCAGACCCGCAGAGGATCGGTAGCACTGATCCACGTAGGATCGCTGAGTGCTGTAGTCATTGCCGTCGAATCCACTGAGGATCTCTGTACAGTCATCATCGTCACAGTAGCAGTCGCAGCCAGATCTAGGGTTCCCGCACATAGCAAGCTCATTTGGGAGGGTCCGCTCCACGAGCCGAGAGGTGGATACATCAACTGACACATATTCCAGAGTTGATGTATCCAAAAGTTCCGTATCGTCAACAGGAACTCAACGACGCAGACGGCGCGTCAATCGGACGCCCGGTCTGAGAGTTATTGGCTTTTTCGTCCTAGGGGCCAGGTTGGTTTTTAAGGAAAAACCAACCCGACCATACTCCACCTGCGTCCAAACGTCGGGCGGAGTAAGAAAAAATATCCGTCTCTCTTAGAGGAATTCAACAAAGTTGATGGCACGTCAATCGGACGTCCGAAGCTCAAGATATGAGCGTTTCCGCTCCGAGGGCCCGGTTGGGTTCGTGTACGAACGAACCCGGCCAAACCCAAAGTATTCCGAAACCTTGAGTGCGATATACCGAAACGACCGTATCGATCCAAGGATCACATCTCAATTGATGGTGCGTCGATCGGAGACCCGTAGCACAAGTTATGTGAGTCCGTCCGAAAAAGGTTTGGTACTAAGGGGTTCGGGCCCGGTCCGACCCGGCCCGATACCCCCGGGGTCGACCCGAACCGAGTCTGGGTCTAGCCCGTGTGGGCACGGCCCGACCCGGCTTGGCGGACCGTCCAGGTGGCCGGCCCAGCCTGGGCACAGCGTGCCCAGCGCGCTGGCCAGGCGCTCGGCCCACCGGCCGAGCCGTTTGGCAGGGGGGGGGCGCCTGCCCCCCTGGTGTAACCGTGGCCCCCCATTAAATGGGGGCTATTTTGTGCTGGCCGGCCGGGGGAATTAATTACCCCGGTTTCCCTTTTGTCTGGCCGGCCCGTGCCGGCCGGCTGGTTCTGCCAACAAGGACTGGTGACGGCCGGTCCTTCCTCCTTCGCCGACACCGGTGGCCCGGAACCGGTCGCCGGTCACCCTGCTCCATCGCGGCCCGGAACTGG
Source organism: Viscum album (assembly GCA_963277665.1). Lineage (NCBI taxonomy): Eukaryota > Viridiplantae > Streptophyta > Magnoliopsida > Santalales > Viscaceae > Viscum > Viscum album. Next base: position 438,468,211 of record OY728158.1, read on the forward strand.
TCGTGGCCTGGTTCGTCCGGTGCAGTACAACAGCACCGCGCCCCTCCGCTGCGGCCCCGCCCCGGCCGCAGTGTCTTCGGTTTTCTTCGATGCGGCGCGATGGCATCACGTCCTTGTTCAACTTCACGGAGCGGCGCGACGGCGCCATGCATTACTTGTCGTACGATCCGACGTGGTGCGATGGAACCACGCCATTCCGTCCCAACCATATTAGAAACAACTTTCAAATTGGAGGAGGGTCGGCCGTGTTTATGCGGTCCAACCCCCTCTTGTTAATCGATAGAAACTGGTTGTAAATTCATGAAGGACGACAAAGTAGAATTCACGAAAGAAGATAATTAAATAAACCCCTACTTAAGCATAGCTATAACGGGGGTTCACCGCGGAAAATGATGTCGTGAGGTGAAGCTCCGTAAGTTGACGGAGAACGCTCAAGGAGGAAGTGGCGTCTCCTTTTCGTTGACACGGGATGAAGATCGAAAGAGGGTGCATCGTCGATCTTCAGAAACACACCAGCTGCGAAGAGGAGAAGAGACGGCACGTCGATCTCTTCGTACGGTGATGGAGTTCTTCGTCAAAGTCTTGGTGTTCTTTGTCGAAGTCTTGGTGTTCTTCGTGATGAAGATGAAGAGCTCTCTCCTCAATTGTCCACACACAACATCCAACCAAAATAAAATAAGGTTCACCCTTATTTTATTAAGTTAAGCCACAATTCAAAAATTCAAAACTTAAATTAAATAATTGAATTGGGTGTTGGAATACTTAATGAGAGGAGAGGTAAAGTCACCCAATTAATGGGAAGTTAAAAAGTTATAAGAGTTACACAACTTAAGTGGGGGGGGGGGGGTTAAGAGGAGTTAGGGAGTTAAGGGATTTGAAAAGGTGGGGGCTCGTGTGGGCCCCACCTCACCTTTAATCCACTCAAGAAAAACTAACAAACAGTGGGTCCCACCCTAACTCCTACACTTAGGTTCTAACTCATAGAAAGGGAAATAAAATTCTTAATGAAAATTATATTTCACTAACACTTAATCCACAAATTTAAACAACTCATAACGAGCAAACACAACTCTAGAAAAGGCATTCCTAAGCAATTACCAGTGCTACAGTTCCATTGGTGCCCTCGGAATTCAATTCCGAGCACCGGTCAAAAAGGTATAAATTCACGCTCATTCATTCACTGAAAGTACCCGAGCTAAACTTCGGATAGAAATTCCGGGCACACCGGGCCTCGGAATCAAGTGCCATCTAAACTTACGTTCTTGTAAAATCCCAAAGAAAATTAAGAAAAAATTTCCCTTGAATTTTACGGATCTTTACATTACTCCCACCTCAGGGCTTTACATCCCTGTAAAGATACATCATAAGCTAGGGAATCAAATGTGGGTACTGAGCACGCATCTGAGCCTCCCGCTCCCAAGTGCTATCCTGGAGGTTCCCGTGCTTCCATCTGATGCGCACTAGAGGAATCGACCGTCCATGTAGGACCCGCTCCTGTTGATCCTTGATCTCCACCGGGAACTCTGTAAAAGTCACCCCATCATTTACTTCTAGCTCCCCATGGTCAATGATATGCGTCGGGTCGTGCACGTATCTCCTCAGCTGAGATACGTGGAAGACGTTGTGCACCCGGTGCAACTGAGGTAGTAGAGCCAGGCGATAAACCACCTCGCCAATCCTGTCGAGGACCTGGAACGGTCCGATGAAGCATGGAGACAACTTGCCACCTCGGCCAAATATCCGTAATCCACGTCGAGGTGAGACACGCAAGAAGACATGGTCGCCATCCTCGAACTCTAGTGGCCTCCGCCTCCTGTCACCATAAGACTTCTGCCAGATCTAAGCTATCCTCATCCGCTCCTGGATGACCTGGACCTTCTCTGTCGTGGCCTGGACCATCTCTGGTCCCACAAGTGCTGACTCCCCAGGGTCTGTCCAGCACAAAGGAGATCTGCAAGGTCGGCCATACAATGCCTCGTATGGTGCCATCCCGATGGTGGAGTGGTAGCTTTTGTTGTACGTGAACTCCACCAAGGGTAGGTGGTCCTCACAACTGCAACCAAAGTCGAGGATACATGCGCGGAACATGTCCTCGAGAGTCTGAATGGTCCTCTCCATCTGACCATCCGTCTGAGGGTGAAAGGCTGTGCTCAGTCGTAGCTGCGTCTCGAACGCCTCCTACAACCCCTTCAAAAGCCGGGAAGTAAAGCGAGCATCTCGATCGGAGACAATAGATGATGACACACCATGAAGCCGTACAATCTCCTGAACGTAGAGACGTCCCAAGCTCTCTACCGAGCCCTGCTCTCTAATGGGCAGGAAGTGAGCTGACTTGGTGAGTCGGTCGAAAATAACCCAGATGGAGTCGTGACCTCTGGAAGTGCGTGGAGGTCCAGTCACGAAGTCCATAGATATGCCGTCCCACTTCCACTCCGGGACCTCCAAAGGCTGTACCAAGCCTGCTGGTACCTAGTGCTCTGCCTTCACCTGCTGGCAGGTGAGGCATCGAGAAACGAACTCCGCCACAACCTTCTTCATGCCCGTCCACCAGTGTTGTCGTCTGAGATCCTGGTACATCTTTGCCACTCCAAGATGTACCGCCAAAGGAGAAGTGTGAAACTCTCTCAACACCTCCTCCCGTAAAGCAACTGGTACCAAGGTACGTCCTCTGAAAAGGATGTCGTGCTCTTCTCGAAAGGAGAAACCATCAGGTGCCTGTCCTGAGGATATCTTTGTACTCCGCGTCTCACAGTCAGTGTCCCCACGCTGTGACTTTCTGACCCGCTGCAGTAGTGGAGGAGTGACTGTGAGAGACTGTAGGAAGGCTGCTCCATCTCTATCCACGAAGGAAATCTGCAAAGAGGCTAGCTGCTCTGTCGCCTCATCAAGTAGCTGAATGCCCGACCTCCTGCTGAGGGCATCGGCTACCACGTTTCCCTTCCCAGGAGTATAGACTATCTCAAAGTCATAGTCCTGGAGGAACTCGAGCCATCTCCGCTGTCTCAAGTTCATGTACTTCTTAGAAAAGATGTACCTGAGACTCTGAAGGTCAGAAAAGACTGTAAAGCGCTCGACCATCAGATAGTGTTTCCATGTATTCAGAGTGAAGACCACTGCTGCTAACTACAGGTCATGGGTAGCATAGTTCTGCTCATGCGACCTCAAATGACGTGATCCATCGGCGATAACAGCCCGCTCTTGCATCAGGACACATCCAAGTCTGGTCCCTGATGCATCACAGTAGACTACGTACCCAACTCCTTCCTCATGTAACCTCAATATAGGTGCACTGGTCAATCTCTATCTCAGCTCCTCGAAGCTCTGCTGACATCTTTCTGACCATACAAAGGGTTTCCACTTCTTCGTCAAAGCTGAGAGTGGTGCTGCAACTCTGGAGAAGTCTGGCATAAATCTCCAGTAGTATCCAGCTAGTCCCAAGAAACTCCGCACCTCCGTTACGCTCTTAGGTGGCTCCCAAGCTAGCACTGCCTCGATCTTCGCATGATCCACTGTAACTCCGGCCTCAGAGATGACGTGTCCCAAGAAGTGGACCTCACATATCCAAAACTGACACTTCGAGAGCTTTCTATAAAGATGGTGCTCTCGGAATGTGTCTAGTACAACCTTCAAGTGGTAGGCGTGCACCTCCTCAGTCGTCGTGTAAATCAAAATGTCGTCGATGAAGACCACGACAAATCGATTGAGTTATGGCTGAAAGATCCTGTTCATGAGGGCCATGAACGCTTCTGGAGCATTGGTTACTCCGAATGGCATAACCAAGAACTCGTAGTGGCCATACCGACACCTGAAGGCCGTCTTCTACACGTCCTCGTTTTGAACTTTGAGCTGATGATAGCCTGACCTGAGGTCTATCTTTGAGAACCACCGTGCTCCCTTGAGCTGATCGAAGAGGTCATCAATTCTCGGTAGCGGATACTTGTTCCTCACTGTCACCTGGTTCAGGCGACGATAGTCAACATAAAGTGGCAAGCTCCCGTCCGCCTTCTTGGCGAACAAAATCGGGGAAGCCTAGGGTGAAACATTGGGTCGGATGAACCCCTTGCCCTGCAAGTCCTCCAACTATACCCGTAGCTCTCGAAGCTCAGCGGGGGCCATCCAATATGCTGGAGTCGATATTGGGGCTGTCCCGGGGTACATGTCAATATAAAAGTCTACCTCTCTACGAGGAGGTAGCCCTGGAACGTTATCAGGAAAGACGTCCGCATACTGATCCACCACTACAAGAAAACTAGGACTTCGCACGCCTACTACTCCTAGGATGAGGCTAGACATATGATGAGTGATGGGTTGTCCTCTCCTCTGTGGAAGTCCATCCTGTGCTGCGAAGGCTCCCTTCTTGCCGGTGAAGGTGAACCTGCTCCCGTCGGTGCGTACACATCGCACCTTGTGCCTAATACAGTCAATCTGTGCATGGATCGTAGACAACCAATCCATGCCCAAGATGACGTCGTAAGGCCTCGACGCCACTATAAGAAGATCCCAGCCGAAGCTCTCGCCTCCTAGAGTAAGCTCACACTGCCGGCACCAGTGCGTAATCATCGAGTCTGCTCCCGTAGGAGTCTCTAGCCGTAAGGATCGAGCCAACGACTCTATCGGAATCTCCGAGCTCCGAATAAGGGCAACGACTATGAAAGAGTGAATCGCTCCTATGTCTATAAGAACTACAAAAAGGGTGTAATAGACACAGATAGTACCTCGAATCATCTCGGGCGTGCTGTGGTCGTATGCCTCTACTGCATGGAGCTGTACCTATCTCTACCCGCCAGCTCTCTGTGGCCGGGGTGGACCTCCTGGTGGTGGTGGTGGTAAAGCCTCAAAGTGTCTCCCACCACCTGCTACTCGGCCAGCTCCTCTGCCTCATCCGCCTGCTCCCTATGGACCGCCACGGTCGACCCTCTGCCTCGGCCTCGGTGGTCCCTCAACTGTCTGCTGCTCCTCGGTATGGCGGGTCGGGCAATCACGAGCCATGTAGCCCTGCCCGCCACATGAGTAGCACTGCCTGCCTCTCGAAAGACTGGCTCTGCGCTGTGTGCCCCGCACTGCTGAGCCAGTGTCCTGAGGTCGTCTGCCTGAGGGTCTGGTCTGCCTGGACCCATGAGTTATCCGTCGACTGTCTGCTGCAGAAGACTCTGCTACGTGCCGCCCTACGGTGGGTCTCGGCACTGGTGTAGACTCAACAAGAAAGCTCTCGATCAAAAGGGCTCGCTCCAGTACTCCTGTCTGAGTCGGAATGCTGATGGAGATCAGCGATTCCCTGATCTCGTGTCTCAATACCTGCTCAAAGGTCTGGGCCCGGAAGAATGGGTCCTGTATCATGTCTGTAGAGTAGCACGAGAGATCGGTAAATCTCGCCGAGTACTGGGCGACTGACATGCTGCCCTGCCGCAGCTGTAGAAGCTCCTGGATGCGCACCGCACAAAGGGTGGCTGGGACGAACTATGAGTGGAAGAGGCCCTCAAAGTCTTTCCAGAGGAGAGATGCCTCATCATGCACTTGGAGCATCCAGCTCCACCATCGGCCCGCTGCTGCGTGCAGTAGGCTCGCTGCGAGGATCACCATGAGGTCTGATGGTGTCTTCACTAACCGAAAAACTCATACCACTGCCTCCAGCAAGTCCTCGGCTGCCTGGGGGTCCGTCTCCCCGCAGAACCTGGGCGATCGCTGGCGATGGAACTCATGTAGTGCACTAAGGCGGCGTGCATCGTTAGCAGCTGGGGCTGGAAGAATCGGTGGCTTGGTGGGTAGAGCTACCGCCGGTGACACTGCTAACAAAGGACCCTACATCGAGGCCTCGTCGCTCGGTGGGCCGTCGTCACGCTCAAATCTCGGAACCCTAGCTGGCCGCCGTCATGGGGCCATCCTGAAAAGGAAACAAGTGCGCCACAGTCAGAACAATATACCTGGTGAGCTGATACAAAGTAATCACAAAGAAAACTTGAATCACACATGCAATCAATGTTTTAGTGCATTAAGTCGGAAATCAGAAGTCAGGGTCCTGGTGTATGGATACCTCGGCCGCTGTACCAACACTGGACTCCCTGGACTGATAACCACACCAAATATGCTAAACACTATTGCTTCACATAGAAAAAGATTAGAGTCTGCGGTAGAACCGAACTGCTCTGATACCAATTTTTCACGACCCGTCCTCGGGACCCGTGCCATGACTACCCCAAGCCTGCCTTCCATAGGCCAGGGGATGGCGACTAGCCCCAAAGGCGTAAATCACGATAACAGGGAAGGCATTGCCTTTACAAAAGTAAACATACACCACAGAGTACAAGCGGAAGTAAAACACTAAGTAAAACTGAAACAAGCTGTGCTGAAAGTAAGTGGGCCAGTATACAAACCCAAACTGAAAGTAAAGTACAACTGGAAAGGGAAAACAACAACTGAAAAGTAAAGTCGCAATGTCGAGCTGTCCACTGGAAATCCCACATGAAGGGTGGGTACAGAAAGCCTCCACTGCTCCTCGGGTCCAGCCTACCGCTCCGAGTACGTCCCGCCCAGTGGTCCACCTCTAGGTACCATCCTGCTCCGCAAGCCTCCACCACGATCAGCACTGTCCGTCGTCTGCAACCAACACAATGTAGTGCGGGCATATCCCGTGCAGGGGTGAGAATAAGCTACTCAGTAGGGACCCCGAGACCCCCAAAGGTCTCCCAGAATTCACAAAGGATAAACCACAAAGGAAAGATACAATCACGAAGTAACATCTAACACGACTTAGGTATATGCCCATACATATACCTAAGTCATCAATTCTCGTTCGGCTACAACATCTGTGCCCAAGTACAACCCAGTCTACACAAGAAAGCAAAAAGTCAATCCACACAGGATAGCTTAACACAATCCATATAGGAAAGAAAAACAGGATTTCATCTCACACAGGTATACTTCTTCGAAAGACGATAGAGATGATCACTGATCCATCTAAGTCATCGGACCCACAAAGGATCAATATGTACTAACTCCCACAATGACCCACAAAGGATCGATAGGAAACTAACCCCCGCAATGACCCACATAGGACCAGACCCACACAGGATCTGTAGGCGCTGGCTCACAAAGAACCGCCGAGCGCTGATCCACACAGGATCGGACCCACACATGATCGGTAGCACTGATCCACGTAGGATCGCTGAGTGCTGTAGTCATCACCGTTGAATCCACTGAGGATCTATGTACAGTCGTCGTCGTCACAGTAGCAGTCACAGCCATCTCTAGGGTTCCCGCACACAACAAGCTCGTTCGGGAGGGTCTGCTCCACGAGCCGAGAGGCTGATACATCAACTAACACATAGTCCAGAGTTGATATATACAAAAGTTCTGTATCGTCAACGGGAACTCAACGACGCAGACGGCGCGTCAATCGGACGCCCGGTCTGAGAGTTATTGGCCTTTTCGTCCTAGGGGCCCGATTGGTTTTTAAGGAAAAACCAACCAGACCGTACTCCACCTACATCCAAACCTCAGGCGGAGTAATCCAAAAGATCCGTCTCACTTAGAGGAATTCAACGAAGTCGACGACACATCAATCGGACGTCTGAAGCTCAAGATATGAGCGTTTCCGCTCCGAGGGCCCGGTTGGTTTCGTGTACGAACCAACCCGGCCAAAACCAATGTATTCCGAAACCATGAGTGCGATAAACCAAAATGACCGTCTCGATCCAAGGATCACATCACAATTGATGGTGCATCGATCGGAGACCTGTAGCACAAGTTATGGGAATCCGTCCGAAAAAGGTTCGGTTCTAAGGGGTTCGGGCCTGGTCTGACCCGACCCGATACCCCCGGGGTCGACCCGAACCAGGTCCGGGTCCGGCCCGGCCTGGGCACAGTGCGCCCAACGCGCTGGCCAGGCGCTCGGCCAACTGGCCGAGCCGTTTGGTAGGGGGGGGCCTGCCCCCCTGGTGTAACCGCGACCCCCCATTAAATGGGGGCTGTTTTGTGCTGGACCGCTGGGGGAATTAATTCCCCCGATTTCCCTTTTGTCCGGCCAGCCGGTTTTGCCAACAAGGACCGGCGACGGCTGGTCCTTCCTTCTTCGCTGACACTAGTGGCCCGGAACCGGCCGCCGGTCACCCTGCTCCGCCGCGGCCCGGAACCGGCCGTGGCCTGGTTCGTCCGGCGTAGTGCGACGACACCGCGCCCCTCCACCGCGGCCCCACTCCGGCCGTGGTGTCTTCAGTTTTCTTCAACGCGGTGTGACTACGTCGTGTCCTTATTCAACTTCACGGTGCGGCGCGACGGCGCCACGCATTACTTGCCGTACGATCCCACGTGGTGCGACAGCACCACGCCATTCCGTCCCAACCATATTAGAAACAACTTTCAAATTGGAGGAGGGTCGGCCGTGTTTGTGCGGTCCGGCCCCCTCTCGTTAATCGATAGCAACTGGTCGTAAATTCACGAAGGACGACAAAGTAGAATTCATGAACGAAGATAATTAAATAAACCCCTACTTGAGCGTAGCTAGAATGTGGGTTTTCCACGGAAAATGACGTCACGAGGTGAAGCTCCGTAAGTTGACGGAGAATGCCTGAGGAGGAAGTGGCATCTCCTTTTCATTGACACAGGAAGAAGATCGAAAGAGGGTGCATCGTCAATCTTCGGAAACACACCGGCTGTGAAGAGGAGAAGAGACGGCACATCGATCTCTTCCTACGGTGACGGTGTTCTTCATCGAAGTCTTGGTGTTCTTCGTCGAAGTCTTGGTGTTCTTCGTGATGAAGATAAAGAGCTCTCTCCTCAATTGTCCACACACAACATCCAACCAAAATAAAATAAGGTTCAACCTTATTTTATTAACTTAAGCTACAATTCAAAAATTCAAAACTTAAATTAAATAATTGAATTGGGTGTTGGAATACTTAATGAGAGGATAGGTAAAGTTACCCAATTAATGGGAAGTTAAAAAGTTATAAGAGTTACACAACTTAAGTGGGGGGGTTAAGAGGAGTTAGGGAGTTAATGGATTTGAAAAGGTGGGGCCTCGTGTGGGCCCCACCTCACCTTTAATCCACTCAAGAAAAACTAACAAACAGTGGGTCCCACCCTAACTCCTACACTTAGGTTCTAACTCATAGAAAGGGAAATAAATTTCTTAACGATAATTTTATTTCAGTAACACTTAATCCACAAATTTAAACAACTCATAACGAGAAAACACAACTCCAGAAAAGGCATTCCTAAGCAATTACTGGTGCTATGGTTCCATCAGTGCCCTCAGAATTCGATTCCGAGCACCGGTTCAAAAGTTAGAAATTCACGTTCCTTCGTTCACTGAATGTACCCGAGCTAAACTTCGGATAGAAATTCCGGGCACATCGGGCCTCGAAATCAAGTGCCGTCTGAAACTGCGTTCTTTTAAAATCCCAGAAAAAATTAAGAAAAAATATCCCTTGAATTTTACAGGTCTTTAAAAAATTATTTGATCAGACCATCAGATTGGGATTATGACTCTATGGTGAGTCTGTAACATGGTGTTTTTTATAAGAGAGTTATATATATTCATGAGATTATGAGACTTGGGACACAAATTAAAATGGTTATACATAAATAAATTAATTAATTTAATTGAAACAGTCCCTGATTTGGATCCCCACACACTATAAGAAAGGGGGAGGTCTATCCATACGTGTGATGGCCGAAATGATAGGGAAGGGGAAGGAATAAGCCACTGGACTTTATCATTTTCATAGAATGAGACCAGATCAAGGTTTGGTGGCTTTTAGGAGTGGATTAAAAGCCACAAAAGTAGTGTTTCTTCCATAAGGTATGATGGTCTTTTAGTTTATGGCCCCAATACCCATAGATTGAATATTATATTGTTTTATAGAATCTTTAGGATTGATAATGACCCCATGTTTGTTGATCTATACTTAATAGGTGGAAAAAGGGGATTTGAGATGCTAATAAGTGTTTTATATTCAGGAAACCTACCTACATGGTTTTTAGTTTTAAGAACACTTGATGTTTATTCTTCCTATTACTTAAAGAAGTGAATAATATGATGACAAAGTAAGCATTCTAAGGGACAGGCTATGTGTTGTTAGTAGGATTGTAATTGATTAAATTACTAAGTGATAATTTTGGTGGGGAATTTCCATATAGGTTTCACAACTAGAACCTATGTGTGTGACATGTTGTGTTTGAGTTCATGACCAGACATGGACACATGGCCAAACCATGTGAGGTATAGAGGTACGTACATCGTATAGGGTACATGCCGTGTACCTGATTAACATGTAGTGTACATGGGTATTACAAACCATGTTTGGCTGGAGTACACCCCCATGTGGGGTTATGGTATTACACGTCATGTTCTCGGGTATACATTCCATGTACCACCCCTTTGTTACACAATTGTGAGGTTTGGATGTTTTGACATCTAGGGTCAGAATCAGACATAAGAGGAGAAGGTGTTGAGTGTTTCTATATATAGATCATAATGGTTGGATCCTTTCTACATCTGGATTTCAAATGGATGGGTTTTTTATAGTAATTTAGTTTAGTGGGATAATATACATGAGGTTTCAATTCAAAATCACTTAGAGGATGGGTTGAGTTATATAAGGTCAGGAAAGAGTTTTAATCATGGTTTTTTCCGATGCCATAGCTTGAAATGGATATTTTCTTGAGGTTCTTTGGATGGATCCTGGAATTTGAGAATGAGTAGTATCTATGGAGTTATATTGGGTTGTTCCTGTGTATAGGGACCAATTTCACAAGTTTAGAGCTTCTGAGGTTTAGATCCTATGTTTGTGGATTAGGGTTGTTAGAGTATTTAGGACTGATTGACATTATAGGATGATGTATATGGATGGTTGTTATTGTGGATTGAGTTGAATGTTATATAATCATGATGAGTCTTATTGTGGGATTTTATCTAGATAAATTATATTTGGATATCATGGTTGGCTATTGGGAAAACCTACATAGCATGCGTGTTCTTTTCGATTCCTTCACTTGAGGTTGTTTTATGTGATTTGACTTTGCATAATGGTTTGGTTATTAAAAGGATTTGGGAGGGGATGCTTCTATATTATTTCGAGTTCTAATGATTCATAGAACATATGCCTCTATTTATGTGTTGTCTTAATTGACCAAGTGAAAGCTATATTTAATGGATGACCTAGAGAAGGTGTGTGTGCCTAATTTTTATTGGTTATGGAAGTTACATGTTGACCCTTATCGATGTATTAGATTACGGGGTTGAGATATTTCATGATGAGATTGATTTATAGCCATCTCTTGTAAGGCTATATTTTTTTAGGGAGAAAATGGGTTACACCAATGGGGGTGGTGGTTGACACTATTGGGATGAAACTTTTTAGAACCTAGTTGAGTTGTAAGGGTTGTGATGTCCTTGATAGATATCAAAGTGACCCAAAGCTATGGTTATGGATATATAAAATTGGGAATTGGGGACATTAGTTTCCCGGAATGGTTAGTATACTATATAGATTAAGTGTCTAACTAAGGCTCTAGATATATATTATATACTCTTTTGGTTATATTCCAAACTGATTATCAAGTAATTTATGGTATTCCAGTTGGATGGATGGTGGGATGATAATCTTCATCCATTGATTGATTGTTGGATCATGGTTTTGGGAATGTTTCATTATACTGTTGAGTATAGAGTATCCGAATACACATGTTGGTGGTATGGAGATAGATTAATGTTCCATACAAAAGAGGAATGTTTTGGATATGATTTCATAATGAATCTATGGACACTAATAGTATACATTGTGGTTATAGTGAAAGTATGATGATATTTTTGATGATGGAATGTGTGATAACCCTCTTTTTAGAACAATTTGTATATCCATTACACATTAGATTAAATGATTTTTTGTGTCCTTACGTATGTACCAATGGGAATCACGGATGATTTTTATGTGTTTAAGGCTTCTTCAGATCCCAGAACCATGTTTTTGGGTTAAAAGGGGGCGCCACATGGTTGAGACAAACTGTGTGGGTTAGGATTAATGGCTATGTGAGAGTCTACAAAATTTTCAGCTTTTTAACAAAATTTTTTTTCATGGATACCACACATTTAGTCCAACCGTGCAGAGTAACAATTAGATGTTTCCATAGAGGTATTGAGTTGATCTTGGTTTCCGCACAGTTTGAGAAACTCTTTAGGTAAATCATGTGATCCTGGTGAATGTTTTATTTAAATAAAAATTAAGGTAAGTATTTTTTTTCACCCAATTTTTTGTTTCTTCTTCAACGAACATCAACCCCACATACTATAGAGCTCTCCATTAGAGCCTATTATATTCTTTGAACCTAGATGTTCATCCGACCACCATTTTAATCATTGATCATCACATCTGATCAATGGTTATATGGTCTGCATTTAGTTTTATCTATTCTTGTTTCATCGTAATAATGGTTGTTCTAGTTGATTTTAGGTGAAAATCCCTTATTTCTCATCCATCATACATTCTTCAGATCTCTCCTAAACTAGGATGAATTAGGACTCAATACTGGATGAAAACTATAATACTAATCTGAGTTAGGTGATCTATACATTCTTTTTGTATTTACTGGTTCTTTTCGGGGGATCATCATTTTTCCACCCATCGGACTTTCCAGCATGGACTTGTTTTTTAGATACTTTCTTTTAGTAGTTTTAGTCCATCCTCTTAATGTTTCATGTAAGTTATATTAATGTTTTTTGGGCCTGTTTCATGATTCATGGTAACCCATGGGTTGTTACTTAAGGAAATTCCTTGTTTATGTCCATTTAAACCACCCATGCGTTGTGTTCCTTTGCTTACAAAGATATTGGAAGTATGTTGATGCCTTTTTGGTCATGAATATCTTACATAAGTGATTCATTGCCTCCTCTCTTTATTATGTCTTATTATTACATGCCTATTTTGATAGGTTGTCTTAACATAAACATTTTATATGGGTAGGTATAACTATAAGTGTTGATTAATGGCATAATAACTGGTTTATATCAAAGGGTGGGCCCATATGCTTATAAATGATAAATGATAGTCAGAAGCCTTTGTCCATTGGGGAGATGTAGTTGGGGGCATGAGAACAAATGGGCTTGAGGCACCATTGGGTGGAATCTAGGTCTAGGATGTTATTATGGGGTATTATAGGCAACATCATTTTCATGTTCACCTTACATTTTGGTGACAATAGATAGAGATAGTATGGAAATAGAATTTGGTAATATATTGTTCCTGAGAGTAGATACCCCGCATATAGGGATATCAAAATTATCTCAAATGGATTTTGGTTTTTCTAGATTTTGATTGTTATAATTAATTGGGTTTCACCATTTGGTGAGACAAATGATTAATGTTGTTACTATTGATGCAATTGTGGGTTCTATTTCGGTTAAAACCTGATTATTTGAGGGTATTCCATCTCATGAATTACATAAGAACATGTTATAATTCAATCCCATTAATTATTCCATTTAATCTAGGATAAATTACGTATTTCATGCTTGTGTGATAGTTTTTGTGATAGTTGTACCTACTATTGTGATAGTTTCTGTGTAGTGGATAGATGAGTGATGTAATATTTCATTTCCTATGGATTATGGATCATTTTGAATTGGGAAATTATGAAAAATGAAATGTAAATAATAATTAAAATGAACTTTATATTTGTATGTTTTGAATGGGATCTAGATTTTGGATTCATGAGATATTATGGGCCCTACTGGATTTGATATTGGTAAACCCTTGGTGGAATTTCCTGGATTTCTAATTATGAAATGAAAACAAAAAATGGAAATGATGATAGAAACATGACCAGAATAGAAATATTTTTGGGAAATTGGTATAATATCTAGTGTTTTACGGAATATTCTTTATACAATACTAGATTTAGGAATGGGTAATGGGTATGACTTGGTTTCTTGGATGGTATTGACACGTCATGCTCTTTTGAGGTCTGTGCCTTGATATAATTTTATTAGGCTAGAGTGTGGAATTGTAGAGACATTCCACCATGAATACCTCTAGTGGTACACTGTGAGAGAGGTGATGACCACACATCTGAGATGTTGGTCCACAATCTATCATTTGATCCTCCATTAGTGTCAGCAGACACACCAGTGTTTTTTCTAGACATAGGTGTCGAGGCACAGTTGGTCGAAGGCTTCTTTCGGTACATACAGAACTATTAGGGAGCACCACATGCTACTCTGTCAATGGAAGAGCTAAGTCTGGTGCTTTGGCAGCAATATCCACCCACATTTCCAAGGGATGGAAGACCATAAGCTACATAGTTTTGTCTTGAACAAAATTTAGTGATTTTTTATCATTTGGAGATGCCTCAGAAGAAGATGGTCAATCTCATGACTTATATGCTACGTGGAGTGGAGTGGCACTAATGTGATTATTTGAACCAGGATGACAGGCTCTGATATATGGGTTGGACTTATTTCTAGACCTTCTTCTACAACTAGTTTTACCCCATGTCTTTGTGATTAGAGCAAGCTAGTGATTTCATTCATATTGAGCAGGGCACAAGTATAGCTTTGGAATAATTGGAATGCTTAATAGATTTGCATCATTTTTCACAAATTATTCTTACATATGAGCTATCAAGGTTTAGATTCATCAAGGAAGGTCTCAAACTTGATATCAAATCTCAGGTCAACTTGTTTAGATTGAATTCTATCACTGAGATTGTGAAATAGACGATGACCGCATAACGGTTTTTAGGGAAGATGAGGGTACAAAATAGGGGGTGTTGTTTCGTGACTTGGCGGATCTACATCATCTGGTCAGAACTAACACTTCATGGATCCCCGCAACAAGGGTGTTTGTTAGGAAAATAGTTCTAGTAGATTGGTATATTTACATTAGTGTGGTATGTGAGGCCACATGATGAATCAGTACAACCACAAACCATTATTTTGTTATGAATGCAGTTGTTTGGGGCACTTGCGGTGGGTTTTGAAGACCTTCCCTCTAGTTTTGAGTGGTAGGAGGTCATCATTGACATCATTTTCAGAAGAAACATTTTCATCTCAGGATTAGGATGGGAGCTAGAGGAGTGGAGGCTGGTCATGTAAGGGTAGTGGTGGTTGTGCTCATTGTATCCAGATACTAAGATATTAGAGAAAAATGGGGGGATCCGCTCAGGCTGACCAAGCAGTGTCATAGGACTGCTATATAGGCCAGAATTATGGAGTGAAACAAACCCAACAGGATCAAAATCCTAGTCCATCTATAGTGAGAGAAAAAATGATAGTAGTTTATACCATTGCATCATCTGTTTTTGATATTGGTCCATCACATAGTTTTATATCTATAATAGCAGTTAAAATCCTCGGGCTTGTATTTTTTCATTCTGACTATGACCCTCTACGGCTTGTCCCATTTACAAAAACCAAAAGGTCCATTGGACCATTCGGTTGACCTGGGAGGTTCCTCCCCACTAGGGAGTCATCCAGGTCGGACCCCACCATGGCGGTCCACCCGACCATGGACCACACCGCGGGCCCCGCCAAGCGGGCCGGGTTGGGCCGCCCCCTTCACGGCCTGGGCTGGAACATGGTCCAGTAGGGTATACCATGACTGAGTCGGGTCAACCCAAATCCGGTTGGGGAGGCCCATGCTGGGTCGGGTCAACCCATGCAGGGTCCGGCCGTGTCAGACCGGACTCTGGTCCATCTAGACCTAGATAAGTGTTTGTGGCCATATCATGAGAACCGCGCATCTGTTTGATGAACCGTATGAAGAAATAGAATTCTTGGATCCAAATGGTAATTTTGGTATACTCCACTTGAGTTTTGGATACTGTTAGAGCATGACCGGGTGGATCGAACCACGAATCCAACTAGGACCATGGATAAAAAATAAAAATAACGTACACACCGAGCGTCTGATTGATGCGCTGTCTGTTGCGTTGGGTCCCAAAGATGTGACATACCATTAGGTTAACTCTTCTTAGATCTTCATTTTGGTTGATGAACGACTAATGGATTGGTGATTAGTTCTACCAAAAGTTCTATTAGTAGAAATCCAGTGGCTAGGAGTGAGGCGGAGGTTGGAGACAGATCATATGGAGGTTAGCACTGAGCGATCCTGTGTGGGTCGGCACTGATTCTATATGGGTCAATGCTCAGCAATCCTGTGTGGGTCAATGCATACTAATTCTGTGTGGGTCAGATTCTGTGTGGGATTGTGCTCAGCAATCCTGTGTAGGTCAGTGCATATCGATCTTGTGTGGGTCAGATGCTGTGTGGGACCTAGCAGGTTTTAGTGCCTATTAACTCTGGATGGGTTGGTTCCTATGTTGGTCATTGTGGTGGTTAGTACCTATCGATCATATGTCGGTCGGAATCAGTATAATCAGCAATAGTACCTATTGACAGAATAAAATGATCTAGCTGTGCGACTAATCATCTGTACATCAATACTTCAATGAAATCCTGGTTTGATATGAGACTGTGTTTGAACTAAGTCTCTTACCTATGTGATACTTTTACATTCATGGTACTATCTTCATGGTGATACCGGTGTGGTATTATTACCTTCGTGGTACTATCTTCATGGTGATACCTATGTGGTACTTTTCACCTTTGAGGTACTATCTCTGTTGTGATACATGTGTGGTACTTTTACCTTTGTGGTACTATCTTCATGGTGATAGCTGTGTGGTACTTTGTAACTTCATCGTACTATCATCATGGTGATACCTTTTTGGTACTTTTAACTTCAGGGTACTATCTTCATGTTGTTACATTTGCAGTACTTCTACCTTTGTTGTGTTACCTATGAGGTGTCCTTCCACCATGTACGAGATTAATATATCTTGATAATTATGTATATGTATGGGAATATACCTAATTAGGGTTGATGCATATTTCTTCGTGCTTTGTGGATTTTCTTTTCTGGAACTCTATGATAACTAGGAGGGTATCAGGGTCCCTACTAAGTATCATTAAACTCACCCCTAGACGGGCTTCGCACACACGTTGTTGTGTTTTGTGCAGATGACGTGTAGCATTGATCGAGGCTGAGGGAGTAAGGACTGGACGATACTTATAGATAGGTCTGGACATTGTATGGAGGTGGACCATTCAGAGTGATATGACACAGAGGAGACTGACAGATGTCGAGAGATGAGGAGGTGATCTAAACCTACCCTATAGGTAGGAACCTAAGAGGATGACCCAGTAGGTGTTTTCATTTAACTTTCATTTGTATTGTACTTCAAGTGGTACTTATACATTTACAGTTGGTCATTTATTCCAACCCCTTTTTACTTTTATCACACTTTTACTACAGCTATTTACTTTGTGGTTGCATTTTGTTGTGTTCTTGGAATGTGTGTCTTTACTGTTTAAAAATGCATTGCCTTCCCGTTTTAGAGATACACCTTTCTGGTGCTAGTCGCCAACCCCTAGCCTATATAAGGAGGGCTTGGGGTAGTCACGACACGAGTCCTGAGGGATGGGTCAAGACATTTATTATGTGCATTCGTTGATGAAACAAAAAATTAATTCATTAATAACTCTCATATTATCATTATTAACATTGTAAGGGATTATTTTAAAATCTCAATCCCACCCATATTTTTCATTTTATAATTTTAGTCAAATAAAATTATTTTATAATTTTATAAAAAATCGATTTAATATGTATTATTTTGTGGGATATCATGATATTTTAATGTAATAGTAGAAATTTTTAACTCTTTGGTACTTATAATAATTAATAATTTTTTTGAAAAAACAACTCCATTTCCCTCTTCCACCAGAAATCTGTTCCTGAAAAAAACATAATTTTCTACATCTTTTTTCTAAAATATTTTAATTTTTTTAATTATTTATTAAATAAATATTTACCCATTTATACTTTTAAAAATATATTTCATAATAATGATCATGTAATTTTCAAAAAACTTTATGTTTAGATTTTACTAAAAATGATAAATTAATATTTGTATTAATGTTTAAGAAATGAATAGAATTTCCCTCCATCATGTCATCTCAAATGTTTTAATGACTCATTTATAATATTCAAAAAAAAATTCATTGAAAATTATTTTAAAATATTAATGTGAAATTTTAGTTTTGAAATTTAAATTTCATAATTAAAATGATATTTTCCTTGATAATTTTTCAAAAGATCAATTGTGTTATTTATAATTATCAATTAAAATACTTTATTTCTGTTGTATGTTTACCACCCTTATTCCAACTCCAGATATATTATGATATTTTTTACTCAGTAAAGTATTTAAATTCAATATCTTGTTTCATTTATATAGTTATTAACAATCCCATCAATGTTTAACATTACTTTGATCATTGGTTTTTAAATTTCTATGAAATATCAAAGTTAGTTTTCATGGAAATGTTAATTACTTAAACCACTTATCTTTTCCTTCATTGGGTGTTCTACATAAATGTTGTTTTTTATGTAAGACAGTATTGATATATCCATATTATTTACTAAATACAAATATATGATGACAATTTATATTAATCATGAATTGTATCAATTATTCGGTATATAGAGAATGCTTTGGATAGGCAGAGATTGGTGGGACATGGTATTATATGTCTCCTCAATGCATATGTAGGTCTCATGAAAAAAATAAATAATTTTGTATTAATATTGGTTTTAATTTTATTTTTGAACATTATTATGATTGTTCTTGATGGTATAGGTATCATGATGCCTACTATTATGTGTAATTTACGAACCGTGGTGAAATATACCGATGTCCCAATTTGGTTCATTACATGACCTATGGCATGACTTCCTCAATTCTAGAGGCTTATGACCTGGATGAAGGTTCCAATATGTTATTTTCGGATTCTATTCCCAATTTATTATATCAACAAAACAATCGAAATAAATATAAAATCACCAAGCTATGAAAACAAAAAATAATCTACGATAATCAATAAATAACAACACCTCATGAAAATACAAAAACATGAAAATGACCATAAACCAATGAAGTAAATATTTCATGCCATACATGTTTCATGATTTTTGATTAAAGAAATAATAATGACACACTATCAACTCCCAATAATGTCCTAACATCATGTATAGTTCTATGATCCATGCGTAATCACAAATCCTAACTCATCAATCTAATAGAAGTCTCTTTCCCTTATCTTATCCACTAAAAATTATTTTTATTCTGGTATATATATGGAATTTTGAGTAGGGTGTGAGTACAATTTAGTAGGTCACCATCAATGTAATCTAATGAAATGTCATGTTTATAACACTATATATAGTTTTATAAATAATAAATACAAAACTTGAATGTAAATAGGTTTCAATTTTATTATTATTAATCAACCACATAGGATTTAGGATCACAGTGACACCCATTCCAATCATTATTTATACGAATCATCTCAGAGTCTAAACCATACACCATATGAATATCAAAAATTATTCTTTTAGGGGATATAATTAATCATTTAATTCTAATACCAATTTAAGGCATCAAGGGCCTAACAAAGATTCCTAGAACCCCTAGACTATTTGAAGCCTCAGCCCTTGACCCACACCTCATTTTTCATAAACAAGCACACACACATATATATAGACATACATTAGAGTCCTCAAAAATCAGTATGATACCACATGAATATTTGGAGCATAATTCCCTTACTGATGCCTCATTGTCCCCATTCATTCATTGGGGGCCTGTAGCATCACTCTATCATTCCATTAGAATTTGTAACATCAGTCTCTAACACACACCTCATATATCAGTCAATCACAAATTTCACCAATTTCATATACTTATAAATGATAAACATCATTAACCTTGTTTTCAATCATTCGTATTTGGTTTAGAATTTCCATTTACCAAATCATGACCGTGTTTATTTATAATATTTTCAATGAAATAGAAAACAATTCAATATTTATCAATCTAACAATAATTATTATAATTTTACGGACTCATCAAATATAAGAAAATCATCCCTTTAAATACCATTATATAAAATTCAATAAGGAATTAGTTCAATTTCATTTACCCCAATTATACCCCTTTTTAATTTTTATAAATCATTAATTCATGTGTGTTGACACATTACTTGGGTTTCAATATCGACCAATATCAAATATAAATTGACACCAATGGGATTAGTGAAGTGTCTCAAAAGTACATGGGAATAAATTCATTATTTCAAATCATCATTAGGATTTCACAATGTTTTTACACAATGGTACAAATACATGTATTAAAATATGATCATGACTATTGGAATAAACATGTATACAATATACCTCAATATCATTGATGAATTCTCACAAACCCATAATCCTCAATTTATTGTTGAACATTCGAAATAAATACTGAATGTAAGATATTGGGAAAAAACTGAAACAAAAATCCGATGAAATTAGATTCATTAAAAATATACTTCTGAACTATCATCGGTGGATGAAATTAGTTCCTATACATAGGGAGAGAAATATATGATATATATGAATCATTTTGATGAAAATATTTCATATTTTAAAGGCTATGATCGCATTCAACAGATCGTTGATTCACACTGGAAGTGGTTCGAGGAGATTCAGAATCCTCTTGGGAGTCTCCAAGAGAAATGTAATTCATGTTATGTTGAAATATTGTGATTAGGGATGTAAATTGGTGGTTTATGAAATTTAAAATATATTTTAGGGGAATTTAATTCTTGAATTTATAATTTCATTTATCGGGCCTTACGGTTTGAAAATTTGAGTTCCATGACTATGCTCCCCAAATCTAAATAGTGAATAGGTACACTAATATGGCTTAATGTTTTTCCTAATCGTGAGTAAATTTTGAATACCCCCTCTGTTTGAGGGTTCATGGTTTGGGTATGTAGGGTGCATGGTTTAGTCAAATCGTGTATCAGCTCTTACCACTCAAAAATAGGAACACAATTTCTAGGGACAAAACACATTATTTTCCCTAACGTGCACAAACCATGTACATTCACATGGTCATAAATAATTCTCATTATTTACTTAATCCAATGCCAAATAAAATACCAAACATGGTATGATAAAAAAGGGTAAAATAATACCAAAATATGATATCAAGAAATCTATAAAATGTCATGATCATATAACCTACCCACTTGATAAAAAATATTCATAGTTCTGAAATCACAATAATTGATAATCCTGAGTTAAATACAACAGACCACTGAGCCAGTATACATTCCTTCCTCTACCATGTTTCATTATAAACATGGTCATGTTTTAATATCACTTGTACCAATACCAAAGTATTTCTCCAAAAAATTACTATGACCTAGAACATGAAATAAATCATCCTTCATAGATGCATCACCATCAAGATCAACATCATCAACAACGATCAAATGATATTGGTCAGAGTGATACGACTAAAGTTATGACATATTTAAAAAATACCATGAATATAACTATACCTCGATGGGTGATCTGATCGATACGCCACCAGTTTGATCCTCTCAACCACCTAAAATGTTCCAACAAACATATGCTACCATTGAATCCTCTAGTTACCCAATATCAGTGAAACCTAAATGAATACACAATCTACCACAATAATATCATGTGTTCATTTACTTCAATCATTATAATACTTCATTCTACCATGATCTATAGCCATAAATTTCAAAATATCCGAAACGTACTCTGATTTATCCTACACGAGACTCAATATTAACAACTCGAACTCGCATTCCTTGATCCAATTGAATGGTGATATTATGTACTTCTATAAATTTCATCATATGGTTTCATCTAAATAGTCACATGACATCTATTTTTATAAAAGAACAAAATTTTTGATAAGTTATACTCCCAAGAATAAAAAATAATAACTGACGCTTGCTCTCTTCATGACCTATTACACCTTGATGGCATGCCCTAATTTCTCATATATATGTATGTGGAAATTTGTACTAAAAAAACCCAGGATACCAACCCATTTTGTAAGAAATTATAGAAGAGTTATTTAATCAGTAATTCATAGTCAAAATATATTCTATGTGGCACCCATTACAAAGAGACTATATCTTCATAAAATATATCCCCCTATTGATCTACTGTGAAAGTCTATAGTATTTTTATGATATGTGAAAATTTTGTAAATTTTACAACAATAACCCAAAGTAGGTCTATAATATAAGTGATTATCATAATAACCACAACAATATAAATGTTAACATCATCCTACTTCCATTTAGGAATGGAAAACTTCTAAACCAACCCACGAGGCTGTTGATACATAGCCTTCAACTGTGGAAATGTGTAGCATAATGTCACATAACCGAAAAATTCCTTTATCATAGTGGTCCACCAATACTGTCAATGTATTTCAGAGTTTATTTTAGTCAATCTATGATTCACAATAAACTTTGAGTCATGAAACTCACACGTTATCTCTTGATACATACATTTATCCACAATAACAAGATTCACTACATAGATGAACTCATCATCATATACTGGCCAATTAGAATGAGACTCTCCACCTATGAAAATTTCTCTCCAGTAAAAAATCTACAGATTGTAACACTAACTCTCTGTGGTCTCGAACAAATGTGGGGAATCAAATGATAATGATATTAATATCATAATCTCCTTGAAATATTATACCAAAATATGCTTCTTAGATAGAAAGTTCATCATCTTACACTTAGAGATAGAATCCCAGAAATCCTAGGATTATGTATTCTAACTCAAATAATCATCAAATTCCTCATTATATAGGCTAAACCTAAAAAATTACTTCATATAGAAAACCAATATTTACTACTAGGGGTTCAAATATCATTGTGAAATGATAAAATGAAAGCATTTTTTGTCGGTATACACAGTGATCCTTGCACCCTAAAAGTAAATTCATAATCAATTTAATCGAAAAAACAAAAAATGTAAGTTGATATTATGAATAGGGTAATTCAATTCATTTTTCCAAAACCTGTTCAACCTAGACACCCCATCTTTAACCCTATGAATCAACACTTCTCCATGTCTTACTCTAAGTACATAACAAAACATGGTATACTCTTCACTAAGATCGAGTAGTATAAATATTTTTGTAGTAGTCAAACATATATTAAAATCCATGAAATCATTATTGCATGATCTATAACATTAAATATGAATCCCTTCGTAGTAAAACATGAAACTGGTTCTTCCACATATCAAATGTCCTCAAAAATCAAATGATAATAAATTTTCAACCAGATAAATCATTGAATATCAAAAATATTCTCAGGTTTCTCAGAAGAAACCATTTCATGAAATTTATCTGTGTACACTAGGAAAACAACATCATAGATTATGTAACCAAAAAAATGTACCCTATAAATATTGAATTGACACAGAGATATCTTTTTATATAGATTATTCCCACTCAGTATACTCTAGGTGATGCTAATATGATTATAATGATCTTCATTAGTCATGGATTACAACAATAATTCATATACAAAAAAAAATTGTTCCTCATATGGGTGGAATATTCGGTTCATTAAGGACATAAATACAGATGGAGAATTCATCATCCCAATCAACATCACGAATATATCGTATAATAAAACCAAATTTTAAATTTTTTCATTAGTGTACTATAAGTTCTAACTCTCAAATGATGATACCCCAATCTCAATTTAATCATACAGAATATTCATTCTCTAAGGAACTGGTCAAAAATATCATTGATTCATGAGGACATGATTTCTTAACCTCTGTTCAGTTTAGTTGTTAGTAATCAACACAGAGACACAATTTACCTTCAACATTCTTAGATAAAAAATGGATACCCCTAGGTTGATGTACATGGATGATAAAATAAAATATCTCAAATTCATTCAGTTGGGTTTTATGTTTTTTAATCACTATTAGATCTATTCTAAAGTGTGGAATATAAACCAATGCATCACTTGAGATGTGCTCAATTGGTAACTCAATATCCCTCTTAGGTGGAAACCATGTGATGTATTTACAAAACATATTCTGAAATATGTTCACTATGTGTGGAAAAAACTATACCTTATACCCACATCATTCATCAAAATACATTAAACCTTGGAGGTGACATCCCCTTATTGATGATGAAATGGAACTTTGTGACCAACATGGACATCACATTCTCAATGATGAATATAAATATCACCCTGAAGAGATGCCAAGGTCACTATCATGTGTTCACAATTTATGTGGTCTCAATACAATACAATCAAATTCATACACAAAATCAAGTAAAAAAAAGACATGTAATGTATGTAAAGATCCTAAATAAAATTATAATCTCCATACTCAAGTGAACAAACCATTCAAAGAACTATTTCATTTGACCATAGAACTGGAGGATGTGTCAATCATAATAATCCCACCCTCAAACTCCATAGTTATATAGAAACCATTCATTGGTTGAGAAGATATAGAATAATGTGGGGATCTTGAATCAAATAACACACTAGAAATCATATATGACACAATAATTTTAGTTATGACTATCGATGGCCTAACCTCAATATACATAAGTGAAAGAATAACATAATTCAATTTTCCTACACCTTTCACATGTGATGCACTCTATGTCCTTGGTTCTATACTAATATGCTAATATGATAACTCTTTAACTAATGTAACACATCTACTGCCTCAACCACCAAATCCATTATAACTCTAACTTCCTGACTGATATATGGAAGAAGACCCCCTTCCATTATTCAGATTTGTACTAGCTTCATTTTCATAACAAATTTGTAATGGGGGTTTTCAATACCAATTCATGTAACACATATTTCTTAGGCATGAAACTCAAATGGTGTTAAGGGGAACTATTGAAAAAATTTACCTTATAACGTCATAGCCCTGGATGCCCCTTAATAGTGCTTTGTGCCCAGTTGGTCACATGGCCTCAAGCGCATACACTCAAATTCCATAGTCTTCAAACTAGTAATGAGGTAATAAGTGGGGCAATGTAGAAACTATATCTTCATTAGAAGAGTATAACATAGCAGGATGATCATATAAGTAGTAGAGAAAGTAATAAAATCAATAGAAACAAATCAAGAATACTAATAAATGATAAAAGAAGAATACGTCTCACGAACTATGTGATGCAACATGTCATATGTCTCTAATAAAGAATCAAAAAAATGATTAAAAGGAAGATATAAAATCCATATAACAAAAGTAAAAAAGGTAAAAACGTATCCCAATAGAATCTGAAACCTCATCTTGGATCCATGCTCTCACGATCCAAAGAATTTAATCATATACGTATAAGAGGGAGTTTTCTATAATCATTACCTGCAATCATATAATATTTTTTCATCCAAAAAAGTGACCCCAAAGGGGTGTGAGATATAATCTCTATAAGAAACCACCAAAGTTCTTTTCCCATCAATTAGTGCATATATATGAAAAGAAATGTTCAATAAGAAAATTAGTAACAAATGAAGTACTCAAAAGTAAAAACCCTATATGCACTGGTTCCCATTTACATTAAATTCATTTAATAATTCAATTATATTAAATTTATATGTATTCATATCTGGATTTATCCAAGCATCCCCCTTGTACCAGGAAGTACAATAGATGCCCCAAATTGTCATCTAACAATATAAGTCAACACTTACTCCAAGTATTTTCATTGACAAGGTAGAGGTGTCATTTATCATTTAATTCCTTATACAATTAATAACTTGAGACAATCTTTAAAATTAATATGTTTTAATTAAAGTATCATTGTAAGTTAAATTTCAACCAACACCCTACAAGCATTTCCCTGTTGAACCTCTCTCTATGTGATGTATAAAGTCCCAACCAATTTATTTTTTCCTCAATACTTCCCAAAAATCTTAAGTATCATCCTTTTCATAATAGTCAAATACCGTATGAGTCCATACATATAATTATCATAGGAATATATGTATACCTAATCATATACGTCTATCCTCAATGATTTCATCCAATGTATACCATAAGGGATCCATTTATGAGTTGTGGCGTGATCACATTTAAAAATTCTGTCTATACATTGAATCGTAATGTAAATCCATGTATCATCTAATTTATAAAGTGTAACAGTCACATGAGTCCTTCCATGGAGTTTTAATTTGTATATGTGTATCGGGCAAGGCTATTTATCATTCATCCAATTCAATTTCATTTTGACATTTCCTTAAACTACTATTTGTGATGGTCAAATCCATTCCATGATCATGATATTTTCTACTTTGGTCCTAGCCCACACAATTTTACATTCCATGGGCTCTGAACCTATGGCATCACCTTATAAAAGACCTTATGATGGTAAAGGTATCCACACTAACTTATACAAGGGTTCTTCATTCTCATCTCCATCGATGTGGGATAGCCATAATCCACCCCCTAGAAGGGACTAGAATCCTTTCTGGAACTTAAAATGGAAATCATCTCTGCTACTATTTTTAACGTCATAGTCTATGCCACAATAATGATATTTTCTTCTTTGGGCCTATCTCATATGATTTTGCTTCTCCTGGGGGCTAACCCTTAGGCATCCCCCAAGAAATGGCCTCGTGATGGGAGAGGTATCCACAACACCTTAAATGATGGTATTAATGCTCCTCCTCCTTCGATATGTGATAGCTACAATCAAAGGTCAAAACCAAAGCCATTCAACACAACCCACCTCAATACGGGTGACTCAATAAAGGACCAACCTCAATGGATTGGCCTTTCATTTAATCATGTGGTTATAATTTTTATAACATGAATCACATGTATTACAATCTAATACATGGATTTAACATCATTATACTTGTATGGGAATATCATGATAATGATTATCCAATGATTCATAAATTTAGTACATAACTTCGTCTAAAAATAACATACATGGGCTAGTAATTAAAGGGCCACTCAAATGCACACATATAAATTTATTTATGTAGAAACCCTAAAAAGTGTATGAATCTAACACATTACTTAATTATAATATAAATCAAATGGGAATATAAAAAATTAAAATATATAATTCAATTGCTTCAATTCAAGTCATATCATAAACTTTACTCACAAGTGAAAGACAATTTAATATAACCATTCTTAAAAAATCAATGGCTTACATGGTTCATGGGGTAAGTCATCTATCCCATTCCATTTAATCAATTAAATTAAAATACAACAAAATTTTAATTCCATTTATAATGAATTCCATTTTGAAAAACCCACGAAGGGGATAACGACACACCTCTCATCATGTCTAAGGAAGAAATCCATAAGAGGTCCAATCCAAGAAACTCAAAAATGGGATGGGCCTTATTCACGGTATAGAACCTAAATCATAAAGGATCAATCCGATTTAAGTAAATAGTGAATCCCTATGAATTCTAGGATTTAAATCCGGTTTAGCAAACACCTAGAAATTGGGTTGATGACATATATGTATATATAAATGATCATTCTTTTAATGATAAGATCATTCCCCACACCTTAGGTTCTTTCTAAATTTATTGTCTAGTATCACGCTCTGATTTATTCCTGTTAGGATGAAATATTAAAAATGGGTGATGAATGAGAAATTCGTACATAAGAGCCTAAATCCAAATAACACATCTGATTCCCAAAAGAACATCATAATATCAAAAACAAATTACCTTATAGATCTAAGGGGATGAACTATGTTTTAATTGGATTCAGGATGATGTATTGATCTGAAAAAAATTCCCTTTGAATTAAGGAGGTTCATCCATGGGTGGTGGATACTCTATATAGGGATGAACATCATATTATTTTTTAAAAAAGAATAATAATTAAATTTAAAATTTATAAAATACCAACATTTACAAGGCCACATGGTTAACCCTCACTATTTTTCAAACCATGCGGAAACCATTTATGGGTTCTAGTAGGCCAAGGGGTACCTTCATTGCTTAAACAAATGGTATACAATCTTTTTAAAAACCATGTTATATGACACTATCATAAATTTATAAAATCGTAGACCTTCCCACAAGACCATGTGCCCAACCATCATGGTTTACACTAATCGTTCTTCCTCTTATTTTCACCCAATGCATGGTTTCTAGATTCCTCCCCAGCGTTAGACACACCAGATCCCTCCATTACTTCAAAAATCATTCATATTCTGCCATATACAAATAATTAAATTGAGAATTGAAGGAAAAATAGAGATATGTTTCTCAAAGTAACATAAGGATCATACATGATTCAACCATTGATGTAATTCATCTATAAATTTCCCTTCCAAGGGTGGTGGACCATGATTTAGGAACAAATATGGCCACTGTGATCATACATTAACCTCCCTCTCCCAGGTCTCATCCTGCACCCAGTCGTGCATCCATAGGACCTGAACTAATTGAATTGACCAACCTCATAGAACCTTCTTGCTATAATCCACAATACGTAAAGGATTCTTCTTAAAGGACACATATACATGTAAATCAAAATTATTGGTAAAAAATGAATGATATAGTTCTGAATACTAAATTCCTATCTAGGAATCATGGAATATTTCATGCATGTATCGGTAACTCAGAGGTTACTACAACTGATATGCTACATGACAGACCCTCTCTTTAATCTCAAATGACACAACATACTAGGTTGAAAGCTTACCTTGTCTCACAATCCTTGTTTTTCATAGATTCAGTGAAACACATAAGAAAACTTGATCCACAAACATGACCTATATAGGTCCTTTATGGTGATCGTTGTTATATTTCTAAAGAGATTGTGCAGTTTTCATCTACTTCGGAATCAACATCACCTTTAATATGGTCTCCTAGACATGATGAGGTCCCAAAATAACTTCCTCTCATACCTCCAGCAAACATAGAGGGAATCACAAAGTACTAATGCACAAATACTCATATGGGTCCATCTAAATAGTATCATGAATTCTATTATTTTAGGTGAACTCAAATAGAGGTATATTACTCTCCATAGAACCCACGAAGTTCTAGATGCATGCTCACAACAAGTCCTCAAGAAACTAAATTGTGAACATTATTTTCCATCTTTATGGGGGTGGTATGATATGCTTAGAAGAACCTTTGTCCCAAAATCCCGCTATATCCCTAGTGAGAATAAAATAGTAAACCGTTCATCCATAGAAAAAATGAAAGAATGTGGGACCCCATGTTATTGTAAAATATCATAGATGTATAACCTCAGAAGCTCATCAGTAGTAATGTTTTCCTTGTTCAGAATGAAATGAGGGACCTTCGTGAAACTACCAATAATAACCCTTATACCATCAATACATCAAGGAAATGCAAGTAAACAGTTCATTAAATCCATTGTGACATCATTACATTTCCACTTTAGAATGGGTAGGTTCTATAAAAGTCTAGCTTGTCATTATTGTTCCACCTTCACCTACTGATAGGTGGAACACCTCAATAGAAAACATTCTACAAATATTTTAATGGACAACCACCAATACTAATTATGTATGTCTCGATGTAGCACGATGATACTTGTATGAACACTCTACATTGAGGAATTAATATCCCACATCATCTCCACAAGTATATATGAAAAGACCCATACATGAATATGCACTCATAGGATCATAGCCTTGTACATAGTTCAATAAGGAGGATGGTCATCACCTTACACACTCTACCATAAGACTAGACCTTTGGATATGATAGCTTCCTCATCCTCACTATGTCTATAAGTATAGATTTAATATCTAAAGAATAAAGGAATGTGTTACCATGACTATAATGAACCTCCATGTGAATCTCAAAAAACAAATCCATAAGCCGGCACTCACTATTGGCCTGCTTTAGTACTGATATCTATTTCATCATTCTTAGTGCATCTTCAATTGAAATTTTATTACCTAAAATGTAGGAATGATTAATGTCAAAATTCTATAGGTATTCAACCACCCATAACTAACACAAGTTCATATCACGCTATAAAAATATTATCTTCAAGGTTGTGCAGTTTTTGTACACCAAAAACTGCTCTCCTAATACGTAATGCTTCCAATACTGAAATATGTGAAAACTACCGGAAACTCAAGATAATGTGATGATTAATTCATCTCATGTGGAATCCACATCTAAGAGACATATGTGATGACTCAATCCCTCTATATAATAACTGAACTCTACGTGATACCTGATGCATCATTGTACACATTGTAACTCTTACATGGGTCTAGAAAAATCATTATTTACATTGAATTCAATATCCCATTCAAATCATAAAAGGATGTCTCATAAGAGTCTGATCATACTTTTGTCACACCATTCATATACAATCCATTCAATGGTGATTCTAAAAGTGAGAATTGTTGTATGAAATGCATCTAGTAACCATCGAGCCCTATGTAACACTATACCTCAATGATGATCTTGGGATACTCACTGGTGACTACTTCTTTTACCCTCTCAGGGTCCACTAATAATATTTTCTATGAGATGAAATGATCCATGAATTATATTTCATCCATTTATAAGTCCCACACTTTGAGATTATAAAATAACTGATGATCTATCAGTGATTTCCAAAAAATCTCATCATTTTTGGCATGGTTGTGTGGATTGTGAGAATACACTAATATTTCAACCATAAAATCCATGAAAACGAATACAGGTATTGATGGAGCACTAGTTTCATCAGTTCCCTGAATTTTATTGTCACATTTGTAAGAGGGAATGATATAACCAAATAATCATAAATATCATACCTACTCTATTTGGTTGTGTGAGGAATTTTAATGGTCTAATATTCACATGATGGTAACAAGATCTCAAATCAGTCACTGAGAAGACCTGATCTACCCAGATCTGGTTGAAATGATGATCTATCTCTGATAGAGGAAACCAAATCTTATCCACCAATATGTTCAATTTTTGGTAATCTATAAATAGCATAGGGGTACCATCATCTTTTTCATAAAAAGGAATAGTGAATTCTATACAGATGTATTGGGTAGGATGATACCCTTTCCTCTTAATCCTTAGCTACCTCTTCAGCTCTTAAATCGTCATTATATCCACCCTATAAATAGGAATGGATACAAGTTTAGCTCCTGGAACAAGATCAATAGAACATTATACCTCTCTCACTAGAGGTAATCCTTGAAGTGAACAACCACATGATGGAAAAATAGTCGGTTGTGTCCCCGAATCATAAAGTTAAAAACATGAAATCTTTTCTATTATCCATCCTAAAACAAGATTCTTAGGTCTAGATCAGCTCACTTAAACATCCCATTCAGCATTGTGAATGAACTCCACAACCTATGGTGATGTATATCCCACCATGGAGAGATATCAATAAACAATAGCATGATATGATATAAGTCAGTTCACCCTATGTATGACATCAAGAATATACATCTAGAGGACATAAATGTTCTATAGGATGTGAAACCCACTAATATCATGAGGGAACTCTCTTCACTGGAATGCACCCTCCGTTTTAATTCCTATCGGTGTGTCTATTGTCATAATACCCTCAAGAAATTAAACACCAATCCCATTAATCCCTACAATGATCATTGATATAAAACTACGTAACACACCTAAATCAAAAAGTGTTGATGCTAAAATGGAGGTTAATAGAATATTACCTCCAATAGAAGAATGTATGGGATCCGACATCTTATGGGTATGTTTCACTAAATATACCTGGCATGAATTGAAGCCCTATGAAACTTCCTAGATATCCTCAGTTGATCCCTCCTAATGAAGCTATGAACATGGGGTATGGATACCATGGTCATGACAATCACCATGGTCTGATCAGCCTACTGTACCTTATAATCCTTCCTGATGAGAAGCTACTAACCATTCTCCTAAATGTGGAGCTCTTGGAGACCCTATCTTACAAACTACTAGTGGAAATATTCTGTAGAATCATTGTAGATGGCCTATATTTCCACAAGATCAGCACTCAACTGGGTCCTTCATAAATATTGGCCTCGTGTGACCTATCCTACAACACTATAGCACCTCAACAAGCTACTTTATGAGATGTTCTGAATGATGATATGATTACATGGAATAACCATATGAAAATTCCTATTACCTATTGATGTAGTTCTTGATCTCGATGATGGGTCTCCCTAGCTCGCCCATCTAGATTTCCTCAGGTTATGATCTATGATCAAAATTTGATTCTCTATCCTAGATACACTAGTCAATCGAAAGGAATTTACCTGTGATCATATTTGGTATCTAAGACCATCCTTAAATCACTTTTCTTTTGATAACTCGTAACCCATCTAAATAGGTGTGAATCATTAGAGTACAGTTAAAAAGGATGAATAGTATATGCCTGATAGGGAATACATTTATAGAGGAAAAAACTCCCGTGATCGATTGGTCCTTATCGTCTTGGGATAGAATTAATCATAGAATTATATATAAAATTCCATCAAGAACATATAACAATGATGAACTATATGAGTGATAACATCCCACCATCACTTGGCGGTATCACACAACCTATATGTACTGAGCTTTTTCATCCTCCAAAAAGGAATCTATAAATGCTCCAAAATAGAAAACATGGCATCTATCCTTGACTCTACAGCCTATAGTCCACCATACCCTAAAAAAATGGGTGGATTCTATAGTTGAAGATCAGGTGTCAACTATTCCATAATCAGGGTTGGTCACAGTTCTCCCTGAATAGTCCGCATTAACCGCATAAATCTTTCACAAAACTATGCCTCAACACTTACATCTAGTATAATATGTTGTTTTTTAGCTGGAACTAATAGAGGTTGCACTAGTATCTTATGGACACCACCTAAAAGGTGTTACCATGGCCACCCTCATGGCGTACAACTAGAGGGCGTGGTGGGGGTGTGTCTCTATAATTATAAACATACAACTTGGTTCAAGATCATTATTATAGTTTGAAGCTCAAAAGCATAGATATCCATATAGGGTAGGTAAAAACCTTACTATTTAATAACATACCCCTTTGCCTACCCCATGGGATAGGTATGGGAATCAAAAAAATAACAGTAACTACCAAAATCTCCCCACTATGGTCGGGTTCGGTCAATTTCTCTACAAGAAGCAATTTTAGTATCACTTGTCTTTATAATCATTTAATTTAAAATAGAGTTCACATTAACTTTCATTTAATTGATACTCATTTCAAGTTTATCACATTCCATTTATATGGTAAATTTACTATCATGAAAAATTCCAATTCATGGGGACCTAATCTCCTAAATAATTAAAGCTTGACATCCACTTATGGAATATCATATCACAATTCACATTGAGGATGAAGCATGATCTTCAATATTTTGACCCCAAGGATCCCATACACATCATGGATCAAATATTGGTTTCCATTTGTTTCACACCATAATATATCATGATATACCAAACACAACAATAGGCATATATACCACAACAACTATCACAGTAGCATAAAGTAAGAATTTTTTCCAAAATGGCATGGTATAATTCAAGGCATGTGAAATCTAGAGGGTTTATATATGATGAATCTATGGAATTCCATTTTCTCAGTTGTTTAATACAAATTATAACAAAAAAATACCAAAAAGAAAATCATAAATAATGTGCATCACTGAGCTGTGAATATAATTAAAATGTAAAATTAAAAATCCAAAAATAGAAAATCAATTCAATGAAATTGGGATTTTTTCTATACATGGGTCATATATTCCAAGGCGCAGCTCATTAACAAATTCATATGAATCTATATCATTATATTTTAACCAAATATTTAGTCATAACAGAAATTAAATTCCTCTCATATTCCATTGTAATGTCATGGATCTAGAAGCAACTTAATAGTGATATGTGCCTAGTTATAAACATGGTCTTAATCACGTCACCCAAAATTCAAGAATCTACTGACATATAGTGAGGGCCTAGGTTAGTCATTGGGGATAGTATTCCACCATTTGAAGAGAGTAAGACATTTTAAACACCATAAATGTTCTGGAAGTAGTACTATAATATAGTTGAAACAAACAATGAAATAATGATAAATGACAACAGAAAAAATATGTCTCATATATAGAGTGATGATACATTCTATATTCCATTAATAAATTAGAGAAAACATGAATATAAATAAGATGTAAAATCAATATGAAAAAAGTAAAAAATGAAAAATGGTATCCCAGAAGCATCCCAAGCCTCATCTAGGCCCCCTGCACTCTTGATCCAATAAATAAAATCAAGTACCTATAAGTGGGTATTTTCATTTACCATTTCTTTCAATCATATAATATTCTTTGGTTACAAATATGTGACCCAAAAATAGTGTGATATATAATCCTAATAGGAAGCCACCCAAGGTCTATTTCAATAAGGAATCGAATATATGTGACTTGCAATTTTCAAATAGAAAATCCATATGTAGGGAAGTACAAAAATTAATCATCATACATGCACTTGTTTTCATTTACATTAAATTCACATTCTTTTAAAAATTCAATAATAATGAATTTATATGTCTCGAGATCCAACTATAGCCAGAAATCCCTTGGGTAACATGATGCACAATATATGCCTCTAATGTGAATCTAACAATATAAGTCAAGACTGACTCCATGATTGTGCATTGGCTTGGTAGACACATTATAATTAATTTCATTCCTTATACAATTCAGAACCTTATCCCCTCCTTGACATTCCTATACTGGAATTCAAGTATCATTTTAGGTGAAATATCAACCAACACCCAACAATAACATCTCTGGATAACCTCTCAGAAACAAGATCTTGATCAAGGTGAGGTATAAAGACCAT
The DNA here is from genome assembly GCA_963277665.1 of Viscum album. Lineage (NCBI taxonomy): Eukaryota > Viridiplantae > Streptophyta > Magnoliopsida > Santalales > Viscaceae > Viscum > Viscum album. The sequence goes on from OY728158.1 coordinate 438,502,994, forward strand.
TATAATTGAGTCTGTCCTTGTAACTTTACACAAATCCCAAGTATCATGCTTAGCATAATAGTAAAATTCCCTGTGAGTACATCCATGTAATTCTCATAAGAATCCATGTATCAAATAGCATATATGTCTAGAAACAAATAGATTGTATGTGATATCCCCCAATGGATCCATGTATCACCTAAGGCATAATCACATTTAACCATTGAGTCTATCCATCGAATCCTATGGTGGATCCATGTATCACCAAATGTATAATGGCCAATAGTCACATGAGTCCATCCTTGGAATCATAAATTTAGTCCATATATCACCAAAGTCTATTTATCATTTAACTAATTTAGTTTCATTTATACAATTCCATAATCATGCTAAGGTCAAAACCAAAGGCATTAAATATAACTCAACTCAAGAAGAGTGACTCAGGAAATGAACAACCTCAATGGTATGACCTTTCATTTACTATGTTGGAATAATTATATAATAATAATAACATGAGTAATAATCTAATGCACAAATTTATCATCTTTTAAATCATATTGGAATGACATTATAATAAGATTCCTCTGCATAATCAACTAATTACATAGTGTGGCCTCAACATAACTCATGACAGCTCATAATTCAAGGGTCATTCAAATACTCACAAGGACATTTCAAATATAACATACCTAATAAGCCTACCAAGATATCTCATGAATTAATTTTAATAAAATAACATGGTAAAATATTGAATTAGATAAATTCAATTAAATTGCATCAGTTCAGGTCATAGTCTATAATTTACGCACATGGGAATGGAAATTTAAGTCAATCATGCATAAAAATGAAATGTAATACATGGGTAAAGGGGAAATTCATCCATCCTATTTTTATTTAACCCATTAAATTACAAGACAATGACATTATAACTCTATTTAAAATCCATTAAATTTTTTAAAACTCATGAACGGGATAAAGGCACACTTCAAAAGGTGTCTAATGCATAAATCCATAAATTTTTCATTTAAGGAGACTCATCAATTGGGCGGTACTTATTAAAGGAATATAACCCAAAATATATTTGATCAATTCTATTTAATCTGTTAGGGATTCCCTAACAATTCAAGGACTTAAATTTGATTTAGGTGATGCCCAAAAATTAGGCATGTGACACGTGGAAACATATAAATGATGCAACATTTATCGAAAAGTATATGAATACGTATATTAGGTTTGTTATAGATAGCTCATACAATATCATTCTTTGATTCATACCAATTTTGAATAATATGAATAAAAGATGAAGAATATGAAAATAGGTCATATGATCCTAAATCCAAATAGAAAATCTAATTCCCAAATGAATGAAATAATATCAAAAGGTAATAAAGTCCAAACCATTATGGATACAAGGGGAAGAACCGTGCTGAAATAAGAGTATGGATAAAAAAGGGATATGAAAAACTACCCTAAGAACCGTTGATGAGATTCCATGCATAGTGGATGATATGCGTAGGGGATGATCCTCATATTAGTATTTAAAAATAATTATAATTAAATTAAAATTTTATAAAATTCTAAAAATTATAGGGATGTACATTTTACCAATAGGAGATATCAAACAATGTTCAGATGGTGAATAGTTTCTTATAGGCCAAGGGGAACCATCTTAGTTTACCAAGACGGTTTACAAACCATGTTACAGAAGTGTGACAAGACACTATAAAAATTTACTAAAATTGCAGACCTATCCATATGCTTGTGTGGCACAACCCACACAGGTTTCACTAACTTGGCGACCTCTACTTTTCAACCAAAACACGGGTTCCCAGCTCCAGATGATCCACAACCACTTCTGATCCCTCCATTACCTCAAATATGTAAGAACCCAACTCTTTTTTTCAAGTATGGATATTTATATTGGTATGTTTTTTAGTAAAAATCCTGAATTGAAAAATTTACTAAGTACAAGTTGTTTACTTTTGATTACACATCATGTACCTGGTTTTTATGTGTATCCATATACTAGTCGCATAAGGGCCAAGTACATTGAAATATAGGTGACATGGTAAACTACCTAATTTGTGGGCCAGTTGAGGCTAGTACATGACATGTACATTAAATGAACACACTATGTTTTTTTCTATTTAATTGATGAGTTGGGTCAGAGTCGCATCTCATCTTCATAAAACACTTCTTCACATTGTGTTTCATACAGGAGAGTGACGTAGAGTCAAAGAGCATTTATATCCTCTCGTTCCTACATCCAATATCTTATTGAGACACCACCAGGTGTGTTGGACTCCCACTGGTGAGTTATATCTTCTCCTATAGCCTCTCTTCCTGATTTCTCTTATCTATTGTGTTATCCATGGTTGAACGTTTTTAACCTTTTGTATATCTATGTTGTTCTAGGAAGATTCACAGGCCGATGTCCAACTATTGTGATCTACCGACATTGAGTAATGTGTTTTGTGCCTTTCTTGGTTGTTTTTGGATTAAATTTTCTAGAATAGAAGAATATAAAGGTTTTGGGTATTATATTTTTTTGGAATTTTATCCATATTAGTTACATGTTATGGTTTATTTGTTTGAAAAGGATTATTGCTTATGCATAATGTTTATTACCATGATATGGGTGTGTTTACCATATTTGATTGACTATGGTCATTTGGTATACAATACCTGTTAGGATATCTTTGTAACCATGCCACGTATTTTTAGGATGAAGTTACAATTTATTTTAGATGCATGTGCTTCTCATTGTGAATGATTGACCATGGGGATTTGACTATGTGATGTTTATTAGGTAGGGTCATTTATGTATACTTGTTGTTATGTTGACACAGAAGTATTAATTATGAGAGCTATCGGGTGGTCATAGACCAGAGGGGTTAGACCATGAGAGCTACCTATATGGTCGTTATTAAATGAATGTTAAACCTTAGGGCATTGAATGTGAGAGCTTCCACGAGGTCATTATAATTTATTTTCACTATGAAGACCAATGGGATATTGACCATGAGAGCTAAACAGGTGGTCGTTTGTAAATGATTAGTACTATGTGGGAACAAAGGGGTTAGGATGTGTCATATTTCCTAGAGGTTCATTATTTTATTGAATTGATGATATGTTAAACTAGAGGGGTTAGACTATGAGAACTTTCGCAGGTGGTTTCTTATGAATTTTTATGTGATTGTGACCATCCTTCCATGCCAAAACACAAGATTAGACTTAGTCAGAATTTTTTATTAGATGTTTTTTTTGAGATATCAATTTTTCTATTACATATGGGATATAGAGGTTAGGAAAGATCTTGAGAATTCATTATTCAATATATTGAATAATTAATGAACGTAAATGAATATAATTGAAAATGTATCAATTTTTACTTTTGAGTACTTCCTAGTTTATTGCATCATTTTTCATTTTACCTGCTATATAAATTCACTGACAGTTAGGATCAAATATTTTTTTGGTTGCCTACTATGATTCATTCCACGACCTATTTGAGTCATTATTTTATACCCAAATAGATTATATAGTTGCATCTATTGATAATGGAAAGAAACCTTCTTCATTAGGTACTTGATTGCTATTGGAGCTGGAGAGCATGGGACCAAGTTGAGGCTTGTGATGAGGTTGCAGTTATTACTTTTCTATAAATTGGTTTTAGTACTATATTTCCAATATTTTTACTTGTTTGGATGATTTCATAGATACATGTGAAATGTATCATTATATATTCTCTAGTTGTTATCTTATTATCAGTGTTTTGCAGTTTACATTTGTAGTATGGTATTACTATGTTTTCCATTGTTTACTATTTTTATTCTACTGTGTATACTCTACCAATGAGGGAATAGTTTCCCCATTATTAATCCTTGACTTTCAATTTTAGTTTGTAGCCTCTGGTGTTTGGGGAAATGTTCTTGAGGTTATATGACCATCTGGGTTTAGGGCACCTTTGTTTAGCACCTGAAACTGGGACGTTACAAATTTGTATCAAATGAGATTACATTATACATTGTATTACTATTTGGATCCTATAGAATGGAAAATAAGGAATGATAGTTGTTAATAATTTGTTCACAGGAGTAGCTAACCTGTGTATATGGAAAAGCTATGTTACCTCAAATATTGTAATTTTTTGGGTTTTTCAATTATTACAGTTGATCTGATTTCATAATTGGTTGATTCACTTGTTTTGTGCTATTATCATTGATATTAATGAGGTTCTATTTCTATTGTAACCCGATGAGATGAGAATATTACATCTCATTCAACTAATAGGATCTTGATAGAGATCACATGCCATGTATTATTGTCATTCCATTTTTGGGGCATTACAGATCTCATGTTGTTTTGACAGTTTTTGTGCTAGATATGCATGTTGTTGTGATAGATTTTGTGATATAATACCTTCTATTTTGAGAGGGAATATAAATATGTAATGTTTCATTTTCATGGACACCAATCTTTTGTCCCTGAGGTGTTATGTGCCCTCTTGTATTAGAATTTAGTGGATCATGTTTGAACATTAATTTCATTTTGTAGGGTTATGATATGAATAAGGAAACCAAACTTTTATTCATTGGAGTATGGGAACTCACGAGTCAGAATTTTTCATTCCTAGGATAAAATTTTATGTTTTTAAGTGTTTTAGAGAAGTTTCATAGGCTTACTATCCATAAACCGAGACAACACAGTGTGTGATGTTATGAACATACATCACATATTCTTATTTTCTGGAAGAATCAATTTTTATTAAGTACATGTTGTGTACTATATGTATATGTCATATAGTCTTTAACCGTGGGACTTACTGTGTGACAATAGACACGAGGTTTGGAAACTTCTGGTATAACATGCCTTGTCTGTATTTTACATGCTATGTTGTAAATAACAGTGTATCCGACTGTGTGACAAGTGACATGGGTGTATGAAACATAAGGTGTACACACCGTTTCAAGATTGTACATACGGTGTAGTAATAAACTATGTATCTAGCCATGTGTCTAAGGAAACATGAGTATGAGACTTAAATGGTACGTGCCATGTCTAGGGTTAACACACCGTGTAGGTTTTTGTAGATAGAACCCTTGTGAGTTTGGCCATGTAGATGGACATTTTCAGGAGGCAGGACTTGAGTACACTCCGTGTGCATGGATGGAACGTCGTGTACCTGTGATGTTCAGAATCCAATGCATGTTAGGTAACATTACTATGTAATAGCATGAGTTTACACACTATGTATGATTACTACACACATTTTAGTCATCTTTTGTACCCTTTGAGGGACTGTTACTATTTTATTCCTCGATGTCAGTTTTGGACTCGTGACTATTCCTTTATAAGTATTTTTCCATGTACATCATGATGGAGGTACCTATGAAGCGTTATGATGACTCCTAATAGGTGTTTTATGGTTTACTTTATTAATGGATAGGTTATTCCTCTAGTTATCATTTGCAGTTGTCTCTTGGTAGTGAGACCAATGCGTAAATGATCAGTTGGGTGTTTGGAGTAGCCTAGTTGAGATATCTGATCGGAGATGAGCTATGGGATATCTCTCAAGATGTTTTTCTTTTGATGATGGTTTCCCATGTGAGATGTGCCTTTTTTCCTATGATTCTATGAGCCATGTTTCTTCTAGAGAGTCCTTAATAGGATCACTCATCTGTGTATCATTTTAATGATCCCTGTCATGGAACTCCCTTTCTATTTACCATTTGAAGATGTCTTGTGGTATTCCTCTACATACATGATTTTGAATGAGTTTTTAAAAGAATGAACTATTTTTTTGTTCATTCATTGTGTGGTTAAACAACTGCGAATGGGTTCCTTTTTTGAGGAACTAGGTTGGTCCAAAAATATCTTTATAGGTTTCCTTGGTTGTTAAAAAGGATTTTTTTGATAACTTGTCATTCATGATGGTTTGATAGTGTTTTAAAAAGTTTTAAAAGGTTATTTGGTGAGAATTTTATATTTTACTTTGATCTGATTATCTAAAGTAGTTCTCTAGGGGATCTTGAGCCTATTTACTCTGTTTCTCAAACCCATTAGTCGATGATTATCCTTCGTAAGATGTTTTCCCATGATAAGTATCAATATTAGATCTTATTGTCTTGTTTTATTCTAATAACATTTGATGTTGGTGTGGTCCAAATGTCATTATCCCTGGTAGGAGATCTGGTTTTTAAATGACATCTTCGTTCAGAGGGGTATTCATTGTACCATGACGGTTGATGTGGAGAAAATTTTGAGGATTACTTGGTTCTCTGAGTTAGACATGCCTTAGGGCATGGTCATCTATTTAGAGGTCATGTAAACCTCCCCTTTCAATAGTGATGGATGACTTGGTTGGTCATCACACATGTTAATTGTTGGTAAAATGATGTGCTTTAGAGCCTGTTCTTCTATGAGCCGTCTGGTATAGGGAGCATAGGGTGGAATGCCTTTGCATAGTACCCTAGAATGCATCGCTGGTCTTGTAAAATCTGGGTAGAGTATGTTAGCATAAACAATACCCATAGAGTGCGAATTGTTTAAATGAGTCATTGTGTTCTGTTATATCATTGATCTTTGAGATTTAGTGTAAGTTCATAGGTTATCTCAGGTGTAGAGTGACATAAGCATTATGAAACCTTTCTATCCCACTACTAGGGAGGACTTTCTGGGACACGAGTGTTTTGAAACACATGTTAGACTATCATTTCGGCTTTATTCCATGTGATGTGACATGGTGATCAGGGTTCATGTAATGACCGACATGCATTTATGTTTCTTCTAAAATATCTCATTTGAGAGAAGTTATTTCTTCTCAACGTATAAGACACTTTTAGGTAGGGAGCGTCACATCAGTTCTGTTTCAAATTTCTTCTTCCAAGATAGAAGGAAAACCATAAAAGGACCGTATGAAAAGGTTTGTATTTACTTGAATGCTTTTGAGGGTTGTGAGACTTTTTTTCCCTTTTGGTACTTCCTAGTAAGCACAATGTTGTAGTGATCGCCTAAATGACAATGTGTCAGAAAGTAAAATCGAGTTTCCTTTAGGAGGTCAACCAGTAGTGGTCCTGCTATCCATTTTCGTTAATCCTTTAATTCATCTTAGTGTTCACTTTCTTAAATGGCGAGCATGTCCCGTATCTTGACATCGTATTGAGTTCACTAATAGAGTGTTTTTTATTCATTATTCTATAGTTGGAAGTCATTGGAGTGGTTCATGATCTCTTTATGTGTTGTGTGATGGATGTGTCGTTTTAGAAGAGACTTCACTAAACATGAGTGGTACGTGAGTTTCCATGAAAAAACACCTTGGATAGACTCTTGAATAGTACCAATTCTGTGATGTGACTGTATGGAGGATGCCAATCAAGGTTTAGTAAGTTTTCATATGTGATATTTTGGGATTCACATTAAGGTCTCAATTTTACAGGGAGTGTGGACCACCTTGGTAAGTTCCTTATACACCAGGTTGATTAATCACAATTTATCTGAGATTTTTAGTTGGTCTTAGACATAATTCTTAAAGATTTAATATTTATCGTCAGATGGATATGGAATTTCACTTTTTTCGTGTTGTGGTATAAGGCCCCAGCCTTAAACCTTACTTAATCTTGAGTTATTACAAGATTACACATTGAGGATCTTTTCAGGTTTAGAGTTTTAGAGAATTAGATCATGAAACTTGCATTACATTCCACATTTAAACAAAGTGGTTACATAAAATACAGTATTCATTCTTCCCATCAACGGAAACATATTTAAAATAAAACATGGATTCTTTCTTGACACATCCTTGACACTATCATCACATCATGTACCCTTCCCTTGACCTGTGAAAAACATTTCAAAAACTTGGGATGAGCATAAAAAGCTCAGTAAGAGTTACAAAAATATGGAAAGGAAACATGAGTTCATATATACATAAGAATGAAATCATACTTTACCCATAAAACATAGGCACTTTATCATACCTCATAAAATAATGAACAAATCATAGAAATCATAAGACATAAAGGTAACTTGAGGCATTCATAGCATTCTTACGTAGGGAGTAACCCTCTTGGTTACGTTTGGAATACCCATCACAGTATATTCCCTAAATCTCTTTGGAGAAACCTCAAGGTTTCACTCCTTCGCGTTACCCAATGCATTGGAGAGCTATATCGGGCTCACCCGCCCTTAGTTTATCACGGAACCACCCGTTTTCATAACAATGCCCAAGAACCATAACATAAATGTATCACATTAAACATGCATTAAAGGAAACATAACATTTCTACAGTTCAATCACAATATAACATTTTAGTATATTGAAATAATGAATCCATTCAAAAAATAAACCATTTCCATACCATTTAAAACATTTAATAAAGAGATTTTTTGAATAAAAGTGTCCCATACCACCTTGAAGCATAAAATTTTAAACCATTAATATCCATATAAATAAATCCTTAAAACCATTTTTAAAACATGGATATTAATAAGAACAAATAATTAAAACATTTAAAACGATATTTTGGTTAAAGGGGTTTTACCAAAATTAGAGACACTTAAATACAATAATTGAGGAATAAAATTTAGTCAGAACTTTATAATATCATGAGAATAAATGGATTCATGATATAATACTCCAAATGACAGTATATACAGCATATAAGAGTGAATTGGTGCATAACAACAATGAACCCTCAATAGAAATGTCAAATGTGATGAAATCCCTTATAAAGAAGGTATCCTTAAATTAAGGACAAATCAATCTCAAAAATATGTGTGACAGATATAAATACACCCAATATAAGTGGATATTAAGTGTAAAACAATAAAAGGTCATTCACACATATTCAATGGATGACATATTCAATGACTACATGTTGAACCCAAAGAAATCGAAATTGGGTAAAAAAGTTCCCTTGACAGCCTAACGACATCACATCAAAATGAGTTGATGAGAGATAAAAAGGTGTATCTCATCACTTGGAAATAAAATTTACATCAATAAGGATATATGAGAACATATCCCAACATAACAATATGTAAATTAAAAGACCCAACAAAAGAAGTCTTTTAAAAAAGAGAAGGGTGAAAGGTTTCCTTACCGACTTGGGTATCTTTCAAAACATACACCCCATGAAAGAAGGACAATAGATCATTGATGTAAATAATCATAAACAAAATTATATTACACAAAGAGTAGAATAATGGGCAGTACATACACCACTCAATGGAATTTGTGGCAAACGTAGCATAAATCTCACGGGAATAAAAGTGAGATGAAAAATCCCTTTCGAAAACTCGGCAGCCTAACGGCGCCACATAAAACTTCCTAATATGGATTGATGAGATCAAATAGGGTATCTCATAAAATTAAAATAAAATGTACAGCAAGATGAATATAAAATAACATCCCCCAAAATTACAAAGATGAGCTTCAAAGAAGTGACATAAAGGAGAGTACTTAAAAAGAAAGAGAGAGGTTAGATCTCTTACGAAAGTTCGGCAGCCTAACGACGCCACTCAAAACTTCCAAAATGGATTGATGAGAGAGAATAGGGTCTCTCATAACATGAGCATAAAAATTACAGTAGGAGTAATATAAAATAACATCCCAATCATAAGAAAGATGAGCTTAAAAGAAATGACATAAAACAGTGTACTTAAAAAGAAAGAGAGTTGTAGGATCCCTTACCTCGGGTCTGACTTGACTCGATCGTTCTTTAACGTCCTGAATAATAAACTTGAGTTAATATATACTTGATTAAGAACCTTTTTCAAGTTCATTATTCCTTTTACACCATGTTATAAACATCATGTAATCATTTAAGTTAATAATGTTCATTTTGTCGGTATTTGGTTCTTAAGTCGAAAGTGGACTTCTTACAATTACATGTTGTTCGTGTGGTCAAAGGTTATCTATATCTAGAATGACATTAGTGATTTGGATATTATATATATCATATATATTTATCATATACATGCATTTATAATGTTACATAATAATTTAGAGGTAAGAAATGAAATGCACCGTTCATGGAGACGGTAAGCCGTACGTACGCATGAACGCTACTTTCATTTCTTTGTCATATTAATGGAATTAATACTAAATGAGAGGTATGTATATTTTAATTACAGAATTATATTCATCATTTATATGTATAATTCATCATATATATCCATTATATACATGTACTTATAATAGTACATTACATTTGAGGATAAGAAATGAATTGCACCGTTCATGGAGACGGTAAGCCGTACGTACGCATGAACGCTACTTTCAATTCTATCTCATACTTTAATGGAAAGAAATAATAATGATATAGAGGTATATAATAATTCCAGTATAAAATCATATATAATAACATTAAATCCATCCTTTATACGTCCCACGTATGGCATTAACGAATCACATCACTTTGAGGGGGCGGTAGTCCGCACTTCCTAAAATGAAGATATCGCGTATACCCATAATGGAAGCCATAAAGGTAAGACACAAATGAAAAATACAGAAGCATAAGTAAAACATAAACATATTATATATCATATATAAAAATAGTGACATCATAATGGCCACCTTTGAAGGTGTTAAATGAGTATTGAACAATCATCGTTTCGGAAGGCAGAATTTCGCCATCCACGGAAACCGTATGTTCATTAACCATTTGATGTCGTTTTGTGAGAGTGTAGCTCAAATAAATCTTATAACCACATCCTATTATATCTAATATACTGTTGTTGTTACAAAAGAAGTAAATAAAAAGAGTTTAGGGGGTTGTAGAAGCAAAATAACACAAATGAACATGAGAGAATGAATTACCTTTAAAAGTGTAACTCCTTTTGATTTGAGCCTAAAGGCTTCCTTTGAAAGGATTCTTCCCAAAGGGAATCCTCTAGGATGAGGAGATGGATTAGTAGAGAGTAAATGGGTAGGGGTTGGCCTAGACAAAGGCTTGAGGAGTGTGTGGAATGAGGTAGAGGTGGGGGCCTTTTATAAGAGGAGAGGAGGGGCACTTTTGGAAAGTAAGAAATATTACTTTATTTGAAAATGTGTTTCGGTTTTAAAAGGTCCCACATTGACATAATTAGTGGATAAGGTGATAGGGGTTCGAAATCCACCCATCCAATAAGTTTTGGACATGTTTACGTCATAGAGTTTACATTATCTTCTCATTTTATTTAAATTGTCAGATAATGATGTCATCGCTGCATCATTATGATGTCATAAATAATTTAATTTATTTAATGTCTAAAAATTATAAAAAAATTACTATGATGTGGGAAATCGTTTTATCTTTCCAATGACTATTTATAATAAAAACTATGATTTGTATAACCCCACTTAAAAATTGTTTTAGTAAAACATATGATGTTTGTGTCATTTTTACTTTTACATTAAATAAAAAGTTATTTATGTCATTTCCCAACCAAAGTGGATCCATGGGGTCCCCAAGTTGACCCATGGCCTGTCTTGGTCGGCCATCACACAACAAATGAGGGTAGGACATGTGTCAAGTTCATTTCATATTATTAAAACATTATTTTAACCTTAAACTACACTAATTACCTCTAATCGCGATTAAAAACTTAATAAGTTACTATTTACCAAAAATTATTTTTATCCCATTGAACCACATTTTACTTCTTAATGACAACCATGTATGTCGGATTTTTGAAATTCAAAACACAGAAGTGGTAAAATTTCATTTAAACGAAAAATCAGCTTTTATAAGTACCACTTAGTGGTTTCACTATTCATCAAAAATTGAGGGTTTTCAGAAAAATCCCAAAAATTCACCCTAAGCTATATTTGATATTCCGAATTCAAATATGAAGTCCATTTTACAAAATTCACAAAATATAAGTTTCATTAATTAAATTAATAATTAATTCCCGTTGTCAGAGCAAATAGCGTGTTTTTATGAAACAATAAGTATCAAAATATTGACACTAGTTTAAGTCTGATTTCAAAGTGAAATTAATTCCAACGACCAATATTGGATTTAATGGTAAATATATTTTCTAATTCCACTTTAAAACCAATTCAAAAGATAATCTAATCATATAAATAAATTATATTAAAAAGAGGTTTTGAATTAAAATACAACATTTTACACTATTCATTAAAAAAATGAACTTTATCGGAAGGATACCAAAAATTTACACAAAGTAAATTTTGATGTCCTGATTCTAAAGAATAGTTTTATTTGGTCTAATATAATTTATAAGAGTGAACAAAACTATATTTAATGACGGTTCGCCATCAAAAGGCGATAAGTGAACCTTTAGTGAAAACTAGGGCATATACACCTAAAATTGAATTCTTTCTGTATTTTAAGCATTTGTCTTTTATTGGATAAATGTAAAAACATTTAAAAAAATATATAATAACATTTTAGTTATTTCTATACATTCCCGCCAACACAACGACTACATGTTAACTACCATTTAAAATAATATTATTTTATTATTAGAGTGCAACGTAAGATTCCCAAGAAACTCGTTGTTGCATGTTGGGTACGCCATCGAGCATAGCGTCCCATTTAAAGTCATATTAATATTTTATTAACAAATATGGATAAATATGAAAATTTCATATTCTTTATTTACCTGAGGTGTTACATCCTTCCCCCCTTTTGGTAATTGCGTCCACGCAATTTTAAAATTTCGCTTGGAAACATCCTTGAAAGTCCCACATCGGAACAAGAGTCGGTAAAACAATCACTTTAAAATAAAGGAAGATAAGTACAGAGGTCACCCGAGTTAACCCATACTAGGATTCCATGTAGAAAAACATGGACATGGAAGAAAAAGCAAAGGGTCATGTTATTGAGGGAGAGTGATAGTAAACATGTCTAGGAGAAAGTTAACAAATGAGAAAATCACAAACTTGTGATGGGTTAAACGGTATTCGATTCCCCAGTAGGAAAAGTTAATAGACAACATTTTTGTTTTAAGTTACTTTTTATTGAGGAATTTATTCATAAGGAAACATAATCACTTATCATGTTTACTTTCAACTTTTACTAGATTCCTTAATCAAACTCATATTTTTTCCAAAAGACGAGTATTTAGGGAGACTTGTTCGCATTAAGAGTACTATAATCAACTTTTAGAAAATCACCTAATCCACAAAAGAGAACTATATACTTCCCTGGTCTTTAGACTTTAACCAAAACCAAAACCAAAAAGGCTAGTACAAGATCAGATAATCCAGAAAAGGATAACCCATTAAAAAGAAAATCTATGCTTAATCTCCAAAATTTGTCCATCAAAACCCAAAGTTCAACACCAAACTAAGATTGAAACCCAAATATTTGAAGGATTTAGTCACATAGTCTTCCAAGTTAAATCGTAACATTTATCTCCAAACAACATCAGTTGCTCCTAATGTCTCGTATTGAAAAGTAATTAACCTAATCACATATCCTCCATGATAGGTTAATAATTTTCATAAATAACCCAAAATCAACTTACTCTTAATTGATAAAATCATATAACTAGAAAGAATCAGTCAAACTGACCATGGACTTCACATAGTCCAGTGGTAGATGATAAATACCAGTCGCACTTTGGTTGTGGGTTCGATTCCCGCAGCTTTGTCCGACGCGACGGGTAGTCACACGGTCTGCGTGTTGTCCTTTTTCCAAAACTATATAATTCTTAAAAAATTCCCCAAAATGAGATAAAATCTTCAAAGATGATCATAACATATTTTAACCTCAAGTTTATCTCATGCCTTTTATTTTCCATCATAACATATAATAACCCATAATTACCTCAAAATTAAGGATCATATAATCCCAAATGGTTACCTTAATAATTATTACCTGAATTTCCACATCGAGTTGGCCATCTTGTACATGATGCATTAGAGAACTCACCAAGGTTGAAGTGGTTGATAATGACTCCTTGATATTTGTTTTAGAACAACCATGAGATTCCTCATTGAATCCCCCATCTCATCCAGTCCTTTAATCAGAGAACCACCACAGTTTCCTTCAAACCCATTGTCACTTTGGTGCCTGCTAGATCCAGCCATTTACTAAAAACAAAAAGGTCAGTGTGAGTATATCAACATAACCATCATGTACTAATGAGGAAGATAAACACTAAGATATACTTACTCATTCACTTTATCTAAAACTAGGACTCTTTCTGAAATCCTAACCATTATGGTAATGTCACTTGTGCTTAGAGAATACCCTAACCTCTAAAGTTATCTAAACCTCCCTTTGATACCAACTATAAGGCCCCAGCCTTAAACCTTACTTAATCTTGAGTTATTACAAGATTACACATTGAGGATCTTTTCAGGTTTAGAGTTTTAGAGAATTAGATCATGAAACTTGCATTACATTCCACATTTAAACAAAGTGGTTACATAAAAGACAGTATTCATTCTTCCCATCAACGGAAACATATTTAAAATAAAAAACAGATTCTTTCTCGACACATCCTTGACACTATCATCACATCATGTACCCTTCCCTTGACCAGTGAAAAACATTTCAAAAACTTGGGATGAGCATAAAAAGCTCAGTAAGAGTTATAAAAATATAGAAAGGAAACATGAGTTCATATATACATAAGAATGAAATCATACTTTACCCATAAAACATAGGCACTTTATCATACCTCATAAAATCATGAACAAATCATAGAAATCATAAGACATAAAGGTAACTTGAGGCATTCATAACATTCTTACGTAGGGAGTAACCCTCTTGGTTACGTTTGGAATACCCATCACAGTATATTCCCTAAATCTTTTCGGAGAAACCTCAATGTTTCACTCCTTCGTGTTACCCAATGCATTGGAGAGCTATATCGGGCTCACCCGCCCTTAGTTTATCACAGAACCACCTGTTTTCATAACAATTCCCAAGAACCATAACATAAATGTATCACATAAAACATGAATTAAATGAAACATAACATTTCCACATTTTAATCACAATATAACATTTTAGTATATTGAAATAATGAATCCATTCAAAAAAGAAACCATTTACAAAACCATTTAAAACATTTAATAAAGAGATTTTTTGAATAAAAGTGTCCCATACCACCTTGAAGCATAAAATTTTAAACCATTAATATCCATATAAATAAATCCTTAAAACCATTTTGAAAACATGGATATTAATAAGAACAAATAATTAAAACATTTAAAACGATATTTTTGTTAAAGGGGTTTTACCAAAATTAGAGACACTTGAATACAATAATTGAGGAATAACATTTAGTCAGAACTTTATAATATCATGAGAATAAATGGATTCATGATATAATACTCCAAAGGGCAGTATATACACTATATAAGAGTGAATTGGTGCATAACAACAATGAACCCTCAATAGAAATGACAAATGTGATGAAATCCCTTATAAAGAAGGTATCCTTAAATTAAGGACAAATCAATCTCAAAAATATGTGTGACAGATATAAATACACCCAATATAAGTGGATATTAAGTGTAAAACAATAAAAGGTCGTTCACACATATTCAATGGATGACATATTCAATGACTACATGTTGAACCCAAAGAAATCGAAATTGGGTTAAAAAGTTCCCTTGACAGCCTAACGACATCACATCAAAATGAGTTGATGAGAGATAAAAATGTGTATCTCATCACTTGGACATAAAATTTAAATCAATAAGGATATATGAGAACATATCCCAACATAAAAATATGTAAATTAAAATACCCAACAAAATAAGTCTTTTAAAAAAGAGGAGGGTGAAAGGTTCCCTTACCGACTTGGGTATCTTTCAAAACATACACCCCATGAAAGAAGGACAATAGATCATTGATGTAAATACTCATAAACGAAAGAATATTACACAAAGAGTAGAATAA
The DNA here is from genome assembly GCA_963277665.1 of Viscum album. Classification (NCBI taxonomy): domain Eukaryota; kingdom Viridiplantae; phylum Streptophyta; class Magnoliopsida; order Santalales; family Viscaceae; genus Viscum; species Viscum album. The sequence continues at coordinate 438,518,842 of OY728158.1, forward strand.
TGGGCAGTACATACACCACTCAATGGAATTTGTGGCAAATGTATCATAAATCTCACGGGAATAAAAGTGAGATGAAAAATCCCTTACGAAAACTCGGCAGCCTAACAGCGCCACATAAAACTTCCTAATATGGATTGATGAGATCAAATAGGGTATCTCATCACATTAAAATAAAATGTACAGAAAGAGGAATATAAAATAACATCCCCCAACATTACAAAGAGGAGCTTAAAAGAAGTGACATAAAGGAGAGTACTTAAAAAGAAAGAGAGAGGTTAGATCTCTTACGAAAGTTCGGCAGCCTAACGGCGCCACTCAAAACTTCCAAAATGGATTGATGAGAGAGAATAGGGTCTCTCATCACATGAGCATAAAAATTACAGTATGAGTAATATAAAATAAAATCCCAATCATAATAAAGATGAGCTTAAAAGAAATGACATAAAAGAGTGAACTTAAAACGAAAGAGAGTTGTAGGATCCCTTACCTCGGGTCCGACTTGACTCGATCGTTCTTTAACGTCCTGAATAATAAACTTGAGTTAATATCTACTTTCTTAAGAACCTTTTTCAAGTTCATTATTCCTTTTACACCATGTTATAAACATCATGTAATCATTTAAGTTAATAATGTTCATTTTGTCGGTATTTGGTTCTTAAGTCGAAAGTGGACTTCTTACAATTACATGTTGTTCGTGTGGTCAAAGGTTCTTTATATCCAGAATTAAATTCCTGATTTGGATATTATATATATCATATATATCCAGAATATAAATGCATCTATAATGTTACATAATAATTTAGAGGTAAGAAATGAAATGCACCGTTCATGGAGACGGTAAGCCGTACGTACGCATGAACGCTACTTTCATTTCTTTGTCATATTAATGGAATTAAAACTAAATGAGAGGTATGTATATTTTAATTACAGAATTATATTAATCATTTAGATGTATCATTCATCATATATATCCATTATATACATGTACTTATAATAGTACATTACATTTGGGGATAAGAAATGAATTGCATCGTTCATGGAGACGGTAAGCCGTACGTACACATGAACGCTACTTTCATTTCTATCTCATACTTTAATGGAAAGAAATAATAATGATATAGAGGTATATAATAATTCCAGTATAACATCATATATAATAACATTAAATCCATCCTTTATACATCCCACATATGGCATTAACGAATCACATCACTTTGAGGGGGCGGTAGTCCGCACTTCCTAAAATGAAGATATCATGTATACCCATAATGGAATCCATAAAGTTAAGAAACAAATGAAAAATACAGAAGAATAAGTAAAACATAAACATATTATATATCATATATAAAAATAGTGACATCATAATGGCCACCTTTGAAGGTGTTAAATGAGTATTGAACAATCATCGTTTCGGGAGGCAGAATTTCGCCATCCATGGAAACCGTATGTTTTTTAACCATTTGATGTAGTTGTGTGAGAGTGTAGCTGAAATAAATCTTATAATAACATCCTATTATATTTAATATACCATTTTTGTTACAAAATAAGTAAATAAAAAGAGTTTAGGGGGTTGGAGAAGCAAAATAAAACAAATGAACATGAGAGAATGAATTACCTTTAAAAGTGTAACTCCTTTTGATTTGAGCCTAAAGGCTTCCTTTGAAAGGATTATGCCCAAAGGGAATCCTCTAGGATGAGGATAGGGATGAGGAGAGAGTAAATGGTCAGGGGTTGGCTGAGCCAAAGGCTTGAGGAGTGTGTGAAATGAGGTAGAGTTGGGGGCCTTTTATAAGAGGAGAGGAGGGGCACTTTTGGAAAGTAAGAAATATTACTTTATTTGAAAATGTGTTTCGGTTTTAAAAGGTCCAACATTGACATAATTCGTGGATAAGGTGATAAGGGTTCTAAATCCACCCATCCAATAATTTTTGAACATGTGTAGGTCATAGAGTTTACATTATCTTCTCATTTTATTTAAATCGTCAGATAATGATGTCATCGCTGGATCCTTATGATGTCATAAATAATTTAATTTATTTAATGTCTAAAAATTATAAAAAATTTACTATGATGTAGGAAATCTTTTTATATTTCCAATGACTATTTATAATAAAAACTATTACTTGTATAACCCCACTTAAAAATTGTTTTAGTAAAACATATCATGTTTGTGTCATTTTTACTTTTACATTAAATAAAAAGTTATTAATGTCATTTCCCAACCAAAGTGGCTCCATGGGGTCACCAAGTTGACCCATGGCTTGTCTTGGTCGGACATCACACAAACAATGAGGGTAGGACATGTGTCAAGTTCATTTCATATTATTAAAACATTATTTTTACCTTAAACTACACTAATTACCTCTAATCGCGATTAAAAACTTAATAAGTTACTATTCACCAAAAAATTATTTTTATCCCATTGAACCACATTTTACTTCTTAATGAAAACCATGTATGTCGGATTTTTGAAATTCAAAACACAGAAGTGGTAAAATTTCATTTAAATGAAAAATCAGCTTTTATAAGTACCACTTAGTGGTTTCACTATTCATCAAAAATTGAAGTTTTTCAGAAAAATCCCAAAAATTCACCCTAAGCTATATTTGATATTCCGAATTCAAATATGAAGTCCATTTTAAAAAATTCACAACATATAAGTTGCATTAATTAAATTAATAATTAATTCCCGCTGTCAGAGCAAATAGCGTGTTTTTATGAAACAATAAGTATCAAAAGATTGACACTGGTTTAAGTCTGATTTCAAAGTGAAATTAATTCCAATGGCCACTATTGGATTTAATGGTAAAAATATTTTCTAATTTCACTTTAAAACCAATTCAAAAGATAATCTAATCATATAAATAAATTAGATTAAAAAGAGGTTTTGAATTAAAATACAACATTTTTCAATATTCATTAAAAAAATGAACTTTATCGGAAAGATACCAAAAATTTACACAAAGTAAATTTTGATTTCCCGATTCTAAAGAAGAGTTTTATTTGGTCCAATATAATTTATAAGAGTGAACAAAACTATATTTAATGACGGTTCGCCATCAAAAGGCGATAAGTGAACCTTTAGTGAAAACTAGGGCATATACGCCTAAAATTGAATTTTTTTCGTATTTTAAGCCTTTGTCTTTTATTGGATAAATGTAAAAACATTTAAAAACATATATAATCACATTTTAGTTATTTCTATCCATTCCCGCCAACACAACGACTACATGTTAACTACCATTTAAAATAATATTATTTTATTATTAGAGTGCAACGTAAGATTCCCAAGAAACTCGTTGTTGCGTGTTAGGTACGCCATCGAGCATAGAGTCCCCTTTAAATTCATATTAATATTTTATTCACAAATATGGATAAATATGAAAATGTCATATTCTTTATTTACCTGGGTTGTTACATGTGGAATGTCCATTTTAGTGATCAAGGTATGGTGTGACATAGGAGCATCACTGGGAGATAGATGTAGGCTTTAATTAATGGGTTCATTATGAGCACGTCGGGCCTTTTGAAAAGGTGTTCTATTTATGTGGCAAAAAGTTGGCCTTCTAAGCTAGGTGGTCATAAGATAAGTCAACTGGTGATGGTATTACTTGTTTTCATTATTGTTCTGTGAGTATGGTTTATGTGAGCCATTATCAACATTCTTCTAGTTAAGTGTGTGTGTGCTTTGAAAATCTATAATGTATTTCAAGGAAATATTGTGTGACCAATTTGGATGATGTCGTTTGGGGTTTAGTACCTTTTGTCATCTAACATTCATATTGCCTACACAAATGGGAATGTCAACATAGTGGATGATTTGTTGAGTAGGGGGACGCAGATACCTGTAAATCAAGAGGGTAGTGGTGGATTGTGTCCGTATTCTCTAAGATACATTTGGTGGTGCATGACATATACGTGTAAAAGTTTTTTTCATCAATAGTTCTTACCTATAATCTACCAGATCAATTTGTAATGAAGAATATATCATATTCTGGAGGCCTAGTCCTATGGGAGAGTGTGTCAGGAGTGGACCCTAATTTTGGATGGAACATAGGTGACGATGGGGTTTTTCATTTTCATGGACGCATATGGGTGTTAGCAGACATACATGAAGAGTTTATGTGATATTGTCATTCCCATGTTCGGGTTTTTATTACTGGTGTCACCAAGATGAATTATGATCTACATCGTTAGTAATGGTGTCCAGGTATGAAGTGGGATGCAGTTGGTTTTATTTTTAGATGTTCAACATATCAGTAGGTGTAGGTAGAGCATCAGTAACCAGCATGGCATTTACATCAGTAACCCATTCCTGAGTGTAAGTGTAGTGATGTCTTGATGGATTTCATGATGGGGTTTTCGTGGTCTCTTTGAGGGAATGATTTGGATTGGGTTTTTGTTGATAGACTTGTGAAGGATTCATATTTCTTGCTAATCAAATAAACATTCAATGTTGATGATCATGGATGGTTTTATTTCTGAGAGATTGAATGTTTTCATGGGGTTTCACACTATATTGTTTTAGACAGTGAAACCTATTTTACTTTCGTGTCTGACATGGAATATAGTGGGAATTGGGTACACATGTTCTTCTGTGTACAACTTTCCATCCCCAGACAAATGGCCAGTCAGAACATATGATTCCAGATTTGGAGGACATGCTACGAGCATGCACTGTAACACCCTGACTCCACTAGGCTGGAGCCGGTGCATTACTTGTGAAATTGGCATGGTTAGAAGGAATGAAAATCCCGAAGGAAGAATCACTTCAATAGTCTTGAAGAAACTAGATACACTGATCTAACTCAAACGACATTGGAAAAGGTTAAAAATACAATACATAATAAAAACTAAAAACTGCATCCAGAGGAACTCAATAAAAGGCCTTCTATTCATCACCTGTTGAAGATAGACAATGAAAGGGGTGAGCTCAAATGCTTAGTAAGGGTTAAAAATATTGGAAGCATGAATACAATAATAATTTAATCATATAAATATGACATAATGAATAAGGCATGTAGAATAAATGAAATAAAAATGCCATTAAAAAACTAAGAATTTAACTACATCCATAGATTTTGTCAAAGTGAAAACCTCAGGGATAATAATAACTGATAATGAATAAAGATAATTCTTATTAATTGGACGCCCTGTATGTAGCACATAAAACCATAATACCGTAAAAATAGTTTACTGCTATGGGTATAAATCCGTCTGATTTTTTGGAAACAAACTCGAAGGGTCAGTCGCCAAACTATTTTGTCTCAAGAGACCTACCAATGCATCGAGGGGATATAGCGGGCCCCACCTACCACTTCATGTCCAAAGAATTATTTATACATTTATTCAATACATGATCAATAGTCTTTTTCAATATCCGCATTTAGTAGAGTATATGGATTCACCAATATTTCCAAAATTAAAATAATTTTCGAAATAAACACTGTATGTAAAATGGTATACGGTTTAGACAACAAAAATATCAATGACATGAGATTATGGATATTTAATATAAATATAATTTCAAATGAAAAGTGATCTAAAATTGGAAGTAGGTACACCACATAAGGATTATTAGGTGCACAATACAAAGATAGTCACAACTAAAACGACATCTGAGACAAAGTCCCTTACCACAATGTAATCGGTCAAACCATATGACCAGAACTTAATAACCATAAAGTGAATCATTAAATAACAGGAATATAAATAGAATCATGTTATTATATATCAAATTTCAGTACACATATACCAAATATATGGAATAATTGGCGAACAATGGACATCTCACAGAAATGAAAGTTAGGTGATAAACCCCTTACCTTTTACTCTAGTGTGGTATTGATTGTTATGAATGACCTAAATAATAAAATTCAGATTCATTAATTAATAATTAAATAACCTAATAAACATTAAATTGATATTATATAACTTTATTATGTTCATTAATTGCATCTTTGATGGGAATAAGAGATTAAATCTTATTGTTTTGGAAGCATTTTCTTATTTGGTTCCATGATTTGTTTACTTATATTCGTGAATAGAAGTTGGTATGAAATATGGTTAAACATCCAGAATTGTTAATATAAATTATTAGTGACATTAAAGAGATATAAATTATTTTATAATGATTCTGGTTATATACCATGAGGATGACTAATTTGATGAGTTAAAAATAAACGCTTGAATTTGGCTTGGCAGTTTTCTGGTCAATAAACTTATTTCATATTATTGTTCCATATTATGTATGTGTAATGATTATAGAATATTAATTATGATAAAATACATATATTATTATCTGGTTCAACCATATATTTAGTTCCATGACCAAACTAGGAATAATTAATGGAAATTGAAATTACATCCTCCACGATGTCAGTAATCTGACACATCACAGACAATGTTTTTATTCCTTAAATAAGTAGGGGAGGATATGAATAATGATGAGTAATTTTACATAAACATGATAACATCCAGAATATACAATATTCTGGAGCTTCCATGCCTCCTAGTTAATAGGAGGCGAGGAAAGAAGAAGAAAATAAATTAATCTTAAAATGAATGAAAACTAGATAAATTTCTCAAGAAAATTCGATAGCCTATCGGCGTCTCTTAAAATTTAATAAAAATAGATTGATGATAGGAATGGAATATATCATCATTAATAAATAATATGGACATTAAGGGAAAATATTTAATGAAATATCCCAACAAAATCCATGGTAATGTAAGAGAATAACATAAAATGAAAGAAAAGAAAGAAAATAAAAGAGGTTGTTTACCTCTTGATCTCTTCTCCTTGAGATCCTTCTTAAAAGATTTGGTTTTGGTATTTTGGTGAGACCATCAGCTCTACGACGTGGGGAAAATACTAGGTAAGGGTACTTTGATAGATATTAGAGAAGCTTCAAGGCTTAGAGGAGTGAAGCGAAGAGGGAATGGTGAGGGGGTTTTTATAGTGGAGGATAGGTGATATTTTTCATTATTTTAATCATTATTATAATATTTTTTCCCAAGAATATGAATATTCTTAGTTCATGTGACCTCAAATAATAATAATTGCATGTGAGTTCGAACCAAGTTGTCTTGCATCACTTATGATGTCTTAAATATTGTGTTTTACTGATAATTTGTATATACGATATTTTATCTTATTTAACTATTCATGAAAAATTCTAGAATTTCAAAAAAATCCCAAAAATTCACCACTACCATTTTTCTATGTGTAGAATTCAAAAGTGAAATCCATATTTCAAAAATTATTTCCTAAATAATATTAATTTCATTTTTAAATAAGGTCAGAGTTAATTTGAAAAATAACAATCTTGAAGTGTAATTGGTTTTATTTCTCATTGAAAACCCAATTAAGATCTCAATATCTTATTAACATAAGAAAATAAAATAATATTATTATTTACTATTCATAAGTCTAATATTACTATTCATAATGGTATGTAACTATTCACCAAAAATCATGTTTGTTCTAACAGACTCCGAATGACTTTCTTATAACACTTCTAGATGACCATTTTTCAAAATTCAAAACATAGAAGTGGAAAATTTATATTTAATGGATAGGTTTTGACTATATCCTAAATAACCTAGTGTTGTTTCAAATGAACACAGTGATGAATAGATTTTATTAAATAGAATCATATCATAAAATGTTTGGCGTGCTACATTATTCCATCCTTTATAAATTTCGTCCTCAAAATTTACAAAATATTACCTAAAAAGATTCGAGTATTTCTTTAACATAAGATCCTCAGGCTCCCATGTTGCTTAATCCGTATTATGGTTCCTCCATAAAACCTTTACAAGGAGAGTCATCCGATTTCTCAATACTAGTTCTCTAGTATCAAGAATCTTGATAGGCTCTAGACAATAAGATAGATCTGGAACAAGTTCTACTTCTTTATAAGTGAGTACATGTGTTGGGTCTGGCATGTACTTTCTTAACATTGACACATGGAACACATTGTGAACCATGGAGCGACTTGTTGGCATTGTCAAATGGTCGGCTATAGCTTCAATTCGGTCCAGAATTTCAAAAGGTATGATGTACCTGGGACTTAACTTTCCATTCTAACTGAATCATATAATACCCTTCCATGGAGATACCTTTAAGAAAACGTGATCTATTTCTTCAAATTCCAAATCCTTCCTTCTGTTATCTTCATACCTCTTTTGCCTAATCTGAGCTATTTTGATATGGTTCTGGATTATCTTTACCTTTTCCATTGTCTCTTCAACATGTTCTAGGCCCATGAGATTTCTTTCACCAACTTTATCCTTGAAAGTTGGTGTACGACATCTCCTCCCATATAATGCTTCATAGGGTGCCATCTGAATACTTGAGTGGAAGCTATTGTTGTAGGAAAATTCCACGAGAGGTAAATACGGATCCCATATTCCTTGAAAATCCTGTAAACAAGACCTCAACATATGTTCCAATGTTTGAATAGTCCGTTCTGATTTTCCATCAGTTTGTGGGTGGTAGGCAGTGCTCAAACGAAGATCATTATCTAGGTCCTTCTGAAGAATTTTCTAGAATCTTGATGTAAAACATGGATCATGATCAGAAAAAATCTATAGGGGTACTCCATGATGCATCACAACTTCATTAATATATAGTCTTTCTAGACATTCAAGTGGTAGATCTTCTCTTATAACAAGAAAATGTTCTGACTTGGTAAGACAATCAACGATGAACCATATTGCATCATTCCATCTAGGGGTCTTTAGTAGTCCCATGAAAAAGTCTATCGTGACATTATCCCATTTCCACTCAGGTATGGGAAGTGGTTGCAATACTCCTCCATGCTGTTTCCTTCCACCTTTCACTTGTTGACAAACCATACATCTTGTCACAAAATTAGAAATCCCCCTCTTGATGTTGTCCCACCAAAAGTGTTCCTTCAAATCTCTATACATCTTAGTGCTACTAGGTTTTATAGGGAAATTGGAACTATGAACATCATCCAACAATTCCATTTTTAGATCAGGTATATTGGGAACAAAAAGTCTCTTCCAAAATTTTAATATTCCATCTTTATATACGAAGTCACTCAATATACCATCATTCACAACTTTCATCTTCCTCTGAAACTCCTCATCATCATCTTGATAACTTTTTATTATTTCTACTAAATATGGGTTGGAAACCATTTGAAAAAGCATTGATGTTTCGCCTTCCATAGTTATTCCTATAACTATATTTACTAGATCCATGAAAATAAGATCCCTTTCAACTCTCATCTTGTTCAAAACTCCATGATCCTTTCTTCCCAAAGCATTTTCCACCTTATGTTCCTTCCCCAGGTGGTAGTGTATCATGAAATCATAATCCTTGAGTATTTCAATCCATATCCTTTGACTCATGTTGAGTTCTTTTAGTGAGAAAATATACTTCAAACTCTTGTGATCAATATAAATCTCATATTTTCACCATAGAGATAATGTATCCATATCTTCAAAGCAAAGATTACAGAAACTAACTCAAGACCATGAGTTGGATAATTTTTATCATGGGTCTTCAACTGCCTTGATGCGTAAGAAAAAACTTTGTCATTTTTCAAAAGGATGAAACCTAGTCCGTTCTTTGATGCATCACTGTATATTACAAATCCATCACGTTCAGATGGAAGAGAAAAAATTGGAGCATTTAACAATATTCTTTTCAATTAATCGAAGCATTCTATACATTAATTTTTCCACACAATCCTAACTCCTTTAAGCGTGAGCTTGGTTAACGGGTTATCCAGTCGGGAAAAATTCTGAATGAAATGTTGATGATAACATGATAAGAAAAGAAAACTTCATACCTCAGTTATATTTGTTGGCTTGGGACATTCTTTGATTGCCTTTGTTTTGTATTATCAACTATGATTACATCCTCAACGACAATATGGCCTAGAAAAGAAACTGGCTCATGCCAGAATTCGCACTTGCAAAACTTCCCATATAATTGATTTCTTCTCAGAGTTTTCAAAATAGTTCTCAAATGATCCTCATGGTCTTCATAGATTTTTGAGTATACCAAGATATCATGGATGAATACCACAATATAGTTATCAATATATTCCTTGAAAACTATATTCATTAAATCCATGAAAACAGAGGGTGAATTTGTTAGTCCAAAAGGCATCACTGTAAACTTGTAATGCTCATACCTTTTTCGAAATGGTGTCTTCGGAATATCATCCTTCCTCACACATAGTTGATGATATCTGGAGTAAAGGTAAATCTTCGAAAATTATTGATCTCAATGAAGTTGGTCAAATAAATCATCAATCTGGGTAAGAGGATACTTATTCTTTATTGTAATAGCATTGATTTTCCGGTAATCAATGCAATGCCTCATGGATCCATCCTTCTTATTTACAAACAAGACCGGGGCTACCCATGGAGAAACACTAGGTCGAATAAATCCTTTTTCCCTCAACTCTTTTTTTTCCAGCTCCACTAACTCTATAGTGGCCATTCTATATGGGGTCTTTGATATAGGTCTTGTATCAGGAATTAGATCAATAGATAACTCAACTTCTCGCTCTGGAGGATGTCCAGGTAAATCCTCTGAAAATATATCAATGTACTCTTTCAATATGTGTACATCTTCAATTTGATGATTTCTTTACTCTCTCATAGATATTTTTTTATCTTCCTCTCCAAGTATTACATTCAGTAGAGCTACTAGGGGTGGTTGTTGATAAGAATCAAGTGGTGAGTTTCTACCCTAAAGACAAGGACTTCTATAACATTTTCAAAAATTTTAACTTCCTTTTTCTTGCAATAAATCTTTGCATCATAATTTTATATCCAATACATACTGAAAATTATATAAAATTATGTCATGGGTATGATGACAAGGCTAGCAACTAAAGCACGTTTTGGTGCTTGGAGGGGGACTAGTCGACATACCTTTGTTGCAATGATACATCCCATGGGAGTTTGGAATGAAAACTCCTTTCTTAAATCAAATTGGACATATCTAATTTTCTTGGAAAACTAAGAGGATATAAATGAATTTGATGATCTAGAATCAAATGAAGTGTTGGATAAGATTGATGAAACAATTAAAGTACCTGCCACCACGTCATTAGAAACATCAACCTCCACGGGTGTAATCGCATAGGCTCTCCCTTGATCTCTTGGATTTTTCTGAGGAATGTCTCCTTGGTGATTAGGAAACTCGTTTGTATATTGTCCCATCACTCTTCAATTGTAGCATTGAATATCGTTGAATTTTTTCTTCCCCTTGCATTCATCAGATCGATGACACTTGTCTCATAATTTATAAAAGAATCCCATGCCTTTCAAATATTTCCTGAGATGATTCTCTCCACAGTTCTCATATAATGGGATACTATTAGTTCCCTTTCACTTCATTGGTGATTCTCCTTTTTCTTTTGTTATTAGATTGCCGCTTATTATCTTGGTTTCCTATGAAAAAATTGGATCTAGCAAATTACTTATCTATTTTGATAGCACTTGATACAGTTTCCTCATATGATGAAAATGATTGAGAAGACACTACCCTTCGAAGACATGTCTTAAGACGTTGAAGGAAATGATCATTCTTGTCCACTGAGTCACGAACATAATCCATGGCATACCTAGATAGCCTTGTCAAGGTATCCTCATACTCTGTAACAATGTATTCTTCCCTTTGTTTCAAGCCAAATAATTTCCTATTCATTTCAATTCATTGCTCATGAGGGAAATATTTTTTGAAGAATATTTCCTTAAAAGACCTCTATTCCATATCCTATATCTCTTCTTCATCCACGGTATTTTTAATCTGGGACCACCATTTATCAGCATCGCCCTTGAGACAATATTCTGCCAGTACTACCTTTTCATTTTCATTGCATCTTAAGGCCATGAATATATTTTCAAGGGACTTGATCCATTGCTCAGAATCCAATGGATTAGTAGTCCCACTGAAAGATGGGGGCTTCTATCACATGAAACAATCCAACACAAGTTTTGAATGGTTATTCGTTAAACTTGAGTAAGTCATCCCAATATGGTCATGATCTAATCTTCTCCAACGTTGACTGTGTTAACTTTCTCAGTAGGGATATCCCTACCTTTCCCAAGAGTATTTATTCCCCTTCTTCCATTAGATGCAATTTCTAAATAATGTTATACACTAGATTAGTTTTTGAATCTCAAATTGATAATAACTCAACATATATTGAAATTCTAAGCATAAACATGGTTCCTCTAAGGAAAAATTTAAACTAACTCCTTTATAATGGCTTGTAAAGAAAACATGAATTATCCTAAGCATATCTCCCGTGAGTGTCATAACCACGAGTGCAGCAAGACCCGTTGTCATCCACCCGTTCCCATTCGAGTCTAGCTCAAACCAGTGTTTTTGGGTTTTACCCCTGGATACATATGTGCCAGAGCTTCCTCTACCTTATCGTATCCAGAAAAAGATGTATTGCATAAAATATTCACATATTCTATTCCATACCAAAATACCAGGATATTCTTTTACATTTATCCTCAAATACTACCTCAGGGCTTTGTTCCCTACTATAAATTTCTTACTCTAGTTTCCATGTTTCCTACTAAACTTCCTCTGATTCCAACTACAACACCATGACTCCACTAGGATGGAGCCAGTGTATTAATTGTGATATTGGAATGGTTATAAGGAATGAAAATCCTAAAGCAATGATCAGTTTAGTAGTCTTGAAGAAACTAGATACACTGATGTAACTCAAATTACATTGGAAAAGGTTACAAAATACAATACATAATAAAAACTAAAAACTGCATCCACAGGAACTCAATAAAAGGCCTTCTCTTCATCACCTATTGAAGATAGAAAATTAAAGGGGTGATCTCAAATTCTCAGTAAGGGTTAAAAATAGTGGAAGAATGAATAAAATAATATGTGAATCATAGACAATCTGATATAATCAATATGGAATGCTGAATAAATGAAATAATAATTCCATTAACAAACTGAGAATGTAACTGCATCCATAGATTATTTCATAGTGAAAACCTCAGGGATAATAATAATTGATAATGAATCAAGAGAGTTATTATTAATTGGATGTCATGTATCTGGAACATGAAACCATAATACCGTATGAATGGTTTACTGATGTGGGTAGAAACCTGTCTGATTTTTTGGAAACAAACTCGAAGGGTCTGTTGCCAAACTGTTTTGTTTCATTAGACCTACCAATGAATCGAGGGGACATAGAAATCCCCACCCACCACTGCATGTCCAAATCATTCTTTATACATTTATTCAATACAAGAGAAATATTTCATTTCAATATCCTTATTGAGTAGAGTATACAGATTCACCAATATTTCCATAAATAAAATAATATTCCAAATAAACACCTTATGTAAAATGATATATGGTTTAGAAAAAAATCATATCAATGACATGAGATTAAGGATATTTAATATAAATATAATTTCAAATTAAAATTGATCTCAAATGGGTGGTAGGTACACCATATAAGGATTATTATGTGCACAATAAAAAGATAGTCACAACGAAAACGTCAGCAGAGACAAAGTCCCTTACCACAATGTAATAGGTCGAACCGAATGACCAGAAATTAATAAACATCAAGTGAATCATTGAATAACATGAATATAAATTTAATCATGTTATTATTTATCAAATGGTAGTACACATATATGAAATATAAGGAATAATTGGTGAAAAATGGAAATCTCATAGAAATGAAAGTGAGATGAGAAACCCCATACCTTTTTCTCTAGTGTGTTCATGATTGTTCTTAATGACATGAATTATAAAATTCATATTCATTATTTAATATATATAGAACCTAATAAACATGTAATAGATATGATATAACATTATTATGTTCATTAATGGCATATTAGATGGGTTTAAGAGATTAAATCTTCTTGTTTTGGATGCATTTTTTATTTGGTTCCATGATTTGTTTACTTATATTCATGAATGAAAGTTGGTTTGGAATGATGTTAAACATCATGAAATATTAATATACATTATTAATGACATGAAATGGATATAAATGATCTTATAATGATTCTGATTATATACCGTGAGGATGACTCATTTGACGAGTTAAAAATAAACGCTTGTATTTGGATTGACAATTTTCTGCCCAATAAACTCATTTCATATAAATATTCCATATTATGTATGTGTAAAGATTCCAGAACATTAATTAAGATAAAATAAATATATTATGATCTGGTTCAATCATGAATTTGGTTTCATGACCAGACTAGAAATAATTAATTGAAATTGAAATTACATCATCCACGATGTCGTTAATTGTATACATCACAGACAATGTTTTTATTTCTTAAATAAGTGGGCGAGGAGATGAATAATGATGAGGAATTTTACAAAAACATTAGAACATACAGAATATACAAGATTATGGAGCTTCCATACCTCATGGTTAAGAGGAGGTGAAGAAAGAAGATGAAAATAAAGGAATCTTAAAATGAATGAAAACATGATAAATTTCTCACGAAAATTTGGCAGCCTAACAGCGTCTCTCAAAATTTCATAAATATAGTTTAATGAGAGGAATGAAAAATATCATCATCAATACATAATATGGAAAGTATGGGGGAATATTTAATGAAATATCCAAACACAATCCAAAGGTAATGGAAGAGAATAACATAAAATGAAAGAAAAGATGGAAAATAAAAGAGGTTGTTTACCTCCTGATCTCTTTGCCTTAAGATCTTTCTTAAGGGATTTGGTTTTGGTCTTTTGGTGAGACCAGATGCTCTAGGACGTAGGGAAGAGACTAGGTAAGGGTAATTTGATAGAACATTGAGGATCATCAAGGATTAGAGGAATGAAGAGAAGAGGGAGTGGTGAGGGGGGTTTTTATTGTGGAGGAGAGGGGGTATTTTTCATTATTTTAGTCATTATTATAATATTTTTGCCCAAGATTATGAATAGTCTTAGTTCATGTGACCTTAAATAGTAATAATGGAATGTTAGTTCAAACCATATGGCCTTTGTTCACTTATGAAGTCATAAATAGTGTGTTTTACTGTTAATTTGTATATACGGTATTTTATCGTATTTCACTATTCATAAAAAATTCTAGAATTTTATAAAAATCCCAATAATTCACCTCGACCATTTTTCTATGTGTAGAATTAAATAGTGAAATCCATTTTTCCAAAATAATTTTCTAAATATTATTAATTTAATTTTTAAAAAGTTCATAGTTATTTCGAAAAATAACAATTTTGAACTGCGATTGTTTTTATTTATCATTAGAAAACCAATTAAGATCTCATTATCTTATTACATTAAGAAAATAAAATACTATTATTATTTACTATTCATAAGGGTCATATTACTATTCATATTAATATTCATAAGGGTATGTTATTATTCACCAAAAATCATGTTTGTTCTATCAGACTCCAAATGACTTACTGGTCACAACTCTAGATGACCATTTTTTGAAATTCAAAACATAGAACTGGAAAATTTATATTTAATGGATAGGTTTTGACTATCTCATAAATAACCAAGTGTTGTTTCAAAGGAATGTAGTGATGAATAGAATGTAATTAATAGAAACATATAATAAAATGTTTGGGGTTCTACATGCACTCTAGATTTTTGGGAGTTCATGGTAGAGGCACTTACCTCTAGTGGAGTTTTCATACAATAACTTTTTTAGGAGAAAATTCATATGGAACCCTATAATTCTTTTTATTGTAGGAAATAACCATCACTGCTATATTGGCTAGAGGTAGTAGAGGTAGTTATGCAGGGACATCATTTTTTATAGGAGACCACTAAGAAGGTGGATTTGATTTGGAAGAAGATGGATACTACACAGTCTCAGCATAAATCTTATATTGTTCGATGGGGATGACCTTTGGAGTTTAAGGTCAGAGATCGAGTATTCCTACGTGTCTCACTGAGGTTGGGACACAAGAGTATTAGGAGATAGGGGAAATATTCACTGAGATACGTCTGTTCATTTTAGAATTTAGAGAGTTTTGGCCTGATTTCCTATCATTTTTAGTTACCTCAGAGGTATCGAGAAATGCACAACGTGTTTCATGTTTCTCAGCAACGAAATTACTTTTCAGACTCATATCATGCTTTTCTACCTGGGGAGGCTGAGTTGGAGGTGGATGAATCCTTCTAGAAGCACCCTATTCAGATTGTTAATCGCAACACAAAGTTTCGATGTGGCTGGTCTATTCCCCTGGTACATGTGATATAGAAGCACGAGCGAGTAAAGGAAGTGACATGGGAGAGAGAGGTCTAAATACGATCACAGTGGCCATATATTTTTAACGTTTCATCTTCTCCACCCTTGGAAGGGAAATTATGGGGAAAATATCTTTAAGGGGGTGTTTTTAAGAACCAGGTTCCTTATTATAGATATGGATCTTTATTTTGGGTTTTTTTTTTATAAAAATGGACGAATTGAGAAATAATTTATGTAAATACCATGTACTTTTGAGTACATGCAGGGTATTGGGTTGTCGCATATAGCCGTGTACAGGCTGTGTAACAGCTGGGTACATGGGCATGTAGGTAACCTGGAAGATCACCTAATGTGAGGGCTGGCTGAGGCAAGTACACAACATTTACATTAAATGAATTGTCTGTGTAGTTTTCTTTTTAATTGATGAGTTGGTGTGTGGTCGCATCTCATATAAAAAAAACACTTCTTCTACCTATGTTTTGTACATGAGAGCATCATATGTCTGATGAACTTTGAGCTCCTCCCATTCCTCTGTCCATCATTCGATTAAGACACCACTAGGTGCATTGGAATCCCACAAGTGAGTTCTCTCTTCCACTAGATCCTCCCTTCATGATTTCTTCTCTCTCTTGAGTAATATAAGGATGAATGTTTTGAACATTTTGGTATATATACGACATTCTAGTCTAATTAAAGTGTTTTAATTCAACTAGTGTGATCTCCTAACATCGAGGGAGGTAGTTTGTGCCTTTCTTTTGTTGTCTTCAGGTTATATGTGCTAAAAGGGATAAATACCCATGTTTAGGGTATTGCATGTTTTGTAATTTTAACGATGTTATTTAACTAATATGTTTTATTTGATTGAAAAGGGTTATTACTTATGCATAAGGTTTAGTACCTTGATTATAGGTGTGTTTCCGATTTTTTATTTAATATGTCTATTTATTCTAAAATTCCTATTAGGTTAGGTTTGTTTCCATGCTGCATTTTGTAAGGACGGAGTTTCTGTTTATTTTAGATGCATGTGTTTTACATTGTGAAAGTTTGACCAAGAGGAATTGACTAAGAGATATTCCTGAGGAAGGGTCATTTGGGTATAATTGCAATTATGTTGAACCAGAGGAATTGAATGGAAGAGCTTCCAATAGGTCATAGACCAGAGGGGTCAGATCATGAGAGCTACCCAGAAGGTCATTATTAAATGAATGTTTGACCATAGGGAATTGACTATGAGAGTTGTCAGGTGGTCATTATAATTTATTATTACAATGAATACCAAGGGGTTATTGACCATGATATTAACCCATGTGGTCATTTGTAAATGATTAGTGCTATTTTTAACCAAATGCGTAAGCCTATGTGAGATTTCCAAGAGGGTCATTGTTTTATTGAATTCATGAAATGTTAAACTAGAGGGGTTAGATGGTGGGAACATTCCCAGAGGGTTGTGAATGAATTTTTTTAATGATTTTAATGGGCTTGCAAAAAAAATTTCCAGAATTGAATTTGTCTTACTTGTTTGTTAGATATTATTTTGAGACATCTGTTTTTCTATTACACATGGTATACAGAGCATAGGATAGATCTTGAGATTTCATTATTCAATGTATTGAATAATTAACAAATGTTAATGAATGTAATTAAAACCCTTAGGGTATTTTATTTTGGAGTACATCCAAGTTTATTGGGTCATTTTTCATATTACCTAATATATAAATATACTGATTGTAAGGCATAGATTTTTTGGTTGTTTCCTACTGGGATTTGTCTCACACCTTGTTTGGGTCTTGCCTTATGAACCAAATAGATTATATGGTTGTAGGTATTGATAAGGGAAAGATCCCATCATCATCAGGTACTTGATTTCTATTGGTGCTGGAAAGAATGAGACCAAGCTGAGGAATGCGATGCTGTTGGAGTTACATCTTTTCTATACATTAGTTTTAGTACTATATTTCCAGAATTGTGACTTTTTTGGATTCATTACTAGACACATGTGACATGCATCATTATATATGATGTACATGTGATATTATTATTATTCTTCCACTGATTACTTTTTTTGTATGCTATTAATGATTCCTCTATTATTTTTAATTTTTAGTTTGATGTGTATACTCTTTTAACGAGAGAATAGATTCCCCGTTATCAGACCTTTTCCCATACTGCTAGTCAAAAGCATCTAGAATTTGGGGAAATACACTTGAGGTTATGTGACCAATCGGGTTCGGGGAACCATTGTGTGACACCCGGAACTAGGACGTTAGAAACTAGATTTCATATTATGTTATATTGAAGGAATTAAAATATGAAATAATGGAAAAATATTGTTATGTACCTCAAATAAGAACATGGTTCTTATAGTCCTATCCTACCACACAAATGTTAATGCAATCAATTGTTTTATTCAGTAATGGGTACTTCCCCCTGGTCACTCTACATATCTGTTCTCTGGTTAATGTTATCATAGTTATTCTTCTTACCATCATAAAAAAATATATCATGTTTTTCTACTAGAAACCACACATCTTCCAATAAAAGAATAATTTAGTTTTCCCATATAAATTATGGCATGACTCACCGCCTCAGTAAACTTATTCAACAATAAGATGTTAACCTAGAACATAATCTCACATCTAATCCCATCTTTAAAGCATCATACCATAATTTCATAATATTCTACCACTAATAAAACAAATAACTAAAAACTAGTGAATAAAACAACGTTGTCAATCACTTACATACTCTCATGGGTTAACCCCCTAACATACACTACCATATACTACCTGAGTGTCTCTTGGTTATAGTGCTATATGAACCAATCTAAAATGTCCTTCCATACAATTCCCTACAACTTCTCATATGGTTCATAAATCTTCCACTAATTATTTTCTGATAATTACAATTTATAGGAAGCCATCATGATTCTCTTCATCATGGATTCCTTAAATGATGACGAATTTTATAGATTGATTCATTATAGAACTCTGCTAACTCATATCCACCATCTCCAATGAACATGATATGATGCTATAACTAGAACTCCAATGTCATAATAGATATATTTAAAAAATAATCCCATAGTTATATTTCCATAAAATCAATAATGAATGAAAATTTATCACAAAACTACTCTCCTAACCCTTCACAAAGATCTATTGTGGCCTCCTATCCCACTACTAGAGGAAAATTTCCTTCCATACCATCCTATCATCCAATCAAGATGCGACATCATGGAGGGATGTATATAAAATTATAAACAAATGTATTATAACACATAACACCTCACACAAAAAATTTAGAATACATTTTCACATAAATTCTTAATAATTCACCATTCAAAGACATTCATACAGCTTAAATCTAAGCATTGAAGAAACCCTCGTCCATCCCTAATCTTTGTCGTATTTAACACGTGTTAAAAAAGTTCCCATATTTCATGTTACTCAATTGGAAACCATTTTATAAATATCAAATTAACACATATAACATAATTTTATCCATTTAAAATCATTATTAGTCACCATTTCATCTAAATTAAAAAAATGAAAATAATTTTCAATCTAACGTTGACCTAATACCTGTTTTTTCATGCATACTAAAACATTTCATGTTATATAAAATATTATGTTTCAAGAATTATCCATGTGTACTCAACTATAGTTAAATTATAACACCATATTTATATATCAAAAACTAATAAGAACATAGAAAAAGTGCACCACCCATGGTGAAATAACATATATCTATAAAAAAAATAATGAAAAAAAATTCAGAATGAGTACTTGTTTTTTCCACACACATGGGTTATCTGATCCCATGAACGAGCTCATTATCAAATCCTAACTCTTACTAATAACTTTTCTATATTTCCCAAATATAATGAAATAAAAAATCTATGAAAAACTCTTTAATAATATTTGTAATTTCATTAACTATGAGCTATATACCGAGCATAATCATTATTTGACTCTAGATGCACTTCCTCGTACACCATAGGATGGTGACTAGTAGTGAGGTTAAAATATGTAACATGGGGAGAATGTTACATAATTATCAATTGACTAAACAAGAATAAATCAATACACAAATAACTATAATAATAAAAAAAATAATCAACCACAATCAATAAATACTAACACCACATTAACATCCCAATACATAAAAAATGACTAGAAACCAATATAGTGCATATTTAATAACTTATAAGTTTCGTGTGTTAAATGAAAAATGAAAATAAAGTGACACTAAATTATACCAATCAATTCCAAAAAAAATTTATGCTTCCATCATCCATTTTACATCTTGAATCCCAAAAATAACTATAAAAAACAGGACACTTTTCCTTATCATGCCTTTTTAATAAGAATTATATTTAGGAATCGATTAGGAATCCCAAGTAGGGTGTGAGTACAACTCCGTAGGCCACCACCAATAATTTCTAAAGAATTACACAGTCCATTTCAGTCTATTAAATTATATAAATAATAAAGAAAATAATGAATGTATAGAATTTTCACATTTATTGTTCTTAACTAACCAGAGTTGTTTTAGTATTACGGTGTCACTGAAGATAATAATTCCTACATCAGAATGTGATGGAGTCTAAACTATACACCATAGGAAAATCCAAATTAATTCATTAATTGGATTTCACTATTCATTTAATCCTAATTTCAAATTCATGAATCAAGGGGATGGAGATGTAGTTTGGCACCCTATAGTTATTTGGATCATCAGTTCTTTAACCACACCTATTTTTTCACATTAATATATATATATATATATATATATATATATTAGGTTCATATAGAATTATTATTTCCCCCTAAGGGTATTTGGGGAAACATTCCCTGACCCACACCTAATTCTTCACATGCATGAATCAGGGTCCATGATAATTAATCTAGAAGCCCCTGGGTAATTTGATCATTATTCCATGACACACACCTCTTTGATCAATCTGTCTCATATATCATAAATATCACAAACACATAACTGTTCAACATCATTACCCTTCTTATCAATTAATCACATCAGAACAATCCATTTTATTTATTGAATCACAATAGTAGATCATTACTTTTTTCCAAAAGAAGAAACTAATAACAAACCATTTCTCAATTTATTAAGAATAATTATCATCTAATTATCTAATCAAAGAAAAGAAACACATCACTTTAAATACAATTAACAACCAAAAAATATAGATATTGTTCAGTTTCCATTTACCATTTATTCCTGTTTTTAAAATTAAAAAAAATATTAATCAAATTTTATTAGAACAACCCATGGGTTTCCATAAAGCATGCTCCCAACTATCCATCAGTTCCAATGTGATAAGAGAATGGTCCAACAATTAAACTATAATAAATTCAATATTCTAAATTTAATGTTCAATTTACCAATTTGCAAACACAAGGGTATAACTAAAAACACAAAAACATGACAAAAAATATTTTAATCATTAATTATACCACATGAATCAAGATCAATGAAAAATAACCAAGAGACCATAACACAGAATATGGTGTAGAATTATTGAAATAAAAACATCATAGATGATTTATAACACAAACCTATGAACCAGACCCAATAAAATTAGATCCATTAAAAACATTAACTAAACCCTAAAAAAATTAGAAATTAATACCCATCTAATGGTAGAGAACTATGGGATAGACAGGAATCCAAAAAGGAAGATATTACATAATAAAAATATTGGGATCTCATTTAATGGATCTTTGATTAGCACCTGGAGAGGTTTGAGGAGACTAAAAAGCCTCTTAAGAACATACAAGAGAAATGTTATTCATCGAAAGAAAAATTAGTGTTATTATAGATATAAACCATTGTTTTGGATTTTTATAAAATATTTTCATGATTTTGAATTCACATGTGAATGGTTTCTAGGTTGGGACCACAACTATTGGAAAACTAATCGACCTAACTTTGTACCCCTTCTACATCGGGCCTCCAAAATTTTCAAAAAATACCTAAAATAACACATAAAAAACTAACCAATGTCTGTTAAAAAATTAACTAAATAACTAATAAATAGGATGGTTAATCTATAGAAAATTTGGGATATTACATTATGATATCGAATAATTTGGAATTTCATTCATTAAAAATTCGGTTATTATTATCCATTAGATTATCACAATGATATTATATATGGAGGAAGTTCGTTCTCATTTTATTATTATAATTGAATGTGTTTTTAGTTATTTACCTTCTTATATAGATTATTTCTTACTATATCGTGATATATATGTTATTTAAATGGCCTATGTGTTCAGTTGTTTACCTTGATAGGTTGATTATGCATATTAATTAATGCTTGCTTCTACTGTACTTAACCCTTACAAAGAATTTGATCACACCCTTTTTTACCCTTTCCCCAAGATTCCATAAAGTGTATTATTATTGACGTTAATGGATATTATAGATGGAATAATTTTATTCTAAAAAAGTAATATCTTGTAATTTTTTTCAAATGAAATATAATAATAAATTTTGTATATATTTTAACAAAACTACTAAACAATTATGTACTTCATGATGTGATTACATATATATTATGCCAATGTAATAAATTTAGATTGGGAAACTATGTTACTAGATTCGGGTTCTCTAAAAATATATTTTTATATTATGATTACAAGTTATTTTATGTCACATTTAATTGAAAGTAAAATTGTATTCGAAAGGTTTGGATTTATTTTAGGATATTGAGAGATTACCTAATAATGGTCATTATTTTCTTTTCAACCTAAATGGTCTTTAATAATGATATATATTACTTATATATATCATTAAAACTCATAAAATATACTCTTAAACCATCAATGTTTGAATGTGATGGAAAAAAAAAACGTATACTCATTGAGGTTTTAATCCATACAATGTTTGATTCATGTTTACATTGCTCAACAAATTATTGGGGTTATTTTGGACTATAATTTTACAATTAATAATCATAAATAATTTATTTAAATATTCTTAAATATTGAATAATATAATGAAGACCTCATTTGAGGGGTGGTGATGTGATATCATAGGAATCATTTCATGGAATCGGTAATCCGTAAACACACACTAGTGATGATTCATTTTTTCATTTTTAAAGGAAGAGAATAAATAATTTTGAATAATAATTATAATAAAATATAAACATATTAATTTAGACAATATTATAATGGTAATAATTTTATATTCAGTTAATGATTTTAATTTTATGATATAAAATTTATAAACTATGTGACACATATGTTCATACCTTAAACATCCTTTTAATTAAGACCATATAATTGAGGGATTTAGGATTATTTTTTGTTACCAGAGGAATTTGTTTCGGTAATTGAATTCAAGGATATGAAATAAGGGTAGGGATTGAAGGAAATTTAGAAATATATAATTTATTTTTGAAAAGGTATAAGTGAACACCTTTTATTAAAGAATAAAATTGCACTTTTGAAAACAATGTTTATTTTTTAATAATTTTGTTAAACTATTCCAAGAATACTAGATCAAAAGTTTCAAAATAGTGGGGTCTGTGGTGTTTTTGGGTCATAAAATTCACAACCACAGTTTCCCCACAATATTTAAACATGTTATCAGAGTTTTATAATTATGTATATTCCTTTAACACTTTTACTTTTAAATTATGTATCCTTTTTTTTACTTTATGAATTTATATTTTTAAATTTTTTTGAATAAATAATTTAATTTTTCTGTGTTATGGAAAATTATTTAACATATATGAAATATGATTAAAATTTTATCTATTTAAAAAATTATCATTTAAATTTTAATAAATAATATGTAGAAAAATTGTTTTATTGGAAATGTTACATTTTAAGAAGTATGGATCCATAATCTTATTTTTAATTAATTACCAATTAAATGTGTGTCAATATATTCATTTATCTATTTATATATTATATTATATTAACTATCTAAAATAATTCAATTTTATTGATTCAATAGATACAATTTAATTTGAATAAAACAATAATTCTCAAGAACTTGTATCACCATTATCATTGGAATTACCATTAATCCAAGTAATCAATATTTTATAGAAATTAATGAAATTTCCAATATTAAATAATATGATTATTATTATATGAAATACAATAATCCTGTTATCAAATGAATGATCTAGGTATAAGTAAATTTATCTTTATGTTAGTACATGTAATGCATAAAATCATGTTTTAAAAAAATATTATTTTTATGAGTAAATTATGTTTAGGATATAATAATAATTTTAATTTTTTAAAAAATACATTATTTTTTCCCATTAATTTTGAAAAATTTAAATACTAAAATTTATAAGAATAACATTAAATTAAAATCATAAAGTACCATTAATTTTTTTTAATAAGAAATATATTCTTTTAAAATTATAGTTTATAAAAAATATATCAAACCTGAAAAAAAATTTATTTTATAAATTAATTTTAAGGAATAAAAAAAATATTTTATTAGTCTCATTTTCATACCAAATGTGTTGATATTTTAAAAAAATTCTCTTATACATAAAATCACTTATATATTATTTATAATTATCTTATTATATGTCATTACTCCTAACATTATTTATAATTTATAAAAATGTATATTCATTTAGTTTTATTCTTTCAGGTGGATCATGCAATCAGAAATATTTTTTAGTTAAAGGGGAATAAATAATGTAGTTAGATTCTACCCTCTAAAAATAAATTCATCCTCAAAATTTCGTTACAAGGATGAAAATAATTATTGGTACTTTAATATGAGTAGGTTCCCATTATTCCTCATAAAACATATGATTTCTCTATAGAAAGTTTACTAGATGGGTGGTCCAATTCTAGACCCCCTTATCTCTTCAAATTAAAATTTCCATCGGTTATTCCTCATATGAGAGATCATGTTCCTATTTCATATCTTCTATGCTTAGAACATGTTAGGAGTCAACTATGTACTTTCTAACAATAGATACATAGAACACATCATGTACATGGGAGATATATGAAGGTAGAACAAAAAAATATTATATAAAACCAAAACAATTAAGGAAATAAAAGGGACCAATTTTTCAATGGATCAACATCATTTTCTAAACAAATCCCACATCAATTTTCTATGGAGATATTAAGAGGAACACCATTTAAAAAACTTGAAACACTAGGTATCATTAGTGGTAATATATATAATTATTCATTGGAAATTCTTTCACTTTTTTCTGCATCTCAATTGTTTGAACCGTCTATAAAAAGTCTAGGATGAGGTACTGATCTATGAAATTTTTTCTGCAACTGCATCCAATCATGTTGGGGTTTGGAATAACTTCACATAAAAATCCTAATATTATTCCATCTGAATTATATAATGTAAACTATTTTTCTTTGAGAATTATCTCATTTTAAAGTGTTTATCAAATTATCATTTAATATATACTAAACATGGAGTAAGTAAATATGAAATACTTTGAATTGATATATCAAAAGAGCCATCATTTTAAGGGTAGTAAGAGGTGATAACATTAAAATAAATCCCCAAGATATTATAAATTTGATTCCATATTCTTGTTGAATGTCTTGGTTTTCAATTAGATATAATGGATACGGGTAATATATAATAAACCAAACAACTAACATGAGCTAGATTCACTAATATGAGGTACGGGATAGAAAACAAAATTGTCCCTTCTTTATTCATGTTTAAGGAGAGATAATGACCCCTGAGTCCCACCTTCAATAGTCCCTAGAGTGGTGACTAACACCAAGCATCTAGAATCACACGTGATATGGAAGGGATTTACCTTTTTATTGAAAATATCAGAAGATAAGATGGCAGATATCAAACAACAAAAAAAATAGAAAGCAAGAGTAAATCCAAAATCCCTTTCTCCACATACATGCACAAAAAAATTAAGTGTCATAATGTATAAGAAAACTCCAAAGGAAAAGTACCAAAGAGAAAAATAAATACAAACTGCAATGATATCGAAGTCTGAGCAGGTGCGGTCTCGCACGGTCCCCGAATAACATAAGATAGACAAATTATTTGTAATAACACATCGATATTCTAGTACCCCTCACTTCATTCCCACTGGTAATTGAAGACCTCCTATGCATTAACCCCCCCCCCCTCCATTTTCACATTAGTCCCACTAACTCCCCAACAACAACATTATTGGCCACTAAAACCTCTCATCCCTCCAACAAACACCTGGTCCACACAACCACATGTCTCACCCACAAAAACCTAGGCTACTACAACCATACGTAACCACCCCTACAGACACTAGGGCCATGACAATTACTGCTACACACAAATACACGCAGGCCTCATCCCAAAGACACTTGGGTAACAATCCTTCAAGCTCACACTTGGGCCAACCACCAAAACACACCCTTACCATTGAATCTTGGTCCATAATGGACCTGAAGACATCACATACAACCAAAATAGTCATGGGATACATGGGAGAGGGAGTATAAAAGGAGCTAATAATCAGCCACTCATTGGAATGTTAGGAAAAAGCACCCTCTCCTATGAAATGGGGGTGTTCATAAAAAAGTTCTCAATGTGGGTGGGTTGCTCATAAGAAACACAAAAACTAAACATTTTATATATAGGAAATCAAACACTCATCCCAACCTAACGGTTCCAAAGACATCTCTTACACAAACACCATCGTTAATATTCATTCATGCACAAAACACAACAGCCACAACCAGATAAAAATGCATTCCTAGAAAAATAGTTCCCCATTGAACCAATTCATGTTATCATGATAAAGTGAATCTATTTAGTAATACTTCAATATAAGACAACTAAAATTCACAATCAAAATCCAATAACATTAACTGAACTGAAGACAAAAATTGACAAATAGTATTTTAAGCATTCTCAGCCAGTTCTCTTATAATGTCACAATATCAAAATGGATTCATGAGATCCCTTAAAGTACTGGAAAAAATCAAATCCCCTACATATGTATCCACACAACCTCAGATTCACAATCCAACAACTTAAAAATATAGGATCCCATCCCCATCAATGCCACAACACAATAATCAATAAGAACAACCATTTTTTTAGCAGAACAAAGCAAGGGATTTTTCTGATATAACCATAGCATTATTCAAGTTCCATTTTTGGTTGGTTAACTGGGGTGATAATACACAGATTCTTGTTAATTAAGAATCCATTTAATCAACTATGTTAATATTATTAATGAGTTCCCATGTTACAACCATTCTGTCACAATGTTGTCGAGAAAACCGAGGTTCTATAGTATTTAAGAAACGACAACCAATGGCTATGAATTTTAGTGGCCATAAGTCCAACCAATCCACAACATATAAATGATGATAAATGAGTATAGTAGAATCTTTATTAAACACACCCCTACATTAATTAGATGTCTGTTTATTATATTTTTTATGGTTTGGTTTCATCCATGCCCAGTGGGAACATTTTCATACCTACCCTGCATGATACACTATAAAGAGAGACGAAGGAAAACCCTACCTAGATAATAAATGATCAAAGTTTTCTCCTCTCGCCCAGAACTGGGGATATTACACTTGTAGTATAATCTACAAATCCAATGGTGATCAGGGAAGTATCTAGCACGACATATGATTTTTCTATGGAATAGAGACTCCAAACACACTAAGAGAGAGAAACAGTAAAAGAATATATGATCTCGACTTAAGAAAAGGCCATATCTAGAAATTAGGGAGATCATATCAATGTACTTAGAAGTCATATTGTGGGTCGACCACATGGTTCAGTGGTTTTACATTTTGCGAATAATTAAGATTTAATAATTGTTTTCAAAGATGGTAGAGATTACATCTGTGAGTTAAAGGGTTTCCTCTAAATGGAGGAAAATTATAAATAAGTGTGTAACTGTAAAACACATCAAGGTTTGACACCGAGGAAAAGGGAAAAAATTTGATAACCCAAGGGTCGCTCAATTTATGGGGGTTTAAGACATCACTTATAGGCTTTAAATGGATTTAGAAAGGGTATTAAAACACTTTTACATCAAAAGTTACGTTACTGGTGAAAAAACTCAATAGTCCTAAAAAAACAGGGAAGGTCTCACCATTAGGAGAGTCACCATCACCCTAACACTATATCCATGGCACCGTCCCCCTAGAACCATCGCCCTGACAACATCTCCCTAGAACTGTCACCCTAGCACCGTCGCCCTTGTACCATTGTGCTGGTACCATTGCCTTGGCATCATTGCCTTGGCACCGTTGCCTAGGAATCATCATTGATTGTTGATATGGATGACCCATCGGTGCCACCAATGTTGATCGGTGCCACCAATTCTCATCAACGCTACCGAGGCCAATCAGCGCCACTGACACCCATCACTGCCACTGATGCTCATTGGTTCCACCATTCATTCAATGCTTAAATTTGAAAAACTGAATATCTTATGGTCTCCAAGACACCCCAAACACCAGAATTTGGAAATTTAATGGACTAGGAGGGTCTAGGACATCACATTAGAGACTAATAAAACTATTCTTGTCCTCGATAATTCATGGTTAAACCCAATGTAATGATAGGGGTCCGAACAACCACCTCACAAGATACGTCTCAAGGAAAAACCACTATATGATTATTTAAAAGGTGAAAGAACCTTGATACCAAGGAAAAACCCTCCCTTATCTCTCTCTTGAAAAACTATAGATACACTACCACTCTTCTCCCCCATGTAACCACACAAACACATGAAGGTCACACCTTCCACACACATGGATTTGGGAGTCTCCTTCATATGTCAAGATATTATCTTCTTTGGGTTTCGCTGGATCACCCGCATGGCTTTAATTGAATCCAATTTACCATGTTGTGATTTTGGATTAGGTCTTCTCCTTACCATAATTAGGACTTTTCATACACATTTAATTAACAATGGAGAAATGCACATCTCATAGTTAACAAGGTCAAGCAGCACATCATACTCAATTAACAAAAAATATCAAAAAAAAAAACTCAAAACTTCTCTAGGTACTAGAATTGCATTTGTTAATCATGTTCCCAAGTAGTCTCCTTAAGGCCACCATGCCTCTATGATAGAAAAATCAAGGGAATAGTTAATCCACAAAGAACCTTCTCCTCATCATCCTCAATTCTTAATCGTCACTCTACAATTTTCGTATCATCCTAGATATCCATCTCTCCCCATTCAAGGACATGTGAATCATCCTATAGATACAGACAGAGTTGAGATACATGGAATACATCATGGATGCTCAGTAGTGGCGGTGGTAGCGCCATCTGATAAGCCACTTAACTGATACGTCGGAACACCATGAAGGGTCCAATGAACCTGGGAGAAAACATACTACCCCTGCGAACCGTTGTTGCCCACGCCGAGGGGATACTTTTAAGAACACATGGTTCCCAACCTTGAACTCCACGAGTATCTTCCTATGGATGTTGTAAAATTTCTACTGGTCCTGAGTTTCCTTCAACTTATCACATACAAGATGGACCTTATCTTTTTTTCTCTTCACCAACCCCGGGCCGAGAACACCTGCTTCCCAATCCTCTATTCAGCACATAGGTGAATGACACAACCTTCCATACAAGGATTTTAATAGAGCCATGAAAATGGTAGAGTGATATATATTCTTATAGGAAAACTATTCCAAAGGCAAGTGTCATACACATGATCCCCCTATGTCCAAAACACATGCCCATAACATATCATCCAATTTCATGATGGTCCGCTCAATATATCTATCTGTCTGGGGGTGGAAAGTAGTGATAAGGCATAGTTGGGTGCCAAAAGCATGTTTAAATCCTTTCTATACTCATGAGGTGAACTATTTATCCCGATATGAGACTATGGAATACATAATTCTATATAATTACACCACCTTGTCCATGTAACTCGATCATAAGGAATCTACTGCACTCGACTCCTTGATTTTCAAAAAAAGTGATATGATTTCATTAGCTAGTCCACCACTACCCAGAAATCATCACAGCCTCCTTGAAACCTGGGGAGTCCCATGATGAAATCCATTGAGATGTCATACCACTTCCACTTAGGGACATTTATAGTCTGCAACAGACATCCTAGGACGTAGTGTTCATCCTTCACCTACTGACACATGAGGCACTTTTCCACACACATGACCATAACCCGCTTCAAACCAAGCCACTAAAACTAACCCCTCATGCCCTAGTACATCATTCAAACTCCTTGGTGTACCACCAAGGGTGAGTTGTGAAACTCACCATGAAATCTCTTACACATTGCCACTCAGAAAAACATCTTCCCAAGAAACAACATCTGATTCTGACCATCTTCTGATGATCCTTCCAGATCATTTCCTTGGCTAACATGATTTCCCATCACTTAAGCCTCTATGTACCCCAACTAAGACACTTCTAACATATATTCCATGGATGAATAAATCATAATCTATTATAGATAGCCTCTACCAACCTTCACTTTGGCATCCAGGTTTAAGGAATCCAATTCCTCCATCACCTTACAAGAATATACTTATTTCTAAAACACATCCTTATGCAAATTTTTTTCTCATGTAATTTTCAAACACATTCCCCTATCTAAAGGTGTAGGAAATCTAGAAGTCATAGCCCTTGGGAAACTCCATCTACCTTTGATGCTGCATTTTAATGTCACATTGGGATATTATATACCTATAGTTCTTGTGATCTATGAAGACCATGAAGACCTCCCCGATGAGGTAATTCCTCCACAACTTCAGTGCGAACACAACCATTGAAATCGATAGATCATGAGTGGCATAGTTATGCTCATGGGGGGTAATTTCCAAGACCCATAATAGATCACTCCTTGATACTACATCATCACACACCACAATACTTGTGATAAAGCATCATATAACACTTCAAATGTTTCCCCATCCTTAGGAAACGTCAATACTGGGGAACTGGACATTTTCCCCTTCAAATAACTAAAGTTTTACTGATACTTCTCACTCCATACAAAATCTTGGCCTCTATTGGTCTAGGCTATCAAAGGTGATGCAACTCGAGAGATGTTGGGAATGAACCTCTAGTAGTAACCTACTATTCCCATGAAAATATGATCCTCTACCACGTTCTTGGGTTCTTCCTAGGAAAATACAACTTCAACCTTCGACGATTCCACTTCTGTTCTCTACTGAGACACCATGTGTTCACTGAACGACACCTCCCATGTCCATACATGCCCTTGGAAAAATTCCCACAGAACTAGTTTTGTCAGAGGACCTCTAAAACCATCCTCAAGTGCTCAAGGTGATCCTCCTCTGATATTGAGTAGATCAAGATGTCATCAATAATCAAAACTACAAACCGGTCTAGATATTCCTAGAAGGTAGAGTTCATGAGCACCATGAACACGGCTGGATCATTTGTAACTACGAACGTCATGACCAAGAACTCAAAGTGTCGATAATTTATTTTGAATGTAGTCTATGAGATGTCACCCTCCTTCACCCCCAACTGGTGATATCAAGATGAATGGTAGATAATAGAGAACCAATCTTCCCCCTATAACTATTCAAAAAGTCATCGATTCTCATGAGGGGGTAATGGTTCTTGACCATTTCCTAATTCAGCCCTTATTAGTCTGTACACATCCAAAGTCCGCTGTCTCCCTTATTTGTGAACAAGGCTGCATAACCCCATGGTGATGCACATGGTCAGATAAAATCCTTCTACACAAGGTCATCAACCTAGATCTAAAACTCCTGCAACTCAAAAGGTGTCACTCAATAGGGAACCATCAAAATCGAATGGGCACCGGGTTGCAAGTATATCTCGTACTCAACATCACGTAAAGGGGGTAGAGTCACCACCCATCTTGGGAAGACATCTAGGAACTCACTAATGATCTCTGGGACTTCCACCATCTTGGTTTCTACAAGCTCAGCTAACAACTTAGCTAACAAAGAAAGAGGGGGTTCCCCTCCTCAACTTCCCTCCTTGAAACCTCACTTTCCAATGAAAGATACACGATGCCGCCTAAATCCTAAAACAAGACCCTTCTATGAAAGAAGTAGATGACGACATACAAGGAGAACATCCCATCAATGCCTAAAATGAAATCATATGGCTTCATCTATAAAAAAGGTCCCCAAAGGACTGGTGTGGCCCCAACACCAGTCTACATCCCCAGCAAACATAAGACAATCTAGTCTGAACTCGAACTGGCATACTCAATAATAGGGGAATGGTACGTCTCTCTGTGTCTATACTAAGAGCATGGGATAGAATTAGCGAAAAAGGATTGTGAAGTTCCAAAATCCAAAATTTCATAGGTAAGAGTATTATACATGCGGATCGTACCATGAACGACCTATGGCCCTACTGGAACTGCTCTCTCTTCAGCATGGAACTTCCCACACCTATCTGCTATTCCCCTTAGATGTTGGCCGCCTCCTCGACCATGCCCTGGTCGAGGTCCCTAAGGTGTTCCCTAAGTCTGTCCTCCTCCTACAACGTCTTCTCCTAAAGGAGCGGGAGCTCACTGTCCCTGCAGCAGCTTCTGAAACAGCCTAGCAAGAACCTGCTACTACTGAGGTGGGAACTATACCTTCCCACCTATACTATACTACACTCGGTCCATGAACTAATTCCAAAGGTGCCCATGGCTACCATTGAAAAATAATATCGGTCTTAGGCTTGCAAATAAAGGTAAAGGAATGAGAGACTGAAACTAGAACTGCTAAGACCTACTCCGCATAGGACGAAACCTAAAAGGCCCTAATACTCGAGGTATTCTACTAATGGACTTCCCCTTTAATTACCTCAACTGGCTCCCCTCATGTGGCACACCTCCTAGTGTGTAAATTCCCCTAACCACATCAGCCTTCTTCTAAACCTCTAGGTATATCAGTAGAGTGAAGGGAGTACCAACATACTGAAAAAAAGGTCTAAGTGCCTCATCTAAACATCTCGCCTGGGACTCCTCATCTAGAAAGTGGTTTGGAGAAAAATTATTAAGATCCTTAAACTTCATTCCCAACTCCATCAAAATCATACTCCCATGCTGAAGGGAGATCAGCTCTGTCCTCTTCCCATCCTTCATCATGGAATAAAGGAATTCGATGTCGAACTCTTTATTGAAGTCAGTTAATGTAACCTAATCTTCCCTCTTATCCATGAAGAAGAGTGTCCATCACCGATCTGTCACTCCCCGCATCTGTCTTGTAGCCAGAGGAACCAAGTAATCTATTAGAGCATGGATCAAGATGAAATCTATCATCAGCTTATTGATCCACCCCTTTGTCTCCACGTCTGAGATGCTTCCCTCGTACTTCCTGAGGGTATGCCACTGGAAGGCATGAAAAATCTTTTATAAATGGTCACCCTCCTCCTCTCGATCATCCCACTACTCATCAGCCAAATCAGCCTTTTGGTCCACAGTCACTCGCACTACAGGTGGGTTTTGTCCAGGTACCATAGCTACAAGGTAAAAAAATGCCTAAGTTCGAGTACTATAGAAGGACTCTTTTAAATTTTTGTTTTCAACATGTGGTTCATTTTAATTTAGAAGAACACCTAGAAAAAACATGAACACAAGTCATTATTATGCTTGTAACTTTACTAGTTTCTCTACCCTGCAATCAACATAGCCTCTCCTGGTCGTTTGGTAGGCCTAGAGTACTTGCCGCAGATCATGAGGGGCCTAAAATTCCATGCCATAACCGATATTTTCTAGACTATTTCATGCACCAAGATTTACTAACATTGTTTCCCTACTATCCCATGAAATCCTCATTGTTCCTTACCCTGAACTACATCCTATCACTCAACCATCACCTCTAATAGAATTCTGTCATGACCCGCCTTCACCAAGATGAGGGAAGGGACAAAAAACTAGCAGGCCCCTTCCTTATTCATGTTGAAGGATATATAATGACCACCGATTCCCACCTTAAATAGGCCCCTGAGTGGAGACTACAACCAAGGATGTAGAATCACATATGATTTGGAAGGAATTAACCTTATTAAAGAAATGATCAAGAGGTAAGATGGTGAATCTCAAAAAACTCTAAAAATAGAATGCAACAGTAAATCTGGAAACCCTTTTTCAACATCCATGATAAAAAATGGGGAGAAAGGTACAAGAAAACTCCAAAGGTAATGTACCAAAAATAGATTAAAACAACTGCAAATATCCCAATGTTGTAGATAGTATTTTCCCACATGGTCCTCAAAATCCTCCTGGAAACCTGAAAGCAATTTTATAAACATAGGGTGAGCATATAGGTATACTCAGTTAGAAAAACCAAATTATATCATGGACAAGTGGGGAGGCATTTTAATGTCCCGTGAGAATAGTAGAGGTAGCCAAAACACCTAGCAAGGGAACTACCCACCCAGGCTCACCAAGTAACACTCTCCATATAACAGATGTCATGAAAACCATTAGTAATAACACATAGATATTTGGTTACCCCACCCCACTATCCGACTGGTTATTGAAAACATCCTATGCATCAGACCTCCCCCGCCATTTATAATGCAATCCCATTGCCGCCCTAACAACAACCTTATGGGACACCACAACCTTGAATCCCACCCGTAGACACCTAATCCACCACAACCATATGTATCTATGCCCATAGACACATTGTTCAGAACAATTATTTCCACACTCGAAGACATCTAGGCCTCATCTCGAAGACACTTGGGAAACAAACATGCTCGCACACACTTGGGACATCCACTACAACATACCATGCCTGACGAATCTTGGGCTATAATGTACCTAAGTCTATCACATGTTACCCAAAGAGTCTTGGGATACTCGGGAGAGGGATTATAAAAAGAGCTAATAACCAGCCACTCGATGGAATGTTGGGAAAAAACACCCTCCATCATGAAATGGGGGTGTTCAGTAAGAATTTCTCAATGTGGGTGGGGTGCACATAAGAAACACAAAAACTAAACATTTTAAATATAGGTAATCAAAAAATCATACCATCCTAAAGGTTCTGAAGCTATCCCTTACACAAACACACTAGTTACAATTCAATCATGCACAAAATGCAGCAGCCACAACCACAACACATCCCATTACTAAAAAAATAGTTCCCCATTGATCCCATTTTTGTTATCAAGTTATAGTGATTCCATTTATAGTTATTTCACTACCAGAAAACTAATAGGAATAACCACAATCCAAAAATAACAACTGAAATGATGAAGAAAACAAGTAAACAACAATTTAAGCATTCACACCTGGTTCTATTGTATAGTCATAATAATAAAAGGTATTCGTGAGATCCCTCAATGTATTGTAACCAAACCAACTTCCAACATACGAATCCACAAGGTCTCAAATTCACAAACAAAAAACTGAACAATAGGGGATCCCTTCCCCATCCATGCCACCCCACAAGAATTAAGCAGAACCAACATGTTTTTATTGGATAACCGAGAAAGGGAGTTCTCATACATAACCAAACCATTTATGAAGTTCCTTTATTACATTTGGTTAACTAATTTGATCAAACAAGGATTATAGTTCTTTGGGGATCCATTTACTCAACCATGTTTAAGTGATTAACTGGTTCCCATGTAACATCCACTCAATAACAAGGTTATCTAGAAAATAGAGGTACATTAGTACACAATAAAAGACCACCAACGACCATTATTTTCTGTGAGAATAAGTTCATCCAATACAAAACATATAAATAAGGATAAAAGAGTAAAATAGTATCATTATCCAACACACCCCTTTATTATTTAAATGTCTATTTATTATATTTGTAATGGTTTCATTTCATCCACACATCACCGAAACATTATCATACATTCCTCGCATGATACACAGTAAAGAGAGACGAAGAAAAGCCCTTTCATAAAAAGTGGTGACATGAATTAGTCACCCAATTCATGCCACAATGAAATATATTAAAAATAAAATTATCAGTATGAACACGAGGTGTAAAAATATTACACAATAATGGATGAATGGAATACAAGATGAGAAAACCTAGAAGCTCGTGTTTCAAGAATGATCGATTTGACCAATCATCATCCAATCCATGAACATCATAAGCTATTGCATAGAGGGAATTTTCCAACAATCTAGGAGGTATCTTCATATTTGGAGGAAATATTGATAGTTAAACTTTGAGTTCTTGGTCAAAGCAGTAATGTCTTCATATGTCAATTTGAAAAGTTAACCTAAAAATCATTTCTTGGACTGTTGTTAGAGCAGTGAGCAGACGCCACTAGGGGAGTCACCCAATGATGCCGAATTGATGGAGACTCAAGACTATGAATGCTAGAAGAACCAGCCGGCTACTGGTAAACTAAATATCAAGCAACATATACATAGAAGGCACCAAATCAGTAAGGAGTGCTCCTAAATGAGTACAAAAATTCATCAAAATCATGTAGTTATAGCCTCAGAGGAAGGAGAAAAACATAGAACGAATTATGGAAACAAGACTCCCCAATGATAATCATGTACTTCTACAAGGAATAAGTGAAACTCAAATATGAGGTAATGCTAGAATGCAATCTAGGAAGTCTGATCCGGAGCTGGTCGACCAAGCCAAGACTTCACATTGTTCAAAAAGGAAACATCTAGAAGACATTCATGCACTGCCATATAGATTTGAAATAGATTAGCAGAAAATAGTGGGAGATCCAGTTTGGTAATTAGCCTAGGAAGGCTGTATGTGAGCTAGTCGTCCATTCCAATACTCCACTTTATTTGATACTAACACTCCTAGAGATAATATTAAATAAGTTCCATGCTTGAAATTCTACCTTATAAGTCTGCTCATAGAAATCTTCATCACTATTCTATGTCCATATGACCATTAGCAAGCGCCATCGATATGAAGCAGGAATCCCAAAGCAACCATTCAGAGATTTTTCACATATCAGTATCTAGCTTCACAGAACCCGCAAGTTATAAGACGCGACACTCAAAATGCTTGGAAGGGCACATCAAGCCATGAATGGCAGAAAATTTTAGATGCAAACAGGGGTCAATTCCAACCCCAACACAGCTAAACAATAAGTCTCAGGACAAAAAAATAAGATTGATTCAAGCATGATCCAGATAATCGAAAAGATCTGACATCTAGTCCATTATCTCCATTAGTGTTTTCTTGGAACTCTTCAGCCATTGAGGATCCATAAACTGTGGAGCATCATGTCTTTTTTCCTCACAAGAAAATGGTCACAGCTAGATTCCACCTCCACTAATTCCACCTAGTGGCAATGTATTTACACCTCCAATACAACAAGAAAAAACATCCACAATCTACCAAGACCTATAAGAATAAAAAAACAAAACCAACATCTATCCAACAATATCAAGAGGGAATGATCAGAACCAGCTTCTGGTTGTGAGTGGTTTGTCTGGAAAACATGCCTCTAGACAAGACTCAAGTCACCATGTGTAGTTTGGATTATGGTTAGGAATTTCCTCAAGATGATAAGTACAGGTTTCAAACTATATATGGACACTGGGATTAGGTGGAGTGGATTGGTTTTTATTTTTATTATATTTGATAGGTTTTTTTAGTTATTGTTTTTTTAGATTTATGGTTGTTATAGAAAATATTAACAATGTTTCATTGATGTTTTTTTTTCTTATGACTATTGATTTTTGTATTAAGATTATTCCAGAGAGAATTCATGTGGAACTACAGGGAGTGGATGGAGAGAGGTCTCGCTCTCCAATTGATAAGACACTAGATGAATATGGGGATCAACCTATCCATGAATTGGGATAATGATTAGTCTTTGGTCCAACTCAGGTTAGAGAGTCTCAAGTTGTTTTTGGAAAGAATAAA
This sequence comes from Viscum album, assembly GCA_963277665.1. Taxonomy (NCBI): domain Eukaryota; kingdom Viridiplantae; phylum Streptophyta; class Magnoliopsida; order Santalales; family Viscaceae; genus Viscum; species Viscum album. The sequence continues at coordinate 438,556,925 of OY728158.1, forward strand.
TATCAGGAGGTCCTCAATAATAAGCCTCCTCTTTTCTAGGGAGGATGGATCAACAATAATCTGAGGATTTTCATTAGAAAATTGAAAGGATGTTTTAAATTCATGATATAACTAATGTATTCTGGGTGAGTTATTTTTCTTTCATGTTATAAGTTCCCAATCATATGTGGTGGGAATCAGTTGTCCAACATACTAAGCTCGAGATGATGGGTAAAAAGTATTTTAAGATTCCTTTCAATAGAAATTATTTTCATGATTTGGTCATTCTCCATGTCCTTTGAGTTTTTGGAGCCTCATCAGGTGGATAAAAACATTATGGAATATTCAATCCATTTCACTAAGATAGTTTTGTTTTCAATTTAGGTTGTTTCCAATGAGTAGTTGAATGCTGAAAGGATTGATATGGGGATGCGTATGGAAATATGATATCTGATCGTCTTCTTCACATTGAAGATGTATGTTGTATTGATTGATCATGCTATGATGGTGGAAATTAATCAGAAAGGAATGCCTAGATTCTCTAATGATGTTTCAGCAGTGGCCAATGGCAGTTCATCTAAGAAGAAGTGGAATAGGGACAAGAAGGAAATTAGGGGAGGTGGTAGCTTAGTCCATTATTCTTGAATGTCTTTGTTAATGGATTTAGGTGTTATGTTTGCCACACACCATCATTGTGGGTTGGTAGGGCATGTTTAGTCTGATGTTTCACCACCACCCATCCCTTTCCACCAGTATGGATATATGGGGCCCTTACTACTGTTTAGTAGAATGGAACCCCCATATTAGGGGGTGTATGAGTTGTAGCTTCCAAGGTTATGTCAGCCTGTTAAGAATTATACAAGATAATGGGATACCAGTTTAGAGGACAGAATGAAATGGATGAATAATCTACTAAGAATAATCATTTCAAAGAATATCCATAGTCTAGTGGTCATTCATAGGCTTCTTCATAGATGAGGCTACATCAATTTATGGATTGAGCACCAGTGGAATCATATAAAAGAAATGTGACTATTCTACATAACATTCATATAACATAATATTTAGCTATTTTTCAATTTCATTATAGTTCTCTATTTTTATTACTTCATTCTATATCATGGATTTATAAATGTTTCTTACCGATCTTATGCATCACACAATATATATAGTGATAGTTCATGGTAGGAAACAAGAGCATGGTTTCATGTGTGCATCTATTGGATATACCATTTCTAGAATAGAATTGGAATTAGATTTCATAGTTTTGGATTGGGTAATATTTAAAATTATCCTTTTTGTTGATTGAATGTTTTGTTTTCATGTGCACTTTGATAGCCATCATTGGAATGTATGTTTCTGGCACCAATGGGTAGTACCCTTGTTTTTCAAACGGAGTGGGATCCTCGGCCAGGATATACTGGAACTCTAGTTTTTTAATTTTGAAGCCCTATTTTCCAAATATCATCACTCTCATTTGATTCCAATTAATGTACTGTTGGGATTGGATTACCTATTAAGGTGAATGAGTTCCCATAGGGTTATCTAAAGTATTTAACAGGTTTTCATCTTCATTGGGATGTGAAGTTATCCATTGATTTGGTGCTAGTAATATAAACAATATCTATTATCTAATACCATATGGCCTCATCCATGTAGAGGGAATTAAAGTAATAGTTGTACTATTTGAAATACAATGTATTAATTCACCTAAGAATCTCACCATGGGCCACCCAATTCCTATTTTGAAAAAATGATGATAAATCTCTTTGGTTATGTATCAATTACCAGATGTCCAATATGGTGACATTCACTAACAAGTATCATCTTCCAAATTATGATTACATTTTCAACCATCTTAATGTGGGAATGGTGGATCTCTAATATTGACATTATTTCTAGGTATCACTATGTCTATATTAGAGAGTCTAATGATCTTAAAACGACATTCCAAAGTAAGTACACAATTTTGAGTACTTGGAAATTCCTTTCAGGTTATTGAATGATGTGGAAGTATTTATGGTACTTATTAATCATGTGTTACTTTATTATATTGAATCATTTATCTTAGTAGTTGTGGATGAAATCCTAGTCATTTTCAATAAAGAGGTGGAGAATGAGTAGAATTTTAGGATTCTATTGGGAAACATTGAGGATCATCATCACTATGTAATGTTTTTCATTTTCAACTTCTATATCAATGTGGTGAAATTTATTGGTCTTTTAATCTCAAAAAATGGGTGTTTAGTGGACCCCAGTATGATCAATTTAGTGATTTCATGGTAATAGCTAAAGATTATTTTCAAAATCAGAATATTTTTGGGCCTTTTGGGGTATTACATGAGGATTTTTTAGGAATTCCCTTGGGCTTATTTATCCATGACATCACCCACATAGAAAGGGGTAACATTTTATTGGAGCCCCGAATGTCTAGATTCATTTGAAAATGTTATCCACTAGTTGACCTTGGATCCTATTTTTATATTACTGGAATATGGAAAGGGATATATAGTCTATTATGATTCTTCTAGTATTGGTATTGGGTGTGTCTTAATGATGGATGACCACATAATGGAATATTTTTCTTTCAAACTCTGAACGAATGAAAAGAATTACCCAACACATGACCTATAGGTAGTGGTGTCAATGTATGTCATGATGACATGACATCGTAATATTTTTTGGGGAGAAATATTAATTTATTTCTATCATAAGTTATTTACTCTTTTCTAGAAATATATGAATTTAATGTAGCATCATTGGGTTGATTCCATTTAGGGGATCTAATTTAATATCCTCTACAACTTTGGAAACATAAATGTGGTTGTAGATGATTTATGAAGGAATGTACCAGTTCAAGCGTTGAATGATTCCTACAATGAGATGGACTTGAAGGGGATTTTTTACAATTTCATCTCGAAACCAAGGTGAAATGTAGTGGTGTGTTCATAGACCATGATCAGATGACCCAATACCTTTTGTATTTGATTTGGCTAGATCAACTGAGTGATGTGCTGTGACAATATTCTATGAGTTTCCTAAACACTAGGAAGGTTCCTAGGGAATTTTAATTGTCTCATAAGGGATCTTTGGGATTTAATTTTCACTTTGTGGTGATATTATCATTTCATAATATGTTTTTGTAGATTATCCACTAGCCTTAGTGGGATATTTATCCTGGTAATAGAATTTTATTTTGTGATGTTACTTGGATGCTATCATGTCCATTTTTTATGTGAGATGTAGCTAACATTGTATCGTGATGCTGTATAAGCCACTAGGATAAATCAGAGAACCAAAGGGCCTTTAGTTTTCTTTATGTGCTAGCAATTCCTACAAGGAAGTGGGATAACATCAAAATGGATTTAATTTTTCGATTACCTCATAGAACTCTAGAATGAATTGTCATTGGGTAGTGACAGATCATTTAACCAAATCATTCGAGTTCATTCCAATCATGTATTCAACCAAACTAGGTGAGTTTGGTCTTTTCTACATTGAAAAGATAGCGAGACTTCCTGGCGTACCATTTGAAATTGTTTTATATGGGGACTTCATTTTTACCTCATGGTTTTGGGAAGGTCTTAAGAAGGTGATGGGTTCATAGTTCATGTTGAGTACTACATTTTTCACTCAAACTAATGGTCATAAAAAGTGAGAAGAAAAGATTTTGGTAGACAATGAATAGTCATGTGTGTTTTATTTCAAAGGATTGAGGGCTATACATTTGGGATTGAATGAGTTTTACAATAATAAAATCTACTAATAATTAATTCAATCTTCTCTTTTTGAGGTTCTTTACGGTCAACAGTGTCGGTATAATTTGTGTTGGGATGAGATGTTTGAGACCCCATTATTAGAAAAGTGCCATGTACAAGAAACATACATTAATGATAAGCTAATCAGTTATAATTTTTTCACATCACATATTTTTCATATATATTATGATGATAAGAGTTGTCACACATTAGAGTATTTTATGGGTTACTAGGTGTTCAAGATGTGAAACCTCACCTGGGTCTCCAACATTTTAGTAAGAAAGGGAAGTTAATGTCGAGGAATGTGAGGCCTTTTGAGATTACTGAGTGGATTGGTAATTCAAAATAAATGACAGCTTTTTCCCCGAGTTGACTTTAATTCAATATGTGTTCCATGTCCATTAGTTGAAAATGTATAATCTAGATCTGTCACATGTGCAGAATTAGGGAGGATTTGTAGTTTGAAACTGATTTGATTGTGTTTCAGCGACCAATAAATAAGTTTCATTCTGGGGATAATGTAATTCATAAGAATTCCAAAATGTTGGTCTGAGTTCAATGTCACATGGTAATGATGTTTATGATACACGGGAACAAATGTCTTGGTATGAGGATTATTATCCATTTTTTCTCTGAAAAAACATTGGAATGAATTATTAGGGATGAGAAGGATTACAAGTGGGAATAATTGTTAGATACATTATTTTATTCATGTATTACATTGTTTATATTTTTCTTGAAATTATCCATTTGGTTACATATAATTTTTTGAATAAAAATGGTGTTTTCAGTCTTGAAAACAAGTAGTTTGTAGTTGTAACATGGTTAGGTTAACTCCTTGCCTGCCAAAAGGAAACTTCGTACCTGGGATAATGTCACTATATAGGTTGTGCTCGTAGGCGCATGGGTGTGATCCATTCCCCAGTAAACATTTCTTCTTCATTCCTCAAAGATAGAGTGGAATGCATAGTTACTGTACAGTTTATAAAACCATGAAGGTGAACCATGGGACATGTAATAGTCATTTAAAATATGGAATTTATTTTTTATCACTCCATTAAGTTATCCTTATATCGCCTTTATTAAAAATACAATGGGATTTCCAACATTGGTCACTTCCATAATACATTCATGGAGACATTTAAAATCCATATTTTTGTGGTTTTGGTTTGGATTCATCAAGGAATCATCATGTAAGTTTGTTTTCTCTTATTTTTTTCCTTCTTTTATAGCTCATCAACCCTCTTATTGGGTTATCCTTTTCTAGAAGGTTGTTTGACCTAAAGAGATCTCTATGTTGTGTTAATGATGGAAATAACATGGTTTTTGTAAGATTTTTTATTTAGAGGGTCTTGTTGAGGTGTTGTTGTGGTTTCACATTTTATTTTGGAAGGTTTCAAGGTTACAATTATTGGATCACAATTTTACTTTATATTTGATTTTTTGTTGCTAAATAGGTGATATGAATGTGTTCTATGGATTTTTTGGGTGGTGAGAATTATTTTTTGGTAATTATTAAATATGGATTTGTGAATATTGATGGTTTTAAAAATGTAAGTGGTAATTATTCATGTGTTATTCATTATAGTGATTCATAAATGTGTTTTATGACTTGTGTAAAATGTGTGAAAGATGATTGTAAGTGGTACTTGAGTTTATAATGTTTTTACAATTGGTTTTCCAAATTAAATTTACTTCGTTTCTTAGTAGTATTTTTATTTTTCAACTCAAATGTGTTTTGTGAACTGTGAATGAAATTTAAACCATGTAGTGAAATGGATTTATGGTGCATATGGATTTGAAAGGAGTGTTTCCCAAGGAAATGGATGTATTTATCTGTGAAATTCTGGGTAGTTTTTCAAATCTTGTTTGTGAATTGTGAAATTAATTTTACAAATGTCTCCAAATGCTTTTACTATGATTTGATGATAGGAATTAGTTGTGTTTATAGAATGTGGTTGTTTTATGTGAGAATGGATCATGGGACCATGTTGGTTTGTGAAAGTGGGGACTTTTTTATGTGTTTATAATTCATGGAATTTTTTTGTGTAAGTGATGATTTATGTGATATGTGGGATTGAATTTGAACAAGAAGGGAATCCTGGGTGTCTAGGTTGTAAGACTAGAACTAGAATGATAGTTCATTACAAAGAGGGTGTTGTAAATATTCTTTTAACATGATTGACATTACAACACTATGTAATCATGTGATATGATTAGAGACCACTAGAAAATTGGATTGACACCTCTATAATGGTTCATAAAAGGCAATGTTGTTGGTTTTTTCTTATGATATAGAGAGAAATAGAACATTGGATTGACTGCTCTCTAGTTTCATGTGAACAAGAACACTGTTGGTTTTTGTTGGAGGATTTTGATCACTAAGGTACGATGATAAAAGACTCCCACACGTTGTATAATACTTTTAGGGGTTTCCCATAAAGCTCTCATGTAATATTATACTTGTTTTGTTTTGTTCTAGCCATCGATATATGGCAGACCTAGTGTACATGTTGTTTTCAAAGCATTTTTTTAGAAAAAGTGTTTAATAAAAAATGTTTACATGAATAATTACTTCCATTTAAATGTTTTCTGATAATGGTTAACTTGGAAATGTTTCATGTTCATATTATAAATGTGTATATTGATTTATCTTCTAATGTTATAGAATGTAATCATTTATTTTGGGTGGAATACAATAAGAAATTTTCTCAAACATTACATAAACCATTAGTTCCACCCACACTTTTTCATATTTGACCAGGTTATGGGAATGATGTTCTGTGTTGGTGATGGGGGATCATGTTTCCAGTGTTCCACTCTATGTAGTTGTTGATGTTGGTGGATTGAGTTTGATGGACCTCTTGTTACATGGATATTTTTTTGTAGGTTTCTGTTGTTCCCATTACGTTGTGGTATTTTTGTATTATTTAACTTGGTAAAATATTGAATTAGAAATTTTTTTATTCATTTTGATTGTGATTACCAATTATGCGATGTTGTATTTTAATGAGTTGTTTGTTGTTATAATCATTGGTGAAATCATTCCAAAAATGAATTGCTGATAACCAGGAACTAGTTTCTAGCCCATGGGAATTGATAACGCCCTTTTGGCCATGCCATAGGCCGATTTGGGTGTTGGATTGGATAGAACCCCAACATAGTTCATGAAATGAAACAATTATAAATTTTCTATCTTCAATATTCTTCTTAAAATTAAATATTTCCAATAAAACTAAAAAAATGATATTATTCAAATATGAATATGATCATTCCTAATGTGATGGTAATTTTATCAAATTCACATTTGTAAATATAAAAACATACTATAAAAAATAAACCATATAATTTCATGAAAACATCAATACATAAGAAAACTAATTTTTTATTAATACTAATCATAAAAATATCAAATATTGGAATTCTAGATTTTATAAAATATATATTATGAATATGAAATTATTTTATCAGTTTTGTAATGATATTTATTGTTTTAGTTTGTAAAGTTATTTTTTTATTTTATTTAGTTTTTATTATTATTTCATTTATATATATAATAATTTTTAAATAATTTTTAATCTTTCATACATTACATATATCTTATAATGGTCTATATTTATTTGGTTGTCATGTTTCATGTAAAGTATGTAACCAAATGTAGTATTTAATAAAGGAGGAAAAACATGGTTCATTAAAACACATGAACCCTTTTTCTAATCCAAGACATAAAATAAATACACTAACTACATCCATAAACACCACTAAGAGGTTTTTTTATTCTTAATATGTCCATCTAAGAAACCCTAACTTTGATATCAATGGAGGACACCAATAGATGATATATATATTCTAATCGATATGTTCCATGTTTTCCATCTAAAAGATCAATGTAATGTTATATAACCATATTTTCATGATGAAATAAGTATATGTATTAAAAATAATGTTTATATTAGTAGTGTAGACATTATATCTCACTTACCCCATTTTTCAAAAATGATAACACCACCCATGGAAACATGCAAACTACCACCAAAACATAATTATGTGTTTTTTCTTTTACTTAAATGAATATTGGTGAAAAGGATATATTTAATTAATATATACAGTAATAATGAAATAGTTATGATTTTATGAAGTGCATTTCATTCTATCCACTGAATGTTGGAATCATTCTGTCTTCATACATATAGACGACTACCTCCATGATTTTGTGTAATTAATTTTTCAACCATAATTATTATGAATGGTTATAATAGTTTTTAAATGATTAATTATTATAGTAATCAACTATTATCTATTCAAAAAATAAATAAACTATGACAAGGTACATGGACTAGAACCCTCAATAATAAACATTATTGTAAAACAGACGATATTTCCAATGAATGTTTATTTTGATGTTGAATTGTGAAAAGGTTATACTTTTAAAATGTATGGGAGTAATAAATTTTAAGACATGTATGAATATAGATATTTAGTAGATTTATAATAATTTTATAATTATTATATAGGTTTTGAATGCATTGGAACCAGTGTAGGGCATGATGTAAGAGTTTATAGTATAATTTCAATTCTTTTCAAGAGATTTAATGATAAATTTCAATCCAACGAAATTATTAGGTACTTATCCATTAAAAATATTATTATTTATTATTTTTTTTTATTTTTTATAAACCTACTCAATTACCCTAGTATCCCAAAAACCAATATATTCTAAACATTTCCCAAAGGGTGATCCCAGTCCCCATAGGTCGGTTAGTTGAACCTTGCATCCTAAAATAATGAATGTCAGTTCAATTTTTCCACAAACATTAAAGACGGAAAGAAGACAGACAATATGAATATCCAATGAAACTCAAATAGGAGTAATTTACATGAATCAAAACTAGTATAACATCCCAATGTATAATAATCAAGTACCTTAAAACAAAAAAATACCCAATCCCCGTGGGCCGCAACTCACCAAGTCCACAGTCAACAACTAGAACCTCATCAAAGAGATGAATTACCCATTAAAAAACCTTGATGTGATAATCTATAAACACCTTAAGTCACAATTAGGGCATGAGAAAAATCCTAGTAGGATTTCACACAAATATTACATAACAAGATTCTAATATAAAATTAACCAAACACATGATTTCAATTTTAAAACAAACTGCTTAGGCATTTCAGAATTATTTTAAAAAATAATAATTATATATATTTAAAAATTTGGAAATACCTTATCATCTCATGAATCAAATTTAATAATGTGGAAATAATTTAGTACCTCGTGATTCACCTTTTAAATTATGGAAAGGCCATTAAAATGATGGAATTACATTCAATGAAAATGTGATTTACACTAGTGGAAATTGTCCCCAATAGATTAAATAAAAAATTATATATAAAACTATTAATATAGTTTCACTTGAAATGTAACAAAATTTTAAACGGTGGTATGTATACATTTAAAATACAATCAAATGACCAACATAGTCATGTTCCAAATATTTCTGATATTTTCAGACTATAGGGACCCAAAACATTGAAATAGAAAATATGTACATGTGTCCCTTTGGGCCTAAGGTATTGAGTTCCCATCACCTTAATATAAGGAATGTGATATACTGATATGATGTTTTCGAACTTTTTAAATCACAAATTGTCACCCAAAATAACTCACTATCTACTTAAGTACTGCATGTTCTCTTGTACAAATCAATGATGGGTAATTTATTTCAAGAAAATTCAAAATACCATTAATCAAATTATCAGTTCATGAAATTCCAATTATACATTTAATACCCATAATGGGGTTTTAATAAAAAAATGCCTTTTCGCAAAGATAAATCCATAATGGTTCCATCAATCCATTTTTTGAAATTTTTCACAAATAAATATTTTTTAACAATTCATGTAGTTTCTTAATTCAATTTAACAATTTAATGTCAAATATTTAATTTGTAAACCAATACCATCAATTTCATAACAAAACCCCAATTCACTAAAATTGGGGTTTTCAACAATTTTACATCAAATTATTTTTCACAATTAAAATAAAAAACTTAATTGAAACAATTTCCATAAAATCCAAATTTTAAATTACATATTTTTAGTCTTAAAAATATTATTAAGTATTTCTTTATTAAATGGAATTGGGGGTTTACCAATTCCATCAAAAATGATTTTTTCAAAAAAAAAACACAATTCAATGGAAAAGTGGGTTTTCCAATAAATAAATTGAAATAAATTTAATCCAAAATAAAACTATTTAATTTTAATAAAATAATTAAAAATAAATAAAATTAAATTGGAATTAATAAAAAATGTGTATCGTAACAGAACCACCTACCTTGGAATCCAATTGATCTCAAAACATCATACCCTAAATAGGATTTTCTGATGAAGAAAAATGATAATGGAAATTGGGGAATGAGGATATAACCTAGGATTATAACCACAAAATAGTGGTTATTAGATCCTAAAATTAAAATAACGATCCATGAAACCCTATAGAAGAAGAAAGAGATTGTGGGAGAACGAGATAGGGAAAAGGTAACTAATCAGAAGTAGGTCAACAAATATTTTCCTAGCATCAGATCCCATCGATGAGCGATCCAATGAGCAAATAATAATTCTTGGGAGCTCCAATAGAAGGATAAAAAAGTATGAGAATGTACTGGTCCAAAGGGGGCCTAAAAGTAGTGTTTGGGTAATTATAATAAAATTTTGGAGCATTTAAAATCCTATCAACATGGTTTCTTGGGAAAATATACATGGTTTAGAAAAATCATACACAAGATATGATCCAGTTATAAATGAGATTCATCATTTCCCCTAAGAGATAACATGAATAACTATCCAAACAGTAATTGTAAAAAATACCTCTTCCTTAGGATGCATGGTTTTCTTTGATAGGGTGCACTGTTTGGGAAAACAGTGCACTAACCATATAGTAGCCTATAATATTTAAAACTCTTAAAATATCAACTTGAAAAAACTCTGAAAAAACCCTGTCAAATGTTTTATGAAAATAGGGGTTTAGGAATACCTGATATAGTAAAAATATGTCACATCATCACCACCATATAATCCTTATGTCCCTAGAAATCCTACTCAGAATAGTCAATACTAAAATGATTAGGCCACTACTCTCTCATTAGAGCATCCATATCTTACATTATATAATTATCAGAGCCCTAATTCCATAGAAGAAAAAACCGAAGGTATCTTCCTACCATTATGTACCATGGGATTATAATCAACTATCCTAACAAACATTTCAGTCATGAATAAATATCGATGAACATCAAGATCACATCAGCTCAGAGCATGATATGGATGAGATAGATACATTCTCACCTACGATACATGGGAGATGTTATGTATCGACATCAGATGTGGAGGTATAAAAAAATAATAAGAATATTTCAAAACATTCTCAACAACCTCTAATGGTCCCATAAAAATAGGAGAAAAATTCCATTAACTCCAATGATGTCGATAACCCAACTGGGAAGAAACATTCCAGAACAGCTAGTCATTAACTAAGGACTCCAATAGCCGGCAACAATGATCAATATAAAACATATATCAGATATATTCTATCAAAATTATCTGATGATTTATCTAAGTCATTTTTGTCATCTCTTACACAAAACATGGTCCAACCTAGGAAAATTCACAATTTGTAGAGAAACATAATTAATATTTATAATGAAAACTATAAAAGGCCTCAAAAGGAGTCATCCTAATCAGGTACTGGTAACTACCATTATTAGAAAACTAATACATCCCAAAGTTATCATTCCAATCCCCACAAAATTGAAGAACACGTGTGTGAGGTGTATCATTAAGTTTATAAAATTTTCTATTCAGCCATCCAACAACAGTTGGTATGTCGTACTCAAAAGTACATGAGACCCCAGTACATCCTGAAAGCCTCTCCAAAAAAGAGATGCGATCCAAGTATCCATATTAGAGATAATATCATATTTAACTCCACGAAAATAAAAATTCTCTTTCACATATATATTTAAAAACACATCAACTTTGGATTTATCATGAATGTGTATAATGTTATTTGATTTCATAAGACTATTGTTCACAACCCAAATCACATTCTCTTTTGGCTAGGTACATGTAAATCCAACCCCAAATTATATGGGGATATAATTCAACTTCCGACTAGGGAATAGAAGTGGATGAATCAAACCTAATTTTTTATAGTTCTCAGAATTCACCCGGTTGGACATATATCAATCAGACACAAACTAAGAAATTCATTATCTCGTACCTGACCACCAAAACTATTTTCGCATGTAAAAGTAAATCCTCATGGTTTCTGTGGGAATATACCTATCTAAAATATGATAATCCCCCATAATAAAATTCCTTACCAATGAAGGTAGAAAAAACAATTCATATCGTATATTATTTCCTCTTTATTGAACTACCATTGGGAAACTGTTTCCCCACTATAATGAGTGTCTCTAATGCTACAAAACTCATCATCAAGCTGCTGTTATTTATGATTCATTATGAAAATAGAGGATTTAAATTGAATTTTGTCAAATGAAACCTTAACCCCTTTCCGTTGAAATCCAATATACAACTATGAAAAAAGATCCATCTAGTTCAACTTATCTGAATATTCTATCATTTCCTATGTTGAAAGATTCCTTCTCAAAAAAGTTGAGACAAAATTCCCTTTCTCTAGTTTATAAGCATTATCAAATTTGATATATTGTAGGTATTCCACCCAATACCTCATGTGGAGATTCAAATACTTTTGAGAGGATATATAACTAAAAATCCTGTAGTCATAATTATATGGTAAACATTACTATGTAAAGGTAATCCCACAAAAAATTAAGTGTGTGCATCATAGATTCATGTTCAATGAATTGTTTTGGATAATTATTCTCATGTGTATCAGGATGATGAGATACATAAGAAACAACCTAATTGGAATTCATAAAATTCATTCCAAACATAAACATGATGAATCACCGAAGTCCATATATCCCTCCATAACCTCTAGATGATTTATCCCCAGCACAGTTTTCAGATGACGTTTTAGCCCAAAAAAATAATTATAACAATTATCATTCCAAAAAAACCTTAATCTATTCAAAGTTATAAAAATCATTCGAGGGGACAAATTTTATAATTCTTTGATGAACCATTCATAATAACTAGCTAGACCAAATATTTCACGAATCTCGAAAACATTCTATTGTTTCTCCCATGTCATAATAGATTTTTCCATTTCAGGGTAAATTTATATAACATATTCAGACACGATGTGTTCCAATTATTTCACATCCCTAATAATAATGTCGCACTTCCAAATCCTGGCATAAATTCCATGATTTCGCAGAAAATCAATAAATGTTTTCATATGATACACTTGATCCATCTCATACATAGATTAAACCAATATGTCACCAATAAAGACTACCGTGAATGTATATATATACTCATGGAATATTTTTTTTCATTAACTCCATAAATACTGCATGATAATTGGTTAATATAAATGCCAAAAAAGGTAATCATAATGACTATACCTACTATGTAGGGAATTTTTTTGAATATAAGATTAATTTATCCTAAAATTATGTTATCCAGAGATTTGATAAATATTTAAGAAGAACATATCCAGATTTATTTGATAATAGAGATTATAAATCCATTCAATATGATGTTTTTCCTTCACCATAGCTTGTTTGAGATTTCAACAATCAACAAGTTAGTGATGTGAACCATTATAATTATTAGAAGAGAGAACATGTGATATCCAAGGTGACTCACTCGGGTGTATAAATCCTTTCTCTAGATGATTTTACAATAAGGACTTCAATAAATTCAATTCAATTGGTTCTGTATGTTAATAGGGAATAAAAAACGAATGATTATTTATTATTAAATTAATGAAAAACTCATCCACCCTTACCAGTGGAAAACCAGAGAAGTCAGAAGGAATCATATGGAGAAACTCAATAGTATCTATTGGAGATCATAACTCAAATATTTATTCTCATGATCGTATGAAAGAATCAATATTAAATTCCCCATATCCAGATAAGAAGATTATTCCATGCTCAACCATAGATCCTATTCACCTTTAAAGACACGAGAGAGATCAATGGGTGTAGTAAATGAGTCTTATTGAAGATAACAAGAACTCCTAAAATTATTGGTAATGATCCAATCCTTCCTGAATATGGCATAAAGAATTTTCATGTCGAGAACTGGAAAACACCATGAAATCTCGACATCTGATAGAGAGAATACACAAAAGGGAATACAGATTTCCTTATCTCTATAAGTACTGAGGTGTGTAGTAATATCATTTACAGAAGATAATATCACCATATAAGGATTAAGAAGATTAAAAATACGAGTTGAAATAAATGAATTAAATGAACCTGTATCAAATACAACAGTCACTAATGATGAATATATTGTAATTTTACCCTTCAATGTAACTAGACTCATATCCACTTCCTTTAGGGACTCTTCTACTACATGAAGAAGCTTCATTTGAGATATTAATGGATAGAACCCTTTTATAAAGGAATAATATTATTTCTTAATAGTTTAAGGAGGATTTTATAATCACTTTATAATAAGTAATGTGGAATTAATAAAAAGAAATCAGTGAATGTTCTCTGATCATCCTCATGAGCCATAGTTCATGGGTGCCTTAGTGAAATCACTCATTGAATTTCCCAGCATTCCATAATTTTAGAAAATAAAAGGACCACATCCTAGTACTATAAGAGCTCTAGAATTACCCTACAGTAGAGAATTTCTATGAGAACCATCACACTTATAATTTTTTAACAATGAACACATGCTTCTACTATAATAAAAAGAAACTCCTGATAACCCTAACTTTCTCGCTATGTCAATTTCATCCAATAGCACTCTTTTCATCATATCATTATATGAAGGATACTTCAATATAAAATATTGATAATGAATATCCCGGTGATGTAAAAATTAAAAATATTGATCATTCAACTTCTCATTGGATATAATATCATGTTTGAAATGCCAATGCTCAGAAAAACGTTTTTCATACTCTATAATGGCCATTTCAGCTTAATCAAGTATAAAAACTATGTATACATGTCTAACAACATTGAATCTGGATATAACTAGATGGTGAAAAACTCCTTGAATCCATTCCTCTATAAACCCTTATTCTTATTCTATGTTACCATAGTTTCTCACCATATTATAATTAGCCCTTCCAATGTGAAGGTGTCACACTTCACATAGATCTCATCAGGTGTGTCCATGAACCAAAACCAATGATCTACCATTCTAAACCATTCCTTACCATCTTCATGATCACTTGATCCCTTGAATAGTGCTAGATTTTGGTGAAGGATCCCTAGTGAAAAAACACTGAGAACACCATTATAAGGTTCCACAGCGTGATCCTAAATGGGAACTATAGGTTATGCATGTCCTAGAGCATGGATAGTGCATACAATCAAATATACCAAATTAGGGTCCAATTAGTAGATTGAATCTATATGTTTTAGAAACAACTTCTTCATGGGTCCAATTTTCACTTCTTCTTAGAGGATTGATTCTCAAAAACATATAAAATTGATAAAGCAGACATGAGATTATGCTAAAATAAATAAAAAAGAAAAAATTAATCCAAATAGTTGGGCAATAAGATTTTTATTTCAAACTACAAAATAAAAATCATGAAAATACTAGAAATAATCCATAATACGTCTTTCTATAAATGCACATGGATACTTACATTTCATATCAGTTTGAGATGAAAATGAAATCAATCAAAAATACATTCTATGTACGCAAAATGTTTCACAAATGTATACTGACTTCATGATAAAAACTCAATATGGAACTCAGGTACTACTTTGTAATGAATCATCTCAGTTACCCTAGTATCCCCACAACTGAGTCGGTCCTCACCTAGCCTGAAGATCATTCCTGATCCCTACAGGTTGGAAACAAACACCTATCATCATAGAATAATGAATATGAGAATATTATTCCCATAATCATTGGGGATGTAAAATAAATAAAACAGTAAAAACATCAAAATAAACTCCATATAGAACAATGTACCATTATTCTAACTAGTATAACATCCCAATATACTAGAATAAAGTACCATAAAATAGGTAAAACATCCCAAGCCTCATGGTAAGAAACTCACCATGTCCATGGTGAATAACAAGAACCACCTCCATTAGAACTTTTAACCATGCTCGAAAATCAAATGTGATAATCTACAAACAATCGACAGAAAATGATTTGATTGAATCATAAACATGTATGATTTCACACAAAACTTTCTTAATAAGATGAAAATATCAAATTAACTAAATAAATGATTCTATTTTAAAACAAACTATTTTAACATTTCAAAATCATTTTTAAATAAATAATGATTTAAATTTAAAAAATATAGAAATACGTTAGAAAATCGTTCTTCATTTTTAAAAATATGGTAATTCATAAGAAACCCAACCTTCACATTTCAAATGATAGAAGAAACATTTAAATTATGGAATTAACTTCAAATAAAAGTTCAATAAACAAATGGAACATTATTCAAATGTATTGAATAAGCACTTTTATATATAATAGTTTATATAAATTCTTAAGGAATGTAAAAATATTACAAAAAAATTTTATATATGAATTTTAAATATAAATAAGATAGAAACATGATCATATACCTAATATTTATGATTGTTCAATGATATAGGGTGCCAAAAATTTGAAATATAAAATATTTAAATACATCCCTTTGGGACTATGGTAAAGAGGACTCATCATCATCGCCTAAAGAATGTAATGAGCTGATATGATGTTTTCGAATGTTGTAAATCGTGATGTGTCACCAAAATAAAATCAATAAGTTAATATGGAATGAATGTTCTCTAGTACAAAAAAATATGATAAATTTACTTCATGACTAATCAAAATACAACTATTCCCATCACGATTCAAAATAGTCCAATATTTACCTTTAAATATGATAAATATTATTTTTAATAAAAAAAATGCATTTTAACAAAGATAAAACCCTATAGTTTCCACCAAACCATTTTAATCCATTTTCAAAATATATATATATGAATCGAATTCAAGAAAAATCACATTCCACATTCAAAAATTAAATTCAAAAATATAATTTGCAACAAATTCCATAGAATTAATAACAAACACTAAAATCCCAAGAAATCGGGATTTCCAAAAAATTTCATCAAAATATTTTTCATAA
Source organism: Viscum album (assembly GCA_963277665.1). Classification (NCBI taxonomy): domain Eukaryota; kingdom Viridiplantae; phylum Streptophyta; class Magnoliopsida; order Santalales; family Viscaceae; genus Viscum; species Viscum album. Next base: position 438,573,938 of record OY728158.1, read on the forward strand.
TTAAATTAAAAAATATAATTGAAAAAATTTCCAAGAAATTTTAAATTTAAATTTAAAAATTTAAATCTAAAATATTTTCATAATCATTCACCGATTCAATGTAATTAGTGGTTTTCCTATTTCTTATAAAAACCAATTTTCTTAAATAACCCAAAGCCAATTAGGTTTGGGTTTTTCCCAAATCCTTGAAATAAATTTAATCCTGATGTAAATAATTTACAATAATTAGAACAATTGATATTAATCAATGTTACTAGGGTTAATAAAAATTTGGCATTGTAATGCAACCACCTACTTCAGAATCCAAAAAATCTCGAAACTTCAAACCCTAAGGTGGGTTTGCCGATGAAGAAGAATGAAAATCAAAAGTGAAGAAATAGGTGTCAAACCTTTGTTTATAAACACAAATATATGGGTATTAGATCCAAAAAAAAAAAATAATCCTTCGAAAAAAATATATGAATAAAGAGATTGGGGGAGAATAAGAAATGGAAAATAAAACTAATCTGCAAGGGATAAACTAATGTTCTCCTAGATTTAAATAAAATCATGGAGGAATGTATGTGGCCAAAAAACATTATTGGGAGATCCATTCAAGGGATAAACTAGTTTGAGGTCGTACTAGTCAATAAAGGTAAAAAAAATTATGTTTTAAAATTTCTAAGAAAATTTTAGATCACATAATATTCTATCCTTATGGTTTCATAAGGATATTTGCATTGTTTGGAAAAATCAATCCCAATCAATGTGCCAATTAGAAATTATACCCACAATTTATCCTCATAGGGTGTATATATTGACTAATCATGATCCATACTTGAAAACCCACTTCCATGGATTTCATGGTTATTTATGATCGGGGGCATAGTTTGGGTAAAGCATCATCAAACCATCTACTAGCCCATAATTTTCAAAACACATTAAATTTCAACCAAAAAAACCCCAAATGAAATTCAACCAAAGATTGATAAAATAGGGTTTTATTAATAAATAAAATAGTGACATTCAGTTACATTATTCAAAGTACTTTTTTTTTATTATTTACATTTTCTCTCATTAATACATAAAAAGATCAAAAAAATATTTTATGAAATAAAATCAAAATTACCTTTTGGTTCAATGAACTCTTCTTCTTTATCAATATACTATAAAATATATTCAATAATTTTCATGAATATATTATATTATTATTTAAAATAAATATTAGCTATATTTTACACTCCTTCTATTTCTATAAAAATATATATCTCAATATTTTAAGAAGTTATTTGTGATTTTTTTAAAAAATATGAAATAAATAGTTTTTATAATATTGTAGGAATTAATTTTCCTACCATAATGAATCTTATTACATTGAATATTGAATTAAAATTTTCAATGGTTATTTGCAATGAAACTTTTTTCTCAATATTTTTTAAATTCTGTTTTAATTAAATAACCAAGAAAATGTTATTTTTAAAGTTATCAAAAGAAACAATTAAATTCTATTTTAATTGTATAAATGAACTACGTCAACATCAATTATGTTTTTTTTATTTAGTGGGAATATGATATTTTTATTCCAACAATGTTATGTCTATAAGAGACTTATGTTGATGATGATTTAAGTATGATTCTGTGAATCCAATTTCATTACCATGTGTTAATTATGTTATGATGAAATATTTATGAAATCTGTTTCATTTATGTGGGTTATGATATGATGAGATGATGGCATATTTATAAAATCCATTTCCATTCCATGGGTTATTGTATGATGAAATAATGAATGTTTTTGTGATATTTTTTATTCACAAATGTATGGTTTTCATTACGTGATGACTAAGATTGGAATTATTTAGACCCATAAAAAATTGACAATGAATGATAGATCATGAGATCATATAAATAATAATGTGGTTTTATTGTAGTTGAATATTGGAATATATCCATTTTTATATTCATGGGAATTAATATTGGAAAATGAAATAATGGAATATGGAGTGAACCCAATCCACAATAATAGTCTTAGAAGGGATCCTTTACAAAAGAAATGATTTTTTAATCTTATTTGTCTTCCAGAAACCTATCTCCTTATGTTATAATATATTTCCATATATTGTGATTTATTATGGGTTATTACACAATCATTTTAATTGAGTTTATTTGTATAAAAATTCATTATTTCATGATTCATGATAATTTACCTTTTATTGATTTGATTTGATATTCATAATTTATGATCTTGTTATCAGATCCTTATACTTATCATATTCTCTCCTATGATCATTGATCAATATCTTTTTCGTTTACCCTTATTGAGTATATGAGATCTCCAATTTTAATGTTTCCTTTCCCGAAGTTAGGAAGTAATGTTATAATTAGGCTGTTTTTATGATTTCAAAATCTAATAACAACATTGGGGAGAAGTAAAATTCTTCCATGATATGATTATGCATCTATTCTACGAAGATTCTAAATAATTTTGGTTTAGGTAATATTTTATATGATATGTAATGAATATTATTTTAAAATTTGGGGATATTAATATATGTGATTCAATGGTCTATCCATGTATTAGTATTGAAATATAGTATAACTCATTATTTTCACAAGGCTAACTATTCTATGATATATTCTTTTCATATTTTATTCATATAATAATTCAAGTCTCTCATTTTTCCATTTCTTATTCCCGCTTATGTCAAGGATGTATTCATTCATACAAATTAAATCCTAATAAATATAAAATTTTAGTTTTTCTAATTTATTTTCTTGCAGTATTAATTATGTACAATATTTAAACAACAATGGTCTATATAATTTATGTTTTTAAATAATGAATAAATTAATGGGTTAATAAAATTGGTGAAATTAGAAATTGTATAAAAAATTTCACTCCTCTATAAATCCATTAGTGTCACACATATTGTATCTTTAATTTGAATAAGATAACAATCAATGTTACCTTGGTTGTATAAAATGTTGTTATCTTCCATTAACATTTTTGAAATGATATTTTATAAGTTTTATTGATATAATAATGTTATTAATCAAATGAATTTTATGTTTTATATGAATCATACAAAAAAATAATCACCTCATTATTTGGGAAAATTTTTTAAATATATACATATATAATTCAACCATATTTATTGTCATTATGTTAATATGTTCCTAAAATAATCAGTTGTAGTTATATTCTAATGGTGTAAATTTATTTCATAAAATTCATATAAAAAATAAATATAGATATTTTTAGTTGAGAATGAAATAAAATTATATACCCACTCTTATATAATGATTTATAAAATGATATAGGATTAAAGGCCCTAACAAACATTGCTTGGTACACTCAGTAACATTTATGTGGGTGTAATAAAAGTAAAAATTGAACAATTACATCTATGATTATCAATTTATAAGGGTGTTAATAGACATAAATATAGAATTAGATGTGAATTTTCCAAAATTGTGATGTGAGTATATTATCTATTAGTGGTTTTAGAGTGACACTGTACAAATCATCAATTATTAAAAGTACAATTATAAATATATTAATAAATTTTATTAAAGGTATTTAATAATGATGATTATGATATTAATTTGTAACCTTGTTATGATGTAGGTAGTGCTTTAATATAATATATGATGAGAAAATTTATTATGATTTTGAGTGAAGTTAAATCTCAGAATGATATAATTTTTATTGATGTGAAACTTGTAATGTGTCAAAAAGAGATAATAGAGGAATGAAATTGAAATATAAGCAAATAATAATATCAATAAGATGTTTCTTAAATTATAGTGACTTATCATTAGAATTTTTTGAAATAAAAAGTGTATGCATTTTATCATGTTAAACTTGAAATGTGTAAATTAATGATATATTGATAAGTTAACCATATATATTTATAGATAATTGGGGAAAAGAATATGATGAATATATATTGTATACATTATATTTTTAGACTATTAATAATATTAAAAATTCACATTTTTCATAAATATGGAACATAAGATTTCATTAATAATGATTTGAATAAAAAAATTATCAAATATGTCGTAATAATGAAGTGATAATATTGGATCTGAAGAAGATACAAAACGTAAAAAATGAGAAAATTAATATTCCAAAAATAAATTTTTGAAATGTAACTCATGATAATTATGGTTATAATAATTTAAAATATAAAGAGTCATACATAGAGATCCTATTTAAACCTATTAAAAAATATAATATTTAAAAAATATTAAAATTGGAAAAATATAATAAGAAATTAATGAATCAATCAGATTCATGAAACATTAATGATCTTATATTTATTTAGTACTATATTAATATATCGAATTCTATTAAGGAATATAATTTATATTATGTTTAGAATAATGTGAATAACTAATTATAGATAAAAATTTCTCAATGTATAAGTAACTTTTAGTAATAAAATTGAACTTTCTATATGAGAGAAATTTCATCCATAGCTCCATACTCAGTTATTAATAGTCTGTTTAGATGTTTGGAAAATGTATGATGAAAAATATAAACATATGTGACAAAACAATATTTCATTATAAATTTATAAATTTATAATATACACATTATAATAAAAACTCGAGCCTCCAGTTTTCAGAATAAAAAATGATTTATAAAATAGATAATAAGTATGTGATGATCCTTTCAAAGAACTCAATTTACAGAAATATGATTTATTTTAGAATGTATGATTTTATAGGAAACCCACTATAATGATGAATCTAAAAATACTTATAAAAAACATCATAATAAGAATATTTAATAGAAAATATTATTTTCTAATATTTTTTAAAAATATATCCTTTACAAGTTCTAAATAATAATAAATAAAAAAGTATAATTTTTTTTATAAATGTACTTATTTAAGAAGTTGTTACTTCTATAATAACTATTTTAGTTGTGGATGTTATAAAAATGGATTTCGATCATGTTTTTAGACTTATAAATTTTTTAAGAATAGATAAGCTATATCAAATAGAGTAAAAACAAATTCAAAAAACATATATTACTTAATAAGATGAAAAATTAAAACTAAACTTGATGTATAATATTCATTTAGCCTATTATTTGAGTGAAATATATTATTTAATGGGTAATTTGATTGATAATTTATCAATTTTTTATAAATTTTATAATAAAATAGAAGAAAATATTTTTTAATGACAATTAGTTGGAAAAAGATGAGACATTATATTGAGTTTTAATTGAATTCTTCATAGAATAAAAAACCATAGATATTTCATATTATTTGTTTAACCCACATACTAAATTGTGTAAAGATATTTTTTTGATTTTATTAATGAATTCAATTTTACATCATATTTTGGAATAATGAATCATTTATGATCTTGATAATTATATTAAATAAAATTTTGGAGAAATATGTAAAATTGTAGAATATTTTCTTCATGTATGGCCTAAGGAATATAATTTTCATTATGTCAAAATTTTTATTAATATAGAAATATTATCATTATATGAATATATGAATGAATTATAGGGAAGTATAGATATGGAAGAGTTCATAACAAATTTAAATACATAAGAGGAAATTAATATCATGTTAGTAAAATGAATGATTCTTATTTGCTGAGTAACAAATATTTGAAATTTCTTCCGAAGAGACAATTTGGCCATACTAGTCAAAATAACATGAATAGTCTCAAACATTAAGATCCATTATTTTAGATAAAAAATCATAAATGTGATAAACATTATTTTAAAATATTAATAAATTGTTCTTATGTTTATATCATCCCATAAGAGTTTTAATATTCAAGATACATATCCTATCAATAATAATTTTTTTTATATTTGTTCAAAATTAAAAATAATTTAAATTAAGGATGATAATTAAAGATATTAAATTATTTATGAATGTACTTATATTTTTTTTCTATGGATCATAAATGTTGTACTCTTAGGAATATTAAATTTCATTGAATATATGAAAAAAATGAATAATCACTTTTAATTTAATATATTTAAAATATTTAGTTGTACTGTATATAAAAATAAACTGAATGATAATAAATAATATATTACCCCTATAATTGTTATGAATACGAGGTTAAATTCTTGAAATACATTTTTTATTTCCATGGTTTATCATACAAAAATCCAAAAATCATTGAATGTTTAGAAAATAATAAATTGATGAAACTTTCTTATGATATCCACTAATTATGATATTATAATTGTTTTGAAAATAAATTTTACAATAATGTTGAAGCTAATGATTTTAACAATAATAAATACTTAATTAATCAACGTCTATGAAAAATAATTGTTAATTAATTTTATGAAAAATTATTTCAGTTATATTTATAATAAGTCATTGAATTTGTAATTATTTAATTTATTATTGATTGGTAAGGGAATGAATTTTATTAAAATAATTATTATAGGGAATAATGACCAAAATATGGTAATCCAATATAAATCAAGATAATGTAGAAAAAATTATCATTTTAGGATATGGATAACCTATTTAGAAAAAAATAAAATTTAGGGATGTGACACATAATTTATTTTTTCTCAAGTGGAATTGATGAGTGTTGATCATCAATTAAAGAGAACGGAGTGAGTTGATTCAACTAATGATGTATTGGATCAAATTTAGAATAAAATAAAATAGTAACGAAGTCATAATCAATTTAATATAATACTTTTTATAAAAAAAGACGAATAGATGAGGTGAACTGAATAAGAACAAAGAAAGACTACATTGAAATTGGTATTATATATTAGGAATATTTGATTATATTAGAATTCATCAAATATATTTTTTATATTAAGAAATCATTTTTTAAGGAAATGTGGGAAACCCGACAGATCACAAGAGACAACAATCAACCTCAAAATAAATAGATGAATCTATGAATTGCAGTTCAAGTCTTTTAAAGACCTTACCTTTAAGAAGAATTTATTGAGGAACAGTGGCCCACCAGTCAAGATCTTATTTGAGGAAGACATAGAAGTAACATTCGATAATTTCTGAAGATGGGATGAGTGCCTCCATTGAAATCTTCATGCTATTAAATCCACGAGCCAAAATGAGGTGTTGTTTTTTGATCTAATAATCCTATTCCGTATTAAAATTAACTCGGATACACCTTCCAACGAGCCTATAAAAGTCCTTTTGGAAGAAATGACCTCTATAAACTTCTTTAAGAATTATTCTTTGCTATTTATCATGGTTTAACACTTAACACACTCCATCATCTCCTTTTCACACTAGAGGTTTGCAAAATCTGCAACTTATTTCAAAAAGTCGCAAGATGCTTATCATAATTTTTGTCATTTCTTGAAGAGTGATTATCTATAATATTGGACACCTCTATAGGTGTCTTTACTATGCTTGAAGATCTATTAATAGGTGGACTTGTTAAATTAGTATAGTATTTTATTCGATGTGACCTCTAGGTTGGCATAATAAAACCATATGAATCAATGATAGTGAACTTTTTCTTCCTTGAAGAGGATATCATATATTCCTCCACCATGTCCACTTCCATAGGCGTGGTAGGGTAGTATGAGGAAGACACCATATCCTCATAGGTAGAATGCACTTCATGACCATCCTCATAATCTTGACACTCAGTGCCTCCTAACATAGTGATATGATTTTCAGGATTAAAAACATTTCCTCTATATTTGAGGTTCTCAGCATAAGATTTCCATCCGTTGAGACCTGAACTGGAATCTCCGAACTGCTTGGATGCTCAAACCTACACACCATAAATTGGGATAGTGTAATTGAATTCTCCAAGACCAAACATTGAGGATCCTTAACTATGTATAGATCATCACAGACTTCCCCAAACACCACATATCCATTGATAGGATTAGATGAAACTGGTTGCATGACCTTGGAAACACCTTCACTCCCTATTAGTGTGTTGTAGTTTGAATTGGTAGTATTTAAATTATCAACGCTACAGCAAAAAGGCAGAGCAACGACAACCATTTAAGGGCCAACACTACCCAGATCACATTTCAGTCATTCAAAAATGTTTTAGGCTTTTAGTTCATGCAGTATTGCCTTTGGAGGCTTATTAATAGACTTAGAGCCATCTCAAGGGAGAACTATACAAGAAGAGTTCTTCTCAGTCCTAGTAAAATGTTGACCTTTAGTTGTATCAATGTAGTCTGAATTTTAAAGGCCACAAGAATAAGTGGAAACCCCAGTAGGCAACAGGATATTGAAGGTGCCACCATCGCCTGATTCCATCTTCCCATGAGGACCCTTACTACCGATCTGACACCAACTATGGAATAAAAAGGCCAGTTTACCAAGACGACCAGATGAGATTTAGAAATCATTCCATGATTATTAGATGGTGGTTATCTTCCACCAAGATTCCTCGCCTGCTCCAATCGAGACCTAATCTACATTTGACTTCGAAATTCCATCCTTAACACAGATACATGGGATAACAGGGTGGATGACCAATTTTATTTGACTATCGGAGAACATATATATTATAATGAGGTTTCAAATAAAATTAAAGATATAAGGGTTTTGAAAGTGAAGGGGAAGCTATTGTAGGGTTACCTATATCTCTATCATTGGAACATACCTATTCATATAGAAATCAAAGGTCCAAAAAAAGATGTAGAATAAGAAATCATTGCATCTATGGGAGGAACTGGACCACATGGTAGGGTGATCCTCCGCTGTCATAAACCCAATCATTATATGTTTTCAATTGAGATGTCCTACCATTGTATGGCACTTTAAACACCAGATTTCCAATATTTAATGATCAAAATCATTGATTGAGGGATGATGATGCTGAAATCTAGAAACCAGTGTTATATTGAAGAGGCGTAACACATTAAAAAAATTCCCAAAGTGATATTGTGAGCATAAGGGAGCCTTCGAATAGATTAAGGACTATTAAGCCGATAAGGATTTCTGGAAGCTTCAGAAGAGATACATGGTTAGATAAAGGAAGGAATGGATGACGATGAGAAGGGAAGAAAGGCAACTAAGAACCTCCCCCCTCCAAAGAAGAGGTCGAGCCGGAAGTGCCATCATTGAAGCCAAGGGCATCGTTGGACAACAACGGGATAGAAGAGATACTTCCCTAAGGAGTATTCTTCTCAATTATATAATAATTCAAGACCAATGGTATGTCTTTAAATGTTCATATTTTGTATAATTATCACATTAAAACGTATCCTTAAAATAATAAAATATGGATATAAAGTTTCAGTTCCTTAACAGTAATCATGAATAATATTTTATTTTTAGAAACTATATATATTTCATCTTAGTGGAGAGAAAATATAGGTTTCTACATTAAATGAGGATTTTTATGGTTTGATAAATTATAAAAAATCTATAAATTTTAGTTAAATCAAATGTTAAAGACATTGAATTTCATAAAATTAATATTGGAAAACAATATTACCACTATAGATACATTTAATAGATCAATTATTGATATAATAAATTTGGATGATATTATATTTTAAAATTTGTAATGAAATGGTTTATAATGATTTTTATGAAAAATTAAGGACATGTTATTCATATCTATTCTTGATAAAATGATGTATTTTTTATGTCATTAACTTAATCAACGAAAATATCAAATTTTCCAATCTCCCACTGAATGTGCCTAATGCATGGATAAGAAATGTTGAGTGGGTGATAAAATTATTACTATAATAAAAGTATAGATTTAAAAAATAATAAAAAAGTATGATGGATTGAAAATAAATTTAAATAAGTTTACAGTACATATCATAAGTATTTTATATATAATGTCTTCAAAATATAATATGATTTTGATTTTATTGTTGTCTCCGAATTTTTAGTGTTCATATAAATAATATCATTTTCTTTTGACAAATATTCATATAAGGCATACCAAGAGAACAAATGACTATGTTAGGAATAATTACATCAATTTAATGATTATGTTTGTAAATATATGGATGTTCATTAGTCCGTAATTTTTGATTATTAAAATTCTACCAAATGTGGTTTTTTATTTTTTGAAAATATTTGTGTTCCATAGAAGTAAAATTAGTATAATTTAGTTATAAAAATATATTTTTTATCTAGGTATATTTTTGTAATGCAAGAAAAAAAGAACATGATTTTTATAAGGATTCATATTTAGGGTCTTATGGTTTAGGTGATATAACATTTTTTACGATTTTTATATTTAAATTATGATACATATTTAGAATAACATGATTAAAAAATAATAGTGAATTTAAATAAAAACATAGTAACTATTTTTAAAATACAATTTAGAGAAATAATTTTCCATGAAGATTTTTCCCATTAATGATCCATGTGGAAGAATTGTTCATGAAGATACTATCAAAGGATACATTCTAGTATTTGAAATTTATGATGTAATTTTAACCGAATCCACCTCATGTTTGAGGTAATTATATTCTATCCCCAATAATTTAGTCTTTTTGAATATTTATAAAAAGTATATATTTTAATAAATTCAAAATCATTGATAACTTTATTAGCCTAACCACTACTAAGACCTCTCATGGGCTAGTAGTCTGGATAAGAGTGACTGTTGAATCTCTCCTCCAATATTCCATTGTTAAAAAACTAGATATGATGGTATACATGCATATAGTGGGAGTAATTACCCTTATAATCCCCAAGTGCGAAATAAAATAGTTTTCCAACTAATAATATAAAAAAATATACCACCTATATAATGCATTTAATATAAAACTAAATAAATGATAGAACCTAAAATGAGAGGAATCCTTTGAAAAAAATTCCATCTAAACTCATCACCACATTACAATCTATTAACATCCATACTGATCACTAAATTCATCATAAAATTTTATATAAAAAACAGGTGACTGAAGTGTCCATAGAAGTGTACACAATTTGTTCCTAACTTAAAACACTAATGAAAATATCATAGAATCATACTAAAACATTCATGAATAAACATAGATAGTATGAATTCACATATATAATGTCATATATAGTATAAAATTTTAATTATTTTCATTACATAACCATAAAAATGCACATCAACATAATATTAATGGAAATTTATAAAAAAAAGTGGCCATACACATGATTTCTTAACAATCATTCCAACCTCATGTTCCAAAATACACATATCCTAGTGCTCCCACTACTACCCTATCTATAAAATTATATAAATTCAAAAAACCAACCACATATCCAAACCACATACCCAAATGAAACCAAAAAAACCATTGAAGCATACCTTATAACATAACTACAATACACCACTACATAATGACTCATATTCAGAAACATTATATTATATCCACAATATATTTCACCAATAGACTTAATGAAGAGAATGTGGGATAGGGAAATTAGTAATCTATTTATATCACTCACATCCTTGTTGTTGAGTGTATGCTTGAAAAAACAAAAAATTAATAATAGGAATCCATCATATTACATGAATGTGGTCATGGCGTGTAAGCTATATCAGCCCTTCAATGAATATAATATCTAAAAACTTGATCAAAATAGGTTAGAATCCAAAGTGAAACACCTCAATAAGCAAACAATCAAAAATTAATCACATTGAAAACAATATAAACTACTTTCACCATTAACCACAAAACAAACCAATATTACTATGAAAACACATTAAATCCTCCACCCAAAAAGTAACTTCATCTTATTTTATATTTTTGCATTTATTATACATTATCATCATTTATAAAAATATTAATTTTTTATCTGTGTTATAATATCTGGCCACAAAAACCTCAAATAAAACAATTTTTTATTTATATTTCCTATTTTAGAAACAACATATAATTACATTACCAAATAATTCACAAATTCCATCTCTTTGTTGGTGTATCACAATCTATTAACCTTTTATTTCATGATATCATTTAATTATTCCAATAGACTTCCTTATACCTAGAAAATTAAAAAAAATCTATAGAACCCTAACCTAGACACTAAATATTATTGTGACATTAAATAGAAATTCACCTTCATAAATTCAAAATTATCTTTTTGGTTTATAGTTTCATAAGGACATGTCATAACTCATACATAAGAAACCCATATATATACAAGGTGGAAACTTTTAATCAATATAATATTTTACCACAATTTTTTTAAATAAAGCCTTATTTACTTACATTAAAAATATTTTTGACTTTTAAATCACTTATAACATATTCGTACTACTCCATAAATGCTATAAAAAAATAGAATAATATAGGATGAGTAAAAGAATCTTAGTAAGGGAATTAAGAAGAAAAATTCCATTAGTCATGTGAAATACATAGAAACCCATGTAATATTTACCATAATACCAGTAGTCTTTTCAAAAATGACATAAATAACTTCAACATGAAAAATTTAAAAAAGTCCTCAAAAATTAAATCATTTAAACACATCGAAAAAATCAAACCCCTTTTTGAAATAGAGAGAATCACATTCATAACATGTATTGAACCTATGTTAGAAAAAATCGTTGCCCTATTAAATACATAAGAGAAAACTGATAGTAACACCCTAATACCTACATATTAATAATGTGATAATTATCCAATGAATTGGAGTATTATCGTTGTGTGACCATCCTATAAGCTATAACCGGATCAACCAATGCTATATGGGTGCACCCATTATATAAACTATACCTAGATCCCTAGTGAGTTATAAGGTGATAATCCATTTAAATAGACATCATTAGAATCACCCATTTTTCCAAATAATGTTAATGTAATATATTATGAATTATACGTTTTATTATTTATGTTTTTTAGAACAAAACTTTCTAAACACAATTTTAATCTCATATACATACCACTATTTTATTTCAAAACACCATTCTCATTTTAGAAACCATTTAAAATAATAAAATACAATTTTCAGTAAAAAAATAATAAATTCCAAAGTACATAAATAATTTAAACAGGGGTTTTATTTAAAGAATAAACAAAATATTCATAATTAATAAACTATAAAATAGCAGTTACAGTGGTGGGAATTTTTTTTGTCGCTTTATACATTATAATATAACATTCATTTTTTCAATTCTAAAGAAATTCAACAAATAAGTAAAAATATCCTTTTTTAGAAACATTTAAATAATGATAAACATTCAATTATATATTCTCATTTATATATAGTTAAATTGATAAATGATTTTAAAACATTGTCTTTGATGAAAAAGAGATATAGAATGAAATATTTAAAGGTGTATTATTTTAAAGAATAGTCTTTACCCCTTTGGAAACATATGAGTCCTAATCCACATGAAATAATAACATTAAAAAAACATTATATACCATTAAGATAGGTAAATTCATGATATAGCATGTCCATGGAGGCGATATATACACCTCATAAGATTATATCGGTTCATGACATCACAATGTGCCTCAATGAAATGAAATTTAGATAAAATACCTTATCATGCATCTGACTAATCACATACTTTTTTTATAATCTATTATTAAATATATAATTTTGTAATACCCTTTTTAATTTATATTATTCCATTTATTTCAGTTTTTACATTTTCATAAATTATTACACAATTAATTAAATATATATCGAATGTTTTGATGATATTCGTCTTATGGGTCAAAATGAAATTTTTTGAGACACAATGGTCTAAGAGTTAAATATATAAAAATATATGAATTAATAATAATGATATTGGTTTCATAATTATACATTAAAATATAACTTCTATACTATTCATAAAATATTGCAATGAAAACTAAACAATTTTACCATCATGGAGGTCGTAAACTGAGTATACACATGAGTAATGTGTCCATTATTGAATAATAATTAGGAAATGGAGTTGGGTAAAATTTTATATTTACATAATTATAATATAATCTTAAATACAATATTATGTAACTAAATACATTTCCACATACCATCTTTGTGAGGTGGTGATGAAAAAGAGAATCACATCGCTTCGTGGAGGTGGTAACCCACATGTATGCTTGACTAAAATTATCATTTTTTGGTGAGTTAAATGGTAAGTAAAAAAATGATAAAATATAATTTAATAATTAAAATATTTCATTATAATCATTATTATGTCACATATATAAATAAAATTTATCCATATTACTTTACGTGAATAACTTTTGTGAAAAATAATTGTCATCGCTTCGTGAGGTGGTAGCCCTTGGTACACACGAGCAACGTTATCATATCCCACATGGAATAGAAATTAAAATGATATATGTGATATATTAATTAAATAATTATATTTATATTTCAAATATAATATATAATATTTAAATCCATCATTATTACAATCCATGAGGGGAGATGATTAAAAATGAATTAATCTGTTTGTGAGTTGGTAGTCCGACGTACACATGAATAATGATTTCATTTCCCATTTGATAGAATAAGTGATATGTTTATGTTATTATAGTAACAAAATAACATATAATATTATTGCCAATATTTTTTCAATTATATAAACTTTATTTAATATGTTTTCAACGGTGTGGAAGAATAAATAAAATGAAAATTCTTGAGTAATTATGATAAATCTTCTCCAAAAAGCACTGTAGGTTAGAATCAAAATAATTTTTAGTTTTAATTTTCTAATAAAATAGTGGACACTTAGAAGTGTCTAGGAATTTAAGGAAGATATTTTTTAATTATTTTCCAAGTTAATGATATTTGAATGTGTGAAGCGGAGAGGAGAGAGGGTGACCTTTTATATGTTAGGTGAGTGGGACACTTCTATTTTAAAAAATAATAACTAAACCCATGATTTTTACATACCACAATGATCCAAGATGGAATTTTATAGGTAAATATAAATTATATGTTATAAACATGTTCATAATATAAATTTTATACAATTTTTATTGTCATTTTAATTCTTATCATTTTAGTTTAACCCCTTACTAAAATAATTTGTACCTTAACCATGAAAAAATATTTTTAATATTTTCTCTATTAATTATGAAAAAAATAATTTATTAACATATTATTTAGTATAATATATTCTGATTTCAAATATTCAAAACATTTTACTAAATTCAGTTCATATAATAGGATTAATTTACCTTAAAATTTAACTTGAAGACACGATGAAAATTTGGTTTTCAAGAATTGAATTTTTCAAGGAAAAGATGATGTCATAATAACATTATGGATATTAATATTATTTTTATGAATTTAAATAAATATTTTTTAACATATTATAAAGAATTTAATTTTAATCATTCAACAGTTGGGGTTTTTAATTAGTTAATATTGAGAAACATTGTACTCTGTGAAACAATTTACCGAAAAATCAAATTTTTTATTGGAAAAATAAAAATATAATTAATGGCTATATAAAGATGATTAAACATAAATTCATTGGACTATAAATAAAAAAGTATACTTATATAATTTTAATCATATTTAAAATATAACAACAGTTCTAAATTACTTAATTTTTTTAATATATATAACATAAAAAACATTATTTTTTATTATTCATTGAGAAATAAATATTTACTAGAAAATTTTAAAATTTATACCGAAGTTACTTTTCATATTTTAATTTAAATAAATTATTAAATATTTCTAAAATCTATGACAAAAATTTTGTAATTAGGCATTTAAATAAATCAATATAAAAAATATTATTTAAACAAATCCATATAATATTTAAAAATTACTTAATCATTATATAATTAATAGAACTCTATAAAAAGTGTTATTTTAAATTATTTAAAATAGAGAAAAATTATTAAAATTTAAATGTTTTTAGTCAAATCCTATTTTTAATCCTACAAATAAACCGATACTAAAACATAGTATAAAAAATATTCAAAAGAAATAAATTTTGATTAAATATAAATGAATAATACTTATGTCAATTTAAATCATATTCAAAAAATAATATTATTTCTAAATTACTTACCTTATTGACAATAGATAACATTAAACAATGTTATTTTTCTCTATTCACCAAAAAAATCAATATTTACCAAAAAAATCACAAAATTATTCTGTACTTTTATTTTGTTGAGTTAATTTGAAAAATTAATTCATAATTTATAATTAAAATTCTATAATTTATAAATTAATCTTTTAAATAAATCCATATAAATATATTTTAATTAAAACTATTCCATTTTATTTAAATATTACAAAATATTTTTATAATGATGATAACTATCTAATTCATATTACTAAATATGATAATGAATTATTCTATCTTTAAATCGGTTTTTAAATTCTTCCCTCGATATAAAAGTTTTTTCCTCAGGTTTTTATTCACTTACTAATAATGTAGGGATATTTTCCCCTATATTATATTCTAATTCCTATGTGCATTCTGCAACCAGATGTGTTTCCATAAAACCTTAATATGGTTAATCACTTTTTTATACAAGAATATCATTATAAAGTTTGAAATATTAATAGCTTATTCCACATAAGAAGTATTTTATTCAAACTATACAACTTTTTGGACCAAAACATTGGATAAATCCAACACAAATACAAAATTTAATGGTTAAATATGTTGTGTACCAAGGATAAAATTGGAGGGAAAGCCTCATGGTTGGAAACTGATCCAAATTTCACCAATACTTCATAGTTTCCAATGAACCATGGAATTATATTCCATTTTCTAAAAAACAATATATCACTTTTTCTTGAATATAATATCAGAAATATATGATCACATACCTCAAAACGATGACCTTTCCATTGGTTATCCGCATAACTTTTTAACATGATCTGAGCTATCTTTATATGTTTCAAAATAAATAATCCCTTATTATATATTTAATATAAAAAATCTTCTCTCATAAACATATTTCCCCATTTTCATATCAAGAAACTAGTATATGAACCAACTTTCCATATAATCCATGAAATGGTTCTATATTTATACTGTAAAGAAAACTATTATTATATGAAAACTATACGAAAGAAATATCATTATACCAACTACCTTAGTAGTTTATCGAACAAATAATGAATCATTTATTTCAAGGTATAAATCATTCACTGAAGATGTACATAAAATTATGGATAAAAAATTATAGAAATATAATTCACTACCCAAATAAATTTCTAGTCCTTCCCAAAAATTAGATTAAAACATGGGATCATCGTTTAATTTAATTGACAAATGAATTTGATAAAACATTACAATGTAATTTTTCTATAGTTGATAAAGACGATCTAATTTAATAGTAATTCAAATTATTATTTTTGAATAATTAGTTAATTGATCTATAATAAACCTAATTCAATTATTATATCAAGATTCCATTGGAAATCCCATAATGAAATACATCGATATATTTTCCCATTTCCAATCCTCAATTAAAAAATATTAATGCAATAACATTTGTGACTATCATTTTTCTTTATCCTACCGACATGTCCTTGATTCCATGTTAAATGTCTCTTATATATTCTTATATTATCCCACCAAAAATACCTATGAATTTTTATGTGCATGTTAGTTTCATCTATATAAATGTAAAATAGTGAACTATATAATTCACTCAAAAATACTCTATTAACTTCAGAATAAAAATTCACACATATTATTTTTCAAAATATAATCAAATCTTCTTCATCAATATCAAAATATTATATCTTACTCCTCATTATGAATTCTATCTTTCCCTATTGAACATGCAATTTACTTTGATCTTATATAATTATTTCTAATAAAGTTGACTAAATATAATCCTAAAAAATTAGTATGTCCCTACATCCAAAATTTCCTGGAAATAATTAATGTAAGGATCCAGTTCCAAATATAGCATACTTAATGTAGAATTATTTTTACGAGTCCATTCATTTCCCTCATGGATATAAATTTCATGATAGCGATGAATCATGAAATCATAATCATAGACCAGTTCCACTTATATTCTTTTACAATTGTTCAATTATTTCTGAGTGAATATACAGATCAAATTTTTAGATAAGTATATATATCACTAAAATACTCAATATAAATTATGCGTTTAATCTTTTAAATCAAAATAAATTACAACCAATTCTAAATCATGTGTTGGATAGTTTAATTCCTAATGTTTAAAATAATGAGAAGCATAAAGAATTAGATTATCATTTTACATCTAGACACATCCAATTCCCTATTATATACCATTAGTGTATATGAAAATTTGACTACTTATTGAAGATAATACCAAAATTGATGTATTTAAAAATATGTTTTTACCTAAATCAATCAACACATTAATATTTCCAGATAAATTTTAAAACATGTTCACTAACATATTAAATAGTGTAGACAACCACAAAATATTTTCAATAAAGAACATGTATTAATATACTAAAACACAAAAACTATGAATCTATACAAAATTTTTGGGTCTAGGACATTCTTTAACTAATTTTGTTTTAGTAGTTCCATTATATACTATTTATTTATAAATAACATGTCCATGGAACAAATTCATTTAATCCAAAATTAAACATTATTAAATTTCCATTTGTATATTTTCTTTTATGGAGTAAAAAAATAATGGTCTTACATTCATATGTCTTTTTAATTTAAGAATATTCCCAAATATCACAATTAAGAACAACCAAAACATATCCATGAACTCATGGAAATTCATATTAACAAAGTCCATAAATATAACATGCGCATAAAACAATCTAAAGTACATAACCAAAAGCCATCATGCACATATCTAGTCTATAACCCTATGTTTGAACTTTCACACTCCTTCAACCATAGATTGTAGTACATAAACTATATATCATCCTTCAAAATATATTGAACCCCCAAAATAAATAAAAAATCATTTTTGGAGGTAATTGTTACTTATTATTAACTATAAATTTTTCAATGCTCTATAATCAATATAAATCCTCATTGAATATTCTTATATTTTTAAAAAATAAATAGAAGCACCTCATGGTGAAGTGGTAGGATATATGAAATAATTTTCAAGAAATTATCATAACTGAACTTTTCATTCCACATGTTATACTTGAGCCATTCAATAAAGAAATTTTGAAATAGGATTTTCATCAGGAACTAACTCAATAGAAAACACAACTTCTGTATCCATAATAACACAATTAAATTCATTAGTAATATCATCCATCCATTATTACGTTACTTGATAAAAAATATTTTGATTATTTTATTTATTTTTAACAATATGAGTTAAGTAAACCTCACTACCATCTCAAATAAATTTCTTAGCTACATTACATGTTATTATAGGTAGGAATTCATTAAGAAAAAATTTTATAGCTACCATAAATATCATATCATGATAACCTATAATTATATCCGTACCAAAAATGATTCGGAACATTACTATGTTATTTTACAGAAGATTTGTAGGAAACACAATACCATAAGAGACAATAAGATGATTCTAATAAATCCTTGATCCTTTAATAATTCCACCATGAGATTTTATAAATATATTTATCATCTTTTCATCAAATTTTATTCCCATTTAACATGAAATTTATCAAAAATGGTATAATATGAAGATCAATATTCATACGGATAATTTGCATAATTCAAAAAATCATGAAACTTAACAGTCAACACATGATTGGAAAGTAAAACCAATATTTGTGTAGTTGAAAATGAATTTAACATGACTTTAAGTTTCTAATCATGATTATTTTCATCCTCTCAACTATCATAGTATACATGTTATTATATTTACTAAACTCATTTCCAGTAAAATACCACAACAATGTATGGTTATCAGGTACCTTATTATTTCACAATTCATGACTCATATCCTTATATTAATGAGCCCTATTAAAAATACACCATGGTAATTACACTTTCCGATACTTTCTTTAAATTCCCCATGATTCTTTTGACAACACATTTCACAATATTATAACTTGAGTTTTATATAAACAATTTTATTTTATTTATTCATCCAAATTTAGTACCAAATAATATTTCATTTTCTCTCCTCAACTCGAGGAACATGAGTTCTAACAAACTGCATCAAAAAATTCCCAACACAAAATACAATATTCTTATATATTTTAAATTATATTGCGAAAAAAGATATCCATAAAAATGGATTCACTTGTGGGTAATACAAATTATTTTTTCGATAATGTTTTGAAAAAAAAGTCTATGTACCTGCCCAGTATTCTAAAATCGGCTTCATACCTATAGACTAAATCATTAATTTTTTTCTGCTATCTTAGAATTTTTTTCCAAATTGTGTCAATAAATAAAAGGAAAATATTTATCAAGGAAAATATAGTGAAATAATTATAACATACATTGATGGTACATCATTTTATATTAATTATATCATATTACAATTCTACATGCCCAAGGACTATTATAGATTAGTGTATTTGGAAATCGGATACACATTCATCTATTTTGGTGAATGATCATCAAAATCACCCATAAATATCTTCCCCTTTTCATACGCCTATATAAAACATGTATTCATAACCCGGGGATGGGTAAAATAAGTAAATTTTATATTAGATTCTCAATAAGGGTAAATAAAGTATATATGTAAGCATAACCATTATAATAAGGTCTTAACAAAATATCATACCATTAAATGATCATACCATGCATATCCAAGATCATAATCATTAATGATGACATAAATATATGAAGTTAATAAGAAATTAATCACAGTGGAATCAAGAGAATAACCCATGATATCATAAAATAGGAAAAAACATGGAATTTTGGTATACATATCTGCTTATGACATTGTGAACATGTGTAAATTAAAACAGGTTCACTCATTATGTTAAGGATATGAAATTAGGCTCTCATATAAAATTATTTACATGAAATAAGTTCCAACATATAATTTTGAATAGGTAATAAGGTTCACACATAGGTAGCTACATCTTCTGTGTGGGACAAACGACAATTTCTAATGGATGACTTTATAGTTTCAAATATTACTTCCAAGATCATATTTTTTGAATGGATTCACTCCACAATCCATATAAGTAATGAAGGTTCACTCGGAAGAGCATATTAGAAGATAATTATCCCTCTCATGAGATATAAATCTTTTACTAGTGAATTTGAGGGATATGTAGTTCCTTCCCATCATGTATGAAGTGATGGGATCAAATGGATGTATTATGGAAACCCCATAGTATAATATATATTGGGCTTACCGAGGGAGATCTCATCCACCCCATCGTAAAAGGTGTAATAGAATTACCAGAAACTATTTTGGTTATCCCATCCTATATGTTTTAATGGTCTTACCCATTGCTATCAGTGACAACCCATCTTATTAGAAATTTATATGAACCAATACCTGAATATATTAAAAAGATCCTTCATATCATCATAAAAATTTACAACATAATTATTCATTCATAACCAGATTAACCAATGGAAATGTAATGGGTTTCAAGCAATCTCTTTGAAATATAATTAACCAATTGAAATGAAATTGGTTTTATTAAAAACTTTTTTAACATAATTGAACCATAGAAAAGAAAAAAGATCCATAAACATTATACTATCAAAAAATAATCCATTCAGACTAGAAATATTATTGGTTCCCTTGGAACATATTTCCAATAAATAATAAACTATATCAAAGGATTAAATCATAGGTGGATAAGGATTATAAAATATAACACATTTAATTTCTTAAAAAATATATCTGTTAATTAATTTAATATTTTTAAAGTCATTAAACAATTTAAAAATACTTTTCATTGAAAAATATTTGAAAAACTGACATAAGAGGAATCTAAAAATAAATTAATGCATTTCATGAAGAATATATCTTTTCCACTTTGAAAAACAATTTTTTAAATATAACACAATTTGAAAACCTTTCTCTTTGAAAATATATTAGAAAATAAATTAAAGATCATTTGAAAAACATTTAAAAAAATTTAGAAATTGAATATAATTTTTATAACAATTTCTAGGAAAATTAGTCAAATATATCATTTGGAAACGTTTTTAGATAACATAGTTTTGAATGAAGATTGATTTTTGATCAATCTAAAGAATAATGTTAGTTTAACATAAAATCAATTTCTTAACTATTAAAAGTACCAATGAGGGGATAAATGGAATCATTACATAATGATATCATGAATAATAAGAGGAAAATAAAAATAAGGTTTTTTAGATACATTTTATAATAGTTTAGATGTGGAAGAATAATCATAAATAGTTTCGATAAAAGATGATATTGTTGGAATAAACTATTACCACTTTTGTGACATTGAATATTAATACCCATAATATAATAAAATAAAATGAAGTATAAAAAAATAAATATAATCATATTCATGAAATAAAATTTCAAAGGGTAGTAAATACACCTCATATAAGAATATATAGGTGAATAGTATCTCTTGTGTCTTAATGAATGAGAATTGATACAATATTAATTTACTCATTTGGTAACTTTTCAACTAAATAACCCATGAAATATATATATTCAAATGTATATATAGATAGCCAAAAATTTTATGATATTAATAATTGAATAAATATGTGGGGTGTATTTACACCACAAAAAAGTAATAAGTGGTTAATAGGGCTTATGTCTCACAGAAAACAAATTGAGACTTCAAAAATCCTTTACTACTTGACTAAATATTGAATCATGATATCCATCAGAAAACAAAAAAAATTACATTTTAATATCTTGAAGAAAATATATTTCATGATATAACATTTAATATGTATGTATATACCATAAAGATAATAATATGTGGTGAATATCTTATATATCTTATTAAAATAAAAGTGAGATGAGAAAACAATTACTTTAAGTCAATACACTAATTGTACACATTCTAAACAATTGTATAATAAATATATGTTTATTATAAATTTAAAACCAAACTATATTATTATATATTATACTATATATGATATTATTATGACATTATATTAAATTTTTATTAACAATATCATGTGAAAGTTCCAATTTTGGTAATAAAGTCATTATTTTTAAAATATGTTTTGAAATGTTATTTTTGATCATCATACATAGATCATGATTTAATTATTTAAATAATGTTATAAATGATTTAAATATCATATATAATATTTATATAATAATTTATTGTAATATATTAATGATTGATATATTTAATTTAATACACCTTTCATTGAGACGGTAGACCAAATATACAAATGAACCATGTTTTCATTTTCATATCATATTAAAAGTAAGATTATAAATGAAATATATATATGTTTATATATTCCAATTAATGTAAAATTATTATTAAATATATATCTTATATTTTTATTAAACTCATCCATATTACATTCCTTGTAATGTTTGGATGAATCACATTGCTTGGAGTTGTGGTAGTCCACACAACAAGAAATAAAATTATGATATTACCAGAAAATAAAATGTATGAATGTATGTTTAAGATAATAATTATTAGGCAGTAAATAAATAATAAATAATAAATTGATAAAATATTACTACATTATTTCAATAAATATTACCATCCAAGAAAGTTGGTAATCGTATAACAAATATCATGAGTTCACAAGGTGGTAGTCCTCAATACAAATGAAAGATGATTGTGTTACCCATTTGATGAATGTGTGTTTAGGTGTAGATGTAACACTTATAAAAATTACATATCAATATACTTAAAACAATTATTTATGTTTATAAACATGTGATATGTAGAATTTTTGTGGGGATAATGAAAAAATAGAAATTCTTTTATTGAAGGATCATAAATCTTCTTTGGGAAATCCTTTAGGGTTGCACCAAAGGGATAACATACATTATTTAGTCCCAATTAAAAATTATATGATGTCATTACATAGGTATGGAGATTATTGTTGATGGTTTTTTCAGATTCAATGTGCTTTATAGGTGTGAATAAGTGAAGGTTCATGTTCTTTTTTATAGTGGAGTTGTGGTATTCGTGTAAATATAAAAGGTAATGAATATTAAGAGGCCACCCATAGATAATGAGAAAGCAATAATGTTAAATATTTGAAAGAGAGGGTTGATATATGTTAGTAAACTATATTTTTTACATGTTTTTAGGTCATTTATCTTTTTACAATTACAGTTTAACCACTAAGTAAGCTTGTTATTCCAAAATCACAGTAATTAATTTTAATTACATTCACTAATATTTTTGTTCAATATATATTTTTAACTTAATAGAAAATATATATTTTTGTGATAAAAAATATGGAATTTATTTTTTATAATTAAAAAAATATAAATATTAGAAATTTATTTATAAGTAATCCCACTGACAGGATGAAATGACAGGTTTTTAAATTTCAAAGATCAAAATATTGTAATGGATTTATTTAAAATTCCAATGTAAAATTGGTTCCAATGATCTAAATAGGATTAATGGATATAAAATTTTTATTATGATTGAATAAAAACTAAATTAAAATATATTTTAACTATATAAATTTATTAGATGGAAAAAAGTTTTCATTTAAAATTCATTATTTTCACTATTCATCTAAAAATGAAATTTTTCAGAAAATTCCAAATAATTAACCCAAAGCTATTTTTGAGATTATTAATTAAAAACTGAAGTTTAATTTATAAAATTAAATTCATAAAAATTTCTAAAATTAATTTTACTTTTTTTCAATGAAGGATATAAAAAGCATTCTTTTAATGAAATTAGTAATTTTCAAACATATAGAGTAATTATTGAAAATTATATATTACATAAAAAATATGAATTATTTTTATGAAAAAATTATATATATTATGTAAAATGACTTCATTAATATTCATAATATTGAATTTAACATACTGGTTATAAATTCCTTACTTAAATAATAATAATGATGATATAATGATGTTTCATCAAAACTCAGTGTTGCATATAACAAAATACATATTGATGTTACAAGTAGCACAATGTTAAATATTTGGATCATATAATGAATCTTCTTCATGGTTTAGTATGCAATTAAAAAAATTATAGAGATATTATAATAAATTTTTTATTCATTGTTTCATGAAATTTAAAATTTTATGAAATTTAAATTAATTTTAAATAATAAATATTTCAAAAAAATATCGAGTTGAAACCTTTTATGCCCATTAAAATGAATCTCCCCTTAAAAATTAATCAGTTTCATGGAATGTTTAATAATTTATTTTTCTTATAATAAAAAACCACATATTTAAAATAAATTCTAAAAAATCATTTAAAAAGGATGTTTGGGAACAAAATAGTTTCCAAAAGTAACTCATAACTAGGTTTCTAGATAGGATAACATATGTAGAATGTCGAAACAAGGACACATAATAGAAATCCATCTAGAAAGTTCTAAGTTATAGGGATATAGAAATTGAATAGGATACTATTGATGATCAAAAATCAAAAATCGAAGGAGGAATAAAAAGGCCATTTATATCACCAAAAGTGATGATAATGGGAAAAAATTTATTTCAAGACCCTTTTCCTAATGTTGTTTGAATATCTAGAAGGAGATATACACACATTATTTTAGTACAATATCACCCTTTATTTCTTTAATAATATGTGATTTTATATAAAAAACATTTACATTTTAATGTTGGGTCCATCCTTGTATTGATAGAATATCAAATGTGATTATTTTAATATAGAATCTATTTAGAGGGAGATAATCATATCAAACATCACTGATCGACGGGCAAAATTAATTTCACAAGGATAATTTATTCAAAATTAATCATGAAATTCCCAAACATATAATTGTATGATTAGTCATTCATATTTATTATGATTCAATTCATCCATTATGATTTCATAGCATAACCTTTGACATTTTTCCTCATTTGTTTTTCCCACTAAATATTGATATTTTCCAATGGATTGGGGAATATATTCTAATAGTGCCAAAACTCCATGAACTTTACATAGTTGATTTTTGTTAGATAATTAGTTCGAATTCTCTTCTCCTAAATTGGATTAACTTACATACTAACCATATTTGGACACTCATGGACTTTATGACCTACCGTTCCACATTTAAAACAACTCTTAGATCCATTGAAGTAATTAACTTGATTAATATTCACATATTTATGGAACTCATATTAATAGAATTTCAATCAATCATTAAATTTTTTTAAGAGACTTGATCTTCCTTGTCTTATCAAAACCATATGAATGGTGGAAATATGAAATTTCTAAATCAGTATTTATTTCAGATCAAACAAATTCTTTATAACTACTAAAATCTATTATATCCAAGACCATCCTAATAATTGGTTTTATGCCACCAAATAATTGATAAAATATTATTTCTATTTTGATGGTCTATCTATAAGATAACCATAATATTATTTTACAATTATCTTCATTATAACCAATAGATTCACCCTCATTTTCATTATCTCTAGAAATTCTTTTTAAATGTTTTTTCATAGAATACAAGGGTTGTACATAGAGAAATAAATCCCCTTAAACTCATCACATTTCATTGATTCAATTTATTCTTATTCCATCATGTACATTTAAGATTACACCATGTATTTTTTTGTAAACATAGATATTAGCAACAAATATAAATTTTAATGGTCTTAGTACTAAAGAATGTAGAATATCCTTTCTGTTGTACGTATCCATTATTTAGTAACATGTGGATTAGTGGAACAACAAAAAGAAGTTGGATGTTTCCTTATAATGGTATAAAAAAATGTTTTTGCCTCAATTACTCTCATAGAATATCAATATGATTCATAACATGGTATTTTTTAGATATCCAAAAGAATATTTATTCCAATTCCGACATTACTTGGTTTTCTAGAAGTAAAAACATAAAATTTACTATTTCATTAAGTATTAATATAGTTCTATGATAATACATCAATTGACTAAAACTATAAATCATAGAATGGGTAACAATTATAAAAGAGGAAAAATAAAAATACTGAAAATTTACATATATAATTCCTAAATCATAACACAAAATTTTTTAATCTATAACACCATAGGTTAATCCTATGTAATTCATTGTCTTATATTTATCTACATAATTCATTTAGTTTCATAATTTTTTTTAATTCACAGTTCATATCCCTTGGGAGATTCATGATTGGTTTGATGTAAGGCATGTTGTCATACACCAATTCCCAGTCGAGTCTAGATCAATACAGTGTTTTCGGGGTAATTACCCCTATTTAAAAATTTTCTAGATCCTTATCGACTTTTAATAATTAGATAGAGTTTTATTTCTAGGAAAACAATATCTCTATCCTCTATAAAAAACCATGAAATATTTTCAATACTTTAACTAATCCTTGGACATATCTTCAATGGAATCCCTATATATATCTTTAGAAATATCCCAAAGGCACTCACTATTGAATTCTCATCTAAGTTTCCAAAAGTTTAATAAACCATTCTTTGATACCAAATATATCATCCCATGCTTTACATACATATATATTTCATCATTTTAGATTAATATTCATTAAATTAAAAAATTCCATGCTTTATGGCCATAATAGTTTATTATTTTTAGAAACATGGAACACAAATTTATAATTTTGGGAAATGACATTAATGTCAACATAAAAGATCTTCACAATTTTTACTCCTATAAAAATCATTTCTTCATAGCATGGGGAAAGGAATCATAAGAATGGATGAGCTTAAATGATCAGTAAGGGTAAATAAATGACATATATATGTATAATCATGAAAATAATTGTATGGTAACAAGACAATAGCATTATAAGATCATACCATTCATATCAATGCTAATAATAAAGAGTAATGGTATAAATATTTCTTGTTCATATGTAATGATTCGAAAGTGAATTATCGGAATATGAAATAAAAAATGCATTGCAATAAAAAATGTATTTTTGGAACACAAATCATATTATAAAATTGTAAACATGTATAAATAAAAACATGTTCACATGTTATATTAAGAACATGAAATCAGGCCCCCACATGATCTTATGGGCATGAAACCATGTTCATCAATAACATTGTGAACATGTAATTAGGTTCATATATAGGAAGCTACACCTCCATGGTGGTGCATAACACCATCCCCAGTAGAAACCATAATAGTTTTTATTGCATACTACTAATGACATATTAGTTGAATGGTTTCACTCCCATAACCATATTAGTATTCAAGGGTCACAACCAGGACTATCTCAGTAGTCAATGATCAATATCATTACCTTATTAGTAATTAGAATTTACTTTGAATACCTTCATAGTGGACAACATCTATTATTGAACAAAGATCACTCCCCGTTACATCCATGTATATATCCTGAGATATAAAACATTACCCAATGCAATGGAGAGAGATATAGGCCCCACCATTAATGTAATAAATAACTGGCTCACCTAATTCTATCTAGAACACCACATCATATATGTTTTAAATGTATTAATTGAAATTATATGTAGCAACCCATCGTAAATGATGTAATGAGATTACACTCTTCTATTTTGGCCACCCTATTTTATATTTTGTAAATGGATTACTAGATGAAATCTTAGATAAACCATCATATAAGAAAATTCCATGAACTAATGCATGAATATAATACAAATTTATTTCATATCATTATAAGAACTCATAAAAAATTATTCCTTCATAAGGTATTTAACACACAGAAATGAAATTAGTTAAATTTTCATATCATTAAAACATGATTAACCCATGGATAATAAATGTGATTCATTAATACCTCATAAAGACATAATTTACTAGTGAACAAACACATGTTCCATAAAAAAATTTAATAAAAAAATAATCCCTCAAGATAACGAATAATTATGTTACAATTAGATTATCTCCCCAATAAAGAACATAATCTATTAAATGATTAAATCTTTAATAGAGAAGGATTTTGTAAGATCACATAAAAACATTTATAAGGGAAATGGCAATTCATTGATTTTTTTTAATTGGATCAATTTTAATTTTATTTAAAAACCATATTTAAAATATATAATAGAATATTTTAAAAATAATTTAAAATGTTTCATCATGAAAATAACCTTTCTGATCTGAAAAAAAAATTAAAATATAAATCTTTTAAAAAATGTATTCCTTTAAAATATAATTAATAACATATAAAGGAATATTTGAAAATTCATTAATTTTTTTTAAACATACAATACTTTTAATATTTTTTTCTTAGAAAATGTTGTAATTTGTATTAATTTCTTTTCAAAACACAATTTATAATGAACACAAATTTCTAACTAATGTGACAAATAACATTGGATTATCATAAAAACCCTTTTCTTAATTATATTATTTATAAAAGAGTAGAAAGACCATGTAATTACATATAGATATCATAAATTACTAGAGGATAAGAATGTTTATGAGGTTTTATGATTGTTAGATTTTAATATTTTATCAATATAAGTATTTCCATAAACGATCCTGAAAACGGTGATATTGTAGAAATAAATTGTTACAAAATTTCTAAATTGAAACCGACTCCCCTGGAAATAATAAAATTAAATGAATCATATAATATAATCAAAATAAGTAGATTTATGAGAAAACATGTCAAAGTGTAATATATACACCTCATAGAATAACAAAGGTTCATAACATGACATGTGTCTCAAAGAATGCACATCGAGAAAAAAATACATAACTAGTTTGTAACATTGGAATCATAAATCACATGAAATATAAACCATGAAATGGGAATCTAAATAAAAATAAATTTATTTATAAGAATCATATAATAAATATATAGGTAGTATATACACCACAAAAATAATTTAATCATGAGTATGTCATATGTGTCACAAAAATACAAGTGAGACTAGAAATCCCCTTACATCATGAGTATCTTTTGAATCACTATATGCCAAAATGTATAAAAAAATTGAGGCATTTAATTTCATGAAATAGATAAAATTCATGATATAATAGGTCATATGTTTATATATAAAACATATAACATGAATTTGTGGTTAATATAAATTATATCTTATAGAAATTAAAGTTAGAGGAGAAAACCATTACCTTTAGTATTGACATTATTCATACATATCCAAACATCATATATTATAAAAATATATTTATTATAAATATATAAAACCCATATTATTATATATAATTCCATATAGGAGTTAATTATGATGTTATATTAATAATTTATATACAATTTAATGTTAATGATGTATTTGGGATAATAACCACTTTGGTTTTTGTATATTTTTTGACATTTTATTTTAGATACTATATATTAAAAAATGATTTAATAATTATAGAATGTAAAACACGATAAATATATCATTTATATTATGTATATAATACTTTATAATAATTTATAAAATATATAAATATGAAATCTAATAAAATGATCATGGAGACGGTAGGTTGCACATATATATGAATATTATTTCAGTTTTATTTTCATATTGAAAGATATAATTTAAATGAAATATATGTATATATATGTAATATAATTCCATATTAATTACTTTTTGAAAAATAATATATACTTTTAGTAAACCCATCCTTAATATTATCAATGTAAATTGTGAATGAATCACTTCGCTTTGATGAGGTGGTAGTCCACACGTCCATAAACAAAGTTATCATTTTCCCACAAAAATGAAAGAATAAAGATATGTATTATATAATAATTAAAGAAAATTAAATACATATTAAATATCATATATATCATATAGAAATTTCTTTCAATCATAATTCACAACTTTCAACGGTGGTAATGGAATAATTAATTACATCGGTTAGTGAGGCGGTAACCCACCGTACACATGAACAATGATTGTGTATCCCATTTGATGGAATTGGGTCTTGGTATTTTAAGAAAACTTATAATAAAAATATATGTATATTTATGATAATAAGTTTATTATTTAGTAATGTTTTAATAACAATTTTTTGGGGTTTCATAAATAAATAAAAAACTGTTTTTGTTGAATGATGTCACCTTTTTTTCATTGTGTAATTATTTTTTGTTTTCACGAAAGGGATATCATGGTTTTATTTCTATAAAAATTTATTATTATTATACTAGATAATGTAATTTTAGACTTTATTTTTGGAATTATTAGTATTAGAAAAAGGGTCTTGATATATTTGAATACATGAGGGCGGTGAGTTCCATTTTGTAGTGGAGAAGGAGTGGCATTTTTGTAATTATAAAAAGGAAAACCTATTGAGTGGTGTCCCTTACATAATATTCCCCAAATAACATATCATACTAAAAATAGGGATAATATGGTTGATATATGTCAAAAACAAGGCTTTTTGACATGTCTCTAGGTAATTTATCCTTATATTATAAATGATTAACCACTACGTAAATTCATTTTTCTATTTAATTATTATAATTAATTTTAATTACAGTCACTAATATTTTTTGTTAAGAAACTGTATTCACCTTAATAGAAAAAATAAATTCTTATGATAATAAATATTGAATAATTTTTTTCAAATATATAAATAGAAGTGGAAGAAATGAATTTAAAATTAATCCTGTATATGGGGTAAGCTGAAACATTATTAAAGTGAAAAATTTAAAACATTGAATGGTAATTATATATAATATGAGGGTTAATTTGACTCCAATTACATACATTGGAATGATTAATGTATATTTAATATAATAATATTAAAAAAACTAAATATATAATTTATCTATACAATTAGTTTGATACAAAATTATTCAATTAAAATTCATTCTTTTTCAATATTCATCCATTAAAAGAACATTTCATAAAAATCCCCAAAATGCATCATACAGTACATTTGTTTTTATAAAAAAATAAAGTTAATTTTATAAATTTCAATTAATTATTTTTTCTAAATTAGTTTTTTCATTTATCAAATAAGGACATAAAAATCAGATATTTATAGAAAATGGAAATTTTCAAACATACAAATACATTACCTAAAATTATATATTTTTTTGCCAATATGTTTTATTTATATGAAACCATTATAAATAATATTTACAAAATAAAATGTACTATTAATATGACTAATTTTTATATCTAGGATATAAATTTTTCTTAAATAATAATAATAATAATAATAAAATTTGTTTCTTAATGACATATTGTTTTGTGGAACAGAATCTATGCTGATGTTGCATGTAGAACAAACAGACATATTTGTACCATGTAATGAATGTTTAACTTGGTGTAGAGTATAATTTTGTCCAAATATAGTAATTTCATAAAAAAAAGATATATTTCGTCTTGTTTTAAATTAAAAATATCAAAAATATTAAATTAATTTGAGGCAAATATTTCATTAAATCTCAGGGTGTTATAGAAAATATCATTATAATTTTCACTTTAGATCAAATAAATATCATTATTATCTTCTGTATTTATAACATGAGATTATTATTTTATTAGATGATCCTTTAAAATGATATATCAAACATGTTTACATTTTGTGTTCTAAACATAGAATGAATTTTCAAGTATCATGTGCAATTCATTGATTTGACATTTAGATAGAACATGCTATGAGGATTCATAAAATCATAAAGGTTATGATATCATAAAATTCT
The DNA here is from genome assembly GCA_963277665.1 of Viscum album. NCBI lineage: Eukaryota > Viridiplantae > Streptophyta > Magnoliopsida > Santalales > Viscaceae > Viscum > Viscum album. Next base: position 438,606,459 of record OY728158.1, read on the forward strand.
TAACAATAACTATACCTATTTATGGAATATCAAGATAATATCTTTATTTAATAACCCCACTGTTTATATCTCGTGTACACCGATCCATCACAAGAACACTTTTATCAGTTCTAAGTACACCTATCAATTGATACTGATTTGGTAGGATATTATCCTCTTTATTCCATCATTCTTGAAATTCCTAGTTTCCTCTATTAGAAACAATTCTTAGAAAATTTATTTTATGTGATGAAAACATTTAATCATGAAATTATAAATCTTTTCAACATAACTATAATGTGTAATCTCTCAATGAAATGCTATTAACATTGTCACATCCACTGAAATAATATAATTTTTTCTCTGATACCAACTATAAGGGAATGACATTAAATATTACAAATTATAGTTCCTTTAAACATGAATAAACCATCATAAATTATGAAATTTCATTTATATTTAATGTTTTATAGTTCTAGGTCATAACTCATATATAAGAAAATAATATATATACAAAGTGGTAACTTCTATTCAGTATACAATTTTTCAAAAATAATAACTTTTAAAATAAATAATTATTCAATTTCTTGATAAATCATCAATAAATTTATCCTGACATCTTAATTGTTCTTATCCATCCATAAAACCCATGGAAAATAATTAAAAAAATTTAGATGCGCAGAAAAACATCAGAAATGGATATAAAAGAAAATAAGTCTATTAGTCCAGTGATAAATATGAAAACACAAGATGTTTTTATATTAATCTCAATGTTCATTGAGATAATTTAATAAATAATTTCTAATTTCAAGACACAAAAAACATTTCTCAATGAAAATCATTAAAACACATATATGTCAAATGAATACCCTTTTGTAAAATGCGAGTATCACATTCATAAGTCATTTCAAGGCTATGTCATAAATAATTTGATACCAGTTAAATTCCTAGGTGAAAATCTCTTATCAATACATATATATTTCAAATTAATATAAGAATCATTTACCAATGTATTGGATAACTATCCAGGTGAACACATCATATAATCTATATCAACATCACCGAAAACTATCTGGGCAAACCCATCACATAAAATATATTGATCTCACTCATGAGCAACAATAGGGATCACCCCTTCTTATAAACAATATAGAGATCACATATTCCACATACAATTATCAGGAAACATATCACAAAAAATATATATTATTCATTTAGTTTTCATCATAAACCATTTGGATAACTCTTTTAAACCCGTATACAATAAAATTTTGGATAATAAAATGACCATTTATTTTAAAAAAAACATTTTCAATTCCAACATACCATTTTATTTTAAACAACATTTATAATAGAAACATTCCTAGAAAAAGGGAAGGAGGTTTTTCCATTGAGGATTACATGAAATATTGTAATGGAATCTTGTCATCATATAATGGTTACATTGGTAGAAAAAAAATTTCACCTTATATGTGAAAATAAAATATTCATACTGTAATTTCTAATGAATGTCAAACATTTCATACGAAGAAAATATCTTGGACAACATTGATGAAAAGAAAAAAAATTACCATTATTTAATTAAAATTTCGGTTTAATTAGAATCATAAAATATTTTTTAAAAAAATTTACATGTAAGAACTTTTTTAGGAATACTTGAAATGATATTGTTGACAAAAAATTCAATAACCACTTTGGAAACATTTGAATTATATTAAAAAGGATTGAATAGTAGTAATATAACATATAATATAAATATAATGGAGAAAATCATGACATAACATTTCATAGGGACCTATAAATACATCTAATACAATAGTATTGGTATCTAACATCAAAATATGCCTCAAAAAAAGAAAATTGTGATGAAGTGACTTAACATACAACTGACATATCTCATATATTCTGTATCATTCTAAATAATAATAAATTTAAATTATTAAATTACTTCATACCCATTAAATTATTATTATTATCATTATTATTTCACATATTACCTTTTTATAAGATATTACTCAAAAAATTATGTTTACATCAGATATGTTGACAATATCCCTCTTATGTGACTCACATGACATCATTAAGTCGACTATGGTCATGGTGTTCATCATTCAAACAAATATAGATTTATAATATTGTTTTATTTATCATATTTATAAATTAATTATAATTTATAATTTAATCATGAATGATGGTCATGGAAAATGAATAATGTGAAGATATTGAAGACAGTGGGCCATACTTACACATGCCTAATTATTCCATTTCTCAACAATCATTATGGAATAAAGGTAAGTAATTTTTGTTTTTCAATTTTGATAATAATATAATAAAAACCATATAAATTTTTTAAAAATAATTATATATTGAATACATGTTATTGGGTGATGAAGAAAGTATCACATCCCTTCATTGAGGTGGTAGTACACACGTACTCACAAACAATGTTATCATTTTTCAATAATGGAAAAGGTAAATAAGAAAACGAAATATTATATATTAATAATTACTAATATATAATTAATATAATAATCACATCACATATATAAATTATATTTATACTCATGACCTTCTATAAAACGTGTTACTGAAAAATGAATCACAATACGTCGCAAGGAGGTAGTTTTTTGTATACACAAGAAACATTATCATATCCCCCATGTAATTAAAAGTAATATAGTATATGTGATATCATAATTATATAATTATAATTAGTTTAATAACAAAATATATATACATTACCACTACATTTTTATCAATCTGTTATAGGGGATGATGAAAACCAAATTACATTAGTTTACGAGTCAAAATATTTTTATACACACAAATCATGGATTCATTTCCCTCGCGATTTAACAAGATATAGATTTACAATATAAAAACTATCATAATAAAATTTCATTATATGTGATACTTTTTGTATTAAATAATCACAATTGATGAATTTTTTATGTAGGGGGAGGGAAATTAAAATAAAAACATATGGATAAGAATAATACTTGTTATTCCCAAAACCTCCTAATATCGGTACAATTTTTTTTATTGCGGATGATTTATGATAAAAAATGAATATAAGTTGTTTTGAGGGAATTAATGGAATAATTTTGTTAGGACATGGTCAGGAAAAATGGATTTAAATGTGTGAGTAATAGATTAGAGTTGGGTGGCCTTTTATATGTGAGGTGAGTGGAACACAAGTTATTCCCAAAGGGAAAATTTTTACCCACAATTTTTGAATTTTAAAAAGCCCCCAAAATGATACATTAAAAATACATAGACATTATAATGTTGAAATATAGTCGTAAAATACATTTAAGATAAGTAATAATTCAATATTATCCTATATATATTTATTTTATCCCCTGGTAAAATTGTTTTTGCATTAATACAACATAAAATTTCAAAATATTTCACTAATCATTTTGAATTTTCATTCCCAATTTACCCTACAGATAGAATTGGTCACTGTAATGCGTTAAGGGGTAGAATCCATAGGGTCCGAATAAGTAACATCGAGACACTATGATTTGTTATGTATTTTTTGTTGAAATAGATAATGTTTCATTTGAATTGAGTTGGGATACTCAAATACTGAAGGACCAAGGAGATTGATATAAATTTAATAAATAAAACATATTATGGATTTTAAATAAAATAATTAATAATGATGACTTGAAGTTAAATTTCTTTTATGTTTACAATGGATGCAATTGTTTTCATTATAAATTTATGCTCAATATTTCAAGATATTTCTAATAAATAATAATAGTTTCCAATATCAATAAATTATTTAATAATAAAAATATTACAGGTATAATCATAAATTTAGTTACAATAACATTTATAAGAAGATTGATGAATTGGATCATTCTAACACTCAAAATATGTCCTCGATAAAATTGTCGAAGCTAATGAAAACGATACATCATTGAAAGGAACTCGTAAAAAAATAAATAAATTAAATAAATGAAGTAAATAAAATTTCATCCAATCCACCTCCTGAAATACTATTTATTATATCCAAAATATGGTTATCCTTCCACTGATTCTTTTCGCTCAAAGGAAGATAGAGCATGCCGTATTGAACGAAATTCAATATGTGAACATATTTAAATGATGATTGCTCCACCATTGTGTGAAGAATATCAGAAAAGATACGGTGAATAAATTAACTTTATGGGGAAAAGTTACCAAAACATATGAATAAGAGTAGTGTAATAGGATACGATGAAGTTTTATTAAGAAACAAAGGTGATTTGATAAACATTGATTTGAAGAAAAACACATGAATGTCGAACAGAAGAATAACATTTTAATCGAAATAACCACCTCCTCAAGAATTTCCTTCAATAAAACTAAAATAAATATTAATTTTGGATAATTTTTTTATATACCACAATAGTCAATGCCACTTTAAATAATTATGGAAGTCTTGTGTGGGTGGAAAGTTAATGGGGAGTGGAATTTTCTACCCTTGAAAAGATTTTGAGCCACCATTCATACTCCCAATAAAAACAATACAATAATCTCTTCTAGATGGATGATTTTTTTGGGGAAATACTAGAAAAATGTGAAGGTACAGAACCATTTGACAATATGCCTAAATTTCATCCATTTTTCCACATATTTGAGGAGATATGATAAAAATGGACTGATGATATTTCATGAAACAAAATATAGAACAAAAATTCATCTTCAACACAGACCACTAGGGACTCCCCTAAAAAATCTCAATTAGATCGGTCCATAGTTTAATGTAATATTAACCACATTTTAATATATCACTATATAATATTTTTTAATAAATTGACATGAATAATGATAGATATAATCAAATTTTTGGGATTCATTCAAGATCGCGTTTCCTGGAATTCACTGTGTAGAATGTCCAAAATGGTGGTCTTCCAATGTTAGTCTAATAGTTCTCTAATAGAATTAATTATTTTTAATTAAATGTAAATCTTGATAATGAAATATGAAATTAAAATTATTACCAAAGAGTGATTGAAAATATGTCTCAAAATGTACTAATTATTAGTTCTCTTTTAGAGAGAAGTACAATACTAATGTGATATAATATGGAAAATAAATAATTAACTAAAAATGATGATTATTAATATTGTATAAAATTAAAATTATATAATATTACAATTAATATTAGCCTATTTTAATTTAGTGTCACAACCTAACATGATTTTTTATAGTCATAATAATATAGTATCTCAAATATATAGAATTGATTTACCTTTTACAAAATATTAATATCTATTTATCACTACAAGAAATAATGAAAAGTAATTATGAAACGTATTAAAATAATTTTACACAAAATAAGTTCAAATGATTATCCCAATCCCACACCCATCAATTTTTTAAATCTCATTGATAAATTACATCCATTTTAAATTAACCATGATGATATTTTTTTATCACAATATACATGGGAATTCATTTTTTTCATGGGGGAAAATTTTGAAGCTCTATTTTGAATCACATTTGCAACATGAAATAAATAATTTTTGAGTATTATGTGTTTTTTATATTTTTTGACATCGTACTGTAAAATTCACTCAATCAACTATAACCTTATAGATAGAAATTTTCTCTGACTCCTAGGCTCAAAGACGTTTGGGAAATAAGAGAAGATCCCATACCCATGTACCACCTCATGTTTTTTCAATAAAAAATATTTCAAATAACAATAAATATGGATTATATTAACATTTATAAGAAAAAAAATAAAGATTCAAGATCCGTATGTGATAAAATCCACATATTAGGTCAATTAATATCTTCGTGCCCAACTTTATTGTTGTTATTTTATTTACATTTTTTGTTTTTCTAATATTCATGTTAAAATTAAAATTATCTCCAAGCCTATGATATTTATTATGGGTCCCCATAAACTCAAACCACTACTCCAAAATCAAATGTATTTTCCTTGGGATTTTTTTTAATAAATGGATTAATGTTTAAATGATAAAAAGGGCATTAGGTGGAAAAAAATTTCCAAAATATATTATTATGAACATAAACATGGATTGAAATTATAAATAATTAATTAAAAATTTAAAAATATTTAATTTAAATATTTTTAATATGTATTATCATGTTCATTATAAGAACAATATTTCAACCATTTATGTAGAAAAAAATTATTTTTGAATGATTTTTTTTAACCACACACATTTTATAACAATGTCCCTAGTTTATAAATTTTATAAAATTTATAAGTGTATAGTGGAATAAAAGAGAATATGAAAAATAAATATTAAAAACTCAAAATCATGGAATAAAGAAACCTAGTGGGTGTAGTTGATGTTCATGTTTCTCCAATATAGTTAATTGAACTCTATGTTAATCATAGTGGCCTCATTAATGATATTTTTATATGATTTTACACCTTTATGAAATGTGATTTTCATAAAAACAAATAAATCTCTATAGACCTTGATTCTGAAAACCAACACAATTAGAACACAATAAAAACCCCCTCAGGGTTTCATAACTAAAAATAATAATTATAAACCAAACGAAAAAATATACCTGTTTATTTTGGACCACCAATCATGAAATCATGGTATAATCGAAAGATAAGTTTCCTCGTAGACTGTTCATAGCTTAATGTTGTTTTCCTGACATGGACTCCCCCTGACATACCCATAACTACTTTCAACATCAAAATGATTTTTGTTTTTTCCATTCAATATGATTGAATTTGAATCTTTACGGGAGGGTTCAAATGATTTGGATTATAATTCAAGTGAAAATTAGTTGTTGTTTCTAGGAAAATCATTAGAATATCAATAAGGGTCCATACAATTTTTTTCTTAAACATTTTTATCACATCTTGTATAATTCCATCTAGGCCAACATTTTTTGATGAATGAATGTGGATGGGAAGGTCCAGGCAATCACCTATTAGTGAATACAAGGCTTTAGTATGTATGTTCCTGAATTAGATCATGGGTTGTATAAAAATTCATTATATATATTAATATGGGAAATCAAAATTATTTTTATTTTTAATTTATTTAAAAATAATTGATTCCTTAAGAAATTTTGTTTTAACACCCAAATTATATATTTCAGTGGTAGTGGTTGGATTAAACTAATAGTCCACTATTTTCCCAAATTGTTCAGTGATTTTTTATTATGGATAATAATCATGGTTTAATTTTAAGGAAAATAAATCCCTTATGAAATATTTACCTATTTAGAATAAATAAAACTAGTTTTATATTGATTTAAACACCTGTCGACAAGTACGTAATGTTCTTCTAGTATCCTAGATTCGAAGGAAAATTATTTAGAATTTTTATGAGAGGTTTGTGCGTTATAAAATTCTTCTATTAATGTTTTTGAAGGGATAAACTGAGTGGGAATAGGTTTTAAAACATTTTAATGAATTTTAATTCTTATATCAATGATTAAACATTAAATTATGTTACCCATTCTTCACATAATTATTAAAGTAGTGTTTTTTTGAGAAGAATCAACAATTTCTCAAACATGGATTTGAAAATGAGCAATACGATATTTGTATTATCCTTATTATATTGAAAATTAGTTGTGGGTAGAAAATATCATTTAAGGATATATATTTATACATTTAGGTTGATTGGAAATTTTTATCCCATCAATAAAATCTGGAATAGTAACTATACAATGGATTCAAATTTATTGGGTTACAAAACAATTGAATATTTTGAGAAATGACCTCCATTGATTATAAACCTACAATATCCTCTTATATTCATTTAACGATTATGAAATTTTCTCTTTTATAACAATATTTATCACATGTTTTTTCAGACAAGGTCAGTAGTTTTAACTTCAATGATTTTCCTATATTCAATTTCATCAATATTCATTGATAGGTATTAAATATTAGTCTCAAAAATATCATTATCATTGAGTGTTTATATATCAACATGTGTGGGATATATAAAATTTTTTAATGGTACTGTGTATCAAAATACATTCATATATAGAGAAATAAAAAATGGAAGGAAATGGGAAAATATAAGTGAAATTGTGTTATGAATAGAGAAATGGTTTGAGAATAGAATCATCAGATCTAACGATACATACTTGCATCACTGTAAAATTTGAATAAATTATTTCTCTATAATATTTATCCTATTGGTTTAAGAAATAATTTTACAAGACAAAGGGGTCGAATCCATAGGTATTGAATAATAAACCATGAGACCATCAAATATGTTAGGAATTTTGGTATGAAGTGGTAAACATTTGGTTTTATTTGAATTGATATATTAAAATAAAAAATTACCTAAAATAATGATTGGAATTAAATAAATAAAACAAAATAATATATTTTCACTTAAAATTTAACGAATATTGGCCAATCTATGGTTGTTTCTCGTACTATAATGTATTTAATTGTTTTCTTTATAAATTTCATCTTTTTAGTTCAAGATGATTCCATTAAATGGGATAATTTTCCAAAATTATTCATAGATTTATTCCCAAAAAAATCTATAGTAATAACTATTAAATAATATATGATAACATTAATGATAAATCGAATGAATTAGATCATACCAGTAGAAAAAAATATGATACTGTTAAAATTATAGTATACGGAGAAGAAAATATGTCATTTAATAGAACTATTAAAATAATAAACTAATTTTAGAATTTATTTAAAACAAATAAAATCCAATACATCCTTATAAAACTCTCTATAATTGAACCAAAATAGGTATAATATTTTAATTATGCAATTCATTGAACAAAATATAAATTTCGACTCATTGAAAGAGAATTGGAGAAGTTACAACAATGAAATGACAAACTCTATGCCATTTTGTGAATACTTCACCATTAGTTGTTATGAATATCTATACTACATGTGGAATCTATTTCACCATGATATGACATAGAATAGAAAATTATAATGTCAAGGACTTTTTTTAAGAATCATAGGTCATTTGAAAAATATAGTTGTGAAAAACAAATGCACGATTACAAAATGGATTCATAAAATTAAAATTGAATTAAAACTTATATCCTTAGAAATAATTAAACAGAACAACCTTAAATAATAAATTTATAATCAGTTGGTATAGATCACATTTTAAATATTCAACCAATCTAACGAATCTAAGCATAGGTTTGTGGAATTTTAATAGAGGGTGGAATTTTCAACTCATGAAAAAATATGAGCCAACTTTATTCCACCCAATAGAGGAACTGAAATGAGATTCTAGATGGATGAATTTGAAAGTTCCAAAATGTTGAATATGCTGATATGGAAATCATATACAATATTTCAAATAATAAACCCATTTGGAATATATCAATATGTTTAGGGTAAAAATTATTGTTTGATAATCAAGAACTCATAATCCGTCACAAAATTTCTAAATCAATTTGGGCACTTATATCTTCATTAAAACACTGAATTTTATATTGAAATAATCTATGAAAATGTTACCAAATAGATTCTCGAAATTTAGTTAAATTTTTAGCTTAAGTGTGATTGAATTATGAAATCTAGAATCAAATTATTTTGTTTTTTTCTAGTTTACATTGCCAATAATTTCTTATTTAGAGTCTCCAAAATGGTGGTCTTCAAATATGAATCTCCAAGATCTTCAAATGGATGAATTATTCCCAATGGAATTGAAATTATGATATTGAAATATAAATTTTAAATCATGAGAATTGGATTATTTACAATGCATCTCTAAATGTACCTTGTAATACTTCAATATAAGAAATAATTACAATCACAATGTGAAATATTGTTAGAATTTTAAAATTCACAAAAAATGGTGTCTATGAATAACTAATCACATGAAAATAATATATTATAATAATGAATAATATCCCATTTAAATATGTAATTAGATAAATTAATTAATTTTACCATATTATATAATATGAATCATTATGATTTCAAAATTACAATCCATTTTACCAAATCCAATTCATATAATTGGATCAATTTAATTTAAAATTAATCCAACACACATGAAAAATTAAGGTTTTCAAGGAGTGTATTGTTAAAGAAAATCATGATTTTATTTTATTTTTATTGCAATTAAAATAATTTTATTTAAATTTGAATTCATATTTATTAATACATAGTCTATAAATTAAATTTAAATAATTCCAAATTAGGGGTTCTATTATGTGATTAAAAAGGATATAGATTATTCACATTAAAATAGTTTTATGAAAATATATCATTATAAAAGTAAAAAATAAGGATATACTAAAATCAAATATACGGTTGATTCAAATTTAATTAGGTAGATTAAACATAACTGTAGAATATATATGTTATAGGCAATAATAATAGAATCATTATGTGGATTTTAGATTATGTAATTAATTGAAAATATATGGCATTTCCTAAAAAATGATTAATTTTAAATTTTTACTAATATTTTTTTTAATATCCCAAAATTTCACAATAATTTAACATATATATTGTAATTTAAAGAATTATATTCATTTTTTAATTTTTAAAATAATATAATTAATAAATTTAACTATTAAATAAAATATTATAATGATGTGTTTCTATTAAAATTATTTCATTTTTTATTTAAAAATTACTAATTATTTTTTTAATATATATAACTCTATAATTTATATTAACAAATAATGAAAACTATTTATTTAATCAATACTTGGGTTGTTAAAACAACAAAAAAAACCCATCACATCATCACATTGAAAAACCCTCAAAATCCCAAACCATTATAATAGTCACTAAAGCAATAATTCCAAGAAGAATAAACTCAATGAATAAAATTGAAATAAAAAAAATCCCATTTCCCAATTTATCTTTATAAACTACTAATTTACACATAACAATAATATACCATGAAATAAATTTAATATTATTATATTCCACAATGAACCTCAATATTTAAACTATTTAAACAATTTATATACATTTCAACATATCCATAATTACTTGGAATGTAAAAAGTATGCATAATATAAGAAAAATAAATACATAACATAATAATAACTTGAATACCATTTAAAAAATATAATTTTATATCTTAACAATATAAATTTAAATAATTTTCATCATTAAAAAATTGTCATATCTTTTCATATATAAATATAATGCATCATTTATATATAATAAAATTAATTAAATGTAAAGAGATAATTGAAATCATATAACTAAAACGAACCCTCAAACAATACTGCAGTAGATGTAGATATAATCAAAATATCCAACATTGAATTCTTCACAACAATACATTAATCACAAAGGAAAAATTAATCCACTATCAAAACATTTTCTAAAATATAATGAAAATGAACAATGACACTACCCTAACCCATAATATTATTATGAAGAATGTTGGTAAATATGAATTACAATATATGATAACCTTGGATCATAAGGACTGGATCACATTAATCCATTGTCTTAAGTATAATGAGGATCTCTAAAGACTTCCAAAATAAAGAAATAGGGGAACATATCGTTTAATATGATGTAAATAAATAAACCTAATGTGGATTAATGTATTTAAATTATAATAAATATTTTAGGGACTATACTATAGTATATTAGGGATATGAATCATCCTAGAGGAACTTATTAAATAACAATCCAAAATCAATGACCTTAAGTGTAGTCCCCCATCCATAAATCACACTACCCTTTCTATAAAACAATATTAACCTAAAATATGATGTACATTTAATATTATATATCCATTTAAATTAATGTTTTCCAAAAGCCTCTAAACCGCATGGCATAAGAACCACTATATGAATTTTTTTACATTAATCTCTCTATGTATCATAGAAAACTCATAATATGATATCTAACAATACTTTTTGGATTCAGTACGTCATATGGTGGACTACAAATTATGCATAAATCAATCCAAAATGTAAAAAATAAAATGAGAACATCGATGTTATATCATATCACTATAACAAGATCTCCATTCAAAATATTCATATTAATCTAAGGCATCACAAACCTAAAAACGAATCGGTCACCATGAAAACAGTTGAACGATGACCACCCATGAAATAATGATCCCATAACCACATAACCATTAGAAAAATACCCCGCTTACTATAACTTTTAAATACTTATAAATCCCCATCTGTTTTCTCATGTAGATAAAACCATAATTTATTAGATTAAAAATATTCTAGTCTCAACATCTGATATCCTTCAAAATATTCTTATCCACATGAATCAAAACTAAATAAATAAAGAAGAAAAACATTATATAAGATATATCCCATGATAAATCACTAAAAAATAAATATTTATATAAAAAACAATATTATAAAATAGAAGGGTGAAAACATCAATCAAATCAATATAAAAAAAAATATCCACAAAATAATTTCAATTAAAAATAATATCTAGATAAAAATAACTTTTATGTGACTCTTTTTCTAACTATAATTACTATTAAATACCATGAATCTATAAATTTTAATGAAAATGAATGTTGTTCCATCAAAAATCCTCTTTGGATTATACTAAATGAAGACATATCATAATAAAATGGATTCATTAAAATAACCACGACCCTAGTAGCCCAAATTCATTAGTTATTTTATTACAATAGTGTACATATAAAAGTTCACATCACCATGGATCGATCGGTTTATTATTAATCCAGAACTAGATACATACATGGTTACATTAATAATTTTTAAATTATCCATTGTATAATACAATGGATAATAATATTTTTCCTAGACATATATTCAAAGTTTTCATCATTATTACCTAGGTAAAAAAAGGTTATATCAAATTTTTATTAAAGGTTATAATAGAAACATTAATCAATAATAATTTAATCAAAATCAATAAGTAATGGGGAGGTGAATAACAAAAATCACATTCCAATAAAAAACTTGTAGTGAAAAAACATACATATTGTTTTTCTAAATGAAAATACATCGGATTGTAATAAATCAATACTAAATTAATGAAATGATTAATTATTAGGAATTATGTATCTAGAACATGAAACATTATTGTGTCAATAACATTCACAAGATATTTTAATTCTATTTAGAGAAACCATCTAATTATTGTTGGAAGCAAACTTAAAGTGTTTATCATGAACTGATTTTTTTCTTGAGACTTCTAATGCATTGAATAGGATAAATTAATTAGTCCTCAACACATATGTAATTAACTAACTTTTCCTCAACCCATTTCATAATAGTAAAAATAATACCTCAAATTTCAAATAATTTATTTGTTTAATAAATTATATTCATTGTAATCAAATATTTTTATAAAATAAATTGTACATATTTATCAATATTTATCTAGATAATCAAATAATTATCAGGGAAAAAACCCATTTTGAAAATTGTTTACAACTTATAAAATAATCATATCCTCAAAATATTATATTAAAAATGATGAATAGGCACGATTCTTGATAAACGATGTAAAAATAATATGTAAATATGGAAATGAGTGTTTAATATTCTTTATAAATTCGCCATATTAGTAATTTTTAATGGAATATATTAAATAGTATTTAAAAGTTAAAAAGAAAAAATCTATTTATAAAACATAAAATGAACAAAGGTAGTTTTTCATGATAAAAATATTGATTTTATAATTTTTTTCCAAAAAAAAGATTATGTAGTGTACATTACATGGATAAGATATTAGGAAGGTCCATTTAATCGGGATTTCATATTAGGAAGAATTAAGAAGAGAACCTTATAAAAATTTATTTCACCATAAAATATATATTAATTGTGATAGGATTATATGTATGGAAAACACACAAATAATTTATGAGGACTGCAAATAATATTGAAGAATTACATTGGGGCAAATATAAAGAAAGAGAAACCCAGTTGAAAAATTCTCTTTTAGAGAGAATAAGTTACCACATTGCAATAAATTGAATTTTATGCCCCATATAATAAATAATTATAAAATTAAACATTTAATATCACAAATAAAAGTGGATTAATTGTATGATACATTAATTTATATAATATATAAACCAAACATAAGAAATAAATGGTGAATAAGGAGTGAGATGAGAAACCCATAACAAAAGTCGTATAATTGGAGAATGGATAAATCAAGGAATTAATTATGTGTAAAAAAACTTAAATAAATAAATAAATTATTAAACAATCAATTTAAATTTCACAAATATTATTCTCATAACATAACTAATGAGATAAATTTTTATCCTAATGACTGAAAATTTGTTTCTTAAACCCCTTACCTTATGTTCTAAAGCATTATTCAATTTTACTTAATAGCCTAGATAATCAAATTAGATTAATTAGTTAATTTATTACAAAACTCTAAAACATTAAGATGATCTATTATAATTTTATTATGGTTATTTATTTATTTTTTATGAGTTATAAGACTATGTTTCATTATTACGGGTGTGTTTGTTTTCTTGGTTTTCAAGATCGGTCCACTAGTATACATTTTTGAAAATTTATGTAAAATTGGAATTGTTATAAAAATTGAAATTATATGTCACTAACTAACATTAAAAATTTCCATTATATTATATATAATTTTTTATATGTTATAAGAGTGATTCATTAAAGAATAAGTTAATGATTTTTTTTCATTTATTTGGGAAATTTCTATGACCATCATGAACTTCTATAAATTTATATAATATTATGTCTATATATTGGTTTCAAAACATTTTATATCTTACAATATGTGTAATAAAATAATAATTCTTCGTAATAATGTATTTTTGACCATGCATGAAGGTGGTAATGGTAAATGAAAATTCATCATCCACGATAGTTGTAAATAATTACAACACATATGTTGTTTCAATTTTTAGAATAAATGTTAGTGGAGAGTGGGTTTGATGATGGATATTAAATCAACATAGTAAAAATAAAATATATATAAGACACTATAGTTATCATGATTTTTTTGATAGGGGGTTAAAGAGATGATAAAAAATAAAATAAATTTAAAAAAATTAATATAAAATTATTGAGTATTTTACCCATTGGCCATAATGACTAGGATGTGGGGAAGAGGTTCCAGAGCGTAATGTGGTAGAATATACAAATTATCAAAATATTTATAAGTTATAAGGAGAATGGGTGGGATGGGTGGTATTTATAGTGGAGGAGATGGGTGTATTTTGATTATTTTAAGCATTTAGTTATTATTTTGGATCAAGAAAATCAATAATAATGATTATTGTGTTTTATTATATTACCTTATTTCATTATCCAAAAAAAATCAATAATTTCATAAAAATCTCAAAATTTATCCATACCATTTTTTTTCATTGAGATTTAAAAAATGACTCAATTTTTTAAATTAGTATTATATATATGTGAAATTGAATTTTTCAAAAAAAATAATCATTTATTCAAAAATTTAAAAATTTAAAAATATAACATATTTTATAACACATTGAAAAATTAATTAATGTCTCATTAAATTATCATATAAAAATTAGATAATAAAATATTAATTTATTAAAATAAATTTACTTTGAAATCATAATATTAATAAGAAAATTATATATAAACATTTTTTTAAAGCAAATAACAAAACATAATTTTTAATTTATAAATAATTTATGCACATATTCTATAATATAAATATATAATATATTTATTTACATGATATATGAATATTATTTATAATTTCACTAGTGAATTCATTATTGAAATTGTCACATTACTATTCGTAATGGTCAAATTAATATTCCAGACAATCACATTACTATTTCAATGATCATGTTAATATTTAATCACTTTTCATTAAAGATCGATGTTGTTTCCAATGTAAGATATCAAATGAATTGAATTTATGTAAGATATAGGGGGGTTATATTCTTCCCCCCATCCATAAATTTTGTTCTCGAAATTTAAAATTAGAATTCAAAAAAATAATGTTGATAATTGAAAATTTAATTATGGGAATCTAACCACATAAATAAAGTTTATAAGACACATCTTAATAATATAAAATGGAAAATGAGATGGCAACCAAAAAATATACTTTCTTATAAGATAACATTAGTCGGGAGTGAGAACATGGGTATAGAAAAAATATAAATATCAGGTTTTCATGTAGTGTGTTAGAAAACGTGGTGATTATAAACTCTACCATCACAAAATCATAAATTTATGATTGGTTACAATGATATTGATTTCATTGTAAAAAAGTAAATAGATGAAATTATGTTAAAAAAACATTTTCCTAGAGTTCAGTGTTTATTTTAATATATATATAATCTCTTGATAAAATAAACATACATAATTACATTTTGTGTCATAATAATATATATTCAATTTTCATAGATCTATATCCACTACATTTTGTAAATAATTAGATGGATATTATAGACATGTTATTAGGATCAATTATATTTTTTGAATAATAAGATCTACATGTCATTCATTCAACCTTTTTAGTATTACTACAACCAAATTGGGTATAAATTGTTATCCAAAAATGATAAATCATAATTCATCATGAAAATATTATCCAAATCTAAACATAATATATTCTATATGTTTTCAACCAAATTAATAATCCAAGATATGTATATCCAAATGAATAGACCCAAAATTTAGATAGAAGGTCACTATAAATCTAAAATAAATATAACATAATATATCCAAAAAATGACTATATTATTTTCATATACCTAATATATGCATTAAAAATCTTCTTTAAATTTCTGTGAAACATTTATACTTACATGTGTATAATCTCATATAATTGAATAAATTCATTAATTCTAAACATCTAATAATTTTAGCAAAACATAGTCATTAGATCACCAACCACCATCATGGTCACCATTACTATCCAATAAACATATATTTATTGTTATATCATTATTAATAACTTTTTAAGGGTTATCATTTCCAAGTCATGTGTATTTCAAAGGATCAATATACAAAAAAATCACTTCTCTTGATTATTGGTTTGTTTCATCACATAATTCAAATTCTTTAATGATGAATTACTATTGTAATGTTTTTATATATCTCATGATTCTTAGACTAATATAAGTATTTATTAAATAAAAAAATATTTTTAATACATCCAAACACTATGATATTAATTATTCCTATTTATTTTTGGTAGTATTATAATCTTGAAAAGGATCCATTATCCTATTTTGGGATGTACTCCTTTCATTCTTGAGATATTCATTTTCATAGTGTCCTATCTTCTTGTTGATGAATAATTTTTTATTGGAAAATATTTATTACCATTTCATTAATAATAATTATTTATTTTATCTCTATACTAGTTGGAAACTCTTCTGCATTTTAGTAAATTACCCAGGTGAATTCTTTCCACAATTATCACATTTGGGAAAATACTACTTTCTAGTAATTCCTTTATAGAAAAAATCTTAGTTGTATAATGGTTCTCATTATTCTCTCAAAATACATAATACTTATAAAATTATTTTATTTTCTCAATTTCTCATAATACTATGTCTTTATATGATGTGAATGTTTTTGAGACTCATCCCCTTATAATTATTGTCTTAAGACCATAAAATATTTGATCCTCCATACACTTTGGATCATGTCTATTAGTGATGTTACAAATATTTATGTGATATGATATCTCTAAAAGGATACATAAACTACACTAGATAATATCATTTTGAAACATAATTATTATGGAAAAAAACTAGTGATATATTTTATATAAAATGAAAAATTTATAGGTAGATAATCTAAAAATCATGGTTTTATTGGGATATGTAACTATAGTTATCATTAAATTCTATCATAGGGTTATGTTCCTTAATATTTGTTTTCCTAAATCTTATTCCCATGTTTTCTACAAAATTTTGTGTGATACCATCTATAACAACTCTGAACCCTGTAGCCCAAAGTGTTTGGTAATTTTTTTATAATGGAATATATACAAGAGATCAAATCACAGATTTTTAATCAATTTAATATTTTTTAATAACTCTATTAATACATGGTTACCTAATTAAATTTGCAATTAAAGATATTAAATAATAATATAATAGGAATTTCTTCCAAGATAATTATTCAAAGATTTATTCTTCATAAATTAGGGAATGGAAAAAATAAAAGGGTGATCTCAAATGATAACTATGGGTTAAAATAGAAACATGAATCAATAATTACGGAATTATACTCAATAATAAATGGAATGGTGAATAATCTAAAAACACATGATATTTAATAATATGAGGATGAAAAATTATCCATAGATTCTGTACAAGTGGAAATCCTATGGATAAAAAAATACTAAATGAAGGAAATTTATAATTATGGGATTTCATGTGTTAGTCATTCCAACATCTATTTCATTAAAAATTTTCTCAATAAGGTTTATTATTATTGATATAAACCCTTCTAAATCTTCTAATAAACAAATGTTAATGGTTTTTCACTAACTGATTTCGCTACATTGGACATTCGAATCATTGTGAGGCTTACATTAGCTAGTCCCCAACCCACTGGGAATGCATTAAATGATACAAAAACAATGTGAAAATAGTAAAAAGTATCTTAAAATATGAAATAGATGATTAAATTGGTAAATAAAATCCATTATCATTAAATATCCATATTAATTAAATGGTGAAGATTTATTAATATTTCATAATTTAATGATATAACTATAAAGGTAAACACTATATGTTAGAATGGTATTCATATTTGAAATTAATAATATCCATGATGTAATGGATTAAGAATAGTTAATAAGAATGATTCCTGATAAATTATGTCCAATCGAAATGAAAACATATAATATTATTATTTATAAAACTTAATAAATTGGACACTTTAGTGCAGTTTAATAAAAAACTATTATGCAACCTTTAAAATGGAAAAAAATGAATAATTACTTTTATAAAATATGAAATGAAAAAAGGTAGTACTCTAGGGTAAATATATTTATTTTATAAAAATTTTAGTGTCTTAAAATAGATATTGGATTCTACTTGAAAACAAGTGAGAATTTGTGAAATTCTCTTTTATCGGGCTTTGTTATCAGGATGCATTGAGAACATAACCTTATAAATATTGTATTTATCCTTAACAGAATGAAAAATTTATATAGGTAAATATATTTGGAACAAATAAATATTATTTATGAATAATTGATAATAATAATTTTTAATTATATTATTTTAAATAGTGAGATATCATAACCAAAAGGAAAAAATGAAGGTTTGGATAGAATCCTTTCCCACATTGTAAATAATCGAATCATATTCCCCATAGAATTAATAATAATAAAATGGAAAATTTAATACCATAAATATAAATGGATTCTAAATGTGATATATCAAATTTAAGAATTCATAAACCACATAGAATAAATAAGTGGTGAATAAGGCATATCACACACAAATAAAAGTGAGATGAGAAACCCCTAATAAAGGTCATATCATTAGAGTGAGGATAAGTAAATGATATAATTATGAGATACAAATATAAATAAAAAAATTATGACATTATATATGGTATAAGACATTAATAGTTCATTTACCAGATATTCTCAACCTAACATAACCAATGAATTACATGTTTAACCTGATGAATGAAAATCCAGTTATGATATCCCTTACATTATCATCAAAAGTCGTCTGCACTTGTACATGATGTCTAATTTACTAAAATTATATTTTTAATTAAATAATTCAGAAAAATTTATACATGAATATTATGTATTAATATTTAATTATGTTCATGTATGGAATTTTTGATGAGTTATAAGATTTACTTTCATGGTTTAGGGATTTTTCATTTTCATGGTTTTCATGACTTGTTCACTTGTAATGAAGTACAGATGTTCATGTGAAATTTTAATAGGTCTCTATAATTTAAAGTATATTTTATTATATTTAATACATAAGATATTAAAATCTTATATATCATTTTATATATGGTAATCGGATAATTCGTAAGATAAAACATTAATGAAAAATATTTAGTTTATATTGGTTGGTTTTATGACCATCAAAAAGTTATATCATTCTAATAATTATCATGTTTATATAATTGTTACATAACATTATTTTACATGAAATATGTGTAATAAAATCTTATTCTTCAACTATAATGGTTTTATGACAAACATTAAATGATTTATATAGAAATTAAAATAGATTGTCTACCGAGGCGGTAAATTGAAACATCAAAGATAATGATTTTCATTTATAGAATAGAAGGGGAAATAGAAGGTGTATGTTGATGGATATTAAATTTAAATAATAAAATAGAATATATATATATAATATTGAATATATAAATCATGTTTGTTTACTCTAGAATTGGGGATGTCCTCATCGATTTAAGATTCAGACATTCCAAGCGGTTTCTAATAGGTTTGTTCGTAGAAATGTAAACATCAAATGATTCCATATCCATTTGTACCTACTTTCCAAAGGTAGGTGCTCATTAGTTATGAACTGATGAAACTTAAGAGTTTTTATTGGTCGATAGGATGAGAGGTTGGACTCATCACACCTTTGGGGGGTGGGGGAATTATTGCCTACTCTGGGACTCTCTTTATAGATTTAAGTTATGTTCACGAATCCTTATTATATTACCAAGTATGAAGATAAGCTTTTCATTAGATCTGACAATCAATAATTAGTATGAATGAAATTTATAGGATATTTTATATGTATTCAAATTTCTTCATCAATAGAGAATCTTATGTATTAGATAGAGATTCTTAGTCAATGGTATCCTTCAATTCATAAAAGTATCTTGGTCATTATGATGGCCATACTGGTTGTAAAGACACTCAGTGGGGCACTTTAAGTTTATTGTCATTCAGAAAGACATGGATTATTTAAGAGATGGGATCATACCCACATATGGGCTACCTACGTATCCTTTGTTTTGGAAAAGGAATTAGAACCCACATAGTTCGAGTGATTAATTTCTCAATGAAATATTTCATAATTACTTTTACACACTATGCTCACGTGATTCATGCTCGATGTGAGAAACAAGAGGTATTCATAAAACCGGACAATTGTGTCATCATAAGAAATTACGTGGGGATTATTTATGTATGACTGCCCAAATAGATGAATATTAGGATTTACATCAGATAAGAAACCCAGGAACAAGGTCCATAAAGGTATATATACTTTATGGAGATTTGGATACTCTAACTTGGGGATTACTCCTAAGGAAGATTCCAAAATAAGGAGGGGAATTATGATTGGGTTTTACTCTTGAGAAGGAAGCCTAAATCAAAAGTAAATTAAGAATGGTTAAGAGAAATTATGACTGGGGATTACTTCTAAGGAGGAGGATCAGGTGAAAGGATTTGAGAACTGGGGCTTACCCCTAAGGAGGAGGCCCAAGTTAAGGGACTTGGGGGCTTACTCCTAAAAAGGATGCCCATATTTTTAGACATTGAGATTGGGGTTTACTCCTAAGAAGGAATCCCAGGTTAAGAGAATTATGGTTGGGGCATACTCCTAAGGAGGATGCCCAGATTTGGAAATTAGGACTGGGGCTTACTTCTAAAGAGGATTCTCAGATTTGGATATTATGACTGGGGCTTACTCCTATGGAGGATGACCATGTTAGGAAATTATGATTGGGGCTTACTTCTATGGAGGATGCACAGGATAGGGGACTTGGGGCTTACACATAAAGAGGATTCCCATATTTGTTGACTTTGAGACTGGGGATTACTCCTGAAAAGGGGGCTGAGGTTATGGATTATATCATCTTAAAGGATGAGGTTGAATAAATGAAATCTCTGACCATAGTGACATGAAGATATGTAAATCACTAGGTTTTAAGAAATGACCAACATAATTCCTTTTAGATAATGAATCCAACAAGGAAATCATGCCATGAATGGCTTTGGAGATATTTCTGAAGTCTTAATATTTAAGAGGATAGGTGGATAGGAATAAGATAGGTGAAATAGGTAGGAGGGGGACCCAAAAAGAAGGTGGCGCGCAAGTCCTGCATGGGCGCCCAAGTCCTGGTCGTGCAAGTATACATGTGCGACACATGTGTACTTGCGCGAAAGTCAACCCTTAGGGTAATACTTGGGAAAGACATGGCTCAAGCCATTAGTATTATCCCTAGAGGCTTCCATAAGAGGAGCGTGCAAGTTAAATTGAAGGGGTAAGGTGGTGCGCTTGTGTGACCATTTCCCTTAAGGGCTGGCCACTTAGGCGTGCAAGTGTAGATGAGTTTCAAAACTTAGGCCTTACTCCCCCTCTTTAGATCTTCCTTTCTATGTATGAAATTACCTTTGAAGTGTTTGGAAGATTTTAGAAGAGACTAGGGTGTCGGGAGCTCAAATATACGTTTCTGGAATTTTTCATCCCTGAAATGGGGAGCCCAACGAGGGTATTTATAAGCTGGTGAAGACCTTGGGAGAAATTCAAATAGGGCGCGCAAGTCACCTGTGCGACCATTGGGCAGAGAACAAGTATACTTGAGCGATCTTGGTGGAACATGCGCGACCCAAGTGAATTTGAATCTTTGTTCATGACTTTGTCAATTTTTGATGTTCCTTCCAAGGATGAATCACTTTGGGTTAAAGGTATTTCCCTTTTAAATTCATTAGACTCTATGATGGAAAATGAGTGTCAAAAAAAGTCCCCACTCAATGTTTCATCTGAAAAAATTGAGGATGCAACTCTGAGGAAAGAAGAAAACCAAGGAAACTTTGGCCCTCAAGTGTTGAGCATGCAGATGGTGTCACGCAGGTGTAGATCACATAGGCTTTAGAGCGCGCTAACTTTTAGGCGTGCAGGGTTGAGGCCTGGCCTATATATATGCTTCTATTCTCACGCAAAGTACCCGAATTTCAAATTTTCAAGCTCTCGCCGTGCATGTTACCTTCGCTGCACAGGTTTCTCTATTTTCCGCTGTTTCTTTGCTGTTGCGCTACTATAGAGGTATTTAGACTTGCTCGGTGATACTTGCGCGCCAAAAACTTGTGCGACACATCCATACTTGCGAGACAAATCCATACATGCGCGCCTTAATGACTTAGCCATTTTTTTCTAATTTCTTCACAAATTTTATGAAAAATCAACCATTTAGAGTTAATTTATTTAAAAATTTTTTCAGATTCAATGGCTCCCAAGAGAATCGTAATGGTTGATGAACTTGCTAGCAAGAGAATTGATGATATGATGAGCATCATTGGACATGATTACTATACTTTCTATGACATCACTCTCCAGGATTTGGTCAAGTACCTGAAGAAGTTTCATCTTTGTTTCCCACAAAGAATCTATCTACCTTTGTATGGATACAGTCATCTGCGAGAAGTTACCATTCCATAGGCAAATAACTATCTCCCAATTTCTTTGTTTCAGAATTTCACCAATTTTTCTTCAACAAATATGTCATCTGGAGAAGCATTTATAAATGCTAGAACAGTGGAGAAGGCTCATATGATTCATCATATCCCCTGTACACTGTATCTGAAACCTCACAAGCCTGAGATGCAACCACATTATTATCATTAAATCTTCCTAAATTATCAGATAGATCAATCCAAAGGCTGGAAGAAGAGTTGGGACATCCGTCCTAGAGGAGGTGTGAATCCAAAATGGATGTGGGCATAGTGGGTATGACAAACCTGTGTAGTGTTTTTCAAGGATTTGAATAGATTTATGATATATGAAGCCATCTGGGCTGGGAAAACATATGTTTACAGGCTTGATAACTTCGTACCGGAGATAGTTAGTCATTGGAGCACAGAAACTAATTATATCCATCTGACTCGTTGAGAAGTAGGCATCAGTCTGTGGGATGTCCACAAGATCTCAGTGGCTCCAATTTTGGGTGATTTTTATGATGAATTCGTCCCTCCTAAGGCGACTTGGAATTATTTGGAGAAGACTATAGATTTAGCTTGAGAATTATTGATAATATTCCACAAGATCAAGAGTTCAGAGACATCCTTAACTCATTTTGGAAAGGATATTGATCCAGAGGAGTTGATGAATATGTTTCTTATAGATAAGCCGGAGAAGGAGCTGAAGGAAAAGGGATACAAGAAGAAGGGGCCCAAGGAGAAGAGGACCACTCATCCTACCACCAACCCAAAATAGAGAATAGGGGTGCTCCTTGAACATTTTTTCTGACCCTAGAAGTAGGAGAATTTGAGAATTGGGGATAAAAATTGAATCAGAGAATCCCAAAGAATACCTGCCTAGAGGGCTTCTTGTCCTTGTGGCTCAATGTTTATCTTTTGCCAGTCAGGGACTCACATGGAAGCGTTAGGCTAGGGACCTTCGTTATTTTGGCCAAGTTGGATGAGGGGAAAATGGTTGGGTTGGCTACCCCCATTTTAGCAAATATTCACATGAGTTTACTCCATGTCTTCATGGGTATGTCTCTTTTAAGAATAGTGGGACCATTACAAGTTTTAGGGGGATGGATCGCCACTAACTTCAAGACGGTTAATGTATAGAACAGAGTACAGATTCCCGGAAGTTCATTCTGGACATCAATGCAGGAATTCTCTGGAATTTCTCCACTTGCTCTGAATTCTTATAACATAAAGGAGAGGCTGAGCATGTATAAGGAATTTAATTTCTTTCCTTATGGAAGTCCACTGACCGGGTGGTTTTTTGATGACGGAACAACCAGTCTGGAATTAAGGTCATACATGCTGGCCTACAGAGATGGTGAGCTTGTCATCAGGAATGATGGAGAGATTATATGAGAGGCATATTCTCCATATAGATTTGCACAAAAATTCAAGTGTTTTCAACATACTGTTGTATCTCCCCCTATGCATGTAATGTTAGATCAACATCCGACGGTTGCCCGACAACTATGGTTGCTGACATCTAGGGAGAAGACTGGGGAAGTGTTTTATCTACCAGTTCATAAAGAGGAAAATAACTTGAATACATGGTATGCCGAGAACTGGATAGCATCATACCCTAGAGGGGTGCTGAATCACCTGGTTTATCAGGTGGGGAAAAGGAAGAGAACTATAGAGAAAGAAACCCTTCCTCAGGAAGGTGATGCATCCCCACCTGAAGCTGATTTGCCGGATTCCTCATCTAGGACTGACTCACCAGATTCCCAATATAGGGATCATGAGGCACAAAAAGCGGAAAAGTGGCGTCATGCCCAATATAATCCTCTTGTCAGAATCAAAAGACCCACTCCATCAACTCCTAGTGAGCTAGTTAAGTTATTGCAATTTAATCACCATTATTTTATAGAGCAATAAGTCTTATTTTCTTATTCTCCATCTGTAGTTGCAAGAGCTGGGAAGAAGCTAAATTCAAAGATTGTAGGACCTTCCTCACAGCCTTCTGGTACACATAATGAATATCTACGACCAGAGGCTGTCCAGACATTGAAGAGTTTATACTGCGGTGCTGAAACTGCCTGGATAGATTTGGGTGAGGGGCAACACCTCCCTGGAATAGGGAATCTTCTGGAATCTACAAATATTTGTGACAATGATATCCCCGATGAAGTGTGGGATTACATCTAAGAGATGGAAATTATCATATATTCTACCGATGATTCAATTCTTGTCACCAATTGGGTGAAGGAAATGATTGATCGTGGTGCCACTGAGGGGACTGGTGGTTCCAGAGATGAGGAGTGGCACAGTTTTGTGGCTCCTAGAGATGTAATTCTCTTTCCTTATTTTATTTGAAACATGATTTCAGTCAAATTTTGTTTACTCAGGGAAATTATTTTCTTCATCCTATAGCTTGCAATGAAATGAACTGATGAGGTTCCTTCACCACAATATACCCCTAGTGGTACTGCCATCGGGGTTGCTACTGAATCTCATCACGAGTCAGGTGAGATATCTTCAGGCCAGCAAGACTTGGATGAAGAGTTGGATATGGCTTTTCATTCTCCATTTCAAGTGCCTGTAAAGGAGACTGGTGACAATCCCAAAAAACCAAAGAAACAAAAGCATCTAAGTTGGAATTCCACAGCTAAACGCTTCATCAGTATTTGTAAGTCCTTCGGATAATAATGAGTCTTAACCCATGAAAATATTTCTCACACTTTTTGGGATTGCAGGGGATTATTCAATTTACCCTCTAAGAGAGAGTACTGATCCTATTTTGAGGACCACAAAGGGTACTGGTGAACAATCACAAGTTCAGGGTGACTTGGCTGCTCCTGGAGAAGAGCCAACATCTGTTCCCAGTATCCTTCCTGCTGCTGTTGCAAGAAGAGAAGATCCTACTTATTGTAAGTTAATAATGCGTCATAAGATGTTGAATGAAACATCAACTAACTTCAATTCTATGATACATTAGGTTCAACCCCTAAATTAGAGCTTTTGGTGGCCATTGCAACTGACGCCGCCACTTTATCAGAAGAACATGTCTAGGGTCAGAGACTGCAGGATGATGGTCACCAAGAAGACATATCAAATTCTCCCACTGGAAAGATTAACTAGGATTCTAAGATTTCATTGGATGAAATTATGGGACTTGGGGTATATTTTAAAGATTTTTTATATCATGTTAAATTACCATGTAATTTAGATAATTATGGACGTGGGTGTTATCCTTTGTCCAATTAAAAAAATTACTTCTTATTACATGTCTAATCATGATCGGTTTAAATGTGCAGTTCTATCTGAGCAATCTTTGGAACTACTAATGCCTGAAGGGGGTAAAGAAAACCCTAATATTACATATACATTATCCCAGTTGGAGCTGAACCCCGTAGAGCTTCCTCAAACTCACCCTGAAAATCCTATATAAGCTAGGAAATATGGGGGGATCCCTCTCAAGTTACTAATCTACCGTTGGGTAAGGGATAACAATATTTGCGACTATACTTAATTTGAAATATAACCAATTAACTTTTGTTATCCTTTGAAACTATCCAATGCTTTTAATTGATTATGTAGGGCCATCAATTTCAGTGGCTAGATCTGGATGTGAAGCCTCATCCTCCGCCCCAATTGGAATTGAAAGTGAAGAAACACAAGTTAGGGGGGAAGGAGCAGAACATGGAACATCCCTAAGTGCATAAATCCAGAATTATATTCCCCCCTGTGACAATGATGCTGATTCGGATCCAGAAGTACAAAAGGTGCTCTAATTTTCACGACACATGGCATGGAAGAACCTATGGAAGATCATATCTGAAGTGCCTTTAGAAGATCTGTCGTCGAAGATCCCGCGACTGTCATCCCTATTTTTCATGTTGGGACTTGGCAGTTTTGGATATCAAAAGATCCATGCCACGGTAAACAATTCATCTTAAGGAGGGAGAAGGGGAAAAAGTGCCATCAAGATTTTACCAGGGTGAAGCTCTTATCCAATATCAGCGAATTTGAGGCTGTGGTATCCCGATCTGAGGCTGATTATGCTTCCAAGATGTAGGAGCTGAATCATAAGTTCAAAGATAAATTTGTCTAGCAGATGAACCTTCAGCAACAGTTAGCTGCTGTTACTGTGGAACATGACCAACTGAACAATTCACTAGAAGGAGCTCAAACGAATGGTATGAAAGCCATTACAGATGCCAATAAAGCACTCCATCAAGCTAAAAAGAGTGAAATTGGTCAAGTGCATGAGCTTTAAGTGGCTACTGATGAAGTTTGAGATGTTTTAAATCAAGTGAATATTTATGTTGACAGCCTTTTGTAACTCTTGGAAAATAGAAGAGGCTCCAGTCTGTGTATTTCATTCTAATTCTTGTGCATAAAATGGAAAAAACACTTTCATTTTAAATCATCTGTGTACACATTTTCCAGCTACCCAAATTAAATTTTTACCTATGCCAATGGGCCTAGTAAGAATAGTTTGATTTTTTATAGGATTATTATAAATAACCATACAAAATTTGAATCCTTTAATTTTACAATATTACTTAATCATACCAAAATATATTTTTAGTGAGCTGGGACTTGACTTTTATTCATAGTTCCCTTGTCTTTTGTGGACAGTTTAAAGTCATGCATGTTAGACATAAAAACATTATTGTTTAAGGTTGAAATACCTTTGACCAAATAGATTAAAATTGACTCAATTCCTTGAAAACATATCTGAAAACATATTACCACACTCATGTATGAAGGAAAACATGTAAAATAAGACATAAGAAATTTTGAATCTGAGGAATTATACAAAAAAGGGCTAAAAGGCATTAGAAGAAGTAGTTCCAAAGATTGAAGTTACCATTATTTAACAAACATGTTAGGGGATTTAATTATGTAGGTCCACCTAAGTGAATTGGCTGTATATTCAAATAATAGTATCTTTTTGCTAACAAGTCTGTTATATAGATTTTTTATGCAAGGCCGCCTAAGGGAACGTGCTGCATAGTCAGACAAAAGAACTCTAAGAAATTTACTTTTCTACTGCTAAAAAGCCAGTGGAAGTTTATAGAGATTCAAAATTTCCAAAGCATAGAGTTTGTTTTTTGGAGAGAGGTACTTGAATATGGAGAAGATATTTCGAAGCAAGATCGTCTAAGAACTGGATGAATGTAACTCCTACGAAGGTCTGACCCAAACGTAGGGAAGAGAAATATAAACCATAGACTTGACTACTTTCAGATCATGATAATGAAAATGAGACAAATATGTTATGGATGACTATTTGTTGCGGATCATTACATATTGATGATAAGACCAATAAGGAAAAAAGAGGTTTTCTTCCCATGAATTATGTTACCATAATTTGACAAACCCGTTAGGGGGTTGAGTTATACAGGTCCACCTATGGGTATTGGATGCTTAGTCAAATGATAATATCATTTGGCTGAAAAGTCTGTTATGTATAATGTTTTTGCAAGGCTGCCTAAGGGCACATGCTGCATAGTCAGGAAAAAGAACTCTTAGAAATTTGACATTTTGTGACTAGAAGTCAAGAAAAGGGTTATGAATATCTTGATGTATTTAAGGTTAGGAGTATGACACATAAAAACAAGCATTTGTTCAACGCATTTAGAGATACACAAACCAACTCTAACCATAATAATTTTATGGCTGGGTCCTGAATTGAGATGATGGAATTCACTACGTATCCCATAATGACGAGAATAAAACCATACATAGTTCTTGAAATATAGTTTAACATTATCTGGGACGAAAGTATGGAAAATCTCAGTTTAGGGTCATAGAAATCGGACCATTATAATGAATACACATCCTGTGTTTTTATAGGGACTTTTCAGCTAAGAGACTAAAAGTAAAATATGGGGGTAGGCCCAAAGACAAGGGCATGGATTAGAGGGATTCTCGAATGTTCCTATGTATCCCATAAGGATGGGAATCAAGCCGCACGTAGTTCTAGAAATACCCTTGGTACAGATTTTGTTCGTACAAGTGAAGGGTGAAAATGAGACTTTAGTGCAATGATGGTTTGATCCAAGATATAAGGTTCAGGCATTACCATATATGCATGTAGTCTTTAAAATATTACATGATTGGAGACCAATGTAAATAATGATTTCCTCTCAGGTGAGGGTATCAAATAATGTTGTAGTTTATTGTCATATAAGAAAAAAGTTGATGTACATTTTAATTTCTTGTATCAAGGACAAAGGTGAACCAATGTGAAGAGATTGGTTTTGGGTTTGAACCTCAAGAGGTTGCCTACGTACCCTACCTAGAAGGCAAGGATCAATGTCCGCGTAGTTCAATTAATAATGAATTAGTGAACAAGTTGTTCTTGGGGACAACGACCTAAAAAATGATGTTCGGACTTACGCATGGTCAGCAACCCTGAGAGGGAGTTATGGATGAAGTTTACTCTAAGATCATTTGTGTCATACTCGGTGTGAGAAACAAGAGGTAGCAACCACCTTAAAAAGGCACAGTTTAATGTCATGTAGGACATATGAAGGGACTCTGCAGTTTAAAGTCTTGCAGTGAGGACTATTGGTGCTGCACAACTTAGTGTCATGTAGCAGGGACAAAATATAGTTTAACTCCATGTAGGATGTATTAATGGACTTCTGTAATGTTTAGCGTCATGTAGCTAGGACGATGGGGAAAATATAGTTTAACATCATGTTGGACGAAAGGGGGACTGTGCAGTTTAATTTCATGTAGTAAGGACAAAATAGGACACTGTTTAACAACATGTTGGGCGTATTAGAGACTTTTCCAGTTTTACATCACATAGGAAGAATGAGCAGTATATTTTAATGTCATGCATGAAAAATATAGGGATACCTTTTAATGTCATGTTGGACAATAATGGTGATGTATAGTTTAGCGTCTTATAGCTAAGACGATGGGGAAAATATAGTTTAACGTCTTGTTGGATGATATGGATGAAAATAGTTTAATGTCAAATGTATGGACCGTGGATGATGATGCAGTTTAATGTCTTTCTGGATGATATGAAATGCCAATAGTTTAAGGTCGTATGCAAGGACCATGGATGATGATGCAGTTTAACTTCTTGATGGACGATATGAAATTCCAATAGTTTAAGGTCGTATGCTTGTACCATGCATGATGATGCCGTTTAACATCTTTATGGAATATATTAAATGCCAATAGTTTAAGGTCGTATGCATGGACCATGGATGATGATGCAGTTTAACGTCTTGTTGGACGATAAGAAATGCCAATAGTTCAAGTTCATATGCATGGACCGTGGATGATAATGCAGTTTAACGTCTTGGTGAATGATATGAAATGAAAATAGTTTAAGGTCGAATTCATGGACCGTGGATGATGATGTAGTTTAACGTCTTGCTGGATGATATGAAATGCCAATAGATTAAGGTTGTCTACATGGATTGTGGATGATGATGCAGTTTAACATCTTGATGGGTGATATGAAATGCCAATAGTTTAAGGTCATATGCCTGGACCATGGATGATGATGCAGTTTAACGTCTTGCTGGACGATATGAAATACCAATTGTTTAAGGTCGTATGGATGGACTGTGGATGATTTATTTTGTGTTTATACAAAATACTTCTTCAGAAATCTGGCATTGGTTAGAGTAGTGATGAGTTATGCCTCCATTGCGATTAAATAATAATCACCATTGGAGTAGACCTTATGTATTGAATAAGGTCCTTCCAATTTTGGCTCAAGATTGGGAGGTTTCATTCTTGGTATCATTGGAGTTATGAGAAATAATACCAATTGGCCCTGAACAAATGAACAAATATGAACTTTATTGTTGAATGCTCGTGCTATTTGATTCTGATAGACTTCCAAGTGGTGCATGGTGCACAATCCTTTCTCATCTAACCATTCCAATTCATCCAATCAGTATTGGGATTGTTCATATATAGATTACTAATCAAAAATGGCTACTCTGAGCGAGGGTAATTGAACCTCAATGGGCAAGACTGATTTCGTTCCATATACCAATGAATTTATAGTTGACCGTGTTATAGTGCGGGTGGTAGTTCGATAAGACCATAAAGCATGAAAATGTTTATCAGGCCATGATTTCTTATCTTTATCCACCATCTTTTGTAGTATGTTTGAAAGAGTCTTGTTGAAATCTTATATCTGTCCATTGGCTGATGCATGATACCGAGATGAATGATTGGATTTTATGTTGTAATCTTGATTCAACTTTCTCACCTCGGATGAACAAAAGATGGTTCCATTGTCTGTCAATATGGTATGAGGGACACCAAATATGGTAGTGATGTTAGACATGATGAATCTAACAATACATTTATAACAAACTTTTTGAGAGGTATTTCCTCTTCCCATTTGGAAAATAAGTCATTAGTAGTAAAGATATACTTCAACTGCTTGGATTCAGCTGAAGAATAAGGTCCTACTACATCCATTCCCCATGTGGAAAATGGATAAGAGTATTTGCTGTATGAAGAAACTCTGGGGGCTGATGAATGAAGTTGGAATGTACTTTTCAAGAATGAAACTTCTTTTTGAAATCAACACAATCTTGTATCATTGAAGGCAAAAAATATCCAAGCCTTCGAATTTGATCAGATAGTCTGTGTCCAGACTGATGGGCACCAGAGACTCCTGCATGCACTTCTTTCATGAAAACCATTGTCTCTTTACCATCAATGAATCTGAAGATAAATCCATCATAAACTTTTTTGTATTGACCTTTCTCTAAGTAATTTGTTCTATCATAAATGGTGAAATTGACCACACGTCTCCAGACTTGTTTTTTCCTGACTCTATTAGGTGGAAGTGTTCCATTTTGTAGGTATTCGCTTATAGGTGTCATCCATCCTATAGTATGACCATATGGTTCAGAGATGGGACTAACTTCATTGATTTCCTCTATTCTGGCTTGAACATAAGGTGAAATTGTACGACGGTGGGAAATATATATACTTGTCTCATCTCAATTTGGATCTGCCAGAGCTGTGGCTATATTAGCCAGTACATTAACTTGGGCATTTTGTGATCTCAGGACATAAGAAAATGTCAGGTTTGAAGGAAATTCATCCATTAACACTCTGACGTAATCATACAAAGATATTAGTTCTTAATTTCAAATTTCACAATCCCCACTGACTTGTTTGATTACTAGTTCTAAATCACCTTTCACCTTTAAGTGTTTCACATGTGCTTGACGTGCCAACTCCAAGCCTGCGATGAGAGATTGGTATTCTACTTCATTATTTGTACCACCTCCCAACAATGAGAAGGAATAAGGTAGCACTGCCTTTTACAAGGAAATGAGTACAATTCGTAACCCAACATTTTTGACTTTAGGATTTTCCAATTTTATCCCTATTAGACTTCTGGAAGCACCATCAAAGTACATTTCCCATGTTTGAAGACTATCTTGAATAAAGAATAATTCATCATCAAGAAGTTCAATATCTGAAGATGTATCTTCTATTGAAGGATGTTCAGCAAGGAAATCAGCCAAAGCTTGGCCCTTTATTGCCTTTTGAGACACATATTGAATATCAAATTTGTGCAAAATAACTACCCACCATGCCAGACGTCCTGTAAGCATTGGATGACTAAGGATTAATTGGAGCGGGTTATTGCGCGATACCAATTAGAGATCATGACGTTTCAAGTAGTGTCTCAACTAATTATCTACAAATATTAATTCTAGGTCACACATCTCAATATTTGAGTATCAGGTTTCTGTATTAAGCATAGTCTGACTGAGATAGTAGGGTCTGTTTTGATTTCCAGGATCATTATTCTGAGCAAGAAAGGCACCCAATGATCACTCTAGAGCAGTCACATAGAGGATAAAAGTGGAATTCCTTCAACAGGTTTCATTAACAGTGGTGGACTCAAGAAATACTTTTTGAGAATATCGAATGCTTCTTGACATTTTTCAGTCCACTGGTAAGTGACTCCCTTCGTCATCAATTTGGTGAAAGGTGAACTTTTTCCTGCCAAATTGGCGAGGAAACGACGAATATAGGCCATGTTTCCTTGATGTTATCTAAATTGCATTAAATTTCTAGGAGGAGACATACCAAGGATTGAATTTGTTTTCTCAGTATCGACCTCAATACCAAGATGGCGTACAATGAAGCTGAGAAATTTTCATGAGGTTACCCCAAAAGCACATTTTAAGGGGTTCTTCTTCAATTTATGTTGCCGAAGTTGGTGGAATATGATTTCCAATCAGCCAAGTGATTAGAACATTTTTTGGATTTAACCACCAAATCGTCCACATAACATTCAACAAATTTCCCTAAAAAGGGTTTGAAGATAAGATGCATGGGACGCTGATATGTTGCGCCTGCATTATTTAGGCCAAAGGGAATTACCCGATAGCAAAACACACCCTGAGGGGATCTGAATGTTTTAGATTCTTCATCTTATGGAGCCATTCAGATTTGATTATTTCCAGAATATCCATCCATGAAGGAATGTTCTTCATATCCAGTTGTTGCATCAATTAATAGTTCTGTAATTGTAAATGGAAAATAATCCTTAGTAAAATGTCGATTAAGTTCTATGAAATCATTGAAAACTCTAATTTTCACATTCTTCTTTTTCACTGGGACAATATTATCCAACCATTTGGGATATTGATCTTCTCTGATGAAGTTATATTTGATTAGATTATCCACTTCAGCCTCAATTATGGAAGCATAGGTTGGGTGTGTTCTTCTAGCAGCTTGTTTGAATCCTCTATGTTCTTCTGGAAAACCCAAGCGATGAGTGGAAACATCAAGATCAAGCCCTGGAATCTCTGTATAGTTCTAAGAAAATATATCTCTATTTTTATTTAAAAAAATATATACATCTCTTTCTCTTCAAGAGTCATGACCGCATTAATTAATGTGGGGCGTGGATCATCTTTTGTACCCAGATTTATTTCTCTGAGTTCATCCACAGTGGTAGAGATACACTCTTCAAATGCTGGAAGAGCATCCCCGAGATCTTCCTCTTCTTCTTCAACATGTGTTATTTCTTCTATTTCTACTTTCATAGTAGATGATGAGGCAAAATTTCCCTGATTAGAAGAGATGTTACTATTTGAACATTTTGAAGAAGAAGCTTTCATTTCTGACCTAATTAATGATGAATGGTCTTCCTTGGGTAATATAGAGGAGATGATGAATTGAGAATCGACATCATCATTCACCTCTGACATTGCTATAACTTCTTCTGATCTAATTGGCGATGTATAGACTTGCTGGATTTCAGCAGATGAAATGAAGACATCCCCATTTGCGCTTTCATCATTGCATGGTAGATCACCATTTTCTCCCACGCTGACTAGCTTGATTTCCGTAATTGATATTATGGAAGTTTCAATAAGAGTATTTTGATTTGGGTATATCCTATCATTTTGACTGATAGGCAACACATAATCTATACTCACATGTGTAAATGGTTTTACTAGAATCTTTTCCAATCTATATAGAGCATTAACTTTGGTAATCTCCCTTGTTGTGGATTTCTCCTTTTCCTTCATGTGATAGAATTCCGCCTCAATGTATAGAGATTCACATGTATTGAACGGGGATGTATCACTATACAATGTTCCAATTTGACCATTGAAACAATATTTGAGATATTGATGGTATGATGAAGGGATAGCCACATGTTGATGTAGACAGGGTCTACCAAGAAAGATGTTGAAGGCTGTGTCTTGATCATAAACCATGAAATATCAATTGGATACAAGATCTCCAAACTGAGTTCTGAGTGTAATCTCACCCAGTGGTTCTTGTTCATTCTTATCATATCCTTGTAACAACAATGTTGAAGGAGATAAATCAGATTCTATGAGGCCCAATCAACGAAGTGTATGAATGGGGATGAGGTTGACTCCTAAACCATTATCAATGAAGACTCTTCAGACGTCTACATCATTGACCTTGCCGGATAAGTACAACGGTCTAATATTTACATGCATGAAATCATCTTCATCTTGATCTGTTAAAGATATCACTGCATGGAATTATACATGAATATTATCAACATGGTAGGCTTTAGCCACAACAATTTCAGTCTCAAACTCCTAAGGACTTGACAAAGCTTCAATGAGTGCCTCCCTAAGATCCTTTAATAAATTAAATGCATCCAAAATTGATAAATTGTCCAGTACTTGGGCCAAGTGTTTCAATACATCAAACTTTTTATCCAAAGGTCTCAATTTTCCATCAAGAACATGTGGTTTAATGGGTGCCTTAGATGTTGATGATTTGGAAGTTGATGTAGCTTCTACTGGGATAGGATTTGGTAACACTCCTGGCTTTGGAAGATTAGTCTGATTAGGTCTATTTACTTACTGAGAGGAAGAAGGTGTAACCACCAACCGATCTTCCAGAATAACTGTGTCAGGACTGAATCTCCCTTGTGTAGAAGAATTTGCTTTTTCTTGTTGAGTTCGTTGAAGGGATCTTCCACGAGTTTCTACTGCATACACAGTTCTAGCAGGGGTAGAATTGGAATAGTGGCCTCTAATATATCTACGTCTTCCCCTGCACCCTAAGCCTCTGGAACTCCCTCCGATTCCTCTATTTGATACAGGGAACTCAGGCTCATCAAAACCGAAACAACAACTGGAATATGGATATGTTAAGTGAATTATATTAACAGAACCAAAAATAAACTCTTCTTCTGATAAAGAATCTACCTTATTAGCCAATTTAGGTTGTTCCGTTTGGTGGGATGGTGTCCATGGCTTCGAGGTAGATGTCATAAAATCTACCAGAGTCAAAGACAGCTTAGGCTGTGACACGATTTCATCTTCTTTTTATTGTTCCACTTTTTTGGAATTATTCCACCCTTTTGAGGATTTTTCCTCTGACGAAGAAGGTTTTTCTATGACATTCATAGTAGAAGACACAATTGGCTTCTTCAATTGCGTTTAAAAAATATCATGAGTTCCGTTGATTGTTTTTTTGACCATCCAATCATCATATTTTTGGGCATTTTTGTTCTTGAATTTTTGCCACTCGCCTTCTTCCTCTGGATCTGTAGTAGTAACACATGATACTTGAGATGAAGAACCTTTTAGTTTAACTTGCCCTATGTTGACCATTTTGTTCAGGAGGTCCTTGAGACAAAACACTCCTTAATAGGATGGACCAACATCTTATGAAATGGGAAATAGTTGGGATGGTCTTCATCTCCTTCCTTGTTTGGCCTCTTGGGCCATGGTAATTGAACCAAATTATTTTCCAGAGCCGAAATGAAGTAACCAGGAACTTTTTAATTTGGGAAAGAGTAAACTTTACTCTTCAGATCCTCAATTTTATTCTTTCATTGATCTCTTTGATCATATTGACGAAACGGCCTTTGTTGTTGATGCTCAGGAGGTGGAGCCCTTCGAGAAGAGGAAGGCCTTAAAGTAGAAGCAGGTACAGGTGCTTGTTTAAGCATAACTATAACAGTCTCTGCTTTACTCATTCTTCTTCCTAGAGCTGATGGAATTACATGAGCTTTATCCTTAGTCTTTATAACATAATATTCAATCTGTTGAGCGAGTGAAGTAAGGTCTCGAAACCTTCCTGTGTATTTCACAGGGATCAACGGTGTGCATATCTCATCACATAAATTTGGAACACAGATTCGTAACAATTCTTCTTGAGGGATTTATAACATTAGGAAATATGTTAATCACTTCCAGCAAACAATGAAATATGAAACCCTTTCATTATCCATTTTCATACAGTTTTTAAGATAAAAAACTGTTGTCTTTGGCAATGTTGAGCTGAATTGAAGAAGGAATCGTTGGAGGAGATCCTCCCATACGGAAATTGACCAGGATTGCAAGCTTGTGTACCAGACAAGGACATGCCCTTGTAATGATTGTACAAAAAACCTGATCTTAACAGCTTCCTATTGCTGAGGGGTTCCCATCATAGGATCTCAACAAGAAAAAAATCTATTAAGTGTTGCTCTGTGTCTCCTGAACCATTAAATATTGGGAATGTGGTACTTACAATACTTGACGGGGGATGAATTGCATCAACCCATTTAGGGTAAGCTCTCTTTTCTGATTGAATTTGATATCTCTTTCCCTCCATTGCTTCCAAATGAGCGGTTAATGACTCAATAGTAGTTATTAACTTTTGAGAAACATCTGGTTGAGTTTGGACTTGACCAGGTGCAATGACTGCAGCTTGGACAGATGAGGTGGATGGTACTGCAACAGATGGTAGCACCGCCGATTTTTGATTGACATGACCCGTAGGATTAGACCTATGAGTGTGTACTGATAGAGGAGGATATTCTTGATCCATATCAGTAGCCGCAACAAATTCCTTTGGCTAACTGACTCCAACACGCTTAGGAGGAATAATACCCTGAAGTAGTTCTGCATTCAACATCCTCAACTCCTTCATTTCTTCCTCTTATTGTACAAATTTTTTCTCTAATGAGAGTGATTGGAATTATCCAAATTAATGGTATGTAACATGATTCTTTCCTTTCACCTTATTAGGTCCCTTTCAGAGAGGGGGAAGTGGGTTACTTTAAGGATTACCTTAATTCTGGGCATTCATCTCATTTCGTGTATGCAAATCCTCTTCAGTTGTGTCTGTGCATACAAACTATTGAGCAGGAACCTCTTCATCTGATACCTCTGAGTGAGCCACATCTAGGGGATCAACAACAATGGAATTAATGACATTGATTGATGCATAACCCATTGAATCCATTCTATCATCATTTCTGCGATATTTTCTACTTACATGTCCCTGAGGAGACATTTCCTTTTGTCTATTTGATCCCTGAAGAATTTCTTGACAAACCATAATTTGGAGGGAATATCCTGATAATTTTGCTCCCCGTTCCACTTTTGGATTCTTCCCTAATCGATAAAAGACAGAATTTCTCTGAGGGAGAGATTGAAGATTTGAAAAAGTCCCCAGTCCTGTGGACATGGGCTGTTCCTACTCAACTCCTCTAATCTTATTTGTTGATTCTGAGAGTTGGGTTGAAAGAGTCTCCAGTCTGGCAAGCTAGTGTGGTTCTTGAGTTGCTATATCTGAGAAATTCTTGAAGGCTCTCATGATATTGCGAACTTTAGTCCGGAAATTAGCTGGATGCATCAACCTGCATCCACTTCTATTACCCTGCTCAAAAGACCGTTGGATGACTTCTGACACTTCTGTTACTTGATGATGAGATTTCTCGAAACGAGAAGCTTGTTCAATATTCTCATTTTCTTGATGCAGGAGTAATTCAAAAACTTGTTCTCTGTATGCTTGATTTTGAGAGGAGCTAGTTGGGGCCAGTTCTAGAGTGAGCCTTTGATTACAAACAAAACCAATTCGTTGTGGCCGGCCAGGGGCAATAACATTGCATGAGACCATTTTCAGCAGGCATTGCTGTAAAAACCAGGTTTTTTCTGAGAAAGACTTTGGAATATTCTTGATGATATTCCAGAGAAGCGCCTTCGGACGGTGTGCGATTGCGAGCCCCGGAGTGGCCGAAATTAAATATCAGTGCGTTCACTTTGGAAAAGCTAAATAAATGAGATAACTCCTAAACGGAGTTCCGGATCAGGGATCTGAGTGTACGGATGGGTCCAGAATGTGGTGTTTACCCTAGGAAAGACATAAAACTTGTCGGCGCGTGGCGTTTGGACCCCTCGACCGCTTCTGGAACGTTAAACGGATTAATTAATTAATTAATTGATTCGTTTATTGGTGAAACGCTAGTATATCTTAAACGGTGGCTCGGTTTTGAAAACTGAGGGCACCATTGAGTTCGGAGCGTGTCGTTTACCCTAGGAGGGGTGTAAGTTTTGCGCCCGCGGGCCGTCTGTGAAAAATGGCCCAGGGGTGATTTCGTAATTTGGCGGCCTCAGGCCCTAAGTTTAATAACTTTTGAACGGGGTCTCGAAATAAAATTCCGAGACCGTCGTTGTACTTAGAGGGTGGTTCTTAGCCTAGGAGAGGCTAAATCCCAACCCCGTCGGGAGTTTGGGTTCGGGGCTGTCGGGCGGGCGTTTAAGTGGTTTGTACTTAAACACCCCCACCCCCTTCTCACTCTTCTTCTTCTTCCTCAAACCCTCCTCCCCCTCCTCCACCTCCGGCGAGTCAGCTTCGGCGAGGCGAGCTACGACGTGGTGACTCCGGCAAGGTGCGGTGGTGCCGGCGGGTTGACGGCGAAGCGACGGGCATCGCCCAAGAGGTAGGGTTATGTTTTTGCGTTTTAATTCCTGGACCTCCCTTTGAACCCCAATTTTAGCATTGATTTGTTGTTTTCCTTTCGAAAAAACCACATAAATGCGCAGTAGAGGTTTTCCTCTTTCCATCGCTTGTTTAGGAATCAAAATCTGAGCTCGGAGGAGCCTGGGGTTGATCGTTGAAGGTTGCGGGTTTTTGGAGGGGTTCTCGGGTGTTCCGGCGGGTAGGCGCGGCGGCGGAGCGGCTCCAGGCTGAGGCGCGGTGAGCCGGATGGCGGCGAAGAGGCTCCAGGCGGTGGGCGCGTCTGGGAAGCGGGGCGGCATGGCAGAGGCGGCTGCGGACGACGGCGGTTGGAGGGGTCCCGGGCGGCTCCGGCGTAGCGCGAGGAAGGAAAGGGGTCGCAGGGTGCGCGATCCCGCGTGCGGTGACAGCGACCTGCGTAACGCGGGTTGCTGCGGAGGAGAAGGCGACTGACCTTGACAGCTAGTCGGTGTCGGCAGGCCGCGGCCAGCTGGCCGCGGCGAGGTGAGCCGGGCCCGTGGCCGGGCCGGTCCGGCCCAAGGGGTGCCCCCCTTTTTCTAACTTTCGATGTCCGTAGCTTTCGCTACAGATGTCCGTTTTGCGCGCCGTCTGCGGTGGCGCGGGCCTGGCGTCGAGGCAAAGATTTTAAGATGGTATCGGGAATTTATAGTTCCCGAAATGGGGGGCCTCGGAGGTGTGACGCATCTTCACGTGGTCGAGCCTTTTTCCCGAGATTCTTGTTTCGGACGGCACCGACGCGTCCAACGTCCGTTTTGAGCACCGTTAGCGGCATTAGTACCCTGGTGTAGGGAAGAATCTTTCCAGGGCGGTTCCAGGCGTTGAGGCCGAAGTTGAGGTTCGGGCCCCACGACCCGTCTTTTGAGCTGCGTGCAGCTAGTAGCGACTTTTTCCTCGAACGTTCGTTCGGGGCTTGCGAGCAGTCGATGTTGGGTGTTTTTTCGAGGGCAACGTGTTGGCTAAATCTGCCCACTATAATTCCGCACGATGGTGCAGGCCCCACGAGGGCCGTTTCGGGAGTTAACGGTGATTTCCAGCTTTATCACCGGGCAGCTGTTTTGGACAAGTGAATAGTCCATTTTGTGTACTTTTTCGAGAGGATCGCAACGGTGCGATCCATTCATTGAGTTTCGGGACAGGGATGGAGGTACCACGTGGCACCGCTCGTGTACGGTGCGCTAAAATGCATCTTTCTCTCCGGATACCCGTTCCACGCAAGTAAGCAGTCAATTTGACGTGCTTTTTTGAGAGAATTGTGATGGTGCCGTTCACCCGACCTTTTTCGGGGACGTGGTGTGGGTCCCACCCGACCAGGTTATGGTGAATAGTACCTTTTTCACCGGTTGACCGTTTCAGGCGAGTAAGTAGTCTATCTCGTGCGTTTTTCCGCGAGTATTACAACGGTGCGATCCGTTTGGTCGTGCGGAGCCTCTTGCATGATCTTGCTAACAACAGAAGAATGGAAGGTGCTCTAGTGGTGGTTCGCCCTACCTTGTTTGTAGCAGACCCTTGACGTGTGATCACGCACTCTTGGGAGAGTGATGTAAATTGTTCACGAGATGTGGTTGGCCGTGCTTGGGCCTTTGAGGAAGAGTTGTTACATCACGCCTTCGTGTTGACGCTGGGTGCCGTGTGCACGATAGCCTTTGGGCTAGAACGAGGTATACTCTGGGAGTATACGGGAGCTCTTGGAGGTACGTGTTGTTTGTACCTGAGACGTTCATGCGCTTGGTTGGGGTTGACTTGGGGCCACACATCGTGTGGGCCCCACGTGCATGTCATGTTCTGCCTTGCGTACTTGGACCTCTCGCAGTGTAGAGGGTCCCTCTGTGCTCGTTTGTTTGACCAGTAGGGTGGAATTTCCCCTGGCCTGGTGCTCTTTTGTCTGACCAGTAG
The DNA here is from genome assembly GCA_963277665.1 of Viscum album. Lineage (NCBI taxonomy): Eukaryota > Viridiplantae > Streptophyta > Magnoliopsida > Santalales > Viscaceae > Viscum > Viscum album. Next base: position 438,647,896 of record OY728158.1, read on the forward strand.
GGTTGAGCGGTCTCCCCCTGGTCTTGTTCTCGATGGATCAGCCGGTAGCGGTGCTGGTGACACCCAGTGATGGAACAGGCGTTGAAACCCCTTTGGGTGAGTTGTGCTGGAGTTGGGTGGTCGCGTGATACCCACTCCGTGTTCGGTTAGCCAGTGTTGTACCCTCCAGTGGGGATGGTCAGGGCAGTTCTGAGTTTTACCCTCCAGCAGGGCTGGGCAGTGGGTTACTCATCGACTTCTAGGGTTTACCCTCCAGCAGGGCTGGGCAGTGGGTTGCTCACTGATTTCTAGGGATTACCCTCTAGTAAAGACTGGGCAGTGGGTCACCTGATGCTCTTAGGGTCTACCCTCTAGCAGAGACTGGGCAGTGGGTCACCCGATGATATTAGGGTCTACCCTCCAGCAGGGTCTGGGCAGTGGGTCACCCGATGACCTCTTAGGGTCTACCCTACAGCAGGGCTGGGCAGTGGGTCGCCCGTCGTCTAGTTCCAGGTCTACCCTCCAGCACGGCTGGACAGTGGGTTGCCCGTCGACTTATTCCAGGTCTACCCTCCAGCATGGCTGGGCAGTGGGTCGCCTGATGATGTGTTATGGTTTACCCTCCAGCGGGGCTGGGCAGTGGGTCGCCTGATGATGTGTTAGGGTTTACCCTCCAGCAGGGCTGGGCGGTGTGTCACCCAATATCTGGTTATGAATTACCCTCCAGCAGGGCTGGGTAGTGGGACACCCGTTGACATTCCAGACTCAGACCTATCTACTAGGCTAGTCTGTGGATTTCCTCCGTGATCACCAGAGCGGGACCCATGGTTGTACGGGTCGGTGATGGAACAACTTTGGCTTTTAAGAGACCTCTCGACTGCGGGGAAGTGACGAGTCGTGGTTTGAGTTCCCCTAGATCTCTCAAGTACGAGGGACACGTTCCCCACCGAGAGGCGTTTTTGTGACGCGACCTAAAACCGTGCGGGAGGGTCATTACTGCCCAAAGCGGATAGTATCAAGGTGTGGTGATTGAGCCCCTTGGCTTGTGGTTTGGGGCAGACGTGCGGGATGATGGGAATCGATGGAGTTTACTTCTGGGACTGTTGGATACTCTTTCTTGGGCTGAGCTACGGGACGGAGATCCCCTTACGAGTTTGTTCGGGCTTCTTGACAGAGCATACATATGTATATACCTTGTTTCCGTCACCCTCTTATTGGGTTTAGCTACTCTCCTTCCAGGAGAGGCGAAGACGTGAGGGGTATGACACGTGCTTTTTGTGTCTAGATTCTCAGGGTTGGACGAGTCTACTCTCCTACTATAGGTAGCGAAGACTCGACGGGAAGTTCATCTTCTCACCGTTTCCAGCTCCTTGTGTCTGGATGAGTCTACTTTCCTTCTCTTGATGGGTTGATCTGTTAATAATTACTGCACCTTTGGTTGTACTCCTTTCTACTCCTTGTTCGCTCTACTACTCACCCTTCGGTACCTCTTTTCTTGCTCCCTCGAGCCTTCGGGGTATCCTACTGAGTATTTTTATACTCACCCCTGCTTGGGATTTTCCCGCACGTGGTGTGACATTGTAGACGACGAACATATGGAGCGTGACTTCGGTGGAGCATAGGTTCTTGGGGGATTGGACCGTGTGCGGTGGTCGTGGCCGGGTTCCAGGTGGGAGACCCGTCAGCTGTTTCCTTTTTGTTTACCAGTTGCTGGGTTGTGGCACCTTTTTTTGGTTGGGCGCGTGTTTTGCCCCTTTTCTTTTCAGTTTGTATGTTGTACTTGTAGAGGTCGATGCACCTTGTGGTATTTATATAGCAGTTACCCTTTCTTTTTACTCTGCTTGTGTTTTCTTCTACTCTGCACTTTTGCATTGAGTTTGCTGCGTGCGTGAGTACAGGTACTTAGGAAAAGGCCTCCCCGAGTTTTTGTGCCATCGGCGGTGGTCACCAGCCCCTGGCCTATGAAGGCGGGCCTGGGGTAGTTGCGGCTCGAGCCTGGGTAGGGTCGGGTCGTGAAAAAGTGGTATCAAAGGTGGTTTGTTCCTTGGGATGTTGTGCGGATGTCCCTAAAAGAGGAATTGGTTGGGATATAGGGCAACAGTGTTAACGTGTCTCGAGAGCGGCTCTCAAGCCAGGGAGTCTAGTGATGGTGCGGCGGCTGACGTATCCATTCACCAGGACCTTGATAACCCTCTTGTCGACTCGGCATGCTGAGACACTTGTTGCAGTGAAATTTGTTTGTGCATCACATAGGACCGAGTCTTTGACTATCCTTCTTGAGTCAGCTCCCCATCGTTGTTGTTGTGGTATATACATATATGCTCATTTGACAGCGGCACTCCTTGATAATATTCAGGATGTCTCCGTGAAGACAGCCAGCCAGGATACCATTTTTGGTTCGTAATGACGACCCTGTGAGCTACGAGGCCACAGTCCAGGACCCATCACGCGAGCCCTTTTCTTCGGGTGGGCTGGTAGCAGCACCCCCACCTGTTGAGCAGCATACAGTTTCGGCAAAGCTGGCTGAGCTTGAGCGCGCTCCGTGAGTTCTAGCGGCAGAGACCGCTGATATTCAATGGTGAGCCAGAACCTCAGGCAGTAGAGGTTTGGCTCGAGGCATTGGTTCACCTTTTCAGGCTTGTACAGACGCCGACAGATCAGAGAGTGGCTTTGGCAACCGACCTTTTTCATGGAGCATCTTGGCGTTGGTGAAGTCTGGTGACTCAGTTTCTTGAGGAGTCGTCACTTTCATTGGACGACTTTCAGTTGTTGCTCCGTGAGGAGTTTTGCCTCTCCTTCTTGCGCTCCATTCGGATTCAGGAGCTCCTGCAGTTTCAGCAGGGAGGGATGACGGTGGCCGAGTACGCGGCTAGTTTTGCAGACCGTGAACGCTTTTACCCGGACTCGGTCTGTGACGACAACTTCCGAGCATAGAAGCTTGAGCAGGGTCTCCACCGAGAGATTCGTGCTATCATAGTACCCTAAGAAATTTCCACGTATGCTGGGGTGCTAGAGCAGGCGCTGGTGATAGAGGGATTGCTACCATGTTTTGCGGTTGGTAGTGGCAGTGGGCGCGGCGGATCCGGGACGTCTGCCATAGTTAGCAGGCGTCGGAGGACAGGATCTCGATGCAGGTGGCCTTCCCACTTCCGGTTCTGGAGATGTGGTTGTATACCATTTTGACGAAAAGGTGCAGGGCCTCAGCCGAGGATGCCCTTCCGTGAGTAGATCCCGGGCCATGGTTGTACACCACAGTGGTGCCAGAGGGCACTAGGGCAGCTCAGACAGCACCGGTGCTATGCTTGTGATGGGCAAGGTCACTTGGCACGAGACTGCCCGACCCGAGTTGCTGAGAGCTTCGGGCAGGCAGTAGGCACACCACCACAGTAGAGGCGGCGCCATGATCGGAGTAGTGGCCATAGAGGTGGTGCTAGCAGAGGAGCGGGAGGAGCTGGAGGTGGGGGACAACGTTACAAGATCTCCCCATCACCACTAGGCAGTCCACATCAGGCTCCGGGAGCTGAGGGTTGGGACCGCGGGTAGCCGCGAGCTTTGGATGTCTATGATCCTGCAGAGCACGGGGTGGTGTGAGGTACCCCTTGAGACTCTTCTAACTTTTGCAGTAGAATTTTTGGGATCTGCATGTGAAATGATTTTCCTCCCTGCTCCTCATTTGAGGTGTTACCAGGGTGACGCAGGGCGTCGGGTGCAACCCTGTGTTCGTAAGGAAAAAGGCGGGGGACCTTTTCCTTTAGTCGATGGTGTTGGCTCCTTCACTTCCGAGCGTGTAAGAGAGTATTGGTAGAGAGAGATCGACTGTGGAATCTCGTATGACCAGATATCCTTGGGTGTTTCACCACATGGATATTCTGATGGAGGGAATCACCGGGCCCTGTTCCAGGTGTGGGAGGTGATTCCAGTCGCGACATGCGACGTAGAGGTTGGATCGGGGAGGTGAGCTACCCCCGAGAACCTTCGGGTCGTTTGATACCGTGCAAAGGGATGGAGAGGTTCCCTAACACCTTGCCCTAACCACAAAGTCTGGAGTGGGTGCACGACATCGGCAAGGGCCGACCTCGCATGAACAGATCAATCCTTTGGTCTGAGTGCGGTGGCACAGAGCTGTGTGTGGGTTCTTCTGGGTATGGGAAAGCCGTGTGTGGGATTAGTACCCTGAGTTTCTCACTAGTTTTGCTTTTCAGGGATGAAAATCTTGAAGGAGGGAATGACGTAAGAACCTAGTTTTTGCTGCGAAAGACTTTGGAATATTCTTGATGATATTCTGGAGCAGCGCCTTCGGACGGCGTGCGATTGCGATCCCCGGAGTGGCCGAAATTAAATTTTCGGTGCGTTCACACTGGAAATGCTAAATAAATGATATAACTCCTAAACGGTGTTCCGGATCAGGGATCCGAGTGTACGGATGGGTCCGTAATGGGGTTTTTACCCTAGGAACGACATAAAACTTGTTGGTGCGAGGCGTTTGGACCCCTCGCCCACTTCTGGAACGTTAAACAGATTAATTAATTAATTAATTAATTCGTTTATTGGCGAAACGCTATTATCTATTAAACGGTGGCTCGGTTTGGAAAACTGAGGGTACCGTTGAGTTCGGAGCATGCTGTTTAGCCTAGGAGGGGTGTAAGTTTTGCGTGCGCGTGCCGTCTGTGAAAAATTGCCCTAGGGGCGTTTTCGTAATTTGGCGGCCTCAGGCGCTAAGTTTAATAACTTTTGAATGGGTTCTCAGAATAAAATTATGAGACCGCCGTCGCACTTAGAGGGTGGTTCTTAGCCTAGGGGAGGCTAAATCCCGACCCCGTCGGGAGTTCGGGTTCGGGGCTGTCGGGTGGGCGTTTAAGTGGTTTGTACTTAAACACCCCCACCCCCCTTCTCCTTCTTCTTCTTCTTCCTCAAACCCTCCTCCCCCTCCTTCACCTTCGGCGAGGCAGCTCCGGCGAGGCATGCTCCGGCGAGGTGACCCCGGCAAGGTGCGGTGGTTCTAGCGGGTTGACGGCGAAGCGACGGGCATCGCCCAAGAGGTAGGGTTATGTTTTTGCGTTTTAATTCCCGGACCTCCATTTGAACCCCAATTTTAGAATCTATTATTTGTTTTCCTTTCGAAAAAACCACATAAATGCGTAGTAGAGGTTTTATTCTTTCCATCGCTTGTTTCAGAATCAAAATCCAAGCTCGGAGGAGCCCGGGGTTGATCGTTGAAGGTTGTAGGTTTTTGGAGGGGTTCTCGAGTGTTCTGGCGGGTAGGCGCGGCGGCGGAGCGGCTCCAGGCGGCGGCGCAGTGAGCCGGACGGTGGAGAAGTGGCTCCAGGTGGTGGGCGCATCTCGGCAGCGGGGCGGCATGGCGGAGGCGGCTGCAGACGGTGGCGGTCGGTGGGGTCCCGGGCGGCTCCGGCGTAGCGCGAGGAGGGAATGGGGTCGTGGGGTGCGCGACCCCGCGTGAAGCGACAGCGACGCGCGTAACGCGGGTTGCTGCGGAGGAGAAGGCGACCGGCCTTGATGGCCGGTCGGTGTCGGCAGGCCGCGGCCAGCTGGCCACGACGAGGTGAGCCGAGCCCGCGGCCTGGCCGGTTCGGCCCAAGGGGTGCCCCCCCTTTTTATAACTTCCGACGTCCGTAGATTTCGCTACGGACGTCCGTTTTATGCGCCTTCTACGGCGACGTGGGCCTGGCGTCGAGGCGAAGCTTTTGAGATGATTTTGGGAATATTTAGTTCTCAAAACAAGGGGTCTCGGAGGTGCGACGCATCTTCAAGTGGTCAAGCGTTTTCCCAAAGATTTATGTTTCGGACGGTGCAGACGCGTCCAACGTCCGTTTTGTGCGCCGTCAGCGGCATTAGGACCCTGGCGTTGGGAGGAATCTTTCCAGGGCGGTTCTAGGCATTGAGGCCGAAGTTGAGGTGCAGGCCCCACTGCACGTCTTTTGAGCTGCGTGTAGCTAGTAGCGACTTTTTCCTCGGACATCCGTTCGGGGCGTACGAGCAGTTGATGTTGGGTGTTTTTCCGAGGGAAACGCGTTGGTGCAGTCTGCCGCTGTAATTCCGCACGATGGTGCGGGACCCGCGAGGGCCGTTTCGGGAGTGGACGGTGATTTCCAGCTTTACCACTGGGCGACCGTTTTGGACAAGTGAATAGTCCATTTCGTGTACTTTTTCGAGAGGATCGCAATGGTGCGATCCGTTCGTTGAGTTTCGGGACAGGGATGCGGGTCCCACGTGGCATCGCTCGTGTGCGGTGCGCCGAAATGCATCTTTTTCTCCAGATACCCGTTCCACGCAAGTAAGCAGTCAATTTGACGTGCTATTTCGAGAGCATTGTGATGGTGCAGTTCGCCCAACCTTTTTCGGGGACGTGGTGTGGGTCCCACCCAACCCGGTTACGATGAATAGTACCTTTTTCACCAGTTGACCGTTTCAGGCAAGTAAGTAGTCTATCTCGCGTGTTTTTCCTCAAGGATTACAACGATGTGATCTGTTTGGTTGTGCGTAGCCTCTTGCATGATCTTGCTAATAGCGGAAGCATGGAAGGTGCTCTAGTGGTGGTTCGCCCTACCTTGTTTGTAGAAGACCCTTGACGTGTGATCGCGCACTCTTGGGAGAGTGATGTAAATGGTTCACGAGATGTGGTTGGCCGTGCCTGGGCCTTTGAGGAGGAGTTGTTACGTCACGCCTTCGCGTTGACGCTGGGTGCCGTGTGCACGATAGCTTTTGGGCTAGAACGAGGTACACTCTGGGAGTATACGGGAGCGCTTGGAGGTGTGTGTGGTTTGTACCTGAGAGGTTCGTGCGCTTGGTTGGGTTTGACTTGGGGCCACACGTCGTGTGGGCCCCACATGCGTGCCGTGTTCTGCCTTGTGTACTTGGACCTCTCGCGGCGTAGAGGGTCCCTCTGTGCTCGTTTGTTTGACCAGCAGGGTGGAGTTTCCCCTGGCCTGGTGCTCTTTTGTCTGACCAGTAGGGTTGAGCGGTCTCTCCCTGGTCTTGTTCTCGATGGATCGGCCGGTAGCAGTGCTGGTGACACGCAGTGATGGAACAAGCGCTGAAACCCCTTTGGGTGAGTTGTGCTGGAGTTGGGTGGTCGCATGATACCCACTCCGTGTTCGGTTGGCCAGTGTTGTACCCTCCAGTGGGGATGGCCAGGGCAGTTCTGAGTTTTACCCTCCAGTGGGGCTAGGCAGTGGGTTACTCATTGACTTCTAGGGTTTACCCTCTAGCAGGGCTGGGCACTGGGTTGCTCACTGATTTCTAGGGTTTACCCTCCACCAGAGACTGGGCAGTGGGTCACCTGATGCTATTAGGGTCTACCCTCCAGCAGAGACTAGGAAGTGGGTCACCCGACGCTATTAGGGTCTACCCTCTAGCAGGGTCTGGGCAGTGGGTCACCCGACGACCTCTTAGGGTCTACCCTCCAGCAGGGCTAGGCAGTGTGTCACCCGTCGTCTAGTTCTAGGTCTACCCTCCAGCACGGCTGGGCAGTGGGTCACTTGTCGACTTATTCTAGGTCTACCCTCCAGCATGGCTGGGCAGTGGGTCGCCTGATGATGTGTTATGGTTTACCCTCCAGTGGGGCTGGCAAGTGGGTCGCCTGATGATGTGTTAGGGTTTACCCTCCAGCAGGGCTGGGCAGTGGGTCACCCGATATCTGGTTATGAATTACCCTCCAGTAGGGCTGGGCAGTAGGACACCCATTGACATTCCAGACTCAGACCTATCTACTAGGCTAGTCTGTGGATTTCCTCCATGATCACCGGAGCAGGACCCTTGGTTGTACGGGTCGGTGATGGAACAACTTTGGCTTTGAAGAGACCTCTCGACTGCAGGACAGTGACGAGGCGTGGTTTGACTTCCCCTAGATGTCTCAAGTACGAGGGACACTTTCCCCACCGAGACGCGTTCTTGTGACGCGACCTAAAACCATGCGGGCGAGTCAGTGCCGCCCAAAGAGGATAGTATCAAGGTGTGGTGATTGATCCCCTTGGCTTGTGGTTTGGGGCAGATGTGCAGGATGCTGGGCATCGATGGAGTTTACTTCTGGGACTGTTGGCTACTCTTTCTTGGGCTGAGATACGGGACAGAGATCCCCTTACGAGTTTGTTCGGGCTTCTTGACAGAGCATACATATGTATATACCTTGTTTTCGGTACCCACTTCATGGGTTTTTCTACTCTCCTTCCAGGAGAGGAGAAGACGCGCGGGGTATGCCACGTGCTTTCCGTGTCTAGCTTCTCAGGGTTGGATGAGTCTACTCTCCTACTATAGGCAGTGAAGACTCGACGAGAAGTTCATCTTCTCACCGTTTCCAGCTCCTTGTGCCTGGATGAGTCTAATTTCCTTCTCTTGATGGGTTGAGCTGTTACTCTTTGCTACACCTTTGGTTGTAATCCTTTCTACTCCTTGTTGGCTCTACTGCTCACCCTTCGGTACATCTTTTTTTTCTCCCTCAAGCCTTCGGGGTATCCTACTGATTATTTTTATACTCACCCTTGCTTGGGCTTTGCCCGCACTTGGTGTGCCCTTAAAGATGACAGACAGGTGGAGCGTGACTTCAGTGGAGCGTAGGAGCTTGGGAGCTTGGACCGCGTGCGGTGGTCGTGGCCATGTTCCAGGTGGGAGACCCGTCAGCTGTTTCCTTTTTTTTTACCTGTTGCTGGGTTGTGGAACCTTTTTTTTGGTTGGGCGCGTGGTTTTCCCCTTTTCTTTTCAGTTTGTACGTTGTACTTGTAGAGGTCGATGCGCCTTGTGGTATTTATATAGCAGTTGCCCGTTCTTTTTTACTCGGCTTGTCTTTTCTTCTACTCTCAACTTTTGCATTGAGTTTGCTGCGTGCGTGTGTACAGGTACTTAGGCAAAGGCCTCCTCGAGTTGTTGTGCCTTCGGCACTGGTCTCCAGCCCCTGGACTATGGAGGCGGGCCTGGGGTAGTTGCGGCTCGAGCCCGGGTATGGTCGGGTCGTGACAATTGCTGACTGGAGAGTACAGAGAAATGTAGTTCTCTATGAACACCCCATCCCCTGATATGAATACCATATTGGGAATTGGCAATTGACTGATGTAGTCTTTATAGTGCACCAAGGCATGAACGCTGAAGGGCTCTCTACTGCTTTTCAGCCTTCGGATATCAAGAAACTAAGAGAGATGCCAAATCAGTTTGGTGTGGTAATGCTTATATTAATTCGAATTGATTTTAATATTAATCATAAGATAATATTTTCTTTTTCAACTAACAAAGAGATTTCCATATGTTGAGACGAATATCATGAATTCCATCTTCCATCAACACCTCTGGAATGACATAATGAGAATCAGCCAAAGGTTAAAACAAAAATGGCACTTCACATTTCACATGTTTTTTTCTCATATTCTGTAATTCCTCTTTATCATTAAATAATGATTATTCTGCCTGATTAGACCAGTTCAGGCACTTCCATGATGCTTCATCAGATTTAAAAATATTTTTAGAGAATTTACTGATTAAACTAGAAGATGAACGACCCACTGGTGGTTTGGAGAATGAGCTACACCCCTGGCTATCTTCTGATTGAGAAAGTGTTTCACTTAATAGTGGTAAAGCATCAGACATGACTAGATTCACATTTTCATGTGCCTCAAGATAATAGGGCTTTCTCGTTACTACATTTTTAGTTGGAAAATTTTACAGGCAGTGTTCATTATAACTGCAGAGAGGACTTTTTCAGCTAAATTCATCATCATGGGGAGGACAACCATGGTGGGTTACAGAAAAAGATGAAACATTTTGATCCTTGATCTTATGGCCACACAGATGGTTCTTGTGGATCTCATATGAAGATGAAACTTTGAGATCAGCCGAATTGTCACGAACCAAGCCTTCGTGAGGTAGTTTCAGGTGCAGACCATCAGAATAAATTTTCCCACTATTGGGAACTGAGAGAGTAGAATCTTGAGTTGCAATAGATAATTGTCTGAGTGCATCAAGAACTCCACCATCAAGTAAAGCCTTAATATATATTAGACCTTGATTTCATGACTGTGCTGGGCGGGTCTACTTCTTAGATGCCTTCTTACTCACTTTAGGAACCACTTGTTGATGAAAGTGGTCATTATGGGAAGGTGCATGTGCCTGCTCAGGAGAAATGATCAGGTTAGACTGATTATATCCACTCAAATTAGGTTTATGTGCCTGACTTGGTTGTCCGTATGATATGTGGGAGTATGATCCACAACCATCTTCGACTGGAACAGATGTGTGTGTCTGTTCCTGAGTAAACTTTTGATGTGTCACTCCACTCATAGGGATAGATTTGAATTTTTTCCCCTGTGATGCTGCTGAAGCTGTTATAATATCCCAGCGGGCATGCAGAATATGAGCATGGATTTGCTTCTGCTCCTTCACCATTGACAGAATCTTCTTGGTGACATCAGCTGCCAGAACGGGTATATACGTCCATTCCGTACTTGGAGTAGGTGTGTTTTCCTGATCCTATCCTCCATTTCAAGTTAGTGAATTCTGACAGTACTCATGTGTGGGGGTAGAGAGTTGAGTCTGCCTCCTATTTATCATTGGATCTTTCCTATTGACTTCTCTGAATGCTACCAAATGAGACTGTTGGTAGTCTTTATCAATACTAGTAGGTGTATGTGCCTGATGATTGCACTCTACCAAACTTGGTTGACGAACTTCCTTCAATACTGATAGATGAGGCTTCTGGCATGACTGTTGAGTGTAAGCAGGTGTATGTGCCTATTTACCAGTTGTCAACACATTGGGTTGGTGGGCTCCATCATATGTAGTCAGAAGAGGCTGTGGACCAGCTGATGATTTATAAACAGGTGTATGTTCCTGTCTATAGTAATCCACCAGAATTGCCTGGCGGAATTGGCGTGCTGCTGCAAGACGATTCTCCTAGACAACGAAATTAAAACGGACGAGTGTGTGTGTATGATCATTTCTTGACACCAAGTTAGGTTGGTGGACTTTTCCGGAAACGGTAGAGATAAGAACATGATAAATGTTAACCGGTTTTCGCCTTTTCTGGTTCATCTTGGCTGCTCAAGTTCGAGGAACCTAAGCTGAACGCTTGAAGACGAAACCCTCATCATGTTGAGTGTGTACTGCTTCATGAGTCTAGAGGCGATTGTTGGTGGGAGCCCTCGAGAAGGACTCATATTTCCTTGAATTAAGGCCCTGAGTGGAATTCTCATTAAGCTCCTCAGAACATGGGAGGGAATGGTTGTTGCGTTCTGGGGATAACGACCTGAAACAGTTGGAGATGGTTGTTAGCACCGCCTGCTTCTTGATCACTGGTCATCGCTGACCGGACGACCAAGGTGAGTTGTTCACTTGGAGGGATTGTTGAGCAGCCTCCAGAGTTGGAATGGTACCATGTTGACGGTACTCCTTAACCAGTGCATTCGATACCCAGCATTGAATATGCTGAGTAGGTGATGTCGCCCTCATATTGGACGACGATCAAGCAGGAGTAGTAGCAGATGCCTTCACAGCAGAGGCATTCACAGTAGAGGTATTCAATGCCGTGAATTTAAGAGAATCCATTTCTATAATGCTGAAGATATTGGAAAAGAGTGCTTGTTTTATATAACAGAAGTTATCAAGATATGTCCGGCCACTACATCATCTGGATAATCACATATGTTATTGATTGTTTTGTTGTCCCTCTCAGTGAGTTTTAAATAGGGGCCTAACAAATAAGTAAAACATCATTTTAACTTGGTTAAAGATTTGCGTCGGGTTCACCAATTTTTTTTCCTATGGAATTGGGGATGAAATCATCGATTTAAGATTCAATCATTCCAAGCGGTTTCTAACGGGTTTGTTCATAGAACCGGAAACATCCAATGATTAGATATCCATTTGGACCTACTTTCCAAAGGTATGTGCTCATTAGTTATAAACTGATGAAACTTAAGAATTTGCATTAGTCGAGAGGATGGGATGTCAGACTCATCATACCTTTTGGGGGGAATTATTATCTAATCCGGGACACTCTTTATAGATTTATGTAATGTTCGTGAATCCTTATTATATTACCAAGTATGAAGATGATATTTCCTTTAGATCTAACAATCAATAACTAGTATGAATGAAATTTAGAGAATCTTTTATATGTATTCGAGGTTCTTCATGAATAGAGAATCATCTGTATTTTTTCGAGATTCTTAGTCAATGGTATCCTTCAATACATAAAATTCTCTTCGTTATTATGATGACCATACTAGTTTTAAAGCCACTCAGTTGGGAACTTGATGTTTATTGTCATTTAGATAGACATGGATTATTTCAGAGTTGGGATCGTACTCGCAGATGGGCTACTTACGTATCCTCTGTTTTGGAAAAGGAATCTGGACCCACATAGTTCGAGTGATTGATAGCTCAAAGAAAGATATCATAATTACTTTTACAGCCTAATCTCACGTGAGTCGTGATCGGTGTGAGAGACAATAGGTACTGGAAAAACAAGACAATTGTGTCATCATAAGAAATGATGTGGGGATTATGTATGTATGACTGCCCAAATAGATGAAGATTATGATTTCTTTAGGGAAGAAACTCGAGAACAAGGTCCATACTATTATATGTACTTCATGGAGATTTGGATACTCTAACCTGGGGATTACTCCTAAGTAAGATGCCCAAATTAGGAGAAGACTTATGATTGGGTTTTACTCCTGAGAAGGAAGCCCAAATAAAATTTAAATTAAGACTGGTAAAGACAAATTATGACTGGGGCTTACTCCTAAGGAGGGGACCCAAGTTATAGGATTTGAGAACTGGGTCATACTCCTATGGAGGAGGACCAGGTTAAGGGACTTGGGACTTACTCCTAAGGAGGATGCCCATATTTTTAGACTTTGAGAATGAGGATTACTCCTAATAAGGAAGCCTAGGTTAAGAGAATTATGGTTGGGGCTTACTCCTAAGGAGGATACCAGAATTGAAAATTAGGACTGGGGCTTACTATTAAAGAGAATTCCCAGATTTGGAAATTAGGACTGGGGTTACTTCTAAAGAGGATTCCCAGGTTAGGAAATTATGATTGGGGCTTACTCCTAAGGAGGATTCCCAGGTTAGGGTACTTGGGGATTACTCCTAAAGAGGATGCCCATATTTGTAGACTTTGAGACTGGGGATTAATCCTGAAAAGGGGGACCATGTTAAGGATTATATCATCTTAAAGGATGAGGTTTAATGAATGAAATCTTTGAACTTAGTGACATAAAGATATGTAAATCACTAGGTTTTAGGAAATGTTCCATAGAATTCTTTTCAGATAAGGAAGACAACAATGAAATCATGCCATGAATGGATTTGGAGAGAGTTTTGAAGGCTTAATCATAAAGAGGATAGGTGGATAGTCATAAGAGAGGGGAAATACGCAGAAGGGGGACCCAAAAAGAAGGTGACGTGCAAGTCCTGCGTGGGCGCGCAAGTCCTGGTCACACAAGTATACTTGTGCGACACATTTTTACTTGCGCGATGGTCATCCATTAGGGTAATACATGGGCGAGACTTGGCTCAAGCCCTTAATAGTATCTCTAGAGGCTTCTAGAAGAGGGGCGCACAAGTTCTATTGAAGGGGTAAGGCAGTGTGCAAGTGTGTCCATTTCCCATAAGGGATGGACACTTAGGCATGCAAGTGGTGATGAGTTTCAACACATAGGCCTTAATACCCCTCTTTAGATCTTCGGTTCTATTTAATAAATTACCTTAGAAGTGTTCGGAAGCTTTGAGAAGAAACTAGGGCGTCGTGAACTCAAATATATGTTTCTGGAATATTTCGTCCCTAAAATGGGGGGCCTAGTAGGGTTATTTATAGGCTGGTGATACCCTAGGAGAAATTCAAAGAGGGTGTGCAAGTCATCTGCACGACCATTGGGTGGCGTGCTAGTATACTTGTGTGACCTTGGTGGAACCTGCATGACCTAAGTGAATTTGAATCTTTATTCATGACTTTGTCAATTTTTGATGTTTCTTCAAAGGATGAATCACTTTGGGTTCAAGGTATTTCCCTTTTCAATTCGTTAGACTCTGGGACGGAAAAGGAGCGTCAATAATGTTTTGATATATGAGGCAAGTAGATGAAAAGAAATGAAAAGAAATTAAATGAAATTAAAAGAAAATAAATAATGATTTTATATCTTGTATGGTGTCTCCATGAGAACCTCCATAAGTAACATGGTATTGGTCTTTTGTGGGATGAAAAATATCATGCCATGGGTAAGAGGATTTGGAGATGAATCTGGTTATATAAATAGTATCTAAATTTTATAAGGTCGAGGATAAGGGATGGTGGGGGTTTGTATTTTTAGTGTGGGAAAGGGGTGTGTTTTTATTATTTTATTCATTAGTATATTATTTTTGCCCAATACTATAAAGAGTCATTATTATTGTGAATAATTTAATCCAATCGACTATTACACATTGAACTAATGTTTTATTACATCATCCTTGACTAAAAAATTATTGTATTTTGATTAAAACCTTAAATAATGAAAATTACGGTATTTCAATATTCACAAAAATGTTACTATTTCAGAAAATCCCCAAAATTTCAATCAACCCATGTTGGATGTGTAGATCTCAAAAATTTAATCCATCTATATAAAATAATATTATATATTTGAAATTTTAATTTTCAATTAAAATCATCAATTGTACAAAAAATTTTAAAATTATAACAGATATTATAACACACTGAAAAATTAATTAAGGTCTCATAATTTTTTTTATAATAATAAGAAAATAAATATCAATTTATGTATCTATTTTATGAAATAAATTTTCTTTTTTTTCATTTTATTTTTTATAAAATTCTAAATAAACCATTACATTTCAAAAAAATACCAACTCATGATTAATAATCTTTAAAACATTAATTTACATATTCTATGATATAAATATATCATTTATATAAAAAATATATCATATTTTCATTTATGATATACCAAAATTTTATATATATTTTCATTTTAGAGGTTATTATTATAATATTAACGTTAGTATTTCTAATGTTCACCTTACAATTCAAAGTAGTCCCTTTACCATTTTAATGGTCGTGTTAATTTTTAATCACTAATCGTTTAAACCTGATGTTCTCTTCAACATATGATTTCAAATTAATTCAAATTATTTAATTTCATGGGGTGTTAAATGAATTGTTCTATATTTTCAATAAAAACTAATCCATAAAATGGGAGTCATCTGAATGATATAATCCAATTTATAGTAAATTAATTATTTAATGGATTTAATCAATATATATTTTTAGATATAATTAATGTGACATCTTACTAACTCTAAACTGCACATTGAATGATCCAATAAACTATGAATAATAACATCAGCTTCTACCAAACTACCTAATCAAGGAAAATATATACATCGACATTAAAATATATATGTATTCTCCATTGATCAATATTTTACATTAATAATTTTTAACCACCTTCATATTCTCATAAATTGATGATACTTTATTTTTTATATAATACACCAAATATAATAAAGGAATCATTAATATTATATCATCAGTCCAAAATAGTGGAAATATACATGTTTACCCATACAACACAATAAATTGTGTAACTATAATAGTTGAGAATAATTCTTACTAATTAAATGCACAAATACCATAAATTGATTTATAACCATGTAAATTGAATCACATACACAAAAAACATGATAAAAACTGTTAGATAAATACATTGAAATGTCATCTAATTTCCAGTAATTTACATCCTATCCCTACAATAGGATATTTGGATTAATATAACTAATTTCCACCAAATATAAAACAGGACACCTAGAAATGAACTCAGTCGGTATATTCTATATACTAGGAAAATAAACTAACCACTCAATGTATGATATATCTAGGAATGATCGAGATACATATTCATAGATGAATAATAAAATTCAACCAAGAACTCATGCGACATAACTAGTAGGATAAATATCTTCCAAAAAATGATCATCTAATATTCATTATCCTATAACCATACATCAAAATATTTTCAATAGAGAATATGATATCACCATATATGAATCTCAGTATCATATAACTAAGGCCACACCACTTATTGAAGCCTTTAATAATGACAAATATTCGGATACAACAATCATCCATGTGAAAATTATTCTATATCATGATGTAATGTTTCCATATCCTATAGCATACTCTATATATTTTAATATTTTCACTAAAAATCACCTTGAGTCTTTATACTCTTCATATTAACTACTATATTCTCTTTCTTAGTTGTGTAAGCTATCATAAAGTTATAATCCAATATTTAATCCACACATATCCAATAATTGAAATTAAAATCCGATATAGAGAATATATAACATATAATACTGTGATATACAATGATGATAAGGTATTATATAATGTGAAAATTCCACCACTACATAAAGGATATTAAAAATATTTTAATATGAAGACAATGGGTTAAATATATATTTAAATCTAGAAATATTTTTGGATATATACAGGATATCCCAAATTGAATCTATATACATACTTAAAAAAAATGGTAATAAAAATCACAAATGATGAGAAACAAGACTCCCTCTTCGGATAAATAATTAATATGTCAACTAATCATTTTCTCATTTAGAAATTGATATATCACTTAATACTGATCATACCATAGAAAATAGTAGTATATTCAAGTAAAAAAAATATAATGTTCTATAACCCACTGATGATTAGAAATAAACCTCTTAAATTACCATGAAAGGAAAAGGACACTATAAACTTATATAATATTCATTATTTTTTCCCAATAAACAATAAACAAAATAATTTTATGATAAATGAGAAATCTGAAATGAGACATGTAATTGTTAAGGAAATGATCCATCTATGTTAAAAAATTAATCCACAATATCATTCTATAATATATATATTATATATGTACATTGGGTATAGTCTTTAAATACATATCATTACCCTCATATATTATCAAATAAATTAAAATATCATCAAATATTATCAAGAAAAACAGATCTCCAAAATATTAAAAGTTGAGTTTGTCAACCGGTGAATACATATCATGTGTTCATGACCTAAAAAAATAAGAAACAATATGTGTCTATAGGAAATGTTGAATTTAGAAAAACCTCTAACTCAAATCACATATGGTTATATCAAAACTATTAATTAATAAATGATAGATTACACACTCCCTTAAATTGATGAAATAATCCATCTATACTGGGGATGGATCATTAATTCTTCATGATCACTATATTCATCTAATGTTAATCAATTGACAATGGAAAACTATAGTCTTTATAATTCATAATCATCACCATAGAATACAGAGATAAAAAGATTGTATGGAATAATCCAAGATGTAATATACGATTGAACTAATTTTACCACTCTCATAGCTCTAAAAGATCCGTTGTATATGAAGGGAAAAAATCATAGAAACATAGTGTTATATCTTTAATCCAAAATCAATATCATATAATAGTGTTTGGGTTATGATCCCTTTTGGAAAACCATCATGAAAATAATCAAAAACACCTTGAAACTCATTCTATTTAACATTAACTAATTCAAATATGAAATATTCTAGATAAGATGATTGACACATCAAATTTCCATGATCAATATGATTTTTCATCTTAATAAAAAACAAAACCTGATGACATTTCCGATAAAAAAACCACTCTCCCAAATATAAATCTATATATTCCTACACGAAGTACATTAAATCAATAATAAATTTTAAACTATTTAGTTGTATCTATAAAATGATGAACTTTCTGGTTAATTATATTTTACCATGATCAGATCACATCATCATCACATCTCAAAAAAATCTAAACTTACCCATAATGGGAATATAAAACATCATTAAAATTGGAATCATATCTGCATTGATCCCCATTAACCATAATAAAGAATTTATTTAAAATACTGTGAATATATCAAATCCATTTGATCATATTCCATGAAAAAATCATGATAATTCATAAATTACATGATTTAAATACAACCTAGTTCTAGTGAATCCATCATATAAAAATAGTTTTAATGTTCTCATTTATCTAAATATACCTACTTTTCTCCACTTTCATATCCACGAAAACCTCTTGGTTTTAAAATTTGAGGAATATCTTGGTGATTTCATTTAACTTCTCTATATCCTCTATGTTTTCATAACATATGATGACCATATACCCACTAATAAGGTCTGAAAAGAAACTATTACTGATTTATCATATTAAATCAAATGAATATCACATGTCGATCATTATGAATAGTTGGTTATATAATTTCTAATGGATTTGACATCCATAAAAAATGGATACAACATCATAGTACTTTATAATGTACATATACCAATATATATCACTGAAATTAGAAACGGAAGAATAATACTAAATCCCCTTTGAAAGAAAAAATTACTTCTCAAGTAAATGAGAACTATTATTCGTAGATCTACTCCATTATATGTTTTCATGAAATTCCTCCTTAGAATAAATAATCCATTCTTGTATCTTTTATATTATCTCATATTTCATCATCATCTTATTATAAGGATTCATTTTCATTGAAAGATCGTTATGCTGGATTATTTACCGAAAATACTCCCCAAAATTATTCACTATCAAAAACATATTTGATGAAATAATTAGAAGAGAAAATGATGTGCTTCATAAATAAAAAAAATTAATTTCATTACATTAGATATCTATTTCAAATTGAAATAAAATCATACCTCAACACAACATTCACACCCAAATGTAATAAATAAACTCCAAAATGAATGACTCATACTATTCCCATGATACATGTGAGTCCTCGTGAATGCTTGATGAATATCCACCCATGGATGGGTCACAACACAAAGTGAACTAATATAAAACCACATCCAATCATCATTTATTTAATATATCAAAGAGAAAAAATTTCCACGATCCTATATCCTACTCTATATTTCCATATTAAATACATTAACCTTGTAATCCAATATACATTTGCATTAAAATTCATGTTATTCTTTCCTCCATGAAACATCTAACAATGGAAAAACTGATGTATGATTGACTTCATAATTATTTAATAATTATACAACATGAACAACATGGTGATTCGTTCCCATTTAAAAATATAAAAATATATAATATAACCTTCTAGTCCTATGATTTGTAAATTTTTTGAGGTAATTTTAAACAAATTTCCCTCATACTATACCTAATTAAATTATAGGAAAAAGAAATCAAGATATATGTACTATAAAAAATACTATACATAAAAGTTATCATAATCTCAATATTTTTTTTCAATATGCTTAATATACTAATATAAAATCTCAAGGGAAATATTAAAATCATTTATAGTCTATTTTGAGAAAAGCACATGATAAACTGAAATGGTATTTTTTAACTACAAAACCAAATTAAATGTCCAATAATTCTAAATTCCAAACTCCTTTATATAAAAAACCCATTTTAATAATACAACTACGTCACCTCATTCAAATACAATTAAATCACTTAGGTCGATCGTGGTGACATGTGATACCCTAAGATACCACCTCTAATATCCCTTATTATATAGACTATTACTAAGGTTAAAATTTTTCATAAAATGATACATTCCCCCAATAACCCCAAAAATATTATAAAACATTCATAAATTATAATTTATTATCCCTCTTTAGTAGTTCTAATTTTGATTAAAACATGGACTTATGATTTCATCACAATATATAGTAGGTTTTTTACAACATTTGGGGACCAATGAAAAATATTTGGGTGAGTATAACCTTGGTATGATTCCCCATAGACATAACCATCTAAATTATATGTCATAAAAAATTTATTTAATAAAAATTCATTTTGGAGAACTTTCAAGTTTACGGATTTAGAGAATTAAGATAATACATATCCATTGTTTTCATAGACTAGTAAATGATTTGTAATTATGTTATGAGAAATTTTAAAATTCATAACAAGTCTCTATCATCTCCCACTAAACCTCTAAAGAAAATAATATTTTATAAATTACATACTTTTTGTATTGCCCTATCTTGGGGAAATGACACGATAAGAAAATGGCGACCTCATATTCCCAGTAAGAGTACAAATAAACGAAAATAATCATATATCATAAATTATAATGATAATATGGGTATTATTAGTCTATATAACATTTTCATCCCCATAAATCATATATAATAAATTATGGCATAAGTCATTAAATAATGTACGAACATATCATGGAACTTTTTCATATCAATGAAATAATTAATTCATGAGAATTATGGAACAACAATAAGTATATGTAAATAAACTCTTCATTAAGTACACACTTTCACAGATACTTATAAGGAATGTTTTTACATTCATATAAATCAATTTCATAGATCAAAAACTTATACCCATTCTTGAAAACAAATAAATTGTGACCGCATAAACATATCACATGATATTTAAACTATTTTATAATGTATTGGATTAAAATATATGACACATACAATTATCTTCCAAACATATGTGTTCCACAAAAAATCAATCATAATTATACATAGATAATCTATGAGAAGAAAATGGGTTTCATATGAATTTTAAAATGTATTCACATGAGGGATTGTTCAAAAACCCATCAATAATTATAACATGGTATATCCATGGAAAGTAAATGGGTATTTAATGAAATCATGAAATATTAATGGTAAATATCGTTTAATTGGAGTAATAAATAATATTATATATAAAAGATATAGAGAATGTTAATATGGTATAATCAATCCTTCCCTAATAAATTTATTTATGGTTGACTAGTTAAAAATTCGTCAACAAAAGTAGTAAGAAATATATTATTTAAATACAATAAGAGATTGATGAAAATTTATGGATATATAATGAAGATAATTTAGAATGAAATAGAAAGAGATAAATCATTTATCATATACATTTTTAATGTTAAAAAATTGTATAATCATATGAAATAATCAATTTGTAGTTGAATATAATTTTTAGAATAATGGTAGAATTTTACATTATAAATAATTTTTATAATTACCATTGTCCATAAAAACAATTTTAAATTAAAATCAAATAATAATGGAAATATATTTTTACATATAAAACCAGGAATTATGGAAAAGATATTCCAAAAATTTTGGTAAATGAGATAATTTAATATAGATAATATTATTTTTATAATTTAATAATGGTTTTATATTTAATTAATTAACAAATTTGTTTTTAAATTTCAATTTCAATCAGGATGGCGGGATTAATTTTCAGATATATTAAAACATTAATTTTAAATAAATTATCATAAATAGAGTATTGGAAAATAATGAAATGTTATATTGAGATATATTAAAGATTAATACAAGAGATATATCCATTATATAAAAAAAATTAATATTTTGAAAAACAAATAATTGAAAATCCGTATCATAAATAGTGTAATAAAATTTCCATTCAAAAAACAATTGTGGTATGTTTGAGGTTAAAATGAATTAATCTATATTTGATCTCCTAAAAATAATGGAATATATCAGTATGATGGATAATATGGTCATATAAGAAAAAATACCCATTAGAAAGAATGAATATCATTTTTACTTAGTTGAATATTTTATTTGAGAAGGTATTTCATCAAGGAAGATGATATGAGTGAAAAAAAGTAACTTGCATTGAGAAAAAAAAATTTCGAATTAAAAAAGAACTTTAAGGTAAAAAATTGGATTATAAGATCATAACTATATAGAGAAATTATAATCCACAAGTAGATAATTTGATACATAAATTCACTTTTTTAATTGATAATTATAAAATCAATACCCATTTAATTAAAATGAGCATCAAGTTGAAAAATTAAACTAAGAAAAATTATAACACCTGATTTAAGAAATATGTATCGTATATTCTATATGAATATAATTTATTAGATAAAAATAAATATGTCTAAAAAATTAATTGAGTTCAATAAATAAATTGAAGTGAAATGATTATTTTAGCATGAATTTTTTCCAAATGAGGTCATAATGAATATTGGTAAAACTTCAAAAAAGAATTAAAAATATAATATAATGTTTTTATAAAGTAAAATTAATCAAATATGGAATAATAATATTAAATAATTCTATTGGTAAATTAAATAATGAATGTTTACATAGCCCAAATCCTTGCGTTTTTATACAAATTTTAATCAAAACCCCTTATAGGAAGTACTTTTAAATGAATCATTAAATATAGAGAATAATTAGTGGATAATGATTCATTTTTTTGGTAGTATATACACAATTATGAAGAAAACATGAGTATAATAAGATGTATCTCACAGGATTGGAAATTTAGTCAATACATGTTTATTGTCCTCCAGATTATCTATATTAATGTACTTAACATCTTAAATAACCAAATTAATATTTTAAGATAACATATTATTATACTTTTTCATCTATATTTTAATACATAAGGACCATTTCATTTTATGTTTTGTTTTAAATTGTAATTTTATTTTCATATGATCGTTATTTGATGTGGTTTGGTCAATGTCAACATAAATTTTTTTCTATATTGATGATTTTTAAATAGAAAAATTCCCATTATTTTAGAATATATTATTCCTTTCATAATATATTTGTAATGTACATAATTTTTCATTTCAAGCACCCACCACATCCAAAGGAAATAAAAATATATTATAATATAGCTATTGGAATGGTGGGATTCAGTAGCATCAACTAAAATTTTAATTATAAATAAAATTTTCCCCAAATATAAATATAATTATTTATGCATAGTATATAATTTTTATAATATCATAAAAATTCCAATACATTTTTCAATGAATTTTACATATTTTTTTTTTCTATTTTTATAAATAAAAAATATTTTATGAAAATAGATTTATATTTTATATTAATAACATAATTATGATTCATAAATTTGTATTTTAATGGATGGGAATGAAGATTAAATAATTTATTTTTGAAAATATTTATTTTCTAGAAAATTGTTTTTATTTGTGCAATTAGTTCTTATGATAATAAATTAAAATAATCTATAATCATTATTTAATTTAAAAATCATATAAAAATTATATATTTAATAAAATATATTAACATTCATCTAACGTTGATTACAAAAGATGGAATGGATATAAAGTAATTATATTCTTTAAAAATATGTATTTTGTGAAAAAAATATTTTATATCAATTTTTATGATGGTTTTATAATTATTTTTTTTAAAATATTAATAAGTTTAATATGTCAGAAATAAAATAAATTTGGAAAAAATAATTATCATATGTTTAATTTTGTAAAATTTTGAGTAAAACATGATATTTGGCATAATTATAAAAATATTGATTCTTAAAGAATAATGTCAAATAATTTTATAATATATTCAGAAACCTATATCAATTTGTATTGGTATTAAAATTTTATTATTTTATTATTCACATAACTAATTCAATTTATAAATCAATTATTAATATTACACTTACTTTTATTACAAATATATTTTTACATATACAAATAGATTTTTAAGAGAAATGATTTTTATTAAATATTGAGTTTTTAAATTAGATTATTTTTTAACATGTTTTTTGGATGAAATATAAATTTTTTTATATTTGGAATTAACTATTCTCAAATTATTAATGATTTAAATTTCATTTTTTATTATTATGAATATTTCATATGGTGAAAATAATACTACATCAGTAAAAACTGTAAAACAATTAAAGTAATGTCTATATTATATCATACTCACTTGTCCGATGAATAATTATTTTTGAGTTAATAAAATTATACATTATAAATTAATTATTCTATGGTATAATTTGTTCATATATTGTTATTTTCTGAATATTTGTCTTAGAATATAATGTTTGAAATTATGTAGAGGATGGTTGGTGTGGTCGATGTAAAGGTTCCACTAGCTTGATGATAGAACCCATTGTCCCACTGATAGGGTTTTATAAGTTCATAGGATTACTATAAAAGACACCAAATAAATGTTGTGGTTATTATTAAGGATATGTGGTTCTAGAAAAAATATGTAGATTCTTCGTAGTACACTGACTAGTGGAAGGCCACTATCTAGCTACTTGGTGGTGCCGCTGGAAAGCCAGTGTGGTCTATTAACCAGCTGATCTGCCATGGTTAGGTGTGCATTATATGAACCATATAGTTTTTCAGATTGTATATTTTGGGAAATTATTAATAAAACATTATTACACTAAATCCAATTTTTAAAATTTGAATGATCCCCTCTCCGTAATATATCACTATCATTTATGTCTCATTGGTTCATCAATATTAGATCGATCCAATGACACGATATAATTAAAAATTACCTAGATATAATATAAAATAAACATCATAAATATATGATAATGTATATATGAATGGTATTTTGTTTCTATGGTGATCCAATATTAAGTATTTAATTATATTAAAAATTAGTGACTAATCAATAATTTTGATGAAATCTCTTGATCAAATCAAAATCAACCTTCAATTGTGGACATTTTTTATGTTTGTGTTTAGGAATCATGTTCCTAAAAATATTATATATGTATTATTTTGATTTAAAAATAATTTATTGAAAATAAATTGTCATATATATTTTGGATTAATCTTTTCAATGTTATACGCCTGACCAGAGTAAGATTATAGCACCGCCAGTTTCATTTAAGTAACCCTTTATTTAAGTATTTTATGTATATAATGTGTTAGGGTGATTTTTTCGAGGGTTTGTTACACTTTTAGAATGTTTTTTAGGATTTTCTTTAGGTTCATTATTTGAGAATGGTTTATGGAAATCATGAAACTCGAAGTAAAAACTATTCAAAGTGAGACAAGGGTTAAGGGGAAGGAACTCGGTTAGGTGCATGGTTTTTCCTAACCATACCGCTACTGAGGAGATACCAAGCATAGTGGTATATTGAAATTTTTCATAGTTTGAACATGGTTTGTCTAGAAGTGTGGTCCAACCATGTGAGGTTCTCCAAAATATAGATGTTCATGGACAATTAAGACAAGATTTTTCTCGCCATCTGACTAATATTGCACAGTTTAAAAATTAGATCCTTAAAATGTGGATCTTACAAGTTTTCAACTACAATCTAATTTTTTTTCCTAGAAATATCCCCCAAATAGTTATTTGCTTCTCCCAAATGATGTGGAATATTTCACTATCAATTCATAGCCGATCCAATTTCTTTTTATGGTGTGTTAAGGAATGATAACCTAATTAATTATTTCTTTATGATGTGTTAGGGTGGGTTTTCTTATATCTACTATATTCCATCTCTTATTTTCGTAGATCTATATTGTTGTAGATAGATCTAAGGTAGTTTCTTAAAATCATTTTTATTTTTTCCTTGATGATTCTATGGGAAGAGGCTTATGTATTTTTTTTGTAGATTCATCCTGGTTTTGTGTGCACTTTAATGTTGTTCATCATTTTCTCTATAATCTTGGAGATTTGTTGCTTCCGTATGAACTCCACAAAATAAAACATAATGGCATTATTTCTAAAAAAATTGATCTAATTTCATGATTTTGATTATGTAATTGTTTTGAAATGAATGGTAGAAAACCTTTTCAGTGACAGTGTGTGGATGTAATGTTTTGTGGGAAATTGTTTGGGAAAAGTAATTTTTTTATTTTGATTTTAAAATTTTAATTAAAAATATTTCATTTTTGGATTTTTTGAGATGGTTTAATTGAATATTTACCATAAAATTATGGGTTTATTGAATTTTTTTGAATTGTTAGGTTTGAAATTGGTTTTTCCTAAATAGGTTTTTTGAGTTCATGTTTCTAATGTAAACATGAATAAGGGGAATATAGCATTAGGGTACAAAGGGACATTACCCTGAATAAGTGGAATGTTCCATTGGGGGGCAAGGTGTTTGGTTAGATATTGATGAATTATTGGATGGGAATGAAACCACTCATGAGTATGGAATAGTTTGAGAAGCATGAAAGTATGGGTGTGTGTGTATCAATAATGGAATGAGTATTCCAAAAATAAATTATAAAATGGTTTTATGAATTGTTTAGTATCGTTATATTGAAATTGTTTTGGAGTGAACTGTATGTATTTTTTGTTGGTAGTTGTACTGTTTAAATTGAGTTTATGAATATTGGTTTATATAAATCTGTAAAAATGTTCGATCCTTGTGGCCTGAGTAGGGATGTCCTTTGGGGAAAGACTACAGAGTTTCATTACACACACTTACATTTGAACATGAGTTCTTTTTCAGATATTTTTCAACTAAACTCAGGAAAATTTATGGTGTCACACAGATTTAGTTATAATTTTTAATTTATGGGATATATTATGGAGTTGAATCATGGATAATGTTTGGGGACTTGTTGTTTTATTTGGTGTCGTTGAGTTTTGTTTGTTTTCAATCACTTTATAATTTTTCTTTATTTTTCTCCTATTTTGATACCCTATGGTAGGTTGGATTTCATATCAGTGGTATAAAATTGAGTTGTTTTACATTGCATTCATTCATCATGTAGCTATCACTTGTTATATCATGTTTTGTTAGGTTGTTTTATCTTAATAGGGAAACCTTTAACCCAATTGTATTGAAGCCCTTGGAATTTTGTAGAAACCTCTAGATCCTTGGAGTTTAATCTAAAGGACACGTAATTTACATCCCCCTTCTTAAGACAAAGATGTTGGGAGGGATTTTACATGTGGTATCATAATTTCCAATCTTAGAATGGAATGTTTTATAATTCATGGGATGTAGTTTACTCAGTTATCATTTCTCGGTCTTTGAGTTTACATCCAGTCATCTTTATTCATTGTGTATGGATGGTAGAAAGGATTGGGATTGATAAAAAAATATATGTAGGGCATAAAAATATGTTGATACTTTTTTTCCTAAACATAATGATTCAAAGGATTTCATTACATAAGTTTTTTTAGAAAGTAATATGATTTGTAATATCATTTTCATGGGTTTAACCAATGATACGAGCATTACATGAATTTTATAAATTAATTCCCATTATGAATTCATATTTCATTTAGATTAATAGCTTACGATGTGGTGTAAAAGTATTGATTTATGATAATTGTTAAGTTTTTTATAAAATTTCAGATTTTGAAAAGGCATGAAATGGTTTTTTTAAATATCATGATTTTAAAAATCATGGAGGAATTTTTTTAAAAGAATAAATGTGGAAAATGTTTAATTTTTTAACGCACTGTTGTGATAGTTATGATGTGGTATAATATGAAATTTTAAATCCATATTTTTCAAAATATTAAACTTATAGTGTTTGTTATGTTTTAAAAAATGGAATATAATAGGTATTATAGAATCTAAATAGAGGAAGATAATGATAATTTGGATCTACATTAGAAACAGTTAAAAGAACATATGGTTCTATGTATAGTTTAATCCTTTTACAATATTGATAGAGGGATCACTATGGGTTAACTAATATAATAGGTCCATTACATTTAGTTCCATAAGTATAGTCTACTAATCATTCAGTGTGACTTGGAAACAAAGAAGGCAGAGGTGTGGATGAATAGGACGGATCAAATCGTCAAATTCCATTACACACTAAAAGTGATGAAATTATTTATAGTGATTCATATGTGGGAGGGTATTTCCTTCCAATGGTGGGATTTAGAAGTTCATTCTAAACTAGACTATGTCCAAGCATCAGAGGATTTTAAATAATTTTTCTACTAACCATTAAATCCTCATATGATCATGATTGAATGAATGACATATTTCATTAGCTTGAAATATGCGAGCCTCGTAATGAAATAATGTGAAGATAATGTCTTGAATTTAGTTATCCTTCCTCCCAATGATGCTGCTAGTGAATCCTTGAAGTAATGCCTTTTTGAATTGGGGATAATGAATGATATTCGCCCAAAAAGTATTGTTCATTATATAACAGCTTTTACAGAGATGGTTAATATAATGAAGGTGGAATAATGGGAAATAGCATAATCTACATGTGGTGGAATTGTGTAGATACTTTATTAAAATAGTGGGAACACTAATGCAGGAAGAAAGTAGAAGAGAGAAACATATTTCCAAGCTATATTGTTAACTAAGAATCAGATGCATGTATTATTAAATCATCTTCCAAAACCCAAGATAAAATTTGGATGTTTATAATATGGTTCTTTCAACCACATGAATCTAGAGTATATGAGACCACTTATATGATGTAACAATTGTAATTGGATGGGGAATCTTCAGTTCCATTGTCACAGGGCTCTAAGGATGGATTTTTGGGAAACTTCTCATGTATCATAGACTTCATATGCATTGATGGAATTAGGGCTGCAGAAAAATAATCAATATTAAAACATATATATCCATGTTGACAATGGTAATTTTAGGACTTCTTAACAATGTTAATCTCTATATGAAAACAAAGAATAATGTGTCACGAGAAAGAAAATAAATGGAGCTAAAAAAATATTATGAATGATAGTTTCTCACCATCGATAGTGAGAGGTACAATTCATTTGAATTATAACCATATCATTATTTCATGACATGGGTGCATCCTATTAATTTTTTAATTATTTTGTTATTGATTTTATGGGAATAAATGTTGAGAATACGGGTTCTGTTTTAAAACTAAAAACTCTTCATTGTCAAAAATAATTTCTAGACATTATGAGCAGATCATGTTCTAAAATTGTTGATGGAGACGATATTATATAGCATTAATCAAAGATTGAAATGGAAGAATCTTACATAATCCTAGGTATGGATTGGTAAACAACATTAAATGATCATATAAACTAGTATACATTATGTGATAGTTTTATAACTGATGATAGTGTCAAACATATCATTATAGGGGACCAGAGTGTAATGGTTGGTAAAATGTTCTTGTTGGAATTAGCAGCTGGAATGATCTCACACAAATTGGAATATTTGAATTTGGAATCAATGAAAGAGATCGATGAATTGAAGTTTTCCAATAGTGTATAATCAGTTTTTGGATGTCTTTACAATGATTTTCTGAAGGTTTCCACCCACAATAGAAGTGGAGTTACAATTGGTATCCTTATGAGGACCAATATTAATTCACTTCTATATTATCATAGGTAACCAATACAATTAATGGAATTAAAAGTGATGTTAGAGGAGCTATAACAAAATGGGTTTATTCAGCCTTTCACTTCCCTATGGGTATTAGTAGTAATGTTTTTTAAAAATGAGGATTGATTAATTTGACTGTGTGTGTATTATAATAAGATTAAAAAATATATGATAAATAATTAGTATGAAATTCTATAAATTTATGATATTTTAAATAAATTCATGGGATCTTAGTTGTCCTCCAAAATTGACCTGCAATTATTATATTACGAATTGAATGTTTGGAAGGATGATATTCAAAAGACAACTTTAGAAGTATAAATGGGAATTTTTCATATGTAGTAATATCATTCCTACATATGAATGTACTAGTAGTCTTTATAGAATGGATGAATCAGATATTTTAGAGTAATATGTATTATTTTGTGGTGGTTGTATGGTTGGAATATTGGTGTATTCAAGGACCTATGATAAGCATGAGAAAAACATGGGGATAGTATTGGGATTCTAAAAGGTTAATTATATGTATTCCAAATTATAAATGTGTAGTTTATAGATACAAGATTTAAATTTCCTTCAACATGTAATATCTAAACATTGGTTTTCTCAAGATCCAAAATAGATAGAGGACATTGTCTCTAGGAAACCACCAAATAATTTATTGTAAATATTCATTTTACATGGTCTATCTGGATATTAACGGTGTTTTGTTCCAGATTTTTCATGACTAGCTTCAACAATTGTAGATTTGAAATGGAAAAATTATCTATTATAATGTAAAAAGTTATTTTAGAATATATTTTAATAACATAATGTTCACCTTGCATCAACACCAATAATTATTTTTTTAGAATCAATACAATTGTACAAGATGTATGTCAATGGTTCTGGATTAGGTTTTGGGTATGTTCTCATCCAGGGATTCCATGTTGTGCATTATGGATGAAGATAGTTGATGTTTCATGAGAATAAATAGCTAAAACGATCTATATTTCTCTTCCATAAGACATGGAGTCATTACCTCTTATGTGATAAATTTACTATGTTTATGGAACATAAGAGCTTGAAACATATTCTCTCACAAATTGTAATTGAATATGAGTCAAATAATATGGATAGAATATCTAAAAAATATCTATGAATAAATAATGTATACAACAAGTAATGGAAATTGTGTGGAAAATACATTATTCAATAAATCATAAGCTCAGTTAGAAAAAGATTCTTCAGAACAATGGAAGTTGAGGTTTGTGATAACCGAAATTCACTTGGAATGTGAATACTGAGGTGAAGTTGTTGGTTTCATTCATGTTTTTGTCCTGATTTTGTTGATACAATTATAGAGTCATAGAAATCCAATTCATAATTAATTGTTATGATGTAAAAAATTAATGTTTGAGAGACCATTGAGGGATGGAGGATTGATAGGAGTTCATTATTTTTGTTTTTAAATTGTATGGTAGTACATATGGATTTTTAGGTAAAACATATTCATATCTACTACCATTTAATATGGAATGTTCATCTTGGAATAAAAAATATGTATAAACCATGAAAAGAACAGTTTTTGTGGGTTGGTTTAAAGAGTCAGATGGCTGAGTTTGTTTCAAGATGCTTAACTGGTTTGAAGGATTAGGGGGAGTATCTACATCCAGTCAGTACATGGGATTATTTATGTATTCTTTTATGGAAATTTCTGTAGATATATTTTGATTTTATAATATGTTTCTAAATAGTGGTTTAGAAACACGATTCGATACGGGTGATATGGTATTATCTCACAGGGTCATCCCATTTCATCTCTATTCATGAATCTCATACAATAGAAGACTTTCAAAAAATCTATATATAGGATTTGGTAAAGAAGAATGAAAGTCCCATTTTAATAGTGTCAGACATATATCTATTGTTTTTATCTTTTTTTTGGAAATCCTCACTGAATTCCCATGGGAATTAGTTGAATATAGACATGGAATTTTATCCATAGAAATATTGGAAATCCAAATGGATAAACAAATATTAGGAGACATTTTGAGAGATTTCATAAGGGATTTTGGTTGCTCATATGAGGTTTACATACCACTGGTGGAGTTATCATATAGAAAATATTATTAGTACTAAATACATATTTCACTTTTTGAATTATTTTATGTGATTAAGTTTCATTATACACTTTTTTGTTTGGAAACAGGTAATTCTTCACTAGTGGTGCTAGTCCTTTTCCAAGAAATAATAGATAAGATTTAGTAGATAATGATATGGTTGGAAATAGAACAAAATATTTAGAAATAATATGTGGATCATCATAAATGAATATTTTCATTCGATGTCAATGATACTTTGTTTTTTCAAATATCTCCATGGATTATAAATAATAATTTTGCAAACCATGGAGAGTTATCTCTTATATACATAGGACCCTATGTGATTTATGAATTAGTTTATATGTTTATATATCGATAGGAATATCCACCATAGTTCAGTGTTGTGCATAATGTGTTCCACATAGCTCATTTGAAAAAATATCAACCTGATCCTGACCACGAGATTTAATGGGAGCACATTAACCTAGAGTCAGATGCTCCATAGGTGGATGTGAAAGTGTATATTGGTGATAGGATAGATAATGTATTTCATGAAAAAGGCATTAGTGCAATATTTTTGTCTAGAAACATGATTTGATTCAGGATGTGGATTGTGATCAAGATTAGGAAATACTGAAGAAATTTCCTAAATTCATTCCGGACAGATTTGGTTTTTTATATTACGATGACAAAAATTCCAATGGTGTGGAGAATATATCACCCCTAGTTCTCATTTCAAGTATGTGACCACTTATATATTTATATTATGTATATAAATGGTTTCTGTGTATGATTTGGATGGTTTGGAAACATTGTGGATTTTTTGGGCATTTATATAGGTTCTTAGTTTTATCACAATTTTTAGAAACAATGATACTTATACAAGAAATTGTGCACTATGAGATATGGACTATGGGGAAGTCACACTGTAAGGTGTAAATTTTTTCCAAATCATGTGGAAACCTAGTAGAAACATTGAAATATGGGACAATGGGATTTTACATGATTGGTGAAAAATTATTGTAATTGTGTGGTCCAACCACGCAATATGATATTTATGGTAGAGGTCGGAACACGATTGGGGCATAATTCTCCTAACCGTGCAACTAACAATACACCATTTCATGTATTGATCCTTTCAAGTGGATATATCAATTTTTTCTCCTAAAAAGAACTCATTTTCCCCAAATCACCACATTCCAAGATATTTCATCCTCCCAAAGCCTATGTATGGTTCTCCCATAAATATGAAGCTGTTCTAGAGTATTTTCTTTAGTGCATTGATGTCCAATTCCCATGGTAAGTCTTCATTTTTGTGGGTTTTTTTTGTTTTCATAAATCAAATTTGTTCCCTCTCTCAGTTTCTTAGATCTAGTTCATGGTAGATAAATCTATGGTATTTGATGCTAATAATGGTTATTTTTCTCCTTTACAAAAATATGGGATGATATCTATGACGAGTTATTTGATATTCAACCTTGTTTTGTGTTGGTTTTCATTATATTCATGATTTTCTCCATAATTCATGAGATATGTAGATTCACTATAAAATCATCTAATTATACCATGATGTAGTAATTTCAAATTGATTTTTTATTGAATTTCATAAAAGTTTTTTATAAAATGATGTGAAAATATTTGAGGTAACCCTCTTTAGTGACAGTTTGTTTATTTGTGGTTTTTTAAAAAACTACTTATCCAAAATTATTGTTTGGTTTTATTTTAAAATATGGATTTTAGAATATATATTTTTTGATTTTTTGGAAATGGTTTATTTGAAAATTTTTCAATAAAAGAGTATTTTTATTGAAATGTCTTGAATTGGTTGGTTTTATGTAGTTTTAGAATGTGTGGGTTATGTGATTTCATTCTTTCATTATAACCCTATGTAAGGGGATTTTACCATTGGGATACAATGGTATGTGACCCTGAATAAGGGGTTTGAGTCATTGTGGTACAAGGATATTTTAAATTATGGGATGAATTACTAGTTGAATTTGAAATAAATTATGTTTATGGAACTGTTAGATAAGCATGAATTTTTGAGTATGTATGTGTGTGTGACTGAATAATGGAATATATATCCCAAAAAGATGAGAAATTAGTTTTAATAATTGTTTAGTTTCTATAAGTAGAATTTTTTTTCCATGAACTATTTGGATTTTTTTTAGTTTTTGAAATGTTTAATGTGTTTATATATACATTATTTTATATAAATGTGAGTACATGTTCTATCAATGTAGTATGAGTGGGGATGCCATTTAGGAAAACCCTACTATGTTTCATTAATCACCCTTACTTCGGCACATTAGTGATTTTGAAGATGTTCATATAAGAAAAGGTAAAGTAAAATTACCACTCTTTTTAGAGGCGTCACATGATTATTAGGAATTATTGGAGATTTGTAGCATAGAGTATGTTTATATATTTGGAGTTTTTTGTGTCATTGAGTATTTTTGGTTTTTCTTCCACTTTGTACTTTGATTTTTTTGTCTTTTTCTTTGGTAGTATATTGAAAGTTAGTTTTGAACTCAATAGTATTTCTTAGAGTTATTTAAATAGTTATCACACATCATGAATGGTTCTCTTATAATGGAATGTTTGGTAGGATTGTTTCATTAAAAAATGGTAAATCATCCCATAATACTATTCAATCCCTTGTCATTTATTTCCTTCCTTTAGAACCTAGGTATTGTCACTTATTTCCAAGTAATGTTATTCTTCTTTCTCAAGTCAACGGGGTAGGGAAAGATGTTACAATGATTCATCATAAATAGTTTATGTTTTTGTATGTTTTCTTAGATAGCTCTTCTCATGAATCTATTGTTCTTCAATAAAATATTGTAACCATTCCCCATTTATGGAGTGTATTTGGATTAATATTAATTTGATTTACCTGAGTCCATCTTTTTGAATATTTAAAAAATTCAAAAAAATGTTCTAATTCATAATTGGATATGATGTTTTTATGTCCATTTCATTTTAATACCTTGAAACTAGTCTTAATAATTGAAGCTGTGAGTTATGTAAGTCTATAAATATCTTGTTGAATTATATTCTACTTTGATATATATTTTTAATACTTTATTGGATGAACCAGTAGCGAAAATAGGAGTACTTCATGTCCAATAATACTCTCTTCAGGTGACTAATGTGGTACTAACTTCAATCCTTGACAAATATTAGATTTCATCTTCAAAAAAATATTTTTGGATGTTGCATACCATATAGAGGTTTTTTATTTTATTGTTAGAATTTTATGATGGCCTGGGGTGATATTATTTAAACTTGTTGAGTTAGATCACATGTGTGTGATTGGATTTTATTTCATTCCCATGAAAAGTTATGTTTGAAATCAATATAAAATTCTCTGTTATCATGTTATAAACAAGTTATATATTGTATTTTTATTGTACACATGGTATCAAAGTGACATCTGAACACTCCAATGATTGGTTTCCCTTCAGGCGAGGTTGTTAGGTTCTATATACCACATGATGATAGGAATGGGTTAGATGATGGGGTAATATGGCCTAGGTTTTCATGATTTGGCAGGGGCCATTTTAATATTTTTTTCTGACCAATGAGGAAGTAGTGGGATGTAATGGTATTTGTTACATGACATCAGAGATACAAACAAGGAATAATAGCCTATTGTTTTCTGGTCATGAGGCCTTGGGGCCCCTGCAGTTATTTAGAGGCCTTGATGATGTATCCTTTTCTTATGAGTTTTCTAGAACCACTCTGATGTTCTTCCATCATAGAGCTGAAGTGGGTACATCTAGGGTTCACGGTTTATTGGTTAGTTTAGGGAAAGATGATATATTTTTTCATGTGTGAACATTTATTTATCATCATGATGTACACTCTTATTCATCTACACTCATGTTAATGGAATATTGGTGGTGTCTTATTGGATTTATTCACACACTATAAAATGGTCACTCAGTGTGCATGTAGAATTCATGTATAGGTATCTAAGAATGGGAAGGAAAAAATGGTTAAAATCCTGCAAGTAGATCGTAGAGATCATAGTTGTTTCAGAATTGAAGATGGATTATTACTGTAGGGTTTTATATATTTATCTTCACACACATATATTTTTAATTATTTTTTCTAACTGGGATCGTTGTTCATTTCCCTTTTTTAGTGAAATGGGATCCATCTAATAATACCTTTTCATTTCATATCTTCAACATAGATTACATTTAATTTTCAAATATTTAATTTATATTTTTGGTTTATGGATATAGTTTGATGGGTAATGTTTCCTCCTTAATGAAATTCAGAATGTCACTTCTAATCTTCCGCCGCTTTTATAAGAGGAGGAATGCAAAAGGTATTGGGGATCTTTAGATTAGACCTAGTGATTTCTGGATGGGGTATTGTAAAATTGAATCATATGAGAGTTTTCATATATTATTTGTACAACCGTGAGATACATGATAGAAAATAGATAGTCTGTATAGGATGTTGGTAGGGGTGTTTCTATGTTCATATCCATCTCATGTATAACAGACTTCTTTGTTACCCATAAAAGGAGAACTAAAATTTATATGGGATTTGTGGGATCACAAGAATTTGTATTATGAATATAGTATCACATGTCACATATAAACCTATTTTATGTTGAATATTACATCATTATTATATCTCATTGATTAGTCTCTCTATTTTATATAGAAATTCATTCTATAATTAATTTTATATTTTTTTCAATTTTATTTTGATATATATATTGGAATTAGATTGTTTAACAATATAATGTGATTATTTTTTATATGCATATAAATATTTATAACATCAATTGATGTTGTCCATGGTTATTGGTAGGATGGATATGTCTATGATTCTGAACAGACACCTATAAAAGAAGTAGTCTGGTTTGATAGACTTGTAGTGGTATCTCATGAAAAAATTATTTATATTTAATAAATTATTCTTTTATTATTAAAAAAAGGAACCATTGATACACTTGACTAGACCACTTGGTAGAGTATCCTAGAACTTTTCAATGATGCACGATATTCATGTTTCACTACTTGTCATACATGGGCCTGCCCGAGAACATGGTAACTGGTTCAGGTCAAAGGATCACATTTTCCATATGTATTTTTCATTGTGGGAATCCATTATCATAAATTTACAAAGACAATGGTCATATATTATTGAATCTTTTAACTCTAGAATCCTCTATATTTTCAGGAAACTAGAGTCCCTTTCTATAAAAAGTACTGAATACCAATAATTGAGAGGATCATTATTCTATGAGATTCATCGAAGGATCACAAGGTCAAGATTATGACATTTTTACTTCAATGCACTACTGTATTCCAGTTGTATGTTATTATTATGGTTGGAATACAAGAGAGGTAAAAATGTTTTATATTCAAATACCAATCCATTGAGTTGTTTTTTTCCAGGTATAATAAAATTGTACATTGTATAATATTTCATCGATATTCATCATGGGATGATGTTAATGACTACATACTCAAATGTTTTTTTTATGTTTAACTGCTTCACTCTTATATTGGTGGGGGTGAAGTAAAGAAATCCAGGATGTTTTATATTTATCTATGAATGAAAATTAGACACTTGGTTACGAGCATTGACCTGCTAAAATATACTCAGCTTCTTCGTAAGGACCTAAATAATATTTTGTTTCTACAGTAGGATAGATAAATGAGTCTGCATTAATCAATTAGTAGAATTTAATGTGACAAATTTGGAAATATTATGTGTAAGGGAGATTAATTGTACATGTGGGGTAGAAAAATGAATATGGAGATAATATGATATATAGTTACTTATATTATAGGAAGACTTCATGAGTGTTTCAACTATGGATATAGTGATAATTGTCATCAATTAATTCCAAAGATAAATATGAGGATTCATCGGTGAATATTAATAAGAAATCTATAGAATTCTAACTCAGATAAAGCAAGGATGAGGTATTATATAGTTATAGAGATATTATGGAATAGATCCATTAGAATGTATGGGGTCCTCTATTTTAGGATCCAACCCCTCATATAATTATGGCTTAGTCCAACCATGCATATTTGGGACAGAACCATGAATATATTGGAAATCATGTTTTTATGGTGGATGAGACTAATGATGATGGTGGTGTGGGAATGAAATACTATTTGAGGTATGGTTTTGATCACCACATCATTTTCTATTACCTATTTTATTATAGTTATTACCATTACATTATATCTTAAATAGTCGGTGATGGAAATTACATAAAGAATTTAATATATTCTGAGTTGATATTCATTGATACACCAATGATATTAAAAGTAGTCCATCTTAATAGATGATGATATCCACTCATATTAATATCTACATATGAAAATTTGTGGGACATCATTATTTTTTGGGTAAAGAGATTCAATTAGATTCTTTTTATGGACTAGATAACCTACTTCTCAGCCCACATTGATTATTATTTGAGATGAGAATATTTTTCAACATAATCGGCTGTGTTTTAATGATGATCGTTGACTTATTGGTGGGTCCATAAAGGGTTGTTCAAGGAAAGATCAATCTTGGTAGTATCATTACACAAATTTTAGGTTTTGATCTCTTCTTATGATCATTACTTTCCTAATTTTATCTCCTCTATATGTGAATTTATATCTATATTATTCCCAATGGACATAATTGGACTCCAACCATGATAGTGGAGTTGTGTTCATGATACAATTAATACAACTTACACAACCCATATGTATATCACTTATAATATTTCACTAGACCAGAATATGGTGATCAATAATAAAATCATGGGTTTGGAATGAAATGTTTTTATCAGGTCGAGTACATCACTATGAGGTGCACCTATCTTTTTACAAGAACTGATATTATAATTTTCATGTCAACAAATATTACTAGTTATTGTTTTAGGTGAATGGTAGTAATACCTACCATTTTCCAATCCATGATTATATATTTGATTATTTTTGGGGATCCTGACGATTCTCCATGATTGATTATCGATAAGGTGATCACCACATACTGGTTATATGGGAATACATAAAAAATTTAATGTTATGAGTCGGTATGGTCTATACGGGTACTTGGTGATGTTGTTTGTAATGACTAATGTTTTAGATGTGTTTATGGATATCATGAATAATATCATCCACCTATATATTGAATCATTTATCATGTTTTCAGTTGTAAATAACCTAATGTATTTTCCAAACCTTGAGAATCAATTTAGACACATCATGATAGTATTGAGAATAGTTGGAGTTCATCATCCTTTTGATGATATGTTAAAGAGACACCTTTAGATTCATGATTTGGAATTATTGGCGAATGTGGGTTTTTAAAACATTATTTCAATTGCAAAGACAATATATAGGTGTTAATGTCCTATATAGGTCTGCAAAAAATGTTGGAGATGATGGTATTTTTTGGGATTTTCTGGATACTAGTCGCATTTTATCTTGGAATCATCCAATTTATCAATGCTAATGATTATGATTCATAACAAAGAGATGATGTTTAGTGTTCATAATAATTTGAGGATTCATTTCATATACTTAATAAGAGGTTGAAAATACCAAAAGTGTTTATTATTAGTGATCTTAATATAAGATATGATGTATGTTCTGATGCATCAATAGTCTATTTCTAATATTTTTTAATATAGGTGGACTAAGCAGAAGCATACTGTCATGTCTGTGGTTAGCCCAAGAGAAAAATATCTCAGCCAAGAAATTTATATGTAATCCTTGGTCCACTATTTTTATGATAGAGGCACTATATCTACAGTTAATGGTTCATTTTATCATAGAAAATGTGAGGTTTAGTTATAACTTCACAGAGAGGACCTCAAATTGAGGAAGTGTCTTAGGGTAGGGTACCTACATGAATATTATTCTGATAAAGATTATGTATTATACTATGTTAGTATCATCTAATATTCTATTAGTAATATGATGTATATAGATCATGATTACGGTGAACTTCCTTTGGAGGACTAGTGCTGACTAAGTAGTTTATTGTTTAACATGAGGATGAATGATTCCAAGGACTAGGGATTAATGGATTATGTCTAATTACTGATTAAATATATAGTATTATACTAGGTTAATGTAAGAAAAAAATACAACTCTGATTGTGATGTGATGCAGGATCAACATTTAATTGGTGACTCAATACCTAGCAAGTCATTGGATGGTTATGATGTTATTAAATACATGGGATATTTTTATTCCTTATATTAGTTAGGGGTGATTTGATGATAAAAATCCATAGCACTATGTTCTCAGTACATAATAGTGTTATAAAGATGTACCATGGATTTAAGATTCACTTTAGGTTTCCATGGATAATGAAAAATATTGTTGACTTTATTTTCTAATGCCCTACTTAACATATGATAAAGGTTGAGACCTGAAAGAATGGTGAACTACTCAAACCAAATATTATTTCCATGTGCATGTTGTATAATTTCATGAATATGTTTTTTATGGGGATACCCATGACCCTAGTGATATGTGATTTTATTTTGGTGATATTTGAAATACAATTAAATGTTTCTCATTTATTATCCAACTATGAGGGTAACTCTGTATACTAATTTTGAAAACTATATTCCCATGAGATATTATACATTAAAATAGTATCTCATTTCATATAATCTGATAGTGATTCAAATTTTTTTTTAAATTTTTTTAGTTCCTATAAATAGAAATATAGACTTAATTATCAATGAGAAAACCACACCATTCCCTAATAGATATATATAATCAGTGGAAAATTCATATTTTGGAGAATATTAATTGGGATTGTTCACTAGAGATCTATAGAGTATGTGTTGTTTTTCTATACATTGATGAATTTTCATAAAAAATCTATTACCGGATTCAATTCAGATGGAACACTATAAGGATAAATATGGTATGAAATGTCATTCATCATATTATTGGCATGAGGCTGGTGAGTTAGTAGTTAGGGGATCAGTAGGGTACATGATACATCAGAGAGAGTTTGACTTATTCAAAAGTATTTTATCATAAATCAATGGATATATACATCTTAAACTTGACATTGGAGGCACCCTATGGTGTTTCATATAGAAGACTTTATTTTTCTGAGAGTGACTCCACGGTTAGGACAACAACGTTTAAGGAATAAAGGGAGCATTATATTTCACAATGTCATACCCTTAAATTTAATTTTGATTGTTGGATAATTCAATTAATGTTATTATATTACTTCTCACTACTATATTAATGACAATGTGTTCTATGATTCTCAAAACCATAGGTACATGCCTAATCACATGCTATTTATTGTCTATGAGGATATAAAGCAGTTTCCGGAGGAATATTACATTAAATGAAAAGTGTATATTGAAGAAAAAAGTGAAAAACGTATTATGAATGATGATGGTACCAATTTTATAGGCTCTTTGGCATAATTGATGGATCTTAGTGGTGTTTTTGGAGAAGGAGTATTATTTCTGGCCTTAATGGGTGGATTTGCTTGGGAAAATGTTTCCTTTTGTACTTGTTTTGGAAAAAAATGCATTGGGGGTGTAAAATATTTATATATTTTATATACAATCAGTTATGTTTTGATTATTCCCAGATATAGGTTAATAATTTATTCTCTTATATTGAAATTCGGACAATGAATCAAAGGATGTAGCTACTATGGAAAATGGGTAGTATAGTCCCTATAAAGATATTAGAAGCTCCCAAGTGGGTATACTATCGGTTTGTGGATTTCTATAGAACCCATGGTAATAGATGGTTCTTAATGAAGAGAGGAGATTCCATCCATCACACCGACCATCGAGAGGTCATTCATAGTCCACTAGTGATTCCATCGATTAGCTGGTAAGGCTCACCAACTCACCGATGTTCCTAGGATTTATGTTCATTAATCTCGCCCTTCATTTTTTTAATTCCCTTCAGTTTGAAAAATTTTCAATGCACAATTATGACTCTACACCCCATATTTTGAATTTAAGACCTTTTATAAAACTCAAGAGTTCTCCCATTAATCACCCATTGGTTCATCAATGTTTGATCAATTTTTTGATACAAGAACAATAAGAGTTATGTAGATCAACACCAAATTCCTCTTCCTCTTTAAAATATTTGCAAGAAAGTAAGGCATATCTATTTTTTTTATTCCAATATAATGGATATTTTATCCATCCTTTATATATTAGTGGTATATCTTGAATTTTGATCATATACCTTTTTTTATCAAGATCTACCATCAATTACAAATTTTTTCCTTCCTAATATTTATGTATCATCTAACTAGACCATTTATTGGAGGGTGATTGATGATAATTCTATAATCTATTTGTCATACTTTGGTATATTGTGGGTGGATACAATAATTCAATGACATCCCTTTAACTAAAGTATGATTCAATGGTAATGGTTTAAATTTATATGTTTTTTATTAGACTCATCATATTGCGACTCTCTTCTATTTAAATCTCATCATGTATTCCTTTCCCAGTGATATAATGTGTTTTAGATAGACGTTTGTTGGATTTACATGTGGTTATATTCAAGAATTGATATTGAATTAATGATCCATTACTTATTTAAAAATGGATATCATGTTTTTAGGTCCACTTCTTTGAAATACCACTAAAGTTGTACTATTAAAGAACACCCTAATGTATGTTACTGTAGAACCACTTTAAAGAATTTTAATCTCCATTGGTATGTCCTTATAAATAATCAGATAGATGAAAAAAAACCTGAGATAGTTATCCTTAATTCTTGGTATAGCACTCCATGGGTCCAAAACATTGTTTAGGAATAGATCATTGATACATTTTTGAGTGCATCATCAAAAAATAGGTAGAATTATTCAAACACTTGAGAGTCCATTTTTTGATCATATGAATGATATGAAATTATGTGTCGATATCCTTTAAAACCTATTTAGTTAAATTACATGCGTTTATGTTTGGAACATGTTTATAGATAATAATAATATTTTTTGTTCCTCTATATGATATTCCATGTTTCTATGTGATGAACTTGGTACATATTGTATCGTTATTCTACTCATGGTACCAAAGTGACTATTGGACACATTAGGGAGTAGTGGCCATATCAAAGAACCTTTTTGGAACTACATATTAAATCAGCATAAGATTGTAATTTTTGAATATTTATGATAATCTTACATGGCCTGACTTGCACACATGATGGTATTATGTGATATAAACTATGGAGCGACAACTGTGAATTATAGTCAATATGATCCTACATGAGAGATAAAAATATGTAATGATATCCTATTATGGTATTTCCTGGAGGAAATGGTACCACAAGCCTCTTAATTATAAGTAAGGAGGGTTTTAAACTTGTGACATTTTCATGATGACCCAGATATTCTTTTGGCATGGTGATGAAGTTCATTCAATTGGGATTCATGGTGGATTGTTTAGTCCAAAAATGCTTTGTGTGGTTTTTATGATTTTTTGAAAATTTATTCATTATCATGAATTATAATACTGTGAATGTGAAGTCATTATTATGAATAATTAGTGGATTCTTACTATGTTTATACTCACACCATACACTAGAATATTAGTTCATGTATTGACTTCATGTATAGGGATCTAGAAAGGGAAAGGGGCCCATGATAAAATATCTTGATATGGAGCAAAGATCTTGTAGAGGTACTGGTATGATCTCTAGATTATTATTTTAGGTTTTTATTGTTATATATTCATAAAT
This sequence comes from Viscum album, assembly GCA_963277665.1. Lineage (NCBI taxonomy): Eukaryota > Viridiplantae > Streptophyta > Magnoliopsida > Santalales > Viscaceae > Viscum > Viscum album. Next base: position 438,690,815 of record OY728158.1, read on the forward strand.
ATTTACTCTCATTCCTCATTCCACGTATGAAGACACATTTATTTATCTTTAATTATTTGTTTTACATGTGTGATATATGATATTACATTATGATATCTTATATTCATCCTTGATTAAGCTGAGGTGATTTATAAATAATTCATAATTAAGATGTATATGTAAGATAAAACATGTATATAATCCCCATTTGTATAATTGATACCTTCACTTCTAGTCTATATCCTCTTTCAAGCAGGGCAGAGTGCATGATTACTTATAGCTCTCCAACTTAGACCTCATGGTTCTTGTTTGGGTGTTACAAAAACATAGTGATAAGACCCATATTTTTATTCATAATTGTTATTTATTAACTATATATTTACCCTTATTTTCTTACTATAGAAATTTTTTAGTCTATATAACACTTCTCCATTAATATGACATAATAATTATTTAATCAAATTAGAAATTCAATGTGTTTCCCTTACCAATTATAAAATGAAACCCTCCTCTATCATCAATACACCCTTATTTTCTACATAGAATAGCCAATTCCTAAACAATTATATTATTATCTTCATTATACATTAATTATCAGTACTATAATCCTTAAAGATAAAATTCAATATTTTATGATATGGTATTTAATAGAGGTCTACTAAAGAAGAGGCGATCTTTTGAGCATGAAAACTTCAAAAATATTTAATTTTTAAAACGTATTTATATGTGGTATTTATTATAAAATATTTCCGTTATTATTCTAAATTTATATAAATTTTATTTTCAATATGTAAGCACCATTATAGACCATTCTTTCAATAAAATTAGAAACTAAAAGTACTACCTGTGTGTATGTGTGAACACCCACATTCAAATACTGATATAATTCATTTTTTGTCACTAAAAATCATGGTTAGTTATTATAATGGATATAATGTTCATAATTGATATATATGTGACAATTATTCTTCTGTTATTATAATATTTTTTCATCATTCTTTCCTTGTCATCTTTTGGAGTATAATTTTTTTTCGATCATATATTTGGACAACCACCTCTAAGAGGCATTGTGATTCATTTTTCATTTAAGCATCACAAGGATGGAAATAATAATATTTTTATAAATATATATTATCTTACGTAAATGATGATTTTTGGAACTTAGAGTTTTCATAGATGGAAACAGATTGTATTTGGTGCTTCTTTCCTACCAACAATGTATTGATCAATCAGTTCAAAATATAAGTGATCTCATAGTGAAGGAGGCTTTAGTGTTGATGTTGGAATAATTTTCTAATGTTATCCAAAGGTTTGGGTTCCAGAACATGGAAAATGAATATTTTTTAATTCCAAGGAACTATTTTCATATAAATAATATAGTAGCACAAATGATTATTTGCGGCTTCTATATCTACAAAAAATGGATGATTTGGGGAAATCACATCAAAATACAGAAAACTAATCTATTTCATGAAAGATCAAGAACATTAATAAATTTAAAGTTTCATGAAATAATAAGTTTATTACACACCCATGTAAATGATGGGAAGATTCAAAATAGTATTGAGTTTCACGCTAATGGTAACATGAAATCGTAAAGTTTAATACACATGGAATGTTGTGTTCATAAAAATGATTCAGAATCTAGTTTTTTAAAGGGCCAAATGAATCAGTAAATAGGTGGATAACCCCTTAATTTGACATAAATCTCTTAACACAAATCCCTAGTATATTCTTCATTATATATTTGTGTGGTGTATATTTATATAAATAATATAACTTGTGTTTAAATTGAATAGGTGAGTTTTTTGAAATATTCAGTTTACAATCCATATAGAGTTACCTGAAAATAAATGTTTTGTGAAGACTAAGTGTTTGTGTGATAGTTAGTGTAACACAAGAAAACCAATGTTACATGAAAAATATGGTGTTTAATGAAAGTTAAAAAGCTATGTGAATATGAAAGTGTTTCAAAAATATAATTATGTTATGTGTTTTTGAATGAGTTGTGTGAACAAAATTATTCCAACATGTTTTCTAAGTAAATAGTTATTTCATGAGAATAAATTAAAAACTACGGTATAAATAAAGTATCATTTTAATCTGGTGAAACCAATTATGTTACCAATCTATTGATATGAAATTCAAGAAAATAAACATAAAATAACTCTACCCAAAGTATTATGTAATAGGTAGTTGATAGAAGGTATCCTACTAAAACACTGTGTTATACATTAAATCATTATAAGGGAAATGTTCCTAGAATAGAGTGATCATGTCTAAAAATTGTTAATCCACAATATCTAGTGATTTTTAGTGGATTGAGTTATGATCGAAACACTATCGGTGTGTGTTCGTTTCACTATCCCTTAGTAGTGATTCCAATAATGTTATTTAGTTCAATTTTTGTTTATTCATGTTTTTGTTTTACAATTTCAATATTCTATAAGATATTTTTAACAAATTCATACCAATGTGGGGAAGATATTTCTCACATTAAAATAAATAGATGAAATTCCAAGACACCCTTCCCCTCTCGAGGTGTTCCATAGAATTAAAATTGGTATATGAGGGTATAAGTCATAAGTGATAAAAATATACTATATTTTTGTTAGAATATTCAATGAATGTAATGGGAGTTATGGTTTTTAATGAAAAAAATATAGGTTTGAAATAATAGAATGAGATCTCATTTGTGATCCCCCATTACAGAGTTTATCTATTTCATAGTTCAATGGATTGAAGTTAGTGATTCAATAGGTCTTTTTATGAATCAAACAAACCAAAAAATTCAGGATCAAGATGCCAAAGATCCAAATTATCTTACAATAAAACTATATGATAAAATTAATTTGATGAAAATTTGATTAAATATGTACAAGTACATTTTAGAAAACAAAAAAATATATACGAAGGCGATAAAAAGTGAAGGTGTCCAAAATTCATGTTTTTAAAAATCATATTTATGATCGGAAAATGAAACCAGATAGAAATGTAGATAGTTTTTTTTTCACATTACTAATTTTTTTCTCGAAAATATGTGAAATTGGGGATGATATTAAGTATATTTACATTTTAAAGAAAATCATGAGAAGGGTTCCCCTCTGTAAAATCCAAAATGTCATCCCCTGTGTACAAGAATATGTTTAATATTTATCATAATAATTCTCTAATTAGTTTTATGGATTATTAAACGAGATTAAAATAATAATATACAACAATTTAGGTATAAAAGGAAAGGAAATTAATATAAATGAAGAAATAAGAAATTTGTAATCATAGAAATTATGGACATAATTTTGATAATGAACATCATTCTATTTTTCTAGAAAATTCCATAGTTGAAAAAGGAAATTCATACTAAATATTCCTATATCTTTTAATAGTGTCATGTATTTTGGAACATTGTGGCTCGGTGATCCAGGAAATTAGATGATGTGGAAATTGAACTAGAAATAATTGAGAGGCTATATTGTGGTTTATCAAAAAATGTATAATTCAAAAAAGTAAGGGAATTATAGTAGAAGATATTAATTTTCAATGATGAAAAATATTATTAATACATGTTGGAGGATGTATATATTGAGTTTAAATCTGATGTTGAATATTCAATGATATTTATGGTTTAAAAGGTAGAACCCAAGAGGGGGCACGAAAATCATTTAGATTGTTATTTTGATCCTCAAGTTGATCATTCTTATTCGCTAGATTATATTTAAATTCAATGAATGAAAAATATAATGATTGGATAATTCTAGTATGATTCATATGTGTATGTTGATCACCATGAATCCAAGATTGATCAACTACATGAAATAAAGAAGAAAATTGGTAAAACTTGGGTGCTAATAATAGGTTGTTGAGTTTAAACTAAGGAATGAGCTGTATGAAAAATTTATCAATGACCTTATATCAAGAATAGAGAAAAAATTTATGACAGTATTAAGAGAAGAAAAAGAAGTTAATTTATTATTTATTAAACTAGGAACATAATCAATTTCGATGGAAATAAGGAAGAAATTAATTTTTAGGATGTGTTTAGATGTATAGATTATGGAAACTATTAAATGTTGTTCTATAGTTGTATAGATTACATTGAATGATCATTGATATAAATTTATAGGAGGAACTATAATTGGATGTGATAAGGAATCATTAATGTATTTAAATACGATGATCCAAAATAAAGGGATTCATAAAGTTGGACATATCATAAAAGATCCTGATGTTTTAATAGAGACAAGTTCAATCCAAATATATAAGAGAAATTAAAATAAAACTCAATTCTCTTGATACGATATCTGATAAATGAGGTATATAAAAGAATGATAAATATAGAGTAATGGTGGTGATAAGATATTTCCTCTTATGAAATGTCAATTAGGTTGATTTATAGGCCATAACAATTCTTACTATGAATTTGTAAGGATTTTACATAATGGGGAAACATAGAATTCAAGAAAGTATAAATAATAGGGAAACATAGAATTCAAAAAAGTATAATGAGATCTTATACATCATCATATACATGAAAAAATTTCTATATATAAATTTAATTTTATAATTTTGGAAATTTTGATATTAATTTTCTTAGGATGAATGGTGGAAAATATAACTATAGAACCCCAAGACAATTCAATACTAGTAATCTAATCAGGATTAAACATGGAAATTAAAAATCTCCGCAAGATGAATAATATGAACATGATTCAATCATGACTATTAAAAAGATACTAGAGAGGCCATATTATTCCCCTACTAAATCATGTATCTCTTTAAAGGAAAAAAAGTTGATTTATAAAGACATCTTAGAATAGATCACACTAAATTCTAGAAATAACTGTAACACCTGGATTCTTGATAGTGTATTATTATCCCACATGAAAATAAATGAATTTTTTTTTGATACATTTTACGAAAATAGTTAATGGAATATTAATATTTAGAAACAATGGTTTCTTAAAATTTTGATGAATAGAAAGAAATTTTAAAATAATGAGGTAATGAAAACATATGTGCTCTATTTTTAGGGATTGTTTCATAATATATTCAGTGTGATCCAAAGATGTGAAATAATAATTATAGTGAAATTTAATAATAAAGGGTTCACAAAAAATGTCAGGAAAAGTAATTATCTTAGTAATGACCGGAGGAAAATGGTACTTTTTACTAGGTTGATAGAAAATAAAACCCTTGTTTCTTATCAATTGAAGATGACAAACATGTTCTTACAGAGGATAGACCAAAAGAATCAATAGAACATGGAAACAATATCAATGCTAATGAATTTTTTGACATTATCAATATGTTGTCTGATTGAGAAATGAAATTTGTTAATTTCATACACGGAATTATTGTCCAAAATTCTTATAATATGAGAAACAAATTGGCATTATTTTTTTTAATCATCTCCACAAGAATGTGTATGGTAAAATGAATGTCGATGATATATAAAGAGATATTAAATATATATTATTTATTATTATATTATAATTTCCTGTGTGATGTTTAAGTATTATAAAAATGATGTTATAAACAACATGATCTGATATCTTTAAGGAGTTAAGAATGAAACTGGACACAAAATCAAGATATAATGATCTAAAAATCGAACAGAATACACATCCATTTATTTTGAAAATTACCTCAAAAAACATGGCATAAATTATGAGGTTTATTTAGTGATAATAAATCCAAAAATGGTGTTGTTGATGTATTAATTCAAAAGGTGAATATTATGTCTTAAACTATGTCGATTAACAGAGGTGTTTGATTACATTAATAGAAAGAGGATTTTTCAAGATGTGTTACATACTAAAAATTTAATAGGGATGAGTCTAATAGATAGTAATACAACATTTTAGATATGTTATGGATGGAATCTCCCAATAAGGTATTTTTATATTTTTGGAAGGAAATTATTTATTTAAAACAATGAAGGAAATCAAGAAATGTATGATGATGATGTAGATGAGGGAGACTTCCTTGAATACTAAATGAAGATTAAATCCTCTAAAAGATTAATAAATCATCCTAGGATGATTTTGGATCAAACTTATTTCACGATCATTGATGATAAGAATATGAATACATATATGGGCCCATATAAAATTATTATTTAGGATGAGTAAGAAATTGGAAAAGGGTTAATTTCAAATACATAATTTGGTGATGTATTGTTAAACATTGAGGATTATCAAAATGATGGTGATTCAGAAGTAGAATTTGTAACACCCCAAGATTCCACGGTACGTTTCCCTTTGAATAATGCAATTGCTTGCATTATACGCAGCTTCGAGATTCTAACACACCGTGAGTAATGAAACTAGCCGTTACGAATAGTAATACCCACTTTTTGAAATTTTTTATATTTTTTCATTCAAAATGGACTTTATTTTGGGATTTAGAATATTTAAATTACCCTAGGGTGAAATTTTTGTATTTTTCTGAAAACATTCATATTTTATATGAATAGTGAAAATTTCTAGATTTTAATTAAAAACAACTTTTTTAATCGAAATAATTACGAGTGATCAATAATGAATTTGAGTCGTTTAAAATTATATTTAAAATATAATTGTACCATTTAATAAAATTTTGGTCGTTGGACGTAATTTCACATTTATACCGGACATAAACAAGTGTCAATCTTTTTAAAGTTATTATTTTTTAAAAACACGCTTTTTGTTTTGACAACGTAAATTAATTTTAAATTAATTTATGCCACTTCTGTGTTTTGAATTTTGAAAAATGGATTCCATATTTAGAATTAGTAGGTCAAAATTGTGTAAATAGGTATCTTTTATTTCTAGAAATTTTTAATAATTACTTCCGTAAATATTTTATTTACCATCGTTAAAAGGTAAATATGGTAATTAAGGGTACAAAAATAATACTATAATAATACTAAATTACCCTAAAACGTGTCCTAATAAAATTTGTTGACACATGTTCAACCATGGGAATCGTTGGGTCGATTTTGGGACCCCATGGAGCCACATGTAAGTGATAACGACACTTTATATTAATTAAGTTAAAGTAAATACAAAAACTACTTAAGCATATATCTTTTAGAAAAAAAATTTAGTAGGGTTATATATGTTATATTTTAGACTATAAATATTCATTGGAAATATAAAAAGATTTCATACATCATGGTAATTTTTTTAAATATTTAGACATATGATAAACTAAATTATTTATGACACAATAATGATGTAGTGTTTACCTCATTAATAAATGATTTAAATAAATAAGATTATAAAGACTAAAATAATACAAAAAACCTGTACAATTCTTATTGGATGGTTTTATTTCGACCATGAGTCAACTTATATTCAACTTTAATGAGTTTTTGACCTTTAGAAATCGAATATCATTATATAATAAAATAATACATTCAATCCTTCCTAAAGAGACCCTCCTCCCCCATATAAAAGGATACCAATTCTAACCAATTACTCACACCTCTCAAGCCTTTTGGATCGTCCAACCTGTGACCAATTAAGCTCACTACATCCCTCTACTCCTCCTATAATCCTTACCTTAGGCAGAAGGCCCTAAAGATTCATTTTTGGTTCAAACCAAAAGGAGTTGCCCAAATTAAATGCAACGCTTTCTCTTAGATTCTTTTATTTTATTTTACTTCTCCAAACCCTAGAATCTTTTTATTCTTTTCTTTTGTAACAAAAAAGTATCCTAAATATACTAGGATATTTTTATTATATGTTTTCAAACTAAAATTAAACAGACATCCATCTAATGGGTGAAGAACAAAATGTTTCTGTTGATGGAAACCAAACACCTCACGAAACGATGATTGTTCAATTATTTTCTACCACCTATCATGGTGGCCATTATGATGGAACTATAATTAAATATGATATTTATGATATTTATTTTATATAGAAGCTTCTGTAATTCCATTTTATAGCATACCATTATTCCTTTCATGATGTATATTTAGATGCTAATTTCATTTGAGGAAGTGCGAACTACCGCCCCTTAAAGTGATATGACTCGTTCATACCATACATGGAATGTATAAAGGATGGTGTTAATGAAATTAAGTAACATATATAAGATATTATATTATAATGGAATAATAATATACATATATATCATTTGGTATTGATTCTTTTTAAAATAAAAAATGAAATGGAAGGAGCGTTTGTGCGTATGTACGGACTACCGTCTCCACAAAAGCGATGAGATTCATTTCCCATCGCATAAATTAAAGTATAATTCTAATTTCATGATTAAAAATAAAGTTTTAGGACATTATATCATTCTGGATATGAATAAGATACAACCTATCCATATCAAACACAACTTATTTAACAAAACATATAAAATAAAAACGAGTAAGTTAACACCTGAAACGATGATAACACTAAGATATTATTAACAAAGTAAAGTGAAAAGATCATATATGATATCATATTAACATATATGATTCTTGTATAATTTAATAACAATTATTTAAAAATTATACAGGATGTTAAACTACCCTCAACCATGGAAAAGTACAAGCTAAAAGTTTATTTTAAAATCTCTTAATTATCCAAAGTTGTTTATACATAATTATATGTAGGGACTTCATCATCATCCACACCCATGTTTCTTAAAAATGTATTTCAAAAAAATTTCACTATTTACTAGAATATGGGTTATAGTCATTTATACCCCTATTATACGTTTTATATAATAGTTTGAAAAGAATCATTCCATCATTTTCCAAAAAGGTCCTTTTTAACCTTTTCGACAAAATTATGGTATGAATGTCTATTTTTAACTTATACGGCGGGTGTGCCTATTTTTCCTCCATTATAAAATAATAGAATCTTCCCTTACAAGATTATAAGGATATTTTTAATGTAAATGTTTTATTTTATAATTATTTGACTTTTAAATGGTTTAAAAAAAGATTTTTCTCTCAAAATAATTTTGATTTCATCGATGTCAACATCGTTTGATGGATTTTAAGCTGATTTGATGTTGATTTATTATGATACAAAACTTCAATATTTTATTGAATGTTTTTTGATATGTTTGACTGTGGATGTGTTATTTTTATACCATTCATGGTTCATGGAAAAATTATTTACATTTCGTATGTTATTTTTAATATGAATGTTTATGTTATGTTTAAACCTATTAATATAAAGAATGAATTGGACCTAATAAGTGAAGGGTGGATCCCGCTATATCTCTTAGATGCATCGGTAGGTCTCATGATACAAACTAGTGTCTTGGCACAAGGCCTTGACAAAATCTTATTTGTAGTCTTGGCACAAGGCCTTGTCTACGTGGTTATAATAGTCTGGAATTATGCATTCCATCATTATGAAAGTGGTTATTGATATTGAATGTGATTATTTCACTATTAAAATATCCATTTGAATAGGTAAATGAAATTATTTCATTTTATTTTTTCCATATTATGTTAAAGTTCATGTTTAAAAGGCTTTTGTTTTAGTTATACATTGCCTTAAATGTTTATACTTATTTATGAAAGTTTCCTCTATATTGTTATCTTTACTGGGAATTTGATCTCACCCCTTTCTATGTTTTATTTTTCCCAGGATGTAAAGAAGTATTTTATGAATGACCTTCAGGGATAGTATAAGGGGATATGTGTGTGGAGACAAGATGTTCTTTTATTTTTCATTTTATGATGTTATGTAAACTTTATGAATGTATCTAGTTATTCCTAGGCTACTAAAATAATCGGTATTTAGAGACTTGATCTTTTGTGATCATGCCAATGTTAAGTAATAATGCACCGACTCTGGGTAACTGGGGTTGAGGCATTACAGTTGGTATTAGAGGGAGGTTTAGTACAAACCTTGAGAGAAAGATTTAGATATACTCTGATTAGAGCACATCGACCTAAGATGGAATTTTAGGATTAGTATATAAGAATTTCCTAGAATTTTTGTATTGTAGAGATTTTGTGAGTTTTATGAGAAATACATCCCTGTCTGGATACGAGAAGGTAGAGGCGGCTCTGTCACAAATGTACCTAGGGGTAAAACCTAAAAAAACCACTTTTAGATAAACTCTAACGGGAACTGGTGCATGACAACGGGCCTTGCTGCACTCATGGTTACGACACTCCCGGGGGGTATTCTTAGGTTAATTCTTATTTTCTATATAAACCATTATGAATGGTTTATGTGTATATACGTCCTCAAAGAAATTTTTTATTATTATTATGTATTATATCCATAAATAGTTCAATTTATGTTAAGTGTTTTACAAGATTGTAATTATGTATTTTGATTCATTAAATAATATGTTTTATGCCATTGTTTAGAAATGGCGCCTAGTGGAAGGAATGGGAACCGTATCAATGCACAAACTCCATGTAGGGATTTCCCTCCTGCTTAAGATAATTATAGTGGAGCTAGTGATACAACTGGTGTTGATTAGCTTATCACCATACTGGGAAAACACACTCATGTTATGAATAATAACCTTTCCAGAATGGAGCACCTTGATCTACAGCGTGGAGGATCAATTTTAGATCACTTCATGAGGCAACAACCACCAACATTCAATGGGAGTAAAAATCCCTTAGTAGCTGATAAATGCATTAATTCCTGAGAGAAAATATTCCATGCTTTGGGGAGTAGTGAAAAGGTAAAAATTGTCATGGATGTTTACCACCTCACTAGAGATGCTGATCAATGGTGTTCATTGGTTCAAAAAACTAAGGAAGATGATGAAGAATCTAATATGGTATGGAGGGAGTTAAAAGAGCTTTTCTTAGAAAAATACTTTCCTCGTGACAATTGTGCAGATATGGAATGGCAATTTCTAAGTGTAAGGCAAAAAGACGATGAGAATGTCGCAAAGTATGAGGCTAACTTTACAAGGTTTGTGAGGTATGCTGCATATTATATACATAACCCAAGAAGTAAGATTGATCGTTTCTTTTATGGGTTAAAACTGTTTCTCCGTCGAGCATTAGTTTCACAATTCTTCTTGTTGTACGAAGATATTGTCTCATGCTCTATCAAGATAAAAAAATAATTCTCTAAGTTAACAACTTTAAAGAAAAGAAAAAGAAGAAGATATCTAGTGATCAATCTGGGAATGGAAATAAGGGGAAGAAGGGAAATGTTAAATATCCATCATGTAATAAATGTGGGAAGAAACACCCTGGTACTTGCTTGAAAAAAATGGGTGTCTATTACTAGTGTGGTAAAAATGGACACCAAGCTCATGATTGCATGGGGAAGAAAGTAGCTACTGATTTACAATGCTACAATTTCAGGGAGATGGGAAATTATGCAAATGAATTTCCTAAGAGTTAGGGGAACATACCTCATAAAATCCCTTGGGATGAAGTCCAAGCTTATGATATCACTACTGCTGAGGTAGAAGCTCAGAATGGCATGGGGGCAGGTAATTTAATGGTTTCATCAAGTTTAGAAAATGCATTATTTGATTTTGGATCGTCACATTGTTTCATATCTTCCTATTTTTCTAAAAAATTATATATTTCCAATTTGATTTAACAAGGGAGTTGCCAGTTAAAACTCATAAGAGAAGTATCATTATTACAATGTTTTGTGGATCTGTTCCCATTAGGGCATATAAATGTTCTTTATCTGCTGATATTATTGTTATACCTATGATTGAGTTTGATATAATCTTCTGTATGGATAGGATTTCAGACCATGATGAAAAGATTTATTGTAAGAAGAAGGAGGTTACGATTTTTTATGATGATGATAAGGAACACCTTATCTTTAGAGAATAATCATAACCACCTGATTCTTAATAAGATCCACCCCCAGTAGCTCAACTAAATTCAATAATTGGGGAGAAAAAGAATGAAATAACTATGGGTATGGAAAAGAATGATCAAACTGTAGATTTTCCTATTGTGAAAGAATATGTATATGTGTTTTCAGATGATTTACCTGGACATCCTTCAGAACGAGAAATTGAGTTTTCCATTGATTTAATTCATGGTTCAAGGCCTATATTGAATACCCCTTATAGAATGGACACTGTGGAATTAGTTTAACTACAGAAACAACAAGATGAATTGAGTAATAAGGGATTTATTCTCCATAGTGTTTCTCCATGGGGGGCCCCTATCCTTTTTGTTAAGAAGAAAGATGGATCTATGAGGTTATGTATCGACTGCAGGTCAATCAATGCTATAACAGTAAAGAACAAGTATCCCTAACCTCTCATTGATGATTTATTTGACCAAATGGATGGAGATAAATACATTTCAATGATCGACCTTTGATCTGGATACCATCAGTTGTGTGTAGAGAAGAAAGACATTCCAAAGACATCATTTTGAACCAGGTACATGCATTATGAGTTTATAGTAATGCCTTTTGGATTGACTAATGCACCCTCTGTTTTCATAGATCTAATGAACATAGTTTTCAAGGAATATCTCGATGATTTTATCATGGAATTTATTGATGATATCTTGGTATATTCCAAAACCTACGAAGACCATGAAAATCACTTGCGCATTATCATAAAGACTCTTAGAAGACATGAATTATATGGAATGTTTAGCAAGTGTGAATCATGACTGCAGGAGATCTATTTTCTTGGCCATATTATCTCTAAGGATGGAATCACTATTGATCCTTCCATGACCAAGGCAATCCATGAATGACCAGCACCAACGAGTATAACTGAGGTACGCGGTTTTATTTGTTTAAGAGGTTATTATTGATGTTTCGTACATAATTTCTCCTGATTGGCTAACCCATTAACAAAGCTCACATGTAAAGGGGTTAAATTTTTTTAGACAAAAGATTGTGAATTTTTTTTGATGAACTGAAGAGAATATTATTCAATGATCCTATATTGACTCTACATATCGGGGAATAATGGGTTCGGTATTTATTGTTATGCATCGAAGAAAGGACTTGGTTGTGTCATTATACAGAATGATATGGTTATTTCTTATGCGTCATGATAGATGAAAATTCATGAGAAAAACTATCCTAAACATGATCTTGAGTTAGAAACTATAATATTGGCTTTGAATATTTGGATACACTATCTCTATAGTTAAAAATGTGATATTCATACTGATCACAAGAGTTTGAAGTATATTTTCTCACAAAAATATCTCAACCTGATGAAAAGGCGATGACTTGAACTACTCAAGGATTATGATTGCACGATACACTACCACCCAGGGAAGGAAAATAAGGTGGCAGAAGCTTTGAGCTGAAATGATCATGGAGTTTTGAACAAAATGAGAGTTGAAAGGGATCCTATATACATATATCTAGTATATATGGATATTGGAATAACCATGGAAGGTGAAACATCAATGCTTTTTCAAATGGTTTCTAAACCGACTTTACTATAAATGATTAAGAGTTCTCAGACCGGTGATGAAGATTTTCAAAAGAAGAATAATGCTATGAAAGATGGGATATTGAGTGACATTGTGTATGAAGATGTAATTTTGATGTTTGGGAAGAGACATTGTGTTCCCAAAATACCTTATTTAAAAAGGGAATTGTTGGATGATTCTCGTAGTTCCAATTTCTCAATACACCCTGGGAGCAGAAAAATGTATAGAGATTTGAAGGAACATTTTTTGTGGGACAACATGAATATGGAGATTGCTGATTTTGTGTCAAGATGTATGGTTTTTCAACAAGTGAAAGTTGGAAGGAAATATCCTGGTGGAGTATAGCAACCTCTTCCCATACCATAGTGGTAATGTGATAATATCACGTTGGAATTTGTCATGGGACTACAAAATAATCCAGAAAGGAACGATGAAATATGGGTCATTATTGATCATCTTACCAAGTCAGCTCATTTTATTGCTATAAATGAAGATCTACCACTTGAACGTCTAGAGAGACTATATATTAATGAAGTTGTGAGACTTCATGGAGTACCCCTATCAGTTGTTTCAGACCGCGGTCCACATTTTAATTAATGATTCTAGAAAAGTCTTAAGAAATCACTGGATACTAAACTTCATTTGAGCACTGCCTATCACCCCCAAACTGATGGACAATTAGAAAAGATTATTCAAACCTTAGAATACATGTCGAGATCATGCCCACATGACTTTCAGGGTATCTGGGATCAATATTTACCTCTGGTAGAATTTTTCTATAACAATAGTTTCCATTCATGTATTTGGATGGCACCATACGAAGCATTATACTAAAAGAGATGTCGCACACCAACCTGTTGGGATGATGTTGGTGAAAGAATACTTTTAGGCCCAGAACATGTGGTGGAAACGATGGAAAAGGTGAAGGTAATCCAAATCCCCATCAAAGCAGCTCAAAGTAGGCAGAATAGCTATTCTGACAACCAAAGGAAGGATTTGGAATTTCTGGTAGGAGATCATGATTTCTTAAAGGTATCTACATGGAATGGAGTTACAATATTTGGTAAGGAAGGTAAATTTAGTCCCAGGTACATTAGACCTTTTGAAATTCTAGAACGAATTAGGGCTACAACTTATCGTTTGGCAATGCCAACAAGTCTCTCCAAAGTTCACGATGTGTTCCACCTATCACTGTTGAGAAAATACATGTCTGACCCAATGCATATACTGAATTATGATGAAGTAGAACTGGAACCCAATATGTCTTATTGTGAAGAGCTCCTCAGGATTCATGATACAAGAGAACAAGTGCTGAGAAACTGGACGACTCATCTGGTAAATGTTCTATGGAGAATACATAAAATGGAAGAGGCAACGTGGGAACCTGAGGAAATTATGATGAAGAATCACCCGAGTCATTTTATGTCGTAATATTCTAGAAATTTCGTGGATGAAATTATTTGAAGTAGGGGAGAATGTAACACCCCAATCTTCCACGGTATTGTTCCCTTTGAATAATGCAATAGCTTGCATTTTATGCAACTTCGAGATTCTAACACACCGTGACCAATCAAACTAGCTGTTATGAATAGTAATACCCACTTTTTGAAATATTATAAATTTTATCTTTCAAAATGGAATTTATTTTTAGATTCTAAATAATGAAATTATCCTAGGGTGATATTTTTGTATTTTTCTATAAACATTCATATTTTAACGAATAGTGCAAGTTACTAAATATTAATTAAAAACACATTTTTAATCGAAATAAATAATTTTTCTAAATTATGAATTTTATTGTTTTTAAAGTATATTTAGAATATATTTTAACCATTTAATACAATTTTGGTCATTGGATGTAATTTCAAATTTAAACTGGACATAAACAAGCTTCAATCTTTTGATAGTTATTATTTCATAAAAACACACTTCTTATTTTGGCATTGGGAATTAATTTTAAATAAATTTCTACCACTTATGTGTTTTGAATTTAGAAAAATGGATTCCATATGTATAATCAGGAGGTCCAAATGGTGTAATTAGGTAACTTTTTTTATAGATATTTTGAATAAATACTTCGGTAAATATTTTATTTACCATGGTTAAAGGGTAATTCCGGATAATAATGGTAAAAAAGTAATAATATAATATCACTAAATTACCCTAAAACATGTCGTAACCCTATTGGTTGACACATGAACGACCATGGTAATATTTGGGTAGATTTTGGGACCCCATGGATCCACTTGTAAGTGATAATGACACTTTATATTAATGAAGTTAAAGTAAATACAAAAATGACATAAGCATATATCTTTTAGAAAAATAATTTTTACATATGGTTATATATGTTATATTTTCAAAAGTAAATATTCATTAGAAAGATAAAAATATTTCCTATATCATGGTAGTTTTTTCTAAATTTTTCAACATGTAATAAACTACATTATTTATGACACAATAATGATGTAGTGTTTACCTCAGTAATAAATGATTTAAATAAATAAGATTATATTGACTAAAATAAAACCAAAAAACATGTCCATTTATTATTGGATGATTTCATTTCGATCATGAGTCATATTATCCTCAACTTTATTGTTTTTTGGACCTTTAGAAACCGAATATAATTATATAGTAAAACAATACTTTCAATCTTTCCTAAAGATCCCCTCCTCCCTCTAATAAAAGGACACCACTTCTAATCAATTCCTCACACCTCTGAAGCCCTTCGGCTTGTGAAAAAACTGCCCAATTAAGCTCCCTACATTCATATACTCCTCCTAGAAGCCTTAACTTAGGCATAAGGCACTTCAAGATTCCTTTTTGGTTCAAACCAAATAGAGTTACCCAAATTAAAGGTAACAATTTCTCTTAGCTTCTTCTCTTTTATTTTACTTCTCCAACCCCTAAACTCTTCTTATTATTATATTTTATAATAAAACCAGTATCCTAAATATACTAGGATATTTTTATGATAAGTATTAGAGCTGCACTTACACAAACCTTCATCCAATGGGTGAAGAACATAATGTTTCTATGGATGGAAACCAAACGCCTCACAAAACAATGATTGTTTAATTATCTCATACCACCTCTCATGGTGGCCATTATGATGGAACTATAATTAAATATGATGTTAATGATAATTATTTTATATATAAGAATATGTAATTACATTATATAGCATAATATTATTCATTTAATTTAGTATATATATATATATGATAATTTCATTTGAGGAAGTGTGGACTACCGCCTCTCAAAGTGATATACTCGTTCATACCATACATGGAACATATAAAGGATGGTGTTAATGAACTTATGTAACATATATAGGATATTATATAATATTGGAATAATAATATACCTATGTATCATTTGGTTTTTATTCCTTTTAGAATGAAAAATGAAATGGAAGTAGCGTTTGTGCGTACATACAGACTACTGTCTCCACAAACGTGATGAGATTCATTTCCCATCGTATCCATTCAAGTGTAATTATCATTTTATGAAAAAAAATAATTTTTAAGGACTTGATATCGTTTTGGATATGAATAAAATAAAACCTATCCTTAAAAAACATGTCTTATGTAACAAAACATATAAAATAAAATGAGAAAGTTATCACTGGAAACGACAATAATACTGAGATATTATTAACAAAGAAATGTTAAAAGATCATATATGATATCATAGTAATGTATATGATTCTTGTATAATTTAGTAAAAATAATTTCACCATTATAAAGGAGGTTAAACTACCCTCAACCAAGGAAATGTACAAGGTAAGGGTTTATTCCACAGTCTCTTCATTATCTGAGGTTGTTTATACGTAATTATCTACTGGGACTTCTTTATCATCCACATACATGTTCCTTAAAAATGTATTTCAAAAGTTTTTTACTATTTACTAGACTATGGGTTAATGTCATTTATACCCTTTTTAGATTTTTTTAAAATGGTTTGAAAGGAATCGTTCCATCGTTTTCCAAAAAGGTCATTTTTAAACATTTCGACAAAATTAAGGTAATAATGTCTCTTTTTAACTTATATGGAGGGTGCGGCTATTTTTCCGTCATTATAAAATCATCAATGCTTCCCTTACAAGATTATAAAGATATTTTCAATGTAAATGTTTTATTTTATAAATATGTGACTTTTAAATGATTTAAAAAATAAAGAGATATTTCTCTCAAATAGTTTTGATTTCATCTAGGTCAACATCATTTCATGGATTTTATGCTTATTTGAAGTTTATTTAATATGATTCAGAACTTCCATATTTTATTGAAGTTTATGTGATATGTTTGACTGTGGATGTGTTATTTTCATTCCACTCATGGTTTTTTTAGATTGTATTGACATTTCATATGTTAGTTTTAATAAGAATGTTTATGTTTTATTTAAAACTATTCAAATAAGAAATGCATTGGACATAATAAATTATGAGTGGAGCCCGCTATAGCTCTTAGATGCATCATTAGGTTTCATGAGACAAAATAGTGTCTTGGAACAAGGCCTTGACAAAATCTTATTTGTAGTCTTGGTACAAGGCGTTGACTATGTGGTTATGATAGTCTGGCATTATTCATTCCATCATTATGAATGTGGTTATTGATATTTCATGTGATTATTTGACTAGTAGAATATCCATGTGAATAAGTAAATTGAATTATTTCATTTTATTTTTCCCATATTATGCTAAAGTTGAAGTTTAAATGACTTTTTTTAGTTATACATTTCCTTAAATGTTTATTCATATTTATGAAAGTTTCTACTATATTGTTATCCTTACTGGGCATTTGATGTCACCCCATTATATGTTTTATTTTTCCTAGGATGTGAAGAAGTATTTTATGAATGACCTGCAAGGATAGTATAAGTTTATATGAGTGTTGAGACAAGATATTGTTGTAGTATTCATTTTATGATGTAATGTAAAATTTATGAATGTATCTGGTTATTCGAAGGCTACTAAACTAATCTATATTTCGAGACTTGATATTTTTTTTATCATTCCAATTTTATGGAATAATGCATTGACTCTGGGTAACTGGGGTTGGGGAGTTACAGAATTGGAATAAATCACCACTTCTAAAGAAATTATACTAGTACCTCAATGGATAAATAGAAGAGAAAATATTAATATATCAAACATTATTAGGGATTTAACCACACCTACACATTCAAATTAAATTATTAATGAGGAACATTAAGAAATATTAATTTTATTTGGAACCAACCTCTTTAGAAGAATAAATGATGGATGAATCATTGGTTAAGTCCACTAATGAAGAAAATTATTATAATAAAAATAACTAGGATTGGTATCTTTTTAAGAGATAAGAAATCAACAATGTTTTTGGTACTACGTGGATATCTAAAAAATGTATTTAGTTAGAAAATGTGATAAGAGACAAAGAACTCTTGGTGTGTAATGTATATGAATAGATTTAAAGATGTTTTTTTGAATAAGAATTTTCTCAAGTAGTTTTACTACAGCCGAATATTCTATTCCTAGACATGGAGATTTAAAATGGGTAAAAAGATTACATAATAGAAATAAAAATGGAATTCTATAATGGTGTTATTGAATAATAATTATAAATTGAATAAAAAACGATGTTTATGATTGAAAATAATAAAACTATTATTTTTAAATTATTTATTGCTCATTATATTCTGAAGAAAGCACCAAGAGAGTGGTATTCTTGGATGGATTCTTATATGAGGATGCTATAATTTCAATGATAAGATGTTTATAATAATCAATATGTAATGAAATATTAGAGATATCATTTTTTGATATTTTTAGGTGTATTATATTGTATATTGTGGAATAAGACATGGTTCAATGGAAGAATTTTTTTATCATAATAAATTTTAATTGGAAATGTAAATGATCGGTAAACTCTTGTACTTTTTGGGGATATAGGGGATTCTATAGAAGGAACAAGAATTCATATCTTAGAAAATGTTTTCATGATAGATTCTAAATAAATTAAACATCCATGAATCTAACATAATATTTACACTAATTAAATTCATGAAAAACAATGTAATAAAGTATACTGGGATATCATAGGATATAAATATTTATAGTAGGATCATTAGAATCCATTTAAATTGGAAGGAAAAATTTCTATATATCATCATTAGAACATGTTTACCAACTGTCCATCAAGGTAATTTGATGGAATGTAATTTTACAATAGTTAAAGGAATAATGATTTTTATTCAATGTTTATTCGTCATTAGATTATAATTTTCTTTAGGAAGGTATAAATAATTGTCCCCATTTTTTGATGCCAACTGGGTTAGAGATGCAATGGATCGAAAATTCCAAATTTGGGGTGAAATCTTCTTCGAAAAAATACTATTGGGATTTTTGAGGAATAAATTGGAATGGACATCAATTTTTTACTATTAAATCTAACTATATATCTATGATAAAAGAATGCACCAATATTTTAAGGATGTATAAAAAATCAATGATGGTGATAAGGTAATACAACCAATGGTGATTCTTTATGACAAAAAGATCAAAACTGATATCATGAAAAATTTGGTTAAAGACTTTCATACCAAACATATTAAGATCAGGTACAGATTAATCAGATAAAAATATGTATAATGTGTGATTAAAAGGGGTCGTTCTATGTATAATTTACAACTATTAAGAATATTAAAAAATACATTGGTTGGACCAATGTTTGAGAAACATAGGTTGTACCTTAGTTTTTACCCACCTCCCATTACAAGAAGAGGTTCTAATTTATCCATGTCACCATTTTTTATTAACAATTTTCTGTGGATCTGATTCATCTATATGGGGGAATTTTATCCAATGTTGTTTCTTTTGATAACCAATGGTTTGATACTATTTCTTTCAGTTTATTTCCAAAGGGGTAGAATGGTGAAATTCATTAGAATAAAAGATTACTAAGGCTTTAATATAGTGAGGTAGTTTATTTAGATAATAATTAATCTCATGAACTATTTATTTTATCATTAAAATTTTATAATGTAGTATTATAGAGATGTATGCTTCATTTCATGCATATCATGTTTCTATTTGATGTTTTTTTGTGTTGAATTTCTATGTATATTTCCAACAAACCCAAATTGGGCAATTTTTGGAACTATGAGTTTTAACTAATAGAAAAGGAATTTTTATCAATCCAAACTAGTTTAATAAAGGAATTTTAAATCCATGATATCTTACAGTAAAGGTGAATTACTTGTAGAATGTTTCATCCTTTCACATTATTTGAAAATTTGGAGGGTCAATGATTTGGATGATGGATACTTTTATTTGTAAATAGAATGATTTTATTGTAAATAAAATAGTTAAGAAAATGAGTAATGTAGGATTATATAGATTCAATTAAAAAAATATTTGGGTCCTTTAGATACTAATAATAAATGTCTATCTTATCATAGAAGTAATTAAGCGTTATAAAATTCAGAGTTGTGTGACCAAGAAAGAATTGTGATCTCCAATGAAATAGATGTGTTGTTGCATAATAGTAGTAAGTTTTATGATAAATTTAGTATCAAATAATAGTGTTCAGTTCCCATGTAAATTTGTATACACATTCAAAGTCACAAAAAACATTTGTGGAAAGGTTTAACTCGATATATAAATATAAGGATAACATTATCATTTGGTAAAACCCTCTCAATTATGATCAGGGGAGTATTCATTATGGAAGAGCTTAATAAAGTTGAGTTTCACAAAGAATGTCTCTTGTTTTTTTATAGACCAATTGATTATCGTGAAAAATTTTGATTTTCTGAAAGTTAAGGTTTATTGAGAAAACCAATTTTGTTGGAAAAACTAAGGGTTTTTACAAAAGAAAGAGTTACACAATAGAACCACAATTTCAGGAAAGATAATTTGTTACAAATATTATAAAATTTTGTATGAATTGGAATCTATTTCATTAATGTGAAAATTTTCTGAGCATATAGAAGTGTTTCACGAGCATCAGGTTCTAAATTTCTATTTTTCGTAAACAGTACATTAAATAAAATTTATTCTAGAAAATGGTGAAATGGAGTCATATTATAATAGAGAAAAAATAATTATATGCCTAAAATATTGATATAAATCACATGTTGATAAAATAGGAAATACATCACACACAATGGTTTAAAGGGTGAGTCAATAGAAGTGATATGAGGGGGATAATGTTTTTCACTAAAATTCATGTAAAAGAAGTGTGCCTAACATGAAGTGATAGGTTCTGAACAAGTATAATACACAATATGTAGTAAATATTAGTGGATTCAAGTATGACCAACACATTATTAGAGTGTGATCATTTTTCTATACCACAGTGGTTATCTTAGTCTAACTGATGTTTTGTGTTTTGTATTTCTATAAATAAATGTTTGATAATTGATTGATTCCATCAGAAAGGTTATAAAACATCTTAATAATGTGGAGAAAATATCTATATCATTAAATAAAATTCGTGAGAACATAATCCCCCCATCCCCTCAAATTTTGTTCAACGGCATTAAATCCATGGTCATTGAATTGTGAATTATAAATAAAATTTACTTCTTACTATCAATAGAAAAGTGGAATATCACTCACATGTAAATACAATGTACCATCTCTATGAAATAATGGAAATAATTATTCATTAATCTTTTCTATGATTAATTATTAAAACATATTTATTAATAAATATATTAAATATATTATTATTTATATTATTTATATGATTAATCCCCAACCAAGGTGTGAGGACTATAGCCCTCGAATCAAAACACACATGGAAATTAGACTTGTTTTTACCTGGAATATTGTATTAATAATAAAATTTATAAATAAATGTATAATGGTAAATTATGAAGTAATGAAATCATCAATGATATATATATGACTATGGATGTTTTATATATTTATAATATATATATATATTTATTATAAAATATATTTGAATTCATATGATGTATACTAAACATGCGTTAATGGTTTTATGATTCAATCCAATTTTAATTAGGATATTTTATACTTGAAACTCCATTTAGAAAATGATATGATCTTTATATGAAAGAAAACATTTAATTATTAATATATTATATTTATTTTTATTGGGATTATATATTGGTACCATTTTTCTCTATTTGGTACAAAAAATGGTACATATATTTTTAGAAAATATGACCTCATATCATCTATTTTGGGTAGAACATGTTTTCTTCCATATTTATGTTCCCTAAAATGATTTGGAGTTTTTTTCTAATTGATTATTTAATTTATTTTTTTCCAATGTTTTAATAATTTATGTATATTATAAATGAATCTTTTGTAATTATCTGATAAATGTACATTTTAGAAATGGTCTGGATAGAATCATTATATAATTGACTTCAAATAAATGAAATTTAATGTTATCATGTCCAATAAATGAGTTAAAAAATCCTTAAAAGGATCTATATTTTATAACATTGAAAATTTTCTTCCAAATAGTTTTTAATATTTTATATGATAATTATTTTATTTAAAAATTAGAATGTATTTTCCCAATTTAATGTACTTGTATTTTTTAAACAGTTTCCAAATCTTTGCCACGAACCATTGATGTATGTTATGATTCATGGAGGATATGATTAACTGATACCATCTAGATTCTTTTTCTATAATTTTATTCATTATGATGATGAAATATTGATGGAACATTGTATATTTTCAATGAGATAATATATAATAAAATGACAAATCTTTTTATGATCTAGTGGAATAAATATGAATGTATAATTATTATGTGATGTTTCAATATGTAATACTATTAAAATTTATTGGGATTTGTCATATTGATATCTCATGAGAGTATGATTATAATTATTCACCTGATTTGGAATAGATTTGTTTAAATTTTGATCACTGAGAATGATTTTTTCTATATTTTTTCACAATATTATTCATGAAAATTATTGTGAATTATTATGTACACATTTTGATTATTGAATATGATAAATTTATATATATTCACAAGATATTACATATTAACATGTTTGTGATTACAATGTTCAAAAGAATATTAATTCATATTATTTAAACTCCAAATTTCTATGGTATGACCCTTGGATGATGATTGATATTTTCCCTCTTTTATGCATCGTTATTATATATATAAATTTGTATGGGAGTTTATTATCTATTATATTATGGGCATGAACATTTATGATTAGATTATGCATTGAATTAAATTATCATACACATATGATAATAATATGATATATTATGATTAATATATCCCATATTTTGCCTTACTGAGTATCTAGGCTCACTAATTATTATATTTCCCATCAAAATGTATAGGTTCATAGTTTTATGTATGATTTTTAAAGAAGGATATTAATATGAATAAATTAATATGAGACATTGAACATACTTTATAAAATAAGACAATTACATATCATGTATCCATAGTCCCTAATACAAAAACGTAATCTAGTGTGTTTCATTATTAAATTCATTCAATATTCATTGAATAGATTTCATATCTATGAATAAAATTCATGGGTCACTTTAGTAGGTAATAGTGTATGTTACAATTAATCATTATGATTAGCTTAATTTTTTTTTGAAATATTTATAGATAAGACTATGAATTTAATACCATCATGAAGCATTGGGGACGCATATATTAGTTTACTTTTCATTTAAATTATATCATTCATTAATTATTAATAAGTGGATGTGGATTTGGAATTAATTCCCCTAGGGGTTATAAACCAGAAAACTATTATTTGTATAATAACTCAAACCTCAACCTAGTCCTCAGTTGTGGGCCTAAGAATTCACCACTACCTTGAAACTCATGGAGGATATACGTTGGTTTTATAATTTTCACGTTGTGGAAAATAATAAATTAAATCAATTTTAATTTATGATATTTAATTATGACATAGTTTATGTGGAACTCCAATAATCTAATGTAAGATCCCTATAATCGATAGCGTGTATTTCAGACATCACCAATCGTGTAAGATAATAAAATATCTCGAGAAACAACTATATATTTATTGTTTTACATAAGTTAAATAAATGATACTTCTTATAATTCACACAACACAGATTTAGCATGTGTTACATGCAAGGGTGAAAATAATTAATTGTTTTTTTTACACACTATAGAGCCCTTCCTTGATAGCTTACACTATATGCTAGATCGAGTTTCAGCAGATAACAACTCATTATTAAAATACTATTATATAATATAATGTTATATATCATAGTTATTATATTAGTGGTTATGAGTAGTATTAACTAACATATGAAAATTTATGGTTTATATAAAATTAATTCATGGGTTAACAATTATTGATAAATTAAAATAAGAACCAATTAGATACAAAAAGAAATATTATTATTTTTATTCTTCCAAAAGAGATTTACCTTAATAAACACAACTAATTACAATTACATAATGATTTTATTTAAATATATATTTTATATATCTAATAAAATATTTTCTATAATTATCCATTAGGTTTTATATAAATAATATAAAAACAAACCCTATTTCACACATAAAAACATATATATTTATAAAGGGTATTTTGTAGCCATTTAATAGAAAACCATTGTTAAACATTAATTTTGGAACACTTATAAATTTAGTTTAATAAAATAAAAATAATTATTTAATTCATAAATCCAAAATTATTATATGGTGAATTCATTTCATTTTTATGAGAAACTTCATTTTTTTCATGAATAGTGAAAATACTGCATTTTATATAAAAACTGCCATTTAGATTAAATAATTTTTAATATTATATTTTTTTTCCAATTTTTTATAAATTTACATTATATAAATTATACATTTATTAACATAGTTTATAATAAATTTCACACTGTAAATGAATATTAAAAATCAAAAATATTTTGAACATGTTTATACTAAAACCAATTAAACTGTTTGTCAGTAATATTAGCATTAATCATAATTTTTCCATATCTGTGATTTCAATTTAAAAAAACTGAAATATGGAATTGTAATATAAATGGTATATTGAGTCTCATAATATCAATATAATTTTTTCCAAAATGATTAGTGGTTGTAAATAAAATTACTTTTAGTGATTATGGTGTAATTATGATTAAAATCGACCAAACCATATATTAAAGAGCCCAAAGGAACTATAAAAATTGTCAACACAAATTTTATATCCAAATTTACTATATTCACCTTTTATATTTTATTTTTTTGGGGTGGTATGAATTTTTTTAGGTAATCTTTTGTTTATACCTCACTTGTTTCCAAAAATTCTGAATGAGTCGTTTTGCACCCCTATAAAAGGCCATGACCTCTCCACCTACATAACACCTCTCAAGCCATATTGAAATATCCAAAATATAACCATGTAGTATAACAAAATCCCTTCCCTAAAATTATAATCCTCCCTGTGGGCATGAATCCACCTAAGGACGCCATTTGGAACAATCCAAAAGGAGTTACCCAATTTAGAGGTAACGTCTTCTCTCAAGATTTATTGTTTCATTTCCATTATCCACCACCTAAAATATATTTTCTCCATAATTATATAAACAAATAGTATCTAGAATATACTTGGTTGTTTTTAATTAATGTATTTTACCTACACTTATACCCAAATTCAATTAATGTGTAACGAACATACTATTTCTATTTATAGAGAACTACTGCACCACAGAATGAAGATTGTTCCTTTTTCCTTAAACACCTCTAAAACAAGACATTATAATAGAATATATGTTTATATATTGATTATATATGATATTTATATTTTTTTATTATACTATATTTTTATTTAGAACATACCATTATGGTTTCTGTCAGGTGTTAATATGATAATTTCGTTTGAGGAATTTTGGACTACTACCCCCTCAATGCGATATGACATGTTCATGCATACAAGGAATTTATAAAGGAAGGTTTTAATAAACCTATGAAATATATATAAAATATATTTTCTTCAAGAATTATAATATATTTAATTATAAATTATCTTTCAATAATTTAATTAGAAAAAAAAATAAAGTCGCATTCATGCATACGCACGACCTACCGTCTCCATGAACGATGAACTTCATTTATTATCTCATAATATTATACACTATTATAATTAAATATATACTTAAATTAAATGATATTGAAATCATGTTTTACATTATTTATATGATGAAACAATAGTATATTTAATTACAATGATAAATAACATGATAAAACAAACTCGCCAAACTAGGAAATTAATTCTTGAAATAGCCAAAATAAAAAAAAGTTTATTTTCAAATGGGTTATAATATATTATAATAGGATCATTAATGATATCATAAATATTTATATTCTTATTTTTTATGTTATTAACTTGTTTTAACCAACTATACAAGAGGATAAATACCACACAACACAAGGAATTTTAAGGTAAGGGATTCTTATCTCATATTTTTTACATCTCTGAGATAAATTTCATTGTCACCACATACATATTATGTGTAGTGTATGCACTAAATTTTTTTTATATTATATTAATAATCCCCATATAGTCATGGTATCATAAAATTTCATTTTATATTATTCCATAATTATGTTTATGATTTAAAATGTTTCTAATAAATATGGGACAATTTGGATTGTTTAATGAAAATTTTCCTCAACAACAACATTAATGACTATTAAATTGTATTTTGATTAAAGATATTTTATGACCATGTTTCAATAAAAATATTAATTTTATCTCCTCTGGTTATTCATGAGCATTTTCAAGTGTTATTTCTGTTTGTAAACACTTTGTTACTCAATGTTTTTTAAATTTTTTTCAGGAAAATCATACACCATTGGTCTATTTAGTCTGGGAACCTATTTTGTAAGAAAAAATTCTTTATTAAAAAGTTTTACAGAAATGATTTAATAATATTTGTTAAATGGTTTTTTACCCCTATTGGAAGTTTACAAAATTTTTCAAAGGAATCTTATTTTCTCTTTCTAAACAATTCGTTTTTATAAACTTTTAATCATGCCAAGTGAATGTCTTATTTACCTTATATGGCATGTATAGATTAACCCATAATCATTACATAAAATATTATATATCATTTTTAAGTGGTTTTTTTAATGAAGCATATTTTTTAAAATTAATTTTATATTAATGGTTTTTTCCAAATTATTGTGTAATTTATCAAGAATGTTTTTAAAATATATTTTTGTAATATTTATATTAATTAATGAAATTAACCTTTTATTTTACTCCACGTAGTGTATTTTCTATTAATACCATAACTATTCTTCCTATAGATGGTTTATTATTGATTTCACAAGGATCATATTTACATTCCATTCCTTCTTTTCTTTTGTCCCCTAAAATATTTAGTCTCCTAATATCATGGAATTTACCCTAATTATTGATATAATTTATCATGGTTAGTACTATTTATAAACCATATGAAATTTTACATATAAGGTTTACATTAACAATTATTTTATTATTTAGTTAAATATAGATAAATTTCTATCTCTTAATCCATATGAATATTTGAAAACAAGAATTTTGAAAGAGATTATATGATATATGATGAATATTTTGGAATGGTATGACATTGGTGTGTCCCAATTTTATATATCCCAATGAAAAATTGGTAGTATGATGGGATTAGTAATTCAGATGTCGTCCATAGATGGTTTTTTACAAAAAACTTAGAAACCGTCTTGTGAAAATATTTGATGATAAAGGTACCATGTACTCTGAAAAATAGTATCCAATAATAAATAATTTTACTCATTTCTTTAGTTTGAATAAATTCTATTAGAAAGTTATGGATTAGATGAAAATTATTTCTAGTGGACATGTACTCAAATTACAGTACAAAAAAAATGTGTTTTTGATTTGAAGTGAAATAATAATAAAAGGATTACAAGGATTTCTATTGAAAAATGCATTTGTGGATTATTATTTGAAATTTAGTAGAAAATTTATGAAACTAATTTAATATAGATAGATGTGGGAATATTTTCTTTGAAGATTTGGAGGAATTATATTTATAGTTATATGTGTGATATAAATACTAAATATAAAAATTTAAATTATATATTCACAAAGAATGGTTTGAACATGTACTAAAGAAGTTTGCTGGAACTAATTACTAATTATGATTTCCCAATTAATTCACACCCTGGGATGGAAATAATGGTGGTTAACTCATTGATATAGAAGTATCATGCTATTACTACTATAACGATGACTGAAAATGATCCACTACTTATGAAATTTAAAATAAGTAACCTTTTATGTCATTTTTTATTAATATTTTACTTTATCATATAGATGATTACTGATATTGAGTATTTATATATCTATTTTAATCTTTTCTGTTTTTTGATAGGACTGATAAATTTTCACTTATATAGGAACCACATGATCTATTAATATATTGATTTTAGTACAGTAGTCATAAAAATGATATGTCATAGAAATTCACTTTTTATAATATAAGATAATATATTGTAAAACACTAACTAATAAAGACAACCAAATGATGAAATTATGAAGAAATCATGTAATTTTGTTTTTTCAATTTAGACATAATGGTGTTCCGTAACTCTTAAAAGATACCCTTGAAAGTGAAATTTTTACCCTTCTAAAAATAAATTTTATTAATTGATGTTCTTTTACTACAAAAAAGGTCTAGTTTTGTGGTCATTGAATTTCTTATTATCATATTACCTATCACTATCGATTCCTTGATATATATTTTATTTTTATTCCAAGCCTATATTTCCACATCCCCCTAATGTTCTCCTTAACTAGGAACATAAGTATATGAAACTCCATCTGATCATTAAATATCCAATATCCAATAATAAATCAATGTTTTACTATTCATTTTGTTGTTGTGGGTTTTCAGAAAATGAATTTAAATTTATTAAACCCTTTATAACCATTATTATATTATGAGGGAGAGTATTATTTATGGTAAGTAAAAAAGATACAACTCGGGATTTTATTAAAAAATATTAATTTTTTTTTAATAATTATAAATCCCTCTTTTCATGGAATATCAGGTTAAATTTGTATTATGATATATTATAAACATGTTTTTATATTAGAGGGTAAGAATTGAATCAACTACATTATCAAATATAAGTTAGTTTTTTAAAAAGCCTTACAACAATGATTTATTCCCCGAGCATAATTTTAATAATCACATAATTAATGAAATATTAATTTTCCATGATTTATATCTTTTTTTACATATTCTATATTTTTACCTAAATAAAATATGCTCATAAATTATTTAGATGATTTTTTTGATACATTATATAAATATATTTTTAATCATGAAAATATTATTTAACCGATGTACATAAATAAATATAAAATAATTTAAAGTTATACATTGTTATTTTCTTAGATAGTAGCATTCATTTTGATAACGTTTTTTAATTTTAAATACTGAATTAATATCTTTTTATGATTTAATATATAAAAAATTATGAATTATATTGTCAATAAACTAAACTTATATTAATATAAAGGTGATTCAGTATTAAGGAATTGATATACATACACATTAGGCAGAAAAATAAATTTCCATAAATCATTTTATCATATTTTGGTTTTATATTATTAATAATTTACATTAACACAATTATAAGTGGTATTTGATTTAAATAAAATCAATTTTGAAATCATCATTCTCTTATGGTGAAATTTTTTGTGTTCTTAACTAATGTTTATTTATTTGTAAATACAAGAAATACTGTTTTTAAGGAAAATGATCTTCTCATTTTTAGTATTATAAAATCCCCACTTTTAGTTGAGTTTTATTTAAATTTATTTAGATTATTCTTGATAAAAATAATTCAATTTACATCTTTTGATAAATATTTTATATCATATTTGTATAAAAATACTTCTATAATTAGTTGAAATGTTTTGGAAAACCATTTTTTTTCTATCATTTTAATATTAAATATCTATTGACCATTTATATATATTTATAAATGAAAAATTTATTCCATATTTTTTATCAAATTTAAAAAAAGTATTAACAATTAATATTTCATTTTTTTAAAATGAAATATAATCATGGTGGAAATATTACTCCCCCCCCCCAAAAAGGTATAACATTTAAACTATGGTCAAAAATAAGTGATTAAGGCTTAATTTATCATATTAATTCCTATTATATGATTAATTTATAACCTTCACAATATTGTAACTAAATTTAACTATTAATGGGATTACATTCAGTGATTATTACTTAAAGATATTTTAATCCTTTAATAAAAATAAAGGTGTATCCCTTCCCCAATTTATATAAGGAAACCCAACCTGTCAATTTATTACATGAATTTGATAAACAAAACTTGAAAAAACTAGTAAATTATATTTTAAAATTACTTATTGATCATTAAGATGTGATGGTATTCATAAATTGGCCATTATTTGGGTCTTTAAGAATAGATATAATGGGTTTATACTAAATAAGTGGTAATAATCACACCCTACCTCTTCTAACTTTTTCCTTCTTATAACTCCTATAAATCCATGGTATTCATCATAAAATAATAAAATCAGAGTAGAAAAATATAGTGAATGTTATTATGATTATAGAACATCCATTATCCTCCCTAAATTTCATATAATAGTATTTGCAATACACCATTCATGGGTACATGTGGACTGCCAACTCCACATAACAATATAAATCACATTCTATAACAACAAATAATTGATGGTTTTTATGAAAGATGAAATGATTGTTATCATATTTATTAAATAAATGTACTTTTTTAATTATAATAAATTATCTACCACTGTATTATCACATTTTTTTGGAATACGATAACATCATCCTCGTATACAAGAAGACTATCGCCGCTACAATGTGATTTGATTCATATATCAAATGTACGTTACATTGAAGGTAATGAGGATATATTTATATAATATATATAACATATTGTTGATACAATAATTAATATTGAAATTATAATTACAATTTTTCTTTCATTCATTCTATCCATAAATGATTTGAATGATTACCTTTGCATACATACAAACTAACACTCCATGAAGTGATGTAATTTTTTTTATCACTTATTTATATGTATTGTTATATGAATTTAAATAATAAATAAATATTAAAATTGTGTAACTATAATATTTTTGAAATAGATAATAAATGACCAAGGTCCAAGGATATGATACATTGAACTGAAACACGAAAATAAGGCCAGTTTTCACCATGATGTTATATTTAATGAAAACACTATTAGTAAATGATTAATTGAAATTATAATTGGTTCAAAACTTGTATTTTATATATTAATATATTTTTAATCATAAATGTATAAAAAATATATAATTATTATATTTTCTTTTTTAACACATACAAACAATATGATACATGAGTTTACTTATTTTTGTTTCAAACCAATTTTAACTAAGAATGTTTATGGTTGAATTTATATTGAGTAAATTACACTAACATTATCTGATGAACCCCTTTAATTTTTCGTGTCCTCAAATTTATTTATTTAATTTTCTTTAGTTCTAGTTTATTTTCTTTTTTAATAATAATGGTCCATGGTTTTTTAAGAAAATACAGCCTTTTTTATCAACTTTCACTAGGAAATCATTTTTCTTCAATATCAATGAATTATAAAATCTTGTAAATACTGTATCGATTATTGTCAATTAATGTTTAAATTAACTTTTTTCAATGTTTACTTTTTATAAAAATGGTCTAAAAATATTTATCTTTTAATTTTTTAAAAATTTTGTTTTACTGAAGGTTTCAATATAATCAATGATTTAAATTTTTTTTAATGAATGGAATTTCGCAATGTCATGGATGCCCAATGTCTATAAGGTTAAATTAAAACATTTCAATGGTTATTTTTAGATAAATGCTTCCCCTAGTATTATAAAATTATTTAAATAAAACACAATAATTTAAACTAGAAAATATATTTCCCCCATGAAATGATTCATTATTTTTTTTAATATTTTCTTATTATATGAAAAACATTAATGTAACATATACATCAACGGGGTTATGGTCCAATAAAAAAACATATTGTTTTTCTAGAATTTTATTGATTATGATGTTCAAATCATTATGAGATCCTTTTTTTCATAGGGTAACATCTAACTATATGATAAATGTTTTTCATGATCTTTTAGAATATATATTAATGAAAAATGTTTATGTTACTATTGGGTCCTTTATATTACTACAATGCATCGGGTAATGTGATATTAATATGTCAAAAGACAATGATGATAAGAATGGACATTATTAAAATTATATTATTTCATATAATAATATTTGAGTATGATTTATTTTACTTGAGTGGACAATATTATCTATGTAAATGATTATTAATGGATATGTTTACATTTTAATGATTTCGTATGATTGTCACAAACCAAGCTAGTATTACATCCAACCAGACACCCATACAGATTCATAGCATAGCCGGAAGAGAATTACTGATCCCCACGGGATGGAAATAAATGATTAGGTATCAAAAAATGAACTTTGTGAATAATTACACCCCTTTATACAACCATGGTCAAACAATGAGAATAAACATCACATAACAGGCAAACACAATAAATCAAAGCACAAAAATACCAGATTCATGTTTTTACAACCCAAACCAAAACCAAAAGAACAAAAATAAAATTTAAATATAAAAACCATCCCAAGGCCTCTATGAATTGAGAGGTAAATAACCATTAATCCACAATCACAGCCATGATACATCTTTCATTTAACTAGACCATACATAATATTTTCTACCTACACCCAAAGGTGTATATAGGGTGTGATCCAAATCCCAATAGGATTCTTCCCAAAATAATGATTCAGGGCTATAACATTAGATAAAAAATCAACAGGAACATCTCTATAAGAATATTTGAAACATGTATAATGAAACAATTTAGTGAAAACATTACCCAAAATCAATTTTTAATGAAATATATTTTTATAGTAATCATGAATGAAATAGAAATGTACCTAAAGTGTATCGTGTATAGATATGTAGAACCTTATAACATAATAATCATTATATAGGAGTGTACTATGAGTAAATATTTATTGGTAGCTAAAACTATATGGACCCTATAAGCCTCATAGCTTAGTGTTCAAAATCAAGTAACTAAACAACCAATAATCATCCCATGCAAGATTCACTAGAGAGGAAGGTTTCCCAGAATTCATGTGATCTCTAAATAATAATCCAATACCAATTTAATTCCCATACACATTCCACTAGAAGGTATCCCATACAAATGATATAGTTTCAGTGATTATATCACATGTTTAGTTAGTTTTGAAATCATTAATCCAGAGAGATAAATCCGGGCCTAAAAAACATATGAATCCATTAACACAGTTGTTTTAGTTCTCCCTCATAGAATTATCAAGATTCCCATTTCTCTGAAAGTCAATTTCATATATCACATAAATCAACAATTTCAAAAAATAGTTCATTGAATCACATTCACATTAGAAATCACCACCTTCAATAAAATACCATTTTCCCATTTCACACACACACCAAAACCATTTGGAAATAAATTTAGCACCACATTCATGGTTCACATATACAACTATGAAACACACCAAGATAGAACACATATGGAATCCAACCAATTTCATGGGATAATCCCCTTTCAAATTCTAACTAATATAAAATCCATTTTATAACATTCTTCACATTAATTTTCAAATTCAATGAAACAGTAAAAGTTCACAACAAAGATATCGATATGCAACCAAAGAACATATCATTTGGAAAATCAACTCTCCTCTCATTTACAACATTAAATATCATTGAAAATACATTTATAACCTTCCACGTAAGGTACACAACATATTTATGAAGCACAACAACAAATAACACATAAACCACAATAACTTTCCTTTAGAAAACACAATTTCATCATATGGGCATCTCAACAATGATTTGATAATTTATTACATACCAATAAGTAATCTAATGAACAAATTTATACACTCATAAAGGTAAAAAACTCTTATAATAATTACAAATCATAGAACCTCCTACCACACACAAGGAAAATTCATTAAACTGATGTGAAACATCAAAACCAACTCCATAAGACCCTATAAAGGAAGGACCACGAAAAAAATTAAAGATTTTACCCAATAAAACAAGATGAAACACTCATTAGGTTAAAAAATGAACTGGAAAATAATAATTGAAGGAGGGGGTAGAAACCCAAGAAGAAGAGAGGAATCTTGAGAAGATAATATTACATGAAAATGACTTGATGTTATATGGATACAATCACCCAAAGTTTGTTCATCAAAGGGTCCAATTAGGCTTGATGAATTCCCAAATGGTTGAAAATACTAATTAATGAAGATGGGGGTAATTTATGGTTATTATTGATGCTGTCGAAATCCAATTTTACACTTTTTAATAACCTGGATAGGTCGCATGGTTAGCACATATGTTTTTTTGAACCATATGCCACCCATATATTTTCCACTATGAAAAATGAACATTTATCCTTATTCTTACCTGGAGGATGGTGTGTGATATCCCCTTACCATGTTCCAACCCTGAACCACCTACTTTCAAACCCAAAATTACCTATTTTATACAAAAAATAACTCATGCAGAAACTATAGGAAAATATAAGAACAAAATTAGAATGAATAATACCACTGAATAAAATAAATAATCTAAAAATTATCTCAACCAAGAAATCATTATGTCCCAGGAACATCATCCAAAATCATAGTCAGAAAACAATAAAGGATAAACTTCCAAAACCCAATACTTTCACTCCCATGTCTCCTGAAAATCATTATTGTGGTAATAAAAAATTCAAAAAAATAACAGAAATCCTTTAAATCACTTTCTCTTGATAATATACAAAATTCAATGGCCTCTAAAACACTGAAAATTCATACTCCATTTCCCTCACATCCAAATTAAATGCATAAGATAGCTATGTGTTATAGTTTTTACACTGAGAGATATCGATTGTGTCATGAATGGACATCAAATGAGAATGAAAAAGTAACATATACCCCTAATTTTTAATCTCCTCAGTAATCATAAATGGTCTGACATACCTCTTCAGTATCTTCCCCTACATACCTAATTAATGGGGACAAAATCGAGGGGCCACATTCGTAAAAACATTATCAACCTCAAAAAAGAGTAAATGTAGCTCTTATTATTGGCATTAGACTTATAATGACTTTTTTACTATCAATAAACATTGCCTATTTAGCTAAAATTTTAATAATTTTATTGAAAAATTATCACTCCCCGTAATGATGGCTCACCACCAACATCAAAACACAAAGCAGAATAACATGACCAACCATAATTATCTTAAACAAAGAATTTAAAATCGATGTTTTGTAACTATTTTTATATGTGATCTCAACCAATACCAAATGTATAACCCATGAACATCCATAGTCCAACATACAATCCTAGAGCATGTATTCCAAGATCCAATTCACCTTCCCTATTTGACCATTTGTTTGATGATGGTCTATCATACTCAACATGATCTATCACCCCATAACCTTCTTAAGGACATACCAAAATTGTGAGGAAAAAAAATGGTACCTGTTTGAAATAAATTTTGTTGGAAAACCATAAAACCTTACCGTCTCCTGAAAATAAAACTAACCAAGATCACCCACAACGGATTAATCCATAAATATAATGAAATGTGTTGATTTTGTAGCACCCCAAACATTTTATGGTATTTTTTTGTTAAATACATTTGAGTCATATCATATATTTCATAAATCATGGAGTTTTTTTGATACAACACTTGGTTATTTAATAGATAGTCATATCATAGACATTAAACATAATTTTTCAATTTGTGTTTTTGGAATTTCAAAAATATGACATACATGATTGTGTTTTAAATGATATTTAGAGTATGATATTATTAACATATTTTTTGGTGAATAGAAACATACCCATATAAATAGTAACCTATCATTAGGATTAGTAGATT
The DNA here is from genome assembly GCA_963277665.1 of Viscum album. NCBI lineage: Eukaryota > Viridiplantae > Streptophyta > Magnoliopsida > Santalales > Viscaceae > Viscum > Viscum album. Next base: position 438,727,191 of record OY728158.1, read on the forward strand.
ACCCTTATGAATAGTAATATGACTTATAAGAATGATATCCACACCCATGAATGTATAAATCAATTTAGACACTTTATAAATGAAGATGAATAATTTAACTGTTTATATTTTGAGATTAAAAAATGTTTTTAATTAAAAATTTAAATGATCATATTTAGAAAATTGTTTCTGAATATTGGACTTTATTTTTGGATTCTTTATGTTGAACAAGTTTTAGGGTGATTTTTTGGTATTTTTCTGAAATACTTGAATTTTTGATGAATATTGAAATAACATAATTTACAAAATATGTTATTTATAGAGTCATCTATGATTTTTTGCTGATGTGAGCCAAATTTATTCTAATTCAAATGATAAAATTACTATTATTGGACATGGAAGACTCACAAATATTTGTATTGTTGATAAATAATAAATTATTGAAAATAATATAGAGAAATCTCATCTCCCCTCCACTATTTAAACCACCACTCACCCCCTCTTCCTCCCACACCACTCAAGATTCATGCCTTGCCTAAATTATAACAAATACTTATCTCAATAACGGTCCCCACGTTCATGACATACTGGTCTCACCAAAACCCAGAAAATAAATATCATAAGAAGTTTCTCAAAAGGAGAACTCAAGAGGTGAACCTCTCTTCTATTTTATTTTAAATTATATTACATGTTTTATTATTTTGTTGCTATCTTCTCACATAACCTCATACAAATGGCATGATAATTTTACATGTACTGGATTTTCGTTACTCTAATAGAATATTTCATCATAATATCTCTTTCCCCACCTTTTATACACTAAATGCAAACACCGTCTGAGAGGTGTTAATTTATCACACTCAAGGAATATGAGTTTTCAATTTTCATTAATATCTTCAATACTTTTCATGAAACCATTTCATTGGTTGAAACAGATCATAATTTATTTATTTTATCTTTTTTAATGTTCTAGAACCCTTAAACATTCATAATATGGAATAATAATACCAAACAAGATTATAATGCACAAATCCACCAAGCCAAATCCATGAGTTTATTTTTAGCTCATCGAATGAGTCATCCTCATGGTATATAACTGAAATCATTATATTATAATTTATATCAGTTAAATTACTCTAAAATCATATATTAAAAAATCTGAATGTTTATCCACATTTCAAAAAACCATCCATTCATGAATACAAGTAAACAGATCATGAAAATCAATTAATAAAATGCTACCAAAACCATAAAATCTAATCTACTAACCGCATTAAAACGGACCTTAATGAACTAACTAAGTTTATAAAATTTCCATTAAATTTTTGTGAAGTTATTGAATCGTAAATTAATGAAGCTAAATTTGATTATTCAGGTCGTTAAGAACAGTGAAGAACACCTTCAAGCATAAGGTAACGGATCCTCTCCCTCACTTTTGTTCAAGAATATCACATATGTTGTGATAATTTATTTTTAATACATAATGATGGGGTATGTTTTAACACCCCCAAATACAACCCTTATAATATATAAATAATTTAACAACCCTTTACCTCTCATTAATCCTTCACAAGAACACTCATAACCATGCCAAAATGTTTGTAAGAGGTTTTCACATCTCACTTTCAATTATATCAGATTTCCATTGTTTTCCAATGATTTATTTTATGTGGTATAGGTTTACTACCATTATATATATATTATCATGATTTTATTTATATTCATTGTATTCATTGAGTCATTTGGGGGTTGTTAAATTTTTTTCACATGACTCAATTGATTACAACGTGGTAACAAGATTTGTCTCAATTTTCACTTCATTATGACTTGCATGGTATTGTGCACCTACTATCTCTTATGTGGTGTACCTAATAGAAATTTGAGATCATTTTTCAATTGAAATTATATTCCATTTAAATTCAGTTATTATCATATCATAGATATGATTATTTTCTAAGTCGTATACCATTTTACATATGGTATTTATTTTGAGTGTTGTTTTAGATGTAGAAATATTAATGAATCTGTATCCTATACTATATATGGATAATGTATAGGCATATTTATAATGTGATGACTCTATGTATAAATAATTATTTGGACATACAGCATAGGGCGGGGCCTGCTACAGCTCCTCAATGCATCAGTAGGTCTCATGAGACAAATTAGTTGGTGACAAACCCTTCGAGTTTGTGTCCAAAAATTAGAAGGGTTTATACCCATAGAACTAAACTGTTTTTACAGTATTATGATATCATGTGCTAGCTACATGAAATTTAATTAATAAAAATTCTATTTATTCATTATCAATTATTACTATCCATGAGGTTTTTACTATGAAAAAATATATGGATGCAGTTTCATTCTTCGTTTATTAATGGTGTGAGTTTTTCAATTATTCAACATGCCATATTGATTAGGTCATATTATTTACAATTTAGTTATTACTGAATCATGTTTTAGCTATTTGTAACCCTTACTGAGAAATTGAGTACAACCCTTTCATTGTTTACTTTCAACAGGTGATGAATATGAGATCATTTATTGAGTTCTTTTGAATGCATTTTTTAGTTTTTGTTATGTATTGTATTTTGAAACATTTTCCAATGTAATTTGAGTTACATCTATGTATATAGCTTTTTCAAGACTACTAAAGTGATCATTCCTTTGGTATTCTCATTCCTTATATCCATGTCAATCAAACAAGTAATGCACCATCTCTAATACAGTGGGGTCAGGGTGTTACAATTTGTATAAAAGGAAGTTTAGTAGAAAACATGGAAACTAGAGTAGGAAAATATATAGTAAAGAACAAATCCAAAAGGTAGTATTTGAGGATAAATGGATTAGAAAATCCTAGTATTTTGGTAAGGAATATATTATATTAATTTTTCTACCAAATACATCCCTATCTAGATACGAGCAGGTATAGGCAGCTCTGGCTCAAATGTAACTAAGATTGAATGCACTAACAATATTTTCAAGATTATACTAGGGTATCATGGTACATGATAATGGGACATGATGAACTCTTGTATATAACACTTTTGGGGGATATTCTTGAGATAATTCACATTTTCTTTACAAGCCATTATGAAGGATTTTAATTTTTCCTCATATAAGCAATGTTTATGAGATTAGTTATGCATATAATTTCAATATATGTTTATTTATTTACAATTTGATATTAATAACCTAATATACCACATGAAATTATTTAGAAATGGAATTTAATGGGAGAAGGGGAATCAATACTCCTGGGAAATGTAGGGATCTCCCAACAGATAAAGTCAATAAAGTCAATGTTGGAGCAGATCAGATCATGACCTTATTAGGGAAAACATACTCAGGTTATAATAAATAACCATTATGAACCTGTGTTAGATAGTTTCAAATGGAAGAAGCCCATATCATTCATTCAAACTACTAATCCAGTGGTTGTTGATCAATGTATCAAGTACCCTAAAAATTTATCTATGGAATTAATATGCAATGAAAATGAAAATGTTGTATTGATACTATATTGAATCAAGGGTGACACTGATAAATAGTGGTCATTATTCAGAATACCATGGAGGAAGAAGAAATATATGATATTTAATGGAGTAATTTTAAGGAAATATTCATTGAAAAATACTTCCCTTGTGAGAAAAGAACCAAAAGGAAGAGGAGATTCCTTGGCCTAAATAAAAGGGAAGAATATAGTGTTGTAGAGTATGAGGCTACCCAAGGCTACCCAGGTATGCCATAGATTACGTATGTGACTCAGTATACAAGATTGATCATTTATTTGAAGGTCTTAATCCATGTCATTAAAGGGAACTGGATTCTCAATCATTTTCAGCATATGATGAAATTGTATCAAGTGCCTCAAAATAGAGATGGAATTTTCTAGATCAAATTTTTTCAATGGAAACCAAGATAAAAAGTGATACTCTGATAACCAAGGGAAGGTTGATGCACCGAAAAGAACAAGGGAATGACGAAATTACCATTATATAAGAGCTATTGATAGAATCATCATGGGAAATACTTGAATGGAATGGGAGTTAGCTATAAGTGTGGAGAAAAGGGGAATCAATCTAATGAATGAAAGGGGAAGAAAAAATTTGATGATTTTCAATTCTACAATTGTAGAGAGATGGGATATTATGCAAATGAGTGTCTAAAGCACCAATGAAACGTTCCTCAAAAATGTCCAAGAGGGAAATAAAGAGCTTATGTGATTACAACCATAGAGGATGAAGTTTCTAATGATGTGGTTGTAGGTACTTAAACTTTTTCCTCAAATTTAGCCAAAAAATTATTTTATTCTGAACCATTTCATTTATTTATATCTTCCAAGTTTTCTTAGAAAATTAGACTTTTCCAATTTGATTTAATTATGGATTTATTAGTAAAAAATTCAATGGGATGCACCATTGCAATAAAGGAATGTCAACTATTCCCCCTCGTGACACATAATCATGCTTTAGTTGCTATCCTTATCATCATACCAATGAATGACTTTGATATTATTCTTGGTATGTAATGGTTGTTAAACTATGATGTGATGATTTATTGAATGAAAAAGGAAGTTACAATTTGTGAAACTCGTGTAGAATCTTTTATCTTTAGAGTATAGAGATATCTATATGATTCTTATCTAGACCCACCCCCAGTAGCTCTGTTGAATTTCATTCATGGAGAGTAAGAGAAATTAATATCAATGGGTGAGGAATGAAAACATAAAATAAATGATGTGCATATAGTGCAAGAATACATTGATGTTCAGAGGATTTACTTAGACATCATCAAGAGTGTAAAATTGAGTTTTACATTGACTTAATTCATGGTTCAAGACCTATATCAAATACCCCTTATAGAATGGCCACAATGGAGTTAGTGAAGCTAAAGAAACAACCTGAGGAGTTGAGTGAAAACAGATTTATTAGACCTATTTTTTCTCTATGGGGAGCCATGGTCTTGTTTGTTAATAAGAATGATGGATCCATGAGGCTATACATTGATTATATGGAAATAAATACTATTAAAACAATGATTATGTATCCTCTACCTCAAATTTATGATTTATTTGATCAACTTCATGGAGCTCAGTACTTTTCGAGGATTGACCTTTGATCTAGATATCATCAACTGCTTGTGAGGAAGCAAGATATTCCTAAGAAAACATTTCAAACAAGGTATAGGCATTATGAGTTTACAGTGATGTCTTTTGGACCGACCAATGCACCCTCTGTTTTCATGGATTTAATGGACAGATTTTCAAGGAATATCTTGATAAATTTGTTGTGGTATTCATCAATGATATCCCACTGTAATCAGAAATCTATGAAGACCATAAGGATGACTTGCAGATTATTCTGAAAACACTTAGAAGATATGAAATATATGGGATGTTTAGAATATATAAATTATGGATTCAGTTAGTATCTTTTCTTTTCCATATTGTCTCTAAGGATGGAATCCCAGTAGATCCTGTAAAGACAAAGGAAATCCATGATTGGCATATGCCAACAAACATTACTGATATATGGACTCTTATTCTCTTTGCAGGTTACTATTGGCATCTCATTTAGAATTTCTCCAGATTGGATAACCCACTATCCAAGATCACACTTAAATGAGTTATGTTTGTATGGATGAAAGAATATACAGAATTATTAGTTTAATTGAAGGAATATTGGTCAGTGCTCCAATATTTACTCTTTCAATTGGAAGTGATGGATTTTTAATATACAAGGATTCATCAAAGAATGGATTGGGTTGTGTCCTTATGCCAAAAAACAAATTTATTGCTTATGCATCATGGAAGTTCAAGACTAATGAGTAAAAGTATCCAACTCATGATCTTGAGTTAGCAGCTATAATATTTTTAATGAAAATATGGAGACATTACCTCAACAGAGAAATATGTGAGATTTATACAGGCCACAAGAGTTTGAAATACATATTCACACAAAAATAACTCATCATGATGCAATAAAAATGGCTTTAGTTACTCAGCGATTATGATAGTTCAACACACTACCCCCTAGGAATGGAAAATATGGTGACAGATGCATTAAGTAGGAAAGATCACCGACTCCTGACCCAAATGAGGATTGAAAGAGATCCTATAATCGTAGATCTACTGAAGATGGATATGGGAATTATTAAGAAAGGGGAAACATATTTCCTATTTCAAACTGTTGTTAAACAATATTTATTATAGAATATAGAAATCTCTCTTTCTGATGATGAGAATCCACAAAACAAAATTATTGCTTTTTTGGATGGGTGATTGGAAGACTTCATGTATGAGGAAAAAGTTCTGAAGTTAGGGAAGAGGTTATGTGTCCCATTAGTACCTGAGTTAAAAATGGAACTATTAGACAGTTGTCATAGCTCCAATTTCTCTATACACCCAGTTAGTACAACGATTTACAGATATCTGAAGGAATATTTTTGGTGGGATAATATGAAGTGAGAATTTTCTAACTATGTGTCAAGGTGTCGAATTTTTCAACAAGTGAAGGTAGAGAGAAATCATCTTAGAATATTGATGCAACATCTACCTATTCCTATATGTATGTGGGATAACATTACGATGGATATTGTTATTGAACTACTGAGGACACCTATAAGGTACGATGAAATATGGGAAATTTTTGATCGACTCACATAATCAACATATTTCCTTCCTATAAGAAAGGATTTACCACTTGAGCACCCATTAAGGAAATATAATAATGAAGATGTAAGAATTCATGGTTCAATTCTATCGATTGTGTCTAATTGAGATCCCCGGTTTACATCAAAATTCTCGACTAGTCTCCAGAAATCTTTGAATACTAAACTTCGTATGAGTACTACTTATCACCCCCAAACTGAAGGAGAGTCTAAAATGACTATTCAAACTCTGGAAGACATGCTAAGATCATGATCTCTTGAATTCTAAGGTATATGGGATCAATACATGGATTTTGTTGAATTTTCCTACAACAATTGTTTCCATTCTAGTATTCAAATGGATCCATATAATGCATTATATTGAATGTGATGTCAAACTCCAACTTGTTGGGATGACATTGGTGAGAGGAAACTTATAGGACCAGAACATATTGTAGAGACCATTGAAAAGGTTAAGGCAGTCCAAGACCATACTAAAGAAGCCTAGAGTCGGCTGAAGAGTTATGCTAACAACTAGAGAAAAGGATTTGGAATTCCATGGGGGAGATCCCATATTTTTCAATGTGTCTCCATGTAAGGGTTTCATAAGGTTCAGTATGAAGGGGGAACTAATCCCATGGTACATCGGGCCATTTGATATTCTGGAAAGAATCAATGTTGTAGCTTACTGTTTTGAAATTCCTCCAAGTATCTCCACTGTTCATGATGTGTTCCTTGTTTAATTGTTGAAAAAATACATGCCAAACCCAATGCATGTACTCACCTATAAAGAAATATAATTGGAACCTAATTTTTTCTACAATGAAGATCCTATCAGGATCCTTGACACAAGGGAGCAGTTGTTGAGAAATCAGACGACTCATCTAGTAAAGGTTTTTTAGAAAAAACTCAACATGGAGAAAGAAATATGAGAACCTATGGATGTTATGAAGAATAACCACCCACAAAATTTTGGGGGGATTTATAAATGAAAAATTTCGAGGATGAAATTTCCAAAGGAGGGAATAATGTAGAACCCCAAACATTTTATGGTATGTTTCTTTTAAATATATTCGAGTCATAGCCTATATTTCATAAAGCCTTGAGTTTCATTGAAACAACACAGGGTAATTTAGGAGATAGTCATAGACTATCCATTGAACTTAAATTTTCTATTTGTCTGTTTGGAATTTAAAAAATATGATATACATGGTTGTGTTTAGGATGATATTTAAAGACTGATAGAAATAACATTAGTTTAGGTGAATAATAACATACCCTTATTAATAGTAACCTACCATTATGAATTCTAATTTAACACTATGAATTGTAATATGACTCTTATTAATGGTATCCACACCCATGAATGTATAAATAAAATTTTGTATCTTAAAAATGAAGATGAATAATTTAAGTGTTCATATTTTTTATTAAATAAATATTTAATTAATCATATTTAGAAAAATATTTTTGGAAAATGGACTTCATTTTTGGATTCTACAGGTCAAAATTGGTTAGGGTTCATTTTTTTTATTTTTATGAAATACACGAATTTTTGATGAATAATGAAATACTGAAATTTACAAAATAAGTAAAATAGACGAATAATATAGTCATGTTTTATGTTATTCTAATGTAAGACCAATTGATTCAGATTCACGTGATATAATTACTATTCATGGTCATGGAAGACTCACTATTCCTTCTCTTGTGAAGAAATAATAAATTATGGAATATAATATAGAGAAATCCTCTATACCCTCCACTATATAAAACACCCCTCACCCCCACTTCCTCCTACACCACTCATGTTTCATGCCTTGATTAAATTATTCCATATAATCTTCCCAAGGCCACTCCCCACATCTAAAATATAATGGTCTCACCAAAAGGCCAAAAACAAAGGTCTTACAGAGTTTCTCAAGGAGGAGTATGTAAGAGGTGAACCTCTCTTCTCTTTTCTATAAAATTCTATTACATGTTTTTTTATTCTGTTTCTCTCTTCTCACCTCACCTCATCCAAATGACTTGATAATTATAGTACCATAAATATATTGTATTTTGGTTATTCCAATGTAACATTTCATCATAATATCTCTTTTTCTCCTCCTTTTAAACAATAAATGCATACACTTTCTGATATGTGTTAATTTATCACACTCAAGGAAGAATGGGTTTCAATTTTCATTAATATCTTCAATATTGGTCATGAATCATTTTCAACGGTTGAACCATGTAACATCATGTTACATTTTCATGTACTTTTTATTTTTCTATGTACCTCTATTTTGGAGTAGTGATGAATGGGATAGTTAGGAGAACTTTAAATGATGTTTTGAGGTGATGGGGAGGTTGCACGGCCGGAAGACGGGTTGTATAAACTGTGCAGTCAATCTGTGGGTAGTTGGTCTTAGAGGCAGTAGCTTCCACACGGGAAGCACACAGTTTGTCTAACCATGCATCCAAACCATGCATAGAGTGTCTTTCTAAGTAGTGGCTAATGCACTGTTAGTGCACGATTTGTCTAACTGTGCAGGAAAACTATGCGGCCAGTTAAATAAGATCTTATAAAAGTGGATCTCACACATTTTTTCCTCTATGTGCATCATTTTTCCTCTTAAGAATCCCATACTCAGGATTTTGATTCTCCTATGGTCATAAAACATTCTCCCATAGTTCTGGTGGTGATCCAAAGGCATCTGTTGGTGAATTGAAGCTGGATTCTTGATTTATGTGATCAATCTTCATATTTCATGATCAATTTCTAAGATATACAAGATCTACTTCTCCTCTTCTGTCAGTTTCTTAGATCTATTCCTGTTATGGGTAGATCTATGTGTGAGGATGCCAAATATGATGAGATTTGTTCTTGATCTTTCTAGGATAAGAGATCTAAGGCGGGTTCTTGAAGAAGTAACCCCGTTTTTAGGAGTGTTCTCAACCGTTGTGGTTTTCTTCATAGCCTTTGAGGTGGGTGGTTCCATCCTGACATACCAAAGTGATTATCAATGTATTTTCTTGATTTATTTCAATTGCTGATTAAAATTAAATTCCTCAATTTTTCTTTCAATTAAATTGATAAAAACATGATTCCAGTGAATCGAGTTATTTGGAATGTTTTTGGCATGGAAATTTATAAAACCCCAATTCCATTGAATTGGGTGTGTCTGTGAAAATTTGATTATTTAAATTGGTTAATTTAAAATTTCTATTTGATGAAAATGATTTCAATTAAATGGATGAATTTAATTGTGGAAATAAATTGGGTTATTATGGAATTAGTTTGGATTGAATTTCAAATTGGTGAAAATGGTTTAAAATGATTTGATATAAACACATTGGGATTATCTTTTGAAAATGAATTTTTTGGAATAAAACCTATTTTAGTTTTAAATGGAAGAAAATCGGAACTTTTGAAATGAAAAAATGGGATTGATTTTATTTTAATCATTCTTAAAATAGTTCACCCATCATGTAAGAGAGAATGAAAGCCTCAGGTAGTTAGTGAGTTATTTGGATACACTCTATGTTAAGATAATGTTCTAAAATATATTTGTGGTGGGTGACAACCCCGACAGGTTGGTGAAAAGTATTCGTTGTCCATTTTTATAGGGATGTGTGTATACACATTTTTCTGAGTTTACATAGAGGCTTCAGAATCCTATAACTGGTTAATACTATTGTACCTTTTGGCAGATGACCATGTTGCTCTATTGTTTATTTATATTTGAGAAATAATTGTATGCCAATGATTTTAAACTGCTTTAAATGCCTACTGAATTTAAATAAACTGTTTTATATAAATTTTTTGCTTAACCCATTGTTTTAAAAATATTACATCATTTATAAAATCAATACTTAAAATATTTATTTACATCATTTGAAAATGTATAGCTTGTTTTGATAAAACATTTTTTTTAATTTCCAAACCTGTTTAGTTTAAAATTGAAAGCATTTCATTGGATAATCTATATTTGGAATTTGTTAAAGAATATTTGGTGGTATCCTACTGGGCTGAGGTTCACACCCTAGTTTTTCCTTCGCGTTGTAGACTTCCTTCTTCCAGTCTCGAGCAAAGGGAAGTAATATCTTGGAGAAGGATCCAGCTTTTGATCTTCTCTTGGTAAATTATGTCCTTAGGTACTTTGGGACTATTTTTCACATTTTAGTACATGGGATTTAGTACTTTGGGCTTTTTATGCCTCTTTTTATTCTAGTACATTACTCCTAGTGGAGTTTCTTTTGTAATTCATACTTCTTCTTTTTTCTTTTGATTCCTCACTCTTATTGGAAAATCGTTCCCACATGGACGTAGTGTGATTCCAGGTGCTAGTCACCGACCCATGGGGATTGGGAACTCCCTTCGTTTTATGTCAGGGTGGGCTCGGTTATCGGGTTAAAGGTACCTATGTTGGTTCGTAACAAAATGGTATTAGTGGGAGGATAAGCATCTTACCTTGATGACAGTATGCATTTGAGTATTCTTGTCGGGACTTAGGAGGTAGTTGTGATTGAGTGACTGACCAACTCTCACCACAATGAACCTTAAGTCCCCAGGGTTGGTTAGGGAAATACAACTTTTGGATTAGTTGTAGAATATTCCTTATTTTTATTTGGATAGAGTGGAATCCAAATTTTGTTAATCCCTTCTATTAAGAATGGTTTTAGTTTTTACTCTTTTTGAGTGTTAATCAAATGTATTTTTTTATTATCTGATGATGTGTAGAATCATGCCTTCGAGAAGATGTGGGAATTGGATCCAAAAAGAGACTGCTTCTGAATCTCAGCAAGCGAGTACTATTGTGGATCCGAGTCTGGTTGAGGTGATTGTCCGCATTGTCCAAGCTCTAGGACATGCACCACCTCCAATTTCTATTCATGATCCACCTATAGATCCTCATAGTGATATTCTTCGAAGTTGTTCTCAATAGTTCCTACACCATAAGCCACCAGTTTTCAAAGGCTCCACTGACCCTCAACATGTTGTGGAATGGTTGAGTAAGATTGAACGTCTGTTTGGGTTCTTGGAGACACATGATGTGATCAAGGTGAAGTGTTCCACCTTCGTGCTGGCGGGACCAAGTAGGATATGGTGGGACATGATGGTGACAGCTAGAAAACATGAGGGTTTTGAGTGGAAAGACTTTAGGGTTCTTTTCACTATCCCGTTCTATCCAGAATCAATGGTTTTGTCCTTGGCTGTGGAGTGTTTCATGCTTGAGCAGGCCAAAAAAACTGTGACTGAGTACACAAATTTCTTTTTTTTAGTTTTTATGGTTTTCTCCTGAGATTGTATCAATTGAGAAGATGAAGGATCGACGAATTGAGTTTGGACTTTTATCAGATATTCATTCTCAGGGATTCTTGCTGAAGCTACCCACCTATGCTGATGTGCTGGATTGGGCCATGATGGTTGAGATGGACCTGGTAGGGAATTCAGGGTTGAAGGAGGTTCTTTTCCATCATAGTGTAAATGTTGTCTCCTTTAAAGGAAAACAGAAGCGCGATGTTTCTTATGGTAGTTCTCGACCACAGAATCATTCCAGACCTCTAGTAGCACCAAGAGGGGCTTAATTTACTTGCTCTCAGTGTGGAATGCGAGGACATTCTCATAGGGTTTTCACTGAGGCATCCATGGACTGTAGCTCCTACAGACGTTTAGGGTACTTACAGATGTTCTTCCATCACTTCTCTACTACATGTAGTAGAACAAGATCATCAACACCCCCATAAACATCGGGGAAATCAAATGCTTCACATACAAAAGGGTTCCAGTCATAAGCGTCTGGAATGAAGCTTCTTCACACAGTGGAGGAGTTGCCAGAGGTAGCTGATGCAGGTCCTGCAACTGTCAGATGTATCATTACTATAGCTTCATCTGTAGTGAAATCTATTTTGATACTGGTGCATCTAACTCATTTATTTCAACCCATATTGTTAATATTCTTAATCTACCTATAGAGATTTTATATTGTGCGGGGCATATTACTACACCCCCTGGTACAATGTGAGAGATGGGTCTCTGTAGTCATGTTTGTGTCTTCTCTCTATCAAATATTTATCAGGCTTGGTGTTTCTTGGTCCTCGACATGAAATCTGTTGACGTCATATATGGGATGGATTGGATCATTTCCAATAAATCCCGGATCGATTTTTATCTTCGTCAAGTCTACCTTACTAAACCTAGTGGTGTGCCGCTTGTTATTCAAGGAGAATGGAACCCAAGGTCAAGCAGAACAGGGCCCTCTTATCCAGGGGTGTGGAAAATTATATCAGTGTTGTCTTTTGATCTGGAGAGATATTCCATGTGTGGTGATCTCCTTCAGGTCGTCGCTGAGTTTCCCAACGTGTTTCCTTTTGGCTTCTCTAGTTTTCCACCAGTAAGAGAGGTTGATTTTTCTATTGACATAATTCATGGTACGCAACTAGTTTCTATTCCCTCTTACCAAATGGATCCAGCTGAACTAAAAGAACTGATGTTTTAATTATATGATCTTCTTGTGAAAGGTTTTATATGCCCGAGTGTGTCACATTGGGAAGCACTAGTTCTCTTCTCCAAGAAGGAGGATGGTTCTCTTCTCTTATTTGTAGATTATTGAAAGCTCAATACAGTTATGAAAAAGAACAGATATCTATTACCACGAATTGATTATTTGTTTGATCAATTGAAAGGGGAAAATTGGTTTTCAAAAATTGTTCCTTGATCTGGTAACCATCAGTTGAGAATAAATTACTCTGACATTCATGAGACTACTTTTCGGGGTAGGTATGGCCATCATGAGTACCTTGTTTTTCCCTTCAGCCTAACAAATGCTCATGCAGTTTTCATGGCTTTGATGAACAAGGTTTTCTGTGAGTATCTAGATACTTTTTTCGGAGTCTTTTTGGATGACATTATTGTCTACTCCAAGTATGGGGAGGATCATATGCATTATCTGAGAATAGTTCTGAGTCTTCTATGGAACCACCGACTATATTACAATCATTCAAAGTGAAATTTCAAGATTTAGGAAGTTAATTTCATGGGACATGTCATGTCAGAACAAGGAATATCAGTTTACCCCGAGAAGGTGAAGGCTGTTATGAATTGGGAATAACCATGAAATGTTTTCGAGATTCGGTGCTTCTTGGGTTTAGTAGGATATTATCGTCGATTTGTTAAAAACTTCTCAAAGTTAGCTTCTCCAATGACTGGTCTGACTCGAAAGGGAGAGTAGTTTTCCTGGAATGATAAATCTCAGAGTTCTTTTGTTGAGATAAAGCTTATTTTTACTACTACCCTATTGTTAACTCTTCTTGAGGCAATGATAGGTTATGTGGTCTTTTTTGACGCATCTGGTTCAGGTTTGGGATGTTTCCTCATGTAGGGTAATCATGTTGTTGCCTATGGGTATCCTCAGGTTGAGCCTCATGAGACGAACTATCCTACCCATGACCTTGAACATGCATGTATAATGCACGCACATAAGTGTTGGAGACATTACCTTTATGGAGAAAGATTTACTTTGTATTTAGACCACAAGAGCTTGAGTTATATCTTCTCTCAAAAATATTTGAATCTCTGCAAAAGGTGTTGGGTGGAGTACCTGCAATCTTTCAAATTTGAAATTTCCTATACCATTTGGAAAGGTAATGTTTTTGCAGATGTGTTAAGCAGGAAACTTTCATCACATGCTGTGAAAGAATCTTCATAAGAGTGGAGTTTGATGGAACTTTTTTTTTCAGTTGCATATTGGAGTTTAGTGGATGGGGAATGAAGTTTTGTTAGCCAGTGTCCTGTTGATATGTTCTATTCTCAAGTTAATTCTTCATGAATATCAACTAGATGATGAATTCCCTAGCATTAGGGACTCTCTTTATGGTGAGTAGACCGAAACCCAGTGGTCGTTCTCCAAAGATGGTGTTCTGTGTTATTGAAACCATTATGTTGTGAAGTTATCGGCAAGGAAGGATGTGATGGGGGATTTCCATAACTCAAAGTGGGATATGATCCCAAGAACCACAAAAAATGTTCTATGATATGCGATGACAGTTCTGGTGGACATATATGATAGGAGACATTGTTGAGTTTGTATCACGTTGCTATACATGCCAGCTGGTGAAAGCCGAGCACCAGAAACCTTCAGGTTTGCTTCAACCACTTCCAGTCCCTACACGGAAGTGGGATGAAATCTCAATGGACTTTGTGGTTGCATTAACTTAATCCCAGATGAAGAAGAACATGATATGGGTTGTGATCGACAGGATGACCAAGTTTTCTCACATTATACCTATTCGAGATACAACCAAAGTTAAGGTGTTGGGAAATATCTCTGTGAATTAAATTGTTTGTTTGCACGGAGTTCCATCCACTATAGTCTTTGATAGGGATCCTTTGTTTACTTGTTTATTTTGGATATGCCTTCATGAGGCACTAGGATCTCAGGTCCATTTGAGCTTTGCGTACCTTCCACATTCAGATGGACAAACAGAGAGAGCTATTCAGATCCTTGAGAATATGCTCCGCGCATGTGTTCTCGACTTTGGTGGGTTTTGGGAAGATCATCTATGGCTATTTGAGTTTTCGTATAACAACAGTTACTAGTCTGCGATCAAAATGGATCATTTTGAGGCATTGTATGGCCCTCCTTATAAATCTCTTTTATTTTGGTCAGAGATTGGTGAAACTTCCTTTGTTGGACTGAGTTTGGCCCAAGACCTGACAGCTAAGATCCAGTTGATTCATCAGAGAATGTTGATAGATCAGAGTTGGAAGAAGTCTTATGCTTATCTTCGTTGTAAATCTTTAGAGATCTCAGTTGGTGATCGGGTGTTCTTGAATGTTTCACCCAGTTTAGGTCATCGACGACCTCAGAGGCAAGGGAAGCTTGCTCCTTGTTTTGTGGGACCTTTCAAGGTTGTTTGTCTTGTAGGGAAAGTTTCTTACCATCTAGCTCTACCACCACAGTTGACGTCGATACATAACATGTTCTATGTAATGAAAATGTGATAGTATCTCTCTAATCAATATCATGTTTTGAGCTAGATTGATCTTGATATTGAACCAGATTTATCAGTGGCTGAACAACCAGTTAGGGTTTTTTATTCTGAGACCAAGGTACTTTATGGGAGAACGATACCTCTGGTCTATGTTCTATGGCAGCATGGTTCTGATTCTAATGAGACGTGGTTAAGGGAGGCACTAATGAGAGATCAGTGGTCTCATCTGTTTGACGTGAATATTTCTTCATAGGCTTTCTAGGGACATAAAGATCTTATGGATGGGAGGGTGTAACATCAGGTTACGTTTTATGGTACTTTTGATGTTTCTAAGTACCTATGTTTTGGAGTAGTGAAAAATGGGATAGTTGAGAGAACTTGAAATGATGTTTTGAGGCATAGGGGATGTCGCACGAGCGGCGCATGGTTTATCTAAACCGTGCGGCCAAACCGTGCATAGATGCTCTTGGAGGCAGTAGATTCCGCACAGGTGATGCACGATTTGTCTAACTGTGCGGCCAAACCGTGCATGGAGTGTCTGCCAAGGAAATGGCTAACACACGGTTAGTGCAGCAGGCAAACTATGCGGCCACTTAAATAAGGTCCAATAAAAGTGGATCTCACTCTTTTTTGCCTCTGTATGCCTCATTTTTCTTCTTAAGAAGCCCTAACTCAGGATTTTGATTCTATTAAGGTGAGAGAATGTTCTCCCATCATTCTGGAGGTGATCCAAAGGCTTCTTTTGGTGAATCGAAGTTGGATTCTTGAGGTATGTGATAGTTCTTCTTCGTTCTTGATCGGTTTCATAGATCTACTTAGATTTACAACACCACTTCTCTCTGTTTCTTAGATCTACACATGTTATGGGTAGATCTATGTGTGAGGATGAAAAATACGATGATATTTGGTCTTGATCTTTCTAGTAGATGAGTTCTATGGTGGGTTCATGAATAACCAACCTGGTTTTCTTGAGAATTCTAAAACATTGTGGTTTTCATCATAACCATTGAGGTGGGTGTTTCCATCCCAACTTACCAAATTGATTATCATTATATTTGCATGATTTATTTCAATTGTTGATTTACATTCAATTTCTCAATTTTTCTTTCAATTAAATTGATAAAAACATGATTCCAATGAATCATGATATTTGGAATGGTTTTGGCCTGGAAATTTGGAAAACCCCAATTCCATTGAATTGGGTGTGTTTATGGAAATTTTCTAATTTAAATTGTGGATTTTATGGAAATGATCTCAATTAAATTTATGAATTTAATTGTTGAAATAAATTATGCGATGATGGAATTAGTTTTTATTCGATTTCAAACTGGTGAAAATGGATTTAAAAGAGTTGATAGAAACCCATTGGTTTTATCTTGTGAAAAAAGAATGTTTTTAAATAAAACTTGTTTTGGTTTTAAATGGAAGAAAATTGACACTCTTCAAATGGAATAATGGGATTGATCATATTTTAAGAATTCTTAAAATAGTTCAACCATCATGTAAGAGCACATGCATGCCTTAGGTAGTTAGTGAGTTATTTGGATACACTCTACTCTACGAGAACGTTCAAAAACATACTCGCGACAGGTCACATCCCTGACGGGTTGATGACGAGTCTCCTTTGGCTAGTGTCATAGGGATGTCTGTATACACATTTTTCTGAGTTCACATAGAGAGTGTGGAATCCTATTATTGGTTAATACTATCGTACCTTTTGTAAGACGATCATGTTGCTCACTTGATTATTTATATTTGAGATATAAATGTATGCCAATGCTTTTGAACTACATTACATGCCTGCTGAATTTATATAAACTATTTTATATAAATGTTTCTCTTAAGCCATTGTTTTTGAAATATTCTAACATTTGGAAAATCATTACTTAAAATATTTATTCTCATCATTTGAAAATGTATAGCATGTTTTTATAAAATATTATTTTGAATTACCAAACCTGTTTATTTGAAAATTGAATGCTTTTCATTAGATAATATATTTTTGGAATATGTTACGGAATCTTTGGTGGTTTTCTACTAGGATTAGGCTCTCACAATACTTTTTCCTTCGGGTGTTTGTATACTTCCTTCTTCCAGGCTTGAGAAAAGTGAAGGAATCTCTTGGAGGAGGATACAACTGTTGAGCTTCTCTTGGTGAATTGTGTCCTTAGAGACTTTTGGACTATTTTTCCCTTGTTAGTACATGGGTTGTAGTACTTTAGGATTTTAATTCCTCATTGTATTCTGGTACATTAATCCCAATGGAGATTATTTTCTAATGTATACTACTTTTATTTTTAATTTTTCTTCCATATTCTTGTGGCAAAATCATTCCCACTTCAATTTAGTATGATGTCAGGTGCTAGTCGCCGACCCGTGGGGATCGGGAGTGCCCTTCGGGATATGTAAGTGCCGGCTCGATTATTGGATTTAAAGGGTACCCAGGCTGGTTCATGACAAACCAAATCATAATATATGTATTTTATCTTTTTTAATGTTCTATAATTCTTACACATTAAAAATATGTAATAATAATATAAAACAACTTTATTTTGTACAAAACTGCCAATCCAAATCCAATTGTTTATTTTTGACACATTGAATGAGTCATACTCATGGTTTATAAATATAATCATTATAAGATAATTTATATTTCTTTAATGTCCAAAATATTATATATTAACAAATCTGAATGTTTAACCACATTTCAAATGAACTACCATTCATGAATACAAGTAAACAGATCATGATATCCAAAGAATAATTTGCTAGAAAAACAATAAAATTGAATCTTTTAACACCATAAAAAATGAAATTAATGAACCTAATAAGAGTATAACATATCAACTAATTGTTTATGAGGTTCTGGAACCATTAATTAATGAATATAAATTTGATTATTAAGGTTGTTAAGAACCATCATGATCACCTTCAAGCATAAGGTAAGGGATCCTTTCTCTCACGTTTGATCACGAATATCCCCTATGCTGTGATCATTTATTTTTAATACATCATGATGGGGTATGTTTTCTCACCTACCCCATATTTACTTTATGATATATAAATAATGGGGTACCCATTTACCTCTCATTAATCCCTTTCAAGAACACTTGTTACCATGTCGAAATGTTTGTAAGGGGTTTTCTCATCTCAGTTTCAATTCTGTGGTATTTCCATTGTTCGCCTCTTATTTAGTATATGTGGTATTAGTGTACTAATGTTTGATATATATTATCATGATTGTATTTATATTCATGTAATTCTACGATTCATTTGGGTATTATTAACTTTTGTTCATACGACTCAATTGATTAAAGTGTGGTGACGAGCTTTGTCTCAATTTTCACTTCATTGTAAATTGCTTAGTATTGTGCACCTACTCATTCTTATGTGGTGTAACTATTGCCCATTTAAGATAAATTTTCAATTTAAATTATTTTCCATTTAAATTTCAATATTATCATATCATTGATATGATCATTACTTAATCTTTATACCATTTTACATACGATATTTATTTTTAGTGTTGTTTCGACTGTGGAAATATGGATGAATCTGTATCCTCTATTATATACGGATAATGTGAAGGAATATTGTTGTTGTGTTGAATCTATTTATAAGGAATGCTTTGAACATGAAGCGGCAGGTGGGGATTGCTACAGCCCCTCAATGTATCGGTAGGTCTCATGAGAGAAATTAGTTGGTGATAAACCCTTCAATTTTGATTCCAAAAATAAGACATGTTTCTACCCACAGAACAAAACTATTTTATAGTATTATGGTATGAGGTGCCTGATACATAATTTCTAATTAAAAAAAATTCAATTTATTCATTATTAGTTATTAATATCCATGAGGTTTTCACGATGACAAAATATATGGATGTATTTTCATTATCAGTTTATTAATGGAATTAATTTTTAATTTATTCACCATGCCATATTGATTATGTCAAATTGTTTAAAATTCAGTTTTTATTGATTCATGCTTCCACTATTTGTAAACTATACTGAGTGTTTGAACTCACCCCTTTAATTTTTTAGTTTCAATAGGTGATGTATATGATATCATTTATTGAGTTCATGTGGATGAATTTTATATTTTTTTATTTATTGTATTTGGTAACCTTTTCCAATTTAATTTGAGTTACATATATGCATCAAGTTTTTTCAAACCCACTAAACTAATCATTCCCTATGGATTTCCATTCCTTCTATGAATTTCAATATAACAAGTAATGAACTGGCTTGAGTGTAGAGGGGTTGGGGTGTTGTATATTTAGTTAGAGGATCAATCCCTTCCCAAATAGAACTCCTTCCCAAGGGAGTATGATGAAACATGACAAGAGATTCCATGGATATATCATCTCACTTATAGGTTGGAATCTGTAGAGGTTGAATTAAACTATATGGCCTCTTGTTCTATTATTTTAAATATTGAAATATATAACATTATGATACAAATTTATCTCTATTACAATAAATGACAGATCATTATAAAATTCAAGTCAAATTATAATACATATTGGAGGAACTAAGATTAATGATCAACATGAAGAAAAATTTCAATCCTGGATCAACACCTTACTCAATTATAATGACTCCTTGAAGAATCCCATGAACCAAAAGAATCCATAAAAATACAAAAGAAAATCAAAAGTTTTCCCCACCCAATTGGAATATACAAAGACAGTTGAAACATATCATCACTATGCCTCTACCACTGAACACATTCTAGAAGAAAATGTGACAGCTAAACACTATCCAAGGAAACACCTCCAGTATTATTCTTGGTCATGATTTTCATTTGAGATAAAATTCTCACTAATGTCCAATCTTTTTTGGAATTTTTCAAACCATGAACCGGAACATTCATGTTAATGGAATCTGAAACAACATTTGTTTTTTCAAGGGTATTTGAAAAAATCAATATCAAACCCTAGAAGGTACTCTAACTTGAAACACTTCATCAAATGCAGATCCTTCTAGGATAAAGTTTATTCTAAACTCTTATTATTATAATAAAACAAAAAATTCTACCCAAAAAGATAGTGGTCCCATGTCTTCATGACCTGAATCAATACTACTAACTTTGGGTAATGGTTTGGACAAAATTATTCATTTGGACAGTGATGGTGAGAACGGTATGCCACCACATGGTAATCCTGCACCCACACACAACCTAGATTCATACCAAAATCATTCCAACAGAATACATACCCCATTACAAATTCTAAAAAGATTAAAATTAGATATGATAAATAACCTCTTTAGCTCCTCAATGAACATTGTAAATGTTGGGCTCTTTTAAAATTTTAACCGTTTCCAAATAAGCCTGATCATGGATGAATCAGGCTATAAGAAATCCAAAACTAACAGCCTGTAATACCCTACCAGATTAAAAAATTGTGATTTCAGAAACATTATTCATAAATCACCATTAAGTCACTACAAATATCTTTTCAAAGACTACTAAATCCCCATATTTGGAATTAACATGACCCAAATACATGAATTATATTATCCATAATGTGCACCTAGAAAACCTTTCATAGAGACGACGATCGAGAAGGATTCCGAATATAATTCTCAAATTCCTATCATAATTATCCTAGGTCCCAAAATAGACTAGAATTTCAACCAAAAATACAATGATAAATGAATCATGACATTGATATATAACTCTTTTGATGAGATCCACAAAGTCTAATAGATATTTTTTAAACTGGATGTTGTGATCAATTACTCAAATTTTTGTACATACTTTTGATACCTGTTTTCAGATCACCCACCTCTATGAATCTGACATGGCGATACCTGAAATGTAAACCAATCATGGAGAACCCAATTTACCCATTAATATGATATAAAATATCATAAATACAAGGTAAATTGTACTTGTTCTTGATCGTTACCTTATTCAAATTCCTGTAATCAATGCTTAACAGGATTAATCCATCAACCTTTTTCACTAATAGAATCAGGGATTCCCTAGGTGTGACACTCTAGAAAATGAATCATTTGGATTCCAAATTATCAAAATCAACCTTTCACTACCTCATCATTGTGGGGATTCATATAGTAGGATGGAAAATAAATCATCTATGTTCCGTGTGTCATGTAAATAGAGAACTCCATAACCTTGGTTAGAGAAAATCCAATAAAATACTCTAGAATAAACATTGGGAACTCATCCAATATAAGAGATAATCCACCCACATGAGCATCATCATCACCCTGCAACCCATGTGATGATATATGATAATCAGGATTTGTTAATTTCTAAAGTGGAAGTCCAACACATCCTAAATGAGTATTCCATGAACCTTGGAGGACATGGGTTGTTCCATCAAGTTCCAAAATAACTCAATCATAGCCTATATCAATCTATGCGTTCTAGGATGTGGACCATCCCATCCACACTAATGATCATGACCAAGAGGTCCAATTTAAGAACCATATATTCTCATACCAACTAAACCACAAACATGGTGAAGGCACAATACAGACACCTAAAACCCTTCTCTCAGTTATTACCATGCGACGTTACCAATCCATCACATACAACATTAGAACAATTGGAAACATTAATACATAAAAAATATGGTTATAATTGAAGAAATATAGTAACCAATATCAAACAGAATGTTAGATAAATACACTGTAATCAGAATGGTACCTCCAACTATTGTAGGTCCTGCATCTAATTGAATTATCTCCTGATCTAGAACATGATGCTTACTATTCTCCTCCAAAATTAGAGTTATACCATTGTACTATAGCACAACTCAAAAAATAAATTTTCTACGAATATGATCCTATACTGCCACCACAACCCCCAAACTAATACCCTGTTGTCCTTAAGGGTTTTGAATAAGCTGTCACCCCCCCAGAATCCTTATATCCTACCCCCCTTTAATAACAGGGCACAACCTTGAAAAATATAAATATGTGACCCACAAATATAAAATTTTAAAAATTTATATGCATATATGAGAACTATAATCTACCATTCCATGCCTTCCAATACTAATTATAGATAAATGACTAGTATCAGAAGCCAGAGTCGATGGTTTCCAAGAATGATTAAATAAACTAACACCTCCCCTATTCCACTTCTCATCTTTCTTTCTCTTCTTCTCAGATGAAATTCCACTACCCAATGTTGTAAAAACACAATAGAAACCATAATTTCCTATATGATCAGTTTTTCAAGCCTGGAATGATATAACACCTCATCATACCTTTTTATAATGAATAAGAATATCTGATATCAAATTTCATGTGATAACTACATCTCATACTTGTGAGCATTTTTCTATCTGTTGGAAATGATCTCATGTGCATACCGAACCAACTCCATAATGTGGCTGGAATTCCCCATCATTCACAAGTAACAACATATAAGGTAAAAAAACATGGGATATACAAAATGCCAAAATATCATTATAATACAACTCATTGAAAATGGCTGTGAAGTCCTTCTAGCACATCTTCTCATGCTTTTGAGCTTTCACAACTAAGACCCAACACTAACAAATGGATCCTTTCATCATGAACAGTTCAATTTTCTAAATGAAATATTTAGTATTATAATGAAACTAAAATATTATTTCTATCATCTTCAGTAAATCCTCTCTCTATTGAGGTGTTCTGATACCTTAGAATGTAGGAGGCTTGTTCTCAATAAACTCTTGAGATTTATCATTTATATGATATAATTCATCTTCCCCCTCCTATGAAGGACCAGATTCTACTCCTTGACCCAATTAATTGAAGGCCTGAACCATTTCTTCCACTAACTTCTATCCAATTATTGAGGGTGAATTATCTTTTTCCTCTTTTTATAGTTCCAAAGGAATTTTCTAAGGAAGATGTTTTCTACAATAAGAAAAAATCATAAGGGAAGACCATCAATACAATAATTCTAAAAACATCCAATAATATATCAAATGACTACACTTTATCAAATTAAAAAATTACCAAATTCATCACAGTAATGATACCATCCAATTCACTCCACCTCTTTTCAGTGTCTATATATATTATGTAGCCTCTACATATCACTTTGAGGAGAAGTCATACCAAATTCCCAACATCTAAATGTGACTAGAGCCCTTTCAAAATTTATCTCTTAGAGACATCCCACCTAAAAGAAAATGGAAAACCCCCTAA
This sequence comes from Viscum album, assembly GCA_963277665.1. Taxonomy (NCBI): domain Eukaryota; kingdom Viridiplantae; phylum Streptophyta; class Magnoliopsida; order Santalales; family Viscaceae; genus Viscum; species Viscum album. The sequence goes on from OY728158.1 coordinate 438,750,974, forward strand.
CCCTACCTCCAGTCCATTCAGACTCTTCCTAAATAAAATTACATAAAAGAGTGTGACTTTCTCTGATACCATTTTATCTATAACCATAATGAGGTTCCATTATAACTGACACCAAACATGGTTCATGGAAAGAACCCAAGATCAATTCTAACCCTCATGGTAATGAAAAAGTGTTTATTCCTCAGAAAATGTACATTGGGAATGATTTAATCCATTTATAAAACCTTGTGCAACTAATAATAATAATAATCTCAAAAATGAAAAAAATAGAATGTTGTACAATTTTTTTTTGAATGAATGTTTTGAAATATTAACCAATAAGAAATGGACTATAATGAAATGGAAACAACAAAACCATCTAGAAAAAACCATGTAGTGAGTGGGACATCACCCTCAAGATAACTCCACTAATACCAAAAAGAAGTGGAACACTATAAACTAGATCATCCATCACCACCATGATACACCATTACTTTACCTGGGTCACACATAACAACATCTACATACACTATAATATAATTTAGGGTGTTATAAAAATCCTATTATGATACCACCGTATATAGAGAATCCACACTATTACATTACTAGACAAATCAAGAAGAATATTTCAATAAAAATATTTGAACCATTTCAATGAAACAATTTTGGGGATAACATTCTCAAGAAATACTTTTTAATGATATCCTTTTGACAATAATCTTACCTAAACAATAAATGGTCAAAATGTATACCAATTACCAATAGCTAGAACCACATCACATAGTAATTGTGACACAATAGAGCACGAATGGTAAGTCATTATATGTAAATATAACTGGGGGGGACCCTATGAACATTATTCCTCGAAGATCAAAATAATTACGTTAAACTGCCAAGTGCTCTCTCGTGCACAAGAAACTAGAGGTAAATGTCTTCCAAAATTCTAGTGGTCTCCAAATCATATAACAATAGCAATAGTGATCACATTCACAAGCTAGTAGACGAGATCCCATCCCAAAAGTCTAGTGTTCTTGGATAAAATCACATGTATAGTGACTGTTGCAATCGTTAATGTTCCTAGATGAATTCAGGCCTCATCCACTTATGAATAATCTAGTGTACTATTTCTACAACGGCCCAAATAGAATAAATATGAATACCTTTTTGTCTAAATTTAATTTCACATATCACATAAATTATCACATTCACATACATATAACAAGAATCACAAGCACAATAGGAAATCAACAATTTCAATAAACAATATAATTTTTCTATTCACCAATACACCAGAACCATATGAAAATACATTCTACACCACATACATTGTTCATAATTCCCATTTAGAACACAAAATAGAATGAATATATATCATATATGAACATTTTCATTTTATAAGACCCTTTCTAAGTCAAAATGTCATAAAAACCATTTTATTTCACGATTCACATCACTTTAAAAAATCAAATACACCTTAGATGTACACAAAAAAGAATCCAAGATGAAACAAAACACAAATTCTCATTGAAATTTTTTTCCAGCACACTCTCTCTATTAAATATATTTAAAAAGAAAAATTTCACATTTCACACAAGGCATGAGTTATATTTTAGAAACACATCAATAATACATAGATCAAACATAACGACAATCTACTAGGAAACTAATTTTCATCACATGGGAATATCAAAACCAATTATAATTTTACTTCATGCCACATAGAAAAGGAAAAGAATTCATTTAATCACTCAATATTGAAATCCAAAATCATATAATAATGTAAAAACATTGAACCACCCTCCTCACATTTGGAAAATTCTGGGGACCATTTCGATACAACAACCACATCTCCACAAGACCCTAATATGGAAGTATTAATTCAAAATATCATAATTTCACCAAAAAACACATGATAAAACAATATTTAGGTCAAAAAACTTACTGGAAAATAATAATTCAATGGGGAGGGAGGAGAAACCCTTGAATAAGGGATGAATCATGAGAAAGAGGCTAAATTGAAAATACAATGATGTTACTTGGATAAAACCACCCAAAGGTTGATACTTAAAGCCTCTGAGATGAATTAGAGGAAGCTCCAATGGCTGAAAATCCCAAATAGAGAAAATGGGGGTGACCATAGGCTAAAATAAGTGATGGAACAAAAGGAAATTTTATAATTTTTATTGAAATTGTCAGATCACATAGTTTTTCTACAAAGATATCAAAATTGTGAGGCAATTGTGCGTCACTCATTTTCCATGAGGAATAAATTATAGTGTTATCCTACATGGGTTTCCAAACTATCCATAAAACAAGTCATATATAATATCAAAAAATGAACAATTGGACACAAAATTACCTTATAAAGGGTTCATGATTTTCCTAAACCATGCACCAACCATGTAACACCTGTTTTCAAGCCCCAAATGTCCACTACCATCGAGAAAGTCATGGGGAAGCCATGGGAGAAGTAAAAAATTATAATTTGACAAACAAATACATGAATATAAACTCACAGATGTGATATGGATCACTATATAACTATTAAAAAGGATTATGAAATGAAATGGTTGTTATTATCACTTCTCACAATTCCAAATTTTATGTAGTGGGTCCTGGATGATTATTAATTCCCTGACACCCTTATTGACCATGCTTCTAGATGTGCCTCCATTATTGAAGTTATGATAAAAAAATTTCTGATTATGAAAATTTATATTGAGAATATACACTTGATTATGTAATTATACTTCAAAACTCATCTCATGATTTATTATTGTTGATATATCCCATGCTTAACCTTATTAATAATCTATCATTACCATTTATTATATTTCTATCCCCAAGTGTTTATGAATGGTTTTAAGTGTGATATTTTTTAAAAATTAATTAGTATAATGATCATTTTCTGTTATGTGAATGATTTTTTATAAAATAATTTGATTACGAATCATATGAAAAAAATATTGAACCTTTAATATCCTTGGATGTGTTTTATTTTGAAATGTATTAAATATTCATTGAATAGATATATGTTATATATATGAATTGATTGGATCAGTTCAAAATGTTTTATAGAACAAAATTATAGTATCTAAAATTATTAGATTTTATATCCTTTATAATTATAATAGTATATAATACAAATATTCTTTTAGTTTTTAATAAAATGAAGTAATATTTGGAAAAATACTATTATTTCTTAATTTAATATTTATATGTTTTGTAATACCATTATATATCAAATAACCCATATATTATAACCATTATTATTATTATTTAATATTAAAATTGTTATAAAATTAAATTTCCATAGGAAATACATTTTAATGGACATCAATTATAAGTGATGATGGAATAAAATGGACTCTGCTTTATAGAGGAGGTAGTCCACACATACTCATGATTGATGCTCTTTTTTTCTTTATTCAATGAAAGGAATAAAAAATGGGGGTTTTCATTTATATATTTACTATTCAATATATGAATGATAATGAGTTCATTGTAATATTATTTTTGGAGAAAATTTGGAGGATAAATGTTAGGAAGAAAAGGATATGGATTAGGTAATACTCACTTTTACCATGATCATTCTCTGGAAAACCCCTACAGAAATGAAGATACTAGGATATATTATTTTGAAAATGGGATTTATGAATTGAATTTCACATATTAGAGACGAACATCACGTAGGGTTTCCTAGATATTATATGTGTATTTATACATTCTTGATGTTAGAAGTGATCCACTTTAATTATTTATGAAAAGAGAACTTTTGTAAACACTATATTTTTTAGTAATGGAATGACACTATTAATCGTTCAATGGTTCCAAATGTAAGATTTCTTTTTTGATGTGTTATTGGGTGTATAATTACCTAGCCAATTATTTTCCCAGATGTTTTAAACTAGTTGGATGTTATTTTTTCTAATATTATAAAATATACTTTTTTATCAGGTAACTAGTTTTTCCCAAAGCCAATAAAGATTATAAAAAAAATAAAACAGTAAATAATTTGAAATTTTGTTATGATGAAAATAAATATAATCAATATTTAATATATGTTAAATTCAACATTAGGGAATGTTATCTTTTAAATTATATTACTTTATATATACGATAACACTTTTATATAAATTTCTTTACTGTTGATCATTATAAATATTATATAGAAATTATTAAAACATAAGTTTATGTTAATAAAATTTTATATTATTTTTGAAAATAATATTATAGTTAATATTATATATATATATATATATATATTTTAAAATATTATATAAACTACACACAATTTTTATAAATTTTGTTTGAAAATAATTTTTTTACCATTATTTCATAAAACTATGTTAATCATGGTGTTTATAGTATTTTTGGAAACAAAGAGAATTAATATAATTTAATAATATAAAAATGTGGACCTGAAATATTTTATCTATTTTTTAGTATTTTAATTAAAATTTTTCTAAAAAATAATTTTTTTCTATAAAAAATAAAAATATTTTTTAGAGAAAAATTTCCTCAGGTTTACAAAAAGTTAAAGATTGATTTTATAAATACAATGTAGTATTTATCAAATTATATATATTAAAAATTGAAATATATAAATATATATATAATTTGTAAATTTTATAATAAACATTTAATTTGTTATTTTCCCTTAAAAGGATGTGTTTTAAGAGAAAAAAAATCATCACTATTCACATAAAATATATTATTATAGATAAATATAAAAAGAATGTATATAGTATATTGAAATTAAAAATTTTAAAATTAAGTTCATATCATCATATTAAATTTATAAAAAAATTATTTATCTTCAAATTATAAAATTTAATAAGAAATTATATTTATAAAAAAATAAAAAATAATTTACTCTTTAAAATAAAAGTTATAAATTATTTATTACATTATTAATTACTTACTTATGTTATACTAAACTATTTAAACATAGATAATAGGATATTTGATTAATATATAATATTATAGTATAATGTATTGGTAGTTTAGGGTAGTGATTCGTCTAGTATTGATCTCATTGTAACTTCCACAAGCAGAATTTCCCTCACATATGATTTTTAACATACTATAATTGATTGAGTTAATATATATATTAGTAAATTTAAATCCATATTTAATCTTTATATTTCCTAATATCATATAAATGAGCATAATAAGGAATACTTCTAATAAACAATTTCATTTCAATGATTTTTTCTTAGATATCTTAATATGGTTACTTTCTTTTAAACCTGTATATATAACAACTGTATTTTGATGTTGAAATGTAAATTTTAATATATAATGGTTTTTTTATTGTGAGGATTCATATAGAATAATATATGAAAAAAATATTTAATTAAGTAAAATACATAATAAAATATTGAGAAATTCCATAAACATGATATGGAAACATTGGTAAAATAAAAAATGGGTAAAAATTAAGTAAAATACATAATAAAATATTCCTTATAAAATATCAGTATTCAATAGAAGATAAATATTTATTGATATTTCCCCAAATAAAAAAATAAATTTCAAATTATACACCCTATGAAAGAAGGTATATGGTTCAGAGAATATTAATATCCATAAACATGATATGGATATTTAAGGGAAATTCAATGTCAAATGATCTTAGGCAATTGAATATATCAAGTATAATAACAAGGAATCATATAATTATTGTGAATAATATTCTTGAAAAATAAACCATAGAGCAGCTAGAGGAATACAAAAAATGGTACGAATAAAACATAACCCATGTGAATTAGAAATAAAGGGTTGTCTTCATTGATGAATAGAAATACTATAGAATATATTTTAAAAAAAACTTTTTGGGACAATATCATTTTTACACTGTTAAAAATGAAAACATTTTTCCATGATAAAAACTTTTAAAAAAATTAGTAAAAAAGTAAACCTATAAAAATGAATGGATTATTAGATAAAATTATTGAGGGTAAATCCATACATTTATTAAGTGGAAAATCCTTCATTTTTCAGGATAAAAATGATAGAAATATACCTTTTTCACAAAGCAACATGAATATTCCATGAAAAACATTGGTAAAATAAAAAATGGGTAAAAATTTATTTAATATATCTTTTTGGAAAGCTTAAAAACATTTTATGAAAAAAATTTAGAGAACATTGATTTTATAAGAAAACATGACGTACAATTAAATAGAGAATGAAGTCGGGTTTTCTTAAAACCATTTATTTAAATCATTTTATGTACGAAATAGTGTAAAAGAATTTATAGTTTTTGATAAAGGAAACGAATAACTAGAGGGGAATAAAATAAAACGTTTTATTACAAAATGATCATATAATATCATGGAATTATGTTTAGGTGTAAACATTCCTATAAAAATGAGATTATAAATTAAAAAATTGAAAATATTGCAACATTGAAGTGAGAATCAATCAATTAGAATATTATGTGTATCCAATGTAAATACGCACATTGAAGTGTAAATAAATAAATATTTATTCATAGTCATTATAAAAATAATCATAGAATATTAAATAAAATAGGTATTAGTATAACCCAATTATTATAAATTGGGTTATGAAATTCGTATCCACTTGGTATATTTTATCTTAAATACTCATAGATGAAATAATTCAAACTGAAACTCAAAATATCATGAATAATGAATAAATAATGATCTTATATCAAAACATTGGAAGAAGGTAGACCATATATAAAAAATTTTCTAAAACAAATAGTGTGATAGTGTCAAAATAAAGTTTCAAATCACAAAACAAGGCTATATTGGAAAGATAATTAATAACAACGTTATTGAGAAAAATAATTATAAAACATTCCAAAGTGTACTATAAAACATTGAAAAATATAAATAATAATATAAAATAAGGAATAAAATTATATTATACAAATAATATGATTAGAAAACATATATTATTGAGATAACATTTCAAAGGTAAACATATATACAACATAAACGAAACTAGTTGCATAAAAACCAATAAGTCTCAATTAAATAAAAATTATGAAAAAATACCTTACCTTGTGTTTTCAATTTGGTGAAAATAATTTAGAATCATGTATAAGGGTATTAATAGTATTAATAACTTATTATAGAACCATAATCATTTTGATAATTTTATATGCGAACTTATTATAATATCTTATTACCTGTTTGTTAACAATATTTCAATATTTTCACTATTTCGAGTGTTAATTGAATATTTTTATGAGTTTGTTTGGATATGTTATCTATTTATAAGTTTTTATAGATCTATATTTAATCATATCAAGAATGTAAACCACTATGTAATTATTATATATAATATTTATATATGTATTTATAACAATCTTTAATACGTGGAGATATGAAATAAAACACACTATTCATGGAGATGGTAGGGAGTACGTAAACATGAACACTACAACAATTTCTTTTTCCTTTGAAAATAATGAAAAAATTATGTATTTTTATTATAATTAAAATTTAATAGATATTTCATTTATATATTATAGTTTTGTTAAACCCTTATTTCATACATTCCATTTATCATGTGAACATGCTTCATTACATTGATGGGGTCATAGTCCACACTTTTACAGAAGATATTATCATATATTCACAAAACGTAAAGACTAAAGGTATTTATTACAACAAAATTATAGAATTATATATAAATTATTAATATAATATATGACATATATAAATATATTTTTTATCATAATTCTCTAACATAATAAGTGGTAAATAAAATATGTAACTTTCATCGTTTCATGAGGTGGTAGTTCACCATACATGTAAATGGTAATTATTCCAAGCATTAGATATAAGTTCCTATACGTGTAAGTTGAACCCTTAACATTGAAAATATTAGAAAATTTTTGATATTTTTTTTAGATCCATGGAATTGGGATATTTTAGGGTTGTATAATATAAATAATTCTAAAGAGCATGTGGAATTATTTTACCTTTTAATTAGGTAACTTCTTTTAGTTGGAACAAAATGGATTATATGGAAACAATTCACAAAGATAATTCTTCTTTTATTCAAAGGTAGAGATGTTAAACATTTATTTCGGTTCGAAAATATTAATAAAAATTGTTTTTATAGGTTTGACGAAGTTGGAGGAGAAGAGGCATTTTAAATGGTGGAGGAGTGGCACACTTTTGAAATTGTCAGATCACATAGTTTACCTACATGGATATCAAAACCGGGAGGAAACTGTGCATCCCTCATTTTCTATGAAGAATAAATTATAGTGTTATCCCACATGGGTTTCCAAACAATCCATAAACCAAGTCATCTATATTATCAAAAAATGAACAATTAGACACAAAATTACCTTATATAGGGTTCATGATTTTCCTAAACCATGCACCAACCATGTGACACCTGTTTTCAAGCCCAAAATCTCCCCTACCATCAGGATAGTCATGGGGAAGCCATGGGATAAGTAAAAATTTATAATTTGGATGACAAATACATGAATATAAACTCACATATGTGATATGGATCACTATATAACTCTTAAAAAGGATTATGAAATTAAATGGTTGTTATTATCACTTCTCTCAATTCCACATTTTATGTAGTGAGTCCTGGATGATTATTAATTACCTAACACCCTTATTGACCATTCTTCTGGATGTGCCTCCATTATTGAAGTTATGATAAAACAATTTCTGATTATGAAAATTTATATTGAGAATATACACTTGATTATGTAATTATACTTCAAAACTCATCTAATGATTTCTTATTTTTTATATATCCCATGCTTAACCTTATTAATAATCTATCATTACCATTTATTATATTTCCATCCCCAAGTGTTTATGAATGGTTTTAAGTGTGATATTTTTCAAACATTAATTAGTATAATGATCATTTTCTATTATGTGAATGATTATTTATAAAATAATTTGATTATGAATCATATGAAAAAAACATTAAACCTTTACGATCCTTGGATGTGTTTTATTTTTAAATGTATTAAATATTCATTGAAAAGATATATGATCTATATATGAATTGATTGGATCTGTTCAAAATGTTTTATAGAATAACATTATATTATATAAAATTATTAGAGTTTATATCCTTTATAATTATAATAGTATATAATATAAATATTCTTTTAGGTTTTAATAAAATGAAGTAATATTTGGAAATATACTATTATTTCATAATTTATTGTTTTTATGTTTTCTAACACTATTATATATCAAATAACACATATATTATAACCATTATTATTATTATTTAATATTAATATTGTTATAAAAATAAATTTCAATAGGAAATACATTTTAATGGACATCAATTATAAGTGATGATGGAATAAAATGAACTCTACTTTATAGAGGAGGTAGTCCAAACATACACATGATCGATGCTCTTTTTTTCTTTATTGAATGAAAGGAATAAAAGGGGGGGGGTTCATTAATATATTTACTATTCAATATATGAATGATAATGAGTTCATTGTAATATTATTTTTGGAGAAAATTTAGAGGATAAATGTTAGGAAGAAAATGATATGGATTAGGTAATACTCACTTTTATCATGATCATTCTCTGAAAAACCCCTATGGAAATGATGATACTAGGATATCTTATTTTGAAAATCAGATTTATGAATTGAATTTCACATATTAGAGAGGAAAATTACATAGGTTTTCCTAGATATTTATATGTTTATTTATACATTTTCGAAGTTAGAAGTGATCCCCTTTTATTATTTATGAAAAGAGAACTTTTGTAAACACTATATTTTTTAGTAATGGAATGTCACTATTAATGGTTCAATGGTTCCAAATGTAAGATTTTTTTGTGATGTGTCATTGGGTTTATAATTACCTAGACAATTATTTCTTGAGATGTTTTAAACTAGTTGGATGTTATTTTTTCTAATATTATAAAATGTAGTTTTTTATGAGGTAACTAGTTTTTCCCAAAGCCAATAAAGATTATAAAAAAATAAGAACGTAAATAATTTGAAATTTTGCTGTGATGAAAATTAATATAATCACTATTTAATATATGTTAAATTCAACATTAGGGAATTTTATCTTATAAACTATATTAATTTATATATACTATAACACTTTTATATAAATTTCTTTACTGTTGATCATTATAAATATTATATAGAAATTATTAAAACTTAAATTTATGTCAATAAACTTTTATATTTTTTTTTGAAAATCATATTATAGTAAATATTATATATATATATATATATATATTTTAAAATATTATATAAACTACACACAATGTTTATAAATTTTGTTTGAAAATAATTTTTTACCATTATTTCATAAAACTACGTTAATCATGGTTTTTATAGTATTTTTGGAAACAGAGTGAAATAATATAATTTAATAATTAAAAAATGTGGACCTGAAATATTTTATCTATTTTTTAGTAATTTAGTTCAAAATTTTCTAAAAAATAATTTTTTTCTATAAAAAAAAATTTTGAGAATTTTTTTTCAGGTTTACAAAATGTTAAAGAGGGATTTTATAAATAAAATGTAGTATTTATCAAATTTAATATATTAAAAATTTAATATATATAAATATATAAGGTTTAAATTGTATCATAAACATTTAATTTGTTATTTTCTCTTAAAAGGATGAGTTTTAAGAGAAAAAAATCTTCACTATTCACATAAAATATATTATTTTAGATAAATATAAAAAATGTATAAAGTATATTGAAATTATTAATTTTAAAATTAATTTCATATCATCATATTAAATTTATACAAAAAATTATTTATCTTTAAATTATAAAATTTAATAGGAAATTATATTTATAAAAAAAATAAAAATAATTTTATATTAAAGAAAAGTTATAAATTATTTATTACATTAATAATTACTTACTAATATTATCCTAAACTATTAAAACATAGATAATAATATATTTGATTAATATATAATATTATAGTATAATGTTTTGGTAGTTTAGGGTAGTGATTCGTCTAGTATTGATCTCATTGTAACTTCCACAAGCATGAATTTCCCTCACATATGATTTTTCACATACCATAATTGATTGAGTTAATATATATATTAGTAAATTTAAATCCATATTTAATCTTTATATATCCTAATATCATATAAATGAGCATAATAATGAATACTTCTAATAACCAATTTTATTTCAATGTTTTTTTCTTAGATATCTTAATATGGTTACTTTCTTTTAAACTTGTAAATATAAAAACTATATTTTGATGTTAAAATGTAAATTTTAATATATAATGGTTTTTTTATTGTGAGGATTCATATAGAATAATATATTAAGAAAATATTTAATTAAGTAAAATACATAATAAAATTTTGAGAAATTCCACATGGTATCGGGTCATCCAACTTGAGTAAAAGTGTAAGTAGTAATTTAAAATAAATGAAAAATATGGTATAGTAGATGTACATTAGAGACCCAGCCTGATTAAGCCCGGTGTCGGTGTCAACAACTCTTACATTGGACTTACAACATGGTATGAAATCCTAAGGTACTGATGAGTGTATTAGTATTACTAAACTAGATACATAGATGAGTCATAAATTACAAAATGAATACACTAATTACGACAAGAAAAAACATTAATCAAAGGAAAAACATTATTCTATCTATAATATCCTTTAATATCATTATTAATAGACTTCATGGATTCCTATGGAAAGGAAACATAATAAGGGTGGTCTAAAATATTCTTTATGAGAATAATACCGTGAAAGAAATAACAAATCAATGATAATAGTCAATATTCAAATGTATTATTCTAAAAACACTTTACATTTAATAAATTAAATAATAATAAAACTAATTAATAGAAATCTTGATTCAAAATATCGTGGTTGAGATATAATGTAATCTATATAATGTAAATTTTTAATTATTAGACATCTTGTCTTAGGAATATGAAAACACAAACCATCAAGACCTTTCACGAGACAGTTTGAAACTACAGGTAGAAACCTATTTTATTTTCACAACTTATTTGTCTCATGAAAGCTATTGATGGTTCGAGGTGATTTAGAATTCCTGAGTCATGACCATTATTTCGAGTCTAAATCTATCCACATATCTAACAATCATAATAAATAATATTCCTTATAAAATATCAGTATTCAATAGAAGATAAGTATTTATTGATATTTCCCCAAATAAAAAAATAAATTTCAAATTATACACCCTATGAAAGAAGGTATATGGTTCAGAGAATATTCATATCCATAAACATGATATGGATATTTAATGGAAATTCAATGTCAAACGATCTTAGGAAATTGAATATATCAAGTATAATAACAAGGAATCATATATTTATTGTGAATAATATTCTTGAAAAATAAACCATAGAGCAGCTAGAGGAATACAAAAAACCGTACGAATAAAACATAACCCATGTGAATTAGAAATAAAGGGTTGTCTTCATTGATTAATAGAAATACTATAGAATATATTTTAAAAAAAACTTTTTGTGACAATATCATTTTTATATTATTAAAAATGAAAACATTTTTCCATGATAAAAACTTTTAAAAAAATTAGTAAAAACGTAAACCTGTTAAAATGAAAGGATTATTAGATAAAATTAATGAGGGTAAATCCATACATGTATTAAGTGGAAAATCCTTCATTTTTCAGGACAAAAAAGATAAAAATATACCTTTTTTCACAAAGCGATATGAATATTCCATGAAAAACATTGGTAAAATAAAAAATGGGTAAAAATTTAGTTAATATATCTTTTGGGAAAGCTTAAAAACATTTTATGAAAAAAATTTAGAGAACATTGATTTTATAAGAAAACATGCTGTACAATTAAATAGAGAATGAAGTCTGGTTTTCTTAAAACCATTTATTTAAATCATTTTATGTACCAAATAATGTAAAAGAATTTATAGTTTTTGATAAAGGACACGAATAACTAGAGGGGAATAAAATAAAAAGTTTTATTACAAAATGATAATATAATATCATGGACTTATGTTTAGGAGTAAACATTCCTAAAAAAATGAGATTGTAAATTAAAAATTGAAAATATTGCAACATTGAAGTGAGAATCAATAAATTAAGAATATTATGTGTATCCAATGTAAATACGCACAGTCATTATAAAAATAATCATATAATTTTAATGAAAATAGTTATTAGTATACCCCAATTATTGTAAATTGGGTTATGAAATTCGTATCCACTTGGTATATTTTATCTTAAATACTCATAGAAGAAATAATTCAAAATGAAACTCAAAATATCATGAATAATGAATAAATAATATCTTATATCAAAACATTGGAAGAAGGTACACCATATATAAGAAATTTTCTAATACAAATAGTGTGATAGTGTCAAAATAAAGTTTCAAATCACAAAACAAGGCTATATTGGAAAGATAATTAATAACAATTTTATTGAGAAAAATAATTATAAAACATTCCAAAGTGTACCATAAAACATTGAAACATATAAATAATAATATAAAATAATGAATAAAATTATATTATACAAATAATATGATAAGAAAACATATATTATTGAGATAACATTTCAAAGGTAAACATATATAGAATATAAACAAAACTAGTTGAATAAAATCAAATAAGTCTCAATTAAATGAAAATTATGAAAAAATCCCTTACCTTGTGTTTTCAATTTGGTGAAAATCATTTAGAATCATGTATAAGGATATTAATAGTATTAATAACTTATTATATAACTATAATCATTTGGATGATTTCATATGCGAACTTATTATAATATCTTATTACCCGTTTGTTAACAATATTTCAATATTTTCACTATTTCGAGTGTTAATTGAATATTTTTATGAGTTTGTTTGGATATGTTATCTGTTTATACGTTTGCATAGATCTATATTTAATCATATCAAGGATGTAAACCATTATGTAATTATTATATATAATATTTATATATGTATTTATAACAATATTTAATACATGGAGATATTAAATAAAACACATTATTTATGGAGATGGTAGGGCGTACGTAAACATGAACACTACAACCATTTCTTTTTCCTTTGAAAATAATGAATTTTTATTTTTATTTTTATTATAATTAAAATTAAATAGATATTTCATTTATATATTATTGTTTTGTTAAACCCTTATTTCATACATTCCATTTATCATGTGAACATGCTTCATTACATTGATGGGGTCGTAGTCCACACTTTTACAGAAGATATTATGATATATTCACAAAATGGAAAGACTAAAGGTATATATTATAAGATAATTAAAGAATCATATATAAATTATTAATATAATATATGAAATATATAAATATATTTTTTATCATAATTCTATAACATAATAAGTGGTAAATAAAATATGTAACTTTCATCATTTCATGAGGCGGTAGTTCACCATATATGTAAATGGTAAGTTTTACAAGCATTATATATAAGTTCTTATATGTGTAATTTAAACCCTTAACATTGAAAATGTTAGAAAATTTTGGATATTTTTGTTAGATTCATGGAATTGGGATATTTTAGGGTTGTATAATAGAAATAATTCTAAAGAGCATGTGGAATTATTTTACCTTTTAATCAGGTAACATCTTTTAGTTTGAACAAAATGGATTATATGGAAAAAATTCACAAAGATTATTCTTCTCGTATTCAAAGGTAGAGATGTTAAATATTTATTTCAGTTATCAAATATTAATAAAAATTGTTTTTATAGGTGTGACGAAGTTGTAGGAGAGGAGGTATTTTAAACGGTGGTGGAGTGGCACACTTTTAAATTTTTTAATGGAATTTAATCCAAGAATATACCATTTATGTTTTCTCCAATAATTGTCCCAATTCAATACAATGTCGTATATGGTATAAATAAGGTGATAAAATAGATTTTGGATAAGTTTATAGGTATTTTTGGCCCTTCTATTGCAGGTTTAGTTGCTTGTTAATCTTAATTTCATATGAATTGTTGCAATTAATTATTAATACATTCACTAATATTTTTTTATAATTATAATTGGACTCTATTATAACTTATAAACTATGATTAATCCAAATAATGAATCTATTATTCCAAATTCCAATCTTATTAGTGGCACATATTAGATTAAATTTAATCTCATAGATGGGATGATGATGTGGGTTTTTAAATTAAAAATACTCAATACCTTACATTGTTTTTATATCCAATTTAATTTTGAAATTGATACCAGTAACATATATTATTTTATATGATATAAAATTTTTCTAATAATACTTTGAAAAAATTAAAAAAACTCATTTCACTATATAAATAAAATATAATAAAAACAGTTTCAAATTATAATTCAATATTTTGAAATATTTTCCTAAAAATAAAACTTCACTAAAAAATACAAAAATGAACCCAATCTATATTTTTATATTTCAAATTAAAACATTATGTTTAATTTTACATATAATATTTCAAAAATATACAAAAAATTTACTTCAAATATATTCTTCAACAATAGGCGTTAAAAGTTCCTTAATAAAAATATATTTTTATGTGTAATATTAGGTGTGTTTTTATCTCATGCTTATCATGTTTATTGGATGAATATAAAAAATATTTTATTGAATATTGTGTATATATATTACATAAATATCACTCATTAATTTTAAATAATTAGGATAAAAATACTTTCAATAAAAAAATATGTTTCTATGAAATAATTCATTTTATTAATTAGTTTTTATATTTATTTCTAATTATTTATTAACCAGTTAATTTATTTCACATTTTTATAAACCCTATATTCATGATTTTTATTTAATACTATTAATATCTTATAATTTAATTTCATGATTATATATAATATTATTAAAAATAAAAATTTTAATCATACAATATTATTCGATAAAACTCGGCCTTGCGTGTAACATAAGCCGTTCAGGAAACCTGTTGTTTCATGCGATGTATGATAAGTATATGGAATCCATATTTAAATGTATAATATCTATTAAATTTATTTACAATATTAAATATTTTATAAATTCTCCTAATATTATATTCTCTTATTCTCTTGCTGTTTGTTTTCTATACACATGACCAAATACAGTGTTCCAACTTTAGATTTTTGAGGTGTCAAAATCTCCCCACCTTAATTAAATTTCATATTTGCAATTTAAACTCAATCATAGTGATATATTGTTTGATATTAATTATGTATAAAATCGTAAATCATGATAAGGGGTCATAAAAATCCTTTATAAATGATATAATGGTATATACAATGGTCCCATGGAATACAAAATAACTTGTTATCTAAGTAAGAGAACATTCATGGAAAATAATGTTATATACTAGAAGGAAAAGAATAAATTTTTGTAGAGAGGAATTGAGGTCATCAATCCAAAACAAGTGAATTATCAATGGAATGTTGGGGACCTCAATGTCATAAATTTATAATGATTTAGAATACTATAGATAAAAAACACTGTATTAGCACAATATGTTTTTGATATTTTTCCTAATGTTGAGAAATTCCTTTACAACCAATGAATATAACGAAATTTTCATACATGATGAGTTTTAATATCCTATGAAAAACTTCATCCTTTGTTTTTTCTTGGACTAAAATCGAATACTACCATTACCTCAAGAAATTTTTATCCAAAAATTTAATTTGATCCATGAAGAACTAGAAGAAATATTTAATGGATAATGAGTCCCATAACAGAGTGAAAAGAATTTACATCAGACTCTAACTACTATCCAAATCCAATATTGTCATGAAATTAATATCTAAAAAAAGTAACAGTACTCGTTCGTCATTAATATTTATTTGTTAAATTTTTTATCTAAATACAATCACATTTTTACTAGGACTTTTCATAGTTCAGTGGTTTATGTGAATCCCTTATTGTCCCTCAGTCATGGGTTCAAGACATTCAGTTTTGATGGACATGATTGGACATCACCTAGATTACATATTTCCAATTAAAAAACTGTTTTAATATAATTTCAAAATTAAATATGATGGACATCCTATAATAAATTAATCACTAAATATCCTTTTCACCTAATGTTTTCCATACAACCCCAATAGATAAATACTTCTCACTTTTATTTCCACATTGGTACTTCCTTGATTTATAGTTTATCCTATTAAGGGTGTAAATTATCAATAATAGAAAAGCATAGTGTGAGTGTCAATTAACATATTGGAAAACCCATATAATCATTATTAGGATGTATTAATGTATACACAATTTCCTCAATATATGACACCCCATGTTTAACTTATGTTATTCATTGTCATTATCTATTAAAATCCTTTATAATTGTTTTTAAATAAAATCTGAATTATCTTATGAGTATCCCATATTAGTCTCAAACCATGTTCACAGTAAGGTCTATTTTCATGTTTCAGTTAACACCATGTGAAGCCAGGCACACCATGTCAGAGTTGTTACTCCAAGGTACATCTGTACCGGAACCACATTCTCTTCTATTTTCTAGAAAGAAATGAATTTCATGGAAGACCCAGATAATCTATACGTTACACAAATTAAAGGGTATTTTTCAATACTAATCATCAACATCCATATTAGGGCTATGTTCCCTAATCTATGTTTCCGTTAATATATTTTCCATGGATACTAATAATATTTCTCAGATATAAATTGTAGTAACCCAACCATAGTAAGCGCATATTCAGTGTCAACTACAATTACATGGGCATTATTACAATGAATAAAATCCCAAAGGACATAAAAGTTTTATAGTCTTGGTGAACTAGATACATAGACAAGTATTGAATTAAAAATTAATACCCCAATTACGACATAATTGTTTTCATTAATTTAAGGATAATATCATTATTCCATTTAACATATCATTGAATATATTACTTAGTACACTTCATTGATTCCTTAGGATAGGAAACATAATAAGGGTGATCTCAAATGTGCAGTGAGGGTAAAATTAAGCATAAGAAATAATGAATATATGGGAATAAAAAATATGGAAAGGTAAGAATCCAAAAAAAAATTCCTTTTAATAAATTAACTAAAAATAAAATGCATTCAAGGATATATCGATGAAAAATATCATGAATATATAATATATGAATTTTAATGTAGCAAGTGCTTAATTATTGGATTTTATGTCTTAGGTATATGAAAACATGTTCCATCAAAACATTTTCGATGACAATTTTAAAATATATATAGAATCTTTTATTAGTTTTCCCAACTTATTTGTCTAATGAGAATATATTGATACATCGAAGGGATATATAAATATAGGAGACCACCCCTAATTTCTATTCCAAATAATATCTCATATAAAATAATAAAAATGAATAATATTTTTTATCAAATATCTTTATTGAATTGAAGCTAATGATTTATCAATACTTTCCAAAATAATAAAATAATATTAAAAGTAAACATCATATGAAATATGTTATACAGTTCCTAAAACAATCCTATCTATGAAAAATAATATAGATGTTTAGGGGAAAGTAATTCTAAAATTATAATTGGAAATTTAATATTTAAAGGGGACTAAAAAGGAATGATGGAAGTGAATGTGAATATTATCCTTGAAAAAATCAGTTAAAAAATATCTAGAAGACGAATAAGGATGGTGTAAATTAAACATATCCCATGTAGAGTAAAAATAAAGTGTTTTTTTAAATTATTAATAAAAATAGTATATAATATTATTTTTAAAAATACATTGGATAATATCATTTTTTATTTGGAAATATATTTTGAAAATATTTTTCATTGAAAATCAATATTAAAATAATTTTCATTAAAAATTTACCTTTTAAACATTCTTAGGATGATTTAAATAAATGACTATAGTTAAATCCATACATGTTGTATGGTGTAAAGGGAATAATATTTTTCCCTATGAAATTAATTAAAAATTCCTTCTTTAGAATGAAATAACTATATTCCATTAAAGACTTTGATAAGATAAAAAAGTGACAAGTTTTACATAATAAATCATTTTTTTTGTAAATAAATTTTATTTTAAAAAAATTATAAAATAAGGTTTTCAGAAGAAAAAATTTTCTATGACTAAAGAGGCGATGAAGTCATATTTTTTAAAAAACATGTTTATTAACATTTTATTCACCAAAGATTCGGAAAATGATACTATTATTTGATATAGGTCATGAATAACGAGGGGAGATAAAAAAAATTATTTATTATAAACGTAAAGAACTATTTTCCTTTAATTTAAATTCAGGTGTAAACAATCCAAAACAAAATAATATTATAAATTAAACCCTTCCAAATATTTTAATGATGATGTGAGAATTAATCAATTAGTAGATTGTGTGTATTTATTGTAAATCCTAATAAAAAAGTAAAAATTCATAAATAGATAGTGAAATTTATTTTAAATATAATCAAATAGTTTTAATGACATTGAGGTTTTATTATATACTAACTGTAATAAATTGGGTTATGAGATTTTTTTCTACTTGGAATCATTTTACTCAAACCCCTTAAAATGAAATAATTCAAATTGAATCTCAAAATATCATGAAGGATCAATCAATCATGATACTATATGGCAAACATATAAACATAAATCTAATATAAATTGAATTAGGTAAACAAAACATAAGTTAAATTTTCAATATAATTTTGACAACAACAAAACTATATGATATTGCAAAGATAATCATTTAAAACATTCTCATGTAGAATAATCATTAAATATTCCTATGTTTCCCATACCACATTGAAACATTTGAGAAATAATTTACATGAAGGAATAAAATTTTATGAAACATATAATATATTTAAAAGAACTGTATTCATGATATCACTTGTAAAAGGGAATTATATACTCTATTTAAAAAGAACCAGTTTCATAATAATTAATAATTCTCAATTGAATGTAATTTGTGATGAAATCCAATATGTCGTATTTCCATTCTAGTGAAAATACATCCTATTAATGTATATGGGTTTTAATAGTGATAATAACATATTATTGAAACATATTCATGTTTATAATATCATTTATTAACTTCTTATAAAATCTCATTTATTTTTTCATAACAATCATTCATTATTTTCACTATTTTCGTGTGTAATTGCTTAGTTTTCTAGTGTTTTTTGACATTATATTTATTGTTTTTTTGATTGATCAATATTTTATCATTTCCATAATGTAAAAAATTAGTTAATTATCATATATATTCATTATATAGGTATTTATAATAATATATTATATTTGGATATAATAAATTACATGCACCATATATGGAGATGGTAGGTCGTACGTATGCATGAACGCAACATTCTTTTATATTTATTATTAAAATATTTTAAATAAAATTATATATGCGTGTATTATATTTCTTTTATAATATCTATTTGATATATAATACAAATTTATTTTATTAAAACTTACATATATATGTTCTGCATACAGCTTCAACGAGTCACATCACTTTAAGGGGGCGGTAGTCGACACTTCCACAAACGATGTTATTTTATTAACACAAAAAATTAATAAGAAATGTATGCATTATAAAGTAAATTAATAAGAATAATGAAATTAAAAAATTTAATATATAACATATATAAATAGTGTTCCATCATTATTCTCATGAATGATTGTTGTAATGTAAAACTGAACAATCATAGTTTCGTGAGGCGGTAGTTCACCATACATGTAAATGTTATGTTTAATAACAATTTTATGGAATATCGTGTAAGTGTAGTTTGAAAGTATAAAATTATAAAATAAAAATATATTGAAAATTCTGGTGTTTTAATATAATAGTAGAATAATGATAGTTGACTTGGTGTAGAATTTAAATAAAACTAAAGAGCTTGAGGAAGGTTTTATCCTCTTAATCCGGTAACTGCTTTTATTTTGTACCACAATGTTTCCATTGATGGATTTTAAAAAAATGGTCGGCCTCTAGGTTTATGGTAGGTATATTGAGGATATATTTGGGATGATCATATTGAATAAAATTTGAGGGAACTAGTCAAAATATTTTAATAAAATCAAGTTCTAATATGTATATAGGTCAATTTTTTCTTTATGTTTAATGTATAGTCCCCTATTATGCTTGATTTCACCTTAATAATAACAATTAATTATAATTATATTCGTCAATCTTTTTGGTGAAGAATTATGTAAATCTTATTATAAATTATAACAATTTTCGATTCAAAATAGTGAATCCATTTTTTTAAAAGTAAAATCACATAATTTGAAACCGTTAATTTAAATTTAATCACATAGACGTGAATACAATGTGATTTATTAATATAAAAACATTGAAAAGTTTTTTATATTTTTATATAAAATTTCATATGAAATTGATTCAAACTTCCTAAATTGGTTTAAATGATTTAAAATTGGTCTAATTATAATTCAAAATCAAATGAAAACATAATTAAACTATATAAATAAATTTTAGGAAAATTATTATTTGAATTAAAATTCAGTACTTCTCCATATTCATTGAAAAATAAAACATCACAGAAAAAACCAAAAATTCCTAGTAACAAAATTTTTATTATTATATATAAAAATTGAACTTTATTTTGACATATATGATTCATAAAGATCAATAATTAATATTTAAATTAGTTTCTCTATTTAAAGGCGGTAATGTGCCTTAACAAAAATATAGGTTTTTATTTGTAATATTTGGTTTTTTTATCTCATTGCTATAAAATCTATTAAATTAATATAAAAAATATTTTATTTTCAATATGATATTTATTTTAAAATAATACCATCCACTAATTTTAGTAAATTTAATTATTAAGATAACGTAGATTTGTGAGCCTAAAAAATTTTTTCTATGAAAAAATACCTATATATTCAATATATTCACATATTACATTATAATTCATTAGTATCCAGTGAAATTATTTAATATTATTATAAACCATATATTTTCATATGATAGTTAATAATATTAATAAATTCTAATTTAGTAGCAATAATATTTCTTATTATATTATATAATGATATTTTTTAATATATTATTGTTTCGTAAAACATTGTCTAGCGTGTAATGAAATCCATTGAAAAAAGATTGTGTTGCATGAAATGTTTTCAAACTCACTATTACATACATTTATTGCAATAAAATATATTATATTTTTTTGAAATAGTAAATATTTAATAAATTCATAGGATATTACATTCTATTACATGTTTGGTGATACATGCCATACATGATTTCGAATACAATTTTCCAAAATTAGATTTCAAGGGAAATACATGTACTATAAAATTATATCATATAACCTGTAATAAAAAACCCATGTATTTATTATGTCAATCGATATAATATGACCCCTATGGTTATTGATAAGCACATTTAGTATATTCATAAATGAATATGAAGGTCACATTACAAAATGATCCAGTTGAATAATTTAGTATAACATTCATCCATGGGTTCGATTCATGATACAAATTCATGTAATTATGGTTATTGTATGAGGAGTTAGTAAAAAATTGAGTAGAATACCACCAATAGGTCTTAAGCACAAATAAGAAAATATATTTTCCCTACCAGATCCAAACCATCCCATGATACAGGGTAAGGACATATGGCTTGGTCTTGTATAGATCAAGAAACATATGATATATTTGAGGGTGGGTTTCATATAGAAAACCACTAGTAGGACCCAAACTAAAATCTCCATCAGTGTTAATTTTCTATAGATATAAATAATAATTTACACAATAGAGGTAAAAATAAGGTATTTATATCCTAGATATCCTCTAATTTGAGTGAAACCAACCGAATTCACTATTATATGGTCTCTTTTTTATGATATATCAATTCTCAACAATCAACATGTATAGGTGTCAATTAATAATGTACCCAAAACCTCAATGGTAAACCACTCTTTTCCATACATCATCCCAATCAAAAACCAAAAGGACATCACAATTTAGAAAATTCTTAATCATCATAAATCTATAAGAACACATTATAGAAATTTCCCTTTCTCAACATATTTTTGAGTGACGTTGATTAAAAAACATTACTATAAATACTGAAACATGATTTTACATTACCATTAATAATGAAAAATAAGCTAACATTATTCCATGATAATAATATCTTTAAAACTTATAAAAAAACACCTCACTCATTGTTATTTTATGATAATAAAAATAAAACACCCATATTTACAATCGTAAAGGTCAATACTATCAATTCTAACTCACCATGTAACATTAATGAGTTATACATAAGAATTACAATAAACAAGAACCCACATACATGATAAATATTTCAAACCCCTATAAATAATGTAACATGATATGTACATCCAATAAAAGTCCAAAATCCATTAACTATCCATGATATTCCACTCAATTCAACTTGAATCAACAATAATATAAAAAGTTGATTGAAAACCAATAAATATAGATTTTCATTAAATTATAAAGAAACAAAAAATTTAGATGTCTATAAAGGGTTAGACATAACAAAATTGAGCCAACAAAACTAGTATCAATACAAATTGGAAAAAGTAGAGGGTTGGAAAAGATTTATTATCAAATTTGAATATTTGTAAGGATATATATACATCTAGTTGTTGAATAAGTAGAAGGGAACATTTTGTAATATATTCCCCATTAAATGAATTTATTTAAATAGTATAATGAAACCCAGCTAGATAAATTATGGTTCAACCCTATAGTTGAAAACTCAATGCCAAAATGTAGTGGTCATGTTGTTTTATGACCATATTTTTTAGGGTGTATCCACTCTTTATGGTGTATCCACTAGAAAAAATATTCAATAATTAAATTAGGATGCAAAACTTTCATTTAGAATCACCAGTGTTGCGGCATGATAATAAACCCACAATTAAAAATATTTAATCATTCACAATAACTAACTGTTCTGCAATGCCTCTAGATATGGAATAATCTTATACAAATATCATAATTTCAATAATTATTGAGTCCAAATCCCCAAATAACAACTATTAAAACCTACCAACCACTACAACATTAGAAAAATTGAAATATACATAAGTTAAAATATAATATAAATATAAATTGTATATTTACTATCATTACAACAATGTCTGATATGGTATTCTATTCATTGAGAAGTATCTCTCAATATCCTTGTTGAGAAACTCTAACCACTAGGATTAAAATTAAAAATCCCACCCCATGTCTTATTTGGTTACATATATGTTAACAGAACACATATATGAGAGTTAATATCTTCCCTTTATGAGAACCAAATTACTCATTATTAACATCAAATATTTTTAGAAATGGCGTCATTATCAATGTTTCTAACTCTGAATACTAAAAAGAAAATTACTTTTTATATGTACCACATTAGTTTTCTATTAAACTGTTATCAGTCCAAATATCATCATTTCTCCCACATCTGATAAACACATAGTTTTATGACATGGTACCCCATATAAACCATCATATGGATATATCATAATTAAATATTAATGGTGTTTGTTAAAAAAAAGTTCAAAGGATAGATGCCCATCTTTTGTTAAAAATGCACAAAATATCTATGATTATAGTCATGTATCAAAATAATACTATAAAACTATTCATCTATTTGTATTTGGAATGTTGAAAAATGATTCAAATAAAATATAATATTCTACTAAATCTCTTAAAAAAACATATAAAATAGGAATTTCAATATAATATGATACACGTTTGTATTTCATGAAGACTCAAATCTCACATATATATAGATTTCAATAGTCAACTAGAAACTGGGTCAATAAATATTGTAATTAAATGAGTGAACTTTATCATCAAGTCAAATAGATCCAATTTATAGTCATGAAATATTTAAAACCTTGGAATAACACTATAAATTATGTGGTCAAACTATCCCATGAAAAAGTAGAAACACAAAGTGGTTACTATATACTTCCTCATCAATAATACATTAACGCCACTATTTATATATGAGAAACATAGAAACAAAACCCATAATATATCTATTGTTTTCAACAATATAGTAATTATTCGGGGTGTTTTGGATCATCTGTATCATTATAGGATGTACAACCCCTCGTGTGGTGTCAGATTCCCTCATACAATTCCCTCTATAGGAATTATGTACCATAAAAATATTTTTAATTAAATGATATCAAAATTATCCTAGTTCTATCTAGGAATATGGTCAGTATCTATAATCCCTTCGCATATTATAATGAAAATGACTTGTTATTTTTTTATAGCCACTAACAAATCTATTTATAAATTTGTTACATAAATAGGCAAAAATTTCTTTTCTTCATACCACTATATCTTATCCAAATTTATTCCAAAAAATTGATTAATTAGCCTCTATGCCTCAATATATTCTAGAAACACCTCCATCCATGTCTTCTTACTCTGATAATATTATATAACATTCCCTTTTCTCAAGGAATAGTCCATTTTAAAATTGATTTTCAGATAATACTAAACCAAATTACCACAATAAAAATTCAATCCCAACTCGGATAATTAATATCATACACTCTTATGGTCTATGTAGGAAACCAATATCTCACCTATAATATAAATAGAAAAATTATACATGGACCACTATAATAAGATCATGAAAATTTTTAGGGTAGTTTCACCGATCTGATGTTAACTTCTATTCCCACCAGAAACCACCATATCCTATTATATCAATAAATATATCTAACCAACAGTAGAGGAATCATAGTAAATTAGTCCACTATAATTCTGTTGTCATATTTTTTATGATCGTTATATTCTCTTTAAGGAGAGAGAATTTAGAAATAAATCATATATACTACTTAAAAATTCCAAGATAACTCCCGATCTCAAAAATATTATTATATCTATCCCATAAATTCATAGAATATTCATTTATAATATAATCATATATTCCAACATAAAATACTGTATTCCGTAGAAATTCTACCACCTGAATCTAAAAGATAAAATTTTATATATTATCATAAATCTAATACACATAAAGGACACTATATATAGGCTGTATATTCTCAAAATTTAGTTATCATGAATATGAAATAAAGAGAATAAAATCAATGAATAATATTATTAATTCATAATGGTTGGGATGAAAAATATGATTTCTAGGATCCCTGAACATAATAATTCCTTTAATCATTGAAAATGTAACCAAAATTAACACATATGTATCATTCCATGTCCAAAAATACTTTTTTGGAATGCACCTCTTATTGAACTAGAACATATGATAACTTAATAATAGATCGATCTTATAGTTCCATCATCCTCACCTCAACAAAAAATAATTTAATCTATCAATATAATTGTGAAACTATAGTTCACTATAACTTAGTTCAGAATTTCATAATATACAAAAAAATTTAAACCTATCTTCACCCTTCATGAATAATGAATTATAGGCACCCCTTGGGGAATTATTATGAAAACAGTATCCCATCATCTCAAGATATTCAACTAATACAATTAACTCTATCAACTTATCTTGTTATATATGATTAGAAGGTATCTATCTTAGATCAAACTATATAAGAGTTAAATTGTGAAGATAGTCTAATTTTTTGGAAAAAATTATAATGAATACATTGTAAGATTGAAAATATATTGAACTACCACCCCAATAGAATGTACCTTTCAGGACATGAAAACTATAATCTCACATAACATTCCAAGATCAAATCTATATATACATTCATAGAAATAAAATTCACATACATTGGTGTAATAATCTATGATAATGTTTTTGAATAACATACACCATTTATGTAAATAAATGTGATTCTAAAAACATAACAACCAATCTATCCAAAAGATAGAATTAATATTGGTCACATATAGGATATTGAAGTACCAAAGATGACCATATAATCCAAATTTTATGTCACATTTATGACATATTCTGACATGATATATAAAATTTCCAAGAGGTGTATTTAAAGAAAAAACACAGGAAATAACTCCATCACATCTATTATAACCAATATTGATTGTGAGGATAGTAAATAATAAATTTAACCCAAAAAAACATAACAAATGTGTGAATAAACATAAGTCAAACAACTAATGAGATACGTAATCTATACACCATCATATGGAATATGGCCTGGAGTGTATCTAGGCTTTCTATAGTTCTATAGTCTCATCCTTGATACCCATGACTAAAAAAAGGAGATGATATAAGGTAATCCATTATAAAATAATTTGATATTAAAAATTCTTTCAATACAAAAATATGAAGGACACATTTTTTAAATGTGTAAATCTAATTTTATACTTTAGGGTGTGTTTTTTAACCCTTCTCATTTCACCAGGGAATTAAAATTCCATCATGACACATACCATGAGGGAAAATATATCTTAAGATAAAAATTATTTAAATATTACTTTAAAAATGATTACAATAAAACATGACCCTTTTTATTCATTATACATAGATAACACTTTTTTATTTTTTCCCCTTAATCAAATAATGTACTAGTATCACCTTTTTCTTATTAGGTATATTCAATCATTTTATTTTACTTCTATATGAATAATGTTCACATATTATATATAACCTGATCCATTTCCCAACTAAATGATGTCAGTTTCTACCTCATGAATTTCTCAATCATTAAGGTAAATTGAAATTTTTTTGTAATATTCTTTATATGGATATTATTATCATTTAAAATCTAATAATTTTGAGTAAAAATATTCTTGAAGGTTTTCAAAAAAGCAACCATGTTTTCTAGAGCAATGTTGTGGAATTTTTGACATCAATAATTGAACCTACACTATTTATTCCAAGTATATCTAAACCATTTTTAACAACTTTAAATAATTAATATATCAATTAGGATAATTTCATTTCAATACATAAAAAACTATCATGAGTAGTGTGAATGCAAATATTTGAACATATATGGTTATTCATGTTATGCATAAACAACTTTTATATATAACATGATATTCATTATGGTATTTTTATCATAATTAGATAAAAATTCTATGACACTATAATACCAATAATATTTCACAACAAATACTCAAATATCTAGTTTTATATGAATTTTTTCAAAAACAACAAAATTCTGACATAAAAAAATTTTCATATTGAAAATTCATGTGTAAATCAAAAGTAAAATCCACAAAATACATTATGATATATCCATATTCTCCAACACCAATAGAGGAATAAAAAATAGAGGCAAAACATTATAGAAATTTGAAATATTTTTATATCCTATATATTGATATACATTTTCTATAAATTCAAAAAAGTTCATAAGAAGAGGAAGAGTATAAACATTGTAGGCATTCCCAAGGTATATTCCAATACCTTCTACTAGGATATGAATATGTTAGAAAATTTTTATATAAAACAAAAGTGATGTTTTTATTTAGTTTATATAAATAACATAAACAAGTTCAACTGATGAATAACATTAAAAATTTTCATCCATTTATTATTACTTGGATTAATCACTCATTTCCACACCCACACACTCATAAAATTCATGGAACCATGGACCTACCTATACTCGTGAGTGGGGAGTAATCCATTAACCAATTAATTACATGGTGAACCAAATTTATGGTTGTACATTCCTAAAATTAAATCGTACCATTTTGGTTCTATGGATTTCAAGCCATTATTTTATCCCATTAGACAGTTCTACATTTATAGGATTATCCTATCATGAATTTATATGATGACACACTACCATGTGTAAATAGATCCAACATCAAATTATTCAATTAAAAAAAATTATTTCAAAAACCATTTCCTATGAAACATTTTTTCAAACAAATTATGAGAATCATTCAAAACCCAATTATTCTTATATGAAAACCAAGTATTTAAAAAAACACATTGAACATAATTGAATCACCAATCCCCCATGTCATTTAATGATTTATTAATAGAGAATATATGTAAATCTATTCAAATTAAGCAAACGAATAATGTTAATGTGAATATCTAGATCCATCATTGAATCATTATCCTACTAAAAGATCCAACTAGAAATCATCAATAGTACTATCCTAGTAAGTAGATATATCTCTAACTCATTATATATATGACTTTAATGGAAGAATATGACTAGATCTTTTGAGATAATGGATGTGAGGTAACTTAACATTGATGTCAAATCTATAATTTACATTAGTTAATCAAAATTAACCACAAGATTAGTGGAAATCACTATGTGAGTCTAGGAGAGAATATAATTTCTACATTCAAAAGTAATAGGAATGAAATTAGTGTCTGAAGGCCATAATAAGAATAGAAAACCATTTATAGATCATTAATGGAAAGTCTTATGGTTTTGTAAAACATTTTTACCAATTATGTTCCAATGATGAGAATGAATCTAGGAATCACCTAGGTAGCTATAAGGTTAGTTAGAATAGTTTAAAATATCAGGGGACAACTAAGTGGGGATACAATCTCTAGGCTATCACTGCACATGTTTGGCTCACACAGTTTGAAAAACCATGTTCTAACCATGATTTTCTCAATATCTCCACCAACATAGTTTGGAAAAACTCTATACCATGCGTGTCCTTTACCAATTACTCCTAGAATCACCTTACGTGGTTTTGTGGAGATTTTTCATGGTTTATACTAACCATTATTAAATAATCCATCAAATGAAACACATACAAAACTCTCCAAAAACATCAGGACTCTCATAAATCTCTACCCATGAATTATATAAACTAATAATATATAATTAACTAGTAATTTACTTGAATTTTTGGTTATTAAATTCTCCATACCATTTGTATTTTATTCCTTATAATGTGGGACGATGAAATTATTGTATAATATCATGGTCAACATATATAGTGTTTCCTTTTCAAGTTCCCCTTATCATTTTCTATCTGACCATGCTACAACAAAAATTGAAACAAACAAATTCTTTTCCAATGAAATGTATTATTAGTTCATTCCAAATTCTATATCGACACATTAATAAATATCAAATCCATATCAATATCCAAATTTTCCCATCGAATCACATGGATATTATTTGGTAGAAACATTATCAATTGAGAAACACGAAACACATTTTTATTAGAACTAGAACATAGAGGTAAATTCATCTTATACGACACCTCACTAACGCATTTGTGTATTTCAATGTACTAATTTATTAATGAGAAAACATTAAATTTTTACCTAAATAAGTATTCCCTTTCCAAAAAGATAATCTTCATAATAAATAGTCACTTATATAAAATAATTATAGTTATCAATAAGGATCTTAAAATGATTTTCAACGACTCTAAGTTATTATGATCCCCTTTAAAATCACCTATATCTTATCTTCTATCTCTTTCATAATTATATGTCCAAAAAGTGATGTATCACCTATTTATAACAAAAAATGTGGAGATCGATAAGGATGAACATGAAATTCATCAAAATGATCAATATGTATAGATTTCTGATTACTGTTATCTATAGGGGAATATACTAACCAATGATGATCCACCCAAGAGCCTCTAGAATCCATCATATGATATTTAGTCATGTCTTCCACCATTTTGATTTTCCATTGGTATTTTACATATATTTTTTGATGATAAGAAGTCTTCATGATTAAATTGATTCTAAGGGATTTCTATATGGATTCATAACATCATAATGTATACTTGGGGACCCCGTTGGACCAAATCGAATTAGGAACACTATTTATCTTTACACAATATTATTTATAATGATTAAACTCATATTCTACTATAATATATTAATGAATATGGATGATGTGAGATGAATTATTGAGAAGACACAGAATCATCCACGAAGTTTTTTTTCGGAATCATTCATGGATGTCCGATGACAAAAATCCATAGATTTTTTCTTATATTTATATATTTTAATATATAATTAAAGAAACATACCATATAGTAATTAGTGATCTTATTTGGTCTATTTATAAGTGATGTATCTCGATACATACTATACAATTGTCCTCTTCATTCGAACCCAAAAAACAATACACTCAAAACCATTTATGTATTTTGAATACCATAATGATCATACCATATTTAATGTAAGTAATTAATATGAATTTGTTCCAAATATGTTCTAGAAATAACAATATGGTCTCCAAAAGTAAATAATTAACTCCAATCCATCAAACACGCCTCAATGTTCTTCTAGTAATTGAGTTTTGAATTAATTGTTTCACATTTCGGGTTATATGTATTTGAATAATTAACCATGTTAATCAAATAATGGACTATAGAAATAAAAATGAAAAATTCAACATAACATTGCACAACAAAATCTAGATGGATATAAGCTAAAACTATATTTAGTTTAAATTGACCTAAGTCATATTTAGAAAACTAATTTTATGAAATCCAAATCATTGAATCAATTATATAATTACTTTGTCATATTTTATACATCATGTTGATGTTAACGGTCCATATATGTTATATCAATCAATGTTCCCTTATATTTAAATCACTTT
The DNA here is from genome assembly GCA_963277665.1 of Viscum album. NCBI lineage: Eukaryota > Viridiplantae > Streptophyta > Magnoliopsida > Santalales > Viscaceae > Viscum > Viscum album. The sequence continues at coordinate 438,782,427 of OY728158.1, forward strand.
TTTATAAAATATTCTTCATGCATTAATGATCCAAGAACCTCATTACTTTCTCTCCAAAATTATAATGGTTTCACGTATTCATATCATTAACTAGAGAAGATATGTCCATATCTTCTGTTGGTTAATTCTTATATTGATCCAAATTAATTTGGGATCCATAAGATATAACATGACCATACTAACTATGGACACATCACAACCAAGATTGGGATGCATCATAATAAACTATACATCCTAATAATTTATCTCACAATTTAATGATAATTTTTGATGTAATAAAAACCAATATATATTGGATCAATTTTTGAAAATAATTTCATCATTAAAATGAACCACCTTTCCTCGTAAAAGACGTCATCAAGGAAGAATTTCATTGAAAATCACAAACAACGCATCAATAATATACCACTAACCATGGAAATTTTGTCTTACTAATGAAATTCATTGATGTTTTCATAGATATAACATCTTTAAAAATTTGAGGATATATAAAATATCCTCTTTAAATGATTAACCCTCCATATAAAATTAAATATTCTATCTTGAAAAAACACATTAAACATATTGAATATAATAATTTTTTTACTAAACACCTTACACTATAGCTATGTGCTATTCACAACCATCCTTAGTCAGAGAATGAACCAAAATATCCCCATTTACAACCACTAAAAAGGATTCAAGATACATCTAAAATATGTGATTTATATATTCTGTAATAACTATTGGTTCATTCATAAGATGAAAAGCATAAACACGTATTCATAATGACCATAATGAAAACAAATTATGTCATTAGTATTTCCCCCTTCTGAAATAGATGTTGGGGATACCCATATTAAATATAATGTTTAGATAACCACAAATATCACCCCAATTAATAGAATATTTAATAAATTAATGGAAGAGGAAGTCATTTCTTATCACAACCTAGTAGATATTATGATAATCTACAAATTGGAAAATTGTTCCATCAGTATTCATCAAAATAATTACTAGTTCTGCCCTTCGAGACACAGTAGATCGTATGATTTGTTTTCAAATAATATAACGAAACCTTGAATTACTTTAACTAAATATGATAAATCCTATAAGACAAATATGATATATGACGTGTCCTTGCTATGAGAACAATAAAAAATTTCTATTATCTTTTAGACAGTAACCAATAGAATTTATTTGGAAGGACATAGGATATTTTCTAATTATTTTTGGGATATATATATGTATTATTTCATTAACACATTCTTGAGTAAGTACTACAAATAGATAATGGAGACTGTCAACCACTGATACTGATAGTTCTTATCTCCATGCATTCAAATATGAATTTAATTTGATGATATGATTAAAAAAATTAGAGGATGTGAAATTTACTTATAGGGTTGATGATATTGGCCTTGAATGATATCAAATAATAAATTCCAAAAAATGTTTTCATAAAAATATTTCTCCATGAATAATGTATCCAAAAAAAATTTCCCCCCATCGACAAATTTTTAACATGCTATGCAATTAAATTCTAAACACTCTCATATTTTGAATGGTGATTAATGATTCAAGATAAAGGAAATCATCCCAACATAAAAACCCAAATGATAAATAGCACATGATCAAATGATTTAGTGAGATTCACCTATGTAAAAAAACTCGCATGGGGGTAGAATCCATGGGAAAATATGTCAGACAATTGAAGGACCAAATTGAACCTCATTGATCATATTTATAACACCAAATAATTTATATGCTATGAATATTTTATTACTTCTTTTTTTCATGAATTCATATCATTAGGAGTCAGAATTTTCCTAGAATCACCTTAGGTATCTTTGTTCTAAGGAAAATATTTACTTCGATAAATTTTTCTAGTTGAAGCATAATATATCTATGAATATTGAGAAACATATATAAAACTAAAAATTGGATTTATATGATAATAATGAATGATATGTCCGATCTGATAACAATTGGCACAATATATAGGTGGTTCTATATAGTATTTCATCATGTGAGTAAAATAACCACCAATGAAATAATGAGGTTCTATATTGTGTCATTGAGGAGTGTTTTTGGATTTAGTACTCTATTACTAATGCATGAAACATCCATGATAATAGTTTAACCTTGTCATCATTTTCATGTGATAGAGTTACCACATTTTCCAATGTATGTAAAACAATTCTGCCTACAAGATTTCTATCAAGAACAATTCCTTGAAAATTCAACTTATTAGAAATCTCTATATAATATTCTATGAAGACTACAAACACATTAGAACAAATATATGGCTGGAAGATGGATTCCTAGTTGTGTTTATACAAAAACATAATTGAATATAGAATAAGAGAAAATAAAAACATGGTAATGAATATATATGCATCATTTACCACTGAGATGACCACACAATTAATGGTGTATAAACATGCCATCCTTTATTTCTTTAATGTGTGTGGATATAATTATATGTTGATAAATTTTATAGAGACTGCCAATGTGATTCCATGGTCAATAATATTTTTCATAAATAAATCTTATTATTTTTATGAAAAATCCTCTAGCATATTCAATACTAAAATTACCCATAATTGGGATGGTGTACCAATGAAATCAAAGATTCAATTCATTATATTCATCAAAATTACAATTTTCTGTTTGCAAATCATCCAAAAATATGGGTGAATTTTGTTTCTAAAACATTATATAATCATAATATATTTAGGATTTATCATGCTGGTTTTATTTTTCAAATTATTGTTAATCATAAATGATGTCATGAAAAATTCGTCGTCTTACTTATCTATAATGTATAACCATTATTTGTGCATCCTCTTCTTACTAACACATATGAATTCTACCCGGGATAACATTCTATAAATAAAACGATCTTCTTTTTACACAAAACCAATTAGAAACTAAAGGCATAAAATGATCTAAATAACTATGAATAAAAAAATAAAATAACAATACTTTTCTATAATCCATCCATTACAACTATTTTCCATAAATCATAAAACAAAAAAATGAACATTTCTGAACTAGTGGGATTTATCACTAATAAGGAATATTAGGAAAATATTATCATCAAAACCCATGATGATGATATGAAACACTTAAAAATATTTCTTATCACAATTTTGTACAAAAAACACAAGTAACATAGATTTACTGATACAAAGGGTGAAAAAATATTATTATTTTTTAAATTTTATGTTTTGATATTCTAATCACTATGATACCATCAAAAGAGATAGATGGACTGGCCAAGAATAACTTTATTTGAAACATACCACCCATATTCTTTAGTATGAGAGGAGGTGGATATACTACATGCATTTTGTTACATACCTTATACATTAGGGGTTGTAAATAAATTCAAATGCCTTAAAGGATGGTTGAGGGATTATTCGATGATGAACCAAAAAACCCATAGAGGAAAAACATAAATAAATAAAAAAACAATACGATGAAGGATTAATAACAATAATAATCAAATGAAACTAAATAAATTGTAACATATGTGTACCTGTGACAACTAATAAAAAAGATTCTATGAGATCCAAATGACTTCAAAATCAGAAATAATGTTGTGGTCTCCTATCCAGTAAATATAGAGAGATATCTATGATCCAAAAACAAACTGAGGAAAAAATAATCAGGGTGAACACTAGAGAAATTTTCTTGTATGTCAATATAAACTGTGTTAAAATGAACAAAACCATCCATGAATGGGGTTATTATAAATTTATTATGTATTAGGATGACAATTCCCATCCCATGTAACCAATACAAGAGAAAATTAAGACAATTTTATATAAATCATTATAGAAATATCCAACCATTTTATATCAGAAGCATAAAAATGTTCAACATTAAAAAATAATTAATAAAATAATTTAATTGGTTATCTTATTACATCAAAGAGTACCTATATTTCCACACACACACACACACACACTCACTCATACAATCTATGATACCATGGACCTGCCAATACTTATGAGTGGTTAATTGTATATTCACCAAGCCATCACTTTGTGAACCAATTTAACAGCGGTACATTTATATCAATACTCCATCCCATTATGAAAGTGGAACATTAATGCAATTACTCAATTAAATTTTGAATATTTCACTTTCATTCCATTATTCCTTCCCAAATTCATATGAACACAAACTACAATGTATTCCAGGTTCCAATATAAAAATATTCCTTATAAAATATATACATTGAAATAAAGTTCCTCTCAACCCTTCAATCAAACTGATTATTAAATTAATTTCAGAACAAAATATTATTTTAATAAAAAAGATAAATTTTTCAAAAAAAAAAATTAATGGAATTTAAAAACTAATACAACGAGGTCTATAATGAGTATAATTATTCTAAATCAACTTAAAATTCAAAAGATGAAAAAAATTAAGAATGAAATTAAGAATCTCTAGAAAGATCCTTGAATCGTCTTCTCTAAAATAGATCCAATCATTTCTTATAAAAATTAATATCATATTATATATCTATATATAATATTATTTATCCCTTTATTTGAGAGAGAGCTAATGGTGAATAGTATATCTAGAGAGGACAATGATGAATATGAACATAATATTGATTTTGGATCTCTCGGGCACATTTATTAATCAATAAATGACTCTAGATCAAAGGGAATCACCAAGGGAGACATGAAAAGAAGGGGAATTCGAGAAACTCAAATTAATTGGAAAGTAATTCAGTTAATATGGACATAATATAATATAAAACATTATTTTCAGAGATTTAACTACATGTTATGCAGTTATACCACTTGAATTTTCAACTCATAACCTAACCATCAATGTTATATTAAAAATAAACCTGATAGATGAGAAATTAGTCCATATAGTATTAAAAAACTTATATTTCTACTTTCTTAAGGTCATCCCCTCACACGGTTGGCTAATGCGGTTTGGAAAATTATGAATTAAACATTACATTCACAAGGTCTCCACTTGTATGATTTATCATGGGAACCCATGTGGTTTGGCCATACTATATACCTATATTGTTCTTAACTAGTGACTCCCAACATCCCCATACATAGTTTTTAGGGATATTTCATGGTTTGTGTTAACCTCTCTCAAACTATGCATATATAGAAATACATAAAAAAAATCTCCATAACCATCCCAAAATATTTTAAATTCAACCAAATAATTACATAAATATAAAATACATAATAAAATTGTAAAATAGTAGATTTTTATTTGATTTTTTATGCATGGTTATCCGATGTAGAAAGATCAAATTGTGTGAATTATATAGAAGAACGTACACCCTTTTATATCTCGTAGATGAGAGAGACATGGAATCTGTTTGAAGATTTCAATTATATAAGAATGATATTAGAATAACGTGGATCCAAATGGACAAGGAATCAATGGTAGTATGATATAAGGTAAAAGTTTATTCAACCATAAAAAATTAAGAAGCTATTGGATGATATCATACCTGTTAATTTTTTAATCCCTAGTAAACATGTTTGAACCTTAATATTGGTAAACGATTAATTTATTATTATTAGATATGAAAAAAATTTATGTTGAATATTTTAGATTATAATATTTATACATATTCAAAATATGGAATCCATTTCACAAGATTCAATTTCAATTAATTTTAGAATTTCATTTTATATTAGAGAAAAAACTGTAAATAAACCTTGTGTGGGAAAAATGAATTTTTAATCATAACCGTATTTTCATCAATTTATTTCCTTAAAAAATATGATGAATGAAAAAAATTATGGACTAGAAAATATGTAAATTTTTGTAAACCCATTACTAAATATAAAATAATTTGAATAAAAATAATATTAATACAGTTATTACATCAAAACAATTTTTTTCTACCATTTTTTTTAAGAAAAAATTGCCATATAAAATATAATGTATACTGATTTTTATAATTTAATTAATTATAAAATATATAATTAAATTATATTAATTTATATTTAAAATAAATTTAGGAACATAATGGGATCTTTTCTTCAAAACTATTTAATGTTTTTACATTAAATATTTGTTTTTTAAAATCACTGGAAAATAAATATATTTAAAAAATTCATAAAAATTTCATCTAATCTTGTATTAACATGATTATTTCCAAAATTATATTTCATAATGCACAGTTAAAGTTTAAAAGTGGTATTAATTACCTCAAATTATCATATAGAAAATGATAAAAATCATTGTTAATGATACCATACTTATGAAGAATAAAATTTTGTAAATAAATATTGAGTACATATTTATTATTAATCAATATATAAATTAAAATTATTTAGAATAGTTATTAACAATTTTTCATAATATTTTTACAAAATTAATAATATTTTAATTCAACATGTATTAAATAAAGTGTCACTATATCATAGTTTATTTAAACACGAGTTTGCATATAAAGCATGCTATAAAAAATTTGTAAATACGTTACATAAATGAAATATATATTTCATATCTCTAGGACCTATAATAATTGATCAAGATGATATTATATTACATATTATACATTAAATAAAAAATTTATCTTTAAATGTTTTTTAAATGAGGGATGTATCTGATGTCTTTCTGTATTTTTCTTAGTGTAAGTTCTCAACCCTTCCAATTGGTAAAATAGTCAATTGGATTCCTTCTGCATAATAATGATCTTCAATTACAGTGATTTACAGGATATTTTTCTTATTTTTTATAGAATATATATATAAATATATATTATTAGAATTATTAATAGTTTTAGGATTCTAGATACAAACAAGACAATTAAAATACCATGGAGTGTAATTTACAGAATAAGAACACATAATTGTTTATTATTTTTTTATTACTCATCTATAGAGCACATATAAAAGTCATCATTGATTTGGGGAGAAGAAAAGGGTAAGGACTGTAACACATCAAGTCATACCATAAAATTCATAATACTAGAAATCATAAAAATAACATAAATGTATTGTTCAAATAAATCATTTGTTAAGGGTATGTTTTCAAAAATTACCATATTCATTTTTGTTTTAATGAAACCGTCTGATGAATCAATAATGTATATACTAAAAGACCTATATACCACCTACTGTGTCTAATGAATTCAAAAAATTTAATTAATAGATACATATTAGAATACATAATTATACCAATGTATCATATTATTTTCATATTTATTCATAATGAACAATTATCCTTATCGATTTACTTTATATATAATTTTCATGATTTCCCAAGTAAAGAAAATCTTCAAAATTTCTTGGTGGGAGACATTTAAAAAAAATGTTTAAATATATGTTACTAAAAAAATATAGATTGAATGAATATATGTTGAATTCATTTTAAATGAATATATTTAAATAACCTAAGGTTATATAAAAATAACATGAGATTAAGAACATTAACATAGTATTACAATATAATGAATTTAAAAAATGAATAAAAATAAAATGGTTTATATAAGAAGCTCCTTTTCTATTTTTATTTGAATGAAAAAATATTTAATATTTTTGATTTAGTAATTTGAAACATAAAATAGGCTAAACAATAAATTAATTTTTTATTCAATTTAGAGATTAGATGATAATAATTTAAATATTTATTAGATAATGATAGAGCATCACAACATAATGATTGATAAATAACGTCTTAAAAAACACAAAATGGTTGATGAAAACAATTAAAAAAATCTATCTGGATATGTTCTTTTATAAAAAATTTATATAATAATAATATTTAATGTATCATTGTGTGTCTTAGAAAATGATGAATTAAAAAACTAATTTTAAGAGGAATAAATGAATAACTAAACGTTATGGAATACATTATTATATATTATCTGAATGAAATATTTAATAAAAAGTTATTTAAAAAGAATTAGAAAAGAGAGAACATATTAGAATGAAGAATGTTGAAATGAAATAAATATATTTAAAAAATAATGTTTGTGTAATTATGACAATGTATATGTGAAAGAGTGTGAAATATTAAACATAAAGTAAAATATAGATGTAGATTGGTAAGTGTTACCTAAGCTATGAATGGAACAAATGAAAATCTATATTTTGGCCAAATAATTTCCATGTTATCTTGTTTTGATAATTACAAATATAAAATAATTTTTTTTACGTCTTTATAATTAATAAATATTAATTATTTCATCAAACATGACTGAAGAAATTTGTTTTATGATTTCCCATCTTATAAAAGATAATATTATTTATATTATTAATTGAATTATTATTACTATGTGTTTTTAAAAAATCCACCTTATTATGTGCTGTATTATGAATCATAAAATGTATTTTTTATTCAATAATTATAATACAATTAGTTTTTTAATTTATTTTCCAAATCATAACTCATATGTTATGGTTTTAAAAGTCCTTTGATTCTCACTAAATGTAAAAAAATATAAAAGTAATATGATCATAATTTATTGTCATATAAAAATATAATGTCATAATCAAAATTACTTATTGTTGAATAATGATGAATTTGATGATGTTTTAAAAAATTTATGATTTATTCTATGTATTTATATGCATTAGATTACTATATTATGGTAATAAAAATACATTATAGAAACTAATATGGTCAAACAAAACTCATAGACACTAAAAGAAATTAATATGAAATGTTTTGATCGTGTTATATTGTAAAACAATTCAATTTCACTATCTTATGACTTTAATGTCATATAACTTCAAAGGCATGGAGATTTTGAATTATTTGATGATTTTAAAGTCAATCAATATTTATAAGACACACTGAAAACCCAATTCACACATTATAAAAAATCATATGTTATTTCAATGTGTTATGTGATTATTATATATTACATGATTGATTTTATGAAACTAAAAATATAATATGTTTTATATATTTTCATATATTTATATCATACATTTTTATTAAAAATTTCATTCTTTATATAATTGTTATGTTATTAAACATTTATTATTTATATTATAAGAAAAATAATTTGAATGTGATTTAGAAGGAATTAAATTAAATATAATGGTATATATATTGTTTAAATATTGATGTAATTTTTTTTGTAAAACATAGATATATGAAGTTTATATGTTTTTTTAAAATATATATTTATTTAATATGATTTATATGAATGCTATATGATATGTAACAATGATTATTCACTAATGTATGGAATTATTTTTAATAAATTCTAATCAGTATTAATGTAAAATAATTTTATAGTATTGTAGGTTATTAGTTATTCTCTCAACTATATAATAGTTCAATATCATTGAGAGTGAAAGTAATGGATAAATGAGAAAATTAATCTACAATAGTTATACGTTAATTTAAAGTTCGTGAAGATTTATAATCATAAAATAAATCTATATAATGAGTTTGATTGAACTAGTTCTACAACTATTATTGAATATACTTTTCAATATACTATATAATATATATTTATAATCACATCATTCATTGATTTTTGAAGGAGAAAAAAACTATTCTAATCATGTCTTTCTAAAGATATCAAAGATTCCATAACCCTCAAAATTTCATCGCCTAACTAATATATGTGGTTTTAATTTTTATGTATTTTTTCTATGGGAATTATTTTTTGTTCATTATTTTTCATTCAAAAATGGTACCATGATGTTATGTTATATTTATCCTATCAATGTTATCTAGTATTGGGCCTCCATGTTGAAATGATAAGGTTTTCTTTTATTCCATGGAAAAAAAATAAATGGATGTGAATATACATTTTTTTCATAATATAATGGTTTCTTCACCATCAACGAAAAATGGAATGTTCTAGGTTGTTACATTATGTATTAAAAAATTAGGATTGATTCATTTATTTACTATTTAAATTCACAGTTATGAAGTGTTGTGACTCCCTAAAAAATTTAGAGTATGAAGGGTATGGATTAAAACTAATAATTGTTATGTTTTTTCTACATATCTCATTTCACTACCACCTCATGAATAAACATCCATATCAACATCATTATTGAATAATTGGTATCAATGTTAGAACATAAAAGGAATATTAATAATTTATCTACATATTTGATAATAATCATATAATACACATAACATGATAAAAAATATCAATTTTAAATTCCTTGAATATGTTCAAATGATGGTTGTGTAAGATAAATTAACCAATATTTTATTATAATTATTTTTAAATTTTGTATGCTAAGGTGGATGTTTTTGTAAAGCAGTAAAATATTCTCTACTAGAGAACTATGGTAATAATTTAAAAAAACATGGTGTTGATTTTGATGCCCATTCTGGTATGGATGGTTTGAAATATGTACATATTGTAATGAATTAGAATTTCTGTGTAACATTATTATTTATATAGAATTATTTCAATACTACACACTATGATGTTATGTGATTTCAAGGCTTGATGATCCCAAAATGGAACAGTGAACATTTTTTAAGTATATATAGTAAACATTCGAGCAGGTTTTCCAATCTATTGAATCGGTGCTCATATCAAAAATATGATGGTACCATTGAACTAAGAATGTTGAGATTCACCATGGTAGGACATAACTTCGGTCGACTAGGTCTGAATGAAAAAATTAATTTTCTGTACTTTTGGAAAAAAATTAACTTTAAAAAGATATTTAATTTATTTTACTCAACTGAAGAGCATCAACACGGTGATACTATGATGTAGTGATGAGGCGGTGATGATGCGCATTAGTGGAACTCATTAATGTCTTGTAAATATGCGGTGTAATGATGCTTAAATCACATGTTATAGAAATGTTGTCTAATAAAGGAAACAATTCGACAACGTGATGTTGCAGCGTAATAGAAATGTTGGAGACTGTTTTAGTTTTCTTATAGTCTAACACATTGGTGGAATGAGGATTGAACTGTGATAATTTTCTGATAATCCTCTGATAGATTTCCTCCCCAACAAAGAATGACGAACGCAGGTGGATGCCATGGACTTCGATATACTTCAAATATTGACGAATGACATCGACCTATTTGACCCTCAAGTATGATACACTAGAGAAATGTATATAGAAAAAGGAATGGGTTTGTTTTATTATGAAGTTCTTCACCATTCTTATAATAAATAACAAATGCATATCAACACAAAAATGGGTTAAATTGAGATTCATGCGTTCTTGCAGGATGGTGAAGTTTATTTTGGGTTTCCCTGTCCAAGATTTTGTTATTACTTTCAATGTTTTAATGTCTTTCTCTGAACCTCCCCCATGTTTTTAAATACAAATGCGGAGGGAATAGGATGACAAGAACAAGACCCGAGCCCCTTCTCCACGTGTGTTCTTCGTTGAGTAGCATCTAAATCGATGACAAGGTTGGTTTGGGACCATCGTAGTAAAGAGAATGTTCCCCTGAAGCTATAGAAACATGCAGCGTGAAGACTGGACCACTAAAATGCATCTAGTGGTCCGTAGAAGATTCTGCTAGCATGCTCACACTAGTAGTTCGTACCGGTGCCTGTGGTACACACCGGTGCCGACATCACATATTGGTGCCTACGGCATGCACCGAAACTGACGTCAGTAGTGGAGGCACATGATAAAACATGACATGTGTAGGATAGTAGGAAAACAGGCCACCAGTTCTGCTAGTGGCCGGGTGGATCAGCACACCATGGTGGCCCTCTGAGGCGGTAGAAGCCACAGATGATGTGGGTTGAAGCACTCGAGACCTGTGGTGCTAGTCTGGCACCATTTGGATGGGTCAAGTCTGTAGACTATGAATGCTGGTGATGTGGAGGGGGTATCTATGTCCAAGACACTCGGGCAAGCTGGCCTCCATGGTCGCTCGATCGCAGTAGGATGAAATCCATATGAACAAAGCACACAGCAGGCAGGGAGCCAGACCACACACCAAATCACGTCCCATCTTGGCGCACAATACCATCCCGATTCTAGTGGGCCAGTTTCCACCTGGAAGGCCGCACCCCCAGCTAACAGGCTAGGCTAGACCCACACCGGCAGACTGGACATGTGCCCTTCAGGCCATGATGGTAGAGATTGGGGCGCTGGGTGACCCGGAAAGCTGGACCCCCGGCCAAACCGGGATAATCCCAGCGAGGCCATGTGGGCCTGGCCCACTATCCCGGTCAGACCATTCCAACCCTGATTCAAACCAGGTCAGTTTGGGCATGTCAAATTAAACCGAGGTATATAGGACACCCGAGCCGAGATGGTCGGGTCGGTCCAACCGAGATAGACTGAACCTAGACGAAATGAGCCCATGATTACTAAAATGCTAATAACATGAAATCTTGGAATCTGATTGATGAGCCTTTTGATGCGATGGGACCCTCTCGACGAGGCGGATATTTTGGTTTGATCTGATGAGACTTCCAAGGAATATGAATATCAAACTTTGTCTTGTGGGAGCCATTCTCTTGGGATCAATAATACAGGCAAGCAATATCCGTGTGGACCTCAGTGGCCCCGTAGACGAGTAGCCGCATAAACATCGATGGCCTGAAATATCCACACCTCTCTGGACCTCAGTGGCCCAAAATAGTTGTGTGGACCTTAGTGGCCCGCTAGATGAGTGAAGGTGTGTGGACCTCAGTGTCCTGACAGACATTAACAACTCATCAGGGATGAGTCCCGTAATAGTAAAAAACATTAATCACTATAACCAATGATCCTTTTTTACTCAATTATTTACCTAGTCTGAGCTATCCCTGCTTTGATGATTCTTTAAGGTGTTTCTCCTTAGTTGATTTGGGTCCCCTTCTGAGTACTATGTTATACACCCCTGCACGGGCTTCACCCATACTTTTTGAGTCCTCTGCATATGATATGTATTTTGATGGAGGACTTGGTCTCCTAGGATCAAGTAGTGCCTAGTAGGATCAGGTGGACATGATGTACTAATTCATCTTCTAGTAGCTTCAATACTCTTACCATCAGGAGGGGTTTTCAAAAAATGGATTCCTAGGCCCCTTTATACATTTCTATTTTTAGTCTTTTTGGGGTTTGTATTCTGGCCCACTTGTTTTTTGTTGTACTTTTACTCAACACTTTTTTAATTATACTAATTTTCCCCTTTAAGTTTTTTTCAATGTTGTTGGGTATGTGTGTGCATATAGGAACTCAGCAAAATTCCTCCTATATTGTGGTTGATTAATTCGGTGCTAGTCGCCAACCCCTGTGCTTAAGGATGTGGGATTGGGTTATGTCACGACATGGGCACTAGTTGATGGGTTGTGACTATGTGGTATCATAAGTGGTTATTTATACCCCATTTACTGTAACACCCGAGACTTTTATGTTATATGAATCATCAAAGGAATCTTTTTCTACACAACACTTGCTTGGCTTGCTTTACACGCAATCGCGACCTTCCTCGATAGCTTGCGTCGTATGCAATACCGAGTTTCACTAAACAACGATATGCTATTAAAATATTATTAAAACTAGCCGTTATGAATAATAATAACCACTTTTTGAAATTTTATAAATTTTATTTTTTAAAATGGACTTCATTTTTGGATTCGGAATACCGAAATTAGCCTAGGGTGAAATTTTGGTATTTTTCTGAAAACTTTCAATTTTTGATGAATAGTGAAACCACTAAGTGGTAGGTTAAAAACTGAATTTTGCATAAAACTTAATTTTACCGCTTCTGTGAATGGAATTTCTAAAATCCGACAGAAACGGTTGATATCAGTAAGTAAAATGTGGTTCAATGAGATAAAAATAATCTTTTGGTGAATAGTAACTGTTTACTTTTTTTACCGTGGTTAATAGTAAATAGGGTAACTAAGGGTAAATATGATATTACTATTACCCTAACACATGTACTAATTATATTGGATAAGTGTAATTCGACCAAAAACAATCTTAGGAATAAAATATGACCATTTAGGCCCACTTGGGTTAGATTAGGACATTTATTATTAATTTATTTAAAGAAGGGTTAAAATAGTTAAAATCAAAGTTTAATAAGTAAATCATTTTTAATATGGGGTTATACATAAGATAAATTCGACTATAAATATTCATTAGAAAGCTAAAAAGATTTCCTACATAATGATATTTTATTTATAATTTTTAGACATTAAATAATAAAATTTATTTATGACACAATGATGATGCAGTAAATATCTTATTAATGAAATATTGACATAATTGGTGTTATAAACACCAAAATAAAGTCATTTGAGACTTTTTATGAATTAAACTAATTTTATAGGTTAATATGATATATTAGTGTTGATTTAATCTACTTTATTTGAACATATAATTCTGTTATGACTTTCACAAAAATCATATATCAAATAGTGTCAAAATTGACACAAAATAGTTTTTAAATCAAATATTATATTATTAATTGTTATTTTATTCCTAAAAATCTATGGTTCGGCCAAATGACTTAGATAAGGATATATATATTAATAATAAACAATTTGGGGTTTGTTTGGCATGTTATAGTAAGTGTATTAACCATATATTGAAAGAAAACAAAAAGACATGGTAAAAGTTAAATTATTTAACTTAGAGTTAAATCTAATTGATAAGGTTAAAATAATACCCTAAACTTGTCTAAATCCTATTGGTTGATATGATTTAGACCCTTACCCACTTTAGCTTCGAAATAAGACCCTTTGGAACCATTATAAACCGATTTTGACTTTAATATAAAATAATATTTTGAGATATTCCTAAGGTGCCCCTCTCCTCCCTTATAAAAGGGCACCTCCTCCCCCTCCTCCTCACACCAAATTGAGCACTCAAGCTCGGCCAACCCCTGACATTTTCTCCTCTCCAATTCCCTAGAATAATCCTAGAGGTTCTGGTCTTCTTAAAATACCAATCTTAGTTCCCCATGTGGAGGATTCAAAGAGGCGTTCCAAAGAAGAGGTAATATCCATTACCGATCTTTTCAATTTCTTTCTTCTTCAACATCTTGTTCTTTAGTTGTTTCATGATAAAGTAATAACATCAGTATTAATTACATACTGATATGTTATTATAAATATGAAACAACCCTAATTCACCTTCTATCCATCCCACGGAAAAATGAAATCACCGCGCGTGCGTACGTACGGAATACCGTCTCCACGCCGTGGTGTAATCTATTTTTCCACCATCACTTTACAAGGATGGGTATAATGGTGTAATGAGTAACTATTTATGATTATTATAAAGTAATATTGATACTTAAATAATATATATATACTCCAATACAGTTCCACGATCATAGGAATGATATCATCACTCGTGCGTACGTACGGAATACCGTCTCCACGATGTGAAGCGACTCGTTCTACATGATCATCATTACATAATAATTATATAAATGAATTGAATGAATAAATATGATATATGTTACACTAATACCATTATGGATATAAGGTATCTATAACCTTAAAAGAAGAATAAGAATTTATTCGGCAAAACACGCATAAGAACAAAAGGCAATAAAGTCCCGAGTAACAAGTAATAATGAAATATTACTAACAAGAAGCTAAGAATATGACCATATATGATATCATATAAATATTTATGATTCTGGAATAAGTCAATAACATTATTTAAACCATTATACAGGAGCTTCAGACACATACAAAGCAAATCGGACCTAAGGTAAGAGAAATATCACAATCTCATTTTTATCCGAGATTGTTTATTCGTAAGTATTTACTAGGGTGTATTTTATCATCCACATCCATGTTTCATCAATATGTAATATTATTTACATCCACCCACAATTGTCTAAATCCATTTTTACCCTTCAGTGAGTTTTTAGTAATATGTATGAAAGGAATCTTTTGTCGTACGAGGTACTTTTTGACTTTTCCGACAAAATTACGAAGAATGTTTTTTATCTTATACGGCATGAATGGATTCTTAGAACATTATTTCCAAGAATATTCCTTTACAAGTTTTCACGTTTATTTTTAATCAACTTCTTTTATTTTAAAGTCGTATGACATGTTATGAAAGGAAAAATGTTTTTGAAGTAGAAAGGATATTTTCCTCAAGAATGGAGTTCAAATGTTTTATCAAAATTATTTTCCATCTAAGATAATATAGGGTTCTGTTTTTATCCCTATTATTACATTGATTTGATTATGTTTTGAGGAAATTATTTTTATAAAGTCATTTACCTTATAGGATTTGTTTTTTGATGTCATGATGTTTCAAGAATCCCATTTTTGTTACATGTGTTATGCGATGATGTATGATTTATGATTATGTGGCACACATAAGAAAGGATTCATAATAAGATGGGTGGGACCTATATCTCCCTCTAATGCATTGGGTAAAGATTTATATCTCATGAGATAGACATGGCTGGAACAGAAGGTTATTTCGGTTCAGTGATACAGGACTGAAATGAGGAGTGAACTCGGTTCAGAAATGGACTTTGTCCACTAAGATAGTCTTGGAAATGAGTCATGACTAACAAGAAATGATTTTCCATGATTATGTGTGCATGCCACAAAGTTTCAAGTTTCATGTTATGATTATGGGGATATCATTTTCACTTCTATGATTTATTCCATGTTAAGATTTTATGATCTCTTTTGTATGTTATGATTTTCAAAAAGATATGATATGATTTTTATTTCCTTTATTTGCCCTTGCTGAGCATTTGAGCTCACCCTTTTATGTTTTCTTTTCCCCAGGTCAGGAAGATGGATATTAAATAGAATATGCTAAAAGGGACCCTAGATATGATGAAATAAATGGGAGTCCCTGTAGAAGATTTATGAACCAGTTGTTTATGTTTCCCAGTTTCTAAAGACACTATACCTATACGGTCCTTTGTGGTTTTGTCATATGTTGTAATAAGTGGGATTCAATTTTGAAGTATTAACAATGTATGTAAAGTATGGGTCGTTATAGTTGGTATCAGAGGAAAGGTATAGTCAACATTTGGAAACTAGGATGTGAAAGCCTTAGTAAGAACCCTAAGGATAAGTCTAAGCATAGAACACAATCATAGTGTTTTAGAAATGGCCATGAATACCCAAGGATAAAACCTTAAGTGTGAAATTTTATCCTTGATTATGTGGTTTTCCTATTATAATTAGTGTTTCTCACACTATTCTTCTTGGTTTTAGTCAATGGCTGGAACCCGAAGGAACCGTGTTAATGCAGAATGCGATGGGCAATGCAATGATTGTCCCCCTGAGCAACCAAACGATATGGGAGATGGAATGAAAAATCTTGTAGCCATGCTCACACAACTTTCTCAAGCTATGAATCATGCAGGACTTCCAAACGAGCAAAGGAAGGAGCAACATTCTGTTGAATCCTTCATGAGGTAGCGTCCACCTTCTTTCAACGGGTCTACTGATCCATTAGTTGCTGAACAATGGATTAGTACTACTGAAAAGATATTCTCAGTTCTTCAATGTTC
Source organism: Viscum album (assembly GCA_963277665.1). Lineage (NCBI taxonomy): Eukaryota > Viridiplantae > Streptophyta > Magnoliopsida > Santalales > Viscaceae > Viscum > Viscum album. Next base: position 438,799,824 of record OY728158.1, read on the forward strand.
TGAACATGATAAAGTCATCCTAGCAGTGTATCGTTTGGAAGGAGATGCTGATCAATGGTGGAATCTTATTAAGAATACGAGGCAAAGGGATGCAATTGAGTCTATGGAATGGGATGAGTTCAAGAACTTATTTTTCAATATGTACTTCCCTCGTATTCTCCGAACAAAGATGGAGAAAGAGTTTCTTGAACTGAAGCAAAGGGATGATGAATCTGTTGGTACCTATGAAGCAAATTTTACAAGACTTGCAAGGTACGCTTCTGGTATTATTATCCAACCTGAGAGTAAGATCGATCGATTCTTTAGTGGCTTAAAACCAAGTCTTCGAAGGGCGTTAGCCATAAGGGACTTCAATAGATACGAGGAAATCGTTCGATGTGCTCTCAAAGTCGAGATGGAGATTGGAGTAACCCATCAGTCACATGGGTTTGATAAGAAGAGGAAGATGGAATTTAAAGGAAAATCTAAAGAGCACACTGAAAAGAAGATGAGCTTTCCCTTATGCTCAAAGTGTGGAAAGAAACATGGGGGGAGTTGTCTTAAAGGGAGAAGTAAATGTTTTAAATGTGGAAAGGAAGGTCATCGGGCATTTGAATGCCGTGATAATGGGAAGAAGATGTCTAATGACGCAAACAAAGGAAGGGATACACAGAATGAACCTACTACACTTCAATGTTTCAAGTGCAAGGAGATGGGGCATTATGCCAATCAATGCCCAAATCCAAGGGTTGATGATGATGGTCGACGTCAACAAAATCTTAAGGCTAAAGACAAAGGAAAGTCACATGCAATTTCTATCAGCGATGTGGAGTACGATAACGAAGTGGTGAAAGGTATACTTACCATCCACTCTAAAGTAGAAAATGTTTTATTTGACTCTGGATCCACCCAATCTTTTATTTATAAAGAATTTTCTAAGGGTATCACTGTATTACCTCAACAATTAGATGTTGATTTAGCTGTGACAACACCTAATGGCACAATAGTCGCATCAAAAGTTTATAATTCTTCTCCGATCGATGTTTGTGGGAAAGTGCTTCCTGCAAATCTTGTGATCCTTCCTTTAGTGGAATTTGATGTGATTCTTGGCATGGATTGGCTTTCTCTACATGGAGCTCATATCAATTTCCAAAGAAGGGAAGTCACATTTCATATTCCAGATCAATCTACGATCGTCTATCAATGCAAGGATGAACATAACCTTCCAGTGGAAACTCCTTCCATCTTATAGGTCATGATTCCACTAAATGAAGGTTATTTATCTCAAATGGTTGGTGAGAAACTCACAATTAAGAATATGCCCATTGTACGGGAGTTTGATGATGTCTTTCCGGAGGAATTACTGGGTCTTCCACCAAATCGTGAAGGTGAGTTTTCAATAGAACTCGTACCGGGTGCTTTGCCTATTTCAAAGACACCTTATAGAATGGCCCCAATTGAGTTGCAGGAATTGAAGAAGCAACTCCAAGAGAATCTTGATAAGGGATTCATACGCCCTAGTGCGTCACCTTAGGGATCACCTTTTCTATTTGTTAAGAAGAAAGATGGATCAATGAGACTCTACATTGATTATCGAGAACTTAACAAGATCACTATCAAGAACAAATATCCTCTCCCACGCATTGATGACTTATTTTACCAACTACGCAGAGCTCAATACTTTTCCAAGATTGATCTTCATTCAGGGTATCATCAATTAAGGGTCAAAAGGGAGGATATACCAAAGACGGCTTTCCGTACAAGGTATGGACACTATGAATTTATAGTGATGCCATTTGGTCTTACTAATTCACCTGATATCTTCATGGATCTAATGAATAGAGTCTTTAGAGACTATCTTGATCAATTTGTGGTAGTCTTTATAGACGATATTCTTGTATATTCAAAGAGCAAGGAATAGCATGAAGATCACTTGAGAATTATATTGAAGACCCTGAGAAAGGAGAAGCTTTATGCCAAATTTACCAAGTGTGAATTTTGGCTTCAATAAGTTGCATTTTTGGGTCACATAATCTCAAAAGAGGGGATATCTGTGGATCCATCAAAAACAGAGGTTATCGAAAGATGGTCGAGAACAACAACAGTAACTTAGATTCAAAGTTTTCTTAGTTTGGCTGGATATTATCGACGTTTTGTAAAAGATTTTTCACGATTATCTAATCCACTCACCAAGTTGACTCGGAAAGGAGTTAAGTTTGTCTGGACAGAGGAATGTGAAGAGAATTTGAAGGAGTTGAAAAGAAGGTTATCCAGTGCACCTGTGCTCACACTGCATTGTAGTGGAGAAAGGTTTGTGATCTACAGTGATGCATCCAAGAAGGGATTGGGGTGTGTTCTTATGCAAAATGATATGGTGATAGCTTATGCCTCACGACAGTTGAAAATCCATGAGCAAAATTACCCAACACATGATTTGGAGTTGGCTGTGGTAATCTTTGCATTAAAGATTTGGAGGCATTACCTTTATGGTGAAAGGTGTGATATTTATACTGATCATAAAAGTTTAAAGTATATTTTCACACAAAATGAGATGAATATGCGCCAAAGAAGATGGTTGGAGCTGATTAAGGATTATGACTGCTCAATCCATTACCACCCTAGGAAAGCAAACAAGGTGGCAGATGCATTAAGTCGACAAGACCATGCTAGTTTATCAATGATGAGGATCACAAACGATCCAATATTTATGGATTTACAAAGGATGGATCTTGGAATTATAATGGAAGGGGAAAAATCTTATCTTTCTCAAATGAATGTTCAACCATCTATACATGTGAAGATTAAAGAGGCACAGAAAGAAGATGTCGAGTTACAAAATAAGGTGAGGAATGTTCCTGAATTCAACCTTGATTGTGATGGGATAATAAAGTTCAGGAATCGGGTTTGTGTTCCTCCCATCCCCAAATTTAAGAAGGAGCTGCTGGATGAGGCTCATAGTTCATCATTCTCTATTCATCCTGGAAGCACAGAGATGTATAGGGACCTGAAAGAGTACTTCTGGTGGGATGGCATGAAAAGAGATGTTGCTGAATATGTCTCTCAATGCTTGGTTTGTCTACAAGTTAAAGCTGAGAGACAAAAGTCTAAGGGGATGTTACAACCATTACCCATACCCGAATAGAAATGGGAAAACATCACTATGGACTTTGTCACAGGACTTCCTAAAACATCTAAAGGCAATAATGCTATTTGGGTCATAATTGATCGTCTTACAAAGTCTGCACACTTCATTGCTATTAGAGAGGATTTCTCTCTAGATCAGCTTGCCAGGATATATGTAAAGGAAGTGGTAAGATTGCATGGAGTACCACTTTCTATTATATCTGATCGAGATCCGAGATTTACCTCAAAGTTCTGGTGAAGTCTTCAGCATACTATGGATACAGAGATGAGTTTCAGCACTGCTTATCATCCCCAGACAGATGGTCAGTCTGAGAGAACAATTCAAACCCTAGAAGATATGTTGAGAGCTTGCTCTATGGATTTAAAAGGAGGTTGGGATCAACACCTACCTTTGGTGGAATTTTCTTATAATAATAGCTTTCACTCCAGTATTCAGATGGGTCCTTATGAAGCTCTCTATGGAAAGAAATGCAGGACTCCAACTTGCTGGGATGAAGTTGGGGAAAGAACGTTATTAGGACCCGATCTCATTGATGAAATGGAAGAAAAGGTCAGATCTATTCAACAACACATAAGAGTAGCTCAGAGTCGACAGAAAAGTTATGCCGACAACCGAATAAAAGACCTAGAGTTTGAAGTGGGTGATAAAGTGTTCTTACGAATATCTCCCTGGAAGAGGGTTATGAGATTTGGAAAGAAGGGGAAGTTGAGCCCTAGATATATCGGTCCTTTCGAAATACTGGATCATGTTGGGAAGGTAGCTTACCGATTGGAGCTTCCACCGAATCTCTCTCAAGTTCACGATGTGTTCGATGTATCTCTCCTGAGAAAGTACATACCAGATCCTTCACATGTACTCAGCTCAGAAGTTGTACCGCTGGGGCAAGATCTTTCTTATGAAGAACATCCGATAGAGATTTTAGATCGTAGAGAAAAAGTCCTACGAAACAAGTCCACTCGATTGGTGAAAGTTTTAGGGAGGAACCACAAACTTGAATAAGCTACATGGGAGCTTGAGGATATGATGAGGGAGAAGTATCCTCGTTTGTTTGTTACAAAGTGACGAATTTCGAGGGCGAAATTGTTTTTAAGGGGGTAGAATGTAACACCCGATAATTTTATGTTATATGAATCATCAAAGGAATCTTTTTCTACACAACACTTTCTTGGCTTGCTTTACACGCAATCGCGACCTTCCTCGATAGCTTGCGTCGTACGCAATACCGAGTTTCACTAAACAACGATATGCTATTAAAATATTATTAAAACTAGCCGTTATGAATAGTAATAACCACTTTTTGAAATTTACAAATTTTATTTTTTAAAATGGACTTCATTTTTGGATTCGGAATACCGAAATTAGCCTAGGGTAAAATTTTGGTATTTTTCTGAAAACTTTCAATTTTTGATGAATAGTGAAACCACTAAGTGGTAGGTTAAAAACTGAATTTTGCATAAAACTTAATTTTACCGCTTCTGTGAATGGAATTTTGAAAATCCGACAGACACGGTTGATATCAGTAAGTAAAATGTGGTTCAATGAGATAAAAATAATTTTTTGGTGAATAGTAACTGTTTACTTTTTTTACCGCGGTTAATAGTAAATAGGGTAACTAAGGGTAAATATGATATTACTATTACCCTAACACATGTCCTAATTCTATTGGATAAGTGTAATTCGACCCAAAACAACCTTATGAATAAAATATGACCATTTAGGCCCACTTGGGTTAGATTAGGACATTTATTATTAATTTATTTAAAGAAGGGTTAAAATAGTTAAAATCAAAGTTTAATAAGTAAATAATTTTTAATATGGGGTTATACATAAGATAAATTCGACTATAAATATTCATTAGAAATCTAAAAAGCTTTCCTACATAATTATTTTTTATTTATAATTTTTAGACATTAAATAATTTAATTTATTTATGACACAATGATGATGCAGTAATTATCTTATTAATGAAATATTGACATAATTGGTGTTATAAACACCAAAATAAATGTCATTTGAGACTTTTTATGAATTCCACTAATTTTATAGGTTACTATGATATATTAGTGTTGATTTAATCAACTTTATTCGAATGTATAATTCTGTTATGACTTTCACAAAAATCATATATCAAATAGTGTCAAAATTGACACAAAATAGTTTTTAAATCAAATATTATATTATTAATTATTATTTTATTACTAAAAATCTAAGGTTCGGGCAAATGACTTAGATAAAGATATATATATTAATAATAAACAATTTGGGTTTCGTTTGGCATGTTATAGTAAGTGTATTAACCACATAGTGAAAGAAAACAAAAAGACATGGTAAAAGTTAAATTATTTAACTTAGAGTTAAATCTAATTGATAAGGTTAAAATAATACCCTAAACTTGTCTAAATCCTATTGGTTGATAGAATTTCGACCCTTCCCCACTTTAGATTCGAAATAATACCCTTTGGAACAATTATAAACCGATTTTGACTTTAATATAAAATAATATTTTGAGATATTCTTAAGGTCCCCCTCTCCTCCCTTATAAAAGGGAACCTCCTCCCCCTCCTCCTCACACCAAATTGAGCACTCAAGCTCGGCCAACCCCTGAAATTTTCTCCTCTCCACTTCCCTAGAATAATCCTAGAGGTTCTGGTCTTCTTCAAAGACCAATCTTAGTTCCCTAAGTGGAGGATTCAAAGAGGCGTTCCAAAGAAGAGGTAATATCCATTACCGATCTTTTCAATTTCTTTCTTCTTCAACTTCTTCTTATTTAGTTGTTTCATGATAAAGTAATAACATCAGTATTACTTACATACTGATATGTTATTATAAATATGAAACAACCCTAATTCACCTTCTATCCATCCCACGGAAAAATGAAATCACCGCGCGTGCGTACGTACGGAATACCGTCTCCACGCCGTGGTGTAATCTATTTTTCCACCATCACTTTACAAGGATGGGTATAATGGTGTAATGAGTAACTATTTATGATTATTATAAAGTAATATTGATACTGAAATAATATATATATACTCCAATACAGTTCCACGATCATAGGAACGATATCATCACTCGTGCGTACGTACGGAATACCGTCTCCACGATGTGAAGCGACTCGTTCTACATGATCATCATTACATAATAATTATATAAATGAATTGAATGAATAAATATGATATATGTTACACTAATACCATTATGGATATAATGTATCTATAACCTTAAAATAAGAATAAGAATTTATTCGGCAAAACACGCATAAGAACAAAAGGCAATAAAGACCCGAGTAACAAGTAACAATGAAATATTACTAACAAGAAGCTAAGAATATGACCATATATGATATAATATAAATATATATGATTTTGGAATAAGTCAATAACATTATTTAAACCATTATACAGGAGCTTCGGACATGTACAAAGCAAATCGGACCTAAGGTATGGGAAATATCACAATCTCATTTTTATCCGAGATTGTTTATTCGTAAGTTTTTACTGGGGTGTATTTTATCATCCACATCCATGTTTGATCAAAATGTAATATTATTTCCATCCACCCACAATTGTATAAATCCATTTTTACCCTTCGGTGAGTTTTTAGTAATATGTATGAAAGGAATCTTTTGTCGTACGAGGTACTTTTTGACTTTTCCGACAAAAGTACGAAGAATGTTTTTTTAACTTATACGGCATGAATGGATTCTTAAATCATTATTTCCAAGAAGCTTCCTTTACAAGTTTTCAAGTTTATTTTTAATCAACTTCTTTTATTTTAAAGTCGTATGACATGTTATAAAAGGAAAAATGTTTTTGAAGTAGAAAGGATATTTTCCTCAAGAATGGAGTTCAAATGTTTTATCAAAATTATTTTCCCTCTAAGATAATATAGGGTTATGTTTTTATCCCTATTATTACATTGATTTGATTATGTTTTGAGGAAATTATTTTTATAAAGTCATTTACCTTATATGATTTGTTTTATGATGTCATGATGTTTCAAGAATCCCATTTTTGTTACATGTGTTATGCGATGATGTATGATTTATCATTATATGGCACACATAAGAAAGGATTCATTATAAGATGGGTGGGACCTATATCTCTCTCCAATGCATTGGGTAAAGATTTATATCTCATGAGATAGACATGACTGGAATGGAAGGTTATTTCGGTTTAGTGATACAGGACTGAAACGAGGAGTGAACTCGGTTCAGAAATGGACTTTGTCCACTAAGATAGTCTTGGCAATGAGTCATGACTAACAAAAAATGATTTTCCATGATTATGTGTGCATGCCACAAAGTTTCAAGTTTCATGTTATGATTATGGGGATATCATTTTCACTTGTATGATTTATTCCATGTTAGTATTTTATGATCTCTTTTGCAGGTTATGATTTTCAAAAAGATATGATATGATTTTTATTTCCTTTATTTTCCCTTGCTGAGCATTTGAGCTCACCCTTTTATGTTTTCTTTTCCCCAGTCCAGGAAGATGGATATTAAATAGAATATGCTAAAAGGGACCCTATATATGATGAAATAAATGGGATACCCTGTAGAATATTTATGAACCAGTTGTTTATGTTTCCCAATTTCTAAAGACACTATACCTATACGGTCCTTTGTGGTTTTGTCATATGTTGTAATAAGTGTGCTTCAATTTTGAAGTATTAACAATGTATGTAAAGTATGGGTCGTTATATTTACTAAGATTATGTTGGTTTTATTTTGGGGAAATAAGGATAAATATTTTCTGTCAAACTTTTAAATTCAGGTAATCTAGTGTTGTAGTGGCGGACAACATATCCACACACGAGGACCTCAAATTCTACTTTTTGGCTCACTGAATAAAATTACTAGTTTCAAAAGTGTCTCTATATGTTATTTTGTATAATGGTTGTCTCACCATGTATAATCTATTTATTGTGACCCATCTTGATCTTTTTTAGGATTCCTCCATGTGGAAAACATTCCTGGATTTTAATACGTGGTTATGTGGACATCCCACCTAGTGACGAGGCATCTATTCTAGGACTAGATCTCGAGATGGCCCCACGGGGTGGTGCACCAGTGCTATCATTGCCTGTAGGTCATAATCCACAGCTGTCATTACCGGTAGAGGACACACATAGACTTAGTGCCTTTCATGAGTTTCTAAGATAGAGACCTACTAGGATTAGGGGAGTGATGGATGCTCAGGTCACTAAGGATTGGATGGAAGAAGTGACATGGACTTTTTTCTTAGTGAGGACACCGCTTGAAAAAATGTTGTTCTTAGATGTGAGCCTTCTTCAAGGCTTGATAGGGAGACTGTGGAGTATGATGATTCAGACTCATCATGAGGCAACCTCACCTAGACATACTTTGAGTAGAATTTTTAGGATGAGTTTATCCCTTCAACGTTTCTCTCGATGCACATTCAAGAGCTGCATCACCTTCAGTAGGGTAGCAAGATTGTCGCTGAATACTAAGAGAGGTTCACCGATCAATCCCTCTACTCTATAGACTTGGTTCAAGACCCTTTCTTCCAAGTTCAAGCATTTTTTCTGGACTCCAGCCGGATATTATGTCATCAATTGTGTCTCTTAGCATCCCCTCACATGCCAAAGTTCTGGAGAAACCTCCACTAGTGGAGAGATTCCCCACAAAGTAGGCACCAAAATTAGGTGCCACCACTGGGTGACAGGTATCCAAGCCAACAATGGCATGCAACCGATAGGCGGCACAATAATCCCAATAGGACAGATCATCTAGTGGATGACCATGTGAATCTATATTAGTGGTGTGAGGATGCTAGGAATATGGGTGATGACATATTAGTAGGGTGTGCTACTCATGTGGAAGATATGAACATGTTGCTCATAACTTCTCGGACCGTCACACAGATGATCATGTGATGGTCTATGGATGACCATGATAGAGTAATAGGTTCAAGAAGGAGGGTTGCAGGGTGGCAGACATGGTAGGGTAGTAGGTCAGTCCATAGGCGGTGGGCGATGGTTTGTGGTACTATAGCCACCACCTCTAGGTGGTCCACCCCAGCCATCAGATCATGTATGTGATTAAAAAAATGAATGTTCTAATTATAATTTTAAAAAATATATGATTTATGAATTATATTTTGATATATAAAATAATAATATTATTTTTTCAAAACATAATTTATATACAGGGAAATGATGAATAATTTAAATAACTATTTACAAAAAACTAGGTCATTATTGATGAAAATAGAAAATTATGAAGTAATGCCTCAACCTTTCATAATAAATAATACACATATTTGGTAAATATTCAAAAATAAAATAAAAAATTAGTGTATTATATTTATATAGATAGCGAGTCTTAACAAACAAAAGTTATTAACATTCTAGATGAAATTTTCATGTTGGAAAAGAAAATTGAACAATCATGTTTAGATCTAGATATATTTTTTAAGGAAGGAATCACAATAAGGATAAAATATACTATAAAAATTAAGAAAATGTATGAATTATTTTAGTTTTGATAATAAATTATCAAAAAATATATAACTATTTTATAAAAATGATTTATAGAATCATTTTTAAACTAACTTATTTTAAATGTGGAATTAAATATAATTATATTTCTGAGGGTTCCATGAGGATACCACTATCTATTGGATGGGATAAAATATTTATATCTAAATCCATATCATCTATATTTTCACTAAATAAATTTAAAAAATTATCTTCCAAACTTTTTTATCACTATCCCAATTGAACAAAAAAATATCAAGGGTACCAATGTTATCTTAAATATATTTTTTGTGACATTTTCATTAATTTTTTATGAAAATAAAACTGGTATATTGATATAATGTTATTTGAATCATTTTAGTTGATACTATAAATTTTAAATCATGTATTTAATTTTAAGGTTGTCATGTAACATTTAGTGATAGCTCAAAAGGTTTATGAAATGTTTTCAAGTAGTTATAAATTTAATTTCTTTTATTATTTGGAAATTTATATATCTTAAATGGTTTTAATAATTAATCGGTCAATTATTTTTGAATACTGTGATGAAGAAAAGAATATAAAATTAAAAAATTATATGTTTTTTTATGTTTAATATTCCTAAATTTATTAAAATTTAATGTATAACATTTAATCAATGATTTTTTTACAAATAGATGAAAAAAATTAATATCTATAAGATTTATTTAAATAAAATGTTATTGAATAAGATATGATTCTATGAAAATATTATCCATTGGTAAAAAAAATTCAAAAAAATCTGAATATTCCCAAATGCAATATAGATTTCACATATAAGGACATAACCATAAAACATTACATAATATTTTTTCATCAGTCAATAATTTAGTTTAAATTATTTTAGGGATATTTATGATTTACAATTTTAGAGAATTAGGTCATAACTCTTTTATAGAAAACCCAAATATGAAATTGGAAATATACACTTAGTGGTTGTTTTTATTAAAATACAAATCATTTAAAATTAAACATGTGTTAGTTTCATGAAATTTTTTTATGGAATTGAAATTGAATTATTTTTTATTATGACTCATCTTTGAATCCATTTAAAAATATTTATAAATTAGGGTTGTGAAAAAAATCATTGTAAAAAATATAAAAGAAGGAAAATCCTCTAGTTTACTGACAAACCTGAAAATATATAATTTTTTACCTTTAAATATTTATTATTATTTTATATAAAAGAAATCATATCCACATGGGGAAAACCCTTTTTCCTAAAATAAGACCTGTAAAATACAATTTAAAAAATCAAGACCCTTATAGGAAATATTAAGAATTATATTCATAACCCATTATCACTTTTTTAAGGAATAACTAGAGCCTATTTAAATCCATATGAGAAAACTATTTTGTTAAATTCCTCTTGATTTATTTTGAGAAAATCTTTATTCCAAAATAAATTGGAGATCTATATATAACAAAACATTTATACAAAATTTAATAGGCTCAACAGTTATTTAATATATTCCAAGAACACCCATTATCTTCTAGAATGTTTGAGTAACCTACGAATTTTTATTAATCTTGTACCTTTTCATCATAAATCCCTTTAAAAAATATTTCAAACCCATAAGAAAAAACATTCAGTTATCTCATAAAGGTGATAAAATTTTACTTCTTCCATCGAAAATTTATTTAAAATTATAAAAATTATAATATTGCGAAAAAAATTTCATATAAAATAACCCTACAATATTTTGAAGGATTTGTGATAGAAAATATCGACCATGATATTTGAAATAATGGAAAATTTATAGATGATAAAAACATGTTTCTGAATTTTTTTTAAAAAAGTCATTATTAGACCATATTTGAAAATTATAATATGATTTCCTTTTAAAACATTTTAATAGAAGAAAATTATAGTCATATGTTACTTAAAAAATCATGTTAACAATAAATAAGAACATTGATGAAAATTTTAAAATAATATGGTAGAATGGTACTCGACCCTAGTAGCCTTGAGCAGATGGTTACATTATTTCATTAGGAATAAATACGAATGATCACATCCCAATGGAAGAAATAGTTTTGTAGTATTGAAAAAACTAGATAAAAATTATTAACATGTTATATTAGAGATATAATATACAATAAATAAAATCAGTTTTTCAATATATATGTTATTCATAATACCCTTATTCATATCATTGGTAAAAGAAACCAAATAAACATGTCAGGTTAGATGACCACTATGGGTATGTGAACATAAGAATCTAATTAAACATAATTAATTGGGAATGATTAATTGTTGTTCAAAATAATGCCATATAAATAATCGCATGAAAAAAAACTCACCGAAGGATATCATAATAATATAAATAATCACATTGAATATATTAATTGTTATCATAATGATTTATATAGGAAATATATCAATGATGCCTTGTCCAAGACATCAGAAAAACACATTCAATTCATTATTCCAAGAGATCAGAAAATAAATGGGTATGGCCTCAATGAAAGACAAATTTAATTTGTCTCATGAGAACCCTGATGTATTGAAATGATGTAGTGGGTCCATCCATTAACATACTATGTTTCATTCATTCCTCATGTAAATAAACTATACAACATAATCCACATCCCTTAAAAATAAATAATTGACCATATTTGATGAACTAAAACGTGGAATATTAAAAATTTCAAATATTAATATTATCAAAAACAATACTAAGAAATATTATGTGTTATATAATTAGATTAAATCCAAAACATAATATTAAAAAAATATTGAAAAATATTAAACCATATTAAATGGATTTCTAGAATTTTTTCTGAAAAAAATATTATTTTCGACTTTAATATAATTTTTTATATCTAAAAACCATTTACATATTAAAGAATAAATATTATTTTGAAATATATCTATTAAAATATAATTTATAATTCCATTAATTTTTATCCCATGATGTTTTTAAATTCCATTGATTCCATATAAGTTAAAAATTCATTCCTTTTACACTTTTTTTGAATGTCAAAATAAAACATATTTGGAAATCAATAATGAGTTTCATTAAAAAATATTTTATAAAAGGTAAAACATAGATACTATTTTTATAAATATTATAAGTATATTAATAATATTATTTAATTTTTTTGAGTAAACATTGAAATGGACTAAAATACTCCCTAGGTGGAGATAATCCCAAATAATTAAGTGACTTTTAAATAAACACCTACGTAAGGTTGGAATTATTTTATAACCATTAAAAACTCATTTATTATAAAAATGAAATTATTATTAATATATTCTAGCACCCAATTAAAATATGTATATATATAACCATATATGATTTTAATATAACCTTATATCACCCATTTATTAATAATTCCTCATTAAAATCAATGTTTCATGTGACAACTACATAATTTTTCATATATGATTTGGTTATATGGACTTGGTGCTTGTAAATTGATCATGGTAATATAATATCTTTAATTATAATCATGATATAATTTACAATTTTTATTAAATTCATATCTCGGGTAATCCATAAATGTTTTATATATAAAAATAATTTACAATTTTCATGGAGACAGAAGGTTATAGGTACGCATGAACACAATTGTTATTTTTCAACGGAATCATATAAAGAAATACAAATAAAAATTATCATTTTAATAATCATAATGATATAATATAAACATTATATATTCATCAACTACCTATATATAACCATTTAGGAAAAATAGATGTGAAAAAATAACATCAATTTGTGGAGGTGTTAGTCTACAAGTTCGCATAAGAAACATTTTTTTATTCCATCAAAATTGAAGGTAAGAAGATAGATGTGAAATTATAATTTTATGGTTATAATTATTTCATAATAATAATTTATAAGCATTAGATACATAATTATATCAGTCCATGAAATCTGGTGGTGGAAAATAAGTTGGTGTGTTACGTGGAGACGGTAAAGCATACATATGCACATGCAATATAATAAATATTCACATACGTGGAATGTGGGTGGATAATGGTAATTTAATAAGAATATTAACATTTACGGATATTTAATACACTTAAAATATTATTTTTTGACAAATTAAATTGATTTATATGAGGTAAAAGAGATGCAAATAGAAAATGATCCGTTAAGGTGATTACATCTCCGTTGAAATAAATCCTTTAAATATCAACAAAAGGGGCATATTGTTGAAATTTTTAGATTACTAGATCCTCTATAAAATGGATAATGAATTTTATAACAAACTTATTAATGTTTTGGTTGAGATAGAAGGCTCAATGTGGTTTAAATAAGCGACCGAGGAGGTGCCCTTCAATAATTGAGGGGTAGGGATCTTTTAAAATTTTGGTAAAGGAATAAATTTTAATAAATTCATTATTAATCCATAGGCATCATAATGTATTGTTATTGTATCTTATGATAGTAACTAGGTAATATTTAAATAATCAATAATATCTTACTAGTATTTAATGGTGTTTTAAACCATGTTTTTTTGTTCAACCCCTTAGTAAACATATTTTATCAGTAAATATAGTCACAAATTTGAAACTAATTTTCAACCTCATGATACAAAATATGAAATCTAATTTTTAAGATTAATTTTCTATCTATTTAAAAAAATATCTTTTAAATTATTATTTAAACATGATTAAAATATATTTTATGAAAAATTTAATTTGAAATTATAATACTAAAATTACTGTTATCATATTACTATTTAAAACTTTAAAAAAATGTTAATTTTTTTTAATTTACTATATTTACATTTACTTAAAATAATACACTGTTATTGTTAACATGAATTTATTTACATATAATCATATTGTAGGCACAAAAATGTTTGTTCCAAAAATCTTATTTTTTTACTTTCAAATGATTTATTAATTATGAAAAATGATTTTATTATATAAATTAAAAACCATATATTATTTATAAAATTTTTAGTCCTATTAACACCAGAATTTTTTTTACTATGTTATTGTGGTTACATAATAATATAATATGGTTCATTTGAACTTGGTTTTGTGTGAAACACAAGCTATCTGTACAATTAATTTTTTTTAAAAATATACATATAGTAAAATATTGGGATGTTTCATTATTCAATCCTTCAAAAACAATTATTCCTCTAGGTTTTAGTAACTTCACCTAATGGATATTTTCTTTAGTTCATCATCATAAATTACTCAGGTTCCCATGTCTCCTTAACTATCTTATGATTTCTCAAAACAAGAATTACTATCTAAGTCGTACGATTCCTAAAAACATGTTCTAAAGTGTCCAAAATCTATATAGGATTTTATAGTAAGATATGTCAGGATAAAATTATATTTATTCTAATTTGAGAACAAGCATTAGGTTTAAAATGTACTTCCTTAACAATGAGATACAGAGAACATCATGTGCTTTAGAAATTATCGGTCTAATTTTCAAACGGTAAGACATAGATCAATTTATCCCCATTACTTAAAAATGTGTGATGTATTTGGGATGTATATTTCCTTTACTTCCAAATATTATAACACCCTACCAGGGAGATGACTAAAATAGAATGTGATCTCCCTATTTAAATAAAAAATCATTAATCTTGTTATTATTACAAATATATTCTCTTCTTTGAGATTCTTTGATATGGGTTTTAATAGTATTTACACATTTCATTATCTCCTCCAATTTTTATGGGGACACAAGATTTCTTTAACCGACATTATCCCAAAAATTTAGAGTATGAATTCTATTTTCATATATGATTTATATGACACTATTTGAATAATCGAATGAAAACTATTAATATATGAAAATGACACCAACAGTAAACATTAATCACAAATTCATTAAATGTCAAGCGTGCATCACATCAACATGTCTTATACTATTTGGAATGTCCATTAAGACTTCTTATTACATTGAGGATGATAAGTGATGATCAAATAATTATTAGTTACATGATCCTTCTAAATAATTTCCTATAATTTTTATGAAAATCAAGGAT
Source organism: Viscum album (assembly GCA_963277665.1). Lineage (NCBI taxonomy): Eukaryota > Viridiplantae > Streptophyta > Magnoliopsida > Santalales > Viscaceae > Viscum > Viscum album. The sequence continues at coordinate 438,815,440 of OY728158.1, forward strand.
CCTGATTAGACACAATTTGAATAGTTGCAAGATGTTGTCTTACAAGTTAATTAATTGAGGGTCGTTCATGGTTCTTTATAGTAAAATATAATCTTACAGTGAAGGAATGTGCATATGCGGTATGATGATCATAAATAACCCAAATAACATAATTATATCTAGGATTGTTTGGGAATAAGCTGTTAATAAATATTGTAACATCTTCTTATTTCCATATCGTAATAGGAATAGGATGAATGAACCATCCAGGATGATGTCCCTTTGCCTTAACTCTTTCAAAACCCATATATATGAACATTTAATTTTCAATTTTGTAATATATATTTTTCTACAAGAAAAGGCCCTTCAAATAAATATACATCCTTTTTCTTTTAGTGTGTATAATAAAATTAAATCTATGAGAATCATCTTATAATTTCTTGTTTTGATCAGTTACAGATTGAACTCATAAACCATTTCCAATCATCAGAATGTATTTTTAAATATAAATCCTATCAATTTTCCACCATTCATAGGATTTATTTCCAATCGAATAATCACATTATTAGGATGATAAATTTTTAACCTTTCTGATAAATATGGGTTGTAAATAATTTGAAAAAAAAAATTGTATTTGATTCTATAAAAATTCATAGATCCATTTTTACTATATTCATTAACATATGATCCCCTTAAATCCCCATTTTGGTTAGAACACCACTATCATCGGCACATTATGCATCTGATATCTTATTTTCATTTCATGGATGGTAGTTTACTATGAAATCATAATATTTATGAAACTCTATAAATCATTTATACCTCATGATGACTTCCTTTTATTATAATTATTATTTTAAACTATTATGATTAGTATATTTCTCTCATCATTCACCATCTACTTAGAGTCCCAGTATCTTTATATAAAACAATATAGATGTGAATTCTTGATCATGGGATTGATAGTTTTGTTTATTATTCCTGAACAACCTTGAAGCATAGGAAATAGATTCATCACTCAACATAAGAACACAAATAAGCCACATCCTAGATGCATCGACATATATCACAAATATGTTTATTCCAACTATTATATTCAAAATTAGAATATTCCACAATATTCCCTTTAAATAGTAAAAATATTATTCATATTCCATTGTCCATATGAATTTGACTCCTTTATGAGTAATATTAGATAATGGCTTAGAAAATTGGGAAATTTTATAACTTTTTTTCAAATTGATACCTTAAAAACAAATTTAACAACATATCATAGTGTTTTTCAATGGTGCAGTGCATTTTGGATTGTCCTTTTCTTCATATGATCAACTGAGAATCTATCCATGGAGACAATATGACTATGTAAATAAAAATTTTAAATCAAGAAACACTTGATAAATTTTCCAAATAACACTTTTATTCTCATAAACTAAAAAGTGATTCAGATGTGCTTATCGTGGTCCTCCCTTCATTTTGAGTACAAAAAGATATCATAAAAAATACTGCTGAAAATATTTTAAGTTATTTCATGAATAATATATTCATTATCGGAATTAATGAAGATGGGTTGTTAGATAATAAAAATGTAATTACTATGATCAAATAATATTTATACATCATTTGAAATGTTTTATTTGAAATTTATTACCTTTTTACTCACAATTAGTGATACCCAGAACAAATATCAATCATTTAAAAATATCGTGCTTTATTATGTTGGTCAAATTTTTCATCAAATCATGGTAGGATATATTTTTTTATTGTAAACCTACTTATTTCCCTATAATAAATTCAAAACCACATATATATTTATGTCTATTTATCAAAAAAAAATAATAAGGTCTCTGAAAGGAAAAATAATAGGGTGCATAATTACATTATCACATATGTTCTTTGTTAAAAAAATAAAGTGATGCTCATGCCTCATGTCAGATTAACGGGTTTTGCATGCACCTTGAATGAAATTAGATGAATCTAATGCAATAAAAAAGTATCATAGAAAAAATTAACTTTTCCATCCCAATTGATAGAACAAGAAAACAAAATAAAAGTGCACATGACTAATCATCCACTACAACCTTCTACGTCCCCTCAAAAAATATTAAACTCTATTATTGATTATTATCTAGGATTAAAAATAAAAATTTCCCTACAAATATTACTTTTTCGAAAAATAAAAAATTCAAATTTACCAGTCATTATCAAATATGGAGAATCCTTATAATAGATCCATAACATTTACATATACAGTGTTTGGATGAGTTATAGAAGTGTTTGATGTAGGAAACTCAGTGTTGGGAGGAATTATATAAAGGTGCATGATTAGTGAATGGTTTTTAGACTATGAATATATAAAATTTGACCCACTTAATATTTCAGAACCATATGTATACATTATATGAGTATTCGAAGAATATATGTGGAATTAATAATAGGTCTAGGGTTATCCAAAATGTAGGGAAATGGGTATTCAAATCATGGTTTAAACCCAAGAACATTGGTCCATTTTTAGAAGAGGGTGTGTAAGGAGCATGATTTTTTTAAATCGTGTACATGGGCCATGTGGTGATACAATAATGGATAGTAGTAACCACATGGTTTTTGAATAGTTTTCCATGACTAACATCCAAACCATGAATCACTTTTAATAGATCAGGAAGACGATTTTACCCATTCATTTTATGTGTCCTCCCACTATTCTTTCATCTCCATACACAATGATCTCCTTACATGGTGGCCCCCCAATATTATCCTCTTCGGCATGGATGGATCTCTTATGTCTAGTCACCATTTTCATAACTTAATGTATCGTTGGATGCATTATTGTGTGATCTTTAATCCATTATCTCCCTTCACTTTTTATCATGCTATTAATTATGTTAATCATAGGTAAGTTATTTTACCTATTTTTATGGGGTTTGTCTATTCATCTGATTTATACAGTTCCATCTCAAATCAATGATTCATATTGGTTGTGAGGATCATCATTGTAACTATTTAGGTGCGTTATATTATTTTACCATAATATTTAAACACTTATATAATATTTTCATCGTGCCGCATATTGGACATCCCGTGTTCTTACCCTTATAAATTACATAACATAAATTGAATGTGAATAAATCATGTATACATGTTTTGATATCCTAATAGATGGTTGTAGGTTAGTTATATCAACATGAACCACCAATTATATTGAGTTAGATTATATATTTTGGTGGAACTATTGACCTGAGATTAAACCACACAATAGGGGAGTTCATTAAATCTATTAAAATATCTATAAATAAAAAAATGAATTTAAATGTGTACAATATGATTAATTAAATATTTAAAATTTAATTAAATAATATAATTTTATATTGGAAATTTTTTTAATTTAATTAGGAGAAATAAAGAGGAATTAATAACATTATAATTTTTTTAATAAAACTATATTCAAAAAGAGATATAATAAATTAGAAATGGATGACTTGATAACTGATAAATATTTTATTCTGGAATAGGAATTTCACATAGAGTTTTTATATAAAATAAAATAGAGTAATTCTAAATGGGATTGATATGATATTATTGAATCTATTTAATTCAAAAATTGGAATCAAATAATCCTTTTAATGTAATTAAATTTTAGAATATAATGTACGTTTTGGTAACACAAAATCCTTCAGAGATACATGGGTTACATATATGAAATGACATTAACATGGTCATAGGTAAAATGTTTACCATTCATGAAATTTTAGGGGAATATGAGGGATTTGTTAAGAATACTGCAGAAGATCTCATTTTGTATAACCATAATATAATTATGAAAGAATGAAAATATAGTGGGAGTGATACATGAGTTATTAAATAGAACATGATGGGTACACTCATATAGAGGATGACTTAGTCTATTTGAGAGTTATACTTGCATCACTAGTAGATTATCAAGAAAAGAAACAACAGACACGACAACGTCATGAGTGATACATAGATTCAAATGAGGTAGACCATGGATGAGATCAACAAATTATTACTTTACACCAAGTCAATAGTGATATAATAGTTACCTTAGTATATAATTAAATAGATGTACCCACATAGTTCTAGCCATTAATTGTGAACCTAGGGTGATTGCTGGATTCTTTATTATGAAATTCCTTCGATAGGCTCAGGTTATAGACGAATTAATTTATTGAATGACATTTCTTCGATGTCAAAGAATATAATTGTATTTGGTTAATACCTTATCTTTTATTATTCAATGGGCACAATATTCATATCCTACAAAACATTATAATATGAGACCCATGATATATTATTTATTATATATGAGAATTAATTTATACTAAACCTATGTTTAACACATGTGAATATATATATATATTGACTATTGTCTGATTTATAAATATATATATTTGCGATGGATATATTTTGAAGACATTAAGGGATTGGCCGAAGCAGTAATGGTTGGCCAAGTGTCCTTATAGAACATGATCCCAACATGTTGTTATTCATTATATAATCATTTATATTCATATATATCCCTAATGATAATTTTATTATCATTGATGTGATGGTATCATACACCAGTGGTGATTTCTTATTGAGTATATCTCACACCATGTTTGTGATTCCATTGCACTAGGGTACCCAAATAGGGTAAGAGGACTATGATATTTCTCATGAAGAAATTAGAGATAATTTTTGAGTATTTTATTTGTTTCCGTACTTTCTATTCTTATATATCCACTTCTGCATGTTTATTAATATACTATATCACAATAATTCATGATTTTTATAATGTTTGGGGATGAATCCTCATTTATTATTAATGAAAATAAAATAAATCTTTTAATTGGGTAGAGGTAGACCCATAACATAAATTGAAGGCCCAGTGGGCATTTATCCCATTACATGGTCCGTAGGGCCAATTTTTTTGCCCAAGGCCCATTCTGTGAATAGTACTTCTATAGTACTCGACTGCTACAATACCGCACTGTTCCACCTACTGCTACAGTGCCCCTACCGCCTCTACAGTGCCTGCGATTGCTACAGTGTCGCCACTGCTACAGTACACTATAGGACTACTACATTACCTTCACCAAATGGGTTTTGAAAACCCGTTTTTTATATAGGTTAATGAGGTGCTTAGCACTATACTAAAACCCAACTACAAATAATAATTAATGATTATTTATTCATTAATTAAATATTTCCAATTATTCTTATAATCATGTTTCATTATTTATTATTTATCCCCATGTATTTATTTCTTATCTAGATGGTGTACTATCCACAATTTTTATCCAGATTACCTTATTGTTAGTCTATATATTCTAGAATTTGGGTCGTAGATCATGACACTTAGTATCCAAACATCCCAGGGATTTGTTTTAGTGGCTCTCAGGTAGGGACACTACAAGTGGTTTTACATGATTTTTTTCCTCTTTGATCTTATTATATTGGGATAGAAGAGAGTATAAAATAAATGTTTCAATAATTGGTAGATTCCTTTTGTATCTATTTAGAAAATTCACACATGAGTGAAAGATAATTCTTCTAGGTAAGATACTTTTGTTCATAATGTTTCAATTATATTTCATCAATAACTTACCTTGGGTGGCTATTGAAGTTCCAGATGTTAATGGTTTATGTATTTGGTGTATTATACTCATATCCCATTATGTTAATGATGTATTTTTAAATTCATAATTATTGGAACCGAGATATCGACATTCATTTCATTTTTTATTCCATTTAGGTTTACTTATATTTTTTTTATGACATATTATTTTCATACTCTACTTTGAGTTGATTGGTAATTAATTTTTTATACCATGTTATGTAATTTAATAGCATGCCTAGATTTATATGAAATGATTGGGGGTTTACTTCTTATTTAGCAACATTCATTTATTATTTCCATGCTTACCATTATTTATTTCTTGTGATGGAATACACATTTTATTCATTACATAAAGATGATTAAATAAAATATGTTAATCATTATAAATTCTATTTCCCCACACATCATGATGTGTGAATTCTATTTAACCAACTATTTATTTTCTTTTGGGTCATTTACTAGTGGTTTCAAGAGGTGGAATATTGATGGAAACAATTAAATGGATGTCCAATTTTCAATTCAGAAGGAGTATGGGCCATTATAAATTAGTAATAGTGACCCATATAATCGAACAATAATATGTTTTTTATAAAATGATTTATAATCCGGTTTTAGTTATATGAATTCCAGTTGTATATTATAAATTTTTTTACCAATATAAATTTTGAACGGTGATTAATCCAAAAATAAATTTTATGGAATACAAATTTTTTCATCCTGAATATTAAGTGAATGGTCAATGAGTTATCCTAGTTGGAATAGTAAATTAATAATTGTATAAATTTAATTTCTAAAATATAAACTAGTACTTATTAATTAATGTGAAACATGCGATACAATTTACAAAATCCTTATAGCCAAATGAACCCATGTATGTCATTTTGGAATAGTTCTTATGAATTAAATATATTATGTGTTTTTGAATTTATTTAATATAATTGTTAAAGGGATTAATTTAAATGAACAAAAATTAGTTTAATGGTAATCGTGTTGGTCATGATATTTTATTCACATTCCTCGGTATTTACCCCATAGGGTTTGATCATTTTATAAGGAATAGTTATTTAAATTTTTAGTTGAAAATTATACTTGTTTTATTAATTTATTGTGAAATCTTACATGACCAAAACCCTTGACTGTTACAATTCCATTTACCTACTTATGATCTGTGTTATATTAGGTGATATTAAATTAAAATTCTAGTAGAAAACTAAACGGTGTTTTCCTCTATATATTTTCAATTAATTTATCATTAACCAAATCCCAGTCATGATTCTGATTCGTTAAATAAGTAATTAATAAGGAAATTATTAGATTATTTTCCCTAATTCTACATAGAGTTAACTGAATTATATCCCTAGTAATGATTTCCTTGAAAAATGGTACTCGATACCCATATATAAACTAGTTTGAAATTTTATAATAAATATCATCACTAAAATACCATAAATTTTAAACATTTTATATGTGTTTTAAGAATAAACCCTAATATTGGGGTCATATTAGTTGTCATGATGGTTACCTAGAGTAGGAATAAGAGTGTTGCCCATGATTTTCAATTTCCCTCTTACACAATGGTGTTGGACCTATAGGTTAGCTAGTAAGTCTAAATAACATTTTCATGCATGGCCTAGTTTAGGATTGATAACATTCATTTACAGGGGGTATTTTTGGTAGATGTATCTCTGTTTGAATTAAAATCTTTTTTCAATGCTCATGATTTGTTTTTCACACGCAATGTGCCATTTAGGTACAACTATCGTGAATAGGTCTATTAGATTATAAAAAATGAAACCCCTATGTAAATGCATGGTTCTGTGGTATGATTAACATCATGGGGGTTTTCCTATATTTTAATAAAAATTGAGTGTCATTTCCTTTAAACTTTTATGACTTCGTGACTTATATAGGTCAATGAATATCCACTCTTCTTTTAGTTTAACTCATTACAAGAGAGGCTATGGGTTTGTTGAATTTGAGTGAAAGAATACCTTATTTACAGCATCATTCTTATGATAGAGACCATATGGATAGTTTGAATAGCCATACAACCTTATCTTATGCACATAAACTCATATAACAGTATTTTTGTGTTCATAAGCATCCTATGAGAGAGGATGGGCCAAATGATGATGGATGTATTCTAAGAAATTTAGATCTCTATTATACTCATTTTAGATAGATACCGAGGAGGTTCTTGGGTTTGGTGTTATAGTCATGATGATGAATATAGATATTCAAAGGAACCTTGGGTGATTAGATGATGAAAATGGAATTGATGTGAATAAAGTTTTGGTTTTCTAGGCCAAATGAGAAGTGGTTGTGTTGTTCATGTTTCACTTAATAAAAACATCACCCTATGTCCAGTGTTATTTTGATTAATCATGGTAGGGGTATGTACATGATTTTGATGGAATGTTATCAAGGTAAAAACTAATTTAATAAAAATAACAATCCATGTACCACAATTATCATTTCCTTAAAGATGAATGACTGAATGGAGTATTAGTTGTGTTTTGAACATGCCTCTATTAGGTTGTACACCAATCATGATAAATTGGATATAATTGGAACACACTAGTTTCATGAGGTATATTTTACATAACATGATAGTGAGTAGTCATTTTCCAATTGAGTATTGATGAATGAAATTATATTTAAATTTATAATGGAGATCTAAGGGATGAGTAAAATAAGGGTAAGAGAGTTATGTGGAATATCTTGAGATAAAATTTTCACCATGATATGGTTCACCCATGCATCGATATAGGTAGTCACTTTTAGGAATTATTGTGTTAGGAGTTGGTTAGGGATTTTAAAACCTATTTTCAAAGTGGGCATAGATTATATGGATATATAATTACGTCTCACAAAATTATAGGTGTACTCACAGTTTACTTATGAGAATTAACCTTCTCTTGACATCGTCTATTGAATTATGAGAGAGAATTAGATGTACGATGAGTAAAAATATACCTTTTTATTTTGAATGATTGACTCTCAAGGAGATTCAATCATAGAGCCATCTACTTAGTTGCATATAAAATGAATGTCAACATTGTTAGTTGTAATATGACCCTATTAAAATAAGGTTAATGAAAATGTGGGACCATTCAAAAGACGATCTTTCAAGAACTCATACATTGTTTGATAAAATTAATCATTGATGGTTTAACTAGGAAATGTTATTATAATATGATTAAATGGTTTGTTTATTATTCATGATTTGATCTTGAGGTTCCTCTTCATAAGGTCTTAGATTTCATGATTTAGAAATTCACTATTAGTCTGAGATGAGTGTTTCTAAGAGTCGTTGGTCATGGATAGATCAATGAGTGATCCCTTGAAAGGGGATATGCAGTCATGTGGAATTGTTTTTGGGAATTTCATGGGGTGAGATGGGTGTCAGGTGTGGGTAATCTTGGTCATTCATCAAATTCCAGAGAATCTATTTTCTTCTAGGTCAAAAAAATTGACTATTAAGGTATTATTCCTGATTCTTTTGTTGGGGCACACATCATCTATGAGAATGTGATAGTTTTTTCCAACTATTCCTACTTTCCAATGGTGGGTAGATTTCATCAATTCATTTTTTTGTTGTTTTCAACATGATAAAAATGAGTTGATGGGATATCGATCTATCCATCTATGGATTCCTCATTTGAACTCATCACCTAGTTCAGGTCTCAATTAATGATTAAGACATTGTTTCTGAAACTCTTCCTGATTCCATATCATTATGGATTCTGGTTAATTACACTACTTATATTCATAAATTCCTGAGGGGGTAATGTCCAAGAAGCAACCTTTGTTCAGGAGAGTAGTCAAGTTGAGGCATTTCTGGCATGACTGGACTCTGAAAAACGGGTGCTCCTGAATTTTCCCTAATCTGAGGGCTTTACATGGGCAAAAAATCCAAAGGAATCCCACGTCGAATGCAGGGAATTATACATTGGAGGCATGTCTCTTATGTTTTTGTTATCATCCCATGAATATCACATGGTATGCCCCGATTTTAACATCTAAGAGAGATGGATCAGACAGATCAGAACACTGATGGGAGTGGCTCACATGGGTACATCCCTTGGAGGGAGCACCATGAATGTTTACTATATGGATGGGTCAGAATGGTATGTAAGTTTGGATCCAGGAGGGTGTCTTCCACTATGTTGATGGATTTCCATAGTGAATCCTGATTTTGATTCCACAAAGGGTGGATCTGAGAGGAATATGGGTCCTCACACAGGGGACTTAATGGTTTACTATTGGATTCTATTGAACCTTGAATAGGTTTCCTATGTACCCTTTTTAGATGGGAGAGATCAAAACACACATAGTTTGAATGGGATATTCAAGAAACAATGGTGTACAGAAATTAAAACAACCCTAATACTTTCTAGTAATTACACATGGTTGGTGGCCTGAGGGATAAAAAGAGTACTGAAATGAATGTTGCTTACAAATGGTTAGGTTCCATAGTATCACATGATTTCCCCATGATGTGTCCTCTTGGGTAAAATCATGATGGAAATGGATTAAGTGTTAAAGGGTGGAATGAATGAGGATGGAACTGAGAATCAGTGTTAAGGTGATAGCACTAGGCTAGAACATTAATGTGGAATCCAATGTATCCCTGTTGTATGGAATAAATGTCCAAATTGCTATGGAATTTTTGTGATGAGCCACATAAGGATGTGGATTGTGATAATGAATGCATGGATGGGGGTCTAAATAAAATGGAACCAAAGGGCGGAGGCATGATCTTCCCAAGACACAAAGGTATACGAGGAAGACTAGGATGCGACATTGGTCATGGTAATGAACCTCCAGGAGGCTTCCTACATATCTTTCTAAAAAAGGGAAAAGATCAATGTCCACATAGTACAGACATGGGCCATATAATTTGGGTGTACAGAATGGAAAATTTCCCAATGATATGTTAGGACTTATGCATGGTTACAAAAAAAATTATTAGTGGTTCACTCTTGGTTAGAGGAGTATGGATTGAGTATGGGGGCTTTAGGCATGGTTAGCTACTCAGGAACTGGTCTGACACCACTAAAGGGTGGTCCATGTATATGGGACCCAACCAGGGGGACATCGAAGTTTACCAATGTTTGGGGTTGAACCTAATGGAGGCATCCTACATACCCTGTCTAGAAGACATGCATCAAAACACACATAGTTCAAAAGTATATAGTTTAATGTAATGTGGGATGAAAGGAGTATACAATTTAATTTTATGTAGGATGAGGGTGACCTGATTCAATATGGTTGGGATAGAGGGATAATTTGATTTGATGGGCTAGATCATCAGAGAGGGTTCCTATGTACCCAATTTCAAAGACAGAGATCAATGTCGACATATTTCAGTTGGCGATGGGGTTGAGTATTTTGAATGCTATGATTCCCAAGGATAATATTAGGGTCATATCATAATATATTCTTATTTCATTTATGCTAGATGTGTGAAACAATAGATAATAATAGACCTGATGATCACATCATGAAAGGTGCATCTGCAAGGAGTGGTACGAGGCTTACACATGGTTAATAGTCTAGAGAGAAGAATATTGGGAAACTGCAGGAGGGTGTCTGGATGTACAAGAAATATATGGCTATCGTACATAGGGAACCCTACAATGGTGTGTTGGGTATTATTAAAGGGCTGACCAGAGGGCACATAGAAATGAAGAACAATTGGAGAGGAGGAGTGAGAGGGTGCTAGTTCTCATCTTCTAGATGGTCCTATAAGTCGTTTCACTCATGTGGTGATCATAGATTATCATCAGGTGTTGAGGATGTGGGGCTTCTTGGATGATTAATTTTATTAAACTCAGATGATGATGATTCAATATTCACCGCAAGGACATCATAACTAGCTCACATTAACCCTTTGTTTAGGGAAGCCACTAGAAATTCCATTTATTAATTGTGTTGTTGAGTGATCCATTGGGGAGTCTATGTTAGAATAGCTATGAAATGAAGCAATAGTCATTATCATTCCAACGCAATGAAGCATGAGGTAGGTCAAATCCACATGAATCACCACTCAGGGGATAATGAAATCACTTCTTACTAACCTATTGGGCCTCACATAAGAGGGATTCCCGAAGCAAAAGTTCTTTATAAGATGGTATTTGAAAATCTCTACTGCATTAAGAAGTGAAGGTGGCCTCATAATGGAGGGTCCTTTGTGAAGAAATGTGAGACAACCTAGGCATTGATTACTCATGTTCCAAGAGTGTGCTTCATGAAGACCAAGTGCTTTGTGACAGTCCGAATACCCAAAGGGGTCTTCCTCATATGTGATGACCAAAGGGATTCATGAAGGGAATACAGACATGAATATAATGAATAGTTGAGCAATGCGAATGTGGATTTTCAATGCTCAAATCCCTCATATGGTTATGATTCACAATGGTTCATAGTGTAATACTTTCTTCAAGAATAGATAAAGTGTAAGGATAAAGTTAATGTTGTTGATCCTTTGGAGTGGGGGTGGGATGATTATTTATAGGCACTAGGCATTACAATACCCTGAAGATGCACTATGAAGAAAATATAACTTTACCATTGGATGAATATCCATAAAGATTCCTAGACTCACATTGGATTTCGTCCATGCCTTTGTAGTGGTTGTGAAGACTCTACTCAAGTTCCTCGGACTCGTGATGGCTCCAGTCAATTTCCTAGAACTCGTGAAGGCTTATGTCACTACCTAGTCTGAATTAGAGGAGGCATTGGTGATGTTACATAGACTCGAGAAGTCTTTCGTCACTGCCTTTGTGGAAGTCATGGGGATGTTCTTTATGGTAGTCTTAAAGAAGACTACTTGGTGTCTCTATGGTGGCCATGATTCATGTTGTCATTGCAAATACGCTTCATCAAGCATACCCTTTTACTTTTTTCAAATATTCCCAATTTATTCAAAGGCATATAATTTTTGTGACAACACTCCCCCCATCAAAATGGGAGCTTCAAATAAAACAAAGTTTAGATTTTGAGGGTATGTCACCTAAATTTAGGCATATCATAATGCCGAATCGAGGAGGGGGTAGGCAGAACATGGGTCGAGAACACGGTAAATCTCGACACAGCCTAGTGCGCCGTGAATCATGGAATGTAGTATCTTGTAAATATGCTATTATTACCATTCGTTTTTACTAATATATCCCTAAGATTTCATGGTTGATCTCTCAAATCACGAACCTCTATACTCTGGGAATGCACATTTCAAATTTTTATTTACGAATTGGTTCTTTGCGAATTACTTTTAGACAACTAGTGCACCATGATCCCTAATTATTTTTCACGGCACAACAGGTCATTAGTCATTATGGAAATTCAATCATTGAACACCCTTTATGATCAAGCACTGTAACTGAGCTCTACGATAGAGCTCCACAAAGAGAAAATAAAAACTGGAAAATTTAAAAAAACAAATGGATACACAAGATGCTTATCAGGAGTTTCTTGAAGATTCCATTTGATGGGAATATATGGAGGGAAATATGGGATTATAGAATGCGTGTGAATCCTCCCAGATCACGAGCCCATGATGGAGGTGTTGAAAGAAGGAAAAATAACTACCCACTCTACAAAAGACTACAACTTCACAAATTTGGTCTGAGGGATGAAGATTTCATGTTGAGATTAATTAGGGATGAACTGGTTTATTGTTTTAGGGGAATTCCATGATAGCAGTAATGGTTTAGGGTTTCCTATATACATACATGGGAGGAGCACACACCTATCTTCACCAACTGTATGCATAATATTGTACCTAATTTTGATGGGAAATCATTAAAGCTTGATGAATCTTCCCCAGAATGCCACACCATTATCAATGATTACTTAGGGAAAACAGGGAAGGGATCGACAGATTTTTGGGACTAGTGCTAGGGTGGGATATTCATGGATGACTATGCTAGGGTATTATGGTGTTTGTGCATACTATGATTAATTTGGGGTGCAGATGATGTATCTAGGCATGCATGAACCTGTGTGGTCTTCCCAATTCCATATATATCAGCCAAAATATATGATGTAAGAGTTGGTGAGTAGGTGGTCATCAATGACAAAAAAAATCCATCTCCATCACAGAGAGGTTGAAATCATCATCATAGGCCTCTATCAGATATTAAGAATACCCATTATAGGGGAGATATATGATGAGTTCCTTCCCACATAGTACACATGGTAAGATTCAGCGTAGATGTCATGGTTAGAAAATGATTGCAAGGACTTGGTGTCGGGTGGTGAAAACAGTTAGTGAGGGACATCCAGTTCATGTTGTGCTTTAGACATTTCATAATAAAATCCCTAAAGCATGCCACTAAATGGGTGGAGGAACCTAAAAATGTACCAGTAAGGCCTACCACTTATCAATGGGAGAACATCACGACAATGAAAATTATTACTGGAAAATCATGGTGGAAAAAATGAAATCTATTGGGGTACAATGTCAACATTGAGAAGAAATCGGTGGTTAGGTTTGCTGGATTTATCACTGATCTCATCTATGGATTGATGTTTCTAGTCAGAGATACAATCATGGGTGTGATAGCAAGGACATTTATTATGGAGTTCACAATAGTGGGGGGGAAATCCCAAAACCATGGGATCCCATTGTTGGAGAAATTTTACAAGGTGTTTTATAACAATAGTGAGGGGAAGAAACAAATGAAGGTATGTAGACCAATCAACTTTTGGTATGATTGGATAGAGACGCAAATTAATTTATATGAATATCCGAACTGTATTTCTCCTCCCAGTTCAGAAATCTTTCCATTCATTCTGAATGTAGGGGAGATTTCTGGGAAAGATGACTTCACCTCTTTGCATGAGTAGGGTGTTGAAGGCAGATGAATTCAAATTCCATCCATTTTTGCAACCAACAGGGGTGTTTATTGAAGAAGGTTAGGGAAATGATGAGAATTTGTCCTACATTATAGCCTTCTAGGGTGGATTTCTAGTAGAATGGGTGGATAATGACTCTATTTGTGATCCATAGATCCTGGACTAATTCATGAGGTAATTTCGTATCATGCAAATATTAACACTAAAATTCAACCTAAGGGGTACGCCATGACGTAATATGTTCATTTTGAGGCAGATGTTGCTTGTGTATACATGGGAGGATGGGAAAAATCATAATGAGTTGCCTCAGCCTACCGCTTTTTATGGGATGATTAATGAGTATGTAAATAATTTGGAAGTAGCCTACCTACACGAGATGCTAAATAAAAGAACTATTTGTTTTGAGGATGGGGTGCCTCCTCAACCTCAAGGCCTAAGTCAAGAAAAATGCATGAACATGAAATGGTTACAGGGATGAAGTAGTGACAAGGAAAATAATTACAGGGCTTTCACATGGTGGGGGAAAAGTAGTAGCAACAAACGAAAAAATTCCATATGTGTAGAACCTATAAGATTAGAGGCCACTAAAGGGGTCTCATACGATATAACTCATGATTGTGGGATGCAGCTATGCCATAAAGACAGTAATAATGATGCTGTTTTTTAGAAGTGTTGGGAAGTATGGGATGTTAATAAAAAAATTCCCAGACTTTCTCAGATGGGGGAATGCCTCAACCATTGTTGTATAGATCTATCAGAGATCCTCCATGCTACGACAATCATTCGGGTATCTCAGAAGAAAGGGGAGAAATACATCGTCTATCTAGTGAACTTCATGCATTATTAGATTACTCTGCATCCAATGACATATCATGAGAAAGTAATGATCAATCTAACAGTTCCACACTAACTATTCTCTACTGAGCCGTCATAACAATTCCCATTACCTGATGAATTTGAAGGGTCCTCTTATGGATAAGAGTTTAATATAGGAATCCCTTTGAAGGTTGGTGAGGTTGCGACCTCGGAGTTGGAAGAGTCTACTACGACTCTTGAGGTAAAACTCCAAACTAGTTCTCTATGACACAAAAATAGGTTATCCAAGATTTATCAACCATAATTTTACAAATATAAGAGATCCTTATATGGAAATCCTATACCCAAAAAATTGTGGATGTAGCATCATGTTATACACCATGGATGATGGTGCGTGTGAAATCCAGTAGGTCTATGATAACCAGGGTGGCCCTTCCAGAATCCTTAGAGCTTCCAACCATTTATGTGGGGGTATGTGTTGGTGTTTTTCACACAGAGATTTGTAAGGATCCCCTTTTTTGAGTTTTATTGTACTGTTTACACTTTTTGTTTATAAATAATTTGTTCAGAGTAGGTTCATTCATGTCTCTCAGACCGTTTGGCTATATTTTTGTATTTCATTCTAAAAAATTCTTCTAATGGTGGGGGCTTACTAGGGAGGATTTTTGGGGCTCATGTCACTCCTCTCCAATGGGGAACATTGATTGTCAGGGAATTGGATACCAATGGTGAAAAAATCAAGGACATTTGGCCACGAGTTGGGTGACTGGTGGGGAAAATATGGTATTATCGAGATGGAATCAAGTGATGAAGCCCAACAATACAACCTGGAACCCAACATATCTGGCAGGACTCTAGAGGTATATGCTACTGAGGATCTTCTAGAGGAACTCCAAGAATATGAACATGATGACCCCGAAGAGATGGATGGCACCGCTTTTGATGAGGAGGATATAATGATTATACGGTACCGGCCATGGAAACGGATTAAACATTGCATCAAGGATACCCCACAAGTAGGGTGGGTAAACTAGATGGGGAGACTTCGATCTCGGCTACATGGACTATGCACTGGAGGAGTTTATGCACGACGCCCTCATATGGTCTTTCAATATTACATGGCAGAGAAAATAAGGGAATAATATCATGGCCTCAATAATAATTGGTAGTGGAGGAATTCTGTCAATACCAAGAAACATTTGGAGGATGAATAGCAGATCAAAAACATGAGGTCAATGGTGAATGAAAACTTTGTATTTATTGAAGCACAATCAGAACTCGTATCTTGATTTAAGGAACAATTGGTAGAGGATGAGGAGAAGATGGGGTCAACATCTTGATAGATGGATAACATCCAAGATGATGAGGGTTATGAACATATCAGATCTGATGAACAATGACTTGTAAACAATGAAGAAGAGAGGGAGATTATCCAGAGATAAAAAATAATTGAGGCCACAATCCATGGAGTAGTGGAGCTGAGATGTTCTATTGAAGATGTCAACCCATCTATTAGTGAAACAAATCTATGGGGGCTATAATTTGCACAAACTCAGAAAAAATATTTTTTATTTTGGATGTTTTAATAAATATCTTTATTTAATTCCATTTATTCCTCTCAATAGTATATGTGAAATAACCAGAGATAAACCCATAGTCACTTGTTGATCATTCTCGATGTGAGAAAAGAGGTTTGAAAATATAATTATTCCTCAGCAATATGATAGTTCCATCAAATGATCATACATACAGGGTCTAAATGACCACTCCATGTTTCTTGGAGAAAAGAGGGGGGTGGGATATTTTGAGAATATATTTATCAAAATAGCCACACTACCCTTTCAAAACATTAATTATTGGACAAGTGGGATAAATCCATGGTTTTTGGAAGAAATCTAAAAAAATGGGAATGTAAAGTGTAAATCATGATACACAAATTTTAGAACATAGTGAGTGTGGCATGAAAACGGAGTATAAGTATTGAAAAAATTCAAAACATAGTATCCCCATCTTGTTATCCTAAATTTAGAACATGAAAACCTTGGAAATTAGCTTTCTGTATTAGAAAACACATGGAAAAAATCTAAGTGTCATCTAATGTCTTTCAAAATGTTGTTCTGGGATAGTAGGTGAGCTGCAAGGTGAGCATCCAAAACATTAGGGGATACTTTAAATGTGAAAGGGAATGAGGATCTGAAATAGAGGGCACACAAATCATGGTGATGGGATGATGGGATATTTTAAAAGAGTCCAACACTCATGAAATTAATCCAAAATGATGAATGTAAATTGGGTGAGCGTATCAGTCAGAAAAAAATATCAAACCTACTAAAAACATGAAATCTTTAGAAAGGGGAAATAATTCCTTTTAGTTTTACATCATGAAAATGAGAATGATAGATTTATATTTTATCTACGTATGATAAG
Source organism: Viscum album (assembly GCA_963277665.1). Classification (NCBI taxonomy): domain Eukaryota; kingdom Viridiplantae; phylum Streptophyta; class Magnoliopsida; order Santalales; family Viscaceae; genus Viscum; species Viscum album. The sequence continues at coordinate 438,833,138 of OY728158.1, forward strand.
GATTATATACATAGTATTTTAATGTGATATGACTAGGACATTGTATATGGTTTAAGTTCAAACTTCATAGACCCTGCTTAATTGTTTAATTTCATTTTACTTAAACTAGGAAGACCTAGTTTAGGGTCATATCAATTTGACTATAATTATAGGAGAAGATATGGAAGGGCTAATGAACTGGTGGAAGGTCTATATGAGAGGTTCCAACGCATCTCTACCTATCCTGTGAGGGAAAGAATCATTCTAAACATAGTTCTTGAATAACAGTGCGGTTATAAACAAACAATGGAGAGGGTAATCCTCTATAGCAAGTATGTTGAAGAATCAAATAATATTTATGTGGAATCCTGAACATATCCAAGGTGTGTCCACAGTTTATGGTCATGCATTTAAGGACATGGGAATTCCATGGGAGAGATACACAACGCATTATATAAACCTGATGAGAATGATGACAATAGAGGTCCACACCACACCACAAGTTCTTGAAAGGGGGCTATGGACAAGATTCAAGAAAAATGAAAGGGGATGCAGCTGAACATTAGATGAAGAATCTAGGAATCACTGCATATCTATTGAGAATGAGAATCAAGAAACCCATAATTCTTGGGGACAACAGGAAAGATTGACAATACCATAAATAACAATATCATCCCAGACAATGAAAATCATAACAATTATGGAGTTTCATGTAATTTGATCTAAAATAAAATATGTATTTGTTTAAAGGTCATAGAGATCGGACCACATGGGTTGAAGATGTTCAGTATAATGTCATGAGGAAACCAAACATGCAAGAGAAAAAGAGAAGTCTATATCAAACAACAGCATTCCAGAGTGGAAAACCTAGATCGAGAAGGGGGTGGAAAATTTCCCTACATTGTCACTAGACCCTGGGGTAAGGTATCCAGGAATCACTATGTACCTCAGTGTGGTGAAAATCAAGCCACATGCAGTTCTGAAATTCTATAGAGTTTAACATAATGTGGTAATGACACATGAGATCCCAGTTTATAGTTGTAGAGATCAAACTATATGGATGTTTGGTTCTTCCATATAGGCACAAACCTAACCTAAGTCTCTAAGCCCATGTGAGCCATGATCAATTTTGTAAAAATGAAGAAAAATATCATTACAATGAATGGGATAATAAGGTAAGGAATGATGGCGGAAAGTCAACGATGACCCCACAATGATGGTTCATCTTCTCAACGTGCAAAGGTGCATGGAGGGATAACATGAAAGGTGTAAAAGATTATTCTAAACATGATTATATAGAGAGTAATGTGAATCAAAAAACAAATATTTAGGACATATTGGGGTTTGTGTAATGATAGAGGATAACTTTTGACCATATTCAAAAACATTATTAATATCATGTAACCTAGGATGGGAAAACACAAGTGATGGTCAACCGCTGACCCTATTTGCGACGCAAGACCCATCTCAAATGTATTTTAAAATATTTCAAGACATTCGAAAAAACAGTAGGCGATCCATAAGGATAAGAACCCATAAACCCGAGGGTCCTCTCGAATGTTAGATATGATGGATTCCTAGAAAAAGGGACATTTGAAGTGTGGTAATTGAATGAGATAATGTCCATACAAAATAAAAAAAATCTAGGTCATAAACCATAGTGAATCTATGAATGTTGATGAGGGGGGGGGGAATTTAAAGGGCTCAACATGGGAAAAATGACTCTAGGATATGAGAAGAAGTAGGGGGTAAAATGGATTTGTGAACCTGAGGCTGGACTTGAGGTCAAATTATTGGTTGTTCATATGTATCGTTCGAGGATATGAAAAAATCCCTACATATTTCTTCGAATGGCATGAAGTTAATTTCATGTGGTAAGGGAGAATCTAAAAGTGTAAATCCCATAGGGGGAGCACATGGTGCAACTATCATTTACCCGACATGAATGGGACAAAAGTTCACTTTCCCTACATTGTAATCCCATAAGAATAATTTTCTAGGGGCCAAAAGAACATTTTATTTTTTGAATCATAGACTAGTACATGAGAAAATATTACTAGGCATTCCTACGTATACTGTGAGGGAAGGAATCAAGCCACATGTAGTTCTTGAAATGTCATGCTTTTTAACATCATGCGATAAGGACTAAGTTTAAAGGGGGTACTCTTTAGGTGGGAACAAGGTGAAACTATTTTAATCATGTAGTGAATGGGTAGTAATGAATTCCACTTCACACCACATGCTTTCAAAAAAAAATTGGGTCATAATCTCGAAAATGGGGAAGTTGGGACATGACCTAAGGAAAAAATGTTTCAGAATTACTACATATCCCATAAGGTCGAGAATGAAGCCTTATTTAGTTCATGAAAAGTCTTATAGTTTAAATCCATACGGTAAGGAGATATGCACTAGGGTGAATGAGGCTCTAATGGGAATTTTCATTGTGTGCTAAGGATTACTCGGAGAGAATGAGTACAAGATAAGCACACACCACACAATTCAACATCCTAAGGAGGAACCTCAGGAAAAGGGGCCTGAAAAGATTGAGTGACCTAGGTTGGACCCAAATTTAATAATTCTAGGCGATTATACATATCCCATGATGATGGGAAACAATCCATATGTAATTCTATGAATTTATTATAGTATAATATCATGTGGTAAGGATAAAATGTAAAAGGGGATATTCTGTAGGGAGGCACATGGTGTGGCTATTTCATACCGAATGTGAATGAGGAAAAAAGTAGTCCAAATAATACCATATGAAGCCCTTGAAGAGAACTAAACCCTAAGGGGTAACTAAGGAGATGGAATGATTTTTCGGGATGGACTTGAATTGAAAACATCTCAATGCTCCTAGGCATTATGTGAGGGTATGAATCCAACCACACGTATCTCTAAATTTTTTTTGTGTATTTAATTTCATGTGTTATGGACAAATATGGGAGATCCATGTATGGGAATAAGTGATTTCGTAATTTTAAGCATGATGCAAATAGGAAAAAATAATTCCATATCACAGAACATGATTCCAAGATACTTAGGTTGTGAGGCTAGAAGGATGGTAGAATCTACAGTACCTAGGGCTAGACCCAAAGATGAAATGTACCCACATTCCTAAATATCCCATAAGGATGGTAATCAAGCCACATATAGTTCTTGAAATGACATGTAGTTTAACTCTACGAGGTATGGATGAGGGATATCTTGGTTTAATGTCTTATAACTCAGACTGTAGATGCCCAATTTAAATTCATGTACATGGGAAAGAAGGGAAGAAAAAGATGAATCACCAAGCTTGATATTAGGGAGACCGCAAGGATGGTGATAAATATAGAGGATAACTATCAACTATGTTCATAAAATAGTATCTATATAGAATATTAAATAATTGGAACAAAAAATTGAGCATTGAATGATGAATATATTTGCAACGTTGTACATGTATCAAATTATAGTTCACGATCCTCGGAGATATTGGCCCAGAACAGTAGGTAAGCCAACAGAGCATGATAACAGGCCTCTAGGGGGTCCTTTTGAATGCGAAAGATGATGAGGACCCAAATTAAGTGGTGGGTGATGTGTAAAATTACTTGTTTTGTTTAAATTCTTGTGGAAAGGATGAGGGAGATCTTAGTTTGTGGTCATAGAGCTCATATCTTATGGCGTGCTCACCATTTGCAGTTTATCATCAAGCAGGATGAGGGGATCTTAGTTTAAGGTCGAAGTGCTCATACCATTTTTGGTATATTTTCCAATTGCAGTTTATCTTTATACAAGATGAGGTACCACTCAAGTGAGGTACATCTTGGGGAATTTTTCATTTCTGGGATGAGTAATATTATCACTGTCCATGGTGACCCTAGAGTACAAACCATTGGGGGAATCCCTGTGAATAATATAGGGTCCCTCTCATTTTTGTTTCCTCATTCATGGATTATTTATCGGAATAATTGGTGTTCTTAGGGTCAATATTGTGTTACCATGATGGAATGAATAGAGGAAAACATTCTAATTTAAGGCTCGATATATCTTGTTCTTATGCCTCTCCAAATTGTGCAAGGACAAAACCAATTATCATAGAGGGATTCTACTTTATCCATGCATACTACAGATACCTTTTATGGTGTCTTCTAATCATATAAGGTTGTATGAGTGATGGGATATTGATACTCAGCCTCATTGTTGGTGAAGCCTTCTGAAAACAATAATGAATTGGGCAGGACCGCCTATGTAGGTGTGCTGAAGAAAATACCCATGCATACACTGTGAAGCCTTAGATCATTGAGTCTATTGTAGGTAGGGATTTAAAAAGTGTGTTCAATGTGAATCTTTCTACATGATATGAATTGATCAACCTAAAATATAGATTCATCAGGGAAGTCAATATCCAAAGAATGCTCTATATTGGCCGAATGGACAGTAAAAAAGTCTTGATGTTCCTGAACCTTGATAGATTGTTTCAGAATGAACCTGATATCAAACTGCTTAAAAATCACTACCCACTAAGCTAAATTTCTTGTCTACATAGGTAGTTTCATAATATACTTCAGTGGGTCAATGCGAGACCATAGAAATATCTCATGGTGCTGCAAGTAATGTCACAACATCAATATTGTGAATATGAGTGCAAGGAAGCACTTCTCGATAGATTAATAGATGGTCTCCTTATCTGGGAGCATGAAACTAAGATAGTATAAACTATTATCTATGCCTTCATTTTTCTTTTGAGCGAGATGGTCACTGAGGGACCATTCCAAAATGATCACATAAAGGACTAGTGTCTTTTTGTAGACGTTAACATCAGAAATGGAGGCTGTAGTAGGTACTACTTGATCTCTTCCAAAGTGGACACAAATCATTCATCCAATTGGTAGTTTTAACCATTCTTCATGAGCTAAGAAATTTTTTTACACAAACCATCTAGATTCCTACTGAAACAGTGTGTATAATTTATGTAGCGTTGAAAGCCTCAAAGACCTAGAATTTTGCTCAGTGGAGGAATCATACTAATGGCCTTAATCTTATCTAAATCGATCATGATGCCTCTATATCAGATGACAAAGCCGAGAAACATTCCAGAGGTAACCCCAAAGGCACATTTTAAGGGGTTTATCTTCGGATGGCTGGTGTAGAGGAACCCAATGAAATTCTCATGATATCACATATGGTACTAAAACTTGTTGTATTTTTCAAACAAATAGTCTATGTAGCATTCCACAAATTTTCCAATGGTCAGATTGAATATGTGGTGCATGGAACACTGATAAGTGGAACCTAAATTCTTCAGACTGAATGGCATTACATGGTAACAGAATGTACCTTGTGGTGATCTGAAGGAGGTGTAATCTTATTCCTCATAATCCTTTTATATTTTATTATTTCTAAAAGACCCATATATAAGGTTGAGATCATGGAATCTAGTGGTTTCATCGATAAACAACTCAGCTGCAGGAAGGGGAAAATCATCTTTGGAATAGTGAAGGTTGAGATCCCAGATGTTTATAAAAACTCTGATCTCTACATACTTCTTTCATATTTTATTGATGTTGGATCGCAATTTTGGATACTGGACTTCCTTAACAATGTTGGATTTATTGAGTTTATCAACTTCAGCCTCAACTATGGAACTGTGAGAAGGGTGTGTATTTCTAGGAGGCTATTTAAAACTGTGATGGTTTATTGGGAGACCTAGGAGGTTGGCTGGACACCTGAGAATCCTTCCTATCCATCTCACCATATATCCATGCAAATACATCTCAATACTACTTAAGTAAACCCGCATAATGTTGTTTCTCCTCCCGAGACATGGATTTACTGAACAGTGTAGGTTTTGAATCTGTGTCAGGGCTGATGTTCACATATACCAACTCATCAATGGTGGTGGAGAAACCATCCTTAGTCATAGGGGAGCATCCAAAATATCATCTTCATCATCCATAGTGAGATGATTATCAACATGGGAAATTATTATATGTTTTTTGACCCTAATGGAATGCTAGTTCTTGCCTTATATGTGATGGAATATTTACTATAGGGATACCTCACTACTGAAAACATGGGGGTGAAGGCTTTATATCAAATTCCATCAGCCCTTTTACATAATGATCTTCGCTTTATAATAACAATGAAATAGTTTTTCACTGGATTGATCCAGTTTATATCATCTTAGAGAAACAAGATATTATGACAAATTGTTGTTTCCATAGGGAGAACAACCTGATACCTTATAGGTATAGAGGGTTATAGGATCGCTCGAGACTACTTCATGTTGGAGTATGAAGTGATCATTTTGTGTTCCCTGTATAGGGGATGGGCCTTCCCCTTTTCCCAATGATGAAAAAGAAGTGTCCCATGTCTAAGGATGTGGCTTCTAAATTATGCATTGGGAAAATGTAGAAATTATCAACGTCTTCCCCTTGTGTCATCCCCCATAGTAGTATGCTCAACCTTATTGTGCTGAATAATTTTTTACTTTCTATTATTTTAGTTGAAATATTGGTAGTGGGATTCATAAGGGGAAAAGGGAGATGAATCACCATGGGGCATGCCCACATGACAATTGAGGGAGTACTTGAGGCATTGGTGATACGAGGAGGGGAATGCCATGTGCCGACCTATCAGTGAATTATCAGGTGTGTCCATTGAGAAAAACATGAACTATGTTCTAGAAATAATGACATTGAATTGGGTTTTCATAGTGATTTTTTCCAACAGGCATATGTTTTTTTATCATAACCTTGAATCTTTAGTTGAGAGGTATATAAATCTACTTCAGATTGTCCAAGCGTGCGGAGCATCTGGCTCATGATATGATTCAACCCGTGCCCACAAGACATCGGCAGACTTCGACATCATGAAAATATCCAGTGATGTATAGTGGGAAGATGTTCTGCAATATAAGAGAGCCTTCGTCTTCTCTTAGGAATGAAATTATGGCCTGACATAATGCATGTTCGACTTCCACAGTATAGAAGGCTTCTGTGGCCACTACTTATATTTCAAACTAGAGGGGGATTATTAAATATTATACAAGGGCATAACTCATGATTGTAGTTAAGTGGATATCCGAGAGGATTGATACCCTTGCAGTATTTCTAGAATGGTTATTGAGAACATTATACTTCTGTATAATATGCACATTTATACTGACATGAGGTCAATCCGTAGCATTAGGCATGACATGCACTCCCAATCATACTGAAGGAATTTGACTGGTTATGATGATATACCACTACTCATCTTTTGAAACATTTCATGTTACCAGGGATGATGAACATATGACTGAGGGATGTACACAACTAAATTTGGATAATCATAGTGTGGTCATGGAAGCACTACCTGATCAGTCAATATAAACAGCGGTGGGGGTGAATTTGACGAAACCGGATGAGAAGGCTTCTTGTGCTGAGCACTTCACTAGGTATTTTGTCTAGTCCTGGTGGCATGCAAATCTTGGATAGGAGAACTAGACTGGAAATTATTAAAATTCACATTTTCTTGGCTCTATCGACATGACATTGAGTAGAGACATTAAGAGGGTCTACCTTGCACTCTTCATCGTATGGTACAATGTAAGAGTTCACCAGTTCAACGGTATTCACTGATGTGTACTCCAGATCATCACCCAAGTATTCCCCTATTGCTAGGTAATTTTTGAAGGAAATCTTTATCTTTGGGGCATGAAATATGTGAGAGTGTGGGACAGATTTGGCATAAGTAGATGGATTCTATATCCCTTGTGCTATCAGCTTCTACCTTTCTAGGAGGTGAAGGGCTGAAATATCAAAGTAGAACTAGTATATGGATGTAATAAAATTAATTTGGATGGATCAGGTTGATTCAAATAGGCATAGATAATAACATGGGCACAAACCACTAAATTGTGTGTTATCTGATCGTCATACTTTTTGGACCAGTAGAGAAAAACGTACTGTCATTCACCCTCATTGTCGCTATAAATCATTGCAAACAAACTTGAAAAATATTATTGGGTCTAACCCAATATATCTATGTTGTTATTGACTTGGTCCTAGATCCATTATTTAAACACATACCACTTCTCAAGAGTATTCTCATTGAACCAATTATAGCGGTTGTAGTTTGGGAAATTCGTCTGATCTACCTATTTGTGTCTCCAGTATTATTGAAACCATCAGATTTATTGATTCATGGAACTCCATAGGAAGTTGGATGCTTGAAACTAATTGAATGGGAATGTTTGGTTTCACTAATCTTGGAAGGGGGTCGTGGGAGCCTGATGCTAACGATGGGATATATCCAAGTGAGGTAGTGGAACAGGGTTGAATCTCCCAGGAGGCAGTTGTTCATTACACTATGGTGCCTTTCAATTCTAAGGCATGAAATTCTTAGCCTGATCCTATGTCATATGTGGAATCCATCAGAGAGTATGTAGAGGTGGAACTACTGGTAGCAATTCTACCTTTATAGGGGACTATATATTTGCTACAATAGTGGTCTTGGAATTGGAATCTCTTCAGAGAGTATGTGGAGGTGGCACTACTGGTAGCAATTCTACCTATATAGGGGACTATATCTTTTCTACAATAGTGGTCTTGGACTTGGAATCTCTTCATGTGTGAGCTGCAAGAGGCAAAAAATCATGCATTCTTGGCTTCCTGTAAGGCTTCCTCTAGATACTAAGCTTTATTAGAGAAATCCCCAAGTCATCCTATGATGTTATGAGTGATGTGGGAAGAAACTAATTCATTCATAAAATTTAAAATGAAAAAAATAGTAGTTTTTCATGAGTCAAAGATATATCAGGTGAATACATGATTCCCTTCAACCTGGAGAAAATGTTTGCGACTTGTTCCTCCAGTCTATGCATTCACTTGAAGATATTGGCAATACTAGTATTCCAGTTTGTGGAACTGAACTATTAGAGAAACATCCTATAAAGATCCTTCCAACCAACTATATAATGAATGGGAAACTCGTTGTACTAGACAAAATCCAGTCCATCTTGTGTTTGTATGAAACACCACAGCTTATCGGCCTCCTTCTTGATGGAGTTCCCAGCATGGGACCACATTATGAAATGAGATGGTTTAAAGAATGATACAATTAAACCATCACATTGATAGGGGATAAGGAAGGATTTCCAAAGCCTGCTGGTACTGGAATATCATCCACCCATGCCAGATATGGTTTTCCATCAGGTGGGATCTCCACCTGTTGGGTTTCAATATCCTCTATCCAAGGGATGAGAGTATCCATTGAATCATTTTAATGAGGAATTATATATTCATGAGGATTGAAAACCATTAGAGCATTGGAAGGTTCTTCAATCTGGAAAGCTTATTTAGAAGCTCATGGAGTGGCTAGTCAAATGACATGATGTGCCACTGGAGGAACCTACAGATTATCCAGTAGGATCTGTAGAGTGGACTGTAGAACCAAAGATGGGTCCTTGGGAAGGGAGTCGCACATATTGGGTGGATTCAGTGATTCATGTCAGGGTATTTTTTCATAAACACCACCCTCTGTCCTACTAGATGGGTTGGTTAAGCGAGATCACTTTGGGTTAATTCAATGGGGAGAAGTTGTACATGTCCTTGAATCCCTAGGGGAGGACGGTCAGGATCATACCAGCCATCACCATATTCTAGATTCCATTCTGTGGTGCACTCAGTAAGGATCTCATCAACAATCCTTATCTATTGAATGAACTAATGATGCAGCATGTCCTTATCAAGATCCCCTTATGTCTTCTAAACTAAATCAGATGGTTCAAAGGGCTTGTCTTTCCAAAGATGTTATTTTCCCTTAATAGGATCTCTACTGAAAGAAAACAACTAGGAAGGTTTCAGATGGCCAATAGTTTCTATTTTTGGGAAAGTTTAGACTCATTTAAGGTCATATAGTTAGTTTTTTACCTTAGTAGACAGTCCATATCCTCCATTACTTGTTCCGATTCCCCCTTTCAGGTATATCTTAGGAATGACCATGTTTACTGTAACAATTGTCGATGGTATATCCTTGATATCACTAGTTGAACCAGGTTGGGGTAGGGCATGACTGAAATTCAGGGTTTAATACTGCCCCATAAATTGATATGGACATGAGGGGAAGCCTCCATGATCTCTCTATAGAGAATAGGGATGAAATGGACTCAATATTTTTAGAGGGTCTGATGATAACCAAGTGATGCATAGTGATAAACTACATGGAGTGCGAAAAACTCAACTAGGTAGCACTAATGGACAATTTCATCGAAGTGTTGCAAATATTTTGGGTAAGCTAACCATATATAAATTAGGGGGAAATGTGTCATCCGTACTGTTCAGCATAATCACACTACCTCATCCTAGGTTAGGGTCTTTGGAATATTGAATCTGGTAGTTGCAATTGGCTGTAAAATCATGGGGAGATGATACCCTATGAAAATGTACCCCAAACATATCAGCTCAAACTTATGATCCGATGCTTGTTTTCCCATTAATCAACTAGGGGTGGTTAAAGGACTGTTATTGCACTGATATAGATCGTTGGAGTGGAATTCTGTTCGGTGGAGAGTACATCGTGTGAGCTAACAAAACACTACATATTGGGATGTATTACTGGGAATGAAATAACTATATCAACACATCCCAATAAGATGGGGTGCTCACCATTGCTTCCTTCAAAGGGGGAGATGTTATTTGTGGGGGATCAGGCTTGTGCTCATTGTCGACCGATCCACAGAACAATTCTATGTGATCTCTTGTTGAGGTAGAGAATGATTCTGGTTATGAAAGAGATGATTGCACATTAAGACCCATGAAATGATCCAATCCTTCTTCCTCATGTATGAATGTACAAAAGGATTAATGGATTACATGAATCTCCCAATCCATGAGAGAAAATCTGATATTCCATGTTCCATCACCAGACCCTGATATAGATGGTTGGGGTGAGGGTTCCATCAGCATGTCAAACTCTGCTTTAGAGTATAAAATGTGGATGGGTTTTTAAACGATATGAGGATTATTATGTTTCTTTCTTTCATGGATCCACCCTACCTTCATGCCCCGATAAGATTTTTTAGGGATGGGTAAATCTTCAAAATGGGGAGTCCCCCATGTGGGTTGATGTTGGAGTGAAGAGGACCTCTTCTTGGATAAGCTAGGCGATGGGGGGCACACGAAAAAATGTCAAATAGAACATGGGGGGGCTCCAAGATGGTGGGTTACCATGCGAGCAAGACCTTCATGTTGATGACCCAAAATATTAGAAAACCCTCTATACATGGGATCATGATATTGGAGAGTACCTACATGTTGGACTCGATCAAGATGGGGATGACATCCTCTTTGGATAATGACAGTACGGGGATGACATCCGTATTGAATCTCTTTGTCATGGGTTGACCCATGATAGTGGTTGCATGCGTCTAGGACTGGGAGAGTCATCATATCCTACATGTGGGGTGGTTTATGCTTCAATAATGATCGGTCATAGTGATTCCACTATTCTACCCTAACAAAAAGGAGATAGCACAGATCGGTGGTGGATCAGGCCACTGATGTCATAGAAGATGATGCCCTATGGAAGACATTATCTAGATCATGTTCCAAACATTGACGTCATGTCAACCATGAAATAATAAGATATGTATGGGTATGGAAAACCTACTCCTCGGCCTTCAGGACTATCTGATGGTGTTGACATTGCTTGGTTGGAGCCCTTCTTGGTTGCTACCTATCTGAAGATTCAGTTTGGAGGACACTGACATCCCACAATACATTGGCATAAGGGAGTGAGTCATAAGATAATTATAGGGATATTATCTCAAAATAATTGACTATCTGAGTGGGGATAAGTGGCTACCTTCACGGACCTCAGTGGTGATAGCGTCGGTGGGGCACATAAGCCTCCAAATCATGATGATCCATATCCCTCATCCGGACAGACCTATCTTCTTCGTATCATTGAACAAGAGTATTTATTACCATCCATTGACTAAATTATGGGGGTGAAATGGGTTATGGGATCCCAAAATTTGTATTCATGGGAGTCATCACAGATGAAGTGATATATTTCGGGATCACCACATTTTTATTTCCCTGCCACAACATCTGTGGGTGGGAGGTGATCTGTTTCATGTAGTTGTAGCATGGGTCCGACAAAGTATGAATATTCATACATCAGTATAGATTATAGGAATGTGATTTCTAGTCCCTCATGGTCATTCATCCTTCCCCAGTTAGGTAGAAATATCCACACTAACAATTTCATAGTGTTGTATTTCCAATGACTAACTACCAGAAATCCATGTGAGTTTCATGACAGGCCCACTATTTTTGTGGTAGGACCTATCACCAGATAGATATATCCAATGACCCACTCTTACTGTGATTCCTTGAATGATACTAATCTTAATAATGTGGTGAATAATTTCTTGTCAGGCTCTCTATTTTGGTGTTTGAGGCTTTGGATGGGGGTGAACATCATCTGCGAGGACACACTAACTGTGTCCCGCATTCCCACTTTCCAAAGGCCTGAGACATTCATCACTTCTTCATCGATGTTTTCTCCCTGATCAAAATAAGATGATGGGATTAAAATCTCTCCATCCAATGATTCCTCATCAGAACCCATCACCGAGTCCGGGTCTCCCTTAATGATTAAGAAGTTGTTTTTGAAACTCGTCATGCTTAAATATCTTTGTGGAAACTAATTAATTAGACTTCTTTTATCAGGACATTACCTAGGGGGTCATTCTAAGGTCAAAAACATCGATAAGTAGAGTAGTCATGTTGATGCATCGTTGTCATTTCAGGACACTAAAACACAGGTACACCTGGATAATCCTTTTTAGAGGGATTATTGAGGGCAGAAAATCCCAAGGAATCCAATGTTGAATACAAGGAATTATAAACTATATGCATGTATAATAGGGTTTCCTTGAATTCCCATGTCTAATATGGGAAATGAAATGAGTTTATTGTCTAGGAGATATGGATCAGACTGATCGGAACAAATCAAGGGTGTGGAGCATATGGGTACATCCCTTATAGGGGGTACCTAGAATGTCATTTTGATAGATGGGTCAGAATTCCAAGTAAGGACATACCCAGGATGGAGTGTCCCACTAAGAGGAAGGGCACGATGATTGATTTAGATTCCACAGAAGGTGGATCCAAAAGGAGGATGATTCCAAGAAAAGGCGACTCCAATGATTACCATTAGTTGGGATTAAACCTCGAAGAGGATTACTACATTAAATATTCAAAAGGAAGGGATCAATCCCACATTGTTAGAATGGGTGAGGCATGAAATCAAGTTGTAAAAAAAAGTAAATAACTTGAATAAAATCTATGAATTATGTGTGGTCGATGTCTTGAGTAATACAAAGAGAAATGAGATGATTGGGGCTTAAACATGGTTAGCTGCCCAAGGATTGCATGATTTCACCAGGATATGGTGGCCCAGGTAAAATCAATTTGGATATAGAGGAATTTTGGAAGGGTGGAATGAATGGTGAGGAAAAAAACAACCATTGTGAAGGTGAAGGTACTGGGCTTGAACATTAAAGAGGTTTCCTGCATATCAATGTGTCCAGGAATAAATGTCCACATAGTACTTGAATTATAGTGATGAGTCAGCTAAGGAGGTGGATCCTGATAATTGATACATGGATGGGCCCCCGAAAGAAATGGAACCAATGAGTTGAGTAATGATACTCCTGAGAAACAATGGATCAAGGGGAAGACCAGGATGGGACACAAGAAATGGGATTGAACCTTAGGGAGGCTATTATGTACTGTGATCAAAAAACAGAAAATATCAAAGTCCTCATAGTTAATATATGGGGAATAGAATCATGTTTTACACAATAAAAAACAACCCTAAGACATTATGGGGTTACACGTGGTTGGAAACCCATCAAAAATGGGACACTCTTACTTGGATGATTATAAATTTAGCGTGGGGTCATTATGAAGGGTTAGCTTCTTGAGAACTTGTGTGAAACCACTTTGGGGTAGACCAAGGATGTGGGTCCCGACCAGGAGAACACTGATGTATTCCAGTGCTTTGGCTTGAACCTGAAGGAGGCTCCATATGCACCACATATAAGAGATATGGATCAAAACACATGGAGTTATAAATAATATAGTTTAATGTCATGCATGATGAAAGGGTCATATACGTTAATTTCATATGGGATGAGGGTGAACTGGTTTAAAATGGTTGGGATAGAGGGATATTGGGAAGTGATGGGAATGAACCTCAGAGAGGCTTCCTACATATCCAGTTTAAAAGATAAGGATCAATTTCCTTGTAGTTCAATGGTTTAGGGCCTGGGGCATACACATTGTATGCGGGCCATGGATAATGCTAGGGTCTCTACTTACATGAAACCCACATGAGTCATACTCTGTTTGAGAAACAGTAGACATCAACCAAACTAATGATAATTTCAAAAAAGGGGCATCTTCATGGAGTGGTGTGCATCTTCCACATGGTTAGCAGTCCAGTTAGAGGGAGATTGGGAAACTCCAGGAGGGTGTATGTATATATAGGGAGGATATTTCCGTTATATAGGGGTAAACCTACCATGGTGTGTGATGTATTATGTAAGGGATTACCATAGCACACTTGGAATGAAACCACAACGAGATAATATGAGTGAGAGTGAACTGATGCCCCTCCCCTTCATGGTCCTCTAGGTATTTCCACTCATGCGGTGATCACAGTGTATCGTCATCTGTTAAGGAAGTAGGGTTTTTAGTATTTTAACATCATGTAGATCGAAAGATGAGGATTCAATCCTCATTTCAAGGGAATAATTAATTTGTGAAATTAAACCCTTATTGAATGGATGGAACCATCAATAAAGTTTATTAATTGGGTTATGGAGTGATCCATTGGGGGTTCACTTTACTATGGCTATGAGAATAGTCAATAGCCATTAGTTTTCCACTGTGAAGAAGCATGAGGTAGGGAAACACAACATGAATAACCACAGAGGTGACCTTGAAATCACTTTTTACAAGCCTAGTAGGCCTCATAAAATAGAGGTTCATACAGAATAATTCCTTGTAGATATTGGATTTGAAAATCTCTAGTGATTTGTGAAGTGTAGGGGCTTCACAAAGGAGGGTACTTTCTGAAGTATAGTGACCCAGCCCATGGATTATGTCTACATGTTATTGGAGGGTGATTCAAGAAGAACAAGTACATCATAAATTTTGGAATACCCAATAGTGTCTTCGTCCTTTGCAATGGCCAAACAACTTCATGAAAGGAATCACAACATGTAGAAGAGGAAAAATAGTGAAAATAGAATGGGGGTTCTCAATGATCAAATACATCAGATGGTTTATTTTCATCATGATTCATATAGAAAAGGGTGCCTTGAGAATCGAGAGCATGAAACTAGAAAGGAAAGGGGTGTTGATCCTTTAGAGTCGAGGTAGGATTAGTATTTATATGTACTGGGAATCACTTTGGGTCGAGGATGTTCTGCTAAGAAAATCACACATCACAATTGGAGGAAGACCTATCCAGATTCTCAGAATCATGGAGGCTTATGTCCACACCTTTTTGGTGATGGTAGAGACTCTGGCCAGGTTCCATTGACTTTCCAAGGCTTCTATCAATTTCATTAGACTCATGAAGGCTTCTATCACTACCTTTGTGGTGTTTGTGGAGAATCCAATTTTCAAAGTCTTAGAGAAGCCTCCCGACCATCTTTTTGATGGTCGCAATGATTGTGGTCTTTCTGAAGGCACTTCGTGACTCCGAACCTTTTACATTTCCTTCAATTTCCCGATTTATTTCATGGCATGGAATTTTGGTGCCAATAGGTGTGAATAAGGTACATGAGTGGTGTTCTGACCAAGATTCTAGTGAAAATTTTTTAGATAACTTCCATTATAATATTTATAATTCTATTGACATGATTGAAAATTAAATTATAATGGTAGAGTTTTATGACTCTGAATTGGTCATTCAATGGTTAAGACCTAAGGTGAAAAGTACCTTAGGACATTCATATGGTAGATAACAATATTATCAAGCCACTAATGTGACTAGATCCAATAATATTTTTCAAGATGTTTCAATTATATTCATCATATTGGTATAAATATTTAACTGTTTAAGCACGATATGCATAAAATAACTCCTAATGGTCAGTTGAAAATTATGAGATGCAATGAATCCATTTTAGTGAAGCTGTATGAACATAGTAGGTTAGGATTATTTCTTTTTATTCCAATACTTTTTGGGGATGATAACTTGTAAGGTTGGAAGATTTTAAAAACCCATGTTTTATAATAGATTGAAATTCAAAAAGATTTTGATAATTTCTCATTTGGTGTATGATGTAATATTTAGTGGATATATGGATTGTAATTAATAGATTATGAATAACGAAAAGTGTTTTTTAGAATAATTTTTAGAATATGGAGAATTATAAATTGTTTAGATAAGGTTAAAAACCACCAATACTTGAAAAATTAGTTTTTGGAGGAATCTGCTGGATCTGTAATTTTGAAACAAAATTACTTTAAATGTAAAGATCATCATTGAGGCCCATTCATAAATAAAACATGCTTTATTACCCATTTTAATTTCCTTGGATGTTTTGTGGCTTGAGGAAGTTGGATAGAATAACCCACATGATTTCATTATTTTTTTGAAATAGTATTCTATAGCCTTTAAAGTGGGTTCCCATTTCATCGTAGGTTGAGCATGGGCCACATATAATTTGTCAAAACAAGAACATGGTTTGTGAGATGTGGCAGTCCTAGATAGAGTTGATATCACGATTTGGTGATGGATTTACTTATACATTGGTGAACCTTATGGAAGTTACTAGATATGTAAAAAATTTATTTCTCCCTCCTTATATATGTATCATTTTTCCTATCATTCATATCCATTCATTAGAGCCTCATTGTATGAGATATCTATTTTGGCCTCCTACTACTAATGGATGGATCCCCTCCTTCCAGTCTCTGTTTTCTTTATCGTCAGTCCCATTGGATTCATCACATTAAGAGCATCAATCCTCAAGCTTCTTTATTCATTTATATATCTATCAATGTTACTGTTTTTTTTGTACTAATTCACAATATATTTAGTGAATTTTATATTAATCTGATTTCTCCACTTTTGTCTGAAATCAAAGCATGGTATTAGTTGGATGGGCCATTCTAAGAAAGAATTTAGTGGTCTAGTTACTTTTAAAATATTGTTTATTCATTTATATAATTATTTTGATGTTTGAATGATATTATTCCCATTCATTGTTTATAAAATATGAAATACCTAAAATTTAATTCCATGATAACATATAGACATATTTTAACACCTTTATAGATGGTTGGATGTAAGAAACCACAACCAGAACAACCAAATTATATGATTTTGATGATATGTTTTCCCTACCCTTGATCTTATATTACACCGACATATGGTGGGGTTATATAAAAGTATTGGGTTGTTTATAAATGAAAAACTGAATTGAAATTGGTTAGGGAATCCCTTAAATTATTGAGAATTCACATAAATCATTTTGTCGTGAGTTGGAAATTTTTTTAATTTAATTAGGGGGAATGAAGTGGTATTGAGATCAATATTACATTCATACGAAACCCATATTTTAAGTTTATTATCTTAAAATGGTGATGGATGAAACAATAATTCAAACATTGTGTGACTGAATGGGTAATTCCACTAGGAATTTTCATTTAAAAAATGGTATAATTGGATGTGGAATTATTTTGACAAATTGTATATAATAAATCGTAAAATTGGCATCAATTAATCCACATCTTGTATTTAAATTATGGAATGTAACAGACATGTGTGTAATTAGAATTATTTGGTATTCACATAGATTCCTTATACAAAAATCCATGGACAAGATCATATGTGAAATATTAAGGTATGGGGGTTCCATTTAGAACATGTTGTATAAGCTCATAGAGTCAAAACTTTAATGAAATTATTAATAAATTTTAAATAAACTAAGAGTGATACATGTCTTCTTTCATAGAATATCTTGGATAGACTCACTGGTATGATTCCATTGTCTACCTGAGAGGGAAATAGGGTTTTTTATTCGATTATCACAAATGAGATTGATGGGTTGTACCATTTAATGAGTGACACAAAATTCTGAAGGAGGTACACCCTGGATAATGTTATTGGATTGTGACTTTATACCATGTAAATAGTGATACATAAGTTCCCTTTGTGTGGAACACATTTGATGGATACTTGTAGTAATTGTATTGTTATTGTACAGATGATGAGATAGCTAGATTCTTGATTAAATAATTCCTTTAATGAGGTTATGTTACCAATGAATTAATTAATTGAATTACAAGTACACCATTTTAGGTAATAAATATGTATTCTGTCAATTCTATATTTCCATTTTTTCTACAATAATAATTTACAAGTCCGCCCCTAATTAAAAAAATGAGACCCATAATATGGTATAACTACTATATGTGGTTTAATTTATACTAAATCATAGGTCCAAACTAGTGAATGTAAATCTATAAAAAATATTTTCTGTTATATTCTTAAATATATATACATGTTTGATGTTTTTTAGTAAATTATGGATTATTTAGAAGTAGGTATGTTTGGCTAGGAATCATCGAAAAACCTGATTCTGACAAGTTGTTATTCATTTTCTACTACATTATTTTGATATATAATCAAATTTATTATTTTATAAACACAAATTAGATTGAATTAGACACCATTTTGGATGTCTTTCTGAGAATATCCCACACACAGTTTGGGCGTCCATTACATTAGGGTACCCGAACAGACCTCATGGTTGAAGGATCTCGTTTAGGGATACAGTTTTCATGTAATTGTCTTTATTGGAAAGGATGAATTACAGTTTTATTGGACTAAGCTAGTTCTCATGAGATATTATAGATATTTTTTGAGAATTTTAATTTTTTCTTTACCTTTTCTTTTTATTTTTTACTAGACGTATGTTTATATATACATTGTAGTATGTTCATTCATGATAATTTCTTCGATCATTAATGATTTATAGTCATTATTATACTCTAAAAACAGTATTTATTATCGATTCTACTAAATATATTTCTGTTCCATATGGAATAGTCTCAATAATGTAACTACATAGACCCTCATTGCTAGTTGGAATCCTTTGGCATATCGGGAGGCATGCTTGATGATTATTGGCCGACTATCATGTGGAACCATTTAAGTGGCTATTAGGTTAGAGAAATCCATATATGTGACATAATATGAAATCAATGAAACATCATTTTTTGGGGAGATATCCACAATTAATTTTAATGGATTACTCCCTTTTAATTTTTATAATGAAATATAAAATATTCTTGGAAAACATAGATTCTATAAAATATTGTTAATATCTAAAGACAAAAAATCATATAAAATTGAATATATAACAAAGGTACCTACAACCATTTCATTGGGAACATTAATGTCTTCTATTTTGATCACAAAATATAACCTTACATCCTTGGAATTTTCTAGGGAAATTCCAATTATATTTTGGAAAATCATCTTTATAGTTCCCAATAACATTAAAATTTATGAATTTAACATTGGATCTTTATTTATTTCATTTATAATTACAATAATTATGGAAAGTTTTCTCTACCTATGAAGAAAGTACTATTACTTATTAATAAGTACAATTTCTCATCATTGAAAATGTATCACATATTGAAAATGTCCCCTTTCTATTCTTTAATGTATTCCCTTTTTTATTTTCCATCCTATTCTTCTCATAAATTACCTTGATATCATATGACATAGATGATTAGTTCTATACCTTGATTTAATATGGGAATATTTTCTCACAAGATGCGATGTTTTAGAAACTTGTGACCTTTAATGTATTTTATTAAGAACATCATATATACATTTATTCTTACTCTTTAAATTTTATATATAGGACACATCATATAATGTTAATTATCTTTATATAGAGAAAAAAAATTTATTCCATTTGTCTCATATTCACGAATTTTCTTTCCACATCCACTCATTGTTTATAATGATTTTTAAGTAAAATATATTTGAAATACTTACATTATATTACCTATATTTCATACTTATTATTAGTATTTTGAATCCATGAATAGAAATGATATAAACCCACTGAGAGACGATAAAATTCTACGATAATATTTTCCCTTTCATTGAATCCCATTGAATGAAATGTCTTCTTTAGTGAAGTTATCGATTTCGATGCTAAAAAAGGATTCATAGTTACATTGAATGAAGGATATTGGAATTGTTTAAATAATTATATATTTATTACTCAAGAATATAGAGCTTTAGGATAATATATACAAGATATAATATTGGTAATAACCTATTCAAAGTAACCCAATATATTTATTATTTTTCAGCTCCAACTAATGCTCCAACTCTACCATCATTATCTATTATGTGAGAGAAATACCAACATGGGTAACATATGTTGATACAGTTTTCATTAATTTCACTATGTACTATTTCGAAATAGTATCATACTATATATTATATGGTTACATTAGGAATCATAATGTATACTTTCAAGACTACAGAATCACATAACATGAATTTAAAATTTATGTATAACTAAGCTCAATACCATCATATTGGTTTATTTGGGAATATTCTCAATGTTTGTCATAGGGTTCCCTACCTTAATCTATGTTTTCTTAAATTAGTTACCCAAGGTTTATACTACCCTTTCATTGATAATAATATAAAATATCCCAACCCCAGTATCCAGGAGATGGTTGTTACATTATTACATTTTAACTAGATATATGAGATCACATCTCAATGTACTAAATAGTTTTTTTGTATTGAAAAAAATACAAACATTATTCCCATATTTCATTGGAAATATAAAATACATAGAATAAAATAATTCATCCAAACTCAACGTAATTCATAATACAATACTCATATCATTATGAATAGAAAAAATAATTAAAATGGTGCGATCACATTCTCTGTAATATTACACATAGAAATAAAGCTGAAAAATATTTTTCAACACCCAACCCATCAAGGCCTACTAGATTGGTGATAGTCTGAATAGGACTAACTCAATCTGGCCTCTAATAGGCTAGGATCTTGAGGTAGACACAGGGTAGGATTATCAGTTATATTGGATGCTTTTCATCTATTCTATGAGTATACATGCACACATTTTGAAGCTCATAAAATGAGGAAATTTAAGACAAAAAACTAATACAAATAAATAAATAACACATATCCCACAATTAGAGTATGAAAAATATTTTGAATGTAATAAGGGGATAATAATTAACCATATATACTTTAAATAAGAATATCCTTCTAGAGTGAGGGGATTAGTAAAACATGAACCCATGTATGGACCAGGATAATTCTTGACCAATATATTCTCTACCAAATCATTTTACCCATATATGCCCATAAATGGAATTTTTTATCCATAATACATGATATGTGTAGGAATATCCCATTCAATGGGGAGTATAATAATAAATATTGGGGATCCCCCGAAATCAAAAACCAAATACCTTCATGATAATAGTAACCTCATCAAAGGGGATTGTCAATAAAAAATATGAGACATATTGAAATAAAAATTCATATATACTCATGGTAGACTCTGAGTCTCTATGAAAGGATAAAACTAAACTTCTAGAATATGTTTATGCGAAAGAGTAGGTAGAAATTCTCATTCGGAAGAAATTAGTCTATAAGTCAGAATGCACTGACAATTTTCATTTGATATTTCATGCCTCTCAGGTCGACTGTAAAAGAGTATACCACAGAAGTACGAGGATATCAATTCATAGACGGTGGATCACTCCTAAGACTATATGGTATACTAAAAATCCAATAAATATTAACACATTATCTAGGGGAACAAATCTCATGTATGATGGACATATAGATTCCCATAACACCACATCAAGAATTTTATGGTTGGGGAGTGCACCCATCCACATAGGGGAATTTTGATAACCCTATCTGGAACAATTACCATAACAAGAATCTCACTACAATGATCCTGATGTAATGAAAAAATATACCCTCATATGGATGGAATGCGGTAACATACAATCGGAAGACTAGTACATGTTAAATATAATTGGCATCTCCAGCCATCCTTGATAAAGTATATACTATGTTCAAGTAGTAAACAACATTTCATGACATCCACCAATTTTTCAATGTTAACCCTGACATGGACAATTATTCATGGTCATGAATATGTAAAACAATACATTATAATATAGCACTGGACATGACCATGTACTTTTCCATGTTAGAGTACTATGTCCTGACTGCATACTCTTCATGCCCTCATGTGTCTATCCTTGTATGTTCCCATGTATCCTCTGAGATACATTGTGATCCACCATCACTAAGTCACATGGAATGTGTCTTGTTTCATACGACATGTTATTCTCATCAGTCAACGGAAACCTTAAGACCATCTACAAGGTCCCACATAGTATTTTAAGAAATATTTCATAACTCGTAACACAAGATTTCCAAAAACATGTGATTATTTTTTGTGCATTTCAACATCATCATAACGTCCAGATCCACTACCAATATCACTGAGGGATTGTAGATCTTATCTAATTCAGACATCACTTCATTGAATATCTAACTATAGGTATACAGAAATATCAAGAAACCATCATCATCATCTATGAAGTCCTCATGCATAAAATTTTGGAAATGGGAATATTCAAACCCCTTTGATATAACTCTGATCACCATATTCTGTATACAATATAGTATTTTACCCCCAATCAGGAACTGATCATGTAATATTGATCAGTTTTGTTGAATAATGGTCTTGTAATGGCTGAAATAATGTATTCATTGAACAACTATCCAAATAAATTTCTAAGAATGATTAAGTGAATAAATAGGGGAAAATACAAGAATCAAAATAGATGAAAAAATCATACATATTTTATCAGTTTTCCTTGATCTGTTACTATTATAAAGATAAGTGAATTAAACAAAAATTAATTATATCAACTATCTAATGATTCATATATAAATTCATGAATCAATTCATGTTAGTGGATGTAATCAACAATCAACATTTTATATATAATTCTATTGATCCCACAAAAATTACTTTCATTGGGTTCAGTTTCTTCACTGATGATAAATGATCATACATCATTTTCATATTTGAGATACACGAACTCAATTTTTTTGGATGATATATTCATTATCTATTTGAACATTTGATCCATTGTTTTCTACTAATGATCTCAGTAAATTATTTCTCTTAATTTCCAATATTTTGTTTCTAACCCTGATATTTGTTCATAACAATATATATATATATATCATTTATGTTTTTTAATTTAATTGAATAATTAAATAAATTATTTATTTATTAACATATTTATCCTCCCATAATGGTGGAGAAGATGAAAATCATACACACATGATTTTTATGTTATCCCTAAAGATAAAACCACTCTCTAATATCAAAATAAGAATCATATTTTTTATCCGAGGAAATATTCTGGATTTATTCCACGACTTCCTAAAAACCATGTGCATGTGATGTTAACATAGTTAATATCCTAATAATATCAATACTCGGAACATCAGGCCTTATAATTTGTGTCAATTTATTTATATGTCTATAAAAATATTAAATTTTATATTTCAATGCATTACATCTAATAAATAGTGATTTTACAAGCTCCCTTCTTTATGGATTTTGGTATTGAAAATAAAAAATATATTTTTTAAAATATGTGGTTATTGAGATCACATATGGTTATCAGAAATACATGTTCTCTCATGAATATTATTATGCTACAACCATGCACAATCTAGGGGAATCACTCTCACATGAAGGATATTCTCCTGTCAGCAATATATCTCCATAGAGTACTCCACAATGGTAACTTCATCATCAATGCTTAGATCACCCCAAATAATAACCTGACATGGTTCATGATCATACCTTCAAAGGTTCCGAAGCTAGAATTCATTTATACCTAGTCTATGTGGGGTGGTAGAACCAAGAGGTATTCCATTGCACCAACTCTGTATTGTATTTGGGAAGGTCCAATGAATCTTTGAGATAACATTGTTCCAAGGCCAAATATACAAAATCCACATCAAGGTGAGACCACTATGAACAAATTAAATCCCTCCATGAACATAAAAATGACCCTTCATCAATATTCATAGGAGTTGTGATAGATCTGTGTTGTGTTCATCAACTCTTGGATGAAAATCATCTAATTTTTTAGTACACCCAAAAAATCTTCTCCCATGAGTTCTCACTCTCTTGGATCAGTCCAATATAGTTGGGGATTATAGGGTAACATTTTAAAGGCCCTAAATGTTTCCAAGCCAATGATGGAATTGTAAAATTGGATTAACATACATTCCACTAAGGTTATGTGATCCTCCAATCTATGACCAACATATAACAAGAATGGATACAACATTTCCTCTAGAACATGAGTGGTCTACTCAGTCTATCTAGTAGTATGAGGGTGATAAGTCATGGTTAACCATAAATGAGCCATAATGCAATCCAATATTCCTCTAAATAATTGAGACGTTAATCATGAATCACATTGTAAATTTCATTGAGTTTAATTCATAGATCTTTGACATATCATACTCATACAATTGTGTCTTGTTCTATACAGAACACACATGATATATGTATAAAAATTGCCACGAAAAGGTGATTCAGTCTAAAATTAACAAGATAGAATCATAAAATATGCAATTATATGGTATCACCGTTATGAATCCCATAGTTACACCATAACACATCCAAAATCTCACAACAATGGGTTGAGCTAAACCCACTGAGACCTATATCTCATCATTCACCTATTTAAACACGAGGTGTTGATAAGAAAACTATGTCACACACTTATTCATACATGGAAGCCAAAACCAAGTTCGAATTACATGGTATATTTTACCATTCTTGTTTGTACCGCCAAAATGTATGGATGGAAATCCCTTAATTACTCATCAAAAACACTAAATGGTACCTTTTTTCATCATCTAAAAAGGATAATGTGAACCCCACTATCAAAAAATGTACATAGAGAATGTCATGTGGATACATAAACACACATATTTTTATTATTTTCTATATTTCCCAATTGAATTTTCATAACATGTTGTAGAAGTAGTTGGGTAATAATTATTTATTGGATATAATATACATCATCCTTGTCTAAAATGGAAAATTTAAATGAGGATAACTTATCTAATGACTCATCCAAAAAATGGGAACAATATCTCTTATGGATAGTATCTTCTATCATGGTCCCCTTACTAGGGGTATAAGCTATCTCAATGTAAAAATTCTTTATGAAATTTGGCCATCAACTCTACCTCATCTTAAAATCCACATGATAAATCATAAATTTATGACACATGTTGTTAGAATAGATGAAAAACCACTGACCTAGAAGGTTTTTCAACTATATCATAAATGATAAGATTATTGTTGTAAAAAATAACTATTTTATCACATTTTTTGTCATGAGATATCAACTACCTAGACCCATATTAAATCAAAACATAACTATTAATACAATTTTATTTTGGAACCTGATGTATCCCAAAAAACAAGATACTCAACACCCACCTCTAAAATATTAATATGGGTGTGTTATTTGACCATTTCCGTAGATCATGAAATGTTTATTGGAACCTTTAAGTCAAAATTATTGTATTACCCTAATGGGATAAGTATTCGAATGTTCTAATATACTTGATAAATTTGGATTATATATATTGTAATTTCATGTTAAATAAGTATCTCCAATCCTTCATCATGACCTTAGGTGAAACACATGCTAACACTACCTCAACCATATTTGGGTTCACTAATTCACCTTATGTGGATATTTATTTTCATAAAAACATGACCTAATGAATCAAAAAAATTCCACATCGAGAGCATCCCATAATAATAGTTCTCTCAGAATAAGTCCACGAACATCCTGAAGTATCTTACATTCTTATACAAGTATGATAAATACAATAAGATGAAATCTATTCAAACCAATACAATCTATTCGAATAATGGATGGGTGATCCGGTATAAGAGTCCCATGAATAATTTTGGGGAAATAAATACTCCAAAAGTCATGGCCTGAAATAATTATGAAATTAGTGGAATTCGAATTTTATCTTTAGTATATACTCATTTTGTAATCACAATTGGTGATTTCTTGATCTGACTTTATTTTTCCAGAACCATCGGGCCCCTTTAAAATTATTTTGTATTTAATAGATCCCTGATATTGGATATTTATTCTTCCATGTCACATAGTTTATCAGAAAATTGTCCATATAAAACATCAAGCTTCCATATGCCTTATTGTTAATGAACATTGAGGAATCCCGAGAGGAAATGATGGGTCTAATAATTCCTTTCCTATATAAGTAAAATTACACCCCCTTAGCATGTGATGCTTCATGGGAGATATCTGAAATATTCTAACGTTTTTATTGGTGAAATCCCAAGGGGCATATTAATACATAAATCTGTCTCTTAATGCAGATGTAAAATTTTCACAACTTCTAGAATGACATCCTCATACTCTACCACAACTATCAGATACTTATAAACCATAACATAAACATCTCCAAGAGTCTTCATATCCATCATGATAGTAATAAGATGCAGTCCTCTACGTATGACTCCATCATAATCCCCAATGGTCCCCTTTTCTAACTATAAATTAAATCATCATCTTTTCTTGGTAAAAAAACCAAATCATCTACATAAAACAATCAATATGTAAACGAAATTTCTATAGCCAATACATGCATAACAATGAAATCATATGTCCTAATTGATGCTAATAATAGATCTCAAAAATATTTCACCATAAATTTTTAGATATCCCTATCGGATGTAGTGTGTTCTTACCGAGTCACTTCCCTTATGAGTATGCAATCATAAAGGTTGATGAATGGTCTAAACCAGATCATAATGAATCAAAAAAAAAATCATATAAAAAATAGTGTCTATTGATTTTATAAAAAAATAACTAAAAATAATGTACTAAAACTCATTTTGTACATATAATCCTCCCTAAAGACTCTGGGTTACAGAAATCAATTTCTTATAGTTTCACTCACCCCTATCCACAAGCATTTAAAGCCTGGGTAGGAACACCTATGGGTGTACTACTAGAAACTAAGAATTTACTAATGGTTTCAAATTGTTGGTAAAGGCTGACAATCCATTGGTTTACTATATACCAATGATTTGGTAAACCGTTTGTATGTAAGGCATTGGGATAGCCAGTTACCAACAATTTTAATATAACCCTTGGGAAAGGCAGTGTAATACTTGTTTCCCAATAGTTTAAATAACTGTTGATATATAGGAGTATTCACAATGGTTTGTAAAACCATTGGAAATTCTATCATTTTGATGTTTCCCCAACGGTTTACTAAAACCGTTGGTAAAAATATGTACAATACTATACAATGGTTGTAGTAAACAGTTGGTATAGTGTATTTCCAGAATTTGGCTGGCCAGCCACCTAAAATATCTTGCACTACACAGAAAACTACACACACCAACATACACTCTTAACAGCAACAAAAAAACCTTCTATAGCACCCAAAAGAACATAAAAACAGGGTAATATTATAACCATGGAATGTACCAAAATTATAATCATGTATATGAACCCAGTTACCTTATGCAATACAGAATTCATAATTGAATTCTCAATTGAATACTTTTAGAATGAATTATTCAATGAATTTTATATTACGAATCAATAAAACATAAAAAATTAATTTTGATGCATACAGAATTTTGAATTATATATAACACATATATAATATGACATACAAGGGGTTGGGGTGTCTCAGGGTGTGGGGGTGTCCAGGGGTGGGGGGTTGTCCACAATGGTGGGGTGTCTAGTGGGTGGGTTATACAGAATTAAGAATACAAAAAAATTAAATTTTTTATAACACATACATTATTGAATTCATAATTTAGAAGCTAATAACCACAATATAATGTATCAACAGAATCTGAATATGTTTGGTCAGTTTTCCATATACTAGTTGTATTTACTTAAAATGAGTACATTTTAAACAAAAGGCACACAGATGGAGCCATATCGACCACACTGTACCTTATATTGAAGAGGAGTTGACTCATACACATCACATATGACTCATTGATCGTTGTCATAAAGTATCAACTGAATCTGAATTTGTTTGGCTGGTTTTCCGTATGTCAGTTGTTGTTTTCACTTAAAATGTTTTCTATTTCAAATAAATGTGAGAAAATTTGAGTGGTTCCATCCACACCACACCTATAATTGAGGAGGGGTTGACTTATAGACTGCAAATATGACCCATGGATCCCTGTTCTAAAATATCAACACAATCCTAATACGATTGGCCAGTTTTCCTAATGCTAGTTTTTTTACTTAAAATGATGTCCATTTTAAAGAAAAGAGAGACAGTTAGAGTGATACCTATCACACCACACCTCATATTTAGGCGGGGTTGACTCTTACATGTCTCGTATTACCCATGGATCGTTTCCCTATAGTTTCAATATAATCTTAATGCGTTTGGTTTGTTTTCTGTATGTTAGTTATTTTTTCACTTAAAATGATGTCCATTTTAAACAAAAGAGAGACACATTGAGTGGTGCCAGCCACACCGCATTTTTGATTGAGGTGAGGTTGGCTCGTACATGTCACATATGTCCCAGGGATTGTTTTCTTAAATTTTCAATAGAGTTCAAATGAAATTATTCAGTTTTCCATATATCAATGGTTGTTTTCACTGAAAATGATGTTCATTTTAAACAAAAGAGAGACAAATTGAGTGGTTCTGGCCACACTACATTTCGAAATGAGTCAAGTTGAATCGTACATGTAACATATGACCCATGGATCGCTATCCTAAAGTATCAACAGAATCCAAATGTGTTTGGTCAGTTTTCTGTATTTCAGTTGTTGTTTTCACTTAAAATGATGTCCATTTTAAACAAAATATAGACACTTTGAGTGGTGACGGCCACACCGAGCCTCAGATTGAGGAATGAACGATTCATACA
The DNA here is from genome assembly GCA_963277665.1 of Viscum album. Classification (NCBI taxonomy): domain Eukaryota; kingdom Viridiplantae; phylum Streptophyta; class Magnoliopsida; order Santalales; family Viscaceae; genus Viscum; species Viscum album. Next base: position 438,862,221 of record OY728158.1, read on the forward strand.
CGTCACAAATGACCCATGGAGCATTTTCATTAAGTATTAACACAATCCGAATGCGTTTGGTCCTTTTTCCATATGCAAGTTGTTGTTTTCACTTAAAATCATGTCCAATTGAAATAAAAGTGACACATTTTGAGTGGTGTCGGCCACACCGACCCTCATATTGAAGTGGGGTTTACTCGTACACATAACATATGACCCCTGGATCGTTTTCCTATAGTTTCAACAGAACTCGAATGCCTTTGGTCTGTTTTTCATATATCAGTTGTTGTATTCACATAAAATGATGTCCTTTTGAAATAAAAGAGACACACTTTGAGTGGTGCCGGCCACACCGCATCTCGGATAGAGTGGGGTTGACTCATACATGTCCCAATTGACCCATGAATCGTTTTCCTAAAGTATCAACACAATCCGAATGCATTTGGTCGGTTTTCTGTATGCCATTTCTTTTTTTTTTAAAAGAGTATCCATTTTAAAACAAAGAAAGATACTTTGAGTGGTACCATCCACACCATGCCTCAGATTGAGGCTGGTATGACTCGTTCACGTCAAAAATGACCCATAGATCCTTTTACGAATGTATCAACAGAATTCAAATGCATTTGGGTAGTTTTTCATATGTCAGTTTTTGTTTTCACTTAAAATGTTATCCATTTCAAATAAAAGTGAGCCGCTTTGAGTGGTACCGGCCAAACTGTGCGTTTGATTGAGGCGGGAATGACTCGTACAAGTCAAAAATGAACCATGAATCATTTTTTTGAAGTATCAACACAATACTATTGCATTTGGTTGGCTTTTCATATGCCAATTATTGTTTTCACTAAAATGTTGTCCATTTCAAATAAAAGTGAGACACTTCGAGTGGTACTGGTCACACCGTGGCTCGAATTGATGCGGTTTTGACTCGTACATGTCAAAAATGATCCATGGATAATTTTCCTAAAGTATAAATAGAATAAAAATTTGTTTGGTTAGATTTTCATCTACATGTTTTTGTTTTCAATTAAAATGATGTCCATTTCATCTAAACGTGAGACATTTTGAGTGGTACCAGCCACACCGAGCCTCAGATTGAGGCAGAGTTGATATGTACTCATCAAAAATAACCCATGTATCATTTTGATAAGGTATCAACACAATCAGAATGTGTTTTCTCATTTTTATGTATGGAAGTGGTTTTTTAAACATAAAATGATGTCCATTTTAAATAAAAGCGAGACACTTCGAGTGGTACCGGCCACACCATGTCTCAGATTGACAAGGGGTTGACTTGTACACATAAAAAATGACCCATGGATCATTGAGATAATGTATCAACACAATCCGAATATGTTTGGTCAGTTTTCCATAAGCCAGATGTTTTTACTTAAAAGTGTATCCATTTTAAACAAAAAAACACTTTGAGTGGTACTGGCCACACCGTGCCTCTTATTGAGGTGGGGTTGACTCGTAAATGTCAAAAACCACCCATGGATTTTTTTCATAAAGTGTCAACTGAATCCTAATGCGTTTGGCCGGTTTCCCGTTTTCAAGTTGTTGTTTTCACTTAAAATGTTGTCCATTTCAAGTTAATGTTAGACACTTTGATTGGTACTAGCCTCACCGTGCCTCAGATTAAGGCGGGGTTGACATTTACACATCAAAAAAGACCCATGGATCATTGTGTTAAAGTATAGACACAATCCAAATTCGTTTGGTTGGTTTTCCATATGCCAGTTATTGTTTTCAATTAAAATGTTGTTCATTTTAAATAAAAGTGAGACACTTTGAGTGGTAATGGCCACACTGTGCCACATATTGAGGCGATGTTGACGAGTACACATCACAAATGACCAATGGATCATTTTTATAAAGTATGAATTCAATCTGAGTGTGTTTGGTCAGTTATTCTTATGCTTGTTGTTTTCAGTTAAAATGTTGTCCATTTCAAATAAATGTTAGACCGTTTGAGTGACACTGGCCACACATTGCCTCAGATTGAGGAAGAGATGGCTCGTACATGTCACAAATGACCCATGGATCTTTTTCCAAAAGTATCAACAGAATCCAAATGTGTTTGGTTAGTTTTCTGTATGCCAGTTTTTGTTTTCACTTAAAATGGTTTCCATTTCAAAAAAAAAGTGAAACACTTTGAGTGGTACTGGCCACACCATGCCTTAGATTGAGTTTGGGTTGACTCATATACTTCACAAATGACCCATGGATCATTGTGCTAATGTATCAACATAATATGAATCCGTTTTGTTGGTTTTATATATGTTATTTGATTTTTTCATTTAAAGTGTTATCCATTTCAAATAAAAATGAGACACTTTGAGTGGTACCTACCACACCATGCCCTAGTTATAGGTGGGGTTGACGCGTACACACCACATGGGCATTTTGAGTGATGTGAAGTATGGGTTGAATATCATGGGGTGTGTAATCCTCTCTTTAGTTCTTCTATTCAATTAGGGTTTTCAACCTTCTCTAATCTTCTTCCGAATCTCTAAAACCCTCATTTCCGTTGATATTTAGGGTGAATATTAAAAAGAGATTAGATTGGGATCCATGGTACATGAAGGAGGGTGGGGGTGGGGGGTGGGGGGCTGTCCGGGGTCCAAGAAGGATGGTGGTGGGCTATTCGGGGTCCAAGGAGGGGGTGGGGGTGGGGGGGGGGGGGGGGCTGTCCGAGGGGCTTATCAGGGGGTTATATGGGGGGTTGTCCGAGTTTAAGGAAAGAGGGTGAGGCGACTATTCGGGGGCCTATCCTGGGGGCTGCCTGGGGGTCTATTCGGGTTCCATGGGGGATGGTGGGGGTTGTCCGAGGTCCAATGAGGAGGGTTGGGGGGCTGTCCGGGGGGCTCTCTATGGGGCTGTCTGGGGGCAGTCCTGGGTTCATGGGATAGTATTTAGATATTCTCTAAGAAAATTCATTCATGGTTAAAAAAATAATTTCATTAAATCAACTTCTAAAAAATTAAAATTTCATTAAAATAGGGGGATTTAATTGAAAAGCATCGAATCATCTTTTAATATTTAAAGATAAAAAAATAAAGATAATGTGACCTACCTAATCAAACCTATATTTAGGCACAACAAATCAATAAACATCAAAGGTTAGTAATATCAGAAAAAATGCAACAGATAAATTTTTCCTCCATCACTTTCACTATCATCCCCATCATCTTCACCCACACTCTCATCCTCATCTTCATCCCCATAATCTTCCCTACCCTCATCCTCACCCTCGTACTCAACCTCGACCTCCTCATCGCCTTTCTCCTCCACCTCGGCCTCCTCCTCTCCCTCCTCCTCCGCCTCGGCCTCCTCCTCTTCCGCCTCAGCATCCTCCTCACAATAGTCTTGACCACCACTAGAACAGAAACCTGGTGCACCATATATAGAACTCATCGATGAAATATATTCCTCACAAGCAGTGATGGCCTCTGGTGGAAGTGTTGGACGTAAATTATTCATCAGTTTCATAAATGCAGTGTTTGCCATAGCAGACAATGCTGCTATCTCTATGGCCCCTTTTCCATCATGTTCTACTTGTGCCTTAACCTGTTGCAACTTGGGGGCACTACAACTCATACCTTAGGAGTTGCAATACCTCGTCGGAACTATACTCTTCCCTGGCTAGCGGTGTACACTACTAGGGTTCCATCTCCCAACACGTGATGTAAGTGATCATTTGGCCCAAAATGGTAAGGTTACTAGGCATAAAGGGACACAAAATTAGCCTTTTACAAGTATAAATAGATTATTATGTTACAAAATAGAGATTAATGTTTTAAATCTACAATGTAAAAAATATAATATGCTGCTGAGTCGGTTCATTTACCACACTTCCATGTTTCATCTTTCTACTCGAGCAAAATAGTTTTTCTCGAGGCACATGTCCTTCAATATTCAATTTATGCCTCTACAATGACATTGAATGTAGGAAACCATAATTAAAAAAAGGATACCAAAAAACTAGTAATTTAATAACTAAATTTTTTTAACATCTTTAGCAATCAAATAAATTACAGAGGATGCAATTGAAATTGAAAGTCACAAATAATGATTATAAACTATCATACAAGATGTCTCTCATGATCTATAATCATAGTACGTCCCCATGTGTTGATGTATTTCTTAGAATCAATGTTTTTTTATTTCTTCCAGATGCATCCTAAATAATATTCAATAATTAATATTAAAAAAACCTGTAAATTTTAATTTAAATACTTCTAATTTGATTAGTATCGTAAATTGGCTAGTTGCCCAATGAGTAATCATATGTCGATACTGTTCTAATGGACCTTCATCCATGATAGGGACCGCCTCCAAATCTGTTCCCACACTATCACACCAACCAATATACAACTAATGCTTATAAGCTCTCTAAGGATCACCTAAATCTTTTAGACATGTGAGTCTTTTACCCTCACCATCGAGGAAATTAAACAGCAACTGAAACCAATATATTAATTAATATAAATACAAAAATTAATATATTTCATTAAATACAACTGATTTTTTGCCCATAACTCTGTCTAGGAATTATCCTTGACTTCATTTGGTAGTTGTCTCCATGAGAGCGAGCTGACATAAATGATGTCGGAGTATTTGGCATGTGTCTCCAAAAAAATACGGCATTTCTACAATGATTTCTCAATCAACTAACTATCTTAATTATAGTGCACCATCAACTGCGTGCGGCGGTTCCACACCACACACATGTGTGTACGCCCCAGCCCCTGCCTCCTATCAGTATATGTATATATTATGAAATAAAAACAAACATTTATCAATACATGTTATAATGAAAATATATAATTGTGTAACAATTTGTTAGGGTTGTATAAGTATGCATGTGGTAGTATGATCAATGGGCACCGCTGGATCGGAAGAAACTGAAGTAACACCATATACATATGGAGTGAGTCCCAATGTATGCCCTGCAAGGAAATACACTGGCGGAGCAATCGTCGAAGAATATGGAATATAAAAGCTCGGAGAGATTGAAGTATTAGTAAAATATGATGATAGGGATTGCTGGCCAAATGATGGAAGGGGAGTGGGAATAATCATCAGATATGATACAAACGTGTTACGAGGGTCATATTTAAAGGGTTGTGAAAACGTGAGAGGCCTAAATATCCCATGTTTCCCTAATGGCACATTGGGATCAGAATGTGGGATGGATGCTATGTCAGTTGGAGGGGTGGGGTCTAATCGAGTACGTCGACCATATCGTCTAGCTCCCGTACCCACCCCCCCTTGTATGAACACCCTGAGTGTTGGGACCACAACTCAACTTCTCATCAAATAACTGTCACCTAGTAGATGGATCCTGAAAAAAAGTTTTAAAAAAATTAATCACATGAAATTATATATAATTTAAATAAATATATTTGACATAAAATACTCACTACATGCACTAGTGGTTGAATGCCCAACTCGGTCAGACGATTATTGTTTTCCATAATTTGTTTTTGCCTCCTCTCTTCAATTGGTTTCATTTCCTGCATTTGATAACACATATGGATGTAAATAGAAAATGATAACTAATGTCTGACCCAAAAAAAAATAAATGAGAGGGAAAAGAAATTGTCAAAAATAAGGAAAAATATAAATTTTTTAGATTAGGTAGATGATGTTGGTTTCAATATTAAATAAATTTGAATAAAACCAACCTTAACAACCCATATCAAGTAAAACCAATAGAATTGAAAACATGAATGGATGATTTTATATATTTCCCACCACATCATCAGGTTCATAGTAGACTATGACAATTGAGAAATTGGAGTCATCAAAAGAAGTAAATGGAATGGTTCCAATGGTATTAGAGATGGTTTCAATTCGATCATCACCATCATTAGAAATTTATCTTGGAATTACTTCAACCATGACACCAAATTCCGGTCGAAGTTGGTCATTGAAATAAAATCCATGTTTAACCATTGATTCCAATACATATGGTTCTTCCTTAGCAAGAGTGTGAGTCATATTAATTACTATAAATCCACAAAAATCAAAAATTATGCCCTCTCATGTCATCAAATCAAACCAATGTAATTTCATCATCGTGACTCGTCCCTGAGAGTAATAATCCATCATTATTATTTTTTAAACAACTCCATAATAACCCACATTTTCAAATCACAGTCTACTATCTGATTTACTGGCATAACAATCTATTGTGGTAGTAATCATAACACTATCATGTTGTGTTCTCATGTTCTTTGCTCATTCAGTGACAATAAATTTGTACACATTGATAAAAATTGATTTACAGTAACGAACCATAGTTTTAGGACCAAAAGCCAAAGATCTTATTTACTAAGAGACAGAGTAAGAAGGAAAACTCAATACCTTCAATATAAATGAATACTAAACATAATTAAATATTTATTTAATTATTTTAAATAGTAATATTCTTACATTCAATTTTAACTGAGTAGAAAACTGTTTTCTATGAAAATTATCCCTCCTACTCAAAGATAAAGAATGATGCATTCTATTTATAATTGTTTTATGTTCCCATTAGATAAAAAATACATATAATTTAGCAGATATATATGTAATACATACATATTAAATTTAGTTACCTGATGTAGTCATCGAACAAATCATAGTTGAAAAAAACTATGCGATGTGCCATCTCCCACTTTTTAAGGATTAATGTCTTCAATGTACATGATCTATGAATTCCTCCAATTTAAGAAAGTGAAGGAAAACTGAGTTCAATTTTCTCATACTATTCTTCTTCATTTCCCATTGGTCTGTTCATTCTTGTAGTATGATCAGAAAAATACATTGAGAAGAAATCCATACATTCTTGAGCCAAGTAACCGTTCACGATAGAATCTTTGGAATGATTCCTGTTTCGGACATAAGACTTTAATGTGTACATATTTCTTTTAGTTGGATACATCCAATGAAAAGAAACAGGTCCTATGAGAATAATTTCAGTGGGAATATGGACAGTTAGATGCGGCATTCATGTGAAAATGATGAGGGAAATATTCTCTCCAACTCACACAAAAGTATTGGGGAATCTGTCAACATTTTTTACAAGAACGACTTGGAAAATATCTTAGCACAAAGATCTATAATCAAATGGAACATCCAAATAACAGTTACCCTTACATTATTTGACATATAATGACAGATTGCTATTGAAATTTACTAATACATAAGAACATGATAATCATGAGTCTTCAATGATTTTCTCATCAACTCTCTTCAGTTGATCCATTTAGATATGTTTCTGGAATAGACATTAGGAACTCTAATAGTATTTTATACATCTAGAAATTGTTTTTTTCCATAGGTGTCGTCACATAAGAAGCACATAAAACGTTCCATTTATTTTCACTAATACGAAAAGGATGCAATTCTGGTCTGATGCTCCAATCCACCAAGTCATGCCGAGACCGTAAATCATCATTTGTCATTCCCATAAAATTTAGAAGTATAAAAACCAACATTTCATATGTATTCCTTTCAATGTGCATAATTTCTAAGAAATGACATAACAAATTGGTTGACCAATAAGGAAAATAAAAATAGATACTCCTCTTCCTCCAATTGTATCAGGTTTCAGTGGAAGTGTTATTTCTCTATTCAGATTACATTTGAACCTTCCCGAATAGAAAACTGAAATCTTTCAATTCATTATGCACATCAGTACCAGAAATATGCTGAGGTGGACCATCAGTCTTTGTGGCATTATCAAATCTTGAATGATTATTTATATATGGATGGTCCAATGGAAAAAATCATCGATGTCCAATAAAACTGATAGTACATAGAAGTTTCAATCTTCTGGATTGTCTATTATTCATAAAAACAGGACATGATAGTTTTCAATTTGTGCTCCATCCAAACATCATTGCATATGCTGGAAAATCATTGATCGTCCACATAAGCACAACACGCATCTGAAATATGTATTTTGAACATGCTTCGTACGTTCCGACACCCACATCGGAAATATGTTTCAACTATGTTATTAACGGTTGCATGTATATGTCAATATCAATTCTAGGATCAGAAGGGCCAGATATGAGTATACTCATGAAAGTGAATGGTTTTTTCATACACAACCATGGGGAAAGATTATAATTGTGTATCAAAACTTTCAATGTGTGGTTCGAAGTAAGCATATGTGCAAATAGATTAAAAATATCACATGAAAGACCCAGCCTCACATTACGCACGTCAGCTGCAAAATCAGAATATCTAGCATCAAATCTCTGCCATGCCAATCCATATGCAGGGTGAACCAACTCATCATTAGTATTCTTTCTCTCGGTATCATTCCATCTCAATTTTATTGATATTTCATCAGACATAAAAATACTTTGGAGTCTGGGGATCAATGGAAAGTTCCACATTACATACAATCATTTAGTTCAGTAGTTTCCTCCTAGAATAAACTACAATCTTTCAGGCAAGCATGCATTTTGTTTCATAAGAATACATGTTCCTCAAATAACATCCATTCCATATATTGTTTTGAGATATTATCTATATCATATATAAGTAAATACTTCAAGATGGAATGAATGTAATTGATCACTATTTTAGAAATCCCATACATAGTTTTCCGATGAAAAAATTGGATAAAAAATTTAAGATTTTTAATTTTATGACACTGTCAATATACTGGAGTCATGGAAGCATCATTCAATTTTTTCAAATTTACAACATCTTCATTTTCATTAGATGCACCATGTGTGCTCATATAAATGTCTTCTTGGGTCAAAATCCACTATTTTTCTTGATGACGAATAAACGGAAACCAGTCATCTAACAAATTCTCCATTCCAGTACTTTCATTTTGATCATCAGCAATTTCAGATTTCATTTTTTTCACATTGCGATACCACAAGAATGTAGTTTTTATGAAAACCATATTTGGTTATGTGGTAGCTGACTTCTTCACGGCTCAACCAAGGGTTTCAACACAATTGGAACTAGGGCAGTGTTTGTGACCACTATTTGAAGCATTGTAAAATGAAAAATCTAAAAAGCTCTCCAAATTGTTTTGAAAATCCCATGAGATCCGATCGGTTTCATACATCCAACTTCTATTAATTCTGTAAAAAGAATAGTTATAAGTCATTTTGTCATAGACAATTCAATAAGATTGATGTTTAATAAAAAATATAATTATGTAAGTGATAAAATAAATAGTTTATAGTGGATTTAGTGAACTATTAAAACAATGTAATGATATACTAATTGATTGACCTCAGATGGATATATAGGAAGGAAGGAGTTCCCACACAATGTAAAGAGAGAGGCCTCTAGTTTATAATCCAAGGGGGAATTCTCCAAGGCTTAATTTATCATAATCACTATGAATCCAAGGTATATTTATTTAAGGAATTCTATACCAAATCATAATGAATCCAAGGGTATTTCTAAATTAAAATAAAAGATATTTTTTTTCATGAATCCTTGGTTGGATTCTTCAAGTAATTCCAAACGATTAAGCAGTGAAGATGTACTCAAAAATTAAATTAAAATTTAATTATATTCATTATAATTAGGTCTCATATAAGAAGAACATGCCTCAGGTCCCATTATGTGTTATAGGCATCGCAAATCATTCACGCATGATCAATAACTCATTCTTGGCACCCCTTTGGTCATACATTTCATTACCCAATTAGTTCCCCAAGTCAAGCACACACCGTGGGTGGATATAGTTTAGGATTATACACAAATAGGTTTTTCATGGATTATAAAAATGTATAATTTCATAAATTATAAAAAATAAAATTATTTTTAAATTTGAGATTAACAATAAAGAATGTTCATGATATCAAGATTACTAAATTAATCTTGTGACTTATCTAACGTCGTTATGGATGTATATAAATTCCAGCATGGCTAGTTAAAAGAACCCTATCATCATAAAAGTGAGTATTGTTCAAGAAAGAGACATAATATACAACTTATAGTGAGAACCATATTTAATTGACCCTAATGTTATATTAGTATAGTCATCTTAGGAAGCCAATTATAACTCATGACTATCCATGCCACTATAAACAACCTCGAGTGTATGAGTTTTCTCTCTCATCTCATAAAAATCATTACACATTCTTACCATGATGTGAATCATGTGGAATATGGATGATATTATCACAAAATTCCCAACAATACCAAGCCTTCTAAGAACTGAAAATTTATTGATGATATTAACACATGATTCATTTTGAATCATATTTGATTAACATTACTACTTATCCCTATAGACCAAACCCATAATATAATCACTATATGTGTTACAATATCAAATCCTAATACACACACACCCAAATCAACCAGAAAAAAAGTCATACACACCAAAATCAAAAAAGAAAACTGAAACAGTAGATGCAGAACAATAAAATGAATGTATCACTTACAGATTAAATGTGTAGAACTTATATATTAGAAGTCTAGAACTAAAAAATTTACCAAATTTTAAAAAGAATACATTTTCATTTATTTCAAATTTTTTCAATATAATCCCATTTGAATGAAATAATTTTCCATTAAAAAATATTTTTCACCATTAATGTTCACTCATAAAAAATTATACTAAAACAAGTCATAACTCCAAGAAAATTACCAATGTGAAGAACTAATGGTCGTGACTTACCTAGTCACATGGTAGTGATTCAAAACCCAACTAATAACCACCAAGGATGGTGGATATTGAACTGTGTACTCAGTCTCTACATTGGTCAATAATCCATTTGAGATCAGGGCATAACAATTTGTCTCCTCCATTTTTCCCTCAACCAAACCATACGAAAACAAAAACAAAGACATGAAAAATGGACTACCCAATTAAAATAAAGTATTATAATGGGAAATATTTCATGTTTCTATTCATGTGACTAACTATAGGTGTAGAGACCCGAAGATTAACGTACATGGATATTAAATTACTTTTGCAGAATACTTAGTACATAAAAAAAACACACACACAAGGACCATAATAGTTTAGTGTCTTTGGAAACTCGGAATATAATCTTCTAATCATGGTGAAAGATCTTCAACATCTCCCATAAAGATCTTCCATTTTTTACCTAAAACCTTTATTTATATCCTAGGGAAAAGAAAACATAAAAGGGTGAGCTCAAATGCTCAGTAAGGGAAATCAAAAGAAATATCAATCACATCATATTCATAAGAACATAACATTTTAGATATCTTACCCTACAAAAGAGATCATAAATTCATAACATGGGATAAATAATGGTAGTGAAATGCAATCAAAATAATCATAACTGAAAACATGTAGCTTTGTGTCATACACACATAATCATAGAGAATCATTTCTTATTAGTCAAGACTCATTTCCAAGACTATCTTAGTGGACAAAGTCCATTTCTGAACCGAGTTCGTTCCTCATTTCAGTCCTGTTTCACTGAACTGGTTTAACCTACCATTCCATCCATGTCTATCTCATGAGATATAAAATCTTTACCCAGTGCATTGGAGGGAGATATAGGTCCCACCCATCTCATAATGATACCATTCATATGTGTGCCACAAAATCATAAACCATACATCATTGTATAACCCATGTTATAAAAATGGGATTTTTAAACAACATGACATCATAAAACAATTCATATAAGATAAAAGAATTCATAAAAATAATTCCATCACAACATAATCAAATCAATGTAATAATAGGGATAGAAACAAAACCCTATATTATCTTAGATGGAAAATAATTTTGATAAAACACTTGAACTCCATTCTTGAGGAAAATATCATTTCTACTTCAAAAACATTTTCATTTATTAACATGTCATAAAATTTTAAACTACAAGAAATTGATTAAAAATAAACTTGAAAACTTGTAAATAAAGCTTCTTGGAAATAATTTTTTAAAAATCCATTCATGCCGTATAAGTTAAAAAACATTCTTCTCATACTTTTGTCGGAAAAGTCAAAAAGTACCTCGTACGAAAAACGACAAAAGATTCCTTTCATATCCTTTAATAAAAACTCACCGAAGGTTAAAATTGGATATAAACTATTTTAGAAGGATTTAAATATTAAATATTGAAGAAACATGGATGTGGATGATAAAATGCACCCTAGTAAATTCCAAAGTATAAACAATCTCGGATAAAAATGAGATTGTGATATTTCCCTTACCTTAGGTCCAATTTGCTTCGTAAGTGTCCGAACCTCCTTAATAATGATTTAAATAATGTCATTGACTTATAAAAGAATCATATAAATTGTTATTATATCATATATGGTTCAATTATGACTTTATATTACCCGTTCTTTTGTAAATTCATGTTAAAGTACCGTTTTGGGTAAAATCGTCTCATTTGTCGTTCGTGTTTTAACTTGTCATTATTCATATGATTACTTAGATCATGATTACTTAAATCCATAATGTAAAACATCATTTATATATAATATAAATTCAGAATATACAATTATATAATGGATCGATAAATGGAATGAAATACACCGTTCATGGAGACGGTAGGCCGTACGTACGTATGAACGCTGTTTTCGTTTCTTTATTGAATTGAGTGGAATTAAGTAGATGACATAAATATATATATATACATAATTAAAGTAGTATTATTATGTCATATATTTCATGATTACTTATTATATATACTTTATAATCATTCATGAATGGTTAATGTGGAGAATGAATCTCATCGCGTCATGGAGACGGTAGTCCGTACGTACGCACGAGCGATGATATCGTTCTCATGATCGTGGAATTGTATTGGAGTGTATTTATAATATTTAAGAATCAATATAACTTTACAATAATCATATATAGTTATTATTTTCACCATTATATCCATCCAAGTAAGGTGGTGGTGGAAAATAGATTACACCAAGGCGTGGAGACGATATTCCATACTTACGCACGCGCGGTGATTTCGTTTTCCGTAGGATGGATAGATTGTGAAATAGAGTTGTTTCATACTTATAATAACATATCAGTATATTAGTGATACTGATGTTATTACTTCATAATGAAAAAACCTAAGAAGAAGAAGTGGAAGAAGAAATAAAGATGAATGAATCTGTAACGGACATTACCTCTTCTTTGAAGCGCCTCTTTGAGTCCTCCTCTTAGGGCACTAAACTTGGTCTTTGAAGAAGACCCGGACCTCTAGGATGTTTCTAGGGAAGTGGATAGGAGATATTTGCAGGGGTTGGCCGAGCTTTAAGGCTCAAATTGGTGTGAGTAAGAGAGGGAGGAGGTTCCCTTTTATAAGGGAGGAGAGGGGCACCTTTGGAATAACTAAAAATATTATTTTATTATAAAGTCATATTCGGTTTTTAATAGCTAAAAATTGAGTTATTTCTAAGCTAATGTTGGGATGGTTCGAAATACTCTCATACAATAGAGTTTGGACATGTTTAGTTTACAATTTTATCCTTATCATTTAGTTATAACTTTATGTTAGATAATTTTACCTTTACCGTTTCTTTTTGTGTTCTTACACTATAATGTTAATAAAATTACTATAACAAGCCAAACGAACCCCAAGTTGTTTATTATTAATATATATAATTGTATCTAAGTCATTTGGCCGAACCTTAGATTTTTAGGAATAAAATAACAATAAATAATATAATATTTGTTTTAAAATCTATTTTATATCAATTTTGACACTATTTAGTAATTGATATTTGTGAAAATCAAAACAGAATGATTAGTTCACAAAAATTTACTTAAATCAATAATAACATGTCATATTAACGTATAAAAGTAGTGTAAATCATAAAAAGTCTCAAATTACATTTATTTGGGTATTTATAACATCAATTATGTCAATATTTCATTAATAAGATAATTACTACATCATCATTGTGTCATAAATAAATTAAATTATTTAATGTCTAAAAATTACAAATAAAATAAAATTATGTAGGAAATATTTTTATATTTCTAATGAATATTTATAGTCTAATTTATCTTATGTATAACCCTATATTAAAAATTATCTACTTATTAAACTTTAATTTAAACTATTTTAACTCTTCTTTAAATAAATTAATAATAAATGTCCTAATCTAATCCAAGTGGGCCTAAATGGTCATATTTTATTCCTAAGGTTGTTTTTGGTCGAATTAAACTTATCCAATAGAATTAGGACATGTTCTAGGATAATAATAATATCATTTTTACCCTTAATTACCCTATTTACTTTTAACCATGGTAAAAAAAAGCAAAAGGTTACTATTCCCCAAAAATTATTTTCATCTCATTGAACCACATTTTATTTACTGACATCAACCGTGTCTCTAGGATTTTTGAAATTCCACTCACAAAAGCGGTAAAATTATGTTTTATGAAAAATTCATTTTTTTAACTACCACTTAGTGGTTTCACTATTAATCAAAAAATGAAAGTTTCCAGAAAAATACCAAAAATTAGGCCTAAGCTATATTTGATATTATGAAATCAAAAATGATGTCTATTTTACCAAATTCAAAACATATCAGTTTCATTAATTAATTTAAAAATTAATTCCCGTCGTCAAAACAAATAGAGTGTTCTTCAGAGATAATAACTATCAAAAGATTGACACTTGTTTATGTCTGCTTTAAATATGAAATTACATCCAATGACCAACATTGTTTTAAATTGTAAAAATATATTCTAAATATACTTTAAAACCACTCAAATTAATAATTTATCACTCTTAATTATTTTGATTAAAAAGGTTGTTTTTAATCAAAATTTAGTAATTTTCACTATTCATCAGAAAATGAAAGTTATCCGAAAAGTACCAAAATTTCACCCTAATCTAATTTCGATATTCCGAATCCAAAAATGAAGTTCATTTTGAAAAATAAAATTTAAAAAATTTCAAAAAGTGGTTATCACAATTTATAACGACTAGTTTTAATAATATTTTAATAGCATATCGTTGTTTAGTGAAACTCTGTATTGCGTACTACACACGCTATTGAGGAAGGTCGCTATTGCGTGTAATGCAAGGAAAGTCAATGATGTGTGTTGTGCAAGATTCTTTTGGTGTAGTGTACAACACAAGACATTAATGAAATTAAAAAGAATATTTTTCATAAAATCTCAGGGTGTTACATTTTACCCCCCTTAAAATGAATTTCGCCCTCGAAATTCATCAGGGTTATAAATGGTTTACTACTCGAAAGTTTGTTTAATAGAAACCCACATCGTAAAAAGGAATTCCAAAACTTGGCTTTAAAAACTAAATTATGAAATTTAACGGTTACCCATTTTAACTCATCACTGGATTTCCACGTAGGAGAACATAGGTGAAAATATGGATATGGAAGAAAAATCAAACCATCAAGTTCTGATGGAGAGTGGTAGAGAATATGGCTATGAAAAATACATCAATCAAAAAGCCTTAGATTTGTGATGATCTAAGGTACCATCTGATTCATCGGATATAAGAGTACTAGGACAACATTTTTGGTTTTCAAGATCATTTCCCTAAAGTTGATGAAATTGGAATTAGAAGAAATACTTTCGTGATTTTTGTATAGTATCACCGTTGGTCGTTCATTGGACAATTTCCACTTCATCTCTTAAAGAAATGAAGTTGAATTTGTCATTCATGATGTGTTAGAAGATCATGTGATATAATGATGGGTCATTCCATCTGTCTCAAACAAAAGGTAAGAAAAGTTATCAAAAAATACATAAGTCCATATATAGTGATATTAATCATATATAGTTCCTAAAATGGACTTATACTTCATATATCATACTACTTAATATAATAAAACTAGTTTCTACTAAACAGGGACTTCCTGTAGGCCAGTGGTAGGCGATAAAGGCCAGTCGCACTTTGGTTGTGGGTTCGATTCCCACATCCTTGTCCGACGTGATGGGCTGTCGCCCATCCTACATGTTGTCCTTTTTCTAAAACTACATTACTATAACATCCCATAAATAATATCAAAAAAAACTTCTATCCTTAAACAATACTAAATTATGTCCAACATAATCCATTCCAATCTTTAGGATTATCAAAAATAATGCTGTCTAATCTCATATTATAGTGAAAACGATTACCAAAGAGTTCATACAACTTGCATGTTAATACCATTGTTGATCCCCATATATGATGAGATATTTCTTGTTGGTCACATTCCAAACATTCTAAGGCCTTAATCATGTATTATCTTGAAAAAAAAAGAATACCCATTGAACCTTATTGAAAACATGAATGCTGTAAAAAGTTAACTCTTTCCATATACCAAAATCATCAAAATTCTATATACTCAAACCATGATATCACTTAGTTCTTATATCATTCATGAGCTCATGAATACTGTCAAACATTTCATTTTCTCCTTATCCCTTCATTATGCGCATATCATCTGCTTTCCTAAATATTTGAATCACTTTTCATGGTTACCGGTACCATAAAATTATTGAAAACCACAATACATCAATACATAAATATTCCAATATTCCACAATAATATATACAACATTATTTTGGAATCCCATTACATAAACACTTAATAATTCCACCACATCGTTTTCATATTCAACATCGCCAATAGTTATCGCATGTGACTTCCCTTTTTCCTTTGCCTCAAGTGGTTGCTCATGTCGATCATCACTAACCCTTGGATTAGGGAATTTATTAGCATAATTCCCTATTTCCTTACACTTGAAGAATTGAAGTGTTGGTGGTGTGTTCTCTGCAGACTTTTCTTTATTCACATCATTAGAAACCCTTTTTTTCATTACTTCGACACTCAGCTGCTCTATGACCTTCTTTTCCACACATAAAACATTTTCTAGTCCCTTTAATATAATCTCCACCATGCTTATTTCCACACCTTGAGCATAAGGAAACATTCAACTTCTTTTCACCATTATTCTGATATTTCTCCATGAACTCCATATTTCATTTCTTGTCAAAACTATGAGATGGATAAGTAACACCAACTTCCATTTCTACCTTGATAGCACAATGCACAATTTCTTCATAGATACTGAAGTCTCTTATAGCTAATGCCCTTCGAAGATTTGGTTTTAAGACACTGAAGAATCGATCAACTTTGCTTTTGGGTTGGATGATAAATCCAAATGCATACTTTGCAAGCTTTGTAATATTTGCTTCATATATACCAACAGATTCATCATCCTTTTGGTTTAGTTCGAGAAACTCCTTCTCCATCTTTTTTCGAAGAATACAAGGGAAGTACTTATTGAAAAATATGTTCTTGAACTCGTCCCATTCCATGGACTCAATTTCATCTATTGGCCTCGTATTCTTGATAAGATTCCACCATTGATCAGCATCACCTTCCAAACGAGACACTGCTAAGATGAATTTATCATGTTCAGAACATTGAAGAACTGAAAATATCTTTTTAGTAGTACTGATCCATTTTTCAGCAACAAGTGGATCAGAAGACCCACTGAAAAAAGGTGGGTGTTTCCTCATGAAGGACTCAATAGAATATTGTTCCCTTATCCGCTCATTTGGAAGCCAAGAATGATTCATAGATTGTGTAAGTATAGAAATAAGATTTTGCACTCCATCTCCCATAACATATGTTTGTTCAGGAGGACAATCATTGCATTGTCCATTTCATTGATCAACATGGTTCCTGGGTTCCAGCCATCGTCTAAAACCCAAAAAGAATAGTGTGAGAGGAAAAAATCATGCTAAGGAAAACATCATAATAAAGGGGGAGTACCTTAAATATCTAACATCTTAGTTTTAATTCTAAGATCGTTACCATAATTCTAGGCCTATAACCAATACTTATACTTAACTTAAGGTACATCCCTAGACATACCTTATAAATATCTCTAGGTATCTCACTAAAGTTCTCGCATCCTAGTTTCCAAAGGTTGACTAAACCTTACCTCTGATACCAAAAGTAGAGACCCAAAGCTTAACGTACATGGACATTAAATTAATTTTGCGGAATACATAGTACATAACAAAAACACACACAAAAAGACCGTAATAGTTTAGTGTCTTTGGAAACTCAGAATATAATCTTCTAATTGTGGTGAAAGATCTTCAACATCTCTCATAAGGATCTTCCTTTTTTTACCTAAAACCTTTCTTTATATCCTGGGGAAAAGAAAACATAAAAGGGTGTGCTCAAATGGTCATTAAGGGCAAACAAAATAAATATCAATCACATCATATTCATAAGAACATAACATTTTAGAAATCTTACCCTGAAAAAGAGATCATAAATTCATAACATGGGATAAATCATGGTAGTGAAATGTAATCAAAATAATCATAACTTAAAACATGAATCTTTGTGGCATACACACATAATCATACAGATTCATTTCTTATTAGTCAAAACTCATTGCCAATACTATCTTAGTGGACAAAGTCCATTTCTGAACCAAGTTCATTCCTCGTTTCAGTCCTGTTTCACTAAAGTGGTTTAACCTTCTGTTCCATCCATGTCTATCTCATGAGATATAAAATCATTACCCAATGCATTGGAGGGATGTATAGGTCCCACCCATTTCATAATGATACCATTCATATGTGTGCCACAAAATCTTAAACCATACATCATTGCATAACCCATGTAATAAAAATGGGATTCTTAAACAACATGACATCATAAAACAATTCATATAAGATAAAAGAATTCATAAAAATAATTCCATCACAATATAATCAAATCAATGTAATAATAGGGATGTAAACAAAACCCTATATTATCATAGATGGAAAATAATTTTGATAAAACACTTGAACTCCATTCTTGAGGAAAATATCCTTTATACTTCAAAAACATTTTCCTTTCTTAACATGTCATACAATTTTAAACTAAAAGAAGTTGATTAAAAATAAACTTGAAAACTTGTAAAGGAAGCTTCTTGGAAATAATGTTTTAAAAATCCATTCATGCCGTATAAGTTAAAAAAACATTCTTCTCGTACTTTTGTCGGAAAAGTCAAAAAGTACCTCGTACGAAAAATGACAAAAGATTCCTTTCATATCCTTTACTAAAAACTCATCGAAGGGTAAAATTGGATATAAACTATTGTAGAAGGATGTAAATATTACATATTGAAGAAACATGGATGTGGATGATAAAATGCACCCCAGTAAATTCCAAAGTATAAAAAATATCGGATGAAAATGAGATTGTGATATTTCCATTACCTTAGATCCAATTTGGTGTGTAAGTGTCCGAAAATCCTGTATAATGATTTAAATAATGCCATTGACTTATTACAGAATCATATGAATTGTTATCATATCATATATGGTTCGATTATTACTTTATATTACCCGTTCTTTTGTAAATTCAAGTTAAAATACTGTTTTGGGTAGAATCGTCTCATTTGTCGTTCGTGTTTTAACTTGTAATTATTCATATGATTATTCAGATCATGATTTATTAAATCCAGAATGTAAAACATGATTTATATATAATATTAATTCAGAATATACATATATATAATGGATCGATAAATGGAAAGAAATACACCATTCATGGAGACGGTAGGTCGTATGTATGCATGAACGCTGATTTCGTTTCTTTATTGAATTGAGTGGAATTAAGTAGATGACATAAATATATATATACATAAATACACTAGTATTATTATGTCAAATATTTCATTATTACTTATTATATATACTTTATAATCATTCATGAATGGTTAACGTGGAGAATGAATCTAATCGCGTCGTGGAGACGATAATCCGTACGTACGCACGAGCGATGATTTCGTTCTCATGATTGTGGAATTGTATTGGAGTGTATGTATAATATTTCAGAATCAATATCACTTTAAAATAATCATATATAGTTCTTATGTACACCATTATACCGATCCCAGTAATGTGGTGGTGGAAGATAGATTACACCGCGGCGTGGAGACGGTATTCCATAGGTACGAACGCGCGGTGATTTCGTTTTCTCTAGGATGGATAGATGGTGAAATAGGGTTGTTTCATACATATAATAACATAACAGTATATGAGTGATACTGATGTTATTACTTCATAATTAAACAACCTAATAATAAGAAGTGGAAGAAGAAATAAAGATGAAGGAATCGGTAATGGACATTACCTCTTCTTTGAAGCGCCTCTTTGAGTCCTCCTCTTAGGGCACTAAAATTGGTCTTTGAAGAAGACCAGGACCTCTAGAATGTTTCTAGGTAAGTGGAGAGGAGATATTGTCCGGGGTTGGCCGAGCATTAAGGCTCAATGTGGTGTGAGGAAGAGAGGGAGGAGGTTCCATTTTATAAGGGAGGAGAGTGGCACCTTTGGAATAACTAAAAATATTATTTTAATATAAAGTCATATTCGGTTTTTAATAGCTCGAAATTGAGTTATTTAGAAGTTAATGTGGGGATGGGTCGAAATCCTCTCATACAATATAATTTGGACAAGTTTAGTTTACAATTTTAACCTTATCATTTAGTTTAAACTTTAAGTTAGATAATTTTACTTTTACCGTGTCCTTTTGTGTTCTTACACTATAATGTTAATAAACTTACTATAACAAGCCAAACAAACACCAAGTTGTTTATTATTAATATATATAATCTTATCTAATTCATTTTTATGAACCTTAGATTTTTAGGATTAAAATAACAATTAATAATATAATATTTGTTTTAAAATCTATTTTATGTCAATGTTGACACTATTTAGTAATTTATTTTCGTGAAAATCAAAACAGAATGATTAGTTTGAAAAAAGATACTTAAATCAATACTAACATGTCATATTAACCTAGAAAATTAGTGTAATTCATTAAATGTCTCAAATTAGATTTATTTGGGTATTTATAACATCAATTATGTCAATATTTTATTATTAAGATAGTTGCTGCATCATCGTTGTGTCATAAATAAATTAAATTATTTAATGTCTAAAAATTAAAAATAAAATAAAATTATGTAGGAAATCTTTTTATATTTATAATGAATATTTATAGTCAAATTTATCTTATGTATAACCCTATATTAAAAATAATCTACTTATTAAACTTTGATTTTAACGATTTTAACTCTTCTTTAAATAAATTAATAATAAATGTCCTAATCTAATACAAGTAGGCCTAAATGGTCATATTTTATTCCTAAGGTTGTTTTGGTCGAATTACACTTATCCAATAGAAATAGGACATGTTCTAGGATAATAATAATATCATTTTTACCCTCAATTATCCTATTTACTTTTAACTGTGGTAAAAAAAGTAAAAAGTTACTATTCACCAAAAATTATTTTCATCTCATTGAACCACATTTTACTTACTGAAATCAACTGTGTCTCTCTGATTTTTGAAATTCCACTCACAGAAGCGGTAAAATTATGTTTTATGAAAAATTCTTTTTTTCAACTACCACTTAGTGGTTTCACTATTCATCAAAAAATGAAAGTTTCCAAAAAAATACCAAAAATTAGGCCTAAGCTATATTTTATATTATGAACTCAAAAATGATGTCTATTTACCAAATTAAAAACATATCAGTTGCATTAATTAATTTAAAAATTAATTCCTGTTGTCAAAACAAATAGCGTGTTCTTCAGAGATAATAACTATCAAAATATTGACACTTGTTTATGTATGGTTTAAATGTGAAATTACAAAAAATGACCAACATTGTATTAAATTGTAAAAATATATTCTAAATATAATATAAAACCACTCAAATTAATAATTTATCACTATTAATTATTTCGATTAAAAAGGTTTTTTAATTAAAATTTAGTAATTTTCACTATTCATGAGAAAATGAAAGTTATCCGAAAAGTACCAAAACATCACCCTAATCTAATTTCGATATTCCGAATCCAAATATGAAGTCCATTTTGAAAAATAAAATTTAGAAAATTTCAAAAAGTGGTTATCAATATTTATAAAAGCTAGTTTTAATAATATTTTAATAGCACATCGTTGTTTAGTGAAACTTTGTATTGCATACTACACACGCTATCGAGGAAGGTCGCGATTGCATGTAATGAAAGGAAAGTCAAGGATGCATGTTGTGCAAGCTTTTTTTGGTGTAGCGTACAATAGAAGACATTAATGAAACTAAAAAAAATATTTTTCATAAAATCTCAGGGTGTTACAATAGGGTTGTGTCAGTCCAAATCTCTAAATACCTGATAGTTTAGATAAAAAAGACCCAGCTTTCATACAAATATTCTAAAAACGAAGATAGAATTCCATCAAACCATACAACTGCCTTGTCATGGATTTCTGCAATAGGGTTCTCGCTTCTCCGCTTCACTAAAATGAAAACATAAAACCATAGTAGTAGATGCAGAATAATAAAATGAAGTTATATTTATAGATTACAAGGGATGAACTAAAAAATTTGAATATTGAATAATTTCAGTAGTAGGGTAAACAAAATCCTTCTCCCTTCTTCTGTTCAGTGCTGCAGTCACACGAAATGGGGGTGGTCGATATTCTGCCAATTTGGGGTAAAAAATTCCCAATGTTTTTTAAAAAAAGTTGGGAAAGAAATCCATTACCATTGGTTTTAGAAAACCATTGGTATATTATCATTAAAACCGCTCTATACCAATGGTTTTATAGAACCATTAGTATAGAGTGGACTTTTACAAACGGATTTAAAAAACAGTCTGTAAAAGATAATTATAACAAGACATTACCAATGTTTTACTCAAACCATTTATAAATGTAATGTACACCAACAGTCTACGAAAACTGTTGGGAAAAACTCCCTTTCCAGTAGTGGTGGTGGTGATAAAAAGTCCATTTTTTATCCTAATCTAGATATTCTCCCTAATCCTCTTCCACATATATAAACCTATAGACCAAAATTATTCATCTAGAACCTCTGCATAGGTGGACCACCGACCATGTCCTAGTATTCTAAATGATTGGTTTGTGTA
Organism: Viscum album; assembly: GCA_963277665.1. Classification (NCBI taxonomy): domain Eukaryota; kingdom Viridiplantae; phylum Streptophyta; class Magnoliopsida; order Santalales; family Viscaceae; genus Viscum; species Viscum album. The sequence continues at coordinate 438,885,091 of OY728158.1, forward strand.
TCTCATATAAGATGTCTTCATCAGTAATAAGAGTATCCCCACCTCTCTCAATAGATACTAGAATAATCTTTAGATTCATAAACCAAATATCCAATTTCCATAGATCACCACCTACAAATTCTCACACATTCATATATTTTCATCTACAATTTGATTCCTACTTCTATCATAATGGATTTTGTGTCCCCACTATTGGAAAACACTATACATCTATGGTCGACCAAAAATCTATCCACTACAATAGATCTCTCCAGTAAACCAACATTGTTAAAGACGCATAATTAAATAAAAATTAACTGAATATGTCTATATTATCTTCATTTTATGGGCTATTATTAGAAGAAAAATTACTAAATAATAAATATCGATTATTTAGATATGTTGGCAAACCACCAAGAATACTCAATCAGTATTATGTTTCCCTCTAGATTCTATAGAATAGACTTGATTAAAAGAGACCATGATGCTGCTATAATAAAATTATCTCAAAAATAGAACACAAACTATGTCCATGAGAGAGTCACCTCATCATGTGATGATGTGACAAGGCTCCACCATTTCCCTACTAATCCAGAATGATGGGTCTTCATCTGGTCCACCATCTATTCTAATAGTGTACTAATGAGGTGAAAGACTCTCAAAATCACCACAGAACAATCCTCATCCATATGTGGTTCATATTATCTGTAAACATGAGGGGTTACTGAATAATAAATTTATGAAGAACACTCAACATGTGAACCCCACACACTAGTATTTTTGGTACCAACTATTTCTTAATTGATGGAGGTATAAATTGCACACCATCTGGATGTACAACCTCTTTAACAGGTACCTCAATCAACTTCTCAAAAAAAAATGGAGATCATCCTATATATCATTCTATTGACTTATATCTATAAGTCCTCATGGGGGCATCATGAAAGATTCATGTCATGACATGGTTAAATTGTAAATTTGGGGAGCTGACTAAAGATGGACATGGAATCCCTAACCCATTTATATATTATTAATGTACTAATATTTTCCCAATATTGAGATTCTATAGGTACTGAGTATAAAAATAATATTATCATATCCTTATTCAATGGATACATCATCCATAATCCCAAAACAATATTCCTTATCTATTTATCTGATCATTAAAAACATCAAAAATATATACATAAATCCCAATAAAATCACCCAACTAGATAACTCCAAACTCCATTATTAATGAATTATTTCTATCTAATACGACTCTTTCATGGCCTAATGCAATGGTTCCTTCTTGGATGTTGATATGACAACAGTGACTACCCCATGAGAACCTCTAATAATCGATGGGATGGAGACCAAAACCATGTAGGCATATCTCATACATGATCTTCATTAGCCAAAGGTCTGGAATGAACAGAAAGGTCTCCAAAAACATTATAAAATAACACAATAGATACCCATGAATTCATAAAATCTATACCATAATAATAGTGCACCAAATTTAATAAATGAATAATGGACCAAATATAATTCAACTAAAATTGTAAAGAAGTCCAACATGCTTGTGTTAGGGGATTAGCATTAAATTTCACTCAACGTATGAAATAGAATATATTTATCTCAATATATGACCATATTTATCCGGGTCCACCCAGAACCTCATCTAAATTTATATCATACATATAAGACATGATATGTGTGGGAAGAACCAATTCAGAGGAATGTATTAAAATAATAATAGGAAACCCTGAAATCACCAAGCATAATACATTAAGAAAATAGTTATATCATCGCAAGGGAATTTCAATTAGAAATATGCCACATATAGAAATGCACATCATGATTAACTCTTTGTTGAAACTATGTATCATGGAAACATCTCAACTATATTTCCATCCATTGATTCTTCACATGACTTTGTATCAACATTCTCTTGAGAGAACTCAGTCCACGAGTGACAAATCACAGATGGAGTTTAACTTAGTTGTCATGTCCATTGAGTCTCTCCAAAAGGAATTTCACAATTGAAGTATGAGGATATTGATCCATATATGGGGGATCAAACCTAGGTCAATCTTGTACAATAAAAACCAAATCTCGATTAGCCCATTAGGTTGCAGATTTAAAAACCTTTTTGTTGGTTATGTTGATTACTGTAACCCCATATCACGTAAAATATGATAGATGATTCCACTGAAGCCTCCAATAGTAATTATAATAACTCTAACCAAAACTTATACCTTATATATAACAAAAATAATCTTTTCAGAAGGTATAGAAAAATTATACTGTCAAATGGGATATAAAAAGTGAACAAGGACTATGTAATCTGACCCACACTAAATGGAAGAAGGTTCTTAATCCATTATAAAGAATGTACATATTTTTTACTAGTATTGAATGATGTTTCATTCTTATGATGGAATAACCAATGTTATGTAGACCATAGTTGTGTACTCTTGGATATTCTAGTGTACATCAGGTCTTGCTCGTGTTCCATTGATCTTCCTGAATACTTAGTTTTGTCCAAGTACTAGGTCCTACCCATATACTCTAAATATTCCAATGTTCTTGGTCATATTCATGCCCCATTTTTCTCCAATATACACAATGAGACTCTAACATTGGGTCATAAAGAGTGTGATACAAAAAAATCCAAAGAAAACATAGAGCTACACCCCCCCCCCCCCCACGATGTGTATCTCGAGAAAACACATTGTGTAATGTGGGGTTTTCTAAAAACCATGGATCCTTTATTTGTATGAACACGTTAATGTTGCATCCAGTTCCAACCATAATATCACAAATGTATTAAGAGTCATATTTTGAAAACCGTTAACTTTGTTAGAGATTTGATTCTAGATGTTCAAACCAATTGAGAAACCATCATTCTAATATGCGTCATCATAGTATGCCATACTAGGAAAACATGACCTTTCAACTGATACAATAGACCTCTATTAATTCTCCACTATAGTAAAACAATGAGTTCACCCTCAATATAGAATATATCTCTTAGTGTCTATCCATTGCACAAAACAGTGGTCATGTAACAGTTATATATTTAGGTATTTATAGAACACTGAGCTAGAAAATCTGATTGTTATGATCATGTAATGAAACAATGGATAAATCCACGAAAAAATAGAGTAATGAATATTAGTCATATTGGGTTGACAATGATCAATTATAGATTGAAGAATGAATTAATTAAACAAAAAATATTTAAATCAACTATCAATATGTAGATTAATTATTTTCGGTGTAATTGATCTATATTTTACATTGGATAAAAAATATAATGATTCCACAAAAATCAAACATCCATCCTAGAGTTTTAATCAGAAAAAATTAATATTGATCTTCAGTAAATGTTTTATTCAAAATCCATGAAATCTATTCATATAAATGGTCTTTACGTTATCGTTTTAATCCACCAATCCCTTGATATCTACCATCAATGTTATTCATTGATCACTCCCAATTATTAAGATAATGGGAATAACCTAGTGATTTTATCCTAAAATAATAATTTATAGATTTAATTTTTTTAAATTTAATTAAACAAATAAACAAATAATTTATTGATAAATTATTTATGATACCAAGATATTACAAATGCCAGACAACCAAAAAACATAATGATTGTGTTCTTCTTAGGGTAAAAACCATTCTATGAAGACAATGGTAGCCTTTGATTTATTATCCCACTATTCTTTCAAAATTTATTATATTATATAAAGAAAACATTTGGTAGAATATATTAATATATTTCATATTGTTATATTATCAATACTTAGTTCATCTAGCCTTAGGATATCATTTCATCTCAATTAACAATTGTAAATATATTACTTGATATATTTAATAGCATTAAATGAAAAAATATTGATGTTTCCACATTAATAATATGGAATGAATAAATTATGGTCCATATAATTTCATATAAATAATCACATTAATTATAAAAACATCTATGGAAATCAAAACAAGCCAAATAATTACATGGAAATCCATTAATGGGTTTATAATGAGGGTGTTCATAATTATTAACATCTAATATATTTAATCGATTCCATAGACAATGCATATGAAAAGATTATGAAATAATTATGAAAATACGTATATAAATAAATGTGTAAGGCCTCATCCATAATCCTATATGGACTGTCTCACACGACATATTGATGCATATGGGGGAAATAATGGTCCTTGAACATCATATACAAAGTCCAATTCATTCATCTTATGAATAAAAAATACAAATTAGACAACATGCCTTAAAAATCCTCAATTATATTTGTTAAAAGAACTAGTATATAGAATATAAATCCTTTACCATTGATGCTGATCATTGATATTCTAGATAAATTTATTGGATTGTATGACTATATCATGTCCTCAATATATTTTTATTTTCAAGGATTATTGTATAGATTAGAATACATTGAAAAGATTAACAGAATATATTTGGATCCAAATAACTATTATAGATTGAAAATAATATTTATCATATCCACAGACATAAAAAATATTAAAAAACCATCTTCATTGAAAAAATATTTATAAACATATAATAAAGTATTAAAATAATTTACACAGAATGATTGCGGGAATTGAAATTCTTACTATATATGTTAAATAACTTTTCTTTCTCAGTTTTAGTAAATGTCAAAACAGAACTTTTTTTAATGCATGAATATTTATTTAAATTTTTTCTTTGAAAAAGTAAAACATACATTAAAATGGAATTAATATATCCTCAGATGAGAGAAAACATTTTAGTCAAATAATTTTGAGTAAATATGGATATTGAGGAACAAACTACACAAGAAGAGAAAATCCTAAATGATGTTGAAAATATGAATTAAACTCTTTCCTCATGTCCAACATATATTATAATATTTCAATATTCAGTGTATAATAAATATATATTTATTATGAATCATTTCAAGAACCATAGTTATATATATAACACTATATATGATTTAATTATAACCTTTTATCACACATTTATTAATAAGTATTTATTAAAATCAATCTTTTATATGATAATCATTTCCTTTTCGTGTATATTTTATTTAGGTATTATTGGACCATTTAAATTTACCACAACTAATTTATCACTATAATGTTTATAATTATATAATTATCCTGTATATTAATTATACATATATTCAGGGCCATCCTTATATGTTACATATAGAAAATTAATTACAATATTTATAGAGACGATAGACCATACATACACAAGAACATTATTTTCATGTTTAGATAGATGAAAAACGAAATTTAATTAATTATTCTCCATTTTATAATCTTTTTTATATATTATTAACGATATATATTCTTCAAATATATCCATACTACCTTCCAATTAAATAAAATGGAAAAAAATCTTATCACATTATGTAGATGGTAGTCCGAAGGAATGTTAGAGACTCATTATTGTATTTCAATGGATTGGAAGTTAACAAGGTAGATATTATATCAATATTTTGGGGTATAATTATATCATAATTATTTTATATAAAAATTAAGACCATACTCATGAAAAAAATAATCACTTCCCATTTAATGCGAAAATGTTAGAATAGTGGAACTTTAATAATAAGAATAATAATTATTCATATAAAGGTTACAATTGTTATTATTTTACAAAAAATTTCACATATTATAATTTTTTAAAGCTGTATAAAAACAATGTTATTTGTTATGGTGATTTCTTCTCCTTTGAAGGATCTTTGTTAATTATCCTCTTAATGGACCAAAGTATGGTCTTTTGGGATTACTAACACCACTAGAATTTGTCTTTAGAAGCTGAAAAGTTATTTTGGTTGGGAGTAGTTGAAATGGAAGGATCAATATGTTGCAAACATGTTAGAGAGGATAATACCTTTTATAAATGAGGCAAGAGGAAATTTTATAATTTCATAAATGAATGAATTATAATAAAGTCATTATGAACCCAAATAAATATATTTACATAGGGATTAAAACGTACAGTAGGATATATTTGAAATATCATAGACTAATAAAATATAGATAGTTTATTGTTGTGTTGTAAACCTTATAATTCTTCATAACCCATTTGTAGAGGTATTTTTTAATTAGTTGAGATATGATATTTTTCACTCGAGAGATTTATAATTTTAATATAAGGTTACTATTGAATATTAAATGGTCTTTTGATGAAATTTTCAACCATATATTAACCATTTTCCTATTTAAATATTTTAGTGATTTCTAAATAATTGAATAAATATATTTTTTTTTGGAAATTACTTTCAATGTCAATTTTTATAGAATTATTTTAATTTGACTTCAAATACCTCAAGGTGATGTTCTATTTAAAATAAAATTCACTTACACTTCACTAATATGTATCATTCATTTAAAAAAAATTCATGTATCAATACAAATAAAATAAATTATATATCTATTTATAATTTGAATATCATTTATTTTATTTTTTATTAAGTTGTTATAAAATGTAGTAGTGTTTCTGATCAATATAAGAAAAGTATATAATCACTAATAATTATAAATAAATTATCTTTATTTAATTATTCACTAATTTGGAATTTATATTCCTTTTTAATATTCTTTTATACCTATGTTGACACATAATAAATATTTAAAACATAATGAGTGAAATTGATTAACGTTCAATGGTTTAATTATTGCATTGTAAATTCTAATGGAAAATTTTCCATTAAACATTTTATTATTACTTGATGTTTATAAGGGTTGAGTTAAATACTTCCAATAATAATTAAGGTGAAATAGTATGACCTTATAAATTGGTTTAACCTAGATTTACAGGATTTATCATTTACTGAGGTGATAAATATTACCACCTTTACTATTCATTTTTTCAAAAGGTAGACTATTTGAAAAAATTTAACTTATTAATTAAAAAAATGGAATCCATTTTTCAAGATTAAATTTATATAAGTTTTATCAATTAACATTTAAATTATTTTGATAATGAGAGAAAAATATGATTTTAGAAAATTATAGTTTTGATGCAAATACTAGATTTATTATTAAAAGGGCCGAGTAATAACTCTAGGTGAGTGATAAAACATGTATTTTAGTATATAATATGCACATTTTGTTAATTTAAAAAAATCGTGATTACTTCAATTTATTAATATATACACTTATTTCCCTTAAAAATTAGTATTTCAGAAAATCATTTAAATTAATTTGAAATGACTTTTTTATATTTTAATTGATAAAAATTGATGTATTTTATAAATTTGAAAAACCATATAATTTTCATAATTTATATTATGTTATTCATACCAACCAATTTTAATGGAATGGTTAAAATGGTCACATAATATTTTATCCTAGTTTCTTTGATCTTATCAATGGGTGTATCGAAAAGAATGAAAGAGATTGAATTTATTTAAAAGTAAAAATACTAAAAAAATTATATTGTTATATTACATATATTATTAAAGGAGTTAAAATCATTTTAAACAATGTTTTAAAATAAACACCCTCACGCTAAGATTCAAATAGCTTTTTATATTCTCTAGATCATAAATAATAATATTATACAAGACTAAGAATTTTTTTAATATTTTCATGTTCAGTTTCATGATATTATTAATTTTAATTAATTTATAAAAATGTATTTTTAGTTTCTAAATTAGTAAAATTATTATATGTTTTTTTGTGGATGTTCAGTTTATAACATCAAAAGAACATCATTGTGGTGAATGTGATCAAATGGGAAATGTTTACATTATCTCAATAATACTCAAAAGAATTAAATATATCAAATTAATGCATTATATAAAATTTTATATCCTACTATGTAATGTATCCAGGATATATTAACCATGATGTATACTGAATATGGTAGTATATACATAATGATTAATACCATTATCATGTTTCTAACATGTGGAAGAGAAATCTTGTAGAAATTATTTTATTTTTATCAAATCATAAATATATTATAAATTTTATATTTATTAATTATTTTAATTTATATGACATCGAGTATGAGGCGAAAATGGAAAATTAATCACATCATTTCATGGAGGCAGTATTCCACACACACACATGTATGATGATACCATATTTAATAGATGTAAATATAAATAAAATGGGATATATTATCTTTTTTAAATATTAATTATGTCATAAATATCATATATATTTATTTTTTACATCATTTTATCCATCCATATGTTTTTGTAACTAAAATGAAACACATCACTTCTTAGAAGTGGTATTCCACACGTATGGACAAGTGGAGTTTCAATTTCCAAAAAGATTTAATAAATGAAAAATTTTATAGAATTCATATATTAAAATTTATGTATATGTTAGATGATAATGAAATTTTATCATAATGATTAATATTTTTTTAATGGGGTAAAAGAATAAATTATATGAGAATTATTAGTCAATTATTATACATAATCATCAGACTACCTCATTAGGTTTATACATTAAAAATTCTTAGATTATATTAGAATCATAAAATGATTACTAGTACTTGTTTATAAATATATGTAATTCAATTGGAAATATATTTATAATGATAATAGGATCATTGTACTTTTATAAGAGAGGAAATGGGGTTTCCTTTTACATGTTATAGAGAGGACCCGGTTGGATATTTCATAAAGATTAACATATATTAATTTCTTACTCAATCTAAATGTATAAAAAATTACTAATAATAAAATATTATAAAATATTTTTAATAATTATGACCATTAAATAATATTTTAAATGGTTGTTATGAAGGTTTAGCCTTATTATTTTTTCATTACCATTTTATCAGGTTTTTACACTTATCATGGTAACTTAATTTTTCATTTACCAAATCTGAAATTCATAATGACAAATAATAAAATAAAATTATTTATATTTTTATATGTTATCATTAAATATATATATTCCATTTTATCAAATTCAATTTAGAAAAATTTCAGAAGATATTCATATTCGAAACACCGTAAATATGGCAAAAATTGATTATCTTGAAAAATGTTATTTTATGTATAAAAAGGTTTCATTCTGAAATTAAACATAATATTGATTTAATTTAAATTTAATTTATTATTCATAATTAAATAATTATGTTTAAATTACATCTAGAATAAAAAATAAAATTTAAATTTTTTCAAATGAAAATGTAGTTTTATAAAAATATAATTATTTCTTAGGACTCACTCGAAAATTCAACACTTTTAAAAAAATATCCAAAATTCTCACTGAGATATTTCTTAATTGATAAAATAAAAAAATATATCATTTCATCAAATAAAAAAAATTAGTTAAATTTTTATTTCAAATAAAACTATATAATACGAGTAATTAAAATTATTTAGATATAAAATATTTTTTTCTGAAAAATTACACAATTTTATAAATTTGAATGTAACTCTATAAAATATATTTCATTATTTTTAATAAATATTGGAATAGATATACAATTGAAAAAATTGGAATTTATATTCTTCCTCCTTTTCAAAATTGTTTCCTTATTATTTTTATCATTATTTAAACATGTGGGGACATTGTTCCTTTATATAATATATTGATTCCCCTATTGATTTATCAACCATATTGTTTTACATAAAACCAAAACATGATGAATGGATTTATTCCATAACACCATATCTCAAATATCAACAATATGAAACTATTTTCCATTATATGAATTATTATCTTCCAACTGTTTTATTTCATGTTTCAAATCATGAGATTTATATTTTAATATTTACTTAATAATAAAATTTTAGACACATCATAAACATATCATGTAGTAGGATGTAGGGGAATGTGAAAAGTAAACTAACTAACCTTATCTAGAATATCAATGTCTATTATTAACTATTTACATATGATAATATTTCCACCAAAAAAATTCTAACCTTTCCATAGAGATACTATAAGGTATACATAATTTTCATCCATGAATGAATGTTCCTTCCTCAGGTTGTTTTAATTATTCTTTTTACTACAAAGATATTCCCTCATGTGATTTTAATTAATTTTCACCCTCAAAACTATCTCACATATCACTATTGTCCCAAAAAAAACTCCATTCACCAGTTTCATCAAAACATGATGATTTTCAAAACTACATTCCATATAATTATTCCACGGTTGAATTTTATATATTTGAATGAAAAAAATTACAATATGAAAACAAACATAATGAATTATATTAATCAAAAAATACATTTAATCTATTTAAAAAGTTTAAATAATTTATTAAATATTCCTAATTATTCACATTTATTTTACATTAAATTAAGGATGAAAACCATTACTACAATATAATTAATTACCCTACAGCTTTTAATAGCTATTCCAAAACATTTATGTAATATTCAGAAAGAAATCAGATAAAATTGTTATAGTAACTACATTACACCATACTCTATAAATAATATATAATCCTGAAATATGATCTATACTATATATAAAATAAGAATGATATGTTTATATTTATTTAATAAATCAGTAATAACCAAAAATTGAAACAATTTCTTGATGTGTATATAAAAATATCACAATGTAATCCATTGATATAGTTTCCCATTTACACTTTGAAAATGGAAAATTAAGAGGCATCAATTTCAGTAATTATCACTAGGATTTAACCTACTAATAGGACATCCATTTAATGGTAAAATCTATACAGTATTTCTTCAATCAATTTGACTAATAGTTCTACCAAAGTTCACTATATATAATAATACACCTAGGATTATTAATGATTAAAGACGCATGAGTTTCACTCTAAAATTTATCAATTAATTTAGAGATATATGGATATAAAACTTTTTTACAAACATTAAAACTATTCCCTTATGAATGTTATATCCATCCAACATATCATGATTTTCTTGTTCCATATTTTCTTTTGTACCCCTATCTTGATTCTGAGATTGCATTTTTTTTATAATGATAATTACGCTAAAAAATGATTCAAAATATAATATTTATTTAAATAAACCATGAAATCATTTATTAAAACCTTAAATAAAAGATTATATTCCAAACATAGAGTGGTTGATGATTGAATATATTTTTAACTGAAATGGTTCATTATTTTTTTCCTAATCATAGTTAGTAATTATTCATGAAATCAAGATCCTATTTTTCAATCTGTCTTCTCTTCCACATGTATAAATATTTATCAGTGAATATATACTAAAATCCATTTTTATTAGAAAATATCTTAATATTTATTTAATATAAATATCGATTAGAGTTTTTAACGAAAAAATTTAGTATCAAACTTCAGTTCTTGTGTAGGATAATTTATCTCATGTAGATTCCAATGTTATGAGTCATAAAAAATTACATGACTACTATAAATCATTACAAAACTAGTAGACTTGTATATGCATCACTATATAGGGAAAATTCACCATTTATAAAAGGATTACCAAAACATGAAAATTAAATAATAATATTTTCAGTTCGAGGTTTCATTACTCACAGTATTTCATATAGATGATGTCAAAACCTTTTCTCAACAACAATGTTTGGTGATAGATAATAGGGTGATGTTTTCCATAAAACATCTTGTATTGAAATTATAATCCAAGAAATGTAAAAATATATAGGGTCTTGTTATCACTTTCCAATTAAAATACTACATTACTTTTATTAGTACAAAGTGTTATTCATTCATTAAAAACTTTATATCCATGGGAAAAATCTAGTGAAACGAAATTTCATATTTACAAAATTTTCATTACAAATTATGGTAATTTAGAGATTAAAAACTTAATTTTGCATCATTATCAATCATTGAGAATTTTTAATAAACCAAAATATTACCAATAAATATAAAATTAATATTAACTATATAGTCAATGTGATTTACATTCATAATATTAATGAATATAGATAGTGAATTAAATAGACATAATGCTATACCCAAAAACATATAATAAAAATAATAATATTTGAAAATCCATTCCATGAATATCCACCCTCTTCACCATGAACTAATATACTCCTATCATAAGATCAATATTTGAAAAATACTTTTCTTCTTAGTTCTGATTGAACAAATCATAAATATGAGTTAAAAGGTAAATTTTCATAATAGTAATGTTATTCACATCTCCAATTTTTTTAAAAGCCTCATTTAATTTTTTTGACACAAAATTGGATAAAACACTGTCTAAGGGATATGATGAGTAAATCCTTATTTAATATATTATTACAAATTCCATTTCATTAAAAAAAATTCAACTATTTCTATTTGATAAAGGGGTTTGAAAATTATATCATAATCATGAACAAATTCAATAATTAATTCAACATATTTATTTTGAATAAGAGTATGAAAATAATTATTTAATAAATCCATATATTAGTTTACTACTCATACATTACTAATTTTAATGGTTTCATTATTTATAATAACATGATCATGGTAATAATCACTTAAACCTTCAATTGATTTATAGGCATCTTGATTTGGTATCAATGTTATAAAACCATTGAATATAATCTTATTAGATCTAAAATCTTTTATATCATGATAAAATAAATGATAATCCTTTCCAAGAATATGATTAGACACTACTATGGAAGTTCAAAAAGATTTTTAAAAAGTAATAACCCACTAATAACAATAGAAATATTCATATAAATCTTGGTTTCTTTAAAAATTTATCAATGAGTTCTCACACAAAGTTTTAACTTATTTTTATAAGATGATATTCTCCTTTTACACGTAAATTTCATATAAATTGAATAATATGAAGATTCTATAAAAAACAAGTCATCAATGTAATTTGAAACAACAAGTAATATACCTTTCAACACTTCATTAGAGTGCCCAACCTCAACCATATTAGTAGAATATAATTTTCTACACTGTTTTTTGATCATGATGATTTCCACATTTTGTAAGTATACTCAGAGACATTAAAATTATTCCAATTGACATTTAAGTTATGACATATCCTTATTATTAGTATATATTTACACTATTCGGGGATTTATTATTGCTCTTTTTTAGTACTCACAAGCCATTTAGAAAAAAACACCCCGATAACGCTTTATATATCCTTCAAAACATTACCTAAAATGTATTTTACCTCACATGGAAAAAGTTGGGTGATTACATCAATATTTAATTTTGGACATCTTCATTATTCATTTCAATCAAAAACTCTTAATAATCCAGTCATTATAAGGGATATATGTTGGACAAAACTCCATCTCATCATTTTCAATAGAATGCCTAATTTTCTCATAACATTTAAATTAACAGGATGTCAATACTCTTCATAAAATTGGTTTTAATATTATAAAAATTGTTATGTTTTATTTATTAAGGTCATTAGTATATTTTGAAACATGTTCGTCTGATGTTGTAAAATATTATTTATATAAAGCTACTTAATCAACCTATTTTTGCTTCAATTAAAATATATTTTGTCGATTGTGATTTCAAAATCCTTGGGAAATATTTTTCATAGAAATGATCATTAAATTTATCTTATTCCGTGATGTTATGTGTATTTTAAATTTTGGAATTCTTAACTGATGGCTAACATAGATGAACTTCATAAATAAAATGGTAAATGTAATGGGACTCCATTGGTATCCCAAACATCCCATGACTTCAAATAACTTGTATTGAACATTGATTCATCCTTCCCCTAAAACTGGATTAGAGTATCCACTAAAATATTTATTGAACTATTCCATGAAAAAAACAACTTTTCCAAGTTATTCTTTGAGAGTATAAAGTTAAAATTATACACATGGGTAAATTAATATTTTTCATCTAGAAAACCTCTAATACTCATAGAAATATATTTTAAATCCTTTTAGGAAATGTATTTTGCATCATAATAACATGTGTTCAGTAATTTAGAAACTATATAGAGCTCAACTAAATATATAAGATATGACATCCCAGAAAACAGTAATATTTTTCCATTAAAGACATTAAACATGTACCAATTCCTAAGTGAGATATATTGAGCTCACCCATCATATAATCTCGATCATGATAACTCATTGTATAAGTTGTACCTCTAATGAACCTGACTCAGATACCCTCTCAAAACGGCACACAAACTGAAGTACCATATTCCCAAATGGAGTTCTTTATCTTCATGGGTTGGTGAATTAAAACAGTTAATCAGCAATAACTATATGAAATGATTTTTCACAACCTAAAGCGAGAAAAAATGGAATATATATATATAAAAATAGTACAAGGAAATAACATAAAATATTATTTCAATTCATATTACATAAAAAAGGAAAAAAACAAATGTGATCCCATTAAAGAGTAGCTAGATATATTAATGTGTAATGTAATATATTAAATGGAAAAAATCATACAACTCCCTGTAATTGTATGTGAGAAATCCCACCATCAAAACACTAGTTACACAAACAAAACTAATAGAAACCCCACCACCTCCCTATGATGCTTATCCTTTCATTATATCGAAGACAAAATAAGGACTATTCACTGCTGATGGGATGAATAGGGTGTTAGATAAGGACCAATTGGATCCCACCAATGTGTTCCATATAATGCATATATATATATTAAAAAAAATAAGATAAACTGCAATGAAAAAAAAATCATGATAATCAATTAAACATTTTTTAAATAAAAAGCATGGTATAAAATTTCCTTTTTCCTATATTCATGAAAAGTTGAGTTATAATACTGTCAAACACATCACATATATAAAATAATAAATTTAAAATCATGTATAACATAACATTTCATATCTATGTTTATAAAAACAACAGAACATGTTACATTAATCAAATGATCAAAATAGTTTATGATAGCTAGGACACTTATACATAAAAAAAGATATTGATATTTATTTATTAACTTGAAATATGTATCGTATCATGATAATAGAGGATGACCCTAACATGTGAATAAAAAAATATGTTTAACAAATCCGAATAAAAACAGTGCTAGGGAGAAGAGGAACACCCCATGAGTGACCCCCTGAAAATATCAATGGATGAGTCGTATGACTACAACTTCCACCTAAGTTCCCAAGGATTCCTATGTGCAACATTTTCAAATAAATTTCATGAAAACAATGTGTTGAAAAATATTTCATTAATCTATTGAATGAATAATTTTGTAATAAATTTTATTTTATTAAAAAATTAGAAATTCATATTTTCTCAAAAAATATTTTCCACACGTAGAATTCAATCACGAATGTTCATTTGTAAAAGAATTTATAAAAAGATGAGAGAAAAGTACATCTAACATTGGATAACGATGGAAACACCTAGATTAATATTGTGATACATACAACAAAAATGTGATATAATAATATAGTATAGTTAAAATACAATAATGGAGTCCCTAGAATCAATCATTATGTATTAAAAAATATTCAATATAAAAAATGGTCAGAAAAGAAGATAACAAAACATAATCCCCATGAAACTCACATGTTATAAAAAAACTAACAAAGAAATTCATCTTATGAAGGAATATTATATGATGGATCATGAATGTATTAAGACAACCAATAAAGGAATAACAATGGATCTAAAAATATTGTATAATGACACTCCGTAAAAACAACTATGGTGTTGTTGAAAGATCACATACCTAAAGAGATGAAAAACAAACCTAATATAGATATATAACTGAATGAGACGATCCAAAATGTGTGTAGACCCCTAATATATTCTAGTAGAGAACACATTATTTGTATGATATGTCCATGTGGTGAATTAAAAGTGAAATTATATGTGAAATTCATAAAACCTATGGTCCATGATCATGAAATGATGTACATCCTTAGTTCATCACATGAAAAACCATGAAATCTATTTATTTCAAAAAATAACTCTACATGGTTAAAAACATGAATAAAACATTTCTAAAATTTATGAACTCTCACAATGCGTTAATATTTCATGCTATAAACTAGTGCATGAAAATATCCAAGTAAAATATTCAATTCATGTTACCTAATCGTGATGTGAAATCTATCAATAGAAATATTCTATAGAAACACTTATAGAAAGCTCACATTTCAACTAAAACACCATTTTAAATTATCTTAATACCTTTTACTAATTAATACCCTATATATGTTTATTTTAACAAACATATATCCATAAAAATCAATTAATTTTCCCCAAAATATTCATTCAATCCACTTATGTCCCCAAAAATGACCCAAACTATTATAGAAATGAATAATGTTATTGAAAATAAATTTATAATGGTAATAGGATTTTACTAACTCCCCAATATATGCAATTATGTCTACAAGAATTTATGTGGATGAATATTTCCTATAAATAGGTGAGTTCACTACTCCCTCATCGATGAATCACACTCCATAATAATGTGAGAATATATTCAGTGTCCTTATAATAATGTCAGTAATATAAATTATTTCCCACATAAGAAATTTAGGGGCGATTTAATGATATCAATGGGTTTATCTAAAATGGAAATTTATCTCTCTCACTTCATTTCTTTCCAAGGTAGATAATGGGAGGAATTAGTATGATACATCATCATCTAATATACTAGGGGAAAGTCACTAATACATATTAACTGAATCAGAAATTCCAACTGATAGGAAAACATCAAAAGCATCAATGTGACCACAAATGGTCCAATATATTATCAAACCAGTGTTATATGTTTCTCACTGTGATGGTAACACTTGTAGGGAGAAACATTAAAGAAAACCCATTCTAGAACGTAAATATATAATGGAAAACACGAAATATATGAAAAATATTTTTTGAAACATAAATGTATCTAGAAAAAAATATATATCATGATCCTTAATAATGTATTTTTAATAATACATAGTCAAAAAAGAGATGAATCACACACCTCTTCCCAACAAATTTATGATAAGAACATAAGACCACATAAAGCCTTGGAGGGAGGCATTCAAATATATGACTAATAAATACTATTTTTAAAAATGCTATCTAGACATAGATGGATCACCCATTATCCACAAAAATAAAATATTCAATAATAGAGTGTATCCTCCATGATCTAGATATAATTCTCCTTCTAACATTTATTGTGTTAATGTTATGTTGTACTCAACCTTACCCGCATCCTTATCACATCATAGAGACTCTTCCAAAACCATGAGACAAAAATAGTATCCTTATTTGAATCAATAAAAGAGGGAACCCATAGAAAACACAAAAACCCCTCCGTATGTAGCTTAATGATGTATATAACTTTAGTGGTGACCTATAAAATGATGAACTGAGTTGATATTTTCAACTGACGAATCACTACCCAGAAATAATTCCTCTGGGGAGTCTATGGTAATCTAACAAAAAAATCGATGGACACCTCATCCCATTTCCAACCTATATCTAGAAGGTTCTTGAGTATCCTAAAATGTTTCATATGATCTTATATTATCTTTTGGTATGGTTAAAGGTGGGGCACGTAATATTCAATGTCACACATCATACAAGACCACAAAAATCACCATATCATGTATTAAAAAATCATTTTAGTTCCCAAATGAATTTTCTATATATAACTATGATATTCAAATCAAAATGATATCCTTAAAGATTCTTGTACGAAAGAATTATCTCCACAACCAGGAATACCATCTTAAGAGTAATAAAAACATGAAATGGTATCCGAATAATAAATTATCTTACAAATTTACATAAATGAAACATCTTTTTAATAATCCTACATAATAGACTCAATGAGAGATGATAATAACTGGAAACTAATCCAAATCATACCTAAATCATTTTTCTAGTATTATAGTTACCACTCAATAGATCCCCATAGTGTTAAACGCCTCCTTTAATACTAAAATTTTATATAATGGTGTGTTCCTATTGGTAGAATATAAAATTTCATTCCCATTCTCTAAAGGTATAAATGATTATGGTGAAAAATGTATAACAATAATTGTCCCACTACATCTTTTTCATATTCATCTCCGTCTGAGAAAATATATAACTAAATCTCTTATGGTTTGAAAATACTGTGAACCACTCTCCAAAATGATATTATATGTATCATTTAATATGATTCATAACAAAAAAAACACATATTTCATTAATGTGGTAATTACTATTATTAAATTGAATATAGAGAGATAAATAATCAATCACATGATCATTCTACATTATCACACACCCAGAAACATTAAAATAATAACCACAAAAAACCAAATACCCCCAACAGGGATCAAGTAAGATCACAAAAGGAGTTGATTCTAAAACTTATTTTAGATCATCAAAGGATGATGGACACATTTAATCCAATGTGAATTTCACCCCTTTACTAGGAATAGTTTTAAATGATTCTTTCAGCCCTGGAAAATAATTACTGAACAACAAATGGAATTGACTAAGGCCATTGAAACTTTAAATTTAAAACAATTTTTATATGTATTCTCATGTCAAGGCCACCTTCATCCTATATTAATCAACTGATAATCCATTATCATAAATAAAAACCCTACTAACTTCACTTCTTTTTTCTAGAAACAAGATTTAAGTATATTTTTATAAAAATGATGAATCTTTAGTATCTCAATAGCCAAATTCCAACAGTTCTCAGGATCTATCATATTTCTCGAATAAATTGAATTATAATCCACAGACACTAAAAAAAGTGGCATAATACATATGGAATATTTGGTTCATCAAAGACATGAAAACTATAAGACTTTTAGTTAAACCAAACCACATTAAATGAAAACTTAAATGTCTATAAATAATCAAAAAATCCCTCTCTGATTTGTAAATATCATGAACTTTTATATGATGATAAGTTTAGTAAATATCAATATTAGAAAAAATATTATCTACCATTAACTATTAAAACTAACCATCCTTATGTGAAAATGGATACATATTCTTAATCATAACCTTGTTCAAATTCTTTTAGTCCCCAATAAAGTAGATATAATGATATATCTTCTTAGATATGACCATATGGGTTGCCAAAGGAAATATAATAAGGTGACACAAAATATTCTTCCTCAGTTCGACCAACTAAATCTTGAGCTCTTACAGTTTTACAGGCTCTATATAATAAGTGGGTTTCGAAAATGGTTTAATACATAGAACTAGATCAATCGTAAACTCAACCTCACTCTATATGGGAATAATAATGAAATCATCTTGGAAAACCATAGTAAAATACCTAACAATCATGGAAATATTACATACTAAAATATGCCATGAAGATCCACTATATCATTAGAGGATAAACTCTCGAGATTGATGAAGTAAGATCCTACATGACTTAAAATTGAATACCACTCTACATAGAACACCCATGATCTCCCATAATCCAAATGAAATAATTCATGCTGAAGTTAGAAATAAAATAAACATGATGAAAGATTATACAATCTGTCCTGTTTATGATTTCAAATATATCTAGATTGTAAATGATGAAATTGAAGACCAATATTACATTGTCCATCGATAGTGGTCAGGAATAAAACCAAAACACACACTATTTCCTCTTTTTTTGAGGATTAACTAAATCCTTAATAATCATTATGATCTCTATTGTATGTTAATTTATATCCAAAAATAAAATTGATACAAACAAGTGTGAGGAATTTGTATCAAATAAAGTAGTCACTTATGATGATTCGATAAATATGGTAAGATGGAACACCATCTACCACTATTAGAACCACGTCAACTATGTGAAGGGGATTCACTCATGAGGCCTATGGCTATATCCCTATAGTCATTGAATCATATGAATGTTTCATAGTATCCTTTGGAGTTGATAATACATGACCATAATATTTTATAGAAATAGGCTTATAGAAACACTATAGATCACATTATCTTCCTTGGATGATATTTATATATTCAGTTGTGGAATAAAAATGTTGGGGTTTCACATTATTCTCACACTAAAAGAAGTCAGTGTTAAACTACTAGTTGCTACTAAAGGTGAAATAGATGCCCACTACTAAGAAAAACCACCACCACTCATGTGATAGTTATTCTACATATTATTTATCCCCATAATTATACTAAATATTTTACTAGTTGGATGTGAAGTGTAAGAATAACTAAACATGCATTTTATAACCATATCTTCCATAATTTCAATGTCTGGTATCTCCATATTGGATGATTGATTTATCATAAATACATATAGAATGATATCAAGCCAAAAACCCTACATGTACTTTTAATACTTCATATTTTACAAAAACTGATTGGTGTATATGGACACCATATTATCACCCTTATCTAATGAATAGTAATCCATATACATTAACATCATTAGAGTATATGGAGTAAAATATTAAAATATATGGGTATGGAAACTCTTAACACATGTATGTCTACTTGAATCATGGATTCCCACCATTTTTTACCAAGAACCTTATGTTTTAAAGATTCACACTCTAGCTTGATATTCTTAGGGGTATTAAGGAATTAAATGATATTATTGATATCTCACAATTATTCATCTCGCTAGAGGTTTCAATTAATTTCATTAAAGACGGTGTATAATCACATAAGAATAATCATGATCAGTAAATTTTTCCCAAAACACTTCGACATACCTCCAAAACCATGTTCCTACCATATCTCTTGTCCAGAAACTTTGCAGAACTGAGTAAAACCACCTTTAATAAAAAATGGTTAGGAACCTTAGCCAAATACCCACTCAAACTGATACATGACCTAAACCATCACATACTCAAAGGGTGTTCTCAAACAATACTGAATTGGGACTATAACCCAAGGATCAACAACAACTAGAGCGAATAATTTCACCGAAAGTGAAATAAACATGATGAAACATATATATACACAATGTAGAGAGAAACTGTCTAAATGATAACAAAAAAAATTTACACAAAATTGAAAATAAATAAATGATAGAATTAAAAATTAGGTAAATATCCTCAATGTAAATTTCCAAAAGAAATGAACAACAAGAACTTATACAACTACTCTATGAGATGGTGTGTGGAACAACCATCATCTCATAACCAACAATGCAAAAACAGCTAGAAAAAAACTAACCACCTCACAACAGAACCTTTCATTTACCTATATTGAATGATATCACAAGTTCTACCGCTATAGAAGGGGTGAATATGGTGTGGGATAAATAGGATCAGTAGGTTCTAAACATAGTGTTGTATATCAAGTGTCTATTTAAAAATTTATACATTCTCATATGTAAATAAATCCGGGAATACTAATGAGTAAAAAGGTGTTATATAAAAAAATATAGTAAATAAGTCCCCTTTTTCCGCATTTTCAAATTATCTTGGTAAATTAGTTTCAAATCATGTTTAATATATAAATCATATAAAATCAAGGCTTGTATAATATATATAAAAATCCAATTTTTTTAAAACCTATGCAATGATAACATCACTACAAGGATCAGTGTAGGATAAGGCAACTAACACTCTCATATCTAAAAAATGAAAAACACATGTATCATGTCTATTGAAATATTCATTTAATTGATATAGAAAAGTAACACCCCAATATGTGAAAATCCCAACAGAACTAATATGTCCTTTGAAAAAAAATTCTATGGAGACGAGAAACACCCCATGAGTGGTCCCCCGACAGTATCAATGGATGTGGCCTATTACTACACTATCCAAATTGCCATCGAAGGCTTTACATGCACTGACATTATAAACCATTTAATAAAAAAAATTATTTGAAAACCATTTAAAAAATACATTTCAATGTTCTTTGATAATTTTTTTATTTTACCAAAAAAAGGTTGAACCAAATTTTCTCAATGAAAAATTTTCACAAAAAAATTTTAATTATGATACTCCATTTGTAAAAAATATTATTAAAAACTATATAAATATTTTTCATAAAACAATAACTATATATATAACCACATGTAAGAAACCCAGGTCACACATGACCATGATGGGTCCCCCAACACGTAATAATGAAGAGAAAACAATGGTTTTCCTATAATCAATACATAAATATTAAAATCAATTAAATTAAAAAATCGATCATTACGGTGATAACACAACATGTACCTCCACTACTGGAAAGGGAGGTTTTCACAACACCAACATATCAACAGTTTTCTTAAACCGTTGGTGTACATTAATTTTACCAACATTTTGAGTAATCTATTGGTAATGTCTACTCTATACCAATACTTCAATAAAACATTTGGTATCTAGTGGTTTTAATGGTAATATACCAACAGTTTTTTAAAACCATTAGTTAAGGATTTCTTTCCCAATGGTTTTGATAAATGGTTGGGAATTTTTGGCCCTAAATTGGAAAAATCTTAGGCTCCCCCATTCCGCATGGCTGCAACACCAAACAGAAGCAGGGAGAAAGATTTTGTTTACCCTACTGCCATAATTCTTCAATCTCCAAAAATATTTTGTTCATCACTTGTAATTTGTAATTACACCTTAATTTTATTATTCTTCATCTACTATTTTGATTTTCTATATTCATTTTTGTGAATTAGAGAAGTAGAAATCCTACTATGGAAATCCTTGACTAGGAAGTTGTCTGTTTCGATGGAATTCCATCTTGGTTTGTGAATGTTTTTTATGAAAGCTGGCCCTTTTTTATCTGGGCTATCAAGTATTTGGAGATTTGGACTGTCTAAAACCTATATTTATTCACTAGAATAGAATCATTAAATATTTCCCAAATCATTTAATGAATTTAAATGGGTAATCTAGGTTTTGTGTCTTTATTTTTGTTTGATTATGGTTTGGGTGAGGAAAAAATGGAGGATAGAAATTTTTATTCCTTGATCTCAAATGGATTATTGACCTATGTAGACTCTGAGTACACAGTTCAATATCCACTATTCTTAGTGGTTCCTAGTTGGTTATAACTCACTACCATGTCACTAGGTAATTCATTACCATTAGTTCATCACTTCGGTAATTTTCTAGGAGTTTTGTCTTGTTTTAGTATCATTTTTTATGAGTGAGCATTAAAGGAGAAAAATATTTTGTAATGGAAAATTATTTCATTCAAATGGTTTTGGATTGAAAAAATGGACTTTAAATGATTTTTTTAATTTGGTGAATTCTTTTATTCTAGAATTTTACTTTGTATGGTCTACACTTCTAATCTGTAAGTGATACATTCATTTTAATGTTCTACAACTACTATTTTGGTTTTCTGTTTTTATTTGGGTGTGTATGACTTTTGTTTTATGGTTGATTTTGGTGTCTGTGTTGGGCGTTGGCAGTGGCACACATATAGTGATTATACTATGGGTTTGGTCTATAGTGATAAGTTGTAATGTAAACCAAATTTGATTCAAAAAGAATTATGATTTGACATCATCTATAAATTTTATGTTTTTAGAAGTCTTGGTATTACTTGTAATTTTGTGTTAATATCATCCATATTCCACATTATTCACATCATGGTAAGAATGTGTAATGATGTTGTTGAGATCAGAGAGAAAACTCAGACAGTCCAGGTTGTTTA
Organism: Viscum album; assembly: GCA_963277665.1. Classification (NCBI taxonomy): domain Eukaryota; kingdom Viridiplantae; phylum Streptophyta; class Magnoliopsida; order Santalales; family Viscaceae; genus Viscum; species Viscum album. Next base: position 438,908,560 of record OY728158.1, read on the forward strand.
TAGTGGCATGGTTAGTCATGAGTGATAATTTTCTTCTTAAGATGACCATATGAATATAACTTTAGTGTCAATTAAATATGATTCTCACTTTACGTTGTTTATTATGCCTCTTTCTTGGGCAATACTCACATTTATGATGGTGGGGTGCTTTTAACTAGCCATGCTGGAATGTTTGGACATCCATAACAATGTTAGATAAGTAATAATTTTAATATAGTAATCTTGTTATCATTGATATACTTTATTATTAATCTCAAATCTAAAAATAAATGTTTTTTTATTTAAATTATGAAATTAAACCTTTTTACAAGCCACGAAAAACCTATTAGTATTGAAGCATAAACTTTATCCACCCATGGGGTGATCTTGACTTGGGTAACTAATTGGGTAATAAATGGTATGACAATAGAGGTACCAATAATGAGTTATTGAACATGAGTGAATGATTTGGGATTCCTATAACACATAATGGGACCTGAGGCATCTTCCTCTTACAAGAGACCTAATAAAAATGAATACAAATAATTTTAATTTTAATTTTTGAGTACTTGTTCTTTGATTAATGATTTAGATTTCCATGAGGAAACCAACCAAGGATTCATCTAAAAATTATATATTTTGATTCCATTTGGAAATACTTTATGATTCATGATGATTTGGTTTAGAATACCTTGATGAAATCTACCCTGTATTCATAGTGATTGTGACTTAGGAAGCCTTGGGGAAGTCCCTGATGATTTCTAAACTAGAGGCATCTCTCTTTAAATAGGATGGGAACTCGTTCCTCCCTATAAATCTATCTGAATTCAATCAATTAGTATATCTTTACATTGTTTTAATAGTTCACTACATCAAATAGAAAATCTTTCCTTTATCGTTTACTTAATTATATTTTCAATTAAACTTAAATCTTATTGAATTGTTTATGATGAAATGAATTATAACAATTCATTCTATATAATGAATAGAAGTTTTATGTATGAAACTGATCAGATCTCAAGTTATTTTCAAAACAACTTGGAGATATTTTTAGTTTTTTTATTTTATAATGCTTCAGATAGTGGTTGCATACACTGAACAGGTTCCAATTATTTTAGAAGACCTTAGTTGAGCCATGAAGAAGTCATCTACCACATAACCAAATATAGTTTTCAAGAAAACTACTTTTTGTGGTATCACAATAAGGTAAAATGAAATCTCAAAATGATGATAATCAAAATGAAAGGATTGGATTGGAGATTTTGTTAGTTGACCAGTTTCAGTTTATTCTTTTTCATAAAAAAGAAAGAATTCCGACCCAAGAAGACTTCAATATGAGCACGCATGATGCGTCTAATGAAAATGATGATATTGTAATGGTGAAAAAATTGAATGATGCTGCCACGACTCCAGTATATAGACAGTTCGATAAAATGAAAAAGCTGAAATTTTTAATTCGATTGTTTCATGGGAAAACTATGTATGGGATTTCTAATACAACAATCATTTACATTCTTACTTTATTGAAGGATTTACATCTAAATGATTCAGATATTCCCTCAAACCAAAATATGGAATCGAAGTTAGTTGAGGAACTTGGATTTTCAGGAAACAAAATTCATGCTTTCATGAAATATTGCAATATATTCTGGGAGGAAACCGCTGAACAAAAAAATTGTATAAAATATGGAACATCCCGCTAAATGTCAAAGTCTGATGAAACACAATCCCGCATGCCACAAAATGTAATGTGGCACTTTCCATTGATCCCAGGAATCCAGAATCTTTTTATGTATGATAACTTATTAATAAAAATGAGATGGAATGATACCAAGATAAAGAATACTAATGATAAGTTGGTTCACTCTGAAGATGGATTTTCATGGCAGAGATTTGATGCTCGATATCATGATTTTGCAGTTAGCGTGCGTAATGTGAGACTGGGTCTTTCATGCGATAGTTTTAATCTGTTTAGGATTATGCTTACATCACACAACACATGGCCAGTTTTTATACACATTTATAATATTCCCCCATGGTTGTGTATGAAAAAACCTTTCACTTTTATGAGTATACTCATATCTGTCCCTTCTGATCCAGACAATGATATTAACGTATACATGAAACCTATAATGAAATAGTTGAACTTCTTTGGTATGGGGGTGTGCACACATATGATGAATGTTCAAAAGACATATTTCAGATGAATGTTATGCTAATGTGGATGATCCATGATTTTCCAGCTTATGCAATGATGTATGGATGGAAAAAGAAGGGAAAATTTTCATGACCTATTTGTATGAAGAATACATGATCCAGTAGACTAAAACATCATTGTATTTTCAGTTAAATGGTACATCAAATATTATTTCCCATGGACCATCCATATATATATAATCAACGAAAATTTGATAATACCACAAAGACTGATGGTCCACCTCAGCGTATGTTTGGAACAGATGTGCTTAATGAATTGAAAGATTTTGGTTTTTAATTCGTGAAGGACCAAATGCAATCTTGAATGAGAAAAAAATTTTCCACTGGAACCTGTTACAATTGGAGGAAGAGGAGTATCTTTTATTATTTTCCTTACTGTTCAACCAATTTATTACGTCATTGATTAAACATAATGCACATTGAAAAGTATATATGTGAAATGTTTCTTTCGATACTTGTAAATGTTAAGTGAAAGACAAAAGATGATTTACAGTGTCAGCATGACTTGGGGGATTGGGGCATCAGACCAGAATTGCATCCTATTTGTATCAATGAAAATAAAGGGAAAGTTTTATGTGCTTCTTATGTGATGAAACCTACCAAAAAAACAATTTCTAGAAGTATTAGAGACTATTAGAGTTCATCATGGCTATTCAAGAAACATATCAAAATGGGTAAATAGAAGAGATTTGGAGCTAAAATCATTGAAGACACATGATTATCTTGTTCTTATGAATGATTTGATTCCAATAGCAATCCATCATCTTTTTTCTAATAATGTAAGGGTGACTGTTATTGGGTTGTTCCATTTGATTAGATATCTTTGTTCTAAGAACAGTTCCAAGTCATTCTTACCAAAAATGTTGATAGATGCCCCATTAATTTTGTGTGAGTTGGGGAAAATATTTCCTCCATAAATTTTGACATGCATGCTACATATGACTGTCCATATTCCCACTGAAATACTTATCGGATGACCTATTTATTTTCTTTGGATGTATACAACAGAAATAAATATGTACAAATTAATGTATTATGTCTGAAACAGTAATCATCATGAAGGTTCAATCGTGAATGGTTACATGGATAAAAAATGTATGGATTTCTTCTAAATGTATCTGTCTTATCTTATTACAATAATTAATAGACCAATGATAAATGAAGAAGAACAATATGAGAAAAATGAACCTTGTTTTCCATCACTTCATCAAATAGGAGGAATTATTGGATCATATACATTGAAGACATTAATCCTTGAAGAGCAGGAGACAACACATCGCACAGTTTTGCAGGTATAGAGTTTTCATGCTGACTCTCTCTCTGAGGAAGTAAGATATTTGCTTTTTTTTCCTAATATTATGGTTTGTGTTTTTAAATCAATTGTTATCAATGGGTAAAAATTTATTATCACTGAATGAGAAAATAACTTCATAACACAACATAATAGTGTTATGGTTACTACCACAATAGATTGTTATTCCAGTGCATCAGATATTAGACTGAAATTTGAAAATGTGGGTTATTATTGAGTCGTTGAAAAAATAATAATGATATATTATTACTCTCATGGAAGAGTCGCAATGTTAAATTCCATAGGTTTCATTCAATGACGAGACATGGCATATTTATTGATGACTGTGGATTTTGAGTAATTAATATGACTCATACTCTTACTACCGAATGCACCATATGTATTGGCATCAATGGCCAAACAAGTTTTTTATGTCAATGAAAAACATTGTCCTGAATTTGGTGTCATAGTTGAAGTAATTCCAAATAATATTTTTTTCTTATGGTGCTGATGGAGTTGACACCATCCCTACATCCATTGGAACCAATCCATTTATTTTTTTGATGACTCCAATAGCTCTATTGTCAGATTCGACTATGAACATAATGTTGTGGGGGGAAATATATAAAATAATCCATTCAAGTTCTCAATTCATTTGGTTTAACTCGAGTTGGGTTCTTAAGGTTGGTTCTATTCAAATTGATTTAATATTGAACCTTCATTATCTAACTGAGCTAAAGAAATTAAATTTTCCCTTAATTTTGACAATTGCTTTTCCCTCTCATTTATTTTGTTTTTGGGTTTACACATAAGTTATCCATTTCTATTTACTTCCATATTTGTTTTCAAATGCATGAAATGAAACCAATTAAAAAGAGGTGACATAAACAGATTATGGAAAATAATCGACACATGACCGAGCTGGGCATTCCAACACTTGTTCCTACGGTGAGTATTTTATTTCAAATATATTTATTTGAAATATATATAATGTCTTGGAAATTTTTTTAACATTTTTGCAGGATCCATCAACTTGGGGATAGTTATTTGATGAGTAGCCGAGTAGTGGTCCCATAACTCGGGGTGTTCGTTCGAGGGGGGGGGGGGGCAGGGGGGTAGTACGGGAGAAAGATGATCTGGTCAGTGTACCCGATTAGACCCTACCCCTCCCACTGACATACCATCCATCCCACATTCCATCCCTGGTTTACCATTAGGGACACACGAGATATTTAGGCTTCCCATGTTTTCACGACCCTTTACATCTGTCCATTCTCACCCATTTGTACAATATCAGACGATGATTCCCACTCCCCATCGAACATTTGTCCAGCCATCCCTATCATCATATTTTACTACTTCTTTGATCTCTCTAGGATTTTATTTTCCATCTTCTTCGACTCCTCCACCACCACAATTTATCACTATGGAGCATATATTGGGACTCACTCCATCCGTACAGCGTGTTCCTTCATTTTCTGCATATCCAGCGGTGCCCATTGATTAGACTACCACGTGTATACTTAGACAACCCTAAAAATTGTTACACCTGTATTTATTTTCATTATAACATGTATTGATAAATATTTGTTTTTTCATCATGAAAAATACATCTTCTGATAAGAGGTGGGGAAAGTGGTGTACATGCATGGGTACATTGTAGAACCACAACACGCAGTTGATGGTGGACTATAATGAATATAGTAAGATGATTGAGACATCAAGGCAACCATGTCAATGTTTTTTGGCGATGCATGTCAAATACGCCGACATCATTCATGTCTCCCCACTCTCATTGAGGCAAATGCCAAATGAAGTCAATGATAAAGCCTAGGGATAGATATGGGTATAAAAATCAGTTTTACTTAATGCTATAAATTAATTTTTTTGTTTATATGAATTATTATTTTGGTTTAAGCTATGGTTTAATTTCCTTGATGGTGAGGGTGAAGGACCAGCCCATCTAAAGGATTTTGAAAATCATTGGAGAGCTTATAAGGATGAGTTGTATATTGGATGACATGATAGAGTGTGCACAGATTTGGAGGTGGTCCCAATCGTGGATTATTTTCCATTAGAATATTATAAAAAAATGATTACTCATTGGGAAACTGGCCAATTTAAGGTATTAATCAAAATAGAAGTATTTAAATAAAAATTTTCATGTTTTTTGTTAATACTAACTATTGAATTTTATTTAGGATACATATGAAAAAAACATTGATGCGATGAAATAAATCCACACATATGGACGTACAAAGATTCCAGATCATGAGAGACAGCTGGTATGATAGTTTATAATCTTTCTCTAAAACATGCACTTTCTATTGCTTCCTCCGTAATTTATTCGATTGATAAACTTATGATATACTTTTTGTTATGTAATTTCTGTTTTTTTGGTGTCCTATTATTAATTATGGTTTCCTAAATTCAATGTCATTGTAGAGGAACAAATTGAATGTAGAAGGATGTGTGCCTTGAGCAAAACTGTTTTTCTCGAGTAGAAAGAAGAAAGATGGATGTGCGGTTAATAGACTAAATCAATAGTAGATTTTAAGTTTACTTTGTAGATTTAAAATTTTAATCTCTGTTTTGTAACTTAATAACATATTTATATTTTTAACAGGCTTATTTTGAGGTCCTTTATGTCTATAAAACTAACAATTTGGGGCCAAACTATCACTCACATCATGTGTTTGGAAATTATCACCCTGGTAGAGTGAACTGCCATCTAGAGAAGAGTATAGTTCTGATGAGTTATTGGCCCTCCTCAGGTATGAGTTGTAGTGCCACCGAGTTGTAGTAGGTTAAGTTATATGTAGAATATGCTAAAAGAATGGCCACATAGAAACCACATAGTATGCTATGTAAAACACTGCATTTATGAACCAGATGGTAGCTTTACGTGCAACACATCCACCAGAGAACATCAATGCTTGTGAGGAATATATGTCATCAATTCATTATATATATGGTGCACCAGGTGGAAGTTTAGTGGTGGTCGAGACGATGGAAAAGAGAAGGTCGAGGTGGAGGAGGAGGAGGCTGAGGAGGAGGTCGAGGCTGAGTAAGAGGCTGAGGCGTAGGAGGAAGGTGATGTGGAGGTCGAGGCTGAGTACGAGGGTGAGGAGGAGGTAGAGGGTGACGATGGGGAAGATGATGAGAACACGGGTGAGGGTGGGGATGATGGTGATGATAATGATGGTGATGGGGGAGATATTCATCCATTACATTTTTGACAGATATTACTGACCATTGATGTTTATTGATTTTTTGTGCCTTAATATATGTGTGATTAGGTAGGTCACATTATCTTTAATTTTTTATCTATTAATAATAAATCTTGATTTGATGAATTTTTGTGAAATCCCCGTATTTTAATGAAATTTTAATTTTTTAGAAGTTGATATAATGAAATTATTTTTTTAAACCTCAAAGAATTTTCTTAGAAAATTTGTAAATACCATCCCATGAATCAAAGAAAGCCCCCCTGATAGCCCCACAGACAGTCCCCCAGACAGCCCCCACCCTCCTCCCTGGACCCTGTACAACCCCTAGACAACCACCACTATCCTCTCTGGACCCCAAACATCGCCCCAGATTGCCCCTCAGACAGCCCCCCTCCCCTCAAGACCCCAAACAGCCCCCAAAAGACCCCAGACACACCACAGACAGCCCCCCCCCCTCCTCCTTGGATACCAGATATCCCCCGAGACAACCCCCTAGATAGCCCTTAGATAACCCCCAGATAGCCTCCCCACCCTCCTACTTGGACCCCAGACAACCCCCCAAACATCCCCCCACACTTCCTTCCATGACCCCAGACAGCCCCCTAAACAACCCCTAGCGAGCCCCCCACCTTCCTCTATATACCCCGGATCCCAATCTAAGCTCTCTTCAAGATTCACCCTAAATCCCAAAATAAAAGAAGGTTTTAGAGATTCAGAAGAAGATGATAGAAGAGTGAAAACCCTAATATAAAATGAGGAAGAAAAGAGACGATTAGACTCACCCGGATCTTTAATCCACACTTGAAGGCACTCAAAATGTCGAACTGACATGTACGAGTAAACCCCGGCTCAAACCATGTCATGGTGTGGACGATAACACTAAAAGTGTATCACTTTAAATTTAAATGAACAAAATTTTAAATGAAAAAAAACTAACATACAACAAACCAACCAAACGGATTTGGATTGTGCTGATACCTTACCACAAAGATCCATGGGTCATTTTTGACAGTTACAAGTCAACCCCTCCTCAATCTGAGGAATGGTGTGGCCGGTTCCACTCAAAATATTTCACATTTATTTGAAATGGACAACATTGTATGTGAAAAAAAAAACTGGCATACAGAAAAATAGACAAAAAACATTAGGATTCTATTGAATCTTTAGGAAAATGATCCATGGGTCATTTGTGACGTGTACGAGTCAACCCCGCCTCAATATGAGGCACCGTTTGGACGGTAACACTCGAAGTGTGTCACTTTTATTTGAAATGGACAACATTTTAAGTGAAAAAAACAATTGGCATACTAAAAACCAACCAAACACATTCATATTCTATTGATAATTTATGAAAAGGATACAAGGGCCATTTTTTGACATGTACAAGTCAACCCCCCCCCCCCTTAATAGGAGGCACGGTGTGGCCGATACCACTCAAATTGTCTCAATTTTATTTGAAATCGAAAACATTTTAAGTGAAAACATCAACTAGCATATGGAAAAAAGGCCAAATGCATTTGGATTGTATTGATACATTTAAAAAATATTCCATTGGTCATTTTTTATGTGTACGAGTCAACCCTTCTTCTATAAAAGGCATAGTGTGGATGGTACCACTCAAAGTGTCTCACTTTTATTTGAAATGGACAAAATTTTAAGTGAAAACAACAACTGGCATACGAAAAACTAACCAAACACATTAGTATTATATAGATACTTTAAAAAAAATTCCATTCCCCATTTGTGATGTGTATGAGTCATCCCTGCCTCAATATGAGGCATAGTGTGGTCGGTACAACTCAATATGTCTGCCTTTTGTTTAAAATCGATACTCTTTTAAGTAAAAACAAATGGCACATGGAAAATTGAACAAACATATTCAGATTGTGTTGATACATTATAATAATGATTCATGGGTCATTTGTGACATGTATGAGTCAACCCCACCTCAATATGAGGCATGGTGTTGCCGGTACCACTCAATGTGTCTCGCTTTTATTTGAAATGGACAATATTTTTGGTGAAAGAACTACTAGCATATGGAAAACTGACCAAACGAATTCAGATTGTGTTGATACTTTATAAAAATGATCCATGGGTCATTTTTGATTTGTATGAGTAAACCCCACCTCAATCCAAGTCACGGTGTGGCCGGTACCACTCAAAGTGTATCACTTTTATTTCAAATGGACAACATCTAAAGTGAAAACAACAATTCGCATATGGGAAATTGACCAAACGTAATCAGATACTGTTTTTTACTTTAGAAAAAAAATCCATGGGTCATCTGTGACATGTAAGAATCAACCCCGCCTCAAACCAAGGCATGTTGTGGAGGTACCACTGAAAGTGTCTCACTTTTATTTGAAAAGGACATCAATTTAAGTGAAAACAACAACTGGAATAAGTAAAACTGACCAAACGCCTTCATATTGTATTGATACTTTTGGAATAGGATCCATGGGTCATTTGTGACCTGTATGAGTCAACCCCACCACAATCCAAGGCATGTTGTGGCCTGTACCACCCAATGTGTTTTTCTTTTTGTTTAAAATTGATACTTTTTAAAGTAAAAACTAATGGCATATGGAAAACTAACTAAATGCATTATAATTGTGTTGATATATTAGGAAAAAGATCCATGGGTAATTTAGGAAATGTAAGAGTCAACCCAACCTCAATCCGAGGTGCGGTGTGGCTGGCACCACTCAAACTGTCTCTCTTTTGTTTCAAATGGACACCATTTTAAGTGAATACAACAAATGAATTACGAAAACTGACCAAAGTCATTCTTATTTTGTTGAAACATTAGGAAAACAATCCAAGGGTTATATGTGATGTGTAAGAGTAACCGCATCATCAATACGAGGGCAGGTATGGCCAACACCACTCAAACTATCTCACTTTTTTTTTTGAAATGGACAGGATTTTAAGTGAAAACCACAACTGGCATACGAAAAACTGAACAAAGGCATCCAGATTGTGTTGATACTTTTGGAAAACAATACATGCCTAATATTGGACGTGAAATTGTCAACCCCGCATCAATTCAAGGCACGGTGTGGCCAGCACCACTAAAAGTGTCTCTCGTTTGTTTAAAATGGACATCATTTTAAGTGAAAACAACAACTAAAATACGGAAAACTGAACAAAAGTATTTTGATTCTATTGAGACATTATGTCAAAGATCCAAGGGTCATATGTTACGTTTAAAATTCAACATCTCCTCTAGGTTAATCTCAGTGTGGCCGGAACCACTCTTAGTGTCCCTCTTTTGTTTAAAATGGACATCATTTTAAGTGAAAACAACAATTAACATACAGAAAAACTAACCAAATGCATTAATATTCTTTTGAAAATATAGGAAAAATATATATGGGTCTTATGTGATGTGTACGAGTCAATCCTTCCTCAATCTGAGGCCCAGTGTGGCTGACACCACTCAAAGTGTCTCTCTTTGGTTTAAAATGGACATCATTTTAAGTGAAAACAAAAACTGACATACAGAAAACTAACCAAACACATTCGGATTATTATGAAACTTTAGGAAAGAGAACCATGGGTCATATGTGACTTGTATGAGTCAAACCCAACTCAATATGAGGTGTTTTGTAGCTGGTATCACTCTACTTGTCTCTCTTTTGTTTATAATGGACATTATTTAAAGTAAAAACAACTAGAAAATAGAAAACTGACCAAACATATTCAGATTGTGTTGATACTTTAGAAAATGATACATGGGTCATATGTGATGTGTAAGAGTCAACCCTTACTCAATATGAGGTGCGGTGTGGCCGGAACAACTCAAAGTGTCTCACATTTATTTGAAATGGAAAACATTTTAAGTGAAAACAGTAACTGGTATACAGAAAACTGACCAAACGCATTCAGATTCTATTTATACTTTATGACAACGATCCATGAGTCATCCCTGACATGCACGAGTCAACCCCACCTCAATTCGAGGTATGGTGTGACCGGTATCACTCCAAGTGTATGTATTTTATTCAAAATGGACATCATTTTATGTAAAAACAACTAGTATACGGAAAACTGACCAAACGTATTTGGATTCTATTGCTCCTTTATTTTGGGGTTATTAACATCTAATTTATGAATTCAATCATGTATATGTTATAGAAAATGAAACATTTTATGTATTATTTATTCTATATGTCCCACCCCCTAGACACCACACCCCCATGGACAGCCCCCACCCCTGGACACCCCCACTCCCCGGGACACCCCCAACCCCTTGTATGTCATATTATATATGTGTTATATATAATTCAAAATTCTATATGATACATAATTAATTTATTATGTGTTATTAATTAGTAATTAATAATTCATTACATGATTCATTCATCATGTATTCAATTGAGAATTAAATTTTGAATTCTGTATTGTATAGGGAAATTGGGTTCATATACATGATTATAATTGTGGTGCATTCCGTGGTTATAAGAGCATCCTATTTTTATGTTCATTTGTGTACTATAGAATGTGTTTTTTGTTTTTTTTAAGAGTGTATGCAGGTGTATGTAGTTGAGTGTGCAGTGGAAGAGATTTTAGGTGGCTGGTCTTCCAAATTCTTGAAATACACTATACCAACTGTTTACTAAACATGTTGGTTTAGGGGGATACATATTTTTACCAAAAGTTTTAGTAAACCGTTTGTAAAACATGATAATGATAGTATTTACAAGTATTTTAAAAACTGTTGGGAATACTCCTATATACCAACGATTATTTAAACCATTGGGAAACAAGGATTACATTGCATTTCCCAACGGTTATTCTAAAACCGTTGGTAATGGGCTATCACATTGCCTTACTTATCAATGGTTTTCCAAACCATTGTTATATAGTATACCCATGGTTTGTGAGATTTTAACAATGGTTTTAAACCATTGGTAATGCCTTTGTTTCCAGTAGTGCTCAAGAAACTCATGTGCCACAACACAAATAACATCGACGATGGCCTCTTATGGAAAATCACACATTAGATCTATAAGGGATCAATAAAATCACCAACATAAGACCAACTAATATGAAAACTTCGTAAAATAGTTCTACTACAATCAATGGAAATAAAGAATTATAAAGATCGCTTACCTAGAGATTTTAAGAACAACCACAATGGAGATCAGTCTCTTAATGAAATGATCCGAAATAAGTGTATATACTAATTTTATTGTATTGGTTGTTGGTTTTGATGAAAATTCCTCCATATTAAGTGAAAATAAAATGAGACAATGTCACGACCCCCTCCCAGCAAAGATTCTCCTTCTTGAGCGGGAAATGGTGAAAGGGAGATAATGACCCCCGAGTCTTGCCTCCAGTAGGCCCCGGATTGGCGACTAGAACAAGGGTATGTGTTTTCAAAAAAATGGGAGGAATTACCCTTTTGATTATTTAAGATCGGGAAATAGGATGAGTCAAAAATCACATGGAAAAGGAACAAGGTAATGAAAATAAACCCAAACCAATCTCACATACATGTTTAAACAATTCTGAAAAAATGTACAAGTACAAGAAAACTAAAAAGTGCAATACAAAAAGAAACAAGGGTACGGAAACAGCAATAACTCTAACTGTCTAGACTAGTAGGGTCCCGCACGACCCTGGTAGTCCTCATGGAAAGCTGAAAGTAAATGTAGGGTGAGCATATAAGTATACTTCGTAAGGAAACCTAAATCTCTCGTGCACTGGTGGGGAGACATCCAAATGTCTTGTGAGAACAACATAAGAACCAAATCCTAGCAAGGAATTGTAACCACCCAACCTCACAAGCCACATTCACCAAAACACAAAACAACAGGTATTAGTATATAAGGAAAATAGTATATGTGTACCCCACACCATTTTCCCCCAGTAGTTAGCTGCTCTTCCTAACAGAGAACATCCTGAAGCTACCACACTATTTATGCCCGCACTCACCTGGGCCACAAAAGCCACAAATCCCGCCCGCAGACACCTGGGCCTCACAAAACACATATCCCACCCACACACACCTTGGCCTCACAAACCAATATCCCACCAGCACACAACTGGGCCTCACAAACCACATATCCTGCCCGCACAAACCTGGGCCTCACAAACCACATATCTCGCCCGCAGACACTTGGGCCTAATCCCTAAGGTTCTTGGGAACAATAAACCTGTTCGAAGAGTCTTGGGCTAAAGTCATACCAATCGAAACCTACCTGGAGAGTCTTAGGTGTAAGGTCGCCTCAAGCCCTCACATCCTATGGAAGAAGGAGCAGGAAGGATCTAGTAACTAATGGGAAAACAACCTCTCACATGAAATGGGAGTGTTTGGAACTAGGCTCTCAACATGGGTGGGGTGAGAAAAAACACAATGATACAGATACATATATATATATATATACCAAACACACAGCCCAACCTATGGCTTCTAAACAGATAAACTGAGCACGTGCCTCGGCACTGCTACTACGAAGCGTGCATACAACAAACAAATCCAAACCCATTTAGGTTTTCATGTATCAATAGTATTAGTTTATTAGTTCCTTAACTACTGGGAAATTATCAAACCAGATCAAGCGTTTCGTAAAACAAAACCCTTCCAACCACAAATCATGTTTGATAGAACACAAGAAACAAAAAACCAACCTTTTTTATCATCAATCAATCCCCATTGATTGTTCCCACGTTTAATTTATTATCATTCCCCAAAGTTAATTTGTCAACTTTCCACTTTCTTTTAATATCAATCCTCATTACTGCAGCCCTGCTGCCACTATAACCACATCTCCACAACGGTGTCACAAAACAAGGATTGTGCCACATCATTTCACCTTTAATATCATTTTCCGCCGCCTCACTACCCATCCTATTCGTAATAACCCAGGATTCACCCCCACCCTTTTCACACACCACGTAACCAAACTAACACCCACATGTTCATTATTCTATTTTGTTCAACAGGGGTGATCACATGAGGGTTCCGAATATTCATTTAATTAGCGAATTTTACATGATTAACCAATTTCAAAATTCCACAAATAATCCATCCAAAAAATAGTCTAGAAAGATAGGGAAACATTTAATTGCAAAATCAAAGGTCCCCAACGACCGTGATTTTCAGTAGGCATAAGACTATTTGATGGATCGGATCCCTCGGCCCAGCAATATTGTCCGCTCTGGCCCAGTTGTTATCCCAGGCCTCACGGATTGAAAACGCGTTACTGAGGGAAAGGTAGGCACGGGAATTTCAAGCACCCACCAATCTCCCTCCACAACCGATGTGGGATTGGTTACCGGGGCACAGGCGCCAACAATCCTGGCGGGGGCCCAACAATCCTGGGCGCAGGACACAACATCCCCCCCCAAGCCCACACCGGTCCCGAGACCAACCACCCTTTGATACCAATTGATGGATCGGATCCCTCGGCCCAGCAATATTGTCCGCTCTGGCCTAGTTGTTATCCCAGGCCTCACGGCTTTAAAACGCGTTACTGAGGGGAAGGTAGGCACGAGAATTTCAAGCACCCACCAATCTCCCTCCACAACCGATGTGGGATTGGTTACCGGGGCACAGGCGTCATCAATCCTGGCGGGGGCCCAACAATCCTGGGCCCAGGACACAACACCCCCCCCCCAAGCCCACACCGGTCCCGAGACCAACCACCCTCTGATACCAATTGATGGATCGGATCCCTCGGCCCAACAATATTGTCCGCTCTGGCCCAGTTGTTATCCCAGGCCTCACGGCTTTAAAACGCGTTACTGAGGGGAAGGTAGGCACGGGAATTTCAAGCACCCACCAATCTCCCTCCACAACCGATGTGGGATTGGTTACTGGGGCACAGGCGCCAACAATCCTGGCGGGGGCCCAAAAATCCTGGGCCCAGGACACAACATCCCCCCCCCCAAGCCCACACCTGTCCCGAGACCAACCACCCTCTGATCAAAAGCATGGGGTCCAACATGAGGAACCCCCAACATCCGGGCAATCTCCAACGAAGTGATAGTGATGGGTTGCCCAAGAGCAGTGGAGGAGATGGTATCAATGTCATCAGAAACGGACCATGTCAAATGAGCATAGAACTCTTTGACAAGAAAAGGATAAATGACATCCTTTTCAGGGGGTTCAAAGAATGAATGCCATTGTTGATACTCAATAATCGAGAAAAGCTCAAGACGAGCAGTAGACAGCCAAGAATAATCAATTACCCTACCCGGCAGAATGACTTTGTTATGCCAAATGTCCGGGAGTTGAGGGATGGAAGGAGGAGGAGGAGCTTCTTGACCGATTCCCTTGCCTTTGCGTGTAGAGCGAGGTCCCATGATGGCAAAAGGAGCTAAAAAGAGAGATTGAGAGAACAAAGGAGTTTTGAGAGGACAAAAATCAAGAAGGGAGGCTAGGGTTTGGAGGGGCTGTGGTTTTAGGAGGAGCCGCCCGAGAGAGAAGAGAGAAATGAGGGAGGAAGGGTTTTAAAATCAATTTTACCCCTTCCTCGAGTCGGCCCAAAAAACAGAAACCCGACACCACCGGTTAACCGGTGATGTACCACCGGTTGACCAGTGGCACTAAAAGTCATAAAAAATATAAAAAACAGAATTAAAAAAAGTGTTTAAAAAAATTCTAATAAAAATAAAATATAAGCAAGCCAAGAAAGTCAAATATTTAATAGTGCTCATTGACGAATCATTCCTAACTCCCCTTTAATAAAATCAAGACGGTCAACCGGGAGCGGTTTGGTAAAAATATCAGCTAATTGGAAATCAGTAGGAATGAAGTCCAAAGTGATATCTCCTTTTTGAAAATGGTCACGAAGAAAATGATGCCTTAAGTCTATGTGCTTTGTCCTAGAATGTTGTATTGGATTCTTAGAGATACTAATGGCACTAGTGTTGTCACACCGAATAGGGACATGATCATAGGAAAGACCATAATCCAAGAGAGTGTGTTGCATCCAAATAATTTGGGCACAACAATTGCCAGCGGCTACATACTCGGCCTCGGCAGTAGAAAGAGCAACACAATTTTGCTTCTTGCTACTCCACGAAACAAGGGACTTGCCTAGCAGATGACAGGTTCCACTAGTACTCTTACGATCTAATTGACATCCTCCAAAATCAGCATCCGAATAAGAAGATAGTTCAAAAGAAGTATTTGAGGGATAAAATAAACCAAGATTTTTGGATCCTTTTAAATACTTAAAAATTCTTTTGACCGATTTAAGATGGGATTCTTTAGGATTGGCTTGAAAACGAGCACAAAGGCAAACACTAAACATGATGTCAGGACGGGTCGCAGTTAGGTAAAGTAGACTCCCGATCATACTCCTAGAAAGCTTGTTATCCACCGGTTTCTCGGCTTCGTTTAACGTAAGCTTACATGAAGTACTCATGGGTGTACTAATTTCCTTTACTTGATCCATACCAAAACGACTTAGAAGCTCGTTTGTGTATTTGCTTTGGCTTAGAGAAATACCTTTTGAATTTTGAAAGATTGGAAAACCAAGAAAAAATTTCAATTCTCCCATAAAACTCATTTCAAATTCTTTTCTCATTAAATCTGAAAAATCAGTACAAAGAGATTCTTTGGTAGAACCAAAGATAACATCATCAACATAAATTTGGACTATTAAAAGATCTTTTGAAGTGTGTTTTAAAAAGAGGGTACAATCGGCTTGACCCATTTTAAAATCATTTTCTAAAAGAAATTTTTTTAACCGCTCATACCAAGCCCGGGGGGCTTGCTTTAAGCCATAAAGAGCCTTGGTTAACTTAAAAACATGATTTGGAAATTTTGGATCTTCAAAACCGGGAGGTTGTTCAACAAAGATTTTTTCAGAAATAAAACCATTTAAAAAATCACTTTTAACATCCATTTGAAAAAGCTTAAAATTTAAGTGGGCGGCGAATGCCAACAAGATCCTAATGGATTCTAATCTAGAAACGGGGGCAAAGGTTTCACCATAATCGATTCCTTCTTCTTGATTATAGCCCTTAGCTACTAGGCGAGCCTTGTTCCGGGTTATGTTTCCTTGATCATCAAGTTTGTTCCTAAAAACCCATTTAGTGCCAATAATTGGATGATCATTGGGTCTTTCAACAAGAGTCCAAACATCATTTCTAGAGAATTGATTTAGTTCCTCTTGCATTGCAAGAACCCAATTCTCATCATTAATAGCATCATTAACGGTTTGAGGTTCTAGGTGAGAAATGAAGGCTTGATGTTCAACTTCATTGAGGATAGATCTTCTAGTTCGAGTACCGGCTTGAAGGTCACCTATGACAATTTCTAAAGGATGGTATCTAGAAGGTTTCCAAACCTTAGGCAAGGTGGAAGGCGAAGAAGGTGAAGAGGGTTCTTTATGGTCATCCTCCTTGGGAGGAGAAGAGGAATCATTCAAATGAAGCTTATCAAGCTTATCTTCAACATCCTCAATGACCGGGTGAGGTTTTGGAAGAGTTTCATCAAATTTGACATGAGATGATTCTTCGATGGTTTTTGAACGTTTATTGAAGACAAGATAGGCTTTTCTTGAGTTCGAGTACCCAAGAAAAATACCTTCATCGGATTTGGCATCAAATTTCCCTAGGTTATCTTTTGTGTTAAGGATAAAACATTTACACCCAAACACTTTAAAGTAACCAACTTTGGGCAATTTGCCTTTCCAAAGTTCATAGGGGGTTTTCTTAAGAAGGGGTCTTACAAGGACTCTATTGATAGTATAACAAGCAGTGTTTACCGCCTCGGCCCAAAAATATTGAGGGAGGTCGAATTCACTAAGGAGGGTTCGAGCGATTTCTTGGAGAGTTCGGTTTCTCCTTTCAACCACTCCATTTTGTTGAGGAGTCCTAGGGGCAGAGAAGGTGTGATTGTATCCTTGAGAGGAACACAATTCATCGAATTCTTTGTTCTCGAATTCACCACCATGATCACTACGAAGAGATATGATTTTATATCCTTTTTCGTTTTCTACTTTCCTAGAGAATTTCAAAAAGGTTTTGCAAGCATCATTCTTATGGGCTAAAAAGAAGACCCAAGTAAAACGAGAAAAGTCATCAACAATAACTAAGGTATATGATTTTCCACCTAAGCTTGCTACGGGAGTAGGACCAAAAAGATCAAGATGAAGGAGTTCAAGAGATTTTGAGGTGGACACTTCCTTCTTAGATTTGAAAGAAGACTTGTGTTGCTTACCAAGTTGGCATGGCTCACAAATCAAATCTTTCTTAAATTTATGTTTAGGAAGGTCACGAATGAGCTTGTTCTTATTAAGCTTTAGAAGTGAATGAGAGCTACAATGCCCCAATATTCTATGCCAAAGCCAAGACTCATTGTCAAGAGCACTTAAACATTTAACATTTTGGCTAGCTAGAGATTTTAAATCAATAATGTAAACATTTTGAAAACGGGAAGCAGAAAATATCAACTTGTTTTGAAAATCTAACACATTGCATAAATCATTTTGAAAATTGACTGAAAAACCACTATCACAAAGTCAACTGATTCTAATTAAATTATGCTTTAAACCTTTAACTAATAAAACATCTTTAATAAAAGAGGATCTACCAAAACCAATGGTACCTATTCCGACGATCTTGCTTTTTGAGTTATCACCAAAGGTGACATATCCTCCATCGAATTCTTCAAGTGAGTTGAACTCGGAGGGATCGCCACACATGTGCCTTGAGCAACCGCTGTCGAGATACCACGAGCCTTTAGAGATCCTACTCTTTTGGCGTTTATCCTACAAAATCAAGAAAGAAGAGATTTTGGTACCCATATAAGTTTGGGTCCGGAAAGATTAGCAAAAAGAGACTTTTGAACCCATAATGTTCTAGAGGGATTCCTTCTATGATACTCATCCGAGTAGGTAATGGATTTGGGTCTTCCATACCTAGCATTTTTACAATCACATTCATAAATCATGTGACCGGTCTTTTTACAATAATTACAAAATTTGTATTGAGAGCTCCCCCTTACAAAAGTAGTGGGTGCCCTAGAAAAAGTGGATTGCTTGTTATAGCCAAGACCATGTGTGGTTCTAGCCGAACGCTGAGAACCTAGCAATTTAGTTAAGTTTTGTTCACCTTGGGTGAACTTGGAAAGAGATTCCTTCAAATCCTTAATGGTAGAATTTAAAGAATCTACATTTGGAATATTTTTGACTTTAAGGGCAAGCTCCTCATTCTCTTTGAGAAGTATGTCTTTTTCGGAAATAAGAGTTTTGTTTTTCTTTTTCAAGGTCAAAAATTTAGAGGTAAGTTCGTGAAAACCTTCCTCTAATTGATCTCTTGCATTTTGAAGTTCTTCATAAGACATATTATTATCAAAAGAAGAAGATGAGGAAGAAGAGTGAGAAGAAGAGTGAGAAGAGGATACCTCATCAAATGCCATTAGGCATTTTCCACCTTCATCGCTTGAGTCGCTTGAAGACATGGAGTCATCACTTGCACTCCATGTTGATGCTTTGAAGGCCTTCTTGTTTTTATTTTCTTTTAAACTTTTCTTGAAAATGGGGCACTCCGGTTTGATGTGGCCTTTCTTTCCACATTCAAAGCAAGTGATTTCTTTCTCCGCCTTTGGCTCTTCCTTTCGTGCCTTTTGAAATTTCTTCTTTTTCTTCATGAACTTGCTCATTTTCCTTGCTAGTTGAGCCATCTCGGATTCACTATCATCGGAGGAACTTTCTTCCTTTGCCTTGAAAGCTATGTTCTTTTTCTCCTTGAAGATCTTTCCTTCTTTATCGGCTTGCCTCTTCATGGTAATCTCATAAGTCATGAGTGACCCTATGAGTTCTTCAACCGGCATCTTCTTGACATCTTTCGCTTCTTGGATTGCCGTCACCTTTGGTGCCCAAGAGATTGGTAGGACCCAAAGAATTTTCTTCACCATTGTTTCTGCTGAAACATCATCACCAAGGGACTTTCTCCCATTGCAAACATCAGTAAAACGAGTAAACATTTCAGTGATTGACTCGTGTGGGTGCATTGTGAAACTCTCAAAGTCTTGACGATACATATCTAACCTAGTGTCTTTGACTTTGTTAGTGCCCTCATGGGTCACTTCCAAAAGTTTCCAAATTTCGTGTGAGGTGGTGCAAGTAGAAATACGATTAAACTCATTACGGTCTAACCCACAATGAAGAGCATTCATGGCTTTTCCATCAAGCTCAAAATTGGCAATGTCTTCGGGGGTCCAATTAGATTCATCCTTACTAGAAAGAGTGTAGCCTTGCATAACAATTCTATATATAGGATAGCCAATACTTCTAAGAAAAGTAATCATTCGTGTTTTCCAATATGTGTAATCGGTTCCATCGAAGTATGGAGCCCGAGTCATGGAATACCCTTCGGGTGCTTGTGAGAAAGAAGCCATCACTATGGATTTTTCGTTTGTAACCGGTTAAGGTATTACACAAACGCTCCCTCTGATACCAAATGTTGGGTCGGAGGTGATGGCAAGAGGGGGGGTGAATTGCCTTTTTAAAATTAATTAACAATTTAAACAAATTTAAATGCAGCGGAAAGTAAAATGGCAAGACACAATTGATAACGGAGTTCGGCTTTAAACTCAAGCCTACGTCTCCGCTCCCAACTCAACCGTTGGGAGATTTATACGACCGCTTGCTTTTTAATGGCTATAGCAAGAAACCCACTAGCCGTTTTTAAGGTAGGCTAGATCACCTTCTTACAGCTTGCTTTTTTATTATGGTTGTAGCAAGAAACCCAAATTGAAAGAAGGAAGAAAAAGGGTGGTTTGTTTTAATACAAACCCAATTAAGAACTAAACAATTGAAGTAAATAATTTAGAACAAAATAGAGGAAGCCTTGAGCGCCAAGAGGTGAGTGTAGTTGATGTAGAGGCAGCCCAAGCTTCAAGGATGGCAATTGGATCTCAAGTAGCCTTTGAGAATTGTCGTAGGAGCCTCAAATGATCAAAATAGCTTTGGTATGCTTCGGTATATGATCGGTAGTCTTCCCGGCATCCATGGACGTCTATTTATAGGAGAAATACTCCTAAATACTTCAATATGGCCGTTGGAGGGCTTTCGGAGCCGTTGGGGATCAAGTAGACAAGTCTGGTCAAGCTCCAACGGCTAGTTTGACTTTGCTTACCGGCTGACCGGTGCTTGTCCACCGGCTGGCCGGTGCCTTGGAAGGTGGAGAGTGCTTCTGCCCAGGAGCCACCGGCTGGCCGGTGAGAAGGCCACCGGCTGGCCGGTGGTGAGACAGTAGGTCTCACTATTTGAAGGAGTTCCACCGGCTGACCGGTGGTCAGGCACCGGCTGGCCGGTGGTCTGGACAGAAGGCATGCCATTCTGTCTGGACCCACCGGTTGGCCGGTGGCCAGACACCGGCTGACCGGTGGCACCTGGCAGAGGGCAAGGCCTTCTGCCTGGTCCACCAGCTGGCCGATGGGCTGGATCCGGCTGGCCGGTGCCCTTACCGGCTGGCCGGTGGTCTCACACCGGCTGGCCG
The DNA here is from genome assembly GCA_963277665.1 of Viscum album. NCBI lineage: Eukaryota > Viridiplantae > Streptophyta > Magnoliopsida > Santalales > Viscaceae > Viscum > Viscum album. The sequence continues at coordinate 438,929,746 of OY728158.1, forward strand.
GTGGACTTAAACAGTCCATTTTAAAAACTTCTTGGGCCAGCTTCTAGTCACCCTATTTCCTATCATCAAAAACACTTGAAACAATATTAGATCACGATGAGAGTGATTTTGATCATTAAAATCCAAGAGAGTGGGGTACAACAATCTCCCCCTATTTTGATGATCACAATCACAAAAAAGAAATCTTTTAAAAAAGGGTATGAAAGCTTTAAAAAAGGGTATGTCAATTGAAAACTTTAAATAAACAATTTGAACTTGGAAAACTTAGAGACGTGCCAAATATAATGATCTTGAAAGCATTGAAATATTGAGAAAGGAGCTTTTTTTTTGAAATTGCAACCAAATGCCATTTTTTAAAGAAATCAATTGAAAACAATAACTTAACCATTTAAAACAGATTTTGATGACATCAATAATTTAAAATGGAACTTGTAAAAAGAGCATTTTAATAAAAAACTATGTAATAGAGAGGTTTTCTCCCCCTTTGGGATTATCAAAATAGGAGAAAAATTATGAAAGAAAAATACTAATAAGTAATGACAAAAAAGGATGGAAAGATAAGATAACTTGAATTCAATAAAAGATGAAACGATACAAAGGAAGTTCAAAAAACAAATACAAATACAAATACAAGCCAAAAAACAGGAACAACTCTATTCACTCCTAGAGGGCCGAGAGTGACGGCGGCGCCTGAAGGTCGGAGGAGCCGGAGGAGCCTGGACCGCCTCAAAGCGACGATCTAGAGAATCAATCCGTGAGTGAAGCTGATCAAACTGAGAGCTGATGTAGGAAAACTGTAAGTCGAGCCGGGTCTCAATCTGATCCTGGAAGCGTAGGAACTGATCAACCGTCACTGGCAAGCCACCAGCATCAGCAGGAGGGGGCACAGCCTCAGCAGGCTCAGGTGCATCATCACCCTCTCCAGCCTCCTCATCAGCAGCAGCATCAGCCTCACCGTCGCTGTCACCACTTCCTTCCTCTTCATCATCATCACTATCCTCACTGTCTGAAAGAGGATAGGCAGCAGCAATAGCAGGAGGCATGGCATTGGCAGGAGGATGGGAATGAGTCTGAGGAGAGTAGGCCTTGAGAAGACCGTCCTTGTCCACAATCCATTCCTGACGCCAAGGGTGCCAACAGATGTTCATTCGTTGCACCATCATAAAATTCACTATGCTATCCTTCGTTGGCTGCTCGAAGGAAGTATCATGAAGAGGCACATCAAGAAAGGAAAAGATTTTAGTCAAGAAGCATCCGTAGGGTAGAGTTTTGGACCGGCGCGGGTGCTCAGCCACATAAGTCATGATCTAAGGAAGTAGCATGAAGAGGCACATCACAATCACTCTCATCGTGATCTAATATTGTTTCAAGTGTTTTTGATGATAGGAAATAGGGTGCCTAGAAGCTGGCCCAAGAAGTTTTTAAAATGGAATGTTTAAGTCCACCGGCCAGCCGGTGTGAGACCACCGGCCAGCCGGTAAGGGCACCGGCCAGCCGGATCCAGCCCATCGGCCAGCCGGTGGACCAGGCAGAAGGCCTTTCCCTCTTCCAGGTGCCACCGGTCAGCCGGTGTCTGGCCACCGGCCAACCGGTGGGTCCAGACAGAATGGCATGCCTTCTGTCCAGACCACCGGCCAGCCGGTGCCTGACCACCGGTCAGCCGGTGGAACTCCTTAAAATAGTGAGACCTACTGTCTCACCACCGGCCAGCCGGTGGCCTTCTCACCGGCCAGCCGGTGGCTCCTGGGCAGAAGCACTCTCCACCTTCCAAGGCACCGGCCAGCCGGTGGACAAGCACCGGTCAGCCGGTGGACTTAAACAGTCCATTTTAAAAACTTCTTGGGCCAGCTTCTAGGCACCCTATTTCCTATCATCAAAAACACTTGAAACAATATTAGATCACGATGAGAGTGATTGTGATCATTAAAATCCAAGAGAGTGGGGTACAACACTATTCAATTCACAACATAACAGTAGGATAAACAAAGATAGGCATAACAACTTTCCCTATCCCTATTATTTAAGCTAGTTATTATCTTCATTTAAACTGGATTAACCATGTCTTGTGAAATCAAGAGGAAACCCATCCCACATGATGCACAAATTATATATATGAAGGTAAAATCCCTACCTCAATGGTTTTTTACGAAACCACGACTATCGAAGAACACTCAAGAAATAGGGTCGATTCTCCACGAATCTTATTTAGATATCCTCTCCTAACACAACCAAGACCAATGATCTTCATATTCGACATCCAAATGTTATTCTCTACCCATAAAGAGCATAGATATATGAAACCGAGAGAGTAGGATGAGTAGATCTACAAAAACAAGCCAGAACGACCACATACCTCAAGGAACCGGCTTCGATTTGCCAAAAAAAGCCTCTGGGTCGCCTCCAAAACGCTTGGGAGAGGTTCTTCTATATCCAAGGAAGGGTACTCCCGAGTTATGTCTAATTGGGGACTTAAATGATCTATTTAGAGAAAAAAGAGTTCAGATCCACAATTTTAGGACCTAACTTTAAGTTCCCCCACCGTTAGTCCGCACAACTTAGCAAACCGTGCGCTAACCTTGTGTTAGCTTCTGCATCGCCAAACACTCCCCGCACTGTTAGTCTTCACAGTTATCCAAAATGTGTGCTTACCGTGTGTTATCCATTTCATCCATCACAAAAATTGCACGATTTGGCCACACGGTTTAGCCAAACTGTTCGCTAACCGTGCGAAAGCTATTGCCCTTAGCTCTTCTTAAAAGTCCACCTAAGCACACCCTGAAGGAACCTTAACCTCCTGGAACACCTCCAGCACCATATTTCACAACGGAATGGACCAGAGAGGTCTGTGACATCACACAAGATACCTATTAAAACATTCTAGTCCCCATGAATTCAAAACCAACCCAATGGAACCCAACAAGATACCTCTTAGGGAACTCGTTATAACAGGAACCCAACCAAAAAACCTTTCATAGGTGGTAGGAATTACTTCTCCTATGTCGAGATATTATCTTCTTTAGGTGGTATGTAATAACCTGCACTGGTTTAATCTCATACACATTAATGCGTCTCAATTAATGTTCAGGTTTTTCCCTTTCCCCACACATTTGTACATGTTACACACTTCCAGAGAACAAGGAAACAAAACGTCTTACAACCGAAAATCCAAGCATTCTGTATATCAAAGGTACATAGTATAACATCAAAACAAAACTCAGAAGAACAAATAAAAACACAAGGGAAAACAACTCTGGGTACTGAGCGTGCATATGAGCTTTCTGCTCCCAATTACTCTCCTTGAGGCCGCCATGCCTCCACAACACACTAACCAAGGCAATGGTTTGTCCATGGAGAACCTTCTCTTCAAAATCATCGATTCTGACTGGTCATTCCTCGAAGGTCACGTCATACCCCATATCTATCTCTCCCCAATCAATAACGTGAGAGTCTTCATGTTAGTACCGACGATGCTGGGAGATGGGGAAGACATCATGAACCTTCTCTAGCTGAGGTGGCCGGGCCAGCTGATATGCTACCTCTCCAACTCGTCTCAGCACCTTGAAAGGTCTGATGAACCTAGGGGAGAGGTTAATCCCCTTCATGAACCTCGGCTTCCCCCATCGAGGGGAAACCTTCAAGAACACATGATCTCACACCTAGAACTCAAAGGGCCTCCTCCGATGATCAGCATAAGACTTTTGTTGGTCCTGAGCCGCTTTCATCCTCTCACACACAAGCTGAACTTTTTCTATGGTTCTCTGTACTACCTATGGACCAAGAGCACCTGTCTCACCAACCACATCCTAGTAAATGGGTGAACGACATGTTATTCCATACAATTCCTCAAATGGTGGTATTCCAATAATAGAGTGGAAGCTGCTGTTGTAAGAAAAATATACTAATGGCAAGTGTCGCACCCATGATCCTTTGAAAACCAGAACTCATGCTCACAGCATGTCCTCCAACATCTAGATAGTCCACTCTGTCTGCCCATTGGTCTGGGGGTGGAACGCAGTTCTAAGGCGTAGTTGGGTTCCAAAAGAATGTTGTAACCCCCTCCAGACTCGTGAGGTAAACCGAGTATCCCAATATGAGATGATATTCTTTTGAACTCCATGAAAATGCATCGCCTCGTCTATAAAACTCTATTCTAAGGTGCCTACTGGGCCTGACTCCTTAATTGCTAAGACGTGAGCTAATTTTGTCAGTCGATCCACCACTACCCGGATAGCATCATAACCACCTTGAGCTTTGGGTAGTCCTATGACAAAGTCCATTGATATTTCTTCCCACTTCCACTTAGGGACATCTAAAGGATTCAACAAACCACTAGGAACACTGTGTTCAAACTTTACTTGCTGACACACTAGGAACATAGCCCCAAAACTCCTCCACTAACCGTTTCACCCCAAGCCACCAAAACTGTTCCCGCATGCCTCGGTACATTTTCAAAACTCTTGAATGTACCACCAAGGATGATCCATAGAACTCACGGATAACTCCCTCACGGATCGCCTATGGAACAAACAACCATCCATGAAAAAGCATATAATGTCGGTCGTCCTCTGAACATCCTTCTGGAGCATTTTCCTCATCGATACGATCCAACATTACATCCACCTCAGATTCTCCCCATTGAGACTCTTCCACCTTCTTCAACAAGGAGGACTACACCATCATCTGAAACAAACATGTTCTAACACCCTCTACCCTTGCGTCCAAGTGCAAGGCGGCCAACTCTCCCATCGCTTTCCAAGAATCAGCGGATTCCTAAACCACTTCCTTATGTGACTTCCTGCTCATGGAATCCGCCAAAACGTTTCCCTTACCTTCATTGTAAGAGATCAAGAAGTCATAGTCTTAGAGAAACTCAACCCATCTATGCTGCTGTAAGTTTAGGTCATGCTGGGAGAAGATATAACTTAAGATCTTGTGATCTGAGAAGACCACGAAGTGCTCCCCAAAGAGGAAATGTCACCAAAACTTTATTGCGAACACTTCTAATGTAAGCTCTAGGTCATGGGTGGCATAGTTACACTCATGAGGGAGAAACTTCCTAGACTCATAATAGATCACACCCTTCTTCTGCATCATTACGCACACCAAACCAATGCCAGAAGCATCACAAAACACCTCATACAATAACACTTCCTCTGGAAATTTGTGTAATGGAGCACTGAACAACTTTTCATTTAGGTAGTCGAATGCTTTCTGGCACTGCTTGCTCCATAGGAAGACCTGGTCCTTCCTGGTCAAAGCTGTCAATAGAGCAGCAACTCGAGAGAAGTCTAAAATGAACCTTTGATAATAACCTGCCAAACCTAGGAAACTACGAAGTTATTTCACACTCTTGGGTGCCTCCAAATAAACAACTACCTCCACCTTCAATGGGTCCACTGACACTCTATGCTGAGACACCACGTTCTCAAGGAAGTGTACTTCTTGCATCAATAACATACACTTCGAAAATTTCCCATAAAGCTGGTGGTGTCGAAGGACTTCCAAGACTGCCCTAAGATTCTCAACGTGATCCTCCTATGATCTCGAGTGGATCAGGATGTCATAGATAAACACAATGACGAACTGGTCTAGAATCACTTGGATGACAATGTTCATAAGTCCCATGAACATTGCTGGTGCATTCGTAACTCCAAACAGAATAACTACAAACTCGAAGTGCCCATAACTACACATGAAAGCCATCTTTGAGATTTCACTATCCTTTACCCTCAACTAATGATATCCAGATCATAGATCAATCTTAGAAAACAAACATTCTCTCCTTAGCTGGTCGAAGAGATCATCTACCCTTTGAAGGGGGAAGTGGTTCTTAACCGTTACCTGATTCAACTTTCGGTAGTCTATGCATAGCCTACGACCACCATATTCCTTCTTCATGAAAAAACTGGAGAACCCCATGGTGACACGATGGGTCAAAAAAAACCCTTCTCCATTAGGTCGTCAATCTGAATCAGTAACTTCCGCAACTCCGAAGGTTCCATCCAATAAGGGCCATCGAAATTAGATGGGCACCAGGTTGTAAGTCTGTCCTGAATTCAACATTATGTTAGGGGGGTGGTTGAGTCACAACCTCTTACGGAAAAACATGGAGGACCTCCCCCAACAACCTCTGGGACATCCATCATCTCTCTATCAGCTGAACCCACTAATAACCCGCCTAACAAGGAAATGGAAGGCTTAACATGCCGGTTTCCCACCTGATAGATCCTCTCGCCAACAAAAGCTACACGCTGCCCATCCACGTCAAAGAACACGACTCTTCTTCATAAGCTTTTGATAATGGCAATAACAGTAAAAAAACCAATCGATGCCTAGAATGAAATCATATGGTTTCATATGTAGAAAAAGAAGATCCCCATTAGATCGATGTGGTTCCAACATCATCCCACATCCCTAGCAAACACAAGATACACTGGTCTGACCCCCAACTAGTGTACTCAACCCCAGGGGTACGGAAATTCTCTCTATGTCTAGACCCATGGCATGGGCTAGAACAGTTGCAAAGAGGTGTGAAAAGCTCCCAAATCGAACAAAGTAGAAACGAGAGCGTTGAACAAACAAATCGCACCTTGAACGACCTTTGGTCCTACCTGAGCTATCAACTCTCATGTGTGAAACTATCCAGGCCTAGCTCTTCTAACTCTATGGTGTTGAACACCTCCCCAAACACGCCCTGGTAGAGGTCCCTAAGGAGCACCCTGGGGTCAGCCTCCTCCTGTAAAGTCTGCCCTCGGAGGAGTAGGGTCCTGCTGCTGCTGGAAGGGCCTTGCCGGTAACTGGTGCTGCTGAGGCGGGCGCTGAACCTACCCACCTCCACCGTACTGAGACCGGGTCGGGCACCAGCTCTGAATGTTATTGAGAACTCTACAAGTGAAACACTTCGATCATGGGCTCGTGAAAAAGGGACAAGGACCCGAAGATCTGAACTGGAACTGTCGGGGCCTAATCCCTACTATCCCGAATCTGGAAGGTCCTGTCGCAGGAGACCTACTGCTGACTGTCGTCCCCTTCAACGAACCCGGCTGGATCCCCTCTCGTAGAGCACCTCCCTACGAGTGAATCCTCTATACAACCTATGCCTTCTTATGTACTTCCATGTATGTCAGAAGGGTGAAGGGAGTGGAAGCATACTAGAGCGAAGGATGAAGCGCCTCCTCCAAACGCCTCGTCCGAGACTCCTCCTCCGGAAAGAGATCCGGAGAAATGTATAAGAGACCCTTGAACATGATCCCCAATTCTTGTACTGACATAATCCCCTTTGGGATGGAGAGAAACTCCTACCACTTATCTACCTTGATCATGGAAGAATGGAATTCCTCTTGGAACTCCTTCTCAATGTCATCCCACAGAACCTCCAACTCTGACCTCTCCCCGAGGTAGAGTGTCCACCACTGACGCGCCGAACCTGTCAGCTGACTGACAGCTAGGGGAACCCAGTACAACCTTAGAGTATGGATCAATGTAAAAGTGATCCCTAGATCCTCAAGACACCCCTCTGTCTCCATATCCAAAATATTACCCTCGTACTTCTTGAGGGTTTGTTACTGGAACGAATGCAGAGTCTTTTGCCACTGATCATCTTCCTCCTCTTGGTCAATCCTCAACTGATCAACCCCCTGAATCTACTGGGCCTTGACTGTTTGAGTCAGCTGGGGATGACGTCTAGGTTTCATAGTTGTACGGTAAATAAATATCACCTAATCCCAAGTAGTAAGGAAATTTCTCAAGGTTTCATTTTATCACATTATTTCAATTTATTTCATAGAACACCCAAATCAAGTAAAACACAAACATGATGATGCATGTACCTTCCTTAGGGTCTCTACCCTGTAATAAATGAAGTCTCACTTGGTCGTTAGGTAGGCCCAATGTCCTTGCATCGGATCATGGGGGGGGGGATAAAATCTCATGTCATAGCCGGTCTTCCTTGGCCTATGTCATGCACCAAGATCACCTAACACTATTTCCCTACCATCCCATGTAATCCTTACTGTGTCTAACTCCAGAAATCATCTTATCTCTCAACCATCACTTATGATAACTTTCTGTCAGGACCCCCTCCCACCAAAGATGCCCCTTCTGAGCTGGGAATGGTGAAAGGGAGATAATGACCCCCAAGTCCCATCTCCAGTAGGCACTGGAGTGGCGACTAGCAACAATGGTATGATTTTTCACAAAAAAGGGAGGCATTATCCTTTTTATTATTAATGATCAGGAAATAGGATGAGTCAAACACCCAAAAGAAAAGGAAAAAGTAAATGAAAAAACCCAAAAAAATCCCACATTCATGTTTAAACAATTCTGAAACAAATTCCAAGTACAAGAAAAATCATAAGTGCAATACCAAAAGAAACACGAATACCAAAACTGCAACAACTCCAACTGTCCCGACTAGTATGGTCCCAAATAGACCTGGTAATCCTTCTAAAAACATGAATGTAAACGTAGGTTGAGCATACAAGTATACTCACTAAGGAAACATAATGCTTTCATGAACAGGTCGGGAGACATCCTAATGTCCCGTGAGAACAAGAGAAGAACCAAAACCTAGAAATGAATTTTATCCACCCAACCTCACCAGCCACGCTCACCGAAACACAAAACAACAGGTAGTATTATATAAGAACAAGAGTATTTTGGTACCCCACACCATTTTCCCCCACTAGTTAGCTGCTCTTCCTAATGGAGAACGTCCTGATGCTACCACACTCTTCCTTCCTACACACACATGGACCTCAAAAGCCACACATCCCGCCCGCACACACCTGGTCCTCACAAACAACATATCCCACCCGCACACACCAGGGCGTCACAAACCACATATCCCGCTGGCACACACCTGGTCCTCACAAACCACATATCCCGCCCGCACACACCTAGGCATCACAAACCAAATATCCCTCCCGCACACACCTGGGCCTCATACCGAAGGTTCTTTGGAACAGTAATCCTGCCCGAAGAGTCTTGGGCTAAAATCACACCAATAAAAACCTACCCGGAGAGTTTTATTTGTATGGTCATCTCAAGCCATCACAGCCTATGGAAGAAGGAGAAGGAAAGAGCTAGTAACTAAGGGGGAAACACCCTCTCCCATGATATGGGAGTGTTTGGCACTAGGTTCTCAACATGGGTGGGGTGCGACAAAACACAGTGATACATATACATATATATATATATACCAAACACACAGCCCAACCTATGGCTTTTAAACAGAGAAACTGAGCACGTGCCTCAGAACTACTACAAAAAAGCGTGCATACAAAAAAAAAACCCAACCCCATTTATGTTTTCATGTTTAAATAGTATTAGTTTTTTAGTTTCTTAACTACTAGGCAATTATCAAACCAGATCAAGCATTTGGTATAACAAAACCATGCCAACCATAAATCAAGTTAGATAGAACATAAGAAACACAAAACACACCTTTTTTTTATCATCAATCAATCCCCATTTATTCTTCACGTGTTTAATTTATTATCATTACACACAGTTCATTTATCAACTTTCCACTTTCTTTTAGTATCACAACTCATTACTCCAGCCCTACGGCCACTATAACAACATATCCACAACCGTATCACAAAACAAGTCTCGTGACACATCATTACCCATTTAATATCATTTTTCGTAGACCCACTGTCCATCCTATTCATAATAACCCAGGATTCACCCCCCCCCCCTTTCACACACCACGTAACCAAACAATCAACCACATGTTCATTATTCCATTTTGTTCAACTGGGGTAATCACACAAGGGTTCCAGATTGTCATTTAATCATCCAACTTTTTCTGATTAACCAATTTACATATTCCATAAAATTTCCATCCAAAAAACAGTCTAGAAAGATAGTGAAACATTTAATTGCACAAGAAAAGGCCGCCATCGACTGTGAGTTTCAGTAGGCATAAGCCTATTCAATTCAAAACATAACAATACGATAATCAAAGATAGGAATAACAACATTCCCCATCCCCGTTATTTAAGCCAGTTATTATCTTCATTTAAACTGGTTCAACCATGTCTCATGAAAGAAAGAGGACACCCATCCCACATGATGCACAAATTAGAGAGACAAAGGTAAAATCCCTACCTCAATGGTTTTTGATGAAACCATGATGGTCGAAGAACGCTCAAGAAACTGGGTCGACTGTCAATGAATATTTTTTAGATATCCTCTAATAACACAACCAAGACAAATGATCATCATATTTGACACCCAAAAACATAGATATACCCATAACAGGTGTAGATCTATGAAATCGAGAGAGTAAGAGGATTTGATCTAAGAAAACAAGCCAGAACGATCACAGACCTCAAAGAAACGACTTCGATTCGCCATGGAAAGCCTTCGGGTCGCCTCCAAAATGCTTGAGGGAGGTTCTTCTACCTCCAAGGAAGGGTAATCCCGAGTTATAGCCTCTTAGGGGATTAAACGAACCAGTTAGAGGCAAAACTATTCAGATACACAATTTTAGGATCTAACTTTAAGTGCCCGCACGGTTAGTCTATACGGTTTAGCAAACAGTGTGCTAACCATGCGTTAGCTTCTGCCTCGCCAAACACTCCTCTCACGGTTAGTTTACATGGTTTGCCAAACCCTGCACTAATCATGGGTTAGCCACTGCCTCCAACACCAAACATTCATGGTTTGGATGCACAGTTTAGCCAAACTGTGCACTAACTGTGTGAACGCTATTGCCTGTAGCTCTTCTTAAAAGTCCACCCAATCACACCTCCAAGGAACCTTGACCTCCTGGCACACCTCCAGCACCACATTTCACAAAGGAAAGGATCGGAGAGGTCCAGGCCATTACAGACAAGCATCACCTAAAACATATAGTAACAATTGCTAGATTACAGAAATCATAGATTCACAACGTAAAATCCATGAAATCTAAACCAAAGATAATCTCATTTAATTAAAAAACCAATTGAACAATACCTGATGTGAACCAGTATTATCTTGCATAAAAAATATATTCTATGATAAAGTATATGAAATAATATTTGAATAATATTAATGTTTTGTAACTCATTCATTATGTGAAATCATTCAACATATGATTTTGGCGGAAAAGTAACACCCCAAGATTTCATATTATGTTATTTCTTCTAAGTGATTCAACAACTTTCACTCCTCCAAACACTGAGTTCAAGCACACCACGACTTACCAAACTAGCCGTTCAAAAGAAATTATGAATAGTATTAACTGAATTTTCAACTTTTTATAATCCTTATAATTTTAGAATCCATATTTTGAGTTTCTTAAACATAATGTAATAACAAATTCATTTTTTTCAGATAAAATAAGTATTTTTAAAAAAAATGAACTTTTAGCACATTTTAATGGAAACCATTTTTAAATCCAAAATTTGAGTCTTTTATATATGAAACATCACAAAATATACATCTTATTTAGAATTGGGACATAAGAATTTAGTTTCGATAATTTTTTTTCCTTATGACTTTCATATTTGAGTGAATTGTGAAGAATTCTACATCTTAACTGAAAACATCTGTTTTAATTGAAATAATTTATAGTTTTATATTATATATTTAAATTTTTTAGATGTAAAAAATAGATTATATTATTACCATTTAAACCAACTCTAGTCATTGTAAGTAATATCACTTTGAAAATGTACATAAACAAGTGTTAATATTTTGGTGGTTATTATTTTTTAAAAATATACTTTTTTGGTTATGACAAAGAGAACTACTTTTAAATTAATTAATGAAACTTCTATGTTTTTAAATTGGATAAATATAATTCATTTTGAATTCTGAATATCCAAATTAACTTAGGTTGAATTTTTGGAATTTTTCTAAAAACATTCAATTTTTGAGAATTAGTGAAAAACATAGTGTTATTATTTGGAGCCTAATTTTTATACCAATAAGAAATTATTTTATATAAATATATATTAAGTCAAAATAGATACATAATTAAAATATTAGTTCAATTTAATTCAATGGAATATTTTTTATAATAAAATTATATGTAAAAAAACTATTGAACTTTTTACAATCTTTTACCAACATTCTAAAAGAATTTGAAAGTTTGTATATAACATAATTACACTGCTTTTATGAGTTGAATTTCTACAATTCGAGAGACATAGTTAACCACAGTATGTAAAATGTGGTTCAATAAGATGAAAATAATTTTTTATGAATAGTAACTTTTGACTTTTATTTACCACAATTATATATAAATAGGGTAATTGAGGGTAAAAATTATATTATAATTACCTTTACACATGTCATAATTCTATTGGATAAGTGTAATTCGACCAAAAAACTACCTTAGGAATAAAATATGTTCCTTTAGTTCCCCTTGTATTAGATTTGGGGATTTATTATTATTTAATCTGAAGAAGAGTTAAAAGTGTTAAATTAAATTTCTCACAACTTAAACATTTTAATATTGGGTTATACATAAGATAAATTCGAATATAAATATTCATTGTAAAGATATAAAATATTTCCTACATAATGGAATTTTAATAATAATATTGAGAGATTAAATAAGATAATTTACTTGTGACACAATGATGATGCAGAAATTACCTTATTAATGAATGATTAAAATAATTGATATTATAAATATCCAAATAAATATAATATGAGACTTTAAATGAATTACCCTAATTTTATAGGTTAATATGAAATTCCAGGTTTGATTAAATATATTTAGTTAGAAGTAATAAAGTTCTTATAAATTTAACACAAATCAATTATTAAATAATGTCAAAATTCACATAAATGAGTTTTCAAAATAAATTCAAAATTATTGGTAGATATAATAATATTAAAAATAAATGGTTCAGACAAAAAAATAAATAATTATAGTAGTATAATTAATGAACCACATGGGGTTCTCTTGGATGTTTATATTATATATTTTTAAACATATAATACAAAAATACAATGTGACATGGTACATGCCAAATTATTTAACTAAGAGTTAAATATAAAATATAAGGTTAATATACTGACCCAAACCTATCTAAAATCTATTGACTGAGATTTTTTAGACCCATACACAAATTAGAATTCCAATAATTCATTTTGGAGCCATTATAAACCTAAAAGTATATTAATATAATATTATATTTTAATCTTTTCCGAAGGTGGCCCTCACCCCTCTTATAAAAAGACACATCCCCTTCTCTCAAATTCGCACCATCAAAGATATTTGGCTCAACCAACCACTACCAAAATATCCTCCTAACTGTCATAAAATCATATTATAGGGCTTTATATAGTCATAAATCCATCCTATGTAGTAATGTTTAATCAAATCAAAAGGAAGAACCCAAAGAAGAGGTAAATATTTCATCACCTATTTCATGTTCTTTTCTTCTTCCACATCTAATTTCTTTGTTGTTTCCATTCTAAAATAATAACTCTAGTATATTATATATAAATTTATGTTATTATAAAAATGGTACAACCATATTCATTATTCAATCCATCATATGAATGGCAAAGTCACCATACGTGTGTGCATACGACTTACCATCTCCATGTCGTGGTGTAGTTGTTATTCAATACATTATTTTTAGATGGGTATAATAATGATGTTTAATTGATGTAAATAATAAATATAACATGTTAATGGTTCTGTATATATGATATAACATCTATTTACATACTGTTTTAATATCAAAATAATGATATTGTCACTCGTGCGTACGTACGGATTACCGTTTCCACGAACGCGATGACATTCGTTCCCCATCATTACCATTCAAGACTAATTTTCATTTTATGATTAAAAATAATGTTTAATGAGTTGATATAATTTTAGATATGAATAAGATACATCCCATACATGAAAAACATGACTCATGTAACAAAAAATATAAAGTAAAACAAATCAGTTTACACCTGAAACGACGGTAATACTAAAATATTATTAACAAATCATTATTACAAGATCATATATGATATCATAATTAAGTATATTTTTCTTAATAATTTAATATCAAGTATAAAACTATTATACATGTGGTTAACATACCCTCCACCACGGAAAACTACAAGGTAATGGTTATTTTCACAATTTCTTTATTAATCGAGGTTGTTTTTACATAAGTATTTACTATAACCTCTTTATTATCCACTTCCATGATTTTTAAAAATTTATTCCAAATCATTTTGAATATTTACTATAAAATGGATTAAAGTCATTTATACCCTTATTTAAAGTTTTATAAAATGGTTTTAATGGAATATTTCAGTCATTTTCCATAGTGGGTACCTTGTGTCATTTTCGACAAAATTAAGGTAAGTGTTTTTTTCAATTTATACAATAGGTGAGACTATTTTCTGTTGTTATAACATCATCAAAGATTCCCTTACAAGTTTATAAGATTATTATACAAATAAATGTATTCTTTTATAATTATGTATCTTTAAATGGTTTCAAAAAATAATGAGATATTTCTCTCAAATTGTTTTGATTTCATCAATGTGAAAATCCATTGATGGATTTTATACTTTTTTGAAGTCGATTTGTTATGATACTAATATTCGATATTATATTGATGTTTTTGTGATATGTTTGACTATGGATGTTTTATTTTTATTTCATTCATGGTTTATGGTTAATGTATTAACATTTTGTATGATAGTTTTACTATGAATGTTTATATTATATTTCTATCTTTTCAAATGATGAATGTATTGGACTTTGTAACTGATGGGTGGAGCTCGCTATAGCTCCTTGATGCATCAGTAGGTCTCATAAGACAAATAGACGTGGAATAGGATGTGGCATTTCCAATTTGTTGTATTGTTTTAGTCAAGGCCTTAATCATTTTTAGACGTCATGGCCGAGGCCTTGACAAATTATTTCAGAATGTCCACATTATACATTCTCTCATTATGAAAATAATATTGATGGTTCATGTGGTCATTCGACTAGTAGAATACCCATGATTATGTTTTATTATGGAATTATTTTCTCAACTAATATTTATTTCATAAAAGTGTCAATGTTTATTATTTGTAAAGGCACGTGTTTTCAATTATTCACCATGCTTAATATTTATGCTATCTTCTGCAGTATTCCTTACCCTTACTGAGCGTTTGAGGTCACCCCTTTCTTATGTTTCATTTTACCAAGATATGAAAAATTATGTTATGAGTGACTTTAATGCTTAATCTAGGAGGATTGGATGATTCTAATGGTATAAATTAGTGTTGTATTTATTTTCATGTTGTAATATTGAATTTATGTATGAATATTGTTCCAAATAATACTAAACAGATTGGTCTTTCAGGACACGATTTCCTAATGATCATGCCAATTCTATTTAATAATGCACCGACTCAGGGTAACTAGGGTTAGGGAATTAAATTTTGTATTAGAAAAAGTTTATTAATACCCTTGGTAACTATATTTAGATATCCTCTGATTTGAGCACATTTCCCTAAGATAGACATTGAGGATTTGTATAGAAGAACATTCTAGAATTTTGGTAATGTAGAGATTTTGTGATTTTCCCCCGAAAAGACATCTCTATCTAGATACGAGAAGGTAGAGGCGGCTCTGGCACAGTTGTACCTAGGGGTAAAACCCAAAAAAACCTGGTTTAAGCTAGACTCGAATAGGAACTGGTGCACGACAATGGGCTTTGCTTCACACTTGGTTACGAAACACTTGTGGGATATTATTAGGGTAATTATGATTTTATTTACAAATAATAATGAAGGATTTATAAGTATATACCACCTCGTAGAAAATATTTTTTATAATTACTAATTATATCCATAAACTCTTCAATTTCAGTTAGGTATTTTACAAGTGTGTAATTATTCATTATGATTCATAAACTAACCTAGTGTATTCCATTTTATAGATATGGTGTCTAGTAGAAGGAATGAGAACTCCAACAATGCATATGATCCAAAGAGTATGAAGGATCATATCATTCATGGTATTAATCTATCATTTGGAATATAAATAGTATCCCATGTATTCTCAACATATGAATAAATAATACCAAGTGCTAAGAATATAAGTAAAGAATTCTCTAAGTCCTACGACTCTGAAGGGAAACAAAAGAATAAAATTATGGTAGAGGTAATGATGGATAAATGGAAGTGTGGGAAAGAAGGATTTTCGTTTATGTGATAAATGTTGAAAGAATCACCTTTGTAAATTCTTGAAGGGTATGAGAGTTTGTAATAAGTGTGGAGAAAAAGGACACCGAGTACGTGATTTCTCGGGTAAGAAAATGGTTTCAAATGTAAAATGATTCATCTTCAAGGCATTTGGACGCTACATAAATCAATGTCTCAATAATCAGAGTATACCGCAAATGATGCTAGCGGATAATAATCAAGTTATAATACTACCTCAGATGAAGAGGAATGACTAGTGTTATTATGTTGTTATTATAAAACTATTTCATTTGACTGTTGTATCCACAATATACTTTTTATATGAATTATGGAGATAAATAATGATTGTACATCTGTACAATTTTATTGTGGATTTGAGATTAAATGGTTCTATGAAATGTGACTTAATAGAGACCTATAATTTTTGTAAATTACATTGTTGAAGGAATGGTAATATTTAATATGGTCCCAAAAATGTGTTAGTGATTTTGGAATAAGACATGGTTTATTTGGATAAATTATAGTGGATATTCTTGACATCCAAGGAACTGATTAATAGTTTATTTATTTCATCATTGTTGGAATATTCAAAAAAATTTGATATGAGGAATATATTCAGTATACTATAAAGAATAAGGAAGAATTAATTCAATCAATAAAGTTTTATGGTAATTTAGGGTGGTACAATGTTTTAAAATAATACAAGATGAAGGTGTTCACATGTTATTACATGGAAAAAATACATTCATTATATTTAACACCCTTATAAATTTTTTACTGTGATTTTGGAAAAAAGTATTTTGGATAATTCAAAGGTTGGTATGGATTATGTTTGAAATTAGAAACTATTGTTAAATATATTTTTGAATTGTTATAAAAACGACAACCCAGAGGTTGGGAGACAAGCAGTCGCGTCTGGAAAGGCCGTGAGACTTGAACCCGCAACCAAAGGGCGACAAGGGTGCATCACCTACCACTGGCCTATGTGATGTCATGGATTGTATAATGTAGATTTTTAAAAGGTCTGATAGGTGGATTATAAATTAATTATTTTAGGTACCCTATACTATTATGATAGATAGAATATATATTTTTGAAATATTTTTGAATGAGAGATGAGTTTGTTGTAGGAAATAGTTGAAGGATGAAAATCTACTACACAATTATATATATGTATATATATAAATTTTCTCTCTCTTATTATATGGATAAATTAATTATTAATCCTTAAGGAAGGAATCTAAAAACCAAAAATGTGTTATTCTAATAGCTAATGTTTTGTTAAATCGATGATATTTTGAACCATCATAGATTATTGGCTTTGAGGACCTAAATTTTACTCTTGTTTCTAAATGATGACCTCAATCACTCTGTATAAATATTTATGTTTTCCTCCAATTATGTGTCTCTAACTACCACCAATGTTCTCCTAATCGAGATCATAATTTGGTGGTGACCCTTTCATTTCCCATTTCCACTAATTAAGACTAAATTTTATTAAGCCAATTTCGGATGTGGGTTTTCCCACAACAGTAGTTTCTATGTTCAACCATTTATTTTCAAAAAACAATTTCAAATTGTGAGTACGCAATTTATGTATAGAGGGAAGAATGTAAAACCCCAAGATTTCATAGTACGTTATTTTTTTCAATATAATTCAATAACTTGCACTACACGCAACACCGAGTTCATGTGCATCACGACATACCAAGCCAGCTGTTCAAAAGTGGTAATGAATAGTATTAACTGAATTTTGAACTTAATATAATCATTATAATTATAGAATCTATATTATGAGTATCATAGACATAATTTAAGAATAAATTCATTTTTTTCAGATTAATGAAGTATTTTTCCAAAATTTAAATTTTACCACCTTTTAATGGTGAACCCTTTTTAAATCCAATATTTGAATCTTTAATATAATAAATTTTAAGAAATAAACTTCTTATTTAGAATTGGTACATAATAATTTAGTTTCAATAAATATTTGTTTTTTTCTGATATCTTTCATATTTGGGTGAAAAGTTAAAAATAGTACATTTTAACTGAAAACAACTTCTTTAATCAACATAATTAATAGTGTTAAATTATAAAATATAATTGTTTGGAAGTATAAATAGATTATATTTTTACCATTTAATCCAACGCTTGTCATTGTAGGTAATTTCACTTTGAAATTAGACATAAACAAGTGTCAATCTTTTGATAGTAATTATTTCTTAAAAATACTGTTTTTGGTTTTTTCAACTGGAATAAATTTTAAATTAATTAATTAAAGATAAATGTTTCTAAATTGGTAAAACAGAATTCATTTTCTAATTCGAAATATAAAAATTAGCTTGTGGTGAATATTTCAAATTTTTATGAAAACATTCAATTTTTGATGAATAGTAAAAAACATTATGTTATTGTTTAAAACCCTCTTCTTATATAAGTAATTAATTATTTTATATAAATTTATTTTAAGTCAAAATAGATACATAATAAAAATATTAGTTCAATGTAATTCATTAGTATCTTTTTTATAATAAACTTAGATGTATAAAATTTTATTGAAATTTTTACCGTCTTTTACCCACCTTCTATGAGCATTTGAAAATTGGTATAAAACATAATCTAATTGTGAGTTGAATTTAAAAAATCTGAGAGACATGGTTAACCTCAGTAAATAAAATTATGTTGAATAAGATGAATTTTGTTTGGTGAATAGTAACTTTTGACTTTTACTTAGCATAGTTAAAAGTAGATATGGTAATTAATGGTAAAAATGCTATTATAATTACCTTAACACATGTATTAATTCTTTTGGATAAGTGTTATTCGACCACAAATAACATTATAAATAAAATATTACCCTTTAGGTCCACTTGGATTGGATTAAGACATTTATTATTAATTAATTTAAATAAGAGTTAAAAGTATTAATTTCAAGTATTCATAACTAAAACATTTTAATATAGTGTTATAAATAAGATAAATTTGACTATAAATATTCATTAGAATGATAAATAGATATATTAAGTAATGGTATTTTATTTATAATATTTAAACATTAAATAATTTAGTTTATTTATGACACAATGATGATGTAGTAATTACCTTATTGATGAAAGATTAAAATAATTGACAATATAAATATCCAAATAAATCTAATTATAGACATTAAATAAATTAAACTAATTTTTTAGGTTAATATGATATGTTATGGTTTATTAAATTTATTTACATTGAACTAATAAATTATTTATGACCTAAAAAAGATCAATTGTTAAATAATGTTAAAATTAACAAAAAACCGTTTTAAAAACAAATACAATTTTACTAGTTGATATAATAATCCAAAAAATCTATGGTTCAACCAAAAGACTTATAAAATAATAGGTGTATAATTAATGAACCACTTTGGGTTATCTTGTTTTTTTATAGTATGTCTATAAACAAATAATATAAAATTACAAATAGACATTGTAAATGTCAAACTATTTAACTAAAAGTTAAATCTAAATGATAAGGTTAATATAGTACCCCAAACCTATCTAAAACTATTTAGTTTAATGTTTATAGACACATCCCAACCTTATATTTTAAATAATTCATTTTTGAGCCATTATAAATAGAATATTATTTTATTATAAAATAATATTTCATTATTTTCTTATGGTTCCCCTCACCCCTCTTATAAAAGAAAACTTCCCCTTCAATAAAATTCACATATTCAATGCCATTTAGAAAGGCCATACCTAGCCCAAATATCCTCCCAAATATCCTAAATTTATCCTAGTGGCCTTACTTTGGTCATAAATCCATCATAAAGAGCTCTTTTGATCAAATCAATTAGAATAACCCAAAGAAGATGTAAATATTTCATCACCTCTTTCAAGTTCTTTTCTTCATCCACATCCTCTTTCTTTGCTATTTCAATTGTAGAGTAACTACCCCAATATCTTCAATATTCTATGATGTTATTATAAAAATGGTACAACCATATTCATTATTCTATCCATCAAATGTTTGACACAGTCACCATACGTGCGTACGTACGGATTACATTCTACACGTCGTGGTGTAGTTGTTATTTAATACACTATTTTTAGATGGGTATAATAATGTGGTATAATTGATTTAAATAATAAATATAACAGCTTAATGATTCTTTATATATGATATTATATATATTCAGATACTATTTTACTATCAAAAGAATGATATTTTTTCCCGTGCGTACGTACGGATTACCGTCTCCACAAACGCGGATGAGATTCATTCCCTATTGTAACCATTCAAGACTAATTTTCATTTTATGAATAAAAAAATTCATAATTACTTGATATAATTCTGAATATGAATAATATACATCCCATTAATGAAAAACATGACTCACATAACAAATAATATAAGGAAAACTAATCAGTTAACACCCAAAATGACGATAATACTAAAATATTATTAACAAAGCATTATTAGAAGAAAATATATGATATCATAATTATTTATATGGTTATTTTATAATTTAATAACAATGATTTAACTATTATACAAGAGTTTAACTTACCATCGTTCATGGAAATTTACAAGGTAATGGTTAATTTCACAATCTCTTTATTATCTGAGGCTGTTTTTCTGTTAGTATCTACTTGGACCTCTTTATCATCCACATCCAGGAATCTTGAAAATGTATTCCTAAATTTTTTTACTATTTATTAGACTATGGATTAAATTCATTTATAGTTTTGTTTGAATTTTTACAAAATTGATTGAATTGAATCATTCTGTCATTTTCCAAACAAGGTACCTTATGACTTTTCGACAAAATTAAGGTAAGAATGTTTTTTAAAATTATACGGAAGGTGAAGCTATTTTCTACATTTATAAAATCTTCTAATATTACCTAACAAGCTTATAAGTATATTTTAAAAATAAATTTTTTATTTAATAATTATGTTTCATTAAATGATTTTAAAAGAATAAAGAGATATTTCTCTCAAGTATTTTTGATTTCATTTGTGTCAATATCTTTTGATGAATTTTATACTTATTTGAAGTCAATTCATTATGGTACAAATATTCCCTATTGTATTGAATATTTTTTGATATGTTTGACAATGTATTTGTTATTTTTATAAAATTCATGGTTTATAGTTAACGTATTGACATTTTCTATGCTATTTTTTATACGAATGTTTGTGATACTTTTCATCCTTTTCATATGGTAAATGTTCTGGTTTACTAAGTGATGGGTGGATCCCTCGATAGCTCCTCGATGAATCTGTAGGTATTTTGAGATAACTAGATGTGGAATTGGATGAAGAAATTCCCAATTTGTTATATGGTTTTGGCTGAGGACTAAATCATTTTTAGACGTCTTGGCCGAGGCCTTGACAAAATGATTTAGGATGCCTGACATTATAAATTCCCTCATTATAAAAATTATATTGATGGTTCATGTTTTCATTCGACTAGTAGAATAACCATGATTATTTTTATGGAATTATTTACTCATCTCATATTTCTACCCTAAAAGTGTCCATGTTTATTATTTATAAAAGCATGTGTTTTCAATTATTCACCATGCTTAATATTTATGTTATCTTCTATTGTATTGATTTCCCTTTCTAAGTGTTTGATCTCATCTATTTCTTATGTTCATTTTCCCAAGATATGATGAAGTTAGTTATAAGTGACTTGTAGGCATAATCTAGGAGGCCTGGATATTTCTAATGGAATGAGTTAGTGTTGTATTTATTTTCAAGTTGTAAGGTTGAACTCTTGTATGAATATTGTTTTCAATAATCCTAAATGGATCAGTCTTTCAGGGAAATATTTCCTTGTGATCATGCCAATGGTATGTAATAATGCACTGACTCTGGGTAACTGAGGGCAGGGCATTACAAGAAACATTTAAAAATGGAACAAGGTAAAATTAGATGCGAAAGGTCATTCTCATAATCATTTTTACACATTTATTCTATGTATATATTAATTATAAAAAACATATATCTATGAATGTTAGGTTCTTTTCCCAAAAAATGAACTCCATCATCATAAGTCCCAAAAGAAATGCCAACAAATTGAGAAATAAAGAGAGATGTGAAACATATGTTAGATGTTAACAAGAAGTTACAGTATTGGGATCACCCACTATCATAGTAAAATATCATGAAGATAAATTTTCAATCATTATTATTATCATCATAAATACCTTGAAAACTATTTTGAAACCATAGAAAAATTATGTTTTATAATTTTCATAATGATGATAAAATGTTTTTATTATCTTAAAAACATGCTAAAATTAAAAATCACCGATATATGGATAAATTATTTTATTTTAAAGTAATAAGAGAAATATGTAAATTAATATTGATGAAAAAATATATTTTATATCGATGTGAAAAATAATTCAAGGTGTATTCATTAAAAATAATTCTTCTTCCACTTTTGTAAAAAATCCAAAATCAACCCCCAAGGAAAACATTGAAAATATTATTATTTAATATATTGAAAATAATGTAAAATATATTTAAAATTATATTTAAAAATAATTAATTCATAAATAATAACATTAATTAAACATTAAAATAACATGGATATGGAGTTGAATGAGTTTAAAACAATTTATACAATGTTTTCTATGAGAAATCATTACCTTAAGTATCTTATAGTTTTTTTCATTCTCTTAATCCCATAAAATAAAATAAAATTATTTTTAATCTTTAGTAATAAAAATTTTAATGTTAATTTTTTTATTATTAATCAATTTATTTTATTTATTAATAATTTTTATTTAGATATTAAAATTGTTAGGTTTATATTGGATGTTTTTGAGATTTTCATTTAATAACCTAAAAAATAATTTGTAAACTTACCATGGCCATAATGTTTTTAGTTCTAGTATATATATAATTATAAAAATGTTCATTTCATCCAATATTTAAATTATGTGCACTTTTAAAACAATCCTAGTGAGGTAGTTTTGAAAAATATCCCACATTGTTTCATGGAGATGATAATCAATACATATGCATGAACTACATTTTCATTATTCTCATTGGTATAAAAGAAAAAAATAGATAGTATTTTATTTTCCAACATTAATTAATATTTTTTAAATTTCAAATTTATTAATTATAATAATAAATATATTGTGAAAATAATAATTAAATCAAATGGGATTCTGGAAGTCATATTCACCATGTACGCACAGACGACATTAACATCTTTAATGGGTTGAATGATATGAAAAAATATGATATTATGAAATAATATAATAATAATTATGATATGTATACCTTATATATTCATTTCTTCTATAATATGAAAAATTTATATTATCTAGGTATGAAAAATTGAACACATCACTTCATGAAAGAGATTGTTCACACATGTGCACAACTGGTGATTCCATTTCCCCTAAAATATAATAGTATATGAAAATCAATAATACAATAAAAATTTAAATTTTATGAATATGGTATAGATTGATGTTTTTATATATAAATTTTTAGTAGATATTTTATATATTTAAAAGGGAAAATAAATAGAAAACACTAAGTTATGTATGACGGATCCAAATATAAAAAGCTTCTCAGTATAATAAATAATTAAATATTTGGATTCCATTATGATAAAAACATGACCTCAATGATGTGGGGAGAGATAATATAATATAAATTTGATCAGGATTTTCTAATATAAGAGTCTTTTAATTTTATTGTGAATATATGAGTGGTTATTTCCTTTAATAATTGGAGAGAGTGCACCAAATGATGTTTTCAAATGACTAAAACATATTAAATTTTAATCATAAAAAATTAATAAAAAAATGATTCATATTTTATGAATAGATGATATCGGGTCTAAATATGACACTATAATATGATTTTGTAAAGTATGTATCTCATTTTAAAACATATTATTGTTTTCTAAAAATATTTACTTCTTTTAAATATCATTGTGATATTTGGATTTTTTTAATGTTAATATTCACAATGATAAAAAATAAAAGTGTCTTGATTAAAATATTTAAAAACATTGTTTCTTAATATATATTTTATTATGTGATATTCAATTTCATTTTTTTTTCAAAAAATAACATTTATTTTGAACCTGAAAAATGAGAGGAAAAATGATTTTCTAGGAAAATTCAGTTTTAAGTATAGAATGTTTTCCCTTCAAACATAAGAAAAATAATTGAAATTTGATCAATCAATAGAGAATAATAAATTTTTCAATCATATCCTCATAATAAATTATTTTTTTAATACATAGTAAAAAATATAATTTTATAAAAAAAGGCATCCTCAACTACTCATAAAAACAATTTACAAAAAAACTAAAAAATTCACACTAAGATAACATTATTTTCATAAAAAAATGTTATCCTTTTTTTAATTTTATGTTTAAATTTTTTTAATTTAATATTTATAATAAAAATACAAAATACATGTCAACAAATTTATCAAGAATCGAACTATTAATTTACTTTATTGAAAATGTTTTAAATTTTATTATAATGAATGTAAATATTAAAATAAAATTCAACATTACTAACAATGATGGAAATTTATTTACTATTAACATTAACATGGTTGTTAAATAACATAGATTTCTGAACCAACTATGAATGGTAAACACCAATTTTTTTGTTCAAGATCTACCACAATAAAGTGTACTATAATGCCATTATAACTATTACATATTATCATATTTGTAACATTGTATTGAAAATTGTTCAATGTTAGAAGGTACATATTTGATATTTTTTATTATTTTAACCTATTTACATGAGAGTATTTTAAAAAATATATAATTTTATTCATAGAATTTCATCTTATCATAAGAATGTTCAAAATTGAAAAAGATATTTAATATTATTATTTTATGTTATAAGGGTGGATAATGTTTTAATTTAAAGTAAAAAAATATATGTAGATAAATATTATTCTCGTAGTTTTATAGTACCTAAAATTATAAAATATAAAGATCTTCTAGAATTAAAATTAAAAGAATTACATGACATATCAAGAACCAGTTTAAATATTTATAAAACCCCTAGATATGTATAAATAAATGATATAAATGGATATTTTTTCATTAATAAGTAAATTTTTTAGACTAATTTTGATGAAAAAACATATAATATTTGTAATTATATACAATTTAAAATTGGGTTTTTTAGAGTATTCAGATATAAATAATATGTTAGCAATAATATAGATTTATGACAAGATTATGATTAAAGATAATTTAATATATCATTTTAGGGTATTAAATCTATTTAAAATATTATATTGTATAAAAAATACCCATTGTATTGGAATAATATATTAATGTAAAATTTAATAGAAATACTTAAGATTATAATATTAAAGAGTTGAACTAATTGAAAACAAGAATTTATATATATAAATTCTTTAGGGATTGGATCCTAAAATAATCAAAACATAAAAGAGTAGTGTCACTCCCAAGATGCATTATATAAAAATCATAATTATCACCCCTTTTGAAAAAGTGATTGGAAATGATTATTTAATTATTCACACCACAATTTCATTAAGAAATTTTTTCATTTCATGTTTCCCTTAGTATTTATTTTAAATGTATTTTTATGAAGAATTAAATGGTTTAAACTGGATATTCACTACAGGAAGAAAGTTAAAGAGGTTATTTAGAAATATTTTTTTGAATTTAATTGGACATAAAATGATTCTCATGTAACTATTACAATTTAAATTTTAAAAAATTAACTTGATGAATAAAGAAACATTGGGAGAAAAATACCCATATATGTTGAACATCACTATAAGAATTAATAAAGAATAGATTATGATGAATAATTGTTTTATTTTTTTTGTTATATGATATAAAAATGTTATTATCTTAAACATCATTTAATGGATTTACATCATTTCAAATGGATGTAAAAAAATTATTTATTAAATGGATTTAATTCTTATAGGGTATATGATAATCATACCCATAAATGAAAATAAAAAAAATCCATAATGTTTTAATTATATATGAATCACTTTATCTTCTATAGGATTCTCACTGAGTTGGGTGTGAAAGAGTACTACGTTTTTTAAAATGATTTTACTAATGGAAAAGTTGATAGTAATTTGTTTGTGAGGGAGAATTGTAATGAAATTTTAATTATTCAAATTTATGATGAAGAAATTATTTTAGGATCTAGAAATGATGAGTTATGTAATTAATTTATTGAAGTTATTGTTATAGAATATTGTTAGAGTATAATGACTGAATTTAAATTCATCATTGGACATTAAAATTATCAAATGTGTGATGGGATTTTTATAAACCAATTTATATATTTTCATTAACTAGTAAGGATATTGGGATAAGTAATAGTAAAATTTGTATGTTTCTTATGTGTAAATCATGTAAATTGAATTTTTAATTAAATTTAAATGGATATAAATAAATATACTTGTAGAATTATGATTGTTTTTTATTAAATTTAACTATGTCAATGATATATTTTATTTTATCAACTCGAATTAATTCATGATTTAATAGTAATCCTAAAGAATGTATTTTTAAAAATTATCAATGGATTAATAAATATATTAATGGTTATAAAAACCATTGATATTTTAAATTTAGAAAAAATTTGTTTTGAGTGAAAAAATGTACATATTTTAAATTTATCATTGGATAGTAGATAGAAAATTCTCTATGTTGTATGTTTCATATCCTTGGAATAAACATATTAACACGGGGTTCTATGAAACAATAAGAACTATGCCATAAAAATTATACATTCAACTAAATTTAAACATAACATATCTTTTATACTTTAACAATGATCTTTTTGGTTTATTATTCTAGAGAGTTTCATAATATAATTTCTATAAATAACATATAAATATAAAAGGATGAGTCTTTTAATTAGTATCCATTATACAAGAATATAAAACATATAAAATGAAACTTCGTCAAATTTCGTGAAAATTCCTCCGGGCATTCAACTTTATTTATCCCATTTTCATACCCATCCTTAAACTATGTGAAAACATTTTAAAACCTCTAATAAGAAGTAGAATCATATTAGGGGACATAAAAAAGATAACAAAAATTAGCACAATGGAAAAAATTAAAAACCATTTAATTTTTACATTTACCTCCAATGATTATTGACTTTATGAAATAAATCATTTCCACAGGAAACACACATAGAATATTTCTAAATAAACATTAAAACACATATATGGAATAAAAAAACTCTTTTTGGAATCTAAGTGAATCATATTTATAAACTGTTTTCAAATCATGTTAGTTATTACGAGATACAAAAAAAATCAAAGGAGAAACCCTCCAGTGACTCCCTATTTTATTCATATTGAGAAAAATAACATTACCCAATTAATTGGATCCATAACTCAGTGCACCCATAGTATATGTTATATTAGGATCACATGACGCTATCTAGGATTAGACATCATATAATTTATATAGGGATAAACCCTGAGATATAATAGGGAGAAACCCTTCATATAATATTTATTAGAATCTCTAATTTTTCCTATATAACTACTAATTACCATTTAATGTATAATTGTTTTTACATTTCAGGTTTTAATTATAAAAATATTGGAATGAACTATTAATATGGTGGGAAAATAACTTTCAGATATCAAAATAACTAATTTTGTTTAAAGAATTTTTTTTTACCAAAATACCTAGAATGTGTGTTTCTAATTTGTTAAAACATTATATAATGTAAATGAATCCAAAATTCATATAATAATTATGAAAATTTTAAATGAAATTATCGCAGTATACAATATAATTAGAAATTCCTTTTTTACATTTGTAATGAAATTAAAAAATTCTATACATAGATTATTTTTTATGAAAACATTGAATAGAAATAAATTCGGTAATAATAATCTTATTTACGTGTAACTAATATGTTTAAAATTTTAAAAACATGTTCATATAAAAAAATTTACGTTAGAATGAATAACATTAAAAGATGATTTTTTTAAGGAAAAGTAACTTACGACATACGTAAAATTTTAAACATAGGACCCCGAGAAGAATAATATTTAGAAAACTTTAAATATTGTCATTATAGAGAAATACATGAAATAAAAATTCAATTATATGTATATATATATTGTAAATTAATGTAGGTTCACAACATCAGAACATTCCTTAATGAAAGGTAATTGAGACTATGTCCCTTACCTAGAGTAAAAATCATCACATAAATATCTCTTCTATAATATAAAAAATAATTATTTACATCAATAATATAATAATATGTATATTATTATTTTTATTTCACTTATTACCTTGTTATGTATGATTACTTAATCAAATATGTTTATGTTATATGTTTTGATGATATTTGGCATATGTGTCAAAAATAAATTAGGTATGTTCAATATGATCAAAGTGGTAATTATATAATCATCTCGAAAATAATTATCAAGAAATATATTTCATATTTTTACATAAAAATTAATTCAAAACTAGTCATGAAAGATCGTGATGAGAAATAAACTACATTTGAATCATTGAGATAGTAGGTCATACATATGCATGAGTAAAATTTACATTATTTAATGATTTTTAAGGAATACAGGTAAGTATTATTTTATATTGATATAATGAAAATAATAAAATAAATATTTTATAAATATATATTACCATAAATGATATGTGGTGAGGGGAAAATAATTACATCGCTTTGTAGAGGCATTTCTCCACACAGACGCACAAATAATGTTATAATTTATCCGTGAGGGGAAATGTAAATGAAAATGATATATATTATCATTCAAAAGTTATAAATATTTAATTTTTACAAAATTAATTAATATATATCACATATATTTATCAAAGTTACTATTATTAACTTCCATGAAAATCATTAGTGAAAAAAAATCACATCGTTTCACAATCGATGTTATCATAACACTAACATAATGGAAATAATGATGTTCTATATAGAATAATATTTATATAATTATAATTATATAAAAAATAAAAAATATAAATGTTAAATACATTATTATATCATTCTTGGAGAGGTAATGATGAAAAAAATTATATTGGTTTGAGAGGATGTAGTGTTTTTTACTCCCAAATGATGAATTAGTTTATTATTTAATGGAAGAGGTGATGTATTTAGGTTGTTACAAAAACATAATAACATATTAGTATATTTTATAGAATGGTTTTTGTATAACAATATAATTAAATAATAATATAATGAGTATTTTAATCACATAAACTTTTCTTCACACAACCACTGTATGATGGCACTGGAATCACTAGTTCAATGGATTTGTGTTTGAATTAGGGATTGTTGGTCATGTGGAGAGAAATAAGGAAGGTATTTTGCTATGAATTTTTAATTAGATATTTATTTTAATGTTTCAGGATTAGGGGAGAGGTGGTAACCTATTATAAGTTAAGAGAGTATAAAAAATGTAATTTTTAAATGAAAAATTGGTTTCCATGTTTTTTCAAAGGAACAAGGATCCCAAATGAAACATTATAGAGCCATGTAAATTTCTGTTATAAATATTTCCCTATAATATAATTTATTCTAGTTTTTATGAACTTTTAAAAATTATGTTTTTTTTCAAACACCAGTAAACCTGTTTTCAACATAATCGCGATAAATGATATATATTATTTTCACTATTCACTACGATAAAAAATTAAGTTGAAATTGTTAGATAATATAAATTAATCAAACTATAATTATGGATTATTATTTATCAAATTATATTTATATATGAGGAATAATTAAATTTAATACTTATCCTACAATTGTGATAAGAAAGAAGGTTTAAAATAATTGTATTTTTTAATGCATTAAGTGATTTTATATAAAACAAATGACTAGTAATAATTATTTCAAGATTATTATCTTATTTTAATTTATATAAAATATAGAAATTTTATTTAAATAATCCATCATTATGGTTTTTTAATTAATTAAATTAGAGAAACATTATATACCTCAAAACCGTTTTTTGAAAAATACTGTCATTAAATCCAATAATATCTTTATACGAAACTCAATATAATGATGAATAAAATTAAGTTAATATGAATACATATAAATAAATAATAAATTTTTAACTTTAAATAATATTCAAAACATAATGGTATGTTTCAATTACATTATTTATTGATAAATTACATTTTTACAAAAATTAGTAATTTTTACTTTTCACCGAAATATCAATATTTTCTAAAAAATAATAATATTACACAATAAGTTATTTTTTAATTGATTATTTAATAATTTAATTTTATTTGTAAAAATAAATATTTGAAAATTTTTTTGTACTAATTTTTATATTTTATCTCAAATATCATTACATATCATTTTCCGGTAAAAAAGATTTTTGATGAAAAAATACATTAATTAAAATTTATTGAATTTTTACAAAAATTATACCAATAATTTTATATTTTGTAGAATATTCATAAATATATATCATGAATTAGTTATTAATATTAAAACTCTCCTATATAATGGCCAGGGTATAATGGTAACATTTAAAACAATATTATTTTAAGGTTAGTTTATTGTAGTTGTTGGTTGTCTTTTACAATATTGATAATATATTTATTTGAAAAAAAAATAAAATTTGTTGCATTATACTACTTTAATAAATTTCATCATCACAATTTTAAAATTTTATAAATATAAAAATTTTGTAAATTTTAAAATAAAATGTTAATAATACTCCTCTTAATAATAGAGAAAGGTAAGTATGAAGGTTATATACAATATTTTATATCATTTTTTCCATTTATCAAAAAAAATTTCTTGGAATTACATAACATAACATATAATAAAAGTGTAATTTATATGTAATTATAGTGATAAATAATGACCATTGATCAAAAGAAGTTTAATGATATTGGGAATGTTATCATCCACAAATCCGTAACCCAATGAGTTGTGTAAGAGTTCATTATTTCATTATAAATGTACATAATAGGATTATATTACCATTTTCAAGATAATTTTACTATGGTTGATTAATTCTATATAATATAGACTAAGAACAAACATGAGTATATTCACTTGATAAGTTCAATTTCAACCATTAATATATTTCTTCAATTGTGTCATTATTTCCTCAAAATGATGAGTCTTTACGATTAATTTTTCAAACCATAAAAAATAAAATATGTATCTACGAGACCACATCCCGGAAAAAGGATCATATTATATTCATATTATATTTAGATAATAATTAAAACCAAAATTCTTAGCAAAATGTATGCTAATTCCCAAAATTAACAAACCATTATATAAGAAAAAAAATTAATATTCAAGGGCTCACCAACATCACCCAATGTTTATCATATCAATCAAGAAATAAAAATCATTAATATTATATAATATATTCTTGACTAAGAATGAATATGAATAATTATAATTGTTTGACCACATAATCTTCTTTAACCAATATAATATTTATTTCCAAAAAACACTAATTACTTTTAATGTATTTTACAAAATATTTACATTTATTAATTGAAAAATATCTAAAATATTCAAATAACTTCAATAAATAATTTGATTCACCAGAATTCCACTGTAAAATAATATATGGTTCCAAAAGTTCATTTCACATTTATTACTCAAATAAAATCACAAAATTTTCAGTTTACATTAATCACATGAGGATAAAAAAATTATAAACTTTTTCCATAGTTGAATTAATCATCTAATCTCTAAATCAAATTTCAATCCCATGAATATCTATATGATAAAACACATTCTCCAAAAATCATGTTAATCATTATATATCAAACCATTTTAGAGATGAAAAATGATGTCATTATAACAAGTACATCATATAAGAGACTTATTCACACTCCATCCTTAGAATACCATAGTTTTAGGTTCAATGACCATGACCATGATGGATGTTACAAGTTTTAATTTTTTTAAAACATTTGTAAAATAGTTATAATATCTTCCTATAAATATGATTAAAATAATAAAAAATAATATTAATCATTAATGATCATAGAATCCATAAAGGCATTAATTCCATTAACCTTATATCCAAAATCATATAATTATCCCTCAAATAACATTTTAAAATGCCTAACATAGGGTTACAGATACCATAAATATCTATCAAAACCCAATAAATGTATTAATATGTACTCCCATAATATAAAACATCTTAAAGGTATTAATAAATTTAATCCTATGGACATCCTAATATATATCACTACATCATAACTCAAGAATTCCTTGATGTAGAAATATAAATAAGTCAAAACTCTTCATAATAAATTTTCACTAATTTCATAAATTATTTCCTAATAATTACTCCCAATACAATATTTTCATTTCATAAGACTCAAAAATTTAAAAACATAAAACAATATATAATCCATTCCTTTAATATATCATTTAAAATTTCCTCATCTTCAATATAACGGAATTAGGTATTGGTATATATATTCATTTATAAGCTTGTTTATCCCATTCTTGATATCCCTCCAATAAATCGTTTTTAATAATTCTCAGACTCACCACAATTATAATATTCAATTTTTACTATGGGATTAATTTTCTCCCCTTCAATGGAGTTAATTGAAAGATTCCATTTTTTCATTGGAATTTTATTTCATTTTACCCACTTTAAAAAATACAAACAATTACCCAGTTTTCTTAATAAATTTCCCACATTTTATATCCCATTATTCTAGAAACATTTATCATTAAATATGTTTATCTTAGTTATTCTTTTAACCTAAACATATATGGAAGTCCAAGTTTCTATTGATTAGTAAATTACGTAACACACATAGTTCGTTGTTTTCAAAAATAACCCACGATATCATGTCAATAATAACAAAAATATATTTCACTATATCTCATATTCCATTTGTTTTTTCATTAAAAAACACCCACATTTAAATTAAATATTTTATTAAATTGGATTCTGTTGGATTTATCAACTTACAAA
The DNA here is from genome assembly GCA_963277665.1 of Viscum album. NCBI lineage: Eukaryota > Viridiplantae > Streptophyta > Magnoliopsida > Santalales > Viscaceae > Viscum > Viscum album. The sequence goes on from OY728158.1 coordinate 438,962,895, forward strand.
AAAATCTAGTGCGAGTATATCAAATAAACCATAAAAACAACGTTATGTAGAGGATACATACTATGATAAAAAAATAATCCATCCTCAATTAATATATTTCAATATATCTAAAATAAAAATAATTATCTTTAAAATACTATCCATTGTGGTTATGGATGATTTTTATATTTTGAATAAAGAACGTAATTACCAGTAATGTTATATAATAGTCATGTCTAATACAAACTATAATAAATCGACCATAATAATTAAGTACATTTGTGACATTAAACTGTAATTAACTTAATTAAATTACTAAATATATTTTAGTTATACAGTTTTAGAGTGTTAGGAAATAACATGTATATAAAGATATATATATATATATATATACAACATCAACATTACATATTAGTTTCCATTTTACCAACAATATAATAATTTTAAAATAAAAAATTATTCTTTTTTTGGGAAAAATATTAGATAAATTTAACATGTCCCATTCCATGTTCTTATCCATCATTAAAAACCCTGAAAAAAATTAAATGTCGTATGATCACAAAAATATTTTTATGTGATATAAAAATAAAATACTTGTTAGTCTAGTAAGAAACATGAAAACCATGAAGTTTATAACTTTATCTTCAAATTCATAGAGAATATAAAAAAAATCATTTCCATATAAAATAAAAATAGTTTTTCTATAAATTAAACACCTAATACCCATGAGAAGAAAATAAAAACCACTTTATAAAATATACATCATCACATTCATAACCAATATTAAACCCAAGTCAAAAAATAAATAACTACCAAAAAAACATTGATGAAAAAATATATTAAATCTCATATTCATTCACAGTATGACTAGGAACACTACCCAATTCATTAGAGTTTTATATAGGTGCATCCATCATGTAATATATATGGGGCTTTGTAGATGCTATTTGGGGGCATCTATTTATAAGTTATATAAGGATCGCCCATGATCTATAATGTGTATAAAACCATTGGATAATTTTTTCTTTAACCCCAATTTTTCATATATCATTCTCAAGTTTCATTCTATGAATAAATAACTTAATTATATAACATTTTCAATATAAAACTCATCAAAACATTGTTAGTCACCTATGGAAATCATGGTCAAATATCCAAATTACATTTATTTAAAATAAATTCAATTAAAACATCCCTAGAAATAATTTTTTTCATTTAATAAATCATTAATATTTGTAAACAATCCCAAACATCAAAAATTTCTTAAAACACGAGGAATTTTCAATGTAAATATATAAGTTGAAAAGAAAATACCTTTTGTCATTTGTAACAGAAGACAAATATTCCATACCAAAATTTCCTTTTTGAAAATATTGAAAGATCAAAAAAATGTACACAATAAATTTATCATATCGATATAATTACATTCTGAATAGATATATAAAAACATCTACCTAAAAGAAAAATATATTTATAAGGAAAAAATTAAAAGCAAATTTTTTTATGAAATGTCTGTTACAACTTCAGAAACATTTTAAATGTAAGACTTATCAAAGAATAAAATTAAATAAAACATTAAATATCATGATAATAGAAAAATAAATTAAATAATATAATAATTTGCGATATATATGTATCCCTAATTAAATAATATTAGTGAATACTAGAAAAATATTCCCCAACTAAATAAAATTAAGACAATGTCCATTACATTTAGTACGACTTGTCACACACATTCTTTACCATTATTAATTATAAACTTATTTTCTATTTACATTATAAATAAATAAATTATTGTTTATTATTCCACTTAATTAACTTGTTACATTGTTTTATATAATTATATTATAATTCGAGTTTATGCTGGATGTTTTTCCAATATTCAACTTATGTGTAAAAAAGGAATTTAGTTGGGTTACTATATTAAAAGAGGTATTAATTACATTAAATATACTATATTAATAATTACATATTAATCATATATAAATATTGAACTTTTAAATAACTTCATTAAAATTGTTTTTGAGTAAGGAACTATGTTGCAACAATAGAGAAGACATGACATTCATACACAAGAGTAACGTTTAAATTTTTAAATGAACAATATTAAAAGAAGCTAAGTATTATTTTATAGTTCCATAGTGATAAATAAATATTATTTACTTAAACATACTTATATATATAATTTTTGTTATTTGGGTATGAGAAATAACTCTCATCACTTCGTCCAGGTTATTGTAAACATTTACCAATAAATGAAAATATCATTTCATATTGAATTTAAAGTTAAAGGTAAATGATATATTTTATATTAAAATAATAATAAATATTTCATAAATATAATAATTATTAAATAAATATCACATATATTAATTAAAATTATCATTATTTTCGTCAGTGAAAACATTTTGTGGAAAATTATTAGCACCGCTTCATGGGACAGATGTTCATTGTACACACGAGTGAGAGTATCATATCCCCCATAGAATAGAATGCCAGAAGGTATATGTGAGATAATAATTACTAAGGCATAATTAATTTTAATATATACTATATAAATATATATACATTAAACACATAATTTTTGAAATCCATGAGAGGTGATGATGAAAAAAAATTACATTAGTTCACATGGTGGTAAACTTTCGTACACATGAATAATGATTTTATTTAACATTTAATGTAAGAGGAGATTAATTTAGGTTATTTAATTAATATAAATACATATTAGTATATGTTATATATTAATTATAAAATATCATCATAATTTAATAATACTATACATTTGTTGAATAAGAAATAAAATAAAAACTCTCAGTTAAGAATGATATATGTTATTCGAAAAGCATCCTTAGTTTGGAAAAAAAGCCCTCACGTGTTGTATTTTTTATCAATCCTAGGAACCTTGTAATTGGTAGATAATTAGTTAATGTATTTTAGAAGTTAATGGAAGATGAAAAGAGACTTTTGTGTTTCAATAGTGGTGGGGATGGTGTGTATTTTATAAGTGATGTTAGTGGAACACTTATAATTTTTTTAAGAGAAAAAGGTAAGCCCACATATTACATTATCCAATTGTATAAAATCATACACTAGTATCTATAATGATACATTATATCATTGAAACATGGAAATTATATATAAATTATACAATTTTTAATATAATATTAACCCTTATATTTTTCGTTTAACCATCAGGTAAACCAGTTTTTACCTTAATAGAGAAAAATGATTTTCATTCTTCACTATTCATTATTAAAATTAATCGAGTTGAAATTATTGGATAATAAAAATTATTCTAATTCAAAATATTTAATAAATTTGACCAAATTAAATTTATATAATTAGAAGGATTTAATTTCAAATTAAACATATCTTTGTGGTGAAAAAGCGGGGTTTCAAGAAGATTATTTTGCACATGTAAGATGATTTTTAATTTAACCCTATGACTAGAAATAATCATTTGACGACTTTAAATTAATGTTTATTGAAATATAATATATAAATATCACATAAATAAATCTTCATTTTGTTTTTTTATATAATTATAATATATAAACATTATTGACTTTAAATCAATTTTCTTAAAAACTAATTTTAAACCCAAAATAACAAAAACTGAAATCCATTATATAGATGATTAAAATATCATTTATTAGATTAAATATATTTATATAAAAAAATATTTATTTTAAATTATTGAAAAAACATTATATGACATTTAAATTAGTTAATATACTGGAATTAAGTGACATTTTTATATAAATCTATATTATTCGCTTATCCCAAAAAATACATGTTTTCTAAAATATTAAAATATTTCTGATCAATTTATGTTTGATATAACGAGTTCATAAACTAATTTCATTTTCAATAAAATATTTCTAAATTTTCTATAAATTTATTATAATATTTTCCAAAAAAATAAATATATATCATTTTTGAAGAAATCATCTTTTTATGAAATAAATTACTATTAAAAAATTGATTGATTGGTTATTATTAATTTGTAAATAAATATATATTATTTAAGGAATATATATATAAATTGTAATATATTCAATATTGATATTACAATCATACTTCACGGCTAGGATAAAATAGTAATATTGAAAAATATATCATTTCAATGTTTATTTATTATTAGTGTAGTGTGTATTATTCCCTATTTAGAATATATATATTTTTAAAATCTATGGGTGTTATATTTAGAATAATTTTTTTCTTTATCTACTATAAATATGAAATACTACAATATGTATTTTTAATTAATCACTATTCATTATAAAAACATTATCTTTAATTTATAATAATAATGATTATTTAACTATTTTATATGATATATCACTTTTTATTTAAATATCAATAAATAATTTATATAATTTAATATAAATTAATAATGATGTAAATTATCATTTTATTAGAGAACATTTTAAAAAACATGACATTATTTTGGAATATATTACAATTGATGATCTACTTGATGGTATAATAACTAAGACATTAGACATTGAAAAGATTTAGGAAATAGAATAAGGTTTTGGAATAATGGAAGTTTAAAATATAATTTTAATGTGGATCTATGTCAAAAATAATATTATAGATAAAAACTTATTCATCACGTCTAAAACCATTCCATCTTGATTACACCACTTCATGCAAATTATAATATATTTAAATTCATCATTGTCTGAGATGATATAACAATTGGTTAGAAAATAAGAGTAAACTACATGAATTATGTTTTTTATTATCAAGATCATAAATATGTTTTTCTTTATATACCAATGGGATGGAAATTTGTTTATTTTTTCATGTTTCGTAGCTTTTTCATTCACCATTGTTCACTATTTGATTCATTACGTGTCATATTATATGATTACTTCTACATCTTGTGTGGTTTTGATGGGTCCAGGATGATTTTTGGTATTAATGATTATATTTTTATAAATTATATATATATTTTATTTTAATTATATTTATACATTCACAAGTGATAAATGATTATTTTATATGAGAATTAATGTATTTTTTTCTTTCACATTAATTAAAATTTATTCAATGTATTGAAATGAAACAATACAAATAGAATATTAATCTATTTTACTAAAATTATATTTTATTATATTTTAAATATTCATTAAATGTCTTACAACCATGTTAAAATTTATATCCCAAAAAATGTTTTATGTTATTTCTCTCAATAGAATTATATATATAAAATGTTTAGTTTTCATTATTATTATTGGGGAAGAAAATATTTATTTGTTATAATAAACTGTTTGAATAAGGGGTAGATATGATTTAAATTACTTGTATCATTTTCATAATTAAAAAATGGTGGATAACTTTAAAAATTACAATAGTTTTGTAATTTTATAAAAGGTTGTGATTGTTGACTAAATGCATTCCAAACTCTCTTATTTTTTGAAAAATAATATTCATTTTATTTCATTCAGTTTTTATAATGATTTTTTATTTTATTTCTACTAATATGAGTGATGAAATATGTTTTAAGGTTACACTACTATTGATATAAAATAATTTCATATTTTTTCAATAAATTATTATTTTTGATTATTCTATGTTTTATGGGATATTTAGAAATAAAAATCAAATATCAATTTATTAATAATCACACATAAAATTATGTTTTTATAATTAGATAATTATAAAATACCATTTATTGAATTGTTTTATTTATATTCAATTTCTTAAGTTTTGGTTTTAAATGTCACCCAATTCCTTTTTATGTCTTACGTTATTTATAAATTACATATATTTTGAATTAAAATTTTTATTAAAATTAATGTCATATGTAATATGTTTAATAGAAGGAATATTTATAATGAACTATTGTTTTGATGATCCTAATATCGGTTTTGAAAAGTCAGATGTGTAATATTGATTTCTCATTAAGATAACTCATACACTTTAGAGAACATTTTAGGGATAAAAATCCATACATGTTATAGGATGATCATATGATTTCAATGAATTGTAATTTTTATGTAATAAAACATTTTAATGCAATATAAATTTCAACGTCATCTAAAACTTCAATGCTATACAAGTATTATAAGTGCTATCGATACATAAAGGGATATGAAATATAAATTTCATATAAAATTTTAACGTCATATGAGATTCATATTTCATAATATTTTTTTTCTAAAACATGAAATTTTCTTTTTTAGTATATATTTATATAACGAAATATGATATATTGATTATATATTTTGTTGTTTTTTTAATTTATTAATAATTAATTTTTTTAATTTAAACATTATGGAAAAGAATTTAATTTTTTTATTAAATTAAATTTAGCATCATTGGATATATAATTCTAATATATTCACACTATTTTAATGGACAATTGTGAGTTTCAAATTTGAATTCATTTTAATTTAAAAATTATATCTTATATGATTTATGAAAACATTATAAGGACATTATTACAAATTATTTACTAATGTATTAATTACATATGATTCAATTATAATGTCATCTTTTGAATATAATTTTATTTTAGTTTTTTAGATTATCAATGTTCCTTTCCACTTTAAAATAGTTGTTTATCCTCAAAAGTGAAATGTACACATCAATGAAAATAATAACATTTTTATGAGTGAATTTTAATTTTTTGAATGGTTACGTTAAAGGGGAATATTATTAGATAGTCCTTCATTAATAGTTCAAAAACAGTGGATGATGGTATAATGAATAGTAAAATTTGATAATCATCTACTATAACTTTCTGGAATATTTTTTTCTATAGAGAACACAAAAAAACTAAACATATGCTTCCAAGTGTCCAGTAATTCATAAACACCATATAATTTATTATATAATTGATTTATATGATTCTTAATTTTATTTATATTTTTTGTGATATTTTTTCATTAGTATATATGTCACTTGTGTCAGGTTATACATTACCTGTAATAGGTATTCATATTTTTTCTTTGAACTGACCAAAGAAGGTTTAATGTTTTTTCACAGTATTATAAATGTTTAGGGTTTTCTAGGTGAATTTTTTCAAAAAAACTCTTTTTTGGTTCTTCCTAAACATTATAATAAAATTTATAGGGTTTTCCTCAATGTTTTAAATGGAATTATTTTTTCATTTCTTATAGATGTTAAAAAATGTTAAGGGTGTTAGATGCATCCAAGAGTTAGGTACAATTTTATGGTGGTTTCTATACACTCATGTAATGTAGGAGGGTGATAAACAGTGGATCACTTTATTGAGAAAATATTAAAATAATTTTTTTAATAATTTATTTTCCATTAAATTTAAATGTAAAATTTATTTTTTTAATTATCTTAATGAGGTTTGTGCACCCGATTGATGATCAAACAATCATCACTCCATTATGAGAAAACACTAACATCATAATTTTTTTAATCAAATATGACAGTTATATAATTTATAATATTTATAATATATATATATATATATATATATATTAAATTTGATTGAATTTATTTTCACATTTAATTAATTTATTATATTATTTTTATTGTGTCTTTCAATTGGTTTTTTTGGTCAATATTTTGAATATCATTTTGGTATAATTTATACTGAATGTGATATTTGGAAATTGTTCCCAAATATTTATATATTTGATAACACGGAGTACAGTTTTTATAACATATTTAGATTATTTTAGTATCTAAATTTTATTTAACATAATAATAGTTCAATTGGTATGAGTGTTATCATACAGTGAAATGTTCTATTAAGTAGTTTTAATAATCATGATTGAAAAAATTTTATTTATTTAATTTATGATTATTTTTCTATCATATAATATGAATTATAATATAATATTTTCAGTGATATAATATCTAAAAAATGATTTATTAAATTCATCGATGAGGGTGGTAATAATAATTAATTACTACAATGTTTACAGAGGATATATCAACCATGTGTAGTTATTAATCAATTAGTATGTAAATTTTAATTATTTTATGGTGTCATAAATAATATTACTATATAATAATATAATTTATTTAGTTATATAGAACTTAATATTAACATTTAATATCAAATATATGATTAGAACTAATGTATGAAAATCTAATAGTATGAATAAGGGTTTCTGCCAATGTTTTTGGATAATTTCTTTGTTAATAAATATATGACTTAAAATGAATGAATTTTTATGTCATAAAACCTTGCCAACCTGAATTATTGTGTTTTAAGAGAGAATATTATACATAATTAGCATTTTAAGATGCTTAATGTGTGTGATAAAATAGATTTTTAGAGGGTATGTGTTTATAAGAGACGAGGAGGGACATTTTGAGTAATATAAACCATAAATTATTATTTATTCCCAAAACTACTAATATTGAAAATTACTATGATTATGAATAGTAATTTATATGAGTGGGGTGATGATAATTCTTTCATACTTTATATAAGAATTATGTAATCGGGTATTCAACATATACTAAAAATAGTGTATTTTACAATATTTTACAATTCACCTGCATTTTTCTCATTCTGTGAACATTAAAAAAAGTACCCTTTCCTATTTCATATTTTCAATATAAAAAACCATTTACCAAAAAAAATTCAATAATTTTTTAATTCTTATATTTAATTCTTCTATATTTTTTTATTAAATAATGTAAAACATTTTTTACTAGAAATATCATTTTATACCTATATTATGTTATATTGATTTAGTAATTATCTTATGGTATATATGATATTATACTATCTTATTTAATTAATGATATAAAATATTTTAATAATTAATATATTATATTCCATAATCATCAAGAAATTTCCAAGGACGAATTTGTATGAAAACTGATTGGACTTGCTACATGACCCAAAGATCATTTATGACCACCCTAGGATGAAAAATTCTTGTTTTGAATCAAATTACACTTATTATTGGAATAATTTTACTATTTTTTACATCATCCACAACATAGATTTTACCCTAACATCTTCAATAAACTATCCATTGTTTGGATATCCCTGAATATCAATAAGTTGTATAAACTACAATAAAAAAGGAAAATAGTGTAAAGAAATGAAAAATAACTAGAAATCACCATTAGAATATAGATATAATCATCAAATACACATAAAAAATTTCATCCTTAGGTTAACCGAAATCTATGAAAACATCCATCCTCAATGTTTTATTCATGCACATCTCAAAACTACATAAACAACCCAATCCAAAACTCAATAATCTCATTACCTCTCATGTCGAGTCACTATATCTTCCACATCTATAACTAGAGTAATCAATAATATATTAAATAATTTTCAAATGATGCTATTGTACACATGGTTAAAACAAAATGGTTGTAAGGTAGCCAATCGACTTAATGAATAAAGGACATTGATCATAGGTTAAATACCACCATTTTCCACTTATATCACCATGATATGCAGGGGTGGGAAAATGGAAATATAGTGGGAAATAGTTCTATGAGTGTATAGGAATTCCCACAACCACATTCCATGTTATCCATGTCCATAGAGATTTCCTGCAAGACATATGACCATAGTTCATGTGGATTATGGTCTTAGTTTCTAGGATCCAGTATGATTTTTTATTGATAGTATAATATATATCTACTTGTATATATAAACATTGTATAAAAAATAGTTGTAATGTTTTAGATGAAATATATAAGATTTCCATGTATTAAATCCTAATATAGCGTTCAATTTTTGAATGGTGACACCAACATTCTTGAATCATGTCCATCTATATTAGATGAACATGAAAAAACAATGTTAGTTAAGCCCTATGGATATGGTTACAATTCATAGTTATAACCTACACTATGGGACCATGATAATATTTCCCAAGGTTTATTAGGACCATTTATATATTCTATATCCAAGGTCCTAGATCTTATATCCATGATTTTGTCCTATAGAAGTAGAATAGATTTCTAGTATTTGAATGAAAACAGATTGAGATCACAACTTGGGAACCTGTATAATGAATATGGGAGTTGGATGAACAAAAACAAACATTTATGTTACATTCATTCTCAAAATACACAATATCATTTCACCAAATATTATATAAACTTAAATTTATAACCCATTTCATAATTAATAGTTCAAACATAATTTAAAAATCATGTTTTCAAAGTATAGAGTGTTAAGAGAAAATTTCATTCTTTATACCTCCATATAAATCCATGGATGTTTTTTTATAATCTAATAGAAATATATATTTTAATAACCATACAAAATTGATATTTTAGTATATATTTTCATTTAAAAATACTATGTTTGATTTTTTCCCCATAGAGAACACCGAACTAAAATGAAACGATGATATGTTTTAATGTAAAGCTACAATTATTAATATGTGATCATTAAAATTATTCATGAATATGAAAATATAAATATATATTACAATATTATTAATTAAAAGTATAATAAAAAATAAATTTTCCTTGTAGTTTTGAATTACTTGAAAATATGATTAGTATTGAAGAATATCTATTAATATCATTTCATTCATAGAAATATTTGTCTTGTAAAATTTTCAAATTACACAGTATGCCTTTTTTAAATTATGTAACAAACTATATTATGAATAAATTAGGATAAAAATTATTATCTATATTAATAACATATTAAAAAATTTCTAATTAAAATTAATATTATATATGAGTAAAGAAAGATAATATTTCAAAAAATCATTATTCTTACAAAAATACATCTCCTTATATTTAATATTTCTATCTATATTTTAAATAAAAAAATTAGTGTTATAATTTGAAATAATTAAATATATTTTTAGATAAATAATAAAATTTTCTGTTTGTGGTTATTTTTTTGGATTTTTCGTAAAAAAGACATTTCTCGGTAAATTACACAAAATACAATATTTGAAAATACCATGAAATTGATGAAATATTTATAAAATTAGAATTAATTAGTCACTTAAGAAATAAATTTTAAAATAAAATTCACTATTAATATTTAAAATTATATATTTAAAATATTCTATTTAGTTTTGAAACGTACAATTTTCATTTTTTAACTGAAGTGATTTTTTTTCTAAAAAGGCATTTATTCGTTGAACACATAATATTTTATAATTTATTTCTAAATTTTTTTTAAACATAATATTATTATATGTTTTTTATATTTTTAATTAAAAGAAAAAAATTACCTATTAATAGAAAATATATTTTTGGTTATAATAAAAATTTACGAAGGGTAAAACAGAGTCACCATGTTAAAAATAAATAACGTTAAAAGTTAAAAATAAGATAAAAAAGTTTATAACATTTTAAAAAAAATAAAAAAATATTTTAAATCATTTTATCAATAAACAATTCTCCTCTACCTTATTGAAAACTTTTATAGTTTCATTAATTAAATTAGGAACTTATTATTACAAAATTTCCAGTACTCTCAATTATTAAAGGAGACATACATCACACCACTTCTACCAACACTAGTAGACAGATCCTAGATGTTCCGATTTTCTTTAATAGGACAGCTAAAGAATAATTAAATTTTCAAATGAATTATTCCAGAAATTACAAATAACATTCACAATCTATCCTTTATTCATAGCATTTTGAAGTCATATTATTCTCCACAATACTATACTACACCATCCCAAAATTATAAAATAATTATCATTATCACAATGAAAAGAAATTTTATTATAGAAAAAACTCATATTAATTCCCCACAGAAGAATTCAAAAAAATAGAACATCATTCATGTCATCTATAGATAACTACCTCCATCAGTGACATATTTTCATTTTAATAATTCTGTAATATAATTATTCATAATTTAATATATGAAAGGAATAAATTTTATGTTTATAACATTATATAGTTCATGAAAACATTAATAAATTTCTATATTATTTTCATTCTGTAGAATAATGAAAACAACATCCTTATGTACATGCATACAACCACCTTCGTGGAGAGACATGTTCTATTTTAATCACAACACTCCATATATTGTTATCAAATTAATTTTATGAATATATATGATAACATGGATCTATTTTCCTCTATATATATATATATTATTGTTTTCATAGAATGACTAAAATAATTAATGATCTATATAAAGTAATCAATTTTTGATGGTAGATAACCCAAAACAAGATCAACATAGATCATGTTCTATCAAACCATTCCCACAGTTCCCATGAGATAATAAATGGTAAGTATTAATAATTGAAACATAATGTGTTAAATGTATTATATAATTCTTGAATGATTTAAAAAGTTCCAAAAAATGTTGTATGAATTCTCCATTAGAAAACATAATTGAAAAAAATAAGAATTAACACGTTTGATGATAAAGATATATCATAACAGACAAAAGAATATATAGTAAATGATAATAAAATAGTTATTAGAAATAGTTAAATATATGAATAAGGTTATAAGAAGATTTATTAATAAGTTTTCATTTAGTATACAATAAGGAAATTATCATTCATGGATGATGAGAATTAAGGTCTGGGTTTTCTAGTACAACTATTATTTTATTGAGACAAATTCCAAATTCAAGACTTGTTCTATAATGTGTGGAGTATAAACTAGACTATGATTTTTTATTGTGTTATAATTAAATTAAAAGGATTTAAATACCCAAATTATTTTTTGTGATTCATGTCTGATGGATTCTCATGAAAACAATTTTTAAGGGTCACCTCATCTCAATTTCACTTCATTGTGAAATGTTTTGTATTCTATAACTATTTTCATATATAATGTATATAATTCCCAAGGATGTTTTTTTAGAATTTATAATGTCTAATTAATTGGATTTAAAATGAATTTTTATTATATTTCTTTGAGGGGGTTTCAACTTGAAAGCTACACATCTAGAGAGGGTTTCATTCTAATCTAATTTTCAATCTGAGATTGTTATGATAGAATTTCTATAAATGAAAAAAATTTGTAAACATTATCTACAAGAACCCATATTTCTTTTCCTCCATGAATTTTTCTTTTGTTTATTAATTTCCCCCCAAAAATGCATTTCGGTTGTTAAAAAACATCCCATATGTGATGGTTTATATGAAACAGACAATACGATATAATTTCAGTTATGATTTTTCATCCTCAATATCCATATTCATTGGAAGATTTTAACGATATCCTTAATTATGCTTCATTAATTTATTATGAATTTTTTCTATGATTATTAAATTCATTACATTTCTCTGAAATAAATATTTCCAAATTTACTATAATGTATATTTTTTAAAAAGATATAATGTAATATATTTTTAATTATTTCTATATAAACCCATTATTTTTTTCCATTCATATTTATAAAGCATAGTTTTCTTAATTTAATATATTTTTCCATATAATATTTAATTAATAAATTATTTTTTAAATAAATATAATTTTAGTTATGGTTTTCAAAAACAAAATTTCTACATTTACAAAGTAAATGTTAATTTTAATGAGGAATAAAAAGAATTATATTTTTATGAATGAATTATTATATGTTTATTGTAATATATTATAATTCTTCTTTAACAATAGATTATTTTTCTATTTTTTTGAATTTTTAATTTTTAAAACATTTTATTGATTTCAAATTATTATTTTCTAAATTAAACAATTTTATAGAGTTCACCATTTTATGAAAAAGGAATATTTCATCTTATTATTTACTATGATTCATCAACTAATCATCATGAAATTTTTTCCATCAATGTCAAAATTTATTTATTTTATTTATGTAACACTTGGTATATATTTTTAAGAAACCATTCATATTATCTTTGGATGATTTATCAAATTCACTATGATTTCTTTATGAATGCCATCTCTTTTATTTTATTAATTTATTTGACACATTGAAGGGTAAATGTTTTCTATGTTCCCATAAAAACATGTGTATGATTTCCAATATGTATTGGTTGGGATATAAATTATATTTCCCTCTAATTAATTGGTTAAATATTAATATCTTAATATATATTCAGAAACGGAATATTTAGTGAACTCAACCCCCATAAAGAATATGTCATTCCTCTGAAATATGGGTCCTCAATTATATATTCTTATAATGGATCTGGAAAAGGAAAATATCTCTTGAGATACCATGTCAATTATTATGGAAATTAAATAATCATTTATGGGACACTACCCAATATATTATTGGAATCAATATGTTATTATTGATTTATTATATTATGGGAATCATGATGTGATATGTGCGTCACTATGATAAGGTAATTTTGTAGAAATTTATTCCCCATTTTATCATGCGAATCAAGTATGGTTCTTTCTCCACTATTTTATAATCCCAACATTTATATATCATCTATATTCATATTTCTCACAATACGCCTATGTTATGTTTACTAATGAATTATGTTATTAGAAATTACCTGAATTATGTATTATGTTCCATTTTTTAGTTATGAAAATATAAATTTATCTTCATGAAATTTAATTATTTTATCTTACCCACATACATATCTAATTCCTACATATAATTCTAATTTATTGTTACTAAAATCTACCAATAAAGAGAATATGATATCACATCATTCTTTTATTTTTCATCCCCATGTTATTAAGATGATTTTGAGGTTTGAGATGTTTATATAGAAGTTTATTATGTTCTGATTAGGAGAAATATCTTCGTATATTAAAATAAATGTTTTCAATATCTAATCCTCAATGACAATGAAATTTTATAGTCATTTTGATATATTACTTTTAATTTTAATTTTAATTTATAATATATAGAAGGTTATCATAATTCATGCAATTTTTTATAGGAATGTTTTTTATGATTTTGTTATTTTGTACCAGATCTATTAGTATAGTTCTAGTGTGATTCCAGTGTGATGTGAAAAAAATGAAAAGGGGTAATTCCAATTTTAGTTAATATAATTCATTTTATGTAACTAATTATAAATCAATGATGAAAAATATCATATTCGATGAATCACTTTCAAACTCACTTTTTACATGGAAATATTTTTTCATAAATCATGATGAAAAATATACAAAAACAAAATATAAATAAGGTTTAACATAAATAGAGTACCACAAAAATATTGTGACAATCTATAATGAAACATTACCTTACCCATAGTTCAAAAATAAAAAAAGATAATGAGGGTATGTATATATATTACAAAATATGAATACCTATAAAAATATCATCATAAATGTATCAAACATCATATTAAACTCACTATGTTATAATATGACATAATCCTTGATAATAAACATCTATAACTAAATGAACAACAATATTCTGTTCCTAAACACATAACAACCTTACATTCTCTCTATTGAGTCGTTGAGGAACCCCCCAGATATTTAGAGTAATTTAACTATGGGACACTAGTAGAAGAAAATGTAACTATAATATTATAAAACTAGATCTCTCACATATCTTACATAGTTCAAAAGAAAAAACAAACGAATTAGGGAAAAAAATCATGTCATATAATCATCAAACATAAAAATAATTCAACATATCCAACAAAATACATCTCACCTCAATCACCATATCATGAAACCACACCTATATAATTTTAAAAAGAATAAAATATTAATTATCAAAAATCCAGTAATGGGATAATTTTTAACATATACATCACACTATGGGATCACAATGTGGGTGTAATATTATATAAAAACAAAATTTATATGGTTATTTTAAGACTCTGAATCCAATATGGATTTCAATATTTAATAGATTTCTTTTTAATAGGTAAAAAGGTTTCATTAGTTATAAAATATAGCTATCCTCCCTTATGCATCTATTAGAAATCCACCAATTTATTGAATTACAAATTAATCTTAATGTACGTGTCAACTTATTTAAAAACTAAAAAAAGGATAAAACACATATTTAAAGGTCAAATTCATTTAATAGATCACCTTTGGTATTTTATAAATTACATAAAATAAATTGTTTTTTCAAAATAATTGTATTTTATCAAATGGAGGTCCCCCAATTCCTACTATACAGAACACATTAAATAATTCATAAATCCCTCACGTCTATCACTTATTGTGTTAATATTTGACATAAAATAATTCAGAAAATTCAATAATTTAATGAATTTTAAAATAAATTAATTCAAAAAAATACTTACATAAATATAAGTGGAGATGAGTTTTATTTTATTGTAAAAGAAATAAATCAGAAAAAAAAACATCTACATGAACTAATCACATAAACCCACATGATTAGATCGATCCAAAATGCTCAATTTCATCCATCACACCATTCTGGTAAGATGGAGAATAAAAAATTAAGGGAAATTAGTGAGGGGTGAATATGAGAAATAATAGTTGGAATGGATGGACTTATGTCGTAGAACTATATAAAATTGAATGAGAAGTATCATGGAATTAAATTGATATAAAAAATGAGCTTGTATGTGTTTATGGGGAATTATAGAGTAGAAAAAAGTGTGCCAAAACATAAATATTTTAATAATGGAAAAAGTGTAAATCCAAACCTTTTTGAATAATGGAAGCCAATTTTGTTTGGATACATGATTTATAAAACTATATGGATCACTCTAGAAAGAGTTTCACCCCTTCATGGATATGTAAAACATTAGTCCCTAATCATTGGAAATTATTATGATATAACCCTTGATTCCATATTAGTATAAATAGTTATGATGGATGGATCACCAAACCAACCACTAATCATAATTCCACCAAACAAAATGTAACACTCCAAGATTTCATAGTGTGTTATTTCTTCAAAATAATTCAATGACTTGCACTACACGCAACACTGAGTTCAATCACACCATGACTTACAAAAAAAATCCATTCAAAAGAGTTTATGAATAGTATTATATAAATTTTAAACTTTATATAATCCTTATAATTTTAGAATCCATATTATGAGTTTCTTAGATATAATGCAAGAACAAATTCATTTTCAGTATTGCACTTTTATCAACTTTTAATAGTGAACCCTTTTTAAATACAATATTTTAAACTTTTTGACTAAATGGGGACATCAAAATTTAAAATGAAACATCCCAAGCTTCCATGGTACGCTTTCTTTGAATAATACAGTAGCGTGTGTTGTACGCAACCTTGAGTTTTAACACACACCACAACCAATCAAACTAGCCATTATGAATAGTAATACCTACTTTTCGAAATTATATATATTTTATATTTTAAAATGGACTTCATTTTTGGATTCGGAATATCGAAGTTAGCCTAGGGTGAAATTTTGGTACTTTTCGGATAACTTTTATATTTTGATGAATAGTGAAAATTACTAAATTTTAATTAAAAACAACTTTTTTTAATCAAAATAATTAATATTGATAAATTATGAATTTGAGTGGTTTTAATGTATATTTAGAATATATTTTTACCATTTAATATAATGTTGGTCATTGGACATAATTTTACAATTAAACCGAACGTAAACAAGTGTCAATCTTTTGATAGTTATTACCTCTTAAAAACACGCTTTTTGTTTTGACTGCGGGAATTAATTTTAAATTAATTTCTGCCACTTCTGTGTTTTGAATTTATAAAAATGGATTCCATATTTGGAATCAGGATGTCCAAATTGTGTAAATAGGTAACTTTTATTTTTAGACATTTTGAATAATTACTGTGGTAAATATTTTATTTACCATGGTTAAGGGTAAATCCGGTAAATAAGGGTTAAAAAATAATATTATAATAATACAAAATTACCCTAAAACATGTCTTAACCCTATTAGTTGATACATGGTCGACCATGGGAATCTTTGGGTAGATTTTGGGACCCCATGGATCCACTTGTAAGTGATAATGACTCTTTATTTTAATTAAGTTAAAATGAATACAAAAATGACACAAGCATATATCTTTTAGCAAAACAATTTTTACATAGGGTTATACATGTTGGATTTTCGATTATAAATATTCATTAGAAATCTAAAAAGCTTTCCTACATAATGATATATTATTTATAATTTTTAGACATCAAATAATTTAAATTATTAATGACACAATAATGATGAAATGTTTACCTCATTAATAAATCATTTAAATAAACAAGATTATAATGATTAAAATATTATTTAAAACCTGTACAATTCTTATTGGTTGATGTTATTTAGAAAATGAGTCATCTTATCTTCGACCTCAATGATTTTTGGACCATTATAAACCGAATATAATTATATTATAAAGTAATACTTTCACTCTTTCCTAAAGAGCCCCTCCTCTCCCTTATAAAAGGAGACCAATTCTACTCATTTCTCACACCTCTCAAGCCACTTGGCTTGTCCAAACCCTCCACCAATAAGCTCCCCACATCCCTCTCCTCCTCCTTGAAGCTTCCCCTTAGGCAGAAAGCATTTCAAGAAGTCCTTTGGTTCCAACCAAAGTGAGTTACCTAAATTAAAGGTAACAATTTCTCTTAAATTATTTTCATTTATTTTGCTTCTCCAACCCCCAAACTCTTTTTATTTCCTTTCTTTTGTAACAACACCAGTATCCACAATATACTTGGATGTTGTTATAATAAGGATTCAAACTACACATACACACAACTCCATCTAATGGATGATGAACATAATGTTTCTGTGGATGGCAAACTAACGCCTCACGAAACGATGATTGTTCAAATACATCTTACCGCCTCTCATGGTGGCCATTATGATGGCACTGTAATTAAATATGATATTAATGATATATATTTTATATATAAGCTTCTGTAATTCCATTTTATTTCATATCATTATTCGTTTCATGTTGTATATACATACGATAATTTCATTTGAGGAAGTGCGGACTACCGCCCCCTTAAAATGATATGACTCGTTCATACCACACATGGAACGTATAAAGGATGGTGTTAATGAACTTAAGTAACATATATAAAATATTATATTATACTGGAATAATAATATACCTATGTATCATTTGGATTCAATACTTTTAAAATGAAAAATTAAATGGAAGTAGCGTTCGTGCGTACGTACGGACTACTCTCTCCACGAACACGATGAGATTCATTGTCAATCATATCCATTCAAGTATAATTATAATTTGATGATTTAAAAATAGTATCTAAGGACTTGATATCATTCTAGATATGAATAATATACATCCCATTAATAACGAATATGGCTCACATAACAAAGAATATAAAGTAAAATGAACCCGTTAACACCTGAAATGACGATAATTCTAAGATATTATTAACAAATCAATGTTAAAAGATCATATATGATATCATATTAAAGTAAAAGAGTCTTGCATTATTCAATAAAAATTATTTCACCATTATACAGGAGGTAAACCTACCATCGACCAAGGAAAAAGTACAAAGTAAGGGATTCTCTTATCTCACTTTCAATTTCGTGAGATTTCCATTATTCGCCACTAAATTATTGAAAGTGGTGTATTGTGTATGGCAATTTGATATATATTATCATGATTCTCTTTATATTCATGTTATTCTGTAAATAATTTGGTGTTTATTAACTTTTGGCCATACGACTCAGTCGATTAACGTGGTAAGGGATTTTCTAATCTCACTTTTAATTTCGTGAGAATTCCATTGTTCACCACTTCATTATTGCATGTGGTGTATGTGTACTGCCCATGATTGAATTCATTGTGTAATATACTTTAATTTATGGGTATTTACATCATCATGGTGTGATACTTCTTTCATGGGTGTATGTTTCGAAAGTTACCTAATCGATAAGGGAATTTGAAATTTCAATTTCCACTCATTTGGCTTTACACATATTTCATTGATTATATTACCCCAAGATTATGTGTGAAATCACTATTCATTTGATTATGTCATAATTTCCACTCCCCTTCCTGTGGATATAAGTTTGATACACATAATCACTCCATTGATAATTCTCAAGTCATTGATATGAATTTGATAAGAGTAATTTTAACTCATTCACCATTTGTTGAGTTAAACATCCAATTCGTTGGTGTTGTTTTTACAAGAATATGTGTGAATATCCTTTGATTGTTTTACACTGAATATCCAATCATATTTAATGTATTTATATTTGTCACACATAATTATGTCGTTGATTTATCCTTAACCTAAGGATAGGGCCTTTATGAGAGATTTCATCTCAATTTACATTCCATTGAGACTTCTTTGTTGATATACACCAAATCACTTTTATGTGGTGTATATGATGTACTTTGACATAGTATATCATGAATCCCTTTATTCTCATGATATTACAAAGTTTTGATTACCTCAATTATTTGTATTCAAGTGTCTCTTTTGGTTAGAATCTCTAACTAAAATACCATTTTTAAATGTTTTAAAGACTTATTCTTCTAAATCTTCCTCATTAATGTCCATGTTTTAAAAAAATGGTTTTAAGGATTTATTTATATGGACATTAAAGTTTTAGAAATTAAAACTCCTTTTAAACAGATTCAAAGTGGTATGGGACACTTTGATTCAAAAATCTATTTTTAAATGGCTTCTTGACAAATAGTGTGACTTTTAAATGTTTTCAAGAAAAGGGGGATATTTCTCTCAAATAGTTTTATGATTATTTTCATCTATGTCAACATCCTTCACTATTCATGATTGAGGTTAATGTGATAAAATACAATCTTCCATATTGTATCAAATGAGTTATATTTGACTGTGGATGTTCTATTTTTATACCATTCATGGTTTGTGGTTAAAGTATTGACATTTCGTATGCTAGTTTTAATACGAATGTTTATTTTATGCTTAAACCTATTCATATGAGGAATGCATTGGACTTAATAAGTGACGGGTGGAGCCTGCTATAGCTCCTCGATGCATCGGTAGGTCTCATGAGACAAACTAGTGTCTTCGCACAAGGCCTTGGCAAAATCTTATTTGTAGTCTTGGCACGAGGCCTTGGCTCTGTGGTTATGATAGTCTGGCATTATGCATTCCATCATTATGAAAGTGGATATTGATATTGCATGTGATCATTCGACTAGTAGAATATCCATGTGAGTAAGTAAATGGAATTATTTCATTTTACCTTTGCCATTTTATGCTGAAGTTCAAGTTTAAAAGGCATTTGTTTTAGTTATAAACTGCCTTAAGTGTTTATGCTTATTTATGAAAGCTTCTGCTATAATGTTATCCTTACTGAGCATCTGAGCTCACCCCTTTCAATGTTTTATTTTTCCCAGGATTATGAAGAAGTAATTTATGAATGACCTGCAGGGATAGTATGAGGGGATATGAAGACAAGATGTTTTTTTTATGATGTAATGTAAAAATTTATGGATGTATCTAGTTATTCCAAGGCTACTAAACTAATCGGTCTTTCGAGACTTGATCTTTCTCACGATCATGCCAATGTTATATAATAATGCACCGACTCTAGGTAACTAGGGTCGGGGCGTTACAGTTGGTATCAGAGGAAGTTTAGTAAAAACCTTGGTAGCTATATTTAGATAAACTCTGATTAGAGCACGTAGACCTAAGATGAACTTTGAGGATTAGTATAAAAGAACTTCCTAGAATTTTGGTATTGTAGAGATTTTGTGAGTTTTCCGAGCAATACATCCCTGTCTGGATACGAGCAGGTAGAGGCGGCTCTGGCACAGATGTACCTAGGGGTAAAACCCGAAAACACCGCTTTGAGCTAGACTCGAACGGGAACTGGTGCACGACAATGGGCCTTGCTGCACTCTTGGTTACGACACTCCCGTGGGATATGCTTAGGATAATTTACATTTTCTTTACAAACCGATTTAAGTAATATATACATAAGATGAGAGTAAATGACCTTGGTTAATCCTAATATGTTTCAAATTGAGAATATGGTGACATTTTAATCTCTAAATGATTTTACGACTACTATTACTCACACAATGCTTTCTGGTTTTAGTCAATGGCTGGATTCCAAGGAAGTCATAGTGACTTTGAGAATGATGTACAAGGTGGGAACGATGGTGGCGATGAGCAACAAAATGGAAGGTTGATAGGCGTAAAAGATATCGTCTTTATGCCAAATCAGTTTTCCAAAAATATGATCAACAACATATATATTAACCAACTCCCAGACTCAACAAGGAAGAGAAAGGTGATAAATGATAAGATCTCCAGCAATAGAGACCATGGAGAAAAGAAACCTCAATTTTCATCATGCAGGAAATGTGGAAAGAGACACCCAGGAAAGTGTCTCAATGGGACAACGAAATGTTTTACGTGCGGGAAGGAAGGACATAAAGTGAAGAATTGCCGAAGAAAAATGAAGAGTACTATGGAAGAAGATAAAAATGGTCCCAAGAGTCCATTTACAGTCATTTGCCGTAAATGTAGGGGACCTGGCCATTACCCGAGTGAATGTCCAATTCTATAGGATATTTTCTTGGTCAAAGAAGAAGCAATGTGGAAATAAATGGTTGGAGAAAAATTTAAAAAGTATTAGCACTCCTTGTTGATGGGTTTGCTTTGGAATAATTTTCTCTTGTATTTGTAACCCCGCAGTTTGCCATGTGAGAATGATATTTGAGGATGAATTGTCTCTTCTCTTGTGGATATAGGTATAAATACCCATTTGGTTTTATATGATCATTGGGGTTTGAGAAAATGATAAGTTATTATAATTTGGGATGAAAATGCAAAGTATGATATAACATTTGTGGTAAAATTATGTTATTTTGAGGAATTTATCTCATTTTGGTAATATTATAAAATATAGTTTTTGAAAAAGGACAACACGTAGACCGTGTGACAACCCATCGCGTCGGACAAAGCTGTGGGAATCGAACCCACAACCAAAGTGCGATTGGGATTTATCGCCTACCACTGGACTACGTGAAGTCCCTGGTTAGTGTGACTATTTTTTTTTGTTAAATGATTTTATTGATCAATAATAAGATGATTTGGGTTCTATGTCTTATCAAACGAATACCCTTGGTATAGGAAAATGATTTGGTGATTAAGTGATAAATGTTATTTTGGAAGATGTTCATTTTGTTAGGAACACTATATGCCCAAGGAAAATAGAATACAATGAGGTTTCATTTGTAGAGTAATGGTGGATTTTTTATCTACATTTTTATTGTTGATTTATAGTGATTTGGGTTATTTATGGAAATGATTAACCTATAACAGAGAATATGTTATGATGTTAATCACTTTTAAGTATGTGACTTTAAGAGTATTTGATGTCATTTGAAGATACAATGTAACATGGGAGACTACATAATCAAATTCTTCTATGTTTTGGGTTTCAATATTAGTTTGGATTATATTAAAGGATGGTAAGGACAATTCGTTATTGAATGGTATCTATTTAACTTTGGGGTATTGTTGGTTTAATTTTAGAAATTAAGATTAGTGCATATTTATCTCAATGAATATCCTTTTGGGGGATAATTAGATCATTCACTAACCATTTAGGTTTTGATTAATCTTCAAAGACAATGTAAATATATGGTTTATCCTACATGGATCATGTGATTCTATAGAAGTTTATTCTAGTTCTTCCAGTGTGACCAAGTCTTCTTGAATACTCATCGTTTAAAAAAAAATTGAGTTAGTGGTGGAAATTTATTAAAGAATGAAAATCTGCTTAAAATTTAAGTATATCTCATAATGTTCTTATTCAATATCATAAATAAATTCCTCTTCCTTATGTAATATAACTTTAAAAAAAATGTTGTCCTAGATGGTACATTAAATCATCACTAATTTATGGCTTTGGGATTGTTGGCCTTTTCATAGCCATGTTCTCTACCACTCTCCATCAGGTAATTGATGGTTAGATTTTTCTTCCATATCCATATTTTACTACATGGAACCCTAGTATGTGTTATTTTAGGTAATCTTCATACTTTCGACTCTTTATTTTAAATAGAGGCCTCATTAATTCATTTTTCGATGTGGGATTTCAACTAAGATATTTTGAAACGTCAAAAATGTGTTATCCTAATACCCTATGTTTTGTTGAACCGATGGTATTTCAAATCATCATAGATTGATGAATTTAAGGACCTCAATTTTATACTTGTTTGTGATTGATGACCTCAATCACTACCTATAAATATTTACGTTTTCCTCCAATTATATGTCTCAAATTGCCACCAATGTTCTCCTAATCAAGATCATAATTTGGTGGTGACCCTTTCATTTCTCTTTTCCTCATATTAAGACTAAATTTTAGTAACCCAATTTCCGATGTGGGTTTTCCCACAAATATATTATCTATTTTCAACCTTTTATTTTCGAAGAACAATTTCAAATTGCGAGGACGCAATTTATTGAAGGAGGGGAGAATGTAACACCCCAAGATTTCATAGTGTGTTATTTCTTCAAAATAATTCAATGACTTGCACTACACGCAACACTGAGTTCAATCACACCATGACTTACAAAAAAAAGCCATTCAAAAGAGTTTATGAATAGTATTATATAAATTTTAAACTTTATATAATCCTTATAATTTTAGAATCCATATTATGAGTTTCTTAGATATAATGCAAGAACAAATTCATTTTCAGTATTGCACTTTTATCAAATTTTAATAGTGAACCCTTTTTAAATACAATATTTTAAACTTTTTGACTAAATGGGGACATCAAAATTTAAAATGAAACATCCCCAGCTTCCACGGTACGCTTTCTTCGAATAATACACTAGCGTGTGTTGTACGCAACCTTGAGTTTTAACACACACCACATCCAATCAAACTAGCCATTATGAATAGTAATACCTACTTTTCGAAATTATATATATTTTATATTTTAAAATGGACTTCATTTTTGGATTCGGAATATCGAAATTAGCCTAGGGTGAAATTTTGGTACTTTTCGGATAACTTTTATATTTTGATGAATAGTGAAAATTACTAAATTTTAATTAAAAACAACTTTTTTTAATCAAAATAATTAATATTGATAAATTATGAATTTGAGTGGTTTTAAAGTATATTTAGAATATATTTTTACCATTTAATATAATTTTGGTCATTGGACCTGATTTTACAATTAAACCGAACATAAACAAGTGTCAATCTTTTGATAGTTATTACCTCTTAAAAACACGCTTTTTGTTTTGACTGCGGGAATTAATTTTAAATTAATTTCTGCCACTTCTGTGTTTTGAATTTATAAAAATGGATTCCATATTTGGAATCAGGATGTCCAAATTGTGTAAATATGTAACTTTTATTTTTAGACATTTTGAATAATTACTGTGGTAAATATTTTATTTACCATGGTTAAGGGTAAATCCGGTAAATAAGGGTTAAAAAATAATATTATAATAATAAAAAATTACCCTAAAACGTGTCTTAACCCTATTAGTTGATACATGGTCGACCATGGGCATCTTTGGGTCGATTTTGGGACCCCATGGATCCACCTGTAAGTGATAATGACACTTTGTTTTAATTAAGTTAAAATGAATCCAAAAATGACACAAGCATATATCTTTTAGCAAAACAATTTTTACATAGGGTTATACATGTTGGAATTTCGATTATAAATATTCATTAGAAAGATAAAAAGATTTCCTACATAATGATATATTATTTATAATTTTTAGACATCAAATAATGTAAATTATTAATGACACAATAATGATGCAATGTTTACCTCATTAATAAATCATTTAAATAAACAAGATTATAATGATTAAAATATTATCTAAAACCTGTCCAATTATTATTGGTTGATGTTATTTAGAAAATAAGTCATCGTATCTTAGACCTCAATGATTTTTGTACCATTATAAACCGAATATAATTATATTATAAAGTAATACTTTCAGTCTTTCCTAAAGAGCCCCTCCTCTCCCTTATAAAAGGAGACCACTTCTACTCATTCCTCACACCTCTCAAGCCACATGGCTCGTCCAAACCCTGCACAAATAATCTCCCCACATCCCTCTCCTCCTCCTTGAAGCTTCCCCTTAGGCAGAAAGCATTTCAAGAAGTCCTTTGGTACCAACCAAAGTGAGTTACCTAAATTAAAGGTAACGATTTCTCTTAACTTATTTTCATTTATTTTGCTTCTCCAACCCCCAAACTCTTTTTATTTCCTTTCTTTTGTAACAACACCAGTATCCACAATATACTAGGATGTTGTTATAAGAAGGATTCAAACTACACATACACACAACTCCATATAATGGATGGTGAACATAATGTTTCTGTGGATGGCAAACTAACGCCTCACGAAACGATGATTGTTCAAATACATCTTTCCGCCTCTCATGGTGGCCATTATGATGGCACTATAATTAAATATGATATTAATGATATATATTTTATATATAAGCTTCTGTAATTCCATTTTATTTCATATCATTATTCGTTTCATGTTGTATATACATACGATAATTTCATTTGAGGAAGTGCGGACTACCGCCCCCTTAAAATGATATGACTCGTTCATACCACACATGGAACGTATAAAGGATGGTGTTAATGAACTTAAGTAACATATATAAAATATTATATTATACTGGAATAATAATATACCTATGTATCATTTGGATTCAATACTTTTAAAATGAAAAATTAAATGGAAGTAGCGTTCGTGCGTACGTACGGACTACCGTCTCCACGAACGCGATGAGATTCATTGTCCATCATATCCATTCAAGTATAATTATAATTTGATGATTTAAAAATAGTATCTAAGGACTTGATATCATTCTGGATATGAATAATATACATCCCATTAATAACGAATATGGCTCACATAACAAAGAATATAAAGTAAAATGAACCCGTTAACACCCGAAATGACGATAATTCTAAGATATTATTAACAAATCAATGTTAAAAGATCATATATGATATCATATTAAAGTAAACGAGTCTTGTATTATTCAATAACAATTATTTCACCATTATACAGGAGGTAAACCTACCATCGACCAAGGAAAAAGTACAATTAAGGGATTCTCTTATCTCACTTTCAATTTCGTGAGATTTCCATTATTCGCCACTAAATTATTGAAAGTGGTGTATTGTGTATGGCAATTTGATATATATTATCATGATTCTCTTTATATTCATGTTATTCTATAAATCATTTGGTGGTTATTAACTTTTGGCCATACGACTCAGTCGATTAACGTGGTAAGGGATTTTCTAATCTCACTTTTAATTTCGTGAGAATTCCATTGTTCACCACTTCATTATTGCATGTGGTGTATGTGTACTGCCCATGATTGAATTCATTGTGTAATATACTTTAATTTATGAGTATTTACATCATCATGGTGTGATACTTCTTTCATGGGTTTATGTTTCGAAAGTTACCTAATCGATAAGGGAATTTGAAATTTCAATTTCCACTCATTTGGCTTTACGCATATTTCATTGATTATATTAACCCAAGATTATGTGTGAAATCACTATTCATTTGATTATGTCATAATTTCCACTCCCCTTACTGTGGATATAAGTTTGATACACATAATCACTCCATTGATAATTCTCAAGTCATTGATATGAATTTGATAAGAGTAATTTTAACTCATTCACCATTTGTTGAGTTAAACATCCAAT
The DNA here is from genome assembly GCA_963277665.1 of Viscum album. NCBI lineage: Eukaryota > Viridiplantae > Streptophyta > Magnoliopsida > Santalales > Viscaceae > Viscum > Viscum album. Next base: position 438,990,392 of record OY728158.1, read on the forward strand.
TCGTTGGTGTTGTTTTTACAAGAATATGTGTGAATATCCATTGATTGTTTTACACTGAATATCCAATCATATTTAGTGAATTTATATTTGTCACACATAATTATGTCGTTGATTTATCCTTAACCTAAGGATACGACCTTTATGAGAGATTTCATCTCAATTTACATTCCATTGAGACTTCTTTGTTGATATACACCAAATCACTTTTATGTGGTGTATATGATGTACTTTGACATAGTATATCATGAATCCCTTTATTCTCATGACATTACAAAGTTTTGATTACCTCAATTATTTGTATTCAAGTGTCTCTTTTGGTTAGAATCTCTAACTAAAATACCATTTTTAAATGTTTTAAAGACTTATTCTTCTAAATCTTGCTCATTAATGTCCATGTTTTAAAAAAATGGTTTTAAGGATTTATTTATATGGACATTAAAGTTTTAGAAATTAAAACTCCTTTTAAAAAGTTTCAAAGTGGTATGGGACACTTTGATTCAAAAATCTATTTTTAAATGGCTTCTTGACAAATAGTGTGACTTTTAAATGTTTTCAAGAAAAGGGGGATATTTCTCTCAAATAGTTTGATGATTATTTTCATCTATGTCAACATCCTTCATTATTCATGATTGAGGTTATTGTGATAAAATACAATCTTCCATATTGTATCAAATGAGTTATATTTGACTGTGGATGTTCTATTTTTATACCATTCATGGTTTGTGGTTAAAGTATTGACATTTCGTATGCTAGTTTTAATACGAATGTTTATTTTATGCTTAAACCTATTCATATGAGGAATGCATTGGACTTAATAAGTGACGGGTGGAGCCCGCTATAGCTCCTCGATGCATCGGTAGGTCTCATGAGACAAACTAGTGTCTTGGCACAAGGCCTTGGCAAAATCTTATTTGTAGTCTTGGCACGAGGCCCTGGCAATGTGGTTATGATAGTCTGGCATTATGCATTCCATCATTATGAAAGTGGATATTGATATTGCATGTGATCATTCGACTAGTAGAATATCCATGTGAGTAAGTAAATGACATTATTTCATTTTACCTTTGCCATTTTATGCTGAAGTTCAAGTTTAAAAGGCTTTTGTTTTAGTTATAAACTGCCTTAAGTGTTTATGCTTATTTATGAAAGCTTCTGCTATAATGTTATCCTTACTGAGCATCTGAGCTCACCCCTTTCAATGTTTTATTTTTCCCAGGATTATGAAGAAGTAATTTATGAATGACCTGCAGGGATAGTATGAGGGGATATGAAGACAAGATGTTTTTTTATGATGTAATGTAAAAATTTATGGATGTATCTAGTTATTCCAAGGCTACTAAACTAATCGGTCTTTCGAGACTTGATCTTTCTCACGATCATGCCAATGTTATGTAATAATGCACCGACTCTAGGTAACTAGGGTCGGGGCGTTACACAAAAGAAGTCGCAACATTATGTACTTGTTCATGTAAAATTAAAAAAACCTAAAGTATATAATGGATTTATTTTAAAATAATGTAAAAATTATTTAAATTGTAAAATTCATTGTAAAATTACCTAAAAAATAAAACCATCACATTATTATATAAAACACTGCATAGTAGTGATAAGGGGGTGTTACTATTATCCCCTTCATGCCACATTTTTACCTAGATATTTTTGGAAAATTAAACCCCATGAAATATTAAAACAACAACGCCCTTTATAAGAGGTGTGTGCCTTGGGTTAAAACCAAGAAATGAATAAAAATTTGAACAAAAAAATACAACATAAATATTATTCTAGCTATAATAATCAAGATCTACAAAACTATGTGTATAATATCATCAATTATCTCCAAGAAAACAATATGTCATTATCTATGATGCAAAACTATAATAAAGAATAATGCTCAAATAGGTTACCCCATAATTTTTATTTCATCAGAAATACTTAAATAATATATTAATACTACCATAAAAAAACCAAAATGAAACCATATACAAAAAATAATAATGAAAACTATGATCTTTCCCTAAATAAAACAAATAAATCTCGAAACATTATCATATATTTTAAAAAAATATAAAAAAACAACGATATCAATGAGAATATTAAACAAGTACCCAAAATCAATTTATCAACATACTATATTATAATAATATATTCATAAATAAATACATTACATAAAGATAATTAACATGGTTTTGACCTCAGGTCAAGAGCATTAAATATAAATAAACCCCTATTTTTAATCACATAACATAATCACATGATGATCTTGATAAAATATTAAATATCCATAAAAAAAATATATAAACTGGTTGAACACTCGTCCTTGTAAATGAAGCATTTACCCAATATTTCCCTTATGTAAATCATGAAAAGCTAAATATCATCACACGAATAACATCGTATATAATCCCAATGAAAAATAACTGATTGAAAAGTAAGGTGGATAAAAAATAATAACCAAAATCATAAAAGATGAGAAAAAAATATACCCAATAAATTTCACAATCCACAAAATACCTAAACATTCCATCATTTAAAAAATAATTAGAAATAAATCATCATGATATAATATTATCCAAATCATGATCACATTCCAAACCTCTTCTTCCCTTGATAATTGAGAAAACAACCCAACTAAATATATCAAAAATTTCACATAAAAATAGTTCTCATATCATTTAGTTAATAGTGCATGGAATACATGGATTTCTATGTTGGAAACACACAATAGATCTCTCCTTAATAGAAGAAGGTATTATGTTTTGAGAAGATTGACCATAATTAATCAAAATTACAATATAATGCTTGTACAAAATCATATAATTGATTTTTAATTACATGGATATATTGTATTCAAGATTTTAGGCCTAAATGAATAAATTTTTCACATAATTGAGATTTAAATGTATCATGAGTTACCAAACATGAAGAAATAAAGAATTAATTTGAGAAATAATCCAAATATACCTTCACTGAATTACCAGCCTAATGAAGGACCCCAAATTCAATGAATTTCTCTATCATCACATATTTATGAAAATGATAGAAAATTTAAATGATTTTAAATTATTCAAAATAGATTTTATCAGTGAACATTGAAGGTATAATTGTTTCTCACCACACAAAATATTTCCCTTTAAGTATGACAATGGTATAATTCTCCCTCAATAATTTTAATGATTAAAAATAATAAAATGATTTATCAATCATCCCAATCCAATATATTTCTATATGTATACCATGATCATAATTAAAATAATTCTATTTTTGAATAAACCATTCATCGATTGGTTAAAAATTAATTAATCAATTTGGATTCAATAATTAATAAAATTCATTTGTAGATTCAATATATTAAGTGGTAATGTCAAAGGAATCACCATAACATTCATCCATTGAGTAATGAATTCAAATTTTATTTTATATATTTATTATAGTAAAAAACGAAACAGCACAAAACATTAATCCAATAAATTTATAATTCACAAATAAATCCAAACATTCCAAAAAGATCCTAAGGGAAAAACCTAATAGAATCACCCATTTTAAAAAAATTCCCCTTGAACTTCTAGAATAAAATAATATAAATAAAAACCCATTTCACATTGTGATACACATAATTTTGAATAATCCTTTATTTAAAAACAGATAAAATTATTTATAAAATTCATAGAAATCATTTTATAGCTTTATAAAAAGTTAAAAATACTACTTACCGAAAAGGGAAGAATTTATATAAATTTACAATAATTTTAAAAAAAATCCCAAAATGTCTATAGGAAACTATAAATTTTTTAATATATTACCCAAAAAGTATAAACATATCTTTATTTAACATGATAACCATATATTATAATCACTAAGAAAAACATTATATGATGGTATATAAAATAAAATCAATAATAAATTAATAAAAAACAATTATAAAACTATCTATATTATCATAGACAAGTTTTAACAACTTAATAAGTAATGATTGATTAAAATATGTCAAAATATGAGTTGTAAATTAGTTGTGTGAATGGTTTGGATTCCTTATTTCCCAAACTCAACATCAACCATGTACCAATAACTATTAAGATCTGTTAAACACCAACATCTTCTCTGTATTATTTTTTAGACAGTGTGATCTAACATTGAAGGTCATGTTATTTATATTTAATCATATAAAATCCATAAGATACCACTACTATTTCTAGTATTGCACAATTTAGATATGTTTAAATCATTATATATTAAAAAATGAAGAAAACACCAATTCAATTATAAATTACCAAAAACCGAATAAAAATAATCATTATTCATGATATGTGGTAATTTTGATCCAACTAAAAACCCATTTCCTTGGTTCTGATGGTCATATATTCATTACAACATGTATCCCAAAAAAATTAATGTTTATTTTTTATTTATTTTTTTACATGGACCGTCTCAGGTTGACCTATTAGGAAAATCAATCATACTCACTATATGGTTTGATCGATGTTCTTGATAACAATAGTTATAAAATAATAATTTGGAATAAAATATTTAAATTGATAAGAATGATTTCACCAGTAAAAAAATAATCCACAATGATAATTCAAGAATGAAAATCATCACGAGTTCTTAATATTATAGATATATATGAACATAAATATGTTTTTCTAATTATAATAAATATGTCAAACCGAGAACAAAATAATAGAGAAACCCAAAGCCACCTTAAAAAGATAATATACATCAGATTTCAAAATCCATGATCATGTCCCAATAATAAGAAAACAAATATAAAATTTATCTATATGTCTTATTGTCGTATATAAGTATATCAAAAAATCAATCAAAATCTTAAGCAACTGCTTGAACATCTCCTTGTGGAAGATGGGAATTCACTATATTTAAAATATCTAATAATAGGCTAATAATAAATATTTATTCAATATAATATCCTTGGAACATATTTTATGAGGATGTGACACACACATATAAAAATATAAATTCGTAAGATGTGTTCATGCTAAATAGTCCAAAAGTATTTAAAATAAGATTCTCAGATGTTTTATTCAAAAATAATTTCAAAAATACTAGATCAAATATTGTTTATAAAATATTGTTTTCTAAGTATAGATAATAAAAAAAAACATGTACCATTCATTTAATATTTTTATAATCTCAATGTATAATATTTCTTTTTAGAAACAAAAATCCCATTCTAACATGATAATGATTCATTAATCTTAAGAATGGAGAAACATTTTTCCTTAATCATTTATCTAATGTCACAATTAATAAATCCATGTGGAACCATTCAATATATAAAAAAACACCCAATAGTTCTTTACCTAAAAATCATATCTGAGAAAAAAAGTTTTAAAATAAACTAAAAAAATTAATGAATATAAAACATCATACGTGCATAAAATAAATAGGGATGAATATATAAGGAAAAATAATATTACATGTGTTTATATAAGTAAAAATTAGGACTAGGGGAGACAAATAATGTCTTTAATTGGAAGATAGATGATGAAATTATCAACAAAGTATAAAAAATTATGGGAAACTCATAGATCCATAATGTGTGACAATCCTAGAAAACCATTAATGAAAACCAAATTCCATCCTACTTCACATTACTAAATAAATAATAACATGAATTAATATCTATATCCTCATAGAGTACAACCCATAGACAAGGAATGTAATATAACATTAAGAAACTATTATATTATAATATAACAAGAGTATCATAAACCACGATCTCTTATATATCGACTCATGTAAAAAAGATAAATGTGAATTACGGTGGAAAACATTTACACAAAATAACGGCATGAGTCAATTATATAACATAAACAATAAACATCATCTCACCTCCAACATAATTTTGAGAAATAAAACCTTTATATAAAAGTATAATAATATGATATTAATTCATAATCATTTCACTGAAGGGAAAAGTCTAAATAAATATCATATATTTGGTTCATGAATAGGGTATGCAATTCCCATGAATCACATTTATATGGTTCAAAATGAGCCATTAATAAAAAATTTGGAAGGCATGTTACAAAAAATATGTTTAAATATACAATGAAGTATCCATATATTGAATAAATAATATCCACCAAGAAGATTCCATTGAAATAAAATAACCTTATTCCTTAAAAACAAAACTTAAAACATTATTGACATTATTTTAAAATAAAAATAGGGTTAAAATCTAAAAATTTTACATTATTTTTTTTTAAAATTTTGAGATTTTATAAACAATTATTATAAATTAATAAGATATATATAATAAAAACATGAAATTAATTTATTATTTAATTTACACTGTATATATACCTTTTTAATCATTTTATAAACACAAAATGGTCAAAAAATATTGGTATAACATTAAATGAAAATGAATTTTGGAAACAAACCCATTTTAGGGGATTGGTATATTTAATAATATACAAAAACACCTACATCAATTTGGTTGATGATTCTATTTTGATGGTTGAATCAAGAACTGTAAGGGAAACATATTCAACCTTCCATAAATAACCAAATCCAAATATATTAACCCTTCATAAATAATAAATCCTTTTGATACAACCATTAGTGTTATAGAGGGAATGGAAAAACAAAGGGAAGAGATGGAAGAGATGATTAGAAAAAAGAATAAGAGAAATGGAGGGATTTACAAACAACAACATCTTGAAAACTGGGGAGGTTATTGGAAACCAAGGGGGAATAAAGAAAAGAATACATAAGCATTATATGGTCGATATAAGAGGTAATGTGGGCTAAAAACATAAATTCAAAATGTTTTAATGTGTAATTTAACACATTATTGAATCTAGGAAGACTAAATGGTTAGGATGCATGGTTTACCAAACCATGCGTCTTTATTAGGTTGGGGTTTCAAAACATTTCATAAAATACAAAAATTATTAATAAACCATACACATCCACCCCATTTTCATGAGTTTCATAGAATGATTAGAATGACTGTTTTTAAATCCATGCACCATTTGTGAACCCCTAATAAATATGATGACAAATACAACACTATTTGATCAAAAATACTAATTTTTTTATAGTAAACAATTCAATAACAATGATATAAATGAAATCCTTTAGAAAAATATGTTTTCAACTCAAATTCCACAAAAATTAAAAATATCCTATATTTATATAAATTATTATACAATATTTATATAACAATGTTACCATAATTACTAATTTACTAATATAATGTTTATAACACAATTATAATCATCAGGTAAATATTTAGTATTTATAATTACTTTTCAAATGATTTCCAATTCAAATTATACCATGAACATAGAATTTTAGAACTATATTTAAAAATAATAATTTTTATATTGAGGGTTTTTTATATTCTTTTTCTGGTTATAATGATATATGAATTGTTTTTAAAATGAAATGCATGTTTAAGAAAATGTTGTAGTGATTAAAACTTGCATGGAAACACTAAAAATATGAATTAATTTTCATTATAAAATTACAAAGAAAAATCTCAATCTAATGATGAATCATCAGGATTTATTTTATTTATCAGGAAATTTTTTTTTGATTCTATACAAATCTATAATCCTGAGAAATTACAAATGAATTTACAATTCAAATTAATATTAATCAATTAACTCCAAACACAATAGAAAAAAACAATAAGACTCATATGAGAAATGTATGGTCTAATGTTTAATCATAAAATATTAATGAAATAGATCTGATGACCATATATTAATATGTTTGAAAAAAACCATAGTGTAAAATATATACTATGGAATTTTAATGAATTTGAATGATCTATGTAATGACATATGTTGATCTTAAGAAAAAGATGTATCATATAAATAAAATAATAAATAAATTTCTTCAATTAAATAAATTGAAAATTAATATGTATAATTTCAATTAGTGATGAGAGGAAGAGTTATAGATAAGCCTTACACTGTTGGTTTGGTATTTTTATAAGAGAAAATAGAGGAAAATGGTTATTAGAAATAACTATTATTTTTATAACCATATAATTTTCTAATATCTAAACTAAATTTTATCTTATTCTAACTACATATTAGCTATGGTATTATTCTTTTAATACTTTTTATACACTTCCCTACGATATTCTATTTATATCCCTCTGTTCCTAGACACATTATCCAATTTCTCACTACAAAATAAAATTCCACTAATCCTCGACCGACTTAGTTTTCTTATCTATAATGGTTATATGAATCATCCACAATTAATAACCCATAAAATACTCTATTTGTCTTTAAAATTCATCGATATTATCAATTTGATTACAATTATTATATTCAACCCTAATAAACTATTTGTTTTCCACTATTGGATCATTAATCTCTAATCAAACAACCATCCCTTAATAGATTCATTATTCCTTCAAACAGCCCAATCTGATCCCAATAGCATTGGTGTGTCTCTCAAATATTCAATTTAAAAAATGTTTCTCAATATTCATAATTTTATGCTAAATTAGTTTATAACTACATATATCATTGATATGATATATTTTCATTTTACTTTATCCTTATTTTATTTCCAGTAATTATTTTAGGTTGTCCAAAATGCTATACAAATCTGTAAAATCTGTTTATTATTACATCAATGACTCCATTATTATATTAAATATTATTCCATTAAAACATTCTACACTAATTTATTTCATATAATTTAATAGTTAATCATACACATATTGAGAAATTATGAAATTATTAATCATTATGAACTCAACTCACATAAATAGTATTACTTATTGATAAATTGATAGTTCAAAAGTATTAGTAATATAAAAACAACATATATAAATAAAAAATAATATTAAATATTCTTTAAGTTTAGTCTTACTCTTTTTTACAATAAATACATGGAAAAAATTATACAATTAAAATTATAATATAAAACTATGATTCAAAAAAAATCATAATATTATTCTTGAGATATAATTAACTATATACATTTAAAAATTAAATTATAATACATATGAAATTTTAAACAAAAATTAATAGTACTTCTATAACAATAAATTTAAAAACTACTACTCAAAAAATGACTCTAAAAAATACATGATTAAATTAAACTAATAAAAAAAGTATGAATTAATATAGTAAAAATTAAAAAATTCTATTTTAGATTTTTATAAATAAATATAATATAACAAATCGAAAAATAAAAAAATTTATGTTTGCGTAAATAAAAACTATAAAATATTTAATATAAAATTCATTTACTCAGGAAAAAATAATAACATAATTTTTAAAAAAATAATAAAAAATATATAAATTTATATGAATTATCAACACCTCAACACATAAGATTAAGCATGTACACGTCCTATTAGTCTAATATACTTATCATAGCATACATTTAGATTAAAAATGTATGATTCTCGGAAATGATGTTTCTAACACCCGTTATGAATCACTAGGATCAATATGGGGTACCACATAACCACATGTGTCCCCACCCCCATATCAAAATGGATCCCAACAAGCTAAAAAGATATGAATGCTATATTTGGGACACAATACAATAATTATAAATAATAATAATAATAATAATAATAAATCAAAAATAATAAAACAAGATAAATATAATAAAATTGAACACACCTCCTTTCATAAAAAGTAATAAACCAAGGAACCCAAAGTGGAAGTAACATATGATTTTGATAAGGAAGGAAGGTTAATTAAAGCAATGTATATTTCCTTTGGATTTCATCCATTTATAAAATAAAGACATAATTGTCCTTCCCATAAATATCTATAATTCCAGATTTTCCAATCCTTAGGTCCCTCATTATGATTTCATTAGATTTATCATGATGCCGACATAAGAGATGGTTATAAACCTATTTGGACACCTCAAATGTGTCTTTAACATAAGTGCAATGTAATAATATAATAGTGCATGTAATGAAATTATGTAAATTCATAAATATTCATTCTTCCACGCATGCACTGAGTCCCCATGATCTATCCATGTTTCCAAAAAACTGGGGAACCACATACATCCACGAGATCCCATTAAGAATGTTAATAATAGTCATTAAACATCAAATGACTTTCTAAAAGTAATGGAATATGTTTTAAACATTCATCTATAAGTTTTTTATAAATTTTCCACCTTTTATAAATTCTATATGACCCACACTTATGGTTGTTTATTACACGATCACCACACACACCACCTATATTGTTGTCCTGATCCTTCGTTTATGGTATTTCCCACCGTAATTTGTCAATAAAAATTGGATGTGAATGTATCTGTATATAGAAATATCCCGTATTGACTTATAATAAATGAATAATCATATACCATATATGATCTTCTCACACATAGTCCAAAATTTCTATTCATAAACTCATTCCATGAAAAGATACGTAAAAAATAGTCATTGTCATATCATCATGTCCCCCCTAAAAGGGATCATCTAACCAAATTTGTAAATAATATTCTAACAATTACCTAAACCATGGTATCTTATTATATTATATAAATAATAAATATAAATCTTATAATGGAATAATATAAAATATAGATTATTATCCATAAATAGAATTCACACATACCCTCATAAAATAAAAAATAATCATTGGTTATGTAGCACCCAGGGTTTCAAGTATGTTACCCTTTGTTATTCTTTATAATTATGTAATGAGTTTATGTGATAATTGGGAGGGTTTGGAAGGAGTTTGGAATGTTTTTTTGGGATTTTAATATGGTTTATGTGTGTTTCATGGTTTGTTTGAACTGTGAAACTCTTACATGAAATCGTACACAGTAAAAAATGGGATAAGGGGAGGCACACAGTTTTTCAAAACCATACACCAACGTATGAGAAATCCTTAAATGTTAGAATTATATATATTTAATGGTTTGAACACATTTCTTATAATCTTTTAGGCCAACCATGAAATATCCTAGTTTTGGAAGAGACTGGTGAATGGTTGGGGAATAATATTCCTAACCATGTGACTAACCATGATCAGGTTAAATTTTAGATCCTAAAATTATGGATTTATCTTGGGATTTCCTCAATGGCCATCATTTTCATCCATTTTTTTCATAACATAATATTTCATCCTTAAAAAGTATTTTAACATTCTCTATCAAATTGGATGTAATCCAGAGGCATTTCATGGTATGTTGACGCCTGATTCCCATGTAAATTCCTTATTTGTGGTGTTTTTTTCATGTTTTTTCTTTGATCTAATTTCTTACATCTCTTAGATTCTTAGATCTTGTCTACTTATTATAGATCAAATGTGTTTTATTCTATTATTTGTATGATTCTTCATTATTGATGTTAGATGAAGAGATTTAAGGTGAGGTTTTCTGGATATTCGGCCTGATTTTATGGTCATTTTCATCTCATTCTATTTTTTCAATAATTCAATATGTAGGTTGTTTAACTCTTGAATAATCTTCTTATAACTATAAGTATTTATTTCAAATTTATTATTTTGATTTAAATTTATAGGTAAATAATTGTGTAAACCTTTATAAACCCTTCTTTATTAATGGTTTGTTGAATTTTAAATTGATGTATAAATTTCATTAAAAAATTATTTTAAAATTATGGTTTTCAAATAGTTTAATGATTTCATATATGTAAAATCATTAGTGAAATATTATTCCATAAAAATATTGAATTATTGAAATGGGTTTGACATAATTTCACTTTAATTGACCTTCGACTTATTAGGTTGGGTCTATTAGTATTTCTTACACTGCCTAGATGAAATATAACACGGTGCTTGATTCCAAATGTATAATGGAACATGACATATTGGTTACCATGTGATTACAAGCTGTATCGTTGGGAGAACACTCAGATTATGTAATTGTCAACTTGTCAAGAATATTTGGATTTATGGATGTGTGGATATATGGATTGGGATCGGATATTCCAAATTTATTATGAAATATCTCGGAAAACAAGTTTGGATTGTTTCTATAGAAAAGTGTTTAGGTTAAGAAAACCATATCCCTTATAAATAGTTATTATTTTCTGAAAAAATATTTTAAATTTATATATATATATATATGTTTTATATAATTTATTTTATGTAAATTATCTAACATGTTCTATCTGAGTGGCATGAGTAGGGAAGTCATTTGCAGAAAATATATTGAATTTAATTACCCACCCATTATATCTAACTTCTACGATTTTGGTGGATCTATTTACCTAGATATAGGTAAATGGAATATATATCATTTTTAGGGGTTCTTCATGATACATGGGTTGTGTTGGGATATTGGACCCTGAAGTATTATTGGAAATATGGAATAATGTGTTTGGAGGCCTTATGACTTATTGTTTTTTTCATCTACTTTGTACTTTGATATTTTTTGTATACCATTGGGGTTCTTTATTATAGTTTCGTATTGATATTAATTGATTTATATTACATTTTTTTACATTTTTTTGACGCACCATGTAGTGGTTTTCTTCTGTAATGACTTGTTGGGTTGTTTATTTATCACAAGGAAAATCATCCAAAATTGACTGTAAGCCATTGACATTTACTAATAAACTTTATCACCTTGGTAATGTCACTTAATTACAATTATAAATTAAACCTCTTCTCAAGACAATAAGTATAGGGGGTGTTACAAGTGGTATCATCTTGTTGTGTCCATTACATGAAAGTTATGTTACTCTTCGTCGGTCTTTGTGTCGATTATCATTTATCAGTCTTTGTGTTGAAATTCATTCTATTATACTCTTGATGTTGTGATGGAATAAAGGTGAATGAATTTTAGTAAATGAAATATAGAGAAAAAAACATAGAAATTTTTTTATACTGAACATTATGTTAGAAGGGAGTAGGGTAAAGAAGTTTTCTGGAAATATTAATAGTATTTTTAATTGCATTAATTGTTTTTCCAATAAAACAAGAATGAAATGAATTTTAAAAATAAATTCCCACTCCAAGTACATATTTCTTTTTGATCATTAAATTATGATTATCATAAAAAAAATTATGTCTGAAAAGATTTATGTTATTTTAATATATATTATTTTGAAAAATTCATGATATTGTCATTTTGAAAATGGATCGATTTTAAAAATAATAATAGATTTATTTTTATAAAAAATAGATAAATTTGGAAATATTGAAATTTAGAAATAAATTTTGTGATAGTATGATGTGGTATAATTTCAAATTATTTGGTCTTTAGTTTCTATAGAGTCTAAATTTGGATGTTTTGTTTTGGGTTATATAAAATTCCAACAGGTGGACATCGAATGAACTAGTCAGATGTGGCCATTTAGATTGTGTTTATAGTCGAGCCACATGGGGACAAATAATGGGTCATAAGAATTTTTGTAGAATTTCAAACTAAAAATTTAGGACTACAAACAAAAATAGTTTTTATAATATTATTCACTTATAGAAATACATTTTGAGTAATTATTGTTGTGTTTATGATAAGAGGTGAAAACTCAAAAACTAAGAAATAGTGTAAGTGGAACACCTATACCCAACAAGGTTGTACCCATCAGCACAACAAGCCAATATCAATTAATATTCCCTATAAGAACCGAGAGAGTGCATATATATTTTCTATGTGCTTTACAAAATCACAAAGTGATAGTTTCTGTGGAGCCACCTACAACATGACACAAATGCAACTTGATGGAGAATATTCAGCACTATTTTAACAGTGTTGCAAGGACAGGTATTATAGAAACTATTCATGTGTCTCAGACATTGTTTGCATCAATAGGGAAAGGAAGACATAATTCATGACATAATTAAAATATAGATAGCCATGGTGATTCTCAGAATACTAGGACTGCCAAGTAAGGGAACTCTATAGAATGAAATACACAACAAAGTGCAGCAAGTAAGAAAATATAAAAACATGGGAAAGTAATTATGGATGATTAGTTTGGACCATCAACAGTTCGAGGTAGGATTAGTTTTAATTATTCAATTATGCCAGAATTTTTTGATAAAGGTGAATCATGTTCATTTATTTCAACATGTGATGTTTATTTTCTATGATTAAGTGTTGATATGATTCCCTCTATTTTGAAAATACAAACTCTTCTTGGTTAATAGAAATTTCAATAGCTCACCCATATATAATGTTTTACAAATTTTGATCAATCTAAACTCATATGGGACATCACCAAACTAGAGATGGATTTCTATAATAAAATCCAGGGTATGGATTGGTTGAAATTGTTTAAGGTCCCACATCGACTATTATACCTAATGAGTCACTTTTACGATTGATGATTGTATTAAACATCTCAATAATAGAAAATGGAATATTAATGAGGGGGAAATGAGATTTTAGGAAGTACCAGTTAGAATCATCTTATACTTGTTGGAAGCTTTGAATTTTAATTTGAAGAATGAATTCAAGAATATCATTTTTCTAGTGATTGTTAATCAGTTTAAGGATGTTTTCTTTGAAAATATGTGAAGTTTTACACCTATAAGGTAAGTGGAGTTTATTATTGAAATTATTAAATGCACCAGTAATATTTCCCTTCACTCTTACCTGATGGAACCAATAGAATTAAATGAACTAAAATTGCATTTGGAAGAGGTCGATAGAAAAGGTTTCATTCGGCCCAGCACATCTCTGTTGCAACAATAGTATTATTTGTTATTATTGTTAATGTATCTCTTCAATTGGGGGCAGATAATCATAAAATTGACTATGATATGATAATTATTAGGTATCCAATTCCATACAATAATGATCTATTCGATCAATTGGGGTGTGCTTAGTAGTTCTCCAAAATTGACATGTGATCAAGATATCACCAATTACAAGTTCAAAAGAAGGATATTTCAATGATATATTTTAGGACTAGATATAGCCATTATAAATATCTGTTGATGGATTTAAATATTAAAAATTTACCATAGGTCATTATTGAATGTAGAGAATATATATTTTAAAGGTATCTAGATTCTTTTTTTGTGGTGTTTTTCAATGAAATACTAGTGTATTCAATGACAAGGGATGAGTATGAGAAACACTTAGAGAATGTGTTTAGAACCATTAAGAATCATTATCTACATACTGAATTATCAAATTGTGAACTCCAAATAAAAAACCTATGTTTCATTTTCCCTGTAATATTTGAGAAATGTGTTTATGAGGATCTAAAATATATAGAACCAGTTATCTTTTAGAAACTACAGAATAATTTTTTCAAGATACATAGTATCTCTGGTCGGGCTTGTTAATACCGATGTTTTGTTCAATATTTTTCTAGATTTGATTCACCTCTGACATCATTTAAAAGGAAAAATGTTCCAATCCAGTGGAATGAGGAACGTTAGAATACTTTTCATTAATTAAAATACCACCTTACATCAGCACCAATCATGATTTTTCCAAAATCAGGATAAGGTAACATTTTGTATTGTGATTCTTCAAGATATGTGTTGGGATGTATTCTTGGGATGGGAGATCATGTTGTTTCTTATATATTGAGAAAATTATGGATACATGATAAGAATTACTAAACAAATGATTTGGAGTGTGATGTTTTCATTTAATATGAAATGTTTGAAAAAGATGCATTAGATGAATGGAAGTTGATGTCTATCATAGCAGACATGCACTTGGAATGAGAAAAGTGAGTTGATGTGGCAGTTTTAATTAATATTTCAGTTGTTCCTAGTTTGTGTGATATAGAGAAAGAGGCAGCGATAAATGATTTAGAATGAGTTTCTATGAGGTTAAAATTCAATGGTAGGGAGACCATTTCGAGCTGGATGCTGGATGGGAGTTCATTGTTATTGTTCATAAATTGGATTTTTTTACTTAGGAATTATTAGGAATAACTTCTTTTAGCTTACTACCTTTCTAAAAGGCTTGTTCATCCTGGAATATAGAAGGAGTATAATTCGTTGAATGGATTTTTTTTTATGGATCAATATGAAAAAGAAGGTGGTTGAGTATGTTTTTATATCCATGAATTTAAGAAGGTTAAGAGGTACATCAGTGATTCATAGGTATGTTATAGTCATTACCAATATCTATTTTGAATTGGGAGCAAATAGACAAGGATTTTGAAACAGGTCCCCCATGAAAGGATTGGTAACACGATTAAATTTGGGTTATAGTCGATCATCTCAAAAGTTGGACTTCATCAATGCAATTCGTGAATATCAAATGGTGTAGGACTTATCTAAAATCAATATTTTATATTTGGTAAAGATTCATTGTTTACAAATTTTGGTAGTTTCATACAAACACCTAATATTTATATCTCGTTTCTAGAAATCCATATAGAAAACCATTGGGACACAGTTGGATATGAGTTTAATGTATCATCCTAAAATGGATGGTACATCAAAAAGGGTGATACATACTTCAGAATACTTGTTTTGGGATTAGGTAATGGATTTTTCTGGCTAATTGGAAGAGAATATAACATTAGTGGATTTCTCATATAAAAACAGTTTTTTGGCCTTGCTACATACGACACCTTTTTAATTATTTTATTGGAGTCCTCAATTTTATCCACATTTTTGGGTGGAAATAGGTTATAATTCACTGGTCGGTGTAGCCTTGTCTAATAATAATGAATAATATTTAGTTGATTTGGAGAAAATGAAGTTTGATCAACGTCATCAGGAATTTATATGTGAATCATCATTTACAATCATTGTTATTCAAGGTGACTGATCATATATTTTTATAGATCTCACCCATAATTGAGAATAATTATTTAGGATGAAGGGAATATAATATCCTTGAAATATAGTACCTTTTAATATATATGAATTGGTTGGTGAGGTCACATACGAGTTGATTTTTCTACCACATTGTAATGTTGTGAATAATGATTTTTATTTGTCTCAGTTGAAGAAGTATTAGACAAATCCTGACCATGTGATTTGATGGGATCATATTGATATGGATTCATATTCTTCATTGGTTCATATGCCCTTGAATATTGTTTATTGTAATGTGAATGTATTGTGTGGGAAAAGAATTTATCTATTGTGAGTTTCATAGAAACATGGTCTAATTTAGGAACACACATAGAAAGTGTGGAAGGAAATGAAAGAGTAGTGGACATAAAATAGTTAATAATAAAGTTGGTTTTATAATTTATAGATATGGGATGACCAATGGTGGTAAGATTATAACACCCATGGTTCCATGTAAGTAACCATTTCATTATGTTTCATATTTATGAAAAGTGTTAGGGTAATGTTTGGGATGGTTAGGAAGAATATGGAATGTTTTATGGGGATTTTATACTGATGTAAATTTTGTGCATGGTCTTTGGAAAACATGGAACTCCTATAAGAAACCATACAAAATTATTAATGGGATAAGGGGAAGTCATAATATTATGCGCATGGCGTTTCCAAACTGTGAAACTATTGAAAAAAATCCCTTTTTTTGGACAGTAATATTTTTCAGGGTTGAAAGACTATTTTCATAAATGTGCGGGCAAACCTTTTGAGGACCATTATTAGGAAAAGTTTGGAACTTATTTAGCACACAATTTTCTTAACCATGCGACAAACCATTAACATGATAAAATTTAGGTCATAAAATAGTGAATATGGATTGGTATTTCTTCTAAGGCCTTTGTTTTCCTTCCATCTTCCCCAAAATCAATATATGATCCTCCCATAGGATGTGGACCAATTAAACATTAAATTAAAAGTTATTTTGAAGTGTTTCTTGTGGGGTTGAAGACCAATTCCCTAATTATGTACTCAATTGTTTTTGTAGTTTTTCATGTTTTTTCATTGATATACATTTTTCTCTTTATTATTTTCTTATATATTGTCCAATATAGATAGATATTATTTTTATTATTCTAATAATTGATATATTTTTAATTTTTAATTATTTTGAGTAGATTTATAGAGGGTTTTTGGATAGTCAAACTAGTGTTTTTGGTATTTTAATGAAATTATTCATTTTATCCATATTTCCAGAAGTAATTAGATTCACTATCGACTCCAATTTCTAGAAATAGAAATCTTGATTTTAAATTGATTTGGAAATTATAATGCCATGCTTTTTGGAAACCATCTTTAGTAATGGTATATGGAATTGTGGGATTTATGTGTAATGTGATTTGATAAATGATTTTAAAAAGGTGATTTTAAAATAGTAACAAGGTTTGAATAATGAAAAATGCTTTATGCTATTTTTTTCAATAAAAATATTTTTTTATTGAAATAGTTTTAAAATAATGATGTTCCCACTGTTTTTTGGAAGACTTTACTGATTGTGTCCATATTTCATATGAGGAATGGTTGAAATATGACTTAGTGGTTGATGTCAATGGTGTAATGGAACATTGGATATTGTTTACCTTTTCATGGCATGGAAAATCAGTGAGGGACATCTCATGATTATGGAACCATTAAATACGAATTAAAGTGGGGATGTGTGTTCTGGGATGGGATATGGAAAATGCATTTTTAAATGATTAGGAAAACATATTTGGTTCCATTCCATAGAATCAGGTTTTGGTCTGGAAAACTATTTTTCTTATTAATATTTTTGGTTTTGTGAAAAATAATTAGTTTTTTTATATTTTTTATGTAAATATGCTAAAAGGTTCTATCATTGTGGAACGATTAGTTATTTAATTTAGGGAAATTCAACTTACATCCATTACTCAACCCTACTATGTAAAATTTGTTCTTTTGTATATTTTCATTACCAAGAAACGATTAATTGAAATTTATTTTATTCCTGTAGTGGTGCTTCATGATATATGTGTTTTATTGTGATGTTGGAGCATGGGGAATAATGGGAGATATTTAGTTATATCTTTATAGTCCATGTTTATTGTTTTCTTTTGTATTCCACTTGTAATTTTATATTATTTCTATTCCACTTTTTAAATATTTTATAGTTTGGTTTTGATATTAATTGAATGATTTTGAGTTTTTATACTTTGCTCTCATTTGTCATGTAATTGTTTTGGTTATGTAATGTTTGGTTGGGATGTTTATTTATCAAAGGGGATATCATTATCCTATTTTTTTTGAATCCCATGGAATTTATTTCGAGCTTTTGTTCCCTTGGGGATGTAGCTTAAGGATAAGTAGCAATTCTTCCTTGACTAAAGCCAATGAAGAGGGATATGGTGTTATAGGTCACATTGGATATACAAAAATACTATGATTACATAACACGGATGGATTACGAGAGGAAAATCAGTCATCCAAAGGAGAAAAATGTCAGGAAAGGGTTCTAAGTATAAATGATTTTATCATGAAAACACAACTTATAAGGCTCTATGCAGAATTTATGTTCCCATTAAAATATCCTAGAGGTCAACAGCAGGGTTCTCCATGAATGTAGTGCCACGAAACAAGATCACACCAAGGGGTATACGTACTTTCTCAATTGTCACATAAGAGTTAATGAATGGATATTATAGGGAGGAATATCGTATAATAAAAGAATGGGACTCACCAAATAAGAGTATCAAATAAAAACACAACCAAGAAAACTAATAAATATAAAGATATACATGAATGGATTATATTAGAAATAAGTTGGAATAACCTATATATAATTAAAAAGGACCATAGTCTATGATATGAAAGCATTATTCCATTTTCTTCTAATAAGGAAAAAATTAATCCAACCAAAATAAGAATGAATCATCATATTTCTACACCAAAATGAACAAAATTAAAAACACTATAAATTGAGGGTTAAAGGATCCATTAGATCAAATAAATATGTTTATATGGATGTAATTTTCGAAGTTATCATTCCTCAATGAAAGAAGGTTCAACCTCACAACATATGTTTTTCTAGAAATCATAATATTTAATTAAAGAACAAGGAATGAGAGGATTATTTGATTGATTGGGGATAAATTTGATTAATAAATGAGTTAAAGAATAAAAAATTAATCTAAAAAAATTTCCATATCGATTTAGTAATGATATGAGAAGACATTTGAAGCATTTTAAATATTTATAATGAACATCACTACACCCACCACCACATCCTGGCCATGGGCACAGTATTCATGGGAAACAAAGAAATATCCCACTCACTATAGGTTTATTTAATGTTATTAGCCATATTCACTCACAAATCCATCCAAAATGATTATGGTGAGGCCTCTCATGCTACAGATAATAGCATCAATCCTCAAGAACCATGGAATAACCAATACATTTTACCCATATTCTATTTTATATTTGATGAAATCCATAAGAAAATGGGTTATATCGGAGTTCAATGTTAATTGTTTTGAACCAAAAAACATAAGACCACACATTTATACTTCAAAAAACACCCAAAACTAATCGAATTAGAGATCGGCCATAACCTGTTTCAAGTTAACAACTTAATACAATCCAAAATATACATTCAAATATCCATAAAAAACATGGTGTTAATATTAATCCCCTATATGGAATTATCATCGTTGTGAAGTATCTTAGAAGCTAAGCTAGTATACCATGAGATATTATTCCAAAATTTCAAACTACGAATCCAAATTACCCTTATAAACCCATCTATTTTTATATATAATTTTAAAAAGTGGAAATATCTCCCCCCCGTAAAACTTTATCTATATTTCAACGATCTGCACCTGGTGATCCAAAACATATTCTCAAACTCATCATACTCATAGTCACAACATACATAGGATCAATAATTTATATCTTAAGCTGGGATATATGGAATGGATCATGCATACCTTATTATAATTGAGGAATACCCAAATAGAAATCCATAGTACCTATACACTTGATGATCATGAATTTTCATACAAATCAATTTAAAAACATTCATTTCATCCAATGACATTGATTCCCTAATAAAGGAGTCACTTATAATATAACTTGAACCCCTACAATGAACTCCAATGGTATCATTATTTTATTTATAAGTTACTCATATTTTTTATGAGGGTTAAACAACCATATCCATATGAACATCACTCTATATGAAATCTTCTATAATAGTCTTGGGCCAACAAAATATACCACATTGGCCTCTTGACAGCATAATGGTGACTGAAAAGGCTATACATAAATATACTCATTGTGTTCTTTTAGAATAATTTCATGGATAATGCTTTAATATGATAAATCCACCCTGTTTATATGATCATCTTCTAACCCTCAAATTCCTAAAATATAATATAGAAGAATAACATCCATAATTGGGATTGTAATATCAGATATCCCATTTATCAATGGGAGATATTTCATCATGGATTATAGCATGGCTCCCATAGCCTTCAAAAAATACATCTATAACTTATATGTGTAATCTGAATCTCTCCTTGATAATGTTATCAGGTGAACTTAACACATACTTAAAATCTCATCTAATCCATTATTAGTCAAACAATATCATAATTCATTTATGTCCCTTGAAACCGTGTCACAAAATATATCAATATTTCATCTCATTTATCGATGGGAATTGTAAGTGGCTGGAGTAAACCACATTAAAAATGATGCATTCCATTTATGATCTGGAAGGTAATATGTTATGGAAAAATAAAAATGATAACCCACATTGTACCTAGTTATGAAACTATCATCTGATGTAATGGTAGATATTTGTTGATAATAGATTCTTAGTCCACCAAGGGTTATGGGAGTCTCTCATAAAATAATTTTTTTAGTGGAGAGAACAAGAACCCTCTCATGGATATTAATCATTTTGTAATTTTATATTGTCCAAAATGGTATTGGATCACCTACCGCTGGTCTCTCTCATATAATATAAATATCATGATAGAACTCCTTTATGAACATTAACTGATCCACAATGTTTTTCATGATAACCAAAGGTGAACATTTTCTAGACACTAAACCATTATTTTTATTCATCGATAAATCATCTAAAAAACAAATCTGACGATACTGTTATTTGAAATACCTCTCTCCAAGACCTATATAATCATTCATCCTCCTACTAAAAGAATCTATACTAATTTTACCCATAAATAGTGATTATGCCATCTCATATTCAAAAAAACTCAAATACTCTACCTAGTGTTAGAGACTCAAATTCAATTTCCACTTTTTGAAGTGTTAGAAAATTATTGATGTTTATTTAGAGAAAAAAACATTATATATATATATATATACTGTCACAAAAACATCAAATTATGGAAAAACTATATCAAATGCATGGATGAGGAAGGAAATTTTCACTTATTGGGTTACATTATGTGACACTCGTTAGATACTACATGACCATCATTCGTCATCACATATCCTAATAATTCTCTTGATGCATTATATAAGATTTTTTCTCACAAAAATATAAATATAATTTTTAGTACTAGATTGTACTTCAACCTCTTATTCTTATTTTGGGACACTTCCTCTAAATGAATAAACCTCTCAAAATTCACCCCACAATTTGTTATAGATGTTATAGGGGATACCAAACAAGAGATATCATAGATAAAAAACTTATTTTACCACTGAAATACAAGAAATATACTGATATTTAAAATATTATTGGGTGAGAAAAATAATTACAACCTGAAACTTCTCTAAGTCTATATAAATTTTGGCAACCAACACCATAATAACGATAATATGAACATATAGAATCATGTACTGACATAGGATGAGGATAAGAGGAGGTAATGTTATAATTATTATTTCCGAGGATGAATAATTGGTAAATAGGTTATTATTGAGCGTGTTTCATTATTTTTATCAATACATAAAAAAATCTATGTTAAATTAAATGATTTAATGTAATATCACCCTTATTTATGTATCAATATTTATTTTTCATTGTTAAATCCATTTACGAAGATTAAATAAGACACTACAGTTGATAGAAGTAAAAATAAGTGTTGATGGACCTAGTATGAAATGAGGAATTTTCCTGGAAAAAGACACCAATTTTCCCTTTCGTGATAATGAGTATATGTTTCAAAACATTCAAATTCATTATCATAACGGGGTGGTTGGATTGTCATGTGGTATTGATGGTGTTCAAGTGAAAAATAAGAAATGAAATTACTATGGTGGTGGTTCTCATGATGATCATTTCTAATCATCTAGGGAGACTCCAAATATCATTGGTTATTTCTATGCTATTTTTTAGACTACATATAAAATATGGGATTCTCACATTTCCAATGGTTGTATACGAAGAATGTTTTTGTCATCGGGTTGTGTTATATGATAAAACAAGATTCTGAGGTGGTCTAAACCTGTTCTGTACCAATCTATGGTAAACAGGTGATGGAAAAAAGAAAATTGATTGATGAACAAGGTCTAAAATGTAGAGGATTTTTTCACTAATACTTGTTGAATTCTATTTTGAGGTTTCTATTTCATTTAGGAGACACTTTATTGATATTTATTCATGTATGACATATGGGATCCTGAACATGATCTATGATTTCATATTATTATAATAAAATGATATATATTAGAACAAATAAAGTCAAAATTCTCAATTTTTAGTAGTGTTGGTTGAGTAAGATCATGAATTTTTTTTATTTTTTATTTTGAATGGGAAAATTTGATTCAACCAATATGATTTGACATTTTGACAATTTGAAAAGTATTGGTGGTGTATAAGAATATAAATCAAAGAGACAAGAATAATATTTTAATATAGAGGAAGAATAATATAATATTGAAGAATATGAAATATTGAGAGATGAAGAAAATAATAGTTGAGAAAAAGAAACCAATATTATGGAAGAAGGGAAGAAGTGAGTAGAAAAAGATAAGACTTTGAAGAAGAAGTGGACGTGAATATTTTCACAAATAAAAGAGATCAAAACTGTTATTATATTGGTTGAAAAATTAGAGAACAGTGAAACCACATCAAGAAATTAAGGGTATATTTTTATGGTTTACATCTTTTTCATATCATGTTCTTTGTTAATTTAACAATGTTTCAATAACTATCATAGGAGGAAAAAAAATTTAACATGAGTTCAAGGATAATCTATTGTTTCATTACTATATTTAAAAATTACTGGTTGTAGTATCTATGAAGAATATATACCATTATATATAATATTCTTCTCATATCAGGAGGTGTTAATTTTTTATATTCTATTCCCGTTATGTGGTAGTGTTTTAATATGATCCAAATTAACTTTAATTTGTGAGCAGTGTTGTTTCCTAATGGAATCATAAAATGAAATTGAATCATATATCTATCCCCTATGATTCCCCATTGATCCTTAATAATCGTTTTTAGCTAGTATCAATGAAAATGTTTCCCTCATTTATGAAATGATATTTTCTATTTGAGGAATGAATTTATTTATATTTTACAGTAATTATTTTATATATATGATTTACATCATGTAAAAAAATAATTCAATAAATAGAAATGTCTCCCCCATATTTTATCTGAAAAAATATGACATGTGTACTGATATAACGATTCCATATCAATTATCCATCAGATATTTTTTACTGGAAATAAAAACTCATGGTATTGTTCCCTGGGAAGAATGTGTTTCATTGAGAGAAATAGATAATTGTAAATTTGGAAGTCACAACCATTCAAATAATTCTATTATATCATCTAAATTGAAGAGAAATATTTTGAATATCTGAGGTCCCATGACTAATAAATACATCATTTGAAAATTTGAAAACATAGATAAAGGAAAATCCAATTTTATGTGAGAAAATTTTCATTTGTAATGACCCAAGTATGATGAAATACAGATGCATGAAGATGTAACTATTCATAATTTAGAAAATATAGTGAATGAGGTTGTGAAAAAAATATATAGTTTTGATGATATGTTTAATGATGTAGATATTTGTTAGATGATTTTCATATTTTTTTCCATATATCTTTTATTATAATATATCTAAATTGTTAGATAAAATATGCAAGTGATATTTATTTTGACAATCAATAATGTTTTCTAATATGTAACGAATTGGAAAAAGATATTTATATATTGGTGAAGACGAAGGATGAAAAATAAATATATTATAAAGCCCAAATGTAAGAAATGTTGATGACACAATATAATGTTAAGTAAGTGTTATATTTATATATTTCAAATGTCGATATTGATTACAAGTTTGATAATAATATATCTCTAATGTCTTAAAATGTAAGATGATGTGAGTTGATATATATTTTTAATCTTCCACTATCATGATGTTGGTGTGGAGTGTATAGAATGTTTACCTCAAATTATACCATGTTAAAATATATTGGATTCAATGATGTAGAATAAGAATCACTAAGAATATTCATTAATACTATATCATCAATGTTTTAAAAAAATTATTCCCCTAAATAAAAGATAAGATTTATTTTTAATCCTTTAGGGGATATTTCGTGTTAAATTGTGAAATAAGTGATATTTATTACAATGAATAGGCTATAGATATTTGAAGAGAAGTTAATGAAAAAACTCTCATAGCTAGGGTGAATAAAGAATAATTAAAAAATTAATGATATAGGGAAGTTTATGAAAATTATGAAAATAATATATTATATATTCCCAATAGATAATTAAAACAGTGACACTAAAATATTACCATATAGGATAACAAATTCAAATATTTAAGATAATGAATAAATGTATCATTTCAAAAGAAAATTATAATTTTATTAATGATGATAATGGGTTCAATAATTTTAATAATTTGAGAATACACTACATATCATCTTTTATGATACATTGAACATTAATGAAATAGAGTTCAATTAGATAAAATATTAATTTAATATAAATTAGATGTTTTAAAAATACGCGGATCAAATATTTGGATATTATTTTTGGAAACTAGATAATGTAGGAATTATATTAATGATGATAAAAAAATTGAAATAATTTCATGTAGATGATTAGAAATATAAAGAAGTATTGAGTATCTAATAAAAAAATAATCAATTTTAAAAAAATTATTTGCTAAATAATATTATTTTCTAGTTTTTTTTAATTATGTGATAATCTATTTTAATTAAATAAACACTACAAATAGTGAATTAAAAAGAAATAGAAGAGGTTTTATGTGATGAATAGTGTGTTATTATTTCATAAAAATAAATTATTATAAAATGGATAAATAATTAAGAGTGGGGAGAATATTTAAATTCTTCATTCTATTTATAGGTAACATTATGTGGTTAAACGAAAATATTTATTATATTATTATTTTTTGAAATGTATAGGTTTTAGAGACATGTATAGGAAATTTTGGTTTAATTAACCATAAAATGATGAGGTTATATGGTTTTAAAGTCAAAAAATAATGGGGATTTGCACCACTAAAAAGAGAACAATTGAAATATATAATGAAAAATATTTACTAGAAAATGAAATTATAATTCTACTGTTGGTAGATGTTTTTAAATGGCATGGGATAACATTTCATCCTAAAAAAGTGTTTTTTATGATCCTACAAGACAAAATTTTCTCAATTGATAGTTCTGAGATATCTCAGAATTTATGGAATTAAGTAAACTAGAAGACATAAGTTTTTGATGTTCCCTTAAAAAAATCCATAAAATAATTTTCATATATTTGGGAAAGTTATTATTATGAACATATGCTTGATTTTTTTATTATCTTTATGGATTTGAATCATTCTATAGAAGGACTTGTGAAATTTTGAAATGATTTGTCACAAAATATTAAATTTATTAGATCTTTAATATTATGTGAAGATGAATTTAAATCCACTCACATATATTTAGTTGATTTACTAAAACAAATCCTTATTATTTATAATTAGTGTTCTTATGAAATAAATTATCTGATTTGTAAAAATAATTATTTTTTAGAAAGATCATGAATGATGTATTTGTCTTAAAGACAAGATAGTAACAAAATCATTTTTTATATTAAACATGTATAAAATTCTATTTATATGATAACGTTGAAAATAATTTTTCCATTGATGACTTAGAATTCATGTCCAAAAGAATATAAATAAAATTATATTTAAAGGAATTATTAGTTATTCCAAAATTGTAAAAATGATAATATAATTAGAAATTTTATACATGATTGAAAGAAATGATTTAGAAAAATTTATACAAGAACGTATAATTATAATATACTAATCTATTAGGGCCAATTCCCTTCAGATTTTTTGGTTCCACAAGGAAGAATTCAACAAATGGAAGAAATTATTTTATTTCATTAAATAATCTATTCTCTTTTACTGCTACTATTATTTTTATGAATCATAATTTAGTGGCTCTACAACGGTTCAATAATCAAGGATTGGTTCATTGAATGATTGTGGTTATGCTTTTATGAGGATTTGGAAAGAAAATAGTGATGGTTATACCAATGGATTATTTAAATCTTATCTTAAAGAATGTAGCATCTATCTTATATTCATGCATAATGAACACTTCAACAATGTGGTGTGGGTGAATGATTGAATAAAGGTCTTATGGAGATGGCTCAAACAATATTTTTTTCAAATGATAGGTCACATTATTTATTGATTCAAGGAATTGGAGTAGTTTTTAATATTAAAAAAATTATTTATTTGATAAAGTATTCTATATCATTAAATTAGTTGAATTTAAAAAAATATCCATGTTTTACAAATCATATATTTTTTGGAAGCACATACATTATCAAAATTAATGGGGAAAATCAGGGAAACTTTTAAGGATTATGTGGTAATGGTTTATTCCTCAGTTATCCACCAAATCATAGAGGATATCATTGCTAAAACAATTAAACATGAATTATTATTAATTCTATTATTTTCAATGTGATGAAACATAAAAATTATGCAAACTCTTAAAAATAATAATGATCCAGATGTGATGATGATGAATCTATTTTTTTATACCACATAGTGATGTTTTAGAAAATGTTTAATGTTTAATTGAAGATTATTTTGAATAATTAGATTCACAAAATTCTATTGATGGTTGAATATATTTTCCATAGAATCCATATTTTTGAAGTCATATTCAGTTCTAAAATATCATTGAATGGACTTATCAACCTACTCACACTAGAATATTATTTTGGGTATCATATCATATATCGGTGTTTTATAAAGATTAATAATGATGATTTTAGTAGGAAATAAATAATCTGAAGTGAATTTAAGCATTTAATAAGTGTATGGTTGAAATTGAAAAATATATATATATGAGTTTTTAACCCTTACAGAGAGAATAAAATTATTATAAACATGTATGTTTTCTAAAATATGATGAATGAAAAAGGTGATGGTGTATGAAAAAATA
Source organism: Viscum album (assembly GCA_963277665.1). Lineage (NCBI taxonomy): Eukaryota > Viridiplantae > Streptophyta > Magnoliopsida > Santalales > Viscaceae > Viscum > Viscum album. The sequence continues at coordinate 439,018,604 of OY728158.1, forward strand.
GTATTATTATGTGGGGGATATTCACATATAGATTGAAGTTCCATTGATGAGACGTTTACACTAGATTTATGTCTTGAATTTAAAGAACATTTCATTCAAATTAAAAAAAATTAAATACAAGACTGTTCAAATGTTTTTCATGAAATCACACTTCAATATTGAATTATAAGAGGAAAGGTATATTAAATAACTATGTTATTTGTTTTATAGTCGTCATAAAAATCATTTTTTATGTCAAATAATTATTTATAAGGGTTAAAACCATGATTATCCTGATATATTACAATTAAGAGTAGATTTATGAAATTAAATTTTTGGAAATTAAGAGTTTCTGAAAATCTGTACATTAATAATGTAAAGACCTGTAAAATTCAAGGGAAATTTTTTCTTAATTTTCATAGGGAGTTTACAAGAATTCAGTTTCTGATGGCACTTGATTCTGAGGCCCGGTGTGCCCGGAATTTCAATCCGAAGTTTAGCTCGGGTACGTTCAATGAACGAACGAGTGGGTTTTTCTATCTTTTGAACCGGTGCTCAGAATCGAATTCTGAGGGCACCGATAGAACCGTAGCGCCAGTAATTTCTTAGGAACGCCATCTCCGGAGTTGCGTTTTTACGAGAGAAGATGATAAAATTGTGGAAGTTTAATTTATAAATTAACTACAATTTTTATTTTTCTTTTAGTGGTTTAAGGATTTGGGTGGAAGTTGGGTAACTACCCAACTTCCCAAGAGAGGTTATCAGGGTGGTGGGGTCCACTCGAACCCCACCCCTTCCTATTCTTCAACCCCCTCAACTCACCTCTAACTTTTGTTAACTTAAACATTAATAACTTATGTTATTAATTAAGTGAGTTAAGTGTGGTTATTTGAACTTTAAACTCTTGAAATTCAAATGTTATGTTATGTTAATAAAATAAGAGGTAAACTTATTTTATTTTGGGGTTAGAACCTTTTTTTCTTGACAGGTTTGGGGAGAAAAGCTATGGAAAGCTCGAGTTCTTCATCTTCTTCGATGAAGAACACGAAGAACGCGAATAACGCATCGAACTCTGTCGAAGATCGCCGAGTCCTCGGAGACCGACTACGCAACATCGTTTACCGTGACAGTTCTTCCGTGACGTCTTCTTCCGCGACGTCTTCTTCCGCAACGTCTTCTTCCGAGACGTCTTCTTCCGCGACGTCTTCTTCCACGACGTCTTCTTCCGCGATGTCTTCTTCTGCGACGTCTCCTTTCACGATGTCTCATCCCGTGATGAATCCTCGTTCAACGAACCTCCATTCAAGATCGCACAAGGTAGGGGTTTATTTAATTATTTTTGTTCGTGTTTACCACTTTGTCGTTCTTCGTGAATATACGACCAAATGCTTTCGATTAACGAGAGGGGGTCGGACCGCACAAACATGGCCGAACCTCCTACCTTATCCTTGTTTTGTTTCTTTTGTGGTTTGAAATGGGAGTTGTGCGGTGCCGTCGCACCACGCCGGATCGCGCGGAAAGAAATTCGCGGCACTGTCGCGCCGCGCCGCAAAATCATTCAAGTACGTGACACCGTCGCACCACGTCGGTGAAACCCAGAAATACCGCGGCCGGAGCGGGGCCACGACAGAGAAGCCCGGTGCCGTCACACCGCGCCAGACGAACCAGGCCGCAGCAGAGTAGGGTGACTGGTGGCCGGTTCCGGGCCGCTGGTGTCGGCGAAGGAGGAAGGACCGGCTGTCGCCGGTCCTTGATGGCAGAACCGGCCGGCCGGTGCGGGCCATCCGTACAAAGGGGAAGACTGGGGGATTCATTTCCCACGGCCGGCCAAGCAAGCGGCCCCATTATTGGGGCTGCGGTTACAGTGAAACCGGGGGGACGGCGCCCCCCCCCCCCCCTGTGAGACGGAACGGCTCGACCGTTTGGCTGAGCTAGCTGGCACTGCGCGCCAGGTTGCCGGCTGGGCCGGGCCACGCCGGGTTGGGTCAACCTGGTTCGGGCCGCCCGGGGGGTCTCGGGCCGGGTCGGTCCGGGCCCGAAACCCCTGTTTTTGGACCGTCTTTGGTCTTTTGCCCTTAACGTGGGCTACAGACCTCCGATCGATGCACCGTTAATTGTGTAGCGATCCTTGGAACAATACGGTCGTTTTGGTGTATTGCACTCAAGGTTTAGGAATACTTTGGGTTCGGCCGAGTTGGTTCGTACACGAAACCAATCGGGCCCTCGGAGCGGAAACACTCATATCTTAAGCTCCGGACTTCTGATTGACGTGTCGTCAGCTTTGTTGGATTCCTCTAAGTGAGAAGGATCTTTTGGCTTACTACGCATGAGGTTTGGATGTAGGTGGAGTATGGTCGGGTTGGTTTTTCCTTAAAAACCAACCGGGCCCCTCGGACGAAAAAGCCAATAACTCTTAGACCGGGCGTCCGATTGGCGTGCCGTCTGCGAATTTGAGTTCCTGTTGACGATACGGAACTTTTGGATACATCAACTCTAGAATATCTGTCATCTGATGTATCAACCTCTCGGATCGTGGAGCGGACCCTCCCGAACGAGCTTGTTGTGTGCGGGAACCCTAGAGCTAGCTACGACTACTGCTACTTCGAAGACTGTACAGAGATCCTCAGTGGATTCGACGGCGACGACTACAGCACTCAGCGATCCTATGTGGAACAGTGCTACCGATTCTGTGTGGGTCAGCGCTCAGCGGTTCGGTGTGAGCTAGCGTCTACAGATCCTGTGTGGGTCTGATCATGTGTGGGTCTTTGCGAGGGTTAGTTACCTATCGATCCTTTGTGGGTCAGATCCTATGTGGGTCATTGCGGGGGTTAGTACCTATCGATCCTTTGTGGGTCCGACTACTTAGATGAATTAGTGGATATATCTGATCATCATTATCGTTTTACGAAGAAGTATACCTATGTGAGATGAATCCTGTTTTTCTTTTCTATGTGGATTGTGTTGAGCTATCCTGGGTGAATTTACGTTTTTCATTCCTGTATGGACTGGGTTGTACTTGGGCTCAAATGTTGGAGCCGAACGAGAATTGATGACTTAGGTATATGTATGGGCATATAACTAAGCCGTGTCAGATGTTACTTCTTGATTTTATCTTTCCTTTGTGGATTATTTTTTGTGGATTCTGGGAGACCTTTGGGGGTCTCGGGGTCCTTACTGAGTAGCTTATATTCACCTCTGCACGGGCTATGCCTGCATTATGTTGTGTTGGTTGCAGACGACGGATAGCGCTGATCGTGGTTGAGGCTTGCGGAGCAGAATGGTACCTGGAGGTGGACTACTAGGTGGGACGTACTCGGAGCGGTCGGCTGGACCCGAGGAGCAGTGGAGGCTATCAGTACCCACCATTCATGTGGGACTTCCAGTGGATGGCTCGATGTTGCGGCTTTAATTTTCAGTTGTTGTTTTCCCTGTCGAGTTGTACTTAACTTTCAGTTTGGGTTTGTATTCTAGCCCGCCTACTTTCCGCACATACTGTTGTACCAGCTTTTACATAGTGTTTGCTTCTTCTTCATGCTTGCTCTGTGGTGTTTTTTTACTTTACAAAGGCAATGCCTTCCATTTTATCGGGAATTTACGCCTTGGTGCTAGTCGCCAGCCCCTGGCCTATGGAAGGCGGGCTTGGGGTAGTCACGGCATGGGCCCCGAGGACAGGTTGTGACAAATTGGTATCAAAGGAGTTAGGTTCTACCGCCGAACTTGGGACTCTGATATTTTTCTATGTGAAGCAATAGTGTTTAGCATATTGGGTGTGGTTATCAGTCCAGGGAGTCCAGTGTTGGTGCGATGGCCGACGTATCCGTACACAAGGACCCTGACTTCTGATTTCCGACTTAATGCACAAAAACATTGATTGTATGTGTGTTTCAAGTTTTCTTTGTGATTACATTGTATCAGATCACCAGGTATACTATTCTGACCGTGGCGCAGCTGTTTCCTTTTCAGGATGGCCCCACGACGGTAGCCAGCTAGGGTTCCAAGAGTTGAGCGTGACGACAGCCCACCGAGCGACGAGGCCACGATGCAGGGACCTTTGTCAGCAGTGGCACCGGCAATAGCTCTACCTGCCGAGCCACCGATGCTTCCAGCCCTAACCGCTGACGATGCACGTTGCCTAAGGGCACTGTATGAGTTCTAGCGCCAGCGACCGCCCAGGTTCCGTGGGGAGACGGACCCCCAGGCAGCCGAGGACTGGCTGGAGGCAGTGGTGAGAGTTTTCAGGTTAGTGAGGACACTAGTAGACCTCATGGTGATCCTCGCAGCGAGCCTACTGCACGCAGCAGCAGGCAGATGGTGGAGCTTGATGATCCAGGTGCACGATGAGCCATCTCTTCTCTGGATAGACATTGAGAGACTCTTCCACTCATAGTTCATCCCAGCCACCCTCCATACGGTACGCATCCAGGAGCTTCTTCAGCTGCGGCAGGGCAGCATGACAGTCGCCCAGTACTCGGCAAGATTTACTGATCTCTCACGCTACTCGACAGACATGGTACGAGACCCATTCTTCCGGGTCTGGACCTTTGAGCAGGGATTGAGACATGAGATCAGGGCATCGCTGATCTCCCTCAGCATTCCGACTCAGACAGAAGTACTGGAGCGAGCCCTTTTGATCGAGAGCTTTCTTGCTGAGTCTACACCAGCGCCGAGACCCACCGCAGAGCAGCATGTAGCAGAGTCTTCTACAGTAGGCAGTCGACGGATGACTCATGGGTCCAAGCAGATGACGTCAGGACACTGGCTCAGCAGTGCGGGGCACACAGCGTGGAGCCAGTCTTTCGAGAGGCAGGCAGTGCTACTCGTGCGGCGGGCAGGGCCACATGGCTCGTGACTGCCCGACCCGCCGTGCCGAGGAGAAGAAGACGGTTGAGGGACCACTGAGGCACAGGTAGAGGGTCGATCGTGGCAGTACATAGGGAGAAGGAGGACGAGGCAGAGGAGCTAGCCGAGCAGCAAGTGGTGGGCGACGCTTTGAGGCTTTACCACCACCACCACCAGGAGGTCCACCCCGGCCATAGGGAGTTGGTGGGCAGAGACATTCATAGCTCATGACAGCGGAGGCCTATGACCACGGTGCACCCGAGATGATTAGAGGTACTATCTGTGTCTATTACACCCTTCCTGCAGTTCTTATAGACACAGGAGCGAGTCACTCTTTTATAGCCACTGCCCTTGTTCGGAGCTCGGAGATTCTGACAGAGCCGTTGGATCGATCCTTAAGGCTAGAGACTCCTACAAGAGCAAACTCGATGATTACGCACTGGTGCCGGTAGTGTGAGCTTACTCTAGGAGGTGAGAGCATCGGCTGGGATCTTCTTGTAGCGGTTTCAAGGCCTTACGACGTCATCTTGGGCATGGATTGGTTGTCTACAGTCCATGCACATATTGACTGTATTAGGCGCAAGGTGTGATTTGTACGCACCGACGGGAGTAGGTTCACCTTCACCAGCGAGAAGGGAGCCTTTGCAGCACAGGATGGAATTCCGCAGAGGAGAGGACAAGCCATCACTCACCAGTTGGCTAGCCTCATCCAAGGAGCAGTTGACGTGCGGAGTCTTAGTTTTCCTGCAGTGGTGGATCAGTATGCGGATGTCTTTCCCGATGACGTTCCAGGGATACCTCCTCGCAGAGAGGTTGACTTTTAAATTGACCTGTACCCCGGGACAGCCCCAATATCAACCCCAGCATATCATATGGCCCCCGCCGAGCTTTGAGAGATGCAGGTACAGTTGGAGGACTTGGAGGGCAAGGGGTTCATTCGACCCAGTGTTTCACCCTGTGCTTCCCCGATTTTGTTCGCCAAGAAGGCGGACGGGAGCTTGCGACTTTGTGTCAACTATCGTCACCTAAACTAGGTGACAGTGAGGAACAAGTATCCGCTACCGAGGATTGATGACCTCTTCGATCATCTCAAGGGAGCACAGTGGTTCTCGAAGATATACCTCGTGTCAGGCTATCATCAGCTCAGAGTTCGAGACGAGGACATGCAGAAGACGAAATTCAGATGTCAGTATGGCCACTATGAGTTCTTGGTTATGCCATTTGGCATAACCAATTCTCCAGTAGTGTTCATGGACCTCATGAATAGGATCTTTCAGCCATACCTCGATCGATTTGTCATGGTCTTCGTCGACGACATTTTGATTTACTCAACGAATGAGGAGGAGCACACCTACCACTTACGGGTTGTACTAGACACACTCCGAGAGCACCATCCTTTTTGTAAGCTCTCGATGTGCCAGTTCTTGATATATGAGGTCAAATTCTTGGTAAATGTCATCTCTAAGGCGGGAGTTGCAGTGGATCCTGCGAAGATCGAGGCAGTGAAAGCTTGGGAGCCACCCAGGAGCGTGACGGAGGTGCAGAGTTTCTTGGGACTAGCTGTATACTATCAGAGATTTGTGCCAGACATCTCCAGAGTTGTGGAACCACTCACAGCTTTGACGAAGAAGGGGAAACCCTTTGTGTGGTCATACAGATGTCAGCAGAGCTTCCAGGAGCTGAGACAGAGATTGACCAGTGCACCTATCTTGAGGTTGCCTAAGGAGGGAGTAGGGTACGTAGTCTACTGCGATGCATTAGGGACCGGGCACGGATGTGTCCTGATACAGGAGCGGGCAGTGATTGCCTATGGATCACATCTGTTGAGGTCTCATGAGTAGAACTACACTACCCATGACTTGGAGTTAGCAGCAGTAGTCTTCGCTCTGAAGACATTGGGATACTATATGATGGGCGAGGGATTTACAGTTTTTTTGACCATCAGTGTCTCAGGTACATCTTTTCTCAGAAGGACCTGAACCTAAGATAGCGGCGATGGCTCTAGTTCCTCCTGGACTACAACTTTGAGATAGTCTATACTCTTGGGAAGGGGAACGTGTTAGCCGATGCTCTTAGCAAGAGGACGGGCATTCAACTACTTGAGGAGGCGACAGAGCTGCTGGCCGCCTTTCAAATATTCTTCGTGGATAGAGATGGAGAAGAATTCCTGCAGTCTCTCACAGTCACTCCTCCACTACTACAGCGGGTCAGAGAGGCACAACATGGGGACGCTGACTGTGAGATGCGGCGTGCACAGATATCCTCTGGACAAGAACCTGATGGTTTTCCTTTGGAGCATATCACGACGTCCTTTTAAGAGGACGTACCATGGTACCAGTTGCTTTACAGGAGGAGGTTCTAAGAGTGTTTCACACTTCTCCTTCGGTGGTACATCCTGGAGTGGAGAAGATGTACCAGGATCTCAGACGATAGCACTGGTGGTCGGGCATGAAGAAGTCTGTGGTAGAGTTCATTTCACGGTGCCTCACCTGCCAGCATGTGAAGGCAGAGCACCAGGTACCAGCAGGCTTGGTACAACCCTTAGAGGTCTCGGAGTGGAAGTGGTACGGGATATCTATGGACTTCGTGACTGGACTTCCATGCACTTCCAGAGGTCACGACTCCATTTGGGTGATTGTCGACCGACTCACCAAGTCGGCTCACTTCTTACCCATCAGACAGTAGGGCTCAGTGGATAGTTTGGGATGTCTCTACGTTCAGGAGATTTTACGGCTTCACGGTGTGCCATCATCTATCATCTCCGATCGAGATGCTCTCTTTACTTCCTGGCTTTGGAAGGGGTTGCAGGAGGCGTTTGGGACGCATCTACGTTTGAGCAAAGCCTTTCACCCTCAGACGGATGGTCAGACAGAGAGGACCATTCAGACTCTCGAGGACATGCTCCGCGCATGTATCCTCGACATTGGTCGCAGCTAGGAGGACCAACTACCTTTGGTGGTGTTTTCATACAACAACAGTTACCACTCCACCATCGGGATGGCACCATACGAGGCGTTGTACGACCGACCTTGCAGATCTTCTTTATGGTAGACAGACCCTGGGGAGTCAGCACTTGTGGGACCAGAGATGGTCCAGGCCACGACAGAGAAGGTCCAGGTCATCCAGTATAGAATGAGGACAGCTCAGAGCCGGCAGAAGTCCTATGCTTACAGGAGGATGAGGCCACTAGAGTTCGAGGATGGCGACCACGTCTTCTTGCGTGTCTCACCTCGACGTGGATTACGGAGATTTGGCCGAGGCGGAAAGTTGTCTCCACACTTCATCGGACCCTTCCAGGTCCTCTGCTGGATTTGTGAGGTGGATTATTGCCTAGCTCTACCACCTCAGTTGCACTGAGTGCACGACGTCTTCCACGTATCTCAGCTGAGGAGATACATGCACGACCCGATGCATATCATTGACCATGGGGAGCTTGATGTTGATGATGGGGTGACTTTTGCGGAGGTTCCAGTGGAGATCGAGGATCGACAGGAGCGGGTCCTACGAGGATGGTCAATTCCTTTAGTGCTCATCAGATGGCATCATGGGATCCTCGAGGAGAGCACTTGGGAGCGGGAGGCTCAGATGCGTGCTCAGTACCCTCATTTGTTTCCCTAGCTTATGATGTATCTTTATGGGGGCGTAAGGCCCTGAGTTTGGAGTAATGTAAAGACCCATAAAATTCATGGGAAATTTTTTCTTAAATTTCTTAGGGATTTTACAAGAACACAGTTTCTGACGGGACTTGATTCTGAGGCCCGGTGTGCCCGAAATTTCAATCCGAAGTTTAGCTCAGGTACGTTTAGGGAACGAACGAGCGGGTTTTTCTATCTTTTGAACCGGTGCTTGGAATCGTATTCCAAGGGCACCGATGGAACCGTAGCACCGGTAATTTCTTAGGAACTTTATTTCCAGATTTGTGTTTTCACGAGAGAAGATGATAAAAATTGTTGAAGTTTAATTTATAAATTTACTACAATTTTTATTTTTCTTTTAGTGGTTTAAGGCTTTGGGTGGAAGTTGGGTAACTACCCAACTTCCCAAGAGAGGTTATGAGGGTGGTGGGGCCCACATGAACCCCACCCCTTCATATTCTTCAACTCACCGTTAACTTTTGTTAACTTAATCATTAATAACTTATGTTATTAATTAAGTGAGTTAAGTGTGGTTATTTGAAGTTTAAACTCTTGAAATTCAAATGTTATGTTATGTTAATAAAATAAGAGGTAAGATTATTTTATTTTGGGGTTGGAACCATTGTTTCTTGAGAGGTTAAGGGAGAAAATCTATGGAAAGCTAGAGTTCTTCATCTTCTTTGACGAAGAACACGAAGAACGCGAATAACGCATCGAACTCCGTCGAAGATTGCCGAGTCCTCGGAGACCGACTACGCGACGTCGTTTGCCGCAACGGTTCTTCCACGATGTCCTCTTCTACGACGTCTTCTTCCATGACGTCTTCTTCCATGACGTCTTCTTCCACGACGTCTTCTTCCGCGACGTCTTCTTCCGCGACGTCTTCTTCCACGACGTCTTCTTCCGCGACGTCTTCTTCTGCAACGTCTCATCCCGCGACGTCTCCTTCCGCAACGTCTCATCCCGCGACGTCTCCTTCTGCGACTTCTCATCCCGCGACGAATCCTCATTAGACGAACCTCCGTTCAAGCTCACACGAGGTAGGGTTTTATATAATTATTTTTGTTTCTGTTTACCACTTTTTCGTTCTTCGTGAATATACGACCAAATTCTTTCGATTAACGAGAGGGGCCCGGACCGCACAAACACGGCCGACCCTCCACCCTTATCCTTTTTTTGTTTCTTTTGTGGTTTGAAATGGGAGTGGCGCGGTGCCGTCGCACCGCGCGGGGTCGTGTGGCAAGAAATGTGCTGCACCGTTGCGCCGCATCGGTGAAACCTGGAAATACCGCGGCCGGAGTGGGGCCGCGGCCGGTTCCGAGCCGCGGCGGAGCAGGGTGACCGGCATCCGGTTTCGGGCCGCCGGTGTCGGCGAAGGAGCAAGGACTGGCCGTCGCCGGTCCTTGTTGGCAGAACCAGCTAGCTGGTGCGGGCCGGCCATACAAAGGGGAAGACCGGGGGATTCAATTCCCCCGGCCGGCCAAGAAAGCATCCCCATTAATGGGGTCGTGGTTACAGTGAAACAGGGGGGCGGTGCCCCCCCCCCCCACCGCGAGCCGGAACGGCTCGACTGTTTGGCCGAGCCAGCTGGCGCCGCGCCGCACCGGGCCGGGCCGTGCCAGGCTGAGTCGACCCATACCCGGGTCGGGTCGACCCGGTTCGGGCCGACCGGGGGGTCCCGGGCCGGGTCGGTCTAGGCCCGAAACCCCCATTTTCGGACCGTCTTCGGTCTTCTGCCCTTAACGGGTGCTACGGACCTCAGATCGACGCACCGTCAGTTGCATAGAAATCCTTGGAGAGAGACGGTCTTTTCGGTGTATCACACTCAAGGTTTCGGAATACTTTGGGTTCGGTCGGGTTGGTTCGTACACGAAACCAACCGGGCCCTCGGAGCGGAAACGCTCATATCTTAAGCTCCAGACGTCTGATTGACGTGCCATTGACTTTGTTGGATTCCTCTAAGTGAGACAGATCTTTTTTCTTACTCCGCTCAAGGTTTGGACGCAGGTGGAGTACAGCTGGGTTGGTTTTGCCTTAAAAACCAACCGGGCCCTTAGGACGAAAAAGCCAATAACTCTCAGACCGGGTGCCCGATTGGCGTGCCGTCTGCGACGTTGAGTTCCTGTTGATGATACAGAACTTTTGGATACATCAACTCTGGACTATGTGTCAATTGATGTATCAGCCTCTCGGCTCATGGAGCGGACCCTCCCGAACGAGCTTACTGTGTGCGGGAACCCTAGATCTAGCTGCGACTACTGCTACTTCGACGACTATATAGAGATCCTCAGTGGATTCGACGGCGACGAGTACAGCACTAAGCGATCCTATGTGGATCAGTGCTACTGATCCTCTGTGGGTCCCATCTTGTGTGGGTCAGTGCTCAGCGTTTCTGTGTGAGCCAGCACCTACAGATCCTATGTGGGTCCGATCCTGTGTGGGTCTTTGTAGGGGTTAGTTACCTATCGATCCTTTGTGGGTCAGATCCTATGTGGGTCATTGCGGGGGTTAGTACCAATCAATCCATTGTGGGTCCGAAGACATAGATGAATCAGTGGATATATTGGATCATCTCTATCGTCTTACGAAGAAGTATACCTGTGTGAGCTGAATCCTGTTTTTCTTTCCTATGTGGATTGTGTTGAGCCATCCTGTGTGGATTTACGTTTTTCTTTCCTGTATGGACTGGGTTGTACTTGGGCTCAGATGTTGGAGCCGAATGAGAATTGATGACTTAGGTATATGTGTGGGAATATACCTAAGCCGTGTCGGATGTTACTTCATGATTGTATCTTTCCTTTGTGGATTATCTGTTGTGGATTCTGGGAGACCTTCGGGGGTCTTGGGGTCCCTACTGAGTAGCTTATAATCACCCCTGCATGGTCTATGCCCGCACTATATTGTGTTGGTTGCAGCCGATGGATTGCGCTGATCGTGGTTGAGTCTTGCAGAGCAGGACGATAACTGTAGGTGGACCAATAGGTGGGACCTACTCGGAGCGGTCGGATGGACCTAAGGAGCAGTGGAGGCTATCTGTACCCACCCTTCAGGTAGGACTTATAGTGGACGGCTCGACGTTGCGGCTTTACTTTTCAGTTGTTGTTTTCCCTTTCGAGTTGTACTTTACATTTTGTTTGGGTTTGTATTCTATCCCACTTACTTTCCGCACTTATTGTTGTACCAGATTTTACATAGTGTTTGCTTCTTCTTCTTGCTTGCTCTGTGGTGTTGGTTTACTTTACAAATGCAATGCCTTCCCTTTTTATCGGGAATTTATGCCTTGGTGCTAGTCGCCAGCCCCTGGCCTATGGAAGGCAGGCTTGGGGTAGTCACAGCACGGGCCCCAAGAACGGGTCGTGAAAAATAATGATTACGAAGTATTTCAAATTATGATTATATATACTACAGTTTTTTCTATAAATTATAATAGAGTTTTTGAAAATTTATCTAGAGACATGTGGAATCATTTCAAAATGTGTATTCATCGAGATATGAGATACATTCATGTATTACATATTTCTCATGTAATGGATCATAAATTTATATTACTATGGAACTATACAAATTAAATGATGATTTTGATTGGAATTGAGTATTTAAATCCATTTTCTAAGCTAATTTCTGTATAAACTACACTGTAAAATTAATAAAAAGACAAGGAAGATAATCACATAGAATTGCTGAAGATGATTTCTAGTCAATTATATATATATATATATATTCATTAAATTAATTTATGAATGTTATTAAACTTTTTAATTAGTATCAATGTGCCCATTAAATACTACATTACATGGATTGTAATTGAATAATTTGATACATTAATGTAACATTGAACTATGGATAGAAATATGACATCAAAGTGATGCTTGTTCTATTAGGTTATTTAGATAAATATTCAGATGGATTTATCATTGACAGGTAGTCTTTTTATGGTCGAGTTTCATTCATAGAGAACAGTTTTTTTAGGAATTTAATAAATCAAAATTTAGACACCAAAAGAACTGTCGAGGATGAATATTTGGTAGCCACACTTCATGATATAAAACATATCTAGATGAATACATAGTTAGATTACATAAATGATGAAGTGATTCATCCAACACTCTTGGGATGTGATAATCTATGTTTTATTAATAATTTAAATAATACTGTTCAATATTCAAGATCCATAAATGATTATGTTAAATTTAGCTTCATTATAAATTCAGTGGAGAGGAATGAGTTAAATTTTGAATTATTTTATTACCATTACATTATTGTCAATGTGTTTAGTATGAAACATAAAAATGAGTAAATTCATAATATGATGATCCATATATATGTGGAAATATAGTCTCTTCTGGGTTATAGTATAGTGTTGTTTTCTCCACTATCATCAAGTGATTGGATATTTTTTTGATGGGGGAGAACATTTGATAATAATAATGATTCCATTATTTTTATCCTCCTCTTTTTCAAAAGCGGGATTATTCAATGTATGCAGCATATCCTTTACATGTGATAACATTGGAGTAATTACCTATTAAAAGGTATCATATATGGAGAGTGTGTTATTAAGAGTGAAATAGTACGATTCTAAGGTCCCAACCTTAAACACCACATAATATTGATTATTAATCATGAATTCAGAGTGATGATATTTTCAGGTATAGAATTTAAGAAAATTATTCCAAAAATATTATAGAACATCTAAATGTTTACAAAGTAGATTGGTCTACACACTATCCATGTTTCCATAATCTTAAACATTTTAAAATTAAACATGATTAATTTTTATTGATAAAATATTCCTAACATTCATCTTGATTTATTCCTTACTCTTAGCCATCATTACACCCCTTGGAAAACATTTCCAAAACATTGGATGATCATAAAAATCTCAGTATGGAATATAAAATAAGGAATAAAACTATTAATCCGTGAATATTTTAAACCCACGAAAACAATTTCACAAAATAATAATTTTCACACATAAAACATAAACTCTTTAACATACATTATGAAATCATTATATTCCTGTTAGAATCAAAGAAATCATAAACCATAAAGGTATCTTGTGGCATCCATATGATACTAAAATTACAGATTTCACATCCAGATAAGGAGTAACCTTCAAGGTTTTTTTGGAATTCCTATCACAATATATTCCCTCAATATCTTAGGAGAAACCTTATCATTTATATTTGTCTCATTACCCAGTAAATTGGAAAGACTCACATGCTCACTTCCCATCGATTTATCACCAAACCACACGTATACATATACAATTCCCAAGATCCACGACATAATTATAACACAAAAAATAATCCCAATGGAAGACAAAATAAAATTTACACTATGAAATCACATTTCATCTTTAAAATCTGGAAACTCATAAATAAAAAAACGGTATTTTGAAATAAAATTGTAAACTTTTAATATCAACATTATTACATAATTGTAAATTGAATATGAGAAATTCTATTCATGGGGTTATTGTAAAAAAACATTCAATTTTCTAAAATAATCCATCCATTTTTAAAAAATCACAATAAAAATATTTAAAAAGTATATTTTCGAATCAATGTGTCCCATAGCACTCTAAAACATTAAAATTAATTAAAATTTTAAAACAATCATGTTCATAAAAATAAATAGTTAAAACTATTTTTGAAAACATCAACATTAATTATAAATATTTATAATAATAAATCATTAAATCATTTAAAATGATACTTTTGGTAAAGAGTCTCTTTCTACTTGAGAAAAACATGAAAACAATAAATAACAAATGATATTAAAAAACATTAAATATCAGGGAAGTATTTTATTTCAAGATATAATATGTAAAAATAATTGTATATACACCCTAAGTGATAATAAAAGTTCACAATACCATGATATGACTCAATGAAAATATATTGAGACGTAGACCCTTACAAATATTATATAATTAGATAAAACTTATATCAGTGATATAATTACCTTTGAAAAATATAAATTTATCAAATATAAGTGTATATTATGTGTAACAAAATAATAGGTTCTTCACACATATTCATTTAAAAAAATATATTGAAATGGATATTTAACTTAATGAATGGAAATTTGGTTTAGATTTACCTGACATTGAGTATAACTCATCATGTATAAGTGTTATATTATAGAGTAATAAAATTATTTTAATTTATATATTCTTTATAACCTTTTTCATGTTTATTATTCATTTTATATCACTTATTACTAGACTATAAAAAATTATATGATTATTTATGTTCATATCGAATGTTTGGTCGATATTCTATACATAAGTAAAAAATGAACTTATTTTTACCTATATTATCCATGTGGTCAAAATTATATCATCTCCAGAATAGTGACAATGATTTATATATCATATAAATTATTTATGTCGTTGGTAGAGATTCCAAGACCTCTCTTCTCACCATGTTTAATAAAGCATGGGTGAATCACAATGGATATTGGGATATTGTTCAAAAAGTATAAGATTCTGTTAATTGCTGAGATGATTTTTATGCTTGTGGCCACCAATTAAAATTACTCAAGAAGCATTTGAAAACATGTAAATTTTTTTCATCTCTATTGATTCTGATATTTCTTCCCTGGATACATCACCTCATCATTCTCAAGATATCAATACTCATAATGACTTCTCAAATAATCTCATGGGTGAAGAGGCGAGGACATCCAAGCTTAATAATAATCTCTCCCTCAAATATTCTTTACAAAGGGGCACCTTTAGGGTTATGTGGTCAATGGATGGTGATAAAAACTAAAAATTATTTAATTGTATTCAGAAAACTAGGAAGGCCTCTTGGCCTCTTTCCTTGACTAAAGAAGGTGATAATTTTTTAATTACTAGAGGGACCTCTCGGAGCATGTAGTTTCTTATTTCAGGAATCTCATGAATGGAATATCCTCTATTTTTTCTACCAATGAGTTTAATATTCAAAGGCTCTTTCGTCAGGATGAAAACTCTAAACTCACCTCTATTCCCATGGATTTTGAAATAAAGGATGCAATTTTTATACTCAAAAATAAATGATCTCATGGAACATATGGTTTTGGAAATTTGTTTTCTCAAATTTATTTGGATATTATTCAATGTGATGTTTGTTGATTGGTAGTTAATTTCATCCAAGGGGGCTCTCTTTCTCAAGGATTTAATGATCACTTTCTTTGTCTTATTCCCAATGTGGATAATTGTAATGAGATTCATCATCTTATATCGTTTTTCCTAGGTAAAACAATTTTCAATATTTTACGATAAATTCTTTCTAACTATCTTTCACCTATTGCATGTAAAATTGTGTCACTAATCAATTTGGTTTCATTATAGTAAGATCAATTCCTGATTTCCTTATCACTACATCATAATGTGTCAACCTTCATAAGAAACCAATTAGTTGCGGATATATTTCTCTTAATCATGATGTTACGAAATATTGTTATACGATGGATTAGAAATTCATTTGCTGTGTTCGTTCCTTATTTAGAATTGATAGTAATTTAATTACATTGGTTAAAGTCATCCAATGCTCTACTCAATTTTTTTTAATGGGTGTGCCGATGGATACTTTGATTGTTCTATAGGGGTTAGACAAGGTGACCCTTTATCTACAATTATATTTCACATCACTGAAGATTATCTTAGTAGGCTCTTTTGCATCATCTCAGGCAACGGTAAAATGAAATTGATTCCTACTAGTATGGATATTATTTCTTCCAACTATATTTCTTATGATAATGTCATTATTATTTTTTATAAAGGGGAAAAAGGAATATTACTAACATCAAGAGAGATCAATTGCACTATAAGAAGGTCCCTAGACAAGAGATTAGTTTGTGAAAATTAATTTTCTATTTTGGAAGAAAAAACTGTGCTATTAGGAAGATTGACATTATTAGGGATTTGGGTATTTGTGAGGGATTTATTACCTCTGTCTATCTTTGATTTCATTTTTTTAGGGAAGACCAATGGCCTATTATTTTTCTGATATTATTAGCAATACTTAATGAAGACTATCTTCTTGGAAGGGAAAATTTTTATCTATGGCTGGTCATGTTTGTTTGGTGAAGATTGATATTACGTATAAGTGTGTCTATTATTTTATGGTTTACAAATTCACTAGTTCTTTAATAAAAATTATCAAAATCTCAATTAGGATATTTGTCTGTTGATGTATAATTTTCAAATTAAATATTTCTATATTTACATGGACCTCCATCTATAAATCTTATGATTCTGAGGGTTTAGGGATTAATAATGTCAGACACTATAATGACTCATTGTAGGAATATTTATTTGGGGAAACTCATAAATCGTACCACTAATTCTCTTGGTTTTCTTCTATGTAGATTTATTCATAAACTCCAGAATGGAAATTGAAATTATTTTTTCTCCTCGCTGTGGCATGCCATTAAGTCTATTTTTCCATCTATTTAATTTCACCCGATATGGATTGTCTCAATGGATTATTCACTCCAGTTTTGGAAAGGATATTAAATTGGTACCATCTTAATGTATACATTTATTAGTGATGAGAATAAGAGTAATATAGATACTTATATAAAGGAACATATTTCTAAGATGGAGAATCTACCGGATCACATCATTCGTATTGTAGAGAATTATTTTTTCTCCTTCAGAGATGATTTTTGGGAAAAAGAACCTTCTTCCATGGGATTCCTAACTTCCAAACCTTAATATAGGTACTATAAATTTAACTCACTTAACATGAAGTGGAATTGAAATATGAACATGAATTTTTTCAGGCCCTCTCATTCTATTCTTGTAGGGAGTCCAGCACATGGGATGCTGTCTTTAGATTGCATTCTTCAGTTATGTGGAATATTCGTAGGTTCTTGATGTGTACTACATTATAAACATATAGATTACATTAACCAACATTTTATATGTAGTTAAACTACTTATTCAACAGGTAAATCCATTGCTGATATCTTTGTAGTGAGTCTTCCTCCAGTCTCTTCAATTCACGAGTTCCTCATTAGATGGAATGGCCCTGCACTTTTTCTCCATCTCAATGATCAGTTTCATGTTGTTGCAGAAGAAATTATCCATTTTATATGGTATTACTGAAATATGCTGACTCGGGTCAGATTTCAATTCACTACTAGGGCCACTCTCTATGAGATTCTAACTATTGTTCGGGATCCATTCCACCAATGAAGCATTATTGTTCAAAATTGGTCAATGATTATGTATTCTTTAAAAGGATTGGTGTTAGGGGTATATTTCATCCCCCTCATGGTATGTTTGAGGTTTTTTGCAGGCTCCCTTTTAGGGTTTGATTAACGTCAATTGTGATAGTGCCATAATAGGTTATCTAGGTCCCTCCTGATATGGAGCCATTTTTAGGAATCAGATGGGGGCTATCCTCATATGTTTATATGGTTCCTATGGCTTTGTTTCTTCTCTCGATGCTGAAGTGATTGTTATTATGTTGGTGGTGGAGTATTTTTATCATCATGTATGGAACAATATTTGGATTTAATGCGACTCCAAAATTATTGTCCTTTCCATTGGGACTGGTTCTTCTCACATATCTTAGAAGCTTACTAATTGAGGGACTAAATTCTTGGAATATCCATCGTCCATGAATTATTTTATTACTCATTTCTACAAAGAGGCCAATTATGTAAAGGATGGTCTTAAAAATAAGGGTGTCAATGTTATTTCCTTTTTATGATCATATGTGATCCCTGGTGACCTTTCTCTTATTCATAGGGACAAATTTAAAACACATATCTGCATACTCTTGTATCGTTTCATTTATTTTCGTCTAATAAAAAGTATCTTCCTTTTGGGGGAGTTTTCATCTTATCATCAAAAATGATATAAATTTATATTCTAATACTATTTTTATATTACTATCATAAATGCACCATAGGATTAATAAAACACTTTTTAAATATTCTATGTATAGTGGGAATGAGTTGTATCACACTGAGTAGGAGGTACTCCACACTTCGTCGAACAAAATTATCATATTTACACAACATGGAAAGCATAATGGTATGTTCTAAATATAAATTATTGATGAATATTGGAAATATATATTTGTTATATATCTTATATAAAAATATTATCCTTTATAATGTCCACCATGAGAGGTATTAAGGGAAATTTGAACAATCATAGTTTCATGAGGCAGTAGTTTATCATACACCGAAACAGTAAGTTTGTTACCCAATAAATGAAGTTGTGTGTGATACTAAATCAAAAACATAGGGTAAAAACATCTTAGTATATTAATGATTTTTTTTCTATATAATCATAGAATAAGAAGAATTTATGGAGTGGAGAGTGGAAATAAAACTAAAAACCATGAGAGAAAGAGTTAACTCTTAGTCAGGCAACTTCTTTTGATTTTTACCAAAAGGCATCCTTGGGAGGATTTATTCCCTATAGGATTCACCTAGAATGCGTTTATGGATTCAATAATGTTGATTGTTTAGGGATATTCTAAACCAATGGGGGAATCAAGTGTGAGTTTTACAAAAGAGTGGGTACCTATTTATAGGAGATGGAATGGGTACCTTTTGCGAACACTAAATTTTATAATTAATATAAATTAATTTTTAAATAAAAAACACTCCAACATGAGATATTTTAAAGATAAGGTGACTATAAATTAAAATAGTCTGATCAAAATATTTTATACATCTATTTATTTTATTTTAAACCATATATTTTCAGTTTACCCTTAATTATTCTATTTTAATTTTAATTATGGTAATAATATATTATTTTTAAAAAAGAAAATAATATATTAATATGGGGTAAATTTTAAATAAATGGACACTTAATGAGACTTTTGACCTTATAATAGTCACTTTTATATTTTCTATGATTTGTTTTATTTTTAAATAATATAATAAATTATCATTTTTGTAAAATAGCCATTATGCCAATTTTTTAACTATTTATTTTAATTGAATTTAAATAAAATTTAATGATGTGATAACTTTAAACTAGACCATTTAATAGTATTCTAAAATTTTATATTTACCATGAATTTTTTTATGCCATAAATTGTGTCAAACAAAATTTATATAAATATTAATAATATATTTTATTTTATGCCTTTATTAATTATGAAATCACATCATCATCATTGTGTCTTAATTAAATTAAATCATTTAATGGCTAAAAATTATAAATAAAAAACCATGATGTGGGAAATATTTTTATATCTCTATTTAAAATTTATAGTTTAATATATCAATATTGTGAACCCATATTAAAATTTTATTATGAATAAGATATATGTTTATAACATAGTTTCCCTTACATAAGCCTAAAAGTTATAAGTCTCATAATCACAAACATGTGGATTCGAAAGGCCAATTTTTCATCTCAACAGTTGTATTGGTCGGATATATATCATCAAATAAGATTAGGTCAAGTATTAGGGATGTTTTATGTCATTATAATATTATTTTTACCCTCATTTACATCATCAACTCTTTAACTATGACAAATAAAAATAATTAATAATGTTACTATTCATTATTTACAAAAATAAAAGTGATATATTTATATAAATTTATACTTTATTATTCATAAATTTGAATCCATTTTTACAAATTCAAAACACATAATTTTTAGTAATTAATTTAAAATTAATTCCGGTTTTCAAAATAAGAAAACATGTTTTTTTTAAATGATAAACCATCAAAATATTGACATGTGTTTATAAAAACATTCAATGTGAAATTACATTAAATTAAAAAAATGTATTAAATTATAAAACAATAATATTATTAAACATTAAATTAAATTTAAAGGAAAAGAACGATATTGAAAATTAGATGAAAAATCCGTTTTGAATTAAAATGTAGTGTTTTTAACTATTCATTAAAAAGTGAGTTTTATCAGAAAAAAATAAAATTCAACCAAGGTATATATTAATGTCCCTATTCCAATGAAGAAAATTATTTTTTCAAATAGATAAAATGATGTTGACAAAAAATATATTTAAAAAGGGTTCTCCATTAAAACTTGGTATAAATGCCTTTTTAGATAAAAAAATATTTTATGTATAAAATTGATTGTTTTATTATATCATGTCCAAAAAATATATAATATGAATTTTTAAAATTCAAAATGTTTTTATATTTAATTAAAATAACAGAAAAATAGTTATATGATTTTATATACAAATTTATCCTCTTTTAAATAGGTTTTCATAAAAACACATCCATTATATTCAAATGGATTATATTTCCTTTTCTAATTAATTTGGTAACCAATGAATGATTCAATAAAAATTTGTAAACCTTATTTTTATAACTATGTTAATAAATTTGACTTCCTCCATTAAATTAGCTATATTAAAAGAATAACATTTAAATAATAATTTTTAGTTGTTCTTTAATCTTGATGTTGCATATCATGTACCCTATTTAACATAGTGATTATTTATTAAAACATAGGATGTTAAATCCTCCACACATTAATAAATTTAATACAAAAAAAATTTAATTTTGGTTTAGTGAATAGGTTATTATTTTTCATAATACCTTTATCGTAGACTCACATTGGAATAAGGGTTAATAAAAATACCACTTAATAAGAAAGAAAAGAGAAGTAAAAAGCTCAACCTAGATAACACCTTATAGGATTACATGTGGGAATACATGGATATAGAACATAAAATAAGTTTCATTTTATGATTTAGTGTGATATAAAATATTATTAAAATAATTTGAAAAATAATAAAACAAAAAACATGCGATGGGTTAAACGATCTTCGATTACACTGTATGAAAAGTAAATGGAAAATGTTTTTGTTTTAAGATCTTGTTGATAATGTTAAGGAATTTATTTAATTTAATGACTAAGAACATAAGAAAATATTGTTACTTATAATGTTTATTTTTGACCCTTTTTCAATTTACACCACAAACACATTTTTTTTCTCCAAAATATGAGTATTTAAGATGAATTTTTACTCTTAAATCACTGTAATCAACTTATAAAAACTCATATCATCCAAAAAAGGTTAACTGTAACACCCTGATATTTTATGAGAAGTATATTTTTTTATGTATTATGTTATACGAAAAGTGATCTTTCACTGCACACAACACTAGCTTGGCTTGCGTTACACACAATAGTGACCTTCCTCGATTGCGTGTGTAGTACACAATACCGAGTTTCACTAAACAACGATATATTATTATAATATTATGAAGTAGACGTTATAAATATTATTAACTGAATTTTAAATTTTATAACATTATAAATCATCTTACACATTTTCTAGAATGAGGTATGACAAAAAAATCAGATTTTTGGATAAACGAAGTATTTTAAAAAAATGCTGTTTTACCACCTTTTGATGTGGCACGCATTTTAAATCTAGCTTTTTAAATGTTTATAATTTAAATTTGACAAAATAAAATTCTTATTTTGAATCAGGATATAAAAAATTACTTTGGATACAATTTTCATATTATTCTGGTAACTTTCATATTTTGATGAATAGTAAAAACACGCTATATTTTAATAGTTATTGTTTCTTAAAAACACGCTATTTGTTTTGATAACGGGAATTACATTTAAAAGTAATTAACACCAATTATATGTTTTGAATTTGGAAAAATATAAATCATTTTTGAATTCAGAATATCAAATATATCTTAGGCTGAATTTCAGGTATTTTTCTGAAAAACTTCAATTTTCAATGAATAGTGAAAACACTGAGTTTTTGGTTAAAACTGAATTTTTATTTAAATAATAATATATTTGATTTAAAATTATTTTAGGCAATAATAGATACATAATACTTGTATAAGTTTAATTAAATTCATTGGAATCATTTTATAATAATTTTATATTTATAAAAAATTGTATTGAACTTTTCACCGTCTTTTACCCACCTCCTAGGAGCTTTTGCAATTGTTCATAAAACTTAATTTTACCACTTCTGTGAGTTGTATTTCGAAAATATGTAAGACAAGGTTAATAGAAAGTAGTAAAATGTGGTTCAATTATATAAAAATAATTTTTTGTGAATAGTATCTTTTTACTTTTATTTACCACGTTTAAAATTAAATATGGTAATTTAAGATAAAAAAAATTATAATAATTCAAAATTACCTTAACACTTTTCCAAACCTTATTGGATGAGTAATGGCCGACCATGGGAATCCTTGGGTCGATTTAGGGACCCCATGGAGCCACTTATTAAAGACAATGACACATTAGATTAATTAATTTAATGTAAAGACAAAATTGGAATTAACAAAATATCCTTTAGTAATTAGTTTTTATAAGGGGCTATATAAATTATCATTTCGAATATAAATATTAATTGGAAAGATAATAATATTTCCTACATGTTTGTATTGTTTTATAATTTTTAGACATCAAATAAATTAAATTATTTATGACACAAAAATGATGCAGTGTTTACCTCATTAATAAATGATTTAAATAAATAAGATTACAATGAATAATATATTTTCCAAACACTGTCCAATTATTATTGGATGATTTTATTTCGACCATGAGTCATCTTATCTTAATCTTTAATTATTTTTGGACCTTTTTGACACCGAAGATAAGTTTATAATAAAATAATATTTTCACACTTTCCAAAGGTGCCCCTCTACTCCCTTATAAAAGGGAACCTCCTCCCTCTCCTCCTCACACCACTTTGAGCCTTCAAGCTCGGCCAAACCCAACCCATTTCACTTCTCCACTCCC
Source organism: Viscum album (assembly GCA_963277665.1). NCBI lineage: Eukaryota > Viridiplantae > Streptophyta > Magnoliopsida > Santalales > Viscaceae > Viscum > Viscum album. The sequence goes on from OY728158.1 coordinate 439,041,797, forward strand.
TTAGAAATCTACTAGAGGTACCGGTCTTCTCAAAAGACCAACTCTAGTGCCCTAAGAGAAATTTTAAAGGAGGCACTTCGAAGAAGAGGAAATTCCTTCTACTGTTTTCTTGAAGTTCCACTCTTCTTCTACTCCCTCTTATTTAGTTTTTTCATTACGAGTTAATAACATCAGTATCACTCATATAATGATATGTTATGATAAATATTAAAGAACTCTATTTCACCTCTTATCCATCATGTGGTAAATAAAATCACCGCACGTGCGTACGTACGGAATACCGTCTCTACGCCGTGGTGTAATATGTTTTCCACCACCAACCTACTTGGATGGGTATGATGGTGTAAATAAATAACTATATATGTTTATTTTAAAGTGGTATTTATTATGAAATATTATACATAAACTTCAATACAATTCCACGATCATGAGAACAATATCAACGCTTGTGCGTACATACGGCCTATCGTCTCCACGATGTGATGCGACTCGTTCTATATGATCATTAATGAAGAATGATTATATAAATGAAACTAATGAATGAATATGATATATATTACACTAATACCATTCTGTAAATGATTTATCTATATCCTATATAGTGGAATAATAATTTATTTGACAAAACATGCACAAGAACATAAAGCAATAAACACCTGAATAACAAGTAGCAATGAAATATTACTACAAGTAAGATACAAATATGACCATATATGATATAATAAAAATGAATATTATTCGGTAATAAGTCAATTAAAATTATTTAAACCATATTATAGGAGGTTTGGATTCATAAGAAGCATATCAGACCTAAAGTAAGGGAAAATCTCACAATCACATTTTTATTTGAGATTGTTTGTACTTTGGTATTAACTAGGGTGTATTTTATCATCCACATCCATGTTTGCTCAATATGTAATATTATTTCCACCCTCCTACAATTTTTTAAATCCAATTTTACCCTTCAGTGAGTTTTTAGTAAAAGATATTAATGGAATCCTTTGTCGTTTTTCATACGAGGTACTTTTTGACTTTTACAGCCAAATTACGAGAAAAATGTTTTTATTAACTTATACGGCATGAATGGATTTTTAGAACATTATTTCCAAGAAGAATACTTTAAAAGTTTTCATGTTTATTTTTAATCAAATTCTTTTAGTTTAAAATTGTATGACATGTTAAGAATGGAAAAATGTTTTTGAAGTAGAAACGATATTTTCCTCAAGAATGGAGTTCATGTGTTTTATCAAAATTATTTTCTATCTAAGATAAAATAAGGTTCTGTTTCTATCCCTATTTTTACATTGATTTTATTTTTTTATGATGGAATTAATTTTATGATGTCCTTCTATCTTATATGGGTTATGTTATGATGGCATGATGTTTAAGAATCCCATTTTTATTACATGGGATATGCTATGATGTATGATTTATGATTTTATGGCACACATAAGAATGGTTTCATTATGAGATGGATGAGACCTATATCTCCCTCCAATGCATTGGGTAAAGATTTATATCTCATGAGATAGACATGGCTGGAACAGAAAGTTAAACCGGTTCACTGATACTGGACTGGAACGAGAAGTGAACTCTGTTCAGTAATGGACTTTGTCCTCTATGATGGTCTTGGCAATGAGCCTTGAAAAATATGAAATGATTTTCTATGATTATGTGTCTATTACACAATGTTTCATGTTTTAAGTTATGATTATTTGGGATTACTTTTAATTACTATGATTTATCCCATGACATGATATTATGGCCTCTTTTGCAGGTTATGATTTTCATAATGTTATGTTCTTATGAATATGATATGACTGATATTTCTTTTGTTTACCATTACAGAGCATTTGATCTCACCCTTTTGTATGTTTTGTTTTCCCTAGGTCAGGAAGAAGGATATTATGTATGATATTACAAAAAGGGACTATAGATATGATGAAATAAATGGTAGACAATGTAGTTGATTTTATGAACTAGTTGTTTATGTTTCCCAGTTTCTAAAGACATTATACCTATATGATCCTTTCATGGTTTTGTTATATGTTTTAATAAGAATTATTAAACTCTTAATTAATAATAATGTATGTAAAGTATGGGTCGTTATATTAACTATATATTTCCCCTACCATTAAACATTAAAAAAACAAAAAAAAATATAGGGTAAAAATAATATAACTCACCAAATATAATTAACATTAAAAGAATAATGACTACTATGAATATTCAATGTTTAATAGTAATATTAAAAGTTCAACGAAGACCATTTGATAAATAGTATTCCTTAAAAGTCCTAAAAAACCAAACTAACATTGAATACCAAAATTTTGAAGTATTTGGTCACATATTAATCTATGATATGTTTTAACATTTATCTCAAAATAACATCATGAAATCAGAATGTCTCATACCAAAAATTAAGTAACCTAATTACATTTCTCTGAGATAGGTTAATCACTTCCATGAATAACCTAAATTTTAATATTTCCCCTATACAAATTTAGATTCTTCCAAAATAAAATTCAACCATTAATCCTCAAATAATATCCCATTATATTCTATATTACGTAGGTATATAGGGTTCCAGATATCAAATTATTTTTATTTTATGAAGAATTATTACTAAAAGGATAATTTCATATTAACTAGGGACATTGCACAGGCTAGTGGTAGGCAATGAAACCTAATCACACATTAGTTGTGGGTTTGATTCTTATAGTCTTTCAAGATGCAACAGTTTGTCACCCATCCTATGGGTTGTCATATTTCTAAAACTATATAATTCTTATAATAATCTAAAAATATTATAAATAACAAAAAATAACTATATCATGTTTTAACCTCAAACGATATTTCAAACCTCCCAATTTTCATCCCAAAAACTAATAACCGATTATTTCCCCAAAGGTGGATGTCTCTAAAAATACTATTAGTCACCGTAATATTTCAGATCTTTATTTTAGAAATGGGGTTTCTATGTTATAAAACATATAATAAACCTTAAATTTATAAACCCATGATGATATACCTAACTCTCAAGAAAAAATAATAATCTATAAAATTTCAAAACCATCCTCTGATACAAACTATAAGGCCCCAGCCCTAATCATTACATAATATGGAGTTTCAGTCATGAATTATCATTGAGGGAATTTTCATGGTTAGTGTTTTATAGAATTAGTATATAAAGATAACATAACATCTCAAATATTATAATGTGGACAAGTCTACACGATATCCATTTTTTCATATTATAAAACATTTTAAAATAAAACATGAATTTTTATTCTTGATAAAATCATCATAACATTAATCTTGATTTCATGCTTCCTCTTACGAAAACATATAAATTATGGAAATCAATTCAAAAAAATGGAATGACAATAAAAATATTAGCAAGGAATATAAAATAATGAATGAAACTATTCGTCCGCAAATATTTTAAATGAAGAAATAATTTTAAAAATAAATACATTTCACCAATAAACAAAAACTCTGTAACATATCTCATGAAATAATAAGATTATATTAAGACACAATTAAATAAGAAATCATAATCAGAAATTATGGAATCGATATTATTATTACATTATAGTTTTCCCAACTACATAGGGAGAAACCATCATGGTTATTTTTGGAATACACATCATAATAAATTGCCTAAATTTCTTAGAATAAACCATATGGTTTAACATTGTGTCTTTACTCAATGAATTAGAGAGATATCACTGGCTCAGCCACCCATAGTTTAGTATGGAACCACCTGTATATAATAAAAATTTCAAACAACCATAACACTATAATAACACATAAAATAATCATAAATGGAAAATTAACATTTACACTTTGAAATAACATTTCTTCTTCACAAGTGGCACACTCATAAATGAAATCATTTTAAAAAAAAAGTTTAAACATTTAATGTAAACATCAACATATAATTGAAAAAATAATGTAAAATTCCATTCATGTTTTATTAGTAAAAACTCAATCTATGTTACTAAAACAATAAATATATTTAAAAAACACGATAAAAACAATTGAAAATGATATTTTTTAGTCAATGTGTCCCTCAACACTCTGAAACATTAAAAGAAATTAACATTTCAAAACAATAATTTGGATGTAAATAAATCATTTAATCTATATTCGTAACAAGGAATTTAATCAGAAATATTTAGAAGAATATATCAATAAAATAGTTAAAATGATATTTGCGTAAAAGAGTCATGTACCAACTGAGAAAAACATGAAGAAAAATAATTAAAGAATAAAATTAAAAAACACATTAAATATAATGAGAATAAATTTATCCATGATATTACATGTCAAGAGGGTCATATTTACATGTTTAAGGATAAAAAAGGGGCATAATATCAAGATATGCCTCAACGAAATGATATTAAAACGATGTCCCTTACAATGATTGTATCATTAGATTTCAGATAAATCAATGACATAATTATTTGTGACAAATATAAATAAACCCAACATATGTGGATATTCAGTTTTAAACAATAAAATTCCATTCCCACGTATTCTTGGAATTAAAAATCCATTTAAATGTATATTCAATTCAATAAATGGAAATTGAGTTAAGAATTATTTTACCTTCAGTCTGCCTCTTCATGTGCAATCATTATATTCCATAATACAAAAATTTAGTTAATTTATAATTTCATGAGAACCTTTTTCAAATTTATTTCTCCTTTTATATCTCTTATTACCATATAAAAAAAATTATATAATTACTTATGTTCATATCAGATTTTTTCTCGATATTGAGCACATGAGTAAAAAATTACCTTGCTTTGATGTAAATTGACTATGTAGTAAAAAATAAATCATCTACCAAATAGTAATCATGATTTAAATAACAAATATATTCAATATATATATCTATAATCCATAATAACTGGAGATTAGAAATGAAATGCATAGTTCATGGAGATGACAGGTCATACGTACACATAAACACAACAATCGTTTTTTGTCATTTTAAAAGAATAATAACTAAATGGTATAAATTTGTATTAAAATACCATTATTATATGAATTTTTTATATTTATTATAGGTTTAAAAAAACATCCTTTTCATGTTCCCTGTATATTGGGAATGATTCATATCCCTTGGAGGGGGGGGGGTTGTTCACACATCCTCAAATGAAATTATGGTATTTACACAATAAAGAAATCATAATGATATATTATAATTAGAAACTATAGAAGCATAAATACAATATAAATGTATTATATATCATATTTTAAAATATTTTCCATCGTAATGGCCTCCATGAGAGGTTGTAGGGAAAATTTACAATCATCATTTCATGTGGTAGTAATTCGAAATACACAGAAACATGATGTTTGTTACCCATTAAAAGTTGTTATGTGTAACTGTATATAAAAACCACATAATAATAAAATACTAGTATATTTTGGATACTGGTTTTTTATTTAATCATATAATAATTATATTTTAGGGAGTGATGAATGGAAATGAAAAAAAGTATTAGAGATGTGTTACCTCTTAATCACGTAACATCTTTTGGTTTATAGAAAAATGATTCCTTGAGAGGATTTATGCCCAATGTGAGTCACCAAATATGAGGGGAGGGATTCTAGGAAGATTTTTTTAGGGATATTATAAAAAGATACACTTTAATCTTGAGTATTTGAGAATATATACTACCTATTTATAAGAGAGGGAGGGTGAACACTTAAAAATATCAAATAATTAAATAAATATAAATATATTTTTATTTAAATTTACTCCTACTTGTGATATATAAAATTTTTCATAAGGATAAATAAAAATAATTTATTTCAATAATATTTATATATGTAATGGTTTTATATTAATCCTTTTCTACATAGTTTAACGTTAATTATTCTCTATTAATTTAATGTATTCTAACATCATTTTAATTATTAAGAGGAAATTAATTTACTTATATGGGGTCAATTTCCCATAATTTGACACTTAATGAACTTTTATACCATATCATAGTCAATTTATGATTTTAATTGTTTTTATGATTTTTAAATAATTTATTTTATTATCATTTTTATAAAATTCCCATTATGTTAATTACTACATAATAAATTTTTTTTAATATAAATAAAATTTAATAAGAGATATATGATAAAACACTATTTTTTGAATATTTTATTTATTTGAAGTGAAAAAATTTCTTCACATTATGTTAAATATATTCATTTATGAAATATTTTGGATAAGATCATTCATTTGAAAATTTGATGAAAATTACAGTTTTACTCTTTTAAAATGCACTGTATTATTTCTCCCAAAAATTGTTTAATATGTATTTTCTGAATATAAAAATTTTTAATAGTGTTCCTCACTTAATTTACTAAAAATTTTATTCAGGACACTAGAGCTAAAGAGTGCATTTGGATGTAGTAAATGGGCCATTAATTCAATGGTTGGCTGGACACGCAGGATTGGACATCGCATTAGTGTTTGGGATATATCTTCAACATCCATACATTAATTGATCCCAAATTTTGAGAGAGGATCGAAAACCCAATTTCTCACATATTTTTTTTTGGAAGGACATATAATGTATAACACCCTAACCATTTTATGATTTGTTCCTCTTAAATTCTTTGTGTTCATTAAATAGACTATATTGCATGAAGCACTAGGTATTTTTTTTATCAAAACATTATAGGAGAAAATTTTAAGCTATCCATTAAACATAATGTTCCACTTCTATGTTTTGAATTTTAAGAAACGGTCATCTTGAGTTGGGACTACTATGTCATTTGGAGTCTGATAGAACCAACTTGATTTTTTGATTAATAGTAAAATACCCTTAGGAATAGTAATATGAATAGTAATATTAACCTTATGAGTAGTAAGTAATGATAATATATTTTTTCTTATGGTGATATGATATTGATATCTTAATTAATTTTTCAATGTGATATAGAACTACTTATATCTTTAAAATGATTATTTTTCAAATTAACTATGATTTTATTTAAAAATTAAATTAAAAATACATATGAAATTATTTTCAAAAAATGGAGTTCATGTTTCAATTCTACATGTTGGAAAATGTTTAGGGTATATTGTTTTGGGTTTTTCTAAAATACTTGAATAATTCATGAATAGTAAAAATACAGCTTTGTGTTTTCTGTAGTATATTGACACATAATGATGGAATAAATAAATATAAAATTCTGGTCGACTGTGTGCATTATCTTATGACATGAGGTTTCACATGTGTCAATACCCAAGGGAAAATACCATGGGAAAGCTCATCATTTTTCCAAAACCACTAATGAGGTTTCCCTTTTTGTTAATAAAAAACTCCCTCTAAATTACTATAAATACACACTCACCTCTTCGTTTTATTTCATTAAAATATCATTATCCTCAATTTAATGGTGGTATTACATCCCTAAAAGCACTCCCAAGGTGTTTTCAACCCCCCAAGGTCTCATCCTTTATGTTTTGGGAGTTACTCTACAAGTTAAAAGAATCATCCACCCTTTTATTTTCTCAAAGCTCTCATTTTTGTTTTCACATTTATTTTCAATTGGAATATGTTGTAATATGTCATTCCATATTCCCCATACATACCATATTATGTATTAGTGATTAGATTCCCCATTTTTCTCATCAAAATAATTTATGAAATTTTAAGTGACGTCGTTAGGCTGCTGAATTTTCATCAGCGATTTCTCAAATTTTCTCGTATTTTGGGTTCATTTCTTTTATACATCATTCCTCACCTAACATCAGCCAAGTTATATGATAATTATAGTACCTTACATGAACTGGATTTATATTATTATATTTTAATATTTCATCATCATCTCTCTTTCCCCCTTCTCTTATAGAAAAAATAAAAATATCGTCCGAGTTGTGTTAATATATCACATTCAAGGACGATTAGTTCTTAATTTTCATTACCATCTTCAATTCTGGCCGTCAAACTATATTTATGGTAGAACTAGATCAGAATATATTTATTTCATCTCATTAATTTTTTTAATAACTACACACTCATAATAGAGAATAATAATACAAAACAAGTTCATTGCACAGAAAACCGCCAAGCTAAATACTAGCATTTATCAACTAATTTTAACTAATGATTCATCCTCAAGTATATAAACCAGAATCATTATAAGATAATTTAAATCTATTTAATGTGAATACTGATTTATATTAAAAATAATGGATATTAATCAACATTTAAAATGAACATCCATTCATGAATGCAAGAAAACAACACATGAAAACCAAGAATGAAAATTCTTCCAAAATAATAAAATCAAAACTCTTAGACCCATAAAAAGGGAAATTAAAAATCCTAACAAGGTTATAAATAACCAATTAAATATATAAGAGGTTATATAATTATTAATTAATGAAGCTAAATTTTATTAACCAGGACATTAAAATAAACAAAGAACACAACGGAGTATAAGGTATGGGGTATCTTATCTCATTTTCATTTCCCTGAGATTTCCATTGTTCGCCAATTAATGAAGCTAACTTTGTATTGTGTACCTAATAATCCTTATGACATGTACCTACATCACATTTTAGATAACCCTTCCGGTGAAATTATATTTATATTAAATACCCATAATCTTATATCAGGGATATGTTTGTTGACTAAACTATATACCATTTTACATACGGTGTTTATTTGGAAAGTTATTTTAACTATGGAAATATTTTTTAATCTGTATACTATACTCTATATGGATATTATAAATTCATATTTCTATTTTATTTAATCAATGTATAAAGAATTATTTGGGAATAGAGTGTTTTTTGGGGACCACTATATCCCCTCGATGCATCGACAGATCTCATGAGACAAATTAGTTGGCAACAAACCCATTGAGTTTTTTTTTTCAAAAATCAGAAGGGTTTATACTCACAGAACTAAACCATTTTAATGGTATTATGTTATTATGTGCCAGATACATGTCATCCAATTGTAATTCATTCTCTTTATTCATTAACATTTATTACTATCCATGAGATTGTCACTATGACAAAATAAATGGATGTTATTTCATTATCAGTTTATTAATGGCATGAGTTTTTCCTTTATTTACCATGCCATAATGAATTTGTCAAATTATTTATGATTTAGTTATTATTGATTCATTATTCTACTAATTGTAACCCAGACTGAGTGTTTGAGCTCACCCCTTTCAGTTGTTTACCTTCAACAATTGATGAAGAGGAAATCATTTATTGAGTTCTTTTGGATGTAGTTTTTTTTGTAATGTATTGTATTTTGTAACATTTTCTAATGTAGTTTGAGTTACATATATGTATGTAGTTTCTTCAAGAATACTAAAATAATCGTTCCTTTTTTATATTAATTCCTTCAAACCATGCCAATATAACAAGTAATGCACCAAATCTGGTCTAGAGGGGTTGGGGTGTTACTGTTGGTATTAGAGGAAGTTTAGTAGAAAACGTGAAAACTATAGTAGGAAATGTACAATAGGGAAAAACCACTAAAGTAGTATTTGAAGATAAATGTAGAATAATATAATGGTATTTTGGTATGGAATAGATTCAGTGAATCCCTCTTGTAAATATATACCAGTCTGGATACGAGCAGGTAGAGGTGGCTCTGGCACAGATGCACCTAAGAGAGAATGCTCTAACCAAGAGTTTCGAGCTTGACCGAGGTGTCTTGGTATATTATAATGGGCTTTGATGCAATCCTGTTAATGAAACTCCTAGGGTTTATACTTAGGATATTTCATATTTTCATTATAAGACAATATGAAGGATTGAAATGTAAATTATTCCTCAAAGAAATCATTTTTCTGATTAAGGGATTATCCATGCATAGGATCACAAATTATGCTAGGTATTTTCTTAAGATAAGATTATACATTATGATTCATACCCTACTATAGTGTGTTAAATTATTTAGAAATGTTGTCTAATGGAATAAGGTTAATCAATACTCGTGGGAAACATAGGGTCCTCCCCATTCATCATGTCAACATAGTAAATGTTGGAGTAGATTTGATAATGACCATATTCCGAGAACTTACTCAGGTTATAAGGAATAACCGTTCAACACATGTTTTGGATCATTTCATGTTGCTAAAGCCCCCAAATTTCAGCGGTACTACTAATCTATTGGTTATAGATAAATGGATCAGGTCCTATGAAAATATATTCATGGAAATAAGATGTAATGAAAAATGAAAAGGTAGTACTGGAAATATATTTTCACAAGCGTGATGATAATCAATGGAGGTCTTTATTTTAGAATACAGTGGAGGAAGAATAAATAAAAGATATGGAACAAATGACTTTTAAGAAAATATTAATCGAAAAATATTTCTCTCGTGAGCAACGAACTGAAATGAAAATGAAATTTCTTGGCTTAAAGAAAAGGGAAAAAGAATGTGTTGTAGAGTATGAGGCTACGTTCAAAAGTCTAGCAAGGTATAATGTAGATTACGTAACTGACTCGATATAATGATTGATTATTTCTTTAAAGGTATTAATCCAGGTATTCAAAGGGTACATCCTTCTTAAAAATTTTCATCATGTGATGAAATAATCTTAATTCCTTCAAAATGGAGAAAGAATTTTCTAGATCAAATTTTTTCAAGTGAAACCATGATAAAAAGTGCTACTTGGATAACCAAGGGAAAGGTGAGGCCATAGAAGAATAAGAGAACAATGAAATTACAATTATGTGATAACTGTGGAATGAATAATCTTGGGAAATGCAAGAAATACATGGGAGTCTGCTATAAGTGTGGAGAAAAGGGTTATCTTTCTCATGAATTTAAGTGGATGAAACAATTTGATGATGTTCAATGCTCCAATTGTAGAGATATGGGACCCGATTCATATGTGTGTCCTATGCTCCAAAGAAACATGCCTCAAAAAAATCCAAGAAAGCAAGAGAGATCTTATGAGATTACAAATGCATAATTTTAGGTTCATAATGATGTTGTGGCATGTTCTTTAATTACATCCTCAAACATATCCAACACTTTATTTGATTCTATATCATCGAAATAATTTATATCTTCCTAGTTTTCCACGAAAATTAGACATTTATAATTTGATTTAATAATGGAGTTATCAGTCAAAACACTTAGGGGATGGATCATTGCAACAAAGGCAAGTCAACTAGTCCCCCTCATGAAAAATAAACTAGATTTTGTTGGTAACCTTGTCATCATACCAATGACTGACTTTGATATAATTCATCGTATGAATTGGCTATCAATCTATGATGTGAAGATTTATTGCAAGAAAAAAAGTTACCATTTTTGAAAATTTCATTGAATATCTTATCTTTAGAGTAGAGACCTCTCCATATGATTCCTATATAGACCCACCCCAGTAGCTCTATTGAATGCAATTCATGGAGTGGAAGAGAACCTAATATATATGGGTGAGGGAGGAAATCTTCATATTAAAGATTTGAAGATAGTGAAATAATACACTGAGGTGTTTCTATAGGATTTAGCAGGACATATTCCAGAGTGAGAAATTGAGTTTTCTATTGACTTAATTTCAAGTAAAAGACCTATATCAAAGACACCCTATAAAATGGACATTGTGGAGTTAGGGGAGCTAAATAAACAACTATAGGAGTTGAGGGAAAAAGGATTTAATCGACCTAGTTTTTCTACATGGGGAGGCCCTGTCATGATTTTCAAGAAGAAAGATAGATTTATGAGGTTATGAATTAATTACAGGGAAATCACTATTATTAAAATAAGGAATAAGTATCATATGCCTCATATTGATTATTTATATGATCTTCTTAATGAAGCTCAATAATTTTTGTAGATTGAACTTTGATCCAAATATCATCACCTACGAGTGATGAAGGAAGATATTTCTAAGATGACATTTCGAACAATTTATGGGCATTACGAGTTTACAGTGATGCATTTTGGACTGAGTAATGAGCCCTCTATTTACATGGAATTAATGAATAGAGTTTTCAAGAAATATCATGATAACTTTTTTGGGGTATTCATCGATGATATCCTATATTACTCAAAAATCTATGAAGATCATGATGCTCACTTTCAGATTATTCTGAAAACTCTTTGAAGAAATGAATTATATGGTATGTTGAGCAAGTGCAAATTATGGATTTAATAATTTTGTTTTATAGGCCATACTCTATCTATGGATGGATTCCAACTTGATCTTGTAATGACAAAGGCAATCCAAGATTGGCCCACACCAAAAAACATAAACGAGGTACGTCGTTTTATTGGCATAGTAGTTTACTATCAGTGTTTTGTTCAGAATTTTTCCTGAATGGATAACCTACTAACCAAACTCAAATGTAAAGTAATTAATTTTGTGTAGACAAAAGGATATATGGAATGCTTAGAATAATTGAAAATAAGAACGGTCAATTCTCTAATTTTGACTCTTGCATCTGGAAGTGATGGATTTGTAATATATAGTGATGCATCAAAGAATAGGTTAGGTTGCGTCCTTATGAAAAATAGTAAAGTTATTTCTTATGCGTCAAGTTATTTGAAGAATCATGAGAAAAATTATCCAACACATTATATTGTGTTAGCAGCTATACTATTTTCGCTAAATATATGGAGATATTATCTTTATGGTGAAAAAATGTGAGATATACACATATTACAGGAGTTTGAAATACAGTTTCGCACCAAATGAACTCAAAATGAGGCAAAGAAGATGACTCGAGTTAATCAATGATTATGATTTTTCAATACACTACCACCCAAAAATGGAAAATAAGGTGTCAGATGAATTAATCTAGAAAGATCATGGACTTCTGACTAAAATGATTATTGGGAGAAATCCTATATTCATGGATCTACTAAATATAGATATGGGAATTGCTAAGGAAGGGGAAACATATTTCCTATTTTAAATGATTACTAAACCATATTCACTTTAGAAGATAAAAATCTCTCATTCTAATGATAAATATATACACATGAAAATTGTTGTTATTAATGATGGTAGAATATAAGACATTTTGTATAAGGATGTAGTTCTGATGTGTGAGAATAGGTTAGGCATTCCATAAATACCTTAGTTCAAAAAGAAACTATTATATTATTCTCACAGCTCAAATTTCTCTATACACCAGTTCAGTACAAAGATTTATACAGATCTAAAGGAATATTTTTGTTGGGATACTATGAAGTGGTTAATTTCTTACTACCTGTCAAGGTGTCTAGTTTTACAACAAGTAAAGGCATAGAGAAAACATCTTAGAGGAGTTATGTAACCTCTACCTATTAATATGTGGAAGATGTATGACATTACAATAGATTTTGTCATAGGACTACCAAGGACACCTATAAAGAATGATGCAATATGGGTAATTGTTGATGATATCCCAAAATCAACAAATTTATTTCCTATAAGAGAGGATTTACCAGTTGAGTGCCTGGAAAGACTTTATAGCAATGATGTTCTATGACATCATGGTGCACCTCTATCGATTGTTTCCGATCAGAATCCCATGTTTATATCAATATTCTAACAAAGTCTCTAGAAGGCTTTGAATACCGAGCTTCGTATGTATACTGCTTATCACCCCCAAACTGGCGAACAGTCTGAATGAACTATTCAAACTCTAGAAGACATGATGAGGTCATTCTCTCTTGACTTACAAGGTATGTGGGATCAATAATTTCCTTTGGTGAAATTTTTATACAACAATAGTTTTCATTATAGAATTCATATGGCTCCATATGATGCATTATATGGAAAGAATTTTCAAAATCCAACTTGTTGGGTCAAAGTTAGTGCGATGAAATTTATAGGCCCAGAACATATTGATGAGACCATGACAAAGGTAAAGACAATACATGCCCATATAAAATCTTTCAAATGCATAATTAAGTGTTATGCAGACAACCATAGAAACGATTTGGAATTAAGAGTGGGATATCATGTCTTTCTAAAAGTTTGTCTATGGAAGTGTGTCTTAAGGATTGGTAAGAAAGGAAAACAGAGCCCTATGAACATCATGCCATTTGAAATTCCAGAAAAAATCAGAGTTGTTGCTTACCGTTTAGAAATTCCACCATGTATCTCCAAATTCCATGATGTATACCATGTTTCATTATTGATGAAATACATGTAAGGCCCAATGCATGTACTCAAAAATGAAGGAATCGAACTGGAACCTGATTTATCTTACTTTGAAGATTCTAATGGGATTCTTGACAAAAGAGTGAAGGGATTGAAAAATTGGACAACACATCTAGTAATATTTACTTGGAAAACCCTGAATATAATGGAAGAATCAGGGGAAAATGAGGATGTTATGAAGAAAACCCACCCACAGATTTTTTGTGGGCTTTATACATAAAATTTCGCGGATGAAATTTCTAGAGTGAATAATATAACACCCCAAACATTTAATGGTATGTTCATCTTAAATAAATTATATTTATTAGATAGCCTATATATCATGAAGCACTAGGTCTTTTTTGAGTCAAAACATTATAGGAGAAAGTTATAATATAGTCATTAAACAAAAATTTTCTACTTCTATGTTTTGAATTTCAAAAAAGGGTCATCTAGAGTATTGACTAGTAAGTCATTTAGAGTCTGATAGAACCGACTTGATTTTTTTGATTAATAGTAACATACCATTATGAATAGTAATATGAACAGAAATATGACCCTTAAATTTTTTATATAATGATAATATTATATTTTTTATGGTAATAATATAATGAGAACTTAATTAATTTTTCAATGTGATATAGAACTAATTATATCATTAAAATTGTGATTTATTTAAATAACTATGATTTTGTTAAAAAATTAAATAAAAAATATATAGAAAATTATTTTCAAGAAATGGAGTTCATTTTTGTATTCTACATGCAAAAAATTGTTTTGGTAGATTTTTTTAAAATACAAGATTTGTTTTGTGAATTGTAAAAATAAAGTTTTGAGTTTTTTTGTAGATTAATGACATTGTAATGAAAAAATAATTAAATATAAATGTCTACAAAACTTTTATACATTATCTTATGACATGTGATGTCCGAAGGGGAATCCCCCATGAGAAAATACCATGGGATGTCCAATGGTTTATCAAAAACATCTAATGAGGTGTCCCTTTTTATTAATAAATAACTCCCTCTTAATTACTAAAAGTACGCACTCACACCCTTCATTTTCTTTAATTAAAAAACCATTATCCTCAAATCACTGGTAGTATTACGTCCCAAGAAGTCCTCCCAAGGTGTCCTCAGACACCCAATGTCCCAACCTTCATTTTTTTGGACTTACTCTACAAGGTAAGAGAATCAACCACCCTTCTCTTTTCTTAAATCTCTCATTTATGTTTTCTCTATTATTTTCAATTGGATTATGGTGGGATATGTTATTACATACCCAAATTAATTCCCATTTTATTTATGAGTGATGAGATACCCCCTTTATATCATCAAACTATTTTATGAAATTTTTAAGTGATGTTCTTAGGTACTTGAATTTTCGTAAGAGATTTCTCAATTTTTCTCTAATTTTGGGTTCCTATATTTTAATATTATTTCCCAAACTCACTTAATCAAAATGATATGATAATTCCAGTACCTTATATTATATGGAATTATATTATGCTAATGTAATATTTCATAATCATATCTCTTTCCCCCTACTCTTATACAATAAATGAAAACACTGCCTGAGATGTGTTAATTTATTATAATCAAGGATGATAGGTTCTTAATATTCATTAACATCTTCAATTTTGGAAATTAAACCATTATTATGGTTTAACTAGATCATAATATATGTATTTAATCTCATTAATGTTCTATAATCCCTTAACACTCATAATATGTAATAGTAATAAATAACACGTTCATTTTAGACAAAACCGCCAAGCTAAATCAATGTGTTTATCAATAACTTTTAACTACTGATTCATCCTCAATTATATAATATAGAATCCTTACAAGATCAATTATATTTATTTAATTTCACTAATAATATATATTAATAATTATTTATGTTTAACCACATTTCAAAAGAACTTCCATTCCTGAATGCAAGTAAACTAATCATGAAAACCAAGAAAGAAAATGCTTCAAAAGCAATAAAATTAAACATATTAGACCCATAAAAGGCCCACAAAATAACCAAACAAGGTTACAATAAACCAATTAAATGTATATGATGTTATGTAATTATTAATTAATGAAGATAAATTTTATTATTGAGGTCATTAAAACAAACGAATAACACACTCGATCATAATGTAAGGTGTTTTTTATCTCACCTTCATTTCTGTGAGATTTCCATTGTTCACAAATTATTTGTTGTATGTGGTATATTTGTACTTACATTTTCTATATAATAACATTATTACTTTTATATTCATGGTATTTAATGACTCATATGAGGTTTATTATGTTTTTGTTATATGATTCGACCAATTACCTTGTGGTAAGAGACTTTGTCTCAACTGCTATTTTCTTGTGACTAACAATGAATTGTTCATATAACAATACTTATGTGGTGTACCTACTTCCCATTTGAGATAAATTTTCATTTAAATTATATTTATATTAAATATAAATAATCTCATATCATGGAATTTTTTTTGTTGAAATCCTATTCCATTTTACATACGGTGTTTATTTGGAATGATATTTTAAATATAGAAATATTGTGGAATCCATACACTCTACTCTATAAAAAAATTGAGTATCCATATTTCTCAGGTATTTAATCAATGTATAAAGAATGATTTCGACATGCAGTGGCTGGTGGGTCCTTCTTTATCCCCTCGATGCATCGAAAGGTCTCACGAGAAAAATCAGTTGGCGACAAACACTTCGAGTTTGTTTCCAATAATCAGACAGGTTTCTACCCACAATAGTAAACTGTTTGGATGGTATTATGGTATAATTTGACAGATACATGACTTCTAATTCTCAATAATTATCTTTAATCATTACTATTTGTTACTATACATGATATTTTCACTCTGACAAAATATATTGGTACAGTTTCATTCTCATTTTATTAATGGCGTGAGTTTTACATTTATTCAACATGCCATATTGACTACGTCAAATTTTTTGTGATTAAATTATTATTGAATCATACTTATTCAATATGTAACCCTTATTGAGTAGTTGATATCACCCCTTTAAATTTTTTACCTTCATCAGGTAATGAAGAGAAGTTCATTTATTAAGTTCATGTGGAAGCAGTTTTTAGTTTTTATAATGTATTGTATTTTGTAATCTTTTGTAATATAATTTGATAAACATCTATGTATCTAGTTTATTCAAGACTAGTAAACTGATCATTCCTTCAAGATTTTCATTCCTTCTAACCATGAAAATATAAAAAGTAGTTCAAAAACTCTAGTCTAAAGGGGTCAGGGTATTATATAATTCACGTTTTTTGGCGGTCAAGAAGGCGGTGCAAGTGAGATTAAAATATTTGGAAGAATCATCACATTCAGACTTGAAACCACATTTTACATAGATTCCCCTCTAACCTATAAATATTTATTTTTCTCATTTTTATGTGTTAGGAAGTGCATTAAGAAGTTGAGGGCAGAGGTGAAGAGGATCCACTCTAATACTCTAGGCAATTTAATAAGTGTAGATCTTGAAGCAAGGATCCCATTGTTAAAGATCATTTCTTCTTCCACATGTTGTAATGTTTGTATTTTCATAATAAACATCTTTTTTATTCTTTTATTTATTCACTTTTATTCTGTTATTATCAATTTTATTTATCTATTAATCTTTCTATTTGGGCTGTAATTCAAGATAGGAGATGATATTGGGTTCAACCCTTTCAATCCATTTCTCATGCAAAACGTTTCTATGATGACCACACTAACCATGGAAGAGTAGTTTTCTTAGTGATCGATCTATATTATACCATATTTATTTAATTATTTTTAATAATGGATCTACTATAATTCAATTAATATTATCCTTGAATTATGTTTTTAAATTATAAAAAACTAAGCAATCAATTGAACAATTAACACAAAAACATGTGAGGTCGAGTATTGTGTACATTGTGAGAGCACAAACATAATTGGTAAATCAATACCAGATTGGATAAATTTTTGGAGTTCAAATATTATCCCTATATTCAATTCATTCTCATTTTTTATAATGGACATGTTCCTTAATTTACCACTGACCATAACCCATCCATGGAACATCAATCAAAGCTATGTGCTATGATTTTTTGTTCTGAAGATAGCCTAGGGTTTAATTCTCTTCATATTTGTGGTTGAGTTAATTATCATAGGTTTCGAGGGTTAAACAAATAGTTTATCATAATTAACTAGATATTAATTTAGTTGATATTGATTAATAAGTAAATAAAGAGGTAGAGTTTTATTGGTTACATTTTTTAAATATTATCTAAAAAACATCTTCTTGTTGTGTCGTTTTAATTAAACACCATTTCAAAATTAAAAACAAAAAAATGCAATCTTCTTCAAGAAAACATCTTCTAGTTTTATAAATTATAAACCCCCATTCATTATAGTAGTGTTTTTATTCTATTTTATATTATTTTTATAATACCTTTAATAATTTATTTTAATTTACTTCTTCCTTTAAATGACGACCTTGGTCAGCCACTCTGCTGCTCCCAAGTACCCAAAAACCCATTAATCATTTGAGGGCATCCACAACAACAACATTCAAATTGTTGTCTATTCCAGGGAGGGAAGTAATTATTACAACTAATTAGAGGTATTTATTTTATTTTACATTTTATTCCCTTACACTCTTTTTTATTTCTTTTATAACCAAGAAGAATTTTTCTTATTATTTTATTTTCTTCTACTTATTTTTGGACCATCAACTCAAACTTCACATTTTTATTTTATTATGTTCCACATTACTTCTTTTAATTTTTATTTTATTTTAGACACGAACTGATCCTGAAGATATATTAGATCTTGACCTTATCATTAAACATAGACTTAGGGCACGAATCAGACATTATTAGTCTCTGGGATGTTTCAAAATTCAACCAGTTAGAGAATTCTGCCATTCCATGAGCATTTGAAATTGGAAACACTTATATATAAAACCTAAAACAAGAACCAATGGCTAAAAATTATGGAAATTAAATTACTAAAACTATTCAATAATTATCCTCACATGATATTAATTATCAACCAAATTTCATTTTATAAACAAATCTCGAATCAGGCATTGAACTGAAATCGGGATTAATTCACATTCTTCCAAAATTTCATGGCCTCTCTCGGGAGGATCCCAATAAGCACCTTAAGTAATTTAATGTGGTTTTCTCAACCCTTGAACCAAGAATGGTTTCTGAATATCAAATCAAACTAATACCATTCCCATTCTCACTAGAAGGAGCTGAGAATGATTTGATGAATTATTTATAACCTAACAATGTAACTTTTTTGAATGATTTGAACCAAATTTTCTTGCAAAGAATATTTCCAGCATCAAGGATCATTTCTATTCATAAAGAGATATCAGGTATCAAGATAGCACAGGGGGATTCAATGGGTGAGTACTAGGAGTGATTCAAGAAGTTGTGTGAAAGAATCACACATCACCAAATCAGTGAGAAACTCCTCATTATGTACTTCTAGGAAAAACTCACACCAATGGAGATGAGTCTGGTGGATGATGCACCTAGAGGAGTATTGTTGGATAAGACACTATTATTTGCACGTGCATTAATCCACATGATTGAAAAAAACTCTCAACAATTTGGTGGTTGAGGTATTCCACAAGTTCGAGGAGTACATAAGGTATGTCCTTCTTCTCATGAATGTCATTTGATTGATACAAAGTTGGACAAATAGAAAATTATGGTAAACTCAATTACTTTATATCAAAATACATCTCAATCAACTACATAAAGGCCTTGTGGCATTTTCACAAAGACATGTCACCCAACATATTGTTCTCATAACAACGGGAGGCAGAGAATTAAACCACAATATTCTTAGCAAGACCATATTTAGAGAAACAATAGACATATCTACAAAATAAGATTTATTTATTTTATCCAATATACAAACAAAGGTAAAAGACTTAATTGGACATGTGGTATGGCTCTAGACCATAAGAAAGTACCCCTTTTCAATAAAACATCTAGTAGACTCCACCATACCAACAATGCTTTCAACAACCCCAAAGGAGATTTGAATCCCAAGAATCAACATGCCAATAATAAGGGAATACCCCACCTAAGGTAGATTCTAAAATTGATGAAATTTTGAATCAAATTGTTCTGAATCAGCTGAATTAGCGGAAGAGTTAAGGTTTGGAGCTGAGGGAGTTGAAGACACAAATAAGCTAGATTGCCACTACACTCCACGAACTGTTAAGTAATAATTCTAAGAATCTACCTTCCCAACCTACTCCAAATCCAAAGGGGAATGTCTATTCCATCACAACGAGATGTTTGAAGAAAACAACTGATACATCTACAACTATAATTCCACTAGGATTCACTTCAACTCTAGAGAAGCCATATTCCATACCAACTGATGAGAAATAAAATGAGAAAGACAAGGGAAAGAAAAATATTGATGATGTTCCTCCAAAAACCCTTCAATAACCAAATAGATCTGTTCAAACCAAAAAATATGGATGAAGAGGTGATCAAAATAAAGGTTTTGGATATATTCAAGTGTGTGGAGATCAACATCTCTTTACTTGAATCCATCAAGAATATCCCAAGGTATACCTAATTTCTAAAAGAAATTTGAACCAATCAAAGAGGGATCAAGGGAAATTAGAGGATCAATCATGGAAGAAATGTGTCAGCACTCATTACACCAACTCTAAAAATTCCATCAAAGTGTAAGGATATGGGGGCATTCACTGTCCCATGAACCATAGGGGATTTTCACATTTAAGATGCTATTTGGGATTTTAGATCATCCATAAATGTAATTCATCACTCTATAGTCTCTTCTTTATAGGTTGGTGAGTTAAAGATGATGAGAGTACTGGTGATGTTGGTGAATAGAGCTATGGAACATCCATTAGGAGTCCTTGAGGATGTATTTGTTTGAGAAAGAGACATGATATTTCGATAAAAAAATTTATGTGCATAAAACGGAGAACAATCTGGTATGTTTACATGCTTCAATTATCTTAGGTAATACCTTCCTCAAAACTGTAATAACTATCTAAATGTAAATGAGGGTAAAATTTCTATAGAATTTGGATATGAAGTTGTAAAATTTAATGTTATGGATTCCATAAAGTACCCCGTAGAAGACCATTCTACTTTGGTTATCTCCAATTTTTAACCACCAAGTAAAAACCCCATGGATTTTGATTGTCCTTTGATTAGGTAGATTATAAGAATTGGTTCTAGATTGATGTCTAAGAGTACTTACACACCTATTTATAATGCACAAGATTCTATTAGATTTGATTTTGAAATGCTATCATATTCTTATTTTGATCATGTGAACTCGGATTATGACATGGATGTTGAGTACTCAGATGTATTTGATGCTTTATTCTCTGATTTAGATGATATATATTCTGATAATGATGTTCATTGTGCACATATTTCAGTTTCTTAAATTTCTCCATCCATAGACCACCCCCTACACTGAAAAAATCCATTTCCACCAAATCACAAATACTCATACATGTAGAGTGGTGAGAAATTACCTATTATCAATGCTAATAATCTATCTTTTTAACATGAAGAAAAACATTTGAATATTTTGAGGGAGAAAATTAACGAGATCAGGTGGAACTTGGCTAACATATCAAGTATTAGCCCCTCCATTTTCATTCAGAAGATTCTTTTAGAGTATTGGGCTAAAATAGTGAGGCATACACAAAGGAGACTTAATCCAACCCTACTGTATGTTGTTAAATAAGATGTTGAAAAATTTCTTGAGGAATGTATAATTTATCCGATTTCAGATTCGCAGTGGGTGTGTGATATTCATGTTGAGCCTATGAAAATTGGTGTCACTATAGATAAAAATGATAAAGATGAGTTACTTCTAATTAGGGTACAAAATAGTTGGCATGTGTTTATTGATTATAGGAAACTAATTCAGTCAACTCGCAAGGATCATTTCACCCCCCCCCCCTTTTATTGATTAGATGCTTGACAGACTACCTGGGAAGACACAATATTGATTTTTTATTTACTTTCTAGATATATTAAGGTTCATGTTGCTCCATAAGATCATGAGAGGATAACATTCACTAGTCCATTAGGAATGTTTGCCTATATAAGGATGCCAATTTGACTTTTCAGTGACCCAAGTACCATCCTTAGATGCATGGTGAGTATTTTTTCAGATTTCATTTAGTCCTGCATGGAGGTATCTATGGGTGAATTTAGAGTGTATGGGTATTCATTTGAGGGTTGTATCTATTGTTTGGGATGGGTTTTGAATCATTGTATTGAGATAAATCTGGTCTGTAACTTTGAAAGTGGTATTTTATGGTAGATCAGGGCATTGTCTTTGGGCATGTTGTGTCCAATCATGGGATAGAGGTTGATATATCTAAGGTAGATATCATTTCATTCTTACCGTATCCTTTATGTGTGCGTGATGTTAGAACTTTCCTTGGGCATGCATGATTTTATTGGCACCTCATCAATTATTTTAGTAATATTGCTCTTTTTATGTGACGATTACTTCAAAAGGAATCTGATTCTATGTTTGATGATTCTTGAAGGACTTCTTTTGACGAGATAATGATGTTTCTGACCACACCACCGATCATACATCCCCCAAAATGACACATTACTATTGAGCTTATGTGTGACACCTCCAACGTTGATGTTAGAGATGTATTATCTCAGATGGTGGAGGGATGTACGCTTGTGGTTGTATATGCATCAAGGACACTAGATCCAGCCCAATCAAACTACACAACCATGTAAAAGGAGTTTTTTATTGATATATTCACTTTAGATAAATTATGTTCATATTTATTAGGCTCTAAAGTAATTTTTTCTGACCATGTAGCTCTGAGGTACCAATTGATGAAGCCGGATTCAAAGCCCAGACTTACTCGATGGATGCTCCTTCTTCCAGAATTTGATATTGAGATAAAGTAAAAAAAGGGATCTGAAAACATGGTGATGAACGACATGATAAGGCTTACTCACACACTAGTGGATGACACCTGGGACCAGGTACCACTTCGGTACACATTCCCTATATATTTAAAGTAACATCAAGTCCAAAAGTTATAGAGTGAGTCAAGATTTTATGTTATAGATGATCCATAAATATGGCACATTTGTAGTGAACAATTAATTATTTCGTGTGTTCCTGATCATTAGTTTGAGTCTATTCTGCAATTTTGTCATAAAACAGATTGTGGTAAACACTTTGGACCCCAACAGAATTCTATGAATGGTTTGGACTATAGATTGTATTGGACTAGTTTATTACCAGATGCTCTTGTGTTCTATAAGTCGTGGACACGTTTCCAACAAACTACTAATATTTCTTGGAGACAAGAGTTTTCCCAACAACCCATATTATTATGTCAAATTATTTATGTATGGGGAATTGATTTTTTCGGTCCTTTTATTAATTCATTTGACTCCCTGTATAATTTGGTTATTTTTTATTATGCGCGAAAATAAGGGTAGGCTAAGGCCACCAAGACTGATGTTTCTGATGTGGTTGTGGAACTTGTCAATGAATTTTTTTTACAGGTTTGGAGTATTGAAGGCCATAATCAGTAACCAAGGGACAAAATATTTCAATCAGAATCTGGCTTCCCTGATTCATAAGTATGGGGTGACACACAAAACATCAACACCATACCACCCCCAAATAAATGGATAGGCTAAGGATTTAAATCGTTAGTTGAAATAAATTTTGGATAAAAGTGTGTAGCCAAATAGGATAGATTAGAGAAAAATCATGGATGATGCATTATGGGATTATAGTAAAACATACAAGACACCCATGGGTATGTCTCCATTTCAAATTGTTTTTAGGAAGTCATGTAAACTCCCTTTGGAAGTTTATCATTGGGATTATTGGGCTATAATGAAATGTAACATGGATTTGGCCCATGTTGGAATCTAAAGGAAGCTGCAAATTCAAGAGCTTGGGGATATTCAATTTTCTTATAATTAGAACTCAAGGCTCTTTAAGGAACAATCAAAATAATCTGATGACAAAATTATTTAGAAAAGACAATTTCAAGTTAGAGAGAAAGAATTTCTATATAGCTCATGATAGAAGTTGATTCCTGGTAATTTGCATTCCAGAAGTTTAGGTCCTTATGTTGTGACAGATGTTTTTTCTTATGGTTTTTTGGAGATCACACAAGAAGACATATGAAGGATCTTTACAACCAATTGCGAATGTTTGAAGAAAATCATTGATGTATTTTCTTCTGATGTAGTGGATTTCATTACACATCATGACCCCATCATCACATGACCATATCAAGCTATTCCTAACCCTTTAACATTTTTTTTCTTTCTCCTATTTAAAATTCTACATTTCATGTGCATAGATAATCTCATGTGTTCACATCAAGGAAAATGAAATATTTTATATGTGGGTGTGGAAACCTTTTATATTAGTAATTTCAATTGTTTTTCCTTTTTTGAAACATTTAGTTTAGTAATTTAAATATTTTTCTTATTTTTAAATGATTTTAAAAAAAATTGCGTCTTTTTTAAATTTCCTGTATTTATTTTTCAATTTTTTGTGTGATTTTTAATCTTTTGAGGAGAAATGATTCTCATCACCATTTTTGAAATCCATATTAATAAGTGAAAAAATTTATCCCAATAATCTAAGCTTAAATTAATGTAGAAAATGACTTTGTTTCATGGTCAAATAATTAGTAATTTCATGAAAAGTACTCTGAATTTTAACTTTCATGCCACATCACACTATATTTATATTTGAAATAACTTTCCTTTGATGATTCTGAACAATTATTTTCATATAATTTATATTTACCTCACTTCTTGAGAGAACCAAACCATTCTTGATTTACCATTATTTGATTTATTTATATCAAAACATTAGGGTTTGAGGAAGTTATGTTTAAATTATTAGGCATTTGTTTGGTATTAAATCCCCTATTTAAATGATTAATTTTTATAATGGCCTACCTTGAACATTTAATCCTGGTATCCCTTATAACATATGAACATCATGTTAGGTTAGCCAGATTAAAAGCCAATTTTTCCTATCCAACCATTTCTTGAAATGAAATTTCTTAATCTAGTTGAACATATGTGTGGGGGAAGTTGTCTTGTGTTGTGCTACCACATTCATTGATAATTCTGGTGGAAAATGAAATTTTCAACAGATCTGTCTACAGTAGAATAAAAAATCATTATTCTAGAATCTTTTACATTCCGGGATCTTTGATGATATGTGAATTTGTGCCTTTCTCGAGCTTCTAATAAAAGAAGAAAGTTATGCCTCTCTAGAGATTTAAAGATAATAATGTTTGAGAAGATTGATATTATTGTGGACAAAATGTTGAATGCTGGGAACATTCATTTATTTTTAATGATGAAGAAGATTAATTGATTATATAGGGATTTAGGATGAGACCATATTAAACTAAAAATTATATTAATGCAATTTTTCTTTTAAAAGAGTATATCCCTCCTCATTTAGCCCCAAAAGTTTTCACATCTAAAACCTACCAACTGAAAGCCACATAACAAACCTAAAAATTTCTCATGATAATCATATGTTCTTGACTCACATCAGGTTGTGATGTAGGAATTTATCAAGTCTATGGTGACCCTTGTATAATTTTGGATCAGAAAGACATAGCAAGAAAATTGACATTTGTGTGATAAGAGAAAATTCAAGAGTGGTATGTTATTTCTACATTAGAGGATAAAAGAAGTGGAAATATATTGAATTAGATAAATGGTGAACTAGAAAAAATAGTTTTTTAGGAGTCATGATATCATTATTTCTTTGTGTGTAATTGTTGGATCTCTAGGATATGTGTTTTAAAAAAGTTTTTTATTTGATATTGATGTTTATTTGATATGAGGTTTTTGTTGGAGTGAAAAATAGTACATGTGGGGGAGTTGATAAAACACTAATTTGTTGAATATTTAATTTATAATAAATGACATAATTTTCTAACATTGTGCTAAATATGTTAATTTATGAAATATTTGGGATTAGATCATTCATTTTAAAATTTGACGAATTTTCCAGTTTACCCTTTTAAAATGCACTCTAGTATTTTGTGCATAAATATTTTAATATGACTTGTTAGAACTTAAAAGTTTGTAACAATTTCCTTCACATAGATACATCCATCTTTTATTCCAAAAAGAACTAAAAAGTGCATTTGGATGGAGTAATTGGGAAATTAAGTCAATGGAGGGCCGGACACGTGAGATTGAACATCACTTTAGTGTTTGGACCATATCTTCTACATCAATGATTGGATTGAGCCCAAATTTTTATAGAGGATCAAAATAACACTTTCTCACATATTATCCATATGTATGGAGAGCTAGTTAACACGTTTTATTGTCCTGATGATGATGCATGTGGGATTAAAATATTTGTAAAAATATTCTCATTCACACTTGAAAATACTTTTATCCTAGCCACCCCTCCACTCTATAAATATTTAGTTTTCCCATTTATAAGGGTTTGGATGTGAATTGAGAAGTTGATTGTATAATATAAGATGTTATACTATAATTATTCATGCAATTTAATAAGTTTTTCTCTTGAATCAAGGATCCCTTCTTCGAAGCCCACTTCTTCTTCCTCATGTGGCAATGTTTTTGTTTTCATAATAAACTTCATTGTTCTTATTTTATTTCTTTTGTATTATTATGTTATTTTCAATTTATTTTTATATTAATTATCCTATGTATTAAGGAATTCAAGGGTGGAGACGATATTGGGTTATACCCTTTCAAACCTTTACTGATGAAAAACATCTATAGGATGGCCAGACCGCCCATTGAAGAGTAGTTTTCGTAGAGACTGCTCTATCTTCTACCCTCTTCATTTAATTATTTTGAATCATTGAGAAACTATAATTCAATTAACATGATCCATGAGTTGAGTATTTAAATTATAAGAAACTAAGAAATCAATTGAACCATTCACACAAAAAATGTGTGGTCGAGTATTGTGTAAATTGTTGGAGCACAGAATTAATCAGTAAAACAAGACCACACATGATAAATTTGTAGAGTTCCAATATAATACCTAAGTTAGATTTATCCACTTTTTTCTCGAATGGAAATGTTCCTTAATTTACCACTAACCATAATCTATCCTAATAACATCAATCAAAGTAGGGTGTTGCGATTCCATGTTCCGAAGAGAGCCTATGGTTTTATTGTCTTCATTTTTTTTGGTAATGTTAATTCTCGTAGGTTTAGGGGTTAAAAAATTAGGGGATCATAATTAAGTAGAAATTAATTTAAACTATACTGATTAATACATAAATTAATACGTAGTGTTAGAATGATTATATCTTTTAGATATTTTTTAAAATAATCTTATTATTATGACTTTTTAATCGAACAATATTTCAAAATTAAAAACAAAAAAATGAAAACATCTTCTGCTAACTTCTTCTAGTCTTATAAACAATTAAAACAACCAATAATTTCAAGTAGTGTTTTTATTATCATTTAAATTATTTTTTAAATACCTTTAAGAAGTTTTTTTAATTTATTTCTTCATTTGAGAGATGACCTTGGTCAGCCACTCTGCTAAACCCAAGTACCAAAAAAACCATGAATCATTTAATGGCACCCACAACAACACATTTAAATATGACATCCAAAAAAAAATTTAATAGCCTTATAAAATTTCATATTTACCTATAAAAATCATTTATGACATAAATTGTGTTATATAATATTTAATTTTATATTTATAATATCATTTATTTTATTCCTTTTTATTAAAGCAATCACTACATCTTCATTGTGTCATAATTAATTTCAATTATTTAAAATAAAAAATTAGAAATAAAATACCATAATGTAGGAATTATTTTTATATTTATAAATATTATTTATAGTCAAATATATATCTTATATAAATCCATATTAAATTTTTTTAATAAAAATATATATGATTATAAAATATTTTCCTTTACATTAAAGAAAATTTTATAATTATCATAATGACACCAAATAGACATCTAAAGGAAAAATTTATAAACCAATGTTTTTCTAGTTTGGACATATATAATACAATAGGATTAGGACAACTAATACAGTCGTTTTATATTATTATAATATTATTTTTACCCTTATATACCTGATTTACCCATTAACTATGGTAAATAAAATTAATTACTAATGATATTATTCAAAATGCATAATAATAAAATGGACTTATTGAAAAAAATTTAAACTTGTTGTTAGAAATATGGAATCCATTTTTCCAAATTAAAACACATAATTTTCAAAAATTAATTTAAAATTAATTCTTATGGTCAAAATAGGGAAACATGTCTTTTCAAAGTAAAACCCATCAAAAGATTGCATCTGCTTATATCAAATATCAATATGAAATTACAACCAATGAATAAAATTTTATTTAATGATAAAAAATAATATAATTACATTTAAAACCATTTAAAAAGGCCTATATAACTATATTATATTATTATATAGAAAGTAATTTTTGAATTAAAATACAGTATTTTCTCTATCTATTAAAAACAATTATCAGAAAAATACCAAAGATAATATAAAGTAAATTTTAATTCCATGGTTCCAAATAAAAATTTTATTTAATATAATATAACATCTAATATTTCAAAACCTGTATTTAAAAATACATTCCTATCAAAAGGCGGTAAAAATATTTTTTTTGTAAAATACTACTTTTATGCATCAAATTTATTTGGTTGTTATGTCTTGTCTAGAAAACATATAATATAATTTTTTTGACATCGCAATGTGTTTATATTTTATTAATACAATCTTAAAATTTTTATATTATTTCATAAATACAATTATTCTCATTTAAATAATGTTTTATAAAAAACATCCATTTCATTCAATTGGTTTGTATTTCTATTTATAATAAATTTGGTATCCAAATAATCATTATATAAACAAGTGTAAATGGTATTTTCAAAATTTAGTTAATACATTTCATTCCCACCATTCCAACATCTTTTTTATAATGGTAAAATTTAAATATTAATATTTAGTTATTTTCTAAAACATGATGTAGGGTATCATGTACACTATTGAACATATTATTTCTTTATTATAACTCGGGATGTTACAATGATGTTAGTATGTGTGAAATATTTTATTTGTATAATGTGAGTCATTATACTATTCATTATAGTTTTAATTAGATTATATTTTGGAAAATATGATCATATTAAAGATTTTAAGGTTTATATTATGGTATCTTTTATGGATATCACTATTTTTTAGACACCATGGTATTTTTGGATGAATGTTCTAGTTTGATACAATGAGTTTCATTTTGTTATATTAGAATGATTCGATAATGAACCACTATAGTTTTTTCAAAATCATATTCTGTTTTATTTCTTTTATTAAAAAATAACATCAAAAGGGTTTATTGTAAGAGGTGTTGACCTCTTTTCTATTATGTGGAAGATTGAATAATTGATGAAGAGGATGTTGTTGACTTTGATTCATTTTCATTAAAATAAATATATCATATTCCTTATTAAATTAGGTGATCATATGTTACATGATATTCATAAATATATATCATGATTTTTTATCATGATTCCTGAATATTATGATCTTTGAATCAACCAATGTGATTAATATAAGGTTCATCAAGTGTTTGTGGGTCTTGGGTGAATAGAGGAACCCACATAGAAGACCATACCCATATTTGATGTTGTGTTGATGATATGATGGTGTAAACTTATCTAGAGAAATCCATTTGGAAGGTTTTTTTTGGTCTGTGTGAATTAATGGTTGACTGATGTGAGATTACACTAGGGGAAGTTTTTTGTTGTTGTTCTCATGATAATCATCCAATGTGATCATTTAAAGTAAACAACATAAAAAATTCTTTAGTGGTTCCCATGCTGTTTGTTAATACTATTTTTTCAAAAGGTATAAGTCCAAATTTTCCATTGTTTTTCATGAAGAAAACCATATTCATCAAGTGATGTTCCATTCAAAACAATTCTTAGGAGGAGTACCTTGACTAATTTATTACATGATTTTTTAATAGTAGTTGTTAAGAGATAAATTGTTTATAATTATGAGGTCTATAAAGTCAAAGTATATGTTTTTAAATGAAAAATGGATTAGTTTTTTCCACTTAGAAATGATGAAATATATTTCAACTATTTTTCTTCTGTTATGAGATGTTTTTCTAATGTGGTTTTATGGGAAATTAAAAGGGTTGACAAAGATGATCTATAAGACCATTTTTTGAATCATAATAGTATCCAGTTTATAAAAAATATCCCAAGGCTCAAAATAAAGTTGTTTTTGATTAGATGGATGAAGGGAGTTATTAGATGGAATTGAAAATTTTCAATTTTAATTAACCTTTATGAAATATGATTGTTCTTATTTGAAAAATTTTAATGGTGTATATAAATAATAATACATTTCAGAAAATTATGAATATAATAGAGAAGAAGAATAATAAAATATAGATGCAGAATAATGAAAGACAGAAATTTAGGAAAATAAGTGGTAGGAAAATAAAATAAGATAGATAAAGAAAACAACAATAAATAAGATAAATATGTGTATTAGAAGTAGAATGTGATGTGATAATCGACATAGATTAATGATATTTTTTTAGATTTTATATAGGTATAAAATAAGATGAATTTGAAAACTGCATTAAAAAAATATGAAAAAATTTCAAACTATATATTCTTGTTTTTTTTCATGTTAATTATAATTATAATGTTTTGAGAAGCCGCTTCACAATCAGAAAAACAAATTTTCAACATGATTTCATGGATAAAACATGATATTTGTACCTACATATTGATACTATTTGGTAATATGATCTCATCGGATTTTGGATCATGCCAATAACATGCCTTCATGTAGGGAGATGTCACCATTTTATGTGTACTTTTCTAATTGTGTGTGTGTTTTGGAAAATAATCATAATTGAATAAAACTATTTAGGAGGGTAATTTATTCAAGATGATATTAAAAAATTAATAACTGATTTACACCCACTCCCTATGATTAATCATTATTCTCAGATAAACTTTTTCAACCTCTATAACATGGAATAAAACATATTTTATCATTTTTCACTAAATATTTTTTCATGATTCTCGAAAATATACCCTAATGTATGAGAATATAAAAATAACTCAGTGAGGATAAACTTGGGGAATTATTATATATTTGGTAAAATGATCTTATTTATAAGTTTCATAAACACCATCATGTTTGTGCATGTGCATGGATGTGTCATTTTACATTTTATTAGATGTTAGAGTTTGTTCCTGAATTATCTAAAAATCAATTATTATTTCATTTGAACACACATTTTTTATTTTCCATGATATTTTAACTATAACACAAGTAGTGGTAATGATAATTTAATAATTCCTATTTTATAGGAAATATTATAATTATTCATTTTTTATATTTCTTTTTCTGAAAATGTCTAATGGTATCTCATAAAAGTTGTCAATTTTGAATTAACATGATTCAGGTTTTCATTTCAAGAATTATTTAAAATAATTTATAGATTCCATTTTTTGTTATATAATAACTTTAGTTATGCTAATAAGCTTATAAAAAACATTTTCCTTTAGATATCCATAATAATTATGTACATTTTATTAGAATAAATTTATTTATGAATAAATTTTTTCTAGAAAATATCATATGATTATGAAATTGTATGGGAGTTATAAAACATCTAGAACTGAAAATATTTATTTTTTATTAATATCATTTTAGAGTAAAATTAGAATATCGTTGTGTTTTTTGGGTTTGAAATATGGGAATTTTTAATGCATTTTGTTCTAACACATGAAATTATCTAATAAATTTTTTCATACCTCCAAAATTGTGTCAAGTACTAAAATTGTTTATATATTTTTCAAATAATATATATTACCATTATTCAATTTCATTTCATAAATACATATTATATAGAAAATATTTATTTTTCATTATAAATATTTAGAGAAAAATTTAATTTTATTCTTCTATAACAATAATTAATTCTGTCATTTTGATGGCTTCCAAATTCACCAAATCATATATTGTATGATATACCTATTATAATTATAACAATTCGTCTCCATAATTTAGGATTCGTGGGTGAAGTTGTATTTCAATAAAAGATTTCTGCATATATAGAATAAAAATTATTTTTATACTAATAGTATATGATATTTTCCAATGGAAGATTTTTATCAATAACACAGATGTTTTTTTGTTTCAACAGTACATATCTTGTTGTTTTTAGTCCAAATTAGATTAATAACTCTTATCAATAGTAGAAGTATCACAATCATTAGTGGTACAAGTACACCACTTTTTTAATTACTAATTATAATTTTAGGTCAATGATAGAATATTTTAGTACAACCATAGACCTTTTTAGTGCAATAATAAATCATTTTTAAAATAGTAACGATAAATGCAATTCTTCAACAATATAAGACATATTTCATAAATTGTTGAATATTACAATGGTATATGTTTTAGTTCCCAATTTTGGGTTCCCATAGGAATGTTTTCCCAATAATACTTTTTATTAAAATTATTGTTCTTCATTTGTAATTTTAACATTAAATGAAGCGTTTCAGAATTATGGTTCCCAAAAATAATGTTTCTCAATAATAATTTATCTCAAAAGTGGGAATTGTAAAACATACTTTTAGTATAAATATTAGGGTTCCCACACACATGAGGTTCTCAAAGTATGGTTCATATTTATTATTATAAAAAAAATTATTAATTTTATATCAAAATTGGATAATATTCTTTTTTTCAACAATAACCTCATATTTATATGTTTTAAAACATTTTTGTTGATATTTAAATTATTTAATTAATATTTAAGTTCATATTAATTATATAAATCATCTTGAATGCGTTTATAAGTTTATCGATTATGTTTTTAGGAAGTTCATTGTTAGTTTTGTTCTCATACATGAAACATAAAAATTAAAAATCAACAAATTGTTTCTCTTATTTTTTATTTTGATGAATTTTAGTGCCTCTATGTTAATATTAATTATCATTAAAAAATTTAAATAATATTTTTAATATTTTTAATATCATGTTATTAAATTTTTATGTAGTCTACACATTTTCCCCTCTTTTTAAATGAAATATTTATTAATTTAAAATTTCATGTTCAATCAAGTTGTTTTATTAGGAACTTTTAATGAACAAATATTATGATATTATATTAATCTATTTTCATGATATTTTTTGAATATTATTTTACAATTTTAAATTTCAATCATGATTTTTGTGATTAATATGAAACAATAATATTCTTATCTCTCTCTCTCTCTGATAATATAGTTTTAAATTTTTTGTTATTTTTAATTTTACAATATATTTTTTTTTGAGTGCGTAGTCCATATATTTTTGTATTTAAATTCCCAATGACACATTAAAATAAAAACTACATCAAGATAAACTACATTTATAAAAACCATTTTGAGAACCAATCCTTGATGATGAACCTCAACATCATATATGGTAATCCATTTCATCATCTAGATAATATTTCAAGGACTGTAACATATATTATAAGACTAAAACATCCACCATTAAAAGTATGAATTTCTCATGAACCAATACCTAATCCTTTTTTTATCTTCTCATTTTTCTAGATTCTGGTTCTGTAATAATATTTCCAATCTATCACATGCACAATAAATTTTATGTTTAAGATTTTACCTACAAAGCATTATTTTTATTCTATTTTCTTGGGTCATGTCTCCTAGATTATAATTCAGAACCATTTGGGTTGTGATAAAAATGTTGAAAGGTAAGTGTTGTAATTTAGTTGTGACACCCCGTACAAATTTTAGTGTCTCTTGGTTATCCCTCTATTAGTAAATTTTTCTTTAATACAAATATGATTTCATAATAAAAATATGTTTTATTCACATGTATCTTTTAATATGTAGAGAGGTTTATGACTTGATTTGGTCAACATTTGATTAAACCAATATCAAAATCCCTATGTTATTTATTTTATTTAACCTAATAACTAAGCTCAGTAATTAACAATAATAATAATTTGATTTCGTAAAAACATCAATATGGTTTACTCACCCACCTCTAGAAAATCCCTCATTAACCATTTGGATATAACCAAATGGATCATCATAGAAAAAAATAAATAAGAACTCATTTAGACCATTTCTACTCTTAATGACCATATTAAGTCACTTCATCATTGAATTATAGATATTGGTGGATTGAAATTAGAAAAATCATGGAAATCTATCATGATTATAAAAAATGATTGAATATATAATAATTCAAAGGAAATGGACATGCATAAAACACCATTACATGGTTCAAAATTATGTAACCCACATAGAGATAATATTTGTAGTCTAATGTTTTTGAAATGAACATTGGAGCCCCCTGAGGAGAAATTATTGGTATGATATAGTTGTTCTAATGAAAATAATGATGATGAGTATTTTTTCCTTAAACATGGTATGTTCTATATGATATGAAAAATAATTATAGTGTACACCATTGGAATGAGACCTATTTTAAACTCAGTCCATCTATTTTGAGGATATCATGTAAATTATTCTATACAAACTATATGATAATGTTTAACAACTAGACGAACTGTTAAAGGGGGCCATACTAATCCATATTAAACACCCAAACCCACAAATAACATTGTACTATATTTAATCTCATTCATATTTAGACCCCCAATATAGGCTCCCAACTCACACTCATCCATCATTAACAACTTCTACCTATTATGAATGGAAAGAATGTTGTTATGATAGTAGTTGAAGTGTGGATGCGATCTCATGAGACAATTCATCATAAAGATCAAAATAATGATTTTCTTATATTGTATAATGAAATAAAAAAATCCCACATCTAGTTATTCATGAAGGATATTATTGAAGCATTTTAAGATGGCCAACTATATACCCTATGTGTGTGTTGAGAGAATAAATCACTGATGATATTCTAATGAGTATTTATATAAAAATTAAAACGTGAGAAAATTTAAATAAATAGTTATAATTAGTATAAATAAATTATCATATGGTGATAATGAACATACCCTCAACCATAGATGGTCCCAAACCACAATTACTTAGATTCTGATCTACTAAAAAACATGAACTTCCTCTTCTACACATCTATTACCCTGCATCAATGGAGTATAGATTGTTTAAATCCTTTTTAATGTTCCTCCACCACTATCATACATTGATATACCTAGACCCATATTAGAATACATTGAAAAAATGATAAATATTTCCTTCTCATCAACATTGTTGAAATTCCAAAAGAATCTCCATTCAATAATTTAATAATATTCCTTATTTTCTAGAAATTAATACACCAGAAAAAATCATCACCCATAGAGTACATTGAGGAAGTAATTCTATAACCTATCTCCCTACTCCACTTATGTTCCATATCATCTTTTTCACTTACTACTAAGAAAATTAGAACTTATAGTATTGAGTGTAATCTCAACCACTGATATGGTATGGTATTAAAGTAATCATACTATCATACACTTAATTATGCTCTTTTAAATAGTTAAGGATATGTGTAAGACCTCTAGGTATGATTCTAGAAGAAATAAACAAACATTAAATTTTTCTGAGGATGGAGCACTTTCTTGAGCTTCAACAAATTTTGGCATTCATTTGATGGAAAAAGTGATGGAAAACATAAAAAATATGTGAATGATTCTTAATTGACATAGGCAGATAGAAATACATATTAAAACACCATTTACTACAAATTAAAATCATAATTGAACTTTATTTTAAATAAATACTTATGGAATAACTCAATAATGGTTTCCCATGTAAAACCCTCTCATGTTCCATTTATATTAATGGTAGTATTCTCTCTATTTTAATATCATGGGAATAGAAAGTTCACTAGTATCAATCAAACACCATTAATATTACTATAATAATGAAAAAAAAACCAAAGGATTTATATAAATTCTATTAAATCCAATAGACCACCCATACTCAGAATGGATAGTTGATGTCATTCTCGAAACCCCAATAATGGTCGATATAGAAGATTGGAAATTCTCACCGTGAACTAACACAATGGTTTGTTTTGGGATTAATTGCGTTTTAATCCAAAATCCCTTAATTTTTCTGAGAAGCATACTACTATATATTCTTATACACTTCTGAAGTTAGCACAAAAAATTCCACATAAGAATTATATAATTAGATGCCTCTACCAGTGGACCCATCAAATATCTCTATTATAGACATACATAAAATCAAAAAATATTTTTAAACAAATTTATATCATTAATAAATATTATAATATATAAATTGGATCATACATATAATTACTAAAGAGGTTACCCAAAAACCATGGTATATCCCTTATATATTCACACAAAATAAAATCCAATAGTTCAACACCTACACATTAGTCAATATCATATACATATATCAAACAAACATTCTCAGTTTAAAATAACAAATGAAAAAACATATATCACAATAATGATGAATGAAAATATATCACTTGTCATTTAGAAAATATTAAGGAAATTAATTAATTAACTACATGGATTCATACAACATGTATATATATGCAACATGATCATATGTGCATACTCATAATCAATGAATAGAGTAAAATAACTTTAATCAATAATAATACAATATTAATGGTTAAACATAAATAGATATAACTATAACTAAAATAGACTTACCTATAATGGTAACTCATAGGTTTCTCTAACTGTTCCATCTAGGAACACATTAAATGCCTCATACTAAGTTCTACATAGCCAAATACCTTTATAACATAATCAAAAACATATTCAATAATAATTGAAAAGGTAATCCCAATTTTATATCAATTTCGATCTCACTCCAACTTGAATAATAGAGTTCATGCCTAAGTTCCACATATACACAAGTTTGCCTACCCATTTTCAATAGGTTTCTAAATAGTACTTAGGTTCTAAATTGTCATATTGGGAAGAATATACTCTATTTATTAATGAATACTACCATTAATAATAAAAAAGCTAATATAATAAAAAATATCAAAACATCCAGCTGATGTGATAAAGATATATATACATATGATCCCCATTGTAGCATGTTAAAAAAGAGAATAATAGTAATAGATAAGTTAATAAAAAATAGAGGAATATCTCTCAATACCATCCTAATACCACCTATAGACCCTGTAGACGCCGGAAAAGTCCGTTGTTCCCAAACAAAGCTCCGGATGCGGAAAGCGAGGTCATATTTGGAGTCGGAAGCACGTTTCGGAGGGCCCGGAGGCCTTGCGCGGAATTTTGGAGACCCGCGCGCAAAGTTGATGAGCTGCGCGCAAACCTCCCGGGATGCGCGCAATGCGCTGAGCCGGCACGCAATTTTGCGCGCCAGTGCCCTGCGCGGCTCCCTTGCGCGCCGGGCCCGATTCCGCGCCCGCGAAGAGAATTCTGCGCCCGAGAACCGGATTCCGCGCCAGGGGTTGCCTATAAATATAAGGCGACCCCCAACGTTTTGAAGGTTGCCAGAATTCGAACGGTCTCTCGTGCGCGCAATCCAACCCCTTCCGCGCGCAATGCCGATCTTCAGGTAACCTCTTTTCTTTCGCGCAAGAAAGCCTCGGGGTTCGCCTTCGCGCGCAATCCCTTTGGCTCCTTTCCTTTGAATAACGCTTCACTCAAAGGCATTTGCGCGCAAAAGAAGCCTCTTGCGCGCAATTGCCTCCGGGTGCGCGCAATCCAGCCCGATTGCGCGCACCCCCCCCATTCTCAAAGTGGCCATTCGATTAAGGAATGAGTCGTTGCCCCCGCGCGCTATCCGAAGCCCGGTGCACGCAATCTCAATCCTCCGCGCGCAAAGCGCTGGCCCAATTGCGCGCCAGCCCTCCCACTTGCGCGTCGACCCGCGGTATTGCGCGCAAAGCTCCTCTTTTGCGCGCAAACCGCCAGGGTCGCCCCCTTTGACCCCCTTTGGGTACCCGCCTGCGTGGCGCCCGATGACCCTCATCCCGGGTGCCCGCGCCGTGCGTCGTCTTCCCGTGCGGCCCCCTTAGGCTTGCGCGAAGTGACACGGACCTATCGGCGGCTTCTACGTCCCGCACGACGTTAAACTGCACTTCGTCCGCACTGCAAGACGTTAAACTGCCAAGTGTTTCGTCCAACATGACGTTAAACTGTACCACGTCCAAGCTGCACGACGTTAAACTGCCTAGCATATCGTCCGCACTGCAAGACGTTAAACTGCCAAGTGTTTCGTCCAACATGACGTTAAATTGTACCACGTCCAAGCTGCAAGACGTTAAACTGCCAAGCACCTTTGTCCTCAACACACGACGTTAAACTGTACTTCGTCCGGCAAGACGTTAAACCGTCCGCTTCGTCCTCAACACACGACGCTAAACTGTACTTCGTCCGGCAAGACGTTAAACCGTCCGCTTCGTCCTCAACACAGGACGTTAAACTGTACTTCGTCCGGCAAGACGTTAAACCGTCCGCATCACCCGATCCCGTGCCCCGCACGCAGGGTCCTCCCGGTTTGGATGTGGCCCCCACCCGCTCGTCTCTGTAGGGATGTCGAGATTTGAGTGGCCTTCACCCACGGGGGTAGAGTGTTGCAAACAGAACGAACTACGTGGACTTTGATCCCTGTCTTCTAAACGGGGTACGTAGGAAGCCTCTCCGAGGTTCAAGCCCACCACCTGGTCGTCCCGGCCGTATTCACGTCGGTTCGTCCATCAGTGGACCCCTCCTGGGTTCACACTTGCGTCGATTCACCTATGAATCTGCTCTTGTGGGGGACTGCACATGTGTATCTCCATTTCACTTCCCCACTGCCTTTTTCTATTTCTCTCTCCAGAACGAACTACGTGGACTTTGATCCCTGTCTTCTAAACAGGGTACGTAGGAAGCCTCTCCGAGGTTCAAGCCCGCCACCTGGTCGTCCCGGTCGTATTTACGTTGGTTCGTCCATCAGTGAACCCCTTCCGGGTTCACACTTGCGTTGATTCACCTATGAATCCGCCTCTGTGGGAGACTGTATGTGTGTATCTCCATTGTGCTTCCCCACCGCCTCGATCTCTTTGTGAGTCGGCTTGCCAACGTCCAGCATGACGTAAAACTGTGATCCACCCGACCGTTCCATCCCCCTCTGTGCGAGGTGGTTCGGTTCAATCCTCCGCCCGGCGGCCACGACCTCTTCGTGAGTCGGCTTGCCGACGTCCAGCATGACGTTAAACTGTATATTCGAACTACGCTGACTTTGATCCGCGCCAACACGGGGTACGTAGGAAGCCCCTACGGGGTCCAAGCTCTTCACTCCATCATCCATCCTGATCCTTATCCGGGCCGCCACATCCCGGTGGGGGTCATGCCACTTCACTCCACTCCACACCACTTGGGAAGCCGCCCATGCGCTGGCCCCAGCGTTGGAGGTTCCCCGCAAGGGGTTCTGTCATCTGATCCACTTTTCGTGTTGATCAGTCCGATGCCGTCACCGCTGGACGTTAAACTCGCGACATACCCCGTGTTAAACATGGGAAGCTTAGGAAAACCTCAGGTAACACAGTTCCCCGCACCCAGTGCGGGATGCCTCAGGCCATCACGCCTTCGAGAAGCCCTATTAGGGACGGAAGGCAGACATGCAGAGGCGCAGTGTTACGACACGCCCCCGACACCCGGAGCCACCCGGTCTCCTCACCGCAGGTTGCTGCCCCGACCAGACCCCTTGGAGCGTTCGGGCAGAAGCAGCGTAATTAACCGGTGTCCATAAAGATATGGCGCCGGGAACGAGATTCACGAGCATGTCTTAAATCTATGAGGGAGACCCGGATTAGGCGACGAGTTCCGAGGAGACGTCCACGGAAGGAGGAGCCAACATCCCATCATCCCGGCTTCGATCAAGGTGCAGACGCCCCTGAATAAGGGACGAATGCCGCCCGCCCTTGGAAAGCGGGACCGCGGGGCCACAAGCAGCGCGCGCCCATCCCCTCGGGTCGACGGGTGCACGCGCGAACGCGTCCTGGCGGAACAGCGTAACCCGACGCACATCCGCACCGAAACAGAAAAATGGTGAACCCGACGTGAATCTCTTCTCCTCATTACGAAGACCGATGGCTTTCAGAGGTGTTGGAAGACCATCATGCCGCTCGACCGTGCATTCAGTTTTACCCGCTAGGGGCTGGGGAAGGGAAATCGGGCACTCCGTCTCGCGACGTCGAGGGCCTGGGTTCCCCCCCCATGGAAGGCGTCGTGGCACTAATGGTTGGTTGTCGATTCCTTTTCCTGTCAGTGTTAATGGGTTCTTCTCCCTGCTTTCAGAAATCAGGTCGCCCAATCCAGTGCCCGATCGCCACCCGCCCACTGGCGCAGGGGTAGGGGAAACACCGACGCGGCTACTCCGCGCGGTCCCGCCCGTTCCACAGCCATCCCAGCAGCCGCAGCTGCGGGGCAACCACGCCCTCTCTCCCCCTCGGAGGTCATCCAAATAAGGGTGATCAACAACTTGGTGCGGAGATATGAGGAAGAGGGAGTCATCCCCACCAGGGACATGGCTCGCCTAGACCTCGAGGAAGATGCACCTTGCCACCAACGCCGCCCCCGAGGGCCGCGCAGGGAGGCACCGCTGCCTTCCTCGACGTCCAACCGCTTCGGGAGCTTATCCCCGGAGCGCTCCGACAGTTCCTTCCCCTATGCGGATGAGGTGGAAGACGCCCGGGACCACCCTATCCGGGATTCGCTCCAGGGATCCGCGATGAGGGCTCCTGTCAGGCCACGGCGACACCGCCGCCAGGCCTCTCAAGTCGAAGAGCGGGCTCTCCACCTGCCCGCGCCGCTCATCCCGACTCGTCTGTCCCGACGCCAACGTTGGGCACGAGCGGAAGAGGATTCCCACCTTGGGGCCCTAGCAACAGCAGCCGCATTGGCCCAAGCCACTGTTGGCTCCAGTCGCCAGACCCCTGTGCATCCTGAGCAGGGGAACTTCTATGCCCGACCCGGATCGAGGCCCCGACCGCCCCAAAGGCAGGTTGGATTGACTCTCCCGGTTGCTGGTACAGACAATAGCCACCGCGGACCACCTCGCGGTAGCGCTATTCACCAACAGGGTCTACTCCGTGTGGCCGATCCAAGAGGCATGGGTCACCCCGCCTCCCGATCCCGGCCCGGAGACCTGCCCGGAATCATCTCTCCCCGCATCCCCTTTGATATCTGTCCCGGTGCCCCTCGCACCTTGGTTTCCAGTCCTCTTTTCCCCAGCACCAGTGTGGCCGGAGGACGCCAGGATAGTGATCAGCCATGCCCCGAAGAACCTCCCAGGGGCAGGAAGGCGAGGCGTCGACACCGAGGGAAGAATGTTACGGAATTCCGGACAGAGATCCGACCGGTTCGTTTCTCTGATACAGAGGCAGAGTATGATTCGGCGACAGAGCCCTCCCCCCAATCCCGCCAGTCAGGGGCAGGGGTAGGAATGCGGCACGTCAGCCTCGTACTTCCCGAGAGCGAGATCGATATGATCCCCGCTTCTCTCCGAAGGTATATCCGGAGTAGCGAGGGCCTGGTAGACCCCCAAGGATCAAGCTTGCGGTTGGTACCGGCCCCACTGGAAGCGCCTTCTGCCTCGATCGGAGAAGCCGGAGACCTTTTCTGGGGACCTACGGTCGAACCACGATCTAGTGCACCCTCGGCGAGCACCGACGCTATGGCAGGATGTTCGCTCGCCGGCCCGTCCTATCGTGATGTGGTAGCTGGGGCACCGCCACCCTCAGAGGGCGGCCCGAGATATGGAGGCCAATCGGCCTATTCTCCGTATTCACCGCCGGCCAACCCGTCAGCCCGGCGGCCCGCCTCGGCACCACTGCCAGTTCCCCGTCCGTTCCCAGTCATTGAAGAGGACCAAGGAGATCTGGGTCCCGAGTTTGAGTCGTGGAGCTTCTGGACCGTCCTTGCAGAGGGCCACATCCCTGAGAAGTTTTGGCCAGTCGCGGGACCGGGCTTTGATGCACCCGAATCGCTCACCCCGGATGAGTTCGAATGCTTTCGCCGAACTCTCCGGGAGACTCGCTCCTGTCTTCACCGCCTACAAATGCCATACCCCGAGAGTCAAGTGCACCTGGAGGATATTGGTGAGCAGTGCCGTCAGATTGACCTGGCCACGCTCCCCGCGGTTCAGCACCCCGGGTCATTTGAGCACCACGAGGCCCTCCAACAACGATGCGTTGAGTGTTTTCAAGTACTCCGCAAGGTTATCGAGGAAGCCACTCCCCACGTGTATATCTGTGGATGGGGGCAGTACGCTGCCCTACGCTTCAGTGTGATTCGCCGACAGCCCGATTCACTGGGTGGCCCTGAGGCTATATCCCCAGGGACAGAAACAGTCAATATGGCTGACCTGTCGGGAGAAGGGAATGACTTGGAACTTCTCGATGGGGGCTTCTCACCCGAAGACAAGCCGTCGTTAGAGCCATCGGTGAGAGTTACTCG
The DNA here is from genome assembly GCA_963277665.1 of Viscum album. Taxonomy (NCBI): domain Eukaryota; kingdom Viridiplantae; phylum Streptophyta; class Magnoliopsida; order Santalales; family Viscaceae; genus Viscum; species Viscum album. The sequence continues at coordinate 439,084,495 of OY728158.1, forward strand.
TCACCAGAGGAACCTCCTGGGACTCCCCGCACCCACTGAAGCACTGACGTTGAGCCGTAGCGTCAGCAAAGGTAAAGAGCACAGCGAGGCTATAAAGCCCGCCGACCCATCTGCCTCCATGCAGAGGGCAGAGGAGGATCCCGAGAAGGCTACGCTACGTCAACAGCTCGCCGAACAGAAGAAGCTGGTTGACCAGCTCCTCACCGAGCGCGCTGCAGAACGGCGGCCTGACTACGGTGATCCTAGGCCAGGACTGCAGGGACCGGAACAACCGCTCCTCGACGAGACTCTCCCGGGCAACCATGATTACGCCGTGTTCGCCGACAGGAGAGAGGCCATTGCCTATGGCAAGAGGGCGCGGTATGTTTCGCCACACCCTCCCGAGCGGCGTGACTACCTGAGAGACCCCGCTCGGATTCCTCCCGCTGCCCCAAGGGCCGCTCCGCCCGCCATCCCACGAGCTGCCGAGTTTGACGACCCGGTCGACGACCCGATTGAAGGGCCATGCAATGCGCTCGTGGTTAGAGATCCTCTCCAGGACTGGAACCCATGTCCGGACGATCCGATGGCGGCACTCATCGCCCGCTTGGAAGCCTTGGAGACTCGGCAGGTGGCGATCCCACCGGACGGCAAGCCATACCCAGCATGGGTGGATGACATGCCGGCGCCTCCGGGATTCGGGAATCCCACTTTCGCCCCCTTCAACGGGACTGGAGATCCGAAACAGCATTTGGCCCATTTCAACTCGAGGTGAGGGCCTATGTTGGGGACTCCGACGCAGCAAGAGGCCGCTAAGCTTCGCTGCTTTGTCCAGACACTGGAAGGGCCAGAATTTGTCTGGTACAGCCAGCTCCCCGTCGGGTCGGTAACCAGCTGTGAGGACCTCCGTAGAAAGTTCCTCTACCAGTTCAGTTCCACGACCCGGAAGACAAGTATCGCAGACCTCTTCAAGTGCAAGCAGAGGCCTGACGAGCGAGTCGCGGACTTCGTCGCCCGATGGAAGGGTCTCACGTATTCCCTTGACATGCCATTGACTCAGGAGCAGTTGCTGACAATGTGCGTCGGGAACGTCAAGACCGAGCTGGTCCCTTCCCTGATCACTCAGAATTACCCCAGAGGGTTCAGGGACTTCTCAGACAAAGCTCAACGTCTTGAGGAATCCCTGTAACAGGCCAGTCAGGCACACCCGCTGCCTCCTATGATTCCTGCAAGGAGAGCCAGCAGGGCTGAGCCCGCTGCTGTTTCCCAGATAGAGGCTCCCAGGCCATTGGAGCTACTGCCGGTGAGGCCAGCTCCACAGCCTCACAGGAATCCGCCTCCACGGGCCAAGTTCCCAGCCCAGCAGCGGCAGCCTCAGAACCGGCCGGCCCCTCCGCGTAATGTACCGCCGCAACCCAGGCGAGATAATCAGGGTCCACCTCCTCGGCAGGCCCCTCCAGCCCCTCGTCAAGACCATGCTCCCAGGGGCCCGCGACACCTGACTTACTCATTTCACAAGGATCAGGTTCCCGGTTATTTCTGGAGCGCCCTGGAGCAGAGGATTGTGCGACTGCCTGAGTGTTGGAGGCCGGAGGAGGCACATCTCACGGATAACCCCCGCTACTGCCCCTACCATCGGGCCCTGGGACACACCATCCAGCGGTGCTATGTGTTTAAGGATTGGATCCAAGACCAGATTAACAACAATGTAATCAGGTTGGGCCCAGCTCCAGCACAAGTGGCGGGCGTGTTCGTGGGATCAGATGACGATAGCGGCAATGAGGACGAATGGCAGCCGGTCTCCGACCGCGGGTCCCAGAATTACAAAAACTGGATGGCCCGCAAGACGATCATTCGCACCCATGGAATCATCCGTGCATGCTTGAGTCAGCCTGAGCCCCCAGAATCTGCGGGTGCTGCTTCGGCATCGTCGTCCCAGCCTGCCTCTTCCAAGAAGAGAAAACGGCGGCGGCGCAAGAAGGAAGAGCGCGCCCCGCCAGTTCCGCCACTATCCCGCACTCTCGGCGATTTCATGCCCCCGGAGATGGGGATCCCTCCTCGGATCCGCCCAGTGGTGAATGATTAGTCCGATGACAGTGTTGGGTACGCTTCGGTTAATACCGTCGAGCTGGTAAATCCCTTTTCGGTTCCCGACGTCGACGAACACCAGGTGGACCTCCCTAGTGTCCCCGGTCGTCGCCACCGGCGGAAGAGCCGCAACAACAGGAGCCGCCGGGGCACAGCAGTTGGTACCTCTAGCCAAGCCGTGTACGCCACTGAGACCAGGAAGCAGGCTCAAAGCCGAGCTCAGCGTGCGCAGCCCCCCCATCCGGGGATGACGGATTCACCTCCGCCACTGTTTGTGGTGTGGGACCAGGCAGAACCGCCTCAGCCGCGTCGCGACCAGCTCCGCCCTGCCACGAGTCCGTCCCGGCCTCCTGACCCCAGTACGGTGACCATTTCCCGGGCTTCAACCAATGAACAGCGAGATGCGCCAAGCACCAGTCAGCCGCCGGCCCAACCGGCAAGGCCCGTCATGCTTCCAACCGCAGAGCAACCTCCTGCAACCAGGGGCTCGCGCTTGGCCAAAAAGTATGATGTCCTGAAGCACTTGGCCGACATCCCAGCGAGACACTCCATCCTTGAGGCTCTGCGCATGTCATCTGAGATGCGCGAGGCACTCGCTGAAGCCCTGAAGAGCCCCCTCTAGTTTGAGACAGAGGTTGCGGCTGCAGAGGCCTTTCATGCCGAAACGATTGAGGACGCCGAATGCCAGGCAGTTATCTCGTTCTCTGGTAAGGATGAAGACCCTCCTATACAGGGACACATTCGTCCGCTGTATGTTACCGGCCAGTTCAATGGCCTTGAAGTCCGGTGCTGTCTTGTCGACACGGGGTCCGGGATTAACCTGATTCCAACTCGGACGCTCCGGAGATTGGGGTTGTCTGAGGATGACTTGATCCCCTCCGACCTCAGGATCCAGGGGTACGATCGCACCGAGCAAACCCCGGTCGGCAAGATACGTTTGAAGACCCAGTTCGGTGACTTGGTTGCCAACACCGAATTCATGGTAGTCTCTCAAGACACTGCGTACAACGCATTGATGGGCAGGCCATGGCTCCACCTTCATGCGGCGGTTCCCTCGTCATACCACCAATGCCTCAAGTACTCCCTTAACGGTCGAGTAGGCGTGCTTCAAGGAGATGCCTCTCCTTTTGCCTCAGGTGAAGCCCGCTATATGGACGCGGACTATTACAAGAGAAAGGATAAGCAGGTCCTGGCAGGTGAGGTCGAGCCTGTCGCTGTTGCAAGTGATCCCTGGGCAAGTTTGGATGACGCTTACATCCTCCCGATTCAACGGTTGGACGTAGCCATGGTCTCGACGGCCTGTGGATCTCCTGATGAGATGACCGCGACCGCCCATGCCAACACCAGCGGCCCAGCAGGATCTGGTAGCCCCAATGCAGTTTCCAACGCAGTCTCTCCCGTGGACGATCCCTCCCCGAGTGGAGAGGACGTGGAAGATGCACCCCCAGCCTTTGAGGAGGGCGTCTCCGCCACGGTCGATGAGTTAATACATGTGAACCTTGGAACCGAAGCAGATCCAAGACCCACATTGGTCAGTGCCGCCATGCCCTCTGAGGAGCGGCAGCAGTACGTGAACTTTCTCAGGCAGCACCGTGATGTGTTCGCTTGGGGCTATGACGAGATGTCGGGGCTAGATCCTCAGGTAGCCGTCCACCGCCTTGGTCTCCCGGCGAACCATCGCGGGTTCAAGCAGCCTCCCAGGAAGATGCACCCATTCCACGGTGCCATGGTTGAGGCCTAAGTTGACAAGCTTATCAAAGCCAACTTCATGAGGGAAGTCTAGTACCCCAAATGGCTGGCCAACATTGTGTCGATCAGGAAGAAGAACGGGCAGATCAGAGTCTGCATCGACTTCCGCGATCTCAACCGCCACTGCCCGAAGGATGATTTTCCCCTTCCAGTGACAGAGCTGTTGATTGACGCCACACCAGGGTTCCAAGCCCTCTACTTTATGGATGGATACTCCGGATACAACCAAATTCGGATGGCCCCTGAGGATGAGGAGTTCACTGCCTTCAGGGCCCCCCAAGGTACCTTTTGTTACCTGGTCATGCCCTTTGGCCTGAAGAATTCAGGTGCCACCTATCAACGGGCGATGCACCGCATATTCAAGCCAATCCTCGGCACACTGGTGGAATGCTACGTCGACGACTTGGTGGTAAAATCGTGCCGGCGTCAGGACCATCTCAAAGATCTTGAGAAAGTGTTCGGCTTCCTCCGGTCTCGCTGCCTAAAGATTAACCCGTTGAAGTGTGCCTTCGGGGTCACCTCCGGAAAGTTCCTTGGATTTGTGGTAAGATAACAGGGTATTGAGATCGACCCAGAGAAGATCAGGGCGATTAGCCAGATGCCTCCCCCAGGTAACATCCGGGAACTGCAAGGGTTCCAAGGCCACTTAGCCTATATACGCCGATTCATCGCGAATCTGGCCGGCAAGTGTAAGCCCTTTTCTCGGCTCATGAAGAAAGGTGCCACCTATGTATGGGATAAAGAGTGTCAGACCGCTTTCGAGGAAATCAAGCAGTACCTGCTGCAACCTCCGGCTCTGATGCCGCCTGTATCCGGGAAGCCGCTGGTCCTCTATGTGACCGCCCTGGAACGGTCCATGGGTGCCCTTCTCGCCCAGAAAAACAACGAGGGAACAGAGAATAGCCTCTATTACTTCAGTCGCATGCTCCTCGATGCGGAAGTTAGGTATTCCCCCATCGAGAAGAGCTGCCTGGCGCTCGTATTTGCCGTACAGAAATTACGTCACTACTTGCAGCACCATGAGGTACAGTTGGTTTCTCGGGTAGACCCGTTGAAATATATCCTGAGGCGGCTTATGTTGACTGGCCGTCTAGCGTGGTGGGATGTGATTATCCAGCAGTTCGACATCAGGTATGTGTCTCAGAAGGCCATCAAAGGGCAAGCATTGGCAGACTTTCTGGCCGCTCACCCAACCTCCGCGGATCAGCCGCTGGATCTAGGCTTTCCTGATGAGGCCATCCTCTCGGTCGATCGAGCCGGTCCATGCTGGCCGATGCACTTTGACGGTGCCTCCCGGAGCCCCACCGGTAGAAGTCTCGATAATCCTAAGCTCAACAGAGTGGGCTTGGGTATCGTCTTCATTACCCCGGAGCAGGCCGTACTTCCATACTCTTTCCTGTTGTCAGAGGGCTGTACCAACAATGAGGCGGAATACCATGCCCTCATCACCGGCCTCGAGTTAGCTCTCGAGATCGACGTGCCCCATCTGTGCGTGAAAGGGGACTTCGAGCTAGTTGTTAAGCAGATCAATGGCGACTATGTTGTCAGGAAGCCGGAACTTGTGTCATTGCTGGAGTGCACCCTCCTTCAAATGGCCCGGTTCCCTTCTCGGCCAGAAATTGTCCATATTCCCCGGTCGCAGAACGGTCGAGCAGATGCTTTGGCCAGCCTTGCCGCGTCACGTGCGGAGCCTGAACAGGATAACCTGACCGTCCGCGTGACGCACCGCAGGCTCATCGCTCCCGTTATCCCGGAGGGAGATTGCGGCCCGCTGGTAAGTAACCTCACCACGGTTGCCCCTGTGCCCGGAGCCCCGAGTACCCCAGACATGGCAGTCGAACCAGCCCCTGATTGGAGGGTGCCTTTGGTTGAGTATCTCCAACATGGCATTCTCCCGCCGAATCGGGCCGAGCGCGAGTGATTTCGACGCCGCGCATCGCAGTTTGTCCTCCAGAGCAGTCCCGGCCTGGAGCAGATCCTCTATAGACGCGGATTTGATGGTGTTCTCCTCCGTTGCCTTTAGGGAGTTGAGATCCCACGAGTCATGCAAGAGGTTCATGCTGGTTCATGCGGTGCCCATCAGACTGGGCCGAAGCTGTCCCACCAGATTCGGAGGTTGGGATACTTCTGGCCCTCCATGATCCATGACTGCATCGTGTATGCCAGGAGGTGCCATGCGTGCCAGGTTCATGCGAACTTTGTGCATCGGCCGCCGGAGCCTCTCCATACCACCAGGTATTCTTGGCCCTTTGCAGTCTGGGGGATGGACGTTGTGGGACCTTACCCGCCGGCGACGGCTCGCCAGTGCCGGTTCATTCTGACCACCACAGACTTCTTCTCCAAATGGGCAGAGGCGATTCCACTCAGAGAGGTCAAATCCTGTTCGATCGCTGACTTCGTGACCTCCAACATCATTCATCGATTTGGAGTGCCTCACGCTATCCTCACGGATAACGGAGCCAATTTCCGAGCAGCCGAGTTGAAGAAGTTGTACGCCAAGTACAACATTCGCTCGAACCATACATCTCGCTATCATGCGCAGGAGAATGGACAGATCGAGGCGTTTAACAAGACCCTCTCTAACATTCTGCAAAAGATGGTTGGTCAGAACAAGAAGAGTTGGCCGGACAAGCTCCCCAACGCCCTCTGGGCTTATCGGACGACGACTCGCAATTCCACCCAGATGACCCCTTATTCCCTGGTGTATGGAGCTGAGGCCGTCCTGCCCATCGAGATCCAGTTTCCGTCCTTGCGCACTGCGGTCTATGACCAGCAAGCGCCAGACAGAGCTGCTGAAGCCCGTCTAGTCGAGTTGGAAGCACTGGATGAGAATAGACTTCGCGCCTTGCACAACTTGGAGAGGCATCAAAGCAGAATGGCTCGAGCTTTCAATAAGAAGGTTCGCCTCCGCTCCTTCCTGCAGGGTGACCTAGTGCTAGCCCTAAGAGCGCCAATGATCCCCGGTAGGAAGCCACCCAAGTTGGAGCCCAAGTGGGAGGGACCTCTTGTCGTCCACAAAGTTTATCCCAATGGCACGTACTCCCTAGAGACTATGGATGGTGAGCGTGTCACTCCTCCCACCAACGCTAGGTTCCTCAATCAGTACTTTGTCTGAGTGTACTACGTCCTGCACGACGTTAAACTGCATACGTCCAAGCTGCACGACGTTAAACTGCCCAGCACATCGTCCGCGCGGCAAGACGTTAAACTGCCAAGCATCTTTGTCCGAGCTACAAGACGTTAAACTGTTCAGCATTCGTCCAACATGACGTTAAACTGTACCACGTCCGAGCTACAAGACATTAAACTGTTCAGCGTTCGTCCTGCACGACGTTAAACTGCCTCTCAAGAACTACATGCGGCTTGATTTCCATCCTTATGGGAGACGTAGTACCGCCTGAACATTCATGTTTCAGGCCCAGCCCCATCCTTCGGGAATTTCCATCCCATCTCGCGCCCTTGGCCCAGTTGCCTCTGGGTATGTGGCGTATGGTGTGAACGTGGGGCTATGCCCTCATTCACGTCGGTTTTCTCGCCACGCTGTACGCCCCCCACGTTTGGGGATGCCTTCTGCTCCCCCCTCTTTTCTCTTTTCATCCTGCATGACGTTAAACTGCACTTCAAGAACTACGTGCGGCTTGATTCCCGTCTTTATGGGATACGTAGGACCGCCTGGACATTCATGTTTCATGCCCAGCCCCATATCCCGGGAATCTCTATCCCGCGTTGGGCCTCTGGCCCAAGTTCCCCTCCTTTTTGTGCGAGGCGTATCGCGTGAGCGGGGGATTATGTCCTCATTCACGTCGGTCTACTGGCCGTGCCGTACGCCTCCCCCCGTGTGTGGGACTACCTCACACCCCTCATCGTCCTGCATGATGTTAAACTGCACTTCAAGAACTACGTGCGGCTTGATTCCCATCCTTATGGGATACGTAGGACCGCCTGGACGCTTGTGTCTCAGGTCCAGCCCCGTCTCTTGGTTGATCACGGGGATCTACCGTCTTTTGGTTGCTCTCAGGGTGAGTCCTCCGATCCTTTCCGGTGATATGTTAACATGTTTTGGGTACTTTGGTCTATGACCCGTAGTGTCGGATGCAATCTCGACAAGTCCTGTGTTGCTTGTCGGGCCTCGCGCTTCCTTTTGTTCGGGCCTTCACTCAAAGGGATCCTCGTTAGCGGTTTGGGTACGATGCCTCAGTGCTCTCCTACCGCTCCGGGTCGATTTACCGGTGGGTCCTGGGCCGCAAATCGATATGAATCCTGCGCTTGAGCGGTTGATGCTCGTTTGCTTGCCCCGTTCTAGGCTGACGCGATCGGATGTTGTGTTGCGAATATGGTCAGCGACATCCTTGATCGCCATGTCGGCTCTTTTAGGCTCCGAACATTGGTTGCGCGGTCCTCATCACACTCCGCCTTTGTGCATTGTAGTGGAATCTCGACACTCTCTTCATACTGACCTTCAGTACACCTTTACACGTTAGGCAGGCCAACCAGGGTAATGGTGTCTGTCGAGGCTCCCACGATCTGAGCACCAAGGATATATGATGATGTCCTCCCTAAGGGCCGTGTATAGCTGGACCCTCGTCCCCATAAGGAGGAAGGAGTCGCCCGAACAATCGCGTTTTGGGCCCAGTATATCTGGAGGCTAGCATCTCTGCCCCTCGGGTGATGGACATACGCAGGCCCCTATCCCAGGATCCTTTTCCTGGAATCGTGCGTGACCACAGGGCTGGGTATGTTCCCACCTCCGCCGTGTCCGCCGTATCGCGATAAGCGGATTCCTCCATGGTCCGAACCACACGACCTTAAACTGTGTTGTCTGGTCCTACCACACGACCGTAAACTGTGATCGTCTTGGCCGCCCGACGAGAAATGGCACTGCATTGTGATGTTCCCCTCAGGGGACACTCACGTTGGGCGCTGGTTAATAACCATGCCATTCATCAATGCCTTTCATGGCTTGATTATTGTGGCGACACCAGGGATTCCTTAGTCACAGGCATGTCGCTGCACAAATAAAAACCATCCATCTTTAAGGACAAACAAGAAATATCAAATACCGCTTCTTCTGTGTGCGAGGGTCAGAACCGCACCCTTCCCCGCGCTGGTGCCCGATTGTGTTGCGCCGCGCTTCAAGAACTACGTGTGGCTTGATTCCCATACTCATGGGATACGTAGGAACGCCCGGATGTTTGAAACTTCGGGTCCAGCCCCCCACCTCTTAAAGATTCCCCCCTTCTCTGGGGAATCCGCCGCCTTCAGGCCACCCTCAAGGTGTGTCCCTCGACCCCTTGCAGTGGTCCACTGGTGTCAAGAGTACTCTGGTTTATTTCCAGGAGGGTCAGGTTTAGCTTGGTCAGGTTCCTTCCATTTTCAGGCTTCGTGCTCCCTTTCATTCGGACCCATCGCCTACGCCCTGGGTGGAGCCCCCGTGAACGGTTTGGACACAATGCCTCAGTGCTCTCCCACCGACTCGGGCTGGTGCCCCCAATGGCCTCGGGCAGCAAATCGATATGAATCCTGCGATTGAGCGGTCGATGCTCGTTTGCTGCCTTATTCCATCAACGGTTAGTGCGATATTGATGCTGCGTTTCCGCCACGGTTGGCAGTACTCCCATATTGTTACGCCGGTGCCCCCAGTCCTTGAGTGAATGGCCGCATGATTCACATCACTTTTTCCACCCCCCATTCTGACCAGGCAAAATCTCGACACTCTTGACACTATCCCTCAGTGCATCTTCGCATATCCAGGGGATAGGACCACGATGTGGCGTACTTTGAGGTTCTTATGGTCCGAGCTCTAAGACCTTAAACTAAGATCTACTCTTATGGTCTGAGCTCTAAGACCTTAAACTAAGATCTCCTCTTATGGTCCGAGCTCTAAGACCTTAAACTAAGATCTCCCCTTATGGTCCGAGCTCTAAGACCTTAAACTAAGATCTACCCTTATGGTCCGAGCTCTAAGACCTTAAACTAAGATCTACTCCTATGGTCCGAGCTCTAAGACCTTAAACTAAGATCTACCCCTATGGTCCAAGCTCTATGACCTTAAACTAAGATCTCCCCAAATGGGATTATGCGTCCTGCATGACGTTAAACTGCACTCACAGAACTACGTATGGCTTGATCTCCAGCCTGATGGAGTACGTAGGAATGCCCGGGCATTTCGACTCGGGTCCAGCCTCAGGGATCGCTAAGTCCTGCCCCTCCTCGTCGCCGACCGTCTGGCCTGACTTCGGGTAGAGTGGTGCAGTTGTGATATTCTCCCCGATTCAGCTCGGGATGCCCCATCGCAATGATGGGAAGCGACGGTTTCCTCATCAAAGAGGTTCTGTCTGAGAATTGGGGTGATTCACGGCCAGATTAGTGCATCCGCCTAATACGCTTTCCCCACGGTGGCGCAATTTTGAGAGCGTTGGATTCTATCCGAACAAATCGTCACTTCGCCCCACGCTTCGCATGCCCTGTTGATTTGGATTTCAACCCTTGTGCCTGAAGGAACCCCCAAAGCGGCATTGATGATGACATGTGATCTGCCTCCAGCAATATGAATGATGACCTTCGGTCCGTCTATCGCAGTAGTATGGTCGATTGATCCATTGTCCTCTTGCCGTCTTGGGCATTTCCTGGAAGGCCAACCGTTGTGGATTTCTGAGTTCGGGACGCGCGATTCACCCTTTCTCATTTCCCTATGTTCGGGTAAAATCTCAACGCCCCTAGCATTGTCCCGCTCGTGTTTCGGAACAAGTTGGGGGGATGATACATTGATTAGGCTTGAGGTCTCCTTTCCTAGGAATGACCTCCCTCTTTTCTCTAGAAATCCAGGCCCAATTGCAGATGCCTGATGCTTGGTTAGCGCTCCCGCAAGACAATGAATTGTGGTCGAGCATGTTAAGCCAAAGGATGCAGATAAATATGGTGATTCATACAAATGGATCGAAATATTGAGTAGCGGAAGCAGATGTTTTGGGAATGGAAAAACAAAGCCCCTAGGGATTAGCATGCTGGATAAGTCTTTCTAACGCCGCTACCCTTTGGCTGGCGGCCTCCAGAGCTGCTTCTCGCTCTCTGCGTGCCCTCTCTTTGTCGGCGGTCGCAGCACGCAGTTCGTCGATTCTGGCCTGTGCACGCTCCCGCTCGACTTGAAGTGTGACCATCTGTTGGCCCGCCTCCATCATCTGTACTTGGGCGTCAATCAGCTGGGCTGTTAGTTGCTCCACAAGCTCAGTGCACGCTGCGACGAAGGCCTCCTTCTCTGCCGCCTGCCCTTCGAGGCGCCGGACTTCCTGCTCCGCCACGATGAGCGCCCGCGTGCTCTCCGACATGTCCCGACTTTGTGTGACGTCAGCACGCCGGCGGCTCTCGCGCATCTTTTCGGCCATGAAATCACTGACCGTTAGATGGACGCGTTGAGCATCAGCTCCCCCGGCACACAGGAAGCGTAGCCAGGTTTGGAGTGATCCCATGCGCCCCAGCCACTCCGATGGGTCTCGCTTGAGGAAGCGCTGGATGCACTTCCACCCCCTTCGGCGCGCTATCCGGCTCTCCTCGACCGCCTCCGCATCTGAGTCGTCCATCTCCTCAGGGTCGGCAGGCCGGTAGGCAGGGAAGGCAGCCAGCAGGTCTGCTGCAGGGTCCGCCCCTGGGATGTCCTCATGGGGGATAGGTTCCCCAACATCTGGACGACCTTCTCCTCTCTCCCCAGCGGCGTTGACAGCCTCGTCAGCCCCCGACCTCTCTCCGATGTCAGCACTGCCGACGTCCGTAGCCCCTTGATCAGCAGTTGGTGGGGCCGGCTCGGTGTGGGAAGTCTATTCCGGAGCAAGCGGCATGTCCACCACTGGTCCACTCGTGGATGGCCCGGGTTTGGCAACCCGACGAGCCTCCAGCGTTGAGATCACTGCGCAGGGCATGCCGTGGTTAGTCACGGATCGTCAACGGCAAGCACCAGAAGTAAAGTAAGGAGACTTACGGGAGTTCAGAGCGTCATCTTCCGCTATCCCGGCCGCCGCAGGAGCAATTGCAGCAGGGGACCCTTCCGCGCTTTTCAATTCAATGATGGGTGTCTGGCCCCCGCCTTGTCCTGCTGGCGCCTCTCCTACTCCCGATGAGGACGCCTGACCAACATCTGTGCGCTCCAGAGAAAGGTGGAGAAATGGGTTAGAAGCTGCATAAGAGAATGGATGAAGCAGGTTGAGTAGGGATAGAAGCGGACCTCGAGGAGATCAATGACATCAACATTGTCAGAGCCGGCCACCTCGCCGCTCTCCCGTGGGCTCCCCTGGTGGGATCTTCCCTCGGAGCCTTCGTCCTCCCCCATCTCCTCCTCTTCCTCGGAGTCGTCGCCACTGTCACCTTCCTCCGGCGGCATCTGTTATGGAGCGGGCTCTAGACCGAGCATCACCTTCACCAGAAGGGATGGCTCCGCACGCTGACCACGTTGGCGCGCATACTCGTCCATGGCCGTCAGATACGCATACTGTCGGTTGAAGTCCACCCTGTCGGCGATATGGAGGCGCCCGACCTCTGGCAGATAGATTCCTTCTCTGAGTATCTTTCGCCAGATGGCGTCGGTCCCCAGTGACTGCTGCAGGGTCATCCAGGCCGACCACAGCGCCGGGAAGACTGCATCGTGGGAGGGTTCGAGCAGACGTCTCACCTGCTTCCCGGGACGCTCCCCGACCGCCGCATGTGCCCCCTCCTTGGGTGCTGAAGTCGTGGCGGCAGCTTGCGATGTGCCCGCCGCAGAAGTTCCTGCCCGCGCCGGCTCCGCTGCTTGGCGCGCCTCCATTCTCCCCCCGTGTGGCGGCGCCTCGCCTCCTTCCTTGACGCCCGGTCTCCGCACGGGTAACCTCGAGCCGCCGAACTGGCTTCCGTAGAAGCCCCTCGGGGTACGCGATGGCCCAGTGTTCGGCGTACTCGGTTGCCAAGCCTGCGTCGACCCCGGTAGGAGGAAGAGTGATGACGTCGCCAGAGCCGAAAGCGGCAAACATCAGCCACATCTGGCGAAGGACGCAAGGGTTCGTCTCCTCCCGGACAATAGTGAATACCCTCTTCGGCATCCGCTGAAGGCACCCGAACTGCCTGGCGAACCGGGTTGGCACGTAGGGCTCGCAGATCACCTTCCCGTCGATCCGAGCCACGAGCACCCCGCCCCGCATGTTCAGGAAGTACTCGTGCTGCTCCAGCGGACCCTGCCCGTTGTCGATCATCTGGCCAACGGGAGTGGGGAACGGGCTGAAGTTGAAATTGGCATGATTGAAAATCCGAATCCTCACGCCCTCCTCACTTAGGGTCATCGGAGCGACCCCCGCAATGTTCAGCAGGGAGGGTCGCAGGCCGTTGCCCGGGGGAATGATGGCGTTCGGAAACGTGTACCCACCAAGGTGAGCAGCCACCCAGCCGTGGAAGAATTGAAAGGGCCCACAGATCTTTCGTGGCGACCCCCCTCGTGAGATGCGTCCCAGGATGGCGTACAGCTTATTCAACACTGGGACCCCGAGGTTGTATCTTTTGTTGGCGGCCATAGCACCCGCCATCGCCAGCGTCGTCGGGCGAACGCCCATTCTCGCGTCCCGCACTGGCAGGAGCCACCCACTCAGAAAGGTGGACAGGAACGCCGCGTACCGGACATTTGGGTCCCAGGCCTCGATGACGCGGTACCCCCATGAGCGGTAGTCGCCCGTCTCCAGGACCCGCCAGTACGACCCGTTCTGGCTCCTCTGAGCCGTGGTCGGGCACCGCTTCCCCCTGCCTGGCATCTTGACCGCCGGGTCATGCTCCAAGAACTGGCCGAACCACTCCTTGTAGGCTATGTCCTTGTGGAAGTCCTTGATCCCGAGCCGCTGCGTAGCCAGGTCAAGAAGATGCCATGTCAGAATGGGAGTCCGTGACCTGTCGTCCCAGATGTTCTTCGGAGGCAGGAACTCATCGTACTGGTAACCCTCCAGCGGGATACCTCCGATGCAGTGGATGTACCAGAGACCAATGCCGACCTCCCCATGGTGAAGATGGAAGGTGTTGGTATCCGGGGACTAGCGGGTGAACAGCTCCGGCCCGAGCTCGGACTGCTGGTAGAAGTGGAACTGCGACATCCACACCGCCTCAAACAGGCCGATGTACCGCAGCTCCTCCGCGAAGTGATCGCAGTTGTGACGTACCCAGAACGCCCAGGCCCACTCACTGGTGAAGTTGCCCCCAGACCGCAAGTCCCAGTCCTTCAGCCAGCCCTTGGTGTCGTCAGTAACACTCTGGCGATATGTGCTCGAGTAGAGGGCTGGAGAATTCTCCGCAGTAGGCTCACCCCCGTCAATGTTTCGCGTCCTCGGGTTCAGGACGTAGACATCTAAGTGCCTGGTCTCCTTGGCAGGATGCCCATTGTAGGTGATGTTATAGCGGGGAAGCTCGTCCTCCCGAGTCACCTAGGTCCGTGGCGCATCAACCTCGAACCCTGGCACCGGAACCTCATCTAGGATGCCGAAGTTCCAGAGCGGCAGGTTGTCTGACAGTGGATATGTCTTCTGGGCTGGCGTCAGCAAGTCGAACAGGGATTGATTGTTGGAAACAATCTCCTTGGCTCCGTAGACCTCCTCGTTCGTCGCCATCTCAGCTCTGCGAGTGGCGGCATCCCCCTCATTTCCTTGATGCGCGGCCATCTCAGAAGCTCCGGGAGTCGTGCAGGTTAAGGGATGAAGCGTGTGGAATCGGACGAGGCTGGCAGAGAAGTTTGAGAGTTGGCGCGTAATCCTAGTGGACGGCGCGCAATCGGGAAGTCTGTCGCGTAAAACACCGGGTGTTCGCGCAAAAGATGGCCGAATTCCGGACAGGTTTGCGCGACGAGCGGGTGAATTCCGCGCCGGAAAGGGCAATTTCGCGCACGAGAGCTCGGATGCTTATCGCGCGGAAGGCCAGTGTACGGTGCGGGGGACCCATGGCCCCTATTTATAGGCGAGGCCGGGGTCCGTGCTGCACGGAAAGCGCTTTGCGCGACTGCAGCGGCGAATTTCGCGCCCGACGCCCTTTTTGCGCGCCACAGTCCCGCGCCACCCAGGACTTCGGCATTCCGGCGTCTCCCTCGGAACCCGATCGTTGCGACCTCTCGCCGATCAGATTCCGAGGGGGGGCTTTTGTAGACGCCGGAAAAGTCCGTTGTTCCCAAACAAAGCTCCGGATGCGGAAAGCGAGGTCATATTTGGAGTCGGAAGCACGTTTCGGAGGGCCCGGAGGCCTTGCGCGGAATTTTGGAGACCCGCGCGCAAAGTTGATGAGCCGCGCGCAAACCTCCCGGGATGCGCGCAATGCGCTGAGCCGGCGTGCAATTTTGCGCGCCAGTGGCCTGCGCGGCTCCCTTGCGCGCCGGGCCCGATTCCGCGCCCGCGAAGAAAATTCCGCGCCCGAGAACCGGATTCCGCGCCAGGGGTTGCCTATAAATATAAGGCGACCCCCAACGTTTTGAAGGTTGCCAGAATTCGAACGGTCTCTCGTGCGCACAATCCAACCCCTTCCGCGCGCAATGCCGATCTTCAGGTAACCTCTTTTCTTTCGCGCAAGAAAGCCTCGGGGTTCGCCTTCGCGCGCAATCCCTTTGGCTCCTTTCCTTTGAATAACGCTTCACTCAAAGGCATTTGCGCGCAAAAGAAGCCTCTTGCGCGCAATTGCCTCCGGGTGCACGCAATCCAGCCCGATTGCGCGCACCCCCCCATTTTCAAAGTGGCCATTCGATTAAAAAATGAGCCGTTGCCCCCGTGCGCTATCTGAAGCCCGGTGCACGCAATCTCAATCCTCCGCGCGCAAAGCGCTGGCCCAATTGCGCGCCAGCCCACCCACTTGCGTGCCGACCCGCGGTATTGCGCGCAAAGCCCCTCTTTTGCGCGAAAACCGCTAGGGTCACCCCCTTTGACTCCCTTTGGGTACCCGCCTACGTGGCGCCCGATGACCCTCATCCCGGGTGCCCGCGTCGTGCGTCGTCTTCCCGTGCGGCCCCCTTAGGCTTGCGCGAAGTGACACGGACCTATCGGCGGCTTCTACATCCCGCACGACGTTAAACTGCACTTCGTCCGCACTGCAAGACGTTAAACTGCCAAGTGTTTCGTCCAACATGACGTTAAACTGTACCACGTCCAAGCTGCACGACGTTAAACTGCCTAGAATATCGTCCGCACTGCAAGACGTTAAACTGCCAAGTGTTTCGTCAAACATGACGTTAAACTGTACCACATCCAAGCTGCAAGACGTTAAACTGCCAAGCACCTTCGTCCTCAACACATGACGTTAAACTGTACTTCGTCCGGCAAGACGTTAAACCGTCCGTTTCGTCCTCAACACACGACGCTAAACTGTACTTCGTCCGGCAAGACGTTAAACCGTCCGCTTCGTCCTCAACACACGACGTTAAACTGTACTTCGTCCGGCAAGACGTTAAACCATCCGCATCACCCGATCCCGTGCCCCGCACGCAGGGTCCTCCCGGTTTGGATGTGGCCCCCACCCGCTCGTCTCTGCAGGGATGTCGAGATTGGAGTGGCCTTCACCCACGGGGGTAGAGTGTTGCAAACATAACGAACTACGTGGACTTTGATCCCTGTATTCTAAACGGGGTACGTAGGAAGCCTCTCCGAGGTTCAAGCCCACCACCTGGTCTTCCCGGTTGTATTCACGTCGGTTCGTCCATCAGTGGACCCATCCTGGGTTCACACTTGCGTCGATTCACCTATGAATCCGCTCTTGTGGGGGACTGCACATGTGTATCTCCATTGCACTTCCCCACTGCCGTTTTCTATTTCTCTCTCCAGAACGAACTACGTGGACTTTGATCCCTGTCTTATAAACAGGGTACGTAGGAAGCCTCTCCGAGGTTCAAGCCCGCCACCTGGTCGTCCCGGTCGTATTTACGTCGGTTCGTCCATCAGTGAACCCCTCCCGGGTTCACACTTGCGTTGATTCACCTATGAATCCGCCTCTATGGGAGACTGCACGTGTGTATCTCCATTGTGCTTCCCCACCGCCTCGATCTCTTCGTGAGTCAGCTTGCCAACGTCCAGCTTGACGTAAAACTGTGATCCACCCGACCGTTCCGTCCCCCTCTGTGCGAGGTGGTTCGGTTCAATCCTCCGCCCGGCGGCCTCGACCTCTTCGTGAGTCGGCTTGCCGACGTCCAGCATGACGTTAAACTGTATATTCGAACTACGCTGACTTTGATCCTCGCCAACGCGCGGTACGTAGGAAGCCCCTACGGGGTCCAAGCTCTTCACTCCATCATCCATCCTGATCCTTATCCGGGCTGCCACATCCCGGTGGGGGTCATGCCACTTCACTCCACTCCACACCACTTGGGAAGACGCCCATGCGCTGGCCCCAGCGTCGGAGGTTCCCCGCAAGGGGTTCTGTCATCTGATCCACTTTTCGTGTTGATCAGTCTGATGCCGTCCCCGCTGGACGTTAAACTCGCGGCATACCCCGTGTTAAACATGGGAAGCTGAGGAAAACCTCAGGTAACACAGTTCCCCGCACCCAGTGCGGGATGCCTCAGGCCATCACGCCTTCGAGAAGCCCTATTAGGGACGGAAGGCAGACATGCAGAGGCGCAGTGTTACGACACGCCCCCGACACCCGGAGCCACCCGGTCTCCTCACCGCAGGTTGCTGCCCCGACCAGACCCCTTGGAGCGTTCGGGCGGAAGCAGCGTAATTAACCGGTGTCCATAAAGATATGGCGTCGGGAACGAGATTCACGAGCATGTCTTAAATCTATGAGGGAGACCCGGATTAGGCGACGAGTTCCGAGGAGACGTCCACGGAAGGAGGAGCCGACATCCCATCATCCCGGTTTCGATCAAGGTGCAGACGCCCCTGAATAAGGGACGAATGCTGCCCGCCCTTGGAAAGCGGGACTGCGGGGCCACAAGCCGCGCGCGCCCATCCCCTCGGGTCGACGGGTGCACGCGCGAACGCGTCCTGGAGGAACAGCGTAACCCGGCACACATCCACACCGAAACAGACCCCATACATCATCTCTTAGATTCCTGTTGATTGGACTTTTCCCTTCCCCCCATCCTTGATCATTAATTATACATGTGTATAATAGATCCCTTAAAGAGTATGAGAATAAACATAGTAGAAAACCAACAGTTCATCCATAACATATGTGAGTAATAATTTCTAATAGTTTATTTTACAAAATTAATTCAATTAACAATAAAAACATATAGAAACAAATTATTCCAAGTTGTCATGTATTATCAAATCATCCATGATCTCTATCCCCACATACATCAACATTAATCCCATGAGGAAGATATTGTTGGTCACTACACATCATAAGTTATGAACCAAGTCTCCTAATATAATGTCACCCTATTCATAACAGTCTGTTGTTCATGTTTTGTATTTACACCACACCATATTACCCACCTAATGGTCATTGTTAATATGAACACTCATTCCTCACCATAAAATGGTCATAATATTTGGATGAAGATATGATCCAACAGTCATGTTCGATGAATTGTTATGTAAACATCACCCATTCAGGTGAATATCCCATATTATAATGTATATCATTGGATACCAAAAACCAATACACATTCTGATCTCACAACGGCTGATATGTATTTGACTCATATCATACCATAAAATGATTTATCTTCCATATCTATTGTGAAATTATCATGGTACCCCTAAATGGTGTCATATCTTTAACATTATAAAACTTTTTCATCCTGATACATTATAAAAGGTTCCAAATATTTAGAAATAGAAAATATTATACATAAAATTAAAAGTTAAAAATGGAATACCAAAAAAATTAATATTGATGTTACACACACACATTCAAACTGAAAATAAATTTGTTATAAAGGAAACATATAAAGAATAATATAACATATCATGGATAGGTGTCAAGGGGAAACTCAAATGACCACAGGTAATATATTTCAATAATTGATTCCAATAATAAATGATATAATCCATAAAACATCATATACAAGGCCATTTTTGATAAGTATCTTCCAAATACAGTATTATAGACCTCATCATCATGGATTCCAAATAAATTAATAACCTAAAACAAGAAAAAACCAATGGTCCCAAAATCTAGCTCTAAAGTGACATGAATTTCCATTAGTAGAGATTCTAGTCAGAAATAGAAACACATGAATGTATGTTACTTGCTAAAGATGATCTATCAAGAGTGACACCAATGAGACATCAACGAACACCGATGACTCTCAAGAAAGGTCCTTTTATAGAAATTATTTCGGTCAACTATATAGAATAAAAAAAATATAGGATAATATATGACATCCCCATTGAAATATAGTCTATGATGGAAATAATAAATCAATACCAACCAAGATTGAATCACTAGAGTTCTACACCATAACACCTCAAACGAAAATCACCATCAATGGCGGATAAAATGAGGCATTAGATTGAAAAAACTAGTTTAGATAAATATAATCAAACAAGTTAGAAGTCATAAATGAAATCATGATTTATTTTACAAATAATTTCTTCTAGAAATCATTGGTTTAAATGAATCATCCTGATTATGGAGGCTAATTCAATTATTTTGGGATTAGATTGAATTACTAAAAAATTAATGCAACTGAAATTAATCTACATAAAATTTCCATTTTATTTGCTAAATATTATAGAGAAGATCATATGTTTTGAATTTTAAAAATATAGAATGACCATCACCATTCCGACCACCAAAACATGACTATCACCATGGTGTTCTTGAGACTCCAAAAAATAATCATCCCATAATTTGAATTTGACAAAGCATTTTCTGTTTTCCATCACCAATCCTAATAAACACAGAATGTAAATGGCTTTTATACAAAATTTTACACATTTACCATTTTACATAGAGGAATCAAGGTCCAAAAAGTCTTGCTTGAGGATGTGGTTTTGTTCGTTTGGAACAAAAAATTCATACAAACCCCAAATTTAGGCTTATAAAAAACTCTAATGGTAACTGATCCAATTTTCAACTATCACATTAATAAAAATCACTTTATATATAGAAAAATAGTCATTAATATTACCTTAATTATAATGGTCTTAAATAAACAACTTAGAAAAATAATTTCCCCCAATGTTATCAGACAAGAAAAATTGAAATATAAATTTCAAAAAATATGTTTGTCTAAAAATTTACGGTATATATTTTTAATGAATGATCATATTTGAGATCATTATGAACAATTAGACCATCATTATTCATACATGCATATATTCCTTGTAGTATTTATTTTGTTCATTATGAAATAAGGCAGAAACTAAATTCTTTTCACAAATTTCATCATAAAATTGCTAATATATTTCTATAAAAAAATATAAAAAAGATGATATATCGAAGAATTAATATATTATCAATATATAAACATTTTAATAAATTATATATGGATTATAATATTATTTATAATATATTAAAGAATAAAATAGATATTTATAAGATTCATAAAAAATTATTTAAAAATAATATAAGATGATTTCTTATATAATGGGAGATTTCATACAGTTCACATTTATTTGAGGAACTAATGAAAAAAAAATTTTAGATGTTTTCTTATCTTATAGTCAAAGAAGGACATCAAACCAATCTAAAAATACATGACTTACAATTATAAATATGACATATATTACACCACTAAACATAAAGTAATGTTATAAAAAAAATTATAGAAAAAAAAATTAAATTTTTATATAGTTTTTATATTATTATATTTATGAATTTATTAAAAAAACACGTTTGGAAATTTTCCATTTCCTTGTTTTGTGTTCCTTAAATTTTTTAATTTATATTTTTTTATATTTTCAATTTTTAATAGTTGATGAAAATGATATTAAACATAATTTTAGTTTTGTTTCATTTTTCATTTTTCATTTTTATAATAGATATTAATTGTTTAGATATAGTTTAAAATGTCATAAAATACATGAAATAGTTAATGTACCAATTGATACATTAGAAAACTCCATATGTTATTAATTCTATTTATAAAAATGCACCATTATTAAATATAATTAGCGATATAGAGGTAGTTTAACCAGTATAAATTATTCTCTCTATAACATATTACCTATACCATATGAAATAGATAAAATTTAGTTATAATAAATGAAAATATGTGTAATATTTTAATTGGTTAAGTAAATATAACTCAATATTTTTTTCAATGAGGAATGATTGTTTGGAACTTATTTCGAGGACAAGAGTTTATATTTCCATCTGTTTTTTTCAAAGATAAAATTCATTTTCTAAGGTCGTTATTAGGTTTCAAAAATATAAAATTCACAAAACATATTGATATATGGATTCATCTATTATAGAACATTGTTAAAAATCACCCATATGCTCATTAAAAGTGAAAATATCCTAATCATTATGCGGATAAAATGTTCTTTTAGTTAAATAAGGTAGTTTTTATTCACCATTCTAAAAATAATAACTTTATTAACATGATAAATCATTTAATGTTTAACCTATTAAATTTCATTCATTATAAAAAAATAAATTCAGAATAAATCATCTATAATATAAGAATTATCATTCAAATTGGCATGCAAATCAATATTTCTAGTGAAATTTTAAAGAAATTAACAATGACATAATATTTTATAAATATTATCAGTGTCAATGTAAATATACTCTGTATATAAATAATTTTATAAATTCATTTTAAAATCAATATCAGATAAAAAAATTCACAGAAAATTTGTTAAGTCCAACAACATTCAATTCTGTTTTTGCATTAATACAAAAAATTTCATTAATAAATATATAATCCAAATTTGAATTGAATCCTTTAATTTCCATATAAATTAAAACATTAAAATTATTCATAAAAATAATTTTCTAATCGAAAATGATTCAATTTACATGCCCACTCATTTTAATTGGGAAATTCATCGAAAACATGTTCCAAAATATGTTTTTGTTCGAAATGCTATTGAATATTATAATAATAATAAATGAAAAAGAATTAATTTATGAATAAAAATATATAATCACAATATGTATCATCATTTCTAAAAACTATTTCAATAATTTTATAAATTATATTTTCATATATATAATTTTTTTTAGTAACAAACACTTGTGAAAATTTACCAATAGAATCACACTATGCCACTTTTTCATTCAAAATTGAATCATAAGGGGACTCATGTGAAATAAATTAAAGGTAAGTTTATCAAACATAGATTAAATAAAATACTCATCATCATGATACTATTCATACATCTCATATTTATATTTTTTATTAATATTTTGATAAACAATGATTAAAATAGAGTTCATTACCACAAAAATACAATATAAATTCTTATAAAATTTCACAAATTTTAATTAAATGTATCTTAGTATTTGATAACACTATCTTGAATCATCATTTTCATTCTTATATGTTTGTAATTTAGGTTGATATGCAAAAGTTTAATTAGTAAATTGAAGACATGGATATTATTGGATTATTTCATTAAGTGTTTTTTGGTATATAAGTAATAATTTTAATTTTTTTATAATTACATTGATATATTATTATTTTGATAATAAAATTAAACGATATTTTGATATTAAAATTCATTAAATGGATAATTTGGATAAAATGCAACCTTAATCTCAATTTAACTAGAGTTTTGATAATTATTTAATTCCCAATAATCATTTATGTTTTTACATTATTTATCATTGCAAATGAAATGATGTTTTTAATATACATGAGACTTATACGATCTTATTAATAATAATAAATTCATCATGGGTGATAAAATAAAATTTTATTATGGTTGTTTAATAGATTTTAATTTTAATTAAAAATGTTATTGTATTTAAAGAAATTTGCCTTATAATTTTTTTTTGAAATATCTAGATTTTTTAAAATTATTTCTAATTAATTAATTATTATTAAATTAAAATTCATATTGATTATAATTACATTAATGAGGATGAATTCATTGAATAAAACTTTTTTACAACATATTCATAAATAAAATGAATTATTTGGTTCAAAATGGATGTAAAAATACACACCACACAATGACATTACAAAATTCTTAATCATATTGCAATACAAAGCTAATGGAATATATATAAAACTATAAGAACAAAGGGAAAACTAATTTCACACATTATACTATTTGAGAGAAAAAATATCAAAATAATAAATAAAATTGAATACAGAGAGTACTTATGAATGAGTTTTTTCCATAAATATATCTTATTGTCATGTATTGGAATTTTTTTAAAATGTGATTTTTTTAATATTCGTATTTTTTCTCTTCCAAAAATGTCATTTTTTAGATAAATAAAAGATATATTCCTAAATGATAATGCTATAATTTTGGTTTTGAAATATGTTTTCAAAATATTTAACACTCAAATTACACCACAACCTCATTAATGTAGAGGAAGTGAAGATATCTGGTCATTCTTATCTTAATAAAGGCATTTTATTTACTATGCCAAATTTTCCATAATGAATCAATGGGATTTAAAATTTTCAATGTGGATTTGATTGTGAATTTTTGATAAAAATAGAATTAAAATGAATGAATGGCCATCTTATGTTATTGATCAAATTATCAAAAATAAATACTCATATTGAAAAATTAATCTCAATTAACCCTCATCAATGATCAATATAAAATTAAAATATTATTTTGTATTATTATATTGGCTTGTGCTTTGAGGATTAAATTGTAGAATCAACTTTGAATTAAAATTAACACAACTATAGTTGATAGTAATGAAACTATTATACTCATAATTGACTCATTTAGTGTGGTTTTTAATTATTATAATATTATTGATTCTGAATTCATAAACACTTTTTGAATGTATATCATAAAGAATTAGAATCATTGATAAATCTAAAAATAAATGGCTATTTTTTATTGATATGATCATTGTGTTGTGAACCTGATAGATGGTATTATGTAAAAAATGGACACTATAATGGAGAGTAATAAAATAAAAAATAATAATACAAAAAATCATATGGATTGATGTTTTATCCAAATAATCTACATGATTTTTAATATTTGAACAAGAATTTTACATTTTGTAAAAAAATTAATAAACCAAATCATAACATCCACTCTATTAGTTTTGTAAGAATTTATAAGACAAGTATAGATTTGTAATTATCTGGAGAAGAATTAAAACCATCTAATTAAATTATTTATTTCAATTATGATTATTTGTTAAAATTAACATTACTAATATTATTTTACACAATATTGGATGCAAAGAATTATATATAATTCCTATAGAACTATTATGTAACTTATTTCATTTAAAATGATAAAACAATAAGAAAAATAAAATATCTATCTTAGAAATAATATAATATAATATTCATTAATTTACATGAGATATTTTTTCAATTTTGTGTTGACTAAGATATATCATGTACAAATTATCATGATACACTATCCTAGAACATTCCTTTTATTTCCCTCCAAGACATGACACTTCATCGAGATTCAATCTTCTTCATTTGAGTATTATATACACACTTCCAACTCCATTCATGTATCTATAAAGGAATATCAACTCATTTACAACATGATTAACCCAAAAAAGTTATCATTTACTGTAACTGTTGTTAATTCTTTTCAATTGATTCCACATATCAAAACCAACATTAATCGGTGATTCTTTCTCTATCATTGGATAAAAAATTGACAAATGATAGTGCATTATTCACAAGTATTCATACCACCCTATATAATTTCTATGATTTAAATGTTTTTGTAAAGTGTTCTATTTATAATATGTTGATCTTGATATTATATATTGATTTTAATAATCTTTTAGTGTAATATTTATTATATGTTGGAATTTTTTATTTAATTTCTTTATCAATTTATTTCTCATAAATATGATATGTTTTTTCCACTAGTTTTTCGTTCTTCACTGATTTTTTATTTGTATAAAAATGGATACACTCGCATATTTAGTCATATATTTTTTGACCTGATTACTATTATGAAGAATTAGGATTTTATGTTTTAATCTTATACAGATTCTGAAAATCAGGAAAATATTATTTTGTGAAAAAATCTATTAGAAACTTCTAATATATGAATTCAATTTTGTTAATTTTTCATTCACATATCTTTATTATTATGTAGATTTATGGTTACATCAATTAAATAAAACATATTGGTGGCCTAAATAATAATAGAATAATGAAAGAATCAAAAATGTAATATTATGATGACTTGTATGCACCATTTGTATGATTATAAAAAAATAATTATATCTACAATATTATGTTTGAATTTGTAATACTTTTGTAATATTTAAATCAAAATAATTCTAAATCGGTAATATTATATTTTCAAATGAACTAGATAACTATATGTATTCATAACTATTTATGATGATAATAAACATGTAAATTATTATATATTATTATTGTCACGACCTGTCCTCGGGGCCCATGCCGTGACTACCCCAAGACCACCTTCCATAGGCCAGGGGATGGCGACTAGCACCAAGGCGTAAATCCATGAAATAGGGAAGGCATTGCCTTTGTAAAGTAAACAAGCACCATAGAGTAAACAAGCGGAAAAGTAAGCACAAAGTAAAAAATGTAACAAGCTGTGCTGAAAGTAAAAAGGGGCCTGAAATACAAGCCCAATTGTAAAGTACAAATGAAGGGAAGAACAGCAACTGAAAGGAAAAGACGCAGTGTCGAGCCATCCTCTGGAAGTCCCAGCTGAAGGGTGAGCACAGATAGCCTCCACAACTCCTCGGTCCAGCCGTCCGCCCTGAGTACGTCCCGCCCAGTGGTCCACCTCCTGGTACCATCCTGCTCCGCAAGCCTCCACCACGATCAGTGTTGTCCGTCTTCTGCAACCAACATAACGATGTGCGGGCATAGCCCGTGTAGGGGTGAGTATAAGCTACTCAGTAGGGACCCCGAGAACCCCGAAGGTCTCCCGAAATCCACAAAGGATAAACCACAACGGAAAGATACAATCACTAAGTAAACAACAACAGTGCTTAGGTATATGCCCATACATATACCTAAGTCATCAATTCCCGTTCGGCTCCAACATCCGAGCCCAAGCACAACTCAGTCCACACAGGAAAGAAAAACGTAAAATCCACAGAGGATTGCTCAACACAATCCACAAAGGAAAGTAAAACATAAATCCACACAGGATAGCTCAACACAATCCACAAAGGAAAGTAAAACAGAGTTTCAGCTCACACAGGTATACTTCTTTGTATGATGATAAAGATGATCACTGATCCATCTAAGTCGACGGACCCACAAAGGATCGAAAGGTACTAACCCCCGCAATGACCGACACAAGATCGGGCCCACACAGGACCTGTAGGCTCTGGCTCACACAGAACCACTGAGCGCTGACCCACACAGGATCAGATCCACACAGGATCTGTAGCACTGATCAACGTAGGATCGCTGAGTGCAGTAGTCATCGCAGTCCACTGAGGATCTCTACACAGTCGTCGTCGCAGTCCACTGAGGATCTCTGCACAATCGTCGTCGCAGTCACGGTAGCAGTCGCAGCCAGCTCTAGGGTTCCCACACACAGCAAGCTCGTTCGGGAGGGTCCGCTCCACGATCCGAGAGGCTGATACATCAACTTACACAATGTCCGAAGATGATGTATCCAAAAGTTACGTATCGTCAACAGGAACTCAACGCCGCAAACGGCGCGTCAATCGGACGCCCGATCTGAGAGTTATTGGCTTTTTCGTCCCAGTGCCCGGTTGGTTTCTAAGAAAAAACCAACCCAACAGTACTCCACCTGCGTCCAAACCTCGGGTGGAGTATGCCAAAAGATCAGTTTCACTTAGGGGAATTCAACTAAGTCGACGGCACGTCGATCGGATGTCTGCAGCTCACGATATGAGTGTTTCCGCTCCGAAGGCCCGGTTGGTTTCGTGTAGGAACCATCTCGGCCGAACACAAAGTAATCCGAAATGTTGAGTTCGATATACCGAAACGACCGTCTTGATCCAAGGATTGCATCGCCCCTGACGGCGCGTCGTTCGGAGGTCCTTAGCTCATGTTATGAGCGAAAGACCGAAAACATCCGGAGACAGGGGGGTCTGGGCCCGGACTGACCCGGCCCAATCCCCCCTGGGTTGGCCTGAACCGAGCCGACCCAACCCGGGTTCGGGTCGGACCCGGTTCTGCCAGGGTGCGGTCCGGCCGGTCGGGCCGGCCCAACTCGGCTCAGCCGAGCGGCCGAGCGAGGCAGCCGCGGGGTGGCGCTGCCCCCGCGGGAAGAAGGAGTCGCGACCCACGTGGGGCCGCACTGGAGTCAACGGAAGCGGCAAAAGCCGCATCCCGTGCGTGTGAGCCAGACCCGTGCGGCCGCGGATTCAGCCGTGGCGGCCCTGTCCGGCGGCGCACCGGGGCGCCGGCGACCCGAGCCGCCGGTGGCTTCCGCGGGCCCCCGAAGTTGCTCCGGTGGTCCGTTTTCCTT
Organism: Viscum album; assembly: GCA_963277665.1. Lineage (NCBI taxonomy): Eukaryota > Viridiplantae > Streptophyta > Magnoliopsida > Santalales > Viscaceae > Viscum > Viscum album. The sequence goes on from OY728158.1 coordinate 439,111,794, forward strand.
CTCGTCTGCACCTAAACTCCTCCCGGGTCCCATTCTTCACTGCGGAAACAACGGATCGTCCCTGTGTCATGTTTTGTCGTTGCCTGCAAAATACGCACAACAACGAAGAACTGCGGAGGGTTATCGGGCCGTGTTCGTTTGGCCCGCACCCTCCGCGTTAGGTGATAATATTAGGGAGGATTAATCAACACATAGAAAACATAACCAAAACAATTTTAATGAATTAAAATTGTTCTTATGAACCGGGTTCTTCATTTTGAACGGAACATCCACGGAGTATAAAACATTCAATAAAACCCCTACCTCGTCAAGTCGTCGCACGCGCGTTCTTTGAGGATTTGATCGTCGCGGAAGGAGGGGATCGTCGCGGAAGGAGGGGATCGTCGCATCGTCGCGGTATCCGGCGTTGCGTCGACGAACTCCGAGGACCAAGAAACAACAGATTTAATTATAAATAATTAAATCCGTGTGTTGTTATAAACCACAAAGAAGTTTTAAAAGAAACCCGATATCTCTTACCTCAAGTTGTTGGTGATCGGAGATCGGGGCGGGGAAGAACGTCTCGGATGAAGCGTCGTCAATCTCCGAGGGTGACGGCGATCTTCACGTTCTTCACGTTCTTCGTGTTCTTTGTGAAGGAGGATGAAGGCACAAAACATGTCAAAACCTCTCAACGAGCATTTTTTCAGAAGTCGTGCGTTGGTATTATTTTATTATTATGCCAACGGATTTCAAACAGGTTAAGAAACGAATAAATTAATTCATATAATTAATTCAATGAAGAAAACCGCCCAATTAATTGGTGTGTTAAGAATTTAAGAAAATGCGTCAGTTGACTTTCATAATGACGGGTTTTCGTGGGTGCGTTACTTAGCGGAAAAGAAACGGTGGGGCTCGTGAGGGCCCCACCTAACAAATATCCTACCGAGAGGGTAGGATATTTTTGGATAGAACCCTATCCATATCAACTCTGCTTAAGTAGTTTTAAGTGGCTTTCAAGTGGCTTTAAGTGAAATTAAAATAATGTTTGTCGTACAAATTATTTTATTTCTTAACTTTAAGCACAAAAATTAAAAACCACACCTGAGCAAATGCAACTCCAGAAGAGGCGTTTCTAAGCAAATACCGGCGATTCGATTCCATCGGTGCCCTCAGAATTCGATTCTGAGCACCGGTTTAAAATCTAGAAAAACTCGCTCGTCCGTTCACTGAACGTACCCGAGCTAAACTTCGTAAAATGATTCTGGGCACACTGGGCCTCATAATCAGGTGCCGTCAAAAACTACGTTCTTGTAAAATTCCAGAGAAAATTAAGAAAAAAATTTCCATGAAATTTACGGGTCTTTACATTACTCCCACCTCAGGGATTTACATCCCTGTAAAGATACATCATAAACTAGGGAAACAAATGTGGGTACTGAGCACGCATCTGTGCCTCCCGTTCCCAAGTGCTCTCCTGGAGGTTCACATGCTGCCATTTGATGCGCACTAGAGCAATCGATCGTCCACGTAGGACCCGCTCCTGTCGATCCTCGATCTCCACCGGGACCTCCGCAAAAGTTGCCCCATCATCAACGTCCAACTCCCTATAGTCAATGATATGCGTCGGGTCGTGCACGTACCTCCTCAGCTGAGATACGTGGAAGACGTCGTGCACCCGGTGCAACTGAGGTTGTAAAGCTAGGCGATAAGCCACCTTGCCAATCCTGCTGAGGACCTGGAAAGGTCCGATGAAGCATGGAGACAACTTGCCGCCTCAGCCAAATCTCCGCAATCCACTTTGTGGTGAGACACACAAGAAGATGTGGTCCCCATCCTCGAACTCTAGTGGCCTCCGCCTCCTGTTAGCATAAGACTTCTGCCAGCTCTGAGATGTCCTCATATGCTCCTGGATGACCTGGACCTTCTCTGTCATGGCCCGGACCATCTCTGGTCCCACAAGTGCTGAATCCCCAGGGTCTGTCCAGCACAAAGGAGATCTACAAGGTCTACCGTACAATGCCTCGTATGGTTCCATCCCGATGGTGGAGTGGTAGTTGTTGTTGTACGCGAACTCCACCAAGGGTAGTTGGTCATCCCAGCTGCGACCAAAGTCGAGGACACATGCGCGGAGCATGTCTTCGAGAGTCTGAATGGTCCTCTCCGTCTGACCATCCATCTGATGGTGAAAGGCGTTGCTCTGACATTGCCGCGTCCCGAACACCTCCTACAACACCTTCCAAAGCGGGGAAGTAAATCGAGCGTCTCGATCGGAGACGATAGATGATGGCACTCAGTGAAGCCATACAATCTCCTGAACATAGAGACGCCCCAAGCTCTCCACTGAGCTCTGCTCTCTAATGGGTAAGGAGTGTGCCGACTTGGTGAGTCGTTCAACAATCACCCAAATGGAGTCGTGACCTCTGAAAGTGAATGAAAGTCGAGTCACGAAGTCCATAGATATCCCGTCCCACTTCCACTCCGGGACCTCCAAGGGTTGTACCAAGCCTGCTGGTACCTGATGCTCTGCCTTCACCTACTGGCAGGTGAGGCATCGAGGAGCGAACTCTGCCACAGCCTTCTTCATGCCCGGCCACCATTGTTGTCGTCTAATGTCCTAGTACATCTTCTCCACTCCAGGATGTACGACCAAAGGAGAAGTGTGAAACTCTCTCAGCACCTCCTCCCGAGGATATCTGTGCACGCCGTGTCTCACAGTCAGCGTCCCCACGCTGTGCCTCTCTGACCAGCTGTAGAAGTGGAGGAGAGACTATGAGAGACTGAAAGAAGGTTGCTCCATCCCTATCCACGAAGGATATCCTCAAGGAGGATAGCTGCTCTGTCGCCTCCTCAAGTAGCTGAATTCCCGTCCTCTTGCTGAGGGCATCGGCTACTACGTTCGCCTTTCTAGGAGTATAGACTATCTCAAAGTCATAGTCCTGGAGGAACTCGAGCCATCGCCGTTGTCTCAGGTTCAGGTCCTTCTGAGAGAAGATGTACTTGAGACTCTGGTGGTCAGAAAAGACTGTAAAGCGCTCGCCCATCAGATAGTGCCACCAAGTCTTCAGTGCGAAGACCACTGCTGCTAACTCCAGGTCATGTGTGGCGTAGTTCTGCTCATGCGGCCTCAACTGACATGATCCCTAGACAATCACGTCCCGCTCCTGCATCAGGACACATCCGAGTCCAGTCCCTGATGCATCGCAGTAGACTATGTATCCAACTCCCTCCTCAGGAAACCTCAGGATATGTGCGCTAGTCAATCTCTTTATCAGCTCCTGAAAGCTCTGCTGACATCTGTCTGACCACACAAAGGGTTTCCCCTTCTTCGTCAAAGCTGATAGTGGAGCCGCAACTCTGGAGAAGTTCGGCACAAATCTCTGATATTATCCAGCTAGTCCCAAGAAACTCCGCACCTCCGTCACGCTCCTGGGTGGCTCCCAAGCTAGCACTGCCTCGATCTTCGCAGGATCCACCACAACTCCCGCCTCAGAAATGACATGCCCTAAGAAGTGGACCTCACGTAACCAGAATTGGCACTTCGAGAGCTTTCCATAAAGCTGGTGCTCTCGGAGTGTGTCTAGCACAACCCGCAAGTGGTAGGCGTGCTCCTCCTCCGTGGTCGAGTATACCAAAATGTCATCGATGAAGACCATGACAAATCGACCGAGGTATGGCTGGAAGATCCTGTTCATGAGGCTCATGAACGCTGCTAGATCATTGGTTACGCCGAAAGGAATAACCAAGAACTCATAGTGGCCATACCGACACCTGAAGGCCGTCTTCTGCACGTCCTCATCTCGAACTCTGAGCTGATGATAGCCTGACCTGAGGTCTATCATTGAGAACCACCATGCTCCCTTGAGCTGATCGAAGAGGTCATCAATCCTCGATAGCGGATACTTGTTCCTCACTGTCACCTGGTTCAGGCGATGATAGTTGACACACAGTCGCAAGCTCCCATCCTCCTTCTTGGCGAACAATATCAGGGAAGCCCAGGGTGAAACACTGGGTCAGATGAAACCCTTGCCCTACAAGTCCTCTAACTGTACCTGTATCTCTCAAAGCTCAGCGGGGGCTATTCGATATTATGGAGTGGATATCGGGGCTGTCTTGGGGTACAGATCAATATAAAAGTCTACCTCTCTGCAAGGAGGTAGCCCTGGAACGTCATCGAGAAAGATGTCTGTGTATTGATCCACCACTGCAGGAAAACTAGGACTCCGCACGTCAACAGCTCCTAGGATGAGGCTAGCCAACTGATGAGTGATGGGATGTCCTCTCCTCTGCGTGAGTCCATCCTGTGCTTCTAAGGCTCACTTCTCGCCAGTGATGGTGAACCTGCTCCCGTTGGTGCGTACACATCGCACCTTGCGCCTAATACAGTCAATCTAAGCATGGACTGTGGATAACCAATCCATGCCCAAGATGACGTCGCAAGGCCTCGACGCCGCTACCAGAAGAACCCAGCTAAAGCTATCGCCTCCTAGAGTAAGATCAAACTTCTGGTACCAGTGCGTAATCGTTGAGTCTGCTCCCGTAGGGGTCTCTAGCTGTAAGGATCGAGCCAACGGCTCTGTCGGAATCTCCAAGCTCCGAACAAGGGCAGTGGCTATGAATGAGTGACTCGCTCCTGTGTCTATAAGAACTGTAGCAAGGGTGGAATAGACACAGATCGTACCTCGAATCATCTCAGGCGCGCCGTGGTCCTAGGCCTCCGCTGCCTGGAGTTGTTCCTGTCTCTGCCCGCCAACTCCTTGTGGTCGGGGTGGACCTCCTAGTGGTGGTGGTGGCATAGCCTCAAAGCGTCGCCCACCACCTGCTACTCGGCCAGCTCCTCTGCCTCGTCTTCCTCCTCCCTGCGGACCACCATGGTCGACCCTCTGCCTCTGCCTGGGTGGCCCCTCCACCGTCTGCTCCTCCTCGGCATGGAGGGTCGGGCAGTCACGAGCCAAGTGGCCCTGCCCGCCGCATGCGTAGCACTGCCTGCCTCTCGAAAGACTGGCTCCGCGCAGTGTACCCCGCACTAGTGAGCCAGTGTCCTGAGGTCATCTGCCGGAAGGTCTGGTCTGCCTGGACCCATGAGTCATCTATCGGCTACCTGGTGCCGAAGACTCCGCTATATGCCGCCCTGCGGTAGGTCTCGCTGCTGAAGTAGACTCAGCAAGAAATATCTCGATCAGAAGGGCTCGCTCCAGCACTCCTTCTTGAGTCGGAATGCTGAGGGAGATCAGCGATGCCCTGATCTCGTGTCTCAAACCCTGCTCAAAAGCCCGGGCTTGGAAGAATGGGTCCCATACCATATCTGTTGAGTAGCGAGAAAGATCTGTAAACCTCATCGCGTACTGGACGACCATCAAGCTGCCCTGCCGCAGCTAAAAAAGGTCCTGGATGCGCACTGCACGGAGGGTGGCTAGGATGAACTCTTAGCGGAAGAGGCTCTCGAAGTCCGTCCAGAGAAGAGATGCATCATCGTGCACCTGGAGCATCATGCTCCACCATCATCCCGCTGCTGCATACAGTAGGCTCGCCGCGAGGATCACCATGAGGTCTGTTGGTGTCCACACTAGCCTGAAAACTTGTATGACCGCCTCTAGCCAGTCCCCGACTTCCTGGGGGTCCGTCTCCCCACGAATCCTGGGTGGTCGCTGGCGCTGGAACTCGTGCAGTGCTTCGAGGTGACGTTCATCGTCAGCGGTTGTGGCGGGGAGCATCGGTAGCTCGGCAGGTAGAGATACCGTCGGTGCCTCCACCGTCAGAGGGCCCTGTACCGAGGCCTCGTCGCTCGGAGGGCTGTCGTCGCGCTCTACTCTTGTAACCCTAGCTGGCTGTCGTCGTGGGGCCATCTTGAAAAGGAAACAAGTGCGCCACGGTCAGAACAGTATACCTGGTGAGCTGATACAAATTAATCACAAGGAAAACATGAAACACACATGCAATCAATGTTTTCGTGCATTAAGTCGGAAATAAGAAGTCAGGGTCCTGGTGTACGGATACGTCGGCCGCTGCACCAACACTGGGCTCCCTAGACTGATAACCACACCCAATATGCTAAACACTATTTCTTCACATAGAAGAAAGATCAGAGTCTGTGGTAGAACCGACCACCTCTGATACCAATTTGTCACGACCCGTCCTCGGGTCCTGTTCCGTGACTACCCCAAGCCCGCCTTCCATAGGCCAGGGGCTGGCGACTAGCACCAAAGCGTAAATCTCATAAAAAAGGAAGGCATTGCCTTTGTAAATTAAACAAGAACCACAGAGTAAACAAGCAGAAAAGTAAGAACTAAGTAAAAACTGTAACAAGCTGTGTTGAAAGTAAAAAGGGGCCGGAAATAGAATCCCAACTATAAAGTAAAACTGAAGGGAAAAACAGTAACTGAAAGGAAAAGTCACAGCATCGAGCCGTCCTCTGGAATTCCCACCTAAAGGGTGAGCACAGATAGCCTCCACAGCTCCTCGGTCCAGTCGTCCGCCCCGAGTACGTCCCGCCCAGTGGTCCACCTCCAGGTACCGTCCTGCTCCGCAAGCCTCCACCACAATCAGCGCTGTCCGTCGTCTGCAACCAACACAACGAAGTGCGGGCATAGCCCGTGCAGGGGTGAGTATAAGCTACTCACTAGGGACCCCAAGACCCCCGAGGGTCCCCCAAAATCCACAAAGGATAAAACACAACGGAAAGATACAATCACGAAGTAACAACCGACACTGCTTAGGTATATGCCCATACATATTCATAAGCTATCAATTCCCATTCGGCTCCAACATCCGAGCCCAAGCACAACTCAGTCCACACAGGAAAGCAAAACGTAAAATCCACATAGGATAGCTCAACACAATCCACAAAGGAAAGTAAAACGTAAATCCACACAGGATAGCTCAACACAATCCACAAAGGAAAGTAAAACAGAGTTTCAACTCACACAGGTACACTTCATTGTATGATGATAAAGATGATCACTGATCCATCTAAGTCGTCGGAACCACAAAGGATCGAAAGGTACTAACCCCCGTAAAGACCCACACAGGATTGGGCCCACACAGGACCTGTAGGCGCTGGCTCACACAGAACCGCTGAGCGCTGACCCACACAGGATCGGATACACACAGGATCTGTAGCACTGATCCACGTAGGATCGCTAAGTGTAGTAGTTGTCACAGTCCACTAAGGATCTCTGCACAGTCGTCGTCGCAGTCCTATGAGGATCTCTGCATAGTCGTCGTTGCAATCACAGTAGTAGTCGCAGCCAGCTCTAGGGTTCCCACACACAGCAAGCTCGTTCGGGAGGGTCCGCTCCACGAGCCGAGAGGCTGATACATCAACTGTCACAAATTCCAAAGTTGATGTATCCAAAAGTTCCGTATCGTCAACATGAACTCAATGTCGCAGACGGCGCGTCAATCGGACGCCCGATCTGAGAGTTATTGGTTTTTTCGTCCCAGGGGCCCGATTGGTTTTTAAGGAAAAACCAACCCGACCGTACTCCACCTACGTCCAAACCTCGGGCGGAGTATGCCAAAAGATCCGTTTCACTTAGAGGAATTCAACGAAGTCGACGGCACGTCGATCGGACGTCCAAAGATCAAGATATGAATGTTTCCCCTACGAAGGCCCGGTTGGTTTCGTGTAGGAACCATCCCGGCTGAACTCAAAGTAATCCGAAAGCTTTAGTGCGATATACAGAAACGACCGTCTTGATCCAAGGATCACATCTCCGCTGACGGCGCGTCGTTCAGAGGCCCGTAGTTCATGTTATGAGAGAATGACCGAAAACGTCTGGAGACAGGGGGTCTGGGCCCGGACCGACCTGGCCCAACCCCCCTGGCTCGGCCTGAATCGGGTCGACCCGACCCAGGTCCGGGATGGACCCGGTTTGGTGCGGCCCGGCCAGTCGGGCCGGCCCAGCTCTGCTCGGCCGCACGGCTGAGCGAGGCAGCAACGGGGTGGCGCTGCCCAAGCGGGAAGAAGGAGCCGCGGCCCACGTGGGGCCGCGCTGGAGTCAACGGACGTGGAAAAAGCCGCATCCCGTGCATTTGAGCAGGACCCATGCGGCCGCGGGTCCGTTGGCCGCCGCTGCCGCGGCTGAAGCTGCGGCAGCCTTGTCCGGCGGCGCGCCGGGGCACCGCCGGTGGCTTCTGTGGGCCATCAGAGTTGCTCCAGTGGTCCGTTTTCCTTCCTGTCTGCGCCGAAACTCCTCCCGGGTCCTGTTCTTCACTGCGGAAACAACGGATCGTCCCTGCGACATGTTTTTTCATCACCCGCCAAATCCGCACAACAACGAAGAACTGCGAATGGTTGTCGGGCCGTGCTCGTTTGGTCCGCACCCTCCGCGTTATGCGATAATAGTTGGGAGGATTAATCAACACATAGAAAACATAACCAAAACAATTTTAATGAATTAAAATTGTTCTTATGAACCAGGTTCTTCATTTTGAACAGAACATCCATGGAGTATAAAACATTAAATAAAACCCCTACCTCGTCAAGTCGTCGCACGCGCGTTCTTCGTGGATTTGTTCGTTGCGGAAGGAGGGGATCGTCGCGGAAGGAGGGGATCATCGCGTCGTCGCGGTATCCGGCGTTGCGTCAGCGAACTCCGAGGACCAAGAAACAACAGATTTAATTATAAATAATTAAATCCGTGTGTTGTTATAAACCACATGGAAGTTTTAAAAGAAACCTGAATCTCTTACCTCAAGAAATTGGTGATCAGAGGTCGGGGCGGGGAAGAACGTCTCAGATGAAGTGTCTTCAATCTCCGAGGGTGACGGCGTTCTTCACGTTCTTCGTGTTCTTCGCGAAGGAGGATGAAGGCAGAAAACATGTCAAAACCTCTCAACGATCATTTTTCCAGAAGTCGTGCATTGGTCTTATTTTATTATTACGCCAACGGATTTCAAACAGGTTATGAAACGAATAAATTAATTCATAGAATTAATTCAACGAAGAAAACCGCAAAATTAATTGGTGCGTTGAGAATTTAAGAAAACACGTCAGTTGACTTTCATAATGATGGGTTTTCGCAAGTGCGTTACTTAGAGAAAAAGAAACAGTGGGGCTCGTGTGGGCCCCACCTCACAAATATCCTACCGAGAGGGTAGGATATTTTTGGATAGCACCCTATCCATATCAACTCCTCTTAAGCAGCTTTAAGTGGCTTTCAAACGACTTTAAGTGAAATTAAAATAAAGTTTGTCGTACAAATTATTTTATTTCTTAACTTTATGCCCAAAAATTAAAAACCACACCCGAGCAAATGCAACTCCGGAAGAGGCATTTCTAATCAAATACCGGCGTTGCGACTCCATAGGTGCCCTCAGAATTAGATTCTGAGCACCGGTTTAAAAGTTAGAAAAACATGCTCGTCCGTTCACTGAACGTACCCGAGCCAAACTTCGGAAAATGATTCCGGGCACACCGGGCCTCAGAATCAGGTGTCGTTAGAAACTGCGTTCTTAAAAAATTCCAAAGAAAATTAAGAAAAAAATTTCCAGGAAATTTACATGTCTTTACAATTATGAAAAGAACTAAACTAAAAAAATTATTAAATTATAAATATAATAATTTAATTATTTAAAAAATACATAAAATTAAGAAAATTGGATTATAAATAATAAAAGATTTATAATATAAATATATATACGTAATATAATATTAAAAATTAATAATAATAAATATTATAATTAAAAATATAATTCAGATTTTAACTTTTTTAATGGTTTGATTACTATTTTAACTGCCATATTTATAATTGAGAAATAATTTAAAAAATATAATAAATAACATTGATTTTCATTATATATTTTTTAATCAATTTTATCTCATTGTTTCGTAAAATTCATTGATAAAATCATAATAAAATTTATAATATTTTGTTATATATTTACAATATTGTTCATGGTGTAATGTTTCCAGGTGAAAATGTATGGATTTTGAAATTATACTCAAGTTGTTTATTTATCTTTATTTTTAAATTAATTTCTTCAATCTAATTTATTGTATTTTTATTTCATATGTACTCTTTTATATCACATGTTATAGTCCTTTTAGATAATATTACAATATACTAGTGTTTTACTACTATGATAGAAAAATGGTTTTTTAATGAAATATATATAGTATAACTTCTCATCATTCATGTTTAATAGTTTTTAACCTTTACATTTTATTTCTACATCACGAGAGAGATATTAAAGATAATATTTAGCAATGGGTAGTGAATTTCATTTGCTATATTTGTCTGAACATCCAAATGAACTTATAATGTTTAGATATTAATAAGAATATTTTTATTCATAGTGATGTAGATAAAACCCTAACTTTTATAATAGAATTTTATATCTAGTTGTTTGGGAAAATTCAAAATTAGACCTTAAAAATCAAAAAACATTATTTGTTTTAGACGAAAATGATGCATAGTTTCAAATAATTTAGTGACATTTTTTTTCATGTTATGTTCTCACAAAATTTATTTCTAAACACATAATGACTTTTTAAACTAAAAATACATATTTTACCATTTTCTCGATCGAAAATAAATTTTATAGGCACATAACAAATATTTTCTATTTCAATGATTATTTTTTCATCATTTACATCAAATTATATTACAAAAGGGACAAATATGTTCCCATAATGTAAATTTAGATAAAACGAACTAAAAATATTTTAAATTCCATTATAGTAATTTTATTTGGACCTCCTCACATTATACTTATCGAAAAAAAACAAATTTCAATGATTTAATGTTTAAGAAGATGTATTCAATGTACAATATCTAGTCTAATCAATCATCTTGTTTTCTTGTAGTGGAAAATGATTTAATAGTTTCCTTCAAAAGTACCTTCATGGATATCCTATAGAATATAGCGGACAGATATTATAATTGACATGCAATAAAATATTTTTTTACTCTCTAGGATAACAACCACAAATAATAATTCTAAAAAAAACTACCCCATGTTTATTTTGTATAATAATAAATCTTTTTTTCCTATCATTGTTCAATTATCATCCACTCAGTGAATAGTATTTTAAATAATGGAAAATAAATAGAAGAAACATTGATTACATGACCAAGAATAACTTGATGACATTAGGTTGTGTATTTATACAACCTCTATTCTTATACAAATTTTATATCCCATGTAATCTACAAGATTATTTTCATTCACTCATTTCATTATGACACAGTACTGTGTGTGTATAAGATACCTATGATACTATGTAATAATTATCTATTTTTTCATGATGAAAATGACATAAATCACATGTACATCCAACTTCAAAATAAAATTTTCCATATTCTATAAGGATACTGAGTGTCTCACACCTCTTGTCAATAAAAGGGTTCAGAAGAAAAGAATTGGTTGAAAATTTTAGTTGTGTTAAATGGTCTATATCACATTTAGAAAGATGTATAGTGTATTAGTCCATATTAAATTAAGCTAAAATATATAAAATAATCTACATACTATATTTACATGAGCTATATAATTTTTGGTACTGACTACAAACCTCTAAAAAATTGTGTCATAATCTTATTTCATGACGATAAAATACACAACTAGTTGATGACATTTTTTTAATAAATTACTCATATTTGGTTGATTTCACATAACCCTAAAATATATATTTTTTTATGATCTAGAAAAATATATGTGGACCAAATATTATAAGGGATTAATGGATATAATGATATATAAATTATTCAATTTTATGGTCATCTTAACTGATCATGGAAATTCCCATTTTCCAAAACTATGTGTGATTCGATTCCTATAACCATATAATATAACGTGTTGATTTAATATCCTATTATTGTCTCAAAAAAACATATTTCCATTTAATAATCCAATACACATTAATGTTTGGGTGATATAATTTTACATATGTTTTTCCTTATTATCCAAACACAAGGGAATCCCCACCTATAAATATAAAAAATCACATACCTTTTCATATATTTTAGGTTTTTAGTGAATAAATTTATATATATAAATATGTTTTGATTTATTCAAATCACCATAAGATTCAATTTTATTCACTAATTATGATTCGAGAAAAATTTCTTCCCAAACCTCATTCAAACCATCCTATTGTATGGGCCCCCAGTCCCCAACATAATTCCCCTACAATCCATAAAATGGAATTTAATGTTTTATTAACATGATATAATAAATGGAATTATGGAGTTGTTACTTAATTAAAATAAACCACACCATATCCTAACACCACATTACAATAAATTCACAATATTAACCGTCTAATATTTAGGTGTCAACATATTGATATCAACTCTATGATAATTCATATGAGCTAAAACTCAAATCTTTATTCAATAAATATTTTCATTTAAATTTTTTAAAAATCATAATATTTATTGATTCAATATTATACCACCCTATTACTAGACATATAATTTAACCTCATTTAACTTACCATAGTATCCAAGTCATCATGGTTTTTAATGAAACTAATTCCCTTTAGGATTCAATATTCTTTATAACAAGAGTGTGAAACCTAATATTTCAAGATATAAATATAAATTGATTACAACCATTACATGGTATGTATTTACACCTAAACACATTATCATGGGTATATCCATAACCTTATATCTAATTTAATAACATGGTTATAAATTATCAGGTTTAACTTTCTTAACATAATAGATAAAAATTCTTATTCCCTCTTTATAATCCTCTTATATATATGATGCATGAGGTCATAAATATTTGAAATATAATAAATCATTCATGGTTGTTATAAATTTATATATATTACCAAAACAGACACCCAAATTTCATATTTATGACATCATACCCACATATAAGCCACACTTCTACACTATCACTATGTATAAATATTCCTATGTAAATGATTATTTAATTAGAGATAACATTGATTTTATTATAGTATAATATTATGTAAAAAATTACCAATGTTCATCCCTTGTATATCCATAAAATTGAAAAATATGTCGACCACCATTTAAACATGATAAATGGTTCTCCTATACATTCCATTTCTATTTCAATAATTTTAATTTAAATGTCAAATATATGAACTAAATCATCAAATATAAATATGTTTAATGAATTATAAACGTTCTATATTCTCAAAACTACAATTAGATTTCACATTTCCCATAGTCAAATACAATGGTTTATAACAGTGATGTTTTTCTCTATTTATTTTATAATAAATATATATACAATATGAATGAAGTCAATCCCCTTTTTCACCAATATCTATGAAATAAAATGAGGATCATATTTCTTGGTCAATGATATTTAAATATTAAAATTATAATTCTTATAACCTATAAAAATCAACATTAATTATTTGGATATTTTCTCATTTGAGTAAAACCAAGGTCAATAGAATTTATACTTAGTTACTCAAACAATTGCTTCAATATCTCCTTCACCTATTAACCAAACACCATTTTTTCCAAAGTGAATGACCTTCAGACATAAATATTAATTAAAATTGTGGTAAATCCCTTGAATTTTATGTTATTTATCTATTATTGGTTATTTTGGTGTCATTCATATTCATTAATGGAGTGAAACCCCCATATTTTGTCATATCCCTATAACCATTGGCTAAGTGACATGATTTGGAAATACATTATCCTAACTACCATTAGAAAACAAATTTATTATTTGTATTGGGAACCAATAAAACATAGACGTCATCTCACAAAGTATACATATATGATTATTTATAAAATCATTTATATCATATTTATTTTATTCATTTTTGTTAGGTAACATTAATAAAATATAGTTAATGTTTTTCAACAATTATCTTTAACCACCCTTAGATAACACAATATTAAATTAAACAACATAAATCTAATTTAATTCTTTCTTTCATGAATATAAATTATAATATAATAGAAAAAAGATTATAGTAGAAAAACCAAAATCTAAAACCAACATAAAGGTTAACACATCCCTAAAAATTCCTTTATCCTTTTTAGGATAGGAAAAAATTATAGTAATAAATAATGGAAAAACATATAAAAATATGATAATCGCTAATTCATTGATATATAAAAAATCAATGATTTTATTTTAAGGTCTATCCATATAGGGAAAATCATGGAACATTCATATTTCACATATATACTTGTTTAAGAAAAATATTATGATATTAAGTAATATAATCTTATGTTATTGGAATCATTAATAATTTTTTTACAAAAATTAATTTAATATAATTATTTTAATATATCATGAATCTTCCATATTATCATACTTAATTTTATTATCCTTACTCCAAATTTATAATATTTTGTTACATATATATATATATCCCATAAATTACATTAATTAATAACTAATCCTAGTTGAATCCAAAATCCATTTCAACCATTATTTATCATGTTACCCTAATACCATAGTGAATAACAGACATTGTGTTTATATCTTTTCATTACCAAAATAAAATCACATTCCATAATTGAGGATTAAATAATCAAATCCCCACATCATTGAACTAATAATTTGATGTAATGATTTAAAAATAAAAATATGATCCCAATAATTTTTTAGGTGGTTTTAATTACATTTATAATAATCATTAATCAATTAATAATAAATACAAGTCTAATTCCTTATAGAGAGATAGAAAAAAAAATTCTTATTGTTGATTCAACTAGATATTTAAAATATATATCCATAATATATTGATTCTATCATATATATAATGATGCTAAAATTTATGACATGTAATTATTGTTTCAATAATTAGTTAGTTAAGGAGGAAAATTAACAAATCAGTGTCTATCATTTAGCATTTTATTGATTAAAGGAAAACAAAGGATAACCAAGGAGTATTAAAAATTATATTAAATTTATGTTGCAGGTTAAGTCATGGATATCATTTAATTTGAAAAAATATTTTCATATTTTGATAATCATAATTGTTTTATATTATCTATTAGGACACTACTCCTTCACATAATTTTTTAATTATCACATATTTTCCAAACCACTTAAACTATTTTTTATACATTAAAATTTCTGTTAAATTATGTTAACTTATTTGAATATGTGAATATCAATGTATACTTATTAATATGTTATAACTAATTGTACAAAAATCACATCTATATGTAATGATTTACAATGAAGATATAAATCATGAATGTCAGAAAATATGGTTTTGAAAAAAAAATAGATAGATCATAAGAATGTACATATATTGGCTATTGTTCAGTTATTATTTTATTGAAACTAGAATATATTACATGGTAATAATTTCCAATAAATCATGAAATGTTTATAATGTAAGATAGATGATGAAATTTCATAGGTAAAAAATATATTGGGGTTTTGGTGATCATATTCAATATACATTAACACTCAATTACTCACATTCCAAATTAAAGTGCATATATTGAAAAAAAAATTATGAAAATATCATTAGAACTGGTAAAATTTAATAGTCTAGGTAACATAGGCAGAATCAAATTTAAACATCCATAAAAGAAGAAAACATATATAATGACTTGGGTAGGAAATATATATCTTATATTACTTATAATTTTTGTGACTATAGAATAGTAATTTCATATGCTCACTTATACATTATCTTTCACGAAACTATAACCAATTATGAATCAATATGTCAAGTGGGGAGTGTAAAAGAATAATAATGGGTTAAAATATCGTTTCCAATTTAACATTTAAGCATCAACCTATTATATTATTGTTATATCCTTAGTTGATTAATTATTAATTTTTTTCGAAGGTATCACTCTCTAAAAGACATCGATGACCTATATTCATTAATCTATATTGTCTTATTCAACATTTTTTACTTAGTGGTAGTAAATTTTATTTTCAGAGATTCTCAGGACATAAATTATAATCTCTTAATGATTCGTCTAATTTTTTATATGTATACTCATAGATATTCAAGAATACATAATTGGAATATATAATATAATGATATAACAATATTATTCAATCATTTATATGAATCAGGTCCTTCTATATTTGAAGAAAATATGTTATGTGTTAAAATATGATAAATAACTATATTAAATTCTCACTTCAGTATTTGTATTTCCCATTATATTATATACATGAAAGTTTTATAAACATCTATTCAGTGATGATCAAAAATTCATAATTAATATACCACTATATTAAAAAAATTTCAAGAAATTTATTTCTAATATTTCATATGACTATAAAGTGTTGGAACATAATATGATCCTTTATTAACTAATATATATTCCAATAAAGACCGTAGATATTAAATCCTAATATATTATGAATTATTCCCCTGAAAATGATGATCACCTAAAGGAACCAT
This sequence comes from Viscum album, assembly GCA_963277665.1. NCBI lineage: Eukaryota > Viridiplantae > Streptophyta > Magnoliopsida > Santalales > Viscaceae > Viscum > Viscum album. The sequence continues at coordinate 439,128,109 of OY728158.1, forward strand.
ATGTTCATTGGAAATATTATTGAATTCAATTATAGTGACATAATTTCTTCTTAAATAGTAAGATTCATTCTTATAGAACATGAAATAAATATATAGTTTGGAGGATATAAATTATTTATAATCAAGTTGGATTTTAAGAGATCCTGATATGAGATGGTTCACACAATAATAAAAATGAGGTAATATAAGTACCCAAACTTAAAAATAATATATTATTGAGTTTTAGACAAGAATATACATTATTACACATTGAGTATCATTTAAGGTTTATAGTTATAGAAAATTAACACATAAAATATTCATAAAATCACATAAGAATTCATGTTGATACTAAAAAACAGTATCAAGATTTTCCAAAATATAATTTTTTTCAAATAAATCAAAATTTCATTGAAAAAATATTCATTTAATTTAAGTTGTCTTACTTAATTATATACTACACCACTATAACATATGAAAAAACATATATAAACTACTATTGAGAACAAAAAAATAATTAGGTGATATAAAGAAAGAATACATTATTTTTTTGATAACATAAAACCCAATGAAATCTATTTTATAAAAACTCAATTGCATGAATTGAAAAATCATGTAGTTTCTTTGGGTAATATTTACCATATCACACATAAGATCACCCAATCAAATGGAATAGCGATTCAGTCAACATTCATCTCCAGATTACCAAATGAATTGGATAGCTGTAATGGGGCTCAAACTTCATATTTAGAGCTATAATAGGCTCAACCCATCACATATTTAGCTATAATGGGCTTAAACCAACATATCTTGAGCTATAATTGGCTCAAACCAACATATATTGAGCTATAATGGGCTCAACCAATCAAAACTATGTCCCAAGAATATATCATAGTAATATAGAAATCACAAAATCCGGAGAAATCACTCATTCCATAAATATATATTTATAAACAATTGAATTGAATTTCATTAATGAGACTTTTAAAAGGATCTTAAAAGGAATATACCTTACAAATATAATAGGTAGAATATTTAATAAAATGGAATGGAACTGTGTATAAAAGTTTTTAAAAAATAATTCAACATAAAATAAACAATTATTAATCATAAAAATAATATCAAATACCACATAATGAATATAGTAGAAGGTTACCACAAAGAATGGAAATTGGGCTAAGAATTCCAATACCTTGGGGTCAATATACATCAAATTCGTCTAAACATATTTTATAATTGTTAAAAGGGTGTTATTAATACATTACATAAGCATATTTATTTTTATAACAATGTATATGATCATTTTTTAAAATCATTCCATACATTAATTTATAATATTTTGTTTTTTCCAAGGGTTCATGTGTGTTCTTTACATGACATCCATGGTCGGCTCGTAATGGATTTCATTGTCGAATAGAAGAAAAACTCAATATGTGAAATGAGAAGTTATTAAAATATTTCAATAATATTAAATTATTACATTAATTCTTTTTGTTATATGGTTTGAGAATGAACCATTAAATAAATCCAAATAGATTATCGTTAGTTTATTTTAATGAATTTTTAGCATTATTAACCACTTTTGTTTTATCAATAATTAGTATGAATAAACACTAGATCTAGGACATAATATTTCGTATTATATATATAATGAAATATTATTTAACCATATTTATGGTTTTATGACCATATTTTAATGAAGTAATGGAAATTGAATACATGTCGTCCACAATGTTAGAAAATTAACACATCAAATAAGTTATTATTGTTTTTAGAATAAGTGGGATAAAACAAGAATTATGATGATGATTTTTTTACATAAACACGATAAAAATATAGTATATATAACATAATTTAGCATTAATTACTCTTGTATAATGGGATGATAAGAGAGTATATCAAAAAAACAATTGAAAAGAAAACAAAAAAAATCAAAGTGGGGTTTAACATCTTGATCTCTTCTCCTTAAGATCCTCATTATGACCTTCTGTATTGGACTTTTGGTGAGACCATTAGGTTTTGGACATTGGGAAGAACCTTGGAATGATGATTGGAAAAACTATATATATATAAACCACAAATCTTTAAGGGTGTGAGTGGGAGAGAGTGGTGAGGGTGATATTTATAGCAGAGGAGAGGAGGGGGTTTTCATTATTTTATTCATTATCTTATTTTTTTCCACCAGACAAGAAATAGAGACGATTCTAGGACTAAATGCAGCTATAAGTGCATGTGAGTTTGATATAATTTCTATTTACATCATCCAAGAATCAATCATGATAATGAAATTTAATTATTTTCCACATTTCATAAATTATCGAATTTCAATAATAATTAAAAATTATTGCATTTCATATTAAAAACCCAAACATGCACCGAAACCAAGTTTAAATATTTAGAATTCAAAAATAAAACCAATTTTCTCAAAATAATTATTTAAATATGATATATTTAATTTTTGATTAAAATCATAATTTATTCAAATAATAATAATTTTAAAACTATTACAATTTTATAACACCTTGGAAAATTAAATATGGTATTGTAAAATTATCTTATATCTATAAGACAACAAAATAAGAAATTATGATTACAATTTATGAAAATAAATTATTTAATTAATTATAAATTTTAATTAAATATTTATGACATACAAAAATACACGCACTTATATAATTATCATTTTATCACTTATAAAATTCCTTATTTATTATACAGTCATTAGTGATATTACTATAAATTTATATGATTTACGATTCTTATTTTTCAAATTACTATTCATAAGGGTATGTTACTATTGACAATGGTATGTTACTAATCACCAAAAATTATATTGAGACTCCAAATAACATACTGATCACAACCATGTATGGCCATTTTTTTCAATTCAAAAAGTAATAACGAAAATATTATTATTAACATCTAGTTTATAACTATATACTTAAAAAGAAATTGTCTTTATATAGAGACTCACTATTTCATGCATTAAATTATATATATTATCAAAACCATGGGGTTTTCTAGTCTCCCCACCTTTTGGAATTTTCATTCTCACAAGTTTTATTTACTTATTAAACAAGTGAGGATACCGTTCCACCATAGAATTTTCTGATTTCAATGATGCTTCTTCAACCATGTGTTTTTTCCAAACAACATTTACCTAATGGATTACCTAATTCTGCAATACCTTGTCTCTATAATGAAAAATCTGATTAAGTCTCTCTTCAATATAAAGGTTATCTTCTAACTGTACTACTTCTAGGATGATATCATGCAATGAATCTGGCACATATTTTCTCTACATCAAAACATGAAAATCATTGTGTACCAGAGATAAATTCAAGTGAAATTCTTCCTAGTAGGCTACTAGTCCAGGTTCATAAAGGATTTCACAATGTCCAATTAACAGTGGAAATAACTTTCCTTTTTTACCAAAATGAAAAAAAATTCCATGGAGAGATTTTAATGAAAACATGATCACCGACCTTAAGAGAAATGGATTTCCTCTTATTATATACGTAACTTTTATGTCTTCTTTGAGATATACCCAAGTGTGTTTGAATTATGTGAATATTTTCAGTAACTTCCACTACTAATTATGGCCCCAACAACATCTTTTCTCTAACAACATCCCAAAAATATAGAGTTCAAAATGACTTTCCATACAATCCTTCAAAATGATCCATATCTATACCGGAATCAAAACTGTTATTAAAAAAACTCATCTAAATAAATTTGTTGATCCCAACTTTCCAAATAGTCCATTGAACATGCTCTAAAAAATATCCTAAAATGTATGAATTATTCTCTTGGTTTTTTGATCATATTGAGGTTGAAAAGCAGAGATGATGTTTAATTATATGCCCAATGACTTTTGAAGGCCTTTCCAATAGTTGTAAGTGATATTGGGATCACAGCTCGATTAAATATAATGTGGAACTCCATGACACAAAGAAATATCATTAAGGTATTGTTTACAAAGATGATCTGAAGTTAATGTATCTAAAATAGGATGGAAATGTGCAGATTTAGTCTGACGATCAACAATATCCCATACAACATTGTTAGCTCGAGATGTTTTCTATAGTACCAAAATGAATTCAAGGGTTATATTTTTCCATTCCACTCTCAAACTAGTAAGGGATGAAGAATCCTATTTAGTAACTTCATCCCACCATTAAAAATTTTACAATTAAAATATATAATGGTAAAATCAGGAATATAAATTTTTATTTCAAACCATTAGTAATACTCCCAATGATGGTTGTACGTCTTTGTGCTATTAGGATGAACTGAAAACGAAGAATTTTGAGCTTCAAATAATGATTCATTCATTAACTGAGAATACCAAGGTACACATAATATATTCCCAAAAATCAAAACCCAATCATTATCATGGATAAATTTTGACAACATACCCATTTTAATGCATTACAAATTTTTCTTTAACTCTCCATCTTCTTTCTGTGCTTTCTTAATTATTTATTATATATATTACCGAATTGAAACATGAAACAAAATAAGGGAATTTACTTTAACAAAAAACACCCAATACAGATTTTATCAACTCATTCACCAAAGGGTAATGATCTCAATGTATCCGGTTTAATGTAGCATTAATTTTCTGACTCAATGCATCATCAAATCTGTTTTCTTTTCAAAGATTTTAATGATCTTTGAAATAATTATCCTTTACTAGTTCCAACCATTTTATTTGTCACATGTTTAATACAATATGATTAAATATATAATTCAAACATTCAGGATCAATATATAATTATCATTTTATTCCATACAGATGATTTATCGAAATTTTTATTATAAAAAAAGATAATGAAATTCCAAATCAAGTGTATGGTAACTCATTTTCTTTCAATAGAAATAAGAATTAACAATTACCTAATAATTCTGCATCATAAAAAATCCAAGTCTCATAAAAGAATAATCAATGTAGATGAAAAATTTTCTACATATAGAATTTAGTGTAATAACTAGATAATTCTCCAATATTCTTTTGAATCCTTGAAAACAATCATCATATTCTTTTTCCCAAATAAATTTAACTCTTTTTGTGTTAACATAGTTAGTGTGCTAGATAATTGTGCAATGTTTTCACCAATCCTCTAATAATAGCATGTCAATCCAAGAAAAATATGATTCTCAATTATATTTCAGGGTCTTGGACATTCACTAAAAACTTTTGTTTCAGTAGGATCAATAGTTATTCCATTTTTAGAAACAGTGTAACTAAGGATTGAAATTTTTTCTAGCCAAAATTCACACTTCCTAAATTAAACATAAAATTTATTTTCATTTAGGGTTTCCAAAACAACCCTTATATGTTTTTAATTCTACTATTTAATTTTAGAATATAATATAATGACATTAATAAACAAAACCACCAACATATCCATGAACATGTGAAATATTCTATTCAAAAGATCCTTGAATATATCAGGTGCATTAGTTAACCCAAATTAAATAACTAAAAATTTATAATGACAATATCTAGTATGGAATGCATTATTCTGGATAGATGCATCCTTTGTATTTTAAGGACGGTACCCCATCCCTAATTCAACCATAAAAAACTACTATTTTACCTATAGCTGATCAAACAAATCATCGATATGAGGCACATGATACTTGTTATTAATAGTGATGTTATTTAAGGATCTTTAAAAAATAAAAAACCTCATTGGATAGTCTTTCCCTTTTTAAAAAAAAGGGAGGTGAACCACATGGTGAATTTATGTGTCGAATGATGCCTTTATCTGATAAATCCAGAAAAGGTTTTTTAATTCCAGAAGTTCAATTTGAGCCATTTTATAAGGGGGTTTAGAAATTGACTTTGAATTAATAACGAATAAAATAGTAATCGTAACTTATCGATTAGGAATAACACCAGGAAAATCACGAGGAAAAATATCTTGGTATTCATTTACAACTAGAATATTTATTAATCATGATAGTTCTGTTATCATCAGTAATATGACAAAGATAAATTTAATTTCAATATTTTATCAGTTTTATAGCATCCAAATATGTAATAAATGGTATGGATTCATTATTTTTCAAAAAATGAAACTCTTTCTAAAGAACTACTTCTTTATCTCTGTAATCTATCTTAGCATGATAAAATAGAAAGCCAGTCCACACACAGAATAAAATTAAACTCCATGAGAGGAAATACAAAAATATCTACAGGTAAACTCTTTCAACATAAAAAATGCGTAGATTCTTATAATTTTTTTTTCACAGTATATACTCTATGTTTTTTAACCAAGAGTTCATGTTTCATTGTGTGGGGTGTAATTACCAATTTTGTAGAACATTTTTAGAGATCTTGGAATGTGTAGAACCTCAATCAAAAAACACAATGAGAAAATATATAAAATTATGAAATGTTCCTGAAACCACATCAATAGACTGCTCAGCATCTTCTCATGTAGTTTCAATTGATTTATCTACACCCTTCTTCCTCAAATCTGGCGAATTTCTTGCATCTGTGACTATCTTTGGACACACATTAGCAAAATTACCCAATCCTTATAGATAAAGTATATCCCCATAGACTTCTCATTAATTTTAGGATCACTTTCCATGCACTCTCTAAACATGTGTCCAAAGAATCTATATCATTATAAATTTATAAAATTTATTATACATTCAATGGGATGCTTATTTCCACTCTTTTCAAAAGAAGGGAAATTGATTTTCATGCCTCCAAATTTCTTTGAGGAATTATTCCCCATTTCATACCTTGTAGATCACTTCTTATTTTTATCATCACTATGAAAATAGGTGTTATAAAATTTCTTCTAATCTTTTTCATCACAATGAACAGGTTTCTCATAGCTTCCAAACTCTCATAAAGCCAAATTAGTTCGTAAAAAAGTTTTCAAACATTTGGAAAATATATTAATTTAATTATAAAAATTCCATGTAAAAGTCGGTACATACCTATCAAGTCTTGAAAATTGGCTTTATATACTACCATTAATCAATATCTTTCATATACGGTTCAATTAATAATTTCACCATTTTGAGTTGAAATGTTTTATGAAAATATTTTTCCATAAAATGACTCTTAAAATAATCACATTCAAAACTATCATGATCATATATTTATTTTGTATTCTAAACCATATACCACCATTTATCAGATTCACATTCAAAATTATAAATGGATAGACTTACCTTTTGGAGTTCCAAACATCCCTTGATATCAAATATCTTTTCTAGAGCATTGATCAATCCTTTGGTTATCACTAGATATGTGGATCAATTGAATGACGGGGGACATTCCATCATAAAATTCTCCATAAAAGACATGTTTCATCGTGTTAGGTCTATTTCTACACTCAAATGGATATAACCTCAGTTTAATTACTGAGTCAACTAATCCATTGCTATCAAAAACTACTTGTTTTCAATTCCAACCATTCGAGCCTGTAGATTCATAAAAATATCATTCTCTTGGTTCCATCCTACATCTGCTTCCTAGTTTATTATATATCAATCTATTCAAAATAGAAATATCTTAAATAAATAAAAAAAATTAATTTTCAAATAATAAATCATTTAAAATCAAACATGTTGTAAAAATAATTTACTCTATTGTATTAACATCATCATAACCCATTATTTTATCTAACAATATTCATATTCCAACTTTAAGGACCGATCCATAAACCATTAAATATTCATGAGTTTTAGACAAGAACATTCATTCATACACACTGAGGATAATCTCATTTTTATAGTTTTTGAAAATCATGATATAAAAATACATAACATCCCATAATCATACATTTGGATACCACTAAAAAGTATCCATTTTTTACATAATATAAAACATTTAATATTCAAGATATTTTATTTTAAACATACTCATAAAATTTAAATTTTTATTATTCATTCTCTTATATATCCTTTGATCCAATGATTTTTTTAAAAACATTGGATGAACAGAAAATTCTCAATAAGGGATATAAAGAAAGAAAACATTGGTTAAGTGATAACATAAAACCTAATAAAATATATTTTACAAAAACTCATTAGTATTCATAGAAAAATAATGCTGTTTCCTTGGGAAATATTTACCATATCACTGTTATAATCACCCTTACACATGGAATAACTATTTGGTCAATTTCTATCATCTGACTACCCAGTGCATTGGAGATCAATAATGGGATCATTCCAGCATATCTTGAGCTATAACGGTCTCTACCCAAAAAATCATGAGATAAAATGGGATCAAACCAACATAAAAATTTCCAATGAACATATAACATTAATAATTCATTATAAAATTAGGATAAATCACTCAATCCATATATATATAAAACTATCCATTTGAATTTTATTAAAGATACATTTAAAAGTATATTAAAAGGAACGACTCTTACGTATATAAATGGAGTGAGATAAAATATAATGGAAATTATGTTTGTATAAAATATAAATAATCATAATACAACATAATATAATCAAATATTCAACACCCAAATAACCTTTAATACCACATAATGAACAATGTAGAACATTAACCAAACTAATAGAAGTTGTGTTAAGAATTCCCTTACTTTAGGATTATCTTGCATCAATTGTTTTTAAACCTGATGTATAATACTTAAAAGAGTGTTATTAACACTTTAAATAAGAATAAGTTTTTTTATAACACCTTATATGATAATTTTATAACTTCATTCCACTCATTAATTTAAAATATTTTATTTATTCCATTGTTTTGGGTTCGTTATTTATATAATTTTCATGGTCGGTTCATAAAAGATTTCCCTATTGGTTGGAAGAAAAATTAAATAAGAGATATTATATGTTATTAAAAGTTTCCATTAATAATTAATGTTACAGTTAATATTTTTTATAAATTTTTTTTAGGATTAATGATTAGAAAATTTTTTATTGATAATCCATAGATTATTTTGGTGAATTTTTATCATTACGAAACACTTTTGTTTTTATCAATTATCATTATTATTTAACACTGGTATAAGAAAAAATCATACAATATAAAATTTATAATAAAATTTTATTTCACAAAAGGTTTTATGAAAATATTTTAAGGAAGTAAATGGAATTTAAGAGAAATCTTCCATGATGTCGGTAAATCGACACATCATAGATGATATTTTTTGTTTTTAGAATAATTAAGATATTAGAAGAAGTATGCCGATGAATTGTTCCATAAAAATGGTAAAAATATAATATATATATGATAATATATATTTAATTACTCTTTGATAATAGGATGAGAAGTGACTACAAGAAAATAAAATAATTTAGAAGAAAACACAAGAAATTGAAAGAGGATTTTAACCTCTTGATCTCTTATCCTTGAGATCCTCTTTAAAGACTTTAATATTGGCCTTTTGGTGATAGAATTTGGTTTTGTACATGGGTAAGAGACTTGAGAAGAATATTTGATAGAATTTCAAAAATTCACAATTCATGAGAGGTGTGAGAGGTAGAGGTGGTGAGGGTGGTATTTATAATAGAGGATAGGAATGGTTTTGCTTTATTTTATTCATTATTTTATTATATTCCATGAGACAAGAAATAGTGATAATTACATGACAAAAAATAGTAATACGTAATCTAATTTAGAGATAATATCCATTTATATCACTCAGGACTCAACCATTATGATGAAATTAATTTATTTTTTCACATTTCTTAAATTACCGAATTTCACTAATCACAAAAAAATTATGTTTTAAAAAAATCACAAAAAACCAAACTAACAATTTATAAACACGTAAAATTCAAAAATGAATCCCATATTTTCAAAATAATTATATAAATATGAGAAATTTAATTTTTTATTAATATCATAATAATTATAGAAATAATAATTTTTAAACAATAAATCATTTTAAAATGGCATGAAAAATTAATCAAAGTCTCATAATATTATATAATAACAATTAAAAAAATAAAATAATAATTTATGATTACATATTATGGAAATACAAATTTCATTTAAACTATTTAATTAATTATAAATTGTAATTAAATATTTATGACATTCTAAAATGACAACATATATATAATGGTCCTTTTATCACTTATAAGATTCATTTTTATTATACATTCATGCATGAGAATACTATAAATTTTGTTGATTTACTATTCAATAGAGTAATATTACTTTTCATAAGGGTATGTTACTATTTATAAGTATATGTTACTATTCATCAAAAATTAAGTTAGTCGTATCAGACTCCAAATTACATACTAATCACAACCATGTATGTCTTTTTTCACAATTAAAAACACTATAGTGGAAAAATTATTTTTAATGTCTATTTTATAACTATATACTAAAATAAAAGTGTCATTATGTAGAGGCTCAGTGTTTCAAGAAATATATTAATTTTTTCATTTGCAAAACTCTGGGGTGTTAATAGTAAGGTATCTATTAAAATCTTTTATAATGAAAAAATTGTAAAGTTCAGTGATGAACCATTCTCTCCCATTTGACTATAGATTTCCAATTTCTCTTCCCAAAAATAATTTCAACATTCCTTTAGTAGAGTTTCTGTTTTGGTCCATGACTTAAATTGGTTTGGATTTGAAAAATCACCAAATGAATCCAAAATCTCTACTTTTATCCCAAAAAACATTCTCTTGATTATGGATTGTATTAAAGAAGGATCCGAAATTCAACATCCCTCACAATTATTCATTCAAATGTTGTATATAGAGAGATTGTACAAATATCATAATGAAATATATCCACTATTTAAAGAATTATATTTAATATTTTAATTAAATCTAAAATTATAGAGTTTGAATATTTTAATAAACAGTACATACATCATTTGGGTCAATGTAGTCATCTATATTTTCTTTGGATACCTAGTAAATAACATCTTATTTATAATTAATATTTATAATTATTCAATCAATTTTGGATAACGGGTCACTATTATTATAGATGGATATTATAATCCCAATATCTATAATATAGATGTATATTTTGTTATATTTTTCCACCAACATTATTTTGAAGGAATATTTTTGGTTCCAAATATATGTGATGTATATGAATACCAACATGGATAATTATGCATCCTCCAATTATCTTTCAGCTATAGAGTTATCTGATAAAAAGGGATACAAAATATATTTTCTGTATAGAGGTACATATTAGGATTATTTTTCCTACAATTATGGAAAACAATACATATTTTATTATATTTTACTCGTAATCATTCTCTTAAAGTTGGGTCCATTATCTTCTAATTTTAAATTGATTTTATTGTTTAATCCCTTGTGTACAATTGATTTTTAGTATCTATATTAATGATATTCATCGATGTAATTGTATATGAATAGAAATAACATTATATATAACTCATTTTTCTTAATCTTTTGACTTACATATGTCTCATTTTCCTATAGAAAATATAAATATAACCCATCCGACCTAATAATTATATATAAAACCAAAAAATGAAAAAATATTAGCATAAATATAACAAGGATGTTACTCAACACAAATATATTCACATTGTAGGGTAATATCAGCAAGACTTTCCAATTTGATAATCAAAGTCCATTATTGATAGTCCATAATTCGATGATATTATATAACTTCTATTATATATAATGTCATGGTTTTACCATGTAGACATATATATTGAACTAAACAATGTTTAATTTACATACCACATATATTATTTCAGATATTAACATTCCCATTAGAACGAAATCATTAAGTACTATTTAGAAAATTAAATTTAATATTCTCCAAATTCATTATACATAATAGACCCACTTCGAACAACTTCATTCAATAGGTTTTAAAATTTGGATGGAATTTCAAAAACCATTATAATTCATTATCATCCAATGAATGTTGTCTAATTCTAAAGACAAGAAATAATATATTTCTTAAACTCAAAAAAAATTGTCTCATGTTGATTATTGATGTAATGACCAATTCCTAAAAATTACTTATTCTAGTGAATTTAAATAGTATTTCACATTATTGGATTCCTAAATATATTTTAGTTGTAATGTAATGGACCTCTCTAATCCATTAATTTGTAAATATCTAGTGTTTTAGGTGTTTTGAGAGGTCAATGTAACTATTTTATAACACATTTCAAAAAATTCTAGTTTTGTGAACAATGGTTAAAGAATGGTGGGTCATTTATCAACATGTCATCTATCAGTAGGTCATCTATCTGCATGTCATCTATCATAAGGATTACCATTGTTCTAGATCAGAAGGTATATAGTTTTTCCAAAATGTTATGTTACTTCAGTGACTCACGTTGATGACTAATGTCGGTGACTCGCGTCAGAGACATGTGTCATTGAGTCGTTTCAGTGAGTCATTGGAAAACAATGTTTACAATATCCTACTATTTAACCCCTTTCATTTTATAAGTGATGTAAAATACATTCAATCCCTAATTTTAATGTATTAAAGTATGATTCGATGTGAATAACTCTTATCATAAATTTCTTAACGTTCGGGGTTCCATTACTTAGTCAAATCGCATTGTCTTGACCAATTCTTCCCTTAATGGAAAATCTAATCTGCTTCTCCATTTAGATTTTCAGAAGGGTTGATATATCATCTTCATAGGTTTTTAATTCTAATTTCTCATACTGTGAGCCACCATGAAACTTTGTTCTTTAGTAGTCATTCTATCAAACTATTATCCTTGGATCATTTTCCCATGGTGTTTTTATAATGCATGAAAACCCCATGTTTTGGTGAAACTAGAATGTATCGATCTGTTTCTCATATAAGGTATTATCTACCTTTGTTATTATAGGATCATATATCTATTTATTCTTGTAACTCATTTCTATGGTATGGAAAGTTATCTACATGTTTCTAATGGATCCTTCTCATTTTGTTGTTGGTGTTGTTGTATCTCAACATCCTTGGGTGGATCCAACCATTGCAGGAGAGGTGATCGTGATCCATTGTGATTGGAATTTTTTCATGAAAAGAACATTGAAAACAATATGAGGTAGGGGATTTTTGGATTATTTATTCTTTTTAAATTTAGTCATTGATTTAGTATGATTTAGACAACTAGATCGATATGAAATTGACATAATAAATATTTGAACCAGATTAATGAATTTGTATCTATTTCATAGAGATAATATTGCCTCTTGATTTAATATATAGTCTGATATATATTATTTATATATTTAACATGTCATTATTAATAGAAATTAGTAATGACATAATGAAATGATTAATTTTAAATTAATTGGATAAAAAAAGTGGAATGGTTAATGAATTTGGTTTGTAGTGTTCTTATTTGATGATAATAAAATTGATGCAGTTATCCAATTTAAATGGAATTGGTTGAAACACCAAATTCTTGTTGTATATTTTTTATTAAAGGAATTTCAAATTATTTGTTTAATTAGAATGTTATATCTTTAGATAGCTAGTTGTTTATGTTTTCTATATTTGGAACATGGGATATTTTATCAGTTAATTAAAGATGGACTAAAAAACTATTGTCTGTTAAAATATAATTCCTTGTAGGGTTTTGAGTTACCCTAATTTTTTTAAAGGCCTAGAACATTATAAAGTGAATCTATGAGTTTTCATTGTGTGTGAAAGCTTTATTACATGTTTAGGTGAAATATCCATGTTTTAATGTTGTTTGTTTGATACGGATTGTGATGTGATTTGAGCCAAGGATACATATGACTATAGGGATATTGTTGTATGTGGGGGAATGGTGTCCTTGTGGCGGTGTTGGTGATAGTTGTTCACACCTAGAGTGGATAGATGCATCGAGTAATGCATGTGGATGTCGAGGAGGACATTAGGGATGATGGAATGGTTTTAACCTGAGCTTACTCATTGATGTAAAAGTGGTTAATGTTTAACATATTTTTTTCAATTTTAACTTTCCCACTACTGGAGGAAGATTATATTTCTTACCTTTATTCCAAAATAGTAGGATTCATGTTAGGTATTCTAATTTCTTTCTTTGTTTATCTTTTACAGGATGGATCTTCCAATTCTCTTATTATAGGCTTCAAAGACTCAACAAGTAATTCATCTACTCACGGTGTAGGGAACCTTGAATTATCTCCCTTATAATGCTTTCACAGAATACCTAAAATTATGGTAAATGGTAATTTTTTTAAATAAATGGATATATGATGTTGACCCCATGGGTTTAGTGATTTCTAGGATTCCATTATGAGGTTATACTTATGAGGAACTATGGATATTATTTTCTTATGCGTAGAGGGAATGGATCTTTTTTGTGATGTTAATAAAATGTAATATGGAATTGATAATGAATAATTAATGGATAAAAATTAATTAACATAAAGTGAAAACTAATAAAAAGGATAAGTAACTTAATCTATCTCCTTAAATTATTTTGAGCTTATAGGATATTCAATCTTAGTGATGACAAAAATGATTTCAAGTGATGTTACATATTGTTGAGTCTATAGAAGGGTTATTCCCATAGTGTGATTGTGAGAAATACTATATTCAGTATATATTTTTTTTCTATATGTTATTCCACCACATCTATTAGGGAAACTGACACCCCATGGATTTGGATCCCTAGGCTTTGGGGGCTTTCCCTAACACCCCGAATGGAGGATGGATGGCTAACTACCCCCATTGGCCCTCTCTCTTCCCATGGATGTTATATATGATGGTTTGCATGGGGGTGATTTTCCCCTTATATGTGTGTATAGGGATGTAATATCTTTTTTTTATTCACACACATAAATTCTTGATAATGTTTCCTATAGAATACTGACGGTGTAACATGTATAGGATGTGATGACCTGATGATCATTACTCAGTGTATGGGATGTAATGACTTTAGGTATAACTCCTAACCTATGACACACGTTATTCAAGATATGGTGGATCCTAGAAACTACATGGATACATGTTTATGTGGATGTGGTGGTGTGATGAACAAGATGAATGTTGACACATGAGGTGGGTGTTGTGGGGAATCACCGAGGTGTCTGTAGGCAATCCATTTTGGAGACAGATGCTCAGGCATGCGATGTTGTGGAAAAAAGTGAAAAAAGTGGGGAAGTGGATACCAGAGTACCTTTGATATTCTTTATATTATTATATATTCTTTTTTGAGATAGATGGTGAGAGATCTATGGTGACTCTAGTAACATAGTATAACGATTTAGGTGATTAGATAGTTTTAATTATTGTTCACTGTGCTTTAGCATGCTTTCATTACATTTTATTGAGAGGCTCTGGAGAGGATCTTATTGATAATAATGTTATGATTTACCAATGATATATGAAATTATTTTTGGTTTCATGGAGATCATTAGAAGCTAGGCGGTTTACTACTAGCATGGGGTTATAGGATCCGTTCAGGCATCGTGGTCACTATCGTTTTACATTCTTTCGGTACATACAATTGCATCATTTCAGTTGTTGTAGATTATCCATATAATTACATATTTTTTACTTCTGTTTCTTAATCATGGTATTCTGATTAATATTTTATTGGTTTCTTTATTATCTCTCTCATTCACATGTTTTCTTTTAGTGGTTAGTGCCTTCTATCTATGTGTTTACTATACCCTCAGTGTTATCTACTGACCTAGACAATACTAGAGCTAGGACTCTAGGATCACAATCTATCCTCTCACATTTCTGGCCCTAGAGGGGTTCACTTTGTGCGGATGGTGTCATGAAATAGTGGTATCATAGATCTAGTTAAAAGATATAATGGAGTGTGGAGTTTGGCATAGGTGTGGTTGCATGGTTTTGTTTTTCAACATTGTCACTCGAGTTCAGTATGTTTTGTAAACACTGCAGACCAGCTGATACATAAGTATTTAGAGACCCTAGTGATCTAATTAACGGACCATTATGTTTTCAGTGGCTAAAAAATTTTTTGATACTTGTTTCATGGTATAGACCTAAGAAAATATCATGTATCATTCTTATTTGTGACAATGTTTGAATGGGTATACCTTGGGATAAGTTAACCTAAAATGAATAAATGAAAAAAATTAATTTATGTTAGGATATTTTATATTCTATGTTTAGGAGTAGTAAATTTTTTTTATTTTTCATGCCTAGCTCCAGGTCAAAATACTCATCAGGTACATTCAGAATATGTTCTGACGGTTGGGCTAGTAGATCGCCACACGTTATAATTTAAAGATGACGACACTTAGAGGAGGACATTCCAAGAATCTCAGTTCCAAAATCTAAAAAATAATAAAAGTTCAATTTTAGTTGTAGTCACAAAATATTGGTTGGAGTAAGTTTGAAATAACATTCAGCTAAATATGTGATCAGAATGAGCACTGGCTATCGTTGGTTGTGTTAATACTACATGGTGCAGCAAGGAACTGGTGGTTCTTATTCCTTAGAGATTGTAAGGAGTTGGATATCTCATGGGTGGAGATCCAAGAACAATTTATAGTTGAGTTTCTTTCATAAACTGTGAATCAAACTAGACACCAAGATTATATTACCAATTGATAGGTGATCTTAAGTGTGTAAGAGATTGGGAACTATTTCAGGATACATTTGAGATATTATTTGGAAATATTTCGAGATGAGGATTCTAGGGTGAGTCATTTATTGGAGGCTTTTCATCCAGAGATCCAGTAATAGGCCACTCCATCAATTATGAAGATTTATCTCAAGGTGTATGTGACAGTATCTTTCATTTAGATTAAATTAGCCAAAACTGGGTCCTTACAAGAGGTATTTCGTCAGGAATCCTCACTAAGAAGATCTACAATATGTAGTTCTTAGTTTTTATGAAAAAATTGTCTTTAATCACTAGATGATAGGTCCCAGCCCTCAGAATATTTTTTATAAGGGGAATCGGATCTCAGAACAATGCTTATGGATTATGATATCTTCTTTCTTATGAGGCAATGTTCATTAGTAATTAGTTTTCCCGTCTTTTTAGAGCAGTCATCACGTGTCATGTGTTCTTCTTCAGGTTCATCCATTGAGGAATTTGAAGATGAGGTAGCTGTAGTAGGCAGCACTAGTTTTTGATTAGTAGAGAGAATATGGGGTATACAGAGGGCATCATCTGGATACGCCTCATCATCATAGAGTAAAGAAAATCCACGTATGTGGAAATCAGTAGGGTTAAGGAGGTAATAGAATATGTCGTGTTCAGTGTCATGTGCTACTATTTCAAATACTTGGCAAGCCAAAAGTATTTTGAGGAACCCATTTCTTGTTACTTTTTTGTATGGATTCATTGATTTAGAAGTGATATACTATTACTAATAACCATCTCTTTTCCATGAATTGAGACTTGAGGTTGAGAAGCATCATGTTCCCATAGTGTTGACTAGACCAGTGGGAGGCCTAGATGACTTGTTTGAAGTATGTAGGGACCTTGATCTAGTGTTAGGGAAGCTCTTATCTTGGGGATATTTCATATGTTTACAAATAAAACCATATTATTTACTACACAATACAGATTGGTTTTATTTAGTTCATTATATTATGGATTTTATTAGGAAGAAGGTGGTATTATTCTAAGCTCAGAGATAGCCAGCAGTGTTTGTCGATGAGTGATACCCTGAGATGGTATTTAGAAATGTTTTTCCTTATCTTCCATGATGGCAGTGTTGATTTTGAGTTAATTGGAGTTTCATCAATCAACAATTCCCAGGGTTATAGATGAGTTCCCAGATGCATTCATTGAACAGGTTGTTGTGTTTCCCCCTCAGTGATAGATTGATTTTAGGATCAATCTATAGACAGGCGGGTCTCCAATCCCTATGTATCAATAGAGTATAGCACTTTATTAGTTCCGAGATATGTGTATAAAACATTATGGTCTATTGTAGTTTGGTTTCTCTTATCCAAGAATCCCACCATAGTGTGAAACAATTTTTTTATGAAGAAGGATGACATAAATTTTGGTTTTGTTTTAATTAACGTCTATTGAACCACTATCCTCTTCCACATATTAATGATTTTTTCAATAATGTCACAGGTGGATATTTTTTCAATAAGATAAACATATGGTTAGGCTCTCACCATATACGTGTGAAAGAAGCAGATATCCCGAATACTGCTTTTCGTTGTCATCAAGGGCATTTTGTGTTCTCGGTTATGTTAATCAGTGTGATGAATTCTCTAGATGTGTTCATGGGGTTGATGAAAGATGTGTTCTGTGCGTTTTAAGGTTTTTTCATGGTAGTTTTCAATGATTAAATCCTTATGTACTCTGCATATGAGGAGGAGAATTTAGAGTATATACCAGCTGTATTGGGAGTTAATCTCTATCCAAAACTATTTGGGTAGTTGTTGAAGTGTGAGTTTTGGGATCAAGAACTCCATTTCTTGAGGCCTGTTATATCCAATCCTGGAGTACCTATGGATCTGTGGAAAATAGAAGAAGTTTTTCCTCAAGAAGAGTCCAATATAGTGGCAGATGTGAAATGTTTCCTTGACCAGGTAGGCTATATAAGAGGTTTGTTGCCGATTTCCATCAAGTTGAATCCCCTCTAACAACATTGACCTTATATGATTAGGTGTTCTTATGGAAGGACTAATTTCATGTGGATTTTGAGTATCTGAAGGAGAAGATGTTCAATGATTCAATTCTTTGTCTACCAGTAGAAGGAGTTTATTTTGAGGTTTTCTATGATTCTTCATTTATTGGGTCAGCCTATGTTCTGATGTAGTAGAGATCAGCTATTTCTTCTGGGTCTCAATAGTTACGTCCCCATGGGAGTAAGGATTCCAACCACAATAATGATTTGGAAAAGGTGTTTTTTCCCTAAAGTTATGCAGAAATTACCTCATAGGAGGGATTTTCATGGTCTTCACCAATAATAAGTTCCTAAGGTACATTTTCTCCTAACATTACTTTTACATGTGAAAAAATTGGTGGATGGAGTTCTTATAGTATTAAAACACAAAAATTTAATATACAACATTAAAGGGGAATGTTGTAGCTGATGCTCACAACAAGAAGTCACATAGTGATGTTGTCCATTAATTAGGTTATTCATAGAGTGTGATGGAAAAGACTAAAATAGTAAATATATAGTTGATAGAAGATTGGGTAAGAGGTTGCATTTTCTTGATGATGATGTAGCCATATCTGGTGCAGTTGGTAGAAGATTCACAGTTGGGGGATCTTTATGTGGTGAACTAGACATATTGAGTTGTTTAAGGTGAGGCCCTAGATGGTTGGTCTAAGGATGAACAACACCAGGTGTTGTTTTGGGGGAGGCTTTTCATTCCATTTTCATCGCAGGAGATGGTTCTCAGGGAGTTCCAGAGTTCATACTTAGTGGTAAATCATAGAATTAAAATAATGTGTTGATCATTGAGAAGTATGATTTGGGGGCCTGGGTAGAAGCGCAGAGTTACAAATTTTGTGTCTCGATTCTTTGTCTTCCATAATGTGAAGGTCGAGCATAATGTTCCATGTTGATTTATCTAGTCATTAGTTATTCCTCAGTTGAAGTATGAGGAATTATGGATTGAATTTAATACAAGTATACATCATTATCAGGAGTTATATGATGTTATATGGGTAGTAGTGGATCATTTGAAGAAATCAGACCACTTCATAGAAATCAAGGAGTCTATATTTGTGGCGGTTTTGACCTGGAAATTTCTAGAGGAGGAGGTGAGACTCCACGGAATACCATTGATGTTCATTTCATAATGAGATCCATTTTTTACCTCAAGAGTGTGGAGATGTATCCAGTATGATTTTTGGTTCTTATATATTCGTTATCACTACTTTTCATCCACCGATGGATGGTCATACATAACAGTCCATCCATATTCATGAAGGAATTTTGTTCTCTTGTGTCTTTCACATTGGAGGATCGTGGATGATGCACTTACCCTACATAGATTTCTCTTAAAACATTTTTTAACCCTAACATCAATATGGAACAATTTTAAGTCTTTATGTCCAAACATTCTGTTCTCAATTATACTAGACAGGGGTCAGAGAGCTAGTAATACTTGGGCCAGAACAAGTACATAATACAAGTAGAGATGGTTCAAATGATTTGTGAGATGATGAAGGTAGTGGAAGGTCATTACAAATCCTATTAAGATCATAGGAGGAGACCTCTACAGTTTGATGTAGGTGATAACTTGTTTTTGAAGGTTAATCCCAATCATGGGTAGTGAAGGTGTCATGACCCGACCCTACCCGGGCTAGAGCCGCAACTACCTCAAGCCCACGTCCATAGGCCAGGGGCTGGCGACCAGCACTGAAGGCACAACAACTCGGGGAGGCCTTTTCCTAAGTACTTGTACACACACACAACACACTCAATGAAAAAGTGCAGAGTAAAAGGAAGAACAAGCAGAGTAAAAGGAATAACTGCTATATATAAACCACATATGTGCATCGACCTCTAAACAGTACAATGAACAAGCTGAAAGTAAACTGAAAAGAAAAGGGGCAAAACACGCGCCCAACCAAAAAGTTTCACAACCTGGTAACAGGTAAAAAAAAGAAACAGCTGATGGGTCTCCCAACTGAAACCTGGCCATGACCACCGCACGCGGTCCAAGCTCCCAAGCTCCTACGCTCCACTGAAGTCACGCTCCACTTGTCTGTCATCTTCAAGGGCACACCAAGTGCGGGCAAAGCCCAAGCAGGGGTGAGTACAAAAATACTTAGTAGGACACCCCGAAGGCTCGAGGGAGAAAAAAATGAGGTACCGAAAGGTGAGTAGTAGATCGAACAGGGAGTAGAACAGAAGTACAACAGAGAGTGCAGTAAAGAGTCCATCTCAACCCAACAATAGGAAAGAAGGTAGACTCGTCCAGACACAAGGAGCTAGAAACAGTGAGAAGACAAACTTTCCGTCGATTCTTCACTACCTATAACAGGAGAGTAGACTCTTCCAACCACGAGAAGCTAGACACAGAAAGCACGTGTCATACCCCACGCGTCTTCGCCTCTCATGGAAGGAGAATAACCTAACCCTAGAAGTGGTTTTTGGAACAATGTATATACAAGTCCATATGCTCAACAAGAAGCTTGAACAAGGTCGTAAGGGGATCTCCATCATGTAGCTCAGCCCAAGAAAATAGTATCCAACAGTCCCAGAAGTAAACTCCATCAATGCTGAGCATCCTGCACGTCTACCCCAAACTACAATTCAAGGGCTCAATCACTACACCTCGACACTATCTGCTTTGGGTGGAACTAACTCACCCGCATGGTTTTAGGTCACGTCACAAGGACGCATCTCGGTGGGGGAATGTGATCCTCGTACTTGAGATTTCTGGGGGAACGTCAACAACAACTCGTCACTACACCACCCCCCCCCCCCCCCCCCCCCCCCGCAGTCGAGAGGTCTGCTCAAAGTTGACAGGCGACCCCCTGCCCCAGCCCCGCTGGAGGATCCCTGGAAGTCAATGGGTACCCACTACATGGAGACCCGGAAAGTCGATGGGTGCCACACATCCCAGTCCCGTAATAGGGTAATCCACTGGAGGGCGACCTGGATAAAGTCGGCGACGGGACCACTACCCAGCCCAGCTGGAGGTAACCTGGCATCAGGGATCACTGCCTAGCCCAACTAGAGGTAAGCCCGCCATAGGGGACCACTGCCCAGCCCTGCTGGATGTATGCTCAGCATCGGGGACCACTTCCCAACCCACCTGGAGGTAAGCCTGGCATCAGGGACCACTGCCTAGCCCTAATGGAAGTAAGCCCGGCATCGGGGACCACTTCCCAGCCCAGCTAGAGGTAAGACCGACATCAGGGACCACTGCCCAGCCCCGTTGGAGGTAAGCCTGGCACTGCTCTGGCCATCCCTACTGGATGGTACTTCTCGGTGAACACCACTGTACTGGCCATCCCTACTGGATGGTAACCGACTGGCGAGCCCTGCTCGAAACAACCTCAGCCCTGCTGGAAACAACCTCAGCCCTGCTGGAACCACCTCAACCCTGCTGGAACAACCTCAGCCCTGCGGGAAAAACCTCAGCCCTGTTGGAAACAACTTCAGCCCCGCTAGAAACAACCTCAGCCCTGTTAGAAACAACCTCATCCCTGCTGGAAACAACCTCCTAGGTACGAGATCGGTTCACACATAAAGTTTTGGTCACACTAAAACCACAAGAACTCTACCAGGGAACATGGAGCAATGGGGGAAACTTCCCAGGCCTCACAAGGCGATCCCACTCCAATCCGCTGAGTCACTGTCGAAGCAGATCGAGTCAACTCACCCCAACAAGTGTGGAAAATTCCCACACTATATGAACACCTATAGTCGCGAAGAGTGTCGCTGTCCGGTGAAAGGGGCACGGTACTGAAACCCCTCACAGCTGAGGAAGCAGAGGAACCAAACCATCTCCGCCGGCCAAACCAATAAGAACAAGACCAGGGGGAGACCACTCAACCCTACAGGTCAGACAAAAGAGCACCAGGCCTGTGGAAACTCCACCCATCTGGTCAAACAAACGAGCACAGAGGGACCCTATACGTCGCGAGAGGTCAAAGTACGTAAAGTAGATCACGGCACGCACATGGGGCCCACACGACGTGTGGCCCCAAGTCAACCCCAACTGAGCGCACTAACATCCTCAGGTACAAACAACCACAGGTACCTCCAAGCGCTCCCATATACTCCCAGAGTATACCTCATTCTAGCCCAAAGGCAATCGTGCACACGACACCCAGCGTCAACGGGATGGCGTGACATAACAACTCTGCCTCAAAGGCCCAAGCATGGCCAACCACATCTTGTGAATCATTTACATCACTCTCCCAAGAGTGCGCGATCACATGCCAAGGGTCCGCTACAAACAAGGTAGGACGAACCGCCACCCGAGCACCTCTCATGCTCTACATTCAATAAGCTCACGCAAGAGGCTATGCACAACCAAACGGATCGCACCGTTGTAATCCTCGTGGAAAGACACGTGAGATCGACTACTTAATCACCTCCAACGGATATCCGACGGAAAAGTCACCCACACCGCCTCACGCCCGAACGGCTTCCCGTGATACCGTGCCTCGGCCCTGAAAATAGTCGGGCGCATCGTACCAATGCGATCTCCTCGGGAAAACATGTCAAAAGCACTACTCATATGAGTGAAACGAATATCTAGAGAAAAAGGTGCATTCCGGCGCACCGTACACAAGCGGTGCCACGTGGTACCCGCATCCCGGTCCTGAAACACAACGTACGGATCGCACCGTTGCGATCCTCTTGAAAAAAGCACACAAGATGGACAATTCAGTTGTCCAAAACGGTCGCCTGGTGATAAAGATGGAAAATCACTGTCAACACCCAAACAACAATCGTGGGCCCCGCACCATCATGCCGAATTAGAGCGGGCAGATTGCACTATTGCAATCCCCTTGGAAAAACATCCAGAAACGACTACTCGCACGCCCCGAACGGACGTATGATGAAAAAGTCGCTAAATGGTGCACGCAGCTCAAAAGAGGGGCCGTGGAGCCCAAGCCTCAACTCTAGCTTCAATGCCTGAAATTTTTCTAAAAACCTCCGCCTCTTTGCCAGGGTCACAATGCCGCCGACGGAGCTCAAAACGGACGTCGGATGCGTCCGCACCGCCCAAAACAAGGATCTCAGGAAAAACGCTCATCCACTTAAAGACATGTCATGCCTCCGCGGACCCTCATTTAGAGAATTAAAAATTCTCAAAACCATCTCAAAAAGAACACCTCGCAGTTACGTTCGCACCGCCGTAGACGGCGCGCGAATCCGGCACCCGAGCTGCCATTTAGAGGCATTTTAATGTTTTTCGGACCGAAGGGTGGGCTGGGATGGTTCAGCCGGCCCACTCACTGCTTGAGCCGGCCCGCGGTCCACCTCGTGGGCCGGTCCCCGCTGTCCAGACCGGCTGAGCGGGTCCGGCTGATTTCCCACAGGACCCGCAAGGTGAGGGTCCCTTGTCTGCTGGTCGGGGTCACGAAGAACTCGGGTATGCGTGTCGCGACGACCGGCCAAAGCCGGTCTTCCTCCGCACTCCGCGCCCCGTGGCTCCTGTAGCTGACAACCGCCGCACACCCACTCTCCCCCGGCCGCTCCACCGAGGGCAGCCTCACCATCGTCACCTGGAAAAGGAACCGCTGCCGCCGAGAGGGGCCGCCGCCGCCACAGCCTTCCTCTGCCGCTCCTACGACCGACAGAAAAACCAAGAACCCGCAAACTTCTCCAGGAGTTTGCGAACACGTCGGGACTCGGATTTTAAATCCAAAAATTTCATTGAGGAGCTCAGGATGAGTACTACACAAATAAGGGATTTGATCGAAGTTTTGACAGGGAAGAGACAATGCAAATATAGCTCAAAGGAGGGGCGAGAAATTAAAACGAAACGCACGATCCTACCTCTTGGGCTTCGCCCGAAGCTTCGCCGCACGATCCGCCACCACCACAACACCTTGGAGAGGATAGGAGAAGGAGAGGAGGAGATCTTTGGGTTGATGCCTTCTGCCAGAGGATGCTGGGGGTGGAGGAGGGAGAGGGTGTTTGGGTTTTAATTAGAAAATCAATTAAATTTTAATTAATTAAAAACCCCCCAATTAACCCATATCCGAAACGCTCGACGGGGTCGAGGATAAGCCTCCCCTAGGGTAAACACCACCTCCCTAGCACAACAGTGATCTCAGAATTTGATTCCGAGCTTCCGTTCAAAAATTATTAAACTTAGCGCTCGAGGTTTCCAAATTACGAAAACGCCCCAAGGGCCATTTTTCACAGACGGCCCACGCCCGCAAAACTTATACCCCTCCTCGGGTAAACGAAACATTCCGAACTCAACAGTACCCTCAGTTCTTCAATCTGAGCCACCGTTTAAGAGATACTCAAGTTTAACTATTAAACGAATAAATTAATTAATTAATTTATCTGTATAACATTCCGAAAGCGAGAGAGGGGTCCAAACGTCCCGCACTGACATGTTTTATGTCATTCCTAGGTAAAAACCCCATTTCGGACCCATCTGTACACTCGGATCTCTGATCTGGGTCACCGTTTAGGTGTTATCTTATTTATTTTCGCGTTTCCAGTGTGAACGCACTGAAAATTTAATTCCGGCCACTCCGGGGCTCAGAATCGCATGTCGTCTGAAGGTGCTGCTATGAAATATCATCAAGAATATTCCAATGTCTTTCACAGCCAAAAACTGGGTTCTTAAATAATTCCCTCCTTCAATCTTTTCATCCTCTAAAAGCAAAACTAGGGAGCAACACCGGGTACTAAACCCACACCTGGCTTTCCTATACCTAGAAGAACCCACAAACAGCTCTGCGTCATCGCACATAGACCAAAGGATTGATTCGTTCACGTGAGGTTGGCCCTTGCCGATTTCGTGAATAGGAGCATGCACACTTCTTCTCAGGTGAGTCACGTGGGAGACGTTGTGCACCCACTCAAGACTTTGGGGTCAGGGCAAGGCGGTAGGGAACCTCGACATCCCTTTGCACAGTCTCAAACGGCCCGAAGGCTCTCAGGGGTAGCTCACCTCCCCAGTCAAACCTCTACGTCGCACGCCGCGACAGGAATCACCGCTTCGGCATGGGACAAGACCCGGTGATTCCCTCCTTCAGAATATCCATATGGTGGAACTCCCAAGGATATATGGTCATGCAAGATTCCACAACCGATGTCTCTCAACCAAGACTCTCTTACACGCTGGGGGAGTGATGGAGTCGATGCCATCGACTAAAGAAAAAGGCCCCACGCCTTTTACTTTACCAACACAGGGTTACACCCGACGCCCTGCGTCACCTTGATATCAACTCAAGCAAGGAGTGGGGTGAAAATCACTTCACACAAAGAGTCTATCAATTCTACTGCAAAAAGTAGAAGAGTCGCAAGGGGTACCTCTCACCATCCCATGCTCTGCAGGATCATAGACATCCAAAGCACGCGGCTGTCCGTGGTCCCAACCGTCAGCTCCCAGAGCCTGACGTAGACCACCTAGTGGTGATGGGAAGACCTCGTAATGTCGTAACCCACTACCAGCTCCTCCCGCTCCTCTGCTAGCACCACCTCTCTGGGTACTACTCCATTCACGGCGCTGACTCTTCCGTGGTGGGGCACCTGCTACCTGCCCGAAGCTCTCAGCAACTCGGGTCGGGCAGTCCCGTGCCAAGTGACCTCGCCTATCAGAAGCATAGCACCGAATCTATCTGGGCTGCACTGGTGCCCTTCGGCGCCACTGTGGTGTACGACCACGCCCCTGAGTCCGGTTGTCATAAGACCACCTGCGTCAAGGTTCTTCTTGCCGACATCCGCTAGTTGCGGCAGACGTCTCGGCTCCGACGTGCCTGCTGCCACCCCCAACGCTAGAATGTGATAGGAAGCCCTCTGTCACTAGCATCTGCTCTAGCACCCCAACATATGTGGAAATGCCCAAGGGTACTATGTCAACACAAATCTCTCAGAAGAGACCCTGCTCAAACATCTGTGCTCGGAGGTTGTCGTCATGGACCATGTCTGGGTAAAAGCGTGCCCGGTCTGCAAAACTAGCTGCGTACTCAGCCACCATCATCCCTCCCTTCTTAAACTGTAGGATATCCTAAATCCAAAAGAAGCGCAAGAAGGAGGGGAAAAACTCCTCTCGAAACAACAACTGGAATTCGTCCCACGAAAGCGACAACTCGTCAAGAAGCTGAGTCACCAGACTCCACCAATGCCAAGCTACTCCACGAAAAAGGGTGGCTGCCAAAGCCACTCTATGATCTTTCGGTGTCAGCACAAGCCTGAAAAGGCGAACCACTGCCACTAGCCAAACCTCTGCTGCCTGAGGGTCTGGCTCACCATTGAACCTCTGCGGTCTCTACAGCTGGAACTCACGGAGCACGCTCAACCTGCGCTCAAGCTCAGCCTGCTCTACTGAAACTGCCTAATTCTCAACAAGTGGGGGTACTACTACTGGCCCACCCGGAGAAAGGGGCTCGCATGATGGGTCCTGGACTATGGTCTCGTAGCTCACAGGGTCGTCTTCATGAACCAAAGCCGGTATCCTAGCTGGCTGTCTTCACGGAGACATCCTAAATATTATCAAAGAGTGTCGTGGTCAGATGAGCATATATGTGTATTCCAATAGCAACGATGGGGAGATGACTCAAGAAGAACAGTCAAAGACTCAATCCTATGTGATGCACAAACAAATTTCCCTGCAACAAGTGTCTCAGTATGCCGAGTTGACAAGCGGGTTATCAAAGTCCCGGTGAATGGATACGTCGGCCGCCACACCATCACTGGACTCCCTGGCCTGAGAGCCGCTCTCGAGACACGTGAACACTCTTGACCTAAATACCAACAAATTCCTTTTATTTTAGGGACGTCCTCACAACGTCCCAAGGAACGAACCAGCTCTGATTCGACTTTTTCATGACCCAACCCTACCCGGGCTCGAGCCGCAACTAACCCAACCCTGCCACCATAGGCCAGGGGCTGGCGACCAGTGCCGAAGGCACAACAACTCGGGGAGGCCTTTGCCAAAGTACCTGTACACACACACACAACACACTCAATGAAAAAGTGCAGAGTAAAAGGAAGAACAAACAGAGTAAAAATAACAACTGCTATATATTAACCACAGATGTGCATCAACCTCTAAACAGTACAAAGAACAAGTTGAAAGTAAACTGAAAAGAAAAGGGGGAAAAACACGCTCCCAACCAAAAAGTGTCACAACCTAGAAATAGGTAAACAAAAAGAAATAGTTGACGGGTCTCCCACCTGAAACCCGACCATGACCACCGCACGCGGTCCAAGCTCCCAAGCTCCTACGCTCCACTGAAGTCACGCTTAACTTGTCCGTCATCTTCAAGGGCACACCAAGTGCGGAAAATACCAAGTAGGGGTGAGTACAAAAACTACTCAGTAGGATACACCGAAGTCTCGAGGGAGCAATAAAGGAGGTACCGAAGGGTGAGCAGTAGATCGAACAAGGAGAAGAACAGAAGTACAATAGAGAGTGCAGTAAAGAGTCCAGCTCAACCCAACAAGAGGAAAGAAGGTAGACTCGTCCAGACACAAGGAGTTGGAAACGGTGAGAAGATAAACATCCCGTCGAGTCTTCGCTACCTATAGCAGGAGAGTAGACTCGTCCAACCACGAGAAGCTAGACACATAAATCACGTGGCATACCCCGCGCGTCTTCGCCTATCCTAGAAGGAGAGTAACCAAACCCAAGTAGTGGGTTCTGGAACAAGGTATATACAAGTCCATATGCTCAACAAGAAACCCGAACAAGGTCGTAAGGGGATCTCCATCTTGTAGCTCAGCCCATGAAAAGAGTATCCAACAGTCCCTGAAGTAAACTCCATCGATGCCCAGTATACCGCACGTCTGCCCCGAACTACAAGTCAAGGGCTCAATCACCGCACCTCAACTCTATCCTCTTTGGGTGGCACTGACTCGCCCGCACAGTTTTAGGCCGCGTCACAAGGACGCGTCTCGGTGGGGGAAAGCGCTCCTCATACTTGAGAGTTCTGGGGGAACGTCAACCACAACTCATCACTGCCCCCCCCCCCCACAGTCGAGAGGTCTACTCAAAGTCAACAGGCGACCCCCTGCCCCAGCCCCGCTGGAGGATCCATGAAAGTCAATGGGTTCCTACTATAGGGAGACTCAGAAAGTCGACGGGTTCCACACTGCCCAGTCCTGTAACAGGGTAATCCACTAGTGGGCGACCCAGCTAAAGTCGGCAATGGGACCACTTCCCAGCCCAGTTGGAGGTTACCCAGCATCGGGGACCACTGCCCAGCCCAGCTGGAGGTAAGCCCGGCATAGGGGACCACTGCCCAGCCCCGCTGGAGGTAAGCCCGGCATCGGGGACCACTGCCCAGCCCAGCTGGAGGTAAGACTGACATCAGGGACCACTTCCCAGCCCCACTAGAGGTTAGCCCGACATCGGGGACCACTGCCCCGCCTAGCTGGATGTAAGGCCATCATCGGGGACCACTTCCCAGCCCCACTGGAGGTAAGCCCGACACTGCTCTGGCCATCCCTGCTGGATGGTACTGTTCGGTGAACACCACTGTACTGGACATCCCTTCTGGATGGTAACCCACTGGCGAGCCCTAATCGAAACAACCTCATCCCTGCTAAAAACAACCTCAGCCCTACTAGAACAAACTCAGCCCTGCTGGAACAACCTCAACCCTACTGGAAAAACCTCACCCCTACTAGAAACAACCTCAGCCGTGCTGGAAACAACCTCAGACCTGCTGGAAACAACCTCCTAGGTAGAGGATCAGTGCCCCCATAATGTGTTGGTCACACCGAAACCACGATAACTCTACCAGGGAACACGGAGCAATGGGGGAAACTCCCCAGGCCTTACAAGGCGATCTCGCTCAAATCCGCTGAGTCACTGTCGAAGCGGACCGAGTCAACTCACCCCAGAAAGTGGGTAAAATGCCCACACTGTACGAACTCCTATAGTAGAAAATGGTGTCGTAGTCCGGTGAAAGGGGAACGATACTGAAACCCCTCACAGCTGAGGAAGCAGAAGAACCAAACCATCTCCTCCATCCAAACCAACAAGAACAAGACCAGGGGGAGACCACTCAACCCTACTGGTCCGACAAAAGAGCACCAGGCCAGGGGAAACTCCACTATGATGGTCAAACAAATGACCACAGAGGGGCCCTCTACGTCGCGAGAGGTCAATGTATGTAAATAAGATCACGACACGCACGTGGGTCCCACACGACGTGTGGCCCCAAGTTAACCCCAATTGAGCACACAAACATCCTCAGGTACAAACAACCACACGTACCTCCAAGTTCACCCATATACTCCAAGAGTATACCTAATTCTAGCCCAAAGGCTATCATGCACACGGCACCCAGCGTCAACGCGAAGGCGTGATGTAACAACTCCACCTCAGAGGCCCATGCATGACCAACCACACCTTGCGAATCATTTACGTCACTCTCCCAAGAGTGCGCGATCACAAGCCAAGGGTCCGCTACAAACAATGTAGGAAAAACCGCCACCAGAGCACCTCCCATGCTCCACATTCAATAAGATCGTGCATGAGGCTCCGCACAGCCAAACAGAACGCACCATTGTAATCCTCGTGAAAAAACACACGAGATTGACTATTTACTCGCCTCAAATGGATATCCGACGGAAAAGTCACCAACACCGCCTCACGCCCGAACGACGTCCCATGTTCCCGAGCCTCGGCTCAGAACATAGTCGGGCGCATCGCACTAATGCGATCTCCTCGGGAAAACACGTCAAAAGCACTACTCACATGAGTGCAACGAATATCCGGAGAAAAAGGTGCATTCCGATGCACCGCACATGAGCGGTGCCACGTGGAACCTGCATCCCAGTTCCGAAACACAACGAACGAATCACACCGTTGCGATCCTCTCAAAAAACCACACAAGATAGACTATTCACTTGTCCAAAACGGACACCCGGTGATAAAGATGAAAAATCACCGTCGACACCCAAATAGCCCTCGTGGGCCCCGCACCATCATGCCGAATTAGAGCGGGCGGATTTCACCATTGCAATCCCCTCAGAAAAACATCCATAAACGACTGCTCGCATGCCCCGAACGGACGTCCGATGAAAAAGTCGGTAAAAGCTGCACGCAGCTCAAAAGACGGGCCGTGGGGCCCACACCTCAACTATGGCTTCAATGCCCGAAACCGCACTGGAAACCTCCACCTCTCTGCCAGGGTCTCAACGCCGCTAACGGCGCTCAAATCAGACGTCGGATGCATCTGCGCCGCCCAAAACAAGGATCTCGGAAGAAACGCTCATCCACTTAAAGACATGTCGTGCCTCTGCGGACCTTCTTTTCAGGGATTTAAAATTCTTGAAACCATATCAAAAATACCACCTCGCCTTTAGGTCCATGCCTCCGCAGACAACACACAAATCTGACACCCGAGCTGCCTTTTAGAGGCGTTTTAACGTTTTTGGGACCGAAGGGTGGGCCGGGCCGGTTCAGCCGGCCCACTCACTGCCTAAGCCGGCACGCGGTCCACCGCGCGGGCCGGACCCCACCGCCCGGACAGGCTGAGCCGGTCCGGATGATTTCCCATGGGACCTGCAAGGCACAGTTCCCTTGTCTTCTGGCCGAGGTCATGAAGACCCCGGGTCTGCGTGTCACGACGACCGGCCGAAGCTGGTCTTCCTCCGCGCCCCGCGGCGCCTGCAGCCGACAACCGCCGCACGCCCATGCTTCCCAGGCCACTCCGCCGAGGCCAGCCTCGCCGCCGTCTCCTGTAAAAGGAGCCGCCGCCAAGATGGGTCGCCGCCGCCGCCAAGATGGGTCGCCACCGCCGCCAAGAGGGGCCGCCGCCGCCACAGCCTTCTTCCGTAGCTCCTCGTACCGCCGGCAAAACCCAGAACCCACAAACTTTGCCGGGAGTTTGCGAACACGTCAGGACTCGGATTTTAAATCTGAAAATTTCATTTAGGAGCTCTGGATAAGTACTAGAAAAATAAGGGCTTTGATCAAAGTTTTTACAGGGAATAGATAATGCAAATCGAGCTCAAAGTAGGTGGGAGAAATTAAAACGAAACGCATGATCCTATTGGGCTTCACCCGAATCGTCGCCGCACGATCCGCTGCCACCGCAACACTTGGAGAGGAGAGAAGAAGGATAGTATGAGATCCTTGGGTTGATGCCTTCCACCAGAGGATGTTGGGGTGGGAGGAGGGAGAGGGTGTTTGGTCTTTAAGTAGAAAATTAATTAAATTTTAATTAATTAAAAACCCCCAAATTCGCCCATATACGAAACGCTCGAAGGGGTGGAGGTTAAGCCTCCCCTAGGGTAAAAACCACCTCCCGAGCACAACGGTGGTCTTAGAATTTGATTCTAAGCTTCCGTTCAAAAGATATTAAACTTAGCGCCCGAGGCCACCAAATTACGAAAACGCCCCTGGGGCTATTCTTCAAAGACGGCCCGCGCCCGCAAAACTTATACCATTCCTAGGGTAAGCGGCACATTCCAAACTCAACGGTGCTGTTGGTTCTCCAATCTGAGCCACTGTTTAAGAGATACTCGAGTTTAACCATTAAACGAATAAATTAATTAATTGATTTATCCGTTTAACGTTCCGAAAATGAGCGAGGGGTCCAAACGTCCCGCGCCGACAAGTTTTATGTTGTTCCTTGCGTAAAAACCCCATTCTGGACCCATATGTACACTCAGATCTGTGATCTGGGTCACCGTTTAGGAGTTATCACATTTAT
The DNA here is from genome assembly GCA_963277665.1 of Viscum album. Taxonomy (NCBI): domain Eukaryota; kingdom Viridiplantae; phylum Streptophyta; class Magnoliopsida; order Santalales; family Viscaceae; genus Viscum; species Viscum album. The sequence goes on from OY728158.1 coordinate 439,160,310, forward strand.
TTGGCGTTTCCAGTGTGAACACAATGAAAATTTAATTCCGGCCACTCCGAGGCTCAGAATCGCACGTCATCAGAAGGCGCTGCTCTGGAATATCATCAAGAATATTCCAAAGTCTTTCACAGCCAAAAAACGTGTTCTTACAGAAGGTTTTACTGTAGGAGTAAGGTTTCTCCTCGGAATGCTGGGAATTTTAAGGTGTTCGTTCATGTTGGAGTCATGGAATATTTAGTAGCAAATCCCCTATAGATTATCCAGAGACAGGTATTTTCCATCTGTCACATCTCTATCGTTATCTTCATGATGAATCTCATTTCATCGATTGGGGTGATATTCATGTAATTGATTATATAACCATTAAGGAGTGTTCTACAAAGATATAGGATAGTAAGAAGAAGGCATTGTGTGGGCATTTTGTCCCCTTTGTTCATGTCATATTATGACACAATGGTATGGAGAAGTGTACTTGGGAACATGAGTCGCAGATACATGCTCAGTACCCTGATATTTTTTATTTTTTTCTCTTCACATATAATGTGTTCCCTTTACTGTCTGTAGACCCTTTCCATTATGATATGGATTTCTCTTATTTCTTGTTGTTTCTTGCTCTCTTATGGGATCTATCTTCCACAAGAGAGTGGTCAAGAGATGTTTTTTACTTTTTCATGGTTTTGAATTGTTACTTTGATGAAGTAGTAGACCACCTTTGGTGGTGAGTGCCACATGTGATGTCTCATTGGGGAGCATGTTCTGATGACACATTTTATGTTTCTTCTCTAGGATGGTTTTGGAATCCTGAAGATGATAATTTTTTGAGAGGAATCTAATGAAATGGCCAATACCTATCCAGTCCATCCCACTGTGAACATCATGCTTCTGTGGTGTTAGTGGAGGTTGAGGCTACCTATTCCAAACACATTAAAAAATTACAGTTCTTTGAATAGTGTTTCCAGGATAGTGGGTCATTTATCGGTAGATGATATATTAGTAGGTCATCAACCGATATGTGTATAGTTTTTTCAAATGTGTAGGTGTAATGTTTTTATAGAACAATGAGTCATGTTACTGAGTCACATAAGTGACTTGTGTCATTGAATCAGGTATGTGACTGGTGTCGGTGATAAACTTTGGTGACATGCGTCAGTTACTCATGCATGTAATTATCATTGGTGAGTCTTCTGTGAACAATGTTTCCATCATCCAATAGTTCCACCCGTTGACTTTATCAATTATTTAAAATGAATTCATATCACTTTTAAGGGATTTAAGGATGATTCAAAGACCATAAATCATATCATATTTTTCTAAAGGGTAAGGGTGACTTTACTCTATTAAATCTTATAGTATTGACCAGATGAACATTTAATGGAAAATCTAAACCGCTGCCCACTTTTTATTTTCAAAATGGTTGGGATACCTTATACCCATGTACTTCATCTCCGTTTATTATGGTGTCAGGTACCTTGAACCATTTTTTCCAATGATTTTTCTGATGGAACTACAATCATTGAATTGCTTTCCCTCATTGTTTTCTTATTGTATGTGAATCCACTATTTTGGTTCAACCAGGACATGATGATATATCAAACAAATAAGGTATGTTTTTCTTTCATTCTTCGAGCTTCCTTGATCTATTCACTCAGGTTTATCTATTCTATGTGATGGAATGTGATCTCCATGTTTCTAATGGGTATTTCTGGGTTGTTGGTTGGTATGGTTGTGTCACGATGTCCTTGGGTAGATGAAACCATTGTGGGAGGGGTGATTGAGATCCGCATTTATTTTACCGTTATCATCCAAACAATGTTAAAAAACTTATAGGTTGTGTAATTCTTGGATTCTCTATTCTATTTACATTCATTCAAAGATTTTTCAATATTTATTCCTCTAGATCCCAAAGAAATTCACATAATAAATTATTGATCTGGATTAGTGAATATGTATCAATTTCATAGAGATGATATTGCATTTTTTTGGTATATTGTGTGTTATCTATGTGTTTAATTTTTTATCACGGTGTACTTGATATAAATTGGTAAATAATTTATTCGGGGATTAATTTAATATTAATTGTGTAATGATAAAGAGGATTGGTTAATGAATCCGATTGTTTTCTTTTGTAGATTTATGATAATAAAATTGATGCAGTTATGCATGTTTAGTGGGATTAGTTGAAAATGGTTTATCATGTTGATGATAGTTGATTAAATTAAAGTCAAATTAATTTATTTATTGATTTGTGATGTCTTGAGATAGCTATTTGTTTAGGATTCTAATAGTGGGAACCTATGATAATGGATCAGTTAATTTAAAATGAAATAATGAACCTTTTGGGTGTTAAAGGATAATTCCTTATACAGTTCTACGTCACCTTATTTTTTGTAAAGTAAAAATGCTTTAGGAATTAGATCTATGAGTGTTTATTGTGTGTGAAGACAAAATACCATGTTTAGGGAAATAGAGAAAAGTTAATATGTTTTTTTTCTATTTCTTGTGATGTGATGTGATCCTGGGATGGATGATCATGGAGGGTTGTTGTGGTATGTCATGATTGGGAGTCCCAGTGGTGGTGGTGGTAGAAGTTGATTCTAATATTTGTGATTTGTATTGAGTTATGCATTTGGGAGTCCGAGAGGACACTGGGGATGATGGAAAGGGTTAAATCAGGTTTTACATATCGATTTAAATGTGGTTTCTATTTATCCTATTGTTTTTTTAACTATTTTACCTCTCCCACTACATGAAGATGATAGTCTTTTATAAAATCCTTCCTAATGAAGTGATTATGCATAAGGTATTCCACGTTCTTTACATAATCAGATTCTTTAATATGGATGGTCTTGTTCTCTTCCTATATGTTGGAATGACTCGACGAGTAGTTCAACTACTCAGATTGTTGTGCCCAGTGAGTTCGTAATATTAGAATTCTTTTTATAATACATGAAATTGTAGAAAATGTTAATGCTGTTAAATAATTGAATAAATTATGTCGAACCCATGGTGATGGAGATTTCTAGGATGAAATGTTCAGGTTATAATTCTGAGGAACTGTAGATTTTGATTGGTTAGAGTTTGAGGGAATCAAACGTTGTTGTAATACAAATAAAATTTAATGTGGATTAGATAACTGTTAAATAATGGTTAAATAATTAATTAATGAAAAGTAAAAATAATTAAAGAGATATGTAACATAACATAGATATTTAAATGGTAATGTATTTATTGGATAACTAGTATTAGTGATGGAATTTGGGTGTCTGAGAGACGGTAGCTCCAGTTGCATCTAAGACTACATTATGAACATTGTGTGGATGTTATCTATATAATATTCAATAATTTTTTTATTTTATATTCTACTCCATCAGGTGGGAAAGGTAAACTTAAACCCAATGTATATTCAACCTTGGGGTTGTGTTTAACCCCAACAACCTAGGGGGAGGAAGGATGGCTAACAACCCCTTTCCCCCCGCTCTCTTATCATGGTAGTAACTTTTTCTGGTATGCATGATAATTAGTTTTTCCTATATATGTCTCTAGAGGGATGTAATGGATTGTGATTGTTTACACAAAAATATTTTGGAGATACATTCATATGTACTAATATAGGTGTAACATGTATACATTTTGATGCCTTGAGGACCCTCACTTGGTGTATGTGTGGTACTAGATTTTGGTATCATACCTGATGCATGATACACATTATGTAAGATGCGGTGGATCTCAGAAACTGCATTGTTACTTTAGTTATGTGTAAGTGGTGGTGTGATGCACAAGGTGAATGTTGACTCATGAAGTCTCTATGGTGGCGATTCACCTAGCTGTCTACGAGCCAACCATTTTTTGAGAGAGATTCTCAAGACGTTCAATATTGTGGAAAGTGAATAACATGTGGTGAAGGGGTAGCGGGGTACCATTTCCATTCATAAATATATATATACTCAGATTTGAGAGACTTTGTGAGAGTATAAATCATGATGATGAGAACATAGTATACTGTTTAGGTGATGAGTAAGTTTTTATTGTTGTTCAATATGCTTTAGCATGATTTCTTTATTTTTTCACAAGAGGCTCTAAAGAGGATCCTATTGGGTATACTATTATGCTCATCCTACAATATATAAACATTTTTTTAGGTAGCATGGACAATGATGGAGGTAAGGATGTTTACTACAAGCTTGGGGTTACCGAAGCTGTTTAGGCTTTGCCGACCCTTCTATTTTACATTATTTTGGTACATATAGTTGATTACTTTTCTTTATCGTACTTATAAATGACAATACATATATGAACTTCAGTTTATTTTAATTTATTGTATGCTCACGATTTTGTTGGTCTCTATCATGTATCAAACTTCCGCATGTGTTCTATTAGAGGTTAATTCCACCCATATGTGTGTATACTATACCTTTGGAGCTAGCCACCAACTAGGGGTCTACTAGATGTGGGAATCCGGGGTCACTATCGATATTCTCCCATTGTCATCACAAGAGAGGATCACATTTTTGGGAGGGTCTGTGACATTAGTATTATAATTTTATAGTGTTAGGTCATAACTTGTATTTTTATACCCTGTATATTAATAGTTAGAAACTTTTATTTTGTATCCATTTTTCCAAAAAACATAAAATATAATAAAATACTATTTGCATTTCATGAAATATTATTAGAATAATCATGTTGACTTAATCATAATATTTAATAATCATATAAAAATAATTTTAAAACATGGGATGAGAAAAAAAATAATATTAATTAATTTAGAAATAAATAAATAGATTGTCAGTCCTTGAAAAATTCTAAATATATTCCGATTAGAAATAAAAATTTTGCTGAAAATAAACATTTATTTACACATGAAATCAATATTACTAATATAATATTTTCATTAAAAAAATAATAAATAGTATTAATGATAAAATAGAATTTATTAACATTTATTTGAAAGAAAACATCTTGATTTTTTTTGACAATGTTATAATTTTCCACCAATATTAAGTGGCATATAATTTTCATTAAACACAAACTCCATTGATCACCTCTAGAAATCATTATATTTATGTAAAATACCTAGTGAAAAAATATATATCATATTTGTAACTCATGTAATAACATTAATTTCTCCCATACATATGAAGTAACCCTCACAAGGATATATAGAGAAACAAAAACAGTTACACTTATAGTAACTATCACTGTTACACTTGAAATAATCATCACAATTATACACTCAATAACAATAATAGTAAATTAACATTATCTCTTGGGAGAATCCTAATAGGGTAACTATATAACTTTATTGAATTCATTTGTAAAATGTAATAGGATCACAAACCCCCAGTTTATAACATTGCATACTTTCCTCATATTCAATTCCCAATAAACATGAAATAATCATAACACTTGAATGGTTTCAGTTTTAAAAATACTTTTTTTCATTGAATAATTATTTTTGGATATTGAAATATCCATTTCATTTTATATCATATTATTTAAATAACTATAAAATTTTGAAGAATGATTTTACATTTATAAATAAATACAATATTTTAAGGGAATCCACAAATCAAATAATAATTATAGTGGTTGAAAATGTCATTTTCAACTTATATGTTAAAATAGAACATTCATTTTGTATTTATGTAAAGAACATTAAAATATTCATATATTCCAAATAAATTTGAAAAAAAAACATGAAAATAAACCTTATAATTAATTTATAATAAATTTAGATCCATATAAATAATATCATTTTAAAAATATGGACATGGAAGAAAATTAGTGTTTTCTGGGAAACATAAAATTCAAGATTTGTTATAGAATTTCCCTTAACATTAGAATGAATCATTGTGTACATTTTTTATCTTTCACAATATTAAATTTTATTAATTATTTACATGAATGATAAAATTTTACAGGTTTATTGTTCATATTATTTCACTTATTACCTTTTTATAAATAAATACACGATCGTTTATGTTCATGTTGAGTATGATGGTGATATTCTATTTATATGTATAAACTTACATCAATATGATTAATATTTTCAAAAAGATCATAATTTAAATATATATAGAACATTAATAATAAATGATTATTATTTTTCCATCAATTAAACATTTAAATACAATCATCAATTATTGTTTTTAAAGTTTAACATTGGGACCATTAATGATACAGTATGTTATACGTAAACATGAGTAAATTTTCCATTTTTCAATGGTCATTATTGAAAGAAGATATATATTATATTATAAGAAAATAATAAAAATAATTCCACTAATATCATATTAAATTTTCTGAATATAATTTTATATAATTTCATTGTGATATGGTGAAGAAAAATCTATAACATCACTTTATTGAGGTTATATCCACTCATACAGATGAATGATGTTATTAATTTCATTTTATTAAATGTTGAGAAACTGAATGAAATATTAACTTTTAGAAATGATTTTTACTACATGAATATAATATATTAAAATTAATTCAATCCTTATAACCAACTTTGGGAGGTGATGATGGAAAACTAATTAAATCATTCTTTGAGGCGATAGTTTGTCGCACACAAGACAAAGGGATCAAAATCACATTTAATTGTGGTTAGAGATGGAAATAAAATATTAAACTAAAATAATATCATCATAGTATATATAATATATTTATTTTTTAACTTATCATTATTTTATAATATTTTAATGATGTTGAATAAAGAAATAAAACAAAAACAGTCAGTGAATAATTATTCCTCTTCTTCGAACAATATCATTTTCCGTAGACCTTATGGCCTATAAAGTTAGAATTATTCCCAAAAGATGGCCTCAATAGAATGGATTGTAATTATAGAAATATATTTTTGTGGATGATGGATAAAAAATGGTATGATAATTGTGATTAAATGAGAAGAAATTGATGACTTTTATAAGAGACGGTAGAGGCACATTTGGATTTTATTACAATATTACACTGATATAAATTAAGTGGGAGATAGAAATGCCTCAAAATTTATTTGTTTTGTTGTTATGTTGAATTTGTTTCTAATTTATATCATATAATGAAATATAGATATCTTTGGATCAAATAGTTACACTTATCATTTGGTTTTGACCCCTCTTAACATTATCACGATTAATACAAAATTTTTTTTAGCTTTTAGCTATAATAATAGTTTCTTTAAAAAAGAAAAACAACACTTAAAAATTGTTTTATCTTTTTCAACCATATCCAATTTACATTAAATAATATATGATTTTTAAGACTTTAAAATATTATTTTCATAACATATCAATATAATAAATTTTAGAACTACTCAGTTACATTGAATTTAATACCCTCCAAAAAATAAATTAAATTAGAATAAAAACAATTAATACATAGATAACACATTAAATATATACAATTGGGTTTTATAATATTAATTTTTTCAAATTATGTCACTTTTAATAATTTTAATATCATTAATTATCTTTTTAAATTACTTGAATAATTAACACATTATGGTTGCGAAAGAATTTATTGTAATTATTATTTTTATAATTATTAAAAATAAATGACCATGATAAAAATAATCTTTTATATTTTAAATTACTATTTACAATGAAACAAAACATTTAATTTTCACCATGTTAAAAATACCAATTCTATTAAAATTATCATTGTGACATATATGAATTCTTTTTAAATCAAATATTTTATATATCATAATTAATTCCAAATAGAAATATAAGGAATTGTAAAAAAATATTTAGTTCTAACGTAATTAATTTACTCATCTTATAAAATAATGTATAGTGTTAGGGTCATTTGAAATACATTATCATTTTATATTTAATTTTTATTTCCTGATTTAACCTTTATCGTAGTATCAAAAATGATTAAAGTTAATATTGATATTGAGAAAAAAATATTTTCCAAATACATACCTCTAGATTCCAAATATTAGTAATTTTTTAAAAATTCAAATCAACAAATTTTTTAAATATGATTTAATATTAAAGAATTAAATTTTCATGATTATTTTTTAGAAAAAAATGTTTTTAGAAATACACCTACTTCAAGTATAAAATATTCTCATAATAAAATAATGTACAAAATTAAATTAATAAATAAAATAAATTATATTAAATAAAAATAATGCAATGAAAAAATAAATTGAATTAAAAATGTGATTTTTAATATATATTGAATTTAGAAATTACTACAGTTTTTTGTAAAAATTAGTATCTTCCATTATCCAAAGAAAAGAAAATCAGTTTAGAAAATTTTAAACATTTAGAATTTATATAATATCTTTATTATTATTTCTCAAATGATATATTTATTATTGAATAGATTTTCTAAAGTTTCTGTAAAATAATTTTATCATTTTCAATATGATTTATGATAAAAAATCATATTTTGTTACCATATTTCCTTTACTAAAAATTTATTTATTATTTCCTAATACTTAATCAAAAAATTTATTTATTCGATATGTTATATATAATTTATAAATTTTTTATACTATTGAAACATTCTAATTTATCAGCCATGTTATAATGGTAGTATTTAAATAATAATTTTTTGTGGTTCGTTTAAATGTTGTGTTGTGTATGATGTTTTCTATCGAACATATTATTTTTAGATCATTGTGAGTTAAATTATCCTTATATATATATAGTTTCATTTCAATTTTAAATTTTTATTTGTAATAAATTTTTTTAAATTTTAATATTCCAAATCATAAAAAGGGTTAATAAAACTTCCACATAATGAGACATAAATATAAGTATTTAGGTCATCATGAATAACACATACCAATATTTACAAGTAGGAATGCATTAGTTTGATGTGAAAATATGGATATAGAAAAGAAACATAATTCCAAATGAATGATACATAGTTCTATATAATATAATAAATATAAATTTGACATCTAAAAAATCATAAATAAATAATTGGTTATGAATTCATTGATTCATCGAAGACAACGATAATATGATTTCATTTTTTTGAAGATCATTTTCACTCTAGTTAAATAATTTCATTACCCTCTAGAGATTGAACTCAATTAAATGTACATTATTAACTAGAGAAATTTTACACTTTAATAAATTTCCATCACAATCTCAGTTATTCTTCCAATTAATCAATAACCATTATTATTTTTATACCAAAAGTAATAAAATCAAATTCTAGTTGGTTGTATAATGAAAAAAATGATAAAACAACATCCCACTTATATTTGGATATTTACTGAAACATAAATGTTAAATAAAATATATTATATTTAAAAAACATAATAGACCATCATAAGATGAATTAATATATGTATCTCTATAATTCAATTTTGGAGCCCAATGTTCAAATTAATTAACATGGGAAACAAATTTTCATTAAAATCCTTCTATATATCCCTGACTAGGATTAAAACTCAACATTTAGAATGACATGATCATATACTATTTCACTATTTGTCTATAAATAATATTTTTAACTCATACATACTCTAGAGAAAATGAATGAGAACAAAAATATAGTCTCTATTATTCAATACCCATTTCAATAATTGGCCTAAATCAATATAAAGACTCATTAAAATAATAATTTCAAGAGAATCAAAATTGAAAATCTAATACTCAAATAATGTACCATAATATTATTTTTACCTTAATCCTATAATGTCCCTAACAAATAATATATAATTATTTTTACTTTTATACTAAATAAGAACTGACTTATTCCAGTGGTCGAAAATTCACCCTTGTTTACTTTCAGTTGTGGGTCCAAGCCCCATAACATTCATGTAACTGACGAGTTATTTTATGATATGTAGGTTTTACTTTTTAATAGTATACTAATAATGTAATTCCTATAATTACTAAATATGTGATTTACCATAATAATAAATTATTTAAGTTTTGAAAATACACTTTTTGTTAACTAGGACACCAACAAAAACATACAGAGCATCATGAGCTACACATTCCACAAAAAAACCAATTTCACATTTCAAAATAAAAAATTCATTCTTCTACGATCACCACCACCTTGTTTATTTACCACTATATGTTTCAATTACTGATACAAATCTAACCGATAAATGTGATGAACATCTTCAAAAATTTCCTTAATAATTAAGTGACTTTTTAACCTCTATGGCTTTTCATATTGATCATTTTTTAAAAAATTATATAATTTTAATTTACTATCATTTTATTAACATTAAGAAAATTTTATCCCAATTATTTTTTTAAATTTTAATATATTGTAATTAAATTACTATCTCTAAATTATTTCACTTTTTCATGACACCACTTTTCAAAGGTATCAATTTCAACTAACATATATTTCCAAATTTTGAAAATAAAATATGAAATGTAATATTACTTTTTTATTTAATGATTATATATATATATACTGTTATCATTGATAAACACATATTTCATCCAACTCCATTAATAATCCTTTAAACAATATTTACCATCATAGTTAATGATATTTATTTATGACTTGTCAGTCTCAACTCAATAATTATTCATACCTAAATTGATATAAAATAAGTCCTACCATAAATCCAGATAATCATTGTTTAATTTTATTAAGTTTATATTCACATTATAGTCTAAAATTAAGTCCATAAAACCAGAAATAAAATATTTAGGTGCATTAGTGGTTTTTCTCTTACTCAATAATATGTATAAGATAAAATATTTAAATAGAATAAAAGAGATACCATGACATATAGTTATTTTGGAGAAAAGAAATGAACTTTTATATATCAAATAGATTCTTTCATGTGATTTGAATTTCACAAAATATTTCTAATATCAATTGATAATTAATTTTATATGATATTAATGACTAAATAAATTCATCAAAACAAGAAATAGATTGTTTATTGTTAAAATAAAAATGAACATTACAAGTAAAATAACCTTATATATTATATAACAATGTTAAATTCAAATCCTCAAAAATAAACCTAATATTGAAAAATTAAATGAATATTTAATCCCCAATTTTATGAAATACATTTTTACGTACATCACCTAAAAGTTTAGAATATTCATATTAATTAACCCTTAATGTCAATACTAAGGGTTATATATATATTAACCCAATAAAAAATCAACAAAAATATCATTATTCGCCACAAAATCCAAATCAATAAAACCAAATAATGGGTGTTTAGAATATAGATATATTATTAAGAATAAAATCACAAACCAATCTTGGTATACAAACCACATAAGATAACCTACCACAAAAAGGCATAATCTCCCAAGTGGTAGAAACCCAGCTCTAATACAAAATGTATTTATCCAAAATAAACATGACATATTTTAGTGATTTTAAACATTAACTAAAATTATTATATTCCTAATGATCTTTTATTTATATATTTTTAGTTAGTTAGGTTATTAAACAAACAAAAAACACCCATATATTACAAACTGGAAAATTAAATTCAGTATCAATTCCCCCACCAAAAAAATAATTTAAAAATATTCATGTTTTCTTTTCATCAAACATATTTTCAATTATCATCATTACCTCATCTATGTATATAATAATCCTATCATTTTATTAAATGAAGGGTTATCACCAAAGGTTCATTATGATTCATAAAAATAAATAATAATACCATTATTAAATTAATAATTATAAAATCATGTCTTTTGTAAAATAAAATTTTGTCTCCAAATAAATATTTTATAAACCATGAAATCATATTAAATATTAGTTGTTTTTATAAAATATTTTATAGGAAATATAATAATGAATTAGAACTCAAAAATTTTTCCTTGCATCATGGAAAAATAAATGAATATTTTATTCAGAAAGCTGTAGTTTTTAAGCTTATGAAATAGAAAATAGTTTTATATAACAATATATTTTTTACCCAACCTTATGGAATCATAAAATTTCTATAAAAACCAATTAAAACATAATTAAATCATGTAGGTAAATTGAGTAGTCATTTTGAAATATCTCACATATATACAGTAACCCTAATGGTTACACATATATTAACCCATATTGGTACACATTGAGTAAGTGTCATAGAAACAGTTGAAATAACATTTAATGTTATCTATGGAATGATCATCATAAAAAGTTCCTATATTATCTTATGAGTAACCTAATTTGATAAATCAATCCATTTACAATAGCCACCAAACATTTTCATTCAAAACTGTATAAACAATTAAATGTTAAAAATCATAATACTGTTATAATATGGAATCTATGGATAATTATCTTAGGATGATTAGGACCATAAATCACTTAATAATAATAATACATAATCATTAATTTAAATTATGTGTTTTATATTTTCTAGAATCAATCGTGTTCTCTTAAATACATGTTGTCATGTGAGGATATACATCAATGAATGGGGTGAGCTAAAAGATGAGTAAGAAGATGGATAAGAGACATGAATTAATATAACATGGTTCATAATAATAATAATCAACATACCATAACAATATTATCATCATAATAGTCATTAGTAGAATAATTAATAAAGGCATGGAATGAGAGAATGCATAAAAATGAAACATCGTGTCCTAGGGGTAAAATAGCACACATAATTGGGATAATTGTAAGTGTCATGTTCATGCATAACATCTTTTAATAATCATAAAATAACCATTATAAAAAAATATAATAATGTTCACCAATATTTCAAATTATATAATGAAATACAACACACTATTCAATGAATTGTAGCGCTATAAAATTTTCGGTGCACCTAACACATCATAACATTTACAAAATCATGAATACCACATTGAAACTATATAAATATTAGAAATAAAATAACCAATACAAAGGAATGTGATTCCTTTAATAAATAATACTTTCATTAACAAACATGGGGTTCCAAATCAGAAAGGGACAACATATATGCTATAATAATCATCCTACTCGACTGATGAAGAAATAATCTAAAGATGGGTCAATATGTAAATTGGGCAGAAGATTTGTTCTAGAAAATAATTTTGTTTATCATAAAACCAGGTTGGAAACCTTTATATCCTCAAAAATAAAAAGGAATACAAAATGATATTACATTTAAGGAATATTAATTAAACATTGATACATACATTTTTTATAAATGATTTATAACCCAGCTAAAGGGAGTTGGGTTTGAGATTACATATACCTAATGTTTGAATTAATTAATCACATTAATTTCCTAAATAATAAAATTAGATTACATTTTTACTAAATCCAGAACCCTATCTATATGTATTTTATTTATATATGGTGATTTTTTTCATTAATATCCATTTTGATGAGTTATAGAGTTCAAATATTTCATTTTGGGAGTGTTCTTTTTCTTGGGATTCATGATGGATACAATTTTATACATTTATAGAATTTCATGTAAAATGAGAATAATTATATTTAATTTAAATAGATGATATTAATGAAAATAAATACGTTTTAATATTATAATGTATAATTTTTTCATATAGTATAAGGATGATTGGATAAATACACAATTAATTAAAATAATTTGTTTTATTTTGATAAGTTTTACAATCATCACGAAATTATATAATTTTAATTTATGTCAAATATATATACTCGGTCCAAAATCATTATGTAGCATATAAAATCTATAATTAAACTTTATTTTACCATAATAATGGTTTTATGACCTCCTTGAATGTAGTAATGGGAAATTAAAATGCATCATTGATGATGGTGATAAATCAACACATCAATGATGTTTTTTGATTTATTAGAACAAAGGTGATAGAGAATGGATTTTTTACCACCTTGATATTATTTGAATTATTTTTTCAATTTAATTAATCCTCTTTGATATTTCCCATTTCATTAAAAACTGATGATAGTTTATTTTACAAAAAAAAATCGTTCGCTTGCATTATATAAAAGACCATGTTAATTATTATATACATGAAAAATAATGGTGGTATTTATCTTCACGTTGAACTTATTTTATATTATGTTATACAAAACAATGATTTTCCTGAAGGACCTACATAATAGGCAAGACCATGGTTTACTGAACAATAATATTTTTATAAAAATGTTATTCTTTATTATAAGATGATATAACATTGACCTTAAATTTGAGGTTATGAATATTAATAACTATTATATGAAAATATATGGTTTACAAAACATATTTTGTGTTCATCGGTCAATAATTTATTATAAATGAAAATAAAAACATATTTAACATAAATGGAAATATTATTATGGTAACTCTGTTATTTTACGCTAATAAATTAAATTATCATTTATGGTTAGAAATTAACTAATAAAAACATTACTTTCACATAAAAACAACATTCCATACGAAATGGTGTATGACTAAGTATACATTATCCACAACACTGACTTGGGGTATTAAGTGAAAAATATAGAGTTTATACAAAATTTATTTTTTTCTATAATTATTTAAAACAGATATTTATAAAATAACCATTAAACAAAGTTATTGGAATATTAACAACTAATTTTAAAAGTATTGTTTGTATCTTTTTTATATATATGACTTTATGATAATGAAATATATGATTTTTGGTTAAGTACTTTTATGTATAAATGTACTATTTTCTCAAATGAACAGATTTTAATGTCCTTCTATGAAAAATAATTAAAATAATTTTATAAATATTTATATATCAAATTAGATAATAATAAACTTCATTTTTCAATTAAGAGGTTTAAATTTATCTTTGGGAACATTTTTGGTCTTTTTCTGTGAAACATCACTGTTTTGTTGTATAGTAAATACTATTGTGTTTAGTTAAAAAATATTATTTCATAAAATAATTATTAATGTTAAATTATACTAGAAATTTGTTCACAATAAAATTACATCAATTAAACATATATTAAGACAATTATGGTCATTATAAGACACATTGAAGTTGAATATACAAACTAAACGATGATTTCATCATTTTTCTACCTAAAAAACATGTAATGTCGTCAAATCTAAGGGAATAGAATTGACCATAATTTTCCTTATTTTGTGAATTAATTTTTTAAAAACAAATATAATCCATTTTAAAGAGTATAATTATTTCATTTTAATTAGATCATGTTGATTTTTGACAAAAAGTATTTGTAAAGGTGATGAAAATTAACCACAATGATTAAGGACAAATTAATCATAATTAGGGACCAAACCTCAAAATCAATGTATAAAAATATTTATAAACATTTAAAAAACAAATTTTATGTCTATATTTTATCCATAAATTTTTTCAATATTTATATTTATTGCTTTTATATGACTTTTTTTAGCTAAGAACAAGTGTAAAAATAACTTGTTTATAAAAATTTCAAGTGAGTCGTTCTCCTTTCATAAAAAAACCCACCTCCTCTGCCATTTACACAAACATATAAAACCATTTGAGATAATCAATTAATTGAATAATAAAATTCCCAATATATAAGGCCCCAGCCTTAAACCTTACTTAATCTTGAGTTATTACAAGATTACACATTGAGGATCTTTTCAGGTTTAGAGTTTTAGAGAATTAGATCATAAAACTTGCATTACATTCCAAATATAAACAAATTGGTTACATAAAGATAGTATTATTCTTTCCCATCAATGGAAGCATATTTAAAATAAAGCATGGATTCTTTCTTGACACTTCCTTGACACTATCATCATATCATGTACCTTTCCCTTGACCTGTGAAAAACATTTCAAAAACTTGGGATGAGCATAAAAAGCTCACTATGGGAAATAAAAAATATGGAAATGAAACATGGGTACATATATACATAAGAATGAAATCATACTTTACCTATAAAACATAATCACTTTAGCATACCTCATCAAATCATGAATAAATCATAGAAATCATAAGACATAAAGGTAACTTGAGGCATTCATAACATTCTTACGTAGGGAGTAACCCTCATGGTTATGTTTAGAATACCCATCACAGTATATTCCAGAAATCTCTTCGGAGAGACCTTAAAGTTTCACTCCTTTGTGTTACCCAATGCATTGGAGAGCTATATCGGGCTCCCCCGCCCTTAGTTTATCACGGAACCACCCGTTTTCATAATAATGCCCAAGAACCTCAACATAATCGTATCACATAAAACATGCATAAAGGAAACATAACATTCCCACCTTTAAATCAAAAGATATCAATAAAACACATTGATATAAAAACATTATTAAAACCATTTTCAATACCAAAATAAAAGAAAAGTAAAACATGGTATTTATTTTTCTTTTAAAAAGAAGGTATGGGTTGTAGAGGAAGCCGAAACTCAAATAATGGTCACGGCGGCGGAGAATTCATTGTCGCCACATACGTATGAAATAAACATTCCCTTTTGTCATTTAGTAAAATGCTTCATATAAAAAATATTCCTTTTGGATAAATGTAAATGTCAAAGGGGTTTATACACCGTATAAAAGAAGGTTGTGTATAAAATAAAATATGCCTCAATGAAAGGAGATTGAGACGAAGTCCCATACCTCAGGTCTGACTTGACTAGATCATTCTTTAATGTCCTGAATAATAAACTTGAGTTAAAATATACTTGCTTAAGATCCTTTTTTATGTTCATTATTCCTTTTATATCACTTATTTCCATGTCATGAACACTATGTAATTATTTAAGTTAATAATGGTCGTTTTAACGATCATTGGTACTTGATTCAAAAATAAACCCTTTATAATTACAAGTTGTTCATGTATCCATTATATCCAGAATTATAATCATGATCTATATATCATATATATCCAGTATATACATGCATTTATAATATTACATAATCATTTAGCGGTAAGAACTGAAATGCACCGTTCATGAAGACGGTAAGACGTACGTATGCATGAACGCTACTTTCTTTTATATTTCATATTTTATAGAATGGAATCATAATGATATTAAGGTATATTATAATTCCAGAATAATATCCTATATAATATCATAGTTCCATCCTTTATACGTCCCACATATGGTATTTAACGAATCAAATCACTTTGAGGGGGCGGTAGTCCGCACTTCCTTAAATGAAGATATTGCGTTTACCCATAATGGAAACCATAAATGTGTGCCCAAAATGAAAAATAAAGAAGCTTAATGAAAACATAAACATATTATATATCATATATTAATATAGTGACATCTTAATGTCCACCTTTGAAGGTGTTAAAAGAATGATGAACAATCATCGTTTCGGGAGGCAGAAATTCGCCATCCATGGAAACAATATATCCTTTAACCATTAGATTTTGGTGTGTATAAGTGTAGCTCGAATCCTTATTATAAAAACATCCTAGTGTATTGAAGATACTGGATTTGTTACAAAATAAATGAATAAAAAGAGTTTATGGGGTTGGAGAAGCAAAATAAAACAAAAGGAGTCAAGTGAAGACATTACCTTAAAATCGGGTAACTCCCTTTGGTTTCAGCTCAAAGGCTTCCTTGGGAAGACTTATGCCCAAAGTGAGGCTTCATGGATTAAGATAGGGATGTGGAGAGACAAAATGGGCAGGTTTTGGCTGAGCCAAATGCTTTGGGAGTGTGTGTAAAGAGGTAGAGGTGGGGGCCTTTTATAAGTGGAGAGGAGGGGCACTCTTGGAAAGTAAAGAAATGTCACTTTATTTGATAATGATTTTCGGATTAAAAAGGTCCTACATTGATATAATTCGAGGGTAAGGTGATAAGGGTTCTAAATACACCCATCCAATAGGTTTTGGACATGTTTAGTTCATAGATTTTAAATTATCATTTCATTTTTTTAAAATCCTTTATTAATGAGGTAATCGCTGCATCATCATGATATCATAAATAATTTAATTTATTTAAAGTCTAAAAATTATGAAAAAAAATACTATGATGTAGCAATATTATTTATCTTTCCAATGAATATTTATAGTCCAAAAGATAATTTATGTAGACAAAATTTAAAATATTTTACTTAGGTGATACATTCTTTGTCACATTTAACATTCTTTAAAAATAAAAAGATAAAAAGTCACTTTCTCACAAAAGTGATTCCATGGGGCCCCCAAGTTTGAAAAAAGGCATCCCATGGTCGGCCATGAGACAACCAGTACCCTTAGGACACATTTTGTGGTCTTTTTGTATTATTATGATATCATTTTATTATCTTTAACTACCTGATTACTCATTAATCAAGATAATTAAAGATAACTACCATCGTTACTATTCATAATGTCCAAAAATAAAAGAGCCTTAATTATATAATTTGGACCTTATTATTCCAAATATGTAATCCATTTTACCAAATTCCAAACTCATAAATTTCAATAATTGATTTAAAAATAATTCTCGTTGTCAAAACAAATACCGGTTTTTTTGAAACAATATCTATGAAAAGTTTGGCATTAGTTTATGACCAATTACAAAGTGAAATTAATCCTAATGACCACCATTGGATTAAATGGTAAAAATATATTCATATTACACTTTAAGACCAATTAAAAGGATAATCTAAAAATATAATTAAAGTAAATGAAAAAGCAGTTTTGATGTAAAATGCAGTATTTTTTCACTATTCATTAAAAAAAAGAACATTGTCAGAAAAAATACCAAAAAGTTATCCAATGTAAATTTCAATGTCCCAATCATAATGAATATTTGTATTTTGACGAATATAGATTATAAAATTGTCAAAAGTTTGATTTAAAAATGGTTTTCCATCAAAAGGTAGTAACACAATCTTTTAAGAATATTAGTGTATTCCATGCATAAGATTGTATTTATTTTCATTTTATGCCTCTAAAACACTATCTTAATCATTAATAGACATAGATAAAAATATATATTATTCATTACTTACTTGGGATGTTACATACTTCCCCCTTTAGAAAATTTTGTCCCCGTAATTTATTTACTTATCGAATAAATGGGGGTACTTATCCCTCATTGTATTTTCAGATTCCCATGTTGCCTCTTCCATCATGTGGGTTTTCCACAAAACCTTTACATGATTAATCACCTTATTTCGTAACACTTGATCCCTGTGGTCAATAATATGGACCGGTTGTTCCTCATAAGATAGGTTCTCTTCCAGCTGAACTACCTCTGGACTCAAAACATGAGATGGATCTGGCATATACTTTCTTAACATCGAAACGTGAAAAACATTGTGTACCTGAGATAAACTCGGAGGTAAAGCCACCTAGTATGAAACTGATCCAACTCTCTCCAGAATTTCATATGGTCCAATGAACCTTGTACTCAACTTTCCTTTATTACCAAATCTCATCACACTTTTCCATGGTGAGACTTTGAGAAAAACATGATCACCTACCTCAAAAGTTAGATCCTTCCTCCTGTTGTCTGTATAACTCTTCTGCCTACTCTGAGCTGTTCTCATGTGTTTCTGAATCAGCTGAACTTTTTCTACCCTCTCTTCTACCAATTCTAGTCCCATCAACTTCCTTTCACCCACTTCATCCCACAAAGCTGGAGTTCGACACCGCTTCCCATATAACGCCTCAAATGGTGCCATCTGTATACTGGAATGAAAACTGTTATTATATGAAAATTCAACCAAAGAAAGATGTTGGTCCCAACTTCCCTGATAATCCATCGAACAAGCTCATAGCATATCCTCCAAGGTCTGAATTGTTCGTTCTAACTGCCCATCTGATTGAGGATGAATAGTTGTACTAAAATTTAATTCAGTACCCAACGACTTCTAAAGGCCTTTCCAAAAGTTAGAAGTGAACTTGGGATCACGATCAGATACAATAGAGAGAGGAACTCCGTGTAACCTGACTATCTCTTTAAGATACATACGGGAATGTTGATCTAGGGAAAAATTATCTCGTATAGCAAGGAAATGAGAAGATTTAGTCAAGCGATCAACAATAACCCAGATTGCATTATTACCACGAGATGTCTTCAGTAATCCCACAAAAAAGTCCATGGATATATTCTCCCATTTCCACTCTAGCACTGATAAAGGCTGAATCATCCCGTTCGGTAACTGCCGCTCAGCTTTAACCTGCTGACAAGTCAAACACATCATAGTAGAATCAGCAATATCTCTTTTCATTCCATCCCACCAGTAATACTCCCGCAGATCTCTGTAAATCTTAGTACTGCCAGGATGAACTGAAAACGGAGAACTATGAGCTTCACATAACAACTCTCTCTACAACTGCGAATCACAAGTCACACACAATCTCTTCCCAAATCTCAAAACGCAATCATTATCAATGTTGAATTCAGGCAACATACCTTTTTGAACTAGCTCTACCTTTTTCTTCAACTCACTGTCTTGCATCTGTGCTTGCTTGATTCTATCTAATAGAGACGATCTCACTGATACCTGAAACAAAAGAGAAGAACTTCCTGCACCAATAACTTCTATGCCAAAGTTAATCAAATCCTTAACCAAAGGATCACGTTCCAAACGCAACATTTCTAATGAATCATTACTTTTTCGGCTCAAAGCATCAGCAACTTTATTTGATTTTCCCGGATGGTAATGAATTGTATAATCATAATCCTTGATTAATTCCATCCATCTCCTCTATCTCATGTTTAACTCTTTCTGAGTGAATATATACTTTAAAATTCTGTGATCAGTATATATTTCACACTTTACTCCCTACAAATGATGCCTCCAAATTTTTAGAGAGAAAACAACAGCAGATAATTCCAAATCATGTGTAGGGTAATTTACCTCATGAGTTTTCAATTGTCATGAAGCATAAGTAATTACCTGATCATTCTGCATTAGGACGCAACCAATTCCTTTCAATGAATCATCATTGTATATAACAAAATCACCATTCCTGGAAGGAAGTGCCAAAACTAGAGCATTCACCAATATTCTTTTCAATTCCTGAAAACAATCATCACATTCTTTTGTCCAGATAAACTTAACACCCTTCCAAGTTAGCATAGTCATTGGACTAGATAACCATGAAAAATTTCTAACAAACCGTCAGTAATAGCCTGCCAAACCAAGGAAACTACGAATCTCAGTTACAGTTGTGTGTCTTGGCCAGTCTTCCACAACTTTTGTTTCTGCAGGATGAACAATTATCCCATCTTTAGAAACAATGTGACCATGGAAAGAAATTTTTTGCAACCAAAACTCACACTTTCTGAATTTTCCATACTGTTTCTTTTCGTTTAAGGTTTGCAAGATAACCCTTAAATGTCTTTAATGCTTCTCTTTACGTTTAGAAAACACCAAAATATCATCAATGAAAACCACCGTAAAATTATCCAAGAACTCATGGAAAATTCTATTCATTAAGTCCATGAATACAACAAGTGCATTGGTTAGCCCAAAAGGCATTACTACAAATTCATAATGGCCATATCTTGTACGGAACATGGTCTTCAGAACATCTTCTTTCTTTACCTTCAGCTGATGGTACCCTGATCTGAAGTCAATCTTTGAAAAATACTGAGCTCCCTGGAGCTGATACAACTTCATTTGATGGCCCGACTTCTGCTGAAGTAGTTGCAATGGATTTCACCACCCCTTTCTGCTTGTAGTCTAACTGCTTCCCATCACTAAAGCTCTTTGTCGGACACTCGTTTACATAGTGACCCATCTCATTTCACTTAAAACATTTCACTAACTGTAAATCAAATTTGGTCGTACCTTTACCTTGATCTTTTTCAGTGCAATCATGAGCCTTATGTCCCATCTTACCACATCGGTATCACTTTCCAGAATTCAGAAGACATTCCCCAGCATGCCTTTTCCCACATTTATCAAAAATTGGAAACTTATATTTCTTACCATCAGACTTTTTTGAAGAATTCTTCCCTTTCTCCTGCCACCTCGGTCTCTTCTTCTGTTGGTTGTTATAGAACACTTGATCATCGGAAAACTCCATTTCCACCTTCTCAGCACATCGAACAAGATTTTCATAACTTTTAAACTCACGAGAAGCTAATGCCCTTAGATATTTTGGATTTAATCCTGAGTAAAAATGATTGATTTTACTATCAAGGTCTCGGGTAAAATTTGGAGCATACCTTGCCAATCGAGTGAACCTTTCTTCATAGGTAGCCACTGTGTCTTCCTCTTGCCTCAATTCTGTGAATTTGTTTTCCATCCTAAGTCGAACAACCTTAGGAAAATAATTTTCAACAAATATACCTTTGAATTCATCCCAGTAGAGAGCATCAATCTCATCAGCGTCCCTGATAGTTTTAACCAACGACCACCACTGATCTGCTTCACCCTCCAAATGGTAAATAGCAAGACTAACCTTTTGATTGTCTGAACACCCCATGTCATCGAAAATCGTCTCCAGTTATTTAATCCACCCTTCAGCTAGCACAGGGTCAAATGATCCTCTAAATGATTGGGGATCTTGCCTTATGAAATGTTTCACCACTGACATGTTCCTCTGCGGTTGATCTGGCTGATCTTGTGCATGAATACCACCTCCATTTATCGCTAGAGTCAACTGTGCCATTACTGCAACAAACAATTTAGTTCCAATTCCGACCATATCAGGATGCTGATTTGGAAGGTTATTTCATTCTGTATTCCTTCCTAGCACTTATTCCCTATTTCCTCTATGGAAAACCATTCTGAACAAACATGTCTTAGATGAAGCAACATAGTAATCTTCAAATGATACATCACTTCGATTTGACCATAAACAAAAATATTTTTAGATAATCATTTAATAGAATTCTAACTCCTGAAGTTATCTAAACCGACCTCTGATACCAACTATAAGGCCCCAGCCTTAAACCTTACTTAATATTGAGTTATTAAAAGATTACACATTGAGGATCTTTTCGGGTTTAGAGTTTTAGAGAATTAGATCATAAAACTTGCATTACATTCCACATATAAACAAAGTGGTTACATAAAGATAGTATTCTTCTTTCCCATCAATGGAAACATATTTAAAATAAAACATGGATTCTTTCTTGACACTTCCTTAACACTATCATCATATCATGTACCATTCCCTTGACCTGTGATAAACATTTCAAAAACTTGGGTTGAGCATAAAAAGCTCAGTAAGGGATATAAAAAATATGGAAAGGAAACATGGGTACATATATAAATAATAATGAAATCATACTTTACCCATAAAACATAAGAACTTTAACATACCTCATCAAATCATAAATAAATCATAGAAATAATAAGACATAAAGGTAACTTGAGGCATTCATAACATTCTTACGTAGGGAGTAACCCTCTTGGTTACGTTTGGAATACCCATCACAGTATATTCCTTAAATCTCTTCGGAGAGACCTTAATGTTTTACTCCTTCACATTACCCAATGCATTGGAGAGCAATATCGGGCTCACCCACCCTTAGTTTATCACAGAACCACCCGTTTTCATAATAATTCCCAAGAACCTCAACATAATCTTATCACATAAAACATGCATAAAGGAATAATAACATTCCCACCTTTCAATCACAAGATATCAATACAACACATTGATATCAAAACATTATGAAAACAATTTTCAAAACCAAAATAAAATAAAAGTAATACATGGTATTTATTTTTCTTTTAAAAAGAAGGTTTGGCTTGTAGAGGAAGCCGAAACTCAAATAATGGTCACGACGATGGAGAAGTCGTTGTCGCCGCATACGAACGACAAAAACATTCCCTTTTGTCGTTTAGTAAAATGCTTCGTATAAAAATGATTCCTTTTGGATAAACATAAAAGTAAAAGGGGTTTATACACCGTATAAAAGAAGGTTGTGTATTAAATAAAATATGCCTCAATGAAAGGAGATTGAGTCGAAGTCCCATACCTCGGGTCCAACTTGACTCGATCGTTCATTAAAGTCCTGAATAATAAACTTGAGTTAATTTATACTTTCATAAGAACCATTTTTTTAGTTCATTATTCCTTTTATATCACTTATTTCCATGTCATGAACACTATGTAATTATTTAAGTTAATAATGGTCGTTTTAACGATCATTGTTACTTGAGTCAAAAATAAACCCTTTATAATTACAAGTTGTTCATGTATCCATTATATCCAGAATTATAATCATGATGTATATATCATATATATCCAGTATATACATGCATTTATAATATTACATAATCATTTAGAGGTAAGAAATGAAATGCACCGTTCATGGAGACGGTAAGCCGTACGTACGCATGAACGCTACTTTCATTTCTATTTCGTATTTTATAGAATGGAATCCTAATGATATAAAGGTATATTATAATTCCAGTATAATATCATATATAATATCATAGTTCCATCCTTTATACTTCCCACATATGTTATTTAACGAATCAAATCACTTTGAGGGGGCGGTAGTCCGCACTTCCTTAAATGAAGATATCGCGTTTACCCATAATGGAAACCATAAATGTATGCCCAAAATGAAAAATACAGAAGATTAAGGAAAACATAAACATATTATATATCATATATAAATATAGTGACATCTTAATGGCCACCTTTGAAGGTGTTAAAAGAATGTTGAACAATAATCGTTTCGGGAAGCAGAAATTCACCATCCACAGAAACAGTATGTCCTTTAACCATTAGATGTAGGTGTGTGTAATTGTAGCTAGAATAATTATTATAACAACATCATATTATATTTAATACACTGGAGTTGTTATAAAATAAATGAATAAAAAGAGTTTAGGGGGGTGGAGAAGGAACATAAAACCAAAGGACTCAAGTGAAGGCATTACCTTAAAATCGGGTAACTCCCTTTGGTTTGAGATCAAAGGCTTTCTTGAAAAGACATATGCCCAAAGTGAGGCATCAAGGAGTAATAGAGGTATGTGGAGAGACAAAATGGGCAGGGGTTGGACGAGCCAAAGGCTTTGGGAATGTGTGTAAAGAGGTAGATGTGGGGGCCTTTTATAAGAGGAGAGGAGGGGCACTCTTGGAAAGTAACGAAATGTCACTTTATTTGAAAATGATTTTCGGATTCAAAAGGTCCCACATTGATATAATTCGAGGTTATGGTGATAATGGTTCTAAATCCACCCATACAATAGGTTTTGAACATGTGTAGTTCATAGATTTTACATTATCATTTCATATTATTTAAATCTTTTATTAATGAGGTAATCGCTGCATCATCATGATGTCATAAATAATTTAATTTATTTAAAGTCTAAAAATTATGAAAAAACTACTATGATGTAGGAAATATTTTTATCTCTCCACTGAATAGTTATAGTCCAAAATATCATTTATGTAGACAAAATTAAAAAAAATTTACTTTGGTGATACATTCTTTGTCACATTTAACATTCTTTAAAAATAAAAAGATAAAAAGTCACTTTCTTTCAAAAGTGATTCCATGGGGCCCCCAAGATTGGCACAAGGCATCCCATGGTCGGCCATGAGACAACCCGTAGCCTTAGGACACATGTTGTGGTCTTTTTGTATTATTATGATATCATTTTATTATCTTTAACTACCTGATTACTCATTAATCAAGATAATTAAAGATAATTACCATCATTACTATTCATAATGTCCAAAAATAAAAGTGTATTAATTACATAATTTGGACCTTATGATTCCAAATATGTAATCCATTTTACCAAATTCCAAACACATAAATTGCAATAATTGATTTAAAAATAATTCCCATTGTCAAAACAAATAGCGGGTTTTTTTGGAACAATATCTATGAAAAGTTTGGCATTAGTTTGTGACCAATTCCTAAGTGAAATTAATCCTAATTACCACCATTAGATTAAATGGTAAAAATATATTAATATTACACTTTAAGACCAATTAATATGACAATCTAACCATATAATTAAATTAAATGAAAAAGCAGTTTTGATGTAAAATGCAGTATTTTTTCACTATTCATTAAAAAATGAACATTGTCAGAAAAATACCAAAAAATTATCCAATGTAAATTTTAATGTCCCAATCATAATTAATATGTTTATTTTGACAAATATAAATTATAAAAGTGTCAAAAGTATGATTTAAAAAGGGTATTCCATCAAAAGGCAGTAAAACAATCTTTTAAGAATATTTGTGTATTCCATCCATAAGATTGTATTTATTTTTATTTTAAGCCTCTAAAACACTATCTTAATCATTAATAGACATAGATAAAAATATCTATTATTCATTAATTACTTGGGATGTTACAAAAAATCCCTAACTTCCTTCTACAATCCATATCTTGGTCATATTGAAACCCATATAATCCTTTTGGCCCAATACAAAATGAGTTACCTGATTATGAGGTGATGTCTTCTCTCAAGACCATTATTTTATATTCCTTCTCCAACCCCTCTAACACTATTCATTCAGTACATATAAACCAACAACACTATAGTAAATATTATATTATCTTGTTATATAAATGTATCTACCTACAATTATAGACACCTACATCTAATTGTTTATGAATATATTGTTTCTATGTACGGAAAACTACTGCCTCAAGAAATTTTGATTATTCATTTTCCCATTACCAGCATTCGTGATGTCCATTATGAACTACAGTATTCCTTTATATGATATTTATGATATTTATAAATTATTTATTCTTCTGTAGTTTTTATTTGTGACATACTATTATGCTTTCCATCTAATTTAATACAATAATATCATTTGAGGATGTGTGGACTACCTCCCCCTCAAAGTGATATGATTCGTTCATACGCTATAGGTATTGTTTTATGGATTGTTTTACTGAATATATATGATATTTATGATATCATAAGTATAATTTATTAATGATAAATATAAATATAAATATAAATATATATATATATTAAAATTTGTCTATATCATTCATTCTCTTAATAAGGAAAAAACATGGAAGTAGTGTTCATGCGAAAGTACGACCTACCGTCTCCATGAATGTTGTTTTCCAATTCATACATATATATTCTATATATTTTTATAATATAAATATACATTATATACATTATATTTTTCTCATTTTTGAGATTCAATAATCATGATATATGTATAAGGACCATCAATATTGAAAATTAATACACTTACGAAAAACAATGCGAATATTACCCAAAGTGAAAACATAAGACTGGATGGATGAAAAGATGGTAACCTAATGTATCAATAAAAAATATATGGTATTAGATATAATAATATAGTTCTGAAAAATATGTAAAATAAGGATTTCATTATTATAATTGTTTTCTTAATGAGTACAATGAGAGTCGAGGCACAATGTAAGGGGATTTCAACTCACTTTTTATTTCTGTGAGAAATATGCAATGTTTGACACTATTTACTTTTGTTTGGTGTATGTAAATACCATTATTGTATTATATGTATCTTATAAATAAATTTATCGATATAAAAATATCCATTTTATAAACTATCATTAATGGGGTTTATGTTTCAAATATTACCAAATAGGTAAAAATGTTTTACCTCAATTTTCATTCTTTGGTACTCATGTTTTGTTATGCACAAATACATTTGTTTGAGGTAAATATACTTATATTTTACATGTTATACCATAAATATCATTATTTCTATGATATTTTTATATTCATTTATTTTTTTCACACATGGTATGTATGATCCAATTTTACCATGTTCTAAGAGTTTATCGAACAATATCATTATTTTTGGACATTGTTTTCATTTATGCTTCCATTGATGGATTTTTATGTTCCATCTCACATGAAATTAAAGAATTTTTCTATACACTAGTAATTCATGCTATATTCATGTAGTTGTAATTTTTTTTCTATTTGGTATATAAGATATTTAATAAAGTGTTTTAATGGGGGTTCAACATTACCATCTATTGGGTTGGAAATATACCTTCCATCAAAAACATGTTTTAAAAAAGGGGTTAAAATAATATTATACTAATATATTAGTTTCATTAAAATAATCATTTACAGTTTCTTATTTTATGAATTATCAAATAAATCTTGTTGCCTTGTTCTGATCATGTCATTTTACTAACAAATATTCATATAGAGGTACAATTTTTTTCCTCATTGGTATAAAATATTTTAATGGATGTATTTTAATGGAGGTCTAACATTAACCACTCTTGGGCCATAAATATACCATCTTTCAATTTTTTTTCTTTCTGAAAATGGGTTCCAAGAATATTATACTAATATCATATTATCATGAAAATAAAATTTTACACTTTTTTTATTTTTTGAATTATCAATGATATATTTTTGTTTCTTTATGAAAAAGTAATTTTTCTATCCTATTAATCATGAAAATAGAATATTTGTTTCACCTAGTATGATATATATGTTTTTACCCTCCCTCAATTCTATAAAGATTCCTCTGGGCACTTAAAGGGTTAACTTTTAAGAATGTTTTTAAAATCATTTATATTAAAATTGTATTTCATAATGTTTTCATGATTCATTTATATGTTTCCAAAGAAAATGGTTTTGAAGACATTTTAAATTCTTGTTTAGAATGTCTCAAAATATTTTAAAAGATATGGTTTTAATTTTTTCTTAATATTTCATTTTATGTTCACAATGAAATGGAATTTTACATCATTTTAAATCTTGTTTTATATGTTTTCAAGAAAAAAAAGGTTTTCAAATATTTTCAAGTAATCAAAAAAGTTTTAATGTGTTTTCAATGAAAATTATTTGTAAATTTGTTTTATTAAAAATAATATTTTTTAAGAGGAAAGTATATTTTCTACATGAATTTTTTTTGAAAGTTGTTTTAATATTTCATTCCAAATAAGATGACATCTAATGATGATAATCATTACCTTATAAGAAATGATCCAAAGGATCTATTAATAACATTTCAATGAATGTGTTATTATTAATGAAATGGTATTTATGAAACACGTTTATGATCCACAGTTATATATTTATGAAATCTGATTATTTTATATGTTTATAATTTTTTAAGCCCACATGATTTCATGGGTTATTCTTTGATGAAATGATTAAGAAACATTTCTATCTTTCATATTATATGATATGATAAAATGTTAATTATTCCCATTTCATTTCTTAGGTTATGATTGTATGTTTATAAAACCTATATATTTTCATGGGTTGAGATATGATTAATTTTGTGTGTCATGTGATTATACAAATTCATTATCTGATGGGTGGGACCTATTTCCCACACAAATGAAATTAGAAATGATAATATTTGTATGAGTTAAAAGGGTATATGGGTTTAATATCAAGATGGAAAATAAATAGGGTATACGAGAAGATATCCCACGAACAAAATCAAAGGGTAAATGAGAGGACATCCTGATACCAAAATAAGAGGGTACACGAGAGAACGTCCATATTAAACAACAAGAGGGAAATGGGTGGAAATCCCAAGAGCAGAATAAGAGGTTACATGGGAGAGCTTACCAATCCCTAAATAAGAGGGTAAACTAGAGGAAATCCAAAGACCAAAATAAGAGATTATAAGGGAGGACATCCCATGATTGAAATAAGAGGTTAAACGTGAGGACATACCAAGAACGAATCAAGAGTGAATACTAAAGGATACTCGAAGCCTATAAAAGGAGGTTGTAATGGAGGTAATCCTAGTACTGAATCATGTTAAAGGGTGATTAATCCAATACATCATTCAAAGGCCTTATTAGGACACCATGAAAAAGGATTTTTATATGTGTTTTCAATAATTCCAGTATTTATTCCAATGTTATTATTTTAGGTCATATATTCACAATTTTCGTCTGATACAATTCATTTGACTTAGAATATTTACTGTCATATAAAATATTATGGTTATGGTCTCCAAATGTTATTCTCAAGTTCAATATCATTTTTTCATGCTGTGTTTTAAAAAAGTTCTTTATTTACCCTTACTAATAATATGATCCACCACTTTATGAGGTTTTTTCCCTGGGTTTTTAATAATAGATTTAGGTATATATAATAAAGGTGTACATATTCAAGAGATATGTTTAATATCATTAACCATGATATAAGATTTTTTTTCTCGTGCTTCCAAATACACTAAACTGTTATGGTCATCATACATGTATTTTTGTAATATACCTAATATTGATCCTAAAAGATTCTAGTTCCATTTATGTTAATAGTATGTTGCTACAGTTTGTATCACTGGAAAAGTTTATTAAACCTATGGAAACTAGAATGGGATATATTTAGTGAGAACCCTTTCTATATTTATAATGATATCTCTCAATATTTCCTTATCGATAAGTATAAAGAGGAGTTAACATTAAGGGAAAGCTCGTGACATTTTGGTAAAGGAAAAAGTGAGTAGTTTCCTATAAATATATCAATGTCAGGATACTACAAGTCCATGTAGTTTTTGAATATATATACCATGTGGTAACAACTATGACATATTTTTTAGGTCCCAACATAGGATAATCTATTACACGACAATGGGACTTGTTGCACACCTAGTTTGAAACTCCTGGGGGATAAACATCAGAAATTAAAAAAACTCTCCAGGAACTATTATTAATGTTTAAAAAAGAAGATGAATATAAATAATCTAGGATGAAATTAATGTTTAATAGACTAAATAGGTATTACCCATGATTTAGAAAACCTATAAGTAATTATATCCATATTATATGGTATCCAAATATTATAAATCTCTCTCATAATATGATTTCATGTTTTAATACAAAAATAATGAACATGGTTATCATTTAATGATTCAGAAGTGGAATGTTTGGGAATTATGTGAATAGTTATACAACATTTGAATCCCATAAATAGAATAAATAAGGTGGTACGAATGGGTTAAGATAAAGAGAGTATAAATGACATGTTAAAGGTATATGATGTTCCTCCATCATTGTTTACAATAATCATATTATATAGGATTATATAGATGTTCAATAGTCTGATGAAACAAATCATATGACATATTATAAGAAATATATATTAAATAATAATTTGATGAATCCCTACTAATGGTATAAGAATAATAATGGATGAATAAAGTATTTATGTTTTGTAATTTAGAGATTTTGTTATATATATCAAAAAATATATAAGTATTTTAAGTATAAATATTAATTAAGGAATGAAAAGGTATTTTTTAATGTAGATAAAGACAGAGAAATGTGTTATTTTTATTATGGGAAGGTAAACCTTAATGCGATCATGTTATAGAGAAAAATGTGTTTCTCTTGGATAAATATATCATTGATTTGGATCATGTATCTTTGATTTCACTGATTACCATAATTCTGATTATTTATTGGTTTAAAATGTTTTCTATTTCATCATTGATTAAGGATAAAATTCATTAGATTATTGAATTATATCCATAAACCTTTATAATTTGGAATAATGCATGTTTTACTTAATTATTAATGGTAATTTGGGTTATTACAATTTTTCAAGAGAATGTACAAAGAGGGTATTGGAATGTTTTGAATGAGACAACCAAGAGATACATTGTGATATATGAGGGATGAATTTGAATTTAATTCTATAATTGATTTCAATGTTTTTGTATTTAAATATTTAATAAGGTTTATAAGGAAAACCATATATGGAAGGATTAAGTAAAACATTAAAAGAATTTTGTGAGAATAAATTAGTAACTTAACACATGAGGACTTAAAAATATTCGATATTATTTTATAAAAACATGGTGTTGATGATCACTTATGAAATATGGGATGACATTTCATGGGTCTCATTATCTGTTAGTGATTCCTGAATGAAAAACTCACATTCCATTTTAGTGAAATAAGTGAAGTGTGTTAATGAACAAAGGGTCAGGTTTTCCTGAATTCATGAGACCATATATTTTCAAAAAAAATTATACTTATGAAAAAGGATATTGAAACAATAAAGGGTATCCAAGTACCTTGGTTTCTGTTGAATTATAGATTTCCTTAGATCATTATAGACTTAGTGATTTTTAATTCATAGCATCATGTTGATCATTTTCTCTATCACTCTCAATTGGAAGAATATTGATTTATTTCTCTTTATATCAACGTTTTCCCTGGAAACTGATATTCTCCTATATAAAAACTGAGTAAAATTTTACAATGTGTAACCATTATGGATAAAAATTTCCAATTTTAAAGAATGGTTTATCATTCATTTGTATGATATGGGTTTCTTTGAATGAAACATCGAAGTATTAATCTTTTGATAACTTAGATAAATTTCTCTGGAGAAATTCATTTTAAGAGTGGTAGAATATAACCCACTATGATTTTTCTTAATTATTTATTTAAAATTAATCTATCTATTTTGATATTTTTAATTTCATTCAATACTAAATACTGATCATATTATTAAATCACTATATTTTGCTTAAATTATAGGCAACACCAAGTTAATAATGATATATACGCAATATAAACATTGTATTTCTATTCATAGAACACAAAGGTTGGCTTGTGTTATTCACAACAATGAATCTCGTTGATGACTTACATAATACGCAAGACCATGGTTTAATGAAAAATAATATTTTATTAAAATTGGATTTTTTAATATAATAAAACAAAACTATGTTTTTAAATTGGAGTTAATGAATAGTATTAAATAATATATGAAAATACATGATTTAAAATATATTATATGAATTCATTGGATAGTAATTAAATAAAAAATAATACAAAAAAGATTGAATATGAAAGGAAATATTATTATGGTCACAAAGAATATTTACCCTAATAAATTAAATCATCATTTTTTTGTACCAGTGGAATTAGTAAAAAGATTCATTAACATTGAACCAACATAGAATATTTCTAGTTGTACATTACACGCAACACCAACATCACAAACAATGCACACAACACTAATCTTCTAAAAAACATATTTATTATATAATTATTTAAATTTGATTATTATATCCTAACTATTAAACATAGTTATAAGAATTGTAATTAATACATTTCAATTATTTTTTATAATAGTTTATATAAATAAAATATATTGAAAAACATATATTATTTTTGGTAACACCCTTTTATGTTTACAAGTATTGTTTTCTCAAATGAAACACTTTTAATGTTATTATATAAAAAATAATAAAATTAATTTTAAACATTTTTTTAAAGTATTTTTGATAAAATAAAATTGATTTGTAAATTTAAAACATAGATATTGTCCGTAGGTTATTTTTTGGAATTTTTCTATGAAACATCATTTTTATATGAATAGTGAAAACTACTCCATATTATTTAAAATTGACTTTTTTATTAAATAATTATTAAAGTTAAATTATATATGAAATTTTTTTAAGTTCACCTTTGGTCAATAATACATATATTAATACAATATAGGTCATTAAAACAAACTCACTTTGAAATTTAATATAAAAATAACAAACTTTTAAACATTTTTTTTGATTTAAAAACCTGTAATTTCACACTTTTAGGGGGATTATAAATAATCATAATTTTCTTAATTCCATGAATTGAATTTAAAAAAATTAGATAACACAATTTTAATCAGTATAATATTTATAGTTTAATTATATCATGTTGATGTTCGACCAACAAGATTAATAAAAGTGATTAAAATTAATCACAATAATGAAGGAAAAATTACACTTAATTATAGACTAAACCACAAAATTAAGGTACCAAATGATATATCCACTTTTCCAAAACCAATTTTTTTTACATATTATTAAAAACACTTCATTTATTGTATTTTTTTTTCTTTGGATAATTTTTTTTTGGTAAAAACATGTGAACACCTAACATGTTTCTAAAAATCATAGTGATTCCTTTTCCTTCCCTATAAAAATACACAAACTCATGCACTTACTAACACCAATAAAACCACATAAAATTAGACCCTCCTTGAAACAACACATCAAAACTTTCCTCTTTTCTTCTTAGAATACCTAATATTGGATGAAGAAAAACCAAGGAATACTTTTTGCACAAACCAGAAGTAGTTGCCTGATTATGTGGTGACATCATCTCTCAAGTCGTTTATCATAATTTAATTCTCAAAACCATCCAACACACTATATTAATGGATTATATAACAATAAAAGTATAACAAATATAATAGTTTTTTTATTTACATGGTTTTAAAAAAACATTTCCAAACCACTATATAATGGGAAACAAACATAATGTTTTTTTGTGAACAGAACTACTATCTCACCAAATGATGGTTGTTGATTTTTCCATTTACACATATCATGTTGGAAATATTATGGAATAACTATTTATATATGATATATATTATATTTATAATGTCATTATGATTCATTATTTTTTATTTATAACATACCTATATTTGTTCCATCTAATGTAAATAAGGTAATTTCATTTTAGAATTTGTGGACTACGACCCCTTCAAAGCGAAATGATTCACTCATAAAATACATGGATTATGTTAAGGATGGTTTTAGTGAATATATATGATAGATATGATACCATAATTCTACCTTAATTATGATATTTATATATACATATATTTATATTACATTCTTTCTCTCAATATAGATATTAAAAGGAAATATCGTTCATGTGTATATACAGCATACCGTATCCATAAAAATTGTATTCTTTTTTATATTTATATATAAAATGGATTATTATATTAAAAATATACTTTATTTAAATGATATTTATATCTTGGTTTACATTATGGAATCATGATATAAGTATAAAGACACAAAATAAAACAAATTGGGACCCATACAAAAAACAAAGTGAATCTTTCCCAATGTGAAAGATTAACAAAGGATGGTTAACAAGATGGAAATATATTTTTAAAATAATACCATATATTGAATTATATATAAGAATAGGGTTCTTTATATTATTTTTAATAATTTTGGTTTTTTATACTGGTGGTTTGAATGAGTATGATGATAGACAAGAGACAAGGTTATGGGATTTTTTCCCACTTTTTATTTCCCTCAGATACATGATATGTTTTTCTTTTTTTCCTTTTGTGTGGTGTATTAAATTTTAATGATTGTATTATTGTTAAATTATAAAAAAAATTTGGTTATAAATATATAAATTTTATAAACATTAATTCATGGGATTTAAGTTGCAATTGATAACAATCAGTAAAATTATTTTTTCTCAGTATTATTTCATAGAGAATCATGTTTTTTAATGATCCTAATTGTTTTTGAGGTCTATATACATAACTTATACAGGTTATAAAATGAATATCTTTATTTTAATTATATTTTAAGCTTAATTTAATATAATTTTATTACATGGATGGTATGATGCCGAGTTAACATGTTCTAAGAGTGTATTTAGACAATCTCATCACTTTTAGAAGATATTAAGAATTTATGTTTACCTTGATTAATTATCATGTTTTATATATCAATAAAATCATGAATTTTCCTCTACAATATTTATTCATTCTATATTCATGTAGGGTTAAAAAGGATACTCTTTGGGAAATAATAATTTTTGAAATATTTTTTAAATAAAGCACAAATTAACTCTCTCATTGGTTAGAAATATATGATCCTTCAAATAAAAAATTTCTTGAAAGGGTTTACAAGAATATTCTACTAATATAATATTATCATTAAAATAAATTTTTATAATTTTCTTTTCTTACCAATTATCAATAAAATATTATTTTCTCTCTCTGTTCAATGCATTTTTCCTAAATTTTTTACTTTGAAAATGTAATATTTGTTTTACCTCGAACAAAATGTACGATTTTACCCACCATTGTTTCCATATAGACTCCATTTAATTTTTAAAGGGAAAACCATTAAGAATATTTTTAATTTATATTAATTAAAAATGGGTTTTGAATTTTTTTAATATCCTTCAATAAGTTTTCAATGAATATGGGTTTTAAAACATTTTCAGTCATTCTTTAAATGTTTTCAAAGTATTTTTAAAGAAAAATATATTCAAAATGATTTGAAGCTTATATTATAGTATTTAATGGAAAAAAATATTTCTAAATTATTTGAAGTGTTATTTAATTTTTTTTTAGGATATTTCTATGAAAACTATTTATAAATGGATTTATGTGTTAAAATTACTTTTTTTGAAGAAGAAATAATATTTCTCTCAAGAAATGTTTTTTAATTATGTCTCAAAATTATTTTCACTCTTATATAAAATATGTTGATGTTAATCATTCCCTTGTCGGAAATGATCAAATATTTCCATTAAAAACATTTCTATGTAGGGATTATGCTTCATTTTATGGACTTTATGAAACTTATTTTTCTTCTATGGTTTATATATTTATGACTATTTTTATCACATGTTATAGTTTTTGAAACATTATTCTTTCAAAGTGTGTTTATTTAATGAAATAGGTATGTAAACTATCTATATTCCATTGGTTAGGAATTTATAAAATGTTAATTATAACCATTTTATTTTTTGGAAATGATTTGATGTTCATAAAACCAATATCACTTCATTGGTCTTGATATAATGAATATGTTGTGGAACATGCATGCACAATTTCATTATATGACTAGCATGACCTATATCTCCCTCTAATATATTGGGTAAACCTAAGTTTAATATGATATCAAAGGATACATGGGTTTAAGACAAGGTCTAATAAGAAATATGGTATACGAAAGGTCATCCAAACCCCAAAATAAAAGGGTAAAGATCATGACATCTCTAACAATAATCATTAGCGCACATGAGAAAAAATGCCAAGATAAAAACAAGAGTGTAGATGGGAGAAAATCCCAAAACCATAATAATAGGGTACATGGGATAACATTCCAAGCCTTTAACAGGAGCATAAACAGATGTACACCCCATGACTGAAAAAATAGTCTATACGGGAGAAAATCCCAATCCCAAAACAAGAGGGTAAATCTGACAATATCCCTGGCCTTAAATAAGAGGGTAAATAAGCCAAAATACTAGGCAAGAAATAAGAGGGTAAAAGGTAGTTCATCCCAATCTCAAATCAGGTACACAATGTATTAACCCAATCCTAACATAAAACTATGGCCTTTTTAGAAAACATTGACATAGTATTTTTATATGTTCCTTCTACAATAGCATGTTTCATTCCTCCCTAA
This sequence comes from Viscum album, assembly GCA_963277665.1. NCBI lineage: Eukaryota > Viridiplantae > Streptophyta > Magnoliopsida > Santalales > Viscaceae > Viscum > Viscum album. Next base: position 439,197,239 of record OY728158.1, read on the forward strand.
TTATTTCTTAATGTATTCTTATAATTATGTTATTATCTATGTATTATGAACTAATAATATTTATTATAATCTCTAATATGTAGATTATGATCTCCAAATGTTATTCTAATGATCCATACCATTTTTTATTTTATGCTTACACATTTTCTTTATCTATCCTTACTAAGCATTTGAGCACACCACTTTCTTATCTTTCCTTCCCCAAGTTATGAATAATGGTTTTAGGTAGAATTTAAAAACGTATAGATCTTCAAGAGAGATGATGAATATAATTCACCATGATAGAATATTGTTTTTCTATGATTCTAATGATAATAAACTAATACGGTCCTCAGGAATTTATTAATGAAATATACTGAATATTCATCTAAATTGATGTAATATCCATGTCTATCATGCTAGGGTCACTATTTTTGGTGATGAATTATTTCATTAACATAATATAATTATAGTATAAAAAATATTATAGTGTTATCAAGGATATTTTTTACATTTTGGTGAGGATAGAATAATAAAAGAATTTAAATAGAAAATAAATTTAATGGAAATGAAAAATGATTTTAATTATTGAACTTATTATCCTTGAGAATATCCTTAGGGAATTTGGGTAGGATATTTTTTTAGACAAACGACTCCTAGAATTGGTGGAATATATTTGGTAAGGGGATTGGGAATAATTTTTAGTAGACTGAATTCGTGGAAGGTGTGAGTATAATAAGTGACGCGAGGTGGTATTTAAAGGGGGAGATGTGCATTTTGGATTATTATTTTCATTAAGTTTTTACCTTTTCTCAATTCTATAAATTGTTTTATCCTTATTAGTAAAAATATTGAATAATTAATTATAATTATAGATTATGGGCTCAAATTACGCATAAAACATTCATGACTTATAATTCATGTATTTGTTAAATAATGTAAATAATTTTATTTCACTCTTCACAAAAATTATACTCTTTTTGTATAATCTTAAAAATCCACAGTAACATTTTCTAGACATGAATATTAGAAAAATGGACAACATTTTATTAATATAATTTTAAAAATATTTTATATGTATTTGTTAATTAATATCAACATTTATTCAAAAAACACCGATTTTAAAATTATAACTAATTTTCTGAAACATTGAAAATTTAACTAAGGTATCAGAAAATTATATTCTAATCATATGAAAAAAATTAATTTTATAAAAATTAATTTTCCTTTAATTAGTTACAAAATTTATAAAATAATAAATAAGTATTTGTGTTTTATAACCATATTGTCACATAATTTATCATTTTTAATACATTTATATACTTATATTATGATATTTATGAATAATATTTTCATTTATAAGATTGAATAATTTGATATATAATTTTATACTTGTTTTTACTATTCTATATGCCTGATTACACTTTCTAATGGTCGTATTACTATTCCAAAGGTCATATTATTATTCTATTAGTACAGTTTCCTTAATTTCATTAAATATTTCAAATTTCAGTATTTATTGTTTTAATTATGTATTTATTTGGATCAATATTCTATGTATATGTCATATTCCAAATAATATAACTATAAGAAGGTAAACAAATCCATTGATAAATTTTTGGGTCTTTACATTCTTCCCACAAATGAATTTAAACACTAGAAATTTCATTTTAAATAATATGTTTTAAACATGTGAGTGTAAATTTTCATTATTTATTCATCTTCTCCCTAGGTTACTTATTCACACATATACTTCCACCATAATATATTGATATGGTAAGTTTTGTTTTCCATGATCTCTGTCAGCTACTCATCATAATAGAGGAATTTTTCCAACTATACCACATTTAAATTATGTACATATGAGGTATTTAGTATATTTCCTCAGGGGTGATAAATGTAATACATCTTGTAATTGATGAATGTTCGGTGTTTGTTTTAGTTGATAAGAAACACCTTTGATAAGATCAAGAATCTCGGAGGGGCCATTGTACATGGGATATAGATTTCAGTTTTCCCAAATATCACGATCCTCTTCCATATAAATATGAAGTGGAATAAAATGTTTCCAACCATAAAATATTGGACTCCTCAAAGGATTTCCACATTTGTCTTCTTTCAGCGTTGTGATTCCTTTATTTGATGGTGAATACTTTGCACATTTTTATCATTTCATCAACTATATCTAGTCGTAGAGTCTTACGTTCACTGACATCATCCATAAATTATAGTCTTTCACATATTTTATAATAAAGGGATTCATATTGATCCATTTTGATGCTCAAGTGGAAGCTATTGTATTATGATAACTCAATCATGTATAGATATTGTTCACATCAACAGTTGATGAAAATTGAACATGTTCTCAACATGTCTTCTAGTGTCTGAATAGTTCACTCGGATTGGCCATTGGTTTGTTGATGTGAAGATGTAATGATGTTCAGATTAGTGTTTAAATCATGTTTGTGTCTTTTCCAGAACATGGAGGTGAATCTTGGATCTCGATCAGATAAAATAGATATTGTTATTCTCTACAGCCTCCCTGCTTTAGTAATGTATATATGAGTGTGTTTTTCTTGTTATAATTTATATCAAATTGTTATAAGGATAGTTGTATATTTAATATGATCCAAAATAATCCATATATAATTATATCTCATGAATGACTTCACAAGTGCTTCGACAATGTCGATGGGGATTTTTCCAAATTTCAATGTTGTTATGGGATATGGTTGCAACAACCCTTTATATATTTTATACCACCAAAAACATTCTCACATACTAGGAACATTGATGTAAATTATACAATCCCTTTCATCATATTTTACAACTAATAATTCTCTCGATAAATCGAATCAGATTTGGGGACCCTGCGTAATTATAGAATATTGAGCAATGTGCATCATTCCAATTCTCTTAATTTATCTCTAAATTAAATTGGTCACATACACAAGAACAAAATCATAAAACTCATTGCTTGACAATTTTTTACTCTGACTATATCTCCTATCTGGAAGCTTCAATAATCTTCTCTATATCCACATCATTTCTTTGAGCATCTATTATTTTATATATTATGTGTGGTTGATAAATCTATTGAGAATGTAATGGTTACATTTCTTTATTAATGATTAACATTTCCATCCATCGCAAATATATGATGATTAGATCCTTGTAAATTATAATCATTTATAATGTCATAGTATTGTCTATATTTAGAGAATCATCCACTTTATTTACCTTACTAGTATTGTAGTGGATTGAGAAGTCACAATCATTTATGAGCTCTAACAATCTACTATTGTTTATATTATCATCTATCTATGTGAATATATATTTTATACTATTATGATCATTATATATCACAAACTTATCTCCATCGAGATAATACCTCCATATTTTCAATGTGACGATCCGAGCATCCAACTCCAGACCATGCATTTGATATTTTTCTCATGAATTTGTAAATACCATGAGTTGGATAATGTTCATCATTTTGGAGAGGATGATCAAGTTTACATTTATAAAGACCCATGATATAGCACATTGGCTAATCTCAGGGTCCCTCTAATGGAAGCAGTGTCGAATGACTAAGTGGTATGTTCCAAAAATCATTTTGTGTTTTTCTTAAATATTGAGAACATAAACACACAACTTCAAATAAAACGCTAATCAGTGCTGAAAAGAAGAATACGGAGAAATATTGATATTAAAGTGAAAAAATATTGAGACAAAGGACAAAACCAAGAAAAGAATTTAGGCACATACATAACACAAGGCACAAAACAAACAAATAAATACAAGGCACAGAAGGAAAATGTTGGTGTGAATGAGGTCGGACCCAGGTCAACTCACCCTCTACATTCTATCCAAGATTATCTTAAGAAATTATGCCTCAATTCTCAACATTTCTTAGTGCATGATCGATGTCTTAGATGACACACCAATCTCACATAGAAATTAAACACTCTAACATCGATGTTCATCAATACTCCAGCGTTCCTCCGAACTAAAAGGTGATTCACTCAGCAAAGTCATTCTGGAAAGAATTTATTAGAATTCAGAATGACTCCACTAAGATCATCATATCTCACAACAAGTATAGATTCTCAGTTTGAGAAATCTATATAGGAAGGGGAGAATAAATTAAGCAAGAAAGTAAGTGATTCTTTAGTGAATGTTATCACTCTCTCTCAATCTAACTCGCAGTCATTATCTATCAAGATGAATAAAAAGAACATGATCGCATTAATGTGTGGATCTCTAGTTCTTGTTGGGTTTCTTAACCTCGATCCATCCCTGCATGCTAGATATCCATTTCAAGAGATTGAAGATCACAACACGAAGTGAGGATTAACGAAAGACACAAGACAAATGAAAAAAACATCATAATTAAATTAAAAAAAACATGCGACACTATGAGAGTTTTTATAGACTCAACATAAAACACCAAAAACAGAGTAGCAGGGGAGAGGCAGAGAATGAAAGAGTAGGTCCCATCTACAAGTCAAAGATGATTGTAGTACGTGAGAGATGGATGGAAGGGATGGTAAATGGTGGTGGAGTCTCCTCCCCCCACTGTGGAATGATGCCCCCTTGGCCCCGGTCTTGGCTACCTCTCAGTGAGAGGAGTTGAGGATCCTCTTTTATTCTGAAAAAATCAACTAAAAATAGAGTAAAACTGACAAGCAGTAAATCCTCATGGCAGGATTTTATGTTCATGTCACCAGCTTTTAAGTGAACTCCTTGTAAGTTCATACAACCCCTACAACAAACTCACAAATATTCTCACGTCTATCCTGTGAACTGCTTCATTTATCACCACTTCTACGAGTATCTCCCCTACACAAAACAACAAAATAACCAAAATAAGTTAAAAAATAAAATGAAACTAAAATAAATATATATTAATATGATTACTTAAATTACATAATAAAAATAATTATTAATATATATATCTATATATTACTAAATATTATTATTACTATTATATGTAAATATAATTAATATATTTATTAATAATTTGAATATTATAAAACAAAAGTAATTAATATTATATATATATTTATTATATGTTATGTATACTATATAATTTATTATATATATAATGATTATTTTATAAAACAAATTAAAATAAATAATGAAAAATAAGAAAAAGATGGGGGAGACGGAAATGCGGTGGGGATAGTGGATAATGGGGTAGAACATAGAGTAGGAGATGGTGATGGTTTAGATCATGGAGTATGAGGTGGTGGTGTCAGTGTATTGGCCCAATGAGAGATGCGACTTAGGCTGAAGGCTCAGATCACACAAGGGTTCATGTTGGACAGGGAAGAGGGGAGAATGAACTGCGGTGGCTGCTTCAGGTTGGTCGAGATATAGAGAAATTTGGGTTTCTTCTAAAAACATGGATTCAGAAATTGTTTCTTGATAGTTGCTATGAAATTTCATAATAGATTCATTTTCTGTTATGAGATTTTCTTCTACCACTTTTGTGAGTGTTTTGGGTTGATGTGTGATTACTATGGAAATACTTTTGTTTTTTTTTGGGGTTTTCATTGATTTTGAAAGTGATGTTGATAAGCGAGATGGGGTTGGATGGGAAAAGCGATGGTGGAGGCAGTGAGACTGTGAAGCGGTGCCATTGTGAAGCAAGGATGAAGTCATCAACACCGTGATGGAACCGGTAGAAAACGGGTGAGATTAAGTGGTTACAAGAAAGAAACGGTTTCTCAGAAATGGAGAGAAAATAAAGAATGAAAATGGTTGGATGGTAAAAATGGCTAATGATGGCATCAGAAATGGTTCCAAGATGAAGTGTGGTAGGGATAGAGGATTGGGGCACTATGAGTGCTACTCACGGTCTCACCATGAGGTGGGACAACAAGGAAAGAAAATAGTGTCCTCGTGACAATATACCACTGGAACACTTGCAAAATAAAATGAAAATTAAACTAATTAAAACATTAAAAAACAAAAAATGGATTAATAAATTAATGAATTAAATTAAATAGAATAAAACTAAAAACTAAATAAATAGTATAAAATTAATTATGCATTATTAAAAATAATGAATTTAATTATATTATAAATTTTCAACAAATTAATTTTAAAAAATTAAAGTAAATATAGTTACATTAATAAATTCATTAACTATTTAATAAATAAATTAAATTATAGAATAAACCTATTAATTGAATAATATTAAATTATTAAAACTGATTAAATTATTAAAAGACTGAAAAATAAAATGAGTTATTTATTTACAATTTGAAAATAAAGAATTAATTAATTTAATTCATGAATTAAAAATTATTGAAAATAATAACAAAAAGAATTTAATAAATAAAATTAAAATAACAACTAAAATTTATAACTTAAAATAATAAAAAATTAACAACAAAAACACACTTTTAATACATAAACACATTTTTCATAATGTAATTTACAATATAAAACAATTGATAAATATTACACAAAATAATACAGTTTGATATTAAAAAGTAAAAAAAAATAAAAAATGATGTGGAAAAGAGCATTAAAAATGAGCCACATCAAACTACCACACAATTAAATATTTGTTTGTTCTCAAACAAGTACATGCCTTTAACATTAAACAGAAAGATGATTTGTGAAGTTCCGCTCAAAAAGTTCATGATTAAAATTTAATAGCTAGAGGAGCACTCCAAAAAAATGGCTCAGGATTTTCACATGAGTTCAAAAATGAAGTCCTTCCAAGCTTAAAAAACACACTATAATTCAATTGCAGCACAAATTCACACACTATCAAGTGTGTCATTCCTCTTACGTGTACTCAGTAACTTTCCAACTTCACCTTCCAATTTAAGTTCTAATTCAAGGAGTGTTGATAGGTTAGATGATGTGGAAATAAAAACATAAAAAAGTGAACCTCCGATTGTCCACTTCCCCCAAGTTCCAATAATTAATATCCATTAATTGGTTCACATAACTATTTCAACTAAAATAAACATTAACCAATTCAATTTCTTCTTTCTTCATTTGGGATCAAAATTACCCTCAATGTAATGAGCTCATTTTTGGCAAGGAAACTTTATTTAAATATTTACCATCAATATTCCATTTGTATAGCACTATTAATAGAACTTATTATGAATTAAATTGGCTTTATTAATTAAAGAAACGCACCCAATGCACTTTATATCTGATTATCACCATGGGATCCCATTTTCCCATTTTACTCCAGTTACAAATGACTTAACTTATAAAAATTTGAGTTGATTTATTAAAGTGATTGAGTATTTTTTTTTCAAAAGGTGTGAGTCCCCTAGGTTCCATTGAGGACTTATAATTATCATAAGTCATGATGATCATTCCACAAAACCAATCCTATCACACTCCCATTCTTAGTTCCTAATAAGTTTGATCTACAAAGAAAATGAACAATTGCACTCAATAATTATTCATGCTTCGTAGTTTCTAACTATGTTCCACTCTCATCAACCAGCGAGTATTCACCCACTAAAATGAAAAAATTTATGTACTAGTGAACCTCCAATGACCATCATGTAATGAAATAATTTTAATTTTTTTGGAGGAATTCAAAGATATTTGAAAAAAAATTGACAATTTTTTAAACAACTACAAACTCAGGTTCAATCTCTGGTTCAAGAAGGTGGAATTTGGAATGACACAAAAAATGAATATCCTTATTTTAATTATATCTTAAGCATCATTTAATTTCATTTTCTTACATGAATGGTATGATAAAGAGATACAATGTTCTATTATTTTATTGATACAATCTCATCACTTTTCAAAGTTATTTAGAATTTATGTTTCCCTTTATTAATTATTATGTTTTATATCTCAAACAAATATTGAATTTTCTTTTAATATGTTTATTAATTCAATATTAATTTAGAGAAAAAATTACACTTTGGTACATAATATTATTAGGAATGTGTTTTAAATAATGCTCGAATTTACCCTCTCTTCAGTTAAAAATCTATGATCCATCAAAAACCAAGATTTCTTGAATGGGTTTCCAAGAATATTCTACTTATCTAATATTATCATTAAAAGATATTTTTTAAAATTTTGTTTTCATACCCATTCTCAGGGGAATATTAATTTATCTTTCTAATCAATGCATTTTTTTAACATTTTAACTGTGAAAACTTAATATTCATTTTACCTCAAATAACATGTTCAATTTTATGCACCATTATTTCCCTAAATATTCCATTAAATGTTTAAAGCGATAACCTTTAAGAATGTTTTTAATTTATTTTAATGATAAATAGGTTTTAATTTTTAATTTAATATCCTTTTATAAGTTTTCAATGAATACAATTTTCAAAATATTTATAGTCATAATTTAAATGTTTTCAAAGTGTTTTCAAAGAAAAATGTTTTCAAAATGTTCTGAATTTTATAGTATTGGATTTAAAGGAAAAAAATATTTCAAAATTATTTGATATGTTATTTTAATGTTTTTAGGTTTTATCTATGAAAACTATTTATAAATTGATTTATGTGTCAAAATTGATTTTCTTGGAGAAGAAATAATATTTCCCTCTATAAATGGTTTTTAATGATGTTTCAAAAATAGTTTCTCTCTTAGATAAAATATGTTGATGTTAATAATTCCCTTATCAAAAATGACCAAACTGTTTCATTAAAATCATTTATATGAATGGTTTCTTCTTAATTTTATGGTATTTACGAAACTCGTTTCTCTTCCAAGGTGTATATGTTTATGAAATATGTTCATTATCACATGTTATATTTTTTGAAACATGATTCATTTAATGTGTTTTTATTTAATGATATAATTGTGAAAAATATCTATATTCCATTGGTTATGATTTGATAAAATGTTAATTATAACCATTTTTTTGGTAATTATTTGATGTTCATAAAACCAATATATTTTCTTTGGTCTTGATATGATAAATATTTTTTGGAACATGCATGAACAATTTCATTATATGACTAGTGGGACCTATATCTCACTCTAATATATTAGGTAATCATTTGTTTTAGATGATATAAAAGGATACATGGGTTTAAGACTAGGACCAAAAATAAATTAGGTATATGGAAGATCATCCCAAGCCCAAAATACGAGGGTAAACATTGTGACATCCCAATCCATAAACATTAGGGTACATAAGAGAACATGCCAAGTTCGATACAAGACGGTATATAGGAGGAAACCCCAAAAACCTCAATAAGAGTGTACATGGTAGAACATACCAAGGATTAAACAAGAGTATAAACATGAGGACACCCCATGACCGGAACAATAGGTTATACGGGAGAACATCCCAAGCCCAAAAAAAGAGGGTAAATGCGAGAATATCCCTAGACTAAAACAAGAGGGTAAATATTCCAAAATACTAAGAATGATACAAGAGGGTAAAATATAGGTCTTCCCAATCTCGAATCAGGTACACATCAGATTAACCCAGTCTTTACATGATACTAAGGCCTTGTTAGAAATCATTTACAAAGTATTTTTATATGGGCTTTAAACAATTTCATTTTTTATTCCTCCCTTAGTATTTATTGATGTATTATTGTAATTATATTATGATCCATGTAATGTGAACTAATAATATTTATTATGATCTCTAATATTTAGATTATTATCTCAAAATGTTATTCCCAAGTTCAATACCCTTTTTTATTTTATGCTTACACATTCTCTTTATTAACCCTTACTAAGAATCTGAGTACACCCCTTTATTATGTTTACTTCCCTAAGTATTGAAGGATGGTTTTAGGTAGAATTTCTAAAGGTAAAGATCTTCAAGAGATATGTTGATGATAATTCACCATATTAGAATATTGTGTCTCTAGGTTTCTAATGATAATAAACTATTATGGTTCTTAGGAATTTATTTATGGAATATACTAAATATTTATATAAATTGATGTAATATCAATGTCTTTCATCCTAGGGTCTCTATTTTTTTGGTGATTAATTATTTCATTAACAAAATATAATTCTAGTACAAAAAATATTATGGACCTATCAAGGATATGTTGAAAATTTTGGTGAGGATAAGATAATAAAAGAATATAGATTGAAAATAAATTTAATGAAAATGACAAAAGATTTTAATTGTTGAACATATTCTCCTTTAGAAAATCCTTAAGAAAATTGGGTTGGATATTTTTTTGAGACGAACAGATTCTATAATTTGTGGAATATAATTGGGAAGAGGATTGGGAATAATTTTTAGAGGACTCCAATCATGGAAGGTGTGTGTATAATAAGTGATTCGAGGTGGTATTTAAAGGGGGAGAGGGGTATTTGGGATTATTGTATTCATTATTTTTTTACCTTTTCTCAATTCGATCAATTGTTTTATCATTTTTAGTAAAACGATTAAATAATTAATTATAATTATAGATTAGGGGCTCAAATTACCCATAAAACATTCATGACTTATAATTCATGTTTTTGTTAAATAACGTAAATAATTATATCTCACTATTCACAATAATTAAACTATTTTTGTATAATCCAAAAAAAATCACAGTAACATTTTCTAAGCATGAAAATTATAAAAAGGGACTACATTTTCCTAATATAATTTTCATAATATTATATATTTATTTTTAAATTAATATCAACATTTATTAAAAAAATTGATTTTTAAATTTTTACTAATTTTCTGAAAAGTTGAAATGTTAAGTGAGGGATCATAAAATTATATTCTAATCATATAATAAAAATTATTTTATGAAAATAAATTTTCCTTTAATTAGTTATACTATTTATAAAACTATAAATAAGTATTTATGTTTTATAACCATACTGTCACAGAATTTATCATTTTTAATACATTTATATACATATATTATTATATTTATATATAATATTTTCATTTATAGGATTGTATAATTTTATATATAATTTTTTATAGTTTTTACCATTCTATTAGCCTAATTACTCATTCTAATGGTCACATTACTATTTCAAAGGTCGTATTACTATTCCATTCGTATAGTTTCTTTCTTTTCATGAAATATTTCTTATATCTGTATTCATTTTTTAATGGTGTATTTATATGGATCACTATTCTATGTATATTTCATATAAAAAATAATATAACTATTAGAAGGGAAACAATTCCATTGATAAATTTTCAGGTCTTTACATTCTTCCCCCTAATGAATTTTAATAGTTGAAATTTCATTTTAAATAATATGTTTAAAACATCTGAGTGAAAATTTTCTTCATTTATTCATCTTTTCCCTAGGTTACCTATTCACACATATGGTTCCACCATAATGCAATGATAAGGTCAGTTGTGTTTTTTCATAGATGTTTTTCTTTATGTTCCATGATCTCTGTCAGCTACTCATCATAATAGAAGAATTTTTCCAACTATACCACATGTAAATTAAGTACATATGAGGAATCTAGTATATTTCCTCAAGAGTGTAAAATTTAATTCGTCTTATACTTGAGGAATAACCGGTGTATGTTTTAGTTGATAGGAAACACCTTCGATAAGATCTTGAATCTTAGACGGGTCATTGTACATGGGATATAGCTTTCATTTCATCCCAAATCTCATTATCCTCTTCCATAATGATATGAAGTGGAATAAAATATTTCCAACCAAACAATATTGGATTCCTAAAAGTATTTCCACATTTTTCTTTTGTCAAATTTTTGATTCCTTGATGTGATGGTAAATGTTTTCGATATTTCTATCATTTCATCAACCTTATATAGTCGTAGAATCTTACGTTCACCGACATCATCCCAGAATTCTAGTTTTGTCTATATATTCTCATAAAGGGATTTATATTTATCCATTTGGATGATCAAAAGGAATATATTGTTTTTTTGATAACTCAAACATATGTAGATAATTGTCACATAAATAGTTGATGACTATAGAACATGTTCTCAACATGTCTTCCAGTGTCAGAATAGTCCACTCGGATGGGCCATTGGTTTGTTGATGATTAGATGTAATGATTTTTTGTTCAGTGTTTAAATCATATTGGTGTCATTTACAGAACATGGAGATGGATCTTGGATCTCGATGAGATAAAATTGATATTGTTACTCCATGCTGGCTTCCCGCTTTACTCATTTATATATCTGTGTGTTGTTCTTGTTAGAATTCTTATAAAATTGTGATAAGGTTAGATGTATTTTTAATATGATCCAAAATAAACCATACATAATTACTTCCCATGAATGACTTCAGAAGTTCTTGGACAATGTCGATGGGTTTCATTCCTATTTCTTTGTTGGTATGTGTTATGGTTGCATCACCCCCTTATATATTTTATACAACCCATCACATTATCACATAAAAGGAATTTTGATGTACATTATGCAATCCCTTTCATCATATTTTCCAACCAATAATTCTATCGACAAATCGATTCAAATTTGTGGACCCTGCATAATTATATAATATTTAGCAATGTGCATCATTCAAATTCTCTTAATTTATCTCTAAATTAGATTGTTCACATAATCATGAACCAAATCTAAAAACTCATTCCTTGACAATTTTTAACTCTGAGTATTTCTCTTATCTAAAAGCATCAATAATCTTCTCAATATCCACATCATTTCTTTGAGAATCTATTATTTTATCCATGATTTGTGGTTGAGAAATCCATTGAGAATGTAACAGTTATGTTCCTTCATTAATGATTCCCATTTCCATCCATCACAAATATATGAAGATTAGATCGTTATAAATTCTAATCATTGATAATGTCCTAATATTGTCTATAAGTAGAGAATCAGCCTCTTTATTTACCTTACTAGTGTTGTAGTGGATGGAGAAGTAATAATAATTTATAATCTCTAACAATCTACACTTGTTTATAATAACATTATTCTGTGCGAATATATATTTTCTAATCTTATGACTATTATATATCGCAAACATATCTCTATCGAGATAATGCCTCCATATGTTCAATGTGATGATCCGAGATTCCAACTCCTGACTATGCATGTGAAATTTATAATCATGAATTTTTTAATACCATGAGTTGGATAATGTGCATTCTGTTCGTGAGGACGGTCAAGGTTACTTTTATAAAGACCAAAGATATAACACAACATCTAACCTCGAGGTCCTACTCATGGAAGCAGTTTCGAATGACTAAGTGGTATGTTCCAAAGAAAATTTGTGTTTTTCTTAAATATTGAGAACATAAAAACACAACTCCAAACGAAACTGTAATCAGTGCTCAAAAGTAGAGTAGAGAGAAATAGTGATAGAAAAGTGAAAAAAATATAGAGACAAAGGAAAAAACCAATAAAAGAATGTATGAACAGACATAACACAAGGCACACATAAACTAATAACTCTAAGACATAGAAAGAAAAAATGTGTGTGAACAAGGTTGGACCCAGGTTAACTCACCCTCTACATTCTATCCAAGACTAGCTTATGAAATTATCCATAAATTCTCAACATCTCTCAGCTCATGATCGATGTCTTAAATCGCACACTAATATCACAAATAAATTAAACACTCAAGCATCGATGTTCTTCAATTCTCTAGTGTTCCTCCGAACTGCAAGGTGATTCACTCAGCAATGCAATTCTAGAAAGAATTTCTCACAAGACATAATGATTCAAATAAGATCATCACATCGCACAACCAATCTATATTCTCAGCTGGAGAAATCTATATTGGAAGGGGAGATGAAATTAAGAAATAATGTAGTCAATCGTCTAGTGAATGTTTTCACTCTCGCTCAATCTAACTCACAATCACGATCTACCAAGTTGAATAAAATGAACGTGATCACGTTAATGTGTGGATCTCTAATTCATGTCAAGTTTCGTAACCTGGATCCAACCCCGAAAGTTAGATCTCCATTTATAGATATTGAAGATCAGATCACAAAGTGATTATGAATGAACAACAGAAGACAAATGAAAAAAACATCACAATTCAAATAACGAATCATGTGACCCTATGATAGTATTTATAGACTCAACATAAAACACCAAAAACCGAGCAGTAGAATAGAGGCTGAGAATGAAGGAGCAGGTCCCATCTACAAGTCAAAGATGATCCCAGTCCATGAGATATGGATGGAAGGGATGGTGAATGGTGGTGGAGTCTCCTCTCCCCACTATGGAATGATTCCCCCCTTGGCCCTAGTCTTGGATACCTCTTGAAGAGAGGAGTCGAAAACCCAATTTTATTCTGAAAAACTCAATTAAAAATAGAGCAAAACTGACAAGAAGTATATCCTAATGGCGTGATTTTATGTTCACATCACCATCCTTTAGGTGAACTCTTTATAAGTGCATACACCCCCTAAAACAAACTTCTGAATATTCTCGCGTCTGTCCTGCGAACTACTTCATTTCGCACTGATTCTATGAGTAGATCCCCATGCACAAAACAAAAGAAAAACCAAAACAAGTTAAAAAAATAAAATGAAACTAAAATAACAATATTTTAAAATGATTACTTGAATTAGTTAATAAAAATAATTATTAATATATATATATATATAATAATTAATATTATTTTTACTATTATATGTAAATATAATTAATATATTTGTTAAAATTATAAATTTTATAAAACAAAATTAATTAATATTTTATATATAATTATTATATGTTATGTATATTATATAATGTATTATATATATAATTATTATTATATAAAACAAACAAAAATAAATAATGAAATATAAGAAAAATATGGGGGAGACAGAAAGGCAGTGGTGATGGGGGATAAAGGGGTACAACATAGAGTGGGAGATGGTGACAGTTCAGATCGGAGAGCAGGAGACGGTGGCGTCAGCGTATCAGCCCAACGAGAGAGCCGAGTTTGGCTGAAGGCTCAGATCGCACAAGGGTTCGGGTTTGGGAGGGCAGAGGGGAGAATGAACTATAGTGGGGGCTTCAGGTTGGTTCAGATATAGAGAAATTTGGGTTTCATCCAAACACATGGACTCTGAAATTGTTTCTTGTTAGTTTCTATGAAAATTTATTATAGATTCATTTTCTGTGATGAGATTTAATTATACTACTTTTTTGAATGTTTTGTGTTGTTGTGGGATTACTATGGAAATATTTTTGTGTTTATGGGTTTTTTCTAATTTTGTGATTGGTGTTGATGGGCGAGATGGGGGTGGTCTGGAAGAAGCGGTGATGGAGGCAGTGAGACCGTGAAGCAGTGCCAATGTGAAGAAAGTATGAAGGTAGAAGCACCGTGATGGAACCGTTGGATAAGGGGTGGCATTAAGTGGTTATAAAAACAAAAATGTGGGTGGGAAATGGTGAGACCATAAGGAATGAAAACGGTGGGACGGTAGAAATGGCTAATGATGGCATCAGAAACGGTGTTCTGATGAAGTGTGGAAGGGATGGATGATTGTGGCACTATGAGTGCTACTCATGGTCTCACTGTGAGGTGGGAAAACAAGGAATGAAAATAGTGTCCTCATGATAATGTGCCACCATAACACCTACAAAATAAAATGAAAATTAAATTATTTAAGACATTAAAAAAACAAAAAATGGTTTAATAAATTAATGAATTAAATTAAATATAATAAAATTAAAAACTAAATAAATAAAATTAAATTAATTATGTTTATTAAAAATAATGAATTTAATTTTATTATTAATTTTTAAAAAATTAATTTAAGAACAAATTAAAGTAACTATAGTTACATTCTAAATTCTATTAACCGTTTAATTATTCAATTAAATTAAGGAAAAAATATATTAATTGAATAATAATAAAATCTTAAAACTATTTAAATTATTAAAAGACTAAAAACTAAAATGATTTATTTATTTATAATTTGAGAATAAAGAATTAATTTATTTATTTAATGAATTAAAAAATTTTGAAACTAATAACAAAAATAATTAATTAAACGAAATTAAAATAACATCTAAATTTTATAATTATAAAAATAAATAATTAACAACAAAAAAAACTTTTAATACATAATCACATTTTTTATAATGTAATTTACAAAATAAAACAGTTGATAAATATTACACAAAATACAACAGTTTGATATTAAAAATCAATAGAAATATAAAAAATGATGTCGAAAAGTTCATTAAAAATGAACCACCTCAAACTCCCCCACAATTAAATCTTTTTTTGTCCTCAAACAAGTACATGACTTAAAATTGAAAACAAAAAGATCATTTTTGATGTTCCAATAAAAAATTTCATGATTAAACATTAATAGCGAGAGGAACACTTCAAAACATTGGGTCAAAAATTTCATAGGGGTTCAAAAATGAAGTGCTTCCTAGCTTCATAAACTCACTGAAAGTCAAAAGCCTCACAAATTCACACACTATCATGTATGTTCTGCCTCTTATGTGTACTCATTAACTGTCTAACTTCACCCGCCAATTTAAGTTCTAATTCAAGGACTGTTGATAGGTAAGATGAATTGGAACTCAAAACATAACCAAGGGAACCATTGATTCTCTCATTACCCAAAGTTCCAAAAATTAATGTCCATTAATTTTTCCACTTAACTAATTAAACTAAAATGATCATTAACCAAGTAAATTTCTCCCTTCATTTTCTGGGATGAAAATTCCCCTCACCTTAATGAGCTCATTTTTGGCAAGGTCACTTTATTTTAATATTTACCAGCCATATTCCATGTGTAGAGCCTTGTGCATAGAACTTATTAGGATTTAAATTGGATTTATATATGAAAATAAACACACTCAATTCACCTTATATCATATACTCACAGTGGGATCCATGTTTCCCATTTTACTCCAGTTACAAATGAATTAACTAATAAAAATTTGAGTTGACTTCTGAGTGTGATGGATTTTTTTCAAAAGGTGTGAGTCCCCTAGCTTCCATTTAGAACTTCTAATTATCATAAGTCGTTCTCATCATTCCACAAAACCAATCCTGTCACACTCCAATCCTCAGTTCCTAAACAGAGAGATCGACAGAGACAATGAACAATTGCACTGAATAATCATTCCTACTTCACCATTTCTAACTATATTCCACTGTCATTATCTAGCGAGTAGTTGTCCACTAACATGAATAAATTGATTTACTTGTGAACCTCTAATTAAAATCATTTAATGAAAGAATTTAAATTTTTTTGATGGAATTTTGAGATATTTGAAAAAAAATTGACCATTTTTTGAACAAACACAAACTCAGGTTCAATCTCTGGTTCAAGAAGGTGGAATGAGAAATGACACTAAAATAAACCATCTCCCCCACATATATAATCCAATATTGTCCCCAATGTTTAATTCTATGGAGGAAGACAATTGAATTTCATGATTGATGGACAGTTCAACTAAAATTGGATATGGAAGGGTAACAATGAGGTTCAAAAAAATTTCATTGCCACACAAAAATATATAAAAAAGAAAACTTCCAACAAAGATAAACAGATGAACCCAACCCAAACAGAATAACCCAACACACCAACCATAAAAAAACATTTTCAGTTCTATTAATAAAATGTTCATTCATTGAATTTTGTAAAGAGTATAAAAAAGATTTTATCAATTTATTTCAAATAGTAGAATGATTAGCAGTGATGTGTAGTAGTAGCATAATGAAATTGAAAGTAGTGGGTGCAAGTAAGTTTTACAAATCAGCTCAAAATAATTTTTCTTCTACTTTCAAGATAATAGCAGGTAATAGCTAGGTACGAAATACAGATTACAAGTTTGAAAAATCAGCATGAACTCCCTCACACTTAATTCACAGCATCATGGAAAATGAATGAATTAATATGAAAGAAATAATGTAAGCACACCCTTGAATGAGCAGATTTTCATATTTACAAATGTCTCCATTTAATTTCATTGTGAATGAATATTGGTTGCTCTAGTTTGGAACCTACATGATGAAACAATTTAACATTAGTGTTCAAGATTTAAAGTTCAATAAAAATTTAGCTACAAAGAATGAGTTGATTTGTTTTATCTTTTAATCCTAAGTGTACTATTCCTCTGAGACTTGAATGATAGCCACATGGAATTTACTTCCTATTTATTGTCCTAAGAAAACAACACACAAACTAAAAAATCCTTCAAAAAGAAACTAAAGCATGCAATGAAAATGGATAATCCTAGGATAACCCACCAGAGGGTGTTGTAGTATAACTTTCCACAGATGGACAATCCTCGGATCAACCCCAGTCAGATGGGTGATTTAGCTTCTTTCATAAGAACCACCAGACACGATTTCTTCCAACATCATTAATTTTCCATCATTGGAGTACCCCATGTGCGGCTTCAAAAAAATTCATCTCCTTTGCAGGGAAGTAATTCATGTAGAGTTGTGGAGTGGAAAACATGATATAGGGGTACTTACCTAATTCTTCTGCTTGAGGATGAGTGTGCACAAGTTGTAATTTAAGAAATATTGGATGTGAAATGTCTTTTAGTTCATTTGTATCAAGTGTTTATTCTTGTCATGAAATTAATGTGTCATTATCCACTTCTATTACTGTGCAAAAATCGAAAAATTCATGTACAAAAGTGACTCCCAAACTAGATGTGTCAACCAGTTTTGGAAGATCCATTAACTCTTCAATAGAAGCAACCACAACTTCCTCACTCTCCAGGAAATTAGAAAATTGAGATGCATCTTCAATACATGCATAGTGAGAAACACAATTAAAATCTATTTCAATGTAATCCATATTGATTTAAAATACAACTTCTTCCATAAAATTGTCAACTCCCTTTAGGTGTGTTGTTTGTTTCTCATTGTGATGGAATAGTGATCCTGGGAGAGGGTCTGGTGCATGAGTGAGGTAGTCAACCTCCTCCAACCTCTCTTAAAAACACACCACCACACTTGCTGATTCTTCTAAGGGGAGAGATATAATGTCATGTGATGGCTCTACCTATTGAAGAATTAAAAAATCCTTAAAACAGTTATTGCATGAAAAATCATTAGAATTGAAATCAGGGAAAAATGATCATTAATGAAATTTCCAGAATCATGAATCTTAGTAAGTGACACTCTTTCCAGCCCTTGAAAACATCCTTGGAAATTGGTCTTGGAATTTCCAGCATTGACTCCAGGGGAAAATCCACATCAATGTTGGTAAAATCTAAATTTTTCTTTCTTTTATTTCTTTTTTCTTACCTTCTCAATTGTTTTTTATAATGTTGTGCTTTTTTGGGAGGTGTTTGTACTAAACTATCTTCTTGGCATCCCTTGACCATATCCCTAAATTGTAGCATCAACTAGATGATCTTGTGAGAATAATCTTTCTCAACATCAATATGGTCTCAATGCTTCCTTTCACAGATCCAATATTAAAATTTAGTAATAGAATCCTCAAGCTCATGAACTAGGTCAATCTATGACACTATATCAACTTCGATAGATTTCATCACTATTGTGTGTGTGTGTGTGGTTTTTTTTTGTGAATTTTTATATGTTTTTTGTCTTAAAATAAATGCAAAATAGGAAGAACCACTAAGACACTCATTGACTCCTCGAAAGCTGTGCCAAAATATGATGTGCATCCTTGATGTGGGGAAGGTCAAGTTTACATTTATAAAGGCCATAAATATAGCATAGTGGCTAGCCTCGGGGTCGCTCTTAATAAAGTTGTGAATAATGACTAAGTGGTTTGTTCTAAACATTATTTTGTGTTTTTTATAAATATTGAGAGCATAAAAACAAAACTCATAAGGAATCATTAATCAGTCTTGAAAAGCATACTGTAAAGAGAAATGATGATGAAAAAGTAAAAATTTTTAGAGACACTGGACAAAACCAATAAAAGACAGCATGTGTAGACACAACAAAAACCAAAAAACAATCAATTAACACAAAGACACTGAAGGAAAAAGTCATTGTGAACAAGGTCGAACCCAAGATAACTATCAATTTACTCTCTCTCCTAGATAAACATAATAAATTAACCAAGAATTAACAATATCACTCGGTGCATGATCAATGTCTTAGATCACACACCATTCTGACCTTGAAATTCAACGCTCAAGAAGAAAAGTTCATCAATAATCTAGCGTTCCCTTGAACGGAAAGGTGATTCACATAGAAAAGTCATTCTACATAGAATTTAACACAAGCTAGAATGATTCCACTAAGAATAACTCATCGTATAACCAATCTTGATTCTCAGTTCAAGAAACAAATATAGTAATGGGTGAAGAAGTTAAAAAATAATGTAGCTAATTTTCCTATGCATGTTATCCCTTTTGCTCAATCTAAATCATAGTCACAATCTCCGATGGTGAATAAAAAGAATGTGATCACCCTAATGTGCGGATATCCTGATCATGTCAAGTTTTTTAACCTTGATCCAACCCCGCATGTTAGATCTCTATTTCTAGAGATTTAAGATCACCACATGAATTGAGGATTAATGGATGACACAAGATTAATTATGCAAAAATCACAATTCCATTAACTACACATGTGATGCTACGAGAGTATTTATAGAATCATAATAAAACTCAAAAAACAGAGCAACAGAGGAGTGGTGGAGAATGGAGGAGCAGGTCCCTTCTCTAAGATGAAGATGATCATATTCTGTGAGATATGAATGGAATGGATGATGAATGGTGGTGGAGTCTCCTCCCCAAAATGTATAATGATTCCCCCCCATGGCCCCGGACCTGGCTGCATCTCGAAGATAGAAGTCGAGTGTGACCTTTTATTCTGAAAAACTCAACTTAAAACAGAGGAGAACTGACAAGTAGTTAATCCCGGTGGCACGCTTTTATGTGCACGCCAAAAAAATTTATGTTAACTCCTTGTACGTTCCTACAACCCCTACAATGAAATCGTGAATATTCTCACGTCTTTCCCGCGAACTGGTTCATTTATCACCGCTTCTATGTGTAGCTCCCACTGCGCAGAAAAACAGAAAAACAAAAAAAAGTTAAACATATAAAATAAAACCAAAATAACTATATATTAATACTATTATTTAAATAAGATTATAAAAATAATTATTAATATATATATATATATAATACTTAATATTAATATTACTATTATATGTAAATATAATTATTATATTTATTAAAATTTTAAATATTATAAAACAAAAGAAATTTATATTATTTATATCACTATTATATGTTATGTATATTATATAATGAATTATATATATAATTATTATTATATAAAACAAAATAAAAGAAATAAAGAATAATAAGAAGAATCGGGGGAGGTGGAAGGTGGTGGTGATGGGGGATAATGGGGTTCAGATTAGAGTGTGAGAGGACGACAGTTCAGATGGAGGAGCAGAAGGTGGTGGCCTCATAGTTTCAGCCTAATGGGAGATCTAGCTTAGGCCGATGGCTTGGATGGAACAGGGGTTGAGGTTGTGTAGGGAAGAGGGGATAATGAAGTGTGGTAGGGGCTTCAGGTATATTCATATATGGAGAAATTTGGGTTTCTTCTAAAAACATCGTTTTAGAAATAGATTCTAGTTAGTTGTTGTAAAAATTGATAATATATTCATTTTTATGATGACAATTCATTCTAATTCTTTTTTGAATTTTTTTTATTTCTCCATGATTACTGTACAAATTTTTTGGTGTTTATGGGTTTTTTTATTTTGTGATTGCTATTGTTGTGGGAGATGGGGGTAGACGGGAAGAAGTGGTGGTGTAGGTGGTGAGACCGTGAAGCGGTGCCACTATGAATCAAGGATAGAGGTAGAGAAACTATAATGGAACCAGTGGAAAATGGGTGGGATACATTGGGTAGAAGAAAGAAACGGTGGATGGAAATAGTGATATCAGAAGGAATGAAAATGGTGGGACAGAAAAAATAGCAACGTTGGCAGCAAAAATGGTACTAGGATAAAATGTGGCAGGGATAGAGGACTGTGGCACTGTGAGTTTTACTCATTATCTCACCGTGAGGTGGGATAACAAGTAATGAAAATGGTGGCACCATGAGAATGTGCCAGTAGAACACTTACAAAATAAAATTAGAATAAAATTAATTAAAACCTTAATAAAACCAAAAATGTATTATTAAATTAATGAATTAAATTAAAAAGAATAAAATTAATAACTAAATATATAAGATAAAATTAATAATTCTTCATTAAAAATAATAAATATAATGGTATTAAAAATTTTAAACAAATTAATTTAAGAACAAATAAAAGTAACTACATTTACATGCTTAAATTAATTAACTAGTTTATTAATAAAGTAAATGTAAGAATAAACATTTTAATTGAACAAGATTAAAATTTTAAAACTAATTAAATTATTAAAAGACTTAAAACTAAAAAGATTTATTTATTTACCATTTAATAATAAAGAATTTATTAATTTAATTAATGAATTCAAAATTATCAAAACTAATAAAAAATTTATTATTTAATTGAAATTAAGATAACAACTAAATTTTATTTCTGAAAAAAATAAAAAGTAAACAAAAAAACACACTTTTTATACATAATCAAAATTTTCATAATGTAATATAACAAATTCAACAATTGATAAACATTCTACAAAATACAATAGTTTTATATTAAAATGTAAACAAAAATATAAAAAAGGATGTGGCAAAGTGCATTAAAAATGAGCCACATCAGTGGAGGATAGTAATTTATAGTTTTTCTTTACTATACAATGTTATCCTATATTTTAAACATTTATGTATAATAAATAGAGATCCCCACTTGTCTGAAGTCAGATTACTGGTGCAATGATATGATTGTTTTTAATTATGTTACGAAATATTCATGTTCAGTAGTATATAAAATATTTAATCCCTTATATTTGACCTTGGTTATTGGTTTTTCATATATTGATAAAATATTAAATAATCATTATTAGTAACCAGATAGACCAATGAATAGTGATATCTAATTACAAATGTTTTCACTGGCCAAACGTCAAATTCCTTTAACATGGAAGGGTCCAAAGAAATTATTTTTCCTTGTTGAAACATACCCAATAATGATACATACTCTATCCAAAAATTAGATTTAAAATAATTTATATATATATATTCTCCATTGGAATTGTCATTATGATAGTTTTCAATTGATCTTATTGTTCCTCTAAGATCATGGTGTGAACCAGAATATCATTAATAAAGATTACTAGATAAATATTGAAGAAATTTCAAAAGACTCTATTCATTAAGTCCATAAATATTATTGTTGCATGAGTGAGTCTAAACTACATCACTATTAACTCAACATGTCTATAACATGTTTGAATTTCATACTAGGAAATATCTTCTTTTTTAAGGAATAATTGGGGATATCCTAGTTGAAATTCCACCATAGAGAAATACTTTCCTCCATGTTGTTTATCGAACTAGCCATATATCCTAAGAAGGGGATATTTGTTGTTTATCATGAATTTTTCAAGATTTTGATAAAACAATTTGAGACACATTGATCCATAATTCCTCATGATGATGAAGATTAGCACACCCCATGGAGATGAACTCAGGAGTATAAAATCCTTTTTTAGATTATCCTATAACTACTTATTCAGTTCGTCCAACTCAATAGTGGATATTCTACAAGGTGCCTTTGTTCTAAGAAAATATACATGAATCATTTAGATTTCGAACATAACATCTCAATCAAGAGAAAGACTAGAAAATTATTTAGGAAATTCATTGGTGCAGTTCCACACAGTGATCATGTATTCATGTATTACTCTATCCTTTGTGTCAATCATTTTATTATGATATTTTTGTGATAAATTAATATAAAAAATTTAGATGGTAACTATGAAAGATATTCATCATTATTCTTACACTATTATATAATTGGATGATGCCCTAGGATGTGAATAGTGATCTCCCTTTTCCTATAGTTCATGTTGGATTTGTGTAAATATAGCCAATACATGTACAAAATAGCATCAGAATCCACAGAATCATATAATACAATATTTAATGGGAGGTTCAATCAATAAAAATTAACTATGATGTATTTATATACGTTGGATGAAATAATTTTCCCATTTAATATTCTCACAAATAACACATACCTTATATATTTAAGTGGATTTGGAATAGTTTTACTAAAATTGAAATATATGAGTGAATTCCTTGAACCATAATGAAATAGTGTATTCTATATTGCTATAAAAATGACCAGAGTACCTATATGCACATCATTATCAGGACCTACCTCAGTAGTAGTGATAGACTAATCATTATATTTCTCATTTGGAATTGGTGGATACTCGTGATGATTACCCTCCACATGTTGTGATTTAGAGCACTAGTTTTCATATAACACGTTATCCTGACATTTGAACCATCGAATCGTGTGTAGTTCTCCCCATTCCTCCATTATATTGGAATATTATTCATGTTTCTCAAATATTCATAATCTTAGCAGCCTTCTCTCCCACACAAGAAGAATATCCATATCCCATTAAAGAAATTCCCATGATTCATCATCCCACATTTAATGCATATGAGTGGTTGATTTTTCATTACACCTTTTTCATTATATTCCATATATTGAAACCAAATTATTCATTTACTATCTTCATAGACATGGGAACATTCTCCGAACTCTATCTCTAGATTGAGAGAATATATAGTAACATCTTTCTAACTCCCAATTTATCAAATGTCTAGATCCATTCAATGGTTTTCTTTTAAACCAATATTGAATCTATCTATATTTTATTGTTGTAGAAATAAACAATGATTTAAATTTTAATCCATATGAAATCATCATCATATGTCATGAAATAATCACCTACCTTTTTTATGAGCTCAATAAATTTATTCTTTATCATTGTGCAAGTATTTGGATGGAAATATTTATAAAGAAATAATTTTCAAAAATTCATCCCACTCCATGTCTAAAATTTATTCCATTGGATTGTTTTTCTTAATATATAATCACCATTGATCCGCCTCTTCATCTAAACAATATACACCTAGTTCCACCTTCTCTTTCTCGAAATAGTGAAGCAAAGAAAATATGTTCTCTGTTGAGTTGACCCACGTTTCCAAAACAAGTGGATCAAAAGATCGACTAAATATCAGGGGGAATTTCTGTATAAATGAATTGAAATCTAGTTACTCCCTCTCAGGTGATGCCAAATGTTCCAATTTATTTGGGATATTGTTCATATACTGAGGTAGCTGGGTATGAATCACCATTTAATTTTTAACTCCACCACACAAGATAATAGGGATTCCATTTAGTCGATCACTCAAATGTCCCTTACATGAGTTGTTAGCCTTGTTTCTCATAGTACCCACTATTTTATAAAATAGAAAAGGTCTTAAAAAAATTCAACAATTTAATTATTAATAATTTAGGTACTTGGGTAATTTACTATAATAGCATATCATATAGGATCCATATGTTTCGAATTGGTATAAAAAAATGATTCTGGGGAGCTTATATATTCTTATTTTATTTTTAAGGGTTTTCACTAATGATCATGAATCCTAATTAAAAAATTAATTGAAACACGATGCAATATAGACTATACATAGTGACACTACTTTTTTCATAATTATAACACCATTTTGATGATTAAGAAATAATTTTGATATAATCTAAGATTAATGATAAATTTTATTTTGAAAATTATAACCATAAACCACATATAAATAATAAAACATTGTAATCAATTTTATTTCATTCCTCTATAGCTTCTTTGTAGCCCTCTTATTATCATTGATAATTGTTTTTTTACATGAGGATATAGATCCAGGAATGTGTTATGAAAAAATCATAGAAAAATGTTTATTAAAAGACATGAATCAATATAACATGGGTGAGTATAATGTTTATAAACATAAACTATGAATTTTAACATCATAATAATCATGATAGGAAAAATTATAAAATGTCATGAAATGTGGAGATAAAAAAATGGAACACCTTGTCTTAGTTGTCAAATAGCACAATTATTTTTAAACAAATCGTGTATAAGGGTCAAACATAATATGGGCCCATAATCATAAAATCCCTATTGTGAAAAAATATTTCACAATTTTCCCCAAAATTTCACATTTTATCATGATATAAATCACATTACCAAATGTATTATAGTGCTATAAAATTCTCGATGCATCCATAACAATATAACATCTACATAATCATGTATTCCCTGTAGGTTGTATATCAATATTAGACATAAAAAAACCAAGGGAATAGAATGAGATTAATTTTCTAAAATAAAAATTCATGAATAATTAAGGGGGTTTTAAAAGACATAGGGAAAATAGATATGGTATAAGAATCATCACACCTGTGTGAGTAAGAAACAATTTCAATATGAGTCCTGATGTAAATTGGAAAAATATTTCATTTAGAAAATCATTACATTTTTCATAAAACCAGGTAAATACAAGTATATCATAGAAACTAAATACATATGTAATGTGATATTAAATTTAGGAAACAATAATAGAATATCCACACTAAAATTAGGCATGAAGGAGGTACAACACAATAAAAGGGTGTTGGTTTTGAGAATCCCCTTACCAATTTTATAATTGATTTCATCACATTATTTCCTAGGTAATCATATTATATTATTTATTTAGTAAAAATATAAACAATTAAACATGTATTTGATTAATTTTAATTTTATTATGTTAATTTATTTGAATTTTAATGTTTTATATAAGTTAATTCTATCATTTTTAGAGTGATCGTTTTCTTGGTTTTCATTATTAGTGGAATCATATACCTGTAAAAAAGACCATGTATAATGAAAAAAATTATTTAGAATTGAAATTATATATTACTAATGAAAATAAGTAATCTTAAATGGTATTATAAATAATTTTTTAATTTTTCATGGGAATGATTCATTAGATAAAACCATAATGAAATTATTTAATTTATTTTCCGTATTTTTATAAATATCATGAACATAAATAATTTTATTTAATATCATGTTAATATATAGCGTACAGAATCATTATGTAACATATAATATGTATAATAATATCTAAATTAAAAATAATAATGGAGTTTTTACATTCCATGTAGGTGGTAATGTAAAACTAAAATATATCATTCACGATGGCGGTATGTAAACGCATCACGGGAAACATTTTCAATTTTCAGAAAAAAATGGAAAGGGAATCGATTTGATGATTGATTATTCCATTAACAATATTATTTTATTTTACAGAAAATATATTAGATTTATTATTCCAATTCAGGTTATTGAGTTGATTAAAGGATAATAAATGAAAATTAATTGATAAGAAATTAAAAGGGTAATGAAATTGGATTTTACCACTTGATCATATTATCCATGAGAACCTTCTTTGGGAAATTGGATTTGACTTTTCTTTACCAAAGTCTCATAGATGTGTAGGAGAGATATGGGAAGATGATGTGTAAATGTTTTGACAATATTAAAGGCTTGGAAGGTGTGAGGTTAAGAGGTTTTTAGAGGGGGTTTTATTGGGTGATGAGCGGGGTGTTTTTTTATTATATTCATTATTTATTAATTTATTCTAAATACATACATTAGTTTTGATCTTGATAATTAAATATATTAATTAATTAAATGGATTTCTATATTATTGGACTTAATGATCATAAATCATCAATGAATCAATAATTCATTTATTTTTTAAATACTATAAAGTATTGAATTTCAGTATTCCCTAAAAAATAAACTATTTAAGGAAAACCCAAAAGAAATAACCCTAAACAGGTTTCAACATGCCAAATTAACAAATGAACTCGATTTCATTAAAATAATTTTTATATATGTGTGAGATTTATTTTCAGATTAAAATTATCATTTATTTAAAAAATTTGGATTTTAATATTATAATCAATTTTATAATGCATTGGAAAAATTCTATTAGGTCACATAAAATTATATTTTAGTCTTATGACAACAAAATAATAATTTATGAGTCGATTTTCGGAATAAAAATTTTCTTATAAATAATTAATTTAATTATATCATTTCAAATTACCATGTATGTTTTATAAAAATACCAACACCAAATTTATCAATTTTAAATCTTTTAAGGACATATACTATGATTTAATTATATTATATTTTCATTTATTATATGGAATAATTTTATTTATACTTTATATGTCTGTTTATTATTCTATTGGAAATATTAATATTCCCAATAGTCATTTTATTATTCCAATGGTCACGTTACGATTCAATTGGTATAGGTTCCTTATTTTATTAAAATATTCCCTATTTTATAATTAATTATTTATAATTATTTACATACATGGAACTCTATGAAATGTACATCATTTATACCGTATAAAATAATTATATGAAGGGAAAAGAGTACACTAATTAATGTACAGGTCTTTATATTTACCAAATTAATTGGTGTTATATAATGGAATCACCCTCAAGCATTTTAGAAATGAACAACCAATAATCACTAAATATTTCCTAAGAGCCATGATAAAATCTGAACCCATTAAATATTGATTTTTTCAAAATATTCCATTTTTAATATATGAAAACATTTCTTGATATTAAAATATTCATTTCATTTAAAAAACGTTTTGATGACAACTAAAATGTAGGGATGTCGGGATTTAGTTGAAGAATACTGGGAAGTGTGTAACTGAAAACAAAAATAATATAATGTTTACAATGATGGTAATAATCATTTTTTATATTTGTTTAAAGTGAAAAATACATATATTAATTTTTTTAATGATTGACAAAAGATTCCATAATAAGATTCTCTTTTAAAATACTTTGAAAGAGACATAAAATAATGTTTATAATTCATCTATTTAACAGTAAATATTATACTTTTAATGATATGGACAATGAATAAAAATGGTTTTTTAAGGGAAAAATGAAAAATATGATTTTCTAAATAAATTCCCTTAAATGTGCTTGAATAATAAACATCAGTTAATCATTGGCATTTTTGAGTATCGTTATAAATTTTTTTTCAATTTATTTGACATTTTATCTATGTTATGAACAATTAATTTTTCATTTAGGATCATGATGGATGTTTTGACGATATATAGTTCGTAATTCCAAAATACAATTGGTAGATTTACCATGGAAATAGTGGTCATTAATGAATAAATTTTTCAATGATATGTGATAAAGTCATGAAGATGGTTTCTATTATATTCACATGCCTAATGATTCAATTTTTAAATGATCATTAAATAAAAATTGTACAATTATTTCATATTTGTGGAGAAATAATACAATGATAAATAACATATTAAATATTTATATATAATTTTATATATTATCAGCATTATGTGGTGATGAAAATAATCACGTCACATCATGGAGCTGGTAGTCAATATTTTTTCTTGAATGGCATCATCATTTATCGGTTAATGAAATGGTAAGAATGTAACTGACATATAACATTTTCAAATTATAAATATGTCACAAATATAGAATAGAATCATTAATTTCTTAATAATAACTAAATTCTAGAGTGGGTGAAATAAAATCAAATTCATCGCCCCATGAGGTGGTAGTCCACTGTACACATGAACATCATATTCCATCATTACATTATGGTGGGTGGAGATGGATATAAGTCTTAAAAATTCATAAGTAACATATATTATATGTAAAATTATAATTTTATTATCTTTTAATGGTTGGAGGTGACATAAATGTAGTGGAAGAAGGTATAAAAATACTATTTTAAGATGGATAACTCTTCTTTATACAACCAGGTATTATTTCCACCTTAAAACATATAATGTTTTTTTATAACAAAATAAAAACTCTATAATGATTTTTTTCATTCCAGAAAGCTATTTTAAAAGATATTTTGTATTCCAAATGTGTTTTTACGTGATTAAAAATGATAAGAAGTGATTCCCTTTAATAACATATGTGAGTGACATTTAAATTTATGAAAATAATAAAATAAAAAAAATTTAATGGGGACATAAACATTTCACCAATATCTATTTGATTATATGATAAGATGAGTACCTGTCCAAATCCTACCTTCCAATAAAATTAGGGCATGTCTCCAAACATTTATACAATTTTATTTTGGTTTTAATGTTTCATTAACTATATTCATAGTTAATGCGACAATAATGTTCTTAATCAAAGGGGGACATTGAAGGCATTATAAAAGAAAATATAGAATATAAATGGAACATGGTTGAAATTTAATTACATATAATAATCCCTTATTAGATGATTATATTTTTCTGATCATGAATTTATATTGTTTTAAATTATCAATAATTTATATTTTAGAAATATGAAATTACATTTTCTTTAATAACATCATGTAAAGAAATTAAATTATAATAAGAACAATTAATAATTCAATAACTTGTTATATTTATGTAGAAAAATCATGGATCACATTATTTATTTCAAATAATTTTTTTTTGATATATGTTACATTATTTATTATATTTCTCTATTAATTGTACAATTACAGCATCAGCACTTAATGCACAATTAATGTATTTATTTTTAAAATAAAAGGTAAAAATATATAATCATGATGTTGTAAAATTATTTATATTTAGAGTTAATATTTAAAACATAACTTATCCTATAATTATCCACAATTTATAAAAATTAGATTAAATATATATAAGAGTGTGTCAAATTTTATTTTTATATAATGAAAAGATTATTAATGTAATTATCACATTAAAATAGATAAATATTCATATAATCTAATATATTTTGATTATAGAAATAAAAAAATAAAAAAATAATATTATTTAAGGTGGTATGTTTATTTTCTAGTTCTTCTCATTTACATTTAACTTAAATTACTTGATTTACTCTTTATCCTAGTGACACAAATTTATAATGTTTCAATTCAAATTAACCAAAAATAAAAAAACACTATTACGAAATATGTATATAATGATTCCAAATATTGAATAAATTTTTCAAAATCAAAATCTTATACGTTTTAGACATTAATTATTAACAAAACGGATAAACGTGATAAAAAATATTTTTTATTAATAATATTATTTTGATGAATAAAATGTGTACATATTTTACTCAAGTACACAATTATTTTCAAAAATCCTAAATTGAATTATTTTTAATTAAAATTAAGTAATAAAATTTTAAATCAAATACAAAAATGTATTTTATCATTATAAATAATTTAAAATAAAACATAGTTTTCAATAAAAATCATTTCTTCAGTATTCACTGGAAAATAAATATTTTTAGATATTAATTTTTTTTACAAAATATAAAATATTGGTATTTTGATTTGAAAAATGATTCAATTTATTTCAAATAAAATATTGTTTACAGACTATTTATAATATTTTAAACACTATATTTGAAGAATAATATTTTTGATTAATAAAATGACATTAATAAAAATATAATGACTATTTATAAAAATTACTCAATGCATTTTTATTGATTAAAATATTAATATATATATTTCATAATTTAAATAATCCAATTAAAAATTTACAATTTAATTTCTATACTATAGCTATCAAATTTTCATAATAATATATAATAGTTCATTTAAACTCAATGGTGTGTATCTATTATGATATCAATCATTATTTTCATAATATTAGGGTTTTATAGTGGAGGTTATTTCTATTTAGGTTTAAAATAATATTACTCACAAGAGATTATATGATTTAGAGTCAATATATGGATACATTAAATAATTTATGAATATTTAAGACCAACCGATCATAGAAAATATTGTGATGTCCAAATAAGCCAATTTATTATACTCTAAGATTGATAATATTGTAAAATATCATATCCTAAATCCCATGTGAGAATCATCATCATGTAGTATATAGTTAAAAATATCCACCTCACGAAACCAATAGATATATACTTATTAGTCTTTGTTTAAGATGTGATGTCTTATTCAATTCTCATATAATCACTTTCATAATACATACCAATATCTACCAATGCCTCCCCTTTTATTTATTGTTGGGAAATCGTATTGATAAGGAATACATATTCCCTATCTATGTGTATTTAGAAATAATAATATCTACATCTAAAAATTTATATACCTTTATAGGTATCATCCTTTTATAGTAACCAATACTTTTAATACATAAATATTATGTCATTTTATATTATTATTCTATAAATTTAACAATAATACACAAAAGAGATCCCTATAGGTTTAGTTACTATGGAAATATGTAAATGTAATAGACTGTTCATAATAGATCCACAAAATTTATAATTTTGTTCTTCATAACTAGTAGACTACACAGAAATATCATACTTAGAACAATTCTATATAACCCAAAGAATGGAAATATACAAAACAATGACATGATATAATCTATATGGGTAATCATAATATATATAAATAGATGCTCATTAATGATAATAAGATAAAATATTGTTATTATATCTTCAAAACATCATACAATAATCATATCTAATTTACTAAAGATCATAAATTATAAACCATGGAAAAATAAATTTTTCAACAAAATGAAAAAATATAATACAATAGAATCATAAAGAATCAATAATTATATATGAGAAAATATCATTTTCATAATACATAAAATTCTGTTCTAAACAGAATCATTGAAAATTATTTCCATAGTAAAGACTATCTTCTAATACTCTTATGGTGGATTTGGTTCCCTCCATAATCCATTATTTTGGAAGTCAATCTACTCTACTATGATTATCCTATGGGATATGTCCATTACTAAATTGGTTTCAATCCCCATTCTAATATTTCTTATCCCAAAATATACCCTTTTCCCTAAACATTTTTGGGATTTTTAATTTTTATCTCACCAATCACATAATCAAAAAACTATATATGTGATATATAATATAAAGAAAAGTTTATCATATAATCATATCACAACCCATTGAATGGATATGGGTTTTATAAAAATATAATCAAAATAATAAAAAACCATACAAATAATAAATAAAAATGGTAACCATATATCATGTCACTATTATATCATGAGAAAACTTTAATTATTTTATAAAAAATAAAAAAAATAAATGATTAGTGTAACATTTTTTAAGAGTTGAACAATTTTTATTTGATATTGATTATTTTGATTATAATATTTACAAATTTTTTTGGAAAACATATTTTTTAATAATTTTCAAAGAAATATAAAAAGTAATCCTAATAAAAAATAAAATTCAAGATGGTCCTGGAATTCATTCATGTAAAGTACATTGAAAAAATTACATTCATATTTTCTGTAAAAATTCAAGAGGTCATGTTTTAATAATTTATAATAACATTGTCTAGAAAACATTTACAAAAATTAAATAATGGGTATAAATTAATTTGATAAATATTTTTAGAATATTAAAAAAATACTTAGAACACTATAAATATGGTATTGAAAAAGAATAAAATATTCTGAAATGAAGAGAGAAACATGATTTGTATTCCTTAAAATATTATTTAAACAAGCTATGTAATTAAAAAGTGGATCATAAAATGATAAAATAAAATCTCTAGATATTACCACTAGAAAAGAAGATATTTAATATGTAGTAGATATAGATCATAAAATTTTATCTTTATAAAATGTAATAATAAAAAAATATATATAAATTAGATGGTAATATAGAACTGTTACCTCATGTCCACATTGCTTTATAAGATATCATCCCAATATATAAAATAAATATAAATTTATTATTCTTACATATTGGAAACTTAATCATGATTATATTATAATACATGGTTTAATAATGATGTCTAATAAAATATTTATTATCAATCATTCAATTTTATCATAATTTCAGGTTTTAACTAATTAAATTTTCATATATGTTTTTGGTTTGGTGGATGTTGTCTTTGAACATAGATCACGCTTAATTTACCTATATAATATGAATCATGATATAAAAATAATATTTATTCATTAAAATAATATAAATATTTATATTGATAAAGTGGTGATGAAAAATTAATTACATCTCAATGTGGAGATGTTAGTATTACATATGCATGAGTGATGATTTCCAATTTTTTATAGATATAATGAAGTAAAGAAAAATTATAATTAAGCTAATAGGACAGTTACTATGTCATAACGATCATACTGATTTAGTAAATATATCCTTATTACCATACAATTAAAACATGAATGATAAATGAATCACGTAACTTCTTGAAGATCATATTTTACACATACACATTAGTGTCATTATCATTTTTAATGTATTGGAATCTAATACATTAGATAATAAATTATAATTCTTTAAGAATAATTTTAAAAAAAAATCTCATATATAGTCATTAAACCCATCATAATAACTATCTAATATATATATTTGGAAGATGAATCATATCACTAAGTTGAGACTATAGTACACATGTATTATTGAGTGTTACATTTTTCTCAAATTTTATGTATAATATTTGTAATTGGTATTGAATTCATTATAATATGAAAATATTATACTTATGATAACATTTTCACCATGTTTTCGTTTATTCAATGAATCAATATGTAGGATAATAATAAATAAAATTTGACGATATTTATCATTTTCTACATCTATTCCTGGAGATAAACACTTTAGATAAAATATTAATCCCTCAATAATCTGTTTAAAGAGAAAAATAGAATTTCTATGATTAGTGGAATGATTATCTGGCGTTTTTTAGAATATATTTTTTTATGGGTACACTTTGAATTTATAAAAAGAATCTTATTATTTAAGGAAAATCTCATTGTAATTTTTCTCAAATAGGTAATGACATCTATTTTAAGATAATAATAGCTTAAAATTTCTCTAAGTAATAATAATTATATCGATTTAGTGGAATAACTATCCTTATACCTGGGTTCGAACTTCTAGTAGACACATTCTAATCACAACCATGGTTCTGTTTTTATTAAATTAACTAATTTCTATTACTAGAGGATATTTTAAACCAATTAAATTGTATTATTCATTATTTTTTAAAATATTCAATCCATGGTACATTATTCCTTTTTTATAGGTGTAAAATTTAATTTCTAATAAGTGTCCAAATCAAAAATTATACGTATATATAAAACTACAATTTTTTTTCATTAAACTAAATCTATATCAATTCCATGGCAAGAAAAAATAAAAAAAGAATTTAAAAAATTTATATATATTATATAATATATAAATTTTTTAAAATTTTTTAACTAGTATATGATAAATAAATTTATTAAGATGAAAATACGTTGGTTTATAAAATAGGATTTTAGAAAAATGTGTTCTAATGCTGAAAAATTAACATAGATTCGAATCCAGTGTAATTATAATTACCATGAAATTAATTATATATTTTAAATGAAATAATACTTATATATTTTAAGATTAAATGAAAAATACAATGTGACATTTACATTAAAATTAATAACAGTTGTTTCAAAAATCATTATTTTTCACTATTCACGAAAAAGTAAATCATTTTCTAAAAGTTTCAATAAAACACACATTTATAGTATTAAAATTATAATTTTAAAAATTATATTAACTTAATCCAATAAATTTACTAAATATTATTGAAAATAATTATAATAAATTAATATACAATTGTGATATATAATTTTTTTTACTAAAACCTATTGATGAATTATAAAATGAATTTATTAATGTTCATAGTTTTTTACAAAAAACATTAGAATTTTTTTATAATTTTTTTAATAATATTCATATATAAAAATTTATCATTAGGTAATAAAGATCCGCTATCTCAAGGCACACATATTATCTGAGTTACATGTATGTAAAGATATTTATAACATTATTATTACTTAGAAGGAAATATATTTGAAATCATGGTGTGTTATATTATATCAACATTATAATTAATTTATTAAAAATATTATTTTTAACATTGTAAAAAAAATATTGATACCTCTACCGTATCACATACTCAATACCCCATGTTTTTAATAAAATTTCTTGTTATTATAATCTATATTTAAAAATCAAGTAGTGTTATTCCATTTTAGATTGTCTCTATTATCCTAGATTTATACCAGTTGTTCTTCATTGGAATGGTATTTGTTCATTATAATAGACATAGTGTTTAGTACATTTGACGATAAAGTATTTAAATCTTTAGGAGTGACACATGGTAAAAATTGTAATCTTGGGAGATATTATATAGGAGTGTCAATATATAATCTATTTTCCCTAATATATCAATAATAAATTAGTAAAAATCATACGTTATTAGTTTTCCATCATTTGGTATATCATTTCTTTATTTTATAGATAAATTCAAAGGAAAACATTTTCACCAACATTTAGTTTTTGATCCTATTGATGGGTTTAAACATAAATCTTCCATCAACTCTAATCTTCTCTGATAATATACTACATGGATTTAACATTCACATTATATTCTCCATCTAGATTTAAATTAAATATATTTTATTCCACAATGTTTTCCTGGAATTTTGTAGTTTTAACCTTGAATTATTATAGTTCTACACAATGACCCTTTTAAATGGTGAAATGATAGCTATTATTGTATGAACACCTAACTAGAAGATATTTTCTATCATAAAAACAATTTCCATAGATAGAATGTGATCTCAAAATTCTATAAAAGGAATTAATTGTCCTCTCATAATGACAATATATATGAGGATGATAATTAGTATTGAAAAAAATTCTATATCATGATCATGCTGAAGACTTCTCCAAAATAATAATGTAAACCTCAAATAGTAATTATATATATATTAGAATGTCACACCCTTTATATCCTCACTACATCCTTAATTTATATTCCAACTATATGATCATGGGAGGAAAATTATCTAATATAAATGAAGAGTGCTAAATTTTAATGGTGAAATACTATAATAAAAATCAAATTATTGCATTTATGAATTTTGGTGATTCAGAAAATATAATCCATGTCGATGTTTATTCAATTTTAATTTTATATAGATTATTGTAATTACATCCCAATTGATTTATATCTCCCATATATATACTTTTTACATACCAAGAACTTAGATTAATATACTAAAATACCCATCTACATGTAATTATTCTAGAAATTCTACTTCAGATATATATATATATGTCTTCATACAACCAAGATGAATAAATAAATATGAGTTGTGAGATTATTTCATTATTTATTTATTTAGGTATTTTTTTGTCATAACATAAACATTTTTCTTTCACCTAATCATTCCATTAAAATCATGGTTGAACTCATGACCATTTTTTACTTTCTTTTACAGCTCAATATCATCATTTTGTGTCTCCTTACTCATTACATCGATATAAGGATGACCGGCCCTTTTAGAAATATAATATTTATCCCCATTATTATTTATCAATCCATCCATCCAAAACAAATTCATATTTTATATATTTTGATCCCCATCATATATGAGATAACATGATCTATTTCACTCGAACCATCAAAAAACTCATTTTCTCTCCTAGGGAGGTAGTGTATTGAGTAGTCGTAATAAGTATTAAACTAAAACTATATTATTTTATACATATTCAACTTTTTTAGGGTGAATATATAATTAAATAATTTATTATCATTATATTTTTTACATCATTATATGTAAATATAACTCATTTATGACATTAATTAAACGATTACCAATTTTAACATGAAATCTTGAGCTATGATTTTTTTCAGTAAAACATAAATTTCCATGAGGAAAAATCCATAAACATATAAAAATATTTAATAAGCATCCCAACCCTTAATTTGATGATTTAAATTAAATAAAAAATCCTTATCTACTATTGGGATGTGTGCGTACAAGATCATTGGTTTTCCTTCTCTATAATTCCTTGAAAATTTATTCACATTCATTAATCCAATTTAACTTAACACCCTTTTTTGGTAACCCAGTGAGTGGATAAGATATGTGTAATAAATACTATAATATATTTTTGTAATATCTAACCAATACTAGTGAAATATGAATTTTAGTCATTTTATTTGTTCTGGGGTGATTTTTAATAACATTCATCATTGATGGCTTTATCATTATACCCTATCATGAAATTATATGATTAAAAAATCAATCAATCAATATATAAAATTAACATATCTCAAGCTATTTTATATTTAATAATTTCATTAAATCAATGATTATAGTGGGTTTTTAGTATGATATAGTGGAAATTCTAAAACTCCATATTTTTCAAACATTGAATAGAAAAATATCTAGGGTATGACTTCACTTTTGACCCTAAACTGATAGTATCCAAATATATTATCAATATTCAAAAAATATTGACCTCCTTGTAATTGATCAGACAATGAAAAAATACAGCAAATAGTATACATGTTATATGTCATTATCATGTTATGTTACCAACAATCAATTCGAATAAATTCATCAATATTTGATAATAATAAAATGTATATGTGTTATCCATAGTGATCAATATAGATAAATAAATACCCTATCATGATTCATCTCAAAATTTTAATCAATAAATATACATTAATCAGGTATTTTATGTATGTATTAGTTGAAATATGTAGAGAACTACTTATGAGTTATATTGAAAAAACAATATTATTATTGGGAGGATGCTAAGGAAACCATTATGGAATGACATAAACAAACTCCAAAAGAAAATTAAATGATAATCTATATTTAGTTTTTACCCATCAATATTAGAAAATTAGCAACATGTATGAGTAATGAAGACCTAAAAAATAAATTTAGTTTTAAGTGGATGTTTATATTTACATGGTAATTTTATATATAATACAATTCATGTCCAATATCAGCTCAAATTAAACTAGAGGATGTGTAACAAGATTTATAGGAAGAACATTTCCATTAATATATACTTGTGAATATTTATATATTTGAGATGATATCATCATAACATTATGGTTTTTAATTAATTTTTAATTTTTTTCCATTGGGGATATAATATATCATACATTTGTACCTTTCCTAATTCATAGGATTTATTATAACTAAGATGAAATATTTTAATTCCATATTTTAGAGTATTTTTAACAACATCAACTTTATACATATATCTTCAATGCTTTACTAAAACAAATATTGTTATCATGATAGTAATTCATCATTAATCCGAGTGATAATATATGAAAAATCATTCATTGGATGCCTATATATTATAATATTCTTTTAAACATATGAAACAATCATATTAACCAAGGGAATCCATTATTATCATCTATTCATATCTTAAACAATGTATCTTAATGATAAATTTAATTTTCATAAGAAAATATATGTTTATTTTAATACTAGGGGAACATTAAAGGCTTATTAAGCATACACCTAATGGATGGATGAGATATACATGAAAAAACATTTTCGGATAATTTCCTATATATTTATATTTTTTAAAACCACAAACACATATATTGTCACGTTAGGGTTGTATTTTCATAGTAAAACCACAATACTTTCACTACAATAACATATTATGTCTCACATATACTTAGTTTTATCCTAATATTTCCACTAATGTTTAATCGTCTTATTTTACCAAAGATTCTATTATTTTCATTGGATACCAAATATTGAGACCCATACATTTCATATTTCAATATAAAAAAATTTTATATGAATATTCATTATATGTTGAAATAATACTTGATAAAGGACCATAATGGATTTTTTCTATGGGAACAATTATAAATTATGAACTAGAGCATAAAAGGTCTACATCAATTCCTATTAATTTGATCATAACTGGAAGCCTTCTTAGACATGTCTGACATAAAACATTTCATAATAGTATATGGATTGGAAATATTTGAAAACGATAAATCATATTAAATGTATGGACAAACATAATACATATATGTCAAAGATATTAAGTCCGAACAAGACATAAATAAGGGTGTGAGAACATGATCAATACATACAATAATCATACCAAATATTTCTTATATATTAAGCCATGAAACACAGCATAATGTTTCATGAAAACATTACATGATATTTAAGAGTGTATAATACTTAATAATCTATCATTATCCATCAGAATCTATCATAATATAAATACTTATGTTTTTTCATATGCATAATCATAAAAAATTACTCCCTTTGTAAAGTATCCATTCTATGATGATCATAGTTGATTGGGTTAAATGATTTCTCCATCATTTCCTTAGTTAAGGATGGCTTAAAATAATATCTTCTTGGAAAAAGGCATGTAATTTATTGGGTTTAATCATAATTATAGTTTTTATTATCTCTTGAGTTATCATTATTTACACAATGCATTGAATATCTATATTTTTTTTGCTCACCCATCACATAATGAAAAAAATCCATATGTTTCCCCTAAGATCATAAAATATTATTAATAATGACAAAAAATAACACATGGAAATGAAATGGGTTTCATAAACATTTAATCATTATAATAATAACCCATAAATAAAAATAACAATAATTTTGACATTTTATCCTATCACCAGCATATCAAATGATTCACAAATGGATTTTTTAAATATTTAAGATAACATTAAAGGTTCACTAGAAAATTTATTGTGGAAAATAAATTTATTACATGAAACCAATTATATATAATAATAAAATTTCATAAATTTTAATGAAATATTTTTCATTTAAAATATGTAATTTAAATTATAAATTATGTATCAATGATAATATTATTCATGATAGAGGATAAATATGACCTTGTAGTGTATATGAAAACAATTATTACCTTCAAATTATTTTTAAAAAGTCAGAATTACATTTCTCATATAATGGATAAAGGATTCAATTAAAAGTATATATAAATTTGAACATGATTCATAATGCAATTAATAAATATTTTTATAATAGAAAAAGTATTCTAGATACTATTTTATTAAAAATAAAAATGTAAGAAAATATCCCCAACTATAGAAAAAAACATAGTCTATTTTCATTAAAACATTCATTCAGAATC
Organism: Viscum album; assembly: GCA_963277665.1. NCBI lineage: Eukaryota > Viridiplantae > Streptophyta > Magnoliopsida > Santalales > Viscaceae > Viscum > Viscum album. The sequence goes on from OY728158.1 coordinate 439,238,080, forward strand.
CTGATTACGGAAGGAGAGGAAAATTATTATAATAAATTAAGTATCAATAAATTAACATAAAATGAAAAAATAAATATATATTTGAGAGGGATGTCATATAATTTCATCATTTTAAAATTTAATAATAAATAATCATTGTAAAAATGATATTATAATGTAACATTGTTACCCCTAGTCTATATCGCTTCATAATCCAATAAAATTCTAATATAATAAATTTAAATTCATTATAAAATTATAATAGAACAATAATCAAATGTCTAATATTATAAATTGTTTACTTGAAATAAATTCTATATTATTCATTAATTTTCATTCATTATCCTCATCATTTCAAGTCTCACCTATGTTATTTTTGTTTAAGTTATGGATTTTTGGTGATCATTATAGTATATTTTTCAAGTTTAATAAATCAGAATAATTTTAATAATTTGATAATTATGATATATATTCATTTTAAAAATATTTATATCTACTCTTATATTATGATTATTAAAAATTAATTATATCGCTATATGGAAACATTAGTCTATATACATGTGTGATTGGAGTTTTCTACATATCAACAAATGAAAAAATAAATATACAAAATTATTTACATTCATAAAATCATTTATATATCAATAATATGATATATATTCAAAATATATATCCATATTACAATACATGTAAAATATAAATGAAAAATGGTTCACATCACTTCATATAGGTGGTAGTCCACATATTCTGATGAATACCAATATCACATTCTAATAGATCATAAGGTAATAATTAAGATATGATATTGTAATTATAGAAGAATAATAAATCCACAAATATCATATATAAAAATTAAATTCTTTATAATAATCTTCAACATGAGATAGATATAGAAAATGTATAGTATCATAATGTACATACAGATATCCACATATACATGCAAGTGATACCTTCATCACTCATTTGTAAGAGAATATGTGGTAATTTTTTGGGAAATAATTATAATAACATATCAAATTATTTATAAAAATAAATTAATTTTTTTTAAGTATAATTTTTTTTATTGGAAGCCTAACATGAAACAAAATTGAATGTTCTGGGAAATTATATATACGTCATCTTTATGATATATCATCTAGTTTACACCTTATTCAATGAAATAATGGATTTAAAGAAAATGAAAATACCTATTTTGAATGAAATGAATTTAGTACTATTATAGAGGATGTATATTCTTTTTATATAAATCTAAAAAATGTAAATAAGAGAGGATAAGTGGTTCCCTTTTATAAGTTGGTCGAGGAACAAACATGGAATCTCTAAAAATATTTCCATACATTATGGCCACATTCATAGGAGAGTTGATCCAAATGTAAATTTATGTTTGTTTAAGATATAATAAGGTTTAAATATCTTAAAATAATATGAATTTGACATGTTTGGGTAATAATTTTACCCTTATCTCTTTTCTTAACAACATTAGTATACAAATTTTAACCAAAACCATGTTATCATTTTATTTACTATTTATAAAAAATAAAAATTATTTTTAACCTATTAAATTATATTACTTATGATTATTCCATGAATTGAATTATTTTTACTAGATTTTATTTATTTTATTGTAATAATTTATTATCAAATAACAATGCAAACAACACAAGAAAACATTTTATTCGAAAAAATGTTTTTTTAGAATGTATCATAATTAACATCAATTCATTTCATTGTAAAAACCATTATATGAATGTTAAAATATTTTATTGAATTTAAAATATATATATTTCAATATAACCATAAATCCATAGTGAATAAATTAATTTATTATGATAAAAATAAACTATGTATATAAAAATATTATTTTATTAAAATGCATTTTAAGAACTAATGTTAACTTTTTCCATAACAATGTATAATAAAAAATACAATGTAATTAATTATATAATTTCAATTTAAATTAGTATTAGGATAATTTTTTTGTAAAATTATAAACATAATGAGACATTTAATTGAATGTTTATAACTATTTTTTCAAAAAACATTGTTTATTTACTCTTCACAAAAAATACTTTTTTTGTTACAAAAAACCTCTCAACATATGATAATGTAATATTTTTGATTTTATAAATGATATTAATCTCATTATATATATATATATATATTAAAATAGTAAAAACCATTATTATTTTTACGATAATAAATATGATAAAAAAATTTATCATGAAAACATATTTATAATGTCTAAAATGTCATGAAACCAATCGGGTCTCCATCCAATTGACGCGCGACCCAGTCCATAACATAGTTCGATGGGAGTTCATAATCCCCACGGGCTAGAACAAGTTATTGTGACTCAAAATAAAACTCAGTAATGATTTACCCCAATAAATAAATATAAAACCAAGGGAAAAATAAACCATACTAAAATTAAATGTTGCAAGAAAACATGCCTTTAATCAAACCATAATGTGAGTCACATAGGTAAACTAAAAACCCAAACAGCAACTACCACTAGGTAGGGTGACAAAAAAACCAACACAAAAACCACCATGTTGTAAGTAGACACCACCCTCAGGCCATCTCCACAACGCCACACCAAGATGTATGTTATCAACCTAGACCACCAATCCTAAAAGCCTTACCATTACCTATATCGTACATGAACAAATAAACATCCCCTAAAAATATATATACACCTTTCCATATACCTATAATCTCCTTCTCACATAACTATATCACTTTTCTCTATTATTTATCTTTTCAAATAATGTAACCCTTTAATTATTATCATCTCATTACATATAGAATATTTGATCTGGTTTTATCTTCAATGGATCCTATGAGTCTGACCAAATAATGGATCCTACTGAAAATAAGGTAACCACATTAAAAAGAACCAATATTATATCATTTTTCCTCAGTTCATGTATAGATGTTAGGCCACCAACATTTATAACTAGGGTACTCTACATTTTTGGATCCACATTTTCTTAAATTTCTAGGGTGTAGTTCACAATGAAATGTATATATTTTATTAGTTGAGTATATATATATATAGACTATCATTCCTTTGAATTCCCCAAAACACAACCAATGTCATATGATATTAAATAAAAAAATAAAAAAATTATAGATATGTCCCACAGATTTCCCATTTATAGGTCACTACGATCGATTGGTCTTACATGTATGTCCTTAAACTACATGAAACTATTATCTTAATACCCTTACCTTAATGTAATAACCAATACTCTTATATAATTTAAATTAATAATAAAAAATGTATATTTCAACATACATAGAGAAACCTAAATCTGAGAGGAAAACAATTTAAACGCACACCATTATTTCATATTTTTAAACTATAAAATGGATGATTATTGTTGTGCTTCTACATAATTAAACAATATTTCTTCCTTTTTATGAATATAATATTTCACTCTTAATTCTTATAGATACATGTCCTCAATATATGAATTTATATTATAACATCAATCAATATTTGTTTTAATGTATCCTCCTAGGATATATTGGAATCCCTCTATGAGAGGAATCCTTACATCATATCACTTATAACTATATCTCACCACTTATACCATTTTGGATGGTTCTATATTTTGAAACAACTACCTATATGGATTTAAGCAATACAATTTTTAAAAAAATCCATAATATATGATGTAATCTTATACCATTATGAAATATTATTTATAATATTGATGTGTTAATTAATAATATTCCTTAAACCATTAACATGTAATTTTTCATTGAATAAATTAAATTAATAAAACTAAAATCAAAATATTTTCCATGAATAGAGAAAACCCCACCATGGGTAATGTTTGTCTCTTATACCCTTATTTTTTACAAAATATACAGGGAATTTAAAATTAAAATGGTGTTGTAGTGTGGTAAAAAAAATAAAAAAAAACTCACATAGATTAATGTGTATATTTTAATATTGAAACTTAAAAATCAATTATAAAATATTTTTTTAAGTATTTATATTATTTAAATTTTATGTAATTTTTTACTTGGGCTAATGATAAAAATTTCATATATTCAATTACTAGGAAATTTAATTTAGAAATTCTATAAAAATCAACTGAAGATTGAAATTGTTTTTATATTTATTTAGTTGTATTCAATTATGAAAAAATTTCATTTCTTGTTTGTTTTAAAAATATTTTAATATTACATTATAATTATTTTTTAGATAAAATTAATCCAAAATATAAATTTTTAGTTATATGTGATGTGATAATGATACTATGGTATGTGGAGTTATCAAAAAGAACATTTTATCTTAACTCTAAAATTTATTTTCAGTGATGACTAATGACTCTATTTCATATGAGAGAAGAGGTTATACATGAGTATCATATTTAATATTGGTTTGTTCATCCTAATTTGTAAAAAATCTATCATTTCCAGTATACTATTTCATGTATTTGTTAACAAAAGATTCAAATTTTCATTTTCCCCAACATACCATACCAATTAGCTGGAAATAATAGATCATGAATGAAAAGATGACACATTGAAAGTATTTATTAGTATATTATCAAAAAAATTAATTCCCTGAAAGATAGTATTATATTTATATTATGATCAATAAAAATTGATATAGTATGGGTGATATTTTATCAAATGAAAATTTTACTCATTTCTAATGGATAAAAATAAAACAAAACGTTTTTTCATTAAAATTGAATTTTTAAGATATAATTTTATTTAATAAAATGATTAATATTAATTTACACAAACCTGATATTATATTTTTTTTCTTATATATAATAGTAATAATATAATAAATTGTGTAGACATGTAATGTTGGAAACTACATATCGGTTATAAATATACTCATATTTTTAGTATAGTAGTTTGTTTTTTATGTTTCTTTATTAATATATCCTCAATAGTTGTGAAATTAATTAATTAATTTTTTATTCATTATTGTTGTATTATTAAAAAAATATGCAAAAAATTCTTCATATGGATTAATTTTAATTATTTTATAAATGGTAATTTTGATCATCATTTTGATAGATTAAGATTCATGAGAAAACATTGATTTTTTCATGGACCTCATAATGAGAGCACTGGTATAGATTACCTGATTATAAATTATTAATATATTTAATAAAGTAAATTAAAATAATTTTTAGACTATGGATTTTTACATATAAAATTTATTTTGGTTTATTTTTGGAAACATTTGGATTTACATTGATTATGATATTAATGGTAATAAAATCATGAAATCATTTGACATTTATTTGGGGATTCATTTGAAATCCTTGAGTTGATTGAAAAGGATCCTTTCTAATTATATATTCCTCAATTGTTTATTGGGATAAGTGAGGCTTTCCATATATCATAGATCAATTAGTTATAGATCATAGTGTTTAATGTAGTTAATACTGATAATGTGTATATATAGTTCGATAGATATTTTTATTGTCACATAGTGTGTTAAATTTTTCCAATTGAGATGAATTTTGGTGGAAGACCAAACCTTTGGATTGATTAATATGTAGTCATGGTAAAGTTTATAAGGCATATCATGAATAAAATATATAATATATGTGGTCCAAATGGATATATTGATTTCTATGAGGTACTTAATTACACTTCTCAAGGATGTGAAATCTTATGGATGGAATCTTGTTACAACTTAAATAATTTTATGTCATATTGAGAATTTTTTAAATTTCAATATATATTAAGAAACAATTGTCAATATGGTATAGTTATAATAAATAATTTATGAATTTAAAGATATTTATATTAATGGAGATTTAGTTATAGAACATGTGGATCTATTGGTTACATGGTAGAATAAATAACAATCACTCATTTACTATATGAGATTTGACAATGACCCTAATTTTCAACAATTTTGTAGTCAATTTTATATTCACAATTACTAGGTTAATTGTTAAAAATTAGGGAACAAATTATATTTTTTTGTCCATCACGTTTACAATGAAATTTAATAATCTCCTATTAATGGGGGTATTTAACACATTTATAAGACAACAATTTGGGATTAAATTGATACTTTTCGAATGAAGTGAATTATCCTCCATATATGAACAGTTAATTTATTATCATCTTTTTCCAATTTAAAAAATTATATTTATTAATGGTATTGTGATTTATAATGTTCTTATAATCATGTATGTGTTAAAAAATTAATTGGGATCAATATTGTTTTGTTTGGTTTTAATGATTCAAAATCAAAATTTTAGTTATAGTTTATAATTCTATATAATATCATATATCTAATGATTTTTGTGTAATATGAATTTTTTCTTACCAAAAACTAAGTTTATATTATTAATTTGATATTTTTCCTCTTATTGATTTAAGTTTAATTATTTTATATTTTATTTGTTAATGATATTTTAAATTTATTCCCTAAGATAGAAAAATTTTCACAATGAAGAATTTGGTATAATGAAAACAATTATTAAATATTATTTTATTATCTAAATTGAAATTCAATACAAGTATTTTTTCATAAAATATTAGTTAAATTATTAAATTATGTTACATATATAAAGAATTATGTTTGAAAAAGTGATTATTTTAATTACTAATTATTGATGATATTCTTTAATATTGGACTTTGTGCTTCAAAATGGTGTTATTATTACATTTGCGATGTATTTTGGAGTTTAAAAATTCAATATAATATTAACTGATGACATATTATTTTTAAATTAAACAATATAAAGTTCTAATAAACTATTATATAGTGATTTTTTGTGCTATAAACTAGATCAATATATTTTTTAACACATGTTATTATGATATTTTTGATTCAATTTATCACATAAAGGACGCAATGTGTCTTGTGAATTTGAATGTGGATTTTTATAAAATAATCAATGAATAATTAATTATTATATAATATAAAAGGTTTTGTTTTGGTATTAACATGAATGAAATAATATATAAAATGGCACTTATGTATTGATGATATTATAATTGTGTATTTTGAGTGTGCTTATATTTAGAAAGTGTTTTTATAGTATTTTTAAATTTTTATAGTTATTTTTTAATATTTTATAATATTAGATAATGTTTAATAATATATATATATGTATAATATTAAAATAAATAAATTATTTTTTTATATATAGAAACTTTTACCGCTATAAATTTTCTATATTGAAAAAATCAACGTGTTTTGTTGTTAGGTGAGTTAAGTCATCTATTAGGAAATAATTAAAACTATTAAATACATTTATATAAGACATTGCAATTTCTATAATTAGATAAAATAAACTTATTTTTGTATGAAATTATCTAAAATATGTTGAACTTCTACTGAAATTATACAATGTAGGTAAATATGTGGAATTGGGGCCTCTACGAACATAATATGTTTCTATTAGTACTCTATTTTTTCTTAAAAAATCAAAATTTATTATATGGAATTATATTAAACATAAACTAGAATGTTAAAATCTAATTTATTAGTGGGTTATTTCATTATAATCATCCATATTTATTATTACTCCCTACATATAAAAAAATAAACATATCACTCATCATGATGTTGATAATGAAAAGGTAATTTTCTATCTTGCTATAAGTAGTTGTCATAATATTTTTTATTTTAAGATATATTTGAGGATTATGTAAGGTGGTAATATGTTTAAATTAATAATATAATCTTAGTTATTATATGTATTCAAGATTTTGTAAACGATCTGGTAGATTTCTTGTATGATTTAATGATATTTCAATGATTTTTTATAATTTAATTGGAGTGATTTTTGAATTGAAAATTTTACAAATAAAAATTTTTTATATGCGAATAAATGAGATGATATGGTATTGGATAAATAAATCCATTGGAAATATTTAAAGCGAAATATTTCTATTTGTAAACTTCAAGAGATTAGGGAAAGTAGTAGGGGCCTATGAAACATCGCATTATTTATAAGGTCGTGTCCTGGTGTATTGTCATAAAATGGAAATAATGTTGGTTTTATTTTTTTCTTTTTTAATATATAGGATAATATTTATATTTGAAATATAATGGTAATATTATAATTTTTTTTCAATTTGAATGATAATATCTAACACATTTTATATACAATTTTAAATTATCAATGAATTATTAGATAATAAACATTGTTCTATCATAATATATTTCAATCATTTACCAAGGATGAATTCTCAGGGGATAATGATTTTATTATGTGTGATAAGTGGTTGTATTCATAAATAGTTTTTAGAATATAGTTTTATAACATATGTGTGTATATAGGTAATAGTTTCATTAATATAAATTAATCATAAAAATTGAATTCACACATGTATTTTAATAATTAATAATTTAACCAAAATAACTATAAATATTTTATCAAAGATGATCAATTAACAAAAAGTATATTTTATATGTATGATTATATGATTATTTTGAGGTACATACTACATTTATTTTATATTATATTGATATAAATTTTTATGATTGATTAGATAAAAGTGTTTTACATTGTTACTAATTATAATTTTCTTTTATAGAGTGACTCCACATAAGTGGCATGCGTGTGGAAAAAAGGATAAGGGTTATATCCTGATTTACATTTGGAATATTATATTAAGGGTAATCCTAAAAAATTTATAACCATAGAATCACATAAATTATATATATATATATATTATGGGGATTTTTAAAATGGTTATTCAAAATTTATAAAGGGGAATATTCCAGGAGTTAGAGATTCTTATAATGGATATTAATCAAATTTTTAATATTAAATTACCCTAACTTATAATGTTAATTTTTTAATATGTGTTGTTAATGAATTATTATATATAATTAGTGGGATCAATTTGTAGATCAATTATCCTAATAATGAAAAAATAATTTTGTATTTAATATTTTATTAGATATAGAATAATGATAATGATATATTATTAATTAATAAAACAATATAGGGGGTCCATTTGAATGGAATTCAGCATTTTTTATGAGATTTTACATAATTTGGAAATAAATATATTATGTATCATGAGATAATAAGTTTTTATTCGGGATTATGATTTTTTTTCTTGGACAACTAAATGTACTGATCATATCCCCATTATCAACACATGGGATTCAATTAGACTAAATTTTTCCAAACTTTAGTATGTTGTAGTAATCCATAATCTATGATCATGTAAAATTACATTTAGTAGCCACTAATATCGAGGTGATGAATAAGGTCATCTTAGTGTTGAAATATTTGGTTGTTAGTTGGTTAGATTTTATCTGAAAGAGTAATTTTTGTTGGTAATACTAAAATATGTATTATTTCAATGAAATTATGAGTGATAAGTATTATTTGAGATTGGGGTTTTCTCATTATTTTCATTTAATTTCAAATCTATAGTGATTTTATTATCAATATGGAACAAATACTCCAATAGTGTACCCATGTAATCCAATTTCATGAAATAATTTTACTAAAATATGTGATATTTATTAATTTTTTAATATAGGTTCACAGAGAAATGTTTTGAGTCGTAATTAATTAATTTTTTAATCCCATTCCTTTTCAAAATCACCTTAACATATTATTCACTAGATATTTTCTTAAGGATCATGATCTGGTTGTAAGAAAATATTATTTGAAAAATTTTAATTGTGTTATATGTTTTTGGGATGTTATGTAGCATGAGTTATAAAATTTATATAAGCTAGTATATTGTTTTATATTTAAAATCTATTTCTTGGGGATATTACAATAGGATATTCTAAAATATTATTTATAATAATTGTTAGTTTTAATATAACTTTTTTTTATAATTGTTTCCCATTTTATTATTTATATTCATTTTCTAATGATTTGGTCAATATTGAAGAGATTATTTTCGTATTGGTGTAATTTATTACAATATAATGTATGATTATATATATAATAGGAATATAATTATCTTTTTAATTATAATTATTGTGTATAATTTTTTTATTCTTATGTTATAATAACCGTTGATATGTTTATGGGGGTGGATTATTGAATATGGTTATTGTCACACATTTAATATTATTCAAAAATAGTTTAATTTACTCCTTGGATAAATTACAATTTGGATTTAATTATTCAGTTTTATTTTCATTCTAATTAATTTATTTTTGATTTTTTATAGTATTAATACATTAAATATTATACGACATAAGTAGTCCCTGGATCTGTTGATAGTGGGTGTTAGTTCTATCATCCCCTAATTTTTTTTTTCTTTTTTTGAATTCCATTTTTATCATATTTTTTTATGATTCTTTGACATGTTTTTGTTAGTTTTTACATACTTTTTATGTAGTAATGATTCCATTTATATTAATCTATATCATAGAGATATAACAAGTCCTTTGGGGATTATGATTTAGTAAGAGGATCATGAGTAGAAATTTTCTTATAAAAATTTTACAACCCCTTTTTGTGACTCAATTTTATTTTCAAAGAAGAATGAATTATTTCTGAGGTTATGAATAAATTAACTAAATATATATCATTTCATTTTTAAAATACATAGAAATTATCCAAGATTAGTGATATATTTGACCATTTTATGGTATTCTCTTTCACTATATGATAGATCATAAATTGATTCATAATCATCATTTGGTGTGGTTTGAGGGCATTCTGAACACATTGATAAAAATTTCCCATGTTATTTTAAAATTCATTTTGAATTTAATATATTTAACTAAAATTCCATATTTTTGTAAAAAAATGTTATCCAAATACATTGACCATAATTGAAAAACAATTTCATATTGTTTATTGATGACATTTAGCATATTCATGATATAAATAATATATTGGTTATTTTTTAAATATTTTTTTTAATTTATTTGAATAACTATTTTTTATACTCTATATTATAACTATAGGGATAAAGTAAATGACATTGTATTGTAATTGAATGTGATTTCAAAGGATCCATGGAATTAAATGATGGTTTTAATAGTTTAGTAAAAATAAATTCATTATTATATATATATTTAGATTTTTTGGGGTCTAGAGGCTTCTAGGATAGACTTTTTCATGTTTTAAGAGTTATGGATGGCACCCAATCATTTAAAGGACATCATTATATTAGTAGTAACAGTGAGGTTTATACTAAATGATTAAATTTTGTTTCTGGTGGGATCACATGTAATGAATTATTTTGGAGTAACCATATAGATTAATATAACAAGTATTAAGGTAACCATTATATATGTTCCTAGTTTTATTTTTTAGGAAACCATGTGATTTATTCCTATATATTAAATTTCAAGAACAATATAGATTCAAATTTTTAATATAGTTGGGGATAAACTATATAGTTGATACATATGTTTGAATATTAGAAGAAACCGTTCAATTTAAACATCAATGGGTGGAATGGCTTACACAAGGTAAATAGAAATTTTAGAAAATTATTATTATAATGGTTTTATTCCTTAGATTCACCCACACATACTTCTCAATGTTATAAATATAAATTAATTATATGAAATAAAATTTATATGCTCGTTTCATGTGCTTGTTTCATGGGTGCACATAGTTTACGAAACTATGTGGAAACCTATGTGAGCTATCCAATTTTAAAATGAATAATTTTCTTAATTATCCACTAATAAAATTAAAATAGTTTTTTGTGCTTCATTCCTACCATTTTATCTCAATCACACCCCTAATGATTGTTCTTATTCACTACCCCATCCATTTTCTGTTTCGATGCATTTTATTCAAGCATTTATGTTTATTATTCAAGGAAATGTTTTGAAAATGACTTCCTTTTCTCCTCTATCCTGTAAAGACCCGTAAAATTCAAGGGAAATATTTTCTTAATTTTCTTTAGAATTTTACAAGAGCGAGGTTTCAGACGGCACCTGATTCCGAGGCCCGGAGTGCCCGGAATCATTTTCCGAAGTTTGGCTCGGGTACGTGAACGAACGAGCGGGAATTCCTAACTTTTGATCCGGTGCTCAGAATTGATATCCGAGGGCACCGATGAACTCGCAGCGCCGATATTCGCTTAAAGAGACCTTTTCGGGAGTTGCGTTTGTTGCGGGTTGAAAGTTAAGTTTTGGGGTTTTCTGTTAAGTTAAATAAAATTTGTGTAAGACAAATTTTATTTTTAGATTGTTAAAAACCTACCTAAGGGGGTTGGAAGTGGGACCCACACCCACTTAACCTCCCTTGGGAGGATTAAGTGTGGTGGGGCCCACACGAACCCCTTGACTTTTCAAGTTCCCTTAACCCCCTCTTAATTGGCTTAAGTTACTCTTAATTAATTATGGGAGTTAAGTCTTTTTGAATTTCAAACTTTGAAATTCTTTTGTGTTATGTGTTAATAAAATAAGAGGTAGTCTTATTTTATTTTGAGTTCTTTGTTTGTCATTTTGAGAGCTCCTCTTCATCTTCAAGCTCTGACGAAGAACGAAGAACGCTCAAACTCCGACGAAGAACGACGCCTCTCTTCTTCATCCTCGGTGTCAACAAGAGGGAACGCCGCTTCCTCCTCGGACCTTCTTCGTCGGCAAACGAAGATCCGCCAACGACGTGTCTCTTCGGGCATATCTCTTCGTCAACGGATTTGACGAACGACGACCGCGACGCCCGACCTCCGCGACGCCGTCTTCCGCGGAACGTAGACGAATCTTCGAATCATAAAACTGAGGTAGGGGTTGTTGATTTCATTTTGGTTTCCTTATTCCTTTTCTTGCTCGTGGATCGCATGTCTACGTGAGGCATTTAAATATTTTATATAAGTGTTATTGTTAACGCGAGGGGGGGCCGGACCGAACGAACACGGCCGAACCCCCCTCCATCGTTTATGTTTATTCATGCGGGTGGAAGCAAGTGGCGTGGTGCCGTCGCACCACGCGGATGATCATACAAATAATTTACGCGGCGCCGTCGCGCTACGTCAAGGAAAAATCTTCAAGAACGCGACGCCGTCGCGCCGCGTTGAAAAGAATCATGGCATGGCGAAAGGGGCGCGGTGCCGTCGCACCGCACCGGACGACGAACACCGCGGCCGGTTCCGGGCCGCTGCGGGACGAGGAGACCGCGGCCGGTTCCGGGCCGCGGCTGAAGGGAAGACCGGCGGCCGGGCCGCCGGCGTCGGAAGCCGAAGAGGGGACCGGAAATTCCGGTCCCGTTGGAGAAAACCGGCCGGCCAGCTGGCCGGCCGGATGCTGTTAAACCGGGGAATTAATTCCCCGGTCAGCATGTAAAAACCCCCCTCTTAAAGAGGGGGGGGGGCGGTTCTTGAGGGAAGGGGGAAGCCGCCCCCTTGGTTCGGCGCCAGCAGGCCCCCCCACGTGAGGGGGGGGGGGGGGCGGTTTTAAAAGAACCGGCGCGGCACAAAGGCCGCGCCACTTTGAAGAACCGCGGGGCTTAGCCCCCGCGTGCGCAGCCCCACGTGCGGCGCCAGGCGCCGCCGCCGCCGCCGCCGCCGGCCGCCGCGCCGCCGCCGCGCCGCCCCAGGGGGGGGTCGGGCCGGGTCGGCCCGGACCCGGACCCCCCGTTTCGAACCAGTTTTGGTTTTTGGCTCATAACATGAGCCTCGGACCTCCGAATGACGAACCGTCTGCGGCAACGCGATCCTTGAATCGAGACGGTCGTTTCGGTATATCACACTCAAGGTTTCGGTATACTTTGAGTTCGGCCGGGTTGGTTCGTTCACGAAACCAACCGGGCCTTCGGAGCGGAAACGCTCATATCTGGAGCTACGGACGTCCAATTGACATGCCGTCAGTCGCGTAGTGTTCCTCTTAGTGAGACGGATCTTTTGACATACTACGCCCGAGGTTTGGACGCAGGTGGAGTACGGTCGGGTTGGTTTTGTCTTAAAACCCAACCGGGCCCCTGAGACGAAAATGCCAATAACTCTCAGACCGGGCGTCCGATCGACGCGCCGTCTGTTGCGTTGAGTTCCTGTTGACGATACGGAACTTTTGGATACATCAACTCTGGTCTTCGTGACAGTTGATGTATCAGCCTCTCGGCTCGTGGAGCGGACCCTCCGAACGAGCTTGCTATGTGCGGGAACCCTAGTGCTGGCTGCGACTGTTCTACTGCTACGACTGCTACTGTGACAGCGACGACGACAGTACAGAGATCCTGTGTGGATTCGACGATGACAGTACAGAGATCCTGTGTGGATTCGACGACGACGACTTCAGCACTCAGCGATCCTACGTGGATCAGTGCTACAGGTCCTGTGTGGGCCCGATCCTGTGTGGGTCCTTGCGCTCAGCGGTTCTGTGTGATCCAGCGCCTACAGGTTCTGTGTGAGCCCGATCCTGTGTGGGTCTTTGCGGGGGTTAGTTACCTATCGATCCTTCGTGGGTCCGACGACTTAGATGGATCAGTGATCATCTTTATCGTCCTTGAAGAAGTATACCTGTGTGAGCTGAATCCTGTTGTTTTCCTGTGTGGATTGTGTTGTGCAATCCTGTGTGGATTATGTTTTGCTTTCCTATGTGGAATACGTATACTTTCCTGCGTGGACTGAGTTGTACTTGGGCTCGGAGGTTGGAGCGTATTTTAATTGATGACTTAGGTATATGTATGGGCATATACCTAAGCAGTGTCGGTTGTTACTTCGTGATTGTACTTTTCTTCGTGGTTTATCCTTTGTGGATTTGAGAGACCTTCAGGGGTCTCGGGGTCCCTACTGAGTAGCTTATACCTACCCCTGCACGGGCATTGCCCGCACTACGTTGTGTTGGTTGCAAACGACGGACAGCGTTGACCTTAGCTGAGGCTTGCAGAGCGGGACGGTACCCGGAGGTGGACCACTGGGCGGGACGTGCTCGGAGCGGACGGCGGGACCCGTGGAGCAGAGGAGCTATCTATACCCACCCTTCAGGTGGGATTTCCAGTGGACAGCTCGGAGTAGCGGCTATTACTTTTCAGTTGCTGTTTTTCCCTTTTCGAGTTGTACTTTACTTTCAGTTTGGGTTTGTATACTGGCCCATTTACTTTTCCGCACTTTCAGTTGTACTCTGCTTGCTTAGTGTTTACTTTCCGCGTGTTTACTCTGTGGTGTGTGTTTACTTTTCAAAGGCAATGCCTTCCCTTTTTACTGGGATTTACGCCTTGGTGCTAGTCGCCAGCCCCTGGCCTATGGAAGGCGGGCTTGGGGTAGTCACGGCACGGACCCCGAGGGCGGGTCGTGACAAATTGGTATCAGAGGAGTTCGGTTCTACCGCGAACTCTGATCTTTTATATGTGAAGCAATAATGTTTAGCGTATTGAGTGTGGATATCAGTCCAGGGAGTCTAGTGTTGGTGCGGCGGCCGACGTATCCGTACACCAGGACCCTGACTTCTGATTTCCGACTTAATGCACGAAAACATTGATTGCGTGTGTGTTTCAAAGTTTTCTTTGTGATTACTTGTATCAGCTCACCAGGTATACTGTTCTAACCGTGGCGCACCTGTTTCCTTTTCAGGATGGCCCCACGACGGCAGCCAGCTAGGGTTCCGAGAGTCGAGCGAGACGACAGCCCACCGAGCGACGAGGCCTCGGTGCAGGGCCCTTTTCCAGTAGTGCCACCGGCGGTAGCTTTACCCGCCGAGCCCCCGATGCTTCCAGCAGTAGCCGCTGACGATGCACGTCGCCTCAGCGCACTGCATGAGTTTCAGCGCCAGCGACCGCCCAGGTATCTCGGGGAGACGGACCCCCAGGCAGCAGAGGACTGGCTGGAGGCAGTAGTTTGAGTGTTTAGGCTAGTGAGGACACCAGCAGACCTCATGGTGATCCTCGCTGCGAGCCTATTACACGCAGCAGCTGGACGATGGTGGAGCTTGATGCTCCAGGTGCACGATGAGGCATCTCTACTTTGGACGGACTTTGAGAGCCTCTTCCGCTCGGAGTTCGTCCCAGCCACCCTTCGTGCGGTGCGTATCCAGGAGCTTCTACAGCTGCGGCAGGGCAGCATGACGGTCGCTCAGTACTCGGCGAGATTTACCGATCTCTCGTGCTACTCGACCGACATGGTACGAGACCCATTCTTCCGGGCCCAGACCTTCGAGCAGGGTTTGAGACACGAGATCAGGGCATCGCTGATCTCCCTCAGCATACCGACTCAGACAGGAGTACTGGAGCGGGCCCTTCTGATCGAGAGCTTCCTTGCTGAGTCTACACCAGCACAGAGACCCACCGCAGGGCGGCACGTGGCGGAGTCATCTGCAGCAGGCAGTCGACGGATGACTCAGGGGTCCAGACAGACCAGACCTTCGGGCCGACGACCTCAGGGCACTGGCTCAGCAGTGCGGGGCACACAGCGCGGAGCCAGTCTTCCGAGAGGCAGACAGTGCTACTCATGCGGCGGACAGGGCCACATGGCTCGCGACTGCCCGACCCGTCGTGCCGAGGAGCAGCAGTCAGTTGATGGACCACCGAGGCAGAGGCAGAGGGTCGACCGTGGCGGTCCGCAGGGAGGAGGCGGACGAGGCAGAGGAGCTGGACGAGCAGCTGGTGGTGGCCGACGCTTTGAGGCTCTACCACCACCACCACCAGGAGGTCCACCCCGACCACAGGGAGCTGGCGGGCAGCGACAGGCACAGCTCCAGGCAGCAGAGGCCTACGACCACGGCGCACCCGAGATGATTCGAGGTACTATATGTGTCTATTCCACCCTTGCTGCAGTTCTTATAGACACAGGAGCGAGTCATTCTTTCATAGCCGCTGCCCTTGTTCGGAGCTCGGAGATTCCGACAGAGCCGTTGGCTCGATCCTTACGGCTAGAGACTCCTACGGGAGCAGACTCGACGATTACGCACTGGTGCCGGCAGTGTGAGCTTACTCTAGGAGGCGAGAGCTTCGGCTGGGATCTTCTTGTAGCAGCGTCGAGGCCTTACGACGTCATCTTGGGCATGGATTGGCTATCTACGGTCCATGCACAGATTGACTGTTTTAGGCGCAAGGTGCGATGTGTACGCACCGACGGGAGCAGGTTCACCTTCACCGGCGAGAAGGGAGCCTTAGCAGCACAGGATGGACTTCCGCGGAGGAGAGGACAGCCCATCACTCATCAGTTGGCTAGCCTTATCCTTGGAGCAGTTGACGTGCGGAGTCCTGGTTTTCCTGCAGTGGTGGATCAGTTTGCGGACGTTTTTCCCGACGACGTACCAGGGCTACCTCCTCGCAGAGAGGTAGACTTTTATATTGACTTGTACCCCGAGACAGCCCCGATATCCACTCCAGCATATCGGATGGCCCCCGCTGAGCTTCGAGAGCTACGGGTACAGTTGGAGGACTTGCAAGGAAAGGGGTTCATCCGACCCAGTGTTTCACCCTGGGCTTCACCGATATTGTTCGCCAAGAAGGCAGACGGGAGCTTGCGACTTTGTGTTGACTATCGTCGCCTGAACCAGGTGACAGTGAGGAACAAGTATCCGCTACCGAGGATTGACGACCTCTTTGATCAGCTCAAGGGAGCATGGTGGTTCTCGAAGATAGACCTCAGGTCAGGCTATCATCAGCTCAGAGTCAGAGACGAGGATGTGCAGAAGACGGCCTTCAGATGTCGGTATGGCCACTATGAGTTCTTGGTTATGCCTTTCGGTGTAACCAATGCTCCAGCAGTGTTCATGGCTCTCATGAACAGGATCTTTCAGCCATACCTCGATCGGTTTGTCGTGGTCTTCATCGACGACATTCTGATTTACTCTACGACAGAGGAGGAGCACGCCTATCACTTGCGAGTTGTTCTTGACACACTCCGAGAGCACCAGCTTTATGGTAAGCTCTCGAAGTGCCAGTTCTGGATACGTGAGGTCCACTTTTTGGGACACGTTATCTCTGAGGCGGGAGTTGCAGTGGATCCCGCGATGATTGAGGCTGTGTTAGCATGGGAGCCACCCAGGAGCGTGACTGAGGTTCGGAGTTTCTTGGGACTAGCTGGATACTATCGGAGATTTGTGCCGAACTTCTCCAGAGTTGCGGCATCACTCACAGCTTTGACGAAGAAGGGGAAACCCTTCGTGTGGTCAGACAGTTGTCAGCAGAGCTTCCAGGAGCTGAGACAGAGATTGACTAGCGCACCTATCTTGAGGTTGCCTGAGGAGGGAGTAGGGTACGTAGTCTACTGCGATGCATCAGGGACCGGACTCGGATGTGTTCTGATGCAGGAGCGGGAAGTGATCGCCTATGGATCACGACAGTTGAGGCCGCATGAGCAGAACTACGCTACCCATGACCTGGAGTTAGCAGCAGTGGTCTTCGCTCTGAAGACATGGCGACACTATCTGATGGGCGAGCGCTTTACAGTCTTTTCCGATCATCAGAGTCTCAGGTATATCTTCTCGCAGAAGGACCTGAACCTGAGACAGCGACGATGGCTCGAGTTCCTCCAGGACTATGACTTTGAGATAGTCTATACTCCTGGGAAGGGGAACGTAGTAGCCGATGCCCTCAGCAGGAGGACGGGCATTCAGCTACTCGAGGAGGCGACGGAGCAGCTAGCCTCTTTGCAGATATCCTTCGTGGATAGAGATGGAGCAGCCTTTCTTCAGTCTCTCACAGTCACTCCTCTACTAATGCAGCGAGTCAGGGAGGCACAGCACGAGGACGCTGACTGTGAGACACGGCGTGCACAGATATCCTCGGGACAGGCACCTGATGGTTTCTCCCTTGGAGCAGAGCACGACATCCTTTTCAGAGGGCGTACCATGGTACCAGTCTCTTTGCGAAAAGAAGTGCTGAGGGAGTTTCACACTTCTCCTTTGGCGGTACATCCTGGAGTGGCGAAGATGTACCAGGATCTCAGACGACAGCACTGGTGGCCGGGCATGAAGAAAGCTGTAGCAGAGTTCGTTTCTCGATGCCTCACCTGTCAGCAGGTGAGGGCAGAGCATCAGGTACCAGCAGGCTTGGTACAACCCTTGGAGGTTCCGGAGTGGAAGTGGGACGGCATATCTATGGACTTCGTGACTGGACTTCCACGCACTTCCAGAGGTCACGACTCCATCTGGGTGATTGTTGACCGACTCACCAAGTCGGCACACTTCTTACCCATCAGAGAGCAGGGCTCAGTGGAGAGCTTGGGACGTCTCTACGTTCAGGAGATTGTGCGGCTCCACGGCGTGCCATCATCTATCGTTTCCGATCGAGATGCCCGCTTTACTTCCCGGCTTTGGAAGGGGTTACAGGAGGCATTCGGTACGCAGCTACGTCTTAGCACAGCTTTTCACCCTCAGACGGATGGTCAGACGGAGAGGACCATTCAGACACTCGAGTACATGCTCCGTGCCTGTGTCCTCGACTTTGGTCGTAGCTGGGAGGACCACCTACCCTTGGTGGAGTTCGCGTACAACAACAGCTACCACTCCACCATCGGGATGGCACCGTACGAGGCGTTGTACGGCCGACCATGTAGATCTCCTTTGTGCTGGACAGACCCTGGGGAGTCAGCACTGGTGGGACCGGAGATGGTCCAGGCCACGACAGAGAAGGTCCAGGTCATCCAGGAGCGGATGAGGACAGCTCAGAGCCGACAGAAGTCATACGCTGACAGGAGGCGGAGGCCACTGGAGTTCGAGGATGGCGACCACGTCTTCTTGCGGGTCTCACCTCGACGTGGTATTCGGAGATTTGGCCGAGGCGGCAAGTTATCTCCGCGCTTAATCGGACCCTTCCAGATTCTCAGCAGGATTGGCGAGGTGGCTTATCGCCTGGCTCTACCACCTCAGTTGCACCGGGTGCACGACGTCTTCCACGTATCCCAGCTGAGGAGATACGTGCACGACCCGACGCACATCATTGACCATGGGGAGCTTGACGTTGACGATGGGGCGACTTTTACGGAGGTCCCGGTGGAGATAGAGGATCGACAGGAGCGGGTCCTGCGTGGGCGATCGATTCCTCTTGTGCGCATCAGATGGCAGCACGGGAATCTCCAGGAGAGCACATGGGAGTGGGCGGCTCAGATGCGTGCTCAGTACCCTCTTTTGTTTCCCTAGTTTTTGTTGTATCTTTACGGGGACGTAAAGCCCTGAGGTGGGAGTAATGTAATGACCCGTAAAATTCAAGGGAAATTTTTTCTTAATTTTCTTTAGAATTTTACAAGAGCGCGGTTTCAGACGGCACCTGATTCCGAGGCCCGGAGTGCCCGGAATCATTTTCCGAAGTTTGGCTCGGGTACGTGAACGAACGAGCGGGAATTCCTAACTTTTGATCCGGTGCTCGGAATTGAAATCCGAGGGCACCGATGAACTCGCAGCGCCGATATTCGCTTAAAGAGACCTTTTCGGGAGTTGCGTTTGTTGCGGGTTGAAAGTTAAGTTTTGGGGTTTTCTGTTAAGTTAAATAAAATTTGTGTAAGACAAATTTTATTTTTAGATTGTTAAAAACCTACCTAAGGGGGTTGGAAGTGGGACCCACACCCACTTAACCTCCCTTTGGAGGATTAAGTGTGGTGGGGCCCACACGAAACCCTAGACTTTTCAAGTTCCCTTAACCCCCTCTTAATTGGCTTAAGTTACTCTTAATTAATTATGGGAGTTAAGTCTTTTTGAATTTCAAACTTTGAAATTCTTTTGTGTTATGTGTTAATAAAATAAGAGGTAGTCTTATTTTATTTTGAGTTCTTTGTTTGTCATTTTGAGAGCTCCTCTTCATCTTCAAGCTCTGACGAAGAACGAAGAACGCTCAAACTCCGACGAAGAACGATGCCTCTCTTCTTCGTCCTCGGTGTCAACAAGAGGGAACGCCGCTTCCTCCTCGGACCTTCTTCGTCGGCAAACGAAGATCCGCCAACGACGTGTCTCTTCGAGCATATCTCTTCGTCAACGGATTTGACGAACGACGACCGCGACGCCCGACCTCCGCGACGCCGTCTTCCGCGGAACGTAGACGAATCTTCGAATCTTAAACCCGAGGTAGGGGTTGTTGATTTCATTTTGGTTTCCTTATTTCTTTTCTTGCTCGTGGATCGCATGTCTACGTGAGGCATTTAAATATTTTATATAAGTGTTATTGTTAACGCGAGGGGGGGGGGGCGGACCGCACGAACACGGCCGAACCCCCCTCCATCGTTTATGTTTATTCATGCGGGTGGAAGCAAGTGGCGTGGTGCCGTCGCACCACGCGGATGATCGTACAAATAATTTACGCGGCGTCGTCGCGCTACGTCAAGGAAAAATCTTCAAGAACGCGACGCCGTCGCGCCGCGTTGAAAAGAATCATGGCATGGCGAAAGGGGCGCGGTGCCGTCGCACCGCGCCGGACGCCGAACACCGCGGCCGGTTCCGGGCCGCGGCGGGACGAGGAGACCGCGGCCGGTTCCGGTCCGCGGCTGAAGGGAAGACCGGCGGCTGGGCCGCCGGCGTCGGAAGCCGAAGAGGGGACCGGAAATTCCGGTCCCGTTGGAGAAAACCGGCCGGCCAGCTGGCCGGCCGGATGCCGTTAAACCGGGGAATTAATTCCCCGGTCAGCATGTAAAAACCCCCCTCTTAAAGAGGGGGGGGGGGGGGCGGTTCTTGAGGGAAGGGGGCAGCCGCCCCCTTGGTTCGGCGCCAGCAGGCCCCCCCACGTGAGGGGGGGGGGGGTTTAAAAGAACTGGTGCGGCACAAAGGCCGCGCCACTTTGAAGACCCGCGGGGCTTAGCCCCCGCGTGCGCAGCCCCACGTGCAGCGCCAGGCGCCGCCGCCGCGGCCCGCCGCGCCGCCCCAAGGGGGGGTCGGGCCGGGTCGGCCCGGACCCGGACCCCCCGTTTCGAACCAGTTTTGGTTTTTGGCTCATAACTTGTGCCTCGGACCTCCGAATGACGAACCGTCTGCGGCAACGCGATCCTTGAATCGAGACGGTCGTTTCGGTATATCTCACTCAAGGTTTCGGTATACTTTGAGTTCGGCCGGGTTGGTTCGTTCACGAAACCAACCGGGCCTTCGGAGCGGAAACGCTCATATCTTGAGCTACGGACGTCCGATTGACATGCCGTCAGTCGTGTAGTGTTCCTCTTAGTGAGACGGATCTTTTGGAATACTACACCCGAGGTTTGGACGCAGGTGGAGTACGGTCGGGTTGGTTTTGTCTTAAAAACCAACCGGGCCCCGGAGACGAAAATGCCAATAACTCTCAGACCGGGCGTCCGATCGACGCGCCGTCTGTTGCGTTGAGTTCCTGTTGACGATACGGAACTTTTGGATACATCAACTCTGGTCTTCGTGATAGTTGATGTATCAGCCTCTCGGCTCGTGGAGCGGACCCTCCGAACGAGCTTGCTATGTGCGGGAACCCTAGTGCTGGCTGCGACTGTTCTACTGCTACGACTGCTACTGTGACAGCGACGACGACAGTACAGAGATCCTGTGTGGATTCGACGATGACAGTACAGAGATCCTGTGTGGATTCGACGACGACGACTTCAGCACTCAGCGATCCTACGTGGATCAGTGCTACAGGTCCTGTGTGGGCCCGATCCTGTGTGGGTCCTTGCGCTCAGCGGTTCTGTGTGAGCCAGCGCCTACAGGTTCTGTGTGAGCCCGATCCTGTGTGGGTCTTTGCGGGGGTTAGTTACCTATCGATCCTTCGTGGGTCCGACGACTTAGATGGATCAGTGATCATCTTTATCGTCCTTGAAAAAGTATACCTGTGTGAGCTGAATCCTGTTGTTTTCCTGTGTGGATTGTGTTGTGCAATCCTGTGTGGATTATGTTTTGCTTTCCTATGTGGAATACGTATACTTTCCTGCGTGGACTGAGTTGTACTTGGGCTCGGAGGTTGGAGCGTATTTTAATTGATGACTTAGGTATATGTATGGGCATATACCTAAGCAGTGTCGGTTGTTACTTCATGATTGTACTTTTCTTCATGGTTTATCCTTTGTGGATTTGAGAGACCTTCAGGGGTCTCGGGGTCCCTACTGAGTAGCTTATACTCACCCCTGCACGGGCATTGCCCGCACTACGTTGTGTTGGTTGCAGACGACGGACAGCGTTGACCTTAGCTGAGGCTTGCAGAGCGGGACGGTACCCGGAGGTGGACCACTGGGCGGGACGTGCTCGGAGCGGACGGCGGGACCCGTGGAGCAGAGGAGCTATATGTACCCACCCTTCAGGTGGGATTTCTAGTGGACAGCTCGGAGTAGCGGCTATTACTTTTCAGTTGCTGTTTTTCCCTTTTCGAGTTGTACTTTACTTTCAGTTTGGGTTTGTATACTGGCCCATTTACTTTTCCGCACTTTCAGTTGTACTCTGCTTTCTTAGTGTTTACTTTCCGCTTGTTTACTCTGTGGTGTGTGTTTACTTTTCAAAGGCAATGCCTTCCCTTTTTACTGGGATTTACGCCTTGGTGCTAGTCGCCAGCCCCTGGCCTATGGAAGGCGGGCTTGGGGTAGTCACGGCACGGACCCCGAGGGCGGGTCGTGACATATCCTCATTTCATCAACACCTCATATTATCACGCAGAATTTAAGTTATTTGATACTCAAATTTACATGGGGGATTATAATGATTTTTAATTGATGATGGTCTTATAAGGGTTCGTTGAGGACGTTGTTGGGGAAGAACATTTTTATCAATAGATTATATGTGTTCATGTATTTTTTTTATATAAATTACAAAATAAAATGATAAATTCATTCTAGTTTTCACACTATATTATTAATGGTTTCAATTATTATATTAAATCCACAATATATTTAATTTTATAGGAAATTAGTTTTCCTCTATCATTTCATTTATAATGATATGAAATTTTCATGGTGTTTTCCCCAAAATATAAATCCATAAAAACTATACGCTCAATGTTTTTGAATAAATAACACAGAGAAATGTGGAATGGAAATTTATAGTTAAATTATTTAATCTCATTCAATATATTTTTTACAAACTCAAGTCTGATATAATAATTTCTTTTCAAAACAGTTTTTAATTTTGATAGTTTTTTAAATAACTTTTTCATTATTGATTATTTTAGGCTTATTGATTATGTTTTTGGCTTATTTTTTTATAATAATGTTATGTGAATTATTCTCTATATGGTCTTTTATGGACAAATTTTCATATTATAAAAAAATATTACATAATTTAATTATTCTATTTAATTGATCCCCTCGGTATTTTTTGAGAACATTAATGCCAAAATTGATAATTTCATCCCATTTATAGAATTTTTTTATTATAAATTAATATTGAATAAATGGATAAATAATTGAAATTGGATCAATGTTTTCACTTTAACATTATTACCTTCATTTATATAACTTTTTTTGATTATCTGATGATTTTTATACTCCATTTTATCTGATGGCGTTCCTCAATTAGTTAGGTTAAATGCTTAAAAATGACTACTACACTAGTTGGTTATTAAAAAAATGTTTGGTGGCCTAATATTGGGATTTGGCAACAAATTGAGTATATTACACAATAATCTAGATGGGTTTGGTAAAAAAAGTGTTAGTCTATTTTAATATAATCAAGAATAAATTATATGTATTACAATTATTATAGTAATATGTTATATCTAAATCTCCTAAGTGTTCAGATAGGGAATTTGATTATTCCCTTCCAATTATAACTAATTTAATTTTATCCCACATGATCCTCTTATTTCTATTTATTTATTTATTAAAACAGTTATTATTATTGATGACTTCATAGTTTTTATAGAAAAAAATATATTTGTCTTCCATATTATATAATTAAGTTAAATCATTAATAAAAATATGTATTATTTTCTAAATTTTGTCCAAAAATGGAGTTTCTAAGAAAATAATTATAATTTTTTCAATTTATTTGAAATTTCATATTTTGATAAATATCATTGTTTTTTTGTGTAAAATAAATTTTCAATCTTATATTTAATATTTAAATAATGATTAATAGTAATTACATAAGACTATATATTTTAATTACATTTATATTTTTATATTAATTATTGTATTAAAAAATTGGATGATATGGAATAGCTTTCAAATATTATTCATACAGAAAGTGGTGGATAAAAACTGTGCATTATTTTTTCATACTAATAATATTATAGTTTATGTGAAAGTAGCACATTTATATCTCATGTGGTCATAAAATTGTTTAGGTATGTTTAATGTCTATTGATATGTTTACATACTTTATGAATAGATTTGGGAGTTGGGTTTTTCTAATCGATTATTATTGGTCTCATGTATAGTTCATATTTATATATGTTGACTGTAGATTTTCTTACTCTATTTCCGTTTCTAGATTCCTATTGGTTCTCATTATTAAAATATAGTCATATTGAAGTTTATTTGTTTAGATTGGTTATTAGTTTTACTATTTATTGATGAGTAATTCTTATAAATTATTTTGTTTTATTTCATATTGTAATGTAATTATAAAAAATTCTTTTTTTCATCAACATGTTATGTGATCATTTAAAATTTATTGTTTTTAGTTCCCTATTTATTTTTTATGTATTGGGAGAAATAGTTCTCAATGATGTATTCATTGAATCCTAGAAACTATGTTCTAGATATTAGTGATTCATAATGTACTTCATACCATATGTTAAGCTGAATGACATATTCACATATGGGGTAGCTTTGTTTTTTTGTGAAAAAATCTGTATTAGGTCATGATAGTTTTATTTGGAGTCATAATATATTGGAGAATTCATTTTTTGATATTTAGGGGTTCGTTTTGGGATGATTATACATAACACTTTTCGAATTGATATGTTATTTAATTAGGGTTCTCGAGATTCTGTACCTTGAATTCTAGAACATTTCTCATTTAAATTCAATATTTTTTTTCATTATAACATTTATTGATTGGTTTAATTATGGAAAAAACATTTTTTTGAAGTGGATAATTAGATTAATGAAATTTCACATTGTAATTGTACATGGTCTATGAAACTGTGTGAAATTCCAGAATCCCAATAAGGGAAGATCACTATAGGTCTCACCTGGATAGAGTATGATATTGAAAAATAAGTTGTAAAATTAATCACAACATATAATTTTACATGTTATTAAATATTTATTTATTATTAAAATATTTTTCTCTCATTATATCTTATTTTTATTTTCTGAAAATTCATATGATTTTAGGGATTTGAATATATAATTTAGTAAATTATAATTTAATTTCATAATGTGATCATTGATGTTTATCTTTGTTTTTTTTCAAATTTATGACTAAATAATATATTCAATTTTTCTATTTTATAATGAAGACTGAATTTGAAAAAGTTTGTGTCTTGGATATGAAAACTGGTTTTCATGTCTATTATGAAACAAATTAAATATATGACTATGATTATTTAATAAGAATTATTTTTTGATTCTCATTTGATTTTAATTATTGTAATTTTTGGATAGCTATAATTGTGAGGTATGTGAACTAGTATTGATATTTGTTGATGGTATCATGATTTTATATAACTGGGTTTTTAATAATAAAATATTTTGACTTATTTTGATTTTTTGGAATTTATTATTATTTTATTGTAAGTCCCCAGTGTTTGGTAGTTATGTATGATTCTATCAATGTAATCCCTCTAGTTGAAAAATCATTATAAAAATCTGTTATCTATTCAGTTCAAATTATAGTTAACAATGTTCATCATGTATATGTTTAAAAAATATACTAGGATGAATAGTTTTTGAATTAGATGTATACATTATTTTATAGGTAAAAAAGGGTTCTAATTAAAAATAAAAAAGATTGGGGAATATTGGGACAATATTCAATCTTTAGAACTCTGAAAGGAACATATGATTAAGTATAGAAAAATTATGTTTAATGGTCCATGATGGAGGTAGTGTATGTCTATCATTAATATTAAATCAGAATAATACAAATGAATATATTGTTTTGAGGCATTATTTATAAACTAATATTACTAAAAATATTTTTTTATCTAAGTAAATTGAGTGTTATTTCATTTAGAAATTTTTTTCCATTATTGGAGTATGCTCATCACTTCTTCAAGATAATACAATACAAACATGTGGTTTACATCATTTGGATCTTTAAATTGATGGTATATTGGAATAGGTTTTCATCCCAAACATTAGATGAGAGTGTCCAAAATCAGAAAAAACCTCCTACATAGAGGTGGATATTGAGGTTGTTTGGATTGAAGCTGTTATAGTGGTGGTTCATGAGGGGATTGGTGCTTAAATTGTTACTATGGATGGTGGATGGATCCCAAAAAGATAAAATAATATGATTATTGAGTCTAATTAGATGGTTGGTGGTATCAAAATTTTTGATTGATTCATCACATTTACATTTACAAGGAGAAAGAGCCCATGTATGCCATCAATTTGGTATGTCGGGATATAAGATGAATTTGGGTCAATAGGATCCTAAAACATGTCATAGTTTTTGAAATTAGAATCAAATTTAATATTGATATAAAGGATTTAAAAATAAAAAAGATAACACTCGATATAATTATTTAGGTGATCCTTAGTTTCAACATGCACCACATGATTCTGACATGATGGCTCTATGAAATAGCATCCTGATTCACATTTTCACTTACTATATACCCCTATATAAGATTTATTTTATTTATGCTGATTTTATTTATTATTAATGTAACTATAAAGAATCTAGTTCTGAAAAAACATTTTGATCTTGTTGTCAATGTTACCATATCAAAATTATTATAAATCATAAATTTTGATAGTATAAGGTGTTCCAGAAACTTTTTATATATACTTATGTAAGTATATTTATTTATTATTGGACATTTATATATAATTTATATTTAATTATGATCATTTTATTATATAAATTCTAAATCCATTGTATGAACTACAATTTTAGGACACCTTTATATATTAAAACAATTGCATTGTATATTTTTCTGTAATTAATTAAATAATTGTGATATTAGACTATCAGTGAGGTATAAAGTTCAATTATCATACCTGACCCTATTGAAGGTTATATATCAATTTCATATGACACTTTTTAGGAAATCTAATTTTGGTTATTTTTTGGTTACCAATATATAGGAGTGATAATTGTATGTTGTACACTCAATTTTCACATCAATTATGAGGAATTTTGTTTTGGGTTATGAACCATATATTATTTCAATATTTTATTTGAATATGTTTTATATAAAATACAATATGGGTTTAATAATTTACCACTATATTTTATATCATTTCCTCAAATGGAGAGTTAAACAATAACTTTTCTTTGATGAAAACCATATTATAAAATTTTTTATAATGAAATTTGTCTAACAGGAATAATTTCTATATCCCAACATCACATTTCTCCATTAATAATTTATCTCATTTTCATCATGAACATGAATGAGTCTAGGATTTAATTTTTATTGTTTTAGTATTTTCTCGCTGTCACATGGTCATTGTATGATCATTTCACGGTCAGAAAAATCCAATTGATTTAATATTTTATGTGTTACTTATAATTTTTTGGTACAAAATATTAGTGCAAGATTAAAATAAACAGTGAATATTATTATTATATGGAAATTGGTAATCATGGTTTTTAATATAGATTAAATTTTATTATTAATATTGTGTCTTAATAAGTAATAATATATTTCATGTTTAGTGGGGATAAACATTTTGGAAACAATAAACAATAGACCATGTGAGTTCTATTTTTGTATGGTAATCAGTAAAACAATTAAATTAAATATAATAGTTGATATTTTTAGTTCTATGGGTTTAAAATTATTATTATTGGTTAATATTAAATATGTGAATGAAATACTACACATAATTTAATCGTGAGTCTATTCAATATATGTTGTGAATGTTTAAGATTATTTTTCCAATATCAATGTGCAGGGTGTATTGGTTTTGTCTAATTCTCTTTTCATTGTTTGTGTATGTTTATCTAAACCATGTTGTAAAACTCTGAAATATGGAAATTTATACATTTTGGATATTATAATTTTCTACTCTTTGAATGAAAAACTATGGGGTCCTTCTTTCATCGAGTTCAAACTCACATATACCCCCATGAATTCTACTAGTTTCTTCTGTTATTACTATTGAATTTTCGTTGTATTGTATTCATTATTTTGTGTTAATTATTCTAGTAAAAGTATTATAAATATCCTAATCTGTTTCATTTATCTTTTTTCTCCATTATTGAAGCCTGAATATAGTAATGTAAAGTCAAACTGCATGTATCTCAATTTTACATAGGAGATTTTTGAAAAGAACCATTAATATCATAAATATATAATTCATCATAATTGATTAATATAAATTACATTAAATGATACTAAATTACAATGTTTTTTAGATATAGTTCCCATAAGAACATGGATACAAAAAAACCAGTTCATAGTTGAACTATATAATCTCTCAATGTGGTCTTCGTAAATAACAACCTTATTCGAAATATAGAACATATTACCGTTCATTATAACCTAGTTAAATAAAACAAATGAATGGGTGAGTCGAAATTATTAGTAATGGTAAAAAAGGGAGATATCAACATATAGTTGGAATATGGTTGTGAAATTAACATAATAACATTTGAAACCATTCCATTAATATCATATAGTCATAAAATTTAGAAATTGAATAAATCATGGACGTTCATAATACATGAATAATATTGGAATACAAAAAAATGTCCCATGAGTGAACAACAATAGTATAATTCAACGACTATTGGAATCCATGTTTGTTTAGAAAATTATTTCTTTTGTAGTAATGTATTACATCCAATGTTATTGGAGTGGAATGGGATCAGTAATAAAAACATAAGAGGAGTGAAACTTCACTCTAATGAATATCACAATAGATAAACTCTCTTACTGAATGTGGTTCACTCCCAATTCTTGTCCAGTTTAGCTCATTATATATCATTCATTAAAAATGCATTAGATGGAGATAGATATCATTCATTAAGAAATCCATGGGAAATGAAACAAGTTCAATAATCCTTTCATTACATCATCATAACATAACTCCAGTGAAAGGAATGAGTTTCGTCAAAATATTGTAATAAAAACCATTAATCTTAATGATAATGATTATGGATGGCATCATTGAATCATATACCCTTTAAATAATAAGTAATATTAACATATATCATCTTATATGGAATATTATCATGAATGATCAAATGGAAAATTTTATTGCAAAATCACCATTTCCACTTATAAAATAACATTTTAAATAATAGAATTTCAAATTACGTTATGGAATTTTTTTGGAAACATGTATATAAAAATATAATGTATGTTTTATAATATTGACTAGTTATGGAAGTTACAGTTACCATCATTGGTGTATATGTTAAAACAATGATTTCTTTCACATTTTTGGTAAAAATTCAAAAAAATTGGTAACAACAAATGATTCTAACAGTTGAAAATCAAGTTCAATAGCCTATATAAAAAAATATATCAGTGAATTTGAAAACCCAAGACATTATGATATATTTTAGTTTAAATAGATTTAAATTCATTGATATATTTAGTAACACGCTCCACCAGGTTGAAATGAAATGTGATGCTCGATTAAAATATGGTTATTTAAACCTGATCATTATTATATAGCCATTATGTATATGAGTATTAATAGTTATAAGTAAATTAGGGAAAATGTATTGATTCCTATTTTTTAAAATAAATTTAATGGTAATATATATATATATATTATTTAAAATAATAACTATTTTATTGAAAAAAGTAATGTTTCTGGAAAAACTAAATTTTTCTAAAAGGTTGTAAAGTCCCACATTGTAAAAATAAATTAAAATTAATGTTTATCAAATTTATAAAATTTACATGACCACATAATATTAATTTTATGTATTATACTTTTAAAAATTATCACTATGTTAATTTTAGAGATTATATTGAATATTTCATTTTTTTAATGAATAGTTAAATTTCCAATTTTTATTGAAAGATTATTTTATTTTTAATTATTAACAAAGGGAAATTATATTTTACTTATGATTTAATGTAAAATATATTCAATAATAATAAAATTCACTAATTACGATCATAAGATCAATTTAATATTAAATTTTGTTATTAGAACGTTCTATAATTGTTATAATTTTGTCTATAGAAACCTACACATTTATCGCTTCTACAATTCACTTTTAAAATGAAATATACCACATATATGAACTGAATTTGAGAAAAATTGTTTTATTATCTATAAAATTAATATATATATATATATATATATATATTATAAAAAATAAAACCATTATTTTCCCCCTAATAAATTGGGAAATAGTAAATAATAATAATTACCGCAATTAAGGTAATTATGGTTTTATTGTGGGTTATTCCAAGAATAAATGATTTAAAATGAACTAAATCATTTCAAAAACATGTTTTATCACCATATATCGACCATATAATATCATTGATTCTTGGATGAACCATTTTTTATTCTTATACAATGATACCAATTTAGGTTTAATTGATTCATTAAAAAAACTATAAGTGTGTTCTGTCCCCCACATACAAAATGACACACATTGTCATTCCCACATCACACTTCCAAAGTTGTATTATTCCTACAGAGTTTGCCTTCAAACCAAACACCTGAAATGATCCATCACATACCCAAAGGTAATTCCATATCCCCATGGGTTTTCAACAAGCACTGGGTCGTCAAACAACAAATTAGATGGAAATATTTATCCCAACCTGTTAGAACACATGTAATAAACATACAAACTGAAAGGAAAGAGATTGTGGATGTCTAAAAAAAATTCCATAACTATGATAATATAATTTGAAAAACAAATGTAAATGTATACGACACTCCAATATAAATGTCCAAATGAAAAAGACTCAAATGTTATAGTTCCTTCATGGAATGATGCACACAAACTCCCACCACATCCGTACCAACTACACCACATAGATTACATGAAAACACAACACCACACAAGGTTTTGTTTCCTTTCCTTATATTAGAGGACATAAAATGCTATTCAAACCATGGATGATGTGTGTAGAGAGTGAGTTAACATGATCAATAGGATCCCACCCACGTATTCCATAATAATTCCTTCTATAATAATTTATGTATACACATTGAAAATAAAATTTGGTAAGATATACAATATAGCAATTTTATAGAAAATATGGACACATTTCCTTTTTTTTACATTTATAAAACAAATGTAGGTATATACATATCAAAGAACATTTTCATATAATATTTGCACCATAATAATCATTCATATCATTGAGGAAAAAAATCCATGAAATAAAAAAGAAGAAGAACAAGTATCAGCACCATCGATCACTATTAGAAATACTAGTAGACTACTTATAACACAATCAATAAATTTCACAATCCAAATTCTACAACCTATGTCTAGGAAGAAGGGGAATACCACAATATTAAACCCCATAATAAAGTCATTATCATATCCCTATAACAACAAGAATAAGAGATAGATGAAATCCCCTTGAGAAAACCTCCTAGAAATCATAAAACAAGGATGATGGTCTAAACCTAACCATCCACCTAAGTACCCAAGGTAACCAATGTGGTCATTTTCACAATTCAATCCTATAATTTGAAAACCATTTCCAAACAATTTCACAAATCCATTTCAATGCTTTGAAAATACCCATTTCATTAAATTTTTCAATAAATAGGGGAAACGCATTTGTCTTTAGAAACACATTTCAATACTCCCAAATAAATTTTTCAATTTCATTTTATAAATCTGTTTATAATTCAAGAACAACATGGTACTTTGAAATAATCTTGAGAGAAAACCACCTACCAAAAAACTCTAGTCACACACGCCCGCAATGGGATCCACTAACAACCGAAACCCAACAATGATAATGAAGGCATGAGAACAAAACTAACATCACAAGACTGATCCAATTTATAAAACAAGAGGTCAACAGATAGTGGAGAACCCACATACCTCAAGAAAAAATTCCCTCCACATCACAACCAAAAAACAAATGGCATCCAAAAATGGATCGCACGGCATATCTAGAAGAAGTCATGAATAAGAACCAATTTAGACCAAAAGATCTAATAATACTACCCAAGGGCTTTGTCATGTTCAATAGAAACAATGAATCATAAATGTCACTAAATCAAAGAGATTCGCAATGATCGACAAAAAGATCAAACGTCGATCTGATCTATCGATATGGAGAGGAGTCCCCAAAAATCACCTGGGGATTTTCTTAGGCTGAGATAAAGGGAAAATAATAGAATGACCTGAAACAATGAAACCACAATCCTATTTTTAAAATATTACATGGGATGTAACACCGCTTGTAACCCGGTCACATGACTTGTAACCTCCAAGGTCCCACATACCTAGAAAAACTCATTGCCATGTCTAAAAACCAAATCGTTTTATTAACTCATGATGTGTAACATCTCATATTTTCATGTAACCTCTGATGACGTAATTTCATTAAAAATTTGCATCAAAAACCACTTATATAACATGTAACCTAGTTACATGGTGTAAAATCCTTTTACAGCCTATATAAAATACTGGTTAACCTAAGAGTCCCACAAATAATTGACACCACCATTATATGTATCCTCCCAATTCACTATTTTCATTATATCTAAAAGAAAATGGTGAACCCAGGATGATGATAATGGAATGCTTGATATATTGGCAACAATATATTACAACCTCCCCACAATAATGAATTTATTTCTTCAAGAAGTCATATGGAATATTAAATCCTTATACAAATTTGAGGCTGCTACTCCCTCATCAATGCTTCATGTTCCCTAGTCTCATGAGAATGTTATATGTGTTTTTATAGTAATATGATTAATGTAATAGACTTCTCACACAATACATTCACTTGTGTGTCAATGATCTCAATATGCTATTGTACCCCACTCTCTTGGATTTTAATGATCACAATCACTCTCATCGTGATCTAATATTGTTTCAAGTGTTTTTTGATAGGAAATAGGGTGCCTAGAAGCTGGCCCAAGAAGTATTCAAAGTGGACTGTTTAAGTCCACCGGCCAGCCGGTGTGGGACCACCGGCCAGCCGGTAAGGGCACCGGCCAGCCGGATCCAGCCCATCGGCCCGCCGGTGGACCAGGCAGAAGGCCTTGCCCTCTGCCAGGTGCCACCGGTCCGCCGGTGCCTGGCCACCGGCCAACCGGTGGGTCCAGACAGAATGGCATGCCTTCTGTCCAGACCACCGGCCAGCCGGTGGACTCCTCACCGGCCAGCCGGTGGAACTCCTTGGAATAGTGAGACCTACTGTCTCACCACCGGCCAGCCGGTGGCCTTCTCACCGGCCAGCCGGTGGCTCCTGGGCAGAAGCACTCTCCACCTTCCAAGGCACCGGCCAGCCGGTGGACAAGCACCGGTCAGCCGGTAAGCAAAGTCAAACTAGCCGTTGGAGCTTGACCAGACTTGTCTACTTGATCCCCAACGGCTCCGAAAGCCCTCCAACGGCCATATTGAAGTATTTGGGAGTATTTCTCCTATAAATAGACATCCATGGATGCCGGGAAGACCACCGATCATATACCGAAGCATACCAAAGCTATTTTGATCATTTGAGGCTCCTACGACAACTCTCAAAGGCCACTTGAGATCCAATTGCCATCCTTGAAGCTTGGGCTGCCTCTACATCAACTACACTCACCTCTTGGCGCTCAAGGCTTCCTCTAGTTTGTTCTAACTTATTTACTTCAATTGTTTAGTTCTTAATTGGGTTTGTATTAAAACAAACCACCCTTTTTCTTCATTCTTTCAATTTGGGTTTCTTGCTACAACCATAATAAAAAAGCAAGTTGTAAGAAGGTGATCTAGCCTACCTTAAAACGGCTAGTGGGTTTCTTGCTATAGCCATTAAAAAGCAAGCGGTCGTATAAATCTCCCAACGGTTGAGTTGGGAGCGGAGACGTAGGCTTGAGTTTAAAGCCGAACTCCGTTATCAATTGTGTCTTGCCTTTTTACTTTCTGTTGCATTTAAATTTGTTTTAAATTGTTAATTAATTTTAAAAAGGCAATTCACCCCCCCTCTTGCCATCACCTCCGACCCAACATTTGGTATCAGAGGGAGCGTTTGTGTAATACCTTAACCGGTTACAAACGAAAAATCCATAGTGATGGCTTCTTTCTCACAAGCACCCGAAGGCTATTCCATGACTCGGGCTCCATACTTCGATGGAACCGATTACACATATTGGAAAACACGAATGATTACTTTTCTTAGAAGTATTGGCTATCCTATATATAGAATTGTTATGCAAGGCTACACTCTTTCTAGTAAGGATGAATCTAATTGGACCCCCGAAGACATTGCCAATTTTGAGCTTGATGGCAAAGCCATGAATGCTCTTCATTGTGGGTTAGACCGTAATGAGTTTAATCGTATTTCTACTTGCACCACCTCACACGAAATTTGGAAACTTTTGGAAGTGACCCATGAGGGCACTAACAAAGTCAAAGACACTAGGTTAGATATGTATCGTCAAGACTTTGAGAGTTTCACAATGCACCCACACGAGTCAATCACTGAAATGTTTACTCGTTTTATTGATGTTTGCAATGGGAGAAAGTCCCTTGGTGATGATGTTTCAGCAGAAACAATGGTGATGAAAATTCTTTGGGTCCTACCAAGCTCTTGGGCACCAAAGGTGATGGAAATCCAAGAAGCGAAAGATGTCAAGAAGATGCCGGTTGAAGAACTCATAGGGTCACTCATGACTTATGAGATTACCATGAAGAGGCAAGCCGATAAAGAAGGAAAGATCTTCAAGGAGAAAAAGAACATAGCTTTCAAGGCAAAGGAAGAAAGCTCCTCCGATGATAGTGAATCCGAGATGGCTCAACTAGCAAGGAAAATGAGCAAGTTCATGAAGAAAAAGAAGAAATTTCAAAAGGCACGAAAGGAAGAGCCAAAGGCGGAGAAAGAAATCACTTGCTTTGAATGTGGAAAGAAAGGCCACATCAAACCGGAGTGCCCCATTTTCAAGAAAAGGTTAAAAGAAAAGAAAAACAAGAAGGCCTTCAAAGCATCAACATGGAGTCCAAGTGATGACTCCATGTCTTCAAGCGACTCAAGCGATGAAGGTGGAAAATGCCTAATGGCATTTGATGAGGTATCCTCTTCTCACTCTTCTTCTCACTCTTCTTCCTCATCTTCTTCTTTTGATAATAATATGTCTTATGAAGAACATCAAAATGCAAGAGATCAATTAGAGGAAGGTTTTCACGAACTTACCTCTAAATTTTTGACCTTGAAAAAGAAAAACAAAACTCTTATTTCCGAAAAAGACAAACTTCTCAAAGAAAATGAGGAGCTTGCCCTTAAAGTCAAAAATATTCCAAATGTAGATTCTTTAAATTCTACCATTAAGGATTTGAAGGAATCTCTTGCCAAGTTCACCCGAGGTGAACAAAACTTAACTAAATTGCTAGGTTCTCAGCGTTCGGCTAGAACCACACATGGTCTTGGCTATAACAAGCAATCCACTTTTTCTAGGGCACCCACTACTTTTGTAAGGGGGAGCTCTCAATACAAATTTTGTAATTATTGTAAAAAGACCGGTCACATGATTTATGAATGTGATTGTAAAAATGCTAGGTATGGAAGACCCAAATCCATTACCTACTCGGATGAGTATCATAGAAGGAATCCCTCTAGAACATTATGGGTTCAAAAGTCTCTTTTTGCTAATCTTTCCGGACCCAAACTTATATGGGTACCAAAATCTCTTCTTTCTTGATTTTGTAGGATAAACGCCAAAAGAGTAGGACCTCTAAAGGCTCGTGGTATCTCGACAGCGGTTGCTCAAGACACATGTGTGGCGATCCCTCCGAGTTCAACTCACTTGAAGAATTCGATGGAGGATATGTCACCTTTGGTGATAACTCAAAAAGCAAGATCGTCGGAATAGGTACCATTGGTTTTGGTAGATCCTCTTTTATTAAAGATTTTTTATTAGTTAAAGGTTTAAAGCATAATTTAATTAGCATTAGTCAACTTTGTGATAGTGGTTTTTCAGTCAATTTTCAAAATGATTTATGCAATGTGTTAGATTTTCAAAACAAGTTGATATTTTCTGCTTCCCGTTTTCAAAATGTTTACATTATTGATTTAAAATCTCTAGCTAGCCAAAATGTTAAATGTTTAAGTGCTCTTGACAATGAGTCTTGGCTTTGGCATAGAAGATTGGGGCATTGTAGCTCTCATTCACTTCTAAAGCTTAATAAGAACAAGCTCATTCGTGACCTTCCTAAACTTAAATTTAAGAAAGATTTGATTTGTGAGCCATGCCAACTTGGTAAGCAACACAAGTCTTCTTTCAAATCTAAGAAGGAAGTGTCCACCTCAAAATCTCTTGAACTCCTTCATCTTGATCTTTTTGGTCCTTCTCCCGTAGCAAGCTTAGGTGGAAAATCCTATACCTTAGTTATTGTTGATGACTTTTCTCGTTTTACTTGGGTTTTCTTTTTAGCCCACAAGAATGATGCTTGTAAAACCTTTTTGAAATTCTCTAGGAAAGTAGAAAACGAAAAAGGATATAAAATCATATCTCTTCATAGTGATCATGGTGGTGAATTCGAGAACAAAGAATTCGATGAATTGTGTTCCTCTCAAGGATACAATCACACCTTCTCTGCCCCTAGGACTCCTCAACAAAATGGAGTGGTTGAAAGGAGAAACCGAACTCTCCAAGAAATCGCTCGAACCCACCTTAGTGAATTCGACCTCCCTCAATATTTTTGGGCCGAGGCGGTAAACACTACTTGTTATACTATTAATAGAGTCCTTGTAAGACCCCTTCTTAAGAAAACCCCCTATGAACTTTGGAAAGGCAAATTGCCCAAAGTTGGTTATTTTAAAGTGTTTGGGTGTAAATGATTTATCCTTAACACAAAAGATAACCTAGGGAAATTTGATGCCAAATCCGATGAAGGTATTTTTCTTGGGTACTCCAACTCAAGCAAAGCCTATCGTGTCTTCAATAAACGTTCAAAAACCATCGAAGAATCATCTCATGTCAAATTTGATGAAACTCTTCCAAAACCTCACCCGGTCATTGAGGATGTTGAAGATAAGCTTGAAAAGCTTCATTTGAATGATTCATCTTCTCCTCCCAAGGAGGATGACCATCAAGAACCCTCTTCACCTTCTTCACCTTCCACCTTGCCTAAGGTTTGGAAACCTTCTAGAGACCATCCTTTAGAAAATGTCATAGGTGACCTTCAAGCCGGTACTCGAACTAGAAGATCTATCCTCAATGAAGTTGAACATCAAGCCTTCATTTCTCACCTAGAACCTCAAACCGTTAATGATGCCATTAATGATGAGAATTGGGTTCTTGCAATGCAAGAGGAACTAAATCAATTCTCTCGAAATAATGTTTGGAATCTTTGTCAAAGACCCAATGATCATCCAATTATTGGCACTAAATGGGTTTTTAGGAACAAACTTGATGATCAAGGAAACATAACCCGGAACAAGGCTCGCCTAGTAGCTAAGGGCTATAATCAAGAAGAAGGAATCGATTATGGTGAAACCTTTGCCCCCGTTGCTAGGTTAGAATCCATTAGGATCTTGTTGGCATTCGCCGCCCACTTAAATTTTAAGCTTTTTCAAATGGATGTTAAAAGTGCTTTTTTAAATGGTTTTATTTCTGAAAAAATCTTTGTTGAACAACCTCCCGGTTTTGAAGATCCAAAATTTCCAAATCATGTTTTTAAGTTAACCAAGGCTCTTTATGGCTTAAAGCAAGCCCCTCGGGCTTGGTATGAGCGGTTAACAAAATTTCTTTTAGAAAATGATTTTAAAATGGGTCAAGCCGATTGTACCCTCTTTTTAAAACACACTTCAAAAGATCTTTTAATCGTCCAAATTTATGTTGATGATGTTATCTTTGGTTCTACCAAAGAATCTCTTTGTACTGATTTTTCAGATTTAATGAGAAAAGAATTTGAAATGAGTTTTATGGGAGAATTGAAATTTTTTCTTGGTTTTCAAATCTTTCAAAATTCAAAAGGTATTTCTCTAAGCCAAAGCAAATACACAAACGAGCTTCTAAGTCGTTTTGGTATGGATCAAGTAAAGGAAATTAGTACACCCATGAGTACTTCATGTAAGCTTACGTTAGACGAAGCCGGGAAACCGATGGATAACAAGCTTTATAGGAGTATGATCGGGAGTCTACTTTACCTAACTGCGACCCGTCCTGACATCATGTTTAGTGTTTTCCTTTGTGCTCGTTTTCAAGACAATCCTAAAGAATCCCATCTTAAATAGGTCAAAAGAATTTTTAAGTATTTAAAAGGATCCAAAAATCTTGGTTTATTTTATCCCTCAAATACTTCTTTTGAACTATCTTCTTATTCGGATGCTGATTTTGGCGGATGTCAATTAGATCGTAAGAGTACTAGTGGAACCTGTCATCTGCTAGGCAAGTCCCTTGTTTCGTGGAGTAGCAAGAAGCAAAATTGTGTTGCTCTTTCTACTGCCGAGGCCGAGTATGTAGCCGCTGGCAATTGTTGTGCCCAAATTATTTGGATGCAACACACTCTCTTGGATTATGGTCTTTCCTATGATCATGTCCCTATTCGGTGTGACAACACTAGTGCCATTAGTATCTCTAAGAATCCAATACAACATTCTAGGACAAAGCACATATAATTAAGGCATCATTTCCTTCGTGACCATTTTCAAAAAGGAGATATCACTTTGGACTTCATTCCTACTGATTTCCAATTAGCTGATATTTTTACCAAACCGCTCCCGGTTGACCGTTTTGATTTTATTAAAGGGGAGTTAGGAATGATTCGTCAATGAGCACTATTAAATATTTGACTTTCTTGGCTTGCTTATATTTTATTTTTATTAGAATTTTTTAAACATTTTTTCTTAATTCTGTTTTTTATATTTTTTATGACTTTTAGTGCCACCGGTCAACCGGTGGTACATCACTGGTTAACCGGTGGTGTCGGGTTTTGCTTAATGGGCCGGCCGGGGAAAGGGTTAAAATTTATTTTAAAACCCTTCCTCCCTCATTTCTCTCTTCTCTCTCGGGTTGCTCCTCCTAAAACCGCAGGTCCTCCAAACCCTAGCCTCTCTTCTTTGTTTTGGATCTCTCAAACCTCCTTTCTTCTCTCAATCTCTCTCTTTTTAGCTCTTTTTTCCATCATGGGACCTCGATCTACTCGCAAAGGAAAGGGAATCGCTCAAGAAGCTCCTCCTCCTCCTTCCATCCCTCAACTCCCGGACATTTGGCATGACAAAGTCATTCTGCCGGGTAGGGTAATTGATTATTCTTGGCTGTCTACTGCTCGTCTTGAGCTTTTCTCGATTATTGAGTATCAACATTGGAATTATTTCTTTGAACCCCCTGAGAAGGATGTCATTTATCCTCTTCTAGTCAAAGAGTTCTATGCTCATTTGATGTGGTCCGTTTCTGATGACATTGATACCATCTCCTCCACTGCTCTTGGGAAACCCATCACTATCACTTCGTTGGAGATTGCACGGATGCTCGGGGTTCCTCATGTTGGACCCCATGCTTTTCCTCAGGGGGAGTTTCCTCGGGACCATGAGTTTGATATAGCCGTAGCCCTTGAGCATCTCACAGGGCAGCCCACAAATCCCATTGTCAAGCTCTCCCAACTCTCTCCTAACCATCGTATTATTGAGCGACTCATTCAAACTTCCCTTGCGCCCCGTATCGGGGATCATGATAATGTCAAATTCATTGATATTTATCTTCTCTCATTTATCACCCGAGGCATACACTTCAATTTGGTCCGGTTTCTGTTCCGGGCCATGACTTATGTGGCTGAGCACCCGCGCCGGTCCAAAACTCTACCCTACAGACGCTTCTTGACTAAAATCTTTTCCCTTCTTGATGTGCCTCTTCATACTACTTCCTTCGAGCAGCCAACGAAGGATAGCATAGTAAATTTTATGATGGTGCAACGAATGAACATCCGTTGGCACCCTTGGCGTCAGGAATGGATTGTCGACAAGGACGGTCTTCTCAAGGCCTACTCTCCTCAGACTCATTCCCATCCTCCTACCAATGCCATGCCTCCTGCTATCGCCGCTGCCTATCCTCTTTCAGACAGTGAGGATAGTGATGATGATGAAGAGGCAGGAAGTGGTGACAGCGAAGGTGAGGTTGATGCTGCTGCTGATGAGGAGGCTGGAGAGGGTGATGATGCACCTGAGCCTGCTGAGGCTGTGCCCCCTCCTGCTGATGCTGGTGGCTTGCCGGTGACGGCTGATCAGTTCCTACGCTTCCAGGATCAGATCGAGACCCGGCTGGACTTGCAGTTTTCCTACATCAGCTCTCAGTTTGATCAGCTCCACTCACGGATTGATTCTCTAGATCGTCGCTTTGAGGCGGTCCAGGCTCCTCCGGCTCCTCAGACCTTCAGGCGCCGCCGTCACTCTCGGCCCTCTAGGAGTGAATAGAGCCGTTCCTGTTTTTTGGCTTGTATTTGTATTTGTATTTGTTTTTTTTTAACTTCCTTTGTATCGTTTCATCTTTTATGGAATTCAAGTTATCTTATCTATCCATCCTTTTTGTCATTACTTATTAGTATTTTTCTTTCATAATTTTTCTCCTATTTTGATAATCCCAAAGGGGGAGAAAACTTCTCTATTACATAGTTATTTATTAAAATGCTCTTTTTACAAGTTCCTTTTTAAGTTATTGATGTCATCAAAATCTGTTTTAAATGGTTAAGTTATTGTTTTCAATTGATTTCTTTAAAAAATGGCATTTGGTTGCAATTTCAAAAATAACCCTTTCTCAGTATTTCAATGCTTTCAAGATCATTATATTTGGCACGTCTCTATGTTTTCCAAGTTCAAATTGTTTATTTAAGTTTTCAATTGACATACCCTTTTTTAAAGCTTTCATACCCTTTTTTTTAAAAGTTTTTTTTTGTGATTGTGATCATCAAAATAGGGGGAGATTGTTGTACCCCACTCTCTTGGATTTTAATGATCACAATCACTCTCATCGTGATCTAATATTGTTTCAAGTGTTTTTTGATAGGAAATAGGGTGCCTAGAAGCTGGCCCAAGAAGTATTCAAAGTGGACTGTTTAAGTCCACCGGCCAGCCGGTGTGGGACCACCGGCCAGCCGGTAAGGGCACCGGCCAGCCGGATCCAGCCCATCGGCCAGCCGGTGGACCAGGCAGAAGGCCTTGCCCTCTGCCAGGTGCCACCGGTCAGCCGGTGCCTGGCCACCGGCCAACCGGTGGGTCCAGACAGAATGGCATGCCTTCTGTCCAGACCACCGGCCAGCCGGTGGACTCCTCACCGGCCAGCCGGTGGAACTCCTTGGAATAGTGAGACCTACTGTCTCACCACCGGCCAGCCGGTGGCCTTCTCACCGGCCAGCCGGTGGCTCCTGGGCAGAAGCACTCTCCACCTTCCAAGGCACCGGCCAGCCGGTGGACAAGCACCGGTCAGCCGGTAAGCAAAGTCAAACTAGCCGTTGGTGCTTGACCAGACTTGTCTACTTGATCCCCAACGGCTCCGAAAGCCCTCCAACGGCCATATTGAAGTATTTGGGAGTATTTATCCTATAAATAGACATCCATGGATGCCGGGAAGACCACCGATCATATACCGAAGCATACCAAAGCTATTTTGATCATTTGAGGCTCCTACGACAATTCTCAAAGGCCACTTGAGATCCAATTGCCATCCTTGAAGCTTGGGCTGCCTCTACATCAACTACACTCACCTCTTGGCGCTCAAGGCTTCCTCTAGTTTGTTCTAACTTATTTACTTCAATTGTTTAGTTCTTAATTGGGTTTGTATTAAAACAAACCACCCTTTTTCTTCATTCTTTCAATTTGGGTTTCTTGGTACAACCATAATAAAAAAGCAAGCTGTAAGAAGGTGATCTAGCCTACCTTAAAACGGCTAGTGGGTTTCTTGCTATAGCCATTAAAAAGCAAGCGGTCGTATAAATCTCCCAACGGTTGAGTTGGGAGTGGAGACGTAGGCTTGAGTTTAAAGCCGAACTCCGTTATCAATTGTGTCTTGCCTTTTTACTTTCCGCTGCATTTAAATTTGTTTTAAATTGTTAATTAATTTTAAAAAGGCAATTCACCCCCCCCCCCCTCTTGCCATCACCTCCGACCCAACATATGCTGCTCCAAAAAAGAGAAATCTGGCTCTAACTAATTTATTCTCAACATAGAATGTGAGTGAGATCTGGATGATACATCTTGTGCTGGTATTTGCTGAAAAATTTCAAGGTACCTTAAAACTGAACCAAAAAATTATTACTGATAATAATCCTTCACAAGACAATCAGTGGCCTCAAACAATCCAACATATATTAAATCCAAATTCCCTACTTTCAATGTCAATGTTGACTTATCAAAGGTGAGGCACTCATGACAACCATGTAACCAATGTAATACTCTAGAGGAATACTCCAAGTATCCACATACAATTCTGTCGACTCTGAGTTTTAACCAGACGTCGATGTACAACATGAATATTTTTTATGTATCCTGGATTAAACATGGCCTAACCAAAGAAAAATTTCACTTATCATCCCAACAAAGAGGCGATCTTCATTTGGAACCATTCAACACCAAAAATGGTTACAATTATATCAATGACTGATAACTATTTTTATAAAACATCAAAACTAGTTATAGATGGATATCCTATAATCTGATGAAATCCAAGATGCATTCATGAATCATATTCTCTTAGATCTAAATCACATGCTCTGTTAGACCATCTGTCTGTGGATTTTATGTTGTTCTCAACATGACATGAGTTCACATTGAATCTTGGATAATCTTGCAAAACATTGAGTTATTCCTATAATCTCTACTTGAAACAATGGTTGAATCACTCCCATGTAACATATCTATCTTCATTTACATATATCGTACAATGTTCATTATCTCTAGGTGTACACATGATCAGAAATAAATTAGTATAATTCCTCAATCCAACAAGGATTATCCAAATATAATTTTTCTCTATTATATATAAATTTTATTAATCAAAAAATCATTGGTACCTCAACACATTCCTAGATCAGAAATAAAATAGAATGATGAAAACTATATAGTTTCAACTACTCTGCCTTTATACATTGGTAGGTGTAATAATAGGACAAATAATCTGTATTTTCATGGTTCATAGACAATAACTAGAATCCTAATATCATTTC
This sequence comes from Viscum album, assembly GCA_963277665.1. NCBI lineage: Eukaryota > Viridiplantae > Streptophyta > Magnoliopsida > Santalales > Viscaceae > Viscum > Viscum album. The sequence goes on from OY728158.1 coordinate 439,282,193, forward strand.
ATAATACATCTTCATTGTTCCTAGATGTAAAACCAATGATGATTTGTGATAATAATGGAATACTAAAATCCACCAACATTCCTGGAAAATAACCTAATTCAAAAAGTGTATGATACTATCTAAAAAAGGAGAACAACCATAATTGGACATCCTACCATAAAGGCTTTTTCATACTTTTCTAAACTTGTCATCCTACTACTGAATCAGTAAAATAGATTCCAATAGAGATTATGATGACTAAAAAATCATCATAACCATAATTGAAACATCCACCTAAGCATCATAGTGAATCTATGTGAGATCCCCTTAATTTTCTACTCCTTGTTCTACTGCTGAACTACCTCTGAGTGTACCTTCCTCCTAAGAGAATCCGCATCGACATTCCCCTTCCCTGATGTGTAGGAGATATCACAATAAAATTTATAAACTTATTTACCCATAATCATTGACTACGATTCAATTATTTTTTGGAAAAAATACAACTCAAACTCTTATGATCATAAAATAAAATCAACCCTTCCCCAAAGGGATAATGCCACTATCATTTTTGTGCATTCATAACTCTTTGAAGTACTAAATCTTTAGTGGGGTAATTAATCTCATTCATTCAAATCTAATTAGAGTTTTAATACATTACATTTTCATCCTATAAAAGTGTGCATCCCAGACCTTCAAGAGAGTCATCACAAAACCCCACATACCCATTATTGGGATCATGTAAGATCCAAATAGGATCTGATTTTAGAAGTTGGTTGGATAATCAAAAAAAGTCGGACACATCTCATCCCATGTGAATTTCACTACTATATAGTTAAGATAAGTAAATGGAGACACTATCTAAGATAAATCCTTGACAAACATTCGGTAGAATCCAACAAGACCATGAATGAATTGAATATCAAATACATTATGTGGTTCTTTCCATGATAAAACATTCTTCTCCTTTTCATGATCATACAATAAGCCAGTATTAGAATTATTTTTCACCAAGAACATCATGTCTCGAATCGATAAACTAAATTGATATTTCAATCCATATAAATGAGGAATTCGTAGAATTTATAGAACCAAACTCAGATAGTTCTTGTGGTCATGTTGATATTTAAAATAAACAAGAATATTATCCATGAATACTACGATGAAAGTTTCAATAATTTTTTTAAATATAGTTTTCATCAATTCAATTAAAACTACAAGAGTTTTAGTTATAAAAGAGCATCGAAAGATATTTTTAATGGCCATACCTTCTCATGGAAGCCTTCTTTCCTTTATCAGGATTTTGATCTCTAAGATACTGATAACCTATTAATAGGTAAATCGTAGAAAACTATTTTTTCTCATTTGACTAATAAAAAAATCATCCACATGAGGAAAATAAATTTTTTCTTAACTATTAACCATGTCAACTTTTTATAGTCCACCCACTACTAGAGGAGACCATCTTCCATCTTGTCAAAGGGAACAAAGGAATACCATGTAGAAACAATAAGGCTAACAAAACCTATTTCTAATAGGTAATCCAATAGAATATGAGTATGTTTAGATCTGCTAGTTCTATATGATAAGAAGGTATCAATATCTACTGTGTACATGGAAATAGGTAAATTATAAACTATAGCTATCTGTCGAAAGGAAGAATTGAGAAGTCTTTTTCAATAATGTAAGGAAACCCTTGAAAAACCACATGAAGATAAATAGTAGCAGAAAAATCATTGATATAAATTGAAAAATAGACAATTATAATTGGATCTCTAAGTAGGAAGGCCTAGAAAAACCTAATCTTGGGTCTCACTCTACTTAAAACACAAAAGATATCCCATCAGCAATATGAAATGAGACACAATTATGATAACAATAAACCTAAGATCATTGAGTGACTAGTGAATACATACCAATGATGATGTTAAATATATCCAGATCCAGAATGAGAAAACCCCAGACCAACTCTATATAAGCTATCATAAACAAACAAGAACACTAAACCCCCTAATCATTCCACTAACTAAGAGGTATCACAAAAATAATTATAAAAAAATATGTTCTATTTAATGTTTAATATTATCAAGTAAAAAAGAAAAAATTAATGATTGGGAGGCACCAATATCATGTAATAAAATTTCAACTGAATATTCTATAATGATAGTACCTTTCACTATCATCCAAAATGAATCGACATCTCTAGGACAATCATATACTGTGTGAATTTTATTCACTATTAAGGGAAATTGATAGATTTGTGTAGTATTTAAAGAATTATAATGAACATAATCATCCCTTGAAGTTGTAAAACTATAAATATAATGATGCATAGTCACATCCTAATAGAAGAACCATAAATGGCTAGTGAGTCCATGTATATTAAACGACTTTCTGGTAATTGGAAATGATTTCATTTTGTGTCCATCATTTACACACTAATAGAAAAATCATAGGTACACTTCTAGATATAGAAGACAAAGTAGAAGAGGATAGCTGTTGAGACACACAACCATCACTCTTGCGATGATCCTGCCACATCCTCTTCTTCCCATACACGCCATTGAAATTTCCCATTACAGAAGAGGGGAGGTGGAAAACCCAAACTTTACTGCCATATCCATAGATACTCTCATATATTTTTATACTTTCACCTCATAAGTATTAATATATAACATAAACACATGAGATATAATATCCATTTTCAAACCCTATAGGTACATCTGATCATTTAACTCATACTTCATCACCATTTCTAGAGTGAGACATAAATATCAGCAAACTGATAGTTTTATACTGACAAAGAATCCTCTCCCTGTCACAAGTAATAAAACTCTAGTCTTTTAGACAACATTTGGGACTTTGCGTAATATTGATTGAAGAACATTGTATTGAAACCCTTCCAATCCAAGTCCACATGTCAATCATCATTGACTATGAAATCCCACCACTTATTGATGGAACACTCAAGCTTGAACATTCAATAATTTACCTTGATATTTCCTATCGTCTCCCAGATGTTTAAGATTTGATCAATCCTATCTACCATGTTCTCCATCTATTGAGGTTGATTAATTCTATTAATGGATGGTGTCTTCTTGGGAAATAATTCTCGTGATCGATATTTTTATCTTCTATATACTATAACGAACTCAGCCACCATATTATGAACACATGACAATGGTTGATTTGAATAATTAACTTCCTATATGATAGTCTTGATGTCATTATATTGCACTAGTAGATTCCATTATGGATAATTAGCTACACTATTATGAGTAACTCTTGGAAGAAGTCTCTACGGTATACTATTTCTTACTAAAATAGATGAAATGAATAGGCAATAGTGTAAATATTAGTTCAAACTAGAAAACACATAAGCACAAACTGATATTTAAAAGAAAACCGAACACAAGAGACACATATCCCAATATCCTATGGAATCTTGATTATAGTCAAGACAAGATATGGCCATGAAGTTATCGTAACATGCCTCTCAAGTCACAATAGTCCAATCTTCAGTCTAACAGATGTACCAAAATAAAGTGTCTTAAGGAATAACCTACTCTGATAACAATTTGTAATGGGATGACCTAGGTTTCCCTAATACCGTGCTCCCATCCCAAACCATCACATATGTGATGGTCGTTATCGACCCTCATCAGCCAGTGAAAAACACATATGAATTGAACAAAAAGCCAGAGGGAATGATTTCAGCCAACCTCTATGAACTCATGTCATATATTCACATAAGAAAAATAAAGAGACATGATAAATCTAGAAATTATATTCCAAAACCATAAGAAGAAATAAAAAAAGTTGATTGTAGCTGAAACTACAAAAGATAAGTGCAACTACAAAGAACCCAACAAAATAGATACTCCATACGATGTAACATATAAACTCCCACCATCTCATCACCAGTTACCCAACCCAACTAACATGAAACCCCACCACCTCACTACGACACATTTCTATTACCTTGTTCAGAAGACATTGAACGGTCTACACACCATTGAATATGTACATAGGGTATGAGATATCAATATCAATACGATAACAACTAGCTGTTCTAAAACAATTATTTGTGTTATAATATATTTAAGAGAATTTAAAATAAAATAAGGTATGCTTACTAGAAAAGAAGTATTATGGAAAACATGGAAACATTTCCCTTTTTTCATAGTTATAAAACTAATGATGGTATATCAATTCTAAAGAACATTTTCATATCACTCATTCATAAGTGAAAAGAATCATATCATGGATGAAACAAAAAATACCTGAAATTCAATACAGAATCACATGTATCAACACCAGGGATCACTATAGTTTATACTAATAGACTACTCGTACTAGAATCAATCAAATGTACAATCTGAATTTTAGAACAAAGTACTGGGATGCAGAGGAATACACCATGAGAAACCCCTTAACAATGTTAGCATCAGTCCACTAGAACAATATACCTAGGAAATAAAGGAAATTACCAAGAGAAGAACTCCAGATAATCACCAAACAGGGGAAAAGGCCTCGGATAAACCTTCCACTTAATAACCCAAGGTATCCGGTGTTCTCATTTTCGCAATTCAATCCAATACTTTCAAAACCATTCGAAAACCATATCAATTTTTTCACATTTGTCAATAATAAGGTAAGAACCATTTATTAGCCTCTTCTCAACAGACCCAAAAAAATCATTCCAATTACCTTTATAAATTAGTTTATATAGAAGAAACATTAAGGTTTATAAACATTGGATAGCGGTAGAACCACATACCTCAAAACATTGCTTGTACAAGCCATCAATGGGGTCTACCAACTAAAAAATACCAAAAAAAGATAATGAAGGACCTAGAATCCAACACACATCACACGATTGATCAAATTTAGAATCCATTGGGACAGTAGAATGGAGGAAACCCACAATCCTCAAGAAAATATGCAAACCGTACAACAACCAACAATGAAATAGCCCCTTGAATTGGATCACAAAATAGGTCTATAAGTTGACATGAACAAGAAAATTTTTGAACAAAAGATATTAAATTTCAATCCAAGGGAACTATGGAGATCAATGTTAATGAGGAATATCAAATGTCACTTACTAGAAGAAATGCACCACAACAACAATGAAGATCAAACATTGATCTGATTGTTTTAGAAATAGTTGAATCTTATAAAATCACTTGGGAATTTCCATGGGTTGAGAGGAAAGGTGAACTAGAAAATAAACCAAAACAAAAGGTCATATAATTATTTTAAAAACTATATAGGACCTATTACATGGTGTGTAACCTTGTTTCACGATGTGTAACCTTCAAGGTCCTAAATACAGCCAAAAATGCCACCATGGATTAAATACCATCCTTTTATTAACTACATACATGTATGGTATCTTCACATCATGTAACCTCTGAGATCTTAATGTATTTTAGGAGTTGCATCCAGTAGAACATACATTTCTTTTTTCACAACTACAAGATGTGAAATCCTCTGGTAGACTATAGAAAGAGTCGTCTAAATATAAGATTACAACAAATTTCTGACTTCACCATTATAGGAATCATCTCAATCCTTTTGACTATATACCGATATGAAGAAAGGGAAATCATGATTAGGATAATGTAATACTTGATAGATTTGAAACAAGATGTAAAAAACCTATTTTCTAGTACCTAAAAATTAAAGATTAAAATTACAAAAAAATATCTTATATTTCTTATTGTGATTTTTAATCCCTTCTAATATGTTTGTAGGAATAATAAAAGAGGATATACATTGGAGAGGTAATGATTTTAAATATTAGTTGTTTTTTATATATATTTAATCATTTATCATTTATTCTTAAATATTTATAATATAAAAAAATAGAATATATACTATGTTTTTTTAATTTTAATTTCATATCCAAGATTCATCTCCATATACCTAAAATGGGAAACAAAAACTTCAATTTTGTGTATGGAAGTATTAGATTTTGTGAACCGATGTAATTTGGTTTCAATCCAAATACATAAAGGAAGGATATAATTATGTATTTAGCATATTTATTTGATGTTTATGACATTATTATACTTCTCAAATTGTTATATTAATTATACAATCTTACATACTATTTCATGTTTGATATGATATTGTCCATCATGTGTACAACAAACTACCACCTCACCAAGCGATGTGACTCATTTTTTTTCATAGTCCTTAAATGAATCGAATTAAGGTTAATGTAAATGAATATATTTCCCATTTATAATAGAAAAATAATTCTATAAATATAATATCACATACATTTTTTTACCTTATAATCTATTGTAAATTAATAATGTATCTCAGAGGTTTGTGTGGACTATCTCCTCCATGTAGTTATGTGATGTCTCTTCTGTTTTTTAAAAAAATGTAATAAGGGTGTATTTGATTAATATAAATTAAATATATGAAATAATAATGATTATAGAAAAATTAATTAATATTTTTTTTAATTTCCTTCCATACATCGATATTGTTGGAAACATAATTCATGGACATGTATTGTATATCAGACCCATGAACGACGTAGTCCATTTTCTATATATATCTTTAATAAATCACCATATATAAATATATTGTGAATAGATATTTTAATTATATCAGAGATAATTATTTTTTGATTATGTATCCAAGATTATATTAAAAGGTTCAAAATTACCAAATTAAAAAATACATGAAAAACAAACAATTAACACCCAAAACAGTGATTTTAACAATGGTTTTTAAGTAAAATTTGATAAAAGAAATTAATAAATCATATAATGTTATAAATATATGATTATAATTATTATATATATAGATATATATGTAAAAATACTATATATATTTTAGTTGAGATTCAGAAAAATATGATGTAATTCAAACCTGAGGTAAGGGGTTGTCATCTCACTTTAACTTTTTTGATATATATGGAACACACACCACTTCTTTATTTTATGATGTTTATATACTAAAAATTTGATATGTTATATCATAAATGTATTAATATTAATTTTATTTAACTTATATTTTTTTTTCTTTTATGGGTATTTAGATTAAGAATTACACAATGTGGTATGGTTTTATTTCAAAATCTAATCTTTATTTGGAATAATATTTATTGAAGTCTCCCTCACATGAATTATTAAATATTATTATACCAATTTCAAGAAATATTCTTCCCCTATGGTATTAAATGGAAATTTTCAAGTAATAGTTCCATTCTCCCACTTATTGAAACATTAAATTATTAAAAAAATGATTTTAAGAATAGTTATCATTATTTTTATTTTTTATCAAAAATCTCTTTTCATCAAAATACATGTTTCATAAAAAAGTTTTAAAAATTGTTTTTAACCATTTAAAAAAGTTGTATTCAAGAAATGTTTTCAATTTTAATTTTTTAAAATATATTCTAAAAAGAATCATCATATAATTTTCACAACAAGGTTTTTTTTTGTTTACTAAAAATTGGAAAAAAAATATTTATTTAATGTCTATGGAATTTATGAAATTTGACGCCTTCATTAAAACAAATTCTTTAAATGATTATTGTACATGTTTTAAATTCTTTCATTATAATAAATTTATATTTAAATATTCTTATGAATTTGTCTTTTAAAATGTGATTTTCCATGTGAAATGTTTAATTTCTTCAAGAATTTAATTTAAATACAATTTGTTCTATATTTATATTCACTAATGACTTAAAAAAGTACTATAATTACTTTTCACAAAGTATTTATTTTATTGATATAGTCTTTATTATTTCATTTGATGGATTATGAACATTTCAATTTAAGATGTGAAACTATATTTCAATTCATCATATTATTTAGGATGGTTAATGTTCATATTTATTTAATTGTGGAAGGTAATAAATTTTTTATGTTATATTTTCAAACATATAGTTAATGAATTTTATGATACCCCACATTCAAATGAATAATGAATTTGCCTTTCTATGTGACTTGTGTGGCCTATATATAGGTAACCCCTTAATTCCATGATAGGTCTCACAATAAAATTGAGCTGGCCAAATTAAATTGGTGTTTACTAAAAAATTTATATTATGATTTGATAGATCTTAAAAAAAATTAGATGTTCACGATTTTTCAATCGCTCATTGTGAGATAAGTTAATAATATCTATAGTAATATTCGACTAGTTAGAATATGTATGGATGAAATTCATGATTATGTCAATATTTTTAATTCATTACTAGATAATAATTTATTTTTAACAAATTATGATCATATTATTGTTTAAATAGAATGATTTCAAAATATTTACCATTACACATTGATTATTCTTATATATTCAGGACATATTCGATTGAATGAATCCCCTTACTGAGTGTCTAAGGACACAACATTATTATGTTTTTTCCCTATGATACAAGGATTTTTTTTATTAATATGTGTGGAATGCTAAGGGTAATAATGGTGATCTCATATAAAACAAATTTTTTGTTTTTTATTTTCTACTTTAATACAAATTTTATGTATGTGTCTATTTTACCAATACTATTTAAATATTCATTCCTTATATATGTGATTCCAAATATCTAATTCCAATGTAATACATTATCCACTAGATTTGGGAATCGAGGTTTTGGATTGGTACTGATGGTATCATAGGTTGTTTAGTGGAATCCATGGGATTTTTATTTCAGAAAATATAAATTAGAGAATATTTCCAAATGAGTTAATGTATGGAAAATTCTATGTACTATATCACATCCTAATATTTTTTTAGGGTATATATTATGTGGCTTCCCTATCAATACATCTCTATATAGGGACTAAAATTAGACATGGTCCTGAAATATAAGTTACTATAGGTAATAACTCTGAAAAGGGAATCTCAAACATGAATATTATTTTAACGAGAAATTTATAATGGTACATAATATGAACATATTTTCACCCTCATAGAGGACTTGGTTCAGATAATTAAAATATTTTTAACAAACCATTATGAAAATTTTAAAAATATTTTTATGTGTTTGAAAATTTCACCTTGAGACATTGTTTATGAATATTATATTATACATTCAATTATTATTAAATTTTGGTTTATTATTTCATTAGTTTTCTATTATAAATTATGATACATATTTTTATGATCTAATTTAATGTATTATATTTTTTATAAATCATGTCTAGTTTAAAAAAATAAACCATATCAGTTACCACAGTCACATGTTATATAATTATTTTTATTTGATGGGATTATGACATTCATTGAAAGGGAACCTATAACCAAATAATTGTAATCATTCAAAGAAATAGTGTCTTCTGCTAACTAAACATGAAATTAATTCTCTATGTATTATGGATAAAATGTAGAGAAATGTATGAAGTGGAAAATAGGGAAAAAATGTATATGGTGGAGAAGGTAAATAAGTGGTTTCCCATAATAGATAATTATTGAAATAAAGACCCATGTACATTCTAGAATGGAATTGGAGTATTCAACAAGAGTGAAGAGAAATACCTTAAATAATGTGAATGAATTGGTATGAATGAAAAATGTTAGTATTATTGTTTTAATTATAATAAGATGGTTCACTATAAAAAACAATTCCCCACATGTCAATGAATATACCTCCAATTAAGCCAAGGGATTAATGAAAAGCTTATGTTATAACTATGACTGGAGTGGAATTATTATGTTCTTATTTAGTAGATGGAATATCTATCTTGTCCTTGTATAATCCCATTAACTCATTTACTTCACAAAAAATGATATGTAATATAATTATATTTTAATCCATTAAAATGATTGGTAGAGTCTTTTGGAAAAAAGGATTTTAGTGAATAGATTCTATTATTTTTGGAAAAATGTTCCCTATATTAAAACCTAATATCAATATCATTGTCTTTCGATACAACTTTTTTTATGTAGAATATTAAAAAATGATCTTTTTGAGAACCATAGTGTAGTATACAAAAAACGTCCATTGTTTTTAATGTAAGAAAATCCTATCCTATTTTATAATAAAAAAAAGTATATGAAATTTGAAAAATTATTTAATTTATTAATACATTATTTCAACCAAAAAAATTTCTAAAAAAAGTGATTTGTAAAATTATTAAGTTGAATTTTTTTAAAAGAAAAACTAAATGGTTTTAATTCAAAAAGTCATGCCAGAGGGTATCTTAATAAAAATACGTTATTGTTTCTAATGTCTGTATTTTAATGTAATTTCATAATAGTTATTTTCTATTATAAAAATGATGTTGTTCATTTTTAAATTCCTTCCATATGTGAAGAAATACATTGTATTTTATATATATCAATTTTTTGTTAATAATTTATTTCAAAAAATACCAAATTTTTCATAAACCCATTAAAATTTTGAATGGAACATTTGAATATAAAAAAATTAATTAATGTAGAAAATAATTTTTTTTAATGATATGAAATTAAATTATAAATGAATTTATACAATATTTTTTAATTAAGAAGTGATTTTAATCATAATTTTTTTTATTAATTAATGATTAATATATTGTCTAAAAATATGAACTTTTCATATTAAAAGGCCTTATTTGAAAACTTATTCAAATCATTCCAAAAAATTTAAAATCTGATAATATATTTAAATAAAATATCAAAACATTTTATAAAGACAATGTACATTATTAATATTGTTAATTTAAAATATTTATATATTTAATTACAAGTATAATTTATTTATATTTATGATATAATCATATATTTTAATATGTAGTAATTAACATGTGATCCATGAATATGAACAATACAATGTGTTTAATTTTTTTATAAATATATAATGTGATTTTATATGTTATGCAATATCTATAAAATTAGTTTTATATTATAATTTTATTTTGATCATTTAAAATTTTCAAATAACCAAAAAAATTCAATAGATGTTCAAATATTTGTAATATTATTTTATTTAGTGATTCCATAATATTAAAAAAAATTAACCGGATTTTTAAATAAAATGATATAATGTATGGTTTCGATTAAATTTTCATAAGATAATTCTTATTAATTCGACAACATGCATATAATAAGTTACACGATAGTTATGATATTATATTTAGTAACTCATAACTATGATAATATTTTATTGTTAATGAATTCATTACAAAATATCGATTATTATTTACACATGTTATCTTTTAGGCTACTATTTAAAATCATGTATCTCTTGAGAATTTATCTATGTTTGGTATTATATTTCGGTAGGCTAAACAGAAAACATAATGATTATATTTTTTTAAAATTGGTGGATCACTTCCTATAATACAATATAATCTCTTTTGAATATTTTGTAATTGTGATCCAAAATGATTATTTAAATTTATTTCAAATAACATTTCAATGATATTTATTTTAAATGTTTTTTATATAGATACCATTTCTTTTTTGGGATGTAATATGAATAAAGAGTTATACCTTTATATGTTTTATAACATAAAAATGTTTATATAATGGATATTATACAGAATTTAAATCATTAACATCACTAATACATGAAAACTTATTCTAGATAAGGTGATATGGTATAAAAACACACAAACAAACAGATTGTTGGATTCCATCCATTGATGATTCATTTATTGAATTTGAAGACTCAGTGTGAGTAACCAAAATAGAAATAGGTGTTGATGGATTGTCTTGATTCTGGTGGAAAAGTCGTAAATAAACATTTTATGATTCTGTTACAATACATAATATATAATTTTCTCATATATTGATTTAATCTAGTAAGGGTTTGAATAATATGGGAATAAATTGTGGATAATGTAGATTATGGAATTTGGTAAAGAGTAGGACACTCAATTATCCATGACTCATATATGATATTACTATAATGATTGTTAACATAAAAACTATATAAAAATTTAAATCATAATTAAATACCATAATATAAATAAATAGTGATATTTTACCACATATATATATGATTTATATTAAATGGGGTTTTTATTTTGGCATTTGGAATTCAATAAAATTAAATTATTAAATATTTAAAAAATTATAGACTCATTACATCCAAGACTATATTTTAGATATAATTACATCATCATAATAAAATTTTACTTATTGATAAATTCTCCAAAAAATAATTCATAATAAAAAATACAATTGATAAACTAGTATAAAAATAAATCATTTGTTTTTAACCTAGGTGAAAAACTTTATGAGTTAGAGCGTCATATTTTAGATTAGACAGTTATTAATGAAATTTAACATGTAGATCTATATTTATAATAAATATAAAAGTAACCTAATCTTTATGAATCCATTATCCTTATTCTATTCATGAGACATTGATTTTTATGGAATTTTAGTTTATTTATTTTTATGATAATAAATAAAATATTATGGATAATCCAAGAACATTATATAAATGATATGTTGAAGGATTAGAGATAATATGTTAATGAAATATTCTTTGTGGAAATTCAGTAACCAATGATGTAATCATTAGGATTTTGAATACAAAAGGCACTCATTTGTTTAGTTCTCCATAAAATATATTTGCAGATATAAATGTTAAATAATATTAATTCGTATAATGAATATATAAATTATTGATGAAATAAAATTTTTATGAGTTAAAAAGAATTCTACAACATTTATTCAAAATCATAAGTATAGTTTTTGGGGACATGTTATATCGAGGTAACGTTTCTTTATAAAAAATAGTAATAATTTTATAGAAAATAAATCTATTAGAGGGATTGTTAGTAATCATTGGTTATTGTAACCTATATAAGGTATTTGGAATATTTTAAATGTTTCTATTATAAAATGGTCATAAATTAGTTATAACGTTTTCTATAAAACTAAATAGAGTGTAATGATCATTATTGAGACTTCATGTTGGGTACTAATATTATAGATATCAATTCCACATTTTTTATGGTTATCTGATACCTGTAATATATTTTATATTGTTTTATGAACATAAATTATTATAAAAATAAGAGAATATAAATATTTTTTGCTTAATGTTATGATAAAGTGATGTAGAATTGGATTAATACACTAAAATGTATTTATAATGAAATTATAATAAGTCTTAAATAATAAATTACTTATATTGTAATATTTTTATTTCTCTTGCATAAAAAATTATTAAATTCATATATTTATTCTGAATTAAATTTCATTGTAATTATTTTGGCCCCATGTTTTCTTCTCATAAAGTTATGTTATACTTCATTAATTGTAGTCATTTGAATCTGAGGATAAAAAATATCGCTATTTATTAAATATAGTTTGATCCTCCTCATAGTATAGATTCACATGTTTAGATATAATCTATTTAAAACATATTATTTTGAAATAAACCTAATTGATAAATTGAGGGTGCATTTATCGAAATAAAGATCCAATATTAATATTTTCTTTAAGGACCACCATTATCATTTCCTCCATCTATAGTGTATTTTTTTAACCCCTAACATCCATTTTATAGTAAACTGTTTTTTAATATTCTTGTAAAATATGTATTATAGATTCAGGCCTTTAAGATGTCGGATTTTTTAATTGTATTTTTCGGTTAGAGGTTATTTATTTATCATCATATCTCATATCCATAAAAGGTTCTGGATATTGGTTCTATTATTGTTCACATTTGATATTTTTAACATTGAAATTGATAATTAATAAAAATTGGTTCTTTAATTAAAATATTATCTTATAGTCTCATCTATTAAGTAAATTCGGGGATCTCCCATATCTTTTATCATGTGTAGACATTGTTGATCATCATAGCTGTGTCTTTTGTACTTTTTTGTGTGTTGGATCATCATAAAAGTTCTTGTTGTCCTTTAATATAAAATAATATTTTTTAATGATTGTGAAACAATCTCAATTTATATTATCTTACATTTATAATATCTATATTTGTACTAATTTATCCTTAACATTGTTGATATTTAGGTTCACATTAGGGGTTTATATGTTTTCGATGTCAAGCTAACAATGAGGTCCTATGTGGGGATATGGGTCTAATTCAATTTTTTTAATTATTATTTCCTCCATGATGAACATCACCACAAATTTTAACTCCTATAAAAAATACAATTTAAAATAATAACATCAGTATAAATTAAACAATAAAATGAAATATATCCCTTATAAAATAGCTTCATGATGTTATTTTTAAAAATATTAAAAAAATCAACTTCCTACAAATGAAATATTTGAAAATATAAAATAATTATATCATAATGTTATCCCAAATATATATAATGCAATAATTTATAAAGTTATGATATTAAAATTTTGAATACTCCTACAATTTAAATATGATATATTTCCTAACACAATAAATATTATATTTTTTAATTTTTTAAATAAAATAGTTTCTATGTTTCTACTGGGGGAATTGACGGATATAAATATAGGAAAAATGAAAAAATGTCATATTGGTCTGTTTCATAGAGAATGTAAAATAAAATGCAAAAGGTTTGTTTGATATATTTTTTAACATATATCATAATATGAAGAGTAACTTTTAAATTTATCACTAAATGATATATCTATAATATTTAAATGGAAATTCATTAATGATAATGATGAACATATATATTAGCCTAGTTATTTAATATATCCATAGTTATTAACATCATAACATTAGATATTGTGATGGAACAAAGTTTTAATATTATGTATTAAGAGACAAACATGAAGATTATGAATCATAATATCACCAATATTTGAACAAGATGCCTTTCAGGATATTGACCCTAAAAATAGTGTTGTGGTTGATATTTATCATATGGATACATAGAGTTATGGTGGAAAATACATATATATGAATGAGTTTTAACAAATCTAAAAAAATCATGAAATCATAAAGACTCTTTGTTATTATTTTTATATGAGATATAAAAATATTGGATCCTATATGTGGTTTTTTATTAAAATTTTAAATGTGGATTACTATACTAAATTTCCATCATTTTATATTAAAGTCCTATATTTTTATCATACAATCATTATTGTTAAATATATATATATAATGAATTATAATGAATGTTAACCACACAATGTACAAATTATAGTTATATATAATTTATGGTCATCATTTAAATTTATATTTTCATATTGAACAATATTTTTTAGAATGGATTTGAATTTTTTTTAGTTATATAGAAATCACCAATGTTGTTAAAAATTAATTTCTTGTACAGTTCATAACATATAGTATACAACTTCTAATGTAAAATTTTATTAATTTGAAATACATAGGATGATATTTTTGTATTAATATATATTACCATTGGTTAAAAACATATATATCATGATAATATTAAAAAAATAATATAATTCATATCCCAATAAAAAGGTTTCGCTAAGGTGTATGAGTATGATTCTATATAATCTGTTGGTTTAGGATTGACCAACATAAAATTTCAAATCTTTTATAATGCGTGTGGCACTGGATCTCTATATTAGTATAGACTATGGATGTATATAGTAATACCCACTTAATTTATGTTTAATGTGAATAACTCAGTGAATGAGTATCATGTGATGTTCTAATTATGTTTTCTAAATATAATGTGGAATGTTCATCTCCAGGGTTTTCAAAATGAGAATATAGAAATATAATAAACTAATGATATAAGAAATGTTTTTTCGTTTATAGATAAAACATGTATGGGAAAAATATTACATTAATATATATATATAATATATGATAGAGTGTCTTGATATTGGTAAGATGATATTTGGGTTTGATAGATATCACAAAAAACATCATAGTAGTTTGATTGGAATTTGTGTTTTTGAAGATGTAGATATTTGCTTATAATTATAGATCATAGAATAAAAAGCTATTTTTAATATTGTAAACTAATAGGCGGTTTCAAATAATGTTTTTTTGAAATCTTATTTTTTTCTATTAAAATATATTTTCATAAAACATTGAGACCATCATAACTTCTATAAAATATTTTTATTGGGATTTCAAAGGATTTTTTCGATGTGATTTTCATATGTTTTTAAATAATACATGAAATAAGATAAAATTATTATATGTCTATGGTTCTTTAGCATAAGTGGTAGATTTTAATAAATATACACTAATGTAATAGAAAAAGGTGATGATATATTCCAAAACATTACTTGTATTATAATAAACCATGCCACATCGATTTTCCCTACATCTTGTATCGATACATGGTAGTTCACGTCTTTTAGGATAAAATGTTTCTATTATTTATTTCACCCACTAAATTATTTCATAACTATATTAAATATAATTTATTTTTTATCTATTAGTGTAAATGAATACAACTATTGATAAATTTTAGATAATAAATGGTATAATGAATAAAAACATTAAAATGTAATGTTATATTTTCAAAATATTTATAAATAAAATTAATAAATATCCAAATGTTTGGGATTTTTTTGGTATAAAAATATTACATTTGGATCGTGTATAATGTTGGTAAATCCATCAAACATTTTAACATGAATATGTAATTTTATCATACTGTGAATCTCCATGTTGTAAATCCCATTCTTGTTTCCCCATTAATAATCTTTTTAAATGGGCCATTAGGATGAAATAATCGTACCTATGCATTTGGTGATCCATATTGTCCAGGGATACCATTAGAGGTTGGTGTCCATTTATTTTTTTGAGGGAAAACTATAAATATATTTTATAATAGTTAGAGTTAATGAATGTCATACTAATAAATTTAGTTGATAGATTTCAGTTTTATGTAATTCAAATAAATGATTACAGTCTTTGAAAATAGTGTTTTAGAGGTCAGTTTCTCCATTTTGTAAAAGAATATTATCCCCCAAAATACAAAAAAAATGTAATTAAATTTTTTTTCCTCCAGATAACAAATATTATGTTGTTAAATGTAAATAATCCACAAACATATTCTATATTTAAACCACTTATTATTCTACTATATAAATTGGATTAATATTTGATTTTTTTCATAAACATATTTTGATGATCATTCAAAGGGAGTGATGAAATATGGGTGAAAGTTTAATAATTGTAAAAATTATCCCAATTACTATTATTCAATGGTTCCATTAATTGATAATATTATAAAATTGAATTTATTAAGTATATATATGATTCATGGAGTTTCTAATAATGTTGTATTTAACTATGATTTTATGTATACTTCATGTTTCTAGTAATGATTACTGTATAATGTTTGGAATGAATATTTACTCCCATAATATATTACTATAATATACTTAAGGACTATAAGATCAAAAAATTTGAATTTTAGATGAATTTATGTGTTCTTACATTGTTGAATTTTATATTTGGATCCACATAGAAAATTGTATATAATATTTTTTTCTTCAAAACATATGTTTTTTAATTGTTTTTATCTATTAGAGTATTCAATTGAACATATGGTCAATTATTTGTTGGAATTTTCCATATTTAAATATTTCGTTTATGGTGACATATAATACTAGGTACCCATTATGTGGGTACTGGGTACTCGATTTATTACTTTTAGAGAACGCTGACCCATGGGGTAGACCAATTCCAAGGTGGACTTTGGGTGAGTACTCTATGATATATCATGTACAGGGGGTTAGAGGAAAGGGATCTAGATATATACATTCTCTTATTTATAAATTTTAATTACAAATAATAGATTATTTTCAAATTTTGTAGAAAAAAGACTACCTATTCCCACTCGTATTGTAAATAATATGGACACCACCCATTATTTGGATTTATCTCCCATAACATCAATATATTAAAAAAATTATATTGAATTTGAGAATTGTATTTACTAATGGATTGGTAGAGGTTATTATAAGTATTCTCTTATATCTATTGAGAGTTTTTCTCAATGTCACATTAATATTCATAAAAAAATCCAAATATTATTGGTTTCTTAGATCCTATATTTATTTTTATTTAGGGAAATTATTTAGATGATCACTTATTATTCGATGTACATGTGTCAAATAAATGCGATACTTGTATAATTAGGAAATATTATATGTATTTCAATTTTCAAAAGATATTTGTCCACAGTATAGTGTTTGTGTACAAATGAAAAAATAAAAAACTATTGGTTCTATATTTATTCAAATGTTATTATATGCTATCTAATCCATAGTGAAATTTTTACACCATTTTTTATAAATATGTAACCATAAATGGTAATTATTTCACATGTATGTAGTGGTATTATGGAAAATAGAACCAATAGTGGCTGACTCAAATTAGTTTTGATTTTTGGGGATATATTCAATGTCTCTAAATGTTTATTGGTAATAAAAAATAAATATTTTTATGATAGTATTGGAATATCATTTCCCTATGACCATGATTTTGGAATTATTCACTTCACTGTGACTTATCTAATTTGGGGAGTTTCATAGGGTATAAAATATTGCTAATAGGAAGGTATGATTGTGACATGTTCTGCAGTCATATAACACTGTGAGAATGGATACCCATGTCAGTAAATTAGATTTTAGATAATAATGCTATTATGGATTATTCATTCAAAGGATCATGATATTTTTTATATTCACCATAATGTTTCCTTTTAAAAATAAGAAAAAAAGTTGATTTGGAGGGTGTTACTATAGTAATAAACTATTTTAAATTCATATTAATGTTCTTTAATTATGATTTATTAAACTACACAAAAATTTATAAATATAATAATTTCTATTTAATTTGTAATATTAATTATGTATACATTTTTAAATCATAATCTATTTCATTGATTAGGTAACTTGTGATAAATATTTCACTATGTTTATGAATTATTTAAATAATGATAGTCCATTTCATAAATTTATTTATTATATATATTGTGATAGCCCATTAAATATATTATTTAATATAATTAGTGATATGTATTAAAAAATAATTATAATATATTTATATATTGATAACCCATTCACAATGTTAGTAAATTTTTTCATAGTGATAGATCATTCAAAATAGTTATGGAACCCATTATAGTGATAATTCATTTCCCATGATTTATTGTATATATGGTTACAACCCACTAAACCATGATATATATGTTAACACTCTCATCCCCTATAGTTATTAGTATAATGGTGAATCCCTTTAAAATATAATGGCACTATTATGCTGATAATTTGTTCACTCAGATGTCAGCAATAACCCATTAAACATAGTTATTATTACAATGTAATTTATATTCCATTCACCTATTTGATTAGGTAATTTTGATATCATGTCCAAAAAAATAATTATTTTATTAATATCTTGTTATAAATGGCTGATTTATAAGCGGTGATTATCAATTCACCGTTTACTAGTTTAATAATGATGATAACTCTTTCACCCATTTTTATAGATTTTTGTGATGAGCTATTTATCATATGATTTGTTATAATAATGACTACTCACCATCTCTAATGATGAGTTGTGACACTACTTTCACTCAGAATCATATATTTTTAGTTGACCTCTTATCCTATATTATTTTAAATGCATTGATGATCCATTCCACCCTTCATATAAAATGAGTGGCGATGATGTATTCACATATAACATATATTTATGGTGACACCAAATTCACAATGTACATCATAGTTAGTGATGGTAACCAATTTAATCTCTATTATTCATTATAATATGGGATCACCATCAAATTTACAAATCATTTTATGTATGCGTCCTCATTCATGTGTGTATATATTAAGTAACATATGATGTTAATGTTCATATATTTAATACTGTTTATTATTACATCGTAATGCGAATAATGATATATTTGTGGATATATTAATGGGAACCTCTATTTTAGGCCTAATGAGTATTTTTCTCACACTATACATGTGAATTTTCTGCATATGCATCAATCTTCATCAATGATATATGATGCAGAATGTTCCATATAGATTATAGATTAAATGGTTTTCATGGAAGGGGAGTGAGTATTGACTGAGTAGAGGATCACTCCCAATTTTATTGATATATTATTTTTTAAAAATATATTATGCATATTTTTTTATAACATTGGATCATCAAAAATCACATTCCTGATATAAATATTATATATGATTACATTGGATCATCTTTTAGTATAGAATTTGTTTTTTAACATTTAATTCTCTTTATAAGGATCACATTATATTGTTCATTAAATATGATGACTTAAATTTATTTATTCGAATATTAAAGGTTGTCTGATAGAGATTATAATATCCCTACATTATTGTAAGACCTCATATGATATCAAATTATCTCCATCAGAATAGGTAGAATTATGTATGTGTTATCAATCCGTTATTTAGGATTCTTCATATTGTCATATTCAAGGATGATATATCATTATTATATCTAATTTAGATCTAATATCTTTTATTGAGATTAAAAATATTTTTCAAATGGATATGCATATTGAAATATAAAAATAAATTTACTGATGTAAATGTATTTGGTAGTTTTTAGTGAGTCAAGTATTATTAGGATTATAATTTCTAATGTTATTACAAATTAAATACATGTAATAAAAAATATATTTTTTACCAATCAATGTAAGTGAAAAACTAATATAAATGTGAACTAAAAACTATGAAATTAATTGTTTACTTTCGTTTCACCGTTATTTTGATTAAAAAATTTTAGAATATAGGGAATGATTACAGTTTGATCATGAGTCCTTCTAGGATCATTGAAAAAATAGGTAGGCTACTTATCCATTTTACATAAATTTTAGGTATTGTTTCCTAAATTACATTTTTAATAAACCATAATAGAATAAGTATGAGATAGAACAAATCATTAATATTTTTATGTTTTAAAGTTTGAATAGGGAATATTTTTTAATAATTTAGTGAATATTATAGAGAAATTTTATAACGATTTATGGTGTAACTTTATGCTCCATGTATGGGTATTATGGAATCATGATCATGTTCAAGAGGTTACATAAAAATAATAAGGGGATATATAGTATCATCACTTTTTGGTGTTCATTGGGGATTTATATTGAATCTTATTGAGGAAAAAAATTCTATAATATGATGAATTTTTAATTACTCTTGGATTTTTTGAATTGGTTTTATATTTATTATTTTATTATTATAAATAATAAATATTTTAATTGAATAATAGAGTAATAGGGGATAAATGGTTCATTTATGGATGTTTACAGTTAGGGTTATAATTTTGTAAAGAAGGTGGGTTCACTTAGTACCAAATAAAATTCATCAGGAACCCATTGTCTAAAAAAGTGTTGATTATAATGATGTGCATAAACTATTGAGTAGACAGTGATATTTTATAAGGCATACATAAGAATCCTATCTACCAATGGTGAAAATTTGGTAATTAAAAAACATTCATAACCACCATTATATTAAAGTAGATATGAGTTATTATTTTTTATTAGGGTCAGGAATTTTGCATTAGTCTAGATGTATCCATAATTTCTCAATAATATACCGGGGTAAAAAAATTATTTTCTCTCTTATTTATATTGAATAAATAAATAATTTATTATTGGAACCATAATATTTAAATTACATTATAATGGTGATGGTTTTAGAAATTTTTTTCCTACTATTTTAAATTTTATATATGAAATTTTATAAAGTATTCTCGAAATTTACATTATTATAATGTTTGTATGAAATTTTTTTCCTAATGATCAGTATGGAAATTTAAATTACCTTAATTTTTTTTATAATCCTATAAGTGATCACATTATATAACATGATGTTAAATAAAATCTTTTATTTATAAAATAATTATTTGAGGCATCACTTAATAATTAATCTTGAGAAATAATGATAAAATAGACATTCCCCACAAAAAAATTTATTAAAATTATATATTTTTATTTAAATGGATATGGGTCACATGAACTGATATTGGAAATATTATTTTAATAGATTAATGAGGTTTATGTCAAATTATTTATGTGTGAATGAATACTGATATAATTTTCTCAATAGCCAAGATAAGTTTTAGTGGAAGATTCTGCAAATAAATTCTATAATATTATTATATTTTTATGTTTATTAGAGTTTTAAATAATTATGAGATGTCAAATTGAAAAAATTGGTTTACATATGTAGTATATTTTCATAATTTTTTGGCACACTGTGTGAAAATTGGCACTAGTCAATGGTCAAAAAATCCAATTTATGGATTAGATTGATTTGTTTCATAGTTTAAATGAAATATAATGACTTTTTCAATGGAACCTATGTATATATAGACCTTTATTTAAAGGGAAAAAATAAATGATATTTTTTTTATCCATCATTATTTGGATTTATATTATAGTTTGTAATATTTATTTATGAATTTTATAGATATAGTGTGCAGAAAACCATGCTTTCTGGATTTCGAAATTTGAGAAAAAAATAAAATATTTTTTCTTCATTTCTCAAGAGATGTAAAATGGTAATTCTATGCTATAAAATGGTCTTGGATAATTTTTATTACTAGTTTTTGAGATCTGAAATATGGTGTTTACCATATGATTGGTGTTTTTTGATCATTCAAAAAAAATTAGGATTTAGAAGAATATTTAATATTTATTTAATTAAATATCAAAATAGTTAGGGGATTTGGGGGAGGACCATTACCATATGAATGAAGTGTAAAAAATAAATTATAAATATATGTTTGAGTCTTGAATAAGAGATTTTTATTAAAAGTTATATAACCAATCTGCAGGTTCTAGGACTCGGGACAACTATTAAATGGGTGATATATTAACAAATAATTTATTTTAACAAAATTAATAAATGATATCACCTTCATTTTGTGTTTCTATACATGATTTGTGGGGGATGGATTCTCCCTACATGTGATGACTAGACCCTATAGATGAGGTAGAATCTATTCCTAATTATATTATCTATGTCATAGATTCGGACCAGATAGAGGTGAGAAAACATCCTTGAGAAGAATTGGACTTAAAGCTTCAGCATTTCCACCACAATGTAGTCTTATTTTGGATTTTTATGCACCAATTCTCCTTGATTAGTCATTTTTATGTTTTAAATCCTAATTATCACAACTATTGACCTCATGGATGTCAATCTATGCTTATTTATTTTAAAAAATTAGAGCTTTGGTAAATTAGTAGGGTTTTCCCATTAAGAAAACATGACTATACAACAAGTGGAAGGAATAACACATATAATGTGTTCTTCTTTTCTAGGGAATAAGAAGATAAGATTAATACAATAAGTGTAATATAGATGATACACATTTTAGTGTCACTCAAAATGTGGCTAAGAACATGTACAGATGAATTCGATAAGTGGGACATCATCGTATAGGGTATAAGACCAGACCCCATTTTTGTTATACATATATGTGTGAGTATATGAACAGAAACAGAAAAATGGTTGGGATATCAGCGGTACATAGGTATATATGTCGTGTATGTTACATGCCATATTCCTAGTTTACATGCTATGTATTTTGGTTATACATTAATATTTCATTTGGAGTATATAACCATATGGGGATATATCTCACGCCTTGTGATCAGGGATATATTTCATGTGATGCTCCTTGGTTAAACATTATAAGGATTCTTGTTTTCTGACTCAGAAATATAATTGGCTTGTGAGTAGTCCATATTGAGTGTGTTTCCACATAGACTTAGATGGTGGGATATATTTGGTAGGTAGAGTTAATATTGATAGAATTTTGGACCATGATAGTATATTAGGAGGATTTCTTCATGCTTGGATTTAGAATATTCCGGTGGGTTTCATTTTGAGCTGGGAGACACATGTGATGAATGTGAGTTCAGTGCTTGGTCTAGCTTGAGCATGCCCAATTTATTTCCTTGATATTTCATAGATGTATTCCAGGGTATGGAATTTTAGAAGTATCTCATGGACGATCATGGTTTATACCTATGTACCAAAACAAGTGGTCCATGGTTAGAGATGTTGAGTTTTAAATTCTATTTTTTGAGGATTTGGGGGAATGGAGCCTTTTTACCATGTTAAAACCATCAGATAGTGATTATCACTAAATATATTATATAATGATTAATCCTCATAATATGTATCAAAATGTTATATATAACCATTTAAAATTCTATATTCTCATTAAAAACAACAAAATCTTATTATGGATAATTAAACAAATTTAAATGATCCTCATTACTTATAATCAAGAGAACCGATAATAAAAACCATGAAACAAACACCCCAGAACAATGGAATTCAATCATATAAATTAACAACATAGAAGTATATTAATTAAAAAATTAAAATAAATCAAATTAATATAGAGAAGGTTATTAATTTATTAATTAATGTTTTTAATTAGATTATTGATGACATTATGTTCAATAAAATAATACTCTCGTACATAAGGTATGGGTTATCATAGCTCAGTTCCCCTTCAATGAGTTAAACATATATGTCATTTGATATTATTTTCCAATAATATATGTTAATTTACTCTATTTTTTTTGTAATATATATCCATTTATATTGTTTGGACATATAATGTCAGACATAATTATTTCAATTATTTATCCCCACTCTAATGACATGATATTTTTAAGGGTTTCCTTATCTCACTTCATTTTTGGAAATATTCCTTATTCATCAAAATTGCTTGTGTATAATATATGTATTTGGACCATTTTTGTATCATATCAGGAATCTCCTTATTTTCATTGTATTTAATATACCATTTATTTATTATTAATTTTGTGTCATATGATCTAGTTGATTACAAGGTGGTAATGGGTTACACCCGAACAATCATTTTTTTCTTCTGGTTAATCCTTCACCATCCATACTAAATTGTATGCTTATTTATTTTTGTGTCTATAATATATATTCTCTTTTTATATTCCAAAACCATATATTCATATGAATTCATCTTTCATCTATGGTGATTTTATGTTTTAAATTTTTTCCTTTCTAATTCTTCTGGACAAAAAGCCCGATTTAAGGGAACTTCTTGAATTCTTACACATTTTCAAATTAACTATATATTATATTTTAGGCCTTAATTAGTTTTTAAAAACATAATTTTTATCAAGAAAGACTCTCTTGGTTATTTTTTAGTTTTATGAAAACAAACATTCCTTTTCTCATTAAAATCACATTACTATATTCATAAAACCACGCTAAAATGTTTTATTTATAATGCTTATTTAGAATCACTTTTTACATTATTTCACTTCAGTGATAAAAAATTTAGGCCTATATATTATTAAAATTTCTATACCTTTTCTTTTCTGGTATATTAAATTTTACAATCTGATTACATGAAAAATAAAAATGATTTTCCAAAAAAAATAATTTTTCCAAAGTAAAAAGGATTTCTCTCATGTCACATTAACCTTTATGAGATATATTCCATGTTCACCACTTATTATTTACATGTGATGTATGTACTACACTCTAGTATATCATATCATGATTATTATTATTCTCATGATATTCTAAGGAATTATTATTTGAATGTTTCAAGGTTGTACGAGACACTTTGGAATGTTTAGGGATTATTTCCTCCATAATTTATCAATGGTATCACTTAAATGTATATTCATATATTTCAACATAATTTGTTTTATCCTTCACTTCATTGAAAATTATCTCTTATGTTATCATATAAAATATGTTTTTGAAGGGTTTCTTGTTAATTTGACTGTGGATGTGGTATCTTGAATAACATTCACCATATTTCTCTGAGTAGTTATTGTTTAAGTTTAATGATTGGATAAAGTAATTAAAATTTAATATATTAGTTTCATTATGATTGTATATTTTTATTATGTTTCTACCCATTCATATGAAAAATCCAATAGACTTAGTAAGTGTCCGGTGGTGCCTTCTGTAGCCCTCAGAGCATTTGTAGGGCTCCTTATACAAACTAGTTTCAATTTTTACCATTTTATGTATGGTAAAAGAATGAGGCCTTACTAAAATGGTTATGATGTCCCACATTATGAATTCCTTCATTATGATACTATTAATTTATATTCCATTTGGTTATTCGACTAGTATAATACTAACCATTATGTTTTATTTTATCCAACTTTTATTCCTAACATGTTATAATCATATTTATTTTTTAGAGGAATGAATTAATTGTTATTCACCATGCATAATGTTAATGTTTATGATATCTTCCATTGTATTAATCAAACTTATTATGCATCAGAGATCTCAACTTTTAAATTTTTAATTTTTTCCCATTATGGGAAGAAATATATTATGATGGACACTTAGGGATAATCTTGGATTTGAATATTTCTATAATGTAATTTATATTTTTTATTTATTTTCAAGTTGAAATGTTGAATTGTCGTATATTTCTTATTATCTAGGACTACTAAACTATTTGGTTCTTCTATATTTGATTCCTTATATTCATGTCGATGTATTAATATAAGGTACTCTGTCTGAGAATCTATTGTTTCGGTCCTTACATAGGATTTTTTTCTTGTTGATGTCATGTGATGATGATGTGGGTGAATGTTTATGCCCCTTGATTTGTGACCATTTGTGAGTTTTCATAGACCTATGTTGTTATATGTAGTGTCTTAACACAAGTCATGATCAGCAGTGCAATGTGCTAAATCATAGTGGCCTTTTTAGATGACTCTAATGTAAGTAGTTGTGGATGTTTTGATTTTGAGGGTGACTTGTGAGATTCGTCAACAAATGTATGTGTTTCTTGAGCTGTGAGAGCCATGAGTGGATGATTTTGGACAAGTAAAAATGGTTCATTAATGGTGTAGTAGGGTTTAAGGGTTGGTGTTGATGGATTCCATTTGATTTTGGTTTGGTTGAATTGTGAACCATTGTTATGCCTTGTTGTTGGTTTTCAACGGGGCATGTTCATTCACATCCAATCCCAAGAAATAGTTGTTCAAGTGAGCTAAGAGTGGTGGTATTTTTTTTGACAAAGAATAGATGAAGTGAATTTGTTTTCATGGTTTAGTATTCCAAGATGGGTTTTTGTGAGATTTTAGTTACTGTTGTCAAATAAGTTTTTGTGGTTATCTTACATTAGGTCTTGTAATTGGTTTGGGAAAGTGGAATCATATATACAAGTTGAAAGGTGATGTGTTGTGTCATTTGGTTTATAGATCAAATATTATGGGAGTGTATGTCCAAGGTGCTAAATTTGGGAAGGAAACCATGAGTGGGTAGATAATCATTTTAGTTATAGTGATATTGTTTTGAGAATGGTGACCAATAGACAATGGATAGAATAGTGGTTTTCGGGAATGGATGAGGATGTGGTTCTATTTATCAATTAATAATAATATTATAAAAATATTGATATGATCATGCCTAATATCTTGAATTCATCTTGAGTATGCCAAGGGATCACATGATTCAATCCATGCAAGAGAGATATGTTTATGGATTGATAAGTGGCCTCTTTTGAGGTTTTTATCAGGGAGTAGTGAATTTGAACTCGAATGATGTAAAGCACACCATCGACTTCATGAGGGAGAGGTCCCTTTGACCGATTTAAATATATATGAATTTCATGGGATCATTTTGTGGATGTTGGGAATGTGTAATAGTGGCTGTTTTGGTCTGTAAAACATGTGTGATTGAGATGGAAAGGTATACCTCTACGGTTCTTGATGAGATTGTAGTATGGATTGGGTAAATAATTTTTTGTTGTGTGGATACAATAAAGATACCTATATGGTGGGGAGAACAATGAGATGACGAGCAATTAAAATTTATAATGAGGAATATCGGGTTGGATGGGTTAAGGTAGGCACTTTTGTAGTGGTTTGATAATGGTAGAAAGTTGTAGCTGGAACATTGATGAGGTTTTCACCCTATCATTGGTGTTTGGTAAATAAATTTGGTTGGCATCTTCAGGTAGATGATAATGATATTAGTTTGAGTTGAGGACCATGATTGGTTAGTTTGTTTTGTTTAAAGAACATTGAGGCTTATAAAGGATGAAAATGTTTGTGGTGTGGAGGTTTTGGAGATCCATGTTTCCTTGATTTTGAAATTTCTTAATGTCTTTAATTTTTTCTCATGTGAAAAAGAGAGGTATTGTGGGAATTTTCTCTAGAAAATAGTATCGAATAATTCTATAACCAATTTGATGGTCTAGGAATTGTGTTTTTACACTAGGAAATATGTTTGTGGGATTCCAAGTTATTCCTATTTTGGAAGAGTATTTAATATTTAATTTTTTTAATATAAAATTAGTTTGGATGTTTTGGTAGGCTATATATTCACAATAGAGCGTCATATTGAGATTATGACTCTGTATTTGAGTCTGTAGATTTTGGTTTTTCTGATTCAAGGTATAAATTACCATCTGGTTTTGGGAAATAGGAAAAATGTTAAATTTATTTTTAATTATCAAATTAAAGTACTTAATATAAATAGAAGAACATATCCTCCTCCCCCATTTGGGGTTTCCATTCTTGGTACGGCAGGGCTTCTCCCTATGTGTTGTGGCTGGACCAAGTAGAAAAGGTAGAGGGATATTTTTTCATATATCATCCATGGAATATATTGGTACTAGATAAAGATATAGTATCATATTGGAGTTGATTTTTACATGATGTTTCATCCTTTATTCCCTGAGGTATGCCGATTTTTTATATTTCTAACTTGATTCCCTTAGATTAGTTTTTTTAATTTTTTAAATCCTTATTATGAAAACTAACGACTCCATGGGGTTGATCTATAATTAGTTTTTGAAAAATAGGGGTTTTGGGTGGTTTGCAAAGGATTAGCATTTTGAAACCCAAACTTCATGGAATGTGGTGTTATTAACACACACCCTATGTTAAAAATTATTTGGGGAATAATAGATGAAATGACTACTTTACATGTAGTATGGAAGACACATCATATAGTGTCACTTGAACTGTGGCTATGATAATTTCTAAATGACCAGTGTAAGGGGGACATGGCCATGTTGGTTACATGGGTAGGCCCTATGTTACTGACACACCATGAGCCAATACATTATTTGAAACAGACACATGGCCAAACCATGTGAGGTACACTAGTAGGTATCTCGTGTAACGTACAAGTTATGTACCTGGTTTTTAGAAAGTATACATGGGTTCTACATGCCCATTTTGATGGGAGTACCAAACCATGTGGGGCTACTGAGGAAAAAACTGTTTGGTCAAGAATACACATTATGTGATGCTCTTTGGTTTCCCTTTATTTGATTTTGTCCGTTTTGAGCATAAAAACCAGAATTAGACATGTGAGTAGTCCATTATGAGATATTTTCATGTATATCATGAATATGGGATCCATTTGGTAGGTGGATATCATTTTTATTCAGATTTGGACTCTGATAACTGAGTATGATGATTTCCATGTGGTTTGGAAGTATAATATTCAAGTGGGATGGGGTCTATGTTAGGAATCCAAGGTTAGGGTTGTAGTCATGTGGGTTGGTGTGGTCTGAATGTTCCATAATGTGTATCCCAATGTTCCATGGATGAATTCTAGTGGATGGGATTCAAGAATTATCTCTAGGAAGGTATTTTTGAGTCCCTTTGTAATGATACTAGTAGATAAAGGTTATAGGACTTGATGTTTAGATCCAATGTTTGAGGACCATGGTGGATGCAGCATTTAGGGATTAGATAACACCAATGGATGGTGGTTAGGGCCGAGTACCATTGTCATGTTATGTTATGTTTTAGGGACTATTGATCAAGCCCATGGTTGTTTGATTTTTTGTTTGGTGGTCATCATATGTTGTTTATGGCTATTGTGATTGATCGCATGACATGTATTCACTTTTCGATGCCAATTTGTTATGTTAATGATAAATGATTGGTTGAATTAAACAAATGGACGATTGAGGTTGTTTATTTGTGATAGGGATTTCCCTAATAGTTTCTTATAACAATACATTATAGAGGATGTCACCACGTGATTTATTTTTCTGAGGATCCAAGGTGGGATGCCTATATTAATGTGCCAATATACAGGGTTATGTTTATTCATGATTGATATGAAGAACAACGTTGGTGCGTATTATTATATATTTATGTTATTGGTTTTCCTTAGGACCTAGGATGATGTATGAGCCAATGGGGCGGAGAGGTTTATGTTCAAGGTGGGAATATAGTTATTCCTTTTCAGGTTTTAGTTCACAGATTTTGAGAATCATATTATGCACATAGAATTGTTTTATATGGTTGGGAATCCATGAACATGATACTAATTTAATGTTTTGATATGTGATAGTTGATAGATTAGGACATTCGATCCATGAGTATTGATCAAAATATATGATATTAGGATTATTTGACTCAGGCACCATATCAATAAAGATAGTTTCTTTGGATTTAGTGATGGATTGAGGTTCTTATAATAGTATTTTATACTATTTGGTGTAGTGGGTATGATTTCACATGTGTTTGGTATGGTGATATCAAGGACGCTCTAAGCATAAGAGGAATACTAATGAGATGGTGTAAGAATGAGGCTCTTTGAACTGATATTATACTTCCGAGTTTGAGTGAAGACTATATCTATATGTAATGATAGCACGAAAGGATCTGATATTGGGATAAAGCTTCTTCTACTTGGGATGGGCTATACTGATGTTCTCGACAACACCGATTTCACTGATGGATGGTTACTAGATAGAGGTTTTGAGAACTACCATTTCTATTTTGATGTTTTCGATAGCCCCACTATTCTATTTCACTAATGAGAGTATGGATATATGTTTTTGGTATTGGAATTATCTTCTATGAATCGTTTTTTAGGATTATGATATATATGTTAGACAAAGGTCATGTTCTAGGTAGTATTTTCTTTAACTTGGATATATGTCTGAAGGTTCCATTTATGAGGAAATGTTTTAGTCACAAAGACATGGCAGGTGTAGAACTAGATTAGTATCACGAATTATAGGAATATTTTATAATAGATTCCCTATATTATCTCATTTGGTTTAGTCTTCAATGGATATGAATCCTAGATGTTATTTTGGATGCACATCATGATGATGTTCTTAGTGACATTCTTGATTTATCTCAAGTTGGTAAGGTATATTGAGTTCTCAAACCTATGGATCAATGATTGTTTAACATTTATTTGTATATTATTTATGTATCGGTTTGGATGATCATGTTTTATTAGAAAGAAATCCTGAATAAAGTTATAGATTCATCATCAGGGGTGGTCACCTGAGATTTTTTTTCCAACCCCCAATTTGTACACCTAGGTGTGCATACATACCTTATGTATGATTTCAAGTTGAGCATGGATGCATGATTGATAGGGAGGAGGCCCTAGATTGTAATGGTTTAGTAGGATGCTTTTGTGGAGTTCACTGATTGGGCTAGAGCATCTTTACATTGTATTGGAAAATTGTAATGTGTTGTAGTCGGAATATGGGAGTAGGTCCTGTTGCATTTACAATTCAGTTATTTATTTTTTATGTCAGATTGACCTCAAGGGAGATCATTATTGTATGTATGACATGGGTATTTAGACCCTTAATATAATTATATCTATTGTATATTATTTAATTTCCAGTTATTTTACTCTTCTGCATTACTCTGATGTATATGATTTTTGGTTATTGACTATTACTTTTCAAATATAATATGGGGTAAAGTATACTCACATATCCACCTTATACCCACACTACTATTCAATAAAATCTTATAAAAATAGAGGAACACTTTAGATATTTTGGAAAACTATCTCAAGGTACTCGTTTAGTGGATACTGGGTCGGGACATTTTATAAAGTGTGGATGAAATCCCTGAACAAGAAGGGGGAGATGTTAGAGTTGTATGATCAATGTGAGGGAGCCTTGTAACAATTGATGTGACGTGGAAGATTATATATATCCTTACCTAACAAGATATATGTAACTATTAAATGTTTTAATATGATTCATGCTAAATCTTTCTTGGTTATGTGTTATCATAGATTGTTTGAATATTTGTTTATTGATCCAAAAAACGAGTCCACATAAGCATCATTACACAACTCCAAATTTTTAGTTATAAACATTTGTTCAAATACTATGATTCTGATATAATTAAAAATTTGTTAGGGTTTTTATGTTATATATTAGCCATATGACCACTAAAAAACATCATTTCATAGTTTTACTAGAATCCTTAGTAAATAAGGAAGGCCACGTTCATCTATTACATTGAAAATAAGATGTCATATACTCTACCAAAATAATTTGTTTTAGAAAATTCAATTATTATTTAATCAAGATCCCATGTTTTTAGGTGTTTAGTGGAAATTGATAGTTGATAATTATTTTTCATTATATTAATCATCATAAATTGATGTATTAGGTTAGATATAAACATAAAATAATTGTCATTACAAACTCTAATATTTTAAAGAGTGAAAGAATTTCAATTTACAGACTCTATATACTAATTTTTGAAAAAAAATTATATATAGTGATAAGATACTAATAGATGAGACCTAGGATACTGAAGACGTCATTTATAAATGAGGTCAAGTTATTTTACATATATGACCATATATAAGGGGATTACAGGGGAAACCTACCCGAAAAAATGAATTGTGTAGTCTAAAGTGACCAAAAAGCTACTTGCTATCTATAGAGAGAACTAGTGCCTATAAATATTGAATGGTATAGAATGGGTGACATTGTCATGCTCTACATATTGGTCTCTGAATGATGTTTTTTAATATCCCTTGGTCCCTCCAAATCCACTACACATTTCTGAGTTTAAATGGTATAATATGATTGTGGAAAACAATACTAGGATTCATATGTTACCTATTTTACATAAATCAATATATGATATTGGGTTTTTGGATTAATATTGAACTATATTTTCTACCAATTAAATATATCATTTTTATTGATGAACGAGGAATGTTATATGAGTGATAAATAATAAATCTTATTTATTTTCCCATATGTATTGTATATGACAATGATTATTTTTAACCTCATATTTTGGTATGGGATTAGAGATGTTTCTTTGTAACTTATATGTATTTCATAACTATATATCATATTAAAATTAATATATTGTTTTGGAATAAAATTTTACTAATTTAGATCAAAACTAAATAATGTTTCTTTTATTCTTTGTTTAATGGTGTTTTCATCATTCCTTAATGAAGTCTTCCTATAAAAATTATTATTTTACATCAATTCATATAGTTTCCATTAATTCCATCAATATAAGGAAATTCCTATAACTTATTCTCAAAATAGAGTTAGAAGGGTTTTCAATTATCATGTCTAGTCTCAGACATGAGAAGTTAGATTTTATTTTGTTAATTTGTAAATATATTGTGATCAAATTTATTCATGTGATTCTATCATCTATATTTTATGGTGCAATTTGATCCTCTATGGTGTCCCCTTGATTGTGAACATGGTGGATTCAGAGGCATGGATAATTGCCACCAAGGATTTTGGATTTTTTTTCAAATTATCTACAAGTTAATTATAGTTATATAAAATTTAGTATTTCATTAATGGTTCAATGAGATGTCTGATATATTCCATTTATCAATTATTTATTAATATCATCATGGTTGTTTTCTTATGACTACCCTCATTAATATAATTCTTGGTTATAAAGAATCCATCAAAGAAAAACCAGTTTTTTTGATGAAAAATATGGACATGTAAAATTTTCGATTATATCATTGGTATACATTAAAGGGATGCAGATACATATTTAAATGGCGGAATGAGAATAATAAATAGGTAAATGAGTTCATTTGTATGATATTTTTACCAATAATGCTTATGTATGCTATTCAATTATGAGGTGTGATACGGTAGATAAGTGGTAACATCCTATAGATTCCATGGAATTATAATATATACTTTTTTAGACTTTTTTATGATTCTTATAATATTTTGGATCTGCATGAATTTGTCTCCAGAGATTGGATAATAAATTATATAGGTTTTATTGGTCGGGGATAGATTTCTAGTAATGATCAAGGATTATTTATCATAACGAGGTGTTGTGGAATAAATATATGAATGTAAGATAAATTTATATAGAATGTGTCCATTCTTGTAATAATAAAGTTTGATTATTCATGAATCCCTATATAAATTTACTATGGGGTGGTTGTGATTTATTTTTATTACCATATAAATGTTTGTTTGTCTATGAACAAATGAGTCATAAAACAATGTATCCATAGACAGGGGAATTTCAACCAATGCAATAGAGTACAACTATAATGAAACCCCTATTACATTTTATAAAATTAGAATTAAAGGAAATAAAGAAATTAAATTATAAAATAATTTATCACTATTTATACCCTTAGTACAATCAAATTACTTCCTCTTATACATGATATTTCATAAAAATATATGTAATTTTTACTACATTCATTATTTGAATCATGTGTAATTTTACCCAAAGGATCAATGCAGATAGGAAATTAAATTCAAATCCATATATTTTTAGAGACAATAAATAGTTTAGTCTTCTTTGAATGATATACCTATTTAATGCACCTAAGTATATTTTTTTCTTGGAATCAATTATTTTAGTTGAATTGCACTGTGGTCTAGAATAATTGGCCTTGTACATTATCAATGTAATTGATCCCAAAAAATTAATAACATATTATATATTTTTTCATGCTTGTTATTATTTTTTCAAATCTTTAACCATTTATCATATTATAGACATGAGACACTATGATATTTCATTATGATTCATGAGTTTAACAATAATGGTATGGGTTGTGATAAGTCTTCAGAATTAT
The DNA here is from genome assembly GCA_963277665.1 of Viscum album. Classification (NCBI taxonomy): domain Eukaryota; kingdom Viridiplantae; phylum Streptophyta; class Magnoliopsida; order Santalales; family Viscaceae; genus Viscum; species Viscum album. The sequence goes on from OY728158.1 coordinate 439,316,909, forward strand.
TTCCTTTTCGGTTTTCATTTTTCCTAACCATTATTTAGAATTTAATTTATAAATAATAAACAATGATAACCAAAATGGGAATTCATTATTTATATCATAACATATTGAAACATTATAGGATTCTCTTATATTATTCCATTTTGGTTTTATACATATAAAATTCCGGGATTTCATAGTGGACTAATATTATACAGTGGAAATGGGTAAAAATATTTTTTTTAGTGAACCACCATAATGTAATATTTACAATATTGTTGAAGGACATTCCAACATAAGTTTATCTATTGTGTGGTATGCTTATTAAAATATTATATGGTTATATTAATTATATTCATCAAGAAAACATTCATGTTATAATATGAGCACTTATTCTATGGATGATCTAATAATAAATTGATTGGATTAGTGGTTCTATGTATTTATAATATAAACATTTCATTCCATATTTTTAATTGGAATTCGAAATACTAATGTTTCACGTATACAATATCTTTGTTCTCCCAAAAAAATTCTTTTTCACTTTGTGGGATGGGAGTTGTTCCAACCATCGTTGTATATGTTAGATGATTTATGTGTCACATACATGAATTATTTTAAAGTAACATTTCATTTATTTTCCATTCATGCTTTGTTTTGGGGGTCTCCCAATCTTTTTTTGAGGAAAGGGAGAGTTTTCATGATTTTGGCCAAAACATGAGCCCATCATGAAATTTAAAAACCTATTTTTATTTTGTTTATTACTATTTTATTTATTAATATTTCTCATCGATTAAAATTCCTAAATGGACTCCACTAAACTATTTACACCACCATTTCAATTTGGACCCTTTAAGAATCCTTATTAATGGTGGATTTGGGTCATTATTTAAGGAATTGGGTAATCCTTTAAGCCTATTTATAGTTTTAAAAACAAAAGATCTTTATATAATAAATTATTCATTTTTAATTATATTTCTATGATTTAATGTCTCACAAAATCCCACTGAATCCAGCCGAGAACCCATTATCCTACCACCCTCATTGGAGCTCGTATCCATCATGATTTACAGCAGAACTTCCTAGGTTGTCTCAAACCATCCAAATTTGAAGTGGTAATTTATTTCCTTCATAAATCATTCAATTATTACTATTTTCAGACATTAATGTACCCAAAATTCCTTATATGACTTAATCTTACCTCAATTTCATTCTTGGTAGTTTTAAAATTCACTTAATGGAGTATTTGTGGCGATTTCTTCGAGATCCCTTAAGTAAGTGTGTTTCCTTCATTCTTCCTCCCATTTGCATTGGGTTTTCCTTCCTTTTTGTTAGGAATTATTCCAATTAATATTGATTATTCTAATGTCTAGAGGGTATAGTCTCGATCATAGGGATTATCCATGGGTTTTCTTGGACTATTCTAGTGGATTTCGACTTGATCTCGGCCCCTCTTGATGTGGTGGTGGTGGGATTTGATTCTCGCACAAAGATTCATGGGTTTTCATTAATTTGGTAGGTGATATCATGTTTATGAATTCCTAGTCTGTTATCATTTTGTATTATTCAATTTTTTAGGTTTATATCATTTCATTTTTCTAAAAAAACTATATTTACTGGTGGTTGTTTTGAAAATGAATTTTAAATGAAAATTTAAGGTGAAATTGTGGGGTTTTCATAGACACGTGTTTTTGGTTTATTTGGGGCTGTAGAATAGATACATTATTGATATATAGAACTAAAATAGGGATGAAAATCAGGTTTTGAATGTCAATACCCTTTGGTTTTACTGCAAAAGTGGGTTTTAGTGGTATTTGCAGAACATGTGAACTTTAAGTTCCATGATTGTATGTAAATGGGGGTTTTATAATGTCATCATTTCTTGGATCACATGGGGCTTCCATAAAATTGTTTTATTGGTTTCATTGTAATGTATTTGGTTGCATTTTCTGTTTTTGTAACTTACATGTGTGAAAATAGAGTACAATGTGGGGTTTTCCAGGATTTTTGGGTGTAAAACAAAGCCGGAATTTGAGAAATTGTTTTATTTAAAAATAAGAGTGGTTTATTTTTTGTTTTAAGTGATTTAAAATGTTTATATCTACTATAATGATTTTATATGACCAATAATGGCATTTTATATGATAATGGGTTTATGTAGCATTATGAAATTGTATGAACAAAAAGGGGGAAGCTTGGGTACCTAGGTGGGGTGGATATGTACTAGTAGGGCCAGTGCACCAATTTGGTTTTTTCCATGATTCACTTAAAATTTTGATAAAAAACTTGAACTAAACTAAATAAATGATTATTGGGGACCACTGGGTTGTGGGTATATTCCTTACTAGTGGGTCGTGCACGAGAATTTATTTTATGATGGTTACTTTACACCGAGGTACAATGTACATGGGGCCTGAGACAATCTAGTTCCTAGGGTTGTTCTCAATTTTGTTACTCATTGGATTTTTGGTATTTTAGATTGTATTTTTCTATGTTAGGATTTATATTATATATCTAACATAACCAGATAAATGTGTTTACATTGTGAATGTATTAGTTTGAAAACGTTTTTCAATTGAATGTTGCATTTCTTGGAAATTGTCGCTACTTTTTGTTGCATATTAAAACTAATTGATATTTTACATTGTATTGCATGAAAATAGGGATCATTGAGTGGTATCCTATTGGGATTATGATCAAACCCTACTTGAAACTCATAGATGTAAGTAGAATTTATTATTCCTGACTTGGGTAAAGGAAATACATTGGGTGATGAGGGTTTGGGTTGTTAGTTCCCATTCTTGTGGCAGAGTTGTAGAGATGACTTGTGGGTAAGGACCCCTTGTCATGTGGAGTGATTGGGGATTTATTACTGCTATTTAATTATGTATTCATAAATTTGGTATTTAATTTGAACTTATGCATTTAGTCTTATATTTATGTTTCACCCATATTGGAATGAATTTTTCTGATTTTGTTTACCAAATATTTTTGATGATTTATTTATATATATTCGGGTAAATTGTTCCAAAAACAAGATAATGTTACCCAGATAGTTTTACATGATTATGGGGATAGGGAATTCCCTTCATGCCTTTCCATGGCCTAGGTTTGGATCAGGTATGGGTGGTTACCATATTTGGTTCGTGAGAAATTGGTATCAAAGGGCATGTTAATGTTTTTGGGTTATATTTCTATTTTTGAATGAGTTGGGATAGACAAAATCTAAGACTGCTTTGGATCGAGGTTCTGGTCATGAGTATGGTTTCTGGCCCACACCTCTCATGGAAGACATTGATTCACTAGGGGAAATCAGAATTTATGTATTGACTTCACATCCAGGTGAGACGTGCAGACTACATACCACATGTGGACATCAGGTAGAGGTGGAGTAGTTGTTACTATTATTACTGAAATGTGTTGAGATTATTTATATTTTATGTATTTGATTTTAATTTTTTAAATTGTGATATTTATTATTGTTATTTGGTTGTTTCATTTATAGAAACATGCCTTCTCGAAAATCTCCCACCTGCCCACATGATGAAGTAAAAGACAATTCTAAAACACCGATTCATCATAGGCTATTAGATGCTATGGTCCAGGTTATCCATGCTTTGGGACAGTGACTGAATCCTTCTTCAATTCCTATTAGGGCAGAATTGACAAAACCTAGAAAAGTTAAAGCACATGAATTTCTGAAAAACAATCATATTACCTTCTCAGGCAGCTCAGTACCCCAGTAAGCAGAGGAATGGATCAAGAAGATGGAGCATATATTTGAATTCATGGAAACACCCAGGGATATCATTGTGATGTATGCCTCTTTTATATTGGATGGTCCCAGTGGTAGGTGGTCGGAGTTAGTGCTTCAAACTGGAAAGAATGAGCAGATGCGTTGGGGAGATTTCAAGGCCGTCTTCAATGAATAGTACTGCCCAGAGGTCTTGGCATATGCTAGGTCCCATGAGTTCATAGACCATGTTCAGGATAATATTTCTTTGATGGAGTAGGAAAACCATTTCGTTGATTTGGTTTAGTATTCCACTTAAATTGTCTCGAATGAACAATTGAAGGCCTAGAGGTTTCAGAAATGCTTACGACCTGAGATATACTCTTAGGCATTCTTTTTTAAGCTGGGGAACTATACTGAGGTCATTTATAGGTTTTCTATGGTAGAGATTGACTGTAAAGTTAAGGATTTTTTCTATGGTCCAGTATCTATTGTGGGTGGTGGCATATCTTCAGAAAAGAAAAGGAAGTGGGAGGAACATGTGGATATAAAAGGTGTTAGTTCATGCCACTCTTCTAATGAGTTTTCTTCTACAAAATTTGATGTAATATCAGTCATGTTACACCCGTGTGGGAAGCTGAGGCACATCCAATGAGCATTCCCACTTCCTCTAAATCCTTGTTACCATTGTAGTGGATTTGGGCATTTTTAGTGCTTCTGCCGGGTGGCACGTCTAATTCTAAGTAAGGTAGGGCCAGTGGCTTCCAAAGGAGTGTCAGCACTTTCTGATCCATCAAGGACTGGGGGATCTCAATTTTGAGTTCATGGAGGTTGGGATGGGCCATCTTCTAGGTATTTTCAGTTTAGAGCACATCCACAGACTAGTGGTTGTCCACAGTCAGAGACCGGACGTCACCATGTAGTGGATCTGGCTTCGACATTATCAAAGGAAGGACCTTCAATAGTTTGTGGAACCATTATGATCACATATTCTATAGATACTTCTTTTTTTTATACTATATCCTATGTTTCATTTTTTATGCCCATTTTGTGGAAATTCTAAATTTTCCAACATATCAGATATCATTCCTGATGGTGTTTGTGACACCGTTGGGAAAGATGAAGGAGAAGGGCATCAGGTTCCCCTCATGTCTGATTTCTGCCTCAAGGATTGAGATGGATTGGGACCTATTTGTTATAGAAATTCATCTTTTTGAAATAATAATTATCTTGGATTGGCTAGTACAATTCCTGTATCCCAATGATTTTTATAGGTAGGGAGTGTGTTTCACAGCCCTTGGTGGGAGTCGTCAGGTTTTTCCGGGAGATGGGATCCACGGTCGGGTCGTGTATGACTTCCACTCCTAGTTTTGGGAAGTTGTACCATCTATTTATCATACCTCTCACTAGAGTATGATGTTATTACCCCTAATGGTTCACTACCTCATGTAGAGAATGAGTTTCCGAAGGTATTATCAAATGATTTCCCAGGTGTCCCCCTGAAGGGGGATGTAGAGTTTTCAATTTATTAGGCATCGAGAATACAACTGATATCTCTTACCCCTTATTTCATGGCCACCATCGAGATAAAATAATTAATGATACAATAGTAAGATTTAGAATCCAAAGGATTCATTCACCCGAGCATCTCTCATTGGGCCGCTCTTGTGTTATTCACGAAAATGGATGACAGCTCCCTCTAATTGTGCATTGACCACTAGAAACTAAATAAGGTAACAATTAAGAACAAATACCATTTTCAAATAATAGAATATTTTTTCTATCAGTTGATGGTGGAATTTTGGTTTTGAAAAATAGAATTATGTTTGGGATATCATCAGCTTAGGTAGAAGGACTCAAAAATCCCAAAGACGGACTTCTGAAGTAGGTGTGACCACTTTGAGTATTTGGTCATGCCATCAAAATTAACCAACTCTCCAAAGGTATTTATGGAACTCATGAATAGGGTGTTCCATCAGTATCTTGATTCCGTCTTAGTGGTGTTCACGGATGACAATCTAGTATACTCTGGCTCTGAGGAGGAATATGAACATCACATGAGGATCATTTTTGGAACTTTACGGGATCACTACCTCTATCAATAGTTGCAGAAGTGATCATTTTGTATTAGGGATGTGATATTTCTTGGTCATGTGATTTCTGAGTAGAGGGTTTTAGTATACCATGAGAATATTAGTGTTGTTATGTCATTGGAGCAGTCAAGGAATGTGTTCGAGACCAGGAGTCTTCTTCTCCTGAAAGGTTATTAATGGTGATTTTTCTGGATTTCTCTCTGTATTCTTCACTGATGACCACACTCACCCAGAATAGTGTGAAGTTTTCATAGGTCCTAAAAATGTCATACATCATTCAAGGAGAAAAAATATGTGTTTTACTACCACCACCATGATGATTATTCTAGATACTGGAAAGGGGTATGTGGTCTATTGTGATGCTTCATGTATGGGTGTTGGGTGTGTGCTTATGCAGGATGATCACGCAGTGGCATATAGATCTTTCCAAATATGCCCACACGCAAATATCAACCCAACCCATGACTTAGAGTTGCCAATGGTGATTCATGCTTTGAATAAATGGTTTCACTTCCTCTTCGGGGAGATGTTTGTGGTCTACTATAATCACAAACTCTTGGATTATAACTTCTCACAAAAGGTCCTCAACTTGAGGTAGCATCGTTGGATCGAGTACTTATAGGGGTTTGAATTTGACATTGTCTATACCCCAGGTAAGGGTAATGAGGTGGCCGATACATTGAGATGAATACTTCTTATGCAGGCTTGGAGGAAGTCCTGTGATGAGTGGAGTTTGATGGGGCTCTTTTCTTAGAAGCATGTGGAGACAAGGGAGCACAGTGGATGTGTATTCCTGGTGAGCATTTATTTGAATCCTTCTCTGTTGGTTTGGATTCATCGGGAAGAGCATGTGGATAATATTTTTTAGTGGTCGAAGTAGTTTCTTCATTCTGGGGAGACATCCTCATATTGGTCATCATCTCCCGAGGGCATATTCTATGTCAAGGGATATTCAGTAGTGTCGTTTTCTCTACAAAGTATGTGAGAGAGGATTTCCACTGGTCTTAATGGTCTATCCATGAGGGTTACACTAATATGTATTATGATATCTTTCAATAATTCTGGTGGCCTGGTATGGGGAATGACATAACGTACTTTGTGTCGAGATGCTACACATTCTAGTAGGTGAAAGCAGACCATCAAAGGCCCCTAGGTTTGATCCATCCATTACCTATTCCTATCTGGAAGTCGTACATGGTCGACATGAACATCATTGTTGGATTACCTCATACACATCAGGGTTAGAATTCCCTTTGGGTGGTGATTTATCATCTAACAAAATTAGATCACTTCATTATGACCAGATATACAACAAAAGTGGAAGAGTTGGGCCATTTGTATCTTCAGGATGTGGGGATAATCCATTTCTTGACATCATTATTTGTCTTATATAGAGAAACCCATTTCACTTCTCATTTCTGGGAAGGCCTTGAGAAGGCCTCGGGGTCTCAGATTAAGATAGGCACAAAATACCTTCCTTAGATGGATGGTCAGTGTATCATCCAAAGTAAGTAATGAATAATAAATATTTTTATCTATGTCTATTAATGATTAAGATAGTGTTTTATAGGCTTAAAATGAAAATAAATACAATCTGAGGCATGGAATACACTAATATTCTCAAAAGATTGTTTTTCTACCTTTTGATGGCAAACCCTTTTTTAAATCTATCATTTAACAATTTTATAATCTATTTTTGTCAAAATAAACATATTATTTATGATTGGGACATCAAAATATACTTTGTGTTAATTTTTTGGTATTTTTCCGATAAAGTTCATTTTTTAATGAATAGTGAAAAATGTGTATTTTAATTCAAAACCACTTTTTAATCTAATTTATTTATATGATTAGAATATCTTTTGAATTGTTGTTTATGTGAAATTAGAATATATTTTTACCATTTTATCCAATGGTGGTCATTGAAATCAATTTCACTTTGAAATTGGTCTTAAACTAGTGTCAATCTTTTGATACTTATTGTTTCATAAAAACACGCTATTTGTCATGACAGTGGGAATTAGTTTTTAAATTAATTAATGCAACTTACATGTTTTGAATTTTGTAAAATAGACATCATTTTTGAATTCAGAATATCAAATATAGCTTAGGGTGAAGTTTTGGTATCTTTCTGAAAAACTTCAATTTTTGATTAATAGTGAAACCACTAAGTTGTAGTTAAAAAAACTGATTTTTCGTTTAAATGATACTTTGCCACTTCTATGATTTTATTTTCAAAAATCCTACATACATGGTTTTCATTAAGAAGTAAAATGTGGTTCAATGAGATTAAAATAATTTTTTGGTGAATAGTAACTTTTAAGTTCTTAATCACGATTAGTGGTAATTAGTGTAGTTTAAGGTAAAAATAATGTTTTAATAATATGAGATGAGCTTGACACATGTCCTTACCTCATTGGATGTGTCATGGCCGACCAAGAAAATCCATGGGTCAACTTGGGGACCCCATGGAGCCACTTTGGTTGTGAAATGACATAAATAATTTTTTATTTAATGTTAAAGTAAAAATGACACAAACATGATATGTTTTACTAAAACAATTTTTACATGGGGTTATACAAGTCATATTTTTAATTATAAATAGTAATTGGAAAGATAAAGATATTTCCTACATCATAGTATTTGTTTTATAATTTTTAGACGTTAAATAACTTAAATTATTTATGACATCATGATGATGCTGCGATTACCTCATTAATAAAGGATTTAAATAAAATGAAATGATAATGTAAAATCTATGAAATAAACATGTCCAAATCCTATTTTATGGGTGGATTTAGAACCCTTATCACCATACCCTTGAATTATATCAATGTGGGAACTTTTGAATCCGAAACGCATTTTAAAATAATTTTACATTTCTTTACTTTCCAAGAGTTCCCCTCCTCTCCTCTTATAAAAGGCCCCCACCTCTACCTCCATACCCACACTCCCAAAGCCTTTAGCTCGGCCAAACCCTGCCCATTTTGGCTCTCCATGTCCCTCTCTTACTCCTTGAAGCCTCACTTTTGGAAGAAGTCTTCCCAAGGAATCTTTTGAGATCAAATCTAAGAGAGTTACCCGATTTTAAGGTAATGTCTTCTTTTGAGTCCTTTTGTTTTATTTTGCTTCTCCAACCCTTTAAACTCTTTTTATTCTTATCTTTTGTAACAAATATAGTATCCTCAGTATACTAGGATGTTTTTATAAGAATTATTCAAGCTACACTTACACACACATACAACTAATGGTTAAAGGACATACTGTTTCCGTGGATGGTGAATTTATGCCTCCCGAAACGATGATTGTTCAACATTCTTTTAACACCTTCAAAGGTGGAAATTAAGATGTCACTATATTTATATATAATATATAATATGTTTATTCTTTCCTTAAGCTTCTTTATTTTTTATTTTGGGCATACCTTTATGGTTTCCATTATGGGTAAACGCGATATCTTCATTTAAGGATGTGCGGACTACCGCCCCCTCAAAGTGATTTGATTTGTTAAATACCATATGTGGGACGTATAAAGGATGAAACTATGATATTATATATTATATTATACTGGAAATATAATATACCTTTATATTATTATGATTCCATTCTATAAAATATGAAATAGAAATGAAATTACCGTTCATGCGTACGTACGGCTTACCGTCTCCATGAACGGTGCATTTCATTTCATACCTCTAAATGATTATCTAATATTATAAATGCATGTATATACTGGATATATATGATATATACATCATGATTATAATTCTGGATATAATGGATACATGAACAAATTGTAATTATAAAGGGCTTATTTTTGACTCAAGTACCAATGATCGTTAAACGACTGTTATTAACTTGAATAATTACATAGTGTTCATGAAATGGAAATAAGTGATATAAAAGGAATAATGATCCTAAAAAAGGTTCTTAAACAAGTATAAATTAACTCAAGTTTATTATTCAGTAGATTAAAGAACAACCGAGTCAAGTCGGACCCGAGGCATTGGACTTCGCCTCAATCTCCTTTCATTGAGGCAAATTTTCTTTTATACACAACCTTCTTTTATACGGTGTATAAACCCCTTTGAATTTTACGTTTATTCAAAAGGAATATTTTTTATATGAAGCGTTTACTAAACGAAAAAAGTGAATATTTTGGTCGTACGTATGCGGCGACAACGACTTCTCCGCCGCCGTGACCATTATTTGAGTTTTGGCTTCCTCTACAAGCCATACCATTTTTTAAAAAAAAATAAATACCATGTTTTACTTTTCTTTTATTTTGGTAATGAAAATGGTTTTCATAATGTTTTTATATTAATGTGTTGTATTGATATCTTGTGATTGAAAGATGGAAATGGTATGTTTCCTTTATGCATGTTTTATGTGATACGATTATGTTGAGGTTCTTGGGAATTATTATGAAGACGAGTGGTTCCATGATAAAATAAGGGCGGGTGAGCCCGATATAACTCTCCAATGCATTGGGTAACGTGAAGGAGTGAAACGTTAAAGTTTCTCTGAAGAGATTTAGGGAATATACTAATATGGGTATTCCAAACGTAACCAAGAGGGTTACTCCCTACGTAAGAATGTTTTGAATGCCTCAAGTTACCTTTATGTCTTATGATTTCTATCATTTATTCATGATTTGATGAGGTATGTTAAAGTGCTTTTGTTTTATGGGTAAATTATGATTTCATACTTATGTATATATGTACCCATGTTTCCTTTCCATATTTTTATATCCCTTACTGAGCTTTTTATGCTCAACCCAAGTTTTTTTGAAATGTTTTTCACAGGTCAAGGGGAAGGTACATGATATGATGATAGTGTCAAGGAAGTGTCAAGAAAGAATCAATGTTTTATTTTAAATATGTTTCCATTGATGGGAAAGAAGAATACTATCTTTATGTAACCACTTTGTTTATATGTGGAATGTAATGAAAGTTTTATGATCTAATTCTCTAAAACTCTAAACCTGAAAAGATCCTCAATGTGTAATCTTGTAATAACTCGAGATTAAGTAAGGTTTAAGGCTGGGGCCTTATAGTTGGTATCAGAGGTCAGTTTAGATAACTTTAGGAGTTAGAATTCTATTAAATGATTATCCAAAAATATATTTTTTTATGGTAAAATTGAATTGATATAGTATTTGAAGATTACCATGTTGCTTCATCAAAGACATGTTGGTTCAGAATGGTTTTCCGCAGAGGAAACAGGGAAGCAGTGCTAGGAAGGCATGCAGAAGGAAATAACCTTCCGAATCAGAATCCTGAGATAGTCGTAATTGGAACTAAACAGTTTGTTGTAGTAATGGCACAGTTGACTCAAGCGATAAATGGTGGTGGTATCCATGAACGAGATCAGCCAGATCAACCGCAGAGGAACATGTCTGTGGTGGAACATTTCATGAGGCAACATCCCCCATCATTCAGAGGATCATCTGCCCCTGTGCTAGCTGAAGGATGGATTAAAGTACTGGAGATGATTTTCGATGTCATGGGGTGTTCAGATAATCAAAAGGTTAGTCTTGCTATTTACCGTTTGGAGGGTGAAGCAGATCAGTGTTGGTCGATGGTTAAAAATATCAGGGATGCTGATGAGATTGATGCTCTCAACAAGGATGAATTCAAAGGTATGTTTCTTGAGAAGTATTTTCCTAAGGATGTTCGACTTAGTATGGAAAATCAATTCTTGGAATTGAGGCAAGAGGAAGACTCAGTGGCTACCTATGAAGAAAGGTTCACTCGATTGGCAAGGTATGCTCCAAATTTTATCCCAGAGCTTGATAGTAAAATCAATCATTTTTACTCAGGATTAAAGCCAAAATATCGAAGTGCATTAGCTTCTCGTGAGTTTAAAAGTTATGAAAAGCTTGTTCGATGTGCTGAGAAGGTGGAAATGGAGTTTTCTGATGATCAAGTGTTCAATAACAACCAACAGAAGAAGAGACCGAGGTGGCAGAAGAAAGGTAAGAATTCTTCAAAAAAGTCTGATGGTAAGAAAACTAAGTTTCCAGTTTGTGATAAATGTGGCAAAAGGCATGCTGGGGAATGTCTTCTGAATTCTGGAAAGTGCTACCGATGTGGTATGATGGGACATAAGGCTCGTGATTGCACTGAAAAGGATCAAGGTGAAGGTAAGACCAAATTTGATTTACAGTTAGTGAAATTTTATAATTGCAATGAGATGGGTCACTATGCAAACGAGTGTCTGACAATGATCTTGAGTGATGGGAAGAAGTTAGACTACAAGCTTAAAGGGGTGGTGAAATCCATTGCAACTACTTCAGCAGATGTCGGGCCATCAAATGAAGTTGTATTAGGTACTTTGTTTGTTTTTTCAAATTATGCCAGTGTGTTGTTTGATTCGGGGTCTACACATTCTTTCATCTCTGAAAACTTTTCTAGTAAAATGGGAAGACCATCTATAGAAATGACTCCTAAAATTTTGGTAAAAACACCTGGGGGAAATGTTGAGGCAAAATAATTTAAAAGGATCTTTCTATCCTTATATGTGGAAAGAACCTACTTGCAAACCTTATTGTTCTACCTCTAGTAGAGTTTGATGTTATCCTGGGTATGGATTGGCTCTCTATTTACCATGCTAAGATTGAATGTAGATCTAAAGAATTTTCTTTTTAAGAATACATTCAGTTTGTGTACAAGAATGAACCCTTACTGTTGATAACATATCAAGAGGCCAAGAAACTTGTAAATGATGGAAATGAATGTTACCTTGCACACAACATTGAAAATAAAGGAACTGTTCAGATTAATGATGTGCCAGTGGTAAATGAGTTTCCTGATGTTTTTCCTGATGAGTTTCTTGGAATAATACCAGATTGGGAAGTTGAATTTACTGTTGACTTAGTTCTTTATGCTAAGCCAATATTAAAACCCCCTTATCGAATGTCTCATATTGAACTTTTAGAGTTGAAGGAGCAATTCCAAGATTTATTAGAGAAAGGTTTCATTCGACCTAGAACATCACCATGGGGTGCTGCTGTTTTATTTCTTAAAAAGAAAGATGGTTCAATGAGACTTTGAATTGGTTATAGATCCTTGAATAACATCACTGTTAAGAACAAATATCCTTTTCCTCATATCGATGATTTTTTTTACCAGCACCAGGGAGCTCAGTATTTTTCAAAGATTGACTTGAGATCGGGGTACCATCAACTGAAGGTAAATGAAGCAGATGTTCCGAAGACTGTGTTTCATACAATATATGGCCATTATAAATTTTTAGTAATGCCTTTTGGGCTAACCAATGCACCTGCTGTATTCATGGACTTAATGAATATAATTTTCCATGAGTTCTTGGATAAGTTTGTGGTGGTTTTCATTGATGATATTTTGGTGTTTTCTAAAAGTAAAGAAGAGCATGAAAGACATTTAAGGGGTATCTTGGAAACCTTAAAAGAAAAGAAATTGTATGGGAAATTCAGCAAGTGTGGGTTTTGGTTGCAAAAAATTTCTTTCCTTGGTCACATTGTTTATAAAGATGGGATAACTGTTGATCTTGCAAAAACAAAAGTTGTGGAAGACTGGCCAAGACCCACAAATGTAACTGAGATTCGTAGCTTCCTTGGTTTGGAAGGCTATTACCGAAGGTTTGTTAGAAATTTTTCACTGTTATATAGTCCAATGACTAAGCTAACTAGGAAGGGTGTTAAGTTTATCTGGACAAAAGAATGTGATGATTGTTTTCAGGAATTGAAAAAAAGATTGGTGAATGCTACAGTTTTGGCACTACCTTCCAGGAATGGTGAGTTTGTTATCTATAGTGATGATTCATTAAAAGGACATGGTTGTGTCCTAATACAGAATGATCAGGTAATTTCTTATACTTCACGACATTTGAAAAATCATGAGGTAAATTACCCTACAAATGATTTGGAATTAGCTGATGTTGTTTTCGCTTTAAAAATTTGGAGACATCATTTGTATGGAGTAAAGTGTGAAATATATACTGATCAAAAAAGTTTAAAGTATATATTCACTCAGAAAGAGTTAAACATGAGACAAAGGATATGGCTGGAATTAATCAAGGATTATGATTGTACAATTCATTACCATCTGGGAAATGCAAATAAAGTGGTTGAAGCTTTGAGTCGAAAAATTAATGCTTCATTAACAATATTGTGTTTAGAACGTGATCCTTTGGTTAAGGATTTGATGAACTTTGGCATAGAAGTTTTTGGCGCAGGATGTTCTTCTGTTTTGTTTCAGGTATCAGTGAGATCATCTCTATTAGATAGAATCAATCAAGCATAGAAGCAAGAAAGTGAGTTGCAGAAAAAGGTAGAGATGGTTCAGAAAGCTAAGTTTCATGAATTCAACGTTGATAATGATTGTGTTTTGAGATTTGGGAAGAGATTGTGTGTGCCTTGTGATTCACAGTTGAAGAGAGAGTTGTTATGTGAAGCTCATAGTTCTCTGTTTTCAGTTCATCCTGGCAGTACTAAGATGTACAGAGTTCTGCGGGAGTATTACTGGTAGGATGGAACGAAAAGAGATATTGCTGATTTTACTGTGAAGTGTTTGACATGTCAATAGGTTAAAACAGAGCGGTAGTTACCGAAAGGGATACTTCAGCCTTTACCAGTGCCAGAGTGGAAATGGGAGAATATATCCATGGACTTTTTTGTGGGATTACTGAAGATATCTGGAGGTAATAATGCAATCTGGGTTATTGTTGATCTTTTGACTAAATCTGCTCATTTCCTTGCTATACGAGATACTTTTTCCCTAGATTAACTTTCCAGTTTGTATCTTAAAGAGATAGTCAGGTTACATGGAGTTCCCCTCTCCATTGTATCTGATCGTGATCCCAGGTTCACTTCTAACTTTTGGAAAGGCCTTCAGAAGTCGTTGGGTACTGAGTTAAATTTTAGTACAGCTTTTCATCCTCAATCAGATGGGAAGTCATGACGAACAATTCAGACCTTGGAGGATATGCTACGAGTTTGTTCGATGGATTATCAGGGAAGTTGGGACCAACATCGTTCTTTGGTTGAATTTTCATATAATAACAGTTTTCATTCTGGTATACAGATGACACCATTTAAGGCATTATATGGGAAGCGGTGTCGAAAACCAACTTTCTGGGATGAAGTGGGTGAAAGGAAGTTGATGGGACCAGAATTGGTAGAAGAGTTGGCAGAAAACGTTCAGCTGATTCAGAAACACATGATAATAGCTCAGAGTAGGCAGAAGAGTTATGCAGACAACAGGAGGAAGGATCTCTCTTTTTTGGTAGGTGATCATGTTTTTCTCAAAGTTTCACCATGGAAAAGTGTGATGCGATTTGGTAAGAAAGGAAATCTGAGTCCAAGGTTCATTGGACCATATGAAATTCTAGAGAGAGTTCGATCAGTTGCTTACCGAGTGGCTTTACCACCGAGTTTATCTCAGGTACATAATGTTTTTCACGTTTCGATGTTGAGAAAGTATATGCCAGATCCATCTCATTTTTTGAGTCCAGAGGTAGTTCAGCTGGAAGAGAACCTATCTTATGAGGAACAACCGGTCCAGATTCTTGACCACAGGGAGCAAGTGTTATGAAATATGGTGATTAATCAGTTAAAGGTTTTGTGAAAAAACCTCACGATGGAAGAGGCAACATGGGAATCTGAAAATGCAATGAGGGATAAGTACCCACATTTATTCGATAAGTAAATAAATTGTGGGGACGCAATTTTCTAAAGGGGGAAGGATGTAACATTCCATGTAAGTAAGGAATAATAGATATTTTTATCTATGTCTATTAAAGATTATGATAGTGTTTTAGAGGCTTAAAATGAAAATAAATACAATCTTATGCATGGAATACACTAATATTCTTAAAAGATTGTTTTACTGCCTTTTGATGGCAAACCCTTTTTTAAATCTATCTTTTGACAATTTTATAAGCTATTTTTGTCAAAATAAACTTATTATTTATTATTGGGACATCAAAATATACTTTATGTGAATTTTTGGTATTTTTCCGATAAAGTTCATTTTTTAATGAATAGTGAAAAATGTTGTATTTTAATTCAAAACCACTTTTTAATCTAATTTATTTATATGATTAGAATATCTTTTGAATTGGTTTTTAAGTAAAATTAGAATATATTTTTACCATTTTATCCTATGGTGGTCATTGGAATCAATTTCACTTTGAAATTGGACTTAAACTAGTGCCAATCTTTTCATACTTATTGTTTCATAAAAACACGCTATTTGTCATGACAGCGGGAATTAGTTATTAAATTAATTAATGCAACTTACATGATTTGAATTTTTAAAATGGACATCATTTTTGAATTTGGAATATCAAATATAGCTCAGGGTGAAGTTTTGGTATCTTTCTGAAAAACTTAAATTTTTTATGAATAGTGAAACCACTAAGTGGTAGTTAAAGAAACTGATTTTTCATTTAAATGAAACTTTGCCCCTTATGTGATTTGATTTTCAAAAATCCGACATACATGGTTGTCATTATGATGTAAAATGTGGTTCAATGAGATTAAAATAATTTTTTGGTGAATAGTAACTTTTAAGTTCTTAATTGCGATTAGTGGTAATTAGTGTAGTTTAAGTTAAAACTAATGTTTTAATAAGATGAGATGAGCTTGACACATGTCCTACCCTCATTAGATGTGTCATGGCCAACCAAGACAATCCATGTGTCAACTTGGGGACCCCATGGATCCACTTTGGTTGGGAAATGACATAAATAATATTTTATTTAATGTTAAAGTAAAAATGACACAAACATGAGATGTTTTACAAAAACAATTTTTACATGGGGTTATACAAGTCAGATTTTTTATTAAAAATAGTAATTGGAAAGCTAAAAGTATTTCATACATTATAGTATTTTTTTTATAATTTTTAGACTTTAAATAAATTAAATTATTTATGACATCATGATGATGCAGTGATTACCTCATTAATAAAGGATTTAAATAAAATGAAATGATAATGTAAAATCTATGAACTACACATGTCCAAAACCTATTTTATGGGTGGATTTAGAACCCTTATCACCTTACCCAAGAATTATATCAATGTGGGACCTTTTCAATCCAAAACTCATTTTAAAATAGTGTAACATTGTTTTACATTCCAAGAGTGCCCCTCCTCTCCTCTTATAAAAGGCCCCCACCTATAACTCCTTACCCACACTCCCAAAGCATTTGGCTCAGCCAACCCCTGCCAATTTTGACTCTCCGCATCCCTCTCTTACTCCTTGAAGCCTCACTTTTGGCAGAAGTCATCCCAAGGAAGCCTTTGAGCTCAAATCTAAGAGAGTTACCCGATTTTAAGGTAATGTCTTTTTTTGAGTCCTTTTGTTTTATTTTGCTTCTCCAACCCCCTAAAATCTTTTTATTATTTTCTTTTGTAACAACTCCAGTATCCTAAATATACCAGGATTTTTTTATAAGAAGGATTCGAGCTACAAGCCATACCTTTTTTTTAAAAGAAAAATAAATACCATGTTTTACTTTTCTTTTATTTTTGTATTGAAAATGGTATTCATAATGTGTTTATATCAATTTTTTGTATTGGTATCTTGTGATTGAAAGGTGGAAATGTTATGTTTCCTTTATTCATGTTTTATGTGATACGATTATGTTGAGGTTCTTCTGCATTATTATAAAGATGGGTGGTTCTGTGATAAACTAAGGGCGGGTGAGCCCGATATATCTCTCCAATGCATTGGGTAACATGAAGGAGTGAAACTTTAACGTTTCACCGAAGATATTTAGGGAATATACTGTGATGGGTATTCCAAACATAACCAAGAAGGTTACTCCCTACGTAAGAATGTTATGAGTGCGTCAAGTTACCTTTATGTCTTATGATTCCTATGATTTATTCATGATTTGATGAGGTATGTTAAAGTGCTTATGTTTTATGGGTAAAGTATGATTTCATTCTTATGTATATATGTACCCATTTTTCCTTTCCATATTTTTATATCCCTTACTGAGCTTTTTATGCTCATCCCAGGTTTTTTGGAAATTTTTTTCACAGGACAAGGGAAAGGTACATGATATGATGATAGTGTCAAGGAAGTGTCAAGAAAGAATCCATGTTTTATTTTAAATGTGTTTCCATTTATGGGAAAGAAGAATACTATCTTTATGTAACCACCTTTTTTATATGTAGAATGTAATGCATGTTTTAGGATCTAATTCTCTAAAACTCTAAACCCGAAAAGATCTTCATTGTGTAATCTTGTAACAACTCAAGATTATGTAAGGTTTAAGTCTGGGGACTTATAGTCAGACAGAACATGAAAATCAAATTTTGGAGTACAAGATCTGTGCATGTGTCCTGGACATTGGAGGATCCTAGGATAGCCATTTGGGGTTGGTTGAGTTTTCTTATAAAAACAGTTACCAATCCTCAATTCAAATGGCTACTTTTGAGGCACTCTACGGTTGGCCTTGTTAGTCCCCCCTGTGTTAGTCTGAGGTAGGTGATACATCACTGTTGGGGCTGAGTCTGGTGAAGGAGACGTCAGAGAATGTCAAGTTGATCAGGAGTCATTTATTGACATTTCAGAGTCGCCATAAATCATATGCTCACCGAAGGTGTCGAGTCCAAGAGTTTTCTATGGGTTACAGGGTTTTCATGAAAGTGGACCCTTTTCTGGGCCATCATAGGTTGGGGAAGAAAGGGAAGATGAAGTCGTGGTATGTAGGGCCCTTTTAGATCATTGAGCATATTGGAAAGGTGGAGTACATGTTTGATTTACTTTCCCAGTTGATGAAATACATCTCGTATTTGTCTCTTGTGCTGAGTTGGGATGAACTGCAGATAGATCCTTTCTTGTATGTTGTTTAGTGGCCAGTGAAAATAGTGGAATCACAATAGAAGGTGATTCAAGGGATTTATATTCTATTGGTCCATGTTCATTGGAATAATGGTATTGATACACCATATACATGGTAGCAAAAGTCATGGGTCAAGGAAGAGTACCCTTTCATGTTTTCTAATCAAGCATCAGGTTTACTTTCTATGGTAAAAATTCTTTCTTGGTGGGGATAATTGTTACATCCATGAATTATTTTAAAGGTATATTTTATTTTTTTCCCATTCATGCTTTGTTTTAGGGTTTTTCCAAGCTTTTTTGGAAGAAAGGGTGAGTTTTTATGATTTGGGACAATGCTTGTGCCCATTTCCAGATTTAAAAACCAATTTTGTTTCTTTTATAACTATTTCATTATTAAATATTTTTTCAATAATTAAATTTCCTAAATTTCCTCCCCTGAACTATTAACATGACCATTTCAATTTGGACCCGTTAAGAATCCATAATAATGGTGGATTAGGGTCTTTATTTAAGTAATTGGGCCATCCCTAAATCTGATGTCCAGTTTTGAAAAAAAATTGATTATTTATTAATATATTCAATTTTAATGATATTTCGGTGATTAAAAGTCTCACTCAAGACAACTGAATCCAGTCACGCATCCACTATCCTCCCATCTTCTTTGGAGCTCGTATTCATCGTGATTTAGTACAGATATTCATAGGGTGTCTCAAATCATCTAGATTTGGAGAGGTAACATCTTTCCTTCATAACTCTTTAAATCATTACTATGTTTCCCCCATTTAAGTTCTGAAATGACCTTCCTAGACTTATTAGAACTTCATTTGAATATTATTTTTGTTTTCAAATTCATATTTTCCTATATTTTGGGATATCTCTTGAAGACCGCTTAAGTAGGTGGGTCTCATTCATTCCTACAGCCATTTGCTTAGATTTTTTTCATTTTGGATAGGGTGTATTCCAATTCTTCTTGATTTTTCTAATATTTAGATTTTAGGATTTCAAACCTAGGGTTTAACATTGTTTTTTCTTGCACTATTCTTGTGGTTATAGGCTTGATCTAGGTCCGTCTTGGTGTGGTGGTGGTGCGATTTGATTTTCTCACAAAGAATCAAGTGTTTTCATTAAATTGGTAGGTGATTCCAAGTTTACGAAATCATTTATTCTTATCATGATGTATTTATAATATTTTACGGTTTATCACATATCCTAATTTTTTCAAAATTTTGTTTCAGTGTTGGTTGTATTGCAAATGAATTTTTAATGCAATGTTTATTTGAAATTGGTGGGTTTTCATAGAAATGTTTAATTTGTTTATTTGGGGCTACCATATAAATCCTTAATTTATTTTATTGAACAGAAAAAGGGATGAAAATTATGTTTTTAATGTTAATCCCAATTGGTTGTTACTGCATAAATGGGTTTTAATGGTATTTGTGCTACATGTGAACATTAAGTTCCATGTTTGTGTGTAAATGGTGGTTTTACAATGTTATCATTTCATTTTTAACATGGGTGGCCCTAAAATAGGTTTTTTTGGTTTTATTGTAATTTATTGGGATGAATTTTCAGTTTTTTAACTTACAAGTGATCAAATAGTGTATAATGTTGGGTTTTGAAGGATTTTTGTGTTTAAAACAACGTAGGATATTGAGAAATTATTTCATTTAAAAATAAAAGTGTTTTTTTCTATGTTTTAAGTGATTTAAAATGTGTATATATACTGTAAATATTTTATATGACCATTTGTGGTGTTTTATATGAAAATGGGTTTATGTAGCATGCTGAAATTGTGTGATCATAAAGGGGGAATCCCATGTACCTAGGTGGGGCAGATATATACAAGTACGACAAGTGGACCAGATGGGTTTTGTCCTTATTTCACTTAGCATTTGGATAAATACAACTATAAATAAACTATATGAATGATTATTGGGGACCACTAGGTTATGTGTATGTTTCCTACTAGTGGCTCGTGCATGAGAATGGATTTTACTAGGATTTCATTTCACCGAGGTATTAGGTACAAGGGGCCGAAGACTATCTTGTGCCTAGGGTTGTTCTCGATTTTCTTGCTCATTGGATTTGTGGTATTTTCACTTGTATTTTGGTGTTTTGGGAATTATATTACAGTACCTAACATTAAATTTTAAATGGGTTAATATTCTGAATGTTTTAGATTGAAAACTATTTTTAATTGAAAGTTGAATTTCTTGGAATTTTTCACTGCTTTTCACTGCATATTAAAACTGCATGAATTTTCTCATTGTATTGCATGAAAATTATAATAATTGGGTGTTATCCTATTGGGATTAGGATCACACCATAATGAAACCCCTTGGGTGTAAGTAGACTTCATTATTCTTGACATAGGTAAAGGAAATATTTTGGCGGATTTCTGTTTGGGGTGTTTGTTCCCATCATTGGGGTGGATTTGTGGAGACATCATGTGAGTGATGACCCCTTTTTGTGTGGAATACCTGGGGTTGTTTTTCTTCTAGTTCATTGTTTCATCGGACCTTTTGTATTTCATTTGATCTTATGTATTTAGTTTTGGGTTTTTGTATAAACCATGTTGGTATGAATTTTTTAGATTTCGTTTACCAACTGATTGAGATGTTTTATGTATACATATTCAGTTAAATCATTCCCAAACCAAGAAAAGTGATACTCGGGCACTTTCTACAGCCCGTGGGGATAGATAAATCCATTCGGTCCTTGCCACCAGCTGGGTAAGGTGCCGTTATTGGTGGCGAGCAGATCTGGTTTGTGACATTATGTGACATGTCAACTTGGTTTTTTTTAGGAATTGTGGGTTCAGTGTAATATTATTTTAGAGCCCTCATTTAAAATATTTTTAGTAACATTTTTGTCTATGGATTCATCGATTATGTGTTTTATGTAAAATTATAACACTATATAACATTGTTGTGTGGGATGGTGTAATGGAAACCAGGGATATCATTATTTTTCATGATATATGTAATTCCAATCATAATTTTAATTGACCTATCTGTTGGATGTAATAACTATCATGAATCCGATTGAAATCTTGTTTGGGTGTATTTTGAACCTTGTTTCTACATATATAGGTTTTTGGGTAAAATATCAACCACAGAAAATATTATTCATGGGTTTAATGTAATAAAAAAACATCCCTATTATTATTTTTATGATAAGAAGTTTTCTCATAGATATTGTTGATACTTGAGACATTTTGTGTCTTGTAAAACTAACAAGATTTGTTTTCTTTATGTTATATATTTTTAATAAATTATTTTATTGGATTAATTAGTTATGATAGACCATCAATGGATATTTATTACCACAACAAGTGATGGGTATTTATTTATTTTGTAGTTATTTCAGTGAATAAAAAAAAATTTTTTGAGACACAATTAATATATTCCTACTGAGTTCTATTAACACCGCATATAAGAATTTTGGTACATATTTATATTTTATAATTGATATACATGTATGAAAATGGGACCCACATTAGACGATTTGGCTAGTGTTTTGAGGAAAATGTTGAGAAACAGGTCTATGTTGGGACTTGTTCCCAATATTTTAGTCTAAATGGATTTTTTATTTTTTTCCCATGTATATAAATTATTGAACTATGTGATAAATATATCACTTTTGAATGACTTGTGGTACAATACAATTCTTTATTTAATACCACTTTTCTTGTTATTTCTATATTTTTATCATTTATATGTAATGTATATGTCATGTTTATAATAGCTTGACCACAAACAATACATAATCTCGAAATAAGTAAATCTTTCACATTGAGGATCTTTATAGGTTTAGAGATTCCTAGAATTTTTCCACAAAAATTACATTACATTTCAAATATTACAAAGCATACAAATCTAATCAATATCAAAAATTTTCATAAAATAAAAACTCTAAAAAGAAAATAAGAATTATTATCTTGATATAAATCTTCTTGAATTATTCCTTTCTCTTACCCTACCCTAAATACTGTGAAAAAAATTTCAAAAAATTTGGATGAGCATAAAAATCTTAGTAAGGGTTATTAAAAAAGGAATGAAATCATTAGTCCACCAATACATACAAGTCAATGAAATCATACTTTTCAATCTTTAACATACCTCACAACACCAAATGATTAATGAATAACACATGGAAATCATAAATCATAAAAGTAACTTGTGGCATTCATAACATACATATGTTGTAGCTTTCACAACTATGTAGGGTGTTACTTTTGGAATACCCATCACAGTATATTCCCTAAATATCGTAGGAGAAACATTAACGCTTACCTCTATCATGTTACACAATGATTTGGAGAGCTATCTCGGGCTCACTCGCCCATGGTTTATCATGGAACCACCCATATATTTAGGCAGTGACAAAGAACAATTACATATTCATAACACATAAAACAAATATAAAGGAAAGATAACATTTCCAAATTTCCATCACTATATATCATTTCATGTTGTTTAAATAATCAATCCATTATCAGAAAAAAAAATCAATACCAAAATATGTAAAAAGATTATATGGAATTTTAAAAAAACACTATGTATTATAGAGGATGAGAAACGCCAAAAAATTCTTGTGGCAGAAGAAAGGTCAGTGTCACCACGTACGTTTAAAAAAAACATTCTCTTTGTCATTTAGTAAAATGCTACATAGAAAATGATTCCATTTAAATGAAATGAAAATAAAAAGGGGATTATACACCATATAAAATAATGATGTGTAGATAAAAAAATATTCTCTATTAAAGGATATTGAGATGAATTCCCTTACCTCGTGTCTGACTTGACTCGTTCATTATTTAATATCCTTTCAATCAGGTAACTCCATTTGGTTTAAACAAAAAAAGTCTTTAAATGTATTATTACTAAGGTAATGATTATAATATGATGAGAGGCATGGTGTGAGCTTATTTGCGAAAATTTTTGATGGTCCTAGGGGCTTGAGAGGTGTGACTAATGGGTTAGAGGTGGTGTCCTTTTATAAGCAAGAGGAAGGGCTCTTTAGCAATGTTTGAAAGAAATATTTTATTATAAAATGATTTTCAGTTTCAAAGGGTGAAAAAATTATTTAATTTGAATGTAATGTACATATAAGTTGAAATAAAATCAATCAATAATAATTGGATATGTTTTGGATATTTTTTAATCATTATCTTATTTATTAAACCCTTTGTTAACTTATTTAACTGTTACCATGTCCTTTTTTATATTCATACTATATGGTTATTATATGTAAAATATATTACCAAGATACCCAAAATAGATCATTAATGACATTTTTAACATCATATATGAAATTTGGTTGATTATTATATTTTAGGACTATTTTATCATATAATATAATATTGATTTATTTAAAAAATAATTTACATCAATTTATAAACTATTGATATCAAGACATTAAAAAAATATATAACAACTTGTTTATTTGAAAAAAACTACATTATTTCAAAGATAACAATTTATAGTAATGCATGAAATTCGTGGATGGAATAAATAGTTTTATAATAAATTTATTTTATCATTTATAATACAATTTATTTAAAACATTCATTAATGAGGTAATCTTCACGTCATCATTGTGTCATAAATAAATTTATTTATATAATTTATAAAAATTATAAATAAAATACCATGATTTAGTAAATATTTTAGATTTCAAATATGTATTTATAGATGAACATTTCACTTATATAACCCCTTATAAAGTTTTTTAAGAGATATATGTTTACGTTATATGTTACTTAGCATTAAATTAATTTTTATAAAGTGTCATTTTCACTTACAAGTGGCTCCATTGGATCCCAAAATTGACCCAAGGATTTCCATGGTTGGACATGCATCATCCAATAGGGTTAATAGACATGTTAGGGTGATGTAATATTATTTTAATATTATTTTTTAACCTTATTTACTAGATTTTCTTTTTAACCATGTTAAATTAAATATTTACTGAAGTTACTACTCATAATGTATAAAAATAAAAGTCTTCTATTTAATCAATTTGAAACCCCTGATTTCAAATATGGAATCCATTTTTATAAATTATAAATATAAATGTTTGAGAAATTAATTTAAAACTTATTCCCGTTGTAGAACAAAAGGCATGTTTTAAGAAATAATAAATATCAAAATATTAACACTTGTTTATCTTGAATTACAATCTAAAATTACTTCCCCTAATCAAAATTGTATTAAATTGTAAAATTATAGTTTATTTAAACTTTAAAACCAACTAAAAAGATAATCTTGCACTATAAATAAATTATATTAAACATATGTTTTGAATTAAAATGCAATATTTTTCACTATTCGTTAAAAAATAAACATTATCAGAAAAATACCAAAATTTCATCCAAAGTTTATTTTCATGTATAGATTCAAAATAAGAATAATATTCTGTCAAATAGACTATTTTAGAGTGAGACAAACTATATTTTTAAAGGTTTCACCAATAAAAGTTGGTAAATCGTCCATTAAAAGAATATTAGAGTATTTATGCTTCAAATTGAATTCATTCACAATTTAATCCTAAAACTTTTATGGGATAAATGTTAAAACATGAATAATAATATTTTAGGTTGTTCTATTCATTCTCGCCAATACATCATCAAGGTGTTAACCAACTTTTAAATTAATATTTTATTACTATTATTTTTTTATTATGACTTAGCATTATGTGAAACATGAGATTTCGGAGAAACCCATTGTTGTGTGTTGGGTATGTGATCGATCATTGAATCCACTTTAATGTAAAATCAATATTTAATTCACAAATATTGATAAATATAAGAATTTCATATTCATTATTTACATTGGATGTTACAATATGAATTTATGTCATTTTTTATTAAATTTTATTTTATTTTATTATTTTATCAAGAGACTATAGTCTCCAAACAATTATTATAGTCCATAAATGTCATTCTATAGACCTTGATGTAGATGGTGGTTCACTTGAGTTCATACAGTTCCAATTGTGTGGTCATTATTTGGGTAGTCCGTAAAAGATGATACATTGTATAAATCAACCTTATAAAATAAAAATAAAATAAAGTAACGCATTGATAATGAAATAAGGAATCAAAAATAAAAGTTCATATTTAATGATGAATAATGATATACATTGATTCAAACTCTGTATAGAGTCGAAAACCATAAATCATAGTGAAAAATTAATATAAATCTAGTAATATAAATTACATGTTTATAAATAAAACTAGTTTCTACCCCTATGGATTAAAAAATATGGTTTTCTAAAATCATACACATGGAATTGGGAAATATCTAGTAAAAAAGTGATCAAAAAAGAACTAGTAAATACTACTAATTTGATAAATTAAATGTAGAAGTTGAATACATAATTTTTTATAAATAGTAGTATAAATTATTCCCATGGGTCTCTAAATTGTCTCCCAAGAAAGTGAAACCCTTAAAAGTTTTATAATTTTCTAACCACATAATTATAAAGATAAAAACAAAAAATTCAACTATAAATTTTATTCACATTTTGATGTTCATAATTAATTTTCAATCTGTCATCATTAAAATAATTAGGTGGTAGTATATGATTCCCATCACTAGACTTTGATTAATAATTTCTAATGCAGGAGGATTACCTATAGTAATTAATGATAGGTAATCCCCCATATATACTTTAGATCCTATGTTCGAAATACATAATACGGATAAGGTTTATTTAATAATTTTTTTTGTATTTTATGTTATTTAATGTAATATTTAAATACTTCGTTGAAAGGTTGGAATAATTTTATAGAATAGCGGGACATTTTTATATATTTCATATTTTAAAATATTACACTATTAAAAGAAATATGTTAATGTGTTTATTTATTAATTTCAATATAGTAAATCCTTAAAGTGAAATTCTTACATAATGATTGGCCTTGGAAATATGTGTTTTTTCCAAGAAAGTGTGTATTAAGTGTTGTATTTTTATAGAAGTATACCAGCACATTTGTGGTATTTATTAAAATTTAATAAAATTTAATTCTTTAAACCAAACATTTTCTAAATTATTTTTACTAATTATTATTTTAGGAGATATTTTTATCACAAAAAATAGTAACCAGAGAAATAGATATCACAATTTTTAGACTCATTTATGATATATACACGGATGAATTATTAAACATTAATGAAATAATGATCCACCATTGATGTTTGAATTTTTTTACATATTGGTATTTTTTTAATTAGTGAATTTATAGTTTCCTTCATCTATGTTTTTTTTAATATAAATTTTTCCAAAACAATATTGTTTCCAACTTTGGAATTATTATTTTAAATTTTATTAAGAAATTAATTACTAGAATGACGTAAGAAGGAATGAGTGTGTGTTGGCCATGATACATATAACTTATTTCATCACACTACACCACTTGATTTGTGTGTTATAATTTCATATTTTTGTAGACAGTGGAATGTGGTTATTCCCAAAGAAGAGAACGAAAAAAACTATATACTATAAAACTCACCCATTCTCTCTCTTCCTACATTTAATTAATGGTGGGAGCTATAGGTCATCATGGTGGATGAAGGTAGGATTTATAAATGAGTGGATAACAGTGAGGGGATGTGCAGAATATGTTAAGTGGAAATAACTAACTATAGTGGTTCAATTGTTGTACATTACGGACAATGCGGTATCCCATATAGTATCCTTGACAAGATTTATGATTTTTGGGTTTGACAAGGAGGTGTTGGATAATGAAAATTGTCTCTAGCTGATTCAATGATTAAGGGATGAAAATATAAATGACCAAAAGCTAAATTCAAATCACTAAAAAATATCTAATATCTAGTATTCCTTGTAGATAAACATATGATAACAAAATGTATAGAATTAGACTGCACAATATTTATTGTAACACCTAATCATTTGGGTTTTTTTGAAATGACTTAAATATCACAACGTATGTCATTTTAAACCAATTACATGTTTAAAATAATAAAATGACTTTATCATGTTATTATGTAGTCTAATTTTTCATTTATCTCTATATGAAATGTGATGAACACACACATAATTTCTATAGAGGAACACAAATAAATTTTTGATGATTCAAACACCTAATTACACCATGATTCTTGAAGCCCATGTCTTGGATAAGCACACATCATGTATAGAAAAACAACATGACTGGGTGAAATAATATGAAACATAAACTTTTTATACAAGGATCAAAAATCATGTATAATAAATTATAAGTATTTTATATTCCAATTTTATAGATCTTATCATATATTCTCATTTTATTTTCATATTTAGATATATAAATAATTATTCTTAAAAGGCCATACAAAGTGTGATAGTAAAATTATATTTATTATTATAGTAATTTTAAATAGTGTTTGGAAGATTTCAGATTCATAGAATTTTTCATATAATTGAAAGGTTTGGGAAAAATAATTATTTCATCGAAATTTTTGGTACCATCATTATTAAATTTTAATTATAGGGTCTGGGTCACCAATATTCATTGTTCAATAAGTACTCACCCATAGATTATGGGTACTTATCCTCCATTTTTTTCACAGTTTAGGTATTTTATTGTAGTATGAATGGTATGGGACCTTTCTAGGATGTACATATATATCTTAGCACTATAAAATGGATTATGGATATTATATATATATGATTCAAAATTATATTTCTGTGTCAAACATCAACAATTAGATTTCAAAACCGCTTGATTAGTGTAGTTTTTTCATCAATGATTGTGTCCTTTAAATGGTTCAACACACCATTTATAGATAGATGTATCTAGTTTACGTATGTAGAATTGATATTTTTATTTTAGTAACTATGTATCACAGATAGAACAAAAAACCTACCTCGGAATGGTTGTAGGGTCCTTGCCCAAAAATAACCATGAGTACTCCTACAAACATATGGTCTCTACCTAGATCCCACCCACATGCTTGAATGGGTAGTCATTCTAATGACTATCACCATAAGCCAACACATGTTACTTTAGAATTATTTTTCCATACTCACACACATCCTAGGAATAATCTAAGGAGTAACCCCATCATATTCACTACTCTTGGATAATCAAAATTGACCATAGAGTTATAATGAGGTAGTTTCTCCAAAATAATGGCTCTAAATTTGTAAATGAGTCTTCTAATTTTTCATTTTAGACCATTATTATTCATGGGTGTTACATCCACCCACTAGATAGAGAACAACATTCTCATTGATGACCATATATCCATACCAAGGTAGTTCCACTACAGTAATGGTTGTGGTGATCTTCTAATACCCATGTAACAATAGGGGATTAATGACAACATAGACACTCATCCATAACATGGTTATCACGACCTAGAACACCCTGCACCACCAGTTACCCACCATATTGTTGGTCCCATGCATAGGTCACACCCACATGCCCGAACATTTGATTATACTAATGAATCTCCATACAGGCCAACACATGTTCTATTAGTGTGCTTTTTACTCACTCACACACTCAATAAAGAACTTCCCTGGCATTCTCAAGTCCTAATCACTAGTCTAGACATAAAACAAAAAACTATGGAATTTTCATTGGGATTTAATCTATAAGTATAGGTTCATCATTTATATATGAGTTATAAAATTTTATTTTTTAGACCTTTAACATTATATGTTGATACATTGTTATCTAATACTATATCCTACTGAATGTGTGTAAGAACTATCTTGGTAGTGATTTTGGGTCCATAATAAAGATTTTTTCCTCTATGGGTGACTATAAAACCCCAAAATGATAACAAGATGAATCCCAAATTATACGAATCATGTCAGCATGGTTTACGTTTCTTTTTGATAGTCAACCTAATTAAAACTCCACAATTAAGAATTCTTGAAATATAGTAGTTATTTGGATTTAGTGAAAATGTGTTGGCCTTTGGGGGTAGTCATTAGTCTGAGGACCCATTCTGGTGGGATGGTGGGTCTCAAGGTGGGGACCTCATGTCTGCAGGGAAACAAGTAGTTCCTAGTTAGTCAGGACCCAAAAAATATTTTAAGTAGGGGTGTATGTAAAAACATAAGGGTCTAGTTCTTACATTATCTTGAAATTTTTATGAATAATAAATCCCTCTGTGTAAATAATTTTTGTCTATTTTTATGTGAAAATATTAAATCACCAATTAAAAGAACATATTAAATGATTTAAAGGGTTTATATTAAGAAAAAACCAACATTAACAGATTGGATTATTTTATGGAATATATTCAGAGTCTTGGACTGATTTACTATGATATTATAATTATTATATATTTTTGAAACAAATATAATAAAAATAATAAATATATTATATTATGTTCTTTCTTTTCAAAAAAAAGAAGAAATGTATCTAAAATAGTGAATCATATAAGAGATATGAAAACATATTTAGGAAAATGATGGGGGGTTTAACCATGTAGTGACATAACATTTTTGTGGGAAAGAGTTTGGTTACATTTCATGAGAGGATGAAAAATTAAATATTTTTTTTATACATTTTTTCAAAAATAATTAATTATCACTGAAACAGTGTTTCAGATGAGAAATAAATTATCACCATTATGTCGAGGATGAGGGATTTTCCCTACATGAAACATAATCTTTTTGAATTGAGAATTTGGTAACTTCACAAAATAGGAAAACATTTTAAATATTTCTTCTTACATATTTCAGAAAATAATTTTATATCTCCGAAACATTGTGACAGATATGAAATATGAGACCTCCATTATATATGTTATGAGGGGTTTACCCTATGTGTGATATAATCACATCAATCATTTGATAAAATTTCATATGAGGATAACTTATTTAACATATATGTTACGTATTTATTATAATATAATTCATCATCTCACAAATAGTACATTGTACGAGAAATATGAGGCCACTTTTGGGTCTATGATGTGGGGTTTACCCTAGCCATGATATAACATTTGTGTGTGTCTGGGGTTTAGTAACATAAAATTTATGGATAATAATAATTGTTATATGAATATATATTTTTGGGAAACTAAATATTTAAACAATGTTATTATTATTATTATTATTAATGAATAAAATAGAATTATGCTTCCTTAATTTAAAATGGAGTTATAATGGAACTAATGAGATTGAAAATTAATAATGCTGATATTATTACTTGTTATAAAAAAAATTTTTTGTGTGGTTCATAAATTATTAAATTTATTGTTTATATTTGATGGATATTTTTTGACATGTTCATGGCAGTAAAAAGGGATGAGATTTTACAATAACAATAATAAAAAATTGTTTTAATTATAATTAATATAATATTTATCAAGATAATACTAGTTTGTGGATATATATAATCTATATATTTGGATTGAATATATGATTAAATATATATATATATACATCTATTACTGTAAATAAATATATATATATATATACACAAGTGAATATATATATATGGGATATACATGTATATTTACGGGTGTATATATGTCTATGATGATGCATATACTTATATATAATTATTATTTATATATATAAATGAATTTATAATATATATTAATGTTTGATTTAATATATATATAAATATATAACTATGTGTTAAATATAAAAAATCATTATGTTTGGGGGACTGATGCTTAAATTAAAAAGGGGACAATAAAAATAATTGTGTAATAAATTAATCATGAATTTAAATAGATAGATATGTATCATAAAATAAATGATTATTTCAAATGATATTATTGTAAAATATGAGAATAGGGAGGGAATTATTAATTGTTTTATTTTGAAATAAAAAATATAAAAATGAGGAACATGTACACATCACAGTGCCTCTGGGCTCCCCTCATTCTCATATATTCCTCCACACATTCGTCTCTCTTTCCAATACTCAATAACATTTTTATTATATAATTTTCAATATTTATTATGAGTATATATCTTCAATATATTCTCAAATAATGATCAAATGGACACACCATCTATGTCATTTGAATCTTATTAATGACAAGAATTCTATGAAAATCGTTTCCAAAATAAGTTAGGTTTCATTTGTGTAGTTAAATCCAAACATCAACACTCATCATCAATCATTATTTTAATTATGGTGGGAAGTTACTTACATTTTTTTATTGTTCTTTACACATGTTTTGACATTGTATAGTTATGTTGGCCTTTCATTATACTATTCTAGAATGTAACCCGATGTAGGGGTTGGGATTCCCATGATATTAATTGTGATACATGACTTCCATGAAAAAAATAGTTACATATTTTTGAATATTTTATGTGATAATATGATGTTATGTTGTTTTTATAAAATCATGATGATGTAAAACACCATCATTGTGTTTATATTAAAGGATTTTTTTTCCATTTCCATGGAGTTTGTGTTGGTACATGATCCATGTGGACCCTCATATAGTTTAAATCCCTTGGTAAGAGAGTGTGTTAACATCTTGTGATGAAAATAATGATGGAACAAAGAAAAAAGAATGGGTAATGACGTCCTCGATGAGTAACCCAGCGAAAAATGTAAGGGTCATAATAGTCTGGAGTCCTGAACATAGGTACATGATAACCTAGTTGACAAACCCAGGGCGTCATTATAATGAGACATATTATTTACAACACCCATGGCAAGAGTCCAGATTCTTATCCATGAGACCATCCATGAATTGATTCCTTAACATTGATGTTATATGTATTTCTAGAGAATTTTGGGTATATTCCCTAAATAAAACTCATAGATGGATTCAAACAACCATGCACTATTCCATTCATATATGGATTCTAAACTCCATGCATTATACTATTCAGAGATGGATTTTGAGTTCCATGTGTTCATATATGATCCTAGAAAAATATCATGATTATATTTCTAGCATAGATCCTAAGAAGGTATGACCGATTGATTGATGGGGTCTTATTTAGTACACTAATTCTCAGTTTATACTTCTGTGTTTAAAATTATTAAAATTATTATTATATAATACACATATATACTTGATCACATTTGGTTAAGGACACATTGTTTGTGTCCTACTGAGTATTGTACTCAGTCCCTATTCAAGAATTTGGATGCGCCTGTAGATTATATGAATAGTGATATTTCAAACTGAATAAGCCATAGGGTGGACATTTAAGTGGAGGAGAGAAAAGCTACTAGCATAATAGGATTTACTATGGAGAAACCCACTATTAATTAATTTATTTATGTATTATTAATTTTTCCCTATACATGAATGACACTTTGGGATCCACTTATTATTATATGATATGTATTTAATTTGATGTTCCTTTATGTTCACTATGACACTTTATTACTCATTTTATTCATAATAATAAATACTATGAAATGATGTGGTGGGTATTTTCTATCTGTTTATAAAACATGAACATCACTACCGGTCAAAGGCTCTCTTATATGGGGGGGAATTCATGAGGTCTTGTGGATCTCTAGATTAGACACAGTGGTTTTGGTCGGACTGTTATAGTTATTAATATGTAATATTTAAGTTATAGATAAACTATATTTTTTATATAGGATATTTTTTGATTTCATTGGATTCCCTTGTTTTCAATTGATATAAAAACCTTATGATGTTTAGTTATGATTACTTTCTATTTCCAATATCCATTGGACTTATGACTTTAAAAAAAATTAAGGTTTTCAACATTTCATTAAGTATCTCCTTGTAACATCTCACCTCTCATCCATTGTATTGTGAATAAGTGGTGGGTGTTATTAGTATTGCGTGAAATTCTCAAGAACCATAAGGTTATAAATAAATTATATATTCTCCATAAAACATTTGGTTATGATTATCCATTTTAAGACTAAATAAACAAAAAAATATAAGCATAAACATCAATACCTCTCTATGATTTGTGAGTATAAAATAAATCTCAAAAAACCAATCCATACCTACATTTATATCAGACTGCATGGGGAAAATAAATGATAACATTAACAAAAATATAACAAAACCCAATGATAAAAATACATAAAACAAAAAACTCCATATATTCATTGATATATAAATAAAAATTCTATTCTGATGTTTTTGAGATGTGTCACTAATGGAATGAGATACCATAGATTTACTTGTTTCTACATAGATGATGTCTGAAAAGGCACAATAACTCCTAATGAGTTGGTGATTCTAAACACATTGGTATTTTTACAATGACTTAAAAAATCACTCAATTATTAATAAACTTTTTATCATTTATATATAAAAAGTTTTAAACAATTTAAAATAGTTTATATCAAATCTAGAAATATTTTTCCATGGAATGGAACAAAATACATCCCGTAAAAACCATTCACATTTCCATTTTTATGAAAATTACATGGTCCCACACTTTTATACATACACACATGAATTACGATGTAATAGTTCCACACTAATGAGTGATCCTACATTTATCCTCCAAATCATCCCAAGGAAAAAAATCCCATGTTCCATTAGTCCTTTTGCACTAACCACCAAGTCTTATTTCGATAATTTCCCATAAGATGAATAATAAAAACACGCTGATATGTATTAAATAATACAAACCAACCAATTTCATAAGGCCCCCATTTATTTATAAATATTCTACAACAATTTTACATGCTTAAAATATAGAACACCCCTCTTTATTTATAAATTTTCAACAAAACTTTTACATGTATGAAATCCAAACTATTTTTTTCAGTATTTTTAAATTATCCTGATATATTATTTAATACAATACTATAAAATTTCAAAAACAATCAATAAACAATAAAAATTAAGGATTACCATATGTAAAACCAAATCGATTAAGAATAAATTCAAGGAAAATATTTATTTCAAGACAAAACGTCATGTTCTAATCATGTGGAATTGAGGAAGAATCCACCTACCTCACAAACATTGAAAAAAATGAATAAGAACAAAATGATTCACTATATATGATAATGAAAACCCTTCATTCGATTTATCCATCCACAAATAATCATAATTTACACCATCGAAAATTGGAATTTTTATAGTATATTAGATTTAAGTATCCTTGAAAGATAATGTGAATAGCTATAAGAAAAAAGGCTAATAACATGAACATTCTGATGGATCTGGGCTTTCAGAGCATATTTATTCACCTATGGATCACTCTCAAATGAGAGAGGAATAACTCTCACACAATTGGGGAAAAAAAATTTTAAAATAATTACTGAGAAATTCTTATTTTAGATTACTTATTTCAAATTATATCAACTAATTTCGGAGGACCAATTGTTTGTCGCATAGTTATGGAAGCATATCATGCACAAACTGTCCACTTTCAACTATAAATAGAAATCCGCTCATAAGGTTGACTAAAACATTTGAAAATTCCCATGCCAATGATGAATAAGATACTTTCTTATGACAAATATCATAAGTTTGTCTCACATAGTTTGACAAATTGCACAACAACTATTAATTTCACCACTATTTTGAAGTGTGTGGATTCTCCTAGGTATCCTCATGGTTTTTCGAAACCATGTTCAAACTAATCTCTATGAAATATCTATTTTTCATCATTTTCATATTTTTCATTGTGGTTATATATGAGTTATACTAATCATTCTCAAACTGTGAACCTTCGAGTAAGACTCTAAAGAATCCATAAATTCCTCTAAACCTCCCAAAATGTAACTTTATATTCAAATATTTCTATAATAAATAAATAAAGTGGTATGTACGTAAAAATGGGGGTGAATTATTCTACCCAATATTATCTATTCCATCTCTATAATTTTGGATACTCGCATTATGATTGAATATTACTAGAATTTTCTCCAACATTTCCATTTAACAATCCAATGATTCTTCCAGAAGATAACCATGTTTTCATAAAACACAAGTTAGACAGATGATTTTATGATACAGGACACTCCCTTTCCTTTCCACAATCCATATGAGTACATGAGTCAATTTATAATATATCTTTAGGTTATTAGGAATAATTGAATCACATGGTCCTTATTAAGTTGATAGATTTCTAATTGAGGTACACGACACACATTATTCAATAAACTGAAACCTAGAAGAAATTGTAATTAATATTAAACCTAACAAAGTATTTTAAATATCTCAAATGTTCCTATAAATTGATGAGATAACCTTCCAATATTTTGAAAATAAAAATTCCAAAATAATGGAATGATTCTCAAGAATATATGATCAGTTATATCATGTGACAATTTCAATCAATGATGAACTATGTATGACTTTTGATGACACAAAGTTGTATCAATTGTTAGGATGTTATGTATGAGTATGATATATTCTATAATACCAAACGTAGGATCGAAATAAGAATGATATTCTCAGATACAAGAGGGGGGAGGGTGAATTTTACCTTTTAAAAATTCCTTTGGATCTTTTAAAGATTGTTATGTTAAACAAGATTAATCATTTTAATTCACACGACCTCTATATGTTCGAATTACTTGCTAAATTCCGGAGAAGTGATTCTTAAAATGAAACATAACTAAAGTTTACAAAGATGGATATTCTACGTTAAAGCATATAGAATCTAACTATATCATAGTACAAGATTAAGGATGTACAAGATAGTTATACTTTCCATAACAATAAAAATGTAGCAGAAAAACATGTAACAAATCAAGTAACAAGTAATAATATTTTTAACCCAAAGAGAAGGGTATCCAACAACCTTTAATAAAGGTCCATCGATTTATACTTTCAAGAATGAATTTCTTTCCCACACCATGGTAAGCCCTAGATACGATGAGCAGAGTCTATCTTGTTATCCTATAAGCCCTCAAATATCAGGTTGTCGGCACCTCTGTCTTCCTCAGCAAGGAATCCCTAAACATCAAGCTGTTCGAACCTCTATCTTCATATCCCCAGATGACCTCGATTGTACACAATAATAATCGGAGTCGCACGAAGCAAATCTGCACAAGGAAAAGTTTGAACAATCCATTCAAATGTTCAGAACGAAGATTGAGAGTTGATAAGAGCCTCTCTCTCTAGAAATCACATTAGGATGTTCTGAGCATCAAAATTACAAAAGTTCTAAGCACGTTAGAATGAGATCCTATTTATAGGTGAAGCTCCAACGGTCGGCTCCATCCTCCAATGGTCATATTTTTCCTTGAATTTTGGAGGGACCTGTACCTGTGTCAATCAAACAACGGTTAGTCAAAAACTAAAAGCAAGACATCATTTTGTAATATAACAAGTGTAAGAATAACCCGAACTAATATTCATAATGAAGGTAAATGATGGTTAGGAATGTAGGAAAAATGAATTGGGGGTCTGTAATACTATGATATTCGGATTCTGTTTTGTAAATTTCAGAACCTGAATTCTGTAGAATTTCAGAGTCTGAATTTCAACAAAATTAGGATTCTGTATTCACAAGAATTCAGAACCAGAACTTACGAAGTTCGGAGTCAGAGTTCATGGGAATTCATAGTCATAAATCATAAGAGTTCTGAGTCTAAATTCAGAGAACTCAGAGTCAGAACTTTATAAAAGATCGTAATCATAATTCCTAATGAGAATTCATAATCCAAATTCATCATCAGATTTTGTAATGAGAATTCGTAATCAGAATTCATCATCAGAATTCGTAATGAGAATTTGTAATCAGAATTCATCATCCAAATTCGCAGTTAGAACATTATAAAAGTTCGTAATCAGAATGTAGAGTTGAACTTCTTAAAAGTTCGTAACAGGGAATTTGGTGTAGAACATCATAAAATTTCGTAACATGAATTCGGATTCTAAAACAAGATGCTTTATGTCTATGTATTATACGATTCTGAGGTTTTTGTTTTCAATCCGAGTTTTGTACTTAGATAATTTATTATATGAAAAATGAAATCTAGGAAAGGGTAAATTTCCTTGGGGAATGAAATTTTCCTTATAGAAGTGAAACATGGGTAAAATAATATTTTTCTTAAAATAAGGTGTTTGTGATTTTCAAAACAAGAGGAATTGTAAAGTCGTACGAAAATACTTAATGACTTAACAATATCCCCATTGAATGAAGGAATGGAAAAAGTCATAAAGAAAAACCTTATTGACTCAAAAATCTCCTCCTTTTTGGAAAGCACAAAAAACCGTACAAAAAATAATTTAAGGTCTTAGAATAAATTTTTAGACTTTGAAGTTAAATATTATCTCTCTTTGTTTATAGAAAATGATGAATATGACTAACTCCCCCTTAGGCTTTGGAACTCGAAGGATCGTATTCTAGATTTTTGGAATGGGAAAATATTCATAATGATCTCTCCCCCTTACTTAGTGATGATCTTCTTATACTTAGAATTCTTCTCCATTAGATTTTTCATCTCTCTTTTAGAATTATTTTTACTTTCTCTCCCATTGTGATTTTCAAAAATAGTTTGAGGGAAGGGAAAAAAACATGGTACCTAAAACATTAAATACATACAAACAAGACAAGAAACAACAATTTCATTATGAATGGAAATATTAGTATAAGGAAAAAATGCAACAAAAGATCATAGTGGTCTATTTTGATTCTTTTTCCTTAGGAATTAGAATTTTGAAAATGGTCTTCAACATATTAATCTCTTTGTGGTCCTCTTATAATTTCTTTTCCAAGGATGTGTTATTTAATTCTTGAGCCTTCAGGACCTATACCAGAGCCTTCGTGGCCTTTTCCCGAGCCATCACCAATTCATCTTTCTTTAAGATTTTTTCTTTCATCTCACTCCGAAGCTCCTTTTCTGTTTTCAGACATTGAGCAATATAGCTCAGCTTCCCATTAAGATCTTTTACATCATGAATCTGAGTATTTTGTTATAAACATATCTTTTCCTGAAAACTGTTAAAAAGATTCTTCATCTTGGCATCCTCGGTATCAAAATATTCTTTTACATCATTATATAAGTGATCAAGATCTTCCAAATATTCATTGATTTTCTTTGACCATAGAGTAATTTTGATACAAGATTTTTTTTGGACCTCATAATTTAAAAGAAGATTTTTATGTTCGGCCTCAATCTTCACAAATTTATCCATCACCATGGATACATATTCTGAATTCTGATTTATGATATGTTGAAGCATCTTGAATCTGGATTTTATTATAGGAAAGATCAGAATTGTATCTACCAACTTCATCAGGGAATCAACAACAAAATTGTGACCTAATGCAGACGACTCCGAATCAGACAGATTTCTAGGAGATTGTTCTTCTTCTAATTCCACCATCTTCCTTTTAGAAGAGCCTCCAACTTTTTTTCTTCCTTATAATATCTTTCGTTGGGGTATCCACCACTATTTTTTTCCCTTACTAATCTTCGGAACACCCTCTTCATCATAGGATTCATGTTCACTTATGGAAAGTTGAACAACCTTATCTTCATCCACATTCGCTTTTCCTATTCTAGCATCAACATCTTCATGGAGGATAAAGTCATGATTATGACTTTCTTCTTAAGATAGATTGCGTACCTCTTCTTAATCTCCTTTCTCATCATCTCCCAGAGAAGCAATTTTTGAGAATCATGCTTGAGATGTCCGGATTGA
This sequence comes from Viscum album, assembly GCA_963277665.1. NCBI lineage: Eukaryota > Viridiplantae > Streptophyta > Magnoliopsida > Santalales > Viscaceae > Viscum > Viscum album. Next base: position 439,356,112 of record OY728158.1, read on the forward strand.
AACCTTTTCATATGGGGTTACCTTATCTTGATATTCATCGACTTGATTAATTACATCATTATAACTACCACTCATCTCAGCTTGCTGAATTTCCTCCAACACTTGCGGAACTTTCTCGATCACTTCTTCTTTAACTTCCTTCTCTTTGAAATTTTCTGGATTCATCTTAACTAGATTATAAGGATATTTTTATACCAAGAAAGTCATTGGCACTGCAATGTTCTAAGATTAAATTTCAGCATCTCTCAGAAGGGATTGAAAAATCTCGGTTTTTGTCATTTTCTTCTTCTTCTTTTTCTCTTTTTCTTTCTTCTCTTATTCATCAGCAGATTTTTCTCATAAGTCCTTAGCCTCAGTGGTGTCCAAGACGAACTGTGGCTCCCCATATTTCCACTTTTCTTTGATCTCTATCCACTTTTATCCCACATCATCTATTTAGGCATTTTTATTTTTAGGTTTAAGAAGTGGAGATTGAATTTTTTTTGATTTTGGGGTTTTATCTTCAGCTTGCACTTCCTTTAGCTTCATTTTCTTACCGGTCTTCTTTGATGGTTCATCCTTTTCTACATTTTTGGGATTGGATTATTCCTCCTCCTCTAGAAGATCATAGAACTCACTTGACTATTTTGAGAACCCAACTTTCATTCTCTTCACAGTGTCATCACTGATCAGCATCACCTGGTAATTTCTCAGCTTGGAGCTACATGGGATTTTGAAGGATTATAGGCACCTAACTATCAACACAAAAAGTAATGAAGTATAGATAATGATCTGAGCTCTAAGTATCCCATTCTTGAGGTTATGAATAGTTTTGAGTATGTGCCTAATCAAATTGATTTTCCATAGATTTTCCAAAAAAATCAAGGATGTAAATGTCGCTCTTCTTGAGTGTATCCTTATCACCCTTTCTCGGTATAAAAAACCCTTGTACCAATAGTTGTAGAATCCGAGTGTTGGTTGAAATATGGGTGATCTTATTTACAATATTTTTATTAGAATGTCCATGTCACTCTATATCCTTTGCCTAAACAAAACTACCCGGAACGTCTAGTAACATATGAGTGTAAAATTCTGCCTCTCCTTTATAGGGTATTCAAACCAGGCTAGCCTCCTTGTTATAATATAAATCATACATCTTACCATAGCTTGTTAAGGAGAACTTCTCCCTTCCATCTTCCTTTAAAAAACTGGGTGACTCATAAAACTCTATGAGAAAGTCTGGATACACCTCATCATGAGATCAAGTTTTAGAAATTGCTACATCTTCCCAACCATTGAGCTTAATATTCATGGAAATAAGAGAGTCATACTTTTTATAGAAGTTTGTGTGTACCAAAATCCTCTTATATATCTACCCCTCCGAGATTGGCATGACTGAAGACATATCCTGAGAAGGTGCTTCTGTATACATTCAGACTAAAGAATTTTGAGAGATTCAGAACGATCATAAGAACTGAGATACAGCTTCGAGATGCAAGAGTTTGGAAACCGATGTGGGACAACCATTAAGGGTCCCCTTTATATTGGTGACGGAAGTGACCTTTCATATTCCAAAACAAATCTAATGGTTTAAAAACTCTCTGATCTGATCTGAAGATTGAAAACATACCCACAAGGAAATATTGAATATGATCTTATGAGGTTTAAAGAAGTCATACCTTTTAGATTGGCTAAGAAGTTTATCCGTAATTGGTGATATTCTTGTTGAAGAAAATTTGAATACAAAAAACACACTACGAAAAATAGAAGATCGAATAGTTTTATTGCAAAGAGTTTGAGAATAACAAATTATTAAGAAAAATTATGAGTATGAAAAATTTCAAAAAAAAATTACTTCTGAAATTTCCCTTAAGAAAATTTCCCTTACGAAAATTTCCGTTACGAAATTTTACAAAAATTTCCAATTAAGAAAATTTATTTCATGAAAAAACTTAATGTAAAAAGATTATCATTATGAAAACTTCTGTTCCAAATATTTCATTATGAAAAAATCAGGTCCTAAGAATTTCATTATAAAAACTTCAGGTCCGAATAATTTCATTACGAAAAACATGAAAAACTTACTACAAAAATTTTGTTTTGGAAATTATGAATAAAAACATCAATAACAAATGTACTCCCCTGATGAAAATGAGTTTATTACTGTAATGATATTGGTTCAAAATAAAGTTAATGGAGTAATATTACCTCATGGTTATCATTCCTAACTTCTGTTTAATTTATTAAAATCTATGGGTAGGTAATGATTTTGTGAAAATATCAGCAAGTTGATATTGTGTTCCAATGAATTGATGAATGATATCTTCTTTTAGTGTGTGATCCCTATGAATGTGATTCCAAATGTCTATATGATTTTCATGAGAGTGATGTTCATGGTTTTTGATAAGGGAAATGGCACTTGTGTTATCACAAAAAATTTTAATTTTAGTGAAACTCCAGCCATAATCTGTGAGTGTGTGTTGCATTAACAACACTTGAGCACAACAAATTCCAGCTACTACATATTCAGCTTCAGCAGTGGAGAGATCTACTGAGTGTTTCATCTTGTAGGGCCAAGAAACTAATGAATCTACTAAGAAATGACAAGTTCCGAATGTACTCTTTCTATCCATTCTGCATCCACCAAAGTCAGCATCCGAAATTTTTTTTAAAACAAAATCATTTTTAGAAGTGTAAAATAGTCCTAAATCCGTGGTTCCATTTAAGTAGATAAAAATTCTCTTCACTTCCTTTAAATGAGATTCCTTAAGACTGGACTGATATATTTCACATAAGCATACTGAAAACATTAAGTCTGGATGACTGGCTGTCAAGTAAATTAGACTTCCTATCATACCTCTAAAAGATGCTTGATCTACTGGTTTCCCAGCTTCATCAAGATCTAGTTTTTATAAGGTACCGACTGGATTACTTATACTCTTATTGTTGTCTTATCCATACTTTTTAATAACATAATTTATATACTTATATTGGGATATATAGATTCCTTCTGGTTTTTGAGAAATTTGAAATAGAAGGGAAAATGTCAACTCACCCATCATACACATTTCAAACTTAGATTACATTAGATCTGCAAAGAAATAAATTAATGATTTCTGAGTTGAACCAAATATAATGTAATCAACATAAATTTGAACAATAAAACATTTTTATTATTATTCGTTATAAAAAGGGTTGGATCTTCATTTCCATTAACATAGTTATTTTGAAGCAAAAATCATGTAAGTCTATCATACCAAGCATGAGGAGAATGTTTAAGACCATAAAAATAATTGGTAAGTCTAAAAACATGATCATGATGTTTTGTATCTTCAAATCCAGGAGGTTTTTCACAGAAACATCCTCTTGAACATAACCATTAAGGAAAGCACATTTCACATCCATTTGAGAAAGTTTGAAATTGAAGAATGTTGTAAAGGTGAGTAAAATATGAATAGATTCATGTTTAGCTACTAGAGCATAGGTTTCTTAATATTCTATTCCTTTTTGTTGATAATAGACTTTAGCAACTAAACTATCTTTATTTCATACAATGATTCCATTTTCATCATACTTATTTTTGAAGCCCAATTTTACTCCAATTATAGAAGTTTATTTTGGTCTTTCAACCAAGGTCCAGACTTTATTCCTTTCAAATTCATTTAGTTCATCATTCATGGATTTAATCCAATCATCATCACCTAAAGCTTCATCAGTGCTTTTTGGTTCGAATTTGGAAAGGAATGCTAGATGCTCTACTTAATTTCTTAAAGAAATTCTAGTGAATACATTTTTATTGACATCTCTGATGATACTATCACTAGAATTATTCTTTAGAAATGACTAATTTGGGTTTTTTAAAACCTGTTTATCAACATATGGTAGGAAATATTCAGGGGTAAATGTTTCAGAAGTATATTCTTGATCATTTTCATTATCAGAAGGATCTTCTATCATAGTTTGATAATCTGTTTTTGAAAACACATCTGAGGATCTAGGTTAGGGTTGTTTAAAAACAAAAGGATTAGTTTTATTCAATTTGACATGTACTGTTTCTTCAATAGTATAGGTGTTTTTGTTAAAAACACTATAGGCCATAGATGTTGTGGAGTAGCCTAGGAAAATTCCTTCATTGTATTTTGGTGTGAATTTTTGTAAGTTATCTTTAGTATTCAGGATGAATACTTTTCAACCAAAAGACTTAAAGTTGGAAAGTCTATGTTTTCTACCATTCCATACCTCATAAGGGGTTTTATTAAAAAAGGTCTAATCAAAACACGATTTATATTATAATAAGAAGTACTTAAAGCGTCAGCCTGAAAATTATTGGCTACCGAATAGTCACTCAACATGTTTCTATTTATATCTTGAAGAATTATATTTATTATTTCAAAAACATCATTATGTTGAGGTGTTCTAGGTGTTGAAAAGTTATGAGTAATTCCTTTTCTTCTACAAAAAGTTTCAAAATCAGAATTTTGAAATTCTCCTCTATGATCACTATGAATAGTTTTCAATGGAAGTATTTTTTTCATTTTTCAATTGGGCTCTAAAACATTTGTAATAAGAAAAATCTTCAGAATTATTTTCTAGAAAATAGACCCCTATAAATCTAGTGTAATAATAAACTAAGATAAATAAATAATACTTTCCCATAAGGCTTCAAGTTTTTGTAGGACCAAAAAGATCCATACGCACTAGCTATAATGCATCAGTAGTTGAGACTTCACATACTGATTTGAAACTTGATTTATGTTGCATTCCATATTGACAAGGGTCACAAACTTTTAAAAAATAAAATCTAAGCTCATGTATATACTTAAATAGTCTCTTCTTAGAATGTTTTCATAAGTTTGAAGATTACAGTGTCCTAACCTTTTATTCCATAACCAGGAATGATCTTCTATTGCACGAAGTCAAGGTACGTCTTGGCTCCTAAGGTCTTCTATGTTTGGTGTGTAGAATTTCTCATTCCTATATGCAGAAAGAATAAATTCATCCTTGAAATTGTGTACTAAGCACTTATCATCTCTAAAATTCACAAGGTAGCCTTCATCACATAATTGGCTTATGCTGATTAGGTTGTTGTTAAGATCCTTAAAAAATAAAACATTTGATATTAATGTTTTTCCAAAAAGAATGATGTTACCTATACCAATAATTTCTCTCTGAGCATTATCTCGGGATGTTACTTTTCCTCCTTTCGTTTTGATAATATTTTCAAAATAGTTTTTGTTACCAGTCATATGTCGTGAACATCCACTATCCATGTACCACATAATGATGTTGGTACTTCCCCTATTTTCCTAAAAATAAGAGAAATTTAGCATTTTGGAATCCAGACATGCTTGGATCCAGAAATCACATAAATTAAACTTTTGGGAACCCACATCTTCTTAGAAAAATAAGCTTTATGAAATCCTAAAGATTGGGTTTTGTTTAGAGAACAGTTATTTGCCCAATGACCGACACATTGACACTTAGTACACAATGAGTCACCTTGAGGGACAAAGTTATTTTTACTAAAAGTTGGTTTAGAACCACTATAACCAAAACCATAAGTATTCCTTCGAGATTGTATTTGGGAGTACATTTTATCAAAATTTTCTTTACCTAGGGTAATTTTTGAAAAACACTTCCTCATGGAAAATATTTCGGATTTGAGTTTTATAACTATGTTTTTGTCTTAAAAAACATTCGATTTTGAACTAGATCTAGGCTCGAAAACATTTTTCTTAGGAATTACATTTTCTAGATCTATAGAAAGTATATTTTTATCATAATTTACTTCATCAAGATTTTTTGAAATACTTTAAAAATCAGAATTTTTCTTATCAAGATCTTTATAAAGATATGATATTTCCTTAGTTAGAATAATATTCTTAGAATTTTCCTTATCATGTTTTTTCATGAGTTTTGAATTCTCATTCTCAAGGAGTTTGGAAAACCTAGATACTTCTTCATAGGCAGATAATGTTTTATATTTATCAGAATAAGATTCTTCATCTGAAGAGTCATAATATTTACTATCATTAGCATTTAAAGAAACATTGGTCATTGATTCACCATTTTGTACCTTATCCATCAAGAATTTATTATCAATAGGTATCCAGGATAAAAGACCCAGATTCTTCTATCCATAATATTAATAATCTAAAGATTCATATAAAGAATCTCCACCACATGAATTCCATATGTCATTGGCTTTCAACACTTTCTTATATTTGGACTAGTAATACTTCTTTCTATTTTTCTCAGAATGCTTTTCCTTTCTTTATTTTATCTTGATCATAGGGCAGTCAGGTCTTATGTTTCTAGATCTATTGCATTCATATCATGTAACTTCAGAAGCAGTCTTGTCTTTCCTTTCCTTCTTCTTGTATTTGGATTGAAAGATCCTCTGTCCAACTATCTTGTTCACCTTCAAGAATGATTTGCTATATCCATTTTCTGAGGATTCACTTCCACTAGATTCAGAATGGATAAAAACATTCTTAGATCTGGATCAAGTAACTCTCTCATGAGTGTTAGCTTTTATATGTTTGGAAGTAGATGTAAAAGCCACACAACCATTTCCATTATTCTTCTTCACAATATCAGCATCTCTCTTCATTCTAGTATCATGCTAAAGAAGAATTTCAAAAAGCTCATCACGGGTAATCTGAGTGACCTTTCCATTCTCATCAATTGCATTTCTTTTAGATTCCCACTCATTTGGCATTATTTCTATGATCTTGTCAATAAGGGATTCATCAACCAATCCTTTTTTACCCATTGATTGTAAACTATTCACAATATTCATGAATCTCTATTGCACTATGCATATGGATTCACCGTAAGGAAAACTTAAACCATGATACTCATCTCTAAGCATATCTCTTCTGGTCTCAATTACTTTAGAAGTTCCATAGTGAGTAACATAAAATTTCTTCCATATAGAATATTTTGCTTCACATGAAGATATTTGACTATCGATGTTCCTTGTCATGGAACATAACAAATTATTTCCGACTCTGAAATTTGATTGATATTCTACTTTCTACTAATTCGCAAAAGTTCTCAATTTCTTATCTGGAATCTTATAATCTCCCGTCAGTATTAGATAGTTATCAACACTAGTGTTGAAAAAAAGTCTTTATCCTATCTCTCCAGTATTAATAATCATTTGCATAAAAAACAAGAGGTCTAGTTGGATTTAAATTATCAATAGAACCAACATTTAAACCTGTAATTCTTAAAATAATCTTTTGCACACAAACATTTTGGTAGTAAGAGTTTGTAAAGAAGGAAATTATTCTATGAAATAAAATATAGAGTAAAATTATTTCTACAAAAAACTGAATTTTAACATTATGTCCGAAAAAAAAATTCCAAAAAAATATGAATCTGGAAGTTTGAATTTGAAAATGTGAATCCAACTAATATAGTTAGAGAACTAATTCACTTCTGAATCTAATCGTGATATTAATTGATATTGAACGAAATACTCTGATACCAATTGTTAGGATGGTATTTCTGAGTATGATATACTCTATAATACCAAACGTAGGATCTAAAAATGAATGAGATTTTCATATACAAGAGGGGGGGGGGCGAATTGTACCTTTTAAAACATACATTGGAACATTTAAATATGGTTATGTTTAACAATGTTAAACAATATAATTCACAAGTCCTCTATAACTTATAATTACTTGATAAATTCCGGAAATGTAATTCCAAAAATGAAACATAACTAATGTTTACAAAGATTAAGATTCTACACTAAAGCATAGAGAATCTAACTATACCAGAGCATAAGAGTAAATAAGTACAAGATAGTTATAATTTTCTTATCAATAAAAATGTAGTGGAAAAACTTGTAACAAAACAAGTAATAAGTAATAATTCATTTATCCCAAAGAGAAGGATATCCAAAAACCGTGGATAATGGTCCCTTGATTTATACTTTCAAGAAAGTCTGTCTTACCCACAACAGTGTAAGCCCTCGATATGAAGATCGGAGTCTGTCTTCAATTCTCATTATGATAAACTGAATCTTCATTATTGTCTCTTATAGATTCCTTGTTCCATGTAGTGTTGTTTCACCTATTTCCACTCAACAATGTGGATAATGAATTGGTAACCCTAAAATTTCTTCAAATAGATCCATATGAATTGACTCTTGATAAATGATATTGCATAACAACACAACTAATGTAAAATTTCCCTTCCACTAGCCATCAAAATCCATTATACATGCCTGAATCATGTCTTTCTATAATAATAACTTTTTCCATCTTTTTTATGATTATAAAACATCCTCATAGTCAAATGAGAGGCAAGATATTTGTATAATTATTTTGAAAAAAGAGAGGTAACCCAAGGGTCTCTGTCTAATATAATCTTCTCTAGAATGCAATAATCCTTTACAGCATTACAAATAATGATTATGGATAGGTCCTCTAACATATGATATTAATAAATAATGGCAAAATGATAAAACATCTTGATCCAATGAACATATAAAAATAAGACATCATGTTTCGAAACTTTTTTATATTGTTGTCACAAAATCCATGTAAAATTATTCATATTTCAACATGAGAATCGGAAAAGACTGAAACATACCCGCTAGTTGATGATGAACTTCCTTGAACTAATATTAGGTGAGGACTCTCAAAACATCCTACCTAACATATTTTTAATGAAAAAAACACAAAAACTATTCTTTAATACATCTATAGGTATTTTGAATTCATGGATGAACAACCCATTTTCATTGGTGGTAAACATTCATGAATTGTTTTTAAAAATAAAATGGTAAAATGATATGATATATAAACCTAAAAAATAATCTTCTATCCAGCTTACATCTAACATGGTCTCTCATAATTGATTTTCGCACTGATACTACAACATCCCCCTGGTCAGTATAATCCATGTTCATGTATATTATCACCAACTTTAGCTTCCACTTATCTAATGTTTCTTTAGAAAAATGGAAATGTAAATTCCAACATAATGCATCTACAACCTAATTATCATTTCCATTTATTTATATTAAGTTTAATTACATAATTTTCAGTTATTCAATCCATTTAATTTACCTCAGTTTCAAATCTATTTATAAAAAAAATTATACTCTTATGATTCTTAAGAAATGAAAACTCCTCAAATAAAAATAATGAAACAATGTGTAAATGATGTCTCTATAGAAACTAATTGCATATAATGTGTTTGTTATTTCATCTCATATGATCTTAATGGATGCATGAAATATAGAACAACATGATCTCCAAGTGTGAGAACATATACCAATCCAGATAATGATGCATTATAATAGACTATATATTGGTGTCCAAAATCTAGAAACATGAGGATATAACCTGATGTAAGTCGGTAATTACACTTTTTAAGGGATTTATGAAACTAATTTATTAACTATAATGGAACTATTTTCCCCATTAAAATTATCAAAATTAGTTCCACACATGAAAAATCATGTAAAAAAGAAACATACTAAAAAAATAATCTAAGGAAATGTTAAATTTTAGTGACATTGTTCGGATGTATCTTTGAGATAACATATTATATCATTTATAGATATATATATATATATACATTAATCATAAATTTCATGGAAAAGTAATCATACCTATTATATCCAAAAATCACAATTTGATAAAATGAAAAATAGATAATACAACCACAAGAAACCCAACTATATAGTCAATTTTTACTGAAGATCCAGCTTTATTTAGGAAGACACAAGTATATCATGAAACAAAACTCCCACAATGGAATATTTATACCCTTAAAATAAATGAATAATCAAATCCATAAATAAAACTGGTGAATTAATAAGACCATATTGTATAACACTGAAAAAATAAGGGACATATATACTTATGGAAGCAATTTTCAGAACATCTTCCATCTAAACACATAGTTGGTGATATATTAAATGTAAGTATATTTTACATAACTAATGAGATCACATAATATAACTCAAAATATAATCAACGAGTGAAATAGTGTACCGATATAATTTTATAACAACATTAATCGTTAGATCATCTAACAAAATCCATGGATTTCTATCCACCTTCATCGTAATAAAATGGTGATGGATATAGAGTTGTGCTCATTCGTATGAACACTTTACATTGAAAATCATATAAAAAATCCATTATATAACTCAATTATATTTCATCAATCCAATAAAATGGAATAAAAATATGATTATTAAATTATATGTGATTAATCGTAAACTCGACTTCTCCTTTTGGTGGAAAACTTGATAAATTTTCTGGAACAATATCATTGAACTAGCCCACTATGGATGGAAAATACCTATTACTATTCAAATATACCAATTGAAATATAGCTTCTACTAACTCGTAAAAGATATTTATAACCATCAGTATCGAGTTTATTTCCCTACTTCCATCTACTACACAATTTCCTTATAATATATGTAGAACACTATCAAATGATTTAAAATTAATGTTACATTTATTATAATCCATATGAACCATTATGATCCCCAACCAATCAATTCCTAGAATCCATTCATAGACATCCCTCAATATGAGGGATAAATATTGTACAAAATCTGTACCATTAATTATTATCAAGTATAATTCCCATATCAATCATCGACACTCCCATTATCCCAATAGTGTTTTCCGTTCAATACAAAAGGAATCATCTCAATAGGGAAACCAATTAGATCAATGACACAGGAAAAAATAAACAAATGGGACATACATATATCAAACAAAGCTTTCACAAGGGTCGAATTCAAAAGGATTGTACCTTGCACCATCTAGGGTTTTGATTGATAATCATTTATCATATTATCGCCTCCATACATTTTATTACTTAGATAAATATTACCTTTTGTTACGGTATTGATATTGTACAGATTGATGATTCATGGTATTCTATGAATCACCATGGCTCACTCAGTTATTCATATTAGTTCAGTTTTTTTGAAATCAACATAATGAATAATAATATTCTTGATAATCTTGATATATTTCCCTATAACTATCCATTGGATCATAGTAACTATGACACTAATGATGCCCCATCGTTTTTTATTTATTACATTATCATCATTGTTCTATACAATCTCACAGCATATTTCTAAATAAACCAAATTGAAAACATATCAGTATACTATTCAAATGTGGATGAGGATTTAATGATCCCATTATCTGATACTAAGGTTTCCCACCACACTAGAATTATAAGTTACTCTTCTTCTAATTCACATCTTTATAGTTTCTACCTATTTTCATAGGAATTAACATGCTTACTCTAACCTTTTTCACTCAGATATCGCATTCTTCCACCTTTTCTCTATGGGCCTCCATTTTTAAATCAGTCATAAAAATAATGAAAATATTTTTAAAACTTTTTTATTTCAATCATAACTCAAAAATACATTCCTTTAGGAATGAACATTCATGAAACAATAGTGCAAAGATAAATTTTATCATAAATTTAACCATGTTACTTATTTACAAGATATTATCTTATATCAACCAGAAGAATTATGTTGACATAGAAATTCAAAAAATATGATGATTGAATTATTGGTTGAATAATTATTCAAAATCTTAACATTATTTTTCATAGTACCATTAATCCAAACCAATAAATACAACCAATATTGTGATAGATCCTATAGAATATACATTACAAACATCACTTTTAACTCTGCTAGTGTTCTAATTAAATTAATGAAATTATTCAAGATATTCAACAACTTGTCTTGTTTTTTGACTTTCAATGACCCTGAATGATGAATTGATTCTTCTCCTATAATTTATTAGAACGATCCACTTTCCTTTGTGTATCCATTATGTTCCCTCTATTAACAAAATTAAAAAAATGGAAATCACATTGAACTATATATTGGTTCACCTATGGCTTAGGTAAAAATCTATTCTAAATATCTAATTATGATTGGGTACTATAGTGTGAACCCAGTGAAATTTGATATAACCAAACAAAAAAAATTATTATTGCTTTTTAATAATATAGGGAAAATATATTTCCAATTTCAAAATTTTCACATAACACTAAAAAAATTCTACAATTTTCTTTATCTATTATTATTTTTTAACCATATTCAAAATAATACTACCATTACATTTCAGAATATCCCCATATGATAAAATGATCAATTATTTTTTAAAAGCAATACTTTTTAAAATTTATATAAATCATTAAATCAACAATAAAATATGATCTCGTAGTAGGAATTCATACTAAAAAATCATGTAATAAGGCTCTCATATTCGTAACCCATGATAACTAGTTTATAGCTCCACTGGAAGTGTGTATAAAACATATTGTCCTCAAAATCCCCTATAACAAGAAGTTCAACATAAATAAGAAAATTCTTCCTTTTTATTCTCTATATTTCAAATTTTATTTAGCAATTTCTTTTCCATTATCTAAAGATATTTATGAACTTTTCAAGACTTGTAAAATTTATAACTGAAGGTATGAATATACCTAATAATAGAATAATAGACAAACTGATACCATTTATAACATACATCACATCATCCATTGAACTGGGAAGAGGTGGGGGTGTTATTATACATATATGAAATCCCCAAGACATGAAATATTGGAAATTAATTATAATGGATTTATAAAAAATAATGGTATAATTTTCTTTTTGAAGAGAAATAACCACACAAAGTTAAGCATAAAAAACCTATATATGATGCATGAGCATAAAATACATCCCAAAATCTACAAACCATACCAAAATCATTATGAGAGTTAAAGTGGGATCAAAAATTAAAAATCATAGGAAAAAAATAGAAAAAACCAAATGTTACTTTGATATCCATCAAGAATGTCCCAATATTCTAAATTCTCTATCTAGACAAGCCACACCTATAGTACCATGAAAAAACTCAACATAACATATGTAATATGCCTTTACCCAATTTTCGATAGATGAAATATTGAAATTCACAATAGTTCAAATGATAGGGATAATTATAAAATTATCAAGACTTCCCCAATGACCCCCCAAGTCATGCCTCTGAGACAAAACATGCTAGAACATTTATATAAAATAGTTGAAAACTATATAAATAAATTATATTAAATCTTAAAATAGTTTTCCATGGAATTAAATAAATCCATCCTCAAAACCCCAATCAAATTTTCATATTTAATACCCATTCCATAATTACACACCTCCACCATATACACATTCATTCCTAGGTGACAATTCATATGTCATGAGTGGTCTCTCATATGTCTACCAAGTCAACATAAGGTGTGAAAGACCCCAAAACACCCTGAGATGGGAGGGTTGAATTAGAGTGTCAAATATTCCATTTAAAATTTTGGATAGTGATCCAAAATTTGTATAAACCTATTAAAAATATTATAAAAATATTAAAATAGGTCATTTAAATATTATATGGCTCACCACTAAGGGCTTATTCCAAGATGAATACATCGATAATGTGTCAGTTGATCCAAAAAACAACTAATCTTTACTAGCTGTGGATTATGTGGTTCATCCACAATCAATCTATTATAGGCTCACAACAATTAAATTTTTTTAAAGATAGATCATGTCTTCCCATGCAACACTTCCATTAACTCCCCCTAGCTAACTTTTTTTAGAGAAGCCCCAATTAGTATATCGACTTAATGGTCGCTTCAATGATCTTATATTAAATTATTTATCTAAGAGATAGATCGAGACTCTTCATGCACCTTATTTATGTGTAGGTAGTATTTAAAATCCCTATCCCTATAATCTAAATGTTCAAAATTTTCCTTCCAGAATCCCATTGGTGAACCACCCTCTTTCACGAAGCACCCTTTCCTTTTTAGAAGAAATTGTCTTCCCGAAGCATCGTTGACTTTGAAGAACAAACTATCTTCATTAAGCTAATTATGTAAACACATAATATCTCCTCATAAAAAATTACCCATAAAAAAGAATTGATCATCAATTGAGACATGTAGTCTCTTGGCGATTCCCAAGATCACAGAGAATGCCTTATTAGTGAATCTCTTCGTGATCTCCCTGAGATCGCAGATATTCCATAAAAAATTATCCCAAAAGAATATGTGTGGACTCATAAATATAGTCTCTTTCATTATAAAACCTCCACCATCAATTTTTTATTCTCTAGATCATCAAAAAAGTCATCGTGGTACTCTTATCTTCTCCATGAATTATGGAAATTCTCTATTCCCAAATCTCATCATAATAGAAGAGTCTTCCATCAAAACCCTTGGCAATTTCTATAAAATTTAAAAATAATTTCCTCAAATACCATGGGTAACACCGTCCCTGACCATGAATCCCTTTGATGCAACCATCATAATTGCAATGAATTCCATAAACAACTGCAAAGATCCAAAACTTCTAATCACAAAGAACTCCTTCTCTGATTCTGGAAGCCGGTCGTAATCACGAATCACACCCTCAGATAACATTATCTCATCACAAAAAGAAACTCAAAATTCCCATCTTCATGAAACCCATGCCATTTACATATTTTTATAAGAACTCCATGAAAAACTACTTTTCTAATTGATATCCAACTTCCAAATTTTAGACCCAACTATTTGGAAAACATAGAGGAATGACACCACCTACAATACGATTTTCTTCTTTAACTGCATGATAACATACCTTGAAAACTCCCTGGTCATACATTTTAGGATTAACAGAAAACAAAAACCATACTATATTTCTAGAAATGAACATCCTTGGTTCTGACAAAGTGATATATCTGATAATAAATTAAACCATTGGAACCATGAACCAAGTCTTATGTAACTTCTCTAATTTATTAATTTATTTGATTGGAATACTATATGTATTATTGATGGTGCTATATACTGAGACAACATGATATTACATGTCCAGGTGTTCCCAAAATAAATTTTCTGATTATATTCAATATATGTAATGAACATTCCAAAATTGTTTCTAAATTATGGAATACATTATAAATATTGAATTAGTTAGTCAATATAAGGAATCCATTGAGTTTATGCCAAGGGTTTTTACATTGGTGTAATATAATCATGTAGCACGCCATATGTTTGGGTAGGAATTAGTTGTGGGGGACATTTAAATAATTTAATTATTACTTTTTTATTTACAATAATTTCCATTACATAATAAACTCTCTATATAAATGTTATGGTGGAAAATTTTAAATGTTATCTAAATTACCCATCAAATTAGAAGTATCCATTATATAGTGTTGAAGGATATTCCATTAGTGAGAGATGAACAGATCATCGACCAATGATAAGTGTATGACGGAACCTAAGTACCTTTCGCATGACTATAAAAAGAATCATTCTTTTTTATAAATTTATCCTAAATTAAGTTTTATTTATTTTTTATATAGATTCTTCCCCATTTATTATTTCTATGAAAAACATGAATTATTTGACTAAAAACGTATTAAAGGGTCACTCATTTTGAGAGCGTGGGTTTATCTGTGTGGATTGTTAAGAGAGTTCATTATTATTTTTGAATATCCATTATTTTTTCTAAAATTAATGGTTAAAGAACAACAAAACATGGTGGCGTTCTACTACTGTTTTTTATGTTTCTACTATTTCTCCTGCTATTATCCATTCATCTAGATGTATTATTATGGCCCTCATCTCAATATATAAAAGATGGTTAGTTTTTGTGAACTAGTATTTTGGTGCAATTGACTAAAATATTAGATTTAGTAATGGTAATGGAGATAGATCAAGAACTGAAAAAAAAACATTTGATCATTAAAAGATCAAACTAATTCGGGTTTGGGTTTTGATTTATGAGAGATGTGTAGCTTTAAATGGGGATTTATAGAGAATAAAATTAGGGAATCATAAAAACAATGATGGTTGGGTCTCTCGAACAGTTGATCCAAATTTCACCTCATG
The DNA here is from genome assembly GCA_963277665.1 of Viscum album. NCBI lineage: Eukaryota > Viridiplantae > Streptophyta > Magnoliopsida > Santalales > Viscaceae > Viscum > Viscum album. Next base: position 439,372,027 of record OY728158.1, read on the forward strand.
AGTGAGGGTTGAAGAATAAAATTCAGTCAAAACCTGATGCTTCCTCATGTTTTTTTCCACCTTTCACAACAGGTATTTCATGTTTACACAACCTTTGGGACACCCTGGTGTGGCCATAGAATTTTTACAAGAAGATAAATAACACACAATGTATGATCCTTGTCAAATAATTTGTGACCCTTACATGGAGGCTCGAAATGTTATTGGGATGCTAAATGGTCATGGTTATTGGAATGGTTCGTCACATAGAGACACATCCTTCCATAAATAGACATGTCTATCTAGACATAAATAGGTAAATGATTACAAAGGGTTAAAAAAATGTTATAATCAATCATGGACATATATATGGACACGGTTTGTGGTAAACAAGAAGGATCAGGTGATATAGGGACATTCCATGTACTATAAATATATGCAGTGTACCCCTTAAATGTAGGCTTGTAGATTTTTTCCTATTCAACTTTTACATTTTTTATCAGGGTATGTACCCTTTATCCATTCACTGAGGGTCAGTATAGAATAATGTCCTACACATAGTATCATTATCCCTTTAGTATGATTTCTTTTATATAGTTTTTGGAATACTTCAATGAGGCTTACAATAATATATTTTATCATCACCATTCCCTCTGTGCAGTTTTTTGTATCGTTTTGAATAACACAACATAGTCTTTGATCTTCTACTTCGTGAGTTAATCCTGAGTGAGTTGTCGGTATAACCAATGTCATTGGTTGTGATCCCCATCTATTTATTGTTCTCTTAAAAAATCCAATGTGTACTTCCTAGGGCATCACCCAATGATAATTATATATTATAAAATTTTAATTATTGTTATTAGGCTCATGGATCATGTTCTCAAAGATGAGTGTTGTGTCGACCCTTCATGTAGGATTCCAATAAATGAATTATAGTTTTTACTTAACATTCAGAACGTGTTTATTTTATTAAATATATCTATATATTATCATTATATTTATTCTAGAAATATAATTAGGATTAAATTACTATTATTATAATGAATATATGATTATTTAGTCTCATATTTCTTAGTGGGTATTGTTATGCTTATCCTTTCACATGCTCTGTCTGCACTTGTTGTGTCTTACGTAGATGACATACCTTTTGAATGAATCCTTGTGGGGACAAGACAATGAAGATCTATGTTATCCTGATAGACATAGGATTGTTTATATGGTTTCATTGATAGTATTCCCCTACTATACTTTTCAACTGGACACGAATATAGATTATTATGGTGGACTTGTATATGTCGCTTTTAATTTGAGTACATTTTTTCATACACTGATGATGTGATTTATAAGTATGCATTCATGGATTATTATTTTATTTAAATTTCATCATATAATGTTCTTATATATTCTTTGAACGTGTATCTGTATATTACTATAAGGCCTTCCATGTGAATGATATGCATACTTGGTTCTAATCTCCATACAGTATGTTATTAAAGGTGTTATTGGGTTTGTCTCCATTTAGGGCACATTTATATGGGTCATTATGGTGCATTTTTAGATCCATTATGTTCTACCATATGAATGGAGTATTTGAGATTTGTTTTTTGGAAACATTTTCAAGTGTTTCAAGTTTGGATTTTAGGTCAGGGACTCTAGTAATGGTGTAGAGGTTAATATTTTTTTAATCCAGACTATGATCACTTACCTTACAACTCAATACATTTAGACACAGTTTGCAGGGAATACACTAGTACATGATTCTTATAGAAATGGATTGTGGTATACATGCCCTAATTTAGTGCCCTGTCAAAATATTCATCGTGACCATGTTACATATTGTCAATTTCTAGATTCCTCAACAAAATATGTTATATATTATTAATCATTATGATCAAAAGGATGATCCACTCGGTTATAATTCTTCTATATATTTACCTTTTAGAGATATTTTAACTCCATGTGGTGTTCCAGTTCTACCAAAACATCTACAGAAGAAGAAGTTTCCAACCGTACAAGCAGATGATGTCCACAGACAGAGAACACTTCCTGAGTTTCACTAACAATGAACCCTCAGGTTCTATGATGATCCTTATTGATAGGTAGCTGTGAACTAGCTTCGTTTGGTGACGTAAGTTTTCCAACATATTAGGAGACCTGAATATCACATGGTGGTCCTAATCGTGAGCCTTCTACATGAAAATGTAGGTTTCTTTTGTGGTTTATTGACACAGTCATATGATGAGGTGACGCTCATGAAGAAATTTTTTGAATTCCTTTTCAAAGAGATTTAAATTCAGCTACATTCATGGTTGTATGCTTCCAATATTTTATAATTCATTAGAAATTAAATATGATAATAGATGTGTACACATATAGGTTCACTAACCAGATTAGGTACTCAATGAATATAGTTCATGATAAGTTATTTTGGGATCATAATTTTAGGATAGGTCTACAAAGAGACCAATGAGATAGCATTTCACCTCTATAAATTCTAACCTATATTAGAGTTATAGAATGTTCATTAGTTGTTGTGAGTTCCATGGATATGTAGATGCATATTGTTGTTATAAAAAGTTGGAAAATATGAGAAGATACATCAGAAATATGGAACCACCATCTTACTCTAGGATTTAGTTGTGTGAAATGCTTCAATGGTAAAAATTGTCTTACAGGTTCTACCATTTTGAACTGAAAATATTGTTCTATTTATCCTAACAATAGTTGGAAGTACACTTCTTGATGGTCCGAGAGATGTTGCTAGATATTTTTAGTCCCACTTTACAATTGATAGATAAATTTTGGATGAGACACCCATGAATAATCAATTATATGATAATACTAGTATGTATGTCAGTATACATGGAAATGAATCGTGGAGAGTAGTTGTAGGTGGTAGTTCATCCAACATATTACCAACACTATTTTCAAGTTTTCCATGCTAGACTTTCGGAGCTAGGGGACTTGCGTGAGGGAAGATGTAGGTGGTCAAGGTATATGACCTAGAATATATATGGATGATACTAGGTGCAATCTATAAATTTTATCCTTTATATATTTATTTATAAACCATGGGTGAAATATATTACGTTTTTTAAAATTATTTGGTTCGAGACATAGAGATTCTGTCTGATTTATTGATCTACCCTTTTCCAGGGAGACTGTAACTAATGATGACTTAGAGATCACACACATGTGTTGAGGGTTTGACCAAACTCTTGGAGTTGATTATTTTCTCGGGCATCTTCTTGTATAAGTAATGAGGACATAAAACATCATCTCAGGTAGGTATTGTTATCTACGATTCATCCCTATACATATTTTTTAGGAATATTATGTTGTGTGTTCCCAATTATGGGATGAGATTTTCCATTGTGGATGTGAAGTAAACCGAATAAGAGTAGGTTGGAATTTCAATAGGAGTGTTCATGATATTGCACTTCAATTTTCAATCTTAACCCATGATGTAGTTGAAGTTATGAGTTTTTTCCTACATTAGAGGTAGAATATGGGGATGTCCTTCATAAATAACTACCCAGATTTCCTCCCCACTAAGATATATTATTATACATTTATATAAAACTTGGGAACAACTCAATATCAATTCTATCATATCAGATGGATCATACTATGGTTTTTTTGCTAAGAGTGGCGTTGGAGGACTTACAGAAGAATGGATTTTCTGGACCTAGAGTTTCACATTAAGAATCCATAGTTTTGTTCTCCTGGAATGGGGATGGTATGTCGAGGTTATGTGTATACTATCATCACCTAAACTATATGACCATTAATAACATGTTCCAACTAATGAAACTTAATGAAATCATCGATCAGTTAAGAGGTTCATGATGGCTCTCAAAGATTGACCTCAGATCAATCTATCACTAGTTTAAGGAAAATGATGATGATATATCGAAGACATCATTCTGATGTCTCTATAGTAACTACGAGTACATGGTTATTCCTTTTTTCATGATGAAATCCCATGTACTATTCATGGGATTATTGATTCAGATCATTCATCCTTTTATAGACCATTTCATGGTAGTCAACATTGATGAAATCTTACTGTACTCAGAGTTTAAGGAGGGAATGAAATACACTTGAGGAAGGATGTATTCATACATTGAGAGAACCTTTTTAAGGGAATCTCATGATATAATAGTTTTGGATTTAGGAGGTTAACATTCCTATAAATTTTATCTTAGTAGATGTCATTATAGAGGACCAATTAAATGTCATGATATTATTAGATAGTTATCTACCAAAGAGCAGGATAGAGGGGAATATCATCCTTGAATTGGTAAGATACTATTATATATTTATACTTGATTACACTAGGATATAAAATCTCTTTATAGTTTTGAATGGAAATGAGAATCGTGTCATATTGATATAGTAGTACCAACCAGAATTCTAGGACATCAATCACAGATTGATTAGAGATCCCATTATGAGATTTTAATATGAGGGTGTTGAGTACACAGTGTTTGGTTTTACATCAAGCACCAGTCCTGGTTGTGTTATGATGTAGAGGTAGGTGGTTATTGGATATGGTTGACGTAATTTTAGATCGTGTGATAATAAATAAATGACTCATTATCATGAGTTAGAAGTAGTATCCCGTACTCAAAATAAGTTGAGATACTTATTTATTGGTGAGTAGATTATCATCTATTCTAATGATAAGAGTCTCATGTAAATCACTATTCAGATATTTCATAACATGCATTAGTTTTAATGACTTCGTCTATGATTAGAGATTCACGATTTTATACACTAATTCTAAATGTAACATATTAAAATATTCATTGAGGAAAATATCATGTTTGTTGTTACTGTGTGAGGCATCAAAATAGATATCCTCATTACAGTAATCCATTTTGGATGGGGATAAATATTCTTAACTTTAGTCTATGGTATTTATCCTTCATTTATTTTAATAAGTCATGGATAAAAAAATTCGAGATAGAAATTATGAGACCTGATGAACTCATATATCAACTCGCCATTATCATAGTGTAATTTTTATTTTTGGGGACCATGTCATTTATTTTAGAGGATGGATGATGGTAGTAATGAATTTTTACAAGGAGGTTCTAATAAAATATCATAAAATTAATTTAGATCTACATCTTGTTTTGTAAATGATGTATAATGAAACATGACGTCAATATTCATGGCCTAATGTGACAGAGGGAGTTGGATAGTTTGTCTCTTAATTCATTACATTTCCATAATTAATGGATGATCACCATGTTATAGAAAGATTAGATCAATCATATGAGGTGATATAGTATATGTGGGATGAATTATTTTTGGAAACTATTATTGGGTTACGAGATACATCTTGGGGACACAAAGTCATTTGGAGGATCATTGAATGAATCACCATGTCAGTCCACTTCCTAGCTAGTCATCAGAAGAGTTAAGAAAAGAGCTTGGGATTCCTTTATGTGAAAGAGATATTTTTTCCAATGATGTTACCTTAATGATCATTTCTAAAAGTGATTTTTTTTCTTCACATATCTATTATGTTGTGTGGGGGATTACATGTTACTTTTTGGACTCAACTACATTGTATCATGACATTTCACCCCCCAAACTAACATCCAGTCCTAGCAGTCTAATCTGGTATTTGAGGACATGATGTGGGATTTCATGATACGAATTGTCCAAAGTAGAGAGGATAACCTTCAATTTGTAGAGTATTCATGCAACAAAAACTATCATTCCCCCACATGTATAGAAAAATTCAAGGCTTTTTATGGGTGACCATATTGGTCACCACAATGTAGGACTGATCTAGGAGATTTAGAACTTATTTTCTCAATGTTTATGTGAGAGAATATTGTAATGGTGTAGATCATCTATGAGTGGATGAGGACTACACAGATCGATGATATGTTCTATTTAAACTAACTATGGAGGCCCTTGGAAGGGGACTCCCTTTCAGAAGTGATTTTGGTAAGCTTTTCTAATCTTCCTCTGCCTTTCAACAATATGTCGCTTATCAAGACAGTGGGAGATCTCATTGGTAGGTTTCTGTGTCCTTATTGTCTTATCATGGCTGTGTGCCACATGGTCAACCCAAGGGTGTGTGTCGTGCTTGATGTATCTCGACAGACCCTAGATTTTGTGTGGATCACCATTGGAGAGGAATGTCAATACAAAAAACAGGTTTTGTATGAGTCATAAGTGAACTTCTATTCTTCTTGGAAACGGCTAGGCCACTCAGTAGAGGACTGCAGATGTGGGTCGAGGCAACATTGGGATGAGGAAAATGGTGTGCATGGGTCTTCGATCCAGGGGAAATGGGCTATTTGGTTTTTTGAGGTAACATGTGGTGACCCTCGAGCTTGGTGGAACCAGTTACAAAAGTTGGATGCAATATTGGTTATCATGGGTGATGTTGTTGATAGAGGACACATGCCCGGTCTGGACGCGTAACATAAGGAAAATGAACAGGGAGTTGCAACCTGCAACCCTGGAATGTAGATGGGGGCCACTTATTTGGATCCACAGGAGGGCGTGGGGTAGGAAATCCCTGGGATGACTACTAATGCAGGAGCCGGTCTGCCATATTCTGCATCTGCGAGCCCATGCAATGGATCTACAATTTCTTTTAAGGCTACAGTAGAAGTGGCCAATACAGAAAGTGATGTGGAATATCACTAGGACACTTATGACCAAAACACAAGGGGATCTACAAATGGTGAAGGGAGTATGGAATGGTAGAATGCATCAAGAGGAGTGATATTTAAAATACACAGTACTAATATCCATGTATTCAACAATTTTCAGTGTCCTGATGTTGATGACACGAGACTAGATTTGGAGGGGGAAGGACTCAGGAGTGTGCTGATAAGGAGGTCTCAGACTCCCATATTTTGGTTGTGTAATTTAAGGAGGTTCACGAAGAGAATATCATTGGTGAGTCCATTCCATTGGGATATAATGTTTCTGGATACAATGTTGATGTTCAACCGGTTAATGAGTTTCAAGAGTCTAAGATGTTGTTCAGGAGATAGAAGGCATTTTGGTGAGGCCCTACTTAGATGGGTGGAAGGGCAGTCATAAGTGGAAGAATGATTAATCTTCCCTACCCATTCTTATAGAGACTCATTTAGTGAAAAAATTGAAAGAAAAATAGTTGGAAAACCACGAAAAGGAAGGTGTTGTGGCCGAACAATCCTTGGATTTTCACATTAGATCAAAAGAATACATGGTGGAACAAGTTTTGTATCTCAATAAAACTGAATAAGAATCCACTAAAATTATGGGGATACCACTATGGATGACTCTTAATGAGGAATAATATGAAAGGATAGATATGTGTGACTTGATATTAGTTTTAGGTCTCAACAATGGTAGGATCAATCTTGAGGAGTATATTCAAACATGAGATTAGGATACCATCTGACTAGAGGATCTTCGTACAGATTCACCTACTACACAGATCTTATCTTTTTCTAGGAAACTTCTTAGGGAAACAGAATCAGGTAGTATCAAGTTAATATTTAATGAATTTTCTTAAGCTAGTAGTGTCGGTTGGTTTGTCTAAGAGGAATTCTTCTACTTATGGATTTCCATTATGTTCTGTGTTGTTGAAATGTGTGATGATTTATTTCAAGAAATCTATATGGGTAAGCTTCAGAAGAGGCTCAGAGCTTGAAGTCTTCACTAATTCTAGACTTTTCTTCTTGGATTCTTCAGAGGGTATGGCTTCTCCATCGGTTCCATGCTTGCGAAATGTTGCGCATGATTTCTTTCCCAAGGGTCCGTCTTGGTGAAGTCTATTTTCATGGAGCAGCTACTGGGAGGGGAAAATCCTATAATTTGTTCTAGTTTTGTTTTTTTACTATGTGGGTTGTTTTGTTTCCCATATTCAGGTCTTCAGGGTTTCTCACATTTCCCTCAAAAGTGTTTTTATCATTAAAAAGTAGTTTTCATTAAGTATGGGTTTCACATTATCGTGGATTATAGAGTCATGTCAAGGGTAGCAATACATCTCCATGTTTCTTTCAAAAATATCAAATAATGTGTATGGCTCATGGGTTGGTGTGCTACATAGTTCTATATTCTCATTTCTCCTGGTTACATGACATTCTCCACATGTCACAATTATAGAGGTATGTGCACGATCTTCTGCATGTGGTCAGCTATGATGATATGTACAACAATGATGGAATTACCATATCCTTGTACCTGGTTGTAATTGAGGAATATATAGATTGGATCATTTATGGGTGATTGATTCCCCTTGTTCATGTCATGTGGAATCACCGGAATATATAGGTGACTACATGGGAGCTGGAGACTCAGATTCATTATTAGTACCCACTTCTCTTACTTTATCCATTGGTTTTGAGTTTTGAGGAAGAAAATCACTTTGGAGGGGAGAATTTAATGTCACACTGGGGTTTTTAAGATTTCCTTTGTTCCATTTCTTATCTGGTTCTTGATCATTTCCCTCAAGAACTGGATGTGACATGTTTACTTTTATTTCTGTTTTTACCTTTTATCATTGGTCTAGTTTCCACCATTGGGTTACTTTTGAATTTTGGAGTGAAATTGACATTTTCGGATGGGAAGGATACGGCGCATAGTTCGTAGTTACCATTATCCCATCCCTGGAAACTATGTAGTATGAGACAAAACCTACCACACGATCATTCACCACAACCCATGTAATTGTTCGTTTGGTTATCCATAGGAATATGTGGTTGAATGGCCTCTGTACATTTTGGAAAACCATGAGACTAACCATGTTGTAATTCCATCTCATTAAAAATGCTTTCAATTTTTTACTCTCTCTTCAATTTTAACCCCATTGGACCCTATTCTAGACCCACTCTGACTCCCCATCCCCAGGTACTCCTCCCTATATCCTTCACTCTCCTTATGATCCAAACATTTGTCATTTATGCATTGTATTATTCACGATCTCTCATGTAAGACATCTTCTCCCTTGTTTTCCTCTTTTTTAGGGTTTTCGTTCTTCTCGTTTTAGTGTATTGATTATCCATCCAGTATGGTGTTTGATTTAAAGTTAGTTCTAGATGTTAAGGGATCAATCAGGATGTCTTATGTTTGATCATTCCATTTTAGGGATTTCTCGAGCAGTGGTTGTGGGTTTTCACTATTTTCATAATGGTTATTCGTGTGAGGTAGGTTGTTGGATTCAATTACACTATTAGATGAAATTAATATGGTTATTTAGTTCTTAAATAAGTTCAATTTTTTAATAAGTATTTGCACAAAATAATTTTTATGTTGGTTAACATGTTTTTTTGGTAGGGAAGTTGTTTATAATGGGAATGGATATGTTTTGTGTGTGTTCTATTGTATTGTTTCTAAAAATGGTTTTAAGGATTTTTTGGAAGGTGAAAAATGTATTTTCAAAGGAACTTGAGGTACATATATGATTAAATAGATATTTACAATGGTAAATGGATAATTTTGGGCATGTTGGACTTGTTATTAATTTTGAGTATAAATTGAAAAATTGTTGAATGATGAAAATATTGTTTTAAAAATGATTTCACAATATGAGTGGGTTTATGAAGGGGAGTACCAAATTTACTTGGTTTGTGTTAATTTTTTGTTTTTCATTTGTTATGAAAGGAAAGTATGGAAAATATAGAAGTGGTGGTAAATGTTTTGAAAATGATTTATTCTTCAGTTTGAGAAAAATATTATACGAGTTTTTTTGAGAGGATGAGTGATTCACTTGAAATGTTGGGCCTTTGTTATAAAGGTGTTCATTTATGTAACATGTGAAATTTAACTGAAGCACAATGTAATCTCATGTAACTAGGTGGGTGTACTAGAACTAGTGTGCTGGTGATTCATAAGTGGATTGTCTCAATATCACTTAGCTAGAATGAAATTTACAACACTAACAAGACTATTATGATGGATGACTACCAATTAAACCATAGATGTTTCACTTCTCTAGTGGATCATGTAGGAAGACAGAAATGGTTGTGGTTACTATACCACCTTCCACTTAGGCATGAGGTTCTATGGTCCCAGTCGAGCAAGATAAACCATAGGCGATTTACCCATGATGTAATAATATATGTGATGTTGTGCCATCCATTAGCCTACAAACAACCACTTGAGTGTGTGTTATATTTATAAAATTACTTTCTCATTTAATCTAGTGTTTCCGAAATTGTTTTCCTTTAGAGTGTTCCCTTTTAAATTTTTACCTAATTTTTTTTCAAAGAATTTTTTTTAATCACATGAATTTAGATGATTATATTAGATTATATTGTAAATGATATATCATAGAACCAATTTCTTGGGTGGCATTCTACAAGGATTTGGGTCACACCCTAAATACACTAATGGTTTTATGTTGATCTTTATTTTTGTTTATTACATGTAAATCATGGATGTTTGGTGGATAGGGTTCAAGTTTGTTAGATGTATTATCTTATGGGTTTGTTAGAAGCATCTTAAAGATATGGTTTCTTATGATTCATGAAGTTTAGGGTTGGAGTTATTATTTTTATTTTTTGAAGTGATTTTAAGGGTATATAGTTTTATTGTAAACATTAATTCTATAAATTGTTAAGGTAATGTTTGGTTATGTTATTTCAGTTTTGGCATGTTTAAAACCGCTTGCTTTTATATGTAGGAAATATTGTAAATTATTTCCCAAAACATGTTCTTGATACCCAGGAACTAGGTTGGGTGTCAGTTCATATTGATACATATCTTTGTTCATGAAAAAATGGAATCAAATGTGGTCATCAGTTTTGGTCATGCTCGTTGGGGAAGACATAGGGCAGACAGGAGCTAAGATTGTTGGGACTTGACATTCCAATAATGAGAAGGGTTTTTGGCCATCAAATCTACTGGCGGGACATCAGTAACTAGGGAATGTTGAGTTTTACAAGAGTCCACGTGTCCTTGTGTTCATTATTTTTTGGGGGATATGAAAAGTGAGTTGGGACAATGGTCTCAGTGAGAAAAAAGGGCTTTCAAGCCTTATGGAGCTGGGTACAGTTCCCTAGAATGCTCTCTCTGACAATGGATTCTTTTGCATATAGCCACTAACCATATATCCAAGTGTCATGCTGACACTAATTTCCTATTTCATTGTATTCTATCCCTTTTTGTTTTTGAAAAATCATTTGAAAAACCCCATCGAAAAATTATGAAACTATATTTTAATGTGGAAATGGTATGATATACAAATGGGTGGAAAATGTGTTTTCAATTTTTTTGAATAATTCATTCGAATAGTTGACATTCATGGAATTATTTTTAGTTCATGTCGTATTGTTTATATAGATAATATTTTAATAATATAAACATGTGGTTTTTTTATTAATTTATTTTGTAAATCATTAATTATTGTAAATAGGGCTTTGGAATATCGGTTTAAATGGGATTTTCTAAACTATAGAAATGTGTTTTTGAATGGAATGATTATTTTTTAATTAATATGTAGTGTTTTAATTTCTTTTTTCATTGAAATAGTTTTTTATTTTCTGGTTAGTTAACATTTGCATGTATTGTAACATTTTGGCGGGTTTTAGAAATGAGAATGTTGAGGATTTGGGTTAAATGTTTGTTTTGAAAAATGAAATGAATTTCATTCAAACCCTGGTTATTTTAATTGGTGACCATGTGAATTTGTTATATTTTTAAAGCTAACTGGTTCTTGGTTGGAATAATAACCTGAATTTGTGAAGAGTGTGTGGTTCAATTGGTGATTGTGCATCCCACATATCTTATTTTCTCTATAAAAGAGTTTTCAAAGAAAATATGGTGTGTTTTTAATTAGTAATTGTGCATTTTGTCTTTTATTTTATTGGGATTATTTTTGTGGGGTGTTCCGAGTTTGAGAAACCCCTTGTGATTGAATTATGTTTGGGTTTTGTATTTCATTAGTAATTTGGGTTTAAGTGTTGGTTTGTGGTCTTTTTCGATATTTTTTTGGGAATCGTTTTTGGTTGTTCCCCTAGTGTGTTCTATTTTGGTTTGCAACACATTTTTTCTATTCGATAAATTTTCTTTGTTCTTTGGTTTTTCAAATTATCTTTTTTATGTACTCATAAAGAGATAATTCATGATTATTGTTCATCCACCAGCATTTCACTATTGGATGACCCTCTAGGTGATCAAAGAATGGACATTCCATTGTGTCTGAGAGTGGTAAGTCTAACCATTTTTCCTTCATGGGAAAGTGGATCCTCTCATACCAAGAGAGAAGATGTGAGAAGGGTTGAATGAAACAATGATTTCCTGGAGTCGTTTGATGGCCAAAGGTAGAGTTTGACATCATTATGTCCAAAGGTCCTGCTTGTATTTGGTGAAGGGAAATCAAGAGGGGAAAGTGAAAATATATCTGAGTTGTTGGTGTTTATCACTATCGTAAAATGGTATTTGGACCATTCAATAGTTTCATCATATTGAGGGTTCGTGTTAGGCCACCAGTATGGTAAACCCAACCATAAGAGGATATTATGGCCTTTTTTAGGATTTATGTGCTATTTGGGAATCATTTTATATTCCCTCTTCTTTTAATGTTTCTACCATTTCAAATGGGAATGTTTGATGAGACTTTGTGGAGTTTTTATTCTCGTTCAACTGTAAAGTTGAAGGTGTTAAAATCATTTAAGAACCTCTTCTTTGATAGAAGTGTGTTTTCCTTTGCTAAATTTCAGAATTTTCATTTTTATAGTTTGATGACATCAATGTTCAATTATCCCCCTAACGTATCTCATTCATTATAAGAATGAATAGTTAATTTTTATTTTCTAAAACCTTGTTTTAGAGAGTGTTCCTTTTTGGATTAAGTAGATGTTGCGGTGTTCTATTTCAATTGATGTTGTCTAGGAAGCGGTAGGGGTGCTTGATACACCAAAAAAGGATGTTCTGTTCACCGTTTTTAACACCTAACTACGAGGAAGAAGTTGCTACAACCTTCAGAGCGCTATCCATAGGTCCCAAAGTGATGTTGTCACATAGTCAGAAACCCCAGGGGTGTTGGGGACCCTATTTCTATGTAATATTGTCTATGTAGGTGTAATATTCTATCCTTGGATATAAATATGTGGGGTTGATTCATTTACCTAAAAAAAGTTTTTAGGCCCTTGTGGGTGTGAATATACTTATGGGTTTTCATGTATAAATTACATTGTAGGGACATTTCTATCGTGGTAGTGGTTGGACACATCCGAGGATGGTAATAACCATTGGAGTGGCGAACCCTGAAATGTATTCAATTCGATTTGTATTTTCAATAATATTGTCCATATAGTAGGAGATTTGGTTGTGCTTGAATCTCCCATAATAACACATGTAGTTCATCATTCATTAGTCTATGATAGTCAGTTTATATATTTGGTTGTTATAGCAGGGAGACCCACCATGGGTCTCACTGATTTACTTCTAGAATATGTTAATGTCCACTTATACCTTATGGTTGGGTGTTAGTTCTGGCCACCCCATATCAATAATTTGGTTTTATTGATGGGGATTGTTTGGAAATAGGTAGTCTTGATGAGAGTAATATAACCGCTGTCATCTTACTTTTGTAAACATTGGGGTGGGAGCATTCCCAAAAATATCATTATGTTAAAGTTGTGTGGGTGATCATGGATGTGATTTGATATTGTTTTTTTTATCAGATCGGTGGTGTGGGATCATTCTTGTGATGTATTAGGTGATTTAGATTGAGAAGTTGGATGGTGCATTGTGGAATTTTTCATTCCCTTTAATCGATCAACTAGAGGTGATTTTAGTTTTTTGGGATGGGTGACACAAAGCAGGACGTAAATCAATTTTTATGATTCCTTTTCGATGGTGGAGTTTTGGTCTATCCTAGTTTTTTCACTTTAGGGGGAGAAAAAACTATATTGGAGATAATTTTCAAAGAAAGGTTTTTATGTTTGACTTTTTTTGGTTCAGGTCATGTTGTCATCCATTTCACTCTGGAACTGGTTGTAATTGATTTACATTTTTGGTGTATTCATTCCCTTTTATCATTGTTCTAGCTTCCTTATTTGGGTTTACTCTTATGTTTGGAGTAAAATAGATTGTATTGGGTGGGTAGGTTTTTGTTCCTAGTTAGTGCACATTTAGTCATAAACGTGCACCCAACCTAGGAGAATGTGTAGTATGAGACATAACCTTCCACATGACCTCTCCACAAATATACTCCTAAGACCAAGTAATCATACGGTTGTGTATCCTTCAGAAGATGTGGTCCAATAGTCTCTACATGGTTTGGAAAACCATGCGGACTAACAATGTGACTGTGTCAGCTCATTCAAATTAGTTTCCATCTTTTTCTCTCTCTGTGATTTTAACACCATTGGGCCCTTTCATGACACACTCAAACTCCCTTTCCCTAGGGGCACATCCCTCCAACTTCCATATCCTTGGGCTCCTATAATTGGGCATTTATGGTTCGGATCCTTCAATATCTCTCATTTAATTCCTAGCTTCTATTTTTTACTCTTTTTTTTGTTTCGTCATCGTCTCTTTTGGGGGATTTAATTTTTAAGTGGGTATGGGTTTTGATTTTGTGTTAGATCTTAATATTAAGGGTTTTATATTGATATCTTCAGTTCGATCATTAATTTATATGATCTTCATGAGGTGTAGTTACGATTTTACACCTTCTTTTCCAAAGTTCTTCTTGAGAGGTCTGTGGTTTCTTGACAAATCCATATTAAATGAATTTAATATATTTTCAATGTTTATAAATGTGTTCAATGTTTTAATTTTTGTGTGAGAAATGTGTTTTTTATGTGGTTTGTTATGTTTCTATGGAATTTAGGTATTTTACCAAGGAAATTTCTAGGTTTTTTATTTTGTAAAATGTAATGTTTGTAAGATGGTTTTTAGGGGTTGTTTGGAATGTTCCAAATGTAATTTAAATGTCACTTGATGTGAATGTTTGTTTAAAAGGGTTATTTTCAATTGAAAATGGAATTGTTTTGACTTGTTATCATTGGTATTAATTTTGAGTCTAAATTTTTAAATGTTTGAATAATTAAAAAAATTTATTTAGAATGATTTTAGAAAATGAGTGTGTTTATGAATAGGCTTGGACTATTTACATTTTGGGTTTTAACTCTGTATTTTTCTTGTGTTCTGAAGGGAAATTTGGAAATTATGTATGTGATGATAAGTGTGTTGAAAATGGAGTTTTCTTTGATTTGATCAACATGGTAAATGAGTTGTTTTATGAAGAAGGGTGATTGCCTTGAAATTTATGGTCTCTATTGTGAATGTGGTGGTGTGTGTGACATGTGAACTTTAACTCGAGGGCTAGGAAATCATGGGTATCTTGTTGGGTGGACAAGAAATAGTGTTCTAGTGATTTATATGTGGCCTTCGCCAGTTTCAATTTGTTGGATTAATGTTTACAACACTAAACAAAGTATGTTTATGGATGATTGCTACTATAACATTTGATGTTTCTCCTCTATAGTGAATCATTCATGAGGAATCTAGCAATTGTGGTTACTATACCACCTTCCACCGAGGCATGAGGTTTTAAGGTCCCACTCAAGCAAGAAGAACCTAGGATTTTTACCCATGGTAGCCTACTACACATGACGTGGTTCCATCTATCAGCATACAGAGGACCACATGACTATTTGTTCTATTTATAAAATTCATGTCTTAGTAAAGATAGTTTTTGTGAAATAATTTTACCTAAAAGTGTTTCTTTTTAACTATTGGGCTAATAAATGTTTTTCATATATGTGGTTAAAAAATATTGACATTATATGAGTGTGTTAGATTATATATTTATTGTTATAAAATGTAAACTCTATCTTTTTTAGAATCATAATATGTTTTGGATCGTTTTCTACATACACCATTTGGTGTGTGTAGATATTTTTGTTTTTTATTCCAGTTAAGTCTAAGATGTTTGATGATAATGGGGTATCTTTTTAATGGGATTCTCTTGTGGGTTTTGTGACAGTGGAGTGGAGGATATTGTTCCATGTATATTTATATTGGGGTTTTTAGTTTTTTTTGTTTTATTCATTTTTTTATTTTTGTTTGAAGTGTAAACTTAAATTCTAGAAAATTTTTAGGTCTTGTTTGGTTGTGTATTTTCAGTTTTATCATTTTTAAATATTTTTAATTTTTTATATATATTAAACTAGGTAAAATAAATCTTAAAGAATGTTATCGATACCCATGCACAAGTAGTTATCCAGTGTGGTTCAGGAATGCCACTCGGGCAATGCCATAGACCGGGTCGGGCACCGTGTCAGACGGAAACCCGACTTGGTTTGTTATATGTAATGATTCAAATATTCCTATTTATTTTATTGTAACATTATGTGTATTATTTATGGAGATATGAATTGATATAAGAAAAAATTTAGAGTCCCATTGGACTAAGAATTAATTTTTTAAATATATTAAATACACACACACATGGTACTCTACACAAAATAAAAAAAATCAAAAAGGAGGATTGGGTTGAAATTATAAAGCCAGCTTTGAGATAATTGCAAGAGTTTTACCCTAGAGGGAAATATAACTTTGGAATGGGTCAAGTGATCAGGCTCTAAATGGTTATGAGAGGTAATTTAATGAAATTTATTAATTTAATATGTTCCCACTCCCAAATAACCTCTCTATAAAAATACATTTTTGCAAAATTTTTAGTTTTAGGCAAATAACCCTAAACATTGGAAGGATCCACTAGAGAGAAATGTAATAGATTCCCATGGCGAGTGATGACTGAGTCATTGATCCTCATTCTCAGTGTCACTGAAGCTAAGGATCTTTTGAATTCAAATAAAACAGAATCGATCTTCACAAAAAAAATTACTTGAATTGAGGTAGGCTGTTGTTTTAGTCAGATTCATTTCGTATTTTTATTTATATAATGAATGTGATTCAATTGGACTATAGATTCATTCATAAATCCATAGTATTATGGTAGTGAGTTGATATGTGGGGATAATTTAGAGAAATACTTGTGCTTTTTTGGATATTAATTAATCATCATATTGCTACTGATCAAGGACTAATGAACATGGTTGTGGTTTGTTCCTCTTTTAGAGATTTCATGGATTTCTACTATTGTTCTCTGTTTATTTTTGTTTATTTTTTGTAACGACATTCGATAGATACCACAAGATCAATTGTTGTGAACCCTTTTAATGATAGAATAGATTGATAATAGAGATACCTGTTTTTTATTGACTATAGATTGATAGGTTACAGGGAAAATTTTGGATCAGGATCATATTGAATTCATCCGTTCTTAGATTTTAACCTACAGTGGATGTCTACCTTAATTTGGAGATTTTCATTGAATAAAAATATAAAATATTGCCACTAATGTTGATAGCATTGGAAAAACATGATATCCAAATTTGAAAAATAAATAGATTGAATATGAATAAAATATTTATGATGCATGATGAAAATATGGTTTCTTTGGGATATCATGTTACACAACATGTATTTCAGGTTTATAGTTCATGTGGGACCCCCAATTGTAAAACAACGATTCATATGATTAAATAAAAATAAAATTGATTGTTAACCCTATCACATGACATGTAAAACATACATAAAATATCATCATATACATATAATGGTACATGGTCATGGCCATGAGTACAATTAGTTATACATAGACACATTAAACTAGAAACAAACATGGTCAGGTGGAAACTGACACAACAAGGAGTATATGGCCATAAAAAAAGCATGCAATGATGAATGAACACATGCACATGCAAAGTCTTTGATATGTTGGAAGGACCCATATTTGAAGGGTCATTCCCTTTGCTACCAATTCATGTTTTTTACCCTTATATTTAGATTTAGAGCCTATGAACAAATCACAATGGAAATGACTCTTTATGGAGTTCTCCATTGATACATTCCTTGAGGGATGGTATTGAATCATGACTTGCACATAGAATGATGAACACATCAATGGGAATTCTTGGATATAGTTTTTTGAATACTTCTATAAAAACTAATGTGAGATCATTTATCATCTTATGCACCAAAGTGGGGTGCTTTATATAATTGTGACCAACAATATTTGGGTGTCGAATTTCTACATAAATGTTTTGTATAGAGTTAATTTTTTGTATACCCATTGGCCTTGGGATCGATCCATAACTATTAATTATTATTATCACACATCCATCATAAAAATATAATGTTGTGTCCTATGGGGTATTAACTATCAGACAATGGTTATCGGGGCTACCAAATTCGTGAAACATGTTCTCCAAAACAATATATATTTGGAACCATCAAGTAGGATTCTTAGACTGGAATTATGGTTGTGACATTACAGTTTACTTTGTGGGATTTATTAGTATGGTATTGATATTATTATTATAGGATTTGTAAAAATATAAATCTTCTGGATGGATATTATTTATGATTTTATATTCTTAATGATTTCATTGTGTCCTACTAGGTATTATTATACTAACCCCTACATGTGTATTGCCTACACATGTAATATCTTATGTCGATGAAAATCCTTTTAATGGATTTCTAGAGAAACTAGAACAATAAATAGCATATAGATATTGATAGACAATGGTGTGTTCATGTATTTTCAATAACACAAGTCCACTTCTATACATTAAAGAAAAACATAATATCAATTTTTTATGGTGGGATTTTATTTTCCCATTTTTATTTTAGTAAAAAAAATTATTCTCAAAATGTTGTATTTTGATGTATTCAAAAATACCTTTTTAGTTTTTATATATTCCATAATTGTATGGGCTTGGATATTTGTGTGTGGGAGTACATAATGCTAAGGCATTACATGTGATTGACAATCCTACTCATCTTTGTACACTATAACCAAGCCTATTAGAAGTCAAAATTAGGTATTCATAGTATCGGCCCCATTCAGATGGGTCATGAAATCAATTTTTAACAGTGACCCAAAAAATAAAGCATGAACACATGCCTTCGTATACGTAAAAAATATTTTCCAATCCATTTCACAAAAAACCGTCCATTCTATAAAACATTTAAACAACCATTTTCCTTGTATTAAATCTTGACCATAGTTTTTTATTCACCATTTTATAATTATCATCAATGAATATTTTAAATAAATCTATCAAATTACCATAATTTCACAAAAAATCACCAATGATTTTTCAAATAATAATCACCCAATTATTTCACAATCAATTCAAGAAAATAATTTATATCATATTAAGACATCAAGTTTCATTCATGTGGAATTAATAGGTAATAAAACTACCACAAAAACATTGGTGAAATCTACTAATAGAAAATATATACTATTGTTAGACAAATAAAACACTTTATTACCAAAATCCATACCCAAGGTATACAATTTACCATCACAAAACCCACATCTATCCACGATGAAATAGAACTATAGTTCAAGGAAAGTGAATGATAAAATATCTAATACATAATTTCTATAATGAGAACATACTGATAAATATGGGACTCTAAGGGACTTTGATTCACCTATTGATTTATCAAAGATTAAAGCAATAATATCTCAAAAATTGGGAATAAATAGAGTTTTTGATATCATAAAATTTTGGGAAAATAGTCTTAAACGATTTAATTTGAAAAATATACAGTAATTTTGGATTAATAAATGTACACCTCGTTTATAGGCCTTATGTTTTTGAAGACCATAAACCAACTGTTCAGTTAAAATATTTCCATTAAAACCACTCTGATCGATGGATCTTACGATTAGAAAAACTGTGTTGAAGTCCTACTTAGGCTACTGTGTTAATCCATCGCCCACATGGTTGGCTTGCACATTTATAAAAACTGGGGGATGACATTTAATTTAACCTATTAATATAAAGAGTATGGTTTCTCATAGTAATATATATATCCTTTGTAAATCCTGTTCTTACCATGCTCTCTCCCAAATCCTTCCGTCTTCCTATACGTAGTTTCATAAAGGTGATTTTAAGTTTCTAATAATTGTTCTAAAAATAAAATATTCTAGATAAGCCTCCAAAAGAATGTAAAAATATTATAAACCTCCTAAAACATAATATGATCTTAATATTTACTAAAAATATAGAAATAAAGATTTGTGTAACCAAAATTGGGGTTATACACTTCAATTGTTTTGGGTTATTAGCGAACATTCTCTATTATCCCCCTCGTTGTTTTTATGGAACCTTTAATGGTGTTTATATAGTCCGCATTTTATGGGAATTATAGTGGCCCTAGATTTTCATAAATTGATATTAAATAATTTTATGAGACTATTAAATACATTACAGAAACTATTTCTTGATGAAAATAAGAGTATTGTGTATTTAGATACTAAGAACTGCAGTATCTACCATTAATATAATCTTCTATAATACTATTCATAACCAAAACCGACTTTAAGTATTTCATAATTACCCATGAAAAGGAAACATAATTATTGGTGGTCTTAAATAATCATTATGGGTAAATAAGGAAGAACCGTAATCAAAACATGAACATATGTAGATGAGAAAATGATAATATGATTTGAAACAATACCCTTCGTATCAAATATCATAATCCTGAGTCATAGAATAAATATTTTATGTTTATATGATATGTATCATAAGGATATCAAATACCACTACCCAAGAGATCATAACATTTGAATAATCCATATAATTTGGGAATATATAATATCATTTCATATCATTTCAATAGTTTCTGAGAATCATATATAAGGTTTTCATAATTGAATGGGTTCATCCCACAATCCATCGTATTAGTCAAGGATCACCCCCAAATTATGCATAGAATAAAAATCCATTACTAAATAATGTTGACACCCAATTTTAGACCTATATATCTCAAGATATATAAATCAGTACCCAAAGCATTGGAGGGAGATATCGATCCCTTATTTTACATAATGAATATCAAACATATCAGAAACAAAATATCATAAAACATTAAAAATATCATAACCAATGAAACATAAATAAGTTACATAAAATTTCATAATTTCATAACATTTTAAATAAATTATGGTTTAAAAATTGTTTTATAATTTCATTATAGAATAACCTCTTGAAAAATAATCATGTCTCATAATATTTCTATAATGTTATATCCCATAGAAATAAAATAGATTTCCAGATAACTTTATCATGGTATAACAAATGGAAATGAAATGGGTTAGAAAAACATATTTTTCATTAAACTATTCAAATAAAGAATAATAATTGTATCTTGGGGTCATATCATAATCAAATAAAATGATTATTCAGAGGATGTCATATTATATGGAGAATTATTTTAAAAGAAGAATAACATAAAACGTTCATTGAGTGGGAATGAATTTCATTTAAAAAAATTATTAACACTAAATAATATTTTTGAAAATACTTTTAATATAAATTAAATATTAAATATGATAATGGAGTCCTTAAAATTTAATTAAAACATTTATTGATAAAAATTTCAAATTAAATTTGAAGCAATATCTATTGAAAACCTAATAATTTTAAAAATAAAATTATTTTAAAATAAAATTGAATACCTATAAATTAATCATTAAGGAAAATAATATTTATAATGGTGGGATATTCCCTTCATAACATATATGTTAGAAAAAATATTACTCTGACAATTTAGGTAAAAGAAAAAGGCATTTTTTTTTGAAAATAACATGAAAAATAATTAAATAAAATTAAAAATTAAAAATCGATAAATAATTCATTTATAAATAATTTTTTAAAAAAAAATATAGAAAACATGGTTATATATGAAAATTGGGTTCTGACTGATAAGTTGAATATATTTTTCTAAAAAACACTTATTTCAAAATAAATTGTTCAAGATGAGATGAAAAATAAGGGGAAACAATTATTTTCATGTAATTTCTAGAGGATAAGTAAACTCATGAGATTCATGATATATGGATCATAATTTTTGATTATTAGAATGAGAGTCATAAAAAATCACAATTAATGATTAGATATGAACAAAAAATATTACCACTTTTGTAAATTACTAATGTTAGATCCATGAAAGAATATTTGTAAAAGATACATGAAGTATCATTAGGATAAATAGATTCATAATATTAAATGTTAATGTGGATTTATAAACACATGTTAATATAATATAGTACTGTAACATAACCATATCTCTTAGTGATGGAAAATTGGGATAAAAATACATCACTACTTTGGTAACTTTTGAACCATAAACCCCATGATTCCAATATATTAAAATGGGTATATACATTAACATAATATATTAGAATATAATTATGAAATGGAGTCATCAGTTTTATCTACAACACACAATCAAATAGGTGGTGAATATTTAATGTAGCTCACAGAATTCAAATGTGAGACAAAAATCCATAATCTCATGTCTTGAATTTCATTGTACATGTTTACTCCAATTGAATAATAAATATAAATTAATTTACAATAATGTACATAAATATATATATATATGTATGTATCATATAACATATAATTTATATATGTCTTTTTAATACCCATTTATTATCAGTTTCATATTAAAAAAACATTTCTAGTAATAATTTCTTTTTTCATGTGGGTTATGTAATTTAATTTTTTGCCTATTATATTTATAAAGGATCCCGAATATAAATAATAATAGTCATAAAATAATTATTATACATAGAAATCAATTTTATTTTTACTATCAACAATTAATGAATGTTTTAAGAAATGATGTTTGCTATAATCAATTATATAGTATTTCATCTGCACACATGAGTAAAATTTCCATTCATTAATGAAAATTTATCAATAGAAGTAATAAATATTTGATATTTATAATATGATCATAATATAAAAAAATAAAATATTACTTAATTTAATATATTAATATATATCATCCATATTGTGTGGTGATGAAAAGAATGATTCACATTGCTTCGTGATGGCAGTTGTCCACATGTACAAGAATAATGTAATCATATTTTAGTGAGTGAAAAGGTAAGAAATAAAATCATATATTAAAAAATATGGATTATTACTATGTAATTAATATAATTATTTTTTGATTTTTAATATTTCTATTTTTTATCATTATCCTTAATTTCATCCATGTAAACCTTTAAGGAAAATGAATCACATCGTTTTGTGGGAAGTTGATCCCCTATAAAGAAATATTATGTTATCATATCCCCTAAGGAATGTAAATTATATTGTTATATATAGTATAACAACTCTACAGGTTTACGAATTATAAAATAATAATTATTACTATTTATCAATCAACATACCCAACAATCAGATGTGGAAATGTAAAAATGAATTACATCAGTTCGTGAGGTGGTAGTGCACAATCACTTGAATGAAGACATTGTAACCTATTTGATGGGAGTGTAGATAGTTTTAATTCATTAATATAAAATAAAATAAATCTAATTATATGTAATATTATTATTTTATAATATATTCTTGTTTTTTTAAGAGTCAAAATAAGTGGATAATGAAATAAAAAAGAGATCGTTTAAGAACGTTACCTATTATTAAGTTAACATCCTTAGGTTCTCAGGAAAATCCTTCATAGGTTTAATTTATGAAAAAATAAGGATATTATTATTTATTTAGGGATTTTTTTCCTCATACGTGTAAATTTATTTATTGAACCAAAATGGGATTGTGGTATGAAGAAGAGAGGAGAGGGGGTTCCCACATATTTGTGAGGTGTGTGGTACCATTGTAATTTTTGAAAAGAAAAAAGTGTTATATAGTTTTTCAGAAGAAAAATAATCCAAAATGGATTATTATATATCCATATAAATTTTAGGGTCTATCAATTTCTATATACAATATTTTATGTATTTTTTAGTTCATTTTAATCTTAATATTTCGCAAGTAACACCAATGAGACTCTTTTTATCTATAACCATGGTAATTAAATTTTACAAATATCTATATTCATTTTGATCAAAAATAAGTTTTCAATATTTATATATTATAAGTTATTTTCATTCCAAATATGGAATCAATTTTTCATAATTCATCTCAAATATGTGGAAAATTGTTTTTTAAAATTAACCATACATATGCTGTGAGAATGTGGGTTTTCAAGGAGAAATTTTTCAATAGTTTCTAAAGTTTTTATATCCAAAATAAAAATGAAATTGAATTAAAATTCCAAAATTGAATTAAAAAATATTATTTTAAAAATTATTCTTAAAAAAAATTAATTCATCATTATAAATTATTTAAACAATAAATATTTATTCAATTTAAATGGTATATTTTTTACTATTCATAAGAAAATTAATCATTAAATAGAATTTTTTTAAAAATAACACTATAATAATTTTTATATTATGATTTTAAAAATTAATTTTATTTTCAAAAAATTTCTAAATGTCTCAAATATAATTTCTAATAAAAGTATAAACAATGCATGAAAAAATAAGGTTTAGATAAATATAATTTTAAATTATATAATTCAATTAATTCTTATTTGTTTTCAAAAAATAAAGAAGCAGATGGTTAATGTTTTTATATATAATATATAAATATTAATAAAATAATTAAATAAACTTTATTTGTTTTATATAATGATGTTAAAATCATTTTTCATCCTAAAATCTGTTTTTCAAAAAATTATATACTTTATTTTCAAATGATTCATATTTTCAAATGTAATTCAGTATTCTCTAAATAATTAATTTTATATAAATATTTAAATGACATATTACCATACATAATCTAATCTTATTTACTCCTTATATTCCCAAGGATGGGTGATATGTATCATATTATATAATAGTATTTTAATAGTATGTCATGTTAGGTTTAACATCGATGTTACCAGTAACACATGTCAAGGTTAGGGGTTCATGAAAATTGGACAAACTCAGTGTTTCATATTATTTTATAAATAAATTTTATTATAGGTAAATCAATCCAAAAAAATTGTGTTTCATGTAACACACAATATCATTAAAATTAAAATTATATAAAAAAACTATAATTCACAACATCTCGGTATGTTACATTTTACACCCAATAAATGGATTTCCCCTTAGAAATTCATTATCATCATCATTGGTTTAACATATTATAATTATATCATAGAAACCCTCAACATATAAATGAATAATAAAACATCCCATAAAATAGTAAAGTTGTAATGAAATAGGTTATATAATGTAACTCATATCATGGTTTCCACAAAGAAGTATATTTAAAGGATGTAATGATTTTGAAATTGAAATAAATGGGAAATAATTATTGGGGTGATACAGATCATTGAATACAATAATATGGGTGATAAAAATGGTTAATCAAAACAAAACAATAAAATAAAGTGGCTAAAAGGAGAATTTTTTATCATGAAAATTATTATAATATGACACAATTTTCATTTAAGATCCCTTTTCGTAATGCTAGAGAATTCATTTTCCATCAATACAGTGAAAATATTAAATCGTAAAAACATGATATATTTTTATTTAAACATAAAAATTTTATCCTTTTGGTGTTCCTTGAGAAATTCCTACATTATATCACACTCAAATAGATGAATTATTCATGTGTGAGTCACTAAATAAGATCCATAGAATAACGATAATCCATTACATCAATCTATAGTTAAAAAATGATATCATTGGTTATCAAATTTGATTAATATTCATAAGGTAATGTAGAACATTAACATAGGATACCTCATCCAAAATAAATATTAAACTATTACATAAATTGTTAATCTTTTAACCATTACATAATATAAAGGTTCTCATTAAAGGAAGACAAGGTAGATACATAAGAATAACATGAACAAAAGGGTATGATAACCTGAGTATAGAATTTGAAAACAAGACACTATTTATAGGAGATCATAATATTGAGTCACAAAATATAGATTGTTATCTCATAGGACATGAATAATAAGGTAATAAAATGTATGATTCCTAAGATCATAACATTGGAATAAGACATATACTTTTATCCTATACATAACCATAGAAAATAATATCCATTGTATTCCTGGATTAATACAATGATATCACGTGGGAATGGGTCCCCCCAAAACCATCATAGCAGACAAGGATTACTCCAAAGACCATTATAGAAGATAATTTCACTAACTAAACTAGGTTCAATCCCTATTATTGTAATGTATATCTCATGAGATATAAAACATTACACAATGAATTTGAGGTTGATATATATCCCCCCAACCATATAATGAATATAAAAGAATTTTTTCCACAAGATTATCCAAAAATTCATTATATCATAACAGATGAGTTATGAATTTGTCACATGAACATTTCATTATATCATAACATTACAAAAAGATATAAAATTTCATATTCATATCAACATTTCAACACAATATAGACCAATGGAAAAGAGGAGGGTTTTATAAGAATGTTTTTGTTATATACCCTATAGAAATAAAACTGATTTCATAAGAATTTTATAATAGAATAACCTATAAAAATGATATTGGATTTATAATCATAAACTATTCATATAAAATATAGTGAAATAATAATAATTTTATACATACTCCAAATCCCTAACATAGAAAATGTTACATCATATGATGTCATCATATGAAAGGATAGTTTTTATAGATAAATCACATGGATCATTCCTTGTATAAGATAATATTTATTTGAAATCTAATTTATTAAGATAAGAATATTTGGGAACATAATTATTTTTAAAATAACCTTTAAAACATATAAATTAATCTATAAAAATCATGTGAAAACATTTTTTGGGGAAAATAACCATTTCACGTTAAAAAAATACTTTTTGAAAAAGAAGATATTTTAAAATAAATTTCACTAAAAATGACCTTGAAAATATATAACAGATACTTCAAATAAAATAATTTTTATGAAGGAAAAAAATTCATTTTATACACATGATGAAAAATATTACTCTCGCATTTTCAATAAAAGGAATACATACATTGTTTGGAAAATGACATACAGATTCTATTCAAAAAAAATTCCAAAAAATCAACCATGGGTAAAAATTTATTTAAAAAATAATTTTTAAACAATTTTCATAAAATATTATTTTTTTATGAATAATTATTATTTACTAAATATAGAATGAAATACTAGTTTTATTTAAAACAGTCTTTGAACACTTGAGTACATTAAGAGAGAAAAATAAAGAGAAATCATTTATTATCATAAAATATATAGTTATGAAGAAAATTTATGAGTATCCATAGATATGGATTATAATAAATTATCAAATGAAACGTATTCATAAACAATCTGGATAAATTATAAAATTGAAACATAAAATCATTACCAACATAGTTAAATTTTAATGTAAAACCCATGAAGTAATATCATTAAAATAAATTTAATTTTTCATTAGTATCAATAAATTCATGATATTTAATGTAAAATGGGATGTATATTCACTACATAAAATAATATATGTTCATATAATAACCATATATATCAAATAAATAAAATAGTGAAAACATTTCCTTATTACATTGGTAAATTTTGAACTGTAAAACCCATGAAAATGAGATCCTAAAATGGATATGTATAACCCCATAATTTTTAGGATAAAAATAATAATATTAATTCATGGTGATTATATAAACCACATAAAAAACTAAGTGTCCAATTTGAAATTTGTCCCACACATGTAAAAAGTGAGGCACAACTCCCTTACCTTAAGTCTCAACCTCTTTCATTCACATTGAGTCCGCATATATAATTAATATATATTTATTATATATATATATATATATATATATCATAATCCTATTTATTAAAATCATAACATATATTATTTAGTTATTCCCTTTTTCTACCAGACTATTTAAAAAATTCGTTTTAAAATCTTGATTTTGGTAATAACTACATTGTTTTACTCATAGGTTTTGATTCGGAAATTTTTTGCCCTAATACATTGAAAATGTTACCATAATATCTGGAATAATTATCATTAAATAATTATCATATTAATAGATATGTTATATTTTTAGGAGAAATCGTGAATAATGGTTTTGAGAAATGATGTATGTTATTATCATGGGGATGGGACCTCATGTGTACGCATGAGTGAAGTTTATATTTTTTAATGTTCACTACGGGATGAAGGTATGTAATATTTTATATTTCCACAATGATAATAATAAAATTAATAAAAAATTATTTATTTAAATAAATTATTATATATCATCCTTGCAGTGTAGTGATGAAAAGCTAGAGTCACATTACTTCGTGAACATGGTTGTCCACCTGTACAAGAACGATGTTATTATAATTAAATAAGTAAGAATGTTTTGAAATAAATTAATATACTTTACTTTTATAATGATAAATATGTCATTATTATATTAATTCCTTTATTTATATAATTATTATTTAATAATGTTATCCCTAGTATCTTCCATTTAAATCATGATTGAAAACTAATAATGTCACATCACAAGGCATTAGTCTATCGTACACATGAATGACGTTATTGTATCCCCTACGGAATGAAATTTAAAAAAATAATATATTATGTAATTATTCCATATGTATTGAAATTTCATTAATATATATATATACATTATTTCCTTTATCATACCCAACCATGAGTGGTGAAAAGGGAAATATTATTGACATTGGTCCATGAGGCGGTAGTCCACCATATAGAGAAATGGTGATTCAATAACCTATTTGATGAATGTGGAAGTCGTTTTTAGTCGAGAACAAAAAAAAATTTAATTTAAAAGTAATACACTATAATTATTATATTATTATATTATTATTATTTAATAATACTTTAAGTAGTTCGATGAATAAATTAAAAAAAATCACTAAATGAAAAACATTTTAACTTCTTCGTATAGCCTCTTTAAAATAATTCTATGGTTGGATTTATGTAAAAAATAAGTACTTTTGGATGATAGTATGGAATTTATATAGATATTTTCTTAGATATGTGATGAATCAAATATTTTACATTTATGATGAAGAGATGTCAGTTGGTGGGATTAAAAAAGTTATGTGATTTGCACATTTGAATTTTATGAATTAAAAAAGTTATTACCTTGTTTTTAGATACCACATGGTTCCAAAATGGACTATTGTAGATAATCAGAAGCTATTTAGTCTATATATGTCCATAAAATAAAAGTTTTACACAATTTTATGTCATTTATACCCTTATCTATTTTTTTAACACTAATTAAATGCACTTTTTCCCCAATAATGG
Source organism: Viscum album (assembly GCA_963277665.1). Classification (NCBI taxonomy): domain Eukaryota; kingdom Viridiplantae; phylum Streptophyta; class Magnoliopsida; order Santalales; family Viscaceae; genus Viscum; species Viscum album. The sequence goes on from OY728158.1 coordinate 439,401,201, forward strand.
TATTTATATCTTACTATTTTCATGAAAAATGTGTTTATGAAAAATTAAGTTGATATTACTATTTAATATATATTATTATATTTAAAAATACGTAATACAATTCTCTTAATATAATTTAAATAAATGGAATTTTTTTATTTAAAATTAATCTTGAATACTGGATGTGAAAGTAGTTTTTCAATGATAAAATAATCAAATGCTTAAAAAGTTTTCGTATCCACTTTTAACATAATAAGAAACAAAATAAATTAATTTTAATCTAATATGACTAATTGTAAATTAAAACAAATTTAAAATGTAGTTTTTCTTTATAAATAATTAAAATAAAACGCACATTTCAATCAAAATTATCTTTTTTCACTATTTATCTAATAAATTATTGTTTTCAGAAAATTTGGAAATATTAACCCAAAGATAATTATGATATTATGATTTGGAAAATTAATTTTATGTTGTAAAATAAATTTACTAAAAGTTTGAAATATTAATTTTAGAATATTTGTGAAAAAATTAAAAAAACTGTATTTTAGAAAAATTAATTTGTTATATATAAAATTTTATTTTTTATTGTCTTTTTTTATAAAAAACACATGAAAGTAATTTTAACCATTTAATGAATATTTAAAAAATAAATATTATTAATATAAATAAATATACGTTATTTTTTAATTTATTTATGAAAAAAACATTTCTGTGCATAAGAATAGTCTCATAGAAAATCATTTTCACTATTTTAAAATAGTTTTTAATTTATAATTAATTGGTCAAAAATTAAAAAACTCTTCATAAGTATGTAAAAAGAATATTTTCATAAATTAATTAATAATATTTATCACTACCATTAAAATGTCTATGTGAAAATAATCACACTATATAATAATATGTTACTTGTATATCAAATTTCATTTAAACTCAATGTTGTTTGTAGTGAAAGCCAAAAAATAGTGTTTCATATAATGCAGGTCAAACTCAGTACTATGTTTCATAAATGAAAAATTTGGTGATTTATGTGAAACACAATATCAAAAAAATTAAATTTTTCTGAAAAAAATATTTCAAAACATATCTATATGTAAAAGGAATCCCATCAAAAACATATTATATCAGTATTAAAAATGCAATATTTTGAGGTAATCATAGTGGATGTTGATTCGATAGAGAAATATTGGGTTAATTATTATTTTTTCCTTATGGAAAAAAGTATTACTATAGATAAAATATGAATTCATTACTATAATTAGTATTTTTTCCATTTTTTTAATTTTAATTAAAAAATGAAAACCATTCTTGTGTAATAATTTATTCAAAATTTTGTAATAGATAGTTAACATCTCATGAATAAATATTTTTTATTGGATATTATTTTTATGTTATAATTAGTTGTTCTAGGTATTTTTTTATGAATGTATAATTTTTTAAGGTTTCCAATATGATAAGTACCCATAAAAATTGATATGACTTTTTGAGGTTAGTTTCCAACATTATTTTATTAGAGGCAAGATTACAGTTCCAACCATTGTATAATTACTAGATTATGATTAAATATATTGGATCATGTTTTTATATAGCACCATGTGAGTCGAAATATCAATGGTATATAGTATATATTCATAATTTATTTGGGGATAAATTTGGGAAATAACATGGAAATGATTTCCATGGGAATTGAGATTAGTCATCATTACATGAATCTAAATATTTTTATAGTGGATGAAAAATATTTTTTATAATTATTTGATTATTTTTTAAATGATTGATAAATCTATGTCGTTGGTTTTATATTAAGGTTAGTAAGGTATATATATTATCCAATTATTTTCATTTACATTTCCCTTGTTTAGTGAGATCTGGATATAATATTTATTAACATTGGGATTTATAATATCATAAAAAATATCACCCTCTATTTGAGAAACATATATGTATAGGTATGATACAATAAGTCATTCTTGTGCTTAATATTGCACTTAATAGTTATTTGTCTCAATTTTATAGATAATATAAACACATAAAGAGTTACTTATACCCCATGAGTACGGAAAATTCATCCAATTTTTAAGAGAAAATATATGTCAACTATGGGTATGATTGTAGTTCCCCGGAACCAATATAATATTACATTTAAAATGAGTATTATGTAAGAGGTTCAATGAAACATGCCTATATATATTTATGTTTTAAAAAAACGCTATTGGAAATTTTTTGGAAATATTATGTGTAAAGTATATTATATATAGTTCTAAATACCATCGACAAGATGGTAATTCTTATATTAACTTTCATTAAGGTAAAAGTGAGATATTAGAAGATGACTGATACTCTATTCCAGCTTAGGATATATAAAAATCCAAATCATTTAGACACATCATTAAATTATTTGTTATATAATGAATATTATAATGCATTCATAAAATATCATGAGTTCTTTTGTGCTTTGGTAATTTTATACATAACCTAATAACATGAATAATGGATAAAAAACATAATAACTCACAAATATTCACTTATCGTCAATTGATCAACTAATACTATGAAGGATTACTAGAATATTTACATATGAGATGGGTGGGATACAAATCCTGACAAGGTAAAAATAAAAAATAACATGATGAATGTAATAAATGTTAGCCAATAGGTATATCAAGATGGCATAAAATCATGTTGAGTCATAAACATTATCATTGAATCTTGATATAAGATGATGACATAATGGAAACATTGAAATTTTCCAAAAAGATCAAAAATTACACTAGAATATTAATTCTAGGATAAATACTACGAAATAATTACATAGTATTATTATGATATCCTCATGTACACTATAAATTAAATATCATGAGAAAAAAAATTACACATATAAATTGGTGGAAAAAATAATTATTAGTTGACCAGTCCCACTCATATCATGTTTGTGGATTTGTGTACTAAATATATCATAGAAACTATATTTTTATTTCATAATTTGTATTCCCATGATTTTGGAGTGTGAGTTTTAAATATGTAATATACCAATTAGCGAAGGGTATGATCATCAATTTGAATTCCCTTGAGTGCAAATGTAAATGGGTTTTAACAATATATACGTTTTGAATGATAAATAACTATATAATTTCAACTACATAATTATTTTACAAATATGATCATGAAGTGGATTAATGAGAGGTAATTTTTTTCTACTATAAAATTGGAATAAAACTTATATTAAAATTGATGTTTAAAAAAATTACACCAAGAAAAATTGGAAATCAAAAGGTATTAGTGATAATAATTTACTTGTAATAAATGAAGAGGAAATGAGATAATTCCCTTACACAAGACTTGTAATGATGTAACTAAATATTTTAATTAGAGGGGGGGTAATGATATATAATTATTATAACATAAATTAATTTTTTTTTATAAATTTATGAAAAAATGAATTTTTTTTTCAGGTTCTCAAATTTAGAGAAGGTGCTCGAATAGAAATGAAGAGAGATAAATATATTAAATTGAGTGGGGACTTATAAAATTAATGGATGATCATCATTATATCTTCATAACTAATTTATTTAGAATTTTATAGGTATAAAAAGGAGATATTCACAAAAAGGTATTTTTCATTCAAGTTTAGTGTTACATTTCATGGTCTTTTATAGAAAAATAGGGGGAGTTATTTTTTAAACATTAGTTTTAGACTCTATATGATAAAGTATTAAAACTAAAAATCATTTCCATGTGTTTTTACTATTTTATTATTCCAAATAAAAGTGGAAATTTATATTTAACAAGGACATGAACTGAATATATTAAAATACTACAATTTGTGGTGTTTAATTTATTCACGTTCATAACAAAATCATTTCAAAACATTAAAATATTATATTGATTTAGGAGGAATCATTAGTGAATTATAAAATTAATCAAACAACCATAAAAATATATTATTTTAATTGTGATATATATATATGGTCATGGCCTAATTTTATGAAATTTATTACAAAACTTACATGACATTGTGATTTTATAATACAGATAGTATATTTATAAAGTATTTCAATTTTACACCAAAATATGACTGTATCAATAAATATTTAAAAATTCATTACTTGTAATATATTTTAAAATTTATTTATAAATCCATATTTATTTTATAAATATAATATTTGAAATTTGATAATTTTTTACTTTATTTTTAGATCCATAATTACTTTAAAATTGTATTGTTTATTATATTTACAACTTTTGACCCATATGGAAGTTATATTGGACTACAATAAATTATATTACAATTAATATATAAATAAATGTTATAAAATATATATATATTATTGAAATATGAAATATATAAAAAATAAATGATTTTATAAAATGGATTCAAAATTAAAACTATAATTTTATCAAAAATGTTTTTCATATTTTCAACCTTAAAATCTAATTTTTATCATAGGCGTTATACAATCATTGGTAAAGTAATAAAAATGTATAAATGTAATTATTCTTTCATTGAAAATAAAATAAAATATTATTTTTTCTAGGATCCATAAAAATAAATTAATAAATTAGTATACGCCATATGCGTGAGGTGAGTTATGACAGTTCTTTATTGAGGTGGTTCTATGATCATGGCATTGGTCTTGATCTTAATTAGCTTCATATTGTCTAATAAATAGTTTTTACACATTTATTACTTAATTTCATCTTGGTGTTTTTTTTTGAGAAATTACCAATGATTCAATCTCTCTTGGAAGTACCAATAAATAGGCTTCATGTAGTATAATCCTTATATTTGATTCCATCACTTCTTCTATCTAAGCTAATTGGACTTCATAAAACCCAATATTATATTTTAATCATAATATGTATATTTCAATTGATATATTATTAATTTTTAATAATCAATTTTTTTTTCTAAATATAACATGATAATTTGTCCAAAATAATTATAGTTGTTGTGTTTTATATAACTATATTAGATAACAATGGATTAATTCATTCTATATGGAATTTATTTTATAAAATATTTTCGTTTAAAATTATTACCCATTAAAAATTTCCTCTATTTATTTTTTCATATACTAAAATAGATGAGGTTAATTTTCATTCTTTTCCTCTTTTGTTTCCCATTTTTCATCCATTTTTTCGAGAGTACTTTGATCAGGTCAGTTTAACTATTTTTTGATCTGTTTCACTATAATCTATGATCTTGAAATAATTCTCCTTTTGTGGAATACCATTCTCCATAGCTACCCCCTATGGAATCAATACATGTGATTGTTTGGCTATGTACTTATCGACATGGCTAAAAAAACACATTAGGTTGATGATGCTAATTAGTTTGTAGTTTCAATCCATTGAATATTTTCTCACTATATCCAATAGACATTGAATGGTTATCTGATAAATACCATCTATCTATGGGTGATAAGATAATCTTTAACTCAATTATGTATTCCGGTTGTACTAAAAAATTTTCATTAACCTTAAGGTAAATCTCATTCCGATATTTGATATAATTGACAATGAACTCCATGTATTCATACCTTATTACATTCGTATATAATGAAAATATTTTTAATGTAAAAAATATCCTTGATAGTAGTGAAATGTAATTAATTCTTATGTTGATCGGAAAAAATCCAAATTACATTATTATGTTTTCGTGTATTATGGATTCCTATGACTAAATCCAAATTCATGTCTTATCATTTACATATAAGTATGTGAAATGGTTACAACATACAAATAGACTATTTTTATTCACACTTGAAATATTTCAATGCCATGCTTCATGATAAAAACTATATTATCCACATCTTCATTTTATCCAACATGGTTTTTTTAATTATACATTTCTAATTCACAGATATTTTGAGCTAAATATTAAAAGATAATATATGAAGATCATCCAAAACACTGCTCTTCATATTTGGTTTTAATTGTCTATATATATATTTTTAATTCTTATAATACCATTTTTTTAAAATTTGAACTCATTAATATTCACTACATTTCTCTTTATCTCATTATTGATATCTTTGGGTCTCCATGGTCCTCTCATGAATGGATGGTTGTGAATTTATTTTGAGAACATTTGGGTTATGATCCTTATATTATTCTTATGTCCATCCTATTCATGTCTAATGATAATAGAACCCTTTCAATACTTATCAAGAATATGGTCGTAAGATCCTTTATATTGAGAGAATCATCCAATTTCATTTATTATATGGTAATGAATTGAGAGATCAAGGTCCTTGATTATATCTAACTGAATATCACTAGTGCATATTGATCTTATTTTGTGGGAATATATAATTGAACATTTTTTATCCCTGTATATGTTCTTTAAGGAAAAATTCAGTACATTCCCTGTAGAAAATATTCCTAAATTTAGAGTATGAGTAATTTAGACTAGTATAAATAGAGGAATTTTAAATTTATCTATTTGGAAAGGAGGCTTCTGGTTATCTGGAAGGGCCGTACAAATGTTGGAATCATAATATGTCACCTATTTACTTGAAATACCACATATAATAGATTTCATTTCATAATAGTCATGTGATTATGTATTTAATTTAGTAGAGTATAAGAAAACAATTTATCTTTCCATTATTCATATTTCAGTAGATTCAAATGTTACCAATTCTAATGGATTGTACAATACAAGAAGAGTCACAATCAACTCATAAATATCTTTATATCTATTTTATTCCCATATTAACTACATTAATAAAACCAAGAATTTTGACATCCAAATAAGAGGATATTTCACATTGGCTATAAGGGAAACCCATTACCCCATCATTATGATTGTTCAAAATGGATTCAAATGAATTAAGACCTAAATTTCCTCTAGAGTTTTTGTAATAATTTGATTTAATCGAACCATTAAATGGAGAGTTACAATTGGAATAAAATGTTCATGACAGAGGGATAAAATTTTATAAAATATTAAGGTATTTCAAAAATATTAAGTCATCGATATGATTTTTCATTGTGGCCACACGTAATAGAAATATCAATATTCAATATCATAATGTTATTAAAAATGTTATATTGATTGGTCAATGAGTTACTCATATATATAGATTTATCTCATCCATTCTAAATTATAATAAAGATTTCAATTATGATTACCTTAAAAAGGATAATAAGTTACCGAAATAAATTAATGTTTACATACTTATTATGATGATCATGAAAGGAGCCTTCATGAGGAGGATAATGTAAAAATAAAAAATAATAATTAAAAGACATATCACCATTGAAGTGATATAATCTTGTAAATACAATTCAATTTCCCCATATACATGTGTAAAATGATAGAACTCAAGAAGAGTGAGATATCCATATATTTCTTATTTGAATCCAAAAGGAACATTTTGAAGGGTAACCTCTATAATAGAGTAAATATTAAATAAAAAGAAATTATTATTTATTAACCCAAGAAAAATAACATAATGAAATTGTATATAGTTTCAATAAAATAGTTTATATATGATCATTTCATTCACTTCTATCTCCAAAATAATTATATACTAAATAAAATGAATTCAAATTATTTAGTCATTGTTATGATATATTTAAGAAGATAGCCAAGGCAAGCCTTTTAATTTTTGATATTACTGATGAAATATACTATTTTAGAAGAGTAGTCGACCATATCAGCAAGGATAATACCAATTCAAATATAAAACTAAAAACTATGACAAAAATATTATTTATTGATATAATGTGGTTACATAAATATTTTGGTGATGATTGATTTTACAGTCTTCCTGGAGGAGGACCCTATATTAATAAAATTTTCAAATACTATGTTTCCGTTAAAGAGTGATATAAGAAATCCTAAATAATATCATTTTTCATTAACAAGACTCCAAATTAAATTATATTTAAATGATACATTAGAAAGTAAGAGATTTTTATCTGGATGAAATACAAGGCAATGAGAACTGTAATGCTGCTTTAAAGAAACTATGATAACCCTTTTTCAAGAATGAGGCCACTCAAAATAATTTATAATAGAGGGGTTAATGATTTTGATAATATAATTAAAAAATATTTTCAACATAAAAGAATAAACAAATAATTAAATAATGATATTTTTCCAGTGAAAAATTATTCCTACAGTTGACTGAATCTTTATTTTCAATGAGAACAAGAGTCTTCAAATATAACATTAAATATGATAAAAGTAACCAAAACGAGGACATACCCAAAACCCGGGATCTCAAATGTTGATTAAAATATTATATCCTTCCGTAATACCAACTTATCTAATAATTCTCAATTTTCATGGATCATTTAAGTTTCTACAAAAATATTTGAAATGGTTCTTTCTACTGTTATATTATCCCCAAATTTTTTCATAATAATGGAGATGATTTTTTATATCTTGATATTTCTATTATTGTCCCAGGTGAAGGGAATGATATCATCCAAATATTAAAAATGAAATGTAGAATATAAACTTCTATAATCCCTAATGGTCTTCAAATCACATTTATACAACATATTGAGTAGGAGCCCACAATGATTGTTATCAGAAATGGAAATTATAATGGAAGAGATAGTTTAACATTTCCTAACCTATCTTGAACTTTTATAATAACCCTATCATGAAAAATTAATGATAATTGAAATGTGAGTAGATCTTATTGGAGTGTTAATCCAATTAAAAATCCACACATAAATGGTAGTTAAAATAAAGACCTTACAATTTAATCCTCATTCATTATGATCAAATTCTATTTTATCATCAATCATAATGAAATAGAACATCAAATGGTAGTTTTCAGGAGAATATTATCACTTTAAAAAGTACTAATGAGACAATATTGGATGGTTTTCTAATGTATGAATATAAATTGATTTCATGAAATGATTCTATTTGCATCATTGAAAAGCCTAATATCATGAAATATTCATATTATTTTTTGAATATGTTAAAAAAGGGAATGGTCCTTAATTGAAGAATATCTCATGAATTTAACATATTTATAAGGACATATAAGAATTGAGAATTGGATCTATGTGTGAGAGAACCGCACATGAATAAAATAAAGGCTATTTTTTAGACATCATGTTCAATAATTATGTAGTATGTTTGGATGAAATTATTTTTTAAACCATGATGTCCATGATATCTACCATCATTAAGGATAATGAATAACTAAAAAATATATAAATTAACTGTAATTTATATGAGAATAAGATTATATTTATCATATAACAAAATTTTATTTATTCCCTCTATAAAATCCATGAATGGTAGGGGGATTAAAATATTCACGTAGAAAGAGACAATATGGTTGGATTGGTTTTTTCTGACATCCAAAAGATAATCACCATCCCTGAGAATAGAAAAAGGTATATTATCATTTCTATATATATGATGACAAATAAATAAGTTTTGTGTTTCTATGACCATCATTGAGAAGTATTATTTAAAAACAAATCCTTTCGAATGATTCCATTGAGAATATTGAGATTATTGAGTTTAGGTCATATCTCACAGTATTGTTTAAGTCTTTTAGTAATATTAGTTGTGGTCATATATTCTAGAAGAAGTTATAGAAATATTTAAAGGGAGGTAATCTACATATCTAATTGACTAAAAAATTATTCTCCGAAAATTTATCTATATCTTATGAAATTTATGCTTTAGGATTCATATTAAAGTCTCATAATTATAGTGAAATAATTTTTGTATATAATGATTTATATTACCACATTCACATTAAATGACCAAAGAATAATTGAATATAAAGTGATGTTTTGGTTTTCCATATGTAGTAAAAAACTATTTTGTATTGGATGTTAAATAGAGTTCATCATTAAAAAGTTAATAAATGAGATAGTTCCCCAAGAATACAAGGGTTCCTCCTTCTAAAAATATGTATCTAAACTTCTAGACATATTTTCTATTTACATTTTTTCTATAACATGTACATTTAAATCCCACATAATTTATTTAAACCCTATTTTTTCCAATATGAATATTAATTAAAGGATTGAGATGGAGTGGGTCATGGGCCATTAATTTCAATTAAAAGAATGATTGAGTTGAATTACCCAATTTGGGTCCAATAATATTTAATGAAATTAAACAGGAATCGATATCACAATAAAGATTTCTTGTGACTTTATTGTTTCAGATGGAATAAAAAATTATCAGTAGTTCTTCCTATTAACTTATAGATGTAATAAATTTCTCGCAAGAATTGAAAATGGTTGGACATTAAATATTTTTTTAAACCATGAGCTAGAGAGTATTAATATCAGATTTAGGCTAGTAAATTCCAAGAATGTGATATACTCTTTTTCAAAAGAGAAAATTTTAGTATAGATACATCATTTTAATTAGAAATCATTATTATATAAGGATTATTATTTTTACAATAGAGACTAGGAAAACATATAGTGTTAGGTTTGTCTAATAATTTAATGTTCAAGAAGATTATCTTCAACTAAATTTGTGTTTGGTGGTGCAATACCCATTCTAATCCACCCCTAACATCATAATTATTATTTATTTTTAGTATGTTACAACTATTTTTGAATCATATGTCAGATTCACCTCTCTATATTCATCAGTATGCGGGGGAAATTTTTGAATTCTAGTATCCACTATACACATCAAAGTGGAGGAAATTAGATCCACTATTGTTATGTAATATGGATCTTGAATATTTTAGTATTTTAATTTCTTTTCCATAAATATTCTTCCATGTTCAATATTATCCTTTTTTGTATCCAATGTATTATTGTCTTCAGGGATATCATTTTCAATTTCGTCCTGAATAGAACTATGAATAACCTCCTTTGATTGAATATAGGATTACAAATTTGTGATCTCAATTTCAATTTCTACCAAAGCGTCAAATTCAACCTCCATTGATATTCCTTCCATAAAAACATAAATGTGGGTGTTCTCGTGGTTGTAGTTTCTATTGGAATGAGTGGGGGTCATCCCTATATCTTATTCCATAATAATATAAACCATTGATCTCCCATTTTAAACATCAGGCTTGCCGATATAAAAACATCATCATTTATTGATGAATTTCCATTTTCCATCCCCATGAATTTGTAGAGAAACCTCATTTCATGCCCTGGAACCATGGCTATGCCAAACCTTCTTGTTTATCACTTGATAGGTAAAAATAACATGCCCAAACATGTTTCACAATTCATAGTAGTGTTTTATAAGTTCACACTCCACCATAAAAATGAATTTATGATCAATATCAATATGATTAATCATATGTGGAGATTTTTATTCTTGGTTGGAATCAATGAGAACTTTGTTATGGAGAAGCATATCCTTATTTAATGTGATCTTGTCAGCTTTTAATGGATTGTGGAATACAAGACAGGTAGTCAATGAATATTTCCAGATTCTTGAATACCCAAGGACAATCATTATCCATAGAAAAAACCAATATTATATTCTAATCATAATATGTATATTTCAATTGATATATTATTAATTATTAATAATCAAATTTTTTTTCTAAATATAACTTGATAATTTGTCCAAAATTATAATAGTTTTTGTGTTTTATATAACTATATTAGATAACAATGGATTTATTAATTCTATATGGAATTTATTTTAAAAAATATTTGTGTTTAAATTTATTACCCATTAAAAATTTCCTCTTTTTCTTTTTTCATATACTAAAATGGATGAGGTTAATTTTTATTCTTTATCTCTTTTGTTTTTCATTTTTCTTCCAAAAAAAATTGTTTTTCTAGAGTACATTGATCAGGTCAGTTTAACTAATTCTTTGATCTTTTTCACTATAATATATGATCTTGAATTAATTATCTTTTTGTGGAATACTATTCTCTAAGGATACCACCTAAGGAATCAATATATGTGATTGTTTTGGTATGTGCTTATCAACATGGGTAGAAAAACACATTAGGTTGATGATATTTATTAGTTTTTAGTTTCAATCCATTGAATATTTTCACACTATATCCAATATACATTGAATGTTTCTCTGATAAATACCATCTATCTATGGGTGATAAGTTGATATTTAACTCAATTATGTATTCTGGTCATACTAAAAGATTTTATTTAAGCTCAAGGTAAATCTCATTATGATATTTTATAAAATTGATAATGAAATTCATGTATTCATACCTCATTACATTTGTATATAATGGAAATATTTTTAATGTAAAAAACATCTTTGATAGTAGTGAAATGTAATTAATTTTTATAATGATGGGAAAAACCCAATTGACATTATTTTGTTTTGGTGTATTAGGGATTCTTATTAATAAATCAAAATTAATGTCTTATCATTTCAATATAAGTATGTGAAATGGTTACAACATTCAAATAGACTATTTTTATTCACACTTGAAATATTTCAATGCGAAGATTCAAGATAAAAATTATATTATCCACATCTTCATTTTATCCAACATGGTTTTTATAATTATACATTTCTAAATCATAGATATTTTAAGCTAAATATCAAATGATAATATATGAAGATCATCCAAAACACCCCTCTTCATATATTTTTTTAGTTGGCCATATATATATTTGTAATTTTTATAATACCATTTTGTTAAAAAATTTAACTCATGAATATTCACTACATTTCTCTTTATCTCATTATTGATTTTGTTGGGTCTCCATTTTTCTCTCATGAATGGTTGGTTGTGAATTTATTTTGAGAGAATTTGGGTTATGATCCTTATATTATTCCAATGTCCATCCTATTCATGTCTAATAATAATAGACCCCTTTCAATACTTATCATGAATATGGTCGTAAGATCCTTTATATTGAGAAAATCATCCAATTTCATTTATTATATGGTAATGTATTGATAAATCAAGATCCTTGATTATATCTATCTGAACCTCACTAGTTCATATTCATCTTATATTGTGGGAATATGTAAGTGATCATTTTTACCCCGGTGTATATTCTTTTAGGAAAAATTCATTACCTTCCCTATAGAAAATATTCCTAAATTTAGAGTAAGAGTAATTTACACTAGTATAAATCGAGGCATTTTAAATTTATCTATTTAAAAAGGAGGATTCTGGTCATCTGGAAAGGTATTACAAATTTTGGAATCATCACATTTTACATATTTACTTGAAATACCGTATATAAGAGATTTCACTTCATAATAGTCATGTGATTATGTAGTTAATTTAGTAGAGTATAAGAAAACAGTTTATCATTCCATTATTCATATTTCAGTAGATTCAAATGTTACCAATTCTAATAGCATGTACAACACTAGAAGAGTCACAATCTACTCATAAATATCTTTATATCTATTTTCTTTCCATGAAAACTACATTAATAAAACCAGGAATTTGGACATCCAAATAAGAGGATATTTCACATTGGCTATAAGGGAAACCCATTACCCCATCATTATGATTTTTTAAAATGGATTCAAATGAATTAAGACCTAAATTTACTCTATATTTTTTTGTAATAATTTCATTTAATCAATCCATTAAATGGTGAGTAACAAATGGAATAAAATTTTCATGACGGAGGGATAAAAGTTTCTAAAATATTAAGGTATTTCCAAAATATTAGGTCATCGATATGATTTTTCATTGTGGCCACACGTAATAGAAATATCAATATTCAATATCATAATGTTATTAAAAAATGTATATTGAATGGTTAATGATTTATTCATATATATAAATTAATCTCATCCATTCTAATTTATAATAATGATTTCAATTATGATTAACTTAAAAAGGATAATAAGTTTCTCAAATAAAGGAATGTTTACATACTCCTTAAGATGATCATGAAAGAGCCTTCATGAAGAGGATAATCTAAAAATAAAAAAATAATTAAAAGACATATCACCATTGAAGTGATATAATCTTTGAAAAAAATTCAATTCCCCCATATACAAGTGGAAAATTGTAGAACTCAGGAAGATTGAGATATCCATGTATTTCTTATTAGAATCCAAAATGAACATTAAGAAGGGTATCCTCTATAAAAGAGTAAATATTAAATAAAAATAAAATTATTAATTAATAACCCAATCAAATTAACTTAATTAAATGGTATATATTTTCAATAAAATAGTTTATATATGACCATTTCATTCACTACTATCTCCCAAATAATTATATACTAATAAAAAATGAATTCCAATTTGTTAATAATTGTTATGATATATTTAAGAAGATAGCCAAGGAAAACCTTTTAATTTTGGATATTAGTGGTGAAATATAACATTTGATAAGAGGAGTCAACAATATAAACAAGGATAATACCAATTCAAATATAAAACTAAAAACTAGGAGGAAAACATTATTTATGCATATAATGTGGTTACATAAATATTTTGGTGATGATTGATTTTACAGTCTTCCTGTAAGAGGACCCTATATAGATCAAATTTACAAATATAATGTTTCCCTTAATGTTTGATATAAGAAATCCTAAATAATATCATTTTTCATTAACAGGACCCCAAATTAAATGGTATTTAAATGATTCATTAGAAAGTAAGAGATTTTTATCTGGAATAAATACAAGGCAATGAGAACTGTAATACTGCTTTAAAGAAACTATGCTAACCATTTTTTCACGAATAAGGCCACACTAAATAATTTATAATGGTGGGGTTAATGATTTTGATAATATAATTAAAAAATATTTTCACCATAAAAGAATAAACGAATAATGAAATAATGATATTTTTCCCGTGAAAAATTATTCCTACAGTTGACTGAATCTATCTCTTCAATGAGAACAAGATTCTTCCAATATAACATTAAATATGATAAAAGTAACCAAAATGAAGACACACCCAAAACATGGGATCTCAAATGTTTATTAAAAAAATATATCCTTCCGTAATACCAACTTCTCTAATAATTCTCAATTTTCATGGATCATTTAAGTTTCTTCTAATATATTTGAAATCATTATTTCTACTATTATATTATCCCCAAAAAATTTCATAATAATGGAGATGCTTTTTTATTTCTTGATATTTCTATTATTATCCAGATTAAGATAATGATATCATCTGAATATTATAAATGAAATGTAGAATATAAACTTCTATAATCCCTAATGGTCTTCAAATCACACTTATACACCATATTGAGTAGGATCCCACAAAGATTGTTATCAGCAATTGAAATTTTAATGGAATAGGTAGTTTATCATTTTCTAACCGATCTTGAACATGTATAATAACCCTATCAGGAAAAATTAATGATAATTGAAATGTTGGAAGATCTTATTGGAGTTTTAATCCAATTAAAAATCCACACATAAATGGTAGTCAAAATAAAGACCTTACAAATTAATCCTCAATCATTATGATCATATTCTATTTTATCATCAATCATAATGAAATATAAAATCAAATGGTGGTTTTCAGGAGAATATTATCACTTTAAAAAGTACTAATGAGACAATCATGGATGGTTTTCTAATGTATGATTGTAAATTGATTACATGAAATGATTCTATTTGCATCATTGATAAGAATATTATCATGAAATATTCATATAATTTTTTGAATATGATAACAAGAGCAATGATCCAGAATTGAAGAAAATCTCATGAATTAAACATTTTTAGAAGGACATATAAGAATTCAGAATTGGATCCATGTGTGAGAGAACCGCACATGAATAAAATAAATGCCAATTTTTAGACATCATGTTCAATAATTTTGTAGTATGTTTGGAAGAAATTATTTTTCAAACAATGATGTCCATGATATCTCCCATCATTATGGAAAATGAATAACTAATAAATATCTAAATCAATTGTAATTTATATGAGAATAAGATTATCTTTATCAATTAAAAAAAATTTATTTATTGCCTCTATGAAATCCATGAAAGGAAGGGGGATTAAAAATATTCACGTAGAAAGAGACAATATGGTTGGATTGATGTTTTCTATCATCCAAAAGATAATCACCATCCCTGAGAAGATACAAAGATATATTATCATGTCTATAATCTGATGATAAATAAAAACTTTTGTGCTTCTACAACCATAATTGAGAAATATTATTTCAAAACAAATCCTTTTGAATGATTCCTTTGAGATTTATGAGATTATTGATTTTAGGTTATATCTCACAGTATTGCTTAAGTCTTCTATTAATTTTAGTTGTGTCCATATATTCTAGAAGAAGTTATAGAAAGATTTAAAGTGAGGTAATCTACTTATCTAATTGACTAAAAAAATTATTCTCCAAAAATTTATCTATATCTTAAGAATTTTATGCTTTATGATTCCAATTAATTTCTTATAATTATAGTGAAATACTTTTGGTATATAATGATTTAGATTACCACAGTCATGTTAAAGGAATAAAGAATTATTAAACCTAAAGTGATGTGGCAGTTTCCCATAAATAGTAAAAACTATTTTTTATTGGATGTTGATTAGATTTTATCATTAAAACGTTGATAAATGACATAGATCCCCAATAATACAAGGATGAATCCTTCTAAAAATATGTATCTAAACTTCTAGACATATATTTTGTTTACATTTTTTCTATAACATGTACATTCAAATCCCACATAATTTATTTAAACCCTTTTTTTCCAATATGGATATGAATTAAAGGATTGGGATGGAGTGGGTCATGGGCGAGTAATTTCAATTAAAATAATGATCGAGTTGAATTCCACAATTTGGGTCCAATAAAATTTAATGAAATTAAATGGTAATCGATATCACAATAAAGATTCCTTGTGACTTTATTGTTTCAGATGGAATAAAAAATTATCATTAGTTCTTCCTATTGATTTATGGACGTAATAAATTTATCACAGGAATTGAAAATGGTTGGACATTAAATATTTCTGTGAACCATGAGCTAGAGAGTATTAATATCATATTTAGGCTAGTAAATTCCAAGAATGTGATATATAATTTTTTTAAAAGAAAAAATTTTAGTATAGATACATCATTTTAATTAGAAATCATAGTTATATAAGGATTATTATTTTTAAAAATGAGACTAAGAAAACATATAGTGTTAGGTTTGTGCAATAATTTAATGTTCAAGAAAATTATCTTGAACTAAATTTGTGTTTGGTGGTGCAATACCCATTCAATTCCACTCCGAACATCATAATTATTATTTATTTTTAGTATGGTACAACTATTTTTGAATCAGATGTCAGATTCACCTCTATATATTCATTAGTATGCGGGTGAAATTTTTGAATTCTAGTATCCTCTTTACACATCAATGTGGAGGAAATTAGATCCACTATTATTATGTAATATGGATCTTGAATGTTAGAGTGTTTTTATTTTTTTTCCATAAATATTATTCCATGTTTAATATTATCATTTTTTGTATCCAATGTATTATTGTCTTCAGGGATAACATTTTCAATTTCTTCCTGAATAGAACTACGAATATCCTCCTTTGATTGAATACATGATTACAGATTTGTGATCTCAATTTCAATTTCTACCAAAGCGTCAAATTCAACCTCCATTGAGATTTCTTCCATAAAAAAATCAATGGGGGTTTGCTCATGGTTTGAGTTTCTATTTGAATGAGTGGGGGTCATCCCTATATCATATTCTATAATAATATAAACCAATGATCTCCCATTTTAAACATCAGGCATGTCCGATATAAAAACATCATCATTTATTGATTAATTTTCATTTTCCATCCCCATCAATTTTTGAGAAACTTCCTTTCATGCCCCAGAAACATGGCCATTCCAAACCTTTTGTTTTTCACTTAATAGGTAAAAATAACATGCCGAAATATGTTTCACAATTCATAGTAGTGTTTTGTATGTTCACACTCCACCATAAAAATGAATTTATGATAAATATCAGTACGATTAATCATATGTGGAGATTTTTATTCTAGGTTGGAATCAATGAGAACTTTGGTATGGAGAACGATTCCCTCATTTAATGTGATCTTGTATGCTTTTAATGGATTATGGAATATAATACAAGTAGTCAATGATTATTTCTGGATTCATGAATACCCAAGGATAATCATTATCTGTAGAAATAAATTTCGATTTTGAATTCACTAATTGATATAGTTGAAATTCACATTCCAATTTGATATTCTCAAAACACAGTTTTTCATGTTTAAATTTCTAAAAATCTATGAAGTGATATGATCCTCTAAGAATTCTTGGATATAATAAAGGTAACCCATTTACATTGGGATAAACCTCTTGTTTTTAATGTAGTAGCTATAGGATAATCTAGATTTTTGTTATCTATTGGACTAACTCTAATTATATATCAATTAATAAACATGGTTTTGAAGAGAAAACATACATATTTCGAGACATCAATGGAGTTCATATATATTAAAAACAAAAAAATGGAACCTTTATCTGATATTATTATGATGGGAGGACTTATAAATTAATCCTTGAATGAATCTGACCAAAAAAGATATTCTACCAAGGATATTCCTTAATGGTTCAGAATTGTATTATGTTGGGTGACATACAATACTTTCAAGTACAGGATTTTGAATGAAAATATTTTTCTTTAATATGAATCAATCACCATGTAATTTTAATAGGTTTTCCTTTCATGTTAAACTAAAGACATGGATCTCTGAAATATCTAGGGTATTATTGAAATACCATTTCCCTTTTTAAGGGAGTTATTACTATGCTTTCCATTTCTCATGAATTTTAATTTTACCATAAAATTTCTTTTATGTATTAATTTATGTTACACTTCTATAAAATAATATAATTTCAACAATTCATCAATGAAAATACACATATATAAAATTCCACATATTGAGTTGTGATTTTTTTCATGGATATTTAATTAGTTGGAACCATATATTCCAATTTTTAATCATGCAAAAGTACACACCCCACACCCTATTTTATACATCACTATATATCAGAAATAATTCCCCACTTGGGGTTTTGTGAGAATATGTGAAATGATTTAAATATTATTAAACAAATTAATTCACTTATCATGTTACTCAGTTTTAAAAAGCATTCCTCCATTCTCAGTTTGCTTAGTTTGTGGGCATATAAGTAATTAAATTTTCCTCAAAAAATGATGATATCACCTAACCCATCTAATGAAAATATTGTTATCTATTATAGATTTTAGTTTGTTCCAACTTGTAATTATCTATACTTTTATAGGGTCCATATATATACCATATAAGGTGATAAAATATCCCCATAATGTTACATTATCCATAAAATCCAACAATTACTATGAATCCCATAAAACTAATAATTATTAAACTTCTCTAGTACATCATTCAAATGCTCAGATTGTTTATCCAGGTTATAATAGTAGATAAGAATAATGTTTTTAAAGAATACAAAATATTTCATGAGGTAATCTCTAACGGATCTATTCAATATGTCTATAAAGATAGTTGGATATATTTTGAGTAAAAATAGATTCACAATGATGTCATAGTGCATGTACCATGTATTAAAATAATTCATCAGGATATCTCCCTACTCATTATTATATTATAATTTCAAGTATAAAGATCCACCTCAGTGATGTAATGAAACCACCATAGTTTAAAAACTCTTTATAAATTTTTTTTAGTGTATAATTTAGTTTTTCTTGATCTCGATGAGGTCATGATAATGAATATAGAGCCACATTGACCCATTTTTCTCCATGATAATGGGAATAAGTGCACCTTATTCTTAGACAAATAGGGTTATAAAATGTGTCTTATGGTTGTCTTATATTTTATTAATAATACCATGATGTTCAAAAATGAAAATTTTCTATAGTTTCCTGTATATTTGAGGAAATTTGATTATAAATTATACTGAGACTTGAACTCCTCTCTTGGAGGAAGACCAAGTAATTCATTGGGAAACGAATACACATAATTATTTTAAAAAGGCATGCCATAAATTCTCATATTTTATATTGTCTCAATATTATTAGCTTCATAATATTACACATAATTTAATAGTATCTATACCTGAGATTATCATACCAAAGGATATTCATCCTCCTCATTTCATAAGTATTGAATTAGTTGTTTAGTGGCAGTAAAGATCGTAATTTACATATCCTGAACGATTGGTTTCTCTTTATATTAGAAAATCCTATCGATAAATATAATTTAATAAAATTACATTAAATATAGTGTCACAAGGTTCATTGGGAAGCTAATACCAAAAATATAGGTAGGGGATAAATTATATACACAGGATTTAATAAATCCATCATAAGGGGTTTTCAAATATATCTGTAATTAAATTTTTTGGGTGGTGCCTTAATTTTTATACTAAATATTTATGATATGAAATAATACCTTTGACTATAGTTACAAAAAAGATGTTATGTTTATGAAAATACTATAGGACTAACTTTTAATATTATGTTGTGTTTGTAAAAAAATTAGTTTAGTAAAATTAACTTATGGTTGAGATTTTTGGAATTATTAAACACATAAAAGTGAATCTATGAACACTTATATGATAAATTATAAATGACACAAATTCCATAACCTTTTTATTTTAATGGTTCGTTAAATGTTATTCACGGACTATTTTGATACAAATTGTTTTTGGGGTGTTTTTCCCTTAATTATGTTTCATAAAGTGCTTGTGTACTTTCTAAATAATATCAGTTGGGAGTGATAAACTAGTAGTTCATGAAGGCCTCACATGAGGAACTATGTGATGATCTAGTTAATAATATGTTCTCCATTTTTTATGTTATTTTACATTGGTTATACTATCCAATATACTCATTGACATGTAATATCATAATTTTTATTTTCTTTTATATAAACCACATACTCTATAATTTTAAAATATTTAGGGTTATTTTCCTATGATTAGTATTATACCGAAGTATTTCACTATTTTTTTATAATTAAAATACCAAAAAATAATTATATCTCTATATGATACCAACTATAAGAACACATATCTTTAAAACACCTTATTTCATGATTTTTTACATAAAAAACATAAATAAAATATTTTATGATTATAAGGCATCGTGTAAATTGGTAATTAGATACATAACATAATAACATAAAACAATGTAATATATATATTTTAATAAACTCTTAAACATGGACTCATATTGCATCGAACATATAATAATAAAGAAGACAAACATGAGATATACATAAGAAAGTGGTGAGGTATAAATCCCAATAAGAGAATAACCAATGGATTAAATGATGAATTTAATCTATGTTAGTCCATTGGAATATCATGGTGACATAAAACAATGGGGAGTCATAAAAATTAAAAATTAATCACGATATAAAATTATATGATCAAGGTAACTCAATAATGTTACCACAATATAAAATATGATACCACAAGAATATGTTAAGCCTAACCACCAATACGTCTTAACATACTATGTTTTTGACAACCACCCATTAACCATGTATGGAATATCATGAGATAAAAACATTACCCAATGAAACATGGGGTATATAATTTTGAGGCTACCTATCTTATTCATATCATGTATATACACATATGGTCCTCATGGATAACATAGAATAAGAATTCATTTTACTACTTTTAATTCAATGATTATGATTTGAGGGATAAATACACCGAAGTACCTAAAAAATTATGTATATTAACATCATGATTAATGCCATTAATGGTAAATGGGGATGAGTATTCACAATATAAACCTTTGGTGTGGAAAATCCTGGGAATATTTCTACAGCATAACAGGTTTACATATATGTTCATTGATGTGGTTAATGAGAGTAAAATCAGTTCTCTTGTTTCACCAGCATAATTAAGATATTAAAATTTGTTTGTAAGAACACACTAATATTTGAACAATTTTAAATCCAATGTGATTAGTCCAAATATAGTTCTTGAAATAATGTAAGAGGATAGGATAGAATCCCCAAACCTCAATATATTAACTTATTGGATAATGTGTATAAAGAGATGGGATAATTCATAAACCGTACTATAACATCAATTGGAAGGTAATAATATAATTATAAATACGTTAAAACTAGATCAATTCATATGTAAACATCTAAATTAATAAAATCCCCCAGAATTTAAAATAAGAGAGATAATTTACTTACATTGATAGGGAGATTATAAAATCTTGGGTGTGGCTTTGTCATATCTTTAGAAAATCCTTTGAAGTATTTAGATATGGATATTTATAGGAATGTTTCTATAAATTATATTTGTGAGTAATGAGGAGTGAGCGGTTGTTTATGTACTTATAATAAAAAACAGGTGACTTATTACTTATAAAAGGGTTTTGGATTTTTTGTTTTAAAATAATGAATCCCAAAAACCTATGAAGGGTTGTTTCAAATTTTTTTTGTTCCAAATAAGAGTATTAATCATGAATTTAAAATTATAATGTACAAAAATATTAAATTATATGATTTGTGATGTGAATGTCAGTCATGTTCAAAAAGAAATGATTTTATGACCTTAACATATTATATTGGTTTCGGAGGACTCATTAATGGATTATAAAATTATTCAACTAACTTTAAAAAATAGATTATTATAAAGGATACATTTATATTTGTTCATGGATTCATTTTATTCTATTTATTTCTTAATTTTGGTTCAATTATTTTTTCACAATATAGACCATATATGAATAGCATATTTATATTATACCTAAAAATTTGACAAAAATATAAAAAAAATGAATACAATAAAACTCTCTAATTTTGAGTTGTATACATAAACAATTATTAATTTTTTAAAATTTTATTTATTTTGTAAAAATTATTTCAAAAATAATAAAATTTTAAATATTCATTAAAAATCACTTTTTATTGTACAAAACTAGTTATTAGGAAATTAACTAATTTCTGAACCTCATAATAATTCTCGTGGACTTTAATAAATTATTTTAAAAACATTGTTTAATTGTTTAATGATATAAATGAAATTTTTAATAAAATATATACTATTCAAAAAAATTTAAATTTATCCACTTAGTGTGTTAATTGAAATTATAAATTAACTAAAAATATAATTTTACTTGCTTCATGTCAAAATCTAATTTTAATCAAACACATTTTATAATCATTAATAATGTAAAAATATGTAGGGATAAATTTACTAAATAATTCAATAATAAGAAAATATAAAAATATTTATTACTAGGATAGATATATATAAACCCTTATTACACCAGTGTACACCCTATTGGGTAGGTGTGTGGTGATTGATATTTCATGGCGTGGTTTAAAAAAATTGGTTAGTTCCATGATCTTGATAATCAAAAAACTTCTCTTGTAAATAGTTTCTCTCGATCTCAAATTATTTTATATCATCTTGCGCTTGATCAAGGGAAAACACTAGAGATTCCATATACCATAAAAGCTAAAATAAATTATTTTTATTGTTAACTGTCCTATAATTTTATGTTGTAGCTTCTTTTATCTATATCAATTGGACTTTTTCACAACCCAAATAAGAATATAATATTAAATATTCACTATACAATTATTATTATTAACGATTATATTATTTGATTTTATTTTAATAAAAAATTCTATATTTTAAAAAATTTCCCAAATTATTAATATGGTCAATTTTTTTCTTTAAATATATTACAATATTAGGAATTTATTAATTCAAAATGGAATTTCATTTTTAAAATTTTGGGTTATTATTCGATACCATACAAATGTTCAACACATGAGCATATTTTTACAGAGGATTTATATTAATCAATGATGGGAATAATTCATGTATTGGAATTGTGACATACATAGTAGTGATTCATTTCCATAGATAAGTGTGTTTATAGGTTTAAATACCTCACAGATTACTCCATGTAAATGACTTTTGATTATGTTGCTCAAGATGCTTGATCATGACATTTGAAGAGTTTTATGAGATGAGGTGATGCATTTATGAATCATATCAGATAAAGTAGGTTTTTAGAGATAACTATTGTTAATATGTTCCTTTTAGGTATTTATAATAGTGCAATGAAATGTAAAAGTTTCCCAAATATAGGAACCCTGACCTTCTTTTCAAGAATCATTTTCTTTTTCTAGTCATTTTTGTTTAAAAATGTAATTCTGGATATTTTCTATGTACACAACGTGTACTTTATGAGTACATGTTGTGTAATTCCTTGCTGCAGGAGGCCATGTGCTGGTCATGTAGTAGCCACACACACGACCGTGTGGGAGTGAATTGGAGGCCGCTTGAAGCAGAGTACAGAAACTGGAAGTACACACTGTGTACTTCAAAAGTACACACCACGTACTTTCTTTTTTTCATTAAACGTATCGGGGTCATGTCTAATCACTAGAAAACTCTTCTTTTAGGTCTCGTTCGACCAAGATATCTTTACATCCGTAGATCTTTGATGAGCCCTGAGCCTCTATCTGTCCTCCAAATCGAACACTGTCGGTTGCGTTGGAATCGCATCGGTGAGTTCACTCTTCTCCTAGAGCATCCTCTTCTATTTTCTCTTTTATCAGAAGATATTTGGGGGTGAATGTTTTAGAATTTATCTTAGATATATGTTGTTCTAAATATATTCAAGCTTCAAGGTTAACATATAGCGATCTACTAACCCGGAGGTGGGTGGGTTGTGCATTTCTTTTGAAATTATTTTAGTATTATGTGCAAAATTGGCCAATACCCATGAACGGGGTATTTCATGTTTATCATTTTAGCCATATTGGTTGTCTGCTATGCTGGTATCCTTGACTAGATGATAATTGTTTGTGAATAGGGCAATTTTTCTATGCATTGGATGTATTTCCCATGCATTTTTTTTGACCTTTGGGTCTTTTTTGCATGTTAGGATTATCTTTACATTCTCATGCCTAGTATTGTAGGATGGTGTCACAGTTGTTCTATTATGCTGATGTGTTATAGAATTCTAGAAAAGTAGTTCATGAGGTTTACCGTGGTCGTTACATGTTTCTACACTTGATTGACTTACACTGGGCCGTATGAACCTGGTGTATAGACCATAGGAAGAATAGACGTTGAGGGCTTCTCCAGAGTGTAGTTTTAATTATGATGCGAGACCACAATGGGTATTGACATTGTGTGTTTCCAAATAGTGTCTATAATTCCTCAACACGGGCCACAAGGCGAATGAGCTATTGATTGCCACCCCAGAGAGCCTTTAGTACCATTATGACACTATAGGGGGAATTGACGGTCAGTGCTTCTTTAGAGAGTCTATGCTTAGATAGGACCAGCGTGGATAGGCTGTGAGTATTTCCAAGAGGGTTACCTTGTGTTTAGATGCTTTCTTGTGTTGCTAGGTAAGACCAGATGGTATAGGTTGTTGGTAATTTCCAGAGGGTTACCTATTCTGTTTATCTGCTTTGATTGGATGTTGCATGTGGGTGGTGATTTGAATGCTTTTAACTATGGATTTTTTACTGCTGAGTACTTCCTTATTTTAATACCTTCTGTACTTTACCTTCATTATATTCACTGACTGTTAGGCAGAGATCATGTGGTGGTATCCGACTGGGATTTAGTCTCACACCCTATTTGAGCCATGCTTTAGGGCCCCAGCTGATTATATTGATGTAGGTATAGATAAGGGCAAGCACAATTCTACTTCTTGTACATTGATTTTTTTGGATCTAGAGAGCATGGGACCAAGCTATGGCTTGCGATGCTGAGGAGTTTATCTGATTTGTTTTCCACATTTAATTAGTTCTGTTGTATTCAAACATTGGGAATTGTTTGGTTGTCTTCCTAGACATATGTATCATGCATGATTTTATATATGTTCTCTAGTTTATACCCTCAGTTTTCTGTTGTACATAATTATTACTGCTTCTTCTCTTGTATGTATTTGTTTACATCTGATGTGTACTCAGCCAACGAGGGCATAGTTTCCCCACAATCACACCCAAGGCCCTCACTTCTAATTGGTAGCCTCTAGAATTTGGAAAAATGTGGTTGAGGCCATGGGACCAACCGGGTATGGGGATCCTCTAGGTGGCTTCCAGAACTGGGACGTTACACCTAATATGTTGTAAACTTTTACAATAGGACTATGAATGTTATCTAAACACTTTCATTGGAGGAATATGAATGATTGATGATATATAGATACAATAGATAGTATAATCCTCTAGGTTACAATACCCTTTCTGACTATTGTGGTAGAGGACAAAATTATTATGGTTATATGACATGTTGACTATGACCCCAAATATATAATTAATTAATATTTTATTTTTAAAGAACCAATAAATAAATCTCACAAATATTTTGAAGAATTTTGTTAATACCTAAATTAAAATCAATTGTAATTTATATTTTATGTATTCAATATAATATTTTAATCAACACTCTATAAATTATCTTATGGTGTATTTTTGGTTTTTTTAGAAATAATTGATTTTTAGGTGTATAGTGAAAATAATGGTTTTACAAAAATTGTCAATTCTATGAAATTATAATTTTATATGAATAATATAAATTTTTATTAAACAATTTTACAGAACCAATATATATTTATAAATTAACATAATTCATCCAAAAATTTATTGTTAAACATAGAAATATGTTCTTAAATTTTTAGAAATCTATGTAATGCTTTTCATCAAATAAATAACATTATAGATCATATATTTTTATAATGTATTTAATAGGATTATTTCAGTTTTGGTTTTGAATAAAATAAAAAACTAATAATATTAAAATTTAAAATTTATATAATTCAGTCAATTTTAATTAATATTAAAATATATTTTTCTCTAAAAACATTTATATGCTTATGATAAGAATTATTCTAAAAACATTCTTCATTGAATTTTATAAACATATTTTATATGTAAATTTGAAATCATATAAAAACTGAATACTCTAATGGGATTCCATATTTGAAACCAATATAATTAATATTATATAATAAGGTCATCTGAATTTTTGGTCTTCCAAAATATTGAAAATAATTAAAACCATTATCATGGTTTTATTCAATAGGGATTACCATGTGGTTTGACTAATATAAATGTTTACAGATGATACATAAAAATGTTTAAATATTATTTATTATAGATATTTATGACCTATATTTTGTTACCTTCAATGTAATGTATTTCTTTCTACCAATTTTACAAGGAAATAAAGTCATATATTTTAATTCTTTTATGTATTTTAATGTGGGTCCCACCCTCACATATATAATATTCATCCACTATAACATTATTAACATTGTTTTCACCCTATATATTGACCTCGATCTAAGAAAAAACCCTCTTATATTCCTTAAATTTATTATAAACCTTTCTTATTTTCTATAACATTATCATAACATAGCTCAATGTGTAAGAAAATGTATGTATATAAAATAATAGGTAGTTGCCAAACCTGATTCATTCAATGATTATTACCTCTTCCATATCATATAAATATTTTTAATACATACTAAAATATATAATATAATATAAAAATATTAATTATATATTATTATTTTTCTTTTAAAACTATTTCAAAATATATTCCATCAATAGGGAAATGGAAATATCAACTGTTCGTACGTGTGAACTATTGCCTCCACAAAGTGATAGGAATAATCTTGCATAACTTTTTCTGTTAATGGATATAATAAATATTTTAATAAATAAATAAGAAATTTCTAGTATATTTATAATTTTATAATCATAAAATGAGATTAATTTATTTCCTTCTTTTTATAAGAAAATGAAAACAGCATTCACAGGTTTGTACAAACTACCATCTCCATGAGCAACATAGTTAACTTTATATAAATTCATTTTATAAATTTTTATAAAAATTTATATTATTAATATATCTGAATTTTTTTAATTATTTATATATTTTATTTTATTTATCATTGATCTAGATTTATGTACCATAACAATGATACACAAACAAAAACAAAAAATGAAATTGTTAGCACCAAAAATAATAATGATAATAAATGAATATTAGAGAATGTGTTATACATTAGTAGATATAAAAATTTTATGGTATTAAATTTATGAACACAATTATGGTATATAATTACATATAAATAAATTTATCATAACAGAATATAAAATCACTTAAAAATAAATTCAGGCCTAAAGTATTGGTTTTAAGAACCTATAAAACTTGTTTACTAGGTTTGTTATTATTATATTTCTGATACTGAAATTATATTATTTATATATTTAAAAAGTATATATATTTTACCCAATATAAATATTTATATTAATATTATGTTTTTATTTCATCTTATTCTCTCTATGTACGCAAAATTTAAAAGTAAAATTTTAATGGAAAATATACATTGTTTTCTAATTTGTCAAGAATATTTTCCTTCTAAGTATATAATCCCATTAATTTTTTTCAAGAATGTTTTCAATTCCCCAATGATTTAGGATTTTAATTATTATCCATGTTTTCAATTTTACTTTTTTAAATGTCATTTTCTTTTTATCTTCTTATATAGGTATCTTTAAACAAAGGCGTGAATAAAATATTTTTCAACTATTTGGAAAAAAATTAATTTCCCACCATTTTAACTAAGAATTTATTTTATTATTTATTTAAATATTTAAT
Source organism: Viscum album (assembly GCA_963277665.1). Classification (NCBI taxonomy): domain Eukaryota; kingdom Viridiplantae; phylum Streptophyta; class Magnoliopsida; order Santalales; family Viscaceae; genus Viscum; species Viscum album. The sequence goes on from OY728158.1 coordinate 439,429,737, forward strand.
ATTTATTTGAAATTATTTTTTTCCCTTTTATATTTTGGAATTTTTTTATTTTAAATAATATATTTCAAAATGAAAAGTATAATTTCTTCATAAAATAATATTGTACCTTTTCAAAATTCTTTATTCATTGTCAACATACATTGATTTATTTATTTCTTAACCAGAGATATAATCTAATGATATCATCCCCCATATTACGTTGGGTGTATTATGAAAATTTTTCTATAGTGATTTTCTGTGAGAAATAATTACATTCCATATGTTGGTTTGTCAATGTGAATGAAAATAATGATTATTTATATTGTTTTTATTTATTTATTTCATTTTATGAATTCTTAAGATGTATTATGTGATTGGTGGGGACTTCTTTAGACCTCTTCTGCATTAATAATTTTTTTAGTACATACTAGATTTGGTATTTGGAATAGTCCTAACATATTAATGAATGATGTCTTTAAAAAGGTGGTAATAAAATGATTTTGATGTCCTAAATTATTAATTCTATCATTGTGGAACAATTTGTGGTAATTGATAAGATTATTTATGTTTTTTACATCCAATGATATATTCCCCCTTTAATAAATTCTTTATAGAAATATCTGATTATTCTTCCTTTATTCTATATAAATCTTGATTTATTTAATAATTAATGATTTTTTTGTTTTTTATCCCTTACTGGGTATTTGACATCCTGAATAATTATTTTTTATTTCCCTAAATATAATAATAATGTATCTATGAATGATTTTAGGGATATTTAATAATAGATAATAATTTTATTAGAAGAGGTTTCTATTTTATTTCATTTTTCCAATTGTAATGTGAGAATAATGTTTGTATTTATCTCCAAATATCACTAAAATATCCATTCATTCATGAATTGATCTCATTTTTTCAATTATGATGTGTTAAAATATTGATAAGCTCAAAGTGAATAAATCTGTAATGTTAATGTTTTTATTAAATGATTCATAGTATAAACCATGGGAACCAGATTTTGGAAAACATTATATTGGGAACGTTACCTTATGATATACACTAATGATATATCTATGTATAGGATCATATTATAAAATGTTTTTAAGGTATAGAAGTTATTTTTTATATAAATTTCATCCCTATATAGAAACTTGCGTGAGATGACTACTATGAAGGTATCACACCATGGTATAAACAATAATAAATCAATTTTTTTGTATCAAATTAATTTAAAATTGATGTAAAACTAGTGGGCCTATTACTAAAAACCTGGCTGGACATTCACAAGGTATATGTGCTAGAGGATTCACATTCCATATTTAAATAACTATGAAATATTTGAAAAGAATTATGAATTTCTTATATTCCAAAATATATTAATAATATTATTTTGTAATATATATATATATATATATATATATAATTTTTTAATTACTATTAACCATTATACATTATTTAAAATTATATTCTAGTTTATAAAATATATAATTCAATGAGCTTATTCAGCTTATATAATTTTTTCACATTCTTTTTTAAAACCACTATAAGATAGTAGTATCTATTTACAGGATCATATACCAACAATAGATGTTACTCACTTTGAGAAGCATGGAAAAAGAAAATTTATCATGAATTCATATCATGTTAAAGGAGCTAGTAATCTATGGTGGGTATTAATCTAGAAACCAAAATAATTAGATGAAATTTAGAGAATATAGTGGAATAATTTCATGGAGAAATTATTTGAAAAACACATTCTTTTTGAGAAATGAGATGATATTGATAGGAAATTCATAAATTTAAGAAAAAATTAAGGATTAAATATTTTCAACTATTAATATTTATATAAAAAATTAGTAGCTAATGGAGTGAATTAGTTAAAAAATCTAGGAATTGAGATTAAAAATTTATATTTTGGGTTAATTCAAGTCCTTATGTGGCTATTTGTGTCACATATATTTTCTATATATGAAAATATTATGTTATGTAAAATCAAAGAAGAGAATAAATAATCCAAATCTTTTGTTATTCATGTAGAATAAGAAAGTATATGGGTGGATGAGCACTCTGAAAAAGGAAATATTGACAAATGAATGAAGGGAATGGTAAAATTTCAAATCTGTAACAAATATGGAATGAATCATCATTGAACGTGATTGGTTGGGGTAATATTTTTACACATGTTTTTTTAAAATTTCATTCATGGTCAGAATATTATTGTGAATAAATAAGCTCAAAATATCCAATACCTCAATTATACAAATATATGGAACTATTCTAATGAATTTTCCAATCATTAAGGCAATTTCTCTATGAAAAATTCAATGGAGATCATACATGATTATATGATAACTACATATTTATTTATGTTCATAAAAATGTAGGTTTATGTACATTGATAATAAACTAAAATTTTCGCAAAGATTTATTTGATTTTAGTTCTTTTTCATTTTTATTCATCTACATATTTTTTTCGAAAATAATATATTTCCATAGAACATTAATAATGGAGTTGTAAATGAAGACTCATTGTTGATATATTATTTATAATATAGTAATGTTTTACTTTCTTATATCCTTTATATATATTTGGTTTCAACTAATACAGAAAAATATTTATTTATAAAGAAAAATGATTATGATATTTGAGGGAAATATAAAAAATATATTATCTTTATAGGGGAGATAATATTTTCCAAATTTCTTTTAGATGCACAAATAATAGCTCACCATTATATTTTTCATATAAAATATTGTTAGGCACAAACAATAAATTATAACAATATCATTATAATCGATGATTTTACTCTATTATATTAAAAATATGATATGTTTTCTAGAGAACTAAATAGACATCCATTTATGTGTATGGTTTATAATTCCATTGATATTATCCATGATTAAAAACCTATATCTGTGAATCCATATAGGATGGAAATAGTGGAGTCACGAAAATTGATGAGACAAATATAAGATTTATGTTATAGGATATTTATATTCCCTGGTTCTTCACCATTGGGATCCCATATTATTTTTTAAGAATATTGTTGGTTTTATGATGTATTGAATCATATATAGGATTAAAATTGATATTACCATAATAATTTATAATTATATTCCTCAAATTAATGACTTATTTGATCAACATCAATGTGATCTATATTTTTTGATGATTGATATTTATTCCCAGTAATGTAAACTAAATGTTCATAAGGAAGATATTCTAAATAAGTCATTTCAAATGAGACGTGTACATTATAAATTTATAGTAATTCCATTTGGATTGAGTAATGAAAACAATATTTTTATATATATAATGAAAATTGTGTTTTACTATTACCTCAATAATCATTGGGGTATTTATAGATGATATCTCGTTATACTATAAATTACATGATGACCATAATAGTAATTTTTGAAACATTATTAATAATATTATTAAAAAATGTGATATATTGAATATTCCAAAAATATGAATTATAGATTTGGTAAGGGTCTTTTCATTCCAATGTTGTTTCTTTTGATAGAGTGTCAATGGACCCATAAAATTGTCTAGTAGGAATGGAATGGATAACACTAATGTATTTGATGAATTTATATAGTTCCCTGGGAATAATAGATTAATATTTAGTATTTTTATGATTTTTTCCAAATTATCTAACTCATTAATCATATAGACATGAAAATGGGTTAATTTAATTTTTTTTAAGATTGAATAAATTTTTTATGGATTTAAAATGAATATTATTAAATGTAACGGTATATTAATTACTATAGTGAACAATCCATGGGTAATTTTTGACGTTTACGAGTCATCCTCACATCAATCTGATGGACGGTGTGGCCGGTATCACTCGAAGTGTCTCACTTTTATTTAAAATGGACAATAGTTTAAGTGAAATCAGAAATAAGAATATGGAAAACCGAACAAACACATTTGGATTGTGTTGATAGTTCATCAAATTGGTCCATGGGTCATTTTTGACATGTATGATTCAACTATTCCTCTATCCGATGCATGGTGTGTCTGGTACCACTCAAAGTGTCTCACTTTTATTTGAAATGGACAACACATTAAGTGAAAACAACAACTAACATACAGAAAAATGACCAAACACAATCATATTGTGTTGATATTTCCTCAAAATGATACATGGGTCATTTTTGATGTGTACGAGTCAACCCCACATCAATCTGAGGCATGGTGTGGCCGATAAAACTCAAAATATGTCACTTTTATTTGAAATGGACAACATTCTATGTGAAAACAACAATCAGAATACGGAAAACTGACCAAACACATTCAAATTCTGTTTATACATTAGGAAAAGTATTCATGGGTCATTTTTGATATGTAAGAGTAAACCCCGCATCAATCTGAGGCACAGTGTGTTTGGTACCACACAAAGTTTCATTATTTTTTTTAAAATGAATAATATTTTAAGTAAAAACAACAGGCATATGGAAAACAGACCAAACGTATTCGGATTGTGTTGATACATTAACACAATGATCCATGTTTCATTTGTGATGTGTACAAGTCAACCCCGCCTCAATCTGAGGTATGGTGTCGCCGGTACCACTCAAAGTGTCTCCTTTGTTTTGAAATGGACATCATTTTAGGTGAAAAAACAATTGGCATAAGGAAAGCCATCCAAACAAATTCGTATTCTATTGAAACTTTAGGACAATGATCCTTGTGTCATATGTGACGTGTACGAGTCAACCCCACCTCAATCTGAGGTCCAGGTTGGATAACACCATTCAAAATGTCTCACTGTTTTTCCGAAATTGATAGTCTTTTAAGTTAAAACAACAAATGGAATATAGAAAACTGAACAAACTCATTCAGATTATGTTGATACTTTAGGAAAGTGATCCATGTGTCATTTGTGACATTTATGAGTCAACCCCGCCTCAATCCGAGGAATAGTGTGTCTGGAACAACTCATAGTGTCTATCTTTTCTTTAAAATATACATCATTTTATGTGAAAAAAACAACTGAGATACGGAAAACTAGACAAACTCATTCGTATTCTATTGATACTTCAACACAACGATCCCCGGTTCATTTTTGACATGTACGAGTAAACCTTTCCACAATCGAGGAACGATGTGGCTCGTACCACTCAAAGTATCTCACATTAATTTGAAATGGACAACATTTTACATGAAAACAACAACTTCCATAATGAAAAACAAAAAACCTCATTTGGATTCAATTGATACATTAGGAAAATTATTCGTGGGTCATTTGTGACGTGTATGAGTCAAACCCGTCTCAATCCAATGCACGGTGTGTCTTGTACCTCTGAAAGTGTCTTTCTTTTGTTTAAAATATATTCTCTTTTAAATAAAAATAACTAGAAAAAGGAAACCCAACAAAACACATTCATATTGTTTTTATACATTAGAAAAAAGATCCATGGGTCATTTCTGACATGTACGACTAAACCCCACCTCAATCCATGGCGCTATGTGGGCAACACCAGTCAAAGTGTCTATCTTTTGTTTCAAAAGGACATCATTTTATGTGAATACAACAACTGACATATAGAAAACTGACCAAAGGAATTATAATTATTTTAAAACATTAGTAAAATTATCCACGGGTCATATGTGACTTGTACGAGTAAACCTCGCCTCAATCCAACAGTCATTGTGGCCAACACCACTCAAACAGTCTCACTATTATTTGAAGTGGTCAAGATTTTATGCGAAAACAACAACTAGAATATGGAAAACGAACCAAACTCATTTGGATTGTGTTGATACATTAGTAAAATTATCCATGGATCATTTTTTATTTTTGAGAGTAATCCATACCTCAATCAGAGGTATAGTGTGGCCAACACCACTCAAAGTGTCTCTCTTTTGTTTAAAATGAACATCATTTTAGGTGAAAACAACAACTGACATACATAAATCCAACCAAATGATTTTATATTATATTTAATATTTTGGAAAATGATCCATGGGTAGTTAACCCCACCTGAATCTGAAACGTGGTGTGGCTGGCACCACTCAAAGTGTCTCTCTTTTGTTTAAAAAGAACATCATTTTAAGTAAAAACAACAATTAACTTATGAAAGACTGGTCAAATCTATTCAGATTCTGTTAAAAATTTATGAGAATGATCCATGGGTCATATATGACATGTAAGAGTAAACCCCGCCTCAATTTAAGCCACGTTGTGGTTGGCACCACTCAAAGTGTCACTCTTTTGTTTAAAATGGACATCATTTTAAATGAATACAACAACTGACAAACGGAAAACCGACCAAATGCTTTCAGATTCTATCTAATCATTAAGACAATGATCCAAGGGTCATATGTGACGTGTATGAGTCAAACCCTCGTCAATCTGAGGCACGTTGTGGCCATTATCACTCTAACATTCTCTATTTTTTTTAAATGTACATCATTTTAAGTAACAACAACTTGAATATGGAAAACTGACCAAACGTATTCCGATTATGTTGGTACATTATAAGAACAATCCTAGGTCCATATGGGACGTGTAAAAGTCATACCTTTTCAATATAAACCACAGTGTGGCCGACAGCACTCAATGTGCCTCACCTTTATTTGAAAAGGAAAACATTTTAAGTGAAAACAACAAATGGCATACATAAAAATCGACCAAATGCATTCAGATTCAGTTGATAAATTATGAAAACGAACCATGAGTCATCTGTGATGTGTACGAGTCAACCCCGCATCAATCTGAGGCACAGTGTTGCTGGTATCACTCCATGTGTATGTATTTTTTTGAAATTGACATCATTTTAAGTAAAACAACTGCTATACGGAAAATCGACCATATGTATTCAGATTCTGTTGATAGTTTTGGGGGTTATTAATTTATAATTTCTGAATTAAATCATGTAGTTGTTATAGAAAATGCAATTGTGTATGTATTCTTAATTCTGTATAACCCACCCATTAGACACCCACACCCACATGGACAGCCCCTTACCCCAGGACACCCCACCCCCAGGACACCCCAACCCCTAGTATGTCATATTATATGTGTGTTATTTATAATTCTTAATTTTTTATGAAACATAATTCATTTATTACGTGTTATTGATTCATAATTCAGAATTCATTACATAATACATTATTCATTTATTCAATTGATAATTCAGTTATGAATTCTGTATTGCATAGGGTAATTGGGTTCATATACATGATTATAATTGTTGTACATTACTTGGTTATAATAGTATCATGTTTTTATGTGCTTTGGTGTGCTATATCAGGTGTTTTTGTTGCTATTAAGAGTGTATGTAGGTGTATGAAGTTGAGTGTGTAGTGCAAGAGATTTTAGGCGGCTGGTCTTCCAATTTCTGGAAATACACTATACCACCAGTTTACTAAAACCATTTGTATAGTGATGTACATATTTTTAAAAATGTTTTTAGTAAACAATTGGTAAAACATGAAAATGATTGTATTGAAAATGATTTTTCAAACCGTTGGGAATACTCCTATATACCAACGGTTATTTTAACCGTTGGGAAACTAGGATTACACTGCCTTTCCCAACGGTTATACTAAAACCGTTGGTAATGGGATATCCCAATTCCATAAATACCAATGGTTTTCCAAATCATTGGTATATATTATACCAATGTTTTGGCAGCCATTACCAACGGTTTAAAATTGTTGGTAAATACTTAGTTTCCTGTAGTGAATGTTGATTTATATAATGGATGAATATAGGATTATTTGTGTCAATATGGTGATTCATGTAACTTATGGGAATTGTTAGAATATCTTGGAGACTATGTGACTTAGGAATTTAGTTTTTTGGTATGATACATTAAGATTGATTGGTATTATTTAGAGATAAATAATGAAAATTATCTTCAAAGTCTATGTGATCAAATGATTATAATGTTTGGGTTTCACTCATATTTTTGAATATTTTTTAATTAATTTAAGGATAGATATGTATTAAAGGATCAATGTTTATCTTTGTGTATTACTACTAAATTTTAGAGATTAGATTATTTTTCCTCATATAAGGGACCATTATTTTTTAAAGATTATATATTGTACTAACAATTTTGGTTTTGTTTAATGCCTAAAGATAGGTGGAATATATTGTTATATTTTTTGAATTTATAGATCCATTTAATTTTATATAGGGCTTAAAGAATAAAAATCCATACTCATTCTTTAGTGAAAAAGATGATTTTTCTCTGGAAATTTATTAAAGCATGAAACTGATGATGTAATGTATGAGTATTTATTCATTCCCTTAGATAGGGAAGTAATATAATTCCACAACACAATGAAAATGATTTTAAAAAAATATATTCCATTAATTTTAATACCTATAAGACAATAGCATTATTAACCCATGAATTTGATATGGTTTTGTATTAGTATAATTTTTTATGGCCATGTTCTATATCACTCTCCTAAAATCATGATAGTTTTATTTATCATCTATGTCCTGGTATTCATTATATAATAATGTTTTCAAAATCAAAAACCTTTTTATGTGGTGATCATAGAATTTTTTTCATTCTTTTTAAGATGAAGTCTTTTGACCACTTTTTGATGTGAGTTTACTGCAATGAAAATTTACAATCATCCATCTTGAATTTTCATATTGTAATTCTAAATTTTGAGGAAGAATAATTCTACAATTATTGATCGTATTGGGATTGTATCTAATTAATTGATTGCTCAACCAAATCTCTCTTAAATTCATTATGTGTTCCATGTATCCCACAAGATTAATTAAAAAACCAGTCCTTCACATGTACTAAATAATGTAGTCTTTCCACTAGAGAACATTCATTTTGGTAATGAAATACCGATATAGATTCTAGAATATAGATATAATGTTATATGAAACAACTCTACTCACATGGTTATATATTTATTGTGAAACCACCTATTTGAGGATGCTTCGTGGGAATATAAGGATTTAATGGGGTAGGTTTATCCAAATCTTTTTATATAAAATTAAAAAAATTATAGGGGAAAAATATTTTTATGCGGGGTAGAATGTAACACCCCATGATTGTTCTCTATGATTTTTTAAAGAAAATTTATTTAAATTTAATTGATAGTTTACTTTGAAAAAAACATTGAGCTTAACTGAAGTGCAAAATTATTATTATTTTATTGATCGTTATCACCTAACCATTATAATGGAATAAATGAATGATATTAAATAAATTATGAAAATATGGTTTACACATGTTTATAAGATGAATTAATTTGTTGTAAATTTATTTGATATAAAATTAAAATCAAATTCATCAAAAATGATGTGTTTTTTATAAAAACCAATTTTTTTCCCACAATGACATTTTATCTTAACAAATTAAATTATTAATTATTACTATAATTTCATAATTAAATCAAAATTTAATATATAATTTTTTTAATTCATTTAATATGTTTGATAGGCACCAGTTATTAATTAATACCATTTTAAGCATAAAATTTATAATTTTTTAAAAGGTAAATTTCCCGACATTTAATGGAGAATAGATTTTAAATATTAATTACAAATATATTACATATTTAATCTAATTAATAATTCTCATTTTTTAAATAGTAATATAAAAAATTACCTTAGGGTAATGTTTTTTTATTTTTCTAAGAAGGTTCATTTTTTTATGAATAGTGAAAATTATTACATTTTTTTAATATTTTTTTATATTTTATTAATATAGAGAAATTATAAAATAAATTAGTTTTAAAATATATTTGGATCAATTATAAATCAATAAAACCAATTTTGGTAATTTGATGTAATTTTACATTGAAATTTGATATATAAAAACTATATTCTTTTAAAAATTTCACATTAAAACACTACTTTTTTATTTTATCTATAGGATCAATTTGGAATCCTATTTCTCCAATTATTTTAATTTGATATCGTAAAAATGATTCTTTATTTGGAATAAAAAATTTAAAATTATGTTTTGCGGGAAATTTCATTTTTGTTAATGTAAAATTTACCATTGAAAAAAAATAATTTGCCATAGTATAGGTAAAATAGTGATAAGGCTAAAAGTTAAATGGTAAATCATTAACATACCTAAAAATATAATATTTTATGGGTAGTTGATGTAATTTTATAACATATCTAGACACCAAAAAATTACATAATCATATAATTTGATGAAATAAATTCCACCTCAAAGTGGTTTTCATTAATTATAAAATAATCATTATTTTTATAACTTTAATTGACCTATACTTATGTATAATTACAACCTATAACCACCCCATTTCTACTAACAACCATTTATTTTACTCAAATTTCTAACCAAACCTCTACTACACATTATAACCACGTCCAAGTAATTCTGGGCCCATAAAAATGCCAAATTCAAGGACCTTGAGGGATACTCATGGAAGTAATGTTCAAGATGTAATTTTCTCAAAACATACCTCTTATTTTCTTTAATTATTTAATATTTTTATCAAATATTTAATACATATAAAAATATTAATTATAGAATCACATAAATAATTTAATTTAATGTTTCTAATGGAATATATTACATCTATCCCTTTAATTACATCCTCGTATTCAATGAACGGAAACAACATTTCATGTAATGCTGGTTAATCACCTCTGTGAATAATTGTTTTTAGTTTACATTACCTCTTTCATGTCTAGTAATAAAACTATTATTAAGTTTACACAATATTTTAATATTTATATTATATCATATTTCATGAACTGTAACTATTACATACTCATAATAGATAATAAAACAAAACTACATTGTGATGTTCATAAAAAGAACTAAAATAAAATAAACATTTTCCTTAACATTTTAGAAAATGAATTGACCTCATGTATGAAATAAAATTGATATGTGAGACCATTGAAACCCATAAAATATAAATAATAATATTTCATTAAAAAATTATAGATTTAATTACATTTTATAGGAACACCCATAATTCATCATAAAAAAATTGATCCTGAAACCACGAAACAATACACTAAATCCAATGAAAAAAATGAAATATTATTAATGAATGTTTCATAAGAAGTTATAATATGATAAAATATGGTATTAAGAAGACTAAAATAGTTATTAAATTAGTTTGTAACATTATATCACAATTATATATGTTTTTATTGTATTAACCATTATAGGAAAAAGTGTGGCGTGAGGTTCTATTATAATATCTACTGCTGTGAGATATATGATTTATTCAATAATTATTTATTTTATTGTGTTTATATAATTAAATTTGATATATATTATCATTAATATAATTATATATATTGTATTAAATTCTTCATTTTATTTTAATTACATTTGGGAGATATAGGAATCAAGAAATCATATTATGTTTAGGTAACTTTTAATCCAATTCCCATTATTTGGGTTAAACCTCTACTTTGGTTTTTATCATTCTAATATTATCTGTGAAATGAATTTTGAATAAGTTTTGATTTATTTATACTTTTTTATGTAATCTTATAGTGAATACATATATATTATTCATTTTATAAATTCTCAAATCCATAATAACTTATTTATAAAAAAATATCTTTGAAAATTTACCATTTTAAAATTTCCCCTAAACCAAATTTTCATTAATGACCATTAATTCAAAAATTATTTCTATAAATTCTATTTTATACTTAGAATTATTTTTTAATTTTATGTTACTAATTGATTAAAATTTGAAAAATGGGTTGAGTGGTATATTTTTTCTTTTCAAAATAATTTTCTTGGAATATTTTCCAAAAAAATATAGAAGGACTGGTTTTTCTCTTATATTTTTTGTGAGGATTTTTACAATATCATGTAAACATAATGATTTATTTTTTTAAATATTATGTGATTATTTTAAAAGAAATTATTTTCTTTTAAATATAAAAATTTATTAAAAATAAATAATTTCCATGGAGAAAAATGTCATCTTACCCCAAAAAATTTCAATGATATCATTTAAAGTATTCATATATTTTTCAACATCCTTTCATGAAAATGTTCATTCGTTGAGGTTGATCTATTATGATACCGTATTCTATATTTTATTTAATGTTTTATGAACAATTCGACTGGGGTTGTACACTTTTAAATCCATTATTACATTTCCTCTTTTCATGCCTCTTGATAATATGACAATCCAAATTTTATTCCATGGGTAATACTTATGATTATTTAGTATGTTTGAAAACACATATGGAACACATAATTAAGAGAATTTTATATTGGTTGGGCATATATATTTATCCAATTCATTGGTTAATGTTTTACTCTCATGAGATTTCGTGGTTGGATAGATGGTAAACCAAATTCATTTATAAGATTTTATCCACCATGTGATATATAATTGATGTTATCTCTCACACATGTTTTTATCATGTGATATGTTATTTCTACAATTTATTATTTTATGTTAGGATCTAATGGATCATGTTCTGTGATAATTTGGTAAATAATTTCTTATAAAGATCACATTTTTATTTCATGAGTCATGATTATTAGCATTGATACACATGGAATAATTTTAATATTTTATTTTCACGATAACATAGCTTCATGATAATATTATGATTTAATGTGTGAATGACTTGAATAATCTTATGTTTACCAATTTTTTTAATTTTATGTTTTCTATTTTATTTTATTTTACCCATGTTATTAGGAATGATTTTAAAGGAACTATTTGTAGAAGGGTTTAATATGGATGAGGATGATGAGCGATTGTAAATGTTGGGTATAATGGGTGATAAAGTTGATTTTTATGAGCAAGTTGCTTATGAACACAAGTGGTCAAGTGTTTTTTCCTATTTCTATAATACCAGAAATGCTTATTCAGAGGCAATACTCTAACCATTTATTAATAAAAGTAAAATCATAAAGCAAGTACAACAAGCTAGCAACACAACTACATATCATAGAAACCAAACCCGTCACCATCCCCATTATGGACTATTTCCTCTTCATTATCTGTTTCCCATTCGAAATTTTTTGTTTTGAAGAAAAAAGTTTATTTGAATATGCATCGAAGACTAAAATGTAATATATATGTTTTTATCATCGAATATTAAATGACTTATTTGGGGTTATTTTATTTGAAATTAAAACATAATTAATAATATGAATCTATTTTCATATCATGATCATGGTTATTTTTAACAAATATGTGAATAAAATATTTTTTTAAATATTTTCCCGCTAAATAACTTTTATTGTTTTCGGGACTATTTTTCTTCTTAAATCCACCTTTTTATATTTCAAGGGTTCTATAAAAATGAAATTCATTCTAAAGTATTCTTTAAATTAACATATTTGAAATACGTGATTTAAAAAACAATAGTGTATTTTCATTATGAAATTATTACATGATTTTTAAAATATATTTTCATCAACAACAACATCCATTCATTTATATTATGATTTTATAGGGATATGACATACTGATATCATTTACAATATTACTCTGTATGGATTATATTCATGATTGAAAAGTGATTTATTGGGGAAAATATTATCAATTATTATGTTAGTTTGTCAATATGAATGATTATGTTTATTATATAATCAATTAATATTAATTTCGATGATATAATGAATATAATAGAATCAATATTTAATAAGAAGGGAACATTATAGCCGCATAATTCATTCAAAAGTCTCATGTGAAAATAGTTTGGGTGCTTGTAAAATACCTTACCTAATATTGTATGATTTATAGGACAATAAATCTATAGAATTATTAAGACATATAACATTATGCATTCTATTTTTATAGAAAATTTTGTTTTTATCCATGTGATTATTTATGTTATTATGTCATCCAATGATATATTCCCTATTTATGATAAAATTTATATATATAGTATTTGGTTTTTATTTATTTATTCCACGTTTTCCTGTATTTTTTATTATATGAAATGTTCTGATTAATACATTCACATACTGAGCAGTTGATCGCACCCATTATATTAGTTTCCCTAACCTAGGATACAAATAAAGGATCATTTAATAAATTTACAGAAATACTAGAATGTACTACGAAATTTACAATTATATATCTTTGATGACTATAATGTTTTCCAATGAAATTGGAGGATCATCTATTTTTTAAAATGGATGGTGATGAAGAATCATTTTATTATTAAATAAAAGAAAGTGCCTCTATTAACTAAGTAGAGGGAGACCCATTACATAGCCTGAAGTCCCAGTGGGCTTGTAGCCCATAACAAAGCCCGTAGGCCCAAAGTTTTTCCCCAATGCCTATTCTGTGAATAGTAACCCGCCTGCTACAGTACGAGCACTGTACTACCACTGCTAGAGTATCCTTCCACCACTATAGTACCAAAGGATCTATTGTACCACTGCTACTATAATTTAGCTACAGTACCTACACCCGATGGGTTTTGAATGCCCATTTTTCATGTAAGATTATGGGGTGATTGCTACTAAGTCAAATGCCTACTACATTGAGGTATCATCGATGTTTATAGTCCCTCAAAAATACTAAACTATCTAATAATTTTCCAAATGATATCATGTGTCCTATAAAAACATAGTAAAATAACTAGAAACATTGATTTATTACATTCGGGGTGTTGTAATGAGTAGTTGAGAAAAACTAGGGAGATTCCATAAATAGACTATCACATCATTTGATTCGTATAGATCGGTGGTCTACCAATAGTGAATATTTTTAACACCCATTAATGAGGTTTAATAAATGATATGGAGTCACGGTAGGTGGATATATAATTTCATTTCACTAATATCCACTTCCGCCACCACCACCTTCATCTGGTCTAGACTGTGATTAATGTGGTAAAGGTTATATCTATAGAAAAATTCACACAATTGAAGAAAATAATTAGTTAAGTATATACTTTATCATTGTATAATATGTCATTTCTATATTGTAACTTATTTATTTATTGAAAATCATGTTTCATTATTTTATTATTTCATAAATAGAAAAATATTTCTAAATACATGTATAGCCTATAGATTTACCACATTGGTTAAATACTAATACCAATGGTGATTACCCTCCAATTTACTATTTTTTTATTTTCTAAATGGTCACTTTAGGGTAGAGTGGTAACCAAGTAATCATACAGAGAACATCACTTGGGATCCACATGGGTGAGAAAAATTCAAAATAAAAAATTCACAAATTAACAAAACTGAGGAATTCATGATCAGTGATAAACCTGCATAACCTAAAGTAACATCACCTTCAATCAATAGACACCAAAATTTGATGACACCATAAAACACCATCATCATTCTCTCTAACGTCCGTCTATAAAACTAACTAAACCTTCATCATCTTCATCATTCATCCCTACTAGTGCTGATTTCTAGAGAAAAAATATCTAGAATATCCACAAATAACCAACCTTATCTTCATGTCACACACCGATATAAAACTACAATGTCACAAACATAAAAGAATCATAAAATATTTACACAAATTGCAATACTTCATCGATGAGCCAATATCCCCCAAAATACCATAATCCATATGAACTACATCTCCCAAATTGTTGTTGAAGACCCTCTCTCCCAAATAATAGGGAATGAAGTTGATATCTATGATTTCATAATAGGGTTGAGAATATTGAATCCTCAATGGGGTACCATGATAGAAACCAAATCATGACATATAGGTGAGAGGTGTACCTCCATCAAAACATCAAACTAAAAAATAGATAATCCTTAACAAACCAACACCATACCATATTACTCTAATAGAAGGATCAATCCCAGACCACATCAACAGTGTAGATCTAAAATGTCAAAACAAAAGATACCAAAAAAATGTTAATATGAAAAGAAAAATTAATTAAAACAAAATTAGAAAAAATATATAAGGATCCATGTTGAAAAAATTGCAAGGCATGTGCTAATAAAATACCCAAACTGAGACTGCTTCCTTCCCTCCGTCAACACCATCCCAGGTAGGGTCAGATAATGAATTGAACAAAATAAATGGGGATCAATACATGATGGGTAGGCCAATAAGGGAAGTGGTATAGATAGACACTAGAAACATCCAATAAAACTAACACATTATATCTAAATCTCTAGAATATATACCAAAAATGGTGGAACGATTCCTAGGTATTGACATAATGACATGTGTCAATCATCGTGTGATGTCCACGCCAATAAGTTGCATTTTTCTAGAAGGGATATGAAAAAAATAGAGAGAAGAGATATGATGGATCAATGTGAAATGTGGATCTTCTTTTCATTCAAGAAATACATAAAAGTCATAGGAGAAAGGAAATAAGATGCATCAGGAGCACCAAGAGCTGAGTGACTTCAAAACCATATTCTTGAGTTATTGATTACCCTCCATACTACCTATAATATTAATGAGATTTTTAACTCCATATAGTGGGGATATTTGGGATCTAATTAGGGTCCAAAGAATTCATCAGGACATTATATTGACTATAATCTATTATACATATCATTACATGATTTTAATCATAATAAAGCATCATATTACAATCCAACAATCTTAAATTCTACTATCTTCGAAGTCTATATACATAAAACTGATAACATCAGACTAAACACATCCTTTATTTGTTTAATATTCATAAAGGCCTCCTAAAATTCATTGTGCTCATAAATCATCATAGGATAGCCTAGGGATAAAGTGAAGAAAGGGATGAGCTAAAATGAAAAGAAAGGGAATAAACATAAGAGTAAATATTTTGAACATATGTTGGAAGGCTAGAGGTAATGATATAAAAAGGCACAGAAGATGTGAAATCATAACATATAAACATATTATAATATAAAAATAGAGTCACAATAATATGGAAAAAAATATAAAATTGACTTCATCAAGAGTAAATGATCATTATACATAGATTATTAGGATTCAATGTTTACCACCCAGACTATTTCACATAGTAGCATGAGTCAAGGTTAACTGCCAATACCGTTGCACGAAATGTCTCATGAGACTCAACTTAACCCAATAAATTGAGTTCTATATGGGTGCACCAATAAAAAACATTTATGAATATGATTTCCTCATATAGAATCTTACATAATCAATGAAACATAAACATAAGCATTACCCATAGTATTATTTTGGTATCACAATAATGTCATATAGCCTAACAAATGAGAGTATCATAAAAATTCCAATAAATAAAAAGAATTATATCATGTATGGAAATTAATTGGGTATAATAGGAATATATCATAAAAAGTGATGTCATATTGTAGTAATAAAATGTAATAAGAGTACTTAAGAATCATTATAATAAATCTATTATAGTGTGGTTAAAGAAAAATATCAAAGTAAATTTAAAAACTAAAAGGTAATTAACTTTTATATAAAAAGCAAGTGAATAAAGAATGTTCTAAAAATAAAAATATTAATTTTATTAATATAATTTTTGATTATAATAGGCTATACCATGTATATTAAAATGGGTTAGAATTCAAGAAGTTCCCTAAATCCGGTTTTCTTATCATGAAGAATTGATAAGGGGACCACTTATGAACGTGTATATACTAGAAATAGAATTATAAATGGAGCATGATAAATTATTTTCGATCATTGACACAAAATTTATAAGACTTACATTAAAATAACATACAAATTTATTTGAGTAAAAATTATGACAGAGCATCCTGAAGGAATGATGGATGTTAAGGTAGAATCCCTTAACCTAAGTCTAAAGGTATTCTTCCAGAGAGATTAATTTCCTTGATAACCAAATTATATTCTATAATTTCCATATATAGAACCTATTATACATTTAATTGATTAATTGTAACCTTATTAAGTTTATTAATGACCTTTTTTATGTGTTAATAGGTTCCATATCATTAATTGGGAGGGTTTGTTTCCTTGGTTTTGAGGATTTGTTTACCAATATACATTTTATGATAAACAAGTAATAAGAGAATGGTTGAATCGAATTGAATATTCATGTTATTAGTGAACATACAGAATATTACATGGTTATAAAATTCATTCTGTTATTTGGAATGAATATGAATCAATATATAAAACGTTAATGATTACTATTTTTGTTAATTGGGGTGTTTTGATCACATCATAAACATTTTTTATTATAAATTTATATTAGGAATAAAAAATAATTAAACCTATAAAATAAGTATTAATGAAAATATTATAGTTTATTTCAACCAAAAAAATGGTTTCATGACTAGAATTAATTATGATAATAGAAATGGAAAACATGTCATCATTAAATGTGATAAAATAACACATCTCAGATGGTGTTTTAATTTCTAGTATAATATGATGGGAAAGGATAACTGATGATTAATTATTCCATTATAAATAAATTAATGTACACATAATGTAAGAGATTTTTCAAAACATTTGGATGAATGGAGTTGTAGAAATAAAAATAATCAAAGGAACATGAAATAAGATAAATTAATCAAGAAGACAAATTTACCTCCTGAATATACCTTCCTTTTGTGCCACATTAGGGAATAGTATTTAGTCTTTTGAAAATACCGAGGGATACTATATATGGAGAGGATCTTGGAAGGATTTTTTATCATAATTTATAAAATTCACAATGTTATAGAGAAGTAATGATAAGCGGGGGTGATGGTGGTTTTTATAGTGGAGGAGTGGATGCGATTCCCATTATTTTTATCATTTCATTTAATATTTTTCCTCCATACTGTGAATATTATTGATTCTTCTGACAAAAAATATTAAATAGATCATTTAATTTATAAAGAAGGATTATTAGCATAGAAAAACATCATACATGACTGAATAATTCATTTATTAACCTATTTTCTTAATTATTGTATTTAACTATTCATAAAAAATTCATGTATTTCATAAAAATACGAAAAATTCACCCAAATAATTTTTTGACAATTGGATTTCAAAAATGAGCTCCATTTTTCAAAAAAAATCTAAATAGGATTAATTTTAATTTTAATTTAATTCATTATTTACTTGAGAAATAAAAAATTTTAAATTTAAAACTTCTTTCTTAGAAATTTGAAAATTTAATTATGGTATCTAAAAAATCATCATATTATCATAAGCCCTAAAAATAAATATTTATGATAAAATGATATGAAAATAAATTTAATTTTTAATATAAGGACCCTCCCTTAAACATAAAAAAATTTGACTTAAGTTAATAATTCACATTGAGGATCTTATCAGGTTTAGTGTTTTAGAGAATTTGGCCATAACAATTACATTACATCTCAAATATTACAATGTAGACAATTCTACTCAGTATCCATTTTTTCATAATATAAAAACTCATTATATAAAATAAGAATCATTTTCTTGATATAAATCATCTTGAATTCTGGCTTTCACTTACCCAACCCTTAATCCTATAAAACAAAGTTCAAAAACATGGGATGAGCGTTAAAAGCATAGTAAGGGTTATAAAACAAGGATGGAAAACCATATTCCACCAATACATTCAATTCTATGAAATAATTACATTAAATATTTGAAATACTCCACAAGATCATATGATTTATTAATAACACATGGAACTCATAAATCATAAAGATTAATTGTGTTATCCATAACATATTTACGTTGTTGCTTTCATATCTATATAGGTAGTTACATTTGGAATACTGGTCATAGTATATTCCCTAAATTACATAGGATAAACATTAATGTTTACCTAAATAATGTTACTCAATGCATTGGAGAGCTATCTAGGGCTCACCCGCACTAGGTTTATCACATGACCACCTATATACGTAAACAATGAACAACACCAATAATATTTTCATAACACATAAAACAAACATAAAGGAAAGATAACATTTCCACATTTCCATCACAATATATGATTCCAAGATATTGAAATAATCAATCAATTATCTAATCCATTTTCAATTCCATAATATGTAAAACGTGTATATGGTATTTAGTTTCCTTTTAAGAACACTACATCTTTTAAAGTAATCCAAATATTAGATAATGCTCGCAGTGGTAGAAAGGTCGTTTTCACCGCATTCTCTTAAGAGAAAAATTCCGATGGGAATTTTTGTAAAATTTTCACTAAAAAAGATTCCATATGAATGAAATTTAAGGTTAATAGAGATTATACACTGTATAAAATAATGTTGTGTAGAAAAAAATATGCCTCAATGAAAGGAGATTAAGATGAAGTCCTTTACGTCCAGTCCGATAAGACTCATTTTTTCTTTAATCTCATGAAAAAAAACTCAAGTTAATTTATACTTACCTAAAAACTTTTTTCAAATTTAGTATCACTATTTTATTACATATTACCTTGTTAAAAACATAATATACTCATTAGAGTATATAATGGTCATTTTGAAGATATTTGGTACTTGAGTCATAAATGAACTTCTTATAATTACATTTTATCCATGTGGTCAATAGTCTGTTATCTCTGGAATGACATTAAGGATTTAGATATCATATATATCATATATATCTAGTATATATATATATGTATATATAATAGTACATAACATTTGGATATGTGAAATGAATTGCACCGTTCATGGGGACTTCAAGATGTACGTACGCATGCACACAAATTTTATTTTTATATATAAGTTAATTGAATGAAAAATTATTGATAAATAGGTATATTATATTTCTAGTATAATACCATATATAATTTCATTAACTCCATCCTTTAAACATTCAACATATGGCATGAACGAGTCATATCACTTTGAGGGGTGGTTGTCTGCACTACCTTAAATAAAATTATCATATTTACACATTATGGAAACCATAATGATATAATATAAATTAAAAATTCATAATCACAGAGATAATATAATATATAATATATTTAACAGATAAATACATTTCAATCATAATGGGCACTGTGAGAGGTGGTATGAGATAATTGAACAATCGTCGTTTCGTGAGGCAGTAGTTCGTTATCCATAGAAATAGTATGTTCTAGATCCATTAGATATTGGTGTTTAGATATTGAGTTGAAATTCATCACATAAAATAACCTAGAATATTGAATATTCTGATTTTTTTATAAATTAATGGAATAAATTGAGTATAGGCAGTTGGAGAAAGAAAATAAAAGAAATAACATGAGAGAAGACGTTACCTTAAAATCAGGTAACTCTATTTGATTTGAACAAAAAGGCTGTCTTGATGGGTCTTCAGCATTAGGTAATGCTTCTAGTAGGAATAGAGGGATTTTGGGAGCTTATTTGGGACTAGTTTGGATGATCCAAGGGGCTTGAGAGGTGTGATTAAGGGGTTAGAGGTGGTGTCCTTTTATAAGGGGGGAGGGGATCTTTAGAAAAGTTTGAAATATTGTTTTAGTATAAAATTATTTTCGGCTTCAAAGGGTCCAAAACATATTTAATTTTACAAAAAGTTACATATAAGTAGAAATAAAATAATCCAATAATAATTGGATTGTTTTTTGATATTTTTTAATCCTTATATTTTTTATTTAACTCTTTGTTAACTTATTTAACTTTTACAATGTCCTCTAATATATTCGTACTATTTGGTTAATATATTTACTATAAAAATACAAGAGACCAAAAATCGATCTTGAATGAAAATTTTAACATCTTATTTCCCATTTAGAATAATCCTTTACTTTTAGGACGATTTTTTCATTTAATAAAATATTGATTGATTAAAAAACTCTTTTATGTCAATTTTAATACTATTCAAATCTTGAATTTTTATAAAATCCACACCCACATGATTCTTTCTTAAAAACAACATTAAATAAAAGATAACAAGTAAAAATAATATATAAAATTAGTGTATGGAATATGAAGGTTCAAAATTAATTTATTTTAATAATTATAATATCATTTATTTTAATCCTTTATTAATGAAGCAATTACTACATCACCAATGTGTCATAATTAAATTTGATTATTTAATGTATAAAAATAAAAAAAATTAACACGATGTAGGAAATATTTTTAAATTTTAAAGGAATATTTATATTCAAAGGGATCACTTATATAAAATGATATACAGTTGATTTACTAAAAGATATATGTTTATGTTATTTTTTCCATTAAATTAATTAATATAAAGGGGCATTTTCACTTACAAGTGTCTCCATGGGATCCCTAAATCAACCTAAGGATGACCATGGTCAGACATTTATTATAAAATTTAATATGGAGACTTGTTAGGGTAATTTAATATTATTATGATATTATTATTTTACCCTTATTTACCTTATTTACCCTTTAACCATGGTAAATATAATATTTATTGAAGTAAATATTTAGAATGTATAAAAATAAAAGTTACCTTTTTACATAATTTGTCCTTCTTTATTCCTAATATGGAATCCATATTTTCAAATTCAAAACACAGAAGTGGCTGAAATTAATTTCAAATTAATTCTCGTTGTCAAAACGAAAAGAGTGTTTTTATGAAATAATAACTATCAAAAGATTTACCATTGTTTATTATCAATTCAGGAGATAAATTACTTAAATTTACCAAAATTGGATTAAATGGTAAAAATATAATACAATTCATAATTAAAACCAATTAAAATAACTATATAACCATATAAATAAATAAGATTAAAAGGTAGTTTTGAATTAAAATGCTGTATTTTTCACTATTCATTAAAAAATTAACATTTTCAGAAAAATACCAAATTTTTATCCAATGAAAATTTTGATATCCCAATTATAAATAAAAATATTATTTTTTTCAAATATAACTAATAAATATGATGAAAGCTATATTTAATAATGTTTCTCCATCAAAAAGTGGTAAATCAGCCTTTTAAAGAATATTAGAGTATTTATGCTTAAAATTGGATTCATTTACATATTAATATTCTATATTTTTTTGGGTAAATTAGAAAATATTGAAAAACCTTTATAATCCTATTGATTTTAGTTTAGTTCATTCTCGCCAATATAACTACTATCCGTTAACTTCCATTTAAATTTATAATATTAATATTACATAATTTTCTAGTATAACTCAACGTGTGCAACGTATGATTTAAATGAAACCCATTATTGCATATCGATTACACCATTGAACATTTAATCCCATTTAAATTAAAATTAATATTTAATTCACAAACATTAATAAATATATAAATGTCATATTATTTATTTACCTAAGATGTTACATCCTTTCCCCTATTGGAAATTGAGTCCTCACAAATTTATTCACTTATCAAATAAAAGGAATTATTTATCCCTAATAGAATTTTCAGATTCCCACATTACGTCTTCAACCATATGGTTTCCCAAAAAACATTTACCTAAT
Organism: Viscum album; assembly: GCA_963277665.1. Lineage (NCBI taxonomy): Eukaryota > Viridiplantae > Streptophyta > Magnoliopsida > Santalales > Viscaceae > Viscum > Viscum album. The sequence goes on from OY728158.1 coordinate 439,452,994, forward strand.
TAATTACCTAATTTCACAAAAGTTTATCTCTTTATTCAAGAATCTGGACGTCCAATGAACCTTGGACTCATCTTTTATTTCATTCCAAAACACATCACAATTTTCCATGGAGAAACTTAGAGAAAGTAATGATAACCAACCTCAAATTAAACATGACTATCTTTTTAACATACAATCGATAAATATGATTTAGAGACAATGTATCTCATATAGGATGGAAATTAGCTGATTTAGTCAACCGATAAACAATAAACTAGATTACATTATTACCTTGAGATGTCTTTCATAATCACAAGATAGAATCCATGGACACAATTTCCCATTTCTACAGTGGCACCAGTTAAGGATGAATCATCCCTTTTGGTAAGTGCTGCTCTTCTTTAACCTGTTAACAATTAAAAAACATCACAGTAAAGTCAACAATATCTCTTTTCATCCATCCCAATAGTAATACTCCAAATGATCTCTATACATATTATTACTATCAAGATGAACTGAAAACGTAGAAAAATGAGATTCACATAATAACACATTCATCAACTGTGAATCACATGGAAACCATAATGTCTTCCCATGTAATGCGCCGACCCCAGTTACCCAAATTCTGTGCATTATTTTAGTACATTGTCATGATTACAAGGAATCAATTCCCAGAGGAATGATCAGTTTAGCAGTCTTGGAAAATAGATTACATACATGAAGGTTACATTTAACCTTATGACATACAAAAACAACATAAATAATATTTTTGAACACCATTATTCCCTTGGCTTAACCCTGCATATCAATCACAATACACTTCTTGAAATCATGGAAAAAATAAAACATAGAAAGGGGTGAGCTCAAATGCTCAGTAAGGGTAAGAAATACAACAGAAACTTTCATAAATAAGCCTAAACATTGAAGGAAATGTATAACTAAAACAAAAGCCTATGAAACTCGAACTTAAGCAAAATATAGAAAAAATAAAATGAAATAATTCAATTTACTTATTCACATAGATATTATGCTAGTCGACTAATCACATGCAATATCACTAACCACATTCATAATGATGGAATACATAATTCCAAACTATCATAACCACGTAGCCAAGGCCTCGTGCCAAGACTACAAATAAGAATTTTTCCACGGCCTTGTGCCAAGACTCTAGTTTGTCTCACGAGACCTACTGATGCAATTTTTTTAGAAGATACTTACGTTTAAAATTGCTAAAATATACTCCAGTGTTTTTCTGAAAACATTATGCAAGCTCCTAAAAATAAAATAACAAATTCTAAGACTTCTCGACTAATTACAGGCCATGATGGGTCCACTCCCAATCCCTTCCTATCTACCACACTCGATAGTCAGGTTTTCTGAAAACATTTTTAAGCTTGCGTTAAATACGTATACATTTGCACTGGATTTTCATATATTTGAGAGAAATATCTCTTTTTCATGAAAACATTTAAATGTCACACAATTTTTAAAAGAATTCATTTAAATAAATTTTTAAATCAAAGTGTCCCATACCACTTTGAAACATTATAAAGGAATTAACATTTTAAAAACATTCATGTCCATATAAATAAATCCTTAAAACCCATTTTGAAGACATGGACATTAATGAGAATGATTTAGAAGAATTAATATTTAAAACATTTGAAATGATGTTTTAGTAAAAATTCCCTTAAAATACTCCCTTTGAAAACAATTTTATAAAACATGGACATGGATAATAAATATGTCTCAGTAGATACTTACGTAAAAACAAACTCGGATAATAAAGAGATTGTGGGATTAACCCTTACCAATTCGGTAAATTACAAAACATAAACCCCATGAAAGAGGTATCATACAATGAATATGTAAATACAAATAAATTAAAGTGTATTACATAATGAATACAATTATGGGTAGTACATACACCACACAAAAGGTAATAGTAGAAATATGGCATGATTCTCATGGGAATAAGGAGTGAGATAAAAACCCCTTACCTTGTACTTTTCCTTTGTCGAGGGTAGGGTAATATCCATTATAATAGATAAATTATTTTTATTTAATTATAAAAGAATAATATTCATTAATATGATATCAAATATGATCTTTTAACAATTCTTTGTTAATAATATCTTAGTATTATCGTCGTTTCAGGTATTAACATACTTATTTTTTTATATGTTTTGTTACATGAGCCGTGATTTTTATGGATAGGTTGTATCTTATACATATCCAAAATGATATCAAGTCCTTAAAAATTATTTTTAATCATAAAATGAGACTTAGACTTGAATGTATATGATGGGGAATGAATCTCACCACCTTCGTGAAGACGGTAGTCCGTACGTACGCACGAATGCTACTTCCATTTCATTTTTCATTTTAAAAGGAATCAAAAAAAAATAAATAGGTATATTATTCTTCCAGTATAATATAATATCTTATATGTTTTACTCATGTTAATTAATACCATCCTTTATATGTTCAATTTATGGTATAAAGGAGTCATATCACTTTGAGGGGGCGGTAGTCGGCACTTCCTCAAATGAAATTATCATATATATATATACAACACGAAATGAATAATGGTATGATATAAAATGGAATTACAGAAGCTTATATATAAAATAAATATAATTAATATCATATTTAATTATAGTTCCATCATAATGGCCACCATGAGAGGCAGTAGGAGATAATTGAACAATCTTCGTTTTGTGAGGCGTTTGGTTACCATCCACAGAAACATTATGTTCTTCACCCATTAGATGGAGGTGTGTGTATGTGTAGTTCTAATACATCTCATAAAAATATCATATTATATTTAGAATATTGTTTTTGTTACAAATGAATAGAATAAGAAGAGTTTAGGGGTAGGAGTAGTAAAAAAAGAAATGAAGCTAAGAGAAATTGTTACCTTCAATTTGGGTAACTCCCTTTGGTTTGAACCAAAAAAGAACCCTTAAAGTTACTTCTGCCAAAAGTGAGGCTTCTAGAAGGAGGATATGGATGTAGGTAGATTAATTGGGCAGATTTTTTATGATCCAAAAGGCTTTAATGGTGTGATGAATTTGATAAAACTGGTGTTTTTTATAAGGGGGAGGAGGGTCTCTTTAGGAAAAACTTAAAAGTATTAATTTATAATAAATTAATATTTAGTTTATAATTGCTCCAAATTAGATTATTCAATGGTTTTAGGTGGGGATAGGTATAAAACCACTCAAACCATAGGATTTAGATAGTTTTGGGTCACTTTATTAACCTTATCATTAAGTATTAACTCTTAGTCAATTAGTCTCACTTTTACAATGTCTCTTTGTATTTTTATATTATATAGTTAATAAACATAATATATACATACAAGAGACCCCCAAGTGGTCCATTAATGATACAAATATCATGATATAAGTCTCTTTGTAGAACCATAGATTTTTAAAAATTTAATATCAATTAATTATATAATATTTGTTTCAAAAACTCTTTTATGTAAATTTTGCAACTATTCAATAATTGATTTTTGTAAAACTCATAACAGAATTATTACTTCCAAAAAAGTTAATTATATCAATTATAACATTTCATATTAACCTATAAAATTATTGGTATTTATAAAATGTCTCAAATTACATTTATTTGGGTATTTATAATATCAATTATTCAAATTTTCATTAATTAGGTAATTACTGCATCACCATTGAATCCTAGATAAATTAAATTATTTAATTTATAAAAATTATAAATAAAATACCATTATTTAGAAAATAGTTTTATCTTTATAATGAATATTTATATTCTATATTCCAACATATATAACCTTATTTTAAAAAAAAAATTCTAAAAGATATATCCTTATGTCATTTTTGTATTTATTTTAATATAATTAAAATAAAGTGTACCTATCACCTACAAGTGGCTCCATGGGGTCCCAAAATCGACCCAAATATGCCCATGGTCGGAAATGTATCTACCAATAAGGTTAGGACACGTTTTAGGGTAATTTGGTATTATTATAATATTATTTTTTACCCTTATTTACCGGATTAACCCTTTAACCATGCTAAATGAAATATTTACCGTAGTAATTATTCAAAATGTGTAAAAATAAAAGTCACCTGTTTAAAAAATTTGGGAATCCTGATTCCAAATATGGAATAAATTTTTCCAAATTCAAAACATAGATGTGGCGGCAATTAATTTAAAATTAATTCTTGTTTTCAAAACAAAAAGCGTGTTTTTAAGATATAATAACTATTAAAAGATTGATACTTTTTTATGTCTGGTTTAATTGTGAAATTATGCCCAATAACCAACATTGTATTAAATGGTAAAAATATATTCTAAATATACTTTAAAACCACTCAAATTCATAATTTATCACTACTAATTATTTTGATTAAAAAAGTTGTTTTTAATTAAAACTTTGTAATTTTCACTGTTCATCAAAATATAAAAGTTATCTGAAAAGTGCCAAACATTTACCCTAGGTTAAATTTGATATTCCAAATCCAAAAATGATGTCACTTTTTAGAGATAAAATTTATAAAATTTAAAAAAGTGGGTATTACTATTCATAAGGACTACTTTGATAGTTGTGGTGTGTGTTAAAACTCGAAGTTGCATACAACACATGCTACTGTATTATTCAAAGAGAAGTGTACCGTGGAAGATTTGGGTGTTACATTATAAATTTTTGATGTCCCCATTCTAAAGAATAAATTTATTTAGTCAAATTTAATATATAAAAGTTTAAAATATTGCATTTAAAAAGGCTTCACTATTAAAAGTTGGTAAAAGTGCATTTTTGAAAAATAATTCTTTTTCTGAAAAAAAATGAATTTGTTCTTAAATTATTTCTAAGAAACTAATAATATGGATTCTAAAATTATAAGGATTATTTAAAGTTAAAAATTTAGTTAAAACTATTCATAACCTCTTTTGAACGGCTTGTTTGGTAAGTCAAGGTGCGCTTGGACCTGGTGTTGTGTGTAGTCCAAGTTATTGAATTGTTTTGAAGAAGTACATACTATGAAATCTTGAGATATTACATTATTCCCTCCTTAAATAAATTTTATCCTCACAATTTGATATTGTTCTTTGAAAATAAAGGTTGAAAATAGAAAATATCTTTGTGGGAAAACCCAAATCGGAAATTTTGTTAATAAAATTTAGTCTTAATAAGAGAAAAAGAGAAATGAAAGGGTAACCACCAAATTTTGATCTCGATTAAGAGAACATTGGTGGAAATTAAAGAAATATAATTAGAGGAAAAACATAAATATTTATATTTAGTGATTGAGGTCATCAATCACAAACAAGTTTAAAATTGAGGTCCTTAAATTCATCAATCTATGAAGATTTAAAATACCATCAGTTAAACAAAACATAAGGTATTAGGATAACACATTTTTTGTTTTAAAATCCCTTCAATTAATTTCTTCATAGAATAAGAGGAGAATAAAAATATATACCTGACAAGTAGAGTTCCATCCTTTAACTAATTTCTACCCCAAACTCATCTTTCACGGCCTTTTCGGTCGTGACGGGTTACTGCCCAACCTCCGGGATGTCTTTTTATGGCAATCCAAAATTAATCTCAAACTAGAATTATCGAAAATACATCTGTCCAAACTCACAGCCCAACAATTATAAGGAAGGTAAACACAAGGAAGATCCTTTTTGTTGCGTAATAACATGTGAACACCATCATCATGTATTCTTTTAAAACACTGCAACATCCAGAATTACCATAAAACCTTATTGATTTCATTCATGATCCCTTATTCCTTATAGAATAATGGATATACTCTTTCTATCCAAAAATGTTGTAAACTCCTACAATGGAAAATCATTAATCAGTTTCATGGTAGTCATTAATATCCAATATAATTTATTCAAATCAACTATCTCTTATTCCAAAATCACTACCTCATCATCAGGACTATATTAAAGATTACCTTTCCTTCAAAAATGTATTTTCAAAAAAGTGTAGCTTACAATTAAGTAACTTTTCATATAACCATATAATTTGAATTCCTGAATAAAATAGTATAGCAGTACAATCCTTATTTATCTCCATAATTCATGTAACTAGTATATTATTGATGCAACACTCAAATAAAATAATTCTATAAAAAATATATAAGAAAACTAGTCATTCCTCTTCATCTGTGGTAGTATCATAACTTGATTATTATCCAATAGCATCATTTGGTGCATATTCTGATGATTTGTACATTAATTCGCGTAGTGTCCCCACTCCTTGCAGATGAAGCATTGTACATTTGAAACCTTTTTCTTACCATTGCAATCACGAACGTGGTGTCCTTTTTCTTCACACTTATAAAAAACTCTCATTCCTTTCAGGCAAGTTCAAGGGTGTTTCTTCCCACAGTTATCACATATGGGGAAATTATTCTTTTCCCTCTTCCCTTTATCCATCCTTCTGTCTTTCATCCTTTACTTCTCTTACTTCACTTCAAAGCCATAGGACAGAGTAAACTATTTACTTATCTTATCAACACATGATACTATTTCTTCATATGATGATAAAACATGGGAGACTATTTCCCTTCTAAATGATGGCTTAATACCATGAAAAATACGATCCTTCTTCCTCATTGGATCATACGTATTACTGGAGTTCACATTCCATCTACTATGTGCCATTTATATACAATATCATAAACTAGGTCAGTTTATGAATTGCAATGAATAATTACAAACTTGTAAATTGCCTAATGCAAATTGAACAGTTTATGGATATAATCCATAATCATAAAAAAATTCTTTGAGTAAGTATATATTGATGATCCCTTCATAATGGTTTGTAATGAAAATGAGAATTATCCTAAGAATATCCCCTAGGAGTGTCGTTACCCAGAGTGCAGCAAGGCCCGTTGTCGTGCACTAGTTCCCGTTCGAGTCTAGCTCAAAGTGGTGTTTTTGGGATTTACCCCTAGGTACATCTGTGCCAGATCCACCTTGTAACACCCCGAAAGTTTATGAAAAATATTCTTTTTAATTTCACTAATGTATTGTGTTGTACGCTACACCAAAAGGAGATTTCACAACACGCATCCTTGACTTTCCTTCCATTACACGCAATCACGACCTTCCTCGATAGCGTGTGTAGTACGCAATAACAAGTTTCACTAAACAGCAATACGCTATTAAAATATTTTTAAAACTAGCCGTTATGAATAGTAATAACCACTTTTTAAAATTTTGTAAATTTTATTTTATCAAAATGGACTTTATTTTTGGATGCGGAGTATCGAATTTATCCCAAGGTGAAATTTTGGTACTTTTTGGATAACTTTTATATTCTGATGAATAGTGAAAATTACTAAATTATAATTAAAAACAACCTTTTTAATTGAAATAATTAATAGTGATAAATTATTAATTTGAGTGTTTTTAAAGTATATTTCGAATATATTTTTACAATTTAATACAATGTTGGTCATTGAATGTAATTTCACATTTAAACCAAACATAATCAAGTGTCAATCTTTTGATAGATATTTTTTCTTAAAAACGCGCTATTTGTTTTAATAGCGGGATTTAATTATAAAATTAATTAATGCAACTTCTATGTTATGAATTCGGTAAAATAGATTTCATTTTTGAATTCGGAATATGAAATATAGCTGAGGATGAAATTTTGGCATTGTTCTGAGAAACATCAATTTTTGATGAATAGTAAAACTACTAAGTGGTAGTTAAAAAAACTGAATTTTTTATAAAACTTAATTTTACCTCTTCTGTGAATGGAAATTCAAAAATCCGAGAGACACGGTTGATGTCAGTAAGTAAAATGTGGTTCAATGAGAAGAAAATAATTTTCGGTGAATAGTATCTTTTTAATTTTATTTACCACGGTTAAAAGTAAATAGGGTAATTAAGGGTAAGAATGATATTAATATTACCCTAACACATGTCCTAATTCTATTGGACAAGTGTATCTCGACCAAAAACAACCTTAAGTGTAAAATATTATCATTTAGGCCCACTTGGATTAGATTAGGACATTTATTATTATTTAATTCAAAGAAGAGTTAAAAGAGTTAAAATAAAAGTTTATTTACTAAAACATTTTTAATATACGGTTATACATAAGATAAATTAAATTGTAAATATTCATTAGAAATATAAAAAGATTTCCTACATAATGGTATTTTATTTGTAATTTTTAGACATCAAATAATTTAATTTATTTATGACACAAAGATGATGTAGTAATTATCTTATTAATGAAATATTGACATAATTGATATTATAAATACAAAAATAAATGTAATTTAAGACTTTTTATGAATTCCACTAATTTTCTAGGTTACTATGATATATTAGTGTTGATTTAATCAACTTGGTTCTAACATATAATTCTGTTATGACTTTCACAAAAATCATATATCAAATAGTGTCAAAATTGACACAAAATAGTTTTTAAATAAAATATTATATTATTAATTGTTATTTTATTCCTAAAAATCTAAGGTTCGGACAAATGACTTATATAAGGAAATATATATTAATAATAAACAATTTGGGGTTCTTTTGGCATGTTATAGTAAGTGTATTAACCATATAGTGAAAGAAAACAAAAAGACACGGTAAAAGTTAAATTATTTAACTTAGAGTTAAATCTAATTGATAAGGTTAAAATAATACCCTAAACTTGTCTAAATCATATTGGTTGATAGGATTTCGACCCATACCCAGTTTAGCTTCGAAATAAGACCCTTTGGAACCATTATAAACTGATTTTGACATTAATATAAAATAATATTTTGAGGTATTCCTAAGGTGCCCCTCTCCTCCCCTATAAAAGGACACCTCCTCCCCCTCCTCCTCACACCAATTGGAGCACTCATGCTCGGCCAACCCCTGCCAAAATCTCTTCTCCACATCCCTAAAAACATCCTAGAGGTTCTGGTCTTCCTCAAATACCAATTTTAGTGCCCTAAGAGGAGGTCTCAAAGAGGCGCTTCAAAGAAGAGGAGGTTCGGACACATACGAAGCAAATCGGACCTAAGGTAAGGGAAATATCACAATCTCATTTTTATCCAAGATTGTTTATACATTGGTATTTACTGGGGTGTATTTTATCATCCACATCCATGTTTCCTTAGTATTTAATATTTATATCCTTCTACAATAGTTTATATCAAATTTTACCCTTCGGTGAGTTTTTAGTAAAAGATATGAAAGGAATCTTTTGGCATTTTTCGTACGAGGTACTTTTTGACTTTTCTGACAAAAGTACGAAGAATGTTTTTTTTAACTTATACGGCAAGAATGAATTTTTAAAACATTATTTCCAAGAATCTTCCTTTATAAGTTTTCATGTTTATTTTTAATCAACTTCTTTTAGTTTATAATTGTATGACATGTTAAGAAAAGAAAAGTGTTTTTGAAGTAGAAAGGATATTTTACCCAAGAATGGAGTTCAAGAGTTTTATCAAAATTATTTTCCATCTAAGATAATATAGGGTTTTGTTTCTATCCCTATTATTACATGTATTTTATTATGTTGTGACGGAAGTATTTTTAAGAATTCCTTTATCTTATATGAATTGTTTTATGATGTCACGATGTTTAAGATTCCCATTTTTATTACATGGGTTATGCAATGATGTATGATTTATGATTTTGTGGCACACATAAGAATGGTATCATTATGATATGGGTGGAACCTATATCTCCCTCCAATGCATTGGGTAAAGATTTTATATCTCATGAGATAGACAGGGCTGGAACGGTAGGTTATACCGGTTCAGTGAAACAGGACTGAAACGAGGGTCACTCGATTCAGAAAGGGACTTTGTCCACTATGATAGTCTTGGCAATGAGTCTTGACTAACAAGAAATTATTCTCTATGATTATGTGTGAATGCCACAAAGTTTCATGTTTTATGTTATGATTATTGTGATTACATTTCACTACCATGATTTATCCCATGTTATGAAATTATGCTCTCTTTTCAGGTTATGATTTCCAAAATGTTATGTTCTTATGAATACGATGTGATTGATATTTCTTTTGTTTACCATTAATGAGAATTTGAGCTCACCCTTTTATGTTTTCTTTTCCCCAGGATATAAAGAAAGGTTTTAGGTAAAAAAAAGGAAGAGCTTTATGGGAGATGTTGAAGATCTTTCACCACAATTAGAAGATTTTATTCCGAGTTTCCAAAGACACTAAACTATTACGATCCTTGTGTGTGTGTTTTTGTTATGTACTAAGTATTCCGCGAAAGTAATGTAATGTTCATGTAATTCAAGCTTCGGGTCTCTACAGTTGGTATCAGAGGAAAGGTTTAGTCAACCTTTGGAAACTAGGATGCAAAAACGTTAGTGAGATCCCTAGAGATATTTTTACGGTATGTCTAGGGATGTCCCTAAGGTTAAGTATACGTATAGGTTATAGTACTAGAACTACGCTAACGATCATAGAATTAAACCTAAGATGTTAGATATTGAAGGTACTCCCCCTTTATTATCTTGTTTTCCCTAGCATGATTTTTGCCTCTCACACTATTCTTTTCGGGTTTTAGACGATGGCTGGAACCCGAAGGAACCGTGTTGATCAATGCAATTGACAATGCAATGATTGCCCTCCTGAACAAACAAATGTTATGGGAGATGGAGTGAAAAATCTTATTTCTATACTTACACAAGCTATGAATCATTCTGGACTTCCAAATGAGCAGAGAAGGGAACAATATTCTATTGAGTCCTTCATGAGGCAACGTCCACCTTCTTTCAGTGGGTCTTCTGATCCACTTGTTGCTGAACAATGGATCAGTACCACTGAAAAGATATTTTCAGTTCTTCAATGTCCTGAACATGATAAAGTCATCTTAGCAGTATATCGTTTGGAAGGTGAAGCTGATCGATGGTGTAATCTTATCAAGAATACAAGGCAAAGAGATGAAATTGAGTCCATGGAATGGGACAAGTTCAAGAACTTATTTTTCAATAAGTACTTACCTCGTATTCTTCGAACAAAGATGGAGAAGGATATCTTGAACTAAAGCAAAAGGATGATGAATCTGTTGGTATATACGAAGAGAATTTTACAAGACTTGCATGGTATGCATCTGGCATTATCATCCAACCTGAAAGTAAAGTTGATCGATTTTTCAGTGGCTTAAAACCAAGTCTTTGAAGGGCATTAGCTATAAGAGACTTCAGTAGCTATGAATAAATTGTACATTGTGCTATCAAGGTAGAAATGGAAGTTGGTGTTACATATCCATCTCATGGTTTTGACAAAAAACGAAAGATGGAGTTCAAGGAGAAATCTCAGAATAATGGTGAAAAGAAGATGAATGTTTCCTTATGCACAAAGTGTGGAAAGAAGCATGGTGGAGATTGTCTTAAAGGGACTAGAAAATGTTTTAAGTGTGGAAAAGAAGGTCATCGAGCAGCTGAGTGTCGAAGTAATGGAAAAAGGGTTTCTAATGATGTGAATAAAGCAAATACTGCAGAGAACGCACCACCAACACTTCAATGCTTCAAGTGCAAGGAAATGGGGCATTATGCTAATAAATACCCTAATCCAAGGGTTAGTGATGATCAACATGAGCAACCACTGAAGGCAAAGTACAAAAGGAAGTCACATGTGATCACTATTGGCAATGTTGAATATGACAACGATGTGGTGGAATGATTAAGCGTTTATGTAATGGGATTCCAAAATAATGTTGTATCATTAAGTATTGTAATATTTATTGATGTGGTATTCAAAGTGATTGAGATATTTTTTGGAAATAAGATGATATGCGCATAATGAAGGGAAAACGAGAAAATGAAATGTTTAATAGTATTCATGAGCTCATGATTGATATAAGGACTAAGTGATATCATGGTTTGAGTATATAGAATTTTGAGGATTTTGGTATGTGGAAAGTGTTAACGTTTAACTGCATTCATGTTTTCAATAAGGTTCAATCAGGTATTCAAGAGAATACATGATTAAGGCCTTTGAATGTTTAGAATGTGACCAACAAGACATATCTTATGATATATGGGGATCAACGATGGTATTAAATCTCTAGAAATCGTTTTCACTATGTTATGAGAGTGGACTGCAGTATTATAGATAAGCCTAAAGATTGAAATGGATTATGTTGGACATAAGTGAGTATTGTTTAAGGATAGAAGTTTTTTTCGATATTATTGATGGGATGTTATAGTAATGTAGTTTTAGAAAAAGGACAACCTGCAGGACGGGCGACAGCCCATCGCGTCGGACAAGGCTGTAGGAATCGAACCCACAACCGAAGTGCGACTGACCTTTATCGCCTACCACTGGCCTACAGGAAGTCCCTGTTTAGTAGAAACTAGTTTTATTATATTAAGCAGTATGATATATGAAGTATAAGTCCATTTTAGGAACCATATGTGATTAATCTCACTATAGATCGACTTATGTATATAATTTTTTCTAACCTTTTGTTTGAGACAGATGGAATGACCCGTCATTCTATCACATGATCTGCTAACACTTCACAAATAACAAATTCAACTTCATTTATTTAATAGATGAAGTGGAAATTGTTCAAGGCATGAACACCAGTGATATTTTACCAAAATAAAGAAAGTATTTATTCTAATTCAAATTTTCAACTTTAGGGAAATGATCTTGAAAACCAAAAATGTTGTCCTAGTGATCTTATACCTGATGAATCAGATGGTACGTTAGATCGTCACAAATTTATGGATTTGTGATTACTGGATTTTCCATAGCCATGTTCTCTACCACTCTCCATCAGAACATGATGGTTAGATTTCTCTTCCATATCCATATTTTCACCTATGTGGAAACCCAGTGATTAGTTTATTTGGGTAATCGTTACATTTCATACATTAGTTTTTAAAGCCAAGTTTTGGTATTCCTTTTTACGATGTGGGTTTCTATTAAAGAAACTTTTGAATAGTAAACTATTTATAACCCCGACGAATTTCGAGGGCGAAATTCATTTTAAGGGGGGTAGAATGTAACACCCCGAAATTTTATGAAAAATATTCTTTTTAATTTCACTAATGTCTTGTGTTGTACGGTACACCAAAAGGAGCTTTCACAACACGCATCCTTTACTTGCCTTCCATTACACGCAATCGCTACCTTCCTCGATAGCGTGTGTAGTACGCAATAACGAGTTTCACTAAACAGCAATATGCTATTAAAATATTATTAAAACTAGCTGTTATGAATAGTAATAACCACTTTTTGAAATTTTGTAAATTTTATTTTATCAAAATGGACTTTATTTTTGGATTCGGAGTATCGAATTTAGCCCAAGGTGAAATTTTGGAACTTTTCGGATAACTTTCATATTCTGATGAATAGTGAAAATTACTAAATTATAATTAAAAACAACTTTTTTAATCGAAATAATTAATAGTGATAAATTATTAATTTGAGTGGTTTTAAAGTATATTTAGAATATATTTTTACAATTTAATACAATGTTGGTCATTGAATGTAATTTCACATTTAAACCAAACATAATCAAGTGTCAGTCTTTTGATAGATATTGTTTCTTAAAAACACGCTATTTGTTTTAACAGCGGGATTTAATTTTAAAATTAATTAATGAAACTTCTATGTTATGAATTCGGTAAAATAGATTTCATTTTTGAATTCGGAATATGAAATATAGATTAGGATGATATTTTGGCATTGTTCTGAGAAACATCAATTTTTGATGAATAGTGAAACTACTAAGTGGTAGTTAAAAAAATGAATTTTTCATAAAATTTAATTTTACCGCTTCTGTGAATGGAATTTCAAAAATCCGAGAGACACGGTTGATGTCAGTAAGTAAAATGTGGTTCAATGAGATGAAAATAATTTTCGGTGAATAGTAACTTTTTACTTTTATTTACCACGGTTAAAAGTAAATAGGGTAATTAAGGGTAAGAATGATATTAATATTACCCTAACACATGTCCTAATTCTATTAGACATGTGTATCTCGACCAAAAACAACCTTAAGTGTAAAATATTATCATTTAGGCCCACTTGGATTAGATTAGGACATTTATTATTATTTAATTCAAAGAAGAGTTAAAAGAGTTAAAATCAATGTTTATTTACTAAAACATTTTTAATATACGGTTATACATAAGATAAATTTGATTGTAAATATTCATTATAAATCTAAAAATATTTCCTACATAATGGTATTTTATTTGTAATTTGTAGACATCAAATAATTTAATTTATTTATGACACAAAGATGATGCAGTAATTATCTTATTAATGAAATATTGACATAATTGATATTATAAATACCAAAATAAATGTAATTTAAGACTTTTTATGAATTCCACTAATTTTCTAGGTTACTATGATATATTAGCGTTGATTTAATCAACTTGGTTCGAACATATAATTCTGTTATGACTTTCACAAAAATCATATATCAAATAGTGTCAAAATTGACACAAAATAGTTTTTAAATCAAATATTATATTATTAATTGTTATTTTATTCCTAAAAATCTAAGGTTCAGACAAATGACTTAGATAGGGAAATATATATTAATAATAAAAAATTTGGGGTTCGTTTGGCATGTTATAGTAAGTGTATTAACCATATAGTGACAGAAAACAAAAAGACACGGTAAAAGTTAAATTATTTAACTTAGAGTTAAATCTAATTGATAAGGTTAAAATAATACCCTAAACTTGTCTAAATCCTATTGGTTGATAGGATTTCGACCCATCCTCACTTTAGCTTCGAAATAAGACCCTTTGGAACCATTATAAACCGATTTTGACATTAATATAAAATAATATTTTGAGGTATTCCTAAGGTGCCCCACTCCTCCCATATAAAAGGACACCTCCTCCTCCTCCTCCTCACACCAATTTGAGCACTCAAGCTCGGCCAACCCCTACCAAAATCTCTTCTCCACTTCCCTAGAAACATCCTAGAGGTTCTGGTCTTCCTCAAAGGCCAATTTTAGAGCCCTAAGAGGAGGTCTCAAAGAGGCGCTTCAAAGAAGAGGAGGTTCGGACACATACGAAGCAAATCGGACCTAAGGTAAGGGAAATATCACAATCTCATTTTTATCCGAGATTTTTTATACTCTGGTATTTACTGGGGTGTATTTTATCATCCACATCCATGTTTCCTCAATATGTAATATTTATATCCTTCTACAATAGTTTATATCAAATTTTACCCTTCGGTGAGTTTTTAGTAAAAGATATGAAAGGAATCTTTTGGCGTTTTTCGTACGAGGTACTTTTTGACTTTTCCGACAAAAGTACGAAGAATGTTTTTTTAACTTATACGGCAAGAATGGATTTTTAAAACATTATTTCCAAGAATCTTCCTTTATAAGTTTTCATGTTTATTTTTAATCAACTTCTTTTAGTTTATAATTGTATGACATGTTAAGAAAAGAAAAGTGTTTTTGAAGTAGAAAGGATATTTTTCTCAAGAATGGAGTTCAAGAGTTTTATCAAAATTATTTTCCATCTAAGATAATATAGGGTTTTGTTTCTATCCCTATTATTACATGGATTTGATTATGTTGTGATGGAATTATTTTTATGAATTCCTTTATCTTATATGAATTGTTTTATGATGTCACGATGTTTAAGATTCCCATTTTTATTACATGGGTTATGCAATGATGTATGATTTATGATTTTGTGGCACACATAAGAATGGTATCATTATGAGATGGGTGGGACCTATATCTCCCTCCAATGCATTGGGTAAAGATTTTATATCTCATGAGATAGACAGGGCTGGAACGGTAGGTTATACCGCTTCAGTGAAACAGGACTGAAACGAGGGTTACTCAATTCAGAAAGGGACTTTGTCCACTAAGATAGTCTTGGAAATGAGTCTTGACTAACAAGAAATGATTCTCTATGATTATGTGTGAATGCCACAAAGTTTCATGTTTTAAGTTATGATTATTGTGATTACATTTCACTACCATGATTTATCACATGTTATGAAATTATGCTCTCTTTTCAGGTTATGATTTCCAAAATGTTATGTTCTTATGAATACGATGTGATTGATATTTCTTTTGTTTACCCTTACTGAGCATTTGAGCTCACCCTTTTATGTTTTCTTTTCCCCAGGATATAAAGAAAGGTTTTAGGTTAAAAAAAGGAAGATCTTTATGGGAGATGTTGAAGATCTTTCACCACGATTAGAAGATTTTATTCCGAGTTTCCAAAGACACTAAACTGTTACGATCCTTGTGTGTGTGTTTTTGTTATGTACTGAGTATTCCGCGAATGTAATGTAATGTTCATGTACATCAAGCTTCGGGTCTCTACACACCTCTACCTGATCGTATCGAGACAACGATGTATTTCTCGAAAAACTCACATAATCACTACAATACTAAAATTCTAGGATGTTCTTCTATAATAATCCTCAATGTCTATCTTAGGGCTATGTTCACTAATCATATTTTATCTAAATCTAGCTTCCATGGTTATTTCTAAACTTACTATGATACCAACTGTAATGCCCCGTCCCCAGTTACCCAGATTCAGTGCATTATTTTAATACATTAGCACGATTACAGGGAATCATGTCCCGAAGGACCGATCAGTTTAGCAGTCTTGGAAAATAGATTACATACATGAATGTTACATTGTACATTAAGACATACAAAACAACATAAATAATCTTTATGAACGCCATTATTCCCTTGTCCTAACCCTGCATATCAATCACAATACACTTCTTGGAATCCTGGGAAAAATAAAACATAGAAAGGGGTGAGCTCAAACGCTCAGTAAGGGTAATCAATACAGTGGAAACATTCAAAAATAAGCATAAACATTTAAGGAAATTTATAACTAAAACAAAAGACTTTGAAACTTTAACTTCAGCATAATATGGAAAAAATAAAATGAAATGATGCCATTTACTTATTCACACGGATATTATGCCAGTCGAATAATCACATGCAATATCACTAACCACTTTCATAATGATGGAATTCATAATGCCAGACTATCATAACCATGTAGCCAAGGTCTCATGCCTAGACTACAAATAATATTTTGTCAAGGCCTTGTTCCAAGACACTAGTTTGTCTCATGAGACCTACTGATTCATGTTTTTTAGCAGATACTTACGTTTCAAATTGCTAAAATATACTCTAGTGTTTTTCTGAAAACATTATTCAAGCTCTTGAATAAAAAATAACAAATTCTAAGACTTCTCGACTAGTTATAGGTCATGATGGGTCCACGCCTAATCCCTTCCTATATACCACACTCAAGAGTCAGGTTTTGTGATAACATTTTTAAGCTTGCGTTAAATACGTATACATTTGCACTAGATTTTTATATATTTGAGAGAAATATCTCCTTTTCATGCAAACATTTAAAAGTAGAACAATTTTGAAAAGAATTCATTTAAAGATATTTTTGAATCAATGTGTCCCATACACCCATTCAAACTTTTAAAAGGAATTAAAATTTTAAAAACATTCATGTCAATATAAATAAATCCTTAAAAACCATTTTGAAGACATGGACATTAATGAGAATTATTTAGAAGAATAAATATTTAAAAAATTTGAAATGATGTATTAGTAAAAATTCCCTTAAAATAATCCCTTTGAAAACTCTTTTATAAAACATGGACATGGATAATAAATATGTACCAGTACATACTTACGTAAAAAAAACCTCAGATAATAAGGAGATTGTGAAATTAACCCTTACCAATTTGGTATATTATGAAACATACACCCCATGAAAGAGGTATCATACAATGAATATGTAAATACACATAAATTAATGTTTATTACATAAAGAATACAGTTATGTTCAATACATACACCACAAAAAAGGTAATAGTGGAAATATGGCATGAATCTCATATGAATAAGGAGTGAGATAAAAACCCATTACCTTGTAATTTTCCTTTGTTGAGGGTAGAGTAATATTCTTTATAATGGTTAAATTATTGTTATTAAATAATAAAAGAATAATATACATTAATATGATATCATATATGAACTTTTAATATTGCTTTGGTAATAATATCTTAGTATTATCATCGTTTCGGGTGTTAACTTACTCGTTTCATTTTATATGTTTTCTTACATGAGTCGTGTTTGTTATGGATACCTTGTATCTTATACATATCTAGAGTGATACCAAGTCCTTAAACATTATTTTTAATCAAAAAATGAGGCTTAGGCTTGAATGGATGTGATGGGGAATGAATCTCATCGCGTTCGTGGAGATGGTAGTCCGTACGTACGCACGGACGCTAGTTCCATTTCATTCTTCATTTTAAAAGGAATAAAAACCAAATAATAAATAGGTATATTATTATTACAGTATAATATAATATCTTATATGTGTTACTTATGTTAATTAATACCATTTTTTATATGTTCTAGGAATGGTATAAACGAGTCATATCACTTTGAGGGGGCAGTAGTGCGCACTTCCTCAAATGAAATTATCGTATATATATACAACATGAAATGAATAATGGTTTGATATAAAATGGAATTACAGAAGATTATATATAAATTAAATATAATTAATATCATATGTAATTATAGTTCCATCATAATGGCCACCATGAGAGTCGGTAGGTGATAATTGAACAATCATCGTTTTGTTTGGTGTTTGGTTACCATCCACAGAAACATTATGTTCTTCACCAATTAGACGGAGGTGTGTGTAAGTGTATTTCTAATAATTCTCATAAAAATATCCTAGTATATTTATAATACTGTTTTTGTTACAAAATAAAATAATAAGAAGATTTTAGGGGTTGGAGAATTAAAATAAAAGTAAAGAAGCTAAGATAAATCGTTACCTTTAATTTTGGTAACTCCATTTGGTTTGAACCAAAATGGACTCTTGAAGGACCTTCTGCCTAATATGAGGCTTCTATGATGAGAATAGGGATTTAGGGAGATTAATTGGGCAGATATTAGATGAGCCAAAAGGCTTTAAAGGTTTGAGTAATTGGTTAGAATTGGTGACCTTTTATAAGGGGGAGGAGGGTCTCTTTAGGAAAAACATAAAGTATTAATTTATAATAAATTAATATTCTATTTCTAATGGATCCAAAGTGGATTATTAAAAATTTAAGGTGGGGATAGGTCCCAAACCACTAAATCTAATATGATTTAGACAGGTTTGTGTTACTATATTAACCTTATCTTTAAGTATTAACTCTTAGTTAATTAGTTTCACTTTTACAATGTCTCTTTGTATGTTTATATTATATGGTTAATAATCTTACTATATACATCCAATAGACCAAAAAGTGGTCCATTAATGACACTCATATCATGATATAAGTCTCTTGGCCGAACCATAGATTTTTAGGAATTTAATATCAATTAATAATATAATATTTTTTTTAAAAACTTATTTATGTCAATTTTGACACTATTCAATAATTGATTTTTTTAAATATCATAACAGAATAATTACTTATAAAAAAGTTAATTAAATCAATTATAACTTGTCATATTAACCTAGAAAATTATTTTTATTGATAAAAAGTCTCAAATTAAATTTATTTGGGTATCTATAAAATCAATTAATCTAATTTTTCATTAATTAAGTAATTATTACATCACCATTGTGTCATAAATAACTTAAATTATTTAATGTCTAAAAATTATAAATAAAATACTGTTATGTAGGAAATATTTTTATCTTTCTAATTAATATTTATAGTCGAAATTAGTACATATATAACACTATGTAAAACTTGTTTTTCTAAAAGATATATGCTTATGTCATTTTTGTATTTATTTTAACTTATTTAAAATAAAGTGTCCCTATCACCTACAAGTGGCTCCATGGGGTCCCAAAATCGACCCAAAGATTCCCATGTTCGGAAATGTATCTACAAATAATGTTAGAACATGTTACAGGGTAATTTAGTATTATTATAATATTATTTTTTAGCCCTTATTTAATGGAATTACCCTTTAACCATGGTAAATAAAATATTTACCGAAGTAAATATTCAAAATTTCTAAAAATAAAAGTTACCAATTTACATAATATGGACATCCTGATTCCAAATATTGAATCCATTTTTAAAATTCAAAACATAGAAGTGTCAGAAATTAATTTAAAATTAAATCCCCCTATCAAAACAAAAAGCGTGTTTTTAAGATATAATAACTATCAAAAGATTGATACCTGTTTATGTCCGGTTTAATTGCGAAATTATGTAAAATGACATAGAATTGTATTAAATGGTAAAAATATATTCTAAATTTACTTTAAAACCACTCAAATTCATAATATATCACTACTAATTATTTTGATTAAAAAAGTTGTTTTTAATTAAAACTTAGTAAATTTCACTATTCATCCAAATATAAAAGTTATCCGAAAAGTACCAAAATATACCTCTAGGGTAAATTTGATATTTCAAATCCAAAAATGAAGTCTATTTTGAGATATAAAATTTATAAAATTTTAAAAAGTGGGTATTACTATTCATAATGGCTACTTTGATTGGTTGTGGTGTGTGTAAGAAATCAAAGTTGAGTACAACACACGCTACTCTATTATTCAAAGAGAAGTGTACCATGGAAACTTGGGGTATTACATTGTAAATTTGTGATGTCCCCATTCTAAAGAATAAATTTATTTATTCAAATTGAATATATAAAAGTTTAAAATATTGGACTTAAAAAGGGTTCACCATTAAAAGTTGGTAAAAGTGCATTTTTGAAAAATACATCTTTTATCTGAAAAAAAATGAATTTGTTCTTACATTATGTATATGAAACTCATAATATGGATTCTAAAATTATAATGATTATATAAAGTTAAAATTTTAGTTAATACTATTCATAACCTCTTTTGAACGGCTTGTTTGGTAAGGCATGGTGCGCTTGAACTCGGTGTTGCATGTAGTGCTAGTTATTGAATTGTTTTGAAGAAGTACATACTATGAAATCTTGGGGACTTAAATACTAGACCTAAAAAACAATCATTATCAATGATAAAATCTAGATACATACCCTTCTAATGAAACTCTACCTATTTTTTCAACTCACTATCTTCTTTCTGCACTTTCTTAATTCATCCAACTAGGTAATATTTCATTAACACCCAAATCAAAGCCAACGAATTTATTTCATTAACAAATTCTATTCCAAAGGTCATCAAATCGTTAATCAATAGATCTTGTTTCAAATGTTACAAGGTTAATATAGCATTTTTATATCTACTCCAAGCATCTACCACATTGTTTTTATTTCTTCTATGGAAATGAATCATGAAATAATAATCCTTGATTAATTCAAGACATATCCTCTATATCATGTTCTATTGTATATGATGAAATATATAATTCAAAATTTTGTGGTCAGTATATATTTCATATTTTAATCCAATCAAATGGAACATAAAAATTATTAAAGAAAAAATAACAATAGTTAATTCCAAATCATGTGTAAGGTTATATAAGTCATGAGGTTTAACTAATGTGAATCATAAGCAATTACCTAATCATTTTTCATTAGGAAACAGCCAAATTCCTTTCAATGAAACATCACTTTAGATAACAAATTCACTATCTAGAGAAGGAAGCACCAAAACTGCGAAATTCACTAATCTTATTTTCAATTCCTAAAACCAAATATCATGTTCTTTTATCCTGATGAATGTAACACCTTTATGATTTTTCATAGTCATTTTACTAGATAACCATGAAATTTTTTTCCATAAACCTCTAGTGATTACTCACAAAACCAAGAAAGCTACGAATCTAATTTACTTTTTAGGTCTTGGCCAAACTTCAAAATCTTTTTTTAGAAGGATCAATAGTTAGTCCATTTTATGAAACATTGTGACCAAGGAATGAAATTTGTTGTTACAAAAAATGACATTTTCTGAATTTTCAACACATTTTCATCTCATTTAAGGATTGAAAGACAACACATAAATGAATTTCATGTTGCCCAATACTTTTGGATTAAATCAAAATATCATCAATATACACAACCACAAATGTATCCTGGAACACAAAAAAAATTATATTCATTAGATCCATTCATACAGTAGGTGCATTAGATAACCCGAAAAATATCTTCAAATTCATAATAGTCATATCTAGTAGAAATGAGGTCTTTAGAATGTCTACTTCCATTACTTCATCTGATGTTACCCCGACCTTACGTCAATCTTCATAAAATATTGAGCACCCTATAGCTGACAAAACAAATCATCGATATAAGTCATAGGATTCTTGTTCATAATAGATTTGTTATTCAATTCTCTATAATCAATGAATAGTTTAATTGAACTATAATTTTTTAAAAAATTATATATGGTCACCCCATGGGGATGTGCTAGGTCAAATGATTCCTTTAACTAATAACTGTAGTAGGTGATTATTTGACTCTAAAATTTAAATTTTAGCTGGTAGATTAAGGGGTTTTGAAATTGTATTATCATCTGGAACTAATTCAACAGTAAATTCAACTACCTGAGAGGTATTATACCAAGATACTCATCCAAAAAAACTATCAATATACTCATTTACCACTGGCACATCATTAATTTGAACAGATACTTTGTTTTCCACAATATGTGGAAGGTAACATTCATTTCCATCTTTTAATAGTTTCCCAGCTTCATTATATATTATTTGAAGTAAGGGTTCATTCATGTACATAAACTGATATTTTTTCTCAAAAAACCTCATTATCATTGCATTAAATCGTAGCATGATAAATGGAAATCCAATACATACCAAAAATAACACAAAAATCTACTGTAGAAAAGACAATAAGGTTTTCTGGGAGATTCTTTCCGTTTACAAGAACATGAAGGATCTTATAATTTCTTATTGTCTCAGCATTTACTCTCACTTTTTTACCACATGTTTAGGATTCATATCATTATATGGAATTCCCAATTCACTGTAATAAGTCAGAGAAATTAAAGAATGTGTAGACCCTGAATCAAACCGCACATTGATATAATATGAATAAACAAATAGTTTACCTGATACTACTTAATTTGATGGACCAACATCTACTAAAGTTGTTGCTAAAAATTTCACCACTCCTTTCTTCTTGTAGTTTAAATATTTATATCTGTTGAGTTTTTCGTTGGACACTCATTTTCATAATGACTCATTTCCATGCACTTAAAACATTTTACTAACTGTAAATCGGATTGGTTCATACCATTACACTGATCTATTTCAGTGTAGTCATGAGACTTATGCCCCATTTAACCACATTAGTGGAATGTACTATAATTCAAAATACATTCCCTAATGTGCTTTTTCCACAATTTTCAAAAACTGTAAACTTATGTATCTTAACATTAAAAAAAATTTAAGAGTTCTTCCATTTATTTTTCCACCTAAACCTCTTATTCTATTTTTAGGTTGTAGAACACCTGGTCATCGTCGAACTCTATTTCCACCTTCTCCATACATCGAATAAGTTTTTCATAACTTTGGGACTCATGAGATGCTAAATTTGTTCGATACATTTTCATTAATACGGAGTAAAAACAATTGATTTTACTATCAAGATCTTGTACTAAATTTGTAGAATACCTTGCTAGTCGAGTGAATTTTGATTCATAATCATCCCATGATTAATCTTCCTACCTCAATACCAAGAATTGTTTTTCCTCCAAAAGGCAAACCACCTTAGGGAAATTTTTATCCCGAAATGTACCTTTGAATTCATCCCAATTAAGAGCATCAATCTCCACACTATCCCTAATATTTTTCACCATCGACCACCACTAATCAAATTCATCTTCAAAATGGTAAACATAAAGACTAAACTTTTGATATTATGAACACCCTAGGACATAATAATTAATCTATATTGTTTTAATACACCCTTTATCTAGAACATGGTCAGATAATACTCTCAAAGATAGGGGATGATGCCTTATGAAATGCTCCACTACTGACATGTTCCTCTGTAGTTGATATGGTTAATCTCATCCATGGATTCCACCACCATTTATAGCCTGAGTCAATTATCCAATAACTACAACAAACTATTCTATTTTAATTCCATCCATCTCAGGTTTCGAATTTTTAAGGTTGTTTTCTTCTTAATGTATTTACATCATAGGTCCCATGTTTTATCTGAGGAAAACCATTCTGAACATAAAAATATCCTGGGTGAAGAAACATGGTAATCTATAAATTCCATATTATTTCAATATTTACATAAATTAATTTATGGATATTAATTTAACATTACCATAACTCCAAATGTTTTCTAAACTAACCTCTGATACCAATTATAAGAACCTGTACTTAAACATTACATAATAATGAATTAAGTTAATAATTAACATTGAGGATCTTTATATATTTAGAGTTTTAGAGAATTAATAAATAACAATTACTTTACATCTCAAATATTACAAACTAGGAAATTATTCTCAGTATTCATTTTTTTCAAAATAAAAAAAAAATCTTAAAAGAAAATAGAATTCATTACATGATATAAATATTATTGAATTCTACATTTATCTCACCCTCCCTTAAATCCTATGAAAAACATTTCAAAAACATGGGATGAGCATTTAAATCTCAGTTAGGTTTATAAAATAAGGAATGAAAACACTAATCCACCAATATTTACAATTCTATGAAATCATACTTTTCAATCTTTAACTTACCACACAAGATCATAAGATTTATGAATAAAACATATAAATCATACATCATAAACGTAACATGTGGAATTCATAACATACTTATATTGTAGATTTCCTAGACATGTAGGGAGTTACATTTAGAATATGCATCAATGTATATTCCCTAAATCTATTTGGAGAAACATTAATGTTTTCCTCCATCACATTACCAAATTCGTTGGAGAGATATCTAAGGATCATCATCCCTAGGTTTATCACGAAACCAAATGTATATGTAAACAATTCTCTAGAACCATATCATATTCATAACACATAAAATAAACATAAAAAGATAACATTTACACATTTCAATCACAATATATCATTTCAAGATATTGAAATAATCAATCTATTCTCAAAACTATTTTGATTTCCAAATTATGTAAAAAGATTATATGATATTTAATTTTCTTATAAAAACACTACAACTTATTGAGGAATCCCAATATCAAATAATGATCATGGCGGCATAATGGTTGTTGTAATTGTGTACGTTAAAAAGGTACATTACCATTGTTGTTTTTTAAAACATTTAGTAGAAAAATATTCCAATTAAATGAAATGAAATTTCAATGGAATTTATACACCATATAAAATTATTTTTTGTAGAAAACAAAATATTCCTCAATGAAAAGTGATTGATGGGACGTCCCTTACCTCCTGTCCGACATGACTCGTTCGTTCTTCAATCTCCTAAATAATAAAGTAATGTTAATTTCTACTTTGTTAGGACCCTTTTTCATGTTTACTATTCCTTTTATATTACTTACTATGACTTTATAAACATTACAAAATCATTAATATGAATAATGGTCATTCTGTAGATATTTTTTAATTTAGTCAAAAATGAATTTTCTATAATTACATTTTGACCATGTTGTAAAAATTCCACTATCACCAGAATTATATTCATGATTTAGATACCATATATACCATATATATCCTTTATTTATTTATTTTTAATAGTACATAACATTTAGAGATAATAAATGAAATACACCGTTCATGGAGACGGTAAGTCGTACGTACACTTGAACAATACATTAATTTAATTCCAATTTAATGGAATGAAAACATAATGATAAATAAATATATTATAAATCTAGTATAATATAATATATAATTTCATTAACTCCTCCCTTTATAAATTTCGTGTATGGAATGAATGAGTCATATCACATTGAGGAGATCGTAGTCCGCACCTCCTAAAATGAAATTATCATATTTACACATTATGGAAACCATAAAGTTATAATATAAATAAAAAACAGAATCATAGATATAATATAAATATAATATATATCACATATAATTACAGTTCCATCATAATGGCCACTAAGAGAGGCGGATGGAGATAACTGAACAATCATCATTTCGTGCGGCAGTAGTTTTTCGTCCACATAAATAGTATGTTCTATATCCATTTGATGGAGGTGTGTGGAAGTGGAGTTCGAATACATCTCATAAAAACATCCTAAAATATTTAATATACTGTTTTTATTATAAAATAATTTAATTAATAATGTTTTGGGGTTGGATAATGAAAATAAAAGAAAGAACATGAGAGAATACGTTACCTTTAAATTTGATAACTCCCATTGGGTTGAATCAAAAGTATTTATTGAAGTGTCTTCTACTTATGGTAATTATTCTAGGCGTAATAAATGGATGTTGCGAGATTATTTTTTTCAGATTTTGTAACAACCAAGGGGCTTGAGAGGTGTGAGTAATGGGTTAGATTTGGTGTCCTTTTATAAAAGGAAGGAGGAGCTCTTTAGGATTGATTGAAAGAATTATTTTTTTATAAAATGATATTCAAATTCAAAGGGCCTAAATTATATCTAATTTTAGGATAAGGAAAGTATAAGTATAAATAAAATCATCAAATAATAAAAGGAATGTATTTCGATATTTATTAATCCTTATCTTTTTTATTTAACCCTTTTTTAACTAATTTAGCTTTTATCATGTACTCTTATATATTCATAGTACATGGTTAATATATTTGCAATAAAATGAAAAGAGACAAAAAATTGTTCATTGATGACATTTTTTACATCATATATGTCATTTGGACGAATATTATATTTTTATGATAATTTTATCCTTTAATAAAATAATGATTTATTTAAAAATTCATTTATGTCAATTTTATTACTATTCATATCATGACTTTTAAAAAAATCCACAACAACTTTATTCTTTTGTGAAACCAGCATAAATTATAATATAACAAGTCCTCCTAATCAAGAAAATTATTTGATGGCATAAAAAGTTTCAATATCAACTTATTTTAATATTTATAATGTCATTTATTTGAATCCTTTATTGATGAATCAATTACTCCATCTCCATAGTGTCATAATTAAATTTTTTGATTTAATGTATAAAAATTATATATAAATTACCATAATGTAGGAAATATTATTACCTTACATATTAATATTTATAGTTGAAGAGATCACTTATATAAACCCATATATAATAGTTTTACTAAAAGATATGTGTTTTTGTTTATTTGGTCCTTACATTAAATTAATTAATATAAAATGTCATTTTCACTTACAAGTGGCTTTATGGGGTCTTGAAATCATCTCAAAGATGACCATAGTTGTACAAGTTTCATTTAAAATAATTAGAACACATGTTAGGGTAATTTAATATTATTATAATACTATCTTTTTACCCTTATTTACCAAATTTACCAATTAACCATGGTAAATAAAATATTTACTGAAGTAAATATTCAAAATTGCAAATAAATAAAAGTTATATATTTACAAAATTTTGATATATTGACTAAAAATATGGAATCTATTTTTCCATATTCAAAACAAATAAGTGGATTATATTAATTTAAAATTAATTCTTGTTTCCAAAACAAATTTTTTTTTAAGATATAATAACAATTAAAAGAGTTGCATTTGGGTATGTACAATTTAAGAGTGAAATTACATCCAATGACCAAAATTGGATGAAATGGTAAAATTATAATCCCATTATACTTTAAAACCAATTGAAATAATAATTTTACATATATAAATAAATCAGAGTAAACTATATTTTTGAATTAAAATGCAGTATTTTAACTATTAATTAAAAAATGATCAATATCAGAAAAATACCAAAATTTCATCCAAAGTTTAAATTTTTATCTTAATTATAAATAAAAATATTATTTTGCCTAATATAATATATATATTCGACAAAATACTTGATTTAAAAAGGGTTCACCATCAAAAGCTGATAAATCGATCTTTTAAAAAATATTATAGGGTTTATGCTTAAATTTGGATTCATTTACATTTTATGCTTTTAAATTTCGTTAGAAAAATATAAAATTATTTAAAAAACATTTATAATAATATTTTTGTAATTTATATTTATTTCCTCCCAATACAATGGCTATTCATTAACTACAATTTAAAATGATAATATTATTATATTATTTTTCAGTATTACTCCACGTTGTGTGAAACACAAGATTTCAATGAAACTCGTTGTTATGTATCGAGTATGCCATCGAACATAGAATCCCGTTACAGTAAAATTAATATTTAATTCAAAAATATATATAGTTATGAAAATTTCATATTCTTAATTTACCTATGACGTTATATTAATTTATTATATTAATCATAAATTTGTAATAAAATATAAACCATATATTAATATACCAACACTTAATTAATAATTTTTAAAAAATTTAATTACTTATACAAAGGTATATTTATATCGTATTTTAACCTATAATATGGGTAATCTTTACTTATACAATCAGTAGTGAGGTTACTATTCAATTGGGTAGTTTACTATTCACAAGGATCACATTACTATTCCAACATTCAAGTTACTTTTTTATCAGTATATGCTCTTTAACATCTAGAGATACCTTTTACCACATTCATTCATTATTTAATGGTTTTTATTGTCTTCTACATGTAATCTTATGTGATTATACTATAATACATAATTATAATAAGGTTATTTTTATAGATTAAATATTGGGTCTCTACAGACTGTATCCTTAGGATGGAAATGTAATCAACAATACATGCATGGTTGCATATCTATCCCATTTGGGATATATAATTTCAAATATTTATATCATGTATCAGCATAACTAGTGTATGAGATATATATGAATGATGAGCAAGAATAATAACAATAATTTCATTTATTATTACAAACATATTAATAAGCACTAATTTATATACAGTGGATTACTTAGAGGAACATTACTCAATATTTATGTAGGAATACAAAATAATTTTTCTAGAAGAATTCCCATGTTCCCTGAATAAAATATTCAATATTGACATTTTTCATGAACCTTGAGTTCATATAAAATTTTTATATATCATATATGATGAATCCATCAAAGTGTAAAGTTCTATAATTTCTTGTATAACAATTTTTTGTTTAATTTTTATTTAACCAATTTGGATTTCCCTTGGGTATCACATATATTATTTGTAAGGACAGTTGATAGTTTCTAGTGGGGTTTTGTCGATTATCAAATCTTAACAAAAATTAAATTCAGGAAATAAATTCATTATTTTATATATCAGTGAACAAATATGAAAATATAATAGGATTTTTTTGTTATTGATGATTTACCTTCAGTCCAAATATTATTATATCAATGAATATTGTCTAGATACAGAGACGATGGAGTATTGGGGTC
This sequence comes from Viscum album, assembly GCA_963277665.1. Classification (NCBI taxonomy): domain Eukaryota; kingdom Viridiplantae; phylum Streptophyta; class Magnoliopsida; order Santalales; family Viscaceae; genus Viscum; species Viscum album. The sequence goes on from OY728158.1 coordinate 439,482,356, forward strand.
TCTAAGTGGATTTATTTTCAAGGCAATACTGTTATGGGGGACGAACACCACTATATTGTCTGTGGTTCCCATAAATCATTAAATTTATCAATTTATATACAAAACTAAAGTAATTTTAACTGATAATATCATTATATATTATAGGTATATGGTTTTGAGACCAATAAGATATGTATTATTGGTTTAAGTGATGTTACTAATCACTATGAAATTGTTGTTGTTACAATGCTTTCTTTTGTGTTTAAAAATTATGATATCATTGAAGTTTCCACTATGAGATTCACATTACAGGGTCTATAACATCTGGTTATGATACTATACAGAAACACTACCCTATACCACCTTAATGTACAATAATCATTTGTTACCGATAGATTAAAGAATAATATTCCCCCACCAGTTTCGATGGTGAGGTGATAAATTTGGGTTTCGTCACCAAAGTACTACTATTGATTTGAAAATATTTTCCATTTAGAAGTGGGTTATTTTCATTTTGGTGCAATCTCTAGGGAACCCAATTTGAAGTTCTATCAGTTTTCCTTGGCCTCTTGATAAAAAATACAGAAACTATGATTGGCATGAAATTTGGAGCTACAAGAATTTAAATATAACATTGAAATTTACAATGACAATTTATTAATTTAAAAATAAATATATTTTTTATAGTGATTTTTTAAAAGGATTTATTTAGTTATGTTAATTAAATTATTATAATATGTGATATCGAGTGAAAATTTCTGGTTCGCTAGTGAAATGATGGAAAGGGGTTTTCTGTACATATTTGTAGACACATTATGATGAAGGAATGTTGGCTAAATAGGCTATGAAGTTCACCTTCAAATAGAGTTATTACATGAAAGATAAAATTTATATATATGAACATAATATGATATGATATGTGTTATTTTTAAATAATTTTATTCAAGATTGAATGAATTAATAAAGTCATTATTATTTTTAATAATGATTTTGGATATTCCCTTAAAAATAAGGTGATCTTATATGAAGAAGATGAATTTTATTTAATCATGCCAGATATGTGGGAACCCAGATACAAAAGATGGGACTGTCATCCTCTGAAGGGAATTCCAATCCCCATAGATCGGTAAATATCACATGATTTCATACACGATAGTAGATGGAATGAAATTTCCATAAAAACAGTGGAATATTGAGGATACAAGTCATTATATTGAACACTCTAAAGGGAGGGAGTACCAAAACCAAACATTTGTAAAAAGATAATGTACTAAATTATAAATATAATGAACAACTAAAAAGATAAATCTCAAATTTAATAATTAAATATCATCCCACACCATGTTCAAAAGGGTCAAGAACATCAAAACCCTCAAAGTGATTCATTCCATTTTATTCTACACGGAAACAGAAAATCTATAAATTCTATAACGAATGCATGGGGTGTGAGCTATAAATCCTAGTAGGGACTCACCATGTATTATATAATAGATTCCACAATAATAAAACAAATAATTATTACTATTTAAAAAATGTACATGGAATAATAATTAATTTATATATTTAAATCAATAATTCTTTTAAATTTTTTTCAAATGACTCAAAAATGTATTAACAAACATTTTTATACAATAATTTATATAAATTATTTGATATTTGAAAAATTGTAATAAAGTATATTGAATATATATACAATCATACACAATAAGGACAATGGTCACATATCCTTCATAAAATTATTTTATTAATATTGGTTCCTCACGTATATCAAATGCATGATCGCTACTAAGTATCTGTACACAAGCCTTCTAGACTTAGGATGAATATGACTCATCAAAAACCCATCATATATAATCAAGTTGACTATGGTTTTTCATTGAATATTTTATCATCAATCTAATTTTATAAGATGATGATCCATGCATGATTCTACCAAGTACCCCATATTTATCTATGATCTTATTTTATCTATCAAACAAACAATAATGGGAATATAATCTAATTTTAAACATACCAACACTTACAAATATATTTCTAAATATTCATCTTTAATATTTCAATTTGATTTGAAATCCAAAATATGTTGGTTTCATCATTTAATTTGTTTTCCAATACAAAAAATAAAAACAGGATTTCATCATTTCAATAAAACCCACATTTCTCAAAACACATCTCAATTATTTTCATGAACCCCATAAATTTAAAAATACTACCAAAATTCTACATCCATTGGAATTTGGGGGTTTCCTAATATCTTATCCATTTCAAATTATATGTTCAAATATTATCAAATTGGATTTTCATAAATCCATTGAAATTTATTTCAAAAAAATCATGAATTTGATGGTTCTAAATATATGAAAATATCAAATAGAACCACCGAAAATTAATCAGTGTTCATCAATTTACACGTTAATCCAAATTACCCAATGATGAAATTTTTTTGTTTGAGATTATGAAATAAAACCTTGAATAAGGATTCAATTAGATGATGTTTAGATCCCTCATATATGTTATCATCTATCATACTCTATGGATGGAAGAATGATTTATTAGAAGAAATTAACTGATAGTAGATCCCCTTATTAGAAAGGGATCAGATCTTCCATCAGATATGTTATACACAAAAGGTGGGGTTTTGGTGAAACCATTTGATATAGGCAGCCTTATGAACCCTAAATATCATGTTTGAACTATATAAGGTTTATAAAAATATTAAATGGTGGTTTAATATATTTTTTTAAATATTTATTGGAATAATTAAATCACCTATGCATGATTTATTGGGAAGATTTGAATGGTTTGATAAACCATACCCCCTAACTATAACCCCTATTGATATACTATCAACATTAAACTATTTCACCATTTTTAGATATTTGTTTTTCATACCCTATATCATCCATGGTAACCATCACAATCCATTGTGTCATGTTTTATAATATGGGTATATAGATTAGTAAAATCAAGTGGAAATCATGAAATATGAATAAAACATTGAAAATTATACGAATATTACCCAATGAACTCATAAACAAGATCTACCCAAAAGGGTAACAAGAAAGGTTCATGGAATACCAAAAATTATTGGAATTGTTAGCATATCTTGGAGACTATGTGACATAGGAATTTAGTTTTTTTATTATGATACATTAAGAGTGATTGATATTATTTAGAGATAAATATGAAAAATTATCTTCAAAGTCTATGTGATAAAATGATTATAATGTTTGTGTTTCAGTCATATTTTCGAATATTTTTGAATAAATTTAAAGATAGATATTTATTAAAGGATCAATGTTTATCATTGTGTATTAATACTAAATCTTAGAGATTAGATTCTTTTTCATCATATAAGGGACCATTATTTTTGAATGATTATATATCGTACTAACCATTTTGGTTTTGTTTAATGCCTAAAGATAGGTTGAATATATTGTTATATTTTTTGAATTTAGAGATCCATAGAATTTTATTCTAAGGCTTAAAGAATAAAAATCCATACTCATCCTTTAGTAAAAAAGTTTATTTTTCTCTGGAAATTTATTAAAGAATGAATCTCAAGATGTAATGTAAGAATATTTATTCATTTCCTTAGATAGGGAAGTAATATATTTCTACAACACAATGAAAATGATTTTAAAAAAATATATTCATTTAATTTTAATACCTAGAAGACAATGTCATTATTAACCCATAAATTTGATATGGTTATTTATTAGTATAATTTTTTATGGCCATGTTCTATATCACTCTCCTAAAAGCATGATAGTTTTATTTATCATCTATTTCCTGGTATTCATCATATAATAATGTTATCAAAATAAAAAACCTTTTCATGTGGTGATCATAGAATTGTTTTCATTCTTTTTAAGAGGAAACTTTTTGACCACTTTTTGATGTGGGTTTACCGCAATGAAAATTTACAATCATCCATCTTGTATTTTCATATTGTAATTATAAATTTTGAGGAAGAATAATTTTACAATTATTGATCGTATTGGGATTTTATCTAATTAATTGATTGCTCAACCAAATCTCTCTTGCGTTCATTATGTGTTCCATATATCCCACAAGATTAATTATAAATCTTGTCCTTCACATGTACTAAATAATGTATTTCTACTACTAGAGCACATTCATTTTGGTAATGAAATAACAGTATAGATTCTACAACATAGATATAATTTTCTATAAAACAACTCTACTCACATGGTTATATATATTGTGAAACCACATATCTGGGGATGCTACATGGGAAAATAAGGATTTGATGGGGTAGGTTTATCCAAATCTATTTATATAAAATTAAAAAAATATAAGGGAATTTTATTTTAATGCGGGTTAGAATGTAACACCCCATGATTTTTCTCTATGATTTTTTAAAGAAAATTAGTTAAATTTAATTGATAGTTTACTTTTAAAAAAACATTGATCTTAACCGAAGTCCAAAATTATTATTATTTTAATGATCATTATCACCTATCCATTATAATGGAATAAATGAATTATATTAAATAAATTACGAAAATACAGTTTACACATGTTTATAAGATGAATTCATTTTTTATAAATTTATTTGATATAAAATTAAAATCAAATTCATCATAAATTATGTATTTTTATAAAAAAAATAAATTTTATTCCCACAATGACATTTTATCTTAACAAATTAAATTAATAATTATTACTAAAATTTCTAAATGAAATATAAATTTTATATATTATTTTTTTTAAATTCATTTAATATTTTTGATAGGGTCCGGTTATTAATAAATACAATTTTAAGCATGAAATCTAAAATTTTTTAATAGGTAAATTTCCCAAACTTTATGGGCGAACCAATTTTAAATATTAATTACAAATATATTACATGTTTTATCTAATTAAAAATTCTCATTTTTTAAATAATAAAAAAAAATTACCTTAGGGTAATGTTTTGTTATTTTTCAAAGAAGTTTCATTTTTTTGATGAATAATGAAAAATATTACATTTTATTTAATATTTTTTCATATATTATTAATATAGAGAAATTATAAAATAAATTCGTTTTAAAATTTATTTGGATCAATTATATATTAATAAAACCAATTTAGGTAATTTGATAGAATATGACATTGAAATTTGATATATAAACAATTTATTCTTTTAATAATCTCACATAAAAACACTTCTTTTTTATTTTATCTATAGAATCAATTTTAAATCCCATTTCTCCAATTATGTTAGTTTAATCTCATAAAAATGATTCTTTATTTGGAATAAAGAATTTCAAGTTATGTTTTTCAGGAAATTTTATTTTTGCTAATGTAAAATTTACCATTGAAAAAAAATAATTTACCATAGTATAGGTAAAATAGTGATAAGGCTAAAAGATAAATGGTAAAATATTAACATAACTAAAAATATAATATTTTATGGGTAGTTTATGTAATTTTATAACCTATCTAGACACAAAAAAAATACATAATCTTATAATTTATTCAAATAAATTCCACCTCAAAGTGGTTTTAATTAATCATAAAATAATCATTATTTTTATAACTTTAACTGACCTATCCTCACGTATAATTACAACCTATAACCACCCCATTTCTACCAACAACCATGTATGTTTCTCAAATTTCTAACCAAACCTCTACTGCACATTATAAACACGTCCAAGTGATTCTGGGCCCATAAAAATACAAAATTCAAGGACCTTGAGGGATACTCACGGAAGTGATGTTAAAGATGTAATTTTCTCAAAACATATCTCTTATTTTCTTTAATTATTAAATATTTGTCTCAAATATTTAATACATATACAAATAGTAATTATAGAATCATAGAAATAATTGAATTTAATGTTTCTAATGGAATATATTAAATCTATCCCTTTAATTACATCCTCGTATTCAATGAAAAGAAAAAACATTTCATGTTATGCTGGTTAATCACCTCTGTGAATAAAAGGGATAGATTAAAAAATATTTCAATATTTATATTATATCACATTTCATGACCTGTAACTATTATATACTCATAGTAGATAATAAAACAAAACTACTTCGTGATGTTCATAAAAACAACTAAAATAAAATAAACATTTTTCCTTAACATTTTAGAAAATGAATTGTCCTCATGTATGAAATAAAAATGATATATGAGACCATTGAAACCCCTAAAATATAAATAATAATATTTCGTTAAAAAACAAGTGTTTCAATCAAATTTTATAGGAACATCCATAATTCATCGTTAAAAAATTGATCCTGAAACCACAAAACTATACACTAAAACTGATGAAAAAATGAAATATTATTAATGAAAGTGTCATAAGAAGTTATAATATGATAAAATAAGGTATTAAGAAGACTAAAATAGTTATTAACACTATATCACAATTATTTATGTGGTTATTGTATTAACCACTATAGGAAAAAGTGTGGCGCGAGTTTATATTATAATATTTACTTCTGTGAGATATATGTTTTATTCAATAATTATTTGTTTTTGTTTGTTTTTCTATAATTAAATTTGATATATCTTATCATTAACATAATTCTCTATATTTTATTAAAATCTTCATTTTATTGTAATTACATTTGGGAGATATAGGAATCAATAAAACATATTATGGTTAGGTAACTTTTAATCCAATTCCCTTTATTTGGGTAAAACCTCTACTTAGGTTTTTATAATTCTAATATTATCTGTGAAATGAATTTTGAATAAATTGTGATTTATTTATAATTTTTTATTTAAACTTATAGTTAATACATATATATTATTAATTTTATAAATTCTCTATTCAATAATAACTTATTTATAGAAAAATGTATTGGAAAAATTACCCTTTTAATATTTCCCCTAATCCAAATTCTCATTAATGACCATTAATTAAAAAATTGTTTCTAGAAATTCTATTTTATACTGGGAATTATTTTTTCATTTTATTTTAATAATTGTTTAAAATTTAAAAAATGTGTTGAGAAATATATTTTTTCTTTTCAAAATAATTTTCTTGGAATATTTTCCAAAAAATACAGAAGGACTGGTTTTTATCTTATATTTTTTGAGAGTATTTTACCAATATCATGTAAACATAATAATTTAATTTTTTTAAATATTATGTGATTATTTTAAAAGAAATTATTTTCTTTTAAATATATAAATTAATTAAAAATAAGCAATTTTCATGGATAAAATTGTCATCTTAACCCAAAATATTTCAATGATCTCATTTAAAATATTCCTATTTTCTTCAACATCCTTTCTTGAAAATGTTCATTCGTTGAGTTTGATCTATTATGATACCATATTCTATATTGTATTTAATGTTTTATGAACAATTCGACTGGGTTTGTACACTTTTGAATCCATTGTTATATTTCATGTTGTCATGCCTCTTGATAATATGACAATCCAAATTTTATTCCATGGGTAATACTTATGATTATTTAGTATGTTTGAAGACACATATGGCACACATAATTAAGAGAATTTTATAATGGTTGGGATTATATATTTATCCAATGCATTGGGTAATGATTTAGTCTCATGAGATTTAGTGGTTGGATAGAGGGTAAACATAATTCATTTATGGGATTTTATCCACCATGTGATACAGTAATTGATGTTATCTCTCACACATGTTTGTATCATGTGATATGTTATTTCTGCAACTTAGTATTTTCTGTTAGGATCTAATGGATCATGTTCTGTGATAATTTGTTAAATAATTTCTTATGAACAACTTATTTTTATTTCTTCAGTCATGATTTTTAGTATTGATACACATGGCATAATTTTAATATTTTATTTTCATGATAACATAGAATCATGATAATATTATGATTTAATGTTTGAATGACTTGAATAATCTTATTTTTACCAATTTTTTGAATTTTATCTTTGTTTCTTATATTTTACTTTCCACATGTTATTAGAAAGGATTTTAAAGAACTATTTATATAAGGGTTTAATATGGATGAGGTTGATGAGCTATTGTAAATGTTGGGTATAGTGGGTGATAAATTTGATTTTTATGAGCAAGTTTCTTATGAACACAAGTGGTCAAGTGTTTTTTCCTATTTCTATAATACTAGAAACGGTTAGTCAGAGGAAATCCTCTGACCAATTATTAATAAAAGGAAAATCATAAATCGAGTACATCAAGCTTGCAACACAACTACATATCATAGAAACCAGACCCGTCACCATCTCCATTATGGACTATTTCTTCTGCATTATCTGTTTCCCATTTGAAATTTTAAGTTTTGATGAAAAAGTTTATTTGAATTTACATTCATCGAAGACTAAAATGTAATGTATATGTTTTATCATCGGATATGAAATGACTTATTTGTGGATATTTTATTTGAAAACAAATCATAATTAATAATATGAATCATTTTTCACATCATGATCATTGTTATTTTTAACAAATATGAGAATAAAATATTTTTTTAAATATTTTTCCCCTAAATAACTTTTAATGTTTTCATGACTATTTTTATTCTTGAATCCACATTTTTATATTTCAAGGGTTCTATAAAAATGAAATTCATTGTAAAGTATTCATTAAATTTACATATTTGAAATATGTGATTTAAAAAACAATAGTGTATTTTAATTAGGAAATTATTCTATGATTTTTAAAATATATTTTAATCAACAACAATATACATTCATTAATATTATGATTTAATAGGGATATTACTTATATATATCATTCACAATATTAATCTGTATGGATTATAGTCACGTTTGAAAAGTTATTTATTGGGGAAAATATTATCAATCACTATGTTAGTTTGTCAATATGAATTATTATGTTTATTATATAATCAATTAATATTCATTTCAATGATATGATGAATATAATAGACTCGATATTTAATAATAAGGGCACATTATAACCCCATAATTCATTCAAAAGTCTCATGTGAAAATAGTTTCGGTGCTTGTAATATACCTTACCTAATTTTGTTTGATTTATAGGACAAGAAATCTATAGAATTATTAAGACATATAACAGTATTAATTCTATTTTTATAGAACATTTTGTTTTTATCCATGTGATTATTTATGTTATTATGTCATCCAATGATATATTCCTTATTTATGATAAACTTTATATATAATATTTGGTTTTTATTTGTTTATTCCACATTTTCCTGCATTTTTTATTATATGAAATGTTCTGATTAATACATTCACATACAGAGCATTTGATCTCACCCATTATATTAGTTTCCCCACCCTAAGATACAAATAAAGGATCATTTAATAAATTTACAGAAATACTAGAAAGAACTAAAAAATTTACAATTATATATCTTTGATGACTTTAATGTATTAAATTGAAATTGTAGGATAATATATTTTTTAAAATGGATGGTGAAGAAGCATTATTTTATTATTAAATAAAATAAAGGGCCTCTTTTAACTAGGTAGAGGGAGATCCATTACATAGCCCGAAGTTCCAGTGGGCTTGTAGCCCATTACAAAGCCCTTAGGGCCAAATTTTTGCCCCAATGCATATTCTGAGAATAGTATCCCACCTGATACAGTAGCAGCACAGTACTACCACTGCTAGAGTATCCTGCCACCACTATAGTACCGGCGGATCTATAGTACCGCCGCTGCTACAATACTGCTACAGTACCTACACCCGATGGTTTTTGGATGCCAATTTTTCATGTAGGATTATGGGGTGATTACTAATAATTCAAACCCCTACTACATTGAAGTATCGTCAATGTTTATAGTCCCTCGAAAATAATAAACTATCTAATAATTTTCCAAATGATATCATGTATCCTATAACAACATAGTAAAATAACTGGAAACATTGATTTATTGAATTCAGGGTGTTATAATGAGTAGGTGGGAGACTCTAGGGAGATTCCATATATAAACTATCACATCGTTTGATTCATATAGATCAGTGGTATAAGGACCCGACATTAAACATTACTTATTATTGAATTAAATGAATAATTCACATATAGTATATTTTCAGGTTTAGATTTTTAGAGAATTAGATCATAAATCATGCATTACATTCCACATTTAAACAATGTGGTTCCATAAAAGATAGTATTCATTTTTTCCCATCGACGGAAACATATTTAAAACAAAACATGGATTCTTTCACAAAACTTCCTTGACCCTATCATCACATCATATACCTTTCCCTTGACCTGTGAAAAACATTTCAAAAACATGGTATGAGCATAAAAAGCTCAGTAACGGATATAAAAGTACGAAATGAAAAAATTAGTCCATGTATGAAATCATACTTTACTCATAAAACATAATCACTTTAACATACCTACTAGAATCATGAATTCTTCATATAAATAATAAGACATAAAGGTAACTTGAGGCATTCATAACATTCTTACGTAGGGAGTAACTCTCTTGGTTACGTTTGGAATACCCATCATAGTATATTCCCTAAATCTCTTTAGAGAAACCTTAATGTTTAACTCCTTCACATTACCCAATGCATTAGAGAGCTATATCGGGATCACCCGCCCTTAGTTTATCACGGAACCACCAGTATTAATAACAATTCACAAGAACCATAACATAATCATATCAGATAAAACATGCATAAAAGAAACACAACATTTCCACATTTCAATCACAAGATATCAATACAGCACATTGATATAATAAAAACATTATGAAAACCATTTTCAATAACAAAATAAAATAAATGTAAAACATGGTATTAATTTTCCATTAAAAAAAGGTTATGGATTTTAGAGGAAGCCAAAACTAAAATAATGGTCATGGCGGTAGAGAAGTCATTTTCGCTGCATACGTACGACAAATAAAAACATTCCCTTTTTTCATTTAGTAAACGCTTCGTATAAAAAATATTCCTTTTGAATAAATGTAAAATTCAAAGGAGTTTATACACCATATAAAATAATGTTTTTTATAAAACAAAATATGCCTCAATGAAAGGAGATTGAGACGAAGTCCCTTACAAAGATGGTATCCTTGGATTAAGGATAAATCAATTACATAATTATGTGTGACAAATGAATACACAAAATATAAGTGGATATTATGTGTAAAAAAATCATAGATCATTCAAACATATTCATAGAATGACATATTAAAGGAGTATAAGTTTATCCCAAAGAATCAAAATTGGTTTAAGAAGTATCCTTGCAATAATTCGACAGCCTAACTACGTCACTTCAAACTTCAAAAAATTAGTTGATGAGAGATAAAAAGGGTATCTAATCACTTGGACATAAAATTTACATCAATAAGGATATATAAGAACATATCCCAACATTAAAATATGTAAATTAAATGACCCAACAAAATAAGTCTTTTAAAAAGAGGAGGGTGAAAAGTTCCCTTACGGACTTGGGTATCTTTCGAAACATACACCCCATGAAAGAAGGACAATACAACATTGATGTAAATACTCATAAACGAAATTATATTACACAAAGAGTAGAATAATGGGAAGTACATATACCACTCAAAGGAAATTGTGTCAAATGTAGCATAAATCTCACGGGAATAAAAGTGAGATGAAAGATACCTTACAAAAACTCATCAGCCTAACGGCGCCACTTAGAACTTGCAAAAATGGATTGATGAGATCAAATAGTTTCTCTAATCATATTAACATAACATTTACAGAAAGAGGAATATAAAATAACATCCCCCCACACAACAAAGAGGATCATAAAATAAGTGACATAAAGGAGAGTACTTAAAAAGAAAGAGAGAGGTTGGATCTCTTACGAAAATTCGGCAGCCTAACGGCACCAATCAAATCTTCCAAAATGGATTGATCAGAGAAAATAGGGTCTCTAATCATATGAACATAAAAATTATGGTATGATTAATATAAAATAACATCCCAATCATAAGAAAGATGAGCGTAAAACAAATGACATAAAAGAGTGTACTTAAAAAGAAAGAGAGGGGTAGGTTCCCTTACCTCAAGTCTGACTTGAATTGTTCTTTTCTTTATATTCCTGAATAATATACTTTGGTCAATTTATAATTTCTTAGGTACCTCATATAAGGATTATTATTCAGTTCATATCACATATTATAATGTTATAATAAAAGTTTAATAATGTTAGTTCATATTATACATTTTTGCTGATGTTTGGTACATGAGTAAAAATGATCTTGTTTGAAAATGATTGTCCATGTAATTATAAGTACATCATCTACAGAATATTATTAATGATTTAAATATCATATATATCCATTAAATATTCATTTTATACTATTCCATAACATTTTGAGATAAAAATAAAAGAAATGCACCATTCATGGAGACGGTAGGCCGTACGTACGCATGAAAGCTACTTTCATTTCATTGTCATATTAATGGAATTAAAAATAATTAAGAGATATATATTATAATTATAGTATAATATATATATTTAATATAGGTCCTATAATTTAATTAATTTAATTCTTTATACATTCCATTTATTGCATGAACGAGTCACATCACTTGAGGGGGCGGTAGTCCACATATCCTCTTATGAAATTATCGCAACTACACAACATGAAGAGCATAAAGGTATGTTTTAAATATAAAATACAGAAGCATATTGGAAACATAAATACCATATATATCATATATAAAATATAGTGACATCATAATGGAAACCATGAAAGGTGTTAAGAGAATATTGATCAATCATTGTTTTGTGAGGCAGTAACTCGCCATCCACAGAAACAGTATGTTCTTTAACCATTAGACGGAGGTGTGTGTAAGTGTGACTCTAATACTTCACATAAAAACATACTAGTACATTTTATATACTGGTGTTGTTACAAAATAAAGGAATAAAAAGAGTTTATGGGTTTGGAGAAGAAAAATAAAACAAAAGAACACAAGTGAAGACATTACCTTTAAATCGGGTAACTCTTTTTGGTTTGAACCAAAACAATTTCTTGAAGATAATTATGCAAAAGGTGAGGCTTCAATGAGGAAGAGAGGTATTTGCAGAGTTTAAATGGATAGAGTTTGGATGAGCCAAAGGCTTGAGAGGTGTGAGTAAGGTGGTAGAGGTGGGGGCCTTTTATAAGGGAAGAGGAGGGGCACACTTGGAATGTTATAAACTATTACTTTATTATAAAATGCTTTTCAGATTTTAAAGGTCCCAAAAGGATATATTTTGAGGATAATGTGATAAGGTTTCGAAATCCACCCATCCAATAGGATTTGGAAAGTGTACGACTTAGATTTATCCTTATCTTCTCATTTTATATAAATCGTTCATTTATGAGGTAATCACTAAATCATCATGGTGTCATAAATAAATTAATTTATTTAATGTATAAAAATTATAAAAAAATATCATCATGTATGAAATATTTTTAGCTTTCTAATGAATATTTATAGTCAAACATATGACTTGTATAACCACATTTAATTTCTTTTTTAGTAAAACATTACATTTTTGTGACATTTTAATTTTAACATTAAATAAAAAGTTATTAATGTCATTTTCCAACCAAAGTAGCTCCATGGGGTCTCCAAATTGACCCATGTATTTTCTTGGTCGGACATTAATCATCCAATAATTGTAGGACATGTTTCATGGTGATTTAATATTATTACAACATTATCTTTACCTTAAGTTAATCTAATTATCTTTAATTGCGATTAATAAAACTTAAAAGTTACTATTCACCAAAAAATTATTTTAATCTCATTGAACCAAATTTTAATTCCTAATTACAACCATGTATGTCAGATTTTTGAATATAAAATCATAGAAGTGGTAAAGTTTCATTTAAATGATAAATCAGTTTCTTTAACTACCACTTAGTGGTTTCACAATTCATCAAAAATTGAAGTTTTTCAGAAAAATACCAAAACATCACCCTAAAATATACTTGATATTTCGAATTCAAAAATGATGTATATTTTAGAAAATTAAAAATATATATGTTTCATTAATTAATTTAATAATTCATTCCCTCTGTCAAAACAAATAGCATGTTTTTAAGAAACTATATCTATTAAAAGATTGACACTAGTTTAAGTCCAATTTCAAAGTGAAATTAATTCCAATGAAAACCATTGGATTAAATGGTAAAAATATATTATAAATACACTTTAATCTCAATTAAAATGATAATCTATCCATATAAATAAATCAGATTAAGAGGAGGTTTGAATTAAAATGCAACATTTTCACTAAAAATGATCTTTATCAGAAAAATAACAAAAATTTACACAAAGTAAATTTTGATGTCCAGATTCTAGAGAAATATTTTATTTTTTCAAATACGACATATAAAATTGTCAAAAGTATATTTAAAAAGTTTTATCCATCAAAAGGCGGTTTATCGACCTTTTAAAGAATATTAGAAGATATATGCCTAAAATTGGATTCATTTGCATTTTAAGCCTCTAACATTTATTGGATAAAAGTAAAAATATTTGAAAAACATATATAATCATTTTTTAGTTAGTTCTGTTCATTCCTTCCATTACAATGGCTAGGCGTTAACTACCATTTAAAATAATATTATTTTATTATTAGAGTGCAAAGTAATATTTCAAAAAAACTCTTTGTTGTGTGTTGGGTACGCCATCGAGCATAACATTCCCTTTAAAGTAATATTAATATTTCATTCAAAAATATGTATAAATATGAATATGTCATATTCTTTATTTACCTAAGGTGTTACATCCTTCCACCCTTTTGGGAATTTCATCCTTGCAATTTTAAAATTGGGCTTGGAAATTTCATTGAAAATCACACATCGGAACAAGAGTCAGTAAAACTATCACTTTAAAATAAAGAAAGAGAATTACAAAGGTCACCCGAGTTAACCCATACTAGGATTCCATAGAGGAAAACATGGACATGGAGGAGAAAACAAAGGGTCATGTTCTGATGGAGAGTGATAGAAAACATGTTTAGGAGAAAGTTAACAACAAGAAAATCACAAACTTATGATGGGTTAAACGGTATTTGTGTCCCCGGTAGGAAAAATTAACAGACAACATTTTTGTTTTAAGTTACTTTTCATTGAGGAATTTATTTATGAGCTTAACTAAAACATAAGTAATCATACTTAATTATCATGTTGACTTTCAACTTTTACTAGATTTATTACACAAACTCATATTTTCTACAAAAGACGAGTATTAATGATGACTTGTTCACATTAAGAGAGCTATAATCAGCATCTAGAGAATCACCTAATCCACAAAAGAGAAAAATATACATCCCATGTCTTTAGACCATAACCAAAACTATCACAAAAAGGTTTTTATGAGATCAAATAATACCCAAAAAGGATAATACTTTATAAAAACAGTCTCCTATTAATCTCCAAAATTTGTCGAACAATACGCAAAATTCAACAAATACCATTCAATAAACATCTATCCATAAAATTCTTCAAAGTAATAAAAACTAAGACTGAAACCAAAATCTCTGAAGGATTTAATCATGTAGTCTTCCATGATAATCCTTAAAATTTATCTCTAAATAACATCAGTTACTCTTAAAGTCTCATACTGAAAAGTAATTAACCTAATCACATATCTTCCATGATAGGTTACTAATTTCCATAGATAAGCCAAAATCAAATTATTCTAGATTCATAAGATCATATAACTAAAAATAATTTGTCAAACTAACCAGGGACTTCATGTAGTCCAGTGGTAGGTGATAAATACCAGTCTCACTTTGGTTGTGTGTTTGATTCATGTATCTTCGTCAGATGCGACAGGTTGTCACACGGTCTGTGTGTTGTCATTTTTCCAAAACTACATAATTCTTATAAAATTACCCAAAAAGCGGTAAAATATTCAAAAATAACCATAATATATTTTAACCTCAAGTTTATCTCATTCCTTTCATATTCCATCATATCATAGAGTGACACATAATTTACTAAAAAGTAAGGATCATATAAACCCTAATGGTTACCGTTATAATTATTACCTGAACTTCCACATCGAGTTGGTTATCTCGTACATGATGCATTAAAGAACTCACCAAGGTTCAAGTGGTTGATCATGCATCCTAATAGTTGGTTTAGAATAACCACAATATTTCTCCTTGAATCCTCAATTTCATCCAGTCTCTTAATCAGAGAACCACCACAGTTGCCTTCAAACCCATTGTCACTTTGGTGCATGCTAGATCAATCCATTTACTAAAACCAAAAAGGTGAGTGTGAGTATATCAACAAAATCATCATGTACTAAAGAGTAAGATAAACACTAATATATACTTATTTATTCACTTTATCTAAAATATATGACTCTTTCTGAAATACTAGACATTATGGTAATGTCACTTATTCTAAAAGAATGCCCTAACATCTAAAGTTATCTAAACTGACCTCTGATACCAACTATAAGGACCCAGCCTTAAACATTACTTATTATTGAATTAAATGAATAATTCACATTGAGGATCTTTTCATGTTTAGAGTTTTAGAGAATTAGATCATAAATCATGCATTACATTCCACATTTAAACAAAGTGGTTACATAAAAGATAGTATTCATTTTTTCCAATCGACGGAAACATATTTTTTAACAAAACATGGATTCTTTCATGACACTTCTTTGACCCTATCATCACATATTTTACCTTTCCTTTGACCTGTGAAAAACATTTCAAAAACTTGGGATGAGCATAAAAAGCACAGTAAGGGATATAAAAGTACGAAATGAAAACATTAGTCCATGTATGAAATCATACTTTACTCATAAAACATAATCACATTAACATACCTCATAAAATCATGAATAAATCATAGAAATCATAAGACATAAAGGTAAATTGAGGCTTTCATAATATTATTACATAGGGAGTAACTCTCTTGGTGACGTTTGGAATACCCATCACAGTATATTCCCTAAATCTCTTCGGAGAAACCTTAACGTTTAACTCCTTTGTGTTACCTAATGCATTGGAGAGCAATGTCGGGCTCACCCGTCCTTAGATTATCATGTAACCACCCGTCTTCATAATAATGCCCATGAACCATAACATAATTGTATCACATAAAACATGCATAAAATAAATATAAAATTTCCACATTTCAGTCACAAGATATCAATACAACACATTGATATAATAATAACATTATGAAAACCATTTTCAATACAAAAATAAAATAAATTTAAAACATGGTATTTATTTTCCATTAAAAAAGGTTATGTCTTGTAGAGGAAGCCGAAAATGAAATAATGGTCATGGCGGCGGATAAGTCATTGTCGCCGCATACGTACGAAAAATAAAAACATTCCCTTTTGTCATTTAGTAAAAGCTTCATATAAAAAATATTTATTTTGAATAAATGTAAAATTAAAAGGGGTTTATACACCGTATAAAATAAAGTTATGTATAAAACAAAATATTCATCAATGAAAGGATATTGAGACAAAGTCTCTTACAAAGATGGTATCCTTGGATTAAGGATAAATCAATTACATAATTATGTGTGACAAAAAAATACACCAAATATAAGTGGATATTAAGTGTAAAAACATCAGAGATCATTCACACATATTCATAGAATGACATATTCAAGGAGTAAAAGTTTATCCCAAAGAATCAAAATTGGGTTAAGAAGTTCCCTTGGAAAAATCCGACAGCCTAACGACGTCACATAAAACTTCACAAAATGAGTTGATGAGAGATAAAAAGGGTATCTCATCACTTGGACATAAAATTTACATAAATAAGGATATAGAAGAACATATATAAAAATTAAAATATGTAAATTAAAAGACCCAACAAAAAAATTCTTTTAAAAAGAGGAGGGTGAAAAGTTCCCTTACAGACTTGGGTATCATTCGAAACATACACCCCATGAAAGAAGGACAATACAACATTGATGTAAATATTCATAAACGAAATTATATTACATAAATATTATAATAATGGGAAGTACATATACCACTCAAATGAAATGGTGTCAAATGTAGCCTAAATCTCACGAGATTAAAAGTGAGATGAAAAATCCATTATAAAAACTCAACAGCCTAACGACGCCACTTAAAACTTCCAAAAATGGATTGATGAGATCAAATAGGGTCTCTCATCATATTGAAATAAAATTTATAGCAAGAGGAATATAAAATAACATCCTCCAACATAAAAAATAATAGCTTAAAATAATTGACAAAAAAGAGAGTACTTAAAAAGAAAGAGATAGGTTGGATCTCTTACGAAAATTCGGCATCCTAATGACGCTAATCAAATCTTCCAAAATGGATTGATGAGATAAAATAGGTTCTCTAATCATATGAAAATAAAAATTACAGTAATATTAATATAAAATAAAATCCCAATAATAAGAAATATGATCTTAAAAGGAATGACATAAAAGAGTGTAATTAAAAAGAAAGAGAGGGGTAGGTTCCCTTACCTCAAGTCTAACTTGACTTGTTTGTTTCTTTATATTCCTGAATAATAAACTTTGGTCAATTTATAATTTCATAAGGAACTAAATTAAGGATTATTATTCATTTAATATCACATATTATAATGTTATAATAATTTTTTAATAATGTTAGTTCATATCAGACGTTTTTGTTGATGTTTGGTACATGAGTGAAAAATGCACTTGTTTGAAAATGATTGTCCATGAAATTATAAGTACATCATCTCTAGAATATTATTAATGATTTAAATATCATATATATCCAGTACATATTCATGTTATACTATTCCATAACATTTTGAGATAAAATTAAAAGAAATGCACCGTTCATGGAGACGGTAGGTCGTACGTACGCATGAACGATACTCTCATTTCTTTGTCATATTAATGGAATTAAAAATAATTGAGAGATATATATATATATATTATAATTCCATAATAATATATATATGTTATATAGGTCACATAATTTCATTAATTTCATTCTTTATACATTCCATGTATTGCATGAACGAGTCATATCACCTGAGGGGGCGGTAATCTACACTTCCTCGTATGAAATTATCGCAATTACACAACATGAAAAGCATAAAGGTATGCTTTAAATATAAAATACAGAAGAATATGAAAATCATAAATACCATATATGTCATATATAAAATACATTGAAATCATAATGGACACCATGAATGGTGTTAAGAGAAGATTGAACAATCATCGTTTCGTGAGGCAGTAATTCTCCATCCACAGAAACAATATGTTATTTAACCATTAGACGGAGGTCTGTGTAAGTTCAGCTCTAATAATTCACCTAAAAACATCCTAGTACATTTAATATACTGTTTTTGCTACAAAATAAAGGAATAAAAAGAGTTTATGGGTTTGGAGAATCAAAATAAAACAAAAGAACACAAGTGAAGACATTACCTTTAAATCAGGTAACTCTTTTTTTTTTGAACCAAAAGGGATTCTTGAAGAGCATTCTGGATAAGTTGAGTCTTCAATGATGAATATAGGGCTGTGGGGAGATAAAATGGGAAGTGTTTGGCTGAGCCAAAGGCTTGAGAGTTGTGAGTAAGGTGGTAGAGGTGGGGGGCCTTTTATAAGGGAAGAGGAGGGGCACTCTTGGAAATTTATAAACTATTACTTTATTATAAAATTCTTTTAAGATTTGAAAGGCCCCAAAAGGATATAGTTCAAGGATAAGGTGATAAGGTTTTCAAATCCAAACATACAATAGGTTTGTGACAATTTAACGACTTATATTTCACAATATTTTCTCATTTTATTTAAATCGTTCATTTATGAGGTAATCACTGCATCATCACGATGTCATAAATAAATTAATTTATTTAATGTAAATAAATTATAAAGAAACTATCATGATATAAGAAATCTTATTATCTCTCTAATGAATATTTATAGTCAAAAATATTACTTGTATAACCCCATGTAATAATTGTTTTAGTAAAATAATACATGTTTGTGACATTTTAATTTTAACTTTAAATAAAAAGTTATTAATGTCATTTTCCAACCAAAGTGGCTCCATTGGTTCCCCAAGTTGACCCATGGATTTTCTAGGTCGTCCATGACTCATCCAATAATGGTGGGAGATGTTTCAAGGTCATTTCATATTATTATAACATTATCTTTACCTTAATTTACACTAATTACCTTTAATCGCGATTAATAAAACATAAAAGTTACTATTCACCAAAACATTATTTTAATCTTTTTGAACCACATTTTACTTACTAATGAAAACCATGTATGTCGGATTTTTGAAAATCAAATCACATAAGTGTTAAATATTCATTTAAATGAAAAATCAGTTTCTTTAAGTACCACTTAGTGGTTTCACTATTCATCAAAAATTGTTGTTTTTTAGAAAAATACCAAAAATTCACCCAAAGATATATTTCATATTATGAATTCAAAAATGATGTCTATTTTAATTAATTCAAAATATAAAAGTTGGATTAATTAATTTAATAATTCATTCCTGCTGTCAAAACAAATAGCGTGTTTTTAAGAAACAATATATATTAAAACCTTGACACTAATTTAAGTCTAATTTCAATGTTAAATTAACTCCAATGACTGCTATTGGATTAAATGGTAAAAATATATTGTAAATACACTTTAATATCAATTAAAAATATAATCTATCAATATAAATAAATCATATTAAAAGGAGTTTTTGAATTAAAATGCCATATTTTCACTAAAAATGATCTTTATCGGAAAAATAACAAAAATTTACACAAAGTAAATATTGATGTCCAGATTCTAAAGAAGGATATTATTTTTTCAAATAAAACATATAAAATTGTCAAAATTATATTTAAAAATGGTTCTCCATCAAAAGGCGGTTCATCGACCTTTTAAAGAATATTAGAAGATTTGTGCTTAAAATTGGATTCATTTGAATTTTAAGCCTCTAAAATTTATTGGATAAAAGTAAATATATTTGAAAAACATATATAATAATTTTGTAGTTAGTTCCATTCAATCCCGCCATTACAACGTCTAGGAGTTAACTACCATTTAAAATAATATTATTTTATTGTTAGAGTGCAACGTAAGATTTCTAACAAACTCGTTGTTGCGTATTGGGTACTCCATCGAGCATAGCATTCCCTTTAAAGTAATATTAATATTTTATTCACAAATATGGATAAATATGAAAATGTAATATTCTTTATTTAGCTAGGGTGCTTCAAGTGGTCTCTCAATATTGAATATTTTTAACACCCATTAATGAGGTCTAATAAATGATATGGAATCACGGTACGTGGATATATAATTGCATTTCACTAATATCCACTTCTGCCACCACCACCTTCAAATGTTCTAGACTGTGATTAATGTGGTAAAGGTTATATCTATAGAAAAATTCACTCATTTAAAGAAAATAATTAGTTAAGGATATACTTTATCATTGTATAATATATGTCATTTCTATATCGTAACTTATTATTTTATTACAAAACATGTGTCATTATTTTATTATATCATAAATAGAAAAATATTTATAAATACATGTATAGACTACAGATTTACCACATTGGATAAATACTACTCCCAATGGTGATTACCCTCCAATTTACAATTTTTTTATTTTCTAAATGGTCACTTTGGGGTATATTGGTAACCAAAGAATCATAGGTAGAACATCACTTGGGATCCACATGGGTGAGTAAAATTCAAAATAAAAAATTCACAAATTAACAAAACTGAGGAATTCATGATCAGTGATAAACCTACATAACCAAAAGTAACATCACCTTACATCAATAGACACCCCAATTTTTGACACCATTAAACACCATCATCATTCTCTCTAACGTCCGTCTAGACAACTAACTAAACCTTTATCGTCTCCATCATTCATCACCACTAGTGCTGATTTCTAGAGAAAACTTATCTAGAATATCCACAAATAACCAACCTTGTCTTCATGTCACACATCGATATAAAACTACAATGTCACAAACATAAAAGAATCATAAAATATTTACACAAATTGAAATACTTCATTGATGAGCCAATCTCCCCCAAAATACCATAATACACATGAACTACATCTCTCAAAATGTTGTTTAAGACCCTCTCTACCATCTAATAGGGAATGAAGTTGATATCTATGATGTCATAATAGGGTTGAGAATATTGAATCCTCAATGAGGTACCATGATAGAAACCAAATCATGACCTATAGGTGAGAGGTGTACCTACATCAAAACATCAAACTAGAAAATAGATAATCCTTAACAAAACAACACCATACCACACTACTCTAATAGAAGGATCAATCCTAGACCACATCAACAGTGTAGATCTAAAATGTCCGAAACCAAATATACCAAAAAAATGTTAAAATGAAAAAAAAAATTAAATGAAAACAAAATTAGAAAAAATACATAATGATCCATGTTGAAAAAATTGCAAGGTATGTGCCAATAAAGAAACCGAACTCAGACTGTTGCCTTCCCTCCATCAATGCCACCGCAAGTAGGGTCAGATCATGAATTGAACAGAATCAATGTGGATCAATACACTATGGGTAGGCCAATAAGGGAAGTGGTAAATATAGGCACCAGACAAATCCAATAGAACTAACACATTCTAACTAAATCTCTAGAAAATATACCAAAAAATGGTGGAATGATTCCCATGTATTGACATAATGACATGTGTCAATCATCGTGTGATGTCCATGCCAATAAGATGAATTTTTCAAGAAGTGATATGAAAAAAATAGATAGAAGAGATATGATGGATAAATGTGAAATGTGGATATTATTTTCTTCAAGAAATACATAAAAGTCATAGGAGAAAGGATATAAGAAGCATCAGGACCACCAAGAGCCGAGTGACTTTGAATCCATATTCTTGAGTTATTGATTACTCTCCATACAACCTATAATATTAATGATATTTCTAACACCATATAGTGGGGATATTTGGGATTTTATTAGGGTCGAAAGAATTCATCATGAAATTATAGTGACTATAATATTTTATACATATCATTACATGATTTTAATCATAATAAAGCATCATATTTAAATCCAAGATCTTAAATTCTACTATCTTTGAAGTCTATGTACATAAAACTGATAACATCGGACTAAAAAGAGCCTTTATTTATTTAATATTCATAAAGGCCTCCTAAAATTTATTGTGCTCATAAATCATCAGAGGATAACCTAGGGATAAAGTAAATAAAGGGATGAGCTAAAATGAACAGAAATGGAATAAACATATGAATAAATCTTTGGAACATATGTTAGAAGTCTAGACGTAATGATATAAAAAGGCACAGAACTTATGAAATAATAACATATAAAAATAGTATAATATAAAAATTGAGTCACAATAATATGGAAACAAAATATAAAAATGACTTCATCAAGAGTCAATGCTCGTTCTATATAGATTATCAGGATTCAATTTTTACCACCCAGACTATTTCACATAGTAGCATGAGTCAAGGTTAACTGCCAATACCGTTGCACGAAATGTCTCATGAGACTCAAAATAACCCAATAAAATTGAGTTCTATATGGGTGCACCCATAAATTTTTTTTAATATGATTTACTCATATAGAATCTTACATAATCAATGAAACATATACATAATCTTTACCTATAGTATTATTTTGGTATCATAATAATGTCATATAGCATAACAAATGAGAGTGTCATAAAAATTCCCATAAATAAAAGGAATTATATCATGTATGGAAAATAATTGGGTATAATATGAATATATCATAAAAAGTGATGTCAACTTGTAGTAATAAAATGTAATAAGAGTACTTAAGAAACATTATAATAAATCTATTATAGTGTGGTTAAAGAAAAATATCATCAAAAATTTAAAAACTAAAAGGTAATGAACTTTTATATAAAAAACAAGTGAATGAAGAAGGTTCTAAAAATAAAAATATTAATTTTATTAGTATAATTTTTGATTATAATAGGTTATACCATGTACATGAAAATAGGTTATAACTTAGGAAGTTCCCTAAAACTGGTTTTCTTATCATGAAGAATTGAGAAGGGAACCACTTAAGAACGTGTATATACTAGAAATCAAATTATGAATGGAGCATGATAAATTATTTTGGATCATTGAGGCATCATTTATAAGACTTACATTAAAATAACATAAAAATTTATTTGAGTAAAAATTATGATAGATCATCCTGAAGGAATAATAGAGGTTCAGGTAGAATCCATTAACCTATGTCTAAAGGTATTCTTCCAGAGAGATTAAGTTCCTTGATAACCAAATTATATTCATTAATTTATATATATATAACCTATACTACATTTAATTGGTTTACTGTAACCTTATTAAGTTAATAAATGACCTTTTTGATGTGTTAATAGGTTCCATATCATTGTTTGGGTGGTTTTGTTTAAATGATTTTGAGGATTTGTTTAACAATATACATTTTAGGATAAACAAGTAATAAGAGATTGGTTGAATCAAATAGAATATTCATGTTATTAGTGAACATTCAGAATATTACATGGTTATAAAATTCATTTTGTTATTTGTAATGAATATGAATCAATATATAAAACGTTAATGATTACTATTTTTGTTAATTGGGGAGTTTTCATCACATTATAAACATTTTTTATTATAAATTTATATCAGTTATAAAAAAATATTTCGACACATAAAATAAGTTTTTATGAAAATATTATAGTTTATTTCAACCAAAAAAATGGTTTCATGAATAGAATTAATGATGGTAATAGAAATGGAAAACATATAATAATTAAATGTGATAAAATAACACATATTAGATGGAGTTTTCATTTCTAGTATAATATGATGGGAAAGGATAACTGATGATTAATTATTCCATTATAAAGAAATTAATGTACACATAATGTAAGAGATTTTTCAAAACATTTTTCTGAATGGATTTGTAGAAATAAAAATAAGCAAATGAACTTGAAATAAAATAAATGAATCAAAAAGATAAATTTACCTCTTGAATATACCTTCCTTTAGTGGCACTTTAGGGAATAGTATTTAGACTTTTGAAAATACCGAGGGATGCTATATATGGGGAGGATCTTGGAAGTAATTTTAATCATAATTTATAAAATTCACAATGTTATAGAGAAGTCATGATAAGCGGGGGTGATGGTGGTTTATATAGTGGAGGAGTAGATGGGATTCCCATTATTTTAATCATTTGATTTAATATTTTTCCTCCATACTGTGAATATTATTGATTCTTGTGATAAAAATATTAAGTAGAATATGTAATTTCTAAACAAGGATTATTACCAAAGAAACCATCATACATTACTCCATAATTCATTTATTAACCTATTTTATGAATTATTGTATTTAGCTATTCATAAAAAATTCATGTATTTCATAAAAATCCCAAAAATTCACCCAAATTATTTTTCGACAATTAGATTTAAAAAATAACCTCCATTTTTTAAAAAAAATCGAAATAGGATAAATGTTAAATTTAATTTAATTCATAATTTACTTGAGAAATAAAAATTTTAAATTTAAAACTTCTTTTCTAGAAATTTGAAAAATTAATTATGGTATCTAAAAATCCTCATATTATCATAAGTCTTAAAAATAAATATTTATGAAAAAATAAGATGAAAATAAATTTAATTTTTAATATAAGGACCCTCCCATAAACATTACAGAATTTGAATTACGTTAATAATTCACATTGAGGATCTTTTCAGGTTTAGATTTTTAGAGAAGTTGGCCATAACAATTACATTACATCTCAAATATAAAAATGTAGAAAATTATACTCAGTATCCATTTTTTCATAATATAAAATCTCTTTAAATAAAATAAGAATCTTTTTCTTGATATAAATGATCTTGAATTCTTGATTTCACTTAGCCAACCTTTAATCCAATAAAAAAAGTTTAAAAACATGGGATGAGAAAAAAAAAGCATAGAAAGGGTTATAAAACAAGGATGGAAAACCATTGTCCAACAATACATTCAATTCTATGAAATAATTACATTAAATCTTTCAAATAGTCCACAAGATCATATGATTTATTAATAACACAAGGAAATCATAAATCATAAATTTTACTTCTGTTATCCATAACATATTTACGTTGTTTCTTTCATAGCTATGTAGGTAGTTACATTTGGAATACCGATCATAGTATATTCCCTAAATTACTTACGATAAACATTAATGTTTACCTAAATCATGTTACTTAATGCATCAGAGAGCTATCTAGGTCTCACCCACACTAGGTGTATCACATAACCACCTATATACGTAAACAATGAACAAGGCCAATAAGATATTCATAACACATAAAACAAACATAAAGGAAAGACAACATTTCCACATTTCAATCATAATATATCATTTCAAGATATTGAAATAATCAATCAATTATCAAAACCATTTTCAATACCATAATATATAAAAAGAGTATATGGTATTTATTTTTCTTTTAAAAACACTGCATCTTTTAAAGGAATCCAAATATCAGATAATGCTCGCAGAGGTAGAAAGGTCGTTTTTACCGCATACGCTTAAGAGACAAATTCACATGGCCATTTTTGTAAAATATTCACTAAAAAAGATTCCATTTGAATGAAATTTAATGTTAACAGAGATTATACACTGTATAAAATAATGTTTTGTAGAAAAAAAGTATGCCTCAATGAATGGAGATTGAGACGAAGTCCTTTACGTCCAGTCCGACAAGACTCATTTGTTCTTTAATCTCATGAAAAATAAACTCAAGTTAATTTATACTAACTTAAAAACTTTTTTCAAGTTTATTACCACTTTTTTCTTACATATTACCTTGTTAAAAACAATATATAATCATTAGAGTAAATAATCATCATTTTGAAGATATTTGGTACTTGAGTCATAAATGAACTTCTTATAATTACATTTTATCCAAGTGGTCAATAGTTTGTTATCTCTGAAATGAAATTCAGGATTTAGATATCATATATGTCATATATATCTAGTATATATATATGTATATATAATAGTACATAACATTTGTATATGTGAAATTAATTGCACCGTTCAGGGTGACTTTAAGTTGTATTTACGCATGCACACAAATTTCATTTTTATATCCAATTTAATTGAATGAAAAATTATTGATAAATAGGTATATTATATTTCTAGTATAATATCATATAAAATTTCATTAACTCCATCCTTTATACATTCAACATATGGCATGAACAAGTCATATCACTTTAAGGGGGCGGTTGTCCGCACTCCCTTAAATAAAATTAGCGTATTTACACATTATGGAAACCATAATGGTATAATATAAATGAAAAATGAATAATCATAGAGATAATATAATATATAGTATATTTAACATATAAATAAATTTCCATCATAATGGCCACCATGAGAGGAGGTATGAGATAATTGAACAATCGTCGTTTTGTGAGGCAGTAGTTCGTCATCCACAGAAACAGTATGTTCTGGATCCATTAGATGTAGGTGTTTTGATGTGGAGTTTAAATTCATCACATAAAATAACCTAGAATATTTAATATACTAATGTTGTTATATATTAATGGAATAAATTGAGCATAGGGGGTTGGAGAAGGAAAATAAAATAATGAACTTGAGAGAAGACGATGCACTAAAAGTGGGTAACTCTATTTGATTTGAACAAAAAGGCTGTCTTGATGGGTCTTCAGCATTATGTAATGCTTCTAGTAGGAATAGAGGGATTTGGGGAGCTTATTTGGGATGAGTTTGGATAATCCAAGGGGCTTGATAGGTGTGATTAATGGGTTAGAGGTGGTTTCCTTTTATAAGGGGGGGGAGGGGATCTTTAGGAAAGTTTGAAATATTATTTTATTATAAAATGATTTTCAGATTCAAAGGGTCCAAAAAATATTTAATTTTAAGAAAAGTTACATATACGTAGAAATAAAATAATCCAATAATAATTGAAAAGTTTTTTGATATTTTTTAACCCATATCTTTTTTATTTAACTCTTTGTTAACTTATTTATCTTTTATCATGTCCCCTAATATATTCATACTATATGGTTAATATATTTACTATAAATTTAAAAGAGACTAAAAATAAATTTTTAATGATCATTTTAACATCTTATATCCCATTTAGAATAATCATTTACTTTTAGGACTATTTTATCATTTAATAAAATATTGATTGATTTAAAAACTCTTTTATGTCAATTTTAGTACTATTGATATCTTGAATTTTTATAAAATCCACACCCACTTGATTATTTCTTAAAAACATAATTAAATAAAAGATAACAAGTACCAATAATCTATAAAATTAGTTTACGGAATTTGAAGGTTAAAAATTAATTTATTTTAATAAATATAATATCATTTATTTGAATCCTTTATTAATGAAGCAATTACTGCATCACCAATGTGTCATAATTAAATTTGATTATTTAATGTATAAAAAAAATAACACGATATATGAAATATTTTTAAATTTCAATGGAATATTTATATTCAAAGGGATCACTTATATAAAATTATATACATTTTTTTTACTAAACGATATATGTTTATGTTATTTGTTCCATTAAATTAATTAATATAAAGGGGAATTTTCACTTACAAGTGGCTCCATGGATTCCCTAAATCAACCTAAGGATGTCCATGGTCAGACATGTATTAGAAAATATAATATGGAGTCTTGTTAGTGTAATTTAATATTATTATAATATTATAATTTTACCCTTATTTACCTTATTTACCCTTTAACCATGCTAAATAAAATAATTATTGAAGTAAATATTCAGAATGTATAAAAATAAAAGTTAACTTTTTACATAATTTGGTCTTCTTTATTCCTAATATGGAATCCATATTTTCAAACTCAAATCAAAGAAGTTGCTGAAATTAATTTCAAATTAATTCTTGTTGTCAAAACAAAAAGAGTGTTTTTAAGAAATGATAACTATCAAAAGATTTACCATTGTTTATTATCAATTCAAGAGAGAAATTACTTCCATTTACCAACATTGGATTAAATGGTAAAAATATAATATAATTCATAATTAAAACAAATTAAAATAACTATATATCTATATAAATAAATTAGATTAAAAGGTAGTTTTGAATTAAAATGCAGTATTTTCACTATTCATTAAAAAATTAAGATTTTCATATAAATACGAAATTTTTATCCAATGAAAATTTTGATATCCCAATTATAAATAAAAATATTATTTTTTCAAATATAACTATTAAATGTGATGAAATCTATATTTAATAATTTTTCTCCATCAAAAAGATGTAAATCAACCTTTTAAAGAATATTAGAGTGTTTATGCTTAAAATTGGATTCATTTACATTTTAATATTAAATATTTTATTATATAAATTAAAAAATATTGAAAAAAATTTATAATCATTTTTTTAGTTCAGTTCATTCCCGCCAATATAACTGCTATGCGTTAACTACCATCTAAATTTATAATATTAATATTACAAAATTTTCTGGTATAACTCAACTTGTGCAACGTATGATTTAAAAGAAACCCATTGTTGCATATCAGTCACACCATTGAACATTTCATCCCATTTAAAGTAAAATTAATATTTAATTCATAAATAGTAATAAATAAAAAATGTCATATTATATATTAACCTAAGATGATACATCCATACCCCTATTGGAAATTGTGTCCTCACAAATTTATTCACTTATCAAATTAAAGGGAGTATTTATCCCTAATAGAATTTTCAGATTCCCACATTACCTCTTCAACCATATGGTTTCCTAAAAAAACATTTACCTGTTTAATTAACTAATTTCACAAAAGTTTCTCTCTTCAGTCAAGAATCTAGACTGGTTGTTCCTAAAAAAAATATTGTCTTCTAACTGAACTACCTATATACTCAAAACATGAGATGAATTCGAAATATACATTATCACCATTGAAAAATGAAGAACATTATATACCAGGGATAAAAATGGAGGTAAAGAAACTTTATATGCAACTGATCCAACTTTTTCCAGGATTTCATAGGGTCCAACAAACCTTGGACTCAACTTTTATTTCATTCCAAAACGCATCACAATTTCCATGTTGAAACTTTGAGAACGTAATGATAACCAACCTCAAATGAAAGATCCATCCTATAGTTATCCACATAAATTTTTTCTTTTCTATGAACTAATATCATTTTCTTTTGAATAAATTGAACATTTTATTCTATCTCTTCAACCAATTTTGGGGCCATCAGTTTCCTTTCACCTACTTCATCCCAAAAAGAAAGAGTTTGACATCACATTCTATATAATTCCTAAAATGGTCTCATATCTATACTATAATGAAAATTTTTATTAGAAGATAATTCAAAAAATGGAAGATGTCGGTCCAAACATACATTGTAATACATTGAGAAAGCTCATAGAATATCTTTTGATGTCTGAATTGTTCGTTCTGACTTCCCATCTGATTGTGGATGAAAATTTGTACTAATATTAAATTCATCATCCAACGACATCTGAAGGACATTCTGCAATATATAAGTTAACCTATGATCATTATTGGATACAATTAAAATGGGAACTCCATGAAACATGACTATTTATTTAACATACAATCGATAAATATGATTTAAAGACAATGTATCTTTGATAGGAAGGAAATTAGCTGATTTAGTCAATCGATAAACAATAAAATTGATTATATTGTTACCTTGAGATTTATTTGGTAATCACAAGATAGAATCCATGGACACATTTTACCATTTCTACAGTGGCACCAATTAAGGCTGGAGAATCCCTTTAGGTAAGTGCCGCTCTGCTTTAACCTATTGACAATTCTAAAACATCACAGTAAAGTCAACAATATCTCTTTTCATCCATCCCAATAGTAATACTCCTAAAGATCTCTGTACATATTATTACTACCAGGATGAACTGAAAATGGAGAACAATGAGATTCACATAATAACTCTTTCATCAACTGTGAATCTCATAGAAACCATAATATCTTCCCATGTAACACCCCGACCCCAGTTACCCAGAGTCGGTGCATTATTTTAATACATTGGCATGATTACAAGGAATCGTGTCCTGAAGGACCGATCAGTTTAGTAGTCTTGGAAAATAGATTACATACATGAATGTTACATCACACTTTAAGACATACAAATCAACATATATAATCTTTATGAATGCCATTATTACCTTGGCTTAACCCTGCATATCAATCAAAATACACTTCTTGGAATCCTGGGAAAAATAAAACATAGAAAGGGGTGTGTTCAAACGTTCAGTAAAGGTAAGCAATACATCGAAAACTTTCATAAATAAGGATAAACATTTAAGGAAATGTATGACTAAAACAAAAGCCTGTGAAACTTGAACTTAAGCATAATATGACAAAAATAAAATGAAATAATGCCATTAACTTATTCGCATGGATATTTTGCTATTCGAATAATCACATACAATATCACTAACCACTTTCATAATGATGGAATGCATATTGCCATACTATTATAACCACGTAGCCAAGGCCTCGTTCCAAGACTACAAATAAGATTTTGTCACTGCCTTGTGCAAAGACACTAGTTTGTCTCTTGAGACCTACTGATGCAATTTTTTAGAAGATACTTACGTTTAAAATTTATAAAATATACTCCAGTGTTTTTCTAAAAACAATATGCAAGATCCTAAAAATAAAATAACAAATTCTGAGACTTCTCGACTAATTACAGGTCATGATTGGTCCATGCCCAATCCCTTCATGTCTACCACACTCGAGAGTCAGGTTTTCTGAAAACATTTTTAAGCTTACGTTAAATACGTATTCATTTGCACTGGATTTTTATATATTTGATAGAAATATCTCTTTTTCATGAAAACATTTAAAAGTCACACAATTTAGAAAAGAAGTCATTAAAAGACATTTTTTGAATCAAAGTGTCCCATACCACTTTGAAACTTTTGAATGGAATTAACATTTTAAAAACATTCATGTCGATATAAATAAATCCTTAAAAACCATTTTAAAGACATGGACATTAATGAGAATGATTTAGAAGAATCAATATTTAAATCATTTGAAATGATGTTTTAGTTATAAAACATGGACTTGGATAATAAATATGTCCCAGTGGATACTTACGTAAAAACAACCTCGGATAATAAGGAGATTGTGAAATTAACCATTACCAATTTGGTAACTTACGAAACATACACCCCATGAAAGAGGTATCATACAATGAATATGTAAATACATATAAATTAAAGTGTATTAAATAAATAATACAATTATGGGCATCACATACACCACAGAGAAGGTCATAGTGGAAATATGGTATGAATCTCACGGGAATATGGAGTGAGATGAAAACCCCTTACATTGTACTTTTCCTTTGTCTAGGGTAGAGTAATCACCTTTATAATGGATAAATTATTTTTATTAAATTATAAAAGAATAATATACATTAATATGATTTCATATATGATCTTTTAATATTTCTTTGTTAATAATATCTTAGTATCATCTACGTTTCAGGTGTTAACTTACTCATTTTATTTTATATGTTTTGTTACATGAGCCGTGTTTTTTATAGATAGGTTGTATCTTATACATATCCAAAATTATACCAAGACCATAAAAATTATTTTTAATCATAAAATAAGACTTATACTTGAATGGATATGATGGGGAATGAATCTCATCGCGTTCGTGGAGACGGTAGTCCGTACGTACACATGAGTGCTACTTCCATTTCATTTTTCATTTTAAAAGGAATAAAAACCAAATAATAAATACGTATATTATTATTCTAGTATAATATAATATATTATATTTGTTACTATTGTTAATTAATATCATCCTTTATATGTTCCATGTATGGTATAAACGAGTCATATCACTTTGAGGGGGCGGTAATCCGCACTTCCTCAAATGAAATTTTCGTATAAATATACAACATGAAACGAATAATGGTATGATATGAAATGGAAATACAGAAGCTTATATATAAAATAAATATAATTAATATCATATTTAATGATATTTCAATCAAAATGGCCACCATGAGAGGCGGTATGAGATAATTGAACAATCATCATTTCGTGAGGCGTTTGGTTACCATCCACAGAAACATTATGTTCTTCACCCATTAGATGGAGGTGTGTGCAAGCGTGGTTATAATAATTCTCATAACAATATCCTAGTATATTTATAATACTGGTTTTGTTACAAAAGAAAATAATAAGAAGAGTTTATGGGTTGGATAAGTAAAATAAAAGAAAAGAAGCTAAGAGAAATCGTTATCTTTAAGTTGGGTAACTCTCTTTGGTTTGAACCCAAAAGGACTATTGAAGTTCCTTCTACATAAGGTGAGGCTTCTATAAATAGGAGAGGGATGTAGGGAGCTTAATTTGGCAGATGTTGGATGATCCAAAATTCTTTAAAGGTGTGATTAATTGGTTAGAAGTGGTGTCCTTTTATATGGGGGAGGATGGGCTCTTTCGAAAAAACGTAAAGTATTAATTTATAATAAATTAATATTCTGTTAGTAATTGCTCAAAAGTAGATTATTCAATGTTTAAGGTCGGGATATGTCAAAATCCACTCAAAAAATAGGATTTAGACTGGTTTGGGTTACTTTATTAACCTTATCTTTATGTATTAACTCTTAGTTAATTAGTTTCACTTTTACAATTTTTCTTTGAATTTTTATATTATATGGTTAATAAACATAATATATACATTCAAGAGACCCCCAAGTGGTCCATTAATGATACACCTATCATTATATAAGTCTTTCAGCTGATCCTTAGATTTTTAGTAATTTAATATCAATTAATAATATAATATTCTTTTTAAAAACTCTTTTATGTCAATTTTGACACTATTCAACAATTGATTTTTGTAAAAATCATAAAAGAGTTATTACTTATAAAAAAGTACATTAAATCAATCATATCATGTAATATTAAACTGGAAAAATATTGGTATTTATAAAAAGTCTCAAATTACATTTATTTGGGTATTTATAATATCAATTATTCTAATTTTCATTAATTAGGTAATTACTGCATCACCATTGAGTCATAAATAAATTAAATTATTTAATTTCTAAAAATTATTAATAAAATATAATTATTTGGGAAATTTTTTTCTATTTCTAATGAATATTTATAGTCGAAAATCCAACATATATAACCCTATTTAAAAATTGGTTTGCTAAAAGATATGTGATTTTGTCATTTTTGTATTTATTTTAACTTAATTAAAATAAAGTGTCCCTATAACCTAAAAGTAGCTCCATGGGGTCCCAAAATCGACTCAAAGAAGCCCATGGTCGGAAATGTATCTACCAATAAGGTTAGGACACGTTTTAGGGTAATTTTGTATTATTATAATATTATTTTTAACCCTTATTTACCGAATTTACCCTTTAACCATGGTAAATAAAATATTTACCAAAGTAATTATTCAAAATGTCTAAAAATAAAAGTTACCTATTTAAAAAATTTGAACATCTTGATTCAAAATATTGAATCCATTTTTTCCAAATTCAAAACACAAAAGTGGCAGAAACTAATTTAAAACTAATTCCTGTTATCAAAACCAAAAGCGTGTTTTTAAGATATAATAAATATAAAAATATTGATACTTGTTTATGTCCGGTTTAATTGTGAAATTATTTCAAATGACCAAAATTGTATTAAATTGTAAAAATATATTCTATATATACTTTAAAACCACTCAAATTCATAATTTATCACTACTAATTTTTTTGATTAAAAAAGTTGTTTTTAATTAAAACATAGTAATTTTCATGATTCATCAAAATATAAAAGTTATCCGAAAAGTACCAAAATTATACCCTATGAAAAATTTGATATTCTGAATCCAAAAATGAAGTCCATTTTCAGAGATAAAATTTATTAAATTTTAAAAAGTGGGTATCTATTCATAACAGCTACTTTGATTGGTTACGGTGTGTGTTAGAACTCGAAGTTGTGTATAATACATGCTACTGTATTATTCAAAGAGAAGCATACCATGGAATCATGTGGTGTTACATTGTAAATTTTTGATGTCGCCATTCTAAAGAATAAATTTATTTAGTCAAATTGAATATATAAATGTTTAAAATAATTGATTTAAAAAGGGTTCACTATTAAAAGTTGGTAAAGGTGCAATTTTGAAAAATACTTCTTTTATCTGAAAAAAAATGAATTTGTTCTTACATTATGTGTATGAAACTCATAATATGGATTCTAAAATTAAAAAGATTATGTAAAGTTAAAAATTTAGTTAATGCTATTCATATCCACTTTTGAACGGCTTGTTTGGTAATTCATGGTGTGCTTGAACATGGTGTTGTGTGTAGTGCAAGTTATTAAATTGTTTTGAATATGTACATACTATAAAATCATAGGGGGTTACATTCTTCCCTCCTTCAATATGTTGTGTCCTCGCAATTTGATATTTTTCTTTGAAAATAATGGTTGAAAATAGAAAATATCTTTGTGGGAAAACCCACATCGGAAATTTGGTTAATAAAATTTAGTCTTAATAAGAGGAAAAGAGAAATTAAAGATTCACCAAATAATTATAATCTCAATAAGGAGAACATTGTTGTAAGTTAAAGACATATAATTGGAATAAAAACATAAATATTTATAGGTAGTGATTGAGGTCATCAATCACAAACAAGTATAAAATTGAGGTCCTTAAATTCATCAATCTATGATGATTTAAATTACCATCGGTTCAACAAAACAGAGGGTATTAGTATAACACATTTTGGGTTTTACGATCCCTTCAATTAATTTCTTCATAGAATAAGAGGAGAAGAATAATATATAATTGACAAGTAGAGTTCCATCCTTTAACTAATTTCTACCACAAAATCATCTTTCACTCTTAAAGATAATAGAACTTAAAAAAATATTCTATTTATCCTATTCGTTTGGGGTAAAAAAATAAATTTACAATTAATTTACTAGACCTTCTCAAAATAAACTACTTGATTTATCCAAGACATCTCGTGGGCCATTGGTAGGTGATACAACCTTTTCGCCCTTCAGTTGTGGGTTCAAGTCTCACGGCCTTGTCGGTCGCGACGGGTTACCGCCCAACCTCCAGGTTGCCATTTTTTGGAAATCCAAAAATTAATCTCAAACTCGAATTTTCCAAAATACTTATGTCAAAACTCACAGTCCAACATTTATAAGGAAGGTAAACATAATGAAGATCATTTTTTTCGTGTAATAACATGTCAACACCTTCATCATGTATTCTTTTAAAACACTGAAACATCCTGAATTACCATAAAACCTTATTAATTTCATTAATGATCCCATATTCCTTATAGAATAATGGATATACTCATTCAATCCAAAAATGTTGTAAACTCCAATAATGAAAAATCATTAATTAGTTTTATGGTAGTCAGTAATATCCAATATAATTTATTCAAATCAACTATCTCTTATTCCAAAATCACTACCTCATCATCAGGACCATATTAAGGATTAACATTCCTTCAACAATTTATTTTCAAAAAAGTGTAGCCTACTATTAAGTCACTTTTCATAGAACCATATAATTTCAAATCCTCAATAAAATAGTACAGTAGTAAAATCATTATTTATCTCCATAATTCATGTAACGAGTATATTATTGATACAACACTCAAATAAAATAATTCTATAATAACAATATATGAAAACTAGTCATTCATCTTCATATGTGGTAGTATCATAACTTGATTGTTGTCCAATAGCATCATTTGGTGAATACTCTGATGATTTGTATATTGATTCACGTAGTGTCCCCACTCCTTGCAGATGAAGCACTGTACATTTGAAACCTTTTTCTTACCTTCGCAATCACGAACGTGGAGTCCTTTTTCTCCACACTTATAACAGACTCCCATTCCTTTCAGGTAAGTTCCAGGGTGTTTCTTCCCACAGTTATCACATATGGGGAAATTCTTCTTTTCCCTCTTCCCTTTACCCACCTTTCTCTCTTCCATCCTTTTCTTCTCTTGCTTCACTTCAAAGCCATAGGACTCAGTAAACTCTTTACTTATCTTATCAACACATGATACTATTTCTTCATAAGATGATTAAACGTGGGAGACTATTTCCCCTCTAAATGATGTCTTAATACCATGAAAGATACGATATTTCTTACTCTTTGGATCATACGTATTACTGGAGTTCACATTCATTATATTGGGTGCCATTTCTATACAATATCATAAACTAGGCTAGTTTATGAATTGCAATGAATAATTCAAAACTTGTAAATTACCTAATGAAAATTGAACAGTTTATGGACATAATCCATAATCATAAAAAACATTTCTTTGAGTAAGTATATACTCATGATCCCTTCATAATGGTTTGTAAAGAAAATGAGAATTATTCTAAGAATATCCCCTGGGAGTGTCATAACCAAGAGTGGAGTAAGGCCCGTTTTCGTGCACCAGTTCCTGTTCGAGTCTAACTCAAAGTGATGTTTTCGGGTTTTACCCCAAGGTACATCTATTCTAGAGCCGCCTCTACCAGCTCGTATCCAGACAGCACTGTATTTCTTGGAAAACTAACAAAATCTCTACAATACTAAAATTCAAGGATTTTCTCTATAATAATCCTCAAAGTCTATCTTAGGGCTATGTTCTCTAATCAGAGTTTATCTAAATATAGCTTCCAAGGTTATTGATAAACTTCCTCTGATACCAACTGTAACGCCCCGACCCCAGTTACCCAGAGTAGGTGCATTATTTTAATACATTTGCATGATTACAAGTAATCAAGTCCCAAAGGACCGATTAGTTTAGCAGTTTTGGAAAATATATTACATACATGAATGTTACATTGCACTTTAAGACATACAAAACAACATAAATAATCTTTATTAACTCCAGTATTCCCTTGGCTTAACCCTGCATATCATTCACAATACACTTCTTGGAATCCTGGGAAAAATAAAACATAGAAAGGGGTGAGCTCAAACGCTCAGTAAGGGTAAGAAATACAGCAGAAACATTAATAAATAATCATAAACATTTAAGGCAATGTAAAACTAAAACAAAAGCCTTTGAAACTTGATCATCAGTATAATATGGAAAAACTAAAATGAAATAATGACATTTACTTATTCACATTGATATTCTGCTGTCTAATAATCACATGCAATATCACTAACCACTTTCATAATGATGTAATGCATAATTCCAGACTATCAAAACCACGTAGCCAAGGCCTCATTCCAATACTATAGTTAAGATTTTTTCAAGGCCTTGTGCAAAGAAACTATCTTGACTTATGAGGCCTACCGATGCAATTTTTTTAGAAGATAAATACGTTTAAAATTGCTAAAATATACTCTAGTGTTTTTCTGAAAACATTATGCAAGCACCTGAAATCAAAATAACAAATTCTGAGACTGCTCGACTAGTTACAGGTCATGATGGGTCCACGCACAATCCCTTCCTGTCTACCACACTCGAGAGTCATGTTTTTTGAAAACATTTTTAAACTTGCATTAAATACGTATACATTTGCACTAGATTTTCATATATTTGAGAGAAATATCTCTTTTTCATGAAAACATTTAAAAGTCGCAAAATTTTGAAAAGATGTCATTTAAAGACATTTTTGAATCAATGTGTCCCATACCACTTGGAAACTTTTCAAAGGAATTCAAATTTTAAAAACATTCATGTCCATATAAATAAATCCTTAAAAACCATTTTGAAGACATGGACATTAATGAAAATGATTTAGAAGAATAAATATTTAAAACATTTTAAATGATGTTTTACTAAAATGTCCCTTAAAATAATCCCTTTGAAAACTCTTTTATAAAACATGGACGTTGATAATAAATATGTCCCAGTAGAAACTTACGTAAAAACAACCTCAGATAATAAAGAGATTGTAAATTAACCCTTACCAATTTGGTAACTTACGAAACATACACCCCATGAAAGAGGTATCATACAATGAATATGTAAATGCACAAAAATTAAAGTGTATTACATAAATAATACAATTTTGGGCAGTACAAACACCACACAAAATTTAATAGTGGAAATATGGCATGAATCTCACTGGGAATAAGGAGTGACATGAAAACCCCTTACCTTGTAATTTTACTTTTTAGAGGCTAGGGTAATCTCCTATATAATGGTTAATGATTTTTATTAAATTATTAATGAATACTATACATTAATATGATATCATATAAAATCTTTTAACATTTTTTTGTTAATAATATCTTTGTATTATCGTCGTTTCGGGTGTTAAATTACTCGTTTTATTTTATATGTTTTGTTACATGAGCTATGTTTTTTATGGATAGGTTGTATCTTTTACATATCCAGAATGATACCAAGTCCTTTAACAATATTTGTAATCATAAAATGAGACTTATACTTGAATGTATACGATGGGGAATGAATCTCATCGCGTTCGTGGAGAAGTTAGTTCGTACGTACGCACGAACGCTACTTCCATTTCATTTTCCATTTTAAAAGGAATCAAAACCAAATAATACATAGGTATATTATTATTCAATTATAATATAATATCTTATATGTGTTACATATGTTAATTAAAACCATCATCTATATGTTCCATGTATGGTATAAACGAGTCATATCAATTTGAGGGGGCGGTAGTCTGCACATCCTCAAATGAAATTATCGTATATATATACAACATGAAACGAATGATGGTATGGTATAAAATGGAATTAAAGAAGCTTATATATAAAATAAATATAATTAATATCATATTTAATTATAGTTCCATTATAATGGCCACCATGAGAGGCGGTAGGAGATAATTGAACAATCATCGTTTCGTGAGGCGTTTGGTTACCATCCACAGAATCATTATGTTCCTCACCCATTAGATGGAGGTGTCTGTAAGTGTAGTACTAATAATTCTCATAACAATATCCTAGTATATTTATAATACTGGTTTTGTTACAAAATAAAAGAATAATAAGAGTTTAGGGGTTGGAGAAGTAAAATAAAAGAAAAGAATCTATGAGAAATCGTTACCTTTAATTTGGGTAACTCCCTTTGGTTTGAACCAAAAAGGACTCTTGAAGTGCCTTCTGCCTAAGGTGAGGC
The DNA here is from genome assembly GCA_963277665.1 of Viscum album. Taxonomy (NCBI): domain Eukaryota; kingdom Viridiplantae; phylum Streptophyta; class Magnoliopsida; order Santalales; family Viscaceae; genus Viscum; species Viscum album. The sequence goes on from OY728158.1 coordinate 439,522,418, forward strand.
TTCTAGGATTATGAGAGGGATGTAGGGAGATTAATTGCGCAGTGGTTGGATGATCCAAAATGCTTTAAAGATGTGAGTAATTGGTTATAAGTGGTGTCCTTTTATAAGGGGGAGGAGGGGCTCTTTAGGAAAAACTTAAAGTATTAATTTATAATAAATTAATATTCGGTTTCTAATGTCTCCAAAGTGGATTATTCGAAGGTTATGGTGGGTATAGGTCGTAAACCACTCATCCAACATGATTTAGACAGGTTTGGGTTACTATATTAACCTTATCATTAAGTATTAACTCTTAGTTAATTAGTTTCACTTTTACAATGTCTCTTTGTATTTTTATGTTATATGGTTAATAAACATACTATATACATAAAAGAGACCCAGAAGTGGTCCATTAATGATACAACTATCATTATATAAGTCTCTTGTCCAAACCTTAGATTTTTAGGAAATTAATATCAATTAATAATATAATATGTTTTTAAAAAACTCTTTTATGTCAATTAGGACACTATTCAATAATTGATTATGGTAAAAATCATAACAGAATGATTGATGAGAACAAAGTTACTTAAATCAATTATAACATATCATATTAACCTAAAACGTTATTGGTATTTATATAAACTTTTAATTTACATTTATTTGGGTATTTATAATATCAATTATTCTAATTTTTCATTAATTAGGTAATTACTCCATCACCATTGTGTCATAAATAAATTAAATTATTTAATGTCTAAAAATTAAATATAAAATACCATTATGTAGGAAATATTTTTTTCTATTTAATTAATATTTATAGTCTAAATTCAGACATATATAAACCTATGTAAAAATTGTTTTTCTAAAAGATATATGCTTATGTCATTTTTTTATTTATTTTAACTTAATTAAAATAAAGTGTCCCTATCACCTACAAGTGGCTCCATGGGGTACCAAAATCAACCAAATGATTACCATGGTCGGAAAAGTATCTACCAATAATGTTAGAACACGTTTTAGGGTAATTTAGTATTATTATAATATTATTTTTTAACCCTTATTTATCGGAATTACCCTTTAACCATGATAAATAAAATATTTACCGAAGTAATTATTCAAAATGACTAAAAATATAAGTTGCATATTTACAAAATTTTGACATCCTGATTCCAAATATTGAATCCATTTTTTCATATTCAGAACACAGAAGTGGCAGAAATTAATTTAAAATTAATTCCCGCTGTCAAAACAAAAAGTGTGTTTTTAAGATATAATAACTATCAAAAGATTGATACTTGTTTATGTACGGTTTAATTGTGAAATCATGTCCAATGACCAACATTGTATTAAATGATAAAAATATATTCTAAATATACTTTAAAAACACTCAAATTCATAATCTATCACTACTAATTATTTTGATTAAAAAAGTTGTTTTTAATTAAAACATAGTAATTTTCACTATTCATCAAAATATAAATGTTATCCGAAAAGTACCAAAATTTTAACCTAGGCTAAAATTGATATTCAGAATCCAAAAATGAAGTCCATTTTGAGAGAAAAAATTTATAAAATTTTAAAAATTGGGTATTACTATTCATAACAGCTACTTTGATTGGTTGTGGTGTGTGTTAGAACTCGAAGTTGCGTACAACACACGCTACTGTATTATTCAAATAGAAGAGTACCGTGGAAGCTCGTGGTGTTACATTGTAACTATTTGATATCCCCATTCTGAAGAATAAATTTATTTAGTAAAATTGAATATATAATAGTTTAAAATATTGGATTTAAAAAGGGTTCACTATTAAAAGTTTGTAAAATTGCATTTTTGAAAAACACTTCTTTTATCTGAAAAAAATGAATTTGTTCTCACATTATGTCTAAGAAACTCATAATATGGATTATAAAATTATAAGGATTATATAAAGTTAAAATTTTAGTTAATACTATTCATAACCTCTTTTGAACGACTTGTTTGGTAAGTCATGGTTCGCTTGAACTCAGTGTTGCGTATAGTGAAAGTTATTGAATTGTTTTGAATAAGTAAATACTATGAAATATTGGGGTGTTACATCCCAGACCTAAAAAAAATCATTATCAATGATAAAATCTAGAAACATACCCTTCTAAAGAAATTCTACCTATTTTTTCAACTCACTGTCTTCTTTCTGCACTTTATTAATTCTTCAAACTAGGTATGATTTCATTAACAGGTAAATAAAATATGAAGAATTTCTTTCACTAAAAAATTCTATTGAAATGTTCATCAAATAGTTAATCAATAGATCTTGTTTCAAATTTAACAAGGTTAATATAGCATTTTTATTTTTACTCCAAGCATCAACCACATTGTTTTCATTTCTTGGATGGAAATGAATCATGAAATCATAATCCTTGATTAATTCAAGACATATCCTCTATATCATGTTCTATTGTGTATGATAAAATATATACTTCAAAATGTTTTGGTCAGTATATATTTCATATTTTAATCCAATCAAATGGAATATAAAAATTAATAAAGAAAAAACAACGATAGCTAATTCCAAATCATGTGTAAGGTAATATAACTCACGAGGTTTTAACCAACATGAATTATAACAAATTACCTAATAATTTTTCATTAGTACATAGCAAAATTCTTGTAAATGAAACATCACTTTAGATAACAAATTCACTATCTCAAGAAGGCTGCACCAAAACTGGGGAATTCACTAATCTTCTTTTCAATTCCTAAAACCAAATATCATGTTCTTTTATCCTGATGAACGTAACACCTTTATGATTTTTCATAGTCATTGGACTAGATAACCATGAAATTTTTTCCACAAACCTATAGTGATTACTCACAAAACCAAGAAAGCTATGAATCTCAATTATTTTTTAGGCCTTGGCCAATCTTCAAAATATTTTTTTAAAAGTATTAATAGTTAATCCATTTTATAAAACATTGTGACCATGGAATGAAATTTTTTGTAACAAAAAATGAAATTTTCTGAATTTTCAACATAGTTTCTTTTCCTTTAAGGATTTCAAGACAACACATAAATGAATTTCATGTAGCTCAATACATTTATATTAAACCAAAATATCATCAATATACACTACCAAAACTTATCGTAGAACACAAAAAACAATTATATTCATTAGATCCATGCATACAGTAATTTCATTAGATAACCCAAAAAATAACTCCAAATTCATAATAGTCATATCTAGTATAAATGAGGTATTTAGAATGTCTACATCCATTAATTCAATTGATGGTACCTTGACCTCAAGTCAATCTTCATAAAATATTGAGCTCCCTATTGTTGATAAAACAAATCATCGATATGAGGCATATGATTCTTGTTCATAATAGATATGTTATTCAATTCTCTATAATCAATGAAAAGTTTAATTGAGCCATCATTTTTTAAAAAAAAAAAAGATAGGAGCACCCCATGGGGATGTTCTAGGTAAAATGAGTCCTTTATATAATAACTCTAGTATGTGATTATTTGACTCTAAAAGTAAAATTTTATCCAGTAGATTAAGGGGTTTTGAAATTGTCTTAGCATCCGGAACTAATTACACAGTAAATTCAACTTCTTGATGAGGTATTATACTAGGATACTCATCAGTAAAAACATCAAGATACTCATTTACCACTGGCACATCATTAATCAGAACGGTTTCTTTTTTTTCCACAATATGTGGAACGTATCATTAATTTCCATCTTTTAATAGTTTCCCTACTTCATTTTATATTATTTGAAGTAAGGGTTCATTCATGTACATAAACTGAAATTTCTTCTCAAAAAACATCATTATCTTTGCATTCAATCTTAGTATGATAAATGGAAAGCCAATACATACCCAAAATAACATAAAACTATACTATAGAAAAACCAATAAGGTTTTCTAGTAGATTATTTCCGCTTACGAGAACACGAAGGATATTATAATTTCTTTTTGTCTCAGTATTTACTCTCACTTATTTACCACATGTTTAGGATTCATATCATGATATGGAATTCCCAATTCACTATAAAAAAACATAGAAATTAATGAATGTGTAGACCCTGAATCAAACAGCACATTTATATAATATGAATAAACAAATATTTTACCTGATACTACTTCATTTGATGGACCAACATCTACTGAAGTTGTCGCTAAAAATTTCACCACTCCTTTCTTCTTGTAGATTGAAATATTTTCATCTGTTGAGTTCTTATTTGGACACTAAATTTCATAATTACTCATTTGATTACCTTGAAAATTTTTACTAACTGTAAATATGATTGGCTCATACCATTAGACTGATCTATTTCATTGTAGTCCTGAGACTTATGCCAAATTCAACCACATTAGTAGCACATACTCTAATTCAAAATACATTCCCCAATGTGCTTTTTTCAACAATTTTCTCAAACTTTAAACTTATGTATTTTAACATTAGAAATTTTTGAAGAGTTCTTCCATTTCGTCTGCCTCCTGAACCTCTTATTCAATTTTTTGGTTGTAGAACACCGGGTCATCGTCAAACTCTATTTCTACCTTCTCTGTACGTCGAATAAGTTTTTCATAACTTTGGGACTCATGAGATACTAAATCTCTTCGATAAATTTTCATTAATCCTGAGTAAAAATGGCTAATTTTACTATCAAGATCTTGTAAAAAATTTATTTCATACAGTCGAGTGAATTTTGATTCATAATCAGCCACTGATTAATCCTCCTACCTCAATACCAGGAATTGTTTTTCCTTTCAAAGGCAAAAAACCTTAGGGAAATTTTTGTCCCTAAACATACCTTTTAATTCATCCCAATTAAGAGAATCAATCTCCTCACTATCCCTAATATTTTTCACCATCAACCACTACTAATCAAATTCATCATCAAAATGGTAAACATCAAGACTAACCTTTTGATGTTATGAACACCCCATGACATAAAAATTAATCAATATTGTTTTAATACACCCTTTATCTCGCACATGGTCAGGTGATACTCTGAAAGATAGGGGATTATGCCTCATGAAATGCTCCACTACTGACATGTTCTTCTGTAGTTGATATGGCTAATCTCATGCATGGATTCCACCACTATTTATAGCTTGAATCAACTATGCCATAACTGCAACAAACTATTCTATTTTAATTCCATCCATCTCAGGTTTCGAATTTTGAAGGTTGTTTTCCACTGGATGTATTTACATCACTGATTCCCTGTTTCATCAGAGGAAAACCATTCTGATCATAGAAATATCCTAGGTAAAGAAACATGGTAATCTATAAATGCTATATTATTTCAATATTTACATAAATTAATTTATGCATATTAATTTAACAATACTATAACTCCAAATGTTTTCTAAAGTAACATCTGATACCAATTATAAGAACCTGATCTTAAACATTACATAATAATTAATTATGTTAATAGTTAACTTTGAGGATCTTTATATGTTTAGAGTTTTAGAAAATTAAGAAATAACAATTAATTTACAACATAAATATTACAAAGTAAGAAATTATTCTCAGTATTCATTTTTTAAAAAAATGCGTAAAAGAAAATAAGAATTAATTTCATGATATAAATATTATTGAATTCTACATTTATCTCACCGTTCCTTAAATCCTATGAAAAAAAATTCAAAAACATGGGATGAGCATAAAAATCTCAGTTAGGGATATAAAATAAGGAATGAAAATATTAGTCCACCAATATATACAATTCTATGAAATCATACTTTTCAATCTTTAACATCACACACAAGATCATAATATTTATGAGTAAAACATGTAAATAATACATCATAAACATAACATGTGGAATTCATAACATACTTATATTGTAGATTTCATATACATATTGGGGGTTACATTTGGAATATGCATCAATATATATTCTCTAAATCTATTTGGAGAAACATTAATGTTTTCCTCCATCACATTACCCAATGCATTAGAGAGATATCTTAACATCACCCTCCCTAGGTTTATCACAAAACCAAATTTATATGTAAACAATGCTCTAGAACCATATCATATTCATAACACATAAAATAAACATAAAAAAGATAACATTTCCACATTTCATTCACAATATATCATTTAAAGATATTGAAATAATAAATCTATTCTCAAAACCATCTTGATTTCAAAATTATGTAAAAAGATTATATGATATTTAATTTCCTTATAAAAACACTACAACTTGTTGAGGAATCCCAATATCAAATAATGCTCGTGGCAGCAGAATGGTCATTGTCATTGCGTACGTTAAAAAGGTACATTACCATTGTTGTTTTGTAAAACATTTAATAGATAAATATTCCCATTGAATGAAATGAAATTTCAATGGCGTTTATAAATCGTATAAAATTAATTTGTGTAGAAAACAAAATATTCATCAATGAAAAGAGATTGAAACAGAGTCCCTTACCTCTTGTCTGACTTGAGTCGTTCGTTCTTCAATCTCCTAAATAATAAAGTAAAGTTAATTTATACTTTTCTAAGACCCTTTTCATTTTTATTATTCCTTTTATATTAATTATTATGACTTTATAAACATTAAAATATTATTAATATTAATAACGGTAATTTTGTAGATATTTTTTAATTTAGTCAAAAATGAATTTTCTATAATTACATGTTGTCTATGTGTTAAAAATTCCACTATCACCAGAATTATATTCATGATTTAGATATAATATATACCATATATAACCTATATTTATTTATTTTTAATAGTACATAACATTTGGAGAAAATAAATGAAATGCACCCTTCATGGAGATGGTAAGTTGTACGTACGTTTGAACAATACATTCATTTTTACTTACAATTTAATGGAATGAAAACATAATGATAAATAAATATATTATAAATCTAGTAAAATATAATATATAATTTCATTAACTCCTCCCTTTATAAATTCCATGTAAGGAATGAATGAGTCATATCACGTTGAGGGGGTCGTAGTCCGCACCTCCTCAAATGAAATTACCATATTTACCCATTATGGAAACCATAAAGTTATAATGTAAATAAAAAACGGAATCTTAGAGAAAATATAAATATAATATATATCAAATATAATTAATGTTGCATTATAATGTCCACTATAATAGGTGGATGGAGATAACTGAACAATCATCATTTCGTGTGGCAGTAGTTTTTCGTGCACAGAAATAGTATGTTCTATATCCATTAGATGGAGGTGTGTGGAAGTGGAGTTCGAATACATCTCATAAAAACATCCTAAAATATTTAATATACTGTTTTTATTATAAAATAATATAATTAATAATGGATTGGGGGTTGGATAATGAAAATAAAGTAAAGAACATGAGAGAAGACGTTACCTTTAAATTTTGTAACTCCCATTGGGTTGAGCAAAAAGGCTTTATTAAAGTGTCTTATACCTATGGTAATTCTTCTAGGAGTAATAAAGGGATGTTGGGAGCGTATTTTGGCAGATTTTGTAAGATCCAAGGGGCTTGAGAGGTGTGAGTAATGGGTTAGATGTGGTGTCCTTTTATAAGAGGAAGGTGGGGCTCTTTAGGATTGATTGAAAGAATTATTTTATTATAAAATGATATTCCACTCCAAAGGTCCCAAAACATATCTAATTTTATGATAAGGAAAGTATAAGTATAAATAAAATCATTAAATAATAATTGGAATGTATTTGGATAATTCTTAATCCTTATCTTTTTTATTTAACCCTTTGTAAACTAATTTTTCTTTTACCATGTCATCTTATATATTCATAATACATGGTGAATATATTTACAATAAAATGAAAAGAGACAAAAAATGGTACATTGATGATATTTTTTACATCATATATGTCATTTGGACAAATATTATATTTTTATGATAATTTAATCCTTTAATAAAATCTTGATATATTTAAAAACTCTTTTATGTCAATTTTATTACTATTCATATCATGAATTTTAAAAAAATACACAAAAAAAATCTTCTTTTGTGAAACCAGCATAAATTAAAATATAACAAGTCCTCCTAATCAAGAAAATTCTTTAATGGCATAAAAAGTTTCAATATAATTTTATTTTAATACTTACAATGTCCTTTATTTGAATCCTTTATTGATGAATCAATTACTCCATCACCATAGTGTCATAATTAAATTTGTAGATTTAATTTTTAAAAATTATATATAAAATAACCTAATGTAGGAAATCTTATTACCTTCCATATTAATATTTATAGTTTAAGATATCAATTATATAACCCCATATAAAATATTTTTACTAAGAGATATGTGTTTTTGTTTTTTTGGTCCTTACATTAAATTAATTAATATAAAATTACATTTTCACTTACAAGTGGCTTTATGTGTTCCGCAAATCATCTCAAATATGACCATGGTTATAAAAGTATCATTTAAAATAATTAGAACACATGTTAGTGTAATTTAATATTATTATAATATTATCTTTTTACCCTTATTTACCAAATTTACCAATTAACCATGGTAAATAAAATATTTACTGATGTAAATATTCAAAATGTCAAAAAAATAAAATTTATCTATTTACAAAATTTGGATATATTGATTAAAAACATGGAATCCATTTTTCCATATTCAAAACCCATAAGTGGATGATATTAATTTAAAATTAATTCTCGTTGCCAAAACAAAAAAGTCTGTCTTTAAGAAATAATAACTATTAAAAGATTTACCTCTGGTTATGTACAATTTAAGAGTGAAATTACATCCAATGACCAAAATTAGATGAAATGGTATAAATATAATCCCATTATACTTTAAAATCAATTGAAATAAAAATTTTACATATATAAATAAATCAGATTAAACGATATTTTTGAATTAAAATGCAACATTTTTCACTATTAATTAAAAAATGATCAATATCAGAAATATACCAAAATTTAATCAAAAGTATATATTGTTGTCCTAATTATAAATAAAAATATTATTTTGTCAAATATAATAAATATAATTGACCAAATACTTGATTGAATAAGGGTTCACCATCAAAAGCTGATAAATCAAGCTTTTAAAAAATATTACAGTGTTTATCCTTAAATTTGGATTCATTTACATTTTAAGCTGTAAACTTTTGTTAGATAAATATAAAATTTTCTAACAAACATGTATAATAATATTGTCGTAATTTTTATTTATTTCCATTCAATACAATGGCTATTCATTAACTACAATTTAAAATGATAATATTATTATATTATTTTTCGGTATAACTCCATGTTGTGTGCAACACAAGATTTCAATGAAACTCATTGTTATGTATCGAGTATTCCATTGAACATAGAATCCCATTAAAGTAAAATTAATATTTAATTCAAAAATATATATAAATAGTAAAATTTTATATTCTTAATTTACCTGTGACGTTACATTAAATTATTATATTAATCATAAATTTGTAATAAAATATAAACAACATACTAATATACCAACACTTAATTAATAATTTTTAAAAATTTAATTACTTGTACAAAGGTATATTTATATCATATTTTACCCTATAATATGGGTAATATTTACTTATACAATCAGTAGTGAAGTTACAATTCAATTGGTTAGTTTACTATTCACAAGGATCACATTACTATTCCAACATTCAAGTTACTTTTTTATCAGTATATGCTCTTTAAAATATAGAGATACCTTTTACACCATTCATTGAATGTTTAATGGTTTTTATTGTCTTCTACGTGTAATATTATGTGATTGTACTATAAGACATAATTATAATATTGTAATTTCTATATTTTAAATATTGGGTCTCTACAGACTGTATCCTTAGGATGGAAATGTTATCAACAATACAAGCATGGTTGGATATATATCCCTATTGGGACATATAATTTCAAATATTTGTATCATGTATCAGCATAACTAGTGTATGGGATATATATGAATGATGAGCAAGAATAATAACAATAATTTCATTTATTATTACAAACATATTAATAAGCACTAATATATATATATAGTGGATTACTTGGAGGAACATTAATCCATATTTATGTAGGAATAAATAATAAATTTTCTAAAGGAATTCCCATGTTCCCTGAAAAAAATATTCAATATTGACATTTTTAACGCACCTTGAGTTCATATAAAAATATTATATATCATATCTGATAAATCCTTCAAAGTGTAAAGTTTTATAATTTCTTGTATAACAAATTTTTTGTGTAATGTTTATTTAACCAATTTGGATTTCCCTTGGGTATCACATATATTATTTGTAAAGACATTTGATAGTTTCTAGTGAGGTTTTGTCTATTATCAAATCTTAACACCAATTAAATTCAATAAATAAATTTCTTATTTAATATATCAGTGAAACAATATAGGAAGATAATAGGATTTTCTTTTGGTTATTAAAGATTTACCTTCAGACCAAATATCATTATATCAAAGACTATTATCTAGATACTGAGAGGATGGAGTATTGGGGTCTCTAAGTGCATTTCTTTTCAAGGTAATACTGTTATGGGGGATGAACACCACTATGTTGTCTGTGGTTCCCATAAATAATTTAATTTTTCAATTTATATACAAAAATAAAGTAATTTTAACTGATAATATCATTATATATTATAGGTATAAGGTTTTGAGACCAATAAGATATGTATAATTGGTTTATGTGATGTTACTAATCACTATGAAATTGTTGTGGTTACAATGATTTCTTTTGTGTTTAAAAATTATGATATCATTGAAGATTCCACTATGAGCATCACATTACAGGGTTTATAACATCTGGTTATGATACCATAAATTAAAACTACTCTATACCACCTTAATGTACCATAATCATGTGTTACCGATATATTGAACAATAATATTCCCCCACCAGTTTGGATGGTGAGGTGATAAATCTGGGTTTCATCACCAAAGTACTACTATTGAATTTAAAATATTTTCTATTTATAAATGGTTTATTTTCATTTTGGTGAAATCTCTAGGGAACCCAAGTTGAAGTTCTATCAGTTGTACATGACCTCTTGATAAAAAATACAGAAACTATGATTGGCATGGTATTTGGAGCTACAATCATTTAAATATAACATTGAAATATACAATGTCAATTTATTAATTTTTAAATAAATATATATTTTATAGTGATTTTTAAAAGGATTTATTTAATTGTGTTAATTAAAATATTATAATATGTGATATTGAGTGAAAATTTCTGGATCGCTAGTGAAATTATGGAAAGGGGTTTTCTGTATATATTTGTAGACACATTAAGATGAAGGAATGTTGGCTAAATTGGCGATGAAGTTCACCTTCAAATAGATTTATTATATGAAAGATAAAATTTATATATATGAATATAATATGATATGATATGTGTTATTTTTAAATAAATTTATTCAAGATTGAATGAATTCATAAAGTCATTATTATTTGTAATAATGATTTTGGATATTCCAATAAAAATAAGGTGATCTGATATAAAGAAGAGGAATTTTATTTAACCATGCCAGTTATGTGGGAACCCAGATACAAAATATGGGATTGTAATCCTCTGAAAGGAAATCCAATCCCCATAGATCAGTAAATATCACATGATATCATACACGATAGTAGATAGAATGAATTTTCTATGAAAACAGTGGAATATTGAGGATACAAGTCATTATATTGAACACTCCAAATAGGGGGAGTACCAAAACCAAACATTTGTAAAAGGATAATGTACTACATTATCAATATAATGAACAACCAAAAAGATAAATCTCAAAAATAATAAACAAATATCACACACACCATGTTCAAAAGGGTCAAGAACATCAAAACCCTCAAAGTCATTCATTCCATTTTATTTTACATGGAAATAGAAAATCTATAAATTCATTAATGAATGCGTAGGTTGTGAGCTATAAATCCAAGTAGGGACTCACCATGTATTATATAATAGATTCCACAATAATAAAACAATTAATTATTTCTATTTAAACAAAATGGGCATGGAATAATAATTAATTTATATATTTAAATCAAAAAAAATTACATTTTTTTTTTGAAATGATTCAAAAATGTATTAACAAACGTTTATATACAATAATTTCTATAAATTATTTGATATTTGAAAAATAGTAATAAATTAAATTGAATATATATAAAATCATACACAATAAGGACAACGGTCACATATCCTTCATAACATTATTTTGTTAATATTGGTTCCTCACGTATATAAAATGCATGATTGCTACTAAGTATCTGTACACAAGCCCTCTAGACTTTGGATGAATATGACTCATCAAAAAACCATCATATATAATCAAGTTGACCATGGTTTTTCATTGAATGTTTTATCATCAATCTAATTATATAAGATGATGATCCATGCATGATTCTACCAAGTACCCCATATTTATCTATGATCTTATTTTATCTATAAAACAATCAATGATGGGAATATTATCTAATTTTAAATCTACCAACACTTACAATTATATTCCTAAATATTCATCTTTAATATTTTAATTCTATTTGAAATCCAAAATATATTGTCTTCATCATTTAATTTGTTTTCCAATACAAAAACTAATAATAGTATTTCATCATTTCAATTAAACCCACTTCTCTCAAAACACTTCTCAATTCTTTTCATGAACACCATAAATTTAAAAATACTCCCAAAATTCTACATCCATTGGAATTTGGGGGTTTCCTAAAATCTTATCCATTTCAAATTAGAAGTTCCAATCATATCAAATTGGATTTTCATAAATCCATTGAAATATAATTCAAAAAAATCATTAATTTGATGGTTCTAAATATATGAAAATATCAAATAGAACCACCGATAATTAATCAATGGTCATCAATTTACACCTTCATCCAGATTCCCCAATGACGAAATTTTTTGTTTGAGATTCTGAAATAAAACCATGAATAAGGATTCAATTAAATGATGTTTAGATCCATCATATATGTTATGATCTATCAAACTCTATGGATGGAAGAATGATTTATTGGAAGAAATTAACTGATATTAGATCCCCTTATTGGAAAGGGATTAGATCTTCCATCAGATATGTTATACACAAAAGGTGGGGTTTTGGTGAAAAAAAAAATGATATAGGCAGCCTTATGAACCCTAAATATCATGTTTTAACTATGTAAGGTTTATAAAAATATTAAATGGTGGTTTAATATATTTTTAAATAGTTGTTGGATTAATTAAATCACCTATGCATGATTTATTGGGTAGAGTTGAATGGTTAGAAAAACCATAAACCCTAACTATAACCCCTATTGAGATACTATCAACATTACACAATTTCACTATTTTTAGATATTTTTTTCATACCCTATATCATCCATGGTAAATATCACATTCCATTGTGTCATGCTTTATAATATCGGTATATGGATTAGTAAAATCAAGTGCAAATCATGAAATTTGAATAAAACATTGAAAATTATACAAATATCACCCAATGAACTCATAAACAAGATCTATCCAATAGGGTAACAAAAAAGGTTCGTGGAATACAAAAATTTATTTAATATGATTCCAAACACACCCAGTATAATATAATTATATCTCTAGAAATCATGTCAAGATATTTTAAAATCAATGAAATGAGGCCACTCCTCTCTCATCAGTGCCTCACAATCCCATGCCTCATGGGAATTTGAAATATGATTCTATATCACGCAGACTCGTGTTATAATATTTCCATGAAGTGCCTTTATATTTGAATAAATACATATAATTGGATGCACATTTATTGATAAGTCTAAATCAACTTCAAAATAAACCAATTTCGAGACATGATATGGGTTAAAAAGATATGTATATAGCTGATAAACATAGAACTACTTAGGTGTCAACGTCAAAATTAGTTGATGTGATAAATGTTAAGAATATTTCCCCACATCCTTAAATGTATCAAATTCATCTAAAAATGTGGAGAATGATTCTTTTTCCTCCTATGATATCGGTGACCCTAACATGGTGAAAAATTAGGAAATCCTAGTCACCAACTAAAATGTTAACATTATATGATGATGATACAAATAATATTTATACAAGATATATTACAAGAGAACTTTCTTATAAATCAATTGAATTTTTGTTTCATCCCTTGGTATAAAATCATCCCTAGCAAGGTTTTTTCTACAATAATCAAGTAGCACAATAGATTTTGTTTAGGCCTTCCATGAAATAACTCAAAAATATCCATTCTGTAATGGAATGATATCTAATTTTATAAGATAACTCATCCATTCCAAAATGGTGATCCTAATATCCTAAATAATCAAGGATATAGGTAATATCAATTTCCTCAAGAATTGATATTTCCATATTTGTATAAAAAATAATCTACAGATGGTACATTGTACTCAGAGAAACATGATATCACATTTCCTCATGATTGACTAACCATAAACAATATGAAAAATGTGGATCTATATGAATAACTATTTAAGATGGAACACTATGCAACAAAACAGTCTCATTCAAATAAATATTTCCAGACTCCCAAACATTGTTTGAATCATGAAAGGGTATTAATTGAGCTAATGTGGTCTTCCAATTGATCACAACCCATATCAAATTATTTTTTCTATGGTTTTTTAAAACAAAAAAAAGTTCAATACAATTATATTCCCACTTCCAAGCCATTAGCAAAAGTGAAAGAAGAAAACACCATAGTTTATGGTGCTCAACCATGATTTATTGTCAATTATAACAACACGAAAGAATATCCATGATGTCTTATCTCATAACTGGATACCATAGTCTTCATCAAATTAAAAGAACATCATTATAGTTATCATGTGAACAATGCACTAGGAATTATCGAAATACCCCATCAATGAATTTTTCATGGATAATAGCACGAACAAATCACTTATGTAAACATAGATACCCTTTCTGAAGAATGTATACTATACACTGTTCTCCTCTCCGTAATGAGTGTCCCAAATTCTAGGAAATACATCACCAAACTATTTTTCATGAAGAATCATCTTGAGAAAAGAACTGGTCAACTAAACACTTGTGATGACAACCTTGACCACTCTTTTACCAACTCTTATATTCAACTATGGATAATTATCCATCATTTTACACTCTTCAGATGATTTTATCAAACCCTAGGATGCATTTTTGTGATATATAAGGAACATTTATGATATTCCCTTTAATAAGGTTACCGGAAATGCAGAAATCAATATAGTACTTGTACTCCACCCAACTCATATATTGGGGATCCAATAATATTTTATAAAATATATTACTGAGTATATATTCATTAGAATACACAATTAACCTTTCTTATAAATGGTAATGACTCTAAAATTTAATTTCATGAGTCTCAAATATGATTTCAAAGTCATGGTTTGAATAATTCATCTCTCTATGAATATTATATGGAGAAGAAAGGGCTACCATTTGATCAAAGTTCCTAAGAACACATCCCAAACCTGAATATACTACATCAATGAAGACGACATATTCTTGACAGACCTCTAGAAGAGTCATCTTGGTACTGATGTAAGAAAATGTATCAACTTAAAAATTCACGTCTAACATTTATCATCCAAATAGAAATTCAACCCATCCATGTCAGATATTTCATTTTAGAAGATATGCTCATGAAATCACATAAAGAACTATTATAATTCCTTTTTATTCCCGTAAATATCTAAATTGTGAAAACATTAAACTAATGTTACCATGTTATAACAATTCTCACCTTCTCTGGATCAAATGAGATACCATGTCCTAAGACCATATGTCAAACGATGATAAATTCCCAAATATAGTAATCAAATTTTGAAACCATTTTATAAATCATATTTTTTCTCGTCATTTTCAGAACTTATCTTAGATGATGCACTAGATCCTCTTCACACTAAGAGTAAACTAAGAGATCATCCTCAATTACCAATATGAATATATCATGATAATCATGGAATATCATGTTCACTAAATCCATAAATAATATAGGATCATTGGACATCCAAAAGGAATCAATGGATTCTAATTGTTTTTTATCTACCTTAGAATGTAATTTTCCAAATGACAAATGATTTTATTCTCAAATAGTGATAACCATAACAATGATCAATATTTAAGAACCACTTCACCTATTTTAATTGTTCGAATGGATCATCAATCCAAGGAAATAAATAGTTTTTCTTTACTAAAACATGGATGAATTTCAGGTAATAAACATTATGGTTAGGTGATCTAGTATCTTTCAATACAGAGAGAATATTTGATGCCCAAGGTGACACACTCAGGAAAATGAAATATTTCTCTAAAAAATATTCCAACTAAGACCACAACACATACATTTTAGATAGTTATATGTGGTAACAATGAATGGATACATTCTAATTAGTATGTATCAAATAAATATAAAAACCTTCATTTCTTACTCATGTTAAAACCAAAGAAATTAGAAGGATACATGTCAAGAAACTCAATGAAAACAAGGGAAACATCATCACCCAAAAATTATTTCACCATGTCAAAATTAAACACCAATATTATATTCCAAAGTCCAAATAAAATATCTAGATATTATCATCCTGGGGACCCATTTCCATTGATTTATAATGAACACCCCATCAAGTATAGTAAATGAGTCATGCCGATGATAACAGTCAATTCGAGCGGTATTCTAAACAAAAAATCCATCTTGAGTAAAAGATCAAGATTATTCGTATTTAGAATCATAAAATAACAAATATGAAGAATCAATGATAAATTGAATAAATAATAAGGAAACATTATACCCTACTCTCCCTTTGTTATAATGATCATAGTTATATAAAATCTATAAGGAAAATTACCTATAAGAGTAAGTGGTATGTTCAAAACATGAGTTGATATAAATTAGTGAGATGCCACTTTATCAAATAAAGAAGTCTCTATAGATGATTCTATTTTGAAAGTACCTCTCACAGTTACTAGACCCATAATCCTTCCTCTGGAGACTCTTCCACTATGTAAAAAATATTCATTCTAGATTCATGAGTCTATAGACCCTTTGTTATTGAAGTATCATATTGCATCACAATGATTTTAGGTGTTGATGATATTATTCCACTATATGAAATAGAATGTATATATAACTATTTTAACTTAAGAATTGATAATTCAAATGAACTACAGTTATACAATGCCTTTGTGAAATCTGATTTGGAATGCCCATGATTTTCAAATTAAGAAGTATGTCAAATGGCCTCTGTGAGACACAGTATGAATTATAGAGGGAAACTAGTATTGAGAAAAAACATGATACCCATCATGCTTTAAATTTCCTTTAAAACATCTAATAGAACCACCACTTGAAAAAAAAAGGAACCCCCATAAAGCCTGACATATATGTCGGTTAAATTTTAACCGTCAGAGACCTATCTAGTATGTCAGTATATGAAGTGATATTTTTTATGAAAATTTATGAATGAATATCTATTTGAAGTCCCATATCATGCCATTAAGGATTTATATTATCATTTGAGATAATCTTGGGTGAAAATTTCACAACTTCATATGAGTGTTTCATATACTCCATCATGATTCATTCATACCATTTTAGTTTGAAAAAAAAATCCTTTTATCACCATTCATTGTATATATAATTTATCAATGAAACAGAAAATAAGGTTTATCCACTTTAAACCGTTCTTTTTATTCTATATAACAATCGAATCCCATCATCTATGGATTGATCCCTCATGCTTGGTGGTAGGATATTTCTTCGTAATCAAATGAGGACTTCCTGTGAAATCAAACATATGATAAATGTTTCTTAACCAATACTCAATAACATTGAGGGTCATTTGAACTTGGGAAATCTAATGGCTACTGGTGAAGGAAATATTACGCATTATTGTGAGATTAATCCCCCTAGGGTTCCAAAAGTGGAGCCTAAATGAGAATTGGAACATGTGTATATCCGAGAGCATGGAAATCACTTACAATAATATAAAAAATATTCAATTCATTGGGAGGATTCAATTATTGTGGTTCACTATTTATTTCTCCATGGATTCTATTAGCACATCTTCATAGAGGAAATATTCAACACATCATTATAAAACACATTTATGAAGTCAAAATATTACTCACATTAATAACTTAAAAAAGAGAAATAGAAAAATTAGTCATATCAGATAAGACATAAATATTTTAATTTTAACCAATCCAAATCATTAGTAGCAGAAAAACTATAAATAGATTTAATTGTTTATCCTGGTTCCTTTCCCAAAACCCCCATGGTGACACAAAATTCATTATGATGAGATATATCCATTAACTCAATCATATAATCACCCTATGACATGACAAGACATATTCACCCATATAATGTTATCATAGAATTATTCTCAACCTGAACCATTGATAAATCTTTTCCACAAACTAGTTGGGAAACCTTGGTACCTTCAAACTCAGGCCAACACATACATCACCCAATGAGAATTACCATCCCCGTATATCCTTGACTATCACCTAGAATCCTACATGTTAAATGATGGATATAATAATCCAAAAACCCTAGCTGAAGTTAAAATATATATTTTATTTGTTTTAATAGTGAAAAATGAAAAAAATACATGAAACCAAATAGGTATAACAAAAACCAAATTTGTACATCAAATTGTAGTGAAAAACACGAAATATATAACTCAAAAATATAAAAGGTATAATAATAGAACACCATAATATAGAGGATCAACAACATCCACCACATACAACTTCCTATTTCCCTTTTCTCAAACCTAAAATAATAAAATATACAATATCTAGAAATAAATTGTCAGTTTTGACCTTTAAAACACAATGTTTTCTCACCAATAATTCCATAAAATATTAAATAATAATAAAAAATTTACTTCCTTCAATATAAATAAAATAGTGCAATGAATAAAATATATATATCATGTTTAAAAGAATGCATCCTTTTAAAGGGAGGATGTAAATCCCTGACACCAGTTACCCAGAGTCGGTGCATTATTGCGTAACATTGGCATGATCACAAAAGATCAAGTCTTGAAAGACCAATTAGTTTAGTAGCCTTGGAAACACTAGATACATTCATAAGTATTACATTACATCATAAAGTAAAACAAAACTACAACAACATCTTGTCTTCATATCCTCTCATATTATCCCTCTGGTCATTCATAATATACTTCTTCACATCCTGGAAAAATTAAAACATTGGAAGGGGTGAGATCATATGCTCAGTAAGGATAACAATATAGCATAAGCATTCATAAATAATCATTAACATTTAAGGAAATGTATAACTAAAACAAGAGCCTTTTAAACTTGAACTTCAACATAATATGGGAAAAGTAAAATGAGATAATGCCATTTACTTATTCACATGGATATTCTATTGGTCGAATAGTCACATGCAATATCAATAACCACTTTCACAATGATGGATTGTATCATTCCAAACTATCATAACCACATAGCTAAGGCCTCGTGCCAAGACTACAAATATGATTTTTTCAAGGCCTCATTCCAAGACACTAGTTTTTCACTTGAGACCTGTCGATGCATCGAGGAGCTATAGCGGGCTCCACCCGTCACTTATTAAGTCCAATTCATTCCTCATATGAACAGGTTTAAACATATCATGAACCATAACATAATCGTATCACATAAAACATGCATAAAGGAAACATAAAATTTCCACATTTCAATCACAATATATCAATATAATACATTGATATAATAAAAGAATTATCAAAACAATTTTCAATTCCAAAATAAAGGAAAATTAAAACATGGTATTTAATTTTCATTTTAAAAAAGTTATGTCTTGTAGAGGAAGCCGGAACTCAAATAATGGTCATGGAGGCAGAGAAGTCGTTGTCGCTGCATACATACAACAAAAAAACATTCCACTTTGTCATTTAGTAAAACTTTTCATATAAAAATATTCATTTTTAATAAATGTAAAAGTCAAAAGGGTTTATACATCGTATAAAAAAGTCTTCTATTAAAACAAAATATGCCACAATGAAAGAAGATTGAGACGAAGTACCTTACAAATATCATTTTTTTAAAAAAATAGATCTATTATGTGTATTCACTATAAGTACACATAAGGAAAGTAAAAATACAATATATGACATAATAATATCATGAAATAATTTGAAAGTAGGAGATTAACCCATAGAACGAAAATTGGGTTCAGAAGTTCCCTTACCTCGTGTCCGACTTGACTCGATCGTTCATTAAACTCCTGTATAATAAACTAGATTTAATTAATAGTTTCATAAGAACCTTTTTCAAGTTCATTATTCTTCTTATATCACTTATTACCATGTTATGAACATTATGTAATTATTTAAGTTAATAACGGTCGTTTTGTCGATCTTTAGTATGTGAGTCAAAAATAAATTTCTAATAATTAAAAGTTGTTCATGTGGTAAAATATCCTTTACATCCAAAATTATATTCATGATTTAGGTATCATATATATCATATATATCCAGTATATACATTCATTTATAATATTACATAACATTTAGAGGTAAGAAATGAAATGCACCATTCATGGAGATGGTAAGCCGTACGTACGCATGAACGCTACTTTCATTTCAATTTCATATTTTAATGAAATGAAACATAATGATATAAAGTTATATTATAATTCACGTATAATATCATATATAATATCACTTACTCTATCCTTTATACGTCCCACATATGGCATTAACGATTCAAATCACTTTGAGGGGGCGGTAGTCTGCACTTCCTCAAATGAAATTATCTTATTTGCACAACATGAAAAGCATAAAGATATGTTTTAAATGTAAAATACATAATCATACAGAGGACATAAATATAATATATATCAGAAATAAATATATTTCCATCATAATGGCCACCATGAGAGGTGGTAGAAGAATGTAGAGAAATCATCATTTCGTGAGGCAGTAATTCGCCATCCATGGAAACCGTGTGTTCATTAACCATTAGAAGGATGTGTGTGTAAGTGTAGATCCAATAAATATCATAAAAACATCATAGTATATTGATGATACTTTTTTTGGTTATAAAAGAAATGAATAGAAAGATTTTTGGGGGTTGGAGAAGCAAAATAAAACAAAATAACATAAAAGAAGACATTACCTTAAAATCGGGTAACTCTTTTTGATTTGAGCCAAATGCTTCCTTGGGAAGAATTATGCCCAATGTGAGGATACTATAAGTAATATAGGAAAGTTTATAGAGTATTTGGGAAGATTTTGGCTGATCCAAATGGCTTGGAAGGTGTGAATAATGTGGTAGTGGTGGGGGCCTTTTATAAGAGGAGAGGAGGGGCACTCTTGGAAAGTCATGAAATGTTACTTTATTACATAATGATTTTCGGATTTTAAGGTCCCAAACTTATATATTTCTAGACTAAGGTGATAAGGTTTCAAAATATACTCATACAATTGGTTTTTCACAAGTGTAAGTCATATATTTTACATTATATTTTCATTTTATTTAAATCGTTAATTAATGAGGTAATCGTTGCATCCTCATGGTGTCATAAAAAAATTAATTTATTTAATGTCTAAAAATTATATATAAATTATCATGATGTAGGAAATCATTTTAGATTTCCAATTAATATTTATAGTCGAAATGTTAACTTATATAACCCCATGTAATATTTGATTTAGTAAAACAACACATGTTTGTGACAATTTTATTTTTACTTTAAATAAAAAGTTATTAATGTCATTTTCTTACCCAAGTGGCTCCATGGGGTCCCCAAGTTGACCCATGGATTGTTATGGTCTGCCATGAATCATCCAATAAGGGTAGGACAAGTGTAAGGGTATTTTCACATTTTTATAATATCATTTTTACCTTAATTTTCACTAATTACCTTTAATCGCGATTAATTAAACTTATAAGTTACTATTCACCAAAAAATTATTTTAATCCCATTGAACCACATTTTACTTCCTAATTACAACCATTCATGTATGATTTTTTAAAATCAAATCACAAAAGTGGTAATGTTTCATTTAAACGAAAAATCAGTTTTTAACTACCACTTAGTGGTTTCACTATTCATCAAAAATTGAAGTTTTTCATAACAATGCCAAAATTTCACAGTAAGCTATAATTGATATTCCAAATTCAAAAATGGTGTCTATTTTAAAAAATTCAAAACATATAATTTTCATTAATTTATTTTATAATTAATTATCGTTGTCACAACAAAGAGCGTGTTTTTAAGAAACAATATATATCAAAAGATTGACAATTATTTATATCGAATTTCAAAGTGAAATTAATTCTAATGACCAACATTGGATAAAATGGTAAAAATATATTCTAATTATACTTTAAAATCACTCAATAATATAATTTATCACTATAAATTATTTTTATTAAAAAAAATGTTTTTACGTATTTTTTACTATTCATAAAAAATTGGAAGTTCTCAGAAAAATTCCAAAAAATAAACATAGGATAATTTCGATATTCCAAATCCAAAAATGAATTCCATTTTTAAATATAATATATATATATATATATATAATTTCAAAATGTGGGTGTTACTATTCATAATGGCTACTTGGTTGGTCGTGGTGTGTTAGAATCTTGAACTTGCGTACAATGCAAGATATTGAATTATTGAAAGAGAAGCATATCGTGGAAGCTCGGGGTGTTACATTCTATTCTCCTTCAATAAATTGTGTCCTCTCAATTTGAAATTTTTCTTTGGAAATACAAGGTTGAAAATAGAAAATACCTTTGTGGAAAACCCACATCGGAAATAAGGTTAATAAAATTTAGCCTTAATAAGAGGGAAAGGGAAATGAAAAAATCACCACCAAATTGTGATCTTGATAAGGAGAACATTTGTGGAAATTAGAGACATATAATTGGAGGAAAAATGTAAATATTTGTAGGTAGTTATTGAGGTCATCAATCACAAACAAGTGTAAAGTTGAGGTCCTCAGAGCCTTCAATATATGTTGATTTAAAATATTATCAGTTTAACAAGACATAAGGTATTAGGATAACACATTTTTTTGTTTTAATATCCCTTTACTAATGTTTAAGAATTAATTTATTCATAGAATAAAATATTGGTATATATATATTTATGCTTGACAACTCAAAAATATTATATTTATCCTAATCGTACAAGGTTCAAAATATTAACACATACCATTTAGATTAGGAAAACTATTTTGTAATAACCAGGGACTTCCTGTAGGCTAGTGGTAGGTAATAAAGGCCTGTCGCACTATTGTTGTGGGTTCGATTCCTACAGCTTTTTCTGACGTGACGGGTTATCCCCCGACCTACAGGTTGTCCTTTTCCTAAAACTATAGTATTATAATATTCCAAAAATAATATTCAGAAATGTTTTAAACTTAAACAATACTATCCAAGGTTCAACTTAATTAATTCCAACCTTTATAGTTATCTAAAATACTTATGTCCAACTCATAGTCCAAATTTTATAAGGAAGTTAAACATAATGAAGGTCCATTTTTCCACATAACAACATGTGAACACCTTCATCATGTATTCTTTTAAAACAATGAAACATCCTGAATTACCATAAATCCTTATTGATTACATGCATGATCCCTTATTCCTTATAGAATACTAGATATACTCCTTCTATCTAAAAATATATACAAATCATTAATCAGTTTCAAGGAAGTTATGAATATCCAATATAATTTATCCAAATCAATCATGTATTATTCCAAAATCACTATCTCAGTATCAGAACCATATTATTGTTTATATTTCTCTCAACCATATGTTTTCCAAAAATTTAACCTGCTCTGGAGTCACTTTTCTTGGTTCCACACAATCTCAAGTCCTTTATTAAATAGTACTGCAGTACAATCCTTATATACGCCATAATAATTATAACCAGTACATCCTTGATACAACACTCAAATGACAAAATTCATTAATAACAACATAAGAACTCTAATCATAACTCCTCATCTGTGGTAGTATCATAACTTGATTATTATCCAATAACATCATTTGGGGCATACTCTGATGATTTGGAATTTGGTTTGCATAGTGTCCCCACTTTTTATAGATGAAGAATTTTACATTTGAAACCTTTTTCTTACCCTTGCAGTCAAGCACTTGGTGTTATTTTGCTCCACACTTATAACAAACTCCCATTCCCTTTAGGAAAGTTCCAAGGTGTTTCTTCCCACATTTATCACATATTGGAAAATTCTTCTTGTCCCTCATCCCTTTATCCATCATTCTCTCTTCCATCCTTTTTATTCTCTTTCTTCCCTTCAAATCCATAAGACTTGGAGAATTATTTACTTATCTTATTAACACATGATAATATTTATTCATGTGTTGAGAACACATGGGAGACTATTTCCCTTCTAAATGTTTGCTTAATACTGTGAAAGATATGATCCTTTTTACTCTTTGGATCATACGTATTGATGGAGTTCGCATTCTTTCTACTGGGCGCCATTTCTATACAATGGCATAAACTAGGTTAGTTTATGAATTGCAATGAATAATTCCAAACTTGTAAAATACTTAATGTAAGTTGAATGGTTTATGGATATAATACATAATCATAATAAATGTTTTCTTTGAGGAAGTATATACTCATAAACCCTTCATAATGTTTTGTAAAAAAATGAGAATTATCCTAAGCATATCCCTCGAGAGTGTCGTAACCAAGTGTGCAGCAAGGCCCGTTGTCGTGCACCAGATCCCATTCAAGTCTAGCTCAAAGCGGTGTTTTCGGTTTTTACCCCTAGGTACATCTGTTCCAGAGCCTCCTCTACCTGCTCGTATCCAGATAGGGATGTATTGCTCGGAAAACTCACAAAATCTCTATAATACCAAAATTCTAGGATGTTCTTCTATACTAATCATAAAAGTCTATCTTTGGGCTATCTTCTCTAATCAGAGTTTATCTAAATCTAGCTTCCATGTTTAGTGCTAAACTGCCTCCAATACCAACTGTAATGCCCCGACCCCAGTTACCTAGAGTCGATGCATTATTGCGTAACATTGGTATGATCACAAAAGATCAAGTCTTGAAATACCGATTAGTTTAGTAGCCTAGGAAACACTAGAAACATTCATAAGTATTACATTAACTCATAAAGTAAAAACAAAACTACAACAACATCTTGTCTTCATATCCCCTCATATTATCCCTCCTGGTCATTCATAATATACTTCTTCACATCTCGGAAAAATTAAAACATTGGAAGGGGTGAGCTCAGATGCTCAGTAAGGATAATAATATAGTAGAAGCATTCATAAATAAACATTAACATTTAAGGAAATGTTAAAATAAAACAAAATCCTTTTATACTTGAACTTCGACACAATATAGAAAAAGTAAAATGAGATAATTCCATTTACTTATTCACATGGATATTCTACTGGTCGAATAATCACATGCAATATCAATAACCACTTTCACAATGATGGAATGCATAATGTCAGAATATCATAACCACGTAGCCAAGGCCTTGTGCCAAGACTAAAAACAATATTTTGTCAAGGCCTCGTGCCAAGACACTAGTTTTTATTATGAGACCTGCCGATGCATCGAGGAGCTATAGCAGGCTCCACCCATCACTTATTAAGTCCAATGCATTCCTCATATGAACAGGTTTAAACATATCATGAACCATAACATAATCGTATCACATAAAACATGCATAAAGGAAACATAAAATTTCCACATTTAGATCACAAGATATCAATACAACACATTTAAATAATAAAAACATTATCAAAACCATTTTCAATACCAAAATAAAAGAAAATTAAATCTTTGAATTTATTTTTCATTTAAAAAAAGTTATGGCTTGTAGAGGAAGCTGAAACTCAAATAATGGTCACGGAGGTAGAGAAGTCATTGCCACTGCATACATATGACAAAAAAAATTCCCTTTTGTCTTTTAGTAAAACGTTTTGTATAAAAATATTCCTTTTTAATAAAAGTAATAGTCAAAGAAGTTTATACACCATATAAAAGAAAGTCTTGTATTAAAACAAAATATGCCTCAATGAAAGAAGATTGAAATGAAGTCCCTCAAAAATATAATTTTTTAAATAAAATAGATCTATTATGTTTATTCACTATAATTACACATAAATAAAGTAAAAATACAAGATATTACATAATAATATCATTACATAATTTGAAAGTATGAGATTAACCCGAAGAACGGAAACTGGGTTAAGAAGTTCCCTTACCTCATGTCCGACTTGACTCAATCGTTATTTAACATCCTGGATAATAAACTATAGTTAATTTTTACATTCTTAAGAACCTCTTTTAAGTTCATTATTCCACTTATATCACTTATTACCATGTTATGAACATTATGTAATTATTTAAGTTAATAACGGTCATTTTATCGATCTTTGGTACTTGAGTCAAAAATAAAATTCTTATAATTACAAGTTGTTCATGTGGTAAAATATCAATTACATCTAGAATTATATTCATTATGTAGGTATCATATATATCATATATATCCAGTATATACTTTCCTTTATAATATTACATAAAATTTAGAGGTATGAAATTAAATGCACCGTTCATGGAGAAGGTAAGTCGTACGTACTCATGAATGCTACTTTCATTTCTATTTCGTATTTTAATGGAATGAAACATAATGATATAATGTTATATTATAATTTTAGTATAATATCATATATATTAGCACTTACTCTATCCTTTATTCGTCCCACATATGGAATTAACAATTCAAATCACTTTGAGTGGGCGGTAGTCCGCACTTCCTCAAATTAAATTATCGCATTTGCACAACATGAAAAGCATAAAGATATGTTTTAAATGTAAAATAAAGAAGCATATAGAAAAAATAAATATAATATATATCATAAATAAATATAGTTCCATCATAATGGCCACCATGAGTGGTGTTAGGATAAGATAGAGCAATCACCATTTCATGAGGCAGTAATTCGCCATCCACGGAAAGAGTATGTTCTTTAACCATTAGACAGAGGTGTATGTAATTTTATCTCTAATAATTCTCATAAAAACATCCTAGAATATTGAATATACTGGTGTTGTTAGAAAAGAAATGAATAAAAATAGTATAGGGTGTTGGAGAAGCAAAATAAAACAAAAGAACATAAAAGAAGACATTACCTTAAAATCGGGTAAATCTTTTTGATTTGACCCAAAGGCTTAATTGGGAAGACTTTTTCCCAAAGTGAATCTTATAGGATTAAGATAGGGAAGTTTAGAGAGTATTTGGGAAGATTTTGGCCGAGAAAAATGGCTTGGAAGGTGTGAATAAGGTGGTATTGGTTGGGGCCTTTTACAAGAGGAGAGGAGGGGCACTCTTGGAAAGTCGTGAAATGTTGCTTTATTATATAATGAGTTTCGGATTTTAAAGGTCCCAAACTTATATATTTCGAGTCTAAGGTGATAAGGGTTCGAAATAAACTCATCCAATAGGTTTTTTAAAAGTGTATGTCTTATATTTTACATTATCATATCATTTTATTTAAATCGTTAATTAATGAGGTAATTGCTGCATCAATATGGTGTCACCAAAAATTTAATTTATTTTGTGTCTAAAATTTATAGAAAAATATCATGATGTAGGAAATCTTTTTATCGTTCCAATTAATATTTATAGTCTAAAAGTTAACATATATAATCCAAGGTAATAATTTTTTTAGTAAAACAACACATGTTTGTGACAATTTTATTTTTACTTTAAATAAAAAGTTATTAATGTCATTTTCTTACCCAAGTGGCTCGATGGGGTCCCCAAGTTGACCAATGGATTTTATTTGTCTGAAATGACTCATCCAATAAGGGTGGAAAGATTGTAAGGGTATTTTCATATTTTTAAAATATCATTTTCACATTAAATTTCACTAATTACCTTTAATCGCGATTAATTAAACTTAAAAGTTACTATTCACAAAAAAATTATTTTAATCCCATTGAACCACATTTTACTTCCTAATGACAACCATGTATGTCGGAATTTTGAAAATCAAATCACAGAAGTGGTAATGTTTCATTTAAACGAAAAATCAGTTTTTTACCTACCACTTAGTGGTTTCACTATTTATCAAAAATTAAAGTTTTTAAGAACAATGCCAAAATTTAACCCTAAGATATAATTGATATTCCAAATTCAAAAATGATGTCTATTTTACAAAATTCAAAACATATAAGTATCATTAATTAATTTTATAATTAATTCCCGTTGTCACAACAAATAGTGTGTTTTATAGAAACAATATATATCAAAAGATTGACAATTGTTTTGTCCAATTTCAAAGTGAAATTAATTCTAATGACCAACATAGGATAAAATGGTAAAAATATATTCTAATTATACTTTAAAAGCACTCAATAGTATAATTTATCACTATAAAATATTTTTATTAAAAAAAAATTAGTATTTTTCACTATTCATAAAAAATTGAAAGTTCTCCGAAAAATACCAAAAATTCAACATAGGATAATTTCAATATTCTAAATCCAAAAATGATGTCCATTTTGAAATATAAAATATATATATAATTTCAAAAAGTGGGTATTACTATTCATAATGGCTATTTTGATTGGTCGCGGTGTGTTAGAATCTCGAACTTGCGTACAATGCAAGCTATTGTATTATTGAAAGAGAAGCATATCGTGGATGCTCTGGGTGTTAAAGAGGATAACATTTCAAACATTTAATAAATAAACAAAAAATTTAATGAAATTATATGAAATATTCGGAATGAGTAAAAACATTCAATAATAATTGGTATACTTGTAGAATCACATATAACAATAACCATAGTCAAATTTTACAATGTATGTTAGTTTAAACTTATAGGATTCTCACACTTCTTATATTAGTGATCATGACTTTGTACATGTACAAACATCCATGATGCAATGGCGAATAAAACTAATCAACATCCCATCCTTGATAATAATGTTGAACGTGCTGTTTGATAGAGTTTTACTCTTGAATGTAATGATTTATGTAAAACATTATATCATGATTTTTTCAAATAAGCCACTAACCACTAAGGCTCATATGTGGTCAATCAGTAAATTAGTAATGGGAAATTATCTCTTTTCAAATCAATCATTATTTACAATTCAATAGATCAATTTTTCATTTCAATATTTCAATATAATTTCGAAACAAACACTTTGGGGTTTTAACCATTTAGTACCATCGCAATATAAAAACAATCATAAGGTTAATTGATTTCTTTTAAACCCATTATCTCAAAACAATAGTTAAATCATTTCATCATTCCCTTGAATTTTAAAATACACCGTGAATCCCAATTCCATATGATTTATGTGTTTCTCCAAAACTCCAAGAAATTTCACATTCAACATCCAAATATAATCAAAATGTGTTTTATTAGATAAATTGAACTCTATTTAAAAAAATAAATAATATCAAGGTTTTAATAATTTGGAAAAATTACAAATATAACCTCATTCCTTTAATCAGATTTCTTGAATTGAAACACACAATGGAATTTACTAATAAAGGGAAAAGGTGGATGAGAAAAATAAATCAATCCTATAATCAAAATATAATTAAAAATATTTTACATAAAGAAATATGTTATTATAAATAAATATATATACATTAAGGAATAATATATCCTATGTAATTTAACCAGGGGATATCTGTAACACCCCAAGATTCCATAGTACATTATCTCATTAAAGTAATTCAATAGCTTGAGCTACATGTAACACTGTGTTCGAGTGCACCACGACTTACCAAACTAGCCATTTAATATCAGTTATGAATAGTACTAACTGAATTTTTAATTTTATACAATATTTTAATTTTAGAATCCATATTCTGAGTTTCTTAGAAATAATGTAAGAACAAATTAATTTTTTTATGATAAATGAATTATTTTTCAAAAAATGAAATTTTATAGCCTTTTAATGGAGAACATATTTTTAAATCAAATATTTGACACTTATATAAAAACTTTGAAAAAATAAAATTCTTTTTTAGAATCGGGAAATGTAAATTTATTTTCGATAATTTTTTGTTGTTTTTCTAATGACTTTCATATTTGCTTGAATAGGGAAAACATTAAATTTTAACAGAAAACAAATTTTTTATTCAAAATAATTTATAGTGTTAAATTATAAATATGGAAGGTTTGGAAGTATAATTAGATTATATTTTTATCATTTAATAAAATATTGGTCATTATAAGTAATTTTATACTTGAATTTGACATAATCAAATTTCAATATTTTGATAGGTTCTACTTTTTAAAAAATACCGCTTTTGGGTTTTGAGAGTGAGAATTAAATTTAAATTAATAAATGAATCATCAATGTTTTTAATTTGAAAAAATAAGCCTATTTTTTTAATTCATAATATCAAAATTACATTATGTTAAATTTTTGTGATTTTTCTGAAAACATTCAATTTTTGATTAATAGTGAAAAACAATATGTTATTATTTAGAACAGAATTTTTATTTAAATAAGTAGATATTTTATTTTAATTTATTTTCTATAAAAATATATATACTATAAATACATAAGTTCAATGTAATTAATTGGATTCCTTTTATAATAAGTTTAGATATATAAAATTTTATCGATCTTTTTACCGTATTTTACCAACCTCCTGTGAACATTTTCAATTCTGTATAAATCATAATTTTACCACTATTGTGAGTTGAATTTCAAAAATCCAAAAGACATGGTTAATATTAGTTTATAAAATGGGCTACAATAAGATGAAAATAATTTTTGGTTAATAGTAACTTTTGACTTTTATTTACCAGGGTTAAAAGTAAATAGGGTATTTAAGGGTAAAAATGATATTACAATTACCCTAACACATATCCTAATTTTATTGGATAAATATAATTCAACCAAAAAAACATTAAGAATAAAATATAATCCTTTAGGTCCACTTGTATTAGATTATAAAATTTATTATTATTTAATTTAAAGAAGAGTTAAAAGTGTTAAATTCATGTTTTCAAATCTAAAACATTTGAAATATAGATTATGAAAATGGTAAATTAGAATATAAATATTCATTAGATATATTAAAATATTTCCTACATAATTTTATTTTATTTATAATTTTTAGAAATTAAATAATTAAATTATTTTATGGTACAATGATGATGTCGTAATCACCTTATTAATAAAAGAATAAAATTATTGATATTATAAATACCCAAATAATGGTAATTTAGTATTTTTGATAAATTCTACAAAATTTTATAGGTTAATATGACATGTTAGGGTTTATTCAATAAATTTATTTTCAAATTAATCATGTTGTTATGATTTTATCAAAAAAAACCAATACCGAATAGTGTCAAAATTGAAATAAAATAGTTTTAAAAAAAGAAACTATATTATTTGTTGATGTAATATTTATAAATATCTAAGGTTCTGAAAAAGAGATTAAATAATATTATATATGTTATTAATAAACCACTTGATGTTCTCTTGGTAGTTTAGAGTAATTTTATTAACCATATATTTTAAGAATAGAAGAAGGCATGGTAAAAGATAAACTTTTTATCTAAGAGTTAAATCTTATAGATTAGGTTAAAATGGTAACCTAAAGTTTTCTAAAACCTATTTTTTAGAGTATTTCAATCCATAAAAACTTGATGCTATAAATAAATTCATTTATAGCAATTATAAAATGTAGATGATAGAATAATAATTTAAAACATTAATCTTTTCTTAAAGTGATCCTCACCCCTCTTATAAAAGGGCACTTCCCTTCTCTCGAAATCACACCACCAAATCCATTTATCTTTGCCCAAACCAGCCCAAATATCCTCCCAAATTTCCTTCCTTTATCATAGAGGCCTTCCTTTGTCAAATATCCATCCTATGGTGCCCTTTTGATCAAGTAAAAAAGGAAGAACCCAAAGAAGAGTTAATATTTTATCACCTCCTTCAAGTTCTTTTCTTCTTCCACTTCCTCTTTCTTTGATAATTCTATTCTAAAATAATTACTCAAGTATCTTCTATATACTTTGATGTTTTAATAAAAATGGTACAACCATATTAACTATTCTATCCATCCTATAAATGACAAAGTCACCTTACGTGAGTACGTACAAATTACCGTCTCCACATTGTGGTGTAGTTTGTTATTCAAACATTTCATTTTTTTTATGGGTAAAACAATGAGTATAAATGATTTAAATAACAAATATAACATGTTAATGATTCTGTATATATAAAATAACAACCAATTACATATTATTTATCCATCAATATTATGATATTTTCCCTCGTGCATAGGTACAAATTACCGTCTCCACGACGCTATGAGATTCATTTCCACAATCACCATTCAACGATGATTATAAAAATATATATATTATTAATAAGTATGTAATATATGACATAATAATGATATTGGATATATATATTTATATGCGTGTACTTACAAATGACTTTTCACTTACTTCCATTCAATACGATATGAAAACAGAAACAACGTTTATTCCTAAGAACGGCATACTATCTCCATAAACAGTGTCCTCCATTTCATATATCTCTCAATTATAAATATTTTTATTATAAATATATATGACATATATATCATGTTTTATATTCTAGAAGTATTTAAATCATGATCTAAATGATCTGATCAAGAATAAAAAGTTTCAACTAGTACGATAAAGAAAGTTGTTATTACTTAAAATGTTAATTTAACATGAAAATCATTATTAAATGGGAAGTGTAAAGTCATAAATGAATCATGTATGATATAATAAATATGAAAATAGTTATGGTATAATTTAATAACATAAAATGGTCATTATAAAAGAGTTTAAACATACCCTTGACCAAAGTAAAGTGTAAGGTAAGGGTTAATTCCTCAATCTCATTATTATCTGAGTTTGTTTATGAGTAAGTATTTGCTGGGAAATATTTTTCATATGATTCCATATTTAATAAAAAATGTCTTAAAAATAATTTTTTAAATGTTTTTTGTAAGGTATTCTTTACCTAGATCATCATTTTAAATGGTTTAAATATTTATTCTTCGAAATCATTCTCATTAATGTCCATATTTTCAAAATGGGGTTTAAGGAGTTATTTATAAGGATATGAATGTTTTTTTAAAATTTTAATTCCTTTAAAAATTTTCAAAGTGGTATGGTACAATTTCATGAAAAATGTCTTTAAGTTTCTTCCTTTCTAAATTATGTGACTTTTTAAATGTTTTCATGAAAAAGGTATATTTCTCTCAATAAGTTTTAAAAATCATTTTCATCTATGTCAACATCCATTGAGGAATTCTAGACTTGTTTGAAGTTGATTTATTATGATACAAATTTTCCACATTGTATTGATGTATTAGTGATATGTTGTACTGTGCATGTCTTATTTTTATACCATTCATGTTTTATGGATAATGTATTGAAATTTTGTATGCTAGTTTCAATTGGAATTTTTTTGTTATGTTTAAACCTTTTCATATGAGGAATGCATTGGACTTAGTAAGTGATAGTTGGAGCCCACTATAGCTCGTTGATGCATCGGTAGATATCATGAGATAATTAGATGCTGAATTGGCCAAGTCCATTCCCAATTTGACATATAGTTTTAGCCGAGGCCTAAGTCATTTTTTGACTTCTTGGCTGAGACCTTGAAAATATGTTTCAGAATGTCTGACATTATGCATTCCCTCATTATGAAAATAGTTATTACATGTAATTATTCAACAAATAGAATATCCGTAATCATGTAAATATAGTAATTTTTTAAATATTTTATTCCATATTATGTTCATGTTTTTCTAAAAGATTTTTGTTTTTAGTACACATTTTCTTTTAATGTTTATAGCTTCTGCTAAATTATTTACGCTTACTGAGCATCCGAGCTCACCCCTTTCTTATGATTTATTTTCCTAGGATCCTAATAAGTGTATTATGATTGAGATACAGGGTTATACTAAAGGAATAATGGAATTCTATAAGGATTATTTATGTTGTGTTGTATGTTATAATGTTTAATGTAACATTCATGTATATAATCTATTTTCCAAAACTGAAAAAATGTTCGGTCCTTTGAGACATAATTCCTCTTAATCATGACAATGTATTAAAATAATGCATCGA
Organism: Viscum album; assembly: GCA_963277665.1. Taxonomy (NCBI): domain Eukaryota; kingdom Viridiplantae; phylum Streptophyta; class Magnoliopsida; order Santalales; family Viscaceae; genus Viscum; species Viscum album. Next base: position 439,556,564 of record OY728158.1, read on the forward strand.
ATCTGGGCTTCTAGGTTTAGGGTGTTATAGTTGGTATCAGAGGAGGTTTATAAACATCCTTGGTAATAGATTTTGATAAACTCTAATTAGAGAACACTCCCCTATGATAGAATTTAAAGATTAGTATAGAATAAATTCCTAGAATTTTGGTAATGTAGAGATATTTTGAGATTTCCAAGAACTACTTCCTTGTATGGATACGAGCTGGTGGAGGAATCTCTGGAAAATATGTACCTTGGGGTAAAACCCAACAACACGTCTTTCAGCTAGACTCGAACGGGAACTGGTTCACAACAATAGGCCTTGCTGCCTCTTTTGGTTATGACACTCCTAGGGGATATGCTTAGGATAATTCAAATTTTCATCACAGTACATTGTGATGTAATTAGGATTAAATACATATCAAAAAAAAATTATGATTATGGATTATATCTATAAAATTTTCAATTTACGTTAGTTATTTTACAAGTTTGGAATTATTCATTGAGATTCATAAACTGACCTAGTGTATGCCATTGTTTAGAAATGGCGCCCTGTAGAAGGAATGGGAACTCCACCAATACGTATGATCCAAAGATTAAGAAGGATCATATATTTCATGGTATTAATCCACCATTTAGTAGGGAAATAGTCTACCACATATTCTCAACAGATGAAGAAATAATATCATCTGTTAATAAGATAAGTACATAATTCTCTGAGTCCTATTGAGTTGAAGGGAAGAAATGGAAGAAAATGATGGAAGAGAGAAAGATGGATAAATTGAAGAGGGTAAAGAAGGATTTTTTCCATATGTGATAATAGTGGAAAGAATCACCTTGGTAAATTCTTGAAGGGAATGCGAGTTATTTATTAGTTTGGAGAAAATGGACACCAAGTAAGTGATTTCAAGGGTAATAAAAAGGATTCAAATGTAAAATGCTTCATCTACAAGGAGTTGGGACACTATAAGAATCAATGTCCAAATCCTCAGAGTATACCACAAATGGTATTGTTGGATAATAATCATGTTATGACAATACCGAAGATAAAGTGGAATGATTAGATTTATTATGTTGTTATTAATGTATTGTGTCATTTGAGTAATGTATTAATGATGTACATGTTATATGAATTATGGAGTATATAAGGATGGTAATGTAGTACTATATCATTAAGGACTTGAGATTGTGTGGAACCAAGAAAAGTGACTCAATGGAAATTTATTTTTTGTAAAATACATGGTTAAAGGCAAGAAAAAACATTAATATGGTCTTGATACTGAGTTATTAATTTTGGAATAAGAGATGATTGATTTATTATATTGGATATTATTAACATACTTGGAACTGGTTAATGGCTTGTTTTTTCCATCATTGTTGGAGTTTACAACATTTTTGGATAGAAAGAGTATATCCAGTATTTTATAAGGAATAATTATGAATGAATGTAATCATGAATGTTTTATGGAAATTCTGGGAGTTACTATGTTTTAAAAGAAAAAAATGATGAAGGTATTGACATGTTGTTAAAGGGAAAAATGTTTTTTTTTGTTTACCTTCCTTATAAATGTTGGACTCTGAGTTTGGATTGAAGTATTTTGGATAAGTCTAAAGGTTTGAATCAATTAAGTGTGAAATTAGATACTATAGTTAAGGATAAATCATTTCATGATATTATTTTTCGATTTTCATAAAAAGGACAACCCGAAGGTCGGGCGTGAACCTCTCCTGTTCAGCAAGGCTGCAAGACTTGAACCCGCAACCGAAGGGCGACATGGTTGCATCACCTACCACTAGACTATATAATGTCTTAACTTGTATAATGTATTTTTTTCGAATATTCTAACAAATGAATTATAAATTCATTATTTTTGGAACCCTATAAAGTTACGATAAATAGAATATTTTTGAATTCTACTATCTTTTGGAGTGAAAGATGATTTTGTTGTAGGAATTAGTTGAAGGATGATACCCTACCTGTCAAGTATATATATATATATTTACTACTTATTCTATGAATAAATTAAGTCTTAAACATTAGGGAAGGGATTATAAAACCAAAAAATGCATCATCCTAATACCTTATGTTTTGTTGAACCGATGATATTTTAAATTATCATATGTTTATGGCTTAGAGGCCCTCAATTTTACACTTGTTTGTGATTGATAACATCAATCACTCCCTATAAATATTTATGTTTTTAATCTAATTATTTGTATCTAATTTTCAATAATGTTCTCTTAATTGAGATCATAATTTGGTGGAAACTATTTCATTTTATTTTCCCTCTTATTAATACTAAATTTTATTAACCCAATTTCCGATGTGGGTTTCCCAGGAATGTATTTTTCTATTTTTAACAATTTATTTTCGAAGAAAAATTTACATTTGTGAGGAAAAAATTTATTAATGGAGGTGTGAATGAACACCCCATGATTTCAGAGTACATTATTTCATTAAATTCATGCAATAGCTTGCGCTACATGCAACACTGTGTTCGAGCGCAACATGACATACCAAACAAGTCGTTAAAAAAAAGTTATGAATAGTATAAAATGAATTTTTTTATATAATACTTATAGTTTTAGAATTTATATTATGAGTTTATTATACATAATGTAAGAACAAATTCATTTTTTTCAGATAAAAGAAGTATTTTTCAAAAAATGCAATTTTCCACCTTTTAATAGAAAACCATTTTTTAAATCCCATATTTGAGAGTTTTATATATTAAATTTGAAAAAATAAACTTCTTCACTAGAATAGTGACATAGAAATATAGTTTCTATAAATTTTTGTTGTTTTTCTAATAACTTTCCTATTTGGGTGAATAGTGATAAATAATAAATTTTAACTCAAAAAAATTTTAATCGAAATAATTTATATTGTTAAATTATAAATTATAATGGTTTGGAAGTATAATTTGATTATATTTATATCATTTAATACAATTTCGGTCATTATATGTACATTCAAATTAAAATTTGACATAAACACATGACACTCTTTTGATAGGTTTTACTTTTTATAAAAAACCCCGCTTTTTGGTTTTGACAGAAGTAATTAATATTAGATTAATAAATTCTAATTAAATTTTTTTAATTTGGTAAAATAGACTTCAATTTTGAATTCGTATTATGAAAATTATATTATGGTAAATTTTGGGTTTTTTTCTGAAGACATTAAATTTTTGACGAATAGTGAAAACACTGAGTTAATATTTAGAACCGAATTTTTAATTAAATAAAAAGTTATTTTATTGAAGTATATTTTAAGTAAAAATATAGATGTAATACCTATATAAGTTCAATATAATTCATTAGGGTCATTTTATAATAAGTTTAGATATATAAAATTTTATCGCTCTTTTTACATTCTTTTACCCAGCTCCTAAGAACATTTGCAAATTTCCATAAAACATAATTTTACCACTTATGTGATTTTAATTTTAAAAATCCAAGAGACATGGTTTATATTAGTATGTAAATTTGGGTTTAATAAGAATAAAATAATTATTGATGAATAGAAACTTTTGACTTTTATTTACCACTATTAAAAGTAAATATGGTAATTAAGAGTAAATATTATATTACAATTACACTAACACATGTACTAATTCTATTAGATATGTAAAATTCAACCAAAAACAACCATTGTAGTAAAATATGAATCTTTAGGTCAACTAGGATTAGATTAGGACATTTATTATTATTTAATTTAAATAAGAGTTAAAAGTGTTAAATTTATGTTTTCATAACTAAAACATTTTTAATATAGGGTTATACATATGTAAATTCGACTATAAATATTAATTAGAAAGATAAAATTATTTAACACATAATGGTATTTTATTTATAATTTTTAGACATTAAATAATAAATTTATTTATGACACAATGATGAGGCAGTAATTACCTTATTAATAAAAGAATAAAATAATTGATATTATAAATACCCAAATAAATGTAATTTGAGAAATTTGGTAAATTATTATAATTTTATTGTTAATATAACATTTTAGGGTTGAATAATATAATTTTTTAGAAGTAATCATGCTGTTATGATTTTAACCAAAAACACATACCAAATTGTGTCAAAATGGACATAAAATAATTTCTAAAACGAAAAAAATATTATTGGGTAATAAAAAATTCTTAAAAATCACAGGATCATTCAAATGGCATAAATAATATTTTATATGTCATTAATGAACTATTTGAGGTTCTCTTAGAATTTATAGTATTTTTATTAACCATATAGTGTATGAATGCAAGAATACACGGTATAAGTTAAACTATTTAACTAATAGTTAAATCCCAAAGATAAGGATAAAATGGTAACCTAAACTTGTCTAAACCCTATTGGATGAAGATATTTCAACCCATAACCACATAAGGATGTAAATAAATTCATTTGGAGCCATTATAAACCAAATATCATCAAATAATAATTTAATAATTTAATCTTTTCTTAAAGTGACTCTTACCCTCTTATAAAAGGTCCCTTCCCCTTCTCCCAAAATCACACCTCCATAGCCATTTGGTTCATCCAACCCCGACCCAAATATCCTCCAAAATTTCCTTCCTTAATACTAAAGGCCTTACTTTGGTCATAAATCCATCCTATGGATCCCGTTTGATCAAGTCAAAAGGAAGAACCCAAAGAAGAGGTAAATATTTCATCACCTCTTTCAAGTTCTTTTCTTTATCCACTTTCTCTTTCTCTGTTGTTTGCATTATAAAATTATTACTGTAGTACATTATATATACTTTGATGTTATTATAAAAATGTTACAACCTTATTCATTATTATATAAATCTTATATATGACAATGTCACTATACGTGCGTACGTACAGATTATTGTCTCCATGCCTTGTTGTAGATTGTTATTCAAACCTTTCACTATTTGTATTGGTATAATAATGAGTATAACTAATGTAAATAATAAATATAACATGTTAATGATATCGTATATATGATATACCATTCAATTACATATGATATTTCCATCAATATTATGATATTGTCACTCGTGCGTACGTACGGATTACCGTCTCCATGACGCGATGAGATTCATTTCCAGGACCACTATTCAACAATGATTATAAAAATATATATTATTAATAAATATATAATATATGACATAGTAATGATACTGGATATATATATATATATATCTGTGTGTGTACTTATATATATCATATTCACTTACTTCCGTTCAATACGATATGAAAAAGGAAACATTGTTTATGCATACGAATGACATATAGTCTCCCTAAATAGTGCCTTACATTTGTTATATCTATATATTATAAATATTTATATTCTAATTATATATGTTATATAAATAAAGGTTTATATTCTTGCATTATTTAAATCATGATCTAAATGATATGATCAAGAATAACTAGTTAAAAAATGTATGATAGAGAAAGTGATTATTACGTAAAATGTTAATGTAACATGGAAATCATTATAAAATGGGTGGTATAAAGTCATAAATGAATCATTTATGATATAATAAATATGAATATGGTTTTGGTATAATTTAATATCATACAATTTTCATTATATAAGAGGATAAACGTACTCTCGACCAAAATAAAGTGAAAGGTAAGGGTTAATTCTTCAATCTCATCATTATCCGATATTGTTTATGAGTAAGTATTTACTGGGACATATTTGTCATCAGTGTCTATATTTCATAAAAAAAATTTCATAAGAAATTTTTTAAAGTTTTATTGAAGGGACTTTTTAACTAGATCACCATTATAAATGATTTAAATATTTATTCTTCTAAATCTTTCTCCATAATGTCCATGTTTTCAAAATGGTTTTTTAGGATTTCTTTATATAGACAAGAATGTTTTTTATAATCTTAATTCCATTCAAAAATATTCAATGTGGTATGGAACACATTGATTAAAAAACATATTTAAATATCTTCCTTTGTAAATTATATTACTTTTTAAATGTTTTCATGAAAAAGGGATATTCCTCTCAACGAGTTTTACAAATCATTTTCATGAATGTCCAAATCCTTTGATGGATTTTAAAATTTTTTGGAGTTGATATATTATTATACAAATCATCCATATTTTATTGAAGGTTTTGTGATTTGTTTGAATATGGATGTGTTTTTTTATACCCTTTATGGTTTATGGATAATGTATTGAAATTTCATATGCTAGTTTCAATATGAATTCTTATGTTATGTCTAAACATTTTCATATGTAGAATGCATTGGACTTAGTGAGTGAAGAGTGGAGCCTACTATAGATCCTCAATCCACCGGTAGGTCTCATGAGACAATTAGACGTGGAATTAGATGAGGCCTTTCCCAATTTGATATATGGTTATGGCTGAGGACTAAATCATTTTTAAACGTCTTGGGTGAGGCCATGTCAAGATGTTTTAGAATGTCCAGCATTGTGTATTCCGTCATTATGAAACTAGTTATTACATGTGATTATTCGACCAGTAGAATATCCATGTACATGTTAATATGGAAATTTTTTATTTATTTTTTTCATATTATGTTCAAGATTATGTTTAAAAGGATATTGTTTTTATTACACATCTTGCCTTTAAAGTTTAAAGCTTATGCTAAATTATTTAACCTTACTGAGCATCTGACCTCATCCCTTTCTTATGTTTTATTTTCCCAGGATCCCAAGAAGGTTTTTATGATTGAGATGCAGGTTTAAGCTAAGGGAACAATGGTGTTCTCCAATGATTATTTATGTTGTGTTGTATTTTTTAAAGGGTAATGTAACGTTCATGTATATAATATATTTTCCAAAACTACTAAATTGATCGGTCCTTCGGGACTTGATTCCTCGTAATCATGCCAGTGTATTAAGATACTACACCGACTCTGGGATTCTGGGGATATGGAATTACAATATCGACAAACCAAAGAGGGACTATATTTTTTGTTATCTTAATAATTTATCACATGAGCGGTTTGGGAGAGCCAAAATGGTTTCATGTGTTCCCTCTCAAACCTGAAAACCATGTTACATATGATTTTTGGTGATATGAATACTAAGAAGGGTTTTTAATTTTTTTTAAAAAAAATTGAATAACAATATTTTGTAAGAATGGTTTTCTAGGAAGGGCCACATTGTTAGAAAAACTATTCTCTTAGACCACTAAACCAATATTGAATCACAATTAATGGTTAATAGTTTCTCAATTCTTGTTTCATAGTTGATCATATCATGCTCCCATCATGAAAACCCCCATTGTATCTAGATCCATAGTCTTTATAGTTGGGGAACATGGTTCTGGAAAACCATATTATAACCATGAAAATCCAATAAAACCTCTAAAAATCTCCAAATTTCCCCCGATGAACCTCAAAAAATGATCCAACCAAAAGGGAAAGAAACTAAGGTCACATAATAACTAAAAATTTGTAATAATAAGTTACCATAATTCCATGATTAAAGATGGAATGATCATCAATATGTATCTGGAATGTACTGATACACACATATGGATTTAATGTTTTTTTAATAGATGTTTTTAATAAAGAGTGAAGGCGTTGATTTAATTTATCATCATATTATGTAGAAGAAATTAGTTATGGAATTTATTTCTTATGAATTTTATTATTATTAACAAATTAATTTTTTTATGGGATATTGAATTTCAATATTTTTTCAGTGGTTTTAAAATTTATTAATTAATTTGTAGCATAAAATAATAACAATTGTGGCTCTTAAAATATTGCATCCAATATTTTCCAATCATGTATGAATGAATGGTAAAATATACTAATAGGATAATATTTTTCAGAATTAATTGTTGCATGAAATTTTGTGCATGATAATTGATGTGAGACGTTTCTTCAGAAAGTGGAGAATAAGGAAAAAAATATCTCAGAATTATTATGAAATTATTATTTCCTACATGATGAATATGAAACTATACTCATTGAATCAAAGGAAACTTGTATTATCAATGAATTCATAAAAAATTATTCACACTTGTAAGAGAGTTATAATTATATTCCATACACTTAAGGGTTTACAATTATTTTATTAGACCATATTAATAGGGGTTTTGCTAGATAATTTCAATGACTAGATACACATTTAGTATTGTATATTATAAATCACATATGATTTCTATGTGTAATTTTATTTATTTTAACTTCAAATTCAATATACCCTATGAAAAAAGTATTTTTAAGGAAAAACATAAAAATAATGAATCATTAATACATCCACTATAAGTGATTCCTTCATCTTTTCTTTATACAAGTAGTATCTAAGGAGGATCCACTCATTGGTGTTTCATTGATAATGTAAATATTTCTGAATATAACTCGATATTTTTGATATCCTTATTGGATAATTGAAATTCAATGAATTAGAAGGTGATTCCCAAGCTTTATGATAACTATTTACATATATTAAAGTATTGTATGTTACCTTATCTCATATTTATAAATTATGATATGTTTTCTGTAACAAAAAATCTATTTTTTCCCAATGTTGGTGTTTATTCCATTATATTAGACGATAAGAGGGAATTAGAAATTTTTTATTTCTCCAAGACTTATATTTTCTCATGTATTTATTATTTTGTATTTATGATTATGAATGTTCTCTTATTAGAAAATGTTTTTTTGGGGAAACATCAAAATATCAATAAATTTAAGTCTATATTTAAAAAGGGCTTTATTTATTTTCTTAAGACTCTTAAATAAGGGTCTCTAAATTAATATTGTTTAATCACATAGTATATTTATCATAAAGGTCACTATGATTTGAGTACCATAAATGGATATGGAATGAGCTTGTAATATTCTTATAATATTGAAACAATTCAAAATATTATACCGAATATATTTTTTGTTAATGTCTCAATTGTTTTAGAAAAATCTGACTGAAATTAAAATTTATTATATACATAGTATTATAATTTCATATTAATTTTTTAATTGTGTTGTTGTTATGAAAAATGAAAATATTAAAAAAAAAATTAAACCCTTTAAACCATTGATAGTGATGTGGATATTTTAGAGGGTGATTAATATAGGTAATTAACATTATAATTAGATGTCAATGTTAAATTCATCAAAATAATGTCCCTCATCTCCCAAAATGTGATAATATGATAATGAATGATTAAAGGTAAACTACCACTTAAATTAATTAATTGTCGTTGTATTGGATATTTTTTAGTAAATTTCACTAAACATAATAAAGTTGAATCTACTAATGAAGAAAATGAATATTTTTTAAGATCATTGAAGAGTAATCATACAAGTAAAAATTACATCTTAAATGAATGTATACGATGTTATCTATAAACTGAAGGTGAAATATTCCTTCCAACTATAAGGAAATTGTAAATTTTAATAATATTAATGTTCTTGATAATTAAACTAGTGTTAGTAAAAATCATCCAATTTCAGTAGTCTATTATATAGACATTAGGGGTCCTAATTATAATAAATTTGAAAGTGAAAATGAAGAAACTCTGAAGGGGTTTACGCTTATGAGATAAATAACATAATATATTTTGAAAATTTCAAAACACTAAAATGGAACACATAAGACAATAATATATTATCCACATAATAAAATTATGGGAACAACCCATGTAGAATAAAAATCTATGTTATTGGATGAGATTGATAATATAAAAAATAATGATACCAAGAATACATGGGTTTCCAAGACTAATGAATATATTAATGTTTTATAAGATATGTTTTATCTAATTAATTTAAAAAATAAATGTAGATGATGAAAATAACTTTTTGAGAATAATATTTTCAATTTTGATTGAATAAGTTGGTGAATGTTCAAAGAAGACATTAATGATGGAAGGAACACTGAAAAAATCCTATCAAGACGGTATTTAATATATAATGTTAGGAAAAATGTTTTAGAAAAATAAAACAATCAATAGAATACTATTTTTTGTTAAATCTATATATTACCAACATTTGGATATTCTATGATTGTTAACCATGATTCAAAACATCTATTTCTATTAACTCTTCATGTGTGTAAATAAATATTATGAACAGATTTATTCCAATACTTTATGAATCTATTGGATTTAAAAAATAAACCATGATTTATGATAAAAAAAGGATATAGTCAGGGATATTATTCTTGAATATATAATATTTTTAATGGTACATAAGACCTTTATGGTTGTTTTTGGTACTATTGAATATTCCAGAATATATCACAGTGTAGTAGGGTTAATTACTAAAATAAGAAATATTATAGATGATTTGGTAAACAATATTTTATTTGGACTTAACCACATTTAATAATATGTATTTAGAAAAAAACAATAAAACATTATATGAATATAGAAAGTTGATTTAATATGTAAGAAGAACTGTACAATAGATGTGACCAGCCATGTTATATTTCAAGATAATATTTCTAAAATCATCCATCCTAGTAATAATGGTTTAATAAGGGAAAAGGTAATGAAAATTTATTAGTGTAAAAATTTCTCCTAAATACTTAATGGAGGAAGACAATTTGATATAAGAAAATCGGTTCTCTTCACATATGATTATGAATATGATGTTATCGAATACTGTTTTTAACTTCCATAAAGGATCAATGACCATTGTAAATGATTGATCTCTCAATATTAGAGGGTTCAGTTCTACTAAAATTTTAAAATAAATGTTAATATCAAAAAACACCCGTTATTTTAATGAGATATAACACAATTTTTTAATTGTTTCACTTTTTTGTAATGAAGGGATGGATGAATTTTTTTTCATAGTTTCTGTTTGGGTTAACTATACAAAATTTCAAAAGTATGATAAAAAAGGAAAATGAGTAATGAAAATTCAATATATAAGATGAGAATCTATAAATTCATACTATTTTAGTATTAAATCAAAATACGAGCACTATAATGGAAGGTGTGTTCATCATGAATAGATAAATATGAGAATGATTTATTAAAGAAAATGTGTTCCGAAAAATTCCTAAAATGAAGAGGGAGATTTAGTGTATTATATGTATAATTCAAAGGGGAGAGGTCATAAATTTTGTAACACCCCAAGATTTCATAGTGTGTTATTTCTTCAAAATAATTCAATGACTTGCACTACACGCAACACTGAGTTCAATCACATCATGACTTACAAAAAAAAAAGCCATTCAAAAGAGTTTATGAATAGTATTATATAAATTTTAAACTTTATATAATCCTTATAATTTTAGAATCCATATTATGAGTTTCTTAGATATAATTCAAGAACAAATTCATTTTCAGTATTGCACTTTTATCAACTTTTAATAGTGAACCCTTTTTAAATACAATATTTTAAACTTTTTGACTAAATGGGGACATCAAAATTTAAAATGAAACATCCCAAGCTTCCACGGTACGCTTTCTTTGAATAATACAGTAGCGTGTGTTGTACGCAACCTTGAGTTTTAACACACACCACAACCAATCAAACTAGCCATTATGAATAGTAATACCTACTTTTCGAAATTATATATATTTTATATTTTAAAATGGACTTCATTTTTGGATTCGGAATATCGAAATTAGCCTAGGTGAAATTTTGGTACTTTTCGGATAACTTTTATATTTTGATGAATAGTGAAAATTACTAAATTTTAATTAAAAACAACTTTTTTAATCAAAATAATTAATATTGATAAATTATGAATTTGAGTGGTTTTAAAGTATATTTAGAATATATTTTTACCATTTAATATAATGTTGGTCATTGGACATAATTTTACAATTAAACCGAACATAAACAAGTGTCAATCTTTTGATAGTTATTACCTCTTAAAAACACGCTTTTTGTTTTGACTGCGGGAATTAATTTTAAATTAATTTCTGCCACTTCTGTGTTTTGAATTTATAAAACTGGATTCCATATTTGGAATCAGGATGTCCAAATTGTGTAAATAGGTAACTTTTATTTTTAGACATTTTGAATAATTACTGTGGTAAATATTTTATTTACCATGGTTAAGGGTAAATCCGGTAAATAAGGGTTAAACAATAATATTATAATAATACAAAATTACCCTAAAACGTGTTTTAACCCTATTAGTTGATACATGGTCGACCATGGGCATCTTTGGGTCGATTTTGGGACCCCATGGATCCACTTGTAAGTGATAATGACACTTTATTTTAATTAAGTTAAAATGAATACAAAAATGACACAAGCATATATCTTTTAGAAAAACAATTTTTACATAGGTTTATACATGTTGGATTTTCGATTATAAATATTCATTAGAAATATAAAAATATTTCCTATATAATGATATATTATTTATAATTTTTAGACATCAAATAATTTAAATTATCAATGACACAATAATGATGCAATGTTTACCTCATTAATAAATCATTTAAATAAACAAGATTATAATGATTAAAATATTATCTAAAACCTGTCCAATTCTTATTGGTTGATGTTATTTAGAAAATGAGTCATCTTAGCTTCGACCTCAAAGATTTTTGGACCATTATAAACCGAATATAATTATATTATAAAGTAATACTTTCACTCTTTCCTAAAGAGCCCCTCCTCTCCCTTATAAAAGGAGACCACTTCTACTCATTCCTCACACCTCTCAAGCCACTTGGCTCGTCCAAACCCTGCACAAATAAGCTCCCCACATCCCTCTCCTCCTCCTTGAAGCTTCCCCTTAGGCAGAAAGCATTTCAAGAAGTCCTTTGGTTCCAACCAAAGTGAGTGACCTAAATTAAAGGTAACGATTTCTCTTAAATTATTTTCATTTATTTTGCTTCTCCAACCCCCAAACTCTTTTTATTTCCTTTATTTTGTAACAACACCAGTATCCACAATATACTAGGATGTTGTTATAAGAAGGATTCAAACTACACATACACACAACTCCATCTAATGGATGATGAACATAATGTTTCTGTGGATGGCAAACTAACGCCTCACGAAACGATGATTGTTCAAATACATCTTACCGCCTCTCATGGTGGCCATTATGATAGCACAGTAATTAAATATGATATTAATGATATATATTTTATATATAAGCTTCTGTAATTCCATTTTATTTCATATCATTATTCTTTTCATGTTGTATATACATACGATAATTTCATTTGAGGAAGTGCGGACTACCGCCCCCTTAAAATGATATGACTCGTTCATACCACACATGGAACGTATAAAGGATGGTGTTAATGAACTTAAGTAACATATATAAAATATTATATTATACTGGAATAATAATATACCTATGTATCATTTGTATTCAATACTTTTAAAATGAAAAATTAAATGGAAGTAGCGTTCGTGCGTACGTACGGACTACCGTCTCCACGAACGCGATGAGATTCATTGTCCATCATATCAATTCAAGTATAATTATAATTTGATGATTTAAAAATAGTATCTAAGGACTTGATATCATTCTGGATATGAATAATATACATCCCATTAATAACGAATATGGCTCACATAACAAAGAATATAAAGTAAAATGAACCCGTTAACACCCGAAATGACGATAATTCTAAGATATTATTAACAAATCAATGTTAAAAGATCATATATGATATCATATTAAAGTAAATGAGTCTTTTATTATTCAATAACAATTATTTCACCATTATACAGGAGGTAAACCTACCATCGACCAAGGAAAAAGTACAAAGTAAGGGGATTCTCTTATCTCACTTTCAATTTCGTGAGATTTCCATTATTCGCCACTAAATTATTGAAAGTGGTGTATTGTGTATGGCAATTTGATATATATTATCATGATTCTCTTTATATTCATGTTATTCTGTAAATCATTTGGTGGTTATTAACTTTTGGCCATACGACTCAGTCGATTAACGTGGTAAGGGATTTTCTAATCTCACTTTTAATTTCGTGAGAATTCCATTGTGCACCACTTCATTATTGCATGTGGTGTATGTGTACTGCCCATGATTGAATTCATTGTGTAATATACTTTAATTTATGGGTATTTACATCATCATGGTGTGATACTTCTTTCATGGGTGTATGTCTCGAATGTTACCTAATCGATAAGGGAATTTGAAATTTCAATTTCCACTCATTTGGCTTTACGCATATTTCATTGATTATATTACCCCAAGATTATGTGTGAAATCACTATTCATTTGATTATGTCATAATTTCCACTCCCCTTCCTGTGGATATAAGTTTGATACACATAATCACTCCATTGATAATTCTCAAGTCATTGATATGAATTTGATAAGAGTAATTTTAACTCATTCACCATTTGTTGAGTTAAACATCCAATTCGTTGGTGTTGTTTTTACAAGAATATGTGTGAATATACTTTGATTGTTTTACACTGAATATCCAATCATATTTAGTGTATTTATATTTGTCACACATAATTATGTCGTTGATTTATCCTTAACCTAAGGATACGGCCTTTATGAGAGATTTCATCTCAATTTACATTCCATTGAGACTTCTTTGTTGATATACACCAAATCACTTTTATGTGGTGTATATGATGTACTTTGACATAGTATATCATGAATCCCTTTATTCTCATGATATTACAAAGTTTTGATTACCTCAATTATTTGTATTCAAGTGTCTCTTTTGGTTAGAATCTCTAACTAAAATACCATTTTTAAATGTTTTAAAGACTTATTCTTCTAAATCTAGCTCATTAATGTCCATGTTTTAAAAAAATGGTTTTAAGGATTTATTTATATGGACATTAAAGTTTTAGAAATTAAAACTCCTTTTAAAAAGTTTCAATGTGGTATGGGACACTTTGATTCAAATATCTACTTTTAAATGGCTTCTTTACAAATAGTGTGACTTTTAAATGTTTTCAAGAAAAGGGGGATATTTCTCTCAAATAGTCTTGATGATTATTTTCATCTATGTCAACATCCTTCATTATTCTTGATTGAGGTTAATGTGATACAATACAATCTTCCATATTGTATCGAATGAGTTATGTTTGACTGTGGATGTGCTGTTTTTATACCATTCATGGTTTGTGGTAAAAGTATTGACATTTCGTATGCTAGTTTTAATGCGAATGTTTATGTTATGTTTAAACATGTTCATATGAGGAATGCATTGGACTTAATAAGTGACGGGTGGAGCCCGCTATAGCTCCTCGATGCATCGGTAGGTCTCATGAGACAAACTAGTGTCTTGGCACAAGGCCTTGGCAAAATCTTATTTGTAGTCTTGGCACGAGGCCTTGGCTCTGTGGTTATGATAGTCTGGAATTATGCATTCCATCATTATGAAAGTGGATATTAATATTTCATGTGATCATTCGACTAGTAGAATATCCATGTGAGTAAGTAAATGGCATTATTTCATTTTACCTTTGCCATTTTATGCTGAAGTTCAAGTTTAAAAGGCTTTTGTTTTAGTTATAAACTGCCTTAAGTGTTTATGCTTATTTATGAAAGCTTCTGCTATAATGTTATCCTTACTGGGAATCTGAGCTCACCCCTTTCAATGTTTTATTTTTCCCAGGATTATGAAGAAGTAATTTATGAATGACCTGTAGGGATAGTAGGATGGGATATGAAGACAAGATGTTTTTTTTTATGATGTAATGTAAAAATTTATGGATGTATCTAGTTATTCCAAGGCTACTAAACTAATCGGTCTTTAGAGACTTGATCTTTCTCACGATCATGCCAATGTTATGTAATAATGCACCGACTCTAGGTAACTAGGGTCGGGGCGTTACAGTTGGTATCAGAGGAAGTTTAGTACAAACCTTGGTAGCTACATTTAGATAAACTCTGATTAGAGCACGTAGACCTAAGATGAACTTTGAGGATTAGTATAAAAGAACTTCCTAGAATTTTGGTATTGTAGAGATTTTGTGAGTTTTCCGAGCAATACATCCCTGTCTGGATACGAGCAGGTAGAGGCGGCTCTGGCACAGATGTACCTAGGGGTAAAACCCGAAAACACCGCTTTGAGCTAGACTCGAACGGGAACTGGTGCACGACAACGGGCCTTGCTGCACTCTTGGTTACGACACTCCCGGGGGATATGCTTAGGATAATTTACATTTTCTTTACAAACCGATTTAAGTAATATATACATAAGATGAGAGTAAATGACCTTGGTTAATCCTAATATGTTTCAAATTGAGAATATGGTGACATTTTAATCTCTAAATGATTTTACGACTACTATTACTCACACAATGCTTTCTGGTTTTAGTCAATGGCTGGATTCCAAGGAAGTCATAGTGACTTTGAGAATGATGTACACGGTGGGAACGATGGTGGCGATGAGCAACAAAATGGAATGTTGATAGGCGTAAAAGATATCGTCTTTATGCCAAATCAGTTTTCCAAAAATATGATCAACAACATATATATTAACCAACTCCCAGACTCAACAAGGAAGAGAAAGGTGATAAATGATAAGATCTCCAGCAATGGAGACCATGGAGAAAAGAAAACTCAATTTTCATCATGCAGGAAATGTGGAAAGAGACACCCAGGAAAGTGTCTCAATGGGACAACGAAATGTTTTACGTGCGGGAAGGAAGGACATAAAGTGAAGAATTGCCGAAGAAAAATGAAGAGTACTATGGAAGAAGATAAAAATGGTCCCAAGAGTCCATTTACAGTCATTTGCCGTAAATGTAGGGGACCTGGCCATTACCCGAGTGAATGTCCAATTCTATAGGATATTTTCTTGGTCAAAGAAGAAGCAATGTGGAAATAAATGGTTGGAGAAAAATTTAAAAATTATTAGCACTCCTTGTTGATGGGTTTGCTTTGGAATAATTTTCTCTTGTATTTGTAACCCCGCAGTTTGCCATGTGAGAATGATATTTGGGGAAGAATTGTCTCTTCTCTTGTGGATATAGGTATAAATACCCATTTGGTTTTATATGATCATTGGGGTTTGAGAAAATGATAAGTTATTATAATTTGGGATGAAAATGAAAAGTATGATATAACATTTGTGGTTAAATTATGTTATTTTGAGGAATTTATCTCATTTTGGTAATATTATAAAATATAGTTTTTGAAAAAGTACAACACGTAGACCGTGTGACAACCCATCGCGTCGGACAAAGCTGTGGGAATCGAACCCACAACCAAAGTGCGATTGGGATTTATCGCCTACCACTGGACTACGTGAAGTCCCTGGTTAGTGTGACTGTTTTTTTTGTTAGATGATTTTATTGATCAATAATAAGATGATTTGGGTTCTATGTCTTATCAAATGAATACCCTTGGTATAGGAAAATGATTTGGTGATTAAGTGATAAATGTTATTTTGGAAGATGTTCGTTTTGTTAGGAACACTATATGCCCAAGGAAAATAGAATACAATGAGGTTTCATTTGTAGAGTAATGGTGGATTTTTTATCTACGTTTTTATTGTTGATTTATAGTGATTTGGGTTATTTATGGAAATGATTAACCTATAACAGAGAATATGTTATGATGTTAATCACTTTTAAGTATGTGACTTTAAGAGTATTTGATGTCATTTGAAGATACAATGTAACATGGGAGACTACATAATCAAATTCTTCTATGTTTTGGGTTTCAATATTAGTTTGGATTATATTAAAGGATGGTAAGGACAATTCGTTATTGAATGGTATCTATTTAACTTTGGGGTATTGTTGGTTTAATTTTAGAAATTAAGATTAGTGCATATTTATCTCAATGAATATCCTTTTGGGGGATAATTAGATCATTCACTAACCATTTTGGTTTTGATTAATCTTCAAAGACAATGTAAATATATGGTTTATCCTACATGGATCATGTGATTCTATAGAAGTTTATTCTAGTTCTTCCAGTGTGACCAAGTCTTCTTGAATACTCATCGTTTAAAAAAAATTGAGTTAGTGGTGGAAATTTATTAAAGAATGAAAATCTGCTTAAAATTTAAGTATATCTCATAATGTTCTTATTCAATATCATAAATAAATTCCTCTTCCTTATGTAATATAACTTTAAAAAAAATGTTGTCCTAGATGGTACATTAAATCATCACTAATTTATGGCTTTGGGATTGTTGGCCTTTTCATAGCCATGTTATCTACCACTCTCCATCAGGTAATTGATGGTTAGATTTTTCTTCCATATCCATATTTTACTACATGGAACCCTAGTATGTGTTATTTTCGGTAATCTTCATACTTTCGACTCTTTATTTTAAATAGAGGCCTCATTAATTCATTTTTCGATGTGGGATTTCAACTAAGATATTTTGAAACGTCAAAAATGTGTTATCCTAATACGCTATGTTTTGTTGAACCGATGGTATTTCAAATCATCATAGATTGATGAATTTAAGGACCTAAATTTTATACTTGTTTGTGATTGATGACCTCAATCACTACCTATAAATATTTACGTTTTTCCTCCAATTATATGTCTCAAATTGCCACCAATGTTCTCCTAATCAAGATCATAATTTGGCGGTGACCCTTTCATTTCTCTTTTCCTCATATTAAGACTAAATTTTAGTAACCCAATTTCCGATGTGGGTTTTCCCACAAATATATTATCTATTTTCAACCTTTTATTTTCGAAGAACAATTTCAAATTGCGAGGACACAATTTATTGAAGGAGGGGAGAATGTAACACCCCAAGATTTCATAGTGTGTTATTTCTTCAAAATAATTCAATGACTTGCACTACACGCAACACTGAGTTCAATCACACCATGACTTACAAAAAAAAGCCATTCAAAAGAGTTTATGAATAGTATTATATAAATTTTAAACTTTATATAATCCTTATAATTTTAGAATCCATATTATGAGCTTCTTAGATATAATGCAAGAACAAATTCATTTTCAGTATTGCACTTTTATCAACTTTTAATAGTGAACCCTTTTTAAATACAATATTTTAAACTTTTTGACTAAATGGGGACATCAAAATTTAAAATGAAACATCCCAAGCTTCCACGGTACGCTTTCTTTGAATAATACAGTAGCGTGTGTTGTACGCAACCTTGAGTTTTAACACACACCACAACCAATCAAACTAGCCATTATGAATAGTAATACCTACTTTTCGAAATTATATATATTTTATATTTTAAAATGGACTTCATTTTTGGATTCGGAATATCGAAATTAGCCTAGGGTGAAATTTTGGTACTTTTCGGATAACTTTTATATTTTGATGAATAGTGAAAATTACTAAATTTTAATTAAAAACAACTTTTTTAATCAAAATAATTAATATTGATAAATTATGAATTTTTGTGGTTTTAAAGTATATTTAGAATATATTTTTACCATTTAATATAATGTTGGTCATTGGACATAATTTTACAATTAAACCGAACATAAACAAGTGTCAATCTTTTGATAGTTATTACCTCTTAAAAACACGCTTTTTGTTTTGACTGCGGGAATTAATTTTAAATTAATTTATGCCACTTCTATGTTTTGAATTTATTAAAATGGATTCCATATTTGGAATCAGGATATCCAAATTTTGTAAATAGGTAACTTTTATTTTTAGACATTTTGAATAATTACTGTGGTAAATATTTTATTTACCATGGTTAAGGGTAAATCCGGTAAATAAGGGTTAAAAAATAATATTATAATAATACAAAATTACCCTAAAACGTGTCTTAACCCTATTAGTTGATACATGGTCGACCATGGGCATCTTTGGGTCGATTTTGGGACCCCATGGATCCACTTGTAAGTGATAATGACACTTTATTTTAATTAAGTTAAAATGAATACAAAAATGACACAAGCATATATCTTCTAGCAAAACAATTTTTACATAGGGTTATACATGTTGGATTTTCGATTATAAATATTCATTAGAAAGCTAAAACGATTTCCTACATAATGATATATTATTTATAATTTTTAGACATCAAATAATTTAAATTATTAATGACACAATAATGATGCAATGTTTACCTCATTAATAAATCATTTAAATAAACAAGATTATAATGATTAAAATATTATCTAAAACCTGTCAAATTCTTATTGGTTGATGTTATTTAGAAAATGAGTCATCTTATCTTAGACCTCAATGATTTTTGGACCATTATAAACCGAATATAATTATATTATAAAGTAATACTTTCACTCTTTCCTAAAGAGCCCCTCCTCTCCCTTATAAAAGGAGACCACTTCTACTCATTCCTCACACCTCTCAAGCCACTTGGATCGTCCAAACCCTGCACAAATAAGCTACCCACATCCCTATCCTCCTCCTTGAAGCTTCCCCTTAGGCAGAAAGCATTTCAAAAAGTCCTTTGGTTCCAACCAAAGTGAGTTACCTAAATTAAAGGTAAAGATTTCTCTTAAATTATTTTCATTTATTTTGCTTCTCCAACCCCCAAAATCTTTTTATTTCCTCTCTTTTGTAACAACACCAGTATCCACAATATACTAGTATGTTGTTATAAGAAGGATTCAAACTACACATACACACAACTCCATCTAATGGATGATGAACATAATGTTTCTGTGGATGTCAAACTAACGCCTCACGAAACGATGATTGTTCAAATACATCTTACCGCCTCTCATGGTGGCCATTATGATGGCACTGTAATTAAATATGATATTAATGATATATATTTTATATATAAGCTTCTGTAATTCCATTTTATTTCATATCATTATTCGTTTCATGTTGTATATACATACGATAATTTCATTTGAGGAAGTGCGGACTACCGCCCCCTTAAAATGATATGACTCGTTCATACCACCCATGGAACGTATAAAGATTGGTGTTAATGAACTTATGTAACATATATAAAATATTATATTATACTGGAATAATAATATACCTATGTATCATTTGGATTCAATACTTTTAAAATGAAAAATTAAATGGAAGTAGCGTTCGTGCGTACGTACGGACTACCGTCTCCACGAACACGATGAGATTCATTGTCCATCATATCCATTCAAGTATAATTATAATTTGATGATTTAAAAATAGTATCTAAGGACTTGATATCATTCTGGATATGAATAATATACATCCCATTAATAACGAATATGGCTCACATAACAAAGAATATAAAGTAAAATGAACCCGTTAACACCCGAAATGACGATAATTCTAAGATATTATTAACAAATCAATGTTAAAAGATCATATATGATATCATATTAAATTAAATGAGTCTTGTATTATTCAATAACAATTATTTCACCATTATACAGGAGGTAAACCTACCATCGACCAAGGAAAAAGTATAAAGTAAGGGATTCTCTTATCTCACTTTCAATTTCGTGAGATTTCCATTATTCGCCACTAAATTATTGAAAGTGGTGTATTGTGTATGGAAATTTGATATATATTATCATGATTCTCTTTATATTCATGTTATTGTGTAAATCATTTGGTGGTTATTAACTTTTGGCCATACGACTCAGTCGATTAACGTGGTAAGGGATTTTCTAATCTCACTTTTAATTTCGTGAGAATTCCATTGTTCACCACTTCATTATTGCATGTGGTGTATGTGTACTGCCCATGATTGAATTCATTGTGTAATATACTTTAATTTATGGGTATTTACATCATCATGGTGTGATACTTCTTTCATGGGTGTATGTTTCGAATGTTACCTAATCGATAAGGGAATTTGAAATTTCAATTTCCACTCATTTGGCTTTACGCATATTTCATTGATTATATTACCCCAAGATTATGTGTGAAATCACTATTCATTTGATTATGTCATAATTTCCACTCCCCTTCCTGTGGATATAAGTTTGATACACATAATCACTCCATTGATAATTCTCAAGTCATTGATATGAATTTGATAAGAGTAATTTTAACTCATTCACCATTTGTTGAGTTAAACATCCAATTCGTTGGTGTTGTTTTTACAAGAATATGTGTGAATATCCTTTGATTGTTTTAAACTGAATATCCAATCATATTTAGTGTATTTATATTTGTCACACATAATTATGTCGTTGATTTATCCTTAACCTAAGGATACGGCCTTTATGAGAGATTTCATCTCAATTTACATTCCATTGAGACTTCTTTGTTGATATACACCAAATCACTTTTATGTGGTGTATATGATGTACTTTGACATAGTATATCATGAATCCCTTTATTCTCATGATATTACAAAGTTTTGATTACCTCAATTATTTGTATTCAAGTGTCTCTTTTGGTTAGAATCTCTAACTAAAATACCATTTTTAAATGTTTTAAAGACTTATTCTTCTAAATCTTGCTCATTAATGTCAATGTTTTAAAAAAATGGTTTTAAGGATTTATTTATATGGAAATTAAAGTTTTAGAAATTAAAACTCCTTTTAAAAAGTTTCAATGTGGTATGGGACACTTTGATTCAAAAATCTACTTTTAAATGGCTTCTTTACAAATAGTGTGACTTTTAAATGTTTTCAAGAAAAGGGGATATTTCTCTCAAATAGTCTTGATGATTATTTTCATCTATGTCAACATCCTTCATTATTCTTGATTGAGGTTAATGTGATACAATACAATCTTCCATATTGTATCGAATGAGTTATGTTTGACTGTGGATGTGCTGTTTTTATACCATTCATGGTTTGTGGTAAAAGTATTGACATTTCGTATGCTAGTTTTAATACGAATGTTTATGTTATGTTTAAACATGTTCATATGAGGAATGCATTGGACTTAATAAGTGACGGGTGGAGCCCGCTATAGCTTCTCGATACATCGGTAGGTCTCATGAGACAAACTAGTGTCTTGGCACAAGGCCTTGGCAAAATCTTATTTGTAGTCTTGGCACGAGGCCTTGGCTCTGTGGTTATGATAGTCTGGCATTATGCATTCCATCATTATGAAAGTGGATATTGATATTTCATGTGATCATTCGACTAGTAGAATATCCATGTGAGTAAGTAAATGGCATTATTTCATTTTACCTTTGCCATTTTATGCTGAAGTTCAAGTTTAAAAGGATTTTGTTTTAGTTATAAACTTCCTTAAGTGTTTATGCTTATTTATGAAAGCTTCTGCTATAATTTTATCCTTACTGAGCATCTGAGCTCACCCCTTTCAATGTTTTATTTTTCCCAGGATTATGAAGAAGTAATTTATGAATGACCTGCAGGGATAGTATGAGGGGATATGAAGACAAGATGTTTTTTTTATGATGTAATGTAAAAATTTATGGATGTATCTAGTTATTCCAAGGCTACTAAACTAATCGGTCTTTCGAGACTTGATCTTTCTCACGATCATGCCAATGTTATGTAATAATGCACCGACTCTAGGTAACTAGGGTCGGGGCATTACAAATTTTACACACAACAGAGGTTATTATTAAGAAATCACATCCTCTTGATGTAATTTATTCAGATATTTGAAGGACTAAGATAAATTACTTATCACATTGTGATAAGTATATAATTATTTTATTGAAGACTTTACATTCATTACATGTATTATGATTATACAACAAAATAAATGGATCTAATGATAGTTTAACATATAATAATAAGTTCTAAAAATATTTTGGGTAATCTCTAACGATATTTTATATTTGTATAGGTGTCAGGAATAAATAATTATATCAAATCGAATAAAATGAAAACATTGATATGGTTCCAAATTGTAAAAGAATAATATAATTACAAAAAAATTGGGTGTTTCAAAATAAATGGAATGAAAAAGTTGAAGTGGTGTGGTATATTTCATGATTGGTGATTAATGTATATTAATAGATTGAATGGGTTTAATTTAGTGATAACTGTAATCATTTTTATGGCCTGAAACAATTTGAATATTCCATGATATTGCTAGAAAAATGAATTAAAAAATATACTTAGTGGATAACAATTATTTATTTCAGAATGTATAAGATTATGGAATGGTATAAATCTAAAAATAATGATGGATTGTTCTTAGAGAAGATGAAAATTATATTATCATGTCCAATAATACTTTATATAGGATGTAGCAAGCCCTAATATCCTTTAAATTAATTCTTGAAACATTATTGAAGTCATTTAATTACAAAAATCAATTAAGGGACAAAAATACCTAAATCAAATAAAATGGATTGTACAATATCCTTGATGTTTTTATGCATGTCACATCATATTTACTATACATTATAAATAATTTTTTGATGTGTTTTATATATAAATGAATGATATATTGGAAAAAAACCAATTATTGGATTTATAAAGTACTTTCATGGCTAGAAAATATCCTAATTGATATATGCCATTATAATTTCACAAGAGTTGTATGAAATGTAAATTTTGAATTCATTTGGTATAGATAATAAAAATTATTTCCAAAATATTATTAATGGTGAAAATGTAGTCTGAAGATTATAGATGTGCAGTTAATCATAGGGTGTTTAGAAAGATAATTAGAAGTGTGTTATACAATAAAGAGTTAGGATTTAATATTTTATATTTTTTCACTAATAATGACAAATATCAAATTTGTAACACCCCAATTTTATTAGCTACCAAGACATCGCATCTAGCTGAGTTCCACTAGACATTGGCATGCCTCCCCATATGCTAAAGGATGTCGACTAACAGTGAGTGTTAAAAAATGGGTGACAGTGTGGAGAGTATAACCTCTTGTGATATAATAATAATGGTCTAATATATAATACATTGGATTATAAATAAAATATATTGAACCAATAACCCACCCATTGTATAATACTTAACATACCATAGAAGAATCATTTCCTTAATTGTAGCATAATAAATAAACAAGAAAAACATACAATTTGTATCTAATAATTCTTATCAAAACAAACAATACATATTAATAAACCGAAGGGTTGATAATGGAAGACCAAAATAAATACAAATATATATATATATATATATATATTAACACGATGATACAAAAAATAATCAAATTGGAAACACTAATAGATGTTTGAACCATGAGGTCCTTTATAGTCTATCCCATGCTAAATAGTACAAATCTAAGGACTGTCACAAAAACCCGGTATAAGGCCCCAGCCTTAAAAATTACTTAATCTTGAGTTATTACAAGATGACACATTGAGGATCTTTTTGGGTTTAGAGTTATAGAGAATTAGATCATAAAACTTTCATTACATTCCACATATAAACAAAGTGGTTACATAAAGATAGTATTCTTCATTCCCATCAATGGAATCATATTTAAAATAAAACATGGATTCTTTATTGACACTTCCTTGACACTATCATCATATCATGTACCTTTCCCTTGACCTGTGAAAAACATTTCAAAAACATCAGATGAGCATAAAAAGCTCAGTAAGGGATATAAAAAATATGGAAAGGAAACATGGGTACATATATACTTAAGAATGAAATCATACTTTACCCCTAAAACATAAGCACTTTAACATACCTCATCAAATCATGAATAAATCATAGAAATCATAAGACATAAAGGTAACTTGAGGAATTCATAACATTCTTACATAGGGAGTAACCCTCTTGGTTACGTTTGGAATACCCATCACATTATATTCCCTAAATCTCTTCGGAAAACCTTAACGTTTCACTCCGTCGCATTACCCAATGAATTGAAGAGCTATATCGGGCTCACCCGCCCTTAGTTTATCATGGAACCACCCGTCTTCATAACAATGCCCAAGAACCTCAACAAAATCGTATCACATAAAACATGCATAAAGGAAACATAACATTTCCACCTTTCAATCACAAGATATCAATACAACACATTGATATAAAAACATTATTAAAACCATTTTCAATACCAAAATAAAATAAAAGTAAAAAATGGTATTTATTTTTCTTTTAAAAAGAAGGTATGGCTTGTAGAGGAAGCCGAAACTCAAATAATGGTCACGGCAGCGGAGAAGTCATTTTCGCCGCATACGTACGACAAAAACATTCCCTTTTGACATTTAGTAAAACTCTTCTTATAAAAAAGATTCCTTTTGGATAAATGTAAAAGTCAAAGGGGTTTATACACCGTATAAAAGAATGTTGTGTATAAAATAAAATATGCCTCAATGAAAGAAGATTGAGATGAAGTCCCATACCTCGGGTCCGACTTGACTCGATCATTCTTTAATGTCCTGAATAATAAACTTGAGTTAATTTCTACTTTCTTAAGAACCTTTTTCAAGTTCATTATTCCTTTTATATCACTTATTTCCATGTCATGAACACTATGTAATTATTTAAGTTAATTGCAGTCGTTTTAACGATCATTGGTACTTGAGTCAAAAATAAACCCTTTATAATTACAAGTTGTTAATGTATCCATTATATCCAGAATTATAATCATGATTTATATATCATATATATCCAGTATATACATGCATTTATAATATTACATAATCATTTAGAGGTAAGAAATGAAATGCACCGTTCATGGAGATAGTAAGCCGTACGTACACATGAACGCTACTTTCATTTCTATTTCGTATTTTATAGAATGGAATCATAATTATATAAAGGTATATTATAATTCCAGTATAATATCATATATAATATCATAGTTCCATCCTTTATATATCCCACATATGGTATTTAACGAAACAAATCACTTTGAGGGGGCGGTAGTCTGTACTTCCTTAAATGAAGATATCGTGTTTACCCATAATGGAAACCATAAAGGTATGCCCAAAATGACAAATACATAAGCTTAAGGAAAACTTAAACATATTATATATCATATATAAATATAGTTACATCTTAATGGCCACCTTTGAAGGTGTTAAAAGAATGTTGAACAATCATCGTTTCGGGAGGCATAAATTCACCATCCACGGAAATAGTATGTCATTTAACCATTAGATGTAGGTGTGTGTAAGTGTAGATAGAATCCTTCTTATAAAAACATCCTATTATATTTAAGATACTGGATTTGTTACAAAATAAATGAATAAAAATAGTTTCGGGGGTTGGAGAAGCAAAATAAAACAAAAGGACTCAAGTGAAGACATTACCTTAAAATCGGGTAACTCCCTTTGGTTTGAGCTCAAAGTCTTCCTTGGGAAGACTTATTCCCAAAGTGAGGCTTTAAGGAGTAAGAGAGGGAAGGGGAGAGACAAAATGGGCAGGTTTTGGCCAAGCCAAAGGCTTTGGGAGTGTGGGTAGGGAGGTAGTGGTGGGGGCCTTTTATAAGAGGAGAGGAGGGGCACTCTTGGAAAGTAAAGAAATGTTACTTTATTTGAAAATGATTTTCGGATTCAAAAGGTCCCACATTGATATAATTCAAGGGTAAGGTGATAAGGGTTCGAAATCCACCCATCCAATAGGTTTTGGACATGTGTAGGTCCTAGATTGTACATTATCATTTCATTTTATGTAAATCCTTTATTAATGAGGTAATCGCTGCATCATCATGATGTCAAAAATAATTTAATTTATTTAAAGTATAAAAATTATAAAAAAATAATATACTGTAGGAAATATTTTAAAATTTCCAATGACTATTTATAGTCCAAAAGATCATTTATTTAGAAAAAAATTAAAAATATTTTACTTAGGTGATACATTCTTTGTCACATTTAACATTCTTTAAAAATAAAAAGATAAAAAGTCACTTTGTCACAAAAGTGATTCCATGGGGCACCCAAGTTTGGAACAATGCATCCCATGGTCGGCCATGAGACAACCAGTAGCCTTAGAACACATGTTGTGGTCTTTTTGTATTATTATGATATCATTTTATTATTTTTAACTACCTGATTACTCATTAATGAAGATAATTAAAGATAATTACCATCGTTACTATTCATAATGTCCAAAAATAAAAGAGTCTTAATTACATAATTTGGACCTTATTATTCCAAATATGTAATCCATTTTACCAAATTCCAAACACATAATATGCAATAATTGATTTAAAAATAATTCCCGTTGTCAAAACAAATAGCGGGTTTTTTTTAAACAATATCTATGAAAAGTTTTGCATTAGTTTATGACCAATTACAAAGTGAAATTAATCCTAATGACTACCATTGGATTAAATGGTAAAAATATATTCATATTACACTTTAATACCAATAAAAAGGATAATCCAACCATATAATTAAATTAAATGAAAAAGCAGTTTTGATGTAAAATGCAGTATTTTTTCACTATTCATTAAAAAAATAAAAACATTGTCAGAAAAATACCAAAAATTTATCCAATGTAAATTTCAATGTCCCAATCATAATGAATATGTTTATTTTGACAAATATAGATTATAAAATTTTTAAAAGTTTGATTTAAAAAGGGTTTTCCATCAAAAGGCAGTAAAACAATCTTTTAAGAATATTAGTGTATTCCATGCATAAGATTGTATTTATTTTCATTTTAAGCCTCTAAAAGACTATATTAATCATTAATAGACATATATAAAAATATCTATTATTCATTACTTACTTGGGATTTTACGTCCTTCCCCCCTTTAGAAAATTTCGTCCCCGCAATTTATTTACTTATCGAATAAATGGGGGTACTTATCCCTCATTGCATTTTCAGATTCACATGTTGCCCCTTCCATCATGTGGTTTTCCCACAAAACCATTACCTGATTAATCACCTTATTCCGTAACACTTTCTCCCTATGGTCAAGAATCTGGACCGGTTATTCCTCATAAGATAGTTTCTCTTCCAGCTGAACTACCTCTGGACTCAAAACATGAGATGGATCTGGCATATACTTTCTCAACATCGAAATGTGAAAAACATTGTGTACCTGAGATAAACTCGGAGGTAAAGCCACCCGGTATGCAACTGATCTAACTCTCTCCAGAATTCCATATGGTCCAATGAACCTTGGACTCAGCTTTCCTTTGTTACCAAATTGAATCACACTTTTCCATGGTGATACTTTGAGAAAAATATGATCACCTACCTCAAAAGTTAGATCCTTCCTCATGTTGTCTGCATAACTCTTCTGCCTACTCTGAGCTGTTCTCATGTGTTTCTGAATCTGCTGAACTTTTTCTTGCATCTCTTCTACCAATTCTGGTCCCATCAACTTCCTTTCACCCACTTCATCCCAGAAAGATGGAGTTCGACACAGCTTCCCATATAAAGCCTCAAATGGTGCCATCTGTATACTGGAATGAAAACAGTTATTATATGAAAATTCAACCAACGAAAGATGTTGGTCCCAACTTCCCTGATAATCCATCGAACAAGCTCGTAGCATATCCTACAAGGTCTGAATTGATCATTTTGTCTACCCATCTGATTGAGGATGAAATGTTGTACTAAAATTTAATTCAGTACCCAACGACTTCTGAAGGCCTTTCCAAAAGTTATAAATGAACTTGGGATCACGATCAGATACAATAAAGAGGGGAACTCCATGTAACCTGACTATATATTTAAGATACAAACAGGAAATTTGATCTAGGGAAAAAGTATCTCATATAGCAAGGAAATGAGAAGATTTAGTCAAGCGATCAACAATAACCCAGATTGCATTATTACCTCGAGGGGTCTTCGGTAATCCCACAAAAAAGTCCATGGATATATTCTCCCATTTCCACTCTGGCACTGGTAAAGGTTGAAGCATCCCTTTCGGTAACTTCCACTCTACTTTAACCTATTGACATGTCAAACACTTCACAGTAAAATCAGCAATATCTCTTTTTATTCCATCCCACCAGTAATACTCCTGCAGATCTCTGTACATCTTAGTACTGCAAGGATGAACTGAAAACAGTGAACTATGAGCTTCATATAACAACTCTCTCTTCAACTGTGAATCACAAGGCACACACAATCTCTTCCCAAATCTCAAAACACAATCATTATCAATGTTAAATTCAGGCAACTTACCTTTCTGAACCTGCTCTACCTTTTTTTGCAACTCACTGTCTTGCTTTTGTGCTTGCTTGATTCTATCTGATAGAGATGATCTCACTGATACCTGAAACATAATAGAAGAACTTTCTGCACCAATAACATCTATGCCAAAGTTCATCAAATCCTTAACCAAAGGATCACGTTCCAAATGCAACATTGCTAATGAAGCATTACTTTTTCGACTCAAAGCATCCGCCAATTTATTTGCTTTTCCCAGATGGTAATGAATTGTACAATCATAATCCTTGATTAATTCTAGTCATCTCCTCTGTCTCATGTTTAACTCTTTCTGAGTGAATATAGACTTTAAACTTTTGTGATCAGTATATATTCAACACTTTACTCCATAAAAATGATGCCTCCAAATTTTTAAAGTGAAAACAACAACAGCTAATTCCAAATCATGTGTATGGTAATTTACCTCGTGAGTTTTCAACTGACGTGAATCATTAGCAATTACCTGATCATTTTGCATTAGGACGCAACCAAGTCATTCAATGAAGCATCACTGTATATAACAAACTCACCATTCCTGGAAGGTAGTGCCAAAACTGGAGCATTCACAAATCTTCTTTTCAATTCCTGAAAACAATCATCACATTCTTTTGTCCAGATAAACTTAACACCCTTCCGAGTTAGCTTAGTCATTGGAATAGATAATCATGAAAAATTTCTAAAAAACCTTCGGTAACAGCCTGCCAAACCAAGGAAGCTACGAATCTCTATTACATTTGTGGGTCTTGGCCATTCTTCAACAACCTTTGTTTTTGCAGGATCAACAGTTATCCCATCTTTAGAAACAATGTGACCAAGGAAAGAATTTTTTTGCAACCAAAACTCACACTTTCTGAATTTCCCATACAATTTCATTTCTTTTATGGTTTGCGAGATAACCCTTAAATGTCTTTGATGCTCCTCTTTACTTTTAGAAAACACCAAAATATCATCAATGAAAATCACCACAAACTTATCCAAGAACTCATGGAAATTTCTATTCATTAATTCCATGAATACAGCAGGTGAATTGGTTATCCCAAAAGGCATTACTACAAATTCATAATGGCCATATCTTGTACGGAACGCGGTCTTTGGAACATCTGCTTCCTTTACCTTCAGCTGATGGTACCCCGATCTCAAGTCAATCTTTGAAAAATACTGAGCTCCCTGGAGCTGATCAAACAAATCATCGATATGAGGAAAAGGATATTTGTTCTTAATAGTGATGTTATTCAAGGCTCTATAATCAATGCAAAGTCTCATTGAACTATATTTCTTTTTAACAAATAAAACAGGAGCACCCCATGGTGACGTGCTAGGTCGAATGGAACCTTTCTCTAATAAATCTTGCAATTGCTCCTTTAACTCTAAAAGTTCATTTTGATCCATTCGATATGGGGGTTTTGAAATTGTCTTAGCATCCGGAACTAAGTCAACAGTAAACTCAACTTCTCGATCTGGTATTATTCCAGGCAAATCATCAGGAAAAACATCAGGATACTCATTTACCATTAGCACATCATTAATCTGAACAGTTCCATTATTTTCAATAATGTGTGCAAGGTAACATTCATTTCCATCTTTTACATGTTTCTCGGCCTCTTGATATGTTATCAACAGTAAGGGTTCATTCTTGAACACAAACTGACAGTCTTTCTAAAAAGAAGCTTCTTTAGCTCTACAATAAATCTTAGCATGGTAAATAGAGATCCAATCCATACCCAGGATAACATCAAACTCTACTATAGGTAAAACAATAAGGTTTGGAAGTAGGTTCTTTCCACAGATAAGGATAGGAAGATTCTTATAAATTTTTTTTGCCTCAATATTTCCACCATGTGTTTTTACTAAAAGTTTAGGAGTCTTTTATTGAGATGGTATTCCCATTTTACTAGAAAAGGTTTCAGAGATGAATGAATGTGTTGACCCGAATCAAACAACACACTGGAATAATCTGAAAAAACAATCAAAGTACCTGATACAACTTCATTTGATGGCCCGACATCTACTGAAGTAGTTGCAAAGGATTTCACCACCCCTTTCTGCTTGTAGTCTAACTGCTTCTCATCACTCAAGCTCTTTGTCGGACACTCGTTTTCATAGTGACCCATCTCATTACACTTAAAACATTTCATTAACTGTAAATAAAATTTGGTCTTACCTTCACCTTGATCTTTTTCAGTGCAATCACGAGCCTTATGTCCCATATTACCACATCGGTATAACTTTCCAGAATTCAGAAGACATTCCCCAACATGCCTTTTACCACATATATCACAAACTGAAAACGTAGTTTTCTTACCATCAGACTTTTTTGAAGAATTCTTCCCTTTCTCCTGTCACCTCGGTCTCTTCTTCTGTTGGTTGTTATAGAACACTTGATCATCGGAAAACTCCATTTCCACCTTATTAGTACATCGAACAAGATTTTCATAACTTTTAAACTCACGAGAAGCTAATTCCCTTCGATATTTTGTCTTTAATCTTGAGTAAAAATGATTGATTTTACTATCAAGGTCTCAGATAAAATTTGGAGCCTACCTTGCCAATCGAGTGAACCTTTCTTCATAGGCAGCCACTGAGTCTTCCTCTTCCCTCAATTCCAAGAATTTTTTTACCATCCTAAGTCGAGCAACCTTAGAAAAATACTTTTCAGGAAACATACCTTTGAATTCATCCCAGTCGAGAGCATCAATCTCATCAGCGTCCCTAATATTTTTAACCATCGACCACCACTGATCTGCTTCACCCTCCAAACGGTAAATAGCAAGACTAACCTTTCGATTGTGTGAACACCCCATGACATCTAAAATCTTCTCCAGTGCTTTAATCCACCCTTCAGCTTGCACAGGGTCAGATGTTCCTCTGAATGATGGGGGATGTTGCGTCATGAAATGATCCACCACTGACATGTTCCTCTACGGTTGATCTGGCTGATCTCGTGCATGAATACCACCTCCATTTATCGCTTGAGTCAACTGCGCAATTACTACAACAAAATGTTCAGTTCCAATTCCGACCATCTCAGGATGTTGATTCGGAAGGTTATTTCCTTCTGTATGCCTTCCTAGCACTGATTCCCTGTTTCCTCTGTGGAAAACCATTCTGAACAAACATGCCTTAGATGAAGCAACATGGTAATCTTAAAATGCTATATCATTTCAGTCATACCATAAATTAACTTATAATTTAACAATTTTATAATTCCTAAAGATTTCTAAACCGACCTTTGATACCAACTATAAGGCCCCAGCCTTAAACCTTTTTTAATCTTAAGTTATTACAAGGTTACAAATTGAGGATCTTTTTGGGTTTAGAGTTTTAGAGAATTAGATCATAAAACTTGAATTACATTCCACATATAAACAAAGTGGTTACATAAAGATAGTATTATTCTTTCCCATAAATGGAAACATATTTAAAATAAAACATGGATTCTTTCTTGACACTTCCTTGACACTATCATCATATCCTGTACCTTTCCCTTGACCTGTGAAAAACATTTCAAAAACTTGGGATGAGCATAAAAAGCTCAGTAAGGGATATAAAAAATATGGAAAGGAAACATGGGTACATATATACATAAGAATGAAATCATACTTTACCCATAAAACATAAGAACTTTAACATACCTCATCAAATCATGAATAAATCATAGAAATCATAAGACATAAAGGTAACTTGAGGCATTCATAACATTCTTACGTAGGGAGTAACCCTCTTGGTTACGTTTGGAATACCCATCACAGTATATTCCCTAAATCTCTTCAGAGAAACCTTAACGTTTCACTCCTTCGTGTTACCCAATGCATTGGAGAGCTATATCTGGCTCACCCGCCCTTAGTTTATCACATAACCACCCGTCTTCATAATAATGACCAAGAACCTCAACATAATCGTTTCACATAAAACATGCATAAAGGAAACATAACATTTCCACCTTTCAATCAGAAGATATCAATACAACACATTGATATAAAAACATTATGAAAACCATTTTCAATACCAAAATAAAATAAAATTAAAACATGGTATTTATTTTCCTTTTAAAAAGAAGGTATGGCTTGTAGAGGAAGCCAAAACTCAAATAATTGTCACAGCGGCGGCGAAGTCGTTGTCTCCGCATACGTACGACAAAAACATTCCCTTTTGTCGTTTAGTAAAATGCTTCGTATAAAAAATATTCCTTTTGGATAAACATAAAAGTCAAAGGGGTTTATACACCGTATAAAATAAGGTTGTGTATAAAATAAAATATGCCTCAATGAAAGGAGATTGAGACGAAGTCCTATACCTCAGGTCCGACTTGACTCGATCATTCATTAATGTCCTGAATAATAAACTTGAGTTAATTTCTACTTGCATAAGAACCTTTTTCAAGTTCATTATTCCTTTTATATCACTTATTTCCATGTCATGAACACTATGTAATTATCTAAGTTAATAATAGTCGTTTTAACGTTCATTGGTACTTGAGTCAAAAATAAACCCTTTATAATTAAAAGTTGTTCATGTATCCATTATATCCATAATTATAATCACGATGTATATATCATATATATCCTGTATATACATGCATTTATAAAATTACATAATCATTTAGAGGTAAGAAATGAAATGCACCGTCCATGGTGTCGGTAAGTCATACGTATGCATGAACGCTACTTTCAATTCTATTTCATATTTTATAGAATCGAATCATAATGATATAAAGGTATATTATAATTCCAGTTTAATATCATATATAATATCATATTTCCATATTTTATAAATCCCACATATGGTATTTAATGAATCAAATCACTTTGAGGGGGCGGTAGTCCGCACTTCCTTAAATGAAGATATTGTGTTTACCCATAATGGAAACCATAACAGTATGACCAAAATGAAAAATAAATAAGATTAAGGAAAACATAAACATATTATATATCATATATAAATATAGTTACATCTTAATGGCCACCTTTTAAGGTGTTAAAATAATGCTGAACAATCATCATTTCGGGAGGCATAAATTCACCATCCACGGAAACAGTATGTCCTTTAATAATTAGATGTAGGTGGGTGTAAGTGTAGCTCGAATCCTTCTTATAAAAACATCCTAGTATATTGAATATACCGGATTTGTTACAAAACAAATTAATAAAAAGTGTTTTGGGGGTTGGAGAAGCAAAATAAAACAAAAGGACTCATGTGAAGACATTACCTTAAAATCGGGTAACTCCCTTTGGTTTGAGCTCAAAGGCTTCCTTGGGAAGCCTTCTGCCCAAAGTGAGGCTTTAAGGAGTAATATAGGGAAGTGGAGAGACAAAATGGGCAGGGTCTGGACAAGCCAAAGGCTTTGGGATTGTGGGTAAGGAGGTAGAGGTGGGGGCCTTTTATAAGAGGAGAGGAGGGGCACTCTTGGAAAGTAAAGAAATGTTACTTTAATTGAAAATTATTTTCAGATTCAAAAGGTCCCACATTGATATATTTCGAGGGTAATGTGATAAGGGTTCGAAATACTCCCATATAATAGGTTTTGGACATGTGTAGGTCATAGATTTTACATTATCATTTCATTTTATTTAAATCCATTATTAATGAGGTAATCGCTGCATCATCATGATGTCATAAATAATTTATTTTATTTAAAGTCCAAAAATTATATAAAAAATACTTTGATGTATTAAATCTTTTTATCTTTCCAATGACTATTTATATTCCAAAAGATCATTTCTTTAGACAAAATTAAAAATATTTTACTTAGGTGATACATTCTTTGTCACATTTAACATTCTTTAAAAATAAAAAGATAAAAAGTCACTTTCTCACAAAAGTGATTCCATGGGTCCCCCAAGTTTGGCACAAGGAATTCCATGGTCGGCCATGAGACAACCAGTAGCATTAGAACACATGTTGTGGTCTTTTTGTATTATTATGATATCATTTTATTATCATTAACTACCTGATTACTCATTAATCAAGATAATTGAAGATAATTACCATCATTACTGTTCATAACGTCCAAAAATAAAAGAGTCTTAATTACATAATTTGGAACTTCTTATTACAAATATTTAATCCATTTTATCAAATTCCAAACACATAAATTTCAATAATTGATTTGAAAATAATTCTCGTTGTCAAAACAAATAGCGGGTTTTTTTGAAATAATATCTACGAAAAGTTTGGCATTAGTTCATGACCAATTCCAAAGTGAAATTAATCCTAATGACCACCATTGGATTAAATGGTAAAAATATATTCAGATTAAACTTTAAGACCAATAAAAAGGATAATCTAACCATATAATTAAATTAAATGAAAAAGCAGTTTTGATGTAAAATGCAGTATTTTTTCACTATTCATTAAAAAATGAACATTGTCAGAAAAATACCAAAAATTTATCCAATGTAAATTTAAATGTCCCAATCATAATGAATATGTTTATTTTGATAAATATAGATTATAAAATTGTCAATAGTTTTATTTAAAAAGGTTTTTCCATCAAAAGGCAGTAAAACAATCTTTTAAGAATATTAGTTTATTCCATGCATAAGATTGTATTTATTTTCATTTTAAGCCTCTAAAACACTATCTTAATCATTAATAGACATAGATAAAAATATCTATTATTCATTACATACTTGTGATGTTACACCTGGACACCTACAGTATTGCACAACTATTAGCCTACATGTGTCCTGAGGTGGCCATGTAGGGTGTGAGAATGAATCTAGGTTTTCCACCTCCAAAGTGATCATATTTTAATTTTTGATTAATAATTTGTATAATAAAACATAATGAAATGTAGTGCATGCATTTTTTGAATATGAGATTTCCTAGTACCCTAAAGCCACCACCTACTTTGTCAAATGCTAGAATAAAATAGTATAGAGGACTATTATCCTAAACCTATGGAATCTATAGATTCATGTAAAACATTATGAACTCTAATGTTCCACCTCCTTTAATTGAAACCAGAACCTCATTCCATCAGGCATGTATCCAACAACCTAAAGGAATGCTCAGAAAATAAGATATTGGTCCCATATAAAACACCTCAAAAGTATCATTTTCTTCCCTTGGCATGACATTATAGTCACAATGACATCAGTCCTCCAAATAATATCACCATTGTAAAAAAAATCAAAATTACTAAGAAATTTTGATTCATGTTATCCTATTTGTGTCATGGCCAAATGACCTTATATATAGTGACCCTCATCCCCTAACCGGCAATCTCATCAAAACCATCTGATGCTTACTCACCATCCTAGTTGATTTATATGGAATGATCCTACATCTAATTACCTAATCGATAAATATTAGAGGCCTATTCTGATATGTGTTGTCAATACCACCTCAACATCCAATTCCTACTATGTGAACACGACCCCAAACTAAGCATAGGCCAACATGGGTGAGCATATGTCACAAAACAATCCTTAAGACACACAATCATCCACCTCTCTAACCTATGAACATTTTAATCAATGTGATTTCCATCACTAAAAAATATCACATGTCCCATTCCTATAACATGAAATCCTTGATTCCTCATCCAAAGACCGAGTCACCCATCCTATTATCAACATAACCAATTTACAGATAATATCAGGCCAATCCGAGTATGATGATCATGTCACATTATTCCAGATAGCCAACACCATCACAATCCTTTTTTTAGGGCCTTTAATTATACCATGGATACCATCCCAATATATTAACATATATATATATATATATTAATTCAGTATAGATATATTGAATGACATAATATAAATAGAACATCACCCATATCTAATCTGCCCACGATTTGAAATCTCACCTAGAATGAACCATTACTACGATTCAAGAGAATTACCCAATGCATCTCATAGTTATTTAAGTAATTAATTAAAGGAAAATTTAATTTATAGGATATCTCATAGACTACCAAATGGCTCAATAAAGCATCACCCCCAAATAGTCATTAAAACTAGATAAAAAATAAACACCACCTACCTCATCATTGTAAACTTCCAGATGCTTGATCATCACATATAAAATAGACAGATTTGGTAGAAATTAGGGTCTTACATTAATCCCTAAATTTAGGGTAAAACCACTCACATGAATTTAGCAGAGTGTGTGGATAATGAAATGAATAATTGAATAAATAAAATTTAAGTACATATCAATAGGGATCCAAAACCATAGACAGATCGAGAATCGAGGGGTATAAAATGATTATAGCACACATCCTAAAGTAGGATGAAATGGGGGAGGTAGATCATTGTTGTGTGTGACAAACAGATCAAGGAGGTGGAAAATCAGAAAAATGGAATATGGGAAAATAATAATTTCACACATTTTAAAGAACTAATGTGTGTTCCCACACTCTTTGGAAAACAATGCATAAATAATACAAATAAATTTGATTAACAGCTTAGCCATGTATCACTATCTCTAACAGTTGGGCCAAACCATTGTGAGTTCATGCATAGACACTAGTTAGGTAGCACTAAGCATGTGGCTTGAACATGATTTTCATAAACCATGTGAAAGCTATTTGTATATGTCTTCTAATAACTGCATAAGTTCATGAACAATCCAGCATCCCATTCTGTATGATTTTCCAAACCATTCACAGTATATTTATGGGACAAATGGTTTCTCCTTAGAGGCTTCATTGCTTTTCCAAACTGTGTTCCCCAATTTGTGCCGTTATAAAATTTGGGGTTTTGTCCCTTGAAGGAACAAAAACACAACCAATTCACCATGGAATTTTCTATGCTTATAAACCCATACAAAAACTTGAAATTGGGTTAATGTAACTATAGGAATTAAGTCTTGATAAAAGTGGAAATAGTTGGTGTCCACAACAAAATATGAAAAAACAAACAAAACTGATAAAGTATTCGACCCACTCCAAAACATGGGATGTTTCAATTTACCCCCAAAAAACATAGCTCCTCCTTGAGCTATAAAACATATATCTAGGATGTATCCAAGAATACCCATATCAATAAAAATATCACGGACTACCCCGATCAAAATTGGAATAGTTTAACTCTATCAAGGGCACCCACTCCATATAATTTAATAATCTTGGTCCCATACCTACCCCAAAATCCCAATAAATATAATTATCCACTAACCATTTTGGGACTCAATTTCATCTAGGGACACATTTTCTATCATACAACTCATTAGATTATCATGTTTTATACCTACCATCATTCATAACCCTTAACCCCATCGATTCCATCCCCATTCCCATATCATACATGTAACATATGAGCTCTCACATCATGTTGGTTGTGTAAAATAAATCCTAGTGCCTATCAAAACAATCATGTTCTGCGTCGCATCGATGCATAGAAGATAGAGCACCTCTTGCAACCCATATATCCATGATTATGTGATATCATCTCACCTTTTTTAATCATATATTTCATCGATTCTAACATATAAATTTTGGTGCCACAAACGACATACATATATATAACATATCAGATCCAATTAAGACATACCAAACTGTGTATAGTAATTCTATAGATACTCATCATGGACATAATCCACACAAAACAGACATGCCTCTAAAAATGTCATTCCAAAATAAAAAAAAGAGACATCATTCCACACACGACATACCTCCAAATATAACTAGATCACCAATTTGCATTGATCCTAACCACTCCAAGGTGTACACCTAGCATGAAGCCAAATTAATAGAAGTGTGAACTCACCACAATGTTGAAGCAAGTACCAATCATTGGCCATGTTGCTGGGCCCCGCTGTCTCTTTCATGACCAGTGAGTCTAACATACTTCCGACAACTAGCTCTGGGTACCGCTTCTGGTTTGATATCAGAACATTCATTTAGCCATGTTCCATGAATTCCATCTATATAAGAAGGCCTCAGGAAAAACCTCTTGTGATTATAGACTAGTCTCCATTTACATAACTCCATCGGCACCCTATCAAAATGTATCCACAAATTTGTTGATTTTCCCCACTAAAAGAAAACCATTGATGACCCAATCATCAATGGTATTCCTAATTCATTGTCTTGATAGCCATGACAGAAATACTCTGGGCCTATATTCCTTATATCTTAAGTATCCCCATTAAAATCATCGAAAAGCTCTACATAGATTGATTACGAGCCGTACTTCAATATTTCTTCAGTTATGGTTTCATAAATTACCACTTCTGAGAATGAGGCCAACCTATGGATGTTTTCTTGCACCTGAATGGAATGAAATTACCATCCACAAAACTCTTTCCCCTCGAGGGGTAGTCTCTCACCATACCTAGTGGGAAGTAAGAATACATATTGAATGTATCAACATAGTCCATGATGGAAATTTCACTCTCTTATAGGATCAATAACTCATAATCTCTCTGATCACTGATCATCTCTATGAAGAACTGCTTGAATAACCTAGACATAGAGTCCTTTTTGGCCAGTCTGTAGTTTCTACCTACCTAGACCATCACATCCCACCAATGCTGAGTTGATCTTATAATCAAGTAAATCACCATCTTCACCCTCAGACAAGGGGGAGTCTCATACTTCATAAAGATCATCTACATCAACATAATATAATTTTAATCCACTTCCTGTCCTCCCTCACTAGGAAAAAGTCTTCAATTCTACGACTGGAAATTTCGATTTAGATATTCCATGAAATGATATGGTCTTTGATCTCCCAGATTAGTCCCCATGATGAAATATATTAGACTCCCTCTAATATTATCTTTAACACATGAAATTAATACTCACAAATTTCATGGTTTCCATGGGTGCAGTAGAGTCTTAACATAAGCATGTACTAGAGCTTTTAACTGTATCACTTTCTTTGCATGACCCTCTGGTGCCTCATACCATCCCACGTGGGTCGTACCTTGTACCTAGTCCAATGACACTGAATCATCACCATCCTAACACTAAATTGGTTAATATTTATGTTCCATCCCATTCAAAATCATTACATGGCCCAAAGAAACAAATAACACACACACACATGCACATATGTATATATATATATATATATGTATTGCAGATATGGAAAGTAGTAAAAGGAAGTGTAAACTCACTAAACGTACCCACCCACATCGTAACCATGTCTCAAAACATCTTTAATATTGTAAAATTTACATCCCATATCATATCTAGGTATCACATATGACTTAGATGATGCCCGTCCGAATGAATCATGTTGTGTTAATGTGATTGCGTCATTTACCAACATGGTGATCTACATCACCCCATGTCATTGTCCCTACCTACACCGATAAGATCGAATACCATATATATATATATATATTATTTAAGAAGATATTTTTTCATAGGAACTTTTTCATATATATATATATATATATATATATATACGATCCTCTGTTCATACAAAAATTAACACGCATTAGAAACATAACAAAAACCACATTCCATATGAGTATAAGGGTCTAATAACACCTCTATTATAATACCAGGTCAGGGGTGTAATATAATAACAGGTAATAATCGCATACATGTTCCCCACATGAGGTTTATATCAAATCAAATGTACAATATGAAAAAATGAATAGTAATTCTCAACCTGTAAAATATGTTCATCCCACATGCATGGAAAAACAAGCACCCAACCATGAGTTTAAAACCCTTTTATAAAAACATACTAATATATGGTCTAATACATCTCAAATATTAAGACTATTGATGATGTAACATAAAACAATTTTATACCATTTATAGTTCTCTGGCCTATTTATCTACCAAAATAGTGCCTAATTCCCTCAACACTTGGCCTGATGCACCATTCTAGTGGATAAATAGACCATGGAGCTAAAAATGATCAAAAAATAATCCCATTTTATTTTATAAAAATGTATTATAATTTATATAAAGATCAAAAAAATTTGAATAGGAAGAAACCACTAAATGAAAAAAAATTGTTTTGTTTTGCTAAGGTTGATTGCAGTGGCTGTGCTGATGATAGAAATCCATACACTGGTTTAGTTTACATTTGTTATTATAGATGTGAGTGATGACACAAATAAATCCCACAATATGTTACATTAAGAACTATTGAAGTTTAATATCCTACCAAACCTAATTCTATAAATATGTTATTTGGGATTAAAAAACAATTGGATGATCAATTGGTTTGTGTGATGGTTACACTTCATCATGTGTGTAATATTTCTATAGTTATTTGTTTTTCCAAAAATATCATTCAACAATCCAGAAAAAATAATATTCAAATTATATCACAATTTATATATGAAATTATGAATAGAGAATAACTATTTCATGATTTTATTTTAAAAATTGGAAAAAAATCATGGTATATTCTCCATGACATTATCTAAATATGAATTCCAAAATACGAGGATGATGTTGTGTGTTCATCATCAACATATAAAATGTTAATACATTTATGGTTTTCCTCACTATTTTTTTTCTTTTGATTTTGATGACAATGGTGGAAGAAATTAAAATATATTCATTCAATTTATATTTTTCTTACCTCTTTAGTGAGAGAATATATTTTGGGGTATTTTTTAATGTCTAAGATATGATTTAAACATCTGTGTTCTATATTAATAGTTTTATATGTTTGTAAGTGAACAAATTTTTTAGGTTGATCTCAGCCTCTATTTTGAATGTTTTATATAAAAAAAGAAAATTGGTCATACAACACTATTTTATGTGCCATATGGCATTTTTGTCCAATAAATTTATTCATATAGTGATATTTTCCATGTAGGAAAATACGTTTTGGGTGGTAATCCATTTATTTAATTTCATACCATCAATGGTTTATGTTCATTCATTATCAATGAAATTAAAAGTGGATATGGTTCGGATCTGGGGTTTTGTAGTGTTCGATAAGGTCTTGAATCTAGTTATAAAGAAATGGTTTTTCAAATTATACTGTATTTGTTTTTCAAAACATGTGTATCTTTTTAAGTACTACTATTCTATTTTCACGGTAAGGTGATATACCATTGGTGGTGATATTACAAGGTTCCACTTCTTGGTTCCACATCTATGTGAACATCTATATTCCACCATCATGTTAAACCACTTGGTTCTATCATAAAGGGATATCATTATGTTCCACCACTATGGTTCTATCATTGATGTTCTACAACTGGGGGTATTAAAATGGGTTATTTACATTGGACTTCTAAAATTATGGTAATACATTTTATGTGAAACCATTTTTGTGAGAATTGATGATGAAAAATCGATTAATAGTGACTTTCATTGAATTTGGATACATAATAAAATAAATTGGTTGTTTCAACGTAATGAGTGATTCTGTGAATTATATTATCATGATATAGAGTAACATGATTATTTTAATGGTTTTTTTCAGTGGGATTTTGAATAATGAAGAATGAATTTGAGATCTAGTATAACTATTCTAATGACCTGAAAAAAGTATGAAAACAGGGGAATGATATTTTTTTTTACATACATGAAACTGATTGATTTTTTACCTAATTGGAGATGATTTTAACTTTCATAATGATTTTTTCGTTTTATTGAATGAAATAATTATCATGTCACTATTGTTATCTTTTTCTACATTTTAATGAAATTAATGTATGATTCCTTGCATGAATTCATGTATGATTATTTCATATGATGTGTTGTTATTTTTTTGGTAGAAATATGGTTGTTATGTTTTAAGAGGAATAATTCCAAGATTGAATTTTTATTGGTCTGATATTAGTATGATTCATTTACTAATAAAAATGTTTGAATTGATTTTTAAGAAAAGTTGATTTTTAATAATGTTAATGTCATTTTTATAATTCATCATTACTCAATGAAGTCATAAATAGTTTCGTATGTTTTCTCCAATAAAAGTTAATACAATGACCAGATTTGAATTATTTGTGAGATAGAATACTAAATAATTTATGTGGTATCAAAAATATTTAAATTAATACTAATTATTAATGTGTAATGGTAGTGGGTCATTAGATCATTTATCTGATGTTTTAAAATATAGTATTAATGAATGAAAGAGAATCTTGATTAAGACGTGTGGTTGAATTAGAATTACCTGAATGATGTGTTTTTCATGAAATTTTTGTGAAGCCCTTCATAAGAAAAATGAGAAGAATGAGAAAACTTGTCATCACATTAGGTGACTAATTTAATGTCTACAGGAATAAATCATATCTATTATTTTTTTATTATTTGAATTCAATATTACCAAGGGAAGCATATGAAGTATGCTATGAATAAAATTTTTAGGAGGCATATGAATAAATTCTATGGATTTTACCTCTACATTGAGGATCCCAATTTTTTTAGAAGATCATATGATTATTGGTTTTACCGTATCATTCCATGAACTAGCTACTAACATTGAGAGGCGATCCATATACTTAACATGTTATCTCTCTATATTTTCTTATGTTTTTTTTAAATAAAAATCCACCTTAAACAATGAAATGGATTTTTTTCAAAATGAATTAACTAATGTTTTTGAAACAATGATTCATAACCTCTTAGTGATTCCTTGATATTATGTTCCCATAGAACTAAGAGCTTACTAAATGTATGGTATTTATTGTATACATGATTTGAAGTCACCTGCTACATAATAAACTCTCAATGTGAAAATTCAAAATTTATTATATATATGTGAATGGAAATTTACTCTTTTAGGAGGAGTAGTAAAAAATCCTATAAAATATTTATTTTATTTTTTCTTAATATCCTAATAATTATGTGCTTGTGGTATATTGAATAATATTAGATGTTGATTCCATTAACAGATAATATAATGTTTAGTTTGAAATATAAGATTAGTTGGTCATGGTGGAAGAGGGGTATAACAATTAATATTAGTGGATGGTGTTGGATCATACTAATTCAAGGAGTAAATTAATCATATACTGATGACATAAATTTAATGAACATCTATAATCAGATATTCTGGATGAATTGAAAATAATAAGTCATTGAATATTGGG
This sequence comes from Viscum album, assembly GCA_963277665.1. Lineage (NCBI taxonomy): Eukaryota > Viridiplantae > Streptophyta > Magnoliopsida > Santalales > Viscaceae > Viscum > Viscum album. The sequence continues at coordinate 439,601,321 of OY728158.1, forward strand.
TTCATGCAATGAACATATTGGGGTAGAAAGTTTTAACTTTTGGGCTACATGAGGTGTTATAAATAGATTATTACACCTAATCATTTTTTATTCTTCTTAATTGAACAATCACAAAATGGAACATTAGGAATTATAATATTTTGATAGATATAAATTAGGGAGTTATAAAGTAAATATTTATGTAAATCACCAATTATTTTGTATGACCTATAAACTAGGTATAATATTTTTGTACACGTGTATATAATTTTCTTATATGAAAAATTATGATCCATAATTAGTAGTGGATATCTTGAAAAATAATAGTTAAAACTGAACTGTCAGAATCAACCCATTAACAACCCTACATGAGATACTATGTATTTTAACACAATACTAATCAAGGATTAGTGAGTTATTTCTTATAGGGATAATGTTAGAAATGTTCATGATGGAGAAAATTATATAAATATATGAGTATGTGGGGATACATCAAATAAATTAGATGTCCTACATTGAACATTGAAAGAGGGATTGAGCATTGGGTGAGGGAGGTTGAGCATTTCTCATGGTATCCCCATGATTTGGTTGAAGGATATTTAGTCATGGTAGTTATTTAACCCTGAGTATCATCTAACAATTTCAAATTATTTACATCGTATGTTAAGATACATATAATATGATAGTTTTCCTATTTTTTCTAAGAACACAAAATTTTCACCAACTCATATATATGGATTTATATTAATTATATTCAAACATTACCGTGAAGTGGGAGTTATATAATGTGGTTGAAACCAACATTGTTGATTAGTTGGTGGAAATAAATGATTAGTAGAAAAACTACCTCTAATGGATGGTGATTAAATTTCTGTTTCACAGAGGATAGCATGAAAATAGTTAATATAGAATAAAGGATAATATGAATTAGAATAAAACATATAACACATACCAATTTTTGTGAGTATTTCTTTTAAAAATAAAAATACCTAAAGGTGTGGAGAATTTGGTTATCCAGAATATGTCACAGTTTTCATTATGATATTACATTTTATATTTTAACATGTTCTCACATGGTTAGATTAATTATCATTCATCATAGACTCTTGAAAATTCTAAATATTTTCAAAATATTAATATTTTATCAAATATACATTAAAGGGTGTAATGATTAATATCTATTAAAATTAACCATTAATGTAAATATTGATTCCATAATATTATTTGGGAGGGGGTTTTCATGAAATTTATGTATATCATGATTGGGTTTTTGCTACCGGAACATTAAATATTTTGTGTTATTAAAAATATTTGTTTACCAAACCATCTCCATAACTGTTAATATATAATTGTTTTACTATTAACCTTTTAAATTATTGTAAATCACCACTATAATCCTAAATTCATAATAATTGATCCCCATTCTCAGTTAAGTTAATGTTCAATTAACAAATAAAAGATAAATCATTACATCAAGGATGATTCGTCATTATGGTAGACCAATTTTTTGAATTATTCACACTTTATTCATGGAATTTATACTTTCTTATATTAATAGTATATCAACAATTCATTTTTATAGAATGATTCTATTTTTACATCATAATTATCATTGAGAATTAGACAAACCTATGTTCATTGAAGTAAAAAGGTAGATAAGAGAACATATTGAATAGCCTATAATTAGATACTATTATTCCCACTATCCAAAAAAAATCCACCCTAGCAAGGCTTAATGCCACAACAATTCACTAGTATTGAATAACATAGATTTATTTTGGACACTATGTCCACCAATGAACATTCCCATTCGTTTTCATATAACTTTTCTCCCACATTGAAGACCACTAGACATCAATATGGATGATGGAGGCATTAAAATATATGTAGTAATGTTAAAGGGGTAAAGTAGATTTTTTTTGTAATGACCATTTATTGTGTTTAAATTGTTATTGATCGATGATTATTGGGTATCTCAAGATATGAGAATAGAAAAGTTCACTATAGGGATGGGTTCATCAAAATGGTTATACATAGGGTTGAAAAATCAATGATGGATGGAATAGGATAATATAAATATTAAAAAGTGGTGTTATGATTTTCTATGGATGAAATTATATTATCAGAGTATGATTCAATGATTAAGGATTCTGTTAGATTGAATCATAACCAAACGACTAGTATCATTTTATTAATATCCATTTCATTGAACACCATAAAAATTGGGGTTTTGCAATTAAATTATATATCATAAAAAATATCATTTTCAATCCATATATATTATAAACAATTAGAATGTGACCATAACACATTGTTACACGGTCTAATATCATATTTTCTCCCACATGGTGTGTGAAAAACCATTACACAACATATATATTGAAGTAAAAGTGTCGTGGTGTGATGACATACCTTCTTAGATACCACTTTAATCCAACATATGGTGTCTTAGGGTTTAACATTCTACATATATATATATATAATAATTTTTTGACATAATTTTATGCCCATATATTGTCCTAGGGATCACACACCTTGTTAATTATTGTATATTATATTTATATTCCCAATTTCCCATGATCCTCATATCTTCTCATAAAGGTGTTTGAATATGATAACTGAATAGTACATTTTGGGAATTTTTTCAATGAAAATGTATTGGTGTTGACATTAATTCGATTAGATATATGTTACTGAAATTATTAAGAAGATTAATTCTCATGGTATCATAGATATGATGATTTTGTTACAAAGATATGGTTGAAGAAGCAGAGATGCTAGTATATCCTTGAATATATTTTTATAATAGGTAATAAGCCGTCATTGTAAATTGTAAAGTTGAAACTAAATTTATAATATGTTTTTTAGGACCCCCATTTAGAGCTTAGAGTCTATACTTTGTGATCTCCGACTAAGAATGGGACACCAATGGGACATATTGAGTCATACTCCCCTGTAAATCATTGTGCATTCAATCTATTGATTATATTTGGGACCCACATAATTATTAAATTTTTCATGGTTAGGTGTATGTCCTCTTGTTGGACCATTACTCCCATTAATCACATTAATGTATCTCCAAAAGATAAAATTGCACCACTATATTTACATTGAGTTTGTATGGAATATATATATGATTGGTATATGGGATATTATAGATTTTTTAATTTTTTAGGTTTTAAAAGTTTTCTATTGAGATACAACCTTGGGTGAGGTGAGTTATCATGGATGGGATATTCATATATCAAATGATTTTTTATAAATAAATCATTTCTAAGATTAATAAATTATAGTTTTTATCATTTCATCTCCCTCTATCATGGGGTATGTAACGAATTTTTTATTAATTCTCCTTTTGATTATCAGTGTATCCTACCAGGTATTTTTACTCTCAATGATAAACTGGGATATATCATCTTATATATTTCATCTATTTTGGTGTAATACAGTATGGAAATGACATTGGTCATGACATAGTTGGTGGAGTTCATGCTAAATAGTGATTAGTGATACTTGATGGTGATGTTTACTATTGGAGTTCGAACCTATCGTCAATATTGTCAGGTGAAAATTTCCATGTTTTTTATGTTCATCATTACTAAAGACAAATTCCTTATGTATTGACTATGCTATATTTTTTTTTTGGAATGTTTATGTATCATATATAAATAAATATTATTAGTATTATGTAATGTATATGTTATCAATGGTGGTTTTTAATATTTTTAATATGGGATGAATATCGATTATATATTTGGGGTAGGGTAAGTCCTACCAATTGTGATATTATTTCATGGTACAAAACAAAAACCATTGGATTATTGGAGGAAATAGTTTTAGTATATTTAATATAACATCCCCAAAATTGGGTTCCTATGTTGGTCGATTCTTGTCATATTTTTTCCCTGACAACTGGTTATAGGCTTTCTAAAATTGGGGTAAAAGAAATTCCCTATATCTTTTTGTTTCATGTGAGATGAGGTGTACCTTAAATTGTTATTTTATATACCTAGGTATTCTATATTTATGGTTTTGTATCCATGTTTCTTATTAGCCAAAAATAATGATCTTAATAACCACTATAATAGATCTCAAACAATTTTTGATGTGACATTCCAATGAGATATATCAGTGACATTTAATGATTTCTATATATATAAATTACTAGGGATCATAAAGATATTCTTATTTTTCTATGTTACTATAGATTCCTGTTAAACTATTTTGAAAATATTTAATTGGATTTTTTTTAGTATATTGATCATATGATGGGATGGGCTTTGGGGATATAACATACGTGTGGTTTGTATCAATAAGGAAATCCAATAGAACTATGGTATGCATTGATTAAATATAAATTTATGTGTGTATATTCGGATACCATGTTTTATTTACCATGGAGATCATAATAAATAAAAATTAAAATTCATGGGGTGGTTGACATATGCTCATGCTATTCCAACATGGCGTGGTAGATTTTTCTAGGTACTCTATAGATTTACTGGTGAATCTTTGTGGAACTCATTCTAGATAAAGTATTAGATATTTAGTATAAATAAATTAATTTCATTGAACAATTTATTTTGAAAATTTTCATGGAATGATGTTCATTCGAGGATGAACTAGAATACAATTATTCTTAGACAAACTATAGTGTCTAAAAATGAACTGTAAGGAGGGAACAAAGAGTATTTAGAACCAAAAATATGGATAGATGATAAGGGTTAGTGCTTTTAAGTGTATTGATATTTGTTTAATATTATGTAAATAAATATATTTTTTGTTATAGAAATTTATGAAATATCATGATTGGACTTTTTTTAACCATAAAATTGTTGCAATAGGATCCACCAATAGTGGGGGCCTATAGGGAAATATAGCATCACTGAAATGCAAAGATTAAACCTTATGTATTAGCTTATATGATGGTTTGTTTGTAGTCTCTTATGGGTATCTAGATCCCATGGCTCATCCATCTAACTTCTTCAAGGTACACACATCTAAAATAATCCCTAATTTTATCAAACTATGTGATTATATTATGAAACTAGTAACCAAACTAATAATTTGACATAATAAAAATTAATATTTTTAAATAGTTAATTCATATTTTATAATATTATTCTCAAAAATGGAATATTAAATTCCAAATATATTTTAACAAATTAATATTAATATATAACATGAAATTATTAAAATTTACTGAAAACCAATGAAAACATTATATTGTTATCTTACACAAATTTTATATAATTTGTTCAATTTAAAATAGTGAAATATAAATTAATTAAAAAAGAATGATTTTATATGTATTTTATCCATGATAGTTCATTATTTTTTAAAAAATACTAATTTATAATAATTCCTAAAAATTATTTTTTAAAATTAATATAACTAGTTTTATTGATTTTAAATATATATGTTTACGTAATAGAAAATAATAATTTTTTTTCTATAAAATTATTAATTTTTGCTATTCTAATTATCAATTAACGATGTAAAATAATATTAATTCATTTCCATAAAAAGATTAATGATAATATAAATCCATAATATAAATTAAAAACATTTATAATTGTAAAATCTTTTTTGTTTATGACAATGCCCATTTATAAAATAAAAGAAAATATTAACAATGCTTCAAGTATGATGATATTTTTATTTAAATTAAAATATACATAAAATTAAATAATTCCCTATTATATAGATCTAAAGTACATGTAATGACGTTTTTTATTATATAAACATTTTTATTACTTGTATTGATTAAGTTATAATAAATATAGCAGACACATTGTTTACATGATGCTCACCTATGAAGAGATGAAGAAGAGAATTACGGAGAAAATATTTTTGAATATTTTTATTAGACATAATAGAGATGTTTTCATAAATGAATTGATATTTGATGTTAGTAAATATTCTCAAATTAAGTCCATAAATTATTTATATGTAATAAATAATTTAATGAAATATAATTATATGTATTTTATTCTACATTTGTAGTCTCAAGAATATATTTTCCATTTTTTATAGAGAACGAACAAAATTATGATTAAAATAGAAATAATCCACCCATAGAGAATGTTCTACCAAGTACATACTAATAATAAAATTGACATACAACATACATATTGTTGGATAATTAGAGAAAGAGATTTAATAAATCATATTCTATGAAAAACGCTTGGTCAATTCATATTATATTACTTGAAAAAAATAAATAGATTTGTTGACATTAATATTCTTGATTTCATTTTAAATTACTTTATAGATTATAATATTTATATTCAGAATAGTGAATGGTAGTCTCACATGATACAAAATATCAATATGTTTAGCATATGAATAAAGAATGTGATATTACAATATTTTTTGTAAATTTTGTTACAATAAATATCAACATATGTTACTTAAATATTATAATTGAATTCACATATAAAAGACAGAAGTGCTCTTTTTATAATGAATATGATAACAAAGTCTCGTGGGAATTTGGTTATGTGACACATAGAATACAATTGATTTCGCTATGTAATGCATCATCATTACAGAAATTTTTGATATAGTTTTAATGAAAGCTATTAGAACTATTAAAATATATTATAAGGTTGATGGAATGTATGATTAATGATTTATATCAAAGAAATGTTAAAATATGATGTTGTATTAAAAAATTAACAAATTAATCAATGAATATTGGAATGGTTTACTAATACAAAGGAGACTAATAAATTTTCAATACTAACATAAAATATAAAAAATTTCGGTTGGTTATTATATAATGGTAAAATTATAACACAACACATAAAATGATTATTATAAAATTAATAATGTTTTAATGAATTTTCATGATTTATATTTATAAAACCATGATATATATGGTTAATAATAAAATATTATAATGTACTCTACTTAGTTATTTTAATATAATATATTACATTTTTTATTTTTTAAAAAAATATTTTCATTATTATATCAATAAATATAAAAAAATGGATAAAATTTATTAGATTAATTTTTTGAAGGATTTATGATTCGATAATGGTAATGGTATCCCAAACTATAGGGTGTATTAATATTTAATTAATCATGTAACTGTCTAGAAACATTTAGTTTTGAGAACACCAAAATCTAATTGATTAGTGGGTAAAGGATCAAAATATCTTAATAGAAATTCATGGTTTATATTAATTTCTAAATGATTCCCAAGATAATTTTAAATTTTACATTATAATTTTTAACCTATATATTGAATTGACTCCCTATGAGATTAAATTCAAGGAAATTACTTGTATGAAACACTTCAATTTTAGAAATAAAAATGATAAATATTTAATAAATAAGTGAATCATTGAATGTATTGAAAAAATATGATAAATTAATACACCAATGATATATCAACAATGTTAATTCCTAGTGTATGTTTAACATAAACCATAATATAAAAATTAATGTAATAATGTCTATTTTATAAAATATAATTTAGTAGGCATTGGTACGGTGGTTATATTTGATGAATTAGATATAGAATAAGATATCTTTTTGTAATGTAAACCACATGAAATTTTTGATTCACATATATAATATGAATACAGTGATTAGATAAATAAAACAACAAAGTTGAGTAATATTTTTTACATGTATATGAAAACTATTTTGGAAAAATGTAGCCTTAAGGGGGATAAAATAACCCCCATTGAAAAAAAGAATCATAAAAATATAGATGAAAAAATATTATCTAATATCTAACTTCACATTTTCTTAGTATAATTAACAGATAAAATCTACATTAGGGAAATAAAATAATAGTTTGGTTTTTTGAAAACATATATACATGGGAACAATTGATAAACCATTTGTAAATAATTAAATGAAATCAAAATGTGTATATATATTTAAATTCACTAATATTTATAAATTAAGGAGAAATATGGATATATTGATATGTATTGTTTATTTCAGGAATTATATAATGTATTTTGATTAAGCATTATCACATGTACCTTGTTTGAAGTGAATTTAGATATTATTGAGGATTTCAATTCATAATAGATCAGCTATATTTTATATCTATATAAAATAAATCATCCTAAATATATTTTTTGATGTTGAGATATATATTGATCAAAATGATGTATTTAAAATTTATAAATTAAATGATAGGTTTATATGAATATAAAGTAAATATATAATTTTATCTATGTAATATAGAATACAGATATATGTTTTATTCATTCTTAATGAAACACAATGTTAATAGAGGATGATTAGACCATAACTTATATAAAAAAATATAATTATATTTTTTTCTAGAAAAAATTACGTAAATTAATTTTTATTGAAATAAATGTTGAAATCTTATAAATCTATCAAATAAAATTATTTATTTTTAAATTCCTCTTCAGAGGGAATATAAATTAATGGAAATTGAAATTATTTCCCACCATCAATAGGATCATTTTTTAAATTCATAATAATAAGTTGATACATGTAGGAATTTTCAAATATATTATTAAATTTAAATTTCTAACCAAAACTATTAGTTAGAGGTTAACTATGGTAATTTTGTATAATAGAAATGGTAATATAGAAGTTTATTTCTGTTACACCGACATAAAATTGGAAGAAATTTCTCTTTTAATATAAATAATTATTAAATTGATTCCATAAAACAGAACCATGATATTTAATGAGAATTATGTGATATTATATAAAATATATATTTAAATTTAATATCATTTAAGATTAATTAGAGCATATGAATATAAGTAACAAAATTATAAAATAGATATATAAGGGTAATAATAAAATAAATTTAATTAATCAATTATTTTTATATACTCATTGTATTTTTAGTGAGTCGTTCAATATTTCGATAATGCATTTTATTCAAAAATTATATTTATTTCAGTTTTTTGTTGAATATATAATCAATATATTAATCTTTATGAAATTTGATTTTACAAAATTACCTACATAACAAAAAATATTATTTCAAAATTTTAATAGAGGGTATTAATGAATATTTTTTTAGAAAATATTGATATTTCAAATAATAGTGATAAGTATTTATTCTTTAAAATAAAAAATATCTTAAATAATTTTCAATGAAACATTATTATTGAAAAATGGTTTTAAAATTAACACTAGTACATTTATATTATTAGTAATCAAATGAATATAATTTGAATAAATATTACGTATTATTTCTAGAAAAATATTTCTAATAAATACGCAACTTATTTTAATTAAATAATGAAATCACATTTTGTGTGATTAATTTTAAAATTAATTACAGAATGTTAGTGAATTGAAAAATTAAAATTATAATACATATTTTGAATCAAGAGGTTCAAATTTGTTAAATTGTTACCCTTCCTTTTTTTTAATTATTAATTATAATCAAATAAAATATATATCACCTTGGTAAAGGTAAAATGGATAAAATAAGGTTAAAACATTTGGGAGGCCATTAAAATTTCTATATAACATTAATTTATTCTATTGGATGTTGGATATCAGTTTTTTCATCCATTAATTTAATGTATATCAACTTGTTGTAATTATTCTTTTATTAGACCTCGATGTTATTTGGTGAAAATAATAAATATAAAATCATACACATTTGACTTTAATATCTACAAAAATATTTATAAAAGGATTAAAAAAATGAAACTTTTAGTTATTAATTATGAAACTCTAAATATTTTACTTTATAATAATATTTTTCATTTTATTTTTAATTTTTAATTAATTACAATAAATTCATATGCAATCCAGAAATTGTTTTAATTGAATTATAGAAAAAATAAAATAAATGAATTTAAAAATTTTAGAAGTAAAAAATAATGGCGAATTATATTACATAAAATTAGTATATAAATAAATAATGTGGCGGAATTATGAAGGTTTTATGTTTTTATTCCCCATTTTTCTTGTTGATTTCAAGGAAAAAGTAGTTGAATAGTTCATAAAAAGACTTTAATATTATTTTATGAAAACAATATTTTATAAAAATATTTAGAAATTATATTTTTTAAAAGGCCATTTTTATGAAAAATGGTTGAAACATTCATCACAAGGCCATTTGTATGAAAAATGTTTGAAACATTCATCACAGGGCCATTTGTATGAAAATTGTTACCTTATATGTGTAATTATAACTCAGTAAAATTCATTACCATGGGTTTCTATAAAATATATTAACCAATAAGTTAAAAAATATCATAAGATTTAAAATAAAATTTAAAGAAATGAAATTTTGAGTGGGATACTATAATAATAACATTTATATATTATGTTTTAATAAATAACATTTTTTATATTTTAGATGATTTAGAATGACATTATATTATAATATTATATGTAGTTCCAAAAATGACATTAATTTTACTTTATAATAATCAAAATATTATTAAAATGATATATAATTGATGAAAAGCCTATATTTATTCATGTAATTGGGATATAGTTCAAAATATTAACTATGGTCCATTTGTGGGTCAACTGCATTTTTTTGTATCATTTTGGATCACTAATGATTAAAACACATTAATATCATAGTACTTATGAAAATGTTAATTGATAGTTATAACAAGAAAAAAAGGTTCAATATAAACTATAGCTTATAAAAATATAAAAATATTATATGATTTAAACTCATAATAATATTTTAATATATTTATATCAATTTATAGGAATTTATAAATGAGAAATAATTATTATTAATTTGATAATTTAATTAATTAAAATAGTTCTTCGAACCACACTTATAAAAGGGCATCCCTTTATTTTTTTTATTTAAAAATACAGGAGCCATGTAGTTAGGCAGAAAAAAATTCTTCACTTCTAAAAATATATAGAAGAAATTATATATTCTATTCTTCATTTAATACCATTCTAATAGTCACTAGTAAGGGATGTAATCGAATTCAACCGAACAATAATAATTGTCTTTACCAACTCCTTTATGTTTATTTCTTTTAACAAAATTTATAAATATATTTTAACCATATGAAAATTACAACTCCAAAACTATAAAAATACATTAATGTTACTATTTCGACATGATACATATTTTACATCTCTTTTCAATCATATGGAAACTAAAAAAACATTGAGTGTTTGTATGTACGGCTTAACATCTCCAGGTAGTGGTGCAATGAGTTTTTAATCAATAATATTTTTGGAGGGTTATAAATATCTAAATAATTAATATAAATTAAATTATTGAAATAATTTTTATTCCATATTATATTATCATATCAACATTAATAACTTGTAATCGGTTGAAAAATGGTATCATCACTCGTGTGTACATATGGACAACCACCACCACGAAGTGATGTGATCCGTTTCACATGAAATATTTACATTTATTGTAATAACAATATATTTAATTAATATATTTTATATGTATGGAATTATAACAAATTTTAATTATGGATTTACATATTCATTTCTTTATTTATATTTGATAAAATGTGAAAACAACTCTCATACTTTCATGCGAACTACAATCTTCATGAATTGTATAATTTATTTTTCTATATCAAAATTTTAGGGATTAATATATATATATATATAATGAGTATATATGATATTTATTTCATTAATAAGTATATTTTTTTATGATGGTACTGCTTTTAAATTGTATGGACTAGAACATCATAACCAAAATTAAAATGAAAATAAAAAATAGTTAACATTCCAAAAAGATGATTTTAATGAAAAAATATATTATTTAATGGGTGTTTAAATGAAAAAATTGGATCATATAAAATATTATAGTTATTAATATGGTAATTGTTTTATAATTTAAGTGTTTAATATATTATATACTGATTCCGAAATCTAATAAAAATTATTTTTTACATTAGGTAAGGGTTTCATCATCTCATGTTTGTTTTCATGATACATATAAATAAATTTACACTTTTGTATTTCATGTGGTGAATATGTTGACCATTTTATATGATATATCATTCATAAATCAATAATAATGGATTTCAAGACTTCATAATTAGTTATTTCATTCTTGGGGGTTATGATTAAAAATATACTATTCCATTAAAGGATTTTTTATTATATTATTTTATTTTGAGATTGTTCATGATCGAATTTACATTGAGAGGAATTCTAAAATATCTATTTGAGCATTTTATTTTTTTATCCATTACAAATTCATATAATTCAAATGTACTAGTATTGTTTTCAAATAGTTTATAAATAAAATCTTTGAGAAATGTTTATTAGAAAAACATACTCTATTTAAACTTTAGTATGAAATCTTTTTATTCATATCCCATGACTTTCAAAAATACTTTACAATGTGTTTTTAATATTTCATTAATAAATTATAAATTAATTTGTTCCAATTATTGAAATTTAATAGAAAAATTAAATTCATTCTTATTATCATCCCTTAAATAAATAAGATTCAAAATTTTCAATAAAAATGTAAAATGAATCATTTTTTAACATACACAGCTTGATCAACATTTCAAACAGTTCTGGTCAGTCAATTGTTTGATTATTCCTTGAATTATGAAAATTTATTTTTACAGAACGGATTTTAATTATTATTTTTTAATTTTTTAGATTATAATAAGGGTAATGAACTAACATAGACACCCAAGTATGCTACAAACTAAGATGATCAAAAAATATCTCAATGTGAGTTCCATATCCCAATAGTTTTACAACTAGAACTGGGAATAATAAAATATAAATGTGGGAACTATTATTCCTCAAACACACTAAAAGATTAATATAAATAACAATATGACCAATAACATAATAAGAGATAATACTATAAGTAAAAATGGTAAATGAAAACCTCAATAGTTCATCAATAAGGGACCATAAAACTTACAAGATAAAACTCCAATACCCTATATGTATAAACCCAGCAATCCTAATGGGTCACCAACATCCACCTTCCCAAAGAGGATATTTCCCATTACTTGATATTTTATAAGAAATATAAAAATTACCAAAGGAAAATATATGGTGTGATATAATTCATAGTAGGGTCTCTCTATGTGTTCCATACTAAGATTATATAAAAATAAACCCAATAATGAATTAAATATGAATAACAAATCATGGTTGTATAATTGTATATTAAAATAACATGATTTTCATTTCAAATGATGGAAAATTTTCATAAAAGGTACTATTTATGCATTCAATATAACAAAATTGATCTAAATCAATAGGAATGACTACTATAGTTTCTCAATAAATTGAATATATAATCAAAGAAATAGTAATAAGAAATATGGAAATATGCAATGCGGTTTTATAGTTTCACATTATTAGATCCCCACACTCTCATATTAGCGATAATGTAATATGTGTGTACACATCCATCATGTTCACAATAAATAGGACTCATCAACATTCAATCCGGAATACAATCTACCTAACTAGATTTTGTAAGAGTTTTAATCATCAAAACATTTTTACAAAATTACTATTCAAGAATTCTTATCAGAAATAACTCTCTAACTACAAAGTCCGGAACGATATTATTATATTATTAAAAAATTTAAAACCATTTCAAATCATTTGAAAATAATAATTCTACATTTATTGTTTCAATTTTCCAATTTTATTCCAAAACCAAAACACATAATTATGGATTAACTCATATAAACCTTCAACTTAAAACCAATCATTTGTTCCTATTATATATATTTAAAACATTTTTCTCAAATATCAATTCATCAATCCAATTTCACTTATTCCCCCACATTAAAATGACACCCCAACTACCAATTCCATTAGAATTTATGTTTGTATTGAAAATTCTACCCCAATTCAAAACAAATTACAATTTGCATCAAATTGGGTTTTCATAATTTAATTGAGATAAATTTCAACTATCGTGAAATTATAGGGTTATATAAATGTCTGTTACTATATGATACCACTTACATTTATCTTGTAGATCATGTAACACAACACTCTCTGTAACATCCCAAGTAAGTAATGAATAATAGATTTTTTTATCTATGTCTATTTATGAATTAGATAGTGTTTTAGAGGCTTAAAATGGGAATAAATCCAATCTTAAGCATGTAATACACTAATATTTTTAAAAGATTTCTTTACTGCCTTTTGATGGAAAACTATTTTTAAATCAAACTTTTGAAAATTTTATAATCTCTATTTTTCAAAATTAACATATTCTTTATTATTGGGACATTGAAATTTACATTTGATAAATTTTTGGTATTTTTATGACAATGTTCATTTTTTAATGAATAGTGAAAAATACTGCATTTTACATCAAAACTGTTTTTTCATATAATTTTATTATATGGTTAGATTATATTTTTAATTGGTTTTAAAGTGTAAATAGAATATATTTTTACCATGTAATCCAATGGTGGTCATTGGAATTAATTTCACTTTGAAATTGGACTTAAACTAGTGTCAATATTTTAATACTTATTGTTTCATAAAAACACGCTATTTGCTCTCATAGCAGGAATTAATTATTAAATTAATTAATGCAACATATATGTTATGAATTTTGTAAAATAGAAATCATTTTTTAATTCGGAATATCAAATATAGCTTAGGGTGAAGTTTTGATATTTTTCTAAAAAACTTCAATTTTTGATGAATAGTGAAACCATTAAGTGGTACTTATAAAAACAGATTTTCCATTTAAATGAAATTTTACCACCTCTGTATTTTGAATTTCAAAAATCCGACATACATGGTTGTAATTAAGATTTAAAATGTGGTTCAATGGGGTTAAAATAATTTTTTGGTAAATAGTAACTTTTATGTTTTTAATCGCAATTAGAGGTAATTAGTGTAATTTAAGGTAAGAATAATGTTTTAATAATATGAAATGAACTTCACACATGTATTACCCATATTGGATGTCTCATGTCCGACCATCTGATGCCTTGTGCCAAACATGGGGACCCCATGGAATCACTTTTGTGTGGAAGTGACTTTTTATCTTTTTATTTTTAAAGAAAGTTAAATATAACAAAGTATGTATCACCTGAGTAACATATTTTTAATTATGTCTACATAAATGATCTTTTAGACTATAAATATTCATTGGAAAGTTCAAAAGATTTAATACATCATGATATTTGTTTTATATTTTTTTAGACATTAAATAAATTAAATGATTTATGACATCATGATGATGCAGCGATTACCTCATTATTTAACGATTTAAATAAAATAAAAAGATAATATAAAATCTAATACCTACACATGTAAAAAACATATTGTATGAGTATATTTCGAACCCTTATCTCCTTAGCCTCTAAATATATCAATGTGTGACCTTTTAAATCCGAAACTCATTTTAAAATAAATTAACATTTTCTAACGTTCCAAGAGTGCCCCTCCTCTCCTCTTATAAAAGGCCCCCACCTCTACCACCTTACCCACACTTCCAAAGCCTTTGGCTCGGCCAAACCCTACCCCTTTTGTCTCACCAAATCCCTCTCTAACTCTAAGAAGCCTCACTTTGGGCAGAAGTCTTCCCAAGGAAGCCTTTGAGCTCAAATCAAAAAGAGTTACCCGATTTAAAGGTAGTGTCTTCTCTTGTGTTCTTATGTTTCATTTTCCTTCTCCAAACCCCTAAACTCTTTTTATTCATCTCTTTTGTAATAGCACCAGTATATTCCATATACTAGGATGTTGTTATAAGAGGGATTCGAGCTACACATACACACACCTACATCTAATGTTTAAAGAACATATTGTTTCCGTGGATGGCCAATTTCTCCCTCACGAAACGATGATTATTCAACACTTATATAACACATTCAAAGGTGTCCATTAAGATGTCACTATATTTATATATGATATATAATATGTTTATGTTTTACTTAATCTTTTGTATTTTTCATTCATGGAATACCTTTATGGTTTCCATTATGGGTAAACGCAATGTCTTCATTTAAGGAAGTGCGGACTACCGCCCCCTCAAAGTGATTTTATTCGTTAATACCATATGTGGGACATATAATGGATGGAGTTATGATAATATATATGATATTATACTGTAATTATAATATAAATTTATATTATTATGATTCCATTCCATAAAATATGACATAGAAATGAAAGTAGCGTTCATGCGTACGTACGGCTTACCGTCTCCATGAACGGTGCATTCCATTTATTACCTCTAAATGATTATGTAATATTATAAGTGCAAGTATATACTGGATATATATGAAATATATCGAATCTAAATCATGAATATCATTATTGAGATAATGGATATTTGACTACGTGAACAACTTGTAAATATAAGAAGTCCACTTTTTACTCAAGTACCAATGATCAACAAAACGATCATTATTAACTTAAATAATTACATAATGTTCATAACATGGTAATAAGTGATATAAAAGGAATAATGAACTTGAAAACGGTTCTTAAGAAAGTAGAAATTAACTCATGTTAATTATTCAGGACATTAAATAACGATCGAGTCAAGTCGGACCTGAGGTATGGGACTTCGTCTCAATCTCCTTTCATTGAGGCATATTTTGTTTTATACACAACTTTCTTTTATATGGTGTATAAACCCCTTTTACTTTTACGTTTAACCAAAAGGAATATTTTTTTTACTAATCGTTTTACAAAATGACAAAAGGGAATGTTTTTGTCGTAGGTATGCGGTGACAATGACTTCTTCGCCGCCGTGACCATTATTTGAGTATTGGCTTCCTCTACAATCCATACCTTCTTTTTAAAAGAAAAATAAATACCATGTTTTAATTTTCTTTTATTTTGGTATTTAAAATGGTTTTCATAATGTTTTTATTATATCAATGTATTGTATTTATATCTTGTGATTGAAATGTGGAAATGTTATGTTTCCTTTATGCATGTTTTATGTGATATGATTATGTTATGGCTCTTGGGAATTGTTAAGAAGAAGGGTGGATCCGTGATAAACTAAGTGCGGGTGAGCCCGATATAGCTCTCCAATTCATTGGGTAATGTTAAGGAGTGAACCATTAAGGTTTCTCCGAAGAGATTTAGGGAATATACTGTGATGGGTATTCCAAACGTAACCAAGAGGGTTACTCCCTATGTAAGAATGTTATGAATGCCTCAAGTTACCTTTATGTCTTATGAATTATTTGACTTATTCATTCTTTGATGAGGTATGTTAAAGTGCTTATGTTTTATGGGTAAAGTATGATTTCATTCTTATGTATATATGAACTCATGTTTCCTTTCCATATTTTTATAACCCATACTGAGCTTTTTATGCTCATCCCATGTTTTTTTTTTTGAAATGTTTTTCACAGGTCAAGGGAAAGGTACAAGATATGATGATAGTGTCAAGGAGGTGTCAAGAAAGAATCCATGTTTTATTTTAAATATGTTTTCGTTGATGGAAAAAGGAATACTATCTTTATGTAACAACTTTGTTTAAATGTGGAATGTAATGCAAGTTTTATGATCTAATTCTCTAAAACTCTAAACCTGAAAATTTCCTCAATGTGTAATATTGTATTAACTCAAGATTAAGTATGGTTTAAGGCTGGGTCCTTCTACTCTCAATGATATTTTCCAATGACAATTGATAGAATTAGATATTTTAAAAAAATAAAGAATCATGACACAAAAAAAATGGATTTTAGATCCATCAAACACATGATGATTAATCCAACCATATGGAGTAAATATGGTTATATATAGAGATAATTAATTAGATAATATCAATTACTAAAGAGGAATCAAACAACGATATCCAGGATTTTATCTACCTATAAAGGGGTTTGACATTCCAAATATTTTCTTGATAAACTATAAGAATAAGGATTTTGAGTTATCTCAAATTAGTTTTGATTTAGTTTATAAAATTTGGTATAATAATTTTTTATTTAATTTTTATTATTATGAATTCATGTGCGCACATTTATATTGGAAGTTCTACATAGTTATACAAAATGTGCACCATAACTAGGTTCCTCTATAATATTGTGAACTATTTCTACAAGGAAAGTGAATAGTTTATCCAACCATGTTCCAACCAGAATAACTCTCACGTCCTATGTTTTTGATGTTTTCTTTCGGTGGGAGCACCATTTTTGAAAACAATGTGCCAATAGTGCACAACCAGTAAAATTTCTTAATTTCAAAATTTCCACTGGAAACCACCTGAGACAAACCCCAAGAAAAAATTGAAAATAAAGGTTCTATAAGTAACAAAAATCATAATCATTATGTTAAAAACTCCCAAAATAAAATCATTCTATTCCCAAAAATCATATAATGATGTTTTCATGTAAAAAAGATAAGGCCACTAATTTTTCATTAGTTCCTCTCTCTACCATATGTCATGTATATAGGGATCGTGCTTCTATATCACTTTAACCAATGGTATCTTCCGAAGAAAAAGTACCTTGGTTTGAGAATCAATTATTTGGACTAGATGTTATGTCATGGTTAAATCAGGATCAATATCAAGATCACTCTAGCTTAGAATAAGAGATAGATCAAAAATATATTTTTGTGGTTGTGATACATGGAAGACGTATGGTATCAATAATTGTTGTGTTGTGTGTTCCAGAATATAATAACATATTATTACCTTCTCAAAAAACTAAAAATATCCCAAAAAAGGGATACCAATTCTAGTTAATCACAATTCATTGAGGGCCAGAATGAGGGGTAATATTCATGAACACCTGGTCACCCAAAAAAATCATACTGTCTACACCACTAATCAGCATAAGATTATACCTTTTATGAGCCATCAAAATTATAAAAATATTAAACTGAATATTTTGTTACATCACTTAAAGTAGGTTCAGTTTAACCAAGTCACTGATCTATGACCAGGATAGTGAATATTTACCCGGTCAACCATACATGGTATCCAAAGGATCCATTCAGATCTATGACAGGTAACTATTGTTATATGAAAACCCAAGCAGTCCCAAATGGTTATCCCAAGCTCTAAAAAGTCAGTGACACTGGAACAAATCATGTCATCACGAATTTATATATCCCTCTCATACTAGACATCTATCATCGGATGTCATGTCATACTCCAACATAACTGATATTATAGTGCCTCCTAGTGGCCTCTCAAAAATACATAAGTAAAAATATTATCCTTATCAGAGACTATATTAGATTTAAATTCAAATAAATGTAAAATATATGTCACATAGACATTTCTGAAAACCATAAATTTTTTTTTTCTATTTATTGGATCTAATGTGAGATATTTCCTCATCCTATAAATCACCACACTAATCTCAGTCTTCATTCATTTTTCTAGAGAAAAATGAACCAAAAAGACTATAGTTATATCATCCCACTTCCATGATAAAACTAGATGTGATACAAGAAATCCCAAATGTCACCATTGCTCGTTATTCACCTTTTTGGGAAGTATAATGATAAGTGATAAAGTCAAAAATGCCTCATCTCATACCTATAAACCACAATCATAATTCCATCTCATATAAAATCCTACTGAATACAAGGTGCACATCCCACTAAGAATTATATAAATCCACCATAAATGTTTTTCTCGTAGCTAACGACATTACAAAACAATTTTGAAAACATTTAATACCCGCCATGATGATCGACCAATCAAAAATGGATCCCCACCATAAATAGTCTATCTAATGATATTTAATTCATCATCAAGATACTATTCATGGTGAATCATCTCTAGAATAGAATAATTAAGTTGAATAGTATAAAAAAAGCAATATCCCATGTTTCCTGAACATCAATATAAAACTATGAAAAAATTCCCTAAAATTACATTATTCCAATGATTCATTCACATTTGGGTTGAGAGTTTCCATCTCAAATCATCTATAATGACATTCATTTCCTGTGTGTATAAGAATTTACAAAGATAAAAGATTCTAGGTTTTTGACACAACACCTATGGAGGAGATAAAAATATTTTTGAGAGAGGATATAGCTTAATCTATTATGATCTCGATTCATGGTAAACCATTATCCAAAAAAGGTATTGTTTTTAACTCATATGTACATCCATCATGGATTAGTGTTCTAGGTCATGGTTTATATAATTATTCATGTGTCGAATAATATTTTGGGATCCATATTCAATGGTATGTGGTCCCTAAATAAAAAGTCCCCCTAAACATGCTCTAAATGTCTCACAAAATACTACATAGCTATACCCAACCACTTGAATTTTCAACATCGATGCATTATTCAAACGTTGATTTAGCCTACAAATAGAATTATGTAATTTATCATCAAATGTAAAACATAGTCCCATTCATGTTATAAAAACCATTAGAGAAACTATCATTATGAATTCATTAATAAACATGTTATATTATCTAACTAGACACAAGAGGCACCAAATCATGAGATAATTTCACTAATTCTCCGATGTTATAACAGAATTAATCATCCCATGATAAACTATGATATCATGTTCTAGCACCAGATATCACATGAACATTTATTCCTGAATATAAAAAATCATATTTTTATATATTTTTCTAAATTTGGTGACATTTTAAAAAATCCATAAATTCTATAAAATAAAATTAATAGTCCTACACAAACCTATAATATAATCGTATATAATATATAAAACCCACCATGAAAATATCAAGATACTCATGTCTAATCATTTTAATCAAATCCATGATTACTTATAGATAATTGGATAGAGAACATGGCATGAAATGATACTCCTAATAGAAATACATACTCTTGAAGGCTATTTCAAAATAATATATTCTTTTATCCTAATCTGGTGATAAATAGATCTAGGATCGATCTTTGAGAAACATTTATACATGTTCAATATATTAGAAAAATAATCAATCCATTGAAAGAGATACTTTTTCTTCACTATAACTCAAGTTATTTTTTTGTAATCAGCACATAGAAGATGTGTCCCATCAGCATTCTCAGAAAAGATAATTGTTGCAACCTAAGGTGAAACACTCATACATAAAAAAATATCTCCAATATATCATCTAAATGAGTATTATATTTCATTTCATGAGTTAACATATGGTAAGAAGGTAGAAACACTGGTTGGGTACGATGAACCAATTCAATTGAAGACTCTACCTTAGTTACTAATGATAACCAATGAATTAAAATGAAAAAACATCATAAAATCCGGTGAGAAATAAAGGGATATCATCACTAAATTATTATTACTCCAAGTAAAAATAAAATATTGATGTCACTTTCAACCAAAATGCATAATAAATTCTAGATCTACATTCCCTCAGGTATCATCCTACATGAAATATAAAACACTCTCCATCAGGATGGGTAAATGAGACATATAAAATGAAGCTTCCAATTCAAGATTTATTGTCAATGAGTTGATCCATAATTAAAATGGAATAAGAGGTTTCAGGATAATAACCAGAAAACACAATGTCAAAATGGTCTTTGATGAAGATAAGATATAAGCAAGTCAATAGAGACTCATCTCTCTCTTCGATCTGAGGGGTGTAGTGATATCCATTAAAAAATTTAAAATATCCATATGAAGATTATGTAGATTCACAATACGATTAAAAAAGAATAAATGTAATGAACTAGTATCTAATAAAATAGTCACAAATCATTAAGATATTGTGATTGTATCTCTCACATTATTTGGTCCCATATGTGATTCATATATATATATACTCACACCACAAGATGAATATTTGTTACGAAGGCCTGTGGTTGGAAACCTATAGATCATGATGAAATGGATTCCTCCAATGTACATTTATCCCCTAGAAATATCATGCTTCTACATGGATCTGATAAGAAATTGCATAACTTTTGAACATGATTAATCAATCAATATGTTCTATAAGTGTTGAATTTTCTTAGTGGAAACATGCTTTGAATATCCATGATTTCAACAATAGACGCAAGTCAAATGGAATTTCTCTGGCATTTTAGGGTGTATAAAATAAAAAAGTTGTAGATAACATCCAAAATATTCATAAAACATCATCATTTCATTAAATAAACATAATGAGCTTCCAATATGAGAAAAATAAACTCTCTTCCTCCCTGACTTACATGAATGATCTAGCTCAACCATTAATTCCCTATCTTTCACAACAGTGTCTAAAGAGCGATTCATCCTGAAAACCTAAGATATAATGTCAAAGTGATGTCCCATATTGATAAGTTGAATTTTCATTCACTCATTTGATACAATCTAATATAAAAGTAACGAATGCTTATCAAATAAATTTGTATACTCCGTCATGGTCCAATGACATTACATGAGTATTAAAAACATCATTACCTTTTCCAACAAAATTTAATCTAGATATTACTGGTCATATAAAATAACATTAATTTTATTCCACCCAAATAACATATGTTTTTTTTTGTTACCAATGCATCCCAAAATCTCCTACTGGGTCCGTGAATAATAAAGGTGTAAAATTTCAGCATTATCCCCTTAGTATATTCTATAAATCAAAGAAAAAATCAATCCTACTGGACCAAACCACATCATCATTAGGATTATAAGATCTATGGAATTCATGTGGATCATAGTAAAGGAATTCATGAGAATAGTTCTAGAAGAAATTCTTCTAAGGTTCCACAACTACATCCTGAATAAGAATATGTGCATGTTCCAATCGTAAAACTTTGACAACATCAATAATAACCTCAACTATATTTTGGTCCATAAGAGGATTTTCATGTGGTGGATCATCATAATCATCACTGTTAATATTATTCACAAATATTCTTGGTAGCATGATTCAAATAAACATCAGTAAAAAATTATTGAAAAAAAATATTACATATATCTAAACTAAAACAACATAAACATTTAAATTAGATCTTTTAGACAAGAAAAAATATATTTAAATTTAATTCTATCCAAATGGAATACTAGATAAATAATATATGTAATCCTCAAGAAGACATTCCCAACCACCCATGGTGACTTAAGGCTCAATATGATGAGACGTGGCCATGGATTCATCTGTAACAACCTCGAATATCAAAAAAATATCTGAACTACATACTGACATTAAAGAAATATTAACTATATTCCCCATTGGTTCCACATTTTCAAGAACAATCCTAGATACCCTATTACCTTGATACATAAGGTGATATTCAAATATCCCGATGGGAATTCCAAATCACCGTAGGTTGGTGATTAACACCTATAATTACATCATGTAATAGTGGAAAAAATTTCCTCAAACAAATTCGAATAAAAATTTACATATAAATATGATAAATGAAACTAATGGAAGATAGTACCATAAATCAAATTGGAATATTAAAAACCGGACAATATATGATCAACTGACCATAATAGAAATGAGATAAAACTACAAATTCCAGAAGTTATCAACTCTCTAATCCCAAAGGATCAAGAGCATTAACTTCCTCTAAGAGACGCTTTCACTTTAAATGAACATAGTAATAGAAAATCATTAAATTTCTGAAGGTTGAGATAGGGTGTGAGATAAACCCATGTGGCTCACACCATGTGTCCCATTCTATGAATCCCTAAAAATAAACTCAATAATAATTTCAATTTTAAACAAACTAGGCATGGTAGTACAGTTTGATACATAAGAAAAAATATTCTTTTCATTACAAATAATAGAAACAATTAAAACAATAGCCTAAGGAAACATTATATATATAAGTGATTATTTAAATCACTAGGAATGATTGAATTAATTTCAAATTCAATTTAAAATATATAAAATTTAATCACTATAAGATATATGGTCATCTAACATATGGTAAGATAGTTTCAAGTTATAGTATCCTCTCAATCCCATATTCTTGATCATGAAATATGTGTTCACACATTCCTCAGGCCTTTGTTGAATCTAAATCATCCAAATTAAATATTTATTGTGATTTTCCAAAATATATTTGTTAAATTTATCATCATCAATAGTTTCTGGGAAATATTATCATATCATGATTGTCCCAAATAACCCACTAACTACCCATGATTTTATATTCTTAATCAAATAGTTTAAAATAAAATTTTTCCATTTCCCGGTTCAATATTACAATTGCATTCCAAAACAAAATCATGGGTTTTTAATCAGATAATTCCTTTTAAAAGATAAATAATATCATAATTTATTATCAAATCAATTTAATACAGTGATTTGAAATATCAATTAAAAAAACATATGTTCCTCATATTCTAATGAAACCCATGTCTCCATTTCCATTGGATTTGGGGTCCTCCCACCAAATATATATCTAGATAAATAAAATTACATTTGTTATATAATTATATTTAAAAAATAATAATTAATATAAATATCAACAATCAACCAGTTCTATTGTTATACAATTGGCCATTCCTGGAAAAACCCATCAATCATTATTAGAGAGATCATATAATATTACTCTGACTATAAGATTTTCTAATGATAAATAGTGAAAATAGATATATATATAAAAAACCATTAATCATGATTAAAAATAATTTAGTTAATATAAATCAATCATATGATGATATAATACACTGTTGAGAAATGAAGGGATGATCGGGAGAAAAATGGATGGGAGAAGATCACATACATACGAGTAATTGAATGTGCTTCTTCATTATTAAATATGAATAGAACGGTGTAAAAATGTGCCAAAACATTTTATAGGGAGCTTCTAAGACATATTATTTTGGGTAATAAATTGTGACGGTCTAGTGGGTGAAGAAATAGTGGTTCCTAATTTTTTTAATAAATTTTCGAAAATAAGAATACATGCATACCCAGTTTTGTAGGAAGTGTTTCATAACAAGAAAACATATTCACCCTAAATGCATTCACTTCTAATAGGGTTAATGATTTATAGTATGATGGATCTTGTTTTATCAAACTAAGAAACAACCATCCCAAACCACACTTCATTGTTTTTAAAAAATTTCAAAATATGGGAACAAGATTTCGGAAAACTGTGGGCTGATTACTTAAAAATTATGAGGTATACAGATTACATTAAAATAATAACAAAGTGTTATAAAAAGTTATTTTAATGTGAATATGTTATTTTCTTCATAATATTTTATAGGGGACTTTTATTGGTATTTTAAAAATTGAAAACACCCATTGATGTGAAATTATAATTTTTTCCAAAGATACCATTTTTTTTATGTAAGGATTACTATTATAATGTATTGATGTTCCATATTGATGACTCTATATAGATAAATGTGGATTTATAATGAATTATGAAAATTAATTGTATTGATCATTAATAACATATTGAATCCATAGGATGGTCATGTGATGGTTGTGGCGTTGTTATAAATGTCCCATTATTGAGTCGATATGTCTCATGAAAAAAATAGTTTGGAATGGTGTATATACTAATATTACTAGGTCAAAACTAATAGTAGTGTATTTATTTTTTTACCAAAGCATATAATAAAGATTCCTTTGTTTGGTGGCCCTCAATGAATGATGATGTATTGTTTCAGAGGATTTAATTGTAAGATTCATGACTTCTAGTTTGGGAGATATTTATACTGAATGGCAAAAAATATGAATATCCATCATAAATAATTTTGTTTCAATTATACATTTTTCATTCTATGTTGACGTTAAGTATGTATACAAATAAGAAAGATGTTTTTTAATGAAATTTGTTTTTATTATACAGTCAATCAAGTTAATTATTTCCTATTTAATAATGATAGCATATAATATATTTTACACATATTAGGCATTATAACTCAAATATTAATTACTTTTGTTAGAGAAAATTTTAAGGCATTTTAATGGTATAATTTTATTAAATTTGCTAATTTATTTTTTAATATATATATTATAAAATAAACTTCATTTTAGAAATATTTTTTTCAAAATTTTCATTGGGAATATTTTTCATCCTTTTAATGACAAGCATCATTTTTTATGAATATTAAATACACCGAATTTTAATTTCAAAAACAATTTTTTATAATTTATTATATAATTAATTTATAGATATATATTTTTTAAAGAATATTTAGATCAATTATAAACAATTTACTCCAATTAATGTTCTTGGAATTAATTCCAAAATAAAATTGGATATAAAAACATTTCAATCATTTGAACATTTTTACGTTAAAAACTCATTATTTCATCTCATCTATAGAATAATTTTAAAATAAATTCTTCCACTTCTATGGTTTTAAATTTTAATAATGGATTATATACTTTTAATCATGATAATATATAATTTCGAATATGGTAATTTTTTAAAAAATAATTATTCCCGAAAAATTAAAATTAATTAATGTTTTTCAAATAATGTCATGTTTATCGTGCGAATATAGTTCTATTAAGGGAGAAATGCAGAAAAAAGCATATTAAAAATATCTTTTATTATTTATTTGTACTTACCAAATTTTTATATAAAACATAAAATCATGATTTAAATTTTTAATTTGTATGATTTCTTCGTTCGTCGATGTGTGGACTATCTCCTCCACAAAGCAATATGAATCATTTTGGATTTACATTGAATGTATTAATTATGAGTACAATAAACATAGGTGTTAAATATTAAATAATAATTCTACTATAATTATAATATATACATACATATATATAAATATATTATTTACATTTCATGCTTCAGTATGACAAAAGATTGGAAATATTAATCTTGAGTATTTATGACCTACCATCTCCATAAAAAGTTTATTTTATTTCCAATTTATATGTTGTAAATATAATCATAAATAAATATATATTAAATATATATGATATATATATAATTTTTTCATTATATAGAAAAATAAATCCTGAACTATGTTAGAGGACCTAGAAAAAAAAGTAAAAACATGTACGAAAAACAAGGAAGTTAGTACACGAAACATATCATTAACATGGAATCCCTAATAGAAATTTATGAAATAGAAATAGTTTATAACAATGGATATCTGACCAAGAATTGTGGATCAAGGTTATGTCAATGGGTTTTCATATCGTAGATCCTATTTTTTTGAAATAGGGCCACGACTATAGCCATGGTTTGAAACATTGACTATTAACCTATAGCCATGATTTTCACCATGGAAATGGGTATATTTCCCTGATTTCATGAAAGGTAGTACACCTATTTCCATGGTTGGAATCCATTTATATATATAAATTCAATGAATATAATTCCCATCATTTGATTTTTTCGAAAAAACCCCATTATTAATGGTTGAAACCATGGGAATATGTATAATTCCATGGTTTAAACCATGCCACTAGTGTTAATGCCACATTTCAAAACCATTGCTATATATTACACATTCCAAAAAAATATCCACAATATTTCAATGATTTTTCACCATGGATACATTTGTCTTCCAAAAAAAATTAGTGTTGTCACACCCTGCACCCTTCACCCTGCACCTCACGTACTGCCACACGTAGCACTCTAAACAATAAAACATTAATCACACAATTGATTCATACATTAATTTCAAATTTTGTAATTAATTGATAATGAAATTATTTCATGTACCTTTAAAATATGAAATAATTATAAAACATTCACCATGGTGCTAAAACCCCACCACATAGAGAGTTAAGTGGGTTCATGACAATCAAAAGATTCCCAAATATTCAAGTCCAGGATATGACTCTTTAGAATAGTTTCTGACTTAAAAGACGAGTACAAAACACTCCATCCCAAGATTTCAAGATAATGTGATGGAAAAAACACTACTTATATCATAAAATATCATAATTTTCAATCCTTTAGATTTTGTAGATGAAGAATGTGAAACCATCATGAGAAATAAAAAAACATAACATCAAACAGAAACATCATAAAGAACCTAAAATGGGGAATTCAAATGAAATATATAACCATTTGTAGACATTATTATATAACCCCAACTATTAAATTGAAATACAATTAATGTCAAAAAGTTATTTTGGATGAGATATGGGTACAAATCAACTCTAACATTCAGAAGAGTAAATTCATCAAGTCCTTATATAGAATAAAGGATAATTGAGATTTACCAGCTTTAAATTATCGTTTATAAATTTAAACTATGACTATTTTTACATCACTATGGATGTGTCATATTACAAAATTCATCATTTAGGTTTAATATATAATTTTATACATTCCACTTATATTTTCAAAGTGACAATAATTGAATAAAATTTCAATCTTATCAAATATTAATGATTCATTATTGAACCAAATCATCCGACATTCATGTCATTATATATATATATTATAAAAAATATAATAGATTATTTCTCATATAAAATAACAATAATTATTCTTAGACATTTATAAGGATTAATTCTATAAATCCATTATGTATTCTAAGGACATATCTATGACATGAATTTTTTAGAACCTTATATTCTACACCATTATTGTTTTCCACTATCATTTTATTGGTGTTTATTAATAATTAATTTCATTACATTTATATAGCTTCATTTTTAATTCTATATGATTAATATTTACGTAAAAGTTCATATAACCATTGGACATTTTCTTTGGAAATTATTGAAAATTGGAGGCCCTTTGATTATACAACATATAACCTAAAAAGACAAACATAAAGTGTATATATTTATAATAAAACAAAATCATGTTTTAGGATGGAACAATTCAAAATAATGTTGTCTATGGAGTATGATAAATTAATTTGGAGGCTTAATAATGGATAGATATATTTAAAATGTATTACATGATGTTTTCATACATAGTATCACATTGAGTATCAATAAGAAATTGAGATTAGATGAATCACTAGATTGATCATTGATATTTATAATTATTAAAAAAATTCCTTAAATTTTCATATTATTTAGTGGAGATAACATAATGATATGTAACAAATATATCATAAACATTCATTGGGTCATCTATTGAATGATTTTTATTCTATATTGTTAAATAGAGTGTCAATATAGATTACAATATGAATATTTCCTTGAATATTCCAATCCATTTTGATGAATTTCCATGTTTACATTCTCACATATGTTAAATGTTACTATTATAAAATTTTATATGGATTCATATCTAGAGATAGGATTCATTGTTAAGGTATTGTTAATATACAATACAGATTATGAAATAATTATATAGATATAATATAATATGTTCGTGAAATATTTGGCATCCTAGAACCAATGGGTAGTGCAATCAATACCTGGATATTAAATTTATTTAAATAATAAAAATCCTATTACATATTTTTCATTATTTTTCATGAATGCGATGTAAAAAAATCCTCAAGTATTTGTTTTATTGCAAGTTCACAGTGTTTCCCCTCTATGATTATAACCCTACAATGCTATAACAATATTATTAAATATAGTTCTATATTTGGATGACATAATTTGATGGGACGCATAACATTCAGACCGTCAAGTGTGAGTACTCGTAAGCAGATGATAATTCCTCTCATAAAGTTTGCACTTAGTAATCTCTAAGACAATAGATTATAAGCACAGACCAGCTAGTTGGAATTTCAAATGTTTTTGTGTCATCAAAAATTTCTATCTGCGAGCATGTTTAATGATCCTTAGATTTTATTATTATCGTTAATTTGTGTCAAGAATCGCGAACGTTGATTTACTGACAAAAATATTCATGCAGAAAGTTGGCGGGATGTAGACTATGTTGGGTGCATCACGAGTGGCATATTATTAATGGATATGTCATGGAAGGATTTTTTCCTTCCAATTATGGATGTTCATATCTTATCCCTTTTATTGAAATAGAATCATCGCATTAAATTCCATGGCCATGGTGTAATGATGGGTTTATTTTAGGTAGTAAAATAATGAAGTATCAAGCATTCATGTTAATGAAACTATCATGAAACATGCTTGATTAGATATTGTGACAAAGTGATTATATTACACAGTGAGTATTTGTATTTGGATGTTGTTATATCGAATTTATGTTCTTTGTCTTCGGTGCCTTTACCTGTTGATAGATAGTACTATTGGAATTTAGTCAAGCTTGCATAATTATAATGAGAAAGAATCCTAAAGGGTCAAACAAAAAGTGTTTCTATTGGTCTTGGTTGAATTATATTTTAATTTAATTAATAAATATTATTATAAAGACAATCGAATAAATTTATTGATGTAAAAATTATTGCATAAATTAAATAAATATTTATTCAGAGGATTTTTGGTGAAATATAATTCTTTATTTTACTGTACTTTTAATAAATAAACATTTACTTGTTTTAAATAAAATTTTTATTTAAGAGAAAAAATTATTTATTTATTTATTTGGGTGATCAATAAATGGAAGTGGAGTTTGAGCAGTTCAAGGCTGGTCGGATTGTAATATAATTATTTATAAGATGATAAAGAATTATTTAACTAGTTGGAATAAATTAAAATAATGATATTATTATTTTGTAACGTGAAATTTTATTTATAATTGTGTTTTTCACAAGTTATATAACCATAAATAATGATGCGGTATTATTTTTAATAGCACGGTTATTCCCTAAGGTTATGAATGTATTTAATTGTTGTTACATAATTAAATATTGTAACTGAAGCCCCATGTCAATAAATAGACATATACGTCTATTGTTCCATGTACAGAACTGCACACCTGGTGAATTTAGAATTGTTGACCTAAAAAAATTTCCCTATTGATTCTGCTTCCTGCCTATCTCAAGAATGAGAGACATTTTTCATGGCCGAAGAACAAGCGATCAAACGACAAACACAAGACACTCGCTTTTCTGTGCTAGAAACCAGGGAACGACCGATGTTAATCTGATTCCATCTGAGCATGTGTGGATCACCATATGATTTATTCTTGTTTAGATCCTTGTAAGCGCACCAAGATAATATAAAATGGTCATTCCAGATTTTAATGTTCATCAACCAAGAAAATATCAAAGATCCATGTATTATTTTATTTTTAAAACTGATTAAATTAATTATAAACTTGATGTCCAAGATCCCCTCTAAAGGATTCCGTCCTCTTCCTTCTTTATCTAAATATTTGATTATATTCTTTGGGGACTGAAATTCATCGTTTTATTGATCCTAGAATAATAATTCATCATGGTAAAAATAAATTTCTAGTGTCATCCCATCCATGATTCTCCTGCACCCGAAACCTACAAGTGGTATCAGAGTAAGGTTACATCATAGTTTATAATTATTTAAATATTTCATTGATCATTTATGAATTTAATAATTTAGTTGCTTCAATTCAAGTTAATCATTCTCGAAATTGGAATCTCGATATATGTTCCCCTTCTTTTGTTTCTTTCTCACATTACAAAAACTATATTTTCATTTAATTTTGATTAAAATAAAACAACGGATCTCATCTTGAGGTACCAATGGTTCCAGTCCGTACAATACCAAAACACATGATGTGTATTCGAAATTAAACGATGTGTATCCAAGGTTCAATGAACCAGTTCTTGTCCACCAAACCAAGAAATGTCATTTGATTTTTTCTATGTATTAATGAATTTGTCTGTTAAACGGGAAAATGTAGCACACTATTTTTGAATTATATTCCATGTGGCCACCTAGACACGACGTGTAGTCCCTTAGAGTTTGGAATGGACCATGTATCCCATACACGGCTTCCTCAACTGGAGATTGGGTAATGAGGAACTACATTATGTGTGGCCTACTAGTCACACTATGTACTCCAATGATTTCCGAAGTACACTCACACATTATTTCACAGCACGTGTACTTCAAATGGATGGTGAAAAATAGTACATGTCATGTCATTGGAGATACAATCCCTTTAATTATCCAAATTATGAAGATTTATTAAAATTTATTATTATATTATAAAATCCCTTTAGATGTGTAACATTGTGATGGAATAAAGGTAAGGCACAACACATGATAGTTGTCATCTGTATATGTGTTCAATTTAACATCTATGTAATGTTCATTTCTACTCAATAAGTAGTTATTAATATGAATGAACCAAGTTTCCTCCAAGGTACGTGTTACATATAATGATAATTTTAATTGAATTTTTTTTTTAAATTATGATGTATGAGAATCTCAATGAAATTCATAAAAGTGTTTAATATAAAAAAAATTGATTAATTAAAATTTTCAATTAATTGTTTCGAGCATGATTTATCTTGAACTAGATCAATTAATGAATTGAATTCTAGTTTTATGTGTAAATATCGTTTCATGTATGGATGATCATGAGGTGGACCAAGACTTTTGTATGTGTATTTTTTCTTTTTAATTTATTTTTTTAAATTAAATTTGTTGGCATGTGCTCCTTATCATAATTAATATGTAGGGCCTACGTGCCCAAGGTTTCATTTATTCCGAACCCATTTTTAACCCTCACCTAATTGTTAGTTAAAAATATGAATATATAATGGATTTAAATCCCAAGATAGGGGAGGCGGTTCATACTAGAGCTGAGAGGAAACCAATCCCAAGAGATACATAGGTGGATAGGTGGAAAGATGTAAACATGAACCGAAAATATTCAATATGTTTCTACACTAGGTAAGGGTTAGTTTGTAAACAACTAGATAAACTAACCATGATAATATCTCATGATCATTCCCTTTATATTATTTAATTTTTGTCAGTTTCATGGTTTATTATTATAGATGTGTTGTCTCGATCACATAATTAATTAATTAAACTAGTAATCCCGATGAAACTAAAATAAACCAGACTTATGTGTAAATATTATCAAGACATGACTAATCACATATGTATCTTACACACTATATTATCAATCATGTGATAATGATAATAATCAATTCACACATAAGAGATAAAATTCCCTCAAATAAAATATTAAGTCCTACCTAGCATTTCATTACATGATTAAGGGAAAAACTCAAAAAAACATTATTTTGGTCCTACCCTTGTTAGGGATCATTCATTTATATAGGAAGCCCTTATGAAAGTTTTTTTGTTGACATAATTATAATACATCAATAAGAGTTTCCCTTCCTAGAATAGGTGTAATATTGGAGGTAAGTGTGGGGGAAATCCAATGTTGTGATTTTTAGATTGGTCAATCCACTCAAAAGATCGAGAAGTTGAAATCCCACAGTTGGAAAAGAATTTCCTACATAAATACCTTCTAATAGCTTGACCAAACCTTGTTGGGGTTATGTGAATTGGAATATGGATCCTTGACACTATAATTTCATGTAAAATAGACATTTAGAGTTCAATGGTTTAGGACATTGGGACTTGAAAAAATAATGTGATACTTATAAAATTTTTTATTTCTCATAAATTTTAATCAAGAAAGTACTAATGACATGCGAATTCAATTGTACAATAAAAATGATAGTATCTTAAACCACAATATCCATATGATCAATTCTAGATAAAGACAAAATTGTAACTGGAAGTATCTTCTAAGAATGGTTTAGATGACATAGGGTTATCCTATGACATGAGAAAATGTATTACTTGATGGAGTCGGCATTACCTAATCTATCTACCAAAGAGGTGAGTGATAATGATTTTCTGGTCTATGAGAAAAATTTGAATGACACAGTCGACATTCAGTATTTGATGTTATCAGAAATGTCTTGTAAGATCATGAAGTCTCATGAAAACAAGAAAGCTTTTAGCATGCCTGATAACCTATTTTCTCTTTACTATGATGGAGCAGGATAATAATTGCTTGATATCTCTAAAGAACTCATTCAGAGTATTCTTAGAGAAGGTTCCCCACTTTGTCCACATGTCGTCAAGCTCAATGGCTATAATGAGAGCCTATAGGATCTAGGGTTTAAACTCCCGGAAGAACTATGCACTGATCTCATTCTCGCATCACTCCCTCAGATTTTCTCTAATATTATTGTCAATTTCAATATGAACAACATTATAGAAGCCTCTGTTAGATCTTCTTATCCTCATTCATCCTGTGGAAAAAGATATGAAGTGATAAAATCATTCAGTCCTTATGGAGAATAATTTGAAAGTGAATATGAACGGATTTAATCCCAATTCTTCTTCACAACATTCCAAGAAAAGGATGATCAATGGGAATGTAGGGGAACATGAGGCTGTTTTGTTTCACATGTGGAAAGAATATCCACTAGGAGAATAACTGCACCTATCCTAAGAAGTGAGGGGAAGCTTCAGTTGCATTTTTTATTGAATGTAGTCTATCTATTTCTAAAAATTGGGTATTATACACATCTTGTGGTGCTCACATATGTATCCAAATGCTGGAACAATGTAGATTTAAGATGATTGACCAAGGGGATGTAGATCTATGAGCAGCCAACCAAGCCAGACATGTTGTTGTAACTGTGAGAAACTACCACCAAACATTACCAACATGGATGATATTGGTGTTATAAAGGATTTTATTATGTGCCTTCTCTTACTAAAAACAATATTACTATATCCAGATTAGATACATATGAATTTTTTTGTCCAGTTTGGAAATGAATATTGGTTCTTTTATAAGGAAAAGATTTGTTTTGGTAGGTAACACTTATTTAATGGTCTTTACTTGATGGATGATTGAAACTAAGTACTAGGAATCGATAAAAAAGACACATCACATGACTCATACCAATCCCAAAATTGGAAACACTAGATAGGTCATGAAAACATGAAAATATTGAAAAATATACATCAATATGGTTATTATATTCTTTCAAACTAAAACCACTTGGAGTATATCATGCATGTTTAGAATGAAGAATGACCAAATCCTCATTTAGTAGAAAAGGTGAATGGGATAAATAAATTCATGTATTAGTTCATACCGATGTATGTGGACCATTTCCAGTTGAATTAGAGGGAGGGTACACATACTTCATAACGTTTACTGATGATTTTAGAAGATATTGATAGATCTAATTAATGTGGTATTAGTTAGATTATTTTGATATGTTTAATGAATAAAATAATAAAGATGAGAACCAGTATGGTAAGAAGATTAAGAAACTACAATCATATTGAGGTCTAGAATATCTTAATTGAAACATCATTTATTACATTCGAGAGTTTGGTATCCTATCCCAACTCACTACTCCATACATGCCCTAGTAGAATGGTGTGATAGAATGGAGGAACAACACCCTATTAGACATGGTGAGATAAATGATGAGTCAAGTGGTTCTTCTATTATACTTTTGAGGATATGCGATACAAAAAATGACACACATACTAAACCAAGTACAATCTAAATCTATTAATGGTATTCCAAATGATTTTTTGAGAAGAAAGAAAGACAAATTATCGAATTTACATGTTTGGGGAAGTGATGCATTTTTTAAGGCATCATTATGTAACAAACATGCACCTTGAGGCATAACGTGTACCTATATAGGATACCCCAAGGAATCAATGGTATACTAACTACACAACCCCTTAGACAAAAACGGTTATATGGGAAAGACGTACCATATTCCATGTGAGGAAGAATATCTCTTAAAGAGATAGTAGGAGTGAGATGGACTTCAATGAAGATGAGGTTCAAGGTACAAAATAGTTGGCATATGAATAGATTCAACAAAGCACCATGGAAGATATAACAATTCCAAAGGCACAAGATCTATGTAGGAGTAAAACAGAGTTAGAGAACCGTAATGGTATGGTTTTATAGTTACCAAGGATGGTGAGTCTTTATTAGTTGATAATAATGATTCTCTAATCTACAAGGAAGTAGTAAGTGGTAGAAATGTTTCCAAGTTGAAAGAAGCCATGAATTATAAAATGGATTCCATGTACTATATTTTCATAGGTCATCTAGTTGATGAAAATTATATTGGGTGAAAATGGGTATTCAAGAAGAAACATGACATGAAATGATATGACAATACCTATAAGGCTTGAATGGTTGCCAAAGAGATCAAATAACATCAAGTAATTGACTAAAATGAATCCTTTTCACCAATTTCAATACCGAAATACATCATAATTCTATTTCCCACTTCTTCTTTACATGAATATTAGATTTTGAAAAGGGATATCAAAATATCTTTCCTTAATGGAATCCTTTAGGTACATATCTACATGACACAACTTGAAATGGTAATGACTCCAATGGATACCGATAAGGTATGCAAGTTGAAGAAATCCATTAATATATTATAGATATCATCTAGGACCTGGAAGGTTTGTTTTGATGAATCCATAATGAAATTTGGATTTATCAAGAATGAATGGGAGGCTTGTGTATATAAATAGTTTTGTGGGAGTGCAATCATTTTCCAAATAGTATATTTTTATGGCATATTACTTATTGGAAATGAGATACCAATAACACATTCTATTATTCTATGGTTGAATCAATCATTCATTATGAAGGACTTGGTTCAGACAACATATATTCGTGTGATCAATATCCATTGTGATAGATCCAAGATACTGTTGGGCTTTTGTTAAAGTACATACATTGATATGATACAAAATAAATTCAGTATAGAAAAACCCAATACAGGATTTTTTCCAGCATCACATGGCATTCATATTTCCAAGAAAATGTGTCTTTAGACACATGAGAAATGAATGATAATGACAAGGGATCCATATGCATCAGTGATTGTGTCAGTCATGTATGTCATTCTATGTACTAGTATGGATATCTCCTATGCATTGAGTGTGGTAGGAAGATATCAAGAAGACCCTGGTGACCACCATTGGATAGCAGTCAGGACTATCATAATGTATCTGAGGCGTACTAATGATATGTTCCTGGTTTATGGTGGAGATGTGTAAATAGTAACTAATGTATATGAAGATGTTAGTTTCAAAATTGATCAAGATGAAATGATTTTGAAAATGGGAAATATCTTTACATTTAATAGAGGTGCAGTGAGCTGGAAGATCCCAAAGAAGAGTGTGGTCACAGATTCTACAGCAGAGTCCATGTATATCACAACTTCTCAGGTAGAAATATATGTAGTTTAGATGCGAAGATTCCTCTATGAAATGGATGTGATACCTAACAGTAAAGAACCCATCCCACTATACTGGGATAATATTATAGCAGTGTCTCTCGCAAAAGAGCCAAGGACACATCAGCGGACGAAGAAAATTTTGTAGAAGTGTCATCTCTTGAGGGATTTTTCTGACAGAGGTGAAGTTGTAGGGAGCAGTATTTCAATGGAAGACAATGTTCCAGACACCTTGACTAATTTTGTGAATTAATATAAACATGATAACCATGTGAGGTCTAGTAGACTGAATGTCATACGCAATCATCCCTTATCGCACATGGATTTTATAAAATTAAATGTCCTAAACCCAATTGAATGTACATTGATTAGATGGATATTTAATTTATTTAAATATTAAACACCTTACATATTGTTCATTTTTCTTCATGATTATAATGTAATAATGTCCTAGAGTACTTATTCAATTGATAAGCTCAAGGAAGTTACCTGTTTTGATGAGAAACATGAAATTCTATAACAATATTCTTATATATAGTTCTACATTTTGATGACATACAATAATTGGACACATATCAAGCAGACTGCCAGGTGTGAATACCCGTAAGCAGATGAGACTTCCTATCAGGATGTTCTCACTTTGTAATCTTCATGACAAGAGGTTATGAGAACATACCCACTTGTATAAATTTCAAATTTTTGGGTGTAATAAGATATTTCTATCTGTGAGCATGTGTAATGATACTAAGACTTTAAGATTATCATTAATATGAGTCACGACTCACTCACTTGGATTTACAGAAAAAAATAGTCAGACAACTAGTTGGCGGGATATAGAGTATGTTGGGAGCCTCAATAGTGGTATATTATTAATAGATATGTCTCGAAACGATTTTTAACCTCCATTTATGGAAGTTTATATCTCATCCCTAAATTTTATTTAGAATAGTCGTGTAAAATTTCATTGAAATGGTGTAATGATGGGTTTATTTTAGGTAGTTAAAGAATGAAATATCAATTATAAAAGTTGAAGAAACTATCAGAAACCATGATTGATGATATATTACGACAAATGGATTATATTACACAGTGAGAGTTCATATATGGATTTCATTGTTACAAAATTATTTTATTTCTCTTGGGTTCCTTGACCCATTTCTTGATAGTACTCTTGGATGTTAGGCATGGCTATCTAATAAAATTGATAAATAATCCTATTAGGTCACACACTAATTGTTTTTGGTAGTCTTCATTAAATTCTATTTTAATTTAATTAATAAATATTATTCTTAAGACAATGGAATGATTTTATTCAAGTTAAAATGATTTCCTAAATTAAATAAATATTTATTTAATACATTGTGGTTAAAATATTTTGTATTTATTTTATTGAACATTAAAAAAAATTATTTACTACTTTGTATATAAAATATTAATTTATGTGAATAAATTATATATTAATTTATTCGGGTATTTAATAAATTCATGAGGATTTCGAGAAAACCAAGGCCTGTTAGAGAGCGAAATAATTATTTTCAATATGATATATAATTATTTAACTTGAATGAAAAAATAAAAATAATGCTTCTATTATTTTGTGTCGTGGAATTTTATTTATAATTTGGTTTTGTGGATGTTCGAACACTGTAAATAATGACGTGGTATTATTATTAATATCATGGGTTTTTTCTACAGTTATAAATGTATTTAATTTTTGTTACACAATTAAATATTATAACCGATGCCCCATGTCAATGAAAGACACATATGTCTATTATGCCATGTACCTAAACACGGACCAGGGGAATTGATAATTGATGAGCTAAATTAATTTCTCTCTCGAATCCGCTTCATGTCCCTCTAAATAATGAGATGTGTACTTCAAGGCCGAAGAACAAGCGATCAAGAATGACTGACATAAGACACTCGCTTCTCCGTGTAAGACCCCAAAGAATGAGCAATGTCTGTCCAGGGCCATCAGATCATGTGTGGATTAAAGCATGAAGGGTTCTAGTTTGGATCCTTACAACCACTATAAGATAATCCTCAAGGGTCATTCTAGATGATCCACATCATTAAAAATGAAAATACTGAAGATCCAAGTATTATTTTCATTATGAAATTAATTAAATTATTTATAAACATGATTTAAAAGATACTCTCTATTGGTTTGAGGCCTCTTCCTTCTGTATATAAATATTTGATTCTATTCTGTTGATATTGGTGTTCATCATCGTATTAATCATAGAATAATCATTGATCATGGTAAAAATCATTGTTGGGGGTCAGCACAACCATGCTTCCACTACGCCTATAACCTATAGTTACAACATCATAAAATCATTTAAAATAAAGTGATTATTGATATTATGTGTAGGGGGATGGAAAATTTTAAAAATATATCCACATATAAAAATGGATCCTCAAAAGTAAATCTTTGACATCCATAGTGGACCCATAGGATATGTTGAGAGATTTCACTATAATCCTACCTTATGACATGCAAAATAGTTGATTGTTTGTAGAATTTTTTTACTTCTATGAATTTTTTCGATAATGATAAAACTATAGATAATATTTAAGTATCTATTACATTGAGAATGGTGTCATGGGTAGCTTGATATATGTTAATATTTGAATATGAAAATTATTTTGAAATCTATCATTTAATTCTCCATTAGAATAATAAATTTTATCTATGAAATAGTCTACATTCTATTATTATGGTTGGAACATATAAAAAAGTCTTATGATATTCTATTCACTTCTATTGCAATACATTGTGGTCTAGTTACATATATGTGTGTGAAAATCATATATAAAAATTAAAAAGATAAGAGGGTTTATAAGGAAAATTATTTGGAATGTAAGAGGCTATTTCTTTTCTATATCACTAATTAAGAATATATATTGGAAGTTTTACCATCTATCTTTAAAGATTTGAGTCCTCTATACATTATTTGAATACACAAGTTCTTGAAATAGTTTTTCAAATAATTATTCCACAAAAACCTGATGATGTGATTCATTTTTAATTCAATTAAAACATTTTAAAAATAACCATTGATTTTAATTAGTTTATGATCTTTCTGAAAAAAAATTATAATGATAATAAATTTCCTTATCATATTAGAGAGTTGTATTGTCTACAATTATTATATGATGGATTTTTTTAACATAGAAGATATGTGTAAAATAATATTGGTTCAATTTATATTTAATTATAGTCATATACTGAGATTACATTGCATTAATGATTCAATAACCAAGATAATCATTATAATGTCCATATAGATGGGAAGGTTGATAATTTCTTGTCCTATCATCCCATGAGCATTAAAAATAACCATTCATTGAACCCAAAACCATTAAATATGGACTATAGAATTATAAAATAGAAATTATAACTCTGAATATCCTTTTCAAAAAATTGTTATAGGGATATAGGAGAAAAATAAAAAATAAGGTTTCTATAAGACATGGTTATGTAAACATTTGGGGAAATACAAATATTTTTTAATTTTCTTTGATAAAAATTATCACTATCAGATATAGTGTGTCGTTGATCATTAAATATTTGACATAGAAAACAAATAATTATGTTATAAATTTTTTTAAAAAGAATAATTGAAAAATATATGTGGCATGATGTATCTATTCTAGTTGTGTTTTTGTAGTTTTGGAATAGAGAGGATGATAGATCATGTTTGTCCAACAATGATAACTTCATCACAAGAAGTAGTTTTCTTTGGATTTTAGTGAGAAGATGTTTTGAAGGTACATCTCATATGAGTTTTCGTGATTATGTGTGTTGGGTATTCTCTATCATTTCATGACCTATGCTGGGTGTAGAAATCAAATCATTTAACCTTTTCGAAAAAATATCAATAACTTTTATAAAAGAGAACCACTAAAACCTCAATAACTAAACAAAAAAATTAAGTTCACACTATTTCAATTAATGTGTTTTAAATATTGATATAAAGGATATAATAAATAAAATATTACATGCTTTTAGTAACAATTTTCACTATTACCAGAAAATCCTCATTATTTTTCTTGTGAATGGATGTAAATATTACATTATCATACCCTAAAATAAAAAATATGATTCATATAGAATCAAATTTGATTATTTAATATGAATGAACAATGGTATTATCAAATATTGACAAACCACATGTTTGAAATCTAATGTTAATATGACTAATTTTCCTCCATCTCTACAATCCCCACCTCAAAAATTAAAAAATACAAGGAATTCACCTGGAAATATATATTCAATGATCTATGAATAAAAAATTAATCAATTAAAATCCAATAGTTCATTAGTTTTATAAATTTTATCAAACTTCTCTTTCAACAATTCTTCCTAGAAGATAATATGTAAAAAACAAAAACACCATGAACCATCATATATCATTTTATAAAAATATCATGATGGGAGGGATAAATAACCTCATATATATGGGGATAATGGTCAGTTTAGTTAATTTTTACCTTCGGGGAAACATTAATATCTATTAGGTAATGAAAAAAAGTAAAAAAAATCCAAATTCTGAGTACTGATATAATTATATATTGAAATAAACAACATAGGTGGGACACAAAAATGAAAATAATTTCCAATGTAAAGATATTAGAGACACCAAAAATAATTTAAGGGTCATGATACTTGAATATAAACCAAAGAAAAAAATTGAAAAAAATGAACAAATAAAAATGAAATGGAACTTATGATTAATTATTTGAGTGTTCAACAATAATAAGGATTCTACAAAAATGTATGTGGATGAATGAAATAAGACCGATTGCGAGAAGTAAGTTTATAGTTCACATAAAGGGTATGGGTGAGCTCGGATGGGACCCACTCATAGAACATCTTGGATATAGAACATGTGTGTGGTCCACTATTAGATTTAAAAAGGGGAAATATATTGAGGGAAGTCATATAACATATATTTTGTAGATGAGAAAGGAAAAAATATGTTCATAAATTTATTAACACATACCTTATGAAGCATGATTGAAGAGGATATGGGGTGGCTTTCTCATAGCAGCATCATTGTGGAGGTTTAGTGGTCGCGTTGTTTTTAGATAATATTGTCCAATATAATAATGATAATAAAAATAATTACATTAGAAACTCACAGAAACCATAATAAAACAATTCAATATATGATGAAGTAAGAAAACGACCCTGAATAAAATTTAATAAAAAAACAATAAAACATAACTAAATAAAAATATTTAACATATAAATCGACCAAAAATAATGTTTACATAAAATGTGACCCAAATTAAAACTATTATCATGAATGTGACAACCCTCAACCACACCTCTTACATAAAAAAATCACCACCTCCTACATCACCAGCATCATCATTGGCATTGGAATCATCATCATCGACATCATCATCCACATTGGCATCATCATCAAGAATCTTAATCGCCACTGGTAGGAGAATACAAATCTACAAGAATAGAATTTATATAATAAAATTGGAATAAATAACTGATGTATATTCTACTAGAAGTCTATAATAAATATTGGGAAAATATTTCATTAAACGACAATTTGTTATCTTTGGATGTTGAGTCTCTCATACTAAATTTTTGAGCTGCTTTCTGAGATTATTTTGGATATGATTGTTTGATTGCATAATTAAGTTCTTCCACTATAACCATACCTAATCCGGTACTCGATGAAACATTCTAGGAATACCAATATCATGATTGTACTATATTTTCATAAAATGAGAACTCACTCTTCCATGATTCGTATCTCATAATACCTGATGGAGAAGATTGTTTGGGCCCAAATAATAAGCTTATTTTTATCGAAATATCTCCCTAGAAATAAATTCAGTGATATAAAAAATAAATTTATATTATGAAATATAATAATAAAAAAATTATCAAAGTGAATGAAATTGAAATATAGTTACAATTGTATCATGTATGTTTATATCTACCATAGTACAATCTCACCATTTCTTTCTGATAAAAACAATGTAGAGAAGGGAACATGAACCTCGATATTCAATGCCTCTTTCTAGAAATAACAATGACATGAATAAATTGTAGAAGTCCATATAATTACTCTAATAAAATATAAATAAAATACTATTGATCGTAACATATACAGTTAAAAGTTATAAAATTTCCTGAAAAAAAAGATTAAAAAACAAATACATATCAAGGTCCAAAATCATGATATAAAAGAACAGAATATTTCATGAAACACTTATTTTAGAGTAGATAATTATGGAGGTAAGGTCCTCATGTATTTTGAATAATCCAAAATAATTATGTTTATTTCACACACCTTATACTAAGAGAGGACATGGGGTTTTCAAATGTGCATTGAAATATGAAGATCCATATTTCTAATCATATCTAGTTCCCTTTATTCTAGACAGAATATATTGGTCATTTGATAACATTCCATTATCAAAATCACTCCCAAAAATTTTAATGATGTAATTTACAATATTTAGTTCTAATATCCCAATGTCATTATAATAGTTTTCATTACTACATAGAGATAATACAAAATGTCATGGGAATTTTCAGGTATAAAACCCTACATCTAGATAAATACAAGTTTCATATTTCACGGATATAGATGAATTCAACTACGATTCTTGAAAAATTATTTAATAGGAAAATCATTCATTAATCAATGAAAAGTCACCCTTATTTAAAGACTCCATAAATCCACCAACATTTGAGGTGGTATGAAAATTTAATATCCCATGTGACGTGCATCCTATAGTAGTTGATCACACCCCATTAATAGAAGAGGACCAAAACACATGTTCAATTAAAATTTATAGTGATCATCTTTCTATTCAGCATTGAAATTAGCATCATCAACACATCCTTTTGAATGAAAAATAGTGGTATTTGTAAAATACATAGTCTCATGATGGGTATCTTGAGGGTCCAAATGATAGTAGTTCATCTATTTGTGATCCTTACTATCATTGGGACCTTATAAAAACATAGTTTTTCAATATTACCATATACGTTTGGTATAAACATTGATAGA
This sequence comes from Viscum album, assembly GCA_963277665.1. Classification (NCBI taxonomy): domain Eukaryota; kingdom Viridiplantae; phylum Streptophyta; class Magnoliopsida; order Santalales; family Viscaceae; genus Viscum; species Viscum album. Next base: position 439,645,235 of record OY728158.1, read on the forward strand.
TAATCCTTTGTATATTTTCACTCTAGTGATGAAGCTAATACACACACATTCTTTGTAAGTGGATGAGTATAAGGTTTCCATCATAGTTTACAGGAAGTATAACTTTTTATGCATCAGTAATGTTACCCCTATCATAGTGATATCAGGTATCCCCTTATTAATCAGAATCACCCAATAGTTTTCTGAGGATTACAATCCCAAATAAATGACTAGAGTAGACATTATATAGTGATTATGAAAAATCAATGATCATTTCCACAATAATTATGGTGTAATACTCTATCCACAAATCCCAAAAAGGATCCAAGTTTGTACAAAATAATAATATTATTTTATTATGGTTTTCATCATTGGATATCATTCCTCATATTAGGGTGGATATAAAACAGCCATTCATTTCTATGATATGTGTTCTTATGCTATGAATATGAAATAGAACTCACATAATGTGTGTTCTTCCTTTAGATGTTCAGGACTAATATAGATCCTCTTACTTCGATAGTAAATCAGTATCAGAGTAATAATATTTATATAATTGAATGTATGTGTCCATAATATGGGTGGATTCATCAATGGATTCCAATATTAAAATCACCAAAACAATAAAATTTTATAATCATTATTGATAATACTTATTAAATTATGCATATCAATTTTGAGGGAGAGAAATCATTATTGAAAATAGAAGGAAAAGATCAATGGTGAGTGTGTAATAAAATCTATTACTTGTTCCTTATTATGATATGGGAGTGATGTGTGTGTAAGAGTGCGGATGTATTTAATTTCAATTTAATTTTTTAATTTCTCATTGATTTTACATATATACAAGAAATTATATAATTTTATTAACATTAAAATATTATGTAATTTATACGTTTACAATTTTTTCCAAATTACTAAATATTTTGATATATAAATTTCACAAATACATTTATTATGAGATATTACAATAGCTGGTTATCTCTCTTTACTGTGATATTAGTCAATCATGATTGATATATATTTCATCAAGCTTAATATAAACACTCTATTTTAAACGAAAATACAAGTCCTATATGTATGATCACTATATATCACCTAATACGACTAACCTTATATTTTTTAATTTTTTATATCAACAAAATAATGAGAAATCTTCATTCTAAAAATATTTTTTAAGAAAATATTAGAAATTAATATATATAAATGTTGATATATATTATTTTCCGAAATATATTCCCATGACTTTTTCATTATATATTCTTTAACATACCTACCACTTACTGGTTAAACCAGAATTACATTGTTGTGTTTAGAAATTGTTACCAAGAAATTTTATTCCATAACAAATTTTCCAATTATATCACTATCCTAATTATATTGAACCATTATCTATGGGTCATTATTCTAGACCTCTCACGAGTTTATGTGTCGTCATTGTCAAATGGAGGTTTTAGAAAATCATGAAAAATAATTAGTAATGAAAATAATATATATGAATTTATCATTAACTAATATTATTAATGATTAAAAAAATACCAATAGATTAGGGATTTTTAAACCCCAAAAGTGTTGCATCTTGTAGAGATGGAGTAAAAATTGTTTTATGTGGGATATGTAAAGTGGGATTACTATATATAGTTGATGATGATTTTGATAATGATAGATATAGAAAACCTTAGGGATATCCAAATACAGATTATGGTGAATATAGATATGGATATTCTGGTAGGATATATGAGGAATAAGCTCCATTTAAACTATATAGAGGGAATGGATAATAAGTTGGAATGAGAGTTAGAGAACTACAATCATGTGAAGGTGTGACCTGAAAGGGATATGGAATAGTTGGGAATGTAAAATATTGAGATTGAATAATCATAGGATGACCTCATACTAAAGGATGCGAGATAAAGGAAGGCTAGAATAAGTGAAAAACCCTCGACAATAGTAGAATAGTGGTAGTATGAACTGTATTATTAGTAATACAAGTACCCACACCATAATATATGCCTCAGCTGCATAATCCAACAATCTTCAGAACAATGTATCCTAAAAATAACTTAGATGTAAAAATAAAGTTAACATTACCAAGATAAATATTATGAATGGACATAATATTGAAACATAAATTGTACATATAGTGATGACAAGAGGAGACATGCCAAAATATCTAAAATTTTGAGAATTTCTATGTATTGTAATTCTTCTAACATTAATATAATAAGAAATTTATACCATGAAATGAAAAAATATATTCTATGATAAATGTAAAAAATAAAAATTTAAAATATTGAAATTTTATCATAAATCAATGAGATACATTTCTAAATAAATTAATATTTCTCTTATTATTATATATTTCCTTATAAAACATTACATGTTTTTAGATTGTCTTGACATCCTAATGAAATGGAATATTTAACTAAATTTTCAAAAATATATATATAAAGAAACTCGATTTTAGGATTATCTGTAATTCTCATATTGTTTATAGATTGAGGAAAAGGAATTATAGGTGTAGCAACATAGGTCAGAATAGGGTCTCATTTGGAAGGTTGAAAACATGATTTAGTATTAGAAGAATCAGAAAAATGATATTGTTTCCCAATCATAAAATCTTGTTTTTCTATAGGAACCAGAACATTTTCTTGATAAATAGTTTGTATTCCATGTGATTTTGAACTAAGAGTCTATAATACTAGGAATAATCTTTCATTACCGTTTAATTAAAATTCATCCCTAAAAAACAACAAACAATATGATTTGAGAAAACATATTTCTTAAACATATTTCGACCTCGACAAAATAAATCCCTAAAAAAATTTATAGTTTTTATATAAAGTATTAGAACTATATTTGTAATCCCAAACCATCATGATTCAATAGTAAAATATTATTTTAATTAATGATACAAAAATAAAATATGCAGATGTAAGTAAAAAGATATACAAACCCAATTTTTAACTGAATTGTTTTTGTTCATTGTAAGATTAATGTAGCTTTGAAAAAAAATGTTATGTAAATTCCAAACATATAACATATTTCCATGTAAATCAACAAATTTAATAAAGTGTATTATTTTTTTCAAAAATTTATATTACGAAACTAATGATTATTACAAATAATTTAGAAAGAATTTAAATTTTAGTTTATTTTTTTATATTTTTTTTAATATATTTCTTATTAGAAACCTCTGTGTAATCATCATTGATTAAAGTGAGATTTTTTAACTAATTTTTACATACTTTTAATTATTATTCCCCATGTATTACAATATATCATATCATATTTTGTCTCTAAGAAGGTTATCAAGAAATAAATTGTAAAATTATACTTTTTTATAGATTATGACATTTGACTGCTCATTTATCATTTTCTTGTTTTTATATGGTTAAACTTTGCAAGAAAAAGTGACATTAAAAATAGTTTGAATATAAGTATCCTAAACCTTTGTTCTATAAATTATTCCTCTTAATTCATTGTATGAATTAATTCTCATCTCTGAATTCATGATAACGCATGTTCAAAAATTAAAACCCAAAATTTCAGATGGAATGTTGGGAATATGACCTGTACATTTCTAGTAATATATCTCGACTCTACATATAATGAAATATTGTGTTCTAGGAACAAAATAAAATCAGTATTTCATTTAATTTTTTTATGGATTCATATTTCATATATTTCATTCATAATTAATGATTTATATTAAAAAATTGATAACACATCTCACTAGATTTCATCGGTGAAAAACAAGAAAACATTATATCTTGTTTAAATTAGAAAAAAGGTACAATATTCCAAAAATATCAGGTAAAAACTTAAAAATGTGTCAATACAATGTGTTATCTATGATAATCTATGGTTTACATTTTTTTTCTAACAATTAAATCATATATGTCACAAAATGAACCATTTTAATAAATAATTTAATGTTCGTCCAAAATGAAATTATCAACTTTTCCTTCTTTGAAAATATGGCTATTACGGTTATCAGAAATAACCCAAAAGTTTGTTTCAATGGGCCAGTAACATCAAACAGTTGTCTACCATGTGATTCATGAATATAAGAATCTTCGGTATGAATCTACTAGTTTATATCAATCTCTCTAAATTCATAGTTATCTATTTTTATTCCTTGTCATGTCATTGAATCAAACCAATTAAATTTAATCATTAAGACATGAGAATTTTAATATTAATCTAATTAAATTATACTTTCCAAAAACCCATATTATGATATATGTTCAGATTAAGGATTCTTTTCCTATTCACTCGCATACCAATATGTTGTATAGCTAATCATGAAACTATCATGCTACATTTGTCAATTTCGTTTCACATATATTTATAAATAATTTAAATCCAATGATGACAATTGTCTTACAATTACATACCAAGTTTTTGGGACAAAAGGGAAACACTCTAATTTCATTCAGTACATCCTTCCTTGTTAAATAAATAACTTCACAGATACCACCATCAAATATCCAATAGATATATATAATTATGTTATGATGGAAAAAAATAAATCTTTTACCTTTAATATTACCCATATAGAAATTTTTTTGTTGTGAAATTATTCCTTCCACTAAATGGATATATAATAATAACCCGATTTTATAATTTCTAAATATTATCTATAGATATGAAATATTTAAAATTTCATTAGATATGAAGAAATTACAAAATAAAAAACTTTCGATATATTTGTTTACTTACATATTGTAATCATCATGAACACCACATTTGAATGATACTATACAATAAACTCTTTCCCATTCATCTCCTATTCATGTACCTAATGATTAGGATTCATATATACCCCAGTTTGGGGAATAAATAAAATAAATACTCAATGTGATCATAATTTTTATCTTTATTTCTCGTTAGTCAAGTTTATCTCATAATGATGTTTACCAAATATGATGAACTGAAATCCATGCATTATTGTGTAAAATATCCTTCCACAATAGAGCCTTCAGTATGTTATTTATTTCTCACATAACATTTCAATGTACACAATATTATTTTTGTTATATACATCCACCAACAAGAAAAAGGACTACCAAAAAGAACTTATATATGAAGACATAGAATCAGATGTAACATACTTTTGAAAAGATGCAGTAAAGAATTTTTCTCCAAGTCAGAATGAATAATCAGTTTATCTCACTACAAACTCTGAACAAGACTTCTTCTCAGACATTTGGCCCAATGGTCATTATAAAATTGAAATTACTTAATCTTAAAAATTCTAGCATTAAGTGAAAATAAATATAGAATGAAAATTTCAATCAACACATGTAACTAGATATCGTAATCATGGGTTTTTAGATATTTTAGTTTTACATATTATGTATTCACCCTTATCAAAATGGTAATTGGATATCCATGTAAAACCTTCAAACATTCGAAAACCTAAATAATTTTTTCTCCATATTTTTTATCGAAGAGCAATTAAACGATACATTCTACTAATATTTATGGATTAAAATTGAAATAAATCTTTCTCTTATACCCAAATCCATCAAATCATGATGTGTTTGAAAATCATATTTTCTATTTTCCATTTAAATTTATGTAACTCTCCCAGAATCCATAGTACGTTTCCTTTTTATGGAACTCAATATTGTGTGGTGTATGCTACACCAAGTTCAAGGGCACCAATACCTATCAAACTAGCCATTTAAAAAGAATTTATGAATCGTGTAAAAGAAATTTTGAATTTTAAATATCCCATGTAATTTTAACATTAATATTATGTGTTTCTTAGACATAAAATAAGGAAAAATTTATTTTTATTCAGATAAAAATAAGTATTTTTTTAAAAATTGAGTTCTTCAACTTTTTTTATGGAGAACCCTTTTTTAAAAAAAAATTGAAACTTTTATATATTCAGTATAATAAAAATAAATTTTTCATTAGAAGTGGGAAATAAAATTTTAGTCTGCCAAATTTTTTGGTACATTTGTGATAACTTTCACATTTTGTTGAATAGTGAAAAATACTAAATTTTAATTAAAACAAAATTTTTAATCGAAATAATTTTATGTGTTTAATTATAAATTTTAGTGTTATTAAATTTTATTAAGATTATACTATTTTCATTTAATATAATTTATTTCATTGGATGAAATTCAATATTTTAATTGGAAATAAACACATGTCAATGTTTTTATTTTTTTACTTCTTAAAAACCTGCTTTTTAGTTTTGAAAATGGGAATTAGTTTTAAATTATCTCCAGCAGATTATGTGTTTTTTATTTTGAGAAATGGATTCCATATTTGAAAAAATAATGCCCAAATTTTTTAAATATATACCTTTTAGTTTTTATAAATTTTTTATAGTAACTTCAGTAATTATTTTATTTACTATGGTTGAAGGGTAAATCTTGTGAATAAGGGGAAAATAATATTATAATAATATTTATAGACCCAAGAACATGTACTAATATTATTGGATAATAAATGACCAACCATGGGCTTCCTTGGGTTTATTTTGGCACCCCATGGAGCCAAATAGATATGAAAATGGCATTTTATAAGAATTAATTTATAGTATAGAAAAATATAACATAAACATGTAACTTTCACTAAATAAATATTTATATGGGGTTATATAAATGATATATATGACTATAAATAGTCATTAGTTATCTAAAAGTATTTCATACCTCATGGTATTTTATTTATAATTTTTATACATTAGATAATTATAATTATTTATGACACAATTATGATTGAGTGATTACCTCATTGATGAAATACTCAAATAAAATAATATAAAAATATTAAAATAAATGTATTTTGAAATTTTTTAGGACATACATGAATTATATGGATTAAATTGACATATTAGTGATTAATTAAAGTATTGGGTTATAAATAATCAAATTTTTATGGCTTGAAAAAATCAATTACTAAATAGTGTCAAAATTGCCATTAAATATTTTTAAAAAAAATACGATTTTATTAAAATATATTAAATAACTAAAAAAATAAGATTTTTAAAACTAACATAGATAATTAAAAAAATCACTAATGGACCACTTCAGGTTCCCTTGGAATATTATAATAATTAGTTAAATCGTATAATATTAAAATACAAGACGAAATGGTAAGAGCTCACTCTTTAACTAAGGGATAAAACAAAAAGATAAGGATAAAATAATAATAAAAATGTATAAAAATTATAATATGAAGGATATTAGAACATAAATAATCTTATTTTATATCTAAATGAGTTTTGGACCATTTATAATCGAAATTGAATTTATAATAAATTAATATTTCTAGACACTCCTAAAATGCCCCACCTACCTCTTATAAACATAAACCACCTTTACCAACTTATTGACACCTCCAAATCCTATTGGAATAGAAATTCCTTTAAAAATAACTTCCCAAATTCTCTCAATTAATCTTAGAGGAAATAAATTTGGCAAAAATCCAACTTATAGAGTCCTTTTGTGAAAATAAAATGGGGACACCTGAAGAAGAGATAATAGTTTTATCTCTTCCTTAAAAGTTCATTTCTTCTACTTCCACTTACTAAGTTGTTACCATACTAAAATAATAAATCCTGAATCTACTATATTTAGAGATTTATTTTTTAATATTATGCTACATAAATATTCCTCTTTTTATTTATACTCTAAAAAACAATACCACCATGTGTGATTACGTACGACTTACGATCTCCACACTGTGGGATAATTTTTTTTTCATGTACACATTATTTTTATTTATAAAGATGAATATATAGATATAAATAATAAATATTACATGATATTTATTTTTTAAAAATTCAAATTCTCTCCAAATCCATACCATTAAACAATTAAGAAAATGATATCGTCTCTAGTGCGTACGTACGACTCGCCGTCTCCACGACGCGATGCGACTCATCTTGTATGTTCACCATCCAAGAATGATTATAAAAATAAATATTATTAATAATTATGAAATATATGACATAACTATTATACTATTATGATATATATATATATAAACATATATTCCATTCACTCACTTCAATTCGATACGAAAATGGAAAAACGTTAATGCAAATGTATGACCTACCATCTCCATGAACGGTATATTCCATTTTATTTATATAACTATTATAAATATTTATATATTTAATATATATGATTTATAAGTAAAATTATACATTCTTTATGTAATTAAATACTGATTTACATAATCAAGAATATAATGTCAAAATATTTACGATAAGTTAGGTGATATTACCTGAAATGATGCTTTAACTTGGAATTGTTAATAAAAGGGTAATATAATGTCATAAAAGAATAATATATTCTGTCATAAATATTATTATGATTCTGAAATATGTTATTAATATGTCTAAAAAAATTATCCAGGTGTTTTAGATAGATATGGATTGTATTAGATCTCAGGTAATGGTTAATTCCTCAATCTCGTTATTATCTGAGTTGTTTATGTGTAAGTATTTTTGGGAAATATTTGTCATCAATGCCTATATTTCAAAAAGGAGTTTTAAAAGGATTATTTTCAATGTAATATTTAACTAATATAGTATTTTAAATGTTTTAAATATTTATTCTTCTGAACCATTATCATTAATGTCAATGTTTTGAAAATGTTTTTAATGATTTATTTATATGGACCTGAATGTTTGAAAATGACAATTATTTTCAAAGGATTAAAAGTGGTATGGGGAATTTTGATTCATAAATATATTTTAAATTTCTAACTTTAAAAATTGTTTGACTTTTAAATTATTTCATTAAAAAGTGATATTTCTCTCAAAGCGTTTTACTAGTCATTTTCAACTAGGTTATCTTCTTTAATATATATTAATTTTGATCAAAGTTGAATTATTATAATACAATCTTCCATATTTTATTAAATTATTAAAGATATTTTTGACTATTGATATTGTATTTTTATACCATTCATGGTTTAAAGATAATGTATTGATATTTCATATAATAGTTTTAATACGAATGTTAATGTTATGTCTCACCCTTTTCATATGAGGAATGCATAGGCCTTAATAAATGATGTGAAATGCCCACTATAACCCCTTGATGAATCGGTATGAATCACGGGACAAACTAATGTCTTGGCCCAAGGCCATGACAAAATATTTTTGAATGGTTTAGGCACAAAGCCTTATCGTATGTGTTATTATGTCCAAAATTATTCATTCCATTGTTATGAAATTTGTTATTACATGTGACTATTTGATTAGTAGAATATCCATGTGCATTTTTATAATGTAATAATTAGTTTTGTTCCCATATATGTTAAATTTTATGTAAAAAATGATTTTTTGTATAATATATATTTCCATAAATCATTATAGCTTCCACTGAATTGTTTTCTCTTACTCAGAATCTGATCTCACCCCTTTCTTATGTTTTATTTTTCTAGGATTCCTAGAAGTTTATTATGATTGATGTGAATGGTTAATCTAGGGGAATAATGGACTTCTCAATGGATTATTTATGTTGTGTTTTTAAGAATGTTTAATGTTAAGTTAATTCATGTAATATAATTTCCAAGATTTCTAAACTAATCATTCCTTCAGGTCTCGATTCCTTATTATCATGCCAATGTATTAAAATAATGCACCTACTATGGGTAAATGGGGTCGGGGCGCTGTAGTTGGTATCAGAAAATTCTTAGAACCTACCATGTAAATCGATTTGGAAAACATTGAAAAGAAATCATAAACCTAATATATATTTGAGGATATGTATTGTAGATAATACTAGAATATTAAAATAGATATTATGTGGGTATTCCTAGAGAATACATAATTATCTAGATACTAAAATTGGATATAGTTATAGTAAAAATGTACATAGGGGTGAAAACACCGACAAAGTGTTCTGATCTTGACTCATGGTATCCTGGTACATGATAATGAGCCTTACTGCACACCTGGTTTGACACTACTGTGGGATATGCAGTGGATAATTAAAATTTTTTTTTCAAATCATTATGAATGATTTATTATTTTATATTTCCAAAAAGATACCATATTTATTCTTATATATTATATATGCGCAATGTTTTCAATTTATGTTAAGTATTTTACTAGTTTCTGGTAATACAATATGATTCATAACCTAATCTAGTGTATTAATCTTTATAGAAATTGAACCAAGTGTATGAAATGTAAATTTTATCAACACAAAAAATACATGTAGGGGTTTCCCTCCTATATAAGATAATGATATTTGAGTCAGTGAGAAAAGAAGTATTGAACAACAAATAACCATGCTAGGACAGGTTACTCTAGTTATGAATAATAACCTTACCTGTTGGGATCATCTTGATCCACAATCAGAAGGATAAATGTTAGAACGATTCATGAGACAACATCCACAAACATTCATTATTTCTAAAAATCCTATTGTATCTAGTTAATGGATATGTTCTGTAAATAAAATATATCCAAAAGTGGGACATAACGAAAGGGAAAAGGTTGTCATTTCACTTTATTATCACATAGGAGATGGAGCTCAATGGTTTCCATTAATTCAAAAAATAAATGATGATGAATAATTAAGAAATATGGAATGTAGGGAGATTAAAGAACTTTTTCTAGTGAAATACTAACCACTTGAACAACAAGGTAATATAGAAATACAATTTCTGAGCCAGAGGCAAAAGGGGGATAGGAATGTTGTAAAGTACGAGGTTAAATTCACAAGGTTAGAGAGGCATACAAGAGACAACATATGTAACCCAAGAAGTAATATTGATCATTTATTTCATGGGATAAATCCTTTCCTCTGACGGGCATTCTTCTCAAAAACATTCACATTGTAAGAAGACATTTTCTTGTGTGCTATCAAGACAGAAATGGAATCCAATATGTCTTATGACATTAAAGTAAAGCAAGAGAAGAAGATAAGGGTGGATAAAGAGACAGATGATGGGATAAAATGGAAATAATTATTTTACTTTATTTGATTATTGTTGGAAGAAATAGTCTAGATCTTTCCTAAAATGAATTTTAGTTTGATACAAATGTTTAGAAAAAGTTCACCTTGCTCGTGATTTTAAGGGAATGTGAGAAGTTGTGGAATTTTATAATTATAAAAATATGGGACATTATTCAAACTATTGTTCAAATCATTAAATAAATATACCGTTGAAAAATAGATCACGGTCAAGCAAAGGTTGTAACTACAGTCGATGTGGAATGAATAGTGTATTTTTATTTTTGGATTCAAAAACAATACTTTAGTTATAAGAAGAAAATTACATTAAAGAAGGGTTGTACTGCAATAATTTCTAATTTCATTAAGGATTTATTATGATTAAGGTAATCATATGGTCATTATGTTACAATAAGAACACTGTTATGTTTTTAGTGAAATTTGATGTTACAATTGATTTTTGAAATTTATACACCTTTTAGACGGAGAATGGACAGAAGTATTTTGGATAACTCTAATGGTTGGTATAGAATAATATTATATTTATATTGTATTGTTTAATATCATTATTGGAATGTTATAATACTATTTTTTTAGAAGAAGGAAAACCTGCAGGTCGGGCGATAACCGGTTGTTTTAGACAATGCTATGGGAATCGAACCCACAACTGAAGTGAGACAAGGCTCTATCGACTACCACTGGCCTACCTGAAGACCTGAGTTATTATAAAATAGTTTTCTTCATTAAAATGGTATATTTTTATTTTTGTAACCCTATAATATTGATAAAAGTAGAATATTATTTTGAGTTTTATCTTTTGAAGGTGAGGTAGTTATTGGAATTTGATAAAGGATGAAACTCTACATGTAAATTTATTATTATTCCTTATGTTCTTAGTCTTTGAATTAAATTAATTCTACAACAGTAGGTAATGGATCATAAAACCAAAACTTTTTTCCCAGTTCATTATTTTTTGATGAATCAATCGTTCCCTTAGATCATCACTGATTTAAGGCTTTCTTGTAGTTAAATTTCCCCAAATAATACTGTCTATCATTCTCCATTAGAACATGATGGTTATTTTTCCCTTTCATATCCATATATTACTTCATGTGACCCTAGTATGTGTTATTTTCGATAACCTTCGTACCTACCTTTCATTATTTTAATATAGTGGCCTCATTAATCCATTTTTTTATGTTGGATTTCAAATATGATATTTTGAAATGTCAAACCCTGAGTTTTCAATCCTGGTTCAAAATTTCGAGGATGAAATTTATTTAAGTAGGGGATAATGTAACACTACAAGCTTCCACAGTATGCCTCCATTTAAAATAATTCAATAGCGTATGACATATGCAACACCGAGTTTAAGCACACCATGACCTATCAAACTAGCCATTTAATAAAGAGGTTATGAATAGTGTTGACTGAATTTTGAATTTTATATTTCCCATATAATTTCAAAATTAATATTTTCTATTTCATATAGATAATATAAGGGAAAATTCAATCTTTTTTAGATAAAAGATGTATTTTTCAAAAATGTTGTTTGTTCCGTCTTTTAATGGAGAACCATTTTTAAATCCATTATCTAAAAATTTAATATATTAAATTTAATTAAATTTAATTATTATTTATAATCCTGTTGTATAAATTTTGTTTGGATGTATATTTGGTACTTTTCTGATAACATTCGTATTTGGATGATTCATGATATATAATAAATTTAAATTGAAAAGAACGTTTTTATTCGAAATAATTTATAATGTTATGTTATATATTTGGGTTTTTTTAATGTTTAATTAAAATATATATTTATCATATAATATAATGTAGGTTATTGGATGTAATTTCTCAATCAAATTATACGTAATCACATGTCAATCTTTGGAAGGTTTTTACTTCTTAAAAATCTACCATTTGATTTTGATAATAGGAATTAATTTGAGATTAATTAAGAAATATTAGATGTTTTCAATTTGTAAAAAATGATTCATTATTTGTAATCATAAGGTACAAGTTGTTTAAAAATGTTACTTTTATTTTAAGGAAATTAGTAATAGTAACATCAGTAATTATTTTTTCTCCCATGGTTAAAGTGTAAATATGGTTAAAACGGGTAAAAAATTAAAATTATATTATTATTAAACTAAAATAACTGTAACATCCCAGGTAATTAAAAAATAAATCATTTTCATATTTATTAATATTTGAGAATTAAATATTAATTTTACTTTAAAGGGTTTGCTATGTTTGATAGCATACCCGATACGCAACAATGAGTTTTTTCGAAATCTACGTTGCACATTAGTAATAAAATAATATTATTTTAAATGGTAGTTAACACATAACCGTTTTATTGGTGGAAATGAATATAAATAACTAAAATATGATTATATATGTTTTTTAAATGTTTTAACATTTATCCAATAAAAGATAAGGGCTTAAAATAAGAAAAGAATTCAATATTAGGCATATATACTCTAATTTTCACTAAAGGTCGACTTATCGCCTTTTCATGGTGAACATTATTTAAATATAGTTTTGGTCACTAATATAATTTCTATTAGACCAAATAAAACTCTTCTTTAAAATCGGGACATCAAAATTTACTTTGTGTAAATTTTTGGTATTTTTCCGATAAAGTTCATTTTTTAATGAATAGTGAAAAATGTTGTATTTTAATTCAAAACCTCTTTTTAATATAATTTATTTATATTATTAGATAATCTTTTGAATTTGTTTTAAACTGAAATTAGAATATATTTTTACCATTTAACCCAATATTGGTCATTGGAATTAATTACACTTTGAAATCGGACTTCAACTAGTGTCAATATTTTGATACTTTTTGTTTCATAAAAACACGCTATTTGTTTTGATAGCGGGAATTAATTATTAAATTAATTAATGAAACTTATATGTTTTGAATTTTGTAAAATATAAATCATTTTTTAATTCAGAATATCAAATATAGATTAGGGTGAATTTTTGGTATTTTTCTGAAAAACATCAATTTTTTATGAATAGTGAAACCACTAAGTTGTACTTAAAAACTGATTTTTCGTTTAAATGAAATTTTACCACATTTGTGTTTTGAATTTCAAAAATCCGACATATATGGTTGTCATTAAGAAGTAAAATGTGGTAATATGGGATTAAAATAATTTTTCGGTGAATAGTAACTTTTTAGTTTTTAATCACGATTAGAGGTAATTAGTGTAGTTTAAGGTAAAAATAATATTTTAATAATTTGAAATGACCTAGAAACATTTAATACCCTTATTGGATGTGTCATGGCCGACCAAGAAAATCCATGGGTCAACTTAGGGACCCTATGAAGCCACTTTGGAAGAAAAGGGACATTAATAACTTTTTATTTAATGTTATAATTAAAATGTCACAAACATGGGTTGTTTTACTAAAACAATGTTTAAATGGGGTTATACAAGTCATATTTTTGACTATAAATATTCATTAGAAATCCAAAAAGATTTCCTACATCATGATATGTTTTTATAATTTTTAGACATTGAATAAATTAAATTATATACGACACCATGACGATGCATCGATTGCCTCTTTATTTAACGATTTAAATAAAATGAAAAGATAATGTTAAATCTAAGACCTACACATGTCAAAAACCTATTGGATGGATGGATTTAGAACTCTTATCACCTTATCCTTTAAATATATAATTGTGGGACCCTTTTATCCGAAAATCATTTTATAATAATGTATCTTTTCTTAACTTTCCAAGAGTGCCCCTCCTCACCTCTTATTAAAGGCCCCCACCTCTACCTCCTTACCCACACCTCTCAAGCCTTTGGTTCGTCAAAGATCTGCTCTTTTTGTCTCTAAAAATCCCTCTATTACTTCTAGAAGCCTCAGTTTGGGCAGATTTCTTCCCAAGGAATCCCTTGAGCTCAATTCTAAGAGAGTGACCCAATTTTAAGGTAATGTCTTCACTTGTGTTCTATTGTTTTATTTTTCTTATCCAACCCCCTAAACTCTTTGTATTCATTTAATTTTTAACAAATACAGTATCTTCAATATACTAGGATGTTGTTATAAGAATAATTTTAGCTACACTTACACACACCTACATCTAATGGTTAAAGAACATACTGTTTCTGTGGATGGCGAATTTCTGCCTCTCGAAGTGATGATTGTTCAATATTCTTCTAACACCTTAAAAGGTGGACATTAATATGTAACTATATTTATATAAGATATATAATATGTATATGTTTTCTTTAAGCTTCGTTATTTTTCATTTATGTCATACCTTTTTGGCTTCCATTATGGGTATACGTGATATCTTCATTTTAGGAAGTGCGGACTACAGCCCCCTCAAAGTGATTTGATTCGTTAATGCCATATGTGGGATGTTTAAAGGATGTATTTAAAGTTATTATATATCATTTATGTTACATATAAATGATGAATATAATTCTGGAATTAAAATATACATACCTCTCATTTATTTTTAATTCCATTAATATGACATAGAAATGAAAGTAGCGTTCATGCATACGTACGGTTTACCGTCTCTATGAATGGTGCATTTCATTTATTACCTATAAATGATTATGTAATATTATAATAACATTTATATGATGGATATATATGATATATATGATATCCAAATCATGAATATCATTCTGTATGTAATGAACCTTTGACCACATGAACAACATTTAATTGTAAGAAGCCCACTTTCGACTTAAGAACCAAATATCGACAAAACAATCATTATTAACTTAAATGATTACATAATTTTTATAACATGGTAATAAGTGATATAAAAGTAATAATGAACTTGAAAAATTTTCTTAAGAAAATAGAAATTAACTCAAGTTTATTATTCAGGACGTTGAAGAACGATCGAGTCAAGTCAGACCCGAGGTAAGGGACTTCGTCTCAATCTACATTCAATGAGGCATATTTTGTTTTATACACAACATTATTTTATATGGTTTATAAACCACTTTTACTTTTAATTTTATACAAAAGGAATCTTTTTCTACGAAGCGTTTTACAAAATGACAAAAAAAGAATGTTTCCTTTAACGTACGCGGTGAAAACGACCTTTTCCGCCGCCACGAGTATTATTTGGTATTTGGCTTCCTCAACAAGCCGTAATGTATTTTTTAAAATTAAATGAATACCATATACTGTTTTATGTATTTCGGTATTGAAAATAGTTTTTTATAATGGATTTGTTATGTCAATATATTTAAGTGATATATTGTGATCAAAGTGTGGAAATGTTTTCTTTCCATTATATTTGTTTTATGTCTTATGATTTTATAATGGTACTTGGACATTTGACGGGTGGTTACATGATAAACCATATGACAGGTGGTGTCGCGAATACCAGGACGGGTGGTTAAATTATAACCTCCAATGCATTGGGTATGGAAGTCAGCCATATGGCTATTCCATTAAGTGATATGTGTGGAAGTCGACCATATGGTTATTCCATTTAAGTATGTTTATTCTAGAAGTTACCTTTATATGTTTTGTGTTCTTTATATGGGTTTTATGGTAATATTTTGGTTACAAAAGGGTAAGTATTTATCTTTTATTCAGTGAAGAGTTTTTACTACTTCATAAAGGTGAATAGTGTTACTTTGATAAAGTATACATGGTTTACTTGTTGTTTTGAAAAACTAACAGTTTTCATTCTTTGTGTTTCCGTTACTGAGCTTTTTATGCTCACCCCAAGTTTTTTTTTTGAAATTTTTTTCACAGGACAATGTGGAATAGGGTCAAGGATGGGATCAAGGGAAATTCATGCTATATAAAACTTGGAACTAGACATTTTTCTTTTTAAGAGTTTTTATTCTATGGAAACTTAGTAGTAGTGTCTACTTTTTAATCTTTTGTGATGTAATAGTTATGTCCTAATTCTCTAAAACTCTAAACCTAAAAAGATCCTCAATGTGAATTATTCATTTAATTTAATATTAACTAAGTTTTAAGGTTGGGGCCTTATATTTTGTATCAAAGGTCGGTTTAGACAACTTTAGGAGTTAGAATTCTATTAAATGGTTATCCAAAAATATTTTTTTTGTCAAATTTAATTGGTATAGAATTTACAGATTACCATGTTGCTTCACCAAATATATTTATGTGTATGAATGGTTTTTCATAGAGGAAACAGAATAGCTTTTCTGGGAAGGAATATAGAGGGAAATGACATTTCAAATCAGTATCCTGAGATGGTCAGAATCAGAACTAAACAGTTTGTTGCATTGATGGCTCAGTTGACTCAGGTGAAAAATGTTGGTTGTTTTTATTGATAATATTTTGGTGTTTTCTAAAAGTAAAGAGGAGCGTGAAAGTCATTTAAGGGTTATTTTTCAAACCTTAAAAGAAAGGAAATTGTATGGGAAATTCAGCAAGTGTGAGTTTTGGTTTCAAAAAATTTCATTCCTTGGTGATATTGTTTCTAAAGATTGGATAACTGTTGATCCTGCAAAAAAATGCATTTGAAGAATGGCCAAGACCCTCAAATGTAACTGAGATTCGTAGTTTCCTTGGTTTGGCAGGTTACTACCGAATTTTTGTTGAAAATTTCTCACGATTATCTAATCCAATGAATAAGCTAACTCAGAAGGGTGTTAAGTTTATCTAAACAAAAAATGTGATGATTGTTTTCAGGAGTTGAAAAGAAGATTGGTGAATGCTCCAATTATGCCACTTCCTTCCAATAATGGTGATTTTTTTATTTACATTGATGCTTCATTGATGGGACTTGGTTGTGTCCTTATGCAGAATGATTAGGTAATTGCATATGCTTCACGTCTGTTGAAAACTCATAAGGTAAATTACCCTACACATGATTTGGAATTAGCTGCTGTTGTTTTTGCTCTAAAAATTTAGAGGCATCATTTGTATGGAGTAAAGTGTGAAATATATACTAATCGAAAAATTTTAAATTATATATTCACTCAGAAAAAATTGAACATGAGACAGAGGAGATGGCTGGAAATAATTATACATTGTGATTGTACAATTCATTACCATCCGGGAAATGTAAATAAATTGGTTGATTCTTTGAGTTGAAAAAGTAATGCTTCATTAACCATTATATGATTGGAATGAGATCCTTTGGTTTTGATTTGATGAAATTTGTCCTGGAAGTTTTTTGTACAGGAAGTCCTTCTATTTTGTTTCAGGTATCTGTGAAATCTTCTCTATCTGACAGAATCAAGAAAGCACAGAAGCAAGATAGTGAGTTGAAGAAAATGGTAGAGCTAGTTCAGAAGGGTAAGTTGCCTGAATTCAACATTGATAATGATTGTGTTTTGATATTTGGGAAGAGATTTTGTTTTCCTTGTGATTCATAGTTGAAGAGAGAGTTGTTATGTGAAGCTCATAGTTCTCTGTTTTCAGTTCATTTTAGTAGTACTAAGAGGTATAGAGAGTTGTGGGATTATTACTGGTGGGACGGAATTAAAAGAGATATTACTGATTTTACTGTGATGTTTTTGGCTTGTTAGAATGTTAAAGCAAATCGGCTGTTACCGAAAGGGATGTTGTAGCCTTTACCAGTACCAGAGTGGAAATGGGAGAATATATACATGGACTTCATTGTGGGATTGCCGAAGACACCTCGAGGTTTACTTCTAACTTTTGGAAGGGCCTTCAGAAGTCGTTGGGTACTGAATTAAATTTTAGTACAAAATTTCATCCACAATCATATGGGCTGTCAGAACGAACAATTCAGACATTGGAGGATATGCTACGCGCTTGTTCAATGGATTATCACGAAAGTTGGGACCAACATCTTTCTTTGGTTGAGTTTTCTTATAATAACAGTTTTCATTCCAGTATACAGATGGCACCATTTGAGGCATTATATGGGAAGAGGTGTCAAACTCTAGCTTTTTGGGATGAAGTGGATAAAAGGAAGCTGATGGGACCAGAATTGGTAGAGGAGATGGTAGAAAAAGTTTAGTTTATTTAGAAACACATGAGAACAGCTCAGATCCGACAGAAAAGTTATATGGATAACCAAAGGAAGGATCTATCTTTCGATGTAGGTGATGATGTTTTTCTCAAGGTTTCTCCATAGAAAAGTGTGATGTGATTTGGTAAGAAAGGAAAGTTGAGTCCAAGGTTAATTGGACCATATAAAATTCTGGAGAAAGCTGGATCAGTTGCTTACCGAGTGTCCTTACCTCCGAGTTTATCTCAGGTACACAATGTTTTTCATGTTTTGATGTTGAGAAATTATATGCCAGATCCATCTCATGTTTTGAGCCCAGAGGTAACTCAGTTAGAAGAGAATCTCTCTTATGAAGAACAACCAGTCCAAATTCTTGACCGAAGAGAGAAAGTGTTGCGAAATAAGGTAATTCACTAGGTAAAGGTTTTGTGGAAAAACCATATGGTTGAAGAGGCAACATGGGAATCTGAAAATGCTATAAGGGATAAATACCCCCCACTTATTTTGATAAGTGAATAAAATTGTGAGGATGCAATTCCCAAAAGGGGGAAGGATGTAACATCCCAAGTAAATAAAAAATAAATCATTTTCATATTTATTAATATTTTCGAATTAAATATTAATTTTACTTTAAAGGGGTTGCTATGTTCGATAGCGTACCCAATACGCAACAATGAGTTTATTTGAAATCTTACGTTGCACACTAGTAATAAAATAATATTATTTTAAATGGTAGTTAACATGTAGCCGTTGTATTGGTGGGAATGAATATAAATAACTAAAATATGATTATATATTTGTTTTAAATGTTTTTACATTTATCCAATAAAATATAAGGGCTTAAAATAAGAAAAGAATTCAATATTAGGCATATATACTCTAATTTTCACTAAAGGTCGACTTATCGCCTTTTCATGGAGAACCTTCTTTAAATATAGTTTTGTTCCCTCTTATACTTTCTATCAGACCAAATAAAACTCTTCTTTAGAATTGGGACATCAAAATTTACTTTGTGTAAAGTTTTGGTATTTTTCCGATAAAGTTCATTTTTTTAATAAATAGTGAAAAATGTTATATTTTAATTCAATCCCTCTTTTTAATATAATTTATTTATATGTTTATATTATCTTTTGAATTGGTTTTAAACTGAAATTAAAATATATTTTTACCATTTAATCCAATAGTGGTCTTTGGAATTAATTTCACTTTGAAATCAGACTTAAACTAGTGTCAATCTTTTGATACTTTTTGTTTCATAAAAACATGCTATTTGTTTTGACAGTGGGAATTAATTATTAAATTAATTAATTCAACTTATATGTTTTTAATTTTGTAATATATACATAATTTTTGAATTTGGAATATCAAATATAGCTTAGGGTGGATTTTTGGTATTTTTTTGAAAAACATCAATTTTTGATGAATAGTGAAACCACTAAGTGGTACATAAAAACTGATTTTTCGTTTAAATGAAATTTTAGCACCTCTGTGTTTTGAATTTCAAAAATCCGACATACATGGTTTTAATTAAGAACTAAAATGTGGTTCAATGGGATTAAAATAATTTTTTGGTGAATAGTAACTTTTATGTTTTTAATCACGATTAGAGGTAATTAGTGTAGTTTAAGGTAAAAATAATATTTTAATAATATGAAATGACCAAGACACATGTCCTACCCTAATTGGATGTGTCATGGCCGACCAAGACAATCCATGGGTCAACTTGGGGTCCCCATGGAGCCACTTTGGTTGGAAAGTGCCATTAATAACTTTTTATTTAATGTTAAAATTAAAATGTCACAAACATGAGTTGTTTTACTAAAAAAAATTAAATGGGGTTATACAAGTCATATTTTTTACTATAAATATTAATTATAAAGATAAAAAGATTTACTAAATCATGATAGTCTTTTTATAATTTTTAGACATTGAGTAAATTAAATTATTTATGACACCATGATGATGCAGCGATTACCTCATTATTTAACGATTTAAATAAAATGAAAATATAATGTAAAATCTTGGACCTACACATTTCAAAAACCTATTATATGGGTGGATTTAGAACTAGTATCACCTTATCCTTTAAATATATAATTTTGGGACCCTTTTTATCCGAAAATCATTTTATAATAAAGTATCTTTTCTTAACTTTCCAAGAGTGCCCCCCCCCCTCTCCTCTTATAAAAGGCCCCCACCTCTACCTCCTTACCCACACCTCTCAAGCCTTTGGTTCGGACAATCTCTGCTATTTTTGTCTCTACACATCCCTCTATTACTCTTAGAAGGCTCACTTTGGGAAGAATTCTTCCCATGGAATCCTTTGAGCTCAATTCTAAGAGAGTTACCCGATTTTAACGTAATGTCTTCACTTGTGTTCTTTTATTTTATTTTGTTTCTCCAACCCCCTAAACTCTTTTTATTCGTTTATTTTGTAACAACTCCAGTATATTCAATATACTAGGATGTTGTTATAATAATCATTCTAGCTACACTTACACACACCTACATCTAATGGTTAAAGAACATACTGTTTCTGTGGATGGCGAATTTATGCCTCACGAAACGATGATTGTTCAATATTCTTCTAAACCCTTCAAAGGTGGCCATTAATATGTCACTATATTTATATATGATATATAATATGTTTATTTTTTCCTTAAGCTTCTGTATTTTTTATTTATGTCATAACTTTTTGGCTTACATTATGGGTATACGCGATATCTTCATTTTAAGAAGTGCGGACTACCGCCCCCTCAAAGTGATTTGATTCATTAAGGCCATATATGGGACGTATAAATGATGGATTTAAAGTTATTATATATGATTTATGTTACATATAAATTATGAATATAATTCTGGAATTAAAATATACATACCTCTCATTTAGTTTTAATTCCCCTAATATGACATTGAAATGAAAGTAGCGTTCATGTGTATGTACGGCTTGCCGTCTCCATGAATGGTGCATTTCATTTCTTAACTATAAATGATTATGTAATATTATAATTACATGTATATTCTGGATATATATGATATATATGATATCCAAATCATGAATATCATTCTGGATATAATGAACCTTTGACCACACGAACAACATGTAATTGTAAGAAGTCCACTTTCGACTTAAGAACCAAATATCGACAAAACAAACATTATTAACTTAAATGATTACATAATGTTTATAACATGGTAATAAGTGATATAAAAGTAATAATGAACTTGAAAAATGTTCTTAATCAAGTAGAAATTAACTCAAGTTTATTATTCAGGACGTTAAAGAACGATCGAGTCAAGTCGGACCCGAGGTAAGGGACTTCGTCTCAATCTCCATTCATTGAGGCATATTTCATTTTATACACAACTTTATTTTATACGGTGTATAAACCACTTTGAATTTTAATTTTATACAAAAGGAATCTTTTTCTACGAAGTGTTTTACAAAACGACAAAAAAATAATGGTTATTTTAACGTACGTTTTGACAACGACCTTTTTTGTCGCCGTGAGTATTATTTGGTCTTTGGATTCCTCAACAAGCCGTAATGTTTTTTTAAAATGAAATAAATACCATATACTGATTTATGTATTTTGGTATTGAAAGGGGTTTTTTATAATGGATTTGTTATGTCAATATATTTAAGTGATATATTGTGATCAAAGTGTGGAAATGTTTTCTTTCCATTATATTTCTTTTATGTCTTATGATTTTATAATGGTACATGGACATTTGACGGGTGGTTACATGATAAACCATATGACGGGTGGTTCCATGAATTCTAGGACGGGTGGTTACGTTATAACCTCCAATGCATTGGGTATGGAAGTCGGTCGTATGGCTATTCCATTAAGTGATATGTGTGGAAGTCGACCGTATGGTTATTCCATTTAAGTATGTTTATGTCCCAAGTTACCTTTATATGTTATGTGTTCTTTATATGGGTTTTATGGTAATCTTTTGGTTACAAAAGGGTAAGTATTGATCTTTTATTCAGTGAAGAGTTTTTACTACTTCATAAAGGTGAAAATTTTTACTTTGATATAGTATACATGGTTTACATGTTGTTTTGAAAAACTAACAGTTTTCATTCTTTGTGTTTCCCTTAATGAGATTTTTATGCTCACCCCAAGTTTTTTTTGAAATGTTTTTCACAGGACTTAATGTGGAATACGGTCAAGGATGGGATCAAGGTAAAGTCATGCTATATAAAACATGGAACTAGACATGTTTCTTTTTAAGAGTTTTTATTCTATGAAAACTTAGTAGAAGTTTCTACTTTGTAATCTTTTGTGATGTAATAGTTATGTCCTAATTCTCTAAAACTCTAAACCTGAAAAGATCATCAATGTGAATTATTCATTTAATTCAATATTAAGTAAGGTTTAAGGCCGGGACCTTATAATAACACATGTCATAATTATATTTTCTAAGAAATTAACAATAATGGGATTCCTTGGGTTGATTTTCAGACCCCATGGAGCCACATGGATTGGAAAATGACATTTTATAAGAATTAATATAAAGTATAAAAAAATATAACATAAACATGTATCTTTCACTAAAACAATTTTTATATATGGTTATATAATATATCTATTAGAATATAAAAATTCATAATTAAGGTATAACTATTTTCTAAATCTTGGTTTTTTATTTAAAATTTTTAGGCATTTTATAATTATATATATTTATGACACAATTATGATGGAGTGATTAACTAATTAACGAATGATAAAAATTAACGAATTTATAAAGATTAAAATAATTGTATTTTGAATATTTTTATTCCATAAAAAATTTCTTGAATTCATTGACTTATTATATATGTGTTAATTCTTTTGGTTCGAAGGAATTAATTTTTTTATGACTTAAACAAAGAAATTATTAAATTGTGTAAAAATTGCCATAAATGAGTTTTTAAAAACATATACTATTTTATTAAATGATATTAAATGCATAAAAATCTATGATTCATAAAAAACTTCTATAATGATAAAATTTTCATTAATGGTCCACTATAGGTTCACTTGTCCTTTTATAGTAACTAAATTAACCTTGTAGTAAAAAAATACAACAAGACATGGTAAGAGTTAAACTATTTAACTAAGAGTTAATCCAAAACGATGAGAATAAAAATATAATAATAACTTGTCTAAAAATTATTGGATTATAGTTATTCCAACTGAAATAATATTATATTCAATTTAAATTATTTTTGGTCAATTTTTAATTTAAATTTATTTTATAATAAATTAATATTTCAAGACTTTCCTAAAGAGCTCCTCCCCACTTTTATAAAGAGAAACCAACTCAACCCACGTATTCACACCTACAAAGACCTTTTTCATGTCCAAAATCAGACCAAATATCTTCCCAAATTCCTTAAAATAATCATTGTGAAAACAATTTTGGCATAAATCAAACATAAGGTGTCCTTTTGTGCAAATGAATAGGAAACACCCGATAAATAGGATATCATTTTATCCCATCTTTCAAAATTCTTTTCTTCTTCCACTTCCTATTATTAATTTATTAACATAATAAACTAATAACTCAAAAATATAATATATTCTGATATGTTGTTAAGATTATGGACAATAATATTCCTTTTTTTCCCATACTATGAAAATCAATACCACCATGTGTGCGTATGTACATCTTACCCTCTCCACAGAGTTGTGTAAATTTTTTTTCACGTACACATTATATGAAAGGGTATAACGATGAATATAATCTATATAAATATACATATAACATGACATTTATTTTATAAAATTCATATTCCATCCAAATACATTCCATTTAACCATTAAAGAAATGATATCATCGCTCGTGCGTACGTACGTCATATAGTCTCAAGGATGCGATGAGACCCATCTTCCATGTTCACCATCCCAGAATCATTATAATAATAAATGTTAATAACAATTATGAAATAAATGAAATAATAATTCTACCAGTCTGATATATATATATATATAGACATATATGTCATTCACTCACTTCCATACGATAAGAAAACAGAAACAACGTTCATGCGTACCTATGACCTACAGTCTCCATGAATGGTGTGTTACATTTTATTTATCTTTATATTATATATATTTATATTAAAAATATATATGATATGTAAATCATATTATAAATTCTGGAAGTATGTAAATTATGATCTATGTAATTTAGAATAATATGTCAAAACACGTATAATAAACAAAGCGATATTACCAAAAATGTTTCATTAACTTGGAATTGTTAATAAACGGGTAATATAAAGTCATAAAAGAATCATATATGATATAATTAATATTATTATTATTCTAATATAAGTTAATAATATATTTAAAAACATTATACTAGAGTTTTAGTCACGTATGGAGTGTATCATATCTAAGGTAAGTGTTAATTCACTAATCTCATTATTATCCGAGATTGTTTATGTGTAAGTATTTTATGGGAAAAAATTTACATACTAGTCTATGTTTCATAAAGGAGTTATCAAAAGATTTATATTTAAGGTACTATTTAACAAAACATAATTATAAGGATTAAATTTTTTTAAACCTTTCTCATTAATGTTCATGTTTTCAAAATGGCACTAAGGATTTATTTTATAGGGAAATGAATATTGAAAATGTTAATAGATTTCAAAGGATTAAATTTGGTATGGGGAAATTTGATTAAAAATATGTTTTAAATATATTCATTTATAAAATGTGTGATTTTTAAATGATTTCATGAAAAATAGATATTTCTCCCCAAGAGTTTTACTGATCATTTTATATAATTTCAACATCCTTTATTGGGTATTTTAATTGATTGAGGTAGATTTATTATAATAAAATATTCCATATTATATTCAATGAGATGGTAAATGTATGACTATATATGTGTTATTTTTATACTATTCATGTTTTACTGTTAAATTATTGACATTTCTTTTGTTTGTTTTAATATGAATGTTTATTTTATGTTTCACCATTTTCGTATGAGGAATGCATTGGACTTCATCTGTGATGGGCGAGGACCGCTATAGCCCCTTGATGCATTGGTAAGTCTCATGAAAGAAACTATTGTCATAGAACAAGGCCTTGAAAAAAATTTGTGAATGGTCTTAGAATAAGTCTTTGACATATTAGTTTTTATGTTCGACATTATGCATTCTATCATTAGGAAATTATTTATTATATATAATTATTCGATTAGTATAATATCCATGTGAACATTTATATGGTAACGTTTAATTTATTTTTTCAATATTATGTTCAGATTTATGATTAAAAGGATGTTTTTTTATTATCCATATTTTATTAAATGTTTATTTATTTTTCTGAATTATTTACTCTTACAGAGCATCAGAGCTCACACATTTATTATGTTTTATTTTCCCAGGATTCCAAGAAATGTATTATGATGGATCTGAAGGGTTAATCTATGAGAATAGTGTAATTATAAAATACTTATTTATTTTCTGTTTTTTTTAGAAAGTGTAATGTGAAGATAATGTATTTAATATATTTTCCAAGACTTGTAAACTAATCAGTCCTTCGGAAATTGTTTTTTCTTAATCATGCCAATATATTAAAATAGTGCACTGGATCTTGGTAAATGTTATCATGGAATTACAATTTAAATTGGTAACATTAAACATATCACAATTGTTTTCTAGATCTGAATTTAATCCCAACAATGACACAATAAAATCTATGGGTAATAGTACAACCCAAAAAATGTTACTTTTCTTCCTCCAATTGGTATTGGAATTTGATTTAACATGATTTCTCAATATAAAATTTGATTACATCTTTCAAATATCATAATTCATACCATCAATATAATTATTAATAACATTTCCCAAGAATTATTGATTTTTTTCAACATTCTTGAACACATTATTAGACTATCTATGATTTTCCCTATATAGATTATCAATCTGTATAAATTTTTGATTCCCTATAAAGATTATAGGTCCTCAAAACATTAATATATAGGAATATTTATTTTACATAAAAATAGTGTTTTATAATTTATATTTTATACTCCATATTGACATTAATCTTTCTGTTCGGAAATCAATTATTTTCGATAATAATTCTTCAAGAAATATAAATCACTCCTTCCAGAATATATTATATGTCTATAGAACAACAATCCAAATATATTTTTAATAATCCATTAATGGCTCAATGAATATGTCAATATCATTTCCAGGATTATGTGGTCCATATATAAATATAACCATGATAGTAAATGAATTATTCACGTAAATCCAAGAAGAAATTTTAAAATGTGAATGAAAATAAACCAAGTAATATGGGCAGTATGTGTTAGGTGATATGGGTTCAAACCATCATAGGATTATCCCATTCATAAATTTTGAGGATAAACTAGAAAATCTAGATGTATTATATCAATTTTTATCCAATGAAACCCATCTAAAGGATGTAATATTTCACCATTATCCATATTTATTTTATCTTTTCCCATAACATATTACTTTCTCTTTTTTCTGAAATAAAACATTTACAAAGCATGGAAATTAAAGGGATGTGCCACATCACTTTATATGGTATGTGAGATTGAGTTCCATATTTATTAGTCTTCCACATTGATGTAAAAATCTATTTTCCCCTACACAAATCAACACTATCCTTCCAAAATAGGTGACATTTTTTGTGAAAGGAATGAATCTAATTACATGAAAATCCACAATTTTAAACTAACATTGATTACATGTAATGATTTTTTATAATAGATGAATCATCATGTAATAAATCACTAACAAATATTAGGTGATATCCAACTCCATTACTAATATTACCATACATTATATTCCAATGATATAATCACATTAAAAACACAAGTTTACACATTTTTTCATTTTCCCAGAATACTAGATTATTCACATCATAAATTATATTTCTAACACTCTCTACATCATTATTATAATCAATGAATGAAAAACGTTTTCTAGTATTCATTTCCACTTTCACTGGCCTACATGAAGATATGGCTTCAAAAATTTGGAAACTAATCAGAAATCAAATTTTCCATACCAATCCATTCTATTTAATCAATATCACTCTTGACGAGATATTTTCTGCCATTTTTAAATCACATGTGATAATTTTTTTGGAAACCATGTTTAGTGATATAGAAACTCACTTCTGCATGAGTAATCTATTGTCTTCCAGCAAACTAAAAACATGATCATCATATCAATCATCCATCTGAATAATTATTAAATGAAAAGACAAAAAAAATTCATACCTCATTCTGAAACTCATCAGTAATATAATAAAAATTGTATATCCAACATCAATACATAATGATAAAAATAAACATAAATTAAATAAATAACATATAGATGAACATAACGTGAAATTGATTTCCTCTTATGATAATCATTAATCATCAGTTACATGTTTTTAAAAAATTCATAAAATACCATAAATATAATTTAAAATTGTATATTTATATGATCCTAGGATATATAATATGTTATTGAGTTCAGTGTATTTTTAAAATTCATTACAAAATTTTCATATTTTTCTAATGAAATAAATATGGTTTTGGAATTAAAGGAATTGTATTAATATAGTCATTTAGTTGGGTGGTACGCAGAATAGATTAGGGCCTCTTAATCAAAAGTGCATGCATAGAACACAACATGTGAAAATAATAACATATGGTTAAAAAAGAGAAAATAATAAAATTGAAATAATATAAAATAAAATGGTTGATTATAAACTTATGAAGAATAATAAAAATATAAAAATATAGAAATATAAAACTTATTTACAAGTGTTAGTGAGAATTTATTTTAAAAAATAATCCAATTTTTCTAATTTAATTTTAGTGATTCAAATAATAAATCATTACAACTAGATTATGGGAAAAATAATAAGAAATTTATAGACATTATTTTTGTTCTTTTTTATGGCTCGTGATCAATGCATCACATATATTCTAGGGGGGGGAGGTGCATCATTTCAATTACAGGAGGGTGTTTTAATAAATAATTTAAATAGAGGAGTGTTATCGGGATCAAAACAGTAAAAATAATTTTAATGGCACAATAGAACACACAAAACCACAATATTCAATATTTAAACATTTCAAATTCCATGATAGTCCATCTTAATTGTGGAATTTCAAAATAATTTCAGGGCAAAATGGTCCCTAGTGCAACCTAGGGCCTAATGGTGCACGATGGCCCAGACCATTAAAAACTATGCCTATTTGGGGGATTTCATTCATTATCTGAGAAATTATTTCATATAAATATCATCAATGAAGTGTTACATGCATTATAGAAATACCATAATGTATCTATTGATGTCCAAACATCCCAACCCAAACTAATGATAAAAGGATAAAAGAACATAAACATTCATTATAAGTGTTAATAAAAATTATTATGAATCATTTTGAGAATATAAAAAAGGTATTTTAATAAAAAAAAATTGTTTAGTTATATATGAGAATAATAAACATAGATTAACATGTTTGTAGTTTTAATATAAACTTATAATTTTGGACTAAAAAACTGAGTTATCATAAAAAGTTGGGGGAAAACTATAACCACAAACATTTACGAGAACATTATATCTTTAGAAAATATTATAAATGATGGTATTAATATATTAAAATAATATAATTTTCAATATTCAACCAACTTATATAAATATGTTATTTAACATCCCAATCTTCCACGATATGTTTCTCAATCAATAATGCAATAGCTTGCATTGTACGCAAGTTCGAGATTCTAACACACCGCGACCAATCAAAATAGCCATTATAAAGAGTAATACCCAATTTTTAAAGTTATATATATTTTATATTTCAAAATGGACTTCATTTTTGGATTCGTAATATCGAAATTAGCCTATGTTGAATTTTAGGTATTTTTCTAAGAACTTCCGATTTTTTATGAATAGTGAAAAATACTTAAAAACAAATTTTTTAATCAAATTAATTTATAGTGATAAATTATAATATTGAGTGGTTTTAAAGTATAATTAGAATATATTTTTACCATTTTATCCAATAGTGGTCATTAGAATTAATTTCACTTTGAAATTGGATATAAACAATTGTCCATCTTTTGATATATATTGTTTCATAAAAACACGTTATTTGTTGTGACAGCGGAAATTAATTATAAAATTAATTAATGAAAATTATATGTTTGGAATTTTTTAAAATAGACATCATTTTTTAATTTGGAATATCAATTATATCTTAGGGTGAAATTTTGGCATTGTTTTGAAAAACTTCAATTTTTGATGAATAGTGAAACCACTAAGTGGTAGTTAAAAAATTGATTTTTCATTTAAATTAAACATTAAATCCTTTGTAATTTGATTTTCAAAAATATGACATACATGGTTGTCATTAAGAAATAAAATTTGTTTCAATGGGATTAAAATAATATTTTGGTGAATAGTAACTTTTAAGTTTAATTAATCGCGATTAAAGGTAATTAGTGAAATTTAAGGTAAAGATAATGTTATAATAATATGAAATGACCATGACACATGTCTTACCCCTCTTGGATGAGTCATGTCCGAACAAGTAAATCCATGGGTCAACTTGGGGACCCCATGGAGCCAATTTGGTAGGAAAATGACATTAAAAACATTTTATTTAATGTTAAAATAAAAATGTCACAAACATGAGTTGTTTTACAAAAAAAAATTACATGGGTTAATACAATTCATATTTTTGACTATAAATATTCATTCGAAATATTAAAAGATTTTATACATCAGGATAGTTTTTTTATAATTTTTAGACATTAAATAAATTAAATTATTTATGACACCATGATGATGCAGCGATTACCTCATTAATTAATGATTTAAATAAAATGAAATTATAATGTTAAATCTAAGACTTAAACTTGTCCAAAACCTATTAGATAAGTATATTTAGAACCCTTATCACCTTAGCCTAAAAATATATAAGTTTGGGACCTTTAAAATCCGAAATGCATTATATAATAAAGTAACATTTCATGACATTCCAAGAGTGCCCCTCATCTCCTCTTATAAAAGGCCCCCACCACTACCACCTTATTCCCACCATCAAAGCCATTTGGATCGGCCAAACTCTGCCCAAATACTCTCTCAACTTTCCTCTCTTACTCATAGAATCCACACTTTGGGAATAAGTCTTCCCAAGGAAGCTTTTGGCTCAAATCAAAAAGAGATACTCGATTTAAAGGTAATGTCTTCTCTTACGTTGTATTGTTTTATTTTGCTTCTCCAACCCTCTAAACTATTTTTATTCTTTTATTTTGTAAGAACACCATTATCCTCAACATACTTGTATGTTTTTATGAGAAATATTTTATTTACACTTACACACACCTTCGTCTAACGGTTAAAGAACATATTGTTTCTGTGGGTGGCGAATTACTGCCTCACGAAACGATGATTGTTCAATCTTCTTTTAACACCTCTCATGGTGGCCATTATGATGACACTATTTTTTATATATGATATATATTATGTTTATGGTTTCCTTATGATTCTGTATTTTTCATTTATGGCATACCTTTATAATTTCCATGATGGGTAAACGCGATAATTTCATTTTAGAATGTGCGGACTACCACCCCCTCAAAGTGATTTGGATCGTTAATGCCATATGTGGGATGTATAAAGGATGGAGTAAATGATATTATATATTATATTATACTGGAATTTTAATATACCTTTATAAAATTATGATTTCATTCCATTAAATATGAAATAGAAATGAAATTAGCGTTCATGCATACGTACGGCTTACCGTCTCCATGAACGGTGCATTTCATTTCTTACCTCTAAATGTTATGTAATATTATAAATGAATGTATATACTGGATATATATGATATATATGATATCTAAATCATGAATATAATTCTGGAGATGATGTATATTCTACCACATAAACAACTTGTAAATATAAGATGTTTATTGTTGACTCAAGTACCAAAGATCGACAAAACGACCGTTATTAACTTAAATGACTACATAATTTTCGTAACAATGTAATAAGTGATATAAAAGGGATAATGAACTTGAAAATTTTTCTTAATCAATTATAAATTAACTCTTGTTTATTATTCAGGAGGTTAAAGAATGGTCGTGTCAAGTCGGACACGAGGTAAGGGAAATTCTTAACCCATTTTCTATTCTTTGGGTTAATCTCATACTTTCAAATTATTTCATGATATTATTATGTCCTATCTTGTATTTTTACTTTCTTTATGTATACTTATAGTGAATACATATAATAGATATATTTTATTTTAGAATTATCTTTGTAAGGGTCTTCATCTCAATCTCTATTCATTGAGGCATATTTTGTTTTATACACAAATTTCTTTTATACGGTGTATAAACCCCTTTGACTTTTACGTTTATTCAAAAAGGAATCTTTTTATATGAAGCGTTTTACTAAACTACAAAAAGGATGTTTTTCTTGTTGTACGTATGCGGCGACAACAACTTCCCCGCCGTCATGACCATTATTTGAGTTTCGGCTTCCTCTACAAGCTATAAAATTTTCTTAAAATGAAAAATAAATACGAAGTTTTAATTTTCTTTTATTTTGGTATTGAAAATGGTTTTGAAAGTGTTTTTATTATATAAATGTGTTGTATTGATATCTAGTGATTGAAATGAGGAAATGTTATATTTCCTTTATGCATGTTTTATGTGATATGATTATGTTATGGTTTATGATATGTTTAAACCTATTCATATGGGGAATGCATTGGACTTAATAAGTGACAGGTGGAGCCCGCTATAGCTCCTCGATGCATCGGTAGGTCTCATGAAACAAACTAGTGGCTAGGCACGAGGCCTTGACAAAATCTTATTTGTGGTCTTGGAACGAGGCCTTGGCTACGTGGTTATGATAGTCTGGCATTATGTATTCCATCATTATGAAAGTAGTTATTGATATTGCATGTGATTATTCGACTAGTATAATATCCATGTGAGTAAGTAAATGGAATTATTTAAATTTATTTTTGACATATTATGATGAAGTTCGAGTTTAAAAAGGCTTTTGTTTTAGTTATAGATTTCCTTAAATGTTAATGTTTATTTATGAAAGCTTCTGCAATATTGTTATCCTTACTGAGCATTTGAGCTCACCCCTTTCAATGTTTTAATATTTTCCAGGATTTGAAGAAGTATTTTATGAATGACCTGCAGGGATATTCATAAGAGGATATGAGTGTGGACTATGGAGACTTTTTTATTGTAGTTTTTCACTTTATGATGTAATGTAACATTTATGAATGTATCTAGTGTTTCCAAGGATACTAAAGTAATTGTTCTTTCGAGACTTGATATTTTGTGATCATGCCAATGTTATGCAATAATGCACCAACTCTGGGTAACTGGGGTCGTGGCGTTACAGTTGGTATCAGAGGAAGTTTAGTACTAACCTTGGAAGATAGATTTAGATAAACTCTGATTAGAGCACATAGCCCGAAGATAGATTTTGAGGATTAGTATAGAAGAACCTCCTAAGATTTTGGTATTATAGAGATTTTGTGAGTTTTCCCAGAAATACATCCCTGTCTGGATACGAGCAGGTAGAGACAGCTCTGGCACAGATGTACCAAGGGGTAAAACCCGAAAACACCACTTTGAGCTAGACTCGAACAGGAACTGGTGCACGACAACGTGCCTTGCTGCACTCTTGGTTACGACACTTCTGGGGGATATACTTAGGATAATTATCATTTTCTTTACAAACCATTATTAAGGTCTTATGAGTACATACTTCCACAAAGAAAACATTTTTATTATTATGGATTATATCCATAAATATTTTAATTTATGTTATGTGTTTTACAAGTATGGAATTATGTATTTCGATTCATAAACTAATCTAGTTTATGACATTGTTTAGAAATGGCGCTTAGTGGGAGGAATGGAAACTGTATCAATGCACGCACTCCGTGTAGGGATTGACCTCCTGCTCAAGATAAATATTGTGGAGCTGGAGATAGAACTGGTCCTGATCAACTTATTACCATACTGGGACAACTCACTCAGGTTATGAATAATAACCTTACTCGTATGGAGCACCCTGATCCGCAACGTGGAGGATCAATGTTATACCGCTTCATGAGGCAACAACCGCCAAAATTTAATGGGGTTACAAATCCATTAGTAGCTGAGAAATGGATAATCTCCTTAGAGAAAATATTCCATGCCTTGGGGAGTGGTGAAAGGGAGAAGGTCGTCATGGTAGTCTACCGCCTCACTGGAGATGCCGATCAATGGTGGTCGCTGATTCAAAACACAAAGGAAGATGAAGAAGTATCAAGTATGGAATGGATGGAGTTTAACAAAATGTTATTAGAAAAATACATTCCACATGACCATCGAGCAGTTATGGAAAGGCAATTTCTGAGTCTGAGGCAGAAGGAGGAAGAGAATTTCGCAAAGTATGAGGCTAACTTTACAAGGTTAGCGAGGCATGCTGCAGATTATATACATAACCCAAGAAGTAATATCGATCGTTTCTTTGATGGGTTAAAACCATTTCTTCATCGAGCCTTAGTCTCACAAACCTTCTGGTCGTACAAAGATATTGTCTCATGTTCTATCAGGATAGAAAAGGAATTCTCTAAATCTTATGACAATAAAGTAAATCAAGAGAAGAAGATAATGGTGCAACAAGAGACAAATAAAGGGGAAAAGGGAAAGAAGGATTTTCCATTATGCGATAATTGTGGGAAGAATCACCCCGGTACTTGCCTAAAAGGAATTGGAGTTTTTAATAAATGTGGAGAAAAAGGTCACCAGGATCGTGATTGCAAGGGAAAGAAAGAGGGTATCAATGTTGAATGCTACAATTGTAGAGAAATGGGGCATTATGCAAATGAATGTCCTAAGAGTTAGGGAAACATACCTCAGAAAAGGCCAACGGATCAAGGAAAATCTTATGTTGTTACTATAGTTGAAGTGGAATAATTAATGTATTGGTGCTTTTGGACTCAAGGATTATATATGGGTTATATGAATAATGTGATATATATACGGATTGTACTGTAGTACTTGTTTATTTCATTAAGGTTTTAATATGATGAAGGTAATCATATTTTTAGTATGTGAAAATAAGAGAAAATTTACTTTGTTTGGGGAATCTGATGTTACAATTGATTTTGGAATTTAGAGACCTTTTAGAGAAAGTCTGGAAAGAGGTATTTTGGATAACTATAAAGGTTGGAATGGATTAAGTTGAACCTTGGATGGTATTGTTTAAGGTTAAAAAATTTCTGAAGATTACTTTTGGAATATTATAATACTATATTTTTATGAAAAGGACAACCTACAGGTCGGGGGATAACCCGTCACGTCGGACAAAGCTGCAAGAATCGAACCCACAACCATAGTGCGACAGGCCTTTATTACCTACCACTAGCCTACAGGAAGTCCCTGGTTATTACAAAATAGTTTTCCTAATCTAAATGGTATGTGTTAATATTTGTAACCTTGTACGATTAGGATAAATATAATATTTTTTAGTGAAAGATGGGTTTGTGGTAAAAAAAATTTAAATAATGAATGTCTACATGAAAAGTAAGTATATTTCCTTACGTTCTTAGTAAATCTCCTAAATAAATTCCTCAACTTTATGAAAGGTAACTTAAAACAAAAATGTTGTCGGTTAACTTTTCCAATAGGGGAATCAATGACTGTTTAACCAATCACAAGTTTGTGATTTTCTTATAGTTAACTTTCTCCAAATCCTGTTTTCTATTACTCTCCATCAGAACTTGATGGTTTGTTTTTCTTCCATATCCATATTTTCATAGAATCCTAGTATGGGCTAACTCGGGTGACCTTTGTACTTCTCTTTCTTTCTTATAATGTGATATTTTTATTAACCTTATTTCTGATGTGGGTTTTCCACAAAGGTATTTTCTATTTTCAACCTTCTATATTAAATTTTTTTTCAAATTACGAGGTCTCAATTTATTGAAGTAGGGGATAATGTAACACCCCAAGCTTCCACGATACGCTTCTCAATCAATAATGCAATAGCTTGCATTGTACGCAAGTTCGAGATTCTAACACACCGCGACCAATCAAAATAGCCATTATGAATAGTAATACCCACTTTTTGAAGTTATATATATTTTATATTTCAAAATGGGCTTCATTTTTGGATTTTGAATATCGAAATTATCCTATGTTGAATTTTTTGTATTTTTCTGAGAACATCCTATTTTTTATGAATAGTGAAAAATACATAAAAACAAATTGTCAATCAAATTAATATATAGTGATAAATTATACTATTTAGTGGTTTTAAAGCATAATTAGAATATATTTTTACCATTTTATCCAATGGTGGTCATTATAATTAATTTCACTTTGAAATTGGACATAAACAATTGTCCATTTTTGATATATATTGTTTCTTAAAAACATGTTATTTGTTGTGACAGCGGGAATTAATTATAAAATTAATTAATGTAACTTATATGTTTGGAATTTTTTAAAATATACATCATTTTTTAATTCATAATATCAATTATATCTTAGGGTGAAATTTTGGCATTGTTCTGAAAAACATCAATTTTTGATGAATAGTGAAACCACTAAGTGGTAGTTAAAAAATAGATTTTTCGTTTAAATGAAACATTACCACTTCTGTGATTTTATTTTCAAAAATATGACAGACATGGTTGTCATTAAGAAGTAAAATTTGGTTCAATGGGATTAAAATAATTTTTTGGTGAATAGTAACTTTTATGTTTAATTAATCACGATTAAAGGTAATTAGTGAAATTTAAGGTAAAGATAATGTTATAATAATATGAAATGACCATGACACATGTCCTACCCCTATTGTATGAGTCATGGACGACCAAGAAAATCCATGGGTCAACTTGGGGACCCCATAGAGCCACTTTGGTTGGAAAATTACATTAAAAACTTTTTATTTAATGTTAAAATAAAAATGTCACAAACATGAGTTGTTTTACTAAAACAATTTTTACATGGGGTTATACAAGTCATATTTTTTACTATAAATATTACTTAGAAAGATAAAACGATTTCCTACATCATGATATTTGTTTTATAATTTTTAGACATTAAATAAGTTAAATTATTTATGACACCATGATGATGCAGCGATTACCTCATTAATTAACGATTTAAAAAAAATGAAAAGATAATGTAAAATATAAGACATACACTTGTCCAAAACCTATTGGATGAGTATATTTCTAACCCTAATCACCTTATACTCTAAATATATATGTTTGGGACCTTTAAAATCCTAAAATCATTATATAATAATGTAACATTTCATGACTTTCCAATAGTGCCCCTCCTCTCCTCTTATAAAAGGCCCCCACCACTACCACCTTATTCACACCTTGAAAGACATTTGGCTCGGCCAAACTCTGAAAAAATACTCTCTAAACATCCCTCTATTACTCCTAGAAGCCTCACTTTGGGAAGAAGTCTTCCAATGGAAGCCTTTGGATCAAATCAAAAAGAGTTACCCGATTTAAAGGTAATGTCTTCTCTTACATTGTTTTGTTTTATTTTGCTTCTCCAGCCCCCTAAAATCTTTTTATTATTTCCTTTTGTAACAACACCATTATCCTCAATATAATTATATGTTTTTATGAGAAATATTTTATTTACACTTACACACACCTTCTTCTAATGGTTAAAGAACATACTGTTTCTGTGGGTGGCGAATTACTGCCTCACGAAACGATGAATGTTCAATCTTCTTTTAACACCTCTCATGTTGGCCATTATGATGATACTATTTTTTATATATGATATATATTATGTTTATGTTTTCCTTATGATTATTTATTTCTCATTTATGGAATACCTTTACGATGTCCATTATGGTTTAACGCGATAATTTCATTTCAGGATGTGCGGACTACTGCCCCCTCAAAGTGATTTGAATCGTTAATGCCATATGTGGGATGTATAAAGGATGTTGTAAATGATATTATATATTATATTATAATTGAATTATAATATACCTTTATATCATTATTATTTCATTCCATTAAATATGAAATAGAAATGAAAGTAGCGTTCATGCGTATGTACGGCTTACCGTCTCCATAAACGGTGCATTTTATTTCTTACCTCTAAATGTTATGTAATATTATAAATGAATATATATACTTGATATATATGATATATATTATATCTACATCATGAATATAATTCTGTAGATTATGGATATTCTATCACGTAAACAACTTGTAATTATAAGAAGTTTATTATTGACTCAAGTACCAAAGATCGACAAAACCACCGTTATTAACTTAAATGACTACAAAATTTTCGTAACATTGTAATAAGTGATATAAAAGGTATAATTAACTTTAAAAATATTATTAAGAAATTATAAATTATCTCTAGTTTATTATTCATGAGGTTAAAAAATGGTCGAGTCAAGTCAGACACGAGGTAAGGAAAATTCTTAATCCAATTTCTGTTCTTTGAGTTAATCTCCTACTTTCAAATTATGTCATGATATTATTATGTCCTATCTTGTATTTGTACTTTATTTATGTATAATTATAGTCAATACACA
Source organism: Viscum album (assembly GCA_963277665.1). Classification (NCBI taxonomy): domain Eukaryota; kingdom Viridiplantae; phylum Streptophyta; class Magnoliopsida; order Santalales; family Viscaceae; genus Viscum; species Viscum album. The sequence goes on from OY728158.1 coordinate 439,683,736, forward strand.
TAATATATATATTTTATTTAAGAATGATCTTTTTAAGGGACTTCATCTCAATCTCCATTCATTGAGGCATATTTTGTTTTACACACAAATTTCATTTATACGGTGTATAAACCCCTTTGACTTTTACGTTTATTCAAAAAGGAATATTTTTATACAAAGATTTTTACTAAACGACAAAAAGGAATTTTTTTCTTGTTGTACGTATGCGGCGACAATGACTTCTCTACTACCGTGACCATTATTTGAGTTTCGGCTTCCTCTACAAGCTATAACTTTTTCTTAAAATTAAAAATAAATACAAAGTTTTAATTTTATTTGATTTTGGTATTGAAAATGGTTTTGAATGTGTTTTTATTATATCAATGTGTTTTATTGATATCTAGTGATTGAAATGTGGAAATGGTATGTTTCCTTTATGCATGTTTTATGTGATACGATTATGTTATGGTTTATGATATGTTTAAACATATTCATATGATAAATGCATTGAACTTAATAAGTGATGGGTGGAGCCCACTATAGCTTGTCGATGAATCGGTAGGTCTCATGAGACAAACTAGTGTCTTGGCATGAGGCCTTGACAAAATCTTATTTGTGGTCTTGGAACGAGGCTTTGGCTACGTGGTTATGATAGTCTGGAATTATTCATTCCATCATTATGAAAGTGGTTATTGATATTTCATGTGATTATTCAACTAGTAGAATATCCATGTGAGTAAGTAAATGTAATTATTTAATTTTATTTTTGCCATATTATGCTGAAGTTCAAGTTTAAAAATGATTTTGTTTTAGTTATACATTTCCTTAAATGTTAATGTTTATTTATGAAATCTTCCGCAATATTGTTATCCTTACTGAGCATCTGACCTCACCCCATTCAATGTTTTAATATTTTCCAGGATGTGAAGAAGTATTTCATGAATGACCCGTAGGGATAGTCAAAAAAGGATATGAGTGTGGACTATGGAGACTTTGTTATTGTAGTTTTTCACTTTATGATGTAATGTAACATTTATGAATGTATCTAGTGTTTCTAAGGCTACTAAACTAATCAGTCTTTCAAGAATGATCTTTTGTGATAATGGAAATGTTACGCAATAATGCATCGACTCTGGGTAACTGGGGTCGGGGTGTTACATGTTACCCACTATATAATTCAAACAGACAATTTTGGATCATTGACTTATGGAAAATAATTAATATTTTAAAAAATATTTAATAATTTGTATGTTTCGAAATACTATAATACCTACCAACACATGATGTGTATAGGTAAGAGTTAAATACAAATTTTTTCACCAAAAAATAATCTAAAAGGGTGATGTTAAAACCTAAAATAAGTAAACATGTCCTGATATATAGAATATATCTAATTTAAAAAAAATTAAATAAATTGGAATTGGTCAACGCTCGGTGATGTTTTTCTATAATAAAATAAAGTGTTTACATAACATGTCATCCTATGGAGACTATAGAATCTCTATAAGAGGGGATAAAATATGAAAGTCAGTGGAAACATGATGGCATGATGATAGATTAATATAAGAAAATAAATTTTTCTATAAGATTTAGATTTGAATATCTTGTTAAATTCCATGATTTTTGAAATATATATTATCACTATTATGAGGAGTTCTAGTAAATAATAATCCATCAACACCCTTATGTTAATGTGATCAAATGTCCATGATAACTGTTTATGAATGAACATAATATTATTTATTCTTCCCAAGGTTAAAAATTAATGATGAAGGGTGTTGATGAATAAATACACAAGAAGTTAGTAATTAATTATTAAAGGGATACCAAACCATTATGTAAAAGTTTTTTTACTTTGGAAAAAATTGCACAACACAGAAAATTGTAATATAGACATGAATGTTATGTTAAATGGATGTAAGATGAAAACCAAAAAAAATCCATCCATAATAGAGATTATAATATTATATTTTGGATTGATTCTCTTTCTGAGGATGCTAAAAGGCTACCAAAAGGTATAGCTGAATGGTTTTCATATAAGTTATTGGAAGGTGCCTATTGGCATGACCAAATTCTTACAATTATATGACTATTTTTCCTAGTCATTGGAAGAACAAAGGGAATATAAAAATAACTCTTTCCACAAATAATGATAATACAAATATGGATGATACACACATAAATATTGATTCTCATGTTAATAATGTTTTTCAATAGTATGTGCATCATATTTGGAAGGCTATATAAAAATGGTATAAGATTTGAATGATAGTTGTTCCTTTATATCTAATGTAAGGAGTCCAATTACAGTTAATAATATAGGTGATTTAATGAAGAGAACAATAATATTATATGAAATTAAGAGACAAAAAGGGAACAATGAATTAATAATTGTGAGTTCTAGACATTGTTTTCATATTCGTAAATGATGGTATTGTTTGAGAAATAACACTCAGCCCCACTTCTATCATTAATGATCTAATAGATGTCCAATTTATACTTATATTTTATTGTTCATGAATCATTGAGAGGTAATTTGAAGTGAATCATGAATATGGATAAAATGGTGCACATTATAATTTCCATAGAAAATTCAATTATTATCCCCCATGAACTATCTCAATTTTTATTCATATCTCAATTGGTAACAAAAAACTCAAATGATGTTATACATGCCTAGAAACAAAAATGATTAAGAATGGATGGTATAAATTGAGGGGGGGTACTAAATAAATATAATATTCTAAATATTAATTATTTCACAATAATATGTAATTATAGAAAGATATCATGGGATTGAATAAAAAGGATTATAAACTTTCTTAAAAATATAAATGGACAACGCCATGAGGAAGAAAGTTGAATATAATATTACATGGTGGTTTATTAATGGATAATCAAGTTGTCTATATGTTTCACATTTTATATCTTGTGAATATTAGACAAAGTGTACATTGAGTATTCTATTTGATAGATCATTTTAAGGAAAATTAGGATTCCACCATTCTAACATGTATGTAATTAAACACATGGAATGTGAATTAATTCATTTAGAGAATACAAGTTTCTTAATATTTGATGAGACTGATATGATAACTCCATCCATTGGATGTTTTTTTTAATAATTATGGTTATGAATAATATTTCAATTCCTCCCAAAAATTATAAAAATGTTTTATACAAACATTCCATCCTTTTCATTTATAACCAATTAGATGGAAAAATATTGGATTAGATCATAAGAGATAATAGAATTCAAAACATACTTAAATGGGTAGATTGTTGATCATTTAGATGGGTAATGTTACAATTCTATAATTTCTCATTTAGTTACCTCTAATTTACAATGGAAATTTATATTGGAATATTCCATTATGTTTTAAATTAGAAACTAAATCAAGATAGAAAGAGAATACTAAAGAGAATACCCATGTAATATGGTTAATGGAGCTGGTTGTTTTGCGAGGAACCAATTACATATTATGATTTTTTGAGATATTCATCACGTTAAATAAGTTATCCTTTTAATTATATATACTATATACAATATTTAATAATTTTATTAGGTTCTAGTTATTTTTTACAACATGTGATATGTTATCAAAAAATGTTATTACCAGTTATTATATGATATTAATGTGATATATATTTTGAGAACCCAGAAAATATATATCACACATGAGGTATTATAAATATATTTGATATATAATACATTTATTAATATATTATATGTATGGATATTCCTAAAAGAGATGTATTATAGATCTGAATTAATGAAAACAAAATAATAATTTTGATGCTAAGGCTGAAAAATAGTAATGTTTGGGGAACATTGTATACGTTTTTTTTCCTACTATGTAATTATCAAATTTAATATTCATATGTTTCATTTTTACAATTCATAACCAAAATCTAGTATATATTTGTTTAAAGATATTAATGATTTTTTCTATATAAGCCACATTAATGTTTAGATAAACATCATTTTCCCTTATGTATGAAATATTTACATGAGTGGACATAAATCCCTATCAATGAAAACAAACCTGGACTAGGTAGATATAATTATCTCTCCATGTAATCATATTTTAGGATTTTGATAAAATGAAATAATATTCTTTATCATCAACTCATATAGAAATTATAATTTTATAATGACTGAAAACATAGTTACACGAATTTATAATCTGAGTGTATAGACCATTATATTAATTCCAAATTCCCTAACATTGAAAACACCCTATTGGGTTTGTGATTAAATTAATAAAAATATTATATCTTATAATTAATAATAGTGATGATGATCATTGACTGGAGGGTAATCCAATAGACATTTTAATGAAATAAAATTTGGATTTTGGATTTCAAGAATTATAATAAAAATAAAATCTAATGATTCTTGGATATTCTATCAAGATCCAAAAATCATGGATGATGATGATAGATGGGTGTTGGTTTGGTCATGTCAGAGGTGTGCTGAAGGTGGAAGTGGGGTGACCACCTAGGAGTTGAATCAGAGATGAGATGAGCTATCCATATACGATTAGGGAATCAATGTTAGTGGGTCATATAGTGGACAAATTTTATTGGGGTAGAATCAATGGGTAGTATTGAGGGGAAGTGTCATGTGGGGAAATATGTGGGAAATAGGTTCAGAGAGAGGATAACTTGTGAGGGCTAGGTTGTCGCATATAAGAGATGGTAATGGTAGGGGTACACAAAGAGGGGAAAAGAAGACTAACTTAATTAACCATATTTATAAGGTTTTTAGTAATCCATTGATTAAAATACCCTTATACACACATTTTAATTAAATTTCTTATATATATTAAGCAATACCTATGAACCTATAAAATATTGGTCATATTATTGTGGAAATAAATCATTTTTATAGTATTGAATTATCAATAAATTGGTTATTTAAAGTCATAGGTAAATCATCTATGGTATTACATAAATTAATATGGTTATATGATAGATTTATAAAAAAATTAATTTATTATATAGGTTGGTTGAACATGTATTTTTATTTTCAAGACATAGGGTAAGGGAATTTCATCTCATTTTCTAACACTTATGATATACATTCCACATTCACCACCCATATAATTAATGACGTGTATATACATTCCTCTAACATGTAATATAATTATTTCCCTTTTTTAAATATATTAAAAGTTCAAATTTATGTTATCCCTTCATGGGGATTTGGATAAAAAAGTTTCTCAAGTTGTAAGGGGATTACTAGTATCACATTTATTATTTTAAGACTTAATCCTTATTCACCTCTTTTTTCTTTTGTGTGGTGTATATGCTTCCCAAAAATTGTATTTTATCATTATCATACATGAATTTAGGGGTATGTAGATATCTTTTTTTGGATCTGTATTTCATGGTGTGTATGGTTAAAATGTTACGAAATCGGTATGGTAATTTTGTTTATTTTTTTTTCTTTGACACATATGTTCTTTTATAGACCCAAATTATTTTATGAGGTTTATATACACCCCTTTGAAATGTTATATTATTAATATAATAATTTTCAAGATATTTTATTATTCACATAATTTTATTATTTCATGGGGATTTTTATTCAAATTTAACAAAGTACTAAAACTTTATTGATATAATCTCTCCATTTATCTGGAATATTTATGATTATAGTTATATATATGAAATATTAGGCTCCATATATATATAATTCTCATCATTTTTCTTCTCCTATGTTTAATAATTATATCATCAGTAAATGGTTAAAAAAATCAATATTTGTTATATAGGATGCTAAGGAATGTATTTTAAAAACATTCGACTATATTTATCTCTTTATTTAGAAATATATTTTATTTGAAAACCATGTATCCTAAAAAATGTTTTGAAAAATTTATATAAATTATATTTTAATCTCATTTAAAAGAAAATGGATTTTAAAAGTTTTTTAGGTTCTAAAAATTATTACAAAATCTATTCAATCTTTAATAAGAAGTCTTCAATATTATTTTCAATTATAGGTTTTTCAAACTATTTTCAATCTACAATATATGTTTTCAAATATATTTTTTTAATAAAAGGTGCTTAATAAATTTCAAGATAAATTTATAAATTTAAAATGATATTTTCAAAGAAATTGTTTTTTAAATTTTATGAATATTCCATTTTTTTAAAGAATATTTTAATAGAAAGGTATTTTTTAAAATATTTTTGTTAAAAAATATGTTTAATGAAATTTTATATGAATAAAAAAATTATCTATGTGATCTCTCAAAATCAATCGCTATATAATATGAAATCCTTTTATGAATGTTTATACTATACTAGGTATAGGATCTAAGGACATCATAATTATTATTTCATTGATTGGATTAGGTTAATGTTGAAACAATTTTTTGTGAAACATGTTTCCATTCCATGGGTAATAAAAGTACAAAATTCTCATGAAACCCACTTATTTCCACTAGTTATTATATAATTATTAATACCATCTCTCTTAAAAATGTTATATTATGATGAAATATTCTTTATAATCATTCATTTTATGGGTTATGATATGATGTTTATGAAACCCATATCTATTTTGGGACATGATATGGTGAATGTTTTCAAACAATATGGAACATTTATGTATGATTTCATTATATTATAGGTGGGACATGTATCTCACTACAATGAATTGATTAAATAATTATATTTATTGAGATATATATGGATGTAATGGAGTGTGAAGATAGTTCAATAAAAGATGTTTTCCATTATAATGGTCTTGGGAGGGATCCTTGAATACTACAATGAATTAGTGAGTGAACCCATACTAATAAGATAGTCTCATGAGTGAATACATAATACTAAGATGGTTTTGGGAGTGATCCAATACTACTAGGATGGTCATGTGAGTGAACCATGATTACCAAGGTGGATTTGGGAGTTTCCCCATACCATTAAGATGGTCATGAGAGTGATCCTTCACTACAATAATGTTTTTTGGAGGTAACCCATACCATTATGATGGTCTTGGGGGTGAACCATTACAAAAATGATTGTTTTGAGAGAGAACCCGTAATAATAAGGTATCCTTGGAAATAAAACATTAATACTATGGATTTCATTGCAATTTTTGTATTTTTCTACCACAATTTCATATCTTATGCCTATGAAATGGGTTCATGACTTATGATCGTATATTTATTTATGATTCATTTTTTATGAACTACCTATATTTATGCCACAAATCACGATTATGATCATCGATATTTATGGTATATTATCCTAATGTTATGATCATGTTCAGATACCTGTATTCTGTTTATTATTCATATAATAACAAACAGTTTATCCTTACATAGAATTTTATATCACCCATTCATATGTTTACTTTACACATGTTATTAATTAGTGTTCTATGTTGTATTACTAAATGGGAAGATCATTTTGGGAGACATTTTATATAAAATCACTAAGTTAGAATAATTTATCTGATTTTTCACAAAAAATAAGGTATTATTGTCCTTAGGCACATACTTTTTTAATGGGATCAATATTTATCTAAAATGAAGTAATATCGAATAATGTTTATCCTTGGTCATAAAATTTGGTATCATATGAAAGGTTTAGTAATCATTTGAAAACTAGGATTTTAATAATTTATTTCGATCCCTATCGATATTTCTACGGATATATATAAAGATTTATCAACGGATAAGTCTAAGGAAAAGTAAATGTTTCAGAAATATTTATTTAATGTTGATAAATTATTGATAGTGTGGTTACCAAGTGACACCAGGAATTTTTGGTTATTACAATTGGATGTGGTTTTGGTATAAATGTTAATATGGGTAACAACCATGCAAACACTGTATATTTCTAGACTAAATCATGAACTAGTGCATGACAATAGCCCTTACTGCACATATATTTTGACACCCCTGGGGGATATTCTTTGGAAATAAAAAAATTTATTATAAACTATTATGAAGGATTAAATAGATTATAAGCCTATGGTGTAATATAATTGAAAGAATGTGTAAACATTTAGATGTCTTATAAGTTATTTTTATAGATTAGGTCGTTTTTCTACTATGATATGAGTTTCCCACAATCTACTATCTGGTATTATTAAATTTATTAAACAATAATGAACTTTGTTAATTTTGAATTTTTTTGATATATAAGGTGTGGAAATTATGAAAATAAATGTACATAGTAGAAATCTAATGATGAGAATTAGGAAGATGGTATAAGTAATTATTATACTACATAAGATAATGACCCCTCATACGACATGTGAAATGTCTGAGACAAGCTAAAGGTATTTTTTTACATTCATAATAGGATTTCTTATTATTTAAATTCTACATTTCTAAATGATTGTCATCACAAATGACTTTTCTCGATTATTGGCCGTCAAAAATTTCCCGTCACAGAAAAAGGAATCACAAATATAAAAAGTTTCAACTGTTCATTATAGAAAAACATTTCTTCAAAGGATATATAGTTTATTTCAAAAAAAAATAGTGAAATATAATGTGAGACCCTTCTGCGACGATTCATCGAAAATTACATTTTTTATGAAAAATAAATAATTATATTATTTATAAATAAATAAAATTAATAATATTTAAAAAACTTTAAAAAATATTTAAAAAATTAAAAAACAAATAAAATTAATAAAAAAATTAAAATACAATATGTCTATCATATAAAATTACAAAATTGTCATGAAAATCTTCAAGAATCATCAATAGTCATCAGGTGGAGGTGGATCACTTGATGGAAAAGGGGAGAAAACTATATACAAAAACCACATTCAGGTCTCCACATATACTCCATCATCTGGTCATCTCTCAAAAGCAGCTGCTCAACCTCCCCCTCCATATGTTTTTACAACTGCGGTATCATCTCCTCCTGATCTCTCTACCTCTCATTATAATCAGTAGTGGATGACTTCATCATTAAAAAATCTATGTGATCTCCATTCTTTCTCACTAATGCCATCATATAATTACCATATTAACTCGTAGGTGTTAGTTTAGAGCTAATACCAATCACTTGACCTTTCTTGATAGCATAGAAAGTAAACTGTATCTAAGCACCCTCGTCAAAACCTGAATCAGTAGTGAAATCTTATACGACCTCCACTTGAATCTCCCATGAATTAGAATTCACAAACATATATGTTTACATTAAATATAATGAAAAATTATAATAACAATAAAATTAATATTGATGAAATTTTTCAGAAAAATAACTAACCAAAATTTGGCGTTTTCGTTCACCTACAACTTCTCTCATACAGGGATCAAAATACATCTTCTTATAAACATAATACTTTGTAATATATGGTTCAGTAGTGTCCAATATAATATAAAAAACATGGTTTAGTTAAAATAAATATACATTATTAAATAATATCACTAACCATATTTCATAGATGTATTCCAAATGTACGACTCTTAGCCCTATGGATAAAATCATTACACCCCCAGATCTGACGCCCAACTATTGATCTCCTCTTCAAAGTATCTCCTAGAAAGAAGGGGAAAAACCCATCCCATAACTAAGTTGATGTATATTTATGATTATCGAAGATGCAAGACTGATCGAAGACAATAACACGAGCTTTATCCATAGATCTCTTTCTGATGTTTTGTAGAAACTGATGATATCCCTTGCTTATATGAGTATCCGAAGCCTTTCAAATATGACTTCTCTTACTATCAATAATTAGAGAAAAAAAATTCACTATGAAAATTAAAATAAATATGTAAGTAAATAAATAAATTTTAGAAATTTATATATTATTTAATAACATAAAATCTAGTGGTTGACCATATGGTCAAACATGACAATGTGTAGCAGGTACCATGATACACATGGCTTGGAAAGATAATTTCTCAAAATCAAACCAGACCGAAAAATGGATAAATGTGAAAAACTATGAAAATTGAAACCAATATATAATCATAAAATTGATATCAAAATTATAACAATTTGTTAATATAAAATAATTTTTTTATCAAACAATTAAACATTTATATATAAATGATTATCAAAATAAATAGATGGTCATCTCTCTAGAATAGGAAATGGAATCAGTAATCAGAGAACTATGGACCCCCTCCTAGTAGGTACAACAACCTGATGATGAATATCTAAATCAAGATCATCATCATGAAGTCTGACATCAGTGAGATAATGTAATTCGTGTTAGTGAGGTTAATCTCCATACATTTGAAACAAATATTCTAACCACAATGAGATTTTTAAAACAAATATGAAATATAGAAAATAATGAATGTCAAAATAAAATAATGTTACCTATTAAAGATTGTTAATACCAATATAATATTTAAAAAACTATTAAATATCATAATATGATAATTAACATTAACAAAAGACCTAAATATAATACATCAATCATCATATTCATCACCATTTTCATCAACATCAATGTCTTCATCATCATCTTTATCATTATCAATACGTATAAGACTTTTTTTATCATCCCTTATAACTTAGTCAACATTACCTATATCATTAGTCCTTAACTAAAGAGTTTAATCAATGATATTTATTCCCCATAATTTAAGAGATATAGTTTGGGATGTTTCTTGAATAATATTAATATGGTTCAGTTCCAAAAAAAATAACAAACTGATTGTCACGTGATTTCATTTTTTTCACATTTCAACAGACATAGAAATCCCTTGAAACATCACATTAATTTTCATGGTAAATATTAATCACATGATGTGACAACATTAATGGTTCATTTAATGAAATAATATTTTTGTATTTAATGTCAACGACTCCATATCACTGATGTAATAACTACCCCTGATCAGTATCACACCAATGCAATTTCAACATTGTAACATAATTTGGTCCCAGATAACATAACACACTTATTTTATATATCATGCCATAAAAGTCAACATCAATTCCCCTTACAATGGTATGAATTCATATGAACATCACTATTCAATGATTTCATTGAGTCACTATATATGCATGAATGGAATCGAAATCCAAAAACCACATACCCATTATAAGATTTTATCAATTTTGATGGAGGGGTTTTGAGCACACATAATCTACTATCAATTTTATTTTCATGTGGTGTTACCTATAAACAAAAAAAATTATTAATAATAGATATAATTGTAATATTGATTTATTATACCATCATAAAAAAGATTACTTACCTTTCATTGAAACCAATATGCATAATTTTGATTTGGACGTTCCTTAAGAGAGGCAGATGTAATTTTTAGAAATTAAATTTTTGATTTGGTCATCATATAGTATTCCAAAAATATAGTGTATAAAGACATATCACTTATAAATATTTTAAAAAATAATAAATAAGTAGTACATACTGAAAATTCATGTCATTTCATCACAATTCAGTAAAACATTAATATGACTCTACTAGAATTCTGGGCATTTGCACACCCTATAGCAGAAGAGTATTAGTGATTTCCATTTGATGGTCACTAAAGGATGTATTTGAAACAAACATTTAGCGGTCACTAGTACAACAGCGGGAAGGTAAGAAAAATTCCACTAGTTTTTAATTTCAGTATTAGGGACCCCCATTTTGAGGTTTCTAATACTGAAACGAAAAACAATAGGATTTTTTCTGCTTTCTTACATGTCTTCTTCGCGGTATTACTCTTCAACATAGCCTACCACCCGATGCTGCTTGCCGCAGCCCCCATCCCATCCCTGTTCAACAATGGTTAACACATACACACCTTGGCTACCTTCCCATAGCCCTCTGGTCTCCCCCAATCATCCCCTAACCACACCCAAATCGACCTTAACGTACATAGACACACTCCGTCCACTGTGAATCTTTCATGGCCAGTGAAGAAAGGTTTTATCAAACCTCTCCCATCTCATCATGTCTCCCGCGTCGCCCAAGACATCCCAGACCAAAAATCATAGTTTTTTGTGGTGGATATTTGGGGCCCACCAAACAACGGCCTTTAAAGGTTGTAGCAACAAGATAAAAACATCGGCCATTTAGCGGATGCTAGGAAGACGATAAAGGGATTTATTGATTGATTTTTGCAGTAGCTAATACTTTTATTTCTAGTAGTGTGAGCTCTATCCAGTTATTCATCTATATTATATCACACACAATATCCCCCAAATCCAAGTTCATGATGTTGAAAAATAAAAACTGACGATCTATGACATCATCAACATTTGTCTCCCTGTGACCCATCCAATTAGGTTTTGAAGGATATTATGGCATTAAATAATAAGAGTAAAAAACTGAAATTTCTTCATGAAAGTATGCTTCTGCAATCAACCCTTCAAATGATTCATTGTAATGCTCTTTCTTGTTTAATTGCTTTTCATACATATCTCAAATTGATACATCCACCATAACTAGACCTCCACATTTAGATTCAAATAGAAAATTCAACATTAAATGTTACATGGAATCAAACTATCATGGTGGAAATATTGTAATCAATTTAAAAAAAACTAAACCAACATCTTTTCTTGATAATTCAATGCATTAGAATCCATTTTCCCACAAAACATATCTCAAAAAATTGGTATTTCGTTCAACACGTCCAATATTTAAGAATTCAATAGCCCTCTATGACCAACATGTTGTAATAATTCAATTATGATATGACAATTGGGAATTTTTAACCCATAATGTGCCAATATTTGACAAAATGTGGGAAATTATAAGCATAACTATCTAGAAACCCATAATTAATAATACATTGACAAAATAATATATGGTTTTATTTACTAAGTGACTAAGATGATTTTTGTTTTATTATTTTGTGTGATCTTTCCTATTCAAATAAATTATGTTACAGACATTTTTAAATCTGTGCAAGATCTAACCATGCCATTGAACTATCTCCAGTTTTACTAGGTTTGTCTAGAAAGGTATAAAACATTTTATAAATAACATTATTCTCAATAAGCATTACATATATCTTATGAAAAACCAATACATCATACAAATATAGAAGGTCCCAAAAATAATCTGCTTTATCCAATTATGATCTCTCAAAAAAACCATTTATCATTTTCTCAATTCTGTTAGTTCCAAACATCACATGAGATATTGTAGATTTAAAGTATTTTAATTGATTACAAAAGAGAACTTCTATAGGTTCATCTGTTTCAATTCAACCTTTTGAAAAACTAATTCTGTTTCTTCAAAATGGAGATCTGTATGATGAAATCTCTAAATAAAATCAACATAATTAACCTTTCTCCCATTACTATTCATAAATTCTTTGTTCTCATCTATGTAGTAGAAACATGATAATAGACCAGGTGTTCTTCATCTCGATAACATACCATACTATGGAAAGTCACTAATCATCAATATTAATGCAACCATCAATATGAAATTATGAATTGCAGTTATATCAAATGTAGTCACACCGTTGTTCCATAAAGAAATTAACTCATCAAATAGTGGTTTATAATAAATATCAATATTATTCCATGGATGTCCTAGAATTAGCATTGTCAATTATATATATAGTTCATTCATCAACATCCATGGAGGAAAGTATTAAATAGTAATGAGTGGAGGCCAAAAAAATATTGACTTCGGTAAGAACCAAATGGAAAAAACCATTAGTAGAAAGGGACAACCATATATTATGGGGTCCTACAGAAAAACATGGAAACAAATGATCAAAATGTTTCCATTAGTCACCATCACATGGATGATATATGATTTTTGTGATGTAAATATTTGGTTTATTCCATGTCATAAATCCAGTTGTGATGAAAGACATAAATAAATGATGTAAATGAGGTGTAATTGGAAAATATATCAACTATTTCACAGGAACTCTAGACTCTCATTATTATTCCTTCTTATACCTTAATTATCTACATGTTGGAAAATTATCCAAGGATTCATATCCACCATAATATAAGATGTATTCCTTTTAACATGTATTTATCTTATGATAACATAGACCACCATTCTGAACCATCCATTTTATTTCTTAGAAACATGTTGGTAATGTTTTTTTGTAAAGAGAAAACAACTTAACCAAAGATAAATTACAATTGAAACTACTATTAGACATTCCAAAATCAAATTTAATAGCCATAAATATTGTCACCGCTACGTGTTTTTTCATCTGGATTCCTGGATATAAGTCATCATCAATGGATTGCAACATATTGTAAAATTGAGATGGTTAGGATTTAGGATTTGGAATGTTATTCTGAGTTTTTGTTTCTGGAATTAAAGTAAAAACTAAGTCATGTATTAATTTATGAAATAATACATCTTGAACCAAATGTTTTTCATTTTCTACTGAACACTTTTAACCATGTTAATACCAAAAAATACAATCCTTTCAAAAACATTAATGTAATAGATTATGTTCAGCATTGTCGATATTTCAAATTTCCTAAAACAACATTTCGGACCCGGGTATTTAGTTTTTCATAAAAAAAAATTTATATGAAATTTATATAAATTCTTCAATAACTTCTAATATTGTTAAGATTTAAACCATTTTGTTTTGGATTTTAATGATTATTTATCTAATCATGATCATGTAATAGATACATATGTCTACTTCCCAAATGCATTGTTATCTAAAAAAATAAGAATAATAAAAATTATTGATGATCATTTTGACTAGCTAGATGAAAATTATTATTATATTTTACAATCTTGAATTATTATATGAAATATGAGCAGTGTGAGGAACTAGATTAACACTAGTTTAAAGGGCCCATAGAGGATTGGTGTAGATTAAAAAATATAATATTAAATATATTATATAAGAAACATGCTATTTTTTGAAAATAATATAATATCTCTTAAACAATGTCAGATATGATAAATTGAAGATCACCACTAGCTCTGGGATGTGGGGTTTATCCAGGACCCGACATTATATTTTCGAGCGTTGGGTAGTTATATTTCAGGTGAGGGTAATTCATTTAATATATGTATTATAAATAATTATAAAATTTCAATATATCCTTCAAATAATGAATATTATGATAAATCGGGGATCACCGTTGGGTCTGGGATGTGGGGTTTACCCAAGGTGCAACGTATCATTTGTTAGAGTCGACTGTTTTGTTAAATCGCATGTGGGGGGTTTCATTTTTATCATTTTGTTAATAATATTTATATAATTATCTATTTTAGTATATAAATATATATTATAATATTAGAACAAATTATTAATAAGAATTATTTTAATTAACTGAACATTTATATGAAATGATTATTAATTAATTAATTATTAATTTATATATACCACAATTAATTATTTATTTTATCATCAATATTTGTAATAAAGTAATGATTATTATAATAAATTATGTAATGATTATTATTAAGTATTATAGATTATATAATTACTTTTATTATGTAATTATTGTTTCACATTATATAAATTATTATGAATTATGTAATGATTATATATATATATATATATTAGAATTTCATAAATTATTATTGAAATTTTATTATTATAATTTTGTTATGTAATGATTATTATTATTATAATTTTATAAATGATCTAAATTGTTATAGATTATGTATTGATAACTATTACTTTTTTTAAATTAGTATTACAACATTAATAATTACTATATATATATTTACATTTATTAATTAATATAAATACATCAAATATATTCAAATTCATTTTTATACAAATTTACAAATATTAAATATACATAATCATATATATATATATATAATTTTATTTTCAGGAATTTATAATTCATATAAATAACATATAAATAGAATTTAGACCATATTTTTGAATTAATAATTTATTTTAATTAAAAATAATTTAGAATTAAGTACTTACTATTATAATTAATACTACATTTTATACTAATTATTATGAATTTCATAATGTTGTGATATTTTATTATAAATCCTTTACAAATTATTTTAATTTTAAAATTATAAATTTTATTGACAATTTATTAATATTAAAAACTCATTAATTATTACATATTAAAAAAATTAATAATTATTCGTAATTATTAATATTAATGCTAAATTTTCAATAATTAATATTTTTTAAGGATTTAGAATAATTTATTATATTTGAGATATTTTTTACAAACTATTAAATAATTATTTTACTTTTTATTAAATTGTTTCTTACTAAATATTATAAATTTTAAATAGTCTTTATTTTTTAATTATACAAATTTTAAATATTTTATATAAAATAATTATTATAAATAACGTTATATTAAAAAAATTTCCTTAAAATAATTTTATCATCATTAATAATAATCAATCATATATATTTTGACCTAAAAATATATCGACATACATAACTAATTTTACATGCTCCAAAAAAATTATTATAAAAAAAATATTATTTTAAACAAATGTTATTGTAAACAAATATTATGCACAAGCAAATATAATTATAAAAAATATTATAAGTGAAAAAAATTATAATTTTTCACACGTGAAAAATAAAATTAACATAATAAATAATGAGACATGCATACACACATGCTATGTAAAACAAAATGAACCAGGAACCAAATCAAAGGAATAATAAAACCCATAAATAAATAAGTAGCAATGAATGGGTAAAATTATAATTAATTTCTAGAAAACCTAAATATAGAACAAAACAAAATAAATCATAGCATTGAATACACCAATATATTATCAAAATAATAAAAACTTCCATCATATTTTGATAATAATTATAATTCAGATAATAAAAAATAATAATGTTTTAACAACCCTAAACACCAAAAAATTTATTTAGTTTCAAGATCAAAAGTTCTGCAATATACTGTAAATCAAATTTAGAAAATTTGTATGTAATCAAAATACTAAAATCTACAATAATAAATTATGACTAACACTACATACAAAATAAATAATCTATATAGGGTACAATTTTTATCCCGGGTTTTTTCAATTTATCAATATAATGAATATATGAAAACCCAATGATGGACAGAAGCATAGTCTACACTGTTGAGATTTTTTGGGGAAATTTTCCAAAAATCAGAAGAAACAGAGCATTCTGGGGCTGCACGAAGCTGGACGACTAGTAGGGTTCCGCTACATTTTTTACTGTGAAGAAATAAAGAAAAGTTGAGAAATAAGAAAGGAATGTTGTGGAATATTAAAGTGCGATACTTTCTAGGATGGTATAATAGTGATAGAATTAATTTTTCCACAAAAAATGTTTTTATTGAAAATTATTTGACGAGGAATTCAAATCCATTTGCAAATACAATCGACTCAAAGGGTATTTGTGACAGATTATTCAATCCATCAGAAGTTCTAGTTCAAAATGATTTTTTTTATGAGGTGGAGGGAAATTCCACAAAACAAATAATGATAGATTTATAAATATATCAGAAATAGTTACTATACATGAAAAAAATTTATCTCCATCACAAATAGGTGATGTTCGCAGACTATTTGAGATAGTAATTTTTTCCGTCTCAAATTTTTTGTTGCAAATACATGAAATTATATTAGTAATTATACATATGAATAACTAAAATATTGAGTAGACATGATTCATTATTCATATTTGAGGAAATATGTATTTTGGAATAAGATAATGATGACTTGTTAATGGCTTATGGATATTGTTTAATGTTCAAAGTATTAATGTATATCAATTCAAGGATTGTATTCTATGAAACATGAATCACAAAAGGATTTTTTTTGTGTTTGTGTTAATTTATGTATTTTAAATAATATGTTAAATTATATCGGTGTCCGTGAAATTTGAATTAATGGGAATGTATCATTAAAAAGTTATTACCATTGAAATTTACTTGAGGATGAGAAAATGACATTTACTAAATAAAATTGTAGTATATTTATGAACTCAGAACCAATGAATTATTTTGATTAATTTTTTTATCACTGATGATTCATATTATTATTTAATTTATGAAATGTATCTAATATTAGTTATAAAAAATGAAGAATCATGATATATGTTAATTAAGTTTATCAATATGTTTCAAGAGAATATATTATGAATTTATTCACATATATGATTTTTGAGAACAAGTATATAGATTATGTAACACGGGGGGATCAATGTTATGTTTTTTTAAAAGTTTAGTGATCTTATTTCAAAGATTTTTTATTTACAACATTCTAAAGGTTTAATAGGTTAACTATTTATAGAATGGTTTATGCTAACTGTTTAACGATGTTTTATAGGAAAAAGTATAATGTATCTATATGTGAATTTATGCATATTGGATAACATATTCTAACCAGTTTTTTGTGATATTTACTTATGGTAAATGGAAAGAAGTATCATTCTATTTATGGTACTAGTGATTTCTTAGTGCTTTAGGGATATAAAATTCACCTTAATTTCTTGGAGTATGATATGAGGTTGAAATTGATCAAAAAAATAAAATTTGATATTGTATTTATGAAATTTAATGGGATAGTTTAAGTATGTATACTTGTGAATAATTATTCTACATAAGGAACAAGATCTTGAAAATAAAAAAATTATAACAGAGCCTTTATCTTTTGATTAATAACATGGTCTCTTATATCATATCATATATATGGTATTATGATAGTTAAAATTTTCAAGATCACCCACTTAGGCAAATAAATGTTTTGTATCACTCTCTGCCAGATCATGATAGTTATATTTCACTTCAATTTCCTTGTTTTCCCTTTAAACTGATTTTCTTCTATGTGGACACCAAGTTATATGTTACTTTAGATAAATGTTAGGTTTCAAACATTCTAGTTTGAAATGACATTTTAGTGTTAATTTATATGATGTGAGTTTCTATAAATATATCTTTTATTTATTTATCCTTTGATAATAATGACTAACTATGATGTAAAAAAACTTTTTTTGGGGTAGAATATAAAAAAATGAGTTTTTTATGAATTGACTTTTTTGAATAAATTAAATTTCATTGATTGCATGCATTACATGATACACCATGTTATTATTTATTTTTATGTAAAATCATTTTAATAATTAATTGTATATAACATATAGATTATCTTGTGGCACAAAAATCACTATGTTTCTCTTATGTTACTCAAAATTCTTAGTTCCTTCCACAACATGTGTTAGACGAAAGGCAAAGATATATCTTCTAAAATATAATTTTAATATTGTTATTGAAATGTTATTATAGGCACCAAATATACTGTATAATAGATGTTACTAATATGATTATGTAAATTGTAATAATATAAATTACATATTAATATTTAATGAATCATTTGGTTATCACTTAATTATAAATAGGAGTATGAAAAATTTTAATAAAAATAATTTCTTTTTTTGGAAAACGATTTTATATTTAGAAACCTGTTACATATTGATAAATTAATGAAAATATTTTTCATTAATTATTTTAATGGAATGTATAAATTATATATTTAATAAAATTGGAAACATTAATCTTAAAAATTTTATAGGTAATAGATAATAATAAATCCTCTTTAACGTATAAAATAACATATTTTAATAAGAGAAAATTTTAATACCTTATAATGGGAGACTTGTTTTATAATTAATATTACACACCATTGAATTTAATATTTAAAAGAAATACCACTTTTTTAATTTTAATTTTATAATTTACATTTGGTAAAATTTGGGTTCTTTTTTTAAATGATTAAATTTTTATGAATATTTAAAAACAATAAATTTTAACATCAAAAAGAATGTTCATATAATTTATTTATTTGGATAAAATATATTTTAAATTAATTTTAATGTACATTTAGATAAATTATACATAAATAAATAAAATTTCTAATATCAGAATCAATTTTTAATTGAATTTGGATAAAAACATTTTTCAATCTTTTGAACATTTTCACAACAAAAACTTGTTGTTTTTCCCATATATGTGAATATTTTAAATTAATTTATGACAATTATATGATTCGAATATGTAAAAATGGGCTCTATATCTTTGATTAAAATATTTTATATTTTTTAATAGCTATATTTTATTTTTTAACAAAAATACTAGTGAAACAAGTTACGATTTATTATACTTAATAAGAAAAAAATAATTTTCCAAAGAGACTAAAAATTTACTTAAGGGGATGAATTACCTAGAGAAATCTCTATAACCCATTAAATGAACATATTTATAAAATTTATCTACTTTTCTAATAATGTAACCATTATTTTTCATACAATATTTATGGGATATAAATCAGTACTATTTTCCTTTTGGCGTTTACATGATTTTCTATCCTCCTACACTATAAAAGTGCACTCACCCACTCACATCCCCACACATATAATCCCTTTGGGATTAAACAAAATTCCTGAAAAATATCCATAATATCAAACTAAAATACGCACTTTGGTCACAAAGAAATCCAATAATATCTTTTGGTTCAAACCCAAAAGAGTATTCTTAAGAGGAGGTAGCATTATACAAAAACCACATCAGTTTTATTTATTTCTCCCTCACTTAAATTATTCTTATTAAATAAATATATAACAACCTTATCATCCTAAATATAGTTATTTTTTTTATGTTATGGTTTCTACAACTCTTACACATAATGTTATCAGATTGAATATGAAATCATTGTTCTTGTGTACTGAGGACTACCCCCTCATGAATTGATATTGTAAGATAATCCATTTCAACCGATCAAGGATGAGAATAATAATGAACATAATATTTTTATTAGATAATTAATATTTATGATTTAATTCTTATTATATAATTTTTTTAACACTTACATTCATTCTTTCAATTTTGTTGGAATGTGATTACAATGATTTAGGCAGTGTGGACCACCTCCTCCTCCAAGAGAAGTGAGTCATTCGTGATATACATGGAATTTATTAACCATGAATTTAATAAAAAAATTATTACTGGAATAATAAATATAGTTAAATGATAATAGATACATACATATAAATAAATTATATACTTTATTTTATTAAATACGATAATGGAATTGAAATAGTAATCATGCGTATGTACGGCTTGCCATCTCCTAGAACTACGAATTTCATTTCCTATTTATATCTTTAATGGATTATCATAAATACATATACACTGAATATATATGATATTTATGTCATCATTTACATTAAATAGATGACTAAATAATGAACTATATAAGTGGAACATGAATAAATATTCAATACATGAATGAAAAACAAGGAATTTATTACCCGAAACAAAATATTAATGTGGGTTTGTTAATAAAATAGTAAAATTATGTCATAAGTAACTACTATATGGTATTATATACATGAATAATATTCTATGTAAAATTTATAATAAACATATAATTATTATAGAGGATGATTTGAAAAAGTATGATGATATTCAAGACTTAAGCCATGTTAATTTCATTTCGCATTAATATATTCATTAGATACATTTTATATTACCCAAATACTTATTGTATGTCTTGTATATAATTCCATTAGTCATTTAATATAATTATATCACTTTACTCCAGGATATTAGAACATTAAATTCAGGATATTATTTCATTGGGATCATAATCCAAAAGTTATGCACTATGGAAGGGGATTTATAGTCTAACTTTTATATCTATGTGACATATTCCTTATAAAAAAACATTTTTGTATTGTATAAATTTATAATGATTGAATTATATTATTTCTATAATTAAATCTATTTATATGTATACCTTTTTAATTATCTCTATTTAATGGTTTTTTTGATTCAAAATTTATAAAACCAGTTTGGTTATTTTGCCTCATTTTTTATTCATTGAGACATTGTTACATTTTGAACCTACATTCATTTAAAATTTGTATATATTATCATTTGGGAATTTATATCATGAATATGTTTATTTTAATTATACATCATTCTTCAATTAATTTTATTCTTATAGGGTTATTTTGATTCAAGTTTATCATTGTGGTAAAAGTTTACGGTTATAATCTCATCATTTATAAGGATTATTTTGGATTTTGATTATATTTTTGAAACCTTATGATCCATATATCTATAATTCTCAATAGTTTTATTCCATTATTGTTATATATAATAAAATAAAAAAATTATAAAAAATTTAATTTATTTAATTTATTTTTTTCACTTTTTAATCATAAAAATTGTTTTATGAAAATATAACTTTATTTATATCTCTGATTAGAAATATGTTTTATTCATAAACCATGATTACTTAATAGAATCAAATTTTTCTAAAAAAAATTATAATTATTTTTATGAAATGGTAATTAAAAGTGTTTTGTGTTTTTAAAAGGTTTTGAAAATTTTCATAATAATACTTTATATGATTTCAAAGATATTTTAAATGAAAATATTTTTATAATTTTTTCAAGAATCCGTTAATTATTTTTCAATAATATTTTAAAATAAATGTTTTTAAAAATGTTTTAAAAAATTCCTTTATATGTTTCCAATAATATTTTCAAACAAAATGTGTTAGGATTGTTTTCACTGTTCATTTATTATTTTCAATGATATTTCCAATGAAAGTTATTTTGAAAAATATTTTTGGTAGCGAAATAAATTAATTTCAATGAATGTTTATTTTTCTAAAGAACGTATCCCAATGATATTTCAAAATAAATATCTATTTTTGATGACATCGTACGGTATAGTTTAGGATTTACTAGGAATGGTATCCAAGTAAATTGTTCTTTTTTGTTATTTAAATGGTTTATAATAATGATGAATTTTTTTTTGTCAAACCATTTTCCCAAACGAGGTTCATGCCATGTTTAAAAAAACATGGAACCATATTCTTTTCATGGGTTATTATATTACTATGAAACATGTCACTTTTATGTAGTGTATTCTTTAATTAAATATTTGTTATAACTAATTCATTTCATGGGTTATGATGCAATGTTTATAAAACCCATCTATCTTTATGGTCAAGGATATGATCACTATTTTATTACCTTGTCATAGATATATGTATTATTGTATTATATCTCCCACTAATTAATGAGTTAATTATCAATATATAAAAATATTTAAATTAATGGAATTTGTTGTGAACTCACATTAGATATGGACTCTATCTGCTAATGTGGACATTAGAGTAAACTCGGACTAGTAATATAGTGAGGGGAGTGAACCCATACATATAAAATTTTTCATGTAGTGCACCTTTATTACTAAAAATATTTGTTGAGTAGAAATTAATGTTTACCATCTAGTATAAATGTATCACTGTGAGGAGGGAGGTGTTAATTATTGATATCATTTTGTTTATTTTTCCTCTTTCTTTAGACATCCTTTGCATCCTCTTAATGAATGGAAACATTGCTGAAATCATAATCTACACACATCAACAATAAAAATAAATATCTATAATGTTCACTACTAAACAAGAGTATCTATATGCTTTGTATGATTTGGGAAAAAATAAATTCCACACAATCTAGTAGAGAATAAACTTTTTCATTTTATACAACTATTAGTATATACCCTTACAATTGTGAAGAAATATATACACTACAAAAGTGAATGTTGTTAAAGTATCAAAAAATAATGTAATTCATGTTTATAAAAATAATTAAGAAAATTTCACAAATTTTATAAAAATGATAATGTTTTACCATGTAAAATTTCAAAAATATAATATTAAATATGGTTATTAAAATTACTATATACTATAATGTATTAACTTCTCTATAACTCTTAATGGTCCTTAATCTAATTCAGTAGTATGATTCCTCGGTCTGATTATTCAATGTCTATGTATAAGTATGCCAATGTAAAGATGATTTAATTCTGAACTACTTCTACCATAGTAAAAAAATCATAGTCTTATTTCCTATTACAGTTTTATAACCACATAATTTGATCTTCCTTATTATTTATCTATGGTCCAAAATAAATATATTGGGATGCTCAGTCGATAAACTTATTCACACTAGATCTTTAGAACGTCTCTATCTTCATACACATGGGAAAAGTGTTCTAATATGTTAGAAAGTAGAATGTTCTCTCCTCATTTTATCAGTTCACCACATATGGTTTTGGTGGGATTCTAAGAAGTTTTCCTTAATAACCAAATTTCCCAAAACATAAAATTATACTTTTTATAAATATTTTAATTCTTCAGTGCTTCTAAAATCATCTCATTTTTTATCAAACCATCTTGAATCTTATCACAATGTGATCCCTCTTTAATTATTATAATAATTCCTCAGTATAATTATGATTTGAATTTTGATTCCTTAATTAAAAGGAAGAAATTTTATCACCCCGATAGAATTGGCCAACATCATAAAAACATAAAACTAAATACTTCTCATTATGATGAAAACATAAAAATATTGAAAATATTCATTAATATAGATTATATTTTCTTCAATATACATTGGATTCAATTATTTTTCTACAAAAAATACACAAAAAATCTAAATATTCTTATTCTACCTTGAGAACACTTTAGTACCATCTTCAACCCTCATGGAAAAACACTTTTCCAACCACATAAAACAAATTTATATTTCAAATTTTCATCATCCTGGTGATCTTGTAACTGATGAAGTCAAACATATGATGCCTTTTATCAGTCATAGATTGTTCCAGATAGATCATTCTCTATCTGAATATGATGGGTTTGTTTCTCCTTTAGTAGGACAAACCTTTGAAAATTTGATATAAAATAATTTTTTTCTATTGACTCGATTGAAGAAAAACATATCCTCCAAAATAAAAAGTTTAACTATATCATTGATTAATCTCTAATCTCATTTTACATTAATCCCATCCAATCCATATTTTTATTAGTCTAAATAACCACCTCATACTGATCTTTATCAAAAAACAGTTCTCTCATTGATTCCCTTTTGCGACCATCAATTTATCTGATGACCACTATCAGTATTACTCTTATTATTAGTGGTGCCCCACATCTGATGGATTTTTTTCAACACCAAATTCATTCCTTAACAACATATTTATCAGAATATTTTGTATCTTTTGGATTATTGGTCTGACTAAAAAATAGCATCTCAATCTTCAATAGTTTCAAACAAAATGTCATATATTTCTAGAAATTTTGAGATATCTCAATGTCGAACTGAGAATGTAAATATTTGACAACAAAATATTTATTCATATTCTACAAATTGTTTCTTTTATCTATAAATCCCTAATGACTATGAGAAACAATAGGATCAGAATAGCATTGTGTGACAAAAAAGTTAATTTTTTAAGACTTCTGATTCTTCCATCAACTTTTTATTTCCAATCCATCATTAATATTATTTTTAATACTTATTATCCACCTTTTCATTATATGGAAATAATCAAAAATATTTTATAAAAAAAATATAATTTATTAGGACTCCTATAACTTCAATGGGTTTTAAAATATATATTACATCCATTCAGACACAGATACCTTTCCTTATTCTAATTCATACTTTTTTTCAGACCCATGGTTAGTCGGGTGAACCCTTTATCCTTAAAAAGAACTTATCAAACCAAATGAATTATTTAATCATTGTGTGCATTGAGCTTATAATTTTAATTGTGTGTCTAATCACCATATTTTATAAAGTGATTTTATATCATTCTCTTTGACAAAAAATACTTTCAATAAAAACTTCTTTCTGCTTCTAAAAACAACTTCATGCCATCTTGGTCCACAACCCCCCCCCCCCCCATTAGAATTTTTAGTCTTGGTTAATAAATTATTTAACATTATGAACTATTTATATGGATTATATATCCATTAATTCAAATCATACTTATGCTAAATCATTATAAAAATGAGAAGAATTTAAGAAAATGATTTCCAAATATTTTGACTCATGGAAGTTCTTCAGCTTTGTTTCACATATTTATTCAATTATTCCACTTACCTATAATTTTATTTTCATATAACCACTCAAAAAAACTATTAGAATATGTGACACAATTACATATGGAATCCATTATTTTACTACAACTCATCCAATATACAAGATTCATTGAATGGTTTTTCACATATCAATGCATATATTTATGAAAAAATTATTACCCCTAAAAATAAAATCCAAAGACTATATGAGATAGGGGATTAAAACATGTACCTAAACCATGATATGAAAATGGTTATATTCCAATGATCAACCAAGGAATTTAAATTTTTTACTTAGGTAAGGTATTTTTTTAACATGAAGAAATTGTTTCCCATAAAATAATATACACATTCCTCAATTCATTATTATATATATGGTCTTTAATGAAGTGCTTATTGATGTCAATATGTATTTAAAGATAATTTCTTACGGGTTTACTTGTAAGGTATATATATTATTTATTATCACAATCCAAGAGAAGTTGTAACTTTAATTCCACAAGTCTTCTTACTAAGTCTTCACAGACATATGCTGTGTATTTGTGTTAGTGAAAGAAAAAAATTCATCTTTCCTTATTAAATGAGTTAAAAAAATTATTTATTCTTATTCCAATTAACAAAAATTTTCCTCTAAAATAAAACTATTAAAGATGTGGATCTTTTATCATTAACATTATATACTCAATCAATAATTGAGTATGTAAAAAAGTAAATAAATTCTGATCTGGAGTAACTAATTTTGAAAATTTTTGGTCTTTTGATATATCTGAGAATTAATTTTCCTACTAATATATGTGATTGTTTTTAATCCCTTTGAAAAAATTAACATAAGGATATAACATAAAACATTTTTGGTATTGAGGTAGTAAAATACAGCAGGCTTCAATTCTACTTCTGAAACATTTTAGAGTGATCTTCATTACCTTATCCATCGTTATTAAACTTTTTTCAAACAAACTTTTGTGTGGAAGATGGTTTCTAATTTTCCATGTCTAAATTCTTAAGAAGTTCCATATAACAATTTTCAGGGTAATAAGATACATGTCTCTTATTTATTGATATTTTAAACCCAAGAATGTATTTCATTTCACCTATCTTGGGAATATCAAACATCTTCTTCCAATAATATATTAATATATCCCATGTTCTTTATTCATTCTAGGTAAAAATAATTTCATCCACATAAATAATTACAATGAGTGAAATCATAAGAATTTATTTAATTTAAAAATTACTATAACACTTCCAATTATAAAACACATCTTTCTGAAACAGGTATCCATTTTGGAATACCATGATCTTAGAGCATTATTTATCCCATTTCAATATTTCTTCAAAATACACACACAATATTAATCCTTCATGAAAATAAATCCACCTAGTTGTTCAATATAATCTTCTTCATCATGATCCCCATTAAAAAATGTATAATTCATATCAATCGGATATTTTTTTATCTTTTTTGTGTAAATACCATGACTAATTGGTTATATATTCCAACATTTCCATTGAAAATAAATCCATTTAAGGTAAATTTCTTTTTTCAGTGAGTATCCATTTCACAAATATATTTCATTTTTTCTAATCACTTCACCATATTCATCAATCTTATTCTAGAACACCACATTTATATCGATAATAATTTTCTAATTTTTTTAGGTATGAGTTCCCAAGTATCATTAATTTATATATGATAAAGATCTTCATTTATCGAATGAACCCATTTCTAATGCTTAATAGCTTTATTAACCTCATTATGCTCAATATTTGAATTCAATTACGTATGTATAATATTTTTTGATTTTATTAATATTTGAACCATTTCATGTTTATAACCAATTATTATTTTGTGATTTTACTTGATTACCATGTCTAGGTTAATATTTTGGAGATTCTTCTACATCACTGTAAACATCTAAGTCAAATTCATTCTCTTTATTATGAATAAAATTGTTTGTGTGCATATCAAAATTGATAACAGAAATTGTTTTATTGAATTCATAATCCTTAACTTCAAAAGTTAATTTAGCATCTTCCTTGTCTTATTCAATAACATTCAAATCATTAGAGTCTTCTAACCTTATTGTATTTTTCATAAAAATATATATCATCTTACCTCCAGAGCATATCTAAGAAAAATTCCATCTTCCCCAATTTTTCACGTACATTCCATGGTTTCCACATTTTTTCATTATGATGTATGGACTTTTAAAAACACATTGGTGTCTCAAAATAGGATTTTTATCCTAAAACATTTCATATAGATTCATATCACAACTATTCATGTGGAAACCTAAGTTTTTTAATATAAATATAAATATTATGGATTTTTACTAACATAATGAGATATACCTTGTTCAACTAAAATATTTCACCCCATTTCATCCAACCTAAATTTTTTCCTTTCAGCAACACCATTATATTTAGGAGTGTAAATTTTACTAAAATCCTTAAAAATCCCATGAACCTAATGATAATTTTCAAATTATTAGTTCTTAAATTGACCACCATTATTGGTTAGAAACATCATGACTGAATAGTAACATTCCATCTCATGTTTCCCCTTGAACCATTTTAATAATTTTGGATAATATTACATATTTTACACTTAAATTAGACAAGTAATCCCAGTAAATACATCAATGAATATAATGATGTTCTTATCATTATGAGTTTATTTTTTTCTTAGTGTCCCATGTATATCATAATGAAATTGTTTCATGGGTTTTTTCAAACCAATTTAAAATTTATTATTCATAATTGTTTGTAATATTTACATACAATAAAATATTGATACAAAAAAGCTCTTATTAATTCCACATCAATCACTCCACATACACTATCTCTCTTTAATAAATGCACTTGTTTATCTAACTCATCTTTCCCAATATTTTTTTCCAAAAAAAATATTCGATTCTATTTTACTTATGTGATATGATTTTTGAACCTCACTAACATGGAATAAGTTTTATTTTATTAATTTACCCTTTGTAACTATTTTTTCATCTTTCAGTATTTTCAAAAAACCCATATTTTATAAACATATTTTTCCCCTCATATTATTTGGATAAACCCATACTAGGTTTTTTAACCCCTTAAAAAATAATCTCTTCGATTTTAACTTTTCATCCCCAATAATGATTGATCTAACAACATTAATTTCGAGATATGCATCATTTCATAATGTTACTATTACTTCATTTAAGGCTTTCACATTCAATAAAATTTTAATGTATACAATCATATGAAAATAACATCCACTATCCCTGATCGATGGTCGTTCAAAATTTGTAACATTTAGATATGATTTTAAAATAACAGTTTTTATCTCTTTATCTTTCTTCACACCCATATTCTATGAATTGATGAAAAAAATTGTTGTGCATGTAAAAAAAGTCGCCATTTGTTTAAACAATTCATAAATATTTTCCAAAAGATGGAACCTATTTTTAATTTTCACCAAAAACATTTCATATTTTTTTTACAAAAATACTTCTATTGATTATTCTTTTGAAAAGATTGACTCCCCCTCATACATTTCCTTCTTGTAACTATTGGAATAGTTGTAATTTTGTTTTAATTAAAAAAAGTCATATTTTTTATATCTCACAATTTACCAAAATATCATTAGAATACATAGAAGGGATATTAGACTCTCTAACATCCATACTGATCAGAGTTTTAAGAATATTTATCAGAAATAATATAATCATTCTTACAAGAAATGTTCTGACTACCAAAATATTTTTTATCACCTTGAATCTTATTTTTCATTATAATTATCATTTTAGAGTAATTAGATAAACAAGTTTTATGAAATTTGTATGAATCATACTTTTTTGTAACTTTCTACATCAGCACATTTCATGATTTGAGCACTTAAATAACATATATATATTTCAATTTCTCATAAACAATATAAACTTTCTACTCTACTATGGAAGGTAACTTTTTATCCTTCTTAGTATTACAATTTCTGGTGCATTTCGTAATTTTATTGATAGAATTATTTAATATTTTAACCATATTATTTTCATTAGAATGTCTTTTAGGGAAAATATATACTACTCTTATAATTCCATCGAATTCAATTCTATATGTTCATTATGATTAATTTTTTAATAAATTTCATATCATCGGTAAAATCTTAAAGTAGAATAACAATATCAACATGAAAAAATAATTTATATTTTTTTTTTGTGGAATTTTTTATTTTTCAATATCATTATTTAATTCGTAATACTTCTAATATTTCACAATAATTTTTTGAATTATTCATCAAGATAAAATCATAATCAACACTCTTCTTCTTCATAACTAATATATGTGAACACTTCATTGTAGTATTTTGTAATGAAATTATTCTCTCTTGAATTCTCATAATACTTTGTAGATTCAGATTCACTATATTATTCTATATCATAATTACAAAAAAAATTCTCTATATTCGTTTGGGAATTTTTTTTTATTTACCATTGTATTAATATTTAGCATTATTGATGAGTATATTCCATGATCTACACATATTAATTTCATATTAATCAGTATCCACTTTTTTATTTCACTAAGGGAAATTATCCAAAAAAAATTCTATGGAACCACATTCAAAACATTTCGATAGAAGTTTAACTTATATTTAACAAAACC
The DNA here is from genome assembly GCA_963277665.1 of Viscum album. Lineage (NCBI taxonomy): Eukaryota > Viridiplantae > Streptophyta > Magnoliopsida > Santalales > Viscaceae > Viscum > Viscum album. The sequence continues at coordinate 439,714,184 of OY728158.1, forward strand.
AAATTTATTATTTTTTAAAAAACAAGGTAAAAATTCATCAATATATTTACATTCATTGTTTTTTAGAATCATAATCATGCACTTAATATATTCAAGAACCTTTTTATAAAATTATTACACAAAATCATTTATGAATATTTCCATATCATTTATTTTTCATTGATAACATTCACAATTCTCATGAAATAAGTAATATAGGAACTATGAATATAATCCAAATATAATGTTTTTGGATCTACATATTCTAAGGAAGAAACATTACCAAAAAACATTCAAGGTAGAATTATCAAGAACATTTCAACAACAGTATAATCTTTCACCTTTTCAACAAAAAATATAATAGTTCTAATAATGGAATTCACCCTTTAAAAGTCACCAGTAGATTCATACTCACCTACCATGATTTCTTGCTACGTCAAGCTCTAGATTTTTTATATTTCCTTATTCACAATTTTATTTCCTTCTTAAATTTTATTCAACTTATCTTTGTTACATTTAGAAATTTAAAAACCCATGACTCTTAAAAACACTCTTTCAATAATTTATAAGAATAAGTCATTATAATCTCTTCCATCATTTTTACGATTATTATTTTCAACATATGTAAGTGGAAATTTCTAATTGATATGAGAAATATTATCAATTGTAACTCCAAGAAAATCATACCCAATAGACATAAGATAAGTAAACATTCTCTCTTCTTTGATATGATAGTTCTTAAAATCGGAGACCATATTCCCTTTATGGTTCAAAAAAGTCATATTATCCCTCATAAATTCTATTAAAATTGATCAAAAAATAGTAAATGAGGCAAACCTTCACTATAATACCATTTGATATTTTCTAGGAAAGAATTATCTATCTTTGAGAGGAGGAGGGGTGAATCAGTGATATATTTAATTTTTTATTTTCTTTATTTTGAATCTTTTCTCAACTTCTATTAATGATTTATCAAATTTTTTAAACATAAAATCTAACAAAAATATAAACACAAGTATTTTCAAGGTTCACTACAAAATAACAGCAGCAACATCTTGGTATGATTTTCAAAAAATCCAATACCATAAAATACCCAACTAAACGATCCAATATCTGGCTACAATAACTTGGATATACTATTACACTTGTGTAGAACTATGTTAACAATAATAGATCTTATTCCCCAAGTAGCACAATTTATGTGATAAATTTTTGCACAACATGTTCGTAAATATTCAAAAATATCTTCCAAAACATTTTTACTTATTACATTTTCCATAATCTCAAATAAAAACATAGAAAAATTTCATCACGTTCCTACACAGTAATAGGAAGTTACTTCTCCAGACATCATAATATTACTCAGTCTAATTCCCTAGTCTGTTTCCTTAGTCTAATAATTTAATACATAGATATAAGTCCACTCAAAAACTAATAAAACAATTTAGAATTTTTTATGCATCATTCTAGAAATATTAGTCAAATTTCTAGTTCTAATCTAACAACCACAAAATTAAATATTTCTTCATCATTTTCTTATGTCAAGAATACTTCCTCTTGAATGCTCAATCCCAAAACTCATTCTCATTATAAATTTAGAACATATCTCTAATTTAAAACATGTGAATAGTGTTATAATCCTTTACAAAAAAACATCCCTAATAGTAAGATATTTTGTGTCAAGTAATCTATCCCTTATGAACAGATATCAAAAAGATTTTACTACACAGTATTTATTATTTTTATATAAAATCTTATGAGAAATCATGAGTTCATCATAACTATTTGAACTTCTTGGATCCTCATAACATCATTAAATTATAATTTAGTGTATTATAACATCCCATCCTTCCAGTAAATTCGATCTTTCCAACCAATCATTAATCTTATTAGAATAATTCTTCCACCCATTCCATAATAAGGCCAACATCACATGTTTCATATAAAACTTATGATTAATGGGAACTACAAGATCAGTGAAGTGTTATCACATTATAAAGGATCTATTTAGACTCTGATAAATTTCATCATTCCAATTGCACATTATTTTTGAACCCATGGGAATTCAAACAAATGTTTGTCCAAATAATCATCTTCTCAAACTAGTGGTATTTTTCTAGAATTGTGGATCTAATATTTTGATTATAATTGTGTTTTTAAACACCAACGTTTACAATGCGAGGGGATTTTATTCACTTTGTCAACATAATATTATACTTCCAGTACTTTCTTCATTCAACATCTATAAAAACATCTACCCTTCTTGATCCCAACAATAAACTATACTACAAGGATGGTTTTGGAAGTTATCATTGACTATTAATATGGTTTGAGGAGTGAACCTATAATACTAATATAGTCTTGGGAGTGAATCTTGACTACCAAGATGGATTAAAGAGTGAACCCATACTATGAATATAGAATTTTAATTGATCCTTGAACACTATGGAAGTCATTTCATATATTAATGTGTCTAGAAAAATTTCATTTCTTATTCATATATTACATTATATTGACTAGTTGTCTTTCATTTCATTAGTATTCATGTCTCATTAAATTATTCAATTTAGTCCATTACACTATAATATGATCTTAGATATTTTGGATGATATCTTCTAATTTCATTATTAGGTTTTAGTTCCCTTATGGTCATGATAATTCCTACACACCTCCCATATTTATCCTTACTGGGAATCTGAGATCACACATTCCTATGATATATTTTCACTAGGGTATAAGTAAATGTATTTATTTAGATTAATAACTGTGATGATCATTGTGGTATTTTTAAAATATCATTCATCATAACAGAATAGTGTGCCCCAATATTCAGAATATAAAAAACTATTACTATCCTTAGTAATTTACATTTTTAATGTGGTGTATATTCATCTAACATGTTTTAATATACATTTATATTAATACTGAGTCACTATATAGCATCATTGGGAGACCAAAAATATTAGAAATATCATTATAAAATAAAACATCTTTATATTAATCTCAAAAATGGAATCCTAAATCAGTTTGAGTTCTTAACACTTTATAGGATAACATTGATAATTTATAAACCGAAACAGATACCTAAAAACCAATTAAGATTATAAAAATGAGTAAAAAAACTTTTAAAAATGAATAAAATGATTATTTGAAACACTAGGATCACTAAAAATTGCATAGTAGTGTGAGAAAATTAACATTGTATCACAAGTCCTTGTAAACATAATAATGTGAATGAAAAAACAAGACATAAGAACTAGTCTTAGGTAAGTACCATAAAAACATCACATGGTTGATAGAGTAACATTTTTTATTAAAGTTACTCCCTAATTCCATACAAATCATCTCATGAGATAATTAGATTAACCAATTAATTATTGACCTATCTTGTTTAACCCATAATGGCATGTATATGATGAAAATCACTTTTTTATTATAAAAAACACTTTTAAGGAAAAGTGGGAAACCATAAAGTCCCAAACCAACCACAAAGCTGACAAAACAAAAAGAAACAAACCCAAAATAGGCTCCTCCCCAGCAGTTTCACCATTTCGCAGCCTTCATCAGAGGATGACCCTTTGACTAGCAGTCCCTTGCGAATGCACGGGCACGGTACCGATGATGAATCCATACCCTCTCAATGACGAAGTTCGAAAGGCAATCTCTGGTGAAGACACCATGCTCTAATCCCCATCTCGAGAAAGACCGTGTGAGGTGATTATTGTAGGTAGAAGTTTTCAGCATAAAAAATAGAACATTGCACCTAATTGAGGTACAACAGGCACAACAGTCCACCAAACCATCAAAACTCAATAGACCAACCTAATCAAAATCATAAAATAGCAACTTAATGTGTTTAATAATTTTATCATATAGAATAACAAGACATAATATCATCTAGGTTAAAATGAATCCTATGATTGAAACATTGGTTCATGAAGCAACCAAGGATTATTCTATGAAGAAGAATAACCACAATTCATGTATTTTTTCCCATGTGATGTTAATATGTAAAAATAGGGGATATGTGACATTAGAAATATACCTCTTATGAAGAGTTTTATTGAAAAGGGTCATGATTCATTAATATAATTAATAACATATTAATTTACATTAAACCATAAAATTAACTAAATATATTTTGCATAATCGAATTTGAAATTTTGGAATCCAATGTTGATTTTAATTATTTTGTGGAGTGTTTCATCAAACAGGGAGTTATATTTAGAAGTTAACTTTAGTTATAGTTTTATAATTCATTAAATTTAAAATTTAAACATTAAAACTTTGATATATTCTTCAATTCAAGGTTATTTAAACATGGTATATTTGTTAGGGACATGTTAACAGAATATTTAAGACCCCACCGTTTTTGATAAGGAATGTTTTGATGGTTAAAATGTAACTAAATTTTTAATGAGATGAGTACCAGGAGTCAAGAACATGATTTGAATTACCCTACTATTTGGATAATATAAAACTGAGAAAACATGACTTATAGTGAAAGATTCATGTTTAGTTTACAGTCTATACTTACTATGCACTATGACAGCAAGATATACAAGATTAGGGAGCACAAATAAAAAAACTATAAGAGCGGTACTTGAAGCCTCTATAGATGTACTTTCCTTTTAAAAAATAGGAATATATTTTTTACGCATTTTTTTCCACCCTTTTTGGATGGATGAAGAATCTATTTGGATCAGTTTCCCCTTTGATAGTGGAGACTACCTGGTTGGTGAACTGTTTGGAAAACTGTGTGACCGAACCATGGTAATCATGTAAATTTTGAAATTTTCACATTATCCTACCCAAATATATATCCAATTATACATATTTTGACCCCCATTATTCCTCATATACCTTATAATGAACAACATTTCCCCTGTAACATCTAATAGTTGTAATCCTTCAGTTCTATGGAAATTTTTGTCATATTGTTTGTGAATTAAAGCCACAAGTAATTATTTGAATTTAATTCCTTCTATATTGCATAATAGGGTTTCCTATTGGTTTTTATTATTTAAACCTCATAACAAGTATCTCTAGGGATTTATTTTCAATTATGGATGAAGTCATACTAGCTCATTTAATAAGCCATATATTGAAGAATTTCTATCTACATGATTTAGGTATTCGGTGTTCAATATTTTACCCATAGTCTTGAAATTGATGATGAGTATGTGTTTCTCAAGACATGGTACGTTTCTGTTTATTTATGTCATTAAAAAATTTATATTTGGCCTGAAAATGTTTTCTGAGACTAATCACTTTCTTCTGGGTTTGTTGATGATTCTAGACCAGACATTGGGATACACAGAGGGTATGAAAATCCCTTTAAAGTGGTGTAATGAAATTAAGAATTATTATATTGATATTTAATTATAGTAAATAAGTTTTAATTGTCTTTTTTTATGTTACTGTAGTTAATAGTGTAGTTATTTTAAATAAGTGATAAATTTTTTTGAAATATTAAGAGAATGAATTGAAATGTTTTTTATGTTCAGCGTTTGTGAAATTTTTGTGATGTTTTTTAATGATTTTAGTAATTTTCATTCTATTTTGATATATTTTATGTTCTTAATGAGTAAAAATTATTTTTAAAAGTAAATAATTTCATAATATGAGGCATTAACCAAATTGTTATTATAAAGAGGATTTTGAAGTGATTTCAATGGTTGTTTTGAAATGGGTGAGCGGTTAGACCTGTAGGGAAAATTCCTTAGTGGATCATCAAATGGTTTATTAAAAGAATAATGGTTTTGGGAGATGATTGATTTTTCCAAAATAGGAAAAATAATATTTTAATGGGGGTATCAAGTTCATTTAAAATGAAATTTGGATTTGGTATTGATTGTGTGAAAAAGTAGAAATGGTTAAATTTGAATTTTTTTTATTAATGGTTTTGAAGTTCATTTAATAGTTGATTTGAATAAATAATTCATAGAATGGTCTATTTATGGATGTAAGACATATAGTGTGAGTTTATTACACTATATGAATGATTCAATAGAGGTATGGGTGACCCTTGATATAAATTTTAGGTATGTAAGACCATGGAAATTGTTAGATGATGAAATTGTTAAAGATGCATAATGAGATAGTTCCAACCCATGGGTAACACCGTTGGACATGATTATCCATAAACATGATATAATATGGATATATGTTATTCTCTTCATCACTGACTTATTTTATTGGAAATATAATACATTATTATTGTCTATGGTTTTAGCTTAAGGATCTGGTCATTAATAACTTTCAACAGGACGCCCTTTCTTCTTATAATGAGTTACAACATGATGATATAAGAACTAAGTGAATTAGATATGTTTTTTTCTAAAAATATGGATTCTATTTGGAACCATTAATTAAAATAACTTATGGCATACCTTTTTTGAAATTTAAACCCCTAATTTGTTATGATTCAAAATTATATCATGGTAGAAGTAGGATTGTTCAATTGGGTGATACAAGAGATCCCAATAGTCCAAATAGATAATTAATAAATTTTATTTAGGAAACATATTTTTTTAATATTTTTTATTTTATACATTATTTTAATACAATGTTTTTTATACTTTCTATTCCACTAAACAATATTTGTGGTGGCCAACTAAGTTGTACTCACACTATACTCAGGGCACTATTGTACATGGGTATAAGAGCTGATGCTGATTTTTTCATAACGTGTTCATTATATGGACTCGATATATAGATCATTCTTGGGATCATATGATAGACCATAAGATGTGATGACCAAAATTGGAAAATGGACCATGTTTTTTTTCATTATTTCAGTAAATGTGATTATATTTTATGACTACATGATATATAGAGTGTACATCTCATTTTTATATGACATTTCACTTTTGATATAGTTTGAGTTTTGTTTTTTTATCAATTTGAATTATATTTATGGTATACTTTAGTTTTATTTATTCAATAAATTTTACTTCAAAATAATGTATATTCTCCAAAAAAACCCACCTTTATAACTTCATTACTGGTTGGAATCTGTGGGAGTATAGGGTGGTATGTTTGAGGTCATGTAATGAACAAGATTGGGGTATCAGTTTAGTGGAATGTGGCATATGATGTTAGAAAGTGGTACCAATTTGATTTTCCTTTTGTCTTATTATTTGTGAGTGATGTAGAGGACACTATGATATTATTGGACTTTGTTAATGATCTCATTTCTAGTTTCTTATTGCACCACTCATGGGGGAAAATGAGTTCCCAAGGGTGGAAAATTCATGTTCTTTTCATTGATCATTCATCATTGACTAGTTATCCCTATCTAGTAATTCACTAGGTTGTGATGTTACTAGTTTTTGATGTATTATATCTTCTCCTAATATATAAATATGGTGTTTTTGTGTGTGTTAATGTATTTTTTATGGAATTTGGGATTGATATAATATCTATATATTTTCTATGATTGATAGTTTACTTTGATTATTTATACTAGTAGTGTAATTTTCAATCTGTGGTACAAGTCCACCGGTCATTAATATCTACGTTGAATTGAAAATGATATAGAGGGGTGTGTATTTAATGTACATATGGTATTTTAAGTTATTTATATATAATTTATGGTGCTACTCTACTTGAGTAACTCCTCAAATAACTTCTGGGTAATATTCTGTTATAATTTACTTTTATGGTGATTGTTTAGGGAAAACTGTAAATATAAAATTAACTTATTACTTTTTTTCTTGATTTAATGCTTGAATTAAATTTTAAATATATAGAACTATAATTTTTTAAATTGATTCAAGATGAAAATAATGATAATGTTTGTTAAGGAATGATTTGGAAGTGCAATTCATTGGGTTTAAAATGTTAACATTCAATAAGTATATAAAAGAGAAATGGTCAAACATTTAGGGACAATGGAGATGAATATACATTGGTTTTCTATTTGACCCAATATGTGGGTGGTTTGGGATTTGAAATTTCCCTATTTTTGTTACATTTTTTCTTGGGATGTAAGGCCTTGAGGGGTTTTTATTTTCTAGATATTGGGATTTTACTTATTATGCATTCATTTCGGTTGTGCCCTTGTGATTGTGAAATTTTTATAATAACAATCGTTTCTATCATCAGATATGTTCATATAGGTTGTATATTTTTCCCCAAAATGATTTTCTTAGTTTGGGGATCAATTTGTAATGGTTATCTTCAATAAGGTATATAACCTAGAGAAAGAGAATTATATTGGTGTGCTAGATGTTGTGTGTTTCCTAATATGGGTGGGAGTTAATCCCATGTGTAGTGACATGTTTGTGGTTATATGTGTTTGGATTAGTGGGATGGATAGTTTTTTGTAAATTGTAATTGTTTTTTATCCATGAAACAGGTATTTCATGAATATATTTTATATTATTTAAATGTGTTGATTTTCATATTCAAATGAATACTATTTACAAATATGGACTGTTTTGATTTGTTTTTTATGGAATGAAAAAGTGATTTTATAAAAAGTAATAAAAGAGAATAAATTCTGACCATTATTTTTTTTCGAACTGCTTATGAATCTCACGACATGATATCGATTTTTCGAAGACGAAGAAGAGGTGAAAACTAGAGAAAAATACATTATATGTCATGTAACATGAATACATGTTGTGACATATTTTTGTTTAATTAGCCACATGGGACAAGTCATGACGTGATTACAAGTCTTAAAGTGACGTAACACATTCTGAGTAAATATTAGGCATTGTGGCTAGAGTAAAAGTCAAGAAAATGAGATTCACGCATGTTTTTTGTAGATTAAAAAGATCAAGATAAAACACTATGGATTACATGATGTGAATCTCAATTTCACATCATGATGATGGAGACAACTAAAAATTAAATATGATGTTGTGGGTTATGTGATGGAAAAATAATATAAATAAGTCCCATGATCTTCCTGCCAAATTACTCTTGACCAGTAGAAGCTACTAGGACACCAACAGACAATAGAGTAATGATATAGAGTCTTGACTCACTACCTATATTCTTCAGGTACCCATGATGCTTTTTCTCATCATGTATAAACTGATAGTGGAGTCTAATTATTTTTAAGTGATGTGATTGTTTTTGGGTGACATGTTATGGATTAATTATTTTTAATATAAATGTTTTGGTTTTCTGCAAACATTTTATTCAATTCCAATTCCTCTTCATTTCATATTGATTGATCATTGATGCAGTCTGATGTTGTTGATTTTATCACACAAATTAATCATCTTATTTTGTTTTTGACTATTATTCATCATTAATATTTATATATTTAAACAAGGTTTTGGGTAATTTATTTCCCTGATAGAACCTAGTATATGACCATTCCAATGGTGTGTTAATTGTATTATGGTGCGATTCAATGGCCAAAGATCTATACAAACCAAATTCTAACACTAAAAATGAAAAAAAAACATTTAAAATTGAATACCTAGAACAAAAACCCAACATCAATGAACCAGGAATGTCTCAAATAATCAATATCAACAGAATCAATCCTTCAGTTTCATTCTAATTCCCAAAAAAAATCTATTTCTATTTTCTTTATTAATATGAAATATACACAGTACCTCTATGGTATTGTTATCAAAATTTTCTTATACTACATTTTAATTAATTGAGTACCATAGTTTGAATTTTATAAATTTGTTTTTTCTTAGTACTGAAGTAAATTAATGATTCCCTACTGGGTTTTCAGTCCATGAGACTATGCCTTGTGTAAAAAAGGGTATCTGTGGGTGAGGTTATCCTAGGTTATTGTGTCCATTGGAATTTTAATCACAGTAAAATTCATTAGAGGTGGAATCAATGCACTATATGTGTGTTTGAGTATTTATAAAATATAGGTTTATACAATTTCTTATTTTATAGGGGAAGCACCATGACTCATTTGGGTTAGTTCTAAGATCATTTTCCAAAACTAATGGTCATTTGGGATATGTACCATGAAATTCTGAGTATGTTAAAGGTTGGAATTGATTATAGCATCAGATAATGATGAAAATGTTGGTTATTTTTTGGATGGGTGTTTTGATATAGGAATCTCGTTTCGGCGTAGGGTCTCCATGATGTTGGAATTGAATTGAGATAATGCTTGGATTAGTGGATGGAAATTTCAATTACACCTCAATTCTGATGAGTTTGATGGTCTAGGAGGTGTGATTATTTTATTGATTGGGAATTTGAGCCCAGTTTTGTTGACATACAACTCATTGTGTTTTGAGTGACTTATAAAAAATGGTCAAAGAGATGTGTGAGAATTATTGTTTTTAGTAATTTTATTATGGTAGTAACTTTCTAGAGGTTTATAATGTAATTTTTCATAATTGAATAAGTCTCTCTAGAACCTATCATAATTAGTGAAAACAATTTGATGTTCTTTAGCTATCAATGAATTAAAATTTTTTAGTTTGGTTTTATGCACCCTGGTATATTTTGGCAGATAATCTTTTGGGTTGTGGTCGAAGAACTAATGAATTTTGGGGATTGTAGTTCTACAGAGAATGTTACTGTATTACTACTTGTAATAGAGATATGATGTGGAGATGACTGTAAGTTAGTACGTCCCTATGGAATTAGTTATACAATAAGTTGTGGAGAAACTTGTAGTGAGGGAATCCTAAATATTTTTAGTGATTTACATGTCCCTGTAACTATAGGTGACATCAAAAATGTATATGAAATTTTTTGTATTCATCGATGCCATATTAGTGAATGACTAATCTAAATATAATCTTTCCCAATATATTGAAAATGGGTGGAGGATGCTAAGATTGAAATGGCTATATACCAAGGCATAATAATGACTTCTGTATTTGGATTAAGTTCCTCTTTGGAACTACAATCGTAAATTAGTGTATGTGAGGTAATGTGGTGTGATTTTACCCACCAGTCTTCTGTGACTAATGTCCATTAAATATAATTTGCTTTGAAAAATGTCATGATATTCATTATCAGAAGCTGGGGATGGGTGATTGTTTAAATATTCTTGTTCGTAAAGTGAGGTTGAGGTGTTAACATGAACTTCTAGGGTGTAAATATGGTTAGAGAATGAAATCTGTTATGTAGAAATTAATGTGTCTAGTATGCGGTGATGAGACACATATTGTGGGCAGTGACATGTCATAAAAAATAGTTAGACCCTCATGATGTAAGTGTCATGGAAATGTGGATGTAATATTTAATAGATTTAGGAAGCACTAGGATTCCATTGATAAATCATATAGTTGTGTGATTAAAAATCCATAAAGAAGATAATAGGAAAATATATATGGTGGATGATAGATCCAAGAATTAGACTTGGGATAAAAGTGGTAATAAAAATTTAATATGAGTTTTTTTATTGGTGGTGAACCATGGTTTCATTAGAGAATAATGTTTGTTTGGGTACATTAGTTGTTTTTACTGTGAGGTCTCATTAGGGGTTGGTTATATAGTAGATTTTGAATTTTTGATTGGTCATGGAACACCTATGAGCATAAAAGAGTGCTGAACATGAATGATTTCTATGTTCCAATAGTTGGAGCTGACTATTTATTGGGTGAGTTGTGTGGAGATTGTCTTAAATTAGATATTATATGGAATATATGAGGTGAAAAATAGTCCACGTTATCTTTGTCATCATTGATAATATGACTATAAATTGGTGAAATGAAATTGGTATTTGGAATCAAAGCAATATTTTTCCCTATTCATGAAAATATATTGTGAATATGTATTTGTTATTTGGGTTTCCATGATGAGGATTTATGATGATGATGTTTAGGGATCTAAGGTGAATTGAATTTTGTATTTTTAGGATAGTGTTCACTGCATTTGGAGAGTACGTTTTCATGGTTCTATAGGGGAATTCAATGGTTGAGGTCCTCGGATTTTTAAATTTGGTTTCGTATGATAAATATTATAGTGGGAGAACACCATAGCTCATGTAGGTAATAATAATATCACATGTAAATTGTTTCTTGTTGATATGATTATTTTAGAGGCATCATGGTGTTCTGGTTTTGAAAGATGGTGTTGGGTCATGTCTTGGCCAGTCATGTTCCTTGGGATGGAGATGTAACCTTTGTTGTGATTCAGGATTTAAAATGATTAACATGTCTGTTAGATTGATTTATTGACCATTAAAGGTTGGATTATATGATTACGTAACTCCCATGGATTCTCTAGGATATGAATTGTTATGGTTGTTGGTTGTATGATCATGACAACTTGAGAATGTACATTTTAGTTTATGTGGCTAGGTAAACACCATCAAAATGAAAATGGGATATATACTATGATTAGAAAAGGTATTAAGTGTGAACCAGTGTTTCAATTCATTAATAAGATGGAATATGGGTCTTATAAATCATGGCCCATTGTTGGCAGATAGTTATTACCAACTCTTCACCAGGATTGTGTGTCAAACAGGATGACGAGGAACTGTTTCTGATGCAATGCAAGGTGGCCTATGCACTTTTATAACTAGAGGGACCTTTGTATATAGTGGAATACATGATTTCCACATAGTTTTTCAAACCATAAAGTTGGACAATGAAATAGTGCATCTTGAATTCCCCTTGGATATTGGAGGCCTCATGTATTGTGTATTTTTTGGATACCCCTATAGCCAAACCATTAACCTCATTAAAAGTGAAAAAATAACCCTTTTTTAAATCCTGAGCTTCTATCAAATTTAACTTATTTTCACCCACATAAGTCATCCAGTAGCTTCTATTGCACACCATTTTCATTCAATCCTTCCAATGGGGGTTCTCCTACAATTGTAGGGAATTTTATTTACCATTGGTTTCAATTCAAATCCATTAGTTAGTATGACACTTCGTATCCATCTATTTTAAGGAATATTATTTTTCTAAATAGATTTTTCTTCATCCAATGACCTTGAAACAAATTTCAAAGGAGTTCATTTCTATTGTTATTGAGGTCGTTTTAGCTATAATATAGTGACATGAATAGATAATTGATATTCAAGGATCATGAATATGGTGATCTATTGTCTTTTACCCATTATCCAAACTATTTACCTTTTTATGTGGTTGTGAAAATTCTCTTCCATGAAATTTCATAATGGTCGTGATGATGCAAATTAAATTTCCCTTAAATTTTTATTTGAAACCCTTCATGTAGACATTAGGTTGATATTTGATTTGTGACTAAGCATATAGATACCCATGGGGTATTCCAATACCTTGATTGAGGTGTAATGAAATTTGAAATGATCATATATATAATTTAGGATTTTATATGTAATTTATTTTCTTTTTAGTATACAATTATGGTAAGAGGAAAACCTGGTGGAATTATAAAATTTTTTATTCCATGATAAGAGGTTAAATTAAAATATTTTCTATTTTAATCCTTTTTGAGCATCATAAATTGTTCATAATGTTTAGAACAGTGTAAATTAATTTTCATCTTATCTTTGTGTTCGATTAGTTAAATTGGTGTTTTAAAAATAATTATGTATTAAATTGGGATGTTACCACGGGCTGATTTTATGGAGTTTGTAAATGTATTTCAATGGATGATTTTAAATCATTGTGTGGTTTCCCATTTGGTAAAATTTCCACAATGTATCTTTTGATGGTTTTAAATGGTAATTAATTTCATTGGAATTGTGTGGTTTTTCAAAAGTTGAATACCATGTTCAAATGGATTATTTCATGGTTTTATAATAGGGTGTTTGGTTATGGTTTTTATAATGTGAAAATATAGAAATTTTTAATGAAACTTTTTATATAATTCATGGGTTTGAATAACATTTTCTAATTGAGTAAAATTAATAATTGGTAAAATAGTTTATGATTGTAATTGGTCCAAATTGGTGGAGTATATTAATCGAGAAAAATTAATGAGACATTTTATGGGTGAGTTATTGATAAAATGGTCAAGTATGTCAGTCCATGGAAATATTAAGATGAATAAATATATAATAATGATATATATGATGGTTGAAACCCATGGGAATATATTATGGACAAAAATATCCTTATCAATTATATAGGGTTTCTAAAAATGATGCTCAAAATCATGGACTTGATGTTATGGGCATGGTGCTCCTTATTATTGACTTGTGTATATTATTTATTATCCTTGCACTATTAGGAGTTGACATGTTTCTCGTTATTCAATTAATGGATGAAGACGTGATTATTTGGTAAATAATCGAATTTTATGTCATATTTTCAAAATGGATTAACATTGTTTTCAAATAATAATTAAAATGAAAAAATACCCCCTTTTATTTAGAATTTTATATACCTATGAATTATTATATTGAATTTTTTGAGTGCCCGAGGTAGGATTGGTTGGATTGTAAAATGATGGAGACCAAGATTCAAAATGAATAATTAATAAATTCTTTTTGATAAACATAATTCTATTATATTCTTTTTTATTTTCTCAATTTATTATCTGCATATAGTATTTTATAATGGTTACTACATTAGATTCCATTTTTACTGGTTTATATAGATATAGTCACACCCTTCTCATGCTACCATGAAACATGGAAATCCGAGAAGATCGTACTATTTTCATATATATGATCAAAATGGATACCTAGATATTGGAATCTTCATTGGATAATTAGTTTGAAAATGGAATTTTAGAATGACTTTTGGACCAACATCAATTTTTTTCTCAAAGTCATTGTATTTAGTTTTTTATTGTATTACTACATGATTTGTAGATTTTAAATATCATAGTTATATCATGTTTCACTTGTAATATGATTCTAAATGTAATTATTTGGTTTCATTTTCATCATATTATATATTTGGTATCATTTTTAATTATTTATACTGTGGTTCTAATCAGATAAAGAGGGAATAGCCGCCCCACATTTCCACAATTTAGACTATACTTCTTATCAATAGCCTCTTGCATACATGGGGGTACTATTTTGATCATATAATGACAGAAATGAGGTTAATTGTTTAATTTATCTGATAACAAGAAATTTCAGGACATATAATAATTATGTAATTAAAATTTAGGGTTAAATTGGGATAATTAAAGTGTATGATTAAACGAATTAAAATAGGGTGGTTTGGAGTGATCCCATCTTTTAGGCTCTCTAATTTTCTGTAAGATACTACATATCATCGTAAATAATAAAATAATATTCACTAATAACATAATTTTGGACCCATAGTAAATATATTTTATTTTCTATAATTTTTTGTTCATTTATAATTATTTCAATGAAATATAACGTTTCATTTCACCTTTCTACGAGTATATGATTCAGAGTTCTGGGGTTGGATCAGTTGAAGATATTTATCAAGATTATTGTAAAATATAAATATAACTCATGATAGGAAATGAAATTATATTAATTTCCTTTTAGAATTAAAAATATCCTAAATATCCATATGTTTTATTATATAATGATGAATCATTTATTAATACTTATAATGCAATAAGTTTAGTAAACATAAGTTGTTTTACCATACATAAAAAACTAATTTCATTTGAGTTACATTATCAATATATATCAATTATTGAATGATAAAAATATATATTATAGAGATAAATGACACTTTAAAACGTTATAATAGGATTTAAACATACTGGGAATGTGGTAATACGAAAAACACATCGTCCATGGAGGTGGTGAACCGACATAATATGGATAATGCATTTATTTTGGGAAAAATTAGGGAGAAAAAGATGATGGATGGTAGATATTAAATAATAATAATAAAAAAATATATAATTTATCCAAGATTTATTATTTCATTTTTGTTGATAGAGGTGGAGATAATATCTAATAATAAGATACTTTAAAATATATATGTTGAGATTGTTAAATGTGGAGTGTTTTCTCCCTAAAAACTCTTTACGTTACTTCAAATTAATATTTCAGTGGAACCTGAAGAAATTGATCATGGGGGAGGGGATTGGTAAGGCCATTATGTATAAATTTTGAAACCTCATAGGCATAGAATATTCTAAGAGAAGGGAATATTAGTGAGGAAATTATAAAGTGAGGATATTGGGTGTATATTTTCATTATAATATTCATTAGTCTATTATTTTCGGGTGAATAATACTAATAATATTTAAGCATAAGAATATATATTGTTAGAGGTTCTAGTATGTTTTAACTAATGGATCTAAAGTAATACCTTATGTAATTAATGTTTCATTTAACATATAATGATAAATTTAATATTTTAATGCATTTTAATAAAAAAATTCAAATATTTTAGAAAAATACCAAAATAATAAACCAAAATATATTATATTTAAATATTCCTAAAATTAAATTTATTTTATGAATTTAATCATCATTTTATATAATTATATTTGTTAAAATAATGAATATAAAACTTATATTCTTTTCAATAACTCAAATACATATAATATCGAGTTTTAACTTTTATTTACTAGTATCATGATACAAATATATCATATTTTAATTTTATAAAATTTATAAATATTATTTAACACTTCCATAAGTTAGGATACTACTCTAAAGGTCTATTTAATATTCATAATGGTCATTATTTATTTCAATATTTATATTTCAACATACAAATTAATATTATTGAGGTCAAATGTATAACAATCTTCTTGGTTCCCTATTTTCCATAAATACGTTATATTTAATTCATTGTTAATTCATTTGTATTTTATCTCAAATATAACTATTGTTTAATTTTTAATATTAATATTATTTATAATATTTTATTATTTCTAAATTGTTTTTCATGAATATGGTTATTATGGTGGATCGAGAAGATCCTAATTTTCATATTTTAGATATCAAATTTTATATTATAGTGTAATTGTAAAAATTTATATTATTTTTCCAGTTTTTCTCTATATGTACAATGAAAATTATTATTATAATGATTTTTGTTCTATTTTGTAGTGTGTATTGTTTATAAAATACTAAATTTCTATTTGTTACAATGTTAAATAACCAGAGAGAAAATATTACTAGAAAAATTAATGGTTATTACAAAATCAACCTCAAATCATAGTAGTGTGTAACATATGAAAATATAGAGTAGTACGAAGTTTAAGGATAAAAAGGATAGAATATTGAACCAAATGAGGCCTTTGATTTTCATTTGTTCTTTGATATGGGTTGGGAGACCATATAAATTGTTTATAATGGTTAGTTTTATAATTTTAAAATTAAATTAACTATTTTTTCAAATGTTATAAACATTTAAGCCATTCCCTATAAATAGCTTCACAAACCAAAAAACATTCTCACATGTTTCTCTATCATTCATGTGGAAGATCATCATTTTATACAGTTCTATAAAAACCCCATTTATATTTTTTGTTTTATACCATTGGTTATATGACTCCACATCCATCACATTTGATATTGGTCTTACTATTTTTAATCCCTGTATTACAATACATATATTGATGTATTTTTATCTTCACATAATACCATAACTTTAATTTTATAGAATCAAAAATCTTCGATTATAAGGATTAAATTTATATTATGTTTGTGTATTCCCAATATTCTCATTATTTTATATGATTTTCCTATGTCCTATGATGTTTATAAATTTTTTATAGTGTTTGTGAATGTTCTCAAATAGGACATATTTTATCTATATTATTAGTTTTATGTCTAAATAATAATGTCCCGGAGTCATACTCTAGGTGGTATTGTTTGGTCAATTAGTCATTAGTGGAAATATTAAATGTAATATGACTTGGAAGACCATGAAATTTAATATTTTGAGAAGATTATATTACATCATTTCTTGCTAGTAGACTAGATGTGGTGGCATTGAGTGTTATATGAAGATAGAAATGATTTAATTTCTTGAGTCTTATGACTGGTTAACCTTATGGTAGGATTTTGGAATTGTTATAGAAAACATATATATATTTCATTATGAGATGGGAAATATTATTTTAACCATATAAGTGGAAGACCATGTTAGGTTTTTCCTTGAAACTAGTAGTTATAAAATGTTTAAGGTATATGAAAACACGTTATATAGATTAGTAAATGATTGAACAATATGCTAAATATTTTTTAATGTGTAGTAATTTTTGGTGTAATCTTCCTACATGTTTTATTTAATATAAAAGGATTGGGAGAAATTCCAACATAGTTTCTCTTATTTATTAATGGATCAGAGAGATTCTGAATTAGGTATATTATTTTTATGGTGAAATAACATCATAAACATTATCTTATTTGACATTGTTTTTGATTTAGGCATAACGAAAGTAAATATTAAAAAGGTATTTTTGTGGACATGTATTTAATCAAAACCTAGTTTTATTTTTGATTGTTATGGAATTATAGGGAAATATTTATACCAAAATACATTGATTTAATGAAGAGGGATTTTTTAGAAGATTGTATTTTAACGAAATATTCCATGTTTACTTCCATAAAATAATTAATAGTCCCACAAAATAATATTGAATGGAAGAAATAAATAATGTGAATCATTCAACAATGAAACAACCTCATTTATGAAGAAGTCAATATTATTTAAAATAATTATTTTATTAAAATGATTATTTATGAAATATTATAACATCGTAATAATGTATCATGACCTCTATTAGGATTCACATTAATGGTTGAGGTGGTGAATATCCATGGACCATATAAATTCATCATAATGAATGTGTCATATTTAAGAGAGGAGGTGGTTTCACCTAACCAGAGAACTTATTTATAACATTAGAATCACATTGCAATCATGTACTAACCAATCTTTTATATATGATAATTTATATAATCTCGTGAATTTTAGGATATCATTTATGTATTATATGGAGATTATAATCCCTCCCCTATAAATACAATACCTTCGCATAGTATAATGTTCCAATACGAGAGGTTCTTATAAATGTGGGATAATTGAGACATTAAGACGCTAGATATAATTTTTATACGTTGATAAATAATCAAAATTAGAAAATCATATAGTTCCAGAATCAATACATAAGATTAATATATTTTCTAATATTAATCCAAAAACTAGTATTAATCCATATAGTTAGATATGAGGGCATCATGAAATCGATTATCGATAATATTTCCCTCTAAAATAAATATTTAATGAAAAAATTAATAATTACTATATGATAGAATCTAGATAATCCCGTTCATGTAATCACTACCATATAAAACTGTTCACGATCCACCATTGTACAAATTCCTTTAAAAAACCCATTCCACTTTATGAACCAAACTGATTTTATTTGAATTTAGTATTTCCTTTCATGTTTTTAACCTATTTTTAATGGTCTCATGATATGAATCGTTGAGTATATCATGATTCATTTAATGAATGAATGATAATATATGTAACTATCCCTATTATATTCAATTTTTATATATAATTGTTTTATATAGGTTGAAATAACCAAAATGAACAAGTTGTTTTTCTTTCATCATTGTCAGATATGCAAACAATTCATTATAGAAATGCCTTTAAAAAGTCCTTTCAATAAAAATAATTATTTCCCAATATTATGCACACCTTTAGTCTTTTATTCCCTTGATAATGGAATCTTCAATGTCATTCTTCTCAAAATTATAAGACAATTATTGTAAATACATTTATTTATTTACATGATAAGTAGTGTCCTTACCATTATTATATTAGTATAACCTCACTTTATCAAAGATTCTTTTATTGTCCATCCCATATGAGGTATTATTTTATACATGTATTGTAATTGACCCATATCATACACTAAATGACCAATGCATACTTCAAATGGACTCATATGATGTCTAATCCCCAAACCTTTTGTCACATAAGTCACAAACTCTGTCAAGAAACTCTAGAAAGGTAACACATGATCCCCATTCATTTAACTTCTATTCTAAGTATGGATTTATACCTTCTATTAAAGTTTAATACCCAATTTCTTCCTCACCATTCCATACTATTTATGAGTCCAGTCATCATTTTTTCAATAGTTATTAGTGGATAGAAGGTTGATTTCCATATATGATTCTCCAAATATGAGTAAGACCCAATCATTACTTCTCTAACAATATAATATATTTTATCCAACAATGGGAAATAATTTTATTAGATCCACCACTTAGTAAGCCCCCACTCATTATAAAATTGGAAATATACCTTCTTATATATTATCCCTCAGTGGGACAAATTCCCTCTTAGCTATCATTACCGAATTGGATTTATTCCCTATGAAAAACTCTTACTCAATGAGTAATATTCCATTGGATTACTCATTTATCAATATGACATATTCTTAAAATGAATCCCCTATTCATTGGGATATACTTATTTATGAGCCAATATTTATCAATGGGCTATAATCTATATGAGACCAACCATACACTCCTCCATTTAGTTACCAACAACAATTTTAATCAAGAAATGTGTTCCCATATGTATTTCGCATTATTAAATTTGTTAGAAACAGTTATCATCCTAATATTTCCTATAATGAATAAGAATTTTTAAGATATTTCCTTATAAAACTATTAAAAATCTCATGGGTAGTTGATGTCACAGAAACATACACTATGAAACAAAAACCATGTGATCATTGATTCTTTCTAACCATGATATGTAAGATACATCTTAAGGATCAATTGATACAAATAATAATTCATATATTGAAGAAATTGTAATGAATTTCCATTGGTCATGGAGGAGGATAATAAATATCACCCCCTTGTTCCTTATCTCAAAACCATAAAATATACATTGTTTCCAATTATGTGGCACCAAAATATTAGGTTTCTGATTTGGTTCATATGGATATATTGGAGGCCCCTATCATGGGGTGGATTATAAATCTAGGACAACTACATCCTCATTATATGGAAATAAAATATTTAACACACAATTATGTGGATCTAAAACATTATAATAAACTAATAAAATGTACAGTTTCAATCAATCACATCCATAATGGTATTCATTAATAAAACTATTACTGAATAGGTTTCATGAATATGTATTAAATCTATACATGAGTCCTAAAATGGGTAATAATTCTACACAAAAGTGTATAATTACCCTTATTTCTCATCATTATAGATAATGTTAATCCCAAAGTGTCACTGGTAATGTATCACAAACATGCTTCCTTAGAGAAGAATGTATTCAACAACATAAATTTCCATTATCATAGTTTCACAATAAAAATAAAATTGTAACCCTAAAATGGTCCTTTATAACAGAAAATGTCCAATCAACCATAATATTAATTGTGAATTTTTATTGAATTCTATCTTATTTATGGTTATCTGTTCATTTAGGTACCCATGAGAAATCCCTATACTCTAAATGAAAATATCACATCATATCTTAAATATTATTTGACACACTTTCCAAAAAATACATTGATTTTATAAAGTCTATGGTACCACATACGTAGATAATTCTATGATATACTAATTGACTGGATATATAATTGATGAATGTCAAATTCATGATTACCATCTCAGTAACTCCATTCCAAAATTAAAGGGCACTCATAATGGAATATAAAAAGTGAAGCCACATTATTCATCCAACAAAAAAACTGATCTTGATAGAAGTAGTTAAAAATTTTCTCTATGTCCAATAGTTTTACGATCCAATCCTAGATACACAACAACACATACCACAATTATATTATATATTTGGAGAAATATTTGAGCTCTACCATCACTACAACTCATATTTCTATGAATATTGGTTATCATAGCCATCATTGTCAATATCACTATATAGACCAAGACCCTTAGGTATATACTAAGGTTGATAGCTAGAATATCATGGATCTAGGCATAATGACTACGAAAAAAAGGTGGAGGTATCACTAAGGGTTTCATGCCATTGATGTTTGGGTGAGAGATCATATTCATGCCCCTAAGGAAACAAATCATTATATTCGTATGGTAACTATTGACCAGGTACACATTATTTTACATGCAATGTACCCATAATAGTAAATTTTGGAAATAAATGATGATTTTAGTTGCCATATATTTTTTTAGCATAGAATCAGGATTACACCATAGGTACTATCTTTTTAATTCATTGGAATATTATAGTATATTTTAATGAGTATGTTTATACCCCAACTCCCTTACACATTTAGAAATCCAATCTATATATTAAAAAAGTGATTAATGATATCGGTTAGACCTGTATTAATGTCATATCCCAGGATTTTTTGTTTCATATTATAACATCAATCGATATACCCTTCTATCATATTCTGGTATAATTCAAGGATCATTTCAATATACCGTCCCAAATATATCATTCTTGTGGGAATATTATGAAAGAGCATAAAGACTGAGAGTAATCATTTATTCCAATTCTATCAAATACATAAAATACTTTCTGAAATATATAAAAAATTATCATAAAATGGTATCATATCCCCTCTCACATAAAATAATCCTATCATAACTAGTTTACAAAAAACATATTACATAGTTGTGGTCTGATGATTAGAGATTTCATATTATATTCAAAATTAATCGGATATATTAGAGTTAATGATTTATCTTACATGTTGTCTGATTAAATAGTTATTTTAAATATTAGTAAAGAATTATAATATAAATTCAAAAAGGAATGTAAAAAATTTAGAAAAATGGAATATTAAATCTTATAGAAAAGTACGAATGAATTTAAGGTTTGATGAAAGTAATTATACATATTAACCATAAGAGTTAATAAACATGTACATACAAAAATGAGATATCTATAATTATAAATGTAACTACAAATATCAACCTTTACACATCAGTAAATATCTAGATATGATGATTGGAATTACTCTATCATTAAAACACTATAATAAAGCTATGTGATGATCATTTCCGGTTATATCAACTTATCCCTAGAATCCCATCATATTTTGGATAATATTAACCTATCATCATATCCATGGAATCCATTGAACTAATCCTTGATTAGGCGTACCAAATAAAGAATTAAAAGTTCCTCTCAAATTTACAATCATCATATAGAGTCCCTATAACAAAAAATCCCTGATAAATTAAAAAGAATAATTACAAGATGTTTATAGAGAGGAAAATTGTAGACAAGTTGAGTTGTAAATACATCATCTCTCGTATCCTCAAATGAAATCCTATTTATATCAATCCTTCCGTCATTACATTTTTGGTGATTCACACAGTTGGTTACAATGGAATTAGATATTCTTTACTTCACAGCCCAGTAAAAACATATACATATAATTTTTTTTGATAGTATCATTAAAATGTTGTTATAAATTATATCTAGTATAAGTAAATCAAAAATTACAATTCTTAATATTTGATAGGATACTGGCCTATACTATTTTTCAATCTAATGAAATGAACTATTGTATATCCAATGTATATGATCTATAAGAAATTATGTTGTCTAAAAAACATTATAAAAATAATAGGTTATATAATTTTTCTAAAATAATATTTTAAGAAATTTTTTTTATTTTACAAACTAATGAAATAAAAATTAGAATGTATAAGGTTTGAACTATACAATCCCTTTTATTTTGAAATTCAAAAACACAAAACATAAAATTATAAATTTATATATGTGAAAAATATACTAAAATTTTTGTTTTATAAATTCAAATATATTTTTTATAATAAATATATTACCTTATCATATCTTAACACGCCCGGAGTTGATGAATTATTTTTTAAAAAAATAATTTTGATAAAAAGTTTTATTTATCAGATTATCCCCCATGCCCATAAAATCTTATCTCTTATATAGTTTTCTATCATTTGGAATATTTATACCCTAAAATATATTTCTCCCCATTTGATAAATTTTTTCCCTATATAAAATTCTACCCATTATTTATTTCAAAATAATAATAGGTAATGCATTATATTGTCAATAAGTTTTAGGAAAATATAACATGAAATAATTTTTATTTAAATAACTAATCATTCAAAATAAATGATATAAGACTCATCCTTATAATATTAGAATACAATCATAAAAATAATGTCCTCAGAATTAGTGATTAAATTTAAATTTAATTTAAAACATATTGATTCAAAAATACAATTAAAGATCAGTCAAAATTACATTATTTATTATAAAACTTTTAACAAATTATTTTAACATATTTAATTCCTCTTGATCTTTCTCATGTCTATCTATTATAGAATCAATTTGGCTATTCTATATTCCATGACTAAGAGACTTTGATTATCTACCTTTAATCATACACCCGTCTATTCATGAAAACTAATATTCTTAGTTTCCTGCTTGAGTATCATAAAAATTCATTTAAAATAAAAGATATTAATATTATCTTTTTTCATCATCAGAATGTCTAAATTTAATTTTTTTTCTAATTCCATGAATACAAAAAAAATTGAACAACTCCAAAAACATCATCAATTATGAAACATATGATTAAAAATTCATAAATGAATAATAATTATCAAAAAAACCATTTTTCCAATAAGAAATTTGATCATCATGTTCCATCAAGTAACCTTTGACATGTCCTAACCACATAAACCTCTGGTTGATTATTTTGTACCTTAAACATGTTTTTGAAACATTTTATATCATCTTTATTTTTATTCACATGATCTTTCAACGAATTCAATGATTATGAAATCTCATTAAATCTTTTATTAATTTGTTTGAAATATTATATAACATTTTGAAATTATTGAATTGAACAAGCATTTTTTCCTATTTTAAATGAATCAATTAATAAATGTTTCTCCTTTAGTGGTTGATGAATCTGATCCCACTAATGATGCCTCTGAAATATGTTGATGATAATTTCTATAAACCATAATTATTTATTCCTAAACTATTTCATCTTATAAAAAATTTTAAACATAAACTCACTATATTTCTTTGAATTGTCTGATACCATTGTTTGTGAATGTTATAATTCAACTTCATATTTATTTGAGGATGATTGAACATCCACTGAATCATTAAAAAATGGGTTTTTTCAGACTAAGTTGATATTGAAGTTGAGGATGATGATGGATCTGATGAGTTATATTATTATTTTGTTTCATACTCTTGTTACACATATTCTTACACCATTACTTCTTTTTATAAATTCCTTACAGTTCATGAAACACGATTTCTGAGAATTTGAGTCTGATATTGTTTCTTCTTCTCCACTTAATTGTTATAACTTTTATGAACAAATTATTTAATTGTATTTTGAAAATGAGATTCCATTTAAAATTATTCTATAACATGTTTACATGTTACCCTGCCGAAAGATTCTATAACTATTTAGGATTAAAAATTTACAAAATTTCTACTACGGATAGATTTGAAAGGGTTTGATCTTTATTAGAAAATGTTTTAGAGCCTAAAAGTAGTTGAATAACTCATAATGCACAAAATTTTAAAGGGTTTTTTTAATCTCTTTAATCAATTTTAAGATATTTTTACATTCCTTTTCCTCATCCTAAATATTTCATCTTCTTTATATTCTTATTATTATTATTTAATTATTTCATTTCATACAAAGATCATATATTAAATAATAAATCCGTTAATTTTTCATGTTTGAAAGATGAGTCTCATGGATTCTTTGGTGATTAATTATCTATAAGGTATTTAAATTCCCCATCTAAACTAGCATTATATTTCCTCTGAATCATTGGATGAGAGGAGTCAACATTAATATTTTCTATAACAATTTTTTTCCTTATCTATATCAGAATCAGAGAATTATTTGTATGATATATCTAAAATTTTCTTAATCATTGGATAAAAAACAAAATTTATCTTCATGATTTTTTCCACACCCATAAGAGAAACATTTTCTATAAAATATATGAGTTATAAATATATATAATATCATGTATACTGTTTACTAATATCTTATTAGTAAATTAATAGAACATGATAGTTATATAATACATAGATGTTTTATAGATTTCATCAATCAAAATAAATCCACTATTCATAAGATTAATCTACCTCATATTATAAATTAAATATTTAAAATGATGTCGATAATGTTCATAGTATCTTTATCACCTTTCTATAGGATAATGAATCAATGAATGAAAAGTTTGACAATAATCACATTCATAGTGAGGTGAAACACTTCTTGAATATTCTCATAAGATTCAATAATATTTTTTTTATTTTATTTTTTAAATCTGAAATGATTTTATAAAAGATTGTGTGTTGTAAGATATGATTCAACATCAATGGGTACTACTAATAAGACAAAAAAAATTTGAATTTTAACATAAAAAATAAAAAAATATGTAAAAATGATCACATCCACATACTCTTCCATATTGAATTATACTAATGAATAAAATTATGTATATATTTATAGATTGTGTATGTTGAAATTCTCTTTTCCCACAAAGATCACATTAAAACCAAGAAATTTATTTACTATTTTTAATAAAGAATAATTCTTTTTATATCATGTCTTCTCTATCATACTTTCTATTGCAAATTCTCTATTCAAAAAATCTTATACTAAATCCCTATTACTATTATTGATGCCGTGAATGAACTGAATAAGTTATTCAAAAAAATAGAAATGCATCAGACTGAGAAATTAATCGATTTTCTAGGGTCAAGAAAAAAATCATAGAAATAGATGTGGTACAAGGGTGTCCCATTCATTATATATTTTCATTTGGGTGAACCTTCATATTAGAAAAATCCAATGTATTATATTGAAAACTATAATCAGATCTGAATAGAATGATTAAATATCAATTGATTTATAAATAATTCTGAACTGTTAATGTTCTTATAAAAATTATATATATTTTGAAAACTAATTGTTTTCGAAAATTAAAAAATATGGTAAATTAAATAGAGAATTAAAATTTATATATAATCAAAAAAATTGAATGATTTGATGAATACCACTCAGGGTAAAAATTTTCATTTGGTATGAAATACATATATAATAACTTTATATTCACTATTTTTGTCACATAAATTAAATTTGATAAATATATTACAAAAAAATTGTACATTTTTTTACCAATAATTGAGTTAAAAAATAGTTAAACTATTTATTCACAACCTCATTAAAAATTGATATAAATTTCTTTAAACAATTTGGTCCAAACATTTTAGTAAAATTTTTTGACTCCAAAAATATTTTTGATTCAAAACAAAAAAAATTAGAAAACTAATGCTTTTAGTTAAACTATACATTCGTAATACCCCATTGAAATATAGTTCATCAAGGTATGGTTTTGGTAAAAATGAGGTATATATGAATTATCATTTTATATTTATAAATCAACCTTATGTTTAATATAATCAAATCAATCATAACTAAAGAGTTTAGAAAAACTATCTATAATTTTTTCTTGATCCCTACTAAGTTGTTAAATGTTATATGCCTATTGTATGTGATGTGGAAGAAAATATTTTTTTATATCTAAATTCATTCCTTATGAGTGATGTGAAGGTATTTTACTTAATGTATTGGAATTTGTGTTATTACATAATATTTTACATTCACTAAAACTCATACCATGGTCTATTAGTTTGTGGTACATCCCCAAAAAAATATAACAATAACTTCTAACTACCACATAATCATCATTAATAGTGGAATGAGAATCTATGTGTTGTTTTTGAAAAGAGAAAGAAACCAAATAATATCCTTTGAATGGAAAATTTCTAAAAGTTATTTTCTTATCCATTGTACATCCCCTAACACAAACATATAAAAAAAATTAACACAGAATCACTTATATAAGATTAAAATAAATCTAAATCCATTATTTATTAACTGAAGTAATTTTTTTTAATGAATTAATGTGGTACACTTATTTATTTTAATTATATCTAGTACATAAGAATAAAATAAATATTAATTATTGAAGACTATATTTTATGTTATGTACAAAAATTCACTAATTCAAATATCTATTGATCAACTCATTTCCCATATTCATCAACACATAATGTGTTTTATATTTTTATCAGAGTAATTATTCTATTATTATTTTCATATCCATATTTTATAAAATGATCTTTTATGTACTTATGTTTAGATATAATAGGTCTTTATAGTATTTTTGTTATTTGGAAACCAAGAAAGTAAGGTAGTTTCCCAATCATTTCTATTTCAATCATAGAAATCATAAGATCTGAAAAGGAATCTATTTATGAATATTTAGTTGATCCCAATATAATATCTTCATCATAAATTTGAAAAATGGTTATGTTTTAGAAATATTATTTTATGAAATGATTTTGATATTCTACTAGTGTTAAAAAGTTGTTTCATTACATAAATCTAGTTAACATACCATATTGGGGTCTAGGAGCGTGTTTATTCCTGTAACGTTCATAGTATGATTATAAAAACGTTCTTGGTGTTTTTTAACATCAATCCCATGGGTTTTTCTATATAAAAATCGTTATGAACATATGTATTAAGAAAATCACACTTGGCATCCTTTTAAAATAGTTTCAAATTGATGAGTGATATGTATTATTGTAGTATATAAACATATTCAAGTATTGATACCGATGAATATATTTATTCATAATCTATACCCAATTTCTTATTATATCCTATTGAAATATGCTTTTATATTTCACTAACTATTATTCCATTATTAACACAATTGTACTAAAAACCCTATTTTACTCTATTTCTAAAAAATTTATCAGGTTATTCATACAAAGTCCAAACATTTTTTCTCACAAATTCATTGAGTGAATATTGAATTTCAATTATCCAATACACATCACATATGTAATTATATGTAGTATTTGGTAAAAATTGTGTGGAAAATATGGAATTTTCAATTTTTTCTCTAAAATAATTTATAGTTCTTAAGTAGTTGATCTATGTAACAAATGATTTTATCAGTAGTATGATTCCTAACAAAATAAAAAATTTATAAGCTTCCATGAAACATTACCTTAAAAATATGTTTAAAATAATCTTGATATATAACATAAAAAATATAGTTTTAATTGTAATCTCATGATAAGAAAATTATAACATAGGTTGTGATCCAATTTTAGAAAAAAAACATATAAAGATGTGGGTTGATATTTTTTAAAATAAGATTTTTTTTCATCAAACATATCATGTGTTGTTTCCACAATAGTTCATGTATTTTTATTAAAAACCCCAAATTCTGTACTAGTTGTATATTTAAATAACAAATATATTATAAAATTATAGTGAAAATTTATATGTGTAATCATTAGTATTTAGAAGGAATAATTGTTTTCCAACAACATTGAAGTAAGAATGTTTTTGGGACAATCCAGTCTACAACTCATAATGAGTTTTATTAAAAGGTATATTTAAAACATGAATAATATAATACAATATAATACAAATTTTATTGGCCCAAATATATTTAGAAACTGATTATTCACTCTACATGGTTCTTGTAATCTATTAAACAGTTCTATATTTTTATTTTTAAAAATTTTTATTATGGATTTATAGTTGCTTAAATGTTATTTATAAGACCTTTTCAATAGAAAAAATGTTAAAATTTTGAATTTCAAAATTCTCCCCCGTGATCACTTAAAATAATAATTATGCATTTGTTTCCCATTTTTTAATTCTTGCATGAATTGGTTTAAAACAAAAAATTCTTCAGAATTATTTCCTAAAATATATTACCAGTGTATCCAATTTAATCATGAACTAAAACATTAAAATATTTTTTTCCACAAATACATCTAGTTTTTTTGGAAAAAATACCATTTTAACTAAATGTAAGTAAATGGATGATGAGACTTCATTAATTTAACTAAAACATGACTTGTGTTTCTATCTAAATTGAAAATAATAATATAATTTAGAAGAACAAAACATATGTTCAAATATATACCTAACTAGTCATTTCTTATAAAAAATAGCTAATGTTCTGTGATAAATTTTTCCCAAATTTATATGACATTACCAATATTGTGGTCCATTTCACTATGGCATGGTAAATATTTTCCCCTAATGTATTTTATGTTAAGAGTTTCTACATTCTATCCTAATTTAAAGAAACTATAAAAACATCATTAGAATGTTGAATTCTAAATTTATCATTTTTTGAAGGTCATAAGATAACCCTCATTACATAATTGTCTTTTGATAATATGGTTTTTTCTATGTCCTATAACAAATAATACATTTGAAATTTATTATTTTCTAAGAATAACAATGTTAAAAATGAAAATAAATCCACTTTGACCATTATCTATGAATGTAAATTTTCCAGCTTTCATATTTATAAAATTTTTAAATAATTCATTTTTCATTTATGTTTCTGGAACAAGTACTATCTATATAAAAAAATATTATTATTATTCTTACATTATATATTATTCTGAAAGAAAAAAAAGAACTTTAGAACCCAAACCATCTTTGGTACATTAGTAAATATGATTATAGGAATCCTTATTATTTCAGGTTTATTTTGTGGATAAAATGTTAATTTTATTTAAAAAAGAATTAACAAATATAAAATTTTAATTTCATTTAATGAAAATTTCATCTTCTAGTGTCTACCACATTGATATATAGTTCCAAATGGATCACTTTTTATGAAAAATTATTGATTAATAAAAATAGTTTCTCTATTTTTATTACCCAATCCAAAAATATATCTATGAGTTCTAATTTATTTATACCTTTTATCAAAATTTTCATTAACAATGGTAAAATTTGATAAAAAATTCTAAAAACTATAAATTTTTTAGTATGTTCTTACTAAAAAATTATCTGAATTAGTATTTTATTTAAATTTGTTTTGTAATATCAATTTTATACGAGTTTTCTTGAAATAATACAATACAAGATATTTTGTAAGATCATCATTTTAAAAATAAAATTTACCATGTTCTTTAGAAGGTTCATATATCCTTGTAGATAATGGATATAGTCATTAGTTTTCTTTAGGATGATTTTGTTGATCATTATCACAATTTTTAGAAATCATTATTTTTAAATTTTTAATTATTTTTGAAAATCATGAAACATTATCCGAAAATCGTATTGTGTTATTTTTCTCATCATATGATGTGGATTCCAATTCAGAAGATGTACAATTATATTCATTGTTATTATCTTTAATATAATCACTTAATGTGTGATTTGTAAGTGATTATGTAGTTACATTTTTAGTTAATAATTTTTAACATTTTCTATCGATATATAAAATATAATATTATTCTATCCAAAGACATTCATTATCCAATTATTTATCATAATATCTATCTCCTCTAATTTCAATAATTGTTGGTAACACCTTTTTTGTTTTTTTTTTTTATGCTCATAATATTTTTTTGGATTTCTTTCAAAATTTCATTCCTTCTTATCCTTTGTTTTTAGCTTAGTAAAATATCATGTGATATTTTCACATTTCATAAAATCATAGTATATCTACTCCAAAAATTCCTTCTTATCAGTTTTATAATTGTGACTTTTAAAATATCGATAGTGAAAATACATTTTAAAAACCATCATATTCATTTTTTTATCTTGGTTAGATAGTTAATTTATAATTTTTTATAATAACCTATTATTTTACTAGAAAATCATTTTCTTATTTTAGTGGAAATTAGAACATTCACAATAGAATTTATTTTATTTTTTACATTTTTATATCCTGAATAGCTACTCCATGATTCTAAATTTACATTTTCCCAATATACATTTTTAATTTCATTCATATTGGTTATGGGATCTAATATGATCATCAAGATAATGATAAGAAATCATCCTTGTATTATACATGGTATTCCCCTATAATTCCAATTGTCTAAAAATTATTTATATAATATTTTCCACTATGATTACATTTGTAATATCCTATTCACCAAGATACATTAATATTTTAATAATAGTAATAATACTATAGTGTATATTATTATACAGTTTCATCATATAGAAATGGAAATTCTAGACAATTTTCCCTGATCATAGTTCTAAAAGTTATAATTAATATATTTCTAACAAATCGAGTTAAATCCAAATTATTCTAAATTTTATTTGTAGCTTTAAATAATGATATCTGACTTTATATGTTTCTAGTCATAAAATATATTTGATTATTTCTTATTTTATAATACAATAGATATTACATCTTTTATTGATTAATAATAGTAGTAACATCTTTATCTGAAATCTGGTAGACCCAAGTCACTTTAAAAAAATCAACACATTTTTTAACAATAGTAATAATCCTATAGTGTATATTATTATACAGTTTTATAATATATCAAATATATTAGAGTATTTAGTTGATTTAAATACATATAAAAATAACAGTTATTAAAAATATTAGTAAAACAAAAATTCTATTTTAAAAACACAACGAAATGTAAAACATACATATACAACTAATATGAAATCTTAGAACAATGTATGAATTACTTATATGATAAATAAAAATAATTCTACTCATTAACCTGAATAGTTATGGATTTTAGAAATCATAAAATAAGATATCCATAGTTATAACCTTAATTTTGAAGATCTATCAGTCCTTACTAGGAAAGCACTTGATATATTTATTAGAATAAATCTATACTCTAAAACCCTAAAATCCCATGATCCAATGATCGGGTTTATCTCAATATTCCTATCACTAGAAAACCATTATCTACTAGATTGGAATCCCTAGTCACCCCCATAATCCAATAATATATACCTAAATTAGAAAAAATAATTAAAAAATAAAAATTTCATAAGCAATATTCAATACTCACAAATATTCTATATAACATGAGCTCTATTAATATTTAAAACTATAAGAATGAGTATTTTATGGTGATAAAAATTTCAGATGTGTTGATTTAAAAATGCATCAGCTCCCATGTCCTCTATTTCAATCCCATTTATAGTTATCATTCCAATGATCACAGTTTCCATGTTTCTCATAATTTTTTTCAACATCCTTGAATTTTATTCACTTGACTGCTCAAAAAATAAATTTCTATCTAATATAATTTTGATGGTATCTGTACAATTCTATAATAAATTTAACCTGGTAGAAATAGTTCCAACATAATTGATGTAAAATTTTGGCAGTATCATAGACAATAATATTTATCAACCTGAAGAATTAAACTATAGTGAGTATGAAGGATCTAATCTACGATCATTCTGATAGATATGACATCTGTCAATCCTAATGGAAGAACATCATTCAATACTATATACTGTATACATTGTATTATTCATACACTAGTTGTTAGGTTACTCATATAAAATGGATTAAAGAATAAATTTTATATTAATTCATATTAAAAATCAATCCACAGTTGATAGAAATTTATGATTTCTACAAAAACTATCAGAATGTCTAGGTTTTTATAATGTCAGTAGTATAATATTTAATAAATTTGTTACTGATTTTAGAAACTATGGAATAAAAAATTAAAATATATAACATTTTAAATCAATAATAATTATAGAGACCCATAAATGTTTTTCTGATGTAGAGTTTCAAAAATGGAATTTCACTATGGGAAATATATTATAATGGAGTAGTACTATTTCCCTACCTCTATCAATTCTAATTATTATGTCACAGACCAAAACCCATAGATCATGTTCCATAAAAACCACATTACAAACTAGTGTTGATACAAACTACATATTAATAGATATTACTATCCAACATTTAAAGGACTAATGAAAAATATTTACTTATACTTCTTCCATATACCATTAAGTTTTATTGATTTAAAAAATTATGAAAAACATAAAAAATTAAACCACAAGTATTTTTAAACATGTTGATATTTTTCAACTATATAATAAAATTTATAGTGTATAATTATTCTTAAACATCACCAATATATTATCCACACAACTATCCCATTAAAAAAATAATACATAATATAATTCATCATGACCTAGAGAAATAGAAACATTTCAAGTGGTGGGATTAATCGATTTGTAATGGAAAAAAATTAAATGTGTTTATCTGTGTCGTGAAGAAGATCATATACCATGGTACCCTAAAAACAAAGCCAATCTCAACCCCTTCTGTAGGTATTTCTCGATCCCCATAGGTTGGCTACTAGTACATGAAATCATAAAATATAAATGGGGAAATGAATATTTCAAAAATATAGGGGTACCTAATGAAACATAATAGTACGTTCAAAACTCCAATGGGAGATAGTACCATAAAAATTGGTATTTAAATACCCAAATAGTGCATCATAAATGTACTGAAAATCTAATAAAATTATCCTCCTAGTTGGAACATAACTTTAATTCAAAAGATCAAGAACATCCAGCTCTTATAAGAAAAATATTCCCTTCTTTCTGAACTACTAGGAGAAAATCTAATAAAACTAAAGGAAAATGTATGGTGTAAGATAAAATTCTTATACGGTCTCACTATGTGTTTAATAAAAAGATTTTATATATGTCAAGAAATTCATGCTTTAAATTTTCATCAAAATATGTATAAAAGTATACTTTCTTATTTAAATCAAAACATTATTTCATTTTTAATATTGGAATTAATTTTAAAAATGGATTAAATAAATAGTTATAAAAAAGATTTTATATAAATCAATAGTCATGTGTAAGGAAGTATTATAAACAGTGAAATTTGATATAAAAATTGTCAAAATAAAATCCATTTTTTTCTAACATACGATATGATAATTCATGTTGGTAGGATTCTATAATGTATCATATCATTGATCATGGATTATATGTGCACTTTTCCTTTATGATTAGGCTAAATAGAACTCATAAATTTTCCATCGGGAATATGATCTTCCTAACTATATTTTAGTTATAGTTTTCATCATCATTCTATTGAAAGGGAATTACCATATTATATTGATTATGAAAAATAACCCAACCACTATCCAGGTTTGCATGTTTTCAATCAGTCAATCCATATAAATAAATTCACCTCATTTTAAATCCAAATTTCATTTATAGTTCAATTTACTAGTTTCTTAATTGAATATTCCATATCAATTTCTAATAAAAAATATTATTTTCATAATTTTATTCCTTTTAAAAAATAAACCAATCATATGATTTCATTATTTCAATTTATGATATTTTTTTTAAATAAATTCTCAGGTCCATGAATTTAAAAATATTCCTTACTTAAATATTCCATTAAAATTGTGGATTTTTCCAAAATCCATACAAATTTAAATTTCAATTTCAATTCACACTGAATTGGGTTTTAAAATTTCAAATGAAATAAATATAAATCAACTCAAAAATTTAATTATTAGTTGTATTTATAAAATCAAATGAAAAAAAATACCTTTTTCATGGAGATCTTGTAATAAAAATCCTACAACAGAATTTTCGAATGATGAATGAGACGAATAAAGATCTCAAAAATGGAACCTATAAAAGTGATTAAAATCTATGTATTTTAGAACCATAAATGGTTTTATGATCTAAAAAACCCTATAGTGGGTAGATAGAGTGAGATAGGGATATAGAATTTGAGAAAAATCACTTATCGAGGAGAGATAAATTACGATTTTCCACACTTTGATCCTCTTAAAATTGGATTAGAGGACATAAAATGGTTATTGTGAGTCTTTAACACGTATCAAATAAATATAACAATATTTAGGGTTGATGAGGAGATTATATAGGGTATTATATATTTTTAAAACATTTTTCAGAATAAAAAACATTGTTTGCCATGTCATATGGGTAGAGCCATGTGGTTGGACAAACCGTGCACCCTAGCTATGTAACCCTCTATTGGGGGTTATGGTATCTACATCGGGGTACCTAGTTTTTCAAACCATTAACTAACCATGAATACCCACACTTCTCTTGGTTATATTTTTTTCATTCATTGTGGGTATGTATAGTGAAAACCATGAGACAAGAGTGAATAGCCATGAAATTTCAAAACAAAATTCAAAATATCCATAAAAAACAACCCTAGAAAATCCCTAAAAAGGCACGGAAAAAAATTGATGGAATAAGCTTACATAAAAATCCGTAATATGATGTTACAACCTTTCAATATTAAGGAAATTGTTCCCCAATATTCGCATCAATAATTTTCTATTTATAAATGATGACGCAACTTCACTATAGTTAGTACCACTATATCCTATGTTTCATTAGAATCATAAACACACTTTAATAGCACTTTTACTAATGGTATCATCCTCCAAAGACTTTATTTTGTCTCAGAAAGGACTATCTTAATAGGACACTCACTCAAAGATAAATCCAACTCAATGATAATATCACTCTAACAAAAAACATCATATGTCTACGATAATGATCAACATTTTATTTATGTGGGATCGATTTCATCAAAATCCCATGAAAAATAAACTAAAAAATTACTACTTTCTCTTAGACCCATCTCAGTCCCACCAAGGAATGAGCATCGATATCTAAACAATACCACAAATATTTACTAGGCTAGCCATTGAAGGCCTCAAAAGGATTCATTCTGATCACAAACTAGTAACTATTATTATATGAAAAAACAACCATCCCTAAATAGTTATCCCAAATTCTACCAAAGTTTGAACACAAGCATAACTAATATCATCAAAAATTAATAAATCCTTCTCGATCTGTCCATCTGTCTACAAATGGTATTTCATACCCAAATGAACCTATGTTCATAATAGGGCTTTGAGGCATCTTCCAATGTTAGAAGTAAAATATAGATCTCCATTGGAAACAATATATGTATGAATGTTGCACAAATTAATAATATAACTCATATAGATATTTCATGTATCCTCAACATTAGATGTATATCGAATGTAGATAGTGTTATCTAATTTGGTAAATAGATCAATAAAATCCCATATCATATTATTATTTATATAGGTACTTGGAATCCCACCCAAAACTTTCATTCAAATATCATCAAACAACCAAGTCGACACACGATATTGTTAAAGAAATCCTAACGGTCTCTAATATACAGATTTGACCTATTGGCTATTATTTTAGTGTGAAAAAATGTTATCGATGAATCACCTCATACATTGTTTCTACAAACATCCTCATATGTAAAAGAACATCTTTTTTGTTCCTGGGATAACATCCCATTAAGATCTATGGAGATCCATCATCCCATCTTTTTAAATAGAAATAGGCACAATGTACCAATTCTGAAAAACGTAGAATACCCTTAATGGATAATGATCACTAATTAATGGTCCACCCACCATAAAGATAGTTACTAATGCTATAGAATTTATTATTAAGCTTTACTTTCTAAAAAATCATATCTAGAGTAGGAGGGGAAAATTGAACACTAGATAAAACAACCTCAAACTCTATTCCAAAAACTCATATATGGAAATACAAAAAAAATAACCATTATATTCCACTATTTATATGATTTTCCCATGGATTTGGTCAATTTTTTCATACTCAACACATCGACTATTACATTCCCTTTCCCTTATGTATTTGTGAAACTGGAATAAAAAGACAATAAGTCCTCCACACAACACATTTTGTTGATATAGAAATCTATTTGATAGAATATTTTACTCAATATATTTTTCTTTGAATACATGTTAAACCATCCTCTGTAAAGTTAACCCCTAAAAATATTATATTCATGCATCATATATACATGTTAATGGTCATGGGTCAGATAAGTCCTTTCAGGTTGATTATGTTTCTACGATCCCTAGAAAATGATGTCATCACCATGCATATGAACACTTCCCAAACTCGAACCTTCTGCATCAAGAAAGACCACATAGCTGTTTCTAAACTATGGAAGAGTACACACCAATGAATAATTGAAATTACATTTTTGACAAATTAAATAATTTATACATGTATCATCCAAAGATAATTATAGTCACTTAAGGGGTAAAAAGGATATAAGAGAAGATAATTTTTTAAAATTAATTATGAATCAAAGATAATATCCTTTTAATCCGAAGATTCGCTAAATATTGAAAAACATATGTGGATTCTCCAATGTCATAACTTATTTAACATTTTTATTATCAAATAAAATACCTTGTGTTGAGACCACAGGTCTCAAGAACATCACTTCCCGGATATAGAAATAAAATTTTGATATCTTGTCTTAATGTCTATGATTCCTAAATAATTCAAGAACTTCTCTAAAATGGTGAAAATAATCCTCCTTGGACATAGTTTAAAATTTTATGTCATCCAAAAATATCACTAAAATCGTATCAAAATACTCATGGAAGATCCTCTTTATCAAATCCATAAGTACTGTGGGAGTATTTTTTAGAAAAAATTGAATGACATGATACTCATAATTATCATAACTTATTTAGAAGGATATTTTTCAATTGATGGATTAGTTTATTCCCAATTAGTGATAACCATATTAAAAATCAATAGTTGAGAACCAATTATACCCCTTTGAAATATCAAATATATCATAAATATATGGAATAATATAATTTTTTTTATAATAACTTGATTGAGTTTATAGTAATCAACACGTAAGAGAATAGTTCCTTTAACTTTCTTCGAAAGGTGTAAAGGATATGCCTAAGGTGACACACTCAACTATATAATTGATTTCTTTAAAATATAATCCAAGCAATTCATCAAATATTTCATTCCAAGGGGTTCCTTAATGTAGGAATTTATTTAAACATGTTGATTAATATGCACTAATTCAAAAGAAAAATCTACCCCTATTTCTAATGGAAATAGAATAATTGGTAAGGAAAACTCTTGGAGAGCCGAAGAAAACATGAGGGATATCGTCGCTCAAAGATTAAAATTCCATATCAATAGAAAACATTAATATTACCTACCAAAAAACTGGATAATAAGGGCTTTCTGTACAAAACCTCATCTCACATTCTCCATAAACGATACGATAAACCCCATTGGGATTACTAATGGAGACCCATCGAAGATAAAAATAAATTTGAGATTTATTATCTATAATAAAATACACCACAATTGTGAGATCAAGAGGATTCATTTCAAGAACCATAAAATCTCTTGAAATGTCAGTATGTGATAATGAAAACACATAAGAAGTACAATTTAGACCATATTATCTCTATGTTCCAAGGGGTTTAGTCGTATCCATGACATTATATAATTGTTCCATAGTAATTTTTACCATGTACAATATACCCATAAAAATGAAA
The DNA here is from genome assembly GCA_963277665.1 of Viscum album. Taxonomy (NCBI): domain Eukaryota; kingdom Viridiplantae; phylum Streptophyta; class Magnoliopsida; order Santalales; family Viscaceae; genus Viscum; species Viscum album. The sequence continues at coordinate 439,753,243 of OY728158.1, forward strand.
AAATTATATACTCCAATATTAAACAATTATGTCACTCAATATGAATCTATAATGATGGTACCTCTAATAGTTTTTTTACCCATAACTTCTTCCTCTAGAGACCCTTCCAGTATAGGAAGAATGTTCAATATGGATGCATGTGGCTAAATCCCCTTGGATCCAAAAACATTTGGTTTCCCTATATTATATTTTTATGATGATGAGATCATTCCACTATGTTGGGAAGAAATAATATAGTATAACTTTTGCACATGATCTTAGCGTCCAAATGAGATGTACATATTATGTGTATTAGTACAAACCATATTCAAACTCATAGGATTTCCACACTATAATCAATTTGATTAGCCTCTTCAAGGCACTACATGAGGCTTATAAGAACCCTTTTTCGAGATATACCTTGACACCTTCCCCGCATTCTCTTATCTTTTTATAAAATCATAAAACTTCTAGTTGGTGAAAAACAATCTCGCATCCACCCTGAACTACCAGAAATATAAGGCATAACCTTCAACGCGTTATCCTAAAAATCGACATAATAATAGAGCCTCAAAAAAATGTGACAACCAGTGTTTTAATAATAGCATTATTTATTTAAATAATAATTTGATATTTTTCAATAATAATTTTAAAAATTATAAGTAATATTAATTTATCAATTGATACTATAAATAAATATGTGAATAAAATAAATTGATTCAATTAAATGAAACATTATTAGTAAATATCTATTTTTCTATAGTTTATGTTATCATATAATTATGACATGATATGATTTATCAAGATCATTTGATTTTATTAAATCATTAATTTTAGTTATATAATTTTTTTTAACATGAATGTTTTTTGAATTTGTATTTTTTTTAATTTTTAATTTTTAAATTAGAGAAATTAATATTATGAAATTAAAGGATAATATAATTATAATAATAGAAAAAATAGAAATAAATATTGGTAAAACAAATTATTTAAAAAATTATTATTATTTTAAAGATAATTTTTTTATAAAAAAATAAACTATTTTAATTTTTTGTTTAAAAATATATTAAAACTATTACTATATATAACTATATTACTTTACAAGATTTGGATCATATAAATATATTATTAAAAAACTAAAACGTTTTAAAAAAAGTAAAACACTTATAGAATTGAAAAACACATGATATGAAATATTTAAAAAAATAAAACAAAGAATTAATAAAGGATAAAATGATAAATGATAAAAGAAATAAATAGCTAAAAATAATGGGGAATAATACATGAATGATTAAAAATGTAAAGAATATAAAAAAGATAAAAAAACATGGTTTTTTGAAGCGTTTCAAAAGATAGTTTTCTGGATTTTCTAAAAACTAATTACGGGATTTATTTTCATAGTTTATAACCATAATTCTTCAAATATATAATTATGTTTTTAGATAAAAATGAGTAAGGGATTGTTTTTAATTTTATATAAAATCTATCAATATTGTTTTAGGGGACTATTTTTATTTACAATGTTCTGTATATGTATATATAAATTTATATATTATAATATGATTTATTTCAAAACCCATAAATGAAAATTGGATTTTGAAAACAACTATATTAGTAAATATATTTTCAAAACATTATTTGGATTTATATTGAAAAAATAACAAAACCATCTTTAGTTTTTTTGTAAACTAAATATTTAAAATGGAATTTCAATTTTTATTGAAATTTCTAGGATTTAGTTAATTTTTTAAAAAAAAGATGTTTTCATTTTTTGTTTTTTTTAATTAGAATAAAATTTATTAAAAGTTATCATTTTATGAGGAATATTTACTTTCACATCCATATATGTCATCAATAAATTTTGTTATAACCATCATCAAAAATATTGTTGACATTTAATTCACTTTAATTCATATATTCATTTAATTTATTATGTATTAATACATATGACTGTTATTTCAAAGAAATTACTTATAATATTGGATTTATCCCTCTTATTTTAAAAAATCATAAAAAAAATTGTTTATAAAATTTAAATATATATATATATATATATTTGTAAGATTATTTTCTTCTATGGGACTAATTTTAATAATGGATTTGAAATTTTTAGGTTTTATTAGTGTGAATGTATGTACCATTTATATGTTCTCTTAAAAATAGAACTAAGTAATCAATTGATGAGTTTTAGTATTGGAGTAAGCCCATCACCTCTAGGAGATATTTTCCCACATTTGAAATGAATTATTGGCCTTATGGATTTTCGTATGCCATGATGTGTATAATATTTAATCCATAAATATTATTATCTTAAAAATGGAGAAATCTAATTTTATCAAATTACTATACAATATATAATGATAATTACAAAGAAAATCATTAATTGAAAACCCATTTCTACGAAATTATTTTTATCAAATGATTGGTTTGAAAAATGTTTTTTAGATTTCAATAAAGGGTAATTAAAAAAATTAAAACCCTATTATGAGAAAATTTATTCTCTTTATTTATTTTAACATTATATTCACATGTCGATTGGTTGTTCTAAGATGTAAGGCATCACTTATGGTGTTAGAACAGAATGAAATTTAGTTAAATTATTTCAGTTTATAAGAGAATGATAATTTGTAATGTGATATTCTATTCCTAAAAAACTATTCTGGGAAAGGTCCTAGAATGTTAAATTTTATATGTATATTTTCATTGCCTTTACAAAGAAATACACAACTTATTTATGTGCTGAATTCAGAAGAATGGCCCGGGGGATTCAAAATTGGTTTCAGAAAAATGATTTAGAAACTGTTGGGGATTAGATACATTCTAAGCACAAGTTTATATAAATTTAGTATTACTAGTATTTTTATTAATTCTGAGGATGAAGATTTAAAAAAATTGGTTCGAAGGATGAATTTTGAAAGGAATTTTTTTTGATGGGGAAGAATGTATCATCTATGTTTTTTATAAAAGTATTATATATTTAATTAATAGATTGATATTAGAAATACTAATTATTTAACTTGAAAGAGTTATTAATTTAACAATTATGTGTGTAAATAAATAAATTATGAATTGTAATGATAATCTTAAATTAAACATTATTAGTAAATATTTAATTTTATTTAGGTAATTTTAGAAAATATTTATTATATTAAATGTTTTAATATAATGAATTGGTTTTCTTTAATTATTTTATTATTTTTATAAATTTTTTTAATAAAAATAATTGGAATTTAAATAAATGATTTATTTAAAATTATAAATGTTTAAACTGGAAAATATAATTTTATAAAATTTTTTGTAAAAATAATAATAATAATAAATGTTAAGAAAAAATTTTTACGAAAATTATTATTAATATTATTAAGATGATATTATATATATATATATATTAATATGAAATTATATAAAGTTTAAGTTCTATAAAATTATGAAAATATAAATATTTATATTTATATTATTATAAAAAATGAATTTCATTTATATATATGTGTGTGTGTGTGTGTGTATTTAAAAAACCAGAAAATTAAATATATATATATATATATATATATACTAACCTAAAATGATTTAGGAAATAATGGTTTTAAGGATTGAAAAATGTAATAATAGTGAATATAAAAAAATAAAGAAAAATCCTGAAATTTAAAAAGAAATAAAATATTATAAAATGAGCGTACAAAACATGAAACTGGAAAAATATAAAGAAATTAAAAAAGATCAAAAAAAGGATGCCACATGTTTTGTTTGATGATTTCAAAAATGGTGTTCCATTTTTTGATGTCCTTATACATATATGGTATTATTTATATTATATATCAATATATATTTTATAAATAAAATACATGTGTGTTGTGTATGAGTAAATAATTTATATGTTAATTAGAACCTGAATGATCTAACTCTACAAGCCTTAATAGTTCATCATTCAATGAACAAGAAAAATACATAATTATGCATTATAAAAAGCATTATATAAGGGATTTTATTGGGATGTTATAAAGTGATTACCACTTAGATTTTGAAGTGAGATAGTGTCTAAGTGGCAACAAAATTTGGATTATTTATTTATTTTTCAAACTAGTTATGGGATTTATTGTCATAGCTTATATATTTTATTCTTAAAAAATTTTATTTAATTATTAGAAAACACCAATTATACTATTTTTTTAAATTAAAATTTTTCAATCTTTGTTTTAATTTAATGTTTTAAGTTTCATTTTTAGATTTATAGATTAATATATATATGTATATATATATATATATAATACAATGATTTATTTAAAATCTCATAGAAGAATATTGGACTTATAAAACCATTATTTGAGTAATTATATTATCAATTTTTATGATCTACAATGAAAACTAATAATAATACTATGTTTATTATCTTTTTATGTAAAAATATAAAAGTGTATTCAAATTTTATTGGAATTTCTAGGTTTTTGTTTATATTTTATATAAGAAGAAGAAATCATTTTATGTTTGAATTTTTTTGACAGCAGATTAAAATAAAATTTATCAATTTATGTGAAAACATTCCTTCCACAACCATGAATATAATTCATAAATTTAAATATGGACATCATCTAAAATAGTTTTTTACATTTTATACACATTAATTCTTGAAATCTTTTAATTTATTATTTATTCATTTTTTGTCTATTAAATCAATGTAAATCCTGAAATGATTTTATTTTTCTCTACTAGTCGTAGAAATTCATGCAAATATGTTTATTCTATGAAAATAAATATTTAATATTTTCTTCTTCTTAGAGACTGATTTTATGATTTGTTTTAAATTCATTATAGTTTATGAGTGAGAAAGGTTAAGCAATTAAATTGTTTTCTATAAATTGGAACTATGGTATCAAATTACCTGTTATTGTATCGGAGAAATCCCATTAACTCAAGGCGACATTATCCCATATGTGATATAGATAAGTGTATCTATGGTTTTTCTTATGGACTTATATGTATCATCATTAATCGATAAAAATTATTATCTTTAATATGGAGAAATCAAATGGATTTAAAATTACTAAAAACTATATAAGGATATTTCTAAAATTGATTCATTCTATAAAAACCATTTTTTCTACTGATTTTTATCAGTAATGTTTTTTGAATTTTTTTTTTGAGTTTTCTATGAAGTGTATTTCTATATATTTTTTAATACACCTTACTAGGAAAAATTATACTCTCCCGTTATTTTATAATTATTTTCATATGATAATTATGAGATAAAATATGGGTAGCTTCACTTATGGTGTTAGCACATTAGAAGAAATTTAGTTAATTAATTTTATTTTTATACAGATTTGATAATTTGTAATATGGTCGTCTATTATCCAAAACCAATAACAAAAAGGGTCACGTCATGTTAAAAGATCACTATAATATAAATAAAATGCATTTAATTTTTATGTCATGAACCCAGGAGTGTGGGTTCAAGGATTTATAGTTGGTATCAGATTAATAGTTTATTCAAATTTTGTGGTTAGATGTTATATAAGTGATAGTTTATATTAATTTAGTTATAATATTTTTCAAAATGTTGATGATGAAGATTCAAAATAAAATCAGTTTCTTAGATGAACGGTATTTATGTAATTATTTTAAGAGGTCTGAATGTAACATCTAATGTTTTAATAAAAATATTATTAATTTAAATAATATTTTGATTTTAGAATTATTAATTAAAAAATTAATTAATATTAATTTACGAATTGAGTATATGAATAAATAAATGAAAAAAATTTAAATGACACTCATAAATGAAAATTATTTGCAAATAATTGGTTGTCTTTAGTTAATTTTATCAGATATTTATTATTTGGTATGATTTAATATTATTTATTGATTTTTAGAATTTTTTAAATTACATATTTTTATTAAACAATCATTTTAATAAAAAAAAATATAAATTTTAATAAAACAATGATTAATAATTATAAATTATTAAATTTGCCAAATTAATATTATAAAATTAAAGGTAATGATAATAATAATAATAGTAATAATTAAAGATGTATTTTTTTTATGAAAAAAATTATTTTTTTTGATAATATATTTTATAAATATCTGAAATTATATTTTGATGTTGTTTTATTTTTTTTAAATATCAATATATATATTATTATATTATTACAAATAAAAAAATTTATATATATATATATATATTAGTTTATAAAACTAAAACATTTAAAATATATATTTAAAACACTATCACAGTTTTAAAAAACATAATGTGAAGGTTTTATGAAACATTTAAACAATGAATTATGAAAAATAAAGAAGATAAACATTACAACGATAAAACAAATAAGAAATGGAAAATTAGGCTAGAAAACATGAAAGAGAAAAAGGATAAACAAATAAAAAAAGAGGTAAACATAACTGTGCACCATTCATAGAGTAGTAAAAATCCAATTATTATTGATGTCCATTCCCCTATAATTTGATGAATTATATATATATATATATACATATTAAATTCAGTTTTTTTGTGATGTGTATGATCAAATAATTTATATTTTTAGTCAAACCTGATTGATCTTGCTATGCATGACATAACTGTGCACCATTCATATAGTAGACAAAGATATAACTGTGTAGTAAAAATCCAATTATATAAGTACCTTTTTGAGTGATAAGAATATAATAACACTAATATTTATAATTGAGCTAGTGTCTAATATACTTATGGTGTTGGTTATATAATTTTTCTACAAACCAAGTAATGTTTGTATTATCATAGTTTATCAATTTAATTGATCATATTTATAATTATGTTATTATAAAATGCAATGTAAGGGATTATTTTTATTTTTATTTTAAAAATATCAATCCATGTTTTAATTTATAGTTTTGTAAGGGATGGTTTTGATTTCAAAATATATATATATATATACATATATATATATACATTGTTCTATGATTTATGTTAAGTCTGTTCAAACAATATGTGTCTTATAAAACCATTAAACAAGTAATTATATATTCAAATTTTATTTTAATCTCTAATGAATAAAAATCATGTTTAGTAGTTTTTTACCTAAAATTTTAAAATGGTGTTCAATTTTATTTAAATATTCAATGTTTACATTATTATTTTTATTAAAAAATAAGTTCTAATTTGAATTGTTCTTTTTATTTATAATTTTTTTAAATAAAATTTATTTTTTTATGTTAAAAATGGTGTTTCACAACCATGTACATCATTCATAAAAATGGATATGGACATAATATAATATATTATTGACATTCTATAAAATTTAATTCAACTATTCATTTAATTTAATTTTTATTCATATTTATGTATATTAAATCAATGAATTTCCATATAAAATTTTATTTCTCCATGTTATTTTTAGAAATTCGTAAAAAATGATTATTCCTTGTAAATATATTGTAATATTTTTTGTTAAAGGAATAATTTTATAATTCTTTTTAATGAGTTTTGGTTCTGAGTGAGAAACGAATGACCATTAAAATGTTTTCTTTAATTTAGAACATCAATATAGAATGATATATTTTTTTGTGGGAGTTCTTCTACGGCCTCACGGGGACATTGTCCCAAAAGTGATATGATTTAGTGGCCTTATGAGTTTTTTATAGGCTGTTGAGTATCAGGATTAAACAATAAAAATGTTGTCTTTAAAATAGGGAAATATGATGGTTTTCAAATTACTATACACCATATCAGGATCTTAACATAGATATTAATTATTTATGAAACCTTTTTAATGTAATGATTTCTATCAAATGATTACTTATATGTATATATATATATATATATCATGGAATAGTATTTCAAAATTGTAATGAAACCCCTTACTGGGAAAATTAAATTTCATTTATTATTTTAAAATTATATTCTCTAGTCAATTAAGATATGAATATTCATGTATGGTGTTAGCACACACAGAGAAATTTAGTTAATTTATCTTATTTTTATATAGATTGGATAATTGGTAGTTTAATTTTATATTCTACAAAAATGAGATCCAAAAAAGCCCCAGAAGTTAAATGGTTTTATTTATCTTTGTGTTAAATTTATATAAAAAATAAACAACATTTTTATGATCTAAAACTGAGAGCACATGTTTGAGGATTAATAGAAGACCTAAAAAATATCCGAACAAAGTCCCATCTTGAACCACGGAGTATTAATCCTTCTATTTGATATCATCTCAGTTGAAAACTAAATAAGCTTTGAAAATAGATTTTATATTTCATCACGGTCCTGTCAGTCTCCTCGAGTTTGAAAAACTCAGTAGTGATAGCCTTCAGCATAGACTCTGGATAACACTATTTAGTGAGGAGAACCATAAATTCTTTCCAATATAAATCCTAATTTTGTTACTTCATCTGCATCCAACCCCACAATCTCATGGTAGGATCATCCATATTTAGGTGAAAATTTTCACCTTGATCAGCTTAGTAATTTCCACGATATTGATATGAAGATATATATATATATCTCAACTAACTATTATACTATTGAGGATCATTATAACCACATAATTTTGTGGGATTGTTGAAAGGGAAATATAGAGCATCACTCTAAATTTTTTCAATCTGAGGATCAACAGTTGGATCCTAAATGGGAACAAGTGCAGGTGCTTGTCCCTATGATTAGAATGGATGACTGAATGGCCTGAATGCCTAATCTTTTCTTTATTTTTAGGTAAACCCCCCTTTTAAGGATAAATTGTGAAACCTCGCATCACTTCAAGATATAAATACATAAACATAACCTGATCCTGAAATAAGACTACTATAAATGCCCCTCCCTACGTCGACATCAAAATGGAAATCCTCCACTAATGCAGGTCTACTCAGGAATCTATCCCATTCAGAAATACACGGGCCTTGTACCGAGGGCATTGATATACCCTCTCAATATTTGGAATCTGAATTAAAATTCATAGTGAAAAATATGTTCTATGAATTATCATCTAAATCATTTCCTAGTTCAAATTCATAACCATTCCATCTTCCAGAATACAAACCATCAAATGAAAAAATTAACATATCTTTCAAATAAATTTATTAGACCCCATCTAATTGATGAACCATCCTCTTGAGGTTTTATATTGATCCGGACATTACCCATGGTTTCATTAGATATCTATCCTTATTAACATCAATATCAATCTGACTCAACCCATATAGCCAAAAAGTGATGTCATCACTTACAATAAACAAAATCATAGTACTAAAAAACCTCCATCACCATGTTACAGCTCCACCGCATGGAGCTCTCAATCTCATCATAAAATAAAAAATAAACTTCCATCCAATTTCATCATCTGGATTATTAATCCAATAGCTATAATGACCCTTCCCCAGGGCTCGTGCCATGAATAACCAATTCCTTCCTCCTGAAGGCCAGGTGTTGAAAACTAGCACGGATTGTGTCAACCTCCAAGTGGGATGCATTTCCCCACATACATGTTTGTAGAAACATGACCAAAGAATACTTACACACTGAAAAGGAAACAATATAACTAAAATAAAGATGAGTACATGTAAAACTAATACACGTGATCTAGAATACAACCCTAACAAAAGAACTAAACAACAATTTAAAATAAAGGAAACACTGATGGCCATCAGTGGAAATGTAACATCCCAAGTAAGTAATGAATAATAGATATTTTTATCTATGTCTATTAATGAACTATATAGTGTTTTAGAGGCTTAAAATGAAAATAAATCCAATCTTAAGCATGGAATACACTAATATTTTTAAAAGATTGTTTTACTACATTTTGATGGAAAACCATTTTTAAATCTATCTTTTGACAATTTTATAAGCTATGTTTGTAAAAATAAACTTATTCTTTATGATTGGGACATCAAAATTTACTTTGTGTGAATTTTTGGTATTTCTCAGACAATGTTCATTTTTTAATGAATAGTGAAACATACTGCATTTTACATCAAAACTGCTTTTTAATCTAATTTATTACATGATTAGATTACCTTTTGAATTGGTTTGGAAGTGAAATTAGAATATATTTTTACCATTTAATCCAATGGTGGTCATTGGAATCAATTTTACTTTGAAATTGGACTTAAACTGGTGTCAATCTTTTGATACTTATTGTTTCATAAAAACACGCTATTTGTCATGACAATAGGAATTAATTATTAAATTAATTAATGTGACTTATATGTTTTTAATTTTGTAAAATAGACTTCATTTTTGAATTCAGAGTATCAAATATAGCTTAGGGTGAATTTTTGGTAATTTTCTGAAAAACTTCAATTTTTTGATGAATAGTGAAACCACTAAGTGGTACTTATAAAAACTGATTTTTCGTTTAAATGAAATTTTGCCATCTTTGTGTTTTTAATTTCAAAAATCCGACATACATGGTTGTAATTAAGAAGTAAAATAAGGTTCAATGAGATTATAATAATTTTTTGGTGAATAGTAACTTATTAAGTTTTTAATCGCGATTAGTGGTAATTAGTGTAGTTTAAGGTAAAAATAATGCTTTAATAATATGAAATGACATAGAAACATGTCCTAACCTTATTGGATGTGTCATGGCCGACCAATAAAAGTCATGGGTCAACTTGGGGACCCCATGGAGCCACATTGGTTGGGAAATGACATAAATAACTTTTTATTTAATGTTAAAGTAAAAAATGACACAAACATAAGTTATTTTACTAAAACAATTTTTACATGGGGTAATACAAGTCATATTTTTTACTATAAATATTCATTAGAAATATAAAATGATATGATACATCATAGTATTTGTTTTATAATGTTTAGACATTAAATAAATTAAATTATTTATGACATCATGATGATGCAGCGATGACCTCATTATTTAACGATTTAAATAAAATGGAAAGATAATGTAAAATATAAGCCCTACACATGGCCAAAACCAATTGTATGAGTGTATTTATAACCCTTATCACCTTATCCTCGAATTATATCAATGTGGGACCTTTTGAATCTGAATACCATTTTATAATAAAGTAACTTATCTTTACTTTCCAAGAGTGCCCCTCCTATCCTCTTATAAAAGGCCCCCACCTCTACCTCCTTACCCACACTCCCAAAGCCTTTGGCTCGGCCAACCCCTGCCCATTTTGTCTCTCCACATCCCTATATTACTCCTTTAATCCTCACTTTGGGCAGAATCCTTCCCAAGGAAGCCTTTGAGCTCAAATCAAAGAGAGTTACACGATTTTAAGGCAATGTCTTCTTTTGAGTCCTTTTGTTTTATTTTGCTTCTCCAACCCCCTAAACTCTTTTTATTCTTTTATTTTGTAACAAATCCAGTATCCTAAATATAATAGGATGTTTTTATAAGAAGAATTAGAGCTACACTTACACACACCTACATCTAATGGTTAAAGAACATACTGTTTCTTTGGACGGCGAATTCCTGCCTCCTGAAACGATGATTGTTCAACATTCTTTTAACACCTTCAAAGGTGGCCATTAAGATGACACTATATTTATATATGATATATAATATTTTTATGTTTTCCTTAATCTTCTGTATTTTTTATTTTGGGAATACCTTTATGGTTTCCGTTATGGGTAAACGTGATATCTTCATTTAAGGAAGTGTGGACTACCGCCCCCTCAAAGTGATTTGATTTCGTTAATGCCATATGTGGGACGTATAAAGGATGGGGTTATGATATTATATATTATATTACAATGGAATTATAATATACCTTTATATCATTATGATTCCATTCTATAATATAAATGAAAGTAGCGTTCATGCGTACGTACGGCTTACCGTCTCCATGAACGGTGCATTTCATTTCTTACCTCTTAATGATTATGTAATATTATAAATGCATGTGTGTACTAGATATATATGACATATATGATATCTAAATCATGAAAACCATTCTGGATATAATGGATACATGAACAACTTGTAATTATAAAGGGCTTACTTTTGACTCAAGTACCAATGATCGTTAAAACGACCGTTATTAACTTAAATAATTACATAGTGTTCATGGCATGGAAATAAGTGATATAAAAGGAATAATGAACTTGAAAAAGGTTCTTAAACAAGCATACATTAACTCAAGTTTATTATTCAGGAGATTAAAGAACGACCGAGTCAAGTCGGACCCGAGGCATGGGACTTCGTCTCAATCTCCTTTCATTGAGGCATATTTTATTTTATACACAACATTATTTTATACAGTGTATAAACCCCTTTGACTTTTATGTTTATCCAAAAGAAATCGTTTTTATACAAAGAGTTTACTAAACGACAGAAGGGAATGTTTTTTTCGTACGTATACGGCGACAACGACTTCTCCGCTGTCGTGACCGTTATTTGAGTTTCGGCTTCCTCTACAAGTCATACCTTCTTTTTAAAAGAAAAATAAATACCATGTTTTACTTTTCTTTTATTTTGGTATTGAAAATGGTTTTCATGATGTTTTTATATCAATGTGTTGTATTGATATCTTGTGATTGAAAGGTGGAAATGTTATGCTTCCTTTATGCATGTTTTATGTGATACGATTATGTTGAGGTTCTTGGGCATTATTATGAAGACGTGTGGTTGTGTGATAGACTAAGGGTGGGTGAGCCCGATATAGCTCTCCAATGCATTGGGTTCCACGAAGGACTGAAACGTTAAGGTTTCTCCGAAGAGATTTAGGGAATATACTGTGATGGGTATTCCAAACGTAACCAAGAGGGTTACTCCCTACGTAAGAATGTTTTGAATGCCTCAAGTTACCTTTATGTCTTATGATTTCTATGATTTATTCATGATTTGATGAGGTATGATAAAGTGCTTATGTTTTATGGGTAAAGTATGATCTCATTCTTATGTATATGTGTACCCATGTTTCCTTTCCATATTTTTATATCCCTTACTGAGCTTTTTATGCTCATCCCATGTTTTTTTGAAATGTTTTTCACAGGTCAAGGGAAAGGTACATGATATGATGATAGTGTCAAGGAAGTGTCAAGAAAGAATCCTTGTTTTATTTTAAATATGTGTCCATTGATGGGAATGAATAATACTATCTTTATGTACCCACTTTGTTTATATGTGGAATGTAATGCACGTTTTATGATCTAATTCTCTAAAACTCTAAACCCGAAAAGATCCTCAATGTGTAATCTTGTAATAACTCAAGATTAAGTAAGGTTTAAGGATGGGGCCTTATAGTTGGTATAAAAGGTCGGTTTAGATAACTTTAGGAGTTAGAATTCTATTAAATGATTATCCAAAAATGTTTTTTTTTTTGAAATAATATATCATTTGAAGATTACCATGTTACTTCATCTAAGAAATGTTTGTTCAGAATGGTTTTCTGTAGAGGAAATAGGGAAGCAGTGCTAGGAAGGCATACAGAAGGAAATAACCTTCCAAATCAGCATCCCGAGATGGTCGGAATTGTAACTGAATAGTTTTTTGCAGTTATGGCACAGTTGAATTAGGCTATAAATGGTGGTGGTATCCATGCACGAGATCATCCAGATCAACCGCAGAGGAACATGTCAGTGGTGGAACATTTCATGAGGCAACATCCCCCATTATTCAGAGGATCATCTTACCATGTGTTAGCTGAAGGGTGGATTAAATCACTGGAGAAGATTTTCGATGTCATGGGGTGTTCAGACAATCAAAAGGTTAGTCTTGCTGTTTACCGTTTGGAGGGTGAGGTAGATCAGTGGTGGTCGATGGTTAAAAATATCAGGGACGCTGATGAGATTGATGCTCTCGACTAGGATGAATTCAAAGGTATGTTTCTTGATAAGTATTTTCCTAAGGCTATTCGAATTAGGATGGAAAAGCAATTCTTGGAATTAAGGCAAGAGGAAGACTCAGTGGCTGCCTATGAAGAAAGGTTCACTCGATTGGCAAGGTATGCTCCAAATTTTATCCGAGACCTTGATAGTAAAATAAATCGTTTTTACTCAGGATTAAAGCCAAAATATCGAAGGGCATTAGCTTCTCGTGAGTTTAAAAGTTATGAAAAGCTTGTTCGATGTGCTGAGAAGGTGGAAATGGAGTTTTCCGATGACCAAGTGTTCTATAACAACCAGCAGAAGAAGAGACTGAGGTGGAAGGAGAAAGGTAAGAATTCTTCAAAAAAGTCTGATGGTAAGAAAACTAAGTTTCCAATTTGCGATAAATGTAGAAAAAGGCATGCTGGGGAATGTCTTCTGAATTCTAGAAAGTTCTACCGATGTGGTAAGATGGGACATATGGCTCGTGATTGCACTGAAAAAGATCAAGGTGATGGTAAGACCAAATTTGATTTACAGTTAGTGAAATGTTATAATTGCAATGAGATGGGTCACTATGCAAACGAGTGTCCGCCAAAGAGCTTGAGTGATGGGAAGCAGTTAGACTACAAGCAGAAAGGGGTGGTGAAATCCATTGCAACTGCTTCAGCAGATGTCGGGCCATCAAATGAAGTTGTATCAGGTACTTTGTTTGTTTTTCCAGATTATGCCAGTGTGTTGTTTGATTTGGGGTCTACACATTCTTTCATCTCTGAAACCTTTTCTAGTAAAATGGGAATACCATCTCAAGAAGTGACTCCTAAACTTGTGGTAAAAACACCTGGGGGAAATCTTGAGGAAAAAAGAATTTATAAGAATCTTCCTATCCTTATCTGTGGAAATAACCTACTTTAAAACCTTATTATTCTACCACTAGTAGAGTTTGCTGTTATCCTGGGTATAGATTGGCTCTCTATTTACCATGCTAAGATTGACTGTAGAGCTAATGAAGTTTCTTTTCAGAAATACTTTCAGTTTGTGTACAAGAATGAACCCTTACTGTTGATAACTTATCAAGAGGCCAAGAAACTTGTAAAAGATGGAAATGAATGTTACCTTGCACACGTCATTGAAAATAATAGAACTGTTCAGATTAATGATGTGTCGGTGGTAAATGAGTATCCTGATGTTTTTCCTGATGAGTTTCCTGGAATAATACCAGATCGGGAAGTTGAGTTTACTGTTGACTTAGTTCCTGATGCTAAGCCAATTTCAAAACCCCCTTATCGAATGGATCAAATTGAACTTTTAGAGTTGAAGGATCAATTGAAAGATTTATTAGAGAAAGGTTTCATTCGACCTAGCACATCACCTTGGGGTGCTCCAGTTTTATTTGTTAAAAAGAAAGATGGTTCTATGAGACTTTCCATTGATTATAAATCCATGAATAGTATCACTGTTAAGAACAAATATCCTTTGCCTCATATCGATGATTTTTTTGATTAGCTCCAGGGAGCTAAGTTTTTTTCAAAGATTGACCAGAGATCGGGGTACCATCAGCTGAAGGTAAAGGAGGCAGATATTCCGAAGACCGCGTTCTATACAAGATATGGACATTATGAATTTGTAGTAATTCCTTTTGGGCTGACCAATGCACCTGCTATATTCATGGACTTAATGAATAGAATTTTCCATGAGTTCTTGGATAAGTTATTGGTGGTTTTCATTGATGATATTTTGGTGTTTTCTAAAAGTAAAGAAGAGCATGAAATACATTTAAGGATTATCTTGTAAACCTTAAAAGAAAATAAACTGTATGGAAAATTCAGTAAGTGTGAGTTTTGGTTTCAAAAAATTTCTTTCCTTGGTCATATTGTTTCTAAAGATGGAATAACTGTTGATCCTGCAAAAACAAAAGTTGTGGATGAATGGCCAAGAACCACAAATGTAACTGAGATTCATAGCTTCCTTGGTTTGGCAGGCTATTACCGAAGGTTTGTTAGAAATTTTTCACGGTTATCTAGTCCAATGTCTAAGCTAACTTGGAAAGGTGTTAAGATTATCTGGACAAAAGAATGTGATGATTGTTTTCAGGAATTGAAAAGAAGTTTGGTGAATGCTCCAGTTTTGGCACTACCTTCCAGGAATGCTGAGTTTGTTATATACAGTGATACTTCATTGAAAGGACTTGGTTGCGTCCTAATGCAGAATGATAAGGTAATTTCTTATGCTTCACGTCAGCTGAAAACTCATGAGGTAAATTACCCTACACATGATTTAGAATTAGCTGTTGTTGTTTTCACTTTAAAAATTTTGGAGGCATCATTTGTATGGAGTAAAGTGTGAAATATATACCGATCACAAAAGTTTAAAGTATATATTCACTCAGAAATAATTGAACATGAGACAAAGGAGATTGCTAGAATTAATCAAGGATTATGATTGTACAATTCATTACCATCCGGGAAAAGCAAATAAAGTGGTTGATACTTTGAGTCGAAAAAGTAATGCTTCATTAGCAATGTTGCGTTTGGAATGTGATCCTTTGGTTAAGGATTTGATGAACTTTGGCATAGAAGTTGTTGGTGTAGGAAGTTCTTCTGTTTTGTTTTAGGTATCAGTGAGATCATCTCTATCAGATAGAATCAAGCAAGCACAGAAGCAAGACAGTGAGTTGCAGAAAAAGGTAGAGCTGGTTCAGAAAGGTAAGTTTCCTGAATTCAACATTGATAATGATTGAGTTTTGAGATTTGGGAAGAGATTGTGTGTGCCTTGTGATTCACAGTTGAAGAGAGAGTTGTTATGTGAAGCTCATAGTTCTCCATTTTCAGTTCATCCTGGTAGTACTAAGATGTACAGAGATCTGCGGGAGTATTACTAGTGGGATGGAATGAAAAGAGATATTGCTGATTTTACTGTGAAGTGTTTGACATGTCAACAAGTTAAAGAAGAGCGGCAGTTACCTAAAGGGTTGCTTCAACCTTTACCAGTGCCAGAGTGGAAATGGGAAAACATATCCATGGACTTTTTTGCGGGATTACCGAGGACATCTCGAGGTAATAATGCAATCTGGGTTATTGTTGATTGCTTGACTAAATCTGCTCATTTCCTTACTATACGGGATACTTTTCCCTAGATGAACTTTCCCGTTTGTATATTAAAGAGATATTCAGGTTACATGGAGTTCCTCTCTCCATTGTATCTGACCGTGATCCCAGGTTTACTTCTAACATTTGGAAAGGCCTTCAGAAGTCCTTGGGTACTGAATTAAATTTTAGTACAGCTTTTCATCCTCAATCAGATGGGCAGTCAGAACGAACAATTCAGACCTTGGAGGATATGCTATGAGCCTGTTCGATGGATTATCAGGGAAGTTGGGACCAACATCTTTATTTGGTTGAATTTTCATATAATAACAGTTTTCATTCCAGTATACAGATGGCACCATTTCATGCATTACATGGGAAGCGGTGTCGAACTCCAGCTTTCTGGGATGAAGTGGGTGAAAGGATGTTGATGGGACCAGAATTGGTAGAAGATATGTCAGAAAAAGTTCAGCTAATTTATAAACACATGAGAACAGCTCAGAGTAGGCAGAAGTGTTATGCAGACAACAGGAGGAAGGATCTATCTTTTGAGGTAGGTGATCATGTTTTTCTCAAAGTATCACCATGGAAAAGTGTGATGCGATTTGGTAAGAAAGGAAAGCTGAGTCCAAGGTTCATTGGACCATATGAAATTCTGGAGAGAGTTGGATCAGTTGCTTATCGAGTGGCTTTACCTCCGAGTTTATCTCAGGTACACAATGTTTTTCACGTTTCGATGTTGAGGAAGTATATGCCAGATCCATCTCATGTTTTGAGTCTAGAGGTAGTTCAACTGGAAGAGAACCTATCTTATGAGGAAAAACCGGTCCAGATTCTTGACCATAGGGATCAAGTGTTACGGAATAAGGTGATTAATCAGGTAAAGGTTTTGTGGAAAAACCACATGATGGAAGAGGCAACATGGGAATCTGAAAATAAAATGAGGGATAAGTACCCCCCATTTATTCGATAAGTAAATAAATTGTGGGGACGCAATTTTCTAAAGGGGGGAAGGATGTAACATCCCAAGTAAGTAATGAATAATAGATATTTTTATCTATGTCTATTAATGAACTAGATAATGTTTTAGACGCTTAAAATGAAAATAAATCCAATCTTAAGCATGGAATACACTAATATTTTTAAAAGATTTTTTTACTGCCTTTTGATGGAAAACAATTTTTAAATATATATTTTGACAATTTTATAAGCTATGTTTGTCAAAATAAACTTATTCTTTATGATTGGGACATCAAAATTTACTTTGTGTGAATTTTTGGTATTTCTCAGACAATGTTAATTTTTTAATGAATAGTGAAAAATACTGCATTTTACATCAAAACTGCTTTTTAATCTAATTTATTTACATGATTAGATTACCTTTTGAATTGGTTTTGAAGTGAAATTAGAATATATTTTTACCATTTAATCCAATCGTGGTCATTGGAATCAATTTCACTTTCAAATTGGACTTAAACTGGTGTCAATCTTTTGATACTTATTGTTTCATAAAAACACGCTATTTGTCATGACAGCGGGAATTAATTATTAAATTAATTAATGTGACTTATATGTTTTTAATTTTGTAAAATAGACTTAATTTTTGAATTCTGAGTATCAAATATAGCTTAGGGTGAATTTTTGGTAATTTTCTGAAAAACTTCAATTTTTGATGAATAGTGAAACCACTAAGTGGTACTTATAAAAACTGATTTTTCGTTTAAATGAAATTTTTCCATCTCTGTGTTTTGAATTTCAAAAATAAAACATACATGGTTTTCTTTAAGAATTAAAATGTGGTTCAATGAGATTATAATAATTTTTTGGTGAATAGTAACTTATTAAGTTTTTAATCGTGATTAGTGGTAATTAGTGTAGTTTAAGGTAAAAATAATGCTTTAATAATATGAAATGACCTAGACACGTGTCCTAACCTTATTGTATGTGTCATGGCCGACCAAGACAAGCCATGGGTCAACTTGGGGACCCAATGGAGCCACTTTGGTTGGGAAATGACATAAATAACTTTTTATTTAATGTTAAAGTAAAAATGACACAAACATAAGTTATTTTACTAAAACAATTTTTACATGGGGTTATACAAGTCATAGTTTTGACTATAAATATTCATTAGAAAGATAAAACGATTTCATACATCATAGTATTTGTTTTATAATTTTTATACATTAAATAAATTAAATTATTTATGACATCATGATAATGTAGCAATGACCTCATTATTTAACGATTTAAATAAAATGGAAAGATAATGTAAAATATAAGACCTACACATGTAAAAAACAAATTGTATGAGTGGATTTCGAACACTTATCACCTTATCCTAGAATTATATCAATGTGGGACCTTTTGAATCCGAATACCATTTTAAAATAAAGTAACATATCTTTACTTTCCAAGAGTGTCCCTCCTCTCCTCTTATAAAAGGCCCCCGACTCTACCTCCATACCCACACTCCCAAAGCCTTTGGCTCGGCCAACCCCTATCCCTTTTGGCTCTCCACATCCCTCTCTTACTCCTTGAAGCCTCACTTTGGTAAGAAGCCTTCCCAAGGAAGCCTTTGAGCTCAAATCAAAGAGAGTTACCCGATTTTAAGGTAATATCTTCTTTTGAGTCCTTTTGTTTTATTTTGCTTCTCCAACCCCCTAAACTATTTTTATTATTTTCTTTTGTAACAACTCTAGTATCCTAAATATACTAGGATGTTGTTATAAAAAGTATTCATGTTACACATACACACACCTACATCTAATGGTTAAAGAACATACTGTTTCCGTGGATGGCGAATTTCTGCCTCCCGAAACGATGATTGTTCAACATTCTTTTAACACCTTCAAAGGTGGCCATTAAGATGACACTATATTTATATATGATATAAGATATGTTTATGTTTTCCCTAATCTTCTGTATTTTTCATATTGGGCATACCTTTATGGTTTCCATTATGGGTAAACGCGATATCTTCATTTAAGGAAGTGCGGACTACCGCCCCCTCAAAGTGATTTGATTTCGTTAATGCCATATGTGGGACGTATAAAGGATGGGGTTATGATATTATATATGATATTACACTGGAATTATAATATACTTTTATATCATTATGATTCCATTCTATAATAGAAATGAAAGTAGCGTTCATGCGTACGTACGGCTTACCGTCTCCATGAACGGTGCATTTCATTTCTTACCTCCAAATGATTATGTAATATTATAAATGCATGAGTGTACTGGATATATATGACATATATGATATCTACATCATGAATACCATTTTGGATATAATGTATACATGAACAACTTGTAATTATAAAGGGCTTACTTTTGACTCAAGTACCAATGATCGTTAAAACGGCAATTATTAACTTAAATAATTACATAGTGTTCACGACATGGAAATAAGTGATATAAAAGGAATAATGAACTTGAAAAAGGTTCTTAAACAAGTATAAATTAACTCAAGTTTATTATTCAGGAGATTAAAGAACGACCGAGTCAAGTCGGACTCGAGGTATGGGACTTCGTCTCAATCTCCTTTCATTGAGGCATATTTTATTTTATACACAACATTATCTTATACGGTGTATAAACCCCTTTGACTTTTACTTTTATCCAAAAGGAATCTTTTTTATACAAAGAATTTAATAAAAGACAAAAGGGAATGTTTTCTTCGTACGTATGTGGCGACAACGACTTCTCCGCCGTCATGACCATTATTTGAGTTCTGGCTTCCTCTACAAGACAAACCTTCTTTTTAAAAGAAAAATAAATACCATGTTTTACTTTTATTTTATTTTGGTATTGAAAATGGTTTTCATGATTTTTTTATATCAATGTTTTGTATTTATATCTTGTGATTGAAAGGTGGAAATGTTATGTTTCCTTTATGCATGTTTTATGTGATACGATTATGTTGAGGTTCTTGGGCATTATTATGAAGACGGGTTGTTCCGTGATAGACTAGGGGCGGGTGAGCCCGATATAGCTCTCCAATGCATTGGGTAATGTGAAGCAGTGAAATGTTAAGGTTTCTCCGAAAAGATTTAGGTAATATACTGTGATGGGTATTCCAAACGTAACCAAGAGGGTTACTCCCTACGTAAGAATGTTATGAATGCCTCAAGTTACCTTTATGTCTTATAATTTCTATGATTTATTAATGATTTGATGAGGTATGATAATGTGCTTATGTTTTATGGGTAAGGTATGATCTCATTCTTATGTATATGTGTACCCATGTTTCATTTCCATATTTTTATATCCCTTACTGAGCTTTTTATGCTCATCCAAAGTTTTTTTGAAATTGTTTTCACAGGTCAGGGGAAAGGTACATGATATGATGATAGTGTCAAGGAAGTGTCAAGAAAGAATCCTTGTTTTATTTTAAATATGTGTCCATTGATGGGAATGAAAAATACTATCTTTATGTAACCACTTTGTTTATATGTGGAATGTAATGCAAGTTTTATGATCTAATTCTCTAAAACACTAAACCCGAAAAGATCATCAATGTGTAATCTTGTAATAACTCAAGATTAAGTAAGGTTTAAGGCTGGGGCCTTATAGGAAAACCCCACATGATTGTGAGAGTTCTGTTTGAACTATAAGACAATGTATAAAATCTTTTCCACCTGATCCCATTAGGCCCCATGTGGTTTTAGGCCACCAATTCCAATGCTGAAGTGCCAGTCGGTCTTGTCTCCCTAGGTTCCTTTGGGTACTAGTCCACCAAATTCTCTATCTAAACTATGATTGCCTCCATGGGGAAAAAAAGAATGGGTGGATCCCGTGCATGGTTTATTAACACGATACTTGATAGGGTCCCTAAAAAAAGTAAATTTCACACAACAATATTCAATGTATTGCACAAAGCACAATACATCTCACAATATGTATACGTTTGTTATAGTGATCAAATAATAATCAGTCACATTATCAAACATCTCATTGGATTGAGAACTCTTCCTTTATCAAGTATAGTGGGAATGTTGATTCACAATAAAGAAACTTCCAACTATCCTTTGACTATTGTGATACTCATCCCCCAATTAGCATCGTCGGTATGTTGGGTCGCATAGTTCTACTCCCCATCGTGGCCCTTTCAGGTCACATAGAACCGCTTCCCACATTGGAAATACTAAGATACTATTCCTATAGAGTACCATGGGTATGTTGGGAAACATAGAGCCACTCACCACCATGGGAATGCTGGGTCCCAAAGATCCACTTCCCACTGGGCCTTTGTCATGTCTCACTAAGTCGATTGTCAATAGTCTTCAGGTCTCAGCCAACTGTAGTGTTCCGTACTTAGTGCGCTAGGGAGAACCTCTCTATATGACATTAATCACATATTAACTTCAAGGAAAGCCCCATCAGGACATTCCAAAATATTTTCCTCATCATGAGATTCTCAACACCATAAAAGGTTCATCAATCAGACATGCAGTTTTCAAGATATTAACGTTTTAGTAAAAGGGGATGGTTGTGTCTTGGCCTGGTCTAACTCTATCTGACCTACTCAATCTACTAGCCCTAGGGGTCCTACGTACCCTTGTTTAAATTTGACTGACTATACCATACCTTCATTAGATCTGGCACAGTACGGTTAGACCTTTCTATTGGGCCATGCCTAATGGGCCTTGCTGAACTTAACCAAATTTGGGTGAGGGTCCATCATGTCAGGTCGTCTGCGGACCTGACCTAATCTGGCCCAGCACGAGGGGAACAGATCTAGGCTATAAACACTAGTCCGACCTACCGCCGAAGGTCTGGCCTGTTGGGGGTAGGTCTGGCCTGCCTGTGCGGGTCCAGCACACTGGGCCATGGGTCTAGCATGTTTGATAGGGGCACGGCCTGCCTGCCTGATGCCTGGTCGCATGGTTTTCCAGTGGTGCATCATATAGCTAGGAGGTGATGAAATACCGTGTCTAGCCTCAACTAACCCATGGACTCTTGACAAACTCCTTCCTCAGTCGACAGAATGCGGCTCGCCAGCCGCCCGGACGGCCCGGATGCGGGCCCTCACTTCACATAGTGCTCGCGGGTGCCACATCTTTCCGCTACCCCTACGGCCAGGCAGTCGTGGCATCCTACAGTCATCATGAACTGATGAGAAATCCTTCACCTTGGCATGGGGTCTCCAACGTAAGCCATTGCCGACAGATTGTTCGGCGGACCACCAAATGTGCTCTTGTTGTTCGTTATTCACGTCTCTTACGCCTGTTCTCTCTATTGAACATCCTCTCCACTACAAAGGTCCCAGAATCATCTTTCCTCCATATAGAGGGCGTGTCCACCAAGAACATACATGATGGCAGTGATCATACCTTCTTGTATCGTTCATCACCATCTGCATTATAGGTTTAAAGTAGGGAATGGTCTGAGGGGGTTTTTGTTCAATCAGGAAGCGATAATTTCAATCACATATTACAAAAAAATACACAAAAAGTTTACCCTCCTGCATAAATTCATGATTCGAAGATTAACTTATTTGTGGGTTGATACATGTTTATTTTATCTAGAAAATAATGCAGAAGAACTTTAAAATAATCTAAACCCTACGTCTTTGATGATCAATGTCGTAGGGTTTCACCCTTGAGATTTCAAGATTTTGACCTTATTCGTTGCTTCCTGCTACATTTATCAAGGTTTATCGAAGATATTTCATGTTCTTCAGAATTTTCCATTCATCATTAGAGGGATAGTTATTTGGAGGTTTGTCAGATAATCCTTCTAGTTTAATTCCTCTTTCCACCAAAACATCAACCAGATTAAAAGGGAAACATGTTGCAGCATTTCTGTTACATTGTGATTTTGATTCATTATGTAGTTTCATTTATGAAATAGTGTCGCTATTAAACTTAATTAAAGGTTAATTACAATGTGAGTTAAGGATCCATTAACGAGCTTCAACGTTTTGACTCATCATTGCACTACAGATTTGCAGTTCACCACTCAATATATGAGAAAAGAAATGAAAATACCCTCTTAAATTTATTTTTATTATATTCTGAAATGTCTGAAAATTAACATTTTTGTTCGGCCCTTGTGGGGTGAAGTTGAGTTATTTCTAAGGGAATCCCAAAGTTTTGAGTTCAATGGTTCCCACAAATTTTTTATTTGAGGACCTTATAAAATGATAGAAATAATATCTCACGTGTTTACATAAGTGAAGATAAAATATGTTCAAAATTCTGATCAAGGAAAACCATTCCTCTAAATCACACGTCCTGAAAGCGTGTGGTCTTAGAACAATTCCCTATAATTAAAAAAATTGCACTTAATATCCATGAAATTAAAATATATTGACCATTGAGATTTATATCCA
This sequence comes from Viscum album, assembly GCA_963277665.1. Classification (NCBI taxonomy): domain Eukaryota; kingdom Viridiplantae; phylum Streptophyta; class Magnoliopsida; order Santalales; family Viscaceae; genus Viscum; species Viscum album. The sequence continues at coordinate 439,777,406 of OY728158.1, forward strand.
TGAAATCAAAAACAAAAACAAATCAAACAAATTGGGTTACTAAGTGTGAATATGATTCTCCCACTCCCATGTGCTCTCTTAGAGGTTCTTGTGCAGCCACCAAAATCACACCAGTGGAATCGACCACCCATGTATGACCCGCTCCATAATACCATCCCTATGGTGATGAAAGGGTGTGCTAAAGCAAAACTATGTTCTGAACACATCCTTTGATCCCCTCTAAATCTAGGATGTAATGCGAGAATCGCTATCTGAGACGATCGTTGAAGGAAACCAATGAACTCGCACTATCTCCAGGAAATAGAAGTGTCCCATGACCTCTAAAAATCCCTCCTCATAAATGGGTAGGAAGTGATATGACATGGTGAGTCGGTCAACAATCACCTAGATAGAGTTGTGACCCTGGTTTTATGTGGTAACCCCATTACAATTTCTATTGAAGTACCATTCCATTTCCACTCAGGTACCTCGAGTGGTTGGGCCAAGCCTGGTGGAACATGATGCATGGCCTTCACCTGTTGACAAGTGTAGCATTTTTAAATTAACTCATCCACTACTTTCTTCATCCCTGGCCCCTATTACAGACATCAGAGGTTCTGGTACATATTATCCACTCTATGATGTACTACCAAAGGGTATCTATGGAACTCCCTAAACAACTTCTCAAAAAAAGTCAATGGAAATATAGTGTGTCCCCTAAAAATATTATGTGCTCCCCGCACATCCAAAATACATTGGGAGTCCATCCTAAGGATAACTAATAATGTCAGGCATCGCAGTCAACATACATGAGTTATGCTTCCCTGAATCATAGTAAGAGTGGGGGAGTAACAATCATCAATTGATGGTAAGCATCTCTATCATCATCCAATAATGATACCTACATTGTAGCCAACTACTCTGTCACCTCACTCAGAAGCTAAAAACTGTTCCTCTTGCAGAGTGTGTTTTCCACCACATTCCCCTTTACATGATTATAGTCTATCTCAGAGTCACAGTTCTGGATAAACACTATCCCTCACTGATTTATCATGTTCATGTCCTTCTGGGATTAGATATACCTAAGACTCCTATGGTCGGAGTAAACTATAAATTTTTGACCCATCCTGTAGTGTTTCCACATCTTCATGTCAAGGACCACTTCTTCCAACTCTAGGTTAGGGGTTTCATAGTTATTATCATTCTTCCTCAACAAGCTTGAGCCATAGGTGATCACTTCTTTCTCTTTCATCATGAAACAAACCAACCAGTTCCCTAATGTATCGTAGTAATCTACATACCCAAATCCATCTTATGGTCATCTCAAGATGGGTGAAATAGTTAGTCTCTTCCATATCTATTGGATACTATACTGAATTTTCTTTATCCACATGATGGTTTGTCCATTTCTTGTTAAAGAAGAAAAAAGTTCTGCTACTCTAGAAATTTCAGGCACAAACCTCCAATAGTTACCAGCCTACCCTAAAAACCTCTATACCTTAGTCACTGTTATGGGTGTCTCCCAAGCTATAACCACTTCTATAATTACCAGTTCTACTAATAAAACAACATATTAGATGAAATGTCCTATAAAGTTGACTTCGCGTATCCAAAAAGGATACTTTGAGAGCATACCATAATTATGGTTCTCTCTTTGTGTTTCTTGGATTATTCGTAGATGTGTAGCTTTCTCTTCCTCTCATGCCCAGTTCTCCCAGAGGACATCAATTAAAACCATAACAAACTGGTCAAGGTAAGGCCAAATGATCCTATTCATGAGTCCCAAGAACACTGCTAGAGTGTTGGTCACATATAAAGGAATCACCAAAAACTCATAGTGGTTAAATCAGCACCTGATGGATGACTTCAGTACATCCTCATCCCATACCTGAAGCTTGTGAAATTCTGATATGAGTTCAATATTTGAGAACCACATTTCACCCTTCATATGGTTGATTATGTCTTTCATAATTGGATGTAGATACTTATTCTTCAATATATACTTGTTCATGCACTGAAATACCACACACAACCTCAAAATATTATCTTCCTTCTTGATAAAATGCACAGGGGATGCCCAAGGTGAATGGTTGGGCCATACGAACAACTTCCTTTACTAGTCCTAGAACTACACCATCAGCTCTCAATGCTCTGAGGGAGCCATACGGTATTCCATTGTGGATATTGGTGTTGTCCCAAGGTACAAGATTATGCAAAAGTCTACCCCCTGTGAGGAGGTAGTCTTGAAACATCCTAGGGATAAACATCTTCGTACTCATCCACCGCTATAGGAATTCTTGGACTCCTATCAACCATTACACTAAGGGTGAGGCTAGAAAACATGTGAGTGATTGTCTATAACCTCCTCTGAGAATGTCATACCTATGATTCTAGGTTTTCCTCCTCACCGGTGAAGGAAAACTAGGTCCCATCTCAACAGACAAACCACACTATACGCCTAAAATAGTTGATCTAGTCGTGGAATGTGGATAACCATTCCATACCCATGATGATGTTTTAAATCCTCGACAATGCTACATGATGATCCCATATGGGGCTATTTCCTACTAGTGTAATCTCACAATACCATCACTATTGTGTAATCATAAATACCCTCCTGTAGGTGCTCTCTAGCCATAATGATTGAGCAACGTCTCCACTGGAATCTCCAAGCAATGAATATGTTCTGTGGAAAAGAAGGAGTGACTAGAACCCAGGTCTATATGAACTTTATCAAGGGTTTATAAGACACAAAACATACCTCATATCATCCCTAAAGATCCATAGTCATAAGTCTCTACTGCATGAAGTTATCTTTTCCCATGTTTTCCTACTCCCTGAGGTCGTGGTGGACCACCTGGGGGTGGAGGTGGTATCACCTCAAATCGTTGCCCATTATCTACTACTCGTCCTTCAACCCTTCCATGTTTGTATCCATATTTAACTCATAGATAGAAAAACTACCTTTTAATTGGTGACCCATCATCCATCTTCTAGTCAACTGTTTGGAGGTTTGGGAAGTCACGAGTCATATTTCACTACCTGCCACATGCGAAGCACTGCCTAGCTCCCTACTAACTCTCATTGGACCGGGAGACCTAAAGTATTGATCTCGAGTCCTTGGGTCATCCCATGATAGAAATTGCACTTTTGGGATCTTGTTTCTATTTATTATTACCTACTAAAGACTCTACCACCTGGGAACTACTGTCGGCTCAATGTGTCGGCACGTACTCTTCCAAGAAGCTCTCTACCATAATGACTTGCTTCATCACCCCCACCGAAGTAGGGATGATGAGATACAACACTGAAACCCTGATATCTCACTTTATTCCCTGCTCAAAAGTTCAAGACCTGAATAAAGTGTCTCTCACCATATCTATTGAGTAGTGATAATGCTCGGTGAACCTCACTGAGTAATCATCCGACATCATGCTTCCCTGCTTTAGGTGAAGGATCTGTTGAATATGAACAGAGTGAAAGGTTGTGGGAAAAAAATCATCATGGGAAGATCTATCTCTCCCTTGAACATGGTAGGTATCTTTCTTTAAAACTCATGTAGTGCACTGAGTCTTCACACTTCCTCTAACAAAAATGCATGTAGTAGATGTTGACCATCGGGTGGTTGAAGCACTGGTGCACTGCTTGGTGGGAACATATCTTGAAATGTTCCCTAAACGAAAACATCACTTCTATGTAGGCTATCCTAAAGACCTCATATCGGGATCCTAGATGGTGGACCACATGGAGGCATCCTAAGATAGATCAAGATGTACCACATATAGAAGGTTATACCCGGAGATCTGAATTTTATTCAATAGAACATAAAATGAAATTTGTGCAACCAGGGTTTTCATGTATAGAGCTGAAAATAAATATTAATGGTCATTGTGCATTTATTAATCAACCACCACATCAACACTAGAATCCCTGAATCTGGATTTTGTACTCAAAAATACATCACATTGTTTCCCAAAAACAAAGCACAGACTCTCAGACTTTGTGGTTGAACCGATCTCGCTTGAATACCAGTTTTTCATGACCCATCCCCTGGGGCCCATGTTCTGACTACCCCAATCCCTTCTCCCAAAGGCTAGGGGATCACAACTAGTTTCAAAGTAGTCAACCTACACATGAGACACATTTTCCTGAGTACCTATATGCACACACATGCCCAACCAAGTCCCACTCACTAAAAAGGATACATGTATCACTCAAAAAATAAGAATCAAAGTACAAATAATACATGTGGGCTATAATACAAACACAGGAAAATAAATGAAAATAGAAAAGTAAAAAATAGGAAACATTGGTGGTCATCCTAAGAACACCATGCCTGATCATGGGAGTAGTATAGAAATTGGATGCCAAAATAGAACATCTTTTCCACCATATCTAATTGGGGCCCCTGGTCCAAGGACACCATGTCCTCCATTGTATCGTCTTTACTCTCATATCACTAATCATTTATGGGTCCTGATCCACAAAAGTCTTTGTAAAAAGGCTGATCGTATGCATGAGACAGGACACGAATTGGCAGAGCCCGTGTAGGGGTGAGTAACACGATACTCAATAAGGACCACAAAAAATTCCACACCGAAATCCCCAAAATAAAGCATGAAAAACAATACATATCACATCAGGTATACATTTAGGGTTGTTATAGAAGATTAATCAATCACATTATCAAACACATCAGATGCTGGATAACTCCTTCTACATTGAGTAAAGTGGGCCTTTCGGGTCACATAGAAACTAGTTCCCACAAATCCTAGACTACTATGGTACTTATCCTTGATGAGTAATATGGGTATTCAGGGTTACATAGTGCCACTCCCCACCATGGGCCTTCCAGGTGACACATAGCCGCTTTCAGTCTTGGCCATACTGAAATACTTCTCTTGTCGGGTATCGTGGGTCTTCCAGGTCAAACAGAGCCACTACCCACCATGGGCCTTCTGAGTCACATAGAGCCTCTTCCCACTAGGCCATCTTTGAGTCTCATAGAGTCGATAGTAATCAATCTTCTGGTCTTAGCCATCTGCAAGGTTCTATATGTAGCGTGATTGAGTGAACCGCTCCTCAATACATTCATCATATATCAAATTTATGATATCCAACTTAAATAATTCTAAAATCACCACCTCATCGAGAGGGCACAATGCTACAAACGGCTCTTGTATTGGACCTGTGGTTGGAAAGACACAAGTGTTTTAGTGAACGTGGATTGGTTTCGTCTGGGCTCGGTCTGTCCTAGTTTGACCTACAGGACCAAAAAAGACTGGGGGTCCCACAAACCTTAACATAACATTGATTTACTCAACCTACCCTGTTTCTCTTCTAGGTTATTCTGGCCGGCCTGGCCAGTGGTCCAGGCCAAATGGGAGTCACTTTATCTAACCCAGTTTGGCTGATGATCCGGCCCGATGGGTCGCCCAGTCACCCAGTCTAGTCTGGCCTGGCTCGAATGGCATAGCTCTGGACTATCAGCCTGGGTACGGCCCATTGGGATTGGGTTCAACCCACAGGGCCATGGGTCAGGCTAGTTGGATGGGGGCGCATCTCGCTATCCCATATCCCATCTGCATGGGCATCATGGGGTTCACTATCCAACCAGGATGCGGCCCCCCAGCCTGAAGCTTAGTCGCAAGGGCGGCCAGTGGTGCGCCATTCAACCAGGATATGGCTGGCTACCACTTCCGGCCTCATCTACCCTACAGATGTGTGGGGCCCTTCTACTATGGTCAAGGGACTATGGCTCACTTGCTACCTAGATGCTGGTCATCTCTCCACGTGGTTCCTAGCAGGTCTCACATCTCCCAGCTTCTTTCATAGCCTGCCTATCGTGTCCTACTTCAACCGCAGTGCTCCGACAAGTGCACCTCCATCTCCACCCATGACCACCGCCACCACGGTCCGCCGCCGCCATTGGTGGTGCCATAAACAGATTGTTTGGTGGACCTCTGGATGTGCTCTGGTGGTCCGTTCTTCATGCCACCTATGCATACGCTCTCTAGGGAATGTCCTATTTAGTGCAAAGCTCCCAAAATCATCTTTTTGCCCCATTGATGGTGCGACCACAAAGAACACACATGGAGGAGGTGCTCGAGCCTTGTTTTTATCTGATCACACAATTTTTGTTAGTGGATTAAATAATGAAATGGTCATGATGGGTATACATCAATCAAAAAATAATAATTTCAATATCAAATAATGAAAAATCCAAAAAAAATACCCTCCAACATAGATGAACAATTCGTGGATCAACCTATTTTTGGGTTGATCCATGATCATCATTTCTAGAAAATAATGAGGAAGATTTTTTAAATAAACTAACCCCTATATTTTTGACATTTGGTGCAGCCAAATTTTTTTCACAAAATTTTTGTTACGCTGTGATGTTGTGTCGTTATGTTGTTTCATTTATGAAATAGCTTCACTATAATGCGTCATTAAAGCATCATTACAATATGAGTTAATGATACATTATGGTCATCATCATTGTGCATCGTCATTGCACTTTAGCATCGCCGTCCTCCGCTCAATAGATTATAAAAGAAAATAAAATTAATTTTTTCTGTTATTTTTGTTATTTTCCATAAATTTTGAAAACTAACTTTTATGTTGAGCCCTTTTCGGCTGATGTTGTGTCCTTTCTAGGTGAATCCTAATGTTCTCAGTTCAACGATGCCCTCAAATTTTTGATCTGAGCACGGGTCCAAATGTAAAAAAATCTTCTCCCATGTCTACTTAAGTGAAATTAAGAAAAATTCAAAATTTCTTTATGGGCTCACCGGGCCTCGAAATCATGTGCTTTCAATGTTTGTGGTCTCAAATTAATTCCATATAATTTTAAAAAAAAATTACATAGAATTTTTGAGACATTAATATTGAAGCCATAATAAAGAAACACCTCAACTGAAATCCCTCCATTTATTTGTCTTCATAGAACCAACACAACCCAAAACCAACGAAATGGAAAGAATGCCACTGCCACAAACCATATATTCCAAACAAAATCACAACCACGATGCCATATTATTATCCATCCATATAATTGAAGATGAATAAAAAATATCATCCCGCCAGAAAGACATTGATGTTATCATTCGAACCCAAAACCTAAGCTTGAGAATAAAAAATCATGAAGAAAAAAATACCATGAAGAAGGTCGCACAAACTCTAGACCACACTAGAAGTGGTCTTGTAGAAAATAAGATTCAAGTACCATCACTGCCATTATGATCCCACTTAGAGACCAAAATGACCACCCCGACCACTCCCATAAGATAAAGAAGCCGTGACAGGGTCCCTAAGATAGGAGAAGCTGGATCATTGACTGCTGGATTCAATGTGCCACAAAAATAACCCTACATAGAAAAGGTGGGAAGAAAAAGGAAAATCCAACAAATAGTGGGAAATTATGAGGTGACTGAGACCATGAATCCATCAAGACAACTCCAATGAGATAAGAACCACCACCATAAGACCACCAAGATGGAGCGTCGAAGAGGAGTTGAGGCTGACTCGAGACGTATGGACAAGAGGTGGAGACAAGGGAAACCATAGCAAGATGAAGCCCCTTACGGGCTCATCCCAAAACCAACCAAAACTATCTCCCCCAAAATCATATATACTAATAAAAATAACATAAACCACATTATTGTCCACATAAGGATGTAGTCACTATGGTTCATGACCACAATCTTTCTATTTAAAATAAAAAAGTATTCTTTGGGAATTATGATACAAAACAATAGATATCACAATGAATGAATCAAAAAAATTAACCAGGTCTAATCACAAAAGATAGAAATAGAAAAAAATAATCCCATCGGATAAGATAACATGATTTTGATTTCACAGTATCAAAATAATACCTTGTGAATGTACTATATATAATCCTCAAGAAGCCTTTACCTAACCTCATGGGTTGTCATAATTCTCATTATGATGATAAATGGAAATGATCTTTCTTGTAACAACCTAAAAAGTCCTGACAAGATCTCAAACTACGTACTCACATAGAGGAAATATTCTTAACATGTAAATATGATAACAATTTTATATGAACCATCCTTGATAACCTAGTAACCTGATAACTATTCGGATTCTGACATATCTCATAGGGAGTTCTTAATCCTCGTGGGTTGTGGAAGAGAACCTATCATAATACAATGAAAAATATTGAAGGAAATTTCAAAAAGAACACAAGATGATAAAGGAAAACATTAGAATTATAAAAACTCTAAAGGTGGAATTATCATGGAATGAAATAGGTATATAAAAACCAAAAACATTCATCATCAATGTAGTCATATTCTGAGAAGAAAAAAATAAACATCCCAGTGGACACATCACTCCTATATCCCAAGGGATTAAGAACATCCACATACCTTAAGTGGTGAATTCCAATTAATCAGACCTGATGAATAACATCTAAAATTTCTTGAAATAAAATGTATGGTTTGATATAAAATTTCTGTTCGTGATTCACCAGGTGATCCATGATATGGATCCATAATAATAATAATATTATAAATTCTCATCTCAATTTTATTCAAAACTATAATCACATTACTATTTAAAATTCAAAAACAAAACTTGATTCCAATTCAAAAGAAGGAAAACATATCAAATAATGGATGAATTAAATAGTTTATATAAATAGTATGTATACATTAGTATGAATAGAAATGTATATTTCAATATAAATGTAATTTGTTATCAATAATGTCACAATAAGAACTGTGGTCATTACCCTTGATGTACAGTATGTCCCAGTTATATGGTCCTCACATGTATAATATGAGTTATTATGGTATATATGAACACAAATCCCTCATTTTCATATTAAATACTTCTAAAACAATTACATAAAGAATATGAATATCCTAAATATATTTTTTTAGAGTCTTTGTCATCAATTTATTGCTAGGTAATTATCTTCCTACTGTACTTATCCAAAATATCCCACAGACTACCTAGGATGGGTTTTTCTCAACCAATTAATCTAAATAGGAAAATTAATCTCATTTAACATCAAAAAATTATTTACAATTAAATTTCCCATGTTCTCATTTCTATATACAAAATAAATTCCAATAAAAACATGGTTCTTTAATCAATTCCAACATTTTCTAAATAAAACGAATCATATATTATCATATATTCAATTAAATACCTTTTCCAAAAAATTAATTCACATATCCAAAAATTTCATAATGTACAACAATCACTTATTTCATTGGAATGGGGGTTATTCACATAATCCTTACCAACTATATTTCTAATTCCAATTCACATAGAATTTGTTATTCAAAATTAAATTTAAATAAATTTACATCAAATGAATAAATTCAATGTTTAGTTATGTAGCACAACTCAAATAGATCCACCTAACATTTTCATAGATATCCCGTAACACAATAACCATAACAAGCATTGGAAACGATGAAGGATGGAAAGATATATCTCAAAAAAACCAAGAAACATGATTCCAATGAATAGATTTTATTTTCATAAGTCAATGTATGATATAACAATCTCAAAATAGAAAATAAATAAATAGTGCAAGGGAGGAAAAGAGAGAGTAATCACTTACTGGAGAGGGATTGAACAAGATTATCCACACAAAGAACTACTAAAGAATGGGTTTAGAGGACTGAAAAATGGTTCTTGAGATACTATAATGCCTAGTAAATTCATCAGTTATGATTTATGGATGATCATGTTGTTAGATGGGTGATTAGGTATATTTAAATAATAATTCAGAATAAAAAATACTATCTCTATAGTTAGTTTGGTCGGGATGCATGGTTAGATAAATCGGGTTCCCAAATCCATCTCCCATTTATTGGGTTGAATAACATATACATGGTGGGTGTATAGTTTTTCAAATAGTGTACCACCTATGAAATCTCCTACTATTGGGGGTTTCACAGTATGCACTGTGTGGGTGCATAGTATGAGAAAACCCAATGTTAACCATTTGAATCCCAAAAATTTCCAAAAAAATATGAAATTCCTCTGAAAAAAACATTACAGAAACCATATATAAATCATAATAAAAAATAAAATATAAGAGTATCCATAAATTGTAAAAATATGATATAATCATCTAATAGATATATAATCATTATTATGGAATGATTATATAATATTCACATTTTGATATTTAATAAAAACAGATATCATAATATATCCCTCGAATGAATTGAAAATAAAATATTTTTCATGGATGTCAATAATTGGGTACCTAGTAATGAAATAAATAATTTCAGACATCTAAGTCCATGATCATTCGCAATACATGATTACTATTCAATAAAGGACATGTTTCCATGAAATAACTACTTCATGGATAAAATATACAAAATAAACCAACATGTTTCTCTCATGGGACATACCAATTCATCAATGTGTTATATATTGTAGGGAATCATATGTCCCATTTTTATGTCAATTTCATTCATTATATAAGAAAATGATTTAAAAATTCATACTAATATTTCCCAAAAAAAAGTTTCACATTTGAATAATCATAGAAAACCATATAGTTTTCCCCATGTTAACAAATTGTATGAAATAATGATAACCCATTCACATAAAAAATTTGGATTCATAAATAATGTGTAGTAAACATTCCTTGATTGACATATGCATCCACATAGAAAATATACATATTTTTAGTAGTTTCCCAACCAATATATGAAATTTTCTCTTATGTAAGAATTCCTCAAGGTAAAACAATATGGTATAATGGTATATAGTAAAAACATTAATTTCCAAAGATAAACAATTTATACGATCATATAGAACACTTTCCAATAAAATTAAGGTGAACATGGTCTTCCAAAAGTAAATACATTAGATGAAAAGTTATTCATATTGATTATGGATGTTTAAAAATGATAATGTAGTGTACATATCATATAATTCATTGAAAATATCACTAAATACATTATGAAGATAAGGAATTTGACTGGATTTAATGGAATATATACCAAGTGGTAAAAATGAATCACAAAATGATATTTCTATAGTGTAAAAACATCAATACAAAAGAAAGTTGATAACTGTATCATAGAAGAAGGGATCATGAATCAAATTCATTGACACAATGTGTTCATGGTCCAAAATTATGAATATATATATATATATCATATTATATCATGTTACATAATTATATTGTTTATATATTTTTTAATAGGAAATGGAAAATGGTGATTAAAACTCAAAAAATATTTCAAAGGTTATTTTTCACAATTATACAACATAATAAGAAAAAAGTAAAATCCAAGATTAACATTTAAAAAAAGCTGAAGTGTACGATTTTAATCGTATTTTGGTTATAAATATTTCCCCGTTAATGGATCCTTCAAAATTTCATAATGATTTCCATTTTAAAATTGATTGAATGGAAACATTATTATTATGAAAGGAAACATTTTATTTCATTGAAGTTGAAATTGATTAAAAACCCCACTAAAAATACTAATAAATCTTGATATATTATAAAAAATAATTTTACCAAATAGAAATTAAAAATACCATATAATATGGTAATAGGGTGGGAGAATTGAAGAAATAATGAATAATGTTCACAAGAAAAAATTATATCATAAAGAAAAAAGATATAAGTTGTCTATATCCCTTACAAGAATCATACTTCATAAATAATGAAATATATCAAAAGGGTTTTATATAGATAAACATCAAACCATTAGTAAACACATCATAATTCAATCAATGTTAATAATTTTCACCACTTATATTAAATATTTTTTCGGGAATGATCATAATTCAAGTAAAAAAATGGAGATACAAAATACTCTAATGACTGGGGTAAAATGTGAGACATAAGTAAATTTAAAGAAAAATAAACTAATCGATAAAGTATATTGAATTAATCAAAAAAGAATATAAAATATAAATTTCATTCGATAGTGAATAAATATAAATCTATACATATTAATCATGGTTTAAAAAATGTCAGATGAATCAATGAACCATAAATGAGGTAAAGAAACACCTTATGACATTTGATGCTTCGAAATAAAAACCCCATGAATGATAGATATTGTAATGTAAGTATATATAAAATTATTAAAATAAAATACATGATATAATATATCAAATAGTTTTTATATACATAATATCAATGATATTAGGGGGATAATACCAAATATTTCTCATGTAGGCGAATTTCAGATGAAAACTCGTATCAAGTATCCATGCTTCGTAAAAATAACTATAGATTGTTGTAATGATAGAATAATTATCTTAGTTTTAATGTTAATAAATGTATTCTTATCTATATTTTTTTTTAATTATTATTTATAATTACTCTATATATATAATTTTGATATTTATTATCTTTTTTACCATCAGGTGTATGTATTTAGGATTATTTTGATCTATATTCCTAAAAATACTATTGATATTATTTCATGATAAAATGTTAATAATTAAAAAATATATAAATGTAATAAAATATATCTTCCTTTAATTGTATAATGTTTTAATTTCATTGAATATTTTATTTGGTTCTAATCTTTGAAGATAAATTCAATGATGATAATATTTTTGTGTGTCTTAAATAAAGAGGTTTCTTTATTAATTAAATAGTTTAATAATAAATATACCTTTCTTGAACCATGAATATATTATATTTATATATATATATATCTTAATATATATTTAGTAACTTCCTTATATTCATCTATTATATAACTTTTTTCCCTTGTTCATGTTGTTGGATAAACCATGCAAAACAATAACATTCATGGTCAATGGATTATTAAGAAGTGATTTGTTTATAATATCACTACACCAGATCCACAATGAAATTTTTTATTTTTTATCATGTTTTTATATAAAAAGTGTGATGAATTTAAAATATAATATAACATATATGATGGTGTATTATAGTAGGCTAAAATCATTTTTTTTTCTTTTAGAATCTCTCTAGGAATGTGGAATTTAAGATATCTATATATTTATCATATAGGTGTTATTACTTTTTATGCTCATTTTTTAAAAATAATTTATCCTTTTTTATTATCATAATAGGTATTTTAGTTCTAGTAAAAAAACAGTCTATACTTTTCATATATGATTGAATTTTATCCTATAAACAATCTAATATACAAAACATATTCTTAAGGGAAAAAATAATTTTTTACTATACTAATAACCTAGATATAAAATAAACAAACCTAAAGGTTGATATATTAACATGAAATTTGGAAAAATCCAAACATATCATATCTTAAACATTTTTCAAGGACATCCTAATCAATAATTTTATATAATCCTTTCTCTGATACCAAGTATGTTTCCCCCTAATTTCACAATCGTATCTTATTCCAAATACTCATACTTTTCATAGGCTCTTAAAAACTATATATATCATCTAGTACACAACTATTAAAAAAATACATCAAATAAAAATAATAATATAGTATATACATTCCATATACCATTTTGGTTTATAGATTTAGATAATCAGAAAATAAACAAAAAAAAAGAAAATATACTACCCTCTCTAGTAAATAATGTTTCTTCCATTATATAAAAAACTACTCACTTCATAATAAGTCTTAAAAATATTATGTAAATTATCCAAACATCTATCAGGTTATACACATATTCTATAATACATTTATATTTAATATAGAGAAATGTAAACATATGAAGTGGTGATCTCACAATGTTTTAAATGGAAAACCTATAAATGAGAAAATCATAAAATAAACATATCAAAAAAAATTATAAAATGATTATGTAATCATCATAATTCTATGTTTAAATGAAAATGGGAACATAATCAATCTGGGGATATATATTTAAGTAAATGGATCACATGGACAACAATAACTGGTTCCTTAGTTATGAAATTAAAAACATCCTAAAACAAATTCCATGTAATAATCAAAGACATCATGATGAAATACATAATTATCATATCAATAAGGCACATTGTCTTGAAAAAATGTTTTTATGGTTGTTATACAACAAACAACCAAACATGTTTTCCACATACCACCTTATGATGCATCAAGCGAGTATACAATATTAATCCCTACACATCACAAGCTATATTACTATGCATTCATAATTTTTTATAATTATTAAATAATATATACTATTCTTATATAATAATCATTTTTATTAGAATAATAATATATATCACTAATAATTTTCATTATCTCAATAAGAGAAATTACATGATTAAAATCCATCTAGAAAAAGTAAGTGAATAGTTAAACAAAAATTTGTTATCATTTTTAAATATACATATTTATTCGTAAAAAATAAAGGATATCAATAGATACCCAATAAATTAATATTATATAATTCTCCATAAGAAATCATCAACCTAAAACTTTATAGGGTAATTATTTATAGTTCAGTTAATAATTTCCCCAATTAATCGATGTATCAAATCATGGTTTTCATCATTCCACTAAAAGAAGTAAAATGGGGTACTCATAGTGAAATGTAAGTGGATGCGAATTTATTCACATTCATGAATATGGATATAAAATTCAAAGTATTTATGGTTAATATCATTAACATAAAAGACCATTATAGAATCCACTATGATAATGAAGGTGGAAGGATTCAAAATAACTTTATAACAAAAAATTTGAAATGATGTTATCATAGATAAGAAACATCCATTAATGTTAATCCGTTGGTTGGTACCAGACAATAAGGGATCATGAATCAAATTACATGACCTTTCCATTTCAATCATAATATATATAAATATATATTACAATAATACAAGTAATATAAATCCAATCTTTAAATCATTCAAAAACTGAATGATAATATATATGTTAAAACAATAATGGTATTTTATAAATAACATAATCACTGATGTAAAATATGAGCATACATGTAAAATTTAAAAGTAACATCAAAATGTGAAGTGATTTTTTTGAATAACAAATCTTTTATAAAATTTCTACAAAAATACTTCCATCAATATGAAATATATATTTATATTGGAAAATTTGGATACCATGATAATGAATTTATTTATGTAAGTATTGATTTAAATATATTATAATTAACTTTTTTGACAACCAGTAAAGTAAAAATATGAATAAATAACTTGACTTATAAAAAAATAATTTTTCCAAATATGATTAAAAAACAAAACCCAATAAAATAATATTGTGGGAGAATTCAAGTATTGATGAAAAAAGTTCATTAATAAATTTTATAACTCTAGGAATTTATATTTATGTTTTCAATATCATTTATAGGAAACATACTCCAGGAATCATTTTCTATTTGAATGGGGGTTTATACAGTAAAAATATAATAAGTGGTGTAAAAAACATAATACAATTTAAGGGTAGAATATATTAAAAATAATTCAATAATCTCAATAGAATTATAACTACCCACTAATAAATAATATTAACAATAACTCATGTATTTTGAGTAACACCTGAGTCAAAATAAATTTAAATAACAGAACATAATATCCATTTGTATATAGAAATATTTAATGGTATATATTTACAGAATAGTCATGGTATATTAAATCGATAGAACATTATACAAAGGAAACATGGTGTATATCTTGTAACATGTATTGAAGAATAAAAATTTAGAGCAACATAACACTTAAGACATTAGATGTTTTTGAATCAAATCCAATAAAAATGAGTGATGTTTAATAAATTTATTCTATAATGATAAAATATAATTCATTAATAGATATAACAAATATTAACTATAAATACCACATAAATGATGTTAGGTTAATAATAAAAAACTTATCTAAAATAATGTAATTGGATATAAAAACACCATCGTGAATAAATGAAAAGATCAATCATCCTATAAATCAATCATACATATCATAATATACTATTTTGTAATCCTCTTAATATATATAAAAATTTATAATATACATATGTAATTATTCTCTACTTTTATGTCATTGCGTTACTATTTATTTTTTATATCTTATGAAATAAATCATTATCGGTTTAAACGAGCTTCATAAAAACATTGTTCCAATTTATTCTTGATAAAACAAACAACATTAAAAGAAAATAATGACAAATAAAATATATTCTCATTGATAATTTTAATGTTATAATTTTATTCCATGTATTTTTCATTACAAACCAGAAAGATTAAATCAGTTAGGATCAGATTTCTCTAATTATTCGAGAAATAAAAGTTGTATTCTTAATTAAGGAATTTAATAACAATGTTACCATTAGATGACTAAAAAACATGAATATTTACATATATATAAAATAATATACCATTAATTATGTTCTTAGAGTCATACAATAAGTAAATACATATCATGGTTCATGTATGGGATTAAACAAACAAAATCAATAACATACCCCAATTAATTAACATTTATGGAGTTATATAGTTGTAATATCACTATACTTGAAGTATAATATGGTTTATTGTTTAATTATATATATATATATATATATATATATATTTCCTAAATATAACACCTATATAAATAAATATATTATGTTATGTATAAGGACCATCCCCCTAATTCTGTGAATAAAAACAGTAACACATTGTGTCATTGAGGTTGTTTTCCATAAAATTCACAAATGTGGATATTGTATTTCTTAATAGAATTTTTAAATGTGGTAAATGATAGTATTATAATAAAAAATCTAGAAAAATAATGATAAAGGTTATATAATTTATATATGATTTAACTATATTTTAGGAATACTAAGTTCACATAAAAATATTTAAATGAGAAAATAGTAGTTAGAAATTTTTACCTCACTTATTAGATTTTATCCTCAGCATAGTGAGTTAATACAATGGGGATAGTATTTAGGGATGATAATAACTACATAATAGTCACATGTAATGATTAATATAAATTTTTTCTGATTTTGGGATGAAAAATGTTTGTAATTAGTTGTGGTGATGTGAGGATAATAGTTCCATGTTTTTAATCAGAAATGGATGGAATTTCTATAAACAACCAATTTTTTTTAATAATAGGATGACACTCCCATGGTGAGTAGCATTAATATTTTAAAATAATGGACTAGAGAATCTTTATATTAAATAATTCCATCAAAATTACATATAATTAATTTTAAACATATTTTAAACTCTATAGGGTTAGAATATAAAACTTTATCATTTCAACTTTCACTATAGTAACTCGTTTTTAGCTAAGTAATTAATTATCCAATGAATTAATATAGAATGAAAATTTCTTAATAAACTAAAATTAATATTAAAATTTTAAAATCTATTTTATGATATTATATACATAAAAGTCATTAAAATGAAATTTAAAATACTAAATGTATAATTTATTAAATTGAACTTTTTTAAAAATATAACATCAATTCTAAATAGAAAAATATGGTATAGTAAACTGAATAAAGAATTTTTAATTCATTAAATTACATTATATAATAATAATATGATCATAGAAAAATATTTCATAATTTTAAATGTTATTATTATATGCTAATAAAGTATAAAATTTCAGGTTTTTTTATAAAAAGTATTTTTCATTATTACAATTGAAATCAATATATTTATAAAAATACGAAAATTTTTACTTAAGAAAAATATTTCTATTATATATATATAAATACCATTAATATTTTAGACTTAAAATTATTATATTTATAAATTTACTAAGGTTTAATATGACATGTAATGAAAAATTTTATTGTAAAATAAATTTTATTTAAAATATTATCAATTATAATTCTTATTTCCAATCATTTAATAATTAAATTAGTATTAAAAAGTATTAATATTAAATATATTTTTGTTACAATTAAGATTAGGTTTTATAAAATATAAATTTCTATCAGATTAAGTTCCTTAATAAGTGAAATTAATTTATAACAATAAAAATATTTTATAATTTATTTTTCCATTATCAATTAAATTTCATTTACATTAAATGTTCCCCATATTTTCTATTTATAAGAATTTCCATAATAATTCACTAATATTAATTACTACTTAATAAAAAACCATGGTTTTAACAATATAAAAATATTATAACTTCACTTTAGATAGTTGTTTCTAGTAGTGTAATATATCGAACACATAAATATAGATAATGGTTTTAATATATTAATATATATTAGGCGTTCTATATTATTCATCCAAAATATAACCCTGAAATAAAATTACTTTTCAATATTATTGATACTATTTAATTTATGTTTAAAAACCATTAACATATACCTACATAGGATAAATCCATAAATGATTGAGAAAATCAGCATATCTTTAGGAATATACATGAATTTCACTAATAAATGCATATCAATAATTTAAATAAATAACAGCTTAATTACTAAATTTTTTAAAACAAAAATTAAATATAACTACCTTATGTAAGACACGAAATCTCAAATTTTACAATCATAAATGTATGATTCTGAAAATATTAACCACTACCATATACTCCCTTATTATGTTATATGAAATTGTTTTTTGTAATATATACCTTCATCGTCTTCAATTTTTTGATCCAATTTCAAATAAATTATAACAATAAAATAGTACTTATACCATATAGAATATAAAAATAAAAACATTAATCTAAACATTTATTCACCTATGAAACCTTTTTTTAACATATTATACATTCATATCAATTTAGTTCTGCCTTTTTTTATCCATGGATATACATGTCATTATTATATTTGTTTATGTAAAAAAAATCAGATGAAATTATCCTTAAATAAATAACAATATTTTATAAATTGAATGTTATTATCTGAGGATTTTCCCTAAGGAGTTAAAACTATGAGTCTGTTTAGGAATCAGTGTTATGTTCCATGTGATGATTGAGTTAATGTTGAATCAGCTCCTTTTGGGTTATTACACATAGTTACATTAATAATAGAGCTTCATTCCCCATGCATTCTATATACAAGGATGTAATTTATATGAGAAGCATACAATCTCAATGTAACCAAAACATTAATAAGTGATCCTATATATAAAATAATACCCTAGACTTACCCCTATGGTTTTCAATAATGTTATATTATACTAACCCGTATGATATTTCAACAACTGGAAAACAAATTTGTATAAACCATTGAAATTATTAGCATCTTTAACCTATAAACACATAATATATCTTTAATAAACAACATAATCACACTAGTTACCTAAACCATTATGTTATACCGACTATGAATGCTTGGATATACAAATTCAAAACTAGTTACATAAATAGATTCATTACACATTTACTTCGATACTCATAATAGATTCAGTTACATTATTATCCAATAGTGACACGAATGAATAATATATTTCAATTCATAAAATCCAATGGTTTTTTAATTTTTTGTTTTTCAGAATATGGATATAACATAAAAATATTTTGTGTATATTATCTAAGAGATATGATTTGGCACTATATAAAGAAATCATTAATCCGTTAGGTTTCTTTGACGTATTAAAAAATATCCACATAGTTATCTTATTATATATATATTGTGTGATACTATGAAAAAGTACTGTGTTAAATTGTGATATATGAATGTGTAAAATAATATTCCTAATATAGAAAAACATTAAAAATAGGAAATCATATAATATTCCTGGTGTAAATATTATGCCAATAATAAATAATCATAATCATTCAATAATCATCTAAAACTGGTATCATGAAAACTTACATGGGTAGAAATGATAAAATATTGGTGAAATGGATAATAGTAAAAGGTTCTTTATCTATTAAATGAATTTGTATGTACAACTAATTCCTCATAATAAGATAACACATCAAGACCATATATATAATGATCTTACTCTCGTGATCTTGGGTTATGGAAATATTGTGTTCCAAAAAATAATTCACCAAATACCCAAAGAATTTTGTATCATGAGACCCATAAATACATTGAGGGGTTATAAATTTTCTATCCCAAGCCTTTACTTATTTAAATATAATGAATTTGCCATATGGTAAAATTAGTAAATTATACATAACCATATTGTTCAATAATCTTTTGAATTGGAATAACAACACATATTACACTATTACTTTCCCCAAGGAAAATAACTATTATTAAATTATCAATACTCTTTTAGAGAAAAAACGAGGGTAATTAAAAAATATTTTCTCAAAATTCATTAGTAAAAGAAATTATCAAAATTAAAAACATATGTATTATCAACAATTATCCAATTAATAAATGGAATATCATTCTATGTACGAATTTATAAATATAAAATCATATGGTGTATTTTTTTGTCAAATTTAAAAATCTTATCAATATAGATGTATTAAATTTACATGAGTGCTCTTCAATAATATAAATGGAAACTGTTATACCTAGGACCCCTCACAATGTCTCAAAATCCATAACCCATGGATTTATAATCCCTAGTAGAATTATAAATCACCTGATACTAGGAGGAATAGTTACTTCGATTCAGAGGTTTATATACCACCAATTTATCTAGATATTAATTCCTACTACCTATATAAATTAATCAAAACCAAAACCCCCATACATGCATGAAAAATAAAATATTGAAAATCATAAGATTATGTTTCATGGGTAGAAAATACCCTTATAATGTTGTTACTATATATTTCCCATTGTTTCAAAATCATGTCAAAACCTATCCCTGAATAATTAAGAAAATATGACCCAATATAATACCAGATGTAATAAATAAATAATTATAATTAATTTTGTAAAACAATACATTTTATCTTAAAGGATTTTTTTTAAAAGAATCTCTAGAAACCACCCATATTTAAAACCACAAGAATATTCATGACAATCACTCATAATATGGCTCCAACATTCCAACATAAAAACAACTCATCATCAGTTACACAATTTGATATAAATTAAAACTAATCACTATGAAATTTCTATAAAGACATTTAAAATTGATTTCCATAATAAAAACTAGTAGAAACATGTTTTATCTGTCAATTATAAATATCATATTACCATTGAACCACAAAAAACAATCTTTTATTATGATTTCACCATGTCTCTGAGGAATATTATATATAATAAATCACCACAAATATAGAGAATAAACTATAGGTGAAAACAATATTCATAATTGAATTGATTAACTATATTTTGTAATAAAAAATAAAAACTAATTCACCATATATTATTTAATAGAACGAGGGGAGAGATGGAGAGTGGAAAGGACATTTTAATTTAGTAGTATAGAGGAATAAAATCTTAAATAAAAATTAAAATTATAGATATAAAATAACCTACTTTCTCCTAAAATTAGGAAAACGGTCCCTTGAGGATTGACCAATGGGATTCATGGTACAATGCCTCAC
The DNA here is from genome assembly GCA_963277665.1 of Viscum album. Taxonomy (NCBI): domain Eukaryota; kingdom Viridiplantae; phylum Streptophyta; class Magnoliopsida; order Santalales; family Viscaceae; genus Viscum; species Viscum album. The sequence goes on from OY728158.1 coordinate 439,798,731, forward strand.
TAATTCGAACACATTTTTTCAGAATATATTGTTCATATCATAACAAAAAACACTATGGAAGTACTAAGAAATAAAAATAATGTGATTCACGAAACATCCCAGATATATTGTATTATGACACCACCCCCTTGATTCTATCTAATGGTGAAGCACCTTAGTTTCACCATGATCACTCTTAACAAAAATATTAATCATACACAACCTCTTCACTATGTCATATAACCTCAATTTGGGATTTTTCTCTTTCCAAGAAAAAATATTCTAATATATCTATACCATAGTATGGTCGACCACCTTTATGGCGAAAAAAGTGTTTCCCCACATACAATTCAATAAATATAAAAAAAATTAAATAAATAATTCTCTTTAAATAACATTAATTCTTCATTACCTTGCATTAAACATAACAATGAGTTTAAATGAAAAGAAATAAACTATAAGAATAAAATTAATATTACAATCTCTCCAATAAATTGGTGGGAATACATTTCATAACTAATTAATAAAATTAATATAAAGGTCCAACTCATCATAAATTTATAGGTATGTTATTAAAAAATTGTCACATAATTTTTTGTAAATTCATTTTACTCTTCAAAAAATATATTTTCATAAAAATATATATTGAGTCTTTTTTATAATTTTAAGAGAATATATAAACATTATTTGAAAATATTATTTTAATTTTTAATTTATGATGAAAAAATTATCTTTCAATTATTTTTTCGAAATACAATTTTTAATAAATAGTGAAAATACTGTTTTTTATTGGAAATTGTACCTTATTTTAAAGTGTAAAAATAGTAAAAGTATATTTTTACTAATTTTAAATTTTAATTTTGTAATATTAATTTAAAATAATACAAATAAGGTTTTTGAGAAGTATAATATACAATAATATATTATAATAACATTATATGTTTTTAAAGTACATTTTCCAAAAAGATGGTTTGCACTGAATTTTGTAGGTTTTATATTAAATTAAATTCTTCACCATATGTTTTTATAATTTTTCAAACTAGATTAAATTTTTTTATTATTAAGGTCCAAAATTTTTAATTATTTATATTTTATTATTTTCCAGTGTGATTAGTAACCGTGTAAAATTATTTAACCACGGTAAATTATAAATTGAGTAATTATGTTTAAAATTAAAACTAAAAATTCCAAAAAAATTCTCTAACACATTTCAAAATTTTATTTGATGAAGAAATTATACCTTAACACACATATATATATATATAATAATTTTTTGAAATTACAATTTTAATAGAAAACAAATTATCTAATATTTAAATCAATGAACATCACAAAATGTCACTTTCATTGTCTTTAATATCACTTATGTATCGAAATGGGGAATAAGTTATATAATTAATATATATATATATATATATTTATATTTATATTTATAAGCATATATTCATGGCATACACATATTTTTTACTTTTCGTGTCTGTTAGGTGAAATTATTCAATTTATAATAATTTATTTAATAGTAATTTAACGGTGTCTCATTCATGTTTTTAATACTAAATCATTTTTTAATTATTGTCAAAAAATGATTTATTTGATTATAAATATTATAATAAAGTATATATGATTTTTATTCAAAAATTTATTTTAAATTTTTTTTATCGAACAAATAAGTAGATTAAATAATTACACAATACACATGTATTAATTATTTTATGAATAGATATATCAAATAAAAATTAATAACGGATAATGCCAAAATTGGAAATAATGATATTTTATCAAAATTAATTTGTCATTAATAATTTAAATAACATTAAAAAAATTCAAATAAATTATAATTTCGTAATAAAATATTATTAATTCCTCATTTAGGATTTAATTGAATCAAAAATTAATATTTTCAACCATATAATATTGAAAATGTTGTTACCCTAATTACAATTGAAATAGGATATCTAAGAGTTAATGAAAATGATATAGTTCAAAATAATAACAAAAGATATCTAAAATATATTAGATGATGATATTAAAACATTATATCATCTAATATTTTAATAAATTCATTTTTGAGTTTTTTTATTGACATTTAATTAGTTATAAATTAATATTTGGAGAAAATTACAAAAAGTTCCCCTACACTCAATTATAAAAAGGGAACCTCCAACCTCACTTATTCACATTAAATTCAATATTCAATATGAATCGTAAACAATATATTTGTCTTCTAAAATTTCTAAGACACCATATATAATTTTTTTATTCTCATAAGACCAACCCTACTGTCCCTAAGAGGATATCTAAATGATGTTCTCTAAAGAATAGGTATTCCTCATTACCGACTATTTAAATATTATTTCTTCTTCAACATCCCCTTATATAAAAAACCATATTCCACCTTCTATCCATCATACTAAAACATAATCATCATGCATGTCTACATAAAACATACTATCTCCACACAATGGTGTAATAATTTTTTTCCACAATTAAATCCTTAGATGGGTATAATGATTGAAATAATATATATATTTATATATATAATAATAAGAATAAGTGTTTTGTTATATAAAAAAATATATACTACACATTTTCTTACACTTTTACTATTAAAGCAATGATACCATCATATCTACATGTAGACGACATACATTCTTTTCATGGGTTCTGATATGATGAATGATTTATGTTTATATAGTATACATATGTAGTAATTTCATTATGTGAATAGTGGGACCTATATCTCCATTCAATGAATTTGGTAATGATTTATATCTAATGAATCATACATGAATAGGATGGGAAATGGTCTCAATTCAGTAATACAATTTTGAAAAAGGAAATAATCCATGTTCAGTAATACCAGGATGGAACAAAAGGTGAACCTAGTTCATTAATGGAAATTGTATGCTATGATGGTCTCAGAAGTGAATAATATGAAAATTAATTTCTATTCATATTTTTACAATAATAATTTATGAATTGTGTAATGAAATCATGAAAGATATTTATTATTATCTTTTATGATTTCTCCCATGACAAAATATCACGATATTTGATTTGAAGGATATAATTTTAAAATGTTTTTCTTAAATTATTATATATTATGATTATGATATGAATGGTCTCTCTCCTGTATACCCTTATTATACATATGATCTTAGCCTTTTCTATGAATATTTTTCTAGGATATGAATAAAGGTACTAAGAAAAAAGTGTGAAAAGGGGGTTCTAGTTATGAAGGAATAAGCCAGATATGATGTAGTTATTTTATGAAGGGAATTTATTATATTTCCCACCTTAAAGAGACACTTAACCTATATGGTTTTTTCATTGTTTTTATAAGTTATGTTATGATTATTATTCTATTTAAATTTAAATTCTATATATATAGTGTATGGACCATTATAGTTTTTATTATATGAGGGTTTAGCTAGCTATTGGAAAATATGATTAGAAGTCCCTATTAAGAACCATCAGGATATGTCTTTGTATGGGATATAATCTCGGAATTTTGGTCACAATCATAAATAACATTGGATAAATCCTATGGTCTACTAAATGTTAATATTATAAGAAATAATCCTTGCTTATTTGGTCTTTAGATGATGGTTAGTGATCCTCACTATATGATTTTTATTCTTTTCAATCGTTGGAACTCTAAGGAACTCCATTTATTCTCATTGTGATGGGAATTTCAATGTGATTACTCCAAAAAATAGTTGTTATATGAGTTATAATGAAAAATATTACTGTTATTCTCATAAAACATTCATAATCTATGAATCATAAACAAATTCTAAATAAAGAAACAAGGAAAAACATTATATTGAGCCCTTATTGAGGTAATATCCAAATTCAATAAATAGTAATTATGTTCAACTATTGGTTGAATAATGGATCAATAGAATTGAAAATATATTTTCAGTTATCAAATATTATGAACACGATGAAGTCATTTTTCTAGTCTATCATTTGGAAGAACAAGAGGATCAATTATGGAATCTGATTAAGAATATGAGGAAATGAGAAGAAATTGACTACATAAAATGGGAAAGGTTCAGGAATATTTTTTTCTGATAAGAACATTCCTCGTATTCTTCCAAAGAATATGGATATGGAGTTCCTAGAGCTTATGAAAACAATTATTGAATACATTTTTACCTTTGATGAAAATTATACAATTCTTTCTAGGTACACTTCCAAAATTATTTTTCAACCCAAGAATAATATTTATCGACTCTTCATTAGATAAAATCCATGTCTCCAAATTGAATTATCTATAAGGGACTATATTAGTAATGGGGAAATCATTAAATGTTCACTCAAGGTTGAGATGGATATTAGATTCCCTAATCAATCTTATAAGTTTGATAAGAATAAAAAAATGGAAGTCAAGGGAAAATTGACAAACCATAGTGAGAAAAATATATGATTTAATTTATAATCAATGTGTGTAAGCAAACAGGGAGGAAAATATATCACCCTAAGATTTTGTGAAATTTTTATTTGAATTAATTAAATAGTTTCTATATTTTTCATCACAGAAAAATGAATATATTTATTTTATATTTATTAAAGAACTATTTTTGGATTTAATTATAAATAATGACATGTTAATCATGCACTACATAAAATAAAATTTTTATATTTCTCTATATGGGACCTTGTGGTATGCTTATGCCTCACACAAGACTGACATTCCTTAACAGATTACGTAATATGTAAGACCTATTGTTACCAAAAAATAATTAATTATCAATAAAATAAAATGATATATAACCTAGAGGTCAAATTAAATTTTTTAATAATATTAACTAACCTATGTAATTATATAGTTTTTAATAAATTATAAAATGAATTAATAAGTTAAAAATAATTTGTAAATTTATATAAGAACTAATTGAAAATAAAGGGAGTGTTTTTATAAAAAAAACTATTATTATGCTCACTAAGTTGGTTTAACCTTATAAAATAAAATTATTTATAATTAATAATTAATTTTAATGTAATATAAATCTTATATCAAATAGGAAATATTTCTATTTTTTAACATATCTATTTTATAAGCATGAGATAACAATAAAACAAATTTAACCCGTAAAACCTAGGATTTTTTTAAAGTGATTTTACCTTTTTATGAAAATATTATTTTAGATCTAAATTTAGGGACTCATATAAATACTATATGTAAAAAATAAATTTCATATTTTAAATATAATATTAAAAAGTAGTTTATGGTGAATTTTTGGTATGTTTCTGGGAAGAGGAATTTTTTAACAAATAGTGAAATATCGTATTTCAATTTATAAATAATTATTCAGATAATTTATTAATGATGTTAAATTACTAATTAAATTAGTATAAAATTTTAATTAGATAATATTTTTTTAAAATTATTCCAATTTTAGTCATTAGGACCAATTTCACAATGAAATTTGATATAAAAACATAGAAAATGTTTGATCATTTTACTTTAAACAACTGCATTGTCAACTCGACTGCAGGAGAAAATATAAATTATTTTTTTCCATTTATGTTATTGTATTCTAGAAAAATGGATTAAATATTTAGAATAAACACAATTTATAATTTCATGTAAGGTAAAAAAAATTGATCAAAAAAATTCGTTAATTTAATCAAAAATTAATTATAAATATTAATCTCTAATTAAGATTAAAAAAGACTAAATAAGAACCTTATGGCCCAAATGATATATAAAATTCTCCCAAATCCATTTTATGGTCATATTTATAACGTACACACCATTTTATTGACATTTTAACATTTTTATCCACTTTCTATAAAAAACAACTACGGTGGTGAATTCCTTTTCTAAAACATTAAAAGAGTACCACTCTTCCATTATAAATGGAATTTTCTCTGCTCAAATCCACAAAACTGTAACGCCCCGACCCCAGCTACCCAGAGTCGGTGCATTACTTCGTAACATTGGCATGATAAAAAAAGATCAAGTCTCGAAAGACCGATTAGTTTAGTAGCCTTGGAAACACTAGATACATTCGTAAACGTTACATTACATCATAAAGTGAAAAACTACAATAACAAAGTCTCCATAGTCCACACTCAGATCCTCTTCTCACAATCCCTGCAGGTCATTCATAAAATACTTCTTCACATCCTGGAAAATATTAAAACATTGAAAGGGGTGAGCTCAGATGCTCAGTAAGGATAACAATATAGCAGAAGCTTTCATCAATAAACATAAACATTTAAGTCAATGTATAACTAAAACAAAAGCCTTTTAAACTTGAACTCCAACATAATATGGAAAAAGTAAAATGAGATAATTTCATTCACTTCTTCACATGGATATTCAACTGGTCGAATAATCACATGCAATATCAATAACCACTTTCATAATGATGGAATGCATAATGCCAGACTATCATAACCACGTAGCCAAGGCCTCGTGCCAAGACCACAAATAAGATTTTGTCAAGGCCTCGTGCCAAGACACTAGTTTGTCTCATGAGACCTGCCGATGCATCGAGGAGCTATAGCGGGCTTCACCCGTCAATTATTAAGTCTAATACATTCCTCATATGAATAGGTTTAAACATATCATAAACCATAACATAATTGTATCACATAAAACATGCATAAAGGAAACAAAACATTTCCACATTTCAATCACAAGATATCAATACAACACATTGATATAATAAAAATGCTTTCAAAACCATTTTCAATACCAAAATAAAAGAAAGTTAAAACATTGTATTTATTTTTCATTAAAAAAAAGATGGCTTGTAGAGGAAGACGAAACTCAAATAATGGTCACGGCGGCGGAGAAGTCGTTGTCTCCATATAAGTACGGAAATAAAAACATTCCCTTTTGTCGTTTAGCAAAACGCTTCGTATAAAAAAGATTCCTTTTGAATAAACGTAAAAGTAAAAGGGGTTTATACACCGTATAAAATAAAGTTGTGTATAAAACCAAATATGCCTCAATGAAAGGGGATTGAGACGAAGTCCTTAATAAGATCATTTTTTTTATAAAGTAGGTCTATTATGTGTATTAACTATAAGTACACATAAATAATGTAAAAATACAAGATAGGACATAATAATATAATGACATAATTTGAAAGTAGGAGATTAACCCAAAGAATAGAAATTGGGTTAAGAAGTTCCCTTACAAAGATCATTTTTAAAATAAAATAGATCTATTATGTGTATTCACTATAATACACATAACGAAAGTACAAATACATTATAGGACATAATAATATCATGACATAATTTGAAAGTAGGAGATTAACCCAAAGAATGGTAATTGGGTTAAGAAGTTCCCTTACCTCGTGTCTGACTTGACTCAACCGTTCTTTAACCTCCTGAATAATAAACTAGAGTTAATATATACCTTATTAATAACCATTTTTAATTTCATTATCCTTTTTATATCACTTATTACAATGTTATGAACATTATGTAATTATTTAAGTTAATAACGGTCGTTTTGTCGATCTTTGGTACTTGAGTCAAAAATAAACTTCTTATAATTACAAGTTGTTCATGTGGTGAAATATCCATTATATCCAGAATTATATTCATGATTTAGATATCATATATATCATATATATACAGTATATTCATTCATAATGTCACGTAACATTTAGAGGTAAGAAATGAAATGCACCGTTCATGGAGACGGTAAGCCGTACGTACGCATGAACGCTAATTTCATTTCTATTTTGTATTTAATGGAATGAAATCATAATGATATAAATTTATAATATAATTACAGTATAATATAGTTTATAATACCATTTAATACATCCTTTATACATCCCACATATGGAATTAACGATTCAAATCACTTTGAGGGGGCGGTAGTCCGCACTTCCTAAAATGAAATTATCGCGTTTTACCCATAATGGAAATCATAAAGTATGCCATAAATGAGAAATACAGAAGCATAAGTAAAACATAAACATATTTTATATCATATATGAATATAGTTACATCTTAATGGCCACCTTTGAAGGTGTTATATGAGTGTTGAACAATCATCGTTTCGTGAGCCAGAAATTCGCCATCCACAGAAACCGTATGTTCTTAACCATTAGATGTAGGTGTGTGTAAGTGTAGCTTGAATCCTTCTTATAAAAACATACTAGTATATTGAGGATACTAGTGTTGTTACAAACGAAATTAATAAAAAGAATTTAGGGGGTTGGAGAAGAAAAATAAAACAAAACAACATTAGAGAAGACATTACCTCAAAATCGGGTAACTCTTTTTGATTTGAGCCAAAGGCTTCCTTGGGAAGAGTTCTTCCTAAAGTGAGGCTTCTATGAGTAAGAGGGTGAAGTTGGGAGAGTATTTGGGCAGAGGTTGGCTGATCCAAATGGCTTGAAAGTGTAAATGAGGTGGGACAGGTGGGGGCCTTTTATAAGTGGAGAGGAGGGGCACTCTTGGAAAGTAAAGAAACGTCACATTATTATAAAATGAGTTTCTGATTTTAGAGGTACCACACTTATATATTTCGAGGATAAGGTGATAAGGGTTCTAAATATCCTCATCCAATAGGCTTTGGACAAGTGTAAGACTTGGATTTTTCATTATCTTCCCATTTTATTTAAATCATTAAATAATGAGGTCATCGCTGCATCATCATGATGTCATAAATAATTTAATTTATTTAATGTATAAAAATAATAAAAAAATACTATGATGTATGAAATCTTTTTATATTTCTAATTAATATTTATAATCAAAATTTGGACTTGTGTAACCCCACTTAAAAACTGTTTTAGTAAAACAACTCATGTTTGTGTCAATTTAATTTTAACATTAAATAAATATATATTAATGTCATTTTCCAACCAAAGTGGCTCCATGGGGTCCCCAAGTTGACCCATGGGTTGTATGTTTAGGCCATGACTCATCCAATAGAATTAGGACAAGTGTCAAGCTCATATCATATTATTAAAACATTGTTTTTACCTTAAACTACACTAATTACCTCTAATCGCGATTAAGAACTTAAAAGTTACTATTCACCAAAAAATTATTTTAATCTCATTGAACCACATTTTACTTCTTAATGAAAACCATGTATGTCGGATTTTTGAAAATAAAATCATAGAAGTGGTAATATTTCATTTAAACGAAAAATCAGTTATTTAACTACCACTTAGTGGTTTCACTATTCATCAAAAATTGAAGTTTTTCAGAACAATGCCAAAATTTCACCCTAAGCTATAATTGATATTCCAAATTCAAAAATGATGTCTATTTTACAAAATTCCAAACATATAAGTTCCATTAATTAATTTTATAATTAATTTCCACTGTCACAATAAATAGCGTGTTTTTAAGAAATAATTTATATCAAAAGATTGGCAATTGTTTATGTCCAATTTCAATGTTAAATTAATTATAATGACCACCATTGGATAAAATGGTAAAAATATATTCTAATTATACTTTAAAACCACTAAATAGTATAATTTATCACTATAAATTATTTTGTTTAAAAAAGTTGTTTTTAAGTATTTTTCACTATTCATAAAAAATAGAAGTTCTCAGAAAAATACCAAAAATTCAACATAGGCTAATTTTGATATTCCTAATCCAAAAATGTAAGTCCATTTTGATAAATAAAATTTATAAAATTTCAAAAAGTAGGTATTACTATTCACAACGGCTGGTTTAATTCGTTGTGGTGTGTGTTAGAGCTCGAGGTTGCGTACAACACACGCTATTGCATTATTCGAAGTGAAACATACCGTGGAAGCTTGGGGTGTTACATTCTCCCCTCCTTCAATAAATTGCGTCCTCGCAATTTGAAATTTTTCTTTGAAAATAAAAGGTTGAAAAGAGAAAATACCTTTGAGGAAAACCCACATCGGAAATAAGGTTAATAAATATATAACATTAAAAGAAAGCAAGATAAGTACAAAGGTCACCCGATATAGCCCATTCTAGGATTCTATGAAAATATGGATATGGAGGAGAAACAAACCATCAAGGTCTGATGGAGAGTTATAGAAAACAGGATTAGGAGAAAGTTTAACTACAAGAAAATCACAAACTTGTGACTGGTTAAACGGTCATTGAATCCCCAGTTGGAAAAGTTGACTGACAACATTTTTGTTTTAAGTTACCTTTTATAATGTTGAGGAATTTATTTAGGAGATTTACTAAGAACGTAAGGGAATATACATACTTGTTATGTATACTTTTATTCATTAATAAATTTTTACCACAAACCCATCTTCTACTCCAAATGGTAACGAAACTCAAAAATATTCTTTTTATCCTAATTGTATAAGGTTCCAAATATTAACACATGCCATTTAGATTAGTAAAACTATTTTGTAATAACCAGGGACTTCCTGTAGGCTAGTGGTATGAAATAAAGGCTTGTCACACTATGGTTGTGGTTTCGATTCCTACAGCTTTGTCCGACGCGACGAGTTATTCCCCACCCAGCAGGTTGTCCTTTTCCTAAAACTATAGTATTATAATATTCCAAAAATAATCTTCATAAATGCTTTAACCTTAAACAATACTATCCAAAGATCAACTTAATCCACTCCAACCTTTATAGTTATCCAAAATACCTCTGTCCAGACTTTCTCTAAAAGGTCTCTTAATTCCAAAATCAATTGTAACATCAGATTCCCCAAACAAAGAAAAGTTTCTCTTATTGTCACATACTAAAAATATGATTACCTTAATCATATTAAAACCTTACTGAAATCAAAAAGTACTACAGTAAAATCTTTATATATATCACATTATTCTTATAACAAGAATATAATCCTTGAGTCCAAAAGCACCAATACATTAATTATTCTGCTTCAACTGTAGTCACAGCATAAGATTGGCCTTGATCCCTTGGCATTTTCTGAGGTAAGTTTCCTTGACGCTTAGGACATTCATTTGCATAATGCCCTATTTCCCTACAATTGTAGCATTCATCTTTGACAGCCTCTTTCTTTCCCTTGTAATCACGAGCCTGGTGACCCTTTTCTCTACATTTATAACAAACTCCCATTCCTTTTAGGCAAGTACCAGGGTGATTCTTCCCACAATTATCACATAATGGAAAATCCTTCTTTCGCTTTTTCCCTTTATCTGTCTCTTGTTCCACCGTTCTCTTCTTCTCTTGCTTTACTTTGTTGTCATAAGACTAGAGAATTCCTTTTCTGTCTTGATAGCACACGAGACAATATCTTCGTATGATGAGAAGGATTGTGATACTAAAGCTCGACAGAAAAATGGTTTTAACCCATCAAAGAAACGATCAATCTTACTCCTTGGGTTACGTATATAATCGGAAGCATGCCTCGCTAACCTTGTAAAGTTAGCTTCATACTTTGCGACATTCTCATCCTCCTTCTGCATCAGACTCAGAAATTTCCTTTCCATATCTGCTCGATGGTCACGAGGAAAGTATTTTTATAAGAAAACCTCTTTGAACTCCCTCCATTCCATATTTGATACGTCATCATCTTCCTTTGTGTTTTGAATCAGCGACCACCACTGATCGACATCTCCAGTGAGGCGGTAAACTGCCATGACAACCTTCTCCCTTTCACTACTCCCCAAGGCATGGAATATTTTCTCTAAGGAATTTATCCATTGCTCAGCTACTATAGGATTTGTACTCCCATTGAAGGTTGGTGGTTGTTGCCTCATGAAACGGTCTAGCATTGATCCTCCACGTTGTGGATCAGGGTGCTCCATACGAGTAAGGTTATTATTCATAACCTGAGTGAGTTGTCCCAGTATGGTAATAAGTTGATCAGCACCAGTTGTATCTCCAGCTCCACAATAATTATCTTGAGTAGGAGGGCAATCCCTACACGGAGTGCGTGCATTGATACGGTGTCCATTCCTTCCACTAGGCGCCATTTCTAAACAATGGCATAAACTATATTAGTTTATAAATCAAAATACATAATTCCATACTTGTAAGATACTTAACATAAATTGAACTGTTTATGGATATAATCCATAAAAATGTTTTCTTTGAGGAAGTATATACTCATAACCCTTCATAGTAGTTTATAAAGAAAATGAGAATTATCCAAAGCATATACCCTGGGAGTGTCGTAACCAAGAGTGCAGCAAGGCCCGTTGTCGTGCACCAGTTCCCGTTCGAGTCTAGCTCAAAGCGGTGTTTTCGGGTTTTACACCTAGGTACATCTGTGTCAGAGCCACCTCTACTTGCTCGTATCCAGATGGGGATGTATTTCTCGGAAAACTCACAAAATCTCTATAATACCAAAATTATAGGAAGTTCTTCTATACTAATCCATAAAGTCTATCTTCGGGCTATGTGCTCTAATCAGAGTTTATCTAAATCTAGCTTCCAAGGTTTGTACTAAACTTCCTCTGATACCAACTGTAATGCCCCAACCCCAGCTACCCAGAGTCAGTGCATTACTTCGTAACATTGGCATGATCAAAAAAGATCAAGTCTCGAAAGACCGATTAGTTTAGTAGCCTTGGAAACACTAGATACATTCATAAACGTTACATTACATCATAAAGTGAAAAACTACAATAACAAAGTCTCCATAGTCCACACTCATATCCTCTTCTCACAATCCCTACAGGTCATTCATAAAATACTTCTTCACATCCTGGAAAATATTAAAACATTGAAAGGGGTGAGCTCAGATTCTCAGTAAGGATAACAATATAGCAGAATATTTCATCAATAAACATAAACATTTAAGGCAATGTATAGCTAAAACAAAAGCCTTTTAAACTTGAACTCCAACATAATATGGCAAAAGTAAAATGAGATAATGCCATTCACTTCTTCACATGGATATTCTACTGGTCGAATAATCACATGCAATATCAATAACCACTTTCATAATGATGGAATGCATAATGCCAGACTATCATAACCACGTAGCCAAGGCCTCGTGCCAAGACCACAAATAAGATTTTGTCAAGGCCTCGTACCAAGACACTAGTTTGTCTCATGAGACCTGTCGATGCATCGAGGAGCTATAGCGTGTAAAGACCTGGAAATTTCAAGGAAAATTTTTTCTTAATTTTCTTAGTAATTTTACAAGAACGCAGTTTCTGATGGCGCCTGATTCCGAGGCCCAGTGTGCCCGAAATTAATTTCCGAAGTTTGGCACGGGTACATTCAGTGAACGAGCGAGCGAGAATTTCTATCTTTTGAACCGTTGCCCAGAATCGAATTCCGAAGGCACCGATGAACTCGCAGCGCCAATATTCGCTTAAGGAGACCTTTTCCGAGGTTGCGTTTATTGCGGGTTGAGAGTTAGTTTTTGGGTTTTTAAAATAAAGTTAAATAAAATGTAGAAACACATTTTATTTTTAACTTGTTGGTTAACTCCTCCCAAAGGGAGTTAGGGGTGGGACCCACATACACTTAACCTCCCTTGAGAGGATTAAGTGTGGTGGGTCCCACACGAACCCTAACTCTTCACCTCCTCTTTTTAAAACTCCCCTTTAACTCACTTTAATTAATGTTTCACACTTGGAATAATTAATTGAGGTGAGATGTTTAAAATTTCAAACCTTTGAAATTCTAAGAGGGAGGTTGTGTAATAAAATAAGCTTAAGCTTATTTTATCATTTTAGGGTTGGTTTCTTTTGCCACTTGAGAGGATTTGAGAAGCTCTCTCTACCATCCTCAACTTTGACGAAGAACACGAAGAACACTCAAGAACGCCACTTCTCTCTTCTTCCTAGCCGGATTGTTTCTGAAGATCGACGACGCCTTCCGTGTCAACGAAAGGGAACACCGCTTACTCCTCAGACTTTCTTCGTCGTCTTACGAAGATTCACCAACGACGTACCTCTTCGGACGTACCTCTACGTCAACGGAATCGACGAACGATTACCGCAATGCCCGACCTCCGCGACGCTCGTCTTCCGCGGTTTGTTGACGTGCTCCGCACTTGAACCGAGGTAGGGGTTTGTTTCAATTGTTTATATTTGTCGGGCCTTGATTTTCAAATCTTTTTATTTAATCTAAAAATATTGTGAAAGTTTATTATTCGTTAAAGGTCGATTGTTATCCTTATAACGTGAGGAGTTCGGACCGTACAAACACGGTCGATCCTCCTCTTTTACTTCGTGTTGATTTTTTGTGGAATGGTTCGGAAGGGCGTGGTGTCGTCGCACCACGCGGGTTCATGTGGTTTAATGCGGAAGATACGCGTGGCGCCGTCGCGCCGCGCCGTCGAAAGATTTCAAGAACGCGACGTCGTCGCGTCGCGTCGAAGGTAGTCGAAGAGACCGCGGCCGGAGTCTGACCACGGCGGAGGGGCGCGGCACCGTCGCGCCGTGCCAATCGAGCAAGGGCGGCGGCTTGAGCCGCGGCAGAGCTGGAAGGGGCGGCCGTAAAACTGGTTGCCGGCAGTTAATGAAGAGCCGCGGCCGGCTCGGCCGCGGCGGAAGGGTGGAAGGCGGCCGGCCATGCCAGCCGGCCGCCGGTTTGCTTAAGAGGCGGGACCCGCGGGTCCCGCGTGTGAAAGGAAAACGGCCGGCCTAAGGCCGGCCGAGATCCACAAAACCCGAGGGGAGTTTACCCCCCCGCGTGCGGCGCACGTGCGGCGCCCAGGCCGCGCCCCCGCGCCGGGCCGCACCGCCGCGCTGGCCGCACCGCCGGCCGGGTCGTGCCGCTGGCCGGGCCGGGTCCAGCCGGACCAGTTCGGGTCGACCCGGTTCAGGCCGACCCGGTTCGGGTCGGACCAGGGGGGGTCGGGCCGGGTCGGTTCGGGCCCAGACCCCCCCGGTTTCGGACGGGTTTTGGTTTTTCGCTCATATCTTGGGCTACGGGCCTCCAAACGACTCGCCGTCTGCGGCAACGTGATCCTTGGATCGAGACGATCGTTTCGGTATACTATACTCAAGGTACATCTTCCTTTTCGGGAGGCTACGTGGTTAAAACTCCATAGTTAAGCGTGCTTGGCCTAGAGTAGTGATCAGGATGGGTGACCTCCTGGGAAGTTTCCCAGGGTGGGTGTGAGACGGAAAAGCCAATAACTTCCAGACCAGGCGTCCGATTGACGCGCCGTCTGCTGCGTTGCGTTCCTATTGAAGATACGGAACTTTTGGCATCCTCCGCCGAGTTTTGGATGCATATGGATAGTGGCCGGGTTGGATCGCACTGAAATCCAACCGGGCCCCTGGAACGGAAAAGCTGATATCTTTCTAACAGAACGTCCGTTTGACGAACCGTCAGCGGCGTTGGTGATCGCGTTGAGAAACAGTCCCTATGTGTTTACCCTATGAGATTTCGGGGTACAGTTGAGATATGGCCGGGTTTGGTTCGCTCACGAAACCAACCGGGCCCCTCGGACGAAAAGGCTAATAACTCACAGACCGGGCGTCCGATTGACGCGTCGTCTGTTGCGTTGAGACCCCTATGATGTGGCGGTCCTTTGAGATACTTCTTCGTGGGACTTTGAGATACTTGGAGTATCGACCTGTACCTCGTGGAGCGGACCCTCCCAGTGACGAGCGTGCGGAGTACGGAGACCGTGTAGCTGGCTGAGACCCGACGACTGCTGATCGAACGACTCGGTGTGTTACAGAGGTGCGCTTGGTTGTAGCGGCACATGGGAGCTCTTGGTTGTAGCGGCAGACCCACGACAGAGGTGCGCTTGGTTGTAGCGGCACATGGGAGCGCTTGGTTGTAGCGGCAGACCCACGAAAGAGGTGCGCTTGGTTGTAGCGACACATGGGAGCGCTTGGTTGTAGCGGTAGACCCATGACAGAGGTGCGCTTGGTTGTAGCGGCACATGGGAGCGCTTGGTTGTAGCAGCTGGCCCGCAGTACTCGATGGGTGGAGTTCTTCAGCAGTCTTAGGTTAGTGAGCAGTACCTCGGAGTCGTGACAGGACCACTATACACTCCAGAGAAGGAGCTCTTCAGCAGTTACGGTTTCGATAATGAAAATACTGGTTTGAGCTGAGACTTTTGACCTTGTGTTTACCTCATGATTGAGATGGGTCACTTGCTAACTTAGGTATATGTATGGGCATATACCCGGGTACTGGTTATCCATTGATTTCACAATCCTTGTGTTTCCTCATGATTGAGATGGGTTACTTGATAACTTAGGTATATGTATGGGCATATACCTAAGTAGAGGTTATCAGTTGAGATCTTCTTTGTGGTTATCCTTGTTGGTTTAGCGAGACCTTGAAGGTCTCGGGGTCCCTACTGAGTATCGTTATACTCACCCCTGCACGGGCTATGCCCGCACCTCGTTGTGTTGGTTGCAGACGACGGGCAGTGCTGACAGAGGCCGAGTGTTCGAGGACTGGACGGTACCTGGAGGTGGACTATACGACGAGATGGTACCTAGAGGAGGACCTCACGACGAGACGGTACCCAGAGGTGGACGTGATGATGAGGCGGTACCCGAAGGTGGACCACTGGGCGGACATACTCGGAGCGGACGGCAGGACCCGAGGAGCAGAGGAGCTATCTGTACCCACCCTTCAGGTGGGATTTCCAGTGGACAGCTCCGCGTAGCAGCTTTACTTTTCAGTTGCTGTTTTCCCTTCGAATTGTACTTTACAGTTGGGCTTGTATTTCCGGCCCCTTTTTACTTTCCGCACTTATTGTTGTACTCAGTTTTTACTTAGTGTTTACTTCTTCCGCTTGTACTATGTGTGATTGTTTACTTTACAATGGCAATGCCTTCCCTTTTTACCGGGATTTACGCCTTGGTGCTAGTCGCCAGCCCCTGGCCTATGGAAGGCGGGCTTGGGGTAGTTACGGCACGGGCCCCGAGGACGGGTCGTGACAAATTGGTATCAGAGGAGTTCGGTTCTACCGCAGAACTTATAACTCTGATGTTTCTTTCTCTGAAGCAATAGTGTTGAGAGTACCGAGTGTGGTTTTCAGTTTAGGGAGTCCAGTGTTGGTGCGGGCGGCCGACGTATCCATACACCAGGACCCTGACAACTGATTTCTGACTTTGTGCACGAAAACACTAATTGCGTGTGTGTTTTCAAAGGTTTTCCCTTAAAACAGCTCAAACCAGGTCAGCTCACCAGGTATAAACGTTTGACTGTGTCACAATGTTTCTTTCAGAATTCCTTTTCACGGACAACTAGCTAGATCCCCGAGAGTGGTACGTACTGACAGCCCGCCGAGCGACGAGGCCTCAGTACAGGGCCCTATCCCAGTTGAGGCACCAGCGGAGGCACCAGCGGTACTACTACCCGTTGGGCCACCGATGCCACCAGCCCCAGCAGTAGGCGATGCACGACGCTTGAGCGCGCTGCACGAGTTCCAGCGCCAAAGGCCACCCAGGTTCCCGGGAGAGACGGACCCGCAGGCGGCTGAGGTTTGGCTGGAGGCTGTGGTGAGAGTCTTCAGGCTAGTGGGGACGCCGGCAGACTTCATGGTGATCTTTGCTACCAGCCACCTTCAGGCAGCAACAGGCAGGTGGTGGAGCCACTTGTTCTAGTTTTGCGATGAGATGAACTTCGCATGGGAAGACTTAGAGACCTTCTTCAGGGTGGAGTTTGTGCCAGTATCTCTACACCCCGAGCGTGTATAGGAGATTCTGCCTTTGCCGCGTGCTTTTCGATCAGTATCCGAGTCATCTGTGGGCAGTAGACAGATGATGCAGAGGTCCAGGAGGACCGGACTAGCAGTTGGACGATCTTGGGTTTTAGGACCGGTGGTGCGGGGCACCCGAGGTGGGGTCAGAGCCAGGCGTGCTAGAAACGGACAATGTTACTCCTGCGGCGGAAAGGGTCACCTGGCACGTGACTGTCCGAATCCTCGTACGGTTGATCAGCGGGTGTTGGAGGAGCCACCGAGACAGAAGCAGCGGCGAGTGCTTGAGTAACAGCCGAGCAGTGGACAAGGCAGTAGAGCTCTGAGAGCAGGTGGGCAGGAGAGGAACTAGTGGATACGTCCTTTGTACTTCTAGTTCCATGTTGCTTTGTATTCGTGTCTTTGTACTATGAGCTGCAATAATAAAAAGACACTTATCTTTGTTTTCTTTCCTGTCCTTTTGTTTGGTTGATAATGAGTGGTCCCGGTTAAACTGTTGACTTGACCCTCACTTTCGAGATTTCTACTGGAGGGGACCCAGTGACCTCACACTGATGCCGAAAGTGTGACTCGACCCTTGGAGGTGAGAGTGAAAGTTGGATCTCTTAGTAGATACGTCGAGGCCTTACGACGTCATCCATGGCATGAATGCATCATTCATGTCAGGATTGACTATATTAGGCAACGAATGTGGTTCATCCAGGGGATGAGACCGGGTTTCTCTTATCGGCAAAGAAGAAATCATAGCAGCTCTTGTGAGACTAAAGGAGGTCGAGGACATCCAAGAGAGGATGAAGACTGCACAGTGCAGTAAGAAACAGGAAACCGGTGCCAGTCATAGAGACTCGGGCGTGTTAAGAAGAGGAAGCTTAAAGGAGAGATGAGTCTACGAAGCAGTGGACGTGGAGGCAGAGCTAGGAGAGAAGCATGAGGTGGTGTACATCCTAACATGGTACAACCACCCGCCTTAGTTATCCCTGCCAAGCTCTGGGAGCTGGAGGGCGGTGGAAGAATGCGGCTCCATGCGGTCAAGGAGTGTGACCCAATGGATCTAAAAATGATTCAAGGGACAGTCTGTGTCAACTACTATCTACTGAAGTAACAGACGTCGATATGAATCATTCCTCGCTTTCACAAATCTTGTTCCAAACCTAGAGTTTCTGGTAAGCCGTGGACTTGACCCTCACGTCTAGAGATACCTTGGGAGGAGACTCGATAATCACACTTACGTCGATGGTGTGGTCAGACCCTCGAGGCGATAGTTTCGGTTGGAATATCTTGGTGGCAGCGTCGAGGCCTTACGACGTTAGTTTGAGTATGGAATGGGCAATAACTTTTTATACTCAAATTGACGGTTTTAGGCAAACGCCAGGATGAGTTTTCCTTGGTCGGCGGAAAAGGAAACCCCAGGCAACGCAGGGTAACTCTTGCACAGGAGAGTGCGACCGATCACTCTTGAGTCGGTCAACCTTACCCTCGTGGCAGGAGCCTTTCGAGTTCTAGTTCTAACAAAAAAAATGGAGACCTCTGGAGTTCGAGGATGACGATCACGTCCTTATACGGGTCTCACCTCGACGAGGTTTACGGAGATGTGGCCAAGGCGGCAAGTTATCTTCGGGGTTCAGCGGACCTTCTTAGGTCCCCAGCTAGGTAGGCGGGGTGGTTTACTGCTTGACACATTCACCATAGTTGCACCAGGTGCACGACGACTTCCACGTATCTCAACTGAGGAGATACGTGCTCGACCCTTCGCATACCATCGACCATGAGGAGCTGGACGATAGCGATGGGGTGTCTTTCACGGAGATTCCAGTGGGGATCGAGGATCGACAGGAGCATATCCTAGGAGGACGATCGATTCCTCGGGTGCACTTTCCTTGGCAGTACGAAACCACCAGGTGAGCACATAGGAGCGGAAGGCTCAGATGCGTGCTCTGTACCGCTTTTGTGACACTAGTTTGTGTTAAAGCTTTATGGGGACGTAAAGCCCTGAGGTGGGAATAATGTAAAGACCCGGAAATTTCAAGGAAAATTTTTTATTAATTTTCTTTGTAATTTTACAAGAACGCAGTTTCTGACGGCGCCTGATTCCGAGGCCCGGTGTGCCCGGAATTAATTTCCGAAGTTTGGCTCGGGTACGTTCAGTGAACGAGCGAGCGAGAATTTCTATCTTTTGAACCGTTTCCCGGAATCGAATTCCGAAGGCACCGATGAACTCGCAGTGCCGATATTCGCTTAAGGAGACCTTTTCCGAGGTTGCGTTTATTGCGGGTTGAGAGTTAGTTTTTGGGTTTTTAAAATAAAGTTAAATAAAATGTGGAAACACATTTTATTTTTAACTTGTTGGTTAACTCCTCCCAAAGGGAGTTAGGGGTGGGACCCACATACACTTAACCTCCCTTGAGAGTATTAAGTGTGGTGGGGCCCACACGAACCCTAACTCTTCACCTCCTCTTTTTAAAACTCCCCTTTAACTCACTTTAATTAATGTTTGACACTTGGAATAATTAATTGAGGTGAGATGTTTTAAATTTCAAACCTTTGAAATTCTAAGAGGGAGGTTGTGTAATAAAATAAGCTTAAGCTTATTTTATCATTTTGGGGTTGGTTTCTTTTGCCACTTGAGAGGATTTGAGAAGCTCTCTCTACCATCCTCAACTTTGACGAAGAACACGAAGAACACTCAAGAACGCCACTTCTCTCTTCTTCCTAGCCGGATTGTTTCCAAAGATCGACGACGCCTTCCGTGTCAACGAAAAGGAACGCCGCTTCCTCCTCGGACTTTCTTCGTCGTCTTACGAAGATTCACCAATGACATACCTCTTCGGACGTACCTCTACGTCAACGGAATCGACGAACGATTACCGCAATGCCCGACCTCCGCGACGCTCGTCTTCCGCAGTTTGTTGACGTGCTCCGCACTTGAACCGAGGTAGGGGTTTGTTTCAATTGTTTATATTTGTCAGGCCTTGATTTTCAAATCTGTTTAATTAATCTAAAAATATTGTGAAAGTTTATTATTCGTTAAAGGCCGATTGCTATCCTTATAACGTGAGGAGTTCGGACCGTACAAACCCGGCTGATCCTCCTCTTTTACTTCGTGTTGATTTTTTGTGGAATGGTTCGGAAGGGCGTGCTGTCGTCGCACCACGCGGATTCATGCGGTTTAATGCGGAAGATACGCGCGGCGCCGTCGCGCCGCACCGTGGAAAGATTTCAAGAACGTGACGCCGTCGCGTCGCGTCGAAGGTAGTCGAAGAGACCGCGGCCAGTGTCCGACCACGGCGGAGGGGCGCGGCGCCGTCGCGCCGTGCCAATCGAACAAGGGCCGCGGCTTGAGCCGCGGCAGAGCTGGAAGAGGCGGCCGGAAAACTGGCTGCCAGCGGTTAATGAAGAGCCGCGGCCGGCTCGGCCGCGGCGGAGCAGCCAGAGGCGGCCGGCCTCGACGGCCGCCGGAGATCAGAAGAGCCGCGGCCATCGGGCCGCGGCGGAAGGGTGGAAGGCGGCCGGCCGTGCCAGCCGGCCGCTGGTTTGCTTAGGAGGCGGGACCCGCGGGTCCCGCGTGTGAAAGGAAAACGGCCGGCCTAAGGCCGGCCGACATCCACAAAACCCGGGGGGAGTTTACCCCCCCGCGTGCGGTGCACGTGCGGCGCCCAGGCCGCGCCCCCGCGCCGGGCCGCGCCGCCGCGCTGGCCGCACCGCCGGCCGGGTCGCGCCGCCGGCCGGGCCGGGTCCAGCCGGACAGGGTCGGACCAGGGGGGGTCGGGTCGGGTCGGTTCGGGCCCAGACCCCCCGGTTTCGGACGGGTTTCGGTTTTTCGCCCATATCTTGGGCTACGGGCCTCCAAACGACTCGCCGTCTGCGGCAACGTGATCCTTGGATCGAGACGATCGTTTCGGTATACTATACTCACGGTACATCTTCCTTTTCGGGAGGCTACGTGGTTAAAACTCCATAGTTAAGCGTGCTTGGCCTAGAGTAGTGATCGGGATGGGTGACCTCCTGGGAAGTTTCCCAGGGTGGGTGTGAGACGGAAAAGCCAATAACTTCCAGACCAGGCGTCTGATTGCCGCGCCGTCTATTGCGTTGCGTTCCTATTGACGATACGGAACTTTTGGCATCCTCCGCCCAAGTTTTGGATGCACATGGATAGTGGCTGGGTTGGATCGCACCGAAATCCAACCGGGCCCCTGGAACGGAAAAGCTGATATCTTTCTGACAGAACGTCCATTTGACGAACCGTCAGCGGCGTTGGTGATCGCTTTGAGAAACGGTCCCTATGAGTTTACCCTATGAGAGTTCGGGGTACAGTTGAGATACGGCAGGGTTTGGTTCGCTCACGAAACCAACCGGGCCCCTGGGACGAAAAGGCTAATAACTCACAGACCGGGCGTCCGATTGACGCGTCGTCTGTTGCGTTGAGACCCCTATGATGTGGCGGTCCTTTGAGATACTTCTTCGTGGGACTTTGAGATACTTGGAGTATCGACCTATAGCTCATGGAGCGGACCC
Source organism: Viscum album (assembly GCA_963277665.1). Taxonomy (NCBI): domain Eukaryota; kingdom Viridiplantae; phylum Streptophyta; class Magnoliopsida; order Santalales; family Viscaceae; genus Viscum; species Viscum album. The sequence continues at coordinate 439,820,771 of OY728158.1, forward strand.
TCCCAGTGACGAGCGTGCGGAGTACAGAGACCGTGTAGCTGGCTGAGACCCGACGACTGCTGATCGAACGACTCGGTGTGTTACAGAGGTGTGCTTGGTTGTAGCGGAACATGGGAGCGCTTGGTTGTAGCGGAAGACCCACGACAGATGTGCGTTTGGTTGTAGCGGCACATGGGAGCGCTTGGTTGTAGCGGCAGACCCACGACAGAGGTGCGCTTGGTTGTAGCGGCACATGGGAGCGCTTAGTTGTAGCGGAAGACCCATGACAGAGGTGCGCTTGGTTGTAGCGGAACATGGGAGCGCTTGGTTGTAGCAGCTGGCCCGCAGTACTCGATGGGTGGAGTTCTTCAGCAGTCTTAGGTTAGTGAGCAGTACCTCGGAGTCGTGACAGGACCACTGTACACTCCAGAGACGGATCTCTTCAGTAGTTACGGTTTCGATAATGAAAATACTGGTTTGAGCTGAGACTTTTGACCTTGTGTTTACCTCTTGATTGAGATGGGTCACTTGCTAACTTAGGTATATGTATGGGCATATACCCGTGTACTGGTTATCCATTGATTTCACAATCCTTGTGTTTCCTCATGATTGAGATGGGTTACTTGATAACTTAGGTATATGTATGGTCATATACCTAAGTAGAGGTTATCTGTTGAGATCTTCTTTGTGGTTATCCTTGTTGGTTTAGCGAGACCTTGAAGGTCTCGGGGTCCCTACTGAGTATCGTTATACTCACCCCTGCACGGGCTATGCCCGCACCTCGTTGTGTTGGTTGCAAACGACGGGCAGTGCTGACAGAGGCCGAGTGTTCGAGGACTGGACGGTACCTGGAGGTGGACTATACGATGAGATGGTACCTGTAGGAGGACCTCACGATGAGACGGTACCCAGAGGTGGACATGATGACGAGGCGGTACCCGAAGGTGGACCACTGGGCAGACATACTCGGAGCGGACGGTGGGACCCGAGGAGCAGAGGAGCTATCTGTACCCACCCTTCAGGTGGGATTTCTAGTGGACAGCTCGGCGTAGCAGCTTTACTTTTCAGTTGTTGTTTTCCCTTCGAATTGTACTTTACAGTTGGGCTTGTATTTCCGGCCCCTTTTTACTTTCCGCACTTACTGTTGTACTCAGTTTTTACTTAGTGTTTACTTCTTCCGCTTGTACTCTGTGTGATTGTTTACTTTACAAAGGCAATGCCTTCCCTTTTTACCGGGATTTACGCCTTGGTGCTAGTCGCCAGCCCCTGGCCTATGGAAGGCGGGCTTGGGGTAGTCACGGCATGGGCCCCGAGGATGGGTCGTGACATAGCGGGCTTCACCCGTCACTTATTAAGTCCAATAAATTCCTCATATGAATAGGTTTAAACATATCATAAACCATAACATAATCGTATCACATAAAACATGCATAAAGGAAACATAACATTTCCACATTTCAATCACAAGATATCAATACAACACATTGATATAATAAAAACGCTTTCAAAACCATTTTCAATACCAAAATAAAAGAAAGTTAAAACTTTGTATTTATTTTTCATTAAAAAAAAGATGGCTTGTAGAGGAAGACGAAACTCAAATAATGATCATGGCGGTGGAGAAGTCGTTGTCGCCGCATAAGTACGGAAAGAAAAACATTCTCTTTTGTCATTTAGAAAAATGCTTCGTATAAAAAAGATTCCTTTTGAATAAACGTAAAAGTCAAAGGGGTTTATACACCGTATAAAATAAAGTTGTGTATAAAACCAAATATGCGTCAATGAAAGGGGATTGAGACGAAGTCCTTAATAAGAACATGTTTTTTATAAAGTAGGTCTATTATGTGTATTAACTATAAGTACGCATAAATAATGTAAAAATACAAGATAGGACATAATAATATCATGACATAATTTGAAAGTAGGAGATTAACCCAAAGAATAGAAATTGGGTTAAGAAGTTCCCTTACAAAGACCATTTTTAAAATAAAATAGATCTATTATGTCTATTCACTATAATACACATAACGAAAGTACAAATACATGATAGGACATAATAATATCATGACATAATTTGAAAGTAGGAGATTAACCCAAAGAATGGTAATTGGGTTAAGAAGTTCCCTTACCTCGTGTCTGACTTGACTCAACCGTTCTTTAACCTCCTGAATAATAAACTAGAGTTAATATATACCTTATTAAGAACCATTTTTAATTTCATTATCCTTTTTATATCACTTATTACAATGTTATGAACATTATGTAATTATTTAAGTTAATAACGGTCGTTTTGTCGATCTTTGGTACTTGAGTCAAAAATAAACTTCTTATAATTACAAGTTGTTCATGTGGTGAAATATCCATTATATCCAGAATTATATTCATGATGTAGATATAATATATATCATATATATACAGTATATTCATTCATAATGTCACGTAACATTTATAGCTAAGAAATGAAATGCACCGTTCATGGAGACGGTAAGTCGTACGTACGCATGAACGCTACTTTCATTTCTATTTCGTATTTAATGGAATGAAATCATAGTGATATAAATTTATAATATAATTATAGTATAATATATTGTATAATTCCATTTAATCCATCCTTTATACATCCCACATATGGCATTAACGATTCAAATCACTTTGAGGGGGCGGTAGTCCGCACTTCCGAAAATGAAATTATCGCGTTTTACCCATAATGGAAATCATAAAGTATGCCATAAATGAGAAATACAGAAGCATAAGTAAAACATAAACATATTTTATATCATATATGAATATAGTTACATCTTAATGGCCACCTTTGAAGGTGTTATATGAGTGTTGAACAATCATCGTTTCGTGAGGCTGAAATTCGCCATCCACAGAAACTGTATGTTCTTTAACCATTAGATGTAGGTGTGTGTAAGTGCAGCTCGAATCCTTCTTATAACAACATCCTAGTATATTGAGGATACTGGTGTTGTTAAAAAAGAAATGAATAAAAAGATTTTATGGGGTTGGAGAAGAAAAATAAAACAAAACAACATTAGAGAAGGCATTACATCAAAATCGGGTAACTCTTTTTGATTTGAGCCAAAGGCTTCCTTGGAAAGATTTCTGCCCAAAGTGAGGCTTCTAGGAGTAAGAGGGTGAAGTTGGGAGAGTATTTGGGCAGAGTTTGGCCGAGACAAATGGCTTTAAAGTGTAAATGAGGTGGGAGAGGTGGGGGCCTTTTATAAGTGGAGAGGAGGGGCACTCTTGGAAAGTAAAGAAACGTCACTTTATTATAAAATGAGTTTCAGATTTTAGAGGTACCACACTTATATAATTCTAGGCTAAGGTGATAAGGGTTCGAAATATCCTCATCCAATAGGCTTTGGACAAGTGTAAGCCTTGGATTTTGCATTATCTTCCCATTTTATTTAAATCGTTAAATAATGAGGTCATCGCTGCATCATCATGATGTCATAAATAATTTAATTTATTAAATGTCTAAAAATAATTAAAAAAATACTATTATGTAGGAAATATTTTTATATTTCTAATGAATATTTATAATCAAAATTTGGACTTCTATAACCCCACTTAAAAACTGTTTTAGTAAAACAACTCATGTTTGTGTCAATTTAATTTTAACATTAAATAAATATATATTAATGTCATTTTCCAACCAAAGTGGCTCCATGGGGTCCCCAAGTTGACCCATGGGTTTTCTGTGTCGGCCATGACTCATCCAATAGAAGTAGGACAAGTTTCAATCTCATATCATATTATTAAAACATTGTTTTTACCTTAAACTACACTAATTACCTCTAATCGCGATTAAGAACTTAAAAGTTACTATTCACAAAAAAATTATTTTAATCTCATTGAACCACATTTTACTTCTTAATGACAACCATGTATGTCAGATTTTTGAAAATCAAATCACAGAAGTGGTAATATTTCATTTAAACGAAAAATCAGTTATTTAACTACCACTTAGTGGTTTCACTATTCATCAAAAATTGAAGTTTTTCAGAACAATGACAAAATTTCACCCTAAGCTATAATTGATATTCCGAATTCAAAAATGATGTCTAATTTACAAAATTCCAAACATATAAGTTGCATTAATTAATTTTATAATTAATTCCCGTTGTCACAACAAATAGCGTGTTTTTAAGAAACAATTTATATCAAAAGATTGGCAATTGTTTATGTCCAATTTTAATGTTAAATTAATTCTAATGACCACCATTGGATAAAATGGTAAAAATATATTCTAATTATACTTTAAAACCACTAAATAGTATAATTTATCACTATAAATTATTTTGTTTAAAAAAGTTGTTTTTAAGTATTTTTCACTATTCATAAAAAATAGAAGTTCTCAGAAAAATGCCAAAAATTCAACATAGGATAATTTCGATATTCCGAATCCAAAAAATGAAGTCCATTTTGATAAATAAAATTTATAAAATTTCAAAAAGTAGGTATTACTATTCACAACAGCTATTTTAATTCGTTGTGGTGTGTGTTAGAGCTCGAGGTTGCGTACAACACACGTTATTGCATTATTCGAAGTGAAACGTACCATGGAAGCTTGGGGTGTTACAAAACCACTCAAGAAACATAATATCTTAAAAACACTTCTGAAATATCTTCCAAACATACCTAACATACTCCTTGAATCATCACTTGTGTATAATTCATTACAAAGAAGCCCAATGGTGAAAACCAAATGGAGTTACCCAATTTAAAGGTAACACCATACCTCAGAATCATTTTTTTTCTTTCTCTACTACCTCAATTATTCATATTCCATAATTATTTATAAACAAAAATATCCTAAATATATAATAATTTTGTTTTGATGTGTTTTCTAACTACACATACAAACACATTCATCTAGTGGGAAATAAACATATGGTTTATGTGTACAAAGAACTGCAACCTCACTAAATGATGATTGTTCATTTTTTCCTTTAGTATATATTATGGTGGAAATTATGATGGAAACTATGTTAATTCATGTTATATATTTTATTTATTACATTAATAATATTATGAAATTTTTTTACCACACATATCTTTATACATTCAATTTATAGTTGATATAATAATTTCATTTGACGAAGTGTGGACTACCTTCCCCTATATAATAACACTAAACAATTTTCGGGTATGTTTTTCTTTTCTGGTTGTTTTAGAGAAAAAGAGAAGATCTTGAAATTTTAGAAGTACACGCTGTGTACTTTAAGTACACGTAGTGTACTTGGTTGTTACTGGTGACCATGTGCAAGTTGTGTAATGCATGAGCGCATGGCTAAGTGTAGTGACCTGGATACCACCTAAAGCGGAGGCCGTAAATGGAAATTACACACCGTGTTCTTTACAAGAACACACCATGTACTTTCTTTTCTTTCATTACATTGACCAGGGTGGCGTCCAATTGTCAAAGTACACTTCTTCTAATTTTGTCTCATCTAGGAGCATCTGTATGGCAGGAGACATTCTCTAAGCCTGCATCTGGTAGTCCAGTCTCTTATTCACACTACTTCCCTTGCGTTGGAATCACATTGATGAGTTCTCCATTCTTCTTGATCATTATCTCCTGATTTATCCCCTTCTGTAAGATATCCTCTACTGAAAGTTTTAACATTTTTATAGATATACGGATTTATATGAAAATTCAAGGCATGAAATTCACATATATCATCCGTACAACACCATGGTAGGTGGTTTTTGCCTTACCATAGATATTTTTCGAGTTATATGTGAAAATGTTCCAATAACCTTATTTGGTGTATTTCATGTTTATGTTTTTTAGCCCTATTCTTGCATGATATACCTTGTTTGTTTGGGTAGAGATTAATTGTTGTGAATAGGGTTATCCTCTCCCTGACATGGATGTTTTTACAATTTTTTCTTACTATTGACCATTTGTTCTAGCTTTCCTATTTGGATGATTTTTTTCCATGGAATGTACTCTTAGGTTCGAGTGATTTTATTAGATATGTTGTGCCACGCCTTGTACCTTTTTAGCTAAGTAGTAATTTGGTGTTTTCTATGGATGCTAATTATTGTTTGTGTGTGATTACTTTTGATAGCGGTACGGAAAACTGGTGTAGTGATACCATAGGGGAAATTGATGTTGAGGGATTTCCCAGAGTGTCTGTTATTATTATCACAATGTGATACCATAGGGGGGATTGACGTTGAGTGCTCCCACAAGGTGTTTAATGTTATGTTACGTTACTACATGAGAAACTGACGTTGAGTGCTTAATCGGAGTGTTTGTAGTTTATTGTTAAAATACTATAGGGGTAATTGACGGTGATTTCTTCTTCATATAGTCTGTGATTATACATGATTATAGGGAGAATTTATGGTGATTGATTCCTTATAGAGTCCTCATTATATACTTGTTGTAAATTGATCCAGAGGGGTTATGTTGTGAGAACTACCCAAATAGTTACATAAAATTGTTAGCTGAATCAGAGGGGATAGGTTGTGAGAACATTCCCCAAGGGTTTATCGAATTTTTAATTGGTTGATAAAATTGTTAAATGTCAATTTATTGTAATTGTATTGGTATGACTATTTACATTTGAGTACATCCCGGTTTATTACTTCTTTTTCATTTTTCCTATCATATATTTTCACTGAATATTAGGCTCAAATATTTGGGTGGATTCCTATAGGGATTCATTTAACACCCTATTTGGTTCATGCTTTTGATCCCAAATAGATTAAATTGTGGCTGGTATAGATATAGGCAAGCACCATTTTACATCAGGTACATGATTTTTGTGGAGATAGAGAGCATGAGACTAAGTAGAGGCTTGGTATGCTGTTGGAGTTTGTCTATTATCATTTATTTCTTTGGTTAACTACTTTATTCTATTATTTTGACTTGTTTGGATGCTTTCCTAGACATATGTATCATGCATCATTATATATATGTGATCCAATTTTTTATTTATTCAGTCCTCCATTGTATACTTATTTCATGATTTTACTTCATTTGTTATTTTATATCCATTATGTCCACTGTGTTACATTTTCAATGAAGGCATAGTTTCCCACTATCACACCCAAGGCCCTCACTGCTAGATGGCTACCTATGGCGTTTGGGGAAATGTGCTTGAGGCCATGTGACCAAACGGGTACGGGGTACCCCTGGGCAGTATCTAGAACCAGAATGTTACAAAGTTGTATCAAAGGGTTTCATTTATTATTGCATTACTGTTAGGAGCCTATATCTAGGGATTGGAAGGAATAGGGACATGGTAATAATTTGTGCCTAGGAGTATCGAACCTGTGTATAGGGAAAAGCCAATACACATAGTTATTGCAATTTTTTAGTTTTTATATTATTACAGTTGATTTGAATTAACTATTTAGAGATTCACATGTTTTGTGATGTTATCATTACTATTTTTAATGTTTTATTTCTATTTCAGCCCAGTTATATGAGGGTATTCCATCTCATGCATCATTTATGAAAATATTTGAAATCATAAGTCATGTATTTCAGCCATTCCATTTAGGGTGCATTAGAAATTTCATGTTATAATGATTGATCTTATTCTATATATGAATGTTTTTGTGATAGATACCTTGTTATAATAATTTATTTTGATAGGGTATTGAATTCTGTAATGTTTTGTTTGAATGAATTCGAAACATTGGTTCTTCAGGTTTTATGGGCCTCATAGATCAAAATTTGGTGGAACATTACCCTGTTATGCTTGAAAATCACTTGTATAAGATGCCAATATTTTATTTGTGGGGAGTATGGGACCTCCCAGATTGGAATTTGGCACCTTAATGTTGGTTTCAGTGTTTTTTGGGTTTCAGAGAAGTTTTTGAGGCTTACCGTTTGGAAGAAACTAGAATACATGGTGTGTAATGATGAATACACACCATGTGTCCTTCTATTCTGGAATGAATTGTGTTTCTTAAGTAAAACCATGTACTATATGTACATTCCATGAAGTGTCTTACCATGTCACATTTTTGTGGTAAGAGACATGGGGTTGGGAAATAAATTGGGGAACACTCTATGTACCAGTTGTACACACCATGTTGTGTAGACCATGTGTCCATCTGTGGGACTAATGACACGGATGGATAAAACATAAGTTATACATGTCGCATCAATATTCACCATGTCATATATTATAACTCATATATCTGGTCTTGTATTGAACAACACAGGTCAGTGAAATTTTTCTAATACATGTTGTGTCTTGAAAAAACATGCCATGTAGAGTCAGTCGTGTAACCGGTCATGTAACTAACAACACGAGTCAGTGATGTTTGTCTAGTATACACTATGTTTGGCACGAACACACCCTGTAGTATAGTTCTAAGAGAACCATGTGGCTTAGAGGTGTAGAAGAACTCAGGAAGGGGAAATGGATTCAAGTACACATCGTGTGTTAGGACAACACACCATGTGTATGGGGTTTTACAGAACTTGGGTTGGCATAATTACACAACCATATGAAGATATAAGGGAACACATAATATAGGAATTATACACGTCGTGTAACCATGTTTTAGAAAATGTGAATGATTTATTTCTCTTTATTCGTTCTTACACTTCAATGTTTCAGTCATGGTAATATTGATTTATAATGTGTGCTTGACCTTGTAGAGCCATGCCAATGAGACGTCCTCCAATTGCCTTCCAGTTACATGGTAGTGATCAGACATCAAATAAGGATGATTATATACTACCAGTGGATCCTCCAATTGTGCGAGTCTTGGAACCATCCAGGAGCCAAGATATATTTGTTGAGGCAAAGTTTTGAGAGGGATTTAAAGGTTCATCCAGGCCATCTGGGGAGCACCGCCTCCAACAACGTCGATGGAAAAATTGATGCAGATTTTCCAACAACATCATCCTCCCACCATCACAGGGGTAGGAGGACCTCAGGCTGCAGTATCATGGTTATAATCCATGCTATATATCTTCAAGCATTTGGAGATGCCTCTACAGTAGAGGGTGATGATTTCTACGTACATGATTTGAGATTCTTCCAAGAGAAGGTGGGATGTGATCTCACAGACAGGACGCTAGTAGGTCATGGATTCAGAAGAGTTCCAGCGTGCCTTATAAGAATTTTTATACCTAGGGACTTTGAGGGCCGATCGAGCCTGAGAGTTCATGAGGTTCAAGGAAGGTACTGTTTCAGTCATGGAATGTTTTTCTCTCTTCACAGAGCTACAATGATTTACACCATTTCTAGGGGCAGATGATTTGTTCCTAGAAAAGAAGTTTAAGGATGGCCTCAGGTAGGACATTGAGGCTCAGGTGAATAACTTCCTGTTTAATTCCATCACTTCTATAGTCAACCATGCACTGATCACGGAGAAAAACCTGAGGGATTATAGAGCTATGATCCAGGTCAGTTTTGCATCCAGAGTTAGTTATTCTCAATAAAATAGCTGTAAGTGCCACATGGGGTCTACATGGGGAGATCCGAGTAGGATTGGAGGCACCCGCAGGTAGCTAGGTGGTATGAAACCAGTGTAGAAGGGTCGAGCATACAAGGACACATCACCCGAAAGACCCAGTGGTGTGCCGATCTTGCTGTAAGATGGGACATATTTAGGGATTTTGTCTGATCTTCTCACCAACTTTCGGTGACAGGGGTTCTACTATGACTCCTTGTTCAGGAGCAGCACCACAAATTTTTCACCAGTATGGGAACTGGAGCTATTCCAAACATTAAGTCTAAGGTGGAGGTCATGTTCTTGGTAGCTTCTTGCCATGAATTCAGTGATAACAAGGTGGATCACCTCAGAGTGGTCAGGTAGGGTGACAGGGCTACGATGTAGGTCAGACTTTTCTAGAGGAGCAGACCCAGTAGGAGTAGAATCCTGGACCCTCTATAGTTCGTGGTATGATCCTAGTTGCCTAAGTTTTAGCTTATGTATTATATGATGTTGGGGATTCACATATTGTTATATATGTTGCTGTTTTGCATAGATTTGGTCTTTGTATCTTTACTTCTACTAATGTCTTAATGCTAGACACTACATTGAGATCTAGAATGGCTAGTGTTGCTTAGTGCAAGGAGTGACCACTTGAGGTTGGTGGGGGTCACTTCTTCAGGGAACTCTAAGTCTTTGAGATGATGGGATATGATGTATTTATCAGAATAGACTTGTTGGTTTCCTTTTAGGATATTTTTAATTACTGTCATCGTAGGGTGAGTTTCATTCTGATAGAGGGAGGATCATTTCTTCATAAGGATGAATCAGATGTTCAGACGAGCAGAGCGAGACCAAAGCATCATGGGATTGGTGGAGTCACAACCCATTTTACAATTATATACATAGATGACTAGGGGACTTCACTGATAGACATTCCTCCAGTGGTGGATCGTTTCAGAGACATCATTCCAGAGGACTTTTCAGGCTTTCCTTTGAAGCGAGAGGTGAACTTTTCTATAGATTTTGTGCTAGGAGTGGCACTAGTGTGCATTCCTCCTTATAGGATGGCTACACTAGAGTAATAAGAACTCATGAAGTAGATGGAGGAGTTGTAAGAAAAGGGTTTCATCTGACCAAATACTTCTCCTTGGGGTTCGTCAGACTTATTTTCAAAAAAGAAGGATGGTACCATCAGAATTTTTGTGGATTATCGGAAGGTAAACCAGTTGATAGTCATGAACCGATATCCCTTGCAGGAGATTGATGACCTATTTCATCAGCTTTTAAGAGCCAGGGTGTTCTGGAATATTTACTTGAGATCTGGTTATCACTAGTTGTGCAATAGACCATCAAATATACCCATTACAGCCATTCGAAGTAAGTATGGTCTATATGAGTATGCGGTTATATCGTTGAGTCTCCCGAGCACGCCTGCAGTTTTCATGGCAGTAATGAACAGAGTGTTCAATCTAAATTTGGATTCATTCATGGTGGTATTTATGGATGATATCTTGGTGTACTCTCATAGTCGACATGACCATGCCACACATCTTGTGATCATTTTGAGTACACTGAGAGAGCATCAGTAATATGTTATTATCTAAAAATTCCACCTTTTGGATGGACCAGATTCACTTATTATGTCATGTTATCTTGGAGACAGGAGTATCAGTAGATCAAGATAAAGTGATATTAGTGGTTTCTTGGGAGGAACCAAAGAAGTTCATTGAGGTACAATGTTTTCTAAGGCCGGTTGGTTACTACAGAAGTGTCACACATGACATTTCACACATAGCAGCACCACTGACCAGCCTGACTAAGAATGTTGTGATGTAGTTGTGGTCAGAATCTTGTGAGTCAGCCTTTCAGGAGCTGAACGGGAGGTTGAATTTAAACCTGTTACTAGATTTTTCAGAGTTTGGAAAGAGCTATACTATTTGCTGTGATGCATTAGGTATCCATTTAGGAGCAGTGCTTATGCACGGAGAAGGCGTTATTGTGTATAGGGTCGATAGTTGAGGCCATAAGAGATAAATCACATTACGCATGATCTTGAGTTGGCTTCATTTTTTCATTATTTACATTGTTGGATACACTACCTGTTAGGAGAACATTTTTTCTTTTTTCCGACAACAAATGTCTCATGTATATCTTCACTCAACATGACCTAAATTTGAGATTACGAAGTTGGGTTGAGTACATTCATTCTTTTGACATTGATATTTCCTACACGCCTAGTAGGGGAAACACAATGTATAATGCTTTAAATAATTGGAATCATGTATAGGTACTTCAGGAGGCTAGAAGTGATTGGAAACTTATGGCTCTATTCTCTAAAATTCATTTTGAGGTTCACAAAAGATAGGGGTATACGTTTCAATTTTCTTATAGCTGTTAGATCTACTCTTCTTGATCAAGTGTGCATGAGGCATCTATTAGATTCAGAAGGCCAAGTCTTATGGCAGAGTGTGTCAGGTGAGGATCGTATTCCTTGATGAACAGAAGGTGAAGATAATATCTTTCATATTCTTGGATGTGTGTGGGTTCCAGCTGACATACAATAAGAGATTATTCGAGACTTTCATTCCATTGTTTGGGTAGTTCTTATTGGGGTCACCAAAATGTATCGAGATCTACTCCATCAATAGTGGTGGCCAGGTATAAAGAGAGATGTTGCTAGTTTTGATATTAGGTGTTCCACCTGTCAGCAGGTGATGGCAGAGCATCAGTGACCCGTAGGACTTTGGCATCAGTTACCCATTCCTGAGTATAAATTTAATGATGTCACAATAGATATCGGGATAGGTTTTCCAAGGTCTCCTTGAGTTAATGATGATTTTTGGGTTGTCATTGACAGACTAATGATGGTTTCTCACCTCTTGTCAATCAAGGAGGCCTTTAGTGTTGATGAGATAATATGGTTGTACATTTGAGAGATTTTATGTCTATATGGGGTTCCAAACACCATGGTTTCAGACATGGATTCAAGTTTTACTTCTCAGGACAGGCTGGGACTTTATAGGGATTTGGGTACACATGTACTTTTGAGTACAACATATCATCTCCATATAGATGGCAAGTCTGAGTGTAATATTTTGGTTCTCGTGGGCATGCTTCGAGCATGCGTCCTGGATTTTGGAGTTCTTGGGAGAAACACATACTTCTTGTGGAGTTTTCCTACAATAATAGATTTCAATAAACTATTTGGATGGCACCTTAAGAGGCCTTATATGGTAGGTCATGCCGATCACCCTTATGCTAACTTGAGGTACGAGCGACAGCTATGCTATGACCTCATCTTGTCCTGGAAAACTCATAGCCGATAGAGTTGATTTGTAAGATGATGGATACTACACAGTAACAACTGAAGTCTTATGTTGATTGATGGAGATGACCTCATGAGATCGAGGGTGGAGATCAGGATTTCCTGTTTTTCACACCTAGGTTGGGACACATGAGGATTATGAGATAGAGTATTCTTTTGTTGAGGTATGTTGGGCCATTTTGAGGTGTTGGAGAGAGTTTGTTCGGTTTCATATCGGCTACAGTTACCTCGGAGGTATCAGGTTATGAACGACGTCTTTCACTTTTCTCATCTTCGGTGTTAATTCTTAGACCTGCCTCATGTTTTTCAACCTGAAAAGGTTAAGTAAAATGTGGACGCCTCAATCGAGGAGAATCCTCCCTAAATTTTTGACTGAAGTGCAAAAGTTCTCCGTGGTGGGTATTTTCATCTGGGACGATTGTTATGGCAGTATGGATGAGTACAAGACGAGACATAGGAGAGGGAGACCCACATTTGATCAAAGTGGCTAGAGCTATTTGAAGATTGTTCTTCTACAATGCCCTATAAGGGAAATTCAAGGACAAATTTCTATTGTGGGGGATACTTGTAAGAACCCAGACCTTCTTTTCTGGTACGGTATTCATTTATAGTGGTTTTTGATAAATGAGGAGTTCATGATATTTCAAGAGTACACGCCGTGTACATTAAGTACACGTCGTGTACCTGGTTGCTGCTGGTGACCATGTGTTGGCCATGTAACGGCTGACCACATCTTCATGTCTAGTGATCTAGATTCCACCTAATGTGGAGGATGGAAAATTTAAGAACACGTAGGGTACTTTTAAATAACATTCCATGTTCATTTTTTTCATTAAACAGATCATGTTTGCATAAAATTGACATAACACACTTCTTCTTCTTCATTCTCGTCCAAGAGAGTCTGTACGGCCAAAAATCTTCTTAGAGCCCCCAAATCATCATCTGATCTCTAATTCAAACTCCATAAATTACATTGGAATAGCATCGCTGATTTCTCCCTTCTTCTTGAACATCATCTCTTGATTTCACATCTTCCACGAGATATCATCAGTTGATCAGTTTAACGTTTTTTTAGATCTATGATGTTTCATTGAGATTCAAGGCCTGAGTTTCACATATATCATCCTTAAAATGCTGAGGTAGGTTGTCTGTGCCTTCTTAAATAGAGTCTTTGAGTTATTTTTTAAAAATATACAATACCCATGTTTGGGGTATTGCGTGTTTATGGTTTTTAGAAAAATTATTGCATATTATGCCTTGTTTATTTGGTTAGAAGTTAATTATTCTGAATATGGTTAAATTTTCCATGATAAGGATGGTTTTCCCTAGTTTACTTGTTATTGACCAATTGGTCTATCTTACCTGTCATCGTTATTTTTTTCCATGCCTAGTACTATTAGGTTGGTGTGATTTTATCTGATATGTTGTGCCATGCCTTGTATATTTTTAGCCATGTAGTACTTTGATGTTTTCTTTGGATGTTTATTATCATTTGAGTATGACTGCATTAAAGGTGATGGCAGAAACCTGATGTAGTGAGACCATAAGGGAAATTTATGTTGAGGTATTTCCCAGAGTGTCAATTATAATTATTACACTGCAAGACCTTAGGGGGGATTGACGTTGAGTTCTCCCTATGAGTGTTTATAGTCACGTTATGAGACTACTAGAGTAATTGATGTCATGTGCTTCCTCAGTGTGTATATAGTTTACCATTAAAAGACAATAGGGGTAATCGATAGTGAGTGCTTCCTCAGAGAGACTTTGGTTATACAGTATTATAGGGGGAATTGACACTGGGTGCTTCCTCAGATAATCTTCATTACATCCTTGTTGTAAATTGATCTAGATGGGTTAGGCAGTGAGAACTACCTAGAGGGCTACTTAAGATTTGTAGATGAACTAAAGGGGATATGTGGTGAGATATTTCCCAGATGGTTGATTGTATTTGTAATTTTTTTTCTAAACTGATAAATGTAAATTTATTGTAATTGAATTGGTAGGATTGTTTACTTTTTAGTACTTCCATGTTTATTACTTATTTTTCATTTTTCTTGCCATATATTCTCATTGACTGTTAGGCATAGATCTTTGGGTTTTTTCCTACTAGGATATTTCTCACACCCTATTTAGGTCATGCTTTTTTTCCCAATTGATTATATTGTCGCAGTTATAGGTAAGGGCAAGTGACCTTCTATAATAGGTACTTGATTGTTGTGGAGTTGGGGAGCATGGGACCAAGCTGAGGCTTGCGATTCTGCTGGAGTTTATATGTTTTCTTTGGTAAATTGGTTTACTACTGTATTATAGTATTGTGACTTGTTTTGATTCTTTACTAGACATATATATCATGAATAATTATATATAAATTCTCTAGTATTTATTTCTTCAGTCCTCCGTTATTTACTTATATCATTCTTTTACGGCTTCTTCTATTGTATCACTATTATTTCAAATACGGAACTCTGCCAATTAGGTAATAGTTTCCCCACAATCACACCCAAGTCCCTTGCCACTAGTTGGTAGCCTCTAGAATTTGGAGAAATTTTCTTGAGGCCATATGATAAACCGGGTATGGGGCACCTCTGAGCAGCTTCTAGAACAGGGACGTTACACCCTCAAAGCAATATAATTTGTTCATAAACTATAAATGATGTATTAATGATGAGATTAGTGAATATATATTATATATATTATATAATCAAGATACTTTAATAATTATATGTATAAATATATATAAAAATAATAATTATCCTTAACTTGTTTCGACATGATAATTAAACAGAATAGTGTTCATGCGTACATAAAACATATCATCTCAATGAATAGTATATTTTGTTTCATATATATATTTTATATGGATTATTATACAGAACATATAACGAAAATATATTATATTTAAATCATGGTTTACAAATCTCGATATCATGATATAATTATAAGGACCTAGGATATAAAAAAATAAGAAATAAGTGAAAAACAAATGAAATATTTCTAAAAGTAATTCCTTAACATATAATTATTATATAGATGGTAATATAAAGATATAAACAAACAATATATTGTACTATAAGTACAAATATGGTTCTTTTCTAGATGAATAATAAATTCATATTTACTATATATGATCTTTGAATAAGTATGATGAGATTAAACACACAATGTAAGGGAATTTCTTCTCACTTTTTATATCCGTTGGATAAATGCCTTCTTCACCACTCACATATTTGGTGTGGTTTCTATACTACCCATGAATGTATTATATGCCCTATAAAATTAAATAAATAGTTATTTACATGAATATTTTATAATCCATCGTTCATGGGGTTTATGTTTTAGACGTTACTAAACCGGTAAAGTAATTTTGTATCAATTTACCATTATTGAGACACTCGACATTTTATACACATGTATTTTCATATAAGGTGTATAAAATTTCTTTGACATGTTATAACATGTATCTAATTATTTTTGTGATTTGTTAATGCTCCATGTAATTTTATTTTACAACATGGGGAGTATGACTTAATTTTACCATGTGGTAAGAGTTTATTGACAAAGCCTCATAGTTTATCATGATTATTTGTGATCACATTTTCATTATAGAAATATTATTATCCATGATTGATGAAAAATAATTAATTTTCATTGATTATAGTTAGTCTTGATGTATTAATGTATTGGAACAATTTTTCCACTCTTTGGTACAAAAGATAAGAAGTAAAATATTTTTAAGAAAATTTGATCTTACCTCTCCCTTCGATCATAAATATGTTCTCCTTAATGTACATTTCTTCCAAAAATGGATTTCTATAAATTTCTACTAATATCCAATGACCATAAAAATAAATTTTTACACTTTTTTTCTTTTACCAATTTTATCAAATAAATCTTCTTGTCTCATTCAAAAAAATTTATTTTTTAACCATTTATTGTGAAAAATTAATATTTTTTTACCTCATAGGGAATATATGGATTTACCAACACTCATATCATTTAATTTCGCTCAAATTTTTAAAAGGATAATGTTAATAAAATCAATGTTAAAATATATTTTCGATGAAATGGTTTTTATAACATTTTCAACCTTATTTTATTAGTTTTAAAATTATTTTTCATGTAAAGTGGGTTTCGAAAGGTTACTATTATTTTTTTATATGTTTTAAAGAAAAATGATTTTGAAATGTTTCTCAAGAACTCATTCATGTTTTGATAGGGAAATTATTTTCAAAATGTTTTCAATAATTAATTTATAATTTTTAATATTTATTTTCAAAGAAAACATTTTGAAGAGGTATTATAATATAAAATTATTATTCAAGAAAAATTGATATTTTCATAGTGAAAATATATAATGGATATTTCAAAATTATCTTCCATTTATGATGACATCCTTTGGTTTTACTCATGCCTTTTTTGAGAAATTATCAAAATATTTCATTCATGTTATTTATCTGAATCATTTTTATTTAGGTGGAATGATGAAGATAAAACGTATTTCTGTAACACCCCGACCCCAGTTACAAGAGTCGGTGAATTATTACATAACATTGGCATGATCACAAGGGATCATATCCCGAAACACCGATCAGTTTATTGGCCTTGGTTGTACTAGATACATTCATAAGTTTAACAGTACATCATGAAATAAATACATCAACAAAATTTTGTCCCATTTGAACACACTTATCCTTACCATAACCCTATATTTCAACCATAAAATACTTCTTCACATCATGGGAAAAATAAAACAAAGCAATAGGTGATCTCATATTCTTAGTAAGGACAACAATATAGCTAAAATGTTTATAAATAAGACTAAATATTTAAAGAAATTTATAAAAATAAAACAAAATCCTTAGAAACGTAAAATTCATCGTAATATGGAAAAAAATAAAATAATTCTATTTAAATATTCTCAGGGATATGATACTGGTCCAATAATCACATGTGATATTAATATCCAATTTAATAATGATCAAATTTATAATGTCAGTCATCATAACAACATAGTCAAGTCCTTATGCCAAGACTAAAAATATGATTTTGTCAAGGCCTTGTGCCAAGACACCAATTTGTCTCATGAGATGTACTGATGCATCATTGAGCTATAGCGGGTTCCACCTGTCACTAAGCCCAATGCATTCCTTGTATGAAAAGGTTTAAATATAACATAAACATTCATGTGAAAACATGCATATGAAATGTCAATACATTATCCACAAAACTTGAATGGTGTAAAAATAACACATCCATAGTCAAACATATCACAAAAACTTCAATACAATATGGATTATTAGTATCAGAATAAATAATCTTCAAACAAGCTTAAAATCCATCAAAGAATGTTGGCATAGATGAATTCCGAACATTTTTAGAGAAATATATATTTCTATTTTGAAAAAATATAAGAGAAATATAATTATAAAATAAAACATTTATTTTGAAAATATTCTTATAATATTGTAAGGTACTTTTCGAGGATTTCATAATGGAAAAAAAATTTCACCTGCCGTATAAGTTAAAAAACATTATTACCTTAATTTTGTCGAAAAGGTGATATAGTACCTTATTTGGAAAATGAATAAAATATTCCTTTCAAAACATATATGGTAAAATAAGGTTATAAATGACATTAACCCATATTCTAGTAATTATTAAAAATGTTTTGAATTACATTTTTAAGAAAACATGGATGTTGAGTATAATGAGGTCCCAGTTGGTACTTACGTATTAACATCCGCAGATAAGTATAGAGAATCCAGAATTAACCCTTACCTTATACATTTCCTTAGTTGGTGGTATGTTAACCTTATTTTTATTAGTTAAAACATTCTTATTAAATTATACATGAACTATATACATAATTATGATATCATATATGATCCTCTAATATTGCTTTTTTAATTATATTTCAGTAGTATCATTATTTTGGGTGTTAAATTATTCGTTTTCCTGTATATACTTGGTTATGTAAGCTGTGTTTGTTATGTATAGGATGTATTTGATTCATATGTATAATGTTATTATATTCATAAACATTATTGTTTATCATAAAATGAATATTATTCTTGAATGATTCTGATGGGGAATGAATCTCATCGCATTCCTAGAAACGGTAATCTGTACGTACGCACGAGCGAAAATATCATTATATTAATCGAGAAATCATATGTATAAGGTTCTATATTTATTATTTTGGTATGGAAACAACAAATATAGAGTAAGTGGAAGACGAAAATAACTCGAAAGAGGGTGGTGAAATTATTACCTCCTTTTTGGGTGTTTCCTTTTGAGTTGATCAAAATGGATCCATAGGGTGGATTTATGATCAATGTAAAGACTCTAAGATGATGTGATAGAAGTTATGAGGACATTTGGGTAGAGGTGGGATGATCCAAACGGCTTTGGAGTTGTAAAAATAAGAGAACAGGATGTACTGTTTTATAAGAGAGGGGATGGTCACTTTACAAAAAGCTTGAAATATTATTTTATAATAAAATAATTTTCATTTTCTAGTGTATCCCAAATTATTTATTTCAAGGATATATTGGGGATGGGTTGAAAAACTCTCAACCAACAGGTTGTAGATAGGTTTATGTCACCATATTAACACAATCTTTTAGATTTAACTCTTAGTTAAATTGTTTGACATTTACTATGTCTCTTTGTAGTTTTATATTATTTGGTTAATAAACATACTATAAACTTCTAATAGAACCCCAAGTGGTTAATTACTAATATATATAACCTTATCTAAGTCCATTGGATGATCCATAAAATTTTAAGAATATTATATCAATTAATAATATAGTATTATTTTTAAAACTCAATTATCTCAATTTTGACACTATTTATTATTTGATTTTATTGAAATCCATAAAAACATTATCACTTATAATAAAATTTATTTATTCCACCCTAATATTTCATATTGACCTAGAAAATTAGTGGAATTCATCAAAAGTCTCAATTTACATTTTTTTGGATATTTATAATATCAATTATTATAATATTTCATTATAAAGGAAATTACTCTATCATCATTGTGTCATAAATAAATTAAATTATTTAATGTCTAAAAATTACAAATAAAATACCATTATGTAGGAAATATATTTATCTTTCTAATGAATATTTATAGTATAATTTATATTTTTTGTATCCATATATTAAAAATGGTTTATTTATTAAACATTGAATTTAACTCTTTTATCACATCTTTAAATAAAATAATAATAAATGTCCTAATATAATATAAGTGGACCAAAGAAAGTCATATTTTATTCTTAAGGCTATTTTGGGTCGTAATAAACTTATCTAATATAATTAGTACATGTGTTAGTGTAATTATAATATCATTTTTACCCCTAATTACCCTATTTACTTTTAATTGTGGTAAATAAAATTCAAACGTTACTATTAACCAAAAATTATTTCCATCTTATTGAACAACATTTTACATAATGATGCCAACCGCGTCACCCAGATTTTGGAAATTCAACTCACAACATCAGTAAAATTATGTTTTATGCAAATTTGAAAATTCTCCTAGAAGGCTGGTAAAAGACTGTAAAAAGTTCAATAAAATTATATATATATAAAAATATTATAAAATGACCCCAATTAATTACATTTAAAATATATAGGTATTAATATAAAGTTGGTTTTAATGAATAACACTGTGTTTTTCAGTATTCATCATAAATTTAATGTTTTTAGAAAAATACCAGAAAATCACCCTAAGCTTATTATGATATTCTAAATTCAAAAATGAAGTCCATTATAAAAAATAAAATATATAAAAATTCAAAATGTGGTTATTAATATTCATGACTGTTAGTTTGATTGGTCGTGGTGTGTTAAAACTCCAAGTTGTGTACAACAAAATCTAAAACATTATTAAAAGAGAAACATGTCGTGGAAGCTTGGGGTGTTACATTCTCTCCTCTATAAAGTAACATTGTCCTCAAAATTTCTAGAATATTTCTGAATAAAAATTTTCGGGTGGTTATTCTCGATAAGTTCCTTAGGTTCCCATGTTGCCTCTTCTATTTTATTGTTTTTCCATAGGACTTTTACCAGATGAGTCATCCACTTTCTCAGCACTTGTTTTCTAGTATCAAGAATCTTGATAGGTTGTTCACAATAATACAGATCTGGATGCAGTTTAATTTACTCATAGGTGAGTACATGTGCTTGGCCAAGAATATTTTTTCTCAACAGTGATACGTGGAACACATCATGAACTTTTGAAAGACCTGGAGGAATTTCCAAATGATAATCCACACCTCCCATTCATTCTAGAATTTCGAAAGGTCAGATGTTCTTGGGACACAATTTACCCTTCCTACTAAAACGTATATCACCCTTCCATGGAGATACCATTATGAAAACATGGAATCCTATATGAAATTCCAAATCCTTCAATTAGTTATCAGAATTTGTCTTTTTCTTACATTGGGATGCTTTGGTTTTGGTTTGGATAACCGTCACCTCTTCCATTTTTTCCTCAACAAGCAATGGGCCTACGAGTTTTCTTTCACCAATATCATCCCAAAAAGTTGTTGTGTGACATCTCTTTCCATATAATGCTTCAAATGGATCCATATGAATACATGAATGGGAGCTATTTTTATAGGAAAATTATACCATAGGTAAATATTGATCCCACATACCTAGAAAGTCAAGAGAGGAAGATCTCAACATGTCTTCTATGGTTTTAATACTCTATTCTAATTGTACATCAGTTTGAGGGTGGTAGGATGTGCTCAAACGAAGATTAGTATACAAGGCCTTATGAAGACTTTTCCAAAATCATGATTCATAATGGGGATCACTATCAGAAACAATCAATATGGGTACACCATTATGTCTTACAACATCATTAATATATAGTATTCCAAGACGTTCGAGTGGTAATTCTTCTCTAATATAAATAAAATATTTCAACTTGGTAAGACGTTCAACAATGACCCAGAGTGCACCATTTCTTCTAGGAGTCTTTGGTAGTCCCATGAAAAATTACATCCTAATATTATCTTATTTACCCTCATGTATGAGAATAGGTTGCATGACTCCTCCAGGTTGTGGCCTTCCATCTTTCACTTGTTGAGAAAACATACATCTTGGCCCAAAATCAGCAATCTCCCTCTTCATGTGGTCGCACAAAAAATGTTCCTTCAAATTTCTATACATCTTGGTACTCCAAGGGTGTATAGAGAAACTGGATCTATGAGCATCATCAAAAAATTCCCTTTTTAGATTAGGTATATTGGGAACACAATGTATCTTCCCAAATTTAAAAATTCTATATTCATATACGAAGTCACTCAATATCCCATCATTTATAGCTCTAATCTTGTTTTGAAACTCCTCATTATTAGTCTGAGAAGTTTTTATCCTTTCTAGTAAAGATGGTATGGAATCCATTTGAAAACATATTGATGTTTCACCTTCCTTGGTTATTCCCATATTCATCTTTACTAGATCCATGAAAACAGGATCCCTTTCAACTCTCATCTTGTTCAAAACTCCATGATATTTTCTGTTAAAATCTTCTCCCACCTTATTTTCTTTCCTCGGGTGGTAGTGTATTATGTTATAATTATCCCTGAGTAGTTCAATCCATCTCATATTCCTCATGATGAGTTATTTTGGTGAGAATATATACTTCAATATATTGTGATTAATATAAATCTCACATTTCTCACCATAGAGATAGTGTCTCCATTTCATCAGAAAAAATATTACAACTTATAACTCGAGATCATGTGTGGGATATTTTTTCTCATAAATTTTTAGCTTTACTGATGCATAGGCAATAACTCTATCATTCAGCATAAGGACACAACCAATTCTTCTTTGAAGCATCACTAAAAATAACAGACCCATCATTACCTGATGGTAGAGTCAAGATAAGAGAATTGACTAATAACATATTCAGTTATTCAAAACATTCTTCACAATATTTTTTATAAACAAATTTAACCGCTTTATGTGTGAGCTTGGTTAATGGGTTAGCCAATCAGGAATAATTCTGGATGAAACATCGATAATAACCTACTAAACCAATAAAACTGTGTACCTTAGTTATACTTTTCGGTGCTATCCATTCTTGTATTTCCGTTGTCTATAAAGGAACTACATAGATTCCATACTTTGAGACAATATAGCCTATAAAAAAATCTATTGAATCCAGAATTTGCACTTTCAAAACATCCCATATAATTCATTTCTTCTGAGGGTTTTCAGAATTGTGCGAAGTGATTTTCATGATAACCATACCTTTTTTAGTATACTATGATATCATCAGTAAATATAACTACAAAGTCATAAAAATATTGCTTGAAAACATTATTCATTAGATAAATGAAGACAGAGAGTTCCTTAGTCAATCCGAAAGGCATTATTGTAAACACATAATTCTTGTACCTGGTCTGAAATATTGTTTTCAAAATGTCTTTATTCTTCACACAAAACTGATGATATCCAGATCGAAGGTCAATCATTGAAAAATATTGAGCTCTAAGATTTTTTCGAATAAATCATCAATGTGAGGTAGGGGATACTTGTTTTTTACTATTATAAAATTGATATCCTTGTATTCAATGCACAACCTCATAGATTTGTCTTTATTCTTAAAAAAGGATAGGGGATCCCCCGAGAGAAACACTAGGGTGAATAAATACCTTGTTACTCAATTCCTCTAGTTGTTTCTATATTTCAACTAATTTCACAGTGTCCATTCTATAAGGGGTCTTCTATATGGGCCTCGAATAAGAAATTAAATCAATGGAAAACTCAGTTTCTCTTTCTGAAGGATGTCCTGGAAAATCCCATGGAAACACATCAACATATTCTTGCACAATAGGTACATCCTCTATGTGAACAATATTTTACTCATCCATAGTTATTTACTTTTCTTATTTCCCAATAATTTAATTTATTAGAGCCTCTAGGGGTGGATCTAGATATGAATTAGGTGGTAACATTTCTTCTCTAAAGATAAGTTACTTTTTATCATCATCGATAATGGTAACATCCTTCTAATTAATATAAATTTTTGCATCATGGTCCGAAATCCAATCCATTTTGAGGATTATATAAAATTCAATAATGGGTTTGATGTTAAGATCACTATATAAAAAACATTTATCTTCCTGAATGGGAACTAATTCCCAAAACATTGTTTTGATGATGCTTCCCTTAGGTGTTTTGACTGAAAACACCCTTGTTAAGTTAAATTGAAAATATCTAATTTTAATAGCTAACTCGGAAGATATGAAACGATTCAATGATCAAGAATCAAATAAAGCGTTGGATAAACTAAAGGAAACCACTATATTACCTTTAACCACGTCTTTAAAAGCATCAAACTCAGCAGTAGTGATCACATAAACTTGGCCTTTCTCTCGTGGCATTTTCTGAGGTAAGTTCCCTTGGCGCTTAGGAAATTCATCTACATAATTCCCTATTTCTGTACAATTGTAGCATTCACCATTGAAAACCTCTTTCTTCCTCTTGTAATCACGGGATAGGTGTCCTTTTACACCACAATTGAAACAGACTCCCAAGCCTTTTAGTTAAGTACTGAGGTGTTCCTTCCCACATATACCGCTGGATGGATATTAAACATTTCCCTTATTCCCCTTATTTCCATTTATAGAGTGTTCAGGATATCTCTTTTTATATTTCTTTTCTTTAAAGTCATAAGAAATTTAAAATTCCATTTCTGTCTTGATAGCACAAAAGACAATATCTTTGTTTGATGAGAAGTATTTTGAAACTAATGATCGAAGAAGAAATGGTTTTAACCTATAAAAAATTTGATCAATCATACTCCTTGGGTTGTGTATATAATATTCTGAATTCCTTTATATTCTTGTAAAGTCAGCCTCATACTCTGTGACATTCTGATCCTCCTTTTCCCTCAGACTCAGAAATTGTTTTTCCATTTCCACTCGATGGTCATGAGGAATGTTTTTTTAGAAAATCTCTTTAAACTCCCTCCATTACATGTTTGATACCTCTTAATCTTATTTTCTGTTTTGGATTAATGATCACCATTGATCTGCATCTCCTGTGAGGTGAATAACATCCATGACAACTATTTCCCTTTTACTACTCCCCAAAGTTTGAAATATTTTCTCTTAAGAATTTATCCATTGCTCACTAATGGATTTGTACTCCCATTTAATGTTGGTGGTTAATGCCTCGTGAAGATGTATAACATTGATCCTCTATGTTGTGAATCTAGGTTCTCCATGCAAGTAAAGTTATTATTCATAACCTGAGTGAGTTGTCCCAGTATGGTGATAAGCTGATCAGGACCAGTTGCATCAACAGCTCTACAATAATTATTAAGAGTAGGATGTAATACCTACTTGGATTGTGTGAATTGATATAGTTTCCATTCCTACCAGTAGTCAACATTTTTAAATAATGGCATACACTAGATTAGTTTAGTAATCACAATACATAATTCCAAACATGTAAAACAATTAACATAAATTGAACAATTTATGGATATAATCCATTATCATAAAACAAATTCTTTGAGGAGGTACATACTCTTAAAATTTTCATAATGGTTTGTAATGAAAATGAAAATTATATTAACCATATCCCTCAGAAATTTCATAACCAAGAGTGCATCAAGGCCCGTTTTCGTGCACCAGTTCCCATTCGCGTCTTGCTCTAAGTGGTGTTTTCAGGTTTTACCCCTATGTAAATAGGTGACAGAGCTACCTCTAACTACTTGTATCCGGACAAGTATGCAATTCTTGGAAAACATACAAATTATATACATTACCAAAATTCTAGAATGTTCTTCTTTACTAATCCTCAAATACTATCTTAGGGTAATTTTTTTAAACAATGTTATTTCTAAATCTATCTTCCAACGATTCTACTAAATTTCCTATGATACTAAATTTATCGCCCCAACCCCAGTTATCCAAGGTCGGTGAATTATAACATTACATTTTCATGATCACAAGGGATAAAATCCTGATTGGCCGATCAGATTAGTAGCCTTGGATTTACTAGATACGTTCATATGTTTTACATTAAATCAGGAAATAAATACATCAACAAAATTTTTCCCCATTGAAAAAACTTATATTATTATCCTATCCCTATAGGTTAACCATAAAATTCTTCTTCACATATTAGGAAAAACAAAACACAAAAAGGGGTGAGCTCAGGTACTCATTAAGGATAACAATATAGAAAGAAACTTTCATAAATAATAATAAACATTTTAGAAAATTTATAAGTCTAAAACAAAAGCCTTTAAAACATAAACTTCATAATAATATGGAAAATATAAATCAAATAATGAAATTTAATTGTTAACATCAATATTATACTAGTCAAAAAATCACATGTAATATCAATAGCCAATTTCATATTATATAATGCATAATTCCAGACTTTTTAACCACATAATGAAGGCCTTGTGCCAAGAATAAAAATAACATTTTTTCAAGGATTTATTCCAAGACACTAGTTTTTCTAATGAGACCTACTGAAGCATCAAGGAGATATAGCGGGCTCTACTCATCAATTAGAATGTTTTATGCATTCCTCAAACAAAAAATAATTCAAAATAAAAAAAAATTCGTATTAAATCTTGCATACGAAATGTCAATACTTTATCCATAAACCATGAATGGTGTAAAAATAATAAATCCTTAGTAAAAAAATATCACAAAACCTTCTATACAATATGGAAGATATGTATCACAATAAATCAACTTCAAACAAACTTAAAATCCATCAAAATATGTTGAAATAGATGAAATCAAATCTTTTTTAGAGAAAAATCTCTTTCTATTTTAAAATCATTTAACAACCATATAATTATAAACGAAAACATTTATTCGGAAAATATTCTTATTAGATTGTATGGGAAGCTTCAATGATGTTACAAGGGTAGAAAATATCTGCATCCACTGTATATGTTAAGGGAAACATTCTTACCTTAATTTTGACAAAATGGTCATAAAGTACCTTGTTTGGAATACGATGGAAAAATTCATTTCAAAACATATATGGTCAAATAAGGGTATAAACTACTTTAACCCATTGTATAGTAAATTGTAAAAAATGTTTTGAATTACATTTTAAAGAAAACATGGAGGTTAAATATAAATATGTACCATTAGATACTTACGTATTAACAACCTCAGATAAGTAAAGAGATTTTAGAATTAACCCTTAACTTATACTTTCCCTTGGTTGATGGGGTTTTAACCTTCTGTATAATAGTTAAAACATTGTTATTAAATTATATATGAACTATATACATAAATATGGTATCATATATGATCCTCTAATATTTCTTTGTTAATAATATTTTAGTAGTATCATCATTTAGGGTGTTAACTGATTCGTTTTCATTTATAGTCCTGGTTACGTAAGAAATGTTTTTTATGGATAGGATTTATTTTATTTATATAAAAAATTATATTATTTTCATATCCATTATTTTTAATTATAAAATGAAAATTATTCAAGTATGATTATGACGGAGAATGAAGCTCATCGCATTTGTGGAGGTGGTAATCTGTATGTACGCACGAGCGATAATATCATTATATTGATTGTGAAATAATATGTAATTGGATGGGATATTATATATATACAGAATAATTAACATTTTATATTTATTTTTTACATCATATATACTTATTTTTATATCCATCAAAAATAATGAATTGTTTGAATAACAAACCACATCACGGCGTGGAGATGGTAAGCCATACATACACACGTATGGTGACTTTGTCATTTATAGGATGGATAGAATAACGAATATGGTAGTACCATATTTATAATAACATCACTGTATATAAAAGGTACTAGAGTTATTATTTTAGTTTGTAAATAACAAAGAGAGAGGAAGTGGAAGAAGAAAATAACTTGAAAGAAGGTTGTGAAATTATTACCTTTTCTTCTGGTGTTTTCTTTTCATTTGATCAAAAGGGCTCCCTATGTTGGCTTTATGATAAATTTAAGGACTCTAGGTTGATTTTAAGGAAGTTTTGAGGATATTTTGGTAGGTTTTGGCTGACCCAAATGGCTTTGGTGGTGTGAAATTAAGATAAGTGAAAGTAGCCTTTTATAAGAGAGGTGAGGGTCACTTTCGGAAAAGCAAGAAATATTATTTTAAAAGAAAATCTTTTTCGGTTTCTAATGACTAAAATAATTTATTTCTAGGATAAAGAGGATATTAGTATAAAATCTCTCAAAAATTGGTTTTAGACAGGTTTAAGACACCATATTAACCTTATCATTTAGATTTAACTCTTAGTTAAATAGTTTTACATTTAGCATGTCTCTTTGTATTTTTATCTTATATGGTAAATAAAAATACATTAAACTACCATGAGAACACCAAGTGGTTCATTATATATATATATATATAACCTTATATAAATCCTCTAGCTAAACATTATATATTTAGTAATATTATATTAATTAATAATATAGTATTTGTTTTAAAAACTCAATTATGTCAATTTTGACACTATTTAATGTGATTTTTTTGAAAGACATAAAATCTTCATCACCTAGAATAAAATTTATTTAATATACACTAACATTTAATATTAACCTATAAAATTAGTTTAATTTATGTTAAGTCTCATTTCACCTTTATTTGGATATTTATAATATCAATTATTTTAATATTTCATTATTAAGGTAATTACTCCATCATCATTGTGTCACGAATAAATTAAAACTTTAAATTATATAAATTATAAATAAAATACCACCATGTAGGAATTGGCTTTATAATTCTAATGACTATTCATAGTCGATTTTAAATTTTGTTTAACCCCTATTAGAAATCATATAGTTATTAAACATTGAATTTTACTCTTATAACTCTTCTTCAAATAAAATAATAATAAATGCCATAATCTAATCCATGTGAATAATAAAGGATCGTATTTTATTCCAGAGTTTTTTTTCATCGAATTACACTTATCCAATTGAAATAGGACATGTGTTAGGGTAATTATAATATCATTATTACCCTTATTTACCCAATTTACTTTTATCCGTGGTAAATAAAAGTCAAAAGTTACTATTTAGAAAAAATTATTTTAAACTTATTGAACAAAATTTTACTTACTAATATCAAACGTGTCTCTTAGATATTTTAAATTCAACTCATATAAGCTCTAAAATTATGTTATATGAAAATTTTCAAATGCTACTAGAAAGTGTGTAAAAGATGGAATAAAGTTCAACAAAATTTTATATATCTAAACATATTATAAAATAACTCCAATGAATTAAATTGAACATATTTAAGTATTATATATCTATATAGAAATATAATAAATAAAAAAACTTATTACATAAATAAAAAGTCTATTTAAAACAATGACGCTGTGTTTTTCAGTTTTTATTAAAATTTGAATGTTTTTAGAAATACACCAACAATTCACCCTAAGCTAATTTCGAAATACTGAATTAAAAAATTAAGTCATTTTTTAAGATTAAAATTTATTAAATTTCAAAAGGTGGGTATTACTTTTCATAATGGCTAGTTTGATTGATCGTGGTGTGTTAAAAATCAAAGATGTGTACAACGCAAGCTAGTGAATTATTCAAAGGGAAACGTACTGGGTAAGCTTAGGGTGTTATTGTTTCTCTTTCAAAGGTTATATGATCTTTAAACATTTCTATTTTATGGGATAATCTTGGATGAATTTATTATAAAAAATGTTTGTTTTTTCAAATTTTAAGGTTTAATTTCATGTTTATAACACCTAATTCCTTTCATGGAATATGATATGATTTTCAATAATTTTGTGGCACATGTATGGTTGATTAAATAATTAGATGGGTGGAACTAATATCCACCCCAATTTATTCAGTATTTATTTCTATATCATGAGATAGACTACGATGGCCTTGGGAGTGATCCTTGACAACTATAATAGAAATAATATTGAACAAATACTTCCATGATTTTATGAGGATTTAACTCATGGTAATAACAATGCCATGGGAGTGAACTATGACTACCAAGATGGTATTGGGGGTGGGAATAATTCCACTAATATGGTCTTGGAAGTAATTCCTTGGATAATATGTAAATCATATTATATTATTATAAATTTTTCTCAATTCTAGGTCTTATTCCTATGTAATAATTTGATAGATTATGTTATTTATTTCTATATGATTCATGTCTTTTGAACATCCATGATTTAGGATATGCTTCCTGTTTGTGATCATTGATATAAATTCTATGATCATCTATTTTAATGATCATTTTCTCATACTATTATAATAATGATTATTTTTACATATATCCCTTGTTTACCATTTAGGAGTATATAGGATCTTCCTTTTTAGGTCTCCATTCCCCAAGGTTATGAAGAAACATATATTTTTATTATGTCTAATAATGGTAAAATAAAATAATAACATAGTGTGATATAATATAGCTCATCTATTCACTAGTGTTTATATTTAGATATTTCCAAAGGAACTATAATAATATGGTCATTGGGATTATGTTTTTATAAAGTGTTATGTATTATTTAATTGTGATGTTATGTAAATTTAGGACAATACATGGTTGTTATAGTTGGAATCAAGAAAATGGTTTCGATAACCGTGGGAATATAGGATGAAAAACCCATAGTAAGAACTCTACGAACATTTCTATGTGTAAGTCTAAGATTAAGGAAATGTATACTAAAATGTTCTGTAATTTTGGAAATGGATAAAGTTAGTGGTCCCCTAAAAATATATCCATGTCCGGATACTAAAAGTGGATGTGGATATAGCACGAAGGTGCCTAAGAGTAACAACTCTAAAAACATGTTTTTACCCTGACTCAGGGTAATCTGTTACACAAAAAGATGCCTTGCTTCACACCTAGTTTGATACTCCGGGGGGATATTATTTGGAAGTTCACCAATTCATCTAGACCCATTGTGGAGGTTTTGGATAGAAGACGAATGTGAATAATCTATGATATAACTAAGGATTAAAATATTAAGGAATATGTCATAAATTTTACATCATATATGTGAGTTTTCATAAATATGTGATTCCTCACTATGAAAATAATCCCTAAATAAATTATTCTTTGTTTTTTTCTATAGAGGGAACCAACAGGATTTGGATTAACAAAGAATATGATGGAAATTTTTTGATGAATATTCAAATCTGAAGATCACTGAACTGTAGGATATTAGTTCCTTGCCTAATCATTTTTCAAGGAATATGATCACCAATGTGCACTTAAACCACTATTGGGCTCACAAAGGAAGAGAATAAAGGTTTTCTATAAATTTTTAGGTAATGGAGACCGTATCGGAAATAAAATTTGGTTTTATTTATGTCAATAATGTGCATAGAATAACCTAAGAGAATTTATTTGAAGAACACTAATGTGTTTTTATTGTAGAAAATAAGGATAAAATTTAAGTGATTATAAGTGAAAAATTTATGCGTTCAATTAATGAAATATATGTGAATACTTTCCTACGTTTTTCATCATCAAAGGATAACTATTTTATGTGTGGGATAAATTTTTATTACAAAACTCAATGTCCCAAGATGAGAGATATAGAAGATTATAAGCATGGTGTAATGACTAATGGTTAAATTTATAATGATGATAAGACTACATATGAAATTTTAAAGGTATGAGGTATTGAAAAATAGTATTATGTAGCCTTATTATGGTTTATGGATGAAGAAGAAGAATATAATTTCTGTTATTCGGATTCAAAAAATATTGTTATGTGAATAATGAAATATAGAAGGATTGTTATTTTTATGTTTCTCCCAATATTTAAATGTTTAAAATGAATGTTACTAATTGACTGGTGATGTGATTTAATGATAAGGTGGAATTATTATTATCATAAGGTAACCCTTAATTAATGTCTAATATTGGGATAATGATGTTTGGATAACGAAATTATAGATATGAGTAATCAATTTCGAATGTATGAATTAACCTGTAAAAAGTATTGAAAAAGCATCTTATGTCATAAACAATGATTTTTACAACATATTTGATTTAAATAATATATCTATTAATCACTGGAATAAGGAATAATTCATGTTTTCCAAATGTATTTATGGTAATTTACGAAGATGGTATTCGCATTCGTTGAATTTGAAAACCAAGTGTCACATTGTAATATTTTAAGATTATTTTTAAGTTGATTTCATGAATTTATTTATAAAGAATTTAATTTCAATGTTTTATAAGGGAAATGAGGTTAACCATTTGTTGAATTATTTATTTAGGCTTCATTTTAATTTAGAAATATTAAATTGATATCTATTTATATGAAGATTTATGCATATTGGACATCCTTTTCAAACTGCATTATGTTGGTATTAACTGATGGGATGTCATATCATGGGTCTCAATATCTTTTAGTAAATCATGAATAAAAATTCCACCATTCATTTTAGAGAAATTAGTGAAGTGGATAAACCAAAAAAAGGGTGATGTTGTCCTGAAATCATGCAATTATAACATTTCAAGAATATTATTCAGCAATTGCAAAAATGTTCTTCAAGCCAAATTTTTTCCCTATAACCTTTTTCCCAATTAATCAATGAAACCGTAGATCACCAATGATTTATGGATTATTTATTATTAACTAAATATTTATCATATTCTCTATCACACTCCATCAGAACATGATAGTTGTATTTCTCTTCCATATCCATGTTTTCTTTTCCCACTTTTTTTCTATAATGTGGTAATCTCATTATGAGTTACCTTGGATAACCATTATGGTTCCAACCATACCTTTTTAATGGAAGTATTATTATTTCCTTTGAGGATGTTTATTTCTATGAATGAAACATTCATGTATTAAACCATTGATAACCGATATCAATTTTTAGGGTATATATCACTTGAATAGGTTTAGGATATTACACCGTAATTATTTTGAAATATATCTCTAAGTAATTTAATATTATCGAAATTTTTTATTTCACGCAACACATAAAATAGTTATTTGATATATATTATTGAACAATGTTTGTCTTTCATTATAAAAAATCCATAGTTAGTCATGGACTACAAGAAATCTACATGTTAAATTTCCCTATGTGGATCACTGAGGTAAGCCTACATTTCACCCCAGACTGACTTTCATTGATGACATGCGTAACATGAAAGGCTATGGGTTACAAAAAAATTATATAATATTAAAAAATATAATAAAATATTACCAATATTTTAAATTATATTTTATGAATATTAATAATAATATAATTTAATTATAAGGTTTCGAGAAAATATACAAATAATTAATTATTTAAAATTTAATATGAGAACAAATTCAATATTAATGGTGGATTTTTATAGAAAAATGTTATTACGATCACAATGTTATTTTAATACTAATAAATTAAATTAATTTTAATTATTAATTATTTTTAATTTAATATATATTTTATATATCTATGGGAATATTTCTATATTCTTCTAATAGATTTTATAATCATAAGATAATAAAAAAACCAATTTAAAATATAAAACACATTTTTCAATGAAGGGAATTTTATCTGATTTTAGTGGAGAAAATATTTTAAATATAAATTTTGGAGAATTTATAAATATTATATATCAAAATAGACATCATATTTTAAATATAATAATAAATATTAAGTTAGAAAAAATTGTTTTTTCTTTTTTGTGATGTTTTATTATTAAATGAATTGTGAAAAATACAGATTATTAGTTGGAAAATGATTTTTTTTATATTATTTATAATTATAAATTTCATTTTAAATTGGTTTAAAGGTTTAATTAGATAAATTTACTATCAATTCATATAATTTAATTCATTTTAACTATTCTCAAATTCAAATTGGATATAAAACAAATTCATACTTTTTAACATTTTTAATTTAAAAACCCTAATTATCATCTTGAAAACATGATTTAATGTTAATTAATTTCTAAGAATTATGTTCTTGGAATTTGGAAAAATGGAAATCATATTTGGAATCAAAATAATTTATAATTTATAAAAAAAATAATATTAGTTTATATAATAAAAATATTAGTGAATGTAATAAAAATTAATTACAACGATTAAGGTCAAATTAAGCATAATAAAGGAGTAAACCTTAATTATAAGAAAAAAATGACCTATAAACCTGTTCAAAATATATTTTATGGAAATATTTAAACCATATAATCACTTGGATCTACATTAGACATTTATTGGATAAACATTCAATTAAAAAAGGTGTGGATTTCATATTCCAAAATTTTACAAGAGTTCTATTCCTTCATTTTAAAATAAATCATATCACCCCAATTACACACACATATCATGAAATATAAGTTCATAAAAACTAAACCAAAATAAATCCCCAATATTCATAAATCCATTCTTGAATTCTACATTCAGAAGAATTCATTACAATAAATCCCTTTGATGTAAACGAAAAAGTGTTTCCCTGTTAAAAGGTAACACCCTCCCACAAAATCATATCTTCTATTTTCTATCTTCACTCTCTAAAATATTATTATACCATGATTATATAGAGAAAAATTATTCTAATTATACTCAATTTTTTACTATATTTTTACTACCTAATCATAGGCACACTTTAATCTAATGGGTAACAAGTACACTATATACGTGTACGGTGAACTACCGCCTCAATAAAAGAAAATTGTTAATTATTCATTACCACGTATCATGGTGTGAATTATGAAGAATACTCTGTTTTTTATTTTACATATTTTATTTTGTTTGTATTTATTCTTCTGTAATTTTTTTACAGCACATATATTTATACTTTCTCTTTTTTGTAATCAAGATATTATCTTTTGAGGAACTGTCGATTATCGCCCCATCAAAACGATATGATTCATTAACATAATACATGGAAAATATTAAGGATGGTTTTATGGAATATATATTATATATATTATATAACCATCATGTTTTATTATATATATATATATATAACATTTTCATTATTTAATTAAAAATGACAACGAAACAGAAATAGAGTCCATACATACGTACGACTTACCGTATCCATAAACTGGGTATTCTATTTCATACTTATACAATCTATTGACTACTATTGTACACTTATAAATAGTAAAAATTATATCTAGATCATGGACAACAATATAGAAATCATGATATAATTATAAGGACCAATGATATACCAAATTAAGACACTTGCGCAAAACAAAGAAGATATTACCCCAAGTGAACAAAATAACATAGAACTGTTAACAAGATGGTTATATAAATCCATAATCAAAACATATATGGTATTAAATGTAAGTATATTTTTATTTTATTGATTTATAATATATTTATATTTATTATACTTTAGTTTTGAATGTGTGCGGAGAGAGTCAAGACACAATGTAACGGAATTCAATCTCACTCCTTATTTCTACGTGATATGTTCGTTATTCACCCATCACTTATTTTGTGTGATGTATATACTACCAAGGAATTTATTTAATTCCTCATATAAGAAAATATATGGGAATTTATATAATAATTTTATTACCTTTATTTAAAGGGTTTACATTTCAAAAGATACAAAATCTATAAAGTAATTTTGTTTCAATTTTCCTTCTCTAAGACAAATGTTATGTTACACATAGAATTTTTTATATTATGTGTATGAAAATTATAACATGAATATCCAAATTTTCATGATATGTTAAATATCCATGTAATTTCATTTTCCTACATGGTGAGTATAATTCATTATTAATATGTTGTCAAAGATTATAAAACACTCTCACTATTTATTAAGAGTGTTTATGATCACATTTCCATTAATGAAATATTATGTTCCATCATTCAAGAACAATCATTTTTTCCATAGGCTAGTTTTGATTTATACATGTATTAGAACAATTTTTCCAAATTTGGGTACTTAATATAAATAAGAAATTTTTTATAGAAAAATTTAGCCTCACATCTCTTTTCAGTTAGAAATATGTGTTCCTTAAAAACCATGTTTACCAAAATGAGATTCCAAGAATATCGTATTAATCATTCATGATCATTACAATAAATTTTTACTATTTTCTATTTTACCAATTTTTTCAATGGAATATACAATTATCTGTATAAATGTTGAATTTATCTAACATTTTATCATGGAAAAGTTATATTATTTTTACCTTGTCTGGTATGTACAACATTACCGACCCTCATTTCTATAATGTTTACTTTTATTTATTAAAAAAATTATTTTTAATAAAATATTTTTTGAAATGATTTTCAATGAAATTTTATTCAATTATTATAATTATTTCTTTATATTTTTTCAATGTTTTTTTATGTAATGTTGTTTTGAAAATGTTTTCATGTTTTTTTAAATATTAATAAAGAAAAATGGTTTTAAAATGTTTTTGATGATCCTATAAAAGCATTCAATGGATAATGTTTTTAGAAATGTTTACAATTATAACATTATATATTTTAATGATTAGCATAAATCAAAATTTCTATCAAAACATTTAATTTTTTCAAAATAAATTTTTTTAAATTTTTTTTTCACCTCATCAAATTAATTTATATGATATTTCAATATTATTTTCCATCTAAGAAGAAATCCTTTTATGATAATCTTTTTTTTAGAAAATATCATAATATTCCATTATATTATTTCATTTTATGGTTCAAATTTTGGTTTTGTGATGTTTATGAATCACATTTCTCTTTCACAGGTTATATGATTTAAAAACATGCATCTTAAATGGGTTTTTTTCAGTGAAATGATTATGAAAATTGTTTCACATCCCAAGGATAATGTATGATTTCATGTTTATGAAACCAATTTCATTTCATGGTTTATAATATGATTATTTATGTATTTATGGAATATGTATTTGTGTTTTAAAAAAGATATGGTTGTGACCAATATCTACTTAGAATACATTGTGTAATGATTTATATCTCGTGATATAGACTTACGTGGTCTTAAGAGTTATCCTTGACTAATATTATGGCCATGAGAGTGAACCATAAATACCATGATGATATGAGGAGTGAACTCATTCTTCTAATAAGGCTTTGGATTGATAAATAACTACCAAAATATTATTGGTAGTGGACACATTCAATTAATATGTTCGTGAAAACAATTCATTTTCTACAATGGAAATCTTATTATATTTTTATGTGTTTTTTCAAAATTCCATGTCTTATCCATAAGTTATGATTTCAGGGATTATTTTTTTCCTTCCAAATGATTAATGCCTTTTGAAATTCAAACATTTATTGCTATGATTCATGTTTATAATCTTTGATGTGAAGGGTGTGAACTTAAATTTTCATGATAATGTTATCAAACTCTCATCCTCAATATTATGTTTATTTATCTCCTATGTTTTTCCTTACTTGGAATCTGAGCTCACCCCTTTTTATGTTTTCATTCCACTAACTTACGAGGGTTCATATTATGTTGGATGTTTTTAAGAAGGTTAATAGTCAATAAAAACCTATCGGGAGATAATTTTTCCCATTTATGAACAATGTTTTATGTTTCATTGTTTTAAAAGGAACTAGACTAATACATAATTTGGGGGTCATTTTTGTAATGTTTTAAGAATTCCAAAAAATTTAGGTAATGTTAATGTATGTCAGGACTAGTTTCTTATAGATTTTATTAGATAAACTTTTTAGAAGACCTCCGAAAAATGGGACGATAAATCCATAGTGATAACTCTAAGGACATGTATGAGGATAAGTCTAATGATAATGATATGAAAATGAAAATGTCTTAGAATTTGGTTAGTGAATATTGTGAGTTGTTTTCTAGTAATTAAAAATTGTGTATATACTAAAAGTGGATGTGGATGTGGAACATATGTATCTAGGATTATAAAATTTCACATTATAATATGGGCCTGACTTGGGGTGATCTGGTACAGGACAATAGGCCTTTCTACACACCTAGTTTGACAATCCTGGTGGATATTATTTAGAAATTTACAAACTCTTCATGAACCATTTGGAAGTATTTGAACAGAATATGAATATGAATAACCATGTATAAACATATTGTTTCATATATTATGGTTGTAGTCATGAATTATACATCACATTCTTGTCATTTCATGATTATGTGATTCTTTAATATGATAATTATTTCTCATAAAATTATTGTTTCTTTTATTCAATGGAGGGAATGAGAAGGAACTGGATTAATGATGAATATGATGGAAAATATATTTATGGGTATTCAAATGGGATTATCACTAGAGTGAAGGATATTTTAATCACCCCTAATGAGTTTTCATTTAATATGATCAACAATAGGAACATTAACAAACTATTAGATTAACCAAGGATGAGAATGAATGATTTCATTGAATTTTTGGGTAATAGATACCATAGAGGAAAGAATATTTGGTTTTCTTTTGTGTTAATAAAGTGGAATTAATCTCCAAACTGGATTTCATTGTCGAACAAGAATTTTTTTTATCTATGGAAAGGGAGGACACAATGAAAGTTACTATAAGAAAAAAACAAAGTGTTCAGTTAACAAAATTGAGGTGAATATTTTCCTCCCAAAGTCATCAATGGTGTTTACTTGTTTTGAGTGTGGAAAAATTTTTCATTTTTAAACTTAATGTCTCAAGAGGAATGATATAGATGATAATAAACAATGTGGTATGATTAATGGTTATATTGATGATGATGATGATGAGACTATAGATGTAATGTGAATAGAAAGATGTATTATGTAATAAGATGAGGTTTCATTATTATTGATTATCGATTAAGTGGAGTAATAAATTTTTTTATGATTTTGGAATCAAAACATTATGTCATTTGAATGATGGAATATATATGGATTATTCTATTTATGTTTCTCACTGAGTATTTAAATGTTTGTGTTGAATGTTCCAGATGGACTGGTTAAGTGATTTAATGAAAATTTTATATTTTGATTAAGGTAAGGTAGCCCTTAATTAATATCTGATGTCGATAAAATGATGTTTTTGGATAAATATATGCTTGATATGTATATGTATATTGTATTCTACGGGTTACCCTGGAATAGAGTATTGAAAATGTTTCATATGTCATCAAGGATGAATTTTATAACATTAGGGATTTAAATAACATATCATGTAATCATTAGAATAATGAAGCATGTATGTTTTCTAAAAGTATTTACTGTAATATAGGATGGGGTAGATTCATGTTTATAATCTGAAAATGATGTCGTACATTGTGAGATATGTGGTTCAATGTTATGTTGATTTCTTGACTTTTATTTCATATTTGAATTTACATATTTATAAAGGGTTTTATGGTAAACTATATATAGAAATTATTTGTTAAAAATAAGATGCAGTTAGTAAGATTAACATTTTATCACTCCATATAAGGATTTATCCATATTCGATATCCCCAAAAAAATAACTTGTGATGATGCTAACCAATTTGATAGAATATCATGGGTCTCATTGTCTGTTAGTACATCAGGAATAATAAAGTCACCTAATTTTTAAAGAAATTGGTGAAGTGGATCAATAAACAAAAAGGATGATGTTCTCTTGAAATAACTCATGTATTTATTTTCATTAAAATTCTCCATCTTCAGGAAAAAGGACACACAAATCAAAAAAATTGTCCAAGTACCTTCATTTCGGATGAATCAAATGAACCCTCATATCATCACATATTTATGGATTTGTGACTATTAACATTACCTTAACCATGTTCTATGTCACTCTCTATTATAACATAATAGTTATATTACTCTTCCCTAACCATTTTTTCACATCCCACCTATGTTCTCATATGTGGGAATATTTTTTATGAGTTACATTGGGTAACCTTTATGGATCCAATATTACCTTTTTATGGGAAGTAATACTATAAATTTTTATTTTGTGGGTTTCTATTAATGAAACATTTAGTATTAATCATTTGATAATACAAATGATTTTCGAAGGAGAATATTATTTGATGGGTGTAGAATGTGACACCAAAAGGTTTTGTGAATTTTCATTGACATAATTTATAAAATTTGATCATTTTCATTTCACATAACAGAGGAAATGGGTATTTGAAATATATTTAATCACTAAGATAGGATTTCATCATATGAAATGCAAATATAATTATGAAATACATAAAATATAAAGGTTAGGTTTTTCTACATAGAACATTGAGTTAATTTTATGCTTCATGCAAGACTAACTATCCTCAGTGACTAACATAACACGCAAGACCAACTTTTATCAAACTATACTATATTACTTAAAAAATATATAATGATACAAAACATAGAGGATAAATTGGATTTTATGAATATTATTATCTACCTTATGAAAATATATAGTTTTCTCAAAATATAAAATTAATTAATAAGTCACAAATAATTTTAAATTGAATAAAAGGACCAATAAAATATAAATGGCGTATTTTCCTAAAAAACTACTATTTCTCAAAAATATTTTTTTAATCATAATAAATAAAATTAATTAAAATTAATTTGTAATTTTAATGTAACAAATTTGTTATAAATCCAAACTAAATTTTTTTTACACCAACCCAATAGATTTTATAAGCATATGATAAGAATAAATCATATTAAACACATAAAACCCAATATTTTTATTAAGATAATTTTACCCCATTTTAAAGGAGAACCTATTTTTTATATAAATTATGGATCTTTTATAAATAATATATTTTAAAAATAAAATCCATATTTGAAATTGAATAATAAAATTTATGTAATGGTGATTTTCTATATTTTTATGACGTTTTATTAATGAATAGAGATAAATATTATATTGTAGTTCAATTTTTTTTATATAATTTATTTATAAGGTTAAATTAAATTTTAAATTTGTATGAATGTTAATTGGGATAATATTTCTATCAATTAATCCAATTTATTTCCTTATAAACATTTTCACATTTAACTTTTATATAAAAACATTATGAATCTTTTGATCATTATTACTTTAAAAACTATCATTGTCAACTCGACTACAATATAACATTTATATTAATTTATAGAACTTATGTGATTGGAATTTGTAAAAATATATTCAATTGTTGAAATAAACATAATTTATAATGTCTAATAAGGAAAACATTTTTTTTTCCAAAAATAAGAGTGAAATTAATTAAATTTTAATTAAAATGATTAAGATTATGTTAAGCTTAACAAGGTACTAAACGATAACCTGAAGGGCCAAAATGGCATATACACATATCCAAATAAATTATATTTCCAAATTTTGACACTATTATACATTTTATTTACATTTTACCATTATATAATCCCAATCCAATAGAAAATTTTGGTGGGGTTTTCCTTTTCGAAAATATTACAAGAGTTCCACTTGTTATCCATTATAAAATGCCTCCCCTCCTCCCACATACACAAAACAATCAAGATACTTATGTTCAGATAAAATATTCCCAAATAGCTCCACAACATACCTCACTTATTTTTTGAAGACTCCCTTATGAATAAATCCTTACTAGGATGCTCTTTGGTTCAAAATAAAATGAGTAACTTGATTCAAAGGTAACACACTCCCTCAAACTCATTTCAATTATTTTTTTCTCTCCACTCCCTTAAGTATTCTTATTCCATGATTTTGTAAATAAACTAGTATCCTCAACATAATATAATTTTTTATGATAATATTTATATATACCCTTACAGAAAATTTCATCTAATAAGTAATTAACATACTCCTTATGTGTGCGGCGAACTGCTGCCACACTAAACGATGATTGGTGATTTTTTTCATTATTGCCTCTAATGGTGGAATTTAGGATGAAAACTCTATTTAATTATATTATAGATTATAATTTTCATGTATTTAATATTATTTAATTATTTTACAACACATATCATTTTACTTTCCATTTTTTCTTATTAAGATAATTTCATTTGAAGAAGTATGTACTACCGCAGCCTCAAAGTGTTGTAATTTGTTCATACAGTATATAGAATGTCTTAAGGAAGGGTCTAGGGAATATATATTATATATATATATATGATATTATCAATATATTTTCATAATGATATACATTAATATATATATATATATATACATATATTACATTTACTTTCATTCTTTAAACAGCACAACTAAACAGAAATAACGTTTATGCGTACGTACGACATAACTTCTCTGTTAAATGTGTTTTCTTTTTCCTACATCTATATTCTATGAATTATTATAACAAAAATATATTGAATATAAATTTTATATGAATTAATGGTTTACGTGGTTGAAATAAATATACATGTATGAGGACCAAAGATATAACAAATTAAGACACATGCAAAAAAACAAAGCGGATATTACCCGATGTAAAACTGTTACATAGAATTGCTAATAAGAGGGAAATATAAAGTCATAATCATACCATATAAGGTAATATAAGTAAGAATATGGTTCTTTTAAATATGTATAATAAATTTATATTTATTTTATAAGATATTTTAATGACTACAATGAGAGTAAGACACAAGTTTAGGTAATTTTATCTCACTCTTTATATCTGTGAGATCCATGCCTTATTCACAACTGAGATCTTCTGTGAGGTGTATATACTATCCATGAATTTAATATATGTCTCTTATACTTATATATATGTTTATTTAGAAAACCATTTTATTATATTTATATCATGGGGTTTAATATTCAATGTATTCCAAATCATTAATGAAATTTGTTTATCAATTTTAATTCTTTGAGAGACATTCTATGTTATATAAATACATTTTATATGAGGTGTAAAATAGACATTGATATGTTATAACATATATATAATTATTTTAATAATATTTAAAATATTCATGCAATTTTTTTTCATACATGTGGAGTATGATACAATGTTACAATGTTGCAAGAGTTTATTGAAACAATATCACTGTATATTGAGAGTGTTTATGGTCACATTTTCATTACTGAAATATTATGATCCTAAAACAAATCATTTATTTTCATTTATTTTTTTATTTATGTTTTAATGTATTAGAACCAATTTTCATCTCTTAGTTAATTAATATAACCAGGAAAACACTTTTTAAAAAATATGACCTTACCTCTCTCTTTGTTCGATAAACTGTGTTCCCTTAAAATAATGTTTGCTAAAAATGGATTACCAGAATATTATACTAATTTATTATTTTAAATAAATGAAATTTTTAATATTTTTTCATTTTCAAATGTATTCAAAGTAGTCTTCTTGTCAGTTTCCCAATAAGTAATTTTTGTATCATTTTACTATAAAAAGGGAATATTATTTTTACCTCATATGATTTGTTTGGATATTTCAGCCTTCATTTTTTACCTATTCATATTCAAAATGATTATTTTTATGAAATTTTTTTTGAAATATATTTTAAATGAAATGGATTTAAAATAATTTTCAATATTTCTTTATATTTTTTGATTATATATTTCAATGAAAGTGGTTTTCAAAATTTATTCATGCTTATTTGATATGCTTTCAAGGAAAATTGGTTTCAAATGGTTTTCAAGATCCCCTATATAAATTCAATGGGAAATGGTTTTCAAAATCCTTTCAGTGATTCTATTATAAGTATTAAATTTTTATTTTCAATGAATTTTTTTCTAATGGATTTATGTTTTAAAAAAATTTGTCAAAGGGGAATGTTTATTTTCCTCAAAAAAATTGATTAAATTGTATTTCAAAAAAAATCCATCTAAGTTAACATTATTTGGTGTTACACAATAATTTATGGGGAAATAATCCAAATATTCCATTAAATTAATTCTTGAAATGGTTTATTCTTTGGTTTCATTATGTTTATGAAAATTATATCTATTTCATAGGTTATATTCTTGTATAACCTTATTCTTTGATAGGATACATATTGATGAAATTATTTTGAAACTTGTATATTTTCCACGCATTATGGAATGACTTCATGTATATAACACTGATTTTATTTCATATGAAATGATATGATTATTTATAATACAATAAAACATGTATGTATGATTTAATTATGAGATGGGTTTGACACATATCTCCCTCAAATTCATCGTGTGGGTATTTATATCTCATCAGATATACTATGATGGTCTAATGAGTTATCCATATATACAATAATGGACATGGGTGTGAACCATAAGGAACCAAATGGTATGAGGAGTGGAATAATGCAACAAACATTGCCATGGGAGTAAACCATGACTACCAAGATGCTATTGGTATTGAACCCATACTACTAAGATGGTCTTGGTAGTAATGCCTTGGATACTATTGAAATCATATTATATCGGTATTTGTTTTCGAAAATTCTATGTCTTATTCATATGACATACTTAGATAGATTTTGTTCTTTATTTCCTTAGGATTCATGTTTTATGAACTACAATGGTTTATGCAATGATTTATGTTTATGATATTTTATATGCAGGGTATGATC
The DNA here is from genome assembly GCA_963277665.1 of Viscum album. Classification (NCBI taxonomy): domain Eukaryota; kingdom Viridiplantae; phylum Streptophyta; class Magnoliopsida; order Santalales; family Viscaceae; genus Viscum; species Viscum album. The sequence continues at coordinate 439,864,962 of OY728158.1, forward strand.
ATCTATTTTAATGATCATGTTATCATACCCTTATGCTCATGGTTATATTTATATATCTCCCTTATTTACTTATAGAATGAAACTGAGCCCAACCCTTTTTATGTTTCCTTTCCCCCAGGTTAGTAATTATAATATTATGTTTCATGTGTCTAATAAGGTTTATAGTCAAGACAAACCTATAGGGTGATAGTCTAGATCATTTATTCTTTAGTGTTTATGTTTCCATGTATTCAAATGTACTATACTAATATAGTCTTGGGGAATCTATTTTTTTAATGTTTTATGTATTCAGAAAATGTGATGTATTGTAAATGTTTGATAATATTTGGTTATAATATTTGGTATCAGAGAAAAGTTTTATTTGATATTTGGAGATCAGTATAAGAAAACCATTATGATAAATTTATGTACATGTCTAAGGATATGTTTAGGGAATAATGAAGATCATGGGAAAATGTCCTAGAATTTTTGTAAAGGCCAGCGTCCCAACCCCCTCCCATCAAAGTGTAACCCTCCTTGGATAGAAAAGTGAGAATAGAGGAAATGTCCCTTGATTCCCACCTCTACTGGGTATTGGGATAGAATCTAGAAATGAGGTTATAGTAAACAAATCCATGGGAGGAACTACCCTCTAAGAGAACATATGTAAAAGAGGGAGATAAGATATAAAACATAGAAATCCATCTTAGACTACAATAAAAATGAATCCGAACTATACATAGGCAATTTGTTACTATAATTACTATAATTGAAATGGAAAAACTACAAGTATCAAAAGAATGTAAAACGGAAGCGACTATAAAGCTCGATCAAGTCTTTCAACTAAAAGCTAGTAGTTACCAGCCCGATCTCCAACCTGCTACAAGTGACCTGAAAATAGATTATATAACATTGGGTGAGAATAAATGTTTATTCAGTAGGATCCTACCTTGTGTCTCTTCTAAAAATGTAAAGAAATCATGCCAAATCATAGTGAAAAAAATGAAAATAACTCATCGCATAAACATGCATACTAAGTTCCCAACCATACCACTGCTAATCTCACTATGTATTGCGTAAACGAGTATAAAATATAATAAATAATTTCCAAGGTACCCACCTACCACTTCCCCACTAGTTTTTCAATTTTCCCTAATGCCACACATCCTTATCATCTCTCTCTAAAAAGGCTTCCCCATAGACACCTGGATGGATAACATCAAAAGTCAAGCCAATAAACACAACCACCACATCCATGTAACATAATTAACTAGGAAGTTTTCATAATCCACCACATCTCACGTAACGTGTATCACATGTCGATTATTATACCTCATTCCATTAAAGTCCATATATCGAGTAAGGTCCCCCAAGCCATCAAATCTTATACACATTACACCTATAGAAGTCCATAAAAAATATATCTAGATTATATGTGTGGAAATAAAAAAAAAGAAATTATAGTCCCATAAATATAAATTTAGGGAAAAATAATTGTCGTTCCTACAAAAAAAAAAGTAACTACCAAGAGAGTATAGTGATGCCAACTATGGTATTGATCCATCCATCATCCCATCTGGATGTTGGGGAAACAACAAATGGCTCTGAATTCATGGTGTGATAATTTTCCTAACTGATAGGGTGGACTAGCGTATAGAAACAAACTAATGTACAAAAAATAATTTAGTTCGCAACCAAACTATAGAAATAAACATTATTTAGACTCAAATATAGCTAATTTAACTCGGACTTCATACTACCATTACAAAGACTAGATATCATATAAACACAGAACAATTTAAAGAACTAAATTAGGTTACATTATCCCTTTTATCAGTTACACATAATGTTAATTAATTCTTTAATCATTAAATAACCATTTTCATTTTCCACATTTCCTCCCATTACCATTCCATCCATGATCCATGCCTTCCAAGCATAACCAAATCAAATCCAAGACTTATCATAAATATTACATAGACATTTCATTCACCACGCTCCAAACCCATGGGTTAAAAATATTTTTAAAATCATTTATTAATCACATTTACATAATTACAGGTATTATTGAAAATAATTCTATGATTCCAAACCCAAGGGCCTCAACACGGTGAGTACATGAACTACCTGACAATACTTTGCACCTATAGTTAGATTGGAGGTCCTTCAATCCTTGAAAAGTTAAAACGCAAAAAGGAGGTGTCATACACAAAGAAACCTATCATATTTTAGATAAGGGGTAAGAAAGATGATATTCCTCAAGTAGTGGGGAAATTAAAGAAGATAAAAAATATATCTGATTCAACAAAAACCAAATTTATATCCATGAGAAATCCTTGCTTTAAACAGTTCCATCCTCCTAGGTGTCCTCCAAACACCCACATGCATAAAATGATGTATCACGCCACTCTAGGTATCAACTGATACCACCAAAACTAGGCTTCCCAACCCCACATTCTGAAATATCCCTCCAGGATTAGTTATCCTAGGCCCACAACCCAAAAAAAGAATCAGGAAAGAAACAACATAAAAACTGCGATCTTGGCTCTAAACAAGGCATTCAGCCCTCACAGACAATATCACTCACATATACAAAGCATATGGTGCTTGAAATATAATTTAAAGAGTCTGACTCAAAACCCTTTATGGAATTATCACTCTTGAATAGCTGGTAAATTATTTCATATTGAATTAACTAATCAAATAAACATACATAACTGTGTCAATTTGATTATCTCCAAGCACAAAAACAACAAACAGATTCAATAAAAATGCATGCCTATCATTATCCAATAAATTTATAACTAATACTAGATTTACATTCATTACCAATTTATATTCAGAGAAACATGATAAAAAATAAATTTATAGATATCACATGATATTAAAAATAAAGAAGAAATAACAGCACTAATCAATTTATACCCATTCATTAATCTAGTTGAAGTATTTATGATGTCAATTTCATTGAGATATAGTGCCTAAAAAATTCTAATGCTACAAATTCATGTAAAAGAATAGAGTATACATGAATCCCATACCAATAAAGGTTTAGGTTTTTCATTGAATACGAACGATCCAACAAAAAGGATCATGGTCACCTCTCCCGCAATGAATCCATACACTCGAAGACTCCATGTAATGACCAAAACATTTATAAAAAAACCACGTACATTTAATTAAATGTATTATGGACATAATAAAAAAATCATTTTTTTAATAAAATTTTTTATTGAAATGACAGTTAATTATCCTTACCAGTGTCAATGTATCCATTGAAGAACGATCACATCACTAGTATAAATATGGGGTCTAAACAAATCCTTTTGGAATAGGAAAATGATGTGATGGCCTCAACCTATAGGATCATACTCTATAAAGACCCTTTATTAGATATTCCATGGGGGAGATCATTTATATGCTTTTTCCTAGAACAATAACAAGCCGAGATCCAACAACTAATGCATGAGTGAAACCATTTACCAGGGAAGTTCAATCTCCTCATGATCACAACCCAAACCATGTTCACCGAACATCCCCATAAAGCCCCACCATCACACACCATACCCTTAGGGTGTATAAAGGCATAATAATGGTATATTTAACAATACCATTGAATTATGATTATGTGTATTATTTTTTATTAAATAATTAATATAATTGAATTCAATTATTATTACATCATAAATGATTCTAAAATCACAAATAGTATTTTTTTTGTTAATATTCAAATTCAATTAAAAATTATATTTTGAAGAACTAATAGATTTTTGAATTAGATACAATTTTAATAAAATGTTATTTTTAAATTAATTATGCTAATTATAAATTATTATATAATTTTAACGAAGTCAAATGTAATTCTTATTAAGGTTTGTAGACGGTTTTTGTCAATACTTGTAAATTTTCATTAAATGTCCATTTTTATTTTATAAGTGAAAATATATATATATAGAAAATTATTTCGAAAAAATGAATATTATTTTTTGAATCATAATGTCATATTTATCCAATGGTTTATTTCTCATAACTTTTCTGGGACCGTAGAACTATTTGAAAAAATTAAATATATTATAAATATAAAATGTGTTTTATGACATCATGATGAACCAATAGTGTTGTAATAAAATATTATAAAATTAATATTTGGAAAAATATAAGTTCCTCCAATTAAATAATGAAATTTTGGGTTTTATTGATTTATTTAATATGGCCTTAGTGGGTCATCCAAGACATATAGAATATTTTATGATTTAGAAATAATTTCCATAAAAGTGTGACTCACATCCAAATAATCAAATTAAATTGTTTAATATCATCTGACCTTATCCCTATTAAATAATTTAATCCACTCACTTTTGATATAAAACATGTAAAAAATAATGGTATGGTTTATCGTTTTGAATAATTTATTGTGTAGTGTCCCAAAACATAATAATAATTTAATCCACATCCTTTCCAATATAAACCAAAAAGCTCCCATTTATCTTTACTCATTCTATTTGAAGCTCGACCACCATCTTCCCTCTACTCCCTGTTGTCCTCCTAATATTCTCCCAAGATCCCATGAGACCACCCCAAAGCCTTCGGTATCATACATCTATGTGAGGAATTCCTCTCCTCCTCCTTGAATTCATGCACCTTATTTGATTGTAGTTATATTAATTTAATTTTCATTAAATAAAATTAGATTTTCAAAATTAGAATAAATACCAATTGATATTATTTAAATGGGGATCAATTTCCCCCCCACCCCATTTTGACCCTTACCTATGTCGTTACTATTCCAAAATTCCGTTAGTGTTCCTGCCTTTCTCAATTTTTTGAAGCTTTCTTATATTGTTACATAAATTATTTCTCAATTAAAAATTATGGGGTATGTTTTTTTACCCCCATACTTCCCTTATTATGTTTGACTAATGATATATATCATTCTCTCTTATTAATCCATACTTTTTACACCCGTTACTATGCTAAAATTCAGTAATTGATTTATCTTTTCTCATTTCCATTCATGTATTTCATTTATATTATGAATCTAAATTTTTATTTAACTAGTTGGGATATTTTGTTTCATTATACCATAATTTCCATCTCATGTATAAATTTATAGATACCCTTTCTCTCTCATCAACCCATTTAATTAATTCCTATTTGATTTCGTTATGTTTCCGAAATTGGACCATAGTTTTCCATGCCAAAATCAACGTGTAGTGAATAACATACCCATTTCTCTATCAAGGGTATTGAAATTTATGATCATTTAATTATTGATTGGATAAATAATTGTAGTTATTCCCCATTCTTCGTTCTTGAAATAAATTATGAAGTTTAATGAATCCATATTTTATGATCTATTTGGAACACTTATGTTTGAAATGTATTGTTTATGAAGGGTCCATACTGATAGTGCTCCAATGCGTTGGAAAATGATTGTTATCATGATAATCCAAGTTCAATGATGGTTTAATCATGCTAATTCATGTGGAATGATGGTTTAATAATGCTAATCCATGTGCAATTAGGTTTTACTCATGATAATACATGTTCAATGTGCCTTGGCTCTGGATAATATGTCATTATATGTTGTTTCTATATTTCCATGTAATGAATATCATGTATATCATTCCATTATATACATATTTTTTTCTCAATCCATCAATATTCCAATTGACTACAATGTATTTCAATCCTCGTTTTATTCCATGTTTATTCCCTTACTGGGCTATATAGCTCATCTTTTTCTTATGCATTTCCTCATGTTAGCCTAATCATTGTGAAGTACGAAGAAATGTTGTGGTCATGTAAAAGAAGTTATCAATAATGATTTTTACTTCATGTTTTATGTTGTTATGAAATGTTTCTAATACCCAAAGACACTCTACCTATCAAAATTATATGTTGTATTAAGTTTAAATTTATTTAATAAATCATGTTTAATTATAGAATAATGATCATGGTTCTTAATAGTTGGTATCATAAGATAGGTTTACTTATTTTTGGGATTACGATTATAAATCTCAAGAGAAATACATAGGGATAATTCTAATTGTAAGATAATAATTCCTAAATTTTTGTGAGTATAGAGTAAGTGTTTTATCAAGAAAAAACATCTCTTTTGAGATACGAACAAGTAGAGGTGTATCTATCACATATGTATCTAGTGGTAAAACCCGAAAACAATACATTGAGCTTGACTCGAATGAGAACCAGTGTTCAAAAAAGGGTCTTGCTACAATCTTGGGTTGACACTCCATGGTAATATGCTTCAGTAAATTCATAAGCCTATTATAAACCCTTATTAAAGGAACAAAATATCCTATGAGAATATATGTTTGGAATTAGATCCATGATAACTTAAGTCAGTGCCCAAAAATTCATAAGTTAAGAAGACAAATGAAATTTATATGTTAACCCTTTAATTTCATTAGAATACCCTTCATGTGTTTACCTGTTTCAGATTCACATCCGTAATTTTCATTTTATTCTAGACAATGTTCGGCAATATGAGGAATCAGTATAACAACTAATGTGATGATCAATGTGGTGATAACCCTATTGAGATGCTCAAACTACTAGGATAAGAAATCACGATAATTTTCATGATACTATCTCATTTAACTCTTGTTATGAATATAATCCTAGATAAATAATAAAATATGAAACCCCCTATGATATAAAATGTCAGAAATCCAGAGATTCATGTGATAAAGGCCTCATACTTTTAATGGATCATCTGATCCCACAATCACAGAATAATGGATCTACTCCATTTAAAATATATATACCATCCTTCAACGATCTAAACAAGAGATGGTTCTTGTCGATGCTTATCATATTGAGGTTGAATATGATCCATGGTGTATATTGATAAAAATATAAATATTGATTAAAATATCGATGTGATGGAATATATGTATTCTCAAAAAAAATTCAACAAATAATTTCCCCACACCATGAGACTTAAATTGTAAAGGGACTACCTTTACCTATAGAAAAAAGATTCTAAATCCATTATATCATAACTGGAAAACATCACCATACTTTCATGATACACCTAAATTTTTTTCATTACCACTTAATTCAAGTTTGACCATTTCATTGGTGGGATAAATCATAGACTATAGAATGCCGTAGTGATCAGTGAAAAGGACAGTTATTTAAAGATTGTCTGATGATCCCTCAAAGTTTAAATGGATATTGGAAAATCTCATGGGTATCATAGGGATATAAAGTAGAAAGTGTAAATTAATTATATCATCCCAATGGACAAATCCAATGGTGCTATGAAGTTATAGCACCTTGATTTTCAAATTTTTGGAAAGAATCACCATAGAAATTGCCTAAGGTGATCATGTAAATACTATTGGTGTGATGGAGGATGGATCATTGCTAATAATTTGAAACAGGAGAAAACTCTCAATGTGACAGAGGAATGAAATTCTCGAGTAAACCATCAGTGCATTTTTCATTTTTAAAACTTCAAGGAACCAGGGAACTTTGCAAACGAGTTCCCTAAGACTACAATAATTGGAGGTAAGAAACAAACTCAAAGGCTGCAAGGTAGAGGTTTTACCATCACTACCCCCGATATGGATCCTGATAATGAAGTGGTGATAGGTACACTAGTTATTTATTCATGAATAGTGAATTCACATTCTGATTATAGTACTACACATTCTTTTATATCCCAAATTTTTAGTAGAATAATCTAAATCCCACCAAAAAACATGGAAGTAGGGATGTTAGTGAAAATGGGAAATGGAGAAATTATTTCATCCTATGTAAATAACTCATCCCTTGTCACAAATTGTGGATTGAAAATCCCTAAAAACAACATCATACTCACTCTATTGATATTTTATGCAATTATTCACATGCATTTCCATTCTCTAGATATATCAAACATAAATTTACACAATAGAGAAATCAATCTCAACATGGTGAGTCGACCACCGATTCATTACAAGTGTAAGAGGGACGATGAATCTTATTTACCACCATCATCTAATGCATATATATTATTGTCCTATAATCATTAATATATTTCTCTGATTATTGATCCTATGGAAAGAACCATCTTCGAAGACATGCCTATTTTGAGGGAATTCGGTGTTTTGTTTCCTAAGGAATTGCATAGTCTTAATACAAGAAGATTTGTAGAATTTTTAATTGATCATATACCTGGGGTGATTCCAATATCTAATACTCTATATAGAGTGGATGTCACAGATATTGAAGAGTTAAATAAATTAATATAGGAGAATCTTGATAATGGTTATGTATGCTCAAGTGCTTCACTATGGGGTGCACCGGTTCTCTTCGTCAAGAAGAAGGATGTGTCAATGCGTCTTTTCTTTGATTATTGTGAGATCAACAAAATCATGATAGAGAACTTGTATCCTTTTCCACGAATTGATGACTTTTTGAATAAACTATGTTGATATCAATACTTATCTTATGTGGATCTATGGTGATGATATTTTTATGAATGGTTGAAGACAATGGATATCCCAAAGAATGCTTTTCGAACATGGTATGTACACTATAAATTCATAGTTATTCATTTCAAACTCACTAAGTATCCATTAATATTCATGGACTTGATTAACAGTGTCTTTAGATATAACATTGATAAATATTTTATTGTATTTATTAATGATATTATAATATACTTCAAAAAAAATATGAGCATTGTGCTGGAGACCTTGCGAAAGGATGGGATATATGAAAAATACAGCAGGTTTGAGTTCATGTTGAAAGAAGTCTTCTTCTTTGGTCATATCATTGCAAGAAATGAGATATTTGTTAATCCTCCCAAAACAAAATCAATCTAGGGATGGATATAGATGAAATATGTGACGGATATCAGTTGTTTCCTGTGGTTAGCTAGATATTATCACTCATGTGTGATGAATGTTTCACAATTATCAAACCCTATAACAAACTAACTCATACTTGTGTCAAATTTTAATGGAAGGAAGAACGTGAAGAAATCATCATGGAGTTGAAGATGATTCTTGTCACTACCCATAGGATCATAGTACCCATATGGGGGGAGATTTGTATAATCATCAATGATGATTCGAAGAAGGGCCTGAGATGTGTGTTGATAAAGAATGAAATATCCTTTACCAATTCCCCAAGGATGATGAAAAATTAGGAGAAAAACTATCCCACACATGATCTGGAGTTGGTGGCTATGTTTTTTGTGTTGATATTTTGGTGGAATTATCTATTTAGGGAGAATTATGATATATATATATATATATCAGAAAATTTTAAAATATATATTCACATAGATAGAGATGAATATGCACCAAAAAATATTGCCAGAGCTCATCATGGATTATGACTGATCAATCAATTATTACCATGGGAAATTGAATAAGGTTTTAGATGCTAAAATTAAAATGGACTCAGTAATTATATCATTAGTGAGAATTGAAAAGGATAAAATCTCATTAGATTTGATGAAGATGGAAATGGGAATCATAAATAAGGGAACATCATCAATCCTATCAAAAAATATATCTCAAATGTCTCCTTTAGAAAGGTTAAATGATGCTGAAAAGGATTATGTGAGAACCAAAAATAATGTGGATACTTTTAGTAAAGGAAAATAATCAGATTTCAATGTTAATGAACAAGAAATTATGATATTTGGGCCAATACTATGTGTTTCATCCAATTCATAGTTAATGTAATTAATTTTTGATGATCCATATAGTTCAAATTTTTCCATTCACCCAGGAAACACAATGATGTAACGAGATCTCTAGGAGCAATATTGGTGGAATAACATAAATAAGGATATCACTAAATATATATAAAATTTCTTGGTATTCAATCATGTGACCAATGAGAGAAAGAGGCATAAGTGGTTGATGCAACCATTACCCATATCAGAAATTAAATGTGAAAACATCACTATGGACATTGCCATCAGAATTCAAAAGACATGAAAAGGAAACAATGTTATCTGTGATGTTGTGGATCATCCTACAAATATTGTAAAATTCATTTCAATTTGAGGGGATTTCACATTGAATAAAATTGCATGGATATACATTAGAGAAATGGTAAGGTTTCATAGAGTGCCACTATTAATTATGTCTGATCAAGATCCTGGATTCACATCTTTATTCTGGAAGAGACTCTGATATTCTATATAAACTATGTGGAACATCATCACGATCTATCACCCTCAAAATAATTGCAAATTTGAGTGGACTGTCCATCAACATGAGTAAAATTTGTGAGATTATTAATGGACTTCGAAGATGGGTGGGACAAACATATTTATTTGGTGGAGTTATTTTACAATATTAGTTTCCACTCAAGCATTCAAATGGATACATTTGAACCACTTTATGTGAAGAGGTGTAGAGTACATTCATTTTGGGATGATGCTGGGAAAAAATATTATATGTCCAAAAATGGTCAATAAAAATGTGGAGAAGGTTAAGACCATCCAGCAACACATCGAAGATACTCATTGTTGAAAAATGAGATATGATGAAAATCATTAATAAGACCTAGAGTATGATGTTAGAGATATTGTATTCATTCTCATATCTCCATGGAATATAGTTATTAGTTTTGTGAAGAAGGTAAAGCTTAGTCTAAGGTGAATCTACCCTTTAGCGATCCTATATCACATTAGTGAAATGTTATATCCACTATAACTCCAACCAAATCGGTTACATGTACATGATGGGTTCAATATATCACTATAGATGAAGTACATATTCTAACCATCATATGTACTCAATCCAGACAATCTACCAGTGTATAATTACATTTTCTATGAATAGAATCAAGTGAAGATATTAGATTGTAGATAAAAAAATTCTATGAAATAAGAAAATTCAATTAATCAATGTGTTGTGGAGAAACCACAAGATTGAAGAGGCAACATGCGTGACCGTGGAAGTGATAAGGAAGAGTTAACCTCATCTATTTTGGAGTTGGAAAATGAAATTTTCACTGTGAAATTTCATAACGGGGGAAGGTTGTAACAACCGAAACATTGATGAATAAAATTCTATTTATTTTAATTAAATTTCCTTTGGATATAGAAAACACAAGAACTATTTTTCATTTATTCTATCAAAGTGTATATAAATTTCTATTATGATTCCTTAATGTTCTTAATGTAGCTATTGAATAGTGATCACTTAACTTTTATAAACATAGGGTTTTAACAAATCCATTTTTCACCAAAAAAAGGATTTTTTGGCCTCAGCAAGAAGGATCATAACCTATGAAACAAATATATTGTAGTTTGTGAGGGATATTGAATTTTTGGGATTTTCCCACCATCAATACCAAGCTGAGATCCAACAACTTAAGCCTAAGAGAAACTGTTTATAAGAGATGTTCATTCTCATCGATATCACAACCCAATCCAAGTTCACTAAATAGTCACATAAAATCCCCACCATCTCAAACCATAATCCTAAGGTGTATTATAGTGTAATAAAGGGATATGTAACAAGACCCTATAATTATAATTATGTGAGTTATATTTTAATATAATAATTAATATACTTTCATTCTCTTATTGTAACATTGTAAATGATTTTTAATGCATAAATAGTATTTTTGGTTAATATTCAAATTCAATTGAGAAATTTATTTTGAAAAATTAATGGATTATTTAATTAAATAAAATTTTAATAAAGTTGTATTATTAAAAAAATATTTATTAAATATTAATTATTGTATAATTTTTATGAATTTGGATGTAATTTTTATTGTGTTTTGAAAACTGTTTTTGTCAAAACCCATAAAATCTGTAAAAAGTCAATTTTTATTATTAAAGTGAAATTTCACATATTTATAAAATTAATTAGATAAAATGAATTTCATTTTTTGAATCAAGACATCAAATTTATCCGATGGTTAATTTTTCATATTTTTCTGAGATAGTCAAATTTTTGGGTAAAAATTATATATGATATAAATATATTAAGTATTTTATAACATCATAATGAAACAATTGTGAAGTAATATAATACAATAAAAGGTATATTAGGACTTATATATGTTTTTAATTTAAATTAATGTAATTCAATTATTAATTGATTTATTTTAAAAATCCTTATTGAATCCTCCAAGACATATAAAAATATTTGAATATATTGAAATCATTTCCTTCAATGGTTAACTCACCTCCACATAAGAAAGGGTAATATATAAGTAACCTAGTCCCATAGACCTATAAAATAATTTATAACACTCCCATTTTTTATAATCCATGGTAAAACAACATGGGTTGATTTATGGTTTTGAATATTTTTTTCTTCAGGGTCCAAACCCAAAATAATAATTAAATCCCCATCCTTTCCTATATAAACTCACAAAATCTCCAATTTGTCTTTACTCCAACACATTTAAGCTCAACCAAGATCTTAAAACTACTCCCTATAGTCCTCCCAATGTTATCCTAAGTTCCATAGGAGCCTCCCCCAATCCTTTCATATAACACATCTATTTAAGGGATTCCTCTCCTACACTTAGAATTCAAGCACATTCACTGAGATTACTTCAATAAATTACAATTAATTTCATTGAAATTAATTTTTAATAATTAAATTAATTTCCAAAAGATTTTATTTCAATTAGGTATCATTTATCCTACCCATTTGGACCCTTACTTATGATGTTACTATGCTGAAATTCCGTAATGGTTTTCTCATTCATAATTTTTGTCCAATTTTCCATGTATTGTAACATCATTTTAATTTCCATTAAAAATGATGGTGTATGTTTTTATAACTCCCCCATACAAACCTTATTATGTTTGAAAGATGGTATACCCATTTATCTCTCAATAATCCTTCCGGTGTAAACCCATTATCAAGCTGAAAATCCATACAAGATTTCTCTCTTCTCATTTTCATTCAAGCTTTTATTTCATATTATGCGTCTAAAATTCCATTTCACATGTTTGGATATTATGTTACATTATCCTATACTTTCCATTTACTTTATAAATTATTCCATACACCTTTTTCTCTCATCAACCCATATTATGAATTTCAATTTGATGTCGTTATGCTACCGAAATTGCGGCAACACTTTTTTATGCCAAAAAACATCATATAGTAAATACCATGACAATATCTCTATCAAGGTTATTAAACATTATGTTCATGTACATAATTAACGTGGGATTAAATTTATATATTACACAATCCTTATTTTTGGAATAAATTATGATGTTTGATGAATCCATGTTGTTTGATATATGTGGCACACTTATGCAGAAATGAAATATTTTGGAAGGGTGTGCCCTGTTAGTGGTCCGATGCATTGGTTAATGTATAATATCATAATAAGCCTTGTAAAATGAGGGTTTAATCATGTTAATTCATGTTTAATTCAGGTTTACTCTTGTTAATCCATTTGAAATAAGTGTTTTCTCATTTAGTCCATGTATAATGATCCTAGTCCCATGATAATATCATGTTGTATGTTGTCGCCACATCTCCATGTTATTAATATCATTATATATCTTTAATTTAGGTTCATGTTTATTTTTTACTACAGTGGAATTCTTATAAACTAACATGTATTTTCTTTCCCATCTTATTCCATATTTATTCCCTAACTAGCCTTCATAGTTTACCCTTTTCATATGTAGGTCTGCAGGTTTTCCCATGAATTTCTAAGTAACAAAGAATGTTGTGGTCATGTATAAGAAGTTTCCAATGAAGTTGTGTACTTCATGTATTTTGTTTTTATGTAATTTTATTAATCCCAAATACAATGTACCTCATAATATTATATGTTTTATTAAGTGCATTTTTATATAACTAATCATGTTTAAATATAAAATCATGACCATGATTGTTATACGCTGCGACACAACCACGATAACCAAATCCTATGAAATTTCCATTTGAAATATAGAGATCATGTTTTATAACATGAAAAGTATAATGGGTGGAAAATTATTGACAAACCCAGATGAACAGTGGTCTAATATACCTTATATCGAAGATGGATCGAAAGAGCCTAGTTTTACCAAGACAGGGGGTGCACATGCTGTAGAAAAAAACTCTAAGGAAAAATGATCCATGGATTGCACAACCATAAAACTCTTCATGAAAAATGGTTCGGAGAACCTCAAACCAAGATAAATGAGAAAAATGAAAAAGGTGGAATGTATCTTATCTTTTTTTAAAATATTAATAGAGGATTGTTTTAGAAACTGTTTAAATTTTCTATTAATGGTGGGTCCGGTTAAGGCTATGTTGTTTTATCGAATAAAGGAGCCTAGACACTTTGGAATATTATGATTGTATTTAAGGTCATTGATTCATCTTTAAATTCAATAAAACAAGGCTTTTATTATGTTTAACAAAAATTAAAAAATCAAAGGGGAAAAAATATAGGAAGATGGAAGCACAATTTAAAAATGTTTTACAGATAACACTATTCAAAAATGTCTCAGTGACAAAACTTTTCACAAATGTATCATAGACGAAACTATTCTCAAATGTTCAACTGAAGAAACTATTAACAAATGTCTCTTCAATGAAAATAATCCAAAATACCTTACCGATGACATTGTTCATAAATGTCTCACTGATGACACTATTCACAAATGTATCACTAAAGACATTATTCACAAAAGTCTCACCAAATACACTTTTCATAAACATATCATCAATGACAGTATTCACAAATGTTTCACTGAAAACATTGTTCACAAAGGTCAAACTTTTGAGAATGTTCATAAATTTCTCGCCGATGACACTATTCAAAAATGCCTCACTAGTGACAGCATTTATAAATTTCTCACCGACGAAACTATTCACATATGTCTCAACAATGATACTGTTCACAGAAGTATTAGTAAAGACATTTTTTACAAATGTCCCACAGATGATAATGTTCACAAATGTCTCATGGATGACACTGTTCACAAAGTACTCACTGAGGACACTATTCACAAATGTCTCATCGATGACATTGTTCACAAATGCCTCACTAACGACATTGTTCACAAATGTTTCATCAATGTCACTATTCACAGAACTGGAAACACTATTCATAGAACAAGAAATTTGGAAAAGTATTAAAAATAAATCTTCATGACCTCCGAGAACACCTCTAATAACATATTTTCTCAAGAGAAAGGACCAGAGAGGTTTGGTCCATTACATCATATACCTCTCAAAACACTAGCAACATCAATAATTCAAAACCAACCTAGAGAGAAAAGTGAAAATGGGTCCAAACAACTACACTTTGAGATACCTTTTAAGGCTATCACCACAGAAGGATCCCAACCACCTAACTATGTAAACAAGTGTAAAGCAACAAAGAAACCAACATCATATCCAATACATATTTCTAATGGGGGATACCTCTCAAAAGGTATAAATACATAAGAAGTAATAAAATAAAGTGATCTCATAAATAAGAAAGCTATACAACCACAAATTGAACTTCATTATAAGAAAATATCTAAAAAACAAATCCAGATACTGAGGATGTATAAATGTCTCATATTTCATGCTACTCTCCTCTATGTCATCATGCCTCCCTAAGACATTATACAAGGGGATTCCGTGCCCATGCAACAACTTATTTTGGCGGTCCTAGATCTCAAAAGGATGCTCCTCAAAGGTTTCATAATTATGAACATCAATCTCCCCCCATCGATGATGTTAGAGTCATCATGAAGATAAAAATGGAGTTGTGACATTTGTAATATATCGTGTACCTAGCTCATATCTGATGGGAGTTGATACCTGATACACCATTAATCCAACTTGATACAACACCTTGAATCTTGAAACAAACTCGAGAGAAAGATTTCTCCTACTATCAAACCTTCAGTACCCATAAATGGGAGTCACCTTCATAAACATGTGACCCCAATTCCAAAATCCAATAGTCCCATCCAATGATTGGAATAGTATTTAAAATGATCATGTCCTTCCTTTATTATCACGTGAATAACTATACCTATATTTTCCATATTCTATACTAGTTCTGTCCTAGGAATTTCTGAATCATTGACCCATGTCCATCAAAATAGAGAAAGGAATGTTTGGCCATACCAGGCTTCAAATGGTGCCATATCGATAGTGGTGTGGACGCAATTTTCATATGAAAACTCTATGATGGGTATGTTCCTCATCCAGAAACCTCCCAAATCATAGACACAAGAACACAACATCACTTTAAGAGTTTGGATGGTCCGCTCTATCTGACTATTTGTTTGTAAATGAAATGAAGTTTTAGTGCATAGCTAAGAAACAATATCACATCAGATACCAGTCCATGCCCTACGTGAAGAATGAGGATCTCAATCCAAAATGAGAATCATAGGGAACACATGGAGACTCACCACATACTATAGATATTTCCTCAAAAAAAAACTTCCATTGTCCTTAACTCCTTGATTTCTATGAAGTTGGATGATTTATTCAAACGATCCACTAATACACATATAGAGTCATACCTTACCGGAGCTCAAGGTAAACACATTAAAATATCCATCTATATTTCCTCCCACATCCACTAAGGAACATCTATGGCCTGATTACACCACCGGGGACACAGTGCTCGACCTTCTCCTCCTAGCACTCAAAAAAATGAGTCCAAAACGATGTAACTAAGTGATTCAACCCAAGACACCAAAACTGACTCGTATAATCTTGGTAAAACAGTTTCAAGATAGGATCTAATTCTATGGGAGAAATAAGTGACAATATGAGAATCATTTCCAACATTTCCAATGGAAAAAAGGCTTCCAAAAAATAACACCTAATGTTGTTCATCCATTGATCAGTCATCACAGGCCATTCTGCAAACAACTTGGTCTCTCCAAAGCTACCTTTCAAGATCCCCTAACTGGGACTCTTCCTCCTTCTACACCGAGGATGACTGCACCATCATCTGAAAAAGTAATCCTCTACCCCCAATTTCTCCCATATTTAGATGTAATGATGAATGTTCTTCCATAACTATCTAGGAATCAACTAATTTACACACTGATTCACTATGAGACTTCCTGATCAATGAATCAGCTACAAAATTACCCTTACCATGTGTATATTAGATTTTAAAGTTCTAATCCTATAAGAACTGCATCCACCAATGCCTTCCCAAATTCAATTCAATCAGGTAGGAAACAAACCTTTATATTTTATGATCGGTGAATACCATAAAGTGCTTTCTGGTGTGGTAAGGTCTCCCCAATATCAAGAAAAACCCCACTAATTCCATCTAAATATCATGGGTGGAATAATTATGTTCATGCAGATGAAAAATTCAAGATGCATAAGAAATAATGATATCTAGTTAATCATAATGTATCCTAACACCAGACAGAAAGCATCATAAAAAACATCAAACTGATATTCCTCTGTTGGTAGACATGAATTAGAGCACTGGCCATCTTCCCATTCATATATATGAAATCCTCTTGAAACTGATCATTACATACGACCCCTTGTTCCAAATTATTCAATAATTTCATAGGTAT
This sequence comes from Viscum album, assembly GCA_963277665.1. Lineage (NCBI taxonomy): Eukaryota > Viridiplantae > Streptophyta > Magnoliopsida > Santalales > Viscaceae > Viscum > Viscum album. Next base: position 439,882,453 of record OY728158.1, read on the forward strand.
CCCAACCTGATGGAAATTAGTTATGAACCTCCTATTATTTTTTATAAGGAAATGAAAACATCAAACCTCTACCACTATCCTAGGTGCTTCCCAAGACAAAAATTATTATATCATTCACATATCCACAACGACTCCCAAATGGGATACAAAATTCCTCTGTAAAATGAATTCTCGATCCTAAAGATCATACATCGATGACTTCCCAAATAGCTATTGTCGACGAAGGACTCTCAAAATGGCATGTAGATTCTCTTCATGCTTCTCCATAGATTCATAGTACACAAGTTTGTCATTATTGGAAACCACCACTTACTTATACAGGATGTCACATAACAGAGTGTTCATCAACCCCATGAACATACCTTGAGCATTCATCACACCGAACATCCTCACTAAGAACTCATAATTCTCATGATGATAACCAAAATAATCCTTTGGTATATCCTCATCCTTCAAATACATCTGATGATATCATGATTACATGTTGATATTCAATAAAAAAAATTCACCGATCAGTTGGTTGAATAAATAATCAATCTGTGAAAGAGGATGATTATTTTTCACGATCAATTTTTGTAAATGAATATAATCGATAGCCAACTATAAATATCCATCATCATTATTTTTGGAAAAAAAATTGTTTCACCCCATGGTGACACACTAAGCTAAAAAACATACATTAATATTCCGTCGAGCTGTACATATAGCTCTCATAAATTAGAAGGATCCATCCTATATAGAGAGACTGAGATAAGATGCATTCCTGGTTGTAGATCTCTCCAGAACATGATCTCTCATTGAGGCATAATGATAAAACCACTAATGGAAACTCAATAGGGTAAACTTTTACAACCCTGAGAAATGCCAACTGTTGAACCTCTAAAAAATGAATCATTAGCTCAGTCATCAAGGATTATAAGGAAATAACATGCATCTGATCCATATGAGGGACATTCTCGCCATAAATACCATTGGGTATCTGTCAACATTGAATAATGCCACCTATCTTTAAAAGAAATCCACAATATTCTGCCCCAAATATAACCAATCCATGCTAAAGATTTCATCATAAGGATGTATATGTAAAAATAGGAAATATCACAATGTGTGTTTCTTCCCTAGAACTATATTACAGTTTCTACAAACATAAAACCAGTTAGTTTAGCCTTCAACTAACATAGTTAACACCAAGGGAACATGATGCTTCTATAACTCATGTACCAAATCATGGACATGGGAAGGTGATATGAATGAGTATATCTCTCATCAATCAAACAAGGTATACACCCAAGTAGAAAACCAGAAATTGGTATCTAGAATGATGATTGAATCACCTCTCGTTATCAATTATAAAGCAGAAAACTGATCTTGACCTACTCCACGACCTCTCTGTCCTCGATTAAGACCACCACCACATTTGTGATCTTCTCTCTTAGGATGAGGATAATCCCACAGCCTTTCTATTCTTTCCATATCCTTTCTCTACTGATCTAATTCTCATGCAACCCTATTTGTTGCCTCTGCTAAAACTAACTCAATGGAGGTAAACCTAGGGCATGTTAATCTCTCTGATAGTTCAGGAAGCCTCTCTACAAAGGATCTCATCCAACATAATAAAAACTAATTCATAATCCCATTGCATAGGGTTAAGATTTTCTAACCCTAAATAAATGATATACTGAGGAATGGAACCAACCCCCAACTGAATGGATACACTTCTCCCCAAAAAACTAGGAACCCCAGACCATAGATTAACTTCATAAGGAATTCTGACAACTCCCATCCCATGATGATCTTGTTCCGGATAGCATCATATTGATAACCTATACCCTCAGCAGAATACAAGATATATATTCAGCATAAATAGGGTGACCACGCACTGGATTTCAGTATGTAGATCTTCCATGAAATTAATCACCCGAGCCTAGTCATCTGAGCACATGTCTAAATCATATTGCAACAGGTTCCTAAAATGGATTCCAAACTATCAAAATATAGATCTCATTAATCGAATGGTAAAAAACTCCTTATAACGTCTGACCTTCTTGTTGTAATAAAGAAACTCAACTGTGTAACAGTATCAAAATTTCTTCCATGATATCGTCAAATCCTCATGATCTCCATGGAACAAGAACCACCACTACATTGCTGCGATACACTACATTTTCACAACCAACAACACCCAGTGCCCCATTCAGAGTAGGGATCAAACTAAAATCTATCACTACCTCTTTGAACTAGTCTTTCATGACTGAATTTAAAATATTCCCCTTATTCTATTATAGTCTATGGCACTTAAACTCTCAGGTTTTCCTATTCCATGTGTCATCATTTTCAACCTCTACTCAATAGCGATCAAATGGCATAGTATTTTGAACATATTCTATGATAACATACTACTGAAGTCCACCTATATCCGTACCTACAAAAGAAAAAATAGTTAGAGCTCCTAAACCTTGAATATGGATGACTTAATATTAATTATTTATTTTAAATTATTTATTTTATGTTTACATATCCCAAAATCATCCCATTAAAAAATAGGTGCAATGATGAATGATGGATGATCCTTTCCTAATATCTTCTTAAAAACAAGTATCACCTTGTTTAGTAGCTACTATAAATTTAATGGTCATTGCATCAGATCATTGGGCCCCTAAATACCTGATTATCAACCATTCACATGTGTTTACAGTGCTGGCTAAAATTAGATTACACAATTTCCCTTCCAAACCATGAAACCTCACCTCTACCTAACTCCAAACTCCCTCATATCCCTCAACCATAGACTTTAATTCCTCTCTGTCATCAACCTCTCTCTAGAAAGTGAACCCCTCCTTGGTCAAAAATTTTAGAAGATAGATAATAAACCATGAGTCCCTCCTCCATCAGGCCCTGGTTGGGAAACTAACAATGAGGGTATAGTAAACACACTGATTTTGAGTAATTACCCTTTAAGAGTACACATGCGAAAGACTGAAATAAGATAGACACCAACTTACCCATGCTTTGATTAGAATATAAATAAATCCCAAGTAAACATATGTAATTTTTGTCATGAAAAAATACAAAATAAATGAGAAAACATTATGTGTCAAATGAAAGTAAAAGGACAATGACCATGAAGCCGAAACCACTCCTCCAACCCTAAGCTAGTAGTAATAAGACTGATCTACAAACTATATCATGTGACATGAACAATAGTGTATATAACATTGGGTGAGTATAAATGTATACTTAGTAGGATCCTACTGAGATCCTCTTCTGAGAAATTAATGAAAGCATGCTAAAGTATTGTGAAAAAAAGTTAAACTAACTCGTCACATACACAGGCATAGTAATTTAATACCCTCACCATGGATACTATCACCATGTTTCACATACAATAATGTGAAGAGTACATCACTAACAATTCCCCTCTGGTTTGTGTATTTTCCCTAATGTAGCACGTCCAAAGTATCTCTCTCCAAAAGGCCTGCTCGTAGACATCTGGGCGAAGCACCACAACATGATCTTCGTGCAACAAAAATACCACGTCCACCAAACCAAAGTAACTATGTAGTTTTTGGGATCCACCACAACATGCATGACATGCATCATACATCAGTTATTATACCTAAAGGCATTGTAGTCCATACAATGAGTAAGGATCCAAAATCCATCACATCCTATACACGTTACCCCTATATAAGTCCATAAAAAACTATATCTAAAATATATATGTTTGAATAAACAAAAGACATTATAGACCTCTGCACACATATATGGGGAAAACTAACTATCATTCCTACGAAAAAATTTAACTACCACGAGATGATAGTGGGAGAACAAGGGTAGTCAGCCATAAATCCTCCCATCTAGATGTTGGGGAAAACACCCCCTATGGCTCAGAATCTTCGCGGTGTTAGTTTCCCTAACCGATATGGTGAGTACAGTATAGAAACAGTAAAATTACAGAATGTAATATATCTTACAACCACACTATGGGAATAACCTAGTCTTATAATCAACTGTAGCCAACATCTCTTGTACTCCTTGATGACACTACTAAGACTAGATATCCTATAGTCAAACCCCATTTAAAGAGCTACATTAGGTTAATTATCCTTTTTTATCAGTTCCACATTACACTAATTAAATTAGTAACCACTAATTAACAATTACCATTTACCATATTAATCCCATCACCATTCCAAACCAGATCCATGCCCTTGATGTATATCCAAATTGAGTCTACGTCTTCTTTGCAATATTACGTCAAAAATGAATTTCACCAATCTCTATCCCCATCGGTTAACATCATTTATTAAATCCATTATAAATTTTATTATCACATTTCCATAATTATATTTATTCTAGAAAATAATTCCATGCTTACAAACACATGGGGCTCAACATAGTGAGTAGAAGAACTGCTTGTCGAGTCTTTTACATCTATAGCTGCAGCACAGGCCCATCCATCCTCATTAAGCTAAAAATGAAAACTGTTTGGCATGCCCCATGCGTCTTCGCCTCTTTTAGAATGTAGGAATGAATGGCCATGTATCTCAAACAGTTGGGTAATTAATAAAGATGGAAAACATCATATTCAACAACAACCACAGTCACGTCAATGGGTAATCTTTTCATCAACCTATTCCATCATCCATGGTGTCCCCCTTGATAATAACATGCATAAAATAATGCATAACACCACTTTAGATGTCAATTTATTTCACCACCACTGGCCCTCTATGCCCCCATATACCACACAAGACCTACAAGCTCATCCTTCCCTTGCTCACACCAAAACACAAGCAGTAGGAAACAAACATCATAGCAACTGGGCTCTTGGTCATAAACAAGGCATTCATCCTTCACACACAATGATCAGTCATAGCTCTAAATCATGTGGTTCTTGGATTTTAAAATCAAGAGGGTAACTCATAACCCTTCACGGAAATATATTTATCGCGCATCCGGTCCTTTATTCCATATTGAATTAATTGATTCAATTAAACATGAATAACTGCATCCATTGGATTATCACTGAGCACAACAACAATAACCAAATTCATTAAACACTCCTCTTTACATTCATCAAATCAATTTATAAATAATCCTAACATTATGTAATTTACAAATTTTCAAAAAGAAGGAAATTCTAAACAATAAGAGCTTAGATATCAGACTATCAGGAAAATCAAGAAGAAATAACTTCTCATATAAATTGATACAAATTCTTTAATGTGGTTCATGAATTTATTATGCGGGTTTAATTTTTATCTAGTTGATAAAAAATGAAAACTCTAAAACTACATGTAGAAGAATATAGAAGCCATCAATCCCTTGACATAATTTTTTTTCAACATTATTTTCATGAGAAAAGGACAACATAATGGATCATCATCACCTATCACGTAATGGTTGCGTCCACATGAGGACAATGAGACACAACCACATCAACCAACACACAAGAATTTTTTACTAGAAACATTGAGATCACATGACATAACATGGAAATTTGAATGGGAGTAAATAGATCAAAGAATCCAGAAGAACGAAGGAATAACATAACTTATATCGAAGATGGATCGACATAAACTAATTACACCAAGATAGGGGTACACATGTAGAAGAAAAAACTCCACGGTGAAACGATCCATGTATAGAACAATCACATAACTCTTAGAAACAATGGTTTGGGGACCTTAAACAATGATTTAGGAGATTAATGAACAATGTGGACTGTATCTTGGCCCATTTTAATATCTAAATAACACATCGATTTAGATATGAATTAAATTTTTCATTAAAGGTAGATCTAGTGAAGTTTATGTTGTTTGATCAGGTAAGGTCACCAATAAACTTAGGAATGTTAATATAGGATTTATGGGATTTGAATTAGCCTTACATCACTTATAATAGGATTTGACTATGTTTATCATAAATGGAAATGTTAATGAAATGAAACTATAGGAAGTTGGAGACATTGTCCATAAATGTATCAACAACAGAACTATTTAAAAATATCTAACTGAAGAATTTGTTCACAAATGTCTCACCAACGACATTGTTCACAAATTTATCATTGAAGAAACTATTAAAAAATGTCTCAATGACAACACTATTCAAAAATGTATCACTGAATAAACTATTCAAAAATGGAAAATTCATGACACTATTATAATATGTCTCACAGAATACACTAGTCACAAATTTCCCACCGACAACACTATACCTAAATGTCTAACTGAACACACTTTTTAGAAATATTCACCAATGAAATTGTTCAAAAATGTATCACTAACAATATTGTTCACAAATATCTCAATGATGGAAATGCTCACAAATGAATCATTGAAAACACTATTCAATAATTTCTCCCCAATGACACAATTAACAAATGACTCGCTGATGAAACTATTCAAAGAAATGGAATTAGTATTCATAGAACTGGAAAATTTCCAAAAGTGTTGGAAATAAGCCACCTTGACCTCCTGCAACACGACAGACACTATATTTTCACAAAGGAATGGATTGGAGGGGTCTGATCCATTATATATAGAGTTAATAGTTTCCCCAAAATATATCCTTATCAGGATATATCAAGTGGGGGTGTCTCCCGAATTGATGTTCCTAGGAGTAACCTCTCCAACAAGAGATTGCAGGCTTAACTCGATGTATTATAGTACACGAAAACGAGCCCCACTACACACCTGGTTTTCCAATCATGGGATATATACTTTGGAAATTCAAAAAATATTCCTAATCATTATAATGGTTTTGAATTGAAGATAAATATGAATAAACTGGGATAAAAAAGATGTACTAGATTAAGTAATGTGTCATAAATTAGACATCATATAAGTGACTTTTCATGATTATATGATTCTACACTATGATAGTATGTTCTCACTCAATTTTTCCTTGTTTTAGTCAATAAAGGAAACCAGAAGGAATGGTATTATTGATGAATATAATGGAAAATTTACTGATGAGAAGTAAATTGTGATGATCACTAGAGTGAAGGAGATTATGATCATTCCAAATCTGTTTCAAGGAATATAATCAACAACATGTACCTTGAAAAACTCTAGGACACACTACAGAATTGAAGAAAAGAGTTTTCTGATTGTTTGGGTAATTGGGACCACAGAATATATATGATTTCATTTCCTTTAAGTTAAGAATGCGGAAATAATCAAATATTTCAAGTTCTTAGATGAATAAAAAGGTGTTTTACTTTAGAATTCATGGGAAAAAGAAAAATAAATGCAAGGAATAAATGAAAAGTTCAGTTAAAGAAAGGGATGTGAATATTATCCTCCCTATGTCATAATTAAAGGTTATGTATTTTATGTGTGGAATATATTTTCATTATGAAAGTCAATGAACCAAGAGAAAATATCCAGAAGGGAATTGGTATGGTGGTAGGAGTAATTATTATATTGTTGATGATGATGAGACTAAAGACAAAATGTAAAATGAAAGATGTATTATGTAATATGATGAGGCATCCTTCTTATATCTTATGGATGAAGTTGAATTATTTATTTTTTAAGGGAATTAGATTCCAAGAATAATTTTATATGAATGATGAAATATATATGTATTTATCTGATTATATTTCATTCATAGTATTTAAAAGTATATATTAAATGTTCCTAAAGGACATGTAAAGTTATTTAATGATGTGGTGATATTCTGAGTATATGAAGTTAACATAGAATTAATTTCTAATTTTGAGATAATTATGTTATCATAAAGATATGGTAGATGTAAATAAGAAAACGAGACAATATATATTACCCTAGAACTATGTTTTTTACAGAGTGTTGTATATCATCAGAAATGATCTTTACAACATTTTGTATTTAAAGAATATATCCAGTAATCATTGCAATACATAAGTATGAATTTTTTCCAAAAGGATTTATAGTAATATATGATGAGGGTATTTACTTGTTTGGACTGTGATAAAAATGTGATACATTGAGATGTATGGGGATCAATGATAAACCAATTTTATGAAATTATTTCTAATGAATTGACATTCCATATTTTGGGAGGGTTATATGGTTAACCATTTTTTAATGTTTATAATAAACATCTGATGAAGTCTATTAGATAATGTTTTATTTCTCTATATGGGGATTTTTTTTTCATATCAGATGTCCTTTTCAAAATACTTTGTGATGATGATAAATGATGGGATGACATATCTTTGTTCTAATGATATATTATTTCTTTAAGAGAAAAACATTCTCCTTCATTTTTTGAGGAAGTGGTGATGTTGATCAGTGGACTACAAAGGGATTATTTTCCTCAAATCATGAAATTACATATTTTCATTAAATTTATCCAACTATAGAAAACAATATATTCAAGACAAAAAATGTTTCCTAGTACCTTAGTTTTTTATGAATCAAATTTCCCCTTGTATCATAACATATTTATAGATTTTTGATTTTTAACTTTCTCATAACCATGTTATCTATCAATCTCATTAGAACGTGATAGTTATATTTCTCTTCTATATCTATTCTATCACTTCCCAACAATGTTATCCTATGTGGGAATATCATTGTGAGTAATTTTTTGTAACCATTACGGTTCTAACAATCCGTTTTCAAGAGAATTATTATTATTCATTTTTACAATTTCGGTTTCTATGAATAACTCATTCAATAATTAAACTATTTATAAAAGAAATGGATTTTGAGGGAAAAATTATTTTAAGGGGGTGTATAAAATAACACCCCAAATTTCTGTGATTTTCTTGAAATTAATTTAATCTTTTAATATTAGTCATTTCACACATTCATGGAAAGTAATTAGGTTATATATATTAAAGATCTAATATTGTATTGAAATATACTCAATGTCATGTTAATCTTGCACTACACATAATATAAAGGTTTGATTTCTCTATAATGATCACTGAGGTATGTTTATGTTTCATCCTATACTGACTTCCCTCGATGTCTTATGTAACATATAAGACTGAGTGTTACTAAACAATAATATATTAATAAAAAAATATAATGATATCTAACATAGTTGTTAAATTATATATTATGAATATTAAAAAATAAATTATGTAAATATATGGTTTTTATAAAATATAAAAATTAATTAGTTAGTTAAAAATTATTTATACATGAATATAAGAAATAATTGGCCTTTGAATTTGGGCCTTCAGGCTATGTAATGGGCAACAAGACCACTGGGCCTTCGGGCTATGTAATGGGTTTCCCTCTACCCAGTTAAAAGAGGTCTTTTCTTTGATTTAATAATAAAAATGAGGCTTCGGCCCCAACTTTTAAATTAATTATAATTTGTAAGTATTTTTAATGTAATTTATATTCTATATATCCGTAGGAATATTTTTTATATTCCCAAAATAGATTTTATGATCATAATATAATAATAAAACAGATTTAACACCTATACCCCAATATTTTTATTAGGGTAGTTTTACCACCATTTAATGGATGACATATTTTTAATAAAAAATTTGTACATTTATAAACCATATGCATTAACATGAACATAATTTTTGAATTAGAATACAAAATATTAGGTTAGGGTGAATTTCTCATATTTTTTATGATGTTTTATTTTTTTGATGAATATTGAAAAATACATTATTTTATTTCATTGAGGATTTTTAAATTAATTTATTTGTAAGGATAAATTAAATTTTAATTTTGATTGAAATTTTCATTAGAGAATATCTTTATTCATTTAATATAATGTATGTTATTAAAGAAAATTTCATTTTTAAATTGTATATAAAAACGTAGAAATATTTTGATTATTTTTTACTTTATAAATAGAGATTGGATACCTGACTGTGGGACTAAATTAAAATTAATTTCATATAATTTTATGATTGAAATTTAAAAAAATATATTGATGATTTTGAATCATCAAAATTTATAATTTCTAATAATTAAAAAATGTTTTGGAAAAAAAATATTTCCAAATGTAATTAAAATAAATAATGAACAACATTAAATTAAGATTAATAAGGAACTGAACCATAACCTTAAGGCAAAAAATAACCTATAAACATGTACAAAATCCATTAGTTGCCCATATTTGGACTATATTGTCAATTTCATCAACTTGGTACTATTATTGCATACAACTGAAATAAAAAAATGTTGGTGGGGTTTTCTTTTCCCAATGTATTACCAGAGTGCCACTCCTCTACCATTATAAAAGTCCTCATATCATCCAAAGAATGCACACCTAAAAATAAACATATTATCATAAAAAACAATGTTCCTAAATAGATCTCCAAAATAAATCACTTCCTCCTTGATGCCTCTCTTTCGAAGAAATACTTATAAGGAATTCCTTTGAGGCAAATGAAAAGATGTTACCTGATTAAAAGGTTACACCCTCTCTCAAACTCCATTCATTTATTTTCTTTATATGCTCCAGAAAATCTTATTATTAAATTATTATATAAAAACATTTATCCCAAATATACATGGAGGTTTTTCTGATCTGTTTTCAACCTTCAAAAGAAAACACTTCTATCTAATGGGTAATAAACAAACAATTTATTTGTACGAGGATATATTGCCTCACTAACTGATGATTGTTCAATTTTCCTTTAGTAACTATCATGGGGGACATTATGAAAGAATCTTTATTTCTGTATGTTATATATTTTATTCATTATTTATTTAATATTATTTAATTATTTTAGAAAAAATATCTTAATACATTCCTTTTTGGGTTAAAATGATAATTTCATTTGAGAATGTGTGGACTACCGACCCCTCAATGAGATTAAATACATTCATAAACTAAAAGGAATGAATTAAAGATGGTTTAAGTAAATATATATGATATATATGATATAATCAAGTTAATAAAATAATTATATATATATATACATATATGACTTTTACTTCAATTTTAATGATATGACAACTAAACAGAAATAACATTCATGTATATGTATGACCTGTCGTCTCCATAAATAGTTTATTACGTTTCAAACATCTATATTATATCTATTATTATAATTCACATATACTGAATATAAATTATATTCATATCATTTTTTAATTTAAGAAATCATGATATAATTATAAGGACAAATGTTATAACAAATTAAGTCACAAGAAAAAACCATGGTGGATATTACCCGAAGTAAAATCATAACAAATAATAGTTAAAGAGAGGGTAATATAAATCCATAATAAAACTGTATATGGTATTAGAAGTAATAATATGTATATATTAATGATTTTAATCAATTTATATTTACTATAAATGATGTTATAATGAGTGTGATAGAAGGTGAGACACAAGCTATGGGAATTTCATCTCACTCTATTTCCATGAGATATAGGCCTTATTCACCTCTCATTTATTTTATGATGGGTATATACTTCACATTAATGTATTCTATGAAACATATACATAAATATGTGGGTCTTGAAATAAAAATTTTAGGATCATTCTATCATGGACAGTATGTTTCAAAAGATAACAAATCAGTAATTTAATTTTGTCTCAATTTTCATTATTTGAGACACATGCCATATTATACACATATATTCTTATATTAGGGGTATAAAAATACATTGAAATTCTATAACTTGAATATCCTTATTTTCATGATATTTTAATTATCCATGTTATATCATTTTCTAACATGGGGAGCATAATTCAATGTTTCTATGTGGTATGAGTTTGTTGATACTATCTCACCATTTATGGAGATTAGTTCTGATCATGTTTTCATTAATGAAATATTATCATCCATCATTGTATTGAAATAAAAAATTAAATCTAGTTTTTCTTGATTTATTCAATTATTATAACAATATTTTACACTCTATGGAACATAATATGACCAAGAAATAATTTTTAGGAAAATATTACCTTACATATACCTTCATTCGAAAATATTCATCCCTTCAAAACCAAGATTTCCAAAATGTGATTCCAAAAATATTATACTAATCTAATTTGATAATTAAAATAATATATGATGCTTTTCTTAAAAAAAATTCAAAGGAATCCTTTTTTCTCTTTCTATCCAAGTAATTTTTATAACCTTTTTCCATGAAAATGGAATATTCATTTTACCTCATACGTCAAGTATGGATTTTCATACCATCATTTCATTGAATATTACATTACATGTTTAAAATGATATTAAGAAATCCTTTTTAGTAGATATTATCAACAAAGTGGTTTTTAAATAGTTTTATATATTTATTTATATGTTTTTAATGTATTTTTCAAGAAAATTTGTTTTTAAAATGTTTTCATGCTTCTTTTATATGTTTTCAAGAAAAATCATTTTCTGAAATGTTTTCAAGATCTTCTACATGTTTTCAACAGAAAAAAGTTTCAATTTTATTAATCCTTCCTTAATAAATTTTCATGTTAATATTCAAAGATAATAATTTTTAAAATGGTTTTATCTCTTAAAAATATTTTAGCAATGTATAAACGAGATTTTCCTCATGAAATATTTTTGATGGATATATAAAAATTACTTTCCTTATAAGATGAATTATTGTCATATAAGTAATACCTTTCTAAGGAAATTACCTAAATATTACATTCATATTATGTATTTTAATGGTTTATTTTTTAGTCTACTAATGTTTATGAAAATTATTTCTCATTTACATGAATGATTATGTTAAAACAGGGTTCATTGAAGGGTTATAATTTGATAAAACGATTCTGAACACTATTTATTTTCCCACAGGTTAAGGTATGATTTATTATTTGTGAAAAATATTTCATTTCAATGGTTATGAAATGTTTGTTACGATTTTTTAGATCATGTATATATTATTTCATTATGTGATGGGTGAGACCTATATCTCCTCAAATGAATTTGGTAAATATTTATATTTCATCATATTTCCTAAGATGATCAATGGAGTGATCCTTGAATACATAGATGTGTATGGGAGTGAACCACGACTACTATAATGTTATGAGGAGTGAACTTGTGCTTCCAAGATGGTCATTGGAGTGAACCATGACTATAAAGTTGATATGAGGTGTGAACCCATACTTCTAAGATAGTCTTGATAGAAATTACTTTCTATTATGAAACTCATATAATATTCTTATGTTTTTCCACAATTCAATGTCTTATTCATATTTTTTTCTTGGATTGAGTTGTTTATATTCATATGATTAATGTAATATGAACTTCCATGATTTATTAGATGATTAATTTTAATGATCATTACCATGTAGGGTATTATCTTATTTTTCCATGTTCAGTTTCACGTACCCTTATGCCTAAGATTATGTTTACATATCTCCCTTTTTACCCTTTCTGAGAATCTGATCTCACCCTTTCTTGTGCATCCTTTCCCAATTCTATAAAAGTACATTTTATTTGTAATGTGTCTAATATGGGTATATGTAAGTAATAAAAACGTTGGATATAATGTCTCTCATTAATACAACAATTTTTATTCCTTTATGTTTCCAATGGCACAGACCAATACAATCTTTTGGAATATATTTATTTAATATTTTATCGATTCCAAAAATATGATTTATTATTAATGTATGTCAAGAATGGGTTGTGATATAAATTTTACTATTGGGATTAGTAAATTTTTTATGTGTGGTAAATATGGTCACAAATAAATTCACTACTAAAGTAATAGGAAGAAGATATATACTTTGAAAAATAGGGAAAGTGCTATAGAAATTGAACCCCCACACATCAATGTTATAGGTTCAATGAAAATGGTTAATATGATAAAAACTTCCCTAATTTAATGGTTATCAATGATGATCGTTGATAGAAACCTCTTAAGGCTCAAGAAAAATGAAAATCACATTTGATTACAATTAGTGACGTTGAGTATGATAATGAAGTGGTGAAAGGAACAATTACCATCCTCTCTTATGTAGATAATTTTTTATTTGATTCTGGATCCACCCACCATTTTATTTCTATTGAATTTTCTAAGTGTATCAATACATTATCTCTCTTATTTGATGAAAATTTACATGTTGTAACTAATAATGTAATAAAGTTCTCATAACAAGTTTATAACTCTTATTCAATTGATGTTGGTGGGAAACTGTGTCCTTCAAATATTGTGTTCCTTCCTTTTTTTGAAATCAGTTTGAGTTTAGGAATGTATTTTCATTATCTATATTTAGCTCAATAAAATTTTCAAGGATGATAAGTCTTATTTCATATGATAAATCAATTTGTGATCAACAACTAATGAAAGGATGAATATGAAATTCAAATTTAAATTCCTTCCATCTTATTTGTCTTAATTCCAATAATGAAATGTTTTCTATCACATATGGTTTGGGAGAAACTCACTATTAGGATACACCTATTGTCTGGAATTTTTTGATCTAATTCTTGATGAATTTTTAGGTCTTCCACCAAATTGTGAAATTGTGTATTGAATAGAACTCATACTATTTTATATTCCAATTTGAAATACATTTTATATAATGGACCTAATTTAGTTGACTTAATTGAAGAATAAACTCCAAGAGATTCCTCACAAGGGATTCATGTTCCTTAATGCATCACATTGGGGTTTACATGTTCTATTTTTTATGAGTAAATATGGATCCATAAGACTCTAAATTTATTATTGAGAACATAACAAGATTTTTATCATGAACAAATATCCTCTCCGCCGTATTGATAACTTATTGTTCCAACAATATAGAGTGGAATACTTCTCGTTCATTGATCTTCATTCATGATATCATCAAACAAGGGTCCTTAAAGAGGATATATAAAATATGACATTCTATAAATGGAATGTAAAATAGGAATTTATAATGAATCCTTTTGGTCATATTAATGCACCCACTACCTTCTAGGTATAAGGAATAATATCATTGTTGACTATCATGATCATATTATAGTAGTCTATATTTAAAATAGTCTTTTTATTCTACGAGAAAGTAAGATAATGAGGGTCACCATATCATTGTACTATAGAAACTAAGAATTGATATGGTTTATGAAAAAAAATTAAATTCTGTATTTTGGCTTGAAAAATATTTATTTTTGGGTTATATATTCTAAATAGAGGAGATATTTGAGGATCAAGAAAAGATATAAGTTATTGAATGTTGGAATAAACAAACAATGGTAACTAAAGTGTACTGTTCTCATGGTTTGGATAGATATATTCGATGATTTATGAAATATTTCTCAATATTATCTAATCCAATCACCATGTTACATCAAGGAGGAGTTAAGATCATATGGACAAAGTAATCTGAATACAACATCATGGAGTTGAAAATAAGATTTTCCATTTCACCTATTCTATAACTACCCTATAGTAGGGAGTGGTTTATTATCAATCATGATGTATCAAAGAAGTGGATGGGATGAGTTTTTATGAAAAATGATATAGTGATACCTTATGCAACAGGAAAATTAAAAACCGTTGAGAAAAAATACACAACTCAAGATTTGGAGTTAGCTTCATTAGTATTTTCATTAAAGACATTGAGGTATTATATATCTAGAGAAGGGTGGGATATTTATACTGATCATAAAATATTAAATTATATTTTTACTCCAAAGGGGTTAAATATGTGCCCATTAATATGGTTTGATTTGATTAAATATTATGACTTCTCAATACATTATAACCATGGGAAATAATACATAGTTGATGATTCCTTTAGTATAAAGAACCATATTAAACTATATATGATGAGGATCAGAAAAGACCCAATATTTATGGTTTTCAAATTATGGGTCATTATATTTTAAAGGATGGAGACAAAACTTATATATTTCAAATGAAGGTTCATCTATCCATATAGGTAAATATTATGGATAAATAGAATAATGATGTTTAACTAAAAAGGATGGTGGGAAATGTTCATGAGTTCTACATTAATTGAAATGAAATAATAAGTCATAAGAAATGATTTATTACTCATTCCATAATAATATTGAAGAATGAACATTTCGATAAGGATCATAATTCATCATTCACTATGAAAAATAATGGATAAGGACTTGAAAATTATTTCTTGTGGGACAAAATTAAGATAGAAATTTCAATGTGTGGGTTTTGGTGCTTGTTTTGTCATAAAAGTTTGGGAGAGGGATAGAAATATAATGTTATGTTACAAAATTTACACATAAAATAATGTAAATTGGAAAAAATCACCATAGAATTTGTATATGGAGTTCCAAAAACATTTAAAGGACATAATTATATATTGGTTATATTTGATTTCCTAACGAAGTTACCACTATTCAATATAATCAAAAAATAAATCTATCTTGATTATCTTGAAATAAAATATATTAAGAAAAGGGTAAGATTTTTTGGAATAAAAAATTTCATTATATAATATATGTATATGGAGATTAACATTATTTTATGGAGAATTCATCATCTGGATCTGGATAAAGAGTAATGATTCATCATTTCTTATCATCCTCAACTATATGGTCAATATGATTGGTCAATTAAAACACTAAAAATAATGTTTAGAGCTTTATATATGGATTTCAAATGTGGATTAGATTAACACATACTGTTCGTAGAAGTTTCTTACATGAATATCTTTTACTCTATTATTCAGATGGATCCTTGTGAATCCCTATAGGGTAAGAAGTTAAAAACACCAAGATCATAGAATAAATTTGGGAATGAAAGATTTTGGGACTTGATCAAGATTTTTAGATGGTTTATAAGTTTAAATACATTGAACATTACATAAGTGAAGCTCAGAGTCGACAAAAATTTTATAATGGCATTCGATGAAAAGACCTATAGTTTGAAGTGGTTGATATCGTATCTCAATGAATATCTCCCTATAAGACTATATTGAGATTTGAAAATAAGTTCAAAATAAGGACAATGTATATCAATTTTTTTAAAATCTAGATAATTTTTGGGAAGTTATATTATCAGTTGGTTTTCCATCGAATCACTCTTATCTTCATGATGTGTTCATTATATCTCTAAACAGAATGTATATACATGATCCTTCTCTTGTTCAAAACTCAGAAGTCATACCACATATTAAATAGCATTCATACAATGAATAACTGATGGATATTATATATCAAAGACATAATTTAAAAAAAAAGACTACTCTATTGGTTATTGTTTTAATATAGAATATCCAATTTTAGGAATCTATGAGGGAACCTAAGGATGTGATTTGGTAGTGGTATTATCATCTGTTTTTATCCATGTGTCAATGTTTTATATAGAACATAATTTTATTGTATATAGAAATTAACCCAATGATATTTTAATAAATATTTCACTTTAAATAATTTTAATTATTTGATATATTTTGTTTCTCATAGCCTTGAGCTAAAAATAATCATGAGATAGAATTAGTATAAAATGTTAATAATGATTGACTTATTAAATTTCTGGGGATAAATTTTATAACAAATTTATAAAATAAATATAATGGGCATACACAAAATGAATGTGTTCATGGGTTCCTTGAATACGATCACTAAATATTTGTAAAATCACTTTATTAACCTAATGTTTTTTTGAAAAATGAGTTTTTATTGATTTTATTATTTTTTTCATGTTCTACAAAATCAATTATAAAAAATGAATTTAATTTTTGAATTCATCATTTAAAAAATATCCTAAAATCAATTTTTTCTAAATAAATTTATAAAATAATAATAAAAATTCTAAATTTTATTAAAAAAATAATTTTATTTTATAGTATTCAGCAGGTTTAATTGTGTTATAGATTAGTTTTAAATTTTATTTAGTTCATTTTAATTTGAAACTATAAAATTGTTTTGTTTTAAAAGGATCTAACACATGAATTTATTATAAAAAATTATGTTAAAAATACATTTTTCAATCAAAATATTTTAAGGGAACTTAATGGTTTTATATTAAATTAAATTCTAAAAATTATGTATTTTAAATTTTAAAAAAATAAGTGAAAAATTTGGATCAATAAGGAAATTATTTATTAAATACGACCCTCTTATTTTTGTCCAAATCAAATAGTTACCTTCGTAATTGTGGTGACTATAGTAAATGGTAAATTGAGTAATTTAGGTTAAAATGAAATTATAAAGACTAAAAAATGACACAAATGCATTCTAGAATTGTATTGGTTAAAGAAAAATATACACATAACACATAAGAATATAATTTTTTTAATGTAAAATTGTCCTTAAAATGACTTATATAATATTTAAATCAAATATTTTCATAAAATGTAACCTTCTTTTTCATTAATACTCATTATGTTTCCACAAGGGTGAAATGTTATGTATTTAGTGAATGAGACTACTAATTTTTAACTTAACAAAAATATTTTCCTAATATAAATTTATTTTTCATTTTTTGGGTCTCTTTTATGATGTTATGGTATTTATAATATGTTTTTGAAAAATATTCAATGACATCACATTCATCATTTAAAATAATAATTATTTATTATATAGGGTTAAAAAATGATACAGTTGACTATAAATATTCTTCTACAATATTTGGGATTTATCTTTGACATGGTATTTTTTTTTAAAAAAATTAGTGATCAAATTAGTATATTAAATAATTACCCATACGGATTTATAATGATTTTATGAATGTAAATACTAATAAATGATAAAAAATATTTAAATATATAAAATTTTATAAAATTAATGAGATCAATGAATTTTATAGATGAAATTGAAATCATAGGGATATAATAAAATATGTTTTTAAAATTTATATTATTATTTTGATATTTTTAAAATTACAATAAATTACTTGTTTCATAATTAACATCACTGAAGTAAAATCTAAAACTTTTTAATACTAAAATATTTGTTGTCGTAATTAAAATTAAAATAGGTTAACTAAGGGTTAACAAAAATTATAGTTTTAAAAATAAAATTAAATCATATCTAAAATATATTACATGATGATATTGAAACCATATCTCATCTTATCTTTAAATAAATGTCTATTTTGAGGTGTTTTTAGTGATATTCATTTTTTAAAATTAATATCTTGAGAAAATTCCATAGGTTCCCCTCACCTAAATTATAAATGGGAACCTTCTCCCTCACATGTTAACATAACATTGGGAAACCAATAATTACTATTCCATAATTATTTCACTTATAAACATCCCAAAAAAAATTCTTGTTTCTATTCATCTAAAAATACCATCCTTACTGTTATTAAGAATATATGTAAAGGATGTTCTCCAAATAAGAGTTAATAATATTTTATGAATCCTTCAAGATTATTTATTCTTCCACTACCTATTATTATGTTATTTCCATTATAAAATAATTAATAAATTATAACATTTATTATGGTATTATTTTATGATATTTTAAAAACCATATTCCAAATTTTATCCATCCTATGAAAAACAAAAGCATTGTGCATCACATCGAATGGCTTACTATCACCACACAATGGTTTATTTGTTTCTCAAAACCAACATATTTTTATTGAAATAATGATTGACATAATAAAATTATGTATTGATAATAACATTAAATTGATTATGGAACTAAATATATACCAACAAATTTATTGTACATTTACCAATAATGAAATTATACCATTGTTTGTGTGTATGTACTACATATCATCTCCACAATGCAATGCAATATATATTCCATTTTAATATTTGGGGAAATATTATTTAAATGTATTTAATAAATATATATGATATATATTAAATTAATATTATTAATTAAATGATGGAACTATATCCCGATCCTAATAATTGTGACATTATGACAAAACATGCATTAGAAAATGAACCAGTAAACACACGAAAGAAGTGTAGCAATGATATATTATTAACAACCAGATGATAATATTGACATATATTATATAATAACTATGAATATGGGTCGATAATAAGTTAATGACATTATTCAATCAATATTAGATGATTTTAGATTACATATGAAGGAAATCATACATAAGGTAAGGGTTCTTTTCACAATATGACTTTTATTTGGGAATGTTTATACATAAGTATATCTTGGGGAATATTTATCAAAATTTTCCATGTTTCTTTAATATTATTTCCATAAAAAATTACTATTATTTTTAAATTTTTAATTTCATTTTCCCCATGATTAATATTTTAAAAAATTACCTGAATGGAATATTTTTTATCATATTCCTAACTAAGATTTATTTGAATTTCATGGAAAATGTATGAGAGGAATGATTTTTTATAATATATGGTAAGAGTTTATTTATCCTCTTTAATGAAAATATCATTCTATGACTATTCCCTTAAAGGAATAACATTTTATTTTCAAATAAATTGTTTTATTTTATAATTGGGAGTTATTTTAATAATAGAAAACTTTTTCAAATAAGAAAGAATATTTTCCCCAACAATTATTTCCATGTGATATCACAAAATTATTATACATATAAGATAACATTATTTGATGTTAATTATATTTTAATGGGGTTGTATATTCAAGTATAATTTCCCAATTATTTATATTTTTTATTTATATTTATAATAAAATTATAACATTGAAACATATTTGTTTTCCATGAGTTATGTAGTGATTGAATAATGTTTATAAAACCCATTTCATTATGGGGCTATAATATGGTGAATGATTTGTTTTCTTGTTGAACACATAAGTATGGTTTTCATTATTAGATGGTTGTGACCTATATCACCCTCCAAAAATATGATTAAAGATTTATATCTTAGGATATATAAAGAAATTAAGTGATAAATGATCCTAGTTTCATAATAGATTGCTACAATAGTGATTCTACCCAACTTATTAATATGTGGTCTGGATGGGGAGTGAACCTAGCTCAATAAAGGAATACATCTATTATGATAATCTCCTTATTGTGACTTAACTAGTATGGAAATTTTTTAAATGATTTTTTTATCCAAAAATTTCATTTCATATGTCATTGTCACATGAAATATGTTCTTTAGGAACTTATTAGATTTATCCCATGATAAAATAACATGATCATTGATATGGATGATGTAATTACATAATTTTTTCATAAATTTTTAAGCCTTATGATATTATATGATTTTTCACATACATGACTTATTTTAAAGTTAATTTCCATTTAATTTCCATTCATGCAATGTTTTGAGGTTTTCCCAAGCATTTATGGAAGAATGGGTGAGTTTTTATGAATTGGGCCAAACCGTGAGCCCAATTCCAGATTTAAAAATAAATTTTGATTCCTTTATAACTTCTTCATTTTTAACATTTTTTATCCATTCCAATTCCTAATTGTCATAACCTGAAATATTAACACCACCATATTTATTTTGGCCATTTATAAATCCATAATCATGGTGGATATGGGTTTTTAGTTAGGGAATTGGGCCTGCCCGAAAGCCCATTTTCTTCATTAAAAATAAATTTTAATTGTTTAATAGATCCTTCAATATTTGCATTTTATCAGTGATTCCAACTCTCACACGAGTCCACTTACCTAAGGCGGGACCCCATTCCCTCCTCCCACAATTTAGAGCTCGATAAAATCGAGATAAGTGTCGAAACTCCTCTGGATTTCAGAAATCGCCCAGATTTTGGAGAGGTAAATTGATCCTTTCATAACTCCTTCTATTATTAATATTTTTCCCCAATTACAATTCCTACATGGCCTTATCATTCTTTTTAGAATATATATTAAAATTTTATCTGTTTTAAAATTCATATTCCGGTCAATTTTGGTTCATTTTATTCAGGATGTTTCAAGTAAGTGTTTCTTTCCTTGATTTCCTCCCCTTCCTAAGGGTTTCTTTCACCCTTTCAATAAGTTCATCATGTCCACAAATTGAGGTTCGAAACTAGGGTTTGATTTGGTGTCTTTTTGGTCAAATATTGTGGTCTAGGGATGGATTTATATTCCTTGAGGTGCGGCGGTGGTGCGGTTGATGTTTCGCACCATGTTTTGAGGGTTTCGTCATAAAAGGTAGGTGATTCCATGTGTAAACATTTATAGATGAGTTAGTTTTCTTGAATTACTAATTATTCATGTAATTAATATGCTATGTGTGGTGTGTGAACTGTTTATGTTGGATTTAGTAAAGCATTTGTTTTTATAGTTTCATTTTAGCTTTAAATTTGGTGTTTTCATGTGCAACCCATTGGGTATTGTTTGGGATTGTTTTATAACATATAAATTTTGTTTAATAAATCTTGTTTGGGATGAAAATTCTGATTTGGTGGGGTATTTGTGTGCCACTAGGTCTTAAAGAGGTTTTCTTAAGGGTTTAAGGTGTAAAACGTTATTGTACTTCTTGAAAATGATCTTGAAAACGTGTGCGTTTCATGTGGATCTTTCGTACTGTTGTTTGAGGTATTTGTATAACACATGGGGGTTGTTTAATAAATGTTTTTGGAGATTCCAATTCTGTTTTTAATTTGTAATTATGTGATTTTGTCCTTGAAATATGGTTTTGAAATGGGTTTTATTTGAAAAGCTTTGGTACACTATTTAGAATTGTTTTATGAAAGTTTTGAGTGGTTTAATGATTTATGTAAGAGGTGAAACCATATTGGAAAACTATTTTGGATTGTTTATACATTCAAATGAACCATTTTATATGTGAATAGTTCTGTTATGTTATGTTTATCATATTTTTAGGGACTTCATAAAATTGTTAAAGGATGTGTTGGATTGTGAAAGTTATGAAAAAAGTGTTGTGGGCTATTTTGGTGTGAGTTTGATTTCAAAATGAATTTCAATGAAAAATTAAATTTGTGACTTGTGTGATTTTCATGGGTCTGTTTGGATAATGTGTGATGTGGAAGTTATATTTTCATGTGAAAAGTATATTTCTTGGCTTGTTGAACTTGTTTGAGCACAAAGGGAAAACCCGGGTATCTAGGTGGGTGGACGTGTACTAGTATGCTAGTGAATCTGTGAGGTTTGGCCTCAGTTTCACTTAGCAGGATTGATGCTTAAAACTTTTACTAAACTATGATGATGATGATTGGGGACCACTAGTTTATGGTTATGTTCCCTACTAGTGGCTCGTGCACGAGAACGGATAATTTTTGTGGTTACTCTCACCGAGATACGAGGTACCTGGGACCCACAGCTAGCTAGTTCCTAGGGGTTATTTCCTATTGGTTGTGCTCATTAGATCTTTTATACTTACCGTCATCATACGGTATGTTTGGCTGAAAAAATTAGTAGCTTTTGAATTTATTTTAAAATTGTTCATTCTTTAAATTATCACACTTGAAAACTGTTTTTTTAAGTTGCATCTTTTAGAAATTGTAACTAGAAATTACATGTTTTTGAAAACTTGCATGCTTTTCATCTTTGAATGTTTATCACAGGGAATCTATTGGTGGTGGTATCCTACTGGTCATTGTCTCACACCCTACTTACACCTTTGGGTGTAAGTAGACTTGGTTTTTTTTTTTGTCGCAGGTTTGGTTATAACATTTGTGCCAATAGTTCGGGTTTTCACCGGTCATTCATAATGCGGTGTTGTGGAGATGGCTTGAGTGAAATGCCTCTTTCCATTTTGAGGTTCTTGGGCTGTTCATTTTTTGTTTTTTTCCTTTTTTATAGTCTTGTTGAGTTGTTTTAGACTATGTAATTCTGTTCTGATTTTCTGTAAAACATTGTTTGGTTTGAAAAACCCAGATTTGTTTCATGGGATTATGTTGTTGTTTTATGTTTATAAACTCAGGTAAATCATTCCCAATTTTTATTTTATGATACCCGGGCACTTGTTCCAGCCCGTGGGGATCGGGAACACCCTTCGAGTCTTGCCATGGACCGGGTCGGGTGCCGATTTTGAAGGCGACCAGATTCGGTTCGTGAAAAAATGGTATCAGAGGAGGTTCTGGTTAACTCTTTGGGTCACGTTATTTGGGGAACAGTCGGGATAGTATAATGTTAGGATTTTTGGGACTTGGTAGTTCGGTTATGGGTAGTGTGCCTGATCACCACACCTCATGACAGGATTCGAGTCGCCAGGGGAAGTCGGGATTTATCTAATTCCTTTGGTTTTATTGGTTTGATGATAATTAGGGGAAATGAAAAGAGAGTTGGGTTAATGGTCTCAGTGAGCTCGCAGGGCCTGGCAATCCATGTGATGCCAGGGATATTCCCTACAACACTCTCTGTGACATTTAAGTGATTGTAATATGGATTCCAACCATATTTCCAAGTCACCCATTGAAACTAGTTTCCTCTCGGATTGTTTTGTGCTTTAGTTTTGAAATCCTGGCACTTTCGTTTTCTTGTGACTTGGTTTTAATAAGCATAAAGTTTTTATGAAATGATTTTCAAATAAAGAGGGAATGGTTTGGTTTATGAAATGGAGGAACTGAATTTTCAGAATTGTTTTGAAATGTAAAATGGTGTGCTTACACCTCTTTTGAAATAAGGAACTATATTGAAGTTGGTTTTGAAAAGTGTTTCTAATAGAGTTTTCTAAACAATAAAAGGGTGTTTTAATGGGATGAGATGTTTTGAAATGGATATTAATATCTTGAAAGTGAGTTCTTTTCCAAATGGTTGTGTCTTTATGAAATGTTTTGTAAGATGTTAATTGGGATTTTGATCTCATTGTTAGCAGTTTTGAGAAAAAGGTTGGGTTGGATGACCATTTTGTTTTTGAAAAGTGTAAAGAATTTTTGTTTTAACCTTTGGTATTTCCGTGAGTGACCACATGCATGGGGTTATATGGGATGATGGATGGTTTATGGCATAAATGGATGAGTTTTGGGATGGATATGAGGAGGGTGCCCGGTGTGGCACAAAAACATGCATGTGTGAGGCCCATGGGGTACCATTGGTGGATACGCTTACTACTAAACCGTTTGTTTTAAAAGAATTGGTTTTAAAGAAAAACGTGATGTCTTGATGAATAGTTTGGTATGGTTTGTATTATGGGTTTTTGAAAATGTTGATATTTTGGGATGTTTTGATTTCAAGAACCCCTTCTGTTTGAACTATGGTTTGGGTTTGTGTTTGGTTGGTAAGATGTGTTGTAAGGACGGTTAGTGGTCTCTTTTGAAAAATGTTTGGGGATGCCTTTACGGTGGTTCCCTTCATGTGTTTGAATCTGGTTTGTGGCATGTTTTGACTAATGGACCTGCTTGGTTGGTTCCTTGGGTTCTCTCATTGGATAAGGTACGCCCCCATTAAGGGTTAATGCACAGCTGAAGTGCAACCCATATTGTTTCGCCATTGGAAAATCCTCTAGTTGATCAATATAAGGAATATTTTATCGATCATTGTTGATTGAGTCTACACCCATTCATTTAGTTGATTTTTGGATCCTATTGTAGTGGTAAAGTTAATGTGGAAGGTTGAAAGAAACCTTAGTTTCTTAAGTTTCATGATTCATCGAAGGTGGAAGTGTTCTTTGGTTGTTACTGTGGATGAGTGTGTTGATGGTGTCTAAGAGGGCCTCTGGGTTCTTTATAGTTTCTTTGAAGAATGAATTATTATTAAACCACCAATTTTGAGATTTTGGTCATTATAGGATATTGTGTCCACTTTTTTGACTTGTCTGTTGTTTATGGACTTTGAATATGGTCTCGTTCCATGTATTGTTTCTATCAATCTCAAGGGTCATGTTCAGTGACGCATTGTGATGTTGTGTGATCTTTTGACTATAAAGGTGAAGGTCACACAATCCTCTGAGGTTCTATGTTATGTTGGTAGTATGTCTCCCTTGGGAAAAACATCAAATCTCTTATCTTAGAGGAAGGTGTTTATACGTGTCCTTCCCTTCTGTTGTTTCTCACCCAAATAAACAAGGTGCGATGTGTGTGCATCTTCTGATCCCTTGTTTCAGTGAAATGTCTGGTTTTGGTAAAGTGTGTTATGGAGTGTGTTATGTCTTGATGAACCAATCAGGGTATGAGGTGTAGTTGTTTGTGGCACTGAAAGAAGAAGATCCACATATGGGTTTCAACAGCCTAACTGCGTGGCCGAAGATGCTTCAATATTTTGTGCTCCAGCCATAGGTCCTGGAGAGAAGATGGCGCGTAGTCAGGGGAAACTCCATTGTCGTTTAAAACCTTGTGCAAAGTCCTATCCTTAGTATGAAAGATAGGAAGATTTTAAACCTATGGTGTCATCATGTTTCTTCTATTGTTCCCATTGGGTGGAAATAGGTGGAGGGTCTTGTACCCATGTCATCACAAAATGTTATTCCCTCCCCCTTTGGTTTTCATTGGGTCTTTGGAGAATGGTTGGAAATTTTGCTAGAAAAGTTGAGCACACAATTTTTACATGGTTAGTTCTAACCATGAACAAAAAAAATAACCATGCAGATATAAGGATCCACATAGTTATTGCACAATTTCCCCAAACTGTTCAGACTAACCGTGCGACCGTCCCAACTCTTTAATTTTGGGGTCTTTTCGTGTCGGCCCACGCCGATCGGTTAAGATGGTTCGTTATTATGGTGGGGATACACACTACGAGTCTTATATAAGTTCTTTTTTAAATTTCTGATGGAATTATACCCTTTATATTGGGGAGTCCATTCAGGCCTCCCCCTGTTAGTGTCCTGATTCTTTCTCGAGGAAAAAAATATAGGTTGTCTCTTATGGTGGGGAGGTAATTTATGTTCCCCCATACCAGTAACTCAGACTTATACATGGTCGAGGATTGGCGATATGTAGTCTCACTCAGAGCTATAAAGCTACCTACATCCTCATTTAGTAATCATTAGGATTGGGGAGTACCCAATGGTCTAGTTAAAGTAAGGTAAGTGTAACCTTATTCGATATTGTAGTTCATTTGGGTGAATTGCTTGAGTCTTTTTCAGATAGTGTTTAATGAGTTTTATTTTGTGATAATGTATGAATGTGATTGATCATTTCAGTAAAGATGTGTATGTTTGGGTTATGTGATTAATCATTACTTAATTGATCACTGGAGGTGTTTTGGCCTTTGGGGGTGAAACCTGGCAAAGGAGTACCTCTTGGTTTCTTAGTTGGGTTTGGTTGTTGCTTTGTCCTTGATGTGACTTTTCGGGGCGGAAAGTTTTAATGGTGGGAAGAATTGTCACATAAATGACTTATTTTAAAGTTAATTTCCATTTAATTTCCATTCCTGCCATGTTTTGAGGGTTTCCCAAGCATTTATGGAGGAATGGGTGAGTTTTTATGAATTGGGCCAAACCGTGAGCCCAATTCCAGATTTAAAAATAAATTTTGATTCCTTTATAACTTCTTCATTTTTCAATATTTTTTATCCATTCCAATTCCTAATTATCATAACCTGACATATTAACACCAAAATATTTATTTGGACCATTTATAAATCCATAATAATGGTGGATATGGGTTTTTAGTTAGGGAATTGGGCCTTCCCGAAAACCCATTTTCTGAATTAAAAATAAATATAAATTATTTAATATCTCCTTCAATATTTGCGTTGTTTCGGTGATTCCAACTCTCACACGAGCCCACTTACCTAAGGCGCGACCCCATGCCCTCCTCCCAGAAATTTGAGCTCTATAGAATCGAGAAAAGTTTCGAAACGCCTCTAGATTTCAGAAATCGTTCAGATTTTGGAGAGGTAAATTGATCCTTTCATAACTCCTTCTATTCTTAATATTTTTCCCCAATTACAATTCCTACATGGCCTTATCATTCTTGTTCGAATATCCATTAAATTTTTATCTGTTTTAAAATTCAGATTCTTGTCAATTTTGGTTCGTTTTATTCATGATGTTTCAAGTAAGTGTTTCTTTCCTTGATTTCATCCCCTTCCTAAGGGTTTCTTTCACCCTTTCAACAAGTTCATCATGTCCAGAAATTGAGGTTCGAAACTAGGGTTTGATTTGGTGTCTTTTTGGTCAAATATTGTGGTCTAGGGATGGATTTATATTTCTTGAGGTGCGGCGGTGGTGCGGTTGATGTTTCGCACCATGTTTTGAGGGTTTCGTCATAAAAGGTAGGTGATTCCATGTGTAAACATTTATAGATGAGTTAGTTTGCTTGAATTAAATATTATTCGTGTTATTAATATGCTATTTGTGGTGCGTGAACTGTTTATGTTGGATTTAGTAAATCATTTGTTTTTATAGTTTCATTTTAGCTTTAAATTTGGTGTTTTCATGTGCAACCCTTTGGGTATTGTTTGGGATTATTTTATAACATATAAATTTTGTTTAATAAATCTTGTTCGGGATGAAAATTCTGATTTGTTGGGTTATTGGTGTGCCACTAGGTCTTAAAGAGGTTTTTTAAGGGTTTAAGGTGTAAAACTTTATTGTACTTCTTGAAAGTGATCTTGAAAACATGTGTGTTTCATGTGGATCTTCCGTACTGTTGTTTGAGGTATTTGTATAACACATGGGGGTTGTTTAATAAATGTTTTTGGAGCTTCCAATTCTGTTTTGAATTTTTAATGATGTGATTTTGTCCTTGAAATATGGTTTTGAAATGGGTTTTATTTGAAAAGCTTTGGTACACTATTTAGAATTGTTTTATGAAAGTTTTGAGTGGTTTAATGATTTATGTAAGAGGTGAAACCATATTGGAAAACTATTTTGGATTGTTTATACATTCAAATGAACCATTTTAAATGTGAATAGTTTTGTTATGTTATGTTTATCATATTTTTAGGGACTTCATAAAATTGTTAAAGGATGTGTTGGATTGTGAAAGTTATGAAAAAAGTGTTGTGGGCTATTTTGGTGTGAGTTTGATTTCAAAATGAATTTGAATGAAAAGTTAAATTTGTGACTTGTGTGATGTTCATGGGTCTATTTGGATAATTTGTGATGTGGAAGTTATATTTTCATGTTAAAAGTATATTTCTTGGCTTGTTGAACTTGTTTGAGCACAAAGGGAAAACCCGGGTATCTAGGTGGGTGGACGTGTACTAGTATGCTAGTGAATTTGTGAGGTTTGGCCTCAGTTTCACATAGCAGGATTGATGCTTAAAAATCTAACTAAACTATGATGATGATGATTGGGGCCCACTAGGTTATGGGTATGTTCCCTACTAGTGGCTCGTGCATGAGAACGGATAATTTTTGTGGTTACTCTCACCGAGATACGAGGTACCTGGGACCCACAGCTAGCTAGTGCTTAGGGGTTATTTCCTATTGGTTGTGCTCATTAGATCTTTTATACTTACCATCGGTATACGGTATGTTTGGCTAGAAAAAACAGTATCTTTTGAATTTATTTTAAAAGTTTTGATTCTTTAAATTAGCCCACTTGAAAACTGTTTTTTTTTAAGTTGCATCTTTTAAAATTGTAACTAGAAATTACATGTTTTTGAAAACTTGCATGCTTTTCGTCTTTGAATATTTATCACAGGGAATCTCTTGGTTTTCGTATCCTACTGGGCATTGTCTCACACCCTACTTACACCCTTGGGTGTAAGTAGACTTGGTTTTTTTTGTCGCAGGTTTGGTTATAACATTTGTGCCAACAGTTCGGGTTTTCACTGATCATTCATAATGCGGTGTTGTGGAGATGGCTTGAGGGAAATGCCTCTTGCCATGTTGAGGTTCTTGGGTTGTTAATTTTTTTTGTTTTGTTCCTTTTTTATAGTCTTGTTGAGTTGTTTTAGACTATGTAATTCAGTTCTGATTTTCTGTAAAACATTGTTTGGTTTGAAAAATCCAGATTTGTTTCATTGGATTCTGTTGTTGTTTTATATTTATAAACTCAGGTAAATCGTTCCCAATTTTCATTTTATGATACCCGGGCACTTGTTCCAGCCCATGGGGATTGGGAACGCCCTTCGGGTCTTGCCATGGACCGGGTCGGGTGCCGATTTGGAAGGCGACCAGATTTGGTTCGTGACATGATTTATATCATTCTAGTTTACCCTTGCTAAGTATCTTAGTTTACCCTTTATAATATTTATTTTACCAAGATATGAAGATAAGATTTATGTAAGATGTTCCAAAAAGGGGTTCCAGCTATGAATGAATAAGTGAGAGATGATGAAGAAGTTTTGTGAATGAGTTATTTATTTATCGTAGTATATGAAGTCACTAAACCTAAAACAATTATTGAATGATTTTTAATAGTTATGTAATGTACATTATTCTATTTAGATGTAATATCATTGTTTGAAAACTATAGATCATTAGAAAAAAACTCCATTTATTACAAATTGGTACACCACATATATCTAACATTCAACATAACTCGTGAAATTTGAACTCTTCAGTCTCTATAATACCCCAAAACACTAGATTCCAAATAATAATATTATCAAATTCACACTCTAAGATCAATTAAATATAAATAAAAACAATATTATAACTCCTTCTACTCCAAGATTTAAAAAATTATAATATCCCTTAGAATAACTAAGTTATAATAATGGGAATTATTATAATATAATACTATACTTAACATGAGAATTATAAAACCATCTCAATCAAGGATGAGACCTTATAGTAATATAATGTAAACTCATCCTTGAGTTATATATTTATGAACACTGATTTAATGTCCATTTGAGACACTATAACAATAGTGAGAATATATTTCATGATAAATAGAAACCTATTATTTCCATATGACTTGAGAAAAGACCACATGAAATCTTAACCATCAGTATGAGATTAAACCTATTAAAATATAGGTTTTCCTCAGGTGAGTCGTCCAAAAAAATTAAATTTGTTTAAAAGAATTTCTACCATTACATTCAAATTTTTAGGATGTGACATATACACCCAATTCAAAGTAGTGTAAATCCTGTTTTTCTTTCATTTTTTCTATCTTATCCTGTTTTTTTATTTCTTTATAAAAATTATTTCACTCAATAAGAGAATATATGATGATATGATTGTAATTGATAAATAAAACTTTTCTTTAGATATATTATTTTTGAATTAAATTTATTCTCTATCATAACATAAGAAATTTTTCATGAGATATATTTTTTTCAATTAATTTGTTTAATGAAATCACTATTTAATATTTTATTTTTTTGAAACATTTTATATCACTTAATCTATAATATAATTATATTAATCACTTGTAGACTTAATATATTCATATATATCATTTTTTACTAAGAAACTTTGGTTTTATTTAATGAAAACATTTTGTATAGTTTTTATATTTTCCACACCAACCATGAGATTCCTTAATAGAATAATGGGAATTACATAACATAATTATATTATTTTAACTGTCTCTTTATATTAAACATAGATATATTAACTTTATCCCCCTATATTATGATTTATTTTTTATAGATAATGTTATATATCATATGTTAACAAATATTATTTGTATATATATAATCTAAAACACTAAGATAATCCCCTAAATTAAAATCTAATTATTTTAAAATAATTTCCCTCAAAATACAATGTTGTTTTTTGTGATTTTAAACACATTAATTGTGACAACCCCAGTATCTAGGGTGCCTCATGAGACATGATATGCTTAGCATTTCATTACAACATTTACAAAAAAAAATATCATGTCTCATGACTACAGAAGATCGCGAGGCTTAGGATTCTGGGAAACCAGCTGCTCTGATAAACTTCATCACTACATTCCATGCCTGAAAAATTTTAAAAAAAACGTAGGGTGAGCAAAAATGCCCAGTAAGGGGTTTTAAAAAACATTTTAAGAAAATCCTTTCTCAAATAATACCTTTTTGAAGAAAATAAAACACTTTGATAAATCTAAAACATTATCTTTTCTTAAAACATGAGATCCATTTTTCTTTGAAAACCACTTGCACAAAGAAGCACGTACTTGAAATGAGCTTAAATATAAACATGATCAGAGTGCGCAATATAAGAAGAATAAATAATGCATAATGCTAAAAACAAAGTTACTTTACTTCTAAAAGAATTCTATGACTAAACAGGGAAGACATTCATATCATGGATCATGAGTAAAATGCAGATCATCTAACAGTTTACCATATGAACACAGTTCTTATTGCATAAAGTACATTTTCATGATCTTGGGAGTTTTCAACTAGGGGTTGTCCTGTTAGTTGAACTAACCCCTGGTTAACCTTTATCATTACATGCAGAGGGGATGCATAATACTGGACTTTGTCAAGACCTCGCGTCATGACCTTAAAACATAACTTTAGTACGGGTCAAGGCCAAACGCCAATCCCGTTTCCCATGGTAGCACGAGTCAAGGCTATTCGCCACGACCGTTGCATGTGATAGCACGAGCCAAGGATATTCGCCAAGACCGTTGAACATGATAGCAAGAGACAAGTCTATTCTCCAAGACCGTTGCACATGAAGTCTCATGAGACTCTTGCTTTACCCAATGCATTGGAGCGCTGTATAATTCCGGGCGCACCCGTCCATAAATATTTAAGTCCTATACATCCCTCTCATATCTTGACTTGGTCATTCATTCATGGGGTTCCATACATTCATAATCAAAACTCCTTTTTACATACATATTCATGACTTGAAGGGGATCATAACGTAGATGTAAAAAGAACTAGGCTATTGGCTTCAGATTAAACATTGATGCAAATAAATTAAATCAACTTACTCTTGCACATGCAAAATAACTAGAATACTAAACATAGCGGATTGTCATGTAAAATTTCATCATGTTCATTAAATAAATCCATAAATTCATATTTCATATCTTTAAACATGCAAAACACATTCTTTACAAGTATAAGTTTCATTGAGGGTACTTAAATTTTCAGGTTAAGCCGGTCCACCGGTGCGATACACATGTTGGCTTAGCATCAATTAAAATTATTAGAAACTTATGTGTCTATAATTATATATATATATAACCAAGTCCTGATAATAATTAAATAAAAAAAAGGTTTTGGAAACTGAAATTTTGAAAACACATTCACTTGGAAACATATAAATTCTTAAGGGGGGGTTCATGCCACACATTTTTACAAAAAGTGCACGAATTGTCAAAACGCTGATAAATGAATATTTTCAAGCTAGAAAAGTCATTTTGACATTAAACCAATCCTGAAACTTCACCATATATATATATATAACCATATATATAAATAGTCTTAGCATCTCCCTTGGATTAATAGTTTTAAAGGGCATATATAATTTTAGTAACTCATCACGTTATACCAAAAGTACTAAAACATATTAATCATACTCATTCATCATATATTATGAAAAATAGGTGTATGCGTTCAAAGTTATTTATATACATTTAGGTACACATATACATACCAAAATAATATATATATATATATATATATATAGTCTACCTGAAACTAAAACAAGTAAAACGTTAATATCCTTTTTCTTATATAAAGGAAAGAACCAGTTATCAATTTCAGAATATTCCTTATAAGAAAAAAAATGGATTACAAAAAGATATGGTTTATGGAATTATACATATATATATATATATATAAACCGTATATACGTACATATAACCATCGAAGTGAATGGAAAGAAGCAAAGGGATTTCCCTTCGCTGTAATGGCCCTGGTTTTGGAACTCCAAACTGAAGCGGACTAGAACATTCCTCAAAATCAAGCCTATGTGTATGAAAAAGATGTATATACATATATGTTTATATATAAACATATATATAGATATAAATACCGAAGCTAAAAAAAATAAACACAACATGGCTTGACCCTTACCTAAACGATGAGGAGGAGGAGAGAACGAGGCAGCAACGAGGTCCAGAAGCCGAAGAGGGAGCCGGTCCTTCGGTGCAACAGGGAGTCTTAAAAAAACGAAGAAGAAGAAGGGGAAGTCTTTGGGCGAGGAGAGGCGACGATGGAACCGAGACCAGGAAATAAAGGGGGCGGCGCCGACTTCGTGGAAGAAAAAGAGAGCGGGTGACCGTTGACGGCTCGGGAAGAGGAATCATGTGGCTACGGTCGACCCAGGCGGAGAGAACAAAGCCTTACCCCCTGGTTTGGTGCGCATGCGAAGAAGAAGGAGCTGCGGGGGAGAGAGAGACGCGAAATCGATGGACGGCCCAGATTGAAAGAGGGAGAGATCGAACGGCCTGCCGTCGACGCGGGGTTTTAAAAAAAAACTAGTGGTTTCGTTTTTTCTTTTTAACGTATTACATATTATACTTGATTATTTTATTTCAACGTTTTTGTCTAAAAAAAAGTTATTTTATTGTTTTATTAAACTTATTATAAAAATCAATAATTCAACCTTATCAATAAACTAATATTATCCTAAGTCAAGGGTTATAAATACCCCTATATATTAAACTATTAAACCCTTATTTTAAACATAAGTTATATTTTCATTTTTCTCTATTTCTTTTTATCAAAACATATAATTTAATAATTAATGATACTTATCTAAATTCAAATTTACATGCTAACAAAAATATTATTTAACCCAAATTTTCAAAGTAATAAATTTTTATTTTATAGTGAAGAAAACATAATTTTATAAAGTATGGTAACTTAAGATAATTGTGCTAACATGAAAATATATATATAAATATGTATATATATATATTATAATTTCCTTTGTTCGTTAATTAACTTAATATTCTCAATTAAGGATTATTTTTAAACATAACTATATTTAATCAAAGTGTGTTGATATAATTACGAAATACGTGAATATAAGAAACCGTAGTTTCCAAAATAGTTAACAAAGGTCAAATTATAAAAGAAATAATATATCTAATTTGATGCAACATATATAACTCATAAAATATAAATCCGTCAGGTTTAATATAACTAGAAAATAAAATTTATTGTTCAAATTGATATGCATAGTGGTAAAAAAACAATAATATTAAAAAAAAAATTGTTTTGAAATGTAAAATAAAATTATCATTTTTGGGAAAACAAGAGGTAAATTAACTAAATTAACATTGATGTAATTTTGAAATATTAAATCAAAATACACACTTATCATACCGATCCTTTTTGGGGTAAATCATCATATTTCCAACGGTCAACATAGAGGATAAGGATACCCAACGGTCAAAATAAACCAACGGTCGAAAATATAGCCGTTCGGGGTTCAACGGCCATATTAGGGTTCTTATAAAAAGAAAGGTTTGGTCTCGGGTGTCCCTTACCCCAAGTGACCGAAGGACAAAAAGGAAGATGTTTCATGTGATCCCCTTGGTGTTGAGCACGGTCGCGGTGGCTTCAGCAATCCTTATGTTTCTTATGATGGATGCTCAAAACCCCTACCGCATTCTCGGGCTCTTAGTAGTTTTAAGCAGTCTTCCCATTATTGTAATCGGGTTCTTGGTTGGAATATTTGGTTAGTGAGCTTTTCTTGTAGCCCGAAAAATGTAAGACCCTTCAGCGTTGAGTTCATTAAATAAAAGTTACGTGTTTTTATATTTTACATTCTGATTGTTTTAGAGAGAGACTTCAAAAGCACAAAATGCCGAATTTTCATTTAAGAGGTTTGAAAACTTCTGGGTGTTACATTAATTTTCTAATTTATACTCATTTGTATGAATATTTTATAGTACCTTGGATTTATATTTGGTCTTAGCCACAATATTTATTCCCTTATATGCCTCATTAATTTTAGGTTCTACATCCCCATAACTTGATTTAAAAATGAGATTTTTCCATAATTCCAAATGTAATCTCCATATATCCATTTTTTTACTAAATATACATTCATAAATGAAGGATTTTCTATCTGACATGATATTTTAGGTTACCATAGAATTTTCTACATGAATTTTGATAAAATAAAAATGTATATCTATTTTTTGGGTATGTTCTTAGTTCCATTTTAATGAATTTTAAAATTCATATAGAATGCACTCAATTTATTATTATCTTCCAATAATTGTTTCATATAAATAATTAAATCCATACTCAGTGAAACCAATTCTTTTATTTTAACATAAATTTTTAAATTTTTTGTGAGATTATATTTATTATGATTTATAATCATGCCAAAAAAATTTTATGTGTTCCATAAAATCTTATTCCTGAATATATTTTTATGAGTTAATTTAATTTTTCATGATTATATTATAAAATTCATGAATCATGTTTAAATATAATATCAAATAACTCCATAAAAATTGAAAAACATTTATTCTTATTTGAATTCATTAAATTTATCTTCACTAAATTGTCCATCTTAATTTGAGGAGATTTTAGATTTCATCGAAATTTATAAAAATAGTGTATTTCCATTATTAATTTTGATTTATTACTCCTTTTAAAATTATTCATAAAAAGTTAAAATATAATTTTATCATACAAAATAATTTTTATTTGTAGAGTTAAACATTCCATTTACATTCATGAATATTCCACTACATTGGTGAATTTGAATACTCTTTCTCATTGACCATTTTCTGTGTGGATTATCATTTTGATATTATTGTTTATTAATATGGATACTATATAAAATATGTATAATTTTTCCCAAATTAAGACCCTTAATATTTATTTTTCATTTGAAAATATATTTTCCTCCATACAAACATTTAGATAATATTTATATAGACATGTTAATGATTATAGAATCATCCATTGGTTTTGAATCATAATGGAGTGGCTATATTTTTGGTATTTGAGTTATATTAATGATGTATCCTATATTTTTATTTAAATTTATTAACCTTGGATAGCCTCAGGATCATATCATTTTCAAT
This sequence comes from Viscum album, assembly GCA_963277665.1. Lineage (NCBI taxonomy): Eukaryota > Viridiplantae > Streptophyta > Magnoliopsida > Santalales > Viscaceae > Viscum > Viscum album. The sequence goes on from OY728158.1 coordinate 439,918,991, forward strand.
CAAGTTATTTTTCAAATCATTAATGTAAAACTAATCCACATATTGATCCACTGAGAAATTTTTTCAATAATAAATTTTATTGTAATAATTTACATTAGCTTATTTATTGTTGGAGAATCTTCAAGAACTACATAATTATATAAAATAAATTCAATAATTTTGAACTATTAAATAAGAACACATCTAAAAATTAATCACTTATATTTTGGATATAATCACATTATAGAGTATACTTTTCTAATCATGATTCAAAGAAATGTTGATCTACTAAATGAAATTAATGATCGTTTAACATTAATTTCTTCCATTGTTTTAGATCATATGAGTTTTGTAAATTTTTCATCAAGGAAAAAAAGAGTACTTCCTAGAAGGATCCTATATCATATTTAAATTTGAAATTTTCTTTATAATTGTTATTTTTTCAAAACTTTATAATTATTATACAATATAAATAAAATGATAATATTATTCAGGATAAGGAAGACAAGTTTTGTAATAAGTTCCTATTTCCAAAAATGAAATAATTTTTATTTGAATGTATAAATTCATTTACGTCTATATGTGAATTTTAAAGGAAAAAAGGAATATTACGTCTATAAAATCTAATTTTTTTGCATTCTATCTGGAATGTAGGATATGAAAAAAAAAGACGTGGTTGAGAATATTTGATATATAAAGTTTGTAATAATTCATATAAAATTAGACATTTATGTATTTCTTATAGTCATTTTATAATTTATAATGTTTGGTATTTTATAGCTTCACTCGCACTACCTACCTCTTTATCTTGTTCTTATTAAATAAAATAATGACTAGCAAGTTCTTTATACACTCTTGGTATAATAAATATTAAAACAAGTCTCAAAAATTTTATCAATTTTCCACAGTTATATTTAAATACATCCAATGGTTTATTAGGTGTAAACTTTTATTCCTATGGTAACCCAAGCTAAAAATTAATAAATTATTCATTTGTTTTATTCATTAGTTAATATCCCTAATAGATATTATCACAATAAAATGATATAATAGTTTAGTTTCTTTGATAAATGAATCATAAATATTTTTTTATGAAACAACTGTACATTTCTCAATAACCAATAACTTATAAACCCTTTTCTAGACATAACATTTAATAGACATAGATTCATAATTATGTGACTGAATGCATTATAATGAGGGGACCTTGAATGATCTATAAATAAAAAATTAATTTCTTGTTATAACTATTAGATAATAAACCTGAGGTAAAACATGATAATAAGATAAATATCATATAAAAAACATAATATTATAATTGAAATTAATAAAATATTACATAGCACTTAGGATAATAGAATAAAAAAATACCAAAGAATGTTCATCAAAAACATAAATTTGAAAAACAAAATATAAATAAATAAAATATGAAATCATAATAAAATAAATTTGAATATCATTAGATCATTAAATATCCTAATTTTTTTATAATTAACATAATAATTTTTTTAAAAAGGATCAAAAATATAATAATTGGAAGATATTCAAAATAAATCTAAAATTTTCTACCCATTTATTTTGGTAGCAAATCCATATATGTTCAGAATTTAGTTTATGAAAAAATTTTGGTCTGTTTATTATTCATTATCACATGACATATGAAAACATAACTAATAAATTGGAGGGAAATATAACCGATCTCCCAACATCATTTTTGCATATGAGTTTCACGTAAAATAAATTTTTTATCTTATTATGATTAACTCATGTGAATGAATTTGATTCTAAACACTTAAAACTATTATCATAGTTATAAAAAAACCAATTGAAATTGAAACGGAATATCCTAAAAGGTGTATTTATGAAAATTACAAATATTTTTATTGAGATTTTTTTATATTGTATAATAATCTATTTAAATTCGAAGTGATGAAAAATTATGTTTCTTTAAATTTTCATGTTAATATTATCTTAAAAATGATTTATTACATTGTGAAATTTTAAAAACAATTCTTTTAAGATAATAATAAAACATACTAAAACTATACACCAATTAAAATTCCAAAAATATATTGTCAATAAAAATAAAACATATCTAAAATGTATAACGTGGAGGGGATAAATAAAATCTCATAGAAAAGTAAAAGAATTAAATTTTTAAAACTATCATTATTAAAAATACACATTGTTAAAATGGGAATTGAGAAAATTATTTTAAAATTCTGTGTGTGGAATAAAATTACCATTGTTATTTAAGGAAAATTTCACTTGGGTACTTAAAACATTAGTGGGAAAAAATAACATTAATATAGAGGAAAATACATTAAAATAAATCTTAATAATTCATGATAAAATTATATATAAAAAACAATATATTTAATAAGATAAGTGGATTTATTGTGAGACTAGTGTTACCGAGAAAAGAATATTGAAATTAAATATATCATCATTGTTTGATATAATATATCAATTTAGATAGATAATTTTACAACATTAGAGATTATAAAATAAGACAAATATTTGAGTCCTGAAAACCCTTACAATTTTCCATCATAGTTGAATGTGCTCTAACATCCTATAAATAAAATATATATATAACCATTTATAATTTAATAACCATAATAAAACATGAAAATATTTATAAATGAAACTTATAATCATTACATTGATGTGTATTAGTATGTTTTTTCAAATTTTATCACATCATGTTTTTTTAGTTTTTATCATTTGTATAAGTTCCCGTAGAGAAGTAATCTCATTTTTTATTAATCAAAATATCTTTTTTATGAATTTATTAATTTTACTATAATGGATTACTAATAATTATAAATGAATTCTCAATTTCCCTTTGTGAGTATTTCAGTCTATATCCCTAAGGATGAAATTGAAAATTTATTGGCTTCAATGATTAACATAACCATTGAAAACTATTTTATAATTATTTATTTAAATTTTTATGTATCATTTTTATGAGATTATTTTAAATAATTATATAATAATAAATCAGTAATTATGTTTTCCAAGAAATTTATGTTATAATATCACAACATTGATTCTATAAGAGGCTAAACTGAGGAAAACATGAACGTACAAAAATCAATGTTTGATTACAATAATAAATGTAGTTTTATTATAATAATATGATATTAATGTATAATTCTGATATTATCTAAATATTTTTAATATGGTGACTTATATTTTATTTTTAAGTAATAAATAAAAAATAATCATGGTGAAAAATGAGAAATGATAATTTATGGAGGTGTAAGTTTGCACAAAACATGACTAATGTTTTTATTTCATGAATAATGTGAGGTAATTATAGTATATGAATGTTAAAAATAGAAAATTATAGGTATATTATAGATATGATATTTATTTAACCACAAGTCCATTTGTACAATCAATAATGGTAATATAAAAAATGCTGAAGAGGTAGATTCATTATAAGGCCCTGACCTTAAACCTTACTTAATATTGAATTAAATGAATAATTCACATTGAGGATCTTTTCAGGTTTAGAGTTTTAGAGAATTAGAACATAACTACTACATCTCAAAATATTACAAAGTAGACACTTCTACTAAGTTTACATAGAATAAAAAAAACTCTTAAAAAGAAACATGTCTAGTTCCAAGTTTTATATAGCATGACTTTCCCTTGATCCCATCATTGACCCTATTCCACATTAGGTCCTGTGAAAAACATTTCAAAAAAACTTGGGGTGAGCATAAATAGCTCAGTAAGGGATACACAAAGAATGAAAACTGTTATTTTATCAAAACAACAAGTAAACCATGTATACTTTATCAAAGTAATACTTTTCACCTTTATGAAGTAGTAAAAATTCTTTAATGAATAAAAGATTAGTACTTACGCTTTTGTAACCAAAATATTACCATAAAACCCATAAAAAGATCACATAACATATAAAGGTAACTTGGGACATAAACATACTTAAGTGGAATAACCATACGGTCAACTTCCACACATATCACTTAATGGAATAGCCATACGGACAACTTCCATACATACTTAATGTAATAGCCATACGGCCGACTTCCATACCCAATGCAATGGAGGTTATAACGTAACCACCCGTCCTGGTATTCCCGGCACCACCCGTCATATGGTTTATCACGTAACCACCCGTCAAATGTCCAAGTACCATTATAAAAATCATAAGACATAAAACAAATATAATTGAAAGAAAAAATTTCCACACTTTGATCACAATATAACACTTAAATATATTGACATAACAAATCCATTATAAAAACCATTTTCAATACCAAAATACATAAATGATTATATGGTATTTATTTCATTTTTAAAAAACCTTACGGCTTTTCTCAGGAAGCCAAAGACCAAATAATACTCGCGGCGGCAGAAAAGGTCATTGTCACCGCGTACGTTAAAAGAAACATTCCTTTTTGTCGTTTTGTAAAACTCTTCGTAGAAAAAGATTCCTTTTGTATAAAAGTAAAACTAAAATGGGTTTATACACCGTATAAAATAAAGTTGTGTATAAAACGAAATATGCCTCAATGAGAGGATATTGGGATGAAGTCCCTTACCTCGAGTCCGACTTGACTCGATCGTTCTTTAACGTCCTGAATAATAAACTTGAGTTAATTTCTACTTGCTTAAGAACCCTTTTCAAGCTTATTATTCCTTTTATATCACTTATTTCCATGTTATAAACATTATGTAATCATTAAGTTAATAATGTTTGTTTTGTCGATATTTGGTTCTTAAGTCGAAAGTGGACTTCTTACAATTACATGTTCTTCGTGTGGTCAAGGGTTATTTATATCCAGAATGACATTCCTGATTTGGATATCATATATATCATATATATCTAGCATATACATGTATTTATAGTATCACATAATCATTTAGATGTAAGAAATGAAATGCACCGTTCATGGAGATGGTATGTCGTACGTACACATGAACGCTACTTTCATTTCTTTGTCATATTAATGGAATTAAAACTAAATGAGAGGTATGTATATTTTAATTCCAGAATTATATTCATCATTTAGATGTATCATTCATCATATATATCCATTATACACATGTACTTATAATAGTACATTACATTTGGGGATAAGAAATGAAATGCACCGTTCATGGAGACGGTAAGTCGTACGTACGCATGAACGCTACTTTCATTTCTATATCATACTTTAATGGAAATAAATAATAATTATATAGAGGTATATTATAATTCCAGTATAACATCATATATAATAACTTTAAATCCATCCTTTATACATCCCACATTTGGCATTAACGAATCACATCACTTTGAGGGGGCGGTAGTCCGCACTTCCTAAAAAGAAATTATCGTGTTTACCCACAATGGAAACCATAAAGGTATACCAAAAATGAAAAATAAAGAAGAATAAGGGAAACATAAACATAATATATATCATATATAAATAGAGTGACATCTTAATGGCCACCATTAAAGGTGTTTAAAATAATATTGAACAATCATCGTTTCGTGAGGCAGAAATTCACCAACCACAGAAACAGTATGTTCTTTAACCATTATATGTAGATGTGTGTAAGTGTAGATCGAATGATTATTATAAAAACATCCTATTATATTTAATATACTTTAGTTGTTACAAAAAAAATGAATAAAAAGAGTTTATGGGGTTGGAGAAGAAAAATAAAACAAAAGAACACAAGTGAACACATTACCTCAAAATCGGGTAACTCTATTAAATTTGAGCTCAAAGACTTCCTTGGGAAGACTTCTGCCCAAAGTGAGGCTTCAAGGAGTAATAGAGGGATGTGGAGAGAAACAATTGGCAGGGTTTGGCCAAGCCAAAGTCTTTGGAAGTGTGGGTAAAGAGGTAGAGGTGGGGGCCTTTTATAAGAGGAGAGGAGGGGCACTCTTGGAAAGTAAAGAAAAGTTACTTTATTTTAAAATGATATTCGGATTTAAGAGGTCCCACATTGATATAATTCTAGGATAAGGTGATAAGGGTTCTAAATATACCCATACAATAAGTTTTGGACATGTTTAGGTCATAGATTTTACATTATATTTTCATTTTATTTAAATCCATTATTAATGAGGTAATCGCTGCATCATCATTATGTCATAATTAATTTAATATATTTATTGTCTAAAAATTATAAAAAAAAATATCATGATTTATGAAATCTTTTTAGATTTATAATGAATATTTATAGTCAAAAATATGACTTGTATAACCCAATGTAAAAATTGTTTTAGTAAAACATCTCATGCTTGTGTCATTTTTACTTTTACATTAAATAAAAAGTTATTTAGGTCATTTCCCAACCAAAGTGGCTCCATGGGGTCCCCAAGTTGACCCATGGATTTTCTTGGTCTTACATGACACATATAATTAGGGTAGTACATGTGTCAAGCTCATCTCATATTATTAAAAAATTATTTTTACCTTAAACTGCTCTAATTACCTCTAATCGCGATTAAGAACTTAAAAGTTACTATTCACCAAAAAATTACTTTAATCTCATTGAACCACATTTTACTTCTTAATGAAAACCATGTATGTCGGATTTTTGAAAATCAAATCACATAAGTGACAAGGTTTCATTTAAATGAAAAATCAGTTTCTTTAACTACCACTTAGTGGTTTCACTATTCACCAAAAATTGATGTTTTTCAGAAAAATACCAAAACTTCACCCTAAACTATATTTGATATTCTGAATTCAAAAATGATGTCTATTTTACAAAATTCAAATCATATAAGTCACATTAATTAATTTAATAATTAATTCCCGTTTTCATGACAAATAGCGTGTTTTTATGAAACAATAAGTATCAAAAGATTGACACTAGTTTAAGTACGATTTCAAAGTGAAATTAATTCCAACGACCACTATTGGATTTAATGGTAAAAATATATTCTAATTTGACTTTAAAACCAATTCAAAAGATAATCTAATCATATAAATAAATTAGATTAAAAAGAGGTTTTGAATTAAAATACAACATTTTACACTATTCATTAAAAAAATGAACTTTATCGGAAAGATACCAAAAATTTACACAAAGTAAATTTTGATGTCCCGATTCTAAATAAGAGTTTTATTTGGTCCAATATAATGTATAAGAGTGAACAAAACTATATTTTATGATGGTTCTCCATCAAAAGGCGATAAGTGAACCTTTAGTGAAAATTAGGGTATAAATGCCTAAAATTGAATTCTTTCTGTATTTTAAGCGTTTATCTTTTATTAGATAAATGCAAAAACATTTAAAAAACATATATAATCATATTTTAGTTATTTCTATCCATTCCCTCCAATACAATGGCTACATGTTAACTACCATTTAAAATAATATTATTATATTACTAGTGTGCAACGTAAGTTTTCAAAGAAACTCATCGTTGCGTATCGAGTACGCTATCGAACATAGCAACCCCTTTAAAGTAAAATTAATATTTAATTCATAAATATTAATAAATATGAATATTCTTTATTCTTTATTTACCTAGGATGTTACATCCTTCCCCCCTTTTGGTAATTGCGTCCTCGCAATTTTATTCACTTATCAAAATAAGTGGGGGTATTTATCCCTCATAGCATTTTCAGATTCCCACGTTGCCTCTTCAACAATATGGATTTTCCAAAAAAACCTTTAACTATTGAATTAACTTATTTCGCAACACTTTCTCTCTTCAGTCAAGAATCTATACTGGTTGTTCTTCATAAGATAGGTTCTCCTCCAGCTGAACTACCTCTAGACTCAAAACATGAGATGGATCTAGCATATACTTCCTCAACATCGAAACATGAAAAACATTGTGTACCTGAGATAAAATTGGAGGTAATGCCACTCTGTATGCAACTGATCCAACTCTCTCCAGAATTTCATATGGTTCAGTGAACCTTGGACCCAGCTTTCCTTTCTTACCAAATCACATCACACTTTTACATGGAGAAACCTTGAGAAAAACATGATCACCTACCTTGAAAGATAGATCCTTCCTCCGGTTATCCACATAAATCTTCTGCCTTCTCTGATCTATTATCATGTGTTTCTGAATCAACTGAAATTTTTCTACCAACTCTTCTACCAATTCTGGTCCCATCAGCTTCCTTTCACCCACTTCATCCCAAAATGCTGGAGTTCGACACCGCTTCCCATATAATGCCTCAAATGGTGCCATCTGTATACTAGAATGAAAACTGTTATTATAAGAAAACTCAACCAAAGAAAGATGTTGGTCCCAAATTCCCTGATAATCCATCGAATAAGCTCGTAGCAGATCCTCCATGGTCTGAATTATTCGTTCTAACTGCCCATATGATTGCTAATGAAAAGCTGTACTAAAATTTAATTCAGTAACCAACGACTTGTAAAGGCCTTTCCAAAAGTTAGAAGTAAACGTGGGATCCCGATTAGATACAATGGAGAGGGGAACTCCATGTAACCTGACTATCTCTTTAAGATACAATCAAGAAAGTTGAACTAGAGAGAAAGTATCTCGAATAGGAAGGAAATGTGCAGATTTAGTCAATCGATCAACAATAACCCAGATTTCATTATTACCTCAAGATGTCCTCGGTAATCCCACATCAAAGTCCATGGATATGTTTTCCCATTTATACTCTGGCACTGGTAAAGCCTGAAGCATCCCTTTTGGTAACTGCTGCTCTGCTTTAACCTGCTAACAAGTCGAACACTTCACAGTAAAATCAGCAATATCTCTTTTCATTCCATCCCACCAGTAATACTCCTGCAGATCTCTGTACATCTTAGTACTTCCAGGATGAACTGAAAATGGGGAACTATGAGCCTCACATAACAACTCATTATTCAACTCTAAATCACAAGTCACACATAATCTCTTCCCAAAACTCAAAACACAATCATTATCAATGTTGAATTCAGGCAACTTACCCTTCTGAACTAGCTCTACCTTTTTCTGAAACTCACTGTCTTCCCTCTGTGCTTGCTTAATTCTGTCTGATTGGGATGATCTCACTGATACCTGAAACAAAACAGAATAACTTCTTGCACCAACAACTTCTATGCCAAAGTTCATCAAATCAAAAACCAAAGGATCTCGTTCCAAACGTAGCATGGTTAATGAAGCATTACTTTTTCGACTCAAAGCATCGTCCACTTTATTTTCTTTTCCTGGATGGTAGTGAATTGTACAACAATAATCCTTGATTAATTCTAGCCATCTCCTCTATCTCATGTTCAATTCTTTCTTAGTGAATATATACTTTAAACTTTTGTGATCAGTATATATTTCACACTTTACTCCATACAAATGATGCCTCAAAATTTTTAAAGCAAAAAACAACAGCAGCTAATTCCAAATCATGTGTAGGGTAATTTACCTCATGAGTTTTCAACTGACCTGAAGCATATGCAGTTACATGATCATTCTTCATAAGGACACAGCCAAGTCTCTTCAACGAAGCATCACTGTATATAACAAACTCACCATTCCTGGAAGGATGTGCTAAAAATGAAGCATTCACCAATCTTCTTTTCAACTCCTGAAAACAATCATCACATTCTTTTGTCTAGATGAACTTAACACCCTTCCAAGTTAGCTTAGTCATTGGACTAGATAACCGTGAAAAATTTTCAACAAACCTTCGGTAGTAACCTGCCAAACCAAGAAAACTATGAATCTCGGTTACATTTGTGGGTCTTGGCCATTATTCAACAACTTTTGTTTTAGCAGGATCAACAGTTATGCCATCTTTTGAAACAATGTGACCTAGGAAAGAAATTTGTTGTAACCAAAATTCAGACTTGCTGAATTTTCCATATATTTTATTTTCTTTTAAGGTTTGCAAGATAACACTTAAATAACTTTCATTCTCCTCTTTACTTTTAGAAAACACTAAAATATCATCAATAAAAACAACCAACATTTTTTACCTGAGTCAATTGAGCCATCACTGCAACAAACTGTTTAGTTCTGATTCTGACCATCTCAAGATACTGATTTGAAAGGTCATTTCTCTCTATATGCCTTCCCAGAAAAGATGTTTTATTTCCTCTATGAAAAACCATTCTTAAAAAACATGTCTCAGATGAAGAAACATGGTAATCTTCAAATGCTATATCATTTCAATCATACCATAAATTAACTTATAATTTAACAATTTTCTAACTCCTAAAGTTGTCTAAACCGACCTCTGATACCAACTATAAGGCCCCAGCCTTAAACCATACTTAATATTGACTTAAATGAATAATTCACATTGAGGATCTTTTCAGGTTTAGAGTTTTAGAGAATTAGACCATAACTACTACATCTTAAAAGATTACAAAGTAAACACTTCTACTAAGTTTCTATAGAATAAAAAAACTCTTAAAAAGAAACATGTCTAGTTCCAAGTTTTATATAGAATGACATTCCCTTGATCCTATCATTGACCCTATTACACATTAGGTCCAGCGAAAAACATTTCAAAAAAAACTTGGGGTGAGCATAAAGAGCTCAGTAGGGGGTACACAAAGAATGAAAACTGTTAGTTTATCAAAACAACAAGTAAACCATGTATAATTTATCAAAGTAATACTTTTCACCTTTATGAAGTAGTAAAAACTCTTCACTGAATAAAAGATCATTACTTACCCTTTTGTAACCAAAAGATTACCATAAAACCCATAAAAATCACATAACATATAAAGGTAACTTAGGACATAAACATACTTAAGTGGAATAACCATACGGTCGACTTCCACACATATCACTTAATGGAATTGCCATACGGCCAACTTCCATACATACTGAATGGAATAGCCATACGGCCGACTTCCATACCCAATGCATTTGAGGTTATAACGTAACCACCCATCCTGGTATTCACGGCACGACCCTTCATATGGTTTATCACGTAACCACCCGTGAAATGTCCATGTACCATTATAAAAATCATAAGACATAAAACAAATATAATGGAAAGAAAAAATTTCCACACTTTGGTCACAATATAACACTTAAATATATTGACATAACAAATCCATTATAAAAACCATTTTCAATACCAAAATACATAAAAGAGTATATGGTATTTATTTCATTTTAAAAAAACCTTACGGCTTGTTCAGGAAGCCAAAGACCAAATAATACTCGCGGCGTCGGAAAAGGTCATTGTCACCGTGTACGTTAAAAGAAACATTCCTTTTTGTCATTTTGTAAAACGCTTCATAGAAAAAGATTCCTTTTGTATAAAAGTAAAAGTAAAAGGGGTTTATACACCATATAAAATAAAGTTTTGTATAAAACTAAATATGCCTCAATGAAAGGAGATTGAGACGAAGTCCCTTACCTCGGGTCTGACTTGACTCGATCGTTCTTTAACGTCCTGAATAATAAACTTGAGTTAATTTCTACTTGATTAAGAACCTTTTTCAAGCTTATTATTCCTTTTATATAACTTATTTCCATGTTATAAACATTATGTAATCATTAAGTTAATAATGTTTGTTTTGTCGATATTTGGTTCTTAAGTCGAAAGTGGACTTCTTACAATTACATGTTGTTCGTGTGGTCAAGGGTTATTTATATCCAGAATGACATTCTTGATTTGGATATCATGTATATCATATATATCTAGCATATACATGTATTTATAGTATCACATAATCATTTAGAGGTAAGAAATGAAATGCATCGTTCCTGGAGACGGTAAGCTGTACGTACGCATGAACGCTACTTTCATTTCTTTGTCATATTAATGGAATTAAAACTAAATGAGAGTTATGTATATTTTAATTCTAGAATTATATTCATAATTTATATGTATCATTAATCATATATATCCATTATATACATGTACTTATAATAGTACATTACATTTGGGGATAATAAATGAAATGCACCGTTCATGGAGACGGTAATCCGTACGTACGCATGAACGCTACTTTCATTTCTATATCATAATTTAATGGAAAGAAATAATAATTATATAGTGGTATTTTATAATTACAGTATAAAATCATATATAATAACTTTAAATCCATCCTTTATACATCCCACATATGGCATTAACGAATCACATCACTTTGAGGGGGTGGTAGTCCGTACTTCCTAAAATGGAATTATCGTGTTTACCAACAATGGAAACCATAAAGGTATACCACAGATGAAAAATACAGAAGCATAAGGGAAACATAAACATAATATATATCATATATAAATATAGTGACATCTTAATGTCCACCATTAAAGCTGTTTAAAATAAGATTGAACAATCATCGTTTCGTGAGGTAGAAATTCGCCAACCACAGAAACAGTATGTTCTTTAACCATTAAATGTAGATGTGTGTAAGTGTAGCTCAAATTATTATTATAAAAACATCCTATTATATTTAATATACTGGATTTGTTACAAAATAAATGAATAAAAAGAGTTTAGGGGGTTGGAGAAGCAAAATAAAACAAAAGAACACAAGTGAACACATTACCTCAAAATCGGGTAACTCTCTTTGATTTGAGCTCAAAGGATTCCTTGGGAAGACTTCTGCACAAATTGAGGCTTCAAGGAGTAATAGAGGGATGTGGATAGACAAAATGGGCAGGGTTTGGCCTATCCAAAGGCTCTGGATGTGTGGGTAAAGAGGTAGAGGTGGGGGCCTTTTATAAGAGGAGAGGATGGGCACTCTTAGAAAGTAAAGAAACGTTACTTTATTTTAAAATGATATTCGGATTTAAGACATCCCACATTGATATAATTTGAGGATAAGGTGATAAGGATTCTAAATATACCCATCCAATAGGTTTTGGACATGTTTAGGTCATAGATGTTACATTATCTTTTCATTTTATTAAAATCAATTATTAATGAGGTAATCGCTGCATCATCATTATGTCATAAATACATTATTATATATAATGTCTAAAAATTATAAAAAAACTATCATGATTTAGGAAATCTTTTTATCTTTCTAATGAATATTTATAGTCAAAAATCTGACTTGTATAACCCCATGTAAACATTGTTTTAGTAAAACATCTCATGTTTGTGTCATTTTTACTTTTACATTAAATAAAAATTTATTTATGTCATTTCCCAACCAAAGTGGCTCCATGGGGTCCCCAAGTTGACCCATGGATTCTCTCAGTCGGCCATGATACATCCAATGAGGGTAGGACATGTTTCAAGCTCATCTCATATTATTAAAACATTATTTTTACCTTAAACTACACTAATTACCTCTAATCACGATTAAGAACTTAAAAGTTACTATTCACCAAAAAATTATTTTAATCTCATTGAACCACATTTTACTTCTTAATGACAACCATTTATGTCGGATTTTTGAAAATAAAATCACATAAGTGACAAAGTTTCATTTAAATGAGAAATCAGTTTCTTTAACTACCACTTAGTGGTTTCACTATTCATCAAAAATTGAAGTTTTTCAGAAAAGTACCAAAACATCACCCTAAACTATATTTGATATTCTGAATTCAAAAATGATGTCTATTTTACAAAATTAAAATCATATAAGTCACATTAATTAATTTAATAATTAATTCCCACTGTCATGACAAATAGCGTGTTTTTATGAAACAATAAGTATCAAAATATTGACACTAGTTTAAGTCCGATTTCAAAGTGAAATTAATTCCAACGAACACTATTGGATTTAATGGTAAAAATATACTCTAATTTCACTTTAAAACCAATTAAAAAGATAATCTAATCATATAAATAAATTAGATTAAAAAGTGGTTTTGAATTAAAATACAACATTTTACACTATTCATTAAAAAATGAACTTTATTGGAAAGATACCAAAAATTTACACAAAGTAAATTTTGATGTCCCGATTCTAAAGAAGAGTTTTATTTGGTCCAATAGAATTTATAAGAGTGAACAAAACTATATTTAATGATGTTTCACCATCAAAAGGCGATAAGTGAACCTTTAGTGAAAATTAGGGTATAAATGCCTAAAATTGAATTCTTTCCGTATTTTAAGCCTTTATATTTTATTGGATAAATGTAAAAACATTTAAAAAACATATATAATTATATTTTAGTTATTTCTATCCATTCCCGCCAATACAACGGCTACATGTTAACTACCATTTAAAATAATATTATTATATTACTAGTGTGCAACGTAAGTTTTCAAACAAACTCATCGTTGCATATCGAGTACGCTATCGAACATAGAAACCCCTTTAAAGTAAAATTAATATTTAATTCTTAAATATTAATAAATATGAAAATTCTTTATTCTTTATTTACCTGGGATGTTACATCCATAAATTCGGTAGTCAACACACACAATATTGACATGTTGGATAATTAAACGATAGAGAGGAATAAATAATTTTTATTCCAGTAATATAATTAAATATCAATATACTATATATAGTAATTTCATTTTACTTATATGGATATAAAATTGATATTAGGGGGAAAATAATATGAAATGACAAACAAAAGGGTAATTCTTACGTCCCGAGCCTGAGGTTTCTCCAAGAAAACACCCAGTAAATAGAGCCTCCATGATAAATAACAGTGAATTGGGGCCTAAGTAAATTTGGACAAGGTTCATAGCGAAACAAAATGATAGTTCTCCAATTATAAAATAGATGAAAACATTTTTATGTTGTTGAGGATTGGAGTCTGTATTATAATTGAAAAAAGTGAATTTTTTTTAGAACTATTCAATTTTCTATGATAACATTACACTATAAAAAAAATACATTACAAATTTATAAATAATATATTTCATAATTTCCATTGGACTATAAATAATTTATCATGATTTTTTAGAAAATATTATACATTTTTGTCATTATTTAAAATTTGATTTTTACATTTCTCATTATAATTTTTACCATGGAAACAAAATTATAACAATATAATTTATATATTTTTATAAGATAAGGTAAAAAACAGTTGAAAATTTTAATTTTAATATAAATTTATCTGGTATTTAATCGAATTAAATTTTATGTATAATAGAATTACCTATTAATTGAAATCATATAATTTATAGAAATATGGTTATTTAGTGAAAAATATGATTCCACAATTAAATTTTTTAAATCATATTTAGTATTTATTACTAAATGAAATATTGTTAATATATTTATATTTAGTTTTAATAAATATTTTTTAAATCTTATTGTATTTTATTAAATAAAAATTATTTTATGTTAATATGAAAATTATTTTATAAAAATAGTTTTACAATTTATGAACTAATTAAATTTAGAATATTTATTATTATTTTGATAAAAAGTGACCATTTTTCATTATTAGGACCTTATGATTTATAATTTAATTTTTTTTATGTTTCCATTTCTAATATTTCTAAAAATTAATTTTAATATAGGTAATTTATAACATATTAAATGAAATTTTAAGAAAGAAATTACTTCAGTTCTAAACCATCAATCATAGGTTTGTAATCTATAATCCATATTTTAATATTTTGAAATTAGGATATAAATATGTATTTTAAATCAAAAAAGTTTTTATAAAATTCTCTATCATAATTGAATAATATTAATTACATAAAATTTCAAAATGTTAAAAGAAAATTTATATTAAAGTAATACCATAATAATCATTTCAATAGAAAATTCCCCAAAATTCACCTGAAGTTAATAATTACATTGTAAATCGAAAATATATTTTCATTTAATATAATTAAAATGTTGACACTAATTTATTCAATCTATAATTTAAATTAAAAATGTTATGATAAAATATTTTTATTGAAAGGCAGTGTTTTGAAACATCATATATCCTATTTATTATTTCAAATCAGACTCTAGTTTAAATGATATTAATAATTTTTTTATAAAATAATATTTTGAATGTGTTAAATTTAAAAATATTATTATATATTTTTTAATACATCATAAAAAAGGTATTTTGAAATAAATTAATATTATAATGAAAATGATTTAATAACTACCACTATGTTCTTTAATTTATATTATATAGTTTAGTTTCAATGTAGTATTTATACTATATTATTTATCTGAATTTGTTATATACATCATTCGATATTTTAGTAATATTATTAAATTTTGTACATAACTTATGAATATATATATATATATAATTTCTTTATATCATAATTTTATTTTCATTATGAGTTATATTATTTTAAATTTTCTATATAAGCATACATAACTTTACTATAGCTATTGGATATATGCCCAATAAATAAATTTTCAATGACTATATTTTCAATAGATAACATTAATTCTAATGTATATAACTAAACTAAACATATTAAATTCATACATCTAGATTCTGTAGTTCCCACTTTAGATCTCACAACAAGATTTCACCTTTCTTGGTATTGTTTCTCATTGTTGATTTTTTTATACTAAGGGTGATTCTTAATGTTGATGTTGGTGCTAGGAAGAATCATTTCTAATTATTATATTATCACCTTTAAATAAACTACATCCTAATAATTGTAATTACCACTTACCAATTTGAGTAGATAAGGGAGTAAAAATTATAGTTATCTATTTAGATATAATTTTTGGAGACATATAAAACTTTTAAACATGGGAAAGATATATCATTACCCATAATAAACATAACACTAATATTTAATTTTGGTCCTACTATTTGGGTTAAGATAATACCATTATGTAATATGAAAACCCACATTATATAACTAATTTCTAGAGGTTGATTGTTATAATCAAATCGTTTACATAATATTAAAGAAAAATAATAATGTTTTTCCCATACACTAGACAATTTATCCATCTTGTAGATGGAACCAATGCATCAACAAAATGAAAATAAATTTATCTAAAGTTGGATAATGATATTTACAAAATGAAAATTCCTATAAATCTTAAATTGGAATACAATAAAAATAGTAGTGATAATTCATATCAAAATAAAATCATTTCTATGGTGATATAATTATCTTAGAAAAAATTTATATATATTAGAGTTCCAACAATCAAAATCAATACTGAAATATACCACACCGTATCAGAGGGTATATATAACATAAATACCATTATTGAATTCAATTGTAATTCATACTTACATCATTAATAACATAGTATCCCTTGAAAGCCACCTTGACTTTGTCTCCTTCCTCCATCAGTGCGGCTTCACCAGTAACCGGCAATGAGGGATTTGTACCCTCAAGAAGGTCTTCAGAAGGTGAAGAATGATCACCCCCCCCCCCCATTTAATAATCATTACAAGATTCAAACAGATTGTGTTTGATTGAACAATCTATGAAAACATGATAATGTTCAACAATATCACCCAAAAAAGTTTCTTTTTTTGGTTCTAGAGTATAATCACGTATGCAATTTCAATGAAAATCATGAGAGAGAATCTCTCCATTATATCATGAGGTTGATTTTTACCTTGGAAACAATCTTGTTAATTATGCCTTAAGATAAATAACATTTTATCGATTGTGAATGATGTGGTATGTGGTTTTGGGAGGAAAAAATTGTAAATATTAAAGAATAAAAATAATTGGATGGGTTTGTTATGAACTGGTTTTAGTGGCCACCAAATATTAGAAAAGAAAACGTAACTTTTATGAATACTATTTAATTTTCAATTATATGATGACATTATTCAATGTTTATTTCCTTCATTAGTTTTAATTAATTAATTAAATTGTGTGATTTTTTTATCAGAAGAATTTACACCATGGTTTTAAATATGTTTTCCATTATTTTCCAATATATTTTTATTTTTTTCCATTTTTTTCTTTACCATGGAAAGAAGTTTTTAACTATGTAATTTATATTTTACTATAAATATATTTTAACCCATATAAACAAATTTTTTTCTACTCAACATAATTTTATCATCCATTAATCAAAATACATTTACATATATAATAATATTAACTGTTATTTTAAATCTTTTAATATAATGTTTTTGGAGAAAATGAAAATTTCACTATTATAAGTTCTTAATCATATTTTTTATTGATTAATAATTTAATCAGTGTTAATATATTTATATATAAGATAATAAATATTTATAAATGATTAATTTATTTTTTTAGGAAAATATTACACATTGTTAATAAAATATTTCTTTTAGAGAAACAACAATACCATTATCTTGATAAATACCTTTATTCTTAAAAAGTGTATTTTTATGCATATTCATAAGAAATAATTTTTATATAATTATAACCTAATTATTCCAAATTTTATATTGATTTTTTTTAATATCAAAATATGATTTTAATTAATTATAATATTATAAATTAGAAATGTATTAATTTTTTTTGATAATATTCTCTTTCTTATAAAATATCAATCACAATTTTATAAATAATAAATCATATTTTAAAATTTATAATTTCAAATTATAAATTATAATTATTCAATAAAAAGTATCTATAAATATTTTATTCTTACATTTATTCTAACACTACCATAAAAAGAAAGAGTTTTTATAAAAGTAGTGTATATCACTATTATCATAAAAATCAAATTTTTTTGAAAAATATAAAATTTTATTCTTATTATCATTATAAAATTGTAAATTAAAAAATAATTTTCAGTTTTATGAAATTAAAATTTCAAAAGATATATTTTTATCTTTTAAATAAAAATATAAAATACAATGACAAACAAATTTTATAGAAAAATCTTGTATTTAAGTAATATATATTATTAGTATTTTTTAATATAAAATTCTAGTTCAAATGATTTAAATATAGTTTATATATATATATATATTTATATTATAAATGTTAACAACTTATCTATAAGGGAAAAATATACAATAATTGACATACGAGATATGTAAAATTCACATTACTTTTATTCTAAATACAAAAAAAAATTAAAAAAATTATGTTATATTCTAAATTAATATTTTAATACTAAACTAATATTAAAATATTTATTTTAAATTTATATGATAATAATTTAATTATTTTTTTAATAATATTATTAATATTTATTAAAAATTTGTAAATATAATAATAATATATATATTTATATATATTAATATTATATTATTATTTCATTGTGAGTTATATAATTTTATATTTAATACAAAATTTTAGACAAATATAGTCTTCTTATTGGTTATATTTTCAAATAACATATTTGTATTGACTATTTTTTAGGTCCATAATTGCAATGGATCAATTTCGTTCCTATATATGTATAACCATAATAAACATATTCCACCAAACTTACCAATTACATATTATTCATTTTTATATCTCACCGCATGATTTCCCATGTAGGGGTATTTTTCACAATAATTTCTTTTCTTATAGTAATGGAGATTATTAATAGTGATGTTAGTCTAACTATAATTCTAGTTGAAATGATATTTATATTTTCAATTTATATTCCCCATATAAATTTTACCATTTTAATGGATGTATTCATCCATTATGTGTAATAGTTAGTCTAATGTTATTTTTTTGTCACATTTTGATATGAGAAATATGTTATTATTAGTTGAAAGCCTATCTTTTGTTAATACTTACTTAATATATTTACATTCCACTGAAATAAATAGAAGAAATAATAGAATTTTAAAATAATTGATTATCGAAATAATATGGTTTCTAAAATCTAGGCTCACTACAGTCCCTCTTCTATGACCAATATAATATCAATTTTGGACTACATATTTTATTTAATGTTAGATATTACCATTATTTGTATCTATATACATATAAAAATCAATAATATAAATAAGATTTATAATACCAATGACTATTGATAGTGGTATTAGATTTCATGGGCTCATCAAGGCCATATATAAAATATATATCAAAATAAAAAACATATAATTAAAAAACATTCACTATTTTTATCCCCTCAAATATATTTCTATCTCCATTCTTTTTAAACTTGACTCTGAGACAATTGCCTCCACGTTGGAATAAAACTTTTAAATCCAATATCATTTTATTCCTCATTATGGAATCCACAGATTTTAATATACATTATCTTCAACCAGGAAATTTGTGATGCAGGTTTCCCAATTAAAATGTCATGGTACATAAAAACAAATTTAATTTCTTATGCTGAGTTGTTAGATCTACCGATTAATTATATATAATTTAGACAACCTCAACCATGGGAATTTAAAATATAGAACCTGATATATTATTAGAGACATATGCCTATTATAATTTCATATCTATAACTAAAAAATACATAGAGGCATGTGACTAGAGGAAGAATATTTTTTCATTGAATATTAATATTTTATTTTATAAATTCTTTCCATTTTGTCTTTTTTGGAGAATTATTGATTTTTTTCTCAAAAAACCCATCCTTTTTATAAAAACCTCATAACTAATCACATACCAACAAATAAATATCTATATTATCATTATATTAAACTTGAATAATCACCAAAAATAAAAAATTAATCATCAAATGAAAATATTTTTAAAAAGGCCACAATGTGACTCTCAGATAGACACAACACTATTTGTAAAGTGTTTTATTTATAGTTTTCTAAAAAATAATGTAATTATAAATACTATACTATCTAATTATAAATTTTTCTCCTTTTAACCAATTCTTATCCCAGCATGTTAATTATGATGTTCATATCAATATCAATAATTTTTATCAACTCTTCATTAAGAAAAATTGTATTGTTTGTTCTCATTGATATGATCAAATTATGTAGATGTTGATGGTTTTTAAAAATATTACTAATATAAAAAACTATAACATGTAATTGATTTTGAATCATTAATAATGATTTCAAACCGAAAAACATCTCAATAAAAATATTAAATGTTCCATATAGTGTAAGAAAATGGATAACATCATTAATTTGGGGAATAAATGTTTCATCCAAAATTGGAAAAGATATATGTTATTATAATAATTGTAAAACTGTTTAATCAATTTGGGATTAAGGTGAAAAATTATTTATTACATGATTAAATTTAGATGATTTAGATAATAAATTAATATAATGGGAAAAAATGAAATTATGATTAATCATTAACTAATGTAATTTTTATCGGAATAATAGTATATATGGTGAATAAGATATTATTGAAAGTACCTAAACAATGATATTTTTGATAAATGAAGATGATAAAGGGATATATTGTTATTTGATGGATTAAATAGATTTAGTGTGACAATAAGTATTTAAAATAATGTGAATGATGCACTGATTAAGATAACAATGAAATGAATAAAATAATAGTTTTATGAATAATGTATCAGATATTTGAGAAAATTTATAAGATAGGATGTTTTATTTAAAGTATTCATTTTATAAAGTTTGGAATTCATATAAGATGGTGAAAAGAACTAACAAAATAAATGATTTATTATTTTATTTTTAATAATAAATATTATCAATTATATGATTCAAATGACCATGACATGTCTGTGTATCCTTTTAAATAACAATCAATGGGAAATATGGTTATGATTCTCGAATGAATATAAAAATCATGAAATATATTTAATCTAGAAATATAAAATAATATTCCATTTTAATTATAAATTTAGAATATAAAATTTTTATGAATAATTATAATTTATATTATTAATGATATTTAATATTATCTTATATTAATTTTCATAAATAAACTTGGAAATTATCAGATGAAAGATAAAAAAATAATTTATTAGTAGACAAATATGTGGTTTTAGAAGATAATTGTCTTTCTATATATATAATTCAAGATTCTGGACTTAATTTTATATATTAGGGAGAGATAATTTTAAGTTTCTAGATGCTTCAAAAAACCATGTTTTAAGGGCTAATCCATTATTAGAAAATAATAATAGAATTATAAAAAATCAATAAAATTTAACCATGAATAAAGTTTTTCTATTGAATAAACATTATAAAAATCTTGAATTGTAAAATTATAATGAACTATGTATTAAAATTTATAGTTTCAATTTCATTTTTTCTAAAGAAAATTTATTTTACCATAGTTTTACATCAAAAAGGGTTTTAGTGGGCTCAACCAAGTGTTTCGCAGAACGTGGATTTATGGTGGAAATTTTCTAAGAAGTAGATATCCAACTACAAGCCTTAAATGAGGATACCCATCATAGAGTGTCCAATATCAAGGGGTAGAGATTCTTCTCATCGAAGTTGAATTCTTATGGGGATCCATTAAAGTTTCAATGGACCTATCTAGGTAGGATGGCTTATGAAAACCCCAATAGAGTTCTAATGGGGGAATTAACCCCACTTTTAGTTGAGTCAAATTATATAGTGACCCAACACCAAAATTTATTGAACATGTGTATAATACCATTACATTAGGATGATTACAATGAATCAAATCTTAAAGGAATTAATTAGTCTTGGTAAACTCGATTCATATATGAGTCATGTATTAAAAATAAATACAATCATTACATATTTTCTTTTTCATTCAAGGATATTATTCAATCTATATTATTATTAAATATATTTATTCCTATAATTGGTCGATACCTAGTGAAAGGAATCATAATATGGGTGATATCAAATAGTCCTTAAGAAAAAATTATAAAATAATAAATAATGAATCAACGAGAATAATCTAATGGAAAGGTAAATAATTGAACACAGATGACTTGATATTAATAAAATAAAATGTACGTGTACAATAAATATAGAAGTTAAAATAAATAAAAACAGATTTCATTCAATTAAATATATAAGGAATAATAATTATGGAATTTTAGGAAACTAAAACACAAGATATTTAATCAATGAACTATGAATACAATTCATTCATAGATATGTCTAAAAAAGTTCTAATGGATAAATAATAAATGAATCAAAATAAAGTCAATTCATGATTATTGGATTTCAAGAATCAAAAACATAAAGAATTGTACCATCAAGACCTTTCAAAATATTGTGTAGCTCTACATTTATAAACTTTCTTAATTTTTTCAGCTTTTTTGTCTCTTGAGAACATTTCGTTGCATTGAGGGGCTATATAATGAATGGTCCCCACTCTTCATTTTAGCTATAAATCATTACTCATATCAAATAATCAAAATAAATAATTTTCCTCATACAACAACCCTATCGAAGAAAAGATACAAATTTTTAAATATATCAAAAAATAATGAAATATCATTCAAAGTAAAAACTATATAAAAGATGGTACATAGTGAATGAAAAAATAAAATGCTTCAAAATTGAAATGGATATTTAGTGTAATTTCAATGTTAATTGATCCTAGGAAATTTAATATTTCATTTTGACTAAAATGGATCGAGGAAGTGAATTCCAATACTCTCTTTGGAAAAATAAATCATATTTATTCTACAGTTAAAATAAGGATCATATCAATACAACATATCCCATGATGAGTAGAAAAAAGGGGTTTTTGTATTTGATGAATGTGAATACTATAAAGATATCCTATGAAATCATTATGGAGTAAAATATCCTTTTTATAATGAAAAAAACTTTGAAAATAGATTTTTTTGAAAATAACTTATAGAAATAAAACATAAGAAATTAAAAATTTAAACATTAAAATGAAACGTATTAGAAATTAAGGTTTGTAAATCTATACATCATGTAAAAGGTAAAATGAACATTCATTTTTTAGGGTAAAATGGTTTTAAGATTCCCTGTTAAGAAATAAAAAATTCGATTGAAAACATTGGTAAAAGAGTAGAGGATAAAAATTTAATTAATAAATAATTATAAAAATTATAAAAACATTTTAATAAAGCATGGATTATAGAATAAAATAGGATCTCTGACTAAATATGGAAATAAAGTTCATTTGTCTTAAAAATGATTCTAACATATTTAATTTTGTAAATAGGGGAAAATGGTACTATTAATTGGAAATGGTCATGAAAAAATAGGGGGGAATAAAATTAATGGGTTTTTATACTACAATAAAACAATTCCCTCAAATAGAAATTTGTGTTCAAAAAATCCTAATCAATGCTATATTGTATAGTAAACATTTGAAAAGATGATAACATTTTTTAGATACTCAATAAATGTATAAATTATTTGTGCAAAATATAATACCACATAATATAGGTGGAAATAAATATATTGATACTAAAATGTTACTACACCAATAATCATAGAATATTAATGGAAACGAGGATGTTATATAACTAAAAGAATGATATTGGGTTATGAAATTATTTTCTACTTGGTAAAATATAACTCTAATACCCTTAGAAGGAATAGTAAAAATTTAATATTAGAATACCATGAATAAAATTATTTCATGATATAATATATTAAAAAGTGAAATAGATACACCACCTAAAAAAAATTATGCAAAACACAACATTTATTTCAAAGATGTAAAAAGTTAGATGAAAATCATTACCTTCTCTTTTCTACTTTGTGAATGGTCATTAAACACATTTATAATCGTTCGAAAACTATTAAAATCTTATTTATGAACCATATTGATGTTTAAAATATCTTATCATCAATTTTATAATAATATTTAATTATTTTCAATATTTCAATTATTAATTACATACTCATTTGAGTATGTCATGACTTTTCACTTGTTTTTATACATAATTAATTCATGATTCCCTTATCTCCATGATTTGAACCATTATTTAATTATAGATTTTAAGTATATATTAATATATTATAATGTTTAATATTTTTATATAATAAATGAAAATCATTTTTCATAGAGACAGTATGTCATATGTATGGATGAACGTTACTTTTATTTATTTGTCTTATTGAATGAATGAATAGAAAATTATATAAATTTCTATTTTAATTAACTATCATATCTATTTCAAATAGGTTAAATATTATTATTATAAACTTCATTTATATATTCCATTTATAGTGTGAACGAATCACATTTCTTTGAGGGGTGGTAGTCCACACTTCCACAAAATATTTTATCATATCCCCACATAATGAAGTGAATAATGGTATGTATTATAAAGAGATTAAAACATTATAAATATTTTATAAATATTTTATCTAAACATTATAAAAATATTTACCTCATATTTAACAACCATGAGAATTGGTAAAGGGAAAAAATAAACAACTTCGTTATGAGTGACGGCATTTTTTCGTACACATAAACAGTAAGTTTATTTCCCATTATAAAGACATGTATGTATGAGTAGGTCAGTCCCATAATATAAAAACATATCAGAATTTTGGTGATACTTTTTATTTTTTATAAAAAATAAATAAGAATCATTGAAAGTGTGGTTTAATAAATAAAACATATGATCTTCAAGGAATAGGTTACCTCTTATTTGAATAACACCATTAGGTTTTCACTAAAGGGATTACATTGGTATATTTATTCCCAAGATGAGGAATCAAGGTTGAGGGGAGGTATTTTTTTGAGATATTTGGTAAAATATTGGTCAATCCAATATGGATTGAGAGGTGTGAGGTAGTGGGTTGGCTGAGTTCCTTTTTATAATGGATGAAGAGTGGAACTATAGTAAATTTTGTAAAAGGGAATTTTACCCACATCTTTCCATTAATAGTGTCTCCAATAAGGATAAAAATTAATTTATTCGAATGATTGGGTCTAAATATGTTCATATAATGAATTTTTTAAAATTTTCAAGGTCATTATGACCCGTACGTTTATTGTTGTTTCCCTTATTAAGCTTAATTTATCATTAATCATTGTAACCAAGGGTAATTAATTTCCCTAATAGTATTGTTATATACCAACGTTGAAAATATTTGAAATTATAAATTATTATATTTAAAATATAGAATCCATTTTTTCAAATAATCCTCACTTATGTCACAGACATTAATTTAAATTTCATACTAAAGACGAGACAATTGTGGTTGTTTTTATAGAAAAAATGTTCAAAAGTTTTCTAGGTTTTTATATCCATTTTAAAATTGAAATTAATTCCAATCACCTATTTTATATTAAATAATAATGAACTTATATAATTATAATTTTAAAACAATTTCAAATTTGTTTTAGACGTATAAGAGAATTAGAATAAAAAAAATTGAATTAAAAAACAGTATTTTTTAATATTAATTAAAAGAAATAAACATTAATAAAACATATAAAAAATTAACCATAACCTAATATTTTTATTCCTAATTCAAATATGAATATTTTTCCACATATAAAGAAAATATAATTACAAAAAATTGGGTTCAAAATATGTTCTACATTAAAAGGTATTAAATGTGACATAATAAAAATATAAATTTTTTGTGTAATATTGGGTTTGGTTTTATGTCATGCTAGTAAAATATATTAGATAAATATAAAACAAATTATTTAATGGAAGAGGAAAACTCTATAAGGAGAAAACACCAGATAAGGATTCAAAGAAGGTTCATTCACTATAGTAGATGCTTTTTCATTTGGAAGAAGGAGATGGGATTGAATTGCCATCAGGACTAGCCTAGGAATGCATGGGAAGCCTTGTTGAATAGACCTATGAAGGTGGAGAGATGAAATCATCATATACAAGCTAGGGAATATTACTTCCATGTAGTTATAGTCTAGATATATCCTCTAAGAACTACAAGTCACGTAATATCTAAGACTATGTGCCTTATAATGTTTTCCCCTATATGGTTGAAAGGGGGGTTATCAGAATATAAATAAAAAGAAGGAATTCAGGACATTTAGGGGAGGATAAAATAGCATTCTGAGCATAAATATTATTTCATATAAAAAAATATCATATATATTCAGTTAGTCCATATAGTAATTTCTAATTAATTACTAACCAATTAATTGATTTTATATTTGTGTAAACCATATATTTTTATAAGTTAGATAATCATATGAAAAAAATATAATTAAACGACTAGGTTATATAATATTATATTTATTAATAATATTTAATTAATATATTACAATTAAGTAAAATCTAGTACTGTAAGTAACTCAAGACACAAAAGAATCTCATTATTTTTTACAATATAAGCTAACATAGTGTCATGTGTATTGCAAATTATAAAATATATTCCCTTTATTTAAAAAATTAAATATATTCAAAATTATCATAATATTTTATTCCCTTAAGATCATTATAGTGTGTCTCTTATATGATACCGAATACAATGTTCATATATTATATTTTTGGGGTGTTAAATTCACCCATCCATAATTATATTTATTCAACATCATTTAAACTCTATCATGGTGATATATTGTTTTATATTTCATATATTTGAGATTCCATATCATGATAGAAGTTCATAAAATATCCTATATAGAAGAGATATTGGTAAGTGAAAAGGTCACAATGAATATCATATAAATAGGTATCTATGTATGATAGCATTTGTGGAAATTATAGATAAATAATTCATAAAATGTATAAATATATGTGGGGATATATTAAGGTCTTTAAATTACAAACAAGTTAATGATCAATGTAAATTTCAGGTCCAAAATGTCATAAAACATTGATGATTTAGAAGACCAACATTTGAAAAACAATTAATAGTAAAACATTTTATTTTAAGATAACTTTTCTTAATGTTAAAAAAATAAATTACTACCTAGGAATATAAGTAAATATACATGTATGATATTTTTAAATTTAAGAGGAAATATTTAATCTTTTGGTTCTGCTACAATAAATTTCTAATTCGAACATTAATTTAAGAAATAGTCATCCAAAAATTAAATATGATCCATAAAGCACAAAAATAAACATTTAATGGATCCAAAATAAAATAAAATGGATAAATTTCTTTAAATTTGTGTCTAACTAGTTTTCGAATCCAATATAGTTTTTAAATTTATCTACAAAAAAATAAGTAATATTTTTTTATCATTAATATTTATTCGTTAATTTTTTTACTAAAAAAATTAAATAACATCTTAAACATTACGTAGGCTACTGGTTGGCATGAAAACCTTTTCATCATTCAATCATGGGTTTATGTCCCAAATACTTTTCATATTTGATAGGTTTTCAACAAGAATACATTTTGTCCTTTTATAAAACAATATTAATTTAATTTATATAATAAATTTGATGAAAACCCATTATATAATTTTAATAACTAAATAACCTTTTAAAAAAAATTAAATACAACTATAGTTCAAAAATACTCCGTCCATTAATTTCATGATAATTTCTAATTTGGCCTTCATTTTATCATTAATATCATATTTTGGATATTAGAATCATGAATCCTTATCTTCAATCAAAAAAAATTGTATTATTCTATGTCATTCATTATCAAAATAATCCAAAATGGTTTTCATAGATTATGTTAATTATCACGGAAATAACCACTGAGAGTGTAAAACTAGTTGTGCAGTGAGGCTCGTTTACATGTACCAGGTTAAGCCGAGTCAGGCCTTACTCACCATGTTCGTGCTTCTACTACATGGTACTTCAGTTCTAGAACCACTCCCAATTTTTGTATCCATACATAGATGTATTTCTTGTAAAAAACATATTCTACATGTAACAAAAAAATTTCCTGAACATTTTTTCTTATACAAAAAGTTACAACTTATTTCTATGTTCTATAATTTATGTATTTCTAAATATATTTTTTAAAAGGTTTCTACTTAAATTTATCTAATACCAACTATAGTGGCCTAACCCATGTATTCCAATATCCATTGTTTACAACCATTAAATTGGAATGAATAAAATGAATAAAATAGTAAAAGACTAAAGAGTTTAGTAGTCTTGGTAAACAAGATACATACATGAGTCATGTATTACAAATGAATAATCTAAATAAAACAAAATTATTTTGTCGGATAACATAATTCCAGCTATTGAATCATTTCATATTGTTCGTAGTATAATTCTTGGATTCTTGATGCAAGGAAGCATAATAAGGGGGATCCAAAATTCTTATCAAGGGAAAATTACAAAGGAATAAATAATTAATCAATATAAATAATCATATGGAAATGTAAATGGATGAAGACACATGTCATGATATCAATAAGTAGATAATGATTTTTATAATCAATATGTAAGTGTAAATAAATGGAAACAGAATCCATTCAAATAACCAGATAAGGAAAAATAAAAATTTAAAGGTAAGAAACTAAAACACATTGCATTTAATCAATTAACTGATAATGAAATGTATCCATAGATATGTCAATGAAACTTCTAGTTGATAAATAATAATTGACTCAAAATAAAGAAAATTCTTACTTATAGGATGTGATTTCATGGGCATATTAAAACACATATCATAATGTCATTTCAAATTGATGTTTAAACATCTCGTAGAAGGTTGTTTAATTTGTGAAACATATTTGCCTCATGAGAACATGTCAATGTATCATTGTTCAATTTATGGTCTAGGCCATACCCATAATTTCCTCTAAAAATAATTATTCATAAAGAATAATTAAAATAAATAATATTCCTTATGAAATAATGATATTTGAAATAAGATATAGATTTTTTAATACTTACTCAAATAATCAAATAAGTTTCAGGGTAAACACTTTATGATTGGTCCTATAAGATTCAAAAAAAAATTATATACATGAAAAATGTTATGGATATTTAGGGAAAATTCAATGTCAAATGATCATACGAAATTTCATATTTCATGTGGATAAAAAGGAAAAGTGGATGTGAATGTATATACATTACTTTGGAAAATCAATCATAAACCAAACAGTTGAAGAATAAAAATTTAACCAAAAAAATATATCCCAATTGGAGAATAAATAAATTTTTTTTGGTCTTAATTAATTTAAATACAATAAATATATTCTTTGAAAGCATTCTTTACAAAAATTATTATTTTATATTCAAAAAATATTTCAAGATAATTTTCATTGAAAATAATTTCATAAAATAATTTCATAAAAAATATACTTTTAAAAATTCAATGGCAGCTTCATTGAAATGGTTGTGGGTAAATATATCCATGTTGTATGAGGAAAAAATTTCATTCCGTTTCAATAGTAAAAATGTTAGAAAATTTATTTTTTTGAAAAAAAATAGAATATTCCTCTGAAATATTTGGTAAATTAAGAAAATGGTAAAAATTTCCTTATAATTTTTTACAGTAAAAATAATTTTTTTAATTTTTTAAATAACACATTGTTTTTATATGAAAACAAATTCTCCTACTAAAGAGAGAAACAAGGTTGAGATTTCAAGAAAATAGTTTCTAAAACATTTTAAGTATGAACGAGTTGAAAAATAATTCTATTACATGGAAAATTTAATGAATAACTCGAGGAGAGTAAAATAAAATTTATTATTATAAAATGATCAAATATTATCCTCTCATGTAAATTTAGGTATAAATATTCCCAACACAAAATGAGATTAAAAAGTAAACCATTATAATGATTATTATATGGATTTCAAAATCAATAAATGTGTAAATTATTTGTGTAATATGTAAATATAAATAATTAAGTGAAAATATAAATAATAACACTAAAATTGAATTACATTCACAATCTTAGAATATTAATGAAAATGAGAAAGTGTTATATCCCAAAAAAATAAATTGGGTTATGAAATTATTTTTCCCTAGTAAATTTCAACTTCAACTTCCATAGAGGAAATAATTAAAGCTAAAACACAAAATTACATTATTATTAATTAATTAATGATATAATATATAAAAATCTCCAATATATACACCATAAAAAAAATTAAGTGGTCAACATGAAATTTATCTTAGAACTGTAAAAAAATGAGATGAAAATATCCATCCTTGCACTTTATTATGTGTCAATGGATTTTTGCCCCTATATAATAATTTTACGAGTGTTACTAACTTATTTCAGAATATTATTCTTGATAAAATACCTTTTTAATAGTTTTATAAAAATAATTCAATATTTTCACTATTTTTGGGTATTAATTTTGTAGTCTATTGAGGATGTATTGATTTGTTACATGCTGTTATTATTATGTAGATCATGATTTAATAATCTCTGTAATGTAAACCATGATTAAATTATATATATTCAGTGTATATTTGTATAGAATAATATATAATATTTGGATATTAGACAATAAATTCACCATTCATGGTGACTGTAGGTCATACATCTGTTTGAACCCAATTTTCATATCATTATCCAATTAATACAGTGAATAGAAAATTATATATGTATATATTAAAATTCAATTGTTAGGTCAAAGTCAAACATGTTACATAATTTTCTTAAAATCACCCTATATACATGCCATGTATACTGTGAATAAATCACATCACTTTGAGGATGTGGTAGTCCACAATCCCATAAACAATGTTATCATATTCCCAAAAAAATATAGTGTATAAGTTATGTGTTGTAAAATTATTAAATAAGTATAAAAATTTATAAATATCATATATAACATATGTAAATAGAGTTTCGAATATAGTTTCTAATCATTAGAGGTGTTAATGTTGAAATGAACAACTTCAATTCAGGAGGGGGTTGTTCCCCCTACACTTTAAGAGTTAGTTTGATACCCATTATATGGAAATGTGTTTAGGTGTTGTTAAATATCATAACATAATGTTATATAATTATATTGAGGGTTATGATTTTTTTTTCTAATTATGAAATATAAAGAATTTAAGTAGTTTAGAAATAAATAAAATGAAAGATCATGAGGAAGGAGGTTACATCTTATTTGGGATACAACTTTTGGTTTGAACCCAAGGGATTCCATGAATGGATTTGTTGATAAGGTTATGATTATATGTTTCTAGGGGGGTTTTTAAATATATTCATGTAGATCATCAACAAGTGAATTTTTCTTGTGAATTGAAAGGAAGTGGGAGGGTGGAGTTCTTTTTGATAATGGCGGCAGAGTGATAGTCTTGTATTTTATATAAAAGGGAATTACACCAATGTTTTTATCATTGAAAGTTCCTCCATCAATTTCCAAAATTATCTCCAATGGAGTATAGTGTCAAAATATTTCCATAAAATATATTTTGGACAAGATTCATTGTCATTTTGTCCCTTATGTTTATGGTTTAGTCCCTTGTTAATCTAAATATCACCTTAATCGTTGCAACTAATATTAATTCAATTCACTAATATTTTTGTTAAAAAAATATCTTGACCATATTTAAAATTTTATACTATATTATTTTAAATATAGAATCCAATTTTTTAAAATCTAATATAATAATATACAAATATTAATTTAAATTTTATCCTGTAGTCAGGATAAAAATGCATTTTTTTTAAATAAAAAAGATCAAAATTTTAAAAAAAATTATAACCAATATTAAATTGAAATTTATTCTAGTGAAATAATATGGACTAATTAATAAAAAAATTATATTATTATACTTTATAAAAATGTTTAAATTTTATTTATCCTTAATAAATTAGAATAAAAATCAATTTTGAAGTAAAATTTAGCACTTTTCACTACTCATTAAAAAAAATAAAACATCATAAAAATATAAAATATCACAATAACAAAATTTTTATGTCCTTTATTCAATGTATAAATTTATTTTCACATATAAAAAATATAAAAGTGGAAAAAAACTAAATTAAAATAAGTTATCCCTAAAAATGAAATAAAAGTGTTATAATAATCATATACAGTTTTATGCAGAATTATCTGTTTGTTCTTTTATAATGCCAACAAAATATTTTGGGTGAATATAAAAAATATTTTTCACAAAATAATATTTATATATATATATATTCCATTAATATTACAAACTAACTGAAATTAATTTATCTTATTAGGATATAATAGATTTGTTAGAATAAAACTATTTTTTATAAAAACAAAACATTTATATTAAATTGGTTATTATATTAATTTCAAATTAATTATTAAATAATGTAATCACTTAATATTTATATAAATAATATATATATAATATTGTTATTCATATTCATAACTACTAATTTAACATCTTGGTTATATCTTATCTATTAAATAATTTTTTTAATAATATATTACTGTTTGTTAAAACTCATTCCTGTGTATAATGAAATCCATTAAAGAAACTCATTATTAAATTTGATGTATCCTATATCAATTAATTTTGAATTTAAATCTGTATAATATATTTAACTCATAACAAATAGTAAATAAATCACAAATTATTTGGATATATATTCCCTTACATGCTTTGTGTTCTGCTTCATACACACAATCGAATACAATGTTCCCACATTATTTTTTTAGAGATCTAAAAAATATAATAATTTATAGAATTTATAAATCATTAAAATATTCTCATCATTATAATTCTAGTTCATATAGTCCCAGGGACCTTCCGGTCTCTTCTCATTGGGGGTCTTGGCTATATCTCACACATCTCTTACTCAATAAATTTTCCATCAATTGTGTTGGATTTTTCGATTTATTACATACTATATTAAACTCATATCTCATATTTTTTTTACCTACTATTACTTCATATGATATCCTTAATCTGTTAAATTTTAATATAGATATTTTTGAATGGTTTTAATTCAATATATCATAATTGATGAGTGTGGTTATACTATAAATAAATATGTGGTTATCTTTAATTCCCATAACATTAGATTATTTTTAATGTGCAATGTGATTTGAATGAATTTTTGGGCTTGATTCATGGTCTCAACATGAAAAAAATGTGGTATAATATTGTTCAATGTAATGAAAAAATATAATATCATCATGAGATCATTGTTGTCATGTTATTTGATGATATAGTTAAGGAGGTAAATTTTCATAATTTAATGTAGTACTGGATATGAAATAGGACCCCAAAAGGGTTATTTGTGTTTATATTATAATGTTTTCAAACATGATAAGTGATATAGGAAATCCATTGATGGTGGATTGTATGTGACAACTTTAATATTTATATATTAAAATTAGATATAACTAAAAATTGAGATAAATGGTTTTGTTTTAGTTGACGAAACAATGTAATGTATAAATTGGGCTATGAATGGATTACAACATATGCTTTTAGATTTATAAACTTTTTTATTGGATGATTTTTCTATATTTTCATTATTTAAATATGGAATTGTATTATTATTTTATATTAAACTGTTCATGGATTATTACATAATTTTCATAATATGTCATTCAATGAAATGATATCCTCAATGACTATTGGTATATATGGTTTGATGTAATTCTAACCAAATTAATTTTAGTGATATATAGTTGGGATAAATTCCATTATATGTTGTTCTTGGGGTTTTCTTGGGTGTAAATGCAACCATTTCCATTATTTATATATATTCATTGGTGTCCTTTAAATTTTAGTTTTTCATTATGTATAGCATCAGTGTACTAAAATCCATTATGATTTATGTTATATAGTTGTTTATAAGTCTAGAATTTTTCATTATTATTGTATGTTGTTATGTTTAATTATATACATTTATGATCATGTTATATGGTTGGTTATAATTTTTCCCTGTACAATATATCATATTATGTTGGTTTTAATTCCATCCCATCTCCTGTATGAATTTTGTATTAGGTATATTCTTAAATAATATAATTTTTATTATATAGATGGTTTTATTTAACAATGAAATTGGAACCCAAGGTATAATTATGAGAAAATTTTATACATTTCAAAAATGTTGTTTGAATTTTGTATAACTGATTTCAAGTCCATGGATTAAAAATGATGGATTGAATGATTTTATCTAATTAGATTATTTATTTCATTGTTACAACAAACAAGATATTATACATTATATATTTTGATATGAACATTAATATTGGTTTCATAATAATATGTAATCACACATTCCCTTAAAAACTCTATGTACTTCCAAATTTCATAATTAGGGAACTAGATAACGAAAAGAGTTGTGTATTTAATGGCAGAGAAAGATGGATAGTTGGTATAGGAGATGAAATGAGGGGGAGTCAATCATATAACAGACAAGGATGTCACAATTTCAAAATTATATGAGATAAATAAATTATTTCATTATAAATCATTAACATGATTTTTTTATATTTTAAGAGAATTATGAAATACAATTCACAAAACAAACCCATGTATTTCCACAAAATAAAAATTTCTACAAATATAGAAAAAAAATTAATATTCTATAAAAACACCAAATAATTTACCATAAATTAGATGAAATATATTCCCTTATAAACACCATATGTATTAATTTTATACATGACCCAAAGAAATAGAAACATATAAAAGAAGTGAGACTAGATTCTTAGTATGCATAATCATAAGTGATACCGATCAAATATAAAAAGTGATAATAAGAATGGATAATAAGAATACTTATGATACAAAGAGAGTAATACAGAACAAAAAAGATCATAAATTATGGCATAAGTCTTGTAAAAACATAAGAATATATCATTGAATAAATTTATATCCAAGAGGCATAACAATTACTACCATTCATGGAAGCATGAAACCATTATCTCGAATCATTATGGATTAACATAATAGTGTCTAATATTATAGAATGGATAAATAAATTTATAATGAAATGTAGTATGAAATCAAAATAAGTGTATAATTATTGAACAATAACAAATATAGGAAATACTATGAGTAAAATCCTTATTCAAATACTTTATAATAATGTTGTTATGTCTGTAAAATAAAATGTGATAAAACTTGTTATTTCTTTACCGTTGTGAACAAATATCCACTCAATTCTATCTCCAGAGTTATCAAACATAAATAATGAATTATAAGTAGTTATATTATCCCACAACCATCATCCATATATATGTGTTCCACAAAATATTAATCATTATCAATTTATTATTTACTCATTTAATGAAAATGGGTTTTGTATCCCTCTAAAATGGAATTATATAATGAAATCATTGAAAAATATTTCAATAAAAAATATCTATCCATGTAACATAAATTAATATCTAATTATAATAAATAATTTTCTTAGTATACACTTTAAAATTATTTATATATTATTTACACCATATATAATTTGGATATAAGGGTCAGTCAACTGTTTTTTATATAAATCCCCAGCTGTAATCATGTTAAACATCCATCTATCAATGAAATGGAAAATAAGGTATTGAATAGAGAAATAAATTTTTTAAAAATATATTCATAATCATAATTTTTGGTCATTAAATACAATAACAGTGATGGATTACTACTCTACTATAAAATAGTATTTATAACCCATCCAATTTAAATGATGATAATGTGGGTCAAAAACACTTTTTATGAGCATTAGAAAAAACATGTTGGAAACAAGGATTTTCCTTGTAATTTTAATTAATTTCATTATAGAATATTAATTATGTTGAGTACTATAATTTTTTTTCAAAAACAATATATTTCATTTATAAAGATTCATAGAAGATTACAAAATTGAAAAACTAAGTCTTCATATTGAGACTGTGTTTTTTGTTTAATCAAACATTGATAAAAAATTCATATTTAAGAATTTAAAATTTTATAAAAAACAAATTTATATATGTGGAACTGATATAACATTATCTTATTATTATATTATGTTTAATATAAAAAAATATTTAAATGATGTAAATAAATATTGATAAAAAAAGTAAGGTTTAATATAAAGGTAAAGAGATGTTTTTTTTCTTAAAATATATACTTATATAAAAAAACAATCAATAAAAATTAAATTTTAGGGGACATTTAAAACACCATTAATTGGTAAAAAAATTTATGGAGATTCAGAAAAAATAAAAAAAATTACATATTGTATCTTTTAAAATCAATGTTGATATTAAGATAATATTTTTAATATGTCCCTTATATTTTGACTAACATTTTAATCATGAACTCTAAATTGAGAGATTATTGAAATTAAACAAAAATATATATAAATTAAATATAATTTGTGATATAAAACCTCAATTTGAAGACTATACACCTTATATGAATCACAGTGTAAAAAGTAAATCATGTCTAATGAATTTCAAAAAGATACCAAGAAAAATTTACAGAATTGGTATCATTTGAATCAAATGATTAATATAAAATTAACATGATATGTATATTAAAAACCCATGAATTAGTATAATATGGTAAATGTAATAAATTTGTAATTAATACCACCTTGTCAATGCTATCATGGTTTATAATATTAAATATTTTTTACCAAATCAAAGTCATCTCAATGAACACATTACCTTAATTCATGATATCCATTAATTAACATTGACATACAATATAAGAAAATAAATATCTTAATAATCTAATAAAAAAAATATTCATATATATAACCTTTTATAATATTCATTTATTTGTTTAACATTTATATTATTTATTCATTCTCTATATTCAATGTCAGTGGTGGGTAATCATGATCATTTTGTACTTTTTTATAGTGGAACTGTTATTTTTCATTATTTTGCAAAACATAAAACATCAGAAATAATAAATGGTACATGAATTTATTAATTATTATTATACCATTTATTATAATTGTATTCAATGATCGACTTTTTTATGATCTATAATGTAGATATTTTTGATGAGGCTATTTTGGTGACTTTTAATGAATATACAATGGAATAATAATTAGTTATTTTAATATTAATGGTTCCATTATAAGACCAAAATAAAGTCATTATTTACTTCATTATATAACATATTATCATTAATTATGTTGTATTATTTATCCTAGATATTATTTTATAGAATTTTTTCCGTACGTGGTTTGAATATCCCAAGCATGAACAAACCATAATTTGTTACATACTGAGTTCGGTTTATTAATGTGTTTCATAAACATAGGTCCACTTATTCATAAAAAAAAACTACCCATGTGAATTAGGATATGAAATAATAGTGATGGTATAGGGGAGTGTGGTGATGATAATATACTCCAGTCTTTCTCAGAGTGGATCACAATAGTGAACAATAAAAAAATTATTTGATGTAAGAAAATGAAATAGTGTAAACAAAAATAAGATATTTATAGATTTATATTATCAGGAAATATAATTAATCCAAAACAACTAAAAACAATTTCATATAAAATATGAGTATATCATGATGCTATATAAAAAGGGTAGTAAGAGGAACATTGAAACTAAAATAAAAAAACATGATATAAAAAATATATAGAAACACAAAAACATAAACTCTAATACCATCATGGAAACTAGCTTGATCCTATTATCCCATACTCCAGCCTAATATATAAAGTATAGAATCTATAGTTGAGATCCTCCCTCAATACCTACCAATATCCATTATTTCTTCCTGGTTTAAAATCAGTGGCAAGATTGGGATGTTAGTATAACTCATTTTTTCACCCCCAATGGAAACTAAAACATTATAGTTAGTGAATATAAAATGAATGTTATTAAAGTATCAATTATGGTTAATAAAATAAATAAATTTCAATTCCATATGTTTGTTATTGGATACCAATCTGAACCTACTGACCTCAGGTTAAACATTAATGTCTATGGGAATTTTATATTTGATAAATACTTCCAATACTTAAGGTATAGACAAGAATTCCATGTAGAAATGTCATAAATGACCCATGTATATGTTGACCCATTATTTATATTTTATGGTTGATCCAAATCATAGTAATAACTTGTGTAGTTTGTTCATATCGGTTCTCTGTATAATCCAATGATGGACCCTCAATAGTCCACTTATCTGTAAATTCTAAATAATCCATAGGATCAAGTGGTATGTAGACTTATAATAAGTATTGTTAGATCATAGGGAAATAATATTATCTAGTATACATCATTAGAGATAAATCATAATCTATGTTGATAATATAATTCATTTTTATTATTGGTGAATGGATGGTTCAACATATATTACTATGCTAAGGCATTCCACAATATATAGCCAGGTTCAAATCTAATAGGGGAGCCTACTCTTGGAAATTGAATCCATGAATCTCGTGCATCCTCATGGAAGAAATGGAAAACATTGTTTGGGAATATAACATATTTATAAGGAAAGATATCCTATAATATTAAATAAATGTCATAATAATATCTATAATCATGTTTAATCATTAAAAAAAGTAATGTGACATTTTTATGGAATTTCAAATTTCAGTCAATCACATTTAATAATTAAAATAATTCAGGTTTTAATATTGGAAATGTTATAGGGAGTTACCATTCACATTCCATTTAATTAATATAAAAATATCATTTAAGAGACAAGACAGACCCACCTTAAAAGCTTATTTGGTCATGAAATCTTAGTAGTAGTGTCAAGAGAAATTTACAAGAACACAGAAATGGTTTTCTACTATTGATATTTTTATCCTTTAATATTTATATGTTTCAAAAAAACAATCTCAAATAATTATTTTAATATAATAAGGTACTATAAATTTTTAATGAAAAGTGAGGGAATTTAGGTGTGTAGTTGAACTAAACATGATAAATTAAATAGTAATCGTAAATCAAAGTACTACCAAACCTACATTTGAATATATAGGACCAATATTTCGGAATACTAATCTAATTTCAGATTGAATGAGAGAAAATAAAAAATCAAATGAAATATCTAAAATTGGAAAATTAGAATTCATTGAAGTAGCAAGAACTATAATGAGAGAGGAAAGTAAAAAAGTAAGAGGACATCCAAACATACCAAGATAGATTCAACATATTTTATAGAATTCAATTTGGAGTCATTATGAAGGATTTATGTTATAGACTAGAGGATGAATAAAAAAGTTCTCTCACATGTTGGGAGCCATTATGTGAAATACGTTGATAAATATGATAAGAATGGATAATAGATTAAAGAGAAAAATTATCATTCCACACTTCTTAAAGTATATATGGTTGGGTCGTATGGTTATCAAAACATTGTGCTAACTAAAGAATCTTAATGATGAAGAGGATACCCCTCACAATATTTATCAAAATGGTTAGAAAAAATTTCCATGAATGGATTGTTCAATAATTTATCAAGCACCATACACTAGAATGTCTAGGTTAATTATTAAACAATCCATTTACACACCTTAATACTAAACTCTAAAATTTATTAAAGGTTTCTCAAAACAACCAGGATCCTATTACATCATAAATTAAATAATTCTATATTACCTTTGGTCCATATATTTTATTTTAATTGTTAGAAATGATCATTATCCAACCATGGACTCAGTAGGATTCCTCAAAAACCATAAATATATGCCATGAACGATTTCCAATTCTCTAGGGTACTTCTTTAATCCATTAAGACCATTTTTATAGTACTGTAACTATTTTAGAGAGAAATTTAATGTATCATTACCTTATGATAAAATACTGGATCTTATAAACTCCCCTCCATATAACCACATATCCATAGGTTTCCCATTTAAGGGAATATTAGTAACATAAATTAATAACATTGGCCAATGAGTATGTACATTAGTCTCTAACACCCTTGTATCTTCATATTCATGGTCGTTCATTCATTATTTTCAATTGAAATGAATTGAACTACCTCAAAGAGTATTTATTCTATGGTATATTATAAGAGAAAAATACAAATCAAAAGAACTATATGTCATTAAAACCCCATTGTTACAGACAATAGAATGTGATAGGATAGAATTAAAAGACTATACTAGGAAATTATAATACAATATGAATAGACCAATACCTTTATTGAAAATATGTCTAACATGATACTAGCCTAGTAGTCTATAAAATCTATAAAAGAAAGGATTAATATTGGTGATATCTCACCTTCCCTAAGAATCTACTAATATCCCAAACTATGAGAAACAAACCAGATGACCTTCTTAACGACCTAAAACTCGAGAAGTATATGATGATGATTGTAATATGACATGTACATATAATGTATTGTATCCATAGATTTTTGGATCAGTTGTACCTTATTCTATTTCTTCAAAAAAATTATTTATATAGTATCACTATATCAAAACATCTATCCAGTAAAAATTTGGATGAAATTTAATTCCATATGGTAACTCATATAGATCCAGATTGATAGTCAGTTTAATGATATTGTTAGAGGAAAACTCAACCAGAGGTAAGATTTTCTACTATGAACATCCAAAATCAAGGATACAAGATCTAAGTATTTCTTCTCTTAATAATATATTATTATTGGAATAACTACATATTTGTGGGAGGTATGATATTCACATAAGTACGTAGGAACCAAAATACTTTTGTATCCCCCGGTAGAACTATGATTTAAATTTAGATTCCTATCACAAAATGTTAGTACATGGTACTCAATGAAGGTGTAAGCTCTCAATTACAAATATCCTCCATTGATTATCCACTATGAAGGTCCATTTGATAGAAAATTAGTGGCTGAACTTCATTAATATATCTAAGGTAACCCACACAACATCATTTCTATGAGTGTATTATGGTAATCTTTCACAAACACCAGGGTGACATCATCGCATTTCCCATATGGCGTTGAAAATATATATATAAGTTCATCCATAATTTACTGTTTCACCTTCATCTACTATTAGGAAGAACACATATTAATAAAACAAGTAATATAATTTTACATTCAAGATCACAAATACTATTGTTGAATGTAACGATATATCTTGGTTTTTACAACATGCACTGTATAGTCATATGGTTTTGAACAAGGGTAAAATATTAAGGTTTCAAGAATTTTTAATTTATTTGATGGGTTGGACTTAAATCTAGAAATTGGAACGATGTTCCATGAGTTAAGTCCATTTAAAGTGTTTATATTGGGCGTCTGTAAAGGATTGAGGACTTTCCCGGGAGGATCGATGGGTTTCAGGAGCACTAATCCTGGAAAATCAGTTTTTAAAGGGGTTTTTAAGAGAACACAGATTGTATCAAAACCATGTGTTCCATATGAGTGAGTATACAGATATCTACTTGATAGGTAGTGGTATTCGCATGGTTTGTGCGTGATTAGTAAAATTGTGTGGGTCAGTCGTACGATGTACTCCAGGTACCCAGTAGCAGACACACAGGCTGCACATGGATTATCAGACCATTCGATTCAAATGTGTGGTTTACACAGTTTTATGATTCATGTTAAATTATTTTAATTAAATCCAATGTTAAAGGAATTTAATTAAATGATGTGAAATTGTGGTTTTATTAAATTAAATTGAAGTGAAAAGTATTAAATAAAATGATGTGTAAATGGGATGTTTGGGGTTTATAAGAGAATAATGTTATTAAATTATAGTAATAAAAATGTTAATTATTATTATTCTTATTATTATATTATTCTATTATTTGAGTTTTTATTATTATTAGAGAGACCCAAAAGGTAGAAAACCCTCTCCCTTAGATGATGTGTGATGCCTCCTCTTCCCCATTGGTGAAACATGACCTCCCCCTGCTCTCCCTTGAGTTGTGATGTGCAAGACCCTATCACTGTAAGCAAAGAAAGCATGATATCCCTTCCCATGGAAAGACCTCCTCTCGGACATGACTCCCTCATGGCCTCATTTTACAGTTGGCATGCACCACCATGTATCGCATGACCACTTCTTTAGATCTCCCATATCCATTGAGTTTTCTGCTAGTTTCTTCATATTGTTCTATTAATTTATTGAGGTATGGTCATTAGACCCATTCTCAATCATTGATTTGGATATATGATTCTCTTTCATCACCCAGTTTGAATTTGGCTGAAACCCTATGTAATGGGGTAATCCGATTATTGATTTTCTTTATTCGATATGGTATGTGAATGATGTATCATGACCTATTGGTCTAAATTCTAATGGTTTCCTATGATTTCAAAGTGGTTTAGTTTCATTTTTTTCATCGTCATCAATTTCAGGTAAGGTTATATGTCTTTTAATGGGTTTCACACCCTTTAAATTAGCTTATAATGGTTTATATGAGGTTCATTAATTAATTAGATGTGTGTTGGTATTTTATGCATTAATTTTTAGTGTTAGATATTATTTTAGGGTTTTGAGAATAGCTACAAGTGCACACACGCATTTTTGATGAAGTATGTGTATGTGTGTAGAATGATATTTGAGTTGAATGAATTGTCTCGGGAAATTTTTGAGGTAGGGTCCTCAAACATGAATTATTTGGAATTTTTTTTATTAAAAAAATTTGACAATTTTGAATTCAATGATGGAAGAAATTTTTATTGGTGTTAAGTGAATGGTTAGATTACAAAATCAATTTTTTGTAATAAAACCATTCCATTGTAGTTGAGCTGACTTGAAGCTAAAAAGATAGTGAGTAGACTAACCTTTCTTCATAGAATACTAGTATGTTTTTTTTCTATGCTTTCACTGTTAGAAGGATCCATTTGAAAAGTAGAAATATGGTTTGATTAGCTATTATATGTATCAACTCATTTGCATGTTGACACACTTGAATTAAACAGTTACATTGAGCCTATATGGGTTACATGATTGGGTATACCATTGTGAAATATTTAAATGTTTGTGTTCCAATTTCTAAATCCCATAGTCATAATTGTTCTTGTATATGAAGGTTGTAGGATATTTGGATTATTTAGAAATTGTTACTTCTAATTAGATTTATTAGTGTGGTAAATTAATTAATTATGATAGTTATGAAATTGGGAGATTTTGGGATTATTTTCCGATGTGATAATATTTAAATTTAGTTGGTATAATTTATAAATTACAGAGCTCTAATTTTTTTCATATATGAATTTTTTATGATTTCATGGTTTTTTTTAGCAATTGATACCTCTAATTGAATTGATTAATGTGATAAATTAATAAATTTTAATAGTTAGGAAATTGTGTGATTTTGGGATTGTAAAATAAGATAATTAATTGTGATAATTAATTATTATGGGGTTGAGATAGTCATGTAGTGTATTTAAATGAGAATTAATAATTATTAATTGGTGAATTATTTATCAATGTAAATGATTGAGAAATTGTGATAATGAAATTTTGTGCTAACTATCAGGTTGTCTTTTTATATTAGGAATAATTGATTGGTCAATTAATTAATGGTAGTTGTGATTTTGAATTGATAATTAATTGTAGAGTTTATTAATTTGAAAATAAAGTCATTAATTAGATGTAGAATTTATAAAATGACCTAATCAATTAATTTATGTATTAATTAATGAATGAGATTTTGGGAGTTATACATGTTGGAGTTGGTGGCCTAGAACCAACTACTTTGTACTTTATTCATTAATAAATTCCTTATCACATCTTGATTGTTCTTCTGCGTGATAATGAACGTGATAATGTCCTAAGGAGAGCTATTGCATTGATGGGTCAGAGCAGATCCCTACTATGATGAGAACCTGGATGTTCCATAACACTATTATTGAATATATGTTCTATGGCCGGATGATGTTATTTGAGGGACACAAATAATACAGGCCATTAGGGGTGAGGACTCATAAAACTTTGAGGCAC
The DNA here is from genome assembly GCA_963277665.1 of Viscum album. Classification (NCBI taxonomy): domain Eukaryota; kingdom Viridiplantae; phylum Streptophyta; class Magnoliopsida; order Santalales; family Viscaceae; genus Viscum; species Viscum album. The sequence goes on from OY728158.1 coordinate 439,963,222, forward strand.
CTTCTCATGGTGTGCGCCCTTGGAAATATCCAGGAGGATATTCTGAGAACGAGACCCGCGAGTAGGAAATCCACATTTCATAGGGTCATTGGAATTTTTTATCTACGGATGTGTGTATTGGTCCATAGACTTTAAGATTATTATTAATGGGTATTACAACTCATGCACTTAGATGTATTGACAAAAACTATGACGACACATTGTTCGCAGTGAGGTAGGATACGTTGGGTGCGTCACGAGTAATACCACATTAATAGATAATGAGAGAAAGGATTTGTCGCTTATATTCCATAACGGATGTAGAAATATAAGGCCCTTTGATGGAATTGATATATCCTAAATAAATCCATGGGAATGGTAAGGAATGGGAGAGTTCAATTCTGGAAATTCAAAGAAAGAATAACTGAGTATGTGGGTTGATGACACTAGCATGCAACCCGCTTGATTCGAGATATCGTGACAAAGGGATTATATTACATGTTAAGCATTCTTATGAGGTGGCACGTCATTACGACATTAACTTCTTTATCTATGGGTTCCTTGATGTGTTGCTAGATGCTAACCTTGGACATTAGGCAGGCTCCGCCTAATGCCACTGAGAAAGAGGCATAGAGGGTCACACACTAAGTGTGTCCATGTATCTCATTTAAATATTAATTTAATAAGTTAAATAATGATTATTCCCAACTTTGGTTTAATAATTATTTAAGGTTTCATGATCACATTTATTTCGACACTAGTTATTCGAGATAATATATTGTGGGTGAAATAATATATTTATTAACGAGTAATGTCGTTACATTTATTTAAGAAATAAATAGCCATTTCTCAAGGTCTAATAAATGTGGAGGAGGAAATAAAAGAAAAGTGGAAACTAAAATTACACGCCATTTATATTAAATATACACGCCGTGTAGTTTTTCTAGTCGGGATTTTGAGGAAATAATATCATTATTGTGATATTAATTATAATCAGCGTGGGAGCATGTCAAGGAATTAATAATATGACATGGGGGTTTCAATAAGAGTTAATGAAATAAATAAAATGTGTAACGCGTTTATTTATTTTCATAACTCTATAACCTCAAAAATTCCATTATAAATATCCTCACAACCCCAATACTTTTCACCAATCGTTGTACAAAACAATTCGGGAGAATTCATTCAAGGCCAAAAGAACTCCTTCCTCCAATAATGATCTCAAGACCGAGAGACCAAGGCGATCAAAGGCGGACATCGCAAGGCAAGGTTCTTCTATGCTATCACCTGAAGATCCCTTCAGCGACGTCCGGATATACGTGGCACACGTGTGGATCACCGCTAGAGGAATCCTACACTTGGATTCTACGATGCAATGACGGATCAAAAGATATTGACCGGAGACATCAATGAAGGAAGAATTACACCAAGGTAATTCTTGTGAATTAATTAAATTAATTATAACCAACATATGATTATACTATATCTATTGTTCTAGGATTCCCTCTTTTGTTTTCATTCTTCATTCTATTCCGAAGATCCTGCGTTTTATATTGTGATGGATCTCGGTTTGAACATTGTTTAACGCTAAAATTAAAGTTGAGCAAAACCACCAATGCTCTTCAGCTGTTCCCGGAACATACAAGTGGTATCAGAGGGTTCATATTGGTGATTATAATTATTTAGTTTTTCTTTTATGTTTTACGCATTTAATAATTTCGTTATTTCAATTCAAGTTAATCGTTCTTTAAATCTGAATCTCAGGATCTGTTCCTCCTCTATCATTTCTTGTTCACCATACAGAAACGAAATTTTATTTTAATTTTTGATTAAAATAAAATAGAGGAACTCATCCGGAGGATCCAAACGTTTCTGGCCGTACAACACTAGAATACACAGCGTGTATTCGGAAGTACAGGTCGTGTAGTCTAGGTTCATGAATCGGACTGTTCTTCCAAATCAGGTCATCTATTGATCATATCTAAGTCATTTATGACACCATGTGTTAACCAGGAATAGGTTTCACACAATTTCCAAATTACACGTCGTGTGGTCCAACAGAACATGGCGTGTAGTCCCTTCGGGTTAGGGTTGGACCATGTACTTCTTACACGGCTTGCCCGGCTAGAAACTGTGTAATGCAGAAACTACACGGCGTGTGTCCCACTGTACACACCGTGTACTCCGAAAATTTCCGAAGTGCATCAACACGCCATGTCCCTGGGCATGTACTTCGGATGGACGAAGAAGAAAAAATTACATGTCATGTAGTCAGAACTACACATTGTATACCCACCCAAATTACGCAGAATTATTAAAATTTATTATTATATTATACAAACCCTTGATATGTGTACCATGGTGCAGGTGTAAAGCTAATGGACAACACGTGATAGGTGTTTTATATATATGTGTATAATTTAACATCTGCATAATAAATGGGAATTCACCAGGTTGCCTCCAAGGTACAAGTTACGTACAAGGATAATTTTAAATGAATTTATTTGGTTAAAATTATGATGGATGAGAATCTTCAGGAAGATCAGAAAAGGGTTTAAGATAAAAGGAATGATTAATTAAATATAATTAATTGATTCGAGCTTGATTTATCTTAAGAATGAATGAATAAATAATTGAATGCTAGTTTTATTTATGTATAAATATAGTTGCATGTACAGATGATCATGAGCTAGATTAAGACCTTTGTATGTGAATGGTTTCTTTTAATTTATTTATTTAAATTAAATTTGTTGGTCTGCGAGCCATCTCCTCATTAATAGGTAGGGCCTGCGCTCCCAAGGATTCTTTTATGTAAAAACCCTCTTTTACCGCTCACCTGCATGTGAGATAATTGCATATGTAATCGATGGATCTCCAAAGCTAGTGGAAGCGACTCAATTCAGTAGCCAAGGTGAAACCAATTCAAGGAGATACAAAGGTGTACATGTGGAAAACTGTAAACACGAACCCGAATGGTTCAAGGTGTTTCTCCCATAGGTCTTGGGTTAGTTTATCAACCGATAGATAAACTAACCAATAGAAACTCTCATGATCATACCATTTATTTTATTTCTGTCAGTTGCATGGTTTATTTGTTGTGGGTGTGTCATCACTATCACACAATTAATGAATTAAATGAGCACTCAAGATGGGACTAAAATAAAACCGGATTTTACATATATATTATCTTATACATGGTTAATCAGTTAAGTATATCCCACTTAATATTAACAATAATGTAATCAAAGATAATAAAATTACAATTTACGTATAAGGATAAAATCCATCAAAGAAATATTAAGTCAGCATAGCCTTCCATAATCATGGTTAGAATTGAACCACAGTTCAAAGTGCTTGACCAACCCATGTTGGGGTGCTTTCAATTATCGGGGAACTCTAATTCAAGGTTTTGGGTTGAATTTACTTGGTTTTCATCAAGGGCAGACTGACACATCAGGACTTGGTGTGACCAAGAGGCAAAGGTTGAGGAAATCCAAAATAAAAGGATTTCAGGATTGGGGAGTCCACTCAGCGGATCAAGGTGTTGCGAGTTAATGTAGTTGGCATTTGGAATGCCTAACTAAAACCATTCAAGTTGCTTGACCAACCCTATTTGGGGTAATGTGAAGGGCAATATAGATCCTTACCACTAAAATATTCAAGCAACATAATATTCCGAAGTCAATGGTGAGGGCTATTGGATTTTGATAAAATAGTGGGAGACTAATAAGTATTAATTTATTTATTTGTATCAGCTTTGTAATAAAGTACTAAACCTTTTCCCATCTTAAAATGATAAGAAAATGACTTAAAACATATCATTTCGAACCATACGCGAGAAGGAAAACCTTATCACTGGCACAAATTTCCAAGAGTGGCAGAGGTGTTTACGCGTCATCCTTCTCCACGAAAGGAAAATGTATGTACTAAAAGAGCCTATTCCAGTTGCGCCTAGGAATGCGGCCAGTGATGAGGAATTATTTCTCTATATGAAACAAATGTATGATTCCACAGATGTCCAGTGTTTCATTCAATCAGCCATGTCCAATGAGTTCTTGAAGCAACATGAAAACATGGACGCGTATAGCATGATGTCTCACCTTAAGGGTCTCTACCATAAGAAGGTGAGACAAGAGAGATATGAGATCTCCAATTCTTTGTTTAAAACTAATCTTGGAGAGTCTGCGCCAGCTGGGCCTCATGTATTCAAGATTATTGGCTACATTGAACACCTGGAAATCTTAGGGATTAAATTCTTGGATGAGTTGTGTACAGATCTCATCCTATCATTACTGCCCAAGACTTTCTCTAGATTTATTGTTAACTGCAACATGAGAAACAATGAGAAGTGTCTATCGAAACTTATGACCTTGATTCATCGGGTAGATAAGGACATGGGGCGTGACAAACCCATAGTCCTTATGGTGAATAGGAAAAGGAAGGACAAGGAAAAGGGCCCAAAGACTTATAAATGGTATGAATCCCTTGAAAACTGTCCCTCGAAGAAGGAGAAAATCCAGAGGTCGGGCAAGGAACGATAGGTGGTATGTTTTTTATGTGCCAAGCAAATCCACTGGAAGAGGAACTGCACCTAAAAGAGTGGGGACGCTAAAGGTGTGTTCGTTATCCAGTGTAATCTTTCCATTTCTACACATTGGGTATTAGATACAGCTTGTGGGGCTCACATCTATATTCAAATGAAGGAACCAAGTATATTTAGAAATATTTCCAGAGGAGAGGTGGATCATTGAGCTACCAATAGCGCAAGGTTGCCTATATTGGATATTGGTGATTACCACCTATCATTTCCGACTGGAATGATTCTGGTTTTACATAACTGTTATTATGTTTCTAGTGTTACCAAGAACATAATTTTTGTATCTTTTTTGGATATTGATGGATTTGTTTTCAAATTTAAAAATAAGGGTGGTCTCTTTTATAGGAACAACGTATGTTATGGTATGGCACATTTGAATAATGTCTTGTATGTATTAAATTATGAAAACCAAGTGTTGGTAATCGATAATGAAACAAACTCACATGACTCATACATTACCTAGTTATGGCATCACTGTCTCAGTCATGTGAATGATAAGCGCTTGACAAAGCTCTACCAAGATGGCTATTTAGACTCTACTGAGCTAAAACCACTTGATAGATGTCACACTTTTTTACAAGTAAAAATGACCAAGCCGCCTTTTGGTGGACAGGGTGAAAGGGCCACATAGCTTCTAGGATTGGTACACACGGATGTGTGTGGACCATTTCCAGTAGAAGCTGGAGTTCGATATTATTACATCATTACTTTTACTGATGAGTTGAGTAGATATGGCTATATCTACATAATGATGTATAAGTCATAGGCCTTATAGAAATTTAAGGAATTAAAGAATGAAGTAGAGAATCAACTTGGTAAGAAGATAATGAAACTTCGATCGAATCGAGGTGGAGAATATCTGAACCAATAGTTCATCGACCTTCTACGGGAGTCTAGGATTCTATCTCAACTCACTCCTCCTTATACACCACAGTGGAATGGTGTTAGTGAAAGGAGGAACCGCACCTTGTTGGACATGGTGAGGTTGATGATGAGTGATGCGGATATTCCATTATCCTTTTGGGGATATGCATTACAAACTACAGTATACACATTAAACTGAGTACCAACTAAGGCGGATAATGGAATTCTCTTCGAGCTATGGAATGAAAAGAAACCCATTTTTTCGCACACATGTGTAAGGGGATGCGAGGCATTTGTTAAGTCCTCCTCAGGCAACAAACTAGCACCCCAAGTCAAGAGGTGTATCTTTATACACTACAACAAAACCGGCCCCTAGCGGCAGTTTTTTTTCATTTGGCGGCAGTTTAAACCACCGCTATAGGGTTTGGCAGCGGTTTACAAAAACCGCCACGAAATTGGGAGTCGGCAATCTATTAGTGGCGGTTTTTACTATTTTGCGGTGGTTTAAGAAAAGCGTCGTAGATACCTCTTTTCGCGACGGTTTTTGTCCATTTCGCGGTGGTTTTATGCATAGATGATACTTTTTTTTTCGCGGCGGTTTTAACCGCCGCTATATTCTGGCGTTTGATGCACCTATGTCACGGCGGTGAAAACTGCCGCTAAATTTAAACATAATACATTTAGCGGCGGTTATAACCACCGCTAAATACTGAATAATAAGGCAGTAGCGGCGGTTATAATCGCCGCTAAATGATGACCAGTAAGGCATTAGCGGCGGTTAAAACCGCCGCGAAATGTTGACCTGGAAAAAAAAATAATTCTGATCCTACCACACCACTGCCTTGAAAAACAAATCAAACCATAATATTGAACAGGAGACACCATAAAAACAAATAACATGGTAGTATTCATTGAAAAATAGGATATGAGCAAATGTTGTATGTTATGGAGTCCAACCTAAGGAAAGGTATGTATCACAATTTGGTGAGTAACCAATCCATGTGACCCCCAAGATGTATATGTGTTTTTAGGTTCTTTAATTTCTTATGTGTATTAATAAGGGTTGATTTATATTATATGGATACTAATACTCTATATAATAAATGGTTATGAATTTTGATATAATTTATGTGATCATGCTAACCATGGTGATGTGTAATGATATGTAATTTCGTATGCTCTAAGTTGGCCAATATAACATCCATGGGTGGATTGTGATATAGGTTGGGTTTTTTTAACAATGGATTTGTGTTATGGGATAGAACAAATTATGTTTATATGGGTATAGAATTTGTTCCAAATATGGATGTTTGAGTAGTTATAGAATGTATGTTATGGTATGGTTTGTTGTGTGTTTTGGGTTGGTTGTTAATGCCTACTATAGAAAATGGGTAACTTGTGAATTGGCCTGTGTTTTAGGTTGGACAACACGCTAACTGTGCATGGTGCTTGAGAGAGTATGGTTTATGATCATGTAGGTTATATATGATTCCTAATGAGGATTTGAGTTATGTCATTGGATATCAGATAAGAGTTTCATGTATACATCTCAAGATGGTCATCATGTTGCAGGTTGGATGGGATGCATCATGATATAGTTGTTATTGACTTCGTTAAAGAAAATAGGTTTGAGTTTTTTAAAATTTCAACAACTTATCTAATGTTTTCCTAAATACCATATTGGTGGAATTATACTTAACCAAACCAAATGATATTGATTTTTCACAATAGTTATTATCATAAGATAATGTCATTAATATATATGTGCATGTATGTGATCTTTATCCTTCAGGGGAAGTATGGTGTGTCGATTTCTACTTAGGATTAGTAACCTAGATTTCATAGTTGGATTGGGTATGGGATTTGTGATATGCATGAGAACCCTCGAGTGGGTATATTGGCCTATGATTTTCCTCGTGATATTTGAGATGGGTTCATAGATGCTTCTCCATGAGTTGTATCCTATATAGGATGTGACATGTGAACTAGGGTTGAGAGAGACTAGTAATATTGAGATGTATCTTGGGATATTGGTGATTGGAGTGTTCTAATCAAGTGAAATAGCGATTCTCATTTCCACCTGATGAGGGTTTTCTTGTATGTATGTAATCCAAGAGAGGACTTATCCTAGGTCTATGAGTTCATTAAAAAAATGAAAGTAAGTTTAGACACTTTGTTCTATAATGATGGTATATAGGTGGATTGTGGTTTGGTATTCAGTTAGTAATATCATTTTATTTGGTATTGTGAATGTAAAAGCATGGGTAGTGCTTGTGTTTTGTTAAGTCTAACATGAATAATTGACATAGTTATTTGGGGGATAAGTTAAGTTAAACTATGATTATTTGGATGTTATTGTAATGATGCATATTAGGTGTTTTAATAGAGTGTATACATGCTTAGATTCATGTTATACTGATAACGGTTAAATTTAGGTATTGTGGGAGGCTTCCAAGATACACCCTTTCCATGTCAGTAAGAGCATGAGTTCTTTATCAGCATAATTGGTATTTTGGTTGTATAGTCTAAGATTAGCCTCTCAGGTGGGAATTTCTTCATGCCTGTGTAATGTGTTGTGGCTCATTGGGCCTTGATAGTGATGGTAAGAATTGGGCTTACACAGCTAGGATACCCAGGTTCTGCTATGGAGCAACAATGATATGAATGGGACTTACAGAGTTGGACTGCCTAGATACTTCTATGAATCAGTTATGGTATGAATCGAGCTTACACAATGGGGCTACCCGAATGCTGCTATATAGTAGAAATGGTATGAATATGGGTTACATATATGGTATTCTCATTGGATGTGGGTACCAATTCAAATACAGGCATAAATGGAATGGTGTATACCACACTCGAGAAATCAAGACATAAAATGAAACATCATAAATAAATAAAATGCATATAAGGAAACATGAGAAATCAAAAAAATGTTAGGACATGGAAATGTTTGGTGGAAACTATGTGCCATATACATGTTACATATACAAACCAACCATTCTCATACTTGTTCAACACATCAAAAATACTACTACTCATCATCTGATGTTGCATCGTCACCCTCTCCACCTTCATCTCCACTACCTGCTGCCACCTATAAGAACATTATATTGAAAATTAAATATTGTTGCATATTTATAATTAAACTTAAAACCAATAAAAGTGTGAAAACTAAATGATTTTGATTTTTTTGTGATTTACCTACTCACCACTAGCTGATGCACTACCACCGGGGGCATATCTACTCATATGCTGACGTATTTCAAGCAACTCTTTCTGCAAAGCAGATATCTGATCCCCCTGCTGGTGAACTGTGTTTCGTAGAGAAGAAATATCCCTCTGAGTATCTTCATGTATGAAATGACTATAACCAGGAGTAGATGTAGCTGAAATCCCTAATGTCCGGCCAAAGACCTCAGATGGTACAGGTCCAAAACCCATCCCGCGCACTCTACCAGGATGCTCCTTCCCAAGGACTTTACCAACTGGGTCATCCTGGGAGACTGAGTAGGATTGCCCAGGATTGACAACCCATATTTCTTTAATTTTTACCTATAAATCAAATATCAATATATATTAACACAGTAAAAACTGATAATAAGTTATTATACTAAATAATTGACTTCATACCCCAACTTCTCTGGCAGGTTCATTAACAAAACTTCCATCTATTTTTTTATGAACATCCAGCCACAGTTCTGTTTGGGATGCTTCATGCCCTAAACTCTGTGACTACATTAAACAAAGATAAATCAACAATTAAATATGTTAAATATATAATATTGTCTTATAAATATTTAAACTAATTAAAAGATTACCAATGACATTCGGCTTCTAGAAAAGCTTTTTGAGCCCGTAGTGTGCGGGATGACTTGTTTTTCCTGGTTTGATGCATTCTGTCTTGAGAGATCCTGAAATAAATAAAATTCAATTTAACAGTAATGTATTCAATGTCTATATCCTCTTCATGTACATGTATAAATGTAAAATGAGGATAATATAATAATATATATTTCAATACCATCTGCTTCTCATCACGATGGCTATCGACAAAAACATTCCACTGTTCTTTCGGTACCCCACTGGGTAGCTTCTCATACATCTGCTGCACGGTCAACGAATTATCATTGGCATCACACCACAACCTCCATTTGAAATCTTTCCATTTTTTTCTAAGATTTTTCAATGTCCACTTCCGTGCTATCACATCAGCAATGGTAAAGTGGAAGAACATCTGTATACAAAAATTCATTTTGAATATATTAGTAACATGACATTCAATTTAACCATAAAGTAATAAAATTACCTTTATCTGAGAATCAAAAACTTCATTTTTATAGTTTGGAGGCATATGCCTCCAATCATCATATGAAATAGGCAGGGAAATGGGCTCTGCTGCCAGCTGACCTATAATCTGACCAAGTAAACCTGCGACGTCATCCGTCGGGACCCCATAAGAATCAAATGGAACCACTATATTCTCGTCATTCATGTTCCAAACATCAGAACTTTTTAAGTGTTTTTCCACAGTTGCATTTTTTTCATCTGCAATTAGCAAACAATTACTATAAACAAAATGAAATAAATTAATTTAATTAAAATTTTTACCTATGACTATGACCCTCCAGAATGTCTGTGATGAACTGGAAGGGGCGTGTCGCTGCCCCGCTGCTGAGACTCCTATAGGGGGAGGCGATGACTCATCCTCTAATGAGACATCCACTGATGGTGTCAGAGATGGTGCAGGGGGAGATGATGCAGGGATGTAGGCAGCTGCTACCTCAGATGCTGTGGGGACAGACGGATCGTCATCTGTCGCAGAAGTAGATGAAATGGTGTACCACTTCTTCCTTGGCATTCCTGTCATTTAATCAAATAAAATTAAGTTCAAAATATATATTTCAAAAAATTTATGCAGAAAAAAAATTAAAAATGATAATAGATTCCCAGTACTAACAAACAAAATATATATAACAATGATAATGAATGACTACAGAAATGAAACAAGTGGTTGTTGAATGAATAAATAATTGTACATACAATCATTTTCCCCTTCAATCATGTTGGTTTCCTGCTCCATTGCTTCATCCACTTCATTCATCCTTGCTAGACTAATATTTTCAATATCATGATGGACAAATAATTATGCTTCCTGTTGATGATGAAATTCAATTGCAGAGGTCAAATATTCCACTTCATCACCCATATCATACAAATATCTTTGTATTACGTGAGTAACTACACTCCACCCTTCATCCACAACATCATTCACATAATATACCATTTTTTCCTGCGATGCTAAGATATATGGATCATTCAGTTCACAATCACCAACATCCATCAAGCGAGAGAAGATTACAGAAGTAAATTGCAAGGAATCTCTTTTAACACCTCTGATAATATCGACACATTTTCATTTGAATAAAACAACAGAAAAATTCCTATGGTAGTTTAATTCAATAATATCATGCAACTTTTCATAGTATTCCACTTCAGAAAATGTAAATATACCACTATTCTGTGTTTTCAAACCCATTTCTCGATCGACTGTACGAAATCTAAAACCATTCACATTATAATCGTCGCACTTTCTAACTTGTTTTATAGGACCTCTAGAAAGAAACTTCAAATCTTCTGACAAGTCTGCTCGAGTATCAGTATTCATGATCTGAAAAATAAAAATATAATTTAATATATTTTCAAATTGTATGTGTCAAACTAATATTCGTATTTATTGCAATATTTATAAACTTACATGTAGTGCAAACCATTCTACCAGCTCTTTATTCACAGCTTTCATTATATATTTTTCATTTCGTGTTCGGCCTCTCATTTTTATCTTTGTTTGTATCCTCAACTCTTCAATAAATGGATTTGCAATTTCACTATTCAGTATCACATATCTATGTGCCTGTAATAACTCCAATTCTGTCAATGTCGCGTATGAGGTCCTCCCAACTGATCGGCCAATAGCAGGAAATATTTTTGATTTCTGATGCATTTGAGATTGAGTTGATGTGTCATCAACACGTCCAACTCGATTAAATCTTGTCTCAATATCATCCAAATATCTGGAACAAAAGGTGAGACACTCCTCGGCCAAATAGCCTTCAGCAATAGAGCCTTCTGGTTGAGCTTTATTTCTCACGTATTCTTTCAAATGCCCAAGATATCTGTGAAAAATAATAATAATAATAATATGCATTTATTTAAATTCCAAATATTGTTTACTTAACTGGAAACATATAAATAAAATACCTTTCAATTGGATACATCCATCGATAATGAACGGGGCCTCCTAATTTAGCTTCGTCAACCAAATGCACAGTTAAATGCATCATGAAAGTAAAAAACGATGGAGGAAAGATCATATCCATTACACAAATGGTCAATAAAAACCTCTCCTATAGGTTGTCAAGCTGTAAAGGATGTAGAGTTTTCTCACATAATTGCCTGAAAAATGTGCAGAATTGCAGTACAACAGCAGTAACTTTTTCAGGTAATAATGTATGCAATGCCAATGGTAGTAACTGTTGTAACAAAACATGTGAATCGTGACTTTTCAATCCATATAACTTACGATTCTTCAAATCAACACACCTCGAGATGTTACTCAAATACCCATAAGATACCTTCACATTCTTTAAAATTCGAAGGAACGCATCTTTATCCCTATTTTTCATTGAAAAAATGGCAGGAGCATACTTTTCATTCTCATCTGGCCAGAGATCACGTTTTATGTTCATTACTTGTAAGTCTTTGCGAGCATTGAGATGATCCTTCGACTTTCCATGCTCATTAGTAAAGTAAATATCAAATTATCACATACATTCTTCTCAATATGCATCACATCAAGATTGTGGTGCAAAGAATTAAATTACCAATACAGAAGTTTGAAGAATATACTTTTTTTCTTCCATTGTTGCGTTCTGATTTCACTTGACGATGCACTTCGCACTCGTTTTCCACTATCAGTCAAATGATGAACCTTCCCAAATTATGTTTTAACATTTTCAAGTTGTGTCAATATTTTAGAACCGGTTAACAACTTTGGAGGTGGTCTACGATCAATGGAACCATTAAATTTTGATTTGTTCAGCCGAAATCTATGAGATTCATCAAGAAATCTTCGATGGCACAAGAAGCATCATTTTCTACTATGAGGTAGCTGTTTGGGCTCGAAATCAAAGTTACAAACAGGACAAGCCAAACCCGTATAAGTGTTCCAACCAGATAAATTCCCAAGACCAGGGAAGTCACTAATGGTCCACATTAAAGCAACATGCATTTTTAACATTGTTTTAGAAGAAACATTAAATGTCTCGACACCGTTGCTCCATAAATCCTGCAATTCTTCAATTAAAGGCTGCAGGTATAAATCAATATCATTTCCAGGAATTTGTTTTCCAGGAATAATCATCGAAATGATAAAATATGTTTGTTGCATACACATCCACGGAGGAAGATTATAAGGGATCAAAACAACTGGCCAAATGCTATAACTCATACTCAAAGTCCCAAATGGATTGAATCCATCGGCAGCCAATCCCAATCGAACATTCCTAGGATCAGCTGAGAAATCTGGATGTAATGAATCAAATGTCTTCCACGATTGGGAATCTCGTGGATGTCTCATTAACCCATCATTGTTATTATATACAGAATGCCACTTCATGTGTTCGGCGGTTTTTTATGACCTGAATAATCTTTGCAATCAAGGCTTCAAAGGAAAGTAATGCAAAATTTTTGCAGGTGTGTTCCTTTTCTTCTTCTCCATGAAATTATGTTCAGTCATACTTCCAACATCACCTTTTGACTGCCATCTAGAAGAAGAACATTTCTTACAATTCTGTCTACTTAAATCCTCTCCCCAGTAAAGCATACAATCATTAGGACATGAATGTATTTTTGTATAATTCAGACCAAGCTTGTTTACAACTTTTTTCATATCATAAAACGATTCTGGGATTTTTGCTTCAGGAAATGCATCACGAATCAATTCCAATAACATGGACATTTCCTTATTTGTAATTCCACATAGACATTTGATATGGTACAACTTCAGCAGAAATGAAAGCTTTGAATATTTCAAACACCCACTATACAACTCTTGATTTCCATCGTCAAATAAATCATGAAACGCATTTTCCTCATTGAAGTTTTCCCTTACATTTGGCTCCACAGAATCAAGAGGAGGATCCAATGATATGTTACAATCTTGATCTGCTTGTGTTACAGTCTCAAAAACATCACTTTTCACGTTGCAATCTGTAGCACCCTCTTCTGTTTGTTCTGATATGTTTTGATGCTCATAGTGGTGTCTTGCAGTGCCGAATGCATCATTTATGAGGTTTTGCATTTCATTTTCCATTGGCGACAAACTTGGGACCTCATTCTGTGGATTAACATCAGTCCTTAATCTTTCTGTATTGTTTGATTCTCCATGCCAAATCCAACACAAATATTGATCAGGGAATTGCTTCAGTATTAAATGTTCATAAACTTCATCTCTGTTCAACCATGTTCTAAATTTACATTTAGGACATGGACATATTATTCTCCCTTTAACGGATCGATTAGAAATTGCAAAATCTAAAAACTCATTCAAACCCTTAACATATTGAGGTGTGTTCCTCGGTAATGTGATCCAGCTTTTATCCATGTATATCACAATGTGCCTACACAAAATATACGATAGTGTAAGATTACAGAAACATAATATAATAAAGATGAACCATTGATCATAAAGTATGCATAATATAATAAAGATGGTTCATTGATCACATTTACCACTTCAGACCAACCAAATAAGTCTGGTCCATAAGAGACAACGTCAACACCTCATTGAGGAGAAATAAGAATATCAGGTTACACACTTATCATAACACTATCTACCCAACTATTTTTTATGGTTTCCAATGGGATATGTTTACAGAACATGAAGCACCTAATTAATTCATTATCCATGATAAGACATGTCGTTATGGACCAAATTTACAAGGGAGAGAAGTCACATGGATTTTTGTAAAATAAACCATTGGAATTGAAATTGGTCTATAGAATGGGATTTAATCTATTGAACATATCTATATTCTTGGAAAGAGTTGAGGTGTAAATAATATTAAGTGATATCCCAAAGGAACCAACTGCTCAATATAAATTCCAAGTAATTACTCAAATTGTGGATGGATATTCTCACTTTTAGTAATGAATACATGAATAAATGTAGAAGAAATATATAAACCACAAAAATAAATAATCCACAATTACTATGCATGAATTATCCGTCGTTTATGAGAAGTAATCAAAGAATCAAGGAAGAACTAAAAATTACCAAAGTCGAAAGGGGTCGCGGGGGGGCGTCGGGGGGTGCGGGGGTCGTTGGAGGCCATGGGGGGCGTGGGGGTGTCGGGGTCAATAAAAAATTACACCCATGAAAATACAATAGAGAATTCTCACTAAGCATATACCTAGGTATGAAATCCATACTATAAAACCATTCATGGAAAACCCAATACACATAATATGAAATCATACCTTCTTTAAATAAAAAAATAAAGATAAAGTGATGGTCAAGGTTTCTATAATGACATGACCTTTATAATTAACTACATCATGATGAATCTCTGAGAAAAGTAATATAAATTTACATTCATCTTTCGATGTACAAACTACATGCACTTGATAATTTATACTTAGAGCATCAATAATGAAATTTCACTTTCTTGGAGAATAATTAAAATCCAAATAAAATGATTAATATATTCATCCCATATCCTCTATCATAAATTTTTATCCCTATGATAAAATATTTACTACATGTTTTATTATTTGTAAATACCACAAAATTCTCATTGAATAACTAATTTCATAAACATTTGAGGGCATGCATAACCATGACTAACTCAATATCATGAGTTGGATAATTGTTATCATTTATTATAAGTTTCAAGACCCATTTACTAAAACTCATTCCTCCATATCAACATAAATCTTAACATCACATTGGAGGCCTCATTATTGACCTTATAATGCATCCTTGGCTTTGGTCAAATAAGAATAGGTGTAGATTTCAATATATTTTTTAGCTCATAAAATGAATCTTTTTATTTATCATCCCACTAAAAATTCACTCCATTCCAAGTTAATACTATATTTTTAATGAATATGTGAGAAAACTCCAAGATAATGCAAGAATAAGAAACCACATGACCAATGAAAATATGAATCTCAACAATATTAGTATGAATCTATTAATAAATTATATATTATACTTTCTCAATATCCCATAATATCCTAGATTTAGAGAACTCACGACCAAAAAATGTCACCTATTGATTATAGAAATAACATTTCAATATATTGGCATATAAATGATGATATCTCAATGTGTCTAAGAACATAACCAACTATTCTTCATGCTCCTCATAGGATCATGATCATACCGATATATCATTGATAAATATAGTCCCGAATGAAAAAAAAGGATAAAAAATGGTTTATCAAAGTTATAAATACATATGGTTTCTCCATTACCCTAAATAGAATTACCAAAAACACAAAATTACTATATAGTGTTTGAAATTCTATCTTGGACACACCTTTAGCTCAAACCTTTAACCGCTGATAACCTAATCGATGAACAATCTTCAAAATCCATAAAGAACCTCTAAACTGATTGAATAAATCATAAATTCATAGAAAAGGATACCAATTATTAAGAGTAACATGATTTAATTTATAATAGATAATATAAAATCAATAACTCACTCTTGCAATATTGGTAAAAAGAAATGGATAACCCTATGTAGACACACTCAGATTAATAAATCCATTGGATTAAAGATCTCCCAACTAAATATTTATCTATCTAATATCCCATAGAGATATATAGTAATGGGATATTGTGATAGTCTCGATACCTTGTACTAATTCAATCATAAACTCCACCTCCATCTCTAGAGGTAACCTTATAAAGTCCTCAAAAAAACATCCTGATACTTATTAATTGCAAGAGGAAAACAATACTTGAAACACCATTAGCTAACCTAAGATCCATCCATACCACTAGAGATATAGTAATACCCATTTTCCAATAATCATATCTTGATCAATTGGAATTATAATCTTATTCACCTAGAATAGCATATGATTTATCATAAGATGGAGAGAATTTCTCTCTTTTCTAATAACAATAAATATATTCTTTAAAATGTGATAACTAGTCTATACTAAAAATTACAATGAAATATTTCATCACTATAATGACCAATTTCCAAAGATATACATATCCAAAAATATCAGCTACATAATTTAGGAACTTCTAATGGGCTCCTCTCTTTTTCCCAATGAATTATTTAGAGAGAAAACTTTAAATAAAAATTCAACAATCAAACCTATGTTGGATACCAGGCAAGAAGACATAAAATAATTAGAATAACTATAATCAAATAACACACTGAACAAGGTTGAGGTATCAATTACTATTCATGAATTTTAGTAATAAATACATGAATAAATGTAGGATAAATATATAAACCACAAAAATAAATAATCCACAATTACTATGCATGACTTATCTGTCGTTTATGAGAATCAATCAAAGAATCAAGGAAGAACTAAAAATTACCAAAGTCAAAATGGGTCGCGGGGTGTGTCGGGGGGTGCAGGGGTCGCCGGAGGCCACGGGGGGCGTGGGGGGTGTCGGGGTCGCTGGATGGCACAGGGGGCGAGGGGGGCGCGGGGGTCTCTGGTGGTCGAGGGGGGCACCGGGGGTGCGGGTTTCGCCGGAGGGCGCGGGGAGTGCGGGGGGTGCGGGGGTCGCCGGAGGGTGCGGGGGGCGTAGCGGTCGCCGAGGCCGGGGGGGTCGGGGACGAGGGTTTGGGAACGCGTCGGGGTGGGGGAAAGGGTCGTGATGTTTTAAAAAAATTTGGGTTTCGTGGCGGTTTATTAAAAACCGCCGCGAAACCTTCACCAAAAATGTTTAGCAGCGGTTTTGTGAACCGCCGCCACAAAACCGCCGCTAAACCCAGTTTTTTTTATAGTGATAGGATATCCCAAGGAAACGAAAGGATATTACCTATATATCTCTCAAGAAAATAAAGTGAATGTCTCCAGACTAGCCGTCTTTCATGAGAGGTAGGACATCCTCAAAAAGGATAGTGGGAGCAATATTGACTCCGACGAAGTTGATGCTCAAGATACACAGGAGTTGGTACATGAACAAGTTCCAGAGGTCCCTGTGGAAGAGGTTCCAGAAACACAAGTACTGTGTAGGTTCTCAAGAGATGTAAGGGAACCAGAGAGATTTGGTATCCTAGTCACTGAGGATGGTGAATCATTATTGTTGGACAATGATGAACCTCTCTCCTTTAAGAAATCAGTAGAAAGCTCAGAAGCAGCAAGATGTCTAGAAGCTATGAATTCTGAGATGGATTCCATGTATTAGAACCAAGTCTAGTTTCGGGTCGATGAGCCAGTTGATATAAATCATGTTGGATGAAAATGGGTATTCAAGAGAAAGATGGACATGGAAGGTTAAGTTAGCACCTTTAAAGCAAGGATAGTGGCCAAAGGATTTAGACAGCGTCAAGGAATTTACTATAATGAAACCTTCTCACCTGTTTCCATGTTTAAATCCATAAGAATCATACTTTCCATAGAAACTTACCATGACTATGAGATTTGGAAGATGTATTTCAAAGCATCATTCCTTAATGGGAACCATCAGGAAGATTTCTATATGACACAACCAGAAGGATTTGTGACACCAGGTGAATCCAAATGGGTTTTCACATTGGAAAAATCCATTTATGGATTAAAGAAAGAATCCAGGTCATGGAACATTTTATTTGATGAAGACATAAAGGAATTTGGGTTCATTAAAAACGAATGGGAGCCAGGTTTTTATAAACAGTATTATGGGAATGTGATTGTTATCCTAGTAGTATATGTTGATGACATATTTCTTATTGGAAATGATGTAACAGTCTTACAGTCACTTAAGGACTGGTTGAACAAGTGTTTCTCCATGAAGGACTTGGGTGAAGTAGCCTACATTCTAGGGATCAAGATCATTCATGATAGATCCAAGAGGCTGATTGGACTAAGTCAGAGTACATATATTGACCAGATACTAAAGATATTTAGTATGGAACAATCCAAGAGGGGATTGGTTACAGTGTCACATGGCCTTCATCTTTCTAAGAAAATGTGTCCATAGACACAACAAGAGAAAGATAGAATGACTAAGATCCCATACAATTCGGCTATAGGATCCATCATGTATGCCATGATATGTACTAGGCTTGATGTTGCCTATACACTGAGAATGGTAGGCAGATATCAAGCAGATCCAGGAGAACAGCATTGGACTACTATTAAGACTATCCTTAAGTGTCTGAGAAGAACAATAGATATGTTCCTGGTGTATGGAGGAGAAGAGGAGCTTATCATCAGAGGGTATGCTGATGCTAGTTTTTAGATAGATCATAATGATCTAAAGTCACAATCTGGATATGTTTTCTGTCTCAATGGAGGAGCTTTGAGCTGAAAGATATCAAAGCATCCAGTTGTCACTGATTCTAAAGTAGAGTCTGAATATATAGTGGCTTCTGATGCAGCCAAGGAAGCCATCTGGATTCAAAACTTTTCCCAAGAGCTTGATGTGGTGACAAGTCGTAATGATCTCATTACATTGTATTGTGATAATACTACAACAGTGGCTCTTGAAAAAAACCAAGGTCACACCAACGGGTAAAGAACATACTCTGGTAGTATCTCATCTTGTGGGATTTCTATAAAATGGGTGAAGTTGCAGTGAGTAGAGTGTCCACAAAAGATAATGTGGCAGAACCCATGACTAAAGGCCTACCTCTACCGAAGCATGAATATCATGTTAGGGCTAGCGGGTTAAAGGTTGTTAGCAGTTGGCTCTAGTCCAAGTGGGAGTCTGTTGGAGTTGGTGGCCTAGAACCCACTACTTGGTACTTTATTCATTAATAATTTCCTTATCAAATCTTTATTGTTCTTCTGTGTGACAATACATGTGATAATGTCCTAAGTATGGCTGTTGCATTAATGGGTCATAGTGGATCCCTACTATGATGAGAACCCAGAAGTTCCACAACATTGTTCAAGAATATATGTTCTATGGTCGGATGATGTTATTTGAGGGACACAAATAATACATGCCATTAGGGGTGAGGAATCATAAAACATTGAGGCACCTTCTCATGGTGTGTTCCCTTGGTAATATCCAGGAGGATATTATGAGAACGAGACCCGATAGTAGGAAATCCACATTTCATAGTGTCATTGGATGTTTTTATCTGCGGATATGTGTATTGGTCCATAGACTTTAAGATTATTATTAATGGGTATTAAAACTTGTGCACTGAGATATATTGATGAAAACTGTGAAGACAAATTGTTTGTAGCGAGGTAGTATACGTTGGGTGCGTCACGAGTAATACCGCATTAATAGAAAATGTGAGAAAGGATTCATCCCTTATGTTCCGTAAGGGAAGTATATATCTTAGGTCTTTTGATAGAATTTATATAGCCTAAATAAATCCATGTCCATGGTAAGGAATGGGCGAGTTCAATTTCGGAAAGTCAAAGAAAGAATAACTGAGAACGTGGGTTGATAACACTAGCAAGCAACCCGCTTGATTCGAGATATTGTGACAAAGGTATTATATTACATGGTAAGCATTCGTATGATGTGACACGTCATTGCGACATTGACTTCTTTCTCTATGGGTACCTTGGAGTATATCTAGATGCTAACCTTGGACTTTAGGCAGGCTCCACCTAATGCCACTGAGAAAGAGGCCTAGAGGGTCACACACTAAGTGTGTCCATGTATCTCAATTAAATATTAATTTAAAAAGTTAAATAATGAATATTCCCAACTGTGGTTTAATAATTATTCAAGGATGTCTGGTCGCATTTATTTTGACACTAGTTATTAGAGAGAATATATTTTGGGTGAAATAATATATTCATTAGTGAGTAATGCAGTTATATTTATTTGTGAAATAAATATCCATTACTCAAGGTCTAATAAATGTGGAGGAGGAAATAAAGGAAAGTGGAAAATAAAAGTACGTGCCATGTATATTAAATATACACGCCGTGCAGTTTTTCTAGTCAGTATTTTGATAAAATAATATCATTACTGTGATATTAATTATAATCCATGTGGAAGCATGTCAATGAATTAATAATTCGACATGAGGGTTTTCAATAAGAGTTAATGAAATAAATAAAATGCGTAACACATTTATTTATTGGCATAACTCTATAACCTCAAAAAACACGATTATAAATATCCTCACAACCCAAATAATTTTCAACGACCGTTGTGAACAGCAATTCTAGAGAATTATATCAAGGCCAAAAGAACTCCTTCCTCCAAGAACGCTCTCAACACCGAGAGACCAAGGCGATCGAAGGCGGAAATCGCAAGTGAAGGTTCTTCCGCGCTAGCACCTGGAGATCCCTTCGGCGAAGTCCGGAGATACATGGCACACATGTGGATCACTGCTAGAGGAATCCAACACTTAGATTCTATGACACAACGACGGATCATAGGATCATGACCGAAGACATCAACGAAGGAAGAATTCCACCAAGGTAATTCTTGTGAATTAATTAACTTAATTATAACCAACATATGATGATCATATCTCTATGGTTCCAGGATTCCATCTTTTTTTCGTTCTTCGTTATATTCCTAAGATCTGGCGTTTTATATCATGACAGATCTCGGTTTGAACGTTGTTTAACGCTAAAATTAAATTTGGGCAAACCCAGCAACGCGCTTCCACAGCGCTTGGAACCTACAATACATGGCATTATTCACCAACATAATATTTAGTGTTAGACATGGAATTCAACACCAATGGGATTGGTGGTTTTATAAATTTCATTCAACAGCAATAATATAAGTAAATTAATTTTATTTTTGGTGTTAGACATGGAGTTCTACAGAAATGGGGTTTTGAGTGATAGACGTGGCATTCTGTACCAATGGGATTTGGGGTGACAAACATGGTGTTATGCACTAAAAATATATGTAAATAAACATGATTTTGGGTGATATACATGGTTTTGTTCACCAATTATATTAGGTGTAAGACATGGAATTCTGAACCAATAATATAAATAAATGAATAGGGATCTGGGAGTTAGACATTGAATTCTTCAGCAATGAGATTTGGGTTTTAGATATTTCATTCTACATCGATACGAAAGATACAATTGAATTTTGATTTGACTAAGAGACGTGGATTAAACCCAAGCCTATATAGTTGAATAGAGAATATTAAATAATGAAATAAGTAGTATATTTATGAATTATAAATATAAATATATAGTTCATATTCATAATCTTAACATGGATATGTGCCAAAGTAGGTATTATCATCTGGTGTCCCTTAGGAACCTGGATCGGTTTAAATTTATTTATTAAATTCTATTATTACATCGCTATACCTTTACACTGTTTAATAATTTATCACTTCTTAGTTTGGACTAGACACTAGTAGTTCTGGCTTACTACGATTTATATTTCGCATCCAACTCGGGGCACATTTTCACCTGGGTAACCAAGTCAACCTTCTTGTCCATAGGGCTTTAGACCATGTGTGTCTTCTATATTTCATATAAATGTGAGTTACGAGAAATGGTTCGAGCATGATATTGGGATGCCCATGGAGATAGAAGTTGGGCTCTGAAGTCATTTATTTACATTTGTAATGTATTATAAAGAATTTTGTTTGTTTACTAATTTTATATATGCATCATCATATGGAATTCATGCATTGTAAATCTAGCATTAACCACATTATATAACTAGTTTATACATTTTTATTCAACTATTTTAGATATTACTTTATAGCGCAACCAATAAAATCTATTTCATTCTATTACCATCTATTTATTGTGGTGCACTCTAATTATGAGAGTATTATCTCCCCACTGACCATCCGTACACCCTCTATTCTAGTTGGAAACCTTTGGCGTACGGGGTGACACAGTTGAGGTTATCTGGAAACCAGTCTAGCTACTACTTCAATGATAAGAAAGGCTACGATGTTACATCAAGAACTCATTTAGAATCACAATATTCTTTTATCAACATCAATATATACCAAGAAACGTCCATGAATGAACAAGATCATATATTCATCGATAACACAACTAGGTGGTGGTTTCACACCTAAAAACACTCATTTCAGAAAAAATTTTGGTATCTAGAAACATGTTTATCCTCACTCAATAAAAAAGTTAATAGGTCCATCGTAAAAATATGATTAAAAGACTCACATGATTCACAAGAATCTAGAGTTTTATATCAAAAAGCAGATCCATAAACTAATGTTTTCTACTAGCATCCAAAATATACTTTTCCAAAGTCTTCCATATCATATTATATGCCACTAAATTAACCTATCTAGGATTATTAGAAATCTAAAAGTTGAAATATTGTATGTATTCAATCCATATTCACTGAAATGTTTTCATTTCTTATTTATTTAATCTAAATCTGAGTATCTTGTGTTCTGTGTATACTATTAAATCCCCCTAAAAAGTAATGTCTATAAATATATATAACGAACCATTATAGCTATATCGATACCATATGATAGTTAATTAATCTTATGAAGTATTAATTAGCGAGAACTATATGCTATGAATTTCTTATCATGCATAAAAAATGATCCCATCTCGACGCCTCATGTTTCAAAATAAATGGTTTAGCCTCTTCAATGAACTAGAAAAATCAAGAATGGAGATACAACCAACCTTTATTTAATATCCTAAAATTATTCCTCATAATATTTGGACCAAATGAATTTGATACACATTTTGGTTTTATTTATAATTGGTGTTACATGACAACAATTTTTTATTGAATTAAACATGGAATTTAGATAGTTGTAATAAAGAATCTCTATATATCATAAATGATCTGGGGATTCTACCATGAAATGATGACTCACATCTTATCTGGATCAATAGATACCCCTTATTTTAATATTATGTGACCTAGGAGGTAGAGTATCTCTCTAAAAGTGGAATTTTGACATTTTAGCATATCACTAATTCTCTCATGTTTACTCAATATGATATCATAGTGGTTTTCATGAATTTTTCACGTATATAAAAAAAATTCATCTATGAAAACTACCACAAATTAATCAATATATTGGTGGAAAACAATATTAATCAAGGAAATAAAGATGCTAGGTAGGTTCATCAATCTTGATGGAATTACCAGATACACATACATGATATATCTCCTTTGAAATAATTTATATGGTATATCTGAAATCAAAAATTACACCTAATGATAGGCTGGTCTAAAATAAATCTTTTGGAATATCTTTTAAGCTTAGAGCTGGCTAAAGTGATCGTATATTTAAGGAAGTGGTGAAAATTTCTTCAGCGTTAACTTATTAAATTGATGGTAATCTATATACAACATGAGGATTACATATACCATATCTAAAAAAACAGGTGAACCCCAATCATAAGTATTGATTCATATAAACCCTTCAGCTTCTAGGTCCCCTAATTACCTCTTAAATTTGTAAAGCTATATAATATCAATCCTATAAATATAGATATATACTATTTCTTACTAAGGAACAATATAAATGGTTTTCTATACCTCTATATTAGGAGTTATACTATAAAATACTTATGGGAAAAAATATATGAATCAATCCACTATTAGAGGAAATTCATCATTTTGTATATTTAGATAACATTGTTAATGGATATAAATTCGGGTGAAAACTCTTCCCAACCCATGACGATTGGGTTCCACTCGACTTCCCTAGAAATCCCTTTCCCCATAATATTAATATTTACCATTGTCAAGTGATGAGAATGAAACTATATAGAAATTATAGTCAATATAGGCTCAATAAATCACTAACCAATAAATCCTAATAATTATATAAAATATTGGCTTCTCATGGTTGAAAACCTTACACAAGAAACAATATGTTCCATTTTAAGGATGAATTTCTTATAGTGGAGTAAACATTCTAATCATACTCTAAAAAATGTTTCAGGAATCATCAAACCATAGAAATAATAATTTTTAGTCCCATGAATTTCTATGATATCCATAGTTCCTACTCTTTTATACTCATGTATTGGATACACTACATAAAATTGGAATGATTCTTTTTTCATGTCATAACCCTACCAACATGAACAAGGTGTCTCTATTGAAATTCCACATGTCATAATTCAAGGTTTGAAAACCCTATCCACCTCCTCGCCATGCATGGTTGTTGGTACACCAACTCATGTCCTAGCATGAATATAATCACCCTACAACAATAGGAAGAGCTATAAAAGAACCTTTCCCATAATTAATATGAGTTATGGCCTTGAAAATTCATTTTATAAGGAACATTCAGTAATATTCTCTATAGTCAACTAGATCACTACTATACATTGGATTTATGTGTCCCAATCATCCACACTGGTGGCACAACATATGATTGATGGTTAACACATTTTTTCATAAATCCCATCCCAATTAACATTAATGTGACATAACTTAAAACTATACGAACCACATCCCTATATCCGAACGTCATTTTTCAACCATGCAGTCTCACCATTTCACTGGATACACTCATTGATGAGGGTCTAGATTACTATTTCAGATAGTCATAAAATAGAATTTGTCCACATGTGATCGGATGGAATACATGACCCCTTACTAAAATCTTTTAGATATTAGTATCTAATCACCATGAATAGGAGGGAGGAATGTTGATGTTTTATGAATCATGATGAATTTCCTCAAAATGGAAAAAGATACTTTCTCCAAAGGCATAAAACACTCTATCGTGATTATCTATTAATGTCTCTAATAAAATTAATGGAAGAAACTAATCTAAAAAAACCTCTAAATCATACTCATATGTTGATCTTACTTTTTAATTATAACACCCCATTAATTTTTTATATTCTTGAAATATATTGGTACCTAGATTAAATCTTCATTATGTATGGGTCACTATGTGAAAAAATATTAACATAATAATATCAATTATGAATATTATGTTTGGAACCCCTTCCCCCGATAATACCGGATGGTGATACTATAGGAACTCACTTGTAATATTGAATATAGTTAGTTTTGGGACTTGATGATTTTTTATTTATTGAACTATCCAAAAAAATCTACATGATGTTGATAATTTGGGTCCAACATATGACGAATAAGTGGTACCACAAGTGGTAGTATTTGTGGTGAAACCATTGGTTCAATTCTGACTACATTCAAATCATGATCATTTCCAGAAACCTAGAATTTTACTTTAATATCTCTGGGATGTGAATATATATTATTCCATGAACACACAACAAAAAAATATTCAATGAAATAATATATTATAAAGGGACATAATAGATACATTAGAATACCAAATAACATGGTCTGTTCTAGGTCAAAGTTCCATGTTTCACGATAGAGGTTTAATTATTTATAGTTTCAATGGAATGTTGTAGGGGAAACAATGTTTCAATTACAATAGGAATACACAATTAATGAAATAAAATTATTTATAACTTTTCTAATTTAATTTGGAAATTTTTTATTTGAATATAAATCATGGATCAGGTAAATTAGTTTTTATTCCCAAGTAATAATGTCATTACAATATAATATCCAATTTACAATTTATAAAACCATAATTATAATTTTATATTAGGTTATAGAATTTATCAAGTGATTATTTGAATGAAATAATATATGAAATTCCATTCCCAAATTATTGAGATTGAATCATTAAAAATTTCAATATTTATCCATTTAATCATAACTAACAATTGACTCAACTCTTGTATCCTTATGAATATAGATGAAATTTGGATAATAGGCCAATTTAAGTTCCCCCATCAAACAATATAAAGAAATCAAATTTAGATAATGGAGAAAATATTATTATCTTTTAATTTAATATATTTTATTAAATGAAACATTGGTGAATTTATGATGTATAAATCAGGGAACCTAAATTATGCAGCAGGAAATGAACAATATAAAATATACATGGAATGGTATATGAATGATATTTAAACCCTTGCATGCCTATAATGATCCATGGAAAACGAATCTTTACCATACTTGGATAGGGGTAAAAAACCAATATTGATAACATTAATTGTAAATCATATGTGTCAACCATTATTGAAGAAAAACACAACTGTGATATGAGAAATAACAAACAACATGTATCTTCTAAGGAATCATTTCGTTTCACCCAAATGTTATCATGCTACCCAAAAAATATATTATTCCCAATAACTGAAAGGTTTTATTATCATTTCTTGGAACCCAAAATAGTATGATGGGAAAAGAAATAAATACTTTTTACCACTTTGTGCCATTCTATTCCCAGTTCACTCAAAATTAACCAAACATGCTTCACCACCTGGTCTAAAGCACACCCCATGGTATGTTATAGGCTATCACTAGCATCGAGTATCAGTGGTGGTATTGTAGATATAATATGTGTAATTTTTATTAGAGTGTACCAAATACGTAAATAATTCTTAAATATGTGGATTCAAGATAATGATTAATTTTAATGAATAATAATATAACAATAGTAGAAAATCATATAAAAATATATATTATCAACAAAAAATTAGACATTACGATGAAAAAAATGATTATATATCAATTCTATTAAGAAATGGGGAGCTATGGTAAAAGGGAAACCCGAGTATAATAATTGATTATATACATCATCATCATATTATTTTTATTCTAGGAAGAGATTTCTATGGAAGAAAAAAATAAAAACACATCGAGGCCTTGGGGGCCTAAAGTAGTGGAGACAAAGGGCATCCCCTATAATCAAATTCAACCCCTCATGTTTATCGAAATTGATATAATGGAGTCATGGGACATTTCAATTAATCAAGTTACTATTGATGGGTGTTTCACCTTGTCCCTGCCTACAACCATGAGGTCTATCAGGGTACTGATTTGTGGGCTAAACCCGGTTTGATTAAAACTCGATAGGACACAACCATCAATACCTAATACTATCTATTTAGTGAGTATAAAATGAATAATGTAAAAGTAATAAATAAAATATGTATGTAAATTAACCATGTTCACTTAGGTTTCTTCTATTCAACAATTCTAATCAAACCTACTTAATGAAGATCTAGAATGTATATATGAATAATAAGTTTCATAAAAAAATATTAGGACCCATAGAATATCCAAGTATTCCACTTTTCAAAATCATAAATGAACTAAGGATAGACTCAAGAATAATTATCCTTTTTAGTTAAATCCAATTCAGTGTATTAACTCATGCATTTCAACTATAGGGGGTCTATGTGTAACCGAAGGATGAACACATGAAATTAAACTTCTATATAATTTATAACTAATCCCTTAGAACAATTACTATATAGCCTTAGGATAGACCATACTGGATCCCACATAATAATACATAGTGGTCTATGTCATCATTCATTAAGTGGAATACAATGAGATAATCCAAGTCCTTGTAATATTTGGAGAATGGTGTAGTGTATCAATAGTATGACACTGTGGAATTTAACAATGTATGAAATGAACCAAGTCTATGAGGGGTCTATACACAAGGAAATTTTATCCATGAATTGGGTGGAATACTCTAGGTATACACGGTAAAAATATTTGGAAAAACCATGAAATTAACATGGAAATCCACCATATAAATTTATTGAAATGTAACAGTAAAATTCAATATCTTGATAAATCATTCATCAAGTCCATGTGAACTATTTAAGATAGTTCACTTTTAATTCAATGTGGTTTATTAGTTATAATAGTTAATTGTTTAACATTGTCCAAGTTACATTTCCTCACCATTAAATTTCCGTTTAAGTTAATTTAATTTTTCATTTAAGAGACTTTCCAATCCAACCATAGGAGGTGATTTAGTCATAGAGGCATGGTAGAAGTGTCCTGGAACATATATAAGAACACCCAATGATAATAATATTATTTATATCTTCAAAATAAAAAATCATAATGGGATTATGAGTATATCTAAATTATATTCTATTTGTTTAATTAGGGATAGTAAATTTTTATGAAAACTCATTGGATATTCAGTCTACATGACAACAACAAACAATATTGATGGATTGATTTTAAATGAAAAATATTATAATACCTACCATTGAAAAGTATATGAATCATTGTCCAGTATTAGCTTCTGATTAAAAATAGTAATGGATGAAATGGAAGACACAAGAAAATAATTATATTTTTATAGAATTATGTCACTTATAGATAGATCCAAATAAGTCTATAGAAACTGATAAAGTAAGTAATTGTAATAATATGATAACCAATGGTTATTCATCCCGACTAATAGTGCTTAAATCAAAGTATAGATGAATGATGTATTCCAAAGCCAATATAAGTATTAAGGGATCCCTCTCACACTAGGTAAGATATTGGGCTAAATAAGAGGAGTGGTGGGATAAGAACTATTAAACAATTTAAGGAAAAAATGATCATTTAAATCATTTTATAGGGAGTATAGTTTTCTCAAACAGTTTTCCAAAACATTTATCAACCATGAACACCTAGTATCAAATTGTACACCCTATGCATGGTTCATGTTCATGGTTAGAAAACCCATTTTATAACATTTTTTAAATAATATTTTAATCCCCAAAACCTATGTAGTCTTGGATAATGGTTAATCAAACCATGCGACTACTATGTGAATTTCAACAAAAAATTATTATACATTTTTAACGTCTCTTAAACTCCTCTCTCATGGTTAATCAAACCATGATCCATCATGTTTGGGATGAACAATTATTAGTAACCATGATCCTAATCTTGTTTCCTAATAAATTAAAACAATGTACCCCCAACCATTCCTCAACTTTCATGACACCATCTTTAATCCCATTGTTTTTATTGTCAACTCGAATGTTGAACATTATTAATTTCCATTTCTTATTTATGATAATCATAATTACATTAACACCTTATTATGATTATATTTTACTAAATTTGTAAAAAACAAGTGTTTTATATTTTTTTAATAAAACATCATTTTCTTATGAACAAAGAAATGGTTTTAGTTTATGAAGAATATAAAATATTATTATTTAATATGATATAATAGAACGATAACATGTCTAATCCATTAGAATAACTTTATTATGGCAAGTGGATTGACTAGTGATCTAACTATCAAACTAGTTGATTTCATATACATATGACTAACAATATTTATGATCTATTAGGCTGTACACAATTCTAAAAAATGGATTGAAAAATGATAGTATAGTCCCTCAAACTGTCCAAATATTATAATCTCATAATTTGGATTATTTTCTATCAGATAGATTTTATAATATAATTTTCATATAGAAACATTTTCATAGATGTATTCTGAAGATCTTTTGAGGAAATTTGAACCAACATCGGAAATCGCCTCAATGTAACCATTCAAGTAATTCTCATAAATAGGAGTTGACTCAAGGAGATGACAACAGATGCATTTTCAAATCAAATAGTCTATCATTTTTCTATACTGGAACACCTCATTCTTATTATTTTTAATTTATTAGATAGTTTTTTATAATGATTCCATGTTATGAATAGTAAAATATATCAATCATAGGTTGATTTTATATTCATCTCTCTGATTGAGGTTCTGATGTGGGACTTATAGGTATAAGAACGCATGTGAATCTGATTCGTTGAATCAAGGAATTATAGTTTATAAATATAAACTAACAATGATCATAATATTCAAGGAGTTTAATTTTAAGAAATTTAGAGTGGATAATGATTTTTTAGATCAAGGTATTTAATAGTATTGGAAGACAGGTCCATTCTGATCATCATATTGAGGTATTTTTTGTTTTTGAATGAAAGGAATATTCCAATATTCTTATCGAGGGCCTTCTTGTATTTAAAAGAACTAACTATATAGTTTTTTTGTAATAGTTGATATCTTATTTCTAGATTTTTGAATTCTAACACTTTTATGTTTAAAGAGTATAATTAAATTTATAAATCTTGTAATTAATTTATACATGTTTATAATATTTCTTTTTAATTGTTTCAACAAGTTTATATTTCGTTTTTTATTTTATAATATAATGTTATTTATAAAAAAACTTGAATAATTGTTTTATTAAAAAAATTAATCTTTATTCAAAAATATTTTGTACCAAACTGAATTTTGGATATGATACACATACTATGATCACTGGATGAATACTCTATATAGTACATATAACTAAAGAGGTATTGTGTTTTTTAGTGGTTTTAATTTTTAAACTAATTTTCACTCACCCTCCTCTTGTAACCATAATAAAGACTTCTGATCCAATAATAGGAATCATATCATGTTCAAAAAAAAAATTTAGAACTATACATATTTAATATTATATAAGTTATTATGTTTGTTTATAAACTTCTAGTTTATAAATTTCAGTTACACATAAATTTTTTTGTCAAAAAGAGTTTCCATTTTTTGTAAGATAGAAGGATTGAAGGTTGGTACCCTAAAAAAATATGAATCATAGTTGACTAGCTATCATTCATGGTAATGATTATAAATACTATAGATATAGAATGAATGATTTTTTTTTAAACAATGGTGTTGATAACAATGTCATGTTAACTAAAAATTATGTTATTCTATAGGATAATGTTACAAAATTACTAATATGAAAAGTATAGAATTTATACTGAATTTCCTAGTGTTGAATGATCAATATTATTATATGATAAAATATATTTATACAAAGATATCTTCATGTCATCCAGCTATAGTATTTGAAGGATGATATAGAAAAAAAATTTGTAGCTACATATGTCATTGAGACATGATGGTCTATTCGAAAAGAAGAAAAGAAAGATTTTTATTTTCTACCTGTAAAATGAATTTTTATCATGCGCGGAATGATTATGACAATTTTTAATATTTTACATTATCTTGGTGACAAAATTTTTATATATCGAATATTAGTATAAATGATTATTTAAATTATTTTGGGTGAATGGGAATCTGTTAGAACAAAATTAAATTATACAAGGAGGAAGATCAGTCTTATTGTTGATTTCCATATTAGAACCCCTATATAGTATGAGGGGTGATTGAAAAGGGGTGGATAGGTAATGGAAAATAATAAAAGGGGAGTTTATATTCCCACTAAATCTGATGTTATAAATAATTTCAGTCATTTGGAAAAGTATGTAATCTAAATAAAAAATGATATTCTTTAATTTGATAGTAGTTCATTTGAATAGATTGGGAATAAACTGGCTAACCTTTTCATAAGTATTAATAAGATTGATTACTGTTATATTTTCAATGTAGATATAAAAATGTGAAAATAATAAAACTTATAAGAAAGAATCTATATAAGCGATTTTTCATGAGTGTTAGAATACCAGACATATTAGAAAATATTGTTATATTGTAAAAATAATGGATATGAAAAAAATTAAATTATGATATGAATTATATAAATATTATAATCATAGGATAAAGAAAAGTGTAAAATATTTTGATACTTTTAGTTTTAGTGGAGGAGATTTTCTTTATAAAAATTCATCAAATAATGAATTTTCCACACATGGAAATATTGATTTATATAAAAAATACCGAAAGTGAAAAAAGGGATCAAGGGTATGATAACTATTAAAGAATCTCTCACACACCTTACCATAAATTCTAACAACCTTGATAGCAATTATGGGAATAAATATTCATCATTAGAAAAATAATTATTTTCAACCACATAGGGCAACACATACCATTTTCTAAGGAAGAATATTCATTTTCATAATGAATTGATAATGTAAATTATAAAATTTAAAATAATAATGATTTTTATTAAGGTAATAATATAAAATATAATTCATTAATTTCTGTTTAAAAAACATAAATAGTAGATCTTTCTAAATAATCATATAAATATAATTTCGATAAACACAATAGTTTAAAAGATCATAAATATTATTAATAAAAAATATTATAATGTTATATTTCTAATCCTAAATCGTATAAAGTTACTAATAATGATAAAAGTTTTGATGTAAGAAAAATTTGAAACACTATTGTTTAAATTTTTTTTTATGTTCACCTCTTAAGAGGTAAACATTAATGAAATTTATAGTTAAATAATGACTCATAGAGGTATTTCTATAATGGGTTCTACAAATGATAAACATTTTTTATAGATAATTATTTTGTTATAAGGGGTGCTCTATTTCAAAGTATGTTTCAATGTTGTTGACACTAGAGAAATAAATTTTCTTTAAAAACATTCTGTTTTTATGATTTCATAAATCATATTTTCAATAGATTTAAATTTTCCACAAATAATAATGATGAAAAAATGTTCTTTTTGAAAATATTACATTCTGATAACATAAAACACAAGATTTTTTGGTTCCTCAGATGTTAATAACTTTTTGAAGAATATAGAGAAATTACCAAAAATAAAAAATTTGGCACATATATAGTGGTTGTATAAATAATATGAGTTGAAAAAAAGATTTCATTAAGAACATTTTTAACATAATATTTTGAAAGGTTACATTCAGAGATAATGCTCATAAAGAAATTATCATAATAGGTAAAATTATTCTTCATAGAAATTAATTTATTTCAAATATTTTTTTGTTTGACATAAGAATGACCTTCATAGAATTTACCAGTTATCTGATTATTATGATCTTGTTAACTTCAAGAATGATAAATGTGATTTTCAAATATGAAAATATTAGTTTATTATTTCTATCAATCAGCATGAGGATGACTACATTTTATGCTTCAGATACTATAAAATCCATGATCTAACATTCCATATTGAAATGGAAGATAAATATGGGTTATATAAATTAGAATTAGGACACTGTAATCCTCAAACTATATCTATGTTTTCTTCAAAATTATCCCTAATGGATCAACCATATCATAGTCTTATTACTTATAATGTTGTTGATCCTTGTCAATATAGTATGAAACAAAACTCAAGTTTAAAATATATCTATCATGTTTCAAAATCTATTCATTTATATTTACTGCACATGGAATTATTTATCCCCAAACAAAATAAATATATTTGAGGAACAAATTATGTATATGTTTTATCTGAATATTGAAATATATATACTTGGGTATATTTTCTATTGAAAAATGTACAAAACATTCTTTTATGAAATTCATATCTGGAGTAAAAAATGAAGAAAACCTATCCCTGATAACTATTATTAGTGTTCATGAAATAAAATATTTAAATTCTGATTTTGAATATTTATTTATCAAAAAAAGTATTACTGATAACTTTTCATCGCCTATAACAACACAACAATATCGTCTGGTCATAAGAAAATATTTATGCCAGTAAGAGATTACTTGAAATATGTTGAGTGAATACATAGTTTCTTAATATCATTTCTGATGCAGTTTATACATCTTGTTATACCATAAATCATGTTTTAATAATAAATTTTAAAAATAAAAAACATTATCAGTGATGGACTATATGGAAATAAAAACATTCTTACTTTAATGTTTTTTTGATACAAAGTGTCCATTCTGAATACTAAATATAACATACATAACTTTTCTCCATAATCTAATGAAGGTACATAATTAGGTTATTCTTAAACAGTAATTCATATCGAGTATTTAGTAAAAATATTTTATAATTGAAGAAATATTACAATTTATGTTTGATTAAAATGATCATTTTTTCAATCTATATCAAACAACATATTTATTTGTTATTTTAAAAAAAATTATTTTTAACCATTATTTTAACATTCTTATAATGAGAGAAAAACTGATGAATATATTTATACAATTATAAATCAAGAATATTTGCAATGTGTTTTTTAATAATATAGTTTTGTAAACCCATGACATAAGTTGTTTCATAGGAATTATCCTGGTTATAATGTCATTGGTGGTGTTGATCAGCCAGTTTGGGATTGAATTTATTTATGAAAAGAAATTAAACATTAAATATTTTTATTTAAATTAGAACCTAATACTCATGATGAACCAATAGGTTATGAGAATTAGATAAAAGATACAAAATATGAATTCATTGAATTTGAAAGGAATATAGTATGGACTTTAGCTGAACCTCCTCATGGTACTTCGATAATTGGAATAAAGTGTGTCTATTGGAACAAATGTGATGAAAAAGGAATAATAGTTTTATACAATTTTAGACTTTTTATAATGTTGATAATCATCAAAAAGTATTATATTATTGATAATGTTATGTTCCAATATATTTAATTGAGGTAATTTGAATTCATCTAGCATATAGATCATTCTAATATTTTAAACTATCTCAAATGGGTACGATGTATGGTTTTTTAATGTATATGTAATGGAAGATGTTTATGTAAATAACCCATGTTTTTCAAAATATAAAACATTCAGATTATGTTTTTAATTATACTAATGAACTATTTGGCTATAAAAACTCCCATGAAAACAACAATTTTATTTTTGTTTAATAGCAACCAACTCATTTAATAAAATAAGTTAATAAAGAATTATTAGTTTTCAAATATATGTTTATGAAATTATATTCTGGTCAACACCAAAGTCATTAATAGTGTCCTTTATAATATTATGAAGTCCTGGTTTGAAAAGACATTGATGGGTGAGTGAAAAAAATTAATAGTTTTTAAAGTCCATAAAACCCCAAATGAACATTTATATATCGACATAATTATATAAAATATATACTTAATAAATTTGGGAATGAAAATATTAAAATTATTATTACTCATATCGAACCCCCAAGTATTATAAATATTGATGAATATGTCAAACCTGCTGATCAAAAAAACATTTGAGGTGTGATGAGATGTTTACTTGACATAACATATCATCATCTATTTTTAGTGTTTTTAGTTTGATTATATGATATATATCAACAAAATAAAAAAATATTCCACTATAAAGATGTTGCATTAATTTTTCATTGTATTAATGGATATATGGATTTGGCTACATTTTAATTTCAATCCATAAAAGGGCCCAAGTTAATTAAATTTATTTTCAAATTAGACCACCTATTGGGAAGAAGTGGGGAACCCAAATAGACTTCATCAACTTAAAACAAATCCCAAACCAAAGGTCTAAGAGAGTAAAACAAGATTGATATCATGGAGATTGTCCTCCCTAGAATTTGTTCATGGAAAAGCTCTTGGTTATTTAAAGACTATTCAGAAAGCAAGTGTCTTGTTTCAAAACCCAGGCCCGATATGATGGCTGATGCCATACCATCTAAAAATAAAAAAACTAAAAACTCTGTAAAGATGAACTGCCTACTCTGGATCATCTTTCGGGACATGTTTTGTGTGGTCGAGTCCTGCTGTAACACCATTCGTTGATCAAAACCATAAATCCTCACAGCACCACAGATCACAACAGATATACCTTGACCAAATTAAACCACAAAGTCTAAAAATTATGAAAACAGAAAACAATCACCAAAATTTCCTACAACAAGACATTCAAAAAACCCATTTCTGCTCGTTATACTGCACACATAATCCATAGTGATCCACCCAAAATGTGCTCTATCATCATAGATCAATGATGAAGTAACCTAAAACCACACTAGATTTAGATGAAGCCCAAATTTGGAACCATCTCTTGGGAATGTTGACATAGGATACAGGTCAGAGATCCTCCACAACCAATGACATCAAAAATATTTCCACCACAGACTGATGTAGCCGAGCCGACCCAGGATGATGTCAGCGCACAAAGTTTCCTAAGAAGCGCCAAATCACCAAGAGGTGCGGCTGCAAAGAGACACTGACTTCTCAAGCAGACCACTGAATGTAGAATCCCCTACCACGAAAGCCAAGATTGACATGGATAACACAGAATCCCAAACCCAGCAGTAGAATGGAGAAGCTACTGCCGAGAGACTTTAATTCTTGAATCTGACCGAGACCGAAGTTCCATGCACGATCTTGTGAGTTGTTCACATAAATATTAGTCACAATTTACTTTAAGATCACACTCTAAAATGAGATATGATTTTACAATTCTTCAAAAAACAAGAAGAACATAAATTTTTTTTTACAAAATTCCTTAGTTCGGATAGATTGGAATATATTAAACATTATCTACAAATGATCTATATTTAATTATCATTTATAATAAATTTTTTTCAATATCATTACATTAATAGACTCCTTATCAGGGGGCATATGTTTTTTAAATTTATAAACATTTTCTTTCTGGATGAAACTTAGTATTATAAAACATTGCATTTTTAAACATTTCATGTTTCTATTTTTATTATTTTTTTTATAATTTTTCAAGTTATAATACATTAGTATAATTTTTTTATTGAAAATAAATTAAAACAAATTAGAATAAAAAATTTTAGTAATGTTTTCTAGAGTCAACATTTCAACCTATAAATTTCATGTTAACATTTTATTTATGATTTATATTAGTTTCTATTTGTTTTACAAAAAATCATGAATAATATGTTACTAGTAATGATAGTATATTTCTACAATGGATTGTAATACTCTAATATTTATGCTTTTTATTCCATTTTATTGTAAATCTATGTTTATTTTCTAATTATTTATGATTAAAAAACATCTAATTTGTAGAAAAATGTATGGGGTATAAAATTTGATAATACACCAATCTCATTATAATATTTTCTTAAAAAACATTAAGAGTTAATATTTTTATTAAATCATTCATGTGTTAAATCTTTATCATCAGATCGAAAATGGTTTCTTAATATGAGACACTATATTTCATATATTTTTATCCCACACCCCCATGCCTATATATAAGGGTGGGTCATACCCTATCACACATCAACATTTATATTTTTCATCTCGACTCTCAGAACCTTTTTGTTTCTCATTATAATACATTGGTATTTGTCTTCTTAGATTCAATAATATGAGCTCCGGTATCTAGTCCAGTACAATGGACACTATATAGAACATTGCAGAGTAATAAGACCTTAGATAAAGGCTAATCAATAGAACTTGGTATAAAAATTATGATTCTATATTTAAAAGAATAAAAAAATTCAATATTAGGAAATGATATTCACTGATAAATATGATTTCCATTTTTATTATCTAGATATAGTTAGGAAATTCTATTCTTCAATAAAATTCAATAAATAATCGGATAATGAAGGAATTGATTCCACTCTTTTTTTGTGAATGTTATAAAAATAAATTCCAAAAATTTTCTAACATAGAAGAAAGACCCTAGGTGATTGAATCATTCATAACAACTATCACGTTCCCGGAAAATCATAGATGTTAGGATATATCAAAATAAGTCATTTTAATTTTTTACTTCCATTGAGAAGTTAGGAATGATAATTCTTGTAACTCCATATGTCAGAGTATAAACCCAATTTATGTAAGGATACATGATTACAAGGAAATATGACACAAATATTTTGAAATTCATCAACATCATTATATTGGAATTTCTTATAAAGATTGTTTATATTAAATGTGTCGTATTTGTTTTCTTACCGATATAATCAATTAAAAAGAGATTGATGAAGTACAAAATACTCATGTTACTTTTTTATAAAAAAATGTATATTGAAATACATGATCTTTTTTCAAAACATCATTTAATAATATTACTTAATTGAAAGGTTCTCTGTTATTAGTGTGGAGACAATGGCCCATATTAAATTAGGTGTCGATTGTAATTTAATTAAATTAAATGAAAACAATTCATGTATTTTATTAAACAATTCAAATATAAAAAGATAGTAAAGATACTTGTTTGTAATATTATTCACCTAAAAATTATAAAATATAAAAATATCTATATCAATTGAAAATTTTTAGAAGAATATGGATGAAAATTTTCAAAATAAACCAAGTAAAACACCCTTTGGGCTACAAAAGGATGAAAATTTTCTTTAAATTTTAGAATGTTTTATATGTTAAATGAAAAAGAGTATAAAATAAAAAAATTATTAGGTATATAATTTATTTTGTTAAAATTATTAATTTATGTTTAAAGAGATTTAGAATTTCAAGATATTTTTTTCTCCATTATCAGTTCTATAACCAGTTCTATTGTTTGGAACTCTTTCTGTTAATGATATAACTATTCCTTTTCCATCAACACTATAATGTTTTGAGTTTCTAGAAAACTATACTATAACCATATCCATTATAGAAAATTGAATAGAAAAAGAATTTGTGGGATAAATTCAACTAGAAAATTAATATCATGTATTATCACACATGTCTATTGAAAATCCAATTGATAAGAAAAAATAAGTCATCCAAAAGGATATAAAATGAGTTATATAAACTATTATGTAGTTTTAATTTGAAAAAATATGGCAAATAATCACAATAATAAAAAGAAAATTAAAAAAATAATAAACATTTTAATTTAAAGGTTTATCATAGTCATCCTTACTGTCCACATCGATTTCATCCCAATGAGATAACAACCATTTGATAGATGAATCAGATGAATTCAAATCATCATCAAAATAATTAGTGGAACCTCAATATTCAAATACATATGTTTTTTATATGGATTAGATGTTTATGGATTTTGATATGGATAATGTTACAAAATTTGAAATATTCAATTTAAAAGAAATTTTGTACATTAGACCATCATGCCTACATATTTCAGAGGCATCATTAGAGTCTTCATGATCATCCACAACATAAGTTCAAAAGACTATATTATAATTTTTATAAATTTTTTAACAAAAAAGGGAATTTATGTCGTATCATTCTACAATTGACTCTTGATGTATCGAATTCAGAATAATTTGAATGAAATATCACAATCCAAAATTGTGTGGATAGTATCAGTAGTTAAAAATGTGTCCTACGTCAAATATTTCAAAAACATGACCAAGGAAAAAAAGATGATTTAATCAGATGGTGAAGCTTTCATGGAATGTTAATGGTGATATTAATATTCATAATTATCATTATTATAATGTATATAAACATTCAAATGATATTACTGATTTTATCTACATGTTTTCTATTAATGTATCAGATAGAGTTTATTTTTTAAATAGTTAATATCTATTATAGAAAATCAGAATGTGGATGTCA
Source organism: Viscum album (assembly GCA_963277665.1). Lineage (NCBI taxonomy): Eukaryota > Viridiplantae > Streptophyta > Magnoliopsida > Santalales > Viscaceae > Viscum > Viscum album. Next base: position 440,002,842 of record OY728158.1, read on the forward strand.
AATAATTGAATTATATAATTAGAAACTATAAATAGAGAATACTGGGTGCTAGTTAGTCAAAGAATATCTTATCAGGCAGAATGAAGAAAATAATAAGATAATTGAGGGGGACCTTAGTTGGATTATATAAAATTATAAGATTTCAGTCATAGAAGAAATGCTAAAAAAGAATGAATCTAAAAATTCTAATTCTATGAAGAAAAGGTGGAATTAAATATTATAAATGACATTAGGAAAAAAATTATAACAAAGAATTTATTTTTTAGTTTTAAACTCCTATTTTTTTTAATCAAATATTTTCAATGAAATCAATTGAATTATTTCTTCTCTAAATACATTATGTTGCAATGTATTATGATTCCACTTGGATAAATGTTATATATTCTAGCTTAGATGAATACTTATCCAATCATAATATTTTAATATTATTTTAACATTTGAAGAGTATTCATTTTTTCCCTATCCATTTTTTAGATTACAATGGGGGGATTATTGGAGAATTTTTTCGGGTGAAAATTTTATCCCAAGTGGATAAAATAGTTTTATGGTAATAAAAATACCTATGGAAGAATTTTTATTAAGGGGGAGAATACAACGTAATATTTCATATTAGGTGATGAATTTTAAACAAAAATGTGTCAAATATTTAAGGGGGTTTAATATATTATATGATAATATATTTCCATTTACATTCTAATTAATGTTCATAAAATATAAAAGGGATCTATGTTTTTCAACGTTAATAATTTTTCATTATAATTATTTTTTATGTGACATAAAAAATGGGGAGATTATTGAGTTAAATGTTATAATTTAAAATTTTTATTCCTATGTTTTTAAAATAACAAACATATTATCACATTTTTAAAATTATATTTTTCATACTTTGTATAACCCATGTTTATAGAAAATTTTTATAGAAAAAATTCTTTTCTACATAACATGAATATGGTTCTAATAAATTATAAATATATTATTTTTAACTATAATCTAATTTATTGAACTAAAAGTGTGTCACATACATCGGAATGAATTTTTTTTATGACCAGTGAATTGACTAGTGTTCTCTCTATAAGACTAGATGAATGAATATCCATTGGAGAAAAAATAGTTCTCATCCATTGGATTGACACTAGCTCAGTTCATCACAATGAAAAACAATACAATAGTCCATAAAATAGTCCAATATTTTTATTTGGAGTAATATGAATTGTATCTATTAGATAGAATTTATATGAATATTTTAATGGTTATATTCAAAAGTAAATCATATTGAATGATTTTTTACCTAAAAAGTGAAGAACATCTTAGGCTGTTACAACCGACACTGAAAACCATAGAAATATGAGCATTTGAGGAATATCAATAAATCCATATTGATTTGACAAGATAGAAGTGAATGCATTTTCATATCAAAATTTATGGTATTTTTATCTTCCTAAAAACCTCATTATTAAACATTTTAATTTATTAGAGTCATTTTCTTTAGATTCAAAAAAATTGAGTTGAAAAGTCCTTATAATTTTAGTTGAATTTTTTTTGATATGTCTGATCATGTATAAGTCCGATAAGTTCGAGGGATAGAAGTAAATTTGTATATGATCCATAGAATTATGGGATTATTGGGATAATATGACTTAGTTGACACCAATTTTCAATTCAACAGATTTAATGTTTATGAAATATATAGTTGATGATTACCTTTAGTATTGATGGATTAAAGTGTTTTGGAAGACGTAACCATTATAATCATCATACCGAGGTATTACATATTTTATGAATAATTATTTATTCCTACACACTAATATATGGATTTTATACTGTGGAATGATGACCCAGTAATGTTAGTTTTGAAACACAAGATATCTTATGTTAGGATTTCGAACATCATCAACCCTAATGGTTAAATAGTAAAGTTCAGTTCATATGTATTATACGTGATTATGAAAATATTATAAGATTTTGTTTTAATTCTCTCTATATTTTTACATAAATCTATTCATTTTATAATATAATTTTTTTTACCAATCATTCTAATACATATACTTTCATCAATAGAAAACATATCTATCTGATAAATATAACTATTAAGGTATAGTGTATTCTATTAGTAGATTTTATTAATAAAAAACACAAATCTATTTTATCATTAAATATTATAATAAAATAGTTTTATTATACTAAAAAAATGATTGAGAACTCTATTTAAAATATACATACCTTAATGGAACATCGAGATGTTACTTAATCAATAGATTATTATGAACTGATTCATTTTAAGATTCATTATTCCCAAGGTAGGATGATATTTATATAGTTTTTATTAATGTTATATTTCATAAACTAATACAATTAAAAGAATAGATATTGGATATGAAACTAATACATAGTTTGTATAGATTTTTTTCCACTTATTACACTCATCTAAGATGATTAAATTTATAACATTCGTATACTGTGAATATTATTAATAAATTGTGAAATTTTTATAACAATAATTTCAAAAATTTCATAAAAATCATATTTATATATCAAACCAATTCTCACGACTATAAATTAAATGTATTGATTAAAAATTGAATAATCCTTTTCATTGTGGCATTAGTTATCAAGTACTCATGAATGATGATTCTATTTCCTATGAAATGAGAAAATTTTATAATACAGATTATTATTTCATAAACTAAACTATGTAATAAATATAATAAATATTTATTAAATTTAACAATATAAGACACAATTTATGGTGGTCAAGGGAAAAAAGAAACACTATGCTTCATGGAGGTGATAGTATGTGCATATACATTGATATTATTTTTTCTTTCATCTTGGTAATTGGAGAAATGGAGTTAATGTTTATAACCAAAATAAAAAAACATCTAGTATAAAATAAATAATGATGTATTTATATAATATAATAAAATATATTTTAAAGGGAATGACATAAATGAAATAACAATATTATGATATTTGTAATTTCATTAAAAACATCAAACTTCCATTAGAGGATTCTTTAAAATCAGGGTACCTAATCCAATCCTTTGTTAGCATCTTATGGAAGTGAATGATTATTAATGGAGAATGAAATAGTACATGGCCTAATGATGGTGATTAAATCTGCAATATTATGGATGGGGCTTTGAGAGGCCATTTTTATAATTTTCATGAATTGAACTTTTTAAATTATTTCATAATAACATAAAGAGTGATGAATTGTTCAGATGTTTGGAATACTCCAAAATTGACCTTAATTGATATGAGATGATTTTATAAAGATATAAACCTGAAAAAATTAACTAAAAATATGTCACTAGTATGTTAGGACTTTTCCCAGTAGGTAATCCTTTTTTACCATTTTTACTTTTATAGCGTTAACTAGTTTTTACTTTTATAGCGTTAACTAGTTTTTACTTAAGTAATTCATTTTATATAACAAAAAAATAGAGCCTATATCATAATAAGGTTCTTATTATTAAAATTTATAAATCCATTTTATTAAATTAATTTTTATTATAATATAATTTGAAAAATCTAAAACTATAATTTATTAAATATAAATTTATATAATAGTGTAAATAATGTCCTAAAATCTAAATCATTGGATTATAAAATATATTATATATTTTTAAATTTAATCTATATATTTTTTCTATATATTAATTATATTAATTTACCATTAAAAAATATATATTAATAATTTCAAAAAATTAATAGTACTTGTAGAAATTTTATTCTTGGTAATTCCCCAAAAAAATCCACTTATCAAAATGAATAAAAAATAATAAAAATATAATTCTAAAATTATAATTGTAAAAATTCTATTATTTTATGTAATTAAATTTCCAAAATTTATTATTATATTTTTTAAATGAAAATAAATATGATAAGAAAATTTCATTTAAATACAAATATCATTTTCGAAGCATTTATTATATTATTCTATACCAATTTTTATTTTAAAGTGTATAATGTTATCTATTATTCCAATAATCATTCAGTATATGTTGGGTAAATTTATTAACATTATAAAAAAGTTATTTGATAATAAAAAATCCTATTTAATCATATTAATTTTAATCATCAAAATAAATCAATTTTTAATTAATTACAATATTTTAATTTAATAATGGTTTTATTCTTATAATAAATTTCTTTAATAGTATTCATATAATATGACTTATCTCATATTAGTTTAATATATCATAAAGAATATTATAATATCAAAAATATTTAATTATAGAAAAAAGATAGTGAAATTTTATTTGATTAGATCCCCTCCCCAATAAATAAATTTTTTCATCTGAATTTAAAGTATTTCCAACTAATGAAATAATGAACAGTTTCTATATGATAAAAATGAAATTTTTTTTAATTTACAATTAATTTTCATTATCATTATCATTAAATGAATACTTTAAAAAGTTATTCATAATAAGAATGTAATGAACATTTATTTCCCATTTTTTAACCTTTTATTCTATATACCCTAATATAAAGTGAGTAATTTGTCAAATAGAGTATACCATTTCCTTTGTATTAATAGTGGATCATGGTAGATTTTAAGTTCTGGTATTTGTGTCTGAAAAATTATTGTGAACCCAATGACAATAGAACAAATCCACTCCTTATATAAAATTAAATTTAACTAAATTAAGGTTAATATGATTTTATAGGAAGCAATTTGTTGTAAATATCTATTAGATAATAGTTGGATATTTAGAAAAGAATAATCGTACAACATTTTTTATTTATAATTAAAATATATCCTTTAGGTATGAGATTATATGTATTCAGTTCCTGTTATATGTGCAATGGAGTAGTTGGAATGTGAATAATCACAACACTACTAGTTGTTTTGTTCTTTTTTAGTGTTCCCTGGTTGATAAATTTTTTTTCAACCCACTACCATATTTTTGGATTTATAGGATTAACGTTTTTCATATATGTTATTCATTCATTTCATCCTTATTAAACACTGTATTTGGGAATTGGCTTGAAAAAATTCTTATTTAACCTCATTTAAGACCCTGAACTATTCATGGTACCCTAAGGGGAAAATTATTACCTAGGATTATTTTCACTGAAATAGTCTCTTTTTCTACATAATTTGTTTCTCTATTACATGATATATATATATATAAATAATCTACATCTCATTTATATATTGAAATGTTTTATACATTTTCTTACAATATTATTGAAATGTTAGGAATTGAACCATCGTTCCATTATTATCATTTTCACCAAAAAATACAGGATCCACCATCATTCTCATAATTTTTGTATAGTTAAACTCATCTGAGTTCACATTGTTAATAAAAATTCAGGATATATAATTGTTCAAAATTAGAATATTTATCACTATAGCTATTATACCCATGGTTTCGTTTTCATGAAAAAATATATATTTTTCATGGAATCCAATGATAACATGTTTTATTTAGGCTAAAACCATTACTAAAAAATAAAACTGTTAATTTAATATGATGAATATTTTAAGATACAAAAAAATTATTAAATATATAAAAAAAATATATAATATAAAATATCATACGCATCAAAATTATTACATAGTATTTTTGTTCAACATACATCATTCAAAATTAAATAGAGTTTTCTTTAGTTTGGGTCCTCTTATATTCCATTCCCTAATTTTATCACATTAGAAATGATATTTAGTAGCATGTAATGATAATGTGATTAATGAAATCATACACTTAGTGAGTGACTTTATGAATGTGATATATTAAACCCCAATATCTTGTATGAATGTAAATATTTAGTTATTATTCAAAAATAATTATCCTGGGGTATTACCTCTATGTTGATTTCATTTACATCCATGTCTATTTTCTACAATCTCAATAGGGAATAAATTTATAGTAAAAACACAGATTGTACACATAACAAAACATAAGGGTGTTTTCCTCAACTTACAATTAACCCATAGATTTATCTCTTTACCAATAACTAATGTTATCATATTGTAATCCCAAAAATATTAAAAATTACCAAAACTAAACTAACAGATTGTATAGGTCATTTAAATTTAGTGTAACCATTAATCAACCCCCTTTGTTGAGATTTTCATCATCCACTAATAATATCATATTCAGTAGTGTTGTATAAATAATTCATTAAAACAAAATATGACACCCAATGAATGTGTTTTCTAATAAATAAACAATACAATGATATTTTTTTATTATTGTACATTATCAAGTTCTTTTAGGATTATAGTTTTATAGAATTAGTAAAAACAATTAACTAAAAACCCATATCCTTTTGAACTAATGGGGATTTCTTAAAATATTTATTCAACTAAATAATCGATAAAATTCTCCAAAATTACTAAAAAATTATCCCTACAATACAATATTTCTAACACACCATGCATAATAAATTTCATCATAACCCAGTAAAATAGAAACTTATGAAGGGGATGATATTAGATGCTTTGATGGAGAAATAATATGTGATAATAATCAATGATAAAAAGTGATCATAATATTGATATATTGGTATAATCAGGATACATATGAGGATCATGCAAAAAAATCATAAATCATATATAATAGAATTAATAATTTTATATCAGAATCATATATCACATAATTACTTCATATCAAAGAGGGACAACAATAATAACATGGTTTAGAAGCAAAAAAACAATAATCCAAAATTAGGGGAGAGTTACATTATTTTGTGGAATAACATTAAAAAGAGACATAAACATGTATTATATCATATTTTGAAAGGAAATTCAACTTATAATGTTGTAACGATCATAATAATAAGTGTCATTATAAGAAAAAAAATTACTCTCACACATTTCTGTATAAACATATTATGTCCATGCATTATAATGTGACAAATAACATGATTCCCACACCTTTTTTAACAAACTCAGTATTCCCATTCCTTAATATAACATGTTAGACCGAAAATCACTATTTAATTAAGAAAATATATAGAACCCCACATATAATAATTTATATATTTGGGTTCCATATAAAATAAATCTTTATCATAAAATAATGAACTTATGGAGAAAAGGGATTAAAATCACATTGAAATGAAATAATGATATTAAAACATTAAATATTCCATCAATAAACATAAAAAACACTTGAATACAAATACATATCAAGTGACACTAAATAAAAGTCATGTTAGATACCTAATTTAAATATAGGTCATAATTAATTCCCAACATTACTATGAAACAAAATTATAAAACCCAAACTATACAACTAAATTAATTAAAATGTTGCATAAACAATGTTCGTGATTGACACACCAGAGATAGTGTTTATGTTTTAAATTATTTAAGTTAGCAGAAATTGAAATATTTTATTTTTTTAATGAGAATGAAATATTATTATTGATAGGGATGAAATTCAAGATGATGGACATGCTAGGATTTATTATTTCTTGTTTTTGTGCTAAAGATTTAATTGAAATCGTGTTTATTCAATTTTTTTTGAAATTGGGTCAGTTGGGGTAATTTTTCAATGTATCCCATCCCAATCCTGTGATTTATCATTTGAAATTTTAATCTACATGGTCAAATCACATAAATAGGAGACCTAAAACCATATTTAAACATAATTTTCTTAGACTACGTCATGTTCATACACAAACTATGGTGATTATTTAATGAAACAAAATTATACTCTTCAAATCACAATAAATGGCCATGTAATTGGAAAAAATATATGGAGATTGGAATTGATAAAAGGTGTTAAAAGTAAAAAACATGAAAATAAAATGGATAACCCCATAAGAACCACACCCCTATAATGGTGTCTCTTAACACAAACTAGGTCACTCACTCACTGTGATAGAGTGCATTATGGGTACCTGAAGAATAATGGCAACAAAACAGGTTTTCAAATAATCACTCCTTCTATTGGAGTAGTAGTTTCTCTTGATGGTCCCAAAGTATATTGTATGGGTGGCGGGAGGTCTCCTTTTATAGGTAAATAGGTTATTATTTCTTGTAGTTTCATTTTTATTTTTCATGTTTGTCATCATCATGATCTGTAACTGGGTTACATGTTCTGTAATTCCTCGATTTTTTCTCTGCATCTTATTTATTTTTGGAAATCTCTTGTGAATCTCATTTTCATCCATTTATTCAAGTCATAACATGTACTAGGGACACAAATTGTGTAATAAGATTTGGCATCATGTTTCCATGCCAGGAATTATCCCAATGACAATTATTCTTTGAACTTGTGATGATTTTTTGTGGTAGTACATGGAGTTTAATCGGTCTGTTATAGTTTTCCAAGTCCTTTTCATATTAAAAAATACGATGTCAAGTTGAGAAAGAATCATGTACTATGAAGTGTTCTTTTTCTCATTATTTCTCCCCATTTCATTCATTCTTCTTGAATCATTTATTTCCTTCCATACAACATAAATAAATTTAAATCACTCCAGAATTGGAATGATTATTGCACTAAATATGCAATTAAATAAAAAATACTCTAAAATATATGCATGAAAAAAAGTTATCAATTCCATTAAATGGAATGGATGACATTTAAATTATATAGATACGTGGAATACAATGTAGTAAATAACATCCCCATTAACTGAATGTATAGAATTTTGTTAAATACCCATAAATCAAAAAAAAATCTAAATAGGGTATTCATAAAGGAAATAGAAGAACAGTTATTCATATTAAAACTATGTAAATAAAGAAAAGAATTATATATTGGTCAATACTAAAATATAAAATATAATATAAAAATATACCAATATATATAAATTATTTTGGTAACTTTTGATGAATATCTAAAATCATGAAAAAAAATTGTCAAAATTAATTAATGTGGGTAAAAATGCAATTTATGGGAGATTGGAATATCAATAAGTAAAATACAAATTTCCATTCTATTTTGAAATTTTTTTTCTTATGAGATCATTTATTTAATAAAGAATAGAGGGGTTAAATTTTTTTTCAAACTAGTATTCTGTAGTGAATAATTTTTACGGAAAAATAAAAAACTTATAGAATGATTGTTTACATGTAAAACCATAAAAATATATTTTTTTCAATCATTATTGAAAATAACCCATTTGAAAAAGGAAACATAAAATATTTAAAATATTTAATAAAATATAAATTAGGATAATATGACCTCAATTAGTAATTGAGTCAAATATAAGATAATTATTAAAATCATTCGATGAATATATTAATGAAAAAGGCTATATCCAATCTAAGTAAAAAAAATATTTTATCACTTTAACATATATAAACACTTATTTTAGAATATGAGTAAATTGAAAATAAATTTTGAACAGACATGTAAAACCCCATTAATACATATTTTAAATAAAAATGTATTTTTTATAGAAAATAATTTCACTACATTGATTATGTTTCAAAATTATTCTTGATTTGAGGATAAAAATTCAAATGAAACCGACACGATTTGGGTTACATTTTCATAACAATAAAATTAAATATAGATATTAAAATAAATAAACATAAATAATGAAAAAAATTATAATTCGTGATATAACATCTCAAATTATTTGTGTATACACCATATAAAAAATGGTGCATAGAATCAATAATGTCTCATTGATATGAAAATGTGACAAAGAAACACCTTCATGCTTGATATCCTCTATATAGAACTACATTTGATGATAGAATATTATATGGATAATCAAAAATAGTTAAAAATAGGGATATGGTAAAATAAATCTATTTTAGTATAATCCGATAATATAAAATATATCATTTTGAATAATATGAAATATCTCTCCTAAAATTTAATTTGTGACAAAATACCACTTATATAAATTCTTATCTTCAAATAATGTACTTGAAACTATTATATTAAAAAATTCAAAATCAGAATCACCTATTTTGGATCGCTATTTATATATATCACCATTTATAAACATTATTTAAAATTATTATCTATCTATATTTTAGTTAGATATTATCCATTTTTGATATCATGTATGATAAATTGTTGTCTTTTTAAGTATTTTTTTGGTAATGGTGTTTTTTTTCATTATTCAAAAAAATAAAATCATTGCCATATCATACATGGTTCCAAAATATTCTTTGCATAATTATTTATAATTAGAAGAAACATTCTGTTATATTTTTTTATTGTTCTTAATGTAGAAATCGATGACTTAAATGCTTCTTTTATTATCATCAAACTAGAAATTGTGTCTAAATTAATGATATTATTTTTATTTTAAAATTAAATAATAAAATTGAAAACATAATCAATATATATATATATATATCATATATTATTAGTAATTATGTTCTCACAATCACCCATGATATTATTTTATTATATTTCCCAAGTAGGTGGTTAAACCGACTCAAATATTAACATAACATAATTAATTAACGATTTGAAGTGAATTATATTTATTAATATTATTCCACAGGCATAATTATATTAATTTAGGTTTTTTATAGTGATATATCATAATTAATTAGAAATATTAAAAGATTTAATGGTTATATAACTATTACAAAATATAAATAATATGTTTTCTGCTTCGTTCCCTCATTTTAGACAGATGAATTTACACAGATGTTTTTTTCTCATATTTTTAATAGGGTGTACAATAATTACTTAAAAAATAATAATTTAATAAAAATAATATTTATCCTTTTATACCAAACCCCTGGCAATCCATGGAAGAAGGTATTGAAAATTTGAATAAACTATTTTTTGGAGATGATACACATCACCTATGAATGGATTATGAATTCATATTATATTGAATGGGAGAAAGCCATATTATTATTTATTGTTATTAAATAAAAAAATTCATAATTAATAAAATTATATATTTTTATCATATATGTTTGTAGGTAAAGGAATTTGAAACAAAACACTTTGTGAGGGCAGTTTCCCTTTAATAAAAATGAATGTCACTTTCTCTTTCCGTGGGGATAAATAATGCAATGTGTGAAATGGTAATTATAATAATACGATAATGTAAATTATACCATGTATAATAATTTAATCATATAATATTAGGAATAATATATTCAAAATAGAATGGTATAAAAGGGTCAATGTTATGTAAAATATAGTACTTATGTAGAGAGGATTGACCTTCCCCTGGAGGATTCCTTTTTGGCATGAGGACATAGCAAAAATTCATGTGTCCAAAATCTAAAGGAAGTGAATATGGAATATAAGTGAATAAAAAAATTATTATTTCTATAAGTAAACATAAATTTATGAGTTCAATTATATGTTTGATGATAGTCCCCATTTATAACAACCCAAAATGACATTTTATATTAATTTGATATTAATATAAAGGGAGAATATGTTTTACATTTTTTGAAGAATATAAACTGGTAAATGGTGGATTAGATATAATATTGGTAATATAAAAAATCAAAAAAAATAATTTATATTCAATTTTTAATGTGTTTTTCTTTCCACCCATTTTGATAACCCTATTTTACCCATTGCTCTCATATCATTCAAACTATTTTTAAGAAAGTAATTAATTTTTATGAATAAAAATAAAAACTTAATTCTGAAAAAAAAATATATTAATAAATTTAACACCCATTTTATTATAATCAATTTAATAAATTGATACATTTTAATTTTTAAATAATAATTATATTTTGTAAAATATAATGTATTAATGTTAACTTTAACAAAATATCTATAATAAAAAATATTTTTTTAAAAACTAAATTTATTATTTTCAAATTAAAAATAACTCTGATAAAATAAACAATATTTCATTAAAAGGTTTTATTATATTTTAATGTTATTTTAATATACTACTAATTTCATAAAAGTGAAAATATATGTAAAATAATAATTTCACATTATTAACATAAAAAATAAATCTTTTTCTAAAAATAAAAAAAAATCATGCTATAAAATTATTTATATTATAAATGAAATTTTAATATTAATATTATAAAATTAAAATGATAACATTTATACATTTATATTTTAAATGATACAAAATAATAAAAAGAAAACAAATTTTATTGGAAAATATAAATTTTGAACATTACGTGTTATTAATAAATATTCCATAAAATATTTAAATTTAGAGAATAAAATTTTATATATTATCATAATAATTATTTAAAAGTGTCTTACTTAATTATCTTCCATAATAAAAAACATCTCCAAATCAAATACCCTTTGTAGACATTTTACTTATTTATAATTTAAATGTAATTTTTTTTAATCATTTTCATATTTTTTATTACTAGAAGATTTATTATATTTATAATTTTTGTTTATAATGTTGACATAATAATTAGTGTCCCATTTTTTAATTTTGTATAGAAAAATCCCTTAAATGATATTTATTTATAGAAATTACATAGTATATTTTTTGAGGCATACAAACCTCGCTAGGGGAATGTCTCTTCGAAAATATGGACCATTCCTACAAATGATGACCTAGAACATAAAATTTATTTAATTGAATGTGAAAGAATAAAAAGATATAAAATAAAAACATTTTATTTGATAATAATTTTTGCAATAAACACTGATCTTAAATAACCCATGATTTATATTTCATTAAATTTAACATCTTCGATAGCTTGTAGAACATTAAACCCTGAGCCTACATAATCTCTAATATAGTATTCCATTATAACATAGTAATTATATTCATGAGTGTTAATTTTAACAAATAAATTATGAAAATTATTATTATCTATTGATTTTAAATATATGAGGAATCATTTCAGAGAAATAGATATGCTTTCAGAAAAAACAACATTTCTCTAAAAACGGTTTAGTCATGATTTTACAAAATAATTAAAAATTAATATGTAAAAAATTAGTAGAATTATTATTAAAAATTTATATTTATTTAGTAAATCATTATATAATAATAATAATAGGGTTAATTTTAATGAATTTTCAGAAAAGAACCATATTTCTATGAAGAGTGAAAATAATGAAATTTATTGAAAACATCCTTTTTCCATAAAATAATTTACACTATTAAATTATATATTAAATTTTATATTAAATATAATTAGTTCAGTTCTATTAAATTTTCACTAATTCAAGTCATTTTATTCAATTTAATAAAAAAATATTATATCAATACATTCTATAATTCTAAGATGTTTCTCTTTAGATACCCACATTTTCATTCTCTATGTAGGTATAATTTTAAATTAGATTCACCCACTTATGGGAATTAAATATATAGAAATAGATTTCACCTTTGGAAACCAAATAATTTATATTATTAAATATAATTAAAAATCTTTTTAACAAAACATAATAGCGAAAATTGTTAAAATTTAATTATTTGGTTTTGGTAATAACAGTTTTATCATAGATTAAACCAATAATTTAGGGGTTATAATGAAAACCATCTTTTGAAAACGCCATTTTACTGACATATTTCGACTTTATAATCTCTAATGTTCTAAAGAGACCCAATTTTAATAATTTTTTCATTATAAAACCTTAGAGAAGTTGTTTCTTTTGAAAAACTCCTTGTGTGTCTTTGTTATCACATATAAATGGTAAACCTTATCTTCCCCTATTTAATCATACTAAGTCATTTAGTTCCACCAATCCCATATCAAAAAACTAATTTTCCCCTAAAATAATATACAACCATTTCTTATTGTAATGACAACTTGGTAATTATTTTGTTGAAATCTTAATAAAATTTTCATAATAAGTGGTTATGTTTATAAAAAAAATTATTCTGTTTCTTATTCAACCTCCTTCAAATATTATTGAACCATGATAATATAATAATCTCAGTATCTTCCATTTATTTAGAGTTTATTATATATGTTTAGGGACCTATATATGTCACCTCTACTATCAAATGGGAAACAAAATTATTGATTTGGTGTATGGAGGACTACCACCCCATGAATCGATGTAATTCATTTTCCACCAACACATCTAAATGATTGATATAATGATTGGTATAAAAAATTGTTATGATACGTATGATATTATTATAATTTTTTAATTTTTATATAATACAAACCATCTTACATTAAATTGTTTTTAAAATACAATAATGTCACTCAATAATATGGCGGAAGACCACCTCTCGAAACGATTTTATATTTTTTTAATTAAAAATATCATAGAATGTTATACTGATAATATTTTTTGTAACTATCTTATATATATGAAATTAGTTTTATTCTATAAGATTAATATATTATCAAATTCCTTACCCTTCCATCCATTTTTGAAATTACAATGACACTCAAGTGTACGTATGAACAATAGTCTTTATGAAGTGATGTGGTCCATTATCCATGTTTAAAAATATATACTGATTATGAATATGTATCTATTAAAATAAAAAAATATTAAATAAAATTAATATCATTCTATATGTTATTGAAATATATAAGGAGAAATGGAAAATCCATTCTTGATAAAACTGTCATGATAGAATACAACAATTAACACCTGAAATACTAAAACTAATGAAATATTATTAATTAAAGGGAGATAAAATGGTATTAAAGGATTATATTTTATATTGAAAATGTTAATATATTTTTTTTATAAATTAATTACATTCATAAAAATATTATGCATGAGGTTAAATCATGTTCACCCAAAATAAAGCGTCAAGGAGGGGTCTTCATTTAAATTTCCCTACATTGACTCATATTGTAATGTTATGAACCTACTTTATTTCTTATGGGGTATTAACATCCCAATTTTTATATAATATCACGGTTTCATAATAGTAACTTGTATTTATGTTTCAATTTGAAATATTTAAACCAAGTTTATTTGAATATAAAATTTTCACATGGTAATGAATTACATAACTCAATTTATTTTCATTTTTTTATATTACTTATTCATTTTCATTGATATTATTTTATTATATGGGTATTGAATTTTTCCTCAATTATTATTTATATATTAAAATTATATATATATTTATATTTGATATACATAATCGATCCATTGGTTAAATATTAATTCAGCGTTATCATTTTGTAATGGTTTATTTCACAATATCATTTTAATAAAGATTATTTATACATGAATTTTCATTAAAATAAATTATTTGCTCATTTTATAATTCAATAATTTCATTTTACCCTTGGGTTATTCAAGAGGTTTTCTACTATTATTTCCATTTCCCAATATTTTTTACTTAAACTGATTGATTAAATTATATAAATAAATTAAAAAAATGGTTTTTTCTTCTATAAAAAATATATTTTCTTTGAAAAAACCATGATTTCCAATAAAAATAACAATGTATTTACAATTGATATATTTATTTACTAAAGAAAATTTTATCCATTTTCTTTATTTATTTTTTTAAATATTATGTGAACCTTTATTTCATTTTTCAAGATATTATGATTTGGATTTCAGTGAAAATATGAAATGAATATTTTTTAAATGTTAAAGACATGTACAAAATTTCAAGAAATCTTGAGTAGTAAATTTTTAAAGGATTCCTTTATATCTTTCAATGAATATTTTTAAAAATATTTTTAAAAATATTTTTAAAAATTTCAGTTTATAAAATATTTTCATAGTAAAAAAGAATATTATTTTCCTCAACAATTTTTTTAATGAAATTGTTTTGGAATTTATATTCATCAACGACAAGACCAATATATTTTACAAATAATATGGAGTGTATATGCAGTATTAAATAGATTTTCATTCTTTCTATAGATGTTTTATGATCTATTTAACCATGAAAATTATTGAAATTCACATTCTGGATGGATTTTTAATATTCATTATCCTTACATTGAAATAATCACATTTTTATGATAACTAGAAATTAATTTTCCCATAAATAACTCTATTATATATCAAATATAAATTTATTTCATAAAAAATATCTCATTTCTATATATGGTGTTCAATATTGAAATTTATTTAATTATATAGGGGAATATATATTAATTCATATTCTTTAATAAATACAAATACTTGACGATAAGAAATATTATTTATGAAATAAATTAATATTCTCATATACGAGGAATTATTTAGTATTACAGTGAATGGTGGGGCATAGAATTTTATAGTCCCTCAATGCATCTGTGGTCACTTAATAGGAATTAGTAATCCATCAATAAATATGATTGTGCTAATATTTTTAATGATTATTTTTAAATTTATGTACATTATAGGTATCTTGAATTATAAGATCATGATATCCAATTATTAGTAAATTACATCATTAGGAATTTAGTTATTATTTTCCATGAGGCTTTGTCAATGATATTATCCATTGATTCATTTCATTATTAGTTATTTATTAAATTTAATTTTTTTTTAAATTATTTACCTTGAAATATTTATTATCCTTTATATTTTCATGATAGTAATGTCATTTAAATGGAATGTGTATTTAGTTATTTTCATTTTATTTCTAACTATTTATTATCTTTTCATGATAATCAATTTATTTAAATGGAATGTCTACTCATTTATTTAACTTTCCATTTTGATTGTTCATTATCTAATCACATTAGTCATGTAATTGATTAAATTTAATGTTATTTCAGATATTTATCTTTCTATATTAATTAATATTTATTTACTCATGATATATTCCTCTTTACATAAGTTTTAAAAATCATTTTTGATCACCATTTTTTATTTCATATCCCAAGAATATAGGATGTTTAATATTAACGATATAAAAGGATATTGTAGGTGGAATTTATATATTTTAAAAAAAATGTTGTAATTTATATATTCAAATGTTGTATGGGAATATTATATATGTAGTTTTCTAATTCCATTAAATTTTTCCATACACCAGGAAGTGATTCCTTATATCATATTCCAATATATTAATGTAGACATAAAATATGGGATATATAGGTTTGGGTCATTATATTTGGTATCAGATGTATATTAGTATAAACCATAAGAACTATATTTAAGAAAACAATGATTATAGAACATAAACCATTGAAAAAAATTGAAAAGAATTATCTAATAACATCATTAAATTTACATTAATATATATATTGTGTGGTTTTCCCAAGAAATACATATCTATATGGATACTAAAATTATATGAAATTCTAGAATTGATGTACCTAGGGTTAATAAAACTACAAAAGTCACATCATGATTCATATAAGTATTACCTAGTAGAAAAAAATTACCATTATTACATAGCTAGTTTGATACTCCCATGGGATATGATTTTGATAATTCAAATTCTCACTACATATCATTCTAAATTATTTCAATATATGTTGAAAATAAATGACCTAGGACATAACTAAGGATTCATTGATTTAAAATAAGGTTTCATAATTATTAAATCATATTAATGATTCTTTGGTTTTCCATGTATAGTTATTTCTTCTCAGACTATGAATTTCACATTTTTTAAAGCCAGAACTCGAAGGAATCGTGTTAATATTGAATATGATAGACAATGTTGTGACAATGATAAATAAAATATAATGATGATTTAATTAGAAGATATCCTGATTATGCATAGTTATTTATCCAGAAATATGATTAAGATCCTAAAATATAACAAACTCTTAGACTCCCAAAAGAGTATACAGATGGAGCTCAATAAGAGATCGAGTGATGGAGACCATAGAAGATGGAAGGTTCAATTTTTTTTATATAAAAAATTTGGAATGATACCCCCAAGAATGTGTTTCAAAGGATAGGAAAATTATTTATGTGTGGAAAATAAGGGTATAAAGAAATCAATTTAGGAGTAAATTAATGAGTATGATGAAATGAAACAAATATAATCCTTTGAACCAATTGATTGTTCACTTTAATAATTTTTGGGATGCAGGATATTATTTTTGACAATTCCCTATACTTAATTTTTACCCCTAAACCATGCAAGAAGACATATTGAAAGTAAATGATAAAAAATAAATCATGATTGTAGAATATATTTTATATGTATTTTTACAAATGGTTTTTCATTATATGATTGGTAAAAAATACGATTATGTAAAATTCTATAATCCTATTTTCCTTTATTAACATCAGGCTTATAGATACATTCATGGATTAAATGGTTTAATATTTATCATAAGTTATAATTATACAACATTTATTTTTTTGTTTTTTGTAATTATTTAGGATATTTTTGGTGAAATTAATGGAAATAAAACCCACTATTTATTATGTAATATCCCCATCCCAGAAGCCACTAAACTGGTGATCTGATCCAGGTGGTTTCATGACCTTAAGTGTGTATACCATTATGCCAAAGGATTAAAACTAGAAACAGGGGTCCAAATAGTCAATTGGGGTGAGTATAACCCCTTTTTATTAGAGTTAGAAAAAATAGAGGATAAAAAATGTTTTAATGACAGCCAATAATATCCCAGTATGCATAAATAACTATTTTCCAAATGGTATTTAAATATGTCTAATAGTAAATATGTTATGACCTGATACATGTGAAAATGTGAACAAAACCCAAAATGATGAAAAATAGAAAAATCCCCATAATGGACCCAACACCAGTTCTGGTTACTCCTATATGCATACCCATGCCAACCGAACTCTATAGAGAGATCCTTTCTCCATGCCCTGGCATGAAAACACGATGTCTTCTTGGGTACCCAATGGTGGCCCGAGTAGGGTGTGTGTACAACTCAGAAGTCCACCACCAACAGTTTCTACAAAATATTGGGTATAAACAATTGAGCATGAAAAAAGAATAGAATAACAAATGAGAAGAAAATATTATGTTCCCCTAACTTTTTTTGGTCCATTACCAACATCTACAACCATTTCCTAATCATATCATTTTATCCCATTTCCCATTACATACCGTTTCCAATTCATTTACCATGGGGTCATCACTCACAAAAGGATACATCGAGTAAATTAAAAAATCACATACATGAAGAAAAACATGAAGTTGTCTTATATCACTAGGACAAGCTTCCTCATGCCCACCATATCCTCACCTCAAAGCCTCATTCTGTGTAGATGCAAACGATAGGGAAACAAAGCATCCTTCCTCTTTCAAATCCTATGCATTAGTGGTGGAGTTTAGAGTCATAGTCTAACACAACCCATGGGTGTTGAACCTCAGTCAATACCCCTCACTACCAACCTATGTGAACTTTCTATATATATATATATATATATATATATCCATCTATTATTTGTAGAACATCAAAACCATTGACCAAGGAAAACCTAAATCATAACAATAACATGATATTTAATACCCTTCCATGACCCATTTTTACATTTACCCCATTTCACATTATTTAGCTATTTAAACCAATTCCCATTTATTATTCTTATCTTAGTAAGCATTCATTAATTGTGCCAATCTCGTTAGGCTTTATTCATTATGCATAACTTACTAGTCTACATTACCATGCTCATACCCATTCTATTATGTTCATTAATCATTTCCACACATTAACCCATTATCCTATAGTTTATTATCAATCCTATGTCAATAACCTAGCTTCTATCCCAACAAAATTAGTCATATCAACATTTTTATCATGGGATCTACATAATTAGACAACAATCTCAATCTTTATTCACAAATCCTTGGGTTCGAAATAATAGTCACACACCATAGGTGGCCCCAGATTAGTCTCATCACCCTCGACGCATCCCATGGGGATTGTGGGGGTTTACATTTAACATTTTAAAGCCATATTACCTAAACATTAAAACGGTAATCAAAACCTACCAAGAGACACCCAAGAACAAAACCACACATGCAAAAATCCACAAATAAACCATGGGATATAACATGTAGACCACATAACTCAATTCCTCGGGTGAATGAACACTTAATCGAGCCCATATATTCTACATAAAACAACCATTGAAGCTTCAACCTATATCTCATCAATAGTGTTCTGTTTAAGATCCTCAAAATAAGAGGAGAGGAAGATACAAACCCTAAACTGAAAAAAGTTGAAAGTATGAGATTAGCCTTACCCAGAGCTTTGATCCACAACCAAAAGCACCAAAAAATGACTTAAAATGAAGGGAATTTATCTCTTAGAGATCTTGGGAGACTTAGTTCGTCCCAAGGGTGAAGAGATTAGAATGGAAAATAAAAACTGAGTTAGTTACAAAAATATTGGAGAGGAAAAATTGTAATTTTTTAAATGTTTCGGGGCCACATGGTTTACCTGCACCATTTTCCAAACTATGCGCAAACTGTGTGGATGCAACTGTCCAAAATCCCACCCCCACACATTTTCATGGGTTGTCTCCATGGTTAGAACTAACCTTGCATAGACCATGTGGACTTCACATAAAACTCTATTTCCCTCAATTTTTTGTGTCCCGAATCAGTGGAACACTTCTGAGCCTCCTTAAGGACTTGGGTAAGCACTAAATTAACTAAAACGAAGTATTCAAACCAAAACAAAAATGAGAACATACCATTCATGTTGAGGTTACTATGGGTTATTATACTAAGTTAATCTCATAGTAATTATATTAATTTGGGTTTATAAAATGGAAAACCTGTATATCAGGTGATGACCCACTGCATCTGGTTAGGCCATGGGGTTTGAACCCATAACAAAATGGTGATAAGGGTTTAATGTCTAACACTAGCCTATTCGATGTTTTAGTTATTATTTCATATCATTTACTAAAAATATATATGGAAAATATTAATTATGAACTAGTTATTGTAAAAATGATGTTTGATAATTAATATATTATTTTAGATAAATTGGTATAACCATATTTGTTTTGTAAAATAGTTAGACATAGCCAGAAATACTAGACACTCTATTTGGATATTACAATCATTTAAAAAATGAATTTTATTACCATAGGAATAAAAAAATTATTTATTTGGATATTCATTTCATAGAGTAGGTTATTAATTAGAAATTGATCGCGGAAACAAAAAATAATGAAATTATTCTTTTGAAATAGAATTGGATCAATTATATATTTATTTATATCATTATATAAGAAAATAATTATTCAACAGTAGAAAAATTATCTTGAAAAAAACTATACTATTACATTCATATCCATTTAATCGTGTGTGTTTTTAAATCCAGAATGATTTATGGTTTTTAAGTCGTTATCATACAATTAATCATTTGCCTTTTCCAGACTAGTGACATTTATAACTCTTTATAAAATTCAATGATTTTCTTCCCTGATCATGTATTCACATTATAAAATGTTTTCCTAATTAGAAACATATTAATTATTTATTACATATGAACTTTTTACATCAATTTCTGTCTTATTATAATTATTTTCTATTATATCTTTTTATGATGATAGATTTTGAAAAAAGGAAATTTTCAATATTATACACTTGTTTTTTATGTGAAAGAAAAAATTTTAAAGGATGTAATTTATATAAGGTGTGTAGAATATTACAACTAAAAATTTTAAAACAATAAAATGGTATTTTATTGAGTTTTTCACATGTTACATAGAACATAAACACGCCATGAAATGTATTTTTTAATATTTAATCTCTTCGATATGTTGTGCAACATAGAACCCCAATCCTGAATGAATTGTAATATAGAATACCATTTTAACAAATTAATTAAATTGTATAAATGGATAACACGAACTATATTATTAATATTATACTAATCTTTTTATTATAAATAAAATATAACTTATTTAAATAAAAATGATTCTTTTTCTAAATGAATTTATTTTTATAAAGTTGTTTAGTCTTTATTTTACAACAAAATTTATTGATAAAATTTTTCTAAACGTAAAAAAATTATATTAAGGAATAAAATTTATGTTTTAAATCATCAGAAAAAATTATATTAGAGTGAATTTAGGAGTTTTTAATAATTGTTTCATTTTCTCAATGAATAGTTAAAATAAAGAAAATTTTTTGAAAATTGAATGTCATTTAAATAATTAAAATCGATAAATTATTTATGAAATTGGGAATAAAGTAATTTTTTTTCAATTATATTAAAAAATATAAAATTTATTTCATTGGGATAATTTTTAGGGTAAATATTGAAATTAAAATATTATAAATTTATGAGATTTGTTTTTTCGGAACTCAACTTTTTTTGTCTTTTTTTCTTGAATAATTTAAAATTGGATTATAATTGATTTTAAAAAAATTAAATTCCATATTTATTATCAAAATAATTTCTATTATAAAACATGTTCAACTATTTTTTTACCATAATTAATAGTAATAATAGTAAAAAATTAATAAATGCAGTTCTTGTAACAACATGTTACAATGGGGTTGGGATAAATTGATATGATTTAAATGACCTACCAACTATTCCGACACAAATTTGATGGAAATATTGATACCCTATTTTATATAAGGGTATATAATGGTCCTTTTAAGGCTTGTTCCATTTTAAAAATGTCTGAGTAATTGATTCTTCCTAAAAATTACTTCTGCGTCCTCACTCCCAGTTATAAAAGGACACCCCATATACATCCATATGCACACATCCAAATCCATGTGGTCCAGTAAATTACATAAAAAATAAATATTATAGTCCTAAAAAATACTTAATACATTTTTTTTAATATAAAAAAATCTATGCTGGAATTTTTTGAAAACGTGTTGACGTTTTTCGAAGATGAGGCAATGTTCTTAAATGAGTGTTTTTTTCTTATTCTACCATCATAAAATAATATAAATCTTGGATCCTGTAATAAACAAAGTAAAATAAATATAATGAGACTTTATTTTTTCAAGATATTTAATTATATCCATCTACTCTTCCATCAAATGGGAAGTGAAATTATAAATCTTATGTATAATGAACTACTCCCTCACAAACTGACATAACTCATTTTCTATCTATAGATTTAAATGAGTAATATAATTATTGATTTTAAGAAATAAAAATCAATTTTTGATATTAGTATAATTATTAAAATTTTAAATAAAATAAACATTATTATTTTCTATTCCTTTTACAATATGAAAATATATCTTCTTATGTAGGGAGGATTACCGCCACACAAAGAGATTTGATTCATTTTTTTATTACGAATTAAATGGAATTAAATGATGAAAAATTTAGTGAAAATATGTAACATATATGAAATTATACTTTTTATTTAAAATTAATAAATAACCCACATCCTTTCTCATTCACCAATGAAAAAAATTATAATTTTGCTCATGTGTGTGTACGACCTACCGTCATATTGAATGAATGTGGTTAATTCTCCTTATTCAAATCAAACTAACCATTATGAAAATATATCTATCGAAAAGATAATAATTATATATAAATATAATTCATTATATTATGGAATAACATAATGAATAGGAACACGATGTTTAATTAAAAAGTAAGTATAAGAAAACAATGAATTTTACACCACAAGCAATGAAATTATTGAAACATTATTTTGGAATGGTTGATAAGACGACACGAAAATAATAATGTTAAAGAAATTACAAGGTCATGTGTGACAATTATCCCCACCACAAACACTTTCCCCCAATTATGTCGCCAAACCCAATGAAAAATTAAACATGATCTCAAACCTGAGTGAACCCAATCAAAACAAATAAACCTATGGTTGACCTTTCACTCCACCTATGACACCCAAACAACTCTGTGATAAACATAAACTAGAAAGCTATGGATCATATAAGAGGGATCTCCCAATCATGGGACTTTTCTTAGCACCACTATCAAAACCATGAACCTAATTTAAACAAACCCAAAAATTATCCACCCAATCCAAACTAAAATACCCCATGAACTTAGAAAATATCACCAAAAAACCTCAAACAATACATAAATCCAAATCATGATTCATCATTTCAACAATACTCCAATTTCACCCAAATGATAAAAATGTAAAACCAATAAAAAACCCATAAAAGGGTAATAACATTAAATAGAGAAGAACTATTCCAAAACACAGTGACACTGGATAAAAAACTCTAACTATGACAGAAAACGATAACCAAAAAAATTTCCCAATAAAAAAACAAACTTACAATAGCATCAGAAATATAATAGAGAAACCTCATCTGTATCCATTTTAACATTGGAGACAGAAACTAGTCCATGGTTCCCCACACCCCTAACCATTCCTGAAGGTGTGAAAAGCATCCCTCGGGGGACCTAATGTTAAATCCCTAATGTGTTGAAGAATATTATTCCCCGTATTTAATAGTTCACACCCTTCGACCATGGACTCTTAATCTAGAAACCCTAATTACATAACTTATCTAGATGACCCAAACATCAATAATAATGACACGCCTTCTAAGGATTCTGAAATGAAGTCTTCAAATTAAAAAACCAATTGCACTGAAACCTAAAAATTGGATAGTCCAATGAATGAGAAGACGAATATAATGAAAGTGGTTTCTTTGAAATAGGTTTATATGGAACATTAATCTCACTGAATGGGGACCCTTTATGGGTACTATGAAAAACATTTTTGTCAACCACCATCAATTGCAATCCATGAACTCATTTATCTAAGAATGACTTGTTCCCAAACATCTAGAAATTCACCTCAATGGACGAGTCGACCCACTCCATTATCTATGTTCTAATACACCAATTTTAGTGAAGATATTTCATCTAATCCTATGATGCTATTTCTTCACAAAGTTTCTAGAAATCCATCCAACCCAACACATGACCAAGTCCCATACAAGACTCAAATGGCATTCTAGATCCCCGTGGGCTGGAAACTAGTGTTTGAATTTAATATAATACAAATGTGATGATTTAAACCCAAACACCCATGATAATAAAAAACAAAAAGATTAGGTATCATAACCAATAACCGGTCAATAATAAATATACAAATAATTCAAGATATATAAATAATTTGAACATAATAAAAAATAAATAATAAAATAAAACTCACCAATGCTAACATGATATCCATATGACCTCTTGGTCACCACCTACAACAAGACTAACGTGCCTCGATGGAAAAAAGAACCAGAAACCAGAAAAAATAAAACAAATTGGTTCTAAAAATTTATGTAGAATAATAAGGGTTTGAGAATACAATAGTTCATTAGGAAATCACTATAGAGTCCCTGAAATTCCATTAATGAAATAATCCAAAAACAGAAGTTACAAATATATTTATAAAATAGGATTTAATCATTTTCGATAAACAATCACATCTCTCCACATGTCCCTTTTTTTTAAAAAACACATGCATAATTAATTCTAAAATTGGTTTAACATTCGGAAACCCAGTTAAAATCCAAAACCCAACTACCAATCCATACTAATTTACCAAATACATAATATAATAGGGATAATATCCACATGAAACATAAAAACACAAAAAATACAGATATCCATTCATGGGAATTTCCAAAACATCTCTATAATAAATCCCTAGATATACTCAAATCAGACTCACCTATCCCCATATGGTGGAACTCCACAAAAAATAAACAACTTGACACTCTACACTAGCCCAAAGAGTTCCAAATACCACATGGACTCATCAAATCCTAGGGCACCAACCCTTATAATTGGGTTCGATAAGAAATTGTCACTCAAGTCTCTAAATATCACCTTGGAATCCCATTATTGTGACACATAGAGAATGGGGATGTCATCACACGTGTCGGTGAAAATAATACCCAATACACAGTTTTTTATGTTGCCTAACTACTTACACTGCCTTTGCGATAAGCCTTATCTTCAAGGATCTACCATAGATGTTCTTGTCTCACATCAAGAAATGAAGAAGTTCTAAATGGGCGATCACATCACATAACACACAAATAATTTTCTAACCCATTATAAAATAAAAATCGGTTTTTCAAATTATGTCACATTATAACAAATTTTCTCATAACAACATCAAGCACCCAACGTGACATTAAGATATCAATTCAAAATCCATTTCAAAAGAATGTTATGAAACCAATTTGAAAACCTTAAAAACATGAGAAGTTTGAAACTGGACTTTACAACATTTAGTTTCTAAAACACATGTCAAAGTGCTGAACAAGCCAAGTCATGGAGAAAACATTTGAGCCCACATTTAAATTCACTTATGGAACCAAGTCTCCATTTTGAAGTCAACAAACTATTTTTAAAACAATAGTAGCTTGAATAATCCTTTTGAAATGATGAGGAATAGAAAATAAATAGGGAAATGTGAAAGAATCCCTTTAAAACCATTATTCAAGGAAATATCATTCTCAATGACTATTATGATTTATTTTTCCATCCTTATGTGCCCTCATTCATATTTGGATGTGCCAAAATCAAATGAAAATATTCCATTATCCATGGAATAACTGAAAACCCATTTCAATGAAACATCATTTGTTCAACTACCAACAAAAAATACACACAATAGTGTCACACCACAAAATTCACCGATTCCCACCTAATAATCACAATTCACAGCCCCATCAAAATACAATAAATCCCAACAAAATACACAACAAAAAGAAAATACTTCCACCTGATATGATCTATTGACATTTTTTCTAAAATCAGATGTGAATTTATATATAAAAATAATTATTAAATCCCTATGAAAATCACTTCAATCAATTTTTACCAATAAATAAACACCATAAATCCCAAAAAAACATATCACAATAATGATAAAATCAATTATAAATTACTTAGAAACATAAAATCATCAGGTAGAATGTGTTTTATAGTAAATGGACATAAAAACCTATCTCAACACTATTTGAATGCAAAAAAACTTCTAGACAAGGAAAGATCAATCCTAAGAAATTATACACACACCATAACATTAATGAAATCAAGGAACACATCAACTCTAACCCTTAGGATTTGACCAGATATATCTCATGGATAAAAGCCCAATGAACCCAGAGATAAGGATGCTGAGAAGAGTGAATAAAAAACACAATGAAACATACATGTGAAACATCATGATGATTTAATGGTGTATGGGGAGAAAGGGATAATGGTTTCCTCTTTCACCTAGTCAACCATGGTAGAGAAAGGGAGGAGTATTCAAAATCGGTGTTCAATGTGAAGGTTTAAAGAGGTAATGTACATCTTTTAATTAACTTGAAAAATCCCATAGTTGGGATAAAGTATTTTCCAAACCGTTCACCTCTTGTGGTCACCCAAAGGGAGAAAAGGGTCACCCCACATGGTTTGATAGAACAGAATTGGAAACCATGAGACAACGATGTGAAATAGTTTTTCCAAATTATAGGGCCTCCCACTAACTTTACTCTTGATTTCTTTTACCCCATCCCAAGATGTATTCCATGGAAATAAATAAACACTTATGAATCACGACATCCCCAAGAACTTGTACATTTTTTTCCAACCCATTCTCAAAGAACTCATGTCAAACCTTGCAAGATGAAAATGAAAAAAAAAACTCATTTTCCTCAAACTTCGACATAGTTAACCTCCAAATCATGCTTATAAAATGTATACATGCTAAAATTCCACCCAGTCACTCCAAAACTCAAAAAATAAAACCTAAAACACAACCCAATCCTTATCAAGAAGGCCTAATAACAAGAAATGAATAATGTAAAATAAATTCCATGGTTAGTGAGTGACAATTTCAAATGTTCCAAACACCTAGGAATTTTTTGCCATATATATGGCCCGATAAGGATTAGATAAAGTTATATATAATCACCCTCAACTAAATATATCACATGCTTCATTTTTATGCTCACTTTTATTGGTAATTATTGATATATATAAAGATATTTAAAATTCATCAAAACATGTAAAAAAATTCCATGACCCTAATAGTGAGAATATTTCGGGCCTCAAAAAATATAGATTCAGTATTTAGTCTAACTCAATAAAATGTATCCAAACATTCCAAAAGAAATAAAAACTGAATTTTTCAATTTGGATAATTATAAAAACTAATTATATCTAAAAAAATATTGTAAAAATATTTAATATATAAATATTAGTCTATTTTCTCTATTTAGGTCAAATAATTCATAAAAACTAAAATTTTCAAAATTACCATTAAAATAATAAAATTTGTGTGAATAAAATAATTGAAATGATGAATATTATAAATGAAAATTTTGTCTTCATAAAAAACCCCATCATTATTATTTACATTCATCGACCCTTTTATTTAAAATATATTGAGTACATATCCCTTATTCAATTCATTGAGTAAGAGTGAGTTTTAACATATAGTTCTGTACAAAAAAATGATTTCATATGTTAATATTTAATTTCATTGGTAGTATCACATTTCTACCTTACCCACACTTTTACTCTTCTCTTATACTATTTTCATATTATTGATGAAGATAATGGGTACATATCAAACTGTTGTGTTCTATGATTGAGGTTTCATGGTAACCATGAATAATTAATATCATTTTCAATGATTCTATTTAATTTATAATAGGGAAGTTGATTACTATGAGTTGATTTGTTGAATATATACCAACCATGACATTGACATGACAACATTTTATTTATATTTAAATCATTTATCCTTCTATTGAATATTTTAAGCTGTATAAAATAGTCTGATATGTTTTTAAGAAAAAAATTATTAGATTATATTAGGAGGATAGTGATACCATGCATCAGTTAATGTATTATAATCATTAACCACATTAGTGGTTGTTGAATTCTAAGTTCTAAGTATATTTTATTGGGTAGAATTTTTTGTATTTCAACATACCAAACCCTAGTAACACATATCAAGATTCTTATTTATAACATTGAAACTATATAGAAGTGATCACATCATAATGAGGAATATAGTTTTTTAGTAGTGAAGAACTGTTGGAATACATGATTCTTGTATCACATTGAAAATATAAAATATACGTCATTAAAACATTCTTCATCCTTGGAATTATTCACAATGTCCTTATTCATATCTTGTTGAAAATAAATAAATAGGGGATATTAGATGATCATTAAATATAATATACAATGTAGGCTATCATGATTAAATTAGGAATAATTAATATGGTTGGGTTAATAATTTTAAATATATGCCATTTAATAAATAACATGATCAAAAATTAAATCCAGGGATATTATAAATAATGAAATCACATGGAAAATAATAACATAATTCATAATGAAAGAAATGTTTAATTTTTAATTACATGAAATTATGTTATATATAAAATCGATACCAGGTTTCTAGAAATTTTAAACCTATGGGTAGGGATATACCAAAATACTATTTAATTATAGATTACTGATTTGTATCACGTTAGCTGATGAGACATTGAGGGGATATATACTTATACTCTTTATTATTCACTACAAGTAAAATGCTTTGCTTATATAGTAAATGATCAATATAATTCGTGAATAATATTTTTTATAAAAAATATATGTATTCAGTAAAGAAAATAGAATTATCAACAATTTACTTTTCAATAAAATACTTTCTTAGTTCACCGGTTTATAAAGAAATGGTATAAGGTTTATGTAATAATCATATCCATGAAACAATGAAAATGTGTATTTTACATAAATATTTCATATAATGATCATTGGTAAGTTAATGATGTGAATTATGTTATCATTAAAATATATCCCCACTGGGGAATATGTATAATAATGTTAATTTTTCATTGATGAATAAAATATCATATAAATTACTTTAAAAACATTTTTGATGGAAATTTCATTTTTTTCATTGAAAAAGAACATTAGAAAAAAAAATTGGAAACAATTTCATTGAAAGTATCCATTAAACATGTAATGTACAATTTAAAACATTGTAAATTCATGATGGTGTGAAATTTTATATCATTCAATACATGTTATGAAAAACATTTCTTTTTAACTTTCATAAATAAGGAATCTCATTCAGAATATGACAAGAAGATTCCTTTTTAACCATTTTGTAAAAGAGTAAAAAAGGTGTAAAAATATATTTTGATAGATTTTTTTACAATTTTAAGTAATTGAAATTATTTTATTGATATATTGATAGGAAAAAAATTATTCCCTTAAAAATGTAAATAAGTCATGTTCTTACATTTAAAATTACATTACTTACTTCAAGTTCCAACGAGTGGAAACGTTTGAAGAAAATATGGAATCTATATAAAAATTTAGAATTTCAATTGACATTAATCATCATTAATAAATATTTATTCTGTTTAATAAAATAAAATGGGTATTATATAAAGAAAATTAAAATTATAAGGTCTATAATACCAAATATTTCTCAATGGAGTAGAAATTTAAATGAAATCCCTTAACTCGTGTTCGACATTCCTCATAGGTTATCAAAACTATTTAATTATAAATTAAAATTTATTATTCATAATTACATGAAAAATATTAATATCTATAATATATTTTATGATGCATTTATAAAATTATATCACTTTTTTGTTAATAATCTTTTATTATTATCATTATTTCGATTGTTAATAGCTCTTTTTTTGGGTTTGTTATGATTTTGTAGCATTTTTTCTTACATATTTCTCTTGGTTACATCATCTAAAAAATGTTATTAAATATTTAAAAATATTATATATTGAATAATTAAATATATATATTCTCATATAAAATATAAGGACACAAAAATACCTCATTCTAGCATATGGTAGACCATGGGTATACATGAACATTGTTTTCCATATTAAATTGGTAGAATAATAAAAAGGTGAATAGTAATTAGTATTTATGTAATGATTTTTATATCATATATATAATATATATTAATTAAATATATCCTTATTTCCATAAATGTAAAACATAAAAGAAGATCTGCTCACATCACTTCATCCAGGTGGTAGTCCACACCTAAACTTGATCGACGTAATCATTTTTCAGTGGATTGGAATTTAGAAGAAGTTATATGATATTATTATTCTTGGTAAAAATTATTTCATACCTATATTATATATTCTTAATTTTCTTATTTATAACCCTGTATGATTAATGATAATTAAAAATTAATTACACCACTATATGGAGATGGTAAGTCATACAAACACATTAGAAAAATTTTCACTTTGTTAAAATGGAAAATAGATGGAATATAGTTGTATGATAACCCTAATAACAGATTAGTATATTTATTATACTATATTTAATATCTTATTATGGGTACAACAATTTTAGAGGAAGTATAAAAAGAGATATACTTCAAGGTCTCATTAAAAAATATTACATATTCTTCGGTATACTTCTATTAGACCTATTTTTAAGAAATTGTGGTAGATATTTTTCAATTAACTAAACTTCTATAAAATATATATTGTTGTTTATATGATAATTTATAATATAGTGGTTTTTATATTTGGCTAATGGGGGAGTGAATAATTCAGATAAGGGTTGCCCCTTTATAAGAGTAGGATATGCATATTTGTAATTTCATAAAGTATTAAATTATAATAAATTATATTTCATGTGAAAAATAATAAAAATTGATCTATTTTAATTATAATAAAAAAAAATTATAATAATATCATTTAGTTAAATTTATGCAATTTTAATTAGTTTTGAACCCTTACCATTTAGTTTTAACCACTCATTGACGCTTTTTACAAGTACCACTGTATTAATCTTTTATTCCATTTATTGGTCAGTAATGTTATTATAAAATGTTAAAATACTTAAAATGGACCAATTTTAATGTTTAAAAGAATATATAATTCATTCTAACAAATATAATATTTTTATAAATTTCATATGATTTAATAGTATAATAATTATTAAAGATATTTTTAATGTCAATTTATTAACTGTTCATTTCATATTACTATTAAAACCATATGAAGTAAATAAAAATAAAATATAATAAATCATAAAAACTATAATATTTATTTTAAATTAATGAACCATTGTTCATTATAATATATTAAAATGATTTTTTTATGTTCTCGAATTTTTTTTATTTTTTTACTACATGGAAAAACACTACATTATTGTAAAATAACAATTTAAGGAAATTATTTCTACACAAAAGATTATAATTAAATTACCATTAAAAAATTATATTTTAAATTATTTGTTAAATTTTGTCATATCCTTTTATTACCACTATGTAAAAAAATTAATGACAATTAAACAAAGATAATGAATTTTTTTACTTTTCATCATATAAAATAATATAAAGGGTAAAAATCATCTCCGAATGGAAATAGAATGATATATATATTACAATTTAATTATTATAAATTGGGTATAATCATACAGTGTAAATAATTCAAGTCTTATGTTCATTATTTAGACATTTTATTTTATTTTTCTCCTTAATTAGCTAATTTACCTATTCATAATTCCATTAAAATTGCTAAAGTTTATATTCATAATGTAATAAAATAAAAGGGGAAAAGTTGAAATATTTGGACCTAATGATTACAATTATTTAATTACTATTTTAGGATTCAATTCAAAGATGTGGAAAATATTTTCTTTAATATAAATGCATCACACTCCACGAGAGAATGTATTAGAAAATGTATTTCTAATCCCAAAAAAAGAACTAATACCCAAATAAAGTAAAATGAGGACTAAAAGATAGTTAATTATACTATATATAATTAATAAATTATTATTTTACAATGATATCATTGTCAAATTATAATGACACTTTTTAGTAAAAAAATACATGATAATTTAAAAAAAATAAGCATTTACACTATTCACTAAAAGAATCATTCATTACTGAAAAATGATAAATTCTCATCATAATATAGTTTTAATATGATAATTTTAGAAATAATAAAAATTTTATCAAATAAATTTTCAGACTGTTTAATAAATATATATAAATGTTTCTTATTATAAAGAACTGGAACATTTTTTTGAAGAAAACATTACTTTTTTAGACAAAAAAGAAATTACTAAAATACAAGTGAGAATTTACAATGAATTTATATATACATTTATATTATATATAAAATTCATAGATATTTAATATAATCGATAATCCTATTTATACAAGATAATTTAATAAATATGTTATACCATTCTTATTTAAATAATAATATTTTTGGGATGTTTGTGATATGTGTGGCATATCACATATGTTATCGGAAAAATTGGTCATATTCTATTTACTCAAATGTTACATTATCCCCATATAAATAAATATAATAATTATAATCCTAACACTAACTTGGTAATTATTGGTTTGAAATTTTGGAACCTACTTCGTAAAAAGGGTCAACAATAGTTCCTCAAGAAAAGTTTGAAGGGGAAGTACAAAGGTTACCATGAAAATTAGATTCAAATATAAGAACCTGAGTGGGAAGTGAATATATGGAAATTAAAGGGAAAAATAATTCCAAATGATTAATATCGAACATGTATACCTTGGTTAATATAAATTTAACCATTAAAACCCGTATAATTGATATGGATTTAATGACTATTGATTTCTCAATAAAAATAATAAATAGATAATGTTTTAATTTCAGTGATATTTTCCAAAATTCAATAGATCCTTTTATTATCTAGATTAGTCCATCAAAAAAATTGTACATGATCATAATAAAAATATCATCATTTCATTATTATTCTATAAATTTCAACTTCATCATTCATTACAAGTAATGGATACTCGTGATGAACTTTTTTTATTTTTTATAAACATTTATGGAATCACAATATTCATATGTCATTATTTTTACCACTAAATATTTATTAAAACTAAAATTATTATCATATGTTATCTATTATGAGAAATCATAATTTAAAATCAAAAAATATTATTTTAATTTCAACTTAATCAATTCCATAAGTAATTAACCATTAAAATTCTGAAAAATATCATTTTCCACATTTAAAACCAAAAAATCAGGTCAAACATTTATTCTTGTGAATTTTATTGTAGTTCATAATGTTTCATTCTAAAATTTTGATTACCATTATAACATTTACGAATAACCTGAATCAACATGTATATTTCCTTTATGCATTTCCTCCTATAAATCACAAAATACAGTAAACTTCATCATTAATTATATTTTCATCAAATCCTTATCCACTTTCATGATCACCAAAATTATATCATTTGAATCATAAATATTGTTCTTCTCATTGTTAACCCAGCATCAGGGACATATTGAGGGTTTTATTTTCCTTATTCATGTGTTCTTAAAAATTATCAATTTCCTATAAATATTATTTTTTCATATGTTCCATTCAAAATATTCATTCTAAAACTTAATGAATAGTAATTTATTAAAACCCATACATTTTTCATAAATATAATAATTAATATAGAAATAATATGATTGTTATGTTTAAATACAAATTCACATTAATAATTTGTATTTGGAAATATTTATAAACAAATCATGGAATTCTCCCCTTGGCTTCTTATGTGTTATGTACTAATTATTCATGGTGCATTAGATTGAATAATTTAGTATATCTTCATAGCTGAAAAACTACATAGTAGTGGAATTATTCATTTTGTACATTAATTGTCTATATGATCATTATATAAACACTTATAACAAACTCTCATTTCTTTTATCCATTTTGTAAGATGGTTCATATCATAATAATCACATGATGTAAATTGATTCATTACATTATTCATATTAAACAAGATAATTTTTCTTGTGATAATAGTCAATCTATTAATCTATTTACATCCCTTAACCATATATATTAATGAAAAATTATTCCCTATGTTAATTGAATATGATGTTATATCATTATCTAATAAAATATTCTGAGAAATTAATTTCATTTAGATACTTTCCTTAATCCCATCAATTAACATTCCTATATTGTGTTCTCGACTATGTTTTTAGATTAATACATTCCTATATAATATATTAATGTTAAAATCATACTCATCAACACTTTAATTTACTATATGGTTTCATGTGAGAAAAATCCTCATGATTTTAGAATTCTATTCTAAATGGATGTATATGTCAAAAAACAATGCATTAAATAATTTACAATCCGTAATTTCTATATCCACATCCAATTTAGTGTTATGAAAAAATTACAACCATGGATCAATATTAAATTTTAAAAAAGAAAAAGATATAATATAATTTTAACATTAATTATCTACCAAATCTTGTAATTTATTTTACATAGATTTAATCCATTACTATACTACTAATGGAATTTTATATCTAAAATAATATAGAGGATTATACAATATGAAATGGTCCAACATAAGAAAATCACACTATTTAAAAATAGGTTGTTCTATATAATAATAGTTATTATTCATTACCTAATTCAACTATCCTAACATGTCTATAATCCTCTCAGTTCCAACAATAGATATGTTAGAATTTTCAGCAAGGGAAATCCCTACATTATCTACTCGTATTGATTCCCTTTTTTTAGTTAAGAATATTCTCCAAATAATGGTACACATTGTGTTAGATCATAATCACCAAGAATATTGTTCCATAAAATACAATAAATTTATTCAAAAATTTATCAATTAGGATAATAGATTATCATAATTCCCATGTTTTTTTTTAAATATATTTCCAAAGGATTATATAATTATTTCTGTGATACAATCTATAATAATCCCAATGACAATAACCCAGAGCCGATGTCTTATTTATTACATTGGAACTTTATACAAGTAATTTCTTCCAAAGGACCAAAATGTTTAGTAGATTTGAAGAACCAGATAAATAGATGATTCCTATATCAAATTGGAATTAAAAAATAAACTGCATAAAAACAATCTTGCATCATCAGTTTTATACATAATATCCTTATTTGTAACCTTTTGATAAGAAAAAAATAAAAGTTTGAGACCAAATACATGGTAAGGTATATGTATCATAGAATATATCATGATTAAATAAATAATATTCAGTATGGAAGGTTAAATATCTTAAAACACATTCCATAAAATCAAAAACAACAAAGTATTCTAAATCCATGGATAATATTAATACTATAATATCTAAGATAATCATAACATAATTTTCAAAGAATGAAACCCATAACAGTAGATTCCTTAATCTCATACATCACAATATATATACCATCAAGACCTTGTGCAAAACCCTATATAACGGTACTTAGGAATAAACAAAAAACTCATTTAATGTTACAATACTGATTTGTATCATGAGAATAGTTGATGTGTCATGGAGTTACATATTTACTGAACCCACACATCACTACAGGTCAAATGAATCCCTCATATATCGAATGATAAATTTAATTTATGAACAATATGAATAATTAAAAAATACCCTTATTGAGTAATGTATATGTATTTAATAATAATTCACAAGTCATTCAAATACATTAAAATTGTAATATTGAATGTATAATAGTACATAGATTATGAAAAAATCATATACATGAAAAAAAAATATAGATATTTAAGATAAATGTTTAATTGAATGATTATAAGTTAGTGTATGTTATAATGTATGGTATCACTAAAATATACCACCAAAGGTGAAAAAATAAAAAAAGGTATAATTTTCATTGATGAATAAAAGTACCATTAAAATATAATTTAAACCTTTTTTGAGTCAACCATGTTTTTCACATTAGAAAAAACTAATAATTTATAATAATAAAGAAAACATATTCATTAAATGTATAGTAGTTAAATTTTAATTTAATATAAAAAAATGAATGGTATTTATATTAGAATTTTTTTTAAATTCTGTATAAGTTAAAAGACATTACCATATTAGTTTCATAAGAAAGTCACCACATTCAGAAAACAACATGAAGATTTATTTTTAACAATCATTAGAAAAATTAAAAATTGGGTAAAAATGTTTTTGGATAAATCATTGTGAAATTATAAATTATATTTTAAAAAAATATTAATTAAAATATAGATATCGAAGAAAAATATATCTGGTAAAAAGAAATAAGATTTGTTTTTCTTTTAAACATTTTTATTATTTGATTCAATTTCCATATATCAGAAAATTTAAAAGAAATTATTAAATTATTTAAATTATTAAACATGAAATGAACATTAATCATAATGAATAAATGTATATCCATGTTAAATAACTCAATAGGTAAATATATAAACCTCATGAAAATAAATAGGTTCTTAATACCAAATAATAATAAATTGAGTTCCAATTGAAATGAATTCTCTTACATCATGTTTAAGATACCACATAAGTAATCTAAAATATGTAATAATAAATTATAATTTATTTACAATACATAAATGAATGATATTGATATAAATAATATATTTTATGATCCATTAATAAAACTTTAGCATGAATTTCATTTTATCCATTATTATTGTCATTATTGTTTTTTTTAAATACTTTTTCCCAATGGTGTTCTGATTAGATAGTTTTTTTCCTTGCATATTTGTCATGGTTACATCATTTATATTTTTTATTAAATATTATTATATCTTTTATATGAAATTTATTGATATTTAGATTCATCCATAAATTATTCAGAAAAAAAATTAATTACATTGTTCATGGAAACAATTGCTCGTAGAAAATCATAAACATCGTTTTCACTTATCAATATATGGAATGAAATAAATGTTAATAATAATTAATCTGTAAATAATACAAATAATATTGTGTATGTAATATATAGAAATTTAATATTTCTTTATTTCCATCCATGTAAATCATAAATGTAAAATGGATCACATCGCTTTGTATAGGTTGTAGTCCGAACATATGAATCAGCGACGTTATCATTTTCCAATTTATTGGATGGTAATGAGGTATATAAGTTATTATAATTTGAGTATCATATTTATTTCATAAATATCATGTTTATTAATGAGTTTCATATTTATTATAATCCATGTGAATTGCTTATGAAGATGAATTACACTTGAATATGGTGACAGTAATCCATATATATGCACAAGATATGTTTTCTCTTTTCATATAACAGAAAAAAAAAGACAGATAATATAGATTTCACATAATCATAATAATATATTATCATATTTATTATAATTTATTTATTATCTTAGGATTGTTACACTTCATTAAGAGTAAGTATAATAATAAATATACTTCTAGGACTCGATAATGGCAATTTCCTATTTTTTGGTAGAACGCGATTACATCGCTTCTTTGGAACCTAGGGTATGTATTTTGGAATATAAAAAACCTCAAGGGGATATATAATTATGTTTATAAGATATGATATTATTATTTTTATGGACTATATTTATCAATGAGGTGTAAAGAATTTTGATATTTGGTTTTCTTTTATAAGATAGGGGAGGGGATTCATGGAATTTATTAGTGCATTAAATTAATATAAATTATATTTCATCCCAAAAGGGATTAAAATTTGTCTAACTAAATTTAAAAATTATTATGATTTGAAATTATCTCATAATATTTAGTTTGGAAAAGGATCATTTTTTCAAATCCTTGTAATTTATTTTTAAACCCTCATTAACCCTTTCAAATATTTCCATAGTGTTAAGTTTTTCAACCCTTTAAGGGTTAATAATGTTATTATAAAATGAAAAACAACTTTTAAATAGACCGTGGAATATTTTAAAAGTCACATCACATTCATTTGACCACATAGAATATTTTTATGAATTTTGAATTGTTTAATAAAATATATTTTATTATAAAACTTCATTAATGTTATTTCAGGAACTATTCATTTGACATTTAAAAATAAAAAGAATATAATGTAATTTGATTCAAATTAATCCCAACATCTCTTAAATGACTTATTATTGAAAAAAAACTTGTAACCCAAAAAATAACTTACAGAAAATTATTTTTATATTTTTCAAAATCATTTTGTTGAATTTTGTTTTTCTTGAAGAAGCACTGTGTCAGTGTTGCATATGTTTTTAAGGAAATTAATTTTATACCATGAATTAAAAATAAATTTCCATGAGGATAAAAAAATTTATCTCGAAAATTGATATTTATCACAAAACATAACCTTTCGACATTACATGATTAGTAAATATACCTATAAGAAGCAATGTTCATCTACTAAAATGTACTAGGAGTTTAATAAAAAAAATTAATCCATGTATCACTTATAATCTTATGTTTACCTTTTAGAACATCTGATATATAGGGGAAGAGATTAAGGTCATATGGATCCGTTAGTTTGTCCACTTTTTGGGTAATCTATTTTAGGATGCTACAATGAGGTATACTTAATTTTTTTCAAATATTTTTTGTATTATTAATATATATAGTAATTTCGTGGAAAATTGTAAATACCATATTATTGGGAAAATATTAATCTTATATATGTAAATTATTTGACTGAAATGATTTTATTTTTTTCATGGTTTCTAAATGTCATAACTTTTTTTATTTATATTGGTCATGCTGTGTGGTTTGAATTTTGTTGATTTAATCATTCTTTGTTGGGGAAATAGAGGTTGTGATAATTAATTATATTACAAAAATATGAAATAATTGACATTGTATCCCTATATATTAATAGTGACATGAGTAGAATAATGGGATTTTATATATAATATTTTGAATATATATTATAAATTATTTTATTATGATTGTTTAGTGGATCTTGAAATTACATAACTATAGTTCCTAGTTATTTTTTTATATACATTTATTACAATGTTAATCTATTAGTGTTTTAACATAACCAATGAATCGGAAGGTGGGGTAAGAGATTTAACAATTTTTATAATACCCTTATTATCAATGATGTTTTTATACTAAATAGTTATAATTATTTTTACTCTATATCCTAAACTATGATATCATTACTAATTGTACATGTGTTTTTTAGTTAAGTGCATGGAGACCTCCATTTGTGCTCAAGGAGATAAGTGATATAGTTTCTCACCAAACTTAGCATCAAAGACATCTATTACACTAGTTCTTACTCTGTATATGATTATTCAAGAGATTATTCATTAATTTGTACATGCCCTATTCCATTAGGCTCCCTGAGAGGATCCTCTAATGTCTTGATTAACCAAAATTTTTGAGATGTGGAATACACGTCTCTAAATAGTTGGGGTGGAATTTATGTACTTTAGATATGGGTGGAGACAATATAGGCTATAATTTACTTTATTTAGACACCCCTTGAGTATAGGATTCTTCATCTAACATATAACTATCCATGGATCACCAAATATTAGTTGGATGTTTTTTTCCTATAAGTATAACATCTATGGTTATCGAGGAGGAATTGTGACGTCTATTTTTGTGGTAATTATTACCAAATAATTTTTAGGAATCTATGGAACGAGATTTTATCCTACCTAACTCTAGTGAGATATTATTCACGGAATATATATTATATTTCATTGAAATTATTAATTTTTATTATATTTTCTCATGATATAAGGCCACCATGGTCAGGATCATTGAGGATGGGTTTATATATCTCTTTGTGGTTAGGGTGAAAGGTTCCACTAAATGTTTTTATTAGAGTTATTAAATTATTTAATTTTAGATAAGTAGAATTTAAATGATGGTAGAAACTATCAGTTGTTTTTCCATCTGTTGGGAATGTTATTGACCCGTTGGATAGTACAAATTCTTGGTATGGTGGTTCTCACCAAGTTAACACTACTTATGGTTGAATGTGTGGTGGGTTTTCACTCTTATTTACGGAAGTGGTTCATTAGTGTGATTTTTTTGAGGCATGGCTACTCAAGTAATGTCTAAGAACCATCACCTAACTTATGAGTATAAATCATATATGATGATCAAGAATATATATCACTTTTCTTGAGTTATATGATATTAATTGGTAGGATATGTTCTAGTCAGATTATGAACTTTGGAGGATGTTTTAAATAAGAACACCAGATTAGTAGTTGGGGTTCATCTAAGAATTATGGATATAAATGAGATAATATATTTTGGAATAATAGAAACCCTAAAATAGTTACCTTTTGACTAGTCCGGAATTTAGAGTTAATTAAAAACACTCCATCTCAAGCTAATTTCTTTATATTGAAAAACACTTTCCTATCCTTATATGGGATCATTTAATTTTTGAAAAAAAAAGAAAGATATCTATATTATATATTTTTTTACTTGATATGGTATAATTTTTATCTAATATTTCTACACAATTTATTGATGATCTAGGCATCATTACTTAGTATTTTTATTAGTTGATAATGATTGATACACCATTAACAATTTCATGTGATCTTACTAATTTTTTTAGGTATTAAATATTGTGATCAATAGATATGATTATCGATGGAATTTCCATGGGTTATAAATAAATAACATTGATATAATTCATGGAATGGATTAATTTACTCAATATATAGACTAATCTTCCACTATCTTCAATGGGTTTCCATCATGTCCAATGTGGATAATTTCTATATCATCATCGAAGTATCTGATTTGAGGGTTGTCCACTCAATACATAACCATCGATAGATAAGGATGATTAGGGGATATTTTAGAAGATATAATCTATTTTATGATGATAAGATAAAAACTTGAAATTTCTTATTATTATCCACCAGTTTCATGATATTTATCCCGATGATTACTCATGGATTCCACAAGAAGGAGATTAATAGATTATGATTGAATTTATTTAATTTATTGAGATGAATTAAATTACCCTATATAGTATAGCCTCTACATAATAGTTATTAAATTAATTTTTATTCAGATGACATTATGGATAATGGATTTAGTCTCACATTCACACCAAATTTGGGTTATCTTGTTCTATGAGTAAAAAGGGTGATTTTATTTGTGAATGTGTCAATTACATGAGGTTTATGCTGGTGACGTTAAAAAACATATATCATGTTCATTGTATATATGAACAATTTAAATTTATTAGTTGATAAAATTGATCATTAATGATCAATCTATGGTTTTGATTTAACAATATTTGTGTGAATCCATCATATATTTCATTTACCACTTTCTTGAGTATATATGCCTTTTCTAAGTCTATTGTGATTCCATTCGGGTTAAACAAATATAATATATGTTTATAGTCCTGATGAAGAAATAAATATATCTATTTTTTATTAATTATGGTAATATTTTTCAAAGATACATTGGTTTATTATTCAATATATTAGGAAAATTCATAACATTGTGAGATTATATTGGGAACACTAAGAGATTATATTCTACATACCAGGCTCTTGACTTTCCATTTCATATTATGAGATGTTTTATATAGTACGTTTAATACCTAAGGTATGTATACCAATGGACCATGATAAATTTTAGTTTTCTTTTTTAGGGGAAAACCAAATAACAATTTTAAAATTCATAATTTATTGGAATTTGTAAGATAATATATGATATTCAATCGGAATCCTCCATATTGAAATTGTAGTTGATGAAATTTACTATGAATTTGAGAAATTTTAAATGGAATTGTCTATATAGGGGATACTTGTAGGATATCAAGGGAAGGTTAATGGTAGTACTTATCATGACATTACCTAAGCCATTAGATATTATAAATTATATTTTTATGTAGACTGTGTAGGTCTATGAATAGTATTCATTGGTTATTTTAAATTATGGGTAAAGGAAGATCAGACCACATGATTGGATGTATAGATACATGATTTGGAAATGGAATTGGTATTACACATACAAAAAATGGTATTGGTGTTATTATAACTTGGGTTTGAGGGTTTCATGTATAGAGACATAAGGATCCTGATGTTAATCTTTTTTTACATTAACGTATAATTTGATAAGGAATATGGTTGGAGTACCTTTATCTGATTAACATCATGAAGGTTTATACCACTATTAATGGTAATATCATGGATAATGTACCAAATAAGAATGCATATTCTCATGTAGTTCATGATGCTAGTATCAATTGGCAGTTGATGAGCCTCTTCATTGATTTGAATATCGATATCCAAGAGATTAAAGGTAGAGATACCCTTACATATCTTAATATATCATTATATTACCTTAATAATTTAATGGAGTATCGTTTTTAAAAATCTAAATACATGTTTTTATTATAAAAAAATTATTCTAGGGAGGTTCCATAATATCAATACTATTATTAGTATAGGATACCATAGGAATGAGATAGTTTTGTGGTCCCTATGTGAATACAATATGATCTAATATGAGATTAACATGCTATAATATGGGTCATTAAATCATATATAATGAATATTTATCTATATATTTAACGTTATTATTAATAGATAATGTGGAATGTATAATATGGGGTACATTTTATAGATAATTTCCTAAAAGTGGATGATGTCTGAAAACATAATATCCATAGGTCATATTAAATTTATAAATATTACTACTTTTAAATGTGTGATGTAATGATTGATTTCATGATTGGGCTATCGTGATCACCTTCCAGAAGTGATGAAATATGTGTAATTGTACTTTAGTATACAAAGGTGGTTTACTTAATAAGACCCATGAGGCCCTCTCTATTGATGTTAAATGAAAATTATATGTTTAGAAAATAATTTGATTCGATAGTATTCATAGAATTATAATATATAATTAGGAATCATGATTTAAATCATTATTCTAGAATGAA
The DNA here is from genome assembly GCA_963277665.1 of Viscum album. NCBI lineage: Eukaryota > Viridiplantae > Streptophyta > Magnoliopsida > Santalales > Viscaceae > Viscum > Viscum album. The sequence continues at coordinate 440,046,244 of OY728158.1, forward strand.
TTGTATATTGATTGGGATAATCAAGATCAATGGATAAAACCACACCATCCTTCAAAAATTTGGTAGTCTAAGAATAGTATGTGGGAGAGGGAAATAATGTTGTAATGGATATATTTTGTTGGAACCTTATAATTCCATATATATAACATATATACTAATTTACCATGTGAAAGTATATGGTAATAATTAATTCAATTATATGGATGAGTATTGTGTATTATAGTCAAAATTATATATGGATGATTTGGAATGAGATAATGTCCCCTTAAAGTAAGAATAAATCATATATTAGTTTGTGATGTGATAATTTATAGATATATATTGGTAACTAGTTATTCGTGATGGTGTCACCTAAATTGGGATATATTGGTATTCAAGGGAAAATGGTCCACATGTTCATGGGCTTATTCTAGGATCCATAGTGTATTGGTATAATGGAATAAATAAAATCACTTCTTCATAGATTCTATGTTATGAGTAATAAATTACATATATTTCCTCAAAACAGATAATACTCAATATTTTCACATATGATTAGAATAAATTATTTAATTCTCTAGTTTGATGAATAAATCATGGAATAACCTGTTATTATAGTTTAGAAAGGTATAAATTTTCTTTGACAGTAGATGGTAGCCATGTGACAGGAGTTGTGGAAGCATAAACTTATCTTGTTAGAATTTGATTGGGTGATTCTTCTAGCTAATGTTTCAGTATAAGTCCATAAATGTTTCATAATGTTTTATTAACTTCATTTTAAAGTGTTCTTGTTTTGAAATTTTAGGAAATAATATCTCATTAAAATCATTCCCTAATCCTATTTGAAAAAAACACAAACCATAAGAGAGTACATATTCATCTCTATAGTGATTTCTTCAACATGACCCTCTTTTGTCACTTAATTTGAGTTTGGATGGTTGTTTTATATTTCATCTAGAAAGAATAAAATAATTGAAACTAAAATAAATCATCTCTATTTTATATCTATTTCATATAATAGTGCAACACTAATTTTGCGTTGTTATTTATTTTGTTCATTATTTAAATTATATTTTTTTGGAATGATTATAATCCAAAAATAATATTCTATAATTATTTAATATTTCGTCCCAATATTTTCTTAATAATTTATTAATTTTTTCTTGTTGAATGAGATATTAAAGATTTTTCATAAATATATGGGTTTCCCATCACAAAACCAAATGAGGTTTAGTACTATTTAATGTGGTTAATAATAATTATAAGAGACGCAAAAGTTGACATAAGTGTCATTAATTAATTTAATAGTCACCAAGAACCTTGTCTCTAAATTAATGTGATATTGAATATTGAATAGGAATAATTGAGGGGTATCCATGGTTATTCTTTTAATAGTGAACCTTGATATTTTCCCAATGAAAATTCATATTGGAAGAAATATTATACATATCATAATAGTTATTGGTAGATTAAATGGAATAAAAAAATTATAAAGGGATAGGTGTGTGTTACCTTTCCACTATAATGTATAATTTACATTTTGAATGGATGAATAATAATATCTATAGTTGCATGAAATTTTTTATTTTATATCATCTCAATATGTATTTGAGGGAAGGTATGAATTTTTTTTATTTTGATACGGCTAATTAAAAAGTGGTTCTTATATGAATTTTTTAATGTGTGTGGGTGTAATGCGATCCTTAGACATAATTCTGATTTATTAATTTTTTAATACCACCCATAGGGGAAATTGTTATATATTGTCTGGTGGAATGCTAATATTGGTTTTTCTTGTCATTTAGGTTGAGTGTAATGGTAACCTTTGGTATTCATGTTATGATATTTTTTTGTGTAATTCCAACTTGGGTCGTTTTTGTTATATATGGATGGGTAGAGTTACAACCATGAGAATTCATATTTTATATGTTGGGTGAAATTCCCTCATTTTTTTGTTCATTTTATATAGTTGGTTGTGATTAAATCAATGTAAATTATGTTGATATTTTTTTTAATTTCTAAAAATAATAATTAATTTCATGTGGTTGGGTGTAAATCCATCGTTGACAATTATTTATCTATTTATTGGGTGTAATTACAACCCATCTAATTAATATTTTTTTGGTTGTGGTTATTTATATGTGATGTCTTTTAGATTATACATGTGTTTTTATTAGTGTATAAAATGATGAACCATGGTATCCATATGTGCATTGTTTAGAATCAGAACATGTACCTGCCGAAGAGAGTATTTTCACTTATAGATGGAATGTATAAAACATGAGGATGTGACATGTTTATCTTTTTTTTGTATTTATTAATATGTTACATCAAAAATACAACTATAGATTATGTATTTAATTCTATGAACCATTTATATTTTCTTGATAATCTATACTCACACCAAGTCTTTGAATCTCATATTCTATAAAGATTTCATGATAAGGGATGGAACTAATGGTAAGATCTTTAATTATAATTAATGTAAATTATGTAATATTGGAGTGGATTGTGGGAATGTTTTTAGATTCATGTTATGTTGTTTATGTGGTGAATATTATTCTATTATTTTGTACTGTGTTATCTTTTACCACCGTATATGGATATCATGGTAACTATAGCATAAATTTTATGACAACATAATGTTCTATATTTTTTAAAATAACATGATATATTTATTTAGTGTTTCCTAATATAATTAATATTAATATTAATTAATTTATTATTTTGATAATTTTTTGATGAGTTTTTAAATATTATTTTTGCGCATATGATATAATGTATATATTATTTACATATTACATATATAAATTTTCCTCTAGTAAATACCCGTTATCCTTAATAAAAGATTGATGTCTTGTGGTTATATTAGTTGGGACACCATTTGGGTTATCTAAATATGTATTTGAAAAGGACCAAAATGAAATGTATTTCTCTACAATTCTAAAAGCACTATTAAATACAAAAAAAGAGTCCATGGAGCTTCAGGGTAATTAAAATATAATAAATGAATATTATGTTGTTTATGATTAAATTAAGACATTTCAAAATAAATATATTGGGATATAGCACAATTTTTTTTCTTCATATATTATAGGTAACATAAATATTTTAAATTTTGTTTATATGTGAAAAACCATTAATTTTATACATAACATTTTGTATCTCTAAAAAGTTATTAAAACAATATAAATTAGTCTAAAATGATAAAGTGAAATAATTACTGATTTATTTATATTTAGATGGAAAACATACATTGTGATTATAAGAATTATGATAAAGTAAGTGAAGTGATATATATAAAATGTTAATTCTTGATAAATCCTTTAAATAGAGGTAGTTGTTTTACTAATGGATAACTAACTAGTATAAATTTATTTCAATTATGAGATGATGAAATCATTAGTTATTTTAAGATTGATCAAAAAAGTGATTTTTTACCCACATGATATCATTTTCATGAATATTTCATTATTTAGTGTCAATGTATTTGGAAATTATTTCTTATTAACATTTTTAGTGTCTAAGTGTTTTTTAGGGAAGAAGTAGGTTGTATAGGAATAATACATGAGTTCTATGCTCGAGAAACATACCCATGTAACAAAAAAATAAAAAAAAAATCAGTTTTTTAGTGGAGGATCATTTGGAAGGATCATATTTGACCAACCATATTTTTATAACACTCTTTACAACCCACCCTAACATAATCCTCCATTTAAACACATATTTTCCATAAATTTATCTCTTAAATAAATATTATTATGGTATAAAACTCTAAATAAGTGACTCGTACACCATTGTTCTTCTATATTATTCCCTTTTTCATCTATTCTCTGACCCAAAGTAATTTATATTCTAGTGTGTCAAATATAATGGGGGTTTAATTAGGGTTTTGAATTCTTTTAGTTTACATTTATGTTATAGGAATCTCTTCTACTCTTGTTTAATGAATAAATAAGGATTCTATTAGATTAAAGCATTCTATGTTAGATTAATCCAAGAAAACATATTTATTTAATGATGTTGTATTTCATAATTTTTACTCATTGTTTGTAGTTAAAAATTGTCATAAAACTTATCCTTGATTACTTTTGCAATTTAACATGGTTCTAAAAGAGTTATTCGGTTCCCATAGTGAATATGTTTTATTTAATCATCATAAATATAATTATAGGGTAACCATGATCATAACATGACCTATAAATATCAAAGACTTTGTTTTTGGTAACATAAATTACAATTTATAAACATATATATTAAGTGGTTTTATTATTTATAATGAAATTAAATATTTTTTTTATCAATTTCTCATCAAATAAAGCCACATTTTGGTTTCAATAAGGTAAATTTTATTGTTTTAGATAAATATAAAACTCATGTCTCATTTCATTATATAAATCATTATATTTTTAATTTAATGGTATATTTTTAGGTATATTTTCATCAATTTCCATGTTTTATATCCTAATGAATATTTCTGGATTTGTTATTATTTTTCTTTTTTCCCTCAAAGGAAATAATCATGATTTTATTTTATGATAATTATAATGTAAAATAATAGTGAAAATTAGTCTCGATTGGGGGATATAATTTTAATATTTATCAATTTTAGAAATTATCAATACTATAAATGTAGTTTTTGATTTGATGTGGATTTTATATTTATAATTATAATTATATCCTATTTTTAATTTATATAAAGGTGTTTTTTTGTACATCAGTTCTATTTTTTGTGAGGAAAATCCTTTTAAATCTCTTGAAATATATTAGTAACATTTCATCACATTGAATGATGAATCAAATTTTAAGCGAACCCTATTAGAACATTCATTTTATTCAGGTATTTTTAATATAGGTCAGCTTTGGTGGGTAATACTGATTGCTAACGTAGTGCGATAAAATAAAACATTCCAATTTGATGTATTTCATTTTCATGTTGTTCTAGATTGTCCATAAAGCTTTTTGATGATCGAATAACTGTTTTAATTGATTACATTCTAGTGATATCACTCTGATTTTTTTTCCTAAATTCACATATATATTCTCATCAAGTTATAAACTATTTAAAATTATCATATTTTTTTCACAATGATTTTGTTAATATTGTGACAGTGTTAATGGTTTTCTTATTAGATTCTAATTTTTAAGTCCATATATGATTACCTTGGATAATTTTTATTAAAAATAATTATTATCCCAAAATTTAATATTTAATTTAATATTTTGATGGGTTTCACAAACATAGAAAGTATTTCTCATTTTTTAAGTGTAATTTTAAATTATTTGAAATTATACATGTAAATGTTTTCTTAAAATATAAAAATACCAATTACCACTACTCTAATATGTATTTAACTAGATAATTTTAATGGAAATTATTGTTTAATAAAAACTTTTTTCACGCATTTATTTTAAAAATTACTATATTATTATGTCAATGTGTAAAAATTAGAATTTAATTTATTAATATTTAGTTATTATGAATGAGGAATGTGGGTAATTATAGTAATAATTTTTTTCTCAAACCCTACATGCACACCAAGTGTGATTATGTTTGATTTCACATCATTTATTAAATTTTAACATATGTACATATTAAATGAAGTAGATGCACTATTTCGTGGTATGAGTTTTTTAAATGTAACACAATATGAGTATTCACTAGGTGTATCAAGATGGGTGTTTTAGGCTTCCATTTGGATCATATTTTATAAAAAATTATGTTTATAACATGTATATTATTTGACCACATCTAACCATTTTAGTTATATTATTTTTTCCGTTAACTTTTCTTATGGTTTTTTATTATATTTTATTACTATTTTTATTTTAGTTATGATGTATTGGGAATGAAATTACCTTATACTATTTTTATTTTACATGAATGATTCATCGATATTAAAGGAAAATGAGTTAATTTATCAATTTATTATAGATTCCCTTTTATATTTGTTCTTTTATTAGAATAAATAATTAACAATACTCTATATTTTCATTCTATGACATTAGTTTTCATGAAATAGTATACCCAAGCATGCCCCTATCCATGTAATTTTCTTTCCAGGTTACTAAGGAATATTTATCTATATTTTTTATTAGAAAAAGGTATCAGAATCTTGTTTTTTATGTTACTGTGGAATAAATCTGAGATAGGATATATGATTTTTGGTACTCCTACCATTGGTCCAATGAACATTATTTTTAATCATTTTAACCAAACCATTAGTATCTAGGGTATTATAGGGCCATGATAATATGGTTTTATATTAAATTTATTACTTATTATTTGTTATAATTTCATCTTGGAAGATGTTTTGAAGAGAACTACAATGTTATGAGGGAATATTAAATAGGATACAAACCATCCCCATAGGTTTTCCAATATGGGAAGTGCACGGTCATGGTATGGTTTTCCTCTTAAATGGGATTTATTGGATTTTTTTATTCATTATTTCAAATTTATGTGAAATTATTAGATTTTTTAAAGGTATTATAGTCATTTATGTATCGAGATATTATTTTGATGGTGATTTGTTTTTGATTTTTTATTTAAAAATTTTATTATATAGTTTTTTAAATGATTCATTTAAATGAGATGTAATTAGGTCTAGGTAATTTCAATTATTGAATGTTTCATGTATTATATTAAATTTTATTAAAAGAATAATATTGTCTTGGAAGTAATTATTAAAAATTTAATCAAATTATTTTTTATTTTTGTGAAATATTTCCAAGTTATTCATTGGGATTTTATAAGTGGATTATATAAATGAAATTTTTAATAATGTCAATTTTTTAATACATTTTCAATATGTAACTTTTTTATAAAAATTTTATTGATGGTTTTTTTCAAAGAGTGAATTTATGGTTTTTTGGTAAAATAATTTTCTATTTTAAATTTAGTGGATCATAGTTTTTAATATTATATTTATTTATTTAATGTCTATGGTTTATATGTTTTTATGAATAAATAATCAAAATTATTATAAAATAGTATCTTTATGGTGTTTGGATTGGTTTCATTTGGTTTTTTTTTTGGAATGTTTAATCTTGAACACTATCCTAAATTTTTAGTGTTATATATTATTATAGAGTAATTTATTAAAATAAATCTCGTGTAATTTTCCAGGGTTTATTTTGGACAATTCAGTAACTTTATGTCCCCATGTTAATCAATGTCCTCTAGATTCATCGATTTCTATTTGTATGGTCTTATGAGTTAGTATTTTTTATTACAAATTAATTATAAAGAATATTTTTTGGGCTATAAAATTTTGACTACCAGAACATCTAAGGGGAGTAAGGCTCCAATTAAATGGGAGTGTGGCCAGGAATTATTAATGAAAATATTTATCTTCATTGAATTCGAGAGGATATGGTGCTGACTTTCAAAAAAACTACAACCAAAGCATGAAATTGGATATGGTGTATAAGGCCCTGGCCTTAAACCTTACTTAATATTAAATTAAAAGAATAATTCACGTTGAGGATCTTTTCAGGTTTAAAGTTTTAGAGAATTAGAACATAACTATTACATCTCAAAAGATTACAAAGTAGTCACTTCTACTAAGTTTCCAAAAAAAACTCTTAAAAGAAACATGTCTAGTTCCATGTTTTATATAGCATGACATTCCCTTGATCCCATCCTTCAACTTATTCCACATTAAGTCCTGTGAAAAACATTTCAAAAAAACTTGGGGTGAGCATAAAAAGCTCAGTAAGGGATACACAAAGAATGAAAACGGTTAGTTTTTCAAAATCAAGTAAACCATGTATACTCTATCAAAGTAATGCCTTCACCTTCATGAAGTTGTAAAAAACTCTTCACTGAATAAAGTATCATTACTTACCTTTTTGTAACCAAAGGATTACCATAAAATCCATAAAAAGAACACATAAAATTTATAAAGGTAACTTGGGACATAAACATACTTAAGTGGAATAACCATACGGTCGACTTCCACACATATCACTTAATGGAATAGCCATACGGCCAATTTCCATACATACTTAATGGAATATCCATACGGCCGACTTCCATACATACTTAATGGAATAGTCATACGGCCGACTTCCATACCCAATGCATTGGAGGTTATAACGTAACCACCCGTCCTGGTATTCACGGCACCACCCATCATATGGTTTATAACGTAACCACCCGTTAAAATGTCCAAGTACCAATATAAAATCATAAAACATAAAACCAATATAAAGGAATGATAACATTTCCACATTTCAATCACAATATATCATAAATATATTGAAATAATAGAATCCTTTTTCAAAACCATTTTCAATAACAAAATACATAGAAGAGTATATGGTATTTATTTTATTCTAAAACATTACGGATTCTTGAGAAAGCCAAAGACCAAATAATACTCGCGGCGGCGGAAAAGGTTGTTGTCGCCGCGTATGTTAAAAGAAACATTCCTTTTTGTCGTTTTGTAAAACGCTTCATAGAAAAAGTTTCCTTTCATATAAAAGTAAAAGTCAAAGGAGTTTATACACCGTATAAAAGAAAGTTGTGTATAAAACGAAATATGCCTCAATGAAAGGAGATTGAGATGAAGTCCCTTACCTCGGGTCCGACTTGACTCAATCGTTCTTTAACGTCCTGAATAATAAACTTGAGTTAATTTATACTTGATTAAGAACCTTTTTAAAGTTCATTATTCCTTTTATATCACTTATTGCCATGTTATAAACATTATGTAACCATTTAAGTTAATAATGTTTGTTTTTTCAATATTTGGTTCTTAAGTCGAAAGTGGACTTCTTACAATTACATGTTGTTCGTGTGGTCAAAGGTTCTTTATATCCAGAATTAAATTCCCGATTTGGATATAATATGTATCATATATATCCAGCATATACATGTATTTATAATATTTCATAACCATTTAGAGGTAAGAAATGAAATGCACCGTTCATGGAGACGGTAATCCGTACGTACGCATGAACGCTACTTTCATTTCTTTGTCATATTAATGGAATTAAAACTAAATGAGAGGTATGTATATTTTAATTCCAGAATTATATTCATCATTTAGATATATCATTAATTATATATGTCCATTATATACATGTACTTTTAATAGTACATTACATTTGGGGATAAGAAATGAAATGCACCGTTCATGGAGACGGTAAGCCGTACGTACGCATGAAAGCTACTTTAATTCCTATCTCATACTTTAATGGAAAGAAATAATAATGATATAGAGGTATATAATAATTCCAGTATAACATCATATATAATAACTTTAAATCCATCCTTTACACATCCCACATATGGCATTAACGAATCACATCACTTTGAGGGGGCGGTAGTCTGCACTTCCTTAAATGAAGATATCGTGTTTACCCATAATGGAAACCATAAAGGTAAGACACAAATGAAGAATACAGAAGCATAAGTAAAACATAGACATATTATATATCGTATATAAAAATAGTGACATCATAATGGCCACCTTTGAAGGTGTTAAATGAGTATTGAACAATCATCGTTTCGGGAGGCAGAATTTCGCCATCCACGGAAACCGTATGTTCTTTAACCATTTGATGTAGTTGTGTGAGAGTGTAGCTCGAATAAATCTTATAAAAAAATCCTAGTATATTGAATATACTGGTGTTGTTACAAAATAAGTAAATAAAAAGATTTTAGGGGGTTGGAGAAACAAAATAAAACAAATGAACATGAGAGAATGAATTACCTTTAAAGTGTAACTCCTTTTGATTTGAGCCTAAAGGATTCCTTTGAAAGGATTCTGCCCAAAGGGAATCCTCTAGGATGAGCAGAGGGATGTGGAGAGAGTAAATGGGCAGGGGTTGGCCGAGCCAAAGGCTTGAGGAGTGTGTGAAATGAGGTAGAGGTGGGGGCCTTTTATAAGAGGATAGGAGGGGCACTTTTGGAAAGTAAAGGAATATTACTTTATTTGAAAATGTGTTTCGGTTTTAAAAGGTCCCACATTGATATAATTTGTGGATATGGTGATAAGGGTTCTAAATCCACTCATCCAATTGGTTTTGGACATGTGTAGTTCATAGATTTTACATTATCTTTCCATTTTATTTAAATCGTCAAATAATGATGTCATCGCTACATCATTATTATGTCATAAATAATTTAATTTATTTAATGTCTAAAAATTATAAACAAAATACTATGATGTAGGAAATCTTTTGATCTTTACAAGGACTATTGATAATCAAAATTTGGACCTGTGTAACCCTACTTAAAAATTGTTTTAGTAAAACAACTCATGTTTGTGTCAATTTAATTTTAACATTAAATAAAAAGTTATTTATGTCATTTCCCAACCAAAGTGTCTCCATGGGGTCCCCAAGTTGGCCCATGGCTTTTCTTGATTGGCCATGACTCACCCAATAGGTGTAGGACAAGTGTCATGGTGTTTTCACATTCTTATAATATCATTTTTACCTTAAATTACACTAATTACCTCTAATCGCGATTAAGAACTTAATAAGTTACTATTCACCAAAAAATTATTATAATCCCATTGAACCACATTTTACTTTTTAATGACAATCATGTATGTCGGATTTTTGAAATTCAAAACACAATGATGGAAAAATTTCATTTAAAAGGAAAATCAGTCTTTATAAGTACCACTTAGTGGTTTCACTATTCATCAAAAATTGAAGTTTTTCAGAAAATTACCAAAAATTCACCCTAAGCAATATTTGATATTACGAATTCAAAAATGAAGTATATTTTACAAAATTCAAAACATATAAGTCACTTTAATTAATTTAATAATTAATTCCCGCTGTCAGAGCAAATAGCGTGTTTTTATGAAACAATAAGTATCAAAAGATTGACACTAGTTTAAGTCCGATTTCAAAGTGAAATTAATTCCAACGACCACTATTGGATTTAATGGTAAAAATATTTTCTAATTTAACTTTAAAACCAATTCAAAAGATAATCTAATCATATAAATAAATTAGATTAAAAAGAGGTTTTGAATTAAAATACAACATTTTACACTATTCATTAAAAAAATAAACTTTATCAGAAAGGTACCAAAAATATACACAAAGTAAATTTTGATGTCCCGATTCTAAAGAAGAGTTATATTTGGTCCAATAGAATTTATAAGATCGATCAAAACTATATTTAATGACGGTTCTCCATCAAAAGGTGATAAGTGGACCTTTCGTGAAAATTAGGGTATAAATGCCTAAAATTGAACTCTTTCCGTATTTTAAGCCTTTATCTTTTATTGGGTAAATGTAAAAACATTTAAAAATATATATAATCATATTTTAGTTATTTCCATCAATTTCCGCTAGTACAACGGCTACTCGTTAACTAAAATTTAAAATAATATTATTTTATTACTTGTGTGCAACGTAAGTTTTCAAAGAAACTCATTGTTGCCTACCGAGTACGCTATCGAACGTAGAAACCCCTTTTAATTAAAATTAATATTTAATTCGTAAATATTAATAAATATGAAAATTATTTATTCTTTATTTACCTGGGATGTTACATCCTTCCCCCCTTTTGGGAATTGCATCCTCGCAATTTTATTCACTTATCAAAATAAGTGGGGGTATTTATCCCTCATAGCATTTTCAGATTCTCACGTTGCCTCTTCAATCACATGGTTTTTACACAAAAACTTTACCTGATGAATCACCTTATTCCGTAACACCTGCTCCCTGTGGTCAAGAATCTGGACCGGTTGTTCCTCATAAGATAGGTTCTCTTCCAACTGAACTACCTCTGGACTCAAAACATGAGATGGATCTGGAATATACTTTCACAACATTGAAACATGAAAAAAATTGTGTACCTGAGATAAACTCGGAGGTAAAGCCACCCGGTATGCAACTGATCCAACTCTCTCCATAATTTCATATGGTCCAATAAACCTTGGACTCAGCTTTCCTTTCTTACCAAATCTCATCACACTTTTCCAAGGAGAAACCTTGAGAAAAACATGATCACCTACCTCGAAAGATAGATCCTTCCTCCGGTTATCCGCATAACTCTTCTGCCTTCTCTGAGCTGTTCTCATGTGCTTCTAAATCAACTGAACTTTTTCTGCCATCTCTTCTACCAATTCTGGTCCCATTAGCTTCCTTTCACCCACTTCATCCCAAAATGCTGGAGTTCGACATTGCTTCCCATATAATGCCTCAAATCGTGCCATCTATATACTGGAATGAAAACTGTTATTATAAGAAAATTCAACCAAAGAAAGATGTTGGTCCCAACTTCCCTGATAATCCATAGAACAAGCTCGTAGCATATCCTCCAAGGTCTGAATTGTTCGTTCTGACTGCCCATCTGATTGAGGATGAAAAGCTGTACTAAAATTTAATTCAGTACCCAACGACTTCTGAAGGCCTTTCCAAAAGTTAGATGTGAACCTGGGATCACGATCAGATACAATGGAGAGAGGAACTCCATGTAACCTGACTATCTCTTTAAGATACAAACGGGAAAGTTGATCTAGAGAGAAAGTATCTCGTATAGCAAGGAAATGAGCAGATTTAGTCAAGCGATCAACAATAACCCAGATTGCATTATTACCTCGAGATGTCTTTAGTAATCCAACAACAAAGTCCATGGATATATTCTCCCATTTCCACTCTGGAACTGGTAAAGGCTGAAGCATCCCTTTCGGTAATTGCCGCTCTGCTTTAACCTGTTGACATTTCAAACACTTCATAGTAAAATCAGCAATATCTCTTTTCATTCCATCCCACCAGTAATACTCCCGCAGATCTTTGTACATCTTAGTACTGCTAGGATGAACTGAAAACGGGTAACTATGAGCCTCACATAACAACTCATTCTTCAACTGTGAATCACAAGGCACACATAACCTCTTCCCAAACCTCAAAACACAAACACAAACTTATCCAAGAACTCATGTAAAATTTGATTCATAAGGTCCATGAATACAGCAGGTGCATTGGTTAACCCAAAAGGCATAACTACAAATTCATAATGGCCATATCTAGTACGGAACGCAGTCTTCGGAACGTCTGCTTCTTTTACTATCAACTGATGGTACCCCGACCTCAAGTTAATCTTCGAAAAATACTGAGGTCCCTGGAGCTGATACCACTTCATTCGATGGCCCAACATCTGCTGAAGTTGTTGCAAAGGATTTTACCACCCCTTTCTTCTTATAGTCTGGCTGCATTCCCCCAGTTGAGTTCTTCGTTGGACACTCGTTTGCATAATGACCCATTTCATTACACTTAAAACATCTTACTGTTGGCTTTTCATTTCCTGCTTGATCATCTTCCTTATAGTTACGAGCAATATGACCAGACTTACCACACCGAAATCACTTACCAGACTTGGATAAACATTCTCCAGGATGCATTTTACCACACTTCTCACAGGATGGATATTTGGTTTTCTTACCTCCTTACTTCTTTGATGAATTCTTCCCCTTTTCCTGCCAACTAGAGCTCTTATTCTGTTGTTTTTCATAGAACACCTGATCATCGGAAAACTCCATTTCCATCTTCTCCGCACATCGAACAAGTTTTTCATAACTTTTGAACTCACGAGAAGCTAAAGCCCTTCGATACTTTGGCTTTAACCCTGAGTAAAAAACGGTTTATTTTACTATCAAGATCTCGTATGAAGTTTGGAGCATACCTTGCCAATCGAGTGAACTTTTCTTCATAAGAAGCCACTGAATCATCCTCCTGCCTCAATTCTAGGAACTGTTTTTCCATCCTAAGACGAACCACCTTAGGAAAATATTTCTCAAGAAACATACCTTTGAATTCGTCCCAGTGAAGATCCTAAATCTCTTCACTATCCCTTATATTTTTCACCATCGACCACCACTGATCAGCTTCACCTTCAAAATGGTAAACAGCAAGACTAACCTTTTGATGTTCTGAACACCCCATGACATCAAAAATCTTCTCCAGTGCTTTAATCCACCCTTCAGCTTGCACAGGGTCAGATGATCCTCTAAATGATGGGGGATGTTGCCTCATGAAATGTTCCACCACTGACATGTTCCTCTGTGGTTGATCTGGCTGATCTCATGCATGGATACAACCACCATTTATAGCCTGAGTCAACTGTTCCATCACTGCAACAAACTGTTCAGTTCCGATTCCGACCATCTCAGGTTGCTGATTTGGAAGGTTATCTTTCTCCTGATGTCATCCCAACATATCTTCTTTGTTTCCTCTACGGAAAACCATTCTGAACACAGAAATATCTTAGGCGAAGCAACATGGTAATCCGTAAATGATATATCATTTCAATCATATTATAATTTAACACTTTTCTAACTCCTAAAGTTGTCTAAACCAACCTCTGACACCAACTATAAGGCCCCGGCCTTAAACCTTACTTAATATTGAATTAAAAGAATAATTCACGTTGAGGATATTTTCAAGTTTAGAGTTTTAGAGAATTAGAACATAACTATTACATCTCAAAAGATTACAAAGTAGTCACTTCTACTATGTTTCCAAAAAAACTCTTAAAAGAAACATGTCTAGTTCCATGTTTTATATAGCATGACATTCCCTTGATCCCATCCTTGACCTTATTCCACATTAAGTCCTGTGAAAAACATTTCAAAAAAACTTGGGGTGAGCATAAAAAGCTCAGTAAGGGATACACAAAGAATGAAAACTGTTAGTTTTTCAAAATCAAGTAAACCATGTATACTCTATCAAAGTAATACCTTCACCTTCATGAAGTTGTAAAAAACTCTTCACTGAATAAAGTATCATTACTTACCATTTTGTAACCAAAGGATTACCATAAAATCCATAAAAAGAACACATAACATTTATAAAGGTAACTTGGGACATAAACATACTTAAGTGGAATAACCATACGGTCGACTTCCACACATATCACTTAATGGAATAGCCATACGGCCAATTTCCATACATACTTAATGGAATATCCATATAGCCGACTTCCATACATACTTAATAGAATAGCCATACGGCCGACTTCCATACCCAATGCATTGGAGGTTATAACGTAACCACCCGTCCTGGTATTCACGGCACCACCCGTCATATGGTTTATAACGTAACCACCCGTTAAAATGTCCAAGTACCAATATAAAATCATAAAACATAAAACCAATATAAAGGAATGATAACATTTCCACATTTCAATCACAATATATCATAAATATATTGACATAATAGAATCCTTTTTCAAAACCATTTTCAATACCAAAATACATAGAAGAGTATATGGTATTTATTTTATTCTAAAACATTACGGCTTTTTGAGAAAGCCAAAGACCAAATGATACTCGCGGCGGTGGAAAAGGTCGTTGTCGTCGCGTACGTTAAAAGAAACATTCCTTTTTGTCGTTTTGTAAAACGCTTCGTAGAAAAATATTCCTTTTGTATAAAAGTAAAAGTCAAAGGATTTTATACACCGTATAAAAGAAAGTTATGTATAAAACGAAATATGCCTCAATGAAAGGAGATTGAGACGAAGTCCCTTACCTCGGGTCCGACTTGACTCAATCGTTCTTTAACATCCTGAATAATAAACTTGAGTTAATTTATACTTGATTAAGAACCTTTTTAAAGTTCATTATTCCTTTTATATCACTTATTTCCATGTTATAAACATTATGTAACCATTTAAGTTAATAATGCTTGTTTTGTCAATATTTGGTTCTTAAGTCGAAAGTGGACTTCTTACAATTACATGTTGTTCGTGTGGTCAAAGGTTCTTTATATCCAGAATGAAATTCCCGATTTGGATATAATATGTATCATATATATCCAGCATATAAATGTATTTATAATATTTCATAATCATTTAGAGGTAAGAAATGAAATGCACCGTTCAGGGAGACGGTAAGCCGTACGTACGCATGAACGCTACTTTCATTTCTTTGTCATATTAATGGAATTAAAACTAAATGAGAGGTATGTATATTTTAATTCCAGAATTATATTCATCATTTAGATATATCATTAATTATATATATCCATTATATACATGTACTTTTAATATTACATTACATTTGGGGATAAGAAATGAAATGCACCGTTCATGGAGACGGTAAGCCGTACGTATGCATGAACGCTACTTTCATTCCTATCTCATACTTTAATGGAAAGAAATAATAATGATATAGAGGTATATAATAATTCCAGTATAACATCATATATAATAACTTTAAATCCATCCTTTACACGTCCCACATATGGCATTAACGAATCACATCACTTTGAGGGGGCGGTAGTCCGCACTTCCTTAAATGAAGATATCGTGTTTACCCATAATGGAAACCATAAAGGTAAGACACAAATGAAGAATACAGAAGAATAAGTAAAACATAAACATATTATATATCGTATATAAAAATAGTGACATCATAATGGCCACCTTTGAAGGTGTTAAATGAGTATTGAACAATCATCGTTTCGGGAGGCAGAATTTCGCCATCCACGAAAACCGTATGTTCTTTAACCATTTAATGTAGTTGTGTGAGATTGTAGCTCGAATAAATCTTATAACAACATCCTAGTATATTGAAGATACTGGTGTTGTTACAAAATAAGTAAATAAAAAGAGTTTATGGGGTTGGAGAAACAAAATAAAACAAATGAACATGAGAGAATGAATTACCTTTAAAAGTGTAACTCCTTTTGATTTGAGACTAAAGGCTTCATTTGAAAGGATTATGCCCAAAGGGAATCCTCTAGGATGAGGAGAGGGATGTGGAGAGAGTAAATGGTCAGGGGTTGGCCGATCCAAAGGCTTGCGGAGTGTGTGAAGTGAGGTAGAGGTGGGGGCCTTTTATAAGAGGAGAGGAGGGGCACTTTTGGAAAGTAAAGGAATATTACTTTATTTGAAAATGTGTTTAGGTTTAAAAAGGTCCCACATTGATATAATTCCTGTATAAGGTGATAAGGGTTCTAAATCCACTCATCGAATTGGTTTTGGACATGTGTAGTTCATAGATTTTACATTATCTTTCCATTTTATTTAAATCGTCAAATAATGATGTCATCGCTACATCATTATTATGTCATAAATAATTTAATTTATTTAATATCTAAAAATTATAAAAAAAATACTATGATGTAGGAAATCGTTTTATCTTTCCAATGACTATTTATAATCAAAATTTGGACCTGTTTAACCCTACTTAAAAATTGTTTTAGTAAAACAACTCATGTTTGTGTCAATTTAATTTTAACATTAAATAAAAAGTTATTTATGTCATTTCCCAACCAAAGTGTCTCCATGGGGTCCCCAAGTTGGCCCATGGCTTGTCTTGGTCGGACATGACTCACCCAATAGGTGTAGGACAAGTGTCATGGTGTTTTCACATTCTTATAATATCATTTTTACCTTAAATTACACTAATTACCTCTAATCGCGATTAAGAACTTAATAAGTTACTATTCACCAAAAAATTATTATAATCCCGTTGAACCACATTTTACTTCTTAATGAAAACCATGTATGTCGGATTTTTGAAATTCAAAACACAATGATGGCAAAATTTCATTTAAACGGAAAATCAGTCTTTATAAGTACCACTTAGTGGTTTCACTATTCATCAAAAATTGAAGTTTTTCAGAAAATTACCAAAAATTCACCCTAAGCTATATTTTATATTACGAATTCAAAAATGAAGTCTATTTTACAAAATTCAAAACATATAAGTCACATTAATTAATTTAATAATTAATTCCCGCTGTCAGAGCAAATAGCATGTTTTTATGAAACAATAAGTATCAAAAGATTGACACTAGTTTAAGTCCGATTTCAAAGTGAAATTAATTCCAACGACCACTATTGGATTTAATGGTAAAAATATTTTCTAATTTCACTTTAAAACCAATTCAAAAGATAATCTAATCATATAAATAAATTAGATTAAAAAGAGGTTTTGAATTAAAATACAACATTTTACACTATTCATTAAAAAAATGAACTTTATCAGAAAGGTACCAAAAAATTACACAAAGTAAATTTTGATGTCCCGATTCTAAAGAAGAGTTATATTTGGTCCAATAGAATTTATAAGATCGATCAAAACTATATTTAATGACGGTTCTCCGTCAAAAGTTGATAAGTGGACCTTTCGTGAAAATTAGGGTATAAATGCCTAAAATTGAACTCTTTCCGTATTTTAAGCCTTTATATTTTATTGGGTAAATGTAAAAACATTTAAAAACATATATAATCATATTTTAGTTATTTCCATCAATTCCCGCCAGTACAACGGCTACTCGTTAACTAAAATTTAAAATAATATTATTTTATTACTTGTGTGCAACGTAAGTTTTCAAAGAAACTCATTGTTGCCTACCGAGTATGCTATCGAACGTAGAAACCCCTTTTAATTAAAATTAATATTTAATTCGTAAATATTAATAAATATGAAAATTCTTTATTCTTTATTTACCTGGGATGTTACATGGTGGATGTCTGGTTTTTTTGGAAAATGTAGTAGGAGAAGAATAAATGGGATTATTTAATGATATTGTTCATTTTTTAGTTTTTTTCTAAATATTAAATAAATATAATGGAATTTTTTACACTACCTCATGAATAAAAATAGATTAGAAATGTATTATTCCCATCTCATTAGTGAGTAATTATCATACAATCATGAATTAATCCTTAATGATTATTTAGAATTATTCTGTTTTGGAAGGGGACTTAAATGTTTCATTAGTCCATGGTATAATTTTTTATTTCACTAATTGTTTATAGTTTTTGATGAAATATATAAAAAATTAAGTAATATGAAATATGTGAATGAGATATGTGATTCATTCTATATACTAGGATGTAGAAAAGATAATTTCAATGGGTAGAATTATTTTCTGGTTCGATTTGGTAAGTAGTATTTTAGTATAAAGATAAAATCCTTTAAATATTATTAATCTTATTCCTTGAAATATTATCTAACGTATCAACCCATATAACTTGTCATGGTTTTGGATAGTTTGGCCATCTATAAAGATTCTATACATGATAATTTCACAATAATAGCGGTTTATCTCTTCTGATTCCATGTATTACTAGCCTGATCTATTAATATTTTTACTTATGGGGTGACGTGTTATGTAATTAATTTATTTTTCTTTTCTTTTCAACCCATTAAATGTTATTTCTATCCTATTTGTGTTAATATTTATGTTTCAATTCATTTAATATAATTTCAATTGTTTATAATGGTTATTGGTGGTATCTATTATTTTGAGATTTATTATATTAATATTGCTTGATCCTTGTTAGTAAATTTTCTATTTACTTTTTTTTGTTTCAAACCTATGTGATAGAATTTCCTAGTAAATATTTTAAACTATATATCCACTACATATCAAATAATCAATTTTTAATTAAACCCTTTTATTTGGAAGCTTGTATATGGAAGAAAATATATATGGTGTGGAGACCCCTATAGAATGATTTATTCCTTTTTTGTTGTCAGTGATAAATTCCTCTTCCACAATCCATATCTACAATAGATCGATACAAAGGGTATTTTAAACATAATAATGGGGTTTTTTTACTAGTTATTGAGTATATAAAAATATTGATAATGTGGTTCTAAATATTTTAAAAATTATCATGTGTAAAGGTGTTGGGTTGGATATTGCACATCCTATCTAAATATCCATAAAGTTTTTCTTGATAACATCCATTTTCATGATATTTATTCTATATTAATAATTTTATATGTTTTTATTCTTCGTAATAGTTTATTATAGTAATTAAATTGGTGATTTATTATTTCTAAAAATATCTCTTATGAGGATGGAAATCCTCACTACTACATAGACTAACCTTCACAATAGAGAAAATATTTCGAATGCAATTGATATAGATATGAGAATTTTGAAAACTATGATTTAATATTTTGGTTATTTTTATATAATTTTTAATTTAGTTAGTATTAGAATTTATGGAACTTTATTTTTTTCCAATATAGGCAATATGTTATACAATAATCAATCTTTATCTCTCAGCCCCTACCACGACCTTTTTTTGAATTATTTAGTTTTGAAGCCGTTTCATCTTCTACAAGAATCTTATTTACCTTCCAATATTTTTAAAACACCCTTCCCCACCTTATTTCGCATCATCCACCATTAAAATCCTTCTAATACTACATTTTTTATCACCAATCAGCATCATGCTAGAAGAATACACTATGTCAATGACTCACATCCCCTCATTATTCATGTTTATCAGTATTATAACAATTTATTCTCAACAAAGAACCATACAATGATCATATTTAAAATTTTATGTATTTTAATATGGTTTTTTATTCATAGGGATTCTATGATTGATTTGGGGATATCATTTTTTATGCACCAGAAATTATTTTTATATTGGATTCAATTACTCTCTAGAATGTTGTTCCATGAATTCAAATATAATTATTTATTCTTGATCTCATGGTTGATTAATCAATTTTATATTTAGTTAAATATTATTTTATATATCTTTTAGTAATCCCAGGATTTTATATGTATTTTCCAATATTTTTTTAAATATATTGATTTATTGTTTTAATATTTCTAAAACAACCTTCCATTGAAATAATTCATAAAAGTTATTTCTTAATTTCTTAATAAATTAAATGTTTCTTAATAAAATGATTTATTTCAAATAATAATGATTTTACAATGAGTTTTATAAATTTTAAACCTAGTAAGTCTATTTTGGATATCCTTAAGTATATGGTTTCCATATGTAATTATTTTTAACGTATGTCTCATTTCAGTGTATAAATTGTTTTAAATGGATTTTAATTGTATAATTTTATTTATTTTGTTAGGTATATCAATTTTTATAGACTATTGAATATATTTTGTTAAGTATATTTATATACATCATTATTTATCTCATAATGAAAATCACATTGAATTTTTTTAACATGAAAATTGTAATATAAAATGATATCTCGAGTTAGTCATGAAATGTTTCTAGTATTTTGATATTGGTCATTTTATAAAATCGGTTTTTATATGAAGGGTTTTCATATATCATAGTGATTTTATGTTTGATATAAGTTTGTTGTTTAACCCTAATATATTAAAAGGTGTTACATTTTTTTAAGACTACCATTATTATGTCATTAAAAAAATTATGTATCTAGGTAACAGATCTATGTATTATTATTTCACAAGAAAAATGAAAATTTATAATATTATACAAATTACATGACATTTCTTGGTATATGGGATTTTCCCTCATTCTTAGGATAATTAGCATGAACAAAGTGTTGATGTTTTTGGATCCTATAATAAATTAAGATTAAAGGAATTATACTATCATGATTTACTATATTTTCCAAAGGGATTCAAATATTTCCCATGATAGTTGTTATTTATTTATACTTATTGTCACCTTAAGTATGTTCAATGTTTTTTATGATAAGTCATTTATATTCCCATTAATGTATGATCTATGACTAAGATTGAAAGTAATTTTATCTTCCTTTAATGTTTTTATACTCAATTTTATGGAGTTAATTATTTTATTATCCAACTATAATTTTTAATTAAATATGTTATTAAAATGGAAGATGTTTATTTCATAAATAATAACTATATTTCCCTATATTATTCTTTTGAAGGAATTTAAGTTTTTAAAAAGATTTAAATTATTGTTTATTTTTAAATTAAATTTATTTACATGGATTAAATTAATCCAATATTTATTTTCATATAACATTAAATGTTGAATGTATATTTTAGTAATGTATGTTTTATTTTAATATTTTATAAGAAGTCATTTTTTATGTAAAATTCATGTTACAGGTTTTAATAAGAAATTTTTTTCACATATGATTACTCAAATTCCAATTTCAAACATTAAAATTTTGAGGTTATTCATGCGTAAGGGGAGCATACATACTTTAAATTATTTTTAACAACTTACAAACACACGGTGTTTGTGTATTAATACCTTGATGAAATTAAATGTATGTTCAGTATATGTACCTCTATGATGCAGCAAACTGTCTAGTGATGGTCAAAAGCACTCATAAAATGTGTAAAACAATAATAATATCCAAACGAGTATATATTGGATTAGAAGAAAAGTTTCTTTCACAACTCATACATGTGTTCATATATATGTTGTGTTCTAGTGGAATCTAAAATTTAACAATAATGAAACTCTTCCATGACCCAACTCTTCCTCAAACTATTATTTTTATAAATATCACCCATATTACTATATAGTGGTATATTATATTTTTTTGAGAAGTCAAAGTTGTTTATGTCACACAACCTAAAATATTTATACCTCATGTAGGATAATCAAAAAAAGTTCTATAGACCAATATAGGCAACTTCTACTATGTGAATTTCTTCATTAAATCCCCAATATATATTTGAATGTGTATATTACTATTTTATAAAATTCCCGCCACATGAATAACACATATCAGATAAAGTATAAATTCCATATGCAATTGAAAAACCATAAAAACAAAAATTTTATCTATTAATGTCTTATTATAACTCATTATATTCCACATTAATGAAAAAAAACAAGAAATATGTGATGGAACATGGGACTCACGTCATCCTAGTATCAAATCACTCATGTAAACTATATAAGGATATCTTAAATTGAATCCTTTAGTATTACATACAATATCTCTCGACATAGTCTCATATGAATTTTTATATGTCCCACACATATTTATGCTATGTAAATGGATGATTCTTGAAAACCAATGTGTAAGACTAATAAAATATCTTATTTAATCCCTATTCATGTAATGATAATCCTCACCACATGATTATTATATACATACACTTTTCAAGTCACGTGACCTTAAGAAACTAAAAATTAAATAAAAAGTCTTTGATTATTATTCTAATAAGATAAAAAAATGCTAACTTGATATTACATAACATTAATAGTTACATCCAAAAAATGGTTCTTTGTCAATCCATATAATAATAAATATTATAAATAAAATGATCTAATAAATTATAGATCCAAGTATTGTGGAAATGGGAGAAAATCATGAACATGTGAAGTGAATATTATTCCCCAACAGATATAATGAAGATTACAGGGATTGGCAGTGGGTTTCAAGATAATATGAATATATGTTTTTGATTTGTTTTCTAGAATGTGGTCTATTTTGGTCCACAATATAATTTATGAATGGATAAATCATCTAGAACCACCCATTGTCAACTCCACCCCTCCAAGAAAAAATCGCTGTAGGATCCCACATATGTGACCATCTAATTACATGACCTGATAAAAATATTTCATTACAATACATACCCAATATTGTTTAGGTTTTTAGGTTTTGTAGAATTGCATGAATAACATTAACAATAAAATCACATGTTCCTTTTAACAACGTTTATTTTTTAACTTTGTGTAAAAAACTACCTAACAAAAAAGGAATATTCAACATCTCCCTAAATTTATCTACAAAATATTGTAATTAAGATATAAAACACGCATTGATTTTCTTTATTACTTTTGGAAAAGGAATCATAATAAGGTGTGAGCTCAAATACCAAGTAATGGTATGTGTATGTTATATTAATCAATTATTATAAAAGATAATAACATAAATAACTGTGTTGATGATTTAAGAATGGAAAATGAATATAACACATCGAATAATTCCCCATAGAAAACATGGTCCATTAACAATGAATTATAACAAGAGGAATTTGTACAAAGAAAGTGATATAATTTTTTTTGGAATTTAATGAATATTTCCCAAATATAATGCATCAAAAAATTAACATAAGTAAATTTCATTCCCAATACCATATTTATAAAGGGGAAAAAACTCCCATTGTGGATTAAGTTCACCCCTTCATCCCATATATAATATATCCAGATGTATAATGATTTAACCAAAGTAATGGAAGGTTATATAATTATTGTCCCCCTCATCACATCATATTATATATATTATTATTTCTTTCTTATATTAAAATATTAATACATTAATAAAATAAATATTTACCATATAATGAAATAGGTTTCATGATTATTTTCAAAAAACATGATCATAATCCACCCAAATAAATATTCAAGTTGGTTTCAAAAAAAATCCCACAAATAATAAAATATTCTTTTCAAAGATGATAACATATTTATTATATGATAACATTAATGATTCCACAAACAAATAGATCATAAATTTAGCATTTATAATATCACCATATTAATTACTCAAAGGTAAAACAGTAAAATATTTATTAGAGGGATAATAATGAAACAAATATCTACTAAGGTCATATCCTTTAGAATACAAATATGATACTTGATGTAAGAACATCTATCAGTTTTTAGAAATCGTTTTATTATTTTCATTAGATACAAAGTAAAAGGACTAATTTAAAAATATTTTTTTAATATTAATGATGGATTATTTGGGAATATTTTACCAAATTTTTAAATAAGAAACATCAGTAATATATCACGGAAAATTACATGTTGTTTTATTATTAGAATTTATTTATTTGAAAACTATCATCTTTTCGTTGATTATGTGTCGAGTATAAGTCAAATCCCATGATTATAAAAATGGAAGAAACCTAATTTTACATTATAATAGATTACAATATATAAAACCAACATCAGGAAACCCAATAAATAAAAACTTTTTAGTAATGTGTAATGAGTAGTGTGAATGACAAAAAGAAATAAAATATTCTTGGTATTTGCAATATTAATGGAAAAAAATCTATAGTTGTGGTAAAAATGCACATAGATGAAAAATCATTATTTATGAGGATGTGAATTATTATTAACATAATTTCATTTTAAAACCAGGAGAAAATCAAATAATAAGGTTTTTTTCAATAAAAAATGACATTCTAATGTAGAAAATAGGAATAGATAATGCAAATCAATATGAATTCTAATGAAAGAGATTATAAATCATGAAAGAATATTGATTTATGAATAACCCTTCATATTTTATGGATGATATCAATCATAGTATAAGATAATGATGACCACTAATGAATGAATTGATTCTAAAATTAAAAAAATATATTCTTAGTGAATTGTGAGTTGTTACACCATAAAAAAATAATAATGTTGTGTAATATGAAAATATTCATTAATAAATTGTGATCGAGATGGAAACCCCTATAGTTTGTGTTGCAATTTATTCAAAACCCATTTTAAATATGGTATCATTTGAATCAAAAACAATTTTAATAATGTCAATGATATGCCTCTTCATACCCCATCATTGAAATGTAATAATGGGTCAATCAAACAACATTAAATTTATTATGGTGCATAATATGAAATATATCTATAGAAATTGAATTGGAGAACAAAAACCCTGATAAGAATTCCTTCTTAGTGGAAATTCACTCTTATCATTTTTATAGGGAATGTAACTATCTTAATAAAAATATTTATAACTATTTTAATATATATAACCTTTTTTTAATGAGTATTTATTATTATTTTACAAATGTATTATTATTCGTTATTATCTATTTTTGATATCCCTTGTCAGTAATCTTGATCGTTTTGAAATAGTTTTGTTATTTCACTATTGTAATTCATTATTATCCGAAAGTACATAATTAATTTATCATTGAAGGAATAATTATTGATGTTCAATAAAAAAATTTAATATATAATTTTATTCAAAGGGATTTGTTTATGATAAATAGTGATGATTTTTCTCATAAGAATGTTTTATGGATTTTGTCTAAAAAATGAATGTTTTCTTAAGTAACGTGTTAAATTTATATATTACCATATTATAGAAAATAAATTCCATTATTTATTTATTTATATTAAATACTATTTGAAATTAAATTATGATAGTAATCCAATATTTAAATTTGTGTTACTGTTCATGTTGATGTTTAATTCAACCTAGATAAGAATATACAAGAAATAAGTAATGATTTTAAGGTGATATAACTGTAATGTCAATATAATACAAGAATAATTAATTTATTTAGTTTTTATTATTTTAACATATTGTAATTTAAAATAATTAATATTGGAATATGACATATTAGAGATTATTTTATAGAATGAACAAATCACTTTTTAACATATAGAGAGTCTATTTGGATGATTTAATTAACCATGTTTTTTACTAAAATTGTTAATATGATATCTAATTTATTTCAAAACCCAATTAATAATTTTATAAAAATACTATTTATTATAAACCCATTTTCATTACCAACCATAAAAGGTGGGTATAGAAATAAAAATTTAAATCAATCCTTCCATAGAAGTAGTTTTTTATTGATATACAGGGATGATGATTATATTATTCATATAATAGGGAAAATTTGAAATATGATTTATCATTGATGAATCTTAAACAGGAAATATATATAATTTTTATATATGGAATTATAATTATAATAATTTTATGTGGTGATTGAAAATAAACATAGTAAATTTTTTTGGAAAGAATCCTTATAATACATGGATGAGGGTTTAATTTTTAGTAATGAAAAAGGGATATGTTTCTATAGGTTGCATGAGTTGACACTCCATTTTTTAGAATGAATAATGTGTTTCATTAGAAAAATACCCCATGAAAAATAAAACTGAAGGATATCATGAATCATATGATAGATTAGGAAATACCATACATGGGCCAAACCACCATCACTGTGGAGGTCCAACCTATGTGCTAGTGGAACTACAAATAACCTTCATACATATTTGTTCTCCCATTCAGAACATAGATTGTAGTGCCAAGAAGAAAAAATAAAGAAAAAAGTTCATGATTATTAGTGTGAAACAACCATGTTGTGAACTACATCACACACTTTCATTATGACTAGTATGACACAACCCCATGTGCCGTCTACTTCTCCCAAAGTACTAAAATTTCCCATAAATAGGTAATATTGGTTTCTCAAAAAAAAAATAGAATATCAAAAGAATCCCTCGAACTCACTCAACCAATTATTAATCTGAATCCCTCAAAACAATATAGGTATCTCTCTAAAACCCAAGAGAATATTTAATTATGTGGAATATATTGAAATGATTTCCTACAGTCTACGAAACAAAAACACCTATTAGAGGAGAAACTTCTCGCCATCATAGATGTACTAGTGCAAATGTATCTTCTATTACTGGAGACCCATATGATAGACTTCTAAATAAACTTGAGTAATCTATTAAATCCAATATTATGGTCTCAATAAAGTTTTGTTTCCCAAGATATCTGTCTTCAAAAAGTCTTTTATTTCTCACATAGGTCCACCCTACCCAGTGAACTTCCATTTCACCAATGCCCCGCTTTCATAGAAAAATTCTAGTCTTCTAAATATTGTATTAGGAAAAACATATTAAGCTAACTAAGAATTATCTTCAAAATCCTCCTTATACTACACAAACATCAAGGGTTTGAGCCTCTATTGATCACTTTTTTAGAAACTCGTGGTTTGCAATATCTTCCTTTGGATCCATCATCTGAGAGGGACTAATCATAGAAATCTCCCAAAGTATTCAGATATGTATGATCAATGTAAAGAGCACACTAATCAGTCCTCTTGATAATAAAATATTGTAAAAAATGAGGTCATATCAATAACCTAGTTAATAAGGTAGATCCTTATAATGTTCGATATCTTACATTTCCATGGTTTCAAGGATCCTAAACATTTAGCTAGTGTCGGTGTCCTCTCCATTTTATATGGTGAGGGATAGTGCTTGTCCTTATCTAATCATCTATGAAATTAAGACAAGGTAATCCCTCTTGAAATAATCCTCTATCATTTTTTTCCGGCTTTATCCACATGGTTACTTATGTCCTAATCCTGGTTATGATAAAAAGAGAGAATACAAGCACCTAAAAACCCTTTATCTCTAATGTAGATCCATCCTTTTACACTAATAGATTAAGAAGACTCTGGTATTTGATATATTCCACTTCATTTTATTTGTCACACTGACCATGACTCACATGGGATTAGAGGATTGTGACAATCATATAATATTCATGATAAAATTCATGTCTCAATCGAGAATCATTTTCCATATAATCATATAACCTTACTTTAGAGGTCAATGATAGGCATGGGACCTCAGAGACATGTATCCATCTCAAAGGTCTATATACATGGTGTGATAAACCATGTTATGTACATTTCCATAGGGTTAATCCCAAACCATCCAAGTAACATGGGAATTGATTGATAC
The DNA here is from genome assembly GCA_963277665.1 of Viscum album. Classification (NCBI taxonomy): domain Eukaryota; kingdom Viridiplantae; phylum Streptophyta; class Magnoliopsida; order Santalales; family Viscaceae; genus Viscum; species Viscum album. The sequence goes on from OY728158.1 coordinate 440,074,412, forward strand.
CTTATTGGGATACATAAGAATCATCTATGATGACCAAACCCAACACCCTCAATATCACACAAATTTTTCTCCAGATCGTATTCATTGTGGATTGAAACACATCCTGGGAGGATTAATTCCCTACAGGTTCATTGGGTGACATTATAAAAAGTACCACACCTTCCCTTAACTAGGAACTTTTCAAACATACATCCTTTATTCATGGCATAAAAATTGCATTGTTTTCTCCTCATCACATTACTTTAAAGGTGTGATGTGCTTCATTAATTGGTACTGAACAACAAGGGTTTTGGTTCATTAAAAAATATAGTTAGGATACCTATATCATGGGCCTGGTCTTGAAATTTAAATGATTTCTATTTTCCTAGATGATGATAAATTCCATAGTGCACTAATTAAGGGAATAAAACTAGAATTATAATAATAAGAGAATAAAGAATATAAAATTTGTTGATAAAATAAACCCATGATAGAAAACCTTTTATACATATAGATATCTTTTTCCATGAAAACTAGATATATATAGATGATTCTAAATCAAATACATAATGATAAATAATTGTTAAATTTAGGGTGACCCATGTTATATTTGGTATTTAATATAAGATTCACCAATATATATTAGATCTATAATAAAATTTTGGAGTAGTAAATAGTTCAATAAAAAATTGTTAGGATTATCCGAACATACCATCCTCTTGACGAATGTGAGTCCCTATGTATTGATAGATCATTATGCAATAACCAATTTCTTTTAGAATGTAGGTTCATGAAACACCTTCAATAAGTGTACTGTTGAGTTTTTTGATCTCCACGAACAATACCAATTGGAATCCATTCAAAAATAGTGAAACCAATGTGAAATACTTTCCACATTAAACCTCTACGATAAATCATATGTTGATAGTTTATTTTTTTTTAAACATGGTGAAATAGTTGTGAATCTATAACCATTTGATTGTACATCCTAAATGTCAAGACACATCCAAGCTCTCAAAAAATGAAAGGGGTCCAATCATGGATATAAATATATTGATTTTTCAAATGATCTATTGTTTTGATTATTATTTAAAATTGGTTTTCTTTCTTTATTTGTTTTATATGTATCTATAAAATTTACCTAGAACTCTCTTGGATGAAAATGGTGTTGTTCTCATTAAAAAATAAGAATGTTTCATCTGCTAGAAAAGATAGTTCCTCACCTAAAATGGACATCATCAATAACCCAACAGCTTCAAATCCATCTCTCCACACTATTGGTCATTCCACAAGGCATCTACTTCAGGAGTCCTTGATAAATTTCTATGCAATGATAACTAGTTGTCCAGATGTCAATGACAACAGTTTCCATATAAATGTTTTTTGGGAGACTATCCTCAGAACGTCAAAAATAATTACCCTACATCATCATAGAAAAATTGATAGTGAGGTTACTATTAACCATGTTTTGATGAAACAAGGGTACTATTATATGGATCCTACCAGTACCCATCACTACCAATATCAGTTGGAAATGAACCTTTAGTGTGATGAGGCTATTTCCCTTGGGAGTCTCTATAAGTTCAGACAGTCCTAGGAACTCATGAAATGACATCAATTGAAGTTTCTAGTTGAAATGGAACATGACCACAATATTGTTCCCTCTTGATAATAACAACAACTTAATATAGAGTAAAACTATGTGTATGAACACATGCCTCCCAAATAAAAAAATATGACTATCAGCACAATTTGCAAGCATTCATAAAAGTCCTCCGACAATGTATGGCTTATAATAGAGAGAAATCAAACATAGCTACCTGAACCTATCAACCCTGCTAGAGAAGTGTGGGATTATTAAGATTAACCAAATATAATAACGATAATGCATGTGGTAGAGGGGCAGACACACAACTTCATTCCCACATTTGGGGTAACTCGTCAATGCAACACGAGGGACACTCTGGTGTAGACACATATCTATGATCATATAATTGATTTTTTTTGACAAAATCCATTGAGATATGAAAAAATATATAATAACCATATATATGTTCCAACTAGAGGTCATTGTTCTTCTCCAATGGTTATTTGAGTGGCGGTACAAAAACTAGGAATAATTAAAGATACTTGTTGGAAAATTCTAAATGTTACTCAGATCTAACCAAACATGATTTCATATGAGAATTTATTTGTCAACAAAAGCATCTCAAGTTTCCCACAAGATTGAATAACAAAATAAACCTCACAAAAGGTGATTGTAAAATGAGTATATAGTATATGATATCACACTAATTAATTGTTGAGTTATTAAATACCTCAAATGTTTATATATAGTTGTTTAGAATCATATTTATCCATTATCGAATTATAGAAACAATAGTTAAAATTCAGAAATTCATCCCCATAACCATGATAGTAGAAGTTATAGAAGTCCTCCATAGGCATCACTCCATGATTTCATACTTTCTATTAAGAATTAGGTCAGTCATGAGAGCCTATATCCAGGTTATTTTCACTGCAACACTTCACATGGATAAAAGATCAAATACTTACGAGGACCTCTAATTTTTACATTTCAAAATGAAGGTCCTATGAAGGGATTATATTATAGGAATACTAATTATAGTTGGGCATCTGGGTGTGATGGTAGTCCTACCCATTATGGAATTCACTTTAAATGTACTCCCCATAGTGACACTTAATTTCAGTAATGAGGTCCTCCCCTTCCAAATTTTTTTATGGAAGAGACCTATTATTTCAAAGAACAATTCAGAATGAGGTCATTCATTCTGAATTCATCATCCTTGGAAATTTAAATCATTTCACAAGAGGAAGACAATCCACAAAAATGATCATTTTATGAAACTCCATTGGATAATCATCCTTCCAATATGATGAATGTAATCACTTTTGATCATTTGGATTACAATAATGAAAATGTAAAGCATCCAATTTTGTTAGATAAATTTGTAGGTACTCTTATAAAATATAAAAAAGACAAAATTATCATGAGTAGATTGTTAGATAATGATAATATATCATTATTGTTTGGCGCTTTACCTACTCCCTAAAAGATCACACTAGATCTGTTTTTATAAGATTATGTGAATGGAGACTTCTTGAATGTATCAATGACACTTATTCAATAATAACTAACGTATTACCTTATGATGAATATCTATGCCTTGTCAATTTAATATAACAGATACATCATAAAATCGACTTGGTTGTATCTTAGCTGCATATCACCTAATGTGGGGAAAATAGGAAATATCTCTTGAAATTGAATATATCATCAAACTAAAATATATTTTCAGATGATCACCATCACCCCATATTTTTTTAATACAAGAGTATTTGGATAACATGGGTAATTTCACATCAATTAACCACCTTGTCATAAAATCTTTCCAATGCCAAAATCAATAAATGTTCAAGACTTATAATAGTTTCCAGAAATGATTTCTTTTTATTGAAGGTCATAATATGAAAAAAAAACTAGTATAGATCAACCCCCTATGATGTCAAACCTGAAGAGATAAATTCATCGAAAAACTCCTCCATCATGCATCTAGGAGTATTGATCACATCATATAGTTAAGAGAATCCAATAGTCAGGTTTTGAAAATATCTTTGGAAAGAGGTGTATAATTTTAAAACCACGCAATGTTCCTAGTTAGTGTCTGAATAATGCCCCATAAAATCAATCGAATTTTCCATGGTTTTAGTATCCAAAAAATGTATACGAGAACCCCAACATAAAATTCAAATATATTTTTCAACACAACATTCAATTTCTGAAAACAAATTTCATAATTTTATGAAAATGGTATGGGAACATCTCCATCCCATAGGGCTTGGAGATTTTTTAATAGGAAATCATCAACAATGAAGGTTAGATTTTTCCCAGTTGGGATGAACCCTACAAAATGGATCCTCCTAGATCATTCTATCTAATGACCTAGGGTCCTCAATTAAAACATTAAGGATAATTCTTTTTGAATATTACCTTTGGATCACTACTCTCCAATAAATGAAAGAGAATGATAAAAGGAATGGATGTTGCCTCATGGTGGGAATAAACGAACCAATCTTTCACTATGGGTAATAAAATTCCTACAATTCAATATGCCTTAGTGAATGTAAATATCACCAACCTTATAGACTCCATATAAAACAAGACCGATATAGTGGAATAAAAGGATGAAGTTTGTATTCTTTATACGGCCCAAACAATAATTGTTGAATGAGATGTGCATACTCTAAACCATAGGTTTCTATTTTTTTTGGATTCCATCAAATTGTCATGTACTAACCCATAATGGAAGATCATCTAAAGAAATTTGATAATGCGTGGTTTCACCACACCAACCACTAAAATAATATTACACCTCACACATGAGAGAATATTTTATCACATGGAGGAAGAGATAAACAACAAGAGAAATAATCAATAAAAAAACTAAAGAAAAAAATATCTATAGGATATTTCAAAAAATTGAGCCTCAACCAGGCTTCCCAATCAATTCGCCTCAATAAGGAGGTTTTATCCTAATAACTAAAATGGAGCTAGAATATATGGTAAATCTAGGGTACCAACAAACAATATAATTGGACCCCACAATAGAAACATATCTAGAGTTCCTACACTTGGGTACACCACATGATCATGGAAATAAACATCTTATTATACCACACCCTATAAGTTACCAACCATGGGATCAATAATAGACACCCCACATTGCCCTACATGTTGCTTCCCCTATACTAAATCCCCTTTAATGAAACTTCCCTTAGGGTACTATCAATAACATTGATTAATTTAAATCATTAATCAAATATTTTTATAAATATGGTGATCTATTATAATAAAAATGTAATCCTTAACCTAAATGTATTGATCCAACCCCTCCATATCCAAATTTGGAAACCATGTTTTTATGATTTTTAACAGCTCGAGGGACCCAAAATAAAATTTGACACATTTCATGTCCCAATTTTATGCCATGATGGGATAACCCACATAATAAGATGAATGTAAACTGAATATCTTCCTTTAAACACTACAAGGGACATTCATTGTATGGTACACCAATTCCTCGGCTCGATCAATCACAAGAAGGGAAGCTCTCGGTTGACAATTTCTCTTTCAATATAGCTCAAAATTTTATAAACAGATAGTCATAGGCTTCTCAAACTGTAAAAACTGGGATAATGGTAGAGTATCTAATATCATTTCTCAATGGAAAGGGATTACATGCATCCTACTCCTATATCATACCCATGATGATTTGTGGTCAATATATTTACGGAACATTGAGATGATTTTTGAACACTACCCATTTCTATAATATATATATAGGAGTGTGTTGGGATCATACCACAGAATCCCAGTGATTGGATGATTCCATCTTGAAGACCAATTTCAGGTCCTAAATAATTACATCATCTCAGGGGAAGAGAACAGAGAAATATGAGGCTACCCTTGTCTCTCTTAATAAATTCCCTACACCATCCCTAGTATTAAATCTTATATAATATTGGGTGGAACCTCCAATTCAGAATTAGAAATAATTATTGTCCCATTAGGATGATAGAAAAGCGAAAGTGATACGTATGTTTTATGAATAGAAGACCAAGGGTTATTCATTATTTAGATGAGAAAGTACATAGATACTTCATTATCTCCTTGTTAAAGAACATTCTCAAGATTCACAAGTCCAAGAGGCTAGATCAGGATATTAAAAATGATATCCAAAATTATTTCCATTGTGACCATAACATGGGGAAAACCACCTAGTAATTACATTATTCAAATACATCATATAAAACATGTTGAGCTCTAAGAATGTGATGTTGGGAAGCCACTCATGTAGGTAGTGTGTGTTTATACCACTAATACGGTGGATGAGGGTGAATGAAAATATTTTTCATGAAAAGCTACACATAAGTTATGTTATTGGATAAATTGATAATTAATCAAATAAACTCATGAAATCCAATGGAAATAGTTGAATCAGGAAACTATTCCCCAACCAGATTTCACTATGGAAAATCCAACTCCAACAACACTAAAAATAAAAATTTATTTTTCACATAAAAAATGACATGGATGGATGGGTGGAAAGAAACATTAGGTGGATGAATTTGTACCAAGGAAAAATTTGTATTTGTCTCTATTATACTTCTTTCTGTCAATACCTAAATCATGGTCACTATCCTGCCAAATGACACCACATGTGTTGAACCACCGAACGAAGTCCTATTTAGATGATGAATTAATCTAATGAAATAAAAATATTATTCAATTAATGGATCCCTTGTATAATGATGAATGAATCCATGAAAAAATGTTCCATTCATCCAAGAAGGAAATTATTGGAAGAGGCCATTGGGGTGGAAGATACCAGGGATGATGTGGTCATAGAAGAAATCAATGCACCAACCACATACCCCCTCAAACCATATATATTAAAGAAAGTCGTATCAGAGCCATCCAATTGGCCAAGTAGGAGTACGAATGTCCCCCCCCCCCATATTCCAGGACTTTCCCCGAACAAATCATCTTGGATGATTGATCATGTGGGGTTCCATCATCAAATCAACCTTGATACACATGTAGTTCTATTCGACCTAAACCATCGTGGATAGTAGTTCATTCAACTCATGTTTGAATGGACAATATACATATTTCCAGAGTATTATTTCCTAAATCAACTACGAGATAGTATCATAATACTATATACAATATACCTTTATCCTAGAATAATGAAATATAAAATAAATTGTGCATGGTTATAACCATGTTATCAATCCTGGTTTCTACATGTCTTTTAAAAGACCATGGTGATGAACACATAGAGGTTTTCCTGATCCCTAATGAGTATTAATATGTAGTTTCCACTATAAAAATATAGCATGAAGATATATATCCTACTGAATGAAACATATTCATCTATTTCATAGAGTTGGGTAAAATTTCTATTATATTGGGACACATCTGACCATTTTATGTGTCTCGTAGAATATATTACATTGATATCCATTGGGATTTCATTGAAAAAAGATAATGATTCATCCTCATTAAAATCCAAATAGTTCTCTGAGTGGGTTATAGTAAATACCAATTTTCCACTTCTGATCTAACACTACATGTTTAAAACAAGAGAGAATAATTTTTTTAGCACAATAAATGTTAGGACTCAGTTTGGGGACCTCATATCAAAATAATAATTTTTTTTCTCCAGTAAGGTACATATTTCAATAACATAAATGGTTGTCATTAGTTTCATCAGCTTGAGGAAGACCCTTATTCATACCATATATGCCTCAAATATTTCATTAATAGTCAAATTGAAATATTTTATGGAGATAAATCACCATTTAAATCATGAAAATCACAATACATTCAAGAAGGATTATACCAATGGGATTGGTAAAAACCAATGACTTATGGTGTCACCTGGTTCATTACCCTAAACATCCTTGAAATTATCTTTAATAATCACATAAAATATCATAGTGAGAAATATGTTCTTTCGATCAATCATTGAAACGGAATGCTCCTAAATTCAGTCACATACTCAACAACCATTGTGATGTTGGTCAAAAAAACTATGACCGACAATAATAAAAACCTAATTGAACCACCCAAAAGAGGTAAAATATTTGATAAAAATAATATCACTCTATCCATTGGGATTCAAAAAATCACTAACTCCTTAGCTACGCCAAAATTGGGTTCTATGAAGCCAAGAGAATGTGATGATGCCTAATATATATTCCCTATCTTCCTTACAATAATTTGAATAAACACAAAATATTCAGTTGGGTAGGAAGGCAATTATTTGTCTTATTGAATTTATATATTTTACTACTCCACTAAATTTAAGAAATTTTATTCATCACATAATTTCCTTAAACGAATGGAAGAAGAAGAAATTGAAGAGGAAAATGAAGATAGATAGGATATGAAGGAGGGGCTTAGATATCAACCACTAAAAATATATTAATGTGTCTCTAACACCATTGATGTACTCCAAAAAATAAATCTCCTCACTTAGGGGGACCCAAAACCCACCATTACTAGTGTGTTGTTTTATTCTAAAAAATAAGTGGTACATATCCCCTTTATAAATAATCTTCATGATTTTTTTACAATTAATTTTGTTGAAATTTTGTGCCTCAATCACAAGGATTCCATTGACCCCTTATGATTTTGTAAAACAATAAGGTATTAATATAGGCATACAGAAGGAATCACCTAAATAAATCCAAAAAAATTGAGGATAATGTTTCCACACTCATCAAAAACACATTCATTTGGAAATTAAATTAACAAAAATTTCATACAGACATAGCACTAGTAAAGAATAATAAAGGTAAAATGTAGGTCCTCATTGACTTCAATATCACACTCACCATGGTTCAGAAGATTATTTCCATGTCTTAATCACAGACCTATAGAATGATACTATGGTTGGATATTAGGAACCTTCCATCATGGATGGAAATTCATGGTACAATACAATAAAAATTCCACTATATGATTAACAATACACCATAGTTATGTATTCAATGATTGTTCTTCTATTGGGTGATGAACTATGTATTGAATAATCCTAGTGGTACTTATCAACATCCCATGAATCATAATCTCGTACCCTTATTGGGAATGGTTTTTGATGCTATATTAAAAATATATCCCTTATCATTCAAAAGATTTTATACCACCTTTAATATCATCATATATTCTTCAAAAAACTATGAATGTATATCCTAATGGAAAAAATCTTTGAAATTATCTTATAGAGTTCCCCAAGTAATATTTTATTGCTTCATCATATTTCATTTTGGCATAAAATTATACATTGAGAAGACAAAGGATATCCTCAATATCTCACCAGCTTGGAACCTCAATGATTTAAAGTGTTTCTAGGGAAATATTCCCTCCTTATATGATTTATAAAAAAACCTCATAGGAATGGTATTTTGATTTACCAGGTTAATGAGAAAGGAGGTCTCAAATTAGTGGAGTGAAAACGGTCCAGAAGCATTATACAATATAATGATGTATTACTTGTGTCCACCATTGTTAGTGAATATGGATTTTAGGAAACCAATCAATTTGTATGTGAACTCCCTTGAATTATCATTGGGAACTTCCATTGCTCAATAAGATAATTTCATGAATGAAAATATCCATGATATTCTCATTCAAATCATGTATTATTCTATGACTCATTATTCATTTATTAAGAAGTTATATCTTTAGCTAATCATAATATTTCAAAAGCTAAGGCACTACCTATAACACCATGAAGTCTATTTGGTCTCTCAAAATGTGACATTAAATATAAATCATCATCCATACTATATTCATAGAAAATTTGGCAAGTATGGTTATTACCTTGTCGAAGATTGGAATTTATTTTATAACTCAGAATGTAGTACAAGGACATGCTTTGGAATGATTCTTTGAAGAAAACCCATGTGCAGAATCAAAATTGTTAAATACATAATTTTGTGATCAATATATCTTCCCAATTAATTATATTACTTATACATGATATATTTATTTTGATATTGAATCTATAATCCCAATATTGAAGAAAATTGATGACCCCAAGCTCAATAATATCATGTTAGGAGTTATACGTATCAATTCAAAAAAAGAATTATACCCTTAATCATTCCTGTTATAACATGGATTTACCAACAATGAGGTCAAATATCATTACCATGTTGTAGTACTAGAACAGTCACTTCACATTCCATTGTACCACTTGTAGTTAAGAGGCGATTCAGAGATGGTAATGTAGTAGATAAATATTGACTAAACCATCAGAATGGAAGATAAGATCCCTCTACTTGATAGTATTGAAGGACTAATGGAATAATTATCCTCAGATACAATATTGTATCACATACCATAATCTCTAAATCCCTAGTAATATGAATTGGAATATATTGATATATCATTAGAAGATACCCATATGGATGAAATGGTCGTCAACATCCAACATCATTGATTAGTGTCACAATTTACTCATATTGACATGGAATAAATACACTGTTAATTTCATCCCTGAACCTGAAGGTCTAGCAACATGTTGGTTGATCCCAATTTCTGATTACCTTCAGAATAGTGTAAAATCCTCAAAAAATAAAATTGAAAACCCAATGACATGGGACCAACATCACTCTGTATGATGGACCAAATTACTATAAATTTTTCTATAAATGGGGATTTAATGGAGTCCTTCTTATTCTCATTGATGTAGAAAATTTTATTACATTTATAAAGGATATATTCACTAGATAATGGGTTTCCTACTAGTAAGAGTTTAGACATTCAATGTAGATATGATGGCTTCGTTATATCTGGCCTTAAATGACTCCAAATTGAAAAATATTCACCAAACAATATCTTTATATCCAGTTGAATTCCATCTTCATCCATCAACCAACAGAGTTTCTACACATATCCAAATACTATTATCAGTTTTTAGTATTGGTAGTGTAATTTGTTGGGTTTTATCTTCCATATATGACAAAGTAATTCAAATAAGCCATCACTATGACCGCCTTCTTCTAGAAATGGGATAAACTTATACACCTCAAAAAAATCATGAAAATATCATTTTCATCTACATGAAGGAAAACATAATTACCATATTTGGTTTCCCTCATAAAATACTGAGAGTAAAAAACACGAATTCATGTTTTGTTATGTCGGTGAATCTATATCAGGTGTATAATATCAAATCCTACCATTGAACTCACTATCATAGAGTTTCTAATTTATAGATATGGTCTATGATTAGAATACTATAAAATATACTCTATAATGTGGTGGAAAATGATAAAATTTCATAGCCCTAGAACCTCATACATGCCTTTTTGTGCTACCATACTATTACACACACTGCCACACGGGTGACCCCGTACTCAACTTTGTACAAGAAAAAATTAACCCTACTCATTGAAGACCAATTTACCACTCTTTTCAATTTATTTGAGACCAAAAGTACATATATGAGAAATAAAAAAATGCATGATTGAATTGGAGTGAATTTATGATAAAATAATGCATACATTCCATCACTTAGTGGTCCACAAAAATTGATATCCTAATAATTTAACATGAAATTACACATCTTCTCATTCCACTATGGGGAGTTAGTACTTTTCTGAAGGACATTGATGATACTTAAGAGGAAACCACTAAATCCTATGACGATTATGGAGGGACTATATTAAATACATGTGGTCCACTCTAATATAACATATTCATTGATATAAATTGATTGAATTCTCATTATCCCCCTACCAATGCATAATTATTTAATAAATACTTCATGTGATAAAGAAACATTCACCCATTATTTGTATGACATTAAAATTCATGTTTTCCAACATATTTTCTACCGGTAGTATACATTTGAACCAATATTTTTCATACATGCATGATCAAAGAAATACCGCATATAGCCCTCGTTGCATGAATATATGCTGCAAGAAAAAAGGTTATAGATATAAAACCATTAAATAAATAAAATATTCTCATATTCATATGACCTAAAACTATAATACATCAGATACTTAGTAGTTATGGTAGAAAATAATTGGTGCAAATTCCTTGTCACATTACATTAAACATTATGTAAACAACTTTAACACCTGATTTAAAACTACAAGGTGTGTATCCATGATTCATGATGTAATACTGAATGACATTTTAGACTATGATTAAGAATATAAAACCCCTTGGAGATATTCTCTATTGCAAATCCACCCTCAAATCATGGGTGTCTCTATTATCACATATGTGAGATAAGTAGTGACTCGTTAAACTCATTCCTTATGGCCACAAAAAAAAGAAAAAATCTTATCTCATGCATAAACACACACACACACACAAATATATATATATATATATATATATATTAAAATAACATCCCACTCCATGTAAAATACTTTTCAAAACGTTACCATGCTACTTGATGATGTTCCTTCCACAAATTATACTCCTTGTCTAGATAAATTTTAGATCTCTATAAAGATTCATTAAAAATATGTAATTGAATGTACTGTCCCTTATGATACATTTTTTCACTATAAATTGAGATGACCATGTTTTTATTTAATAAATGCAGTCACAAAAGTCCCTAAAAATAGAGGATTGCACTTTTTTATTATGCATTTATATTCCCCTACTTTTCATTTCTTAAGACACCCAATGAAAGGGGCTATCAACCAGATGCACAAATGTTAGTAAGAAAAACCACATCTATCTTCTAAGACTTGCAAATATCATGTTATAAACCACTTTTTGAACATATATGTGGTAATTACATATTTTATGGTTTCATATCACGTACCCTAATCATCAGACCCCCAATATATTTATTTATAATATCCTTCTCCATGTATAATGTTTGGTGTATCATCCATGGCATAGGAAGAACCATATCATTCCACATTTTGTTTACATTGGGTAATCTTCATCCATGATGATTGAAATTAAATTTTTTTGTTTCATATAAATAAATATGTCTGGATTCACATTCCGATGAGATATGTAGTGAATCAAGTATATTATATCTTCTTCCAACCACCACAAGATCAAAATGAACCTTTCCTTCATTCGAATCACCTTTGTGAGGTAAAATAAACTTTTACTCTCACTAATTCTCACTTTGGGCCTATATCACAGGGTGTTAAGAGTTTTGTTAATAAATTCCATAAATGATCAATTCATATTAGTTCATGTTTTTTGACATGTTCATGGATTCAAGACCATTAATGGTACTCCAAACATCCTTACTTTATGATGCTAAACTGCATGGTTGACTTCTACTTCATGAAGTATTTTCAAGAACTATATTGGGAGAGATTAATGTTTTGATGTGATATATAGTGATGAATAGATCCTACATCCAGGTCTATCCAAAATACAAAAAATATTCAACCACCCTCATATGTACATTCTAGATCTACAAAATATTATCCAATATGTATTCTTTCCACATTATAGAGAACGTATTTAAAAACAGTATCCTCTCTACAAAATAATTCAACAATATAGGGGAGGATTTTCTAGAACTACATGTGTCTTGATTATATCTTTGATGTGGCAAATAGTGACCCCCAAATCAAATTTTTTGGACGTGACAATAGTAAAAAAATATTTCCCATTCTATTGTATACGTCATACCTACATAGGAATGATTTTACTAATTTGTGGATGATTATGACATGGGATGATTCTTCCATTCATAGGAAGCTTCCTGAAAAAATACTAAATTAGTGGTAAGGGAAATAAATATCACCAAAATATTTCCAAATCCATCAATAAATATATTTTTGATACCCATGGACACCATTGTTTTGAAAATTCATTCATATTCCCATGTTTTAATTTTCATAACTCACCCACAAAAAGGCATGTCAACAATAAGAATGAACTGTTTGAAAATACATTGGCACGCCAGTTTTGTATTTTCATTATTCACCTTAAATAGTCCTATTGACTAGGGGAACATTGATCCTAAAAAGAAACCACTTCTATAGTCATATTCCTTAAGAGAATTTTATTGGAAACTACCTTTCAAACATATTCGGTAGCCATTACTTTCACACTTTTCATGTATCACTTCTCAGATTCAACACCCCTAAATTTTATCATACATCTTTCCCTCACCATTAATGATGATTGTGGAACATTATTGGACAGATCTCCTTAAAATGGAAAATCTACAATACATTGGAAAAATATAAATGAAATTAAATTAGTTCCCTCGATTACTTTTTTATAAGATAATAAACAGTTTGTTCCCTGTCCTCATTTTGTGGATTTATATAGCAAAATTCTTCAACCCTCATCAAGAAGAATTCGTTTCTATTGATGGTTGGTCATATACTACATCACACCAAATAGTTACATACAACATAATACTTACTACATCAATATAGTATGTGATTCCTAGATCCTCCATTCGATTAAAATTTTCTTTATATACCAAAATAATTGTGTTCCTCCACTCTTGGCTAGAACTCTGATCTAGGCAAGAAGTTCTGCAATTAATTTCGACTCCTTAGAGGGTATTTTGTGGTCAAAAGATAATACACATCCTTTATATAAAAAAAATTTATTTGAGGATCCTCAATCATGGATAATTCCAGAAAAATGTTCATTAATTCTAAGATTCATTCCCTTTACAATCCCCCTTATTTTTTATTGAGAAATCCAGATCCTCGCAAACTCACATTGGCCATTGGATTTTGATTGTTTGATACTTTATTAAACCATTTTTTTCTATAAATTGATACACCACAATTGGATTTCCATAAGTCACCTAAAAATGGACTAGTCATTCAGAAGCAAATTCCTTCTTAGAAGATACTTCTTTTATCTTCATCATCTCTAAATATATTTTACTAGAAGATTATTTTTTAGCATAATTTGAAATCACTCCTTACATACATATCCCATGCCATATTTCATATCCAAACATAAAAAAAATATTTACTCAAAATAATATTTTCAATTTTTTAAACTACAGAAAATTTATTGAAATCATACCATTCTTAGGGCATTATCACATAAGTCATGGTAAATGTTTATTGAACAAAAAAACATTTGAATTAGTCTATATTGTAGGTATCAAAACTATCCATGGAAATACACATGGTACATTCCATTTTGAAAATAAACAAAACAAAACACTATGTAAAAGTTTATTCTTAGCTCACTATACCTCCACTCCACATGGTTTAGGAAAAAAAATTATCAATGAAATGAAAAAGGCACAAATAGTTTTAGTCTAAATACCCAAAACGTGGGGGCCTAAGAAAAACCAATTCTAACCAGATAAATATTTTTTATATATGGATAAATAATAAATTTGTCTAATTTAACAAAAATTTACACAATTTTATAGGTTCTATCATGTGCCTCTATAAATTGTAAAACTATGATTACTAGTTCCAATGAACTACGGAACAATTAGAGAACCCTCGCATTCCTATCATTGTTATTGAAACACATTGACATGAGTAATTTTAGTTAAACATACCAACATTAATGATAGGATATAATTACATGTTAAAACATGAATTAAGAAAATGATGATTTGAAACAAAATTCTTTTCATTTATGGAGAAACATTAAGTGATCATTCACTAATAAGACTCTCACTATCATCTTATATAAAAATATGTCAACAAAAAACATTATTTGTTGGAAATACTCCTAAGACCTATTAATAGATTTTCATAGCTGTTCTAGCTAGATAGCCTCATCCATACAAAAAAGATAGAGTTCTCCTATTGTGGTCATAATGGTAGTCTCCCCCCCTCAACTTGGACCCCATGAAGAAAATTCTGATGTTATATAAGATCCCAATGGGTAGTATCCATATCTTTTTGGTGGCATGATATTTTAATGACATTCTATTCATCTATATTCTTTCACTACACCAATTTCATGTAATGTTAATGATCTTCATTGGATAATTAATTTCAAATTCAATCCGTTTTGATGGGAATTATTGCCACAATAATGAAATTTTGGGACACATTTACTCATTCCCATCAATGAATGATCTCATTAATGGAAGAATGGAAAATTATGTTGTAAAATCCATCATTACAAAACATGAAATACATTCTCTCTAGTTTATGGAGTATTTAAGGAATATATTTTGTGGTTTTCCACAAGACAAACTTCTTGATGTCTTTCCAAATAAATATATTGTCTTCCTAGAATGTATCATGAACTTCCTGACTTGCTGTTGAGCTAGAAACAAGTGGTGGTGCACTCCAGAATTAGTATTCCAATAGAAATGAAATTTTTTTTCCTCCAACAAGAGACATCATAATCTCTTTGAATGGCTGGTGTCCTTAGAGTGAAGGAATCCCATCTGGGGATGAACAATGAGGTTTACAGCTATAAGGTTAAAATTAATATTTTAATCAATATAGTAAACCAGCAAGGATAAATAAAAAATTCTATAAAATTATTTGATGTAAATCATCCATTTTTGGATTAGTTACTTGGTATTATTTCTCCCTTTCATCTACCACATCGATACTTTAAATATGGGTTAACTACTTATGAACATTTCATAGAGTTTTCTCAAGGCCCAAGATGAAAGGATCTTATGAACAACCCTCTTTGAGAACATAAAATATCATTCCCCCAATAGCAGGAGAAGGGTGGACCTCAAATCATTTTCCATGTTGTTCTCGGTTACTTTTTATACAGATAGAACTACAACAATCAGGATCATTGTTTAAATACATTAGAACTAAGGTTATTCATGGGATAAAACACTATAAAATATGAAACTCTCATCCATAAAACATATTTTTAATTTACCCAAACCTAACTGGGTTTTATAAAATATCTATATCTATATTATGTGATTCCATTATTTCAGTATATAGTGAATCAAATATCATGGTCCCTTAAACAGTAAGGCTATCCCGGACACTAGGCTGAAGACAAAAAAATTCTCTGTCATTAACAACATCCACTATCCTATCAGTTTTCATATACCTTCCTATAAATTTCATATTAATTTCAGCGTTATCACCATCATTGGATGGTATACATTCCAAGTCATCAGTTTCTAAAGGGGTGACAAGACTCGAAGAAATGGGTGTATAGTTCTCCCTTGTACGCGATTGTTTTATGTATTATAAGGATGAGAAGATAGTGATTGGTACATGACACTGTATGATTATCATTTGACATTACAAAAATTCTCCACCCCATATACAATTAAAATAACCTATTTTTCCTTATGAAATGAATCACATCCTATCAAAAGTGAAGACTCAACTATAACAAAATTTTTATTGTATTGAATTTCCTCATTAGATCTCATTGTCTCATTAAAAATCCCCTTGATAGATAAGATATGAGTGGATTATGAATCCTAAAGTCCTGCTTAAGAATTAAAGAAAACAAGAACAATATTTTTGTGAAAAGGCATTCTCATTAATGATGCTCTGGGTCAAAATATTCACTCTCATACATTAATTGACATTTAATAGAGGATTGTCATGACATTCCTCTACAAATACAGGCATTAGATGTGGTAGTTGATATGAATATCCCATCATCTCTACATCCACCATCCTTTGCAAATATTATACCTCCATGATTCCAAAGATGATTCCTCATCACCTATATGGGATCTAGTCATGGTATATTTCAGTGACAAGAACCCAACTGATTCTAACACTAACCACTAGAAATAAGTTTCAATGTTTCCTTAAAAACAATATTTTTCAATATAATGAATATCAGGATGAAAAAAAACAAATAGGATAAGTGAAGCAGACATATAGAGGATCAATGAGGTCATACTACTTATCAGTAGATGGTTCATCACCCCTTCTTTATCCCCAAATTTCATCTTATCCTCCACTCTATAAGCATCATGTATCCAAATATTTATGGAATAAATGATAATCACCCTCCCATGGATGTTTTCCACCTCCTTAATATGGTTCGCATTAATGCATAGGTTAGGAAGGTCTCGTATATCCATGATATTTGGAGTATTGTTGTTTTTATAGTAGAGTGAACATAAATCATTAACATTATAAGTCATTTCATACAAAAATTACTTCCCCTTATCACACAATTTTTGAGGCTATTCTGGACTTCTATGAAGAAAACTAAAACTCCATAATTTCATTAGCTTCTCAGATATACCTATCATGGTGGAAGGGATGGAAATTGGATCACGAGATTACATTCACGATGGAGGCTAGGACTTATAGGATAAATATTATATAACATATACCTTTTGAACCTAATTGGTGGATTAAAATGTTCATGGGGGTATCTTAGGAATTTTCGGAGCCTCACCACTTTCACTCTATGGAAAGGGTGGAGAATTTATAATTTGATTCCCATACCCGATATACATTACATGTCGGAATTTTTGAATGATCCTTCTCAATTCCCTTAAAGGTGTGATCAAATATTGGATTCCACAAAATATGTGGACAACCTAGTGGATTCACTCATTGGAGGTAGTACAATTACAACTTGAGTCACCTCCAAAACTACGAGAATCTATTGTTATCATGTTACTATTGGGATCATCTCTGATCAAACTTTCATAGGAGTGGATATGATTTTTTTATAGGAACATAAATCATCATGAAAATATATAATGGGTATATGATTCACAATTAACATGTCCACCAATCTAGGTTTCTAGAATTATATCCCTGAAGGAAATCATATATGATCATTGTTCATCACCTGGTCTTCCATCATCAAAAAGTGTCCCATTAGGTGGATCTATTTGTGTAATGAATATATATTCAATGAATAGATTCACCATCATCCATTATTTACCATATTTCAGGGATAGGGTTTGAATTCTAGAAATAATTGGAAAAAGTTTTCAAAACTATCCCCCATGAACTTTGATTTCACTCATTATGGAATAACATGAAAAATTTGTTGCAATCCATCCCAACAACAGTTGGAATGTACTTGTAATTTTGAAATGGTACAACTATGTGTTGACATGAAATAAGAACCAAGGGATATTTTTTAATATGGTATATTCCAAACCTATATGCCTCCCCTTTCTATCATGGCCCCAAAAAAAATCCCTTGGCCCTACACCACCATTATATTCACGAATTTGTATCATATTTATAATTTACAACATCACTATAAATCCTATAGGATTTGTCTTATAGGGTAATTCCATCATTTATATATATCACCATTTTTTGTATTAACCTTCCCTAATGTGGGAAATAATTTACTGATAATTACACATTGTTCAATTTTGGGACGTCCTATTAGATGCTTTCTAGTGGGGCCCTCCACCTTTATCTCTATTATGGCATTCATCTAGATTGAGGGTATTCAATCTTGATGTATCAAGATATATTCAACCACTCATGATCCATAAAAAGAAATCATTTCAGTATTGTCCCATGATTCTTTTTGTGGATGAACTAATCATATATCTTTTTTAGGATAAATTCATTGAAGATATGTTAATCTCACATTGAATGATCATAACTTATCCATGCATCAGATAGATGTTGTTCCTCTATGGGATCCATTGCCTTAAATTCTCAGGGATAATGTGAATATTTTTATATTCATATATCTAGGTTAACCAAGAAACCCCATAAATTCCAATATCCTTTATATTGGATTCCAAATCAACTCATGTATTGTTGTCTGAGTATTCCCACATCCACTTGGGTCTAACAACCCCTCTAGGGAAATGATGGTGTTTGTGGTAATGTTTGTTTATCCCTAATAACATGACTATTGAAGGTATTTATTCTACTTCCAGAATAAGAAATCATTTAGATTCCATTGTATATATAGATAAAGATAATTACTCTAAGGTTATTATTGATGATTCCTCTTCAATGATTTTCCATTTTTGTAGAGTATAGTCACATCCATCATAATAATCCAACCTGATGACATCCTACACCTCCTTGATATAATTTACAATATGTTTAATATTGGATCTTTTCTTTTGAGAGGACATTAAAATTCTAAAAGAATGTACCAAGATTTCATTATTGATATATCTTAATTTTTAAAAATTCACTAATTTTTAAAAGGATGGGCCTCATACAGGTCGCCCATACAGGTGACCTCGACCTTACCACTCACTCCAGGTACTATGTTGTTTTAATAAAATCAATCTAATTGTTTACCTAAGAATATTCTGTAGAAGGCATGTGTGAATGACAATAATAACAATAGTGATGGAATTGTGAGTAGAAAACACACAGAGAGAAGAATAATAAATAAGGAAAGAGGAAGAAATTTTTAAGAAGGTGATGTTATTTATAGAGAAATGGATTCATGAATGGATGATACACGCAATCCAACCTATATAGTCCCCCTGTGTGACATACAAGAATGGATCATCCTTGCACTTCTACCTTACATGGAATTGAAGTTGCAGTACTCGTTATAACACAAAATTGATTTACAAGAACATTTTTTTTAGGGGAAACCATCAATAAAGGAGGGAGTGAATGATATAGGGGTTTTCATGATCTCTATAGAAATATTGTGCAAGGAACAAAATGGAATCACTACAAAGGCCGATCCTACACCTCAGAAACACCACGTAGGACCAACCAATGCTCCAGTTTCCCCTCATAGTCCCTATGAAAGCACACTTTGGGGGACAACTCAAGTCAAACATCTGTGATGACCATCGCATGACTCTTGTGTTATAACCATCTTGATGGACCTACCTCATGACTAGTGAGACCCACCTATGCAAGTCACCCCAATCTTGTAGTGTCCCATGAATTCTTATAAATAGTTCCATTATGCTCCACAATTATTTTTAAAATAAAAATTAGATGTTTAGAATAATTCATAATTCTCTACTCTCTCTACTACTTCATACAGGACCTTGAAACCATCCATTGATATCTCCATAACCTGATTGAATAATGAATTAAAGGGAATATGGGAATTACAGTTCCTCTAATGTGTGGAACACAAATCATCTATATGGGGATCCATTTCTACCTAGATGAAAAGTACTAGGATGGTTGTATCCTCCAAAACATGGGTCATATGTGATAACCTTTTGGAGGCACTTGAGGAAACCCTTAGAGACAAGATCAATGCCTCTCCCAAGTGTGGTTTCCCTTGTTCTCTATTTTCATGAGTCATTTCTATCTTACATAGGTCTACCCTGCATGAAGCAATTCTAGTCCACCTACATCCAACCTAGGTGAAGATACTATTATCCAACTAGTTCTTACCTATGAGAGACTTCTTCGTCTCTCTCGGGCCTTACCTATGTGACCCTCCTCCTTCACTCTAAGGCCTTACTTATAGAAGACTCTTTTGATCCCTCTTTATACCCCTCATGGTAGAGAATCTATTCATTTGGATCCCTTACCCGATAGGGAAAAGATAAAACTTCTCCCAAATCCTCAAGATATGTTTGATTAAAGTACCAGGAACACCATCATGTCATATTGATCATACACTATTCTGGTAAAGGATACCTAATAGGTAACCTACTAAATAAGGTGTTCCCTCATAATGTTTATGATCATATATTCCTATGGTAATGAAGATCCTAACCTTGGAATTTGTTTTAGTGACCTCCAAATTTATATGATGAGGGATAATTTTGTATCTTTTTCTCGTTGTCTCTAAAATTGAGAGATGGTAATTCCAAAATTAATAATCTCTTATAATTTATTTTGGGTTGTATTCATATGGGTATGAAATCCCTGACCATAATTATAATAACAGGAGGTGGGAATGGTACCAAAAATCCATTTCTCTACCATATAGACCCATCCTTCTCCACTATAGGATGAAGGATAACATTTTTTGTCATTTATTTGACTTCTTAGGGTTTCCCACATAGAGAATGACTCACAAGGGAAGGTAGGCTAGTAATGATCATAACATCCACACAATTAAATACATGTCCTGGCAGGGAATCCATTTGTTGATGTTACACCCTCCTTTATTCAAAGTGACCCCATAGGATTACATCATCATATCCATATTTTCATCTCAATGTGATATATACCTTTCAAGACAAACCATTCAAGGGCCTCATCTATAGGTCTATGTCTCAACCATACAAACAACATGGGCTTTTATTATCATTGAAATGTTAAACATATGAAGCCTCTACAAGGTTCAAAACCAACACCACTAAAATAACACTTATAATTATTTAGTACATATTCACAGTATGGGCATACCTATCCCAGGAGGCTATATTCCCTCCGGGTTCCTCAGACCCATTCGGCATAACACCCACACATTTCCTTAAATAGAAACCTTTCCCCTAGAAGTCAATTCTACATGTCATTAAATTTAATGGTTTGGTCATTTTCATGTTACCATAATAGGTGTGATGTTTTATTTTATGAGGCAATAAACTATGTGGGTTTTGATTTCGTTTCCAATATTACACTAGAATACCATCTCATGTGGTGGACCTCGATAACAAAACAACATTATCTTATTAGATGATAATGAATTCAAGATCTCTCAAACACATGGCCTAAAAAAATTCAAAATAATAAAGAACATAAAAACCTATAATATATTGATTAAAGGTTACTATCAATAGAGAAAAACAAATATATATAGATATCCCATTCATTTAAGAACCTTGGATACATACATATATTTTTAAATCCAATAAATGATAAAAATTGATTCGTATAATGGGGGAGACCATTGCTGTTTTTATAATTTTATAATGAAATTTTGAATATATAATAAACTATAATAGTTTCCTGAATTAAGATAAAATTCCCCCTAAAAGTGTGAAATGAGACTGAACACCAATCACATAAACCAATGTGATTACCTAAGAGTTTTTTAACTATTAACCAATAATATATATCATTGGAATAAAGTTTCATTAAAATTTTATAATAAGGTAGCCATTGGGTGATTCTTCCTTCAATAACAAACCGATTGGAAGCCATTAAAGAAAGTTAATCCATTGTGAGTGATTGTATAATATTCAACCCCCCATGATCAATAATTGGGGGCCATTCGATTTTGATAAAAAAAATACCATGGTTATTATAAAATAATAGTAAAACAATTATAGTGATTTTATTTCTTGAAGATGTTGTGATTGAGTTTGGGGATTTTATAGTGCATATAATCAATTATAAATGAAAAATGGTGGTATTAAATACATACAAGACATATTTTATTATGTCCATTGTAATGAATTTAATGACATCATGAATGGTCTTCTAAGAAGACTGGAATCACAAAAAAAATTATTAATGTGTTTGATAGTTTTGGGAAAACTTTTAGATGATATCATGTTATTTTAATGTGATAGCATGTGAAGAGATGAGAGCCACAATTATATGTGATAAGGGAGGAAATTTTTGTGATTACCAAAATATTTTTAATAATAATAAGTATCTCTCAATAAACGTGAATTTAATATTGAGAAATAATTGATACGTGGATATATAATGTTGATATGGGCATCAAACTGCCATTTTTATTCATATTTTAAAGGCATTTATCCCATTGCCAATAAATTTTTTTAGTTGTAATATTTTAAATTTAACCATGAAAATTAGTTTCAACATATGGTAAATTATTCTTTCCATAAAATAAAAAATCTTCATTGAAAAAAATTATATCTAATAAAAAATTATTATATTTTATTTTCTCAGATTTATGATAATGATAACATAATGTTTTAATGAAATAAAAATATATTGTATTAATGTTTTAAAAAACAACTATGTTCTAAAATGTTGATTATATATTTTAAAAATAAATAGACATTTCTAAATATACCATTTGACATATAAAATACATATTTTTTTAGAAAATTATTTATTTTATATCTAAATTATATTATTATAATAATAATTCCAAAAAGATATTGTATTTGTGAAAATGGGATATTGCCAAATTCAACATAAAATCAATCATTCTCAAAAAAATATAAAAAATTAGTCCTAATATAATAATATTATATGTAATCAAAAAATTAAGCTTATTGTTACAATTTAGTATTTTAATATATGTACTTCTAAATTATAAAATAAAATTATAAATAACGAAGAAAAACTATATATATATGAATTTTTTTAAAATTTATGTTGTTCCTTTTAATAATTTGATATAAACACTACTAAAACATGAATTAATCAATTGATATTCAATTTTATTAAATTCATTATCTGAAAATAATATAATTTAATCGTTCAATATATTTTAAATTTTATAAAAATTTTATTTTAAATTACAATAATAAATATAAAATATTTACATAAAATGGCATTTATATATATATATATATATATATATTAACATATTTCGAAATTTAGTTAATCTTATTAATACCTAATAATTCAAAACCTAGTTTTATATATCTAATTAATATAGTAGTTTCATTTTTTTTTGTTTTTTCAACTGTAACAAGATATCAAATACTTTATAATTTAATTAAAATGTATATTGAAATCTCAGGTTTCTATATTCTCCCCGCTTAATAAATTACTTCCTCATAGTTAAAAGTATTATTCATTTAAGAAATTACATATGGGTATTATTAAAAAATTATTTTAGGAATAAAAACTAATATAACCTCCAAAATACACTCTTAGTCTGTATCAAGAATTTTATATTCCTCCAAGAATGATTATATATTCATGAAATAATAAAATCGTATATGTATATAGACAAATCCTATATCCCCCTAACATAATTTTACTAAAACCATTTGTATATATATGAAATTAAACCACAACATAACATTGTATCCATCTATAAATTAACACTATCTTTAACCCCCCCCCCCCCCCAAATTTTATAAAATCTGACACCATCCATTATAAACCACAATAAAAAACCAATGAACATCACTACAAGTATTATGGACCAATTATGAATCCCAACGTTACCAATACTTTATATCTTATTTTTAAAAAAAATCAAGAAATCCTTTTATATCTCAACATAAATTGTGTTTTAAATCTATTAGTTTTATATCCCATAATTATGTGATATTAAATATATACCCTAAAAGAATAACATTTTCATAAAATAAATATTCAGGTTTATGTGTGACATTTAACATATTTTTTCAAACATTTAATGTAAAAAATAGTTTTCAAAAATCATTTCATGGTTCACATAATTATCATAATAATTATAATATAAAATAATATTATAATTATGTATCACTCACTACTAATTTTTTTTTAAATAATTGTGAATTAAATTTTATTAAGATATCATCCTAATTAAAAATGTAGATCTAGATTACTCCCCATTTCTATCATATTAAAATTTTACTAAGATTCAAAACCATTTTAATATTCTGAAATTTTCAATTATAATGAATATTTGTTTTCAGATAAAATTCTATATCAACATCATTTCCATGATCATGTTGTAAGTAAATAATTAATCCAAAAAATAGATATTATTCAGCAGAATTAATGTAAATGATCACCTGAATATAAAAGATCAATAACCTGAAATGAAACATTTATTTTATTTTTTAATACATTGATTTGTAAAAAAATTATTTAAATTTGGTTTTTTAATAACTCACTCAATACCTTAATGTAATTAGTAAATAAATATTAAATATTGATTCATAAATAGAATGATATTGAATAAAAAATATTCTCAGGGATTGTCAACCCTTGTGTTCGGTTAGGATTCATTGTCATTCCGTAGGTGATAATAATGATAATTCACAATCCACTCATTTTAGGGTTACTACACATTGTGCATCTAATCCAGATCCTACATTCAATTATTTTATTTAAATAGGGATTTAATTTCGTGGATAAACCACACTCTAAAAAACCAAAATATTCAATATGTTATTTTATACATAGAATTATCTCATTGAACAATTTCTAGGGTTTTTATGAAATTTAATTTGTAATAATACCCATAATATTACATTTAATTGTCAAAAGGGTAATATATACCTTTGAAATTATAATCTATCTTATCTTATCAAATTTTTATGATATTTCCTACTCAAATATTATCACCAACAAATATCATTCTAATTCCTAATGTTATCTAAACCATGATTTGATAAAAATATAAGAAGACAATAAACAAGACACACTGGTGACATGAAATAAAGAAAAAATTTCATTATAATATAGCTTTGATACATTTGATGTTTAACAGTTTAGAGAACAAGGAAAAAATATATCAAAAATATCTACATCAATTGGAAATCAATTGTTATGTTTTACACAAAATAATATATAATGAGTCTTTAATATCTCTAAAATATTTTATGCACCAAATCGTATCCAATACATTGAACAAATATTAAATTCCTTCATTACATTTTGAAAACTAAATAGTTGAATTTATGAGATTAAAAACACATTAAGGGTTCCTGCAAGAGATAATAGTCAAAGATCATAAATAATAAAAAAACACATGGGTATGAAAATGTATCTAAGAAAATGTAACATAAAATATTGGATTCATAACCAATACAATATGGATAACTATCAAAGAATCATTTTTTCATGGTGTATCATAAATAAAATCATACCATATGATATTAAGATATGAATATTGTCACGACATCATAATTCATTCCATTATTAATATAACTCAAGGTTTACACTCGGGATAATCCTCATAATTTGGAAAGGGTCCCATAGTGAATTCTGTTCTGTCTTTAAACCCATACAAAACATATCTTGTTTTATAAATCCTTTCCTAATGCATTGGGGGATATATATATATAATATTTCCTACCACATCATATTAATTATATGAATATGTCTTCCAAAAAGGAAATCATTTATTATATTATTTAAGTGT
Source organism: Viscum album (assembly GCA_963277665.1). Classification (NCBI taxonomy): domain Eukaryota; kingdom Viridiplantae; phylum Streptophyta; class Magnoliopsida; order Santalales; family Viscaceae; genus Viscum; species Viscum album. The sequence goes on from OY728158.1 coordinate 440,100,765, forward strand.
TATTAACTTGGGAATGAAATTTGTTTCATCTTTGTTTCCATAAAACATGACCATAAGACAAAAAATGAATCAATGTTGATGGTATATATAAAAAATCTTAATAATTATTCTAGTATGTTAATATATATGGAAACACTATTATTATTAAATAACATTAATAATAGAAAAATAATATTAGAATTTGAATCATATGACATATTAGGATAAGTTCCTCAGAAAATAAAATAAAAAAGTTTCTATTATATGGTCAAACATTAAATATAAATCCAATGAGGGTAAATATTTTTGAATAAAAAAGTTAATTGTGTGATAAAATATAGTTTCAATAAATTAATTTAATTACTCCATAATATATGGACTTCAATGTTTAGTTTAAATGTAATTTTTAGATGGTGAAGTGAAATATTTTGAAAAAATTATCATTTTTTGACATAATATAAAAACAAATTATTTATACATGAATATTACATAACTAGTTATCATAAGGACTTTTGGGGGGAACACAAAACATTTGACATTTAAAATGGTGGAAATTCACATTGAACAAATTCATTTAAAACATTATTAAAACCCACATCGTATGATCAAACAAAAATGAAATTTTATAAATTAGGTATAGAGTTTTTTTAATGAATTGTAAACAGAAAACATTTTTGGAATTTCAAATATTAAGGAAACAATTGATGGGAAGATTAAAATACATACTTGGTTGATAAACCATTAATTACAAGGGCAAAATGATTCATAATAATTTTTCATTTTTTGGATGGAAGTGCATTCATATATATGTTTTCTATGAAACAAAAATAATTTCATATGATATAAATTGGTAATACCATTACAAATGAATGTCTATTCTCAAGGAAAAATAATAAAAATCATGAAATAAAAATTATTTAAAAAAACAAGCGTATCTAATGGAATATATCAATCATTTTTCCAAAAAAAAGAAGAACATCAACGAATGTGATGTTTTCAAATTAAATATTAATTTAACATAATATTATCCAAGGGGAAGTAGTTACACCATACAAAATAATATTGGTTTTTAATTTCAAGTAATGTCTATTTTGAGAGTTATTGGAATGCAATACTTTATGGTTACTGTATAATTTTAATATAATTGAATTTCATAATAGGTATATTTTTTAATAAATGTCCATCTCAAGTAGGTTTATAATAAGTATGACATCCCATGTATTTATTACACATTAATTCATGATTTATTACCTAATAATACACATAATAAGAATTAGATAATAAATAAAAATTGTGATTATATGAATTAGGTACACTAAATAAAAACTAAAATTATTGGATAAATCCTCATTATTGAAAACATCATTACCATGCTCATATTATTCCATCATTCTTAAAACATAATGTGATAACCTGGGGATGTACATAAGAGATAGGTGGTCTATAAAATCTTAGTAAGGGAATAAAAAAATAACATCATGAAGATGGAACCATCCATTTAAAAATAGGCATATCAATATGACATAAAAGGTGTAACGATCATAACCATGGAAGTTGAGGTATTATATAGAATGATAACATAAAAAGAAACATGGGAATGCTGGGAAACATTAAACATGAAATCATAAAAATTAGTAAAGATTAATCACCATGAACAAACAAAATTTTATTAAGATAACATATCATGCACTATAAATTCAATCTTATGAGAATAGGACATTACTTAATGCATTATAGATGTATCTAAGCACACCATTCATAATTTTATCCTATACATATATAAGTTTGACACATAGGTCATATAAAACATACCATTTTCCATAAAATTTAAAAAAATTATAATGGATTATGTGTTGAACCTATGTAATTCTATGGTGAATTAATTATAAGTGCATAAAGATTAATACCATGATATGAAATTCGTACGTGTACTGACTACACAATTTTTTGAAATAGAAATTTTTAGTAAAAATTTTGAAGCGTAACGAGGGAACATAAATGATAATTGGTGAGATTAATGTGATTAAAATGTTTATCTCATCATTTATACATAATAATGTGTGTATGGGGAATATGTGAGAACATATCCCAACATTAGATATTGGAGATTAAAGAAATATAATAATTAATATTCTTGTATAAAAAGGATATGGAGAGAATACCTTACCTTGAGTGGGTGATTAAAAAATAATGGGAGGAGATTCATGAGATATTTAGGGAAACTTTTGGGCACTATATTGAGGTTAGAGAATATTAAGGTAGTTATACATGGTTTTTGAGTGTTGTGGAAGTAAATCTTGGATGATTTTATAATGGAAAAGAGATGGTGGTTCATTATTATTCCCCAAACATAGGTTTGGTAATCTATATAATAATTTAATAAAAACAAAAAAAATCCCATTGTTTTCATCCATTTTCTATTACAAAAATGTTTTTATAAAAAAATTTATATGTTTATGGGAAGTATATATTATAATATTTCCCTTGTTTATGTGGAGCTGAGTAAGGATCTTAATAAAATGATTTTATAACATTTAAAAATAATATAGGATTTGGAGGATTCACAAACGCTTTATAGAAATAATAAAATAACAAAAGGCACATTTTAATTATAGGAGGAAACATATATTTTGTCATCGATTCATTTTATATAATTTATTACATAATTTTCTAGTCATTATAATGTCATAATACGCATTATATATTTTTATTTATTTAATTTTTACCTGAAAATATGACTATTTCATAAAATTAAGAAAAATTAAGCATTGGATAATTAAAATTTTATTATATTAAAAATATTATTTATTTTATCAATATAATTTTCAAATTATTTGACTTTTCACTTTTAAAACATAAATTACATTAATTGAGAAATGGTGTGTTTTTTCAAAAAAAACTGTTTTTGAACATGTATAAAACATACATTTTACATCATACAAATTATATAATATTTTATATTTAATAAATTTTATTTAATAATAATATTTTCTTGAACTATAAATATTTTCAAAATTTTCATTAATTCTTCCAAAGAAGTGTCTTAATTGAAATATAATATTTTCCATAATTACTATTTTTTTATTAAATCAAAATCAATATCATTTGTAAAGTAACAATAAGAATAAAATATATTAATTATTCTATATAATATACTAATCCATATTATTAGGATACTGATACATTACCATATATTACACTATCAAAAATCTAGTGCACAATTGTGAGATTTTCAAGGGGTGGCTCGCAAACATGGTTTGTACATGATCTCATTGAACTGGAATTTCAATCGTAAATGGATTATCTCGATCATTAGTTAAGGGATATCATCTTTTCCTTGGTCAAAAATAAATTCTAATGATTCTATCTCCCTCATAAGCTCTAAAAAATGGGCTTCTTGGGTTTGATCATACTGGTTGAGGCCATCACATTGTAATTTATGGAAATTTGATTGATCAAAATGCTATATTTAAAATATTCATATGATAACTATTCAATAGATATTTTATAAATTTTTCTGATTCATGTAATTATTTTAAATCCAATATGATATAATGAAACAAAAGATGTGCAAGTTATTTCTATAAGCATATAACATAGTATTACATTTAATTGAATCTGATGGTGGATTTCATTTATCAATGCTTGGGTCATTAAAAAATTACCCACATAAGAAATTTCTCCACAAAAAAATCCATTTCACACACTAAAACATATTCGGATAATTTTATTTCATCACCTCCTTTGTTTCCTATGAACACTATAAAAAAGATAAGATCATCAATAGATTTTTTATAGAGAGTTATACAAAACCCACTCTAAATACATTTTCTATATAAATTATAGGGGGTTATGAAAAACACACACTAATAGTCTTATTTAGTGGTGGTTCAGAGCCCCCTCTAAATTTTTATCCCTATTTGCCTAAAATTTGATTTGATCTTAATGGTGGTTATGTCAAAACTGAGGATAATTTTATAATTATTACTTCAACATATTCGATTGGATTTATAGTTTCTATAAATATAAAATATTCAATTTCATTTTAGAAGCTGTATATATAAAATAGAATTAGTTTTTCTAATGAAATAGCGTGTTTTCCTAACCACCTCCAATATATTAAATTATAGATGGTTTTGAACCCCTTTGAATTCATGATAATAGAGGGTGTACAAGAATCGATGCTAACCACTTGTATTGGAGGTGGTACATGAAGTTCAGTTAATCCCATAGATTAGATGGTGTTTTGAAAGCCTACTAAATTATGTCATTAGATATGTTCATGAACCATCACAAATCCCTTGGAGTAGAGGGTGTTTTAACCCAACTAATTGTTTATTTTTTAAAAATAAATTTCATATTAATTAAAATTTGATAATATATATGTGTTATTTATCATGTTTATATATATATATTACATAAAAAACTAATATAAAAAAATAAATACATTACATGCACACATATAGAAATAAATTATATAAATAATTTAAATTAATTTTTAAGCATATAAAAATCTATACATATATAAATATTGGTTTACATAATATAAATATAATTATAAATATAATTATTAAAATATATATATATGTATGGGTTTAAAAATACCAAAAAAATGTATTATGATTTATATTATAAGTACATTATATCAAATATGTTTTTATTTTATATTTATTAATAAATAAATTTATTTTATATTATTTATAAAAATATATTGATAAAAAAACCCTTTCTAATCCTTCTGATAAAATACCAATTGATGTTGACTATGAATAAAAACCTATTTTATATAAATAATACATGGGTGTTAGACACTCTATAGAGTCATGTAGGAAGAATGATTCATGTGAGAAATGTGGGATGATTGGCCATCAAAAAAATCCTAGTTGAAGAAACTAAAGGTGAAATTTTCGGATTTTTCAAATCCTACTACTTTGGTTGGTGATTCACTTTAATTTGCATCCATTATGGATGATTTATGGATTGCTAGTATATCTAATTCCTAGGTGTTAGGAAAATGACTTCTGGTGGATGTGTCTATAGAGAGAGCTCTTCATGGTCCCCCTAATAATCATTTTTATTTGGTTGAAAAGGATACCTCACTTAGTGATACCCCCTACATGGTCCCCAGGATTGATGACCCCTGATCCCTCTCTAGTAGAAGTCTATAATTAGAATAATTCCCAATAACATGTCTAATTTCATCATGATATCTTGAAGCTCTTTCATTCATTTGAATTATCTGAGAAATGGGTGAAGGTTTCTAAGCATTACAGGGTGGATGTTGTTACCCCAATTTTGACCTCAAGTAGTGGTGGGCATGCCTCTTACGATGATAAAATCTTAAGAGTAATGAAAAAGATGACTGATAGTGAGGGTCTCACCTCTATTACCCCAAAGGGGATAGAACACAAGGATTATTTCAATCTTCCTGGGAATGTGTCTACCAGATCATTATCTATGGTGCCATTGAAGGTAGATTTAGGTATCATTATAATTTTTAATTGGGATAAGTCTCAATCTAAGTTGGAGACTGGTGGTGACTCTGATTATGGAAATTACACGTCATAATATGATCATTATACTTGATATTTGTTCGTGTGAAATATTCTCCTTGAAATGCACTATTTTCCACTTTTTTGCACTTGTTCATTCTTATTAACAAAAGAAAGAAGATTTTATCCATGTAGGACTTGTTTGGAAAACATAAATAAATATATATATATTTATATTATAATATAATATTATATATATATATATATATTATAAATATTTTATTTTTTATATATTTATTTAATTTTATTGTATAGATTTTATAATACAATATTAATAATAAATTAATCTTGTGTATATATATATTTTAAATATGCTACTTATTACAAATTATAAGAATGTTTTTAATTGGTTTTTATTATATTTATGTCCATACATGATATAATATAAATTTATTTAATTAGATATATTTGAATATAAATCATAAAATGAATTCATAGTATTTTTAAAATCCAACATAATTTTTATTATAGCTTGAAAAATTGTTGTAATAATAATAATAATATTTAAAATTATTATTGTTACACACAAACACACATATTTACAAGTATATAAAAATATACATATATATATAATTAATTATATATATATATATATATTATATACAAAGATAAATATTTATATACATAGAAAAATATATTAAATTATATATTTTCACACGCACAAATATATATATTTATATATAATAATAATATACTTCAAGATATAAATAAAATATAATTAGTGTATTAATATTTCAGTTTGAGTCGTTCGAGTGCTGGAGGTGTGTAATGAGAACCTTCCCATACAATGTTCAAATTCCCTTAGATGCCCTTTTACAACAAAAGGGTTGGGAGGGATGTGTGGAATGGGTTTTGTGAGCATGTGGGGGGTGTTTGAAGGAATATTTCATGATACACGGATAACCAGGATTCATGGGTGATGGGGACTACGGGTCAAGAACGAACAATTGTGGGTCCCTAATGAGGTTTTCATACGAACTAGCAGGGTGTATCAGGGGAAAAAAGGAGTGTTAGGGGAATGGTTGGTGGTTTTTGTGGATAAGGAATGGGATGTCCTAATGAAAATTGGGGGTGATAGTGGATTCATGAGGGGTCCTCTTGTGGACAATATGATGGTCAAAATAAATTAAATTAATGTAGCGTTTATGGTATGTTTGTAACCACCAATTAAAATGGTGTTTGAAACTCAATTCGTAAAGGTTTAAAATGACCCTAAATTGATGATTGAATTTGTGGATGGTTAGAACCAAACCTAATTAATCAATTTTTGGTACATTTCGGTAAAAAAAATTAGGACCATGCTAACAAACAAGGTGATCATATTCAGGTACTAACTTTTGTTGTCGATAATTTTTTTAGAGAATGAAAAATGACATCACCATGTATTTGAAGAATATAGGACTAACCATCGAATATGGAAAATAATACTAATAATTATTGAAAAGGATGATTGTATTATTAATGATTATTGATGGAAGAAAATGGTCATTAGATTCACTTTGGATATGGTTTGGAATAATAGATTGTAATGGAGAATAATCAAAGTCTTCACGACTAAAATATTAATTGTGATGATGATTTATTGATCTTGTAGTTCCCAAAAATCAAATGTATTTAGAAATATTTTGATGCAAGATTGATTAATGAATGCAGGACTGTTAGATATTATAATACTTTCATTTAGATTGATCGGATATGGATGGAAAAAAAGGAAAAAAGGTATTGGAATTTGTATTGATCCTAATAGTAATAGTTCTTATCGTAATCTGTGAAATGATATTTAAGCCAATTAAACTATGGAAAATCTTATCTAGAATGAGAAATAATGAAATATTTTTTTGGATTGAAATTTGTTTGCTAGAGTTTTGGGAACATAAAATACATTCCATTGTAATTCAGACGATGCTAATGTTGACCTTAAATATATTCAATGTCCATAAAAAGTCATGATACTAGAATAATTTTATGAATGATGGAGTTTTTTTAAGTCAAATATTCTCAAACTGGTCCATAAAATTCCGTATTTCATAGTATTCAATAGTGGTAGAATTTGTTTGTTTGGGAGAAGTCAGTAGATCCATATTTAGAAGATAAAGACCAACTATAATTTGATTAGAATTATTCTATATGTCAATTTTATTAAGACGCATTGTATTATAATTTATTCCAATTTATATATCTAAAGAGAATAATAATTATATGTGGCTGAATTTCTCCATTCATATGGATTGACAGAAGAGAAGAATGAAATAGATGGATGTATTGTTGAGGGGGAGCTTGAAATTCAAGGAGGAATATTGTTTTCAGTGGTTTGTATATATACTTTTAATGAAGCAAAAAAATCGGAATAGAGTTTTAGAAGAAGTTAAATGTTTCATATTTCTTAATTTATTATTATATAGTTGGTACATAACATCGTATTGAAGTAATCGAATTGTGAAAATAGATAAGTAAAATCAGATCTAGAATGATGTTCGAAAATAATGTCTGTAGGGAGATGAAGTGTATAGATTATCAGAGAACAATTGACAAGAAACAGTAAGAGATTAAAAGAATTGATGAAGTTAGAAATTTATTTGAAATTAATGGATACATGAAAATTTGTAGAATTTGGTTGACCAGGAAACCATTTCACATTATCAAAACAACTACTCTTGGGTCACCAAAAAACGACAAGAAGTACAATGTAATTTTTCTATGGACTATTGTTCAATGTGAAGATTAGAGAAGGAAGAGTGCTAAATAATTTTAGAGAGAGAAAATAATTTTATATATTGATAGTTTTAAGATGTTTCAATGTATAGAAATGAAAGAAGATAAGACAAGATCGAAATGTACTCAGTTGATCATCATATTCTTAGGATTATCGTAGTCATATGTTTATCATATTCTTCTTGTGATCGTATTCATATTTTCATTTTACCAGGCATGATAATTGGATCGAGATTTTAATATTTGGATTCCATGACTGAGTAAGAAGAAATTGTTCATTGAATCAATCGTATTCACTAAAAAAAGTGTTTTTACCGAAATAAAATTATTGACAAATAATATATGTGTTGGTGAAAATGATTAATTCCAATAGATATTTGGTTTTGTCAGTATTAATTTAAATTACCAACATTTGTTTTTATTGACAGGTATATATGTTGGTATTAACTAATTAATACCAACAGATCTTTTACCAGTACATGAATCTGTTATTAATAACTATTATTACCAGCAGATATTTTACAATTTATTTTCTTTTCAATAAATTGTTTTATAATAAAATTTTATACAAATAACTGAATATATATATATATATATATATATATATATGTATAACAAAAAATCAATTGTTAATACAAATATACATCTACACATAGAATTAAAGTAACTATTAAATGAAAAATATTTGTTAGAATGAATACATACATAAATAAAAACATATATATATATATATATATATATATATATATATATATCATGTGGGTATCTATTACCATATTACCTGGTTTTTTTGGACGTCACACCTGATTAGTAATCAACTTACTAATGGTGGAAAAATTAAAGGGCATTCGTGTTAGTACAAAGGAACCATTATAAATATATTTTAAATATTATCATCCATCTTCAAAAAAAATAACATGTACAAGATAATTTAGAATCAATTCTAAATAAATTTTAAAAAACATCTTTAAAAAATATTCGAAACAAATAAATAAATTTCAATTTAAAAATATCAGCATTTAGAATGAATTCAAAATATATTTCAAAATATATTTTTGATAATAATAGAAATGGTTAAAAAAATTAAAATAGGGTATTAACCCAGAGATGCGCTTGAAGCCTTGAATCCCGGCCTACCTATCATTTTGTCGTTCCGCCTTAGGGTATTAACCCAAGGGACGCGTTTGGATCCCCGCCTCACTATCATCCTGCCGTTCTGCCTCAGGGTATCAACCCTAGTGACGCGCTTGAATCCCCTCCTCCCTATCGTTCTACTGTTCAGTCATTCCGTCGTTCCGCCTCCCCACCTCTATATCATTCTGCCTCCGTGGTTACGCCTCCCCACCTCCCCACTTCCCAACCTCTCCGTCACTGCCATCCTAAATCCTCTCTAGCAACTATCCTAAATCCGCCTCTGCCACCATCCTAAATCCTTCCCTGCCACCATTCTACCCTATTCGATCAATGTCTCACCATGCGCCTGATCTCTTACTTCCTTATGTGGATTCAATCCTCAATCACTAACGTTATAATCATAGTAAATATCGAGGAGCGTGCATTTGGTGTTTGGCGAAAATGCCGAAGTTTCGGGGACAACTCCTACTGCCAGAAAAAATCATTTACAGAGGCCTTCTTGTTCTGGTGGATACATTCGAGCCATGAAAGGCATGTCTGATGGAAGCTCAAAATGAATTCAAGGATCTGGTCCCACTGGTGATGCAAAATTGGTTGAAATGATTAACTCTGTTATCATTGATGGCAGTACATCCGTCAAATGGGAAGATTTCGCTGGCCTGGATAAGAAAAACAAGCTTTGATGGAAATGGTTATCCTACCAACTAAAAGAAGTTACTTGTCCACTGGCCTTCGAAGGCCTCCGAGAGGTTTACTTATATTTGGTCCACCTGGAAATAGGTATACTATGCTTGCCAAAGACATAGCCTCTGAGTCAGATGATACATTTTTTAGTATTTCTGCATCTGTTTTGATATCAAAATGGGTAGGGGAGGGTGAAAAGCTTGTTCGAACTCTCTTCATGGTTTCCATATCATGACCGTCATCTGTAATTTTCTTTGATGAAATGGAAAGTATTTTGTCAAAAAGGTTAGCTGATGAACATGATTCTAGAAGGCGACTGAAATTTGAGTTTTTAGTTCAGTTTGATCGGGTGGCCTCCAATTCTGACGATGTCATTGTTATTTGTGCGACTAATATGCCACAAAGATAATGTAGTTATGAAGGGATTGGTGAAGAGAATCTATATACCTTTACCAGACCACAATGTCCGAAATGTTCTTTTGAAACATAATCTCAAAGGGCCAAGTATTTTCTCTACCCAGCTCTGACATAGAACGACTGGCGAAGGATACATAAGGGTATTCTGGAAGCGATCTTCAAGCATTGTGTGGAGAAGCTGTCATGATACCAAGCAGAGAACTCGGTGCAGGCATTCTCACTATGCAGCCAAATTAGAATAGATCACTGAGGTTTGAGTATTTTGAAAAGGCTATGGGTGTGATCAGACCGAGCCTACAGAAGGATGGGCATGTGGGAGCAACTTGATCCGTGGAATCAAGAGTTTGGATCTAATTAAGGAATCGGTAGATGTACCTTCCTATCTTATCCCTTTGTTCTCCTCCATCCCTCACATATTGTTTCATCAATAGCTTGATAAGAGGAAGGGGTAGTCATCAAGCTTTATTTCAGCATCATGGAGCATCATTAACATGGGAAAAAAATCCACGGTTCACATTCTTTTATCTTTAGTCAACACTTTAATTGTATGGTGAAAAATCTGTGGATACTAAAACCTAGGATATTGTTGTTATTATCAATATGGAGGTTTGGTCTACTGAATGAAACATCATTGAATAATCACAATCCTAGTGAAAATGAGTTTTGTCATCATTATTGTCGTGTTCTGAGTATGGATTCATGCTTATGCTACTTATTCAATCATCCAATATAGGGGTTTCCTGAAGAATACGAAGGGTGATTTTTCTAGGCCTCAAATGAATGTGGTGGATAAGTTTTTCATGGTTTAACTTTATATATGTGGGTTGCCTTGATAGTCCCAGAAATAATTTATTCCATACATTCTAATACGTATGAGAACGTGGTTATTTCATCACCATAGAATCTTGATTTCATAATTTTATATCATCAGTGAATGGTTTTTTCTTTAAAATGGCATGTGATGTTAAACACTTGAGACTATGAAGTGAACCTTCCTCTAATGGTCGGGACTTGTTTGGAGCGTTTAGTTTGATTCAAGATGTCTACATCTTTCTCAAATGTGTTGTCTGTACACTTGAAGATAATGGTTGTTCCTCATCTATTAGGTTGTCTTTGCATAAATCTGTTATGTATTTGTTTGTCTATACACTAGCACATAATTCATCTTAAATGAGTTGGGTATTAGGTTGTCTATACACAAACAAATGGATCTACCAGGTAATTCTAAAATGGGTTTTCTATACACTTCTATATGTCTAAAGCTTTCTCAAATTGTTTTTCTATACAAAATTTGGAATAACAGGTAATTCATCTGAGTTGTTCACTTGTAAAACCACTTGTTATTCTGTCAAAGACTCAGGCTTGATGCATAGATCACAATTATTGGTTTTTTAACTGGATGATGATATATGTCTCTATTATAACTAAATTATTTACTTGTGTCAAGTGCGTGGTAGTGTTTTTGGAAATTTCATCAAAAGAACCAAGCATTGGAAACTTCAAAATAACAAAGCATTGGAAACTGACAAAGGCTTACTAGTCATTTGTAATATCAATGTAAAATTTAATAAAAAAAACTACAGGTGTTGTTGTGGTCACTGGTTATATACTCTTCTTGTTATTTTTACAAGATGCATTATTATTTCTAAAGCTTCATTGGATTTCCATTTTTATTTATTTTATAATCATATTCACTTTTTTTATTCAATTCCTTGGGGAGATTTAGTTTCTCGAAAACCATGGATGATTTGAAGTTAGCGATGATGATATGGTTAGATTATTTAATGCCATGTTATGTGCTCATAATAAGGAAAAACACTAAAATGATTTCTCCTCATGATCGAATTGAATTCAATTCAAAGTTTACTAATAAAATGAGAGGACAAATGTCTTTATGTGGCAAAAAGTTTGGTTTTGTTAATCCTTTTTTCAATGGGTCGGGTGATGTTAATAATTACATGGGAATGATGACTAATTTTGTTTTAAAATATAGATTTATATGTCTCTAGTGGATTAGAAGAAAAATTTTATTGAAGATATTGACATGGAAATGAAATATTCCATTTAATCCATAATAATGTGTGTCATGAATATCCACAAGTTTTAGGTTCATCGGTAGTTGGTTATGGGTTGCGTAGAGCAGTCAAGGCCTACATGTTTAAGGTAAAAAATTGAGGCATATTTACTATTTGAGTGTTCACAATAACCTCATCTCATTCCCATACTATATCTTGATTTATGAATGCACTTTTTTATTTCATTAGTTGGTGATAGAGTGTGTTCACGTTGACCTCTTTTTTACCATAATATCATTCTTATACCATGGCATAAAATTTGACACCACAACTTGATTTCAAAGAAATACTCAAGATGACTTAGATTACATGGAATGAAATGAGATCCCAGATATGGTCAAGCACATGATGGATGCTAGAGGAGTATGTGGAGCATCTTGGGTTTCTATTTTTTGTTTTGTTTTTTACATCTTGTGTTTCTGTTTGGAATGTAAAAATTGAGTCCTTGTTTAGAATGTACAGCTTAAATTCATTCTTGAGTTTATGACATTTTTGATTAATGAAGCAGGTTGATGTTGGAAGATCATGGATGGATACTAAAGGAGTATGAGATGCATCTTGGGTTTTTGTTTTTTTAACAGGTTGACTTTTTATTTTGAATGTACATCTTGAAGTTCTGCTTGAGTTTCTGTTTTTTTTCATATGTTTTGATTATAAGTTGGTGAAGTGATGCTTTTCTGCAGATTTATTACTGAAGTAGGTTGATGTTGGAAGACCATAGTTGGATGCTGGAGGAGCATGAGAAGCACCTTGGGCCTCCCAGCATGGTGGTGGATCAGGATGTGGATGAGACTATACCAAAACCTCCTCTCTGGCATAGATGGAGCGTTGGCATGGATGGGGCGTTGAAGCTAGAGCTGACTAGATGACATGGATGGGTCTCTTGGGGGTGGATCTTATTGGGGGGAACCAGCATGGGGGAATTGGGGGATATAGTTTTTTATATGAAATTTCATTTTTAATATAATTTTTTTTTCTAATATTGAATATGTGTTAAAATCCTATTCGGTTTAATATTCAAAACTGATGTATTATATATGACAAGATATTAAATATAATACAGAATTTTACTAGCATTAAAAATTTATAATTTTTATTCAAATGTAATTTATAAAAAAATATATATTTATTATATATTGGTAATATTATTATCCATAGATAAATTTGTCACCATAACATGCTGCTAAACACTTTAACCAACATATATATTATCTGTTGGTATAATTATAGTTGCAACATATTTATTTTATTTGTCGGAAAAACATTTAGCCACAGAGTTTTTACCGACAGTTTAGTAACAGGGACATATATGTTGGTAAAACATTTTACTAACAGAAAATTTAGTTTTACCAATAAGTATGCCCCCATTGGAAAAAGAGTATTTTTTTAGTGATTCTAGCATATTTATATCTATCGTATTGGGAAATCAGATTAGATGATTGGATTGAGAAGATCAAACTAGGCAGTCAGACTGAGTTCAATATTGAAGTTCATGTTGTTCTTACCAATGTTTGGTTAAGAAATTAAAGATTCATAAGACATTATTACATTTCTGGAAACTAATACAATAAGCACTAGTAACATGTTTTCTACACAACCATTGTATTATCCCATTTGTGCTTGATTGTGAACACACACTATTGGGCTATTTACATAGTGATACATGATTGTAAGGTCATATTGTACTCATTGTATTCAACATAAAGAGTATTGATTTCTAATGGATTGTCTGGTTTTTATAATTTCTATACAATACATGTGACGTAGAAATTCTAATTTTATAGTGAACTTTATAAATACATGTGTTCATTTGGATTTGTGTTTCAATTTTTTTAATAGATATTAAAATAATTAATAAGAGGTTAAGATTGATTCATTTTCATGGAAACATATAAGAATAAGTATCACCTATTCATCCCATCTACCAATTAGAGATATAATTATTCGGACTGGGCACTTTCAAATAGTATTATAGTGAATGGTCCTCATCGCGTATTCTTTACTTTTGTAGAATTCTAATTGTGTTATTAGTAAATGTATTATTTTTCGATTGAATAAATTATCATCTATTATTTTTTCTTCAAGAAGAAATAGATTGGTTTCCTCCAATTGATTATACATTTCCTCTTACAATTTTAGTTAAGATTAATATTAATAATGATAGAAAGAAAAGGTATTATTTATTATCATGAATTCCAAAAAGTTGAATTCCTAATGTTTGAAGGTGTTTCCCCATCTAAAGTTATATTGGATATATTGTAAAACATATATGAAGGAAATAAAAAAGTTATGAACAAAAAATAGTAGATCTGTAGATTGAAGTATAATGATTTGAAGATGGGTGAAAATGAATCTGTCGGGTAAATATTTTCTATGGTGAATGATATTGCCAGGACTATTATATATCATTGTGAAATATTTTAATATTCTAAAGTTGTATAAAAGATCGTGTGATTTATTCATGATATGTTTGATGAAAAATTTTATTCATTAGATGACCAAGACTCTGAAACATTGTCTCTTAAAGATTTTATATCACTCTCATCACTTATGAAATGAGAAGGGAATACCCTATGAAAACTAAAACAAATTTTGATTGAGAGATATCTTCTAAGGCTGCAATGAATGAAAAGTAAAAGAATATTCTTATGAAATATGAAGATATTGAATATAATTCCAAAAAATTAGGAATGTAAAAATATTAATGAAATTTTATTATTGTTTTAAAAAATGTGAAAATAGGTACATCAAATTACAATGGGAAAAATCCAATGAAATTTAATGAATATATAGGTACTGAGAATATTTTGGATAATTTTAATCAAATAAATAATGAATAGGATATTAATAAAAAGGAATCAAGGCCAAGAGTAACTTTGAAGAAATAGGGAAATGATGGAAAATTATATTCTATAGGGAAATATAGCAAATTATACAAACCCAAAAGAAGAAGATTCAAATAAATAGATGATGAAGAAGAAGGTTGTGATGCTGAATCCAAAAAATCTATATATCTTGGTGTTAAAAATTCCATTATTTACATATAGAATAATGAAGAATTATAATGAATTAGTTATAATGAATAATAAACTAAACATGAATTTATTTTGGAAGAAGAATTTTACAAATGTCTTAGAAATATTAGAATCTTGAAAAGAAAAATAGAAAGTTACAAGATGAATGATCCACAACAAGAAATCAAGAATGTTTTTTCAATGATATGGTTCAGATGGTAATAGAGATATATTATTTGAATAAATATCTTGAGGAAAAAAATAATCGTAATGAGTATCTATATTTGAATAAGAAGTAAAAGGAAAATGATATGGAACTCATTCAACAAAATCAACCAAAAGATGAAAATAAAAATAAGAGTTTTAAAAAATATACTTTTGAATTTTGTAAAATATATCCAATTCATAAAACTAAGAATGACCGACAAAATCTACCTTCAAATGTTGAGAAGAAATCTCTTAGTGTTTCTAAAAAAGAATAGTGCTATGAAATTAATCTATGTGGAGAAAAATAACAAATATGGGAAATCGAAAGTCTCTAAAAACCTCTAATTGGAAAAATATGAATATAGAAAATTTTATAATACTATTTTTTGATAAATCGGAAAAGAATATTTTTGTTAATTATAGGAGGATTGGTGGCTTCGAATACAAAGAAAAAAAGGTTACTTGGAAAAGTATTCACAATTCTGTTTTATATGGATGTTTTAAAAGAAAATTATCATAGAATGGATAATTATAGTATTTTAATAGATTCATACATATTATAAATATGTGTTGGGTCAAAATATAATATTACTATTACAACATAGGTTGTTAAAGGTAATGGTTGAGGGGGAGTCAATTTACATAAAACAAAAACCTGAGAAGGTTGGTTTGAACATTAAAAATTGGTTACATCAATTATAAATAATTTTTTTAATGTTGTGAAGAAACAGGAAACTATGAAAAAAACTTATTTTATTTTTATCAACTCAGAAAATGTTTCTTTAATATTATCATAATCCAAAAGTGATGAAAAAAAGGATGATGAAAAAGATCTTGTTCTCGAATACTCTTTAAAATCAACTAAAAGACAATGATTATGGATTATTGATAGAGGTTATTCTTCTCATATGACATGTTATTTTATGGTTCTGAATAATTAAATGATTTTAAGGATGGAATAGTTAAATTATAAAATGATTAATATATAATAATCAAGGGTGTTATGTGAACCTACCTTTGAAAAGAGAATCTAAAATCCATGAAAGCTTTGTGTGTTCATGGGATGAGAAACAATTTTTTAATTATTTAACAATTGTGTGATGAGGGTGATAATTTTATCAATATAAATGAATGATTTTTTATTGAAAAGTGAAGAATATGGAAATATAGTTACAAGATAATAATTTACAGAAGAGAATTGGTTTTAAGTAGGTGATATAAAATACTCTTATTACTAAAGTATGTTTGAATGGAAAAATTTGTGGAATAATAGGAAGGGAAATTTTTTTCAAACAAACATGATAAAATTGTAAAAGAGATATAATTACAATGATATTCATGATTTCCCTAGAATAATTGTTTTGATTTTTACTATTTTCTAGAAAAGTGATATTTGAAAATCAATGCATAAGAAAGTTTAGATTGGTTGAAAACAACACATGGATCCAATTCAATTTGATATCTATGGGACAATAAGAATTAAATCATCAAATGGGGATGAGTACTTCTTTACTTTCATTTATTATTTTATTCACATTTATTTTGTTATGTATATGAATCATAAATTGGATTCTTTGTAAATATTTTAATGTTACATAAGGAATGATGAGAAGGAATGTAAGTATTCAGTAAAGAAGAACAGAACTATCAAAGTTGGTGATTACATATGTTAAAAATTTTAAACTAATCATGGTAATATTGGATTTAAGAATGACGATAGTTCTCTATATACACATCATCCAAATGGGACTACTGAAGGAATGAATAGACATTTGGTGGAAATGTAGAGAACTGTGTTACTTAAACATAGTCATTCTCATTAATAATGGGGGAAAGCCACAAGTACTGATGTGCATATTAAAAACCAATGTTAATATAGACCAAAAGGAAATATGAATCCTTTGGATTTTTTTTATTGAAAAATTATATCATTTAAGCTCATGAGTATTTTTAAGAGTCCACACATTATAAAGAAGAAAAGTGGACATTTTTGAATGTTTGAGGAAGAATGTGAAGATGAAATTTTTAATGGATATGCCCTAGAAGAAAGATGATAAACATATTGTAATAAATAAACTAACATAATTATTGATTATATTTATGTAAAAATAATTTAAAAGGCAAAAGGAGATAAACATTTTTATGATAATGAAGAATTTGATATTTAAATCGTTGATAACAATTCTGATAAGGATACAAATAATTTTAATTCGATTCAAAGAGAAGAATCAGATTCAGCCATTATTAGTGACGAGGAGGCTACTCCAAAATCTCATCCTATACTGAGGAATCAATTTCAAGCTCACAATATCATTGGATATTAACTTCAAAAGGTTCAAACAAGAAGATGAAAATGTTATTACACAAAATTATTTTAATTCAAAACTGGATCTGAATAAGGTAAAATAAGCTTTTAAGTATTCAGAATGGAATCTAGCTATGAATGAAGAGTGATATCTGATTGAAAAGAATGGTACATCAGAACTAAAACCCAATACAAAACACAAAAACATTATCTATAAAAACTAGGGTCATTAATACAATCTAAATGAAGAAGGTTAAGTGAAATAAAAACAGAAACATTTCTTCGTAAATTGTATTTAAAAATTGATGGTATTTATTTTGATCAAACCTTTTCTTCAGTTTTAATATTATAATACATCGGAATTTTTATTTTCAATGCTACACAACAAGGTTATGAGTTTATTCAAATGGATGTTAAATTTGTATTCTTGAATGGTAATCATGATGAGGAATTTTATGTGGAACTACCATGTGACATTGTTGTTGGAAAAATTGAATGTTGTGTGTGCAGAATGATAGAGGACATGATTGAGCTAAAAAATCTCCAAGAGAATGCTATTTCGGATTGGATACATGTTTAAGGAAGACTATATTCCAGAAAGGATGAGATTATATTAATATTAATATTATGAAAATTCAAGAGTATTTCGTCATTTTTATTGTTTATGTCGATGATATTGTCTTTATTGGGAAGGATGAATGATGTTGTTTATGATTTTTTAAAGAGATGGGAAAGTCGTTTTAAATTTCAGTTTGAGGGGAAATGAAATAAATTCTTGGGATACAAATTTTTCAAAGGGATAACCCAATTTTCGTTGTCCTGGAAATTATTCTAAGGATCATATTAAGAGGTTTAGCATGTAAAACTGAAAACCCATTTCCTCTATAATTTTATTGGGAAAAAAGTTGAAAAAATACAATGATGGAAAATAAGTTGAGCAGAAATAAATATGGAAGATGATTGGAAGTTTGTTGTATTTGACTTCATCAAGATGTGAAATTTTTGATTCTATTACTTTATATTTTAGATTAAATTCTGATCATAAATAAAAACATTTAACTGCTCGAAAATTAATTTTTAGACACATCAATGGTTGGAATTTTTTTGGAATCATGTATAATAGCTCAAAAAGTGTTGATTTGTTTGGTTATTTAGATGGTGATTGGGCAGGAAATGTTGATGTTAGAAGAACTGCTTCTAGTGGGGTATTCCATCATGGAATGAATTGTGTTAGTTTGGATTCCAATAAACATAATTTAATAAATCTTAGTATGCATGAAACTTATTATGTTTCTTCCATTGTACCCACTACTCAACTTATGTGGATGAAATCTCAATTAGATATTTTTTTATTGAAGTGATTTTAAAAATTCTCTTGTGTTCAGATTATCCAAGTACAATAAATCTCACCCAATATAACATTATAATTAAATACTAATAGATATAAAATATCATTTCATCACAGAGAATGTGGATAATAATGAATTGAATATGGAGTATATTCCTGCATCCAAACAATTTTTTTCCCTTTTCAAAAATCCATTACTAAAGGAATTATTTTCTAAATTTAGGTTGACCATTGGCATCCAACCACTTTCTCATCAATGTTGAGTTATGTTTTTTCACCTCTATCGTCTTACATTAGGATAATGTTTTCTGGGGTTAGATTTCAATTGTTCCATAAATCAATGTTTTTTAATGCATGTAAAAATGGGTTTGTTGGGATTAATTTGTGAATCCAGCACTGTATATGTGTGTGAACAATTAAAATATTTTATTGGAGTGGTTTTAGGAAACAATTTTTTGTATTCCTAAGAAATTGAAGATGGCTAGAAAGTTGAGGAAGAATATTATGAATAAAAATTGATATTTTTTTATAAACATTTCTTGTGGACAACATTGTTTTACTATTAATAATTCTTGTATTCTACAATTATTTAGATCAAATTTCCATAGAATTTTTTATATGTAATCCATTTTTTTAGGATGCAATGTTATGTGATTCATGAAACATGGTTTAGAAAAAAATCCGATGGGGATATTTTTTGGACCAAGTTGAGGAGGAAGGTGATCATATTTCGGTATAGTTATTTGTTTTTAAGGACATTTTTAGAAAATGGAAAAACATCACATTTTATATTTGAAGAAAATCAGACTAACCATCTTATTATAGAAATCAGACACAAAGTGCATTAAAAGATCGATCAAATATAAGATGAATCCTGAGGGAAGTAATGGTTCATCGGATTCAATTAGTATTCATTTTGGAAAAAGTGGTCATAATAGAGAAGAATAAGAGTCTGCATGACTGTGATTTTAAATGTGATTTGACTTTCCTAATAATGGAGTTCTCATTAATCAAATTTATTTTGAAAACATTTGATGAATGCATGATGAAAAAAGGGGGAGTTAAAGAGATAATGATAATCATATTTAGATACATCGGATATGGATGGTAATAGAAGAATGTTGGTGTAGATTGTATTTAGCAAGATCATAATCATTTTGATCTTAATTAGTCTAATCATATTCTAACAAATTGAAATCTGGATAATTGTATTTAAGATAAGAAGTAAAAATTGATGTTTTTGGAATGAATGATACTTGCTAGAGTTTTGTGAATTTGAATTACTTTCCATTATATGTTTGTTTCCTCTTTAAATGGGGAGGACCTTGTTTGATTAAGGTTCAAACTTTCCAATTAGTTTCTAACAGGTTTATTCGTATAACTAGAAACCTCCAATGATTCTACATCCATTTGAACCTAATTTCCAAAGGTAGGATCCCATAAATTGTGGACTGATGAGGATTAAGGATTTGAATTGGTCAAGAGGATGGAAGGTCGGACTCATCACACCTTTTTTGGGGAATTATAGTCTACTCCGGGGCTCTTTTATAGATTTCAGTCATGTTCATGAATTCGAATTAATTTACCAATTATGAAAATGAGTTCTTCCATTAGATCATGAAATCAATGATTGATATGTATGGGATTTATAAAATATCTTATATGTATGTGAGGATCATCCTCAATAGAGAATCATCCATATTTATTAGAGATTCTTAGTCCATGGTATCCTTCAACACATTATATAGAAATCACTTGGTCATTATGATGACCATGCTAGTTTTAAAGCCACTCAATGGGGCACTTAAAGTTTATCTTCATTCAGAAGGACGAGGATTATTTTAGAGTTGGGATTGTACCCGTAGATGGGATACCTACATATCCTTGTTAAAGAGGAATCAGAACCCATGTAGTTCGGGAATTAATATATAGTTTAACGTCATATGGGATAGATGAGAATTAAGGGTGATGGGCTTGAACCTTATAAAGGATTCCTACGTACACTACTTTTAAGGCAGAGATCAAAGTCCATGTAGTTCGTTTAAGAATTGTGGGGCTTATTTATGATTAAAAACCTAAAGAAATGTGTCATGGTTACTTTCACACTCTACGCTCATGTGATTCTTGCTCTGTTTGGGAAACAAGAGGTATCAGAAAACCTGACGATTTGTGCCACAAAAGATGTGGTCATAAGGAATGATATGAGACTTATGTATGTGTGATTTACAAAGTAGGTGAACACTATTATTTACTCCTATAAATAAACCTAGGAACAATGTCCATAAATATATATGTTCTTTATGGAGATTCGGATAATCTGACATGGGGCCTACTTCTAAGAAGGATGCCCAAATTAGGGGGGGGGGACTTGGGGCTTACTCTTATAGATGATGCCCATTAACAGGTTCTATAAAGACATTCGTGCTTTAAGGAGATTTAGATTCTTAATTTGGGGCTTACTCCTAAGGAGGATGCCTAGATTAAAGGGGACTTTAAATTATGATTGGGGCTTACTCTTGAGAAGGATGCCCAAATCAAAAGAAATTAAGACTGGGGCTTACTCCTGAGAAGGAGGCCCAATGTTTAAAGAGATTTGTAACTTGGGAATTACTCCTGAGAAGGAGGCCCAGGTTAGGGAACTTGGGGCTTACTCCTAATGAGGATTCCCAAATTAAAGATCTTCTCATCTTAAAGGATGAGGTTGAATGAAGGAAATCTATAACCTTAGTGACATAAAGTTATGTAAATCGCAAGGTTTTGAGATATGTTCCACAGAATTCTTTTCAGATAAGGAATCCAACAAAGGAACCATTCCATGAATGGATTTGAAGAGGGTTTTCAAGGCTAAATCTTTAAGAGGAGAGGTGGATTTGAATAAAAGAGTTTGAATAGGCAGGAGGGGCACCCAAAAAGAGGCAGGTGCACAAGTCTCGTTTGGTCGTGCAAGTCCTGGTCGCGCAAGTATACTTGTGCGACATGGGTGTACTTGGGAGACAATTAACCAATAGGGTATTACTTGGGTAAGACTTGGATCAAGCCCTTACTATTTTCACTAAAGGCTTCTAAAAGGGTGGCACACAAGTTCTATTGAATGGATAAGGTGGCGCGCAAGTGTGGCCATTTCCCATAAGGTTTATACACTTAGGCGCGCAAGTGTTGATGAATTTCAACACTTAGGACTTGTTCCCCATATTTAGATCTTACATTCTAGGTAAGAAATTACCTTATAAGTGGTCTAAAGACTTCAAGAAAAGGATAGGTTACTGAGAGCTTAAATCTGACTTTTGGATTTTTTTCATCCATGAAATGGGGGGCCCACAAGGTGTATTTATAGGCCATTGAGGACCTTATGCAAAAATAAAATAGGGAACTCAAGTCACCTACGTGACCAATATGTGGCACGCATGTATACTTGCGTGACCATAGTGAAACTTGAGTAACCCATGCTTAAATAAATCCTTGTTCATGCCTTTGTAAATTTTTGATATTCTTCAAAGGATGAATCTCTTTGTGCTTAAGTTATTCCCCTTATTCAGTCATTTAGAATTTGAGACGGAAATGAGCATAAAAAAAGTCCCCCCTTAGAGTGGGATCTGAAAAGGGAATGAGGATTTGACTCTGAGGTAAAGGATAAAACCAAGGAATTTGGCCATGCAGGTACGAGCGTGCAAGTAGCAGCACGCAGGTACGAGCCGCACAGGGTATGGCGCGCAGAGGTTCAGCCTTTCCTATAAATACGGGTGGTACTTTCGCACAAAGCACCTAACTTTCAAATCACTTCACTCTCGTCGCGTAAGTGGGATCTCGTTCTCGAAGGTTCTGCTATCCGTGGTTCATTGCTTCTTTGTGTCGCGCTTCTGCAGAGGTATTTGGACTTGCACGGTGATACCTATGTGCCCATACTTGTGAGACCGGATTAGACTTGAGCGCCAACATTGGACTTTCACGCCTCAATTCCTTAGCCATTTTTTCAAATTTCTCCACAAATTTTATGAAAAATCAACTTACTTAAGAGTTAATTATTTGACCTTTGTGCAGATTTAATGGCTCCTAGAAGAATTGTAATGGCTAATGAGTTGTCTATAAAGAGGATTGATGACATGATGAGCATCGTTGGCCATGATTACTATAATATTTGCGACAACACTCTCCTAGATTTGGAATAGTACTTGAAGAAGTATCATGTTAATTTCCCACAGAGCATCTACCTGCCTCTATAAGGCCGTGTTCATCTACAACGAGTCAACATTCTATATGAAAATAATTATATTCCAGAGATGCAGTCACACTGCTACCTCTCTATTTCAGTTATGATATGCATTAAAAGAAGCAATAATGTAGTGAACTTTCAAAATTTTCCTCTATTCCATTTCCTTGCAGATATAAAAATAGAAAACCCATGGGATGACATGTTTTCCACTGCCAGTTGGTGGAGAGAAGACTATCATGGTATTAGAACAATATCTGAAAAGAGAACTCTCTCCAAATTCCTCTTTACATCCGATTCTCCATTCTCAGATCCATGTATCCATCTTCCAATTCTCTTAGACAGAAACAGAGTCACTGTTTGATCAGCAGAAAATTTTCTCAAACCTCACTCAAGGACATTATTTTACAATTGTTCCAAGAAGAGATCGTATCACTACATCTCTTATTGTATCCAGTTGAATGAATGAATTCCAGGTGGATGCTAATGAAGCTCGAGATGTCATAAATCAAATAAATAGTTATATTGAAAGACTCTTGTAATTCCCGAAAAAGAGAAGAGCCTCTAGTCTATGGACATCCTTCTAACTCTTGTGCATCAATGAAAAAAACACTATCATCTTCAATCATTTGTGACTACATTATTTTGCTACCTGCTAAAAAAATTTACCTAACCAATGGGCCTAGTAAGCATAGTTTGATTTTTTCTAGGATTATAAAAAAAATCCTTCAAACATTGAATCTTTTTATTGCTCAATATTACCTAAATCATTCAAAATGAATGTTTAGTGAGATGAGACTTGAATTTTGTTTAAGGATTCCTTTTCTTTTGTTGGCAGTTTAAAGTCATGCACGCTGGACATAAAAAGGCTAATGTTTAAGGTTGAATAGCTTTAACTGAATGGATTAAAATTGACTCAATTACTCGATAATTTATCTGAAAACATATTACCATATTCTTGTATGGGGGAAAAAATTTATACTATGACTTAAGAAATTTTTAATCTAAGGAATGATATGAAAAAAGTTCTAAAAGGAATTAGAAGAAATATTTCCTATGAGTGAAGTTACCACTATTTAACAAACCCGTTAGTGGGTTGAATAATGCAGGGCCACTTATGGGCATTGGCTGCATTGTCAAATAATAGCATCTTTTCGATGACAGGTCTATTATGTAGACTACTAATACAAGGCCGACTAAGGGAACGTGCTGCCTAGTCAGGAAAAATACCTCTCTGAAATTTTAATTTTATATTGCTAAAAAAACCATGAATGTTTATGGAGATTCAAATTTTCTAAAGCATAGAGTCTGTTGTATGGAGAGAGGTACTTGAATAAGGAGAGGATATTTCCAATCAAGATTGTCAATGAATTGGATGAATGTCACTCCTGCGATGGTATAACCCAGACATAGGGAAGGGAAATATAAACCATAGAATTTAATACATTCAGATCATGAAAAAGAGTATGGGACAAATATGTTAAGGATGACTATTTTTTGCAGATCCCTACATATTTTCGTTGAGACAAATAAAAAAAAGAGGTTTTCCTCCCAAGAATTAAGTTACCACTATTTGACAACCCCATTAGGGGGTTGAATTATACAGGGCCACTTAAGGGAATTGGGTACATAGTAAAATAATAGCATCATTTGGCTGACTGGTCCATTATGTAGACTACTTATGCAAGGCCGCCTAAGGGCATGTGCTGTATATTCTGACAAAAGAATTCTCAGGTATCAAACATTTTGTGTCCAAAAGTCAAGAAAAGGGTTATTGAGATATAGAATTATTTAAGGTTAGGATTATGACACATGAAAATGAGTATTGTCCAATGCATGAAGGAAATACATAGACCAATGCTAACCACAATCATGTTTTAGATGGGTCCTGAATTGAGGTATTGGACTTGACTACGTATCCCATAAGGATGGAAATCAAGCCATACATAGTTCTTGAAAAATAGTTTAACGTCATGTTGGATGAGAGTGTAGGAGATCATAGTTTAGGGTCATAGAGTTCGAACCATAATGAGGAATACCCATTGTGTGTTTTATAAACCAGATATGAATGAAGACCAGGGTTTTCATTCCACATTCATGTTTTCACATGGGGAATTTTTAGCCAAGGGACTGAAAGTGGAATTTTGGGTTAGGCCTAAAGACTTGGGGATGGATTTGAGGGATGCTTGAACGTTCCTACATAACCCATAAGGATGGGAATCAAGCCATACATAGTTCATGAAATACCTTTTGGTACAGATTTGGTTCGAACAGGTGAAGGGTGAAAGGGGACTTTAGTGCAATGATGGTTTGTCCCAAGATTAAATGTTCAAAAATTGACATGTATGCACACAGTCTTTGGAGTATAACATAATTGTAGATCAATGTAAATAATGATTCCCTCTCAAGTGAGGGTGTCAAAGAATGTTTTAGTTTATTGTCATACAGGAAAAAAGTGTGAATAGTTTAATGTCATATAGCAAGGACGATGCTGAACCAATGTAAAAATATGGGTTCTGGGGGCGCCTTCATGAATCAACATCATGTGAGATGGAGGTGAACCGATGTGAATATATTGGTTTTGGGCTTTAACCTTAAGAGGTTGCCTACGTTCCTAGCCTAGAAGGAAAGGATCAAAGTACTCATAGTTCGATTGAAGAATGAATTGGTGGTCAAGTTGTTCTTGAGGAGAACGACCTAAAAATGCTGTTGGGAATTACGCATGTTTATTGTCACAGAGAGGGTGTTATGATTGAAGCTTACACTAATCTCACGTGAGTCATACTCTATGTAAGAAACAAGAGGTAAAAACAACCCTAACGATTCACAGTTTAATGTCATGGAGGACATCTAAGGGACTGAACACAGTTTAATGTCATGTTGTACAATGGAGGGACTATGTAGTTTAAAGTCTTGTAGTGAAGACTATGGGGACTGTGCAGTTTAAAGTCTTTCAGTGAGGACTAAAATACTTTAAGGTCATATTTATGGACCAATGCTGCACAATTTAGTGTCATGTAGTTAGGACAACATAGTTTAACATCATGTTGGATATGAGAGGGGACTATGTAGTTTAATGTCATGAAGTATGGACAAAAGAGGGACTATATAGTTTAACGTCATATAGTAAGGATGACACAGTTTAACGTCATGTCGGCCGAAATGGTGCTGTACAGTTTAGCATCATGTAGCTAGGATGTAAGGGTGATGTACAGTTTAACATCATATATCTAGTAAGTAAGGGTGCTATACAGTTTAGAGTCATGTAGCTAGGATGTAAGGGTGTTGTACAGTTTAGTGTCATGTAGCTAGAACGTAAGGTAATTGTGTTACACAAAATACATCTTCAATATTCTTGCATTATTTGGAGTCGTGATTAGTTCTCCATCCATTAGGATTAAAGAATAAGCTCCATTGGAGTAGACCTTATGTATTGAATAAGGTCCTTCCCACTTTGGATCAAGCTTGGGAGGTATCATTCCTGGTATCATTGGAGTTCTGAGGACCAATACCAACTCTCCTTAAATTAATGAACGAAGATGAACTTTTTTGTTGAACGCTCATGCTATTCGATTCTGATAGACTTCCAAGTGGTGCAGGGTGAACAATCATTTTCATCTAATCATTCCAATTCATCCAATTTCTTTAGAGATTGTTCATCTGTAGATGACTGATCACAAATGGCTACTCTGAGCGATGTTAATTGAACCTCAATAGGAAATACTGATTTTGTTCCATATACTAATGAATATGGTGTTAACCACGTAGCAGTGCGGGTGGTGGTTTGATAAGCACATAAAGCATGAAAAAGATTATCAGGCCATTATTTCTTATCTTTATCCACCATTTTTTGCAGTATGTTTGAAAGAGTCTTATTGAAGGCTTCTATTGGGCCATTGGTCACTGCATGATACCGAGATAAATGGTTGGATTTGATTTTGTATTCTTGATACAACTTCTTTACCTCGGATGAACAGAAGTTGGTGCCATTGTCCTCAATATGGTATGAGGGACACCAAATCTGGTAATGATGTTAGACTTGATAAAGCTAACAATGCTTTTAGAACTAACTTATTTTATAGTTATTGTCTCTTCCCATATAGAAAAGAAGTAAGTAACAGTATGAATATACTTAAACTACTTGGATGTAGCCGACGGGTAATGTACTACTACATCCATTCCCCATGTGGAAAATGGCCATGAGTATTTATCTGTATGATGAAAATATGGGGGTTGATGTATGAAGTTGGAACATACTTGGAACAAATGACACTTCTTATTGAAATAAACACAATCTTGTATCATTGAAGGCCAAAAGTATCCAATCCTTCGAATTTGATTAGACAGTCTATGTTCAGACTGATGGGCACCACAGACTCTTACATGCACTTCTTTCATGAAATCCATTGTCTCTTCACCATCAATGCATATGAAGATAATTCCATCCAAAACCACTTTTGTAGAGAATTTTATCTAGGTGATATGGGCTATGATAAAGAGTAAAATTAACCACACATCGCTGAACTTTTTCTTTCCTGGCTCTACCAGGTGGGAGTGTTCCATTTTGAAGGTATTCCCCGATTGGTGTCATCCATCCTGTTGTATAACCATATGGTTCAGAAATGGGACTAATTTCATTGATTTACTCTATTCCAATTTGAACATATAGTGAAACTGTCTGACGGTGGGAAATACGGATGATTGTTTCACCCTGATTTGGATCTTCTAGAGCTGTGGCTACATTATCCAATACATCTGCTTGAGAATTTTGTGATCACGGAACATAAGAAAATGTCGGTTCTGAAGGAAATTCTGCCATTAACTCTCTAACGTAATCATACAAAGAGATTAAATCATCTTTTATGATGGCATAATCCCCATTAACTTGTTTGATTACCAGGTCTGAATCACCTATAACCTTTATGTGATTCACTTGTGTCTGAAGTTCCAACTCCAATCCTATGATGAGAGCTTGATATTCTGCTTCATTGTTTGAATCGACTTCCCACAATAAGAAGGAATAGGATAACACTGCCTTTTCTGGGGAAATAAGTACAATTCCCAACCCAACTTTTTTGAATTTAGGATCATCCATTTTCTTCCCTATTGGACTTCTGGAAGCACCATCAAAGTACATTTCCCATGTTTGAATACTATCTTAAATAGAGAAGACTTCCTCATTAGGAAGTTCAATATCTAAAGATGTATCTTCTACTGAAGGGTGTTCAGAAAGGAAATAATCCAGATCTCTTCTCTTTATTACCTTTTGAGACACATACTGGATATCAAATTGCTGCAAAATATCTGCCCACCTTGCCAGACATCCTGTAAGCATTGGATGACTAAGGATAAATTTGAGCGGGTTATTGTGAGATACTAAATGGACATAATGATGTTGTAGGTAGTGTCTCAATTTCTGAACCACAAATATTAACTCTAGGCAAAACTTTTCAATACTTCAATATCATGTTTCTGCTTCAAGCATAGTCCGACTGAGATAGTAAAGACTGTTTTCATTCCCAACATCATTCTTTTGGGCAAGAAAGGCACTCAATGATCACTCTAAAGTTGTCACATAAATAATAAGTAGTCTTCCCTCAACAGGTGGCATTAATACCAGTGTACTCAAGAGATATTTCTTGAAAATATTGAATGCCTCTTGATATTCTTTAGTCCACGGGTAAGTGACCCTCTTCTTCATTAATTTGGTGAAGGGTAAAGATTTTCCTGCCAGATTGGTGATGAAACGAAGAATATATGACAACATTCCTTGAAGTCCTCTTAATTATTTCAAATTTCGAGGAGGTGACATACCAAGGATTGACTTTTTCTTCTCATGATCGACTTCAATACCACAATGGCATACAACAAAGCTGATAAATTGTCCTGAGGTTACCCCAAAAGCACATTTCAAGGGGTTCATCTTCAAATTGTGTTGTCAAATTTTATGGAATATGATTTCCAAATCAGCCATGTGATTAGAAAATTGTATGGAATTAACCACCAAATCTTCCACATAACATTCATCAAGTTTCCCTAAATTGGGATTGAAGATACGGTGCATGGCCCGTTGATATGTTGCGCCTGCATTCTTCAGGCCAAAGGGCATTACCCGATAGAAAAACATACCATGAAGGGATCTAAATGCTGTAGATTCTTCATCATCTGGCACCATTCAGATTTGATTATACTTGGAAAATCCATCCAAGAATGAAAGTGATTCATAACCACCTGTTGCATCAATTAAGAGTTATGTGATCGGAACTGGAAAATCATCATCGGGACAATATCGATTAAGATCTCTAAAATCAATGCAAACTCTAATTTGTCCATTATTTTTTTTTCACAGAGACAATATTATCCAACCATTTGGGATATTGAACTTCTATGACGAAGTTATCTTTGATAATCTTATCCACTTCGGCATCAATTTTGGAAGCATAAGTTGGGTGTGTTCTTCTTGCGGATTGGTTAAATCCTCGATGTTCTTCTAGAAAACCCAAACAATGAGTAGCAACATACTGATCAAGCCCTAGAATTTCTGTATAATTCCAATAAAATATATCTAGATTTTTCTTTAAAAATGAAATATACATTTCATCCTCTTCAAGATTCAAGGACGCACTAATTAATGTGGGGCATGGATCTTCTTTTGTACCGAGATTTATTTGTTTGAGTTCATCAACAGTATTATAGATACCCTCTTTAAATGTTGGAGGAGCATCCCTGAGATCTTCCTCTTCTTCTTGAACACTTGTCATTTTTTCTGTTTCTAATACCATAATATATGATGAAGAAGAATTTTCATGATCAGAAGAGATGTTAAAATTTGAACATCTTGAAGAGGAGGCTACCATTCCTGGCCCTATTGATGATGAAGGGTCTTCTTTGGGTAATAAAGAGGAGATGATGGATTGAGGATCAACATCATCATTCATCTTTGACATTGCTATAACTTCTTCTGGCCTGGTTGACAAAGTGTAGAATGTCTGGATTTCAGCAGATGAAATGAAGATATCTCCATTTGAGCTTTCATCATTTCTTGGTGAATCACCAATTTCTCCCATGCTGTCTAGCTTGGTGTCCATAATTGACATTATGGATGTTTCCATAAGAGTATTGGGATTTGGGTCTATCCTGTAAATTTGATTGATAGGAAACACATAATATATACTCACATGTAGGAATTGGTTTACTTGAATCTTTTCCAAACCATATGGATCATTAATCTTTGTAACCTCCTTTGTCGTAGATACCTTCTTTCCCTCCATGTGATAGATTTATGCCTCAATGTATTGAGATTCACATGTTTTTAATGGGGCTTTATCACTATACAATGTCCCAATTTGACCATTGAATCAATATTTGAGACATTGATGGTATGATGAAGGTATAGTCATATGTTGATGTAGCCAAGTCCTTCCAAGAAAAATGTTGAAGGCTATGTCATGATGAACAACGATGAAATCTAAATTGGATACAAGGTCTCCAAACTGAGTTCTGAGTGTAATCTCACCCAGAGGTTCTTGTTAATTTTTATCATATCCATGCAACATCAGAGTAGAAGGAGATAAATATGATTTGGTGAGGCCGAATCAATGAAGTGTACGAATGGGGATGAGGTTGAATCCTGAACCATTATCAATGAAAGCTCATCGGATGTCAACATCATTGACCTTACCGGATAAATACAAAGTTCTAATATGTCCATGCACACCAACATATTTATATTCATCTATAAAAGATATCATTTCATGGAATTATGCATAACCATTATCTACATGGTAGACTTAAGCCGCAATAATTTCAGTTTCGAATCCTGAGGACTTAACAAAGCCTCAATGAGTGCCTCCTGAAGATCATTTTATTGACTCAAGGAATCCTGAATAGATAACATGGATGGTACTTGGGACAAATGATTCAAGACATCATACTTTTGATACAAATGTCTGCATTTTCCAACATTAACATGTGGTTTCACAGGTGTCCTAGAAGTTGATGCTTTGGAGGTAGATGCATCTTGTATCGGGGTAGGAGTTAGAAATACTCTAGGATTTTGAATATTAGACCGATTTGGTCTATTTATTTGTTGAGAGGAATAAAGTGTAACTTCTAATCGATTCTCCAGAATAATTGTGCCAAGAAAGAATCTTCCATGTGTGGAAGAACTTTCTTGTTCTTTTTGCGCCCGCTAAAGGGCTCTGCCACGAGTTTCTGCTACGTAGACAATTCTAGAAGGGGTAGGATTGGAATAGTGGTTTCTAAAATATCTATGTCTTCCCCTGTATCCTAAACCTATGGAACTCCCTCAAATTCCTCTGTTTGATACAGGGAAATCAGGCTCATCAAGATTGAAATTGTGACTGGAACAAGGATCTTTTATGTGAATCATGTTAACAGAACCAAAGATCAACTCTTCATCTGATACAAATTATGCCTGATTAACCAGTTTAGGCTATACCATTTGGTGGGTCGGTGCCCGTGGATTTGAAGTATATGGCATACAATCTGCCAGATTCAATGACAACTTGCTCTTTGACACGAACTCGTATTCTTCTGACTGTTCTTATTTCTTCGAATTATGCCGCTTCTTTGAGGATTTTCCCTCTGATGAAGTGGGTTTTCCTATGACATTCATAGTAGAAGACACAATTGTTTTCTTTAATTGCGTTCTTAAAATGGAATGTGTCCGGTTTATCGTTTTCCTGACCATCGAATCATCATATTTCTGTGCATTTTTTCTTTTGACTTCATGCCACTCACCTTATTCCTCTGGATCTGTTGCAGTAACACATGCTACTTGGGATGAAGAACCTTTTTAGTTTGACTTGTCATGAGTTCACCAATTTTTTCAAGAGGTCTTTGAACACAAAACACTCTTGAATGGGATTACTCAACATATGATGAAATGGGAAAAAGTTGGGAAGGTCTTCATCTCCTTCCTTGTTCTGCCTTTTTGGATTTGTCAACTAAACCAAATTATTTTCCAGAGATGAAATGAAGTAACCGATAACTTGTTCATTTTGGAAAGAATAAAAGTTGTTTTTAAACTCCTAAAATTGTTTCCATCTTTGATCTCTTTGATCATCTTTACCCATTCTCCTTCATGGAGATGAAATAATTACATGAGTTTTATCCTTAGTCATTGTAAGAGAGTCTTAAATCTGTTGAGCGATTGAAGTAAGTTCTCAAAACCCTCTTGTGTATTTTACAGGGATCAATAGTGTGCAGAACTCATCACGCAAATTTGCCACATATATTGGAAACAATTCTTCTTGAGGGAGTGCTATGCTTAAGGAATATGTTAATCCCTTCCAATGAGAAATGAAATCTGAAACTCTTTCATTCTCTTTTTTCTTACAATTTGTAAGATCAAAAATGTCACCTTTGGAAACATTGAGCTGAATTGAAAAAGGAACTGTTGATGGAGATCTTCCCACCTGGTAATTGATTGGGATTGCAAGCTCGTATACCAGACAAAAGCAGGCCCTTGTAATTACTGTACAAAACAATTGAGCTTAAAATCTTCTTGTTGTTGAGGAGTTCCCATCATAGGATCACAATGAGATACAAAATGTGTTATGTGTTGTTCTGGATCTCCCTAACCATTACAAATCGGAAATTTGGTACTTGAAAAATTTGATGGGGGAGGAATTGCATCCACCCATTCAGGGTAAGATCTCTTTTCAGGTTGAATTTGTTGTATTTTTTCATCCATAGCTTCCAACCGAGCTGTTAATGACTCAATGGTAGTCATTAACTTTTGAGAAACATCTTGTTGAGCTTGGACCAGAGCAGGTGCAACAACTTGAGTTTGGACAGGTGTGGTGACTGATACTATAATTGATGGTAGCACTACCTATTATTGTTTCTCATAACCCATAGGATTAGACCTGTGAGGGTATACTGGTAAAGGAGGATATTCTTGATCTATCTCAGTAGCCACAACAAATTCCATTGACTGACTGACTCTAGCACGCTTAGGTGGAAGACTACCTTGAAGTAGTTCTTCATTCAACCTTCTTAACTCCTTAATTTCTTCCTCTTGTTGTGTGAACCTCTACTCTAATGAGAGTGATTGGCCTTCTCCAGAGGAAGTGTGGAATGTAAAATTATTTTTTACTTTCCCCTGGTTGGACACCTTTCGAAGAGGGGTGAGATGGTTATTTAAAGTAATACTGAGATTCTGGGTAAGCCTTTGATTTCGTGTATGCACACCTTCTTCATTTTCCTCTGTGTGTACAACCTCTTGAGCAGGAACTTCTTCATTTGATCCCTCTGAGTCAACCTCATGTTCTGAAGGATCAGCAACAACGGCATTGATGATATTTATTGATGCATAACGCATTGCATCTCTTCTATCGGCATTTCTACGATAATGTCTTCTCCCATGTCCTTGATGAGACATTGCCTTTTGTTGAGTTGATCCCTCAGGAACTTCTTGATGAACCATTATTTGAAGGGAATCTCCTGATAATTCAGCTCTGGGTTCCTCTTGTGGATTCTTCCCAAGAGAAGACTAGCATTCGCTGAGGAAGAGATTGAGGATTTGAAAATGTCCATAGTCCAGTGGACTGGGGCTGTTCCTGCTGTTCTTGCTAAACTCATCGAATCCTAGTTGTTGATTCTGAGGGTTGAGCTAAAAGAGACCCCAGTATGGCAAGCTATGGTGGTTCTTGAGCTGCTACATCTGAGACTTTCTTAAAAGATCTCCTGATCTTGTGGACATTAGTCCGGAAATTGGCTGAATGCATCAACCTACATCCACTCAAATCACCTGGACCAAATGACCACTGGATGATTTATGACACTTTTTTCACCTGTTGATGCACATTCTCTAAATGAGAAGCCTGTTAGATATTCTCATTTTCCCAATGCAAGAGTAATTCGACAACTTTTTCTTTGTATGCCTAACTTTGGGAAGAACTATTTGAGGCATGTTCTTAAGAAATCCTTTGATTACAAACAAAACAAATTGGTTGTGGCCACCATGGGAAATAAAATTGTATGAGACCATTTTTGAAGGGCTTTGTTGACTAGAGAATACAGTGAAATATAGTGCTCCATGAACACCCCATCTTTTGATATGAATACCAGATGGGGCATTAGAAATTAACTGGTGAAATCTTTTTAGTGCCCCAAGGTATGAACGCTGAAGGGCTCTCTGCTGCTTTTCAACCTTTGCATATTGGGAAATTGAGAGAGATGCCAAATCAATTTGGAATTTTAACTCTTCTATTATCTTGACATGATTTTCATATTCATAATAAGATAATATTTTATCAATTTAAAAACAGTTTTCCACATGTTGAGATGAATATCATGAAAACAATCATCCGTTGACATCTTTGGAATATGATACTGAGAGTCAGCCAAAGGCCAAAACATGACTGGTACTTCACCATTCGCCAGTTGTTTTCTCATATTCCGCACTTCCTCCTAATCATTTGATGAGGATTCATCTACCTGATTAGACCAAAGATGGTGCTTCTTTGTTTCTTCATCATATTCAACAAGATTGGTAGAGAATTTATTTATCAATGTAGAAGTTGAATGACTCAGGGGTGGTTCGGAGAATGAACAACACCCTGGGCTATCTTCTGGTTGAGAAAGTATTTCACCTTATAGTGGTAAAGCATCAGACATGACTGGATTCACATTTGAAAGTGCCTCAGGATAAGAGGGATTTCATGTCACTGCATTTTCCTTTTAAGTATTTTCCTAGAAATGTGAATTACTAATGCAGAGAGGACTTTCGCAGCTAAATTCATCATCATGGGGAGGACAACCTTGGTGGGTTACAACAAAAGCTGAAACCTTTTACTCCTTAGACTTCTGTCCACGCAGAGGGTTATCGCGGCTCTCATCTAAAGATGATACTTCGAGATCGACCGAACTATCAGGAAGAAAGACTTCATGAGGAAATGTCTGATTAAGAACTTCAGAATTATTATTCCCACTATTGGGAAATGAGAGAGTAGAATCTTGAGTTGCAATAGATAATTGTCTGAGTGCATCACGAACTCTAGCATAGAGTAAGGCCATATTACAGATTGGCTCTAGATTTCTTGATTGTGCTGGAAGGGTCTTTTTCTTAGACACCTTCTCACTCACTTTAGGAACCACTTGTTGATGAAAGTGGTTATTATGGGCAGGTGTATGTTCCTACTCAGGAGAAATGGCCAGGTTAGGCTGATTATCTCCATTTAAATTAGGTGTATGTGCCCAAATTAATTATCCACATGACATGGGGGAGTATGCCCCACAACCCCCCCAGACTGGAACAGAGGTGCGTATATTATTTGGAGTGACATGTTGATGAGTCAATCTACTGATAGGGAGAGATTTATGTTTCTTTTTTTGTGATGCTGCTGAATTTGTTATAATATTTTGACAGACATTCAGAATATGGGTAGGGATTTTCCTCTGCTCTTTCACCATTGTCAGAATGTTCTTGGTGACTTCAGCTACATGAATGGGAATATACGTCCATTCCGTGTCTGGAGTAGGTATATGTACCTGCTCCTGTCCTCTTTTTCTTGTCAGAGAATTCTGACAGTACTCATACATAGGGGCAGAGAGTTGAGTCGACTCAAAATTTGTCATCTGAGCTATCTGACTGACTTCTCCAGGTGATTCCAAAGGAGACTGTTGGAAGGCTTGATTAACATTTGTAGGTGTATTTTCCTTCTGTGTATTCTCCATATGGTATGGTTGATGAATTTCCTTCAATACTGGAAGACGAGACTGCTGACATAATTGTTGATTGTAAAGTGGTGTCTATCTCTGCTTATCAGTTGACACCATATTAAATTAGAGAACTTCTTTGGGTGCAGTCAGACGAGCATGCTAACTGGGTGATGAATTATAAACAGGTGTATATGCCTGCCTATATTACTCCATCGTAATTGCCTAATGGGATTGGTGTGTTACTGCTAGACGAGTCTACTGGCCCGTAACATCAGGATGGATGGGTGTATATGCCTGCTCATTATTTTCCATCAAGTTGGTTTGATGGACTTCTATAGAGGGGGAAGAAGTAAGAACGTGCTCCCTTTTGACCATATTTCTAATTTTATGGTTCGTCTTGCATGCTCAGGTCTGAGGAACCTGAGCCGAACCCCTAAAGGAGGTACCCTCATCATGTTGAGGGTGCACTGTCGCATGAGTCTAGCGGTGATTATTGTTGGGATCCCTTGGGAAGGAATCATGTCCCTTTGAATTAAGTTCTTGAGTGACCTTCTCATTAACCTCCCCATAATATGAGAGGGACTAGTGATTGTGGTCCGGGGATAACGACCCAAAACGATTGGATACGGTGGTTGGCACCACCAGTTTCTTGATCACTGGGCGTCACTGTCCGAACAACCAGGGTGAATTACTGACTTGGGGGGATTGTCGAGTGGCCTATAGAGTCAGAATGTTACCGTGTTGACAGTATTCCATAACCAGTGCATTTGAGACCCAGGGTTGAAGACTCTGAGTAGGTGATGTCATCCTCAGATCGGATGAGGATCTAGTAGGAGTAGCAGCAGATGCATTCACAGGTGTGAACTTTAGAGAATCCATTTCTGTAACATAGAGAGATATTGGAAATGAGTTCCTGTTTGATATAATAGACATAATCAAGATAAGTTCGGACACTAAATCTTTTGGATGAGCACATATATTATTGATTGGTTTGTTGGCCCTAAAATTGGATTAAATAGGGTCCTAACAAATAATTACAACATCATTTAACTTACATTGGGTTCACTATTTTTGTTTCCTCTGGAAATGGGGAGGACCTTGTTTGTTTATGGTTCAAACATTTCAATCAGTTTCTAATGGGGTTTTTTAGGAGAACTGGAATCCTCTAATGATTCTATATCCATTTGGACATACTTTCCAAAGGCAGGTTCCCATTAGTTGTGGGCTGATGAGGCTTAAGAATTTTCATTGGTTGAGAGGATGGGAGGTCGGAATCATCAGAACTTTTTGAGGGAAATTATTTTCTACTCTAGGAATCTCTTATAGATTTGAGTTATGTTCATGAATCCTTATTAATTTATCAATTATGAAAATGAGTTCTTCTTTTAGATCTTGAAATTAATGATTGATATGTATGGGATTTAGATAATCTTTTATATGTATTTGAGTTTCCTCATCAATATAGAATCATCTATATTTATTAGAGATTCATAGTCAATGGTATCCTTCAACACATTATATAGAAATATCTTGTTCATTTAATGACCATACTGGTTTTAAAGCCACTCAGTGGGGCACTTGAAGTTTATTTTCATTCATAAAGACATGGATTATTTCAGAGTTGGGGTCGTACCCGTAGATGGGCTACCTACGTATCCTTGTTAAAGATGAATCAGAACCCACATGGTTCGGGAAATAATATATAGTTTTACATCATATGAGACAGATGAGAATTAATGGTAGATAGGCTTGAACCTTAGAAAGGCATCATACGTACTCTACTATTAGGTCAGTGATCAAAGTTCACATAGTTCGTTTAAGAATTGTGGGGCTTATGTATGATTAATGGCCCAACGAAATGTGTCGTGGTTACTTTTACACTCTAAGCTCAAGTGATTCATGCTCGGTGTGAGAAACAAGAGGTATCAGAAAACCCGACGATTTGTTCTACAAAATATGTGGCCACAAGGAATGATATGGGACATATGTGTGTGTGATTCCCCATGTAGGTGAAGACAATGATTTACTCCCAGAAATAAGCCTAGTAATAAAGTCCATAAAGATATTCGTGCATTATGGAGATTTGGATCCTCTAACATGGGGCCTACTCATGAGGTGGATGCCCAAGTTTGGGGGGACTTGTGGCTTACTCTTAAAGAGGATGCTCATTAACAGGGTCCATAAAGATATTCGTGTTATATAGAGATTTAGATTCTTAATTTGGGGATTAATCCTACGGAGGATGCCCAGATTAAAGGGGACATTAAATTTTGACTGGGGCTTACTCTTGAAAAGGATTCCTAAATCAAAATAAATTAAGACTGGG
The DNA here is from genome assembly GCA_963277665.1 of Viscum album. NCBI lineage: Eukaryota > Viridiplantae > Streptophyta > Magnoliopsida > Santalales > Viscaceae > Viscum > Viscum album. The sequence continues at coordinate 440,139,415 of OY728158.1, forward strand.
TCTTACTCTTGAGAAGGAGGCCCAATGTTTAAGGATATTTGTAGCTTGGGACATAATCCTGAGAAGGAGGCCCAGGTTAGGGAACTTGGGGATTACTCTTAATGAGGATTCCCATATTAGTGATCTTATTATCTTAAAGGATGAGGTTGAATGATGGAAATATCTAACCTTAGTGACATAAAGTTATGTAAATCACAAGGTTTTGAGAGATTTTCAATTGAATTCCTTTCAGATAAGGAAGCCAACAAAAGAACCATGACATGAATGGCTTTGAAGAGGGTTTTGAAGACTAAATCTTGAAGAGGAGAGGTGGATTTGATGAAAAGAGTTTGAATAGGTAGGAGGGGTACCCAAAATGAGGCAGGCACACAAGTCTTGTTTGGGCGTTCAAGTCCTGGTCGGGCAAGTATACTTTCGCGACATGGGTGTACATGGGAAATGGTTAACCAATAGGGTATTACTTGGGTGAGACTTGGCTCAAGACCTTAATATTATCCCTAAAGGCTTCCCAAAGAGTGGAGCACAAGTTCTGTTGAAGGGATAAGGTGGTGAGCAAGTATGGATATTTACCTTAAGGTTTATACACTTAGGCGCGCAAGTGTTGATTGATTTCAACACATAGGCCTTGTTCCCCCCTCTTTAGATCTTCCATTATAGGTATGAAATTAACTTATAAGTGTTTGGAAGACTTCAAGCAAAGACTAGGGTGCTGAGAGCTTAAATATGTCTTTTGGATTTTTTTTGTCCTCGAAATGGGGGCCCACCAGGGGTATTTATAGGCCATTGAGGACCTTGGGAGAAAATAAAATAGGGTGCGCAAGTCACCTCAGTGACCAATATGTGGCGCACAAGTATATTTGTGCGACCATATAGAAACTTGCGTGACCCATGATTAAAGAAATATTTGTTCATGCCTTTGTCAATATTTGATATTCCTCAAAGGATGAATCTCTTTGTGATTAAGGTATTCCCCTTTTTCATTCATTTAGACTCTGTGACAGAAATGAGCGTCAACAATGTTAGATGACACAAATTCTTATCTTCAATGTATTCAATGTCATGAAGGAAGTCATGATACAAGAAGAAGTTTGTGATTTAAGGATGTTTTAATGTCAAATATGTAGAAACTTATCTATCATATTTATTATTTCTTCGTATTCATTAGAGGCATAATTTTTTTGGTAGAGCTTAGTGGGACAATATATAGAATAAAATGATAAAATATTATTTTTTTGATGTTTTATTAATTGGGTCATAAATAATCATATAATAAATGAATCAAATTCATCATTCTAAATATAAAAAGGTATAAATGTGGTTTAATTAATTATTTTTAGTCAGTCAAGAAGATAGCTAATGAAAATAGCTAGATGTGTTGTTAAGGGGGAGCATCAAATTTTAATAGGATGATTCATTTATAAATTTGAAAAAAGCATTGTAAGGATGGAAACACATCGGAAAAGAGTTTGAGAAGAAAATTAATGTTGTATATTTCTCCATACATTAATATAAAATTGGAACATAACATCATATTAATGAAATCATAGTGAGAAATCATTATGCGAAATTGGATCTGGATTTGTGTTTGAAAGGAATGTAAGAATATTTCTGAAGTTTCTAGAATATTTGAGATGAATAAATAAAGAAACGACAAGAGTTGGGAAGCATTGAAAATGTCATAAATGTTTACAAAATTCAAGGATACATGAAATTTTTTGGATTTTTTTGTTCAGGATATAATTTTAGATTACCTCCAAAAACACTCCTCCGTCAACTATGAAAGGAGATAATTACATTATAATTTCTAATAGATGATTTGTTCATAGTGAATAATAGTGAAGGTATAGTGTTATATAATTTTAGAGAGAATAATATGTTTTCAATATTGATCATTTTGGATGATGTTTTTACATGGAGAAATACAAGGGGAAGAAACAAGATCACAACGGATTAATATGATCATCTAATTCAGAGGATTATTATACTCATCTATTCAATGTATTCTTCTTGTCATCATATTTGTATAATCATCATGTATGGATATATAATTTGATTGGGATTCATGTACTGGGATTTCAATATTCAGGAAGAAGGAATTATGAATTAAATCAATCGTATTTTGATATAGTTATATATATCATATTGGGAAATCAGATTGCAAGGTCAGATTGGGAAGATCATATTTGGAAATCTGGCTGAGTTCCGTATTGATGTCCTTATTGTTCTTACCAAAAACTGTGTATGACATTGAATAATACATTTGAAATGAATACATTTGTGGAAATTTAAAATGAATCAAATTTTACATGTGTTATTAAAAAAATATAGTATTTCCCCATTTGTTCAATATGGTACACTCAAACTATTGGTTTGATAACATAGTGCCAAACATGTGAAAGGGAATATCTTACTCGTATTCCACCTATATGGGATGGTTTTCTAGTGGATTATTTAGTTATTCATCATTTCCAAACCATACCAAGGACGTAGTGATTATTATTGAATAATTAAGCTTGTAAATAATTTTTTTTCAAATGGATGTCTAATTGAATTTTTTTAGTATCGAATGAAAATTTTAACATGAAGTGATGTTTTATTAATTTTCACGGAAATATAAAAGAAAAACTATCAATGAGTCACCCCTTTCCCTCTTAGTGATATAATTATCCTTGTTGGGCACTTTTCGAATTAGAGGTACTTAAAAACACCTCTAAATTGAATACCACTAAATTCAACTACATATTACAAGTGGTTACCCATAAGCTCACCTAATCATCATAGGTGACCAATTTGGTGATAGTTATGGTTAACACTCACTAAACAGTTTTGAGGAGTTATAAGACCATAAAAGCTAACAGATAAACCCTGTAATATCCCTATTTGGTTAAATGGTCTCTTCAGTAAACATTTTATTTCTCCATAGAGATACATGGATGAATTTCTTATATCCAGCATTAAACTTTATGCCTTCTTGATGATTTGAAAAAATAAATCTTCTACAAACTCTAAGTATCCTTGATGTTTTCCCTAATTGTGATGACCTTTCCCACAATTTCCTTAACCAATTTAGTACATAGTTGTTTGTGTTCCTGGCTTTATCCCATCATGCATGCATTATTGACCACTTCCCATAAATGGATTTATTGAGATCCATTTTGATGCTTGATTGGAAACTATATTTATATAATAACTCAAAATGAGAATGATATTGATTCCATCATCCTTTTACTTAAATTGAGTATTCTCTCAATATGTCCTCAATTGTTTATATAGTCCCCTCAAATTGGTCATCAGTGTAATGGTGATATGTCATGATTATGTCAAACTCTATATTTTGACCATGATAGAGAATCTTCTATAACATAAAGGGAAATCATTGATATTGATTAGAGAAAATTGAATGTGGTTCTCTATGAATCCTCCCCACTTATTAATTTTATATCCTTATGGTTAGATTGACTAAGAAATCATCTTAGATTGCAGTGAAGTGAGTCGACATTGAATGATGATACAACACTACCCCAATATAATTATTTCTTCCGGATTCCTTTAGAATACCAGTGATAAATTGCATGGTTATGTTTTATAATTTCAATGTATGTATTAGAAATGGTTGTATTATCCCTTTATATATTTTACTTTCAATCTTTACATGTTGACATAGAAGTCACCATGAAGTATATTTTTCGATATAATTTTTCATATTTTCCCACCAATAGTACTCTCAAATATCTCAATACATATTTGTACTCTGTGCATGGATGGGTATGGATGATCTATGAAAAACATAAAACATATCCTTCATTTACATGTAATTTGATGGGAGATATTTTCTTGATCCAAATCTGACAAGTCGTTATTAATTGGATATAATGAATAAGGATATAACTTATCATGTAGAATACACCTTCTTCTAAATTCTCACATCATCTCGTTGAGAAACAATTATCTCTTCCATAAGGGATAGTTGATAAATCATTTCTGAAATTATTTATTATTTTATTTCCATTATGATTATCATGTAGATATTTTTCATGTGTTAGATGATTGTATCATTCTTCATTGTCATAAAAGGTAAAATTGTTGGACACTTTCTATTTATATATTCTTCCACTTTATTATTCATACCAATAATGCTAGTGGATTGAGTAGTAATACTACTTAATCATATCTACGCATATTTATCTATTTATATGTTAATATATACATGATTCTATTCTGATCCATATATATTTTAGACTATTCCCCAATACAATAATTTTACCTCATTGTCAGCATGAAGATCACTACAAACAAATCCAGATCATGTGTTCAGTATTTTTATTCACGATAATTCAATTTTCTTCATTCATAGGAGATAACATTATATTTTTCATTAATACGTAACCCAATCCCCTCATTAAGGAATCTTTATATAAAACCAAAATGTTTCCCACTTGTGGGAAAGAAAAGTACAGGTGCATTGAAAATCATATTTTTTATACCTTAATGATCACTTCACATTCTTGATTCTAAGAATATGTAAATCCCATCTATTTTGGATGGGTTATAGGGTGTGATAATCCTAATAAATTTCTCAAAAATTGATGATAAAACCCATAAAATCCATGGAAACTACTAATTTCTATCACATATGTTGGCCTTGATCATCCTTTAATTTCTTCCATATGTGATTTTTCCATGAATATCCCATTACTTATAATAATATTCCCCATGTTTGAGACTAACTTCTATAAAAACTCAAATATTCATTACATTTAATAATTCAACTCCTTTTATATGGTCTTCGACAAAATTATTAGATGTACCTCATGATTCTTCTTGCATTTTTATAATATTAGATTATCATCTATAAAGACTATAAAAATTGTTAATCTCTAAAAACTATATTCATCATGTTGATGATGATTTTTAGATAATTATTTAGTATAAAGAGAATTACAATGAACTAATAGTCCCTATATCTTGTATAGAAAGTCATATATATGATTTCTACATTCGTCATCCATGAATGATAATACACTAACTAAAGATCCATCATAGAGAAGTATTTAGTCCATGTAGTTGACCAAATAGTTCATCATTCCAAGGAAGTGGATACCTATTATTAATCGTGATCTTATTTATCTCATGATAATCAATGAAAAGAATCATTGACACATCTAGCTTCATAGAGAAATGTACTATTGAAATCCTAGGTGAAGTATTTGGTTGTATGAACCCTATATCAAAATTCTATAATAGATTATTATATAGATCCTCAAGTCTCACAACATCGATTTTATATGGATTAATTTATAATGTAATGTCCCCAGGTATAATTTTGATTGAAAATTAAATATCTTAGTTAGAATGATGACCATGAAATTATTTACAAAACATGGGATACAATATTTTCCCAATTTTACAATTTCACAATGATCAATACATCCATGATTTTAGGTGGTGTTTGAAAGGATCTATTAATTTTTCATGTGGTAAAAAATGCATTGAAATATAATAAAAAAGTATGTTTATAATTTTTTGAATGAATAAATAGTGTACTTTTTACCACATCATTGTGTGGATCCAACATAGTGGTTGTGATGGAATATTTTCTCCCATTCTACCTTAGAGGTTATTGGTGTTGATTTACTCTCACAACCCTTGGCTTATGTTAGTTGTTTGCGTAGAGTCCTTATTCATTGATGTCGAAACATTATAAAATAAGATGGGGGTATGCTGGAGATTTACTCATATCTATTTCATTTTTGGGATTATGAAATTGATAATTAATAGCTAGATTCCCTTCCTTTCAGCCCATAAAACATTTACCCTTCCCATTTAGTGAATTTATAAGTCGCATCATTTAACATAATTGGAAAGTTTCATGTTGAAATATCATACCATTATTTGATATCTCCATCACACCAATATAATTAAACATCAATTTCTTATTCTCGTCCTTATGAAACCATATAGAGTATTTGATCTCAAATTTATACTTTCAGGGATCACCAAACAATTTCCACACATCTATCAGATTCTCATATCACTAGGGTTTTTTATAGGATTGCTTTTATCCCATCAAAAAATAAGTAAAATTCCCATTCACGGTTAATGAAAAAGATAGAGTTGTACCATTACAATATTTTTTTTATTTTTCCTCTAACTCCTTAATCGATTTATCATGTTTTTTTTTGAGGTAAATACTTTCCAATTGATGTGAGAGAGTGTGAGTAAAATATTTACCAACAAAAATTTTCTAAAACCAATTCCACCACATCTCATAAATAACTTCCTCTAGCTTCGTATTATTTATCATTTTACACCACTAATAATATTATCCCTTCATTTAAAAAATATACTGTAAAATATTCACTTTCTTAAAACATTTATGGACATATAAGATCTTCTTAATTGAGTTTATCCATTGTTCTATGATTAAGGTGTCTAATGATCCATTGATAGTTGGAAGCCTCTATCACATAAAGGTATCAATTTCAACTTGTTATTTATTAGTTTGATTTGGGTGTTCCACCAAATTCATGTTTCAATTTAGAACCTGTGTCACATGATATGGTATCATAATTTTTTTTTTGATTCTTAATATTATAGGGTTGGTAATATTATTTTGGGATCTATAATATTTCCCTTCCAAATGGTTTTTTACTTGGTTCCACATTTTACCTTATTTTTAATAGAATAATGGTGAAATTATAAATGAGTATTTTAAAACTATCATAATCATAAATTAGAATCTAATGACATTAATGTGAGAACTTACAAAATTCATGTATCTTGTTAATTAATGAATTTATTGGTTTCAATCAATGATATCCATGATTTATTGGATAATAGAGACATGTAATGGAATTTTTTTCCTTTAAAAATGTTTTGGAATATGATTGTGAACATACACAAGAATAACCCCCTTCTGTTTCAAACCAGGTGTGCTGTGAGGCTCGTTATCATGCACACGTTTCTGATTGAGTCTTGATCCATGTAGTGTTTTTGGGTTTAATGCCTAATATGTCTATGTAGGATCCACATCCAGTTGTAGTATCCAGAAGGGGGATTTTTTTTGGAAACCAGTTACTCTATAATTTACCAAGATATTGGTTGTATTCTTATTTTTTAGTATTATCCCAATGTATTGTGCTAATGTTTTCTATTCCTAATATGAAAAATAACTAATATTTCTTTTGATTCCAACAATGACAACCCTTTTATTTATGAGACATTAATTCAGGATTTATTACATAATAATAAACACAAAATAATATATAATATATCTAACTATTATGTATTTGGGAACTTTTTACATTACATTACAACTTAATATAGGGGTCACATCATCATTATTGAAAACATCAATAACATGATTGAATTATTCCATCGTTCTAAAAACTGGATTTGATAACCTAGGTATATATATAAGAAAGGGGAGTGATATAAATACAAGCGATTGAATAATAAAATCCATACAAGAAGAATTAATTACATGTTAGAAAATAGGATTATTAATGGGACATGAAATGGTTGAGAATCATAAACATGAACAATGAGGCATGATACGCCATGATAATGTGAAGGAAGAATGGGAATGTGGGAACAATGTTAAAAATAAAATCATAAGAATAATTCAAGTTTTACAACTAGTAAAACATAAAAAATGTGATTATGAGAGCTATCCACGCACTATAGATGGAAGTGCATGAGAACAAAATATTATCTAATGTGTTGAAGATCTATCTTGGCGCACCCATCATAATCATATCATTTACATGGATATTTGTGCCAAAAAAATCATATACAAAGGAATATATATAATTATATTTAAACCTAATATAATTTAGTTTGAATTTAATAAAATTATACCCTAAATAAAAAAGTATATGTTCATAAATATGAAAATCCTTAATATGAAATGGGTACAAGTATTCACTACAAACTTGTTTGACATGGGAAATTGGAGTGAAATTTCTACAACAAAATGGGGGAATGTAATTGTCTATATGACGTATTAATGATAGGTAAGTTAATATATAATCATTTATAAATAATATGTGTTGTAATGGGAGCATGAAATAACACATCAAAAAATTATGAATTAGAGGTAAAAGGAATTAGATAATTAGATGGTTGAATATAGAGTATAAGGGGAAGATCCCTTACCATGAGAGGGAGATTCCAAAATCATTGGAGGAGCTTCTTGAGATCATAGGGGAAAATTGGGAAGATTATATAGACAAGAGAAAATATTTATGATGTGATACATGTATTTTTAGTCTAGAGGACTGTGAGCTTGTATGGTTTTTGATATGAAAAGTGAGGGGAGTTCATTATTATTTCCCAAACATAGGTTTTGGACACTATATAATCATGTAATCAAATCAATGAGCCTTCATAAATGTTTTTAAATGGATTGTTACAAATATTAGAGTATTTAATTTTTTATAAGGATTTGTTAATATATTATTGAAATATTTTCCTTGTTGATCTGGATGCATGTAATTATCATAAAGAAATTAATTTAAAACCATAAAATATAATATATATTTTATAGGTTACATGATGTCTTTATAAAACTAATAAAATAAAAATTAAACACATTAATTTTAATGGTAAACATATATTTGTTCTTTTATGCCTCTAATTGAAATTATTACATCATTTTGGGTATTTATGATGTTATAACATGCACTTTATATTTACACTTTAATAAATATTTATTGAAAAATTCAATTTTATCTTATAATTATGAATATTTAACCATTTGATAATTTAGATATCGTGATTGAAAAATAATAATAATTTTATGATTTTTTTTTTCAAAATATATTAATTTTATCTTTTAAAACAGAATCGAATTTTATTGAAAAATGTTGGGTTATTTGATAATAAATGTTTTCAAACCCTTATAAATATGACATTTGAAATAAAAATATTTACATGATCATTTATAATTAAATAAAATATATTCACGAATAATATTTTAGAAAAATATTATTAATTTTATTGAAGTATCAATTCATAAAAATAAACAGATTCATTGAAATTTTATATTACACTGAAATTAAAATTTGTGTTTTATTATATCAAAATCTAAATCATTTATAAACGGAAAATGAAAAGAAAATATATTAATTATTTTATAAAATATAAATATTCATGTCATTGTGGATGTGATACATATCCCATTATTACAATAGAAAATTCCAAAATTGTAAGGTTCGTGATTGTGATATTTTCAGGGGGTGGTTCGGTATACATGGTTTGGGTCATGATAATAAGGAACTTGAAATTATCTCGTAAACAGTTTCACTCATGCTTTAGTGGATGGATTCAGGATACTCATTTTTTGAAGGAAAATTCTCATTGATGTTATTTACCTCAAAATCTGTAATAGCATGCATCATAGGGTATGATTCTACTTGTTGATGTCATCACTTCCATTGTGTTTGTTCGTTAGATTTTTTAAGGACCTATATTTATGTTAATCATTTGACCACTGTTCAACATCAATATAATCCATGTCTATTATTCTTAAATTTCTTTAATCTGATTGGATATTATAAAACCAAATAAGTTTATGTTATTCTATAAACCTATTACAAAATAAGACATTTAATTAAATCACAAGGTGGATTTTATTGATAAAAGTTTTTTTCATTACAAAAGGTACTTCAAAACACATGAATATGGTAAAATACAGTCTTTTGGTTGTAATAAAACAGCATTAAAGGTATTATGGTAAAAATTATGAAATATTTTTCAATAAATAAAATGTGAGACAAATAACTCGTTGCCCTATTCATGCTTATTAAAACCATGCTCTAACAACCTACATCTGAAACTAACTATTTTAATAACACAAATTAAACAATTCAAATATATATAATTTTAAAACATCATTTATAATTATTATTACAATTTAAATTCATTATTTGTTTATAAACATTTGGTATAGGTTTTGAGTAATCCTTATCATTTTGAAATATTTTCATAATAGTGGTGTTGTTATTCATTTTTCTCCAAATTAAAATCATTCATAATCATAGAATTCACTATAATTTATGATTTTATATTATTTATAATGTTAAAAATTCATTCTATTTTATTTTTTTATATTTTAATTAAAGTTCATTTTTGTAAGGGCATTTTTTTTGGTTCTTAACAATTTTTTTATCTTAAATATTGATTTAAATAATTATATTATGATATTTTTTTAAAATAATTTATTTATTCATTTATATGACATGTTACTATAAATTAATTTTATATAGTCATATTTTATATAAATGCATATCATTATTCAAGCATTTCCTTAATCTAAAACAAATAATATCGTTCCTTTACTGAAGGATGATTATGAAATCATTTACTAGTGATATTATTATAAAATATTAATAATGATCATATATAGTGTATATTAGCGTGATATGTCAAAATTGGGAACAATTATAAGAATAATATAACCTATATAATGTTAATTTAAAAAAAATAAAAAAATTCTATTAGAAGTTTCTTTTCAAATATTGGTTTTATGAATGTTTAATATCACTTGTGTTTTCAATAGGATTTCCAATAATTTATTCTAGAATAATAATAATTTCATAATAGTATTTTTATATCTTAAAACTATTCACATGTATATGAATTTATGTTTGTGATGAAATGAAAATATAAATTAATTGTTCCATGGATGTGGTAGTCAACACATACATTGGATGATGAAATGATTGATCATAGAACCAATTAAATGAGTAATATATTTTATTATTTTTGAATCATAAATAATATATAGATATATTTTCACTATATAAATCATTATTTTATATAATATTTCTATAAACAATCCATGTAAGTTGGTTTAGGAGAATGAATATGTTGCTTCTTGGTAGAGGTTCTCTATTCAATACATGAATTTATGTTTGGTTATTCATATAATCAATGGGAAATATGGTTAATTATTGTAACACCATTATAATAACATAATAGTGTATAAATGTAACTTATGTTATAATTTTTTTGTAGTTTTATGGACATTGAGGGATAAGGAGTGTAGAAGAATAAATTGAAATGGGAATTATCTGGTGAAAGTTTTTCCTCATTTGGAGTATTTTGTCTATTGAAAGGGGATAAGCCATTAAAATATTGTAATTTGGGAGAAATAATAACAATTACTAGTGGATTGGAAAATAGAAGGGTGGTTTGAGTAGTGTTATTTTTTGTTTATGGTGGATCTTTTTTGGAGGGGAAGTGGGGTGGTGAGATCCGCTTTTGTAAGTAAAATGGTATGGTATTTTCATAAATAACCAAAAAAATCAAAATAGAAAATCTCACATCGAAAAATGGATCCAAAATTGAGAAATTAGGGATGGTTTGATCTAGGGATCAACTAACCCTTACCACTCATGTTTTAAATATACTATAAACTCATTACTATTATATATATTTTTATACTTAACTATTTTAGCTTTTACCATGGTATGTAGTTTTATCTAAGGTAATGTCCCCTTTTTTGAAAAAATTAAAATAGATCTATTTAAATAATATGGATATATATATTCCTAATTATAAATAGATTTAATTTTCTAAAATTTATCAATGCGTCAAAAATTATTTTTTGTATAATAATTTTATAATGAATTAATTTTTCTATAAAACCATATAATATATATTCTAAAATGTTAATTATATGTTATTAAACGGATACAAAAATTTATAAATATTTTATTTCACATACAAAATACATATTTTGATAATTAAATTTCATCATAAATTTCCACATTATCCAATTTTAACATTATTTCTATAAAAGGAATATCAATTTTCGAAACAATATATTGCACTATTCACATTAAATTCAATCATTCTAGAAAAAACCCAAATTTATCCTAATATAACATTTCTATGCTAAATATAAAAATTATGTTTATTATAAAAATTTAATAATGTAATATTTTAATGTTTACATTAAAATAAAAATATGATGTATAGTGAAACACAATTTTTATAAACTAATAGTTTAATATAATATTTGTTCATATTATTAAATTATAAAAATATAAACAAACTAGAACTAATTAAAAATCATTATATTTTAATAAAATCATTATTTTACAATAACATATGTTGATATATTAAATAAATTTTAATTTTTAATGACCTAATATTTTATAAATGAAATTCCATTTCTGATCGAATAAACGTGTTATTAATAATTTAGTAAAAGAAAATGCATGAACTAATTTTTTTTCTATTATAAAATATAACATGTCATAATTAAAAGTCTATTAAGAATCATTACAATTTATAATATAGAATTTTTATAGTGACCATCATGATTGGTATATGTTAAGGGTTCTGATAAAGTCTAATTGACATAGAATGAATAAGATGTCTCCTCGACCATTATAATCATACCTTATCAATCCCATTAAGAATAGCATCCATTGTCTATGTAATCACATGTATTTTATATTGATGGGTACCAAGGTGAAATTAGTCAACTGATATATGATTGAATCTATTTAGGAGATAATTTAATGCTTATCGATATCACGACTCAAACCATGTTTGCTAAACCAACCCAGGATTGAACTCCCACCACACAATATACCATTAGGCCGTATGACAAAATAATTAGGGTTTATATATCTAATACATAGTAGTATAAATTTTGGTTTTTTTTAAAAATAATGATTATATTAATCATGTAACATTATCACGTTATACATACAATTATATATGAGTTGTGGAAAATTATATTTTGACACTAATAAACATAAATTGTTTTTATGAAAATATATGGATTTTGTTAAAACACATATTTTAATAAAATCAAGATTTTTTAAATTAATATTAAATTAATATAATATTATTATTATATATTTTATATATATATTCATATTATAATATAATATAATTAACTCCAATAAAATTTTTATAAATGTAAGAAAATTATTATTTTTTAAAAACTAGTATTTCTCAATACATGAATATTTATATTTAAAATTTAAATAATCATATTTAGATAATTATTTTGAAATGATATTGAATATTTTTGAAATCTCGCACATTGAAACTGGTCAATGGTAAATTTCTCACAATTTTATGTGGAATAAAATTTATTGGGTAAAAAATTAATACAGTATAAATATACACAATCTATTATAACAACATAATAACCCAAAATTGATGTAATAAATACAAGAAATTGAAATCCTGAAAAAAATATTTTCTTCTTGAAATAATGTATTCTTTATAATATTAAATTTATTTTTTAAACCATTGATAAATCATCCTAAAACTATATTATATTTTAATGTTCTAAAATCATTTCCTTTGGAAAATTACACACATCAACATCACTGATGAAATAATTAGTTGACTATCTATTCTCGGGAAAATAAAATATAGAAAATCACCACAATTTGTATAAATACACGAGAATAACCCATCTTATTGTTTGTAATTGTTATTATTTTATCATATATATTTTAAAACCAATGGTTAGAAATTAATTAATAATCCCCATCTCTTTTTCTATAAATATACACGAAACCTCATTTTACTATTCACTCAAAACCCATTAAGCATTATTTTCCACTCTCTAACCCACTATAAATAACACTAAATGTCTTCCCAATAATGGAATATATTCCTCACAAGCTTCCAGAAACACTCACTCAAGGTAATGGACTCTCTCTAATTACATTATTTCATGTTCATTCAATGTAAAAATCCCTTTTAGTTTCCAATTATTCAAGTTGTAATGTGTTTTTACACATACCTTTAATTATCATTTTGAATCAGAAGTAATTATAGACCACATATAACTCTCATAAGTCCCTTCCTTGAACTTGTATTTAAAGCTGTTACATTGCCTGAAAGTTCCCCTGATTTTACATATCAAAATTTTGTTTCGTCCATACCCATCCACTATTTAACCCAATGTTATTCTCCAAAATTAATCTCTTCTTAATATTTTGGCAGAATTCCATGTAAGTAACACACACACTTTTGTCAGGGAATTAAATGTGTTGAAATATGATTATATATTTTATGTTATTTGTGGAACACAAATTCCAGTAAAAGATATTAATGTGACAGGTGTGTGAAAAAAATTACGTAGCCCACCAATGCATTGGGTAATGTTTTTATATCACAAGATATAATGTATGGTGAACCATAGATTATTATAATCACTCTATGTTATTATTTATCAGAATTTATCATTTAGATATGGTTATTATATAAGGTTTTATGTAGTTTTAACCTTCACAAGTTTCTTTAATACTACCATTTAAGATCATGTTATGGTCTTCATGTTTATAATTTTCTGGCCATTTTATGTCCCTTTTATATACCACATGTTCCACATGTATTACTTTCGAAATTGTATGCCATTATTATTCCCATATTGGGCCATATTTCTCAGTTTTATATAATTCATGTCCCTAGGTCATCCTATGGATTGATATGACATCATTTAATTTAAGGGGTATTTTATTGCGTTTAATTTTTTCAATTTTATTATTCTTTCAAGTCATTGTTATTTTTTTCTTATTACACAAAGAAACAAGGTCGATTATTATTTTATGATTTTTTAATTGTATATTCATGTAATAAAAAAGAAATGATGTATATTAAAGATACATGGTTTCATATTTGGTATCAAATAAAGGTAAATTTATTTCCTAAGAGCGGTATTTGAAGACATAGTGAAATAATTAAGAATAATACTAAACATGGAAACATCCCTATGTATTTGTAATGAATATAATCAAGTAGATTGTAAGAATAAAAATTCTTATCTGGATAATATATGCTAATGTGTCTCACTCATAGTTTACCATGGAGTAAAACCCCCAAAATAGAGATATTGAGTATTAACATGATCCTCACATAGTGAATGACATAGTATTTGATACACCGCAATTTGGACAATTGGGGTTATGATTTTTTAAATTCATACACTTCTTGTGAATCATTATGATGGGAATAAGAAAATCTGATTAAATTTTATTTCATGAAATACACTAAGGATAAAATATACAAAAAACTATAAATTCATATGGTTAGGAATGTATGTCATTTATGAGTTATCCCTTCAATGTACTAATTTTTACTTTTTTGTGTTTAATATTTTGAAAAAATCTAATCCCCATTTTCCCCATTAATTTAGTCTATGGTTGGAAAATGTGGAACATAGTATTTAACCTATGTGATCAAAACTATGAATAACATCTAAAAGATAATCCCAAAAGAATTGTATTAGTAGTTGATAACTTCATGAAAATACTTACTCAATTAACAAATATTCAAAATCAAATCAAGAATCAGGTAAAATCCCACACCTCCTAAGAATGTGAATGTTCAAAATGAGACCTTATTATAACACAAGATTCTGAATATTTGTTTCTATTATGATCCCATAATCACATAATAATGGATCAATTCCACTGCAAATATATACTCCACCCTTCTATCCTCTGGTCAAGAGATGGATGTGATGTATTTTTTTTATAATTTGATAAAAGCTGATCTATAGTGGGCATTGATAAAAAATAAAAATATTTATGAACAAATTGATGAAGTGGAGTGGAAAGAATTAAAAAAAATTGATAAATATTTTATCACAATATCAACCAAAAATATAGAGGGACTTCCATCGTCTCAATAATATGGATGATGAATGCAGAGATTCATATGAGGAAAACATCACATTACTTGAATGATAAAACTCAAGATTTATCACTTATTCTGAAAGTATAATTCTATACATATTTCATGGTCTCAATCTGAATTTATAAAGATATTTGGATATTCAAGACATTGATATCAAAGATGAAAATTCATAATGTGAAATTAGATTCAAAATAGAGGTATGTGAATCTCAATTTTTAGGATATAGGAAATGGAGAATGTATTTTAATTATAAGAGATTTTTGGATGAATATTATGGTATAATGAAACTCCTACAACCCACTTATCAAAATTATATGGAGAATTGACCTAGTAATTTCATGATGAGGATAATGAAATTCACTAGTTATTGGAGGGAAGGAAACCTAGATAAAAAATGAATATGGGAGAAACCCACCAATATGATGTAATAATGGAATGATTCATTCATATTATAACCTATAATATAATCTTTCAAATATATGGGAAAAGGACACTATTCGAATCAGTGAATAAATCATATAGTAGACGACAAAAACTGGAGACAACAACCTCCAAAGCCAAGAGAGAAAGGGCGAGCTTCTCCTATCACAAATAACAAATATCAATCCAGAAATATATGTGTGGAATGTATATTGTTTTTCCATTCAAGGATTGAAGATATATTATTTTATTATAGTTCTACAGAATCATTAAAATCATTCATGTTTAATTTAACTATTCAACAACCACCTCAAAACATGGATGTATAGATATTTGTGAAAATGGTAAATTGGGTAATTATAGAAACCTAAGTGTATATTTTATACAATATCTATATTTATGGGTTGAAAATACTTATGAGAATCATCACAAATCAATTATAAAAACATGGTTCAATTTTTTATTTATTGGATTTCCCTATATAGAGCTAATATAGATTTCCAAGAAAAGGATTTCACCCTCTCTATCGCAAGCCTTTCTATAATTATGAATATGTTCAAGGAGAAGGATGAATATACCTTAGAATCATTATCTGAATCACATTTAGTATATCATAACTTGAAATAATATCTTTCTCAAAATATTTTCAATTAGGAAAAGATCATCCTTGGTGGATTTCCCGTTTACTGGGAGTATGGATATATGATTGTTGAAAAACTATTTTGTGTTTGATTAAATCATTTGGTTGAGTTCTCAATACAGATTGTACACATGTATTTTAAATTATCCAATAGCCCATATATAAATTCCACTGGTGAACATAAATTGTTAAAAAAGAAACTATAGGAGAATTTTGTAAAGGATTTAAATCCCTAGGTTCTTAAAAATGGGTTTAATTTATCCTCTTTATAAAATGTATAGATGTTTTAATGCACCTCTACATTGATTATCACGATCTCAACATTATAAAGATACAAATACATATACCCTACAACTAAGTGATAATTATTTAGACCATCAACATGAATCCTAGTTGTTATAAAAGTCGGATCTTCTAATGGAATGGTATCATGTAAAGGGGGCGTAGGAGTATACCCCAAGGTTTCTTTTCGTATAAGACAAGGGAACTACTATAACACCCAAATATTATAAAATATAAACTTTATGTTTGATAGAATATTTTAAATTAAACACCAATAATATATGAGAATAAAAAACCCCAATAATTTATGATATATTTCTTTTCAAATAAATTTTATCTCTTTGATATTTTTTTGATTCACGCAACACCAGGATTAAACAAAATATGATACCCTATTAAAATATATTATAAAAATTACCAACATAATATATAAATTAAATTAGTGAGTATGAATAGAAAAAATATAAAATTTGAAATATATATATTTATATATATATATCACACATGAAAATTGGTAACCAATTAATTTTAAGTAACATAAGAATAACTTAAAATAGAGATAAATATATTAAAAAAAACAATATTATTTCTAAAATTTAATTTAGTCTCCCTTCCAAAACATAATATAAAATTAAAATTTACCAATTTTATAATATTTATTTTAAATAAATTAAATTAATTTTAGAAATTATAATATAAAATTTACATATGGGTGAATTTTTTGGTATTTTATTTAATTTTATATTTTCTGATTAATTGTAAAAAGAATTATGTTTTAGTATAATCTTTTTTCTCATTTATATTATTTATAATGAAAAATTATATTTAAAATTGGTTTAAAAGTATAATTATATCAATTATATATCTTTAAATCAAATTTAGTTCATCGGAATCAATTTCATAATATATATTCATAAAAAAATGTTGTAAAAGTTTGAACATTTTCCCTTAAAAAACCAACATTCTAGTCATGTATCTGATATTAAATTTAAATTAATATTTTACAATAATTTTTATACTATTTCGATAAATGGTTTCCAAATTTTGAATAATAATTATTTATATTATCTAATAACAGAAAATTAATTTTTGACCAAAATAAATAGTGAAAAGAGTAAAAATTAATTATAATTGTTATGGTGAAAATGGGAATAGTGTGGGATAAGCAAAGAGGATAAGGGTTAAAAATGAATTACCAATATGTTAAAATATTATTGGATAGACATATTTCAACATTATAATAATTAAATTAAAATATTGTGTAATATTGATTTATTTTTCATGTGAATGACTTTATCATTTGGGATTCTTTTGGGAAATTTACATTTAATTTCTGAGAGGGTTCCCTTTCCCTGCTTATAAAAGGGAACTCCATCCAATAAATAATTCATTCCTCCCAATACTGTTTTCATAAAATAACCCTTAAAAATGATCTCCTCATAATATTTATTCATGTTTTATATCTTCAGGTACCTAATGTGACCATCCCTACGTTCCTTCAAGGAATATCCAAATGAGGTATCTCTTAAAGAATGTAATTATTGTAACAAACTATTTATTTTTATTTATTCTTTTTCAATCATCAATTATTAATTAAAATATTCAATATAATAACACCATTATATTACATATACTAAGATGTAATTTTTTTTATGGAATAATATTTCTCCATATCCACGTTTTTTTTATTGGAATCGAAATCCTCGATCGTGTGTATGATAGACTGTCGCCTCACAAATCAATTTAATTCCCTTTTCATCACAACCACTCAATAAAGGATGTAATGATAGAATTAATTTTTATATATTATATTTTATCTATAAAATTTATTATAGAATAATATTATATCATACACATTCCAATTATCCATTCTTTTCAAAATAAGTTAACGTTCCTTGTGTGTAGGAGTATTACCACCTCGTGAAGCTGTGTGGTTCATTTTTCACATACAATTTAAATGAAATATAATAAGGTAAAAATTAAAAAAAATTGTGATATATATGAGATTATATTGATTTTTTAATGTTAATATATCACCCAAATTCATACCATTTTACCCGTTAATGGAATGATATCGTTACTCCTGCCAACGTAAAACCTAATGTCTCCAAAAAGTTGGGCAATTAATTTTCTATAAAATAAATTTAAGAGTGATTAAAATAATTTATCTACATAGTAAATATTATATGTATATAAATATTATCATTATATATATAAAGAACTTATATTTTTTTAGAAGAGGTTAAACTTTCATTACAAAATATTCATGAGTAAATTACATAATTAACATTTGAAAAAATGAATATAATTGAAAAATATTAACAAAATAGTGTTAAAATTGTATAATAGTAGCATATATTACATTATAAATATTATTATGGTTTTTGAATAAACTAATGTATTTATTCCAAAAATTATAAAATATTATAAATCTTTTTTAACAAAATGAAACTGTGATTTAATGGAATTTGTCTCCATTTCCCATCATTGAGGAATATTGTAATGTTATGCACCAAATGTTTTTTGATGGTGAATATAATTCAAAATCTACATGTAATATCATTCTTACATAAAAATTATTTGAATTTTATGTTTTATTTTTTATTATTCGATATCATGAGATTTGAATTTAAATTTACAAATGTGTAAATAATTTCATAACTCATTTTATTTTCATTTGGTTATATTACTCTTCATTGAAATTGATATTATAATATTATATTTGTAATATATTTTGACTAAAATAGGTTTTCTTTTTATTCTATTTTTTTGAATTTAATTTTTATACAAATTTCTAGTTCATTGATTCATTATTACATAATCATATTGATCATTGTAAGGTATTTCATCTTAATTTCCTTTACATTGTGACAAAATTATTTAACATGAACAAATTCACATTTATATGGTTTATATACTACCCCATTGATATATAAAAATATTAATTATTTATTCATGTTATTTAATGATTCAATTCATGTTTATCCATATTATTTGTATAATTGATATGGATTTTTACTAAACTATATACCATTCTATCATATTTTGTCTACTCTGAGGGAAAATAAATTAAATGGCAAAATATTGATAAATCTGTATTATTTACTCAATGTGGATATTTTTTTGTATAGAATATTATTCCTGAATTAAATTCATAATTAGATATATGGACATTTATTTAGACAAATAGCGATTCATGGTGCCAAAAATTATGTATCCCCTTGATACATCATTTGGGCTCATGAGAAAATGTCTTTGGACAAATTAAATGTCATTTTACCAACTTTTTTTAAACTATCTTGATGAAATATCATAAATACATAGTTATCATTGTTGGATGATATACTCACAAAAAATGATTATGTGTTTCCATTATATAGAATATAGTTAATATCATTATCTATAGGATTTTATTTTTGAAATTAACTCTGGATTAAATTCATTAACTTATTATTTTTTAAATGGAATGTCTGGTCATTTCTTTATATATCCACATTGACTATTTTTATTGATTCATAATAAATTACATTATACATAACACTTATTGATCATTTTTGCTAACCATTATTTTGTTTCATTCCATACGATATGAAGGAGAATTAATATAGTGAGTTTTCAAGGATATAAATCATTTTATATTATATTGTATTATGTTTTATTTTACATTACCAATGTAAAATGGGTATTATATTGGTATATAGTTCTCAAAAACAAAAATAACCAATATTTCCTTCATGATTCTCCCTTTTATCCACACTATTATAATAAAGAAAACATCGAGTATGAGTTAGTGATGACTTGGTCATTACAGTTTGTATTGAGAGAGTTTTAGAAGAAACCTTGAGAATTAGATTTAGAAAAAATCGATTAAAGAATATAAGAGAATGATATAATTTGAGAATATGTATATAAGAACATAATAATGAATTTTTAAGGAATTTATTATTTTGTTTTTCTTGTAATATACTTCTATGTCTGGATACTACAATTAGACATCATTGTGGAAAAAACATGGCAATGTGTAATAACTCTAAAGAGGTAATAATGGGCTTGACCTAATCGTCACCTACTACATCACAATGAGCCTTATAAAATAACTAGTATATAAATCATGGATGATAATCATAGGATAATTCACTTATTAGTTACAAACCATTATGATGGATTTGTAAATAATGATATCCCCAAAGAACCAATGTTTATGATTATAAGATTATATATGCATTAAATTTTGAATTTATATTTTGTGCTTCAATAGTTTTTGGATTATAAATTAAATTTTTTAATGTTATAATCTATTTTATTGTATTCCATTGTTTATAAATGGAATCTCATGGATGGAATGGGAATGTAATCAATTCATGTACCCCATGTATTGATTTTCCCCTGTACCAAAAGAAGATGCTAGAGATGGAGTTGCAGCTAGAAAAAATGTACTTATAACTATATTGGGGAATATATCTTAGCTTATGAGTAATAAAATTTCATGTATGGATGAGTTAACTGAACCACCTCATAGTATAACAACGACTTAGTTCTTTATAAATAATAAAAATCTATAATTAAATAGTATTAAAAATAATTTTTAGATGAACAACTTATTATTTCCTTAGATACGATATTTTTCTCTCTAGGAAGAACTAAAAGGGAGAATAATTTAATTGCTATTTATTATCTCTTAAGATATATGGATCAATGGTGTTGATTTATTAATAAAAATAAAGATGAATTATAAATCAAAAACATATATTGGAATAATTTCATTTTACTTTTCTTGGGAAAATTACTTTTCACATGTCCAAAGAGCAGAAATGAAAAGATAGTTATTGTGTAAAAGAATGAAACAAGAAAGAAATGATTCTATGTATTATTCTCATGCTATAAGTATATCACGGAATGATGTAGACTATATACCTAATCCAAATCAAAATGTTCTTTGTTTTATTGATGCGATTTGGAAGATCCACTAAACAAAACATCTATACCAAACATTATCATCATATGAAGATATTGAATCATTTACTCCCAATGCATAGAAATATTTCTTAATGTATTATATATTATACGGTATGAATGAATAGAATATGAAAATAAATAAAAGGGTAGAAAAATGGAATAAGGTAGAGAAGGATTTTCCAACATATTGTGCTAAATGAATGGGAACAACTTGGTAAATTCATAAATGGAAAAAAAGTTTAGATCTTGTGTGGGGTAAAGGCCACCATTATTATCATTATAAGAAAATGAATGAAAATTCCAATGTGTAACTATTATATGTAATTATCGGGGTTATTATGAAAATTAATTCCTCGAGAGTCAGTAGAATATACATCATAAAAAGCTAAGAGATCAAGGTCATGATTATGATATTGATACATCCAAAGTGGAATAATTAATATTCTTTTGTAATTGTATTCATGAAAAATTTTGTACATTTATTTTGTTAACTAAGAAACATATAAGGATTGAACTAACTTACAATTTTATAATGGATTTTATTGGATAAGTTGATTGGTACCCATGAAAAAGAAAATTAATTCAGTGGATATATGAACTTCCTAGAAAAAAACATTATTAAGAATAAGATTACCCTTATTATTTATTTTCTTATTAAGGTAATTATTATAAGATAAAAGAAAATTGATATGGATAATAATGACTAAAGTATAACTATTAAATGATATATTGATAAAGTGGTTTATTATATCATTGATAGAGTTCAGATCATTTTTGGATTTATATAATATATCCAATAATATATGATTTATTTATGGAATAATGAAGAATGGTTTTTTTAATAATTTTTTTATGGTAATATTTGTTATTACCTTACTTCAAGAGAACACAGGATAAATCTATTCACAAACATGATATGTGATGATTATGAGCTACTCCATTTTTTTGGGAAATTAATGATAAATTCATTTTATAAATTTAATGACATTATTTATAAATCTTAGGATCTCAATATTTTGGAAGGGTATTGAGGTAAACCATTTATGAAATGGTGTTAGTTGAAATTTGGAAAAGGTCTTATATATTAATATATTACTTCACTATTGATGATTTCTGAAAACTAGATTACTTGTGAAACCCATTTTTATATAATGATAACTAGTAATCGGTGGAATAAATGTCATTGTAGTGATCTATTAGTCCTTTGGTAATAAAATATTCATATTCATTTAATAGAGTAAGTGATATTGTAGAAATATATCAAGGCATAACCAAAGGATGATATTTTTATTATGAGGTGGAATGAAATCAAGAAAGTGTATCTTCTCATGAAAATTTGTCTACATTATAAATAAAATCTTGAAATAATATATCATATTATAACCATAATTTATGATTATATAAATTACATTCTCTATACCTATTTGAATTATGATATTATGTGGTTTTTTCATAGGATTATTCAATTTCTGGGGATAAATGATCTTGGTCACACTGTATTATTGTTTGGAAATTATTATTTTCTTTCACATCTAAATATTCACTTCCCATCTATGTTAGCCTATCCGAAAACCTAGTATATTTAATTAAACATTACAATCACATATAATTTTCTATTTTGTAAGGAGTCTTTATTATTTACCCTATATATTATATTGGATTCTAATAAAGTTAATTTCATATTTCAACCCATTGATTATTAAAGTCATGTTTATATTGTGAGGAAATAATTTATTTATGGGGGTATAATGTAACAACAAAAATCTTTAAAATAGAAACATCATGTTTGATAGAACATGTTACAAGAAAAAACAGATAATTTAATAGAATATAACACCCCTTGATTTTATTATATGTTTCTTTTTAAATAAATTCAATATCCTTGATAGTTTATACATCATGCAACATTGAGTTTAAATGAAACTTGACACTCTATTAAAATATTAATTAAACATGACAGTTAAAAACTAGTCCTTTAATTCATATGTTTCAATATAACTAAATATATTATGAAAATTTTATATAGATTATAGTAATATATTTATTTGATACTTATTAGGGAAAAAAAGTTTCATTTAAAAGAAATTTTTTTTCTGATAAAAACATTACTTCTCTTAAAAGATGTTTTAGTCACGCTACACGCAAATAAAATAAAATTATTTTAAAAAAATTAATAAAATTTAACTGATAAAATCAACATAATCTATAATATTTTATTATCAATATTATTTCAAGGTGAATTGTTATGATTATTTTGAAATGGGTCATTTTTAAATGAATATAGAAAATAGTGATTTTTAATTGAAAACTACTTTATCATTTAAATTATTTACAACGAAATGCAATATTTAAATTTAGTTCTAATATAAAATTATTTCATTTATATAAAAATTTATACGATTTAAGTCATTAAAATCAATATCATATTACTTTTTTATATAAAATCATTATAAATTGGTGAACTTTTTTCTCTGAAAACTTCTTTCTCATCACATCTATGAGATTAAATTTTTAATTTTTTTCCCATTATGTGTATTAAATTTGTAAAAATAGATTATATAATTGAATCAAAATAATTTATATTATAAAATAAGTTAAAATAATTTTTTTTACCAAAAATAATTTTGAAAACAATATAAATTAATTCCCATGGTTATATTAATAGTTTATTAACCCAAGATTAAAAGAAGACGGAAATGGTAAAAAAGAACTACCAAATTGTAAAAATATCATTTCATAGCCATATTCCCCCATATAATTACCATGATTGAAAAAGGTTTATTTGGAAGCTTTTTTCATGTAATAGAATTTATCATTTTGTATTTTTTTTGGAAATTTCCAAGTAATTTCCGAAAGGTTTCCCTTTCCTCACTTGTAAAAGTGAACTCCCTCCAACGAGTTCTTGAAACCGAAGAAACCCTTTGTCTCAAAAAAACCTATAAAATTACCTACCAAACATATTATTCACATAATATAGGTTTTTCCCCCAAAAATATCCACCAATATGATCCGTCAGTGGAGAACCAAATGGGTATCCCTTCAAGAAGGTATTTATCCTAACAAACATATTTACTTTTATTTATTCTATTTACACCGTAAATTATTAATGAAACTTTACAATATAATAAAATTAGTAAATAATAAATATATATATTTTAACATTTTTATGGAGTAATATTTATCTATCTCCACATTCACTAAATTGAAAAAAAGGCATCAATGATATTTACAACGGATTACCACCCCACAAACAGAATTAATCCCATTTCCATTCCCACCGTCTCAGGATGGATATAATAATGGAATAAATTTTTATATATAATATCTATTATATAAATATGATTTATGTATTATAATATCACATATTACTTAATTATTTTTGTGTTTATTAAAATATGAAAATGTTAGTCGTCTATATGGAAAACTTCCGCCTCACAGAGTATTATAAATATTTTTTCAATTACATGTTACATAGAATTAAATATAGATGAAATTGATGATTATATTATATATATATGAGATGATATGGATTCTTCAAATTTGATAAATAATCCACCTCATCACCCTTTAATCCATTATGGGAATGATATCATCACTCATTTGTATATATGTCCTACCATCTCCACGAAGTGATGAAATTCATTTTCCATGACTAAAATTTATGATTTGTTATAAAAATGTATACCCATATATAATATAATATATATATAATATTAAAATTTTATATAATATGTACTTATTTGTTATATACAATAACTGAGTCTTTCATTAAAAAATATACATGAGAAAACAATGAAATTTACACACATAATAATAAAAATAATGCAATATTAATAACAAATAGGTGGTAAAACATTAAAAAAAGATATTATATGATATTATAGAACATATTTAGGTTTGGGTATAAATTATCCACATTATTAGAACTATTATAATAGATGATAATTCAAATTAAACTAAATAAATTTGTTAACTAATGCACTTCATATGAATCTCTATTCATTGAGAAATATGGTAATGAAATGAACAAAAATTATTTTTTATGGTTTATATAATTCCACTATGACATGTAATATAATGATTAATTAATAATTCATGTTATTTTATGTTTTATCATGAAATATAACATCTACGGGTATTTTAATTGAAAATTACCAAATGGTATATAATTTTGAAACTCAATTTGTTTTCATTGGGTTATATTGTGTTTTCATTATACGGATATTTTATGATTATGTGTATAATTAATTTTTACAATATTATGTTCTATTTTTACACTTATTATTTGGATTCAAATTTGATACACATATTCTATTAATTTATTATTTCTCATTTCAACTTATTGATTATTGTAATGAATTTAGTCTCAATTTTATTTTCATTGATAAATATAGGTTAGTGTGCACCTATTAAATTTTATGTCCTGTATATATTGACCCATGAATATGTATAAATAGAATTCCTATTTATTCATCGTGGATAATGTTTAAATTTGAGTTTATCTATATTCCCTATATCATGGATAAAAATACATCATAATCTATATAGTATTATCACATGCAGTGTTTAGTTGGAATGTTATTTGTTTAATTGGGGCTATATTAATATATATTTGTTACATAATTAGTGATAAATTCATTAGTAAGGAAGATTATTCATTAATTAAAATTATTATTCAATATATGTGAAATTATTTTTGTATGTAGTGATGGATTAGGCCAAAATTAAATTTCCATGTGATTTATTGACATGTATCATGAGAAAAACTAGTTAAGTTAGACACATTATTACAAATAGTTTTAAATAGTCTTATGGAATGATCATTGTGATATATATATCATGATTCTTGAGATCAGGAAGATAAAAAAAATTAACCACTAAGTTTTCTAATAATATTGTTATTATTATTATCCATAAGATTTTTTCATTGATATTATCTCTACATGATTTCAATTTTAGGATTATTTTTTAAATGTCACATGTTTTTAGTTATTTACCTTTCCATATTGATTATGCTTTATCTTGTCATGATAATAATGTCATTTTAATTGAATTTGTATTTAGTTATATTCCATTACATGTTAATTATATATAGTGTTTCATGATATATTTCATTATACCTAACCATTAATGAGATTTTTGGGTCACCCTTATTTTGTTTCATTTCCATGGGATATGAAGATGAATTTTTGCAATGAGTTTTCAATGTTACAAGAAATTTTCTATTATTATGTATTATTTTTTATTTTTTATTAACAGTGTCATTTGAATATCAAGTATGTATTTGGTTCCCCAAACCATCTAAACTAATAAGTATATTGGGATTTGTAACATTATATCAATGAAAATATAAATTATTAGACAATGGATTTGGGTTACGAGATTTGGGGTTGTTATAAAAGAAGTTCATAGTGATTCCATTTGGACACAATAATTATCCACCTATCTTTATGGAGTTAATGATTTGTGTATTTAATGATTACATCAATAAATTTTTAACAGTCTTTATACTTGATATTCTTTTCAACTCCAAAGTCAAGGAGGGACAAGTAGATATTTTTAATGTTATATGGATGTGATTGGGAAGTATCTAATTATATTAAAAGTATAGTAAATATGACATTAAAACGAAATAGGTAATATTTCTAGATAATTTTATCACCAATGAAGTGATTTTCGTAGATCTATTGAATATAGTGGCATTTGAAGGATGGCTCGGACCTATATCAATGAAAAATATACATATTTTAGTTGTATTAAAATGGTACTATCATTTATTTAGGAGAAGAATATCATGAATATTTGTCCCAATAACATTGATAACTCAAATATTAGTGAAGTATTTGTGGACTATTGAATATGAGGTGAGAATTAAATATATAATGATGATGTTGGTCTTAGAACATTTTCTCACATTACCCACCAATGGGGAAGGAGTTATTATCTATAGTGATGAAAACCAAATATTATTGGGATATGTAATAATGTTATATAATAAAGTGATGTCATATGTCTCCCACCAATTGAAGATCCATGGCATGAACTACCAAATAAATGATCTATAATTGGATCTAGGGATCATAGAATTTAATTTTTTGTGATATTTCCTCAATGAGGAGAAGTGTAACACATATATAAATCATAAAAAACCCAATTTTTTATTCACCAAAATTGATATTTATGTACAAAAAAATGGTGGATATTGCTAATAATTGATTATTATTATTCAATACATTTCAATCATCGGAAGGTGAACAAAGTGGTAAATTATCTACGTAAGAAGGATCCAAAAACCCTGTCCACAAACATGATTGAAATGGATCTAATCTTCTTGGAAATGAAAATGATAGACATGGGAAAAAAGGGATTTATCCTATACTTCTAAAATAAATTTCATCCATACATTTTTTATAGGATAAAGGAAAATAAAAAAATATGATGACACCCTTTAAAAAATGCAGTGAATAGTCCATATTTAAGTATTCATAAATGTTTTATTACATTTTCAGACCTTTCAATATGTCCCATAAAAACAAGAATTCAAAATGGATCTTCTGGATGATGTAAAAATCTAATACTTATATATTCATATTGTAAGAAACATGATGCATAGATATATAAAAAAACATCTAGTGGGATAAAATCAATATGGGTATTATTGAATTTATATCTTGATGCTTGGTATGTTAATAAGTCAAGGTCAAAATAAAAAAGAATTAAGGTGTTATTCATCCATTTCTTATACCATTATTGGAATTAAAAAAATTATAACCACGCATTTAAGCATAAGACTCCCATAGACTCTAAATAAATTAAGGATTTATTAGTATTAGTTGATTGCCTTATAAATAAATATCATTTCATTTATATCGAGGATAATTTGACTGTTAAAAAACTCATTAAGATAAACATAGGGGTAGTTTATAAACATCAAGGAGTTCCACTCTCAATTATTTTTGATTATGATTGAGGTTAACCTTGAGTTTCTATAGAATCCTTTAGAAAGTGTTCAGTACAAAGATGAGTTTTATTATTTCTTACCACCCTTAAAAATGATCATTCTGATGTGACCATTCAAACACTAGATGATATAGTGAATTTTTTTTCAATGGATTTAAAAGTTTATTGGGATCAACACCTTCCCATAGTGTTGTCTCTTATAGAAACAATTTTCAATATATCATTCAAATTGAACCTTATTATGTTGTTGATGCCTTCTAAATGAGAATATAAAATTAATTATGTAAAAAATGCATGAATATGGGTATTATTTTCCTCTCAAAATAAATGGAAGAATATGGTGTCCAATATACATGGATTGGGTATCCCTATGAAAGAGACTTGATAACATGACATGTACAAGGTTATGTGAACGATACATGTTAAGTGTATAAACAACAGGATGACCTCGAGTATCCAATTTATTGAGTCCTTCTTCTAACAAAAAGGTTTCCAAAAATTTGTTTGATCACATGGTGGCTACTTGATGTGTTCATATGGTTTTGGTGACATGTCTATCAGTGGATTCCTAATAATCCATCCAAAAAACCTTTGAAAAAATGAGAAAAATATCAAAATGGATGGATCCTATTGAGTATATAAGAATATTATTATGCATCCATACATTTTTTTAATGAAATTGTGTAAGAACAGGTTACATACTATCCTTGTAACAAATGAATCCAATAGAATTTCACCCTTTATGTATTAAGGGCCTCACACTTTTTCGGTTGATCATTTGCTCCCCCTCTATATCCAAAGAAAAAAATAAGTATTTTCCAGGTTATTACTTTTTCATCACCAAAATACCCTTTTTTGGTCACGTGATGCATCCCTGATTAGAAGAGTAATTCTCTTCGACAACACTCTTGGAATAATGCGAGATACCATTTCCTTTGACAAATAAAGAATGAAATTAAAAGGTCACTGATGAGAGCTTCTTTCAGAGGGGTACACTAATATTCTAAGATCATGGTAATACACGCTAAAAATTCATACTTTATCACATGAGTACTACCTAAACAATCTATGTCTATCATTCGAATACCCCTAGAAAATCCACCCTTGTCTCACAAATGGTCTCAGACGGGTTGACTTAGATCATGTGAAAGAGTTTGAAATAACATCATGACTTCACAAAGGCTCCTATACAAATCGACCTGGAATTATAGAAACCTATTGAGATATGATCATAGTAAGTAAATACCCCTTTGTTTGAAAAAAAAAACAGAATAACTGAGGAATTTAATGGGTGGTATTATGGTCACTAAACTTCTTTCAACACCCACAATGTGATTTCTAAAAATGAGTGACTCCTAATCCCTCCACTGACTCCAACCCAAAACCATGAGATAAAAACTACACAATGTGGTGTAAAAACAAGGTGTAAAGGCCTATATCCCCCCCGGAAGGTAAAATAAAAATCCATCTATGCTCCCTCAAGTGAAAAAGTTCTCCACATATTTCTTTGTGTGATGGATCATGCGAATGTGAAATTCTCCAACCATGTATAATATAATAAATGATAGTAAGGGTTATGTAGCATGAATAGTCACTTAAATTTATCACATGGGATCTCATGAAGGACTTATTTCATGTTATATTTATTATGTGAAGTACATACCACATATTTATTGGGTCACATGATATAAACAACAAGATAAACACTATCCAGTATAAGGAACATACACACAATATTCAAGAACAAAGACAAATATGGGAACCGACATGATGATAGGTTTGCTGATCCTTGATGTGATCCAGATGAATCATCCATATCACACAAAATAATTAGGACTTATCACCCACGAAATGTGACATCCTCTGTATATACCATATATAATAGGCGATGTCTTATTGACACTTCATGTATGTCATGTGACACCTTTGGATCAAGCCACCCAAGTCTCACAAAGACCTCTAGGTGAACCGACTAGATATTGTGATGTCATGTGGACATATATATGAAACATATGGTGACACTAGTTTATTTATTCTAGTTACTGAGAATCCCTCTATTAACACCAACTAGGTTTCTAGGCATGATACAATCATGTCATCAATGTCTCAAGATGAATCCCATACATGTCTTCTAGATATTTCGATGACACATAGATATGTCGAATTATGTCCTATGAAACCATCTAGATATAACAACTTGAAATATGTGATTTCCTCTAGAAAAGAAATGTATGCCTCAAAAGGATACCTGAAAAAGTAATCCTAGTCATGAGACACCTTATGGACATGTCAACCTGGATCATACATTTGTCTTTGGACATGTCCACTATGAAACTAGGACATGTTTAGACATCCTCACACATGTTAGGAATAAAAATAATCCAAGTCATATAAACATATTGGGACAAGATATCCTTTTATAGGGGAAATTATAGGACAACCTCAAGATATAAGCCCCTATCAGTGGCATAATATGATATGACTGTCAATATTAGGGCGGCCTTATTGTGTAAGACCCAACCAAACAAAACTATGAGAACTATGATCCAATCTATAATAAATATGCTTATTTCATATTCCTAAAATACCAAACTAAAATAGGCATCCACATAAGTAAAATTCATGCCATATCTCCAACATCAAAACCATCAAGACCCAATATCTCTAATTGGATGAATATATTTCATCATCCACCAACAAATGAAGAAGTCAATTGAACAATGATAACTCAAATTCCTACCATAATCAGGGTACATGGGACACATTTACTATAGCCTAGGAAACATATTAAACATTTAAAGGGATATACAAATGTGTATTCAATACACCCATATGTAGTGATACTAATTACATGATATCCCTTGTTTCATTTTTTGAGAAAATATCTCATGGGCTATGGGATTGAAGATGATAATATTCCTCAAATCATGAATATCAACTAGATTTGGAATGATCAGCATGTAATCTCTAATCAATGGAATAAGATTACATTTCATTCAATATTAGGGAATCATCATTATGTAAACCTTGATCAATGGCATAATATGATATTTCCTCTAATAATAGGGAAGCCATTATCCGTAAGACCCAACCAAACTGAACTATGAGGAATCGGGATCCTACTATAAAAAATATACGAATGAATCCTTCATAATGGATCAATCTCAAATATGAACCAACCTCTGTATACGTCCTACAATGTCTATAAAATTCAGACAATTGGGACCCAATCTATCCCATGGGATGATCATTTTTCTTCATCAACTAGAAGATTCAGAATTTATCTTCAATATGATGAATCTGATTCCGAAAAAAACTATTACATGTTATATTCCTTCCAAAAGCATTATCCTTATACTATTAATCCAATGGGATGTTCTGTCCCATAATATATGTATCCATATGTAGCGAGGTAAATTATTTTCCAACCCATGTTTCACATAGTGAGCATATCAGATGTGGCATTTGGGAGTTGAAATGATCATATCATCAGCATCCTGAATCTACTCCATCTAGTTAAACCTTAGTCTGTATGACCTAATTAGTGATATGATATAACTACCATCATATATGTTTATCTACATAGGCCCACGTCTCATGGGTGTAATTAAAATATGATAACTCTAAATGCATCCATACCCAGAATACATTGGACATTGTCATGAAGCACAACTCAATATCTGGGGCCCAGGTACCCCCATATATGTACCATATATATGAATTAAACAACATGGGTTTAATGAACTATGTGGGTTTCGATTCCAATTATAAAATTGGATATATTAGATGCCTCAAATGACTTAATCCTAACCATGAAAAATTAACTACTTCCCTTAATGACAATCAAATCTACGATTCCTAGTTATATGTATTCATCATATAATAAGATTCCACCAACAGGAAATGGATAAAGAAAATCAATGTAATACAAATAGATTCACAAATAAGATTACCCATTTGTAATATAATATGTTTTAACCTATTTTAGTTTGGTTAATGTAACCAATCACATGTCAGAATTATTAATAGAATCTAAACCATATGTTAAATGTATAAGAGAGTCTGGGAGAAGGAATAAATTCCCCTCAATAGGGTGTGTTGAGCCTAACCTCCCATCCTCTCTATTATTGTGATTTCCAATGTGTTTTTGTGTCTTAATTCCCAAACAAAATATTTCCTTTGATAAAGCATGTCATTATGAATCTTTGGAAGTGGTAACTATTGTTAATTTATATAGATGATAAACATGAATTGTGAACCCAATGTGAATGATTATATAGACATAACCACCCCCATAATCAAACTATTTGTCCAAACTATCCATATCATTTACTGGTGAAAAAAATGGTGGAATCGATGTAAAATCATTGAACTGTGAAAAGACTATAAATGATGAAAATATAAAGTACCCAGAACTTTTAGGAACACATTATTCACATGAAATGGGTGATAGCATCAACATGTAACTCTTTCTGATGAAATAAAAAATATAAAACTTGATATGAATCACTAAAATAACAAAATGACCAGTTTACATGGAATAAATAATATAGATAATAATATATAGTCAGATCTCTCATATAATAATTATATCTTCTCTTTGAAAGGTCTGCATGAGTATGATGGATATATTGGGAATGAAATAAAAATTGTGTTACCCATGAATATCAGATTGAGCATGCACCATGCTTGTGATAATGCATTGATCAGTGGACTTGTTCTTTTTTTCCCTGAAAGCAGATGTTGTTCTCACCAACAATACCCCGAACTAAGATAATATCATCACCCGATGACCATTCTAGAAAATATTCTACTGATGTAACCACTACATTACTCAGTATGTCCTCATCTACCCTACATCTTCAATGTTAGGTGGATAATGAATTGGTTTGTGAATAACATTATAATTGTACCATCTAAACAACTGAGGATGCCCATGAGGGTCTCCAAAAGATAATATTGATAGGTCATGAAATCCAATGAATGCTTCTGTAAATCCAGTGGCCCTCATTTCCACATCTTACCTCTTTAGAATCTTATCTTCAGAGCATGATAACCACAACATTTAATATTCAATTATTGTGGATGAAGGAGTGAACTAAAGATCCCTTCTAGTTTAGGGGATGCTAAGGAGGCCTCTTTTTAATCCCCATATCTAGAGACATTCTTCAACTTCCGTTCATTATCTTGATGAGTTTACCACCTACCACATTTCAACATATAACACCAATGCATAGGAAACAAGTAAGACTCATTGGCTAAGGAAGGATCTAGATAAACATGAGTGGGATCATCTCACCACTCCTAGTGACAATGACTACTGGAATATTTTTTTGATATCCATAAAAAATGATCGTATCCATCTCACTTGGAAGAATAATAAAAGAATAATCCAATTAAAATCAAGTGGAGTAACATATTAATATACCCATGGATGAAGCCCACCAACATAATCTAATGGAACAAGGAGTGTAGAACTGAGATTATATCCCTGCTTCAATTTAAAATATCATTCAGTATTAATTAGAGATATAAAAATTGGAAGTCATATATTTTTTTCACACATTTTGCTAAAATAAAACTACATCTAAGAAACACATGATGAAATCCACCAACATATTCCAAAACATGAAATATACATGGATGGGCATATTCCTATCCCAACAATAAGGGATTCACAACAATTACATTTATATGAAGAATATGTTACTATAGAGAATGTGATGATTCATAATACTTAATTTGAGGATTATCATTATATTTCATTAAAGGTAGAGTCACCAAACCATGATCAAATCCCCATTTATACTGGTTCTCATCAAGTGATAGAATATCATGCCTTCGGAAAGCAGAACAATCTAATCAGAAAATTCAGGTGATGTATTATAATGTCCCAAGATTATGACCATACCATGTTTTGTCTAGGTCTCACCATGTGATATCATCACATGACTCTGGAAAGTCTGACATTCATATAAAATAAGACTATTAGAATACTATAAAATCCATATATTGGTATCATATCCCATTTCTTGTTTCGGATCACCAAGCCAGTGTTGAATTTTTTACAGGATAAGATCATATTCTTATCATTGAATCTGCCTTGATTATTCTGGTAGATCATGGAATATAAGATCATATTATTACATATTATAATGAATAACTACACCAACAACATTCTTAGGAAAGATATGAGTATTTTTGTATCCCTAACCACATTTTGAATGTCCATTGGCTGATCCAGAATGGGTTAATTTTACAACTCCAAATGTGGCTGAACAAGTTACAGTGAAACATTACTCTAGATAAATTCATATCCCTATTAGGAAAAAAGAAGTGAAAAATTTAAAAATTATCAGTACCAAGATCATATCCCCCCTTTTGACTGAGTCACACCAAGTGAGAGTGGAACATGCCTCAAGGTAGGCTCAAATTTTTACCAATAATGAAGATTATCAATATCATATTCCAACAGCATCTCAGCAGTGGGCTCAAACCCCTATAGTACCATATATATATAAACAATTTCTATAAATATTCATATATAATACATATATCTATTCACAATTCTCAAGGTTTTGTGGCCATATTCTATCCATGATGCAGAATGAGGCTCATATCCCAAATATGATCAATTCCAGTGTTCTTGTGATTTTTTGAGACATCTTATCAACACCCCAAGTTTCCATCAACTCTTTAACCTAATTATATGATGTTAATTATTGTGATATTTCACCTCATGGTGTAGTGAATATAGATAAATGGGAATATAATCCTGAAATAAATTGTGAAAAAATTCCCCACGATTATATCACTCATAGAGAAAATAAATCATACCCTTTCACAGACACCTTCAAATAAAAAGTTATTTCTTTATGATTTAAATGGGGGATTCATATTAGTATTGTTTGAGGATGACGTATCTTTTTTTTGCCCTTAATTCCCACTTTCCAATTGAGGGAAGCATCCGTTCCTTGTTCTGGGACGTTTTCCCCTTGATCGAAATTGGATGATCGGATATCGGTTCTTCCATTCGGGGATTCCTCCCTGGAACTCATCACCTAGTTCAGGACTCCCCTATAGATTTAAGACATTGTTCATGAAACTCTTCCTTGTTCCATATCTTCATGGAACCTAGTTAATTACACTTCTTTTGTCGGGACATTTCAAAGGGTCTGGTCAGGGCAGCAAACTTCGTTCAGGGGAGTAGTCATGTTAGATATCACTGGCGTGTATGGACACTATGAAACTAGAGCCTCTGGGTTTCTTCTCCTTATTATAAGGATTCTCAAGGGCATAGAATCTTGATGAATCCCACATAGAAAGTGGGGAATGTTTTGTTATAGGCATGTATCTGGGGTTTTCCTCAGCTTCCCATGCTTAACAAAGCGTATGCCACGATTTTAACATCTATATGAGATGAATCAGACAGATCAGAACACTGCCTAGAGTGGATTAGATGGGTGCAACCCCTAGAGGGAGCACTGATGTTGGGGCCAACATGTGGTTAGCTTCTTGGTTTTTGTTAAGGGTAATGGGGAATGAGGTGGCATGATCCCACTGGGATGTGGCGACCTAGGTAAGAATCAGGATGAATGATCGAGTGTTTAATTAAGTAGGTGGAGAATGAGATGGAGTCGACCCGAGGATGATGGTGATGTTGGTCATGAGTCTCGAAGAGACCTCCTACATATCAACCTTCCTGGAAATCAAAGACCTCATAGTTCACCTAACGAAGGATTACCGCCAATTAGGGATTTCAATGGATTACCACTAGATGGTGGATCACAACGTCTTACCACTAGATGGGGTCACAACCACTTACCGCTTGATGGGGTCGCAACATCTTACTGCTAGATGGGGTCACAATAGATTACCACTAGATAGGGTCGAACCTTAGGGTTTCTTACTATGAACCTAATCTTGGAGACAAGGATCAAACCAACGTAGTTCCGGTGGGATGGGGGTTGGTGAAACAATGTGGAAGAGGACCTGGTATCCAATGGTTGTTTTGTTTGAACTTTAGGGAGGTTTCCTACGTACCTTGCAATGGAAAGTAACAAATTACATGTAGTTCGAGTGGGTGCAATGACTTACCGTAGACTGGGGGAACAATGTATTAACGCTGATTAAGGTCCACAATTTATCGTCTTGCAGGACAGGGGTGAACCGACATGATAGAGGAGTAGGGTCCCAAATAGATGGTGGGATTGAACATCATGGAGGCTTCCTACTTTCCTTGCCTTGGCAGGTATCAATGTCCACATATGTTAGAAGGAGTGGGCGAACCGACGTGAAGTGTTTAGGACCAATGGGTGTCTGGCTTGAACCTAAGGGAGGCTTCCTATGTTCCAACCCTTGGAAAGGATCAAAGACCACATATTTCAGGTGGGTTTGGGCGAATCGACGTTAAGGGGGTCGGAGTGACTAGGTGTGGGGCTTGAACCTGAGGGAGGCTTCCAACATACCATGACTTGGCAAGGATCAAATACCATGTAGTTTAGAAGAAGTGGGCCAACCAATGTGAAGTGGTCGAAACCAATGGGTTTCGGGCTTGAACATTAGGGAGGATACCTTCATACATCTCCTTGGAAAGGATCAAAGACCACGTAGTTCATGTGGGTTTGGGCGAACCGATAATAATGGTGTCAGAGCGACCTGGTGTTGGTCTTGAACCTTAGGGAAGCTTCCTACGTACCTTGCCTTGGCTATGATCAAAGGCCATGTAGTTTAGAAGGGTTTTTGTCTTACACTCAAGACCTCCCAAAGAGGATGTCTTAGTCGATGCTTGTTCTAAGCCAATGTGAGTCATGCTCGGTATGAGAAAATTGAGACAGAAAAGACCTGATGATCATGTTGCGGAAGGTGCATTCGTGGGAAGTAGAGTGGGTCAGAAGCATTGGTAGTGGCCCAAAAAGGAAATAAGGTATTATGTGTGGTTCACATCCCAAAGATGAAATATGGGGCTTATGTGTGGTGAGCATCCCAAATAGGAAATAGGGGATTACACGTGGTTAGCAGCCCATAGAGGAAACAGAGGATTACGCGTGTTGTATAGCCCAGGGAAAAGGATATTGGGACTAACTCTAGGATGGGGGGCCCAGGTGGTGACAAAGCTCAGTAGGAGTGGGATTTGGCACCCAGGAAGAGAGGAGGAGCACATGTGCTAATTTTTGTGAGAAAGGATAGGGTATTACACTAGGGTGGTTTCCCTTTCCCCATTAATAGATGCCACTCTGATAAAGAGGATATTATTCCATGTGGGGAATGATCTCACTCCCGTTGAGACCAGTGGGTGTAGAGAATGTCCAAGGTGGGACACCCCCGCATGCAAGGCATGAGGCAAGGTTACAGTTTAATGTCATGTGCTGAGGATGATGGGGATTGGAAATTTAACGTCCAATAGCTTGGATGAGGTGGGTTCGCTCTGATCTCCTAGGACATACATAACAAATACCCTCCCACCCTTGAGAGAAAATGACATCGGTAATGCCGTAGTTGAGGGGTTTTGAGATATGATCCCATTGGGGGTCAATGTTAGCATTGATATGAGAATAAGAAATAGTCGTTAGCATGCCTATGCGAAGAAGCATGAGGCGAAGCAATGTAACAGGCAGTACCGTCCAAAGGACATTGAAATTGCTTTATGAAAACCTGAAGGGCTGCATGGGAAAAGATGTTGCAGAGCAAAGGGGTTCATAGGTAGAAGCCTTGAGAAGCTCTAGTGCTCCATGAAGTGTAGGGGCATCGTGAATGGATGTGCTTCATGAAGTGAAGTCACCTAGTCTATTCATAGGGCATAGGTGCATATGGGAGGAGCTTCATGAAGTGGAAAGTCATTCACGAAGTAATGCCTCGCGAAGCAAGGGTGCCTCGCGAATCAAGGTGTTGTGAAGAAATGTGCTTTTCGAAGCACATAGACCCTACCATAGCATGTTGGTCACATGCATATGGGGGGTGTCTCATGAAGCATAAATGCTACACGATGACTTGAGTCCCTGTGGGAATCCCCTTCCTTCATGAAGGCTAGTGGGCTTCTTGAAAGGCATCCCTATCGGAAGAGGGGTTGAATTAAAGCAAAGGGGGAGGTACTACGGAATGAAAAATTATCTTGAGAAGATCATGGTTCGAAAAAAAAGAACTGATTTGCGATTTGAAAGCTGAGATGGGGAAAGGTAGTATGATCCATCCTTTGGGCTCTAGGGGATCACTGTATTTAGAGGTAAGAGGCCCTGTGAAGCAGAGCACGCTCAGTGCGAACACAGAGTTTTCTCCACGGTGGGTCATGGACGTCAAATCTATTCATGGAAGATCCTACCACCTTGCACTATGGTGTGCTCACGAACGTCAAATTCATTCACAGAGAATACAACCTCCTTACTCTACGGCGGGCTCACGAATGAAAAATTTGTTCACAGAGGGTCTCGCCTCCTTGCTTCGCGGTGGGGTTGCAAACATTAATGGGATTCCTGGAGCCTCCCACCTCATTGCTCTATGGCAGGGTTACGAACATTAAGGGGTTCATAGGGCCTTCAGTCTCCTTGCTCTGCAGCGGGCACGAGGCCATTGGTCTCCACGAAAGGTCTTCTCGAGGTAGCCTTAAATATTTCCCTCTTATTCTTATTGTTACCAACTTTTGGAACCGACAAATTCCCCCCACATACTTGGAGCTAAGGAGTAATCAAGGGCCAATGTCTGAGGGTCAATCATCAAAATCCCTTGGCCGTCTGTGAAGTAGTTTCACGAAGAGGGCTCTCGAGGCAGATATGCGACGTGCAAGACGAGTGCGCTATGAAGCTCAACATGGCATGGATGTGCCGTGAAGATCTAAATGTTTTCGCCTATAAATTTTGGAGCTGAACTCTATTTATTCCTTTTTTTCCTCCACGGATTTGGCTATTAGCACTATCGATTCGTAAAGATCCCACGTACTCCGCGATTACTCTCCATGAATCGGGACTTCTGCTTCACAACGCATATTGAGTCTTTGACTTCACAATGAAGTGCTTTGCATCTTGGCATTGGAAGAATGGGGTAGGGTTCTAAAAATAGTATTCGCGTCCATGCTCCGCGAACAAGGTTAGTGAATTAAACCAGGAAAATCACCCATACACATAACTGAATGGCTCATCGAGAGGATTCCAGGGGGGGTCCTTGCGGATTCTTCTCGAAGGGAAGAAATGGAGAATAGCTTGGGCCTAGGGGAGTTAATACAGAGCCATTATGACCACGGTTCATCAGTTGAGCTACAATTGGAGATCCATAGGAACTATCCACTGGGAAAGAAGATGCCTTTGTATGGATTCGGGATGAGGGATGATGTCTTCATTCCAAAAAAAAGTAGGGATGAGCCAGCTTAATCGTTTAGGAGTACTCTGTGTCAGCACCAATGGTTCAGGGAGGTTGAAGGCCATGAACAAGAAGACATCATGCCAATCAATGTTGACTACCTATATAACCACTGAACAATGTGGATGGGAAGGCACTACAGTGGGAGACGTCCCCCCCCCTCTATACCAGACAATTTCGAAGGTAGCCATGAGGAAACCGAGGAAGGGATGGTCGGAGGAGTGGGACCTACACCAGGGTGGAGACATCACATATGACTGGGCCTGGTCCTACTATGTAGGTGCCTCGTGTGAGGTGTTCGGGGTGGAGCTGAGAAGAGTTGGTCCATATGAGGTGGCTTGGGCCTCCCAATTCCACATTTACCAACAGAAGTAACAGATTCCGGAATTGTTGAGGAGGTGGTTATCGAGGACCAATACCATCCACATTCCCCATAGGGAGGTTGGAATCTGCTTGTGGGATGTGTACTAGATCTCAGGTGTCCTATTATTATGGGAGATGTCTGATGAATTTCTCCCCGTTATGGGAACATTGGAAGATCCAATGAAAATGTCACAACTGGAGATAATTTTGATTAGGCTGGTGCTCGGAGAGGACAGGGAAGCAGTGATGGATGTCCATTTCTAGAATTGGTTCAAGTAGTTTCTGAATTATATGAAGGAGAGGCAGTTTCACTTGAGGCCTCAGACTTTCCCGAAGGGGGCTTAGTGGGGCATAGAGCACTTGTACTGGCTACTCTTGGAGGGTAGAGAGTGGAAAACCTATGGATTTAGCATCAGTACAGAGAAACATCTGATAGTCAGGATAGCGACATTCATTACAACTCTCATATCTGGTTGGATCATATCGGTGAGGGATACACAAATGGGTGTGCGACTAAGCAGATTCATCAAGTCGTCCATGTTGGCGATAGGAGGGTGAGTCAACCTGAGGATCTCGATGCTCGCCAAGATTTACCAGATGTTGTGGCACATTAGCGAGGGGAAGAGGCCACAGAGGATATGTGGGTCATTCGACCTACTGTATGGGTGGATGGCATAACATGTTAGGGGGGGTTTATGAATACATGTACTCTATCTTGCCTCTAGGATCGAACTTCTACCCAACAATCCTGAATGCTGTAGGAATCTTTCCATCCATGCTGACCACACCATTAGTGCTGAAACGGGGTCTAGAAGCTGGAGGAATTCAACTTTCACACACTTCCTTGGACAACGGGTGCTTTTAACAATGAAATAAAAGGAACAGAATATCATCAGTCATATCTTCTGGCCTTTCATGGCGGAGTGCTGGTGGCAAGGGTGGATAGTCAACCCCTCTACCTGCCATACACCCTACAACGATTTGCCAAGAAATTTCAATGTATTCTCTGACAGACCCCACAGGTCTCTCTAGGGGTGCTCCATGAGGAACACTTGTGTGTGATGAGGCAGATGTGGCTCATGTTCACAGAGTAAGACGGGAAGATACGGAACAAGTTGCCTTCGCCTACTACTATTTTCGGGTTAGTAAAGGATTATGCCCAAATATGGGATGCGGCCTACCCAGGGGAGATGATGAAGCATCCAACTGTTTGGTTCGGTGATGGTGAGCCTTTCCAACCTTGGGTCTAGGTCCAAATGGTGGCAAGAACATCCTGCAGTTGTGGGGTGGCTGTGGTGGTGAGGCACACACCAATTGATAGGCGACAGTGGCAACAGATCTAGCATCAGTAGCAAACCCGGTAGTCCCAGAAGAACAGGGTTATCTAGAGGGGTGGCCACCAAGAGGATTCTGTAGGATATCCAACCAGGCTATGGGGAAGCAGTTCCACAATATAGACATGACGAAGAATTCTATCATCCTGGAGGCTTAGGACATCCAGGAAGGCAACCAGAAATTCCTCGACCAGTCTGAGATTTGGAAACACTTGGACCATCTGAGGATGGATTTTTCGAGAATAGGCCCTATCAGGGCTGGATTTTCAGTGTCTTAGGTGGATGCGGAGCAATAACTGGCAGAGCTAGAGGACATTATGCATTCCCGGGGGGCCCTGCGTCCAATGATAGACCATGTGAAGGTGCTACTGGATCATACAATCCCTCTACTATTGTCGGCCGTTAAACTAGGGGAGTGCATCCCTCTGTCGGAAGATTTGGATGAGTCCTCTTGGGGGGACGGGGCCAGTAGAGGGAGCCCGTTGGAGGAGGGTGAAGTCAGTGATCAAAACCCAGATCATGAAGATTTCATAGAGCCTCTCAAGGTAAAATCCCAAGCCCCTTCCTAAGTGCCAGCTTCTAGGTCGTTCTGGACTCCTTAATAATATTTGAACTGTATAGGAGATTCTCATACATAGAACCCGTTCTCTCCCCTCAAAAGATACCGATGCGGGACCTTTAGGATCTACACCCGCGACTTCATTGATTACTGAATTCGGGGGGGCCAGGACACCCGAGGTAGCTTTTTCGTAGCTTTCAGAACTTCTGACCATATACGTGGGGCCACTCCTCGAGGTCCCAATGGTTTCAACACAAGAACGAGACCAGAAATTTGACCTATGTTAGTATCCTCTACCAAATTCATGATTGTCACTCATTTATTATTTGAACTGTCATCCAAACCTTTTTTGGGTGTTCACATTTCTTTAAATGGTGGGGGTCGTCTTGGAGAGGTTGATCGGGGCTTCTGGTGGCGTCTTTCCTAGAGAAATGACAGTGATTCTGGAGGTTTATACCCATACAGACCATGATTTGGTGCTCCCAATCAATGGTTGGACTGTCATTTGGGCTGAGACAGAGATTATTGAGGTGGGGTCAGATGAGGAGGATCGATCAGACAGCCTGGGTCCCACCATACCTGATCAGACGCTAGATGTAGACCCTACTAACGAGTTCCTATAGGTGTTCCCTACATATGAGCCTTCCAACTATGCCGATTAGGACGAGATGGCCTCTGTTGAAGAGGATAGACAAATAGTCCGTCGTTAATCATGGAAGTTGATTAATCGCTTAAACAATGACACCCCAAACACAATGGCTGGATGAGATGGATAGACTTCGCTCATGAC
Organism: Viscum album; assembly: GCA_963277665.1. Lineage (NCBI taxonomy): Eukaryota > Viridiplantae > Streptophyta > Magnoliopsida > Santalales > Viscaceae > Viscum > Viscum album. The sequence continues at coordinate 440,182,746 of OY728158.1, forward strand.
TGCGTGAACTGTGTGCTGGTGGAGTGGATTCCAAGTGTCCTCACATGCTCATCCAAGATCATATGGTGGAGAAGATTCTGGAGTATGACCATGGCCACGGTGTGGGCTGGTAGTGGAAGAAAGAGGTGGAAATCAAGAGGCTATAGGAGGCTGAAGAAAAAATTCAGCAGCTGCTGGTCCAGGTGGATGAGAACTCATCCTCCCTTGATGCGGAATCAGAGATAATATTGCGATTGAAGGCCCATCTAGTAGAGGCTAAGGAGTGCATCAAGAAATTCTCTGAAGAGATGATCTTCATCTAGACCGATGTAGAGCGTTCCCAGATTGCAGCTGATGAATTGTGCCCCATCACTGCCAAGGAGGAATGGGAGCTGAGCAGGCGGAAACTAATCCTGGATGCTAGAAGTGAGAGGGTGGCAGAGATGAAACTTTATTTTGATGGGTTAATCCATCCATGGGTTTGATTATTCCTCAGGTACTATAATGATTACAAAACCTCAAACATACTTTCATTCTTTGATTTTTTTTATACTCGATGAATTCCCGAGTTCCATTATTTGTATTAGTTTATTATATTCCCATCATATTCATGGAGAGTCCAGAGATCAATCCCTATCCTTACATGGGTTGGTCCTAGTGTGAGAAAAAATGGATGACCACCTTATTATTCCACCCAAATGTAAGAGCAGAGACCAAGCTTTGGGCATCCGGGGGTTTGATAAACCGATCTGGATTTCAAAGAAGAAATAGGAGAGGTCCGATTAGACGATGAGGACCTCAGAACAATCGACATGTCATCCATCCAATGTGCTCTAGTGTAAGAGTGGGGTAACACCAGGGGCATTTGACTTAATCAAAACATAGGGGGTGGAAAGTGTGAATCAAGATACCCAAAGTTTGGAACATTATAAGGTTGACATGATAATAAAGGAAGAATGTTGACTGTGTTTGAAACACAGTATCCTTATTGCATTATCCAGGAATGAGAATAAAAAATGAGGGTTGACCGTTGACCAAGTTCAAAAAATGGGGCCAGACTCAAAATGTCAAACATTAGCCTTCTAGAACAATAGCCCAGGACTGTAGGATAGCCATTGGCTGAGCATCCAAACTGTTAGGGGGTTCTTTTAGACTCGAAATAGGAAGAGGGTCCGAATAAGGGGTATGAAAAGTGTGAAGGGTGGATTGATTTTTTGTTCAAATGGAGTCCAACACTCTTGAAATTACGCCATTTTGGAGTAAATTCATTAGGTAGGTGTATCAGTATGGTCAGGGATTTTACCTACTTTTGAACAGGACCTCTCCGGTAAGGACCTGCAATGACATGTAGTTTTACATCATACAGTGAGGAAGGTGCACATAGTTTAAAGGTAATATGTCTTGGACCAAGGATAACAGTTTAAAGTCATTGTACTTCGACTGTTTGCTCCTTGTTTAAGTTCATAGGGACTGGACCGTGATCGGGGCCAAGGGGCCAAGATGGTTAATGTTCTAGGGTATGGGCCTGAGGCAGAATGCCTGGGTGTTGCTATGTATCCCATAAGGTTAAGATTCAAGCCTAGCGTAGTTCCTAAGCACCGCGTGGCTAGAGGCCAAAACTAATAGGGGAAATACTTTCTAGAAAGTGTTCTGGTGCATCCCACGATTAACATGGGGCATCCTGAACTTGTTCAGGCTAGAACTGAAGTTTAGTGTCATGCGCCAAGGACATAAGGACTCGTGCAGGTTAATGTCATGTGGTAGGATCTATAGTGAAATGGGAAACCCCAATAATGGAGTAAGTGGTGTGGTAGCTATAAACCCGACATGAATGAGGACATAAAAAGTCGACAGCGCACCAGAAATCCCCAGAGGTAGTTCTTTAGGTCTAGGGACCAAAAGTGATAGTGAGTTTGGGCCCAAGGAAAGGTTCCTGGACGTTCCTACATACCCCATTAGTATATAAATCAAGCCATACGTAGTTTTGAAGAACATTTTAGCGTCATGTGGGATGATGAAAGGCATGTGTGACATGGCTGTTTTAGTACACGTCCTACGAGAACTACTAATCCCACATGAGTCATTCTCGATATGGGAAACAAGGAGTGGTGATGGGAATTTCCTAGAATTGGAAGTCACATGTTAGGGGAAATGGGACACTCGGTGAATGATGTCCCAATGATGTTGATCCTCCTATATAACACACCTAGATGTGCGGAAGAGTAAAGAGGAGTATGTTGAAATTCCACCTGAACATAAGAAAGTGGTAATATGTGAATCATGATGCTCGAGATCTGGACAACAATGATGGTGGCATGAAAATAGGGGATAGTTGTGGAACATGTTTGAAACATAGTATCCATATCGTGTTATCTTGGAATGGGCACAGACAAATGATGGTCGACCGCTGACCATGTTCGAAACACGGGACCTGTCACAAATTTCATCTGAGGTCTTTAGGGAAGTTGGCCAAGAATGGTAGGTAAGACATTGTGGAATGAGAGGAGGCCGCAAAGGGGGTCCCTTAATACATGGAAGAGGATGAGGATTCAAATTATGGGCTCCTGAAGCATGGACATGGAACAAGAAGAATGTCCCACCTAAAAACCCCACACTTTGGCCTCTTTGTCAAAAACGCATCTGAATACAACTATATGACATATCATATAGAGGGAGTCAAGTCCCTTCCCCCAAGGACAAGGGTCCTAAGGTTGCACGCTTCCAGCTTAATGGTCGTAGGATGATCCATTAAGGGGAGATTTATTTAATAGACCGTGCGCAGGGTGGAGAAGTTGCAAAACATGATGCTCCATTCCCATATGGAGATCTTAGTTCAGGTTCATAAAGCTTGGACCATGTGGGGAGAATATAAGGGAGGCACATGGTGGAGCCTTTTCAAAACCCAACATGAACGAGGGAAAAAATCCCATAAGGTACTCATCACCCCCACATGTTCCCGGAAGAGTTCAGGCCGAGGGGTCAAAAGAGGGGGAACATGATTTTGGATTCCTGGGGCTGGACCAGAAGACAATGTGTATAGGAATTTTGACGTATCCAATAAGGATTGGAATCAATACGTACATAGTTCTACAAAATACATGGTGGGATACCAGTTTCAGAGATAATGTGGTTCTGCAAGTCTATCCCTTGCACCAAAAGAAGCGGTATTTGATAGATCTTGTTTGTCCTTTAGGATAAATGTGTTTTTTAAGAGATGGACCTAGGATAGAAAATCTAGGTATGCCAAATGAATCAATATGTATTACAACATTGAGAAATGATATGGCGTGTGACTGATACTAAACATGATACCCCCTTGAGTGAGGATATCCCATTGTAGTGTCATTTTTTTCATGCGACCAGGATGATAATGTCACCGTTTAGGGTCATGTGATGGTACAAACCATGCATTTTTAACATCTTGCAAGATGAACGCAACAATTTAAAGTCATGTGGGACTAATAATCATAGTTTAAATTCATATGGATCAGACGTATACATGAGATATGTGGTTTCATAGGGGATGTGCATGGTGTGATAAAGCATACCTGGTGTGAATGAATATGAGGTCCACACAATAACATGTATGATTTAGAGGAGGAAACCTCATGCCGAGGGGCCATGGATGATTAGAGGATAAGGGGAAGGAGAAACTTGCTCCCAATTGAGATGGACCCGAAGATGAGATGTTTTGGTGTTCCTATGTATCCCATGAGGATGGGAATCAAGACACATGTGGTTCATGAATGTGCCTTTTAATGTCTTGTGGGACAACATACATTTTAATGACTAGTGGGACAAGAATTAGTGGAGCTAACTCTTAAAAAGAGGTATATGTGGTGCGGCTAATGCAAACCTGACGTGAATGAGGACATAATCCCACACCACACCACACGGTCCCATAAGTGTTAGAGCCTAGAAGGAATGAAGAAAGAGATAAATTATTAGAACTCAAGATGGACCCAAAGATGAGACGTCTAGGTATTCTTTTGTATCCCATGGAAATGGAAATCAAGACGTACGTAGATCTGAATGATATCATAGTTTAAGTTATTATAGCCTGGAACAGAGAGAAGCGAAATCCTTCCAAGTAAGTGCAAACCTCAACCTGATCCTTAATCCCATGTGGGTCAACTCCGTGTGGGAAATAAGGGTGGAAGGGCTATTTTTGAAATAAATTGAACACACGCCAAAAGGAAGTTGGTGTGGAGCCCCAAATGATGCCTTTACAGCAGCTTTTGTCCACCTAATGAGAAAATTATAACTGAGGGATTGTGCCAGGAGTGTCAAAATTACATTTGAACACGATGAGGTTAAAAAAAATGTGAATCATGTAACCACATTCAAGGCATGAAGGGGCTAGGATGACGATGGAGGATATAGCATCCCGCCTTTTTATCACATAAACTTTCATTACATTTTACAAAACTGAGGATCTTTAAGGTTTAGTGTCTTGGAAACCAGGAACTTAAACATGAAAACATAAATAAAACATTCTTCTTAAACCCTTGAAAGGCTTCTCCTTAAGTTCATACTAGGTTCATTACTACATCTCATAACCTGGGGACATACAACAAAAGAAAGGGTGAGCAGAAGGCCCAGTAAGGGAAACAAGAGAAACATTTTACATGTGAACTTGAGATACTTCAATAAGGACATGAAAAGAACTTTAAGGCATGAAAATGAAACCACGAAGCATATCATAATAAAAATAACATTTTTCATAACTTAAAGATGTGGCTACAACATTTAATATTGACAATCATTTCGTTTCACCAAGGTCCATCCCCAAGGTGTCGTTAAAAATTACCAAGGTTATTCACCAAGGCATCGTTAAAAATGGTCATCTCTAGAGATTAAGTCTTTACCCAATGCATTGGAGCGCTATCAGGGCGCACCCTTAAATTTGCCTTTATTATCATGTGATCCACATATATCATCATCAAACATTTCATAAATAATCCATATAGCATAAAATAAATGGGTTTCATTTCATAATCATAACGTTTTAAAAACTGCTTTAAAGACATGATCTTTACGTTACTTTAAACCCACGGAAAGGGAAAGTGGGTATCATGTATGTAAATCCTAGAATTTAAAATAGACAATTTTTGTATATATGTGAATAAACCTATAGAAATAAGAGCTTTTAGTATTCACTTAATAACATGAAGTAATTTTGAGAAAAAGAGAGAGGCATTTTGAGACGAAAATTCTGCAGCACAACGGCTACGTTACAAGGTTTTAGAAAACGTTGAAAAGAGAGGGGACATGGGTCAAACAATGATAAATGACCCATAAAACAGTAGAGGGACAGAATATAAGGGATTTAAGAACATGGTAATGAAATTTGAAAATATACCATATGAAATGAAGAACATGAAAGGAAGACAAAAATAAGATTTCTCTTATGAAAATTCGGTAGCCTAACAGCGTTACATAAAATTCAACCAAAAATGAATTGATGATGTAAAATAGAGTCTCTCATCGTATGAACATAAAATATCAGTATGATAGATATAGAGATCATACCCCAACATAATAAAAAGGAACTTTCAAGACTTGACATGGAATTAGAACTTTGAAAAGGAGAAGGGTGAAAGAATCCCTTAAAAATTCGGCAGCCTAACGACGTCACTTAAACTTCAACAAAAATGAGTTGATGAGATCAAATAGGGTCTCTCATAATATGAAAATAAGATTCCAGTATGATAGATATAGAGAACATACCCCAACATAAAAAAAGGAACTTGAAAGAATTGACATGAAAGTAGAACTTCAAAACGAGAAGGGTGAAGAACCACTTAAAAATTCGGCAGCCTAACGACGCCACTTAAAACTTCAAAAAACTGAATTGAAGAGATCAAATGGGGTCTCTCATCATATGATCATAAAAGATCGGTATGATAAATTTAGATATCATACCCCAACATAATAAAAAGTAACTTGAAATACTTTACATGATAATAGATCTTGAAAAATGAGAAGGGAGAAAGAATCCGTTACAAAAATTTCGGCAGCCTAACGGCGCCACTTAAAACATCATAAAACGAAATAATGAGAGTAAGAGGGGATCTCTCATTATGTGAACATGAAAAGGGAAGTAAGAGGAGTATAAAAGAACACCCTTTAACATAATAACATGGAGCATAAAAGAAATTACATAAAAGAGATTTCATGAAAAGAAAGAGAGAGATCAGATCCCTTACCTTAAAACGTAATTCTTAAGACTCAAAGGATTGGACCTTGAGGGCTTGGGGGCACCTTAGGAGGACTCCTTGGGAGGTAAGGAGACCATAACTTCGTTGGAGGAGAGTTGGGAGTGAAAAATAAAGGAGAAAAGGGTGGGTATTTATAGGGAAAGTGAGGGGACAAAGCATTAATGGCCAAGGGACACCTCACAAGTGCTTTTCTCAAAACCATGTGCTCTCCCTTGGCATTTACCATGGAGTTAGGCCACATGGGCCCCCCAAAACAATAATTCATCACCTTTGGCTGGAAAACCCTTAAAATATCTCATGACATCATCATGACACAGTTATGATGTCATTAAACATACTGAAACCCTAAAACTGTATTTTTACTATTCACTGAAAATTCAACTTTCTCAGAAAAATCCCAAAATTTCACATTAACCAAATATCAAGGCTCTGATTTCAAAAATGAACTCCATTTTATAAAAATAATTTTCTAAATATTTTTAATTTTATTTTTAAATAAATACACTATTCACCGAAAATTCATTTTTTAAGAAAAATCCCCAAAAATTACCATAACATAATATCGATGCTCTGAGTTCAAAAATAAAGTCCATTTTATAAAAATAATTTTCTAATTATTTTTAATTAAATTTTTAATTAAAAAACACTATTCACCCGAAAAAAACTAATACTTGACTAATAATATATGAAACCATTATTTAAACATTTTATTGAATCACATTACTTAATCAAGGTGCCTAGATTATACTAATACTTTATTTAAGTGAGATTACTAATCCATTTGGACTCATTACTAATCCTAATCATAAAATCACTATTCATATTTTACTATTCATCAAAAATCAAGTTGATCTTATTAGACTCTAAATTTCGTACTGAACATAATTGTAGAAGACCATTTTTTGCAAATCATTACACTTTTTTAATTATTTAAGGTTTTAAAAAAACATTTTTAAAATATTCTTTTTTCTAAAATTCATCAAAAATATGCTTACTATATTTATCCGGTCATTTGAAAATTCATAAAATTCATCATAAGAAGAAATCCCAATTTTTTATTTAAAACAAAGGATTACACAAGGCAGTTACGGTCTCCTTACATAGCCCCTTATCACACCAGCATAGGAACTAAGTGTAAGGTGTGCTAAGGTGAGAGAATCCGAGGGAGGCTCGACCAACATCGCACGAGTAGTAATTTCTATCAGTTTGAACTTCTCGCGAAGGCGACCCCGTTCTAGCTTCACACGATGAAGTTCAGCTTGGGTTTGGTCCAGAGCAAAGCCCAGTGGTGCAACCTCCTTCCCAAGTTCTGTTAGATGGGCTTCGATCGGTCCAAGACTACTGGGTGAGGCCATCGAATCTTCTTTCTATATTAATTAACCAAGATTACTTGTATTTAGAGACAATAATCAAAACATTTAGTTTCCAGCGGTCATATTGAGCAATGGTCATATAACAGTTAAAAACCAACGGTATCATTTTAATTATACTCATGTTATCAAATGAAACACTTTTGTTGAGTATAAAAATAAAATAAAATAACACATAAAATTAGAAAACAAGATTTATTCAAAATTTCGGGTCGTTACAATCTTCCCCCCTTACGAAATTGCATCCTCACAATTTTTTTAAAATTAGGTTTTGAAATTTCATTGAAAGTCCCACATCGGAAAAGGAGTCAGTAAAACTATTACTTTAAAAGAAAGAAAGGGAAGTACGAAGGTCACCCAAGTTAGCCCACACTAGGATTCCATGTAGGAAAAGATGGACATGGAAGAAAAACAAAGGGTCAAGTTATGAGGGAGAGTGATAGAGAACGTGATTAGGAGAAAGTTAACCATAAGAAAATCCCAAACTTATGATGTGTGTAAACGGTCATTGATTACCTAGTAGGAAACGTAAACCAACAACATTTTTGTTTTATGTTCCTTTTCATAATTTTGAGGAATTCATTTACTACATAGAACAAAAACATAATAAAATATACCTACCTTCATGTAGAGTTTCATCCTTTAATAAGTTTCTACCAAAACTAATCTTTTCTCCAAAAGATGAGAATTCAAAACTACTTGGTCTCATCAAAACACAAGAATCATCTTCTAGAGAATCACATAATCCACAAAAGATTAACTATCTATTTCTTCTATCTTTAAACATTATCCCAAAAACAGAAAGGGTAAGGTAAAACAACTCATCAAAAAGAAAGAATCCCATAAGAAGGGATACTATTTTTAAATCTTCAAAGTTCCATGGTACTACCCAAAGTTCATCATAGACCATCCCATAAATGACGGTCCTTAAAATTCCTCAAAATAAACCAAACTAAGATTGAAACCCAAATACAAGAGGGATTTGATAACATAGTCTTCCAAAATAAACTTCATTGTTCATCTCCAAACAACATCAACCACACCTAACATCTTATAAAAAAAGTAGATAACCTAAACATATTTTACCCAAGATAGGTTAATCATTTCCATAAGTAACCTAAATTACTATAAGTCCACCTTAAATTCATTGATTCTTCAAAATATAAGTCAACCTTACTCCTCAATGAAAATACCGTAGTAATCTATTTACCTTGATCATATAGGGTCCTCAAAATAGTGAACGTATTCTAAAATAATAATAATCTATTAATCCCCTAATCATCTCTGTCGTATTAATACGGCAATCGTAGCATTTCCTATCACATTGGTTGTTGGGACATGTTCTTCCATTTCCCGCCATTAACTAAGAAAAGAAGCTATAATTAGGGGCTTAAATACTTAGCCAATAATCATGAAAAGAAACTTAAAGCATATAAGGATAACTTATAGAAGAAAAGTATACCCTAACTTGTGATCCCCTAGGTTCCCATCTAGGTTATCCATGATCATATATTCTTATGTGAACCATTATTTTATTTTATCTTTGTTCCTTTAACAATGGTTCATACTAAGCTTATGAATTTACCAAAGCATATCCCCCGAGAGTGTCGTAACCAAGAGTGCAGCAAGGCCCGTTTTCTTGTACTAGTTTCTGTTCGAGTCTAGCTCAAAGGAGTGTTTTCAGGTTTTACCCCTATGTACATCTGTGCCAGAGCCACCTCTACCAGCTCGTATCCAGACAGGGATGTATTTGCTTGGAAACCCCTTACTCAATACTCACCAAAATACCAGGAATATTTCCTATATTTAAACTTTTCTATAGGGTTATTCCTAGAGTTTTCATATCCTAATTTCCACAAATAACTAAACCATCCTTTGATACCAACTATAGCATCCCGCCTTTTTATCACATAAACTTTCATTACATTTTACAAAACCGAGGATCTTTAAGGTTTAGTGTCTTGGAAACCAGGAAATTAAACATGAAAACATAAATAAAACATTCTTCTTAAACCCTTGAAAGGCTTCTCCTTATGTTCATCCTAGGTTCAAAACTGCATCTCATAACCTGGAGACATACAACAAAAGAAAGGGTGAGCAGAAGGCCCAGTAAGGGAAACAAGAGAAACATTTTACATGTGAACTTGAGATACTTCAATAAGGACATGAAAAGAACTTTAAGGCATGAAAATGAAACCATGAAGCATATCATAATAAAAATAAAATTTTTCATAACTTTAAGATGTGGCTACATCATTTAATATTGACAATCGTTTCGTTTCACGAAGGTCCATCCCCATGGTGTCGTTAAAAATTACCAAGGTTATTCACCAAGGCGTCGTTAAAAATGGTCATCTCTAGAGATTAAGTCTTTACCCAATGCATTGGAGCGCTATCAGGGCGCACCCTTAAATTTGCCTTTATTATCATGTGAGACACATATATCATCATCAAACATTTCATAAATAACCCATATAGCATAAAATAAATGGGTTTCATTTCATAATCATAACGTTTTAAAAATTTCTTTAAAGACATGATCTTTACGTTACTTTAAACCCACGAAAAGGGAAAGTGGGTATCATGTATGTAAATACCAGAATTTAAAATAGAAAATTTTTGTATATATGTGAATAACCCAGTAGAAATAATAGATTTGAGTATTCACTTAATAACATGAAGTAATTTTGAGAAAAAGAGAGAGGCATTTTGAGACGAAAATTCTGCAGCACAACAGCTACGTTACAAGGTTTTAGAAAACGTTGAAAAGAGAGGGGACATGGGTAAAACAATGATAAATGACCCATAAAACAGTATAGGGACAGGATATAAGGGATTTAAGAACATGGTAATGAAATTTGAAAATATACCATATGAAATGAAGAACATGAAAGGAAGACAAAAATAAGATTTCTCTTATGAAAATTCGGCAGCCTAACAGCGTTACATAAACTTCAACAAAAAATGAATTGATGATGTCAAATAGGGTCTCTCATCGTATGAAAATAAAAGATCAGTATGATAGATATAGAGATCATACCCCAACATAATAAAAAGGAACTTGAAAGACTTGACATGGAATTAGAACTTTGAAAAGGAGAAGGGTGAAAGAATCCCTTAAAAATTCGACAGCCTAACGACGTCTCTTAAACTTCAACAAAAATGAGTTGATGAGATCAAATAGGGTCTCTCATCATATGAACATAAGATTCTAGTATGATAGATATAGAGATAATACCCCAACATAAAAAAAAGGAACTTGAAAGAATTGACATGAAAGTAGAACTTCAAAACGAGAAGGGTGAAAAACCACTTAAAAATTCGGCAGCCTAACGGCGCCACTTAAAACTTCAAAAAACTGAATTGAAGAGATCAAATGGGGTCACTCATCATATGATCATAAAAGATCAGTATGATAAATTTAGAGATCATACCCCAACATAATAAAAAGTAACTTGAAATAATTTACATGATAATAGATCTTGAAAAATGAGAAGGGAGAAAGAATCTGTTACAAAAATTTCGGCAGCCTAACGGTGCCACTTAAAACATCATAAAACGAAAAAATGAGAGTAAGGGGGGATCTCTCATTATGTGAACATGAAAAGGGAAGTAAGAGGAGTATAAAAGAACACCCTTTAACATAAAAACATGGAGCACAAAAGAAATTACATAAAAGAGATTTCTTGAAAAGAAAGAGAGAGATCGGATCCCTTACCTTAAAACGTAATTCTTAAAAATCAATGGTTTGGACCTTGAGGGCTTGGGGGCACCTTGGGAGGACTCCTTGGGAGGTAAGGAGACCATAAATTCGTTTGAGGAGAGTTGGGAGTGAAAACTAAAGGAGGAAAGGGTGGGTATTTATAGGGAAAGTGAGGGGACAAAGCATTAATGGCCAAGGGACACCTTACAAGTGCTTTTCTCAAAACCATGTGCTATCCCTTGGCATTTACCATGGAGTTAGGCCACATGGGGCCCCCCAAAAAATAATTCATCACCCTTGGCCGGAAAAACCTTAAAATATCTCATGAAATCATCATGACATAGTTATGATGTCATTAAACATACTGAAACCCTAAAACTGTATTTTTACTATTCACTGAAAATTCAAATTTCTCAGAAAAATCCCAAAATTTCACATTAACCAAATATCAAGGCTCTGATTTCAAAAATGAACTCCATTTTATAAAAATAATTTTCTAAATATTTTTAATTTTATTTTTAAATAAATACACTATTCACCGAAAATTCATTTTTTTAGAAAAATCACCAAAAATTACCATAACATAATATCGATGCTATGAGTTCAAAAATAAAGTCCATTTTATAAAAATAAATTTCTAATTATTTTTAATTAAATTTTTAATTAAAAAACACTATTCACTCGAAAAAAACTAATACTTGACTAATAATTTATGAAACAATTTTTTGAACATTTTATTGAATCACATTACTTAATCAAGGTGCCTAGATTATACTAATACTTTATTTAAGTGAGATTACTAATCCATTTGGACTCATTACTAATCCTAATCATAAAATCACTATTCATATTTTACTATTCATCAAAAATCAAGTTGATCTTATTAGACTCTAAATTTCGTACTGAACATAATTGTAGAAGACCATTTTTTGTAAATCAGCTCACATTTTTAATTATTTAAGGTTTTAAAAAAACATTTTTAAAATATTCTTTTTCTAAAATTCATCAAAAATATGCATACTATATTTATCCGGTCATTTGAAAATTCATAAAATTCATCATAAGAAGAAATCCCAATTTTTTATTTAAAACAAAGGATTACACAAGGCAGTTACAGTCTCCTTACATAGCCCCTTATCACACCAGCATAGGACCTAAGTGTAAGGTGTGCTAAGGTGAGAGAATCCGAGGGAGGCTCGACCAACATCGCACGAGTAGTAATTTCTATCAGTTTGAACTTTCCGCGAAGGCGATCCCATTCTAGCTTCACACGATGATGTTCAGCTTGGGTTTGGTCCAGAGAAAAGCCCAATGGTGCAACCTCCTTCCCAAGTTCTGTTAGATGGGCTTCGATCGGTCCAAGACTACTGGGTGAGGCCATCGAATCTTCTTTCTATATTAATTAACCAAGATTACTTGTATTTAGAGACAATAATCAAAACGTTTAGTTTCCAGTGGTCATATTGACCAATGGTCATATAACAGTCAAAGACCAACGGTATCATTTTAATTATACTCATGTTATCAAATGAAACACTTTTGTTGAGTATACAAATAAAATAAAATAACACATAAAATTAGAAAACAAGATTTATTCAAAATTTCGGGTCGTTACAGAGGATAACTGTTTAAAGTTTTCAAAACACAACATTCATATCATGTGGCCTTAAATTGGAACAAAAAATGATCATCGACCATAGACTATATTCACAACATGGGACTTGTATCAATTTTTTGTATGAAACCTTCATAGACATTGGCTCGTAATGAATGTAACTGAATCTTGATGGGTAGGATGACTTCTGTTCCATGTACCAGGGAATATGGGGTCACTTGTGTAGAATTATGATTCATCGTCCAATATGAACATAGGGTGTTGGGGAGCTTGTCTAGGAAACTCTTCCTGTTCGGACCAACCATTTTCTACAAAATGTTACAGAGGGTTTTTTTGAACTCCTCGATCATCCCATTTTCCAGTGCGTGGTAGCAGGAGGTATGGTTATAACTGATGTTGTACATGAAGTACCTCTTCCACAACTTAGTGGCACAAATGTTGGTGTCGTTATCAGTTAGAATGATGTGACGGTCTTCAAATCTGTATATGATATTCGAGCTCACTATATCAATGATATAATGGGCCATTAATTCTTTTAGCGAAACTGCTACTACCCACTTTGAAATGAAATCCGTAGCCGTCAGGATGAATCGACACCAGGGAGCGGTCATTGATGGATATGGTCCCATGAAATCCAGTCCCCAGACTACAGAGGGCCAAGAGTACTTTGTAGTGTAGAGAGGATCTCCCAGTCGATGCATGAAGTTAGCATGAACATGGAACACATGGAATCTTATGGTGAACTTGATGCAGTCAGGGATCATAGAGGGCCAAGAAAACCCCAGTCTCCAGATCTGGTGAGATAGCTTCGGTGTGGTCTTGTAGGAACTGAAGGAACCAACATGAACCTCCTGCATGACATGAGAAATATCAAATCCTTGGATTCAATGGAGGATAAAAACATTAAAAACATGCTTGTAGAGGATCTGCTCAACTTTGGGACCACTCTGAAGGGTAAAATGTAGTGCACAACGTCAGATTTTCTTACACTCGGCCCGATCTGTTAGGAGATTTCTATGTTGGAGGTATTCAACCAAAGGTACCCTCCCATCAGATGTTAATTCAATCACTACATCGGGGGGACCTGAGGGTCCTAACGTGGAGGATCCGGTGGGAAAATGGCTTTCCTTGGGGATTTCATCATCATCTATTCTGTTGGGATAAATGACTCTTTGATTTTCCACAAGGATAATCATTTCATTATTCCTGATCTTTTCAAGTGATGTAGCTAGGCCGGTCAAGGCATCAGCCTGACCATTCTATAACCGAGGGACATGCGTATCCTCTAGACAATATTGGAATTGGTCCTTAGTTGGAATGTGTTCTCCAAAAATGTTATGATCTCTGTACTTCTAGTGATATAGTCACAATATATTTTCTTAATATCTAGCTCGGAGTCTCCTTTCACATGAAAATGAGGCACGTTGATCTCGAGATCTAAATTGAGGCTGGTGATGAGATCCTTATACTCTGATTCATTGTTAGTTCAGCCTTCTAACAATAAAAATGAGTATGGTAGAATGGATTGTGTCGGGGTAATAAAGACGATACCCTGGCCTACTCTGCTAAGCCCAGGGTCATTGAGCCTCCTGCCGGTGGGGCTTTGGTAATCACCATCAAAGTGAATCTTCTAGTATGTCACGACTTGGTCTATAGAGAGGATCACCTCATCAGGGAAATCCTGGTCCGGAGATTGGTCTTTGGGGGTTGGATTGGCTGCAAGAATGTCTGAAAATGCTTGTCCCTTGATAGCCTTATAGGTCAAGAACCTGATGTCAAACTTCTAGACGATTACCGCCCACCTAGCTAGATGGGCTTTCAACATTGGATGATTCAATATTTACTTCAGTGGGTCTACAAGGGACACTAGCTGCACCTCATAGTGCTGCAGGTAATGTCGCAACTTCTGTACGGTGAATTCCAGCACAAGGCAGCTCTTTTCAATGGGGGGGAGTATCTAGTCTCTATATCGAGGACCATGTGGTTGAGGTATTAAAGGTTGTTTTCCATCCCATCAATATTCTTCTAGGTGAGAAGGGCACTGAGAGGTTGTTCAAGGGAAGTAACATAAAGGACCAGTGGTTTTCCAGAGACAGGAGGCATTAAGACCAGAGGCTGGAGCAGATACTTCTATATTTCCACGAACGTCGTCTAGCACTCTTCTTCCCATTTGTAAGTGGTGCGTTTCTTCATGAGGCAAGAATAGGGCTAAAACATTCTAGAAAAATTTTCAATTAATCAGTGTTTGTAGACTAAGTGTCCTTGAAAACCTTGAATCTCCGGAATGTTTCTCGAAATAGACATATGGCTATTGGCCTTGACCTTCTCTAGATCGATCTCAATGCCCCTATATCATACAATGAATCCGTAAAACATTCCATGGGTGACCCCGAAGGCACACTTCAATGGGTTCATCATCAGGTGAATGGAATAGAGGAATCCAAACACATTCTCAAGGTCTTTGAGATGGTCTTGACACTGGTGAGATTGGACCACCAGATCGCCCACATAGAATTCCACCAATGTCCCAAGGATCGGCTTAAATATGCGATGTGTATCCCGCTGAAAGGTGGAACATTCATTCTTTAAACTGAAATATGTGAAATTGTAATAGAAATTACCTTACAGAACCCTGAAGGTTGTGAACTCCTCTTCCTTAGGGGCCATTCTGATCTGGTTTTAACCAGAGTACCCATCCATGAAGGAGAGGGATTGGAATCTAGCTATAGATTCAATCAACAACTTTGTAATAGTAAGGGTAAAATCATCCTTCAGGCAATGATGGTTGATATCTCGAAAGTCTATGCATACTCTGATTTGTCTATTATTCTTCTTGACTAGCACAATGTTAGTTATCCAACTGTGGTAAAAGATATCCTTAAAAAATTGGTTCTGATGAGATTATCAACTTCCGCCTCTACCATAGGACCATGAGAATGGTGCATCATTCTATGAGACTTCTAGAACCCGTTATAATTTGCAGGAATACTGAGGTGGTGGATGGAAACCTGAGGATCTAGTCCTGTAATCTTTTCATAACTCTAAGTGAATAAATCATGGTGTTGTTTCAGGAAGACTATGTACTACTGTTTCTCCTCGAGGGGCATGGTGGCACTGATTATAGTGGGCCTTTGGTCTACCTCACCACCGAGGTTCACCTGTACCAACTTGTTGACTGTAGAAGAGACACCCTCATCAAAGGAAGGGGAGCATCCTCTAAATCTTCTTCATCACTTGTGGAATAGGGATCCCCATTGGGACGAGCTTCCTCTGGGTCGACAGATCCATATGGGAGACTGGTACTCACCTGAGTGGAAATTTTCACTACATCGGAAGACTTTTGTGCTACCTAAACCATAGTGATAAAGGCTGTCAATCCGATCCCATCTGGCCTTTGGCCCAAGGGGCCATGATTGATGATATCGAAGTAATAATGGTGTGTTGGCTTGAGCTGGTTAATTACAGCCCGGTGGAACAAGAACGTATGACGTATTGTCGTTGTCATGGGGTGGACACCTCGATACCTTATGTGTGTAGGATGCTCTAGGATCACCAGATCCTGATTTTTATAGGTGTATGAGGTGATTTTTTGTCGTCACATAGACCTGGGAATGTATTCCCCCCTCTTCCCAGACACAAAAAATAATTTTACCATGTACATGGTTGTAGCCTCCAATTGGTGGATTGTAAATACATAGGCATCATCCAGATCTATCCACAGGTTGGTCGCAACCGTGGAATGCTCAACCTCATTGGTTTGAATTTACTTTTCCTTTCTCTTGTAGGAGTTGGAATCTAGATAGTGTGCCTTAAAAAGAGAAAAGGGAGATGTGTCACCTCGATGCATTCCAACTTGACCATTAATGGAGTACTTGAGGCACTAGTGATATGATGAGGGAATCATTGAATGTAGGTGGATCCATGTCCTTCCCATCAACGCATAGTAGGCGGTGTCCTAGGATACTACAATAAATTCAGTGCTAGAAACTAGGCCATCAAACTAAGTCTTCAAGCGGATCATATCGACCGATGTCTATTTCATCCTATCATAAGCTTGGATTCTTAGGTTAGAGGGATTCATATCATCTTCAGTCAATCCTAGCTTTCGCAATGTCCGAGTCGGGATTAGATTAATTCTAGAGCTCGTGTCAACAAGACAGCGGTGAATCTCCACGCAATTGAATTAGTCAGTGATGTACAGTGGGAGAATGTTCCCCTATATGGGACAAAATTAATATTATCTAGATAATTATATGATGGATTGGCCTTCTTCATTCTCAATTTCCACAGCGTAAATGCCCATATTGCGACTACCTCCATTTCAAACTAGGGGGGTTCTTAAAGCCTCATCGATGGAATCATGCATTTATGAAGATAGTCGAAGGGAATTAATGATGTATATCCTTGCTGGAATACATTCAAGATTCTTAATAACATCGTACTTCTGCGCCAGGCATGAACTTATGCTTGCAGGAGGCCACACTATGATAGGAGGCAGGGTGGGCCCTACCGGTTGGATCAGCGGCTGACTGGTGCTGGGAGTGTCCCTCTGCTCACTATTAGAAGCATCCAGAGTACCTTCTATATTAGTGATAGATGATTGGGATGGGTTCGGGGTGGAGCATGGTTTATCATGGTGAGGCCTAGGTGGCTCTGCTTGGGCCAGTAGCCTAAACGGAGGTGGAGGTGGGCCTGATGACACCAGATGAGGAGGCTGCGCATGCTGAGCTCTGCACTAGGCATGTTTTCTAGTCTCAGTGGCGTGAACAACCTGCCTGGAAGTTTCAAATGATGTGCCTCGATGAACCATATGGTCATGGCTCTGCCGACACTAGCATCGGCTGGGGATGTTAGGGAGATCCGCATGGCGCTCCCCATCGTCGGGAGACATGTAGTGGTTTACCAGCTCCACGGTGGTACCTGAAGCATACCCTTGGCTATCACTTGATGATTTGTACACTACTGGATAGATTATGGTAGGGATTTCCATCCACATAGGCATGAAGTCACCGAGAGTACATGATGATAATGGCATCAGCAGGGGACTTTGATTTCCCTTATATCCCCGATGTCTACTCTTCTGGGAAGAGGCCGGCTGAGACGACGATTCAGAAGTGGTGGTTGCATCTTCTAAAGACTCTGGATGATTCAGGCATGCCCAGTTGACACCACGAGAATGAGCAACTATTTTTTGAGAAATCCACTCATCATACCTCTGGTCTCCGTGACTGGAAACCTGATGGAAATCTCCCTCACTATCACTTCTGCTGTCTGGCCTCACAAAGACGCATGCTACCTATGATGCGGTTGGGCCCAGCCTGACTATATTGTTGTCAATCTGGTCTTTTATCTAGTCTTTGAACACATAGAACTTCTTGAGAGTGTGCCCCAGGATCTAGTGATAGGGGTAGTAATTATGATGATTAGTAAGGTTTTCCTCTTCTGGCATTCTTCACTCAGGAAAACACACAATCCCTTGTTCCAAGGCACTTCTGAAATAGTCGGGAACCGGATTCTCATTGAATGAGTAAGTTTGGTTTCTTCTTCCTAGAAAGGGTTCCCTTGGATCCTGACCCTGATGGGGGGCTGGAGGATCCTGTCAAGGAGGTGGAACTTGTTTATCTTTCCTGGGAGGAGGTGGCGCATTGCGCGGTGGCACCTATCGATTATGAGGTGGATGCTGCTGGGCTGGAGGTTGTGCCTGAGGTAGAGGGAATCATCGAGGCAGTGGAGGAAGCCCCAATAACAACAACTCTTATTAATGGGGGCCTCTATTTGGGCCATTGTGGTAGGCTCGGTCCTCACGGACCTTCTCACGGGAATTGCAGGAGGCAACAAATGTTCCTGCTTAGCCTGCTGTATGGATTCCTCTAGGCGCTAGGTCTTATCAGAGAAGTCTCAAAACTCCTGGGATTGTTTTGGGTGATCAGAGAGGGGACTATCTCCATCTTGACATTTCCTATGCACATCATCAGTAATTGCTCCTGAGTCAACGTCATGTCGATTGAATACGTGATTCCGTTCCACTAGGCAAAAAAGTCAGTGACACGCTCCTAAGGCCTCTGCTTCCACTTGAAGAGGTCTGCAATACTCGTTTTCTATATGGTGGAGATGAACTGGTAGAGGTATTGGCTACAAAGGTTCTCCCATCCAGTCACCTATCCGATGGGAAGCTAGCTATACCAGAAAAACGTAGGGCCTTCCAATGTCGGCACAAAACATCAGAGTTTGGTGGCTTCCTACTACGCTGTAGATCCCAACATGGGTCCAAACCTTGAGGTAATGTGGGCTACATGCTGTGGAAGGTCCCCTATTTCATTGAAGGGAAAAATTTTGGGATTCCCAAAACTAGGGGGTGCTAGAATATCATCCACCCATGTTGGATATGGCTTGACATCAGGTGGGACTGCCACCGGTTGCATTTCCAATGCCTCAAGGTGGGTAATGAGTGCTGTTGTTGGATCATCTAGGCTGGGTTCCCTATCTTGACGATGATCCCTAACCACGAGTGTGTTGGTGGGTTCTTCAACATGGTAACCAGGCCTAGAAGCTCATGGATTGGCTGGTTTCACGACCCTCAAGGCAGCTTGGGGAACCCGAGCTAGGTCCATTGGATTGTTACGCCATTCCAGAGGGTTTGGCAAGACATACCATGACCTCTTGCAATAATTTCATGCTTCAACCCTGTCTATGGGGGCACAATGGTCAGGGTCACCTAAAGGTATCTCACTGAGGGTAAGTTATTCCTACCCCTGCTACCATGACCTTGTATTATCGTACTCTAGTCCTCACTCTGTAGTGCATTCAGGGAGGAGGTCATTGTCAACTTTTTTCCATTTGGCATGATGCTAACGCAACACAATTTTTTAGGGTCTTCCTCCGTCTTTTTCACTGAATTGGAAGGGTCTGAGGTTTTGGAAGCTCCAAGATACTCTTTACTATTACCATGATTTTGGCTAAGGACTAATGCCTCGGTGGGTGAAGGGAGACCCATCAGTCTCCTCAATTGACGAGTAACCCTCCCTGAGGGATCCAGTAGTTGCGGTACGCCTTCAGGGGAGAGTTCCCAATCTAGGAGATCCATCTTGTTTTCTACTTCTGATAGGGTGTCCATGTTGAGTACAACTCTACATGGGGTAATGTTCTCAATGTATCCTAGCGATTCAGGTTTCCATTGGGTAAGAATGAAGAGGAGGGAAGCATATTTCCCCAACCATGGATCTGCAGGTGGGGGGAAGCCTCCGTGATAATTTTATAGAGTACCTTGTAACTCTGAACACATTGCAGTTAGAGGGACCTATGGAGACCTGGTGACTCAGGGCATTAGGCCACAAGGAGTGCGTCCAAATCAACTAAACAAAATTTCTCACCAATGTCTTCAAAATGCGCTTGTCTCATTAGATAATCCACTCACTGGTGACGAAGGTAGAAGTGCGTCACCCAGAGGGTTTGACGGAAGCACTCAACATTCTCTGGGGTGAGGGATTCTAGATCACAAAAATTTGGCACTGCCAAGGGACAAAACATATTAGGGAAGTGGTCTGTTGCAAGGATATTATATAACATCCTTGGTTCAGATTTAGGGTCTGGCCCTTCATTACCCCACTCATTAGCCGTAGGCATCTGAGGAACTGGTAGCGGTACCGAAGTAGACCACTGGGACACTAGGCTGGCCGTTGGAGAGTACGGCAAGCGAGCTGACAGATCGCCACATCTCGGGCTATCCTCTGAAGAGTGAAGTGAAATATCCAAGACGTCGCTGTAATACATGATGACCACCACAATTCCTGGTGTAAGGTGGGAGGCGGGAATCCAATGGACCTCTCATTATGGTTCTACGAGGCCGATGCAACTTGTTCATGCCTCGACCCTTCACACAGAGGACCTGGGCGAGGGTTCCATCATTGAGTCACATTCGGCTTCGAAGTATGAGAAGAAAACTGGTTTGATCTTAGTTTGAATCTTCTTAGTGTTCCTTTTGTGGCACCGACGACCCACCCTCCTGCCCTGGTAAGGTTCTTCATGATAGGGTAGATTTCCATCATGATGAGGTCATTCGGCCGTACTGGTGGTGGGGTAGGGAGGACATCTGCCCAAGTAGGCCAAGGTGCGAAGAGCACCAGGACAAACTATAAAAGGGGACCTGGGGAGGACCACCATGGGTATCAATGGAGTGGGAAGACCTCCGCTGGAACTGGTAAGAGCATGGGGAGGACCTCCATGCTTCTTTCCACTAGTGACATCAGTATGAGGAGGGTCCTTATACTGGTTGAGATAAATAAGGGCAGGATATCCATGCTGGGCACTGGTGAAGTGAAGCCGACCCTCACTCCTTCGATTGATGGGGCAAGGAGGACCTTCTCCAGCTGCTATAAGGACACAGGGAGGGTCCCCACGTTAGAGAGTGACCACATGTGCAATGTCCCAGTACCAACGGTCTGTGGTAGGAGGAATGAATCCATATCTGGTGTAGTGGGCACAGGATAGAATTCCATACTGAGCGTCACCGCCATGGGGAGGACCCTTATTTGGATTTAAGGTGGCACATGGAGGACCTCCATGCTGAGCCTGGAAGTAGAGGAGGCATGTGTTCTCCATGGTAGCAGTACGAGGAGGACCTCCATTCTGGGTGGCATCACTGCAGGTTAGTCCATGGTGCCCACTGCCTATGCTGGTGACCAAGAGAGTCGACCAAACCATTCTATGGGGTGATTGGGGCCTTGATCTTGGTAGGGTGTATGAATTTTCCTACTCAACGTACACTGGGTGTTGGTGATATGAGTCAGAGGTGGCTCGAGCCATAGTAGCCACTAACGTTGATGCCCCTTGGCAGTTTTCCTCTTTAGCATGCACCCGACCCTAGCGTCGGGTTAGACGGACCAGAGTTGATGGTGTAGGTACATGGCTTACCTGCTCCTCGGCTAGTAAGACTAGGTGGAAGTGCTGATGCAGCCTGGTGGGAGCCCTTTCTGGGAGCCATTGGGATTGGATCCTAGATGGGCTGACCCGAATATCCCCTACCATGTCAGCTTAGGGTAGGGAGTCATCGAGACATTCCGAGGAGAGGCTCTTGAAATAGTTATATGTCAGATTGGGGAGCAGTGGATCCCTGTGCGGCCCTCATGGGATATGTTGATGATGAGACGTAGATGCCTCTAAATCCAGGTTGGCCATATCCTGATTCTGGATAATACCCTCCTCCTCGTACTAGGGTATGAGGTCATTGATCACCCTTCATTGGATGAACTATAAGGCAGAGATGGGGTAGAGTTACGTAGTGGTCATAACCATTGAGATTGTTTCAGAAGAGGTGGAATCGTGTAAGACTGTCATGCTGGTACTTCCCCTGCCCTGGCATCGTTGTGTAGGTGGTGATAGTGTTCTGGGTGCTACAACTTGGTTCCTAAAAGTGGGGAAATTAACTCATTAGTACTGAAAGAAAAATGGAATCGATGACCAGTGCCCCAATGCCATTTCGTCTTCCATGACTAGTAATATGGATCCATGCTGACAACATCGTAACTGGGGAGTCCAATGTTTTGACTACCCCAACTTCTTGTGAGTTTCACGCTAGGCCCACTATTTTTATGGCGGGACACAACACCAGATAGCTGGATCCTGTAATATGATAATCTAATGATGTTCCGAAAACTAATAATCTTCATATTGAAGATAATATATTAATGTCAGGTTTACCATTTACGTTTCTAACGCTTTCACTAGAGTGTGGGTGTCTTTCTTTCTTGAGGATGGTGGTGATGTTTGTTCCCCACATTCCAGCTATCCAAAGGCAGGCGACATCCGTTCCTTTTTTAGGGATGTTGTTTCCTTAATCGAAATAGGATGATGGGATGTCTGTTCTTACTTATAGGGATTCCTCCTCAGAAGTCTTCACATAGTTCAGGTCTCCTTTATAGATTTATGACATTGTTTTTGAAACTTTTCATAGTTCCATATCTTCATAGACACTAATAAATTACACTGCTTCTATCAGGACATTCTAAAGGGACTGATCAGGGAAGCATCCTTTGTTCAGGGGAGTAGTCACATTGTACATCACTTGTGTGTCTGGGCACTGGGACACTAGCGCATCTGGGTTTCTTCCTCTAATGATAGGGCTTCTCGGGGGCACGGAATCCCGAGGCATCCCATGTAGAACATTGGGAATTTTATTCCATAGGCATGTATCTAGGGTTTTCCTCAGCTCACCATGTTTAACATAGGGTATGCTACAAGTTTAACATCTAGCTGAGATGGATCAGAATGATCAGAACACTGATTAGAGTGGATCAGATGGGTGCATATCTTGGAGGGAACACTGATGTTGGGGCCTATGTGTGGTTAGATTCCTGATTGTTGTTAAGGGGAATTGGTATTGATGTGGAATGATCCCACCGGGATGTGGCATCCTGGGTAAGAATCCGGATGGATGATGGAGGGTTTAATAATGTAGGTAGAGAATGAAATGGACTCGACCCGAGGATGACAGTGATGTTGAGATTGAGTCTCAAAGAGACCTCCTATGTATCCCTGTGGTAGGGAATCAAAGTCCTCACAATTTATCTAATGAAAAATTACCACTAATTAGGTATTTCAATGGCTTACCGTTGGATGGGGAATCGCAATGGCTTACCGCTGGATGGGGTCACAATGGCTTACAGCTGGATGAGGTTGCAATGGCTTACCACTGGATAGGCCCGAACTCAAGGAGGCTTCCTACGTACCTTATACAAGAGACTAGGATCCAACCCATGTATTTCCTATGGGATGAGGTCGATTAACCGATGTGGAGGAGGGCCTGGGGTCTAATGGTGGTTGGGCTTGAACCTCAACAAGGTGTCCTACGTACCTTTCATTGGAAAGGATAAAAGTCCACGTAGTTTGGATGGGTGGAATGACTCACCTTTGACTGGGGGAATAATGTATTACCACTGATTGAGGTCCACAATTTAACTCCATGTAGGATGGTGGTAAACCGACATGAAGGAGGACCTGAGGCTCAGATAGATGGTGTTCTTGAACCTCGGGGAGGTTTTTTACGTACCCTTCCTTGGTAGTGATCAATGTCTAGATAGTTCAGAAGTAGTGGGAGAACCAACATGAAGTGGTCGGGACCAATGGGTGTTAGGCTTGAACCTCAGGGAGGCTTCCTATGTACCTCACCGTGGAAAGGATCAAAGACCTGGTAATTCAGGTGGGTTTCGATGAACCAACATGAAGGGGGGCGAAGAGATTAGGTGTTGGGATTTAACCTCAGGGAGGATTCCCACGTACCTTGCCTTGTAAAGAATCAATGAACACGTAGTTCAGAAGGAGTGGGTGAACTGACATAAAGTGGGCAGGGCCAATGGGTTTCGGGCTTGGACATTAGGGAGGCTTCCTACATACCTCTCCTTCGCAAGGATATAATACCACATAGTTTATGTCGGTTTGGGCTAACCGACATGAAGGGGGTCGGACTGACCATGTGTTGGGATTGAATCTCCGAGAGTCTTCTTATGTACATTTCCTTGGAAAGGATCAAAGACCACATAGTTCAGAAGGGTTTGGGGCTTACACTCTAGGATGCTTGGAAAAGATTTCATGGTCAATGATGTATCTAAGGCCATGCGAGTCGTGCTCCGTATGAGAAACAAAAGATTGCAAAGACCTAACGATCACATTGCGTAAGGTAAATCCGTGGGACGTAAAGTGGGGATGATGTGCAGGTAGTGGATCAAAAAGGAAATAGGGCCTTACATGTGGTCCGCATCCCAAATAGGAAACATGGTATTACATTTTGTTATAATCCCAAAGAGGAAATAGGGGATTACACATGGTTAGCAACCCAAAAAGAAAACACGGGCTTATGCGTGGTTAGCAGCCCAGGGAGCTGGAGATTGGGACTTACTCCAGGATGGAAGATCAGGTGGGGAAAAAGCCCAAAAAGAGAGAGATTTGTCACCCAGGAAGAGAGGAGGAGCATGGGTGATGCCTCCTGTAATAAATGTTAGGGTCTTACAGCATGGTGGTTTCTCTTTCCCCGCGGACGGATGCTACTCCCATAAAGATGATGTAATTCCATGTGGGTAATGATCTCACTACCATGGAGACCAGTGGGCGTAGAGAATGTCCACGGTGTGGTGTACCGTATGCAAGGCATGAGGAGATGTCATAGTTTAATATCATGTGTTGAGAAGATGTGGCATGTCAGTTTGATGTCTTGTAGATCAGACGAGGTGGGTGCGCTCCGCACCCCTAGGACATATATAACTGATACCCGCCCACCCTTGAGGGAAAAATGGCATCAGCAATTCCATAGTTGGGGGTGTTGAGAGGTGATCCCATTGGGGGTCCACATTAGTGTGGATATGAAAAGAAGCAATAGATATTAGAGTTCCTATGAACATAAGCATGAGGTAAAGAAACACAACAGGAAGTATAATCCCAGGGACTATGAAATTTCTTCGTGCAAACATGAAGGGCCGCATGTGAAAAGGAGTTGCAGGGAAAAGGGGTTCATAGGTAGAAGCCTTGTGAATCTTTGTTGCTTCATGATGTGGAGAGGCATCGTGATGGGATGTGCTTCGCGATGTGAAGTCTCCTAGGCTAGGCATAGGGCATAGGTGAATATGGGAGGATCTAAGCAAAGTGGAAAGGTATTCGTGAAGAAATTCCTTGCGAAGTAAGGGTGACTTTCAAAGAAATGGTTCCTCATGAAGCAAGGTGTTGTGAAGCAATGTTCTTCATGAAGCACAATGACCCTGCCTTAGCATGTTTGTCGCGTGCATATGAATGGTGTCTCACGAAGAATAAACACTTCATGACATCCTGAGTCCCCATGGGGATCCCCTTCCTTCATGAAGGCACGTGGGCTTCGCGAAAGGCATCCATCTCAGGAGAGGGTTTGAATTAAAGAAAAGGGGGAGGCACTTCACAATTCAAAATTACCTTGAGAATTACATTATTCAAAGAGCAATATGTTCTTCGTGATTTGAGAGCTGAGAAGGTGAATGGTAAGATGATCCCTCCTTTGGGCTTGAGGGGAGTCATGTATTAATAGGCAAGAGGCACCGCAAAGTAGTGCTCTCTCAGCGCGAGGATAGAGTTTTCTCTGCGGCGGGTCGCGAGCATCAAATCAGCTCATGGAGGATCCCACCTCCCTACTCTGTGGTGGGATCGCGAATGTAAAATCCTTTCATGGAGCATCCATCCTCCTTGCTTCGTATCATTCTAGCGAACATTAAATTATTTCTCGGAGCATCCCGCCTCCTTGCTCAGTGGCGGGGTCGCGAACTTCAAAGGGGTTCGTGGAGCCTCCCGCGTCCTTGCCCGTAGTGGGTGCGAGGCCATTGGGCTCTGTGAAAGGTCTTCGCGAGGAAGCCTTAGAGACTTCACTCTTGTTCTTCATCTTCCCATCTATTGGAACCAATAGTGGTTTTAAAAACTTAGACACCATTGTATAGAGTGGATCTCAAAAAAATAAGGCCATGTGTATATAGGTCCACATCAACTTCTAGAAACACTCCCCACTAATAAGTAGGAAACCCCAAGAAGAACCTTATGTGTTCTGGTCAGATGGAAGAATTTATGTCTGATGAATATTAATCTGATGTTGATATTTGGAGATTTTCAAAGACAAAATCCCTACAATATTATGCTCCCCTTCTACTTTTGACTATGAGATCATATATGACATATAGAATGATTTAATTCTATATCTATGCAAGAAAATGTACAATAATCATCAGAGAACGATGGCTGAAAATCTTCTCTATAAAACATATTAGTATCAACATCGTATCATCAATACACTCCATTATTATCTACATATGGGCATAATTTCCATAGCCTAGAACCCTAGAATGAAGAAGCATAAAAACCACCAATGAAGTGTTTTCCTCCATTCCATGTCAAATCTTCACCAATTGAATTATTGATAATCTATAGACAAATGTATTCAAAGATAGGAAAAATATAGAGAATTAGACTTCAATATTCACCAAGAACTACATAATACATTACATACATTGTGTTTTAATGATATATCCTTCTGCAAAATCGAGGGATTGGGTAGCACAATGTCTAGTTTATAACCAAAATAGAACCCTACTACTTAAATGTTTCCAAGACATGATGATTAGAGGAAGATAAAACCCATAGATCTTTAAACTACCTCCCTTAATTGAACTAGATTGATCTTCAAACATTAATGATGAATTTGAAATCAACTCAACAATTTTCTGTAGAAACAGAGTCCTATCATGGGCTAAAATTACTCCCTTATCCTTCATGAATACAAATATACCACATAAATCATGTCATAGTTGAACTATATATAGTAGTTTCCCAATTGTCATCCCATCCCTCTACTGTGAGGAATATCTACCACAACCTCCAATACTCAGATCATAAATTCTGGGGAGGATGCTGGCCATATCAGTAGTAGTTTATGAAAAAACCCCATCCCACTAGGATGAGTTCATTTCTATCATAATAATCATCACCAAGTGTTCTATCTCCCAAGAGGATCCTATTTATAAAAGTGAACATTCATGATCATCAATATCCCGCTGGAATGGGGGAATTTATATCTTAATTCCTATCATAAGAGTCCTCACATCCACAACTAGAACCAATAAAATCTTGAAAACATGATTAATAAATGTGAATTATGGCCCAGGATTTTCCACATCCCATATTTCGGGGGTAATATTTATCATCATTATCACATCATATGGAATCAATCTTCTCTATATTGGGAGGTGAAACTTGATTGTTGTAAACCCATTTGTTCCTTCAACCACCATAAATTCCCCTCCTCATCAACACTTGTTTAACAGGGATGAAAAAAACTCTCTCAAGGTCACTAAAAAAATCCTAAATGTGAGGGTAAAATAGAAACATAAAAAAAACCGCACTGGTGTTGTAAGAAAAAAATGTCAAATATATCAAAGTATTTGAGAAATGAACTTAATGCAGGCAGTGCAAAATCACCATGTTCCACTGAAATCAATGGGACAACTTCCATCTCCCAATATACAGTTTTGAATTTCTTTACATTTAACACAATATATAATATTTATTAATACATAGAGATAGAGTCTCCCACCATGTAAAATTTTCCCTTGTTGAACGGTCATTTGGATGTAAAAAGTATGGTTTCATGCACCTAGAACTAGATGGGGCTCCAAAATATAGTGTATTCAAATATCATGAATCTACCACTATGGTAGAACACTGCAAAAGATAAAGATAACATTGTGTCTACATCTCATTCACCAACCAAAAGTAATGAAAATCCTTCCAACCATAATCCATTGTCACTATATGAGAATGAAATACAAGATCTCAGAAATCTCAATGAGGAGTTACTATAGGGAAATATTCCAACTATGTATCATATTAAGAATTAGCTAAATATTCCTCCACCCTTTAATCTAAAAAGTGATGATTAGTCTAAAAGAGTGGAATTTAATCATCATATGGCTCCACATATTGTTAGTTGATATATATACATGAGGAAGTAAAAAATGAACATTAATTCCTCCTTATAATAATAACCTTTCCAAGGTGATCATTCAGTGTTTTCAATATGAAAAATCCTCATGAAAAAATAGGGCCACTTCATTTTTCCCTATTCACTCCAAATATATATGAGGTATCTCAAATAGCAGTACCTCATGAACTAATAAACACCATTGAGTAACTGTCTACTCGAGTTGATGTCATGGTAGAGAGACATGCACCTGTCCATCTTGAGAAGATTCCATATACCAAATGGATGGATAACACATTATTGAATACTGATTTTGGAAATACTATTTTCTATTGATTTTATAGTGTGCTAGACCTTTAATAGAATCTCACTCACATCATATACAAATGGGGTTTAATGATGGACCCTCGAGATCAGAAATAGGTGACCAAGCTGGTATGTTTTTCATAGACTCTATTGGGGCTAACCAATGTTTAGTACAATAGTATTCCAATAGAATCCCTTAAAGGATTTTATGACCATAACTATAAATTCCATCACTAAATATTTTCCACTCAAAGAAGGGTAGAAAAATTTGTACTAAAAAATTGAATGAAAAGTGAAAATAATAGGGTTTATGACTTCAAATATATATGGATTTGTTTAACATATTTTCTCATCATATCTCTCCCTCCTAAACAATTTATAGAACTATTTTCATGAAATATGAGGGATAAGATACACACACCTCAGATCCTAATGATGTTCCAATATGTGTTCTGGGAGTTCTCATATAAGGAATAATATCTTGAAGAATTCATTATGAAAATCCATCTAATTAATGGATCATTCCTACAATATAAGGTAAAAGGATTGGAAAGGCATAGGCTATTACTTTCACACTCATTCTAGTAGTTTTACCCATTCATGAAACTTGGTAGGTTCCGAACCACACTAATCCTCCATTTAAGGAGCAACAACCACAAAATATTCCCAACCAAAAGTGAGAAGATATCAGGGTATCCAAGTATTTATGGAATGGATGAATAATGTATAATCCTTGAAAAATTAATCTATCCCAAATTATTTTCTTCTTTATAGGGATCATTACCTATTCAAGATACTATAACCCCTGAATCCCAATGAGTTCAACCACACCAATCATCCAGACTACATCCCTTTCCATATATGGTTTAGTTATAATATCAGGGAATGATTCATATTTAAAATCACCCCAAGGTAGTGTTGATTCTAGATATGTGGTGTTAGGTAACTCTTTATAGAAGGTAACAAACAAAACATTCTCTTAATAGAAATAAGTATGAGATTTGGGGAATGTTTTTCCCAAGCGTGGGATGTTTTTCAATTACTACATGATTTGAAAAACAGTTGGTTGAGGTCACGTCACCCACAGAGAATGGCTTTGCAGACCCACAACAACTATACCACCCAATAAGTTAAAATCAGATATGAACCCTCAAGGAGGGAGTAACAATTTTATATATTAATAAATAAAATAGTAAGATACATATTCTATTCCAATGCATATTCAAACACTTTTATATTCTTTCACTACAACATCAAAAGTATGGAAAATACCCTGCCAAATGAAACCCTCATTATTTGATGTTATCATATTTTGTTCTGTTATCATGATACACATGAAAGAAGTATTTTCAATGATAAGTATTCCTCTATGTATCAGTTCCTTGCACCCAATAGGGGATCAATATGCCTCATGCATATGAAACAAGGATACGTCGTAAAAGATGGTGGTTATTGAACAGATTAATTTAGTCACATACCATATTAGGATATATATATATATGTGTGTGTGTATATGAGATCCATGGTTAAGTTATTTAGTGATCACAATAGAGAAATGTTGATATAATATATTCTTCTAGTGTTAGTTTGCAACCAGTTGTCTTATATGATAGCTTAGTGTGGGTGCAATAATATGATCATCTAATTCAATAGGGAAGGTCAGCATGAGCTATGAAACTTGAAACCTATGATCCTTCAACATATGAATCTGATGTAAGACCATATACCTCGATTTCATAAGATCTTGGTCTCCAAAATAAGAAGCCATCCCACTTTAGTAAGTATAAACCTCTGAAACATGAGTATAAAATAATGCAAAAGCTGGTAGTTTTCCTATCCAATATATCATTCATGGATTTAATCCATCATTTCAAATAACACTATGAATAACTATTTGAATCTCTTTAGAGCCCACACAAATTTGAGAAAAAATTCACTACAACCTTGGTCTATCAAGTATAGACTATGCCAGAAGAATTCCTAGCCACAATCTAATTCAAAGATCAGAATCAGGTATAGGTAATTCAAGGACATATCATAACCATATATGGTTCCAGTTGAATTGATAATGTCAACATCCTAAGGGATTTAAATTTTAAATTATTTTAGTTTCAACTTCATCCTAATTTGAAACCTCTAACATTTGGGGTATAGTGAAGTGAACTTTTCTCCAAAAATGTTGGCCACTCAAGGGTATGATAACTGTGTGAAATGTTCTCTCAATAAGATCAAGCACAAAACATAGTTTGGGGATCTGATATTTGATGATGTGTTTATTTTTTTTAGAAATACATTACATATAATTTCTTTCTAAGAAGGCCATGTCTCCATAGCCATGTGGTTGTGCCTTCAACATCCCACTGATGTCATAAATACCTCATCAAAGGAATGGATTCGATACTACATAGTAATACTTCCCCCAATCAAAACACGTGAAGCCATATATGATAAAATAGGTTTCACAAAATGGGATGTAAAACAACCAATAGTGGGTGATGATTTATAGGTTGTAACCTCCAGAATCTTGTGGATCACCCATGGAAATCCATGTAGTATGCTCGACATCGACTATGTTATCCATATAAATCGAGTTGAAGAAATAGACATTATATCAGATGTCAAATAACCATTTTTCCCCAAAAATATTGTAAAAGGAAATCATCTCTGACATATATATTCAATGAATCTTAATGTATGTGAGGATAATGGCTTTTTTTATTCCACTCTCACCATGACAGTAACCAGGATACCCCTATATTTTTGACTTGCACTAAAAGTGCCTCTGTAAACTCAGAGGTGGAAGAAGATGTGGGTGAACTCCAAAATATCCCTCCCTCATTAGAGGAATGCAACTCATATACCATTTATGATATCAATAAGGTAAATATAGGAATAAAAGAAGACCCACGTACCACAATAATTATTGACACCATACCCATCAAGGATAAAGAGAGGGACATCTCATTTGGAAGAGAAAAAGATATGGGTTTTTTTGGAATTACACAGACATTCCAAGACTAAATCCAGATGTTGATGCACACCATCTCAGTCTACCCAATCACCATCGACGCTCGTAGAATGTGGCAAGTAGGATGTACCCCTCTCATACCATAACTTTATTTTTCAATGTTGAAAAATTGATTAAATAAAATATTTTTCAAAAATTAAAATACCTACAATGGATCACCAATATTATCCATGTCAAAAAAATAAGAATGGTCATGTTAGAGTCTGCTTCAATTTCAGAAACCTTCATCAACACTTCCTAAAGGATGATTTCCCATTGTCAGTCTCAATACACATGATTAATTAAATTACTATCTTAAAATACCACTCATTCATGGATAGGTATTTTGAGTAAAATTAAATAAATATGGCCATGGAAGATGAGGAAGTAACTGCCTTCACAGAACCCCATGGGATCTTCTTCTACCACACCATAACCTTTGGATTGAAGAGAATTAGTAATACATATCAATGTACCATGAATCATATATCTAATCACTAATTTCTGAGGATATCTGCATGTTATCTTTATGACCTAGTGGTCAAATCCTGAGAGAGAGGTGATCTCTACATATATCTTCAAAAAATATTTGACAAGATATGATAGGAAATTTTGAAGTTGAATCTCCAAAAATGATCCTTCAATGTAACATTACAGATGTTCTTTGGAGTTTTGGTAATCCATAATAGAATTTTGTTATACTAAAATAAGACTAGTGGTATTTTAGAAATCTCACACCTAGACACTACGGCAAAAAAGGCATTTAGCGGCGGTTTTTTTCCGTTTCGCGGCGGTTTAAAACGCCGCTAAATCGATTGGCGGCGGCTTTCAAAAACCGTCGCTAAATCGTGCGTCGGGAAACTATTCGCGTCGGTTTTCAAAACCGTCGCAGAACGTTTCGTGGCGGTTTAAACCGCCGCTGAATCATTGAGCGACTGTTTTTTATTTTTTTATTTTTTTTTATTTTTTTTATTTTTAATTTTATATATTTATTTATATATATATATTTATTTATTTATATATATATATATATATTTATTTATATATATATATATATATTTTATTTATTTTATTTATTTATTTTTCGTATTTATTTATTTTTCGTATTTATTTATTTATTTATTTATTTTATTTATTTATTTATTTTATTTATTTATTTTATTTATTTATTTTTCGTACTTATTTATTTATTTATTTTATTTATTTAATTTCATATTTTTTTTATTTCGTATTATTTATTTATTTATTTATTTATTTATTTATTTTATTTCGTATTTATTTATTTCGTATTATTTTATTTACTTTATTTATCCATGCATGCACATCCCATGCACATGCACATGCATGCCCATGCAATATAAAGAAATTCTGCGTTTGGTGAGATTTGAACCCCTAACCTCTTGCATATTTTCCAAAGACTTTACCACTCCAGCAAGCTCGTCATGTGATTAATAAACAGAATTTAATATACTTATATATATTAATTGAAAAAACAAATAATACATAAATAATAGATAGAAACTCGATAATAATAAATAATAAATAATAAATAATAAATAATAAATAATAAAAAAGGAATAATAAAAAAAATAAAAAATGAAAAATAAAAAATAAATAATAATAAAGAATAAAGAATAAAGAATAAATAATAAATAATAAATAATAATTAATAATTAATAAATACATAATAGATATAAATAATAAATAATAAATAATAAATAATAGATATAAATAATAAATAATAAATAATAAATAATAAATAATAAATAATAAATAAATATAAATAATAAATAATAAAGAAATATAAATCATAAATAATATATAATAAATAAGAAATAAATATAAATAATAAATAATAAATAAATATAAATAATAAAAAATAAAAAATAAAAAATAAAAAATAAAAAATAAATAAAAAATAAAGATAAATAACAAATAATAAATAATAAATAATAAATAATAAATAATAAATAAATAAATAATAAATAATAAATAATAAATAATAAATAATAAATAATAAATAATAAATAATAATTAATAAATAATAAATAATAAATAAATATTAATAATAAATAATAAATAAATATAAATAATAAATAATAAATAAATACAAATAATAAATAAGAAATAATAAATAATAAATAAACATAAATAATAAATAAATATAAATAATAAATAATAAATAATAAATCAATATAAATAATAAATAATAAATAAATATAAATAATAAATAAATATAAATAATAAATAATAAATAAATAAATAATAAATAATAAATAATAAATAATAAATAATAAATAATAAATAATAAATAATAAATAATAAATAATAAATAATAAATAATAAATAATAAATAATAAATAATAAATAATAAATAATAAATAATAAATAATAAATAATAAATAATAAATAATAAATAATAAATAATAAATAATAAATAAATATAAATAATAAATAATAAATAAATATAAATAATAAATAATAAATAATATATAATAAATAATAAATAAATATAAATAATAAATAAATATAAATAATAAATAAATATAAATAATAAATAATAAATAATAAATAAATATAAATACTAAATAGTAAATAAATATAAATAATAAATAAATATAAATAATAAATAATAGATAATAAATAATGAATAATAAATAATAAATAATAAATAATAAATAATAAATAATAAATAATAAATAAATATAAATAATAAATAAATATAAATAATAAATAATAAATAATAAATAAATATAAATAACAAATAATAAATAATAAATAAATATAAAGAATAAATAATAAATAAATATAAATAATAAATAAATATAAACAATAAATAATAAATAATAAATAATAAATAATAAATAAAGATAAATAATAAATAATAAATAATAAATATTAAATATTAAATATTAAATAAATAAATATAAATAATAAATAATAAATAAATATAAATAATAAATAATAAATAATAAATAATAAATAATAAATAATAAATAAATATAAATAATAAATAATAAATAATAAATAATAAATAATAAATAATAAATAATAAATAATAAATAATAAATAATGATAAATAATAAATAATAAATAATAAATAATAAATAATAAATAATAAATAATAAATAATAAATAATAAATAATAAATAATAAATAATAAATAATAAATAATAAATAATAAATAATCAATAATGAATAATAAATAATAAATAATAAATAATAAATAATAAATAATAAATAATAAATAATAAATAATAAATAATAAATAATAAATAATAAATAATAAATAATAAATATTAAATAAATATAAATAAGAAATAATAAATAAATATAAATAATAAATAAATATAATTACTAAATAATAAATAATAAATAATAAATAATAAATAATAAATAATAAATATTAAATAATAAATAATAAATAAAGATAAATAATAAATAATAAATAATAAATAATAAATAATAAATAATAAATAATAAATAATAAATAATAAATAATAAATAATAAATAATAAATAATAAATAGTAAATAATAAATAATAAATAATAAATAATAAATAATCAATAATCAATAATCAATAATAAATAATGAATAATGAATAATAAATAATAAATATTAAATAATAAATATTAAATAAATAAATAATAAATAATAAATAGTAAATAATAAATAATAAATAATAAATAATAAATAAATATAAATAATAAATAAATAATAAATAAATATAAACAATAAATAATAAATAAATATAAATATTAAATATTAAATAATAAATAAATATAAATAATAAATAATAAATAAATAATAAATAATAAATAATAAATAATAAATAATAAATAATAAATAATAAACAAAGATAAATAATAAATAAGAAAAAATTAATAATAAATAAAGATAAATAATAAATAATAAATAAAGATAAATAATAAATAATAAATAATAAATAATAAATAATAAATAATAAATAATAAATAATAAATAATAAATAATAAATAATAAATAATAAAAAATAAATAATAAAAAATAAAAAATAAAAAATAAAAAATAAAAAATAATAAATAAATACAAAGTAGATATAAATAATAAATAATAAATAATAAATAATAAATAATGAATAATGAATAATAAATAATAAATAATAAATAATAAATAATAAATAATAAATAATAAATAAATATAAATAATAAATAATAAATAAATATAAATAATAAATACTAAATACTAAATACTAAATAATAAATAAATATAAATAACAAATAAATATAAATAATAAATAATAAATAAATATAAATAATAAATAGTAAATAATTATAAATAATAAATAATAAATAATAAATAAATATAAATAATAAATAATAAATAATAAATACATATAAATAAAAAATAAAAAATAAAAAATAAAAAATAATAACTAATAAATACATAGTAGATATAAATAATAAATAATAAATAATAAATAATAAATAATAGATATAAATAATTAATAATAAATAATAAATAATCAATAATAAATAATGAATAATGAATAATAAATATTAAATAATAAATAATAAATAATAAATAATAAATATTAAATAAATAAATATAAATAAAAAATAAAAAATAAAAAATAAAAAATAAAAAATAAATATAAATAAGAAATACTAAATAATAAATAATAAATAATAAATAAATATAAATAACAAATAAATATAAATAATAAATAATAAATAATAAATAAATAATAAATAATAAATAATAAATAATAAATAATAAATAAATAATAAATAATAAATAATAAATAATAAATACATATAAATAAAAAATAAAAAATAAAAAATAAAAAATAAAAACTAATAAATAAAAACTAATAAATAAATATAAATAATAAATAATAAATAATAAATAATAAATAATAAATATATATAAATAATAAATAATAAATAATAAATAATAAATAATAAATAATAAATAATAAATAAATATAAATAATAAATAATAAATAAATATAAATAATAAATAATAAATAATAAATAATAAATAAATATAAATGATAAATAAATAATAAATAATAAATAATAAATAATAAATAAGAAATAAGAAATAAGAAATAAGAAATAATAAATAAATATAAATAATAAATAAGAAATAAGAAATAATAAATAATAACTAATAAATAAATATAAATAATAAATAATAAATAATAAATAATAAATAAACATAAATAATTAATAAATATAAAGAATAAAGAATAAAGAATAAATAATAAATAATAAATAATAAATAATAAATAACCAGTTACATATAATAGATAATAAATAAATTAAAGTATATTATAAATAATAAATAATAAATAATAAAGGAAACACATGAAAAAGTATGAAAAGACGTGATAAGGGATGAAAAATCATGAAAACGCATGAAAAAGGATGGAGAAGCATATGAAGAATGAGGCATTAGAAAGAATGAGAACGCATGAAAACTCGTGACAACTCTGGAAAACTCCTTAATAATTCAACATAATCATCATAATAACCCACAAAAACCCATTGATAAAGATAACAAGTCATGAAAACCCAAATAAACAATAATAAATGGAGCTACCGTTAAAACCCGTCAAAACGGTCATAAAGAGACAAAAACATTGGA
This sequence comes from Viscum album, assembly GCA_963277665.1. Classification (NCBI taxonomy): domain Eukaryota; kingdom Viridiplantae; phylum Streptophyta; class Magnoliopsida; order Santalales; family Viscaceae; genus Viscum; species Viscum album. The sequence continues at coordinate 440,220,057 of OY728158.1, forward strand.
CTCACATTAATGGAGATAACTTATGATCTGAGAGTCCGTTTTAGATCCGCGAGCTGTCAAATCAAAGATCCTGAAACGATCTTCGACCTGAAAGGTGAAAGTGTCCGAATGGATAGACGGATCAGAAGTTACGACCATTTAAAAAAAGCTGACGGGGAACGGGTGCTAGAAACAAGGCATTGAAAAACATAACAAACCCGATACCCACTAAAAAGACCATAACATATGATCTAGGAGTGCATGTGGGCGCCGCAACTAGTCAAACTGAAGCTCATGGAACGAGCTATGATCTGGCAGGTGGAGGAGGCCGAACCGACATGTGTATCGAAAGTTAGGTCCGTTTGAAGACAAGTTCGATGGGACACCGGTGACGGAAACGAGGTTTTAGAGGCCTTCGGAGGGGTTTTTGGGGTCGAAAAACAAAACACAAGCTTTCTTGTGTTCATTTGGTGTGTATCTCTCTTCGCTGGCTTCAATTTGATATGTGGTAGAGCCCAAACGGACACCCGGAGCGAAAGTTATGACCGTTTGAAGTTGGAGAACTTTTTTCAACTTTCTTATAACTCTAATATCTTCTGTACCTTAGACCGTCTCACAGTTTTGATTATATGTGCCTCTAGAGCTCTTCATGAGCTTGGATTTGACTGGTCGTGGTGCTTCAACGGATGCCCGGATCAAAAGTTATGGTCATTTTAGTGATTTCGGGGTTTCTTGTGTTTTTTTTATTTTTTCATTTCATTTCGCGGCGGTTTTTTAAAAAACCACCGCTAATCATCGAATAAAATTAAAAAAAATAAAAAAAAAATAAAAAAATAAAAAAAAATAATTTTTTTTTGCCGTTTAGTGGCGGTTTTAGAAACCGCCGCGAAAAAACCGCCGCTAAGCGGTGGTTTTCTTGTAGTGAGAAATCACAAACAAATCCGGGGGCTCAAAGGGATCCTTTTCTACATTCAAAATTTCAAATCCAACATGGCTGAAAAATAACTCACTTTCACCAAGATGATGTAGAAGGTAATTTCCTATCAATTTGATGATGAATACCAATAAGACTTCGAATGTTTCAAGAAGTATCTATTGCACCCACTAGTCTTGGTGACATTAGTGGGGGGAAATACACTCGTATTATATGTGTTCTCTATAGAGTTCTCACTAGGAACCCTCTTTATTTAGAAGAATGATGCAGGGAGTTGGAATAGTATATACTACCACTTCCAGATAATTCTAGGTTTTAATACCTAATTATTTGACATCGAGAAGAAATTCCCAACACATATCTTCAATGTAAGTACGTTGAGGTATTGTTTATAATATAAAAAATTCCATCTGTTCATTCATATTGACCTGATCAATCACATCCTTGGTCATCCCATGATAACTGGGTATCTTGAATGATGGGTAGCCAATCTACAAAAAATATGAGATGTACATTTTGTCACGTAAGTCTATACATGAGAAATCCCTGGTTAATTTCTTCACAAAACATCCCATCCCGAAAATTATTCTATTGGAAACCAAGATTCTAGATAAGGAGTTATTATTTTCCCATAACACTCCTCATACATGGGAGACTTATTTTTATAATGAAACACAATGTCCAAACGATAAAAGTATGGAAACTCCAAATCTCAATTTCTAGGTTTTAGTGGTAGTATTTTTTCATCCAAAAAATAATTATTTTCCCAAACTCATTCTCACTGTCTAAAGGCTAGAAAAATAAGAGGTAGAATACAATTCCATCATCATTGGCTTAAAAATATCCACATAGTTGTAGATAGCCTACCTGAATATCAATGGGGGTTTATGGTAGGAGATATAGCATATAAATGGTGAATATATCATTACAATTGAAGAAATGACATGTCTCCCTAGATATGTTAGGATAATAATGTATGAGATACATTTTGATCACACATTTCATTTTTTTCACAGCTCACAGAATGCATATGCTGATGCACTGGCTAATTCTGCCAGTGTCTAGACTGACAATGATCAGGAGGAAGCATTATTCCCTATCGTGAAACGATTAATTATCTCATCAGTCTTCATTTTCAATATAGAAGAAATCAATCAGGAAAACACTACCCTATAGTGTGATGAACCGATATCCACACTTGTATGTATGGATTCTATTTTTAGTTGTCATAAAAATTGGACTCTCATGATATCCTTAGATAAAATATAACTAATTTGATTATGAGAAGAGAAATTTAGCCTACAGGTTGATCCAAATGAATAAACACCCTCTATAAGTAATAATTGGATGGAATTATCATCATATGAAAATATGCTATAGAGATTTACACCATCATGATTGAATTTTGTTCAGGGTCCTACAACACTAATCAAACATGAACCAAACTCTCCAATCAAATCAGGAGGATGTGATACTACTAGAAATCCATTATTGAGGATTGTGTGGAATTCTCCAGTAAATGTCAGGCATTCAAGATATATGAAAACAACATCTATAAAACCCCATAATTTAATATATACAATTATATATATTTTCTCATTTGATGTATGGGGGTTGGATGTTTTCAATAAATAACCCCCATTATTAGCTAATAAGTTAAGGTACATCCTTACTACTACAAAATTATTCTTAAAATGTGGAAAAAATACCCTAATGGAATAATGTTCAATGATTATCATAATCTACATGAAGTAAAACATCATCACAATGTTCGGTGTCCATCAAAAAATATTTATTGATCAAGACATTAACTTCTATTTGATGGAATTGAAGAAACTGTACTAGGATTATAACATCGGGTAAAATCATTCATCTAACTATAATAAAGAAAAAAATTGGTAGATATTGGAATTCAATAAAAAAATATAAAATATAATCCATAAGATGGTGAATAAGGATAGTAATTCATGGATAAAAAGCTCATACATTCTCTGTGGGCATATAGTACCCCCACACGTACTATTACAAAAGAACCTTCATACTCATTATTGTACAAGACTCGTCAATTAATACTAATAGATTTATATTTTGCCTATGTTCGAATAGAAATTTGTGGAAAACACTTATAAGACAATAAATCAATGGTATATCTTGATGAAATGGGGATGCTCAATGAGAGTAGTTTCCATTCATTGCACAACCTTGATGTCTATCAGAATTAGATCAAACATTCCTTTAATAAAATGTTCTACACTTGTTCATTACTTCAAGGATAATTGATGTTGTCTCCTTGAAAACAAATTATATCAGGGAAAAATACTTCAATGATACAAAACAAATGCTATGGTCATTATATCATACATATGGTGTGCCACAATGGGGACTACTTGTTGTCCATAATGGATGGGGAATGTGTAACACCCCCAAAAATATAAGATTTATTATTAAATATTTTTCACATTTCCCATAATTAATCTCACATCATGACCACATGATATGACACTATACATATCACATACTTACTAAATGATTTTAAACAATATAGTGCTCATCCCGGTTTCATGAAGTTAAACTACACAATGATGTCCTGGAAGCAAGATGTTAAACAAGAGAATAACTCTCATATAGAAAGAAAGATTTTAAACTAAAAATCCATTCATATACTAAAAACAAAATTTTAAATTGTATTAAATACGTCCTCATTGTAGACATTAAACCGGATGGAATATTCCCTTGCCACAAGATGATAATATACATAGAAAGCATTGTCTCACCAATGATTTATTGTACATGATCAATATATTTGTGAGATACCAAGGGAATTCCTTCATACCTATGTGAGTGTCATTTCCATATAGCGAATAACTCCTTCCAAGAACTATGTATGGATTTAATCATGAATACATAGTATATGTATTAAAATAATAGACACTATTCTTGTTCCCTAACAAAGAATTACTTACCTTTGAAATCGAGTGACCCATTTCCTTGCCACATGACCCAAAAATCATGGTATAAATGAACTACTAATTTATTTATTCCATTAATCATAATATATATTTTGAACAATATACTTAAATTCATAGGGCCAACCACAACATTCCTCTACTTTCACATCGCGTCTCACACATTCTTGCATCAAGACGTTAAACCGCAATGATGATATCTCTTCAGCATGACAACAAATTGCATTTCTTATATGGACTAAAAATTGATTAATTCTAATTATAATGAGATATGTATGGAATCCTTGAACCTATATCGTGGTATATCCTCCACATGATTCGAAATTACCCTACACTTTCACTAATTTCCCCCAAATCATGTGGTATCTTTTTTGATCCTTGTTTCTCATAATGATAATATCTCACATAGGGACAAGATATTTTTTTGTTTTTTTTCATAAAATATCAAGGAATATCATAATTATATAGTTTTATTGTGTTTCTGTGTCATCACCACATGATTCTAAGTAGCACAACTGAAGTAATTTTCTAAATGAAAAAATGCACATTTTAATGGACCTTTCCAATGATGACCATTATAGTTGGAAATCGCCAAACAACATGTCTCCATTTAAATAACTATGATTTACTTGATATATGCAATAACATGATACAAAATTATGTCAAAATCTCCAACCCTTTTCCTAGTCACAACAACGTAACATAAATATTATCCCTCTTTATGTATGGGTTAGACGTACACATGTAGTTTTTATTTACGAAATATGTGTGCATTCAATTCTCCTCTAATTGGATATGTAGTGATGTCCAAACATTTATTAATGGGAATATCCAAAACATTATATTTTCATGTTTTGGAGTTCATATCCTTGATTCATGACATTGAACTACATAATATCTTAAGAACTATGTGGGTCTTGATTCTTAAAATCATGAGGTAAATATTGATGCCTGGATCCATAATATTGGATCCATATACAGCAATCAACCCCCCCCTCTGTGTATTGGTCAGACCTATAAAAATAGGTTCCTCTTAAAGAACTATGTATTACCTGATTCCTATCATCACATGATACATATTGACACCCAGATCTCTAATCATTGGTTTAAAAAGGATGACAAAAAAAATACACCCCAACTATAGGAGGTCTATGTCATAGAAGCTCATTTCACATATGTATGATTAAGATCTATGTACAAACTCATTTGTGAACATCATATATATTTTACAATTTATCACATCAATTCCCATGTCCTTATATAATAATGTTAATCTTCAAGGAAATTGATATTTCCATACTGTATAATGTTAAACTGCAAGCAAAACATATTATTTGCATGAAATAAAATCTAAACAACAATTAGATCAACAATACATGATGTTTAAAGGTTCTTCCATAAATCATTATCAAACCATACCAAATTATCACATGATCTATACGTACAAAACCATGACATTTTGTGAAATAATTTTTGGAATTAATTTAATTTTTTTGATATGTTTCATATCACGTGACATTGAATTAAATGGGTGTTATATAAAAGCACCAAGTTGTTCTTTATTTTTATACAACACCAAGATAATAATACTCTAAAATAAACAGTTAGTTTATCTTATGTTACACACAATGTTAATTTTGTCTTGTATAACACACAATTCCATGTTCCTTCAATAACTTGCATTACACCAAAGACCTAGTTTATAAAACTAAAATGTAATGTAAATATTATTGTTAAAATGTTAATGTATTTTGACCCTTGAAATATGATTGGAAATTTTGAATAAATTATCTAAATTATGAAAATATGGATTACACATATACATTTTATGAATTTTCTAGTGATCAATTATATATAACTAAATCTAAGACCCTTTTGAAAATGTAGCAAATCATTTCCTAAAAAACATTAAAACTAAAATCAAACAAGTTTTTCCTCAATAAATTAAATAAAAAATATATTTAATAAATACTTTTAAGGATATTTATATAAATATATATATTATATTCATTAAACTAATTAAAATTCATATCATATGTTTTCTAGATAAGAGATATGAATTAAACCAATTGGGTGCATACATATATATATTCTTTCTAAAATGTAATTTTTTTAACTTTTTGCATAACATATTTTTTAAATATAAATTTTGAAAAAATTTAAACTATATTATAAAAAATATAATTCAATTTTTTAATTAAATCATAAAAATTTTCATATGGTTAAAATTTTTTATTTTTCAGAGAAGTTTCATTTTTTGATGTATAGTGAAAAATATTAAATTTTAATTAAGAACGTATTTTTTGACAAATTTATTTGTATTGTAATGTTATATTGTTCACAATGTTAATTTACATCAATTATAAAAATTTTAATACAATTATGGTCATTATAATCAATTTCACATTGAAATTGGATATAGAAATCATTTCAAAATTTTGAGCATTTTCATTTTAAAACTCCATTACATCATCTCATCAATATTAAATTAATTTATGCCACTTATATGTTAAGAATTTGAAAAAATGGTTTCCATATTTTTAATAAGAAATATTTTAATTTTCATTATGTTAAACATTTTTTTATAACAAATACTATTGAAATTAATTAAAATTAATTACAATAATTGAGGGAAAAACAAGTTTACTTCATGCTTAAATATTATCTTAAGGGGCCAAATAACCTAGAAACAATTCCAAAATCCATTTCCTGTACATATTTCTACTATATAATTCAATGGATATAAAATCATTCTTTTTTTGGGAACATGATGTAAGTTGTACCTCCCAGTAGATTTTACCTTTTTTACATTTACAAGAATGTCACTCCTCTTCCACTTTGAAAGAGATCTAAAACCCTCACTTATTAACACCTATAAAAAAATTATATCCAATTTTTTTTTTAAAAAAATATACTCTAAAATTACACACCATTATCACATTTTCCATCCATTGTTATTAAATAAATCCAATGAATCTCTTTGGTGCAAATAAAAAGTAGTTACCAAAAAAGAGGAAACGTCTATCCAAAGGAACATTTGTTTTATTTCATTCTCCAAATATTCATTTATTCTTATTCTACGATTATATAATACAATAAATATATATATATATATATATGTTTTTAATATGATGGTTATACCTACTCTCATACACACTTTCTTCAAATGGGGTACACAATCACTATTCGTGAGTACGAAAATCAACTTCCTCACGAACCGATGTCATTCATTATTCTATAACCAATTTTCAAGGATAGTAAGAATTATTTGATTACTATTTTTATATTAATTATATTATATTTATAATTTATTTATTTCTAATTAATTATTTTATACCACATACCATTATGCATTCCATTTTTTCGGAATACAGTAACACTGTATGTGGATGTGTGGACTATCACCTCCCCAAAACATTGTGATTCATTCCGACATTACCTAGAACATATTATGGATAAGTATAGTAAACTTATATATTATATATGACATAATAATTATTATAGAATTATATATTATATATATTTGTAAATATTTCATTTACATTATTTCATTCAATACAATAAAATAAATAAAAACAATATTTATTCATATGTACAACCAACCATATCCATAAACGGTTAATTGCATTAAATGTTTCGACCTTTTATAAATTATAATAAATAATTATATAATAAATATATATGTGATTAAAATATTGTTTTAAATTATTTAAATATGTAAATAATGATCTATGTAATAGGATCAATAATGAAAATTCAAAAAACAAACAAAATACAAAACATTTATTACACAAAACATATCATTAACATGAAATTATTAATAAAAGGGTAATAAAATCTCACCAAAATGTTACATATGAAATGCTATATAATAATATGGTTCTATGATATATTTATATGAAACTAATATTTATTATATATGAGGGTAGAATGTGTATGAAGAAAGTCAATACTTAATGCAAGGGGTTTCTTGTCTCACTTTTACATCAATTAAAAATTTTCTATATTCACTACTTATTTTCATTATGTGTTTGTATATACTACACTATGAATTTTTATATTATGATTTTAATATTTTTAATGATATTAAAAGTTTAAATCATGTCATTATTTCATAGTTATCTTGATTCAAAAGTACCCATGTAGTAAGGGGATATCTAGTCTCACTTTTTGTTCTCTTATAATTTTTACCTATTTTACACTCATTTATTTTGTGTTGTGTATAAACATACGATGAATTTATTTCATTATTATTATATTAAATGTGATCAGTATCTTCATATCCATTTTTTTTCTCGCATTCATGGTGTTAATGGTTCAAAAGTTCCCAAATCTATAATGAAATTTTGTCTCAATTTTCCTTCTTTGTTTATTCACTCCATTTTTAAACATATATTATTCTATGAGGTGTATATACTATAATTTTACATTTTATGTCATTAATATAAATATTTTAATGTTATTTATGTTTTAATTAATTTTATTCTTTCATGTGGATTTTGATACTATGTTACTAAATTGTTAACTGTTTATTGCTACAATCTCATTGTTTTTTGGGATTATTTAAGATTATGTTTAAATTAATGAAATATAATAATAAATCTCTCATTAAAACTAATTAAATTTCATCTCCTATATTAAATCAATAAATATTAATTTAATAGTACCATAATTCTCTCTTTGGTACTTAATATAATTATGAAATTATATTTATGAAAATCTAGCATTATGTCATTCTTCGGTCAAAAATATATGTTCATTTAAAACCTTCTTTTCAAAATTTTTTTTAAATAAATGTTCTAATACTATACTATAATAATTAAAAGATATTTTTACAAATATTTGTTTCTTTTAAGAAAATGGTTTCTGAAAATGAATCTTCTTATTATTTTCTGATTTTGGAATTTTTCTAATCATTTTATAGCACAAAAGGTATATTTGGGATGGAAAAATTTATTTTTAATCATGAATTCCATTTAATTATAGCTTCTTTTATATTATTTCACAATTATTTAGAGAAACTGTTTAAAATTTTTTTGTAAATTTTTTAAATCATTTTCAAGTATTCCTTTTTATGTTTTTGAAAATGTTACTTTCAAAGAAAATGATGTCAACGATTTCAATGATTCTTATATAATATTTCACTTTTTTTAAAAGAAAATTATTTTAAAAATGTTTTTTATTTAAAAAGATTTTCTAAAAATGGATTTTATATATTCCACAAAAAAGTATTTAAATGGGTTTTAATGCTTACTTCAAACACTTTAAATGTGTTTTTCAAAGAAAATGACTTTGTAAATTGTTTTATGATATTCAAAGAACAATTATTTTTCTTATGAACTATTTCAAGTGAACATTAAAAATATTTTTCCATATAATATTTTATTCTATTTTTTTTAATTACTAGAAATATAATATAAAGATAACATTTATATTTTATACATTAATGGATTTTGTTTTATTTTGAAGATGTTTAAGAAACCTGTTTTTTATGGGTAAATCATTGTTCAAAAAGATTGTTATGAAACACATTTTATTTTCACTAGATAATTAATATTTAAATAGGACTACATGAAACCCATTTATTTTCCATTTTTAAACACGTTATGGTATGATAATTTTTTTTAATAAGTGTTTGTGATTATATTAATTCTATTTTTACATTATCCATGACATGGAAAATGGACATTACATATATGATGGTGCAGAATATATATCGTCGGGTAAGCTTGTTACATCTTATATGATGGGGTAGATGATATAGTGCTAGGTAAGCTCGTTACAGCTCATACGATGGGGTAACTAAGATAGTGTCGAGTAATCCCTTTAGAACATATATGAGTGGGTGTCCTATATAGAACTATGTAAGCCTGTTGTATCTTATATGATGGGGATAAACAAATAACACTAAGAGATCCAATTATATATCTCTAATTAATAGTTTAATGAATTATAACTCATGAGATGAAAATTGTTGTAATGAAGTGTTAACTAATTTCAATAAATGTAATTGTCCTTTATGATGTTCTAGAGAGTGGACCTTGAATACTATGACGATCATGGGTGTGATCCTTGACTACTAAGATGTACTTGGGAGTGAACTGTGACTAGTAATATTGTTTTGGGGAGTGAAACCATTCCACTATATGTAAAGAACTACAACTAGGGATGGTGGTGTATCCTGACCAGAAGGTATATCCCCCATGAATTTCCCTCAAATGTTTTGGAATTGAGTGTTTACTTATAAGGTATGATTTTATATGTTTATGTGTCCTCCAAAATTCAATTTACTATTCCTATATTTTTGTTTCAAGTATTATTCTCTTCATTCCTTTATGATTCACGTCTTATAAAAAACAAAAATTGATTCCATGGGTTGAATATATATAATCTTTGACATGTAGTGTATGATCTTTAATATTTATTTTCATGTTCTCATACCCTTAAGATAATGTTATACTTACATATTTCCTCGTTTATGCTTACTGCACATCTAATATCACTCTTTCTTATGTTTCCATTCCATGGGTTTAAAGTATGATTATTAAAGGGATAGATCATTAAGGGATGTCTTGATGACCATCATCAAATTAGAATAATGTATTCCATGATTCCAAAGACAATAAACATTTATTTTCCACAAGAACAGACTTTCTTAATGTGTTTAATATTAATCTAAAATTATGTAATGTCAATTTATTTTAATTTTGGGTCACTATTGTTTGTACCAAGGAAAAGATTAGTCAACCATTGGATACTCGGATGAGTAAACATTAGTGATATACCATATGATATTTCTAAGGATATTTTTAGTGATGTATCTAGGGATAATAATAAGGTGTAATAGATTTAAAAAATGGTGTAATTATTTAAAAAACATTATTTTTCACGTCTATGTTGTTTTCTTCTATGATATGTGTATGTCACACTATGATTTCATTTCGTAGTCCATAGTGGGAACTATAATGGATGGGGTTAACATTGAGTTATCTAAATACGTAATGTATGGGAGTTATAAAAATTCATTTCCAACCTAAAAATCCCATTAAGATAAATAGGAAGGTAGTATGAGTAATGGTTATAATGCTGCTGACAATGAGACTATAGGTGAAATATTAATAGAAATAGGTATTAAGTGATAGAATGAGGTATCTAGGTTATTAGTGTTAGGGTAAATTAATTTAATTTTTTATGTATTTGGATTCATTAATTATGAAATTTGAAATATATATGGATTTTTCTATTTAGTTTTTTTCTTAAGGATTTAAAATAATACGTTGAATGGTTCCAGTGTACTAGAAAAGTGATTTCATAGATATGTGACCTTCTTGCGAAACTCAATATTTATGGAAAGATAACCCTTAATATTTCTCTGATGTTGAGATAATTATGTTTGGATAAATATATGGTGGATATGAAAAAGTAAATTCGACAGTGCTGATTACCTTGGATCTGATTAACAATGTGTTGATACAATGGTCTATATATTTATGGATGATATTTATAACTTCTTATGTTAATAGAATATATAAAAAAATCATTGGAATAATAAATAATTAATGATTTAAATATATTTTATGTTAATTCATCTATTTACTAGGTTCCAATAGAATTAATTATAAATTTATTCACTTTTTTGGAATGTGACAACCAAGAGATACCTTATGATATATGTGGTATCAATGTAAATTTGATTTATTAACCATATTTATAAAGTTTTTTATTTTCATATATTATGTGGGTTACAAGGTTCAACATTTATGTAATGTTTTATGTTACGATTCTGATGAGGTTTTAGATTTTAATGTATTATCTTTCCATTTAAGGATTTTGGCATATTAGATACCCTATTTTCCCCTTATTTGTGTTATGATAACTAAAGAAAGCTTGAATGACTTATTAGTTTAAATATGAATATTATTATCCATTTCTGCTTCAAAAAATAAAAAATAACCTTCAATATTAGATTAATAGTTGATATGGAAATTTTTCAACACACAAAAGGGTGATATCATATTAAAATAAAATAATTATGTTTTCTCCTTAAAAATTATTCATCATTAGAAAAATGGTCTTGAAACAATGTTTTTTCTCAAATGTCATAATTTTTTATTATATCAACAAAATGTTACAAGACTATTTGGTTTATGGATTAGTCATTGTTAACTATTTTCTGACCATTTTCTCTAAAAATATCAATAAATACTTGTAATTAATAATTCTCTTCAATTCCATGTTTTCACTTTCAACCTATGTTCTCCATTGCGGGAACCCAGTTATGGATTATTTCAGAAACTATTATATTTATAAATTCAATTTTAAAAATAGGTTTTAGTATTCATTTTTACGATGTGGATTTCAATGAATGTAACATTATTGTATTAAACCATTTATAACCCAGAAAAACATTCATGGAAAATCAATTTAAAGGGAAGAATGTAACACCTCATTATTATATTAAATATTTTTCATGAATAAATTTATCATTTTTGATATTTAACATATCACAAAACTCTAAATATAGCTTATATTTTATGAAAGAACAAAGGTGTTCAACAATTGTATGAAACACCAAGTAAATATTTCACTAGAAAAACACATATAATATCCTTTAATATGCACAAAAATATATGTTTATGGTGTAACACATAATATATTGTCCCTCTGATAATTTGTGTGACACCCAATAATTATATTTTCAAAACAAAAATATATTGTTAAAATTATTAATCATGTATTATTATAACATTCACATAGACATTAGAATGAAATTTATTAACAATATTATTTAAATTTTTGAAATATGGTTTACACATGTATATAAGAAAAATTATTTTTTGAATAATTAACTATAAAAGAAAATAAAACTCTATTGAAAATATAATATTTCTTACAATGGAAAAATATATTTTTGCAATCAAAAAAGTTATTCAATTGAAATTTAATTAATCTAATTTTGATAAAAAAACATTAATTATATATATATATATATTATATTCATTCAAATAATTAATGTTCATATTATTCATTTTTTAGACAATAGATAAGAATAAAACCCACTTTACCCATAATGATATATATGTCAGGAAATTATATAGCCTTTTAATGGAACACATATTTTGAATATAAATTTTGATTCTTTAATAAATTATATATGAGAAAATAACTGACATTTTTAAATGTGTAATGGCAAAATTATCATATAGTGAATGTTTTTTTATTTTTAAGAGAAGTTTCAGTTTTTAATAAATAGTGAAAAATACTGAATTTTAAATAAAAACATCATTTTACAGTACTCAATTTATATAGATAAATGAAATTTAATTAAAAAAATATATAGATAAATTATGAATTTATTAATACTTTTTAGGTTATTGGTATAAATTTTATATTGAAATTTGATAAATAAATTCAAGCATTGGAACATTGTCACTTAAAAAACATGTTGTCTCATCCCATTTTCAGGATTGACATTAAATTAATTTATTCCTCATCTAATTTTATAAATTTCCAACATGGATTCAATACTATAAATCATTAAAATTTATAATTTCTAATATGGTAAAAAAAATTCACCTAAAAGTTTATTAAGGTGAATAATATTAATTAGAAATATTAAAATAAAAAATTAGTTTACTTAGGGGATAAACTATAAAATAACTATCCATATAACCTATAAAAATATAAAAAAACCATTTTTTCCATATTTTGAACATATAAAATATTTTAAGTTAAATTTATTTTTTATTTACGAAAATTATGTAAGGGGGACCTGTCAATAGTGTTTTCTTTTTTATATTTAAAAGAATGTCACTCCTCCCCCACTATGAAATGTCAACCCACCCCCACCCCCCCGTATGTCTTCATAACTATCAAGACCATTAGATAAAACACTCATCCTAATCTCCTCCCAATATACCTTCATAAAATAGAGTTCCCACTTTGGAAGATATCCAACCAATGGATACCTTTGGTTCGAACCAAAAGGAGTTACTGAAAGAATAGGTAACATACTTCCACAAGAACATAGTTTTTTTTTCATTCTCTAACATCTTTATAATTTTTAACAAATTATTATATAATAACCTCAATGTAGTTACTATACTTTTAGGTTTTTATTTAAAGGTTTTGACCTACAATAACACACAATTATATTAAATGAAATATGGAATCATAATTCGTATGTACAGTGGACTACTATTTCATTAATCGATACTGTTATTTATTTTTTTACCAAATTTCAAGGTTGGGAATAATGTTATAATTAAAATTTTTATATGATATATATTATATTCATTACTTCATTATTCTCATAGAATTATTATTTGACACATACATTCATGGTTTCCTTTTTATAGGAATATGATAACTTCGTTTGTGGACATATGGACTACCTCCTCCTCAAAGTGATGTGATTCATTCAAACATTACATGGAATGTATTGTGAATTATTTTAGTTACCATATATGATATATATGTCATAATAATTTATAGAGATGAAACTACATATACAAATATATTTCATTTACATTCTTTCTTTAAATATCATTAGAAAATGGAAATAGAGTCCATGTATAAAACATCAAACCATCACCATGAATAGTGTATTCCATTTAATATTTCTATATCATTTAAATTGTTATAAACAATTGTAAAATGTATACATATAATTCTTACATAATTATTTAAATTCAATTTATATGTAAATCATGACCTATTATTTCCAACACTTTCATCACAGCGTTCCACCATGCATTCTGTTGTTCATAGATGTTGCATTGTACCCCACATTCCCACCTTCCAAAGGTAGAAAAAATTCATTAAATTCTAGTATATGTCTTATTATTTATCAAAATGGTATGATGGTATGTTCGTTCATCCTTTTATGGATTCCTCCTTTGAACTCTTTTCCTAGTCTGGGTCTCCGTCACAGATGGAGACGTGGTCTGTGAAACTCATTACTGGTTCCATATCTTGGTGGACAATGGTTAAATATGATACTTCATTCTAAAAGTCCCTTGGGTTCTTTAAAGTTAATAAACCCTTGGTTATGAAATAAATAACCTTGGGAATCATAATAATGCATAGATCACTCAACATTGGTCACCCATATCATCCTCATAAGAGGGAATCTCATTAAGGCTTCTCAGGTGTGGAACCAGAGGAATCTCATACCAATGATGGGGTAACTTATTCCGAAAGAATATCTAATAATGTTTTCTTTTGGAATTTTATTTTTAACATGTGAGTTAGTTTTATAAAAGGTACCTAGTTTAACATATTTTACATATGGGGTGAAATTTATCAAAACTCCCTCGAGGTTAGATCAATGATGGTTCATTACCAGAAGGAAACTGCTGAGTTTTTTATCATGTATATGGTTCAAAACCACCTATGAGAGTGTTCCCATGGTGGTGTGTCCAATAAAGGGATGTTCTTACACAGTGAAGGGGTAGTTCCATTAGATATAGGAACCAGGGTTTAATGTTGGATGTGTCAGAATTCAAAATGAGAGTAGACCTAGGATTATGTGTCCTATAAATGGAATTAGTTACATTGTGAAGGGGTAAAACCATATGAGGGAGACACCGAGTTTTACCAATATATGGTTATTAATTCCCAATGTGATTAAACCTGGGATGATGTATCATGTAAAGGAATGATGTCACATCGTGATGAGATAAATCTCTAAGAGGGATATACTAATATTTACCATTATT
Organism: Viscum album; assembly: GCA_963277665.1. Taxonomy (NCBI): domain Eukaryota; kingdom Viridiplantae; phylum Streptophyta; class Magnoliopsida; order Santalales; family Viscaceae; genus Viscum; species Viscum album. Next base: position 440,235,656 of record OY728158.1, read on the forward strand.
CAAGATTGATCCTCATTGAGGCATCCTACATACCATATTTATAAGAAATGGATCGAATTCCCCATTTTGAAAGGAATGGTGTGATGATTATTTATTTCAGATTCCCTTCACATGTTTTTTCTCTTTGTTTTTTTTCACAGATTCTGTAGAGATTGCGCAATAGAGCTTCCCAGGTGCTCTTAAGAGAAGCGATGAATTAGATAGGGATTACGTATAGGAAAAACCCAATTGAATTTAATGATTTCAATGGGATATGGAGGGACAACAAAAAATAAGGTGTATATGGATGAATTTGTATGTGAAGTGAACCAAATAGATGAATTGTTTGGGGATGTTGGGCATGAAAAATAGAGGGATTCCTATGTATCTAAGTTAGATTGGAATAAAAGTCCACATAGGTTTCGATGGGAAATTGGGGCTTACACCCATGAAGGAATCCAAATGGAAGTGGATCATATGGATGAGACATATGCATGGGATCCACCCAGAAGAGTGGGGAATTATGGGGCTTACATCAGGAGGGTTTCTCGTTGGATGGGATGTGTTGTTGCTTATATATAGGAATAACCCACACTAAGAGGAAGTCTAATGATTATTCTAGGATTCCCCCCATATTAGGATGGATAAATGAAATATTCACTACTGACCTCTAATCCCATGTGATTCAATATTTTTGTGAGAAACTGGAGTATGTAGTAGACCATTCGCTCTTCTTGTGAAAGAACAATCGATGAGGGATGATGTGAGGAGTACACATGGATGGTTATTGAGGAGGATCTCATTATGTATGATGAGGATATAATTATATTTGAGTATGTTCTCATTACATATCAGACATTCCCAGAGCATCCAATATGGAGTGAATTTTTCATTATAGGTGGAGATTTTCCAAAGCACACATGGAGACACAACCCAAATGCAGAGGGATGGTTAGTTGAGAGTGTAGAAAATGAATGGTTCCTGGTGCCCATCCACTCTCTGATACTATTTATAGGAGTACACTCCATATGAGGAGGACATAAATCCATGTAAATTATAAATAGTCAAATATAATCCATTCTTCCAATCCTACGATCATTTTTTATCATCATGTGTTGAGGATGTTGGTCCAGGGAAGTTTTACACCCTGCAGATTGGACGTACAGGACTCAATCCTCACCCCTTGGACATACATAAGTGTCACTCATAAATCCATGGGGAACGAATGGCATCATCAATTCTAGTAGGTGATGGGTTGTGGTAGTTATCACACATGAGGTCCATGTAAGTGTAGTTATGATAAACATAAAAAGTTATTGGCACACCTATACCGAAAATAAATATGTAATCATGAATATTTGGCCATAAATGGAGATTAGTGGACCAGATGAATTGATAGAGTAGGTTATTTGGGGACATGATGCTTTCCTAAACCAATCCTATATGGATGTGGAGGCCTTGAGAACTCAACCATCATGGAGAGGTGTTAACAGAAGGAAGGACACATGGAGTGCCCCGGGCTGATGGATTTGTGTAGTAGTGGGCCTTATAGGGTGGTGATTTGTGATGTTCAGTTGCTTTTTCACAGATTAAGGTCTTAAAAATGGAAATGGATTCACAAAACAAGGTTACACTACCTTGTAATGAAGTCGTGATTATGAAAATAAGTACATCGTGAAGGCTTAATGCTACATGAAGTCTGAAGATCCCCATAGGGCCTTCTTCCACCATAAAGGGTGTATGCACTCACAATATTAATCTCCACCATAGGTGGAGGTATTTAGGATCAAGGGAAAGGGGGTTTTGTGATGCTAGAGTTCCTTTGATTATTAATTTTCTTCTAAGGTTTATATTTCTCATGTTCATCATGAAATTGGACATCATAAGTCAAATGGTCAGGGTATCCATGCCATTGAGCTGGGATGAAACTTGTATTTTTTTTTGTAAAATGGGAGTCACGATGTTTAGAGGTGTACCATGAAGAAAATATTAGATCGGTGAAATTACATGGCACTGCTGGACTCATGAATCCATCCATCAAATACCTTTGTGCGGTCATGGAGTGTTTCATATTAAAATGAGATCCAACATAGCCTCATGAGTTCAGGGTGGAAAAGGTATCTCTATGATAGTTGTTTACAAGGTAGACCGTTATTATAATATTTAAGGACTCTTTAATCATGGATTCCATTCCAAATGAAAATTCACCCACTCAACTTATCCCAGGTCATAGATATAAGCACCAAATAATTATCCATCAAAATGAGAGAAAATGGGATGGTAGGGTCAGATTCTGATGCAGAATCAACAATAATATAATGAACTATTTTTCTTTTGCTGAGCTCCACCACTGTTCTATCTCTTGATGTCCATGGAAAAAAGGTTCACTGTGATGTCGGGAACCTACAAATATTGTTAGATGACCCTCAATTAGTACAAAGCCTCTATTCAAAAACAAGACTATGCTCTCTTTTCATGAAGATCCCATACTCCAAAATTGATCTCTACGAATGCACTCACTGGTAACCATATTCCTTGGACTCTTTATCATTGACCACTCTATAGTGTAATGGTAATTTCGATCAGTTGTTTCATTGTGAATCATGTTGTGTAAAATGAAGCTTCGCAAACCAGTTCTCCATAAATGAGCTTCACGAAATATCTCTATGAGTACACTCAAAAATTAGTCTATGTCTTATATTACATGGACATTAAAGAAGCTACTTGGGATTCCATTATGGAAGTAACCTAAATGGAATTAATGGTGAAAAACATCATGATTAGAGATTATGTCAAGTGCCACTATGACCATGAATTTGTTCATGCCCAACTATCAAAAGGACATATGGAATGTCAAGATATCTAGTGGATGTTTATATATTCCATTTATATTAGTGATGATTCCATCCTATTTCTGGTGAGAGAGGATGGACATGAATACGAGTTCATAGGCACACCTGGATAGTACTAGTGGTATACAGATGCATCTAGAAGGATCACATTACCTTTACAACTGACTTCCTTTAAAACCATACCAACAAAATCAATAGAAGGTTATGGGAGAATGATACATATCAACTAAAATATCAAAACATCATCAAGGTGTGGTTATGGAACCCTGATAAATGATTTAATAATGTATAGGATTTGCATCACGGTAGAAACCTTATCGATGAGTGTGCTTGGGACTACGAGGCATGTGCCTCTTCCGCTGAGCTTGGGGTAGAGGTGAAGCGAGTCAGCATGTACGAAGAAACAACAAGTTTACAATCCCATTTCTACTAACCATATTAGATCACTCTATCAATTTTAAAAAGATTTTATTTGGGAACCAAAACATTCATTCTTCATCACGGTGAAGTAGGAATCAGCCTCTTGGACCTCCATGAGATGTTTGGAATCCTTATTGGAGGGGACATGAATGATGAATTTTCCCAATGGAAAATATTTGGGTGGATCAAGAGAAACTACCATCTCTAAAAAATTCAATTTTAGTTCTAGATTCATCCACTAATAATGAAAATTAGGTTACGAGATATGTCAATTTCCCACAATGGTTCGGTTATATCTAGAAGATCCTATCAGTGTTCCTTGCATAGTGGGAAGAGGGGGCCATGGAACTACAAAACAAGCCACAAACCCATCCAAGAGGAATCCAGTGAGTCCAATAGGGTTATTTCTAGATGATACTCAGCGATTTCAAATGTAAACTTTAGGGGTAGAAAATCAAGGCTGAGCCTCACCCATAGTCAGGTTGGCCAAGTTAATTATGGTACTCATCTGTTTGTGGGTGCTGCTAGTGAATAATTCCCACATGGTGGTGAGATCAAGAACATTAATGATTTTGGAGATGTTAGAAATATGTAAGTACACCATTCATGTGATATTGGTGCTATAAATGTCGTATGATATGCTCAAGCATATTAGTATGGTAATAAAGCTTCAACATATGTGAAAAATTCTTTTTTCATGTATAGTTGGGAGGCTGCTCATATGGAAGGCTTTGAATATACATCCCTGATATCCCTTATAGGGAGAAATTTTTTTACCAAGATTTGGAATATCATGGGATGTTTCCCAATCAATATTATCTTCCTAGCATTGCAGAGAAAAGTTGGGCTGTGTATTCAGTTTACCTTTTACCTCAATCCCTCTACCAACGGTGGTCATAACTGGTGAAATCATGGGAATTGAAGAGTTGTGTTTATATCATTGGGCCTTCCAAGGTGGAGGGCTAGTGGCATGGGTGGAATTAGAAATGATCTATGATCTATAAACCCCACATTGAATAATGGGGACTTCATGTGTCTTTATAGGCGGATATCAAATGTAATATTAGGGGTACATCATAAAGTCCACCACTGTGTGAGATAATGAAGGAGTAACTCCTCCACTATAGGGCCATGATATAACAATGGTGATAGAACATAATAGAGGTAGGTTTGGGGTACATTGATGTGGTTGAGGTGAAATACTGCAACGGAAAATATTAAGGTATACAATGGGTAGATGTGAAGTAGGAGTTGAAGTAGAATTGGGACCAATGCTCCTAGCCAATAAAACATGGGAAGAATGGGAATCATATAGAGGGTTCTATATAAGTTTTACCTAAACTTATAGTAATAAATTACAAGGCATATACATTCTTATAGATGTGGTCTACCATAAGGCATGGGAAACCTAGGATATCAATAGACAGTTCCTCGACCACAGAAGGATTTGGGACTAACTCAATAAGAATGGTATGGAAAATGTTGAGATCATTTATGCCAAGGTTGGATTTAGCATGACCTATGAATTGGGGGTATGATATGTGGTGGAGATGGAGGACCTATTTCACTCCTGATGAACTGTGTGTCTGATGATGAATTGGGTGAAGGTACTGCTAGCCATGACTTGTCCACCAGTACTATAACCTAATGAGATTGTAAAGAGTTGTCCATTTTTCATGGAATAATACAAATCCTATAGGGAAGATTCCAATGTGGGGTGTCCCTGAGAGAGTGGAATGATCGAAACTTTTTGGGGGAATTTGATGAACATCTTGATGTGAGATTTAACTTACTACTTCTCAGGTCACACTCTCCCTCATGCTTCATCCAAACACCCAAACCTAAATCTATTTTTTACCAGAGGATCTTATGAAACTGACCCCTATTGATGGGTATACAGGAACAAAAATAGTTGTAGAGGAACTAGTTATAAGATTTTCATTTGTGGAAAAAGTAGATATATGGACAAATAGAGTTGATCTCGCTAGGGTGACCACCTCGAAATCATGAGAGCTGTCAATTTTATATAGGGTCCACATCCATGTATCGCAGTGGTGAAAACACAAGAGCACGATATGAAAGAGCCTTGAAATCCCTAGGGACCTCAATTGTATATGGGGTCCACATACTAGTATTCCACTGGTGACAACACAAGATAATGATATGAAAGTGCACTACTTCCATAAGTTTCTTTCTTTATAGAGCTACATTTTTTGTTTCCTGATCAAGATGATTGATCTGTTTTCTGTTTGAACAATTATGGGTGTAGAGGGAGCTTTCCAATGGGAAATGGATGGAGGATCCAGAATCCTTTTTTTCAATAATGGCTCTAGTCCATGCATAGACACCTATTTAATATGATCAAGTCCAGGACTCTAGTATATATTTAGTTGCATCTATAGTTGGAATCTTAGGTGGGATTGTACAATGGGTTGATAGGGACAATATTATTGAGTTTCTTTCAAGTGAGGATAACTAATCTCTTAATATAAATACCCACTCATACAACATGATACTGGAAGAGGATTGTACCACTAGTCTCTTAGATTCATATGAAGAGTACGATCCAAAAGATCCTAAGGAGATGGAAAAGTCCGACGCTCATCCGGTCGAGGAAAATTAGATTATCTAGTGACGGTTATGGAAGTATTACAAATGAATCATTGAACAAACATTTTAATAGTAATGGGTGATAATGATGGGTTCTATACACCATAGGATGAATAGTTTGTGCATAGGAGGGGTTGATTCTTGAGGAATTCATATGCTTATCCATGACAATATCACAAAAAATAGGGGGGATACAAGTCAAAACCTATACTTTGGTTGGTATCAGGATAATTCTCAAAGCATCAGAAAGTTAAAGGAGGCCAATGATGTGGTCTGATCTTATAAGAACAATCGAACAAGAGTCACTCATTTATTTCTACCCAATTAGAGCTCATCAAACAAATGAGGACCCATCGAAAATAATCCAGAGAGGAAAAATATTATAGGTGTTGCGTTAGGTGGATAATCTCTAAAATGAGTAGGGCCGAGCACAAAAATAGAGAAGATGAACTTCGCCCATAAAATGATGAGGTGGAATTAGATCTCAAAAAGAGGCAAATATTCTATAGTTCACATTATAAAGATTTTTGGATTTGAATACCTCATTCCTAGGATCAGAGCTATAGGGGCTTTTTTTCCAGGATTTATGAGAGGCACCATCTTGTGTGTGTTCCCTTCAACTTCTATAATTCTAGTACATTAATGATATATTTTTTTTGCATGAATCCATTTTTTCATTTCATAAATTATTGTATCTCAATAATATTTGTGAGACAAATAATTACCAATACTTATGCTCATGTGGCTCATTCCCTATGTGAGATATAAGAGATGACCACAAAATTGTTATCATCGTATGGGAGTTATAGATCATCATGGAACACTGAGAGACTATAATTAATGACAAACCACTATGGGAGTTTAGAAGTATACTGGTTGTGGCTTGATAATAATTCTCTCTGAGTAGCCAAATTTCCATTACCAACTTTCTCTAGTGCACGAACATGATAACTCTTGTGATTTTTAGTCGATCCGAACAAATGGGGAATGAATAATGTGACTCGAGATTCCAAAAATTACAAAAACAGGGAGGATAAAATGGGGGTAAAAGTGATAGATATAAAATTTTCATAATTATTCATATTTTTAAAAAATTATTTAATCCCTTTGAATAATTAACTTAGACTAATTTGATCCATTTTAGTATTTTTGGTTATTTTTTGGAATATTTTTAAAAATTACATAATTGAAGCAATTTTACATTTTTATAAAGCATATCCATTTCAAAAATAAAATTTATAATATCAATCTAATTTATTTGATTCTTTTTTTAATATTCCTATGCTAAGGGAATCAAAAATTTTAATTTTTTCCCATATACAATTATTATATATTAATTCCATAAAAAATCCATCATTGTTAAAAACCTTTTGGGCATAGAGTGTGGACCCACGATCTAAATATTCTTAAGAAATCATGAATCAAAACTAAAATTTAGGTTGTTCCACCTCAATATAAAAGAGGAATGATATTTGAATTTAAATAACAAATTCCATAAAGTTAGGTAATTATTCTGGTGGCCATTGAGTGATAAACATTGATTGATTATTTCTAGAGTTATCGACCCGAATAAATAATACTCATTATAAATTCTATAACATATTCAAGATGGGTCCTATTAATGTAAAATATGGAGGTGAAATAGTGAATTCAATTTTGATCATTTTATAAAAACAGATCTTTGTGTGATTTGATTACATGGTGCAAGAAACAGGGGCCATCATTGTGAAGAAATATTCTTTATGAGATGCTTTTACACCATCTTTATTTTAGTCTATTATATTTTAATTATTTTTTAAATTAGTTTCATTTTCAATATGATTTTAATTTTTTTAAAATAAAATATAATAAATGTATGGTTTTAATTTTTCTTTCTTCTTCCATACACACCCCTTATTTTTTTCTTTTCTTTTCTTCTCTTTCTTTCTAATTCCATCCTTTTCCTCTCCACTATGATCTCTAATAATCCAGATCATGAGTAACAGACCTAAAGAATATCCCAGGGGAGTAATATGGTTCATAAAATTAAGTAAATGTATTTTATATTATTTTAATTAAATATATGTATAATTTAGAGTGGGTTTATTCTTTATTATCAGTTTTTAATGTTTAAAATCTTAACCATGAACCATTTTCCATAGATCCAAGAGGTTGATTGATGGTGTTTTTAGAGATCACTAATTACATAGATCATTTATAATTAGGGTATATTTTGGTGTCCAGAAATACATTTCAGTATGTTCAATAAGTATATTTTATGTTTGTCAATGAATGTGCTCCCCAAAAATATTCCCGGGAGAACATACTTTCGTCTCTAATTCTATTCTTATTAACATTTCATGGTAATTTAGAATTGAATTATAATTTCATCTTATTTTATAAATTCATTTATTTTATTAAATTATATTTATTTCATAAAGAATAAAATAACCAAAATAATTATTTCCTAGGTGATTTATATTATATAGGTTAACAAACTGGGAATGATGCTCAAGTGAGATGACCATTTTCATCAATTCTACTGTCGAAGGAACAAACATAAATTTTATGATGCAACACACAATGAAAACAGTTCATAAAAACTATCACCATTATTTGGGATCCAATCAAAATCATTATTTACTTTTTATATTTTCACATATTTGATATACATTATTGAGTATTATAAAAAAATAAAAATGCCTTCGAGGATTGTATTCATATGATATTTTTCAATTCATGAAAAAAATACTCTCAGGTGAAAGAACCAGTAATTAAAAATGGTAAAGTTGTGGATCTATGAAAAAAGGTCAATGAACTCACTAAACAAGATAAATGAATGATAAATGGGAATGACACTAGAATTTCATTTCATGAACTAGTATAAGAGGATGATAAAGTAAAACATGATTTCCAATGTCTGAATAACAAAGTACCACATGCCACCAAAATTCCCCAATTTTACTAATCTCTTAAATGATGTTGGGGGAAACATGAGGAGGAGGCCAAAAAACTTATTGAATTTTAAAATATGATGGTGAGTCCAAAATACCATCCTTCATTTACTAAGATTCTACTACCAGTGGCAATTACCATTGAGGCAGATATTGAATCTAAACATACTAGTGTATATAATCATTTCTTCGACTCTATATATATTTACTTCATAGAATATAAAATTGGCATCACTCCCCATTTTTTAGTTATATATAAATAGAAAGTAATTGATATAAATTTATGTAATAAAAAAACCAAGATGTTTACCTATTGAAGAACATGTAGAGATCCTGGTATTGACTAAAATATATATGAGGAGCCCCATCATAAAGTGATCTGAGTTGACGAGCTAGAGGAATTCACGAGAGAGGATTATTTTATGAAATGAATGAAATTAATTTATAAAAAATCAAATTTTAATCATGTGATTATTCAGGATTACTTCCCCTTTTATGTTTTATCTCCCACATCCCATGTGAAGACAAACCTGGAATAATTTGAATAGGTAACAACCATGAAGGAGGATGATCCCTATATCATTCAACCCTTAGCATAAAATATATAACTAATTATGAGGGGGGTTTACACTATTCAAGAAACATTCCTAATGTTCATGGATTAATACCATTTTGGGAAAAACCACATGATTTTATTCAAATAAAAGAATCTTCATCCACCGTCTAACCATGGACAACAGTTTGTACTGGCCTCTCATGTTAGTAAAAATTCAGGTCCCACTAGAGGGATTGTACCTAGAGTATTAATTTTTTTTTCATTCTATTACTTCCAATTTCAATCATAGGAATTTATATTTCATTTTTATTTTTATTATTATTCCAACATCCTTATTACTCAATAAATGCTTTTTGAGTATAAATTAAATTGATCCTTGGGCTTAATTAAGAAATTTTTGTATAGGTCTATAATGGAAAAACGGAACACCAAAATAGTGGAATAAAGAGGACTATACTTTATATTATATGGATTTCACTTTTGATTTTTATTTTTAAAATACCTATTTTTTTTCCAACTACAAGTTTTAAGACTTAAACTAGAAATACTTGCCCATAATTGAACTATGCTTTACTAGACTTATCAAAGAGACACATGTTTCCAATAAATCCTATAATTCAATTATTTACATTCCAATGTTAATGAAATTGAAATAAGTAAAATAGTAAATTTTATTATTAATTTATGCATCGATATTAAAATCATGACTCCTGATTTGAGGTAATTTATGGATTCATTTAAATGAAATTTACCAAAAAAATCCATGCTATAAATTTCTATGATTTTTCAGAATTGATTATTTATTGTTCATAATTCCTTTAATCATTTCAAATAGAAAATTTATCATTCCCAATAGTATTTATATACCATATACTCTATATTTATTCATCATTGTATTTCATTAGTGATATTGGGACATGTCACCTTCAAAAACATTCACATTAACTTGTGAAAGATACGATTATTCATTAACACAATTAGAATTATTTAAGAATCTTTTGGAAAAAAATTATACTTTAAATCACACTTTTACATCAATAATTATTTTAACTATAGAAACAATGAATTACATTGTCGTGGATGATCAACATTTCAAGCCATTTTTATCAATTCTTACTCTCCTCTGAGTATTTTCATGGTCATTTAAAATTGATGTGTGGGGGCAAAGGGAGTTATGGAAAAATTGATGGGATCAATTTTAATAAATATCTAGTGGAGCAATATTACGGGATTAATTAAATATTTTTGATTTATTCTATGTAATTAAAAGTTTTCCCTTCTTGAAAAAATAAAAAAGCAATGGGTCATACCATAGCTTAATAAAAAATAACCATCACTAGGATATTAATTTTATTCATATGTTTTTATGTGGTGGATATTAAAATTATTCTATGAATAACCATCCAAAAATGAAAAAATAAATAAAAACTAATTAAAAAGAAAAAATTATAAAACTAGTGAATATTTCAAGAAGGAGCACAAATCATTCATTATGATTTATTCGATCATAACTTTGACTTTGAGCGTTGGGGAAAAGGAAGATTCTATATTGAATGGATAATTTCATTACATATTTATTTTTGATATCATACATTATACATTAGAGATAAACCACCTCCTTGTGCCTTAATTTTAAAACATCAATTTCTACTAGCCTTAATCCTCAATGTCATTTGAGCTGTTATTGTAGAGTACTCATGATTTCATGTTCCTTTTTCTTTAAAAAGAGTATAAAGTAATTCTATTACAATCCAATGGATATTGATAATTTATTATTCATATGATAATAACTAAACTTGAATGGAATTAGGAGTGATAAGAAAAAATATTCAAAGGATAGGTAAATCATGATGTGTCATGTTTAATAATAATGAAATTAAGAGCATGAATGAATTAAAGGATAAGTTCCATCATTTCAGAAAGAGATAAAGAAAAATACAAGAATTTATTGTTTCATTAAAAATTTGAAATTAAAATGATATTTTATATTTACTTATGAAATGTTTATTATCCATGGAAAATTGTATGATTTTATTGATTTTTAATTTTAATATACGTAACATTGTTTCCATCTAAATTCTATGTTGCGATTTTATGTTTGAGGACTATCATATTTATGTGTGAGGGAATTGACAGAGATAATATTTTCATAAATTATCATATGTTTTAAATGATTTAATCCCTTAAAATTAATCAATTTTTGGTTATTTTTTACATTTTAGTATTTTTGGTGATTTTGGGGATTAATTTTGAAAATTTCATAATTATGGAAATTTAGTAATTTTCATGTATGTTCCGTATTTTGACCAAAAAAAGTTCAATATTTATCTAATTTGTGTGATTTTTTTATAATTCCTATGTTTGTGGGATTAAAAATTCTATTTTATTTCCATAGCCAATTAGAATATATAGTTGAATAAAAAAAATACATCAATGTTAAAAAACTTTTGTGGGACATCATGGATCCCACCTCAAAAAATGTGGCATAACTATTGCTTGAAACAACCAACTCCATTTATTCATCCTAGATATGAAATATGAGTCATAGGCATGTATAAAAAACAAATTCTATAGACATAACAAACAGTTAAGGTGGAAATTTAATTGTATAAATTGAATTATTTTTTTTGTATTTGTTAGCCAAAAATATTCATACACATTATAAAGTTTATAACATCCACTATACACATTCCATTATTTTAAAATTTATAGGGAAGATTAAAAATTCAATTTTGAGCATTCAAAAATAACACCCATTGGGTGATTTGATGAAATGGTAGTGAAAGGAGGAGAGTTATTTCAGAAGACATATTTTAGTGTTGAATCTACTACCCCATATTATTTTATACTTTAATTTTTTCTATTTTACTATAATATTATTTCACATTTATTTTTAATTTTTTTTAGTTTAAATAAAATCTAATTCATATATATTTTTTATTTTTGTGGCATCTTCCACACACACCCCTCTTTTCATGTTTTATTTTATTTATTTTCTTTTATATTCAAGCCCATTATTCTCTACTATTATTTATAATACTCATAATCAAGGGTAATGAACCAGAGAAATATAGAAATGGAGTAATCTATTACTTGAAAATGAGGAAATTTCATTTTTTTACTTTGAGTTTACTCAATGAATAATTTATAGAGAGGGTTAACCTCACTATGGTTGTCTGTAATTTATCTTCTTTTTACATAACTATTTTCCCTCGATGGAAGGTGTTCTTGGTGATCGCTAAGAACATATTTCATTTATAACTAGGGTAGATTGAGGTGTGAAATCATATGATGGAGTGTATCTACTATGTACATTTTAAATTGGACAACGAAGATGTTCCAAGAAAATTATCATGTGAGAGCATCCCATCTTCTATAATTCAACTATATTAAGCATTTAATGGTAATTTATAAATGACTATTAATTTTTTATTCATTTTTAATTTATTTTATTTTCATAAATTCTATTTCTTTCCAAAAACATAAAATAAAAAAATTTATGTTTTCATATGGGCATTACATTAAGTATGTAAACAAACTGGGAAAGCGACTCAACGGACATGACCCTAGTCATCCATTGTGTTGCACTATGAAAACATATAAATTTGTTTCTCCATGACCTATAATGGGCATGTGTCAATAGGAATTTTTTTATTATGTTCAAAACACAATTTCTACACTACTATTATGAAATGGGGATACAAAAATTAGGTTCGATTGTTGACTATAATTTAAACACATAACCTTACTCATAATGTCTTCTTAAGACTTCAGGAACATTGGACATGGAAGGCAGGTGATCAAATGTGGCATAGCTAGACCATTAGGGGGTCCATTCAGACATGATAGAGGATTTGTATCCAAATGAAGGGCATACAATGAATGGGAGTAGAGTGATGGGAATTTTGAATGGCTTCCAACACACTTAGAACTACGACCCAATGTATTAAAGTGAATTTGGGTGAGTGTATTGGTATGAGAAAGATAAAACCTACTTTCTATGTGAGAATCATCTTTGATGATATGAAATAGTGAAATATCTGAACAATGTGGTAGATGACCAGTATCAGGAAAGTAGATCTATGTGAGGGACCTGGATGCCTTTCAGTTTTATGTCATTAAAATGATGATGATAAACATATAGTTTACCATCATACATTGATAATGATGCATGGAAAATTTTAAAACCATATGATCAAGACATGTCCCACCATATAACATCTTGTAACTAGGAGGTTTCACACAGTTTAAGGTCGTATTGTAGGGAAAATGGCCATTATATTAATTTCATGTTTCATCAACCATAATAAATGTCTATTTATAGAATATTTTTGTGGAGTGAATAAAATAAACCCAATATGAAGAATCCAATAGAGGATTTCACATCATTCAAGTATTAGTGAATAGATGGGAAGGAGTAAATTAGAGAGTTTCAAGGATGGATAAATGGGATATTGGTGAGTAAGGGTCGTCCATTGAGTATGGTTGAAATAGAGGGACCATTACTATACCAATGAAGTGTGGGGAAATAAAATTCTCAATCAATTATTGTCCATGTTCAAAATATAGGATCTGTAGTTTGTTTTCGAAAATCCCTTAGGTCATTGAACCAGAACAAGAGATTATAAAACAATGGCATGAAACCATAGCTGTTATGAGGTATGTATGGATGTTTGATGTGGAGGAAATATAAACAAAAAATGACCCCAAGTGAGGAGTACCAGAGAACAAGAATCAGGCCTAGGATATGTATATTGTTTATGGTTATATAGCATAGACCATGATGAATAGTTTAAATTCATGATGCATGGACTATGAGAGAAAATTTCATTCAAAGGATATATACATGTCTCAGAATAGATAAAACCCGACATGAATGAGCCAAAAGAGCCTCATAAACCATATAAACACATTAAGATGAACATCATATAGTCCAGGGACATAGATAATGGATTGTTTCAATGACGAGGGTCAAAATATTTGAAGGATTTTTCGGATGGGCTCGATGATGAAATGTATGGGTGTCACTATGTATCCCATAATGATTGGGTGTCAATCCCATAGTAGTTCTTTAAAACAACTTATAAGACGGCCAATATTGATAGGTTCAAACACAATCATGGGTGGGGAGTGAGGTATACCAAAATTATCATGGGGCTACCTGAACTTATTTATTGTCTGACTAAAATTAAATAATGTTCATTGTGTAAATTGAATCTTAGAATATTGTCACATAGTTCAGACCATGAGAAATAGTTTAATGTCATGTAATTTGGACTAAACTGTGGCCATGGGGCCAAATTATGTTTTATATGAGGATGACCTCGATGTTGAAATGGTTGGGTGTCACTATGTATCCCTCAAGGATGGGAATCAATCCACGTATAGTTCGTTGAATCCTATTATGTTTAATTTCACTATATAAGGATGAATGTGAACTATCATGAAAGAAATAAAATGACATGCATGGGCCTGATATTGATTATATGGGTATCACTATGAATTTTATATAGATGAGATACAGAGAAGAGGTTATTTTATTTGTAGTGATTGTGATAGGTTTTGAAATTAGTGTGTCACTTCAAATTCTGTACAGACATGAATCAAGCCTTAAATATTTTATGAAAATTAAATATCCATGTGTATGATTGATCTAAACACTGAGAGAAGTTATGGTAGGTTATTGATTCTAAGAGAAATGATGTCATTATTTAAGGACATATGATAAGACCAGTCATTGATGTTTAACATCATGTGGTAAAAAACTAGGTTCTATGTAGTTTATGATCATGTGTCTAGGATCAGAAGGAAGTTGAGTACTTCTGAGGGATGTGAATGGAGTGATAGTAATAACCTAAAGTAAACAAGAACTAAGAAATAATTCTCCACGTAACATATGCGCATAGAAGATCAGTCCAACGGGCCTGATGATGGACGTATATATAGGAGGAATAAAAGATTAAATGTCTCAACAACACTACTTATCCCATAAGTATGGGAATAAATCATTATATAGTTCTTACAAATGGAATGATGGGTGAAAAATTCTAGGGGAAAAATCAAATCATGGAAGGATATAATATTTCTAATGAGTTTATACTCATACAACCAGGATGATGATTTTTTACTTAGTTTATAAAAGATTGACTAGGACATCGATTTTTTATAAGATTATGTTCATGAATCTCAGAATATGAGGGATCTTATTTTATGGACATGGATTTTTGACCATGGATTGAGTCATATAAAGCCAAAATGTAGTTTCCTTAGGAAAAAGTTGTGAATGAGGACTAGTAAGGCCCAAAACCACAGAAAATATTCATGAGAAGAATGCTCCTACAGTTCAAATTCATGGTGCATATACTATAATTGGAGGAATCCAATAAAGGGATATATATATAAATATATAATGTATTAGAATAAAACTAATGTGAATGAATGAAAGAAATCCCAACACGTCCAGAAACAACTTCAACGAAATTACACACACCATTTAATTTTATAATTCTAGTACTTGAGCACCAAGTTTAAAATAATGTTCTTGGGATGTGGATACATTCCTTTTAAGGTCATGCAAAAAGGACCATAAATGTTGTTCAATTTAACATCATGAAAATTATATGTTGAAAACATAGTTTAATGTCATACTGTGAGGATTATTGTTGTTACAAAATTAATCGTCATGCGACTAGGACCCTATTTGTTACAAAGTTTATCATCGTGCGATAAGGACGAAGGATGTCGTAGCTCAGACTCTTATAGAAGGATTGCCCTGGGTATTTTAATGTCATATGGAAATGACATTAGTTGTCTTGTGAATAAAATCTTGAGGAACATGGAACTATTTAGAGGAGTAATGTGATGCCTACTTGTGGTGAACAAAGAGTATGCACCATTGGGATAGTTCTTATGAATGGTTTGCAGTCCTTACAAAATGGGTTCCAACATTGGTGGACTTCTACTATGATTCATTTGTGTTTAGAGATCCAATACTATATCTCCATGTATGAATGAATACAGGATACCATTCTTGTTGAATGCTTTTACAATTTTGTTATGGTTCCCCTTTAGATTTCACAAGGCTCACAGCCCACAATCATCATGGGTTTTTAGTTCATTTAGATGATCCAAAACTATTATATCTTATGTTTCCTAATCATAGACAGCTGTTCAGTGCGATGGAAACTAGATCTTGATGGGAAGGAAAACCATTGTTCCACACACTAGGGAATATGGAGTCACTAGGGTGGAAATTTAGGTTATTTTCTGATAATCCCATTTGGTTTTGGGGAGTATGTATGGCCAAATTTTCTTATTTTGGGCCACAATCGTCTCCATAATTAATGAGATGGATTTTTTGAACAGCTCGATTTTCCCATTTTCATATCCATAGTATTGGGAAGTATGGTTGGACTAGATTTTGTACTTTTCATAAAATTTATTCATATTTTATAAACATATGTTTGTTATGTTTCCATTGAGAATAGCATGAGGGACTCTTAATCGGTAGATGATGTTGGAGCTTACTAATTCAATGACTGATTGGGATTTGACATCCTTCAGAGAGGTAACTTTTTCCCACTTTGAGAATAAATCTGTTGTTGTTAGAATGAACATTCACTAGAATGATAAAACTGGTGGATATGTTCCCATGATGTTGAGTCCTTAGACTGCAATGTGCCAAGATTACTTAGTAGTTTAGAGGGTCTCTGGTGGTCAATGTCGAAAAAGATGGTTTGATCTGATACAAATGGAACCTCAAGGAAGACTCTATATAATCATGGGAAATGGTGGACCCAAAGTTTCCCATCCATAGAATATGGTTGGAGATATTCAACCCTACCTGGTGAGAACCATAGAACCCATCATGAACTTATTTCATAACTAAGGGAATCAAAAATCATTATATTAAAGAGATGAGAATTCCTTCCATCCCATGTTTATATATAGTATGCTCGAGGTCTGTTCCACTCTAGAGGGTGAACTGAGTTACTCACCGATGGATCTATTCATGGTTGGATTTGTCTATAGTGAGAGTTCCATGTTGGGGATACTCAGTGATGGTATGTGTCAAATAAAAGGATTCTTCAACTGTGGGGGATTCAGAGGAATCGACATGAAAGAATCCACTGACATATGGTTTACATGCAGGTTGTCATCATTATTTGATGTGATGGGAGAGATGACCATTCAATCATCGTTATGAATGATTAGATCATCCTGATTAGGATTTCCAAGAGAAGCATCTATACAGGTCCAAGAATCAGCTCGACTATCTGTGACTAGGGAACACGGGTCACCTATTACTGAGAAAGAAAATGGTCCAACAATTGGTGAGTGTTCTTAATCTAGGGAATGATCTCTAGATTCAGGATGATGAAATCATAATTTAATTTCTTGAGGAAAAACATAGAAACCCCATTCACAATAATTTAAGGAACTTAATTCTCAAGAGACATTTCAATACATGTAATTTGATCATGATACTCTACCTTTTTGTTTGATTAACATACAAATATCATGAATGAGTATAGTCAGATGACATGTGTTGGGGAGAAGAAGATGATTCTCAAAACCACACTACTGTGCATGGGATCATTGAACCTTCTAGATTTTGGACTCTGGGGGGCACCATCGAATTGTATCATCTAACATGGTACATCTTGATCCACTAAGATGATGACCTTATCAGGAAAATCCACATCAAGAGGTTCTTCCCCATAGGTCCTGATGAGTGGTTAGAAAATCTTATAGTTCTTGAACATTTATACAGAACTCACATAATGTAAAAAGGCTGAATAATCATAGGAATCATGCTAGCTGAGCTTCTAACAAAGGCCAATTCAAGATATACATTAGTAGATCCACATGAGACACCAGTTATACCTTATGATTTAGCAAAAAATGTTGTAACTTCTACTCTTAATAAACCATTGTGAGGAACCAATTCTAAATAATATAATTTCAAGATATTTTTTCAAGTATAATGTCATTGGGATATTATAAAATTTTCTTTGTCCACTACTTCTTCTTATGAGAAAGGAGGAAAATGAGGGATCATTCTAGAGTAGTCATGTTGAAGACTTGATTTATCCTTGGGATGGGTGGCATCAGAATAAGAGTCTTTAACAAGTATTTCATTATTTCATTGAGGTAGGTCTACCACTCTTGATACCACTAGTATACCAGACCTTTATTTATTATCCTAGAAATGGTATTAGAATAGATTTACATATATTTCAGGAATCAGCGTTTATAGGCTAAGTGGTCTTATTGGCCTGATATCTCCTAGAGGTTTCGTGGAGCGACATTGAGCATATGTACTTTATATTCTCTAGGTAAATATTGATGCATAATCGGCATACAATGAAATAGATGAATATTAGAGATGTAACCCCAAAATCAAATTTCACATTGTACATCATCACTTGATTAGACATAAAGAAGCTGGAAACTATCCTGATGTCTCTATGATGGTCCTGATGCTGGCTGGAATTGACCACCAAATCATCTACATAGAATTCATCTTGTATTCCATGGTTTGGATTTAATATTTGGTTCATGTATCTATGATATGTATCCTCTGATTTCTTAGGACTAAATGAAATCGTCTTATATAATAATGTACCTTGTGGAGAATTTATTTTGGTACACTCTATTTATTCAGGATCCATATAGATATGGTTGTACTAGGAGTAAGAATTCGTTAATGAGAGATCCTAGAATCTAGTTGTTACATCGATCAATAACTTCTTCACTAGAAGGGAAAAATCATCCTTTAGATCATGGTAGTTAAGACTATAAAACCCAATACATAATCTGATATGGCTAGTCTTCATCATAAACGGGATAATTATTGCTCTCCACATGGGTTACTAAACATACTCGATGATGCTGGATATCATAATCTTATCATCTTCGACATTGGTCATGACACCATGAGATGTGCACATCTTTCTAGGAGGCTACATGAACCCGTGATGACTTATAGAAAGACCAAGATAGTGGATGGATACCTAAGGGTCCATCCCTAGAACATCTTCAAAGATCTAGGAAAAATAATCATGTTGTTACAAAAAGAATCTATATATTTTTGTTGTCTCCGTTTAGGAATGGCTACATTGATCAGCATTGGTCTTAGAACTACCTCAATATAAAGATTCACTTGAACAAACTCATCAAAGGTGGTTTATGTGCCTTCCTCAAATGATGGAGGATAATCTTCCAAATACTCTTCATTGTTTGAGGCATGGGTATCTTTGAGAGGATGTGATACATATATGATAACAGATTCTAATGGGAATCTAGTTCGAACTTCGGTGGAAGTGGAATCATTTCTAAGAGACTCCTTCTCTAGAAAAATCATGGTGATAGAGGATTTCATACTAATTCCATTAGGCCGTCGACCACATGGTCTAGCCTTGATGTCAAAGAAATGGTGACATATCAACTTGTGATTTTTTAACCCAGCTCAGTGGAACTTGAATGTCCAACATATAGTTATAGACATTGGAATAACATCTCGATACCTAATAGGAGTAGGGCTTTCTAGTATTACTAGATTTGGTACCATATAAAACTATAAGGTAATCCTATGGAATTATTTAAACCTAGGAATGTGGCCCCCATTCCTCTCAGATATAATAAAAAATTATTTATTACTGGCATTGTACCTCAAAAAAATTGGAGGATTGTTTTTTTATCTAGATCCATTGACAAGGTAGCTGTGGTGGAGGGATACTCTACCACATTAGTCTGCACCTGATGTTATTTGTTATTGTAGAAAAACCATAGAGAAGTATTCACAAGATGAAAAATGAGAAGAGTAAACTTGGATTATGCCTACTTGACCATTGAGGGGGTACATGAGGCATTGGGGATACAAGGAAGGGACAGTTGTGTGATGATGGAGCCAGGGACTACCCATTAATGTGTGGTAATCGTTGTCCTTTGAGACAACCATGAATTCATTTTCTACTACCAATCATCCAAATTGTGTCTTCAAATGGATCCTACCATATGGTATCTATTTGGTCCTATCAAAACCTAGAATCTTCCGGCATGAGTGGATCAAGTGTACTTATATGAGTCCTAACCTATTGTGCATTGGGGTTTGAATGAGATTGATCCCAGATCATGTTTTATCTTGAAATAAATGACCTCCACTCTATTGAACTAGTATTCTATGTACGTAGGTATAACGTGACCCTATATGGGATTACTATCATATGATAATGAGAAGGAGATTAAGGATTGCAATTCTTACTTCTTGACCTCCTCATTGTAGATTGTCTATGTGTTCACAACCTCAATTTCAAACTGGAAATGGCTTTTCATGGATTCTCCAATAGATTCATGCATAACTTCATATAGAATAAGATCCATAATGATTGATATAATTTTGGGAATTATAGATATATTCATCAACACATCATAATTAAATTCTAGGAATATATTTTTACCTAGTGGAGGTCGCTTTGTGGTTGGAAGAATGTTGGGAACTGATGGCCGAACTACTTGATTCCTTTTTCTGATGGCTATGTACTAATGCTCAATAGAAAATATTAAAACAAAAAACTAGAATGAAAATATGATAAATGGGGCCTAAATAGATGTGGTCGATCATAATGTGATTTCAGTTGTTCTCCCAAATGAATTGTCATGGCCAGTGGTGGCAGTGGATCTAATGGATCGAGCTTGAAGGATTGTTCCTACAAAGCTCTATGCAATGCTAGATGTATGGTATCATTAGCATGTGAATCCTATAACAAATAAATGGACATATCATTATGGTATCTTTAATATCCATGGATTCTTATTCTATGGCACCAACAAGGGAAATTAGGAGGGCTCACCTAATATTCATCATATTCAGGGATTTATTGGGATCCACCAATTTGATAGTATTCAAAGAGACACACTCTCAATCATATTCAAAGGATAACTGCTTAACTGGATAGACTGTGGGAGTGATTCAAATCTCTAGAGGCATATAGTCACTGAGAGTATGAGATGAATTCATCATTTCCAAGGGACTCTTATCACCCTTCTTTCATCATTTCCTACTCTTCTAATATATGTTTGGTTAAGAGGTTAACAATGAAGATGCTGATGAAGGAGACCCACTGGTGTCAGTAGGATTTGGCGGCTGAAACATAAACATATGACGTCGTGGGAGCGAGATACTTCCCTAAAATCCAAAAAGTCATCGTATATCTGATTCCAATCGCTATATACCTTATTAAATTCACCAATACCATCACTATCACCATTAGGATTGGTAAATATATGTTTTAATTATGAAGGAACTTCACCCAGCATAACCACACAATATTTCACATGATCCTAGACTGAATCCTTTAAAATAAATCACTTTTTATGGTACGTACAAGGATCTTATGGTTAGGACAGTGATCAGGGAAATCAGTGAGATCGAAATCATGGGGGTTTCTATACTCTGGTTATTTTAGTACCTCTTATTCCATAGTAATGTGGAAATAACATGTAACCTTGTACACTAAGAAGAAGTAGATTAAATATATCCTATCTGGAAGAGGAACTGTAATGGACTTATAACGACCCAATTTTATCATACATAGGGATTATATAATTTTTTAGAAATACATAAAAATTTACAAAAAATACACCAAATTGCTATATTAGTTTAGTTCATTGGAAACATGGACACATAATCTTTATTAAATAAGTGAGATATATCATCTCTCACTTGTTACTTCTTGAGAACATTACTTATTTGACACATCATACCTAATACATATCTTTGTAACATTAGGATTGAATAATATAATGGGGCGTGATGAAATGATTTGTAATGGTAAGAAATTGTGACATATAAACATAAACATGGGAATATATGTATGATAATGTTGTCACAACATTAGAATATCACACACTATATATTAAAGATCATAAACAAGAATAATTTTAAAAGCATGGTATTTTATAAGACACGATTCATGTTGAAATAAATAACATAATCCCTGAAAACATAACATAAGAACAAGACGGGGAATTTGTAGAAAATAGATAAACACGTAAATTGATTTCTATTGTAGTCAAGGTATCACTTCTAGGGCTATGTTAGTATAATGAGTTCACTTCGCATACCATAGTGGTAGTTAGGGATCACTCTCGTGTCCATATTAGTATTATGAGTTAAATCCAGATACCATATTGGTTGTGATGGTTCACTCCCATCCCTATATTAGTAGTCATTTTCTCCTCCAGGATCATATTAGTAGAATTATTTCAATCCCTATACCATCTTCATTGTCATGGTTCAATATCAATGTAACACTAGCAGTCGATTTTTACTCCCAAGGCCATTTCAGTAGTATCAGTTCAATCCCCATAAAATCATGGTTGATATGGTTCACTCACATGGACATTTCAGTATACAAGGATCACTCTGGAAAAAATAATATTTTATCTCATGAGATATAAAAATTTACCCAATGCATTGGAGAGACATATAAGTCCCACCCATCTCATAATGAAATCATAAAAACATATAACAAAAATAATAAATAATTATATCACAACCCCTAAAATTAAAAGGGTATCACAAACATGTAATTAATTCAAAACCTATATCAATAGATACTGGTTTCATCATAATATCCTCAATATCATAACGTGTGAAATGAAGTGGGTTTCAAAATCATATAACCTTTGAAAAATTAAAAAGATTCAAAAAAATATATCTCATAAAATAGAAACATGTTTTATAAACTTCATTCCATCGAAAAATAAACACATAAAAGAAATAATATGAATTGAAATTTATAATCATTACCCCATAAAGGCATGAGTAACACAGATAAATGTCATTTTAGATAGGAAATTATTTTGAAATATCTTTAAAAATCATTTCATGATGAAAATATAATTTATTATTTAAAATAATATTTTCATAACATAAAACCATTTTAATACCATTTTCTTAAAATATATACTTGAAAACACATAATGGAATGCTAGTGAAATATTTAAAAACCTTATCCCTTGAGAACATATCAAATAAGCATGAATTAATAGTGACACACATTTTCCTTGAAAATTTAGAAAAGTTGATTTAAACCATTTTCAAAACCATTTCCATTTTAATCTTATAAATGAAGATTCAAAACATATTGAAAACCATTTTTATTAAAAACAAAAGAAATAATCTAGAAAACATTTTGAAAATGTTTTTACATGAATACATATAAATGAATCTACAAAACGTTTTTAAAATGATTTTTTTGTGAAAATAATTTTAAAACATATAATGAAAAATTAAAATCATTGAAATAAATGTATTTGTAAATTTTTTTAAGCATATAATATAAAATTTGAAATAAAATGTTTTAAACATAAAATATTTTTTGAAATATTTTAATAAAACCTAGATTTGAAGGAACATAGATTTTTGACTAACGAGAGAGGTGTAGTGAGGATTTCTGAATAACAAATCCTTTAATATCATAACTAAAAAAGAGTGGGAAATGATACCAATACATGTGTATATCTTGAATAACCAAATAATAGGATGTTTCAAGGGAGTTCTTAAGAGTTTAATGGTAAAATTTTATCAATGGAAACATTAGAGTGAACCTTTATTTTCTTATATAGACATTAAATCAATTTTGTAGAATACTTATTACATTATAAAAAACATTCCCAAATTCCCTATTATTTTAGTGTATTTGGAAACATGGAATACATTAATATAATTTTTTTAAATATCTTCAACATCTCTGATAAAAATATACACATTAAGTACCCCTTACTAAAACTTTTCCTTATAACCATGGAAAAATAAAATACCAGAAAAAGGCTCCTCTCAGATGCATAGTAAGAATAATAAAAGGAAATGTGTAAATATATTCTTGCTAATAATGGTATGAGAACATGATCATGAAAATAGATGATCGTACCCTATATATCAAAGATCATAAACTTGAATCATGGAAAAAATAGTAGTTCATAACACATGAATCATAACGAAATAATTGCCATAATACATGATTTTATAAGAACAACACAAGAAATGATATTGTCGAAGACACCTAAACATGAAACATTGTGAGATTGTATAAATAGTATAAGGTTCAAATATTAATATAAGGACATAAAACCTGGCCCTTTAATAAAAATATAGACATAAAAATGTGGTCCATGCATATAATTAAGGATAGGAAAACCAGGCCCACATAGAGAATTTTAAACATGAAATTTGGTTCATGAATAACATATATACCTCATGTGATATTAATCCTTACCCATTGAATTATAAGTATATATAGGTACCACACGTCACATAATGAAAAAAGAAATAAGCGTGTCTCAAGAACATAAATCATTCCTTATATTAGAAACCATTGAGTGAAATGGATTTCAAAATCATCATTCAACTGTATTATAACTATTAAAGAGAAATGTGGTTCATAAATAACACTCCATCATAAACAAAAACAATACATAGAAACAATAATAATGTAAATATTGAATCATATAGCAAGTAAAATATAACTAACATCAAATAATTTAATTTTTTATAGGAAATAATTTGGAGATAACTATTAAAAAAATTTCTAAAGGAAAATATACATTCTCTTATGAAAATATTTTCAATACATGAAATGCAGTATAATTTTAAAAGAAAATAATTTCAATGAAAAAAATCATATAAGATTATAAGGGACGATTATAATAAATAGGGTGACATGATGGTATATAATCCATTTATATCATATAAGATAAAAAATTATTCTCATTGGTGTTCCTAAAAAGTAAAAAATTACATCATATGGAAAATGACTATAGATTCCCTTGAAAACATTTAATAAAAACTCATTTATTTGTAAAAATGATTTTTATCCATTGTACATGAATAATAAAAAATTATTGGAATTTTTTAAGAAATATGGTTGATAAATATACCCCCCATAAATAAATTAGTGATGAAAAAAATATTACACCACGTCGTGGAGACGGTAAGCCATACATACACATGTGCAGTACTTTCACTCTTTATAGGATGATTAAAAGGGAGAATATGGTTGTTCCATAAAAATAATAACATCTCAGAGAATATGTGATACCACAGTTCATACATTGTAATTGAATCAACTAATGAAGATGAAGTTTAATAAGAAACTATTTTAGAAGTGGTGGTAAAAGGATTAGCTCTTCTTCTGCGATCTACCTCTAGATCTCCTCTTAGAGTCACTAAAATTGGTCTTTTGATGAAACCAAAAACTCTATAATGTTACTAGGGAAGTTGATAATATAAATCATCATGTTATTATTATTATTTAATCTTAATATCAATTTTAATAAGTGATATAGGATATTCCCTTTTATAATTGAGGTGAGGGGCAATTTAAAAATACTTTAAATAGTAAATTAATATAAATTTATATTAGATTCCAAATATATTAAAATTGAGTAATTTAGAATAAATGATGAATATGGGACAAAATACCCTCATCAATTTATTATAATACATGTTTATGTCAAAATATTAACAATATTTTTATATTTAACTGTTAGTTAAACACTTTATCTTTTACAATAACAACAAGGATTTTTAAACATTAGGGTTAATACAGTTATAATAAAATTCATAATGAACCCAAAATAAATTATTGATGATATATTTAATCATATTATATTGTTTGTATTACATATATATTTTAATGAATTTTAAATCATTTTAAAAAATATTATATGTTGTAATGTACCATTTATGTCTAGTCTAATAAAATTCAATACTTTTCATTTATAAATTATCATATTATCATGATAAATTCTAAAAACACATCTAAAATCTCACTAATATATCAAAGTTATCTATAAAATTCATGTATTTCATTTATTATGTAAAACTATATTAATTTTAATTTTTTCAATATCTATAATTTTGTATTTCCATTAACTAAACAATTAATACATCATCATTATGAAAGAATTTAACTAAAATATTTCTTCTCAAAAAATTTAAAAATAAATATTCATGATGATTATAATTTTTTTATATTTCTTATCAAAATTTATTGTTGAATTTATATTATTGATAATTATATATTAAAATACTTTTACTTATTAAAATTATAAGTAAGAAATTTTTATCTAATCATTAAAAAAGTATAATAAAATTAATTTTGAAACAAATGTTGGTTAAAAAGGTTATAATTTTAGACAAAGTTAATTTTACTTTAATACAACGTATCCAATTTAAATTAAGACATGTGTTAGGGTATTTTTATTATATTATAAATTTTTTACCTTTAATTACTCGAAATACGCATACCTGTGGTTGGAAGAAATACTATAGTAATTATTCACCATAAAAATAATTAGATCCTATTATAAAAAACTATTACTAATTAAAAAAAATGTATTTATTACTTCTAAATTCAATTTAAATACGTTATTAAATTTCGTTTAACACTAATCCCACTGATGTGGTGAGAATTCAGATAAAAGAGTCATTCAATAGATTAATAAGTTTTTATATCTCATTTCATTATAAAAATGATTCAAAAAACCTACATTAGATTAATATATTTATTATTCATATATTGTGTTGTTAAATATAAATTTAAATCATAATAAGTATTTAAATGAAAAAGCAATTTTTTTAGAAAAACCCATTATTTTTTCACCATTCATCAAAAAAAAGATACTTGTTAGAAAAATACTGAACATTTACTGTAAGATAATTTTAACATTAAAAATTAAAAAATGATGTTTATGTTAACAGTTATAATTTTTAAAATTTCCTGAAATCAATTTTATTACTATTTAAATAAGGGTATAAAAATAATTTTTTTTAAGATAATAGTATTTCTAAACACATAAAGATCATACAAAAAATTATTATGTTTCTCATTTTTATTTGGATTTTTGATAAAAAAAATTATAAATAATATTTTAAAAGTATGTATCACTATTTATATTACAATATTTTATGGATTTGTTATAACTCTCTTATTTAAATAAATAGAATAGTAAAGTGTTGTTTTATAAAAACTCAGTGTTGTGTGTAATATAAAATATGTCACCGTTGTGTGTTTCACAAATAAACCATGGTGTTTATTATGACGTAATAAAATCTTAGTGATTTTATATAATTATATAAATATATATTCAGTGTTATGTAAAGTGATGAATATAAAATATAATAAATTATTTCAAAAAAAATAAATTTACAAAATATAGGGGATTTACATTTTACCCCACATAAATTGAATATCTCTCTTGAAATTCTTCTGGGATAAGAATTGATTAATACATGATAGTTTCCTTCAGAGAAACCCACATCATAAAAATTAATTCTAATTTTTTTTAAAATTTAAATGTTGGAAAATAACTGGTATCCAAATTAAATCATAAAAAGGTTTCTATTAAGGGAACATATGTAAATATTTGGGCATGGATGAAAACTGTAAATAATAATAGATGTTGATAAATATTGCTGATAACAAGAAAGTGGTGGTCCTGATAAAGTAGAAAATTACTATAAAATAAATTATGGAATTTGGAAATAGGATATTGATATCATATAAAATGATGATAATATAACACCCTTTCACACCACCATCCCTTTAACTATTGTTGAGTAATATTAATGAGGAGATATACTTTCATGATTTCCTCATAATCCCACCCTATTATCAATTAATGCTCAATTTATACATTAACTATTAATCTAAGAAATAAATTGGAATTTATCATTCCTAAAGATTTGACAGATCATGATATCCATAAATAGAATTATAGGTCATTCCATCAGTCTTCATCACAACAAAATTGTTTTCACAAGTTAGAAAATATTCATAATTCCACATATAGTGAGGCAATACATTGATTGAACAAAAATTAAGTAAATTTTAAAGGAAACTTTCCATTAATGGATAACCTTATAATACTTCAAAAATATGAAAATCCAATGCATTTTAAAGTGGTGCACATAATCAGCTAAACATTTATCACTCATATATGATGCCGAAGTTCTGGGTTGCCACATTCTGGAAATGTGAATATCAATATCATTTTTTCTAATAAATCATTGTAATTTCTTGATTTACAATATATAATTATTGATAACATGAACTTTTCCTTATTATAATGCCTATTTTATATATTTCAGTAGTCTAAAAATGATTATACACCATCCATGACATGATAAACCATTTTTCAACAAACCCTTAATAAATTATAATTAAATCATTAACATCCAATTTTATTATAAATTTCTAATATATCTTTATACAAATATCATTATGTCATCATCAGATACAAATTAAGTGTTATCCATCCCTTAATCTTGTGTTTTCTTAAAATTTCACCTTTTACCTCAATCACATTTCATTGTTATCAACACCATTCAACTCATGATCTTAAATCCTAGATGAAAAATGTAAATTTGATCAATATTTATATGTTCCCTTATTTGATAACACCATAAGTGAAATTCTAATTTTTTTCCTTGAATACCATTATACAAAAAAGTCAATCATCCAACTTTATTCTAAAACTACTACTCAAGATTCATTATCATAATCATTCATCGAATGTGAAATTTGAATCATGTCTCCAAGATTCTTGTGTTTCATATAAATAATAAGGTAAGAACATAACATACCTCTCACATATGAAACATTTAATGGTAACCTTGTTCATTCTAGTTCCCTCTATTGACTAAGACTAGAAATCAAAGTGTGAGAAATAATTATCATGAGATAAAAACATAAAATCTTGAAACATTACATATAGGATTCTATAATCATGACTCAAATGTTTAAATTTATGACACATCAGGTTCATCATACGTTATTCAATGACAAATTCTATTTAAATCCTCTCTGATTGATCTTGATGATTTTGTGGATTACCAAATAATATTACTTGAGACTGTCAAACTATGTGTGTAGTTAGAAACTGCCGCGTAATGCCGGCCCGAAATGCATTTCACGGCGGTTTCTAAAACCGCCCTGAAAAAACTGCCGCTAAACGACAGTTTTCTTGTAGTGAGAAATCAAAAATAAATCTGGGGGCTCAAAGGGATCCTTTTCTACATTCAAAATTTCAAATCCAACATGGCTGAAAAATTACTCACTTTAACCAAGATGATGTAGAAGGTAATTTCCTATCAATTTGATGATGAATACCAATAAGACTTCGAATGTTTCAAGAAGTATCTATTGCACCCACTAGTCTTGGTGACATTAGTGGGGGGAAATACACTCGTATTATATGTGTTCTCTATAGAGTTCTCACTAGGAACCCTCTCTATTTAGAAGAATGATGCAGGGAGTTGGAATAGTATATACTACCACTTCCAGATAATTCTATGTATTAATACCTAATTATTTGACATCGAGAAGAAATTCCCAACACATATCTTCAATGTAAGTACGTTGAGGTATTGTTTATAGTATAAAAAATTCCATCTGTTCATTCATATTGACCTGATCAATCACATCCTTGGTCATCCCATGATAACTGGGCATCTTGAATGATGGGTAGCCAATCTACAAAAAATATGAGATGTACATTTTTTCACGTAAGTCTATACATGAGAAATCCCTGGTTAATTTCTTCACAAAACATCCCATCCCAAAAATTATTCTATTAGAAACCAAGATTCTAGATAAGGAGTTATTATTTTCCCATAGCACTCCTCATACATGGGAGACTTATTTTTATAAGGAAACTCAATGTCCAATCGATAAAAGTTTGGAAACTCAAAATCTAAATTTCTAGGACCTAGTGGTTGTATTTTTTAATCCAAAAAATAATTATTTTCCCAAACTCATTCTCACTGTCTAAAGGCTAGAAAAATAAGAGGTAGAATACAATTCCATCATCATTGGATTAAAACTATCCACACAGTTGTAGATATCCTACCTGAATATGAATGGGGGTTTATGGTAGGAGATATAGCATATAAATGGTGAATATATCATTACAATTGAAGAAATGACATGTATACCTAGATATGTTAGGATAATAATGTATGAGATACATTTTGATCACACATTTCATTTTTTTCACAGCTCACAGAATGCATATGCTGATGCACTGGCTAATTCTACCAGTGTCTAGATTGACCATGATCATGAGGAAGCATTATTCCCTATAGTGAAATGATTAATTATCTCATCAGTCTTCATTTTGAATATAGAAGAAATCAATCAGGCAAACACTACCCTATAGTGTGATGAACCGATATCCACACTTGTATGTATGGATTCTATTTTTAGTTTCCATAAAAATTGGACTCTCCTGATATCCTTAGATAAAATATAACTAATTTGATTATGAGAAGAGAAATTTAGCCTACAGGTTGATCCAAATGAATAAACACCCTCTATAAGTAATAATTGGATGGAATTATCTTCATATGAAAATATGCTATAGAGATTTACACCATCATGATTGAATTTTGTTCAGGGTCCTACAACACTAATCAAACATGAACCAAACTCTCCAATCAAATTAGGAGGATGTGATACTACTAGAAATCCATTATTGAGGACTGTGTGGAATTCTCCAGTAAATGTCAGGCATTCCAGATATATGAAAACAACATCTATAAAACCCCATAATTTTATATATACAATTATATATATTTTCTCATTTTATGTATGGGGGTTGGATGTTGTCAATAAATAACCCCCATTATTAGCTAATAAGTTAAGGTACATCCTTACTACTACAAAATTATTCTTAAAATGTGGAAAAAAATACCCTAATGGAATAATGTTCAATGATTATCATAATCTACATGAAGTAAAACATCATCACAATGTTCGGTGTCTATCAAAAAATATTTATTGATAAAGACATTAACTTCTATTTGATGGAATTCAAGAAACTGTACTAGGATTATAACATCGGGTAAAATCATTCATCTAACTATAATAAAGAAGAAAATTGGTAGATATTGGAATTCAATAAAAAAATATAAAATATAATCCATAAGATGGTGAATAAGGATAGTAATTCATGGATAAAAAATCTCATACATTCTCTGTGGGCATATAGTACCCCCACACGTACTATTACACAAGAACCTCCATACTCATTATTGTACAAGACTCATCAATTACTACTAATAGATTTCTATTTTTCCTATGTTTGAATAGACATTTGTGTAAAACACTTATAAGACAATAAATCAGTGGTATATCTTGATGAAATGGGGATGCTCAATGAGAGTAGTTTGCATTCATTGCACAACCTTGATGTCTATCAGAATTAGATCAAACATTCCTTTAATAAAATGTTCTACATGTGTTCATTCCTTCAAGGATAATTGATATTGTCTCCTTGAAAACAAATTATATCATGGAAAAATACTTCAATGATAAAAAACAAATGCTATGGTCATTATATCATACATATGGTGTGCCACAATGTGGACTACTTGTTGTCCATAATGGATGGGGAATGTGTAACACCCCCACAGATATAAGATTTATTATTAAATATTTTTCACATTTCCCATAATTAATCTCACATCATGACCACATGATATGACACTATACATATCACATACTTACTAAATGATTTTAAACAATATAGTGCTCATCCCGGTTTCATGAAGTTAAACTACACAATGATTTCTTGGAAGCAACATGTTAAACAAGAGAATAACTCTCATCTAGAAAGAAAGATGTTAAACAAAAAATCCATTCATATACTAAAAACAAAATTTTAAATTGTATTAAATACGTCCTCATTGTAGACATTAAACCTGATGGAAGATTCCCTTGCCTCAAGATGATAATATACATAGAAAGCATTGTCTCACCAATGATTTATTGTACATGAGCAATATATTTGTGAGATACCAAGGGAATTCCTTCATACCTATGTGAGTGTCATTTCTATATAGCGAATAACTCCTTCTAAGAACTATGTATGGATTTAATCATGAATTCATAGTATATGTATTAAAACTATAGACACTATTCTTGTTCCCTAACAAAGAATTACTTACCTTTGAAATCGAGTGACCCATTTCCTTGCCACATGACCCAAAAATCATGGTATAAATGAACTACTTATTTATTTATTCCATTAATCAAAATATATATTTTGAACAATATACTTCAATTCATAGGGCCAACCACAACATTCCTCTACTTTCACATCGTGTCTCACATATTCTTGCATCAAGACGTTAAACCGCAATGATGATATCCCTTCAGCATGAAAACAAATTGCATTTCTTATATGGACTAAAAATAGATTAATTATAATTATAATGAGATAAGTATGGAATCCTTGAACCTATATCATGGTATATCCTCCACATGATTCGAAATTACCCTACACTTTCACTAATTTCCCCCAAATCATGTGGAATATTTTTTATCCTTGTTTCTCATAATGATAATATCTCACATAGGGACAAGATATTTTTTGTTTGTTTTCATAAAATATCAAGGAATATCATAATTATATAGTTTTATTGTGGTTCTGTGTCATCACCACAAGATTCTAAGTAGCACCACTGAAGTAATTTTCTAAATGAAAAAATGCACATTTTAATGGACCTTTCCAATGATGACCATTATAGTTGGAAATTGCCAAACAACATGTCTCTATTTAAATAACTATGTTTTACTTGATACATATAATAATATGATACAAAATTATGTCAAAATCTCCAACCCTTTTCCTAGTCACAACAACGTAACATAAAAATTATCCCTCTTTATGTATGGGTCAAATGTACACATGTAGTTTTTATTTAAGAAATATGTGTGCATTAAATTCTCCTCTAATTGGATATGTAGTTATGTACAAACATTTATTAATGGGAATAGCCAAAACATTATATTTTCATGTTTTGGAGTTCATATCCTTGATTCATGACATTGAACTACATAATATCTTAAGAACTATGTGGGTCTTGATTCTTAAAATCATGAGGTAAGTATTGATGCCTGGATCCATAATCTTGGATCCATCTACAGCAATAAACCCCCCCCCCCTCTGTGTATGGGCCAGACCTATAAAAATAGGTTCCTCTTAAAGAACTATGTATTACCTGATTCCTATCATCACATGATACATATTGACACCCAGATCTCTAATCATTGGTTTAAACAGGATGACAAAAACAATACACCCCAACTGTAGAAGGTCTATGTCATAGAAGCTCATTTCACATATGTATGATTCAGATCTATGTACAAACTCATTTGTGAACATAATATATATTTTACAATTTATCACATCAATTCCCATGTCCTTTTATAATAATGTTAATCTTCAAGGAAATTGATATTTCCATACTGTATAATGTTAAACTGCAAGAAAAACATATTATTTAGATGAAATAAAATCTAAACAACAATTAGATCAACAATACATGATGTTTAAAGGTTCTGCCATAAATCATTATCAAACCATACCAAATTATCACATGATCTATACGTACAAAACCATGACTTTTTGTGAAACAATTTTTGGAATTAATTTAATTTTTTTGATATGTTTCATATCACATGACATTGAATTTAATGGGTGTTATATAAAAGAACCAAGTTGTTCTTTATTTTTGTACAACACCAAGATAATACTACTCTAAAATAAACAGTTAGTTTATCTTATGTTACACACAATGTTAATTTTGTCTTGTATAACACACAATTCCATGTTCCTTCAATAACTTGCATTACACCAAAGACCTAGTTTACGAAACTAAAATGTAATGTAAATATTA
Source organism: Viscum album (assembly GCA_963277665.1). Classification (NCBI taxonomy): domain Eukaryota; kingdom Viridiplantae; phylum Streptophyta; class Magnoliopsida; order Santalales; family Viscaceae; genus Viscum; species Viscum album. Next base: position 440,269,757 of record OY728158.1, read on the forward strand.
TTGTTAAAATGTTAATGTATTTTGACCCTTGAAATATGATTGGAAATTATGAATAAATTAGTTAAATTATGAAAATATGGATTAAACATATACATTTTATGAATTTTATAGTGATCAATTATATATAAATAAATCTAAGACCCTTTTGAAAATGTAGCAAATCATTTCCTGAAAAACATTAAAACTAAAATCAATCAAGTTTTTCCTCAATAAATTAAATAAAAAAAATATTTAATAAATAATTGTAAGGATATATATATAAATATATATATTATATACATTCAACTAATTAAAATTCATATCATATGTTTTCTAGATAAGAGATATGAATTAAACCAATTGGGTGCATACATATATATATATTCTTTCTAAAATGTAATTTTTTTTAAAATTTTGCATAACATATTTATTAAATATAAATTTTGAAAAAATATAAACTATATTCTAAAAAATATAATTCAATTTTTTAATTAAAACATAAAAATTTTCATATGGTTAATTTTTTTTATTTTTCAGAGAAGTTTCATTTTTTGATGTATAGTGAAAAATAATAAATTTTAATTAAGAACGTAATTTTTGACTAATTTATTTGTATTGTAATGTTATATTGTTCACAATGTTAATTTACATCAAATATAAAATTTTTAATACAATTATGGTCATTATAATCAATTTCACATTGAAATTGGATATAGAAATCATTTCAAAATTTTGAGCATTTTCACTTTAAAACTCCATTACATCATCTCATCTGTAGGATTAATATGAAATTAATTTATGCCACTTATATGTTAAGAATTTGAAAAAAATGGTTTCCATATTTTTAATAAGAAATATTTTAATTTTTATTAAGGTAAACATTTTTTTATAACAAATATTATTGAAATTAATTAAAATTAATTACAATAATTGAGGAAAAAAGAAAGTTTACTTCATGCTTAAACATTATATTAAGGGGCCAAATAACCTAGAAACAATTCCAAAATCCATTTCCTGTACATATTTCTACTATATAATGCAATGGATATAAAATCATTCTTTTTTTGGGAACATGATGTAAGTTGTACCTCCCAGTAGATTTTACCTTTTTTACATTTACAAGAATGTCACTCCTCTTCCACTCTGAAAGAGATCTAAAACCCTCACTTATTAACACCTATAAAAAAATTATATCCAATTTTTTTTTCAAAAAATATACTCTAAAATTACACACCATTATCACATTTTCCATCCATTGTTATTAAATAAATCCAATGAATCTCTTTGGTGCAAACAAAAAGTAGTTACCAAAAAAGAGGAAACGTTTATCCAAAGGAACATTTGTTTTATTTCATTCTCCAATTATTCATTTATTCTTATTCTATGATTATATAATACAATAAATATATGTATATGTTTTTAATATGATGGTTATACCTACTCTCATACACACTTTCTTCAAATGGGGTACACAATCACTATTCGTGAGTACGACAATAAACTTCCTCACGAACCGATGTCATTCATTATTCTATAACCAATTTTCAAGTATAGTAAGAATTATTTGATTACTATTTTTATATTAATTATATTAAATTTATAATTTATTTATTTATATTTAATTATTTTATACCACATACCATTATGCATTCCATTTTTTCGGAATACAATAACACTGTATGTGGATGTGTGGACTATCACCTCCCCAAAACATTGTGATTCATTCCGACATTACCTTGAACATATTATGGATAGGTATAGTAAACTTATATATTATATATGACATAATAATTGTTATAGAATTATATATTATATATATTTGTAAATATTTCATTTACATTATTTCATTCAATACAATAAAATAAATAAAAACAACATTTATTCATATGTACAACCAACCATATCCATAAACGGTTAATTTCATTAAATGTTTCAACCTTTTATAAATTATAATAAATAATTATATAATAAATATATATGTGATTAAAATATTGTTTTAAATTATTTAAATATGTAAATAATGATCTATGTAATAGGATCAATAATGAAAATTCAAAAAAAAAAAAAATACAAAACATTTATTACACAAAACAAATCATTAATATGAAATTATTAATAAACGGGTAATAAAATGTCACCATAATGTTACATATGAAATGCTATATAATAATATGGTTCTATGATATATTTATATGAAACTAATATTTATTATATATGAGGGTATAATGTGTATGAAGAAAGTCAATACTTAATACAAGGGGTTTCTTGTCTCACTTTTACATCAATGAAAAATTTTCTATATTCACCACTTATTTTCATTATGTGTTTGTATGTACTACACTATGAATTTTTATATTAGGATTTTAATTTTTTTAATGATATTAAAAGTTTAAATGATGTCATTATTTCATAGTTATCTTGATTCAAAAGTACCCATGTAGTAAGGGGATATCTAGTCTCACTTTTTGTTCTCTTATAATTTTTCCCTATTTTCCACTCATTTATTTTGTGCTGTGTATAAACATACGATGAATTTATTTCATTATTATTATATTAAATGTGATCATTATCTTCATATCCATTTTTTGTCTCGCATTCATGGTGTTAATGGTTCAAAAGTTCCCAAATCTATAATGAAATTTTGTCTCAATTTTCCTTCTTTGTTTATTCACTCCATTTTTAAACATATATTATTATATGAGGTGTATATACTATAATTTTACATTTTATGTCATTAATATAAATATTTTAATGTTATTTATGTTTTAATTAATTTTATTCTTTCATGTGGATTTTGATACTATGTTACTAAATAGTTAACTGTTTATTGCTACAATCTCATTGTTTTTCGAGATTATTTAAGATTATGTTTAAATTAATGAAATATAATAATAAATCTCTCATTAAAACTAATAAATTTCATCTCCTATATTAAATCAAGAAATATTCATTTAATAGTACCATAATTCTCTCTTTGGTACTTAATATAATTATGAAATTATATTTATGAAAATCTAGCATTATGTCATTCTTCGGTCAAAAATATATGTTCATTTAAAACCTTCTTTTCAAAAACCAAATGTTTTAAAAAATGTTCTAATACTATACTATAATAATTAAAAGATATTTTTACAAATATTTGTTTCTTTTAAGAAAATGGTTTCTGAAAATGAATCTTCTTATTATTTTCTGATTTTGGAATTTTTCTAATCATTTTATAGCACAAAAGGTATATTTGGGAAGGAAAAATTTATTTTTAATCATGACTTCCATTTAATTACATATTCTTTTATATTATTTCACAATTATTTAGAGAAACTGTTTAAAATCTTTTTGTAAATTTTTTAAATCATTTTCAAGTATTCCTTTTTATGTTTTTGAAAACGTTACTTTAAAAGAAAACGATGTCAACGATGTCAATGATTCTTATATAATATTTCACTTTTTTTCAAAGAAAATTATTTTAAAAATGTTTTTTATTTAAAAAGATTTTCTAAAAATGGATTTTATATATTCCACAAAAAAGTATTTAAATGGGTTTTAATGCTTACTTCAAACGCTTTAAATGTGTTTTTCAAAGAAAATGAATTTGTAAATTGTTTTTTGATATTCAAAGAACAATTATTTTTCTTATGAACTATTTCAAGTTAACATTAAAAATATTTTTCCATATAATATTTTATTCTATTTTATTTTTTTTGAATTACTATAAATATAATATAAAGAAAACATTTATATTTTATACATTAATGGATTTTGTTTTATTTTGAAGATGTTTAAAAAACATGTTTTTATGGGTAAATCATTGTTCAAAAAGATTTTTATGAAACACATTTCATTTTCACTAGATAATTAATATTTAAAGAGGACTACATGAAACCCATTTATTTTCCATTTTTAAACACGTTATGGTATGATAATTGTTTTTAATAAGTGTTTGTGATTATATTAATTCTATTTTTACATTATCCATGACATGGCTAATGGAAATTACATATATGATGGTGCGGAATATATATCATCGGGTAATGTTGTTACAACTTATATGATGGGGTAGATGATATAGTTCTAGGTTAGCTCATTACAGCTCATACGATGGGGTAACTAAGATAGTTTCAAGTAATCCCTTTAGAACATATATGAGTGGGTGTCCTATATAGAACTATGTAATCCTGTTGTATCTTATATGATGGGGATAAACAAATAGCACTGAGAGATCCAATTATATATCTCTAATTAATAGTTTAATGAATTATAACTCATGAGATGAAAATTGTTGTAATGAAGTGTTAACTAAGTTCAATAAATGTAATTGTCCTTTATGATGTTCTAGAGAGTGGACCTTGAATACTATGACTATCATGGGTGTGATCCTTGACTACTAAGATGTACTTGGGAGTGAACTATGACTAGTAAGATTTTTTTGGGGAGTGAAACCATTCCACTATATGTAATGCACTACAACTAGGGATGGTGGTGTATCCTGACCAAAAGGTATATACCCCATGAATTTCCCTCAAATGTTTTGGAATTGAGTGTTGACTTATAAGGTATGATTTTATATGTTTATGTGTCCTCCAAAATTCAATTTACTATTCCTATATTTTTGTTTCAAGTATTATTCTCTTCATTCCTTTATGATTCACGTCTTATAAAAAACAAAAATTGATTCCATGGGTTGAATATATATAATCTTTGACATGTATTGTATGATCTTTAATATTTATTCTCATGTTCTCATACCCTTAAGATAATGTTATACTTACATATTTCCTCGTTTATGCTTACTACACATCTAATATCACTCTTTCTTATGTTTCCATTCCATGGGTTTAAAGTATGATTATTAAAGGGATAGACCATTAAGGGATGTCTTGATGACCATCATCAAATTAGAATAATGTATTCCATGATTCCAAATACAATAAACATTTATTTTCCACAAGACCAGACTTTCTTAATGTGTTTAATATTAATTTAAAATTATGTAATGTCAATTTATTTTAATTTTGGGTCACCATTTTTTGTACCAAGGAAAATATTAGTCAACCTTTGGATACTCGGATGAGTAAACATTAGTGATATACCATATGATATTTCTAAGGATATTTTTAGTGATGTATCTAGGGATAATAATAAGGTGTAATAGATTTAAAAAATGGTGTAATTATTTAAAAAACAAAAAATTATTTTTTCACGTCTATGTTGTTTTCTTCTATGATATGTGTATGTCAGACTATGATTTCATTTCGTAGTTCATAGTGGGAACTATAATGGATGGGGTTAACATTTAGTTCTCTAAATACGTAATGTATGGGAGTTATAAAAATTGATTTCCAACCTAAAAATCTCATTAAGATAAATAGGAAGGTAGTATGAGTAATGGTTATAATGCTGCTGACAATGAGACTAAAGGTGAAATATTAATAGAAATAGGTATTAAGTGATAGAATGAGGTATATAGGTTATTAGTTTTATGGTAAATTAATTTAATTTTTTATGTATTTGGATTCATTAATTATGAAATTTGAATTATATATGGATTTTTCCATTTAGTTTTTTTCTTAAGGATTTAAAATAATACGTTGAATGGTTCTGGTGTACTAGAAAAGTGATTTCATAGATATGTGACGTTCTTGCGAAACTCAATATTTATGGAAAGATAACCCTTAATATTTCTCTGATGTTGAGATAATTATGTTTGGATAAATATATGGTGGATATGAAAAAGTAAATTCGACAGTACTGATTACCTTGGATCTGATTAACAATGTGGTGATACAATGGTCTATGTATTTATGGCTGATATTTATAACTTCTTATGTTAATAGAATATATAAAAAAATCATTGGAATAATAAATAATTAATGTTTTAAATATGTTTTATTTTAATTAATCTATTTACTAGGTTCCAATATAATTAATTATAAATTTATTCACTTTTTTGGAATGTGACAACCAAGAGATACCTTATGATATATGTGGTATCAATGTAACTTTGATTTATTAACCATATTTATAAAGTTTTTTATTTTTATATATTATGTGGGTTACAAGGTTCAACATTTATGTAATGTTTTATGTTACGATTCTGATGAAGTTTTAGATTTTAATGTATTATCTTTCCATTTAAGGATTTTGGCATATTATATACCCTATTTTCCCCTTATTTGTGTTATGATAACTAAAGAAAGCTTGAATGACTTATCAGTTTAAATATGAATATTATTATCCATTTCTACTTCAGAAAATAAAAAATAACCTTCAATATTATATTAATAGTTGATATGGAAATTTTTCAACACACAAAAGGGTGATATCATATTGAAATAAAATAATTATGTTTTCTCCTTAAAAATTATTGATCATTAGAAAAATGGTCTTGAAACAATGTTTTTTCTCAAATGTCATAATTTTTTATTATATCAACAAAATTTTACAAGACTATTTGGTTTATGGATTAGTCATTGTTAACTATTTTCTGACCATTTTCTCTAAAAATATCAATAAATACTTGTAATTAATAATTCTCTTCAATTCCATGTTTTCACTTTCAACCTATGTTCTCCATTGTGGGAACCCAGTTATGGATTATTTCAGAAACTATTATATTTATAAATTCAATTTTAAAAATAGGTTTTAGTATTCATTTTTACGATGTGGATTTCAATGAATGTAACATTATTGTATTAAACCATTTATAACCCAGAAAAACATTCATGGAAAATCAATTTAAAGGGAAGAATGTAACACCTCATTATTATATTAAATATTTTTCATGAATAAATTTATCATTTTTGATATTTAACATATCACGAAACTCTAAATATAGCTTATATTTTATGAAAGAACAAAGGCGTTCAACAATTGTATGAAACACCAAGTAAATATTTCACTACAAAAACACATATAATATCCTTTAATATGCACAAAAATATATGTGTATGGTGTAACACCTAATATATTGTCCCTCTGATAATTTGTGTGACCCCCAATAATTATATTTTCAAAACAAAAATATATTGTTAAAATTATTAATCATGTATTATTATAACTTTCACATAGACATTAGAATGAAATTTATTAACAATATTATTTAAATTTTTGAAATATGGTTTACACATTTATATAAGAAAAATTATTTTTTGAATAATTAACTATAAAAGAAAATAAAACTCTATTGAAAATATAATAATTCTTAAAATGGAAACATATATTTTTGCAATCAAAAAAGTTATTCAATTGAAATTTAATTAATCTAATTTTGATAAAAAAACATTAATTATATATATATATATATTATATTCATTCAAATAATTAATGTTCATATTATTCATTTTTTAGACAATAGATAAGAATAAAACCCACTTTACCCATAATGATATATATGTCAGGCAATTCTATAGCCTTTTAGTGGAACACATATTTTGAATATAAATTTTTATTCTTTAATAAATTATATATGAGGAAATAACTGCCATTTTTAAATGTGTAATGGAAAAATTATCATATAGTGAATGGTTTTTTATTTTTAAGAGAGGTTTCAGTTTTGAATAAATTGTGAAAAATACTAAATTATAAATAAAAACATCATTTTACGGTAATCAATTTATATAGATAAATGAAATTTTATTAAAAAAATATAGATAAATTATGAATTTATTAATACTTTTTAGGTTATTGTTATAAAATTTATATTGAAATTTGATAAATAAATTCAAGCATTGGAACATTTTCACTTAAAAAACATATTGTCTCATCCCATTTGCAGGATTGACATTAAATTAATTTATTCCACATCTAATTTTATAAATTGCCAACATGGATTCAGTACTATTAATCATCAAAATTTATAATTTCAAATATGGTAAAAAAAATTCACCTAAAATTTTATTAAGGTGAATAATATTAATTAGAAATATTAAAATAAAAAATGAGTTTACTTAGGGGATACACTATAAAATAACTATCCATATAACCTATAAAAATATAAAAAACCATTTTTTCAATATTTCAAACATATAAAACATTTTAAGTTAAATTTATTTTTATTTACGAAAATTATGTAAAGGGGACCTGTCAATAGTGTTTTCTATTTTATATTTATAAGAATGTCACTCCTCCCCCACTATGAAATGTCAACCCCCCCGTATGTCTTCATAACTATCAAGACCATTAGATAAAACACTCATCCTAAAGTTCTCCCAATATACCTTCATAAAATAGAGTTCCCACTTTGGCAGAAATCCAACCAATGGATACCTTTGGTGCGAACCAAAAGGAGTTACTGAAATAAGAGGTAACATACTTCCACAAGAATATAGTTTTTTTTCATTCTCTAACATCTTAATAATTTTTAACAAATTATTATATAATAACCTCAATGTAGTTACTATACTTTGAGGTTTTTATTTAAAGGTTTTGACCTACAATAACACACAATTATATTAAATGAAATATGGAATCATAATTCGTATGTACAGTGGACTACTATTTCATTAATCGATACTGTTATTTATTTTATTACCAAATTTCAAAGTTGGGAATATTGTTATAATTAAAGTTTTTATATGATATATATTATATTCATTACTTCATTATTCTCATAGAATTATTATTTGACACATACATTCATGGTTTACTTTTTATAGGAATATGATAACTTCGTTTGTGGACATATGGACTACCTCCTCCTCAAAGTGATGTGATTCATTAAAACATTACATGGAATGTAATGTGAGTTATTTTAGTTACCATATATGATATATATGTCATAATAATTTATAGAGATGAAACTATATATACAAATATATGTCATTTACATTCTTTCTTTAAATATCATTAGAAAATGGAAATAGAGTCCATGTATAAAACATCAAACCATCACCATGAATAGTGTATTCCATTTAATATTTCTATATCATTTAAATTGTTATAAAGAATTGTAAAATGTATACATATGATGCTTAAATAATTTTTTAAATTCAATTTATATGCAAATCATGACCTATTATTTCCAACACTTTCATCACAGCGTTCCACCTTGCATTCTGTTGTTCATAGATGTTGCATTGTACCCCACATGCCCACCTTCCAAAGGTAGGAAAAATTCATTAAATTCTAGTAGATGTCTTATCATTTATCAAAATGGGATGATGGTAGGTTCGTTCATCCTTTTATGGATTCCTCCTTTTAACTCTTTTCCTAGTATGGGTCTCCGTCACAGATGGAGACGTGGTTTGTGAAACTCATTACTGGTTCCATATCTTGGTGGACAATGGTTAAATATGATACTTCATTCTAAAAGTCCCTTGGGTTCTTGAAAGTTAATAAACCCTTGGTTATGAAAGAAATAACCTTGGGAATCATAAGAATGCATAGATCACTCAACATTGGTCACCCATATCATCCTCATAAGAGGGAATCTCATTAAGGATTCTCAGGTGTGGAACCAGTGGCATCTCATACCAATGATGGGGTAAATTATTCTGAAGGAATATCTAATAATTTTTTCTTTTTGAATTCCATTTTTAACATGTGAGTTAGTTTTATAAAAGGTACCCAGTTTAACATATTTTACATATGGGGTGAAATTTATCAAAACTCCCTCGAGGTTAGATCAATGATAGTTCATTACCAGAAGGAAACTGCTGAGTTGTTTATCAGGTATATGGTTCAAAACCACCAATGAGAGTGTTCCCATGGTGGTGTGTCCAATAAAGGGATGTTCTTCCATAGTGAAGGGGTAGTTCCATTAAAGATAGGAACCAAGGTTTAATGTTGGATGTGTCAGAATTCAAAATAAGAGCAGACCTAGGATTATGTGTCCTATAAATGGAATTAGTTACATTGTGAAGGGGTAAAACCATATGAGGGAGCCACTGAGTTTTACCATTATATAGTTATTAATTCCCAATGTGATTAAACCTGGGATGATGTATCATGTAAAGGAATGATGTCACATCGTGATGAGATAAATCCCTAAGAGGGATATACTAATATTTACCATTATTCAAGATTGATCCTCATTGAGGCATCCTACATACCATATTTATAAGAAATGGATTGAATTCCCCATTTTGAAAGGAATGGTGTGATGATTATTTATTTTAGATTCCCTTCACATGTTTTTTCTCTTTGTTTGTTTTCACAGATTCTGTGGAGTTTGCGCAATAGAGCTTCCCAGGTGCTCTTAAGAGAAGCGATGAATTAGATAGGGATTACATACAGGAAAAACCCAATTTAATTGAATGATTTCAATGGGATATGGAGGGACAACAAAAAATAAGGTGTATATGGATGAATTTGTATGTGAAGTGAACCAAATGGATGAATTGTTTGGGGATGTTGGGCATAAAAAATAGAGGGATTCCTATGTATCTAAGTTATATTTGAATAAAAGTCCACATAGGTTTGGATGGGAAGTTGGGGCTTACACCCATGAAGGAATCCAAATGGAATCAGATCATATGGATGGGACATACGCATGGGATCCATCCAGAAGAGTGGGGCATTATGGGGCTTACATCAGGAGGGTTTCTCATTGGATGGGATGTGTTGTTGCTTATATATAGGAATAACACGCACTAAGAGGAAGTCTAAGGATTATTCTAGGATGAACCACATATTAGGATGGATAAATGAAATATTCACTACTGACCTCTAATCCCATGTGATTCAATCTATTTGTGAGAAACTGTAGTATGTAGTAGACCATTCGCTCTTCTTGTGAAAGAACAATCGAAGAGGGATGATGTGAGGAGTACACATGGATGGTTATTGAGGAGGATCTCATTATGTATGATGAGGATATCATTATATTTGAGTATGTTCTCATTACATATCAGACATTCCCAGAGCATCCAATATGGAGTGAATTTTTCATTACAGGTGGAGATTTTCCAAATCACACATGGAGACACAGCCCAAATGGAGAGGGATGGTTAGTTGAGAGTGTAGAAAATGAATGGTTCCTGGTTCCCATCCACTCTATGATACTATTTATAGGAGTACACTCCATATGAGGAAGACATAAATCCATGTAAATTATAAATAGTCAAATATAATCCATTCTTCCAAGCCTACGATCATTTTTTTATCATCATGTGTTGAGGATGTTGGTCCAGGGAAGTTTTACACCCTGCAGATTGGATGTGCGAGACTCAATCCTCACCCCTTGGACATACATAAGTGTCACTCATAAATCCATGGGGAACGAATGGCATCATCAATTCTCGTAGGTGATGGGTTGTGGTAGTTATCACACATGAGGTCCATGTAAGTGTAGTTATGATAAACATAAAAAGTTATTTTCACACCTATACCGAAAATAAATATGTAATCATGAATATTTGGCCATAAATGGAGAGTAGTGGACCAGATGAATTGATAGATTAGGTTATCTGGGGACATGATGCATTCCTAAACCAATCCTATATGGATGTGGAGGCCTTGATAACTCAACCATCATGGAGAGGTGTTAACAGAAGGAAGGACACATGGAGTGCCCCGGGCTGAGGGATTTGTGTAGTAGTGGGCCTTATAGGGTGGTGATTTGTGATGTTTAGTTTCTTTTTCACAGATTAAGGTCTTAAGAATGGAAATGGATTCACAAAACAAGGTTACACTACCTTGTAATGAAGTCGTGATTAGGAAAATAAGTACATCGTGAAGGCTTAATGCTACATGAAGTCTGAAGATCCCCATAGGGCCTTCTTCCACCATGAAGGGTGTATGCACTCACAATATTAATCTCCACCATAGGTGGAGGTATTTCGGATCAAGGGAAAGGGGGTTTTGTGATGCTAGAGTTCCTTTGATTATTAATTTTCTTCTATGGTTTATATTTCTCATGTTCATCATGAAATTTGACATCAGAAGTCAAATGGTCAGGGTATCCATGCCATTGAGCTGGGATGAAACTTGTATTTTTTTTGTAAAATGGGAGTCACGATGTTTAGAGGTGTACCATGAAGAAAATATTAGATCGGTGAAATTACATGGCACTGCTGGACTAATGAATCCATCCATAAAATACCTTAGTGCGGTCATGGAGTGTTTCATATTAAAATGAGATCCAACATAGCCTCATGAGTTCAGGGTGGAAAAGGTATCTCTATGATAGTTCTTCACAAGGTAGACCATTATTATAATATTTAGGGACTCTTTAGTCATGGATTCCATTCCAAATGAAAATTCACCCACTCAACTTATCCCAGGTCATAGATATAAGCACCAAATAATTCTCCATCAAAATGAGAGCAAATGGGATGGTAGGGTCGGATTCTGATGCAGAATCAACAATAATATAATGAACTATTTATCCTTTGCTGAGCTCCATCACTATTCTATCTCGTGATGTCCATGTAAAAAAGGTGCACCGTGATGTCGGGCACCTATAAATATTGTTATATGACCCTCAATTAGTACAAAGCCTCTATTCAAAAACAAGACTATGATCTCTTTTCATGAAGATCCCATACTCCAAAATTGATCTCTACGAATGCACTCATTGGTAACCATATTCCCTGGACTCTTTATCCTTGACCACTATATATTGTAATGGGAATTTCGATCAGTTGTTTCATTGTGAATCATGTTGCGTAAAACGAAGCTTCGTAAACTAGTTCTCTATAAATGAGCTTCACGAAATATCTCTATGAGTACACTCAAAAATTAGTCTATGTCTTATATTACATGGACATTAAAGAAGATACTTGGGATTCCATTATGGAAGAATCCTAAATGGAACTAATGGTGAAAAACATCATGATTAGATATTATGTCAAGCGCTACAATGACCATGAATTTGTTTATGCACAACTATCAAAAGGACAAATGGAATGTCAACAAAACTAGTGGATGTTTATATATTCCATTTATATTAGTGATGATTCCATCCTAGTTCTGGTGAGAGAGTATGGACATGAATACGGGTTCGTAGGCACACCTGGATAGTACCAGTGGCATACAGATGCTGAGGGACGCATCTAGAAGGATCACATTACCTTTACAACTGGCTTCCTTTAAAACCATACCAACAAAATCAATGGAAGGTTATGGGAGAATGATACATATCCACTAAAATATCAAAACATCATCATGGTATGGTTATGGAACCCTAATAAATGATGTAATAATGTATAGGATTTTCATCACGGTAGAAACCTTACCGATGAGTGTGCCTGGGACTACGAGGAATGTGCCTCTTGCGCTGAGCTTGGGGTAGAGGTGAAGCGAGTCGGCATGTACGAAGCAACAAAAAGTTTACAACCCATTTCTAATAACCATACTAGATCACTCCATCAATTTTAAAAATATTGTATTTGGGAACCAACACATTCATTCTTCATCACGGTGAAGTAGGAATCTTCCTCTTGGACCTCCATGAGATGTTTGGAATCCTTATTGGAGGGGCCATGAATGATGAATTTTCCAAATGGAAAATCTTTGGGTGGATCAAGAGAAACTACCATTTCTAAAAAATTCAATTTTAGTTCTAGATTCATCTACTAATAATGAAAATTAGGTTAAGAGATATGTCAATTTCCCATAATGGTTTGGTTATATCCAGAAGATCCTATCAGTGTTCCTTGCATAGTGGGAAGAGGGGGCCATGGAACTACAAACCAAGCCACAAACCCATCCAAGAGGAATCTAGTGAGTCCAATAGGGTTATTTCTAGATTATCCTCATGGATTTCAAATGGAAACTGTAGGGGTAGAAAATCAAGGCTGAGCCTCACCCATAGTCAGGTCGGCCAAGTTAATTATGGTACTCATCTGTTTGTGGGTGCTGCTAGTGAGTAATTCCCACATGGTGGTGAGATCAAGAACATTAATGATTTTGGATGTGTTAGAAATATGGAAGTACACCATTCATGTGATATTGGTGCTATAAATGTCGTATTATATGCTCAAGCATATCAGTATGGGAATAAATCTTCAACATATGTGAAAAATTCTTTTTCCACGTATAGTTGGGAGGCTGCGCACATGGAAGGCTTTGAATATCCATCCTTGATATCCATTATAGGGAGAAACTTTTTTACCAAGATTTGGAATATCATGGGATGTTTCCCAATTAATATTATCTTCCTAGCATTGTAGAGAAAAGTTGGGCTGTGTATTCAGTTTACCTTTTACCTCAATCCCTCTTCCAACGGTGGTCATAATTGGTGAAATCAGGGGAATTTAAGAGTTGTGTTTTTATCATTGGGCCTTCCAAGGTGGAGGGATAGTGGCATGGGTGGAATTCGAAATGATCTATGATCTATAAACCCCACATTGAATAATGGGGACTTCATGTGTCTTTATAGGCTGATATCAAATGTAATATTAGCGGTACATCATAAAGTCCACCACTGTGTCAGATAATGAAGGAGTAAATCCTCCACTACAGGGACATCATATAACAATGGTGATAGAACATTATGGAGGTAGGATTAGTGTACATTTATGTGGTTGAGGTGAAATACTGCAACGGAAAATATTAAGGTATACAACGGGTAGATGTGAAGGAGGAGTTGAAGTAGAACTGGGCCCAATGCTCCTAGCCAATAAAACATGGGAAGAATGGGAATCATATAGAGGGTTCTATATAAGTTTTACCTAAACTTATAGTAATAAATTACAAGGAATATACATTCTTATAGATGTGGTCTACCATAAGGCATGGGAAACCTAGGATATCAATAGTCAGTTCCTCGACCACAGAAGGATTTGGGACTAACTCAATAAGAATGGTATGGAAAATGTTGAGATCATCTATGCCAAGGTTGGATTTAGTATGACCTATGAATTGGGGGTATTATATGTGGTGGAGATGGAGGACCTATTTCACTCCTGATGAACTGTGTGTCTGATGATGAATTGGGTGAAGGTATTGCTAGCCATGATTTGTCCACCAGTACTATAACCTAATGAGATTGTAAAGAGTTATCCATTTTTCATTGAATAATACAAATCCTATAGGGAAGATTTCAATGTGGGGTGTCCCTGAGAGAGTGGAATGATCGAAACTTTTTGGGGGAATTTGATGAACATCTTGATGTGAGATTTAACTTACTACTTCTCATGTCAC
The DNA here is from genome assembly GCA_963277665.1 of Viscum album. Classification (NCBI taxonomy): domain Eukaryota; kingdom Viridiplantae; phylum Streptophyta; class Magnoliopsida; order Santalales; family Viscaceae; genus Viscum; species Viscum album. The sequence goes on from OY728158.1 coordinate 440,284,817, forward strand.
ACTCTCCCTCATGCTTCATCCAAACACCCAAACCTAAATCTCTTTTTTACCAGAGGATCTTATGAAACCGACCCCTATTGATGGGTATACAGGAACAAAAATAGTTGTAGAGGAACTAGTTATAAGATTTTCATTTGTGGAAAAAGTAGATATATGGACAACTAGAGTTGAGCTTTCTAGGGTGACCACCTCAAAATCATGAGAACCGTCAATTGTATATGGGGTCCACATCCATGTATCGCAGTGGTGAAAACACAAGAGCACGATATGAAAGCGCCTTGAAATCCCTAGGGACCTCAATTGTATATGGGGTCCACATACTAGTATTCCACTGGTGACAACACAAAATAACGATATGAAAGTGCACTACTTCCATAAGTTTATTTCTTTATAGAGCTACATTTTTTGTTTCCTGATCAAGATGATTGATCTGTTTTCTGTTTGAACAATTATGGGTGTAGAGGGAGCTTTCCAATGGGAAATGGATAGAGGATCCAGAATCCTTTTTTTCAATAGGGTCTCTAGTCCATGCATAGCTAGCTATTTAATATGATCAGGTATAGGACTCTAGTATAAATTTAGTTGCATCTATAGTTGGAATCTTGGGCGGGATTGTACAATGGGTTGATAGGGACAATATTATTGAGTTTCTTTCAAGTGAGGATAACTAATCTCTTAATATAAATACCCACTCATACAACATGACACTGGAAGAGGATTGTACCACTAGTCTCTTAGATTCATATGAAGAGTACGATCCAAAAGATCCTAAGGAGATGGAAAAGTCCGACGCTCCTCCGGTCGAGGAAAATTAGATTATCTAGTGATGGTTATGGAAGTATTTCAAATGCTTCATTGAACAAAACTTTTAATAGTAATGGGTGATAATGATGGGTTCTATACACCATAGGATGAATAGTTTGTGCATAGTAGGGGTTGATTCTTGAGGAATTCATATGCTTATCCATGACAATATCACAAAAAATATTGGGGATACACGTCAAAACCTATACTTTGGTTGGTATCAGGATAATTCTCAAAGCATTAGAAAGTTAAAGGAGGCCAATGATGTGGTCTGATCCTATAAGAACAATCGAACTAGAGTCACTCATTCATTTCTACCCAATTAGTTCTCATCAAACAAATGAGGACCCATCAAAAATAATCCACAGAGGAAAAATATTATAGGTGTTGCGTTAGGTGGATAATCTTCAAACTGAGTAGGGCCGAGCACAAAACTAGATAAGATGAACTTCACCCATAAAATTATGAGGTGGAATTAGAGCTCAAAAAGAGGCAAATATTCTATAGTTCACATGATAAAGATTTTTGTAGTTGAATACCTCATTCCTAGGATCAGAGCTATAGGGGATTTTTTTCCAGGATTTATGAGAGGCACCATCTTGTGTGTGTTCCCTTCAACTTCTATAATGCTAGTACATTAAATATATATTTTCTTTGAATGAATCCATTTTTTCATTTCATAAATTATTGTATCTCAATAATATTTGTGAGACAAATAATTACCAATACTTATGCTCATGTGGCTCATTCCCTATGTGAGATATAAGTGATGACCACAAAATTGTTAACATTGTATGGGAGTTCTAGATCATCATGGAACACTGAGAGACTATAATTAATGACAAACCACTATGGGAGTTCAGAAGTATACTGGTTGTGGCTTGATAATATTTCTCTCTGAGCAGCCAAATTTCCATTACCGACATCCTCTAGTGCACGAACATGATAACTCTATGTGATTTTTAGACGATCCGAACAAATGGGGAATGAATAATGTGACTCGAGATTCCAAAAATTCCAAAAACAGGGGGGATAAAATGGGGGTAAAAGTGATAGATATAAAATTTTCATAATTTTTCATATTTTTAAAAAATTATTTAATCCCTTTGAATAATTAACTTAGACTAATTTGATCCATTTTAGTATTTTTGGTTATTTTTTGGAATATTTTTAAAAATTACTTAATTGAAGCAATTTTAAATTTTTATAAAGTATCTTCATTTCAAAAATAAATTTTAGAATATCAATCAAATTTATTTGATCCTTTTTTTAATATTCCTTTGCTAAGGGAATCAAAAATTTTATTTTGTTCCCATATACAATTATTATATATTAATTCCCTAAAAAATCCATCATTGTTAAAAACCTTTTGGGCAAAGAGTGTGGGCCCATGATCTAAAAATTCTTAAGAAATCATGAATCAAAACTAAAATTTATGTTTCTCTACCTCAATATAAAAGAGGAATGATATTTGAATTTAAATAATAAATTCAATAAAGTTATGTAATTATTTTGGTGGCCATTGAGTGATAAACATTGATTGATGATTTCTAGAGTTATCGGCCCAAATAAATAATACTCATTATAAATTCTATAACATATTAAAGATGGGTCCTATTAATGTAAAATATTGAGGTGAAATAGTGAATTCAATTTTGATCATTTTATAAAAACAGATCTTTGTGTGATTTGATTACATGGTGGAAGAAACAGGGGCCATCATTGTGAAGAAATATTCTTGATGAGATGCTTTTACACCATCTTTATTTTAGTCTATTATATTTTAATTATATTTTAATTTAGTTTCATTTTCAATATGATTTTAATTTTTTTAAAATAAAATATAATAAATGTATAGTTTTAATTTTTCTTTCTTATTCCACACACACCCCTTATTTTTTTCTTTTCTTTTCTTCTCTTTCTTTCTAATTACACCTTTTTCCTCTCCACTATGATCTATAATAATCCAGATCATGAGTAACATACCTAAAGAATATCCCAAGGGAGTAATATGGTTCATAAAATTAAGGAAATGTATTTTATATTATTTTAATTAAATATATGGATAATTTAGAGTGGGTTTATTCTTTATTATCATTTTGTAATGTTTAAAATCTTAACCATGAACCATTTTCCATAGATCCAGGAGGTTGATTGATGGTGTTTTTAGAGATCACTAATTACATAGATCATTTATAATTAGGGTATATTTTGGTGTCCAGAAATACATTTCAGTGTGTTCACTAAGTATATTTTATGTTTTTCAATGAATGTGCTCCCCAAAAATATTCTCGGGAGAATATACTTTCGTCTCTAATTCTATTCTTATTAACATTTCATGGTAATTTAGAATTGAATTATAATTTCATCTTATTTTAGAAATTCATTTATTTTATTAGATTATATTTATTTCATAAAGAATAAAATAACCAAAATAATTATTTCTTAGGTGATTTATATTATATAGGTGAACAAACTGGGAATGATCCTTAAGTGAGATGACCATTTTCATCAATTCTACTGTCGAAGGAACAAACATAAATTTACTGATGCAACACACAATGAAAACAGTTCATAAAAACTATCACCATTATTTGGGATCCAATCAAAATCATCATTTACTTTTTATATTTTCACATATTTGATATACATTATTGAGTATTATAAAAAAATAAAAATGCCTTCAAGGATTGTATTCATATGATATTTTTCAATTCATGAAAAAAATACTCTCAGGTGAAAGAACCAGTAATTAAAAATGATAAAGTTGTGGATCTCTGAAAAAAGGTCAATGAACTCACTAAACAATCTAAATGAATGATAAAAGGGAATGACACTAGAATTTAATTTCATGAACTAGTAGAAGAGGATGATAAAGTAAAAAATGATTTCCAATGTCTGAATAACAAAGTACCACATGCCACCAAAATTCCCCAATTTTACTAATCTCATAAATGATGTTGGGGGAAACATGAGGAGGAGGCCAAAATACTGATTGAATTTTAAAAAATTATGGTGAGTCCAAAATACCATCCTTCATCTACTAAGATTCTACTACCAGTGGCAATTACCATTGAGGTAGATATTGAATCTAAACATACTAATGTATATAATCCTTTCTTTGAATCTATATATATTTACATTATAGAATATAAAATTGGCATCACTCCCCATTTTTTAGTTATATAGAAATATAAAATAATTGATATAAATTTATGTAATAAAAAAACCAAGATTTTTACCTGTTGAAAAACATGTAGAGATCCTGGTATTGACTAAAATATATATGAGGAACCCCATCATAAAGTGATATGAGTTGACGAGCTAGAGGAATTCATGAGAGATGATTATTTTATGAAATGAAAGAAATTAATTTATAAAAATTCAAATTTTAATCATGTGATTATTCAGGATTACTTCCCCTTTTATGTTTTATCTCCCACATCCCATGTGAAGACAAACCTGGAATAATTTGAACAAGTAACAACCATGAAGGAGGATGATCCCTATATCATTCAACCCTTAGCATGAAATATATAACTAATTATGAGGGGGGTTTACACTATTCAAGAACCATTCCTAATGTTCATGGATGAATCTCATTTTGGGAAAAACCACATGATTTTATTCAAATAAAAGAATCTTCATCCACCGTCTAACCATGGACAACAGTTTGTATTGGCCTCTCATGTTAGTAAAAATTTAGGTCCCACTAGAGGGATTGTACCTAAAGTATTAATTTTTTTTCATTCTATTACTTCCAATTTCAATCATAGGAATTTATATTTCATTTTTATTTTTATGATTATTCCAACATCCTTATTACTCAATAAATTCTTTTTGAGTATAAATTAAATTGATCCTTGGGATTAATTAAGAAATTTTTGTATAGGTCCATAATGGAAAAAGGGAACACCAAAATAGTGGAATAAAGAGGACTATACTTTATATTATATGGATTTCACTTTTGATTTTTATTTTTAAAATACCTATTTTTTCCAACTAAATGTTTTAAGACTTAAACTAGAAATACTTGCCCATAATTGAACTATGCTTTACCAGACTTATCAAAGAGACACATGTTTCCAATAAATCCTATAATTCAATTATTTACATTCCAATGTTAATGAAATTGAAATAAGTAAAATAGTAAATTTTATTATTAATTTATGCATCATTATTAAAATCATGACTCGTGATTTGAGGTAATTTATGGATTCATTTAAATGAAATTTACCAAAAAAATCCATGCTATGAATTTCTATGATTTTTCAGAATTGATTATTTATTGTTCATAATTCCTTTAATTATTTCAAATAGAAAATTTATCATTCCCAATAGGATTTATATACCATATAATCTATATTTATTCATCATTGTATTTCATTAGTGATATTGGGACATGTCACCTTCAAAAACATTCACATTAACTTGTGAAAGATACGATTATTCATTAACACAATTAGAATTATTTAAGAATCTTTTGGAAAAAAATTATACTTTAAATCACACTTTTACATCAATAATTATTTTAACTATAGAAGCCATGAATTACATTGTCGTGGATGATCCACATTTCAAGCCATTTTTATCAATTCCTACTCTCCTATGAGTATTTTCATGGTCATTTAAAATTGATGTGTGGGGGTAAAGGGAGTTATGGAAAAATTGATGGGATCAATTTTAATAAATATCTAGTGGAGAAATATTATGGGATTAATTAAATATTTTTGATTCATTCTATGTAATTAAAAGTTTTCTTTTATTGAAAAAAATAAAAAAGTAATGGGTCATACCATAACTTAATAAACAATAACCATCACTAGGATATTAATTTTATTCATATGTTTTTATGTGGTGGATATGACAATTATTCTATGAATAACCATCCAAAAATTAAAAAATAAATAAAAACTAATTAAAAAGAAAAAATTATAAAACTAGTGAATATTTCAAGAAGGATCACAAATCATTCATTATGATTTATTGGATCATAACTTTGACTTTGAGCGTTGGGGAAGAGGGAGATTATATATTGAATGGATAATTTCATTACATATTTATTTTTGATATCATACATTATACATTAGAGATAAACCTCCTCTTTGTGCCTTAATTTTAAAACATCAATTTCTACTATCCTTAATCCTCAATGTCATTTGAGCTATTATTGTAGAGTACTCATGATTTCATGTTCCTTTTTATTTAAAAAGTGTATAAAGTAATTCTATTACAATCCAATGGATATTGATAATTTATTATTCATAAGATAATAACAAAACTTGAATGGAAATAGGAGTGATAAGAAAAAATATTCAAAGGATAGGTAAATCATGACATGTCATGTTTAATAATAATGAAATTAAGAGCATGAATGAATTAAATGAGAAGTTCCATCATTTCATAAAGGTATAAAGAAAAATACAAGAATTTATTGTTTCATTAAAAATTGGAAATTAAATTGATATTTTATATTTACTTATGAAATTTTTATTATCCATGGAAAATTGTATGATTTTATTGATTTTTAATTTTAATATACGTAACATTGTTTCCATCAACATTCTGTGTTGCGATTTTATGTTTGAGGACTAGCATGTTTATGTGTGAGGGAATTGACAGAGATAATATTTTCATAAATTATCATATGTTTTAAATGATTTAATCCCTTAAAATTAATCAATTTTAGGTTATTTTTTACATTTTAGTATTTTTGGTGAATTTGGGGCTTAATTTTGAAAATTTCATAATTATGGAAATTTAGTAATTTTCATGTATGTTCCTTATTTTGACCAAAAAAATTTCAATATTTATCTAATTTGTGTGATTTTTTTATAATTCCTATGTTTGTGGGATTAAAAATTCTATTTTATTTCCATAGCCAATTAGAATATATAGTTGAATAAAAAAATACATCAATGTTAAAAACCTTTTGTTGGACATCATGTATCCCACCTCAAAAAATGTGGCATAACTCTTTCTTGAAACAACCAACTGAGTTTATTCATCCTAGATATGAAATATGACTCATAGGCATGTATAAAAAATAAATTCCATAGACATAACAAATAGTTAAGGTGGAAATTTAATTGTATAAATTGAATGAATTTTTTGTATTTGTTAGCCAAAAATAGTCATACACATTATAAAGTTTATAACATCCACTATACACATTCCATTATTTTAAAATTTAGAGGGAAGATTAAAAATTCAATTTTGAGCATTAAAAAATAACACCCATTGGGTGATTTGATGAAATGGTAGTGAAAAGAGGAGAGTTATTTTAGAAGACATATTTTAGTGTTGAATCTACTACCCCATATTATTTTATACTTTAATTTTTTCTATTTTACTATAATATTATTTCACTTTTATTTTTAATTTTTTTAGTTTAAATAAAATCTAATTCATATAAATTTTTTATTTTTGTGGCATATTCCACACACACCCCTCTTTTCATGTATTATTTTATTTATTTACTTTTATATTCAAGCCCATTACTCTCTACTATTATTTATAATACTCATAATCATGGGTAATGAACCATAGAAATATAGAAATAGAGTAATCTATTACTTGAAAATGAGGAAATTTCATTTTTTTACTTTGAGTTTACTCAATGAATAATTTATAGAGAGGGTTAACCTCACTATAGTTGTATATAATTTATCTTCTTTTTACGTAACTATTTTCCCTCGACGGATGGTGTTCTTGGTGATCGCTAAGAACATATTTCATTTATAACTAGGGTAGATTGAGGTGCGAAATCATATGATGGAGTGTATCTACTATGTACATTTTAAATTGGACAATGAAGATGCTCCAAGAAAATTATCATGTGAGAGCATCCCATCTTCTATAATTCAACTATATTAAGCATTTATGGTAATTTATAAATGAATATTAATTTTTTATTCATTTTTAATTTAATTTATTTTCATAAATTCTATTTCTTTCCAAAAACATAAAATAAAAAAATTTATGTTTTCATATGGGCATTACATTAAGTATGTAAACAAACTGGGAAAGCGACTCAACGGACACGACCCTAGTCAGCCATTTTGTTGCACTATGAAAACATATAAATTTGTTTCTCCATGACCTATAATGGGCATGTGTCAATAGGAATTTTTTTTATTATGTTCGAAACACAATTTCTACACTACTATTATGAAATGGGGATAAAAAAATTAGGGTCGATTGTTGACTATGATTTAAACACATAACCTAACTCATAATGTCTTCTTAAGACTTCAGGAACATTGGACATGGAAGGTAGGTGATAAAATGTGGCATAGCTAGACCATTAGGGGGTCCATTCAGACATGATTGAGGATTTGTATCCAAATAAACTGCATGCAATGAATGGGAGTAGAGTGATGGGAATTTTGAATGGATTCCAACACACTTAGAAATACGACCCAATGTATTAATGTGAATTTGGGTGAGTGTATTGGTATGAGAAAGATAAAACCTACTTTCTATGTGAGAATCATCTTTGATGATAAGAAATAGTGAAATATCTGAACAATGTGGTAGATGACCAGTATCTGGAAAGTAGATATATGTGAGGGACCTGGATGCCTTTAAGTTTTATGACATTAAAATGAGGATGATAAACATATAGTTTAACATCATACATTGATAATTATGCATGGAAAATTTTAAAAACATATGATCAAGACATGTCCCACCATATAACATCTTGTGACTAGGAGGTTTCACACAGTTTAAGGTCGTACTGTAGGGACAATGACCATTAGATTAATTTCATGTTTCATCGACCATAATAAATGTCTATTTATAGAATATTTTTATGGAGTAAATAAAATAAACCCAATATGAATAATCCAATAGAGGATTTCACATCATTCAAGTATTAGTGAATAGATGGGAAGGAGTAAATTTGAGAGTTTCAAGGATGGATAAATGGGGTATTGGTGAGTAAGGGTTGACCATTGAGTATGGTTGAAATAGAGGGACCATTACTATACCAATGAAGTGTGGGTAAATAAAATTCTCAATCAATTGTTGGCCATGTTCAAAATATAGGATATGTAGTTTGTTTCTGAAGATCCCTTAGGGCATTGAACCATAACAAGAGATTATAAACCAATGGCATGAAACCATAGCTGTTATGAGGTCTGTATGGATGTTTGATGTGGAGGAAATATAAACCAAAAATGACCTCAAGTGAGGAGTACCAAATAACAAGAATTAGGCCTAGGATATGTATATTGTTTAAGGTTATATAGCATAGACCATGATGAATAGTTTAAATTCATGATTCATGGACTATGAGAGAAAATTTCATTCAAAGGATATATACATGTCTCAGAATAGATAAAACCCAACATGAATGAGCCAAAAGAGCCTCATAAACCATATAGACACATTAAGATTAACATCATATAGTTCAGGGACATAGATAATGGATTGTTTCAATGACGAGGGGCAAAATATTTGAAGGATTTTTCGGATGGGCCCGATGATGAAATATATGGGTGTCACTATGTATCCCATAAGGATTGGGTGTCAATCCCATAATAGTTTTTTAAAAAAACTTATAAGATGTGCAATATTGATAGGTTCAAACACAATCATGGGTGGGGAGTGAGGTATACCAAAATTATCATGGGGCTACCTGAACTTCTTCATTGTATGACTAAAATTAAATAATGTTCATTATGTAAATTGAATCTTAGAATATTGTCACATAGTTCAGACCATGAGAAATATTTTAATGTCATGTAATTTGGACTAAACTGTGGCCATGGGGCCAAATTATGTTTTATATAAGGATGACCTCGATGTTGAAATGGTTGGGTGTCACTACATATCCCTCGAGGATGGGAATCAATCCACATATAGTTCGTTGAATCCTATTATGTTTAATTTCACTATATAAGGATGAATGTGAACTATCATGAAAGAAATAAAATGACATGCATGGGCCTGATATTTATGATATGGGTATCACTATGAATTTTATATGGATGAGATACAGAGAAGAGGTTATTTTATTTGTAGTGATTGTGATAGGTTTTGAAATCAATGTGTCACTTCATATTCTGTACAGACATGAATCAAGCCTTAAATATTTTATGAAAATTAAATATCCATGTGTACGACTGATCTAAACACTGAGAGAAGTTATAGTAGGTTACCGATTCTAAGAGAAATGATGTCATTATTTAAGGACATATGACAAGACCAGTCATTGATGTTTAACATCATGTGGTAAAAAAACTGGGTTCTATGTAGTTTATGATCATGTGTCTAGGATCAGAAGGGGGTTGAGTACTTCTGAGGGATGTGAATGGAGTGATAGTAATAACCTCAAGTAAACAAGAACTAAGAAGGAATTCTCCATGTAACATATGTGCATAGAAGATCAGTCCAATGGGCCTGATGATGGATGTATATATAGGAGGAATAAAAGATTAAATGTCTCAACAACACTACTTATCCCATAAGTATGGGAATAAATCATTATATAGTTCTTACAAATGGAATTATTGGTGAAAAATTCTAGGGTAAAAATCAAATCAAGGAAGGATATAATGTTTCTAATGAGTTTATACTCATACAGCCAGGATGCTGATTTTTTACTTAGTTTATAAAAGATTGACTAGGACATCAATTTTTAAAAGATTATGTTCATGAATCTCAGAATATGATGGATCTTATTTTATGGACATGGATTTTGGACCATGTATTGAGTCATCTAAATCCAAAATGTAGTGTCCTTAGGAAAACGTTGCGAATGAAGACTAGTAAGGCCCAAAATCACAGAAAATATTCATTAGAATAATGCTCCTACAGTTCAAATTCATGGTGCATATACTATAATAGGAGGAATACAATAAAGGGATATATATATATAATGTATTAGAATAAAACTAATGTGAATGAATGAATGCAATCCCAACACATCCAGAAACAACTTCAACGAAATTACACACACCATTTAATGTCATAATTCTAGTACTTGAGCACCTAGTTTAAAATAATGTTCTTGGGATGTGGATACATTCCTTTTAAGGTCATGAAAAAAGGACCATAAATGTTGTTCAATTTAACATCATGAAAATTATATGTTGAAAACATAGTTTAATGTCATACTGTGAGGATTATTGTTGTTACAAAATTAATCGTCATGCGACTAGGACCCTCTTTGTTACAAAGTTTATCATCATGCGATAAGGATGAAGGATGTCGTAGCTCAGACTCTTATAGAAGGATTGGCTTGGGTATTTTAATGTCATATGGAAATTACATTAGTTGTCTTGTGAATAAAATCTTGAGGAACATGGAACTGTTTAGATGAGTGATGTGATGCCTACTTGTGGTGAACAAAGAGTATGCACTATTGGGATAGTCCTTATGAATGGTTTGCAGTCCTTACAAAATGGGTTCCAACAATGGTGGACTTCTACTATGATTCATTTTTTTTAGAGATCCAATACTATATCTCCATGTAGGAATGAATATAGGATAGCATTCTTGTTGAATGCTTTTACAATTTTGTTATGGTTCCCCTTTAGATTTCACAAGGCTCACAACCCACAATCATCATGGGTTTTTAGTTCATTTAGATGATCCAAATCTATTATGTCTTATGTTTCCAAATCATAGACAGATGTTCAGTGCGATGGAAACTAGATCTTGATGGGAAGGAAAACCATTGTTCCACACACTAGGGAATATGGAGTCACTAGGGTGGAAATTTAGGTTATTTTCTGATAATCCCATATGGTTTTGGGGAGCATGTATGGCCAAATTTTCTTATTTTGGGCCACAATCATCTCCATAATTAATGAGATGGTTTTTTTGAACAACTCAATTTTCCCATTTTCATATCCATAGTATTGGGAAGTATGGTTGGACTAGATTTTGTACTTTTCATAAAATTTATTCATATTTTATAAACATATGTTTGTTATGTTTCCATTGAGAATAGCATGAGGGACTCTTAATCGGTAGATGATGTTGGAGCTTACTAATTCAATGACTGATTGGGATTTGAAATCCTTCAGAGGGGTAACTTATTCCCACTTTGAGAAGAAATTTGTTGTTGTTAGAATGAACATTCACTAGAATGATAAAATTGGTGTATATGTTCCCATGATGTTGAGTCCTTAGAATGCAATGCGCCAAGATTACTTAGTAGTTTAGAGGGTCTCTAGTGGTCAATGTCGAAAAAGATGGTTTGATCTGATACAAATGGAACCTCTAGGAAGACTCTATATAATCATGGGAAATGGTGGACCCAAAGTTTCCCATCCATAGAATATGGTTGGAGATATTCAACCCTACTTGGTGAGCACCATAGAACCCATCATGAACTTATTTCATAACCAAGGGAATCAAAAATCATTATATTAAACAGATGAGAATTCCTTCCATCCCATGTTTATAGATAGTATGCTCGAGGTCAGTTCCACTCTAGAGGGTGAACTGAGTTACTCACCGATGGATCTATTCATGGTTGGATTTGTCTACAGTGAGAGTTCCATGTTGGGGATACTCAGTGATGGTATGTGTCAAATAAAAGGATTCTTCAACTGTGGGGGATTCAGAGGAATCGACATGAAAGCATCAACTGACAGATGGTTTACATGAAGGTTGTCATCATTATTTAATGTGATGGAAGATATGACCATTCAATCATCGTTATTAATGATTAGATCATCCTGATTAAGATTTCCAAGAGAAGCATCTATACAGGTCCATGAATCGGCTCGACTATCTGTGACTGGGGAAAATGGGTCACTTATTACTGAGAAAGAAAATGGTCCAACAATTGGTGAGTGTTCTTGATATAGGGAATGATATCTAGATTCAGGATGATGAAATCAGAATTTAATTTATTGAGGAAAAACATAGAAACCCCATTCACAATAATTTAAGGAACTTAATTCTCAAGAGACATTTCAATACATGTAATTTGATCATGATACTCTACCTTTTTGTTTGATTAACATACAAATATCATTAATGAGTACAGTCGGATGACATGTGTTGGGGAGAAGAAGATGATTCTCAAACCCACACTACTGTGCATGGGATCATTGAACCTTCTAGATTTTGGACTCTGGGAGGCACCATCGAATTGTATCATCTAACATGGTACATCCTGATCCACTAAGATGATGACCTTATCAGGAAAATCCACATCAAGAGGTGCTTCCCCAGGGGTCCTGGCGAGTGGTTAGAAAATCTTATAGTTCTTGACCATTTCTGTAGAACTCACCTAATGTAAAAGGGCTGAATAATCACAAGAAGCATGCTAGCCGGGCTTCTAACAAAGGCCAATTCAAGATATACATTAGTAGATCCACATGAGACACCAGTTATACCTTATGATTTAGCAAAAAATGTTGTAACTTCTACTCTTCATAAACCATTCTGAGGAACCAATTCTAAATAATATAATTTCAAGATATTTTTTCAAGTATAATGTTATTGGGATATTATAAATATTTCTTTGTCCACTACTTCTTCTTATGAGAAAGGAGGAAAATGAGGGATCATTCTAGAGTAGTCATGTTGAAGACTTGATTCATCCTTGGCATGGGTGGCATCAGAATAAGAGTCTTTAACAGGTATTTCATTATTTTATTGAGGTGGGTCTACCACTCTTCATACCACTAGTATACCAGACCTTTATTTATTATCCTAGAAATGGTATTAGAATAGATTTACATATATTTCAGGAATCAGTGTCTATAGGATAAGTGGACTTATTGGCCTGAGATCTCCTAGAGGTTTCATGAAGTGACATTGAGCATATGTACTTTATATTCTCTAGGTAAATATTGATGCATAATTATCATACAATGAAATAGATGAATATTAGAGATGTAACCCCAAAATCAAATTTCACATTGTACATCATAACTTGATTAGACATAAAGAAGCTGGAAACTATCCTGATGTCTCTATGATGGTCCTGATGCTGGCTGGAATTGAACACCAAATCATCTATATAGAATTCATCTTGTATTCCATGGTTTGGATTGAATATTTGGTTCATGTATCTATGATATGTATCTTCTGATTTCTTAGGACCAAATTAAATCGTCTTATATAATAATGTACCATGTGGAGAATTTATTTTGGTACACTCTATTTATTCCGGATCCATTTAGATATGGTTATACTAGGAGTAAGAATTTATTAATGAGAGATCCTAGAATCTAGTTGTTACATCGATCAACAAATTCTTCACTAGAAGGGAAAAATCATCCTTTAGATCATGGTAGTTAAGACTACGAAAGCAAACACATACTCTGATATGGCCAGTCTTCATCATAAACGGGATAATTCTTGGTCTCCACATGGGTTACTAAACATCCTCGATGAAGCTGGATATCATAATCTTATCATCTATGACATTGGTCATGACACCATGAGATGGGCACATCTTTCTAGGAGGCTTCATGAACCTGTAATGACTTATAGAAAGACCAAGATAGTGGATGGATACCTAAGGGTCCATCCTTAGAACATCATCAAAGATCTAGGAAAAATAATCATGTTGTTAGAAAAAGAGTCCAGATATTTTTGTTGACTCCATTTAGGAATGGCTACATTGATCATCATTGGTCTTAGAACTACCTCAATATAAATATTCACTTGAACAAACTCATAAAAGGTGGTTTATGTGCCTTCCTCAAATGATGTAGGATAGTCTTCCAAATAATATTCATTGTTTGAGGCATGGGGATCTTTGAGAGGATGTGATATGTATATGATAACAGATTCTAATGGAAATCTAGTTCGAACTTTGGTGGAAGTGGAATCATTTCTAAGAGACTCCTTCTCTACAAAAATCACGGTGATAGAGGATTTCATACTAATTCCATTAGGCCTTCGACCACATGGTCCAACCTTGATGTCAAAGAAATGGTGACATATCAACTTGTGATTTTTCAACCCAGCTCAGTGGAACATGAATGTCCAACGTATAGTTATAGACATTGGAATAACATCTCGATACCTAATAGGAGTAGGGATTTCTAGTATTACTAGATCTAGTACCATATAAAACTATAAGGTAATCCTATGGAATTATTTAAACCTAGGAATGTGTCCCCCATTCATCTCAGATATAATAAAAAATTATTTATTACTGGCATTGTACCTCAAAACAATTGGAGGATTGTTTTTTTATCTAGATCCATCGACAAGGTAGCTGTGGTGGAGGGATACTCTACCACATTAGTCTGCACCTGATGTTATTTGTTATTGTAGAAAAACCATAGATAAGTATTCACAAGATGAAAAAGGATAAGAGTAAACTTGGAGTATGCCTAATTGACCATTGAGGGGGAACATGAGGCATTGGGGATACAAGTAAGGTATAGTTGTGTGATGATGGATCCAGGGACTACCCATTAATGTGTGGTAATTGTTGTCCTCTGAGACAACCTTGAATTCATTTTCTACTACCAATCATCCAAATTGTGTCTTTAAATGGATCATACCATGTGGTATCTATTTGGTCCTATCAAAACCTAGAATCTTCTGGCATGAGTGGATCAAGTGTACTTATATGAATCATAACCTATTGTGCATTGGGGTTTGAATTAGATTGATCCCAGATCATGTTTTATCTTGAAATAAATGACCTCCACTCCATTGAACTAGTATTCTATGTACGTAGGTATAACGTGACCCTATATGGGATTACTATCATATAATAATGAGAAGGAGATTAAGGATTGTAATTCTCACTTCTTGACCTCCTCATTGTAGATTGTCTATGTGGTCACAACCTCAATTTCAAACTGGAAATGGATTTTCATGGATTCTCCAATAGATTCATGCATAACTTCATATAGAATAAGATCCTTGAGGATTGATAGAATTTTGGGAATTATAGATATATTCTTCAACACATCATAAATCAATTCTAGGAATATATTTTTACCTAGTGGAGGTCCCTTTTTGGTTGGAAGCGTGATGGGAACTGATGGATGATCTACTTGATTCCATTTTCTGATGGCTATGTACTAATGCTCAATAGAAAATATTAAAAGAAAAAAATAGAATGAAAATATGATAAATGGGGCCTAAATAGATGTGGTCAATCATAATGTGATTTCGGTTGTTCTCCCAAATGAATTGTCATGGCCAGTGGTGGCAGTGGATCTAGTGGATCGAGCTTGAAGGATTGTGCCTACAAAGCTCTATGCAATTCTAGATGTATGGTATCATTAGCATGTGCATCCTATAACAAATAAATGGACATATCATTATGGTATCTTTAATATCCATGGATTCTTATTCTATGGCACCAACAAGGGAAATTAGGAGGGCTCACCTAATATTCATCATCTTCAGGGATTTATTGGGATCCACCAATTTGATAGTATTCAAAGAGACACACTCTCAATCATATTCAGAGGATAACTGCTTAACTGGATAGACTGTGGGAGTGATTCAAATCTCTAGAGGCATATAGTCACTGAGAGTATGAGATGACTTCCTCATTTCCAAGGGACTCTTATCACCCTTATTTCATCATTTCCTAATCTTCTAATATATGTTTGGTTAAGAGGTTAACACCGAAGATGCTGATGAAGGAGACCCACTGGTGTCGGTTGGATTTGGAGGCTGAAACATAAACATATGACGTCGTGGGAGCGAGATACTTCCCTAAAAGCCCAAAAGTCATCGTATATCTGATTCCAATCACTATATACCTTCTTCAATTCACCAATACCATCACTATAACCATTAGGATTGGTAAATATATGTTTTAATTATGAAGGAACTTCACCCAGCATAACCACACAATATTTCACATGATCCTAGACTTAATCCTTTAAAATAAATCACTTTTTATAGTATGTCCAAGGATCTTATGGTTAGGACAGTGATCAGGGAAATCAGTGAGACCGAACTCATGGGGGTTTCTATACTCTGGTTATTTTAGTACCTCTTATTCCATAGTAATGTGGAAATAACATGTAACCTTGTACACTAAGAAGAAGTAGATTAAATATATCCTATCTGGAAGAGGAACTGTAATGGACTTATAACGACCCAATTTTAGCATACATAGGGATTATATAATTTTTTAGAAATACATAAAAATTTACAAAAAATACACCAAATTGCTATATTAGTTTAGTGCATTGGAAACATGGACACATAATCTTTATTAAATAAGTGAGATATATCATCTCTCACTAGTTACTTCTTGAGATGATTACTTATTTGACACATCATACCTAATACATATCTTTGTAACATTAGGATTGAATAATATAATGGGGCGTGATGAAATGATTTGTAATGGTAAGAAATTGTGACATATAAACATAAACATGGGAAGATGTATATGATAATGTTATCACAACATTATAATATCACACACCATATATTAAAGATCATAAACAAGAATAATTTTAAAAGCATGGTATTTTATAAGACACGATTCATGTGGAAATAAATAACATAATCCCTGAAAACATAACATAAGAACAAGACAGGGAATTTGTGGAAAATAGATAAACACGTAAATTGATTTCTATTATAGTCAAGGTATCACTTCTAGGGCTATGTTAGTATAATGAGTTCACTCCGCATACCATAGTGGTAGTTAGGGATCACTCTCGTGTCCATAGTAGTGTTATGATTTAAATCCAGATACCATATTGGTTGTGATGGTTCACTCCCATCCCTATATTAGTAGTCATTTTCTCCTCCAGGATCATATTAGTAGAATAATTTCAATCCCTATACCATATTCATTGTCATGGTTCAATATCAATGTAACACTAGCAGTCAATTTTTACTCCCAAGGCCATTTCATTAGTATCAGTTCAATACCCATAAAATCATGGTTGATATGGTTCACTCACATGAACATTTCAGTATACAAGGATCACTCTGGAAAAAAAATAATATTTTATCTCATGAGATATAAAAAATTACCCAATGCATTGGAGAGACATATAAGTCCCACCCATCTCATAATTAAATCATACAAACATATAACAAAAATAATAAATAATTATATCACAACCCCTAAAATTAAAAGGATATCACAAACATGTAATTAATTCAAAACCTATATCAATAGATACTGGTTTCATCATAATATCATCAATATCATAACGTGTGAAATGAAGTGGGTTTCAAAATCATATAACCTTTGAAAAATTAAAAGGATTCAAAAAAATATATCTTATAAAATAGAAACATGTTTTATAAACCTCATTTCATCGAAAAATAAACACATAAAAGAAATAATATGAATTGAAATTTATAATCATTACCCCATAATGGAATGAGTAACACAGATAAATGTCATTTTAGATAGGAAATTATTTTGAAATATCTTTAAAAATCATTTCATGATGAAAATATCATTTATTATTTAAAATAATATTTTCATAACATAAAACCATTTTAATACCATTTTCTTAAAATATATACTTGAAAACAGATAATGGAATGCTAGTGAAATATTTAAAACCCTTATCCCTTGAGAACATATCAAAAAGCGTGAATTAATAGTGACACACATTTTCCTTGAAAATTTAGAAAAGTTGATTTAAACCATTTTCAAAACCATTTAAAATTTTAAACTTATAAATGAAGATTCAAAACATATTGAAAACCATTTTTATTAAAAACAAAAGAAATAATCTAGAAAACATTTTGAATTTTTTTTACATGAATACATATAAATGAATCTACAAAACGTTTTTAAAATGATTTTATTGTGAAAATAATTTTAAAACATATAATGAAAAATTAAAATCATTGAAATAAATTTATTTGTAAAATTTTTTAAGCATATAATAGAAAATTTGAAATAAAATGTTTTAATCATAAAATATTTTTTGAAATATTTTAATAAAACCTGGATTTGAAGGAACATACATTTTTGACCAACGAGAGAGGTGTACTGAGGATTTCTTAATAACAAATCCTTTAATATCATAACTAAAAAAGAGTGGGCAATGATACCAATACATGTGTATATCATGAATAACCAAAGAATAGGATGTTTCATGGGAGTTATTAAGAGTTTAATGGTAAAATTTTATCAATGGAAACATTAGAGTGAACCTTTATTTTCCTATATAGACATTAAATCAATTTTGTGGATTACTTATTACATTATAAAAAACATTCCCAAATTCCCTATTATTTTAGTGTATTTGGAAACATGGAATACATTAATATATTTTTTTGAAATATCTTCAACATCTCTGATAAAAATATACTCTTTAAGTACCCCTTACTAAAACTTTTCCTTATAACCATGGAAAAATAAAATACCAGAAAAAGGCTCCTCTCAGATGCATAGTAAGAATAATAAAAGAAAATGTGTAAATATATTCTTGCTAATAATGGTATGAGAACATGATCATGAAAATATATGATTGTACCCTATATATCAATGATCATAAACATGAATCATGGAAAAAATAGTAGTTCATAACACATGAATCATAACGAAATAATTTCCATAATACATAATTTTATAAGAACAACACAAGACATGATATTGTCGAAGACACCTAAACATGAAACATTGTGAGATTGTATAAATAGTAGAAGGTTAAAATATTAATATAAGGACATAAAACCTGGCCCTTTAATAAAAATATAGACATAAAAATTTGGTCCATGCATAGAATTAAGGACAGGAAAACCAGGCCCACATAGAGAATTTTAAACATGAAATTCGGTTCATGAATAACATATATACCTCATGCGATATTAATCCTTACCCATTTAATTATAAGTATATATAGGTACCATACATCACATAATGAAAAAAAGAAATATGCATGTCTCAAGAACATAAATCATTCCTCATATCAGAAACCATTGAGTGAAATGGATTTCAAAATCATCATTCAACTGTATTATAACAATTAAAGAGAAATGCGGTTCATAAATAACACTCCATCATAAACAAAAACAATACATAGAAACAATAATAATGTAAATATTGAATCATATCCCAAGTAAAACATAACTAACATCAAATAATTTAATTTTTGATAGGAAAAAATATTGAGATAACTATTAAAAAAATTTCTAAAGGAAAATATACATTCTTCTATGAAAATTTTTTCAATACATGAAATGCAGTATAATTTTAAAAGAAAATAATTTCAATGAAAAAATCATATAATATTATAAGGGAAGATTCCAATAAATAGGGTGACATGATGGTATATAATACATTTATGTCATATAAGATAAAAAATTCTTCTCATTGGTGTTCCTGAAAAGTAAAAAATTACATCATATGGAAAATGACTATAAATTCCCATGAAAACATTTAATAAAAACTCAATTATTTGTAAAAATGATTTTTATCCATTGTACATGAATAATAAAAAATTATTGGAATTTTTTAAGAAACATGGTTGATAAATATACCCCCCCATAAATAAATTAATGATGAAAAAATATTACACCACGTCGTGGAGACGGTAAGCCATACGTACACATGTGCGGTACTTTCACTCTTTATAGGATGATTAAAAGGGAGAATATTGTTGCTCCATAAAAATAATAACATCTCAGAGAATATTTGATACCAGAGTTCATACATTGTAATTGAATCAACTAATGAAGATGAAGTTTAATAAGAAACTATTTTAGAAGTGGTGGTAAAAGGATTAGCTCTTCTTCTGCGATCTACCTCTAGATCTCCTCTTAGAGTCACTAAAATTGGTCTTTTGATGAAACCAAAAACTCTATAATGTTATTAGGGAAGTTGATAAGATAAATCATCACGTTATTATTATTATTTAATCTTCATATCAATTTGAATAATTGATAGAGGATATTCTCTTTTATAATTGAGGTGAGGGGAAATTTAAAAATACTTTAAATATTAAATTAATATAAATTTATATTAGATTCCAAATATATTAAAATTGAGTAATTTAGAATAAATGATGAATATGGGACAAAATACCCTCATCAATTTATTATAATACATGTTTATGTCAAAATATTAACAATATTTTTATATTTAACTATTAGTTAAAGACTTTGTCTTTTACCATAATAACAAGGATTTTTAAACATCAAGGTTAATACAGTTATAACAAAATTCATGATGAACCCAAAATAAATTATTGATGATATATTTAATCATATTATATTGTTTTTATTACATATATATTTTAATGAATTTTATATCATTTTAAAAAATATTATATATTGTAATGTACCATTTATGTCTATTGTGATAAAATTCAATACTTTTCATTTATAAATTATCATATTATCATGATAAATTCTAAAAACACCTCTAAAATCTCACTAATATATCAAAGTTATCTATAAAATTCATGGACTTCATTTATTATGTAAAACTATATTAATTTTAATTTTTTCAATATCTACAATTTTGTATTTCCATTAACTAAACAATTAATACATCATCATTATGAAAGAATTTAGCTAAAATATTTCTTCTCAAAAAATTTAAAAATAAATATTCATGATGATTATATTTTTTTTTATATTTCTTATCAAAATTTATTGTTGAATTTATATTATTGATAATTATATATTAAAATACTTTTACTTATTAAAATTATAAGTATGGCCTTTTTATCTAATCATTAAATAAAGTATAATAAAATTAATTTTGAAACAAATGTTGGTTAAAAAGGTTATAATTTTAGACAAAGTTAATTTTACTTTAATACAATGTATCCAATTTAAATTAAGACATGTGTTAGGGTATTTTTATTATATTATAAATTTTTTACCTTTAATTACTCAGAATATGCATACCTGTGGTTGGAAGAAATACTATAGTAATTATTCACCATAAAAATAATTAGATCCTATTATAAAAAAATATTACTAATTAAAAAAATGTATTTATTACTTCCAAATTCAATTTAAATACGTGATTAAATTTTGTTTAACACTAATCCCACTGATGTGGTGAGAATTCAGATAATAGAGTCATTCAATAGATCAATAAGTTTTTATATCTCATTTCATTATAAAAATGATTCCAAAAACCTATATTAGATTAATATATTTATTATTCATATATTGTGATGTTAAATATAAATTTAAATCAAAATAAGTATTTAAATGAAAAAGGAATTTTTTCAGAAAAACCCATTATTTTTTCACCATTCATCAAAAAAAAAAGATACTTGTTAGAAAAATACTGAAAAATTACTGTAAGATAATTTTAACATTAAAAATTAAAAAACGATGTTTATGTTAACAGTTATAATTTTAAAAATTTCCTGAAATCAATTTTATTACTATTTAAATAACGGTATAAAAACAATTTTGTCAAGATAATAGTATTTCAAAACACATAAAGATCATACAAAAAATTCTTATGTTTCTCATTTTTATTTGGATTTTTAATAAAAAACAATTATAAATAATATTTTAAAAGTATGTATCACTATTTATATTACCATATTTTATGGATTTGTTATAACTCTCTTATTTAAATAAATATAATAGTAAAGTGTTGTTTCATAAAAACTCAGTGTTGTGTGTAATATAAAATATGTCACCGTTGTGTGTTTCACAAATAAACCATGGTGTTTATTATGACGTAATAAAATATTAGTGATTTTATATAATTATATAAATATATATTCAGTGTTATGTAAAGTGATGAATATAAAATATAATAAATTATTTCAAAAAAAATAAATTCACAAAATATAGGGGATTTACATTTGACCCCACATAAATTGAATATCTCTCTTGAAATTCGTTTGGGATAAGAATTGATTAATACATGATAGTTTCCTTCAGAGAAACCCACATCATAAAAATTAATTCTAATTTTTTTTTAAAATTTTAATGTTGGAAAATAACTGGTATCCAAATTAAATCATAAAAAGGTTTCTATTAAGGGAACATATGTAAATATTTGGGCATGGATGAAAATTGTAAATAATAATAGATGTTGATAAATATTGCTGATAATAAGAAAGTGGTGGTCCAGATAAAGTTGAAAATTACTATACAATAAATTATGGAATTTGGAAATAGGACATTGATATCATATAAAATGATGATAATATGACACCCTTTCACACCACCATCCCTTTAACTATTGTTGAGTAATATTAATGAGGAGATATACTTTCATGATTTCCTCATAATCCCACCCTATTATCAATTACTTCTTAATTTCTACATTAACTATTAATCTAAGAAATAAATTAGAAGTTATCATTCCTAAAGATTTGACAGATCATGATATCCATAAATAGAATTATAGGTCATTCCATCAGTCTTCATCACAAAAAAATGGTTTTCACAATTTAGAAAATATTCATAATTCCACATATAGTGAGGCAATACATTGATTGAACAAAAATTAACTAAATTTTAAACGAAACATTCCATTAATGGATAACCTTATAATACTTCAAAAATATGAAAATCCAATGCATTTTAAAGTGGTGCACATAATCAGCTAAACATTTATCACTCATATATGATGCCGAAGTTCTGGGTTTCCACATTCTGGAAATGTTAATATCAATATCATTTTTTCTAATAAATCATTGTAATTTCCTGATTTACAATATATAATTATTGATAACATGAATTTTTCCTTATTATAATGCCTATTTTATATATTCCAATAGTCTAAAAATGATTATACATCATCCAGGACATGATAAACCATTTTTCAACAAACCCATAATAAATTCTAATTAAATAATTTACATTGAATTTTATTATACATTTCGAATATATCTTTATACAAATATCATTATGTCATCAACAGACACAAATTAAGTGTTATCCATCCCTTAATCTTGTGTTTTCTTAAAATGTTACCTTTTACCTCAATCACATTTCATTGTTATCAGCACCATTCAACTCATGATCTTAAATCCTAGATGAAAAATGTATATTTGAAAAATATTTATATGTTCCCTTATTTGATAACACCATAAGTGAAATTCTAATTTTTTTTCCTTGAATACCATTATACAAAAAAGTTAATCATCCAACTTTATTTCTAAAACTACTACTCAAGATTCATTATCGTAATCATTCATCGAATGTAAAATTTGAATCATGTCTCCAAGATTCTTGTGTTTCATATAAATAATAATGTAAGAACATAGCATACCTCTCACATATGAAACATTTAATGGTAACCTTATTCATTCTAGTTCCCTCTATTGACTAAGACCAGAAATCAAAGTGTGAGAAATAATTATCATGAGATAAAAACATAAAATCTTGAAACATTACATATAGGATTCTATAATCATGACTTGAATGTTTAAATTTATGACACCTCAGGTTCATCATATGTTATTCAATGACAAATTCTATTTAAATCCTCTCTGATTGATCGTGATGATTTTGTGGAGTACCAAATCATATTCCTTGAGACTGTCAAACTATGTGTGTAGTTAGAAACCGCCGCGAAATGACGGCCCGAAATGCATTTCGCGGCGGTTTCTAAAACCGCCGCGAAAAAACCGCCGCTAAACGGCAGTTTTCTTGTAGTGAGAAATCGCAAATAAATCCGGGGGATCAAAGGGATCCTTTTCTACATTCAAAATTTCAAAGCCAACATGGCTAAAAAATAACTCACTTTCACCAAGATGATGTAGAAGGTAATTTCCTATCAATTTGATGCTGAATACCAATAAGACTTCGAATGTTTCAAGAAGTATCTATTGCACCCACTAGTCTTGGTGACATTAGTGGGGGGAAATACACTCGTATTATATGTGTTCTCTACAGAGTTCTCACTAGGAACCCTCTTTATTTAGAAAAATGATGCAGGGAGTTGGAATAGTATATACTACCACTTCCAGATAATTCTAGGTATTAATACCTAATTATTTGACATCGAGAATAGATTCCCAACACATATCTTCAATGTAAGTACATTGAGGTATTGTTTATAGTATAAAAAATTCCATCTGTTCATTCATATTGACCAGATCAATCACATCCTTGGTCATCCCATGATAACTGGGCATCTTGAATGGTGGGTATCAAATCTACAAAAAATATGATATGTACATTTTTTCACGTAAGTCTATACATGAGAAATCCCTGGTTAATTTCTTCACAAAACATCCCATCCCAAAAATTATTCTATTGGAAACCAAGATTCTAGATAAGGAGTTATTATTTTCCCATAGCACTCCTCATACATGGGAGACTTATTTTTATAATGCAACACAATTTCCAATCGATAAAAGTATGGAAATTCCAAATCTCAATTTCTAGGACTCAGTGGTTGTATTTTTAAATCCAAAAAAATAATTATTTTCCCAAACTCATTCTCACTGTCTAAAGGCTAGAAAAATAAGAGGTAGAATACAATTCCATCATCATTGGCTTAAAACTATCGACACAGTTGTAGATAGCCTACCTGAATATCAATGGGGGTTTATGGTAGGAGATATAGCATATAAATGGTGAATATATCATTACAATTGAAGAAATGACATGTCTCCCTAGATATTTTAGGATAATAATGTATGAGATACATTTTGATCACACATTTAATTTTTTTCACAGCTCACAGAATACATATGCTGATGCACTGGCTAATTCTGCCAGTGTCTAGACTGACCATGATCAAGAGGAAGCATTATTCCCTATCATGAAACGATTAATTATCTCATCAGTATTCATTTTTAATATAGAAGAAATCAATCAGGCAAACACTACCCTATAGTGCGATGAACCGATATCCACACTTGTATGTATGGATTCTATTTTTAGTTGTCATAATAATTGGAATCTCCTGATATCCTTAGATAAAATATAACTAATTTGATTATGAGAAGAGAAATTTAGCCTACAGGTTGATCCAAATGAATAAACACCCTCTATAAGTAATAATTGGATGGAATTATATTCATATGAAAATATGCTATAGAGATTTACACCATCATGATTGAATTTTTTTCAGGGTCCTACAACGCTAATTAAACATGAACCAAACTCTCCAATCAAATATGGAGGATGTGATACTACTAGAAATCCATTATTGAGGACTGTGTGGAATTCTCCAGTAAATTTCAGGCATTCAAGATATATGAAAACAACATCTATAAAACCCCATAATTTAATATATAAAATTATATATATTTTATCATTTGATGTATGGGGGTTGGATGTTGTCAATAAATAACCCCCATTATTAGCTAATAAGTTAAGGTACATCCTTAATACTACAAAATTATTCTTAGAATGTGGAAAACAAATACCCTAATGGAATAATGTTCAATTATTAGCATAATCTAAATGAAGTAAAACATCATCACAATGTTCGGTGTCCATCAAAAATATTTATTAATAAAGACATTAACTTCTATTTGATGGAATTGATGAAACTGTACTAGGATTACAACATCGGGTAAAATCATTCATCTAACTATAATAAAGAAGAAAATTGGTAGATATTGGAATTCAATAAAAAAATATAAAATATAATCCATAAGATGGTTAATAAGGATAGTAATTCATGGATAAAAAAGCTCATACATTCTTTGTGGGCATATAGTACCCCCACATGTACTATTACACAAGAACCTCCATACTCATTATTGTACAAGACTCGTCAATTACTACTCATAGATTTCTATTTTTCCTATGTTTGAATAGACATTTGTGGAAAACACTTATAAGACAATAAATCAATGGTATATCTTGATGAAATGGGGATGCTCAATGAGAGTAGTTTGAATTCATTGCACAACCTTGATGTCTATCAGAATTAGATCAAACATTCCTTTAATAAAATGTTCTACACTTGTTCATTCCTTCAAGGATAATTGATGTTGTCTCCTTGAAAATAAATTATATCAGGGAAAAATACTTCAATGATACAAAACAAATTCTATGGTCATTATATCATACATATGATGTACCACAATGGGGACTACTTGTTGTCCATAATGGATGAGGAATGTGTAACACCCCCACAAATATAAGATTTATTATTAAATATTTTTCACATTTCCCATAATTAATCTCACATCATGACCACATGATATGACACTATACATGTCACATACTTACTAAATGATTTTAAACAATGTAGTGCTCATCCTGGTTTCATGAAGTTAAACTACACAATGATGTCCTGGAAGCAAGATGTTAAACAGGAGAATAACTCTCATCTAGAAAGAAAGATGTTAAACTAAAAATACCTTCATATACTAAAAGCAAAATTTTAAATTGTATTAAATACGTCCTCATTGTAGACATTAAACTGGATGGAAGATTCCCTTGCCTCAAGATGATAATATACATAGAAATCATTGTCTCACCAATGATTTATTGTACATGAGCAATATATTTGTGAGATACCAAGGGAATTCATTCATACCTATGTGAGTGTCATTTCCATATAGAGAATAACTCATTCCAAGAACTATTTATGGATTTAACATGAATTCATAGTATATGTATTAAAACAATAGACACTATTCTTGTTCCCTAATAAAGAATTACTTACCTTTGAAATCGAGTGACCCATTTACTTTCCACATGACCCAAAAATCATGGTATAAATGAACTACTTATTTATTTATTCCATTAATCATAATATATATTTTGAACAATATACTTAAATTCATAGGGCCAACCACAACATTCCTCTACTTTCACATCGTGTCTCACACATTCTTGCATCAATACGTTAAACCACAATGATGATATCAATTCAGCATGAAAAAAAATTTCATTTCTTATATGGACTAAAAATTGATTAATTCTAATTATAATGAGACAAGTATGGAATCTTTGAACCTATATCATGGTATATCCTCCACATGATTTGAAATTACCCTACACTTTCACTAATATCCCCCAAATCATGTGGAATCTTTTTTTATCCTTGTTTCTCATAATGATAATATCTCACATAGGGACAAGATATTTTTTGTTTGTTTTCATAAAATATCAAGGAATATCATAATTACATTGTTTTATTGTGGTTCAGTGTCATCACCACAAGATTCTAAGTAGCACAACTGAAGTAATTTTCTAAATGAAAAAATGCACATTTTCATGGACCTTTCCAATGATGACCATTATAGGTGGAAATCGCCAAAAAACATGTCTCTATTTAAATAAATATGTTTTACTTGATACATATAATAATATGATACAAAATTATGTCAAAATCTCCAACCATTTTCCTAGTCACAACAACGTAACATAAAAATTATCCCTCTTTATGTATGGGTCAGACGTACACATGTAGTTTTTATTTAAGAAATATGTGTGCATTCAATTCTCCTCTAATTGGATATGTAGTGATGTCCAAACATTTATTAATGGGAATAGCCAAAACATTATATTTTCATGTTTTGGAGTTCATATCCTTGATTCATGACATTGAACTACATAATATCTTAAGAACTATGTGGGTCTTGATTCTTAAAATCATGAGGTAAGTATTGATGCCTGGATCCATAATCTTGGATCCATCTACAGCAATCAAACCCCCCCCTCTGTGTATGGGTCAGACCTATAAAAATAGGTTCCTATTAAAGAACTATGTATTACCTGATTCCTATAATCACATGATACATATTGACACCCAGATCTCTAATCATTGGTTTAAACAGGATGACAAAAAAAATACACCCCAACTGTAGAAGGTCTATGTCATAGAAGCTCATTTCACATATGTATGATTCAGATCTATGTACAAACTCATTTGTTAACATAATATATATTTTACAATTTATCACATCAATTCCCATGTCCTTATATAATAATGTTAATCTTCAAGGAAATTGATATTTCCATACTGTATAATGTTAAACTGCAAGCAAAACATATTATTTGCATGAAATAAAATCTAAACAACAATTAGATCAACAATAAATGATGTTTAAAGGTTCTGCCATAAATCATTATCAAACCATACCAAATTATCACGTGATCTATACGTACAAAACCATGACATTTGTGAAATAATTTTTGGAATTAATATAATATTTTTGATATGTTTCATATCACGTGACATTGAATTTAACGGGTGTTATATAAAAGCACCAAGTTCTTCTTTATTTTTATACAACACCAAGATAATAATACTCTAAAATAAACAATTAGTTTATCTTATGTTACACACAATGTTTATTTTGTCTTGTATAACAAAAAATTCCATGTTCCTTCAATAACTTTCATTACACCAAAGACCTAGTTTACAAAACTAAAATGTAATGTGAATATTATTGTTAAAATGTTAATGTATTTTGACCCTTGAAATCGGATTGGAAATTATGAATAAATTAGTTAAATTATGAAAATATGGATTACACATATACATTTTATGAATTTTCTAGTGATCAATTATATATAAATAAATCTAAGACCCTTTTGAAAATGTAGCAAATCATTTCCTTAAAAACATTAAAACTAAAATCAAACAAGTTTTTCCTCAATAAATTAAATAAAAAAAATATTTAATAAATACTTTTAATGATATATATATATATAAATATATATATTATATTAATTCAACTAATTAAAATTCATATCATAAGTTTTCTAGATAATAGATATGAATTCAACCAATTGGGTGCATACATATATATATTCTTTCTAAAATGTAATTTTTTTTAACTTTTTGCATAACATATTTATTAAATATAAATTTTGAAAAAATATAAACTATATTCTAAAAAATATAATTCAATTTTTTAATTAAAACATAAAAATTTTCATATGGTTAATTTTTTTTATTTTTCAGAGAAGTTTCATTTTTTGATGTATAGTGAAAAATATTAAATTTTAATTAAGAATGTAATTTTTGACTAATTTATTTGTATTGTAATGTAATATTGTTCACAATGTTAATTTACATCAATTATAAAAATTTTAATACAATTATGGTCATTATAATCAATTTCACATTGAAATTGGATATAGAAATCATTTCAAAATTTTGAGCATTTTCACTTTAAAAATCCACTACATCATCTCATCTGTAGGATTAATATTAAAATAATTTATGCCACTTATATGTTAAGAATTTGAAAAAATGGTTTCCATATTTGTAATAAGAAATATTTTAATTTTTATTAAGTTAAACATTTTTTTATAACAAATATTATTGAAATTAATTAAAATTAATTACAATAATTGAGGAAAAAACAAGTTTACTTCATGCTTAAACATTATCTTAAGGGGCCAAATAACCTAGAATCAATTCCAAAATCCATTTCCTGTATATATTTCTACTATATAATGCAATGGATATAAAATCATTCTTTTTTTGGGAACATGATGTAAGTTGTACCTCCCAGTAGATTTTACCTTTTTTACATTTACAAGAATGTCACTCCTCTTCCACTTTGAAAGAGATATAAAACCCTCACTTATTAACACCTATAAAAAAATTATATCAAAATTTTTTTTTAAAAAATATACTCTAAAATTACACACCATTATCACATTTTCCATCCATTGTTATGAAATAAATCCAATGAATCTCTTTGGTGCAAACAAAAAGTAGTTACCAAAAAAGAGGAAACGTCTATCCAAAGGAACATTTGTTTTATTTCATTCTCCAAATATTCATTTATTCTTATTATATGATTATATAATACAATAAATATATGTATATGTTTTTAATATGATGGTTATACCTACTCTCATACACACTTTCTTCAAATGGGGTACACAATCACTATTCGTGAGTACGACAATCAACTTCCTCACGAACTGATGTCATTCATTATTCTATAACCAATTTTCAAGGATAGTAAGAATTATTTGATTACTATTTTTATATTAATTATATTATATTTATAATTTATTTATTTCTATTTAATTATTTTATACCACATACCATTATGCATTCCGTTTTTTCGGAATACAGTAACACTGTATGTGGATGTGTGGACTATCACCTCCCCAAAACATTGTGATTCATTCCGACATTACCTAAAACATATTATGGATAGGTATAGTAAAATTATATATTATATATGACATAATAATTATTATATAATTATATATTATATATATTTGTAAATATTTCATTTACATTATTTCATTCAATACAATAAAATAAATAAAAACAACATTTATTCATATGTACAACCAACCATATCCATAAACGGTTAATTGCATTAAATGTTTCAACCTTTTATAAATTATAATAAATAATTATATAATAAATATATCTGTGATTAAAATATTTTTTTAAATTATTTAAATATGTAAATCATGATCTATGTAATAGGATCAATAATGAAAATTCAAAAAACAAACAAAATACAAAACATTTGTTACACAAAACATATCATTAACATGAAATTATTAATAAACGGGTAATAAAATGTCACCATAATGTTACATATGAAATGATATATAATAATATGGTTCTATGATATATTTATATGAAACTAATATTTATTATATATGAGGGTAGAATGTGTATGAAGAAAGTCAATACTTAATGCAAGGGGTTTCTTGTCTCACTTTTACATCAATGACAAGTTTTCTATATTCACCACTTATTTTCATCATGTGTTTGTATATACTACACTATGAATTTTTATATTATGATTTTAATTTTTTTAATGATATTAAAAGTTTAAATTATGTCATTATTTCATTGTTATCTTGATTCAAAAGTACCCATGTAGTAAGGGGATATCTAGTCTCACTTTTTGTTCTCTTATAATTTTTCCCTATTTTCCACTCATTTATTTTGTGTTGTGTGTAAACATATGATGAATTTATTTCATTATTGTTATTTTAAATGTGATCAGTATCTTCATATCCATTTTTTGTCTCGCATTCATGGTGTTAATGGTTCAAAAGTTCCTAAATCTATAATGAAATTTTGTCTCAATTTTCCTTCTTTGTTTATTCACTCCATTTTTAACAATATATTATTCTATGAGGTGTATATACTATAATTTTACATTTTATGTCATTAATATAAATATTTTAATGTTATTTATATTTTAATTAATTTTATTCTTTCATGTGGATTTTGATACTATGTTACTAAATAGTTAACTGTTTATTGCTACAATCTCATTGTTTTTCGGGATTATTTAAGATTATGTTTAAATTAATGAAATATAATAACAAATATCTCATTAAAACTAATTAAAATTCATCTCCTATATTAAATCAAGAAATATTCATTTAATAGTACCATAATTCTCTCTTTGGTACTTAATATAATTATGAAATTATATTTTTGAAAATCTAGCATTATGTCATTCTTCGGTCAAAAATATATGTTCATTTAAAACCCTCTTTTCAAAAACCAAATGTTTTAAAAAATGTTCTAATACTATAATATAATAATTAAAAGATATTTTTACAAATATTTGTTTCTTTTAAGAAAATGGTTTCTGAAAATGAATCTTCTTATTATTTTCTGATTTTGGAATTTTTCTAATCATTTTATAGCACAAAAGGTATATTTGGGAAGGGCAAATTTATTTTTAATCATGAATTCCATTTAATTACAACTTCTCTTATATTATTTCACAATTATTTAGAGAAACTGTTTTAAAAATTTGTGTAAAATTTTTAAATCATTTTCAAGTATTCCTTTTTATGTTTTTGAAAATTTTACTTTCAAAGAAAATGATGTCAATGATTTCAATGATTCTTATATAATATTTCACTTTTTTTCAAAGAAAATTATTTTAAAAATGTTTTTTATTTAAAAAGATTTTCTAAAAATGGATTTTATATATTCCACAAAAAAGTATTTAAATGGGTTTTAATTCTTACTTCAAATGCATTAAATGCGTTTTTCAAAGAAAATGACTCTGTAAATTGTTTTATGATATTCAAAGAACAATTATTTTTCTTATGAACTATTTCAAGTGAACATTAAAAATATTTTTCCATATAATATTTTATTCTATTTTTTTTTTTGAATTACTAGAAATATAATATAAAGATAACATTTATATTTTATACATTAATGGATTTTGTTTTATTTTGAAGATGTTTAAGAAACATGTTTTTTATGGGTCAATCATTGTTCAAAAAGATTGTTATGAAACACATTTAATTTTCACTAGATAATTAATATTTAAAGAGGACTACATGAAACCCATTTATTTTCCATTTTTAAACACATTATGGTATGATAATTGTTTTTAATAAGTGTTTGTGATTATATTAATTCTATTTTTACATTATCCATGACATGGCTAATGGACATTACATATATGATGGTGCAGAATATATATCATTGGGTAATCTTGTTACATCTTTTATGATGGGGTAGATGATATAGTGCTAGGTAAGATCATTACAGATCATACGATGGGGTAACTAAGATAGTGTCGAGTAATCCCTTTAGAACATATATGAGTGGGTGTCCTATATAGCACTATGTAAGCCTGTTGTATCTTATATGATGGGGATAAACAAATAGCACTGATAGATCCAATTATATATCTCTAATTAATAGTTTAATGAATTATAACTCATGAGATGAAAATTGTTGTAATGAAGTGTTAACTAAGTTCAATAAATGTAATTGTCCTTTATGATGTTCTAGAGAGTGGACCTTGAATACTATGATGATCATGGGTGTGATCCTTGACTACTAAGATGTACTTGGGAGTGAACTGTGACTAGTAAGATTGTTTTGGGGAGTGAAACCATTCCACTATATGTAATGCACTACAACTAGGGATGGTGGTGTACCCTAACCAGAAGGTATATCCCCCATGAATTTCCCTCAAATGTTTTGGAATTGAGTGTTGAATTATAAGGTATGATTTTATATGTTTATGTGTCCTCCAAAATTCAATTTACTATTCCTATATTTTTGTTTCAAGTATTATTCTCTTCATTACTTTATGATTCACGTCTTATAAAAAACAAAAATTGATTCCATGGGTTGAATATATATAATCTTTGACATGTATTGTATGATCTTTAATATTTATTCTCATGTTCTCATACCCTTAAGATAATGTTATACTTACATATTTCCTCATTTATGCTTACTGCACATCTAATATCACTCTTTCTTATGTTTCCATTCCATGGGTTTAAAGTATGATTATTAAAGGGATAGATCATTAAGGAATGTCTTGATGACCATCATCAAATTAGAATAATGTATTCCATGATTCCAAAGACAATAAAAATTTATTTTCCACAAGAATAGACTTTATTATTGTGTTTAATATTAATCTAAAATTATGTAATGTCAATTTATTTTAATTTTGGGTCACCATTGTTTGTACCAACGAAAAGATTAGTCAACCTTTGGATACTCGGATAAGTAAACATTAGTGACATACCATATGATATTTCTAAGGATATTTTTAGTGATGTATCTAGGGATAATACTAAGGTGTAATAGATTTAAAAAATGGTGTAATTATTTAAAAAACAAAAAATTATTTTTTCACATCTATGTTGTTTTCTTCTATGATATGTGTATGTCACACTATGATTTAATTTCGTAGTCTATAATGGGAACTATAATATATGGGGTTAACATTGAGTTCTCTAAATATGTAATGTATGGGAGTTATAAAAATTGATTTCCAACCTAAAAATCTCATTAAGATAAATAGTAAGGTAGTATGAGTAATGGTTATAATGCTGCTGGCAATGCGACTACAGGTGAAATATTAATAGGAATAGGTATTAATTGATAGAATGAGGTATCTAGGTTATTAGTGTTTGGGTAAATTAATTGAATTTTTTAAGTATTTTGATTCATTAATTATGAAATTTGAAATATATATGGATTCTTCCATTTAGTTATTTTCTTAAGGATTTAAAATAATACGTTGAATGGATCCAGTGTACTAGAAAAGTGATTTCATAGATATGTGACGTTCTTGCGATACTCAATATTTATGGAAAGATAACCCTTAATATTTCTCTGATGTTGAGATAATTATGTTTAGATAAATATACGGTGGATACGAAAAAGTAAATTCGACAGTACTAATTACCTTGGATCTGATTAACAATGTGTTGATACAATGGTCTATGTATTTATGGATGATATTTATAACTTCTAATGTTAATATAATATATACAAAAATCATTGGAATAATAAATAATTAATGATTTAAATATGTTTTATGTTAATTCATCTATTTACTAGGTTACAATAGAATTAATTATAAATTTATTCACTTTTTTGGAATGTGACAACCAAGAGATACCTTATAATATATGTGGTATCAATTTAAATTTGATTTATTAACCATATTTATAAAGTTTTTTATTTTTATATATTATGTGGGTTACAAGGTTAAACATTTATGTAATGTTTTATTTTACGATTCTGATGAGGTTTTAGATTTTAATGTATTATCTTTCCATTTAAGGATTTTGGCATATTAGATACCCTATTTTCCCCTTATTTGTGTTATGATAACTAAACAAAGCTTGAATGAATTATCAGTTTAAATATGAATATTATTATCCATTTTTGCTTCAGAAAATAAAAAATAACCTTCAATATTAGATTAATAGTTGATATGGAAATTTTTCAACACACAAAAGGGTGATATCATATTGAAATAAAATAATTATTTTTTCTCCTTAAAAACTATTCATCATTAGAAAAATGGTCTTGAAACAATGTTTTTTCTCAAATGTCATAATTTTTTATTATATCAACAAAATTTTACATGACTATTTGGTTTATGGATTAGTCATTTTTAACTATTTTCTAACCATTTTCTCTAAAAATACCAATAAATACTTGTAATTAATAATTCTCTTCAATTCCATGTTTTCACTTTAAACCTAGGTTCTCCATTGTGGGAACCCAGTTATGGATTATTTCAGAAACTATTATATTTATAAATTCAATTTTAAAAATAGGTTTTAGTATTCATTTTTACGATGTGGATTTCAATGAATGTAACATTATTGTATGAAAACATTTATAACCCAGAAAAACATTCTTGGAAAATAAATTTAAAGAGAAGAATGTAACACCTCATTATTATATTAAATATTTTTCATTAATAAAATTATCATTTTTGATATTTAACATATCACGAAACTCTAAATATAGCTTATATTTTATGAAATAACAAAGGTGTTCAACAATTGTATGAAACACCAAGTAAATATTTCACTAGAAAAACACATATAATATCCTTTAATATACACAAAAATATATGTGTATGGTGTAACACATAATATATTGTCCCTCTGATAATTTGTGTGACACCCAATAATTATATTTTCAAAACAAAAATATATTGTTAAAATTATTAATCATGTATTATTATAACTTTCACATAGACATTAGAATGAAATTTATTAACAATATTATTTAAATTTTTGAAATATGGTTTACACATATATATAAGAAAAATTATTTTCTGAATAATTAACTATAAAAGAAAATAAAACTCTATTGAAAATATAATAATTCTTACAATGGAAAAAATATATTTTTTCAATCAAAAAAGTTATTCAATTGAAATTTAATTAATCTAATTTTGATAAAAAAACATTAATTATATATATATATATTATATTCATTCAAATAATTAATGTTCATATTATTCATTTTTTAGACAATAGATAAGAATAAAACCCACTTTACCCATAATGATATATATGTCAGGAAATTCTATAGCCTTTTAATGGAACACATATTTTGAATATAAATTTTGATTGTTTAATAAATTATATATGATAAAATAACTGACATTTTTAAATGTGTAATGGAAAAATTATCATATAGTGAATGGTTTTTTATTTTTAAGAGAAGTTTCAGTTTTGAATAAATAGTGAAAAATACTGAATTTTAAATAAAAACATAATTTTACAGTACTCAATTTATATAGTTAAATGAAATTTTATTAAAAAAAATATAGATAAATTATGAATTTATTAATACTTTTTAGGTTATTGGTATAAATTTTATATTGAAATTTGATAAATAAATTCAAGCATTGGAACATTTTCACTTAAAAAACATGTTGTCTCATCCCATTTACAGGATTGACATTAAATTAATTTATTCCACATCTAATTTTATAAATTTCCAACATGGATTAAAAACTATTAATCATCAAAATTTATAATTTCTAATATGGTAAAAAATATTCACCTAAAATTTTATTAAGGTGAATAATATTAATTAGAAATATTAAAATAAAAAATGAGTTTACTTAGGGGATAAATTATAAAATAACTATCCATATAACCTATAAAAATATAAAAAAACCATTTTTTCCATATTTCTAACATATAAAACATTTTAAGTTAAATTTATTTTTTATTTACGAAAATTATGTAAGGGGGACCTGTCAACAATGTTTTCTATTTTATATTTATAAGAATGTCAATCCTCCCCCACTATGAAATGTCAACCCCCCCGTATGTCTTTATAAATATCAAGACCATTAGATAAAAAAACTATTCCTAATCTCCTCCCAATATACCTTCATAAAATAGAGGTCCCACTTTGGTATAATCCAACCAATGGATACCTTTGGTGCGAACCAAAAGGAGTTACTAAAAGAAGAGGTAACATACTTCCACAAGAACATAGTTTTTTTTTCATTTTCTAACATCTTAATAATTTTTATCAAATTATTATATAATAACCTCAATGTAGTTACTATACTTTTAGGTTTTTATTTAAAGGTTTTGACCTATAATAACACATAATTATATTAAATGAAATATGGAATCATAATTCGTATGTACAGTGGACTACTATTTCTTTAATCGATACTGTTATTTATTTTATTACCAAATTTCAAGGTTGGGAGTAATGTTATAATTAATGTTTTTATATGATATATATTATATTCA
Source organism: Viscum album (assembly GCA_963277665.1). Taxonomy (NCBI): domain Eukaryota; kingdom Viridiplantae; phylum Streptophyta; class Magnoliopsida; order Santalales; family Viscaceae; genus Viscum; species Viscum album. The sequence continues at coordinate 440,322,425 of OY728158.1, forward strand.
TTACTTCATTATTCTCATAGAATTATTATTTGACACATACATTCATGGTTTCTTTTTTATAGGAATATGATAACTTCGTTTGTGGACATATGGACTACCTCCTCCTCAAAGTGATGTGATTCATTCAAACATTACATGGAATGTATTGTGAATTATTTTAGTTACCATATATGATATATATGTCATAATAACTTATAGAGATGAAAGTATATATACAAATATATGTCATTTACATTCTTTCTTTAAATATCATTAGAAAATGGAAATAGAGTCCATGTATAAAACATTAAACCATTACCATGAATAGTGTATTCCATTTAATATTTCTATATCATTTAAATTGTTATAAACAATTGTAAAATGTATACATATGATGCTTAAATAATTTTTTAAATTTAATTTATATGTAAATCATGACCTATTATTTCCAACACTTTCATCACAGCGTTCCACCTTGCATTCTGTTGTTCATAGATGTTGCATTGTACCCCACATACCCACCTTCCAAAGGTAGGAAAAATTAATTAAATTCTAGTAGATGTCTTATCATTTATCAAAATGGGATGATGGTATGTTCGTTCATCCTTTTATGGATTCCTCCTTTGAGCTCTTTTCCTAGTATGGGTCTCCGTCACAGATAGAGATGTGGTTTGTGAAACTCATTACTGGTTCCATATCTTGGTGGACAACGGTTAAATATGATACTTCATTCTAAAAGTCCCTTGGGTTCTTGAAAGTTAATAAACCCTTGGTTATGAAATAAATAACCTTGGGAATCATAAGAATGCATAGATCACTCAACATTGGTCACCCATATCATCCTCATAAGAGGGAATCTCATTAAGGCTTCTCAGGTGTGGAACCAGAGGCATCTCATACCAATGATGGGGTAACTTATTCCGAAGGAATATCTAATAATGTTTTTTTTGGAATTCCATTTTTAACGTGTGAGTTAGTTTTATAAAAGGTACCTAGTTTAACATATTTTACATATGGGGTGAAATTTATCAAAACTCCCTCGAGGTTAGATCAATGATAGTTCATTACCAGAAGGAAACTACTGAGTTGTTTATCAGGTATATGGTTCAAAACCACTAATGAGAGTGTTCCCATGGTGGTGTGTCCAATAAAGGGATGTTCTTACACAGTGAAGGGGTAGTTCTATTAGAGATTGGAACCAGGGTTTAATGTTGGATGTGTCAGAATTCAAAATGAGATCAGACCTAGGATTATGTGTCCTATAAATGGAATTAGTTACATTGTGAAGGGGTAAAACCATATGAGAGAGCCACTGAGTTTTACCATTATATGGTTATTAATTCCCAATGTGATTAAACCTGGGATGATGTATCATGTAAAGGAATGATGTCACATCGTGATGAGATAAATCCCTAAGAGGGATATACTAATATTTACCATTATTCAAGATTGATCCTCATTGAGGCATCCTACATACCATATTTATAAGAAATGGATCAAATTCCCCATTTTGAAAGGAATGGTGTGATGATTATTTATTTTAGATTCCCTTCACATGTTTTTTCTCTTTGTTTGTTTTCACAGATTCTGTGGAGTTTGCGCAATAGATCTTCCCAGGTGCTCTTAAGAGAAGCGATGAATTAGATAGTGATTACGTATAGGAAAAACCCAATTGAATTTAATGATTTCAATAGGATATGGAGGGACAACAAAAAATAAGGTGTATATGGATGAATTTGTATGTGAAGTGAACCAAATGGATGAATTGTTTGGGGATGTTGGGCATGAAAAATAGAGGGATTCCTATGTATCTAAGTTAGATTGGAATAAAAGTCCACATAGGTTTGGAATGGAAATTGGGGCTTACACCCATGAAGGAATCCAAATGTAAGTGGATCATATGGATGAAACATACGCATGGGATCCACCCAGAAGAGTGGGGCATTATGGGGCTTACATCAGGAGGGTTTTTCATTGGATGGGATGTGTTGTTGCTTATATGTAGGAATAACCCGCACTAAGAGGAAGTCTAAGGATTATTCTAGGATGCCCCCATATTTGGATGGATAAATGAAATATTCACTACTGACCTCTAATCCCATGTGATTCAATATTTTTGTGAGAAACTGGAGTATGTTGTAGACCATTAGCTCTTCTTGTGAAAGAATAATCGATGAGGGATGATGTGAGGAGTACACATGGATGGTTATTGAGGAGGATCTCATTATGTATGATGAGGATATCATTATATTTGAGTATGTTCTCATTACATATCAGACATTCCCAGACCATCCAATATGGAGTGAATTTTTCATTACAGGTGGAGATTTTCCAAAGCACACATGGAGACACAGCCCAAATGCAGAGGGATGGTTAGTTGAGAGTGTAGAAAATGAATGGTTCCTGGTGCCCATCCACTCTATGATACTATTTATTGGAGTACACTCCATATTAGGAGGACATAAATCCATTTAAATTATAAATAGTCAAATATAATCCATTCTTCTAAGACTACGATCATTTTTTATCATCATGTGTTGAGGATGTTGGTCTAGGGTAGTTTTACACCCTGCAGATTGGACGTGCAGGACTCAATCCTCACCCCTTGGACATACATAAGTGTCACTCATAAATCCATAGGGAACTAATGACACCATCAATTCTAGTAGGTTATGGGTTGTGGTAGTTATCACACATGAGGTCCATGTAAGTGTAGTTATGATAAACATAAAAAGTTATTGGCACACCTATACCGAAAATAAATATGTAATCATGAATATTTGGCCATAAATGGAGAGTAGTGGACCAGATGAATTGATAGAGTAGGTTATATGGGGACATGATGCATTCCTAAACCAATCCTATATGGATGTGAAGGCCTTGAGAACTCAACCATCATGCAGAGGTGTTAACAGAAGGAAGGACACATGGAGTGCCCCGGGCTGAGGGATTTGTGTAGTAGTGGGCCTTATAGGGTGGTGATTTGTGATGTTCAGTTTCTTTTTCACAGATTAAGGTCTTAAGAATGGAAATGGATTCACAAAACAAGGTTACACTACCTTGTAATGAAGTCGTGATTAGGAAAATAAGTACATCGTGAAGGCTTAATGCTACATAAAGTCTGAAGATCCCCATAGGGCCTTCTTCCACCATGAAGGGTGTATGCACTCACAATATTAATCTCCACCATAGGTGGAGGTATTTAGGATCAAGGGAAAGGGGGTTTTGTGATACTAGAGTTCCTTTGATTATTAATTTTCTTCTAAGGTTTATATTTCTCATGTTCATCATGAAATTGGACATCAGAAGTCAAATGGTCAGGGTATCCATGCCATTGAGCTGGGATGAAACTTGTATTTTTTTTTGTAAAATGGGAGTCACAATTTTTAGAGGTGTACCATGAAGAAAATATTAGATCGGTGAAATTACATGGCAATGCTGGACTCATGAATCCATCCATCAAATACCTTAGTGCGGTCATGGAGTGTTTCACATTAAAATGAGATCCAACATAGCCTCATGAGTTCAGGGTGGAAAAGGTATCTCTATGATAGTTCTTCACAGGGTAGACCGTTATTATAATATTTAGGGACTCTTTAATCATGGATTCCATTCCAAATGAAAATTCACCCACTCAAATTATCCCAGGTCATAGATATAAGCACCAAATAATTCTCCATCAAAATGAGAGCAAATGGGATGGTAGGGTCAGATTCTGATGCAGAATCAACAATAATATAATGAACTATTTATCCTTTTCTGATCTGCACCACTATTCTATCTCGTGATGTCCATGGAAAAAAGGTGCACCATGATGTCGGGAACCTATAAATATTGTTAGATGACCCTCAATTAGTACAAAGCCTCTATTCAAAAACTAGACTATGCTCTCTTTTCATGAAGATCCCATACTCCAAAATTGATCTCTTCGAATGAACTCATTGGTAACCATATTCATTGGACTTTTTATCCTTGACCACTCTATAGTGTAATGTGAATTTCGATCAGTTGTTTCATTGTGAATCATGTTGCGTAAAATGAAGCTTCGCAAACCAGTTCTCCATAAATGAGCTTCACGAAATATCTCTATGAGTACACTCAAAAATTAGTCTATGTCTTATATTACATGGACATTGAAGAAGCTACTTGGGATTCCATTATGGAAGTAACCTAAATGGAATTAATGGTGAAAAACATCATGATTATATATTATGTCAAGCGCCACTATGACCATGAATTTGTTCATGCACAATTATCAAAAGGACATATGGAATGTCAAAAAAACTAGTGGATGTTTATATATTCCATTTATAATAGTGATGATTCCATCCTAGTTCTAGTGAGAGAGGATGGACATGAATATAGGTTCATAGGCATGCCTGGATAGTACCAGTGGTATACAGATGCTGAGGGATGCATCTAGAAGGTTCACATTACCTTTACAACTGACTTCCTTTAAAACCATACCAACAAAATCAATGGAAGGTTATGGGAGAATGATACATATCCACTAAAATATCAAAACATCATCAAGGTGTGGTTAGGGAACCCTGATAAATGATGTAATTATGTATAGGATTTTCATCATGGTAGAAACCATACCGATGAGTGTGCCTGGGACTACGAGGCATGTGCCTCTTGCGCTGAGCATGGGGTAGAGGTGAAGCGAGTCGGCCTGTACGAAGCAACAACAAGTTTACAATCCCATTTATACTAACCATATTATATCACTCCATCAATTTTAAAAAGATTGTATTTGGGAACCAACTCATTCATTATTCATCACGGTGAAGTAGGAATCAACCTCTTGGACCTCCATGAGATGTTTGGAATCCTTATTGGAGGGGCCATGAATGATGAATTTTCCCAATGGAAAATCATTGGGTGGATCAAGAGAAACTACCATGTCTAAAAAATTCAATTTTAGTTCTATATTCATCCACTAATAATGAGAATTAGGTTATGAGATATGTCAATTTCCCAAAATGGTTCGGTTATATCCAGAAGATCCTATCAGTGTTCCTTGCATAGTGGGAAGAGGGGGCCATGGAACTACAAACCAAGCCACAAACCCATCCAAGAGGAATCCAGTGAGCCTAATAGGGTTATTTCTAGATGATCCTCAGAGATTTCAAATGGAAACTTTAGGGGTAGAAAATCAAGGCTGAGCCTCACCCATAGTCAGGTTGGCCAAATTAATTATGGTACTCATCTGTTTGTGGGTGCTGCTAGTGAGTAATTCCCACATGGTGGTGAGATCAAGAGCATTAATGATTTTGGAGATGTTAGAAATATGGAAGTACACCATTCATGTGATATTGGTTCTATAAATGTCGTATGATATGCTCAAGCATATCAGTATGGGAATAAAGCTTCAACATATGTGAAAATTCTTTTTCCACGTATAGTTGGGAGGCTGCGCACATGGAAGGCTTTGAATATCCATCCCTGATATCCCTTATAGGGAGAAACTTTTTACCAAGATTTGTAATATCAAGGGATGTCTCCCAATCAATATTATCTTCCTAGCATTGCAGAGAAAAGTTGGGCTGTGTATTCAGTTTACCTTTTACCTCAATCCCTCTACCAACGGTGGTCATAACCGGTGAAATCAGGGGAATTGAAGAGTTGTGTTTATATAATTGGGCCTTCCAAGGTGGAGGGCTAGTGGCATGGGTGGACATCAAAATGATCTATGATCTATAAACCCCACATTGAATAATGGGGACTTTATGTGTCTTTATAGGCTGATATCAAATTTTATATTAGGGGTACATCATAAAGTCCACCACTGTGTGAGATAATGAAGGAGTAACTCCTCCACTATAGGGAAATGATATAACAATGGTGATAGAACATAATGGAGGTAGTTTTGGGGTACATTGATGTGGTTGAGGTGAAATACTGCAATGGAAAATATTAAGGTATACAACGGGTAGATGTGAAGGAGGAGTTGAAGTAGAACGGGGCCCAATGCTCCTAGCCAATAAAACATGAGAAGAATGGGAATCATATAGAGGGTTCTATATAAGTTTTACCTAAACTTATAGTAATAAATTACAAGGCATATACATTCTTATAGATGTGGTCTACCATAAGGCACGGGAAACCTAGGATATCAATAGACAGTTCCTTGACCACAGAAGTATTTGGGACTAACTCAATAAGAATGGTATGGAAAATGTTGAGATCATCTATCCCAAGGTTGGATTTAGCATGACCTATGAATTGGGGGTATGATATGTGGGGGATATGGAGTACCTATTTCACTCCTGATGAACTGTGTGTCTGATGATGAATTGGGTGAAGGTACTGCTAGCCATGACTTGTCCACCAGTACTATAACCTAATGAGATTGTAAAGAGTTATCCATTTTTCATGGAATAATACAAATCCTATAGGGTATATTCCAATGTGGGGTGTCCCTCAGAGACTGGAATGATCGAAACTTTTTGGGGGAATTTGATGAACATCTTGATGTGAGATTTAACTTACTACTTCTCATGTCACACTCTCCCTCATGCTTCATCAAAACACCCAAACCTAAATCTATTTTTTACCAGAGGATCTTATGAAACCGACCCCTATTGATGGGTATACAGGAACAAAAATAGTTTTAGGGTAACTAGTTATAAGATTTTCATTTTTGAAAAATGTAGATATATGGACAACTAGAGTTGAGCTTGCTAGGGTGACCACCTCAAAATCATGAGAACCGTCAATTGTATATGGGGTCCACATCCATGTATCGTAGTGGTGGAAACACCAGAGCACGATATGAAAGCACCTTGAAATCCCTAGGGACCTCAATTGTATATGGGGTCCACATTCTAGTATTCCACTGGTGACAACACAAGATAATGATATGAAAGTGCACTACTTCCATAAGTTTCATTCTTTATAGAGATACATTTATTGTTTCCTGATCAAGATGATTGATCTGTTTTCTGTTTGAACAATTATGGGTGTAGAGGGAGCTTTCCAATGGGAAATGGATGGAGGATCCAGAATCTTTTTTTTCAATAGGGGATCTAGTCCATGCATATCCAACTATTTAATATGATCAGGTCTAGGACTCTAGTATAAATTTAGTTGCATCTACAGTTGGAATCTTGGGTGGGATTGTACAATGGGTTGATAGGGACAATATTATTGAGTTTCTTTCAAGTGAGGATAACTAATCTCTTAATATAAATACCCACTCATACAACATGATACTGGAAGAGGATTTTACAACTAGTCTCTTAGATTCATATGAAGAGTACGATCCAAAAGATCCTAAGGATATGGAAAAGTCCGACGCTCATCCGGTCGAGGAAAATTAGATTATCTAGTGATGGTTATGTAAGTATTTAAAATGATTCATTGAACAAACATTTTAATAGTAATGGGTGATAATGATGGGTTCTATTCACCATATGATGAATAGTTTGTGCATAGGAGGGGTTGATTCTTGAGGAATTCATATTCTTATCCATGAAAATATCACAAAAAATAGGGGGGATAAAAGTAAAAACCTATACTTTGGTTGGTATCAGGATAATTCTCAAAGCATCAGAAAGTTAAAGGAGGCCAATGATGTGGTCTGATCCTATAAGAACAATCGATCAAGATTCAATCATTAATTTCTACCCAATTAGAGATCATCAAACAAATGAGGACCCATTGAAAATAATCCACAGAGGAAAAATATTATAGGTGTTGCTTTAGGTGGATAATCTCTAAACTGAGTAGGGCCGAGCACAAAACTAGAGAAGATGAACTTCACCCATAAAATGATGAGGTGGAATTAAAGCTCAAAAAGAGGCAAATATTCTATAGTTCACATGATAAAGATTTTTGGAGTTGAATACCTCATTCCTAGGATCAGAGCTATAGGGGGTTTTTTTCCAGGATTTATGAGAGGCACCGATTTGTGTGTGTTCCCTTCAACTTCTATAATGCTAGTACTTTAATGATATATTTTTTTGCATGAATCCATTTTTTCATTTCTTAAATTATTTTATCTCAATAATATTTGTGAGATAAATAATTACCAATACTTATGCTCATGTGTCTCATTCCCCATGTGAGATATAAGAGATGACCACAAAATTGTTAACATTGTATGGGAGTTCTAGATCATCATGGAACACTGAGATACTATAATAAATGACAAACAACTATGGGAGTTTAGAAGTATAATGGTTATGGCTTGATAATAATTCTCTCTGAGCATCCAAATTTCCATTACCAACTTTCTCTAGTGCATAAACATGATAACTCTATGTGATTTTTAGTCGATCCGAACAAATGGGGAATGAATAATGTGACTCGAGATTCCAAAAATTACAAAAACAGGGAGAATAAAATGGGGGTAAAAGTGATAGATATAAAATGTTCATAATTATTCATATTTTTTAAAAATTATTTAATCCCTTTGAATAATTAACTTAGACTAATTTGATCCATTTTAGTATTTTTGGTTATTTTTTGGAATATTTTCAAAAATTAATTAATTGAAGCAATTTTACATTTTTATAAAGCATCTCCATTTCACAAATAAAATTTATAATATCAATCTAATTTATTTGATTCTTTTTTTAATATTCTTATGCTAAGGGAATCAAAAATTTTATTTTGTTCCCATATACAATTATTATATATTAATTCCCTAAAAAATCCATCATTGTTAAAAACCTTTGGGGCATAGTGTGTGGACCCATGATCTAAAAATTCTTAAGAAATCATGAATCAAAACTATAATTTAGGTTTTTCCACCTCAATATAAAAGAGGAATGATATTTGAATTTAAATAATAAATTCCATAAAGTTATGTAATTATTCTGGTGGCCATTGAGTGATAAACATTGATTAATTATTTCTAGAGTTATCAGATCGAATAAATAATACTCATTATAAATTCTATAACATATTCAAGATGGGTCCTATTAATGTAAAATATAGAGGTGAAATAGTGAATTCAATTTTGATCATTTTATAAAAACAGATCTTTGTGTGATTTGATTACATGGTGGAAGAAAAAGGGGCCATCATTGTGAAGAAATATTCTTGATGAGATGCTTTTACACCCTCTTTATTTTTGTTTATTATATTATAATTATATTTTAATTTAGTTTCATTTTCAATATGATTTAAATTTTTTTAAAATAAAATATAATAAATGTATGGTTCTAATTTTTCTTTCTTCTTCCACACACACCCCTTATTTTTTTCTTTTCTTTTCTTCTCTTTCTTTCTAATTCCACCTTTTTATACTCCACTATGATCTATAATAATCTAGATCATGAGTAACATAACTAAAGAATATCCCAAGGGAGTAATATGGTTCATAAAATTAAGGAAATGTATTTTATATTATTTTAATTAAATATATGGATAATTTAGAGTGGGTTTATTCTTTATTATCATTTTGTAATGTTTAAAATATTAACCATGAACCATTTTCCATAGATCCAGGAGGTTTATTGATGGTGTTTTTAGAGATCACTAATTACATAGATCATTTATAATTAGGGTATATTTTGGTGTCCAGAAATACATTTCAGTGTGTTCACTAAGTATATTTTATGTTTGTCAATGAATGTGCTCCCCAAAAATATTCCCGAGAGAACATACTTTCATCTTTAATTCTATTCTTATTAACATTTCATGGTAATTTAGAATTGAATTATAATTTCATCTTATTTTATAAATTCATTTATTTTATTAAATTATATTTATTTTATAAAGAATAAAATACCCAAAATAATTATTTCTTAGGTGATTTATATTATATAGGTGAAAAAACTGGGAATGATCCTCAAGTGAGATGACCATTTTCATCAATTCTACTGTCTAAGGAACAAACATAAATTTACTGATGCAACACACAATGAAAACAGTTCATAAAAACTATCACCATTATTTGGGATCCAATCAAAATCATCATTTACTTTTTATATTTTCACATATTTGATATACATTATTGAGTATTATAAAAAAAATAAAAATTCCTTTGAGGATTGTATTCATATGATATTTTTCAATTCATGAAAAAAATACTCTCAGGTGAAAGAACCAGTAATTAAAAATGATAAAGTTGTGGATCTCTGGAAAAAGGTCAATGAACTCACTAAACAAGCTAAATGAATGATAAATGGGAATGACACTAGAATTTCATTTCATGAAGAAGAGGATGATAAAGTAAAACATGATTTCCAATGTCTGAATAAAAAAGTACCACATGCCACCAAAATTCCCCAATTTTACTAATATCATAAATGATGTTGGGGTAAACATGAGGAGGAGGCCAAAAAAACTGATTGAATTTTAAAAAATGATGGTGAGTCCAAAATACCATCCTTCATCTACTAAGATTCTACTACCAGTGGCAATTACCATTGAGGCGGATATTGAATCTAAACATACTAATGTATATAATCCTTTCTTCGACTCTATATATATTTACTTTATAGAATATAAAATTGGCATCACTCCCCATTTTTTAGTTATATAGAAATAGAAAATAATTGATATAAATTTATGTAATAAAAAAACCAAGATGTTTACCTTTTGAAGAACATGTAGAGATCTTGGTATTGACTAAAATATATATGAGGAGCCCCATCATAAATTGATATGAGTTGACGAGCTAGAGGAATTCACGAGAGAGGATTATTTTATGAAATGAAAGAAATTAATTTATAAAAAAATCAAATTTTAATCATGTGATTATTCAGGATTACTTCCCCTTTTATGTTTTATCTCCCACATCCCATGTGAAGAAAAACCTGGAATAATTGAAACAAGTAACAACCATGAAGGAGGATGATCCCTATATCATTCAACCCTTAGCATGAAATATATAACAAATTATGAGGGGGGTTTACACTATTCAAGAACCATTCCTAATGTTCATGGATGAATATCATTTTGGGAAAAACCACATGATTTTATTCAAATAAAATATTCTTTGTCCACCATCTAACCATGGACAATAGTTTTTACTGGCCTCTCATGTTAGTAAAAATTCAGGTCCGACTAGAGGGATTGTACCTAGAGTATTAATTTTTTTTCATTTTATTACTTCCAATTTCAATCATAGGAATTTATATTTCATTTTTATTTTTATGATTATTCCAACATCCTTATTACTCAATAAATTCTTTTTGAGTATAAATTAAATTGATCCTTGGGCTTAAATAAGAAATTTTTGTATAGGTCCATAATGGAAAAAGGGAACACCAAAATAGTGGAATAAAGAGGAATATACTTTATATTATATGGATTTCACTTTTGATTTTTATTTTTAAAATACCTATTTTCTTTCCAACTACATGTTTTAAGACTTAAACTAGAAATACTTGCCCATATTTGAACTATGCTTTACTAGACTTATCAAAGAGACACATGTTTCCAATAAATCCTATAATTCAATTATTTACATTCCAATGTTAATGAAATTGAAATAAGTAAAATAGTAAATTTTATTATTAATTTATGCATCAATATTAAAATCATGACTCGTGATTTGAGGTAACTTATGGATTCATTTAAATGAAATTTACCAAAAAAATCCATGCTATGAATTTCTATGATTTTTCAGAATTGATTATTTATTGTTCATAATTCCATTAATTATTTCAAATAGAAAATTTATCATTCCCAATATGATTTATATACCATATACTCTATATTTATTCATCATTGTATTTCATTAGTGATATTGGGACATGTCACCTTCAAAAACATTCACATTAACTTGTGAAAGATACGATTATTCATTAACACAATTAGAATTATTTTACAATCTTTTGGAAAAAAATTATACTTTAAATCACACTTTTACATCAATAATTATTTTAACTATAGAATCTATGAATTACATTGTCATGGATGATCCACATTTCAAGCCATTTTTATCAATTCCTACTCTCCTCTAAGTATTTTCATGGTCATTTAAAATTGATGTGTGGGGGTAAAGGGAGTTATGGAAAAATTGATGGGATAAATTTTAATAAATATCTAGTAGAGAAATATTATGGGATTAATTAAATATTTTTGATTCATTCTATGTAATTAAAAGTTTTCCCTTCTTGATAAAAATAAAAAAGTAATGGGTCATATCATAGCTTAATGAAAAATAACCATCACCAGGATATTAATTTTATTCATATGTTTTTATGCGGTGGATATGAAAATTATTCTATAAATAACCATCCAAAAATGAAAAAATAAATAAAAACTAATTAAAAAGAAAAAATTATAAAACTAGTGAATATTTCAAGAAGGAGCACAAATCATTCATTATGATTTATTCGATCATAACTTTGACTTTGAGCTTTGGGGAAAAGGGAGATTCTATATTGAATGGATAATTTCATTACATATTTATTTTTAATATCATACATTATACATTAGAGATAAACCTCCTCCTTGTGCCTTAATTTTAAAACATCAATTTCTACTAGCCTTAATCCTCAATGTCATTTGAGCTGTTATTGTAGAGTACTCATGATTTCATGTTCCTTTTTCTTTAAAAAGAGTATAAAGTAATTCTATTACAATACAATGGATATTGATAATTTATTATTCATAAGATAATAACTAAACTTGAATGGAATGAGGAGTGATAAGAAAAAATATTCAATGGATAGGTAAATCATGACGTGTCATGTTTAAGAATAATGAAATTAATAGCATGAATGAATTAAAGGAGAAGTTACATCATTTCATAAAGGGATAAAGAAAAATACAAGAATTTATTGTTTCATTAAAAATTAGAAATTAAATTGATATTTTATATTTACTTATGAAATGTTTATTATCCATGGAAAATTGTATGATTTTATTGATTTTTAATTTTAATATACGTAACATTGTTTCCATCTGAATTCTGTGTTCCGATTTTATGTTTGAGGACTAGCATGTTTATGTGTGGGGGAATTGACAGAGATAATATTTTCATAAACTATCATATGTTTTAAATGATTTAATCCCTTAAAATTAATCAATTTTAGGTTATTTTTTACATTTTAGTATTTTTGGTGATTTTGGGGCTTAATTTTGAAAATTTCATAATTATGGAAATTTAGTAATTTTCATGTATGTTCCGTATTTTGACCAAAAAAATTTCAATATTTATCTAATTTGTGTGATTTTTTTATAATTCCTATGTTTGTGGGATTAAAAATTCTATTTTATTTCCATAGCCAATTAGAATATATAGTTGAATAAAAAAATACATCAATGTTAAAAACCTTTTGTGGGATATCATGGATCCCACCTCAAAAAATGTGGCATAACTCTTGCTTGAAACAACCAACTGAGTTTATTCATCCTAGATATGAAATATGACTCATAGGCATGTATAAAAAAAAAATTCCATAGACATAACAAATAGTTAAGGTGGAAATTTAAATTTATAAATTGAATGTTTTTTTTGTATTTCTTAGCCAAAAATAGTCATACACATTATAAAGTTTATAACATCCACTATACACATTCCAGTATTTTAAAATTTATAGGGAAGATTAAAAATTCAATTTTGAGCATTCAAAAATAACACCCATTGGGTGATTTGATGAAATGGTAGTGAAAAGAGGAGAGTTATTTCAGAAGACATATTTTAGTATTGAATCTACTACCCCATATTATTTTATACTTTAATTTTGTCTATTTTACTATAATATTATTTCAAATTTATTTTTAATTTTTTTTCTTTAAATAAAATCTAATTCATATATATTTTTTATTTTTGTGGCATCTTCCACACACACCCCTCTTTTCATGTTTTATTTTATTTATTTTCTTTTATATTCAAGCCCATTCTTCTCTACTATTATTTATAATACTCATAATCATGGGTAATGAACCAGAGAAATATAGAAATGGAGTAATCTATTACTTGAAAATGAGGAAATTTCATTTTTTTACTTTGAGTTTACTCAATGAATAATTTATAGAGAGGGTTAACCTCACTATGGTTCTCTATAATTTATCTTCTTTTTACGTAACTATTTTCCCTCGATGGAAGGTGTTCTTGGTGATCGCTAAGAACATATTTCATTTATAACTAGGGTAGATTGAGGTGTGAAATCATATGATGGAGTGTATCTACTATGTACATTTTAAATTGGACAACGAAGATGCTCCAAGAAAATTATCATGTGAGAGTATCCCATCTTCTATAATTCAACTATATTAAGCATTTAATGGTAATTTATAAATGAATATTAATTTTTTATTAATTTTTAATTTATTTTATTTTCATAAATTCTATTTCTTTCCAAAAACATAAAATAAAAAAATTTATGTTTTCATATGGGCATTACATTAAGTATGTAAACAAACTGGGAAAGAGACTCAACGGACACGACCCTAGTCAGCCATTGTGTTGCACTATGAAAACATATAAATTTGTTTCTCCATGACCTATAATGGGCATGTGTCAATAGGAATTTTTTTTATTATGTTCAAAACACAATTTCTACACTACTATTATAAATGATGATACAAAAATTAGGGTCGGTTGTTAACTATGCTTTAAACACATAACCTAACTCATAATGTCTTCTTAAGACTTCAGGAACATTAGACATGGAAGGTAGGTGATCAAATGTGGCATAGCTAGACCATTAGGGGGTCCATTTAGACATGATTGAGGATTTGTATCCAAATGAAGGGCATGTAATGAATGGGAGTAGAGTGATGGGAATTTTGAATGGATTCCAACACACTTAGAACTACGGCCCAATGTATTAAAGTGAATTTGGGTGAGTGTATTGGTATGAGAAAGATAAAACCTACTTTCTATGTGAGAATCATCTTTGATGATAAGAAATAGTGAAATATCTGAACAATGTGGTAGATGACCAGTATCAGGAAAGTAGATCTATGTGAGGGACCTGGATGGTTTTCAGTTTTATGTCATTAAAATGAGGATGATAAATATATAGTTTAACATCATACATTGATAATTATGCATGGAAAATTTTAAAACCATATGATCAAGACATGTCCCACCATATAACATCTTGTGACTAGGAGGTTTCACACAGTTTAAGGTCGTACTGTAGGGACAATGGCCAGTAGATTAATTTCATGTTTCATCGACCATAATAAATGTCTATTTATAGAATATTTTTGTGGAGTGAATAAAATAAACCCAATATTAAGACTCCAATAGAGGATTTCATATCATTCAAGTATTAGTGAATAGATGGGAAGGAGTAAAATTAAGAATTTCAAGGATGGATAAATGGGATATTGGTGAGTAAGGGTAGACCATTGAGTATGGTTGAAATAGAGGGACCATTACTATACCAATGAAGTGTGGGGAAATAAAATTCTCAATCAATTGTTGGCCATGTTCAAAATATAGGATCTGTAGCTTGTTTCCGAAAATCCCTTAGGGCATTGAACCAGAACAAGATATTATAAAACAATGGCGTGAAACCATAGCTGTTATGAGGTCTGTATGGATGTTTGATGTAGAGGAAATATAAACCAAAAATGACCCCAAGTGAGGAGTACCAGAGAACAAGAATCAGGCCTAGGATATGTATATTGTTTAAGGTTATATAGCATAGACCATGATGAATAGTTTAAATTCATGATTCATGGACTATGAGAGGAAATTTCATTCAAAGGATATATACATGTCTCAGAATAGATAAAACCCAACATGAATGAGCCAAAAGAGCCTCATAAACCATATAGACACATTAGGATGAACATCATATAGCTCAGGGACATAGATAATGGATTTTTTCAATGACAAGGGGAAAAATATTTGAAGGATTTTTCAGTTGGGTACGATGATGAAATGTATGGGTGTCACTATGTATCCCATAAGGATTGGGTGTCAATCCCATAATAGTTCTTTAAAACAACTTATAAGATGGCCAATATTGATAGGTTCAAACCCAATCATGGGTGGGTAGTGAGGTATACCAAAATTATCATGGGGCTACCTGAACTTCTTCATTGTCTGACTAAAATTAAATAATGTTCATTATGTAAATTGAATCTTAGAATATTGTCACATAGTTCAGACCATGAGAAATAGTTTAATGTCATGTAATTTGGACTAAACTGTGGCCATGGGGCCAAATTATGTTTTATATGAGGATGACCTCGATGTTGAAATGGTTGGGTGTCACTACATATCCCTCGAGGATGGGAATCAATCCACGTATAGTTCGTTGAATCCTATTATGTTTAATTTCACTATATAAGTATGAATGTGAACTATCATGAAAGAAATAAAATGACATGAATGTTCCTGATATTGATGATATGGGTATCACTATGAATTTTATATGGATGAGATATAGAGAAGAGGTTATTTTATTTGTAGTGATTGTGATAGGTTTTGAAATCAGTGTGTCACTTCATATTCTGTACAGACATGAATCAAGCCTTAAATATTTTATGAAAATTAAATATCCATGTGTATGAATGATCTAAACACTAAGAGAAGTTATGGTAGGTTACCGATTCTAAGAGAAATGATGTCATTGTTTAAGGACATATGATAAGACCCATCATTGATGTTTAACATCATGTGGTAAAAAAACTGGGTTCTATGTAGTTTATGATCATGTGTCTAGGATCAGAAGGGGGTTGAGTACTTTTGAGAGATGTGAATGGAGTGATAGTAATAACCTCAAGTAAACAAGAACTAAGAAGGAATTATCCGTGTAACATATGCGCATAGAAGATCAGTCCAACGGGCCTGATGATGGATGTATATATAGGAGGAATAAAAGATTAAATGTCTCAACAACACTACTTATCCCATAAGTATGGGAATAAATAATTATATTGTTCTTACAAATGGAATGATTGGTGGAAAATTCTAGGGTAAAAATCAAATCAAGGAAGGATATAATGTTGCTAATGAGTTTATACTCATACATCCAGGATGATGATTTTTTACTTAGTTAATAAAAGATTGACTAGGACATCGATTTTTTAAAATATTATGTTCATGAATCTCAGAATATGAGGGATCTTATTTTATGTACAAGGATTTTGGAACATGGATTGAGTCATGTAAATCCAAAATTTAGTGTCCTTAGGAAAAAGTTGTGAATGAGGACTAGTAAGGCCCAAAACCAAAGAAAATATTCATGAGAAGAATGCTCCTACAGTTCAAATTCATGGTGCATATACTATAATAGGAGGAATCCAATAAAGGGATATATATATATATATATATAATTTATTAGAATAAAACTAATGTTATTGAATGAAATCAATCCCAACACGTCTAGAAACAACTTCAACGAAATTACACACACCATTTAATGTCATAATTCTAGTACTTGAGCACCTAGTTTAAAATAATGTTCTTGGGATGTGGATACATTCCTTTTTAAGGTCATGAAAAAAGGACCATAAATGTTCTTCAATTTAACATCATGAAAATTAGATGTTGAAAACATAGTTTAATGTCATACTGTGAGGATTATTGTTGTTACAAAATTAATCATCATGCGACTAGGACCCTGTTTGTTACAAAGTTTATCATCATGGGATAAGGAAGAAGGATGTCGTAGCTCAGACTCTTATAGAAGGATTGACCTGGGTATTTTAATGTCATATGTAAATTACATTAGTTGTCTTGTGAATAAAATCTTAAGGAACATGGAACTGTTTAGTGGAGTGATGTGATGCCTAATTGTGGTGAATAAAGAGTATGCACCATTGGGATAGTCCTTATGAATGGTTTGTAGTCCTTACAAAATGGGTTCCAACATTGGTGGACTTCTACTATGATTCATTTGTGTTTAGAGATCCAATACTATATCTCCATGTTGGAATGAATATAGGATACAATTCTTGTTGAATGCTTTTACAATTTTGTTATGGTTCCCCTTTAGATTTCACAAGGCTCACAACCCACAATCATCATGGGTTTTTAGTTCATTTAGATTATCCAAAACTATTATGTCTTATGTTTCCTAACCATAGACAACTGTTCAGTGTGATGTAAACTAGATCTTGATGGGAAGGAAAACCATTGTTCCACACACTAGGGAATATGGAGTTACTAGGGTGGAAATTTAGATTATTGTCTGATAATCCTATATGGTTTTGGGGAGCATGTATGCCCAAATTTTCTTATTTTGGGCTACAATCATCTCCATAATTAATGAGATGGTTTTTTTGAACAACACGATTTTCCCATTTTCATATCCATAGTATTGGGAAGTATGGTTGGACTAGATTTTGTACTTTTCATAAAATTTATTCATATTTTATAAACATATGCTTGTTATGTTTCCATTGAGAATAGCATGAGGGACTCTTAATCGGTAGATTATGTTGGGGCTTACTAATTCAATGATTGATTAAGATTTGACATCCTTCAGAGGGGTAAATTCTTCCCACTTCGAGAAGAAATCTGTTTTTGTTAGAATGAACATTCACTAGAATGATAAAACTGGTGGATATGTTCCCATGATGTCGAGTCCTTAGACTGCAATGTGCCAAGATTACTTAGTAGTTTAGAGGGTCTCTGGTGGTCAATGTCGAAAAATATGGTTCGATCTGACACAAATGGAACCTCTAGGAAGACTCTATATAATCATGGGAAATGGTGGACGCAACGTTTCCCATCCATAGAATATGGTTGGAGATATTCAACCCTACCTGGTGAGCACCATAGAACCCATCATGAACTTATTTCATAACCAAGGGAATCAAAAATCATTATATTAAACAGATGAGAATTCCTTCCATCCCATGTTTATAGATAGTATGCTCGAGGTCAGTTCCACTCTAGAGGGTGAACTGAGTTACTCACCGATGGATCTATTCATCGTTGGATTTGTCTACAGTGAGAGTTCCATGTTGGGGATACTTAGTGATGGTATGTGTCAAATAAAAGGATTCTTCAACTGTGGGGGATTCGGAGGAACCGACATGAAAGCATCAACTGACAGATGGTTTACATGCAGGTTGTCGTCATTATTTGATGTCATGGGAGAGATGACCATTCAATCATCATTATGAATGATTAGATCATCCTGATTAGGATTTCCAAGAGAAGCATCTATACAGGTCCAAGAATCGGCTCGACTATCTGTGACTGGGGAACACGGGTCACCTATTGCTGAGAAAGAAAATGGTCCAATAATTGGTGAGTGTTCTTGATCTTGGGAATGATCTCTAGATTCAGGATGATGAAATCAGAATTTAATTTCTTGAGGAAAAACATAGAAGCCCCATTCACAATAATTTAAGGAAATTAATTCTCAAGAGACATTTCAATACAAGTAATTTGATCATGATACTCTACCTTTTTTTTATTAACATACAAAAATCATGAATGAGTACAGTCAGATGACATGTGTTGGGGAGAAGAAGATGATCCTCAAACCCACACTACTGTGCATGGGATCATTGAAACTTCTAGATTTTGGACTCTGGGAGGCACCATCAAATTGTATCATCTAACATGGTACATCTTGATCCACTAAGATGATGACCTTATCAGGAAAATACACATCAAGAGGTGCTTCCCCAGGGGTCCTGACGAGTGGTTAGAAAATCTTATAGTTCTTGACCATTTATGCAGAACTCACATAATGTAAAAAGGCTGAATAATCACAGGAAGCATGCTAGCCGGGCTTCTAACAAAGGCCAATTCAAGATATACATTAGTAGATCCACATGAGACACCAGTTCTACCGTATGATTTAGCAAAAAATGTTGTAACTTCTACTCTTCATAAACCATTGTGAGGAACCAATTCTAAATAATATAATTTCAAGATATTTTTTCAAGTATAATGTCATTGGGATATTATAAATTTTTCTTTTTCCACTACTTCTTCTTATGAGAAAGGAGGAAAATGAGGGATCATTCTAGAGTAGTCATGTTGAAGACTTGATTCATCCTTGGGATGGGTGGAATCATAATAAGATTCTTTAACAGGTATTTCATTATTTCATTGAGGTAAGTCTACCACTCTTTATACCACTAGTATACCAGACCTTTATTTATTATCTTAGAAATGGTATTAGAATATATTTACATATATTTCAGGAATCAGCGTTTATAGGCTAAGTGGCCTTATTGGCCTGAGATCTCCTAGAGGTTTCGTGGAGCGACATTGAGCATATATACTTTATATTCTCTAGGTAAATATTGATGCATACTAATCATACAATGAAATAGATTAATATTATAGATTTAACCCCAAAATCAAATTTTACATTGTGCATCATCACTTGATTAGACATAAAGAAGATGGAAACTATCCTGATGTCTCTATGATGGTCCTGATGCTGACTGGAATTGACCACCAAATCATCTACATAGAGTTAATATTGTATTCCATGGTTTGGATTGAATATTTGGATCATGTATCTATGATATGTATCTTCTGATTTCTTAGGACCAAATGAAATCGTCTTATATAATAATGTTCCATGTGGAGAATTTATTGTGGTACACTCTATTTATTCAGGATCCATATAGATATGGTTTTACTTGGAATAAGAATTCATTAATGAGAGATCCTAGAATCTAGTTGTTACATCGATCAACAACTTCTTCACTAGAAGGGAAAAATCATCCTTTAGATCATGGTAGTTAAGACTAAAAAAGCCAATACATACTCTGATATGGCTAGTCTTCATCATAAATGGGATAATTCTTGGTCTCCACAGGGATTACTAAACATCCTCGATGAAGCTGGATATCATAATATTATCATCTTCGACATTGGTCATGACACCATGAGATGGGAACATCTTTCTAGGAGGCTACATGAACCCGTGATGACTTATAGAAAGACCAAGATAGTGGATGGATACCTAAGGGTCCATCCCTAGAACATCTTCAAAGATCTAGGAAAAATAATCATGTTGTTACAAAAAGAATCTAGATATTTTTTTTGTCTCCCTTTAGGAATGGCTACATTGATCAGCATTGGTCTTAGAACTACCTCAATATAAAGATTCACTTGAACAAACTCATCAAAGGTGGTTTATGTGCCTTCCTCAAATGATGGAGGATAATCTTCCAAATACTCTTCATTTTTTGAGGCATGGGGATCTTTGAGAGGATGTGATACGTATATGATAACAGATTCTAATGGAAATCTAGTTCGAACTTCGGTGGAAGTGGAGTCATTTCTAAGAGACTCCTTCTCTACAAAAATCATGGTGATAGAGAATTTCATACTAATTCCATTAGGCCTTCGACCACATGGTCCAGCCTTGATGTCATAGAAATGGTGACATATCAACTTCTGATTTTTCAACCCAGCTTAGTGGAACTTGAATGTCCAGCGTATAGTTATAGACATTGGAATAACATCTCGATACCTAATAGGAGTAGGGCTTTCTATTATTACCAGATCTGGTACCATATAAAACTATAAGGTAATCCTATGGAATTATTTAAACCTAGGAATGTGGCCCCCATTCCTCTCAGATATAATAAAAATTTATTTATTACTGGCATTGTACCTCAAAAAATTGGAGGATTGTTTTTTTTATCTAGATCCATCGACAAGGTAGCTGTGGTGGAGGGATACTCTACCACATTAGTCTTCACCCGATGTTCTTTGTTATTGTAGAAAAACCATTGAGAAGTATTCACAGGATGAAAAAGGAGAAGAGTAAACTTGGAGTATGCCTACTTGACCATTGAGGGGGTACATGAGGCATTGGGGATACAAGGAAGGGACAGTTGTGTGATGATGGAGCCAGGGACTACCCATTAATGTGTGGTAATCGTTGTCCTCTTAGACAACCATGAATTCATTTTCTACTACCAATCATCCAAATTGTGTCTTCAAATGGATCCTACCACATGGTATCTATTTGGTCCTATCAAAACCTAGAATCTTCCGGCATGAGTGGATCAAGTGTACATATATGAGTCCTAACCTATTGTGCATTGGGGTTTGAATGATATTGATCCCAGATCATGTTTTATCTTGAAATAAATGACCTCCGCTCCATTGAACTAGTATTCTATGTATGTTGGTATAACATGACCCTATATGGGATTACTATCATATGATAATGATAAGGAGATTAAGGATTGTAATTCTCACTTCTTGACCTCCTCATTGTAGATTTTCTATGTGGTCACAACCTCAATTTCAAACTGGAAATGGCTTTTCATAGATTCTCCAATAGATTCATGAATAACTTCATATAGAATAAGATCCATGAGGATTGATAGAATTTTGTTAATTATAGATATATTCTTCAACACATCATAATTCAATTCTAGGAATATATTTTTACCTAGTGGAGGTTGCTTTGTGGTTGGAAGCGTGATGGGAACTGATGGCTGAACTACTTGATTCCTTTTTCTGATGGCTATGTACTAATGCTCAATAAAAAATATTAAAAGAAAAAAATAGAATGAAAATATGATAAATGGGACCTAAATAGATGTGGTTGATCATAATTTGATTTCAGTTGTTCTCCCAAATGAATTGTCATGGCCAGTGGTGGCAGTGGATCTAGTGGATCGAGCTTAAAGGATTGTGCCTACAAAGCTCTATGCAATGCCAGATGTATAGTATCATTAGCATATGAATCCTATAACAAATAAATGGACATATCATTATGGTATCTTTAATATCCATGGATTCTTATTCTATGGCACCAACCGGGGAAATTAGGAGGGCTCACCACATATTCATCATCTTTAGGGATTTATTGGGATCCACCAATTTGATAATATTCAAAGAGCCAAACTCTCAATCATATTCAGAGGATAACTCCTTAACTAGATAGACTGTGGGAGTGATTCAAATCTCTAGAGGCATATAGTCACTGAGAGTATGAGATGACTTCATCATTTCCAAGGGACTCTTATCACCCTTCTTTCATCATTTCCTACTCTTCTAATATATGTTTGGTTAATAGGTTAACACCGAAGATGCTGATGAAGGAGACCCACTGGTGTTAGTAGGATTTGGCGGCTGAAACATAAACATATGACGTCGTGGGAGCGAGATACTTCCCTAAAATCCAAAAATTCATCGTATATCTGATTCCAATTGCTATATACCTTCTTCAATTAACCAATACCATCACTCTCACCATTAGGATTGGTAAATATATGTTGTAATTATGGAGGAACTTTACCCAGCATAACCACACAATATTTCACATGATCCTAGACTGAATCCTTTAACATAAATCACTTTTTATAGAACATCCAAGGATATTATGGTTAGGATAGTGATTAGGGAAATCAGTGAGATCGAACTCATGGGGGTTTCTATACTCTGGTTATTTTAGTACCTCTTATTCCATAGTAATGTGGAAATAACATATAACCTTGTGCACTAAGAAGAAGTAGATTAAATATATCCTATCTGGAAGAGGAACTGTAATGGACTTATAACGACCCAATTTTAGTATACATAGGGATTATATAATTTTTTAGAAATACATAAAAATTTACAAAAAATACACCAAATTGCTATATTAGTTTAGTTCATTGGAAACATGGACACATAGTCTTTATTAAATAAGTGAGATATATCATCTCTCACTAGTTACTTGTTGAGAAGATTACTTCTTTGACACATCATACCTAATACATATCTTTGTAACATTAGGATTAAATAATATAATGGGGCGTGATGAAATGATTTGTAATGGAAAGAAATTGCAACATATAAACATAAACATGGGAATATGTGTATGATAATGTTATCACACCATTAGAATATCAAACACCATATATTAAAGATCATAAACAAGAATAATTTTAAAAGCATGGTATTTTATAAGACACGATTCATGTGGAAATAAATAACATAATCCCTGAAAACATAACATAAGAACAAGACAGGGAATTTGTGGAAAATAGATAAACACATAAATTGACTTCTATTGTATTCAAGGTATCACTTCTAGGGCTATGTTAGTATAATGAGTTCACTCCGCCTACCATAGTGGTAGTTAGGGATCACTCTCGTGTCCATATTAGTATTATGAGTTAAATCCAGATACCATATTGGTTGTGATAGTTCACTCCCATCCCTATATTAGTAGTCATTTTCTCCTCCAGGATCATATTAGTAGAATGATTTCAATCCCTATACCATCTTCATTGTCATGGTTCAATATCAATGTAACAATAGCAGTCAATTTTTACTCCCAAGGCTATTTCAGTAGTATCAGTTCAATCCCCATAAAATCATGGTTGATATGGTTCACTCACATGGACATTTCAGTATACATGGATCACTCTGGAAAAATTAATATTTTATCTCATGAGATATAAAAATTTACCCAATGCATTGGAGAGACATATAAGTCCCACCCATCTCCTAATGAATTCATACAAACATATAACAAAAATAATAAATAATTATATCACAACCCCTGAAATTTAAAGGTTATCACAAACATGTAATTAATTCAAAACCTATATCAATAGATACTGGTTTCATCATAATATCATCAATATCATAACGTGTGAAATGATTTAGGTTTCAAAATCATATAACCTTTGAAAAATTAAAAAGATTTAGAAAAATATATCTCATAAAATAGAAACATGTTTTATAAACCTCATTCCATCGAAAAATAAACACATAAAAGAAATAATATGAATTGAAATTTATAATCATTACCCTATAAATGCATGAGTAACAAAGATAAATGTCATTTTAGATAGGAAATTATTTTTAAATATCTTTAAAAATCATTTCATGATGAAAATATCATTTATTATTTAAAATAATATTTTCATAACATAAAACCATTTTAATACCATTTTCTTAAAATATATACTTGAAAACACATAATGGAATGCTAGTGAAATATTTAAAACCCTTATCCCTTGAGAACATATCAAATAAGCATGAATTAATAGTGACACACATTTTCCTTGAAAATTTAGAAAAGTTGATTTAAACCATTTTCAAAACCATTTCCATTTTAAACATATAAACAAAGATTCAAAACATATTGAAAACCATTTTTATTAAAAAAAAGAAATAATCTAGAAAACATTTTGAATTTTTTTTACATGAATACATATAAATGAATCGACAAAATGTTTTTAAAATGATTTTTTGTGAAAATAATTTTAAAACATATAATGAAAAATTAAAATCATTGAAATAAATGTATTTGTAAATTTTTTTAAGCATATAATAGAAAATTTGAAATAAAATGTTTTAAACATAAAATATTTTTTGAAATATTTTAATAAAACCTGGATTTGAAGGAACATACATTTTTGACCAACGAGAGAGGTGTAGTGAGGATTTCATAATAAAAAATCCTTTAATATCATAACTACAAAATAGTGGGAAATGATACCAATACATGTGTATATCATGAATAACCAAAGAATAGGATGTTTCATGGGAGTTCTAAAGAGTTTAATGGTAAAATTTTATCAATGGAAACATTAGAGTGAACCTTTATTTTCTTATATAGACATTAAATCAATTTTGTGGAATACTTATTACATTATAAAAAAAATTCCCAAATTCCCTATTATTTTAGTGTATTTGGAAACATGGAATACATTAATATTTTTTTTGAAATATCTTCAAAATCTCTGATAAAAATATACT
This sequence comes from Viscum album, assembly GCA_963277665.1. Classification (NCBI taxonomy): domain Eukaryota; kingdom Viridiplantae; phylum Streptophyta; class Magnoliopsida; order Santalales; family Viscaceae; genus Viscum; species Viscum album. The sequence goes on from OY728158.1 coordinate 440,347,971, forward strand.
CTTTAGGTACCCCTTACTAAAACTTCTCCTTATAACCATGGAAAAATAAAATACCAGAAAAAGGCTCCTCTCACATGCATAGTAAGAATAATAAAAGGACATGTGTAAATATATTCTTGATAATAATGGTATTAGAACATTATCATGAAAATAGATGATCGTACCCTATATATCAAAGATCATAAACTTGAATCATGGAAAAAATAGTAGTTCATAACACATGAATCATAACGAAATAATTTCCATAATACATGATTTTATAAGAACAACACAAGACATGATATTTTCGAAGACACCTAAACATGAAACATTGTGAGATTGTATAAATAGTATAAGGTTCAAATATTAATATAAGGACATAAAACCTGGACCTTTAATAAAAATATAGACATAAAAATGTGGTCCATGTATAGAATTAAGGACAGGAAAACCAGGCCCACATAGATAATTTTAAACATGAAATTCAGTTCATGAATAACATATATACCTCATGCGATATTAATCCTTACCCATTTAATTATAAGTATATTTAGGTACCACACGTCACATAATGAAAAAAAGAAATATGCATGTCTCAAGAACATAAATCATTCCTCATATCAGAAACCATTGAGTGAAATGGATTTCAAAATCATCATTCAACTGTATTATAACAATTAAAGACAAATGTGGTTCATAAATAACACTCCATCATAAACAAAAATAATACATAGAAACAATAATAATGTAAAAATTGAATCATATACCAAGTAAAACATAACTAACATCAAATAATTTAATTTTTTATAGGAAATAATTTGGAGATAACTATTAAAAAAATTTCTAAAGGAAAATATACATTCTCCTATGAAAATATTTTCAATACATGAAATGCAGTATAATTTTAAAAGAAAATAATTTCAATGAAAAAAATAATATAATATTATAAGGGAAGATTCCAATAAATAGGGTGACATGATGGTATATAATCCATTTATGTCATATAAGATAAAAAATTCTTCTCATTGGTGTTCCTGAAAAGTAAAAAATTACATCATATGGAAAATGACTATAGATTCCCTTGAAAACATTTAATAAAAACTCATTTATTTGTAAAAATGATTTTTATCCATTGTACATGAATAATAAAAAATTATTGGAATTTTTTAAGAAACATGGTTGATAAATATACCCCCCATAAATAAATTAGTGAAGAAAAAATATTACACCACGTCGTGGAGAAGGTAAGCCATACGTACACATGTGCGGTACATTCACTCTTTATAGGATGATTAAAAGGGAGAATATGGTTGTTCCATAAAAATAATAACATCTCAGAGAATATGTGATACCAGAGTTCATACATTGTAATTGAATCAACTAATGAAGATGAAGTTTAATAAGAAACTATTTTAGATGTGATATTCCCATTTATAATTGAGGTGAGGGGCAATTTAAAAATACTTTAAATATTAAATTAATATAAATTTATATTAGATTCCAAATATAGTAAAATTGAGTAATTTAGAATAAATGATGAATATTGGACAAAATACCCTCATCAATTTATTATAATACATGTTTATGTCAAAATATTAACAGTATTTTTATATTTAACTGTTAGTTAAACACTTTATCTTTTACCATAACAACAAGGATTTTTAAACATCAGGGTTAATACAGTTATAATAAAATTCATAATGAACCCAAAATAAATTATTGATGATATATTTAATCATATTATATTTTTTTAATTACATATATATTTTAATGAATTTTAAATCATTTTAAAAAATATTATATATTGTAATGTACCATTTATGTCTATTCTGATAGAATTCAATACTTTTCATTTAATAATTATCATATTATCATGATAAATTCTAAAAAAACCTCTAAAATCTCACTAATATATCAAGGTTATCTATAAAATTCATGGATTTCATTTATTATGTAAAACTATATTAATTTTAATTTTTTCAATATCTATAATTTTGTATTTCCATTAACTAAACAATTAATACATCATCATTATGAAAGAATTTAACTAAAATATTTCTTCTCAAAAAATTTAAAAATAAATATTCATGATGATTATAATTTTTTTATATTTCTTATCAAAACTTATTGTTGAATTTGTATTATTGATAATTATATATTAAAATAATTTTACTTATTAAAATTATAAGTATGACATTTTTATCTAATCATTAAATAAAGTATAATAAAATTAATTTTGAGACAAATGTTGGTTAAAAAGGTTATAATTTTAGACAAAGTTAATTTTACTTTAATATAATGTATCCAATTTAAATTAAGACATGTGTTAGGGTAATTTTATTATATTATAAATTTTTTACCTTCAATTACTCGGAATACGCATACATGTGGTTGGAAGAAATACTATAGTAATTATTTTCTATAAAAATAATTAGATCCTATTAGAAAAAATTATTACTAATTAAAAAAATGTATTTATTACTTCTAAATTCAATTTAAATATGTGATTAAATTTCGTTTAACACTAATCCCACTGATGTGGTGAGAATTCAGATAAAAGATTTATTCAATAGATCAATAAGTTTTTATATCTCATTTCATTATAAAAATGATTCCAAAAACATAAATTAGATTAATATATTTATTATTCACATATTGTGATGTTAAATATAAATTTAAATCATAATAAGTATTTAAATGAAAAAGGAATTTTTTCAGAAAAACCCATTATTTTTTCAATATTCATCAAAAAAAAGATACTTGTTAGAAAAATACTGAAAATTTACTGTAAGATAATTTTAACATTAAAAATTAAAAAATTATGTTTATGTTAACAGTTATAATTTTTAAAATTTCCTGAAATCAATTTTATTACAACTTAAATAAGGGTATAAAAATAATTTTTTTAAGATAATAGTATTTCTAAACACATAAAGATCATACAAAAAATTATTATGTTTCTCATTTTTATTAGGATTTTTAATAAAAAAAAATTAAAAATAATATTTTAAAAGTATGTATCACTATTTATATTACTATATTTTATGGATTTGTTATAACTCTCTTATTTAAATAAATATAATAGTAAAGTGTTGTTTCATAAAAACTCAGTGTTGTGTGTAATATAAAATATGTCACCGTTGTGTGTTTCACAAATAAACCATGGTGTTTATTATCACGTAATAAAATCTTAGTGATTTTATATAATTATATAAATATACATTTAGTGTTATGTAAAGTGATGAATATAAAATATAATAAATTATTTTAAAAAAAATAAATTCACAAAATATTGGGGATTTACATTTTACCCCATATAAATTGAATATCTCTCTTGAAATTCTTCTGGGATAAGAATTGATTAATACATGATAGTTTCCTTCAGAGAAACCCACATCATAAAAATGAATTCTAATTTTTTTTTAAAATTTTAATGTTGGAAAATAACTGGTATCCAAATTAAATCATAAAAAGGTTTCTATTAAGGGGACATATGTAAATATTTGGGCATGGATGAAAAATGTAAATAATAATAGATGTTGATAAATATTGCTGATAACAAGAAAGTGGTGGTCCAGATAAAGTAGAAAATTACTATACAATAAATTATGGAATTTGGAAATAGGACATTGATATCATATAAAATGATGATAATATGGCACCCTTTCACACCACCACCCCTTTAACTATTATTGAGTAATATTAATGAGGAGATATACTTTCATGATTTCCTCATAATCCCACCCTATTATCAATTAATGATTAATTTCTACATTAACTATTAATCTAAGAAATAAATTAGAATTTATCATTCCTAAAGATTTGACAGATCATGATATCCATAAATAGAATTATAGGTCATTCCATCAGTCTTCATCACAACAAAATGGTTTTCATAAGTTAGAAAATATTCATAATTCCACATATAGTGAGGCAATACATTGATTGAACAACAATTAACTAAATTTTAAAAGAAACTTTCCATTAATGGATAACCTTATAATAATTCAAAAATATGAAAATCCAATGCATTTTAAAGTGGTGCACATAATCAGCTAAACATTTATCACTCATATATGATGCCGAAGTTCTGGGTTGCCACATTCTGGAAATGTGAATATCAATATCATTTTTTATAACAAATCATTGTAATTTCCTGAATTACAATATATAATTATTGATAACATGAATTTTTCCTTATTATAATTCCTATTTTATATATTCTAGTAGTCTAAAAATGATTATACATCATCCAGGACATGATAAACCATTTTTCAACAAACCCTTAATAAATTCTAATTAAATCATTAACATCCAATTTTATTATACATTTCCAATATATCTTTATACAAATATAATTATGTCATCATCAGACACAAATTAAGTGTTATCCAACCCTTAATCTTGTGTTTTCTTAAAATGTCACCTTTTACCTCAATCACATTTCATTGTTATCAGCACCATTCAACTCATGATCTTAAATCCTAGATGAAAAATGTAAATTTGATCAATATTTATATGTTCCCTTATTTGATAACACCATAAGTGAAATTTTAAATTTTTTCCCTTGAATACCATTATACAAAAACGTCAATCATCCAACTTTATTCTAAAACTACTACTCCAGATTCATTATCGTAATAATTCATCGAATGTAAAATTTGAATCATGTCTCCAAGATTCTTATGTTTCATATAAATAATAACGTAAGAACGTATCATACATCTCACATATGAAACATTTAATGGTAACCTTGTTCATTCTAGTTCCCTCTATTGACTAAGACCAGAAATCAAAGTGTGAGAAATAATTATCATGAGATAAAAACATAAAATCTTGAAACATTACATATAGGATTCTATAATCATGACTCGAATGTTTAAATTTATGACACCTCAGGTTCATCATACGTTATTCAATGACAAATTCTATTTAAATCCTCTCTGATTGATCGTGATGATTTTGTGGATTACCAAATCATATTCCTGGAGACTGTCAAACTATGTGTGTAGTTAGAAAATTTTCAAGTACCAGGATATGAGAGTTTTGGGCCTGAATCACCATTTTATATTTTTTACCCTTACGTACATCTTTTCCAAAGATACACCCACTTCTATTAACCAGACAATAATGTATATATAGGAAACCCCTCACTCTATCCTTTCTCAAAATTCGAGGACTATTTAGTATACTTTTCTCTATCCTTATAATTATACATAGAAATTTCATTATGGATCTCAAAAGTGTTTTCTCATCCCAATTTCAAAAAATTGACTACTATTTTTTGATACAATATATTAAAACACTCACATTTCATATATAATCATTAAACCACTTTTTTAAATAATAAATATTTTACAGAAAAATGCCAAAGGGTTCTATTGGTTTAGTGCCTCTAGAAATATAGAACACATATTTATAAATTACTGAAATATCATCAACATCCCCCTTAACAATCATCCCCTAGGTACCCTAATTTAAAACCATTCTTTATATCACAGAGAAAATAAAACATATGAATAATTGGGAGCTCAAGAGCTTAATAATAATAATTAAGTGGAAAATTTAAACATAATCAAAATTATAAATACATGAGAACATGATAATGAAATCCAAAGATCATACCCAACATATCATAGATCCTAATATTGAATCATGGAAAATAATATTAAATTTATAAGACAATAAAAATAAGTAAATAAATGACATTATCCATGATATCATAATAGTAATATAATACATGAAATTAAAGAATAAACATAAACATGTAAAATTTTGAACATGTTTAAATAGTATCATGTTTATTCATTAAATTATAAACATGAAACAATGCCCTTTCATATACATATATACATGAAAACTAGGTCCACACATAAAATAAAGGAACTAAAAACCAGGTCTCGACATAGAATTGTGAACATGAAATCATGTCTACAAATAAAACATATATCTCAATAGTAATCCATCATTACCCAATGCACTGTTAAGAGATATAACTCCCACCCATCACATAATTAAGCCCATTCATATGTGTTTAATGAGAACATAAATCATTCATCGTATTAGAACCCATTAAATTAAATTGATTTCATAAACACAATTCAATCGTAATATAACACAAGAAAAGAAATGTTTTTCATAAATATCATTCCATTAAAAAAATAAACCATTCATTTAAATAAGTATAATAGAAATATTGAACCATGTCCCTACTAAAATATATGTAACATCAAACAATGTTATCTTAGATGGAGAATAATTTTTACAAATATCATGAAAAAAATTCTTGAATAAAATATCCTTTCTACATTGAATATATTATCTTTATTTGAAAGGCCACATAAATTTAAAATAAAAAATTTTATTTGAAAATTAAATTTTAATAACTTAAGGGAAGAATCAGGAAAATAAAAGATACGTGGAAGTATAAAAATTTATTCATGCTTTATAAGATAAAAAATCTACTCATTTTTTTTCTAAAAAATTCAATAACAACCTCTTTCAGAAAATAATAAAATAATACATTAAAAACGTATTATTAAAAATTCATATATTGGTAAAAATAGAATTATTATTTTTTGAATAATAGTTAAAATATGCTAATTTTTTTTATGGAACCTGGATTTAAAATATGCACTATTAAATACATCTATATAAACAATCTCAGAAAGTATTATGATTGTTAAATTAACACTAATTATTTTAAAATATATTTAAAAAATTTAAAAAAATTAATAAAAAACAATCGTAAAAAATTTCATTATAATACATTTTTTTGAAAATGAGCATATGATCTTTTGATAACATATTTTATGGGAGAATAATCATCATGGATTTCAAAGAGATTCATACCACCTTGAATGATTTGAATCATAATCCCAATAAAATAAAACAATTAATATAGTATTATAATATCATTAATATAAGATTATTCTAGATATAAAAAGTTAAATGGATGTATACACACTTCATAAAAGAACCTTGATTCATAACAAAAACATGTGTCTCAAAGAAAGAAAATTGAGACAAAACTACATTACTCGTTTGGTAAATTTTTTTCCGTACAACCCAATTAGGTAATAATAATTATATGGATATGAAAATTACATAATATTTTTGGTAATAATCATAAATAATTATTCATGGGCAGTATATACACCACGTATAAGAAGCAACTAGTGTGTGAGGCATGTGTCTTATATAAATAAAGGTGAGACAAAAAGATCCCTTACCTTAGATCTGATTCACACAATATGTGTCTAAAACTCATGTATGGGGGTTTTAGACATATTATTAACTTATACAAAAATAATTTTTATGATATCATATATGATTCATTTTAAATTTTAAATTACTTATTTATTAATAATCTATAGTTAAAGCAACGTTCTGAGCAGTAACCATTTTGTTTATCATACATGTTTTAACATGTTTTAACATGTTATTCTTGATCCTATTACATAGATCGTGATTTAAATACATCAATAATTTAACAAAATAAGTTATATATGATATATATTTCCTATAAAAAGTATATAAAATATAGATATATGAAATGGAATACACCGTTAATGGAGATGGTAAGCCATACAAATGCATAAATGTTGTTTCCATTTTCTTATCATACTCAATGGAAGAAGGGAGACAATATATATATATATATATATATTATTTAATTATAATTATTATGTAATATATTTTTTATTAATTCATTATATAAATAATTATAATCATTTTTGAGATGGTTAATGTGGAAGAAGAATCTCATCACATCGTGGAGACGGTAGGTCTTACGCAGGCACAACCGACGATATCATTCCTTCAAATCTAAGAGAGTGAGGAATTAGATGGTATATTAGTTAAAATAAAAAAATATAAAAAAATATTTATTTTCTATATACATTATATAAATCATTATATCCATCAAAATAAATTAGTTATAAAAAACCGATTATGCCACGATGTGTTGACGATAAGTAGTACATACACAAGTGTGGTACTTTTGTTTTTTATAGAATGAATAAAAAGTGGAATTTTTTATCTCAATAATCCTAATAAAATATGAAAATATATTTTATAATATTGTAATTAATTTATAGTGGAATCAACACATGAAGATGACGTGTAAAAATAAACAATTTTGAAGGAGTCGGTAAGGATATAACACCTTCTTCGATGATATCCCTCTTGATCTTCTCATAGGGACAATAGAGTTAGTATTTTCAGAATACCAAAACAATTCTAATGATACTAGTGAAGTATAAATGAGATATGGTTAGGTTATATCTGGTATTTAAGTCTCAATGCGATGTGAATATATGAGGTATGAAGTTACCTTTTATAATTGAAGTGAGGGGAACTTTAAGAAAATCCAAAAATGTTAAATTATTAAAAAATATTTTAATATATAAAATATCTTCAAAGGGGGTTATTTATTATATATTATGATTATTGTAATAAATCCTATAAACCTATTATTTTTAGAAATGACTTGTCCACAATATTAAACTTATCTTTTCGCTTTAACCCTTAGTTAAACACTTTAACTATTACTATGACAATAATGAGTTTTACTCTTTTGTGTTAATATATTTACTGGAAAATTTCAATTTAAACCCAAATGGATAATTAACTAAATTTTTAACTTTCATATATATATTTTAAAAAATTATATATTTTTATAAATTTTATATCATTAAATAAAATATTAATTATTTAAATGTATCATTTAGGTCAATTTCAATAGGATAAATTATTTGTCTTTTATAAATAATCATATTAACATTATAACTTCTAAATAACATTTCTAATATCTCACTAATATGTAAATAATATATTTAAATTATTTTTATGTCATTAATTATGTAAAATAGTACTTATTTTAATATTTTTAATATCTTTAATTTGATATTTCCATCAATTAAACAATTACAACGTCATCATTTTAAAATCCCTTAATTAAATTATTTATTATCTAAAAATTAATAATAAATTATCACGATTTATATAAATTTATTTTATCTCAAATAACTATTAGTGTAAAATTTATCTTATGTATAACCTTATAATAAAATTAATTTACATCATGAAATAATGATAATGACAATTTTAACTTATCATTAGATAAACTATAAAATTTTAATATTCTTATCCAAATGGATAAAAATGGTTATAATTTTGTTCAAAGGATTATTTTAGTCAAATTAAACTTATTAAATGAAATTTGGATAAGTGTTATGGAAATTTTATAATATTATAATATTATTTTTAACTATAATTACCTAGTTTACCCTTAACCATGGTAAATAAAAATACTAAAGTTTCTACACAAAAGAAATAATATCACTCTATTAGACATAAATATTAACACTAATTACAACCATGTTTTTCATTTTTTAAATATTCAATTCAAAGAAGTGACTAAATTAATTTTATCATTAATACCATGGAAGTGGAGATAAGTCATATAAAATTGGCATAAAAAACATGTATAGGTTTATATATATAATTTCATTATAAAAATGATTAAAAATACCAAAATTAGATTAATATATTCCTTATTTATAAATTTTGACTATAAAAATAAACATAAATCATAATAATGATTTATATGAAAGGTTATGTTTTAACTACAATGCATTAATTTTCACTATTTATTAAAAAATGGTACTTCTTAGAAAAATACAAAAAATTATCCCAAATTATTTTAGTCATTCTAAATTCAAAAGTTATGTTTATTTTTCCAATTTAAATAGCTAATACTATTTATTACAGTTAATATAATGACATAAAAAAGAAAATCTTTGAAGATAGTAGTATTTTTAAACATATAATAATTTTACCAAAAAAATTATTATCTTTCTCATTATTAATATGTTTTATTGACATAGAACCATTATAAATTATAATTTAATTTTTTATTAATATTTATTTTACTATGTTTGACAACTAGGTTATATATATCTCATTTAAATAATCATCTTTGTAATGTGTTTTTCATAGAAATTTAGTGCTCTATGTAATGCAAGCCAAGTCTGTGTTGCGTGTAGCGAAAATTAAGATGGTGTTTCTTATAACTTAATCCAAACATAAAAATTTTATATAATAATATAAATGGTTAGTTAGATTTACCTAAAGTGATAAATATCCAAAAGGGTAAATAAATTCTTAAAAATAAATTTACAAAATCTCAATATGTTAAAATCATTATCATTAACAATCTAAAAAAGTAGTGATATTTTTTCAATCAACTCTTAACACATGGTAACGTTGAACCATACTCTCCATGTAAGAAAATGAAATTAAATGAAGCATATAATAAAATTAAAATATTGATATTCATGTCATAACATGTTAAATGCATTATCTAGTCCTCAAATAACAAAAAATACAATTGTATAGCATGGAAAGGGTCTCAATGAAAGAAAATTGATAAAAGATTTCATTACCGGTTTTTTAACTTGGGAAACAAAAACACCATTAAATAAAGATCATTAAATAGATATGTAAATAGATTTAATTTTAATTATAATAATAATTTAATACATAAAAGGTTTTTATATACATAACATATAATAAATTATAGGTGTACATGGATTGTGTCTCATAGAAATTAAAAGCGACAAGAGGAAAAGCCCTTACATCGAGTCTGAATTGTCACATGTATATTTGTATTACTAAATAATATCATTTTTAAAATTATTTAATTTTTTAATAACCTTTTAAATAGTTAATATCACATTTACTTCACTCGTTACCTTGTTTTTTACAACTACTTAAACAATTATGTTTAAATCAGATGTTTTGACCGTATTCGGTTCTTTTGGTAAAAACGACTTTAGTTAGTCATCTATGGTTGATGGATTAATTATATAAACATATATAGAGTAATCATAATTAAATTATTATCAAATTTATACATAAATTAATCTTTTAAAACCAATCAATAAGTATAGTTATAAAAAATGAACCAACGTTACAATCATGGAGATAGTACGCCGTATGTACGCATGGGTGACTTTCCCAATTTTCAAGGATCATTATGGAAATAAGGTAAGAAAAAAAATATAAATTTCATATTTATCCCTTTATCGTAATTACAATTTTATTAAAAAATATATAATTATATATAAAATTCATTTGATGTAAAAGGAATCACATCACATCAAGGGGGTAGTAGTCTACACGTCCATGATCGATGTTATAACTTTTTCTATGTGAAATACATAATAAAGAAAATTATATATATATCATGAAAGGTAATTATATCATAAATATATAATTATTTTTATATCAAATATTTTTAATTAAAAAAATCTTTAATACATTCCATGTTGTGTGTGAAGGTATCATATCGCTTTGAGGTGGATCTAGTCCACACGTCCACAGTTGATGTTCTCGTATTTACGCAAGATGTAAACTATAAAGGTATGCATTATAAAGAAATTATATATATATAAAGGCATAATATATATCATATATATCATATAAAAATAGTTTCAATATTATAATTCTCAACCATGAATGGTGGTAAAGGAATGAAATCATTTTTTCATGACGTGGTAGTTCGACGTACCCAAAAACAATATTTACATTTCCCATTTGATAAAACTGTGTGTACTTATAGGTTGAGCCATTTTAATTAAAAAATCTATTTATATTTATGGTATTGGAGTTATTTTAAATTTTTGGAATAAATATACTTTATGTGTTGAGAATGAAATTAAAATAAAAGTGCTTGAAGAAGGGTGATATCCCTTATTGGGTTACCTATTTTCGTTTAAACCAATATGATTACTTGGATGAAATTATTCCCATTGTAAGGATTCATGGAGTAATGTATACATTTTGGTGAAGTTGATTGGGAATATCTTCATTGAACCTATGTGTTTTTAGATGTGTGAAGAAGGGGGAGTGGTGGTTGCCTTTTAAAGGAGAGGGAAGGGACACAATTGTAATTTTTTTTTAAAATGTATGGTGCACCAAATTTTATAACAAATAAATTTCAAAAAAATCATAAATAAATAATTTAAGGTTTATGTATGAAATATGTCTATATAATTTGTTTGTTACAAGTTGATAGGTAATTTTAGACATTATGTCTAAGGTTTAGTATCTTATTATGCTTAATTTTTACTTAATCCCTTTAAATTATTTTAATCATTATCACTAATGTCTTAGGTAAAAAATTATGTTCATATTATTAGAGTTCATATATCAAATTGATTACAAAAATTTATGTCAATTTTTTTTAAAATTCAATTTTCATAAGAGAAAAAATGAAATTTAATTCTAATCTTGCAGACATGGTGTGAAAGCGGATTTTTAGGTTGGAATGCTCAAAAAGTTCATTATTATTTTCTATCCATATTAAACATAAAAATATTCCAATTACTTAAATTGGACAAAAATAATTATAATTAATCTATTTTAACTTTAAAACCAACATAAAATATAATTTACTTAAATAAATAAATTATATGAAAAAGGTGTATGGAATTAAAAATTATTATTTTTTACAATTAATCCAAAAATGATATTTTCCAAAAAAATATATGAAAATGTCACTCTAAGATAATTTTGACATTATAAATTCAAAAATAATTTTTATTTTATCAAATTAAATTTATAAATGATTCTAAAATTAATTTTTTTGTTGATATAATGACATAAGAAAAATTCATTTAAGAAAATAGTACATTCCCACAAATAAAGACTTTACTAAAAAATGTATTTGTAATATAAATATGATATATATATAAAACCCTATAATAAATAATACATAAAAATTAGTTTTTACCATTCATATTATTATGTCTAATAGGTATGTTATAACTACTTCCTTTAAATAATAATAATAAATTATTTCTTCACAGAATTTCAGTGTTACATGTCACACATGATAATATAAGTGTTACGTGTAGTGCATGAAATTCATACATAGTTCTTTAATATATATATATATATATATATTGTATTCCATGTTTCCTAATATAATAAATATCAAAATTATTAAATTAACTAAAAAAATATTTCCCAAAATCATGGGCTGTTACCAGCCTGGCCCCGACGAGGGGTTGTAGGTGGATGAGGGGACAAAAAACATTATATCTTTTGGATTGTGGTCCCTTCCAGAGTGGGTCGAGAAAATTTTTGGGTTAGAGGGATGGATCATGATGAGGTTGCATTTCACAACAAGGCTCTCTGTGGAGAGGCACTACGGTTAACAACACTAGTGACTCTAGAGCAGCCACCGACATTGTGTCAGATGTCTTAGTGTTAGGGGATCTTTTTATAGAAGCTGATGGTGGAAAATGACATGCCTTCTTGGCTGGATTCAAGTATTCCTCTATAAAATGAGACTTATTAGAGAAATCATGGAACCCCCTAGTGAAATTTTGAGTGATGAGGGTGGAAACCATTTTAGTTTTGTAGTTACCCACAATCATTTTCAAAAGATGCTCATGAGTTAGTTGCATGTCATGCGATTAAAATAGATCCTTCCACATGACGATGAAGTCTATGACCATCTCATCCAGAAATTGCTTCCACATAAAGAGGTCAGCAATACTTGTCTTGTGACTAGTCAAATGTAACTGGGAGAGAAATTGTTTTTGAAGGACTTTATAGCCGGTGAGAGACCCAATGAATAATTGTAAGTACAAAAAAAAACATAGGCCCATACAATATCTGAAACAAATCATCAGAGCTCAGTAGCTTCATACTTATCTAGGGTTCCAAACATAGTTTCAGATCTAGATATAAAGTGGGTAATTGTTGTAGTTGATTCCCAATCCATTTGATCGGGGCGAAGGTCAGATTAATGAAATAGATGTGTTCTCTCATATGGTCCACCCATACTAGATAAAGATTTCCCTCAGGTAAGATATAAAACTGTCACATTTCTAGTGCTTCATGATGAGTAGTGAGAGGATCTATCATATCATCCTAGTGGCGATTCTAATCTAGGTGGGCATTCCTAACCACTACGTAATTGATACGGTCTTCGTCATGATAGACAGGCTCTAGGGTTGTTGAGTGATATGCAGAGTTCATTGAGGAATTTCATATGGATTGATTAGTGGAACAACTTTATTCAGGTCCTAAGGGTTATTGTCTCACTATTTAGTAGCCATCATGGATGCATATTGTGGACACATTCCATACATTTTTGGGGTGATCAGGATCACCAAGAACGACTAGTAGCATCTAGCTGAGGAGGAAATGCGAAATCCCTAACTATCCTAGTGTACTATTTACATGGTCCTTCCTATAATCAACATAATTTTTACATTTAATTCCAAGGATCTCATTGGTGATTTGGTGATGATCTTCAGTCTGCTATTGCGGAGTTTTGATTAAAGGATCATCTTCTGTCCATTGTGCAGAATTAGGAGGAATTGATTTCTATAGTTATCCCTTACCCTTGTTGGGATTTTTATAGATGGAAAAAGATTCAACGATTTCCTCTATTCCGATGTTCTACCTTATTTGGAATGTGAGGAAACATCTGTGAGGGTCCACATGATACTATGCTTCCCCGTTATGCTATTTATATTTTGTAGATCCTACACCAATTACTACGTACTTTGGTAGTGTGAGATAATCCATGTTCACTATGATTATACCTGGAATATCTATGATGTTATCAGGTGAATCAGGATACTACGTGATAGGAATGAATTTGAGTTCTTTTCACTACCCCAAACACAGATCTTCTCATGTGGAGTCTCATCTTCAATGATTTTGCAGAGCAATGTGAATCTATGAATGCATCAGTGTTGATGGTTCTAATTGTAACCAGGTGATACAGGATGTTGTTCCACATGAAGGGCTTCCAACTAAACTATTCAAAATTTTAGACTAATGCCGAAGAGATATCAACAATTTTGGTGGACCAACTAATTTCCATAGAGGCATAAATGCATAGTCCAGATGATTTGATGAAAGCATGAGACCTCATCCTAACTGGGAGACTCATGAATTTAAATGTCCCAAACTAAACATGGATAGAACAATTTAAAAATGCTTTAATCATCTATGGTATCCCATAATCTTCCCTTCTTAGAAGAGGGACCAAGATCTTCACTGCCATTGGTTCCTATTAGAGCTATTTTAGAAACTGGAAATGACATGGATTTGGACCACTATAGTAGTGCATTTATTTTAGAGAGTCTACTGCATGAACTAATTGATCACTTCACACTGGTTTATCTTTAAGATGTGGTTCTGACCACATAATCAAATCCTTATAGGACGGGGTGCTTTCCCCTGCCTCAATTGCAAGGGTAGTTTTAGTTATTTATAGATCTAATCGGTGTTCATGGTCATTTATGTTCTACATTATAATCTATGTAGGTAGAGGTGGATAATGAAGGTAATGATGAATATGAAGACTTTGTTACAAGACCCCTGAAGGGAGATAAGTCCAACACATCTTTCATGTACCTATGAAGGGATTTAGGGATCTTCTAGTCCTCACCATTAAGGATGAAAAAACTAACCTATCGGGATCCATCCCAGGACATTGATTCAAGAGACTAGGGGAAGGATCCATCATTTAATTACATATGGATTCAGATTCTAAGAATCAAATAGGATCGAAGATGCATGAGTGCTTCCCAAAGTTATTCCTTTGGTTGATAAAATTCTCTCTTCTACACCAAGACGATTCTTCATCAAATTGAACATTTTTAGCATAATTATAAACATTATTTTGTTGGTTTATTTTGTAGGGAGAACCCCTGAATTTATTTTTTCATATATGGGAGAACCTCTGTATTGGTTTTTTTCATCTATGTGGGGATGAACTCTACTAAGATAGTTGATATAGTAGGCAGTTCCTATTATTTTGTCACCGGGAACATGGGGATGACATCTATGTTAAAAAGAAAGAGTATAGGGAGGACCTTCATAACAGTTTTTAGAACCACGTGGAGGACGTCTTCGTTGGCCGGTGATGTGTTCATAATGTGGAACTTCCTAATGATTATTAATTAAGCATGCGAGACCCCCTCTTTGGTGAATGATAGATTAGGGTGGACCTCTGCTGGATATATGGGTGATAAGAGTTGGACCTTTGTGTAATTGTTTGAAGATAAGGATATGACCTCTATATGGGGATTTATATAAATGGTGAGGGCATAAGTACTAGATTTAAATGAATTAGAGAGGAAAACTACTTTGGACAATGCGGGGAACATGGGGAGGACCACTATATTTTGTGTGATAACAAGGATGACCAACACTCTCACTAGTGACTTTCTGGGGAGGACCTCTGTACTAAGTCTCATCATCATGTATTGGACCTTATTGGATGCTTTAGATGCCAAAAACTTGATAGAATAAACACATCCTACCAATGATGAATATGATGGCCTGATCCAAACTCTCCATTTTGGACTCTATGCTTTGTATTGTTTGGGATCTTTTGGAATGTGATGACGGTGGTAAGGGACACTGAAACCATGAAAGGAAATTCCCACTAACTGTCAGCTTCATGATTTTAGGCCCAAGGTTAGTGTCTTTTGTGTCGTACTATAGAAATCAGAGTAGGGTAATGGTCACCTATTCATTGGCTTAGGATAATGGTTGTTGGTAGAATTTACATGGCCTAGTGGGAACCAATAAGGGTAACACCCAAGAAGTGTTAACTGTCGGGATGACTAGGGAATCTCCAATTTACATTTCATAATACTATGTGTCGAGGGATTGATATTAGGAAAGGCTCCAAAAGTTTTTCATCATTGGAGTGGGTATTATGGGCTCCCTATGTGGCCCTTGGGGTAGCGGTGTCGGTGTGCCATAGAAGCCTCTAGGTAATGCTGATCTATATCACATGTGGGAACGAATCCCTTCAGAAGTTACGATTTTAAAATAATTTATATAATCCACATGTGAATGATTCCAGATAATGATATTGGGATTGGTATCTCAGTACCTAACTGTGTAGTTAATTTCATTGTATAGGAAGTGTTTTGTGGGATCACCGCATCGAAAGGCCCTCTGTCCCTGTGTCGGAAGGCATTATGTGAACAATTTCCTTCAGCTTAGGTCCTACAAAGCCAGAAGATTTAGTCTCACATACAGACATATTTAAAGAAATGACCAACTCCCCAGTTTCATCGAATATTCAATGGAAGGAGATAGAGATCCATAATAGAAATGTCACAGAGTGGAATTCATGAGATTCAACTGCCGCAATCTCTAGTGTGTTTCATGATATTCCCACTATTTTTATGGAATGTCCAGGCAATAGTTTGAAATATCTAGTGATATGATTATTTTTCTAAATGATGTCTCGAACATTACTAATCCCCACATTTTGGAGAGGATATTTACATCGATACACCATTTCTATTTTTGATTCTTTATTTGGGGTGTTAAAACATTCATTTTGCTTTTTGGTGACGTTGCATTGTCACACACATTCACATTTCCCAGAGGCAATCGACATTGATCATTTTCTCGACGATGTCTTTTTCTTGGTCAAAAAATTATGGTTGGATATTGGTTTCTCCTTCCCTGGATTCCTACTTGGTACTCAACACCTAGTCTGCGTCTCCCTCATAGATTAATAAATTGTTCGTGAAATTAATTCCTAGTTCCATCACTTTGTGGATGTTAGTTAATTACACTAGATCTATATTGAAATTCCAATAGGTCTTAATCAGGAAGCAACATTCTGTTTGGAGAGAAGTCTCATTGGGAATTGTTGGCATGGATGGATATTGGGAGATTGAACATATATATCTTCCTCATAATAGGTAATATCATAGAGTCATATAGGGCATAAAACCTAATGTATCCCATGTCGATCATGGGGTATCTTATTCCAAAGGCATGTCTTTCGAGTTTTTCCTCATACATATCATGCTTAAAACATGATGTAGTAGTATAAAAGGTCATGAGTATAACATCAGGTAGGGATGGATAAGGTTTGATCATGATGTTCTCAAGGTCGGATCAGAGAATTTTCATCCCTAGTAGGGTACACCTTAGTGGTTTACTGGATGGATGGGTCAGAACGACCAATGATACTAGACTCTGGGTGGTGTGTCCCATAATGGGAAGATCTCACATCGTGAAAGGGTATGTATATTAGAGTAAGGTACCATGTTTTACCATTTGATGGGTTACAATACCCAATGGGATCGAACCCATGATATTGTGTCTTATAAAGGGAATATGTCACACATTGAAAGAGTACAACCATATGAGGAAGGCACCATGGATTACTATGGGATGGGTCAGAACACCCAATGAGACCGGACTCAGGATGGTGTGTCCCATAAAGGGAATATGCACATCATGATGGTGTACATCCCTTTGAGGGTGGAATAGATGTTCACTATTGGTTTGAAATGAACATCATGTAGGTGTCATATATACCATTTTTAGAAGACCTGGATCGAAACCCCCATAGATTGACGAATGGAGTGTGGATTATGCTTTAGAGATTATTGGTGCTACTAGGAGAAGTGATGATGTAGAGGGGGTATAAAAGTTGGAACATCCCAAATGGATGAAATGATATCACCAGTATGTGGTAGTCTGTGTAAAATAAGGATGGATATGGATGAAGTGTTAGGTGATGTGGATGAAATTGATGGATTGTCTTGGGATGCGGGGATTGAACCTTATGGTGGTTTGATTTATATCCCATATGGTTGGGAATGAAATAAAACATAGTAATGGATAGAAAATTAGGTCTTACTCCTTTGGAGTTAGCCTAATAGAGGTGGAGCATATGGCTAGGGATTACGCATGGGAGATGCCTAAAAGAGAGGGTAATGAGGGGGCTTACACCGAGAAAGATGCCTTTTTGATGGGATGTGTGGGGATTACATATAGGAATGTCCTGTATGAAGAGAAATACTAGGTATTATTCCTAGATGGACTCCAAGTTGGAGATAGATAGGTGTTATAGTCAGTACTAACCTCTAATCCCACAAGATTCATGCTTAGTGTGAGAAGCAAGAGGAGTAACTAGACCTGACACTTGTGCCATGAAAGAAGAATAAATGAGAGATGGAATGGGGCTCGTGCATGGATGTTTCAAAATGAGGAAGTCATTATGTATTAGGAAGATCTTATTCCATGTGAGGAAGATCAAATTACATGATTGAATTACATAGATAATACTATCAAGTGTGTGATGGATCTTTTGAGTGGAGACTTCTTGAGGAGCACGTGGAGACAAAGCCCAAATGGAGAGGGATAGTGAATTGAGAGTGCATGAAGTGAGATGTTCTCAGTTCCCATCCCCTCTTAGGTTATGTTTAGAGGATGTCATACTATTTGGGGTTGGACTTTTTCCATGTCAATCATATTGAGTGGAATCCTGAGCTTTTCGCACATGGAGTGATCCCAGTTTAACATCAAGTAATGCAGACGCTGTAGCTAGGCAATATTACATCCTGAATCTTGAAACTGGGTGACTCACTAATCGGCCCTTAGACTTACATAATCACTTATAATTAATCATTTGGGAATTTATACTATCAATAATTCCATAATTTAAGGGTCTGGAGGATTGGTCACTCACGAGGTCCGCGTTACCGTAACATTGCATAAAGAAAAAGTTATTATCAATCCTATACAGAAAAGAACGAGGTAAACAAGAATCTATGGACACACATGGAGTGAAGTGGGCCACAATAATGGATGGATCAAGTCACATAGTGATTTGAAGAATATATAAACTAGTCATGGATGGGTGTGGAGTCATATAGCAGTCAATCTTTATAAAATTGTTTCAGCAGAAGGGGTGAAACATTGAGATGACCATAAAGATCAATTCACGATGTTGTGGGCCTCATGATGAGGTAATTTTTGTGTGATTGGGGATTAAAAAAAAAGATTGAATTCATGAAATACAGTGTCCCTTCCACGGAATTAAGTTATTATCTTTTAAAGGAGTACTTAACAATGGATTAATTCTCGGTGCAACCTTATGTTTCTGAGAGGGCCTTCAATATCTGTAGGCCCTCACAAAAGTCATCCCAACCTTATGTGGGGGTATTTGTGAAAAAGGGTATATGGGTACTATAATGATCCATTACCATGAATGATTCGTTTTTTTCTTATGGTTCATGGTGCTTGGGTGATTCATGAAATGGTAGATCAGATGTATAATGGTTGGGGCAACCATTCCTTTATGGTTGAATGAGTCAGGTATTTATTGTAAATGGGATGCCACGATTCTTAGAGGCATGCCATTAAGAAAATGTGGTTTTTAAATACTTTTTTTGGCTCTCTGATACCCTTGATGTCATCTTTTAAATACTTTAGTGTGGTCACAGAGTGCATCGATATTGCAGGAGCTCTACCTTGGGCTCAAACATTCTCTTTGTGGAATGGATCTCTATGAAGGTGCTTCATTAGGTAGTCCCTTAGGATGATATTTGGGGTTGTTTGAGATTGGATTCCTTCATGAATGGAGGTTCCCCCTCAAAATATCTTCAGGAACAAAACTATACACCAACAACTGTCTAATAGGGCCATGGATAACATTTCAAAACATATGCAAAAAACAAAGAATTTATTACCTAAAACGCTAAATTTACAAGAGATTATTAATATACAGGTAACATATA
Source organism: Viscum album (assembly GCA_963277665.1). Lineage (NCBI taxonomy): Eukaryota > Viridiplantae > Streptophyta > Magnoliopsida > Santalales > Viscaceae > Viscum > Viscum album. The sequence goes on from OY728158.1 coordinate 440,368,547, forward strand.
GTTAGAATAGAAATAAATATGGTATGGTATATAATAATTTTTTATGTGGTTTATTTATAATAAACATATATTTATTATAATTAATTTTGAACATGTATAAATAAATTAAACAGTTAAGGTAATGTTTTTCTCGTCTAACTTTTATTTCTATAAGATATATGCTATATGGACCAATTATTCTTATTATGTGGTGTATATATATCGCTATGATAGTTTACATCCTGGATTTACTTTATTTAGTGATATTAATGTTTCAATTTATTTTATTCTTTAATGGGGATCATGATTCAAAAGTTACTCAATTATGAAGGGTATTAATAGTATCACTATTATTTTTTGCGATACATATGCCTTATTCAACACTCATTTATTTCTGTTTGGTGTATATACTTACCAAAAATGTGTTATAATATTATTATCCTTAATGTTCTAGGTATTTAAATATACATTTTATGATCTACACTTCATAAAGGTTAGGGTTCAACATATAATTATTTAGTAACGAAATGTTTCCACGATTTTACTTCTTTGAGAAACATGATATTTTATACACCAATATTTTTCTATGAGTTGAATATACAACCCTTAAACATGTTATATCATGAAATTCATTATTTTATTTTTATTTTTTTCATCATTTAACTTTATTGTTTCATAGGGATTATGATTCAAATTTCCAAAGTGGTAAATGTTTATTGGAATGATCTAATCATTTTTCATGATTTTTTTTATTATGATTCAATTAATGAAGTATTATAATCCATATCTCATTAAATAACAAAATAGTTTCTATCCTATAGTTATTCATGAATATTTTTAAGCAATGGTACAATTATTTCACTAACTGGTGCTTATGATAACTAATAATGAATTTTAATGAATATTTGACATTATCTATCTCTTCAGTAGGAAATATATGTCCTTTAAAAACCATGTTTTATAAAATATTGTTTTATAAAATGTTCTATTATTTTCCTTTTATCATTTAATGAAATATTTTTCCCATGTTTTACTTTTGTAAAAAAATTTAAAAGGAATCATCTTTTAGTTTTCTAATGAAAATACTTTTCATTCCTATTTATGGAACAAAATTTTTTTTTCAACATCTATTTATAAATCCACTGTCATTATTGAGACTTATTTGAGGATTATTTTAAAATTTTTAATAGTTATTTTCATTGAAAATATTTTTCAAAAAATATTATGATTAAAAAGTTTTTTAAATGATTTTCAATGCTTCATTTATATGTTTTAAAAGTGTTATTTCCAAAGAAAATGATATAAATGATTTTAAGACTTCTATTATATGATTCCAAAGTTTTATTTTAATGATTTTTTTTTTCAAAATTTTATATGAAATAAAAAAATTTCAAAGAGGAAATTATATATTCATAAAAAATAGTTTTAAATTATTTTAAAATATTACTTCAAATGTTTTCAATGTGTTTTTCAAATAAATTTATTTTTTAAAAATATTTAATAATTATATAAGAATGGATATTTACCTAATGAACTATTTCAAGTGATTAGTAAATGTCATTATCCATCTATGATTTCATATTTGATATAGTTTATGCATTACTAGTGATATAATTCTATAATATCATTCATATTATTTCTATGGATGTATTATGTTTTGATGGATTAATGTTTATAAAACCTGTTTCCTATCAACAGTTCAATAATGTTTCAAAGTGATTGTTATAAAACTTGTTTCTTCCACTAGCTAATCAATTTTCAATGATATTGATAGGAAAACATTTATTTTCCATGGGTTGATGTGGTTATAAATGAATAATTGTTTTTTAGAAATTTTATGATGATATGCTAGATCTTTTTAAAATATTCTTATTTTAATTTCAATAAATTTAATATAGGATTGGGTTTCATAGATTATTTCGAGTAAGCCCATTACACATTATATTATGGGGTGGACCATATAGTGCTGGCTAAAAATGTTATATCTTATATGATGGGGTATCCAAGATAGATCAATGTAAACCCATTACAACTTATACAATGAGGTTGACTATAGAGCATCTGGTAAGCCCGTTACAACTTCTACAATGGGGTGTCCTAGATAACCCTAGGAAATACTGTTGTAGTTATCTAATTAATTGGGTAAATATTTATATCAAAAGAGATAAAAATGGATTGAAGGGGTGTGAAATTCATTAACTTATGGACTTTACCCACTAAGATGTTTTTGGGAGTGAACCATGACTACTAAGATTGTATTAGGATTGAACGTGGACTACTAATACGGTCTTCTATGTGAACATTGACTACTAAGTTGTTTTGGGGACTGATCCCTTTCCAACTATAAATAAAGGGATTAGACTCGGGAGGGTGGTGTGTCCTGCCTTGTATGTGTATCCCCCATGATGTGCCTTTCTATATTTTTTCATTAAGACTGGGCTTATATAGAATTATTTTATATGTTTATGTTTCTGAAAAATTTCAATTTCATATTCTGATGTTATTCTTTCATGTCTTATTATCTTTATTTTATTATGATTCATGTATTATGATGTAATAATAATTACTCAATGACTCATATTTATGAACTTTGATACGCAACGTATGATCTTCCAATGTTATATCCAAGTTCTCATAGACTTATTCACATGTTATGCCTACGTATCTCCCTTTTTTACCCATATTGAGTAGAAAAACTTACACATTCTTATTTTTCCTTTCCCCAGGTTTTGAAGAATGGTTTTAAGTAGGAGTAATAAAGAGAAATATCATTAAGAGAGATGTTGAATATATCTCACCAAATTAGAATAATGTGTTTTATTATTTCAAAGGTACTGAAATGTTACCAACAAGGGCTTATACTTATTTAATGTGCTAAATATTCATAAAAATGATGTAATATCAATGTATTTAAAGTATGGGTCAAAATATGACCGAGTTAAACTATAGTATGGGGTGAATCCACCATCTTTTAAAAACCTCAATTCATAAATAAAAATTCATATCATGAGCACATTATATTTCAATAAACATTGCATGGTCCCAAGTAAAGAAAAAATATATCTCTCTGCTAGAAAATGTTATTGATTATTAATGGACAAGACCTACTAACTATAGATATTTTTTCTCTATAGTAAGGAATTTCCAATCATTTTGATCCCTACCATCATTATGGTGGAACTCATCACCAAGGGTTGTTCTAGTCTATCCCATATATGATTGTCCTATATCATTACTTATGATCTAAGAACCTTGTTACCTGATTTACAATATTCTCATCTCCTACTCAAAAGGTTTTTGGAGTGATCTTAAGCATGTGTATCCTATTTAGGATCTTTTTTAACATACACCTCGATGATAAGACCTATGTGTTTCATGACCTTAAACAACCACCACATTGGTCAAAGTTGTACAACCGTAAACACTTGCATTTGATGGTCCAAATCATAAGACCTAAACATTCAAATAAAGAGAAAAATAATATTGGGTTGAAAACATGCAAAGGGATAACTGAGAAAAAGTCAAGTATTGTCTTTCTAAACTCTTCATCTCTAGGATTTAGGAAAAAAATAGGGCATATATAAATATGGAATGAATCTCATAGGTACTAATTTGTAGCTCTGGTAAATGTCAAGATATGCTCACTGGACCCCCGAGTCCAAAAAAGTCCTAGTAAGGATTCTTCATATCTCCTCTCCATGAGAACGTGTTCACTAGGTAGTAGCACAACGTTTTAGTGATCAACCCCTTATCAGACATTGCATTTTCTACAAATCATAATTTAGGATTTACGTGCCTATAGTCACCATAAATCTTCCATGGTCCATGGAAAATTATATCCCACTTTGAGGAACCCTTTTTATAACTATGATTTTATGCCCATGGATCCTACATATGGGCATATAGTCATCAACAAAATGTGTCACAAGGAAAAATGGGATTTCTGATCCTTGTAATCCCTAACATCATAATGGAAAAACTAATCACCTTAGTTTTCATTAAAATATATTATTTTTCCTCCAATAATTGGTCATCCAATAAATTTAAAACAAGATCAATAGTATAATATGATATGTATTCGAATATTAGTGAGGCCTTACTGCATATACACTGACCAAATTGAAATGTAATAAATTTGATGACACTTATAACTATGATATGTAATACTTATTCATAAAGGTCTTGGATAAAATATGTATCTATCTCATTATAATACTTAACATGACTCTTACATCCAATCCATCGGGACCCAATCTCTCCCAATGTCTGATCACATTTCCTCATCCACCAAATTATTGCGAAGTCAATTGAACTATGATGACTCTAATTCCTACCATAAGCAGACAAATAGGACACCTTCCTATGAAATTGAATCAATATTAATCATACAATGGGATGTCCCATCATGTAAGCACTATATCTATATGTCAAAATATTAATTACTTTTTGATCCCTTATTTCTCACACTTACCATTACTCATGTGGGCTTGGGGAGTTTTGTTGATCACTTCATTTTCATGATGAATCACCCTTGGCCATGGAAACTCCAATGTGCAAGCCACGATCAATGGAATGTTGTAACTACCATCATATAATGATATCAAGCTTAGGTAAAGTTCATAAAGTGTTATTGAACTATGAAAATCATTACTTCTATTATTGCTGAGATATGTAAGATACATAACTAAGGATCGAGATCAATATTTGGTGGCCATGTACCCCCTTATTTTACTTTTCAATATGAAATTTAAATTCATGAGTTTATCAAATTATGGGATTTTTATTCTTATTATAAAATAGGATATGTAGGATGACTTATAGTGCATCAATATCATAAAAAACTATTTACTCACTCCATGGATGAAAACAAACTAAGTGAACCTAGTAATACCTATTCAATATATATGTAGCAACCCAACAATTGGAAATTGATAAAGGAACTCAGATATATATAGATTTAGTCACCAAAAATATTACCCCTTTTTCATTCAAAATGGATTATATAATCATTTTGTTAGGCTATCTGGTCACATATCAGGATTAAGAATAGATTCTAATAATATATATTAAATCTAAAAGATATTCTCGTAGTAGGAAACAATTCCCCCCAAAGGTTGTGATGATCCTATCCACCCATCCTCTCGACCAATGTGAGATCCTAACTCTCATTAGGTCTGAAACCCCAAACAATACCCTCCCTTTGGAATGTAGGTCTGTACCTAGCTATGGATGTGGGAACCATTGAGTGTTTCTAGGGACAATAAACAAGAATAGTTAACTCTATGTAATTTTTTTTAAAAACATTAAACCACCCATAATCAAACCATCAGGCTAATCCATCAACATATTTTCATGAAAAAACAAAATTGGTGAACCAGACTTGAATCATATAACAGTAGCATCCGCTAAGAAGGTAAAAAAGGATAGTAATCCCAGTTCTCATTGTACCATTTTTTCTCAACACATCATTGGAAGGATATGAATGTATGTATTTATGATGAAATAAGGGATCCATTTTAGAATATTTTTAAGACTTGAAATTCAAGGATGAAGTTTTAGGGGGAAGATTATGGGGATTAATCATATCCATGAGGTGATGGAGATAGATCATACCATTCAACATTTTATTAAATATTCATAATGTTAATATAATGTCTATGTGTCCAATCATCACCAAGACTCGGTGTTTGAGGTCATAGATATGGTGTTTCATCATATATATTGATGGAATAAATTTATGAGGTTTTCAGATAATGGAATTATTATTGCAAGGTAAAATACACAAATTGAGATACTTAATCGCCTCATATTTTTATAATGTCAACTATCAATCCCAATGATTATATCTAAATTACATGATGTGTTCAATATATTACACTTTAATAAGTACATATTGGACCCATTGTATGAACTGAATCTAGAGGTTGTACTTATTGAGATAGACATTTCATTCGATGAGTATCTAATAATGTTATTTGATTGTTGGGACAATGTTCTATGAAAAAGACAACTCACATGGTCAAAGTGTTGAGGTTGAACCACAACATTGAGTAATAATATTCATAACTAGAAGAGGAAATAAAACAAATGTACCATAATTTGAGGTTGAACCACAACCTAATAATTTTCCATTAACACACAACTTACCCTTATGCAATATGTTGGTGTAATAAAGGGTAATGTATCTAGTCTAGAATAGAATGATTTTTTGAATTTTTTTAATAATGATTTTATTTCCTTTTTTCATAATAACTTTATTTATACAATTATATATAAGTTGATGACAATTAGATATTGAAATTAAGAAATAAAATTGTGTTATTTGAAAATATATAGTTTAAAAAAACAATACATTGGTAAAATAAATAATTTTTATATAAAATTTACATTCATAAAATATAACTATCAAATAAAATATATTTATACACAATTTATAATCAAGTTCAATATAATAATTATAAGGCTCTGAAAACTATATTTTTTGTAAAATCCATTATTTTTTTCAATAAAACCGGATTATAATTTAAAAGTGCATATTCTCATTTTTTGAGAATAGGTTTTATAAAATTATTATTATTTTATAAATCAATGCGTCAATATATTCCAGTGGTGTCTTTTTCATTATATTATGTCATATTTTAATTCTTAGGATAAAAATAAATATGGTATATGTTATGACATCATAATAACCAAAATGTATATTAATTAATTAAATAAAGATAATTAAGGAAGGAAAATATATTTTAAATTTAAAATAATGTAATTTTAATATTTTTTATCCATTTTATAAACCTTTAATGAATCACCAAATCATACATTATATTTTTTATTTTTCAAATAAATTATTTATAAAGATGATTGACATCAAAATAAAAAATGGTACTATTCACAGATGTTTAGTTCTTATCGTAAAAAAATAATGAAACAACTCATCATTAGAAAAAACCATCAGATTAAACCATGGAAATTTTTGTGGTATTGATTGTTTTATCCCACAGAGTCAAAAAAATATGTTTAGAAATTAATAATTAATTTCCCTTTCTTTTAATATAAATACCCTTATAACATTCCATTCCTCTTCACTAAATTCCCATTTATTATAATGCAACTTTCCCAATTCCTCTATAAAGATAAAAAAGGTTTAACAACTCTCTTATGAATCTCTTTTGTAGATTTAGAATTTCCCTACCATGGTATGTTACTATTTACCTATTTTTTATTTATAGAACATTTTTTCTACTAAACCCTTTTGATTTAATATTTTTCATGTTGTAATATTTTTACATATCGCTTTTACTATCCATAAGATGCCTAATTAATTAAAGAACACATTTCACTCTCATTAATCCCCATCATTTAACTTAAGTTATATTCATTACACTTCCAAAATTATCCAGTGATTTTACATAAAAATATTGTTTATTTTTAATACCCATAAAAAATTACACTAAAAGTAATTTACCTAGATTAACATATATGTCATTGATTAGGGACATAATCACAATTAAACAACACTCCTTAATCATGGGATTACATGTGATGATTGATAGTGTAATGCTATATGATCTATGTGGTACTAAAATGAATGAAAATGATATAAATGATATATGTAGGCCCCAAAATATATATCCATATAGTATATTGGTTTATATTTATATCCAATGAGATACTATATATGGTTAATGTGAGGGCATCCAAATCACTCTATTTTATAATGCATTAGTGGGTTTTCTTGACTTATGTTTATAATTTCATGTTTTATATTGTTTCCACATTACTATTTCTCCTTAATATTATCATTTTAAATCATATTTTGGTGTTCATGTTTATGATTTTAAGAACATTTATGTACCCTTGATATTAAACATGACTCACAGGTCTAACATTCATCCTATTATGAATTTATTATTAGCATACTAGGATTTATATCTCACGCCTTTCTTTTGTATGTCCCAAAATTTATATCATGGATTCTTAGAATATAATTGAAATTAAAGGGCATGTTATGTAGTTTAAAATAATTTCATTTCCTTCATTGGACAATTTTTTATACTATTTACCTAATTATCCAAAGACCCTAGGATTACAGATCTTTTAGCGTTGTTTTATCAGAACCTATAAATAATAAATCATGAAAAATATGTATTAAAATTATAAGTTTTCAAATAATGTTCATGAAATGATATATTACTAAACTCAATAAAGAAATAAATAAATTTTTATAAAATACCCATTATATATAAATATAAATATATTTTATAATATTTTTAATCTTATGTACAATTTTTTTTCAATAACCAGGTACTAATTTTTTTATATTATCATAGTTTATTCTTAATTCGGTTCTTAAAATGGAAAAATCTATGATGCATAGTGTATATTAATTCAAAATGTATAGTGAAGCAATTTCTTATTACATTAGGAATATATTCCTCTAGAGAAGAGATAAGTCTCCAATAGAAAATGAAATTGTAACTAAAAGAATCTACTAGTGCCAATATAAAACTACATTCTTCGATATTGTATTCTTAACACATTGGAAGAAAATTATTTAGATCCCCTTGATTCTAAAACAATCATTTTATGTAGAATAGTGGTTCAAATATGTACATATAGTCATATATAAAGAAATAGTTGTTGTAACTAAGGATAATGATTGCCTATTAGATCTTCCACAATCTTGTTCTTGATTATTTCATTCAATGGTATGATTCTCCTTGAAAAAGAGTTTTTCCATATGTGTTATGCCTAAAAACAATATTTATACTACAAATCTAAGAATAATTTTGTTTCTCCTTTTCTGAAAAAATATTGATCATTATTGGGGAACTCTATAGAGAATCTATGTTCAAAATAACAGGTTAAAATTTCATTTAACTCAAACTCATCCAACCATTAACAAAAAAAATATTTATTCTAGCATATAACCCTAGAACCAACAAAAACGATTTGAAATACATCAAATCTTTAAATAAACCCCTATGAGAAGAAGTTTTCCCCTTATGTGGATATATGATTCTCTCCAGAACAATGTTTTATCCATAATTAGAACTCAATCTTTGAAAAACATTGTTTGTTTAAGGATATTCATGAGGTCCTTGAAGTCCATATAGTGTTAGAGACTGATGTGGTTACCAGTAAAACATACAGTTTTTATGTAGATGAGAATGATGAATTTCATATAAGAAAATCCATCATTAGAGAGGATATTAGTAAATTTATACAAGGACATATACATAAACTATAAGTCTCATGCGGTCTTAGAAGAGTCAATGTGAAATAATTATTATTGGGTAATAGATCATGGATCAGTGACATCATCACCAAGAGAATACACTATGTGGGATATACATAGGCCAGTCATGCCTCATCTAACCTAATATTTTTTAGATGTGAAAAAATCATTAAAATTACATTAAATTTCATTAAAAAATAAATAGTTATATAATTTTTTGTCTAACATAAAATTCATAGTATACATCATAAGACACTACCATCAATGCCTCACAATAGAGGCCTTGGAATCAAGTATGTGTTTTCATCTCATTATCATTGCATATTGTCCATCAATATATCCAAAATGATCTTGTAGATGTGCTATATTAAGATTCCACCCCCTTTAATTTATTTGAATCGAATTAACTGGATGTAAGGTATCTGAAAAGGTGTGGAAAATAAAATATTCTTGAAGGTGTAGAATACATCAATGATGCAAATAATTTGATATAAAATTCAATGATTCTATAGGTTGACTTGAAGAAGATTTCTCCAAAAACATTCCACTATCAAGATAAAAAAAATATAGATCATAATCATTTATTTATCATTATATAAATAAATGAGTTATCAAAAATCTTATATTTATTTTATGATTGATAAGTTAATCAAATTATATATAAACCCACATACAATTCTGGCCAATGAGTTCTCTATATTCCAATTAAATAATGCATCCACCATGTATATCACTGTCTCAGATTGAAAAACATGATTTGACTAATATATGATGTTTCACATCCTAGTATGTCCAATTTTGAAAATATTTAAAGGGATTTTTATATTAGAATCCCACAATATAGTTTATATGTGAATAAAATTTCCAATTTCTAATTTTAATTATTTTGAGAATATATTCCCCTCAATATTTTTTATGAACTAGAATTTCCAATCTCTCTATATTCATCATTATTTTAATGAAGAATAAAGGGATGATTATATTCCTTAAATTAAATAAGGTGTTTCCATTCACATCAAAAAAGAGATATAGGTGATCCTTAGTACATAGAAATATTAGAGGGAAATTTATTAGCATGATTATTTTTCTCAATTACTAGTACGTGTATATCATGTTCTTGAAAGATCATTGTGAAGTATTTTTATGGAACAACATGCTTAAAATATATCATAATTATAAATTCATAATGTTTTATCGGGGTAATCTCACTTGTTAATAAAGATATAATAAATCATAATAGAAAACTCACTCCTCTTATAGTTTCATAGAGGAGGTTATTATTTAAAAAAGATGAAAGATAAATTCTTTTGGGAGATCTTGTACCCCTTATGGCAGTAAAAAATTATCTCACTTAGTAATAATAATATGTAATTAATATTTTATTTCATCTTACATGATCTCAATTTTTATTTCCCAAAATTATGAATTCTATATCCCACTCATAGAGTTTCTGATTGAATTAACTACATGATTTATTTCCATATCCTTCATGCCTGGATACTCGAGATATAATCAAATTAAGAGAGCCTCTGAATAAAAATATGAAACTAAAATCAAAGAACCACATTGAATATACTACTATAAGATATATTAATTTTTTCTTTAGTAATTACATTTTAACATGTGATAATTATATGAACCATATCATCAATCCCCTTCTAGTAAACATTCTTGAGGACTCTCTAATGGAATAAGTGGGTAATCCCACCAATTCCTTGGCCTTCACAATAATACTGAGAAACTAATCAACATAATATCTATCTATAATCTGATGATGAACCCCCTCAAGTTAATATTGGATGTGTCCGATGTGAAGTAATTAAAATTAAACATTTGATATAGACATAGTGAAATTGGACAATAAAATATCGAGGCCATAATTTATATTTCATCTCTATGTGATTTGATAGATTTTGGATATTTTATAGGAAATATAAATTTTATATTTTGTTTTATTGAAAAAATGGAATATTAATTCAATACTTTATTAAAATTGATAATAAAATTTCATAGATTCTTAGGGGATGGATAATTATAGAACACATTCATCAACATCAAGAATTATTTTCAATATCCTTGGATTCCGATGCCACCTATTTAGGGGAAGGCTTTGATCATCTATGTAACAGACACTGAGCAACCGGTCAAAACCCTCATGGTTCATAAGTATAGTGAAAATAGAAATATATTGTATATTACCTAAGTCAAATGATTATATATAGAAAAGTTTTATACTCTACTGCTAAAAAGAGTTTCCTTGGCTTGGTCAATTTGGTCCAAGAAATATTTCATCATCTCCAACAACATGGGATCTAGTAAATCCCACACATTAATGAACTGAATTAATTCCTTAATCATCCCTTGGTCACTATGTAATTTCCATAATAAGAAATGATTACATTCATATTATATATCATATTCATCACTTTGTTGTTTATTAGATTATAGGAACTCCTAGATTCCCATGACATGCACCCAACCATCAAAGATGTGGCTTTCGATATTATGTTTCAAACTACAGTCATTTTGTTCATCGAAAAAGATTTTCCCATCTCGAAAATGACATTTGGTAGTGAATCATGAATCCCATATTGGAAAATTATGAAAAATCCTATAATCAATAAGGTTAGCATTAGAGTTTTTCATATCATCCATAGGAAAGACCTCATGTCGTACCCATTCCTTATTCTAAAATAGTGAATATATAGTGAGGTTGAACATATATCCCTCATTAAATTCCATGAATTGGATAGTGAGATCTATGTTTTGATGTTTAACAAAAAGGGGGAAACTAAAATGATAATGAAGTAACAGATTGGTGAATATGGTTCCATGATGCAGGAGCTCATTATTTTACTAGAATTCAGTAATGAGTATATGGATATATTGGACATTAAACTAAATTTTAGTTATGTACAATGATATTTGAATGACCAGGGAAATGTTAAAGCTAGTTTGGAAGCTATCCTTTATTATCCTTGTTAGAATGAAATTTTTCTCTACGTGAAACATATGAAAATAGTAGACCATGAAATTTTCAATTGGAAAGGACGAGGTTTGACCAACCCTACAACAAATCTTCACAAGAATACCCCTAAAATATTACAATATAAGAATTAGTGTTTCAATAGATAGCCTCATTGAAATAATTTCATTGAAATGGGATGTTATTATCTTATTGCATTAATATAGAGAATATCTATAGGTGAGAAATGAATTTTATCCTTTTTTGATAGACCTAAATTGAGAATTTACTCTTTTAGAACAAAATTGATTGAATCCATCTCGGTTATATCGCCCAAAAGAAAATTACTCGAGTCATGTATGATTTTAGACTATAGAATGTGTAACACATAGATTTTATTTTTTAATTATCACAATATATGTATGCCATTCTGCTTTTGGATAATTTGGATTCATGATTTCATAGAGATTACCAATCGTTGTAAGTCATTCTAGGTTAATTTACTATTCCTACATCAACCTGAATAGTAAATCTACACCACATTGTTCTCTTAAGAAATTAAATTGAAGTAATTGTTATATTGAGTCTATACCCATTCAAAATAGAAATATAGTTCATGTTCAACCTTATTAAAATTGATATATTTTAAATTTAGTTTGATTTTTCCATTATAATTAGGCATAGACCATGTTTTGGATCATTTTTTAATCCCAAAAACATCAATTTACATGATTATCATCACAATATTCTATTATAAAATGGTACCAACATTGATTCCTCTTTGCTGATGAAAGGGTACTTCTTATAATATAATCTATCTAACCACACATCCCACTAACATACATCAGTGAAGGGATAGATCATGGAATTCATTAAATACACTTATACCATTATTCATAAGATAGTGGATGAAAACAAGAAGATTTGTTCTAATAATATATCTGATACATTGAGGGAATAACATACCACATTTCAGACATCCCCCCATTCATCCCTTTAGTCTCTAGTGTGTGGGAAAAAAAAGTAATCATGCATGTAGAGGATCATCCAAAATTTCTCTGGACTACTATCTATGAATAGATGATGTAGGATGAGAGTTCATGCGTCCTCTTGAAAAATTGGGGACCCCTGATGAATAAATTCTATATACATTGTATAATCTATGAGTTTGTCATAATCAAATGGTCAAGAATTCTACTCAATGGTTTTCCTTTTCTTATCCATAAATGGTGATGTGGAACTAATATTAGTAACAAAAAATGGTACCAATTAGAAAAGAAATAAATCTAGGGGATATATTGGAGTCCCCAATATCTATTCACATGATCTCATCCAATGGTTCAAATTCCATGATCACCATCATTGAGTATTTCATCACACCTCATACTAATGAATGGTTTCATAAATAGAACCTTGTGTATTCCACATTGGCCACTAACCTCATCCAATTACAATGCGAAACTATAAATTAACTTCTCTTAGATGTGATATTAAAGTATATGTGTCATTTCCTCTATTTATTTTGTTAAACTAAAATCTAGAATCCCTCCATATAATGTTAAAATACGTGTTACATATCCTAACAACATGATGCTAAATTTAATAATAAAATCATTTCTATATGTTAAATTACAAGATAGATGCACGTGATTCGTGATGTCAAATAACCCACAAAAATAAATTCCATATGAAATTAATTATCATGAATCTCATCCATTCTTCATAAGGTTCTGTTAAATGAAACATGTCATTTGTATATGAAATTAAACTTTCTAGTATGTATCCTAACAAAAATTAGAATTAATTTTGGGTCAGATCCTTTTATTAAGAAAAAAATACTACACTTTTGAACCAAAAGAGAAATTTTCCTAACTACATCATAGTAAATATTAAAAAACTATCCTTATTACATTTGGGAAATTATCCTTATTACATTTTACCAAATAAAATTGTAATGAATTTTTTGGAGTGAATAATAAACTATAGAATTGAATATTTGATAAATGTGATTCCACTAATAAAATGTTATGTGTCACATTCATCACTACCAACAAGAATTTAGAGTGGAATGGTTTTTCATCAACCAGATGTGTAGTGATTAATAAAAAACCTATATTAGGATGATCAATAAGTTATATTCTTATTTTGTATTGATTTTCTATTCACAACATTCAGTTATTCCAATCCTCCTTTTGAATCCTAAAAAGTATTCAATTCCCTTGTAAATTTTCTCATGTTTATGAGCTAGATATGCCCAGAGAATTCACATATTGATTATTGTGATTAATAATTAGAAATACCTAGGGATAAAAATTTATTTATAGATCTCATAACCTAATATAATTCACATAAAACTAATTTCCTTAGTCCGAACATAGTTCTCCCTACCACCCCATTTGGAAACATATTTCTCACTTCTTTTGAGATGATTCTATTCTTAACATAGACATTCTTAGTTCTATTAACATAATCAAGAACATATACCCCAAAAAATTATATGTGTCATTAAATTATATTAGGAATAATCCAACTTTTTCCATGCTTTTTTGTTCATAAAAATGTATCTATATTGTATTTCTGAGACATGTGACCTTAAAATAGCGGCCACACAAAAATTATAAGACTTATCATCATACAATACGGCCCTATTTTATATGTAAATAATGATCAAAAAAAATTTAATCACATCCTTGAAAATGTAAATATTTTAATTAGGTTACCCACTTGGGTTATTATTACATCTCCAATATTTACATATATAATATTATTTGACAAACCTAATCCCATTTTCATTGAAAATATAATTGGAACATCTCCATATAGTATAAATTTTATGACCCTAATATAATTCCCCATATGGCGAAAGACATGATTCCTTAACCAATACCTCATATGGGTCATGTTCTGATAATTTAAACACGTATCCCACCATTTGGTCCACTACATATGACATTATACTATATAGTATTACGGAATATATCAGTTCCTTTAGAAGACATTGATTGAACCCCATCTGTCATGTTTATAACATGGTAGACATTTTTGTGTGGAAAAAAATAAAATTTTCTAGCATTCCCTCAAACAATTTTTGAATGCCCTAGTAATTTTCAAAATGTACCATTTTATTAGTTTAAGAGTTTATAAAATTCTTTTAATCATTTACCTCTCTTAATATAATAATAATTTTGATCCCAAAAATAAGAATCAATATTAGTCATTAATTTTTAATTGACACCCCTTGGTATAAGATGACACAACAGGCTCCCCAATCTCATTCTAACAACTATCATTAGTATACAACCCAAATTAAGAATCCTTAATATAAAATAAATGTAACCACCATTCTAAAAACATTATCATACACGTAATCAATATTTTTTCCAATTTATATTAGTATCACGATATTAGAAGCCTTCCAAATGGTATCTTAGTAGTTATACTATGATTATTAACCCCTTCAAAATTCAATTAATATTCATAGAGTTAAAATTTTCCACACACTATACCAAATCCCTTTGATTACATATAATTTATATATCCATTATTTTTAAAAAAATTAGTTATGAAAATTATTTATTCAAATCATACATTTTGAGATACACTCATTCGGATTACCCATATTTATTTATTCTCTTATAGTGGTCATGATAATATTCTATAACCAACCCATCTAACTATATTTAGTCCTCCAATGTAATATGAATGATACTATACTATATTTTGTTTTTGACAATAATAATGACTCACATGGGCATTAATGAATTTTGATGACTTTTTCCTTTAACATGATCTTGACATAATGAAATCAAATTGGGAAATTAAAACAAGTTGTTATATTATTTAAAGGAAAATAGTTAAGAGTTTTATATATAGGGTTGATACAAACATTCAACAAAAGATTACATATAGATGTTTTTGAGTCCATAACTAATAAATCATATCCAACAACAGGTGTGATAATTTGATAGTCTATCACAACATAGTCATCTCACCCATATTGTCCTATACATGTGGGTATACCTAGGAATCCTACTCTTGTACATTACGTTGGGGATCCCTATACTCATACAATTTAAATGATCCTTGTTTTAGCTCAACAAAAATTTCTTAAACTATATTCCTAGGAGGGTGAACACCTCCTACCTAATAAAGGAAAGTAATAGTAATTTTATCTCCATATCCTCCTTTTATGAAATATCCAGTTAGATCTCCAAAAGAAACTCCATGACATGGACCCCTTACTAGTACCTTTTAGAGTAAACAAGAAGATCCTATATAGACCCTTCCTCGATTAGGAATTCGTAGTTCATAGAATTATGTATGTGTTAGTAAACTCTGTTATCTCATGGGTTCACCATCCAGTTGTGAAGGGTTTCTATATGGTAACCCATAAAAATGAATCATATATGGGTGGTGAGGCCATGAATGTTCTTTCATACAAGTTTTTTGAATCACCATGATATATAGAACCATGTTTAGTATTGAGATAAATTCATCATCTTTGTAGGATCTATAATTCAAGAATTTTTTGAAAAGTGGGTATGGGTGTTTAGATATATGAGCCATTAGGCTATTCACCATTATATAAAATAGAATTCACTATCAGTGTTCAACTAACTTAGGTTCTGATCAACCTAAATAATCATGGGATGCTAAATATATGTGATAACAGTACCAAGTTTTTATTCAACCACTTACATGCTATAAAGTTTACCATCTTGACTGTTGGATGATTTATGATCAAACAATACCTCAACATCCGTTAGAATTTGTGATGGAATTCTCCTGAACCATAGAAACATGATAGTCCTTCCAAAATATAAGGATTAAAATATCCATAAGAAGTTAGAATTAATCTCATAAAATTTTAAAATAATATGTTTTCGAATCAAGATGTATCCTCCACAAGACCAGTCATGATACCATTTTTCTCCTCTACTAAAATGGATTTGTACATGGGTGTTTGTCCCTTATCATCTACTTCATTTAAAAATATATTTATTTTGGACACAAATGACATTCAATGAACAACTGGGTAACCCTTAAAACCAATGGGAACCTCAATGGCATGCAGAGATTCTACTCAACTGAGAATTTTGGAACAATAATTAGAATGTAGAGAGAGTTGGTAAAATTCATTATAATATTTATAAGAGACATTGAGGATTATTTTTTCTTTCCATTACTTACATCTAGTGGATAATCATAATCTTAATGTGTTTTAACTACATCAAATCCCTTTTTGTTCATGATTTACCCAATTACATGAGGTGTAATACTATCTAAACCATTGGAATGTTTATACAGAAAAGGGTAATGCTATCGCTTCTTAGTTATTTTTGTGCTACAATCCCCATTCTCTTTGAATGATATATGGGGTGATCTAGAGTTCCATAACTCATTTATTACTAAAAAAAATCATAAAATGGATTCCAGATTTGTTCTTAAATATAATTATATTTAGAATATTATTGAATCAGTAAGTAACCTGGTCCAAATATATCTCATAAAAATCCTTAGTAAATGTAATCACCCCACTATCTATTAGATACCTTTCTTGTCCATAGTCTATTACATAGGAGCGATTATCACAAGTATACCAATAGTATTATCCTTATTGATCCATATATCATTTAATCCTTCATCAACCATCCAATATTGAGTCTTGAATACCATATCTGGGAAGAAATATTCCAATACAAGTACATACACTAACAACTCCATTACATTAATGAGGTCCTTGATTTTGTCCTTATGGATCCATCAATTTACCCCTAGACAACATGATACAACACAAAAATATTGTATATATTTGATTATTCCCTCACATCCTCCATATTATATTGACGTGTTTCATCATGCCCCATTAATTCCTGGCATTAGGGATGGTTGTGTATTTTATTTTTTTCATATTCCCCCCACTACATTCCCTATAACTATTCAATGAGATTACTATGTTTTCATGTAAATATTTCCAAACTCTTGAATCCACTAATAAGGGTCCTATTATTTAGTAGTTTATCTCACCATATATCTATTAATATGGAATTATATATGAGGTCTCATGTACTCCATAGTGGTTATTAATGCTTTATAATAATACAACCACTTTGGTTTCCCAGTTCCCATATTGGTGACATATACTCTACCCTTACATTGATGATCTTGTGTCTGTGAATAATTTAATGAAACCATCTACCATAATTTCACCTAAGGATACAAAAATTTCTAACCCATATGATAATTCTATAATAATCCCACCATTGATTCAACAATACACAAAATTGTCTTAGAATCAGTGAACTCCATGGATAACATATAATAAATCTCTATAATGAACATATAGTGGACCTCATATAAAAACCTAGTTCATACTTATGGATTAAAATAGTAGATATAGTGTTACATATGTTTAAAAGGGTATAGGGTTTTTTTAGATAATATAATATTATGTTATTGATGTATGAAGCCATAACCCTCATTTTAAATGCAACTAGATACATCCTAATATCAAATATGAAATTTCCATCATCCATGGTGGATCTAGAAGATTTGTTGAAGGTTGAAAATCTAAAACGCTCACACACAACCACTAATGAGATCATATCAGTTATTTCAGTCACAAGGGGCACCTCAACGATGTTAAAAAAATACATCTTGGTTTATACATCTAGATGGAAAATGGCTATCATGGACTAATAAAACAATATGCTCATGTAGATCCAATATTTAAGAAATTAGAGTGGGACACAAAGATTTCATGGTCATATTTATCAATTTATTTTACAAAACATATCATGGACCTTATCCATGATTGGGATGGGGTGACTGATCTTGTACTAATGTTCGAGTTTTTCCTAATGATAGATAGTTATCAACATCACCCTTATATTTGTGTAAGAAATTTGGCTAAAGCACCATATCAATAATAATTATAAGATTTATAATAAATTGTATTTATGGTTATTCCAACACTCAGTTGGAATCCTCACACAGTGTCGTGACCCTACAAAAAGAGGAACCAATAAAATGTATCTCATCCACGGGGTCCTCAATACTGATTTCACTTCCACACAATTATCTCATCTTGAATATCTACGTAAAACATAAAAAATATGTTCAATGCATGTTTTGGTGTATGTTTGGATTTCATTGTTTCTATTTACATCAAAAAAATTATATCACAATATTTGAAACAATGGTATGTTATATGTCCCATGGGTGTTTATCATTGGATAAACAATAAATCATACAAATCTACATGGATCGAGACACCAGGAATATTATGTAGTTAATATAAGGTGATATCGACATCACAATGATGCTTATGGAAGGTTTTGGTGTTTGATGAAAATCTACTCTGCATCATCATGATGTTATATGAGTGGTGATGGGAATGAAATTTTAATGTTTTAATTTTCAATTATTCATTAAACATTTGCAAGAAAACTGGAAATTATTTATTATTCTATTATACCAAATATTCTAATTACAATCCATATGAAAATAATCTTCATATGTTTATTTCCATATATTCATTATAGTTTTAATGAATATCATATATATTTGATTGATATAATATTGAATAATGGAGATGTGTCATCTGTACAACCATTTAATTATTACTAATCACTGTAACATATGTTTTTCTTTAAGTATTTTATCAGGCTCCCAAACGTGTTGTTTAGGGAATCAAATCAAGACTCAATTATCATGGAATAATTTAGTAAGCTAAACCTATATAGATGAATCTTTCTGAAAAATGTTTACTCTCTCATGTTTTTCCTAAACAGATTTGATAGAGTACTTCAGAGTTATTCCATATGATTACTTTATCCAACGAAAAGGTTGTATTTGATGACCTTCTTAAATATGTTTTGTTTTTAGGTTATAGATAAATGAATTTTTAACTTCCATATATGATTTTTAAATTTCTCAATTTTATGCCAATTATTAATTTTTTTTCCTGGAAATGTAATTCTATCACATACAACCCAAGAATTGAGAGAGACCCATGGAAACTACACTCAACAAAATATAAAAAAAATCTTAACTCACAAAGATGAATATTTTCAATAAAGGGATTTTCATGAAATATCCATGTGAACACTATAAAAATTCTCACAATATTGATTTTTCTCATGAAAATTGTGATTCAGACCGATTTATATGAAATATTATAGTCCCTTTCAAGGTCTCCAACCCATTTTATTTTTTATGGGTATCCTTTCAGCATTTTGAGTTTCAATAAGGAATGAAATTAAAAGTTAAAATTTAGAATTTTCTACAAAATTCAGTCCCTATCAAAATCATTAAATCCAATTTTATGATGGGGTCACTTTTTGCACACATAGAACCATGTATATCGTGAATCATGGTATAAGAACGACCAAATGATGACATATTAGAGTAGATTGAAAAAATATCAAAAAAATTGGATATGAATGAGTCTATATATTGTGGTTTCATGGAATCCATCACTATGTGAGTGAATAGATCTTGAATAATCCAAAATATCTATTGTCCATGATTCATATAAATATATCTCATCTTTTCACATAGAATAATGTTTATTTTTTCATTATTTTGATGCATATAATATTGTAACAACATGGTTTTCCACTCCTCAAATGTGAAAATTAGTGAAAAATCCTAGGACTCTTACAGTGGGAATATTTTATATAAATTGAGTCAAAATTATTTTAAATTAATTTTAATGTTTTTGAGACTATTTCACAGAACTCCCTCTCCATAGAGAACAAAAGATAAGAAACAACATAATTCCAAAGATAAGTCAAAGGTTCATGGGACACATATTTAACCAATACAAATTCACTCATGTAAACTCAATATTAATATATGGAATTATGGAATTTAGTATATAATAATATTTCTATAGACATGGTTTGATCAGTTTTTTCACAATACCCATACATATTCTTTCTTCTTCCAAGAATGATTTGTTCATCCAAATATGCATTCCATAACCAAAATCATATCATATTCCCTTTGACAACATATACAACCACAACATATAATGTTAAATATTGTATCTCAATCTAGTCATAAGGTCATAATCTATGTTCCATGAACTATATGGGATTATATATCTATTATAATAAAATAAAATGAACACAATCTTGGCTTTTAATCCCATCACCACTTATATCATATCTTCATACTAAATTGGTAGTATTCACCAAAACCTATTCACATTTACATATATAGTAAATCCCAATAGAGTGCTTACCCACGATGATTTATTCCATAGAGTCTCCCCACTAGAATATAACATATTATATTCCCTACTAGAATCAAAACCACATATTTTCCCATAAGGATACAAACTATGAGTATCCCTCTAATACTATAAATAAATTACATTCCCACTAGACAATAAATTATGAAAATCCTAGTTAGACATTAATCAATGTGTTTCAACACAATAAATTAATCCTTGAGTTTCCCATAAGAATCTATTATTTTTTTCTCCCTCCTTAGACTCTAAACTATGACAATCCCCAATAGACCCTATAATATGATCACATTACAACCAGGAATCAAACACATGGACCCACCAATCCTTTATTAACTGGAACGATATACCATTTTTTCCTTAAATTATAAATATATAATAGTTTCGAGCATAATTTTTTTTCATCCGTTCAACTAAAATGGAATCCATATATTAATGCAGTATGTGGTATAATTATCTAATGTATATTAATATGTCCACATTAAGGGTTTCACAAGAATGACATAAATCAGTGAGGGAACATGAAATAATGAAATATGATCCTTATATATATGAGTTTTACTCACATACTTCTATTTAGAAAAAATGTGACATTATCATCACCCTAATAGTGAATGGAATGAAACAAGAAGTTAGAAACAAATGACCATTTCATGACTATATTTATTCGTGAAAGTAGATTCCCATTAAAAATCAACAAAAAAAGATCATTGGATTGTTTTTTTATTCATGGCCACGAAATGTGATGGATATTCACTTGATGCATGGATATGGGGGTTTTGGTCATCATTTTAATCTATGTTTAGTTATACTTTTATTATATTATATTTTATGACATTATTCCACAACCATACAATTTTATTTTAATTTATGTTACACTATTTTTTTACCATAATATTTTCTATAGAAAAATTATAATATTTTATTAATGTAATATTTATTTTTATGACTTATTTTTATGGTTTTATATTTATTTCTTCTTATTTTAATTTTTTGACACTATGATATATTGGGTGGTCATACTAGACAATTGATTAGAACTAATTATTAAATTTTCTTTTCTAGAAACATTATTCTCAATGGTGAATATTTTTCTTCCCCAACACATTTTTCATGTTCATGTAAATTTATAGTGCACTTCGATAATTTTTGTATAAAAAATCAGGTGGTGTTATAGTTTGACCCAAATTGTTTCATGATATAACTTGTAGTATCAAAATATTAGATTCATTAAAAAATGATACATGAAAATATTATCTTCATAAAAGGGGTTTGAGTTTTGAGTATTCAAATAAGAGATAACTAATCGATGTTATCAACATGATTGAAATAAAATATATTCATTTCAACAAATATGAAACCTAAGAATAAATTTTCATTACCATTGGAGTTTACTCAAAATTTATATGAGGAATATTTATGTATAAATAAACTCATGAAGATGAGTATTTTATATAATTTACTAATTATTATAATCAAATATCATTTATTATTTTATGTCACATAATTCTAACTAATTAAAATTGTTAAATAATTAAAATTAACTATGGGAAAATATTAGAAAATTTGAAGATGATGTTTATATCAGATAGTAAGGTTCAATACATAAATAATTAAATTTAAATACAAAAAGTGATAAATAAAATTATATATATATATATATATTCATTAGGTCTAACACACTATTAAAAAATTTTCATTCAAAATTAAAAAATAAAATATTTGGGGAGGTGGCTTAATTATGTGGGTAAAACATTAAATGTTTTGTTATTTATGTTGTTATATGATGGACTATTAATTAATAATAAATAATAATTTTAATATATAAAATTCATATATTTCTTTAGATTATATATATTATAAATATGAAAATATTCTAATGTATTATATAGTAATTATACATATATTTTATATAATTTCAATTGGAATGAACATAATAATGTTTTAAAAGTGCGGATTTGATGGAATGTTATATGAATATCTGTAAAATAGATCTTTTATGGAATTTATAAAGCTTAAATATTTATATTACCATAGTTTGAAAACAATTTTATACCTCATTAACTGACAATGTATATGGTTTTGAAAAATTTGTTTTTAAAGATGACTCAGATGTTATAAGTATTGTGAAACACCAATCATCAATTCATTAAAGGTTGATAAAACATGGAGGAAAAAATTATTAGTTATCAATGTATAATTGTTTTATTTTGAGTTAGTTTCCCACATTTAAAATATTTATATAGATTAAAATACCATAATACATTTATTCCTGTTATACTATCAATATCTTCTAAACAAAATTAGTATTATAATTTCTTTTGAATATTTTTCACATCAATAGGTTATAGTAGTTAACAATTATAGTTTTTAGATAATAAAACTATGAAAATATTGTTAAATAATATATCATTTTGTATAGTTTAACCAATAAGATTATAAATAGATGGTGTCTAAAAATTAGGTATTAGGGTATCAAAATCATTAAAAATTAATTTCATGATGACTGAAATTTTTTATCTCCATGAAGAGAAATCCAAAATGAATAACTAATAAGAAAAATTACTCATGTTTTAACTATTATTATATATTTCTATCTAGGAATGTTTTTTAACAAACATTTATATGAATTATTTATTAATGTGTATCACAAATCACGAACATCTATACATGGATGAAAACATAATTGATGTGAACTAAACATCTAATTACTAGATATAACATATTAATATATGGATATTCATTATATTACATAATACATTACCGAGGATTGTCATGATTATATCTATTGGAAACTTATTATATAATCTTCTTATTTTTTGAATGATATTTAATGTTTATAATAATGATATTCCCCTTTCTTAGACTTCAATTATATACAATACTTAAAACCATCCTTCATAACCTAGGAAAGAAAAAATAATAAATGATGAGATTAAATGATGAGATCACGTGATCTGTAAGGGGAATATAGTAAATAAATAGACATAAAGTGATAATAACGTTTTAATAATTTCAAAATATCCTTTTATAACCACACCTTACATATCAAATATCAATGTTTTCTATCATGGAATAATGACTCATTTTTTATAGGACATGATGTATAATGGCATCAATGAACATGATCCTTGATAACGGTACATTTGAATAAAACATATATTTATGTCACAAACAAAATCTTATGGGTTGGTGAATATATATATATATATACATAAACAAGTTCACTCATTACATTATGGGCATGAAATCAAGTGTAACACCCAGACTATAGAATTTTAGAGAAGGTGGATTACTTTAACATATTATCATGATTACAAGGAATAAAATCTATGATGATTCATCTATTTAGAAATTTTTAACATAATATTACCAAAATTATAACCATATTACATTGGAAGATATGAAATAAAACATGATACATAATAAAATTATGTTAAATTCATCCTTGATAGCTCATTCAAAGATTTAATCTTCATATCCTGGTGAAAGGAAACAACATAAGGGCCAACTCAAATGGTCATTATGGTTATGTGTAAATGAATTAATAATTATTCAATGAGGATAGTCAAAGTTGAAAGGTAAATAACTGAGAACACATTATATTTAAATAATAAATCGTTAATGAACTACATCTATAGAGAATTTCAATGAATGAATATCATGGATAAATAATAATTGAATCTGAATGATGGAAAATAATAATGATTGGAAACCATTTTTTATAGGTATATGGTACCTTTTCCATCAAGTCCAATCATAAGGTGGATTGTAACATAATGGGTGAAATCCAATATGATTTGGACAACAAATTTGTCTTATGATACAATTGATGCATAAAAGGGAAATCTATAACCTTTCCCCACCCATGTCATACCTATCCAAAGGATTCGACATATATCAAATAATATATTAATGATGGGAGAAATGCGTCTTATCAAATATTTGTATTGAGTAATAGATAAATATTTATCATTATTACCCCAATTAATTAAATATCAATCAAGTAAACACTCTATGTTGAAATAGTATATGGTTTAGAAAATATTTATACCCATCACATATGACTGTTGATATACAAAATAAAAATGATTTCCACTTGAAAATTTTTATAGGGAAGTTATTATTTTAAGAAAAATATAACAATTACAAAATAAAGTGAGATTAAAAAGATAACTTTTACAACATGTAATTTTCTAAAAACAAATCCTGGATGAGATGATTCAATGTGATACAAAAAATACCTCAAATAATTAATGATTCGTGATATTTAATGAAAATTGGGTATTTATAATCACCACATTAAATATCAATTGTATATAATAACAAATAATTTTCAATGAAATATAAATTGAGATGAAATCCATTACTACTTTGTAAAATTTGAATTATAACACCCACAGAATAGATAATATCAAATAAAAATCTAAATTCAATAAATAAAAAATTATTCAGGATAAAAAATTAAAGAGGGTTCTTATATACATCATATAAAATAAGTTATTTGTGAAAATGGTTAATTCATCACAGAATGAATGGTGGGATAAGAATCTCTTACCTTAGGTTTAATTCTGGGAGAAAATACTTTAAACTCATATATAATTATTATAATCATATTATTAGCATATAAAATCTAAATAATCATTTATATAATATCATATATTCACTTCCTATAATATCTTATTTCCCCTTTGTTAATTTTTTTTAATTATTTTCATAGTTTCGGCTATTAATGGCCTAGTCTATTAAGTATGATTCATCTTGTTATATGTTATTCTTATTAATTAGATCATGACTTCCTAATCTCAAAAATTTACTCCATGATATGAATATCATATATTTTCATTATATATGAATCAATAATAATCCATAAAATTTTTATATAAGAAATGAATTGCACCCTTCATGGATATGGTAGGTCGTGTGTACATAAGAACACAACTTAAATTTCCTTTTCATATTCAAATAATGAAAATTAGATTTTATATATGTATATAATAATTCTAGTATAATAATTTTTTATATATATCTAATTTTATATATTAAAATAATCCTTATTAAATTTCATTTATAGTGTGAACGAATCACATAACTTAGAGGAAGTGATATCCCACATGTCCCCAAACAAAGTTATAATATTTACAAAAAGTAGAACACAAAAAGGTATGTGTTATATTAAAATCTCAAAATAATATATACATCCTAAATGTCAAATATAAAATATATAAATAGGGCATATCGCATAATTATCAACCATGAATGGTGTTAAAGGAAAAACAAACGACATCGTTTCACGAGGTGGTGGTTCTCCGTACACGAATGGTATGTTTGTTACCCAATAGATAGAAGTGTGTGAAGGTGTAGGTTGATCCCTTGAACTATAAAAATTTATGTATATTAAAGATACTTATGTTATTATATATGAATTGGAATAATAAAGAATAAAGGGTTTGTGAAACAAATAAAACATAAATCTACATTGAATAATGTTACCAATTTTTTGGGTAACTCCATTTGGTATGCACCAAAGGCTTCCATGGATTTCATTTTACCCATAGTGAGGTTTATAGTATAAGGTGATGGATTTTGGGAGATTATTTGGGTAGATTTTTGATGATCCAATGTGAATTCATTGTTGTGATTAAGGGAATGAGTGAGTGCCTTTTTAATTAGAGCTGGGTTGGAATTATTGTAAATAACAAATGGTATACACTATTGGGAGGTCTCTATTATGTCATTTGCCCCAAAAAATGGATTAAATGGGAATTATGGCCTAAAAACCCCACCACCACACAATTATTTTTTTCAATTTTATAATTTTTTCCACAACATCTAGGATTATCTAATATTTTTATTTTGGATTTTATTAATGTAACTAGTTTTCTAACTAATAAAAGTTAACCATTAACATTTAATTATAGTTATATTTATTAGAAAATTTAGAACCACTAAAATATAAATTTGATATATAATTTAGAAAATATAAATCTCATGTGTGTTGGAAATGAATTTCAAAACAAGTGTATGTAACATGAAAAAACACTACATTAACCCAAACCATTATAATAGTGTTTATACTATCTATGGATCAATTTGTTTATAATAAAATAAAAATCTACCCATGAAGGGAAAATATTTTATATTTTTTGAAAAATATAACTCACATGGAATAAGATATAATTTTTATTAATATTAAATCATTTTATAAAATATAATTTATTGTAAAATATTATTAATGTCAATTTTAACATTATTTATTTAATTGTAATTTTATATATTAAAACATTATTTAAATTTATAAATATAAAATAAAATTTTTGTAACATGATATATTTATCTTGAAAATAATTTATCACAATAAATAATTAATTTTTCATTACTTTTAATGTTTTTAGCATCATTTATATTATGCAATTAGTAACTAAATAATTATTGCATTAGTGTTTTTAAGCGTTTATTGTAATTATATAATATATAAAAATATTAGTTAAATTATTATAATAGAAGATAATTTATCATTCAAAATAATGTTGAAAACCAAAAATATGTATCCTCTTCAATACTCCAATGCTTTATTTATGTTAATAGTTAGGATGGTTTATTGATTTATTTTTCTTACATAACTTATAGTATGGTTCCTTTTAATGATTATGTGAACCAATAACTCTTATAATTACAACAAGGAATTTATATGGTTCAATTATTGGAATCCAATGGATTTTTAAAAAGTTTTTTTGTCATTTTAGCCCTTAATATTATGGTTTAGTCCCCTATTATTATTTATTTTACCTTAATCATTTTAATTAATTTTAATTTATTTTACAAATATTTTTTGTCAAAAAATAGGTTTATCTTATCATACTATAAAAATTATAAATATTAAAAATATTTATACCCATTTTTAAGATTTAAAATCCCATTTTTTAACAATTTAATTTTAATACTAATCCAGCAGACATGGAAGAAAGAAGGATTTTAATGTCAACATGCTCAATAAATCATTAAGACTTTATTTTTAAAATAAATATAAAAATTATTCCAATGAACTAAATTTGATTAATATATATATAATTGTCCCATTTTAAATTTAAATAAAATATGTAAAATATTATTACATTGATTATTATTTAAATGAAAACACAGTTTTCAACTATAATTCACTATTTTTTACTATTCATGAAAAACTAAAACATCTTCAAAAAATACCAAAAATTAATATTAGGAAATTTTTCAAATTCGAAATTATAAAATGATGTTTATTATTTGAAAAAAAATTTACAATAGTATAAAAAATTATTTTTAAAATAGGTGAACCATTAAATGGCATTAAAACTCAGTCCTGCAGGTAACATAAGAAAACTCAATGATGGGTATACCATAAGCTTAAAATATTGTTTCATTTAAAAATAGATAAATAAAATCTAAATTATTTTAAAATGAAAATATTTTAGAGTATCCAATTGTTATATATTCACCACTTTAATTAAATTTCAACATAAAAATTTAAGCATGATCTCAGTAATCTATGGTTTGATATTCGAAAATTATTTTTTTGGAAAAAACCACATCATAAATATGGTTAATAAATATTTTAATAATCATATGGTAATTTAAATGAGAATTTCCCTATAATACAAGGACCATTAATATAATATCTTCATTGAAGACATGGACATGGAATAAAAATCATACTATAATTTTCTAATAGAAAGTGGTAGAGAAAATTTCCAGCTGATAGTCGATGAATACAAAAGTCATAAACTATAGTTATGAAAAATTTCATTCATATAAACAAAAATAATTATAATATATAAATTTCTGGGTTAAAATTCCCTTTTCATATTGTTTTAGAATCATTTCACCCTCTAAGAATAGATGTAAATTTATGTTTCAATTTAATAAGAAGAATCTTATCATGTAGTTGTGATTTGAACTATTTCAACTTCTTTTCTTTGAACAAGTTCCATCGTATGATGAAGTAATACACTATCCTACAAAAACACTTTAAATTTTCAACTTAAACAATTTCATAAATGGTTAACTTTATAAAAAATATATATTAAGAAAAACATTAGAAATAAGGTCACTGAATTTTTTAAAATGAACATATCAGTATCCTTTACTCAACATGAAAAATCATTGATTTTCCATATTCCAAACATGGGAAAACCTTCATCATTTATTCTCATGAAAATGGTAAGGACATGAATTACCATAAAGATATTTTTTATACCATCATTATTCCATTCTCCTTATGTTGAACACATGTTGTTGGATATGTTTCATAAATTTTAAAGTGTTTTAAACTCCATTAATGATAGAATAAATTATATTGTCAACAAATAATTAATCAGTTACAAGGTAGTATATAATATCTAAGGTACTACATTCATATCAATCATATCATTATCCAAAATTCATTACTTCAACATTAATATGTAAAACACATGTTTTTCAAAAATGATTCCATTTTATAGTAAATCAATTTTTATGGTTATATGTAGCGTTAAACACATGATTTTAAATCATCACAGAAAAATTTCTATAGTAGGATCATTATATATTGTAAAATTATCATAAAAATATCTTTATTGATAAAATACTCTAATGACATAATTAATGAATAATAAAACAAAAATATTAATCATTACTCATCATCTTTGGTATTAGAATAATATTTAAAATAATCCATTAGCCTCTTTTGTGGTATATTTCATTGACAAATGATACATTGATTTTTCATAGTGTCCAGACCCCTTTCATTCTAAGACTTCTACATTGGGAAAATTTTTCTAATATATGCAGTCACAAGAATAGTGGCCTTTATTTACGCAGTTGTAGAAAACTACCATTCCATTTAGGCATATACCGGGGTGCTTATTTTCACAATTAATACTCATTAGAACATAATTATTTCCCCCATTCACATTATCCATACTTTTACCAGTTTTCCTCTTTTTTTGGTCCATCCCACTGATGTCGTGACACTTGGATAATTATTTCTATAACGACCCAAAATATTATTAATGAAAATTACTCTTGATCTAATTAAATATATTATTATGTAAAATTGTTATTTAACATATGTGCTTTTTTGGTTTTATGATTTTGGATTTCAAAATATAGTAAATAATTTTTACAATTGAAAATATAGTTGTTGAATAGTGATCATGTGATTTGTTTAAATATAGGGCTTTAACAAATCCTATTTACTCAAAAAAAGGAAACAATAAACTCATCCAGTTTAATTGCTCTGTACAAAGCCCATTTATCAGATCTTGGAAAGGAGGTGGCATCAATAGAATATTTTATTTACCAAGACCAAGATGAGCTTCAATACGTTAATCTTGAACGGGGCTGCCTATGGGAGAAGTTGATGTTGGGAGAGATTATCACCCAAGCAATGTTATCTGAGCCACCCCAAGACTTTTTCACCATCGCACACCTTACCCGTCTGTCTTATTAAGGTGTTATAAGTGGTTATGTAACAAGACACTCGAACTATGATTATGTGCATTATTTGTTTTGTAGAACGAATAATATAAATTAATTTTACTATTATTAATTTGTAAATAGTTTTTAAACAACAGAAAGTATTTCTAATTAATATTCAATTAAGAAAATATATTTTTATGAATTAATATATTTTTAGTTAAATAATATTTTAGTAAAACATATTTACTAAATTAATTTTTATTAAATATTAATGATTGTATTATTTTTATGAATACAATTGTAATTTTTATTAAGGTTTCAATGATTTTTTTGTTAAAAAACATGAATTTTAGATAAAGGTAAGTTTTTATTTTGAAAGAAAAATTCACATATTTAAAAAATCATTCAAATAAAATTAATATTATTAATGGAATCATGGTTTCAGAATTATCCAATGGTGATTTTTTCATAATTTTCTAAGAGAATCTAATTTTTCGGTAAAAATTAAATACCTTTTAAATATATAATGTGTTTTATGACATCATAATGACTGATTAGTGATGTAATAAAATACTATAAATGGTATTTTCAGCCAATATATGTTTTACCATTAAAATAATGTGATTTTGGGTTCTTTTGATTTATTTTACAAATCATTAGTGGATCCTCCAAGAAGTATATAACATTTTAACTTTCTAAAATGATTTCTGTAAGACTGTGATTCACATCCACATAATCAAGCATAATATTGTAAAAATTTCGGACATTGGCCTTATAAAATAATTTTTTCCAATCTCCTTTTGTAAAATCCATGGGCAGAAATCCTGGGTTATTTTGGGGTGTTGATTATTTTAAGGTGTGTTGTTCAGAACCAAAATAATAAATAACTATATCACTTTTCCTATATAAACCCACCCAATATCTGATATCCTGTTCACTAAAATCCTTTAGAACTCTACCATCCCCTTCCCTCATCTCTTTATAATCCTCCAAATATGTCCTAAGATTACAAAAAGAAACTGTCAATCCTCTTATAAACCTTTGGGATCACACATCCATGTAAGGGATTTCTTCCTCTCTCATTGTTGTCCATGTTTCATTATGTTTTTATACCATTTTCTTTTCAATTACTAATTTTGAGCTTTAATTTTTTACCTCCACATAATTCCCTCCTTATAGTTTAATGATAGGAGACCCTTTCTCTCTCTAATTAATTCCTCTGATGTACACCCATTACCAAGATGAAATTCCATAATGGATTTCTCTCTCCTCATTTACATTAATGTAATTCTTTTTTATTGTTAATATAAATTCCAATACATACATTGTGATATATATATATATATATATATATATATTATCCCCTTACATTCCATTTCATATAATTATGACGAGACACCCATTTCTCTCTAATCATGCATTTTTATGTATTCTAATGTCATGTTGTTGTGCTGTCAAAATTGCATCACGATTTTCGAAGACAATTTCATTGTGTCGTGGATACCATGCTCATTTACCAATCAAGAGAATTAAACATTATAAAAATTTACTTATTTATTATAGAGATTCATGTATAAGTTCAACATTCCTTTATTTTGGAATAAATGATGATGTTTAATGAATCAATTTTATATGATCCAAGAGGCAAGCTTATGAATGAAATGATATGAATAAGAAGGGTGCCCCCTGATAGTGCTGAAATGAATTGGGTAAATATTTTTGTCATGATACATTATGTTCAATGTGGGTTAAATCATGATAATTCATGTGAAATGAGGTTTTACTCATGGTATATGTTCAATGAGCCTTATCTCATGCTAATATCATTTAAATGTTGTTTCTACATTTTCATGTTATGATAATCATTATACATCACACGTTTATGTTCATTTTTATCTTATGCTCCACTGATATTCCTATTGTATAACATGTATTGTATTTTTAACATTATGCCTTGTTTACTCCCATACTGGGCTTTATATCTCACCCTTTTCTTATGCATGTCCTTTGGTTATCCAATGCAATTCTAAGTACAAAAGAATTTGGGTGGTCATGTAAAAGATGTTTTCACTAATGACTCATATTTCATGATTTAAGTTGTTATCTATTGTTCCTAATACCAAAAGAAACTATACCATTCGATCTTCTATGTTGTATCAAGTTAAGAGTTCATGTAATAAATTATATTTATGTGTGAAATTAAGAGGATGGTAATTATAGTTGGTATTATAGGATAAGTTTAGTTAGTTTTTGGATTATAAATAGACAACCATAGTAAAATCATTAAGGATAAGACTACGCATAATAAAAACATCCCTAAATTTTGGTGAGTATTGAGTAAGTGGTTTATAATGAAAATACATATTTTTCTGGATATGAGCTGGTAGAGGCGACTCTAGCACATATGTATCTAGGGGTAAAACCTGAAAACCCTAATTTGAACTAGACTATAATAGGAACTAGTGCACAACATTGGGACATGTGACACTCTTGGTGACCACACTCCTAGGGGATATTCTTTAGTAAATTCATATTCTTAGTATGAACAATTATTAAGGGGATAAAAAACACACCTATGAATATATGTTGGGAAGTAGATCATGTATAACATAGATTGAAGCCTATAAATTCATAACATAAGGAAATAAAATTAATTTATATGTTATATTCTTTTGTATTATGATAAACCTTTATGTGTTACCCCTAACATTACCTTTATTCCATTTAATGGAAAGTAATTGGAGGAATTGAGCTAACTATCAATGTTAAGATCAATGTGGAAAATGTTATAATGGGATGCCCAATCTGATGGGAGTGGGAATCAAGAACATTGTCATTAAACTCTCTCAGTTAACTCAGGTTTTGAATAGAAACATGGGTCATGAATACCCTTCAACCCCCACCCCTGCAAAATGAATGAACATGTCTCAATGGATATATTCATGAAGAAAATGCCTCCCACTTTTAATGGATCATCTGATCCATCAAACGCTGATCAATGGATCAACTCCATATATATGGTGTTCACCATCATTAAATGTATTAAACAATAGAAGTTACTTCTATATGATTATCATTTATAGGGTGAAGCTGATCAATGGTGGATATTGATCAAAAAATATAAGCTAGAGGAGGAGATTGAGGTGTTAGAATGGGAGCATTTCAAGAAATTTTTTTTCGAATAATATTCTCCTTGCACCCTCTTACTTATAATGGAATTGGACTTTCATTCCCTTAAGAAACAAATATGATGAACCCATCAGAACGTCTGAGGAAAAAATCACAAGTATTTCATGATATTCCTCCTTCATTGTCGTTACCCCTGAATGCAAGGTTGACCGCTTCTTTTGTGGGAATAAACCTAGCCTACCGAAATACCTAGAAATCCATGACTTTGAGAACTATGAATAAAATGTCTAATGTTCTCAAAAAGTAGAAATAGAGATCAGATAATCTCAATGGTATCATGGGGATAATAAGCATATGGTGGACTTTAAGTCTGGGGGTCTGACGAATAAATCCAATGGTGATAAGAAAATCCATCACCCCACTTACTAATGGTTCATAAAGAAGCACCTTAGAAATTTCCTGAAGGGGACAAGAAAATTCATTAGGTGTGGAAGATAAGGGAACCTAGCCATTAATTTCCAACAAGAAAAACATAGAGCAATGACAGATGAGAGGAAAAATTCATTCAACCTTCAATGCATTGTTCATTGCTTCAACTATAAAGATCCAGGGAACATTGAAAAACCATTCCCTAAGCCAATAAATTTAAGAGGCAACCTATAACCTCAATGGAAGTAAGGGATAGATTTTTCCATCAATACCACTGAAGTGAAATGCAACAACAAAGTGGTGAAATGTATGCTAGTTATTCATTCAATAATAGAGAACATACTTTTTTATTCTAGTTATATGCATTGTTTTATCTACTGAATGTTTAGTATAACTATCCCAACACCACCACAAATAATGGAATTAAAGATGATAATGAGAATGGAAAATGGGGCAATCATTTCATCCCATGAAGAAAACTCCCCCCCTATCATAATTTGTGGATTTAATTTCTTGGGGGAAACTCATCATACTCCCTATGGTGGAATTTGAAGAAATTATTGGCATGGATTGTCTTTCCCTACATAGAGCCAACATAAATTACCGTTAGAGGTATATAACTCTCTATGTGGTGGATCGACCCCCCGATTCTATACTAGGGCAAGGAATATGATGATTCTTCTTTAGAACTCTCCTCTGAAGCATGGATATTGATACCCTATGAGCATGTATATCTATATCCGAAAATTGAGTTTATGAATGAAACTATCCTTGAAGACATCCCTATTATGAGGGAATTAATAGAAGTGTTTCCCAAGGAATTTCATGGTCTTCCTCATAGAATATATGTTGAATTATCAATTGTTCTAATACCTGGAAAGTTGCCAATATTCAGGAATCTGTATATAATGGATGTCTTAGAGAAGGAGGAGCTGAAGAAACTACTAATGGAGAATCTGGATAAAGGGTTTATATACCCATGTTCTCCAACATGGGGTGCACCAGTCCTCTTCATTAAGAAGATGTATGGGTCAATGCACCTTTTCATTTATTATCATGAGCATAAAAAAATAATGATAAATAAAAAGTGTCATCTACTGTGAATCAGTGACTTGTTCGATCAGATACATGGAGAACAATACTTATACAAGTTGGATTTTCAGTCGGGATATTACCAAGTAAGGGTGAAGAAGGAAGATATAACCAAGACTACTTTTCGTACAAGATATGGGAACTAGGAATTAATAGTAATATATTTTGGACTATTTAATTCTATATAAATTTTCAGGGACTAAATGAATAGAAAAATTAGAGATTGACTCGTCAAATTTGTGGTATTCTTTATAGATGATATTATAATATACTTCAAATCCAAGGAGGAGCCTATGGAGGATCATTTCACTATACTAGAGACCATGTGAAAGGATAAGCTCTATGAAAAATACTGCAAGTGTGAGTTATGGTTGAAGAGGTCACTTTCTTGGGTCATATCATCACAAGAAATGATATATCAATGGATCCCTCCAAGAAAAACTCAATTGAGGGATGGATGAGTCTAACATCAGTATTAAAAATCGGTACCAACCTAGGGTTAGCTGGATATGATTGCTAATTTCTGAAAAATTTCTCACGATTGTCCAACCCTCTTACCAATCTCACTCAGAAGGGAGAGATGTTTTCTTGTATTGATGAATGCGAAGACAACTTCTAGGAGTTGAAAATGAGGATTATCACTACACATGTTCTCACACAATCCACAAGTGGAAATCTTTGTGGGGGTATTTAGTGATTCTTTGAAAGAAGGTACGAGGCTGTGTGTTGATTCAAAAGGGCAAAGTAATTTCCTATGCATCATGGTAATTGAATGTTCATGTGAAAACATATAAAACACATGATCTAGAGTTTGTTGTAGTTACCTTTGTGTTAAAAATTTGGTGGCATTACCTCTTTGGGAAGAAGTGTCAAATTTAAATGGGCCTTAAAACCCTAATGTATATATTTAGATAGAATGATTTTTACATTCTTGAATAATGATGGTTTGAGTTGATCAAAGAATACGACTGATCAATCCATTACAACATAGGGAAAGTGAAAAAGTTAGAGAATTATGTAAGTAGAAAGTACCCAACATTTCCATCATTGATAAAATTTGAAAAGTATCCAATATGCATAGATTTGATGAATATGGAAATGGAAATCATAAATAAGGAAACATAATCAATCCTCTCAAATATGATTGATCAACCATATCTTTTGAAAAGGCTAAAGAATGATCAAAAGGATTATGTAGAAATTCAGAAAAAATTGGAAACTATTAGAAAAGGGAAATACTCCGAGATAAATGTTAATGACGAAGGAATTGTGAGATTTGGGTCATGAAAATGTGTTCCATCAAATCTATATTCAAAGAACGAACATTTGGAAGATGTGCATAGTTCAAATATCTCTATTCTCCTAGGAAACAAAGAGATGTATCGAGGACTCGAAGAGAATTATTGGTGGGATAACATGAAAAAGGATATTTTTGAGTATACATAAATTATCCTTGTATGAGATCTAGTGAATGATGAGGTACATAAGTTTAAGGGGCGATGCAACTATTACCCCTTACCACATATAAATGGGAGAACATCACCATGGATATTGTCACCAGAATTTCAAAGACATCCAAAGGAAACAATGCTATTTGTGTTGTTGTGGATCATCTTACAATGATTGAAAACTTCCTTGTAATTCGAGAGGATTTCTCATTAGATCAATTAGAACAGATAAGTGGTAATGGTGTATAGATTACCACTATCTATTGTGTGCAATCCAGATATAAGATCCACTTATATTTTATGGAAGAGTCTTCAACATGCTCTGAATACTGAGCTGAACTTCACTACGACTTAACATCCTCATACTGGTGGACAATCGGATCGGACTATCCAAACACTTTAGGACAAGTTGAGATCATGCTCAATAGACATCAATGAAGGATGGGATCAACATCTTCCCTGGGTTGAGTTCTCTTCCAATATAAGTTTACTCTCAAGAATTAAAATGGATCCTTATTAAGCCCTTTATATGAAGAGTTGGAGAATACCGACATATTAAAAGGAAGTTGGGGAGAAAAAACTCCTAGGTCAAAAAATGGTTGATGAAATAGTGGAGAATTTTAAGACCATCCAATAGAACATTAATGTTTCTAAGATTCAACAAAAGAGCTATGCTGATAATCGTCAACAAGACCTAGTGTTTGATGTTGGAGAGATGTTATTCCTCAGAATATCACTATGGAAGAGAGTTATGAGATTTGGGAAGAAGGGAATTCTTATCCCATTGTACATAGGACCTTTTTATATCCTTTATTGCATTGGTATAGTGGCCTATCAACTAAAACTCCCACCAAACCTATCTCAAGTACATAATGTATTCCATGTATCACTTTTGAGGATGTACATACCTAGCCAATAAAATAAACTGAATCCAGAGGTAGTACCATTAGAGAATGATCTCTCCTATTAAGATAATTCGGTGAAGATCTTATATAATAGGGAAAAGTTTCTATGTAATAAGACAATGTCCCTAGTGAAAGTGTTGTGGAGAAACCCAAAGATTAAAGAAGTGAAGTGGGAACCCGAGGAAACAATGAGGTTGAGTTACCTAGTTCTATTTTAGTGTCAGAAAAGGAAATTTTGAGGGAAAAATTTATTAAGGGGATAAGATTTTAAAGAACCATACTTTTATTAATGGAAAATTAATCTTGATCTAATTAAATTACTTGTTATGTAAAATGGTTATATAACATATAAACATCATTTGTTTTAGGAATTTGGACAGCAAAATACTATTAATATTTGTTTCCATTGATAATATTTACATGGAACAATGATCATTCTATTAGTATAAATATAGGTCTTTAAAATATCTAATTTACTCAGAAAAATGATAATATGGTCTCGTCTAGTATAATTTCTCCATACAAAGCCCATTTGATGGAGCTTAGAAAGGAGGTGGTGTCACTGCACTTCTCTCTTCGTCAATACCAAGAAAAGATTCAATATATTAAGCATGAACAGAACTCCCTATAGGAGAAATCAATATTTATAGAGATTACCACCTGAGTGATGTTATCAGAGCCACCCCAAGAGTCTGTCACCATCACACACCTTACCCTTCGGTCTTACACGGGTGATCTAATCAGTTTTGAAACAGGACCTCTCACGAACCGAATCTGGTCGCCACCAATACCGGAACCAAACCCAGGCCGTGGAAAGTCTTGAAGGGTGTTCCCTATCCCAATGGTCTAGATCAAGTTCCTGGGTATCACTAATTTTGGTTTGGGAATGATTTACCAATGTATGAAAGCATAAAACATTAAAAACAATCCAAAATATGAATTAAAAAATTTCGAGCCAAATAAGTCTAAACAAATACCAGAACTAAATACAATAGTTTAAAGACAATAAAAGAGGTCATAATAAAAAAAATTCATCAGCAGGACATCCCCAAGGACTCCACATGACAATGTGTAATCACCCACAAGCCATCTCCACAACTCTGCATCGAGGATGAGAGCTAAGTCCCCAAACCGCCACAACCGAAAGAATTTCTTTTACCTGAGTCAAACACACCCATGTCTACTTACACACAAGGGGTGTAAGTAGGTTGTGAGACTATACCAAATAGGATACCATCTAATTATTCCAAATATCATTCAATACAATGTGAAATAGCAAGCAGTTTTAATATGCAAAGAAAAGAAGTGATAAATTCCATGAAATGTAACGTTCAATTGAAAACATTATTCAAGATAAAATTTTCAGAACATTCAAAAATTTGAATAGACTTGTTTTCTACTATTAATAACATCCATAAACACTCCATGAAAAGTTAAAATACCACAAATATAATGATTAAAAAAATCGGGATCACCCCTAGGCACTAGATAGTCTCAGGCCCCTTGCACATCATACCTTGGTGTAATGTCACCTTATTAAAATCTGTTATCATGCACGAGCCAGTAGTAGGGAAAAAACGCATTGCCTAGTGGTCCCCATTAATAATAGATATAGTTATTTTAGTGTTTTCTTTGTCCAAAAGCTATGTGAAACAAGGACAAAACCCATCCGGTCCACTAGCCGTACTAGTACACATCCGCCCCACCTAGGTACCTGGGCTTCCCCTTTTGTGATCAAAAAATAAGAATTCCACATAAATCCATGTTCATATCAATAACTACTATGGGTCACATAAAATTAGTATAGTATCTACACACATTTTTTACCACCAGAAACACACAACAAACACTTTGATTTTTAATGAAACAATTTCACAAAACCCTGCATTGTTTGGCACACAATAAACCCTTAAGAACCAAACATGTACACTATGTGCACACTCGCAAGTTACCAAAATAGTAAAATAATCCCATCAAAATTCAATGGAAATAAAAAAATAAATTCTAGGGCAGCCCCATGTCAAACAAGAAGTGATAACTCTGTAAAACATCAATTTTCACACAAAAGTGGCACCAAAACTTGAATTTCTTTACAAATACCATCAAAACCCATTTTATAGAAACAAACAAAGGATATAAAAATTCAAAATACTATATTAAGAAATATTACAGTTTAATAAAAACAACTAAATATTTATAGAGAATCCTTTAATGCACCAATAAAATATTTATATGAAAAAACCCCCAATTTCACCCAAACATGGCACTTAAAATAAATATTCTTTATAATTTCCACTAAAACCAATTTTCTCTGAAAAATTCAAATTCAATAGACATTAAAATATCCTAAACACAGAATCTAGGTCTGAAATATTTCATACCAAATAGGAATCACCAACCAATTTAATGAAAACTCGTGAATCTACATGCGAAAATCAAATCACACCACCGTCACACCAAGATAGACCTAGATCAAACCTAAAATCACAAGAATTGAACATGAAATCCTAAGGTTAAACATATGGTTCAAAACCCTAGTTTCTTGACATTAGGAACAACAATTATAATGGAAGAAACTCTAATAACGATGAATGAAACCTTAAGAAAATTGAAAGAAGAGTGAAAGGGAATCACTTACTTAAGGGATCTTGAAGAATCAGACCAAATACACCAGTAACTGAATTTTAAAACAGTAAAAACATCAAGGGAAGTTCTAAAAAATATGAGTAGGTTTTTTAAGAAATATAATGGAGGAAAAAAGTAAGTATTGAGAGCTTTAATAAGGAATGAAATTACTTCTTCAATTCTGGCCGATTTGAGAAGCCCAATAATTTTTTGCACTAATCCGCGATGAAAAAAAGCTCCAAAGAGGGGAGAAAGAGGCTAGGCGCACGGCTAGGTGCAATGGTCTTGGGAGAGACTTGGAATCACTGAAAATATTTAACATTGAATAACATATTAATTAAAAAAATAGATTTTAAAACTTGAAATCAGCCTTTAGGCTGGTCCAATTCCATAAATAAGAACACCAAATACACCTTTATTAAGGATTACATATGGTTCCAAATTAAAATGGTGGAGTTAATAGGATAGTAGATGCTATATATGAATTATAATGGGTGAAACATATAAAAAATGGAAATTTTATAAAGGAAACAAAATTTATTTTTAACTCTGGAATTGGGCTAACGGTTTGGCCAAATTCATGAGAACTCGCAAATTCCCCCATAAAATCTTGGGAAACCCCTAAAACAAAGAATTAATGGAAAATAAATAAATAATACCTCAAAAATATGTCATGTATGTAAAATTTCTCCCCACCATGAAGCATTTATATCCTAGAATGTCAACCTAAAGCTTGATCGAAAAATAAAAACATATACTCTTCCTCAACCCATGACTTCTACTCTCATGTCTCTGTGCATCATTATGATGCTGCCAAAAAACTCAGACCAGTAGAATAGACTTCCCTCAAAGCACATTTTATTGGGAGTCCACTATTTGCACTGGCCATTGAAAAATTGACAAGTCTAGTTCTATCTCTAGTTCTTCCCAACATAGCACATGGGACATATCCAGGTTGTATTTCTTCAAATGGGAGACATCGAAGACGTCGTGGATGGACGTCAACTAAGAAGGTAAGGAAAATTTATATACCACCTTTCCAATACACTCGGTGATCTAAAAATGGACAACATATCATAGAATCAGCTTCCCTTACATGCCAAATCGACGATGGCTGAGACGAGGGACCAATTTCAAGAATACTCTGTCACCCATAGAAAACTCTGGGTCTCGACACCTCCAGTCAGCATAAGATTTATGATGACTCGGAGATGTCAACAAGAGATGCATGATCAATTTTTCCTCCTCAGATGTCTCCTGCACTAGACTCACCCCTAGTAGTCAGGTCTCACCTACCTCATCCCAACACTGGGGGGACCAAAAATGTCAACCTTAGAGCACCTCAAAAGGGTCCATTCGAATTAAGGATTGGTAACTATTATTATAATAAAACTAAACCATCCCCAAATGGTTATCCCAGTAAGCTCCAATGTTTAGTACACATGCACGAAGCATGTGTTCCAAAATCTGATATTCCTGCTCTGTTTGGCCATCTGTCTGAGGATGACATGACATGATCATCTTAATCATATAC
This sequence comes from Viscum album, assembly GCA_963277665.1. Classification (NCBI taxonomy): domain Eukaryota; kingdom Viridiplantae; phylum Streptophyta; class Magnoliopsida; order Santalales; family Viscaceae; genus Viscum; species Viscum album. The sequence continues at coordinate 440,410,579 of OY728158.1, forward strand.
CCCAAGGCCTTTTGAAGGACTTCTGAGAACTGATAAGTAAAATAGGGGTATCTATATGAGACAACTACTAAGGGAACTCCATGGAGTCTCAACTCTTTCAGAAGATACAAACTGCACATCTCATCCACTTTTGTTGTATCTCTGATCAGAATGAAGTGGGCTGATTTGGTCATACAATCAATCACCACCAAATGTAATTCTTACCATGATATGTTTAAGGTAAGACAAAAATGAAGTCCATGGCGACCTCTTCCCACATCCTGGTAGAAATAGGTAATGGATGGAGCAAAACAGAGGGCCTTTGATGCTCTACTTTCATCTGTTGGCATGTATAGCATCTCAACACAAAGTCTGTTATGTCCCGTTGCATACATGACCACTGGAACTGTAATTGCACATCATAAAACATCTTGGTGGAACCCTGATAGATAGCCCAATAATACTGGCGACTCTCCTCCATCTCCACCTTCCGTAGAGGCAATGGTACTAGTAAATGGACCTTAAATAAAATGATTCCCTAAGGAGATGATGACCAATCAGAGGATGTATCCCCACCATAAAGAAACTGATTTGACTACTGAGAAAGATCATCATTGTGTTGTTCCTGCTAAATCAACTCCAACTGAGAAGGATTCGGCTGGAGGCTCGCCAAGAACATACCTCCTTTGTGTTCCCTGGTCTCTACATGCATTTAAGAAAATAGCCTTATGAAAGTACACTCATCACTAGACTTCCTCAAATCCTACACTGGAACTCTTCTTCTCAAGGCATCATCCACCACATACCCCTTGCCAGGGGTACAAACAATGTCAATGTCGAACCCCTAAAAGTACTTGATCCAATGATGCTTCCTCATGTTGAGGTCCTTCTGCAAGAAGATATAGGCCAAGATTGTGTGATTAGAGTAGACCGAAAACTTCTCCCCCAAGAGGTAGTGAAGCCCATGTATTGAAATCTTGCATCACCGCTGCCAACTCCATGTCATGGGTCATGTGGTTTTTTTGTGTGGCCTAAGTTCGCGAGAGATGTACGCTACCATGTGATCATCCTGAAAAATAACACACCCATGACCCGTACCTGAAGCCTCACAATAGACCACATATCTCATTCCAACCACTAGAAAAATAAAGATGGGGTGGTAGTCAACTTCCTCTTTAGCTCCTTGAATGATGCCCAAAATTCTGGGCCCCATTCAAACTTTACCCCTTTCCAGGTGAGCGCGGTCATCGGTGAAGAAAGCCGATATAAATCCCGAACAATTAACCTGTAATAACCAGCCAGGCCAAGGAATATATTGATCTTGAAAACATTCTTCGGCTTCTCCCATGACATAACCGCACTAATCTTCTCAGGGTCAACTGAAACCCCCTGCTCAGAGATCACATGCCCCAGAAGTCTCACTTCTCTGACCCAGAAAGTGCACTTTGACAACTTGGCATAGAGGCGAAGAACCCAGAAAGTGACCAAGATGTTCCTCAAGGGATGTTCATGTTCCTCCTCAGATCTAGAGTATACTAGAATGTAATCCACGAACACCAGAATAAAGGAATTCAGATACTGATTGAACACGCCGTTCATGAGTATCATAAAGACCGCTGGAGCATTGGACAATCCGAAGGGCATGAACAAATACTCGAAATGGATATACCTGCTTCGTAAGGCTATCTAAGAGATATCGAACTCATTCACCCTGAGTTGATGATAGCCGGAACACAATTCTATTTTTTAGAACCACTTTTCCTCCTTCAACTTATCGAAAAAATCATATATTCTAGGGAAAGGGTCTTTGTTCTTAATTTTTACCTTATTCAGCTTCTAGTAGTCAATTAAATACCAGAGGGATCCATCAACCTTTTTCATGAACAACACAAGAGAGGCCCAAGGTGTGATGATCGGGTGAATGAATCCTTTGGATTCTAAGTCATCTAGCTATATATTTATCTCCATCATCTCGATAGGGGGTATGAGATAAGATGGAAGAGATATAGGTTGTGTTCCCGACGCCAGATCAATCGAAAACTCAACATCCCGCTCTGGGGTAAAACCAAAGAAATCATCCAGGAATACCTCCAGATACTCATTCACAAAATGAGGCAGTGCACCTAAAGGGGAAATACCATCATCTAACAGCATGAGCGACGATAATTGGATGGTAAGACTTACCATATCTGAGAGTGGAGGTCTTTTGTGACCAAACCGAGGATCCCATACTCCCTAAAAAACCCGGCGACTCCCATCAGGTGCCATGAAACTCAGTTACTACCTATAGAAATCAATGTGTTTATGGAATTGTACTAGCCAATCAATGCCAAGAATTATGTAAAAACGTTCTATATTTAGAACCAGGAGGTCAAACTCCATCTAAACCCCTGACATGGAAAGCACTCACGAGGGGAACCTGAGGCCCTGCTCCTTCTTCTTTCCCAGCGGTGTCACCAACTCCATCCCAAAAGACCTCAACTCAGTTGGAAAATTTTGAAAGTCCACAATATGTGAAGAAATAAATGAAACATAGGAACCAGTATCAAACAGAGAAGCAGCTATGGAAGATGCGATTAGAATGGTACCTCGAACTGTCGATGATCCGGCCTCTGATCATGCTGGTGCCTGATCCACTACATGGATATGTCTAATCGTTTCCTGGGGATGGCCGCTAGTGTTTAGTTTTGACCTAAACTAGCTCTTCCCATAATATGACTCAGCCCTACCACCACAACCACCAAATAGAGATCCCCCAGTCCTCGACAGCTCGGAATGTATTGGCACTCCACTTAAATCCACTGACCCTCCCCCACTGTAGAGTGGACGTACCACACCAAAGAAGTGCTAAAAATTCCCCATAACTCCAAACTAGTAACAAGGCTATGGAGGAATTAGAAAAGATGGTCGGATGTGCTTGGGTTCCCACACTAGTGGCACACAACCGATCTCACCTCAGAAGCCGCAGATGAAAACTACCTGGAAGAGTGACTTGAACTGCCACCTCTTTCTTCACATGATCCTCCCGCATCCTTTCTTCTTTGAGGAGATGCCACTACCCAGTACTGATACTAAAATAGATAAACCAGCCCTAACATTCTTACCAATATCTACCATGCATGCCAGATCAATGACATTAGCATAGGTCTTCAGCTTAAATAAGAACTCCTGGGAGTATATCTCTGGTTGCAATCCTTTATCAATCCTCTCGGACTTTGCCTGCTAATTGGAGATGATTTCTGGAGAATACCAAATCAATTACACGAAACAGTTGGTGTAATCCATCATAGATATATTCTTTTGAATAAAGTCCATGAACTCTATGGACCTAGCATAAGACAACACCTTAGGGCAGTACGTTTCATTGAAGACCACTTTGAAATCTCCCCAATGCATCTGCTCATTCTTCCTAGTCTGAAGCACTGAACCCCACCACTTATGGCTAGGACCCTCCAACCGAAAGGAGGCGCACATCACTCTGAGCTCCTCAGGTGTTTCTGTGAACTCAAACATACACTCGATCTTCTTGAGCCATTCATCTGCTTCCTAGGGTTCTGAGCTGCCTCAGAAGTTCGAAGGCTTATTTCTTAGAAACTTCTAAGAATTATATTTTCTAGGACCCATCGTTTATACCATAGAAGGAATAATATCATGAGTCAGTCACTTCTCCAGAGCTTGGATATCCTAGACCATCGCCTCAACTAGCCTTTGATCAATCGGTGTGGGAGAACTCTCTCTAGCTTCCTCCCATGCGTGCATGGGAGCTTTCCAGGGAGGCATGTTGCTAAAAAATGCAACAGTACCAAAACAATATTTAATACCACAATTCTGATAATATTAATCAAAGACATCAAATATAAATAATCTAAACACATTCCAGTAATAAAAGAAACAACTACTCCACCGCCACCATATGTCCACGTGTGGTCTGCAACCCACATGTCTCACTTGGAAGTGAAGTCAATACGTAAATTCCAACTTCCCCTGGTGACTCAAGGTCTTCCACGAGAGGTGCGGGACAAGTACCCTACTCATGACCAAAACCCATATCCCCAACATTCCCATCTCATTTCTATTCCAACTCATCCCAAAATTGTAACATAATCCAACAAAATTAACCTCCTTTGATACCATTTTTTGACGAACCAAATATAGTCGCCACCAATACAGGCACCAAACCTGGACTGTGGCAAGGACTTAAGATCTTTCCCTATCCACACAGGCTGGAACAAGTTATCGGGTATCATTAATATAGGTTTGGAAATGATTTACCAGAGTATGAAAGCATAAGACATTAAACACAATATATAATATAAATCTGAAATTTTCGAGCCAAACAAGTCTTAAGAAAAATCCAGAACTGAATAAATTGGATTAAATGTAAAAAAATTGGTACATATTCAAATAAATACATAATCAAGACATCCCCAAGTACTCCACATGATAGGGGGTCATTACCCACAACCCGTCTTCACAACTCCACACAGAGGATGGGAACTAAGACCCCGAACCACCCCGAACTTAAAGCCTTTCCTTTACCCATGTAAAACATAACCAAGTCTACTTACACCCAAGGGGTGTAAGTTGTTTGTGAGCCTAAGGCCAATAGGATACTAGCCAATGATTCCAAAGATAATTCAATACAATGTGAAATAGAAAGGGGTTTTAATACGCAAAAAGAGTAGTGATAAATTCTTCAAAATGCAACATTCAATTGAAAATAGTTTTCAAGACAATATTTTCTGAATATTCACACATATAAATAAACATGTTATCTATAGTAATTTACTGCCAAAAAAATCCCAAGTAAAGGGAAAATACCCCCAATACAATAGTGTCAAAATCAGGAACACCCCTAGGCACTAGATAGTATCAGGCCCCAAGCACCTCGTACCTTGGTGTAAAGTAACCATTTTAAAATATATTCTCGTGCACGAGACACTAGTATAGAACATACCCATAACCTATTGGTCCCCATTCATTATCTATATATTTTTTTATAGTTTTTTTTATCCAAATTCTATGTGAAATTGGGACAAAACCCATCCGGTCCACTAGTCGTACTAGTACACATCCACCCCAACTAGGTACTCGGGCTTCCCCTTTTGTGCGAAAAAAATTTCAGAATTATAAATAAACCTATTTTTATATCAAACAGTACTAATGATCACATATAATATGTAAAGTATCTACACACATTTTATACCACATAAAACACATAACAAACACTATGATTTTTAAAGAAAAAATTTCTCAAAACCAAGCATTTTTTTGCACACAAAAACCCATTAAAACCCTAGTTTTACTCTATGTTCACACTTGTATGTTACCAATATAGAAATTTAAGCCCAATAAAATTTAATTAAAATTTTTTTTTTAGGGAATCCCCATGTTAAACAAGAATTGATAACTCCGTAAAATATCCATTTTCACATAAAAGTGGCACCAAAACATCACTTTCTTTACAAACACCAACAAAGCCCATTTTTGCAGCAACAACCATAGGGGATAAACATTATAAATAGTATTTTCATCCCTATTATAGTTCAATATAAAAAATAAGTATTTATAAGGAATCCCTTAATGAACTAATAAAATATTTATATGAAAAACCCCCAGTTTCACCAAAAATTGGCACTTAAAATACATTTGCTTTATAATTGCCACTAAAACCAATTTTTTCAGAAACATTAATATTAAATAGACATGAAAAGAAAATAAAAATATCTTTTAGGTCACAAATATTTCATATCAAAGAGGAATCACAAACCAATTTAACGAAAACCCTTGAATCTCTGTGTGAAAATCAATTCGCAACACTACCGCACCAAGAGAGACCTAGATCAAACCTAAAACCACCTTAATTGACCACGAAAACCTAATTTTAAACTCATGGTTATAAACCCTAGATTCTTACATAAGGAACCTCAAGGATAATGGAATAAACACTAAGAACAATGAATTAAACCCTATGAACATTGAAAGTAGAGTGAAAGATACTCACATACTTAAGGGATCTTGAAGAATCACCCCAAATACACCATTATCTGAATTTTGATACAGTAAAAACATAAAGGGAGGATATAAGAAATATGATGTGTTTATATATGAACTATAATGGAGGAAAAATAGTAATAATTGAGAGATTTAAGAAGGAATTATGTCACCTCTTCAATTCTAGTTGATTTGAGCAACCTTATAATGTTTTCCACTAAATCGCAATGAACAATAGATATAAAGAGGGGGGAAAGAGACTAAAAGCATGGATGGGTTCAATGGGATTGGGTGAGAGTTGGAATCACTAAAAAAGTTTAAAATTCAAAGACTTATCAATTGAACAGATGTTGTTTTTAAACCTGGAAATGAGCCTTCAGGCTTGCGCAATTCCATAAATAAAAACACGAAATAAACCATTATTATAGATTACTAATGGTTCCAAATTGAAAAAGTGTTGTTAATAGGTCAGGGTAGGCCATTTAGGAATTTTAATGGGTGAAAAGTATTAAAAAATGTAAAATTTATAAAAGAAAAAAAAAATTTTAAATCTGGTTTGGGCTCATGGTTTGGCCAAATTCATGAAAACTCACTCATTCCTCCATAAAAGCTTAGAAAACCACTAAACAAATAATTAATGGGAAATAAACGAAAAATAGGTCTAAACTCTGTCATGTATGTTACAAGACCCTTTATATATGATTATTTTAATTATTTTCATATAGAATAAATAATATAGATTCATTTTACTATTATTATTTTGTAAATAGTTTTTAAATCAAAAATAGCATTTTTAGTTATTATTCAATTAGGAAATATATATTGATGAATTAATGGATTTTGAAAATAAATAATATTTTAATAAAATATTATTATTAAATTACATTCTATTAAATATAGATGGTCACATTATTTTTATCAATTAAATTGTAATTTTTATTATGGTTTGAAAGTTTTTTTTGACAAAACCTCTGAATTTTCAATAAATTTAATTTTTTATATGAAAAGAAAAAACTAAAATATTTATAAAATAATTTAGATAAAATTAATATTATTTTTGGAATCAAGATATCAAAATTATCCAACAGTGAATTTTTCAAAATTTTCTTAGACAGTCGAATTTTTGGGTAAAAATTAAATATTGTTTAAATATATAATGTGTTTTATGACATCATAATGACCTAATTGTGTTGTAATAAAATAATGTAAAAGTTATTTTCAGCCAATATATGTTCTAAAATTATAATAATGTAAATTTAATAATGATTTATTTTTTTAAAAAAGCTTTATTGGACCCTCCAAAACATATAAAACATTTTAACCTTTAAATTTTTTTCCCTTCGTAGTGTGACTCACCTCCACATAATCATGCCAAATATTTTAAGAAGTTATTCCATTTGACATATAAAATAATTTTTTCCAATCCCCTTTGAAATAACCCATTGTAAAAACCCATTTTTTGGTTTGTGGTTTTGATTAGTTTAATGTGTGGTGTCCAAATACTAAATAACGAAGGATTCCCTCTCTTTTCCTATATTAACCCAAACAAGATAACACATTATCTCACTAAAATCAATTATAGAATGAAAAAACTTTCCCATACACTCTTTAGAATCCTCCCAAGGCACACCAAGCTCACAGGAGGACTCTCTCAAGCCTCCCTCAAACCATTGGGATCACACTTCCAAGAAATGGATTTCTTCCTCTCTGGTTTTCGTCCAAGTTTAATTATGTTTCTATACCCTTGTCTATTCCAATAAAAATTTTGGGGTATGATTTCACACCCACCCATTATTTACTCCTTGTGTTTTATTAATGAGAGACACATTACTCTCCCGTTAATTTCTCCCATGTACACCTGTTACCATTCTGATATTCTATAAGGGATTTCTCTCTCCTCATTTACAATCAAGAATTTATTTTGTATTGTGAATCTAAATTCCATTAAATATATTGGGAAATGAATATATATAATCCTCATACTGTAAATTTATTGTACATATGATGATAAACCCTTTTCTCTCCCATCAACTGTTTTTATGAATTCTTATGTCACATTGTTATACTGCCAAAATTGCACTGCGATTTTCAAGCCAAAGTCATTATGTAGTGAATCCCATGCCCATTTCCCTATCAAGGACATTCACCTTTATTCACATTTATTTATTTTATATATAGCTTCATTTATTAATTATAAATTCATCAATCATTTAATAAATTATTATGTTAAATTAATACATATTATATAATCAATTTGGCAGAATAATGCATGAAATGAAATGATTATGATGGGTGTTCCCTGATAGAGCCCCATGCATTAAGTAAGGATTGTTATCATGATACGTCAAGTGAAATGAGGGTTTAATCATTCTAATTCAAGTGAAATGAGGGTTTTCTCATGATACATGTTCAATGATCCATGGCTCATGCTAATATCATGTTAAATATAGTTACCACATTACCATGATATGATAATCATGATATATCATGCCTTTATGTTCATGTTTCTCTTATGATCCCTTAATATGCCTATTTACTAACATGTAATATATGATTCATGTTATGCCTTCTTTACTCCCTTAATTTTCTTTATAGATCACCCTTTTCTTAGGCATGTCCTCAGGTTATCCCATGAAATGCTAAATATGAAGGAATGTGCATGGTCATGTAAAAAAAGTTTTCAATAAAGATGTGTGTCTCATGTTTTAAGTTCTTATGTAATGTTCCAATTCCCCAAATACACGAGATCACTCAATATACTATTTTTTATCTATTGAATAATTTATGTAATAAATTATGATTATGTGTGAAATAATGATCAGGGTTGTCATACTTTCTCTATCACATTAGCACATGATACCATGTCTTCATATGATGAGAATGATTGGGAGACTAGTTACCTTTTATATATTCACTAAAGACCAAGGATGATATGTTCATCCTTAATCTTTAGATCATTTGAATAGGTGAGGATTAGATTAATTCTTCTTTGTTAAATTTATAAATTCAGAAATAGACTCAATTAGATATTTTCATGTATAAAAAAAAATTTATGAAATATATAACAAAAACTGAACAATTTATGGGTGGCTAATCAAATAGTAATAGTCACGATTTATATGATATGTTCATATATACTTATCCACAATGTATAAATTAGGGTTTTATTCCTAAATATAAGTTTTATAAATCTAGTTTACATGGTTTCTATTTAACTACCTTTGATACCGACTATAACACCCTGACCTCAGAAGCCTGAAACCAATTCATTACTATATTACATTGGCATGATTAAAAGGAATAAAACCCTAAAAGAATGACCAGTTTGGCAGTTTTGGAAAACCATATTACATAAATTATTCCCATAATACAATGGGAAATAACAAATGAAACATGAAAAATAATAAAATGAAAAGAAATTAATCCTTCAATGATTATTCAATGATTTAATCTTCATATACTTAAGAAATGTAACAAAATAAGGGTGATATAAAATTATCATGAGGGTATGTACAATGATGGAAATAATAAATCATTGAAAATAATCATAATGGAATTGTAAATAAATGATGAAACAATATATTTAAATATTAAACTGAGAATGAACTACAACCATTAAAAAAGTCAATGAAAAAATTTCATCGATAAATAATAACCGAATCTGAATGAGGGAAATTCTTAGTTATTGGATTCTATGTTTCGTAGGTATATGATACCTTTACTTTCATGACCATTCCCAACATGGTTTATAATATATCTTATAAAACCCTATCTCATTTGGCCAACATATTCATCTTATGAGACAAACGATGCATCAAGGGGTTATATATAATAGGGACCCACCCTTGTGATACCATTCCAATGAATAAATAATATATCTAAAAATATATTTTTTGGTGGACAATGTTAGTTAATAAATATCTTCATTGAGTAAAATATAAAGAGTTACAAATATTACTCCCATTAATCAAATAACTGTCAAGTACAAACACTATGTAAAAATGGTTTATAGATTAATAAATAATTATACACATCACATAAGAGCTTGGATATCAAAAATAAATTTTAATTCCAATAGAATATTTTAGTATGGAAGTTATTATTTCAAAATATAGTTAACACTCAAAAAAGAAAGTGATATTACATGGATAATATTTACCACATTTTTAATTTTCATGTCAAATCCCCTATGGTGAGGTGACTAAAAGTGAAACATAAAATAACATTAATAATGAATGAATCATGATATTAAAAGAAAAATGGGGTTTTATATACACCAGAATCATTTTAATTGCTGTAATATAAAAAAGTCTCAATTTAATTTAAATCAACATGAAACCAATTACTATTATGAAACATTTGAATTATAATCCACAAAAATGAAATAGTTTCAAATGAAAATCAGAATATCTTGATGATAAATATCTTAATGGTATAAAATAAAAAAGGTTCAGTATGTAAATATAGACTCAGCCTTAACATACATGGATATTAAATCATTTTAGATGAATATTCAATATATTACAAATACACACGCTCGAGGACCGTAATAGTTTATTGTCTTTGGAAACATGAAAGCCTAATCTTTTAACTTGGTTAAGGATATTAAACTTCTCCATTAAAGATCACCCCTTAGTAATCCTACATATAACATTTATTCATAACCCGAGGAATGGACACATAATAAATGGATGAGCTATGTTTCTTAGTACATGTAAACAAGGGAGATATATAAGCACAGACAAGAGAATAAGGGTTTGAGAACACATAAATTACAAGAGAAAATTTTGACAAGAATATCAAATATCACAATTAAGAGTTTTGTAAAAAATATTTTTAGTTTTTAATACATGAATCATAAGTAAATAAAGAGAATAATCCTTGATATCATAACATTAGAATAAGACTTGTTATTATGGAAGACACATAAACATATGAAATGGTTTAAAAAGTATTAAAGGAATAATTCCAATGTCATATTAGAGGAATGGGTTCACTCTAAAAAATATATTATTAGTCAAGGTTCACTACCAAGAACTACATAATAGACAATTTCTATCACTAAACTGGGTTCACTCACTACTCTAGCCTAATATTTTTGAACCGAGCTCACCTCTTGTTCCAGCCCTTTATCACTAAACTGAGTTACCAGTTCATTCTGACCCTATATTAAAGATACAAGATCACATCCTATTCAAATCATTAATTGAAGAACCTCTTTCATTCCTCATTTCATCTCTATCAAACTGAACTGTGTTCACTCCTCGTTCCCACCCACTCATACTGAACTGGGTTCACTCCTTGTTTTGGCCCTGTCATACTGAACTGAGTTAACTCTTCATTATTATTTTATCATTCTGATGAAAAATAGATATTTATCTAATTAATTGGGGTGAGATATAGTCCCCACCCATTAGATATTGAAATCATACATACAAGTTCCACAAGATAATAAAACAGTCATCATATAATGACACATAAAAAGAGATGGGTTTCATAAACATTATATCATAACCCATGAAATGAAAATGGTGTCACAAATATTTCATCATATCTATACCTATCGAAAATTGATTAGTATAAAAATCATTTTATGGAATTATAAAACTTGAAGATTAGCATCTTTCAAAATAATATTACCCATGGAAGAGAAACATTTTCAGATACATCATTCCACAATAACATAAACCATTCAAGAAATAATATGAATGGAATCATTGTTTAATATAACTAGTTTATTATAATTTGTATTAAATTATGACATTGTAGATAGATAATGATTTTGATAGATCACGTGTAAAATTTCTTTGTGAACATATCCTTTATTTGAAAATAATATTCCAAAAAGACTTAAAAAACCGTTTTTTATAATGAATGCTTTGCAATTTTATTTCAAACATTTCCTGAGGAAAATATATTTCCCCCTTATGAAATGAACATTTTAAAACATAAATAAGTTTGAACCCTTTTTCATTAAAAACACTTTTAAAACATATTAGGAATTATCAAAAATCAATTCTATATCCTTTTTTCACTGAAAAAATAATTAAAATTTTAAATAAATCTCAAAATCCTATTGAATTACTTTTTCTTTGAAAATAATTTGACAATGTGAAATGAAGTATTGAAATAATTTTGAAAAACATTTTAGGAAACTATTTTTAAAAATTTATAAAAATCCATGAAATCATTGAAATATTTTTCAATGACAATATCTTTTTGAAAACATTTAAACGATGATATGAATATCATTTAAAATTATTTTTAATCATAATAAATTTTTGATATGGTTTTCATTGAAACCTAATTTTTATAAAAAAGCTCAATATCTGAAAAAAATCATTCTAAATAACCTTATAATTGTAAAATGGAAGTTTTAATGAAATTATGGGTTTGATGGTGGGTAAATACAAACATGTTGAATATTCCCTTTTCACAATAAAATGTTTAAAATTACATCATTGATTTTAATAATACAAATAAATTAATTTCATAATATTATAACTGTATAAAAAATTTGGTAAAAATATATTTTACTTATCATATTAAGCTTTTTTTAAAACTTTTTTAATGGTCATGGTTTTGTGAAAAAAACAAATTTTTGACTGGTGATGGAAATAAAGTCATATTTTCATTAAAAAATGTGAAAATATATTAAGTAATTAAGAGTAGTTAAATATTAAAAATACATGAATATATAATTAATAACAAAAGTAGAATAAAATTTTTGAGTGTTATTTTTTTATCATAGTATTTTATCAATTAAAGCATATTAAAAATAATAAGGATTAAAGATTAGACTGTTGCGCAAAACACTTACTAGTATGTATCATTGAATGAGACTCCCCGTATAAAAAAATGAAATTCCATGAGGTATAAAATATAATTAAAAGGAATAAATTCATGATATAACAAATCAATTGGATGTGTATACACCTCTTATATGTATATCGGTGCATATGAGGGCATGTGTCTCAAATTAGGAGAATTGAGAAAAACATTGTTATAGATTTGGTAATATTTAAAACACGAACACCATGAAAGAGAGATCATAAAATGAATTTTTCAATACCCAAAAATCTAATGATAATAATAATATTATATATTCATGGTATTTATATACACTACACAAAAAATAGACTAGTGGTGAACAAAGAACTAATGCTAAAAGTCTCATAACTAATTGAGTAATGTTAGAATTATGATCCATGAGAAAACAGAAAAAGAATAAATATTTTAATATCATTAAATAATCAAAATTGATTATATGACATGTCATAGAGAAGTATTTACACCACAAAAATAATTGAGTAGTGAAAATGGAATGAATATCACGTAAATAAAATGTGATATGAAATTCCATTACTTCTTGTGTAACTTTAGAATCCTGACAAAAATGAAATAATAAGATAAATTAATACTTTTAATATCACTGAATAAACTAAATTAATTATATAAAATTTCATAATGTAGTATATACTCCACATATAATAAGTGAGTAGTTAATATGACATGTATCCCATGGAAATAAAAAAATGAGATGAAAATACCTTACCTTAATTATAGACATTCTTCTTACAAATGAAAAACTATATTATAATAAATATATATTTATTATAAATCAAAACCAAAAAAAATATTATTATATTTAGTAACATATATTACTATATTATAACTTTATATTTATTATTTATTAATAATTCTACATTAATGCTTTGTTTTGGGGAATATTCGGCTTGTTTTTCGTAAACATTTTGACTTGTTATTATTGATCCTATTAAATTGATCATGATTAAAATATTTTTTTATTGTAAAAAATTATATAAATTTCATTTATATTTAGTTTAAATATTTATAATAAGAAATTGAATATATAAATATGAAATGTAATACACAGTTCATGGTGACGGTAGGCCACATGTACTCATCAACGTTGTTTCTGTTTTATTATCACATTGAAAGAATAAAAGTAAATAAAATATATATATATATATATATATATATTCATGATGAATCATTATTTAATATATATCATATAAATTCACTAAAAATATATTTAATACATTCTACGTGAAGTGTGATAGAATCACATCGCTTTGAGGTGGGGATAGTCTACAAATCCACAAATGATGTGATAATATATTAAAAAATACAAATCATGAAAGTATATTAATATAATTATAATAAAATAATATTTACATCATATATATCATATTTATTATATAAAAATATATTTTTACACCATAATTATCATCTAGGATAGGTGGTAATGAAAAAAGAACAACATCGTTTCGCGAGGCGGTAGTTTACCAAACACAAAATCGGTATGTTAATTACCCATTGGATGGAAGTGTGCAATCATTTAGGATGAAACCATAAATGGAAAAAATATCATAATATTTATCATATATATTTTATTATATAAAAATGTAATAATAATAATTTAGGGGTTTTAGAATGAAATAAAAACATATGAGGTTGAAGAAAGATTTTACCTCTTCTTTGGATAACGCCTATCGTTTTCAACGAATGGATTATTCAGATTGGTTTTTGAAAAATATAGGAGTTTAGGATAAATGGTGGAATTTTGGGAGGATATTTTGGAAGTTTATCATGTATATAAATATTTTTGAGATTTTTGAGGATGTGAGGTGGTGAGTTCGTTTTTATAGTGGACGAGTGGAATTCTTATAAATAATAAAAGGATAACAAAACTGAGTATCCCCTTACATCATCCTCTCAAAATAATTATCAATATTATATCCAATAGGGAAAATGTTCGAAATATTTCCATCCAATGCATTTTTACATTTTTATAGGTTATTTTCCATCTTAATAATAAATTGTACCCATTAAGTAATCTTTTTACACATTAATCGTTGTAATTAATTATAATTTATTTCACTAGTATTCTTTGTCAAAAACTAAAATGAAGTTATTATAAATTATAAATTATTATAATTAAAAATAAGGAATCTATTTCTAAAAATTATAACTATAGACGTGGCAGAAATTAATTTAACATTAATCACGCGAATGAAACGACAAAGCGAGTTTTTAATGTAAAAAGGTTTAGAAGTTTACTATTTTTTTATATCAAAGTTTAATATTTTTTTTACAAAAACCTAAATTTAATTTATTGATATAATATTGATCTAATTATATATAAAATCAACTAAAAATTTAATTTATCTATATTATTAAGTTGGATGAAAATACAGTTTTGAACTAAAATTCATTATTCTTTATTTTTCATCAAATTGTTAAAGTTTTCAGAAAAATAAAAAAAATTCACCCAAGGTAAATTTGGATATTTTGATTAAAAAAATAAATTTTATTAAGTTTAATAAAAAATATTAAAGTATCAATAATTATATTTACAATTGTTTTTTTATTAAAAGAATCTAAAATTGCCTTTTAGTAAAATATTACTTTTTAGTCATATAGTTGGATTTATTTTTATCTCATACTTATAAAATTTGTCAAATTAGTATAAAATGTATTAATTCAATATTTAATATATAAATTTTATTTAAAGCATTAGCCAATAGTTGTTTTTTAATTATTTTAGATAAAATTATGTCTATACATAGAAAATTACTTTTCAGAGAGAAGTAATTTGCTTATTTTCAGATAGTTCTCTTATTCACTTATACTGATTGATAAGAAAATCTATCATTTTAAATATATTTTTAAATCATATCTTCACACTATAGTTAATATTATTTATTACTTCCATTCAAATAGATAGGTAATATCTATAGTAATATTCTAATAATAATATTAATTATATATTGTAAGTTTAGTAAAACCCATCCTTTAATGTAATGAAAGATATCATAGGGACTTTTTAATGTGTGTAACAAAAACAAAAAATAGTGTTTTCCTATGAAAATCTAAATTAATTATTTTTTATAGTGTATGATTAAATTGGATTTTCTTATAACACAAGCCAAACATAAAACTTTTGTATAAAAAAGATATATTTATTGGTGTGTGAAATAGAAATATTAAAAATTTGAATTAATTTGAAGACAATAATTTAAAATATATTAGTGTTTTACATTATCACCCCATTTAAATTAATTCCATCCCTAAAATTCTTCTAGGTTATTAAATGATTAATATATGAAAATTCCTTTTAGACGAACCCACATTATAAAAATGAATAGTTAAACATAGTTTAAAAAGGAAATGATGAAAAGATAATCATTACCTAAAGTAACTCGTAGCTTCATTTCCCTATAGGGGAACATAGTTTGGCATTAAATAAATTCATAATTGAATATAATCCGCACTATAAAGTACTGATTGAGAGTGATATCGAAAATAATTAGGAAATATTTTACAATTACAATGACATGACCCAATATGGAGTGAAAAAAGTCATTGATAACATTAAAATGATGATAAAATGATTTTTCAAATTTAATAACCTTTTTCCTAAAATTGAATAAATTTCACATGAATATATACTCCACTGATTTCATTCCATTTAATGTTCTCAATCTCACCTTTTTTAGTGTCTTTATTAAGATCCACATAATCACAAACTCCAAAAATTAAGGTGAATTTGGAATGCCTAAGGCACTAATGTATCATAAGATCCACATGTATAATTATAATTAATTATATATAACATTAGTTATCTTGAAATAAAATAATTATAATATGTTATCCAATATTCATAAATTATTATAGAGAGATACAATACATTAATTTCTAAAACATAAATCAAAGTGTAATATAAATCACTCCTTAAATAGTTAACCTTATAACCCATAAAAAAAGATGGATGTCCAAAAATTAAAAATGTCACAAAATTTCTTAAATCAAATTAACATTACTCCTCCATAATTCATAAAGTATTTATTGTTTGTCTCATTAAAAACATGTGGGAACATTTATCATGTATTCTAATTACACCTGGTAATTACCATAATTAACAAAAATTATTATTAAAAACATACATTATGCCTTCTTACGTTGTTTACTTAATATATTACTTAAATTTTAAAATATGGGAAAAATCATCAATGATAGCATAAACCACTTGAATTCATATTTTTAATTGACCAAAGGTAATATGTATTATCCAATTTATGTATTCATAACCAACATATTGTTATCAAAACACCAATATCTTGACATAATGAACATATTAAGAGTTATCTTTCCATTAATCATGTGTTTCCCATGAACATCACCTTTCCATTAAATCACTTTTCTTGTCCATTAGAACCATTCTATGTATTCTTGTCAATCCATTTCTATGAAACATGAACAAAACATTACTTATATATTTAACCATTCATACAACATAATTCTTTAATCCAAATACATAAAAATATTTATCATTCAACTTAATCATTAATCCATTAACCAGGCCACCAATTCCAACAACTTAAAACCACTTTTTTCATATTTAACCTGTTGTTGCATCATCATCAGAAACATAACCATTACTAATACCACCTTATACATTCTCTTCAAGTGATTTCAACTTGGGACATCATTTTTCATAATGACCATTTGTTCCTCACTTAAATCATTTAACATTTAATGATGTATTGGTGATTCCAATATTCACATCCACTATGTTAACTGAAGCCTTCATATTTCCTTTGAAGGTACTTACTTTGTGTCCTTATTTTACAAAGACAAAAATAAACTTATTCCTCTATGACATTATCTTAGGTTATTCGTTTGAAATTATTGAAACAATATAAACTGTATCTTATTTCCTCTATGGTCACCATTACCTAAAAACATAGATAAATCCTTCCTTATCTTATTTGTAATTCCTAATAGTTATTTATTATACATGTTGTTAATCGTGTTCTATTAAAATGTATTATGTATGATCAGAAAATTCATCACTCTAGTGAGCATACCATTTGAATACTTAATAGTGACGATATTTAAAATGTTTGTCATATCTAATTTAAGGATTCAAACCCCACCATATTAAGATTTTATGTGATATTCATCATTATTGGAATAATGATATATTTTGAGATTAATAGAAAAAATTCTGTAATTTCGGTCTTTTAAGTATTTATAGTTGTATGATGTATTCAAATATTAAAGGTAAAAGAATCTTCGAGCCTCGAGGGAAGTGAAGCAATGCAAAAACTGGTTTTGGAGAAAAGAAGAGAAGATGGAATACTAAAGCAGAAAACATACACATCTTGTACC
Source organism: Viscum album (assembly GCA_963277665.1). NCBI lineage: Eukaryota > Viridiplantae > Streptophyta > Magnoliopsida > Santalales > Viscaceae > Viscum > Viscum album. The sequence goes on from OY728158.1 coordinate 440,428,750, forward strand.
CCATGTACACATTATGAACATTTAACATATAATTTTCTGAGTAGGACAATTCATGACTTCAGAACACACCATGAAAATAAATTTCACATAGTGTACTCATTGTACAAGTTTTATATTAAGACAACTAGTCAAACTAGTGTATGAGATTCACAAGGAATCAGAGAGAAAATGGATCTGGAGTACATGTCATATACCCCAATTACACATCATGACCCAGTCAAAATGCAAAAAAAATTAAATTGATGTGGACCAACATTTCGATGGGGCTGCCTATAAAAGGAACCACTTGTCTGTAGTTTGAGAGCACTCTGGAATATATTGAGTAGCAGGACACCTCGTAAATTCCCCCAAACCATTTGGATCCATTCATGGCCACTATGGAAGTCGATATCATGATGAATATTTGGACCATTGAGGATGCAACAGAGATGCTAGAGGATGTCTGAGAGATGCAAAACTAAGCCCCAAATTGTTTTGGATTGCGACACCCGATGAACACTCTCTTCGTAGTTGTGTTCTTAAATTGTAACTTCCCTTTGAATTTCTTTTAAACATATAATTTTGAATGAAGGTGATCGTTTTCCTTATTTATAGTATTTTTCATAAAATTAGCTAGATCATGCTTCCATCTATAAGTCAATCAATAGATATTAGTATTTAATCTTCTTCAGAATGATCATATCATTATGCATGGTGGTATGTATTGGGTATTATTTCGTATAGATCTTCAAGTAATGGAATCAATTCAATTTATTGGACAAAAAAACATATCAATATCTTAATATGATATCTATATAAATTTGAGTGCTCACATGGGGATCCCTGGGGTACATTTAGAAATTCAATTTTTAAATCATTTTTAAACGAGGAAGAGTGTACTATCCAAGAAGTTGATGCTTTTTGCTAACCACAATTTTATATCTTATTCTGAAACTACTATATTTTTTTTTATCAATTTCTAACCCTTTCACATTAAATTTCTTGAACATTAGTTATGTACTATTTTCAAATAGTTAATCAAATCCCCCATTTATATTTCTTAAAATATTATCTGAAACAATAGTGATAGTATTGCAATTCACACTACAACCTCCTCGATAAAAAATCACGTGGTATCAACTATATTGCATTAAAAAAGTGAAAATATTAATTGAGGATTTCTCAACAAAAAAAACCTTTACATAACTAGTCATCTACAAATTTTTCATGACATTTAGTATCAATCAGGTTTTTTCTTGTTTAGACCATTGACTAAAGAAAAAAATATTAGTGTGGTAATCACATAATATAGTGGATGAACATATAATCATGATAAATCAAATCTATGATTTCAAAATTATGAAACCCTCTTATGAAATTTTAGGATTATCCTTAGAGATATCCCTAGAAGTTTCCATAGAAATATCCCTATGGATTACACTAGTATTTTTTCATCCTATATTCCCAAGGTTAACTAATCCTTTCCTTTTCTACCGACTAAAACATCTGTTCCATAATATATATGGATTTTACATTATTTAAGATGAATATTCATATAAGTCCCCAGCCTTAAACATTACTTAATCTTGAGGTATTACAAGAATACTCATTGAGTATCTTTTTAGGTTTAGAGTTTTAGAGAATTAGATCATAAATCATCAATTACATTCCACATTTAAACAAGGTGGTTACATAAAAGACAGTATTAATTTCTCCCATCAAAGGAAACATATTTAAAATAAAACATGGATTCCATCTTGAAACTTCCTCGACACTATAATCACATCATGTACTTTTCCTTTGACCTGTGAAAAACATTTCAAAAACTTGGGATGAGCATAAGAATCACAGTAAGGGATATAAAAATAAGGAATGAAAAAATTATTCCATGTATACATAAGAATCAATGAAATCATACATTACTCATAAACCATATGCACTTTAACATACCTCATGAAATCATAATACTCATGAATAACTCATAGAAATCATAGGATATAAAGGTAACTTGAGGCATTCATAACATTCTTACATAGGGAGTAACCCTCATGGTTACGTTTGGAATAACCATCACTGTATATTACCTAAATTTCTTCGGAGAAACCTTATCATTAAACCCCTTCGCATTAGCCAATGCATTGAAAAGCTATCACGATCTCACCCACCCTTATTTTATCACAGAACCACCCGTCTTCATAAACAATGCCCAAGAACCATAACATAATCGTATCACATAAAAAATGCATAAAGGAAACATAACATTTACACATTTCAATCACAATATAACAAAAAAAATTGATATAATCAAAAAATTATCAAAACCATTTTCAATACCAAAATAAAAGAAAATTAGAACATGGTATTTATCTTTCATTAAAAAAACGTTCTGGCTTTTAGAGAAAGCTGAACTCAAATAATGGTCACGTCGGCGTAGAAGTCATTATCGCCACATATGTAAGACAAAAAACATTACCTTTTGTCATTTATTAAAATGCTTTATATACAAATATTCATTTTGAATAAATGTAAAAGTCAAAAGGATTTATACACCGTATAAAAGAAAGTTGTGTATAAAACAAACTATGCCTCAATGGAAGGAGATTAAGACGGAGTCCCTTACCTCATGTCCGACTTGACTTGATCGTTATTTAATATCCTGAATATTAATATAGCATTAATTTATACTTGCTTAAGAACCATTTTCAGGTTAATTATTACTTTTATATCACTTATTACCATGTTATGAACATTATGTAATTATTTAAGTTAATAATAGTCGTTTTGTCGATCTTTGGTACTTGAGTCAAAAATAAACTTCTTATAATTACAAGTTGTTCATGTGGTAGAATATCCATTATATACAGAAATATATTCAAGATTTAGATATCATATATATCATATATATCAAGTATATTAATGCATTTATAATATTACATAACATTTAGAGCTAAGAAATGAAATGCACCGTTCATGGAGACGGTAAGTCGTACGTACGCATGAACGCCACTTTCATTTCTATTTCATATTTAATGGAATGAAATCATAATGATATAAAGGTATATTATAATTATAGTATGATATCATATGTAATACCATTAAGTCCATTTTTTATACATACCACATATGGCATTAACGAATCAAATCACTTTGAGGGGGAGGTAGTTCACACTTTCTAAAATGAAATTATTGCATTTACACATAATGGAAACCATAAATTTATTTCATAAATGAAAATTAAGAATAATAAGGAAAACATAAAAATAATATATATCATATATAAATATAGTTACATCTTAATGTCCATCATGAAAGGTGTTAATAGAAGATTGAACAATCATCATTTCCTGAGGCAGTAATTCACGACTCATAGAAACAGTATGTTCTTTAACCATTAGACAAAGTTTTGTGTAAGTGTAAATCAAATAATTCTTATAAAAATATCCTAGTATATTTAATATACTGTTTTTATTAAAAAATAGTGGAATAAAATTATTTTAGGGTGTTGGAGAAGCAAAATTAAACAAAAGAACATAATAGAAGACATTACCTTTAAATCGGGTAACTCCCCTTGGGTAGAAACAAAATGGTTTCTTGAAGAGATTTATGCCTAAGGTAAGGATTCTATGTTGAATATAGGGATTTAGAGAGATAAAATGAGCAGAGTTTGGTAGATCCAATGTCTTGAGAGGTGTGGGTAAGGGGGTAGATGTCAGGGCCTTTTATAAGAGGGAGGAGGGGCACTCCTGGAATGTCTTGAAATGTTACTTTATTATAAAATGATTTTCATATTTTTTAGGTCCCACAATGATATATTTCAAGGATACGGTGATAATGGTTTCAAAACCACCCATAAAATATGTTTTTGACGAGTTTAGGTCTTAGATTTTACATTATCTGTTCATATTATTTTAAGAGTTCATTAATGAGGTAATCACTGCATCATCATGGTGTCATAAATAAATTTATTTATTTAATGTCTATAAAATATAAAAAAATACCATGATGTAGGAAATATTTTTATATTTCCGATGACTATTTATAGTCTAATAGATCATTTATTTTGACAAAATTAAAATAGTTTTACTTTGGTGTTACATACTTTTGTTATATTTTCATTTATTTGAAAATAAAAAGAAAAAATGTCGTTATCACAGAAAAGTGATTCCATGGGGTCCAAAAGTTGGCACATGGAATCCCATGGTTGTAAATGACACAAAAAGTATCATTAGGACACATTTTGGGGTCCTTTTATATTATTATGATATTATTTTATTACCCTTAACTATCCGATTACTAATTAATCACTATAATTAAAGATAATTACCGATGTTACTATTCATAATGCCCAAAAACAAAATAATATTAATTACATAATTTTGACCTTCTTATTACAAATATGGAATCCATTTTACCAAATTCCAATCACCTAAATTGCAGTAATTAATTTAAAAATAATTTCTATTGTCAAAACAAAAGCGGGTTTTTTAGAAACAATATCTATCAACGGTTTGACACTGGTTTATGCCCAGTTCCAAAGTAAAATTAATTAAAATGACCATAATTGTATTAAATGGTAAAACTATATTCTAATTACACTTGAAAAAAAAACTAAAAAGATAATCTATCCATATTATTAAATTAGATGAAAAAGAAGTTTTGAAGTAAAATGCAGTATTTTTCACTATTCATTAAAAAAATGAACATCGTCAGAAAAATAATAAAAATTTTTCCAAAGTAAATTTAAATGTCCCAATCAAAAAGAATAACTTCATTTTTAAAAATAGAGCTTATAAATTTGTCAAATGTTTGATTTAAGAAAGATTTTCCATCAAAAGGCAGTAAGACAATTTTTAAAAAAATATCAGAGTATTCTTTGCTTAAGATTGGATTTATTATCATTTTACGCCTCTAAAACACTATATAATTCAGAAATAGACATAGTTATGAAAATACATAATTATTTACATATGTGGGATGTTACATCCTTCCCCCTTTAGAAAATCGCATCCCCGAAATTTATTTACTATCGAATAAGTGGGGGTATTTGTCCCTCATTGCATTTTCAGATTCCCATGTTGCCTCTTTACTCATGTGGTTTTCCCATAAATCCTTTACTTGATGAGTCACCTTATTCCGCAATAATTGTTCTTGTGGTCAATAATTTGGACTGGTTGTTCCTTATAAGATAGATTCTCTTCCAGCCGAACTACCTCTGCACTCAAAACATGAGATGGATCTGGCATGTACTTCCTTAACATTGAAACATGAAAAACATTGTGTACCTAAGATAGACTCAGAGGTAAAGCCACTTAGTATGCAAATGATCCAACTCTCTGTAGGATTTCATATGGTCCAATGAACTTTGGACTCAGCTTTCCTTTCTTACCAAATCACATCACACTTTTCCATGGTGAAACTTTGAGGAAGACATGGTCACCTACCACAAAAGAGAGATCCTTCCTCCTGTTGTCCACATAACTTTTTTTCCAACTCTGGAGTCCGACACCACTTCCCATATAATGCCTCAAATAGTGAAATCTATATACTAAAATAAAAATTGTTATTATAATAAAACTCAACCAAAGAAAGATGTTGGTACCAACTTCCCTGATAATCCATCGAACAAGCACGTACCATATCCTCCAAAGTCTGAAGTCTTTGTTCTTACTGCCCATCTGATGGAGGATAAAAGGCAGTACTAAAATTTAATTTAGTACCCAATGACTTATGAAGGCCTTTCCAAGCATTATATGTAAACATGGGATCACGATTAGATACAATGGAGAGAGGAACTCTGTGTAACCTGACTATCACTTTAAGATACAAACGAAAAAGTTGATCTTGGGATAAAGTATCTCGTATAGCAAGTAAATGATAAGATTTAGTAAAGCAATCAACAATTACCCAGATTGCATTATTATCTCGAGGTGTCTTTAGTAAACCCACAAAGAATTCCATGGATATGTTCTCCCATTTCCACTATGGCACAGGTAAAGGATGAAGCATCCCTTTCAATAACTACCGCTCTGCTTTAACCTGTTGAAAATTCAAACACATCACAGTAAAATCAACAATATCTCTTTTCATTCCATCCCACCAGTAATACTCTCGAAGATCTCTATATATCTTAGTACTGCCAGGATGAACTGAAAACGAAGAACTATGAGCTTCACATAACAACTCTCTCTTCAACTGTGATTCACAAGGCACACACAATCTCTCCCCAAATCTCAAAACACAATCACTATCAATGTTGAATTCAGGTAACATACCCTTCTGAACCAGCTCTACCTTTTTATGCAACTCACTATCTTACTTCTTAGCTCGCTTAATTCTTTCTGATAAAGAAGATTTCACTGATACCTGAAACAAAACAGAAGAACATCCTGTACCAACACCTTCTATGCCAAAGTTCATCAAATCATTAACCAAGGAATCATGTTCCAAACGTAACATAGTTAATGAAGCATTACTTTTTTGACTCAAAGCATCAGTCACTTTATTTACTTTTCCCGGATGATAATGAATTGTACAATCATAATCCTAGATTAATTCGATCCATCTCCTCTGTCTCATGTTCAATTATTTTTGAATGAATATATACATTAAATTTTTTTGATCGGTATATATTCACACTTTACTCTATACAAATGATCCCACCAAATTTTTAAAGAGAAAAAACAGTAGCTAATTCCATATCATATGTAGGGTAATTTATCTCATTTTTTTTCAAATGACGTGAAGCATAAGAAATTACCTGATCATTCTGCATTAGGACACAACCAAGTCCTTTTAATGAAGGATCACTGTAGATAACAAACTCACTATTCCTGGATGGTAGTGCCAAAACTGGAGCATTCACCAATCTTATTTTCAATTCCTGAAAACAATCATCACATTCTTTTGTCCAGATGAACTTAACACCCTTCCGAGTTAGCTTAGTCAATGGGCAGAACAACCGTGAAATTTTTTTAACAAACCTTTGGTAATATCCTTCCGAACCAAGAAAACTACTAATCTCGGTTACATTTGTGGGTCTTGGCCATTATTCAACAACTTTTTTTTTCGGGATCAACAATTATTCCATCTGTAGACTCAATGTGTCCAAGGAAAGAAAATTTTTACAACCAAAACTCACACTTGCTAAATTTCCCATACAATTTCTTGTCTTTTAAGGTTTGAAAAATAACCATTAAATGACTTTCATGCTCCTCTTTACTTTTATAAAACACCAAAATATCATCAATGAAAACAACCACAAACCTATCCAATAACTCATGGAAAATTCTATTCATAAGGTCTATGAATACATCATGTTCAGTGGTTAACCAAAAAGGCATTAATAAAAATTAATAATGGCCATATCCTATATGAAACATAGTCTTTGGAATATCTTCTTCCTTTACGTTCAAATGATGGTACGCCGATCTCGGGTCAATCTTTGAAAAATACTGAGCTCCCTAGAGCTGATCCAATAAATCATCGATATGAGGAAAATGATATTTTTCTTAATAGTGATGATATTCAAGGATTTATAATGAATTCAAAGTTTCATTGAACCATCTTTATTTTAAACAAATAAGACAGGAGCACCCTATGGTGATGTGCTAGGTCGAATGAAACCTTTCTCTAATAAATCTTTCAATTTCTACATCAACCCTAATTGTTCAATATGAGCCATTCGATAAGGGGGTTTTGAAATTGGCTTAGCATTAGGAACTAAGTCAATAGTAAATTCAACTTCCCAATATGGTATTATTCAGAAAACTCATCAAGTAAAAACATCCGGACACTCATTTATAATTGGAAGATCATTAATATAAAAGGTTCCTTTTTTTCAATAATATGTGCAAGGTAACATTCATTTCTATCTTTTACAAGTTTCTCAGCCTTGTGATATGTTATAAATAGTAAGGGTTCATTATTGTAAAAAAACCTCAAAACATTCTAAAAAGAAACTTATTCAACTCTACAATCAATCCTAGCATGGTATACAGAGAACCAATCCAGACCTAGGATAACATCAAACTCTACTAGAGGCAAAACAATAAGGTTTGCAAGTAGGTTCTTTCCACGGATAAGGATAGGAAAATTCTTATAAATTCTATCTGCCTCAACATTTCCATCAGGTGTTTTTACCACAAGTTCAAGAGTCATTTCGTGAGATGGAATTCCAAATTTACCAGAAAATTTTTCAGTGATGAAAGATTGTGTATACCCCAAATCAAACAACATATTGGCATAATCTGAAAAAACAAACAAAGTACCCGATACCACTTCATTTGATAGCCCAACATCTGGTGAATTAGTTTCAAAGGATTTCACCACACCCTTCTTCTTTTAGCCTGACTACTTCCCATCATTCATTCTCTTAGTAGAACACTCGTTTGCATAATGATCCATCTCATTGAACTTGAAACATTTCACTAACTATAAATCAAATTTGGTCTTACCATCACCCTGATCTTTTTCAGTGCAATCACGAGCCTTATGTACTATCTCATAAGATCGGTAGCACTTTCCAGAATTTAGAAGACATTCCCTAGCATGATTTTTACCACATTTATAACAAAATGAAAACATAGTTTTCTTACCATCATACCATTTTGAAGGATTCTTCCCTTTTTCCTGCTACCTCGGTCTCTTCTTCTGTTGGTTGTTATTGAACACTTGATCATCGGAAAACTTCATTTCCAAATTTTCAGCACATCTAACAATTTTTTCATAACTTTTTAACTCATGAGAAGAAAATTCCCTTCGATGTTTTGGCTTTAATCACGAGTAAAAAAGATTGATTTTAATATCAAGGTCTCGGATAAAATTTGGAGCATACCATGCCAATCGAGTGAACCTTTATTCATAAGAATCCACTGAGTAATCTTATTGCCTCAATTCCATGAATTAAATTTCTAACATATGTCCCACAGCCTTAGGAAAATATTTATCAAGAAACATACCTTTGAATTCATCCCAGTCAAGAGAATCAATCTCATCAGTGTCCCTGATATTTTTAACCTTTGACCACCACTGATCTGCTTCACCCACCAAAAAATAAATATAAAGACCAACCTTTTGATTGTCTGAACACCCTATGACATCGAAAATATTCTCCAGTTCCTTAATCTACCTCTTCAGCTAGAACTGAGTCAGATGATCATCTGAATGATGGGGGATTTTGCCTCATGAAATGTTCCACCATTGACATGTTCCACTACGGTTGATCTGGCTGATCTCATTCATGGATACCACCACCATTTATTTCTTGAGTCAACTAAACTATTACTACAATAAACTATTCAGTTACAATTCCTACCATCTCCAGATGCTAATTTGGAAGTTCATTTCTTTATGTATGCCTTCCAAGCAATGCTTCCCTATTTCCTCTACGAAAAACCATTCTGAACAAACATGTCTTAGATGAAGCAACATGGTAATCTTCAGATGCTATATCATTTCAATTTGACCATAAAAAATATTTTTGGATAATCATTTAATAGAATTCTAACTCCTAATGTTATCTAAACCAACCTATGATACCATCTATAAGGCCCTGGAATTAAACATTACTTAATCTTGAGGTATTACAAGAATACACATTGAGGATCATTTCAGGTTTAGATTTTTAGAGAATTAGATCATAAATCATGCATTACATTAAACATTTAAATAAGGTGGTTACATAAAATACAATATTGATTTTTCTCATCAAATTAAACATATTTAAAATAAAACATGGATTCTTTCTTGTCACTTCCTTGACACTATCATCACATCATGTACTTTTCCCTTGACCGTGAAAAACATTTAAAAAACTTGGGATGAGCATAAGAAGCTCAGTAAGGGATATAAAAATACGGAATCAAAACATTATTCCATAAATACATAAGAATCAATGAAATCATACTTTACTCATAAAACATAAGCACATTAACATACCTCAATAAATCATAAAACTCATGAATAACTCATAGAAATCATAAGACATAAAGTTAACTTGAGGCATTCATAACATTCTTACGTAGGGAGTAACCCACATGGTTATGTTTGGAATACCCATCACAGTATATTCCCTAAATATCTTCGGAGAAACCTTAGCGTTTAACCCCTTCATGTTACCCAATGCATTGGAGAGCTATCACGAGCTCACCCACCCTTAGTTTATCGAGGAACCACCCATATTAATAAACAATCACCATGAACCATAACATAATCGTATCACATAAAACATGCATAAAGGAAACATAACATTTCCACATTTCAATTACTAGATAAAAAAACATTTATATAATCAAAACATTATAAAAACCATTTAAAATACCAAAATAATAGAAAAGTAAAACAAGGTATTTATTTTTCATTTAAAAAAATGTTATGGCTTGTAGAGGAAGCTGAACTCAAATAATGGTCACGGCGGCGGAGAAGTCGTTGTCGCCGCATACGTAAGACAAAAACATTCCATTATGTCATTTAGTAAAACGCTTCATATAAAAATATTCCTTTTGAATAAAATTAAAACTCAAAAGGGTTTATACATCGTAAAAAAGGAAGTTGTGTATAAAACAAAATATGCCTCAATGAAAGGAGATTGAGACGAAGTCCCTTACCTCGTGTCCGACTTGACTTGATTGTTCTTTAATCTCCTGAATAATAAACAAGAGTTAATTTTTTACTTTCTTAAGAACCTTTTTTCAAGTTCATTATTCCTTTTATATCACTCATTACCATGTTATGGGCATTATGTAATTATTTAAGTTAATAACGGTCGTTTTGTTGATCATTGGTACTTGAGTCAAAAATAAACTACTTATAATTACAAGTTGTTCATGTGGTAAAAAATAAATTATATCAACAATTATATTCATTATGTAGATATCATATATATCATATATATCAAGTATATACATTCATTTATAATATTACATAACATTTAGAGGTAAGAAATGGAATGCACCGTCCATGGAGACGGTAAGCCGTATTTACGCATGAATGCCACTTTAATTTCTATTTTGTATTTAATGGAATGAAATGATAATGATAAAAAGGTATATTATAATTCTAGTATTATATCATATGTAATAAAATTAATTCCATCCTTTATATGTCCCACATATGGCATTAACGAATCAAATCACTTTGAGGGGGCGATAATCCGCACTTCCTAAAATGAATTTATCACGTCTAACCATAATGGAAACCATAAATGAATGAAATAATTGAAAAATACATAATCTTAAGTAAAACATAAACATAATATATATAATATATAAATATAGGGATATCTTAATGTCTAACATGAAAGCTGTTAAAAGAAGATTGAACAATCATCGTTTCGTGAGGCAGTAATTCACTACTCACAGAAATAGTATGTTCTTTAACCATTAGATGGAGGTGTGTGTAAGTGTAAATAAAATAATTCTCATAAAAACATACTAGTATATTTAATATACTGGTTTTGATACAAAATAGGGGAATAAAAATTGTTTATGGGGTTAGAGAAGCAAAATAAACCAAAATAACATAAGAGAAGACATTACCTTTAAATCGGGTAACTCCCCTTGGATTGAACCAAAAGGGTTTCTTGAAGAGATTTTTGCCTATGATAATGATTCTATGATGAAAAGAGGGATGTGGAGAGATAAAATGAGAAGATTATGGCTGAGACAATGGCCTGAGAGGTGTGGGTAAGGGGGTAGAGGTGGGGGCCTTTTATAAGAGGGAGGAGGGGAACTCTTGAAAGTCGTGAATTGTTACTTTATTATAAAATGATTTTCGGATTTAAAGTCCCACAATGATATATTTCGAGGATAAGGTGATAAGAGTTCGAAATTAACCCATCCAATCTGTTTTTTACAAGTTTAGGTCTTAGATTTTACATTATCTTTTCATTTTATTTAAATCTTTCATTAATGAGGTCATCACTACATCGTCATGGTGTCATAAATAAATTTTTTTATTTAATGTCTAAAAATTATAAAAAAATACCATGATGTAAGAAATATTTTGATATTTCAAATGAATATTTATAGTCTAAGAGATCATTTATTTATACAAAATTAAAATTGTTTTACTTTGGTGTTACATACTTTTGTTATATTATCCTTTTTTTAAAAATATAAATATAAAATGCCGCTATCACACTAATGTGATTCAATGGGGTCCCAATATTGGAACAAGGAATCCCATGGTCAGCCATGACACAACCAATAGCTTTAGGACACATACTGGGTTCATTTTATATTATTATGATATTATTTTATTACCCTTATCTACCCGATTACTAATTAATCACGATAATTAATGATAATTACCGTCGTTACTATTCATAATGTCCAAATACAAAAGAGTATTAATTAAATATTTTGGACCTTTTGATTCCAAATATGTAATCCTTTTTACCAAATTCCAAACACATAAATTTCAGTAATTAATTTAAAAATAATTCCCGTTGTCAAACCAAATAGCGGGTTTTTTAAAAACAATATCTATCAAAAGTTTGATACTTGTTTATGCCCAATTCCAAAGTAAAATTAATTAAAATGACCAAAATTGGATTAAATTGTAAAAATATAATCTAATTAAACTTGAAAAACAATTAAAAAGATAAGCTAACCATAGAATTAAATTAGATGAAAAAGCTATTTTGAAGTAAAATGTTGTATTTTTCACTATTCATTAAAAAATGAACATTGTCAGAAAAATACCAAAAAATTATCCAAAGTAAATTTAAATGTCTCAATACTAATGAATAAGTTTATTTTGACAAATAGATCTTATAAACTTTTCAATAGTTTTATTTAAAAATGGTTTGTCATCTAAAGGCGGTAAAACGATATTTAAAAAAATATTAGAGTATTATATGCTTAAGATTGGATTTATTCTCATTTTAAGCCTTTGAAACACTATATAATTCATAAATAGACATAGATATGAAAATAAATAATTATTTACTTACTTGGAATGTTAAATCCTTCCCCCCTTTAGAAAATTGCATCCCCACAATTTATTTACTTATCGAATAAGTGGGGGTTTTTATCCCTCATTTCATTTTTCAGATTCCCATGTTGCCTCTTCAATCGTGTGGCTTTTCCACAAAACCTTTACTTGATGAATCACCTAATTCCACAATACTTGCTCCCTGTGTTCAAAAATATGGACTAGTTGTTTCTCATAAGATAGATTCTCTTTAGCTGAACTACCTTTGGACTCAAAATATGAGATGAATCTGGCATGTACTTCCATAACATTGAAACATGAAAAACATTGTGTACCTGAGATAGAATCAGAGGTAATTCCAATCGGTATGAAAATGATCCAACTGTTTCAAGGATATATATATGGTCCAATATACCTTCGACTCAGCTTTCCTTTCATACAAAATTGCATCACACTTTTCCATAGTGAAACTTTGTGGAAGACATGGTCACCAACCTCAAAAGGGAGATCTTCCCTCCTTTTGTCCGCATAACTTTTCTACCTCCTATGAGCTGTTCTCATGTGTTTTTGTATCAGCTGATCTTTTTCTGCCAATTCTTCTACCAATTCTGGTCCCATCAACTTCCTTTCACCTACTTCATCCCAAAAAGTTGGAGTTCGAAACCGCTTCCCCTATAATGCCTCAAATGGGGCCATTATATACTAGAAGGAAAACTGTTATTATAAGAAAACACAACAAAAGAGAGATGTTGGTCCCAAATTCCCTGATAATCCATCGAACAAGCACGTAGCATATCCTTAAAAGTCTGAATTGTTCAATCTGACTACCCTTCTGACTGAGAATGAACAGCTGTACTAAAATTTAATTCAGTACCCAACAACTTCTGAAGGCCATTCCAAATGATAGAAGTACACCTGGGATCACGGTCAGATACAAGGGAGAGGGGAACTCCATGTAACATGACTATATCATTAAGATACAAATGATAAAGTTGATCTAGGGAAAAATTATCTCGTATAGAAAGGAAATGAGAAGATTTAGTCAAGAGATCAACAATAATCCAGATTGCATTATTACCTTATAGTGTCTTTGGTAACCCCACAATGAAGTCCATGGATATGTTCTCCAATTTCCACTCTGGAATAGGTAAAGGATGAAGCATCCCTTTTGGTAACTGCCACTCTGATTTAACCTGTTGACAAATCAAACACTTCATAGTAAAATAAAAAATATCTCTTTTCATTCCATCCCTCCAGTAATACTCTCGTAGATCTCTGTACATCTTAATACTGCCAGGATGAACTGAAAACGGAGAACTATGAGCTTCACATAACAACTCTCTCTTCAACTGTGAATCAAAAGACACAAAAAATCTTTTCCCAAATATCAAAACAAAATCATTGTCAATGTTGAATTCAGTTAACATACGATTCTGAACCAGCTCTACCTTTTTTTTGAAACTATCTGTCTTGCTTCTGAGCTTGCTAAATTCTGTCTAATAAAGAATATTTCACTGATACCTAAATCAAAACATATGACCATCCTGCACCAACAACTTCTATGCCAAATTTCATCAAATACATATCCAAAGGATTATGTTCCAAACGTAACATATCTAATGAAGCATTACTTTTTTGACTCAAAGAATCATACACCTTATTTGCTTTTCCCGAATGGTAATGAATTGTACAATCATAATCCTTGATTAATTCTATCCATATCCTCTGTCTCATGTTCAATTCTTTCTGAGTGAATATATACAATAAACTTTTGTGATCGGTATATATTTCACACTTTACTCTATACAAATGATGCCTCCATATTTTTACAGAGAAAACAATAGAAGCTAATTCCAAATCATGTGTAGGGTAATTTATCTCATGAGTTTTCAACTAACGTGAAGCATAGACAATTACTTGATCATTATGCATTAGGACACAACCAAGTCCTTTTAATGAATCATCACTGTAGATAACAAACTCACCATTTCTAGAAGGTAGTGCCAAAACTGGAGCAGTCACCAATATTATTTTCAATTCCTGAAAACAATCATCACATTCTTTTGTCCAGATGAACTTAACACCCTTTCGAGTTAGCTTAGTCAATGGGTTGGAAAAATGTGATTTTTTTAACAAACCTTCATTAATATCTTTCCAAACCACGAAAACTACGAATCTAGGTTACATTTTTGGGTCTTGGCCATTCTTTAACAAATTTTGTTTTTGTAGGATCAAAAGTTATTCCATCTTTAGAAAAAATGTGACCATAGAAAGAAATTTTTTTCAACCAAAACTCACACTTTCTGAATTTCCCATAAAATTTATTGTCTTTTAAGGTTTAAAAAATAACCCTTAAATGAATTTCATGCTCCTTTTTACTTTTAGAAAGCACCAAAATGTCATCAATGAAAACAACCACAAACTTATCCAAGAACTCATGGAAACTTCTATTAATAATGTCCATGAACACAGCAGGTTCATTGGTTAACCCAAATGGAATTAATAAAAATCCATAATGGCCATATCTTGTATGAAACACGGTATTTGGAATATTTACTTCCTTTACCTTCAACTGATGGTACCTCGATCTGAGGTCAATCTTTGAAAAATACTTAGCTCCCTGGAGCTGATCAAAGAAATCATCGATATAAGGCAAAGGATATTTGTTCTTAACAGTGATGTTATTCAAGGCTCTATAATCAATGCATAGTCTCATTGAACCATCTTTCCTTTTAACAAATAAGATAGGATCACCCCATGGTGATGTACTAGGTTGAATGAAACCTTTCTCTAATAAATCATTCAATGGATCCATCAACTATAAAAGTTGAATTTGAGCCATTTGATAAGGGGGTTTTGAAATAGGCTTAGCATCAGAAACTAAGTCAACGGTAAATTCAACTTGCTGATCTGGTATTATTCCAGAAAACTCATCTGGAAAAACATTAGGATACACATTTACCAATGGCACATCATTAATCCGAACGGTTACTTTTTTTAACAATATGTGCAAGGTCACATTCATTTCCATCTTTTACAAGTTTTTCAGCCACGTGATATGTTATCAATATTAAGGTTTCATTCTTGTACACAAACAACAAGTCTTTCTAAAAAGAAACTTCTTCATCTATACAGTCAATCCTAGCATGGTAAATAGAGAGAAAATCCATACCCAAGATAACATCAAACTCTAAAATAGGTAAAACAATAAGTTTTTCAAGTAGGTTCTTTCCACAGATAAGGATAAGAAGATTCTTATAAATTATTTTTGCCTCAAAATTTCCCCCAGGTGTTTATCAAAAAAGTTCAGAAGTCATTTCTTGAGATGGAATTCCCAATTTACTAGAAAAGTTTTTTGAGATAAAAGAATGTGTAGACCCCTAATCAAAAAACACATTGGCATAATCTGAAAAAACAAACAAATTACCTGATACCACTTCATTTGATGGACCAAAATTTTCTGAAGTAGTTGCAATGGATTTCACCACACCCTTCTTCTTGTAGTCTGACTGCTTCCCATCATTCGTTCTCTTTTTCGAACACTCACTTGCATAATGACCCATCTCATTGCACTTGAAACATTTCACTAACTGTAAATCAAATTTGGTCTTACCATCACCCTGATCATTTTCAGTGCAATCATGAGCCTTATGTCCCATATTAACACATCGGTATCACTTTCCATAATTCAAAAGACATTCCCTAGCATAGTTTTTACCACATTTATCACAAACTAAAAACTTAGTTTTCTTACCATCATACCTTTTTGAAGGATTCTTCCCTTTCTCCTTCCACCTCGGTCTCTTCTTCTGTTGGTTGTTATATAACACTTGATCATCAAAAAACTCCATTTCCACCTTCTGAAAATATCGAAAAATCATTTCATAACTTTTGAACACATGAGAAGCTAATTACCTTTGATATTTTGGCTTTAATCCTAAGTAAAATGATTGATTTTACTATTAAGGTCTCTGATAAAATTTGGAGCATAACATTCCAATCGAGTGAACCTTTCTTCATAAGCAGCCACTAAGTCATCCTCCTGCCTCAATTCCAAGAATTTTTTATCCGTCCTAAGTTGAATAACATTATGAAAATATTTCTCAAGAAACATACCTTTGAATTCATCCCTGTCAAGAGAATCAATCTCATCAGCATCCCTGATATTTTTAACCATCGACCACCACTGATCTGCATCACCCTCCAAACGGTAAATAGAAAGACTAACCTTTTGATTTTCTAAACACCCCATGACAGCGAAAATATTCTCCAGTTCTTTAATCCACCCTTTAGCTAGCACCAGGTCAGATGATCCTCTGAATGATGGGGGATGTTTCCTCATAAAATGTCCCACCACTGACATGTTCCTTTGTGGTTGATCTGGCTAATCTCGTGCGTGAATACCACCACCATTTATGTCATGAATCAATAGTGCCATTACTACAACAAACTATTCAGTTCCAATTCCATCCATCTCAAGATGCTGATTTGGAAGGTCATTTCCTTATGTATGCCTTCCTAACACTGCTTCCCTCTTTCCTCTACGGAAATCCATTCTGAACAAAAATGTCTTAGATGAAGCAACATGGTAATCTTAAAATGCCATATAATTTCAATTTGACCATAAAAAAATATATTTGGATAATCATTTAATAGAATTATAACTCTTATTGTTATCAAAAACGACCTCTGATACCAACTAGAAAGCCAAAGACATTAAACATTACTTAATCTTGAGGTATTACAAGAATACACATTGAGGATCTTTTTAGGTTCAGAGTTTTAGAGAATTAGATAAAAAATCATGCATTACATTCCACATTTAAACAAGGTGGTTACATAAAAGACAATATTCATTTTTCCCATCAAAAGAAAAATATTTAAAATAAAACATGGATTCTTTCTTGACACTTCTTTGACACTATCATCACATCATGTACTTTTCCCTTGACCTATGAAAAACATTTCCAAAACATGGGATGATCATAAGAAGCTCAGTAAGGGATATAAAAATTTGGAATGAAAACATTAGTCCATGTATACATAAGAATTAATGAAATAATACTTTACTCATAAAACCTAAGCACTTTAACATACCTCAAGAAATCATAAAACTCATGAAAAACTCATAAAATCATAAGACATAAAGGTAAATTGAGGCATTCAAAACATTCTTATGTAGGGAGTAAACCTCATGGTTACGTTTGGAATACCCATCACAGTATATTCCATAAATCTCTTCAGAGAAACCTTATAATTTAACCCCTTTGAATTACCCAATGCATTGGAGAGCTATCACGGGCTCACACACCCTTAGTTTATCATGGAACCACCTGTCTTCATAAAAATGATCAATAACAATTACATAATTGTATCACATAAAACATGCATAAAGGAAACATAACATTTCCACATTTCAACCACAATATAACAAAAACACATTGATAAAATCAAAACATTATCAAAACCATTTTTAATACCAAAAGAAAAGAAAAGTAAAACATGGTATTTTTTTCATTTAAAAAAGTTATGGCTTGTACAGGAAGTCGAACTCAAATAATGGTCACAGTGGCGTAGTAGTCATTGTCACCGCATACATAAGACAAAAACATTCCATTTTGTCGTTTAGTAAAATGATTCATATAAAAAGATTTCTTTTGAATAAAATTAAAAGTCAAAAGGGTTTATTTACCGTATAAAATAATGTTGTGTATAAAAAAAACTATTCCTCAATGAAAGGATATTGAGACGAAGTCCCTTACCTCGTGTCCGACTTGACTCGATCATTCTTTAATCTCCTGAATAATAAAAAAGAGTTAATTTCTACTTTCTTAAGAACATTTTCAAGTTTATTATTCCTTTTATATCACTTATTACCATGTTATGAACATTATGTAATTATTTAAGTTAATAATGGTCATTTTTTTGATCTTTGGTACTTGAGTCAAAAATAAACTTCTTATAATTACAAGTTGTTCATGTGGTAAAATATGAATTATATGTAGAATTATATTCATGATGCAGATATCATATATATAATATATATCCAGTATATACATGCATTTATATTATTACATAACATTTAGAGGTCAAAAATGAAATGCACTATTCATGGAGACGGTAAGCCGTACGTACGCATGAACGCCACATTCATTTCTATTTCATATTATAATGGAATGAAATCATAATGATATAACATTATATTATAATTAAGGTATGATATAATATGTAATACCATTAAGTCCATCCTTTAGATGTCCCACATATGGCATTAATGAATCAAATCACTTTGATGGGGCGGTAGTCTGCACTTCCTAAAATGAAATTATCGCATTTACCCATAATGGAAACCATAAAGGTATTCCATAAATGAAAAATACAGAATCATAAGGAAAACATAAACATAATATATATAATATATAAATATGGTGACATCTTAATGGACACCATGAAATGTGATAAACAAAGTTTAAAGAATCATAATTTCGTGAGGCAGTAATTCGCCACTCATAGAAACAGTATGTTATTTAACCATTAGACGATGGTGTGTGTAAGTATAAATAAAATCTTTCTCATAAAAACATCCTAGTATATTTATTATACTAGTGTTGTTACAAAATACAGGAATAAAAAGAGTTTAGTGGGTTGGAGAAGCAAAATAAAACAAAAGAACATAATAGAAAACATTACCTTTAAATCAGGCAACTCCCCATGGTTTAAACCAAAAGGGTTTCTTGAAGATTTTCATGCTTAAGGTAAGGCTTATATGATGAAGAGAGGGATGTGGAGAGATAAAATGAGCATATTTTGGTGGATCCAATGGCTTGAGAGGTGTGGGTAAGGGGGTAGAGGTGGGGGCCTTTTATAAGAGGGAGGAGGGGCACTCTTGGAAAGTCTTGAAATGTTACCTTATTACAAAATGATTTTTGGATTTTAAAGGCCCCACAATTAAATATTTATAGGATACAGTGATAAGGGTTCTAAATACACCCATTCAACAGGTTTTTTACAAGTTTAGCTCTTATATTTTACATTATCCTTTCATTTTATTTAAATCATTCATTAATGAGGTAATCACTGCATCATCATGGTGTCATAAATTAATTTTTTTATTTAATGTCTAAAAATTATAAAAAAATACCATGATATAGGAAATATTTTTAGCATTACAATGACTATTTATAGTCTAAGAGATCATTTATTTAGACAAAATTAAAATTGTATTACTTAGGTGTTACATACTTTTGTTATATTTTCCTTTCTTTAAAAATAAAAAGATAAAATGTCGCTATCACACAAAAGTGATTCAATGGGGTCCCAAAGTTGGAAAAAGGCATCACATGGTCGGACATAACACAACCAGTAGCATTAGTACACATTTTGGGCGATTTTAAATTATTATTTATTATTTTATTACCCTTAACTACCCGATTACTAATTAACCACGATAATTAAAAATAATTACCGACATTACTATTCATAATGTCAAAAAAAGAGTCTTACTTACATAATTTGGACCTTATGATTCCAAATATGGAATCTATTTTACCAAATTCCAAACACATAAATTTCAGAAATTAATTTAAAAATAATTCTCGTTTTGAAAACAAATAGTGGGTTTTTTAGAAATAATATCTATCAAAAGTGTGACACTTTTTTATGCCCAATTCCAAAGTGAAATTAATTACAATGACCAAAATTTGATTAAATGGTAAAAATATATTCTAACTACACTTGAAAACCAATTAAAAATATAATCTAACCATCTTATTAAATTTGATGAAAAAGCAGTTTTGAAGTAAAATGTAGTATTTTTCACTATTCATTAAAAAATGAATATTGTCAGAAAAATACCAAAAATTTATCCAAAGTAAATTTAAATGTACCAATCCTAAATAATAGTTTATTTTTACCAATAGAGATTATAAAATTGTGAAATTTTTGATTTAAAAAAGGTTTTCCATCAAAAGGCGGTAAAACGATCTTTTAAAAAATATTAGAGTATTCTATGCTAAAGATTGGATTTATTCTCATTTTAAGCCTCTAAAACACTATATAATTCATAAATATACATGGATATTAAAATCCATAATTATTTAATTACTTGGGATGTTACAATTCAGCACATTAAAAAACATGCCTGAAGACTATAATAGTTTGTTATCATTGGAAACATGGAAACATAACCTTCATATCTTGGTAAAGGACCATTATCATCTCCCTTAAATATATTCCCCTATATTAATCATACTTTAAACCATTATTAATAACCTTGGGAAAGGAGACACATGATTTATGTGAGGTTATATGCTCAGTAAGGGTAAACAGGGCAGACATGTGAGAATTAACATGTGAATAAGGGTATGAGAACTTGATTTTTTAATTAGATAATGATACAATTCATATAAAAGATCATAATCAAGGGTCATAGAATAAATATTGGTTGTTTATATGACATGAATAATAATTAAATAAAGATAATAACCCATGAGATCATAACATAAGAATAATACATGTGATTATGGAATACACATAAGCATATAAATAGATTTCTGTAGTAGTCAAATAATAATTACAAGGTCATATTATAAGAATTGGTTCAGTCCAAAAACCCTTTTAGTAGTTGAGGTTCACTCCCAAAAACATATTAGTGGAAATATTCCATTACTAATCTGGTTCACACCCCGTTCAAGCACTATATTACAGAACCAAGTTCACCACCTGTTACAACCATCTATTACTGAGCTAATTTCACTCCTCATTCAATCCTTATATTACTAATATATGTTCACTCCCCATTCCAACCACGTGTTATTTAAATGAGTTCACTCCTCATTATAAACCTAACATACTGAACTGAGTACACTCGTCATTCCTATCATATCATACTGATCAATGTTTACTCCCTGTTCTAGCCCAATCATACTAAACCGACTTCATTCCTTTTCCAATAAATATCATACTGATCTGAGTTTACTACTCATCCCATCGCTATTATAATCATGAGATATAAATATTTTACCATTCCATAGATGGAGATATATATTTCCTACCCATCACAAAGTTAAATCCTTCATATATGTGCCACAATATAATAAAACATTCACCCAGTAATGACACACAAATAAAGATGGATATTATAAAAATTGTATCATTAACCATGAAATGAAATGATTATCATAAAAATTTCATCATATAATTACTTATGAAAAAGAGATAGGTCTGATAATCATTTTACTAATGAAAAAATCATTAATATAGTGGGTTTAAAAATCATATAACATGTGGAATATAAACATGTGTCATAAACATAGTTCCATAAAAACATAATCCATTAAAGAAAGAACATGAATGGATTCCTTAGATAAAATACTCATTAAACCATAAATGACAACTCTATAGTAAATCATAGATAAAGACAGATTTTGATAGATCACAAGAAACATTTTGTATTAAATTTATCCTTTACTCAAAAATCCTTTTCACCAAACCGTTTTAAAAATCTATTCTTATAAATAAATCATTAAAATTTCATTTAAAACATTTCTTGAGGAAAATATCACTTCCACAAGAATAAACTATTTTTAAAACACAATATATTTTAATTTCTTTAAAAAAACACTTTGAAAACATTTTTATAAAGCATGAAACCATTTTTATGGATTTTTTTAAACAAATTGGAAACTTATAATGAAATCATGAAAATATTCTTGACTGAAAATAATTTGAAAATATTAAATGAAAGCATAAATTCATTTTGAATACAATTTTTCATAAAATGTCATTTAAATATGAAAAAGAAACCATGACATGATTGAAATCATTTTCAATTAAAATTACCTATGATGTTATAATAAAAAGCCTTTAAATTATTTTTAAATTATTTTTATATGGAAAAAATATTTGAAACAAAATTAATACATAACCATTTGAAAATCAACAAATTTATTGAATAGTAAGAAAATATTTTCTTTACAAATAACCTTGTAATCATACAATGTATGCTTTGAGGAAAAAAATGCTTTTGATGACTGGTATGTTCGGACATTCAAAACATTCCTTTTTCACAATAAAAAGTTTATGAAAGTGCCCTGATATGAAAATTAGAACGTCATTCATATTTTAGAAAAAAGGAAAAACATAGGTAATAATTTATTTTAAACATAATTGTTAAAAAATAATTTCTTTTAGAATTTTTTTTATTAAAATTATTTTCTGACCGAAGAGTGAAATAAATTGGGTTTTTATAAAAATATTTTCTAAATTATTATATGTAAAATAAAGTGGAAAAATGGTACCACTACTTGAATATATCATGACTAATAGTATTAAAATAAAATTCATGAGATTTTATGAAATATGGATGATAATATTGCATCAATGAAATAATAATCATAAACAATCTTGATAAATGTTGAAATTGTTAAAAAAATCTCTTACTAGTTGATAATATTGATTTAAACTCACCATGTGTGAACAAGAAATTAAATTAATCTTATAGTATGATTACTATGAGGATATTCATGATATAACATGTCCAAGGGATGTGTGTACACCTTATAGAAGAATATATGAGGATATCATGGAATGTGTCTCAATGAATGAAAGTAGAGACAAAACTAGTTTACATACTTGGTAATTTATAAAACATAAACCACCTAAAAGGGAGATCAAAAAATTGATATTTAATTAAAAATAAATATAAGAATAAAAAATATCATATATTCTTGGGATGCATATACACCTCAAAAAATAAATTAGCGGTAGATAAGGAAATAATACTATAAAGCCCATTATTAGTTGAATAACATTAGAATAATGATCCCAATAAAAGAGTAACATAAATTAAATATTTTAATTTCATTAAATAAAGTATAACAATTATATAACATTTTATATGGTATTATATATACCACAAAAAGAAGTAATTTGTGAATATGATTTGTATCTCATGACAATAAAAAGTGAAATGAAATTCCATTAATACTCGAGTAATATTAAAACCATGATACCTATAAAATAATAACATTAATAAAATATTTAATTATAATTTAATAAATTAGATTAATTATACGACTTGTTATTGGGATGTATATACACTACAAAAAAAGTGAGTGGTGAATATGACATGTATCTTAAAGAATTAAAAGGTGTGATGAAGTTATCTTACCTTAAGTTTTGACATTATTTGTACATATTAAAAACTTCTGTATATTAGTATAATTTTATTAGTAATATACATAAGATCCATATTATAATATTTAATACCATATATGATTTTATTGTGACTTTAAATTTCCTTTTTATTATGAATTCCATGTTAAAGTAATGTTTCGGGTGATATCTTCTTTGTTTTTCAAACATGTTTCAACCTGTTATTCATGATCCACTTAGTTAGTTCATAATTTAATTATTAAATGAATTTTAAACATGAATTAAATATCATATATAATTTATTATAAATATTTATAATAATATATGAAGGATATAAATTTGAAATGGAGTATACCATTCATGGAGGTAATAGGATGTATGAATGCAAGAATGTTTCTTCCATTTCATTTTCATATTAAAATAAAGAACATAAATTAAATAAATATATATATATATCATTCTAGAAGTATTTTTTTCATATATATCATATAATTTAACTAATACCATCTTTAATACATTCCATTTGAAGTACGAATAAATCGTATCTCTTTAAGGAGGTAGTAGTCCACATGTTCACTTAAGAAGTTATCATAGTTACACAAAATATAAATCTTGAAGGTATGTTCTATTTTAAAATAACAGATACCTAAATAAATCATTAATATAATATCTATCAAATAGAAATATATTTCTACAATAGTTACCATCCATGAGAGGTGGTGATGGAAATAATTACAAGACCGTTTCATGAGGCTGTAGTCCGTCGTACTCACGAACTCTATGTTGATTACCCATTAGATGGATGTTTGTTTATGTATAAGAAGATTACATCAAATAAAAATAGATATAGTTATTTTAAATAATGAGGTTATTAAATAATCATTTAATAATAAGAGTTGATGGGATAGAGAATGAAAAAAATGAGATTGATAGATGATGTTACATCTTCTTTGGGTTACTCCACTTGGCTTGCACCAACGAGATTCATTGCTTAGATTTATGCCAAATAAAAGAATTCCATAATGAATTTAGTTATTCTATGATATTTTAGTTGTTTTATTCCAAGAAAATCTTACTTGATATATTGGAGGACGGGAAAGAGGTAAATTCCCTTTTATTGTTGAGTAGGATTTGCATTCTTTTAAATATAAAAAAGTAAAAAATTATTGATAGATATCCCTTACATCGTGTACCTCTATTAAATATTATAATTCTATAAGATAGTGTAATTGTAAAAAATATTTTCCATAATATGGATTTTGGACATGTGTATAGGTCATTTTTTTAATGATTAAATTATAACCATTACATAATCGTGTTTTTTTCATAATCATTGTAATTAATTTTAATTAATTTCACTAATATGTTTTTTAGAAAAACTATGTGGAATTTATTAAAAATTGTATATTATTATTGTTCCAAACATGGAATATATTTTTCAAAATTGTAATCATAGAACTGGAAGAGTGTAATTTAATATTAATCATGTAGACTAGATGAAAAAATAGTTTTCTAAAATAAATATGTTCAAATGGTTGCAATGTTCTTCTACCTAGATTTATTTAGTAAATGTTTACAAAGACCTAAATAATATTAAATGATATTAATATTATCTAATTAAATTAAAAAAAATTAAAATCATTTTCTAACAATATAAATCAGTTTTATGGAAATATAGTTTTGAACTAAAATTTAGTATTATTTAATAGTAATCAAAATATGTATGTTTTCAGAATAATACAAAAAATTCAACCAATTTTTTTTAGATTTAATTATCATAAATGTTATTTATTTTTTAATATATAAATTAAAAAAATTATTAATTATATTTAAATAGGAAATCCATTAAAAAGTGGTAACATTACCCTTTAGAATAATATATATTTTTACTCATAAAATTCAATTTACTCTTATTTTATACCTATAAAATTTATTGAATGACTACCAAAATTATTAATTGAAAGTATTATATATATAAATTGATATAAAAAGATAAATCAAAATTGGTTTCTTTAATTTAAATAGTCAAAATTGTGTTCATACAATGAAAATTTGTTAATTATAAAAAACATTTTTTATCTTGAAATATCTAATTCATTTACAAATGACAATTTGTTTCCAAAAGATTAATGTTATATACTTGTTTAAATCTTATTTTCTTAATTTATTTAGTCATATTTGTAACTTCTATTCCAACAGATATGTAATAGTTATAATAATAGTTTAGTAATATTAATAAAATTATATTATTAGTATAATAAAAGTTAGTAATTCATGAAACGTAAGATTTCAAAGGGACCCATAACTATGTGTAAAAAAAATATTGTTTTCCATGTTATAAATGATAAAAAATGATTTATCTTGTAGTTTAAGAATAAATTAATGTTACATATAGAGAAATCTTAACATAGTGATTTCATATTAAAAATATATATTCAGTGCTGTGTGAAATGAAAAATATAAAAATATTAAATTAATTTGAAAAAAAATAATTCACATAATCACAGGGTGTTAAAATGCACACCAGAAAAAAAATAAATTAGTGGTGAAAATGATGAATCCATTTTAGAAATAAATGTGAGGAAATAATATCATAACTTCTGTTTCTATTTGGGTGAACATCATTTAACCTGCTCTATAATGGTTTTATGCATCTATTGAACTTATAATATAATGATAATCATTTTTCATATTATCATATATTAACTTCTTATATTATCTTACCACCCTTTTCTTAAAAACCATTTATGATTTTTTATATTTTGAGTGTTAATCACTGAGTTCTTCGAGTATGTGTCATCTTGTTTGTTCTTTTTCTAATTAATTAGATACCGATGTCAAAACATCCCAAATTTAGACATTCATTTAAATATAATATATATTCAGTATATATGGATTTTTAATAGGCCATTAAAATTTTGAAATAATAAATGAAATGCATCATTCATGGAGACCGTTGGTCGTACGTATGCATTCACGTTACTTCCATTTTATTTATATTCAAATAATGAAAAATGAAAAATATATATTTATATTATAATTACATTATAATATTTATGTCATATATTTCACATTTCCTTATTAATATCATTCTTAATTCATTCCATGTATAATGTGAATAAATCGCATCTCTTTGAGGAGGTGGTAGTCCACATGTCCAAAAACAAAGTTATCGCATTTACACAAAATCGAATGCAAAAAGGAATGTGTTATGTAATAATGAAAGAAGCATAAATACAACATAAATATCACATATATCATATTAAAATTGGGTTTACATTATAATTACCAACCATAATAGGTGCTAAATGACAAAACATACGATATCATTTCACAATACAATTGTTCATTATACAGGAATAATAAGTTCATTACCCAATTAATATAATTTTTTAGGTGTATTTCATCCCCTTAATATAAAAATACTTCATTATATTTCTGATATTTATTTTTTTATATAATCAAGGAATAATAAATAATTGATTGGATTAAGAATAACTTATAAATGCATATTGAGGATTGTTACTTCTTTTCTGGAATACACATTCATGATTTCACTAAATGGATTAATTTGTTTAATTTACACACAATGTGAGGATTTTATGATTAGTGGGTGTATTTTGGGAGCTAATTTTGGTATATATTTTTTTTTGTAAAAAAGTGTTTTTAGATGTCCGATCATGGGGAAAGTGACTTCCTTTTTCTAATGGTAGAGGTCAACATTATTGTCAATTCCAAAAGGTATTCAATATTGTAAGTTATAGCACACATCATGTGCCTAAAAATGGAAAATTAATGTATTAAATGGAAATTTGTTTCAATATAATCCACCACCACAAAAAAATATGTGAATTTTTACAATTTCAATCCTTAGCTTCTATATTTCACCAATTTTATCATTTTGGTTTTTATTAATCAGGATAATTTTTAAACCTGAGTAATTTAACCAATAAGAATAAATTAAAATGAAATTTATTTGAAAATATAAATCCACTAAATTATAAATATGATGTATAATATAAAAAATCAAAATTTTATGTGTGTTTCAAAAATTAATTTTAACACAAGCACATGTAACATAGAAAAATGCCACTTTAACCTGAACCGTACTAACCATGTTTTTTTATCTAATGGTAAATATGTTAATTATAAATCATCGATTAGTTTATAAGTGTAACATATTTTATATTCATTATTTTATAAAATTCACTTAGAAAATGATAATATCTTTTTTAATTTTAAATCATTTAATAAAGTATCATTTACTATAAAATACCATTAATCTGAATTTGGAAATTATTTATTTAATGTTAATTTAAAAATTCCAAAACATTATTGGAACTCAAATATATTATATTTAAAATTCTATAAAATTATATATGTATCTAAAAATTAATTTAACAGAATAATTCATTAATTTTTCATTACTTCTAATGTTTTTAACATCCTTTATCTTATTTTGTTATAAAATAAATAATCCATGTAATAGCATTTTTAATGTGTTTAATGTAATTATATATTCTCTAAAAATAAAAGTTAAATTATCATGATAAAAACCCATTTAACGTTATAAATATTTTATATAACCAAATCCATGTAGCTTATTTCATACTATAAATCATTATCAAGGTTAATGGTATGGAAGATTATTTTTTATCTTTTTTAATAATTAACATATTCTATGGGTCATGTATTGGAATATACAGCCCAATAAATCTTAAAAAAATAACCTAGATAGTTATGGGAAAACTATGGACTTCTAATGAGTTTTGGACAACTATCGGGTTCATTTTGTCCCATATGTCAAATGGTTAGTCCCTCATTAAGCTTAATTTTACCTTGATCATTATAATTTTTTTTAATTACATTTACTAATATTTTTAGTCAAAAACTTTCTTTATCATATTAGAAAATAAATAATATATAGAATATGATAGTTTAAATCCCTTAAAAAAGTTATAATTTACCAATGTAGAAATAATATATTTAATGCGAACCCTACAGTCGTGGTGAGAAAGCAGGTTTTTAATGTGAAATACTTAAAATATAAATTAGTGTTTATATGTATAATAAATATAAAAATGACTCCAATAACCTAATTTGGATTAATAGATATATAGTTGATCTATTTTGACATTAAAATAAGTTTTGATAGTTAGTTAAAATTAATAAATATTTATACAAAAAGCGATGTTTTAAACTAAAATGAATTTTTTTACTATTCATCATAACATAAAACATCTAATTACAATCCCATAAATTAACCATATGGAGGTTTTTACATTCCAAATTAAATAAATAATGTTTATTTTGGAAAAAAATTACAAAGTTGTAAACATTTTGTTTCAAAATACGTACGCCATTAAAAGGAGTTAAAAGTCTGTTCTGTGTGTAACAAAATCTAACTCATTATTATGGGTATCATAATCATAACATGGCTTTGTGTGTAAATAAATAGAGAAAAAATAAATTTCATTTTCAAAATGAAAACATTTTAATGAATTGAAGGTAACATTATGCTCTCTCATTAACTTATAAATACGAAGCCAGGTCCACAGATTACAATATGGGCATGAAATCTAGGCCAACACTTAATATGATTAACATGTATTAAGTTTTACACATACCACTATGTAAAATTTCTTCATGTTCACTCATACCATTGTGGGAATATAATCAGGTTCACACATTTCACATGTACTCATTAGTTATCCATATATAACTAAGGAATTTGGGGGAGATATAGGTCACATGTGTCTCATAATTAAAAGAATATAAATGTGTTCCAAAAGATCAAAAACCATTCATCATATTATAATCCATGAAAATAGATGAGCCTCCTAAAAAATTCATCATTTCCAGACACATAAAAATAAATGGTTTTCTTGAAACATTGATTATATAATAACACATGAAAAAAATGTGTTTAATGAAAAATTATTCATATCAAAACTGATGTAAATAAATGGGTTTCATAAATATTTTATCATACCTTAACTTAGAGAAATAGAAAGGGTATCAAAAACAACATTAATTTATAAAAAAAATATTTCAAAAAAATTTAGATTGGTTTTCCTGGATCATAATCCCAATAAAAAAAATTAAAATCAAATTATATAATTGTTGATAGAAAATAATTTTGAATGATCACTGGGAAATTGTTTTAATAAAATTATTATTCCCCTTTGAAATAAACTTTTGAAAAATAAAAAGTGTTAAAAATAAATTTCATTGAAAATAAACATGGAAAATATTAATGGAAGTATAAAATAACATATTAGATATTTTAGGATTAAATTAAATTTTCGTTTTGAAAAATAAGTTTTTAGAACATAAAAAATATTAGAAATACAATTCTTTCAAAATATATATGTAAACATATAAAAGATTCATTTAATATTATTTAAAACATTTCATTTTGAAAAGAACGTTTTAATTTTTTTATCAAAAAATCATAAACATAATTATTTTCTTCAAAATCATATAATTATTAATAACCAACGAATATTATAAATGAGTATTTAAAATATTCATTGGCCATGACAATGGAAAATAAATTTTATGTCATAAACATTAATACTAAGAACCCATTAACATTTTTGGTAATAGCCTAATGAGAGTTATATTTAAAATTAGATAAATATTACTTTAATAATTTTTTAAAAAGTAAAAGACGGGTTAATTATATTTTATACAATCAAGTAGAAACATTATAAAAATTGAACATTTTTATAAATCATGTATACTAAAGAGAAAGGTTATTTGACCGATGTGAATAATTAAGAAGATTTTTTCATAGAAACATTGTTTTGGTATATTGATAACATAAAGACATAAAATTAATGTAATAAATGGGTTATAATTAAATAAAAATATGATATTACAACTTAGAAGGTTATTTTGTAATATATCATAAGATTTATTTATAAAAAGAATAATTAGAAACAATCCTAATAAAAAAATTAGTTTGTAACATCAACCCAATTCATCATTGGTGTCATTTGAATCATATAACCCTTAAAAGATAACATAAATTGAAACTATTAATATCCTGAAATTTTTAGTTTAATGATATAAAATGTTAATGGGTTAGTATATACACATCATACAATAAGGTATGTGCATAAAATAACATTTGTTCGAAAAAATGAAAATTTAGACGAAAATCTATTATCAATTTGGTAACATTTCTACTATAATACCCCTGAAAGACAAATACTATAGTTAATGTTTAAATACATATAATTTTCTTTATAATCCTCATAAAATAAATTCATGTTTATTAACAACACCACATAAAATAAAAATTGGTTGAATATGGCATGTCTCACAATGATGTAAAAAGTTATAGAAAAATCCATCACTATAAGTCTCGACTTCATTAGAAAAATTGTCAATGTACCATAAATTAAATAAAAGTTTATTTAATATATATAAATATATATCATACCGTATACTATTTAATTAATTAATTTTTAATGTTTTATTGACAATTCCTCGTTAAAATCATTTTTCAGGCTATAACTGTTATGTTTTTCAAATATGTTTTGAATTATTATTTTTGATTCTCATAATTATATCATAATTAAATCATATCCACAATTCTAAACATGATATAAATTTAATATATTTTTAATATATATTTGTTTAATGTAATAAAAAAATGTTATAAAAATAAAATGCAATATACAATTCATGGATACGATATGTCGTTCATACACTTGAATGTTGTTTCAATTTTCATGAAGGATGAAATGGAAAAAGTTAAATAATATATTACCATTAAAGAATGATTTTTTATTCATCTATATCACATATTTTTAATTAAAAATAACATTATTACTTTCTATGGAAATCATGCATGAAGAAAAAATAATATTGCTTCGTGAGGTGATAGTTCAACATACAAAAAAGAAACATTGTCATATCCCCCATGAAACAGAAATTAAAATGGTCTGTATGATTATAAATTTCTAGAAGTAATTTTATATTAATAATTTAATAGATATATATATAGTATATTCATCATCATCCCAAACCATGAGCGATGTTGACAAAAATCATGTCACATTTGTTTGTGTGGTACTAGTCTTTTGAACACAAAAGTGACATTAATGTTTATCATATATAAGAAGAGGAGATAGAATTAGGTCGTTGCCATATTATAATTAAATATTAGTATATTTAAAATAATTTGGAATTTATTTTATTTTTTTTAAAAAATAATTGATGTTGGTGGAAAAAGAAATAAAATAAAATGCTTGGTTAGAAGCACTACCTCTACTTTAGATTGAATATTTTGGATTGTAGAAGAATACATACAAGGATAAATTTCTGACCAAATATAAGGATTATAGAACTAGATTTAGGTTTTCACAATGCTATTTTTGAAGTTATTTTTCAAACCAAATATTTTTATAAGTTTGAATATAATAGTATAGTGTGTGGCATTTCATCAGTGAGGTGAGTGGAATAATTGTAATTTTTGAGAAGAAAAATGTGTACCCACATTTTTTACAGGCCAAAAGGCTACAGATTAGTTTATTTGAGAACCTTAGATATTAAAATTTGTATATATGGAAATCCAATTGCTATATAAAAACATTCTAAATTATTGTTATTCCTTATATATAATGTTAAACCCTTGGTAAACAATTTCCACATTGACTGCAATAATTAATATTTACTTATTTTACAAATAAAAATGTTCCAAAATAATGTTTATATTATTAGAAAATATAAATTTTGAATCGAAATAATTAATATTTACTTATTTTAAAAATAAAAATGTTCCAAAATTATGTTTATATTATTACAAAATATAAATTTTGATCATTATAAATATATAATACATTTTCCCTGTTTTACTCATAGATTTTTCTAAATTTAATTTAAAATTAATCTTATAAATATAACAATAAATAAGTTTTTCAATGGGTATATTTTCAGATGATTAATAAAATTAGATAAAAAATAAATATGAATACTATTAGAATTACATAAATAGAAATAATAGAAATATAATTGATATTATATTACTTTTGAAACCATATTAAGATATTTTTTTTTTAATTTTTTAGAATTTGTAAAGGAACAAAATTTATAATAAAATCCATTATTTTTAACTTTTTATTGAGAAGTTTATCTTTTCAAATAATTAACATAAAATCACTCTAAAAGGAATTAGATGCATTTTTTTAAATTAAATTTTATTTTTTAAAATCTTTTTTTTATGTGGAAAATTTAATTTTAAAATAACTGTTCTAAATGCGACAATAATAATTTATAGTTTTTAAATGCAAAATTGGATATATTATTATCTCTTTTATATGATACACATTTGTTGAATTTTAAACATGTGAATGAATATAATATATATTTATATATATCATTAAAATAATTCACAAAACGTTATTTTATTGAATTATTATTGTAAAAAACAATTTAGAACCTAAAAATAGTTTTCTATAAACATATTTCCTTTTTCCAAATGGTTTATATTTTCATTTATACCGAAGAATTCATTATATATACATGTTTAAACCATATATTTTCATAATTTTGTTAATACTATTCATAGAAACCTCTTCAATATCATGGTGATGACTATCAAATTAAATAATAATATTATAATATTATATCGTGTTTTGTAAACACTCATTATTGCATGTAACACAAGTTAAACTCGGTGTTTTATGCAATGATAAATATTAAAAATATTAAATTTATATGATATATATATATATATATATAATTTTCTTTTCACATTCTATATAACAGACCTAGCCTTTTACACATATTAATACATTAGTTTTAGCATAATAAACCTTCAAATACAACTATGGATCATAAATTCTAGTTTTTTTGGAACATTTGATACATAATTAGAAAACATGAAACTAAAATAATAAAATATTTTTTTTCTTCATAATGAGGTACTAAAATTATTTGATATTATATATATATATAATACCCTGGGTAACATGGGAATAGTGGAATGAGCTTAAAATTTTCGTGAGGATATAAACATAGAAATAAAGCATAACATGTGGGTTATAAGGAATAACGTGCTGACATAAAAAACCATGAATAAACATAATGAAGAATAACTTGTGTAACATGATATCATGTAACCATGTAATCAAAGAAAAATGTAGACAACATAAAACATGATTTAATCATGATAAAATCATAACTTATAAGAACATTTCACGTGTAGGATCATGAGTAAAGGCTAACCGCCAAGACCATTACACATGGTGGTGAAAGTCCCCAAAAGGATTCAAGTTCATTCAGTATTACAATATGACTTCTCAAGAGAATAAACATTAACAAATTAATTAGAGATCTATCTAGTTTCGTCCATCATAATATTTGTATGCATATGTGTCTGATATGATGAATCATACATAAAATATAAATCTAAGGATTTACTATAAAAAAAGGTGTAACAACCCAGGATTTCATAGTGTGTTATTTCATAAAAATAATTCAATAACTTGCACTACACGCAACACCGAGTTCAATCACACCATGACGTACATAAAAAAAAGCCATTAAAAGAGGTCATGAATAGTATTAACTACATTTTGAACTTTATATAATCCTTATAATTTTAGAATCCCTATTATGTGTTTCTTAGTCATAATGCAAGAACAGATTCATTTTCAGTATTGCACTTTTATCAACTTTTAATAGTGAAACCTTTTTAAATAAAATATTTTAAACTATCTGAATAAATTGGGACATCAAAAAATTTAAAATGAAACAACCCAAGCTTCCACGATACGCTTTCCTTTGAATAAAATAGTAGCGTGTTTTGTACGCAACCTTGAGTTTTAACACACGCCACAACCAATCAAACTAGCCGTTATGAATAGTAATACCTAAATTTTGAAATTATATATATTTTATATTTTAAAATGGACTTCATTTTTGGATTCGGAATATCGAATTTATCCTAAGGTGAAATTTTGGTACTTTTCGGATAACTTTCATATTTTGATGAATAGTGAAAATTACTAAATTTTAATTAAAAATAACTTTTTTAATCAAAATAATTAATAGTGATAAATTGTGAATTTGAGTGGTTTTAAAGTATATTTAGAATATATTTTTAGCATTTAATATAATGTTGGTAATTGGACATAATTTTACAATTAAACCGAACATAAACAAGTGTCAATCTTTTGATAGTTATTACCTCTTAAAAACACGCTTTTTGTTTTGACAGCGGGAATTAATTTTAAATTAATTTCTGCCACTTCTGTGTTTTGAATTTAGAAAAATGGATTCCATATTTGGAATCAGGATGTCCAAATTTTGTAAATAGGTAACTTTTATTTTTAGACATTTTGAATAATTACTGTGGTAAATATTTTATTTACCATGGTTAAGGGTGAATATGGTAAATAAGGGTTAAAAAATAATATTATAATAATACAAAATTACCCTAAAACGTGTCCTAACCTTATTGGTGGACACATACCCGACCTTGGGCATCCTTGGGTCGATTTGGGGACCCCTTGGAGCCACTTGTATGTGGTAGGGACACATTATATTAATAAAGTTAAAATAAAAATAAAAATGGCATAAGCTTACATCTTTTAGAAGAACAATTTTTACATAAGGTTATACATGTTGGATTTTCGATTATAAATATTAATTAGAAATCTAAAACTATTTCCTACATAATGATATTTTATTTATAATTTTTAGACATCAAATAAGTTAAATTATTAATGACACAATAATGATGCAATGTTTACCTCATTAATAAATCATTTAAATAAATAAGATTATAATGACTAAAATATTATATAAAACCTGTCCAATTCTTATTGGTTGATGTTATTTAGAATATGCGTCATCTTAACTACGACCTCAATGAATTTTGGACCATTATAAACCGAATATAATTATATTATAAAGTAATACTTTCACACTTTCCTAAAGAGCCCCTCCTCTCCCTTATAAAAGGAGACCACTTCTACTCATTCCTCACACCTCTCAAGCCACTTGGCTCGTCCAAAACCTGCCCAAATAAGCTCCCCACATCCCTCTCCTCCTCCTTGAAGCTTCCCCTTAGGCAGAAATCATTTCAAGAAGTTGTTTGGTTCCAACCAAAGTGAGTTACCTAAATTAAAGGTAACGATTTCTCTTAAATTATTTTCATTTATTTTGCTTCTCCAACCCCCAAAGTCTTTTTATTTCCTTTCTTTTGTAACAACAAAAGTATCCTCAATATACTAGGATGTTTTTATAAGAAGGATTCGAACTACACATACACACACCTCCATCTAATGGATGATGAACATAATGTTTCTGTGAATGGCAAACTAACGCCTCACGAAACGATGATTGTTCAAATACATCTTACCGCCTCTCATGGTGGCCATTATGATGGCACTGTAATTAAGTGTGATATTAATGATACATATTTTATATATAACCATCGGTAATTCCATTTTATTTCATACCATTATTCGTTTCATGTTGTATATACGTATGAATATTTAATTTGAGGAAGTGCGGACTACCGCCCCCTTAAAATGATATGACTCGTTCATACCACACATGGAACGTATAAAGAATGGTGTTAATGAACATAAGTAACATATATAAAATATTATATTATACTGGAATAATAATATACCTATGTATCATTTGGATTCAATTATTTTAAAATGAAAAATTAAATGGAAGTAGCGTTCGTGCGTACGTACGGACTACCGTCTCCACGAACACGATGAGATCCATCCTCCATCATATCCATTCAAGTCTTATTCTTATTTTAGGGATAAAAATAATGTCAATATCATTATGATTATGAATAAGATATAACATATCCATTACAGACATGTCTTACGTAACCAAACATTTAAGAAGAACGAATCGATTATCACCCGAAACGACGATAATACTAAGATATTATTAATAAAGCAATGTTAAAAGATCATATATGATATCATATTGATGTATATGATTATTGTATAATTTAATAAATGTTTTAATTATTATACATGAGGTTAACATACCATCGACTAAGGGAAAGTTCAAGGTAAGGGATTTTCTTATCTCACTTTCAACTCCATGAGATTTCCATTGTTCGCCACTAAATTATTGAAAGTGGTGTATTGTGTACGGCCATTTGATATATATTATCATGATTCTCTTTATATTAATGTTATTCTTTAAATCCTTTTGGTGGTTATTAACATTTGGCCATACGACTCAGTTGATTAACGTGGTAAGGAGTTTCTTATCTCACTCTTAATTTCGTGAGAATTCCATTGTTCACCACTTAATTATTACATGTTGTGTATGTGTACTGCCCATGATTGTATTCATTGTGTAATATACATTAATTTATGGGTACTTACATAGTCATGGTATGATCCTTCTTTCATAGTTTTATGTTTCGTATGTTACCAAATCGATAAGGGAATTTGACATTTCAATTTCCACTCATTCGGCTTTACGCATATTTCATTGATTATATTACTCCAAGATTATGTGTGGAATCACTATTCATTTGATTATGTCATAATTTCCACTCCCCTTCCTGTGGATATAATTTAGATACAAATAATCACTCTATTGATAATTCTCAAGTCATTAATATGAATTTGATAAGAGTAATTTTAACTCTTTCACCATTTGTTGAGTTAAACATCCAATTCGTTGGTGTTGTTTCTACAAGAATATGTGTGAATATCCTTTGATTGTTTTACACTGAATATTCAATCATATATTGTGTATTTATATTTTCACACATAATTATGTCATTGATTTATCCTTAACCTAAGGATACGACCTTTATGAGAGATTTCATCTCAATTTACATTCAATTGGGACTTCTTTGTTGATATACACCAAATCACTTTTATGTGGTGTATATAATGTACTTTGACATAGTATATCATGAATCCCTTTATTCTCATGATATTACAAAGTTTTGATTACCTCAATTATTTGTACTCAAGTGTCTCTCTTTTGGTTAGAATCTCTAACCAAAATACCATTTTAAAATGTTTTAAAGACTTATTCTTCTAAATCTTGCTCATTAATGTCCATGTTTTAAAAAATGGTTTTAAGGATTTATTTATATGGACATTAAAGTTTTAAAATTAAAACTCCTTTTTAATGTTTCAAAGTGGTATGTGACACTTTGATTCAAAAATCTATTTTTAAATGGCTTCTTGACAAATAGTGTGACTTTTAAATGATTTCAAGAAAAGGGGGATATTTCCCTCAAATAGTTTTGATGATTATTTTCATCTATGTCAACATCCTTCATTATTCATGATTGAGGTTAATGTGATACAATACAATCTTCCATATTGTATCAAATGAGTTATGTTTGACTGTGGATGTTCTATTTTTATACCATTCATGGTTTGTGGTTAAAGTATTGACATTTCTTATGCTAGTTTTAATACAAATGTTTATTTTATGCTTAAACCTATTCATATGAGGAATGCATTGGACTTAATAAGTGACGGGTGGAGCCCGCTATAGCTCCTTGATGCATCGGTAGGTCTCATGAGACAAACTAGTGTCTTGGCACAAGGCCTTGGCAATATCTTATTTGTAGTCTTGGCACGAGGCCTTGGCTATGTGGTTATAATAGTCTGCCATTATGCATTCCATCATTATGAAAGTGGATATTGATATCGCATGTGATCATTCGACTAGTAGAATATCCATGTGAGTTAGTAAATGGCATTATTTCATTTTACCTTTGCCATTTTATGCTGAAGTTCAAGTTTAAAAGGCTTTTGTTTAGTTATAAATTTCCTTAAGTGTTTATGCTTATTTATGAAAGCTTCTGCTATAATGTTATCCTTACTGAGCATCTGAGCTCACCCCTTTCAATGTTTTATTTTTTTCCCAGGATTATGAAGAAGTAATTTATGAATGACCTGCAGGGATAGTATGAGGGGATATGAAGACAAGATGTTTTTTTATGATGTAATGTAAAAATTTATGGATGTATATAGTTATTCCAAGGCTACTAAACTAATCGGTCTTTCGAGACTTGATCTTTCTCGTGATCATGCCAATGTTATGTAATAATGCACCGACTCTAGGTAATTAGGGTCGGGGCGTTACAGTTGGTATCAGAGGAGGTTTAGTACAAACCATGGTAGCTAGATTTAGATAAACTCTGATTAGAGCACGTAGACCTAAGATGAACTTTGAGGATTATTATAAAAGAACTTCCTAGAATTTTGGTATT
Organism: Viscum album; assembly: GCA_963277665.1. Taxonomy (NCBI): domain Eukaryota; kingdom Viridiplantae; phylum Streptophyta; class Magnoliopsida; order Santalales; family Viscaceae; genus Viscum; species Viscum album. The sequence goes on from OY728158.1 coordinate 440,468,057, forward strand.
GTAGAGATTTTGTGAGTTTTCCGAGCAATACATCCCTGTCTGGATACGAGCAGGTAGAGGTGGCTCTGGCACAGATGTACCTAGGGGTAAAACCCGAAAACACCGCTTTGAGCTAGACTCGAACGGGAACTGGTGCACGACAACGGGCCTTGCTGCACTCTTGGTTACGACACTCCCGGGGGATATTCTTAGGATAATTTACATTTTCTTTACAAACCGATTTAAGTAATATATATATAAGATGAGAGTAAATGAACATGGTTAATCCTAATATGTTTCAAATTTAGAATATGGTGACATTTTAATCTCTAAATGATTTTACGACTACTATTACTCACACAATGCTTTTTGGTTTTAGTCAATGGCTGGATTCCAAGGAAGTCATAGTGACTTTGAGAATGATGTACAAGGTGGGAACGGTGGTGGCGATGAGCAACAAAATGGAATATTGATAGGCGTAAAATATATCGTCTTTATGCCAAATCAGTTTTCCAAAAATATGATCAACAACATATATATTAACCAACTCCCAGACTCAACAAGGAAGAGAAAGGTGATAAATGATAAGATCTCCAGCAATGGAGACCATGGAGAAAAGAAACCTCAATTTTCATCATGCAGGAAATGTGGAAAGAGACACCCAGGAAAGTGTCTCAATGGGACAACGAAATGTTTTACGTGCGGGAAGGAAGGACAGAAAGTGAAGAATTGCCGAAGAAAAATGAAGAGTACTATAGAAGAAGATAAAAATGGTCCCAAGAGTCCATTTATAGTCATTTGCCGTAAATGTAGGGGACCTGGCCATTACCCGAGTGAATTTCCTATTCTATATGATATTTTCTTGGTCAAAGAAGAAGCTATGTGGAAATAAATGGCTGGAGAAAAATTTAAAAAGTATTAGCACTCCTTGTTGATTGGTTTACTTTGGAATAATTTTCTCTTGTATTTGTAACCCCGCAGTTTGCCATGTGAGAATGATATTTGAGGAAGAATTGTCTCTTCTCTTGTGGATATAGGTATAAATAACCATTTGGTTTTATATGATCATTGGGGTTTGAGAAAATGATAAGTTATCATAATTTGGGATAAAAATGCAAAGTATGATATAACACTTGTGGTTAAATTATGTTATTTTGAGGAATTTATCTCATTTTGGTAATATTATAAAATATAGTTTTTGAAAAAGGACAACACGTAGACCGTGTGACAACCCATCGCGTCGGACAAAGCTGTGGGAATCGAACCCACAATCAAAGTGCGATTGGGATTTATCGCCTACCACTGGACTACGTGAAGTCCCTGGTTAGTGTGACTATTTTTTTTGTTAAATGATTTTATTGATCAATAATAAGATGATTTGGGTTCTTATTTCTTATCAAATGAATACCCTTGGTATAGGAAAATGATTTGGTGATTAAGTGATAAATGTTATTTTGGAAGATGTTCGTTTTGTTAGGAACACTATATGCTCAAGGAAAATAGAATACAATGAGGTTTCATTTGTAGAGTAATGGTGGATTTTTATCTACGTTTTTATTGTTGATTTATAGTGATTTGGGTTATTTATGGAAATGATTAACCTATAACAGAGAATATGTGATGATGTTAATTACTTTTAAGTATGTGACTTTAAGAGTATTTGATGTCATTTGGAGATACAATGTAACATGGGAGACTACATAATCAAATTCTTCTATGTTTTGGGTTTCAATATTAGTTTGGATTATATTAAAGGATTATAAAGACAATTCGTTATTGAATGGTATCTATTTAACTTTGGGGTATTGTTGGTTTAATTTTAGAAATTAAGATTAGTGCATATTTATCTCAATGAATATCCTTTTGGGGGATCATTAGATCATTCACTAACCATTTTGGTTTTGATTAATCTTCAAAGACAATGTAAATATATGGTTTATCCTACATGGATCATGTGATTCTATATAAGTTTATTCTAGTTCTTCCAGTGTGACCAAGTCTTCTTGAATACTCATAGTTTAAAAAAATTTGAGTTAGTGGTGGAAATTTATTAAAGAATGAAAATCTACTTAAAATTTAAGTATATCTCATAATGTTCTTAGTCAATATCATAAATGAATTCCCCTTCCTTATGTAATGTAACTTTAAAAAAAAATGTTGTCCTAGATGGTACATTAAATCATCACTAATTTATGGCTTTGGGATTGTTGGCCTTTTCATAGCCATGTTCTCTACCACTCTCCATCAGATAATTGATGGTTAGATTTATCTTCCATATCCATATTTTCCTACATGGAACCCTAGTATGTGTTATTTTCGGTAATCTTCATACTTTACACTCTTTATTTTAAATAGAGGCCTCATTAATTCATTTTTCGATGTGGGATTTCAAATAAGATATTTTGAAACATCAAAAATGTGTTATCCCAATACCCTATGTTTTCTTGGACCGATGGTATTTCAAATCATCATAGATTTATGAGTTTAAGGACCTCAATTTTATACTTGTTTGTGATTGATGACCTCAATCACTACCTATAAATATTTACGTTTTTCCTCCAATTATATGTCTCTAATTGCCACCAATGTTCACCTAATCGAGATCATAATTTTGTGGTGACCCTTTCATTTCTATTTTCCTTATATTAAGACTAAATTTTAGTAACCCAATTTCCGATGTGGGTTTTCCCACAAATATATTTTCAACTTTGAACCTTTTATTTTCGAAGAACAATTTCAAATTGCGAGGACGCAATTTATTGAAGGAGGGGAGAATGTAACACCCAAGGATTTCATAGTGTGTTATTTCTTAAAAATAATTCAATAACTTGCACTACCCGCAACACCGAGTTCAATCACACCATGATGTACAAAAAAAATCCATTAAAAGAGGTCATGAAAAGTATTAACTACATTTTGAACTTTATATAATCCTTATAATTTTAGAATCCCTATTATGAGTTTCTTAGTCATAATGCAAGAACAGATTCATTTTCACTATTGCACTTTTATCAACTTTTAATAGTGAAACCTTTTTAAATAAAATATTTTAAACTATCTGAATAAATTGGGACATCAAAAAATTTAAAATGAAACATCCCAAGCTTCCACGGTACGCTTTCCTTTGAATAAAATAGTAGCGTGTGTTGTACGCAACCTTGAGTTTTAACACACGCCACAACCAATCAAACTAGCCGTTATGAATAGTAATATCTAAATTTTGAAATTATATATATTTTATATTTTAAAATGGACTTCATTTTTGGATTTGGAATATCGAATTTAGCCTAAGGTGAAATTTTGGTACTTTTCAGACAACTTTCATATTTTGATGAATAGTGAAAATTACTAAATTTTAATTAAAAACAACTTTTTTAATCAAAATAATTAATAGTGGTAAATTGTGAATTTGAGTGGTTTTAAAGTATATTTAGAATATATTTTTACCATTTAATATAATGTTGGTCATTGGACATAATTTTACAATTAAACCGAACATAAACAAGTGTCAATCTTTTGATAGTTATTACCTCTTAAAAACACGCTTTTTGTTTTGACAGCGGGAATTAATTTTAAATTAATTTCTGCCACTTCTGTGTTTTGAATTTAGAAAAATGGATTCCATATTTGGAATCAGGATTTCCAAATTGTGTAAATAGGTAACTTTTATTTTTAGACATTTTGAATAATTACTGTGGTAAATATTTTATTTACCATGGTTAATGGTAAATCCGGTAAATAAGGGTTAAAAAATAATATTATAATAATACAAAATTACCCTAAAACGTGTCCTAACCTTATTGGTGGAAACATACCCGACCATGGGCATCCTTGGGTCGATTTGGGGACCCCTTGGAGCCACTTGTATGTGGTAGGGACACATTATATTAATAAAGTTAAAATAAAAATAAAAATGGCATAAGCTTACATATTTTAGAAGAACAATTTTTACATAGGGTTATACATGTTGGATTTTCGATTATAATTATTCATTAGAAATCTAAAAAGCTTTCCTACATAATGATATTTTATTTATAATTTTTAGACATCAAATAAGTTAAATTATTAATGACACAATAATGATGCAATGTTTACCTCATTAATAAATCATTTAAATAAATAAGATTATAATGATTAAAATATTATCTAAAACCTGTCCAATTCTTATTGGTTGATGTTATTTAGAATATGAGTCATCTTATATTCGACCTCAATGATTTTTGGACCATTATAAACCGAATATAATTATATTATAAAGTAATACTTTCACTCTTTCCTAAAGAGCCCCTCCTCTCCCTTATAAAAGGAGACCACTTCTACTCATTCCTCACACCTCTCAAGCCACTTGGCTCGTCCGAACCCTGCCCAAATAAGCTCCCCACATCCCTATCCTCCTTCTTGAAGCTTCCCCTTAGGCATAAAGCATTTCAAGAAGTCCTTTGGTTCCAACCAAAGTGATTTACCTAAAATAAAGGTAACGATTTCTCTTAAATTATTTTCATTTATTTTGCTTCTCCAAACCCCAAAATCTTTTTATTTCCTTTCTTTTGTAACAAAAAAAGTATCCTCAATATACTAGGATGTTTTTATAAGAAGGATTCGAACTACACATACACACACCTCCATCTAATGGATGATGAACATAATGTTTCTGTGAATGGCAAACTAACGCCTCACGAAACGATGATTGTTCAAATACATCTTACCGCCTCTCATGGTGGCCATTATGATGGCAATGTAATTAAGTGTGATATTAATGATACATATTTTATATATAACCTTCTGTAATTCCATTTTATTTCATACCATTATTCGTTTCATGTTGTATATACGTACGAATATTTCATTTGAGGAAGTGCGGACTACCGCCCCCTTAAAATGATATGACTCGTTCATACCACACATGGAACGTATAAAGAATGGTGTTAATGAACATAAGTAACATATATAAAATATTATATTATACTGGAATAATAATATACCTATTTATAATTTGGATTCAATTCTTTTAAAATGAAAAATTAAATGGAAGTAGCGTTCGTGCGTACGTACGGACTACCGTCTCCACGAACACGATGAGATCCATCCTCCATCGTATCCATTCAAGTATTATTCTTATTTTAGGGATAAAAATAATGTTAATATCATTCTGATTACGAATAAGATATAATATATCCATTACAAACATGTCTTACGTAACCAAACATTTAAGAAGAACAAATCGATTATCACCCGAAACGACGATAATACTAAGATATTATTAATAAAGCAATGTTAAAAGATCATATATGATATCATATTGATGTATATGATTATTTTATAATTTAAGAAATGTTTTAATTATTATACAGGAGGTTAACATACCATCGAATAAGGGAAAGTTCAAGGTAAGGGATTTTCTTATCTCACTTTCAACTCCGTGAGATTTCCATTGTTCGCCACTAAATTATTGAAAGTGGTGTATTGTGTACGGCCATTTGATATATATTATCATGATTCTCTTTATGTTCATGTTATTCTGTAAATAATTTTGGTGGTTATTAACTTTTGTCCATACGACTCAGTTGATTAACGTGGTAAGGAGTTTCTTATCTCACTCTTAATTTCGTGAGAATTCCATTATTCACCACTTAATTATTACATGTGGTGTATGTGTACTGCCCATGATTGTATTCATTGTGTAATATACATTAATTTATGGGTACTTAAATAGTCATGGTATGATCCTTCTTTCATAGTTGTATGTTTCGTAAGTTACCAAATCGATAAGAGAATTTGACATTTCAATTTCCACTCATTCGGCTTTACGCATATTTCATTGATTATATTACTCCAAGATTATGTGTGGAATCACTATTCATTTGATTATGTCATAATTTCCACTCCCCTTCCTGTGGATATACTTTTGATACACATAACCACTCTATTGATAATTCTCAAGTCATTAATATGAATTTGATAAGAGTAATTTTAACTCTTTCACCATTTGTTGAGTTGAACATCCAATTCGTTGGTGTTGTTTCTACAAGAATATGTGTGAATATCCTTTGATTGTTTTACACTAAATATTCAATCATATATAGTGTATTTATATTTTCACACATAATTATGTCATTTATTTATCCTTAACCTAAGGATACGACCTTTATGAGAGATTTCATCTCAATTTACATTCAATTGGGACTTCTTTGTTGATATACACCAAATCACTTTTATGTGGTGTATATAATGTACTTTGACATAGTATATCATGAATCCCTTTATTCTCATGATATTACAAAGTTTTGATTACCTCAATTATTTTTACTCAAGTGTCTCTCTTTTGGTAAGAATCTCTAACCAAAATACCATTTTAAAATGTTTTAAAGACTTATTCTTCTAAATCTTGCTCATTAATTTCCATGTTTTAAAAAATGGTTTTAAGGATTTATTTATATGGACATTAAAGTTTTAAAATTAAAACTCCTTTTTAAAGTTTCAAAGTAGTATGGGACACTTTGATTCAAAAATCTATTTTTAAATGGCTTCTTGACAAATAGTGTGACTTTTAAATGATTTCAAGAAAAGGGGGATATTTCCCTCAAATAGTTTTGATGATTATTTTCATCTATGTCAACATCCATCATTATTCATGATTGAGGTTAATGTGATACAATACAATCTTCCATATTGTATCAAATGAGTTATGTTTGACTGTGGATGTTCTGTTTTTATACCATTCATGGTTTGTGGTTAAAGTATTGACATTTCGTATGCTAGTTTTAATACGAATGTTTATTTTATGCTTAAAACTATTCATATGAGGAATGCATTGGACTTAATAAGTGACGGGTGGAGCCCGCTATAGCTCCTCGATGCATCGGTAGGTCTCATGAGACAAACTAGTGTCTTGGCACAAGGCCTTGGCAAAATCTTATTTGTAGTCTTGGTACGAGGCCTTGGCTATGTGGTTATAATAGTCTGGCATTATGCATTCCATCATTTTGAAAGTGGATATTGATATTGCATGTGATCATTCGACTAGTAGAATATCCATGTGAGTAAGTAAATGTCATTATTTCATTTTACCTTTGCCATTTTATGCTGAAGTTCAAGTTTAAAAGGCTTTTGTTTTAGTTATAAATTGCCTTAAGTGTTTATGCTTATTTATGAAAGCTTCTGCTATAATGTTATCCTTACTGAGCATCTGAGCTCACCCCTTTCAATGTTTTATTTTTTTCCCAGGATTATGAAGATGTAATTTATGAATGACCTGCAGGGATAGTATGAGGGGATATGAAGACAAGATGTTTTTTTATGATGTAATGTAAAAATTGATGGATGTATCTAGTTATTACAAGGCTACTAAACTAATCGGTCTTTCTAGACTTGATCTTTCTCGTGATCATGCCAATGTTATGTAATAATGCACCGACTCTAGGTAATTAGGGTCGGGGCGTTACAAAAGGGGTATCAAAATCGTGTCATAAAGTATAAAAAATGGGTGGATCATAATGGTGTCCATGATAGAATGTATTTAAATGATAAATGGAAATTCATTGGGTAAAATAGGAATATATCATGATAAATTATGTCCAATGTAATTGAAAAATTGGTAGAATTCAATTTAAGAAATATTATAACAGATTCACTTTCTTGCAGTTTAATGGTATAATTTTAATGGTTATTTAAAATGATAAAGGAATAATTTTTTATAAAACAATAAATGGACAAAGATAGTTTCCCAATTTAAAATTAATTTTTTGACAAAAATAATGGTGTCTTGAAAAATATTATGAATTTCATATGTAAATAGGTATGAAATCAGGATGATTGATTCAATTTTTCATGCTTATCGTGGTAAATTGAGAAGGAAACCTTTTTAAAACATGTATTTCCAAATAAAAGAATGATGATATGATCGGGATACACGATTTTGTAACACATAAATAGAAATTTTAATATGTAAATAAATAATAAATAATAAATACATTGGGGTAAAGATAGATAAAGCATAACCTGGAGGAAAAAATTGAGGTTTGGAAATAATCCCTTACCATATGTCCGAAACTATTCTTCACATGGTCCTAATGTCCCGGATTAAAAATTAGTTACATTAATGAAATAAGTAATGGTATAATAAATAATTATTAGATCAATTATAATTTTAATAAGTCTCATTTATGTCTTTTTTAATGAGTTATAAGATACACTTTCATCATTCGAGAATGTTTGTATCCTTGGTTTTCATGATCAATTTATTTATTTACATGTACAGAATATCATGAAAAACTAGAGTAATAGTCTAGAATTAAAATTTAATGTTATTAATGAAAATTAATAATATTCTGTGGTCTTATATATCATTGTTTTTGAGATATAAGGATAAATGATTAGATAAAACATCAATGATAACCATAAAGATTTTTTTGGCTTTTTTTGACCATCGTGAACTAGTTTTTTTATTAATTCATATTAAATATATTTACTAGTTTAAAAAAATTAAATAATATATAAAACATATATTATTATTTTTTAACGAATAAAAATAGATTTATTACCATCCATTAAGGATTTAATTGAAATTTAAAATTTTTCATCCATGAATGCGATAAATCTACACATCGTGGAAAATGATTCCATTTTCTGAACTAAATAGACATAGAAGAGAAATGAAGATGGGCTATTCCATTAACCCAATAAAGTTAGAGTGTATAAAAGATAATATATTTATCATTTCATATTTAGCATTTGAGTTTAAGAGAATAAAATAAAAGAAAATTTGAAGAGAATAATTAAAAACAAAAGAGGATTTTTCCTCTTGAAATCCTTCTCCTTGAGAACCTCCTTGAGGAAAATGAATTTGGTATTTTATTAAGACCAGAGGCTCTTATATGTGGTTGAGAGACATTAGAATTTTATAGGTATGAATTTTGACAATATTAAAGGCTTTTGATGATAGAGGATAAGTGGTGGTGAGGGGAAGAATTTATATTGGAGGAGAAGGGTGGTTTTTGATTATTTTATTATTTTGTTAAAAAATATAAATAGTATTGAATATTGTGACAAAATACAGTAACTAATTATTTTCAGTTAGAACCAATGGATCTTAAATCATCTATATATCATCCGGAACTCAATAATTCATATATATAGCTTATAATGTAAATTAAATTATTTCACTATTCACCAAAAATTAAACTATTTTAGAAAACAAATATTACCCGTAACCATTTTTAGATGTTTAAAATTTAAAAAATAATTCATTTTTATGAAAATAATTTTATAAATATGACTAATTTAATTTTAAAATAAAATAGTCTTTTACTCAAAAAATATGAATTTAAAAATTATAAGTAATTTTATATGATGTTGAAATATTAAATAAGGTCTCATAAAATTATCTCATAATTATAAGAAAAAATTTATTAATGTATGAGTCCATTTTCTTCGAATAAATTTTATTTTAATTCATTATATTATTTAGAAAATTATAAATTATCCTTTTGGTTTAAAAAAAACATAAAAACATAAGGTTTCATTTCTAAAATATTAATTTACATATTATAAGATATAAATTAATATTATTTTCATTTATAAGATTCCAAAATTTTATTAATAATTTTTTTAGTGGGACTTATATTCTATTTTGTGGGTTAATATTATTAATGGACACATTACTATTCCCATGTTCATGATACTATTCCATTGGTTTAGTTTAGTTAATTTGTTTAAATAAAAATGATTTCTTTCTTAATTATTTATACAGTTTGTATTATGTTATATATGTGATTTTATGTGATTAGTACTATATGAAAAAAATAAGAAGGAAAATTTCATTGATATAATTCTGGGTCTTTACATTCTTCTCCCATTTTGAATTTATACCCTCAAAATTTTATTTTTCAAACAAAGGGTAAAAGAGGTGAGGGTGGTTCTTTGTTAGGTCCACTGGACTAGATAAATTGGGAGTGAATTATGGTATGACATATTAAAACAACTTCCCTTATTGATCTAGTTTCATTGCTAAAAAAACAATCTTCTCTCTTTTTCACGTATAAAAGTACGAATAGAATTTAAAGCATATAGGAGACATGGAAATTTTTACTTGGTTCAACCTCACTAGGATACATTCACATATAATAGAATGGTAATGTGAAGATTTACCAAATCCACTAAAACCAAACTACTGTTTACATGTTTGATGTGGGCCCAGTGTCCCTCCTAGTTTACAACCACTCTAAATTTGAAAGCTCACTACTCTCTCAACTGAAGTGTGCTCACCACTTCTTAAGAATATCCACACACCATTTATTGACTTTCAGGTCCATCATTATCTCAAACTAATGCATTCTATACTTTATGTAGATTCTCTATTGATGTTCCACTATTATCCAATGATGAATACAAATTTACCACAATATTACAAGGTGACCTCAAATATTTCGTGAAACACTTACTGAATCTTGCGTGAAACATTAATGTATTGCACACATGATTCTACCTTGTTCATGAAACCCCCTTTCATGTAAAATCAATATTACTCACAACTCAAATATTACGTGCAACTTTCTAATCTTTCTGGCAACTCAAATTATTTTGTGAAACTCACTTTTCTTAAAATTCTTACGCAATCTGAAGCCTGGATTCACTCTATGTGTTGAGCCCTTCTGAATATGTGGAGACTTCACTTATTTATCGGCATCACAAACCCGTATGTAGAAGATTAAACCTATCGTGCATGATCCTCCTAAAGTTCCCAAAACCCCATTTGATGTTGCATTGGGCCTGTAAGTTTCATTCTAACAACCTCCTATTTCATGCTAATTTCTAATTATTTCTCACACATCATGCCTTTTCCAATTTTAGACATTCTATTCTTGGAAAATTCCTTGTTAATTTTTTTCCAAAACACCATCAATATTTCATGATACTTCCTTTTCCATAAATACGGTTCTTCATTTTATGATTTGTAGACAAAAAAATATTGCAAACACTGTCAAATGGCACCACAATTTTACTGTTTATTTTATACAACCTCTAGATCTTATATTCCTTATTCATGGTTGTTTCCCAACAACAGTTATCAACTATATCTCTAGAAATCGACAATTCACCATGAAAACCTGCTTTGTCAACAGACACATCCAACCCAAAAATGATGCAATGTTGTCTTGAGGGATTTTTTCCAAACAATCCCTACCTTTGGGTTTGTTGAAAACTCTTCTCATAATTATTCTTCACACTTTCATACCAAATTAAAGATTATTTGATTCTCTACAACTACTGGCCTCTTGAGATTCAGATAGTTATCGGTGATTTACTCAACATGTACTCTAAGCTCACATGATCAATTCTCTTGGTGGGAAACATGAGTAATATGAAAAAATTTATCAATTAGTCACTTGATTCTTGAAATAAATTGTTGATACTAGTGCAATAAAACTCTTAATCATTCATTATGAACCACATATTTCGTTCTAACTAATCATGGATCGATCAATTCTAGCATCGTCAGATTCAAAACTCTCGCCCTTATGGGACCACACTTTCTCACCGTTAGTCAAGGAATCCAATGCTCACTATTTTGTGTTTTGAAACTTTGTAAAGAATACATATCATCAAAGTAGGAAAAAACACACCATAGATTGGGGAGAGGGGTCCTATATCTGCACTTTCTCAAGTGTGGGGAGTCGACTGAACACTGTTAGAAAGTCGATGTATCTCAAAAACTACCTTGGGTAAGGCCTTTATTAGAATATCCACATTCTATAGCTCTGTATAAACATAATCCAATTTCACATTACCTTTCTACACATTCCATATGATAAAATGATATTTGATCTCAATGTATATTGTCCACGAGTGATGAAATTGATTTTTTATAAGATTTATTCCACTTGAATTATCACACTGAAATAGGATCAGAGACTTCACTTCAACTCTCATATCCAAGATACTCCATCATCCATAATAACTATGTTTTAGCTAAAGTGAAGGAAATATACATAGCATCATATTTTATCAATGAAATGAAATCATATATCTTTCTCACCCAATAAATATACAATCCAGTAAGATAAAAAGAACATCATAATGTCGATTTATGGTCATATACTGAACCATTCAAATCTGTATCTCTATATCCCAATAACTAAGGCTGGTATTTTTCATTATACATCATATCAAATCCCATTGTGCCCTTGATATAATAAAGTATTATTTTTACTAAAATCATGTGACTTCCCAAGAGATTTATTTTAAACCTCACAACTTAGAATCTGGAAAATGTAATATTAGGTCTTCTCACTATCAAATACAAAATACTTCTAATGATTTACCAATATTATCTCATATTAACTGCGTTTCCATCCTTATATTTGGAATGATTCATTGGGAAGCAACCTGAATTTTCATTTCCTTGTAATTTTCTATTCTAAATCTTCGCAAAACCTCCTTAGAGTATTTGTATTGATAAATGAAAGTGTCATTCTTTCCATATGTCACATATAATCGAAGGAAAAGCGTCAAATCACCAATCATTAAAATTTCAAACTCACATTTAATTAAATCAGAAAATTGTTTGCACTGAGCATCATATGATCCACCAAATATTATCCCATCAATATAAACCAATACTATCATCCATTGATTATTATTTTTGTTGAAATATATATTACAATCTACTCCACGACGCTGAAATCCATACTTCTTCAATTACTACCCATGTCTTGAATACTATGCTCTTGGTGATTGTTTCATCTCATATAGTGCTTTATTCAACTGATAAACAATTTTCTCATCTTCATGAATAAGAAAACCATCCGGCTACTCATTATATACATATTCTTCTAGAACCCCATTTAAAAAATGATGATCTGATGTCCATCTAGAATACTTTTAACATCTGTAGCACTACAAATTTCCAAGAATATTCTAATTTCCTCCATCCTTGAAACACATTAAATTTTTTCATTGATATCAATACCCGCTATCTGGGAGTAAACTGTCAACACAAATTGTTCTTTGTTTGGAATCACTATTTCATCTTCATTTACCATGTAGAGAAAGACCCATTTGTCCCAATGAAATTATTATGTGCTGGCATTGAAAACATATCCCATGTTTGATTCCTATAAATTTTATCTAGATCTTAATTTATAGCTTCAACCATGTACTCATCACTAGCTACATCAGAAAAACATTTCTACTCTACCTAAGATATGAAACATGAATTCTATAATGACTTTGTTTATCTTGTATGAACATGCATTGTCTGATCACCGATGATATTTTTTCTAAGAATTTCATCTTGACTCATTTGTTTTTTTACAAATATAGACTAGTATTCCTCTTGCTCGTCATCATAATCTTCTTCTAAATCAACATTCTCTACTTCTGCTCCCCGTGCATTTCTTTCCTTCACATCACTTTCATCAAGAAACGGTTCACTTTTTTGTTATTTATTTTCTTCATCATCAAATACAGTGACATCATAAATCTTAACTACTTTTCCAGCTACTTATTAAATCAATTATATTCTTTTCATTTTCCAGAATAACTGAGGAATATCCCCTCATCTCCACATGATAGAAATTTCCTTTGTTTTTATTTGTTGAGAACAATGAACTTACATTCAATGATTCGAAAGTATTTCACTATTGGATTCTTTCAGTAGCACATGTTATATATAAATTATCTTTCCTTCAGACATAAAATATTCCTATTAGAAATATAAACATCCATCAATACTTCTTCCTTCCAAAATTTATCTAGAAGACCTTTTTCAATGAGCATTGTTCTGGACATGTTTTTGATGATCTTATTTCTCCTTTAAACCCCTCTATTTTTAAAGAGTTATCACTGTTGACACATGATACCTCATCTCTTGTTTATTTATATTTGTTTCCACCTGACTATTTTTGAATTCCTTATTGTTGTTTGTATGAAACATCATAATTTTCTGTCTTGGAAACCTTTAAAATTCTCTATGATACTGTTTATGAAACTAAAAACTTCTGACGAATGGCAAATAATAAATTCCTAGGAAATTCTTATATAGTCATAAATGAAAATAACATAATACCTCTTCTAGTCAATGTCTATTGGTGAGATAGGTCTACAAACATCAACAAGTACCAATTCAAGAAATTGTGTTTCCCTATTTTCCTTTTCTTTGTATGTCTTCTTAATTTTACAACCTTATTTAAAAGAGTATCATGTATGTTTACAATCACGTGATATCATAGGGAGATCTCTAGCAACATCACACATCACCATATCTTCTAGGTAATGTTGGTATAGATGACCTAGACCTTTATTCCAGACATTGTTTTCATCCACTCGAGACGAAAAGAACTTATATTCTTCTCCACATACAAGTTAGCGATTTTCCTCTGTTCGTTTCTTCTATTGAACCATTGTACTATCTATTCCATTGATGTTACCCATATTACTAGTTAAACATATAGAATACCATGACTCTCATAGTTTACTCACACTATACCAATTGTGACTGAGACCCTCTACTACTAAGACATCATCTAGTCTCATTTATTTTCCCAAAAATCAGGCCTTTCACGAGAAAATAATCATCAGGCCTTAATCATTCCAAAACATGAAAAAATATTCATTTTCATATTCAATGCCTATAACAAGATATTTTTTTCCTTTCATATGTGATGTGAAACCACTCTCTTGGATCCATAATCCAAAATGATTTGATGCTTTAAGGGAAATTTATGCTATTAATACCTTCTCATACTTATTCCTTTTCATCCATTTCATTGAATCGACTCTCAGTGTTGTTTGAAAAACTTTTTATTACATAGATTATGATGGAACAGTTACACCCTATAGTGTTTCAAATCGATTTTGTGTTTTCAGATCACTTTTTTATTCACTAATTTGCTGCTCGAGACTTCTTTGGGTTTTGCTTTGGCACATTCCTCTGCTTGGTTGGTGTACATTTCTAGCCATGTTCCCAAATCCTCCACACCAAAATCAATGACCCTCAAAAATTGTACTATAATATTGATCTCTGTTCGGATTCCACTATTGTTCATGTTACCTTCAGTATCTCTTTCCTATACAACACACATTCTCTGAATGTTGTATTTTTCACACCAATAACACCTGATATAGGGTGCCTTCCTATGTGTCACTTATTCACTGCTAGTTTTCTCTTGGAATATCTAAATATTCTAATTTTTCTTAGTGCCCAAATCAACCTTAAATCTTGGAACATGTTCTTGTATCCTAAATTCATCTTTCATAGCATTTTTGTGGTCAAGCCCCACATTAGTCTAGACACGTGAGCATGGTTATTTCTTCTTTTATACTGGACCAACATTGTTTACATCCTACTTTTCCATTATCTAAGTGATCTATTTTTCTAATGTCATATTCAGAGTCATTATTTTTCATTGATCCTTAACATTTCATCCTAGATTGATATCTTCTTCATCAAGATCCATTATGAGTTTGATTTGTTCAATAACATTGTTGTTCAAACCATTGATCACCCATCTGTATTTTTTAACATTGTGGTTGTACTCATCAATTTTTCCAAATTTCACTAGAAGAGAATAAATAAGATTTTAAATTTGTATCATCAACTCAGACTTTTCTTCTTCATGTTTTTGCATATAGAGTTTAGAATCTTGTACGACTTTGTTGTCTTTGTTTTTTTTTCTCTCAAAAAATCCATCTTTTAAAGATAATATTCTAATTCATCTTATATATTGAATCATCTATCATCTTATTTATCTTATTAATTAGTATTAGTTTCTTCCTTTTTCTGAGAATTACCATCAACTTCCACTATTGATTTTTATCCATGATCTTTTTAGTTATCTATCTCTTCAACCTATTCAACCTCATATGCATTAAAATGGTCACACTCTTGTGAAAAAGGATTCATTTTCTTAAATAAATTTATCTGAAACTTTTTATTTCAATTCATATAGGCTAAAAACTTCTTCATGGAAATTTTGACTTCATATTCATTATCTTCTTGGAAATTCATGGGGCTCTTTTCTGTAAGATTTTCAACCTTTCATCATCGAGAACACACTATTGTATGTTTCCACTTGAACATTCCTTTTTCTATTTGTATACTTAATGATAGGAATGACATCACCTCATTCTTTTCTTCTTTATATTCATGATAGTATTCTATTATAAGCTTCTTCATGTCCTCGAATTACACCTCTTTAGATTTCCCATTTCCCCCAACATCATTGTCATCATTTATCATTTCATATGCTACTAGGGAATTATAAGAGTTATCCTGTGTCAAATCTGTTAGATTATAATCTTCATGAAATGAATCTTTTGTATTGAACCAAGGTGTATGATTCTTCAAGATTTTCTTCACAATAATTATGTCTTCAATGAATTCACGAAGACACAAATGTATTCCACAACATTATTTACCCTGTCATAGAAAGCATCAACAGACTCATTTAGGTTCATTCTCAAATCTTCATACTTTCTCTACATAACTTGTTCCTTTTCCTCTCTTAAATTTGTATCTCCTCAATATATATTCAATATATTAACCACATAACATGTGATATTTTACATGATGTATTTTTCATATAGATAACATTTGATAAGGAACCCCCTAAAGCATTTATTTCATTAACATCAGTATTGAGTTCCCTTCTGTTAGCATCTCATAACACACCACTATTGATGTTGACAGATATACCATGAATCGTTGCAATAAAATCTTCCATTCCCAAAGATCAAAATAATTGTTTCTTATTATTCTTGAATAACTGAAGTTTCTCCCCCCAACTATCAGAACCCCTTTGTAATTGGGGTTCTTCATTAGGAGAGAGAAACACTGATATAAACCTTTCTCTCCTATACCAATTTTTAGGTCTACTATTATATATACATACAGAGGTTGGGGTTGAATCGAGAATGACATATTAAATTAAATTTCCCTTTTGATCATGTTTCCTTGTTAAACAAAATACTCTTCTCTCTATTTCCTATATGAATGTCTGAACAGAAATTAAAGCATTCATAAGATAGTGAAATATTTACTAGGTTCACCCTCATTGGGATACGTCTTAGGAGAATACAATAGAAATGTTATGATGTACTGAATCCCCCTAATGTGAATAGTTATTTAGAAGTT
Organism: Viscum album; assembly: GCA_963277665.1. Classification (NCBI taxonomy): domain Eukaryota; kingdom Viridiplantae; phylum Streptophyta; class Magnoliopsida; order Santalales; family Viscaceae; genus Viscum; species Viscum album. Next base: position 440,485,167 of record OY728158.1, read on the forward strand.
TTAAGTGGAATCACTGTCCCTCCATGTTTACAACCAATCACAATTTGAAATCTCACTACTCTTTCAACTAAATTGTACTCAGTTAATTTTTCTAACATCCACTCACATTTAATATACTTGTAGTTACATTAATTATCTCTAATTAATGAATCCTTCATTTTATGTAGAGTATCTATTGATATTCCACTTTCATCCACTAATGAATAAAACATTACTGCATTATTACTGAGTAACCTCAAATCCTTCGCACAACACTTACTGTGTATTGCATAAAAAATTAATGTAATGCATGCAAGATTCCACCTTTTTCATGGAACACCCCAGGCACGTAACCTCAATCTTCAACATAACTAAAATATTATGAGAAACTTTCTTAGCATGCATGGAACTCAAAATATTTTGTGCAACTCCCATTGAATAAATTCTTATTGAAATTATAATCTTGGATTCTCTCTGAGTGTTGAGCCATTTAGAATGAGGGGGGTCAACTCTAATTTATAGTCATCACTAAACCCTAAATAAACAATTCGATTTGTCACTAAAGATCATCCTCAAGCACAAAAAATTCCATTTGACGTTGCAGTGGGCACAAAAGTTTTTTTCTCACAAACTCATAATTCCCAAACATTTATAAATCGTTCGCTCACTTCATGCCTTTTCCATTTATTGAAAAACTTATCCCAAAAAATTTCTTTCATGCTAGTTTTTGAACCACCTTCAATCTTGTTCACATCTTCCTTTTCCAAAAAGATGTATATACATTTTCTGATTTTAGGCCCAAAATTTTGGAAAACACTAGATAATGGTGTGACCTTATAAATTTTATATTTGTACTACCTCTAGATATTCAAATCATTTTTCATAGTTCTTTGCCAACATTTGTTGCTAAAATTATCTCACAAACTTGGAAATTCAGCATGATAACCTTCTTTGTCAACAAACACAAGCCACCCAAAAATGCAGCAATGTTATCTTGGATGATTTTTTCCAACATTCCATTTCCATTAAAACTCCATTTCCGATACTTCCTCTTCATATTTATGGTTCCCCTTTAATAATTAATCCTCTATTGTAGTCCTGTTGGATAGAAATATATCTCTATGGTCAAGTTCTTCATCGGTTTCCTCTTATAAGAGTGAACATTTTCCAACAATACCACCTTTGAATTCAGTACAGGTAAGGGATCTAGTATGTACATACTCAAGAGGGATTCATGGAATATGTCATGTACTTGAGATGTGGTAGGTGGAAGTTATAGTTTATAGGCCGCAACTCCATTATGATCAATAATATCAAAGGGGGTGATGTACCTGGGACATAACATTCCTTTATTCCTAAATTGAATGATCACATTATATTGAAATATGTGAATAAATACATTGTATACAAACATAAACTCTAGTTTTAGTCGATGATTATAGAATAAATGTTATATTAAATTAGGGAGCATAGATATGCTTCTAAATTATTTTTAACTTTTATACCATTTTTTGAGCATTTCAATTCTTAAAAGCTTCCACTCATTGACAACATCCTACCATGTCGGTGTTCTAAATATTATCCATTTGAGGTATTTATATGGAGCCTTTTTTATGCATGAGTGGAAACTGTTGTTTTAAGAAAACTCAACCAGAGTTAGATATTGGTCCCAACATCCATTAAAATACATAGAACATGCTCTCAGAATTTCGTCATGGTTCTGACTAGTACATTTAAATTGGCTATAAATTTGAGGATTATAAGTCATAATAAAGTTCAAAAAAGTGATTATATCATGTTGGATACTTTTCTAGAATCTGTAAGTAAATATAGAATATTAATTAGAAACAATTGATAGTGGTAATTCATGTATCCTCACAACTTATTCAATATATATATGAGTGTTTGTCGAGTGAGAAGTCCTCTCGAATTGGGATAATGTGAGTTGTTTTTGTAATATGATAAAAAAAACCCTTGTTGAATATATTCATTTAGATGTATTTGGAATTACAGTGTAAAATTACATGGTTATGTTTTCCCAATTCCATGATTGTATGGAAAATGTATTCATCATATACATAGAGGTTATCCTTTTATCCTTAACTTCTAACACACCAGACACGTTGATGTACATTCAGAATCTCCTTATTTATATTGTCTCACAAATATTGTTCTTGGTGATCTCAAAATATCATTGTTCTCCCTAGGTGAATAGAGAATATTTATTTATAGGTGTCAATAATAATATATTTCTTTATCTATATATAGGATGGTACACATAGTCTTCACCAAAATAATATTGTTTCTTCATCATCATTTTCGAACACTGAGGATTTCTCATTTCTGATAGCTTCTACCTTTTCCTATATATCTTCATCATTTAATTGAGCATACTTTTTTCTCTATAAGGTATTTTTGATAAATATATAGCTATATGATTGATAATTTTCCTCACCTAATTATTCCCAGGTCTATCCGTTTCAAATAAAAGAAGAATAGATCTTCTATAAATCCCAACATTTATAATGATTCACGAACCATTTTACATAGAGAATTGTCCACATTATTTTCCATATCAGTATAGTAGAGGGTTGATAAGTCATAATCCTTGATGAGATCTAACCATCTTCATTGGATAATATTATGTTTCTTCTACATGAATATATATTTTTAGTTTTTATGATTAGTGTATATTTCATAGTTCTCCCCACGTAGATTATTTTGATATATTTTCAATGAAAAGATCTCAATCTCTAATGATAGATCAAGTATGAGATAGTTTTTCTTATGAATTTTCAACATCATTGTGGTGTAGAATATCACTTTAACAGTTTACATTAGTAAACAAACTAATACATTCATTTATGAATCAAAGTACATAATAAAGTGTTCCCCAATTCTTATAAGTGTGAGTACTAGTGTAGTGATAATCTTTTTTTCCTTCAATTAGAAGTAGTTTTCACAATCACTAGTCCAGAATCAAATCACCCCCTATTGAGTCATCTTGAATACTAGGTTTGAAAATCATGATAATTAATTCAGAAATCATCATCCATATCTATCTAGACCAAGGAAACTACATATCTCTATTAAAATTGTTTTACTAGGCCACTCTTTATCTGCCTTTGTCTTGGATGGTTCCACATATATTTTATTTTTGGTGATAACATGCCCAAAAAATGACACTTCCTCCTTCAAAAACTCACATTTAATGTACATTTCCTATAGTTTCTCCCTTTTTAATGTCCTTAACATGTGTGAAAATTATCCTCATGTTCTTCCTACATCATTGAGTAAATAATAATATCATTAATAATGGATACAAAAAAGGTTCATGGTAATATAAAATGATTATATTAATTAAATATTAGAAAATTTTCGGGGAATTAGTCAGTTTTAAGGGCATCACTATAAACTCATTGTGTAAATACCTCATTCAAAAGTAAGTCTAAAGAATATCATTTGTCATATCATTTAATTGGTGATATGATGAATGAAGTTCCACTAGATGAAATACTTAGCCCCATGTTGTTGATAGAACATTTCATATATCGATGGTAGTTGATACATTATCATTATCTTGAATTTATTAACCTCACAAAAATCAATTAAGTGTTTCGTTGATCCATCATTTTATTTGATGAAGAGGGCTAGTTCATCCCACGGTGAAGCACTCGAACACATAAAACCCTTGTCTATATTTTTCTGTAATTTCATATTTTGTTCTCCAAACATATTAGTTCCCATTTTATATAGTGTCATTGATATATGTGGACATCTGTGTATGTTTTCAATTGATAACTAAACCTCTCACATAGTATGATGACCGGCCAATTCATCATGGAACACATCTATGTAGCCCCTCACAATGGGTGTGTCGATGAGCATGATCCTCTCCTTTGTCTCAATAATTTGATCTCTATATAATTTCTCATAAGGAAAGAGTGTAGACAATTGATAAAAATATTTTGAAATAGATTCATTATCCTCCATAGAATGCTATTGTATTAGAGGATGCATTAAATGTTAAAATGTGATCTCATTTTGTCCGTAGTAGATGTTGGTTTTGTATAAATATTACCATTTGATGACCAATATACCATAAAAATACCTAAAATAATGTAATGTAAAATTTTCTATGAGGTTCAGTGGACAAACATTAACATAATAGGAGTTATATACTTTTTATGAAATAATTACCCTATTTTTTGTACTCATAGATAACTAAGCCACCATATTTTGGTGCTATGTAAAAATAGTTCTACAAAAAATTAAGATAATAAAGAATATAGAGAATAATAGATGAAAATCATAACTTAAACTTTTTTATTCATGTTATAATAATTTAAATCATTTAAAAATATTGGGATGATAATTTTTAAAATTATAAACATATAAAAGGTAAAATGATAACATCAAAGATATAACATACAAGTGAAAATTATATCCTGACTTTGAATTCCCTAAGATTTAATCAGGGTTAACCATAGTGACATATTTATCCTTAGGACTCCTAATAATTTTATCTAGTCCTAATATCTAGAAATAAAAATATTATCATCTGATACAAACTACAATGGACCTAGACCTTTAAACATGTTATTACATTATTTTATGCATTATTAACCATTTAATACAACCAATGATCTTGAATTCTAGTGTCTTTGGTTGATTAGGTACACAATTATAAAATATGAAAGATAAATAAAAACAAATTTTATTTATTATACATAATTAGATCCTAACATCCTATGAGCTGTTACATCTATATAAGATATCCTGGGGAACAATGGAACAAATATTTGAGCTAAAATTCCCAGTAACAATATAAAATTAGTAATAAAGAATAACACATGGGTTATAAGGCATATCATGATGACCGAAAAACACATGAATACACATATTAAATATTAATGTGTATGACATGGTATCATTTATCCATGAAATAACTGGAATTTGGAAACAAAATACAACATGACATAAGCATGAGTTAAGGAAAACTACCCAGACCATTTCACATGGAGGAGAATAAGTCAAATCTAACTAATAAAAACATTTCACATGGCATATAAAGTTCTATAAAGGATTCAAGTGCACTCCATATTCTAAAATTATATCTAATGAGAATAAATATTACCCAACACATTGGATTTCTATCAAGGAACAACCATCATAATATGTTCACTCACATGTGTTCCACAAAAATAATCAAACATAAGTTATAAATATAAGGGTTACCCCTAAATGAAATGGTTATCAAAACCATATCACAAAGAATAAACAATAAGCGTATCATAATGGTTTCCATGAATATATTTATTTAATAGATAAATGGACATTAATAAGGTAAATATGTATATTTCATGCAAAATTATTTCTAATTGAATTGAAAACATGTAATAATTTTTTTATGAAACATTAGAAATGATCCGATTTAGTACGATTTTATGGAAAATTTTAAAGATCATTTATAATAAAAAAGTAATCATTTTTTTATAAAACCAAAAATGAACCAATATATATTTTCATGTAATAATGAGTTATTTTATATAAATAATTTTGTCATAAAATACATAAGGGATTTTACATTTTATTGGGTAAAAAATTGAGGAGTTACCTTTTATCGAGATTTTTTATTGGGAGAAATTGACTATGGAACCATTTTAGAATATGTATTTACCCCTTTAAGTTGAATTATATTATTTTGGAATACATACAAATAATTTTTATTATTTAGATACAAATAAATAAAAATTACATTTTTTTTAAAGATATATTGAGCGTAACCTAGAGAAAAAATGGTGGTTGATAAAGAATCCATTACCTTGTGTCCAAAACAATTTTCACCTGATCTTAATGTCCATGATAAGAATATAAGATCCATTAATTAATTAATTAATAATCTCTTATACATGTATTTAATTTTATATAATTTGTTTTAGTTTATTTGGGGACAATTTGAGGATTTATAAGATACAATTTCATTGTTCAAGAGTGTTCATTTCATTTGTTTTCTGGATCGTTTCACTTGTATATGTGTATGAAGCTCATGTAAAATGAGAATAGTTATCCATTATTGAAATTAAATATTATTTATTAAATTCTATAATATTAAATGGTCTTATATATCTTCTTTATTTCATATATGAGGATTATTCATTAGATAAAACATTAACGATATAAATTTAGAATATTCTAGTGTTTTTTTGATTGTCATGACCTAGTTTTGTTTTTTAAATTAATATTATTTATATATGTTTGTTCTACAACATTAATAATATGTAATACATATATTATAGTATTTTTTAACCATAAAAATTGTTTTATGACCATCCTGTAATGTTTTAATGTAAATTAAAAAATCACCATCCTTGATTTTGACAAATCAACACATCGTAGACTATGTTTTCAATTTTTTTAGAAAAAAATGGAGGGTAAAAGAAATGATGATAAGTTTTCCCATTGAAATAATAAAATTATTTAATATAAAATATATTAATTTTATCATGTAACATGGAAATGTAGAGGTCATAAGAGGAAATGAAAATAAAAAGAAAATAGTATAAATTAAAACGAAAGATAATTTAACCTCTTGAGTTCCTTCTCCTTGAGAACCTCCTTGAGGCACTTGAGCTAGATATTTTATTTAGACCATAGTATCCTAGACATGGGAGTGATAATTGGGAATAGTTTTAGGTAGAATTTGGAGAATATTAATGGATTTTTAGGTTTGAGGAGATTTGGTGGTGATGCGTTGTATTAGTAGCAAAGGAGAGGGGTGTTTTTTGATTATTTTATTAATTTTATTATTATTTTGGCCTAATAAAATGATTAGTGTTAATTATTGTGAATAAATTCAAGAAATAATGCATTTTATTTCAAAACAAATGTTTTTTCATCATCCATACATCATCCACAACTCCATAATTCATGTATTTTTCTTATACAACAAATTATTTATTTTCACTATTGACAAAAAATTAAAAAATTTACGAATAATTCATGAAATTAATCCTTATAATTTTTATATTTGGAATTAAAAAATAATCTCCATTTAATGGAAAATAATTGAAAATCTTATAATTTTATTTTTTAATTAAAATCAACATTCTCTAAAAACATATATATATTAATATTTTAACTGGTTTTATAAGGCATTTGAAAATTTTAAAAAGGTCTCATAAAAATATCTTAAAATCCGACGGAAAGAATATTAATTTATTTATCTATTTTATAAAAATTTATTTTCTTGTAAATAATCATATTAATTATAATAATTTAAATAAGAATTTCAATATTAGGAAATTATTAATAATTAATTTATCATTTTTAAATATTTACTTTCTTAATCCATGACATAAATATATAATATATTAATTTATAAGATGCATAAATTTTATTTATACTTTCATAAGTTTGGTTATAATTCTATTAGTCAGGTTATGTTTCTTAATGATCATATTACTTTTTAAAATGTCATATTGCTATTCTATTAGTTTAGGTTACTTTATTTATATAAAGAAATCTTATTTATTTCATTATTTATTAATAAATTTTATATTGTGTTATCGATGTAAATTTATTTAATTTTTTCTATATATGAGAATTATATTAAGTGAAACTTCATTGATTGAATGAGCTTCAAAATCAAAATTCTATACATTGTTGCTGATAAATCAGGATAATTCCACCCCATAGATTCCTTACATTCCAATGTAAGGTTATTTTCCACAAAATTTTAACTAGTTTAGTGGTATTTTTTAGCAACATTCTATATACAATCCAAAATCCCCACTTGTTGCTTCTCACAAGAATGTTCATGGTATGGTGGTATGACCTCTATGTTTAGTGCATGTGATGGATTATTTTATTACATCCCCTAGAGTGATATATATAATACATGTTTAACCTAATAGGGTTTTCGGTTAGTCCCAAGAGAATATATATGGTCCTAATATGATTAATAATTTATATGGTAATGATATACTATGGGATAGGTTTTCCATTATTTCTACTATGCATAAATTCCATGAAACACCTATTCACCAACATAAAATTTTATATTTCATTGATGATTATCATCAAAAAGATTCTACCAACATGGTGTATACCATACATCTTTCAAAATGAATCCAAATTCTCTTCCATTTCATCAGTTAGCTCAGGTAAAAATATATTTCATTCCACAACATCATTATATTATGCAAGAGGTATATACTTTTTTAAATGAATGGATTCATAATGATATATCTAAATTCATGAATAAATATTATTGCTGATAGAAAACTCATCTAGAGGAATTTTTTGTTCCCAAACGTATTTGAAATTCATTGAATAGATATTCACATATCATTTACGATATGGATTTTTATATTAGGATAAACATCATTATGAGAATGATACATAGTTATGAAACTCATCTATATTTCATGATCTTTCTGAATACTTCACCAAATCATTGTGGAAAACCATGAATCTCGATAAAATTAAATTAATTGTGATATTCCATATAATCTTACCACTTCATTAATATATATCCTAGAAAGATGATGCCAAGAAAAATCTTCTCTAATTGTAATTATGTGTAATGTATTAATAGTTTGATTGAGAACAACTCATATTATGTAATAATAATTGATCATTTGTTTATTCAAAAGACAAAAAATAGGGTTATTTTTTCCATATTCCATTCTTGTTTTGATATTTTTTTTATCATTCCCTTATAATTTATTCTCTCAATATTAATGTGAGGACATACCTTATACTGTGATATAAAATAAGTAAAATATATCCTTATATATCCCCACAAAGATACTATTTCACATAGACATGTGGTTGGTACTATACACTTATCATCATTATGTTGTGTGTTTATGCCCCATATCCATAATAGATGTGATATGATTTCGCAAGACATACAATTTTATTTTCCAAAAGAGTTAATAGTATAGTTACTAAAATTACAAAAATCGATATTTACCTCAACATAAATGAAAAATAATCCCTAATGGTTACCAATACATTTAATCTTATATTACCAAAATTTAAAGTAACTCTACCTCAAAAAAAATTTAATTAAAAAAGTTAATTTTTTTTGGTATTTCAATAAATGTCTCCAAAAATAACATTATTATTTATAAGAAATTATCACATAAAAACTCATTATTGTTGTTTAATAAATCTCACTTCAAATCAACCACAAACTAATAAATACATTATGGAATCCATAATACACATGTTAATTTTATAGGGAGACATATATTCTTCAAAAAATAAAATAATCCATAGATGTTTCAGGAATATTATATTGAAAATACAAATGGTTAAATAATTTTTAAACATATTTAATGAATAAAAATAAATAAATACTTCAAATATTCCACTTAAATGTTTTATTATAATATAGGTCCTCCCTTGGTCCAGTGGTTCAATCCTTTGTTTAGATCACTTCCATGGATATTTCCCAAGTTCATCTCTAATAATAAACTAAATTATATCGAAATTTATTTCATAATGACCTTCAATTCCATATATATAAAATCTTCGCCACTATTTCATGTATTCAGTTAGGTTATTCTTCCCAAATTAATGACATGTAAGAAGAAAAATATTCATTATTTTAACATAAATACCTCATAAACATTCATTAAAGTCTATATTCCTCCTATTTGATGATTCATGTTTCTCACTAGAGTTCATGTTGTAAATGATATAACATGAATGCTGATTTTGCGTAGTCACAAAATCATTTTCTCTAGTCATCAACAAATTTTGTCACTCATAGTCACTCTATTATCAATCAGATTCATTGTCAACATTATTCTTTCTTGTTCTGGACATTGTCCAAAAAATCATAACATGTGAAACTATAATCAGTGTTGGAATACCACATAGTCAAGAAAAATTACCTATTGGATGTGTAAATCATGAAAACATATTTTCAATATTTGAAACCATAGGTTTAAAATAGATTATTAAATGAAATTATTCAATTACCTAATTATGGTTCATAAAGAGTTTGTGAATTTCCAAATCATATCCCCCTGGAGTATCAGACCAGTTATGCATCAAGACCCATTTTCATTCACCAGACGATGATCAAGTCAAGAGCAATGTAATATTTTCATATTTATTAGACCATTATAACTTTTTACCAGATTCATATCCACTTTAAGTATCTAGAAATAAAGGTAATTTCATGGAAACCAGTAACTCTATCCATTACAAATTTTACAAGACAATTTACTATACATTGAATTCACCTTAGACTTGTACGTAGACATATCCCTTAGCAAACCAATGGAAATATTCCTATGGATCTCACTCCAGATGTCTCAGCCTATTTTTATTAGCTTATCTAAACCTTTCCTCTGATACTATATATAAAAAAATGATTTTAAATATATATATCACAAAATAATCGATAAAAAATAATTATATTTCACAAACATGTGCCCAAGGACTAGAATAGTTTAGTGAATTAATTGATTAGGTATACTTTCTTAATATTTTTTGAATTAACTACAACATGTCTATTAATTATTATCCCCTTTTGGACTCTTCTAAAACATTCCCTATATAAAACTTGTCTTCATAACCAATGAAAAAAACATAAGAAAGGGTGGTCATAGATGCCCAAAAATGTTAACATGATAAATTTGTAAATATAATGTGGGAATAAGGGTATGATAACATGAGAAACAAATATGAAATCCATTCCCAACATATTAAAGATAAAAATATTGTGTCTTGTTATAGTGATTGGTAGTTAATAATACATGAATCATAATGGAATCTAAGAACATGATCCAGTAGATCAAAACATTTGAAGAAGAAAAATATTATTGTAATACAAATATATTTATGGTATTATCAATATGTATGAAAAGAAAAAGGTTCACCCATTAATTAAAGGTCGTGATAATGTTCCCTCGTATAAACTTATCAATATTCAACCATGTCCATGAAAAACCTTATAGACATGAAATCCAGGCCCAAACATAACATTTTGAATATGTAATCTGGTTCACACATCAAATTTTGAACATATTATCTGGTTCACACATAAAAATTTGAACATATTATTTGTTTCATGCGTATCCTCTTTCCTCAGGAGTTATCAATCATTACCCATTCGAATGTTTGGTGATACAGGTCCCAACGATCACATAATAAAATTCATATAATCATGTTTCAAATGATTATAAAACATCAATCATATCTGAACCTAAGAAAGGAATTATGTTTAATAAAAAATTCAACATTTCACATTATAAGAATAATATAGTTTCCTTAAAGATTCTTCAAATCCAAACTAATAAAATAAAATGTGTTTTAGGAAGCATTCATCATAAAAGTACCAATGAAAAGAAATAGGATTCATAAAACTTTCATCATATCTTAACCCATGGGAACAAGATTTCATAAAAATATTTTCATCATAAATATAAAACTTTTAGAGTAATAATAAAAATGGTATCCATGGATCATATACCAAATAATTCATATGTAGAATAAAATGATATTATCTTAGTTGGAAAATTATTTTGAAATATCTCATTAAAAATTTCATTTGCTTAATAACCATTCAACATTAAAAAATAATTTTCAAAATATAAAAAATTTTAACAATAAATTTATTTCTGTATTGGCTTGGAAATAAATAAACTAATATTAAAAAAAATTAAAAATATATTTAATAGTACAATTTTCAATTAGAATATGAATTTATTTTAAACATCTAAAACCTCTTCAATTAATGAAACCATATAATCATAAAATAAGGATTTATTGATATTTTAAAACATTTATTAATGAAAATAACTTATTTTTTTGAAATAATTTTTTATGAAAAAATTTCTTTTCATTGAAAATAACATTTGAAATATAATAAGTAAACTTAAATATAATGAGTGGTAATTATAGGAAAAAATTATTTTCATATGGTACACTTTAGAATAATTATTCCCTCCCAAGTTTTGGTAAATTTCAAATATGTTTTGTTTTGAAAAAAATATCAAGAATATTTTTTATTTTTTAAATAAAATTAAATATTAATTAAATATTAACAAACATGATAAGAAAATTACTTACTATTTTAAAACATTTTTAGAAATCATGGAAATTTAATATAAAGGGTTGTCAAATGAAGAAACAAATAAATATGATTTGTAAAAAATTATTATATTATATGGAGTACATGACATGATAAAAATTATTGGAAAATAATTATTTTAAAAAATAACTAATTGATTGAAGTATTTATGATTTTATTTAGAATTATATTATTATATTTTAGCATAATGAAAATATTTAGAATCAATCCCAATAAACAATGATATTATAACTTTAAACCTTTACCATATTTGAAGCTTGGGAAATACAAGACTATTTAAATAATAATTAAATATTATTCATTTAAAATTAAAAAATTAATAGATTCATTATATCACATGTAAAATGGGATGTATATACACCTCATTTAAGAAGATTGGTGCATAACAAATTTTTTTTAAAAAATAACGCAATTCGAGTAAAAAATCACTTTAGGCGTTGGAAAATTTTGTACTATAAACACCATTAAATGAAGATCATGGAAGATACATTTAATATCTAATAATATTAATAAAAATAATATTAAAATAAATTAATGGGAATTATATACACTTCCTAAAAGAAATAAGTGTTTAATATGTAATTTGTATTGTATAAGAAATGAAGAGAGTCAAAAATACCTTAATATTAGTTTGAAATTCCTTTGTATATGTTCAAACCTACAAAAAAAAATACTAGTTTATTATAAATATATTATATATACATACATATATATATTTACACACACATATATATATATATATATATATCAGATGATATATAATTTACTTATGTACTTTTATTACCCATTTAATTACAATTTTTTATTAAAATCACATTTCATGAAATAATTGATTTATTTTTTATGTAATTTTATTTATTATTTTCATTCCATATACAATGAGTGTGGTTCCATCATCATAAAAATATAAAAAATTAGATTAATATATTATATATTTATTATATATTTATTTATAGTAATCCATAAATGTCAGAGATAGAAAATGAAATAACCTATTATTAAAGATTATATGTCATACATATGCATGATATTTGTCTCCATCATTTCTATAGAAGAAATTAATGATGTTTAATTATATATTAAAATTATAGAAAATTTTCTTTTCATAAAAATTACAAATTTTCTACGATTTTTTGTTTTCTAAAATTTCTTGGTTTATGCAAATTCCATCTTCCCAGGGATCATGTTCCCATGTGATTTATATTATATGAAAAACCTTGATTTATTCCACAACTGAAAATTTTGATTTTTGATATGCATGGTATTATTTTTAAATTTTTTACGTTTATGTTCTAATAACATATGCTCATTTTATTTTTACAAAATCATTTATATCACCTATAGTTACCCTTATTATGCATTTGAGACCACAATTTCTAATGTTTCCATTTTTTAATGTTATTAAGTAATGTTTTAATAGGATATATAAAATAATGGTGTTACACATAAATATATTTTGGGATATTATATAGATTTTCATGGTATTTTTTTATATTCATATGATATGTAAGAATTTATCATAATTCTCTTAAAATATAAACTTACAAGGTCATTGGTTATGTAATTGGTACATTTTTTCAATTTTATGTTGTAAATTTTTAGGAAAATTTGGCCAAAATTGTAATTTTTATGTATTTAGAACCATACCCAGATGTGCAGATTCTGGGTTGTTACATTTATTTTTTCTTTCTCCATACATATAATATTAAAAAGGTCACAATACTTGAACTGTGTCCAGAAAAATCATAAGTATTAACCCTAAGGTGTTAAGGATCGAAATATGGCCATAAAATGGGTGTTGGAAATGATGGTAGGTCATTTTGAAATATATATTCTATGCTTAACCACATTGTAAACTCATTTTACATTAAAAATTGTAATTACTTTCATCTAGTCACTAATCATTTTTTTTTCAGAAAATAACGTTTCCTTATTATACAATATAAATTATTCGAATCCCAAAAATGTTTTATTCTTGGCCAAATACATGTCACGTAAGTGTAATAATTTAAGATAAAACTAATCTAGCAAACATGACAATAAATATGGGATTTAATTTGAAAATGGTTAAAATTTTACAATATTTTTATATCAAAATATAATATAAAACTAATTCTCAGGAAATAAATAGGATTTATAGATGTAAAATTTAACATATTTTATTTAAAAAAAATTCATAATATAATTTATAAATATAAATTATTTAAATGAAAAGTAAGTTTTAAATTTAAATTTTATATGTCTGGATATTTTTCAAAAAAATAAACTTCTCTGAATAATCATAAAAATACCCTAATCTAATTTCTATATTTTTATTCCAAAATTGAAGTTTATTTTTTCTTGAAAGTTTTTTAAATATTTTACAATTAAATTTTAAACTATGCCTACAAAGCGAGACTAAAGAATGGGTTGTTTAAACCCATAATTATGGTCATTGAAGGAAATCAAAAAAAATTATTCTAAAAGAAAAATATTATAATTTATTAGGCTGTCAAATTACCCCCACCATGAATAAAATTTATCCTCTCAATTTAAACATGATCTTATAAAGCGTGTTTGTGACATTTGAAAATTATTTTTTTGAATAACACGTTGTAATAAGAATTAAAAAAACATCCTCTTAATAAGACAGAAATAAAGGTAAAAAAATCATCTAGATTAATTAGATATTTAGGTTTCCAAATTAGATGACATTGGTGTTAAATGAACAAATTTACATGGAAGAGAGAACTGAAATCCAAAAAAAGAGACCGAGAGATAGTGATAGAGAACATGTTTAAGAGATGTTTAATGACCAAAAATCCACAAACTAGAGGTGAGAAAGTTGTAATTAATATCATAAAAAATTATGATAAAATGACATATTTTTGTTTCAAGACACATTTTCCTATAGTAAAAGAATTATTTCAGTCATCAAAAAGAAATATATTTACTTGATATATTTTTATTTTAGATGATCGATTTCATCCATAGGTTTTTCCATGCACAATTTCCAATTCATCTCTTACTCCAAGAAATTAACATAAAAAAGTGTATATTATTAACCTAGAGCACTAAAATCTGGTCTTAACAGATCGTGTGATTCTATAAAAGTATGAAAATTATTTCTTATATTCTCAATCTATTTTCTAAAAAAACAATTATTATAAAATGTTATTAAATATTCATTAATCATCATATGGTTAGGTAATACATTAATATATAAATATGAATCTAATGTTTAACTTAAAATATTTCATAAATGGATAACCATATGACCAAGTCCAAATGATATAGATCCAAAACATTATAAAAAAGGTCATTGAATATCAAAAACAAACATAAAATTAATCAATACAAAATAATATTTTCCTTAATGACCATATCTTAAACATGTGTATACATTCATCATATAATCTCTTGAAACATAGTAATAACATGAATTTCTATAAAAATATATTGAAAACATGTATTATAATTTTATCAATAAATAAAACACATATTATTAGATATATTCCCCAAAAAAATAATTGTTTTTAACTCCATCAATTAAAATAAAATTTTCTAACAAATAATTAATAAGTTCCTAGGCATCCAACACTATCTAATTAACTTTAATCATGTCAATATTAACCATATATTTACCATTACATAATTATATCAAAATCAGGAATGTATTAGATTTTATCCTTCCATCAATCCATTATTTCCAAGATGATCAACTTTCAACTGCATCACATTTCTTAGTACCATTCAATATATTCTTTCAAAGCCATAATTAATTAATACTTAAAAACACACCTTATACATTTACTAACTCATATTATGAAATTAACATAAATAAAATATATTCAAAAAAAATCATGGATCCAAATACATAATTACGTAAGTAAGTATTCATTAGTTGTATAAATAATATATGATTAACCTTGACTATGTAGCTTCATATTATTTATATTTCGATGACACTTGGAAATTAAAAACTATAGTGACCCATGTCCTTATATTTGAAAAAAATAAGTTAACAGTTTTCTTTGTTATTTTTGAATTCTTTTACCTGGTGACAATTTTATCTGAAGTTATAAAAACATTCCATCCCTTAATGGATTTACTAGTTTTACTATTTACATAGATATAACATGTTGGAAAATATGTATTTCCTTTAATTCCACTATCTATTATTTTCTCAACCATCCCATTCCTCCCTTGATTCCCATAAAATCATTAAGACATTGAGAATTAATTATCTATATTGATAGAGCATAAAACAATTTCATCGTATGAATAAACAATTTCTGAGACAGGTGCCCTTTTCAGTCTTTTCCCAATATCTTCAATGAAATGGTGAATTATGAATTCCGGATTGCTTGTGTAATATATATCATACTTTTATAACCATTTATATTCAGATTCATCCACTATAAATTGTTATTCCACATTTTAAATTAAACAATGATATTTCTCTTAATTTATTTTCATGCACATGAGGGAAATATTTATCATAGAATTTTACCTCAATGCTTTCTATTCCATGACTTCTATTTCCTCTTCCACCCTAGTATTCTAAATAAACAACCACTATTGATCAAGATATCTATTAAGACAACACAGTGTATATATAATATTTTCTTTTTCACCACATCCTAACTCTATACATATATATATATATATATATATATTATCTACAGACATAATACATTTCTAAGATTTCATTGGATTAGTAGTCCCAAGAAATGGTGGGGGCCTCTATCACAAATATAAATCCAATATTTGAAAATCGTGATGTGGAATAAGTTTCCCCATCCATGAAGAGATTTGCGTGAGAACATAATTATTATAGCCTAATTAATCAATAATTTTAGCACTTATAATACCTGGTTTGTCATCTTCCACGTTAGGGAAACCTCTACATTTTCCATGAGTATTGATATCATTCACCATCCATGTTCCATTTTTAATAATGTAATACACTATAATAGATCATAACATTATAGAGATAAAAAATTAATATCAATAGTAGTCATATAATTATCATAAATTGAAAGAAAATATCAATAACTAATCTCATAATTTAAGACATAGTTTCTTTTTTGATATCATTAATTTCAAATATTTATATTGATTTGTGACTAAATTACCAAAAATCTTAATAATATTCTCCTAGAGTGTCTAATGAAGTTCCTAATATGGATCATTTCATGTACGAGTTTATTCTTGAGTCATGCTCAATGATCTATTCATGATTTTGGTACACCTATGTGCATTTATTATTATTTTTTATTAGAGTTCTTAGATAGGGATTTATTTCATTAAAAACCACATAATCTCTACCTCACAAAAACATTAGGTTGTTTATCTATACTAATCCAAAAAATTCATTCATTGGGTTTTTTCAATAATTAATGTTTTCTTAAATATATTTTCTATTTCTTCTATTAAATTCATCGGATACCAAATGTAACGGCCATGACTCTCGTTTCTCAAATCTTATAACTATATTTATTATATTGGCATAGATACAAAGAATAAAATATTATAAGACTGGTCGATTTCGATGTTTCATATAAGTAGATACATATATGGTATAAAGTGCATATAAAATGAAATATAATACATAAAAAACTATTATAACCTTATTCCATTAAAATTCATTTGATTTCATATTTTTTATAGCATGGGGAAAGGATACAATATTAGGTTAAGATCAAATCATCAGTAAGGGTTAAGTAAATAAGAACCTATAATGGATCAATAATAATCATAATCATGGAATTGTTTATATATAAACACACCTCCAATTTAATTAACATTACCATCATGGTGAGATAAGTCATACTCATTATAGAAAGGTAATTAATGGAAAACCCATGTGATTAAATCAAAACCTGAGAATTAAATGCATCGAAGGAAAAATCCATAGAAAAAAATAAATGATAATAATAATAACTTAATTCAAAATTAATTAAATTCTTATGTATTGGATTCAATTTTTACCAAGTACATGATATCTTCACCATCAAGACTTCTAAAACTAAATCTTAAAACATACAAGTTAAAAACCAATCTGATTTGGCCAACTCACTCATCTCATGAGAATACTGATTCACCCAAGATAATACATTAAATTCCCCCACAAATTTTATACTAATCCTAATAATTCATGATATATCATATAATTTATTTAATTCAAAAAATTGTGTCTTATATATTATCCTTATTGATTAAATAATATCGATGAATCAATATTTCCCAAGTAAATAAAATTACATTTTTAGTAAACACTATATGAAAAATGTTATTTGTTTTAGGAAATAATAATATCAATAACACAATAATATATATATCTATGAATAATGTGATTTATCATTAAAACTAACTATAGTAATGCAATTTTTTAAATAGGAGGTTAGCAATCCAAAAGGAATGAAAAAATTGCACAATAATTTTTATCATTCGATAATTTCCATTCCAAATACTACTGAAATTAATAACTAAATTTGAAACATATAATATCATGATGTATTAATGAATAAATATATTAAATTTAAAAGTTTAAATTAATACACTCCATAAAATTTACTTGGAGTATAATAACAAATAATAATAATTGGAATATAAATTGTGACAAAAAACACCTTGTCATTAACTTCCTTTTTGTTAGAAAATTTATAAACATCTCAATTATATCTTTTATAATGTTATCAACTTATACAAGGACCATATTATTATTTATAGTGTAGTATATGATCCTTTAATAAAATCTTATCACACATTCAGTAATAAAGTATCATAATTTTCACTATTTTGGATAATAACTGCATTTCTTTAGTATGACTTGAATTGTAATTTTTTATTCCTCTAAATAAAATTATCATTTAATAAAATCCATAATTTGATCCATAATATAAATATCATATATAATTATTGTATATGTATTTAATGTAATCAATAAAATTTGGTATTACGAAATGAATACATCGTTCATGGAGACGGTTGGTCATACGTACACATGAACGTTGTTTCCATTTTCTCATCTTATTGAAAAGAATAAAATTATGTGATATATATTATTATTCATGTATATGTTTTATTTAATATATATATTATATATTTATTAAAACTCATTGTTAAAAATTTCTATGTAAAACATGAATGAATCACATCACATTTCAAGCAGATAGATTGCATTACACACGAGAAATGATATATTATCAAAAAATGGAAATCATGATGGTACATGTGATATAATAATAGTAAATAAGTATACTAAGATCATCAATATCATATATGTTATATAAATACTATAAATATATCATTATTACAAACCATGAAATGTGGTAATGGAAAAGATGAATGAAATTGGTTTGTGAGGTGGTAGTCTTCCAAACACAAGAATGATGATAGTGTATCTAATTTGATATAAGTGCGTGAAGATTTAGGTCTCAAACTAAACATAAAAAATCTCATTATATTTGATATAGTGATGTTATTGTATAATCACGTTATTAGAGGAATTGAAGGAGGTGGAGGATGAAATATAATAATAACACTTTTAGAAGAACATTAAATATTCTTGAGGTATCCTCCTTAGGTTTAAACTAAATCATAATTTTTGTAATTTTATGACAAAACAATGGGTTATAGGTTGATGGGAGGGAATTTTGGATGTTATTTGGTCATTTTGGGAAAATCTAAATTGCTTGAGAGTTGTGATGAACGGGAGATATTGAGTACCCTTTTATAGTTTTGGATGATTATCATTCTTGTAAATATTAAAAATAATTCTCTATTGAGAGATCTCTATTACCTTATGTGGGGAAAATATTACATTATAATTGATGATATGGATGATTTGGTGTATAGAAACCTCCCAAGCATGATAACTAATTTCATTTTTATAATGTTTTAAAAAACAATGTTCCCCTACTTTTACAATTTTGGTTTTTATTATGGTAACTTATATTCTATCCTAGGTAATGTTTTCATTAATTATAAATTAAAGTGATAAATATTACATAATTTAGACCCACTCAATAAAAAAATAATATATAGTGCAATAAAATAATAATCCACTGGATTTTGGAAATTAATTTTAATATAATCACAATAAATGCAATAAAAACACATTTAATTATAACCACACTATCCGAGTTTTTACAATGGAATGATAAATATTGTAATTATAAAAGATCAATTTGTTCTTGAATGGAAGATATTTTTTATTTAATAAAATTTAAAAATCACTTTTTAGATCATAGAATTTTTAGGAATTTTAAATCAATTAATAAAATAAAATTTATTATCAAAATAATAATAATATCAATATTGAAATTATTCATTTAAACTAAACTAACCAAAATAACAATAAAATTTTAGAGTCCAAATATATTATATTAAAATATTTGTGACATATTATATTCTTCTAAACAATTAATTTAATATAATAATTATGTCAATTTACTTCTCTTTTAAATTTTTTATTATCATTTATTTAGTTAATTAGTAACTAAATAATAAATGCATTTTTGTATCATATGAATTTTAAGTGACTAATTTATCTCTAAAAATTAATGATAATTTTCACAATAAAAAATCCTTTATATTTCAAAAGTACATATATAGATGAACATGTTTCATTTTTTACACATTCCAAAAAATTATATATTTTAAAAGAATTAAAATGATTTATTTTATATTTTTTATTACTTAGATTATTATATAGGTAAATTTTTTAAAAAAGGTTCCTACTAACTCATCAAAATTTACTATATGGTGTTGATGTCTGAAATATAGTTAGAATGTTTAATATTGATGAGTTGGTTGGTCATTTACAACTTATATTATATATTTAACCACTGAGTAAACTGGTTTTTACCTTAATAAGTGTAATATTTTTAACATTTTTACTAATTATGTTGGAAAAAATTAATCCAACCTAATTAGATATTATAAATTTTGAGTATTCCAAATATGGAATATAGTTTTCTAATTTCAACAAATATATGTGGTAGAGTCTAACATTCTATTAATCATTAAAATGTGGCAACACTATTATCTTTTAAATTTAAAATTTTTATATGTTTAATTTTTTTATGTCAAAATTCAATATCAAAATTATTCCACTAACCATTCATGGATTGATATATTTAATATTTATCAAAATATAACTTAAAAAAAATTAAATATATAATTTATAATTTCAAATTATTTCCATGAAAATATTGTTTTCAATTAAAAGTTTATGTATTTTACTATTCTTCAAAAAATGAAATGTCATGAAAAATTCCCAAATATTCACCCAAATATAATTTTGATATTACAATTAATAAATGGAAGAATATTTTTTCATGAAAAAATAATAATTTAATTTCTAAATTATGCATGAAACAAATTTCTAAACTGTGTTATGTTTCAAATTGGTGTTGTGTGTATTACAACCAGTCAACCAAAAAAATAAATCTAAAATAAAAATATTCTAATGTCTTGTAAATGTGTCAATTTAATATAAAATTCCATAAATAATGTGATAGTTACCTAAAAAATAGAAATTTTTACAAAATAAGTATTTTTCAATATTCAATTAAAAAATAATCTATCTGAAATTTTTCCAAAAAATAACAGTTAA
This sequence comes from Viscum album, assembly GCA_963277665.1. NCBI lineage: Eukaryota > Viridiplantae > Streptophyta > Magnoliopsida > Santalales > Viscaceae > Viscum > Viscum album. The sequence goes on from OY728158.1 coordinate 440,506,865, forward strand.
TTTATTTTTTGAACAAATATTTAGATTTACAAAAATAAAAATTCTACAAAAAGTAGTAATTAATAATATATTTCAAAAAAAAAATATATGACAAAATAATTATTAAAACTACTTTTGATTGCTAAAATGTCTTATCTAAAAATAGTTCACTAATTTATTATACATTAATAAATAAATTTACTTTATTAAAAACTATTATAATTATTTTACATAGATTGGTTATTACTATTATTATATGAAATCCTAAAAATCTTGGTTATAATTATTTACTTTATAATGGTACACATTACCTCTATGTTTCATGTGAGGCTAGATATTGAATAATATATGTTTTATTTTAATGAAAAAAAATATTTGTGTGTTATGTTGTACCCACATTAAAATTAATTTCATCCTTGAAATTCCATTACTCCTTTAAAAATATTTTGATATATGTGAATCATCACATCCTTAGGTTTCTATGTTGCTTCTTTAAATTTCTAATTCCTTCAGAGATCATTAACCGAATGAGTTGTCATGTCTCATATAGCATTACTATGTGATCCAATATTTCTACTGATTGTTGATTATAAGAAAAACAATGTTCCAAAGGTAAAATTATTGAGTTTATTATATTTAAAGGATTAGGTACATAATTCTTCAAGAGTGATATATGGAATACTTCATCACCATGAGAGGTGTTTTTTGTGAGTGATAAGTGAAAATCCATAATCCCTTCTTGATCAAGAATCATCATGGGACTAATGTACATTGGTCACACCATTCCATTCTTTCTTAATATGAAAATGTTATTACATTGAGAAAATCACTAAAACAAACTACTTAGGAATATTAAATTAAATATATCAATAGTGATTTTAAAAATATCACTTATGCATAATATTATTTTTCATGATGTGATAAAAAATTTATCTATTCATCTCTACCATTTCCATAGTGAGACGAGTTCCCTATAAATTTAATTCTCTAACGATATCCAAAAATTTGGACGTTATTTAATTAATACCAAAGTGGGGTTCATTGTAAGATATATGAATGATCAATTGAATGCTATTTTTATAAAAACAATCAACTAAAAGTAGGTGTTGATACAGACCCCATATAAAAATTTAAATAATATTATCTCTATAATTCCACTAATTTTTGAATGGTCCTATATGACTTACTATCACTTTGAGGATATTAAGAAGTATTAAAACACAACTTTGTATCTAGATATTGCTTGATACTTCTCTATAACATCGATGTAATCCTCAAATCCTAATAAAATACAATAGAATATAGTGTCTATGTATCCTTACAACATCTATAATTTATATAATTGAAATATTCTCCAAAAAAAAATATTCTATGATAGTAATTATGTCAATTGATTTTGTATGGAGTTTGACTACAAACCATATAGAATCATGGAATTTATAGGTTTTGGGGTGTCCAATGATGAAATTAGAGGCATTATTTTCCTATTTCAATTTTGTTATGACAAATTTTTATAAAATAAATTTTGACTATTATCTACAAGAATTAATTATATTTCATAGAAAACATCTAGATACATACAATGAAATATAAATATTCATGTTATTCTATAAGAAACTGTAATGGCCCGGACCTCTCCGGTCCATTACTTTGTGAAATGTTGGTATTGGAGGTGTTCCAGGAGGTCAAGGGGACTTATCCCGAACACTTTGCCAATTTTCTAGTTCTGTGAACAGTGTTTCCAGTTTTATGAACAGTAACAGATCGGTGAGACAGATCAGTTTCACAGATCGGTGAGACAGATCGGTTTCACAGATCAGTGAGACAGATCGGTTTCACAGATCTGTGAGACAGATCGGTTTCACAGATGAGTTTCACAGATCGGTGAGACAGATCAGTTTCACAGATCGGTGAGACAGATCAGTGTCACAGATCGGTGAGACAGATCAGTTTCACAGATCGGTGAGACAGATCAGTTTCACAGATCGGTGAGACAGATCAGTTTCACAGATCGGTGTGACAGATCAGTTTCACAGATCGGTGTGACAGATCAGTTTCACAGATCAGTTTCACAGATCGGTGTGACAGATCAGTTTCACAGATCAGTTTCACAGATCGGTGTGACAGATCAGTTTCACAGATCGGTGTGATAGATTAGTTTCATGTACAGTAACGGTGGGTGAACAGTGTTTCCAGACTCCTACAGTTTTGCCCCTTTTGACGTTTCCTTTGACGTAAAATACATTTAAAGCCTTATTTTAAGGGCTCTTAAGGCCGTTTCAAATGCCATAAATCCTAATATTTATTATTCCTAAGGCTTGGAATGTTTTACTCGGTCAAACCGCGTGGGTTAATGCGATCCGTTTTTAATGGAGAATTAACCGGATCTTAAACCGTCACCTCGTTAAATCTTAAAAAGGGATGAGATATCATTCTCCCTTGTTCTTTCCATTTGTTCTCAGATAAGAGACACTATAACCTTTCAATCATTTCCGTAGGAGTTTCACAAACAACCCTTACTCCTAGGATCAGTCCCGCTCTGTTGGATGCAACCAAGTTGTGTCGATCATTCTTCCACATAGGTTGTCGCGAGGGGAGGATCGTGACCCGCTGTGTGGATAAAGGACGTCAAGAACTCTTCGAGGTAGGGGATTCATGGCTTCTCTAATTATATATGTGCAATCGTAGAATTAGCATGATTTATTCCTTTGGATCACAATGAAATTGACCTAATTAAATACTTGAACCGGATTAAAAGAATTGGTTGATCACATGCTATTTCTTTATACCGTAATAACGGTTTGCCTCATGTTTTCCTAGATATAGTGATATCTATGTTTTCTTTGATTTATTGTTCGTTCATGATTGAAATTTATAATGAATGTAAAGCCGGAATTAATTGTTGATTAATTGGCTAAAGATAAAGAGGCATGTAAATTAATCTGGTTATTGCTGTTGTTGTAATTGTTCTAATTTGAGGATAATCAAATTAGGGAAGTAAGCTTGGTTATTTAATTGTGATAGCTTACTGATTAGGTATCCATGATTGGAGCCTACGAATAACAAATCTGTTAATTCAATATGGATTAGAGAACAGATTATGTGGGAATTTCAAAAAGGGTTCTGAGTTACCCTCTTGTTTGTTAACGGGCCGAGAGCCCATTTTGTGATGTTTGTTTTCCTGCTGCTTGTGCTGTGATATGAGCCTGGATGGCTGTTGTGATATGTGGAGGCATGGAGACTTGTGGTTGTGGCAGCGGATGACGCCTAGTGTGGCGAGATGCATCGGTTTATGCATATGGGTGTCGGGGAGGACACCAAGGGTGATGGTATGAGATGAATGTGATGGTTTGATGTTGGTGGTTGGTTTGATTGTTTATCTGCTTTACTTTTCCCCACTTCTCAAGGCAGCTGGTCTTGCTTACCCTCTTTCCGAAGGAGGCGAAGACACGCGGGGTATGCCACGTGCTTTCCGTGTTTAGCCTCTCGAAGGAGGATGGGTCTATGCTCTTTCTATAGGCGGCAAAGACTCGACGGGTAGTATATCTACTCACCGTGTTGAGCCTCCTTTGTGTTTAGAAGCATAGGATGTTTTTCTAGAATGCCTGGGAATGTGGAAAAGTAATTCTGTAATGAATGTTTGATTAAATGGTGAAAATCCACGGGGATGGAGATGCTGGAATTTAAAGGTGATGTGAATCTTAAAAAGGAGCAGTTGTTTTTGAAAGTGATGCCAACTCAGTTTAATGTTGAATTGTTCATTCTTAATTAATGATTAAAGAATTAATTAACATACAGTGGAATTGATAAATGAGAATGGAGTAATCTAATGAAGCTCTTCAATTGGTTGTGTGCTTATAGGATACCTAGTCTTTGAAGTAGCAGCTTGGAGTCTGAGAGACGTTAGCTGCAGTTGTATCTAAGACTAGGTAATGCCCATAGTGTGGATGTGAGTTACTTATATATTCTATACTTTTTGTGTTTCTATACGCTACTCCACCCTGTCGGTAAGGGCAACTGACACCCCGGGGATTCTGAGCCCTGGGGGGGGGGGTGTTTTCCCCAACATTCTGATGGGAGGTTGAATGGCTGACTACCCCCTTTGGCCCCGCTCTCTTCTCTTGGTAGATCTTTTTGCTGGTGGGCACAGTGGTTAGTTTTACCCATATATGTGTGTAGAGGGCTGTAATGGCTTGTGGTTATTTCACACACATATATTCTGGATATAGTATCCTTTGGAATACTATGGGTGTAACGTGTATAGGCTGTGATGGCTTGAGGATCCTTACTCGGTGTATAGGCTGTAATGGCTTGAGGTATAATACCCGACGTATGATACACGTTATGCGAGCTGTGGTGGCTCCCGGAAACTACCTGGATACTTTTGGTTGTGAGGATTGTGTGGAGCTTAGACCAGGTGTCTGCGGGCAAGCCTTTGTGGTGCACGAGGTTCAGATTGTGGAGCTTGACCCATGTTGATACGGGCAAGCCTTTGGAGAGAGATGCACAGGACGTATGTCGTTGGGGCAAAGCGGCAAACCAGTGGGGAAGTAGTAGCGGGGTACCCTTGATATTATTTACTATATGCTATATTCTTTTATGCGTTACTTGGTGAGAGTAGCCATGGTGAGGTTGGGAACATAGTATACCTGTTTAGGTGACGAGTTAGTTTCACTTGTTGTTCACTGGGCTTTAGCATGCTTTCTTTACTTTTGAACGAGAGTATTGGGGAGGATCCTACTGAGTATACTGTTATACTCACCCTATGTACATATAAACTGTTTTTCAGGTCACTTGGAGAAGGTTGGAGATCAAGCTGGTTACTACTAGCTTGCGGTTGGAGGAGGAGTTGTTCGGGCTTGTGGACGATGTCGTTTTACTTTCTTTGGGGTACTTTTAGTTTCCCCTTTCAGTTGTAGTACTTTTGCATGACATTTCATATATGTACTTGGGTTTCTTTTATATTTCAGTTCTGAGTTGGAGTTGGTTGGAGTCTATTCTATCTCTCTCTTCTGCATGTGTTCTCTTAGAGGGTAATGCCTCCCATTTGTGTGTGTATTATACCCTCGGTGCTTGTCGCCAACCCGGGGCCTACTGGAGGCGGGACTCGGGGGTCATTATATCCCTTTTTACATTGCCGGCCCAGGAGGGGTACACTTTGTGGGGAGGGGGTCGTGACAGAGTGGTATCAGAGGTCTGGTTGAGGGATAGGATGGAGTTTGGAGTTAGGCACATGTGAGGATGCATGGGATGGTAGGGAAACGGTGTCATTCATATTTAGCAAGTGGGGTAAACACTAGAGACCGGCAGAGACATAGGCGTTCAGGGCCCCCTATGATCTGTTGCACGGACCTTTAAGTTTACGATGGATACTAAACAAAGTGATATTGGTTGCAGGGTAGAGACCTAGGAAAGGGTCATGCATCATTATTCGTTGCGCCTGTGTTTGAATGGTTAGACCTTGGGATATGTAACCTAAAATTAATAAAAAAAATAATTAATTAATTAATGTTGAGTCTTCCATATTCCAGGCTTAGGAGCTCTAACAGTTGTTATTTTACAGGTATGGCTCCAGGTCGACGTCCTCGTCAGGTTTGCGCAGAAGGTGCCCAGCAGGCTGTTCCAGCAGATCGCCGCCGGGTAGAGGTTGACGACGATGACACTTGGAGGAAGACACTCCGAGAGTTTCAGTGCCAGAGTCTACAGAAGTACGAGGGCTCCGTTTCAGATGCAGTCACAGAAGACTGGTTGGAGGAGGTCGAGATAGGCTTCAGTTCGATTCGTGCTCGGAAGGAACACTGGGTGTCCTTGGTTGTGACGATGTTGCGTGGAGCAGCGAGGCAGTGGTGGTTCTTGTTCCTCGGGGATCGTGAGGAGTCAGCGATCTCGTGGGAGGAGTTTCGAGACAGGTTTAGAGTCGACTTTCTTTCATCGACTGCGAAGGCGTCCAGTCACCAGGAGCTTCTTACCCTTCGAAAGGGGAGCTCCAGTGTTCGAGAGTTTGGAATCCGTTTCAGGAACCTTCTACGATATGCTTCAGACCTGTTACCAGATGAGGAGGCTAGGGCGAGGCATTTCGAGGAGGCTTTGCGTCCAGAGATCCAGCGCCAGGTCACCCCATTTATGCTGAAGACATATCTTGAGGTGCTGGTGAGGGCAGAGGTTGTTGAGAGGACTTTGACGAGGACCAGATCGTCACGAGAGGGGAATCGTCATGATTCCTCACGAAGCAGAGCTGTGGTCCGGGGTTCCCGGTTTTTAGGGCAGAAGAGTTTCCGTTCACCTGGGGGTAGGTCCCAGCCCTTCCCATCTCGTTTCTCCGGAGGCAGCAACTATCAGACCTATGCCAAGGGATCAGGTGCTTGTTTTCTTGTGGTGGACGTGGTCATCAGCAGCGGGAGTGCCCAACTTTTCAGAGTAGTCATCGTGCACCAGGCGCTCCACTCCTGGTTCCTCCGTTGAGGCAGTTCCAGCCGAGGCAGCAGCAGCAGGTTGCACCAGCTTTAGATCACCCGAGGGTAGATGGAGCAGGCAGAGGACAGCCCCATGACGCTCCCCGTCCTCAGAGAGCAGAGCGCGGCTGTGGTGGTGGTCGTCATCAGGGTCAGAGAGGCCGTGGAGGTGGTCGTGGTCAGCTTCATTCTCTAGCGTTGCCAGCTCCAGGCGAGCCAGACGTCGTCCGAGGTACCCTTTGCTTGTTTTCTACCTTGGTGTATGCCTTGTTTGATTCAGGAGCGACACACTCCTTTATATCCCCTACCCTTGTCCACGCTTTGGGACTTGAGGTAGAGAGGCTTCCAGTGCCCTTGGCGTTGATTACGCCAGTTGGAGGTCGAGCTAGCTTGTCTGAAGTATGTAGAGACTGTGAGCTAGTGTTGGGGCAGCACTGCTCTTGGGGAGATTTCCTATGTTTACGAATACAACCATATGATGTCATCCTCGGCATGGATTGGTTGTATTCGGTGCAGGCTATTGTGGATTGCTACAGGAAGAAGGTCGTTTTCTTTGATGAAGATGGAGAGAAAGTGGTGTTTGTTGGTGAGAGAGATCCTCAGATGAGTCATAGACGAGTTTCATCCTTATCATCCATGATGGCTGGGATGATGCTAAGTTCTTCAGAGGTTCAACAGTTGTCGTTTCCTAGGGTCGTAGAGGAGTACCCTGACGTCTTCCCAGAAGAGGTTGTATCCTTACCCCCTCGATGAGAGATCGAGTTTGGGATCGAGCTACATCTGAGAGTGTCTCCTATCTCTATGTCTCCATATAGGATGTCCCCTTCTGAGTTACGAGAGCTACGTATACAGCTCGATGGTCTGTTGCAGTGTGGTTTTGTTCGGCCAAGCGTGTCACCGTGGGGTGCACCAGTTTTGTTGTGAAAAAGGCTGATGGCAGTTTGCGGTTGTGCGTCGATTATCGTCGGTTAAACAAAGTGACAATAAAGAACCGCTATCCTCTCCCGCGGATTGATGACCTATTCGATCAACTGAAGGGTGCAAGTTGGTTTTCAAAGATTGACTTGCGGTCAGGATATCATCAGATGCGTGTAAAGGATGAGGATATCCCGAAGACTGCTTTCCGTTGTCGTCATGGGCATTATGAGTTTGTTGTAATGCCATTCGGCGTGAAAAATGCTCCAGCTGTTTTTATGGGGTTGATGAATGCTGTGTTCCATGAATTCCTGGAAAAGTTTGTTGTGGTTTTCATCGACGACATCCTTGTATACTCCACATCTGAATAAGAGCATGCAGAGCATCTACGAGCCGTTTTGGGAGTTCTTCGCCAACATCGGTTGTTTGGGAAGTTGTCCAAGTGTGAGTTCTGGGCTCGATAAGTTCGTTTCTTGGGACATGTTGTGTCCCAACAGGGAGTAGCTGTGGATCCTTCGAAGATAGAAGCAGTGGTGTCTTGGCCAGCCCCCAAGACCGTGTCAGAGGTGCGAAATTTCCTTGGTCTCGCAGGCTATTACAGGAGGTTTGTGGCTAATTTCTCCTGAGTTGAGACTCCTCTGACAGCTTTGACCAGGAAGGATCAAGCGTTCATATGGACTGATCAGTGTCAGACAGCTTTCGAGTATCTAAAGGAGAAGTTGGTAAGTGCTCCAGTCCTTTGTCTTCCAGTGGAGGGAGTCCAGTTTGATGTTTTCTGTGATGCTTCACATCTGGGGCTAGGCTGTGTTCTCATGCAGTAGAGGTCAGTTGTTTCTTATGGGTCTCGGCAATTGCGTCCCCATGAACGCAACTATGCCACCCATGATCTTGAGTTGGCAGCCGTGGTGTTTGCGCTGAAGTTTTGGAGACATTACCTCATTGGCGAGCGCTTTATGGTTTTCACTGATCATAAGAGTTTGAGGTATGTTTTCTCCCAACGCGACTTGAACTTGAGGCAGCGTCGGTGGATGGAGTTCTTGCAGGAATACGACTTCGAAATATCATATACACCTGGGAAGGGAAATGTTGTTGCTGATGCACTGAGCCGAAAGTCACGTAATGATGTTGTGCGTGAATCTGGTGATTCCTGGAGAGGGATGGAAGAGCTAGCAGCTTTGCATCTTGATATGGGAGAAGTTGGGGGAAGAGGTTGTCTTTTCCAGATGACGGTGCAGTCATCCCTGATGCAAAAGGTGGAAGAGTCTCAGTTGGGTGATCTAGAGGTGGAAGTTTTGAGAGACAGAGTCTTTTGTGGAGAGGCCCCTGATGGTTGGTCGGAGGATGAACAACACCGGGTGTTGTATCATGGCAGGCTTTTTGTTCCCTTGGCGATGCGCAAGACGGTTCTCCGAGAGTTCCATAGCTCGCCCTTAGTTGTACATACTGGTGTGACGAAGATGTATCGATCCTTGAGGAGTCAGTTTTGGTGGCCTGGGCTGAAGCGTTCAGTTGCAGAATGTGTGTCTCGATGTTTAGTCTGCCAGAAGGTGAAGGCCGAACACCGTGTTCCTGGTGGTCTTCTCCAGCACTTAGAGATTCCTCAGTGGAAGTGGGAGGACATCTCAATGGACTTTGTTACAGGTTTACCTCGAGCTCCGGGAGGACATGATGCTATATGGGCGGTAGTGGATCGTTTAACTAAATCGGCCCACTTCATAACAATCAAGGAGTTGAGCTCAGTGGAGGTTTTGTCGAGGCAGTATCTGGAGGAGGTGGTGAGGCTTCACGGAGTTCCTAAGACGATCATTTCTGATCGAGACCCTCGTTTTACCTCTAGGGTGTGGAGAGGTCTCCAGCATGCTTTTGGCTCTCAACTATGCCTTAGCACTGCTTTTCATCCTCAAACGGATGTTCAGACAAAGCGAACCATCCAAACTCTTGAAGACATGTTGCGCTCTTGTGTTCTTGATTTTGGAGGTTCATGGGTGAAGCACTTACCTTTGGTAGAGTTCCCTTACAATAATAGTTTTCACTCTACCATCGGCATGGCGCCGTTTGAAGCCTTGTATGGCCGGCCATGCCGTTCTCCATTGTGTTGGACTGGGGTCGGAGAGTCAGCAATTCTCGGACCAGAACTAGTGCAGAATACGACAGAGATGGTTCAAGTGATTCGTGAGAGGATGAAGACAGCACAATATCGTCAGAAATCTTATGCTGATCAAAGAAGGAGACCCTTAGAGTTTAATTTTGGGGATCATGCGTTTCTAAAGGTGTCTCCCCATCGTTGGCAGCGAAGGTTTGGTCGCGGAAGTAAGCTTTCTCCCCGTTTTGTTGGGCCTTTTGAGGTGTTAGCTCGTGTTGGAGCTGTGGCATATCGAGTAGCACTTCCCCCTCAGATGAGTCGGATACATGATGTTTTCCATGTATCGCAGCTCCGTCGTTATCTTCATGATGAATCTCATGTTATCGATTGGGGAGAGATCAATATTGACGATGATGCAACCTTCGAGGAGCGACCTGTGGAGATCCAAGACCACAAGGATAAAGTGTTGCGTGGGCGTTCTATCCCCTTAGTTCGTGTCTTATGGCGACACGGTGGCATGGAGGAGACTACCTGGGAGCGTGAGTCACAGATACGTGCTCAGTACCCAGAGTTGTTTAATGTTTAACTCCTCTCATGTAATGATGTTTCCTCTCTGGTTAGACCATTCATGTTTTATTTATGTACCTTTGATGTGATGTTATGTTTGAATTGTTTGGTTATGGATTATTTGTTTCCATACTCTCGGATGTCGTAGTTTTGTTCCAGCTTTCGGACAACTCATGGTGGTTTTCCCCTGAGAGGTATCTTATGGGGGTGGTTGTTCGGACCCCTCTTTTCTTCTGGGTTGGTTTTTAATTCTCGAGGACGAGAATGTTTTGAGAGGTATCTAATGTAATGGCCCGGACCTCTCCGGTCCATTACTTTGTGAAATGTTGGTATTGGAGGTGTTCCGGGAGGTTAAGGGGACTTATCCCCAACACTTTGCCAATTTTCTAGTTCTGTGAACAGTGTTTCCAGTTTTATGAACAGTAACAGATCGGTGAGACAGATCAGTTTCACAGATCGTTGAGACAGATCAGTGAGACAGATCGATTTCACAGATCGGTGAGACAGATCGGTTTCACAGATCAGTTTCACAGATCGGTGAGACAGATCAGTTTCACAGATCGGTGAGACAGATCAGTTTCACAGATCGGTGAGACAGATCAGTTTCACAGATCGGTGAGACAGATCAGTGTCACAAATCGGTGAGACAGATCAGTTTCACAGATCGGTGTGACAGATCAGTTTCACAGATCGGTGTGACAGATCAGTTTCACAGATCAGTTTCACAGATCGGTGTGACAGATCAGTTTCACAGATCAGTTTCACAGATCGGTGTGACAGATCAGTTTCACAGATCAGTTTCACAGATCGGTGTGACAGATCAGTTTCATGTACAGTAACGGTGGGTGAACAGTGTTTCCAGACTCCTACAGTTTTTCCCCTTTTGACGTTTCCTTTGACGTAAAATACATTTAAAGCCTTATTTTAAGGGCTCTTAAGGCCGTTTCAAATGCCATAAATCCTAATATTAATTATTCCTAAGGCTTGGAATGTTTTACTTGGTCAAACCGCGTGGGTTAATGCGATCCGTTTTTAATGGAGAATTAACCGGATCTTAAACCGTCACCTCGTTAAATCTTAAAAAGGGATGAGATATCATTCTCCCTTGTTCTTTCCATTTGTTCTCAGATAAGAGACACTAGAACCTTTCAATCCTTTCCGTAGGAGTTTCACAAACAACCCTTACTCCTAGGATCAGTCCCGCTCTGTTGGATGCAACCAAGCTGTGTCGATCATTCTTCCACATAGGTTGTCGTGAGGGGAGGATCGTGACCCGCTGTGTGGATAAAGGACGTCAAGAACTCTTCGAGGTAGGGGATTCATGGCTTCTCTAATTATATATGTGCAATCGTAGAATTAGCATGATTTATTCCTTTGGATCACAATGAAATTGACCTAATTAAATACTTGAAGCGGATTAAAAGAATTGGTTGATCGCATGCTGTTGCTTTATACCGTAATAACGGTTTGCCTCATGTTTTCCTAGATATAGTGATATCTATGTTTTCTTTGATTTATTGTTCGTTCATGATTGAAATTGATAATGAACGTAAAGCCGGAATTAATTTTTGATTAATTGGATAAAGATAAAGAGGCATGTAAATTAATCTAGTTATTGCTGTTGTTGTAGTTGTTCTAATTTGAGGATAATCAAATTAGGGAAGTAAGCTTGGTTATTTAATTGTGATAGCTTACTGATTAGGTATCCATGATTGGAGCCTACGAATAACAAATCTGTTAATTCAATATGGATTAGAGAACAGATTATGTGGGAATTTAAAAAAGGGTTATGAGTTACCCTCTTGTTTGTTAACGGGCCGAGAGCCCATTTTGTGATGTTTGTTTTCCTGCTGCTTGTGCTGTGATATGAGCCTGGATGGCTGTTGTGATATGTGGAGGCATGGAGACTTGTGGTTGTGGCAGCGGATGATTCCTAGTGTGGCGAGATGCATCGGTTTATGCATATGGGTATCGGGGAGGACACCAAGGGTGATGGTATGAGATGAATGTGATGGTTTGATGTTGGTGGTTGGTTTGATTGTTTATCTGCTTTACTTTTCCCCACTGCTCAAGGCAGCTGGTCTTGCTTACCCTCTTTCCGAAGGAGGCGAAGACACGCGGGGTATGCCACGTGCTTTCCATGTTTAGCCTCTCGAAGGAGGATGGGTCTATGCTCTTTCTATAGGCGGCAAAGACTCGACGGGTAGTATATCTACTCACCGTGTTGAGCCTCCTTTGTGTTTAGAAGCATAGGATGTTTTTCTAGAATTCCTGGGAATGTGGAAAAGTAATTCTGTAATGAATGTTTGATTAAATGGTGAAAATCCACAGGGATGGAGATGCTGGAATTTAAAGGTGATGTGAATCTTAAAAAGGAGCAGTTGTTTTTGAAAGTGATGCCAACTATGTTTAATGTGGAATTGTTCATTATTAATTAATGATTAAAGAATTAATTAACATACAGTGGAATTGATAAATGATAATGGAGTAATCTAATGAAGCTCTTCAATTGGTTGTGTGCTTATAGGATACCTAGTCTTTGAAGTAGCAGCCTGGAGTCTGAGAGACGTTAGCTGCAGTTGTATCTAAGACTAGGTAATGCCCATAGTGTGGATGTGAGTTACTTATATATTCTGTACTTTTTGTGTTTCTATATGCTACTCCACCCTGTCGGTAAGGGCAACTGACACCCCGGGGATTCTGAGCCCTGGGGGGGTGTTTTCCCCAACATTCTGATGGGAGGTTGAATGGCTGACTACCCCCTTTGGCCCCGCTCTCTTCTCTTGGTAGATCTTTTTGCTGGTGGGCACAGTGGTTAGTTTTACCCATATATGTCTGTAGAGGGCTGTAATGGCTTGTGGTTATTTCACACACATATATTCTGGATATAGTATCCTTTGGAATACTATGGGTGTAACGTGTATAGGCTGTGATGGATTGAGGATCCTTACTCGGTGTATAGGATGTAATGGCTTGAGGTATAATACCCGACGTATGATACACGTTATGCGAGCTGTGGTGGCTCCCGGAAACTACCTGGATACTTTTGGTTGTGAGGATTGTGTGGAGCTTAGACCAGGTGTCTGCGGGCAAGCCTTTGTGGTGCACGAGGTGCAGATTGTGGAGCTTGACCCATGTTGATACGGGCAAGCCTTTGGAGAGAGATGCACAGGACGTATGTCGTTGGGGAAAAGCGGCAAACCAGTGGGGAAGTAGTAGTGGGGTACCCTTGATATTATTTACTATATTCTATATTCTTGTATGCGTTACTTGGTGAGAGTAGCCATGGTGAGGTTGGGAACATAGTATACCTGTTTAGGAGAAGAGTTAGTTTCACTTGTTGTTCACTGGGCTTTAGCATGCTTTCTTTACTTTTGCACGAGATTCTTGGGGAGGATCCTACTGAGTATACTGTTATACTCACCCTATGTACATATAAACTGTTTTTCAGGTCACTTGGAGCAGGTTGGAGATTAAGCTGGTTACTACTAGCTTGCGGTTGGAGGAGGAGCTGTTCGGGCTTGTGGACGCTGTCGTTTTACTTTCTTTTGGGTACTTTTAGTTTCCCCTTTCAGTTGTAGTACTTTTGCATGACATTTCATATATGTACTTGGGTTTCTTTTATATTTCAGTTCTGAGTTGGAGTTGGTTGGAGTCTATTCTATCTCTCTCTTCTGCATGTGTTCTCTTAGAGGGTAATGCCTCCCATTTGTGTGTGTATTATACCCTCGGTGCTAGTCGCCAACCCGGGGCCTACTGGAGGCGGGACTCGGGGGTCATTATCTCCCTTTTTACATTGCCGGCCCAGGAGGGGTACACTTTGTGGGGAGGGGGTCGTGACAGAAACACACATTCTAATCTCTATAAATTATTTCACATCCAATATGAATAGAGAATTAAGACCTATAAGATTATTTCAATAGTTATTCCATTAGGTATAATATTATTTATTGACATCATATTTTCCTAAATGTGATCATTCATTCATAATCAAGTTTAAAATTACAAACATTTCTCACCTTATTTTTTTGCTCCAAATCCTTCTACAACACCACAATACTCATTACATAGATATATGGTTGAAAACACATATGATTTGGATAATATTTAACACATCATTTAAGATTTCAATCTCCTTTATATTAAAATTTATAAATATTTTATATTTTTTTATCCTCATTATATAGAAGATATAATGATTCTTTTGACTCGAAGAATCAAGAAACTTTTTTTGATTTAAAAGGGTGGCAATTTATGGCGTATGAATAATATTTAATCAACTAAAACAATTATATTTGGAGAATATTAAAAATTATCTATATGAATATATAATTTCAAATTTTATTACCTATTTATATGTTATAAATTTTTATATAATGACAATTACTTTCTATATTTAATACAATGATATCCGCTTATAAATCATGAGTTGGGTAACATTATTAAAAATTCATAAATTATAATAATTAATATTCTATAAATAGGTAATTCAAAATAAGAACACATCGGGGTACCTTTTTCATGCATCACTCTAAATCATATACCATTATCTACTAAAAATTAGTGTGAGAGCATGTTCACTGACCATCCATAACTTAGATTCTTGAAATTGTATTCACATTTTTCATTATAATGGTACTTAACTCACTTCCATGTTAACATAGTTTGTTCATTTTATAACCAAGAGAAATGCACAAAATATAATATATAATATCAATCCAAACCTAAAAAAATATTTATTATATTCATAATAGTTTTTCTCATATAATTATAAATGAATTTTATCTTTGATGGATCAACCAATACTCCATAAAATAATATTAGATAACCTAAAAAATATACTTTCTGTTTTCAAAAGTTATACTTCTTAAAATTTAAATTTCACTTCACCTTCCATAGGGTCTTCAGTATGTTCCCTAAGGTATATCTATGATCTTACATATTCATGGATTATATTAGAATTTCTTCTATAAAAACTACCAGAAATTAGTCAATGTGATCTTTAAAAACTCAATTCTGTAAATACATGATTATTTAGGGTGAATTATAAGACCAAATGGAATCACTATAAATTCATATTGTCCACAAATAAAATGGAATTCTTCAATTATCATATCATCAGTTTTGACCCTCAACTGATTGTAACATAATCAATGAAAAATATTTTAAAAATATTTTCTCTATGAAATTGAAACAAAATGTAATAAAATGGGGAATATGGAACATATTATTGATTTTGGTCATGTTAAGCGCATGATATTAAAAACAGTTTCACATTTATCATTCTTTCATTGTAAAAAATTCAGGTGTTTCCCATGGTGACTCACTTGGTCAAATTAATACATTATCTATATTCATAATGGAGTTTCATCTTCAATTATTGCAACACAATAGGGTCCATTTCATATTGAGTCATTGAAAAATGTGTATCGCTGATTATGAATTCTATTATGATAATTACCTCTCAAATCAGAGGAATTCTATATAAATATTCTGTTAATACATTAAAAACTCATATATAATAACTATATCATCAATAATAAGTTTCAACTTGATAGTATTATAAAAATACTACCTTTTAATGGGAATCAATACCCACAAATAATGTATAATTTCAATTTGATGTTCATATTTATCCTCTGATTAAAATATAATCATATGTTGGCTAGAAATAACAAATCTCACTTTCCTTCCTTGGTAATTGATTTTGTAATTCTATAATAAAAGATTACACATTCAAAAAATAACCCAAAATACAACAAGATAATGGATAACAAGATTTTAAGGAATAAAATTCCCATAAGTATTAATTTTGGCAGAATAATAGTATTGATATGTTATCATCATAACATGATGTTTTTTTAATATAATTTAAACATCTAATCATTGATGATATGAATTTACATTCTTTAATATTTTTCATAATATACATGAATTCAAATGACTATGATAAAATAATATAATACAATATTTGAGTATACCAATCACCACCATCAATATATTTATTCTATCTTAAATCCACTTCTAAAAATGAAATGATTATCATGGTCATCAATAATCCTTAATCAGAGTGACCAATCATGGAAAACAATACACATGATGTCTAAATAAATAAAAATTCTTTTCAATCTATTACATTATAGGTTTAACCTAGTCCATCTATGTTTATGATCTATATAAATCACTCATAATGGATCTTATCAAAAATTGGAATTAACATTATCACGTCCCATTATAATTTCAAACCAGGTGTGCAATAAGGGCCTATTCACCAGGCACCATAATGATGGTCAATATATAATAGAACAACACATTTTAGGGATATCACCTGAACCAACAATTTTTCAAAAAACAAATCTATGTGTTGTATCCAAAAATGGATATATTTTCTTGAGGAAACAACACTCTATTTACCATAATATTGGATGTTCTCCTATATTTTGAATTACTAAAAGGGTTTTTATCAATAATTCCTCATCCTAGTTTCAAAATTTACTAAGCTTTACTATGTATACCAACCATATTAACCAATAATTATCGTACATATATATTCCATCAATTTATATTAATATTAAATACATAAAACTATAACACATGCCATGGGATCATATATGTTTGGTAAATATGGAAACATGTATACGTAAAATTGAATATAAAAGATCTAAATCATTTCCCATTAAGTTGTTCATAACGATAACCATTCTTAGAAGAAAAATAATTAAAACCTTTGTCCATAAACTTGGGAAAGGAATGATTTGAAATAGTGAAATCCTATTTTAAATATGGGTAAACATATTAGATATTAAAGAATGATCATATGTGATATTAAGTTAAGAAACATGTATGAGAACATGATAAATACTTATAATAATCATAACTAATTAGTCATATAGCTTTAATCATGAAACACAACATATGGTTTTATCCAAAAAATGATATAAGACACAAGAGTGTGGAATCATCAATAATGAATAATTATTCAAAAAACACATCATAATTATAAAATATTTGTTTGCGACTTGTGAATAAGCTTATAAAATCATATCATTTTCTTTAGAATCACTATTCTAGACTATCATTGGGGGTTGGTTTCACTCTCTATTCCATCATTTCCAAAGTCAATGTTCACTCTAATATCTATCTTGATAAAAAAATACCCCGCTGATCTATGATAAGTTATTATTTCATCCCCCATTATCTCATGAGATGTCAATATTTAACCAATGTATTAGATTAATATATAATATTAGACTCAACGTTAACATAATGATAACCACATATATGTGTTCCATAAAACTATAACATGTTCATCACATCATTAAATCATTACTCTAGGAAAAGATAATATTTTTATTAAAATGACATCAACATAAGCATAAACCATAAAAAGAAAGAATAAGATTAGTAAAATTTGAACATATCTACATTAAATTATAAGAAACAAAGAAGTATATAATTTTATTTGAAAATAACTTTAAAGAATCACTAGAAATTTCATTAGAAATATAAAATTTTGGTTAATAATTTTTTTTTAAATTTTTAAAAAATAAAAATATTATGGAAAAATATATATTTTCAAAAAATACATAAAATTATAAATTAATATTCAATTAAAAGTGAAATAATGATGGAATATGGTTTCATTTATTGGGGTATGATAAAAAAATTCATTTTACATTGTCGACAAATTTTTTGGAACAACTAGTTTAGAAAATAGAAATAAGATTCCATTAGCAAAATTATATAATGTAAAACATGTGTAAAAATGAATCTAATAAATCTTTTTAAAATAGTAAAAATATTTTTTATTATTGTTTATGAAGATATTGACATGTAATAAAACATTCATGACTAAAGCGAAAACATGGTTAGTTTTACTTATAAACATTCTTTCATTATCTTCAGTACTGGAAATGTGGAAAATTAAATGAGAAATAAAATATAGAAAACTAACAAGATTTTAATTAAATAAAACTTTCATGGTAGTTATAGATCATGTAATTTATTCATTATGAAATCTAACTATAATAAATCATGGTAAAAATGAGATTATGACATAAAACTCATAACTAATGGTTATCTTCCTTCACAAGAAAACTAACCTCATGTATAATAAATTTAATTTTGTGATTCATATATACCCCAAATTTAATTATACAAATAATATTATAAATGATTTACTTATAAAATATTAGCACTGGTTCACTAATAATACCTCATTATCATCATCATTTTGTGAGTTAACTACTTCAATTTTTATTCTTGTTTTAGTTTTACTGTTTTGGTATATCCACATTTATTTGGGTTTCATCATAAAAAATGTAAATCATGATATAAATTGTTTATATATTACTTATTTAACTATTTATAAAAATTCATATAATGTAATGATGAACATTTATTTACATCACTATGTGAGGATTTTAGTATGTTTGCATGCATGAGTGACGTTTCCATTTATCTATGGAAGGAATGAAGGAATGTTAAATTTTAAATCAAATTTAAAAATTAATTATTATAACATAAGTATCATATATAAATATTAGATATATTGTAATAAACATCCATAATTTATGGTGGTGTAAAATGAGTCATATCTCTAGATGGAGGTGGTTGTCCACATGTACACATGAGTGATAATATCATCAACCCTTTGATTGGGAAAAGGGGGTAAACAGTTTAAAAATAAAAATAATAAAATTTCTATATATTTATCACATATTGTTTATCATTTTTATGGATAAAAAATGATTATAGAAAGTATAAAATGAAATATATTTAAAATATATTTGTTAATATCTATTACTCTTCTATGAGTGCCATCAATTGGATTACTCCTTATGTCCTAAAGGATTTTAATTTTAATATGTAAATTATATCAACAATATATAGGGGGATTAGAGTATCATTTTTTATATTTTCTATGATACATGGATCTTGTATTATAAAAAATGGAAGAGAATAGGTTCCCTTTTATAAGTGATGGGAGGGTCACACATGCATATTTTAAAAAAATCCAATAATTTAGGTTTACATTTATTGTAATGAGGAAAAAATCTCTACATATTGAATAATAGGATATTATAAGGATAAAATATAATCAAAAAATAATATTTTTATATGCATGTTTCGAAATCCTACACTTATCTCATGGTTTAACATTTCCTATTAATGATTTATAAACTACAATTTTGTAATAAAATTAATATATTTACTATTATATTTTAAAAAAATAAGGTTGACCAATTAAATTATATTAATTATTATAATTGAAAATATGGTTTCCATTTTAATAGATTCAAATTCTTTTAGAAGAAGAATTTTGTTTTATTTAATAATGAAAAACACAAGGAAATGCTATTTTTGATAAATGTATTTATAAATATAAGACATAATTTTATTCAAATAAAATCTCGGTAATACCCATATAATGAATGTTAAAATATTTTATTCAATATATAATCTATAAATTAGATTAAAAATAGCAGTTTATGCATATTAATGTAATTTTTTAAGGTAGAAATCATTCTTCACAAAAATATACAATTTTTTTAAAAAGAAAAAGTTTTATGAAAATGAAATAACGTAAACCATAATCCAGTATAATGATTTCTCCTATGTAATTAATTATATTATTTGTGATCAAATTATTATTATATTTAATTTAATATCATATTAAAAACATAATAGGACATTAAAATAAAAATAAAGGTTATTTAATTTAGAAATCAATATTTTTCAAAACTCCATGAAAAATAATGAATTTTTAAAATTTTCCCTTAGATGATATTGACACAATGATTTAAAAAATAATATTAATTTTGAAAAAAATAAAATTTATAAAAAATTTATAAATTTATTTTAAATCTTTTCCATCAAATGTGTGCAAAAAAACAATTTTGTACAAAATTTATTTTTGAAGCATATAATGTCATTATTGAAATTTAAGTACTTATTTATTATGAATTGATTATTAAATTTTAATTATTCAAAACATTTATAAATACTTTTTGTAACATGTTATTTTACTATTCATTCCAGAAAATTATCTTCTAGTATATAGGGTTTTGAAATTTCGTTATTCATATAGATAGGGGGTTTTGTGTAAGGAAAACTATCGAATACATTACATCTTATTCTAAAAGAAATAACTATAAAATAATTTGGTATTACAATGTATGGTTTCATTGAACACATTAATTTCAAGATGGATGATTAGTGTAACATTATAGATTATATTTACCTTGAAATAAAGTATGGAATATCTAATGGGACGAAACTGATGTAATATACAAATTATTTATATAATGAAAAAATTAAAAAAATATCCAATATTTGGAAGAAGAGTTAATCTCAGTCAGGAATAATTGGTAAAATATAAATTCCAAATTAAATACAACTATAAAATAATTTATATAATTATTATTTTATTTTCATACTGTAAGTGACTGTGATATGAAAATATTTCATTTATTTAAATGTAGACACATAAAAAATAATAATATTTCACAAAGGGAATGTTTAAAGGTAAAATATAGAATAATATATAATATTTCCCCTTCTTGGTATGAGAATAATAGAACCATGGTTATTCCAAAGAGAAGAAAAAAATATATAATAATATAAAACCATCTAAAAAACAAACATATAAAAAGTTTTGAAAATTGATTATTTCTAAATGAAATTATTGATACATGTGATTTTATTATGGAATGCATGGTTATATTTCTAGTTTTTAGATGAATCATTTAATTATATATTATATTTTGATGTTGATTCAATTTTTTAAAATGGTATTTTCAAGATATAGAGAAGAAGATATTTATATTATTCATGTAATTCAAACCAGGTTATTTATGTCTCCATGGGATATTTTTGGGGTAGTTCTACTGGAATGAATGAAAAAAAGAAACAATAATTGTATTAAAATGTATATTATTTTGATTACTTGATTTCATGGGATGGTTTGGAAATAAATACGTCATGAATGGATCTTAATAAAGATTTCCTAATCTATTATTAAACCAACAACTTATTAGAATGTAAAATCAAATATTTAGACATGGCATGGTTGATTATCCATATTTGAATCTTATAAATATTACCTTAAAGAATAATACAAATGAATGCTATATATAAATAGTTTATATAATTATTGATGATATTTTAAAGGAATAATTATTAATTGGAAATGGAATTCCAAAATAATGAAGGTTCAAGTGATAATTTTTTATACGAATACCCAAGGAGCTACTTATGTAGTGATCCACTTAGAATGCCTTGAGAACTTGGAAAATAAAATGAATTATGATTCATTGAAAACATATTAATATTTTAAGATTGATTCTAAAAGGAATGATAAAATAATGCATTGTTCTATAGTCACTCACTGTTATCCTCAAATTTAGCATATTATCATGTACCCCTCTCTACTTATACTATTAAAGGTTATAAATATTGATCGAAATATAATGTGTTTTGGGGGTGAAATAATCCATATGGGATTTTGATCAAGATATTCAAGGGATATTTTAACATCAGATTAATTTTAAATTTATTATTAGATCATTAAAGGTTATTCCAATAAAAATATAGAATTTCAATTACATGGGTAAAACTAAATAAAATAGAACCATTAAAATTAGTGTTGAAAAATATTACATGGCCCAATCGAAGTGTTTGTAAAAATGGGTTACATTTCCCACTACAAATATACCCTCATTTTTAATGAAAATATATTTATTCATAATTAGAAATGAAAATGATTTTCATAGATCATTTTTTTACAAAATGTGTTTTAAAATGATATATCTAGTGATGTCTTTTAGTATATTATAGGTTTATATGTATCGTATAATTTCATCATTGAAGATTTATTTTTTTTAGTGGTGAATATGTTAATTTTCAAGGAGGTTTAGAGATTCAAATTAAAATTTAGTATCCACATTAACTGATAAAATGAAACTAGTGGATGAGAATGGAGATCTATTTTAATAAAGATATATCGGTTTTAATAATTAATGTATAGTTTGATAAACTGATCAAATTTAAATAAATGAAATATTTTATGACCCTAACAGCATGTAATTCATTTTTATTCACTAATTATATTGTTAATTTATTATTTATTTCATACTATGATATACATTGTAAAATATTAGAAGTGTGGTGACATGTATATTACTAAACATGGTGAGTGAAAGGTTACAAATTATAATTTTATCCACATATATTTTTGGGTTCAATGACTTTTGACTCAATAAGATTAATTATTTCGTTAATTTCTAATTTCTATGTAGTATAAACTCTTAATTAATATATTTTCTATTTAACACCCAAATGATAATTTTCTAGTGCGTTAATGATAAATCAAGTTTAGTATTTACTAGTATATAATAGAGTTGAAAATTATATGAAATATAGTCTTTATTTTAGGAGGGGATCCTAGTATCTCTTAAATAATGCTTTTACTTCATTATGAGGATGTAATATATTGATTACCATTCCCTTCCAGCATCTTATAAAGTGGAATCAAATAACATGAGCCCCCTGGAGAATCCTGTAATATGTATCTCTATAGAAGCTAATGTATTATAAAATTAAAGTGGAATATGGGGCCTTCATAGTGGTGGTTACACATAGTAGGAAAATTACTTTTGATTTAGTGTCAACAATGGAATATGAAGAATCTGGAATTCAAAAATATTCCTGATCATCATGGAGAGGGTGGTTAAAAAATGAAATATAATGAATCAACCAAATGTGAATTGATTTTGGGATTTAGGATGAATGTTTCCAAAAAAATTCCTAAGGGGGGTGTTAGAAAAAAAATTAAGTTTTATAGTAAACAATATTTTATTTTTTTAAAACACTATTATATTTTATTTTTAGAATAAAATGATATTTTCATGATGTGAAATATATAAGCTGAATAGAATGAGGTATGCATAGATATGTCGAGTCTATTAAATATTCATTAGTATGTAATTCTCATGAACCAGCCTATATATCAAGCTGCATTAACACTCAATCCTATCCTAACATTTACAAATTGGCATTCCTGGTCCCCGCAGGTTAGAGACTATCACCTAGAATCAACTAAGAGTCAAACGGAATGGGTTTTCACACGAATAAAACATAAATATATAAAAATGAAAAGGAAAAAACATAATCGATACACTAAACACTCCTAAAGAATAAAGTAACATAACAAGAAATATATACATCTAATGGTAAAATAACAACTAAATGGTGTCATAACATCCATCAAGACAAGATCTATGAAACTACAAGGAACAGGTGGATCAAATGTTGACATGTTCCAACAATCACTCTAGGATTCCATGAATCATGCACACCCACCACCTCCAAGTAGATCATTCCTTTTTTCCTAGTCCTAAAATAATATAGTTTACAAACTCTTGAATTCAATGTTAGGGTGTGATCAAAAATATCCTAGTAGGGTTTGAATATGTATTCTATAATCAGTTTAATAAAATTTAAAACATCTATGGTTTAAATTCTAAAAAATATGGCTTGTAAACTCATATTCATATTTTAAATCACAACATGATTTTGAATAATTAAATTGAATAATAAATGTCATGAACATGTTTATATAAACTCCTTATATGAATCATATACTTGAAATAAATGGACTTAAAGAAAGAATTATACAAACAATGGAATATAATGAAGTTAAAAAATCAAATAACCATTGTCATATTACTAGAGTTTCCATAGTTCTAGGATATAATCCATCATCCCACTACACATTAATAAATAATTTCTCCAACATTGTGGTAACAAGGGACATAGGCTCAAAAAAGTGGCATAAATACATAAATAACTCATTAGAGACAATAATTCAAAAATTGTATTGGTTGGAGCTTTCATATTCAATTTATTTATAGGGTTCCAAATCCAAAGCATAAATATAAAATTCATCCACTAACTACTCAGACTCGTATATGATTTAAAAAATCACCAAATCAATTAATAATGGTAAAATAATTCATTTCAAATCAAATATTCATTAAAAAGTATATTTCACAATTATCATGTTCAACAAGCCATTTTAATATAAGAATCAAAACATAGGTTTTCTTCTTATGATTTCCCAAATAATTTTTCATTTAAATCAATTTATTTCTCATGAGTCATCCTTAAATGATTTCATAAAATCAAATTTTAATTCAAACAATCAATTTTCTTGAAATCTACCTTAGAATTTCAATTCCATTGAAATTATTTTTTCTTAATTTCCATTAGAATTTAAATAAAAAATAAAATAATATCAAATTTTTCATTTTAAATCCACTAAAAAACATTTAAAATAAATTAAGAAATTTATTTTCCAGTTCTAGGGAAAGCCTTTAAGGAACCACATATCATTAATGATGTGATTGATAAAACCAACACCCTTAATTAGAAACACCAATGAATAGATAAATACGAAGAAGATATAGGATTAAGGCCTAAAATATAAACCCTTAAAATAATGATCTCTAAGATAGATGATCTAGTTATTCAATAACATAATGATCCCTCATTCTCCAGGAGGAGATAAATAATGGAGGGAGAGATAGAAACCCAAAACAGAGGTGAAATCATCTACCTATGAAGGATTATTTTCTTTAACTAACACTTCATTTAGAAAGAGATGAGGTCAGTGGAGACTAGAAATACACTAATATTCCTGATAAATTAAAATGATTGGGTTTTGGTCAATTGAGGTTTGTTTAGAGGTTATAAATGATATCCCGTGATTTTTAATAAAAATATAAATGGAAGAAAATCGTATTAGTGTTGTTTCCTCGTCGAGCGGCATGGTTAGCAGTAACTCTATGTCCTAGCTATGCACCCTCACTGTGATTTGTGAAAGGGTAATTTTTTTGAAAAAATTGTTTGTCTATCCTTTTACCATCATTTCAAACATACATTATCCATGGTAGCATGGTTATGAGGGGTGGAAAAAACTATTCAACTAACTGTGTTCTAACCATGAACACCCTCCAGACACTATCAACAGGGCTCACAGTTTTTTCATCAAACCAAAAAAAATTCCCTAACTATGATCCAAATGTACTAGACACTAAAACATCCCAAAATTTTAAATACACTAACAATGTCATGAGAATTTATTTAAACAATTTATTTTCAGAAAAATGGTTAAGAAAAACTTGAAATAATGATAAGGGATATTAAAAACTCTATAAAAAAATACTTTATATTAATAGAAACATCATTAATTTTCTTATATGTAAAAGAGATAAAATATCTATTCTCTCAGAAGTGCCCCACAGTCCCAATTATTATACGAATTTGATGCATGTTTCCTTCGAAAATGGATTGAAGGTATAGACATCATCTGATGTATCTTTTTCTCAAAATAAACAATCCAGTTTGGTTACTCAGTCATGGATATGTCATATTATATATCACTATATTTGAAACATAGTGCACTAGAAGGGTCTGTAAGATACATCGTGATTTCCATTTTATGAAAAATAATCAGGATAAGCATTAACTATATATTAAAGGATAAACATAAGGGCACACTACCAACCCACATATAATTATCAAAAGGACCCACAACTCTCATGGAAAGCCTTCATATTTTTTTCTTCGGTGAATAAAAAATGTTGAAACTATAAACGACATAATCACAAACTAAAATATCAAAATGGGTCTATGATGATTGAATAAGATATATACCGACTCTACAACTCCTAAAATCTCTAATGAATCACATGAATCTTTTTCATCATATTCAATGGAAAACTAATCCCCACTGATGATGCTTCTCCAATATATGAACATCACAAAAGATATTTTAATGGGATTTCAAAAGACCCATCAATGGAGGATAATTTAATTTCATAATTGTAATATTTTTTATAATAAAACACATCTATTCCCAAATGAACATACCTGGATTCATAAAATTTGATAATGTATGAATCTACAATGTCCTCAAGAACATGTATTGATCCTTCTATATGGAAATATTTCTGTGGATAATGCACCATGATCAATCTAAATTATGATAAAATTTCCTCCAAGAGGAGTATCCTCAACCAAGAAAAGATCTAAGGATCCCTATATAAATCTATAATGGATATGACTACAAAAAATATGATAATCTTATTCACATATAGGAATCCAAATTACACAACATTTTTTGTTTCCTGAATTGGGATAAGGAGATACGGTTTGTTTTTTTGATAAATCACATACCATATCACATTAATATTTTTTAGGGGTATGAGGAAACCTAATAATTAAATCCATAAAAATATAATCTCACAACCAAGTAATCACATGAAGGGGATAAAGTAAACATACATGAATATGGTGCTAGACCATGACCTACTGATAGGTATGAAAAAAAGAAAAAAATTCAGGGATGTATCTCATTATACATTATCATGAGAATCTTCCCTGTATGTAATAGAACATCTTTTTGGAGCTAGGGTACACCGTCCCCTAGAACATATAACAATCCCCCAGAACAAAATTTATCACAAAAAACTGTATGATATCCCATTTTCTGGATGAATATTAAACCTTAATAGTAGAATGAAAACTCAACAATGGTATCCCTATAATAAATAAATTATTTAATTCCAAATAATCTATCTCATGATTCTACTCTTGATGAATCATCATGATAAGTGAGGTGTTTGATTAATTGTTTTCCATTAAATGATCAGTCACATCCTTCCAGTCTCCCAGATGAAATTGATAAAAAATACCTATAAGTTTCCACTTCTCTAAGGAGTATTTTATTTCTATGGTTGGAATTTTCCTACACAAATCATCGAAAATAAGTCTACCCTTTCCCTGGTTGTTGGCATTCCCAAAATAAAATGTATCGGTACTCCACCATAATATATTCAAATGGTTCAAATATTTTAGTGATAACATGTAACTCAATATTTTGTGGTCAAAATATAAGGGTTTTCATTATATTGAAAGGTAATTACACCATCTATTAAGACAATGCATCATGGAAGTGAGATAAAGAACATGGGTTTGATAGTTACTATTGCACGACCTAATCTAAATAGAACCATCGGAAATCACATGATCACCCTACATAACCATGCATACCTATCACGAATCAGGTGTGTTAAAAAAACGACATAGCCCTAACCAACCTCTAGAAGAGTCACCATTGGTGAAAGTTCAAAAGGATTATTCAAATCGTCAACTATTTTATGAAATTTTGAATCCTGAAATTACATCACACCATTTAGAGTAAGATAATTCATTGGATAATTTGTCTTTAATAAATCATTAAAATATTGTCAGTAATTCCACATTAAACTAATGAACCTTCAAATATAAAAAAATCTAGTTCTATAATGTCATAATAGCTTTTATCTTCTCCTGATTTATTAAAATTCAATTTTTTGATATCATGTTTCCCATGAAAATCACATCCCAAATGAAGAAATATAATTTCAATAGATTGAAATAAATATTTGTGATCACTCAAGATATCCAAAACATCACTCAAAATATCGCAATGATCTTCCTTAGTTTTTGAGTACACTAAATGTTATTAATTTAGACTACTATAATTGATTAGAGTTACTCATGTAATATCTTGTTCATCAATGACATAAAAACTGTAGTATCATAGTTTAGACAAAATTTCATTACATGATAATTAGATTAGTCATACCTATTATGGATGGGGGTCTTCATGATATCAGATTCCTTAGTAAGTAACTACTTATATATGGTCCAAATATAAATCATTGAGAACCGTGTCACTCCTTTCAATTGATCATACAAAATATATATGTGCGAAATTTTTTTGATGTCCCTCAGCATCAATTTATAGATTTTTCAATATTCAAAGAAAAGGTAATGTTCTCTATCAGTGTTCTTTGAAAAATATATCCTGGTCATGACCTAAGGTGAAACTGTTTGGTGAATAAATCCTTTTCCATCAAATAAAAAAATTTGGTATTGAACTTTTACAATTCACCAACTTCAAAATGGTAAGGAAAAATAATAAATTATTGAGTACCATGTACAAAACCATTGGAAACCTATATGTCATGTACTAGGGGAATGATAGAAGAATCAAATGGGAACACATCATTAAAAAATTGATAACTAGAGTTAGATGACCACTCAATGGTTACTTCCCTAATTTAAAATTAAACACCATTGTTAACCCACCCAAATCCAAAAATGATGTCCTTCCTTACTAGACCTCATGATCCATTCTCCCGAAAAAATATAGCATGCTACATTATGTTCATTAAAGAATACCAAAAAATGATAATAGTAAATCTTGGACAAATAAAAATCAGACAATATATATAGAGAATTACATGAAGAGGTTTCCTAATGAAAATAGGAAAACCATATATGAGCTCAATCTATGGTTGAGAAACACAAGAGTGACCTTAGAGACACTACTCTCTATTCATTCTAAGGGTAATAGTAATATCTATCATATAAAACATAAGATATATAAGAAGTATTAATCAAATCACAACACGAGTTGACATGAATGAATAATATGACCTAATATCAACTAAAAAAGTCACTAATGATGAACATATAGTGATTTTTACACTCCCTATCCATCGAAATGTATTAGCTTCCTCTACAGACTCTTCCACTATATTAAAATGTTTAATTAAAGACAACTATGTATAAAACCCCATAGCTTATGAATAATATGATTTCAACACCGTACCATTGGTTTATAATGTTCATGTTACACTAAAAGGGGTAAAACAACTTGAAATAAATTATATAGGTGTCATAAAAAACCAAGATAACTATGAGTATTTGGTTACTCATTTCAAACTAGCTTTGAATGATGAATAGTTTCACATCAAAGGAAATTGAACATTCCTCTTCTATGAACTATTTCATTTATTGATTATTCTGAGTGCCAAGACCCCCCATGTGACACATCAAACATTTTAATTATTTTATTGGAGAAAATATAAATACCATTGGGTCTAATAAGAAATATCTCCAAACGAAATTCTCAAAAAATACAACAACATACATATACACTCTATAGAAAACACCATTATAGAAAGTGGGATTTAGTGTGTATATCTTTAGTCATATGTGTGATAGAAGACTCATCTCAAATCAATGTGCATTCAGTTTCTCGTTCATCAAAACATTAGAGGGAAAATGAACATGATCAGAAAAATGAATTATATAATGAGTTGTAGTCTTATCACCGTGCAGGAGGATGAGAAAATCCATAGTATTTTCCCACAACGTGGATTCTAGAGTTTTTTTATTTATGAAACAAATAATAAATTTTTTATACTCTTGGACATCATTTTTCTTCAGTAACACCATTAAATACAAATTTATTGTATAGGCTCTTCCAGGTTGAAGGTAGAACATATCACTTTTGTCATATCAAAGGTTTCAAAGAACTCAAAATGTAAATCAATATTTTCCAACCAATCATGTACCTCTTGAGGATCATTTAAGAACTAGAAAGATTTTTTTTAATTAGAATAAACACCTGAAAACAATATCTAGTCTGAAACAATAGAGGTTCTACAATTGGGGCCTCAATGGAAATGGGTGCAACGACCTATCCTTGATAACGGACATCAAAACCCACTATCTCAATGAGGTTCTAATAAAATAGTGGTTCTTCATCCATGGTTCATCAGTATCACCCACTCTAGGTTTGTTATGATGCCTCCTCTGAGGATAGATGATAAAAACATCACTAAGAAACAAATAACATTGTCAGAGATATAGAAATCATAAACTCAATCAATAGATACATAACAAATGAATTCCATCAAATAGAATTATAAAATTTGTAATTTGAAAATATATAGATCAAATTTGGAAAAGATTATAATCAGAACATTTTATTACTCTATGATTCTTTTATCAAACAAAAATAGTTACTCAATACTCATTATGATGAGATACGGTTAGGTAGCCATTTTTAACTACTTCATAAGTACTAAAAATAATATGTCATATCTACCATGACATCCAAGACTCTATACTAACTTCAAGGAAAGATAATCAACCAATGATATGATACCATTTTTTCAAAAACCATTATATATAACCTCATATAATGATACTAATTATGGGTTAGATATATCTAAATGGTGTTCTCTATACCCACAGGTAGGTAATAAGAAATAGACATTAACTTAGAGTCAAAGGGAATAGTTTTTCAACAAGAACAAACAATCCATATTTAAAAGAAGAAGTTATAGAAAAACAAGGTCGATAATTCAAAAACTATTTTAGAAAAAAATCACAATAAGTATACAGATAAATATATCCTAAATTAAATCATAATGAAAATTGTGACATAAATTTTTTTGATACAAGATTATAGAAACATCCAAGAAACAAGTAGATTTTAGGTCTATTTGTTACCACTGTCACTCCAATATCCCATGAAACAATGAAACATTCCACCTCCAAGTGGAAACATACTTTTTCCTAGAACTAACATAACATAAAGTACAAACACGAAATGAAAATTGTGGGTTGTGGAAAAAATATCCAATTAGGTTCTCAAAATGTATTCCATTATAAATTCTATAATAATTATATAATTTATTCTATTTATTTTAAAAAAATTACATATTTTTTTTTTCAATTTGAAATAAAACCCTTCTATGAAATTAGTAGATAGAATATATTTAGAAACAGTATTAAATGAGCCATTTATTAGAAAATTTTATATTTAACAGTTATAAGGAATAAAACTTTTCTATAAAAAGTTTCATTTATAATAAAGTCAATAAATCATAGCACCATGATAATATTCTATTAAGTTACATTAGTTCAAGATAAATGGTCCCCACACTACTCAATGATCAATCAAAAATCAATTTATTTTTTCAACATTCACATAATATTAGTCCAATTTGACTAATCATTCAACTCTCATTGGGGACAATCATGCTGAATAAGTTTTTTTGAGTAGTCATCATAAATACATTTCTTTGGATTCCATGTCCAATATTTATTTTCATGAATCACACACTACCTAGTTGAGATCACTTGTTCCTAAACCATAGAATAATTCATTCATTCATGGGTAAATCACATATCTCAAATCAATTCGCACTTTATAATTAAATTTCATAAATTTTTGTTTGACATAAAATTTTAAATTTCAAACAAATAATTATTGTCTCATCTTTATTAATTTTAAAATCATTTTTCATTCAAATATATTTTTTTATAAACAATCAACATAAAATTATTTCATCATATAAACATTCAATTAAAGATATAATTTTTCACAAAATCGAGAAATAAATTTCAATGAAATTGATATTGTGATTTTCAAAGGTTTCATTTCATTTTTAAAATAAAACATAAAATCTTCTCGAATACGTGTTTACAAATCAATTGAAAAATAATTTCAAATAAATCAATAAAAATCAATTTCAATTTTTCAGGAAAACCTATTTCATCCACCAACCTTTAATCACATGTTTGATTAAATTCTCACCGATTACAAGTATTTCCAATGGATAGATAACTTGATTACTAACCTTTCACTAAGTGGATAAAATAAATGGAGAGAGAGAAGAAGAAAAAACAAGAAGAAATCACTTACCGAAGATGGAAAAATATATTTCCCTAGATCATTGAGTTAGAAGAGGGGAGGGTGGAGGTGTAAATATACCCTTTAGAGAGCCTTAAAAAAGTCATATTGTTATATTTGGTTTTATTAAGGGGTATTTTGAGGTTATAATATTGTTCTCTGAATTTTTAAAAGAAACATCAAGGGATCAAACACTCATAGTCATGATATACTAGTTGACTTGAAAGGATAGAAGTAACAATCTTCCCTAAACAAGTTAAAATACAAAAATTATATAAATGGTTCAGTGTTTGGCCGCATGGTTAGTCTAACCATTCACCAACTGTGAAAACTCTCACCACCTAAGATCTCACTATATTGAGGGGAATCTGAATGTAATAGACTATCCATGAACCCCCTTTAGACAATTTCAAAAAGGTATATATTTTTCTTGGATTAATGAATCAATTTTCTATTAAAACTATCCCACTATGTATAGCTACTAGAACATTCAAATTTTTAAACAATTCTCTAAAGACATCCCATGAAATGATAGAATCATAAGATATCCAAAACATGGGTTTAGAAGTTCCTAAAATAATGTAATGAGATGTTATAACTTTAATATGAATTAATTTATATGAATGGAAAGATGTAATATTTTATTTGATAATATTTATATGGAAAATAATTCCATTCATTTGGAATATGCTTAGATTATTTTTTAATTATTCATTGGTATATTTTAAATTTACTATTTTGAGGTTATTTTAGGAATTTGGATTGGTCTATGTGTGTGTATGTTTCACATTCATAAAAAATTAATTTCTATCCTTCTCGAGTATAAAAAAATTTAAAAAAGTTCTTAAAAAAATAATATATTGAAGAATGTAGATGCTTTTTTAAATGAATGAAATATTCAGTGATATGTATTATTTTTTGACAATTTACATTTTTTATATAAATAGATTATCATAAATTTCTGGGATTTATTATTATATATAACTATTTTCTCCATTATTGGAAATAAAATTAAAATAAATGTGTAAAATTTTAATTGTGTGGTGTTTTTGGAATATGATGTAAATTTTAAAAGATCAAAGGTTTAAAAGAATAATTAAATTCCCTAAGAATAGAAAAAAAATAAATGTATTGAGTCTAAGATAACCTTTAGTGATTGGTGTTATTATCTAGATTGTTTGTATGACAATTTTTGTTTAAATCGATTATAAAAGGATATTTTATAGTGAAAAAATGGTGGAAAATATTTTAGAGTTTATGTGAATAGTTTTATCACTAAAAAGTAATGTTACTTTTGAAATATTTGGTTTTACCATTAAGAATTTTTTTGGATATGTTTTTTGGGTATTTGTATTTTTTAATCCTTCCAATGACGAAAATGATTTTTCTTATAAGATAATTTTACACTAATATTAATTTCTCCCTCCATTATGAAGTATAATATTATGATATGTGCATTAATTATAAATTATGATTTTCCTTCCCAAATATTTGAGATGGAATGAATTATTTAGAAATTAAAATTAGATTATTTATTTACATAGGGATTTAAATTGAAGACTCATGTTGGTCTAGTGGGTCTGTAATTTGACAAACCATTACACCACTATTTTATAATCCACATCACATTGTTATGATTCATGCCAATTTAGAAGATTTTGAAATATTATTGGACAATTTTCATTGATGATTTGTATAATAATTAAATATTAACAAATGAAATAAATTTATATATCATGGATTATAATGAAATTATGTGAAACACATATAAAGGGTGTGTCATGATCTGATGAAGAGTATTATATGGGTATCTAAACGTTTAATCATATATGACTCATTATAATGATATAATGAATAAATTAAAGTTCCAAAGAAAAATTTGTAAATTTTATTTTTAATGCATAATAACCTTATAAATTTGAGTACATGAATATTTTCATGATAAAAAATATAGAAAATATTACTTTAATTATAGAGAATCATATCTGTGTAATGTCCTTGGTTTGGTCAATTTATAAGAAAATCCATATATCATGTTTTATCTTTGAGTTTATAAGTGGTGCCAAAAATTGGTAAATGAATGAGGTAATAGATTTTATTTTGGAGTTATAAATGTTATTTTTTATGTTATTCTATCCATTAAGGGAAACACCATGCCAGGTGCAAGAAATGGTGACCTTAGGTTGTGACTTAGTGGAAAACATGGATGAGATAAATAGATTGGCCAATCCATGGTGCATGAGAAGCCCTACTATTAGCCATGATCTTGGGAAACCTATGCCTACAATTTTATAGGTTGTGAATATGTGTAAAATAAATTTCTATTCATGTAAATGATATAAGGGAATCCATTATGTGTTTATATTTATCATCACTGAGGCTATACTGTGGAGTAGGGATTGTTGATGGTTAGGAAAATGTTTTATGGTTGAAACACTATAATTTCACATTTCATCTTAACATTTTTCAAATTTTGAATGAAAATCCATGATAAAGTGCAAGAGGGGAGTAATTAATACAATTTTAACTCATTTTACTCAAATCACATCTTTCAAATTATTTTATATTTTAATTATTAGATATTTAGAGACATTCATGGTGAGAGGAAATATTTGGTGTTAAGATATTTTTATGATCTCATATTCCTTCCATGTTTAGATTGATCACTCTTATGTTTTATTTTATCTAATTCATCATAACATCCTCTTTATTTGGTGCTTCTTCTTTATGGATATTTGGTTTAGGACTCTGTGAGTTATTCTTTTTTCTATCCATGTTCTTCTACTTCTTAATTATACTGTCATTAAATGGGACTACTATAGTTATGAAAATGATATAAAATTTTATAAAATTAGGATATGTGAAATTTTAATGGATACTAGATCGTCATAGGACCATTGGATTTCTTCGATGTGATGGTTCCTAACCTCTTGGAAAATTATTTATTGGTGAGTATTTTCGTGTTATATCTTGGATATTTCCCTTTAATAATACTCAGATTCTTACAATGATGTATTTTTCATTGGATATGTGATAAAACACTATTTTGATGAATATTTTATTGATAATAAACTATATAATTTCCTCACATAGTGCTAAATAAGTTAATTTATAAAATATTTGGGATTAGATCAATCATTTGAAAATTCAATTGAAATTCCAGTTTTACCATTTTAAAATTCACTGTAGTATTTTGGGCATAAATGTTATTCTGTAAAATATTTTGACATGAACTTTTGTAACTATGTTCCCGATGTAATGGGATATAAATAATATTTAGGACATGGGAGTTGGATCATGCATTTTAGTGGAGTAAATGGGAAAGGAAGACAAATTTGGACCGAACCATCCAGATTGAACATCTATTCACTATTTGGGCATTATCATCTTTAACCAGACTTGGATTGATCCCATAATTGGAGGGCTTCACGTGGCCATGATTAGGAACAAATCAACCTTCTATAAGGCCAGCTAAATAACTCTTTTTGGAAGAAAAAATGCATTGAATGTGGGATTAAACAATACTGTTGAATTTTCCATTAACAATTAAAAATGTTTTGTAACCCTAACCCTCTGCAAATCATTTAAAAGTTGGTTTCACTATTTGGGAGGGCTTTTAGAGGGTTTGGAAAGGTGTGGTCGAAAAGGTGTCTCTTATAAACCCATCAAAACTCTTGGAATATTTAATTCCATGTGCAAACATGTCTTCCAAAAAAGGCTCTCCACTCCCACCTCCACATTCATTTTCATTGTTTTTATGCTTGTAATGTGAATTAAAATCAATAAATATTCTATTTTTTTTCATTTTGTCTTCTTATTTTACTTATTGAGATTGAATACAATAGTGGGGAAAAGATTGGGTGTTCCTCTTTCAATCCATTTCTTATACCAAACGTCTCTATGATGAGAACTCCACCCAAGGAAGCATGATTTCTTTCATTGTTGATCTAATCCCTACTCACTTCATTAATTTATTTTCAATCCATAAATATAATTTAATTTGTATATTGTGAAAAATTAATTGTGTTTTAAATTCTATGTGACTCAATCTACTAGCACATGACTGCGTAGTCTGGCTTTGGTAAACCAAGTGAGAAAAACCTCAATAGAAAAATCTAATCACTATGGGATAAAGTTATAGGGTTTATGACTCATAACTAAACACAACTAATTCTCAAATCCATGGAGAATAATATACCGTAATTGACCACTGACCACAATTTGGATTTTGGATCATAATCAGAGCAAGGTGATGTGAATGATGGTCACAAAGATAACCTACGAGTCATTTTTACAAATATTTATGGTATTGTTAATTTCCAAAGGGTTCAGAGGTTTAAAAGGATAGGTGATCATAATTGAATAAATTATAATTATATGGTATAATGATAAATGAATTGTTAAGGGGGTTGATTAGATCAATTATATCTTCTTATATAAGTGTTTCTAAATGAATTGTCTCTTGACTGTTGCTTCTCAATTTCTTGTTTAATTTACTGTGTGTATAGTCACAGAACAAACCCCCATATTTCATTTCATTTGTTTTGAACTATTTAAATACATACTTAAAGCCTATTATCATTTGTTTAATTTTCTTCCTCTTTGAGAGAATAACCTACGTCACCAATTTTGTTGCACTTAGTAAAATCAAAAATAAATACTTTATAGAGTGTGTGCAACAACATCCATTTAAATTGGCACCATCACTTCGGAGAAAAGTGTTTTATTTAACTAATTAGAGGTAATTTTTTCTTTTATTTTATCATTTTGTTTTCTCTTCTTATTTCTCATTTCCCCTTTCTCTCATTTTTTCTTTTTTTTATCTCTTTCTTTCCTATCTATTTTCTTATCTTTTGGACTATCAATTAAAACCACATTTAATTATATTGTTGTCCACTTGTATTCATTTATCTATTTTCTATGATTTATGACTTTACCCCATTCTGAGGATTTACTTGATCTAGACCTCGAGATTGAGCGTAGCCTTAAATTGTGAATCAAACAATCTCAGTCTACAGGAAGTGCCGACATTTACCGAACTGGGTAATTTCTATACTCTAGGAATTTTGAAATAGGAATCTATTCTAGAAAATATATAAATGAAGAAAAAATGGACGAAAATTACAACAATAATCTCAATAGGACTATTCAAGAGTTGATTGTGCGTGATATTAATTATCAACATACATGCATTGCATATCCAACTCTCTAATCATACATTGAACTAATATTTCGGTTAATTCAAATTCTTCCAAAATTTAATGGTTTATATTGTGAGGATCTAAAAAAACATTAAAATAATTCAATTTATTATGATCAATAATGAAACCATGAAATGTCTCTGATGATCAAATAAATCTTAGATCATTTTCATTCTCACATGAAGGGACTTCTAAGGATTGGATGTATTATTTACAACCTGAATATGTAACATGTTGGAACAATTTGAAACATCTTTTCATGTAGATATTTTTTCAAGCATCAAGTACAACATTTATCCTAAAAGAGTTCTCAGGGACTAATAAATCATAAGGGGAGTCCATACATGATTACTGGGAGTGATTCAAGATGTTTTGTGCAAGCTAACCGCATCATCAAATCAGTGAGCAACTACTCATACAATACTTTTATGAAGGACTCACACCTATGGAGATGAACATGGTGGATTCCGTAGTTGGAGGATCATTGGTCGAAAAGACACTAACAACCATAGAAGCATTGATCGACAAGATGGCCCAAAACTCCCAATAATTTGTCGATAGAGGTACACCACATGTCAGGGGAGTACATCGGGTAAATCCTTCTTTTCTTGAGAGTCATTTAATTCATACCAAGTTGTATGAATTGACCACTATGGTGAGGCAAATATCTTGGGCTCACAAGACATCTCATCCCACTCATGTGAGACCATGTGACATTTTCACTGAGACAAGCCACCCAACTGACAGTTTCCCCCAACTATATGAAATAGAATATTGCGGAGTAGTGTTTCTTAGGAGACCATATCAGCATAAACAATAACCATATCCTCAAAATAAGTGTCATTCCATTGTACCATCATACAACCAAGGGTAGATGGATCAATCATAAATGAGGTGTGCATTTGGACAACAAAAATGTCCCCACTTAAACAAAAAATTTTAGCAACCTACACCTTACCAATAGGGTTTCAAAAAACCCCAAAGGATATGTGAAGCCCAAGCATCAACGATCCAACAACAAAGTAATCCCCCACCCAAGGTATATTCTAATACTTATGATCATATGAAACAAGTTGTTCTTAATCAACAGATTGAGTTGAAGAGTCATGGTTCAGAGCTAGGGGAGTTGAAAACCCAATTGTGCCAGATTCACACTGCCCTCCATGAACTGGTATGTATGATTTCTATAAATCTACCATCAAAACCAACTCCAAATCCAAAGGGGAATGTCAGTTCCATCACATCGAGAAGTTGGAAGCAAACAACCGATGCTTCTCCACCCACCATTCCATCAGAATTTACCTCAACTCTACAGAATCCCTATTCAAAACCAAATGATGGGAAACCCAAGGATTACGATAATCGTAAGAAAAAGATTAATTTTATTCATCCTAAACCCCTTAATTTTCCAATTAGTGTTGTTCAAACTAAGAATATGGGTGAAGAGGCAATGTAAAGGGGGGTTTTGGACACATTCAAGTGTGTGGAGATCAACATCCCACATATTGAGGCCATTAAGCAAATCCCAAGGTATGAAAAATTATTAAAATAACATTGTACCAATCAAATAGGGATCAAGGGAAATAAGAGGATCAACCTTGGAAGGAATGTGTCAGCACTTATTACACTAACTCAAGAAATGTCAACAATGTGCAAGGATCCAGGGACAATAAATGTAAGGCCTCACTTTTTTGATGCTTTATGTGATTTAAGAGCTTCCATAAATTCAAAGCCCCACTTTTTATTCTCTTCTTTGCATGTTCATGAGTTTAATCCAATGAGAGTAGTGGTGTAGTTGGAAAATAAATCTATGACATATCCAACAGGATTCCTTGAGGATTTAATTTTTCATGTAAGAGACCTGATCTTTCCAGCTAACTTCTACATTCATAAAATGGATGATGATCAGGTAATTTCATGTTCTCCCAATATCTTAGGTAGTACCTTCCTCAAAACAGCCAAAACTATCATAATTGTCAATGAAGGTACAATTTCCATGGAGTTTGAAGATGAAGTTGTGATATTTGATATTATATATTCCATGAAGTACCCCATTAGAGGACCATTCTACTTTTGTTACCTCCCATTTTGAACCACCAAATAAAAACCCCATGGATTTTGATTGTCCTATGCTTAGAATGATTATGGGTATTGGTTCTAGTTTGATGTCTAACAGTACTTCCACACCTATTTAAAATGAACAATACTCACTTAGATTTGATTTTCAAATAGAATAATATTCTGATTTTGACCATGTGAACTCTGATTTTGACATGGTTGTTGAGTATGCTGATGGATTTGATGCTTTATTCTATGACTTTGAATATGTATATTCTTGTAATAATGTTCATTCTGTACATATTTTAGTACGTCTAATTAATCCAGCCACACATCACCCCCTACATTTGAACTCAATTCATTTCCAAAAAATATATAATACTCATACTTGTTAATTGGTGAGAAATTTCCTATTATAATTTCCAACAATATCCCTTTAGAACAATAAAAAACATTTGAATATTTTGAGGGAGAACATCTGGGAAATCCAGTGGAACTTGGATAACATATTAGGTATTATCCCCTCTATTGGAATGCATTGGATTCTTTTGGAGGATGGGGCTAAACCGGTTTGGAAGCCACAAAGGAGACTGAATCCAGCACTTTTAGAGGATATTAAAAAAGTGGTTGAAAAATTGATCAAGTCAGGTATATTCTATCCAATTTCAAATTCTCAGTGGGTGAGTCCTATTTATGTTGTACCTCACCAAAGTGGTGTTACTATTGATAAAAATGATAAAGATGAGTTAGTTCAAATGAGGGTTCCAAATAATAGGCATGTCTGTATTGATTATAGGAATCTAAATAAATCCACTTTCATGGACCCCCCCCCCCAAAAAAAATTTATTGATCAAATGCTTGAGTGACTAGATGGAAAGACACATTATTGTTTCTTGAATGGATTTTCTAGATATTTTTAGGTTCCTATAGATACAGAGGATCAAAAGAAGACAACATTGACCTATCCCTTAGGCACATTTTCTTACCAGAGGATGCAATTTGGACTTTTCAATGGCTCAAGTACTTTCCAGAGATGCATGGTGAGTATTTTTTTCTGATTCTCTTGAGACACACATGGTGGTATTTATGGATGAATTTATAGTTTATGTATCCTCAATTGATGAATGTCTAAGTAGTTGGGGAAAGGTGTTGAATCGTTGTGTTGAGAATAATCTGGTCTTGATTTTTGAAAAGTTCCATTTTAGGGTAGATCATGGAATTTTCGTAGGGCATGTAATGTCGAAGCATAGGATAGAGGTTGATATATCTATGGTATATATCATTTCATTCTTACCATATCCTTCAAGTGTGTGTGATGTTAGATATTTCTTATGGCATGCATGATTTTATCGACACTTCATCAAATATTTTTGTAATATTTCTCTTTGTATGTCATGATTACTTTAAAAAGATTCTAATTTTGTGTCTGATGATTCTTGCAGGAATTCCTTTTAGGATCAAAATAAGCGTCTAGACATTACACCAACCATATATCCTCCATGGTGGGAGATTCCTTTTTAGATTGGGTGTGATGCCTCCAACTTCCAAGTTGGAAGTGTTTTATCTCAAAGGGTGGATAGATGTTCACATGTTATTTCCAATGCATCGAGAACTCTGTATTCGGCCCAATAAAACTACAAAACCATGTAAAACAAGATTCTAGCTATCATATTTTAATTAGATAAATACTATTAATATTTATTGGGCTCCAAAGTAGTTGTTTTTTCTGGCCATGCAGCTCTAAGGTTCCTATTGAAGATTCTAGACGCAAATCCCAGGCTAATCCAATGGAGGCTCATTCTTCATGAATTTGATATTGAGATTATGGAAAATAAGGGGTCAGAGAACATGGTGGAAGACCACTTGAGTAGGCTTACTCACACACTAGAGAATGATACCTTGGATTAGGTACCACTTTAAGACACTTTCCCCGATCAGAATCTTTATTCCTTCTTAGATACACATCCTTCGTATGCTAATTTAGTGAACTACCTTGTTTCCTATGAAATCCCTATAAATTTATAGAAACATCACGTCCAAAAATTAAAAATTTAGTCTTATTTTTATGTGTGGGATGATCCATACCTTCAGTGCATGTGTAGTTATCATTTTATTAAGAGGTGTGTTTCAAATCATGAGTTTGAGTCTGTTTTGCAATTTTGTCATACACTTGCTTGTGGTGGAAACATTAGACCCCAATGAATAAAAATAATATTCATAGACTCTGGATTGTATTAGCCTAGTTTATTCCATGATTCTCATGTGTTTTCTAAGTCATGCTCACGTTTCCAACACAGTGGCAATATTTCTAGGATACAGGAGATGCACCAACAACCCATACTATTATGTGAGATATTTGATGTATAGGGCATTGATTTTATGGATCATTTTATGAGTTATTTTGTTTTCATGTACATTTTTGATTTTTTTTATTATGTGAGTAAATGGGTGATGGTTAAGGCCACTAGGACCAATAATTCTCATGCTGTAGTGGACTTTGTAAAGAAAAAATTTGTTTTACAGGCTTGGAGTTCCAACAACTATCATCAGTGACTAGGGGACACACTTCTGTAATCGGAATTTATCTTCCCTCTCGCAGAAGTATGGGGTGACACGAAAAAACATCAACACCATACCACCCCCAAACAAATGGACAGACTGATGTTTCAATTCGTGAATCAAAATTTTTTTGGAGATAACTATGCAGATGAATAGGAAGGATTAGAACAGTTCTTGGATAATGAATTGTGGGCTTATAAGACAACAAAAAGACTCCAATTAGTAGGTCCCCATATTGGATTGTCTTTGGGAAGGCATGTCATCTCCCTGTGGAAGTCGAGAATCGGGCTAATTGGGCTATAAAGAAATTCAACATGGTTTTAGACCAATCAAGAATTCAAAGGAAGCTGCAAATTCAAGAGCATGAGGAGATTTGATTGTCATCATAGGAGAACTCAAGGCTCTATAAGGAAATATCAAAGGCAGTTCTTGACAGAATGATCCAACAAAGGGAGATTAATGTTAGAGAGAAGGTCCTTATATACAGTTCATGACTGAAGCTTATGCCTTGTATGTTTCATTCCATATGGTTGGGTACTTATATTGTATCTAATGTTTATTGATTATGGTGTAGTGGAGATTACACAAGAGGACACAGGAAGGATCCTTACAATCAATGGGTTGTTCCTAACCCATTCACATTTATATTATTTGTCCTATTTAAAATTATGCTTCTCATGTGCACATATCATCTCATGGGATCACATTGAGGACAATAAAATATTTTATGTGTAGGGGAGGGAAGCTTTTAGTT
This sequence comes from Viscum album, assembly GCA_963277665.1. Classification (NCBI taxonomy): domain Eukaryota; kingdom Viridiplantae; phylum Streptophyta; class Magnoliopsida; order Santalales; family Viscaceae; genus Viscum; species Viscum album. Next base: position 440,549,034 of record OY728158.1, read on the forward strand.
TTGTAAATTTAATTGTCTTCGTATTTTTCAATGTTTTTTTTTCAAAAAAATTTGTGTTTTTAAAATTTTGTGTATTTATTTTCATTTTTTGGGTTTCATTGAATATTTTGATTTGAAATGATTCTCTTTAGGAGTTTAAAATCCATATCAATAAGTGAAATAATTTATCCTTGAAAAAATGCTTAAATGAATGCTGAAAATGACTTGGAATCAAGTTCAAATCTTTAGTAATTTCATGAAAGGTACTCTAAATTTTGAATTCCATACCACATCTCACTATATTTATATTTGAAATCACATTCCTGTGAGGTTTTTTAAACATTATTTTCATATTATTTACATTCACCTCACTTCTTGAGAGAACCAAACCATTCTTCTTTTAACCAGAAATTTATTTATTCATATTAAACGATGAGGGTTTGAGGTACGCATGTTTAAATGATTGTGGAATTTGTTTTGTATTAAATCCCATATTTCAAAGAATTCTTTTTATAGTGGACCAACATGAACATTTAATCCTTATATCTCTTAGAAGCCATGAATATCCTGTTAGGTTAGCCACATTACAAGCAAAGTTTCCCTATCCAACCATTTTTGAAGTGAAATTGCATAATTTAGTTAAACAGAAGTGTACGGGGTAGCTGTCTTGGGTTATGTTACCATATTATGTGATACATCAGGTGGAAAATTAAATTCTGAAGATATATTTTTTCTTCTAAAAACATCATTCTGTTGAAATTTGTTCCTTTTGAGAGCTTCCATAATAAAATAAGATGTGCTATTCTAGAGCTTCTGATGAAGAATTAAAGTTGTTCTTTTCGGGAGCATTCAATAAAAAATATATTTGAGAGGATTGAAATTTTTGTTCCTGAAATGATTAATGGTGAAAATTTTCTATGAGTATTTATGATGATGGAGCTGAGTTGATACTATGAAGATTTATAAGGAGACAGTATGTGAGTGTCAATTAGAATAATGCAATTTTGCTTCGAAAAGAGTCAATCCCTTCTCATTCAGCCTCATAATGTTTTAACATATAAATCCTACCATTAGAAAGTCACAGAAAAAACCAAAAAATTAATCATTATAAATATATGTCTTTTACTCAAATCGGGTGGTGATGTAGGAATTTATCAAACCTATGGTGATCCTTGTATGAGTTAGGATGACAAAGACATTGCTGAAAAACTGACATTTATGTGATAAGATAAAATTCAAGTGAGGTATGTGTTTTTTTCATTTGAGGGTAAATGAAGTTGAAATATATCAAATGATATAAATGGAGATCATTAAATAATGGGTGTTTATGAGGCATTATATCTTTTGTTTCTTGGTGTGGAATTTTGCATCTCAAGGATATGTGTTTTAAAATTTGTTTTGATTTGATATTGATGTTTACTTGATATGAGTTTTTCCCCAGGACTGTAAAAGGTTACGATTTTGGGAGATGATAAAACACTATTTTTTTGAATATTTTATTGATAATAAATGAAATAATTTCCTCAAATTGTGATAAATATGTTAATTTATAGAATAATTTGGACTATATGATTTATTTGAAAATTTGATTGATAATCCAGTTTTACCCTTTTAAAATTCACTGTACTATTTTGGGAATAAATATTGTTATGTAATATAATATGAATTAAATTTTGAAAAATATGTTTTTGACATTATGTACTTCAAATTCTACTTAGGACATTGGAGATGGATCATGCATTCTAGTAGAGTAAATGGGCCATGAAGACAATGTTGTACTGAACCATCCAGATTGGACATCACTTCACCATTTGATATGTATCATCTATATCCGGACTTGTATTGAGGCCACATTTTGGGGGAATCTAAGGGACATGACTAGGAACAAATCTTCCTTCTATAAGTCTATCTAATTCAAGTGTTTTTAGGCCCACTATGAGGTGCAAGTGGTATTAATCAATCTGGCCGTATTTCCCTTAAAATTTTAAAAATGTTTTGTACCGCTAGCAATCCCCAACATTATGTAAAGTATTTTTTAACTATTTGGGAGGGATGGTTGAGGATTTGGTAAGCTTTTTCTGAAAGGGTGACTCTTGGGAACCCTCATAACTAAAGGAAGAAGTAATGCCTTGTGCAATCATCTCTTCCAAAAAAAGGCTCCACTCTCCCACATCCACATTGTTTTTCATTATTCTTATGCTTGTAACATGGATTTTCCTCAATAAATATTATTTGTTTTTTTATTCTCATCTTCTTATTTTTTTTATTGGTCTGTAATATAAGAGTGGATATGATATTGGATGTTCCCCTATCAATCCATTGCTTAGGCAAAACATCTCCATGATGATAACACCACCCATGGAAGGGTGATTTATTTCGTAGTAGATCTAATACCTATTCCCTTCATTAATTTATTTTGAATCCATAACCATACTATAATTCATAAATAGTGATCAGTGAATTGTGTTTTAATTTCTATGGGACTCAATCTACTTGCTCTAGACTGTGTGGTCGGGCTTGTGCAAACTGTGTCAGTGAAACTTTAATCGCAAAATCAAATCAATTTAAGATAAAATTATAGGGTTTAAGTCTCATCCCTAAACACAATTAATTCTCAAATCCAGGGAGGATATTCTTCTTTTATTGACCACTGACCACGTGTTGGATTTTTTATCACAATCAAAGTATGGTGTTGCGATTGAAGGTCCTGAAGTTATCCTAGGGTTCATTTTCACAAATATTTGTGGTTGTGTTAATTTCCTTAGGCTTTGGTGGTTAATAATGTCAAGGAATCATAATTGAATGAATTATAATTATATAGGATAATGATAAATGAATGTTGAAGGTGTTTTATTAGATCAACTACATCTTCTAATATAAATGTTTCTAAATAAATTTTCTCATTATTGTTGCTTCTCATTTTCTTGTTTAAGTTACTGTTTGAAAAGTCACAAAACAAACCCCGACCATATTTATTTTATTTATTTTTTTGAATTATTTAAATACATACTTAAATCCCATTAATAGTTGATTAATTCACTTCCTCCTTGAGAGAATGACAGAGGTCATCCATGGTTCTGCACTTAGTAAAGTCAAAAATAAATATTTTTTAGAGCGTCTGTGACAGCATCCTTTCAGTATGACTTATTCAACCCACATGGATTGTTATTTCTTGTGTATTTCTCTATAATACATATTATTTTCAATGAAACTACTTCTAGGAGATCTGGGTAAGCTATATTTTTCTAGATTTGTGGAACTGTGGTTGTGGATATTATACACATGAAATACACTAACCATAACATTGAAAACCAAGACATATGAAGTTCCGTACCATTTGTGGCACTTTTATAACATTGTTTGCTTAACTAGTTTTTTGTTAGAATTTATTATTTTCTACGATTGTTTTGTTTTCTTATTTTAATGGTTTTATCCTATTACACCCATATATGACCATTATTTCTATGAATATTGATATTGTATATTGTTACCAAGAATGATGTTTATCACATGTTGTTATATATTGATAGAAAATTCTAAAGATTATGTTCTAATTTGTATTTTTATTCTCTTATATATTATTTGTGTTATCCTATCATTGGGGGTATTTGTATTCATATTAATAATAGGTGGACCATCATGTTATGAACAATCCTAGAGGGTAAATTCATTAAATTTTATCGATGAAGAATATGGTACCATACAAGGGATGGGATCTTGAAATCCTGATGGATACGATGAAACTCATATCATTAATGATACCGAGTAATGTTATAAAACTCAATGCCTTTTGAATACTGAGTGCACATTAACTAGTCATCTTTATGGTCTTATCATAGAGTAGATTCCATGAAAATATAGTGTGACATGTTATCAACCTTATGGATAGATCTTGATGTCTTCTGACATATTTTTTCAACATTCTAGCATGCTGTTGAAGTAGGTGTGGTCAAGTCTCATAGTAGATTGGTTATCACATGAGTGTTCTTCATATCTTTTTATTCTTTTATGATAATATTTTTATCATGGAATACACCTATTATATTTATGAACACTATTTATGACATGTAATTTGTTCCTTAATTAGTTTTATTACTCAAAATCTGCATAGAATTTTGATAACAATGAAAACTTCTTGTTTATGGATCAATGTAAGGGAATGGGGCTCATTGATGGTGGTTGAGTTGAGGAGCATAGAGCAAGTGATTTTTCAAGGATATAATCGATATGACTACCATTCATAATTCTTTATTTAGTCACTTTCTATATTTATATGGTTTGGATTTCCCATTGGTAGTGTGTTTACTTAATTTATTATTTTTCCAAATATTATTGCATTCTACTACCTTTATTAATCTATAATTTTATTTTAATTTTATTACAAATGCACTGATGTGATACGGAGGTTATATTCTCAAGACTAACAACACTCAGACCCTCACTAATATTCAAAAACATTATGCATATCAAGAGTATCAAATGAGGTCTTGCAGCTTGTAGGCTTGGACCATGCAGTTGAGGTTAAGGAATTAAAAAATTATATTAGAGAATTGTTTTCTTATTTTATTTTTGGTCAACCTAAAACATGGTAGAAAAGAGATAGGTAGTGTTGGAATTTGATAGTATAATTTCAATGTTCTTGGACTTCTCCTGTGTAACAAATCTCCACGTAAATGTACAAAGTATTTTTATTACTAATTTAAATATTTGAGTGCATTCATGCATCATAATTAAGATCATAAGATCACATATATTTTATATATTTATTTTTTGGTACAAACTAGTTCTTTAATTTTATTCCCCAATTATGATATCTATTAGATATGGACATATATTTTTTGATTTAGTGATGTATTTTTTCAATTTTGTTATGATATATCTATTAGAATTAATTAAGTGTTGTGTTAGATGTTGTTTTATTATATATATATATATATATATATATGTCATTTTGAATAAAGTGAAAGGATTGTGAAATTTTTTTAATTCTTGGAGGTATATACCATTATATTTGGTGGAGTCTTAAGAAAACAATTGTGTTATCCATTTGACTAATAAGGATCTATCCAAATGTCATTTATTCTAAATGTTTCCTTCAAGTAATATAATATCCCCCCTAAAGAAGATTGATTGAACCAAAACCTAATGTGGAATGTAATTCTCTTCATTCTGATTATTCTCAGACTCCACTACCTGCTATGTAGGAGAGTGTAGTAGTCTATGTTCTCGCACATTGTCTGGTGGTACAGGAAGTGGTCCCACCTTAACCAGGAGTCCATTATCATGTTCCTTATGGTGGTGTAGTGGTCTAAAGGAATATTGTAGAATATGAAAATGAATCATATATCCAAAATTAATCATCAATTCTAAAAATAGGAGTATGTGGGATAAAATTTACTGGACTGACATTAATAAAGATGAATTTTACATCATTGAGACACCTGACGCCTTGAAGGTGAGGCTGATAGCATTTATGCAATATGGACTCACTAGGCATTTGTGGGGAATGATGGGACAGGTTGATAGACATTACGGTCTAACATATGAGGATTTAAAGGGACTATTCATCAAGGAATTCATTCTCAGTATTCTAATGTTAGTCCAAGAACTGATGTTTAAGAAGTAGATGCATGGGTCCTTGATAATATCTTTATATATCGCTTGTTTCACCAAGATACTCTGTTTTTCACCTATCATGAATGGAAAAATAAAACATGAGTCTAGGACGTTCATGATCAATCTACATACTAAAATTAGATTATATGATAAGTAAATTGATATACATAAATACCATGATGTTCTATGTAAGATATTGACTAATGATATTATCCAGGTGAAGGATCAATCATTCAATTATGTTTCAACATTCAATTCTCAAGCAGGTTTACCTCCTACTACTATGATTATTTTGACTTCTGGTAATGGGTATAGGAAGAACAAAGATGTTTTTGAAGGATTTTCTATGATTTTGGAGCTGAGTATAGATTCGTCATCCCCTTCATGAGGTAAACCACAGTTCTTCAAATCTTTAAATATAATAAATTAAAGTATGTTCTTCACATTACATCATTTAATGTGTCAAAGTTGTGTCTGGATGGAGTATCATATACAATTAATCTACATGTCATGGAAGATGAGGATATTTATTGGTGTAGGAAAGATGTGATATATGATCTAGGGATCTCACGAAGGTCCTCAGAAGAATACACAAATGATGAATACTCATACAGGTCAATCATCTACAAAAAAAGATACCATAATTGATGAATGTCAAATATATATAGTCAATCATACGCCATCATATAGTGGTGATTGCCTTTATACTATTATTTTTTTGGTCTCGATATCTAATTAGTTTTCAACAACTTTTATTAATATTGGTGCTTCACCTTCCTTTGTAAACACACAAGTTATTACTAGACTTGATTTACCGAAAAAGTTGTCTTATGCGATTCATTACCTCTATATACCATTGATAATGAAAGTGAAACGTCTTATTTTATACATAGAGTGTCTTATATTCATTTTTATTATAAATATATGGGACATTTTTTTATTTTATTATTGTTGATAATCAATTTGATTTAGGGAATGTATTAACTAAAATGTTTTCTATCTAACATCAATTTCTATTGTATAATGGTATCATTTACATCACCCATGAGTGAGAAGTATTTAATAACTAGAAAATTGAAAATGGTAGAGGGTATAATGTTTCCATAATTGAGTCATCATAACGCTATCTTAACATATATTTCATGCATGGATGTCTTAGAATTATCACTCAAGTCTCCCACATATATCCATAAAATTGTGAATCTAAATTAGTACATAATTCTAGAAAAATTCAAAAATACTTTCTCTAGATAGAGGATTTTTAATAGATATTCATATTCTCTTATGTTAGTAAAATAATTCTATATACCTTTAGTATATAGAGATAGTCATTCTAATAGAGCTCAGGGTGTAGATCTAGGACATGGAATAGGAGGTCGTTATCCCGACTAGGAAATCACCGTGTGGTTGAAACTATCCTCTTCAACAACAAGGGAGATAATATAATTCAAATAATCATAGACCTATATAAGATAAATAATATTTTAGTGAATAAAATTAATCCTTTTCCAATTACCAATGATCTATTTGATTAGTTACAAGGAGCGTGATTGTTCTCCATGATTGAAATCTGATCAATAAATAATATGATTTATTTTAGAGAGAAGGAAATACAAAATACATCAATTTAGATTAGATTTTGGTTAGAATAATAGTTGTGGATGTCATTTCAACTATAAATTGTTTGTGAAGTGATCAAGGATCTCATGAAAATGATCTTTCAGCCATATATATATATATAATATTTACTCATTTTTAATTGATAAAATCATAATGTACAAACCAAACATAATGTAGTATACTTGGTATCTCAGGATAGTGTTGAGTATTCTTTGATAACATAATCTTAATGAAAAGACAATGAAGTGAAACATTTTTGTTCTGTGGGTAAAATTCTGGACAAGTTTTGTATGATAGAAGTATATTCAAATATCCATATAATGTTGAGGTAGTGATGTAGGGGATACATCCTTTGAATATCGTTGAGATCCTAAGATTTCTAGGATTACTAGGATACTATCATTTTTTATCAAGGAGTACCTCCACTTATTAATATATATGAAGACACTAGTAATGAAATTGGAGATTTTTAAGTGGTTATAGCCAAGTTAGAATGCTTTTTTGTCTAAACAGAAGTTTGAATATATATCTAGTGTTGATTCATTATAAACTATTCGGTGCTTATTCTTTATAATGTTATTTCTTAATGATTTATAAGGGAGTGGTATTGATGTAGATGTTTAGGGTAGTAGATTATAGGTCATGATATCTATGACCCAAAAAGTGGAAATGTCCTACGCATGATTTGATAATGGAAACTATGATACATGATCTGAAGTGTTAAAGACATTTTCTCTTTGGTGAATGGTCTTTAATGTTTTGTGATCACATGATCCATATCTATATCATCACAAAATTATCACAGAATTGGTGGATGATGTGTTGAGTTTATTATCTTCAGACCTACAGCTTTGATATAACCTATGAACTTGGTAATTTTAATGTTATTGTAGACAATCCTAACCACAAGATAAAGGTAGATCAACCGCATGGTGAATGACCGTTATATGAATAGTCGTTCTTGATGATATTATTAGATGAATAGTGGGTTAATTCTTCCGTAGATCAGAGAATGACGACTTGATCCTAAAAGGTGATTTTGTTGGTGCTCTGAAATGATGTATAAGATTTACTTCTTAGGTGGAACAGAGTGGTTGACCAGTGTCGTCTTTCGAAATAGTAATAAATTAAAAAACATATTAAAATTATTTTGAAAAAAATGAAAATATAATAAACACACTACATAAAGGGATGGTTGTTTTATCTCGTTTATTGGACAACAATTTTTCTCGAAGAAGATTGAATTTTTATTTAAAATGGGATTGAGAAAATGCAATGAGAATATGTTTTTTTTAATAATTTTTAAAAGGAAAAATAAATCTGATTCTACCTCTTAATTTACATACTAATCAATATCTTTTAAATTAATATTCACCTATTATTAATCCACTAATTTTTTAACCCATGAACCCTATGTTAATTAACATTACCACAAATATAAATTGAAAAAAACCCATTTATATCATTGGAACATTTAACCTTAACACAATTGTTTTGATATTGTTCGAAGTCTAGCTTATGTATAGGGGTATATTAAGTTTGTTCTCGGAAAATTTTACATAAATATTGACCTCACATGTTTTGTTTTAAATGTTCATTTTTTTCATAGACTCTTATAAATTACGAACCCAATTCATATATAATATAAATATTATTATATTTTATCATTTAAATGAAACGAATAAATAAATTAGATCATAGGTATATTGATTACTAAGAAAAATTACTCTTCCATGGGAGATATATTCTTTATAAAAACGAATTTCATTAACAATGGTTTAAAAGGGTATTATCTAAAAATGTATCTAATAATGATTTCAATACAAAAAAAAGTAAAATAATTAATTAAAAAAATAATATATTAAATGGATGAGAAAATGAGTGATTATTTAAAGAAAAAAAATATTAAAACAAAGAAGATGAAGAGAAAATAATGATGTAGGATATCCAAGATTGAAATATTCCCTCCTCCAACGGATAATTGAAATAGAAAGAAACTAATTATCATATTCTCTAAATACTCTTATTCACATATAACCCCCGAAAAATGGGAATAAAAAAATAATTAGTGGAGTGGTGGCTAGGTTTTCAAGTATTTTACATGAGTGAATGAAGATTTCTTCCAAATATTTTTATCCAATTCAAACTGGCTATTTGATCTAAAGCCCATTAACCAGCTATTCATTAAAAATGATTATTTTTACATAATTGGTTCCTCGATTTTCTCTCCATATTTTGTCTCGATCCAAGAACAAATGAAGAATTTATGGCCCATAAACTGAAGTGGTTTCCAATTGGGCTGGTTTAGTCCATCTTTAAATTCATTTCCCATTTACTACATACAAATAAACAATCCTGATAATATTTCCTAAATTTTTTTATATCCCATTGATTCATTGAAACTGTTTAAATATTTACCTTAAAAAAATTCACATTAAAATATTTATGGTTAGAATACTATAGTGAACATTACCAGGGAAAACTGTAATTTTCATCAAATTTTTAAATGAATGATCTAGTCACAAATACTCTATAAAGAAACACAATTAACCTAATTTGAGGAAATAATTTCATTTATTATCAAAAAAACATTCACTAAAATAATTTTTTTTCAACTCCCCAACACATACTCTTTTCACTCCAATGAAAATACTCATATCATGTATTATGAAAACATAAAAAAATTGCGACAAGATAACCATGTTCATATTTCAAAATCCATAATGGAAGTATAGGCAAAGTAAAAATACCATCAACATTCAATCCACATAAATTTAAATTCATTTTATCACAAATTGTGGAAAAACTAAATGTATTGAGATTAATTACACTAATCATTTATAAAAAATTAATGGGTATATTATGACACTAATTCCCCATGTGTGTGTGCCAACCATCTCAAGATCAAACCTCCACCGTTTATTCAGTTTATCTTGGAAAAGTAAAAAAAATATTCTTGTATATTATAATTCAATGAACTAGCTCTACAAACCATTTAATTAAATTTTAGTAAGTAACCTCATAATCACTCATGAAATTCAAACCTTAAACTCCCCCCGTGATATCCTGACATGTTTTAAATTGCACCAATCCTATATTTTTTTATTATAATAATAATAATATATTTATATTTTTAATTTTTTATTGTTGTTTTTAGGGGTTAATACTATTGAATATTAGGTATAAATTCATTAGTCAATTCAGTATAGTAATGAAGCCGACCAGAAGAGAAAAAATTATACAACTATTGATATAAGATGATTTTTTACATAACCTAGCTATAACTTTAATTCAGTATGAAATATTTCACATGTCATTACTATATGAATGTTTTATGGATACCAAAATGATACAATTTACTAATAAAAAAATCATAAATATTATTGAAAAAATCATAAAGGTTTTATAATGAATGAAAAAATCATATCATCAAGGAATTATATTTTTATTAAAATAAACCCTTCATTATGAAATCATACTAATTATTATAAACATTCAATTTAATTTAGAGAATGCTAATTTTTCCTTTGTTTAAAATTTAAATGAGAATGGTATATTTTGTTTTTTTTTGTTTTAAAAAAAATAATGGAAAGCCTAATATAAAACACACACAAAAACACAAATACAATTTCTAAATATCGACCCCAAAAATTTTCTTCTACCACAATCATAAAATAAAGCATTTTATTCATGCGAACAAATGACAAGATATGTGTACATGAAATGTATAATTTTAAATAGAACAAATAATATAAATTGAAAGGGTTAGGAATAACCTGATTTTCTAATGTTGTGATGGGGTCATGTTGTGTGATGAAATCAACTACATCAGTATGAAGTCCCACAATTTATTACATCAAGAATTTATGATTGACTATAAATCTATTTCCCATTACCTCATATGTAATCTATAATTCCTCATATGTAAAAAACATTTGATAAAAAATAAGGACCTACCAATCTTCAACACAACTTACCATGAATCAAATTCATTCTAGATTTATAGAGAAGGAATTTCTCTTCAACATAACTCCATTTTGGATCATTAATAATGAGACATTTTTTTTATCTTTCCTTGTAGATACTCTTTTTCTCATAATATGAAAATAAAATCCCTTCATGATCCTGAATTTATAACTTCTATTGAATTCCAGCATTGGGCAAATTGATTATGCATTTCTATATAGGCCAATATTTCTGATGCTCGACCTCCATGGGGATATTACATGGTTTTTTAAAAGAAATTCTTAATGGGGACATATGGAAGCGGGTGTGGTATGTCTTACTATAATCCCCCAATGCATCATCCAAGTGGTTTCTTTAATACTTCACATTCAGAGGAAAACGTTTCTCTAAAATATGTTTCAACACCTTATTTTAAACATCATCCTAGCTATTTATTGGGGGCTATGAAGTCGATGTTTTATGTTTCATCCCAAACTTCCGATATAGGGAATCTAAATTCCAATTGGAAAATTGTTTCCACTAATCAATGATGCTAGCCTTTAGTACTCTAAAACTGAAAACAATTGTCCCTTGCCAAAATTTTCCACCACTTGAGAATAATCAGTTCTAGATTCTGTCACCTCCACCCATTTGTTAACATAATCAATTGAAAGAAAAATATGAAAAATGAACAAGGAAAATAAACCAAAAATTCAATTCCCTAAACATAAAAAATATCAAACGATAATATGGTTTGTTGGGGAATCTCATGTCTCCTAAAATAATCCATTATGTTGGATCAGTTGCACAATATAAGAAATACATTAGCATCATGTAAAAAGATTAGATAATATAATCTAGAGTCAATGAATTTTCTAGATGCATGTTTTGGTCCAATGTTTCATACACCTAATAGTGTATTGAAAGAATATATAGCAGATGAAAACATAGGATCAGGAACACACCTATTAATAACTGGATCAAGACAAATGTGAAAGAGGTCAGGATTATCCAACACATAAACCCTAGACTCACTATTCCTTTTATATACATGATGATTCTTTAAATTTATAGGAATTTTAGAGTAAATAAGTTAGATAACTAAATCATAATACCGATTATGTGTACCATAAAGTGTATAAAAATGATCATCAAGATAAGTGCCTCAATGTGGTACCTTGTCCAAGGTGTCAGCCTCTAGTTTTTGAGTAATCCTACTCATGTAGTCCACTACCATGTTCAGATATCCCTTCTCTTCTATAATCTCAATACTAAATTCCAGAATGAGGATCATCCATTAGATAAGTCTCTATAGTGCATTAGGATTCATTAAGAGGTACATCAGTGTTGTGTGGTTAGAAAAAAAAAACTACATTGGAGCTCTATAACTATGAAAAAAATTTATCTAAAGAAAATATAATAGTAAGAAACACATTTATCAATTTATTGTAGTTTTATTTTTATGAATCCAATGTCCTCGAAGAATATTAAATCACAAGTGAATATCCCATTACCCTCAGTGATAAGTCATCTCCAAATGAAAATTTGAATCCTTGAACACATTCTCAAATGGAATGTCTAACTTTGGGTGTTGTATGATCAGTGTGGTGGTCAGATGATTATCTAACTCATAAACTGATATAATTCATGAATCATAAAAAATGAAGACAATATATTTTTAGATAAGTCAAGATTAGGTAAGTTTTATTTTACTAAAAACTTTGATGAATTGTTGATAAAATCCTACATTCCTTAGTAATTATCTAACATCTCCCACCCAAAATGGATATAGAAATTATAAAATAACATCTATCATATATCTATCAACCTCTATTCAATTTTCTAAAACAATATTTCTTAATATAATTCCATTATCTACCATGAAATTAATTTTATCAAATATCAAAACTAGATTCTTATCAATATAATAATTCAAACCCTTCCTAAACTAATGACATATTCATCGAAAGAAGATCCAAACACTATAAAAACTGTTGGTCGGAGTGGACACTCAAGAGGGGGGCGAATTGAGTTCCAATAAAAATTTCTGTTAAAAATATTATCTATTAAAATCCCCCAAATTGAATAACAAGATAATATGTTCTGAATTGGTATTATATTAAAGGTTCGGTTAGGTTCTCAAAGATTGATTAGTTCTCAGTTAATCTAATATCGATGATTAATTAACTTTTGAAACTAACCTAATACTTTACAAAACATACAGACACTTTCCATATTAACTATCAAAGTAACATTATAACAGTTGTGTATTTCAATGTAATAACAACAGAATATAAATTAGATATTGTATACATTAAACTTAAACTAAAAGTCACAGTTGATATAACCAAGAGGTTTAGTCTCATGATGAGACTTATCCCTCTAAAATTTATATATAAATTTGATCCACACCTAGGATTGGGGTTAAAAACAGTTTACAAACTGTCCAGGTACTCAGAAGTCTACCACAGTTATTCTTGGGAAAAAAACTCAACAACACACAGGCTATCCAGGTCTCACTTGACCTCAAACACTATCCACAGTGGGACACAAGAAGGTGTAGAAAGTTTGGAATGAGGATTTAGTATCCTTCAGTTCAACACAGGAGATAGTGTGTGTGTAAAATAAACAGGGTACACACACTGCTCGAAATTAAATAATGAATCCGTTAGAGATATTAGATAAGAGTTTAGAATGCTCTAGTGATTAGCAGTGCAGCTCTGGACTCCATGGATTCAGAAGAAATGCGTCTGAGTCCTTCTCTGGTTTTTCTATTAAAAAACAGAGTGTTGTGGTTTAGCTTGGTGTTCTTCACAAGTGAAGATGTTCTGTATTTTTTGTGTTCTTTAATAGTGTGAGATTTCATGTAATAGACAATGCTTTCTTTGAAGATCTTGCAATCTCTTCTTCATGGTCGTGTTTAGGATTGGTGTTCTGTTCAGTACAGTGCACTCGTGTTTCTTGCTCGCCTGTATATATTCTTCTCTTTTTCTCTACTATAGCTCAATATTAATTATATTCCCTGAGCTCTGGAAATGGAATGATTTCCTTTTCATTGGTATGAGGTACGGTTTCCTGAGATGCCAACAACTATCATTAAATAAAATTAATTGCATTAAAAACATCAAATATGACTGTTAGCAGTATTTAAATAATATTTACAAAAATGTTAAGAAACAGTGTCATAGTAGTTATGCAAATGGTGTCTCCTTAATGGTATGTCTTTCACGGTATGTCTTTCATGGTATCTCGCTCACGGTGTCTTGCTCACGGTGTGTCCTTCACGGTATGTCTTTCATGGTATTTTGCTCACGGTGTGTCCTTCAAGGTTATTGTGTCACGGTGTCTGATTGACTATGTCCGGCTTACAACGTCACGATGCCTCGTGGTCATGGTGTCTCATTGGTCACAGTGTCTGGGACTTAGGATTCATGGTGTCTGCTTCAGCGATTCTATTCATGATATCTGTTTCTTGCTCACAGTGTCTGACTTACTTTGTCAAGCATCACGGTGTCTTGTACTTAGACAAATATCAATATTTAGACTTAAATAGTAATATGAATAAAATTGATTGAGCTTAACCATAATAAAGTATAAGATAACTTGAAACATAAATTTACATGGGTTATAAGATATGTGAGATTTGTGATAAGTAATAAGATTTGTAAACAGTAAGGAGATTTGTAAGCAGTAAGGATATTTGTAAGCAGTAAAGAGATTTGTGATTATTATTAATATTGGTAAATCATAATGATATTTGTGATTCATTAAAACATGATTAATACATGAGGAGTCCAACAATATCCCCCATTTTTATGATCACAATTCATGTACAGGTAAAGTATAAGTGAGATGGAACTGTAGAGAATATAACATATAGAAAAATATATTATAGAATAACACATAACCTAGAATAAAGTTTCCCCCTTTTGGGATTATCAAAAAGTAAACAAAAGAGAGGAAAAAATAATGCATATTAAATTAAAAATGTTCAGAATACAACATACAGTATAAATACAAACAATAAAAAAATCAAAGACTTCCCCATAAAAAAGAAATTAGCTGTAAAGACCCATAAAATTCAAGTGAATTTTTTTATTAATTTTCTTTGGGATTTTACGAGTACGTAGTATCTGACGGAACCTGATTCCGAGGCCCGGTGTGCCCAGAATCAATTTCCAAAGATTAGCTCAGGTACGTTCAATGAACGAATGAGTAGGTTTTCCTAACTTCTGAACCGGTGCTCGGAATCAAAAATAGAGGGCACCGATGAAACCTTAGCGTCATTTTTTTCTTAGGAAGACCTTTTTTAGAGTTGCATTTGCTCAGAATTAGTTGTTAAAAAAAGTGTTAAGATTAAAGTGAAATAAAAATCATGTTACAATTTTTATTCCACATTCTTAAGTGGTTTATCCCATGTGAGGGAGTTGGGGTGGGACCCACTGATGTTCTGACCCCCCTTGAGAGGATTTAAATGAGGTGGGGCCCCACACGAGCCCCAACCTTTTCATTTTTCCTTAACTCATTTTTTAAAAACTCTTTTGGCATTAATGTTTCCAACTTATCACTTTAATTAATTTTAACAAGTTATGTTTAATTAAGTGAAGTGAATTAAATTATAAATGTTTGAATTTTAAAAGTGTTGGAAAAAGTAATAAAATACGGCTAAAGCCTTATTTTATTTTGGTTGCTTCATTGTGTCGAGAGAGGGAGAGTTCTACCATCGAAGAACTACATCATCCACCTTGAAGAATGTGAAGAACACAGACGCGCCTTCCTTCATTCCTTTCCCGCAACAAAGGAAGGGAGACGACGTTTCACCATGGACAATCTCCGTCAACGTGTACAGAGCCACACCCCACGACGTCGTTTTCCACGATTCTCATCGATCATCAACTCGTTATCGAGGTAGGGGTTTGATTTTGTTCCTGAATATTCTTTGCCGTTCATCGTCAATTTCTTTGGGCCGCTTGTTATCAATTTAACGGGAGGAGGTTGGACCACATGAACATGACAGAACCTCCTCCCCCTTTGTTGTTGTGTTCATTGTAGCTCGAAAGAAGGTGGCGCCGTGCCACGGAACCACGCTGAATCTTGGAGGAATGCGTTGAACAAGCACGGTGCCGTCGCGCTGCGCCGTTGAGGCCGAAAGAAGCTACGACCGGAGATGGGCCGCGACAAAGGGGCGCGGTGCCATCACGCCGTACTGGAGAACCATGAAGAGACTGTTGCCAGAGCGGGGCGGCGGTGGAGGGGCACGACGCTGTCGTACCCTTCCAATTGGACAAAGGCCGCGGTAGAGAAGGGAGCAGCGGCCGGAACTGCTAGCCGCCTGCACGTCAGATGGGTGGGACCGCGGGATCCCGCGGCGGCGGTATCGGCCGGCCAGCCAGGTCGGCCGTTTAGAGAAGGCCGGGGGTCGTTACTCCCGACTGGAAAAAGGATCGCCCACCAAGTGGGGGATTCCGTTTCAAAACAAAGGGCAGCACCCCCCCCCCCCTTCCGCGACAGCTCAGCCAGCGCCGAGCTGGCCACGCGGGCCGCGCCCGCGCCAGGCCAACCGGCCGCCAAGGCCGGACCGGGCCGCGCAGGTCGGGCCGAGCTGCGCCGTCTGGGCCGGGCCATTCCCACCAGGCCAAGTCGTGCCCTACCAGGCCAAACTCTGACCCAAGTTGGTTCGACCCAGTTCGGGCCGACCCAGGGGGTCTTGGGCCCGGTCCGTCCGGGCCCAAAACCCCCAAAAACCGGGCAGGTTTGTTGAAACGCCCATAAACTGGGCTACGGACCTTCGATCGACACACCGCCAGTTGTGTAGAGATCCTTGGATAGATATGGTTGTTTAGGTATATTAAACTCAAGGTTTAAGAAAACTCTGGGTACGACCGGGTTGGTTCGAACACGAACCCAACCGGGCCCTCAAAGCGGAAACACTTATAACTTGAGCTCCGAACGTCCGAATGACGTGTTGTCAACATTGTTGGATTCCACTTAGTGAGACAAAGAATTGGGTTACTCCGCTTAGGGTTTGGATGTATTTGGAGTGCAGTCAAGTAGGTTTGGACTTAAAAACCAATCGGGCCCTTGGAATGAAAAAGTCAATAACTCTTAGACTGGGCATCCAATTGATGTGTCGTCTATCACGTTGAGTTCTTTTTGTCAAGACGGAACTTTGGGATACATCAAATCTAGACTATGTGTCAATTGATGTATCGAACCCCTTGGATCATGGAGAGGACCCTCCCGGAATCGAGCATGCTTTGTGCGGGAACCCTAGAGCTGGCTACGACTACGACGACGATGACGACCGCACTGAAATCTTTCGTGGGTTCGACAGTGATGACGACTGCAATGAAATCCTCCATGGGTTTGGAAGTGATGAAGGCCGTACTAAAATCCTCAGTGGGTTCGACGGTGATGACTACTGTTCTTGTATCCTACGTGGGTCTGACGGTACTACTGTTCTTGTATCATACGTGGGTCCGGAAGTATTTAACCTCTGTTGTAGCATCTTACGTGGGTCCGATAGAGTGGCTAGTCTTGCATCCTACATGGGTCCGACAGCTTAGCTGGTCTAGTATCCTATGTGGGTCCCAGCATAGATGAATCAGTGGCTACATCTGATCATCTCTATCACCTTATGAAGAAGTATAACTGTTTGAGCTGAGCCTTGACTTTCAATCATTATCTTCGATATGATTGACTTGCTTCCTATGTGGATTGTGTTATTCTTTCCTCTGTGGATTGGGTTGTACTATCCAGTGTGGACGTGATCAAACATGGGCTCGGATGTTGGAGCCGAACTGGAATTGATGAGTTAGGTATATGTTTGGGAATATACCTAAGTATTGTTGGATGTCACTTCGTGATTGTATCTTTCTTTTGTGGATTATCCTTTGTGTATTCTGGGAGACCTTCGGTGGTCTCGGGGTCCCTTATGAGTAGCGTATACTCACCCATACATGGGCTATGCCAGCACTACGTTGTGTTGGATGCAGATGAAGGACAACACTAATTGTGGTTGAGGCTTGTGGAGAAGTCGGTACCTGGAGGTGGACCACTGGGCGGGACGTACACGGAGCGGACGACTAGACTCGAGGAGCTGAGGAGGCTATTTGTACCCAGCCTTCATGTGGGACTTCAAGTGGATGGCTCGACGTTGCTGCTTTACTTTCAGTTGTTGTACTTCCTTTCCAGTTGTACTTTACTTTCAGTGAGGGTTTTTATTCTAGCCCATTTACTTTCCGCACTTACTATTGTACTCAGTTTACTTAGTGTTTACTTCTGATGGCTTACTCTATGGTGTTTGTTTACTTTATAAAGGCAATGCCTTCCCCTTTTTGTCGGAATTTATGCCTTGGTGCTAGTTTCCAGCCCCTAGCCTATGGAAGGAGGGCTTTTGGTAGTCAAGGAACGAGTCCTGAGGACGGGTCGTGACAAATTGGTATGAGAGTAGATCGGTTCTACCACAGAACTTAGGACTCTGATCTTTCTTCTATGTGAAGCGATAGTGTTAAGGGTATTGAGTGTGGTTATCAGTCTATGGAGTCCAGTGTTGGTGCGGCGACCGATGTATCAGTACACCAGGACCCTGACTTCTGATTTCCGACTCAATGCATGAAAACATTGATTGCATGTGTGTTTCAAAAGTTTTCTTTGTGATTACTTTGTGTCAGCTCACCAGGTATACTGCTCTGACCGTGGCGCACATGTTTCTTTTCCGGATGGCCCCACGACGGTAGCCAGCTAGGGTTCAGATCTTTGTGCAAGACGACATCCCACTAAGTGACGAGGCCTCGGTGCATGGCCCTTTTTCAGAAGAGGCACCGACGATACCTCTACCCACCGAGCCACCGATGCCACCATCCCCAGCCGCTAAGAGTGAACGTCACCTTAGTGCACTGCAAGAGTTTCAGTGTCAGAGTCTGCCCAGTTTCCACGGGGAGACAGACCCTCAAGAAGCTGAAGATTGGCTGGAGGTTGTAGTTCGAGTTTTCAGGTTAGTGGGGACACTAGCTGACCTCATGGGGATCCTTGAAGTGAGCCTCCTACACGCGGCAGCAAGCAGATGGTGGAGCCTGATGCTCTAAGTGAACGACGATGCATCTATCCTCTGGATGAACATTTAGATCCTCTTCCGCTCGGAGTTTGTCCTATCCAACCTCCATGTAGTGCGCATCCAAGAGCTACTACAGCTGCGGCAGGGCAACATGATGGTCGCCCAGTACTCGGCGAGATTTACCGATCTCTCGTGCTATTCGACGAACATGGTACGTGACCCATTCTTCTGGGCCCGGACATTCGAGCAGGGACTGAGGCATGAGATCAGGGCATCGATGATCTCCCTTAGCTTTCCGATACAGACAGAAGTACTAGAGCAAGCCCTTCTCATAGAGAGCTTTCCTGCTGAGCCTACACCAGTAGCGAGACCTACCTCATGGAGGCACGTAGCAGAGTCGTCTACAGATGGCAGTCGACTGAAATTATAGGGGCCCAGGTGGACCATACCATCAGGCAGACATCCTCAGGACTCTGGCTCAGAGGTGCAGGGCACCTGGCGCAGAGCTAGCCTTCCCATGAGCAGACAATGCTACGCATGTGACGGGTAGGGCCACATGGTTCGTGACTGCCCGACCCGCCATGCATAGGAGCAACAGACGGTTGAGGGGCCACCTAGGTAGAGGTAGAGAGTCGACCGTGGCGGTCTGTATGGAGCAGGCAGATGAGGCAGAGGAGCTGGATGAGCAGCAGGTGGTGGGTGACACTTTGAGACTTTACCACCACCACCACCAGGAGGTCCACCCTGACCACAGGGAGCTGGCGGAAAGAGGCACGGTTAGCTTCAGGCAGTGGAGGCATATGACCACGGTGCGCCAGAGATGATTCGAGGTACTATCTGTGTCTACTCCACCATTGATGCAGTTCTTATAGACACATGATCGAGTCATTATTTTATTGTCACTGCCCTTGTTCAGTGTTCGGATATTCCGATGGAGCCATTGGCTTGATCATTACGGCTAGTGACTCCTACGGGAGCAGACTCGACGATTACGCACTGGTGCCGGTAGTGTGAGCATTTTCGAGGAGGCGATAGATTCGGCTGGGATCTTCTTTTAGCGGTGTCGAGGCCTTATGACATTATCTTGGGAATGGATTGGTTATCTATAGTCCATGCTCAGATTGACTTTATTTGGCGCAAGTTGCGGTGTGTTCACACCGATGGGAGCAGGTTCACCTTCACCAGCGAGAAGGGAACCTTTGTAGCATAGGATGGACTCACACAGAGGAGAGGACAACACATCACTCATCAGTTGGATAGGCTCATCCTAGGAGAAGTTGAAGTGCGAAGTACGAGTTTTCCTGTAGTGGTGGATCAGTATGGGGAAATTTTTCCTGATAACACTCCAGGACTACCTCCTCGCAGAGAGGTAGACTTTTATATTGGCCTGTACCCCGAGACAGCCCCGATATCCACTCTAGCATATCGGATGACCCCGGCTGAGCTTCGAGAGCTATGGGTATAGTTGGAGGACTTGCAGGGCAAGGGATTCATCCGACCCAGTGTTTCACCCTGGGCTTCCCCGATTTTGTTCGCCAAGAAGGCGGACGGGAGCTTGCGACTGTGTGTCGAATATCGTCACCTGAACCAGGTGACCATGAGGAACAAGTATCCACTACTTAGGATTGAAGACCTCTTCGATCATCTCAAGGGAGCATGGTGGTTCTTGAAGATAGACCTCAGGTCAGGCTATCATCATCTCAAAGTTCGGGACAAGGACGTGAAGAAGATGACCTTCAGATGTTGGTATGGCCACTATGAGTTCTTGGTGATGCCTTTCGGAATGGGAAATGCTCAAGTAGTGTTCATGGGTCTCATGAACATGATATTTCATTGATACCTCGATCGATTTGTCGTGGTCTTCATCGATGACATATTGATATACTCGACCATTGAAGAGGAGCACGACCACCACTTGCGGGTTGTACTGGACACACTCTGAGAGTACCAGCTTTGTGGTAATCTATAGAAGTGTTAGTTCTGGTTATGGGAGGTCCACTTCATGGGACATGTCATATCTGAGGCGGGAGTTATGGTGTATCCTGTGAAGATTGAGGCAGTTCTAGCTTGGGATCCACCCAAGAGCATGATGGAGGTGCGGAGTTTCTTGGGGCAAGCTGGGTACTACTGGAGATTCGTGCTAGACTTCTCTAGAGTTGCAACACCACTTTCAGCTTTGACGAAGAAGGGGAAACCCTTCGTGTGGTAAGACAGATTTCAGCAGATCTTCGTGGAACTGAGACAGAGGTTGACCAACACACCTATCTTGAGGCTACCGGAAGAGGGAGTAGGGTACGTAGTCTACTGCGATGCATCAGGGTCCAGACTCAGATGTTTCCTAATGCAGGAGAGGGCGGTGATCGCCTATGGATCACGACAGTTGAGGCAGCATGAGTAGAACTATGCTACCCATGACCTGGAGTTTTCATTAGTGGTCTTTTCTCTGAATATGTGGTGACACTATCTGATGGGCGAGTGCTTTACAGTATACTCTGACCACCAGAGTCTTAGGTACATCTTCTCGCAGAAGGACCATAAGCTGAGGCAGCGGCGATGGCTTGAGTTCCACCAGGACTATGACTTTTAGATAGTCTATACTCCTGGAAAGAGGAACGTATTAGCCGATTCTCTTAGCAGGAGGACGGGAATTCAGCTACTTACGGAGGCGACATAGCAGCTAGCCGCTTTGCAGATATCCTTCGTGGATAGAGATGGACTAGCCTTTCTTCAGTCACTCACAGTCACTCCTCCACTTCTTCAGCGGGTGAGAGAGGCACAACATGGGGACATTGACTGTGAGATACAGCATGCACAGATATCCTCAGGATAGGCACCTGATGGATTCTCTATAGGAGGATAGCACGTCGTCCTTTTCAGAAGACGTACCATGGTACCAGCTGCTTTGTAGGAGGAGGTGATGAGAGAGTTTCACACATCCCCTTTAGCGGTACATCCAGGAGTGGAGAAGATGTAACAGGATCTCAGACGTCAGCACTGGTGGCCGGGTATGAAGAAGGTTGTGGCAGAGTTCGTTTCTCTATGCCCCACCTACCAGCATGTGAAGGCGGAGCACCAGGTACCTGCAGGCTTAGTACAACCCTTAGAGGTCCCAGAGTGGAAGTGGGATGGGATATCTATGGATTTCGTTACTGGAAATCCATGTAATTCTAGAGGTCACGACTCCATTTGGGTGATTGTCGACCGAATCACCAAGTCGACCCACTTCTTACCCATCAGAGAGTAGGGCTTAGTAGAGAGCTTGAGACATCTCTACGTTTGGGAGATTGTACGGATTCATGGTGTGCCACCATCTATCATCTCCGATCGAGATGATCACTTTACTTCCCAACTTTGGAAGGGGTTGTAGGAGGAATTTGGGACGCAACTATGTCTGAGAACCACCTTTCACCCTCAGACGGATGGTCAGACGGAGAGGACCATTCAGACCCTCGAGGACATTCTCCATGAATGTGTCCCCGACTTTGGTCGCAGCTTGGAGGACCACCTACCCTTAGTGGAGTTCACATACAACAACAACTACCACTCCACCATCGGGATGACACCATACGAGGCATTGTACAGCCGAACTTCCAGATCATCGATGTGCTGGACAGACCCTGGGGAGTCAGCACTTGTGGGACCGAAGATGGTCCAGGCGACGACAGAGAAAGTCCAGGTCATCCAAGAGTGGATCAGGATAGCTCAGAGCCGACAAAAGTCTTATTCTGATAGGAGGCGGAGACCGCTAGAGTTCGAGGATGGAGACCATGTCTTCTTGTTGGTCTCACCTCAATGTGGATTACAGAGATTTGGACGAGGTGACAAGTTATCTCCGTGCTTCATCAGACAATTCCAGGTTTTCAGCAGGATAGGCGAGGTGGCTTATCACCTGGCTCTACCACCTCAGTTGCACCGGGTGCATGACGTCTTCCACGTATCTCAGCTGAGGAGATATGAGAATGACCCGACACATATCATCGACCATGGGGAGCTAGACCCTGATGATGGGGTGACTTCTATGGAGGTCCCAGTGGAGATCGAGGATCGACAGGAGCAGGTCCTACATGGGCGGTCGATTCCTCTAGTGCGTATCAGATGGCAGTACGGGAACCTCCAGGAGAGCACTTGGGAGTGGAAGGCTCAGATGCGTGCTCAGTACCCTCATTTGTTCCCCTATATTGTGATGTATCTTTACGGGGATGTAAATCCTTGAGGTGGGAGTAATTTAAAGAACCATAAATTTCAAGGTAAATTTTTTCTTAATTTTCTTTGGGATTTTATGAGTACGCAGTATCTGGCGACACCTGATTCCGAGGCCCGGTGTGCCTGGAATCAATTTCCAATGTTTAGCTCGGGTACGTTCAGTGAACGAACGAGCGGGTTTTTCTAACTTTTGAACCGGTTCTCGGAATCGAAAAATGAGGGCACCGATGAAACCGCAACGTCGGTTTTTGCTTAGGAAGACCTTTTCTAGAGTTGCGTTTGCTCGGAATTAGTTGTTTAAAACAAGGGATTAAGATTAAAGTGAAATAAAAATCATGTTACAATTTTTATTCCACATTCTTAAGTGGTTTAGCCCATGTGAGGGAGTTGGGGTGGGACCCACTGATGTTCTAAACCCCTTTGAGAGGATTTAAGATGAGGTGGGGCCCACATGATCCCCCACCTTTTCATTTTTCCTTAACTCCTTTTTTAAAACCTTCTTTGTCATTAAAGTTACCTACTTCTCACTTCAATTAATTTTAACATGTTATGTTTAATTAAATGAAGTGAATTAAATTATAAATGATTGAATTTTAAAAGTGTTGGAAAAAGTAATAAAATATGGCTAAAACCTTATTTTATTTTGGTTGCTTCATTGTGTCGAGAGATGGAGAGTTCTACCATCGAAAAACATCATCATCCTCCTTGAAGAACGCAAAGAAAACCGACGCGCCTTCCTTCATTATTTTCCCGCGACAAAGGAAGGGAGACGACATTTCACCATGGACAATCTCCATCAACATGTATGTTGCCACACCCAGCGATGCCATTTTCCACAAAACTCATCGATCGTCAACTCCTTATCGAGGTAGGGGTTTGATTTTGTTCGTGAATATTCTTTGTCGTTCATCATCAATTTCTTTGGGCCGCTTGTTATCAATTTAACAGGAGGAGGTTGGACCACATGAACATGGCCAAACCTCCTCCCCCATTGTTGTTGTGTTCATTGTATCTCCAAAGAAGGGGGCGCGGTGCAATGAAACAGTGCGGAAACTTGGAGGAATGCGTCGAAGAAGCGCGACACCGTCGCACCGCGCTGTTGAGGCCAAAAGATGCCACGACCGGAGCGGGGCCGTTGAAAAGGGGCGCGGCGCCGGTTGGACCAAGGCTGCATCCTTTGGCTGTGGCGAAGCAAGGAGCGGAGGCAGAAACTGTCGGCCGCCGGTGCGTCGGAGGTGCGGGACCGCGGGGTCCCGCGGCGGCGGCACCGGCCGACCATCCGGGCCGGCCGTTCGGAGAAGGCCGGGGGTTGTAACCCCAGGCTGGAAAAAGGAGAGGCCCCCACATGGGGGCCACCATTTCAAAAAGGGGCAGCTCCCCCCCCCCCCCATTCCGCGGAAGCTCGGCCAGCACCGATCTGGCCACGCGGGCCGCGCCCGCGCCAGGCCAACCGGCCGCGCAGGCAGGGCCGGGCCGCGCAGGTCGGGCCGGGCCATGCTGACTAGGCCGGGATGTTCCCACCAGGCTTGGATGCACCCATATTGGTCCAGACCCGGACCTGGGTCAGTTCGAACCGGTTCGGGCCGACCCAGGGGGTCTTGGGCCGGGTCATTTCGGGCCCAAAACCCCCTAAAACCAGGCAACTTCGTTCAAACTCCCATAACATGGGCTACAGACCTCCGATCAATGCACCGTCAGTTGCATAGAAATCCTTGGATCAAGATGGTCATTTTGATTTATTACAATCAAGGTTTTGGAGAACATTGTGTATGGCAGGGATGGTTTGAACTCGAAACCAACCTGGTCCTCGGAGCGGAAACACTTATAACATGAGCTCCGGACGTCCGATTGATGTGCCGTACACTTTATTGGATTCCTCTTAGTGAGAAGGACCTTTGGGCTTACTCTTCTTGAGGTTTGGACACATTTAGAGTGCGGCCGGGTTGGTTTTGACTTAAAAACCAACCGGGCCCCTAGAACGAAAAAACCAATAACTCTCAGACCAGGCGTTCGATTGACGTTCTATATGTCACATTGAGTTCCTTTTGTCGGGACGGAACTTTAGGATACATCATCTCCGGACTAAGTGTTAGTTGATGTGTCGACCCCCTTGGCTCGTGGAGTGGACCCTCCCAGAATCGAGCATGCTGTGTGCGGGAACCCTAGAGCTGGCTGCGACTGCGACAACGATGACGACTGCACTGAAATCCTCCATGGGTTCGGCAGCGACGACGACTGCACTGAAATCCTTCGTGGGTTCAGCAGCAATGAAGACCGTACTGAAATCCTCTATGGGTTTGACGACGATGACTACTGTTCTTATATCCTATGTGGGTCTGGAAGTACTACTGAACTTGTATCCTACGTGGGTCTGACAGTATTTGACCTCTATTGTAGCATCCTACGTGGGTTAGACATAGTGGCTGGTCTTGTATCCTACATGGGTCCAACAGCTTAGCTGGTCTAGTATCCTACGTGGGTCCCAGCTTAGATGAATCAGTGGCTACATCTGATCATCTCTATCACCTTACGAAGAAGTATATCTGTGTGAGCTGAGTCTTGACTTTCAATCATTATCTTTGATATGATTGACCTGCTTCCTATGTGGATTGTGTTGTGATTTCCTATGTTGATTGGGTTGTACTATCCTGTGTAGATGTGATAGAACTTGGGCTTGGATGTTGGAGCCGAACTGGAATTGATGACTTAGGTATATGTATGGGAATATACCAAAGTAGTGTTGGATGTTACTTCCTGATTGTATCTTTCTTTTGGGGATTTTCCTTTATGGATTCTGGGAGACCATCAGGGGTCTCGCGGTCCCTACTGAGTAGTGTATACTCACCCCTGCACGGGCTATGCCCACACTACGTTTTGTTGGATGCAGATGACGGACATTTCTGATTGTGGTTGAGGCTTGTGTAGTAGTCGGTACCTGGAGGTGGACCACTAGGCAGGACGTACACGGAGCAGACGACTGGACCCGAGGAGCTGAGGAGGCTATCTGTACCCACCCTTCATGTGGGACTTCCAGTGGATAGCTTGACGTTGCTTCTTTACTTTCAATTGTTTTACTGTCATTCCAGTTGTACTTTACATTCAGTTTGGATGTGTATTCTATCCCATTTACTTTCTGCAATTACTATTGTACTCATTTTACTTAGTTTTTACTTCTTTTGGCTTACTCTATGGTTTTTTACTTTATAAAGGCAATAACATCCCCTTTTTTCGGGATTTACGCCTTGGTGCTAGTCGCCAGCCCCTAGCCTATGGAAGGCAGGCTTGGGGTTGTCACAGCATGAGTCCTGAGGACGAGTCGTGATAGTAGTCACTGGGCGTCTTCAAGGATTGGCCTTCTCTTTTCCTTTATTAGTTGTTGATGTAGAAGAAGGCATAGAGGTGGTTGACAAATAAGGTATAGGTAGACCTTCAAAGATAGAGGGAGCCAAAGATGGAGATGTAGAAGATCGAGTCTGTGGCTGATCAAGAATGACTGGCCTGATCTGAGTTAGACCTTGGCTAACAATCATGGAAGTGGAGGCTAGGGAAGGCAGTCCAGGTCTGAGTGGAGCAGCTGTAGGAGCAAAAATTGCATTACTTTGGACATGGAGATAGGGATTCAGAAGGTTGATGAAGTCTGTGACAATTTCTCCTCCATATTGCATAGCCTTTTCAAAATCATCCTTATTATCCATGAATTGGTCCAAAAATCTAGTGAACTCATTGAGCTTATGAACTTGATTTTTGAAAGCCTAAGTTAAATGAGGTATCTTCAAATTTACCACAAGATACTTAAAGTGATTTTTCATATCATATTTGGAGAAAATCTAGGTTAGAAAGAAATCTATCTTCTTAGTGATCTCCTGTTGAGCACCACTAGCTATCTTGGCATGAATTCAAATCAATTCAAGTCCTCAATCACTGTTCTTTGCAACTTCTGATAAAGGAGACAAATCAAAATTACTGAAGGCATTCTGAATTTCTTCCTTGATTAAAGATCTGAGCAGAAAATTATCCAAAGAAGGTGTTGAGGTCTGACCAGAGGAAGGAGAAGCCTTGACAGCTACGGTTATAGCTTTTAGCTATTTCAATACCTTTGGAAGACAACCAATGTATTCATATGAAAGATTATTCAAGTTCTCCACTAGTTATCTCATGATTTGTAACATTTTTGTGTGCCTTTCACCAATAATTTCATCAAAAGATAACAGATAGGGATGCATTTGGGACACAATGTCTCGTGAAATGTTGGAAACAGTAGGTTCAGGAGAAGTAGTAACAGGTGTAGGAGCAGGAGCATGCCCTGATCTTGAAGACAGTTCTTTCTGCATGTCTCCTACCATACTTTTCAATGTTGCAACATCAGCTCTACGAAATTTGTTTTCAACCATTACATCTTGAATTTCATGGATCATCCTGGGTTGAATGTGCAGAATAATATTTTACAAAAGAATTGAGGCATCTTCCTGACTTAGTTGAGTCACTGAATGAGGTTGAGAGGACATAATCTTATCAACTCCAGCTAAGATAGTCTCTCCCAAAACATTCAAATCTTCTTTACTGAAAAAATTTTACTGATCAGGTAAGGATTCAGGTGAAGAAAGTGGTATATGGGTAGGTTCAGGGTCTGGTTGCGGTTCATAGTCAGTTTCGGTTTTAGATTCTGATTCAGGTTCAGGTTGATGTTCAGGGTGTGAGGCCGACTTCAATTGAGACAATGGAGAAAGGACAATTCCAAATGTAGTCACTTGTTGTGATTAAATCACATCATAGAAGCTAGGGAATTCATATCTAGTGTACACGGAGTATGACGCTGTTGGTGGAGACGCATTACCAATCTCATCTTCATCAATCTGAAGATTTTGATGCTCCTCCCCCTCAAAATGTGCTTCTATTTCAGATTCTTGAGGTTCAAGAACTAGTTTATGATTAACAGGATCATCTATAATCGCCTCAGCCATTTCGTGCCTTGCCAACTGAAAGGAAATTTGCAGCCTCTCTTTAGCAGAGGGTATGTACTCAGGAATAGATTGTTCCTCAGGTAGAGATTCTATACATTCCTCATTTTTAGCAGGAAGTTCTTCTTAGATTTACTTCTTCCATTGCAGGGAGTTTTTCTACAACAGGAGCTGTCTCTTCCATGGCATGCTGCTCAGATTCAGAAAAAACTTACTCTCTTGTAGCTTCAGATTGGGTTGGCAAATTAACATGGGAAGGAGGTGCTTCTTCTTCAAGCACAACAGAAGAACCAACAGTCCTTACCTTTTCAACAATAACTTCTTCTCTTGAATCATTAGCAGGAACAGTAGTCCTTTCTTTCTCAATAGGAGTTTCTTCCTCATGAGGTATTTCATCCTCTTCTATATGAGGTATTCTATCTGCCTCTTCTTCTTCTTCTTCCTCTTCTGGATACTCAACCACCTCATCTGGTTCCAAACCAGGATTATTAATGTTTTTAGGCCATGTAGGATAATCCACAGGGTTGAACTTTTGATAAACCTTTTCATTATCTTCAACCCACTGCTTCTTCCATGGGTTCCAATTTATCTTCATCTTTCAGATGATAGGCTTGGATAAACAGTACTCAAAATCCCAAGATTTTCATCATTTTGTCTAACTACTCCCTTGGAAACTAACATAGCCAAAATCATCCTTGAGTAAAACATGGAAGTGGATTCGGAAGTGACCTTAATCAATTAACACATGTGGTGAAAGATATATTTGCACTGATTTATCTTATGTCCATTCTTAATCAGATGAATCATAAATACATCCTGATACTTCAAAACAGCAAAGTCTCCTTTCCTTAGGCTAGTCAAATTTTGAAGAAACTTAAACAACAGCCTAGTCTCCCCACCAATTCAGCAGCTATGGCCCTTCTCTTGGTGCCATTTCTAGTTAGAATTTCCAAGGCATTATCTAGGTCAAATATTTAAGTTGTTGGAGGAGGGTCTCTTTGGTAATCATCAAAAATCCATTCATGAGGAATCATTAGGCATGCAGCCCATAGCCTAGAAGAGAAAGCACATTTTTGACCATTGATCCAACTTGTCACCAAAAAACTTTCTCCAGTATCAAAGGAAAACATTACATACTGAAGGAACTGATATACCAACCTTGGGTAAATAGGTATATCTTTTCTAGAGAACCATTCGATCCATCCTTGTTCTCTTAATACTTTCAGGACTAAAGACTTGCTGGATAGAAGCCACTCAGGGTAGACTTATTTCTCAGGAACAATAGTACGGTTTAGTAGATTTGGATTTAGGGGTCCTTTGGGTGCAAGCTTCGGTGTCCTCTTTTGTTTCTTAGAGCGGCGCTTCTCAGATGAGGGTGAAGATGGACGCTTCATCCTTGGAATCCACCAAAGATTCGGGCGAGAGAGATGTAGAGAAGAATTTCAAGGATGAGAAGGTTCAGGAGAGAGCTTGGGTGAGGAATTGGGTGAAACCCTTATGTTTTATCATTTGGGAATGTCAAACATCACAAAAATAAAAACTAGGGAAAGGAAATGGAGGTGAAATAAAAATTACCATGATACGGGTTAAAATAAATGCATAAATAATATTCACAGTGAGACTGTGAGTATTCGTTAAGGTGCGAGGACAAGAGGTCTCCATGGTGAGACTGTCTGTAGTCGTCACGGTGAGACAGTGAGTAAACTGGTCAATCACGGTGAGATAGTGATAGACCATGAACACAGAGTGTTAACTGTGACACCATAAACATGAGACAGTAACCAAGAAATAGTGAGCATGAAATAGTAAAGTAATTTATAACACAATATTAAACAGAAAAACTAGTAAATATATCTATTTGTGATTGATCATTCCAAGATCATGTATGATGTAGTCTAATATCTCATAATTTATTGGATTAGTGAATATATAATCAAGTTGATATTCATTACCAAGGAATTCCAGAGTGATATGGCTTTTTTGACAATGGTCCCTCAAAAAGTGATGTCTAACATCAATATGTTTTTTCCTAGAATTTGAAACAGGATTTTTTGAAATGTTAATTGCACATGTGTTGTCAAAATTTATTGGGACATGTCTGAATTGATATCCATAGTATAGAAATGTGTGTTTCATCCACAAAATTTGTGCACAACAACTTTGAGCAGCTATGTATTCAGCTTCTACAGTAGATAATGAAACATATTTTTGTTTCATACTACACCATGATACTAGTGACTTTCCCAAAAGGTGACATGTTCCATAGGTTGTTTTTATATCTATCTTATAGCCAGCAAAATCAGTAACATAGTAACTGATTAGTTCAAATGATTTTCCTTTTGGATAGAACATTCCTAGATTGGGTGTATGCTTGAGGTATTTGAAAATTCTTTCACATCATATAAATTTGATTCGTTAGGGTTTGATTGAAAGAAAGCACACATACAAACACTATAAATAATATCAGTACAACTAGCAGTTTAGTAGAGTAGACTTCCAATCATTTCTCTATAAGTGGTTTGGTCAACAGATTTTCCATCTTCATCAAGATCCATCTTATATGTGGTACTCATGGGAGTGTCACTACTTTTAGTGATATCCAATAAAAAACATTTTATAAGATCTCTAGTATATTTACTTTGAGTTAAAACAATCCCATAATTATTTTTAAAATTTTGAAATCCAAGTAAGAATTTTAGTTCACCCATTAACTCATTTCAAATTCGTTTTTCATCATTTTAGAAAAATCAGTACATAGTGAATTTTTTGAAGATCCAAAAATAATATCATCTATATAAATTTTAGCAAGTAAAATATCATTAGAAATTCATTTTATAAAGAGGGTAGGATCAGCAGTTCCTTTTGTAAAACCATTGGAAATTAGAAAAGTACTTAATCTATAATACCAAGCTCTTCGATCATGCTTGAAACCATATAAAGCTTTTGATATTTTGAAAATGGGATTTGGAAAATGAGGGTTTATAAATCTAGGGGGGTTTTCAACAAAAACATCCCTAGCTATATACCCATTTAATAATGCACTATTGACATCCATTTGATATAGTTTAAAATTCATATGTGCAACATAAGAAAGTATAATTATATTGGCTTCAAGTCTAGCTACTGGAGAAAAATTCTCCTCATATTCAATTCATTCTTCTTGACTATAGCCTTGTGCAACTAATCTAGCCTTGTTTCTAACTATGATTCTAGCTTAATCTACTTTATTTCAAAACACCCATTTAGTTCCTATGACAAAAGTGTCCTTGGGTCTTTCTACTAGTTTCCAAACCTTATTTCTTTCAAACTGATTTATTTCTTCTTGCATAGAAATTACCCAACATTCATCATTAATAGCATCATCAATGTTTTTAGGTTCAAGCTATGACAAGAAGTCTTGATGTTCAACCTGATTTCTAAGAGAAGCTATAGTCTACGTCCCTCTATCCAGATTTCCAACAACAGCATCTAAAGAATGATTCTTTATAATCCTAGTTGATCAAGTAAAGGTAGGACTAGAAATTTTAGGTTCTTCTCTAGGTTCGGGTTCATTAGGAGCAGATTCTGAAATATTTCTAGAACTGGTTGTCTTTACAGCAGGTTCATTGAATTTGTCATTATGGTTTAGAACAGACAAATCTTCTTCAAGATTTTCAAGAGACGACTTAGGTTCATGTGGATCAGTTTCATCAAATTTGATGTGAACAGATTCTTCCACACATTTAGTTCTCTTATTGAAAACTCTATAGGCTCTTCTAATTATAGTATATCCTAAAAAGATTCATTTATCACTCTTAGAAGAAAACTTTACCAGATTATACTTGGTATTAAGAATAAATTCTTTGCAACCAATGACTCTAATGTAGCTAAATTTAGGTTTCCTATTGTTCCACAGTTCATAAGCGGTCTTTTTTAGAACAGGTCTGACTAAGACTCTATTGATTATATAACAAGATGTATTTATAGCTTCATCCCAAAAGTAAAAAGGTAGTTCATACTCATTAAGCATAGTTCTAGAAATTTCTTAAAGGGTTATATTTCTTCATTATACTATACAATTCTACCGAGGTGTCCTAGGGGCAGAGATATTGCGAGAATAGCCATTTTGTGAGGAAAAGGGGTCAAACTCTTGGCTTTCAAACTCACGACCGTGATCACTTCTCAGTGTCTTAATCTTAAGTACACTATGGATTTCAACATATATGGAGTATTTAATAAAGTAAGAACAAGCTTCACTTTTGTAAACTAAGAAGTATACCAAAGTATATCTAGAAAAGTTTTCTACTAAGACATAGACATAGTGCTTCCCATTTAAACAAGAAACTCTAGAAGGTCCAAATAAGTCCATGTGAACCAAATAAAGAGTTTGAGAGGTTGACACTTATTTCTTTGTATTGAAAGATATTTTGTGTTACTTTCACTTTTGACAGGGATTACAAACTTTGTCATTTGGAAACTTAAGTTTGGGTAAGTCTCTAACAATGTTCTTCCTAGTCAGTTCTATAAGTGAATGTATATTACAGTGTCCTAATATTCTATGCCAAAACCAAGATTCTTTATGAAAATCATTTAAACAAGTAATGTTTTCTTTAGCTAAATATTCAAATCCACTACATAAACATTTACATTTCTCAAAAAAGAAAATACTAAAACATTCTTAGAATTAAAAACATTACAACAATCATATTCAAACATAACATTAAATCCATCATCACATAACTGAAATATACTTAGCTGATTATATTTATGTCCATCAAAAATTATAACTTTATAAATTAAAACTGAGTTAGTGTTACCAATTTGGCCTAGACCGATGATCTTTCCTTTAGAATTATCACCAAAGGTGACATGGACTCCATCAACCATTATTAAGCTCTTGAATCATGAATAATCCCCAAATATATGCCTTGAACATCAATTGTCCAAGTACCATAACTTTTTATGGGAACTCTTCAAATAGGTTTCCTACAAAATAGTTTTAAATACAGAATGATTTTGGTACCAAGATACTCTTGGGTCCAAACAGGATAGCAAGCAAAGCTTTAGGTACCCAGTTTTGTCTTATGGGTCTCATATAATCAATATATTCAACAAATTTTGAAAGATAAACACTATTTGATCTATAACAATTTGAGTAAGTAGTTGAAGCATATGAATTTCCAGAACTGGAACTAGAATAATTTTGTCCAAATTTACGAATAAATCTAGTTTCAGTTATCTGTATCTATCTAGGTTGGTATCCCAAACCAATAGTATACTTTGGTGCAACTTGTTTACCTAATATTTGAGTAAGTGTATTTTTTCCCTTTGTGAATTTTTCTAAGTCCTTTCTATGTTGCTCATTAGAAATTTTTAGTTCAGTATTTTCCTTCAATAGTTGAGAATTCTTTTCCATTTACATATCAAAGGCAGATTTAATATTGGTAGTGAGAGCATATTGTTTCTTCAATGAATTATATTTGTTCTTAAGTTCATTAAATGTTTCTTATATCATATTACAATATTCAAACAGTTCCTCACTAGACATGTTTTCAGATTCAATATCATAATTAGCTCTAGAATAATAATCATTCAGCATAGGGGAACAAGTACCTCAGAAGAATTGGTCATGAATCACATGTTGGAACGATTCTTTTCAGAATCAAAAACTTCATATTCACTTGTGCTGTCTTCTAAATCACTCCAAGTGTCTTTCACTTCTTTCCTATACATGCTTTCTTTATAGTCATGTTTCTTCTTGAAATTCAATTTTAGACAGTCTGCTTTATTGTGACCTTTTCTCTTGCATTCATAGAAAACAACTTCATCACTCTTATCATCTTTCATACAATCTTTCTTTTAGTGTTCATTTTTGTAATATTTACCTTTGCAGTTTGATTTTCTGAAGAATTTCTTCTTCCTATAGAATTTCTTAAACCTCCTTGCCATCTGAGCCATTTCTGCATCACTGTAAGATTATGAACTTTCACTTATTGAGATTTTAGTAGGTATGTGAGTTTTCTCTTTTTCCCTACTTCTTGAGGCATTATAATTAAATGCCACTAACTTCCATTTAGGTTCATCGTGATCTTCCTTATTCACCTTGAGTAATTCCTCATACATCATAAGCTTTCCAATCAGCTCTTTGATAGTCAGAGCACCAATATCACATGACTCTCTTATTGAAACAGATGTGCCTCTCCCTTAGTCTGGCAGACATCTCAATATTCTCATAATTTGTTCCTTTGCTGGAACAACCTTTCCAAGGGAGCTTATAGTGTTGACAATTTCATTGAACCTGAGATACATGTCAAAGATAGGTTCCTCAGTCTTCATTTTAAAATTATCATATTTAATAGTATAAATGTTAAATCTCATTTCTTTAACATTGGTTGGTCCTTCATGAAAAAAACCCAAGGTATCTCAAATCTCATAAGCAGTTTGAAAAGTTGATATTATATTAAACTCTTCATCTCTTAAAGCACAATACATGGAATTCATTTCTTCAATGTTCTTATTGTAAACAACTTTATTAGGTTCATCCCACGTAGTGCTTTCAGTTTATGGAATTTTATATTAAGTTTCTATAGCAGTCCAAATATCAAATCCCATACTCTCTAAGTGAATTTTCATCTTAAGTTTCCACTGGGCATAATTTGTACCATTAAAGAAAGGTGGCCTGTTAGTAGCATCACCTTCTAGTCTATTATCCAAAGCTAGATTTTAGAAAATAAATTTAAATAGATAAAATTTAAAATTAGCAGAAATTTATGATCATTAATGATGAAACTAAAATGGCAGTTGAAAAAACATAGTATTTTGAAAAATTTGAAAAACAAAAATACCCTTTGATACCAAATGTTGGTTTGAGAGAACACTCAAGAAGGGGGTTAATTGAGTTCCAATAAAAATTTCTGGTAAAAATATTTCTATTAAAATCCCGCAAATTGAATAACAAGATAATATGTAGTGAATTTTTATTATAGTAAAGGGTTAGTTAGGTTCTCAAAGATTGATTAGCTCTCAGTTAATCTAATCTTGAAGATTAATTAACTTCTGAAACTAACCTAATACTTTACAAAACATACAATCACTTGCTAGATTAACTGTCAAAGTAACTTTAAAATAGTTGCGTATTTCAAAGTACTCAGACCACCACCACAATTATTCATGGGAAAACAACTCAACATCACACAGGCTGTCCAGGTGTCACTTTACCTCTACCAATATCCACATTGGGATATAAGAAGGTGTATAATGTTTGGAATGAGGATTTAGTATCCTCAAGTTCAGCATAGGAGACACTGTGTGTGTAAAATAAACAGTGTACACACACTGCTCAAAAGTAAATAATAAATCACTTAGAGAGAGTAGATAAGAGTTTAGAATTCTCTAGTGATTAGCAGTGCATCTCTAGAATCTTTGGATTCCGCAGAAATGCGTCTGAGTCCTTCTCTGGTTTTTCTGTTAAAAAATAGAGTGTCATGGTTCAGATTGGTGTTCTTCACAAGTAAAGATGATCTGTATTTCGCGTATGCTGTAGTAGTGTAATATTTCATGTGTGAGACAATTCTTTCTTTGAAGATCTTACAATCTCTTCTTCGTGGTCATGCTCGGGATTGGTGTTCTATTCTGTACAGTGCACTCGTGTTTCTTGATCACGTGTGTATATTGTTATCTTTTTCTCTACTACAGCTCAATCTTCCTTATATTTCCCGAGCTCTGACAATAGAATGATTTACTTTTCATAGGTACAAGGTAAGGTTTCCTTACAGGACAACAACAATCATTAAATATCATTAATATCATTAAAAACATCAAATATGACCGTTAACAATATTTAAATAATATTGAAAAAAAGGTTAAGAAACAATGTCACTATAGTTATGTAAATAGTGTCTCCTTCACGATATGTCTTTCATGGTATGTCTTTCACGGTATATCTTTCCCGGTATGTCTTTCACGGTATGTCGCTCATGGTGTCTTGCTCATGGTGTGTCCTTCACGGTATGTCTTTCACGGTATGTTGTTCACGGTGTATCCTTCACGGTGTCTGCGTCATGGTGTCTAACTCACTGTGTCCGGCTTATAGCATCATAGTGTCTCGTGGTCATGGTGTCTCATTTGTCACAGTGTCTAAGAATTAGGCTTGATGGTGTCTGCTACAGTGTTTCTATTCACGGTGTTTGTTTCTTTCTTAAAGTGTCTGACTTACTGTGTCAAGCTTCACGGTGTCTTTTACTTAGACAAATAACTGTATTTAGACTTAAACATTAATATACATAAAATTGATTGAGCGTAACCATGATAAAGTATAAGAAAACTTGAAAAATAAATACACATGAGAAATAAGATATGTGAGATTTGTGATCAGTAATAAGATTTGTAAATAGTTAGGAGATTTGTAAGCAGTAAAGAGATTTGTAAGCAGTAAGGAGATTTGTGATTATTATTAAGATTGGTAAATCATAATGAGATTTGTGATCATTAAAAAAATGATTAATACATGAGGAGTCCAACAAAAACATTCATAAATACCTCCATGTTAGTATCAATGAAATCTAAAACATTACTCACCATGCATCTATGGACGTTACATGGGGCATTGCAAAGTCAAAATAGAATCATTCGGTATGAAAATTTAGATAATAGAATAGGAAATTATTCATTCTTCTATCACTTAGTTTCTATATGAATCTGAAAATATCTACAAATTTTATCTATGAAGAAATACTATGTTATCCCATCTTGTCTCCCAAGAATTTCATCAATAAATGGGAGATGAAATGGTCCTTTCATGTGGATTGATTTAGTTTCACATAGTAGTACACACAATCCAATTATTTTTCACCCTCATTGGTAATAATTATACCCACTAAATTCTAAAAAAATTAAAACAACTATTATTTGGAACAACCTGAATATGACTCACCCACTGTGAATCTAAAATGGAATAAATTATAATTTCCTTCATACATTTTCCACTTATTTTTCAACAACATCCAAAAGAGTTGGATTATAGTTCTTTTTAGGCTGCCTAACCATTTTATCCCTACACTCCAAAATAATCATAGGCATTCAAATAAAGGGAATAATACCTGACATTCCATCTAATTTCCACATGATTTCCCTAATGTTCTCCCCCAAAATATTCAAAACCATTTCTTTATATTCAAAAGGTATATTGTTAATATTGATTATAGGTAATATCTCACCACTCAAAAAGTATGATTATTTTATATTTGTTAGAAATGGATTGAGTTCCAATGAATGGGGTGTGGTATGGACGATGACATTGAAGGAATAAAAATATTCACACAATTATTATAAGTATCATAATTGAAATAAAAAAAATAGAGAATGATTCATAAAATCCATCACCATACTCAACAACTATGTCACTATCTGAGTAAACATGATGAAAATTATAATATGAATCGCCATCATAGTAAAATAAAATATATGTTATTTTATTTGAAATATGTTTGGGAGTTCTCTTAGATATCAAACTATAACCAATGATAATAAAATCTCTAAGAACATGACAATCAAAATCCTTGGGGTATTAACTCGGTGGTTCCAAATGGGAGATAGAAAAGAAAAATTGTTCTGTGAGGGGAAATTCAAGGAGTCAATAATAGTAAATATAAAAACATCATCTCCAAACACAATGAAATGTGTACCGTCAAAGATATTTAAGATTATATTGCAGTATTTACAAAGTTCCTACAAAAGATAATGGTGGAAAGAAAATTTAATTGGTAAATCTTCATGTCAACCATATGAAAATATGCTGGAAATATCATGTATATTACCCAAATAAGTACATATTCAAGGACTCTTACTGGATATGTTTTTTCTCAATTTTCATAGGATCCTTTACCTTTTATTGGAATTTTTTATATAGTGTAACTTGTGCTCACACATTCCATTAAATATTTATAATATCATTACCCTTAAACTCACTTTTATTAGTAAAATGTTAATATATGAATTTTTTGTAATGTGGTATTTGATTAATGGCATCAATAAGTGGTTTATTTATCTCAACATGCATGAATGTTTCCAGAACCTCTTTTTCATCACTTATTCAGAAATATTTATAGTTTAACCAAATCTATTTGTAAAGGGAAGGGGTTTAGGATTAACATCATCAATATTGTACATACCATTGTCTTTCTCCTTGGATTTCTCACTAACTAGTATTGAATGAGGATTTATTAGTGTTTAGGATATTCTTGGTGGAATGGTAGGTGTAGGTATATTAGTCATTTTAATCCCACAACTCAATGTGATGGAACTTCCATTCCCCTTGGAATATGTAGTAGGACAAGAAGATACTTTTCAAGATTTATTAGATTTTAGTTCAACAAGGGCGGGGTAAATCAAGCTCATTTGTGTCTTCAACTCCCTCATCTCTAAACATTATCTATTCAGATCATTCTATTGATTATAAACAATTTTTTTCAAAATTTAATTATTATTTTATTTCCCCTTTTGGTTTATTGATATCTAGTTGTTTACTTAATGCCGCTTTATCATCAAATATCCTTTCGGATTTTGGAAAATAAATTGTTAAGGAAGCTGCTACTAGAATTTTTTTTCTCGAAAGGGGGAATTTTTTTCCAGAGCCATAAATCATGTCCAATTAGTTCATACACCCTTGGTTTTATATTTAATCAAATGAATCAAATTTTTTTAGGGATGTGGTTGTTGTTGCTGTTGATATGGTCTCCTTGGAAATATAGATGTAAAACCAAATGTCTTATTTATGTAGGGGAAACAGTCAGTTGAATGGTCTGTTTGAGTAAAAAATCCACAATTACTTGTTATAGAGGGTTGGAGAGTATTTTGAGCCAAAGAAATATGACTCACCATAGTGTACAATTCATTAAACATGGTATCAATTAAATTAATTTAAAAGATGATGTAATTACTAGATGTACTACTCTAACATGTGATGTACCAAGACCGAAAATTTTTAGGAGTTATCATTACATCTTGTTAATCAACACATGTGTACATGATGGTGTGTTCTGGAAAAATTCCCCAAAAGATAAATCATTGACCATACTTATATCCATATGAATGACGCCTTTATTTAAGTATTGGATGAGGATTTTCTCACAAATATTGTGATATAGGAATCATGAAATAATCTTCTTGAATCACTCATAGTACTCGTACATTAAATCCCCTTAAAATTTCATAATTCCAAAAAAAATTGGAATATAAGAGGTCCATGATTCCAAAAAAAATCTATGCAAGAATTGATGTTTAAAATCATTCATACATGATACATCTTTTGATTTGAAAAAATGAATTTAGTATTTTACAGTTCTATCATATGAGAATGGGAAAGATCATAGTTTTATATAATCTTTTGAGGAATTTTTTATTTTTAGGTTTTATCAAACCACATTAAATTATTCTAAATATTTATTTGGATCCCCACCAGATAAGCCATGAAATGTTGAAAGAAGTTTAATTAACTATGATTTTAGTCTAGATTCTGATATGATATTTGGGAATTAAATAATATTTTGGTTAAGGTGATTACATGGTTTAAAAAATTATTTAATGGTTCTATTAAGGTAATTATTTATGATATCATCCGTTGGTTCTTTTTTGGTTTGATTCAGAAGTCCTACAAATTTCAGAATTCAAATAATGGATGAATTGTTCAATGGGTTAAATGTTTAGAATTCACCAAGACTAACATTTTCTGATTTGTTCCCAAATATGTTTTCAGTATCAGGGTCAGTGTCTAATATATCCTCAGGATTATTTTATGTCATTAATCAAATAATAATAAAATTATTAAATTTGGTCCATAATAAAAAGAAATGAAGTTTGAGTTAATGGTGACAATAAAAAAGAAACAAATAGAATAAGAAGTAAACATGAGATATGTAAAATAAGAAAAAATAAAGGAATAATATAATCATATTAAATAAATAAATAAATATATATATATATCTATAACTGGTTTAAAAAATTAAATGCCTCATTTTCAATAGTTCCAATTTGAAATTTGTTGTCATGGGTTCTCTCAAATGATGTGTAATTTTTATTTTTTAGGATCAACAATGTGGCTGATCAAGGATTTCTCTCAAAAGATGAAGTAATAAAAACAATATTTCTAAGGTATTTAGGAAATCAAATAAAATAAAATAAAAAAAATACATTAAATAATGGGCTTGGGTATTTATTATAAAATAATAAAAATTATACAGGAATAATATAATTTTTTTGTTTTTTTAAATTAGATTTAGGAAACGCAACAAGAATATATTTTAATATAATAATATTTATAAAAGGTATAATTTATGTAAATACATAGCATAACTAAATTATTAATAATAATAATTTCAAAAAGTATCCCCATGATTATTATCCCCTAATATTTTTAACCATTAAACCATATTAGAATTCACTTTACGAGAAAGATGAAGTGAATTAAACCCTAGGCTACCTTTAGAACATGAATTAAAAATAGCCTAATTTCATTTTCATTCCAAAGATAACCTATTTTAAAATTTAAATTCAAGAAAAAATTTCTTCTATAAATGGGGATGAATTGGGGTTTTGTAATTTTTTAATCTACATATTGATTCAGTGTTGCTTCTTTTACCTGAATAAGATTGTACTCTCAATATTTAACAAAATGGTCGACCTACTATGCTTGGTTATAATTGTTAAATATATATATATCAGTTTATTTTAAATAAAAAAAATAATTCATAGATCATATTAATTTTAGTACAATATCTCATTTATTCAAAATAAATAAATGAATTCAATTAGAGGTAGACCGATTACTAATATAAGTTATTATTTAATGGGATGTGTAGTCATCATAGAAACAAATTTCATTTGAAAAGGTTTAGAAATTGTATAACCCAATCAGGATCCTAATCCTGATATCCATCCAAAATCTGGAAAATAATTAAGAATAAAAATGAAAATAACAGAATAAATGAAATATAAAGAAGATATTTTAGTTCTAGAACAACATTATGATATAGAATTAAAAGAGATGTTAATTTTGGAGGAGATCATGAAATAAAATCTTCCATATCTACATTGGTAAATTTAAATTAAAGTTAACCAATTATCATATATTTTCAATCCTATATGGCCTGCCCAACCCCTACAATTGTGAAAAACTCATATTTATAGAGTTAAGAAGAGGTCACAGTTTCAAGAGTATTCAAGTGTGAATGAGGATTTCATCCGAATATTTTAATCCAAAACACACCACCCTTTTGGTATCCCAAAAAATCTACCAGATATCCATTAAAAAAAATTTCTTGATATATTGGGTCCTCAATATTATGTAAAATTTTTTGGGCCATCCATGTATGTAGGAATATTTTATGGCCCAAATATTTAAGTAGTGTCCAATCTACCGAGTCCAGTCCATCTTTGAACTCATGGTCCATTTACTCCAATCAAATGAATGATCCAGCACATATATCCTCAATAAAGGTTTTATCCCATTGAGTGAGGATCACTAATACAAAATATAAAATTCAAATAATTCATAAGAAATGATTTATGAAATAAATAGTATAATAAACTTTAAAGGGGAAAATATAGAATTTTCAACAAATTTTAAAATAAATGATCTAATCCAAACAGTTCAATTAAATAACATATGTTACCCCATGTAAGGAAAAACCTTCATTTATTAAAAATAAAATATTCAATAATTATTTTGTTATCAGATCCAAGTTAGTATTCACATATTCATTAGTAAACTATGTGATGGATGATTAATAGACTGACCAAGAGGGTGATTTGATACAGGATCATCTAGTGGGAGGTTACCCGAAGCACTATTTTTCATTGTAGGATGATGACGTGATCTAAGTACATGGGAATGATTATGTACCTATATACATCAAGGAATATATGATTAGATACTTTTATACCTTTATGTGGGAAGTTCATCCTCGAGTAAGAACGATGTTTAATGTCTTAAGGAATAATATTTGGTGGATAGGGTTGAAGATAGACAATGTTTGATTTGTTCCTCGATGACTTACCAACCAAAGGATAAAGTTTGAGAAGAATACTCATTTCTTTAATATATAACCCCCTCTATTTCCAATGTGAAATAAATATTATTTCATGATTGGAATTATTATGGGTTTAAACATAACCATGAGGATCCATGATAATATTTGGGTGATTATCAATCAACTAATAAAAATTTCTCATTTAATACCAATCCATTAGACTCTCAATATTGATTTGATACTTAAATAGTATGTTCATGAGATATTAATCATATATTGGGTTTCCTTGATAGTTGTATCTAAATCTGGTTATTGATTTACATTGACATTTTTTGAAGGGATTATTATAGCATCCCATGTTTTTGGACTATTTAAAATTAAATGGGGAGCATGGAAATTTATATTAGATGATGGTTAATATCTTGAATTGAGTTTTAAAATAAAGATTTTAGAATTTGGAACACAAAAATGTTCCATTTGTTCTATGGGGTTTAAGGAAAAGGATGTTACCAAATAGATCACCCAAAACACACTTACTAGGAGAGGAAGACGCGCTAGCACATTTTGTTAAACCCTAGTATCCATATAGTAGAAAATTAGTTATTTCATCCATGGGAGATAAGGTTGTCTCACAATTTAGTCTAACTGAATGAGAGGATGTGCATGTCCATGTTAGGGGTCTATATAAATTCATAGTGGTGGGGCTTCAGAGGGGAATGGTTTAGTAAAACTATGGGCCTATCCTGCACGATTAGTGACACATATTTAGTGAGCCTGTATAATAGGATCATGTTTTGGAAAAACAATGTAGAAAAACCATGAGGTTCATTAAATTGGATGAATTTATAGTTTATTACCATTCCTCATATTCATTTCTCACTTTTTCCCTTCCCTCATTTCCCATTCATTCCATGTTCTTCACTCCTCCCTTGTGTTCTCCCCTATGCTTCCCTAGATCACTCACATTCGGAATAGGAATCATGAACCACTGGTCTCATTTGATCCATATCTGTAAGTTTGCGATTCACTTTACTTTTTAATTTTTTTATCTCTATTTTGAACTATAATTCTGTGTGTTCTCTTTATCTATATCATCATGGTATTTTATGATTAATTTGATTTCTCTCATACTCAGTCAAATCAAATGATGATAATTTATTATTTAAACATTTTACAACTGTAGTAGGGGGTCATAGGTTTTTCTATTAATTAATAACATTTTTATGAATTTCACTATTGTTTCATGCCCAAAATTTATAGGCATCCCCCCTTAAATCATTATTCAATATCTAAATTCATATTCACAAATTCATATTTTCTTTATGCTTACATGTTTAACTATGGTATGATATGGAACTCAAGTCGAATAACCCACTTTGGGGTGTGTCACATACCATGAGCTATGCTTTCATTACAAATTTAATCACCCTTTACGATTTTCATTTTTTGAGCACATTTTACAATAATCATCTTAATAATTAATCACCTTTTAAGTGTGTTAAATTCACAATTAGTTTAGAGTTTCTTAAATAATATTTAATTTGTTTTTATTTCATCCATGTACCTTTATTTAATAAATCCATCCATGAGGTTCAATACATTATTTAATGAGAATTTTCATTTATATGATGATATTTGGATGGTAGGTCACATTCATATTGGAATTTTATTACTGATTTGTAATTGATTTTTGAAAAAATATTAGCTGACATACATGGAATTTATTATAAAATTATAATTGGAATATATTATACAAATGGAATTATAAAAGGAGGAATGAAATGAGGAATTATACTGGAAAGTAAAGATGGTGAAGTATATAACCAAATATTAAATACAATTAGACAACCTTTAAATGTAATTACACTCCACCTTAAGAGATACTTTGGGTAATTATTATGGATTGTAGAGGATGGTTTCATCAGATGTTTGAGGTTATATATAACATGATTGATACTGATTTACTCATTAGGTAAAATAATGGATGGGATCATAAGATACTTAAGTTGTATTATTACAAGAGTGATACTTGTGTTTCCTCTTTATAGAATTACTTATATCAGAAAATATGTTATATGTATTTCATCAGGCATTGATTAATACCTGGGATTACTTTTTTTGTAGCCTTGGACAAGATAATAGGGAAATTTGATGTTATATTCAATACATAGGATAATTGTTTACAAAAATCCAT
This sequence comes from Viscum album, assembly GCA_963277665.1. NCBI lineage: Eukaryota > Viridiplantae > Streptophyta > Magnoliopsida > Santalales > Viscaceae > Viscum > Viscum album. The sequence continues at coordinate 440,593,608 of OY728158.1, forward strand.
AGATTGGAACTGAGAATAAATATAATTATATTACTCCTAGAGTGATACCTTCGTGCCTCATTATGAAACACCTGGGATTGGATAATTTAATAAAGAAATATATCATTCTTATTTATTATATATGACAAAATAAATATTATTTAGATATTATATTACTAGGATCAATTGGGTATGTACCTAAGGCCCTCAAAAAGATAATAGGAAATTGTTTAGATACTAGTGACTATCTAGAATGTACCCCTAGTTTTAGAAACACTCATTCATGGATGTATGGTCTTATATCCATGGGTCCTAAGACTGACATATTACTATCATCCTTTCTATTATGGTGATGTCTTAGTATTACTCCATGTATCCTCACGGGGGAATGTATATGTATTAATATATCTATTTTTATATATTATTATATATATTTGTGTGGGCTTGTTGATAAATATTCTAGCTTATGCTGAAGAAAGAATGGTTGGTTAGGTGTCCCTAAGGAACTTGATCCCAACTTGATTAAATTTATATATCTACTACCTTATTGATAATCGTTCACACTAGTGTATTTTATACTCAAATAATAGATAGCATTATACACTATTGGATGTGTCCTACTAGGTTTATATCATGCCCGGTATGGGCTACTATTATACTGGGGGTACCAAAACAGACCACTTGGTTTCAAGTTCATTTCATGGATTATGATTCTTATGTTACATTTGTAAAAAAAATTATGAGAAAAACTATAGGAAGAGATAAATATATTTTTGGAGATAACATTGAGGTTTTTTTGTAATTTTTATCAATAAATGTTTTCATAATGTTTAAATAATTAATTCACATTATAGAATCACATGGATATACATTGTTTTGTATTTTCTGTTATCCATTTTATTACTGGATATTGTCTTTCACTACCATTCATTTATGCATATTTTATTCTTTTATTATTTTTTATATTAACCCAGTATTCCACTCTGATCATGTGGGTATAGTTCTCTATTGTTCCATCATTGGATACTCATGACTAATCAGTAGCCTCCTGTGTATAGAGAGGTTCATGTGAGTCTATATGTAAAGGCTTATATACCCATGGTTTGTTCTATGTAAAATCCTTAATAATCCTCTAGTTCTCCACAATTGTGTGTGAGTAAAATATTTTGTAATTTATTAAGATACCAAGCGACCAGATGTGGTTCAAATTTGGAGCTTAGGTGAAATCAATCCAAGATATGAACACACGTGAACATATAGAAATCCAAAACATGAACAATTAATGGTTCACGGTGTATTCCACAATGATGATGGTTAGTTTATCATTATTTCAATAAACTAATCATTAGTAACAGATCATGATCCTATAACTTTATTATTTTATTTATGTAAATTTTTATGGTTATTATATTATTTATGTTTTGTCATAATCACTAGAATGAATGAATTCACAGGAATTCAAGATAGAACTAAAAACATAATTCTATGAAAACATTATCTAAGACATGGTTAATAACAAATATAAATCCACTAAATATTAAAAAGCCTTTAATAAGGAAAATAATTGGAAATTTATTCATAAAAATTAAAATCCATAAAATGTATATTAAGTTGGTATATCATTCAATAACATCTGTTAAAATCGAAACATGTCTCAAAGTGCTTTACCATCCCAATTTCTTGTACATTAAATCATCATATAATTATAACATGATGTTTTGGATTGAATTATCCTTGTACACATCAAGGGTTGAATATAAAACAAGGATAAAGTGTAACTAAGAGGTAACTGTTAGGTAAATACAATTTCTGAATTTCATGATTGGTGAGTCCACCTAATTTATTATACAACAATGATTTAATGCATTTGGAATTTGTAATTCCTACCAAAACCACTTAAATTTAATTCACTTGACATATATGGTATGATGAGAAGCGGAATATGTATCCATTCTATTATAATGTATAAGAAAATAAATATTTTGAATCCAATAGTGACTGCTATTAGTTTTTATTTAATAGTGGGAGATTAAAAATTTTAATATTTATTTATGTTTAAATTTTATGACATAATGTAATAAAACTCTTATCATATTATTTGGAATAATAATAATAATAATGACTTCTAACAAATCATTATAATTCATACATGATAAAGATTACCTTCTCACCATCAAATATATCTCATTGTTGAAATAGAACATCTGCTTGATCCTATGCGATGAATGAAAATTGTATTTACTGGATGTACCTATTCTTAATGCACCTAGTAATGAGGCTAGTGAGAATGATTTTATCTTTCTATGAGAAAAATTTGAAAAATTCCACATATGTTTAGTTTTTCATGATATCATCAATTAAATATTAGCTTGTAATGAAAAAAGGAGGACATAGAATCATCTAGGAGGATATCTCATCATTAGTATCTCTATCACGAGAAGGCCAAAAAGAGAGATATGAGATCTCCAATTCTTTTTTACATCTAATCATGGAATGTTAATATCATTTGGACTTAATGTTGCCATGCAAAGCTTATACATTAAATTCATAGAAGTCATATGTGTTAAATTCTCATATAATTTCTACGAATATATTATAATTTTATCATTACCCTAGTGCTCCTAGAATTTTATTATTAATTTAAACTTGAAAAATAATTATTAGAGTCTTTCAGAACATTTTACTTTGATTATCCAAGTCGTTAAGAAAATGTGGAACGTTAATCCCATTATCCTTACAGTTAATTATAAATAAAAGAACAAGTTGAAGGACCCCAAAACATATTACAATTCTAATTCACATGAGAACCATCATTCAATGATGGGAAATATTCAGATATAGGTCATGAAATATGAATCAGTACATTTTCTTTTTGATAGCAAGGCCACTAGAAGAGTAAAACCACTGATAAATAAGGGTAAGTTACATGTGAGTTTATTATGTAGTGAAATCCTTCATTATATTCACATTGGATATTAAATTTATATTATGGTTCAAAGAAAACGTATCAAATACATGAACCATGTTGATTTGGAACAATTCTATAGGAGAGATGGATTTGAAAACTTCCAATATTGTGAGGTTGGCTTATATATCCCCTAGAGAATACCTTCTTTAATTTCCTATTTGAATGATTTTGGTTTTAGTGATTTTTTTTGTTTAGAAATTGTTACAATGAATTTAATTTCAATATCCCATATGATACATATATTTTTCAAATGTAAAGATTGAAGATAGTTCTTTTAAAAATAAAAAATAAATTTTGGGAAGATATATTTAAATAATGCACTCATTGTAATAAATTAAAAAACCCATTATTAGAAATAGATAATGAATCGCACTCACACAAATCATAGGACACCCACCTATGGAATCACCAACTTGGGTAATTGAATAAGAATAATTTGCAAGATGATCGGTAATGATGGTTATTTTGACTCTTTTGAGCTGAAACCACATAAAAATGACATTATTTTCTATAAAGAAAAATTTCAAGCCACCATATAGGGGATATGGTGAAATGGCCATAGTGAGTTTAGGTTTGGTACACACTAATGTGCATGGACCATTTCAAGTAGAAGTTGTAGATGGTAATTCGTACTTTATAACTTTTACTAATGCCTTAACTAGATATGGTTATGTCAACTAATTGAGTTATAAGTTCGATTCCTTTGAGTAATTCAATGAATTAAAGAATGTGGTATAAATTCAACATGTAATGAAGATAAATATTATTTGGCCAGATCCAGGTGGTGAATATCTTATCCAATATTTTTACAACATTCTATAGGTTTAGTATTTTAACTCAACTCACTGTTCATTACACACTATAGTGTAATGGTGATTGTAAAATAAAGAACCTTAGAATATTAGGCATGCTAAGTTAGATGATGAGTAATGCAGATAATCTGTTATCAATTTGTGGTATGAATTAAAAATTTCACAATACACTATAAAATTGGTACAAACTAAAGAGGAAAATGAAATTCCTTTAACGATATAGAGATAAAAAACTCATTTTTTTTCAGAAACAAATGTATGGGATTTCAAGACAATTTTTAGTCTTTAGGAAACCAAATAAAACCCCAATGTAAAAAGGGAATCATAATTGGGTACCATTATGAAATAAAGTAATAATACCAATAGAACCCCTTAGACAAAAAAGTGGTTATTTCTAGAAAAACCTATATTCTTGAGAGGGAGGATGTCCTCAAAAATTATAGTGCAGGATTGATAAACATTGATGAGGTTTATTCTCAAGATACACATTAGTTTTTGAAATAACTATTTCTACAAGTAACCATGGATGAAGTAGTGCTTCAGGTACATATACTATGTATGACTGCTAGAGAGGTAAGAGAACCACTCATACATGTTTTTCTAGTAACCAAATATGGTGACTCATTTATGGTTGAGAATGATCATACTCTCTCCTCTAAAGAGGAAGTAGATATAATAGAGTATTAAATATGGAATGAATCCAATAATTATGAAACATATTCTATATATCGAAACCATGTTTGTATTTTGGTCGATGTGATAGCTAATGTAAATCATGTATCATGAAAATGGGTATTCAAGAGAAATTTTGAAATAGAGGGTGAAATACAAAAACACACAAAACATTTATACTAGATTAAGGGTTTAAATGATTTCAATTAATTGACTATGTTGAAACCATTTCCCCATTTTCCCTATATAAATCCATCATAGTTATACTTGATAAAATAGTTTTCCATTACTATGTAATTTGGGTGATAGATGTCAAAAAATATTCCGTTAGTGGAAAACTTTAGAAATATGTCTATATGACCCAAATAGATTGGTGTATGAAACCATGTGATTCCTAAAGTATATTCAAGTTTCTAAGATCCATTTATAGATTTAAGAAAGAATCTATGTCATTCAACATTTGATTTTATGAATCTATATAAAAATTTCGTCTCGCTTAGAATGAATGTGACCCATGTGTTTACAGTAGGTTTAGTGGGATTACATTCATTGTAATAGTAGTATATACTGATTAAATATTACATATTTTATTGATATAGAAGTATTATAGTCATTTTAAGGACTTATTAAACAATTTGTTTCTCCATGATGGATATAGGTGAATCAACCTATATTCTATAGATCAGGATCAGTGGTGATAGATCCATGTGGATATATAGAAAAATTAAAATTACATGCATGGAACATGTACTAATGAGATTTGGGATGAAGAAATCTAAATTTTTATTGGTTATAGTGTCCCATTGTATAAATATTTATAAGAAAATGTTTTCATAGGCCAAAAAGGGGAAATAGAGTTTGAGTAAAATCCCATTTTCTTCATCGATATGACCATTCATATATACCATGAAATATACAAGAGATGGTGTTTCCTATGGATTAATCATGGTTGGTATATATCATGATAATCCAAGAGGACCACATTTTTATACTATTTATATCATAATGTAACTAATTATAATTAATGATATGTTTATATTGTATTGAGGAGGCTATAATCTTTTCCTTATTGGTTATAATGATTCTTTTTTAAAACAAATCCGAGTTATTTGAAGTAATTGTCACGATATGTTTTTTGTCTCAATGATGGAGTTAAGAGATAGAAGAGTTAAAAGCTTGCACTATTCACTAAAGTATAAACTATATTATCATGTGGTTATGTATGTAATTTTTATAAGAAACTTATTCCAGGATCATTATGTGGTACCCAAAAATAGTGACCCTGTAAAATTGTATTTTCAAAATACAATAGTAGATGATCCTGTAATAGAGATAAGGTAACAAAAATTAAAAAACACATACTCTATAAGTATTAAATTTCTATGGATTCTGGTAAGAGTTTTGAAGTTAGAGTATTCATATTTTTTGTATAAGAAAACATGGTTGACCCCGTGGCTAAAATAATATCTTAGAAAAAACATTATTAACATGTGAGTGTTAGTGAGATGCTGTTTTATTGAAGTTGGATCAGGTGTAAGATGTTGTCTATTGGAATAGGGTCCCTACAACCATATTCTATATTCATTATTATTACACGTTCTTATTATTTTAAAATTAATAAAATCTTTATCACATCATGATTTTTCTTTTGTATAACATTCCATGTGATAATTTTATAAGAGTGTCTCACTATAATGTTATTGTAGTTCCAATATATGATGAGAACCCATAAGTACAATGAATGTAATCTTAAATATATGTTCTATAGATCGATTAAATCATTTATGGGAAAAAAAAGATATAGTCGCTTAGGGGAGGAGAGTCATAGAAAATTCCAACACCTTTTCAAGGAGCAAATTGTCTATACATTCCATCGTAGTAAATAGTGAGAACAAGACCCTCCATTAGGAAATCCAATCCTCTATGTGTCATTTCATGTTTATATATTCATATGTGTTTGTTGATATTTATACCTTAAAATATTATTAATGGGTGTTATAGGTCACATACATTGATGTATTGAAAAAAGAATGACAACAGATGTTCATGGTGATGTAGGCTTCGTTGGATTCATTATAGGTTATATTTCATTACAATATAATTTGGAAAAGGATTTATCTACTCTATTATTTAACAGATGTTGATATAATAGGCCATTTGATGGAAATTATATTGAATAAATAATTACACGGACATGATGTTTTATATGCATGATCTATTTGAATAAAATTAAAATAAAGATACATAAAGAACATAGGTTGATGGAACCATCATGAAAACTTCTTGATTTGATATATTTCTATAAACTAATTATATTACATAGTAAACACATTTATGTGGTATTATGTCATTGTATCATTAACCTATTCATTTAGGGACAATTTGGAGTGTTCTTAGATTGTAACGTTAGACATTATGCTTCTACACATAATGAAATTGACAAGGAGTCTTAGAGGTTCACACACTAATAATATCCAAAATCCTTGTGAAATATTTTAAATATTTAACAAGTTGAATATAGATTATTCCCACAGGTGTTTTAATAATTACTATTTTACTATTGATCAGATATAGTTCATCACTTATTATTTAAGAGAATATTATATGAGAAGAATATTTAATAAATATCTGTTTAATATTTCGTGAATGTATTACCTCTTAATGTTTTAGATAATGGTGCATTGATATTTATTTATTAAAAAACATTTAATTAGACAAGGCCTGATAAATATTTTGTAGTGATATTGGATCTAGTATAATTATTTGGTGATAAATTATATATATTGAATATTAATTTAATAAATACTATTAAATATGATTCATGATTTTAGTGCGTGTTAAAAAATAATAATAGTATTTTTAACACCTGAAACTAATTATATTATATTCTTATGGGAGGCAATTTCTTTTTTTAGGCACAATGAGATATAAAGATAATACTCTAAAAAACACTATAGATCTCCCCCTCCATGAATTCTCCCATGAGTGGATTGAAATCCTCCTAAACCACCACTCTTAGTTCTAAATAATTTGAAGAGAACCCAAAAAGATATTATTGGGGTGATGAAAGGAAAACAATGACGGATTTATGATATTTCATTATAGAAAATAGAGATTCATACTACTATGTATAGTGGCTCATCGAATAGGTGAGGATAAACACTTTAAGAAATTATTTCTGGATTCCTAAAATGCAATGACAATTTGATGTAGGGAATTACTTGTATCCATTAATTAATAGATAATTTTTTAAAAGGTTTATTATTAATTACTTAAATTAAATTTAAATAATTTGTGATGATTGTGAACCTTTGTTCCACAATTTTTCAATTTTCTATATTTTACAATTCAATTCCATCAAATATGGTGTTTATCATTATGTAAATGTTATATTAATCATCAATCATGATAATAATCTGACTTAGGAATGCCACATTTTCGACATCCATTGTGCCCAGAACCTACAACACCTACCCAACATAAACATTGATAAAATGTATGAATAATCATATAAACCCATTAAAACTTCAATTTTCATAAAAACACATACATTAAAATCCACAGTATATTATTTTCTCAAACCACAAGCATATATAATATAATTAAATTGGATTTATAATATCCCAATCATCAAATAATATGTCTCTAAAAGAAAAAGGAAGGACCCCCCACCTCAATAATATTTGAATGGTCTAAAATTTCCATCACGATACAAGGAGATTCAAAGTACTAAATTGCATACAATATTTCATAACAAAACACCGAAAAATAAAATCTCTCATCCCCTATGGTTTATCCATTTAATAAAAAAGACAAGAAAAATGAAGAAAACATAGGTTGAAGGAATGAGTTGGTGATAGAAGATACCCAGTATGAAATTCCTGAATAATTAAAGGACGAGGCACACAAAATCCAATAGAGGGAGAGGTGAGGTCACCCATGGATCCCAATGGGTCATTCATATGAATGATTTGGCAAAGAAAACCATTAGGTATTTATTTATAGAAGTTGAATATTACAAAAATCACGATTTAGTGATTTTTGAAACGCCATATGGTTAAGATACATCTAAATAATGCACCAACAATGTACCCCAACTATAAAAGACAAACTAGACTCACATAATTTTTAGAAATTGTTGGGAAACCATGTTCCTACCATGAACACTTTCAAGAAAGAAAATATATCCCTTACATGGCTTTGATACATAATTTGGGAAAAACTACACAAACTATGAAGTCCATGTCTATAATGATTATATAAACCCTCACATGATTTATATATATTTTCTGCCGAATATTTCAATGTCTTGATCCTTCTCTTAAACACCTCATAAAAACTTCATTGTTACTAAAAAAACAAAAATAGTTTGGTCCAAAATTGGTCATTCCCATGCATCAAGAACAAATAATGAATAAAATTAACAGGAAAATATCATCAAACCCACTAGTAACATAGTTTCTTCCATACCATGCACATGAACCGTACACATAGATAAAAACTAGTAGAAAAGTTCAAAACATATAATTTTACATGGAAATAACCTTAATAATAACAAAAATATCTAGAAGTATGAAATAAATAAAATAGTAAAGAAAACCAATGTTGGGATGTGAAAATGATCTATTCTATAAACAAATTCTTCCCTAAAAATGTCATCATGTGTGTGCCAAGGAAAAAAACCAAACAATCCAAATCCAAGGAGTAACAATAAAATAACAATCTTCAAACAAGACTCAAATTCAAATAAAAGTACAAAATATAGTGTGGTCATTCAATACAATAATTTTCATATAAAAATATAAATATAGAATAATAATGAAATATAAATTAGTTCACCCCCACAATTTATAAATAAATTATCATGACTCCATCCTCCAACAAGTTAATAATCAATCCAAATAAATTCTGACAAATCACCAGATGAAACCACCATTCATAATTCGAAAAATTAAATTTATCACTAATATTATCACAGGATAATAAATCATCCAAATTTATATAGAGATCATAATAGGCATAGGATTATTGAAGGGAGAAAACAAATGTTTACATAAGTAAAATCAATGTATATGGAAAACATAAAAACTAGGTTACCTAAAAAACATAGATATGGATGTCTTATGGGATCTATAATTATCCTAAAAATTTTATTTATTATGAATAGGTCCCATAAAAAATAATTATCAATGATTTACCTACCTGGAACACATTATAATATGTTTTTGGATTGTAATGGAAAATGGTATAAGAATTACCAAATTGTCCACAATATAACCACAATAGTGGATGATAATTCTAACAGGAATAAGGAAAAGATAATGCATAATCCTCTAGAATTTTTTCCTCAAATTTACACTCCTCACTAGATAAATAATCCTTATGGGAATATGGAGAGGTCAATCTGTACACCATCTCAATTTTCAATATCAAAACTAACTCTACTGCACATGCCTCATCAACCATCTTCCTAAAAATAAATTTCTAGATTAAAGGACAATATCCTTCATCATTGGTGGAGGATCCCCATATAATGATATGATATTTAAACATATCACCAATTACTATTTTTGAAGAAATGGTAAAAATATCGATGAATTTAAAAATAGAAATCCTCACCATCTATTGGACTTGATTAATACTCATAAGATCAACCACTTTATTCGCATTCACTACTGTGGGATAAACCATTGAATAAAATTAGTCTATAAGATCTCAGAGGTCATTGAATTATATAATGTTGATGGGACAATCAACTTCCACTAGTCTAAAATTTTCCTCTCTAACAATCCCAACTTAATATGCACCCTCAAGACATATAGTGTTACCAAGGACCTAAGGATTCCACATATTTACTTGGGCCACTCTATAGCCTCTACATGACTATAATCAAATGGAATCTAGGAAAACATTGAGAATAGATTCACCCCACAATGCCATCGAGAGTTTGTGTAGATATGAATACAAGGATATTATTACTCACGAATATTTTTGTGTTTCATGGATGAATACTCTAAATAACATGTAAATATAAACCAAATCAACATTATGCCACATATCGATTAAAAAATCAACAAATATAATATCTCAAAATGATACCATGATTATAAACAACGAAAAAAATTTACTTCTCTTAAAATCTACAATTTACATTTCCTTATTAAAAAATATAACTCTTTGAATCCTTCTCAAATTCACTCATTTCAAAATCAAATATCAAATTTATTATTCTCTAAGAATAAAACCATTACATTTAATCAAATTTAAAAACCAAAATATTTCATTAAATTTAACATTTAGACCATAACTTTCTTCTGAGATTGTCACAACCCTCCATCATCAAGATGAGGGATGTGATGGAAACATTTCATGACCTTCCTTTTTCGATATGAAAATGTTACAATGACCCCCGAGTCCCACCTCCAGTTAGACTTAGGGTGGAAACTATCACCAAGGGTATACAAATTCCACAAAATGGGTGACATTACCCTTTTTATAGTAACCAATATTGGGAGAAAAGATGTTTCAACTTGAATAAACTCAAATATATATATATATATAGGAAGTAAAAATCCATTATATAAGCATGTTTAATGAAAATGTCCTAGAAAGGTAATGAAAAACTCTAATGTAAATACCAAATGAACAAATCTAAGCAGCCACACAACAACGATCCCGATGCCTGAGCTAGTAGGGTCAAACATAGTTTGTGTAATCACCCTTGAATACTGTAAAGAATATTAAATACATAGGGTTATAATTATATTATACTCAGTAAGAAAATCCAAAGTCACTCATGCACATGTGGGATAATAATTCTTTTTCTCCAAGTTAGAAAAAAATTAGAAACTAAAAAGCACCAAACAAGGTATGTTATCTGCCCTAACATCACCAAGGAACTCTCAAAAAATAACACAGGTAAAGTAAAGTAGTGAGTACATTGATGGTATGGAACCCCACTCCATTTCATACTAGTTAACTTCTCATCCCTAATAGAGGACCTCCGAATGCTACAATGACATTCTACAAGACCCACTACCACATCCTTCCCACACACACCTGGGCCATATACCACATCTCACCTCCAAAAACCAGGGCGATAACCACATCACATATTTACTATATACACATGGGGCACAAAACTACAACCTCGTACTGAAAACACTTGGGAAAGAACACTTCACCCGCATACACATGGGCCTGACAACTACACCACAACCTACCCAAAGAATCTTGGGCGACCAATGCCTATAAGATGGATTAATTAAAAGGCAGTATCCATCCATCCATCCTCCCACTGAGATATTTGGATAGAACACCCTCCCCTATAATAATGCATGTGTTCAGAATATTGGGCTCATCATAGGTGGGATACATATAGAAATCACAAGAAACTACATGTATATACATATTTAAGTAGAAAACATTCAACCGAATCTATGAGTATTCAAAATTATTGACCACACCAAAAATAAATAAACCATCTTCCACCTCTAATGAATTTCCACAAATCCATCCATATAATTAATTCATTAACCCATCCAATTCATTCAACCAATAACCATTATTTATTTAACCATACCAAATTATTGACTACATCACTACATGTAAATCTAAAAAAACACACATTATAAGGGAGTGCAACCATTCCAACCACTACCAATTCCTAATAGATAATGATAGAAAAGGGTACAATAATCCAATATAACACACATTCCTAATATGTCGATCTCTGGAGCTCTGGAAGAAAACTCCCATGCAAGGTAACACCATCCTTCATCCAATTTATTCCTCTCAAACCATCATCGACATTCCTTCTACATGAAAAGCACCACATCCAAAAAAAAACAACAAAATTCAACTAGGTTAAAGGACCACTGCACAAAAAGACCATACACAACAACCAAAACACAATGTAGATGTAGTCGAACTGTTCAACAAGTTCATGCATTCCATAATCAATGACACTCTACAACATGAGATTTCATTACTCCACTAGAACCTCCCCATAGATAAAACCCACATCAACAATTACCAAATAAGAATATAACCAAACATAGTAGATATCTACACCTATCAAATAGAGTGACTTCATATTTGACCAAAACTATTATTTAATTCCACTTTCATAATTCATAGGTGATCACACCACATGTTTAATCTTGGGGAATCCATTTATTTAAATGTTTATATGTGTTTAACCATATTTTTATATTTTTATTCATTAAATAAAGGATAAAAAACATGTATAAAGAATAATATGTCTGCATTCAAGGACTACAAATGGCCATAATTTTTAGAAGGATTCATCTAATACAATTCACAACATAGATAAAGGATAACATATAAAACAATGATCATCAACATCATCTTTCCAGTCCCTCATTTATTACTAAGGTACAGAAACACGTTATGATAACATGTTTGTTCATATTCACAACACCCTTATCTAAGATTTGGATTTGGATGTATTTTCAAAGATACAAGAGTTTACCCAGCTCACATGAGAAACAATTAAAAGAGATACGAAAAAATTCCTACCTCCAAAAAGTTGAAAATCAACTACTCAACCTTGAAAAAAAACATAGAGTCCCACAAGTATCATGAGATCCCATGGGAGACTAAATCCATAGGCCATAGCACAACACAAAACTCTATGGGGAATAAAAATCTTCGGGTGAAGAAAGAGAAAAATGGAAATACATGGGGAAGAGAAGATGTCAGCATAGAAGAGTTAGATCCTATATCAATAGAAGGGAAACAGTTTCATAGGCCCTTAAAGTCAGATCATGGAAAATATTACGTTGTTTGACTATTTCAAAGTCCTGTGAGCATCAGGATATTAATAATATAATCAATATTCTTTAAAACACGATTAGAAATTCCCAAACAATGTTTTAATCTCAATTTACATCAAATAAAATGTACGAGGGGAGAAAGTGAAAAAACTAGAAAAAGATGGAAATAACCCACTGATGGGTGAGTCACTGATGTGTGTCCCCAATAGAGACTCCCCAAAAACATTTCACCATCACAAACCACCAATAATGAGTCACTGATGCGACCCACCAACAGTTCACTCACCAACGTGAGTTAGTGATGCCCCACCAATCTATGCCTGACATACTAATGACCGAGCTATCGATGACCAACATACCGACGCTAAGACACTGAGACTGAGCCACTAACATGGAGCTAATGAAGTTTATCCACAAATTCTGATCCACAGATGTTGAGCTATCAACATGATCTACCAATGCTGATTCACCAACACAATATATAGATAGAAAAACTAAAATTCATTAAAACACATGAAATGAGCTACCACTACTTCCCAGGGCACTTCAGTCACATGAATTTGAAAAATTAGTGGAACAAAGAAGTTTTAAAATTACATTAGATACCTCTCAAACTATTCATTCCCACTAAGAATTCAAAACAAAACCCATAAGAAATATCGGTTCAAACAACTTCCCTATATGATACCTCTCAAAGATAAACCACCTTGTGTTGTTCAAAAGATTGAGTAAAACATCAACATCCAAGAACATCTGATCCCAAATATACTAACACAAACATCCACAAGATACGCCACAAAATAATCAACTATTTGGACACATGAATTATGGAATTACTACTTCCATACCAAGATACACTCTGATCTGGATGACACTGACATGCCCACACTGGTTAAATCACATCATAATTAATACGTCTTGATTAGGAATCTGGTCTCCACATTTTCACATGTTTGTAATGTATCATAATTTGTAGAACCAGGAAGAAACTCATCTCATTAACATGATTTCATAATTACATCATAAGCAAAGTACACAAGAAAAATTAAAAAAAGACCGATAGTACTGGTTAAGCACCTCCATCTCCCTTTCCCATGTACTCTTCTTGAGGCCACCATGCATCGACAACATGAAAACCAAAGGATTGTTCCATACACACAAAAAAATCTTCTAATGATATTGGTCCTCCACTAGCCTCTTCACGAATGTTGTGTCATATTCGATATGCAACTCTCCCTGGTCAATGATGTGTGAGCCATCGTGTATATACATGCGATGTTGGGAGATGTGGAAGACATCAAGGATCCTCTACATATATGGTGTCAATTCCAACTGGTACGCCACCTCACCATCTCATCCCAACACCTCAAAAGGTCTGATGATGCAAGGAAAAAGTTTTATCCCCTTACCTAACCTTTTTTCACACGTTGAGGGGAAACCATCAAGAACATGTGGTCTCCCACCATAAAATCCAAGGCCTCCCTCCTAAGATCTTCATATGTCTTTTTCCAATCCAGTGCTACCTTCATCCTCTCATAGTCAAGCTACACCTTCTCATTCATACACTACATCACATCCAAACCATGAACAATTTCCTCCATAACTTCTATCTAGTACCTAGGTGAAAAACATGGTCTCCCATACAAGGCCTTAAACAGAGCCAATACAATTGAAGAGTGAGAGTTTTATTTCAAGAAAACTCTACCAAGGGAGGGTGTCAGATCCTATAATTACCAAAATCCATGATGCATTCCTGCAACATATCGTCCAACTTATGGATTGTCTGTTCTATCTGCCCATCTATCTAAGGGTGGAAAGTAGTGCTGAGGCACAACTAAGTTCCAAAAGCATACAGAAATACCCTCTAGACTCTCAATGTAAAACATTCATACTAAAATGAGATAATGAATCAAGTAACCACATGAAGATGTACCACCACATCCTCATACCTCCTGGCTAAGGTGTCCACTATGCTTGACTCCTTAATTACCATGAAGTGACTCATTTTCATCAGTTAGTCCACCACTGCCCTGATTGCATAATAGCCTCCTTGAGACCAATGATTCAATATTAAGAAATACATCTATATTTCATCCAACATACACTTGGGTACATCTAGGCACTACAAAAAACAATTGGGAACATGGGTCATGGCCATCATGTGCTATCACACAAGGAATCTTTCCACAAACCACACCCCTACCTGCTTCTTCCCAGACCACCAAAACTAATCCCTTAAGTCATGTAACATCGTTAAAACTATTAGTTTTACCACCAATGGTGTTATATGAAACTCAATGAGAACTCCCTTGAACATTACCATTGGGAAAAATAGTTTTCAGTGGAATAACATCTAACTATGTGCATTCTCCGACCATCCCTTTAGAGAATCACCCTAGACAAGGCAATCACATGTCACTTATTCCACTAAGTCTCCACACTATAATCCTACACATGTTTCTTCAGAGATGAAAAAAATATCATCTGAAATATAAAATATCTACTACCATCCTTACCTATATCCAATTGAAAGGTAGTTATCTCCTCCATCACCTTCCATGCGTCCATAGATTCTCAAACAGCCTCCTTCTGTGACTTCCTTCTCAATGTATCTGCCAAAAAATTCCCCTTTACTATGTAGTAAGAGATCATGAAGTCATAATACTAGAGAAATGACATCCACCTCCAATATTTTATGTTTAAGTTTCACTGGGAAAAGATATATCTCAATCTCATGTGATACATGAATAACACAAATAATTCTCTAATGAGGTAATGCCCCCACATATTCAGTGGAAAAATGACTACTACTTGATCCATATCATGTGTGGAATAGTTAATTTTTTGGGGATGTAACTACCAAGACCCATAAAAGATCACTCTTCACTACTACATCAGCACACAAATGAAAACTAGATGAGAAGCATCATAAAACACCTAGAACATCACACCATCCTCTAGAAACCATAGAATTGGATCACTAACCATCTTCTCATTCAGCTAGAAGAATGCTGCATGACACTACTCAATCAAAAAAAAAATTCATGTCAAATTCTATTCAAATCTGTTAATATAGATGAAACTCAAGATAAATTGGTTAAAAATCCCTAGTAATATTCCGATAGAACAAAAAATCTACGAACTTCCACCACATTCATGGGTGACACCTAAGAATCAACTACAACAAACTTTGATTGGTCCACTTTTATACCATACTGAGACACCACATGTTCACGGATGTGTACATATCATTCCAAAATCATGGACTTGGAAACAAATCCCATATATCCGGCAGCATCAAATAACCTCCAAGAATGTTCGGAGATTCTTGGTATCCTCCCCCTCTAACATTGAGTAGATATGGATGTCATCAATGAACATGATGACGAACCAGTCTTATAACTTTTGGAAGACATAGTTCATAAGCTCTATGAACACATCTAGTGTGTTTGTAACACCGAATGGAATAACCACGTACTCAAAGTTCCCATACCTTCATCTAAAATCAGTCTTCAGGATATCATCCTCCTACACCATCAACTGGTGATATCCAAACTACATATTGATCTTAGATAACTAACTTGCTTCCCATAACTGGGAAAAAATATCATTAACCATAGGAAGTGTTAATGGTTCTTTAATGATTTATGATTCAACCTTTGGTAGTCTATACATAGCCTAATACAACATTTTATATTTTTTAAAACAAGTATAGATCACCCTACATCAACACACATGGTTAGATTATTACCTTATTTATCAGATCATTAATCAGAATCATTAGATCTCACAGCTCATAGGGTTCCATATGGTAAAGACCTATTGAAATTGGATAATCACTGGGATGCATGTATATCCTAAACTCAACATCATGTTGATGGTGGTAGAGTCATAACCTACTTTTGAAAAATATCCACTAACTCCCCAACAACTCTAGGAACCCCCTACATCTTAGAATCCATTAATTCTCCTAACATCTCAACCAATAAGGAAAGAATATGGTCTAGATGCTGACTATCCCTCAAATAACACTACTGACCAATGAATACTACACATTAGCCATCCATGTTAGAAAACATGACTCTTATCTAGAAGTAGTCGATGACATCATTCCGGGAAAACAATTAGTCCATGTCAAGGATGTAATTGTGTAGCAAGAATAAATTCCTGTTGTATTGATGTGCCCCCAACATCAATCAAACTCCTCCGCAAACCTCAAACAAGTTGGTATAACCTCCGACTGGGTAACTCAACACTAAGGGTATAGAAGGTCTCCTTATGACTAGATCCAAAACATGGGATAGAGAGAGTGCAATGGAGGAGTCCGAAAATATCGAATCAAACAAAGGACAAGAATGAGTATTGGGAACACTGATTGTACCTTGAATGATATTTGTCTCCACTGAAACTACTACCTCTATGAAGTGAATCTAACCACTTCCAACTCCTCTTCCCCAATGATATCGACAACCTATTCCACCACATCCATGTCGAGGTCCCTAAAGAGAACCATGACATCAGCCTATACTTGTTTTATCTCCCATTGGTGGAACAAAAACATGATATCCATGTTGCTGAAATGTATTGGCCAGCTACTACTACAGAGGTGGGAACTAAACCAACCCACCTCCACCATACTATGCTCAAAATGGGAATTTACATTGAAGGCTCTCATGGAATAAATAGGAAAAATACCTTGGAACCAAGCCTATGGGAATAACACAAGGACTATAAGGTTGAAATTAAAACTGTTTAGGTCGACTCCCCACTAGCCAAATCCTTGATGGCCCTGGCTCCTAAGTCCTGATGCTGGAAGCCTTTCCCCTTTTAGAAATCTTCTACATCCCCTCTTACTATAGAACTCCTTACGAGTGCATACTCTCAAAGAATTTTTTATTATATACATATAGGTATGTTAACATAATGAAAGAGTAACTGCGTACTGGAGAGAAGAACAAGGCACATCCTCTAAGAATCTCACCAGAGACACCTCATCTGGAAATAGATCCAGAGCCATGTGAATAATATGCATGAAATTGATCCACAGTACCCATACCGACATACTCCCCAATTATAGGGGTATTATATCATGTTATTTCTCATCCATAATGGTCAAAGAGATGAATTATTCCTAGGACTCCTTTTCAAAATTGTCCCATAGAACATCCGTCTCCATTCATTTTCCTTTGTAGAGCACCAACCACTGAAGCACAGTGCCTCACATCTGGATCACAACCCAAGGAATCCAGTACTATTTCAGTTCCCAAATCAAGATAAAAGTATTCAAAAACTCTTTAATCCATTTATATGTCTTTGTATATGAAACGATTCCTTCTTACATTTCTATAATCTTCTGCTGGAAATCAGAAAGCATATTATACCATTGATCATCCTCCCCACTAGGTCTAACCTCCGTCAGTTGACTAGGTCAGCCTTCTCAGCCTCCACTTCTCTTACCAAATTCAGACGATGACAGTGTGCCATAGGTAAAAAGTATATATAGAAGTCTTATACTGAAGTATTATTGAAATTATTTAGCTTTCATTTTAACTCATTATTTGTTTTAATTTCCCAAAAAATCACAAAAAAACCAAGGACACCAGTCATTATGATTCGTGTACCTTTCCTAGAGTCTCTACCACGAAAATAGTTTATACTTACTTGGTCATTCAATAAACTTAGATTCCTTCCATTGGATCGCAAGGGGGCCTAAATTCAGTGTCATATCTGGTCTTCCCTGGCCAATGTAACACACCTAGATAACCAAACCCTATTTCCTTACCATCCCAAGCAATATTCACTATACCTAACTCCAGACACCATATAGTCTCTGAACCATCACCACATATACCATTTGGTCACAACCTCCCTTTTTGAAGTTGAAGGAAATGGTGGAAAAGTGTCATGAAATTCCTTCGACAAGATGAAAAGGAGGTATGACCCTCGAGTCCAGTCTTCAGTAGGCACCGGGGTGGTGGCCAACACTAAGGGTATACAAATCTCCCAAAATAAGAGGCATTATCCATTTTATAGTCACTATTATCTGGATATAATATGTATCAACCTCAATAAAAAACCAATAAATAAATATAAAAAATCCAAAATTGATACCAAATCCGATTCTAAAGTAAAAATGCTATAAATACAACTAAAATCTCTACAAAAAATACCAAAAAAAACAAAACAAATCAGTGACACAAAAAATATCCCAACCCCTAAGCTAGTAGTGTCCATCATAGTCTTTTTAATACCCATAAAAACCTGAATATAGTTTAATATATGTAGGGTGGGCGTACAAGTATATTCAGTAGGAAAAGCCAAAGTCACTCGTGCACAAGTGGGAGAAGCATATTAATGACTCAGTGATAAAAATCATAGAAAACAAAAAACACCTAAAATGTTATACTATCCACCCCAACCAGAACATAGAATGCTCTCCAAATAATGAAAATCATGTAATGTTGTAAGAACATCTTTGATAGGGTACCCCGCACCATGCGACTCCACAAGCCTCACTACCACAACCTGCTCCCACACACCTAGGCCACATACCACGTCTTGTCTGCAAAAACCTAGGCCATAACCACATCACATATTTCCTGCAAACACCTAGGACACAATACCACAACCTCATCCTAAATACACCTTTGAAATCACAACACATCTCATCCCGAATACACATGGGAAATCACATCTCTCCCACAGACACCTGGCCATCAAAACTACACAACAACCTACCCAAAAAATCTTGGGATACCAATTCCTAGAAGATGGGGCATCGAAAAGACAATAAGAATCCATCCTTTCTCTAACCGGGATGTTGGGAAAGGGAAACCTCCCCAATAACAATGGGGGTGTTCTGCACGTAGTGATCAACACGGGTGGGGTGCGTTCAGAAATCACAATGAACTACATAAACACACACACACACACAGATATATATATATATATACATACATACATACATACATACATACATACATACATACATATATATATATATACTAAACACTCATCCCAACCAATGAGTCTTTAAAACGAACAGCCATCCCACAAAAAACTGCCCTTGCTATCGTCGCTAAAGCATAACCGCACTTCCATCCACCGATATAATTCATAACCACTACCAACTCTTAAACCAATTATACTTCTTTATTTGACAAGATAAAATTATTGATTCCACCCCTACCCATGAAACTTCCAAACAAAGTACAAGTCATAAGGGTGAAGTAACTATACCCACTATTTACGAAGAAAAAGAGAGAAATAAAGACTACGGCAGAAGAATCCACTAAAACATCCATTTCTGTTATACTTGTCTCTAGATTTCTTGGCAAAAATACCAACACAAGCTAACAAGATACCTCTAAAAAATTCTCCATACCAAACATTCCTCGATATACCCTCTTCCCGAAAAGCACTACAGCTATAAAAATATAAAAACTCTACCAGGGTACATTCCCACAGCAGAAAAAGACCACTCTCAACAACCAAAACACAAGCTATATGTTGTACCACTATTTAAAAATGTATAAACCTAGATCTTCTTTCAGGGATGTTTTCCTTTTCTGGTTGTTTTTGAGAAAAAGTGGAATTTCTAGAAATTTTTTATGTACACGCCGTGTACTCTGTTATCGCAGGTAACCATGTGTTGGCCATGTAGCGGCCTTACAAATGTTCATGTTTGGTGACCTGGAGGCCACCTAATGTGGGTCTTGGTAAGGGAAACTATAAGACATGTAATTCAAATGTAAACACTATGTACTTTCACTTTTTTCATTAAATGTACCGGGGTCACATCTAATCGCCAGAAAGGCCATCTTCACGGCCTAGATCATCTGAGAGTGCCCGTACAGTCGTGATCTTCCTCTGAGCCCCCCGACCATGCATCCTATCACTGATTCGACCACCATTTATTATGTTGGAATCACCTTGGTAAGATCTTCCTTCTCCTAGAGCTTCATTTCATGATTCCTACTCCTTCTCATGTTATCCTCCATTGAACGTTTTAGATGTTTTTTTGTTGATCTATGGTGTTCTTGGGCGATTCAAGGCTTAAGGTTCACATATATTGATCTCCCCACCCCGAGGTAGGTGGTTTGTGCCATTCGATTGAATGTATTTGAGTAATATGTGCAATTTTTCCCAATACCCTTGACCGGGGTATTGCGAGTTTACCTTTTTAACCTTTTTAATTGCCTGCCATGCTTGTATGATTGAGTAGAGGTTAATTGAATGTGAATAGGGTTGATTTCTAGGATTTGGAATTGATTTCCCATGTATATTCTATTTATGACCATTTGGTCATGTTTAGCACATTAGGCTTCCTTGATGTTTTCCCATGCCTAATACTGTAGGATGGAGTGATTATTTTATTTGACATGCTTGATATGTTGTAGACTGTTATCCAAGTAGTTCTTAATGTTTTCCTAGATGTATTTCATTGCTATTCTCGTTTGACTTACATTGGGTTGTGAGAACCTGGTGTAGTAGACTATAAAGGGAATTGACTGTGTCAGCTTCCTCAGAGAGTCTTTGACCACTTTTGACTATATGGGGTAATTGATCATGTGATCATTCTCAGAGTCTTGGTCACATAAGATGATAAGGGGAATTGACCATGTGAGATTCCTTAGAGAGTCTTTAATGCTTTAGTCTATATGGGGAATTGACTGAGATTGCTTCCTCAGAAAGTCTTTGTTATCCTTGTAATTCAACCAGAGGGGTAGAATGTGTGTGCTTCCCAGTGGGTTGCTTGTGTTTCTAGGTAGGACCAGAGGGGATAGGACATGAGTAATTCTCAGAGGGTTACCTTCTTGTGTTTTCTAGCTTGATTAGCTGTTTACATGATATATGAAACTGAATTCTTTGAAAATATAGGATAGGTTACTCTTCAGTACTTCCTTGTTTACTGACTTCTTTTGTTTATTACCTGCGATACATTCATGGAATGTTAGGCATAGATCATGTGGTGGTCACCAACTTGGATTTATTCTAACAACCTGTATGGGTCATGCTTTTGCGCCAAAAAATATTATATTGTTACAGGTATAGATAAGGGCAAGTGCCCTTCTACATCAAGAATTTGACAGCTTTGGAGCTGGAGAGCATGGGACCATGATTAGGCTTGTGATGCTGTGGAACTGTTACTGCTTTTCATTGTACATGGATTTTGTACTGTATTTAAGCATTGTGACTTGTTTGTCTGCTTTCTTAGACACATGTATCATACATCATATATATATGGGTGCTCTAGTTGTTTATATCATCATTCTTCCACTGTTAGGATTGTCTAGTATGTTTACTGCATCCACTATTGTATATCTATTTTTTGTCCACTGAGTTACTATGACAATGAGGGCATAGATTCCCCACTATCACAACCAAGGCCCCTACTGGTACTCAGCAGCCTCTGGAGTTCGGGGAAGTGGGCCATGTGACCAACTGGGTACGGGGCATCTCTAGGCGGCTTCTGCAATCAAGAAGTAACAAAGTTTTATCAGAGGATTCCTTTCTCCTTGACATACTATTTGGAGCCTGTAGCTAGAGATAGGATGGAAAAGATACATGGTAATATGTTCTGCTCGAGATTAGCTAACCCATGTACAGGGAAAAGCCAATCTACCTCATTTATTTCAATTATTCATGTTTTCAATTTTATAGTTGATTTGATATCACCTTGAGTGATTCACATGTCTGGTGTTGTTTATCATTGATGTTATTGAGGTTCTATTTTTGTTGCAACCTCTTGAGATGACGGTATTCCATCTCCAGCATCATATAGGAACTTGATATAAGTCACATGTCATGCATTCTTTCCATTCCAATTAGGGTGCATTAGCGATTGCATGTTGTTGTGATAGATGTTGTGCTAGTTATGCATTCTATTTTGATAGATGCTTGGTAGAATACCTATTGTTTGATAGGGTATTTTTTCCATATGTTTTTGTTTGAATGAATGCCAAACTTTGGTTCATGATGTGTTATGGGCCCTCATAGACCTGAATTTGGTGGATAATTGCCTCGTATTTCTATAAATGACATGTATTAGATGATGAGATTTGATTCGCGGGGAGTATGGGGCCTCAAATATTGGAATTTGGCACTTTCAATGTTCGTTTCCATGATTTTTTGGGCTCTGGAGTAGTTTTTGAGGCTTATTGTCCGAAAAACCTCGAAATACACACCGTATAGTTTTAAATACACTCCATGTGTTCTTATAATAAGGAATAAACTATTTTTCTTAAGTACATGCCATGTACTGCATGTACACGCCATGTAGCCTCTAACCATGTCTCAGACTTTGTGGTTGGGGACACGGGGTTTAGAAATTTTTGGTAAAACATGTCATGTACTGGATGTACATGCCGTGTACCGGATGTACATGCCCTATTGTAGAACCGTGTAACCAGCTGTTTCATTAACAATAAGGGCTGGTTGAGTCTCTTTTAATATACATTGTGTATGTCTGGAACACATCGTGTAGTGTGAGCCATGTATGCGGTCGTGTCACTAACAACACGGGTCGTTGAAGCTCGTATAGTACACACTGTGTCCAAGGAGAACACGCCATTTAGTCTTCTTCTAGGAGAACCATGTGGGTTAGTCATGTAGAAGGACTCAGGCAGGGGAAAAGGATTCAAGTACACTGTGTGTTAGGAAAACATGCTGTGTATGGGGTGTTACACGACCAGTTGTGGAAGGAGTACACACCCATGTGAATGGCTTAAAGGAACACACAATGTGGAAAATATTCACTTCATGTATACATGTTTTGTAAAACATGAATGCTTTATTTATCTTCATCCCTTCATACAATTCTAGGTTTCAGTCCTAGTGAATCTTGATCTAAGGTGTGTGCTTGACCTTGTAAAATCCTACCACTGAGACATCCTTCGGTTGTGTGACTATTACTGGGTGGTGATCAGACACTGGAAATTGCTGATTAGGGACTACCAGTAGATCCTCCATGAGTTCCGGTCGTGGAACCAGTAGTTATACTTGACACAAGTGTTGATGCACTATTCAAGGACGGCTTTCTGAGGATGATGCAGACCTTTTAGGGAGCTCCACCTCCTACCCCGTCGATGGATGAATTGATGTGGGTCTTTCAGAATAAACATCCTCCCACATTCTCAAGGGATGGAGGACCTTAGGCTATAGATTCATGTCTAAAAGCCACGCTGAAAATATTTGAGCATCTGGAGATGCCTCCAGTGGGGAGGGTCAAGATAGCTACCTACATTCTTCGAGACTCTACCAAGAGGTGGCGTGATGTGATATCACAGGCAAGATTCTAGAAAAATATGGCTTGGGATTAGTTTCAATGAACCTTCTATGATTAATTCTATCTAGAGACCTTGAGTGCCAATCGAGCCCGAGTGTTCATGATTCTGGAGTAGGGTAGTCATTTTGTTATGGAATATTCATCTCACTTTATGGAGTTGCAGCACTTTACACCATTTTTAGTGGGATATGGGTTGTTCCTCGCATGGAAGTTTGAGGATGGTCTCATGCAGGATATTCAATCTCATGTGAACATCTTCAGTTTGACTTTCAAATCTTCTATAGTCAACCAAACGATGATCACCAAGTGCATTCTGATGGATTTTGGAGCTGTGAGCCAGGGTGGTTTGGCATCCAGAGTTACTTCTCTGCCAACTGATAGCAAGAAGTGCCACCTGAAGACTGCACAAGGAGATCATACTAGGCGGGTTACATCTTCTGGTAGCCAGGTGGTGTGCTACTAGTGTTGGAAGAGTGGGAATATGAGGCCACATATGCCCAAGGGACCTAATGGAGTACCAATCTTGTAGAAATATGGGTCGTATTCAGTACTTATGTCAGTTAATATCACCAGTAGCTGGTGACAAGGGTTCTTCTATGACTTTGCATTCAGGAGCAGAACCACTAGTTACTCTTTAGTTAGGGAACTGGAGTTCTTCCATCAGTTCGGGGTTAGATGGAGGTCGTGGCTGTGGAATCCAGTTGCCATATTTTTTAGTGAAAATAGGTTGGATCAGCTTTGGGTGGATAGGAAGGGTCATAGAGCCATGGTGTAGGCCAGACTTTTGCAGTGGAGCAGACCCAACTGGAGCAGGATCCCGAACCCTCTACAGTTTGACGTATCATCCTAGTTGCCTTGGTATTATATTATGATATTTTTAATATAAGGGCTTCCCATAACTTTATATCTATTGTTGTTTTAGAGAACCTTGGGCTCTATGTCTTTTCTTATGCTGATATATTGATGCTAGACACTCCATTGAGGACTAGAATGGCTAGTGTATGTCAGTGCAAGGAGTTCCCTCTTGAGTTTGGTGGGTATCACTTCTTATGGGACCTCTATGTCCCAGAGATGATAGGATTTTATGACATTCTCATAATGGACTGGTAAGTTCCCTTCCATGTAGTCATCAACTATAATCGCCACAGGGTAAGTTTTACATCACTAGAGGGCTGATCGTTTCTTCATAAGGGCGTATGGGATATCCAGGAGAGAAGAGCGGGACCTGTGCATCATGGGATGTGGGGAGTTACATCCCAGATTTCTAGTCTATATCAGGATGACCAGGGGACTTCATAGTAAGACTTTCTTATAGTGGTAGATCGTTTTAGGGATGACTTTCCAGAGGACTTTTAATATTTTTCTCCAGTGAAGGAGGTGGAATTTTATTTTGAGTTTGTTCCATGTGCGGCACTGGTGTCCATTCCTCATTATAGGATGGCTACACCTGAGTTACAATAGCTTAAGAAGCAGTTGGAGAAGTTACAGGAAAAGGGTTTCATCTGACACAGTACTTCTCAGTGGAGTTCGCTTATCCAGTTTGCAAATAAGGCAGACGGTACCCTCAGGCTTTGTGTGCATTATCAAAAGTTGAACCATTTAATGTTCAAAAAACAATATCCCTTTCCAAGGATTGATGATCTCTTTGATTATCTTTGAGGATCCCAGTTTTTCTCGAAGATTGAATTGAGATATGGTTATCCTCAGTTGTGCATTAGATCATATGATATACCTCTTTCTACTTTTTGGAGTAGGTATGGTCTATACGAGTATGTGGTTATGCCGCTCGGTCTCACGAATGCTCCTGAAGTCTTCATGGCACTGATGAACTGAGTGTTCCATCCATACTTGGAATTTGTCATGGTGGTCTTCATGGATGATATCTTGGTGTACTATCACACTCGAAATGACAATGATATCCAAATGGAGATTATTTTGAGTACACTAAGAGAGCCTCAATTAAATTCATATCTCTCAAAATGCCAATTTTGGATGGACGAGATTCGCTTCATGGGTCATGTTATCTTAGAGTCAAGAGTATCAGTAGACCCAAAGAAAGTGAGAGAACTAGTTTCCTATGAGCAGCTGAAGAACGTCATTGAGGTGCAGAGTTTTCTAGGGTTGTCTAGATACTACATATGTTTCATACATGACTATTCACAATTAGCAGCACTACTGACAGGTTTGACTAAGAAGGGTGCATAGTTCTCATGGCCAGATTCTTGTGAGTCATCCTTTCAAGCACTGAAAGGGAGATTGAATTCAGCACTGATACTAGTCTTTCTAGTTCCAGGATAGAGCTATACTATTTACTGTGATGCTTACGGTGTCGGGCTGGGAGCTGTGCTTATGCATGGGGAAGGAGTCATCGCGTACAGGTCTCGAAAGTTGGGGCCACATGAGAGGAACTACCAGACACATGATATTGGGATGGCTACTGTTGTTCATTCTTTATGTTGTTAAAGGCCTTACCTTATAAAAGATGATTTTGTGGTTTTCACTGATCACAAAAGAATCAAGTACATCTTTAGTCAGTATGACCTAAATATGAGACATCGAAGGTGGTTTGAGTACCTTTAGACTTTTGACTTTGAGCATGCCTATACATTAGGGGAAGGAAACACTATGGCTGATGCGTTGAGTAGGAGGACTCAGATACAGGTAGTTTAGGAGGCCAGTATTGAGTGGAAACTTATGGCTCTATTATCTGAGATGCATTTTTTGGTTCATGACAGACACGGCCAGACGTTTCTTCCTTCTGTAACTGTTACCTCTACTCTTTTTGATCGAGTGCTAATGAGTTAGCTATCAGATTATAAAGGCCTAGTCCTATGGGAAAGTGTGTCATGAGAGGACCCTATTCTTGGATGGACCATAGGTGAGGTTTAGATCTTTCATTTCTAGGGGTGCGTATGGGTTCCAGGAGACATACGCGAGGAGATGATGCAGGAATTTCATTCCTCAGTTTGGGAAGTTCATCTTGGAGTCACCATGATGTATCGTGATCTACACCGTCAGTATTGGTGGCCTAGTATGAAAAGATATGTTGCTGGTTTCTTCATTAAGTGTTCAACCTGTCACCAGTGAAGGCGGAGCATCAACGACCAGCAGGGATTTTTCAGTAGTTACCCATTTTTGAGTGGAAGTGGAATTATATCATGATGGATTTCATGATAGGTTTACCATGGTATCCTTGAGGGAATTATGTAGTATGGGTTGTAATTGACAGACTCACGAAGGTTTCTAAAGTCTTGCCGATTAAGGATACCTTTAGTGTTGATGAGCTGGAAAGGTTGTTCATCCAAGAGATTGTACGTCTATATGGGGTTCCACACTCCATTGTTTCAGATAGAGATGCATGTTTTACTGCTCAGGTCTGTCAGGGGAATTAGAAGGCTTTGGGTACATATGAACTTTTGAGTATAGCTTACCATCCCCAGACAGATGGCCAGTTCGAGCATATGATTTAGGTGCATGAGGACATGCTACGACCATGAATTCTAGATTTTGGAGGTTATTAGGAGGATCACGTACCTATTATAGAATTTTCTGACAATAAAATTTTTCAAGAAACTATTCTGACGACACATTATGAGGATTTGTATGGTAGGCCATGCCGATTACACTTTTGTTGGCTATAGGTAGGAGAGACAGCTCTTTTGGGACCTTGTCTAGTTCAAGATACCACATAGCAGATAGAGTTGATTTGGAAGAGGTTGGCTACTACATATTCAAGACAAAAATCTTATGATGATCAGTGGAGACAACCTCTGGAGTTCGAGGCCGGGGATCAGGTTTTCCTGCGTGTCACACTAAGTTTGGGGCACAGAAGGATTAAGAGACAAGGAAAAAATTCACTGAGGTACGTCAGGCTGTTTAAGGTGTTGGAGAGAGTTGGACTGGTTGCCTATCCATTGTAGTTAACTCAGAGGTATCGATCTATGCATGACGTCTTCCACATTTCTCAGCTTTGACGTTACATCTCAGACTTGCCTCATGTCTTCCAACCCAAGGATGTTCATTTGGAAGTGGATTCATCTTTTGAGAACCATCCTATCTGGATTGTCAATTGAAGTATGAAGGTTCTATAAGGATGGTTTTTCCCTCTGGTACGAGTGTTATGGTATCATGGGTGAGTATAGGATGATATTCAGTGAGGGAGGAAGATGTACGATCGTAGTGGCCGGAGCAGTTTTGGGTTTCTTCTTCTACGCCACCACATTAGAGAAATTTGGGGAAACTTTTCATTAAGGGAGGAAGTTTGAAAGAAACTGAATCTTATTTTCATGTATGTTTTCCTTTTCTTTTCATTTTTGAGAAAAAGAGGAATTTCGGGAAAATTTTTAAGTACACACCATGTACTTTATCAGTACACGTCGTGTACTCGGTTACCGCGAGTAGCCGTGTGCTGGCCGTGTGGAGGCCTTGCAGACAGCCACGTGTGGTGACATGGATGCCACCTAATGTGAGGTTCGGTAAGGTAAAGTACATGCCATGTAATAAAAAAGTACACGCTGTGTAATTTTTTCATTAAACGTACTGGGGTCGCGTCTAATCGCCAGAAAGGCCTTCTTCATGACCAAGTTCATCTAAGAGTTCCTAGATGACCATGATCTACCTCTAAGCCCCAGACCATGCATCTGATCTCCGATTTTACCATCTTCGATTGCGTTGGGATCTCCTTGGTAAGCTCTTCTTTCAGCTAGAGATTCATTTCCTGATTCCTTTTCCTTGTCAAGATCCCCTCCAGTGAAAATTTTAGACAATTTTATAGATCTATGATGTTCTTGGGAGATTCAAGGATTGAGGGTCATGTATATCGATCAACCCACTTAGAGGTAAGAGGTTTGAGCCTTTCTGTTGGATGTCTTTGATCATTATGGGCAATATTGTCCAATCCCCTTGAATGAGGTATTTTGATTCTACGGTTTTAACCCTGTTAATTTCCTAACATGCTTTTATGCATGACTAGAGGTTAATTGAATGTGAATAGGGTTGATTTCTATACTTTGGATGTTATTTCCCATGCATGTTCAGTTTATGACTTTTTGGTCCTGTTTATCCCGTTATGCTTCCTTGATGGTTTCCCATGCCTAGTAATGTAGGATGGAGTGATTATTTTATCTGACATGATTGATGAACTGTTGACAATTATCTAAACAGTTCTTGAGGTTTACCTGTCCGTATTGCATTGATAAGCCCGTTTGGCTTACATAGGACCATGAGAACCTGGTTTAGTAGACTATAAGGGGAATTGACCTTATGAGCTTCCTCGAAGATTCTTTGAACACTTTTGACTATATGGGGACTTGACAGTGTGAGCATCCTTACAGAGTATTTATCACATTTGATTATAATGGGAATTGGCCATGTTAGCTTCCTCATAGAGTCATTAATGCTTTAGAATATAAAGGTAATTGACATAGAGAGCTTCCTTATAGAGGGTTTGTTATCCTTGTAATTAAACTAGATGGGTTGACTGTGTGTGCTTCCCAGAAGTTTTCTTGTGTTTCTAGGTAGGACCATGGGGAAAGGCTAAGAATACATCCTAGAGGGTTACCTGGTTGTGTTTTCTTGCTTGATTAGCTATTTAATTTATATTTGAAACTGAATGCTTTGAAACTGTTGGATTGGTTACTACTTAGTACTTCCTTGTTTACTAATTTATTTTGATTATTACGTGTCATATATTCACTGACTGTTAGGAACAGATCTTGTTGTGGTTTCCTATTAGGATTTATTCTCTCACCTTTTTTGGGCCATGCTTTCAGGCTCAAACAGATTATATTGTTGTAGGTATAGACAATGGAAAGTGTCATTCTACATAAGGATTTTGACTACTTTGTATCTAGAGAGCATGGGACAAAGCTTAGTGTTGCGATGCTATGAAGCTGTTACTGCTTTTCACTATACTTGTGTTTTGTACTGTATTTCAGCATTGTGACTTTTTTTGCTACTTTCCTAGACACATGTATCATGCATCATATATATGTGTGTGCTCTAGTTGTTTCATTCATCAGTCATACACTGTATCTATTGTTTAGTATGTTTAGTGCTTTTGCTATTGTATATCTGTTTTACTTCCACTGTGTTACTCTGCCAATGAGGGCATAGTTTACCCACTATCAAACCCAAGGCCCTCGCTACTAGTCGGAAGCCTCTTGTGTTTGGGGAAATGCTCTTGAGGCCATGTGATAAACTGGGTATGGGGCGTCTCTCGACGACTTACGGAACTAAGACATCAAAAAAATGCTTGTCCATTCCATAATCAATCAAACCATCCAACCTGATAATCCACTACATAGCTTACACCTCCCCATAAATGAATCCCACCAAAGCCATTACCAAAGAGGAATGAAAATCAAACACATCACACAAACTCACATATCGAACAGAGTGTCTTCAGATTTGACCAACATTGTTCTTTAATTCCACATTCATAATTTAGTGGTGATCATAGTTCTTGTTTAATCCAAGGCAATCCATTTATTTAACATGGTAAAATTGATTAACCGTATTTTCATATTTCCCACCATTCAACAGAGGATCCACAAAAAGTATAAATCATGACCTGTGCGGAAGAAATGACCACCAACGTCCATGATTTTTAAAATGATACAACCCATTCAATTCACAACAAAGATCAATGACAACATATTAAACAACTATCATAAAAATCATCTATCGATTACCTCATTTATTACTAAGGTTGAAAACCCCATTATAGTAACATGTATGTTCATCTTCACAACACCCTCAATTAATATTGGTAATAGACCGTATTCTCAATGTGTCATGCATTTACCCACCATGCAATATAAACAATAAAAATAGGGATGATGGAATTCCTACCTCGAAAAATAGAGGATCGACAACTCCACTGTGATCCAAAAAATAGGGTCATGTAAGAAGCATGAGACTCCAGAGGAAACTAAATCCAAATGCCACAACAAAATACATGAATCCATCGGGATGAAAGGCTCTTGGAACACTAAGAGAAAAAAGTAAACACCCTAGGAAGATTATATAATAGTATTGATGTTTTAGATCCTATATTAATGGATGAGAAATTGTTTCAAGATCCATTAAAGTCGGATTGCTGTCTAGATTAAGTAGGTTGGAAATTTCAAAGTTCCGAGAGCATTATTAGATTAAATAAATAATTAATATCATTAAAAAATCCTTTAGAAATCATCAAAAATATTTTTAAACATTATTTATGTTAATTAAAATGTAAGAGGGGTGAAAGTGGAAAAACAATAAAAATATGGAAATGATTCACCAGTGGGTGAGTCACTAACAATGACTCACTGATATGGAATCACTTATGAAACACACCGATAGATAGTCATCGATGTGACCCAATATCACCTGAATCACCATCACGTGTCACTAACACCCAACCTACCAACACCCGTCCTACTGACATTCAACCAACCAACACCTAACACACCCATGCTCGACCTACCAACACCCGACCAACAGACGCTGAGCCACAAACGCAGAGCCCCAAAAACTGATCCATTGACCTTGATCCCCTTACTCTGAGCCACTGATGATGATCCACAAACACTAATCTATCGACACGAGCAGCCTATATTGAGTCACCGACTCAAGCTACCAATGAAAAAAATAGAATTTTGGAAAATTCTTGAAATGTGGTACCATTGCCCTCCAAAACAACCCAACTCTGTATTTTAGAAAAAATGGACTAGGGGGATGTGGGCCAATACCAAGATGAACCTATGTCTCTTGATTTTAACATTTTAAAATTCATTTCCACTTCAAAATCCACTCATTAAAATCAAAATCAACATAACAAAATAAATCACATCAAAACATCTTAAATTTTAATCTAATGGGAATGCATGACTTGGAAACATTGTTTTAATGATCATGAACTATACATGAACAATCTAATAGAATCATATAGAACCATGTTCTTGGGATCCACATGGTTCACTAAACCTTGTAAGAACACTATGTGACACTATAACTATTCTATTTTCATCCCCAAAAACACATAAACCCATTATCCATCACAATAAATCACATAGTAAACCCATGGATCATAATTACAGACTCAAAACCCAACATCCCTAGTAACTCAATGATCAAGATGAGTATGATTTCATGACACTCTTCTTGTTCCACCACCCCGAGTCTTGAAAATCCTATCTCTATTCTTATTATTATCTTAAATAACAATGGAAAATATAATAACATTTTTTCATGGACCATCATTAGGTAACCCTAAAATGAAAATTTGAACTAGTTTTTATTAAGGACAACAAGGTTTCCCCTATCCACATGGTATAACGGTATGGATCTTATAATTATAAGATAAATCATTAGGGTATATTTCTAAAAAAAAATTCATAAAATATTATTATAAAATATAGTATGACACATACTAAAAAATCTATGGACATAAATGAATCGACTATGATGGAATAAAAACAAGATCCAATAAAAATATAAAAATCATAAATCATTCTAGAAATAGACATGTCCTCTAGGATAAAACTTAGCCTCGATCCATCCATAACTATAGACACACCCCATTAGTGAAATTTTATGAAATTGGAACATAGAAAATAGCTCGAGTCTACCAACGTTAAGTGGAACAAGTATGGTGTGATAATACAATAACTCAATATGTAATAACCACATAATACATTTATGTCCATTCCCAAAAAAATCCACAAAACTATTTTCACACCACATAGAGAATATAGGTTTTAGTATTTCCAATATCCAAGACCAATCATTCCAAATTCCCAATTAGAAAACTACATGTATTTGGCAATCCAATACAAATTTATTTTTATTTCAATATTTAGTTTTTTGAAACCAATTCCAAAACAGAAGGGACAAAACTAAAGAGAAATATATATGTTGAAGGAACCAAATCCAATCATAAGAATAAGAATATAAATAAAATAAACAACACTATAAGAATAAGTGGTAACATAAATATATATGTGTAAAATTAATAATAATAAAAAACCATAAAACCACATAACAATAATCTATATAAAAGGTATGGAGTAATTAAAATATCCTAAACATATCAACATTAAAACATAGATTTAATTACTTATAAACTATCTGTCCAATTTAATGATGTTATACATACACTATAACTATGATGAATTCTCAACACTAGACTCACAAGTTGAAAAACTGACCTAGGCTATATGTCTTCCATGGGAATTTAGTCTCTCTAAGGGGGACCAAATTGTAACAGTATCTTGAAACTTTATATGATTTTTAGGATCACAAGAAAATTTTATAGGGAGAGGTGAGGTGGTCATTACATGTATTACATTTCAGCCATAACCCACTAATTCTAATATTCCTACTATGCTTACCCACCCCCTAATAGTGGCACCATACATGAAATTACATTCTCAATGTCAGGGACATCACTATGGGTGTTCATATTTAATAAAAACATGAAAGTACCAATATTTCCGGAGATTCAGGATAATTTATAATCACTATAAAAAGAGGGACCTAATGTTATCAAATGGGACATATCGCTTGAAATCTAAAATACTTTTCAAATATAATAACCTTTATTTCAAAAATTATTTCAATAGATAAGGTAATTTTCCCTATACACATTCATGGTTCCAAAATGATCTTAAACAAAACATTAAAAAACCGAAAATATAATGATCTAAATGGTCCTACAAATAAAAAAATAATAAATATGAATTGAAATCATATTTGGAAGATTCATGGAAACCAATAAACTCATTTAGAAAAGAAAAAATTCACAGAGGACATTATATGGATGTTCAATTTATATGTATTTTCACATCTATATGTGCAATCTATATAGAAATTTGCAATAAAATATATGACCATGATTTATATGGACATTAATAATAATTCCAAAGTTTGAATTAATGATATATAGAATACATCATATCAATTTACAATAGTTTCCCACACTATCCCTAAATCCATCAATATGAAAAAACCCCTTCAAACCACAATTGTGATTATTGATTTTTTTTATAAAATATCATAAAAGTCTAACTACATTTTTATAATATCTAAACTGATTTAAATAAACACTCATTTTAACAAACACCTAGAAAAAAATACAACAGAAACATATATGAATAATCCAAGAAACCATTTGAAACCTCCCTTTTATCATACCACATACATAGATATCCAAAAAATATTTTAGAAAACCAAAATCATGAAAAACAATATTAAAATTCATTTATAAAATTGCATGAATCATAGTGAAATTTTTAGTAAAGTAAAGGGAATGATAAACCTACATTAATGTTGTGAGAATGTGAAAAAAATTGATCACATGGAAATGAGAACCAATGAATCAAACCACACTCCCTAAATGAAAAGAAAACAAAATAAAAAATCATCATTTATCCCCCTTCGGTTTAAGAAGATGGAACTAGACTAGAGAAGTGGATGAAACAAGAGGAAGAATAAAGGATTGGGATAATGAAGAAAACCAAAAATTAAATATAGTAAATATTAATGGAGCAGGGACTCAGATCCCAGAGTGGGGCTAGGTGAGGATTCCCAAGGATGTCTAAGTGATTTATAAATGAATGGGGGAGGATAAAAAACCATTCATTTTTATTTATAGAGTTGTAAAATTTTAATTTCATGGTTTAGGGATTATGTGAAAGTCTCATGATTAGGAAAAATGGTTTAACCAATAGTGCAACAACTGTCCTCTCATACTAGAAAGAAAAACTAGCATCAAATGGTTTAGAAGATTGATTTTGAAAAAAATTTTGCTAAAAAATAATTACAACCCACCCCTTCAATTATTTTATATTATATTTGGGGAAATTTTGGGTTAAACATGTAAACCAAGTTCATTATGATTTCAGAATCCCTCTCATGCTTCCCTTGTAGTTTATTATAACCCTACATGATTAATGATCATGCTCTCTAACACCCAGATAAGTTGTCATTGTTACTCTTGAGACACAGATGATTTGGGAAAAATCCTGCACAACCCATGAATGACAAACCATGAAATAGGAAAGAAAGCTATAAATGTACCTTTGGTCAGCTTGTCAAATGGTTTCCTCCCAAACATGCACTCTAATTGTGCATAGTTTGAAAAAATTAATGAATACTCCAAAACTAATTATTTCATTATAAAATCATGAAAAAATCCCAAACAGTATAAAATATTAAGACAAAATTTAAATAGTATTGTACTCCAACATCAGGGTTTTATAGTATGAGGGAGTATCGATGTAATGTGGAATTCGATTGTAGATCGTGAGTCTACCCTAGATCAGTGATTTTGGAATTGCAATGATAATGGAAAACCTCCCCTTAATACAATATTTAGGTGTAGGAAATTTTGTGGGACTCATGAAAAACCACCACTGAATTAGAGGTTATAGTCTAAGAAGTTTAATTAGACTTATGAGTAATGTACCTTGAGTGAGAGAGCCTCCTTTATGTTTTCTAATAGAAAATAATGAAAAACCTTCATTGAGTTAGAGGGTGTCATTTGGAAATTTTTTGGTGTGATGAGTGACCTCACCTAAGTGAGAGTCTATATCCAAAGACTAATTATGTGACATGTTCAGAAACCTCAATATTTTAATCAGTTGAGGTATTAGAATTGATGAGGTACTATATGTGAAACTAATGTTTCATCATGACATTAGTGAGAATGTACTTGTGATATTCTAAGTTGTATTCATGGAATGAGTTTACCCACTCTTTTTTCTAGTATAGGCCATAGAATAAGGGTGCATGTTTCATAGTGCTTGGTTAACACATAATTGATTCAATTTATTATATTGATATGTTTACTAATGTTTCATGGTTTGTTATCATCCTTAGAAATAATTACCCCCTTTTATGTCAACTGTGAATATAAATTTAATCACAATAACACTAAATTTTTGGAGGATATCGAGGGAATCCTACTAGGTTGTTTGAAATTCACAAAAACATATTTATATTAGATTTTTCATGATGTATATATTTACATAATAATGTATTGTATTAGGAATGGTTAATTAATAGGCGTAAATCAATAGTTCTCATCTTGTATATTTTAGAGGCTAGGGAATTAGGATAAAGAATCCTACGAGAATGCAAGAGGAGATGGATTTTTAAAATCCAAATATCATTATATTTATTTATCAACCAATGTTACAGTATGTTTATTTTTTAAGGATAATTGTTACATTTATTCTTTTCTATTAGAATATTTCATTTTTATTATTTAAATGAACTATTTGTTTCTTATATATTATGGATTATGAGTACCCTTTTTGATACATATATATGTCAAAGGGTTTTTGGTATGTATACCATTTAAATGTTACATGATAAATTTTATGTATACTAAGACATTTAACATTGGATTCACATATGAATAATTTAGTGGATTATATTCATTTTTGTTATTTTTGTACATTTATAATCTTTATAGATTTCATATAATTGTTTTTATTTAAGATGAAATCTATGGATGAAATGTTTCTTTAAATTAAAATGATTTTTAAATAAAGACATAATTTTTATTTATAAATTAATAAAATTAAATAAATAGCCCTAAAATTATGAAAATTTATATTTATATACATTATTAATATGTTATTCATATCATAATAAATGGGTATTCTAATTAAATTATTATAGATGTACCAATAGAGGATTAACATACCGTTAATAGGACGTTCCAAAATAGAGAAACAATAGAAATATCTTTATATTATAAATATTTGATAATAACAATAATATAGTATAATAAAAATCATTATTGATATAATATCTATATTACCCAACCATTTATGTGGTGATACATAATAAATTAGTATCATCCTTGTAGTTATTAAACCGACCATTATTGAGATACTATTTATGAAATGGATAGATAGAGACAATATACATACTATAAATTGTTAATTCACTATATATACAAGTATAATAATATAAAGATAATGTTTATCTGAAAATTAATTCAATTAATATTTTATTATTTATAATAATGAAAGATAGTAGAGTTATAAGAGAGGGAAATTGAAATGATATATCAATATTGGTTTACTCATTCCATAATGTTTCTTGTTTAAAAAAAATTAAATTCGTAGAGTTTAAGAG
The DNA here is from genome assembly GCA_963277665.1 of Viscum album. NCBI lineage: Eukaryota > Viridiplantae > Streptophyta > Magnoliopsida > Santalales > Viscaceae > Viscum > Viscum album. Next base: position 440,631,255 of record OY728158.1, read on the forward strand.
TTTTATGATGTGAACAAAAACCTAATGAATCATAAATTAAAAGGATTTCTATAATAGTTAATGATTTTTTCTTGGTAATTGATCTTTTAAACTGGGTTATAGGGAGTATTTTTATTATATGGGTGGGTTATTTTTGTGTAAATTATTGGATAAAATATTCTTTCAGTAAAAAATATTGTAATAGTTGTATTATTTTAAATTAGAAATAATTTATTAATTTAAATTAATTTTTTTTGAAACCATCAATAAATATAAATCCCATTTTTAATATTCTATACAAAAAAAGAAGAATCATTTGAAAATTTATGTTAAATGAAACTGTTTATATTATTAAATTTTGAAATAACTCTTTTGGATTACAAATTATGTTTATTTTTTAAAATAAATTATTCATATAAGTCAACCAGTTTATTATTTTATAAAATAAATTTATAATTTATTAGTACATTATTAAATGACTAATATGTTGCAATACAAGAGGTGTTTTATCACCTATATTTTTATTATCCCAAAAACATGATGTTTCATAAAAAAATGATCCAATTTATATTTTAATTTATTTCTATATAATGATTAAAAAAGTGAAATTAGAACTAAAAAATATATACTTTTATATATTATTTAATTTAATGTTTAAAAATTAATATTAAATTTGTGTTTTTTTAATATGTTAAAATGAACTTTTATTGAATATATAAACATGTCATTTTGTGTGTTTCCCAATATGAATACTATTCTTATAGATCTATAGGTCCTATATTTACCAAATTTATTTTTAGTTAATAATATTTAAAAGTAATTTTAATATTTTATTTTATAATTACATATTCGTATTGTTAGAATACCATTTTATCAGCCTTATTATTATTCTTATGGATATATTACTGTTATAATGGTAATATTTTCAATATAATTCCTTAAAATTGATAAAATTTAATTAATTTATCATTAAATTCGTTTTATATCAACATTATCTATATCCTTAACACTATTTCAATAATATTTTCAATACTTTTTTATTATTATGTTTCTCTCGAGTATTATATTTAATTGTGTCCACATTATGAATAATTTTCAAATTAAATATATGTTTTTTATTTTCCATTGTGGTCATATTATTGTATTTATATTTTTATGGGTTATAATTATTCTATAAATTTAGCTTTCATAAATTAATGAAATACGGTTTTTTCTTGTTTTTATAGCATTATGAATGTGACTTTCGTTATACCATATTTCTAATATGAATAAATATTAAGAAGAAAATAATTATATCAAACTATTTGAGTTCTTAATAACATCATCATTTTTAAAATTTCTTCCATGAAATTACAAATCATATCATCAATTTTAAAAAAAATGTGTATATCTCTTTTATTACATCATCATGTTCCATTGTTGTTTTCATACTTAGGGTTTTGATAATGAAACATTATAAATTTATTTATTTCATTGCCTAAAAGATTTTCTTTATGGTCCATAATATTCCCCATCTTCTCCTTATGGGTGTTTTCATGATATGGTTCTACCACCTCCAAATTTAGTACATGTGAAGAATAAGGTACATACTTCCTAATGATTGATACTTGTAATACCTCATTCTTTAGATCCATTATTGGTGAATGTTCTTTTTGATCTTCAGTATAATATATGAGATCAATGATCACAAAGTAGATAATATTTTTATGTTTAATATTTAATCTAATTATAAACCTCATTCCTCCCTTCCATGTTCATATTCAAAGATGTATTGTTTCCTCAAATGAAATGTCCACGTATATTAGATAATTTTTTTTATTATATCTTATTATCACTCTAGTAATTTTTAATGTGTTTCTAAAAATAGTTTACATTAACTAAAATTTATTGCATAATTTTATGTCTCATTATACTTTTACCAACATTATTCCATCATGTTGGTGTACTATATCTCATCAAATTTTTAGATTATATTTGGGACATATGAATACTTGTATAGAAATCAATTCGGCTTATGAAATAAAATAGTCGAATATGTTAATACCAAAATCCAATTATATCAAAAAATCACGATCTTTGATTATTTTTTATTATCTAAATATTCCTTCCAATTTCTCAATCAGTTTAATAATGGTAACATTTATTAAATTTCAAATTATTATTTATGGAATGTTAAATAATCATCATGAAATTCAAGGGGTTCCATGGATTGTGGTTAGAAATGATCGAATATAGTGTATAACAACCAAGTATTGACATAAGTTAAAATTACATTACATTTTCTAAATACATAAAATGTTACAAAAAGATACCCAATGACCGTGTTAGTCTAGTGCTTTTGAAAAAACTAGAAACATAAACCCTAGTACATAATAGAGCTAAATAATCTCCCAAAAGTTTCTTATTAACTAGTACCCTTCTAAGACACCTCAATCATAATAGGTATCTTCATAGCCTAGGGGGAAGGAAACATTAACAGGGTGAGATCAGATTCTCAATAAGGTTAAAAAATGGAGATTTGTAAACATAATATTGATCATAAGGCAATAAGATCATGATCATAAAAATATAAGATCATACCCATCATATCAAAGATCATAAACATGAATCCCTGTATAAATAATGTGAATTCATGAGAAATCAATCACAATGAAATGTGGAACATAATCCATGAAAGCATAAACCAATAACAATATAAGGAATTATGGAGAACAGATAATCATATAATATGATTTCCATAATAGAGAAATAATTGATTCCAAAACCACTTAGTATTATAGGTTTACATCCCATACCATCTTGGTAGTCAGGGATCACTACCATATCATCTTAGTGACAAGATGTCAGTTCTCATAACGTCCTAGTTTTCATGGATCACTCCCACGGCCATCATTGTAGTCAGGGATGAATCTCAAGATATTTTTAATCAATATTGTATGATATATATCTTCAACCAATGCATTGGAGGGAAATAAAGGTCCCTCACATCTCATAATTATATCATACAAACAAGTTCCACAAAATCATAAACAATCATATCAAAACCCATGAAATTAAATGGGTGTCTTAAACATGAAATCATACCTTAACATATGAAAGATGAAATAAGTTTCAAAATAATTACCCTAAAGAATAACCTACCAAATAAGAAGGTATAAAAGAAAATAACTCATGAAAGAGAATCTAGTTTCATAAACATAATGACACCAATGAAAAATCCATTCAAAAAAATATTATGAATAAAATATTTGGATAATTACTCCATAAAGGAATGAATAACACTAAAGTATCTCATCTTAGATGGAAAATAATTTCAAAATACCCTTTTAAAAAAATTTCATGTGGTAAATATCCTTTCCTCTTTGAAAAATGATTTTTAAAACACAATCAAATTTATAAACAATTCCCTGTGATAATAAACGTTAAAATATATGAAAGAAGCACTAAAAATGTTTTGAAATCTATATTATGTTTGAAACCATGTATATGAGCTTAAAAAAAAATTTGAAAACTGTTTTTCATTGAAAACGTAAAAAAAACATGAAAACATTTTGAATCCCACTTTTTTGAACAACATTATAAAAACATATAAAAAATCATGAAAATGATTTGAAACACATTTATTTGAAAATATTTGTTAAAAAAAATTCATACAAATTATTCTTTTAGACATGAAAAATAATATTCAATGAAATTAAGGTGGAAAACTCAGTATATCTCATATGTGGTAAAAACAATTCCTTTTCCATTGTAAAAGGATAGAAAAATTCAAATTTTTGAAAATAAAATAAATGTTACAAATAAATTTTAATGATCATATGATTTTGGTATAATATTCATGGAATACCTTTTTGGAAGACATGGTGTAAAAGGAGTACATATTTCTGACCAAAGAGATAGGTAAGGTCATTTATTCTTAAAAACATTTTTCATATTATCTTAAGTACCAAAGAGTTTAAAAATGGTTATAAAACATTATGAAATTAATAATAACCATTTTAAATGAAAATTAATGATTAATATTTAATTATGGTTCATAATATTCTTTCAATGAAAATGTGATCATAAACAATCTTTGTTAAATAGTATGATTATTTCAATAAACTCTTACAAAATGGTTTCATTGAATCATGCTCCCCTTTTTGCGAACTGGAATTACATGGAGCATTAAAATATCATGAAAATGACTATATTGATGTTATAATAGGTCAATAATATTTTATACACATAATATAAGAATATACAACTATAACATGAAATGTGTCTCAATGAATGTAAATTGAAACAGAATTACATAATGAGGTTTGAAACATTTGAAACATAAATATCATGAAAGTAAGATCAATAAAATGGTTCTGTAAAAACCCATATAATTAATTATAAGAGTCATATAATAAATTAATGGGTAGTATATACACCACATAAAATATATGAGTGGATAATAATTCATCTTTCTCATGAAAATAAAGAGTGAGATGATATTCTCTTACCTTGTGACTTGAGTCTCACCATACTCATTCAAACCTCTTGTATAATAAACGAAAATGTATTATAAATATATCAAATGACCATATTATTACTTATAATGGCATATATGGTTTGATTATATCTTCATGTTATCCGCTTGTTAACAATTCTATTTTATGGTTTTACTTCAGATAATATCCGCTTTTTTTTGCATGTGTCTTAATTTGTAATATATTTGGTCCTTATACTTATATCATGATTTATAGAATATATTCAATGAATTAAATATAATTTATAGTCAGTATATGTGTATTGTAATAATACATTGAATATATAAGTATGAACTGGAATACACTATTAATGGAAACAGTAAGCCGTTGGGACGCATGAATGTTATATCTGTTTAATTGTCGTTTTGAAAGAAATAAAGTAAATGTGATATATGTATATATATATATATATATCTCTGTGTGTGTGTGTCTATATATATATATAAATATCTGAATATATGTCATTATTATATTATATTTATTATATCATTTATATTTAGGATACCCATCCTTAATATATTCCATGTATGGTATGAACAAATCACATCACATTGAGGGGGTGGTATTCCATACGTCCTCGCAATAAATTATCATATTAACATAATGTTGAAATTATAATGGTATGTCTTATAAAATAACAAAATATTCTTAAATACATACTGAATATAATATATAACATTCATAAAAATATGGTCCATTATAATTTCCACCATGAGAGGTAGTAATGAAAAAATGAAAAATCATCATTTAGTGAGGTGGTAGTTCATCGTACACATAAAAATTACGTTTTTTACACATTAGATGGATATGTGTGAATGTTTTTGTTGAAACCTAATCATTTAAGATTCATAGTATATTTATGATACTTTTTGTTATACAATAATGGAATAAAAATATTTTTGGGAGTGTAGAAATAAAAAAATAATGGATCTTGATGAAGGGTGTTACCTTTTAATTGGGTAACTCCTTTTGGTTTACACCAAAGGGATTCCTTGTAAAGATTTACTTCCAATGTATGATTGAAGGAGGAATAAATAAAAGTTTGGGAGGTATTTGGGCTAATTTGTTTCTAAAATATGTGTCTTGATAGGTATGTGGATGTGGGAGGATAGGAGGTGATTTTATATTGGATGACGAATGGCACTCCTATAATATCTCAAAAAGGGGAACCCTGCCTACATTTTATTTATTTCACGTGTACCCAATAATAGTGAAAAATAGATCCAGGTGAATATAGTTTCTAAATATTTCTATAAAATGTATTTTGGACAAATTTATAGGTCTTTTTTGCCGTATTAATATGGTTTCGCCCTTTTTTAATCTAAATTTAACATTAATTGTTGATATTAATTTTAATTACATTCATGAATATTTTTGGACAAAAAATAATTAAACCTTATTATACATTATAAATGATTATGATTCAAAATATTATATCAATTATTATAAAATCTATTCATATAAAATTCTAAAACTAATTTAATTATAATCCTATAGTCGGGTAAATAATGTAGGGGTTTTAATGTAAAAATGATCAGAAGATTGCTATGTTTTTATTTTTAATTTCAATGTAAAATTGGTTATAATGAAAAACATTGGATTAATTTATAAAAATATCACCTAATTAAAATTAAAATCCAATTTAAAATTTAATTTATCCTTATAAATAAATTAGATATAAATAAGTTTTAAACTAAAATACATTAATTTTCATTATTCATTAATAAATAAAACATGACAGAAAATTCTGATTTTCACTATAACATAATTTTTAATATTATATTTCTAATATAATGTTTTTTTAAATTGAATAATTTTAAAATTTCCAAAATCATGATTTAAAATAGGATCCCTGTTAACAGTTTATAATTTTTTTTAATAAAAATATTTGGTTTTATGTGTTAAATTGGTTTTATTATTATCTTTTGATTATAAAATAGATTGGAGGAATATAAAAAATATTTCCTTTGATATATAACATATATATGAAATTAATATTACTTCATAATTGTAATTAATATAATTATTTATTATTAAAACAACTTGGTGGGAATAATCATCATTTTCTATAAAAATATATTCATTATATTCAAATGGATCTAATATTCATTTCTAAATAATTGTAAACTAATTAATTAATATTATACTTTTTTGAAAATCATATATTTAACTATGTTAATAATATTCATAAAATATAATTTAATTAGTAGATTATATATCATTTTTTTTCTAATAATATATTATTTTTCAGTAACACTTTGTCTTTCATGTTTCGCAATCCATCAAGGAAAGCCAGACTTGCATGAAACTTAAGCTTACATCAATGTTATTTATAGAGAAATATTACCTTTATATTACATGTAGTGCATGATTAACTTGTCATTTAGTATAATTAAAGCCAAAAATAATTCATTAATATATATCAACTAACTATTTGTAATGTGGTGTGAAATTAACAAATATCAAAATGATTAAATTATTTTGAATTTTTTTTACAAAATCTCAGGGTTTTACATTACACCCCCTTTTAATGAATTTTCCCTCAAATTTTTATTGGGTTTTTAGAGGACTAATAATTTAATTTTTCATTCACAGAAACAGACATTATAAGAATGAATAATAATACATCCCTTAAAGAGTGAAAGGTGGAACCACAGTGGTTACCCAAAGTAACACATAACAAGATTCCCATATTAGAGAATATATGTGGGATGTGAAAACATGAATATGGAAGAGAAATATAACTATCATATTCTTATGGAGAATGATAGAGAACATGGTTTGGAGAAATTTAACAATCACAAATCCATAAATCTATGGTGGTATAATGTTACAATAGATTCATCATAAATTATGTTACTAGGACTACATTTTTAGATTAAAGATCATTTTTCCTAAAGTTTAATACCTTTAGTAAAAATATATACATGAATGATTTTAGGACAATATGACACTTTGTTGTTCTTTGATCCACTACACCTATTTCTCTAAAAAAGGTGACTTTTTCATTCCTAAGGTACTAACAGATCATGAGACCAATGATATGACATCCTTTCATTTATGATCAACACAACATAGTATGAAAAGGCTATCCAATATAATTAAATACTTAAATAGAGAGAAAACAATTTATTATTACTAACATCATAGAATGTTTAACTTAATGAACACATAAATGGTTCTCTTTAAAACTCTTATGATAGTTATAAATTCAAATAATTACAAATAAATTCATGAGATTGATTCTCATTGATCCCCATATATCATAATGTACCACATGGTTGTCTCATTCCAAACATGTGAATACCTTCATCATATATTACTCGATTATTTTTGTAAAAAATGCATGCTTCCTTATTCTAACAATTAGTTGTTATATATCTATATCCCAGATATTTTAAACAACATCCTTGATGACGAAAGAGAATTTCAATACTCAATTCCATGGGAATCCATACCATTAATTTTACGTATTCATATCCATCATATCATCATCCAAAAATCATTATCTCAACATAAAACATTAATTAAGGGTTACCTTCCCATAATCAAAATATCTTCTAGTCATTAAATTACATTATAAATCCATCAAGATCATTCAACATAAACATGTAAATACTTATTGAAAGACATATACAGAACAGTCCTTGTATATTTCATCATTCATATGACATAATTTTTTTAATCCAAATACATAAGAAAATTATTAGTCCAGTTCATTCATAATCCTAAAGATGGCTACTTCATCCTATTAAATAATAAATATTTCCTTTCAGATTCCATTTTTAGTCTCATCATCATCAAATATATAACCATTACACCTACCACCATGTTCATTCTCTCTTGGAGCTTTTTTTCATGGGATATTGGGTTGCATTATTACTATTTATTCCACACTTAATGCACTTAAAGTTCAAAAATGACTTAGAAAGTCCAATATTCGCATCTATTTCATTAACCAAACACTTCATTTATTCATTATAGTGACTTTACCTTTTTCCCTCTTTTGTACAGTTAAAACACATTATTATTTAACTAAAAAATTAACTTAGATGAATCTTTCCACATTCATGAAACATTGGAAGCTAAATATTCTTTACTCCATGTTCTTCAGTACCTTAGCATTTAGTGAACACATTTCTTATATTCCCTAGTGATTCAGAGAGTTGGTTAAGTTACATATTGTTGATCATATTCCTTGAAAACTTATTAGGTATGATCAAAATATTTTTAACTCTAGTGATCATCCCATTGAATGATCATAAACATATTTTCCATCTTACTAATCGTTAATCTAGTTCATCATGGTTTCCTCTATTTACAATAACCCAGAAGAATTGAGTGTGAATTGATTATCATTTTGAGGAATCACAGAATCATGAAATTTATTTTATAGGATGTATATGTTGTGACACCTTCCTTATTCTATGAAACCATTGGTTTATCCGAGGTTATTAATAGTTATCTTCTATTTAAGACATTCATAATGGTTCATGATGATTTTTTGAATTTTCAAATAATAGCCCCTGGGAATTTCAAACTAGGTGTGTAGAAATGCATATTGTCATGTACTAGAATAAATGATGTTTGGCCCAAAAAAATAGTTGAATTTTTAACTACTAGGTACATCTATTCCAGAGGGATATCCACTTGTATAATCCAAATAGTGGTTTAATTCTAGGAAACCACTCACTCTATCCTTTAGCAAAATTCATGGATATATTCTTATGGTTTTTATCCATAGTCTTATCCATATACATGTCATTGGAGTTCTCACTAAGGATTCTCAAAATTGATTCCAAAGGTTAGAAAAACCTTTTTCCCTAATAAAAACTATAATAAACCGGTCTTGACATAAATTTATATAACATCACATTTGTAGAATACATAAAAATTACAAAAATAGCCACCCAATGACTGTATTTGTCAAGTGTGTTTTGAAGCATGTAAACATAAACAATGGTGCATCAATGTGATATAGTTTCTCCCATAAGGTTCTTATTTACTAGTAGCCTTCTTAGACTGATCAAACATAATATGTACCTTCATAACCTCAGAAAAAATAAACAAAAAAATTTTGCGCTTTGTTGCTATGGAAGTGTAAACAAGGGATATGTGTAAACATAATATTGATCATAAGGGTATGATAACATGATCATGAAAATATAAGATCATACTATGCATATTAAGGATTATAAACATGAATAAAAAATCACGGTACATTACAAGACATGAATAAAAGTAAATAAAAAAAACAATCCATGAAATCATAACTTAGGAATAAGACATGTTATTGTGGAAAACACATAATCATAATGTATGATTTATATAGTATCCAGGACGTTTCTACCATGACTATATTATTAGTATGGGTTCACTCCCCATACCATCATGGTTGTCATAGTTCACCCCCATGGTCATCACAGCTGTAGGAGTTCACATGTCAAACGCTCTTGGTAGTCATGATTCACACCCATGGTCATATTTGTATTCAAGGATCACTCCCGAGACCATCATAGTCTATATCATGAGTTATAAATCTTTAACCAATTCATTAGAGGGAGATATATTTCTTACCCCTATCAAAATGAAATCATATATACATGTGCCAAAAAATCATAAACAAACATATCATAAACACTAAAATGAAAAGGTTGTCATAAACATGAAATCATACCTTAACCTATGGAAAAAAGAAATAGGTTTTTAATAAATTCATCAAATTATAACCCATCAATGCAGTAGGTTTTGAAATCATATAACCTAGGAAATAGAAACATGCTTCAGAAAAATTATTCCACCCAAACATAAACCATTCATATAAATAATATGATTATAATCATTGGATAAATTCCTCTAAAAGGCATGAGTACCGCTAATGTTTATCATATTATAAGGAAAATAATGTTGAAATATTCTATAAAATATATCTTTATAAAAATATCCATTACTATGTTAAAAAAAATAAAACAAAAAACCTATTGAAATCAATTTTCATTTAAAATAAATATGAAAACATTAAAATGAAGCATGGTAAAAACTTTTAAAACCATTTTTAAACATTTTAAAGGATCCATAAAAACTTTTGAGAAATCTTCTTCATTGAGAAATTATAAAAGGAGAATGCAATTTTTTTTGAATCTTATATTCCATAAGAAATACATTGAAAAAACACGATGAAATATTGAAACTGATTTGAACACAATTTATTTCAAAATATCCTTTTAAAATATTCATAATTTTTTTCCCATTTAAAAATGAAAAGGAATCTTCAAAGAAATGACATTGATTAAATCCATTCAAGTCATATAGGGTAAAAATAATATATTTTTTTTCAATGCAAATGATTTGGAAAATTCCTTATTCAGAAAGTAACAATAATATTCTATTAAAAACATTGTTCAAAGAAAAAATGGATAAACATAAATTTTATTGATCATATGAAATTATGATAATATTCTTGGAATCCTGTTTTGGAAAACATAGTTTTGAAGGAACAATAACTTCTTTCAAAATAGAGAGGTATGATCATATTTTATTAAATTTTTTTTTAATTTTCATAAGTACAAAAATAAAAAAAATTAATACATGAATATATCAAGATAAAAAATGGAAAACATAATTAATGAGTGTTCTTGAGTGATATATTATAACACTTCATAAGTGAAGACATTATACCAAATTATCCTGATAAACTATGAGATTGTTTTAATAAAATCTTACCACATGGTAAACCTGAATCATCCTACCAATATTGGAAATTTAAATTACATTGTTTATAAATATATCATTTAAATAATTAGATTAATGTTATAACAGTTCAAAGTATTTTTTATACATCATATAAAAATATATGTGTATAACATAGAATGTGTATCCAAGAAGGAAAATTGAGACAAAATTACTTTACAAATTTTGAATAATTTGAAAAAGAAACCCAATGAACAAAATATCATAAAACAGTTATGTAAATTCTCATATACATATGGATAAGATGAATATTACACATCCATATATAGAATATACACCAAAAAAAATAATTGAGCAGTGAATAAGGTTTGTATCTCATGGAGTGAGATAAAAATCCCTTTCTTTCTGTCTTAACTCCCATCGTACTCATTCAAACCACATTTATAATAATTAAAAATTTATTATAAATATATTAGAAACCATATTATTACTTCTAATACCATAATTTTTTTACTGTGTATTTATATTATCCACTTGTAAACAATTATATGTTAAGGGTTCACTTCGGGTAATATCTTCTTTGTTATTTGAATGTGTCTTAATTATATATATATTTTGTACTTATACATTTTTCATGATTTATAAAATATATAAGAGGATATAAATATAATTGATATTCAATGTATTCATAGTATAATAATACATATAATATATAAGTATGAAACATAATACACCGTTCATTGATACAGTAAGTTGTACAGATGCATGAACGCTACTTCCATTTAATTATTGTGTTAAAAGAATGAAAGTGAAGATGTTTTTTGTATATAAATATAATTTTTATAGAAAATTTTTTATATAATATATATCATATATATTCACTAAACTCATCCTTAAAACATTTCATGTTGTGTATGAATGAATCACGTCACTTTGTGGGTGAGGTAGTCCACACATCCTCAAACGAAATTATCATATTGACACAAAATTTTATGTATAATGATATGTGCGATAATAGAATTAAAAAATAATAAAGACATAATGAATATAATATATAGCATACATAAATGTAGGTTTTATCATTATTTCTTCCATTAGAGGTGGTAAGGATAAAATGGACAATAATCGTTTAGTGAGGTGGTAGTTCATAGTACAATAAATAGTATGTTTGTTACCCATTATATGGATGTGTGTGTATGTTTTGGTAGAAAAATTATCATAAAATTAATAGTATATTTAAGATATTGTTTTTAAAAAAAATGAAATAATAAAAGTTTATGGAGTGGATAAAGAGAATAAACTAATGTTCTTGAAGGAGGGTGTTTCATCTTAATTAGGTAACTCATTTCGGTTTTCAGTAAAGGGATTGATTATAATGATTTATAATAAAGGGAGGGTTAAAAGAGTAATATATGTTTTTTGGGGATATATTTTGGTAGAGTTTTTAAGAACATTGTGGCTTGAGATGTGAATGGGCATGGGAGGATAGGAGGCCTTTTATATTGGAAGAGGGTGGTACTCTTGTAATATTTTAGAAATGGGATACCCCAACCACGTTTTTTTAATGAAATTGGATCCAATAATTGTAAAATTATTATCCAAGAAAGTATAGGGTCTAAATATTTCCACAAATTGCTTTCAAAAAACTCTATAAGCGTTTTTGGGCCTTATGGTTATGGATTTGTTCATTATAAATCTTAATTTATACTTAATTGTTGAAATTAATTTTAATTAGTTTCACTTATATTTTTTTTAAAAAAACTACGTTGAACATATTATAAATTATAAATTATGATTATTCCAAATATTTAATTAATTTTTAAAAATTCCAATCATATATATATAAGAAGTTAATTTAAATTTAATCCCATATCCGGGTTGACAATGTGGGTTTATAAAGTAAAAATGATCTAAAGCTTACTATGTTTTCATATAAAATTTCAATGGGAAATTATTTATAATTACATAAATTTTATTGAATAATATAAAATTTACCTAATTAAAATTTTAATACAATATAAAATGTAATTTACGATTATAAATAAATTAGATGAAAACGTGGTTTTTAACTAAAATCGAGTAATTTTTATTATTCATTATTAAAATAAATCTTCATAAAAATACCAAAAAACACAAAAAATTATTATTTTTATTATTATATATATAATATTATGTTTATTTTGACATATAATATTTATAAAACTTCCAAGATATAGATTTAGAATAGGTTCTCCATTAAAAATCATTATAATTTCCTTAATACAATTATTGGTCTCTGTGTTAAAATGGTTTTAATCTTATCTTATGATTATAAAATATATTGTGGGAATAAAAAGTATTACCTTGGATATTTAAAATATAAATTACATTAAAATTTATTCATAATTTTTATTAATTTAATTCATTATGATTAAAACAACATTGTGAGCATAATAATAGTTTTCTATAAAAATATCCCATTTATATTCAGTCTGTTCTATATTCATTTCTACATAATTTGTTACTAATTAATTTTTTTAAAATTTTTTAAACCATATATTTTCATTATTTAGTTAATAAAATTCAATAAATATAATTTTAAAGATTGGTTATATATCATTATACTTTTTATAATAATTTATTAATGTTCGGAAACACTTGATCTTAAGTGTTACACAACTCATCAATTAACATTGGTCTTGCAGGATACATAAACTCTTGTCAGTGTTCCATATATGAAAATATTACCTTTATTTTTAGATTTAGTTCAAGATAGATTTTTCATTATGTATAATTAAATCTGAACATAATGCTTTAATATATATCAAATTATTATTTTTCAGTGGTTTGTGAAATGAAAAATATAAAAAATATTAAATTAATTTGAAAATTTTTTTTAAAATATTGTGGTGTTATATAGTTCCCCTTATAACTGTACTAATTCATATTCATATAACTTGAAGTATTGGTCAAAATTAATATAATCATAAATGGTGATTAATCTACTAATTTTAAAGACCCAATTAACCACAACGAATATTGATTTGTTTCATTTGGATTTCCTTGGAAGAGATGTGAAATTTTATATTGTGATTTTCTCTAATCTCCATGTGAGTATAAGAAATTGCTTCTTCGGAACCATTTAATTACAATTCTCATTCTTATTATTATGATATACCATGAACATTGTATTGTACTCAACAATTTTTATCTTCATGTTATCCCAACAATGGTCCTATTATAGATTTCATTATATCATAGTATTTCGAATCTGTATTGGGAAATAAGATCTTTATGAGTCATAAAATAGATAACAATTTATTTCTAGTGACATATGACCATTTATTCATGTTATAAATTTAATGATATCATTTTTATTGATATAAATTCAATAATATTCCATTTTTAATTATAGTCACCTTTTTTAATGAATCATTGTATCCCTTGGAGCCTCCTTAATAGCCGATTCGATAGATTTTTGGGAAATAATTTGAAAAAGGTAATATTTCATATCGGAATTTATTATTTTTAAATCATTACTTTATATATAAAAGAATAGTTTTTTCATTCAATATCATGAATATAGTGGATGATTCAAATATTATATGAGAACCAACTACATTATTCACCTTTCATGGATTGTAGTGCAATGTGAAATCCTAGTTATTGATTAACAACAACTATATTTAATGAATCATGATCAAATAATAATCTATAAATATATACATAAAACTATATTTATTAATATATATGTCAAATTTCTCCCCATAGAGTCAGTGTCTCCAAAATTGTAATGTAAATATCAAAGCTACTAACTACATGTCATTCTTTAAGAAGTTGTTCAAGTGGATCTCCAAATTTATCAAATCATTGTTTTTGGTATGGCCACTTATGCATACCGCATAAGTTTCATGAACCACAACAATCCCGAGAACCATCATTATTTCGTGTATCTCACGTCTTCATCATGAACTGTCACAACAATCTGATTTTGGTTTTAGGAACCATACTATATACCATTCTGGATATTCAATACACAGTCCACAAAGAATTCCCGAAAATGGTATGTGGTCCAGGTGTTGTGCTATTTGGTACACTACCTTTGCAAAATTCATTCACCACTCTTCGTGAAATACATTCTTAGAAACATATTCCTGATTCTGAGGCCCCCAAAAATGGAAATAATTGGAAAAAAACCACCTTAAATACTACATTTATCCCCAATAATAAGACCACATCCCTTTACAACTCCCCAGTTATCCGTGTGAAAATTGACAACAAACACAAACTCGACTCCATTATAATTAATAAACTGCCTTGGTTCCCACAATCTCCCCTTTGGGTTTGTTGGATATATCCTGATAAATTAACTAAAACACCAGCCATAATAAAAAACTAAATCCTCTTGATGTAACTCAACCATTATGAAAAAACACATCTATCACTCTAATTCTACGTGAGAAATTCTTGGTGTTGAAAATAAGAGAGAGGAGATGAATTGAGTTCTATTGATTTTCATTTCTCCACCATAGTTTTATTTTGGACTTTATCTATTCTCCATCAATATGTTTTTAAAAAATCATTTCACATTCATTGAGATCACATTTTTCGAGTTCGCATTCGTTGATCAATTGAATTTATTCATTCTCCCACATCGGCGATAAACCCATAGAACTAGATTTTGTCTTCAATGCTCAATGCATACCACCCCTAGTTCATATTTCACCCATAAACCTACATCAGGTCCAATAATATATTGAAAATGTTAAAAAAACTTGGGAGAATGGAATTTCATGATCTTCTTATACACTGGTAGTTGGGTGAACATCGAGGTTCAACCAATGATTCTCAAACACATATGCGGATACTGGATTGGTAAAGATATTAGCCACTTTCCCATTAGTTCCCACATGATCCAATTTAATCACACCCTATTCAGGTATTTCAATGATGAATTGATATTTTATTTCAATATGTTTCATATGATAATGATGAACAAATTTTTTCTTAAAATCAATTGTGTTGTTGTTATCAGAATAAATCACCATTGGTTGTTTCACCTCATCACCAATGTTATCCAATTGTTTCTTAATAAAAATTAACTGAGTGCATGACGTTATAGTAGACATATATTCAGCTTTAACAGTACTAAGAGATTTAATTTCTTATTTCTTTCTCATTTATCCCATTCATTTCGTCCCAATATAGAATACTCCACCACTAGTGTACTTTCTGTCCATAACATATTCATCCCATTCTACATCTGAAATAAAATCATAGTTTTCTATCTCTTCTTCCTACAAAGTATAAAACATAATTATATGTAACTTGAATGTATATAATGATTCTTTTCACTACCACAATATATTCATCCTTAGAATTCCTCTGAAAGAGGGCTGCAAGGCATGTTGTTAAGACAATATATAGTGCTATCACTGTCAGGTACAATCGGGTTCCAATGATTCTTCTATACTTGGTGGGATCCAAAAAAGTACCTTACTTATGCTTCCTAATCTTTTTTCGAACCCAAATCCGAGTCTAAATGGATTTGGAATCCTGAATCCTGAATTTCTTTAGTATCTCTCTTACAAACGTTTTCATATCAATTAATCTATAAACATTCTTCTTAATAACCACCAACCCTATTAATTATGTGAGATCACCAATCATTGAAATTTCAAATTCTAATTTCATTTTATTGGAAAATTAATCCACTATTCCATTCTTACTTGCACTGAAAATAATATCATCCATGTATATTAATACGATGAACGAGACCTTTTGAGATTTCTTCACATAGATGTTGTGATCATGTACTCCTCTTTTAAAATAAATATTTCTCAGATAAGAGTCCAACCAAGAGTACCATACCCATGGTGCATGTTTCAGGACATAGAGAGTTTTCTTTAATTTGAAAACCATCAGTTAGTCATTATCATGAAGGAACCCCACAAGTTGTTCAGTGTAGAATTATTCATCTAATACTCCATTTAAGAATCTTGTTTTTCCATCCATTTGAAACACATGATAACCTATTTGAATTTCCATGGCATAAAATAGTCTGATTGAATCCTATCTCACTGCTAGAAAAAATGTCTCTTCAACGTCAATACCTTCAATTTGTGAATATTTTTTACATATAAATAACACCTTATTTATGATCACACTTCCATGCTCATCAAATTTATTCATGAAAACCCACTTCATTCTAATAAAATTGTGACCTTCGGGTCTTTTGATAAGATCCCAAGTATTATTTTTGTCAATATAATCTAACACTTTATTCATTACAGTCAACCATGACTCATCATTTAGAACCTCCTCAAATGAAGATGGTTCCAAAATTGATAGAAATATATATTGTTCATTATTCTTCATTCTCTTTGTCTTTGTAGGTGAATTTCAATCCTAGATAATTTTGAACTGATCAATCTCTTCTCTTTGATTTATCCTATGACGTTCGACTGAATTGTCTCACGCTATGGCTTGCTATTTTGAGTCTTCATCCGATTCAACATTAGGATGTGACTCCAAACAGGTTTTAATATCTTCCTCTACTTATATGTTAATACTTGGTCTATGTTCACATTATTCCTCATCTTCTATCACATCAGCATAAGAATTCCTCAAAGCATTCGTTTTTCTCTCTTCAATGATCGTAACATCACTGATTTCCACAATTATTCCCAATCACTTATTAAACAATTTTAAGGCCTTTATGTTCATTGAGTATCCAAGAAATATCATTCCATCTACATCGTCACCATAATTCCCATGATTTCTTTCTTCATTTCGAATGAAACATTTTCTTCTGAAAACACGAAAATATTTCAATGATGTATTCCTTCAGTGCCACAATTCATATGGTGTCTATGTATAACCCATATATAACCTTGTTCTAATTTGAATATACAATGAATCTTGAACTTCCTCATTCCTGTAATGTTAACAAATACAACTTTAGATTAGCAAAGTTTTATATGTATTGTTTATATATTGATTCCTATGCTAAAGGTCTCCATTTTTATGTGGAGTTCTCATAGAAGCCAACTCATGTTCTATCCCATGATTCTTTAGGTTGTTCTCAAATTCAATGGAAATGTATTCCTCCCCATTGTCAGACCACATGAATTTGATCTTCCATCCAATATAATTCTCGTTTATTCGTCAATTGGTTTCCATGAAATCAAGCACTTGTTTCTTCCTAGGATTAATGACCACACATGATATTCTACTATAATAATCTATTAAAAGAACAAATTACCTTTCTCCATGTGTTCTGTAAATATTTATCGGGCCATATATGTCTTTGTGGATAAGGTCAAGGAAATTAGATGCTCTTTTCGTCTTTGGCCAGTAGGAAATGTAGACCATCTTCCCTTTCATGAAAGACCCACATGTGTTTTAATGTTCATGCTTCAAATTTTGGATATCCAAGACTATCCTCAGTTTAGATATCTTTTCCATGTCATACCGATTTATGTGCACCAATCTTCGATGCAACAGGTTGTTTTCCTCATCAAATATTTGGTATAAAATGTTCTCTTTTGCTGTCAATCTGATATAAGTGGCCATATGTTTTACATCCTTTCATGAGATAATTCACTGATATTTAATTTATATTAAAACCATTTCTATTGAGTATCAAAATATGTCTTGAGTCATATAGTTGACTAACACTAAGAAGATTTTAATGTTGCCCACCCACATAAAAGACTTCTATTTTCTTCATCTCTCCATTAGCTAGCTCAATACTTCTAATGCCTTTTATCATCAAAGCATAACTGTTACCAAACCTCACTATCCGATCAACCTTTTTCATGACAATTTTTAATAGGTCTTCATTACCAATCATGTGGGATGACCATATGATACCAATATTCTAGGTGTTATTGTTCTTTTTAACTTTTAGGGATACTTTTAAAATGATTATATTTTTCAATTTTATGCTTTTCATTCCATGATATATTGGGTTGAGTACAAGACATTGATGCACTTTCAATTGAATCTTTTCTATATTTGGGTTCTTCATATTCAAATTATTCTTCGAGGGGAGAAAACCTATTTGAAATAGAAATTCCGTCTGCTTGAAAAATATTGACTTGTCTTTAAGCATTGTAATAATTTATCCTATCATACATATGCCTTCAATACACAGCTTTATGTCCAAGGATATAACTTTTAGCTTTCTGTTATTCTAGTTAACTATATTTATAGCATTAGAAATTTTTTTTATCACAACAAATTCCACTATTTCCCTTACATTTGGGTCATTGATCACTAAAAATATTTTCAACTCAATGAGAAAAACGTTTTTCTCTCTCCAGTGGCTCAAAATCTGAGATCCTTATAAAATGAATTTTCTTCTTTGATTATTTTGAATTTGATTCACTTTTGAATTTACACCTAAGAGTAGCATCATATTTCTCTAGATCCTTGATGGTGTATGATTTCTCTCCCAATCTAAAGGTCTGATCATTGGTTACCATTACCTGTTCTTCAATTCTGAGCATTAGTTCCACGACATCTTCTGTGCTTTCATGGATTTATGAATTCTTATTCAAAAATTCTTCAAGTCATTGAATTTATTAATCATGATGATTAAAATATTCTAATGACTCTCCCACAATTCCTTTGCACTTCTTATGTTTTATATATTGATTATTAATCGTACCAAAAGAATCATTAAGTTGTATCTTGCACTTGGCATTAGTGGTCAACTGATTATATTCATCCTTATCTTATTATGGTTCTGATTTTTCAATTATAGCTATAATGAAAGAGTGTCTTCAAGATTTAAATACTTATTCCTCTTCCTCAATAATATCATTATAATATTCTTCAATATCACAAACAAAACACTTTTTTTTATATTTCTATCCAGATTTAAACACTATTTTATTAAAAAAGATTTTTTGAGGATTTGGAGTGTCTCCAACTTAACATACTTCATCATTGAATGTTCTTGGGAATCTAGAGGCAATGTTCCCAACTCTTACTTAAGGAAAAAAATCTAGAGGTTTTATTATTTCAAATTTTTGGGTTCTTTTCTTGAGTTTCCTAGCAATGAGAGAAAGGGTTTCATTTTCCTCATCATATTCATCAATGTTGTCTCATGAATATTTTAAAAGGTTGTGGACGAAGCCTCATTTTATTTTTAACTCAATGAAAATTCATCTTTTAACTAGGTAGAGGGGGGCCCATTACATAGCCCAAAGGACCAGTGAGTATGTGGCCCATTAAATGGCTCATCGGCCCAATTTTTTGGGCACATGCCCATTCTGTGAATAGTACTACTACAGTACCCACATGCTACAGTACCAAATAGTTACTGCCACTGCTACAATGTCCTGCCACCACTACAGTATCACGTTGCTGCTACTACCCCACCATTGCTACAATGACTCACTATTGTTGTCCCACTATAGTGCTGCTATAATGACCTACACCCAATGGGTTTTCAACCCCCATTATTTGTGTAGGATTACAAGTTGATTTCCACTAAGGAAAACCCAAACTACTATCCTGAATCTTTTATTTTTTCCATTCATTTGAATTCCAATTGATTCGACATACGTGTCATAGCTTCTGCTAGTTTGATTATCATTTCATGTGCTGATATATTTCTTATCAGATCATCCACTGATAGTTTGGAGAGATCTCATATTTCAAGGGTTTATACCTTTGAAAAGTAAAGGTGGTAAATTCTTCTCAAGATTTTCTTTACTATATCAATGTATTTGATTTCTTCTCCTAGAGCTAGTATTTCTCCTATAACATCAGTAATTCGATTGGAAAAGATGTATGCATTCTCATCAGTGTGCATCTTTAGATAATGTAACATGTTGTGTAGTACTTGATGTTTTGCCTCCTTCAATTTTCTAAATCATTCATAAATTATCCCCAGCTTATCACACATTTAATTGGCAGATGTTAAAATCATTAAGTTTATATAAATATAATTATAAAGTGCTATAGTGAGAGAATTATATTCTTTTGCATTATCATCAAGAAAGTTTATATCGTTATCCATCATTGAATGTCTTTTAGGATCTATGATTTGTATTCCCTACATAGTAGTAAATATGAAATCTATTCCTAGAGATCTTAGTTAAGATATCATCATGTTTTTCTATATGAAAAAATTATTTCCATTGATGTGGGGAACTCCCCAAACAATGAATGGATTCTTCATGATTGGGAAAGAAAGATTCTACACCAGCTACCTTTAACCATTGATACCACTTGATGGACCCCAGAACACACTTATAGGGGAGTTGGGAATCAGGGTGTCAACATTTTCATTTAAACTGATTGATCTTGTAACGACGTTTAGAGGAACCTCTTAAATATATTTGAAGAGGAAGTAAAAAAAATTATCACATGCAAAGCAATGACGTAGTAATTTTACATGGTTCATCACTAAGGTCAACATCAATGGAGCATATGCTGAAATTGTGCCTATCATACTCAATAACCACTAATCTTCATAAGTTATAAATTACAAGAAACTATCACAGTCACGTTGTTCCAGGTGAACTACCTTGACATGGTTTTAGTGAAATCACATTGCGTCCCTCAAATCACTTATGCTGACTCCCCCTTGCTCACTACATTGAAAAAATCTTCCCTCAATTTATCTACTTAATGGTCGCTTCAATAGATTAACATTAAATAATACATTCTCAACTATAAATGTTTACTCAGTTAAAGTCTCGTTATTTCCCAAAGATGTAATTTACATTCCCACACACCAATACATTGTGGTAATTTTTTTTTGTAAACTGATTTGTAAAATTTTCATACATCCTTAAGTGTTATGCATACCACTTTACCTCCTCCGCATACTGAGTGGAGGGTATAGTTCATGACTCACTACCTCCGCGTACTACTACTATTTTCATGTATCTTACTACCCCACCATGTACTTCCCTTCTCTTGTGTGTACTTCCCGGCTCTGCGTACTGCCTCCGTGAAAAACCTTCTGCAATCAACCCCTTCTTTGTGAATTGCTTCTGCTCCATATACATCCATGAATGCTCCACGTAATTACTTGCTCCACTACATAATACAATATCTTCCTCCACAAAATTCACTCTCTTCCATGGATTGTTTTCCCTCATGTAGATGGTTCCCTCTACATACCTTTTTCTCCTCTCGGAACCACTTCCAACTTTATGGGATTCAATCCTTGAATTTTTATCTTTCTTATCCAACTATTTAATGAAGTGGATTACTTCCCCTCATATAGGAACTAATGGATCTAAAAAATCCACTAAACCAATACTTACCAAATCCATGATTTTGGTACCGCATGCACCATGTACCAATCCTATTTAACATACTACAGTGATGTTGCAAACCATCAGCATTTCTCTCAACTCAGTTCTTCAGAGCAAACCATCACTGAAAACTGATTTTTGTTCCTCAAACCGCTTTGCATACAGTTTCTTATGTACCGTACATGGTCCTCAAACCACTCTCAGAAATGGTACATGATCCATGTCTCAGGACATGCTGTTCTCTCCCTATGCAAAATTACTTCGTCATTCTTCAAGACATACATCACCACCTACGATATAACCTTCATCCGCAATCGTAAGACCACATCACGTGAAAACTCCCTAGTTATCTATGTGGAAATTGAAAATAAACACAAACCATACTACAATATAATAAATATATAACCTTGGTTCCAAGAAGAACATCATTGATAAATAATTTTATATAAAAAACCCATCTCTATTAGAGGATTTTGTGAGTATAGGTTTATATACATACATCTTCATGAGATCCATAAATCATTTCCCACATTTTGTTAACAAGAAATACAAACTTCTCCTCTATGTTAACATAGTAATTATGAAATTAAATTGTGAAGAATTTCTCAAAATGAATATTCAATAATCTACTAAAAATGAATACTTTAAATTTCGAGGAGACCTTTTATTCCATGGAATTATTATACCATCTTTGTATTTGAATATTCCACATAAAAAACATCAAATATTTTCACATAGCCAGAAAATGTGACATTCCTTATCCAACACTCACACTTTAAAAATAGCTTATATTGTTTTTCAATCAATAGAATATTAATCTCAGTATGTATATCTCTTTATATTCATCCATTATCAATTAGTTATTGATAATATCATCATTAAATACCATGAAATATATATTTTTCTTATATCAAATGAATCTACTCATTGAGTCTTTATAGATTATATACCACATGTCTGTTAAAATAGAATCACAAGATACTCATAGTGCCTAAATATTATATGGAATGATTCATTTTTAATATATTATATATCCACCTTCTTCTGAGGTGGTCTTCCATAGTCCATCATTTAAATCCACTAGGGATGCTCAAATTTAGTAAATTTTATTTAACTCAAACTAACTGATTTTACTCATTAAATTTATTAAATGGTGATTTCAAGGTTGAACACATGGAAAGACGCAAGTGTATTTTAATAAATTTTCAATTATTTTTGAATGAGTTTTACTGTTGATGAAAATGGATAAATATATATGTTATAATACAATATGAAAAAGCATGCCATGTTTTTTAAATTCTATGTTAGTGTAATGTGAATTATGAAATTAAGTAGATACTTTTTGTTTGTTGTTAGGATCAACATAAATAAGTTCTTTAGAATTTAAATCCTTTATTCAATTTAAAAATACCACATTTGATATGTTCAATTAATTATAGTTATTAATTAATTTAATCTCTATATACAATTTTAATGAATCTAAACAATGATCATTCAAAATTTTTGATGATTTGTTTATGCATATAAATTATTTATTTATATTGTTGTTTTCCTTTGTCGTGTAATAAAAACAGATAAGACTGGAAAAATAATACATGATATCAATAACCCAAACAATATAAAAGAATAGAAAAGTAATTCACATGCACACTTTGCCCTTAGTTACATCATCCAATACAAATTTGGTATTACCCCCTCATTCGTTTTAAGAGAGTTTAAATGTTTAACAACAAAGAAATTAATTTTTAATATAATGTCAGAGTATCCAGGATGAAGACTCTAAAAGTAAAGCACTTCAATTTCAAGGTTATGATTCGCTCTTAAAATCCTTTAGAGAACCACAAAATCATTTTATTTTAATGTTAAAATATATTCAAGGTGTTATAAATTATAAAAAGAATTCTTTATATGTAGCCAAGTCATCTTAATGGATTTTCATACAATTATAATTGGAACCCATTCAATATTTTATTAAATTTGATGTCTAAAATTTTATCTATAACTTTCAATTAATAAAAAAATATGAATATAGAGAAAAATTGGGGTAAACTTCAATTTGATTCCAATCATGGCCTGGATTCCAGAACAAATGATTTCCAAATTTCACACTCTGAATTGGGTATAATGGTGTGAATCCCAAATTCCCAATTCCATTTTAGTCATTTTCACTTATATCCTTAACTTAAATCTTCAAATTCATTCTAAAAACATATAAAAACTTTTATTATACTCTTAAATCGTGAATATTGATTATATTTACATATTTTCACTGAAACTAATTCAAATATTACTTATCACAACCAAATAAAAAAACATTATAATGACCCATTACAATATTACTCATTATGTGCAGATTTAGTACATAGTAAAAATTTGTACAATGCATAAGATCATAAATCCTTGTGTCTTTTTATATTGGTATATATAACATCAATTTGAATCATGGATACAACCACATTATTGAAATCTTTTGTAACATGCTTCTAAAATTCCACAGATTTCTAAACTCAGTGGGATAACCTAGGGACATGAATTTGAAAACAGTTACATAAAAATCCTAGTAAGTAATTAAGAAGAGAATAACATGATGACTGTAACACATTTTACTTATATATATATATATATATCAATAATAGAGGAAAAATCATAGAATAATAACCTTTAACAATGAGTCATTATATTTCTTGATAAAAAAGGAACCATTGGAATGTGGAAACAAAATATAACATAACATCATAAGAATAAGTCATCTTTTACCACCAATACATAATAACATAATGAATTCATGTGAACCTTGTATTCATCATACATGGAAGATAATAACTCAAGGTTAATTTCCAATACATTATATCATAGTGTTCCCAGGATGACCTCACATTCCGCAAACATTGCATATCATAAGTTACGGTTAACAACCATGACATAAAAAATAGCGTTTTGGGGATAACCTCATGTGAATCATACATGGCATGTCTTAAGTCATGTTTAACCACCATGAAATCAAAACATAGCGTGTTTAGGATAATATCACATGAACCATAGATAGTGTCTTAGGAGACTAAAACATTATGCATTGTATTGGATAACTATCTTAGTGCCCCAATTCATAACCATATATTATACATAAATAAGTGTCCCACATAGATCATATAACATAAGAATTTATTTCAAAACATTTAACCCCAGTATTGTGGTGTGATATTAAATATAATGAATTAAACAATCAATTATCTACAGTCCCAAATAGGTGAATATCGTTGAGTGAAAAAAGTTATGGTTATACACATCACAATATTTTTCCTAGAATATCACAAGGTAATTTTGGAAGCATGAGGATAGAATATAAAAGTTCAAGGGAGGTAATAATGAGAGTGAAATTGGTCTCTCATATCTTGGTAATAATTTTAGTAATAAAAATATTTAAGAACATAATGGAACATGATAAATTGGGAAATAAATATAATTTGACAAAATAAGTGTCTTGGAAAAAAATGTTGGCATGGAAAGTAGTAGTGAAATTTTGGTAGTAGGATCACCATACTTAACGATTCGTAAAACATATTAATGATAAATAAACGGGTATATCATAATTTTTACATTAAAATTATAGTATGTGGGATTTTTAAAAACATTTTCCTATATTATGAATTATAAATCAAAGGCATGCAATTAGAAGGTACTTGAATGGAGAAGAATAAAGAGAGGTCCCTAACTAAATTTCAGCATAGTAACAGATTTGGTTAATGTTATAATGATATAGAACAAAAGATATATAATTATAATACAATAAATTGGATAGTAAAGTTATATATATAAATTATTAAAATGATATTAAACTATTATTCAAAAGGAAAAATAATTAGAGGAACTATGAATGGAAATTAAGAGATACATATCACTTTATAAATTTCAACATAGTAACGGCTTAGTAATATGTTGCAATGATAGGTGATAAATTATATTTAACCATAAAACACTTGTTTTATAGTAAATGGATATTTATAAATGTGATAAAACATATATAATGAATATAAAAAGGTTAAATAAAATGAAAAACCATGAATGGAAATGAAAATGAATAGATCCCTTGCATTAAATAATAGTTTCCAAAATCATGGAGATGTAAAACATAGGACCTTTGAAAAACCATTTATAAATTATGAAAGATAAATAGATATGTTAAATGGGTTTTAATTAATGTCTTATAAATTTTCAATTTATCAGATTTTTGAGATTTTCTTGTATGTGATTAATTGTAGTTTATTTAACTATATAAACTACAAACTTTTGATTTTAATCAATTAAAACCATTTTTATGGACCATTAAAGTGTCGTAGAGAATTTTTGGATGCGATAGTCCTTTAAAAACCAATCCATACACTCTTGCCTACCCAATTAATGCACATAATCTAAAAATAAATTTTATATCAAAAATCCCATTTGGATGAAAAAAATAATAAATATTTAATTTAAAATTATATTTTGAAAATTAATTTTCATTAAAATTAATTGAAATTTATATTAAATAAATCATTTAATAAAATTTTATCTTATTCTGACATAATAATAATGTAAAAAACTATTCTCATAAAGTGAGAATTTTCACTTTTTTAAAAAACAATAAACTTTTTCAAAACAAATCAAAATATTTCACAGTAAGATAATATTGACGTGATTAATAAAAAAATGATTTCTATTTGATGAAAATATTTTTTTTACATACGATAATATATATTTTTGAATAAATAGTTATTATAAGGAAAATTAATTACTCAATAGAATAGAAAACTTTCAAACAATAACAAAAATTACTTTAGAATTAGTTAAAATATATTATCATTTAATAAAATTATAATATTATTCCTTGAAATAAAATTTTAGTTCATACATCCACCTAAAAAATATTTTAATATAACGTGATTTATGTTTCTAAATACAACAAATGTTTATTAGATACATTAATAATCATGATGATCATTTAAATGTGTCTACAAAACTGACAACAATGATGACCAATGATTTTGTTTATAAATATTGATAATGATAGGAAAATGTATTATTTTAAAAAAATATTTATGATAATATTTCCTTTTAAATAAAGTATATTTATAAATTTTCATCATTTTCTTCGATTCGAAACAATGTTTAATATTGTTTCCAACAAATAATTTTGTATTACTAACTCTCTATGTCCTTTAATGGAATTATTCATGGGTGGGATGAAAATAGGGGATCTAGGTGATATAATAATTTATATTTTACATCATTAACTTTCTTTTGGTCATCTATTTTTCATTTTTTTTACTAATAATGGAAATTATTTTAGATTTAATATGAATTTCCTAAATAAATGAAATTAATTATTGATGGATTATAATATGTTTTTTCTTTTATTTCCCCTATTTATAGAAGTTCATGTAAACACATGGTGTAAAATGTTATTATATAAATTAAAAATATGTGTTTGTGGTTATATTAAAACATTAATTATAAAATAATATTCCACTTAAAAACATACATGTATTTTATATGTGTTTCAATCTCACCCCCTCTCATAATGACATTTATCTCCCAAAATTTAATCTTTCTATACATCAGATAACTCTAAATGTCATATTACAACATTCAATATTGACGTTCTTCATTCAAAATAAAATAAATTTATTACATTCACATAACATTAATATTAAATTTTAAATTAATCCTAAAATAATTCAAACTTTGAAAAATATATTCAGTCTTGGTGTCAACCATAATGAGTTGGGGTCCATGAATGAAAATGGCCCCTCATGGAATTTTTATTATATAATATTTATTTATCTAATTGAAACTATATTAATTTTGAGTATATTGGTTAAAAAATAGGCAACTAATTAAAAATGATTTATTATTAATATATAATTTCAGGACATCCACCTAAACTAGATTTTAATAAAATATAATTATATTTTGTTCTTTAAATAATTCAAAATTTAATTTGATTTGTTGGAAATACTTAAATTTAAAATATGATACATATTGGATGCAGATGGGTCACCCTTTTACATAAATACAACATAATTTATATGTTCATCATATGACATACATAGGTTCAACATATCGAAAATATCCTCATAGAACCTTCCACAACTAGTATTGTAGTAATATTGAGAATATGTGATTTTACCATATAAAAACCGTGATTATAAAAATGGGAAATGGTAAAGGTATTGCTGTCCTTGTAGTGTTTTTTACAGGTAGCTTTGTCATTTAAAAGAAATTGAAACAATATGAGCTTGAATTATAGATAATCCATGAAAGTAGATCTTCATGAGTAGATAAAAGAGTTGGTTGTGATCTTTATCCTTATATATTTGAAAATTTAATTAATTCATTTTGAAAAAAATATAATTACTTTGGAAATGACGTCCAGAACCACCTAATCATAATGAAATAAAATACCACTTATTTCTAATCATTAAATAAATCCAATTTAGCTTACTGTGAGTCATCAACCACATCTTAAGAGAACAAATTATATAAATTTATGAAAAAATAAATTATAAATGTCTGAGGTGCCCAATTTGTTTACTAGTCTTCTTTAAGGTCAATCTTTATCACTCAGGGATGAAACTAAATTTTATTATAGTGGGTTTTCAAATTCTGTTAACCTAATTCATTAAATAAATATACCAAAAAATTTCTTGAACATTCCAAGAAATTATTCAAATCAATGCCTTTAAATTGTACCATATCCACTATCCATAAAATTAAATATCATTTAAAATATTCATTAAATAAATAATCTATATATTTTAATTTATATTATCCATGATATATTTTAAATCATAAACTATTATGTAATTTTTCCCTTTATAATAGTTTACAATAAACATGTGAATTTACAAAAAAAAATATCCCTTAGGAATATCAAACGCGCTGTCTAGCAAGGGTAATTTTAATGCACTAGTACATGATTGAGTCAAAATTAATATATTTTTTTTGGGTTTCACCTGTAGGTATAACTATGATATATCAAAATCCACCTGTAGTATCTAAAAACAGGTTTATTTTTATATTTTCTACTTACTCTATACAATAACAAAATTTTTGGATGTCTTATGTTTATTATTATTCTTAAATAGTTTTATATTGTTTTTAAAATCTTATTGCCAAAAATAACTAGACATTACTATGATACTATGAATAACTATCCATAATAGTATTACACAATAAGTAATAATTTATTACATAAAATAACACTTAGTGAAAAAAATATGTTTGAGAAGCCTAGTTTATTTTGTAATTAAGTATATATGACATTTAATTGATATATGGATACATAAAAACTATTTTAACCATATATAACTTGTCTCTAAAATTCCATATATTTTAAAATTTCACAGGATAAGTTATGGAGATACCTAAGAAAGGAGTGGCCTATAAAGCCTAGTAAGGGAATAAGAAGAGAATAACATGATAAAAGGAACACATGTTGTTCAATAAAAATATTAAGGGGAAATGAAAAATAAGAGAATAATAACTCTAAAAAATGAGTCTCTATATAGTTAGATATCTTAAATAAAGAATGGTATTTTTAAAATAAAAATAAACATAAAATTATAAGCATAAGTCATGGTTAACCACTAAGATATAATATTATAGTGTTCATGTGTAAACCTACTATCCAGTATATAATAAAAAGAATAAGTAAAAATTAACCAGAAATATATCATAACATAGTGGTATTAGGACAACATTATTTTCACTATACAAGGAATATCATATTTCAATGATAACCACATGGATAACATAACATATGGTGCTCAGGGTAACCTCTTATGCACCATACATGGAATATAAAAAGTAAATGATAACCACCAAGAAATAATAAATCAATTTTATTTTGATAAACTCTCATTCACCACAAT
Source organism: Viscum album (assembly GCA_963277665.1). NCBI lineage: Eukaryota > Viridiplantae > Streptophyta > Magnoliopsida > Santalales > Viscaceae > Viscum > Viscum album. The sequence goes on from OY728158.1 coordinate 440,661,612, forward strand.
TATAATATCTTGAGAACAAAACATTACCCAATGAAATAGAGAACTATATGGGAACATCCATTCAGAATCATATCATGTGCAATCATTAGTGTTCCTTGTAGATCATATAACATAGTCATATTGCTCATCACTTATAACCCCTTTATTGAAAAGTGAGGTTAAATGAATGGAAGTACCAATTAAATAAATTATAGGTAAACCTAGGAAAATAATCATGATTGGAATATGTTTTGGGTATACACATCACAATGCTTGTCATGGAAAATAGAAGGAAAATTTTGGCAGATTAAAACGGGAATATAAAGGATCATTAGAAGGATTAATGACAGTGAAAGGGGTATCTAATAACTTTTCCAAATTAATGGGAAGTAATATAGATACTTAATAACATTATATAACCTTAAAAATATGTAATTAAATGGAAAAAAATAAAAAATGGTTTTTGAATAAATTTTTTTAATGAAAAACCACAATGGAATTTTTGTAGCATAACAGCCTTACAAAAAGATTTATATAATTTTTTAACGAGATAGAAAGGTATCACTAATAATTTGTACATAAAAATTAATCATTGAAAGACGCTTAAAATTATATCCCAATATTATTAATTGAAAATTAATTTCATAAAAATAGAAGTTACATGAATGAAAAAAAGAGAGTGGTCCGTTATTAATTCCAGGATAGTAGCAGCTTTGGTAATGGTAATAAAGACTGGGGATAAATGATATCTAGTCATAAGAAAATAAATTTCAAATTTAAGGTTCATTTATAATGTTTTTTATTTATATCCAGTTAATATTGAAGTTGATAAATACAAATATGAAGCTTGAATGTAAAAGTAGAGAGATAAAGAGAGAGATCCCTTAGTGAATTTTGGCATAGTTGTGGCTTAGGTAAAGTTAATAAGGAAATGTGATAAATGATATATAATTGTAATTAAATATATTTCATAGTAAAGAGAGATATATAAAGTCATTAAAACTGATAAAATTATTATTTTAAAGTACAAATACAACATATAATATTGAATGGATAAGAAGATGAAGAGATCCCTTACCGTGACGATTTACTTCCTAAATCATGGAGAGGGAAACATTAAGACCCTGGAGACATAGTGGGAAAATCTATAATCATATAGATAGATTTTAAATTGTCATAATTTCATGTTATATCAATTTTGAGTTTATAGGAGTGTGTAAAACGTTTTATTTATTCATGAGGAGGGGTTGGTTTTTAGTGGTTACATATTGGTTATTTTACTAAAGAAGCATACCCCTAGTGACTCTAAATAGGTAAAATATTTTTATATACCATTAATGTGTGTAATGGTGTGGTTTTATGTTCAATTCCTTCAAAAACAAAAAATTTCTTCCATCCTACCAAATTAATGCACAAAATCAAAACTTATTTTATTTCAATAATTATTGTTTTTTTCAAAAAAAAGTTTAAATTTGTAAATTAATGTTAACATTTATTAATTAAATTTTAATTAAGTAAAAGTTTTCATTAAAATTAAATTAATTATTACCTAATAAATATGTCATAAAATCATAGTTCTCATAAAGTGGAAATTTTACTTTTTTGGGAAAAAATCTACTTTTTGTTAAAATTATAAAAAAACATGCTAATATTATTTTGATATGAGGATTAAAAATTTGACCTTGATTTCATGAAAATTACTATATATGTTTGAAAATTTTAATTTATAACTAAGATATTAGGATGAATAAAAAGTACAAATAAGAATAATAATTCATACCATTATAAAAATTACATTGGGATTCTATAAAATTTATTTTCTTTTAAAAATATTTTTTAAGAGTATATAATTAAATAATTATTTTATTATTTCTGCATAACTACAATTTCAAAATAATTTGTTCATAATCTCCAAAAATATTATATTTTGTATTATATCTTTAAATAAAAATTATAATCATTAAAATGTTTTGACATAACCAAAAAATAATAATGACCAACTATTTTGTTGATTAATAAGTATAATGTTGATCAACTGTATTTGTTCAAAAAAACATATACTATGATGATCATATTTATATATTAATATACCACCATTTTTTCCTTTTCATCATCATATTAATTTACAAACAAGGATGAATATTTTTCGAAATTTAATATTGTAATACAAAAACTATGTTTCATTACTAAAGTATTGATTGTGTGTGGGATGGATCTTGGGGATCGAGGAAACCCAATTTTTTTATATTAATTTATTTATTTTTGTTAGTATTCCTATATTTATTATTTTATTATTAATATTAAATGTTTTAGATGAAATAAAATGTTATTAGATAATATGACCAAAGTGTTGATGCTATATATTGTGTGTTCTCCATTACTGTTTCTATTTGTATTAGTTCATGTCAACACATGACATTTGATGTTATTATAGAAATAAAAAATATTTCTATATGATAATAATTAAAAATTAATTTTATAATAAGCGTTATATTAATAATAGTGTTTAATTTTTGGGTTATTTCAACTTGGTAAAAAATTATCACTCTAAATAAAAAATCATTTTATTTTTATATCATCCCAGAAAAAAATTTTCAATTTAATTAAAAAAATTAATTTTTATCTCAAAACTATTTACTTGAAATATTGATTTATAATTTCCCCACACATAATCTCATGCTTCTCTTTAAGAGTGAAATATAAATAAATGGAGAATTATTTTCATCTTAGAAATATTCATAAATCAATGCCAACATAACCATGTGATTTAATGTTGAATTTATTAGTCAAGCATCATATATTTAAATTTATTTAAATCCCCAATTTTCATTGTAAAAAATTTATCAATTTGTTTCAAATATTATATTTTTAATTAATACTGCATTCATATACTTACATTCATAATTTTTGATTAACTATCAATATGCTTTCCATATTCTATTTACATCCATTAGAATTATTTTCACTCATCAGATAAGGTAGAAATATATATGTATATATATATTATCTAACCTCGAGTCATGCTATATTTTACAGGCTTCTAATGTATTTAATTTCTCCTAACATTAGGTATAACTCACAAATAATACTGACTGACTCACCATATTGATCAAACATTTCCAAGGACTTATGTTTGGTGGGAAAATGATAAATAATAATGTAATCCTCAAATAAGGATAGCCTATAAATCATAATGCATGATGATTAATAAAAAATGATTCAAAAGTTATGCCATTAGAAATTTTATTTTCCATCACTTATAAACTCAATAAATGGTATTTAATTAATTAAGTAACATAAATAATGCTTCATCTGTTTTTATTTTCATTTTTCCTTTTTCTAAAAATATGATTTTATAAAATTATCAAATCCCCTAACAAACCTCAAATCATAAATATTTTTATCATAAAATGGTTATTTTTGACCCTCCCGTACATATCACATTTTTTCATTTTGTATTGATATATTTTTGAGAGAGTTTGAAAAGAAGTATAATAAATAAAAATTCACGAAACATTCCAATATTTCTTGAAAAATTTCCCACGCTTATATATCTGAATATAAACATCCTAATTAAAATGGTTTTATCTCCCATACACAAATATTTTTTATAATCATGAAAAATACATATATTTAGATATGAAACGATAACATAAGATATGGATGTAGATCTTCCCTAATAGTGATGTTCATGGATTCAACAGTATTTAGAAGGAATATTATAAATGTAGGTCTAAATATATGTAATTAAACAAATATTTCTCAATCGTAATAAATGTGATTTTTTTTAATCATAGGTCTGACTAGGTGTAAATAATGTTCTAGAATAAATCATGTCTATGTTTTAATAAATAATGACAATAATGATGCAAATATTTCGATTAAAAAAATACTTGGTAATGAGAACATGTAAATTGTACATCACTCATAAAAAACACACTGAAAATAAATAAAACAATAATTATTTTATATTTTAAAAGATAAAAAAATAATATAAATTTTAAATCTATAAAAATTAACCAATCTCCGGAATCATTATTTTTCGAATCAAAATCATCATATTTTCCACTAAGAATTTACATCCCCATGTTTCTCTTTAGAATTAATTAAAATTAAAATTTATATTATATTATGATGATTGTCTTGGGAATTAGTTTCCTCATTGATCATAAAATAATGAAAAATTCAAGTTCATGGGGTGAATTTTTAATTTAAACTTCCTAGGAAGAAATGATAAAGATTAAGTGGTAATTGATGAAAATTAAGCTCGTATAATCTTATTGTATAGATGGGAATTGGCTTTTTCCATCAACTTAGATTATTTTCTTCCGCATTTTTGTTTCTCATTTGAACTACCAAAGAAAAATACATTAGTGAATGTGCATACCATTTTATTCAAATTTTAAAAATATCTGGGGGAGAGTTGCTATATGAAAAAATATAAAATTAAAAGTATGTGTCTCCTCCAAAAATATATTTTGTTTAATTTCCTCAAAATAATATATTGAATAATTATCTCATCTAACAGGGGATGGAATGATGTTACCCTTTTAGATTGGAAAAAGGTATCAGATCAACCCTCTACATATGTAGGCACATCTCCTTCAATAGAATACAATTTTACACTCCTAAGGGGAAAAACATTCCCAACCTCCATCGCTGTGATCAAAGAATGGTACCCCAATGATGTAAGGATTACTCTATTCTTCTAGGTCTAACACTAAGAAGTCTTCCATGAATTAAAAACTTTCCACATTGACTCTTTTTTTGTTTTTTATTATAATCATGAATTTTGTTTATAAATATATAAATTGTATATTTTTTATAATTTAGTTATTTCAATTTTTTCCACCAATATAATGTCTTGGAGATATTAGACTCAAAATACCTTAATAATGTTTCGTGGTTCATTTGAACTCGTTGTTGCTTGAAATTCCCAAAATAAACGTAATCAAATTATTTAAAGAGATATATTTCAATAAAAATCAGAGTGTTACATCTGGTTGTCTTTCAGAATTTATATTCACCTATATTTTTCTTGTAATATTTTTTTCTATATTTTTTTCCATTTTTATCAGGGTGTTATCCATTTATTACCTATGTTTATTGAATTTTAGGTGTCACTATAATAATCATCATTTTCTCATTAAAATTTCTTGATATATTTGACTGAATGGAAATACATCATTTAAGAGTGAAACATTTTTTATTTTGATTCACCCTACAGTTTACTTATACTCCATTATATTTTTAGTAGATAGTTAGTACTTAGATAGTAACCCCAATGGTCAAAATGAATGAGGATAAAGTCTCATATATAATGTGTATATGGCTATAGAGTTATGTTACATTTTATGCATGAAAACCCAATGGACATTTTTATAACACTAACTTTTTTGTGGCAACAATACCTTAACATTGTTACCATATTTTTTAATCAACATTATTAGATCCATTAACATACATACCTTATGTTTTTTTTCATCATAGCTTCCATTTTATTGCTAGAACTAACATCTATGTCACCAACCATTCAATGTTGTGGACCATATTGATGTATCGTCATTTTTCTCCTTCCACTTTTTATTATATTATGTTTCTTCTAATCTTATTTAGTTTGTTATTACAACAGTCCACTGATTTTTTGTAACATCCCAGGTAAATAAAGAATACAAAATTTTCATATTTATTAATATTTGTGAATTAAATATTAATTTTACTTTAAAGGGGTTGCTATGTTCGATACCGTACCCGATAAGGAACAAAGAGTTTCTTTGAAATCTTACATTGCATAGTAGTAATAAAATAATATTATTTTAAATGGTAGTTAACACATAGCCGTTGTATTGGTATGAATGAATAGAGTCAACTAAAATATGATTATATATGTTTGTTAAATGTTTTTACATTTATACAATAAAGGATAAAGGATTAAAATATGAAAAGAATTCAATTTTAGGCATATATACTCTAATTTTCACTAAAGGTCGACTTATCGCCTTTTCATGGAGAACCTTCTTTAAATATAGTTTTGGTCACTAATATACTTTATATTGGACCAAATATAACACTTCTTTAGAATCGGGACATCAAAATTTACATTTTGTAAATTTTTGGTATTTTTCTGATAAAGTTCATTTTTTAATGAATATTGAAAAATGTTTTATTTTAATTCAAAACCTCTTTTTAATAAAATTTAATTATATGATTAGTTTATCTTTTTAATTGGTTTTAAAGTAAAATTAGAATATATTTTTACCATTTAATCCAATAGTGTTCGTTGGAATTAATTTCACTTTGAAATCGGACTTAAACTAGTGTCAATCTTTTGGTACTTTTTGTTTCATAAAAACACGCTATTTGTTTTGACATCGGGAATTAATTATTAAATTAATTAATGAAACTTATATGTTTTGAAGTTTGTAAAATAGACATCATTTTTGAATTTGTAATATCAAATATAGCTTAGGGTGAAGTTTTGGTATTTTTCTGAAAAAACTTCAATTTTTGATGAATAGTGAAACCACTAAGTGGTACTTATAAAAACTGATTTTCAATTTAAATGAAATTTTACCACCTATGTGTTTTGAATTTAAAAAATAAGTCATACATGGTTTTCACTAATATGTAAAATGTGGTTCAATGGGATTAAAATAAATTTTTTGTGAATAGTAACTTTTATGTTTTTAATCACGATTAGGGGTAATTAGTGTAGTTTAAAGTAAAAATAGTATTTTAATAATAGGAAATGACCTAGACACATGTTATACCCTTATTGGATGTGTCATGGCCGACACATACAATCCATGGGTCAACTTGGGGACCCCATGGTGCCACTTTGGTAGGAAAATGACATTAATACCTTTTTATTTAAAGTTAAAATAAAAATGTCACAAACATGAGTTGTTTTACTAAAACAATTCTTAGATGGGGTTATACAAGTCATAATTTCGACTATAAATATTCATTATAAAGATAAAAAGATTTCCTACATCATGATATATGTTTTATAATTTTTAGACATTGAATAAATTAAATTATTTATGACACCATGATGATGCAGCGATTAGATCATTATTTAACGATTTAAATAAAATGAAAAGATAATGTAAAATATAAGCCCTACACATGTCAAAAACCTATTGGATGGGTGTATTTCGAACTCCTATCACGTTATAATCTAAATAAATAATTGTGGGACCCTTTTTATCCGAAAATAACTTTTTATTAAAGTATATTTTCTTAACTTTCCAAGAGTGCCCCTCCTCACCTCTTATAAAAGGCCCCCACCTCTACCTCCTTACCCACACCTCTCAAGCCATTGGATCGGACAATATCTGCTATTTTTGACTCTACACATCCCTCTCTTACTCCTAGATTCCTCACTTTGGACAGAAGTCTACCCAAGGAAGCCTTTGAGCTCAAATCTAAGAGAGTTACCCGATTTTAAGGTAATGTCTTCACTTGTGTTCTTGCGTTTTATTTTGCTTCTCCAACCCCCTAAACTTTTTTTATTAATTTATTTTTTAACAACTAAAGTATCTTCAATATACTAGGATGTTTTTATAAGAATAATTAGAGATACAATTACACACACCTACATCTAATGGTTAATGAACATATTGTTTCTGTGGATGGCAAATTTATGCCTCACGAAATGATGATTGTTTAATATTATTCTAACACCTTCAAAGGTGGCCATTAAGATGTCACTATATTTATATATGATATATAATATGTTTATGTTTTTCTTAAGATTTTGTATTTTTCATTTATGTCATGCCTTTGTGGCTTCCATTGTGGGTATACGTGATATCTTCATTTTAGGAAGTGCGGACTACTGCCCCCTCAAAGTGATTTGATTTGTTAATGCCATATGTGGGACAAATAAAGGATGGATTTAATGTTGTTATATATGATGTATGTTACATATGAATTGTGAATATAATTATGGAATTAAAATATACATACCTCTCATTTAGTTTTAATTCCATTAATATGACATAGAAATGAAAGTAGCGTTCATGCGTACGTACGGCTTACCGTCTCCATGAACAGTGCATTTCATTTCTTACCTAAAATGATTATGTAATATTATAATTATATGTATATTATGGATATATATGATATATATGATATCCAATTCATGAATATAATTGTGGATATAATGTACCTTTGACCACATGAACAACATGTAATTGTAAGAAGTCCACTTTCGACATAAGAACCAAATATAGAAAAAACAATCATTATTAACTTAAATGATTAAATAATGTTTATAACATGGTAATAAGTGATATAAAAGTAATAATGAACTTGTAAAAGGTTCTTAAGCAAGTTTAAATTAACTCATGTTTGTTATTCAGTATGTTAAAGAACGATCGAGTCAAGTCGGACCCGGGGTAAGGGACTTCGTCTCAACCTCCTTTCATTGAGACATATTTCATTTTATACACAACTTTAATTTATATAGTATATAAACCCCTTTGAATTTTACTTTTATACAAAAGGAATCTTTTTCTATGAAGCGTTTTACAAAATGACAAAAAATAATGTTTCTTTTAATGTACGCGGTGACAACGACCTTTTCTGCCGCCGCGAGTATTATTTGGTCTTTGGATTCCTCAACAAGACGTAATGTTTTTTTAAAATTAAATAAATAACATATACTGTTTTTTGTATTTTTTTATTTAAAAGGGGTTTTATAATGGATTTTTTATGTCAATATATTTAAGTGATATATTGTGATCAACGTGTGGAAATGTTTTCTTTCCATTATATTTGTTTTATGTCTTATGATTTTATAATGGTACTTGGACATTTGATGGGTGGTTACGTGATAAAACATATGATGGGTGGTGCTGTGAATACCAGGATAGGTGGTTACGTTATAACCTCCAATGCATTGGGTATGGAAGTCGGCCATATGGCTATTCGATTAAGTGATATGTGTGGACGTCGACCATATGGTTATTCCATTTTAGTATGTTTATGTCCCAAGTTACCATTATATGTTATGTAATCTTTATATAGGTTTTATGGTAATATTTTGGTTACAAAAGGGTAATTAATGATCTTTTTTTCAGTGAAGAGTTTTTACTACATCATAAAGGTGAAATGTATTACTTTGATAAAGTATATATGGGTTACTTGTTGTTTTGAAAAACTAAAAAATTTCATTCATTGTGTATCCCTTACTGAGCTTTTTTATGCTCCCCCCATGTTTTTTTGAAATGTTTTTCACAGGACTTAATGTGGAATAGGGTCATGGATGGGATCAAGGGAAAGTTATGCTATCTAAAACATGGAACTAGACATGTTTCTTTTTAAGAGTTTTTATTCTATGGAAACTTAGTAGAAGTTTCTACTTTTTAATCTTTTGAGATGTAATAGTTATGTCCTAATTCTCTTAAAATCTAAACCATGAAAATATCCTCAATGTGAATTATTCATTTAATTCAAAATTAAGTAAGGTTTAAGGTTGGGGCCTTATAGTTGGTATCATAGGTCGGTTTAGACAACTTTAGGAGTTATAATATTGTTAAATTATAAATTAATTTATTGTATGATTGAAATGATATAGCATTTAAAGATTACCATGTTGCTTCGCCTAAGATATTTCTATGTTCAGAATGGTTTTCCGCAGAGGAAAAATAGCAGCTATATTGGGACGACATCAGGAGGAAGACAACCTTCCAAATCGGCAACCCGAGATGGTCGGAATTGGAGCTGAACAGTTTGTTGCATTGATGGCACAATTGATGCAGGCTATAAATGGTGGTGGTATCCATGCACGAGATCAGCCAGATCAACCATAGAGGAACATGTTAGTGGTGGAACATTTCATGAGGCAACATCCCCCATCATTCAGAGGATCATCTGACCCTGTGATAGCTGAAGGGTGGATTAAAGCACTGGAGAAGATTTTTTATGTCATGGGGTGTTCAGAACATCAAAAGGTTAGTCTTGTTGTTTACTGTGTTGAAGGTGAAGCTGATCAGTGGTGGTCGATGGTGAAGAATATCAGGGATAGTAATGAGATTGATGATCTTCACTGGGATAAATTCAAAGGTATGTTTCTTGAGAAATATTTTCCTAAGGTGGTTCGTCTTAGGATGGAAAAACAATTTCTAGAGTTGAGGCAGGAGGATGACTCAGTGGCTGCTTATGAAGAAAAGTTCACTCGACTATCAAGGTATGATCCAAACTTCATACGAGATCTTAATAGTGAAATCAACCATTTTTACTCTGGGTAAAATCCAATGTATCGAAGGGCTTTAGCATCTCGTGAGTTCAAAATTTATGAAAAACTTGTTCAATGTGCGGAGAAGGTGGAAATGGAGTTTGCCGATGATCAGGTGTTCTTTGACAAACAATAGAATAAGAGGTCCAGTTGGTAGGAAAAAGGGAAGAATTAATCAAAGAAGCAATGAGGTAAGAAAACCAAATATCCATCCTCTGAGAATTGTGGTAAAATGCATCTTGGAGAATGTTTATCCATGTCTAGAAAGTGCTTTTGATGTGGTATGTTTGGTCATTTTTCTCGTAACTGTAAGGAAGATGATCAAGTGGGAAATGAAAAGTTAGCGGTAAGATGTTTTAAGTGTAATGCAATGGGTCATTATGAAAATGAGTGTCTAACGAAGAACTCAACTGAGGGAAAGCATCCAGACTACAAGCAGAAAGGGGTGGAAAAATCCTTTGCAACTACTTCAGTAGATGTTGGGCCATCGAATGAAGTAGTATCAGGTACACTGTTTGTTTGTTCAGATTATGAAAATGTGTTGTTTGATTAATGGTCTACACATTCTTTCATTTCTGAGAAGTTTTCTAGTAAATTGGGAATTCCATCTCAAGATATGAATCCTAAACTTATGGTAAAAACACCCGGAGGAAACATTGAGACAAAAAGAAATTATAAGAACATTCCTATCTTTGTGTGCAGAAAGAATCTACCAGCAAACCTTATTGTTTTTCCTCTAGTAGAGTTTGATGTTATTTTGGGTATGGATTTGATTTCTGTTTATCATGCTAAGAATGACTTTAGAGATAAAATGGTTTCTTTTCAGAAAGATTTTTAGTTTGTGTACAATAATGAACACTTGATTTTGATAACATATCAGGAAGTTGAGAATCTAGTAAAAGATAGAAATGAATGTTACATTGAACATATTATTGAAAATAAAGGAACTGTTCAGATAAATGATGTGCCAGTGGTAAATGAGTATCTTGATGTTTTTCCTGATGAGTTTCCTGGTATAATTCATGATCGGGAAGTTGAATTTACTCTTGACTTAGTTCCTGATTATAAGCCAATTTCAAAACCCCATTATCGAATGGCTCAATTTGAACTTTTAGAGTTAAAGAAGCAATTGCAGAATTTATTAGAAAAAGGATTCATTCGACCTAGAACATCACCATGTGGTGCTCCTATCTTGTTTGTTAAAAAGAAAGATGGTTCAATGAGACTTTGCATTGATTATAGAGCCTTGAATAACATTACTGTTAAGAACAAGTATCCTTATCCTCATATCAATGATTTGTTTGATTAGCTCCAGGGAGCTCAGTTTTTTTAGAAGATTGACTTGAGGTCGGGGTACCATTAGTTGAAAGTAAAATAAGAAGATGTTCCAAAGACTGTGTTCCGTACTAGATATGTCAATTATGAAATCGTAGTTATGCCTTTTCGGTTAACCAATGCACCTGATATATTCATGGACCTTATGAATAGAAATTTCCATGAGTTCTTGGATAAGGTTGTGGTTGTTTTCATTAATGATATTTTGGTGTTTTCTAAAAGTAAATAGGAGCATGAAAGTCATTTAAGGGTTATCTTGTAATCCTTAAAAGAAAAGAAACTGTATGGAAAATCTAGCAAGTGTGAGTTTTGGTTACAAAAAATTTCATTCTTGGGTCACATTGTTTCAAAAGATGGCATAACTGTTGATCCTGCTAAAACAAAAGTTGTTGAAGAATGGCCAAGACCCACAAATGTAATCGAGATCCGTAGTTTTCTTGGTTTGGCAGGTTACTACCGAAAGTTGGTTGAAAATTTTTCACGGTTATCTAGTCCAATGAATAAGCTAACTCAGAGGGGTATTAAGATTATCTAGATAAAAGAATGTGATGATTGTTTTCAGGAGTTGAATAAAAGATTGGTGAATGCTCCAGTTGTGGCACTTCCTTCCAGGAATGGTGAGTTTGTTATCTAAAATGATGCTTCATTGAAAGGACTTGGTTGTGTCCTTATGAAAAATGATCAGGTAATTTCTTATGCTTCACGTCAGTTGAAAACTCATGAGGTAAATTACCCTACACATGACTTGAAATTAGCTGCTGTTGTTTTTGCTCTAAAAATTTGGAAGCATCATTTGTATGGGGTAAAGTGTGAAATATATACTGATCACAAAAGTTTAAATTATATATTCACACAGAATGAATTGAACACGAGACAGAGGAGATGGCTAGAATTAATCAAGGATTATGATTGTAAAATTCATTACCATCCGAGAAAAGCAAATAAAGTGGTTGGTTCTTTGATTTGAAAAAGTAATGTTTCATTAACCATGATACGTTTGGAACGAGATCCTTTGGTTTTTGATTTGATGAACTTTGACATGAAAGTTGTTTGTGCAGGAATTACTTCTATTTTGTTTCAGGTATCAGTGAAATCTTCTCTATCAGACAGAATCAAGCAATCACAGAAGTAAGACAGTGAGTTGCAGAAAAAGGGAGAGCTAGTTCAGAAGGGTACATTTCCTGAATTCAACATTGATAATGATTGTGTTTTGAGATTTGGGAACAGATTGTGTGTGCCTTGTGATTCACAGTTAAAGAGATAATTGTTATGTGAAGCTTATAGTTCTCCGTTTTCAGTTCATCTTGGTAGTACTAAGATATAGAGAGATATGCGGGAGTATTACTGGTGGGATGAAATGAAAGGAGATATTGCTGATTTTACTGTGAAGTGTTTCAATTGTCAGCAGGTTAAAGCAGAGCGGCAGATACCGAAAGGGATGCTTCAGCCTTTACCAGTTCCAGAGTGGAATTGGGAGAATATATCTTTGGACTTCGTTGTGTGATTGCCGAAGACACCTCGAGGTAATAATGCAATCTGGGTTATTGTTGATTGCTTGACTAAATATGTTTATTTCCTTTCTATACGAGATACTTTTTCCCTAGATCAACTTTCCCATTTGTATCTTAAAGAGATAGTCAGGTTACATGGAGTTCCCCTCTCCATTGTGTCTGATCGTGATCCCTGGTTTACTTTTAACTTTTGGAAGGGCCTTCATAAGTCGTTGGGTACTGAATTAAATTTTAGTACTTATTTTCATCCGCAATCAGATCGGCAGTTAGAATGAATAATTCAGACATTAGAGGATATGTTATGTGATTGTTCAATGGATTATCAGGGAAGTTGGGACTAATATCTTTATTTGGTTGAGTTTTTTTTTAATAACAGTTTCATTCCATTATATAGATGGCACCATTTGAGGTATTATATGGGAAGCGGTGTCGAACTCCAGCTTTTTGGGATGAAGTGGGTGAAAGGAAGCTGATGGGACCAGAATTGGTAGAAGAGATAGCAGAAAAAGTTCAGTTGATTCAGAAATACATGAGAACAGCTCAGAGCAGGCCGAAGAGTTATGCGGATAACCGGAGGAAGGATCTATCTTTCGAGGTAGGTGATCATGTTTTTCTCAAAGTCTCACCGTGGAAAAGTGTGATGCGATTTGGTAAGAAAGGAAAGATGAGTCCAACGTTCATTGGACCATATGAAATTCTGGAGAAAGTTGGATCAGTTTCTTACCGAGTGGCTTTACCTCTGAGTTTATCTTAGGTACACAATGTTTTTCATGTTTCTATGTTGTGAAAGTCTATGCCAGATCCATCTCATGTTTTGAGCTCAGAGGTCGTTCAGTTGGAAGAGAATCCCTCTTATGAAGAACAACCAGTCCAGATTCTTGACTAAAGAGAGAAAGTGTTGCGAAATAAGGTAATTCACCAGGTAATGGTTTTGTGGAAAACCATATGGCTGAAGAGGCAACATGGGAATCTGAAAATTCTTTGAGGGATAAATACCCCACTTATTTTGATAAGTGAATAAAATTGTGAGGATGCAATTCCGAAAAGTGGGGAAGGATGTAACATCCCAGGTAAATAAAGAATAAAACATTTTCATATTTATTAATATTTCTGATTTAAATATTAATTTTACTTTAAAGGTGTTTCTATGTTCGATAGCGTACCCGATACGCAACAAAGAGTTTCTTTTCAAATCTTACGTCGCATACTAGTAATAAAATAATATTATTTTAAATGGTAGTTAACACGTAGTCGTTGTATTGGCAGGAATGAATAGAAATAACTAAAATATGATTATATATGTTTGTTAAATGTTTTTACATTTATCCAATAAAGGATAAAGGCTTAAAATATGAAAAGAATTCAATTTTAGGCATATATACTCTAATTTTCACTAAAGGTCGACTTATCACCTTTTAATGGAGAACCTTCCTTAAATATAGTTTTGGTCACTCTTATACTTTTTATTGGACCAAATAAAACTCTTCTTTAAAATCGGGACATCAAAATTTACTTTGTGTAAATTTTTGGTATTTTTCCGATAAAGTTCATTTTTTAATGAATAGTGAAAAATGCTGTATTTTAATTCAAAACCTCTTTTTAATATAATTTATTTATATGATTAGAGTATCTTTTGAATTGGTTTTAAAGTTAAATTAGAATTTATTTTTACCATTTAATCTAATAGTGGTCATTGGAATTAATTTCACTTTGAAATCGGACTTAAACTAGTGTCAATCTTTTGATACTTTTTGTTTCATAAAAACACGCTATTTGTTTTGACAGCGAGAAGTAATTATTAAATTAATTAATGCAACTTATATGTTATTAATTTTGTAAAATAGACATCATTTTTGAATTTGTAATATCAAATATATCTTAGGGTCATGTTTTGGTATTTTTCTAAAAAACTTCAATTTTTGATGAATAGTGAAACCACTAAGTGGTACTTATAAAAACGGATTTTCCGTTTAAATGAACTTTTACCACCTCGGTGTTTTTAATTTCAAAAATCTGACATACATTGTTGTCATTAAGAAGTAAAATGTGGTTCAATTGGATTAAAATAATTTTTTGCTGAATAGTAACTTTTAAGTTTTTAATCGTGATTAGAGGTAATTAGTGTAGATTAAGGTAAAAATAATGTTTTAATAATATGAAATGACCTAGAAACATGTCCTACCATTATTTTATGTTTCATGGATGACCAATAAAATCCATGGATCAACTTGGGGACCCCATGGAGCCACTTTTGTAGGAAAATGACATTAATATCTTTTTATTTAAAGTTAAAATAAAAATGTTACAAACATGATTTGTTTTACTAAAACAATTCTTTAATGGGGTTATACAAGTCATATTTTTTACTATAAATATTAATTATAAAGATAAAACGATTTCCTACATGGTGATAGTTTTTTATAATTTTTAGACATTGAATAAATTAAATTATTTATGACACCATGATGATGCAACGATTACCTCATTATTTAACGATTTAAATAAAATGAAAAGATAATGTAAAATCTAAGACCTAAACATGTCAAAAACCTATTGGATGGGTGGATTTAGAACTCCTATCACCTTATCCTTTAAATATATAACTGTGGGACCCTTTGTATCCGAAAATCATTTTATAATAAAGTATCTTTTCATAACTTTCCAAGAGTGCCCCTCCTCACCTCTTATAAAAGGCCCCCACCTCTACCTCCTTACCCACACCTCTCAAGCCTTTGGTTCGGCCAATATCTGCTCTTTTTGTCTCTCCACATCACTCTATTACTCCAGAAGCCTCAATTTGGGCAGAAGTATTCCCAAGGAAGCCTTTGAGCTCAAATCTAAGAGAGTTACCTGATTTTAAGGTAATGACTTCACTTG
The DNA here is from genome assembly GCA_963277665.1 of Viscum album. NCBI lineage: Eukaryota > Viridiplantae > Streptophyta > Magnoliopsida > Santalales > Viscaceae > Viscum > Viscum album. The sequence goes on from OY728158.1 coordinate 440,677,557, forward strand.
TGTTCTATTGTGTTATTTTGCTTCTCCAACCCCCTAAACTCTTTTTATTCATTTATTTTTTAACAACTCCAGTATCTTAAATATACTAGGTTGTTGTTATAAGAATAATTTGAGCTACACTTACACACACATACATCTAATGGTTAAATAACATACTGTTTCTGTGGATGGAGAATTTCTGCCTCACGAAACGATGATTGTTCAATATTCCTCTAACACCTTAAAAGGTGGCCATTAACATGTCACTATATTTATATATGATATATAATATGTTTATGTTTTACTTAAGCTTATGTATTTTTTATTTATGTCATGCCTTTGTGGCTTCCATTATGGGCATACGCGATATCTTCATTTTAGGAAGTGCGGACTACCGCCCCCTCAAAGTGATTTGATTCGTTAATGCCATATGTGGGACATATAAAGGATGGATTTAAAGTTATTATATATGATGTATGTTAAATATAAATGATGAATTTAATTCTGTAATTAAAATATACATACCTCTCATTTAGTTTTAATTCCATTAATATGACATAGAAATGAAAGTAGCGTTCATGCGTACGTACGGCTTACCATCTCCATGAACGGTGCATTTCATTTCTTACCTATAAATGAATATGTAATATTATAAATACATGTATATTCTGGATATATAAGATATATATGATATCCAAATCATGAATATTATTCTGGATATAGTGAACCTTTGACCACACGAACAACATGTAATTGTAAGAAGTCCACATTCAACTTAAGAACCAAATATCGACAAAACAAACATTGTTAACTTAAGTGATTATATAATGTTTATAACATTTTAATAAGTGATATAAAATTAATAATGAACTTGAAAAAGGTTCTTAAGAAAGTAGAAATTAACTCAAGTTTATTATTCAGGACGTTAAAGGATGATCGAGTCATATCAGACCCGAGGTAAGGGACTTCATCTCAATCTCCTTTCATTGAGGCATATTTCATTTTACACACAACTTTCTTTTATACGGTGTATAATCCCCTTTGAATTTTACTTTTATACAAAAGGAATATTTTTCTGTGAAACATTTTACAAAATGACAAAAAGGAATTTTTCTTTTAACGTACGTGGTGACAAAGACACTTTCCACCGCAGCGGGTATTATTTGGTCTTTGGCTTCCTCAACAAGCCGTAATGTTTTTTTTAAAATGAAATAATACCATATACTATTTTATGTATTTTGTTATTGAAAAGGTTTTTTTATAATGGATTTATTATGTCAATATATTTAAGTGATATATTGTGATCAAAGTGTGGAAATGTTTTCTTTCCATTATATTTGTTTTATGTGTTATGATTTTATAATGGTACTTGGACATTTGATGGGTGGTTAAATGATAAACCATATGACGAGTGGTGCCGTGAATACCAGTATGGGTGGTTACGTTATAACCTATAATGCATTGGGTATGGAAGTCGGCCGTATGGCTATTCCATTAAGTGATATGTGTGAAAGTCGACCGTATGGTTATTCCATTTAAGTATGTTTATGTCCCAAGTTACCTTTATATGTTATGTCATCTTTATATGGGTTTTATGGTAATATTTTGGTTACAAAAGGTTATGTAATGATCTTTTATTCAGTGATGAGTTTTTACTACTTCATAAAGGTGAAAATTATTACTTTGATAAAGTATACATGGTTTACTTGTTGTTTTGAAAAACTAACAGTTTTCATTCATTGTGTATCCATTACTGAGATTTTTATGCTCACCCCATGTTTTTTTGAAATGTTTTTCATAGGAATTAATGTGGAATAGGGTCAAGGATGGGATCAAGGGAAAGTCATGCTATCTAAAACATGGAACTAGACATGTTTCTTTTTAAGAGTTTTTATTTTATGGAAACTTAGTAGAAGTTTCTACTTTGTAATATTTTGAGATGTAATAGTTATGTCCTAATTCTCTAAAAATCTAAACCATGATAATATCCTCAATGTGAATTATTCATTTAATTCAATATTAAGTAAGGATTATGGCTGAGGCCTTATATTTTTCCATTAATGATCCCTATTTTTTTACTTTGATAATTGACCTATTTCCCTACAACATCCTTCAGTCAAATATTTTAATTAACAAAAATAATCATTACTGGGATAAGGGAATGTTCAAATAATTTCATTGAAATACTCTCACATATTATAATGTGATTCATCGTCCAATTGATTATGTTAAAAACATTTAACTGAATATCCATTTAATTTGGTACGGGAATAAATAGGGTGAGACAGTATCTTGAAAACACTTCCAACAATGTGATGTAATGGGATGGTAATATTCTAATCCCTTCACATGATAATTCTATTAATTTAACTATTAAATGTTGTATTCATAATATTTTTATTGGAATTTTTTGAAATTGAAATTTTTCAAGGATTTCATTAATTATCTCTAATTGAATATTTGGATATTTGTGTAATAGTGGAGATAATTAAACACAATTGGTAATCATTTATATTATTGTTGGTTTGATATCAATGTGGTATAATGTGCCATGTGGTACAAGGATTATTTGTTGTAGTCATGTGTTATAGGGTATCCCATTACCAATGATGATTCAACTCCCAAGCACTCTTGTCTTCTTATCTCTGGCATCATGATTTTTCTTCATACTAGCCATTTTCATATTTCCTTTCATTTCATAGACTGCGTTCATGTCTATGGTCATATTTAGTGATTTATTTATCATTATTTTACATAGTGTGTTCATGTATACTAAATTATGTCTAAAATTACTATACATATACCATACATAAAAAGGATCTAAATCTTAAAATTGTAAATAAAAATTTTAAAAATGAAAAACTATTTCTTCATTATCATGAGTAATGGTTTCAGAAATTTTGTCATCCTTATAAAAGTTTTAAAATTATATGTGGAAATAGGATTACATAATTTATATTTAAATCAAGAGAATATGATTAACTTATTATAATAAGTAAAAATGGTGCCTTATGTGAAACTAACGAGATGATACATGTAGATAATTGGATTTTTTAAATGATTAAATAAGCCAGTTTTATTAAGTATGGAAGTGGTTAATGGAAATCATTTTAATTTAATATGATAAAACATGAAATTATTTTTAATTTCCATATTCATTTAATAGGAAATATAGTAATTAAATTAATTTTTCAGGTTTTTTATAGTAAATATAAAGTATACCATTGATATTGGTATCTCCTACCGGATGAAAAATACCCATTTTAATTCTATTACATAGGGTTGTTGATTAATTTAATTTATCAATAATATTATTAAACATTACCACTATAAACTACCCAAATTTCATGTGGAATTCAATGTGATTAGTTGATGGGTTTAAATTATTCTTTCTCATTATTGTTATCAATTGACATATTACAAAAAGATAAATATTATAAAAATAAATTTTGATCACAAAAACATATACATGAAAAAAGAATACAATATTAATTCCCTCATGAAATTCCCCTTTATTTTAATCCTTATACATCGATTTGGAATCACCCACTCATTTATGTCTTGATAGTGTGATATTTTAAGAGTGAAGTAAAAAAATCCTAAAGGAATGGTGATGTAGCTTGGTGGAAAACACAAAAAAATAAAATTTCTTATGAATTAGGGAAAGAATAAATTCTAGAATATCCTTAGATAACTACCCAAAGCTTTTATTTATAAGATAAAATAGAGTATGGATAGATATAAGGATATAAAATCATCCATTCTGTATATCCAAGTAAACCCTAGGTGTTATTGGGCCATTAATTATAGGCCTTGGTCAAATTGTGTGAAAAATAAAAAGTCTAAAATCTATTAAAAAATTCTATGTCGTGAAGAAAAATATGACACTATAAAAAATAAACGGTGGATTCATTTTTATTCCATTAATTTTCTGCCTTTATGTCATGACGTTATCCAAAAAAACTCCCTGAACATGGATTCAAGGTGTGAGACCATGATGCAAAATTCTATTTTTTTGTTCTCGATTCCATGCTCCACATCGATCTGAAAATAATGTATTTGGACATATCACAATACTAATCATATTTTTATATCTTCAATATTGATTATATTTGATTATTTTTCCTTTTAAACCAATATAAATTATACTTATTAAAAATCAATTAAAAAATAGAAAAAAAATTCTTGGATAATAAATTTTATTAAACAAATTTTTTTTATATCAAATGTATATTCATAAAATATAGGAATCCTAATGATATAAATAATGAAGTTAATATTTTTAGAGGTATTATTCTCATTATTGGTGGTCAAATATTCTATTAATATAATGTATTGTACACTTGTTATTTAGTTTGATATTTTTTATTCTTCCATGATCAAGTAAAATCGTAATTGGTCATCCTTTTTTTAATAAAGAGAGCTATTGTACACCTAGTTTCTACACTAGTTCGTATGGACCCTTTATTTTTATACACTTATTGTTGCCACTTTAATTACTATAAAATTTTCGGTCTATTCTATTTTGGATCTGGTATATGTGTACTATACCAAGTAATAATTTTATTAGTAATTTTACCTCATAATATGGCGGATGTTTATGTTTTTAATTATGTAATATATCAATATATTCAACAAAAATATGCATGTGTTAATAACTGATGTTTTCCTTTGCCTAATCCATTTGATAATGACACACTTCTTCAATGGGTATCCGTTCCCACAATATTGGGGGATTCGAAAAATGATCATTATAATATATCCTGAATTTTAATTATATCATGGAATGGTTTTGGATAAGGATTTACTTCATTTTCCATGTATTCAATATGAAATCTATAAAAGGATGTAGGATCCTATTTTTTCATATCAGGAATTCATTCATTACTTTTTTTTAAACCCTCATTAACATTTCCTATATTTATTAGACCTGGGAACCATGTCTTTAGTCATATTTGTTAATATCTGGGAAGATGGAAGAACAAGGTTATAGGCTTGTTGGAATGAATGTACATGATGTGAATTTAATTGATAACATGCATGTAATATATGACATGAATTGGATTTTCTTGACTAAGTTCACAATATAGATTTTCTATCTGGGTGGGGGGGGGAATTTACATGCCATGTAAAATATACATATCATGAATATTTTAGTATTTTTGAAAGAGGAAACCCTCTTCTTTGACAGAGGAACTTTTTCTCCTCCTCCACACAATTCAACCCCTACCCTTGAACTACTTCAAAAACAAATATAGGTTCCTTTTTGGATTCATAATCTTCTCTATGATTATACCCCCATTCATCATGTTGGAATAACATTACTAAACTATTTTATTCAATTCCTTCATTTCATGGTTTATCTCACCATATTTTGTGTTGTTTTGGTGTGATCTAATACAATATATATTTATGGTGGTCGTCTGGATTTCCAATTTCTTCAGTGCTAAGGAAAATTTAGAGAGAAAACTAGATGATTACTCCTCTACTACTATAAGGTAGGTGGTATAGTAATGCCTTATACATGTCTTGTTACATTATATTATTCATCGTGATTCAACATGCAAACTTTCTATGTGTTTCCATAAATATAAACTTTACACCTGTTTATTCTTTTAGGCTTCATATAATGGAACTAGTGACCCCTTTTTATATATACTACTAGTCTCCAAATAATATTTATACCTCTTTAGTTGTGTATGTGAAATTTAATTTTGTATTATAAATTTTAATGTGACAATGATATCTTTCATATATGTTGGAACCTCTTTATGATGTGAGTGTTCAGAAATTTCTTATTTTAATGATCTCAAACCATGATTATTTTAGTAGTAATGATTTAAACGTTTTTTCTAGAATTCTATATGATATCTTACTTTTTATAATTATTTAGATATGTATTGAGTTGAGTCACCACCATCCAGGAGCTACTGCTAAGGCTGAGGTACCACCCATGGAGTAACCGCTAGGTTTATTACCACTAGCCGAGTCACCACTGAGGATGAGATACCACTAATAAAGAGGTATGACCAGGGCCTGTTTCTACCAGACTCTGAGTCACAACCATCCTGAGGTACCCCTAGGTTGAGATATCTCTAGATGTTGAGTCACCACCAACATCATGCTATTATTGTTGTCTAATGAATTTGTTGTTAATGGAACAATGTATATATACATTCAAGGATAAATTATTATATTTAATAATTTGATCAAGTCATTAATAAATTTTCAAATCCTATCAATGGATAGTGGGTCTCCTTCAAACAATGTTATTATATCTATGTGAAGGGTCATCTCTCTCTCTATGATGATGCTGGCCGTCTAACACGTCTATGAGAAAATTTTGCAATTAAATCTCTGTACATGTACTATATTACTATTTCATTTTTTATAGAGATCAATGACATATAATCACCACATCAATTATAGATATTGATTCAGATATTAAAATAGTTCAACTAAAATATTCATATAAATTTCTATGATCCTCTGTTTTGATGAAACTTTCAAAAAGAAAGATTGAACCCTTCAACAAAAGTGATCTAAACATTTCAATAATTCTAAGAATACTAGAATGAGCATCACTATTGATGTGGCTTTAAATTCACCTAAATTTCGACATCATTTATTTATATGTTCAATCATTTATTTAATTAATTTTGGTGATGTTACTAAATAATTTCACTAAAATAATTTCATAGTTTATTTATTTTTAAATAAATTTAGATAATTAATTATATATTTTTTATAATTTTAATTTATCAATGTTGTTATACTTAGTTATTAGTGATTTTTACATTTATTAATAAATTTATCAATTTATTTTCCCTTATTTAACACATTATTTTATTTAATTTTTAATGTCTTATTTTTTTCATTATATAATTTAACTTAAATTAAAATTTTAACTATTTAATTTAATTTCATTGTATTAATTTATTCTTTTTTATTTTAATGTCATAAATTGCTTTAAAGAATCCATGATAAATTTATTAATCTTATATAATTTGTAATATATGTTAGTTTTTCTTTTAATTCTTGTTTAGTTTATTTTATTTTTCTGTTTTTAATTTATTAATTAGTTAAATATTTTAATTTTTAATAATTCATAATTTTTATTTTGGGATTCGTTGATTTAATAAATTGAATTAAGTTGTTATATTCCAATATATTATTTCTTAATATATTTTATTTTATAAAATTGATTATTGATATATTTTTAAGTTCAATATTTGAGTTATTACAAGTGAAATAGTGAAACCAATGATTCGCCGCCAAACACTTGAAATGGTGACCTAATGAGTCACTACCACTTTTTTCCCCACTACCACTCGTACCACTAAGAGTTTTTAAACCCATACCTCCAACAGTGAGTCTTTATTCACCGTCATCCGCAAATTCTTCCCACTACAACCATCAATGCTAGAATTATTCTCCACCGTGAGGAACTAATCCACTTATCTCACCACGCTTGATGCATCCTCCTCTCACACAAAATTAAATTATAACAATCATACACTTTTAAGGAAAAATTTGAGAAACCATGTTCAAGAACAAAAGGATATTATCGATCCATTGAAGTGAAATTGAAGACTTCCATAATTAATTTCCTTATATAGGGTCCATAGGATGTTGTTTACCTACGTGTCTAGGTCCTCCATAAAAAGATCTTCTAACCATAATTCCATCATGTCCTTGGATTGGATGTAATACTCTAAGATGATTTTTCTATTATTGAATCCCCTTACTAGGATCAGGTCCTTGTTATCAATACAGGAGACATGCTCTTCATTGGGGGTACCCTTAGATCCCTTCCCATCATTCATTCAACCACTTATTCGAGATCTTTAATAGCCAGAATTGATTCCACATTACCACTTTTGATATCACAAGAAACTCCCAATGATTTTCAGGCATCTACCTCTACTGAAAGACCACCTTGGAGAGGTGGGGGTCATAATCCTTCTACATGACCTTTGAATTCCTTGCAGATTTCATATACATTAGAAGAGGTAAATAAGATTAATCGTTTTCTCTTTCTAGTTTCCCCTCACTCTCTTACTCTGTTCTGAACATGGATACATGTTACCCTCATCCACATCCTCTATATCTCCTATTGATGCATCCTATACCCCAAATTGTTTGATCTTTCTCTTTACCACCCTTTTGTATCTACTTTTTCCTGCTTCACACTACCAATTCACTAGTAGTGTCTCAACTTTCACCCCAACCATCCTTCCAAAGGCACCTCTAATAGTTAACCAGTGAGACACCACCAGTATAGCAGTTCCTCCATCTTCACACTACCACTGATGGAACTCAACCACTACACAATTTTCTTCTAATAGTCTCTCTCATCGTTCTAATCTTCTTCCACCATTGAGTTTTTCAAATCTTCTCCCAAACACATCATCTACATCCTACGAGAAGGACACTCTAACTCGAACCAAATCAGATCCACTCACTGCCTCAGATTTGGGATGACACCATTATGGAATACTACTAAATATGGGTCAGCACCACAACCTAATGTTTGATGCTTCTAGATAAATCTATCACCACTCAATTAGAACCATTTCGTATCGGCCTAAATGAATGATCTATAGATGATCTCAAACCACAACCACCATCATCAAAGTAAGATTTTGATCCTTTATCATTATCACATGCTATTGTTCACGTAAGAAGAATAGTATGCTACATCCACTACGAGAATGCCCCCACCCCCAAAGATGCTCTAACAGAAAAGGGGAAGAATATATATATACATATTTATATATATATATATACACACAAAAATAAAAATAAAATAAAATAAAAAGTACATAAAAATAAAAAAAAATAAAAAAACATTAATAATAATTATAATAATTTATAATTAATAAAATAAACTATTAAAACCAAAAAATATAGTCAATTAAAAAAATATTAAATAATAATCTTAATAAATTGATATAATACTAATTTATAAACAAAATTAAAATAGATTTAATGTCTTTAATAATAATAATTTTTAATAAAACAGAAAATAACTAATTAGCATAACAATGACTATTAATAATTTTTGAATAATAGTTAGAAATTCAAATTTTTAACTTTATTAACTTAATAAATTTAAAATAAATAAATAAATGTTTTAAATAAATAAATTCACACATAAAAATAATTGATAATAAATTATAATAAATAATTATTAACTAATTAATTTGGGAATTTTATATTAATTAAACAAATAAATGTTTATAAATGTTTAATCTTTTCTTTAAGTATTTACTAAATTATTAATTTTTTTATTTCCTATATACAAAAACCACCTAATGATTACATATAGGTTAAACTCAACAGACCACCTATAGGTCTTTTGATATATTTATGTAAGAGGTTCTTAAGATATGAGTACTTTATAAGATAATTATAAATGTTGTGTGATACACTAAAGGACAATATAAGTCAATGATTGTTATGTGGTGACCAACTAGAGATGGATGAAAATACGAAGTACTTTAAAAATAGAGCAGCAATGGAGGAAAAAGTGGTGATAAACTATTATTCAATCATCTTTTACTCTGGATAATCTAAGAGTCCCACTATGCAAGACCAAGAAAAATATTTTCACATAAGAAGCATGTAGCTAACATCAACATTTTTTGAGAGACAAGATTTTCCCCGATTTTAAACCTTTTCATTACATTTGTATTTATAATTTATTAATTTGATTAGAAATTAAATTTTAGGATAATCACTTATGTTCGGGTTATATAATTTAAATATTTTAAAGTTTCTACTTCTACACTTAAATATTTTATCAGGAATTATATTTGACCGTTGATGTTGATTCTAATTCTCAATTGTAAATTTGTTTTCACTCCTTTGTTTTCAAAATAATTTCTTCAAGTTTAATTGATGAGATTGATTTTGAATTATTTCCATCATATATTTAAATCAAAAGCATCATTTACCATCGACAGGAGGGTTTCTACAAATAATTTGATCATTACATATTGTGTGTTGATATTTCATGAATTGGTGAACATCAATATTGATTAACTAGAATGTTTAATCTCTTATCGAGGGAGGTAAGATAATAATTTCGAAAATAGAAGATTTCAATATTTTTTTAAGTGAAGAAGTTAATTTTATTATAGTAGTAGAGTCTAATTACCCTGAGTTTTTTTACATGATTATTAGTCCCTCAATTTTATCTTATCTATTGAACATCGTCCCTTTTGTTTCATCTTTTTCAAAAAATATCTTCATTTTATTTTTTTAAAAATATTAATTATCCCTTTTTCTCATTATGAAATAAAAAAGGAAAAAATATTTTTTCCCATTATTAACTATAGTGAGTTTGTTTTGAATATTTGGCCACCCAACTCACTTTTATCCCTTCCCTATGTGTTGGACCCTAAGTATCACTGTACAAGAGTAAGTATGAAAACAAAATTAAACAAAATTCATATTCAATGAAATACAGGTTAATTTTTTAGCGCCATTATTGGGGAAGGCTTCGAGTGACCATTTATTTTTCCAAAAAAACATTTCAAAAAAATCCCGTATTAAAAAAATATGAAAAAATTTATAAAATTGAAAACTACTGTAAAAACATTCTGCTATAAAAATTCTAACTTAAATTATATTATACTCTGGGTGCAATATTACAACTTTTATTACTATATTAATTGTTTATACTGATTTTTATCTATTATTTCTAACTATATGAACACCTGAGAACCTTCTATTTGACTAGATCCCATAAACCGAGAATTAGAAAAATATCTTAGTTCTCTAAAAAAGAAAAACAAATCTAAAATTGAAAATTTAGATGATAGAGTTCATGGTAACAGTAGAAACAATAACCCTAAAATCTTATAGGATAATGAGAGGCATATGATAAGGGACTTACAGATCCATTAAAATTCAAGAAACCCATATTCCATTAGTATTTTTCGTAGATCAAGAAACATTGAATTGAAATAGTCTCATCGGTCACTGTTACCTTCATTCAATGGACTCTATAATGATGAATCATTAGCCTCCAGTAATGATAACCACAATACAATAAAAAACCACTATTATATATCACTAAAAATGAACATCAAATGTGTGTGTTTTTATTTTTCTTTAAAAGGAATGATTGAAAATTGTTCTTGAGTCTAGATGAAAATATATTTGATAATTAAGACTGAGTTTATTATTACTTCATCATAAAATTATATCCCCATAGACATTATTGATAACTAAGTACCAAAATCATATGTTTCTACCTATAGGTTGTTAAATCCTTTCATGAGGCATGGGATAGATTTAGGTACCCTCATAGGTAGTGTCCCTATCATCAACTGCCATCACATGTTATCATGGAAACCTTATTTGAAGGACTCTCTTTCTCTGGTCAAAATATTGTTGATAAATCTACTGGTGGAACTATAATTAATTACAATATGAAAATTTGAGAAAATTTTTTAACAAAATTTCATTAAATTCTCTTCATAAAAATTCATGAAGGAATATACTTAATAGAAATTTTAATAATACTAGTTTATGAATAGATACTCAGTCCCTACTTGTTGAAATAACTAATAAACATCAAACATTAATGAAAAAAAGTGAAAAATAAAATATAAACCAGTTGGGATTTCAAAACAAAGATCAATCACTGGGGGAATAATGTTAAATGTGTGTAATTCATGGGCATACTAAAAATTTCAATCCATTTTTTGAATTTCATACCCATCAATAAGAAAACTGAAATTTTGTTTAATATAGACCCATAATACCTTCCGTAGATTAATCACTTTCAAAAACCTATAATCAAGGATATATAAACCATCCAAAACACTCATGAAATGAAGAGTGAATGATAAAGAATCTCAAACCCCCAAATTTTCCAAAACCGACCAAGACAACAATTTCAAAATCATCCAAGGGGTGAACCTTTTAATTCAAAAGGAAATTATAAGGGTCAAATGTTTACTAAACATTATCAAATCATAAATAGAAAGGACTCTCAAGATGAAAAATTGAAATCACAATATAATAAAAGAAAGTATAATATAATTTTGATAAAATTAAAATAACTACTTGAATGAAAATCATGGACACTCAGTTTGGCTAAATAAATATAGATTAGAATTATATGGATTAAGGTATGATACCTATAACAACTAAAATAAACCATATATAGAATTTCATGTATTTTGTATTAAAAAGTGGTCTAAACACTAAAATTGAAACCGAAATATCTTTATAAATTTCCATGAAAAATTTAATGATTCTGTAACTAAAAATCTACTACTCGCATAGTCCAAAAAAATAGAATAGTGTTGAAAATAAAGATAATCTGAATTTGTCACAAGAAAATAAATATAAATTTTTTTATGAAAATAATAATATTAATAATAAAGATAAATAATATGAATAAATGGGGGACATACATACTATTATTAGGTTGTTTTCCCCACCCATTCCTTTCACTGAAATTTTGAAACCAAAATGTAACAACCATGCTGAAATTACCCAGTTCCATGGCCTTTGGATAATGAGAAAATTGAATATTACTTCCTTCCAAGCCATGACCCAAATTCAATATTACCATAAATTTATCAAAAAAATAATTCAAATAAATATACACTTGAATAATTTTCTACTGATAGCCTCACTGAAGAGTGTATTATTGTACTCCAAAAGAAAATACCACCAATTCTCAAGGACCCAGGTAGTTCTGTCATTCAATACAAATTAGGTAATTCTAGACCACTCAATTTCCAATGTAACTTAGGTTTGATTATCAACCTTCTCCCATACTCATTGTTCCATCAATTAAGATTGGTTGATCATTGACACACTACTGTAATGTAACCATTAGATAACTTCTCATTCACACATCTTAAGGGAAGGGTATATAATCTCCATGTTGGGGTTGGAATGTTGTTTCTACCTTCTGACATTCTTGTACTTGATATAGATATTGACCAAGAGGTACCCATCATTTTGGTTAGGCACTTGTTTTCCACAGTTATGGATACCATATATGTGTATAGGGATCAATTTATCTTTTAAAATTGGAGAAAAAAACAATAACTCAATGTCTTTAAAACGTTAAAGGGTGAACATTCTATAAAAAATGTTATAAAATAACACCCATAGAGGATGAAAAAGTTACCTAAATTATTTTAAAAATATAATAACTAAATGTTGAATAAATTAATTTGGAAGTTAAATATATTGATTTTAATATTTCCCAAACTATAGGATCTATTCAAACTGAGAATTTGGAAAATTTTCTAGAACTGCACAACTGTCCAGTTTCTACTTCATCTGGAGATGTATCTTATGATTTTTAACATATAGAAATGTTTTTAAATAATTAAGGTTGACTGTGAGGTTATAACATCTACTAATATTTTTCATTTGGTAGAGGAAGATATTATTATAAAACAAGATGATTATTCTTTAATAAATCTTTTAATCTCATATCTAGAAACATTAGAAAGTGGGCAGTCCATGATGGACATCAGTGATGTGAACCCAAATACTAATATGGAAATTAAAAATATGTCCACATTTCAAAAACCTTATAAGAGACATATTGAAGACCATATAATTCCTAGTCCCAAGAGCCTTCTATTTAGTAAATAACCACCCACTCTTAAGCTAAGACAACATCCTTGACAATTGAAATATTAAATTTTAAGAGGTAATTAATCACTTCATTTCGACTTTTTTTTTCTCAACAAGAAAATAATAAATAAGAAATTTTTTGGATGTATTAAAAAATTTAATTTTTTCACAGGTTCGACCATGTAAGATATTAAAGGGGTTGGACCATCAATTTTCAGGAAAACAATCACTATGGAACGATATCACAAACCATGATTTAAGTTTCAAAGAATATTAAACACCAAAATTAATGAGGTTGTTTGAGAGGATTTTTTTTAAACTACTAGAAAATGGGTTATAGATCATGTAAATGATAGTAAATGGGTTATTTTGGCCTAGTTTTTCCATAATAAGGAAGTTTTACTATAGTAAATAACAAATATAATGATTAAATTCAGGTTAAAAAGGCCACTAAGTGGAATGTATGTATAGATTTTAATAAAAAAAATTTATCCCCTTTGAATGAACATTTTCCAATTCCCTTCTATGATCAAATTATTGAAGGCCTACTAGAAATGATTTCTTCTATTTTCTGAATGGGTATACTAGTTACCACCATATTCTCGTAGCTGTAGAGAATCCGGAGAAAACTACATTCACATGAAAATTTGGGATAATTGCCTCCAAGAGGATTAGCTTTGGAACGTGTGGTGGTCCTAAAAGCATTCAAAAGTATATGGTTTCTATGTTTTCTCATATTCTTCAGAGAAACCTAGAAAGTTACATGGATTAATTCTCAATTATGGTTGGCACATTTGATAATAGTCTTACAAATTTGGAGTTAGGGTTGGAGATGTTATTAGAGACCAACCTAGTTCTTAACTGGTAAAATTTCCATTTCATGACCACTAAATTAATAGTTTATGCATATAAGGTGTTAAAGAGAGGTCTTGAGGTAGACACCTCCCAATATGACATAATTCAAAATCTATCAGCTTATAAAGTTTTTAAAGGGGTGAGAAAAGTTTTATGGAATTAAGGATTTAACTAGAGGTTTGTCAATGGCTTTTCCAAAATAACAAATCCATTTTTATCCTTTCACATTAAGGATTCCCCATTTATATTTTCTGAAGACTATTTGGAATTATTTAATTTATATAATGAAAATCCCACTTCATCACCTATCATCATAACACCGTATTGTAAATTACCCTTTGAATTCATTTGTGATTCTAATGATAGAGATTTTGGATCTCTAATAGGACATAGGTGGCATAAGAGGTTGTGTGTGGTATGTTATGCTAGTTGGATTTCAGATGGGGTAAAAAAGAAATATACCACTACTAAAAAGGAGTTTTTGGATGTGTTATTTACTTCATTGAAATATAGTATGAATCTTCTTATGTTTAAAATTGATCATATTTATTAACCATTCTACCTCAAAATAATTACTATCTAAGAAGGAGTACAACCACTAGAGGATTATGTGGATTTTATTTTTAAAATTGTTTGACATGGAAATCAGAGATAAGAAGGGAGAAGAAAACATAGTTTCAACCCACCATTATATGCTTAATCATACCCATTATGATGATTTGAGGGAGATAAACACTTCATTTCCTGATATGAGGCTTCTCATAGTTTAAATAAGGTAGTCTACCAGGTGAGCAGACATTTCCAATTTTCTATAATTTATTGTTATTCCAAAGGATTATTAAAATAATAAAAGCGAAAAAATCATTTTAAAACATAATTATTATCTTTGAGATAACCCCTTTAAATTTGGTAGATGTTCTAATGGGATCCTATGAATATGGGCTCTAGAAGAGGAAATACAGCCTATAATAGAAAGTGGTCATTCCTCACATAATGGTGGAAATAACGGTTGGGAGAGGATAGCTCCAGAATTCCATCATGTTGTATTTTATAAGCACTCACTATTCAATTATTATATGAGTTATGTAGTTGAATGTGATAAATATCATAGGTTAGGTAATGTTATGAGGAATCATAATATTCCAAAAAAAGTTATTTTGGATGGGTTGATTTTTTATTTTGGGGTTTTGATTTCATGGATCCATATCCATCATCTCATAGGAATGATTACATTTTATTCGTTATATATTATTTGTTCTACTAGGTTTAAGAAGTACCACTTCCCAATAATCAATCTAATAGTGTAATAAAATTTGTCAAAAAGACTTGTTTTTCTAGATTTGGGTTCCAAAATCCTTCATCGCTAAAAATGGAAAACACTTTAAACATTAAATATTCAAGGATTTAACGGAAAAATATGGTTGGACTCATAATCTAGGTAGTTCCTACCACCAACAATCTAGAGGACATGCATATGTTCTAAACAGAGAGATGAAACAGATTCTAGAGAAAATTGTCTCAAATTTAATGAAATAAAGCTCTATTATGTTAGATAATGCTTTATGGGAATTAGACAACTTTCAAGACCCCAATACGTATGTCACTATATAGGATGTTATTTGGTAAAATATGTCATTATCATGGGGAGTTTCATTAAAATTAATATTTTTCTATTAGGGATTTTTATTTTTATTTTTAGAGTACTTAATAATGGATACTTTATATGTTCAGTGATCAATATGAGATATAAATAGAGTTTTTTGATTACTCTAAGATATATATAAATAGAAGTCCAATATTTTTCATGGTTCTAGCAATAAAAATATACAATTTATGTCTACTTATAAGGTTATTCTCATTAATTGAAGACATACTCTACATCTTGGAAAAATGAAATCTAAATGGATTGGACCTTTTATACTTGATAGAGTGAAAAATGGTGTTGTTGATATTTTTGTAGAGTAAAAAAATAATATTCTGGTAAATATTCAAGGAATAAAACACTATTTTGAAGGACAACCAAAGGGCTTGGCTTCATAAACTATGTTGGACAACTAAAAACCAATAAATTATAAAGGATGACTAAAAATTCATTACTTCATGGTTTCCAACCCATGTTTTTTCCAGTTTGAGCTTTAATTTTTTTTGTAATAAAGGGATTTTATTCTATTTCTATTATTTTGTATCTTCTGGATAGTATTTTGTGGTCTTCCTAGTTTTTATTTATTTTGAGTAATATTTTTTCAACTAGAGTCTCTAGAGAAATAGAACTCCATTATGTTCTCAGATCACAACATACATAATGAGAAAGCTTTATTAAAACATGATGATTAAATTTCTACATTTATTTTCTTCAGTCATTCATTACTGATTCACATCCTTCTTGCTAATACAAACCATTTTTCATACTAAAATGTATTTTGAATCCTCAATGCATTTCCTGAAAATATCATATGTTTTAAACATAAAAGTAATTATTAAGTCTCTCACTCATCATTTCACATAAATCACATTTCCAATGATGGTAGTGAGTAACCATAATAGTTACTCACTGGTATATTTGTGGTTGTTTCCGGAAAAAGTATGTTTCTTGTGTTTATTTTCTCTAAATTTTTACTCAATTTTTTGGAATAGTGAGACTATACTCCAATTATTTTCAATTTAATAACTATTTGAAATTGGGGGGGGGATAATTTTAGGCTACCGATTTTTTTCAATTAAATATTTATTGATGTGTCTTTCTATATTGGGTTTTAATTTTACATTTTTATTTTATCTATTGTATATATATTAGGAACATAATTTTGAAACCTCTTACACAATATTCACTATATATTCATGTTTTACATGATTTTTTTTGAGCATAAATTGAAAAAAATTATTCATTGGATTTAATAAAAATTCATGTGAACTTCTTGTATTATAATATTTTATTCTGGAAAGAAATATATTGTTTGAACTATTGTGTGACTTTGATACATGTCATCAATCTGCATCAATTAAAATTTGTTTTGAGCTTTAATATTAAATAAGTTTCACTCTACTATGGAATTCATATTTGGGGACAAATTTGGGTTTTAATAATGGGGGTGAAAATTTGTTTAGCTTATTTATTCTTTAATGGAAGCCTATCAAATACACCCAACTCTTGAATTTTTTGTAAAAAAAATATACATCAATTTTCATATATTATTTTATAAATTTATTTTCTCTAAGATTTATTCTACCTTTTAATTGAGTCTTACCTAAGGATAATATCTTAATGGTAGTTAAGTGTTTATTTGAAACTGATAATTTTTTAGATGATTAATTGTTGAGTGAATTTTCATAATTATTTAATGAATGTTCTATTTTGGAACTAAGTTTTAGAGAGATATAGGATACATTCTTATGGAGTAATGATAATATTGTTAGGAAATTGGATGTTTGACCATTATCCTAAGGGAGTTATTTTTTATTTATTAAAATAGTTTAATAACCATAGTGAGCTAATGTAAATGGTATTTGTATAAATCTTTTGAAACTAGAGTAAAATGTGAATATGTGAACCAACTGTGATCCTCTAATACACTAGGATTACAGTGTGTAAGTAATCCCTCTATAAAATATAAAATAAATTCTTATTCATTATTCATAACACTTGTTAAATGGATGGGAAAAAAATCAAAACAAATATCATAGTTTTTTAAAACATGTTCGTTATGGTGAGGGGAATTATGAGTGCTAAATGAAGAAAGGGGCCTAAGATTTTTATGAAACCATTATGTTTTATAAACAAGGTGATTCATAAAAATTTAATTTAATTTTTCCTATTTGGAACCTAGGAGTAAGTCAATGTATAATATTCCTTTTGTGCAGTTCATAACTTTACTATTATTTATCCAAATATCATTCATAGATTTGGAAATTGGATTTGAATCGATGTAATTATTTAGGTAACTTCATATATGAGGCATGAATTCATTATAGGTGAATGACTTCAAGATTTCTATATCACCTAGTGAGTTTTAGAAGTTAGGAAATATTTCATTTGAATTTTTCATTTCAATGCTTATTGCATAGTTTGTGATCCTACAATATTAAACTACTTTAGATGATTATATAAGTTCTTAATGCTTGAAAACACATTTCTATTATATAATGATAATAAATAATAGAATGTGTTGAGGAAAATAAATTCTTAATTGTGGGGGAATTTGTTCTGGCATTAAATTCCTCAATTTTTTTGCATATTTATTTTTATGTTTTTAATAATATATTTAATTAATTTTGGTGTTTTTGCTAACTAATTAAACTTTAATAATTTCATAGTTTAATTTTTTATTTAATAAATTCTTATTATTAATTATGTATTTTTATCAATAAAATTTTTCAATATTATCTTAAATATTTTTCTATGATGAGTAATTTTATTAATCAATTAATCAATTTATTTTCATTAAATTAAATTAATCATTTATTTAGTTTTTAATATTTTAATTTTTTTTCTTAAAATAATCTAACTACAATTATGTATTAAAATATTTAATTTCAATTCATTTTATTAATTTAAATCTTTTTTTAATGATTTAAATTTATTTATGAAAATCAGTATCAATTTATTAAACTACTCTGGTGGTTAATTGAAGTCAGTTTTTTAATAAATTTTTATTTTAGTTTTTTAATTTTTTTAATTTTTTTAGTTAATTTATTAGTAAATTTTTTTTTTGTTTTATTAATTCATTTTATCAATTAAATATTTCTGGATTTTGTTAATTGAATTGAAATTTTATATTTCAATTTCTCATTTATTAAATAATTTTATCTTATTAAATTGATTGTTGATTTATTTTTTATCTCCAAATTTGAGTCACCACAAGTCCAACAATGACTCTAGGGAGTCCCCAAAAGACTCTTGCAGTGGTGAATAACAAATTCACCGCTATTGTTATTCTCCACTACTGCTCATCCCACTCAACGTTGCTGATCCCATGCCTTCAGTGGTGAGCATTTACTCACAGATAACCATTAATTATTCTCACTGCCAACATCAATGATGAACTCTTTCTCCAGTCTAGGGAACTACTCCACCAATATCAGAGTGTTGGATATAGCCTTTTTCCACTATTGGCTCAAGAATCTACTTCACCACCCCTTATACAACTCATTTCGCAAGATTCACACTACTAGTTAACTGGATGTCTATCCTCCTTCACTGTCAACCATCCTTCCGGAGGAACTGTTGGTAATTAATAAGTGAGGCACCATTGGAATAGTGGTGCCTCCATCTTCATACCATAACCTATATACTACAACCTCTACACATCATTCCACCAATAGTTTCTCCCACCATTAGGATAGGCCTCCACCATAGAGTTCTTCAAATCATCTCGCAGGCACAACATCTACATCTCATGATAAGGACAACAAGACTTTATCAAAATAAGATCCACTTATGGCCTAAAATATGGGATGATTCCTCCTATCAAGAATAATTAAGACATGTAGGCACAGAAACCCACTATTCAAGGCTTCCAGACAAACCCATCACTTCTCAATTTGGAACCTCGTCAGACTGCACTGATTGAAGGAGTCATAGTCAAGCTCGAACCAAACCCACCACCATCCAAGATGGAGTGTGTGCCTTCTTATGTTTCCCCATAATCCTTCCACACAAGATCTGGCCTCCCAGAATAGATGAGAAGCCTCTATCGACATCATTCTCTGAGGAATAAGAGTGTGTCTACTTCGTTTCTGGAGCAATGAAGGGAGGTTGAGAGGCATCCTTATGACTCCAGACCCCCCTGAGGGATGCACTAACAGAAAGGTAGAAATATATATATATATATAAATAATAGAAATAATAATAATAATAATTAAAAATAATAATAATTAATATAATTAATTATGAAAACCAAATAATATAATCAATTAAATGATGTTAAATAATAATATTAATAAATTTATGTAATATTAATTTATAAACCTAATTAAAATTTATATGATAATTTTAATAATAATAATTTTTATTAAAACTAATAATTACAAATTAGATATATTTTAACTATTAATAATTACAAATTTTTTTAACATTAATAACATAATATATAAAAATACTTATCAATAAACGTTTTAAATAAATAAATTATTCCATTAAAATAATTCATAATAAATTATAATAAAAAATAAAAACTAATTATTTTGATAATTTAATATTAAATAAATAAATAAATATTGTAAATTTTTTAACCTTTTTATTAAGAATTCAATAAGTTATTATTTTTTTTGTTTTTTATATGCAAAACCCACATCAGGATTACGTCCATGTCTAACTCAACAGACCCCCCAATTGGCCTATTCTGTTTTCCATATAGGAGATGGTCACGATATGACTATTGTAGAGGACAAATACATATGTTCATAGATATAGTGAATGATAGATGATGTCCATGATTGTTATGCAATAAGCAACTTGGGATGATAGAAAGTAAAAAGTACATTAAAAATAGAGCAATAGTAGAGAAATAAGGGGGATCGATTATCGTTCAATTTTCTTTCACTCAAGACAATCTTTGAGACCCACTAAGCAGGTGCAGGAGACAGATTCACAGACATGTAGTAGGAAGGAAACATCTCCGTTTTTTATTAGAGATCAATATTTCCCCTGTTTCTTTTCCTTTTCAACTTGTCAGTCATTTTATGTTCTTATTTTTATTACAGTATTAATTTTAATTACATCCCTTGTATTCAAGGAATATATTTTTTTTGGGTTAAAATTTCTACTTCTTAGCTTAATTATATTACCACAAATTATATTTGACCAACGATGTTGATTCTATTTCTCAATAATAAACATGTTATCACACATATATCTTCATAGTAATTTCTTTGAGATCAATTTGTGGTATTGACCATTAATTCTATCCATTATAACATTAATTAAAAAACTACAATAACCATTAGGGAGGTGGTTTCTACTTGTAATTTCATTAATACCTAATTCTTTTTTATCTTCTTTTAAGTGGATAACATCTAGATTGATAAACTATCATGTTTTATCGCATGGATATGGAGGTAAGATATTTCATTCCCATGGTGGCAATGTCAGTTTATTTTTTTAAGTGAAAAACGTAATTTCATTCAACCAATAGAGTTCAGATACCCTAAGTATTTTTACTTGATTGTTAGTCCCTCAATTTTCTCTTATCTATTTAATATCATCCCTTCGGTTTCCGCTTTTTCAAAACATATCTTCATTTCATTGTTTACAAAAAATGGTTTTCTATCATTTCTCAAATAAAATCAAATTATAATAAAAATAATATCTATACCAACTAATGACAACAGTTGTAACATCCCATGTAAGTAAAGAATTATGGATTTTCAAATCTATGTCTATTTATGAATTAGATTGTATTTTAGAGGCTTAAAATGAGAATAAATCCAATCTAAATCATAGAATACTCTAATAATTTTTTAAAAGATCATTTTACCTCCTTTTGATGGAAATATTTTTTTAAATAAATATTTTGAAACTTTTATAAGCTCTATTTGTCAAAATAAACTGATTCAATAGGATTGGAACATTGAATTTTACTTTTGATAATTATTTTTGAATTTTTATAACAATATTCATTTTTTAATGAATATTGAAAAATACTGCATTTTAATTCAAAACTTATTTTTCATATAATTTAATTATATGGTTAGATTATCATATTAATTGTTTTTTCAAGTGTAATTAGAATATATTTTTACCATTTAAACCAATATTGGTCGTCTCAATTAATTTCACTTTGGAATTGGGCACAAACAAGTGTCAAACGTTTGATAGATATTGTTTCTAAAAAACCCGCTACTTGTATTGACAATGAGAATTATTTTTAAATTAATTACTTCAGATTACGTGTTTGGAATTTGGTAAAATGGATTCCATATTTGGAATCAAAATGTCTAAATTATGTAATAATTAATAATTTTTTTGGACATTATGAATAGTAATGACAATAATTAACTTTAATTATGGTGATTAATTAGTAATCTAGTAGTTAAGCATAATAAAATAATATCCTAATAAAATAAAATGACTCAAAAATTTGTCCTAATGCTACATGTTGTGTCATGTCCTACCATGGTATGCCTTGTTCCAACTTTGGGACCCCATGGAATCACTTTTGTGTGATAGTGACATTTTATCTTTTTATTTTTTTAAGAAAGGAAAATATAACAAAAGTATGTAACACCTAAGTAAAACAATTTTAATTTTGTCTAAATAAATGATATTTTAGAATATAAATAGTAATTTAAAATCTAAAATCATTTCATACATTATGATATTTTTTTTATAATTTTTAGACATTGAATAAATTAATTTATTTATGACACCATGATAATGTAGTGATTACCTCATTAATGAACGATTTAAATAAAATTAAAAGACAATAAAAAATCAAAGACTTACACTTCTCAAAAACCTATTGGATTGGTGTATTTTTAACCCTTATCACCTTATCGTCGAAATATACCATTGTGGTACCTTTAAAATCAGAAAATCATTTTACAATAAAGTAACAATTCATGACTTTCCAAGAGTCCCCATCCTCCCTCTGATAAAAGCCCCCCACCTCTACCCCCTTACCCACACCTCCCAAGCCATTGTCTCAGCCAAACTATGATAATTTTAACTCTCCAAATACCTCTCTTTATCATATTAGCCTTACCATAGGCAGATATCTCTTCAAGAAACCCTTTTGGTTCAATCCAAGTGGAGTTACCCGATTTAAAGATAATGTCTTCTCTTATGTTCTTTGGTTTATTTTTCTTATCCGACCCCATAAACTCTTTTTTTCCAATCTTTTGCAACAACACCAGTATATTAAATATACTAGGTTGTTTTTAGGAGAATTATTTGGTTTACACTTACACACACCTCCATCTAATGGTTAAAGAACAGACTATTTCTGTGAGTGGGGAATTACTGCCTCATGAAATGATGATTGTTCAATCTTGTTTTAACACCTTTCATGGGGGACATTAAGATGTCACTATATATATATATGAAATATATCATGTTTATGTTTTCCTTATTATTCTTTGTTTTTCATTTATGGCATACCATTATTGTTTCCGTAATGGGTAAACGCGAAAATTTCATTTTAGGAAGTGCGGACTACTGCCCCCTCAAAGTGATTTGATTTGTTAATTCCATATGTGGGACGTATAAAGGATGGAGTAAATGGTACTACATATGTTATCATACTGTAATTATAACATAACTTTATATCATTATTATTTCATTCCATTAAATACGAAATAGAAATGAAAGTGGTGTTCATGCATACGTACGGCTTGCCGTGTCCATGAACGGTGGATTTCATTTATTGCCTCAAAATGTAATGTAATATTATAAATGCATGTATATAATTGATATATATGATATATTTGATATCTACATTATGAATATAATTCTGTATATAATGGATATTTTACCACATAATTATTAGAATTCTATTTTTGACTCAAGTACCAAAGATCCACAAAATGATGGTTATTAACTTAAATAATTAAAAAAAGTTCATAATAAGGTAATAAGTGATATAAAAGGAATAATGAACTTGAAAAAGGTTCTTAAGAAAGTATAAATTAACTCTAGTTTATTATTCAGGATATTAGAGAATAATCGAGTCAAATCGGACACGAGGTAATGAACTTCATCTCAATCTCTTTTCATTGTGGCATATTTTGTTTTATACACAACTTTCATATATAAGGTGTATAAACCCAATTGAATTTTACTTTTATTCAAAAGGAATATTTTTATATGAATCATTTTACTAAATGAAAAAAGGGAATGTTTTTGTCTTACGTATGCGGCGATAATGACGTTTCCGCCGCCCAGACCGTTATTTGAGTTTGTCTTCCTATACAAGTCATAACATTTTTTAAATGAAAAATAAATACCATGTTTTACTTTTATTTTATTTTGGTATTGAAAATGGTTTTGATAATGTTTTGATTATATCAATGTGTTTTTGTTATCTTGTGTTTGAAATGAAAAAATGTTATGTTTCCTTTATGCATGTTTTATATGATACGATTATGTTATGGTTCTTGGGAATTGTTTATGAAGACGGGTGGTTCCATGATAAACTAAGGGCAGGTGAGCTCTTGATAGCTCTCTAATGCATTGGGTAACGTGAAGGGGTTAAATGCTAATGTTTCTTTGAAGATATTTAGGGAATATACTGTGATGGGTGTTCTAAATGTAACCATGAGGGTTACTCCCTATGTAAGAATGTTATGAAGGCCTATAGTTACCTTTATGTCTTATTATTTCTATGAGTTATTCATGAATCTTATGATTTCATGAGGTATGTTAAAGTGATTATGTTTTATGAGTAATGTATGATTTCATTGATTCTTATGTATACATGGACAAATGTTTTCATTTAGTATTTTTATATCTCTTACTGAGATTTTATGCTCGTCCCATATTTTTGAAATGTTTTTGACAGGTCAAGGGAAATGTACATGATGTGATGATAGTGTTGAGGTAGTGTCAGGAAAAAATCCATGTTTTATTTTAAATATGTTTCCTTTGTTGGGAAAAATTTATACTGTCTTTTATGTAACCACCTTGTTTAAATGTGGAATGTAATGCATGATTTATGATCTAATTCTCTAGAACTCTAAACCTGAAAAGATCTATGGTGTGTATTCTTGTAATACCTCAAGATTAAGTAATGTTTAAGGATGGGGACTTATAGTTGGTATCAGAGGTCAGTTTAGATAACTTTAGGAGTTATAATAATATTAAATGATTATCTAAAAAAATATATTTTTTTGGTTAAATTGAAATGATATATAATTTGAAGATTACCATGTTGCTTTATCTAAGACATGTTTGTTCAGAATGGTTTTCTACAGAGGAAACAAGGAAGAAATACTAGAAAGGAATATAGAAGGAAATGAACTTCCAAATCAGTATACAGAGATGGTCAGAATTGGAACTGAACAGTTTGTTGCAGTAATGGCGCAGTAGACTCTAGAAATAAATGGTGCTGGTATCCATGCATGAGATCAGCCAGATCAATCACAGAGGAACATGTCAGTGGAGGAACATTTCATGAGGAAATATCCCCCATCATTCAGAGGATCATCAGAACATGTGCTAGCTGAAGGGTGGATTAAAGCACTGGAGAATATTTTCGATGTCATGGGGTGTTCAGACAATCAAATGGTTAGTCTTGCTATTTACCGTTTGGAGGGTGAAGCATATC
Source organism: Viscum album (assembly GCA_963277665.1). NCBI lineage: Eukaryota > Viridiplantae > Streptophyta > Magnoliopsida > Santalales > Viscaceae > Viscum > Viscum album. The sequence goes on from OY728158.1 coordinate 440,703,269, forward strand.
AGTGGTGGTCGATGGTTAAAAATATCAGGGATACTGATGAGATTGACGCTCTTGAATGGGATGATATCAAAGGTATGTTTCTTGAAAAATATTTCCCTAAGGATTTTCGATATTGGATGGAAAAAAATTCGGGTAATTGAGGCAATAAGACAACTCAGTGGCTGATTATGAAGAAAGGTTCACTTGATTGGCATAGTTTGCTCCAAATTTTATCTGAGACCTTGATAGTAAAATCAATCATTTTTACTCAGGATGAATGCCAAAATATCGAAAGGAATTAGCATCTCAAGAGTTCAAAAGTTATGAAAATCTTTTTCGATGTGCTGAGAAGGTATAAATGGAGTTTGCCGATGATCAAGTGTTCTATAACAACCAACATAAGAAGAGACCAAGGTGGCAGGAGAAAGGGTAGAATCCTTCAAAAAGGTCTGATGGTAAGAAAACTATGTTTTCAGTTTGTGATAAATGTGGTAGAAAGCAGACTGGGGAATGTCTTTTGAATTATGGAATGTGCTACCGATGTGCTAAGATGGTACAAAAGGCTCTTGATTTCACTGAAAAAGATTAGGGTGATGGTAAGACCAAATTTTACTTACAGTTAGTGAAATGTTTCAAGTGCAATGAGATGGGTCATTATGCAAACCAGTGTTCGACAAAGATCTGGAATAATGGGAAGCAGTCAGACTACAAGTAGAAGTGTGTAGTGAAATCCTTTCTAACCACTTCATCATATGTTAGGCCATCAAATGAAGTGGTATCAGTTACATTGTTTGTTTTTTTAGATTATGACAATGTGTTGTTTGATTCGGGGTATACATGTTCTTTCATCTCTGAAAAAGTTTCTAGTAAATTGGGAATTCCATGTCAAGAAATGACTCCTAAACTTGTGGTAAAAACACCCAGGGGAAATATTGAGGAAAAATAATTTATAAGAATATCCATAACCTTATCCGTGGAAAGAACCTACTTGGAAACTTTATTGTTTTACCTCTAGTAGAGTTTGATATTATCCTGGGTATGGATTGGCTCTCTGTTTACCATGCTAGTATTGAATGTAGAGCTAAAGAAGTTTTTCTTCAGAAAGGCTTCCAATTTGTGTACAAGAATGAACCCTTACTGTTGATATCATATTAAGAGGTTGAGAAACTTGTAAATGATGGAAATTAATGTAACCTTGAACAAATTGTTGAAAACAATAGAACCGTTCATATTAATGCTGTGATAGTGGTAAATTTGTATCCTGATGTTTTTCATGATGAGTTTCCTTGAATAATAAAAATTCAGAATGTTGAATTTACTATTGACTTAATTCCTAATGCTAATCCAATTTAAAAACCCCTTTATTGAATGTCTCAAATTTAAATTTTAGAGTTGAAGGACCAATTGCACGATTTATTAGAGAAAGGTTTCATTAGACCTAGAACATCACCATGGGGTGCACCTGTCTTATTTGTTAAAAATAAAGATGGTCAATTAGACTTTGCATTGATTATAGATCCTTGAATAACATCACTTTTAAGAACAAATATCCTTTGCCTCATATCGATTATTTGTTTGGTCATCTCAAGGGAGCTCAGTATTTTTCAAAGATTTATTTAAGATCAGGGTACCATCAGTTGAAGGTAAAGGAAGTAGATATTCTGAAGACCGCATTTCGTACAAGATATGGCCATTATGAATTTGTAGTAATGCCTTTTGGGTTAACCAATGCACCTGCTGTATTCATGGACCTTATGAATAGAATTTTCCATGAGTTCTTGGATAAGTTAGTGGTTATTTTCATTGATGATATTGTGGTGTTTTCAAAAAGTAAAGAGGATAATGAAAGTCATTTAAGGGTTATTTTTAAAACCTTAAAAGACATGAAATTGTATGGAAAATTTAGCAAGTGTGAGTTTTGGTTGGAACAAATTTCATTCCATGGTTAAATTGTTTCTAATTATGGAATAAATGTTTATCCTGCAAGATTTTTTTTTTGAATAATGTCCAAGACCCACAAATGTTACCGAGATTCGTAGTATTCTTGGTTTGGTAGGATATTACCGAAGGTTTGTTAAAATGTTTTCATGGTTGTCCAGCCCATTGACTAAGCTAACTCAGAAGGGTGTTAAGTTCATCTGGACAAAATAATGTGATGATTGTTTTCAAGAATTGAAAAGAAGATTGGTGAATGCTCCAGTTATGGAACAACCTTCCAAGAATGGTGACTTTGTTATCTATATTGATGCTTCGTTAAAAGTAATTAGTTGCGTCCTAATGCAGAATGATCAGGTAATTGCGTATGCTTCACATCAGTTGAAAACTCATGAGATAAATTACCCTACACAAGATTTGGAATTAGCTACTGTTGTTTTCGCCTTAAAAATTTGGAGGCATCATTTGTATGGAGTAAAGTGTGAAATATATACCAATCAAAAAAGATAAAAGTATATATTCACTCAAAAATAATTGAACATGAGACAGAGTATATGGAAAGAATTAATCAAGGATTATGATTGTAAAATTCATTACCATCAGAGAAAAGAAAATAAAGTGGTTGATTCATTGATTCGAAAAAGACATGCTTCATTTAAAATGTTACGTTTGGTACATGATCCTTTGGTTAAGGATTTGATGAACTTTGGAATAGATTTTTTTTTTGGTGTAGGATTTTCTTCTCTTTTATTTCAGGTATCAGTGAAATCTTCTTTATCGGATAGAATTAAGTAAGCTCAGAAGCAAGACAGTGAGTTACAAAAAAAGGTAGAGCTGGTTCAGAAGGGTATTAACCTAAATTGAACATTGATAATGATTGTATTTTGATATTTGGGAAGAGATTGTGTGTGCCTTGTGATTCACAGTTAAAGAGAGAGTTGTTATGTGAAGCTCATAGTTATCTGTTTTCAGTTCATCCTGGCAGTACTAAGATATATAGAGAACCTCGGGAGTATTACTGGTGGGATGGAAAGAAAAGAGATATGGTTAATTTTACTGTGATGTGTTTGACTTGTCAATAGGTTAATGCAAAGAAGAAGTTACCGAAAAGGATTCTTTATCCTTTACCTATGCCAGAGTGGAAATGGGAGAACATATCCATGGACTTTGTTGTGGGGTTACCAAAGAAACCTCGCTGTAATAATGCAATCTGGGTTATTTTTGATCGCTTGACTAAATCTGCTCATTTCCATTCTATAAAAGATAATTTTTCCCTAGATCAAATTTATCGTTTTTATCTTAAAGAGATAGTCAGTTTACATGGAGTTACCCTCTCCATTGTATCTTATAGTGATCTGAGGTTTACTTCTATCTTTTGGAAAGGCCTTCAGAAGTCGTTGGGTACTGAATTAAATTTTAGTACAGCTTTTCATCCTCAATCAGATGGGCAGTCAAAATGAACAATTCAGACTTTGGAGGATATTCTACATGCTTGTTGGATGGATTATTAGGGATGTTGGGATGGATATATTTCTTTGGTCGAGTTTTCTTACAATAACAGTTTTCATTACAAAATATAGATGGCACCAATTGAGGCATTATTTGGGAAGTGGTGTCGAACTTCATCTTTTTTGGATGATGTATGTGAAAGGAAGTTGATGGACGTGGAAGATTCGGCAGAAAAAGTTTAGCTGATATAGAAACACATGAGAACAACTCAAAGTAGGCAGAAAAGTTATGCGGACAACATGAGGAAGGATCTCTCTTTTTAGGTATGTGATCATGTCTTCCTCAAAGCTTCACTATGAAATGGTGTGATGAGATTTGGTAATAATGGAAAGCTGAGTCCACGGTTCATTAGACCATATGAAATCCTGGAGAGAGTTGGATTAGTTGCATACCAGGTGCCTTTATCTTTGAGTCTATCTCAGGTACACAATGTTTTTCATGTTTCGATGTTAAGCAAGTACATGCCAGATCCATCTCATGTTTTGAGTCCAGAGGTAGTTCGGCTGGAAGAGAATCTATCTTATGAGGAAAAAAAGGTCCAGATTCATGACCACTAGGAGAATTTATTGTGGAATAAGGTGATTCATCAAGTAAAGGTGTTGTGAAAAAACCTAATGATTGAAGAGGAAATTTGGGAATCTAGAAATGCAATGAGGGATAAATACACCCACTTATTCGATATGTAAATAAATTACGGGGATTGAATTTTCTAAAGGGGGAATGATGTAACATACCATGTAAATAAATAGTTATGTAATTTAATATCTATGTCTATTTATGAACTAGATTTTATTTTAGAGTCTTATAATGAGAATAAATCCAATCATAAGCATATAATACTCTATTATTTTTTTTAAAAATCATTTTACCGCCTTTTGATGGATTTTTTTAAAATAAATATTTTTACAATTTTATAAGCTTTATTTTTCAAAATAAACATATTTTTTAGGATTGTGACATAAAAATTTACTTTTGATAAAGTTTTTCTATTTTTCTAACAATGTTCATTTTTTAATGAATAGTGAAAAATAATGCATTTTACTTCAAAACAACTTTTCCATCTAATTTAAATATATGGTTAGATTATCTTTTTAATTGTTTTTAAAGTGTAATCAGTATATATTTTTACCATTTAATCCAATTTTGGTCATTTTACTTATTTTTACTTTGAAATTGTGAATAAACAGGTGTCAAACTTTTGATAGATATCGTTTCTAAAAAACCCGTTATTTGTTTTGACAACAGGTATTATTTTTAAATTAATTACTAAAATTTTTGTGTTTCGAATTTGGTAAAATTAATTCCATATTTGGAATTAGAAGGCCCAAATTATGTAATTAAGACTCTTTTGTATTTAGGCATTATGAATAGTAACGACGATAATTATCTTTAATTATCATGATTAATTAGTAATCGGGTAGTTAAGGGCAACAAAATAATATCATAATAATATAAAATGATCCCAACATGTGTAATAATGAAATTGGTTGTCTCATGGACGACCATGGGATTCCTTGTGCCAACTTTGGGACCCCATGGAATCAATTTTGTGTGATAGTGACATTTTATCTTTTTATTTTTTAATGAAAGGAAAATATAACAGATGTATGTAACACCTAAGAAAAATAATTTTAATTTTGTCTAAATAAATGATATCTTATATTGTAAATAGTAATTGGAAATCTAAAAAGATTTCCTACATCATGGTATTTTTTTAATACTTTTAGACATTAAATAAATAAATTTATTTATGACACTATGATGATGTATTGATTACCTCATTAATGAACGGTTTAAATAAAATGAAAAGATAATGTAAAATCTAAGAAATACACTTGTCAAAAACCTATTGTATGAGTGGATTTCGAACCCTTATCACCTTATCCTAGAAAAATATAATTTTGGGACTTTTAAAATTAGAAAATCATTTTATAATAAAGTACCATTTCATGACTTTCCTTGAGTGCCCCTCCTCCCTCTTATAAAAGGCCCCCACCTCTATACCCTTACCCACACCTCTCAAGCCATTTTCATGGACAAAATCTGCTCATTTTATCTCTACAAATCCCTCTCTTCATCATAGAAGCCTTAAATTAGGTAGAAATCTCTTTAAGAAACCCTTTTGGTTCAAACCAAGGGGAGTTTCCTGATTTAAAGGCAATGTCTTCTCTTATGTTCTTCTGTTTTATTTTGCTTCTCCAACCCCCTAAACTCTTTTATTCCTCTCTTTTGTAACAACACCAATATATTAAATATACTAGGATTTTATTAAGAGAATTATTTGGTTTACACTTACCCACACCTCCGTCTAATGGTTAAAGAACATATTATTTCTGTGATTGGCGAATTACTGCCTCATGAAATGATGATTGATCAATCTTCTTTTAACACCTTCCATAATGGCCATTAAGATGTAAGTATAATTATATATGATATATATTATTTTTATGTTTTCATTATGATTTTGTATTTTTCATTTATGGCATACCTTTATGGTTTTAATTATGGGTAAACACGATAATTTCATTTTAGGAAGTGTGGACTACCGCCCCCTCAAAGTGATTTGATTCGTTAATGCCATATGTGGGTCATATAAAGGATGGAGTTAATGGTATTACATATGATATCATACTTTAATTATAATATACCTTTATATCATTATGATTTCATTCCATTAAATATGAAATATAAATGAAAGTGGCATTCATGCGTACGTATGGCTTACCGTCTCAATGAAAGGTGCATTTCATTTCTTATCTCTAAATATTATGTAATATTATAAATGCATGTATATAATAGATATATATGATATATATGATATCTAAATCATGAATATAATTCTGGATATAAAGGATATTTTACCACATGAACAACTTGTAATTATAAGCTGTTTATTTTTGACTCAAGTATCAAAGATCGACAAAACGACCCTTATTAACTTAAATAATTACATAATGTTCATAACATGGTAATAAGTGATATAAAAGGAATAATGAACTTGAAAATGGTTCTTAAGAAAGTATAAATCAACTCTAGTTTATTACTCAAGATATTTAATAATGATAGAGTCATGTCAGATACGAGGTATGGGACTTCATCTCAATTTCCATTCATTGAGGCATAGTTTGTTTTATACACAACTTTCTTTTATACGGTGTATAAAACCTATTGAATTTTACTTTTATTCAAAAGGAATGTTTTTATACAAAACATTTTACTAAATGAAAAAGGGAATTTTTTTGTCTTACATATGCGTTAATAATGTCTTCTCTACCACCGTGACCATTATTTGAGTTTGGCTTCCTCTACATGCCATAAAGTTTTTCCAAATGAAAAATAAATATGATGTTTTAATTTTCCTTTATTTTGGTATTGAAAATGTTTTTGATAATGTTTTTATTATATCATTTTGTTTTTTTAATATTGTGATTAAAATGTGGAAATTTTATGTTTCTTTTATTCGTGTTTTATGTGATATGATTATGTTATGTTTCTTGGGAATTGTTTATGATGACAGTTGGTTCTGTGATAAACTAAGGGAGGGTGAGCCTGTGATAGCTCTCCAATGCATTGGGTACTCCAAAATGGTTAAACGATAAGGTTTATTCGAAGAGATTTAGGGAATATATTGTGATGGGTATGCTAAATATAACCATGAGGGTTATACCCTACGTAAGAATGTTATGAATGCCTCAAGTTACCTTTAGGTCTTATGATTTCTATGAGTTATTCATGAGTCTTATGATTTCATGAGGTATGTTAAAGTTCTTATGTTTTATGAGTAATGTATGATTTCATTGATTCTTATGTATCCATGGACTAATATTTTCATTTAGTATTTTCATATCCCTTAATGAGACTTTATTCTCATCCTAATTTTTTGACATGTTTTCACAGGTCAAGGGAAGAGTACATGATGTGATGATAGTGTCTAGGAAGTGTCAAGAAAGAGTCCATGTTTTATTTTAAATATGTTTCCTTTGATGGGAAAAATGAATACTATCTTTTACGTAACCACCTTGTTTAAATTTGGAATGTAATGCATGATTTATGATCTAAATATCTAAAACTATAAACCTGAAAAGCTCCTCAATGTGTATTCTTGTAATACCTCAAGATTAAGTAATTTTTAAGGCTTGGGCCTTATAACTGTGGGAATTTTATTAAAATTTTGTTACACATCTCACTTTTAAGCATTTCCTATGGGGTCCACCCTACATATCACTATATAATAGTAAGAATGAAAAATATAAATAATTAAACTCCACATGTATTAAATGACATATGGGTTAACTATTATCTTCATATTTTTTTTTCTCGTTGATGTTTATTGCCTTTATCTTTTTAGATGTGTGTTGTTACTCTATTATAATACCCATGTTCTCTCATCTACCTAAACATGATAATACTTATTATTCTCTCTTTACAATTAAATATGATTAGTAGTAGGTTTTTTATTAGAGTTCCCTGTATACAATGTACTATTTTTCATCCAATATATAACTATAAAAAATGGATTTTTCCTGGATATATTTTTTTACCTGATCTAGGTTGTGGATCTAATTTATTATTATTATAATATTCCTGGGAGGAAGTGATTTCCAAATGGATGGGATTAGGTCTCATATTGAGACCAAACATCTTTTGTATTATGTTATGTTGTGTTGTGTTGTTTTATTCCCCAATCTGGTATTCTTTTAAATATATAAAAAAACTATTACTTTTTCAGTTAATATTAATTAATTTTTATACATATTTTATAAATAAATTTATTTCCAAAGTTAATTCAATTTCAACATTATTTTAACTAAGAAATAATCACTCTTTGATAAAACTTTTAAAAGGATAGATCTTATATTGAAGTTCTATTTTGATTAACTCATTAATTTATTTTATTAATGGAATTTTACCTTGAAATTATTTTTACATAAATCATTATTAGTAATTAAATTCACCACCATCTTAAGTTACTTACTACAACAATAATTTGTTATGGGATGATTTGAATTAATTTAACAATTTTTATTAAAGTTTTATTATAAACCTGTCAATATTTTGTTAATTCAAATGTTTAATTCATGTTAGATAATTTAAAAGAAGTATTGTATACCAATAGATTTAATTATTTTGATGTTATAAATTATGGTCAATGGAAAATCAAAATGAAAATTAATTTTGAAAATTTGGGTTTTTTTCCTTTGGACTGTAATAGGTGTTCGTTATGAAATACCACTAACTAATGGAATTACATGGAAGGATTCATCAAAAACAACATTCAACAATTATTTTATATATATTAATTCTTGGTTTTGTTTTATGAGAGATGATGAATTTAATATAATATCTATATGAAAATATTCTTTTGAAATATGGGATACCTTATATTTATCTTATGAAGAAACATATAATATGATGTAAATGGGACTAAATAAATAAATAAGTATATATATATAATTCTCTTAAAAAGAAGCATGATGATCCTATTTCTGACATGTATCTCGGGTTCAATGAAATTGTAAATACCATGAATTAACATAAGAAATAGGTGATAGATAATTATCAGGTGATGAGACTACTCAAACGTCTTCTAGATCAATAGATGGGAACATATGTGTGCATTATAGAAACTTGTGATGAATGTAAACATCCATTCAATGAATTGATAGGAAATATAATTATTTATGAAGAAGATATTAAAGTCAAAAATGAGATCAATGAATATGAAACAAAATGGAATCCAATTGCCTTCAAAAATAAATCCTCCAAAAATTTAAAAAAGGTATAAGCTGAAAATACCAATGAAGAATAATCTTGTGATGATAGTGATTAAGGGATCTCCCACAAGGCCAAAATGTTTAAGAAATTCTATATTAGAAAATAAGTTCTTAATGAAATAAAATTTCAGGGGAGATAATGCGAATAAGGGACAGTGGAAAAAGGATTGAAAAAAATATGATGTTCCAAATGAAATATTATTCTATGAATGTATGAATAAATGTCATGTTATTGATGAAAATCCAAAATTGTAATATAAAAAGAAATATAAGGATAGGGATCGAAGATTCAATAAATCCATGAAACAATCTTGGTGTTACATAGAAGTTAATTCTAGTGATTTAGAGTCTAATCAGGAAGATAATTATGAAAGTTCAAATATATTCATTGAAACTAGTGCATAAGTGGCACATAATATTCTTCATACTTCTCCGAGTAATATTTCAAACTATTCTGGAAACAATGATGATAATATTAATGAGGGAAAATTTTAAATAATTATTTTTATGAATAATATAACATGATGGATGTTACATTTCATTAACTACAAGATAAATATATTTCACTAATGAAATAGAATACTTTGGCATTAAATATTAAAAAGAACATGACTTTTGAAAACGAGAAAAAATTTCAATTATTGAAAGAGAAAATCACACTAAATCTATATAATGAGAAATTGAAAAAGAAGTTTAGAAAGGATTACAAATGTAAAGAAAACGATATCATAGATCCTTGGAAAGAAAATATCTTCCAAGTAGATAACTGGTATAGTTTATCAACCTAGATAGAAAATAATTATAAAAAAAAGATTTATATCCCATAGAAATTCCAAAAATTTATATACTTCTAATGCATAATAACCTTGAAATAATAAGGTATTTATTTCTAAAATATAAAAAATTTATTATAATAAACCCATTAGGAAATTATGGGTGCAAAAATATTTTATTACTAATATAAATAGACCCAAAAAAAGTTGGGTACCAAAATCATTTTTGGTATGAACCATGTTTTAAAGGAAACCTGTTTGAAAACATTCTACAAAAGACTATAGTGTCTAGATAGTTTGTATTCTAGGAATTTTACTAAAGGGTATTCAAATTTGAAAAATTTGATGAATGTTTACTGTGGTCATGTCACTTTTTGTGACAATGCTAATGGGAAAATCATCAGCCTTGGAAAAATCCATAAATCCAATTTAGTATCGATTTATATATTTCCATATGTTGATGTATTAAGATATAATATTCTTATAATCTCTTAGTTATGAGATGATTATTTATATTTAAAATTTTAAAACAATACTTCTCATTTTTTTGATGATAAAAATGTTTTAATTTTTAGCGATTTTAAAAATGATAATATTTATTATATTGAATAAAATTCATTTTCTTCTAAAAATGTTTCTTTCATTTATCCATTCACAAAGTATCTTTTCTTTGTTATATGATACTAGGATATTTAAATATTCATTCACATAAAAATTTAACTAGAAAATGGATTGTTAATGATCTACCAAAACATGAATTCTCAAATAATAATTTTTGTGATCAATGTAAAAAATAGAAATTACATAAGATATATTTTAAAGATAAGAAAAAAAAATTCCCCCATTGGTCCTCTAGTGAATATTCATTTGGGCCTCTTGGGACCTTATATAGTTTCCATTTCAAATGAATATATTATTTGTGTGTTCTGGTAGACAATCTTTCTAGCTCCACATGGTAATTCATTTTACCTCCCAAAAGTAAAACTTCTTATTATTTTACCATGTATGAAAAATATGTAGAAAATTTATGTGGGTTTAGGATTTTTAACATAAAAAGTGATCATGGTGAAGAATTTGAATATCAATACATTGAATTAGATTTTTAAAAATATTCCTATAATCGGAAATTTTAGTCTCCTAGGTAACTATAGAAAAAATGGTGTTGTACAAATAAGTAATAGAACTTTTCAATATATATCACATTCAATGATAAATTAATATGACATAACTTTAGATTTTTTGGAATAAGATGTTAATACAACCAGTTATATGATACATTGATTTTTAATCAGACATATCCTAAAAAACACCTTATGGGTTTTGGAATAATAGAAAAAAAGAATAATTAATTTTAGTTTTTTGGTTTTAAAGTAACTATTACAAATAATAAGGATAATCTGATAAAATTTTCTTCAATGAGTGATAAATAAATTTTTAAAAGATATTCAGCTTCTAGTCATCCTTATAGAGTGTTTAATAAAATAACTAAAACAACAGAAGAGTCTGTATACATTAAATTTGGTGAAACCAAACATAATGAACCTAATAGAATCTTATAAAACCATGAGTATAACCTTTCAAATATGAATATTAATTCTAAACCCTCATAAAGTTCTATAAAAATAGAAAAAAAATCATCTAGTGAACTGCCAAAACTTAAACCTTGATTTTTTTGCTAAAACTACGTCCTCTATTCAATGTGTTATTAGGACTTAATGAAAATATCATTTATATTCAATAATATAAAACCTAGACATGGCGATAAAATATACCTACCCATAGAAATAAAATTGAACATTATGGTTTCATTTCACTTCTTTAACCAAAATCACCAATGAAGTTATCAATTATTAATTTTCAGTAATAGCTATGCAAGAATTACATAATTAGTTTGACAAAAAATATATTGGGAACTTATCGATAGACCAAATGAATCCTTAACTATTATAATTAAATGGGTGTTTCGAAACAAGGGTAATGAGTCAAGCACTATAATTATAAATATGTATAGATTAGTTACACAATGGTACAATCATGAAGAATGTATTGATTATGAAGAAACATTGGAACCTATATCCAAACATGAATATATTTAGATACTGCATTTATATATAGCACATTTGTATTATAACCTATTTCAAATACATATTAAAATAACACTCTTATATGGATTTATAATTGATGATGTTTTTTTGAACTACCCATGGATTCTAAAATCACTATTTTTCAATTCAAGTTATTAAACTAAAAAACCATTTTATGGATTAAAACAATCTCTTAGAACTTTTTATGATATGATTAACTATTTTATTATTTAAAATAATTTTTAAAAATTTATAGTTGATATAAAATTTTTTACAAGAAAAATTGAAATATTTATTAATGCTTCAAATATATGTATATGATATTATTTTTGGATCAACTAATGATTCCCTATGTACCGAATTTTCAGAATTACTTCAAACTGAATTTGAAATGAGTTTAATGGGTGAATTCAAATTCATTCATGGATTTTTTTTTAAAATAAATAATAAATAATTTTAAATCAGTGTAAATATAAAAAATACCTTGTAATTTTTTTGGGTTCAATAGGACTATAATCATTGATACTCCCATGAGTTCCACATGTACACTATAGTTCCCAATGAGGATCCAAGAATCACTGAGATTAGGAGGGGTGAATCGGTGATACCATTATCTTTTCAGGTTTCCTTCTTTTTTAAACAACTTTCACCTCCTGTTAATATTTTCATCCCTGTGGAACACACAAAACTAGAGGAACATAATATCTACCAGGTTCACTACTCAATAAGAGAAGGTACATCCTTGCTATGGTACGGTAATAATCCAGTATCACACAGTCCACTAGAAAACAATCCTTTAATGTGTAATAAAATGAGTATGGTATGCCCTTACACTCGTGTAGCACCGTGAGAACAATACAATAGTGTATTTCTCCCTCTTAGAACAAATATGGTAATTTAATGTTTTTTTAATTAAAATTAAAAAATTCAGATATTTCCAATCATTTCTTCACATTCCTACCTGGAAGTGGGTAAGACCCTCCTGGAGTAGACCGCTTGTGCGCCACTCCATGCTTATGCGCCTCCTTGCTTACGCGCCAACTTACTTATGTGCCCCTAATTACTTACCACCACTTATGTGCACATCTCACAACATGTGTTCCATTATTGGCTTGTACACTTCACACTTCTTGCACACAGTTCCTTGCATGCGTGCCTCTTATAACTTGCATGCCACTTATGCTTCTACACCACTCTGCTTATGCGCCTTATAAATAACTCCCAACTGTGTGAAACTTCGTCTTTCGCGCCACTTTCTACAACTTGTGTGATCAAAGTAAAAAATTTATCTGATGTGTTGGGCATATAAAAATGAGGAGGCTATCAACCTATTTATTGGAATATTTGTGACTTTCATGCCACATACACTTGTTCGATGTTCCTACTTGCACACCACTCCATGACTTGTGAAACGCTCCATCACTTGGGCACCGCCCCATCACATGCATACCACTTTCTTTCCATTTTCATATTTTTATGTGATGATGTTGATATATGACTTGAACGTAACATACACTTGCACACCGCTTATACTTGCACCTTACACTTTCACGCCTCTTCTTCACTTGCACACCACTTTCTACCCATTATCATATATTGATGTGATTATCTTGAAATATGACTTGCATGCAACATACACTTTGTTTCCATGTATACTTCCACGCCACACTTGTGCTCTACTCTTTTAATTGAGAACCGCATTATTTCCATCCACGAAAAACACTTCTTTACTCCCCCTATCATTCATATGGCTTGCATCACATGTTCTCTAAACACATGATATTTGTGAAATACAAATACAAAATTCATCTTCATAGTTATTATGGGAAGTATTGTAACTTCTTTATCTTCCATCAAATACATGTACAAGGTGGTGTGATTTTTTTTCTAATCAAACATCCATGAAAACAAAAGACAATACCTAAGAAGGATATTCTTAATAATCTTCTTGGTCTTAACAATCTCGCCGTTGGGATTTTGTTTTCATACAACAATCATAAATCAATGAACTTTGCAATATCAATCAATGGATTACCCATAAACAATTATTACCCTATGTGAGCTAACAAATTATAGGAAACAAGAATTATTAACATCAAAAACATGCTATCCAAAAGTACTGACTATGAATCATCTACAACATTATTCTTTATCCTTCTCCAAAACATGCTCTTCTTCTATTTCTTCTAAACCATATTCCGCAACATCATATTCTAGTAGAAAAAACAATTTTTTTCCTACAACCACTCCAGTAAACTGTTAGAATTGTTCACACATTTACAAATTGAATTCCCATATTTCTCCAAACCTCCACTTTATGCATGAAACCGTAAGGATATATTTATGAAACAATTACCCCATTGACAATATGATCCAAAGGTAAAATGGGAGAGGGGTTCGACACATGTACCTCAAAATTGATCAGAAGGGGGTTGGACCCACTTTTTCAACATCAATTTTGAAAATAGATCTTTTAGTATTGTTTTTTTGAATATATCAGCAACTTGTTCCATTATAGGAATGTACTCCATCATAAATTCATTCTTATTCACTTTATCTTTGATTAAATGGTACTTTATTTCATTGTGTTTTGAATGATAATGTTGTATCAGATTCCTTGTAAGACTGATTGCACTCTAATTATAACATCCCTAGAGTAAGGTTAGTTTCACTTCAACAAGTAGATCTTCCAACTGAGTCTTTATCCACATAAGTTGGGTAGCAGTTTGAGTGGAAGAAATATACTATTCTTTAGAAATGATATCATTTATTGAATTCTGTGTCATTGTATGCCAACTAATAAAAATGTTCCCTTAAAAAAAACTCCACCAGATGTGGATCTTATATCATCAACATTTCCATCCCCATCAACATCTGAATACCAGAACAAATCAATATTTTCTATGCCATCAAACCCGATTCCAAATATTTTTTGTGCCTTTCATATATTTGAGAATCCTCATTCCTGAAATTAAATGTGATTCTTTAGGAGAACTCTAAAAACTTGCCTATAAGGTAACAACATAAAAAATTTCAAGTCATTAGGCAGTCAAATATAATTAACCTCCTATAATCATTCAAAACACTTTCTGATCAGCTTCGCAGCCTTTTACTTCTTTAGAAAACATGGTTACCATAGAAATTAGTGTAGAAAATGGTTTGGAATTTTCCATGCCAAACTTTTTCATAAGTTCCTTAGAATACATATCTTGAGAATGAAAAATGCATTTCTCTTTATGTATGATTAGTAACCCAGGAAAGTATTTAATTTCTCTAAATATAGATATCACAAACAACTTCATATTCTCTTCAGAAAATCATTCACAATATATTAAATCATTTCCAGCAAAGATAATGTCCTCAACATAAATAATTACAATTAGAGAAGACTCGTGACATTCTGTGATGTAAATATTTTTGTAAACTCTTATTTTCTTGAAACTCATCTTCCTTAAGAAAGTGTCCAGTTTGGAATACCACTCCCTTGGAGCTTGTTTTAGAATGTATAAGGCTTTCTTTATCTTACATATATAACTTTCATCTTTCCCAAAAACAAAGACAGAAGGTTTTTCAATATAAACGTATTCATCAATATATACATTAAGAAATGTGGACTTCACATCCATTTAAAACATTTCATAACCTCTTTGGGCATCAATAGAAAGATATATTCTGATTGTTTCTAATATATCCCTTAGAACAAAAGTCTCATAAAAATCAACACCTTATATTTGTGAGTAACTATTGAAAACTAATACATCCCTGTTCCTTATGACTTATCCATATTCATTAAGCATGTTCTAGAAAACACATTATGTACCAATAATTTTTTTCCATCCAGCTTGGGTATGAGATAACATGTATAATTCATTTCCATCTAATAAAGCTCTTCATTCATAGCCTAAATCCATTCTAGATGCTCAAAAGCTTTATTCCCATCATTTGGATCCACTTTTGAATACAAAGAAGTATGTATAATATTATTTTGTGTTCTTCTTATTTGAACCCTCTGATGCTTATTACAAATAATATTCTTAGCATCTACGTGCTTCAACACTTAGGATGATCTATTTGAATTTCATCCTCATCACTTGAAATTGTTGAGTATGACTCTTCTTCTTGATTAGGATTACCAAAATTGGTAGAATTATCAGAATCATTAACAAGACTTTCATTATTCTAATAAACTTATATATAATCAAAAGTCTATTTTTCTATGTCAAATTTTCAAAAACATTCACATCAACAAAATGGATGATTCTTCTTGTTTTTTACTAGAAAATCAATATCATCTTCCTTTTGGAGCATAGTCGAGAAAAATTATATCATGTCCACTTTGTTCAAACATTCAATGGTTTACACCTTTTTTCATTATGATGCATGGTCTCTGAAAAAATAATATGTGTATAAAACATGGAGTTTTTTCATAAAACATTTCATATGGAGTAATATTTGAATGTGGAATGTACAAACACCAGTTCTAAATATACACTGTAGTACTCGTGGATTGCCTCTAAAAATAATGAGAGAGACCATGTTCATGTAACATAGTTTCCCCCATTTCAACAAGACTTCTATTCTTCCTTTCAGCAACCCCATTTTGTTGAGGTGTGTATGGTGAACTCAACTCATGTCGTATTCCATGCTTCTCAATGTATCTTTCAAACACTTCATTCTTATACTCTCCACCATTATATGTTCTTAACTTATTCATTTAACACTCTTATTCCTTCTCTTCATTCCTCATGAAAGTATTAAACATTTTCCAATAATATGACTTATGTCTCCCATTCATAACACATGTAATGTGAGTAAAGTAGTCAATGAATGTAATGAATAACTTATGTCAACTCTCTTATGCATAGAATTTCTAATAATACCTTTTTAAAAAAATAGTGCATCACTATTCTCTTCTTCTTGATAAATAAGGAATATCGCAAACACTATCTTGCGTTGATAACTTTCACATGTTTCTCTTACACATATGTCTAAACCTTTTATGTCATAACTAATTTTCATCCACCAAGCCAATGTAACATGATTTCTGTACTTCACCTACTTTGAACGAGTTCCCTTTTGTATTTTGGAATCTTGTAACTAACTTTCCATCATATTTACTTTTCACAACAAACCAATATTTTTGAAGATAACAATTTTTACCTCATCTCATAGCTGTGAAACACGCAGAATATTATGTTTTAACCCATCAACATATAATGTTATCCTATATTTCATTTTTTTCTTTCCCGATGATGGTTTATCTAACACCTTTCATCCTCAGGGACTCATCATTTTAAAATGTAATTTTTCCTTCGTTGAAGTATTTCACATTATTCAGTAAAATTAAGTCTCATGTCATCTGAGAAGAACACTCACTACCAAGAATCCACTGATGTTATCCTTTTGTAGATTTCAAGGTGGTTTCTGCAACAATATATTTTTGTTTTTCCTTTTCAATCTACACCATGAGCTTTTGAGATTTGTTAAAAACATATTGTGGTACTGGAAACAAAACAAGACATCCCTTAGCAATATATCCAGGTCATTCACATCTTTCAAAAATAGTTTCTCATGGTTGGAACCGATTTTCAACTTTCACACTAGCCTTTTCAGATTTCTTTTGAACTTCATCCTCGTACATCCCTTTTTGAGATGATTGACTCCCCATCAAACCTTTTATTCCATAACTTGTGGAATATTAGTAATGTTGTCGATTGAAC
Organism: Viscum album; assembly: GCA_963277665.1. Lineage (NCBI taxonomy): Eukaryota > Viridiplantae > Streptophyta > Magnoliopsida > Santalales > Viscaceae > Viscum > Viscum album. The sequence goes on from OY728158.1 coordinate 440,721,043, forward strand.
TAACACAAGTTTGCAGTGTGTCTCAATCCACCACAATACTAGCAGTAACCATAAAATGAATATTTCTTTCTGAAACTTCAATACTGACAAGAGTTGTGGACATGTTTCTCAACAATCTTCTTAATAGAACTCCACTTACCATATAACTTCATGTTTTCTATCATAACATTTTTTACAGCTCATATTATGTTCATACTTATCAGTACCATAATGATTATAAATATTTCTGGACTATGAAATTTTATGTTCTTATGATTTTTTAGTATTTCTAACTTTGGACACATATATAGACTTTCCTTATTTGTTCTTATCAAAACTAGTTCCATATTTCCTCTCAACCTTTGAAGGTAATATTGGTGGATCCATATTTTGTTCATTCTTACAACATATTTCACTTACTTTTGAGATAGATTTTTTGAAATAGATATTCATTTTTAGCATTAAAAACATTCTATTGGACAAGTTCCAACTCTTCTTATTTTTTCCTTTTGCATTACTTTAAGATGATTATTTCGATTCTTTACATTATCAAGATAATTCTTCAGATCATCAATCTCTTTTTCCATTTTTATTTTCTGATTTGTAGAACCTTCTTGATTTTTTAATGTGTAATTTTCATTTATCAACATCTTTTTTTCCTTCTCAAGCCATATAATATTTCTTAGAAATTATCTTAAATATTCATTCATATGATATTCTAGAGGAATTTATTATTATTAGAAATTTTTCTCTCATAATCTTTATTATTAATTTCTGCAACAAATGTATTCTTTCTATCTTTCTCATCAAATGATTTCTTGGATCCACCATCTCTATCATCTTCTTCTTCATATCTAGATAAAAATTCTGATTATTTTTTATTTTAAGAACTTTTTATCTTTCCCATTTGAAAAATATTTATTTTTTTCATCTTGTTTCTACCATGTCCTTCTTGGACTTCTATCATCATCATCATTGTCATCTAATTTATTCTTTTGAGGATAGTTAGCTGCAAAGTAACCAACGTCTCCACACTCAAAACATTTCATAGGAATTTTACCCTTCTATTTCCATGTACCTCTTTTAACATTCATAGAAAACAAGGATAAAATTTCATAAATATTTTTACATACCTCATCTTCATAATCGGATTCACTAGCATCATCTTCAATAAGAATATTTTTTGACTTATCTCTCTTTTCAGCCTTGAATGAAATTTCACTATCATCTTTTTTATTGGTCTTCACAGTCTTCTACTTTATCATTTCATATATAATGAGAGTGCTATGAAAATCATTCCTAGATAATGTTTCAGGGTCTTTACCTTATAATGAAGACACTTTAGCATCAATCTTGTTAATAAGAATTTCCATGATCTTTTAAAAAACTATAGAATATTCAAAATTTTCACCAAGAAATCTGATTGTACTAACAATGTCATTTACCCTAGTAAAGAAGTCCTTAATAGATACAGATTCTCCAATTTTCATGCATTTATACTTTAGCCTCTAGATTTTTATTTTTTCCAACTTAAATTTTGTATTTCCTTCATATATGTTTTCAAATTATCCCTGATGCCTTTATCTGTAGTGATAACTTTCACTCATAAAACTCAATCTCAGAAAGAGATGAGAGTAATTGATTTTTTTATATTCCGTCATGATCTAGATTCTTCTTATAGCCAGGTGTAATGGGAACCTTATCATAAATTGGAGTAAATCCATCAATTGTAGTTTCAAGAACATCATACCTAAGAGAAATAAGATAAGACATCATTATATAATTCTATATATAATAATTATTTCCATAAAATATCATAATCCACTTAATGTTCATGCAATTAAAATTCTGCATCAGAACATTGATTGAAGACGTCAGCAAAGACCGAACGAAGGCAACATTCCCATTGATAACAATTGTAGATCCCAGTCAGGATCTATGTATCACAGAGAGGCGGTGGGGATGAATCAATGATATCATTTTCTTTTTATGTTTCCTTCTTTTTGAAACAACCTTCACCTCCTGTTTGAGAGTTTCTTCCCATATAAACACACACAACCATAAGAACACGATATTTAAAAGTTTTTCTACTCAAAAAGAGTAGATACATCCTTATTATTGCACAAAAACAATCATGTACCACAAAATACTCTAGAAAACAATCATTTGACGTGGAATACAAAGAGTATGATATTACCATACACTTGTGTAGCACTCTCAATACAATCAAATAGTGTGTGTGCTCCCTCTTAGCACAAATAGGGTAATATATATTTTCTATGATTCATAATTAACTCTCACAAATCAAATCTTCCAAAAAAATTCTTCTCATTCCAACCTAGAAGATGGTAAGAACCTCCTGGTGCAAACAAATTGCATGCCAGTCCCTTCTAGCACTCATACCTTCTTGTGTGACTCCTTTCTTACGCAACACCCTGCTTGCGTGCCAGCCTGCTTGTGAACCAATAACTACTTGTACACCCCTTCTTTGCACAACTCACAACATCTGCGCCACTTTTGGCCTGTACATTGCACACTTCTTGCACACAACTCCCTGAATGCGTGCATCTTACAACATACATGCAACTTCTGCTTGCACGCTACTCTACTTCGGTACCACTATGCTTGTGAGCCATATGAATAACTCATGAGTTGCATGACACTTCATATTGAACCCCACTTTTTACCACATGCATGATCAGAACTCAAATTTTCTCTTAAATGTTGAGCATAGAAAACTGAGGAGGCTAGTCATCTATTTATAGGAATTTTTTTACTTGTGCGCCATTTACAATTGTGCGTCGTTCCAACTCGTACGCCGCTCCATCACTTGTGTAACACATTTTTTCCTTTTTCATACTTTGATGTTATGATACTAAAATATGACTAGTGTATGACATACACTTTAGCACCGCTTATACTTGCAAGCCACACCTACACACCCATTCTTGACAGGCACGCCACTTTATTTCAATTTGTCATATTTTGATGAGATGATCTAGAAATATGATTTGCATGCAACATACACATATGCACCACTTATACATGTGTGCCACACTTGTGTTCCACTCTTTGATTTGGGATCCACTTTCATTCCATTGTGAAAAACACTTCTTTACTCCCCCTATCCTTCATAACTCTTGCATCAAAAGTTCTCTAAACTTATGATATTTTTGAAATAAAAATCCGCAAACCATATTCATAGTTACCATGGGTTATATTGTGACTTCCATGTCTTTCATCAACCACTTATACAAAGTGTAATTATTTCCATTCATCTCAAACATCCAGGACAAAAAAGGAAATACCTAAGAAGGATATTATTTATAATTAGCTTGGCCCTAACATAAATTAGATCTTGATAAAGGTAGGAAATCAGTAGATAAAACTAGTTAACGATGTAAGAATAGATTTCCATTGTATTTAACTACTAGTCAACTTGATATTTTATTTATTGTCTATATATGTGCTCTCTTTTAAGAAAATCCCAATGATCCACACTTATTAGCTATCAAAAAAGGTTTTAAATACCTCAAATATACAATCAATTTATGATTTCATATCCATGAGGAAAACCTTTTGATTTTTTAAGTTATTCAGATACTGATTTTGGTCATTGTAATTTATATAGAAAACCCACCTCATGAATATGTCATGTTTCACAAAAAAATCTCTAGTATCATTATGTAGTATCAAACTAAATTTTATTTCACTACTTATTGATAAAGTTGAATACATAGCTGCAGAATGATTCTGTAAAAAATTTATGTGGATGAAAAATATTTTACTAGGCTCTGGATACCAATTAATACAATTTCCAATATATTGTGATAACAGAATTGCTATAAACATTTACAAATTTTTTTCTCTCACTATAGAACAGAACACATTGACATAAGACGTTACTTTTTGTGATATCATTATAAAAAATGTGATATATATTTATAATTTATTGGAACTGAACATCTATTTGTTGATATCTTCACAAAGCCTTTGAATTCGGAAAGATCAAACTATATTAAACGTTAATTATGAATGAAATGTTTTGGTTGATGAGACACCATTGATGAGTCACCATTGATGAGTCACTATTTATGAGTCACCCTTAATGAGTCACCATTGATATGTCAAAATTTATCGAGTCCCCATTGATGAGTTGTCATTGATGAGTCATCATTGATCAACTCATCGTTGATGAGTCGCAGTTGTGAATGAGTCACCCTTCCTCTATTACTGTTGCTATTTTTTTAATTAAAATGTTTATTTCATTATATTTTACTATTTTTCAAGATCCAAATTTGATATAACTTATGGAATAAGACTAATTAATTCAAATAAACCTAAAACAATTGGAATCTTGAATCCTTCTCTTCCACTCAAACCACTCCTTTTTCATAGCCCCCTCCTGTTACACAAAAACCATCAACTGATCAGTGTGAACCATGTGAGGAAACCAATAGAATTGGCTCTGTAAGAGGTAAGGACATCCAAAAAATGAAAAATATATGCAAGAAGTTTGATTGTTGTTTAACCAAACCACATCTAGTGAATCAGGTCGAAAAAGAATATATTAAAATAGATGAGTGATGGATCCCATATAGCAATATGCTTGTACTAATAGTTATTAAAGACTATAAATTGATGTAATGGTTAGAAATGAATCATCATGTATATTATCCGAGGATGTTTTATGATTTCTATTACAATGATGATTTTATTTTTGGATAAATAGAGGATGTTATAAGAAGTTCTATTGATGAAGAAGACATCTATTTCTCTTGAAACGAATAGTCTAGTATCCAAATGGTATCCCATTACGGGGTATGTGATGATTTTCAAGGAGGCATTCCCATTGACTGTGGGATGTTTATATATGAAAAAGCGTCTCTTCAATTAACTGAAGATGGTACTCTACGGATACCTATAGATACTGAACAGTATGGTCAGTGTAAACTATTATTCAAATTTTTAAAGCATGTATTGTGTCCTAAGAAAGGGATATTTTATAACTATTCAATATCAGGATTTTTATATCCTATTTGTGATGAAACTAAGTTAAGGAATCATCCTTTGTAGATTTATGATGATCTATATGTATGAAATGTGAAAGAAATGTTCATGATCAAATTTTGTGATATAACCTAAGATGATATCTAACATTTTTGATGCTATGGTATTAGTCTAAGTAATTTAATATTATGAATATAAGTGTGGTGGAATGTATTTATCAAAAACAAATTTTAAAAGAGTTAATGTAAATTAAAATCCATGGAAGTTGTTCTGGGTGGGAGATAATGAAATATTGTATGATGATTTCAACCCTATTAATCATCCAACAATGAAAAAGGACATGGTGGATCATGGTCTTGTGCCTGATGAAATATTTGAATATTTTATAATGATATTATTGATAATTATAAAGAGTCTATTGAAGAAGAAGAAGAATTCTTTATTGAAGTGGGGAGTGATACTGAGATCCCAAATTATCATAAAAAAGTTTCTTTTGGAGAGATTATTCGATTGGGTTATCTTCCAAACACATTATACATTTTCAATGAAAATTATCAGAAGAAGTCAAAAGTATCTAGAAATTTAAAATTCAATACATCTTCCTCCAAATCATCAACATACCATAATTATATTCAACATAATAAAAGTGGTAGTGATGTTATTATTTCTAAGGAAGCAGAAAATTATGATGATATTGAGAATACAGAAGGATATAATGATGATCATGGATATCATCATGATGGTGGAGATGAAGATAATCATGAAGATGATCATGGAGCTGATTATAATGAAATAATGATAAGCATGGACATAATCATGATGATCACGATCATGAGATTTTTTAGTCACTTCCTTCATCACTAGTGGTACCATGTTCTTTCAAGGATAAGGATATATCTAAAGATGTTGATATGAATGTTATACCCCCTATTTCTAAAGTAGATAAGGAAGATAATAATGTGTGGGAGATGAATCCCAATCCTACTGATAACACAGATCTATAAGATCCAACCTAGATAATGCATACAGAACAAGCCTTAATTTTTCCTATATTTTGTGAATCTTATCAAGTTCACAAAGAACCTATTATTCCCAATATAAGGATTGAAGTAAAAAAATTATTATGAATTGGAGAAGTATCCATGTTTTGTTAGGATTGATCTTGATTATAGGGGTTCAAATGATGTTTAAATTTCTCTAAGATGAGAAAGATCGCTAGTATATCAAATTGATAGTGCTGGGGAGTTGGATCCTTTTACCCAAATGTAGTTTGATAGACCAGTTGAGGCTGCTATGCTGCATGATAATAAAGCTCATCCTCTAGATCAAATCTATAAGTCATATGATGTTTTGACAAAAGGTGATTTTGAATATTTTTAATGAAGTATGTCTTCTTATTTCAAATACATTTGATGAAATTTTATTTCATATTTTTATGATTTCTTGAGCTATCATCCATCCCTAGTAGTCTGACACGGTGAAGATAGAACTCAATGTTATCTTGAGCTTATTATATATCATTTATGACCAAAAGTTCAATTTCAAATTCATAAACTAGGATTTGCGAATATAATATTGTTGAAAGAAGTGGAAAGTCAATAATCCTTATTATAGGAATTGATATCCTATTTCTCAAGGAGTTTGTATTATATTTCTCAAATGTTGGAGAGCAAGTATACTACTTCCTCTTATTCCAATACACCACCTCCTTCTACAATACCTATTGGTAGAGAGATACTCATATAGACTATAAGGGAAGAAATAAGAATTCATTGAGTGGTGTTTCAACCCATGAATGGAAATTACTGAAGAAACAACATCATGGAGATAACATTTATGAGATGATAAGGTATTGTACCATTAATCTCTAGACAGATCATGAAATCATAAAAACATATAAAATATAATTATTCATGTATTTATATAAATAATGAGATGAATACTTATTTAAACTTCCAAGAAGAGAACTTGATAATACCACCAATGACAAGAAATTTTAAATAAAATGTGGTCGAACTGAAGGTTCTCACACTAGTGTTGTAGAGATTTATAGAAGAGAAATGATATTTATTCAATGATATAAGGAGTGGCAGTATGATTATTATAGATTTATAAACCCCATAAATCCATTATTCATATTAAAAAACAAGACTAATACTATAAGAGAGGGCATCCAACTGAAATATTTATTTACTCAACTTCCATAGAGTGAGTTGGAAGCAAACACGTAGTGATCACTCAGTTAGATTCTATTATGACTCAACCATTTCATCTGATGAGTTTATCAACAGATTATGCTATTTTTTGTTTGAGATCTATTTATCCATGTGAGCCTATTTATCCACAAAAAACCATCCCTCTAATCACAACATATGATCATAGTGTGACTACTACAAATTCATTCTCACGAGGAACAAACATGGTAAAAGGGATAGAGATAGTTATACAGACCCCTACCTTTGAAAAAACATGATTAGATGATGTCTTGATATGGATATTGTGTTTTTAAATTTTCTCTTTTTAAAATTTCATACTTCTCTTTATGTACCCAATCCAATTAAATTCCTCTAAGTTTTCAATTATTTATATGACATTAGAACATTATTTACTTTCTTTATTCACAAAGGGGGAGAAAATGGGAATTTTTTTTCAAAATTCTATTTTGGGGATATGGATGGAAAAATTTACTCTGATGTGAATTTAAATTTTATTTGATATTTTAATCAGTTATATATTAAATTTATCTTGATAAATGGGAATATAACTTATTTTTAAATATATCATCAAATATCTATTTATAATTTTATGTATATATAAAATATCATGTTTTTTAATCCACAAAGGGGGAGATTGGTAGTACATAATTATTAGGAGAGTGTTTAAATTTTTTTATTTTAATGATCACCAAACATTATTCTTTTAGAAATAAATTTTTTCTATTTTTTAATAGTATTTTTTATGTTATGATATATTTTATAATATTTCGGCTAAGCATTGAAGTGAGTCACCACTATTCAGGAGCTACTGTTAAGGATGAGCTACCACCAGTGGAGACATGACTCGGCTAGTTTTTACTAGATGAGACACCACTGAGGACTAGATATCACTGAGAATGAGCTACCACCAAGGCCTATTACCAATAGTCACTCAGCCACCATTGGAGTTTGAGTCACTTCCAACCTGAGGTACCAGTAGTATGAGATTCCATTAGATGTTGATTCACTACCAGATTCATGCTATAGTTTTGTCTGAGTAATTTGAATTCAATGGTCGAATGACTATTTCTCTTCAAGGATAAATTATTAGACATTAATCATTTTATTGATTTATTAAAACACATTCAATGAATATCTGAGTATTGTTTATTTACTTCATCTAATGCCTCTATATCTATTCTAAGGACTGTCTCTATCTTTTTGTACAGCGATACTAAATGTCTAAAATGTCTATCGGAAAACTGTTAAATTTAATCTATGTATTTTTACAAGTTCACTCATTCAACTTCTATAAATATCAAAGACATATAGCCATAACATTATTATAGAGATTTATTAGGATATCAATAGGGGACATATCTTCGAATTCCTATGATCATGTGTTTTGCTGTAACATTCAAAAATGGACCTCTAACTCCTCACCAATAGAGATCCAATGATTTTTGAACATTCTCATTATACTAGACTGAGAATAACTATTATATTCATATTAATTTTATTTCTACTCATGATTATTGAATTAATCCATTGATCAGTGGATTGTTACACTACTACCAAACACACACTGCCTCCTACACCTAAACAACAGAATATATTTTATTAAATCTTTCACTTTACATTGGAGTACACACGATATTTTTTGGAATACTTCCTTGTGTGGAATGTAGTTTTTTACTTCAACATATAACTATAGAAGGGTATTTTTTTGGGATAGCTTATTTTTTTCAACTAGATCCAGGTTATGGATATGTTTGATTATTATTATAATCTACTACACAGTAGGTGAATTTCAAGTTGAGGAGATTATGTCCCAACATGATATTAAGCCACTTTTTTATTCCGCTGTGTTATTTTATTCTCAATTATTAACACAACCTGTATTTATGGAATATATAAAAAACTATTAAATTTATAATTAATCCTAATTAGTGTTTGTATATATTTTTTTTCTAATAATGTAGATATCAAAATTTAAGACAACTTCAACATTATTTTAACTGATACATTATCACTCATTGAGAAATAATTTAAATGGAAGGTTCTTATATCGATATTATATATTAATTGAGTGGTCAAATTATTATATTAATTGAATTTATATTAGTAAAATTAATGTCAATTTTTTATGGTAACTTAATTCACCCACATCTTAAGACACTCACACTAACCAACAATATGGTTCTTGATTTACTCTTGAATGTAATGACTATAACAGATGAAATGGAAAGTGAGAGGTATCACCATGTCACTTGATTTTACATAAACAATATTTAAACCCTTGTTATATTGGACCATTAATAAGTTATAAATCATATATTTATTTTTTTACATGTGATACAGAGGAATTGTGTCATTCATAGAAGTTATAATTGGGCATGGAATCCCTTATACATGTGATACCCTGGCATGGTGTCCATTATATCTATGATTTATAGGAATGAAAACCCTTATACCGGTGATACATTGCTATGGATTCTCGTGTACCTATGATACTCAGGATTGGCATCCCTTATACCATTATTACATGGGCATGTACTCTTTTATACCTACGATTCTCTAGATCATAACCCATTATACCTGTGATACTCAGTCACAAAATCTATTATACCTATGATACTCAAGAATAACATCCTATATACCTATTATAATTAGTCATGGATTAGCTTATACCTATGATACATGAGAATGAAAACACTGATAGATTATTTTACGTGGGTATGTGTAACACCCAAATATTTTATGAGATATATTATTTTTAAATTCATTTATTTCTTGTGTTGTATGAAAAAACAAGATAACAATGTGTTATAGACAACACCTTCTTATCTTGCGGTATACAAAACACTATTCTAGGCTTGTGTTACACAAAATTTCATGTTTTTTATAGAATTCATTTCACGCAACACCAAGTTGGTGTAAGATACATGCAACAATGAGTAATGAATTTTATCAATATATAAATGAACTATGTTTGGATTATATTATATGAAATACCAATGGAATCTTTCACTATACACAACACTCACTTGGCTTGCATTACACACAAGAGAAACCTTCCTCGATAGCCTATGTTGTATGTAATACAGAGTTTCACTAAAAAATTGTTATATTTTTAAAATATTATTATTTATTGGGATATAAAATAGTCATTATGAATATTATATAACACATTTTTAATTTTAAATAACACTAACATTCATCTTATGTTTTTTATAATACATGATATAAGAAAAAATTCATTTTTTCGGATAAAAGAAGTATTTTTTCAAACAATGCAATTTTTTCCATATTTTTATGGTACACCCATTTTAAAATATAGTTTTGACACCTTTACAAGTTAAATTTGAAAAAATAAATTTCTTATTGGAAAATCGGATATAAATATTTTACATTGGATGAATTTTTAATACAATTCTGATAACTTTCATATTTTGATGAGTAGTAAAAATATGCTAAATTTTAACTGAAAACAACTGTTTCATCAAAATAATTTAAATTGTTAAATTATTTTATTTAATGGTTTTAAACTATAAATAAAATATGTTATTTTATGTTAATACAATGTAGTAATTTCAATTATTTTCACATTGAATTCATTTGTTAAACATTTCAATCATTTTTAGTGTTTTATATTTTAAACAAAAAAACCCATTTTTTGTTTCATTGTGACAGGAGGATTAATGATAAATTAATTACTAAAACTTCTATGTTTTCAATTTTGACATTTAGATTCTATATTCAGAATATGGGGGTCCAAATTTCATTAATATTTCACTTTTATTTTTTTGACATTATGAATATTAAGTAATTTTTATTTAACAAGATTAAAGGTAAGTCGAGTAAGTTAGTGTAACAAATAGTATTATAAACACAATAAATTATAAAAAAAACCTACCAATTTCCTTTTTGGTGAATATAATTCTACCCTTATCATCTTAGGTTCAAAACATAGTCATTTAATGTTCAATTGACAATGAAAATGACATTGAGTTATTAAAACCAATGAAAGTGAAAAAAATGTCAAAATCAAGTTTCTTATACGTATAAAAATTTTAATATATGGATCACCTTATGGTATCTTAAAAAATAAATAGTACATGGAAAGATAAAAAGTTTCCTACATCAGTTTAATTTTTTGAAAAAAAAATTAGGAAATAAATAATTATCTCAAAGTCTTTTTCTTTGATATTGTAAAAATTAATTAGTTGATGAGAAATCAATGAAAATGTTTTTATTAAAATATTAATAACCATAAAAGTTCCAAAAACATTACGAAATATTATTTGTAGAGTATATCTCTACTATATTCATCAAAATTTCATGCTAGTGACTATTTTATTCTTTATAGAAAAATTATGACCTTTATTTATATTATTTAAAGCAATCTTAAAGTTTTCACATTTATAATTTTATAAGTATAACATTTTTAATTTTTGATTTTATATCATGTATATTCTACTAAATAGATTATCATGAAATATATTAAATTTACATTCATCATTGTATTTTATTTTTAATTTTTACTCAATAAATAATTATATTAAATAATTACACAAAATCATTGTAATAATTAATTTATTAATTGAGATATCAAATAAATGTTATTAACAATATTAAAATAATTAAAATTTAGGAAAATTAATATTTCCAATTAATTTTATAGATAACCTTGACCTCATAGGAATATAATAAAATAGTTCTTTTGAAGTTAACTTGTTATCTTAATATTTTTATAAATGAATAAATTAAATAGTGTCAAAGATGACACTGTTGATCGTGTATCAAAATATTAATCATATTAATTATTTAAAAATCATAAAAAAATAAAAATACATAATAATTATTATATAGAAAAAAATATTCAAAATTAATTATTTATTATGTAACTGAAATAAAATAATTAAATATTTTACCCTTTTTATTTTGAAATATTTGTGACATTTATTAAAATGAAATATAATGACTATGTGTTAAATTAAAAAGATAATTTTTGAACGGACATATAAATATTTATAAATTGTTTTTTTTGATGATATTACAACCATATCTATTCTAATCTTTAAAATTTATTTTTTAGGGGTTTAGAGTGGGGTTTGATTTTATTAAAAAATATTGTTTTTGAGTTTTCAAAAAGTGTCCCTCAACTCAATTATAAAAGAGCACATCCTCACTCATTTATCCACAACTCATTAAGCCTTAATATTCATCCATCCTCTAACCATTTCCCTTATCAACATTCTGATTCACATTCTTTAGGTTCTAGTCTTCTCAAAATACCAACTCTTGTTCCATTATGATGAGATCTAGAGAGTGCATGACAAAGAAAAGGAAATATCCTCTACTGATTATTTCATATATCATTCTACTTCATGTTTTGTTTAATTATGTAATTATAACTTGAGTAGAAATTATATACTAAAATTTTATAATAATTATGAAAAAAACCATATTCCTCTTTCTATCCATCCTAAGAAAAACAATATCACCATGCGTCCGTATATACGACTTACAGTCTCCATGTAGTGGTGTAACCTGTTTTCACCACCCAATTACTTGGATAGGTAAAAAAATTTATATAATAAATATATATGATTATTATAAAATGATATTTATTCTGAGATATAGTACACCATATAATTCATTACCATTCAATAATTATGGGAATCATATCTTCGCTTGTGCATACATACGGCCTACCGTCTCCACAACGTGATGTGGTTCATTCTCAACAATAATCCATCAAGATTTATTATAATGTATATATAATAAATAATAATGAAATATATGACATAATAATTCTGCAATATATATATATACAAATATATAATTCATTTACTAACTTCCATTAAATTTCATAAGGAAACACAAACAATGTTCATGCGTACGTTCGGCCTACTGAATCTATGAACTGTGCATTATATTTATCTATCATTTATATTTATTTATATAATGAATATATATGATATATAAATAATTATTTACCATGTGGATTATATATATTTTGATCTTTGTAATAAGATCCTGAATAACAAGTCAAAACACATACGACAAATACAATGATTATTTCCCAAAAACGATGCTTTATCATTGAATTAATAAATAAGAGGGTAATATAAATTTGTAAGTGAATCATATATGATATCATTGATATTATTATGGATATTATACAAGTCAATAATACGTTTAAACACAATATATTGGAGTTTCAAACCCATACAGAAGAAATTGGACCAAAGGTAATGGATAATTTTCTCTATCATTTTTATACAAGATTATTTGTCAGTAAGTATTTACAAGATATATATTTATCATCTTTGACCATGTTTTCAAAAAATGTTTCCATAAAATGTTTACCATTATAATATTTATGTTTAACGTTATTTTTAACCATATTTTACTTTTACTAAATGGTACGGAAGGAATCATTCTTTGGTATACAATAAAATGTACGTTTTGACTTTTCTTGAAAAAGTCTGAGGAGAATTTGTTTTTTAACTCATACAGATTGAATATATTTTTATTGTTTCATGATGCATTATTTCCATTATACATCTTCTATAGGATTTCAATTATATTTCCAACTATATTTTTTCTTCTAAAATTGCACGACATTTTGAGAATACAAAATATTTTTGAACTTGAAAGGATATTTTCCACCGGAATTAATCTCAAGTGTTTTATCAGAGATATTTCTCATCTAATATGACATAAGGTTATGTTTATTTTCTTATTATTACGTTTTTTAATAATTATTATGAGGGAATTATTTTTATGAAATAAATTTATATTATATGGATTATGTTATTATTGAATGAAGTCTATGAAACCCATTTTATGTTCCTTGGGTTATGATATAGTGAATGGTTTATGTTTTGTGGAACATGTGAGAATGATTTAATTATAAGATGGTTGTGACCTATATTTCCCTCGAAATCAATGGTTAAATATTTATATCTCATTATATATACATTTTTAGAATGGAAAGTAAATCTAGTTCAGTAATACATGGTTGGAATGACAAGTTAATCTTGTTCAGTAATACAAGGCTAAAATGACATGCAAACCTAGTTCTTTAATAGACTTTTTCTAATATGATGGTCTTGGTAGAAATGCATTTTCCAATATTGAAATAATATTATGTGTTTATTTATTTTCCACAATCCCTTGTTTTATGCTAATGTAATTTTATAATGGTTAATGTTTTTTCTGATATATGCATTAAGTTCTATCATGATTTATTTTATGACTCGCTATTTTGATATTAAAAACTTTTATTCATATTTTCAAATTATTATGATTTTTTTTGTTAGAATTTATTCATGTTTACCCTCACTGAAAATTTGATCTCACCCTTTTTTTGTTTTCTTTTCCCCTAAATATGAAGACATGTTTTAGGTAGGAAAATAAATGGGGAAGATCATTATGGGAGATGTTGAAGATCATTCACTATGTTATGAAGATTATGTTCCATGTTTCCAAAAAAACTAAACTAATATTGTATTTTGGAATATATTTTTATGTTTTACTATGTATTCTTCAAAAGAAATATAATGTCTATGTACTTCATTCTTGGGTTGTTAGAGTTGGTATCAGAGCAATGGTTTAGTTATCCTTTAGATTCTAGAATGAAAAAACTTTAGTAAGATCCCTAGATAAATTTCAATGGCATTTATAATAATGTACCTAAGTTTATGTATAACTGTAGGTCATGGTCTTATAATTATGGTAACAATCAGGAATAACCATGGATTAAACCAAATATATTAGAGATTGAAAGTACTCCCCCTTGATTATTTTTTTCCTAGTATGATTTTTTCCTCTAAAATTATTAATTTTGGGTTTTAGAAAATGGATGGAAATTAGAGGATTCGTGTTAATTGATAATATGATGAAAAATTTAATGATATTATTCATTTAGAACAAAATGAAATGGGACTTGGAAGGAAAAACATCATTATTTTTCCCAATCTTCTATCCCATAATGTGATCAATAATCTCAACTTGGGTGAGTTCACAGACCCAACTAATAAGAGAATGATGGCGTTTCATTGTGATCATAGAGGAAATAATGTTCAATTTTCCTCATTTAAATCATGTGGGAAGAGGCATAAAGCTGAATAATTCAAAGGAACTGGAAGATTCATTGGGTGTGGAAAAGAAAGACACAAAGACAATAATTGAAAAGTAAAAGGTTCAGTTAACATAATGGAGAAGGATATTGTTATTTCTAATACATCAACAATTGTAAATCATTTTAAATGTGGAATGTACGAGTATTCTATAAATAGATTCTCAAGGAGAAAATATCGGGAATAGTATCAGCATGGTCGAATGTGTATTATTAAGGTTGATGGAGATGAAGAGACTAAAAATTATATATGAGATGAATGATGTATTAAGGAATAAAAAGATGAATATCAGCCAATGGTTTATGAAGATATTGGAATGATTATATGATTAAAAATAATAATGATGAATAAGCAATTTTATGGTATTATGGAATTAAGAAACATCTAAGGATTGTCACACTATTGTTTTTCCTTAAGTATTTGAAAGTACATGTTGAATGATACCATTATCCCTGAAAAGTTATTGAAATATTTTGGGAAAATACATGATATGAGAATAATGAAGGGATAAGGAGATAATGATATGATTGATAGTATTAATGACCTCATTATTCATAGAATGACAATGTGAAATCATGGATTGTGAATATTGGATTTTCTGTATTTTTAGGGTGCGAAAAGAGTTAATTTTGATAAAATGCATGTTTTCGCTAATGTTCTTTGGTAATTCATATTTTTATCATATTTCAAGAGAATAATTGATTATGTTATTCACATGAATAGAATGTGACAAAAAACCACCTTATGAGATATTGGAGATAAATGTTATGTCATGTTTTTACACCTCTTTCTAATGTTTTATATTTTTTGTTTTTTTGAAGGAATGTATTGTTATTCTTTTATCGTACTATAAGTTATATTAATGTTGATGTTTGTTAAATTAATGCATTATCTCACTATAGGAGCAATTTTTCAGATTTGATTATTTTTGAAAACTTTTTTGTTGAGACATATGGAATGACCAATAATTTTATCACATGGTCTGATAAAAATTTAAAAATGAAACATTCAACTTCATTTCATAAAATATGATATGAAGTTGAAATTGTTTGTGGCACGAAAAACTGTAATATTGTACCAAAAATCATGTAAGTATTTATTCTCATAGAAAAAGGATATTGAAAGCCAAAAATTTTATCCTAGTACCTTCTAATCCATTGAATAAAATAGACCATTAAATAGTCATATATTTATGGCTTTCTTCTAGTTAACATTATCCAAACCGTATTCTCTATAAAAATCTATAAAAACATGATGGTTAGATATTTATTCCATATTCATGTTTTCACTTCCAACCTATGTTGTCCAATGTAGAAACCCAGTGATGAGTTACTTTGGGTAACCATTATGGTTCTAATATTGCTTTTTGAGAATGAGTTTTTAGTATTCCTTTTTATGATGTTTGTTTCTGTGAATGAATCTTTAATGTATTAAACATTTTATAACCCCACCGAATTTTGAGGGAGAAATTATTTTTTGGGGGGTAGAATGTCACTCCCTAAGAATTTATGAGATATTTTTTTAATTTAATTGTGTCTTATATTGTATGGTACAACAAGATTAGCATGTGCAATACGCAACACCATATTATCTTGTAGTATATGAAACATTATTCATGACTTGTAATACATATAATTTCAAGTTCTTTTGATAGAATTCATTTCACGCAACACTGAGTTGGTGTAAGATACATGCTACACTGAGTATATATTTTCATCATTGTATAAATGATCTATATTTTAATTATGTAATAAGAAAAATAAAAGTGATCTTTCACTATACACAACACTAACTTAGCTTTTGTAACATACAAGAGTGACATTCCTCACTAGCATGGATTGACCACAATATTGAGTTTCACTAAATAACGTGTCATTAAAATATTATTATTTAATAGGATATTAAATGGATATTAATAATATTATTAACCAAATTTTAAATTTTAAATAACATTACCATTCATCTTGGTTATATTATATAACAATATATAAGAACAAATTCAGATTTTTCAGATAAAAGAGGTATTTTTTAAGAAATGCAGGTTTACCGCCTTTTGATGCTGAACCCAATTTAAATCTATTTTTGGAAACTTTTTTATGTTCAATTTGAAAAAAAAAACTTATTATATGAAATTGAGAGAAAAACTATCACTTTGGATGAATTTTTAATATTTTTTTGATAACTTTCATGTTTTGATGAATTGTAAAAATACACTAAATTTTAATTGAAAACATCTTTTTTCAAAAAAATAAATTATATGGTTAAATTATAATATTGAATGGTTTTGAAGTATAAATAGAATATATATTTATAATTTAATTCATTTTAATTCATTTTCATTAATTTCTCATTGAATTCATTTGTAATAAAATATATATCCTTTGCAATGATATAACGTATAAACAAAAACCAGCTTTTTTGTTTTTTTCCGACAATGAGATTAAATTTAAATTAATTTTTGAAAATTATATGTTTTCAATTAGTAAATTTGGATTATATATTTTTATTAAGTTGTTCAAAATTATGTTAATATGATACTTTTATTTTATTAATATTATCGATAGTAAATACTGTAACTTTTATTTAATGAGGTTAAATGTATATTGGGTAAATTAGTGTTACAAATAAATTTATAAGGGCAATAAAATTTTCCAAAAACTAGTAATAATAATATTTGATGAATATAATTCTATCCTTAATATATTATGTGTGAATTATAGTCATTTAATTTCCTGACGACAATGAAAAGGACATAGATATTAACAAAACTAATGAATATAAAAAAATGTCAAACTCACATTTCTTATAAGGATAACAATTTAAATATAGATATAACCAAGATATATATTTGAAAAAATAGTACGTGGAAAGGTAAAATAATTACAAAAATCATGGTAATTTATAATTAATTTTTAGGTAATAAATAATTACCTTAATAACTTTCTATGTGATGATGTAAAATATAATTATTTAATGACAAATCAATGAAACATTTTTTTATTAAAATCCTAATAACCATAATCGATAAAAAAACATGAATAAAACTTATGGGTTGAAAATACCTTGACCATAATCATCCAAAGGGAAAGATAGTGACCATTTGGATCCTTATTAAATAGATTATGACCACTGTATTATTTTATTTAATGTAATATTAATGTTAACAAATTTATATTATAATAAGTATAACATTTTTAATGTCTGATTTTATAGCAGATAAATTAAACATCTTATATTCTAATGAAATATCTTATATTTATATTCAATATATAATTTTTATATTTTTACACAATAAATACGGACATTAAATAATTACACAAAATGTTTGTAGTAATTATTTTATTAATGGAGATATCATATAAACATTATTAAAAATATTAATATAAGTTTCTTTGGGATAATTAATTTGTACCATGATTTTTTTAGATAACCTTGACCTCATATAAATATAATAAAATAGTTTTATTGAATTGTACTTATTATATTAATATCTTTAAAAATCAATAAATTGAATATTGTCAAAATTGACACTATTGATAGTTTGTCAAAATAATGTCTCATTATATTATTTAAGAAAAATAAAAAATTGATAAAAAGAAACAATAATCATGATATATTCAAAAATGATATCAATTATTTATTAATTATATAATTAACACAGAATAAGTAATTACTTTATCCTTTTAATATTAAAATACTTATTACCTTAGATAAAATGAAATAGAATAACTAAGTCATAAATTGTAAAGATATGGTTTGAATTTAAGTAGAAACTTGTATAAAACGTATTTTTTTATGATATTACAACCCTATATCATCTCATATTATATATTGTGTTGTTTTTGAGGATTTGTAGTGGGGTTTTATAATATTATAAATTAATTTTTTTGAGGTTTCCAAAACTGACCCCAACTTAATTATAAAATGGAACCACATCCCTCATTTATCCACAACTCATTAAACTATAAATATCATTCATTCAATGTCAATTTCTATTAAAAACTTACCTTGTTACATTTTAGTGGTGCTAGTATTCTCATAATACCAACTCTAGTTCCATTAAAGGGAGATCTAAAGAGAGCATGTCAAAGAACAGGTAAGATCTTCTACAGATTCATTCATATTTATTTCTACTTCATGAGTTGTGTCATTATAGAATAATTACTCTAGTATAAAATATATATTTATATTTTATTATAATTATTAAACAACTATATTCTACTTTTTATCTGTCCTAATAAAAATGAAATCACTACGTGTACATAAGTACGACTTACCATCTCCACACCGTGGTGTAATCTATTTTTTACCACCACCTTACTTGTATAGGTATAAAAATGGATGTAATAACTATATTTGATTATTATTAATTGATATTAATTCTTAAATATATTAAACCATTCAACTCAGTACCATTCATGAATTATGGGAATGATATCGTTGCTCGTGCGGACTTATGGCCTACCGTCTCCAAGAGGCGGTGAGATCCATTCTCCATGTTAACAATTCATGAATTATTATAAAGTACATATAATAAATAATCATGAAATATATGAAATTACAATGACACTAGATATATATATATATTATTTAATTACTTCCATTCAATTATATAATGAAATAGAAATGATGTGCATGCGTACATATGGCTTAAAGTATCCATGAACGGTGTATTCCATTTTTCTATCTATTTTATATATTAATATACTGAATATATATGATATATAAATCATGTTTTACCTTTTTTATGTAATTAAATCATGATCTATGTAATAAAATCAATAATTACAAGTCAAAACATGTATGATAAATAAAATGATCATTACCTAAAACGTAGTTTTAACAAAGAGTTGATAAATAAAAGAGTAATATAAATCCATAAGTGAATAATATATGATATCATAGATATTATTATGGTAATGTTACAAGTAAATAATATGTTTAAACTGAATATATAGGTGTTTTGAACTCATATGGACGAAATCAATCCTAGGGTAAAGAATAATTTTTCGATCTCATTTTTATACGAGATTTTTTATACATAAGTGTTTACTATAGATAAATTTATCATCCATGTCCATGTTTTCAAAAAAAAATTCATAAAATGATTACCATTATTCTATGTATGTTTAAATTCATTTTACCCATTTTTTTGTCATTTCTACTTGGTATGGAAGGAATCTTTCTTTCTTTTACCATATAGGTTCTTTTTTACTTTTACAACAAAAGTATGAGGTAATTTTTTTATCTTATATGGAATGAATGTATTTTTAAACTTTCATGAATACATATTTCCATGAAGCTTCCTCTATATTATTTCAATTTTATTTTCAATTAAATTCTTTTCTTTTAAAATTTCACTACATTTTGAGAATAGAAAATGTTTTGGTAGAAAAAAGGATATTTTCCTCAAGTATTAAGCTCATATGTTTTATAAAATTATTTTCCATCTATGATGACATAAGGTTATATTTCTATCTATATAATTACTTTTAATATATTTATTTTATGACGGAATTATTTTCATGGAATTGATTTATATTATAATGATTATGTTATGATGAAATTATGTTTAAGAAACCCATTTTTTGTTCCTTGGGTTATGCTCTGGTGAAGGGTTTATGTTTTGCGGAACATGTGATAATGATTTAATTATAATATGGGTGGGACCTATATCTCCATCCAATGGATTTATAATATATTTATATCTCATGAGATAGACATTGCTAGAATGGAAATTAAAACTGGTTCAGTAATACATTGCTGGAACGACATGTAAATCTGGTTTAGTAATACATGGTTGGAATGACATATAAACCAAGTTCAGTAATGGTATTTTTCCACTTTTATGGTCTTGGAAGAAATACCTTTTCTACTTTAGAGAAATATTATGTGCTTATTTACTTTCCACAATTCCATGTTTTATTCCAATTATATTTTATCATGGTCAATGCTACTTTATTATCTATGTCGTATGTTCTATAAGGATTTATTTAATGACTCACGATTTTGATATTCAAAATTTATGTTCATGCTTTCAAATTATTATGTTTATATTTTTTATATGTTCTTCATGTTTACCCTTTTAAAAAAATTTATCTTGATATTTTTATTTTTTCTTTTCCCTAGGATATAAAGAATGGTTTTAGGTTGGAAAAGAAAAGGTGAAGATCATTATGGGTGATGTTGAAGATCATTCTCCAAGTTAGAATATTATATTCAATGATTCTATAGACTCGAAACTAATACGGTCTTCTAGAAACTATTTGTATCATCTATTACGTATTTCACAAATGAAATGTAATGTATATGTACTTCAATCATGGGTCATTATTGTATGGAATCCCCGACATCCATGTGAGATAATAGTGACTAGAAATGGATGCATTGGTTATGCCTCAGTTCCTAAATAGAACTAAATATGTTAATATATCTCTATAAAGGTCACTACATGTATATAATATATGTACATACATGAATATACACATATATGAATATTTTTATGGTTAAATTTGGTCATAGGTTCTCCAAATAAGAGATGAAGTAGATTGTGTATGAATTGTATCCCTAAAAAACTATATCTGATTATTCACAGTGTTTATTACTTATTAATATTATTATATCTTTGCACTAATAATATTATATGTACTAACTTGACAATTCTAGAAATAGTTTTTGGGGGACTATTGAGTATATCTCACTCCCTTTTGGGCCATATTTTAGTGAATGTACATACCTCATGCATTAAGGTATGGGTAAAGGAATATGCCTATCTAAGGATACTTTATTAGATTGTATCATGGGATTTGGGGAGAAAAAGACTGTGGTATGGATCTTTATTCTATATGAAGATAGTATTTGGTTATTTTTTGGATTTTTGTGATATAACATTTTTTATTCATCCCTATATCCATGCTCTCTTATTTATTTTGTTTAGATACCTAATAGTACATAATTTTGTATATAGTGCCGATTTTGAGAATGTTTATTAAATTCATCCATATGTTTTTTATACTATTATAGATATCATTAATAATGATTTATAAATTTATCCATTTATTACACCATTGTGTAACACAGATCTTGGGGGTTTAGTCTTTCTACTGTACCACATTAGACCCTCTCTATTTGTATGAAACTGCTTGATTATGGGGAGGTGAGTTTAAGGTCTTGTGACTAACAGTGTTTGGTTATTCATGAGTGAACTGAGTCTAATAAAGGATACTATGAAAATTTGGAATTTTGTAATGATATTTTTTATTCTATTAGATAACCCATGTATAGAGAAAATACTAATTACCAAGGATTAAAATTTTTATTTCAGGCTCCACATGAAATTGTTGAATTGATAAGGACCTTGGGTGACACACATGATATTTGATATTTATTATTATTATATTTGATGATTGATTTTTACCATTAATCTATTATTACAAGGTTGTGTTGGATCGTGCATCATCATTAGAATTTATAGATTAACAAGTCATTCATTATTTTAGGGTACATTGGTTCATCCCTATTCTTATATTTCCAAAAATTACTATTAGTTCCTTGAAATCTAAAAATACATCTGTGATAACATTTATTACAGGAGAATGAAAAGGTTCAATGGTTATATAATATTCTAGCATAATCCAAGTATTATTTTAATAAAAATCATGATGTTGACATGTTATGTAGTCAATTATGGCATTTTGAGTCATGGATAATTGGTTGAAATGGTTCGAACATGTTTATAGTTAGTATTAAATGGACAATATATTTAAATTTATAAATTTTATGGCTTATATAAATTGGAAGTAGTGATCTATATAATTCAACAATAAAGAATATTTCTATAAAAATTTTGAATTTAGATTAATGTAAAAAATGAAATGAGGTGGTCGTTGTTAAATGGAGATATCAATTTGAAATTAAAAAGATTTTATTATATAATGTATAATGGACACTCTATATAATTGAAAACAATATTCATAGTATAGAAGATGCCCCTGTCTCGACCTCTGTAGTAGGAAGTTGGCAATATCACATACATTACTAGGCATGTACATTTCCAAAATGTGGAATAACGAGTAGGCACTTGGGTGTGAATTTATATACAAGGAATTTATATATATTCTATTATTATAAATGAATATTATATTATTATAAAATCATTTTTATATTGTGGTCTTTCAATTTTTAGAGATGTTCCACCATGAAATCCTTGATTTATGCTCCCAGGGAGTGGTGATGACCATGCTCCAGGGGGTGGTGGGCCCTAAGACACCAATGTTAACTGAAGTAATTCTAATTTAGAAATGGAATCCTATATCTCGAGTAGAATATATAAGGACCAACACAACCTACCACTACTATAGATGAGTTTATTCAATAATATCAATAGCAACATCTGCGATCAATTTTAGGGGAGGGTGTTCTTCGGGCTAGAGAGTCATGGCTAGAGTCTCTGATGAATTTATTTGCGAACCTTGTGAAATCTCAAGAGAGTAAAATTAATATTTCCAAGAATATTATTTTTGACTATACCAAGTGATTCTTGATATGTCATTACATAGGTATATCATCATTAGGGAATGTCATGGGTTGGTTTACAGATAGTTTTATATGAATACTTTTTTCTATAAATGCCAAGAATAGATCAAGATATAGAGTTTATGCATCTATAATAGGGAAATATTTACATGATGGAATATTAAACTCATTTCGCATTTCATCAATACTTCACACTCACTATTACTTGTCATTAGTAAGATACATCAAGGCCTTTTGAGGATGGCCATGTATATTTCATCAAATCCCTAGTAAATGTGCTTTAGCTGAATAACATTTTGGAAATAGTAAATCAGGATCTTATTGATGAGAAAATACTAGGGGAAGCTAGTTGTGAAGAATATGGTGGCTAAAAAATGAAATAAATAATGGGTTTAACTTGTAGCTAGAAACATCACTTTGATACTTAATGTAGTTGCAGTATAATCTAGATGACAACCACTAAAAGTCACAAGGTTTTTCACTAGATATGAAATCCACTCTTATAATATTCAATAAATATTATCCATTATGAAACTTGAAAATGATTTGGAAATGTTATTAGAGTGTGTATTCTTGTGAAAGAAATTCCTTCTTTTAGAAGCCTGATGTCATTTCTTATGATACATCTTAATCTTCAAGATTACATGCTTTGATATCAACCTCGGGATGGATTGGTTAGTCCTCTATCATGATTATACAGACTTATATCACTACAAGGTATCTTTTATATCACTATAATGTGATAGTTATCTTCAAAATGGTTTATTGGACATCTAATAGTGTCAATCTAGATGATAGAATTATGGGTTGAGAAAAGTGACATTCAAGGTTTCAAGTCATTTTATAGAAAATGTGGGTGAACATAAAGCTATTTTCCCTTGGATAGTTGATACATTACGGTGTTTCTTCCCTAAATAAATTTCTGAATAACTCATGAGAGGAAGGAAGATTTTATTTTTTTCATGGTTCCATGAGAAAAACAATTATAAATTCCTCCTTATAGTACGAGTAATAGTAAGCTACATGATCTCAAATGGGAGATGGAGGATTTGGTGGAAAATAGTTTTATACGACCTATCACTTCACGATGGGGTCAAAAGTATTTTTCACCAAGAATGAAAATGAAAACATTACACATTTCATATATTATCCTCATTTAAAACATATTATAGTTATAAACCAATATCCACTACCTCTATCTTATGAACTCTTTTATGAGATCTAAGGAAATAGGGTTAATCCATGAAACGTTTTGAGTTCGTACTGTCATCAGCTATGAGTTAGACCTTCCAAAATACCTCATATAATATTTCATAGACTGAGTGGCCTCTATGAGTATCTAGTTATGTTGAATAGTGTTATAGATTCATAATATGTTTTAATAGCTTTAATGAATTGGTTTATCTAGGGGTATATAGATTCTACTGTTTTATTCGTAATTGGGGATGTCTAGGTGTTTTCTCATACTCAACATGATTATGCCATACATCATGATATTTTTTATGACCCTGGGATAGCCCTGGATATATGATAAGATCACTAAATTTAACATTTATAATAAGAATAATCACGTTTTCTCAAAAAAAATTCTATTTTTGCGTTACATTATCAATGGAAAAAAGTTTCAGTTGTCCCATGAAAGGTGAGCGTCTTTTTTTATTGGCAGCATACCAAGAATGACTTTGACATAGAGTGTTTCCTGGGGTTGGATGGATATTAAATTCCTTTTATAAATGTCTTAACAACACATTCAAAAACTATTACTAGATTGACTAAAAATGGTTTGATGTTATTGTTGCCTATAGAATGTGATAACACATTTTAGAATTTGTAATGAAATTTGATGTTAGAACGAGTCTGAATTTTTCTAGATTTATTATAATAATAGAGAGTGTTTTTTAATTCATAATGTATTTGTATGTTATCAATTATGATGTTTTATAATCTATTAGTTTCATAAAAATCTAATCATTTGAGTCCTCGTGTGATGAATTACCAATCACATGGTCATTATCTAGCTGATGTTAGCATGATATGCATCGTTTATGTCTTTACATGATAGTATAGTGATTTTTGTTGTTTATTGGCCATAAAATACTCAAATTTTTTTTATTAAACAATAATTAAAATTAAGACAATGAATGTGTGATAAATACATTATATCCTTCAATATTCAGCTTTCTTATATACTTAGAAAGTTGAATTTAGTTGCAGATGCTCTATGTCG
Source organism: Viscum album (assembly GCA_963277665.1). NCBI lineage: Eukaryota > Viridiplantae > Streptophyta > Magnoliopsida > Santalales > Viscaceae > Viscum > Viscum album. The sequence goes on from OY728158.1 coordinate 440,747,139, forward strand.
GAAAAATTTTATGCAAGCTTCTTAGGAAGACACTGATTAATAGATGTTGATGGATAATATTTATGAGATGAATTTAAAGGGTTGGCAGTGACATGATAGACATTTAATTATATCCATTGTGGTGATATCATCACTTCTGAAAAAATTGAATAGGATGTAGTCTTTTGATTTTGATGCATTGGTCCTAGGGGATAGCCATTCAACTAGAGATCCACCAATGGGTTGCCTTGTCTATTGAGATAAAATATTTCATTTTCATTGACATCTCAAGTTCTTATATACATATAATAGGAAATTTATATGATAATATATTTCTTCATAGAGTTTAGTACACCTAGGGAATTTCAGGATGTATTGAGACATTTGTTGCTGGTATTAGTTTCCTAGGATGAAATGTTAGCTCATAGGTTTTTTCAATAGGTGTTCCTCATTTATGAAAGTGATAGAGGGGAATTTGTTACCTAATGGATTGTAATATCTATTAATATATTATAATGGAAATTTTATGCCTTTACTATGGACATTTTGACAAGTTTTCAAAGGTCACTATGAGGTAGTGATTTGGATAGGGTATTAATGGATTGGATGACATGGGTATCCCCCATTCTTCTACTAGGGAGACTTTCTGTGAGGAAAAGTTTGGGGGAACATACATGTATGAGATTATAAACCTAAATGGGGTCCCTTGTTCCACCATATATGATTTTGACACTCATTATACATTGAGATATTTGTAGTGGATACAAAAAGCACTTGAGATGCTAATCTTTCTACAAACATCCTGCTACACATAGACTAATGATCAGCTAGATGGACAATATAATTTCTAGAGATAATTGTAACACCCCAGGTAAATATAGAATATGAAATTTTCACATTCATCCATATTTATGAATAAAATATTAATATTACTTTAAAGGGGATTCTATCCACGATGTCGTTCCCAATACGCAACAACAAGTTTCTTGGGAATCTTATGTTGCAATCTAGTAATAAAATAATATTATTTTAAATTGTAGTTAATGCCTAGTTGTTGTAATGGTGTGAATGAATAGAACTAACTAAAAAATGATTATATATTTTTGTCAAATATTTTTACTTTTATCCAATAAATGATAGAGGCTTAAAATGTGAATGAATCAAATTTTAAGCTTAAATATTCTAATATTCTTTAAAAGGTCAATTAACCGCCTTTTGATGGACAACCTCTTTTAAATCCACTTTTTGAAAAAAAATTTGTTATATTTGACAAAATAAAATTCTTTTTTAGAATCGGGACATCAAAATTTACTTTGTGTAAATTTTTGGTATTTTTTCGATAAAGTTCATTTTTTAATGAATAGTGAAAAATGTTGTAATTTAATTCAAAACCTATTTTTAATCTAATTTATTTATACGAATAGATTATCTTTTGAATTGGTTTTAAATTGAAATTAGAATATATTTTTACCATTTAATCCAATAGTGGTCGTTGGAATTAATTTCATCTTGAAATTGGACTTAAACTAGTGTCAATCTTTTGATAGTTATTGTTTCATAAAAACATGCTATTTGCTCTGACAGCGGGAATTAATTATTAAATTAATTAATTTAACTTATATGTTTTGAATTTTTTAAAATAAAAATCATTTTTTAATTCGGAATATTAAATATATCTTAGGGTGAATTTTTGGTATTTTCTGGAAAACTTCAATTTTTGATGAATAGTGAAACCACTAAGTGGTACTTAAAAAACTGATTTTTCGTTTAAATGAAACATTGCCACTTCTGTGATTTGATTTTCAAAAATCCTACATACATGGTTGTCATTAAGAAGTAAAATTTGGTTCAATGAGATTAAAATAATTTTTTGGTGAATAGTAACTTTTAAGTTTTTAATCGCGATTAGAGGTAATTAGTGTAATTTAAGGTAAAAATAATGTTATAATAAAATGAAAATACCTAGACACAAGTCCTACCCTTATTGGACGTGTGATGGCCGACCAATACAAGCCATGGGTCAACTTGGGGACCCCATGGAGCCACTTTGGTAGGAAAATGACATTAATATCTTTATATTTAATGTTAAAATTAAAATGACACAAACATGAGTTTTTTACTAAAAATTTTTTTAAATGGGGTTATACAAGTCAGATTTTTGACTATAAATAGTCATTTGAAATCTAAAAATATTTCCTACATCATAGTACTTTTTTTATAATTTTTAGACCTTAAATAAATTAAATTATTTATGACACCATGATGATGAAGCGATTACCTCATTAATAAAGGATTTAAATAAAATGAAAAGATAATGTTAAACCTATACATTACACTTGTCAAAAACCTATTTTATTGGTGGATTTTGAACCCTTATCACATTATACTAGAATTATTTCAATGTGGGACCTTTTAAATCCGAAACTCATTTTAAAATAAAGTAACATTTCTTTACTTTCCAAGAGTGCCCCTCCTCTCCTCTTATAAAAGGCCCCCACCTCTACCTCTTTACCCACACTTCAAAAGCCATTGTTGTAACGCCCTGACCCTAGTTGCCTAGAGTCGGTGCATTATTACATAACATTGGAATGATCACAAGAAAGATCAAATCTCGAAAGACCGATTGGTTTAGTATCCTTGGAAACACTAGATATATTCATAAGTTTTACATTACATCATAATATGAAAAACTACTACAACAACATAATGTTTCCACAGTCCACACTATAATCCCCTCATAATATCCCTACAGGTCATTCATAATTTACTTCTTCACTTCCTGGGAAAAATAAAACATAGAAAAGGGGTGAGCTCAAATGCCCAGTAAGGATAACAATATAGCGGAAACTTTCATAAATAAGAATAAACATTTAAGGCAATGTATAACTAAAACAAAAGCCTTTTAAACTTGAACTTTTAACATAGTATGGCATAAATAAAATTAGATAATGCCATTTACTTATTCACATGGATATTCTACTAATCGAATAATCACATGCAAAATCAATAACCAATTTCATAATGTTGGAATGCATAATGCTAAACTTTAATTACTTTTCAAGGCCTCGTCCCAAGACCTTGGGGCTAACTGTAACCGGAACCCAACCCGGAGTGCCTCTAATAACCGGACACCAACCCGGAGTGCCTCTAATAACCGGACACCAACCCGGAGTGCTTCTAATAACCGGACACCAACCCGGAGTGTCTCTAATAACCGGACACCAACCCGGAGGGCTTACTTTTACCAGTCCCTAACCTGGAGGGCTTACTTTTACCAGTCCCCAACCTGGAGGGCTTACTTTAACCAGTCCCCAACCTGGAACATACTTGTCCAACACATTCATATGAAGTAAAGATTGAAATATAACATAAACATTCTTATTGGAACTAGCATACGAAATGTCAATACTTTCACCATAAACTATGAATGGTATAAAAATAGCACATCCACAGTCAAACATATCACAAAACCTTCAAAACAATATAGAAGTTTTGTATCATAATAAATCAACTTCAAATAATCTTAAAACCCATCAAAGGATGTTGACATAGATGAAATCAAAATTCTTTTTAAAGAAATATCTCCTTTTATTTTGAAATCATTTAAGATCCATATAAAATCAAACATTTTCTTTGAAAATAATCTTATAAGCTTTTAAGGGAAGCTTTGACGATTTTATATCGGCGGAAAATAACCGCACCCGCCGTATAAGTTAAAAAAAACATTCTTATCTTAATTCTGTCGAAAAGGTTAAAAAGCACCTTGTTTGGAAAACGACGGAAAGATTCCCTTATAAACCTCTTATAAAAGTCAAACAAGGGTATAAATCACTTTAAACCATATTCTTTTAAATATTAAAAATGTTTTGAAATACATTTTGAAGAAACATGGATGTGGATGATAACGAGATCCCAGTAGATTATTACGTATAAACAACCTCGGATAATGAAGAGATTGTGAAATAACCCTTACCAGTTTGGTAACTTATGAAACATACAATCCATGAAAGAGGTATCATACAATGAATATGTAAGTACACATAAATTAGAGTGTATTACACAAAGAATATAATTAATGGCAGTACATACACCACACAAAAGGTAATGGTGGCAATATGGCATGAATCTCACGGGAATAATGAGTGAGATGAAAACCCCTTACCACGTTAATCAACTGAGTCGTATGGCCAAAAGTTAATAACCACCAAATTATTTATAGAATAACATGAATATGATAATATATATCAAATTCCAGTACACAATACACCACTTTCAATAATTTAGTGGCGAATAATGGAAATCTCACCGAATTGTATGTGAGATAAGAAAAATCCCTTACCTTGTACTTTTCCTTGGTTGGGGTAGGTTAACCTCCTGTATAATGGTGAAATAATTGTTATTAAATTATACAATAATCATATACATTAATATGATATCATATATGTTCTTTTAACATTGCTTTATTAATAATATCTTAGTATTATCGTCGTTTCGGGTGATAATCGATTCGTTCTTCTTAAATGTTTGGTTACGTAAGACATGTTTGTAATGGATAGATTATATCTTATTCATAATTAGAATGATATTAACATTATTTTTAACCCTAAAATGAGAATAAGACTTGAATGGATACGATGGAGGATGGATCTCACCGCGTTCGTGGAGACGGTAGTCCGTACGTACGCACGAACGCTACTTCCATTTAATTTTTATTTTAAAAGAATTTAATCCAAATGATACATAGGTATATTACTATTCTAGTATAATATAATATTTATATATGTTACTTAAGTTCATTAACACCATCCTTTATACGTTCCATGTGTGGTATGAACGAGTCATATCATTTTAAGGGGGCGGTAGTCCGCACTTCCTCAAATGAAATTATCGTATGTATATACAACATGAAACGAATAATGGTATGAAATAAAATGGAATTACAGAAGCTTATATATAAAATATATATCATTAATATCATATTTAATTATAGTGCCATCATAATGGCCACCATGAGAGGCGGTAAGATGTATTTGAACAATCATCGTTTCGTGAGGCGTTAGTTTGCCATCCACAGAAACATTATGTTCATCATCCATTAGATGGAGTTGTGTGTATGTGTAGTTTTAATCCTTCTTATAACAACATCCTAGTATATTGAGGATACTGGTGTTGTTACAAAAGAAAGGAAATAAAAAGATTTTGGGGGTTGGAGAAGCAAAATAAATGAAAATAATTTAAGAGAAATCGTTACCTTTAATTTAGGTAACTCACTTTGGTTGGAACCAAAGGACTTCTTGAAATGCTTTCTGCCTAAGGGGAAGCTTCAAGGATGAGGAGAGGGATGTGGGGAGCTTAGTTGGGCAGAGTTTGGACGAGCCAAGTGGCTTGAGAGGTGTGAGGAATGAGTAGAAGTGGTCTCCTTTTATAAGGGAGAAGAGGGGCTCTTTTGGAAAGAGTGAAAGTATTACTTTATAATATAATTATATTGGGTTTATAATGGTCCAAAAATCATTGAGGTTGAAGATAAGATGACTCATATTCTAAATAACATCAACCAATAAGAATTGGACAGGTTTTAGATAATATTTTAATCATTATAATCTTATTTATTTAGATGATTTATTAATGAGGTAAACATTGCATCATTATTGTGTCATTAATAATTTAAATTATTTGATGTCTAAAAATTATAAATAAAATATCATTATGTAGGAAATCTTTTTAACTTTCTAATGAATATTTATAATCGAAAATACAACATGTATAACCCTATGTAAAAATTTTTCTTCTAAAAGATGTAAGCTTATGCCATTTTTATTTTTATTTTAACTTTATTAATATAAAGTGTCCCTACCACATACAAGTGGATCCAAGGGGTCCCCAAATTGACCCAAGGATGCTCATCGTCGGGTATGTGTCCACCAATAAGGTTAGGACACGTTTTAAGTTAATTTTGTATTATTATAATATTATTTGTTAACCCTTATTTACCGGATTTACCTTTTAACCATGGTAAATAAAATATTTACCACAGTAACTATTCAAAATGTCTAAAAATAAAAGTTACCTATTTACACAATTTGAAAATACTGATTCCAAATATGGAATCCATTTTCCTAAATTCAAAACACAGAAGTGGCAGAAATTAATTTAAAATTAATTCCCGCTGTCAAAACAAAAAGCGTGTTTTTAAGAGACAATAACTATAAAAAGATTGACACTTGTTTATGTTCGGTTTAATTGTAAAATTATGTCCAATGACCAACATTATATTAAATGGTAAAAATATATTCTAAATATACTTTAAAACCACTCAAATTCACAATTTGTCACTATTAATTATTTTGATTAAAAAAGTTGTTTTTAATTAAAATTTAGTAATTTTCACTATTCATCAAAATATAAAAGTTATCCGAAAAGTACCAAAATTTCACCCTAGGCTAATTTCGATATTCCGAATCCAAAAATGAAGTCCATTATAAAATATATATGATTTCAAAAAGAAGGTATTACTATTCACAACGGCTAGTTTAATTAGTTGTGGTGTGTGTTAAAACTCGACGTTGCGTACAACACACGCTACTGTTTTATTCAAAGGAAAGCGTACCGTGGAAGCTTGGGATGTTTCATTTTAAATTTTTGATGTCCCCATTTAGTCAAAAAGTTTAAAATATTGTATTTAAAAAGGGTTCACTATTAAAAGTTGATAAAAGTGCAATACTGAAAATGAATTTGTTCTTGTATTATATCTAAGAAACTCATAATATGGATTCTAAAATTATAATGATTATATAAAGTTTAAAATTTAGATAATACTATCCATAACCTCTTTTGAATGGCTTTTTTTTAAGTCATGGTGTGATTGAACTCGTTGTTGCGTGTAGTGCAAGTTATTGAATTATTTTGAAGAAATAACACACTATGAAATCTTGGGGTGTTACATTCTCCCCTCCTTCAATAAATTGCGTCCTCGCAATTTGAAATGGTTCTTCGAAAATAAAAGGTTGAAAATAGAAAATATCTTTGTGGGAAAACCCACATCGGAAATTAGGTTACTAAAATTTAGTCTTAATATGAGGAAAAGAGAAATGAAAGAGTCACCACCAAATTATGATCTCGATTAGGAGAACATTGGTGGCAATTAGAGACATATAATTGGAGGAAAAACGTAAATATTTATAGGTAGTGATTGAGATGATCAATCTCAAACAAGTGTATAATTGAGGTCCTTAAATTCATCAATCTATGATGATTTGAAATACCATCGGTTCAACAAAACATAGGGTATTAGGATAAGACATTTTTGACGTTTCAAAATATCTTAGTTGAAATCCCGCATCGAAAAATGAATTAATGAGGCATCTATTTAAAATAAAGAGTCGAACGTATGAAGATTACCAAAAATAACACATACTAGGGTTCCATGTAGGAAAATATGGATATGGAAGAAAAATATAACCATCAATTATCTGATGGAGAGTGGTAGAGAACATGGCTATGAAAAGGCCAACAATCCCAAATCCATTATTTAGTGATGATTTAAGGTATCATCTAGGAAAACATTTTTGTTATAAGTTTCTTTTCTTAATGTTGAGGAATTTATTTATGAGATTGGCTAAGATCATAAGGAGATATACTTACTTTATAGTTAGTGTTTTATCCATTAATAAATTTCTACCACAAACTCATCTTTCACTCTAAAAGATAATAGAATGTAAAAAAAATTATACTTACACTATTCGTATAGGGTTCCAAAATAAATGAATTTATAATTCATCTACATGATCTTTTAATAAAAACTACATTATTTAATCTAGGACATCTCATGGGCCAGTGGTAGGTGATACACCCTTGTCGCCCTTCGGTTGCGGGTTCAAGTCTCGCAGCCTTGCCGGACGCGACGGGTTGCCGGCCGACCTCCGGGTTTTCCTTTTATGGCAATCCAAAATAATCCAAACTAGAACTATCCAAAATACTTCTATCCAAACTCACAGTCCAACATTTATAAGTAAGGTAAACATAATGTAGAACCTTTTTACCCCGTAATAGCATATGAATACCTTCATCATGTATTCTTTTAATACACCGAAACATCCTGAATTACCATATTCCTTATTGATTACATTCATGCTCCCTTATTCCATATAGAAAGCTGGATATACTTCATTAATCCAAAAAATGTTTTAAACCCCAACAATGATGGAATATACAAATCATTAATCAGTTCCAAGGTAGTCAAGAATATCCAATATAATTTATCCAAAACAATCACATATTATTCCAAAATCACTACCTCAGTATCAGAACTATATTATGATTTATCATTCCCTCAACCATATATTTTCCAAAACTTTATCCTGCTATTGAGTCACTTTTCTTTGTTCCACACAATCTCAAGTCCTTAATGAAATAGTACTGCAGTACAATCCTTATATACTCCATAATTATTATAACAAGTACATTGTTGATACAACACTCAATTGACATAATCAACATAAGAACTCTAATCATTCCTCTTCATCTGTGGTAGTATCATAACTTGATTATTATCCAATAGCATCATTTGCGGCATAGTCTGATGACTGGGGCATAGGTTCGTGTAGTGTCCAAACTCCTTGCAAATTAAGCATTGTACATTTAAAACCATTTTCTTACCCTTGCAGTCACGTACTTTGTGCCCTTTTCCTCCACACTTATAACAAACTCCCATTCCTTTCAGGCAAGTTCCAGGGTGTTTCTTTCCACAGTTACCACATATGGGAAAATTCTTCTTTTCCCTCTTCCCTTTATCCATCTTTCTCTCTTTTGTTCTTTTCTTCTCTTTCTTCCCTTCAAAGCCATAGGACTCAGTAAACTCTTTACTTATCTTATCAACACATGATATTATTTCTTCATATGATGATAATACATGGGAGACTATTTCTCTTATAAATTCTAGCTTAAGACCATGAAAGATATGATCCTTCCTTCTCTTTGGATCATGTGCATTTCTGGAGTTCTCATTCCTTCTACTGGGCGCCATTTCTAAACAATGGAATACACTAGATCAGTTTATGAATCAAAATACATAATCCCATACTTATAAAACACTTAACATAAATTGAACTATTTATGGATATAATCCATAATCATAAAAATGTCTTCTTTGAGGAAGTATATACTCATAAACCCTTCATAATGATTTGTAAAGAAAATGAGAGTTATCCTAAGCATATCCCCAGGGAGTGTCGTAACCAAGAGTCCAGCAAGGCCCGTTGTTGTGCACCAGTTCCCGTTCGAGTCTAGCTCAAAGCGGTGTTTTCGGGTTTTACCCCTCGGTACATCTGTGCCAGAGCCGCCTCTACCTGATCGTATCCAGACAGGGATGTATTGCTCGGAAAACTCACAAAATCTCTACAATACCAAAATTCTTGGAAGTTCTTCTATACTAATCCTCAAAGTTCATCTTAGGTCTACGTGCTCTAATCAGAGTTTATCTAAATCTAGCTTCCAAGGTTTGTACTAAACTTCCTCTGATACCAACTGTAACGCCCCGACCCTAGTTGCCTAGAGTCGGTGCATTATTACATAACATTGGCATGATCACAAGAAAGATCAAATCTCGAAAGACCGATTGGTTTAGTAGACTTGGAAACACTAGATATATTCATAAGTTTTACATTACATCATAAAATGAAAAACTACTACAACAACATAATGTTTTCACAGTCCACACTATAATCCCCTCATAATATCCCTACAGGTCATTCATAATTTACTTCTTCACTTCCTGGGAAAAATAAAACATAGAAAAGGGGTGAGCTCAAATGCCCAGTAAGGATAACAATATAGCGGAAAATTTCATAAATAAGAATAAACATTTAAGGCAATGTATAACTAAAACAAAAGCCTTTTAAACTTGAACTTTTAACATAGTATGGCATAAATAAAATTAGATAATTCCATTTACTTATTCACATGGACATTCTACTAATCGAATAATCACATGCAAAATCAATAACCACTTTCATAATGTTGGAATGCATAATGCTAAACTTTAATTACTTTTCAAGGCCTCGTCCCAAGACCTTGGGGCTAACTGTAACCAGAACCCAACCCGGAGTGCCTCTAATAACCGGACACCAACCCGGAGTGCCTCTAATAACCGGACACCAACCCAGAGTGCCTCTAATAACCGGACACCAACCCGGAGTGCCTCTAATAACCGGACACCAACCCGGAGGGCTTACTTTTACCAGTCCCTAACCTGGAGGGCTTACTTTTACCAGTCCCCAACCTGGAGGGCTTACTTTAACCAGTCCCCAACCTGGAACATACTTGTCCAACACATTCATATGAAGTAAAGATTGAAATATAACATAAACATTCTTATTGGAACTAGCATACGAAATGTCAATACTTTCACCATAAACTATGAATGGTATAAAAATAGCACATCCACAGTCAAACATATCACAAAACCTTCAAAACAATATAGAAGTTTTGTATCATAATAAATCAACTTCAAATAATCTTAAAACCCATCAAAGGATGTTGACATAGATGAAATCAAAATTCTTTTTAAAGAAATATCTCCTTTTATTTTGAAATCATTTAAGATCCATATAAAATCAAACATTTTCTTTGAAAATAATCTTATAAGATTTTAAGGGAAGCTTTGACGATTTTATAACGGCGGAAAATAACCGCACCCGCCGTATAAGTTAAAATAAACATTCTTATCTTAATTCTGTCGAAAAGGTTAAAAAGCACCTTGTTTGGAAAACGACGGAAAGATTCCCTTATAAACCTCTTATAAAAGTCAAACAAGGGTATAAATGACTTTAACCCATATTCTTTTAAATATTAAAAATGTTTTGAAATACATTTTGAAGAAACATGGATGTGGATGATAATGAGATCCCAGTAGATTATTACGTATAAACAACCTCGGATAATGAAGAGATTGTGAAATAACCCTTACCAGTTTGGTAACTTATGAAACATACAATCCATGAAAGAGGTATCATACAATGAATATGTAAGTACACATAAATTAGAGTATATTACACAAAGAATATAATTATGGGCAGTACATACACCACACAAAAGGTAATGGTGGCAATATGGCATGAATCTCACGGGAATAATGAGTGAGATGAAAACCCCTTACCACGTTAATCAACTGAGTCGTATGGCCAAAAGTTAATAACCACCAAATTATTTACATAATAACATGAATATGATAATATATATCAAATTCCAGTACACAATACACCACTTTCAATAATTTAGTGGCGAATAATGGAAATCTCACGGAATTGTATGTGAGATAAGAAAAATCCCTTACCTTGTACTTTTCCTTGGTTGGGGTAGGTTAACCTCCTGTATAATGGTGAAATAATTGTTATTAAATTATACAACAATCATATACATTAATATGATATCATATATGTTCTTTTAACATTTCTTTATTAATAATATCTTAGTATTATCGTCGTTTCGGGTGATAATCGATTCGTTCTTCTTAAATGTTTGGTTACGTAAGACATGTTTGTAATGGATAGATTATATCTTATTCATAATTAGAATGATATTAACATTATTTTTAACCCTAAAATGAGAATAAGACTTGAATGGATATGATGGAGGATGGATCTCACCGCGTTCGTGGAGATGGTAGTCCGTACGTACGCACGAACGCTACTTCCATTTAATTTTTATTTTAAAAGAATTGAATCCAAATGATACATAGGTATATTACTATTCCAGTATAATATAATATTTATATATGTTACTTATGTTCATTAACACCATCCTTTATACGTTCCATGTGTGGTATGAACGAGTCATATCATTTTAAGGGGGCGGTAGTCCGCACTTCCTCAAATGAAATTATCGTATGTATATACAACATGAAACGAATAATGGTATGAAATAAAATGGAATTACAGAAGCTTATATATAAAATATATATCATTAATATCATATTTAATTATAGTGCCATCATAATGGCCACCATGAGAGGCGGTAAGATGTATTTGAACAATCATCATTTCGTGAGGCGTTAGTTTGCCATCCACAGAAACATTATGTTCATCATCCATTAGATGGAGTTGTGTGTATGTGTAGTTTGAATCCTTCTTATAACAACATCCTAGTATATTGAGGATACTGGTGTTGTTACAAAAGAAAGGAAATAAAAAGAGTTTTGGGGTTGGAGAAGCAAAATAAATGAAAATAATTTAAGAGAAATCGTTACCTTTAATTTAGGTAACTCACTTTGCTTGGAACCAAAGGACTTCTTGAAATGCTTTCTGCCTAAGGGGAAGCTCCAAGGAGGAGGAGAGGGATGTGGGGAGCTTAGTTGGGCAGAGTTTGGACGAGCCACGTGGCTTGAGAGGTGTGAGGAATGAGTAGAAGTGGTCTCCTTTTATAAGGGAGAAGAGGGGCTCTTTAGGAAAGAGTGAAAGTATTACTTTATAATATAATTATATTCGGTTTATAATGGTCCAAAAATCATTGAGGTCTAAGATAAGATGACTCATATTCTAAATAACATCAACCAATAAGAATTGGACAGGTTTTAGATAATATTTTAATCATTATAATCTTATTTATTTAAATTATTTATTAATGAGGTAAACATTGCATCATTATTGTGTCATTAATAATTTAAATTATTTGATGCCTAAAAATTATAAATAAAATATAATTATGTAGGAAATATTTTTAGCTTTCTAATGAATATTTATAATCGAAAATACAACATGTATAACCCTATGTAAAAATTGTTCTTCTAAAAGAGTAAGCTTATGCCATTTTTATTTTTATTTTAACTTTATTAATATAAAGTGTCCCTACCACATACAAGTGGATCCAAGGGGTCCCCAAATTGACCCAAGGATGCTCATGGTCGGGTATGTGTCCACCAATAAGGTTAGGACACGTTTTAGGTTAATTTTGTATTATTATAATATTATTTTTTAACCCTTATTTACCGGATTTACCTTTTAACCATGGTAAATAAAATATTTACCACAGTAACTATTCAAAATGTCTAAAAATAAAAGTTACCTATTTACACAATTAGAACATCCTGATTACAAATATGGAATCCATTTTCCTAAATTCAAAACACAGAAGTGGCAGAAATTAATTTAAAATTAATTCCCGCTGTCAAAACAAAAAGCGTGTTTTTAAGAGATAATAACTATAAAAAGATTGACACTTGTTTATGTTCGGTTTAATTGTAAAATTATGTCCAATGACCAACATTATATTAAATGGTAAAAATATATTCTAAATATAATTTAAAACCACTCAAATTCACAATTTATCACTATTAATTATTTTGATTAAAAAAGTTGTTTTTAATTAAAATTTAGTAATTTTCACTATTCATCAAAATATAAAAGTTATCCAAAAAGTACCAAAATTTTACCCTAGGCTAATTTCGATATTCCGAATCCAAAAATGAAGTCCATTATAAAATATATATGATTTCAAAAAGTAGGTATTACTATTCACAACGGCTAGTTTAATTAGTTGTGGTGTGTGTTAAAACTCGACGTTGCGTACAACACACGCTACTGTTTTATTCAAAGGAAAGCGTACCGTGGAAGCTTGGGATGTTTCATTTTAAATTTTTGATGTCCCCATTTAGTCAAAAAGTTTAAAATATTGTATTTAAAAAGGGTTCACTATTAAAAGTTGATAAAAGTGCAATACTGAAAATGAATTTGTTCTTGCATTATATCTAAGAAACTCATAATATGGATTCTAAAACTATAATGATTATATAAAGTTTAAAATTTAGATAATACTATCCATAACCTCTTTTGAATGGCTTTTTTTTTTGTAATTCATGGTGTGATTGAACTCGTTGTTGCGTGTAGTGCAAGTTATTGAATTATTTTGAAGAAATAACACACTATGAAATCTTGGGGTGTTATAATTGTCTCGGCCAAACCCTTCCCATTTTGTCTCTCCACATCCCTCTCTTCATCATTGAAGCCTCACTTTGGGCAGAATCCTTTCCATGGAAGCCTTTGAGCTCAAATCAAAGAGAGATACCCGATTTAAAGGTAGTTTCCTCTCTTGTGTTCTTATGTTTTATTTTGCTTCTCCAACCACCCTAAACTCTTTTATTCATTTCTTTTGTAACAAAACCAGTATCATACATATACTAGGATGTTGTTATAAGAAGGATTCGAGCTACACTTACACACACCTATAGCCAATTGTTAAAGAACGTACGGTTTCTGTGGATGGCGAATTTCTGCCTCACAAAACAATGATTGTTCAACACTCATATAACACCTTAAAAGGTGGCCATTAAGATGTCACTATATTTATATATGATATATAATATGTTCATGTTTTATTTAAGCTTCTATATGTTTCATTTATGGCATACCTTTATAGCTTTCATTATGGGTATACACGATATCTTCATTTTAGGAAGTGCGGACTACCGCCCCCTCAAAGTGATTTGATTCGTTAATACCATATGTGGTACATATAAATGATAGATTTAATGATATATATATATATGATACCATAATGGAATTAAAATAATATTATGTATCATTATGTTTTAATTCAATTAAATATGAAATAGAAATGGAAGTAGCGTTCATACGTACGTACGGATTACCGTCTCCAATGCATTGGGTAACGTGAAGGGGTTAAACATTGAGGTTTATCTGAAGAGATTTAGGGAATATACTGTGATGGGTATTCCAAACGTAACCAAGAGGGTTACTCCCTACGTAAGAATGTTATGAATGCCACAAGTTACCTTTACGTCTTATGATTTCATTGATTTATTCATGATTTGATGAGGTATGTTAAAATGTTTATGTTTTATGAGTAAAGTATGTTTTCATAAATGGACTAATGTTTTCTTTTCATACTTTTATATCCCTTACTGAGATTTTTATGCTCATCCCAAGATTTTGAAATGTTTTACATAGGTCAAGGGAAAGGTGCATGATATGATGATAGTGTCAAGGAAGTGTCAAGAAAGAATCCATGTTTTATTTTAAATATGTTTCCGTTGATGGAAAAAAATGAATACTATCTTTTATGCAACCACTTTGTCTAAATGTGGAATGTAATACACGATTTATGATCTAATTCTATAAAACACTAAACCTGAAAAGATCCTCAATGTGTAATCTTGTAATAACTCAATATTAAGTAAGGTTTAAGGGTAGGGCCTTATAGTTGGTATCAGAGGTCGGTTTAGATAACTTTAGAAGTTAGGGTATTCTCTAGGCATAAGTGACATTACCATAATGGTTAGGATTTCAGAAAGAGTCCTAGTTTTAGATAAAGTGAATGAGTAAGTATATCTTAGTGTTTATCTTCCTCATTAGTACATGATGGTTTTGTTGATATACTCATACTGAGATTTCTATTTTTAGTTAATGGATAGATCTAGCAGGCACCAAAGTGACAATAGGTTTGAAGGAAACTATGGTGGTTCTCTGATTAAGAGACTGGATGAAATGGGGGATTCAATGAGGAAACTTGTGGTTGTTCTAAACCAACTATCAAGGAGTCATGATCAACCACTTGTACCTTGGTATGTTCTGTAATGCATCATGTATGAGATGACCAATCGATGTGGAAGTTCAGGTAATAATTATAAAGGTAACCATTAGGGTTTATATGATCCTTGCTTTTGAGGTAATTATGGGTTATTATATATTATGACGGAAAATGAAAGGCATGAGATAAACATGATGTTAAAATATGTTATGATTATTTTTGAAGATTTTATCTCGTTTTGGGGAATTTTTTAACAAATATATAGTTTTAGGAAAAGGACAACACACAGATCGTGTGACAACCCATTGCGTCGGACAAAGCTATGGGAATCGAACCCACAACCAAAGTGTGACTGGTATTTATCGCCTACCAATGGACTACGTGAAGTCCCTGGTTAGTTTGACTAATTCTTTTTAGTTAGATGATTTTAGGAATCAAGAGTAAGTTTATTTTGGGTTATCTATGGAAATGATTAACCTATCATCGAGGATATGTGATTAGGTTAATTACTTTTCAATATGATAATTTAAGAGTGAATGATGTTATTTGGAGATTAAAGTTAATTTGTACCTTGGAAGACTATGTGATTAAATCCTTCAAAATATTTGGGTTTCAATCTTAGTTTGGTTTACATTGAAGAATTTTATGGACAATAGTTTATCGAATGGTCTTCGTTAAACTTTGGGTTTTTTTTGGAAAAATTTTGGAGATTAAGAATAGATTTTATTTTTATAAAGGATTATAATTTTGTGGATTATCTGATCTCATACTAACAATTTTGGTTTTGTATTTTTCTTAAAGACATGGGAAATATATAGTTCTCTTTTTTGAATTAGGTGATTCTCAAGAAGTTGATTATAGTACTCAAAATGCGAACAAGTCTTCCTAAATACTCATCTTTTGGATAAAATATGTGTTTGATTAAGGAATCTAGTAAACGTTGAAAGTCTACGTGACAAGTAAGTATGTTTCATTATGATTTAGTTAAGCTCAAAAATAAATTCTTCAATGAAGAGTAACTTAAAACACAAATGTTGTCTATTAACTTTTCCTACTGGGGAATCGAATACCGTTTAACCCATCACAAGTTTGTGATTTTCTTATGGTTAAATTTCTCCTAGGCATGTTTACTATCACTCTCCATCAGAACATGACCCTTTGATTTTTCCTCCATGTCCAAATTTCCATACTTAGAATCCTAGTATGGGTTAACTCTTGTGACCTTTGTACTTCTCTTTCTTTATTTTAAAGTGATTGTTTTACTGACTCTTGTTCCGATGTGGGATTTTCAATGAAGCTCCCAAGCCCAATTTTAAAATTGCGAGGACGCAATACCAAAAGGGGGGAAGGATGTAACACCCCAGGTAAATAGAGAATATGACATTTTCAAATTCATCCATATTTGTGAATAAAATATTAATATTACTTTAAAGGGGACGCTATGCTCGATGGTGTGCCCAATACAAACAACGAGTTTCTTGGGAATCTTACGTTGCAATCTAATTATAAAATAATATTATTTTAAATTGTAGTTAACGCATAGTCATTGTAATGGCGGGAATGAACATAACTAACAACAAATTGATTATATATGTTTGTCAAATATTTTTACTTTTATCCAATAAATGATAGAGGCTTAAAATGTGAATGAATCCAGTTTTAAGCGTAAATATTCTAATATTCTTTAAAAGGTCGATTAACCGCCTTTTGATGGAGAACCTCTTTTAAATCCACTTTTGAAAATTTTATGTGTTATATTTTACAAAATAAAATTCTTTTTTAGAATCGGGACATCAAAATTTACTTTGTGTAAATTTTTGGTATTTTTCCTATAAAGATTATTTTTTAACGAATAGTGAAATATGTTGTATTTTAATTCAAAACCTCTTTTTAATATAATTTATTTATATGATTAGATTATCTTTTTAATTGGTTTTAAAGTGAAATTAGAATATATTTTTGCCATTTAATCCAATAGTGGTCGTTGGAATTAATTTCATCTTGAAATTGGACTTAAACTAGTCTCAATCTTTTGATACTTATTGTTTCATAAAAACACGCTATTTACTCTGACAGTGGGAATTAATTGTTAAATTAATTAATGTAAATTATATTTTTTTAATTTTTTAAAATATACATAATTTTTGAATTCGGAATATGAAATATATCTTAGGGTATATTTTTGGTATTTTTCTAGAAAACCTCAATTTTTGATGAATAGTGAAACCACTAAGGGGTACTTAAAAAAATAATTTTTCGTTTAAATGAAACATTGCCACTTCTGTGATTTGATTTTCAAAAATCCGACATACATGGTTGTCATTAAGAAGTAAAATGTGGTCCAATTAGAATAAAATAATTTTTTGGTGAATAGTAACTTTTAAGTTTTTAATCGTGATTAGAGGTAATTAGTGTAATTTAAGGTAAAAATAATGTTATAATAAAATGGAAAATACCTAGACACATGTCCTACCCTTATTGGATGTGTCATGGCCGACCAAGACGAGCCATGGGTCAAAATGGGGACCCCATGGAGCCACTTTGGTAGGAAAATGACATTAATATCTTTTTATTTAATGTTAAAATTAAAATGACACAAACATGTGTTGTTTTACTAAAAAAAATTTAAATGGGGTTATACTAGCCAGATTGTTTACTATAAATAGTCATTGGATATCTAAAAAGATTTCCTACATCATAGTAGTTTTTTTATAATTTTTGGACATTAAATAAATTAAATTATTTATGACATTATGATGATGCAGTGATTACCTCATTAATAAAGGATTTAAATAAAATGAAAAGATAATTTTGAAACTATAACTTACACTTGTCAAAAACCTGTTGTATGGGTGGATTTTGAACCCTTATCACCTTATACTCGAATTATTCCAATGTGGGACCTTTTAAATCCGAAACTCATTTTAAAATAAAGTAACATTTCTTTACTTTCCTAGAGTGCCCCTCCTCTCCTCTTATAAAAGGCCCCCACCTCTACCTCTTTACCCACACTTCCAAATCCATTGGATCGGCCAAAACCTACCCATTTTGTCTATCCACATCCCTATCTTCATCATTGAATCCTCACTTTGGGCAGAATTCTTTCCAAGGAAGCCTTTGAGCTCAAATCAAAGAGACATAACCGATTTAAAGGTAGTGTCTTCTCATGTATTCTTATGTTTTATTTTGCTTCTCCAACCCCCCTAAACTCTTTTATTCATTTATTTTGTAACAACACAAGTATCATACATATACTAGGAGGTTGTTATAAGAAGGATTCGATCTACAATTACACACACCTACATCCAATGGTTAAAGAACATACTGTTTCTATGGATGGTGAATTTCTGCCTCACGAAATGATGATTGTTCAACACTCATATAACACATTCAAAGGTGGCCATTAAGATGTAACTATATTTATATATGATATATGATATGTTCATGTTTTACTTAAGCTTCTGTATTTTTCTTTTATGGCATACCTTTATGGCTTTGATTATGGGTATTCGCGATATCTTCATTTTAGGATGTGCGGACTACCGCCCCCTCAAAGTGACCTGATTCATTAATACCATATGTGGTACGTATAAAGGATAGACATAATGATATTATATATGATACCATACTGTAATTAAAATAATATTATGTATCATTATGTTTTAATTCCATTAAATATGAAATAGAAATGGAAGTAGCGTTCATGCGTACGTACGGCTTACCGTGTCCATGAACGGTGCATTTCATTTATTACCTCTAAATGTTATGTAATATTATAAATTCATGCAATATATATGATATATATGATATCTACATCATGAATATAATTCTGGATATAATGGATATCTTACCACATGAACAACTTGTGATTATAAAGAGTTTATTTTTGACTCAAGTACCAATGATCATTAAAATGACCATTATTAACTTAAATAATAACATAGTGTTCATGACATGGTAATAAGTGATATAAAAGGAATAATGAACTTGAAAAATGTTTTTAAGAAAGTAGTAATTAACTCAAGTTTATTGTTCAGGAGATTAAAGAACGATCGAGTCATGTCGGACACGAGGTAAGGGATCCTAATCCTCTCTTTCTTTTTAAGTACACTCTTTTATGTCATTACTTTTAAGGTCATCATTCTTATGTTTGGGATGTTCTTTTATATTTCTCCTACTGTACTTCTTATGTTCATATGATGAGAGACACTATTTTCTCTCATCAATCCATTTTTGAAGTTTTGAGTGGCGCCGTTAGGCTGCCGAATTTTCATAAGAGATCTAACCTCTCTCTTTCTTTTTAAGTACTCTCCTTTATGTCACTTCTTTTAAGCTCCTCTTTGTTATGATAAGGGATGTTATTTTATATTCCTATTTCTTTACATTTTATTGTAATATGATGAGAGAACCTATTTTATCTCATCAATCATTTTTTTGGGAAGTTTTAAGTGGCGTCGTTAGGCTGCCGAGTTTTCGTAAGGGATTTTTCATCTCACTTTTAGTCCCGTGAGATTTATGCTACGTTTGCCACTATTTATTTTTAGTGGTGTTTGTACTTCCAATTATTATACACTTTGTGTAATATACTTTCATTTATGGGTATTTACAACTTTATTGAATGACCCTTCTTCCATGGGGTGTACGTTTCGAAAGTTACCCAAGTCGGTAAGGGAACCTTTCACCTTCCTCTTTTTAAAAGACTTATTCTGTTATGTCTTTTAATTCACATACTATTATGTTGGGATATGTTATTCTATATCCTTATTTATGTAAATTTTATGTCCAAGTGATGAGATAACCTTTTTATCTCTCATCAACTCTTTTTCTGAATTTTGAAGTGACGCCGTTAGGCTGTCGAATTTCTGCAAGGGAACTTCTTAACCCAATTTTGATTCTTGGGATAAGCTTGTACTCCTTGAATATGTCATTCTATGAATATGAGTGAATAAACTCTGATTGTTTCACATTTAATATCCACTTATATTTGGTATATTATTTTGTCACACATAATTATGAAACTGATTTATCCTTAATACAAGGATACCGTCTTTGTAAGGGACTACGTCTCAATCTCCATTCATTGAGGAATATTTTGTTTTATACACAACCTTATTTTATACGGTGTATAAACCCCTTTGACTTTTATGTTTATCCAAAAGGAATATTTATTATGCGAAGTGTTTTACTAAACGAAAAAAGGGAATGTTTTTGTCGTACGTATGCAGCGACAATGACTTCTCCGCCACCGTGACCATTATTCGAGTTTCGGCTTCCTCTACAAGACATACCTTTTTTTAAAGAAAATAAATACAATGTATTAATTTTCTTTTATTTTGTTATTGAAAATCGTTTTCATAATGTTTTTATATCAATGTGTTGTATTGATATCTTTTGATTGAAAAGTGGAAATGTTTTGTTTCATTTATGCATGTTTTATGTGATACGATTATGTTATGGTTCTTGGGAATTATTATGAAGATGGGTGGTTCCGTGATAAAATAAGGGCGGGTGAGCCCGATATAGCTCTCCAATGCATTGGGTAACGTGAAGGGGTTAAACATTGAGGTTTATCTGAAGAGATTTAGGGAATATACTGTGATGGGTATTCCAAACGTAACCAAGAGGGTTACTCCCTAGGTAAGAATGTTATGAACGCCACAAGTTACCTTTAGGTCTTATGATTTCATTGATTTATTCATGATTTGATGAGGTATATTAAAATGTTTATGTTTTATGAGTAAAGTATGTTTTCATACATGGACTAATGTTTTCTTTTCATACTTTTATATCCCTTACTGAGATTTTTATGCTCATCCCAAGCTTTTGAAATGTTTTACATAGGTCAAGGGAAAGGTGCATCATATGATGATAGTGTCAAGGAAGTGTCAAGAAAGAATCCATGTTTTATTTTAAATATGTTTCCGTTGATGGAAAAAAATGAATACTATCTTTTATGTAACCACTTTGTCTAAATGTGGAATGTAATTCATGATTTATGATCTAATTCTATAAAACACTAAACCTGAAAAGATCCTCAATGTGTAATCTTGTAATAACTCAATATTAAGTAAGGTTTAAGGGTAGGGCCTTATAGTTGGTATCAGAGGTCGGTTTAGATAACTTTAGAAGTTTGGGTATTCTCTAGGCATAAGTGACATTACCATAATGGTTAGGATTTCAGAAAGAGTCCTAGTTTTAGATAAATTAAACGAGTAAGTATATCTTAGTGTTTATCTTCCTCATTAGTACATGATGGTTTTGTTGATATACTCATACTGAGATTTCTATTTTTAGTTAATGGATAGATCTAGCAGGCACCAAAGTGACAATAGGTTTGAAGGAAACTGTGGTGGTTCTCTGATTAAGAGACTGGATGAAATGGGGGATTCAATGAGGAAACTCGTGGTTGTTCTAAACCCACTATCAAGGAGTCATGATCAACCACTTGTACCTTGGTATGTTCTGTAATGCATCATGTATGAGATGACCAATCGATGTGGAAGTTTAGGTAATAATTATAAAGGTAACCATTAGGGTTTATATGATCCTTGCTTTTGAGGTAATTATGGGTTATTATATATTATGACGGAAAATGAAAGGCATTAGATAAACATGATGTTAAAATATGTTATGATTATTTTTGAAGATTTTATCTCATTTTGGGGAATTTTTTAAGAAATATATAGTTTTAGAAAAAGGACAACACACAGATCGTGTGACAACCCGTTGCGTCGGACAAAGCTATGGGAATCGAACCCACAACCAAAGTGTGACTGGTATTTATCGCCTACCAATGGACTACGTGAATTCCCTTGTTAGTTTGACTAATTCTTTTTAGTTAGATGATTTTAGGAATCAAGAGTAAGTTTATTTTGGGTTATCTATGGAAATGATTAACCTATCATCGAGGATATGTGATTAGGTTAATTACTTTTCAATATGATAATTTAAGAGCGACTGATGTTATTTGGAGATTAAAGTTAATTTGTACCTTGGAAGACTATGTGATTAAATCCTTCAAAATATTTGGGTTTCAATCTTAGTTTGGTTTACATTGAAGAATTTTATGGACAATAGTTTATCGAATGGTCTTCGTTAAACTTTGGGTTTTTTTGGAAAAATTTTGGAGATTAAGAATAGATTTTATTTTTATAAAGGATTATAATTTTGTGGATTATCTGATCTCATACTAACAATTTTGGTATTGTATTTTTACTAAAGATATGGGAAATATATAGTTCTCTTTTGTGGATTAGGTGATTCTCAAGAAGTTGATTATAATACTCATAATGCGAACAAGTCTTCCTAAATACTCATCTTTTGGATAAAATATGAGTTTGATTAAGGAATCTAGTAAACGTTGAAAGTCTACGTGACAAGTAAGTATGTTTCAATATGATTTAGTTAAGCTCAAAAATAAATTCTTCAATGAAGAGTAACTTAAAACACAAATGTTGTCTATTAACTTTTCCTACTGGGGAATCGAATACCGTTTAACCCATCACAAGTTTGTGATTTTCTTATGGTTAACTTTCTCCTAGGCATGTTTACTATCACTCTCCATCAGAACATGACCCTTTGATTTTTACTCCATGTGCAAATTTCCATACTTAGAATCCTAGTATGGGTTAACTCTTGTGACCTTTGTACTTCTCTTTCTTTATTTTAAAGTGATTGTTTTACTGACTCTTGTTCCGATGTGGGATTTTCAATGAAGTTTCCAAGCCCAATTTTAAAATTGCGAGGACACAATACCAAAAGGGGGGAAGGATGTAACACCCCAGGTAAATAGAGAATATGACATTTTCAAATTCATCCATATTTGTGAATAAAATATTAATATTACTTTAAAGGGGACGCTATGCTCGATGGTGTGCCTAATACGCAACAACGAGTTTCTTGGGAATCTTACGTTGCAATCTAATTATAAAATAATATTATTTTAAATTGTAGTTAACGCATAGTCATTGTAATGGCAGGAATGAACATAACTAACAACAAATTGATTATATATGTTTGTCAAATATTTTTACTTTTATCTAATAAATGATAGAGGCTTAAAATGTGAATGAATCCAGTTTTAAGCGTAAATAATCTAATATTCTTTAAAAGGTCGATTAACCGCCTTTTGATGGCGAACCTCTTTTAAATCCACTTTTGACAATTTTATGTGTTATATTTTACAAAATAAAATTCTTTTTTAGAATCGGGACATCAAAATTTACTTTGTGTAAATTTTTGGTATTTTTCCTATAAAGATTATTTTTTAACGAATAGTGAAATATGTTGTATTTTAATTCAAAACCACTTTTTAATATAATTTATTTACATGATTAGATTATCTTTTGAATTGGTTTTAAAGTGAAATTAGATTATATTTTTGCCATTTAAACCAATAGTGGTCGTTGGAATTAATTTAATCTTGAAATTGGACTTAAACTAGTCTCAATCTTTTGATACTTATTGTTTCATAAAAACACGCTATTTACTCTGACATCGGGAATTAATTGTTAAATTAATTAATTTAAAATATTTTTTTTTAATTTTTTAAAATATACATAATTTTTGAATTCGGAATATGAAATATATCTTAGGGTATATTTTTGGTATTTTTCTGGAAAACTTCAATTTTTGATGAATAGTGAAGCCACTAAGGGGTACTTAAAAAACTGATTTTTCGTTTAAATGAAACATTGCCACTTCTGTGATTTGATTTTCAAAAATCCGACATACATGGTTGTCATTAAGAAGTAAAATGTGGTCCAATTAGAATAAAATAATTTTTTGGTGAATAGTAACTTTTATGTTTTTAATCGTGATTAGAGGTGATTAGAGGTAATTTAAGGTAAAAATAATGTTATAATAAAATGGAAAATACCTAGACACATGTCCTACCCTTATTGGATGTGTCATGGCCGACCAAGACGAGCCATTGGTCAAAATGGGGACCCCATGGAGCCACTTTGGTAGGAAACTGACATTAATATCTTTTTATTTAATGTTAAAATTAAAATGACACAAACATGAGTAGTTTTACTAAAAAAAATTTAAATGGGGTTATACTTGCCAGATTTTTTACTATAAATAGTCATTGGATATCTAAAAATATTTCCTACATCATAGTAGTTTTTTATAATTTTTGGACATTAAATAAATTAAATTATTTATGACACTATGATGATGCAGTGATTACCTCATTAATAAAGGATTTAAATAAAATGAAAAGATAATTTTGAAACTATAACTTACACTTGTCAAAAACCTATTGTATGGGTGGATTTTGAACCCTTATCACCTTATACTCGAATTATTTCAATGTGGGACCTTTTAAATCCGAAACTCATTTTAAAATAAAGTAACATTTATTTACATTCCTAGAGTGCCCCTCCTCTCCTCTTATAAAAGGCCCCCACCTCTACCTCTTTACCCACACTTCCAAATCCATTGGATCGGCCAAAACCTACCCATTTTGTCTATCCACATCCCTCTCTTCATCATTGAATCCTCACTTTGGGCAGAATCCTTTCCAAGGAAGCCTTTGAGCTCAAATCAAAGAGACATAACCGATTTAAAGGTAGTGTCTTCTCTTGTATTCTTATGTTTTATTTTGCTTCTCCAACCCCCCCTAAACTCTTTTATTCATTTCTGTTGTAACAACACAAGTATCATCCATATACTAGGAGGTTGTTATAAGAAGGATTCGAGCTACAATTACACACAGCTACATCCAATGGTTAAAGAACATACTGTTTCTATGGATGGTGAATTTCTGCCTCACGAAATGATGATTGTTCAACACTCATATAACACATTCAAAGGTGGCCATTAATATGTAACTATATTTATATATGATATATGATGTGTTCATGTTTTACTTAAGCTTCTGTATTTTTCATTTATGGCATACCTTTATGGCTTTGATTATGGGTATACGCGATATCTTCATTTTAGGAAGTGCGGACTACCGCCCCCTCAAAGTGACTTGATTCGTTAATACCATATGTGGTACATATAAAGGATAGACATAATGATATTATATATGATACCATACTGTAATTAAAATAATATTATGTATCATTATGTTTTAATTCCATTAAATATGAAATAGAAATGGAAGTAGCGTTCATGCGTACGTACGGCTTACCGTGTCCATGAACGGTGCATTTCATTTATTACCTCTAAATGTTATGTAATATTATAAATTCATGCAATATATATGATATATATGATATCTACATCATGAATATAATTCTGGATATAATGGATATCTTACCACATGAACAACTTGTGATTATAAAGAGTTTATTTTTGACTCAAGTACCAATGATCATTAAAATGACCATTATTAACTTAAATAATAACATAGTGTTCATGACATGGTAATAAGTGATATAAAAGGAATAATGAACTTGAAAAAGGTTCTTAAGAAAGTAGTAATTAACTCAAGTTTATTGTTCAGGAGATTAAAGAACGATCGAGTCATGTCGGACCCGAGGTAAGGGATCCTAATCCTCTCTTTCTTTTTAAGTACACCCTTTTATGTCATTACTTTTAAGGTCATCATTCTTATGTTAGGGATGTTCTTTTATATTTCTCCTACTGTACTTCTTATGTTCATATGATGAGAGACCCTATTTTCTCTCATCAATCCATTTTCGAAGTTTTGAGTGGCGCCGTTAGGCTGCCGAATTTTCATAAGAGATCTAACGTCTCTCTTTCTTTTTAAGTACTCTCCTTTATGTCATTTCTTTTAAGCTCATCTTTGTTATGATGGGGGTTGTTATTTTATATTCTTCTTTCTTTACCTTTTATTGTAATATGATGAGAGACCCTATTTTATCTCATCAATCATTTTTTTGGGAAGTTTTAAGTGGCGTCGTTAGGCTGCCGAGTTTTCGTAAGGGATTTTTCATCTCACTTTTAGTCCTATGAGATTTATGCTACGTTTTCCACTATTTACTTTGATAGGTGTATGTAATGACCATTATTATACACTTTGTATAATATACATTCGTTTATGGGTATTTACATCTTCATTTAATGACCCTTCTTCCATGGGGTGTACGTTTCGAAAGTTACCCAAGTCGGTAAGGGAACCTTTCACCCTTCTCTTTTTAAAAGACTTATTTTGTTATGTATTTTAATTCACATACTATTTTGTTGGGATATTTTCTTCTATATAATTATTGATGTAAATTTTATATCCAAGTGATGAGATACCCTTTTTATCTCTCATCAACTCTTTTTTTGAATTTTGAAGTGACACCGTTAGGCTGTCGAATTTCTGCAAGGGAACTTCTTAACCCAATTTTGATTCTTGGGATAAGCTTGTACTCCTTGAATATGTTATTCTATGAATATGTGTGAATAAACTCTGACTGTTTTACACATAATATCAACTTATATTTTGTGTATTAGTTTTTCACACATAATTATGTAATTGATTTATCCTTAATCCAAGGATACCGTCTTTGTAAGGGACTTCGTCTCAATCTCCATTCATTGAGGAATATTTTGTTTTATACACAACCTTCTCTTATACGGTGTATAAACACCTTGGACTTTTACATTTATCCAAAATGAATATTTTTTATACGAAGCGTTTTACTAAAGGACAAAAGGGAATGTTTTTGTCGTACGTATGCGGCGACAATGACTTCTCCCCCGCCGTGACCATTATTTGAGTTTCAACTTCCTCTACAACCCATACATTTTTTTTAAAGAAAAATAAATACATATTTACTTTTCTTTTATTTTGGTATTGAAAATGGTTTTCATAATGTTTTTATATCAATGTGTTGTATTGATATCTTGTGACTGAAAAGTGGAAATGTTATGTTTCCTTTATGCATGTTTTATGTGATACGATTATGTTATGGT
Source organism: Viscum album (assembly GCA_963277665.1). NCBI lineage: Eukaryota > Viridiplantae > Streptophyta > Magnoliopsida > Santalales > Viscaceae > Viscum > Viscum album. Next base: position 440,774,535 of record OY728158.1, read on the forward strand.
TCTTGGGCATTATTATGAAGACGGGTGGTTCCATGATAAACTAAGGACGGGTGATCCTGATATAGCTCTCCAATGCATTGGGTAATGTGAAGGGGTTAAACGTTCATGTTTCTCCGAATAGATTTAGGGAATATACTGTGATGGGTATTCCAAACGTAACCAAGAGGGTTACTCCCTACGTATGAATGTTATGAATGCCTCAAGTTACCTTTATGTATTATGATTTCTATGATTTATTCATGATTTGATGAGGTATGTTAAAATGTTTATGTTTTATGAGTAAATTATATTCTCATACATGGACTAATGTTTTCTTTTCATACTTTTATATCCCTTACTGATCTTTTTATGCTCATCCCAAGCTTTTGAAATGTTTTTCACAGGTCAAGGGAAAGGTGCATGATATGATGATAGTGTCAAGGAAGTTTCAAGAAAGAATCCATGTTTTATTTTAAAGATGTTTCCGTTGATGGGAAAAAAACGAATACTATCTTTTATGTGACCACTTTGTTTAAATGTGTAATTTAATTCATGATTTATGATCTAATTCTCTAAAACTCTAAACCTGAAAAGATCCTCAATGTGTAATCTTGTAATAACTCAAGATTAAATAAGGTTTATGGATGGGGCCTTATAATAATAATTTGAGATTTATTTTTTTGGTTTTAGTGTTTTATTGAAGAAAGATTTTATTATCATTTTTTACTTAAATAATTGACTCAAATGTACTATACTGATTAGATCCTTATGAGGCGCTATACATTAGTTTGTTCTGTTCTCCCCTATGGTTGTTAGAGGTAGAGGAGGAGGTTCTATTGAGACCTTGTCATGTTTAGGATACTTCAGAGAACTTATAACCTATTAGGAATTGTATGGTTAGTAATTATTCAAGAAAAAAAATATTATGTTGATCTTCTTAGATAACATATGGAGATTTATGTATGGGGTCATGTTTTCTTTCATATCTATTGAAAACGAGTGTAAAAAAATTCAGAGATAGGGAAAAATATCAACTCATTATATCACCCCTTTCAAGATAATAGATAGATTCAGGCCGATAGAATATCATATAGCTCTTACTTGGAGGTATCGATCCATGCCTGATGGATTCTATATATCACAGTTTCGATGATATCTTGTCAACCCATCTCAAGATTTTGATTCAGGGATGTTGAATCAGAAATTGATTATTATTTTTAGAAGTATCATATTCGTATCATTTATTGGAGCATGAATTCTCTCATATGATTTATTGGCACTTTAGAATTGGTGCTATAGAAGGATTTCCATGTACATGATGATACTTTTGTGAGAGAGATCGAAAATATTGCTAAGTGACTCGAGTTGTTCTCATATGAACCTTTACTACCCTTAGAAGGGAAACATTTCATTGAGTTATTTTAATGTCAGGGAGTCTATAAGAACATTTTTTTCATAATAGTTATGTATTACAAAAATATTGGTCGAACACTTATTGATGTTGTCTTTTTTGTTAGACCTGGGAACCATGTATTTAGACAAGTTCATTCTTTTGTAGGAAATTGGAGAAAATGGTTAGAGGTTGGACTGATAGAAAATACATTGGTTATATTAATTTCTTTACATGAATTTAATTCATGATTTTTATTTAATACAAAATTTGAATTGGTATACCCACACAAAATTCACAATTTTTATTGGTTTTACCTGTGGTTATAACCTGATATTTACATGATGATTAAAATATACAAATAATGAATATTACATTTTTTTTATGTTGAATAATCTCTTCTTGGGTTATTCCTCTTTCTTTTCTCATATGCACACCACATTTCCTAATGTGTAACATCTTCCATTACTAAGCTTGTTTCCTTGGTGGATTCTTTTTCGAGACTCCGATTGGACCACCATTCATCACATAAGATGTATTTCAGCCAGATATTGGATAAGATTCCTTATTTTTTTGTTTATCTCATTATCATTTATTTTATTCTGGTGTGAGATAGTAAGATCGATTTTTAGGCTGATTGCCTGGTTTTAGGATTTCATCAATTATAATATGAATCATTATGTGATAAAAATAAATACTCCTCTACTTCAACTTGTTAGGTGTGATTTTAATTATTCGTTATAGTTTGGATGATTTATATTATGCATCATGATGTTGTAAACCAAACACCTCATGCGTTTCCAAAAAAATACACATAAAGCTTGTTTATTTTTTTTATTCTTCATAAAAATAATCTATTTTCCCCTTATTCTTCATGGGATTAGAATACATAGACTATTTCCACCACTTAATGTGTGCATATGGAAGTTCCATTAGTATTGAAAATTCTAATGTGAACAATCCATCTTCAATATGGTTTTCACTTGATACGAAAAGGTAACGACAATAGAAAATAAAATTGAAATTGTGTGGTTTGACCACATGACAATATTTTTAAAAAAATGGTTCCAAATGTTTTGATGTGGAACATTAATAAATTATTAATCTCATTTGACTCATTATACCAATGAAACTCGGACATGGAATCACATATACCCACGATAATTTAGTAAGGCATCCATTATACCATAGATACCCAGGAACACTTTTCCTTATAATTATGATACTTGGGAATGGATTATCACCTACCTATAATAATTAGGAATTTAATACCATATAAATATCATACTCAGAAGAGAATCTATTATACCTATGGTACATAGGAATGGAATCCCTTATACATGGGGTACTTGAACATGTCGTCCCTTATTCCTATCATACATGGGAATATAGTCTTATATACCTATGATACTCATGCATAGAGTAACTTATATCTTTGATACATAGTAATGGAATCCATTATACCTACAATACTTGGGAATAGTGACCATTTTGACTAATAACACTCAGGTATGGAATCCCCAATTGCCTTTTGAGACCCTAGTGATTATACATGGACTCATGAGTTACATATCGGGTCCTAGATAGCATTACATATGTAAATATATGGATATAAACATAAATATTTATGTCGAAAATATAGTTACATATTTTAATATAAACTTATATATATTTGATTATGGTGAAATATTCCTAATGGTTTTCATAGTATGTGATGATGTATGTCTTGTGATTCCAGTGTCCCTTAGGATATAGTGCGGACCATTTTTAATTTTAATTAATACATACTATTATTATATCTTTACATGGATCATATAATATGAAATTTCTATATAAATTTTGAAAACATTGGGTTGTACTACTAAGTATATCACACACCCTGTTTGGGACACTGTTTGGAACCCAAAAATACATCAGAGCTAAATTTAGGGATCGGGGAAATCCCATTATTGTGGATTCTTGATTCAATTATAGCATGGGAGTGTGAGAGAATAGGACCGGTCTATGTCTCATGATTCTTTCTGGAGACATTTGTTTGTTATTTATTGTTCTTTTGAAATACTTGTATGCAATTTTTAACTACTACCATTTTTTCTTGTTCATTTTTTGGAGACATTAGATTACATAATTCTGTATATGGTGCAACTTTGTAACATGTTTTTTACTATAATATGGATGATTTTTTTATTTAATTCATGATTTAATTCATTATTCTTTTTATATTTATCCATTTATTACACCATTGGGTTACCCAAATCAGTTCGGTACAGTCTCCCCATTATATATCCTTGGTCTGTTGTTGTTATTCAGCATCATCTAGTATACGAGGAGGCATGCATGAGTCCATGTGATCACCTACGTTGTTTTATTTAAGGGTGAACCGAGTATGGGATGTTTAAAATGATATAAAATCCTATACCAATATTAAATCAATTTCAAGTAAATTTTGAATTTTGATCATTGTTTTGTGTAGTGGTTGGAATTATTGATCTAGATCAATTAGAGTCAATGGTTTATTCTAACATATTAAAACATTTTACAATAGTTTTAATAAACAAATAAATCAAATGGTGAATATAAAAATGAATTGAATTGAATCATTAACATATATATGTATATATAGATTTCAAATAATGTAAAAAAATTAAAAATTATATCAAACATTTTTTATCATACAATTGATATAGAAATATGATGATTTATTTGATAATTTAACATAATATGGATATGTAATGTGGATATGTTTCTATTTTTTGAGATAGATTTGGAAAGCCATTTTATTAAATGATTAAACTAATCAAAGATAATAACTGAAGCTATATATAATTTAGAAAATAATTTTGATTATAATTGGATGTTTTGACATCTACAGAAAATTTTAACTACTATGTTATATATAGGGAAGTAATATATAAGAAATGTGAAACAAAAAAAGAATAGTTTTAATTACTATAACATATATTATAGAAGTTGAAAACATTATGTGGGACTATAATATTTAGGAAAAATTCACAACGTGTATCATGTGGGACCAATAATACCATGATTTTATCAAAAAGTTATTCTTCATAATAAAGAATATATCCTTAATGGAAAAAATTTATAATAATCATCATTTCTACCTATTTATTCCAGCATTCAAGGTAAACATATAACATAATGACGAAATAAAAATACAAAATAAATGCATAAACCTTCTTCTCTTGAAAAAAATCATAGAATGTCCCTTGGACATTATCGTTATTCCATATATATTTATATCATTATAGTCACTGGCTCCTCTTTTCAAAATATTAATAATTAGGGGATTTCTAGATATACACATGATAGAAGGATATCATGTTTTATTAGTACAGGAATGGAAAACTCATTAGTAATATTTTGGGGATAGTGAGGGTTTTGGACATCATGTAATTAATGGGGGATATGTCATGGTAATGAGAGATCAAATGAAAGGATTGAGTGTTTGTTATCGATGGAGAGTTAATAATAATATTTTTTTTGGATAATGTTATTATATTGGATAAAATATGAAATAAAAACATATATTATTGGATTCTTCCGCAAAAAATCTTTCCTTAAGTGGGTTCTCTAGCCAAAATGGGGAGTTTAGTCGAATGTAATAATAAGGTGATTGATGGGTATTTAGTAGAGATATGTTGGTGTTTAAGAGAGACCAAAAATGGTGGGGGGATATAAATTATGGTGATGGGATTGAACATGGAGGGTAGGTTATCATCGATTGGAATTAGAAGTAGGAGGATCAGTATAGACATGTTATGGGTTATTGTTGGTTTAGAATGTTGGAAGTGGAGAGTGGGACATAATGGGTAAGGTATTACAATGAAAAATTGAGTGAATGGATTAAGAGGGGTGAGGGATATTGATGGGATGGTGGATTTTATTATAAGGATAGGTAGAGTGATACTTAATTAGTGGCATAGGAAAATAAATAATCATAATATTTTCCATATAAATCTATATAATTATAATTTAGAGAAATGTCACGACCCGCCCTCGGGGTCCGTGCCGTGACTACCCCAAGCCCGCCTTCCATAGGCCAGGGGCTGGCGACTAGCACCAAGGCGTAAATCCCAGTAAAAAGGGAAGGCATTGCCTTTGAAAAGTAATACAAACACCACAGAGTAAGCAAGCGGAAAGTAAACACTAAACAAAAGCAGAGTACTACTGAAAGTGCGGAAAAGTAAATGGGCCAGTATACAAACCCAAACTGAAAGTAAAGTACAACTCGAAAGGGAAAACAGCAACTGAAAAGTAAAAGCCGCTACTCCGAGCTGTCCACTGGAAATCCCACCTGAAGGGTGGGTACAGATAGCTCCTCTGCTCCACGGGTCCCGCCGTCTGCTCCGTGCACGTTCCGCCCAGTGGTCCACCTCCGGGTACCGTCCCGCTGTGCAAGCCTCAGCTAAGGTCAACGCTGTCCGTCGTCTGCAACCAACACAACGTAGTGCGGGCAAAGCCCGTGCAGGGGTGAGTATAAGCTACTCAGTAGGGACCCCGAGACCCCTGAAGGTCTCTCAAAATCCACAAAGGATAAACCACGAAGAAAGGTACAATCACGAAGTAACAACCGACACTGCTTAGGTATATGCCCATATATATACCTAAGTCATCGATTCAAATACGCTCCAACCTCCGAGCCCAAGTACAACTCAGTCCACACAAGATAGTAAACGTATTCCACACAGGAAAGCAAAACGTAATCCACACAGGATTGCACAACACAATCCACACAGGAAAGCAATAGGATTCAGCTCACACAGGTATACTTCTTCAAGGACGATAAAGATGATCACTGATCCATCTAAGTCGTCGGACCCACGAAGGATCGATAGGTAACTAACCCCCGCAATGACCCACACAGGATCGGGCCCACACAGGACCTGTAGGCGCTGGCTCACACAGAACCGCTGAGCGCAAGGACCCACACAGGATCGGGCCCACACAGGACCTGTAGCACTGATCCACGTAGGATCGCTGAGTGCTGAAGTCGTCGTCGTCGAATCCACACAGGATCTCTGTACTGTCGTCGTCGAATCCACACAGGATCTTTGTACTGTCGTCGTCGCAGTCACAATAGCAGTCGTAGCAGTAGAACAGTCGCAGCCAGCACTAGGGTTCTCGCACACAGCTAGCTCGTTCGGAGGGTCTGCTCCACGAGCCGAGAGGCTGATACATCAACTGTCACAAAGACCAGAGTTGATGTATCCAAAAGTTCCGTATCGTCAATAGGAACTCAATGCAACAGACGGCGCATCGATCGGACGCCCGGTCTGAGAGTTATTGGCATTTTCGTCTCCGGGGCCCGGTTGGTTTTTAAGGCAAAACCAACCCGACCGTACTCCACCTGCGTCCAAACCTCAGGCAGAGTATGCCAAAAGATCAGTCTTACTAAGAGGAACACAACGCGACTGACGGCGCGTCAATCGGACGTTCGTAGCTCAAGATATGAGCGTTTCCGCTCCGAAGGCCCGGTTGGTTTCATGAACGAACCAACCCGGCCGAACTCAAAGTAATCCGAAACCTTGAGTGCGATATACCGAAACGACCGTCTCGATCCAAGGATCGCGTTGCCGCTGACGGTTCGTCGATCGGAGGTCCGAGGCTCATGTTATGGGCCCAAAAACAATTCTGGTTTGAAACGGGGGGGTCCGGGTCTGTGCCGACCCGGCCCGACCCCCCCCCCCCCCCCCTGGGCGGCGCGGTGGCCCGCGGCGGTGGCCGGCGACGGCAGGCGGCGGCGGTGCAGCGGCCGGCGGTGGCGCGGGGTGCCGCGGCGGCTGCCGCCACGAGGAGGCTGCGCGCGGGGGATTTTTCCCCCGCTTTTCAAGAGGCGGCGCGGCATAGCCGCGCCGTTTTGTTTTATGAAGCGCCCCCCCCCCCCCCACGTGGGGGGCCTGCTGGTGCGGAACCGAGGGGGCCGGCTGCCCCCCTCCTTCAAAGAACCGCCCCCCCTCTTAAAGAGGGGGGGTTTTATTATGACGGCCGGGGGATTAATTCCCCCGGTTTTAAAGACTTCCGGCCGGCCAGCTGGCCGGCCGGTTTTCTCCAACGGGACCGGAAATTTCCGGTCCCCCCTTCGGCTTCCGACGCCGGCGGCCCGGCCGCCGGTCTTCTCTTCCGCCGCGGCCCGGAACCGGCCGCGGTCTCCTCGTCCCGCCGCGTCCCGGAACCGGCCGCGGTGTTCGTCGTCCGGCGCGGTGCGACGGCACCGCGCCCCTTCGCCGTGTCTTGATTCCTTTCAACGCGGCACGACGGCGTCGCGTTCTTGAAGATTCTTCCTCGGCGTGGCGCGACGGCGTCATGTAAGATTAACGTACAATTATCCGCGTGGTGCGACGGCACCACGCCACCTTGCTTCCGCCCGCAGATAAACAACATGAACGATGGAGGGGTTCGGCCGTGTTCATGCGGTCCGGCCCCCCTCACGTTAAATAATAACACAACTTTAAATAATCAACATCCTCACGTTAGTCATACAAACCACGAGCAAGAATGAAATAATTAAATATTAAATCAACAACCCCTACCTCGGGTATAAGGTTCGAGGATTGTCAAGGTTCCGCGGAAGACGACGTCGCGGAGGTCAGGCGTCGCGGAAGCCGTTCGTCAAATCCGATGACGAAGGGATGCGTTCGAAGAGACACGTCGTTGGCGAAACTTGTACGCCGATGAAGATTGTCCGAGGAAGAAGTGGCGTCCCCTTTTGTTGACACGGTAAACGAAGAAGAGCGGAGCGACGTTCTTCGTCGGAAATTGAGCGTTCTTCGTCAAGTCTTGAGGAAAGTCAAATAATAAAGAAAACAACGAACTCAAGAACCCCTACCTCGATAGTCGCACGTTGACGTAGTCGTGGAAAATCGGTGAAGATTCCTTTGACGTCAGAGGAAGAGTCGTTGTCGATGGCGTTCGTCGCGGAAAACCGTCGCGGAAGAGATGACGCGGAAGAAGTACGTCGCGTCGCGGATACGGCGTCGCGGATGGACCGTGTTCTTCGGCGGAGAATTTCTTCGTTGAAGAACGACGTTCTTCGCGTTCTTTGTTGAGTTTGAAGAAGAAGAAGAGGAGCTCTCCACCTCTCAAGAAGACAAACAAAATAACCCCAAAATAAAATAAGCTACACCTTATTTTATTTTCACTTTGCCAACCTTTCAAAATTCAAAAGTTGAATTCAATACAATAATTAAATCTAGAGTTGACAAAATTAAGTGAAGAGATAGGTTGGCAAGAATTAAAGTAGGGGAGAGTTACAAAATTAAGAGGGGGTTTAGAGGGGTTAGGGAATTTGAAAAGAATTAGGGGTTCGTGTGGGCCCCACCACACTTAATCCTCCCAAGGGAGGTTAAGTGGGTGTGGGTCCCACTTCCAACCTCCTTTGATAGGTTTTAAGAAGTTATAATAAAATTTGTTCTACACAAATTTTATTTAACTCAACTAAAAACCCCAAAATTAACTTTCAACCCGCAACAAACGCAACTCCCGAAAAGGTCTCTTTAAGCGAATATCGGCGCTGCGAGTTCATCGGTGCCCTCATATTTCAATTCCGAGCAACGGATCAAAAGTTAGGAATTCCCGCTCGTTCGTTCACTGAACGTACCCGAGCCAAACTTCGGAAATTAATTCCGGGCACTCCGGGCCTCGGAAACAGGTGCCGTCTGAAACCGCGCTCTTGTAAAATTCTAAAGAAAATTAAGAAAAAATTTCCCTTGAATTTTACGGGTCTTTACATTACTCCCACCTCAGGGCTTTACGTCCCCGTAAAGATACAACAAAAACTAGGGAAACAAATGAGGGTACTGAGCACGCATCTGAGCCTCCCGCTCCCATGTGCTCTCCTGGAGATTCCCGTGCTGCCATCTGATGCGCACAAGAGGAATCGATCGCCCACGCAGGACCCGCTCTTGTCGATCCTCTATCTCCACCGGGACCTCCGTAAAAGTCGCCCCATCGTCAACGTCAAGCTCCCCATGATCAATGATGTGCGTCGGGTCGTGCACGTATCTCCTCAGCTGAGATACGTGGAAGACGTCGTGCACCCGGTGCAACTGAGGTGGTAGAGCCAGGCGATAAGCCACCTCACCAATCCTGCTGAGAATCTGGAAAGGTCCGATGAAGCGCGGAGATAACTTGCCGCCTCGGCCAAATCTCCGAATACCACGTCGAGGTGAGACCCGCAAGAAGACGTGGTCGCCATCCTCGAACTCTAGTGGCCTCCGCCTCCTGTCAGCATATGACTTCTGCCGGCTCTGAGCTGTCCTCATCCGCTCCTGGATGACCTGGACCTTCTCTGTCGTGGCCTGGACCATCTCCGGTCCCACCAGTGCTGACTCCCCAGGGTCTGTCCAGCACAAAGGAGATCTACATGGTCGGCCGTACAACGCCTCGTACGGTGCCATCCCGATGGTGGAGTGGTAGCTGTTGTTGTACGTGAACTCCACCAAGGGTAGGTGGTCCTCCCAGCTACGACCAAAGTCGAGGACACATGCGCGGAGCATGTCCTCGAGAGTCTGAATGGTCCTCTCCGTCTGACCATCCGTCTGAGGGTGAAAAGCTGTGCTAAGACGTAGCTGCGTACCGAACGCCTCCTGTAACCCCTTCCAAAGTTGGGAAGTAAAGCGGGCATCTCGATCAGAGACGATAGATGATGGCACGCCGTGGAGCCACACAATCTCCTGAACGTAGAGACGCCCCAAGCTCTCAACTGAGCCCTGCTCTCTGATGGGTAAGAAGTGTGCCGACTTGGTGAGTCGGTCAACAATCACCCAGATGGAGTCGTGACCTCTGGAAGTGCGTGGAAGTCCAGTCACGAAGTCCATAGATAAGTCGTCCCACTTCCACTCCGGAACCTCCAAGGGATGTACCAAGCCTGCTGGTACCTGATGCTCTGCCTTCACCTGCTGACAGGTGAGGCATCGAGAAACGAACTCTGCTACAGCCTTCATCATACCCGGCCACCAATGCTGTCGTCTGAGGTCCTGGTACATCTTCGCCACTCCAGGATGTACCGCCAAAGGAGAAGTGTGAAACTCTCTCAGCACTTCCTCTCGCAAATCAACTGGTACCATGGTACGTCCACTGAAAAGGATGTCGTGCTCTGCTCCAAGGGAGAAACCATCAGGTGCCTGTCCCGAGGATATCTGTGCACGCCGTGTCTCAAAGTCAGCGTCCCCACGCTGTGCCTCCCTGACCCGCTGCAGTAGTGGAGGAGTGACTGTGAGAGACTGAAGAAAGGCTGCTCCATCTCTATCCACGAAGGATATCTGCAAAGAGGCTAGCTGCTCCGTCGCCTCCTCAAGTAGCTGAATGCCCGTCCTCCTGCTGAGGGCATCGGCTACTACGTTCCCCTTCCCAGGAGTATAGACTATCTCAAAGTCATAGTCCTGGAGGAACTCGAGCCATCATCGCTGTCTCAGGTTCAGGTCCTTCTGCGAGAAGATATACCTGAGACTCTGATGATCGGAAAAGACTGTAAAGCGCTCGCCCATCAGATAGTGTCGCCATGTCTTCAGAGCGAAGACCTCTGCTGCTAACTCCAGGTCATGGGTAGCGTAGTTCTGCTCATGCGGCCTCAACTGACGTGATCCATAGGCGATCACTGCCCGCTCCTGCATCAGAACACATCCGAGTCCGGTCCCTGATGCATCGCAGTAGACTACGTACCCTACTCCCTCCGCAGGAAACCTCAAGATAGGTGCGCTAGTCAATCTCTGTCTCAGCTCCTGGAAGCTCTGCTGACAACTGTCTGACCACACGAAGGGTTTCCCCTTCTTCGTCAAAGCTGTGAGTGATGCCGCAACTCTAGAGAAGTCTGGCACGAATCTCCGAGCTCCGAACAAGGGCAGCGGCTATGAAAGAATGACTTGCGCCTGTGTCTATAAGAACTGCAGCAAGGGTGGAATAGACACAGATAGTACCTCGAATCATCTCGGGTGCGCCGTGGTCGTAGGCCTCTGCTGCCTGGAGCTGTGCCTATCGCTGCCCGCCAGCTCCCTGTGGTCGGGGTGGACCTCCTGGTGGTGGTGGTGGTAGAGCCTCAAAGCGTCGGCCACCACCAGCTGCTCGTCCAGCTCCTCTACCTCGTCCGCCTCCTCCCTGCGGACCGCCACGGTCGATCCTCTGCCTCTGCCTCGGTGGTCCATCAACAGTCTGCTGCTCCTCAGCATGACGGGTTGGGCAGTCACGAGCCATGTGGCCCTGCCCGCCGCACGAGTAGCACTGTCTGCCTCTCGGAAGACTGGCTCCGCGCTGCGTGCCCCGAACTGCTGAGCCAGTGCCCTGAGATCGTCTGCCTGAAGGTCTGGTCTGTCTGGACCCCTGAGTCATCCGTCGACTGCCTGCTGCAGATGACTCTGCCACATGCCGCCCTGCGGTGGGTCGCTGTGCTGGTGTAGACTCAGCAAGGAAGCTCTCGATCAGAAGGGCCCGCTCCAGTACTCCTGTCTGAGTCGGTATGCTGAGGGAGATCAGCGATGCCCTGATATCGTGTCTCAAACCCTGCTCGAAGGTCCGGGCCCAGAAGAATGGGTCCCGTACCATGTCGGTCGAGTAGCGCGAGAGATCGGTAAATCTCGCCGAGTACTGAGCGACCGTCATGCTGCCCTGCCGCAGCTGTAGAAGCTCCTGGATACGCACCGCACGAAGGGTGGCTGGGACGAACTCCGAGCGGAAAAGGCTCTCAAAGTCCGTCCAAAGCAGAGATGCCTCATCGTGCACCTGGAGCATCAAGCTCCACCATCGTCCTGCTGCTGCGTGTAGTAGGATCGCAGCGAGGATCACCATGAGGTCTGCTGGTGTCCTCACTAGCCGAAACACTCGAACTACTGCCTCCAGCCAGTCCTCTGCTGCCTGGGGATCCGTCTCCCCGCGAAACCTGGGTGGTCGCTGGCACTGAAACTCATGCAGTGCACTGCGGCAACGTGCATCGTCAGCGGCTGCTGCTGGAAGCATCGGGGGCTCGGCGGGTAAAGTTACCGCCGGTGCCACTACTGAAAAAGGGCCCTGTACCGAGGCCTCGTCGCTCGGTGGGCTGTCGTCTCGCTCGACTCTCGGAACCCTAGCTGGCTGCCGTCGTGGGGCCATCCTGAAAAGGAAACAGGTGCGCCACGGTTAGAACAGTATACCTGGTGAGCTGATATAAGTAATCACAAAGAAAACTTTGAAACACACACGCAATCAATGTTTTCGTGCATTAAGTCGGAAATCAGAAGTCAGGGTCCTGGTGTACGGATACGTCGGCCGCCGCACCAACACTGGACTCCCTGGACTGATAACCACACTCAATACACTAAACATTATTGCTTCACATAGAAAAGATCAGAGTTCGCGCTAGAACCGTACTCCTCTGATACCAATTTGTCACGACCCGCCCTTGGGGTCCGTGCCGTGACTACCCCAAGCCCGCCTTCCATTGGCCAGGGGCCGGCGACTAGCACCAAGGCGTAAATCCCAGTAAAAAGGGAAGGCATTGCCTTTGAAAAGTAATACAAACACCACAGAGTAAGCAAGCGGAAAGTAAACACTAAACAAAAGCAGAGTACTACTGAAAGTGCGGAAAAGAAAATGGGCCAGTATACAAACCCAAACTGAAAGTAAAGTACAACTCGAAAGGGAAAACAACAACTGAAAAGTAAAAGCCGCTACTCCGAGCTGTCCACTGGAAATCCCACCTGAAGGGTGGGTACAGATAGCTCCTCTGCTCCACGGGTCCCGTCGTCTGCTCCGTGCACGTTCCGCCCAGTGGTCCACCTCCGGGTACCGTCCTGCTGTGCAAGCCTCAGCTAAGGTCAACGCTGTCCGTCGTCTGCAACCAACACAAAGTAGTGCGGGAAAAGCCCGTGCAGGGGTGAGTATAAGCTACTCAGTAGGGACCCCGATACCCCTCAAGGTCTCTCAAAATCCACAAAGGATAAACCACGAAGAAAGGTACAATCACGAAGTAACAACCGACACTGCTTAGGTATATGCCCATACATATACCTAAGTCATCGATTCAAATACGCTCCAACCTCCGAGCCCAAGTACAACTCAGTCCACACAGGATAGTAAACGTATTCCACACAGGAAAGCAAAACGTAATCCACACAGGATTGCACAACACAATCCACACAGGAAAGCAATAGGATTCAGCTCACACATGTATACTTCTTCAAGGACGATAAAGATGATCACTGATCCATCTAAGTCGTCGGACCCACGAAGGATCGATAGCTAACTAACCCCCGTAATGACCCACACAGGATCGGGCCCACACAGGACCTGTAGGCGCTGGCTCACACAGAACCGCTGAGCGCAAGGACCCACACAGGATCGGGCCCACACAGGACCTGTAGCACAGATCCACGTAGGATCGCTGAGTGCTGAAGTCGTCGTCGTCGAATCCACACAGGATCTCTGTACTGTCGTCTTCGAATCCACACAGGATCTTTGTACTGTCGTCGTCGCAGTCACAGTAGCAGTCGTAGCAGTAGAACAGTCGCAGCCAGCACTAGGGTTCCCGCACACAGCTAGCTCGTTCGGAGGGTCCGCTCCACGAGCCGAGAGGCTGATACATCAACTGTCACAAAGACCAGAGTTGATGTATCCAAAAGTTCCGTATCATCAATAGGAACTCAACGCAACAGACGGCGCGTCGATCGGACGCCCGGTCTGAGAGTTATTGGCATTTTCGTCTCCGGGGCCCGGTTGGTTTTTAAGGAAAAATCAACCCGACCGTACTCCACCTGCGTCCAAACCTCGGGCAGAGTATGCCAAAAGATCAGTCTCACTAAGAGGAACACAACGCGACTGACGGCGCGTCAATCGGACGTTCGTAGCTCAAGATATGAGTGTTTTCGCTCCGAAGGCCCGGTTGGTTTCGTGAACGAACCAACCCGGTCGAACTCAAAGTAATCTGAAACCTTGAGTTCGATATACCGAAACGACCGTCTCGATCCAAGGATCGCGTTGCCGCTGACGGTTCGTCGATCGGAGGTCCGAGGCTCAAGTTATGGGCCCAAAACCAATTCTGGTTTGAAACGGGGGGGTCCGGGTCCGGGCCGACCCGGCCCGACCCCCCCCCCCCCCCCCTGGGCGGCGCGGAGGCCGGCGGCGGCGGGCGGCTGCGGTGCGGCGGCCGGCGGCGGCGCGGCGGCCTGGCGGCGCGGCGGCGCGGGGTGCCGCGGCGGCTGTCGCCGCGAGGAGGCTGCGCGCGTGGGATTTTTCCCCCGCTTTTCAAGAGGCGGCGCGGCATAGCCGCGCCGTTTTGTTTTAAGAAGCCCCCCCCCCCCCACGTGGGGGGCCTGCTGGTGCGGAACCGAGGGGGCCGGCTGCCCCCCTCCTTCAAAGAACCGCCCCCCCTCTTAAAGAGGGGGGTTTTATTATGACGGCCGGGGGATTAATTCCCCCGTTTTAAAGACTTCCGGCCGGCCAGCTGGCCGGCCGGTTTTCTCCAACGGGACCGGAAATTTCCGGTCCCCCCTTCGGCTTCCGATGCCGGCGGCCCGACCGCCGGTCTTCTCTTCCGCCGCGGCCCGGAACCGGCCGCGGTCTCCTCGTCCCGCCGCGGCCCGGAACCGGCCGCGGTGTTCGTCGTCCGGCGCGGTGCGACGGCACCGCGCCCCTTCGCCGTGTCTTGATTCCTTTCAACGCGGCGCGACGGCGTCGCGTTCTTGAAGATTCTTCCTCGGCGTGGCGCGACGGCGTCATGTAAGATTAACGTACAATTATCCGCGTGGTGCGACGGCACCACGCCACCTTGCTTCCGCCCGCAGATAAACAACATGAACGATGGAGGGGGTTCGGCCGTGTTCATGCGGTCCGGCCCCCCTCACGTTAAATAATAACACAACTTTAAATAATCAACATCCTCACGTTAGTCATACGAACCACGAGCAAGAATGAAATAATTAAATATTAAATCAACAACCCCTACCTCGGGTATAAGGTTCGAGGATTGTCAAGGTTCCGCGGAAGACGACGTCGCGGAGGTCGGGCGTCGCGGAAGCCGTTCGTCAAATCCGATGACGAAGGGATGCGTTCGAAGAGACACGTCGTTGGCGAAACTTGTACGCCGACGAAGATTGTCCGAGGAAGAAGTGGCGTCCCCTTTTGTTGACACGGTAAACGAAGAAGAGCGGAGCGACGTTCTTCGTCGGAAATTGAGCGTTCTTCGTCAAGTCTTGAGGAAAGTCAAATAATAAAGAAAACAACGAACTCAAGAACCCCTACCTCGATAGTCGCACGTTGACGTAGTCGTGGAAAATCGGTGAAGATTCCTTTGACGTCGGAGGAAGAGTCGTTGTCGATGGCGTTCGTCGCGGAAAACCGTCGCGGAAGAGATGACGCCGAAGAAGTACGTCGCGTCGCGGATACGGCGTCGCGGATGGACCGTGTTCTTCGGCGGAGAAGTTCTTCGTTGAAGAACGACGTTCTTCGCGTTCTTCGTTGAGTTTGAAGAAGAAGAAGAGGAGCTCTCCACCTCTCAAGAAGACAAACAAAATAACCCCAAAATAAAATAAGCTACACCTTATTTTATTTTCACTTTGCCAACCTTTCAAAATTCAAAAGTTGAATTCAATACAATAATTAAATCTAGAGTTGACAAAATTAAGTGAAGAGATAGGTTGGCAAGAATTAAAGTAGGGGAGAGTTACAAAATTAATAGGGGGTTTAGAGGGGTTAGGGAATTTGAAAAGAATTAGGGGTTCGTGTGGGCCCCACCACACTTAATCCTCCCAAGGGAGGTTAAGTGGGTGTGGGTCCCACTTCCAACCTCCTTTGATAGGTTTTAAGAAGTTATAATAAAATTTGTTCTACACAAATTTTATTTAACTCAACTAAAAACCCCAAAATTAACTTTCAACCCACAACAAACGCAACTCCCGAAAAGGTCTCTCTAAGCGAATATCGGCGCTGCGAGTTCATCGGTGCCCTCGGATTTCAATTCCGAGCACCGGATCAAAAGTTAGGAATTCCCGCTCGTTCGTTCACTGAACGTACCCGAGCCAAACTTCGGAAATTAATTCCGGGCACTCCGGGCCTCGGAATCAGGTGCCGTCTGAAACCGCGCTCTTGTAAAATTCTAAAGAAAATTAAGAAAAAATTTCCCTTGAATTTTACGGGTCTTTACAAGACACATGATTTAAATTTTAAATATCATTAGTTTGAAGTTAAATGGAAAAATGTTCTTATGATAATTACTCATAATTCGGTTAGTAAAATTTTAATATTTATTAATAATAAAAAACCAAAATTATTCATGTTTTAATAAACTATTTATTTTATAATCCAAACATAACCTTGTCCATACTTGAATAAAATATTTATTACATTGTTAGGATTCTATTATTTTTTTAAAACCTATACACCTATAGTAGGATGAATTTTAAAACATATTCCAATAGTGGAATAGTTTAATACATGGGTTACAAGGATTACACCTCTATGCGCTTTAAAAATAACTCTAAATGAAGCTATTAGAGAGGTGATTGAATTGTTATAGGAATATCACAACTTGTAAGAGAATTTATTGAACCTTAATCATATAAAACATGAACCATTTATTATTAAATATTATGATTACATTTTAGTATAGCATACAATTTAACCATATATTTGGTGGAAATTACCTAAAGATTCACTTCTTCTCTTGGTTTATTTAGTTAATGAAGTTAATTACCCACTAAGAACATGGGATTGGTGAACAACCTTGAATTGTTCCCAAGTTCAAGCATATTGATGCATTGAACCATGGGTGGTTTATTATATAGTTCCTTTATTTCATCCAATGTATTATTTTTATTTTTTATGTTCCTTCACCAATAGTGATTTTGACTTCCTTATATTCCACACATAATACATTTATTTATTCATTAGATGTAATTATAAGTTATTGATTTCTAAAATATTGATGTGTGTATAGTTGGATGTTTTCAGCTAAGATTTAATTTTATCCTATATATTCAATATCCATCCCCAATACAATAAAATCACCGCATAGTGGTGGATCTATTGAACATTGTTGATGTTTAAACTGTCGCTATATGGTTTTGTGACAGTTTCATAAAACAGTCGATAAAACTAGTGTCAGAATCCAATACGTTGTGGTTTCTTCCCTTTAGAAGAATTTCTTGGGTAGTTTCATAGAAATCATATTTATCAGTAGTTTTATTGGTTTTAGCATCATTTTATTTAAATATGTTAAGGATTTAGAAGCAATTAAAACCACTGCAATATATCCTTTTTTTGCATGGACTCTATGGCTAAAACCAATAAAAATGATTCAAAATAAACCAATTTTATTTTTTATGGGTGGTTTTTACAACCTTGATAAAAATATTGTCAACATATATAGGTGGATTAAATTTCCTCTAAAAATTAAAAATATTTAGTAGCAGTTTAAACCACCATTATATGTTAATTTAAAAACAAAAATTAGTTGTAGGTTAGGTGGCCCTAGTACTCAAAGAAAATATCAGTAGAGAAAATATAACCTAATGTTTTCACACATAAAATCTAATCAAAACTAAATATATCAAGGGAAACTATATTTCACATTATAAAATCACACCTATCATCTAAAACATAGAAAACAAGAAAATTCCAAACCTACTATGAAAATAATATTTTTCTTAAAACCAAAAAAATAAACATTTTTTATCAATAAATACCACCCTTAGTATTTTTAAATAATGTAAAATTCTTATAAAATCATTAAAAAACAACCAAATTCCAATTTTATATTCCATTTACTATCTTTTATAGGAGAAACTCCTGACATTGTTAACTTAATATGGGCCAAAATAGGTACAAACATATCATTGTTCCAACTAGGATCAAAATGTTAATTTCAATTTCAAGCAGTTCTAATGACATTTCTATGTTATTAACTCAATATCCACTCATAATCGATCTATAAAGCCATTTAAAATCATAAATGGTGACTATGAGGTCTAATATGATCTAATGGTATGAAAATAACGAATATAAGTTGAGAAATGATTGAAAGTATTTGGAATCATGAATTTGAATTCAAAATTAAAATTCAATTTAGGAGAAGGTTTCACTATAATAGTGTATGATTTATAAGAATAAGGTATATCATTTTCATGTTTCAATTATTTATAGTTCATAGATGGAAGATAAATGATATTATTGTGGAATTATTTGACAAAACATTTTGTTTTATGGAAGGAAGTGGAATAAATAGGTTTTGTAGTAAAATATTTAACAAAACAGGAATATTGAATCTCTAAAAGATCATAAAAATGAATAAATGATTATAGAAACAAGGTTGGCCCAAGTATATGTGTCCTGGAAATTTTCCGAATGCTTCCGTACATAATCCACGTTCATAGCCCATTTCTCAATCTTCGATTTGGTAGGTCATATGGCCCAAAAAAGTTAGGAATTAAGAGTTATTTACATTTGATGTTGGGATGGAAAACTGGTTCGTGAAGCCCATTAGCGAAGCCCCCTCCATGATCACAGAGCCCCACCAAGAAGCAAGGATGCAGGAAGGCTCCACAAACCCCTTTGAAGTTTGTGACCCACAGCAAATCAAGGAGGAAGTATGGCTACGTGAACACGATTGATGTTTGCGACCCACCACAAATCAAGGAGGCAGGACGGCTTTGTGAATCCTTTTGATGTTCACGAACTTGCTGCAGAGCAAGCTCCGTCTTTGCGCAGAGCGTGATATGCTTCATGGTGTAACTTACCTATAAATACCCAACTCACCACCTTCTCTATGGAGTCACTCTGACCCTTGGGTGGCCAATCTCCCAGTTTGTGGAGCGCCGCTTTCCTTTAGGGAGCGGCTCTGTGATCCCATGCTCATGGAGCTCCGCTTTCTTTCATGAAGTAGCTCTGTGAGCCTATTTCGTGGAGCTCTTCTTCTCTTCTTGAAACGGATTTGTGAGCCCTTGTTTGTGGAGCTCCACTTTCCTTCGAGAAGTGGCTCTGTGAGCCCATGTTTCGTGAGCAGCTTCCTTTACGTGGCCGCTTTACGAGTCCATGCTCCATGAGTCCATGCTATGCGAGTCCATGCTTCATGAGACCCCATGCTCCACGAGCCCCTTTGCTCAAGGAAGATACTTCGTGAAAACCTATCCTTTGCGAGGCGCTTACCTTCGACGTCACCGGTCCCTTCGACAACGTCACTGACCACCATAGAAAATAGTGAGTCGCACCATGAACCTTTCGGGTCAGGACATTGGGGTTTTACATTGCTGCCTTTTGTGCACCCACCTTCCACCTATGGAATTCCATGATTTAAGATACTCCTCCACACACCATTAAGCACCTTGAGTCGACGTATTCCTCTTCCCCTTTTATAAATTTCATGAGTGGAGATTCTCGTTCGCAATTCCCCCCGAGTACCTTGAGTTGAACCATTCTTCAAGTAACTAATCAAAACCCCCATCACCTGACTCATATGCCAAGTCGAACAAGAAAGGGCCCCCCCTTGTATAAGTCCCATCATCAACCATTTCAAGGAACCTTATGCCTAATAGTTCTATCTACATGACTTTAATCTGTAGTAATCCTTATGTTCCAAATATAGGACGCATCTTGCTCGAAATAAGAGATTCCTTATGTGCCAAGCATAAGATGCCAATAGTCCTATCTCTATGACTTTAAACTATAGTAATCCTTATTTTCAAAACACAGGATGCCTCTTACTCCAAATAATAGATGCATTATGTGCCAATCATAAGATGCCAATAGTCTTATCTACGTGACTTCAAAATGTAGTTCTCCCGAAGTTTCAAACATAGGATGCCTCTTGTTAAATATAAGAGATGCCTTATGCTCGTAGAATGAGATGAAAATAGTCCTTTATACATGACTCTAAACTATCGTATGACCTATGTTCCAAAAATAGGATGCCTCTTACTCAATATAAGAGATGCCTCATACTCCAAGAATGAGATGCCAGCAGTCCTCTCTACATGAATATAAATTTTAGTACACCCTTTGTGCCAAATATATGATGCCTCTTTCTCTAAACAAGAGATTCCTTATGCTTCAAGCATAAGATGTCTAATTCCATGATTACAACTGCATAATTTCAAGAGAATTGAAATCAATATAAAAATTCCATCACTCCCCCTCACTCTTTGTGTGTCCTTCACTCGAATCTTCATCCACTTCCATGTCTAAAGGGACGCCCTAAAGGTCTGGTCCCATGCTACATCGGCTCACCTACCATCATGGGCCAACGCCCTGTAAGACATTGGACAACGCTTCGAGTTAGGTCCTGTGTTTCAAACACGGTCAGTAGTCGACCCTCGTTTGCTTGTCCCCATTTCAAGCTAACGTGATATGGATGTTGTGTTTCGAACAAGTTCAACAGTTATCCTTCATCGCCACGCCACCCTCACTATGTTCCAAATTTCGGGCATGCGATTAAAAATTTTCACCTCCCCTTGTTCAGACTGATTCCAATGCACTTGGCATTATCCCTTTAGTGCACTAGCACAAAGGCAAAGGCCTCAACCTACTAGTGGGTTGGGATTCCCCCATGGACAGACATGAGGAAGACATTATGGGCAACATCCTCACATAAGACCCATCCACCGTTGCCACTCGATAGCAACACTCGGGAAACATCCTTACATAAGCCCCATCTTCTATTGCCACTCCATAGCTGCACTCGGGTATGTCATGGTTTGGTTTGATAATAGTATTATATGAATACTAATTTTAATAGATGTTAATTGTGGATTGTGTTAGATATTTGATGCATCTATATAAGGTAAATATGTACATGATATACTATTTTACTCATTTCATGTAGCTTTCATCCTTTCATTGACTCTTACTGGTGATGAGATAGAGGCATTGAGTCTTATTGAGGATGGCCTTGTATATTCAATCAAATCCCAAATTAACATGATTGAGTTGACCATTATTTCATAAATAGTAAACCAGGATCTTATCATTGAGAAGATCCGCAGGGAAGCTAGTTCTGTGGGATATGGTGGTTCAAAACTGACACAGGGAAGGTGCTCAACTAGTAGTTTGAAACATCACATTGAGACTACACATAGTAGTAGTAGCATCTAGATGAAAACCATTCGTAGTCACATGATTTTTCACTAGAGTAGAGAGTCCTAGCTTAATATTAAATACATGTTATACATTCATAAAATTGAAAATAATTTCTGAATTATATTAGATAATGTATGCTAGTGAAAACAATTCCCCCTTTTGGAAGGTAGTTATCACTTATTATGATACTTATTCATCCTTGAGTTGATGAGCTTTGTTATCATTCTCAGGATGGGATGGTGAGTCCTCAATCATGATTATACGAATGACTATCACCCCAAGGTTACTTTTATATTACTTTAGGGTGACATTTATCTTCAAAATGATGAATGGGATATCTAGGAGTGTTAATATAGACCATATCATTATGTTCTGAGTGAAGTGGAATTCTAGGTTGGTAGTCATTTTCTAAACATCCAAAAAGTCCATAAAGATATTTTCCCTCTATTATTTGATCAATTAAGGGATATCATCCATGAATAATTTTTCATAATATCTCTAGAGATATAGGTAGAGTTTATTATTTGGATGGTTCCATGATCTACACTTGAATCAATTCCTCCTTATATGATGAATAATATAGAGATACATGATCTCATGATTTTTTTGGAGGATTTATAGGAAAGTAGTTTTATATGAACCATTACTTCACAATGGGGTCACCAGTCCTTTTCACTAAGAAGGTAGATTAAACCATTAGTCGTTTCATAGATTATCTTCATTTGAACTAGTTTGAAGTTATAAAATGATGTCCACTACCTCATACATATAAATATGTTGATGATCTCTATAGATAATGGGTTACTATAGTATGTATTTGAGTTTATGCTATCATCAAGTATGAGTTAGGCCTTCCGACGTACCTAATAAAAAATTCCATATAAGTCACGATCTCTATGAGTATCTTATGAGGTTATTAATTCTTAAAAATTCTCTATATTTTTTAATGGATTTAATGAATTGGGTTATCCAATTTTATCTATTTTTGATTGTGATAGTCTTTATGGGAGATCTCTAGGTGAATTCTCATACATGACATCATGATTCCAGAAAACATGAGATTTTATTGAATGCACTTAGGGACACCCCACAATATGATAAGATCACTAAATTATACATTTAAGTCAACAAGGTTCAATTTTGGATCACCAAGTTCATGTTTTAGGGATATATTTTCTTAGAGATTGAAGTATCAGTTGTCCCAAAAAAGGTGAGAGTCGTTGTTTCTCAGTAGCATCCCAACAACGTATTTTCCATATAGGGATTGTTATAGATGGATGGATATTACATTCATTTTATAAGGGTCTTAACAAAATAATCAAAAAATCGTACTAGCTTTACTAAAAGAGTGTGAAGTTTGTGTTGTCTAATTAATGTTAGAATACCTTTTCAGATTTAAAAGGAGAATTGACTTTAGTGGTGTTCTGAATTTTTCTAGATCAAAAGACAAGGATATATAGTGTTTTGTAATGCATAATTCATTTGGATGGGATTAGTTAGCATTATTTTTATAATCTATTCCTTTCATATGAATCTCATCACTTGAGTCCTCATGTGATGAACTACATATCAAAAAATCTATATTGATCATATTTTATTCATGACACCCATTTCCTGAGTCTCTAGATGGTGGTAGAGTGATTTTTGGGTTTCATAGACAACGAAACATCAATTATATCATAATTATACATTACATAATCTTGAGACATAGAAGGTGTGTTAAATAACTTATGTGCTTCAACTTTCATATTTACAATATGCCTAGAAAATGCAATTTAGTTACTGATTCTCTATGTTGGAAGACTCCTATGCAATCTTTTCTAGAAACCAGAAGGTAATGTGAGTTGATGGATATTCATTGTGAGATGAATATCAATGTTTAGGATTGTAACTAATGGTCATTAATTATATAATTAGTGGTGATATAATCAATTATGGATAGATTTAAGATGATATAACTTTCAGATATTGATGGATTGATCCTAAGGTAGATCATTTAAGTAAGAGATCCACCAATGGGTTCGTTTTTCTTTTGAGATAAAATCAGGATTCTTCATGCACAGGTCTAGTTCCTAGAGATATATAATATGAATTGATAATAGAATACCATGATTCGTAGTGGGTAGTACACCTAATAATTCTTAGGATGTACTGAGACATGTTCTATCAGTATTATTGTCCTAGAATGAACTGTTATATCACATGTTTTATTACTAGGTCTTCCACCTATCAGTAAGTAAAATAGGGTATGTTGTTCACTATTGCCTTATTAGATATGTTACTAGTTTTAGAATGTAAATGTGGGCATATCACTATGTATATTTTGAATATTATTCAAATTTCACCTTGAGGTAGAGATTTGGTTGTGGTATTCATGTACAGGTTGATGTAGGTTACCCACAATCTTCCTATCTGGGAGACTTTCTATGTAGAACATCTTTGGAGACCACCCTTGAAGAGGTAATACACCTACATGTGTCCTTTGAAACATTATTTTTTATATTTAAAATAATATTACATTGAGGTTTTGGTAGGGGTAACATAAGGTGCTGGAGACACAAATCTTTCTGAGAACATCCTTTTACCCATATATTGTTGATCAATTATATGGGTGATATAATTTCTAGAGAAAATGATTTGAAATTTGTTTCTTTTTTTTGATCCCTTGAAGAATGATATAATTATTGATAATTTTTAATAAAATAATTGATTATAATATAATATATATATATATAATTTATCATTATGATTCTCTATACGATAGGTGGTTCCAATCATCCCTATTATTTTTAGTGGTTGCATAAGAAGTGTTATTGTGACCTCATATTGTTTTGGACACATCAGAGAATGTATAACCTATTAGAAAGTGTATGGTTACTAACGAGTCAAGAAAAAATCTTATATTGATCTTTGTTGATGACCTATGGAGTTTTACGTCGAGGGTCATGTTTTTTTTCCTGTATTAGGTATACATGGGATAAGAAAAATTCAGAAATATGGCAAGATATCTTCTCATTATGTCAGGCCTTTCGATATATTTGAGTGATTCAGGCCAGTAGTCTATCATATATCTCTTAATTATTGGTATTAATCCCTGAATGATGTATTCCATATAAAAAATCATTGATGATATCATTTCGACCCTTCTCATGATTTTTATTTAGGGATGTTGAATCAGATGCTAATACTTGTTTTGAGAAGTATACTATTTGTATACCTCATTATAGCCTGAATGAATTCATAGGTTGTTTTCTCTTTTGTATGGGTGTTATAGTTGCATGGAAATGTACAATATGATAATTGGGAGAGGATGGTCGACATATGTGCTATGTGGCCAGAGTTGTCCTCATTTGAACCTTTACTACCCTTTGAAGGGAAATTATGTATTAAGTTCATTAAATGTGGTGGAAGTCTGTAAGATCATGGATTTCCATGTCAATAATGTATTGTTTTTATATTCGATGAAAACTTATTGTGGTTATCATTTTACCTAGGAACCGTGTCTTTAGGCTAGTTCATTTATTTATGCGAAATTTGGAGAAAAACTTTGGAGGCTGGATATAATGAAAATTCACAGCCTGAATTAAGTTCATTATTTTTATTTAATATATGACATTAATTGGTATACACAAACCAAATTAACAATGTGAATTGATTTTCCTAGGGGGTGGAACCTGGACATTACATAATGTGTAAAATATACACATACTAAAAATGCTTGTCTTTTTTACTGGGAAGAACTTCTTCGATAGTGCCTCTTTCTCTTCTCATATGAAAAATGTATAACATACCGGGTATTTATAGAATAATCACTTTTTACATCTAATAATATTTATTAATAAGATATTAATTTTAATTTAAAGAGGATACTTTGTCTAATAGCATACTCGAAACACAACAACCATTTTCAATGAAATATTACATTGCAGACAACGTTGCGTTATACTGAAAAACAATACAAAAATAATATTATTATTTTAAATGGTAGATATTTCCTAGACATTGTTTTGGAGGTAATTAATAGAATTAACTATATTATTAGTATACATTTATTTATATGTTTTTACTTTATCCAATAAATTTTAGAGGCTTAAAATGAAAATGAATCCAATTTTATGCATAAAATATTATATTTTTATAAGGTCGTTTTACAACATTTTGATGGAGAACACTTATTAAATATATATTTTTTATCCTTTAAAGGTTATATTTTAAAAAAATAAAATTATTCTTTAGAACAAGATGATGAAAATTGAATTTGGATAAAATTTTGGTATTTTTTTAATAAATTCATATTTTAATGAATAGTAAACAATACTGTATTTTATTTCGAATCTACCTTTTTATCTAATTTATTGATATAGTTATCATATCTTTTTTATTGGGTTTAAATTGAAAATGGATTATTTTTATATAATTTAATCCAATATTGTTTATTGTGATAATTTCACATGGAAATTGGATATAAATACATTTCAATATTTTGATTGTTTTTACTTCTTAAAAACATGTATTCTTGTTTTGACAACATGAATTAATTTTAAATTAATTAATAAAATTTATGTTTGTTGAATTTGGAAAAATGGATATCATATTTGGAATTATATGTTCCAAATTATGTAAATATGTACGTTTTATTTTAGTACATTATGAATAGTAGATTTAGTAATTTCTTTTTAATTTATCATGGTTAATTGTTAAATCAAGTAAATATGACTAATATTATAATAATATCAAACTACCCTAAAATATGTACTAATTATATTTTATGAGCTATTTACAACCATAAAAATCCTTAGGCTGAAAAGTTTTCATCGGGGATCCACTTGGGAGTGAAAATGACATGTTATAATAATTCATTTAATGTAAAGAGATATTTTACATAAACATGTATTGTTTGTCTAAAACAATTATAATATATGGTTATATAAATGAAATGTATTACTATAAATAGTAAATAAAAATTTAATAATAGTTCCTAAATCATGATATTTTAATTATAATTTTCATACATTAAATAGATAATTTTATTTACAACACAATGATGTTGTACTCATTGCATTTTTAATGAATGACTCAAATAAATGAGTTTATAAACAATAAAATAAATTTAATTTGAATATTTTGATTACATCAACAGATATTTTAGAATATTATGAAACATTATATTTTATTTAATGCATTTATTTTTAATAAATCACGATTTTATTACTTTAACAAAAATCAATAACAAAATAGTGTCAAAAGTGACATAAATGAGTTTTTAAAACAAATACTATTTTATTTAATGATATAATAGTCTTAAAAATCTAAGATTTGTCCAAATGGATTATATAATGTAAAACATATCATTAATGATTCTATTTTCAGTCTATTTTCATTTTATTGTATATATAGTAACTGTATATTATGAAAATACAAGATGACATTGTAACAATTAATGTTTTTAACTAAGGGTCAAAGATAAAAGATAAGGTTAATTTCATGTCCTAAAGTGGTCTAAAAGCTTTTGGTTGAGAGGATTTAGACCAATTATATTCTTATACATGAATTACAACACATGGAGAAATTACAATTAAAAAATAATTTTTTAATAAAATAATCCTCAAGACATTCTAAAAGTGCCCCTCCTTCATCTTATAGAAGGACACAACCTCTATCCACTTACACACAAACATCAAACCCATTGTATTGTCCAATATCTGATAAAATAACACTACTGGAAAACTAACCTTTACCAATGGTTTGAAACCGTTGGTATAGGCCTCCAAACCGTTGGTATAGCCTATACCAACGGTTTGGAGAACCATAGCCAAGTAAGTCGTTGGGATAGGTCTATACCAACGGTTTTCCAAAAACCGTTGTTATAGACCTATGCCAACGGTTTTGGAAACTGTTGGTATAAGTAATATGAAATCTATACCAACGGTAATGGAACCGTTGGTATATAAATTCCAAAAATAAAACATCCGCTGGGATTTGATCCCAGGACCCCTCGTTTATCATTGAACGACTCAACCACTAACCTAACATGACTTTTGTGATCATAATTGCATAAATATATATATATGTATTCTCATAAATATTTTAAATTTTGATTTATATAATGTTCTCGGTACGAAGGTTTGATAAAAAATGAAAGTACCTATACCAACGGTTTTAACAACCGTTGGTATAAGTCTTTGGTTGAGATTTTCATTCTCTGGAGTATGTTGAGTTTTGGCCCACTTTTCCCAACGGTTTGTCCAAACCGTTGGGAAAGGTATAACTATCCCAACGGTTTGGCCAAACCGTTGGGAAAAGTGGCATATTTGGGGACCTTTCCCAACGGTTTGGCCAAACCATTGGGAAAGTTAGATCTATCCCAACGGTTTGGCCAAACCGTTGTAAAAGGTGGCCAATTAGGGGGCCATTACGAATGGTTTGGCCAAACCGTTGGGAAAGGGGACCTATACCAACGGTTTTTGCAAATCATTGGTATAGAAGCGTTGGGAAAGATCTAATTTCCAGTAGTGTAATCTCACAACATCCCCCCTTCCTACTATAATCTTTATACTAGGAAGGAGGCAATTCAATAATGTAGTTTGGCTCCAATCAAATGGAGTTACCCAATTTAGAGGTAGTGTCTTCTCTTAAGATCAATTCCTTTATTTTCCTTATCCACCCCCTATGCTCTTATTGTAACACCCTAGGTAAATAAGGAATATGAAATTTTCATATTTATCCATATTTGTGAATAAAATATTAATATGACTTTAAAGGGGACGCTATGCTCGATGGCGTACCCAACACGCAACAATGAGTTTCTTGGGAATCTTACGTTGCACTCTAATAATAAAATAATATTATTTTAAATGGTAGTTAACATGTAGCCATTGTAATGGCGGGAATGGATAGAAATAACTAAAATATGATTATATATGTTCTTAAATATTTTTACATTTATACAATAAAAGATAAAGACTTAAAATACGGAAAGAATTCAATTTTTGGCGTATATGCCCTAGTTTTCACTAAAGGTTCACTTATCACCTTTTGATGGAGAACCGTCATTAAATATAGTTTTGTTCACTATTAAACATTATTTTTGACCAAATAAAACTCTTATTAAGAATCGGGACATTGAAATTTACTTTGTGTAAATTTTTGGTGTCTTTCCGATAAAGTTCATTTTTTTAATGAATAGTGTAAAATGTTGTATTTTAATTCAAAACCACTTTTTAATCTAATTTATTTATATGATTAGATTAAATTTTTAATTGGTTTTAAAGTGAAATTATAAAATACTTTTACCATTAAATCCAATAGTGGTCGTTGGAATCAATTTCACTTTGAAATCAGACTTAAACTAGTGTCAATCTTTTGATACTTATTGTTTCATAAAACACGCTATTTGTCATGTCAGCGGGAATTAATTATTAAATTAATTAATGTGACTTATATGTTTTGAATTTTGTAAAACGGACTTCATTTTTTAATTCAGAATATCAAATATAGCTTAGGGTGTATTTTTTGGATTTTTCTGAAAAACTTCAATTTTTGATGAATAGTGAAACCACTAAGTGGTACTTATAAAAACTGATTTTCCGTTTAAATGAAATTTTTCCATCATTGTGTTTTGATTTTCAAAAATCCGACATACATGGTTATCATTAAGAAGTAAAATGTGGTTCAATGAGATTAAAATAATTTTTTGGTGAATAGTAACTTATTAAGTTTTTAATCGCGATTAGTGGTAATTAGTGTAGTTTAAGGATAAAATAATGCTTTAATGGAATAAGATGAGCTTGACACATGTCCTAACCTAATTGGTTGTGTCATGGCCGACCAAGAAAAGCCATGGGTCAACTTGGGGACCCCATGGATCCACTTTTGTTGGGAAATGACATAAATAACATTTTATTAATGTAAAAGTAAAATTGACACAAACATGATATGTTTTACTAAAACAATTTTTAAGTGGGGTTATACAAGTCATAGTTTTGATTATAAATATTCATTGGAAAGCTAAAAATATTTCCTACATCATAGTAGTTTTTTTATAATTTTTAAACATTAAATAAATTAAATTATTTATGACATAATAATGATGCAGCGATGACATCATTATTTGACGATTTAAATAATATGGAAAGATAATGTAAAATCTACGAACTACACATGTCCAAAACATATTGGATGAGTGGATTTCGAAGCCTTATCACCTTATCCACGAATTATATCAATGTGGGACCTTTTGAAACCGAAACTCATTTTCAAATAAAGTAATATTTCTTTACTTTCCAAAAGTGCCCCTCCTCTCCTCTTATAAAAGGCCCCCACCTCTACCTCATTTAACACACTCCTCAAGCCTTTGGCTCAGCCAAACTCTACCCATGTACTCTCTCCACATCCCTCTCCTCATCCTAGAGGATTCCCTTTGGGCATAATCCTTTTAAAGGAAGCCTTTAGGCTCAAATCAAAAGGAGTTACACTTTTAAAGGTAATTCATTTCTCTCATGTTCATTTGTTTTATTTTGCTTCTCCAACCCCCTAAACTCTTTTTATTTACTTCTTTTGTAACAACACCAGTATCTTCAATATACTAGGATGTTGTTATAATATTTATTCGAGCTACACTCTCACACAATTACATCAAATGGTTAAAGAACATACGGTTTCCGTGGATGGTGAAATTCTGCATCCCGAAACGATGATTGTTCAATACTCATTTAACACCTTCAAAGGTGGTCATTATGATGTCACTATTTTTATATATGATATATAATATGTTTATGTTTTATTTATGCTTCTGTATTTTTCATTTTTGTCTTACCTTTATGTCTTCCATTATGGGTATACGCGATATCTTCATTTAAGGAAGTGCGGACTACCGCCCCCTCAAAGTGATTTGATTCGTTAAATACCATATGTGGGATGTATAAAGGATGGAAATATGATAATATAAATGAAATTATACTGGAATTATAATATACCTTTATATCATTATTATTCCATTCTATAAAATACGAAATAGAAATGAAAGTAGCGTTCATGCGTACGTACGGCTTACCGTCTCCATGAACGGTGCATTTCATTTCTTACCTCTAAATGATTATGTAATGTTATAAATTAATGCATGTACTGGATATATATGACATATATGATATCTAAATAATTAATACAATTCTGGATATAATGAACATTTGGCCACACGAACAACATGTAATTGTAAGAAGTCCACTTTCGACTTAAGAACCAAATATCAACAAGACAATCATTATTAACTTAATGATTGCATAGTGTTTATAACATGGTAATAAGTGATATAAAAGGAATAATGAACTTGAAAAAGGTTCTTAAGGAAGTAGAAATTAACTCATGTTTATTATTCAGGATGTTAAAGAACGATCGAGTCATGTCGGACCCGAGGTAAGGGATCCTACAACTCTCTTTCTTTTTAAGTACACTCTTTTATGTCATTTATTTTAAGCTCATCTTTCTTATGATTGGGATGTTATTTTATATTACATTTACTGTAATTTTTATGTTCATGTGATGAGAGACCCTATTCTCTCTCATCAATCCATTTTGGAAGTTTTGAGTGGCGCCGTTAGGCTGCCGAACTTTCGTAAGAGATCTAACCTCTCTCTTTCTTTTTAAGTACACTCCTTTATGTCACTTCTTTTAATCTCCTCCTTGCAATGTTGGGGGATTTCCTTTTATATTCCACTTGATGTAAATTATATTGTAATATGATGGGATACTCTATATGATCTCATCAATCCATATTCGGAAGTTTTGAGTGGCGCCGTTAGGCTGCCGAATTTTCATAAGGGATTTTTCATCTCACTTTTATTCTCGTGAGTTTTATGCTACGTTTGCCACAAATTCCATTGAGTGGTGTATGTACTGCCCATTATTCAACTATTGTGTAATATACTTTCATTTATTAGTATTTACATCAATGATATATTGTCCTTCTTTCATGGGGTGTATGTTTTGAAAGATACCCAAGTCGGTAAGGGAACCTTTCACCCTCCTCTTTTTTTAAAAGACTTCTTTTGTTGGGTCTTTTAATTTACATATTGTTATTTTGGGATATGTTCTCATATATCCTTTTTGATGTAAATTTTATGTCCAAGTGATGAGATACACTTTTTATCTCTCATCAACTCATTTTGATGTGATGCCGTTAGGCTGTCAAGGGAACTTTTTAACCCAATCTCGATTTCTTTGGGTTCAACTTGTAGTCATTGAATATGTCATCCATTGAATATGTGTGAATAAACTTTTATTGTTCTACACTTAATATCCACTTATATTTGGTGTATATATATTTTTCACACATATTTTTGAGATTTATTTGTCCTTAATTTAAGGATACCTTCTTTATAAGGGATTTCATCACATTTGACATTTTTATTGAGGGTTCATTGTGTTATGCACCAATTCACTCTTATAAGGTGTATATACTGTCCTTTGGAGTATTATATCATGAATCCTTTTATTCTCATGATATTATAAAGTTCTGACTAAATGTTATTCCTCGATTATTGTATTCAAGTGTCTCTAATTTTGGTAAAACCCCTTTAACCAAAATATCGTTTTAAATGTTTTAATTATTTGTTCTTATTAATATCCATGTTTTCAAAATGGTTTTAAGGATTTATTTATATGGATATTAATGGTTTAAAATTATAAAAGCTTCAAGGTGGTATGGGACACTTTGATTCAAAAATATCTTTATGAAATGTTTTAAATGGTTTTGGAAATGGTTTCTTTTTGAATGGATTCATTATTTCAATATCCTAAAATGTTATATTGTGATTGAAATGTGGAAATGTCATGTTTCCTTTATTCATGTTTATGTGATACGATTGTGTTATGGTTCTTGGGCATTGTTATGATGAACGGGTGGTTCCGTGATAAACCAAGGGCGGGTGAGCCTGATATAGCTC
Organism: Viscum album; assembly: GCA_963277665.1. Lineage (NCBI taxonomy): Eukaryota > Viridiplantae > Streptophyta > Magnoliopsida > Santalales > Viscaceae > Viscum > Viscum album. The sequence continues at coordinate 440,806,896 of OY728158.1, forward strand.
TCCAATGAATTGGGTAACGCGAAGGAGTGAAACGTTAAGGTTTCTCCGAAGAGATTTAGGGAATATACTGTGATGGGTATTCCAAACGTAACCAAGAGGGTTACTCCCTACGTAAGAATGTTATGAATGCCTCAAGTTACCTTTATGTCTTATGTCTTCTATGAATTATTCATGATTTGATATGCCTATGTTTTATGGGTAATGTATGATTTCATTCTTATGTATATATGAACTCATGTTTCCTTTCCATATTTTTATAACCCTTACTGAGCTTTTTATGCTCATCCCAAGTTTTTGAAATGCTTTTCACAGGTTAAGTGAAAGGTACATGATGTGACGATAGTGTCAAGGATGTGTCAAGAAAGAATCCGTGTTTTATTTTAAATAGGTTTCCATTGATGGGAAGAATGAATATTGTCTTTTATGTAACCACCATGTTTAAAAGTGGAATGTAATGCAAGTTTCAGGATCTAATTCTCTAAAACTCTAAACCTGAAAAGATCCTCAATGTGTAATCTTTTAATAACTCAAGTTTATGTAAGGTTTAAGGCTGGGGCCTTATAGTTGGTATCAGAGGTCGGTTTAGATAACTTTAGAGGTTAGGGTATTCTTTAAGAATAAGTGACAATTAACATAATGGTTAGGATTTCAGAAAGAGTCTTAGTTTTAGATAAAGTGAATGAGTAAGTATATCTTATTGTCTATCTTACTCATTAGTACATGATGGTTTTGTTGATATACTCACACTGACCTTTTTTTGGTTTTAGTAAATGGCTGGATCTAGCAGGCACCAAAGTAACAGTGGATGTGAAAGAAACTGTGACAGTTTTTTGAGCAAGCAACTGAATGATATGGGAGTTTCAATGAGAACTATTTTGATTATCCTCAACCAACTATCTGGAGTCATGATTGACCACCAAAACATTGGGTATTTCTCTAAGGCATCATATATGCAAGAAAAAAATCCCTACGGAAGTATAGGTAATAATCATAAAGGTAAGTGTGTTCAAAAACCTATGTGTCAATGATGTGGAAAGAAACACCTAGGAAAATGTTTCAAAGGGACAGAAATATGCTATAGATGTGGAAATGAAGGTCATAAAGAAAGAACCTGCCATGGAAAAAGGAAGCATCCAGTTGACTCGAGGAAAGGTAAAGAAGTTCTATCTGAGGGATCAATTGAATGTTTTAAATGTGGTGTGCATGGTCATTATGCAAACACATGTCCTATGAAGAAGTTTCGTGAATGGGGTCACCAAGATCGTACCAATATTCGTTTACCAATACCTAATGCCATTCCGATTGAGGATGAAGAAACTGACAATGACCAATCAAAGGTATGTACTATTTCATGACTATTGTTTTCTTATTTTGGAATCTTAGGATATGATTCATGATTTTGTTTGTAGGAAAGAGGTATTTCGGAATAAGTTGGAAAGTAATGGATAATGGATCATGAATAATGTTGAATGAGTAAGATGTCAACATATAAGGGCTTCAAGAGTTAGGGTGAAATTCTTAAGAGTATTAAGTCTCTTTTGATGATGGGGTTACATTAGAAGACTTCTTATATTATGTGTAACCCTGATGTTTAATATAAGCAAATTTTATTCAAGTAATAGTTATCTTTTCTTTTGTGGACATAGTTATAAAGAACCATTTGGGTTTCTATGATCCTTACTCTTGAGGTAATTATGGGTTACCATATGTTATGATTGAAGTGAAAGGCATGAGATAACATTGAGGTTAAATTATGTTATGGTTATTTTTGATGATTTTATCCCTTTTTGGGTAATGATTTGAGAATTATATAGTTTTGGAAAAAGTACAACATGCAGACCGTGTGACAACCCGTCGCGTCAGACAATGCTGCGGGAATCGAACCCACAACCAAAGTGCGACTGGTATTTATCGCCTACTACTGGACTACGTGAAGTCTCTGGTTAGTTTGACTGATTCTTTTTAGTTATATGATTTTATGAATTAAGAGTAAGTTGATTTTGGGTTATTTATGAAAATGATTAACCTATCATAGAGGATATGTGATTTGGTTAATTACTTTCCAATACGAGACTTTAAGAGAAACTGATGTTGTTTGGAGATAAATGTTACGATTTAACTTGGAAGACTGTGTGACTAAATCATTCAAATATTTGGGTTTCAATCTTAGTTTTGTTTACTTTGAAGAATTTTATGGACAATTTTTTTTATCGGATGGTCCTCGTTGAACTTTGGGTTTTGTTGGACAAATTTTGGAGATTAAGAATAGATTTTCTTTTTATAAATGGTTATCTTTTTCTGGATTATCTGATCTTGTACTAACCTTTTTGGTTTTGGTTTTGGTTTTGGTTAAAGCCTAAATACATGGGATGTATATAGATCTCTTTTGGGGATTAGGTGATTCTCTAGAAGTTGATTATAGTACTCTTAATGCGAACAAGTCTCCCTAAATACTCGTCTTTTGGAAAAAATATGAGTTTGACTAAGGAATCTAGTAAAAGTTGAAAGTCAAGATGATAAGTGATTATGCTTCCTTATGAATAAATTCCTCAATAAAAAGTAACTTAAAACAAAAATGTTGTCTATTAACTTTTCCTACTGGGGAACCCAACACCGTTTAACCCATCACAAGTTTGTGATTTTCTTATTGTTAACTTTCTCCTAAACATGTTTTCTATCACTCTCCATCGGAACATGACCCTATGTTTTCTCCTCCATGTCCATATTTTCATACTTAGAATCCTAGTATGGGTTAACTCGGGTGACCTCTGTGCTTATCTTTCTTTATTTTAAAGTGATTGTTTTACCGACTCTTGTTCCGATGTGGGACGTTCAAGGATGTTTCCAAGCGCAATTTTAAAATTGCGAGGACGCAATTCCCAAAAGGGGGGAAGGATGTAATACCCTAGGTAAATAAGGAATATGACATTTTCATATTTATCCATATCTGTGAATAAAATATTAATATGACTTTAAAGGGGACGCTATGCTTGATGGCGTACCCAACACACAACAACGAGTTTCTTGGGAATCTTACGTTGCACTCTAATAATAAAATAATATTATTTTTAATGGTAGTTAACATGTAGCCGTTGTAATGGCGGGAATGGATATAAATAACTAAAATATGATTATATATGTTCTTAAATATTTTTACATTTATACAATAAAAGATAAAGGCTTAAAATACGGAAAGAATTCAATTTTAGGCGTATATGCCCTAGTTTTCACTAAAGGTTCACTTATAACCTTTTGATGGAGAACCGTCATTAAATATAGTTTTGTTCACTATTAAACATTCTTTTTGACCAAATAAAACTCTTATTAAGAATTGGGACATCAAAATTTACTTTGTGTAAATTTTTGGTATCTTTCCGATAAAGCTCATTTTTTTAATGAATAGTGTAAAATGTTGTATTTTAATTCAAAACCACTTTTTAATCTAATTTAGTTATATGATTAGATTATATTTTGAATTGGTTTTAAAGTGAAATTATAAAATATTTTTACCATTAAATCCAATAGTGGTCGTTGGAATCAATTTCACTTTGAAATCAGACTTAAACTAGTGTCAATCTTTTGATACTTATTGTTTCATAAAACACGCTATTTGTCATGACAGCAGGAATTAATTATTAAATTAATTAATGTGACTTATATGTTTTGAATTTTGTAAAACGGACTTCATTTTTTAATTCAGAATATCAAATATAGCTTAGGGTGAATTTTTGGGATTTTTCTGAAAAACTTCAATTTTTGATGAATAGTGAAACCACTAAGTGGTACTTATAAAAACTGATTTTCCGTTTAAATGAAATTTTGCCATCATTGTGTTTTGATTTTCAAAAATCCGACATACATGGTTGTCATTAAGAAGTAAAATGTGGTTCAATGAGATTAAAATAATTTTTTGGTGAATAGTAACTTATTAAGTTTTTAATCGCGATTAGTGGTAATTAGTGTAGTTTAAGGAAAAAATAATGCTTTAATGGAATAAGATGAGCTTGAAACATGTCCTAACCTAATTGGTTGTGTCATGGCAGACCAAGACAAGCCATGGGTCAACTTGGGGACCCCATGGATCCACTTTGGTTGGGAAATGACATAAATAACATTTTATTTAATGTAAAAGTAAAATTGACACAAACATGATATGTTTTACTAAAATAATTTGTTAAGTGGGGTTATACAAGTCATATTTTTGATTATAAATATTCATTGGAAAGCTAAAAAAACTTCCTACATCATAGTATTTTTTGTAGAATTTTTAGACATTAAATAAATTAAAGTATATATGACATAATAATGATGCAGCGATGACATCATTATTTGACGATTTAAATAATATGGAAAGATAATATAAAATCTATGAACTACACATGTCCAAAACTTATTGGATGAGTGGATTTAGAAGCCTTATCACCTTATCCACGAATTATATCAATGTGGGACCTTTTGAAACCGAAACACATTTTCAAATAAAGTAATATTTCCTTACATTCCAAAAGTGCCCCTCCTCTCCTCTTATAAAAGGCCCCCACCTCTACCTCATTTAACACACTCCTCAAGCCTTTGGCTCGGCCAACCCCTGACCATTTACTCTCTCCACATCCCTCTCCTCATCCTATAGGATTACCTTTGGGCAGAATCCTTTCAAAGGAAGCCTTTAGGCTCAAATAAAAAGGAGTTACACTTTTAAAGGTAATTCATTTCTCTCATGTTCATTTGTTTTATTTTGCTTCTCCATCCCCCTAAACTCTATTTATTTACTTCTTTTGTAACAACACCAGTATCTTCAATATACTAGGATGTTGTTATAAGATTTAGTCGAGCTACACTCTCACACAACTACATCATATGGTTAAAGAACATACGGTTTCCGTGGATGGTGAAATTCTGCCTCCCGAAATGATGATTGCTCAATACTCATTTAACACCTTCACAGTTGGCCATTATGATGTCACTATTTTTATATATGATATATAATATGTTTATGTTTTATTTATGCTTCTTTATTTTTCATTTTTTTCTTACCTTTATGGCTTCCATTATGGGTATACGTGATATCTTCATTTAAGGAAGTGCGGACTACCGCCCCCTCAAAGTGATTTTATTCGTTAAATACCATATGTGGGATGTATAAAGGATGGAAATATGATATTATAAATGAAATTATAATGGAATTATAATATACCTTTTTATCATTATTATTCCATTCTATAAAATACGAAATAGAAATGAAAGTAGCGTTCATGCGTACGTACGTCTTACCGTCTCCATGAACGGTGCATTTCATTTCTTACCTCTAAATGATTATGTAATGTTATAAATTCATGCATGTACTGGATATATATGATATATATGATATCTACATAATGAATAAAATTCTGGATATAATGAACATTTGGCCACACGAACAACATGTAATTGTAAGAAGTCCACTTTTGACTTAAGAACCAAATATCAACAAAACAATCATTATTAACTTAATGATTACATAGTGTTTATAACACGGTAATAAGTGATATAAAAGGAATAATGAACTTGAAAAAGGTTCTTAAGGAAGTAGAAATTAACTCAAGTTTATTATTCAGGACGTTAAAGAACGATCGAGTCAAGTCGGACCCGAGGTAAGGGATCCTACAACTCTCTTTCTTTTTAAGTACACTCTTTTATGTCATTTATTTTAAGATAATATTTCTTATGATTGGGATGTTATTTTTTATTAAATTTACTGTAATTTTTATGCTCATGTGATGAGAGACCCTATTCTCTCTCATCAATCCATTTTGGAAGTTTTGAGTGGCACCGTTAGGTTGCCGAACTTTCGTAAGAGATCTAACCTCTCTCTTTCTTTTTAAGTACTCTCCTTTATGTCACTTCTTTTAAACTACGCCTTGCGATGTTGGGGGATTTCATTTTATATTCCACTTGATGTAAACTCTATTGTAATATTATGGGATACTCTATTTTATCACATCAATCCATATTCGGAAGTTTTGAGTGGCGCCGTTAGGCTGCCGGATTTTCGTAAGGGATTTTTCATCTCACTTTTATTCTCGTGAGTTTTATGCTATGTTTTCCACAAATTCCATTGAGTGGTGTATGTACTGCCCATTATTCTACTCTTTGTGTAATATACTTTCATTTATGAGTATTTACATCAATGATCTATTATCCTTCTTTCATGGGGTGTATGTTTTGAATGATACCCAAGTCGGTAAGGGAACCTTTCACCCTCCTCTTTTTTTAAAAGACTTCTTTTGTTGGGTCTTTTAATTTACATATTGTTATTTTGGGATATGTTCTCATATATCCTTGTTGATGTAAATTTTATGTCCAAGTGATGAGATACACTTTTTATCTCTCATCAACTCATTTTGATATGATGCCGTTAGGCTGTCAAGGGAACTTTTTAACCCAATCTCGATTTCTTTGGGTTCAACTTGTAGTCATTGAATATGTCATCCATTGAATATGTGTGAATGAACTTTTATTGTTTTACACTTAATATCCACTTATATTTGGTGTATATATATTTTTCACACATATTTTTGAGATTTATTTGTCCTTAATTTAAGGATACCTTCTTTATAAGGGATTTCATCACATTTGACATTTTTATTGAGGGTTCATTGTGTTATGCACCAATTCACTCTTATAGGGTGTATATACTGTCCTTTGGAGTATTATATCATGAATCTTTTTATTCGCATGATATTATAAAGTTCTGACTAAATGTTATTCCTTGATTATTGTATTAAAGTGTCTCTAATTTTGGTAAAACCCCTTTAACCAAAATATCGTTTTAAATGTTTTAATTATTTGTTCTTATTAATATCCATGTTTTCAAAATGGTTTTAAGGATTTTTTATATGGATATTAATGGTTTAAAATGATAAAAGCTTCAAGGTGGTATGGGACATTTTGATTCAAAAATCTCTTTATTAAATGTTTTAAATGGTTTTGGAAATGGTTTCTTTTTGAATGGATTCATTATTTCAATATCCTAAAATGTTATATTGTGATTGAAATGTGGAAATGTCATGTTTCCTTTATTCATGTTTATGTGATACGATTGTGTTATGGTTCTTGGGCATTGTTATGAAGAATGGGTGGTTCCGTGATAAACTAAGGGCGGGTGAGCCCGATATAGCTCTCCAATGCATTGGGTAACGCGAAGGAGTGAAACGTTAAGGTTTCTCCGAAGAGATTTAAGGAATATACTGTGATGGGTATTCCAAACGTAACCAAGAGGGTTACTCCCTACGTAATAATGTTATGAATGCCTCAAGTTACCTTTATGTCTTATGTCTTCTATGATTTATTCATGATTTGATATGCCTATGTTTTATGGGTAAAGTATGATTTCATTCTTATGTATATATGAACTCATGTTTCCTTTCCATATTTTTATAACCCTTACTGAGCTTTTTATGCTCATCCCAAGTTTTTGAAATGCTTTTCACAGGTCAAGGGAAAGGTACATGATGTGACGATAGTGTCAAAGATGTGTCAAGAAAGAATCCGTGTTTTATTTTAAATAGGTTTCCATTGATGGGAAGAATGAATATTGTCTTTTATGTAACCACCTTGTTTAATTGTGGAATTTAATGCAAGTTTCAGGATCTAATTCTCTAAAACTCTAAACCTGAAAAGATCCTCGATGTGTAATCTAGTAATAACTCAAGTTTAAGTAAGGTTTAAGGCTGGGGCCTTATACTTATTATTCGATGATTACATAAAAAATATCATAAATAAATTTGTATTTTTTGAGACATTTTATGACTACACATACATACATCTCCATCCAATGGATATAAACATATTGTTTCTGTGTACGGTGAAGTACTTCCTCACAAAACAATGATTGTTAAATTTTCTCCTACCACATATCATAGTGGTCTTTGTAATGGAAGTGTTTTTATATATGATATATATCATATTTATATTTTACCTATTCTTCTGTAAATTTTATTTACAACATACCTTTACCCATAAATAATGTGTAAATACAAACATTTCAATTGAGGAAGTGTGGACTACTGCCCCTTCAATGTGATATGAATCATTAATTCCATACATGGAACATAAAAAGGATGTAGTTAATGAAATTATTTAACATATATATCATATATATTATACTATAAATATTATATACATATGTATCATTTATATTTCAATCTTTTAATATTAAAAGGAAATGAAAGTGGTGTTCATGAAATTAATGAGTGAAGTTGTCAATTAGAACTCAATGTAAGGGAACTTCTTAACCGAATTTCCATTCCTTGGGATAATCTTCTACTTATAGAGTATGAAGTGAAATAAATATGTGAGAAATAAATGTTGATATCATATCTTGTATTTATACTTGATTTATGTATATTTATAGTGAATATACATAATCAATCTATTTTAAGAACCAAATGGTCTTTGTAAGGGAGTATCTAAACTCAATTTCCACTGCTCTGGGTTTTATGCATACTTCGTTATTTATATTAAACCATGATTATCTGTGGAATCACTATTTTTTATTTATATTTCACTTTCCACTTAAATTTTGGTGTATATACTATTTCAACACATAATCACCCCATTTATAAATTTTAATGTAATTTATAAATTTTTATAAGGGAAATCATAACTCAATCATCATTCAATGAGTTAAATATCCATGTCACTGGTTTTGTTTTTCCATGAATATGTGTGAATGACCTATGGTTTTTTTAAACTAAATAGTTACTTATATTGTTTGTATTTATATTTTCACACATAATTATTTCATTTATTTATCTTTAATCTATGGATATGATATTTTTAAGGGATTTCATCTTAATTTACATCCCCTTGAAACTTATTTGTTATTATGAACCAATTCACTTTTATATGGAGAATATACTACACTTTGACATATTATAACAGTAATATACTTATTATCACGATATTTTATGTTTTTAATGTTATTCTTTAATTATTTTTATTCACGTATATTATCAAGTGGTAAGGGAATCTTTAACTAAAACATTATTTTAAAGGTTTTATAGTTTTATTCTCCTAAATATTTATCAATAATGTTCATGTATTCAAAATGGTTTTAAGTATTTATTTTTATGGAAATGGGTGTATGAAAGTGTAAATTCCATTCAAAAGTTTCAAGGTGTCATAGGAAACTTATTTAAAACTGTCCTTCTTAATGGTTTAAATGATTTTATTATATCAATATATTTAAATGCAGTCTTGTGATTATAATGTGGACATATTATTTTTTTTCATTATGATAGATTTATATTTTATGATTATGATGTGGTTCTTGGTAAATGTTTGTGCATATTAGTGGTTACGTGACAAACTGAGGATGGTTGAGCCCGTGATATCCTCCAATGCATTGGGTAACATGGCCGAGGTAAACGATAAGGTTTCCCCTAAGAGATTTAGGGAATATAATTTAATGATAATTCCCAATGTAATTGTGAAGGTTTATCCCCATGTAGCTGTGAAGGCTTTAATATATATATGTTATAGATTCTGTAAGCTTCCATTAGGATTTTTGATTTTTTTTGTGTTATTCAAAATTCATATGATATCATGAGGTATGTTAATGGCCTTATGTTTTGTGAGTAAAAAGTATGACTTCATTGATATGTAAGTATTAATGGACTAATGTTTTCTTTCCATATTTTATTTCCCTTGGTGAGATTCTTATTCTCATTCCATGTTATTAAATGTAATTCCTAGTATTTTAGGGAGAATAGAGTCATAGATAGAATCTTGTAAAAGTATGATGATCTATCATGAAATGAAATCATATTTTATTTTAATATTTTTTGTTTTATGAAATAAATGGATACTATTGGATGTATCGAATTTGTATTTATATGTTTTTATTATGTAATATTAATTTCATTATACCCTAAATCTATAAACCTAAAAATATACTAAATACAAACTCTTAATATAAATCAAGATAATGTAATGTTTTTGTATGGGGACTTATATTTGGTATCTGAGGACGGTTTAGACAACTTGGGATATTATGATGTTTTCTTAAAGAATAGGTATATCATCATGGGTTTATAATTTTATGTTATATAATAAGATCAATGACTTAGAAACCCATTTATGAGGTCTATGTTTTGAAATTTCAAGGTGACTGTGGATATTTTTGGAGACATTCACCTTTTATGATGTTATAGGTTATATGTTTTTGGTATGAAGAATTCAAGGTATGAGACAAAAATTTAGGTTAAAACATTTTAGGTTTTTATTTGTGTTTTATAAAAAGGTACAACCCGCATGATGGGTGACATGTCGTCTCGTTTAGCAAGGTTTTGGTAATCAAACCAACAACCAAAGGGCAACAAGGGTATATCACAATCCTTTGACCTATGTTAAGTCCCAGGTTAGTATGAATTATTCCTTTTTATTATATGATTTTATGGACCAATAATATGTTGACTTTGAGAACATATGTTTTATAAAATGGATATCCTTAGTATATGAAAATGAATTGGTGATTAAGTGATAAATGTCAATTTTGAATATGTTATATATTTTTTGAGCACGATATGCCTAAGGAAAATAGAATACTATGGGATTTCATTTGAGGAGTAGTAGTTGTATTTTATTTGGAGTAATCAATGTTTTTATTGTGGAATTATGTATATTGTGTTATTTATGGAAATGATTATCCTATCATGGAGAGTATGTGTTTATTTTAATTACTTTTATGTATGAGACATTAATAGTAGTTGATGTTGTTTAGAGATAAATGATAAGATTTTTCATGGAAGTCTCTGTGATCAAATCCATCATAATTTTGGGTTTCAATATTAATTTTGATTATATTGTATATTTTTAATTGAAATTTTTTACCGAATGGTCTTTATTGATCAATGGGTATTTTTTATTGAGTTTTTGAGATTAAGAGTAGTATTTATTTTTATAAATTATTATTCTTTTTGGGGATTATATGATCTTATACAAACCAATTTTGTTTTGGTTAATTTATAAAGGTAAGGTAAAAATATAGTTCATATTTTGTGGATTATTATATTCCATATAATTTTATTCTAGTTTCCAAGGTGTGACCAAGTCCTCTTGAATACTCATCAATTGGAGAAAAGTATAATTATGGTATACATTTATTAAATGATGAGACTCTAAATGATAATTAAGTATGTTTCCTTATTTTATTAGTAATGCTCATAAATAAATTATTCCACATTATGAAAAGGATATTGAAACAATAAAAATTTCCATTTACATTTTCTACTATAAAATCTAGGATTGTTTAATCCATCACAAGTTTATGGTATTTTTGTATTTCACTTTCTCCTGATCGTGTTTTCTTTCACTCTCTTTTAGAACATAATGGTTAGTTTTTACATCCATATCTATGTTTTCCTACATGGAACCCTAGTTTTGGTTATCTCATATGACATTTTTACTTCAATTTCTAACTTTTTAAGTGGATTTTTTATTTATATATTTTAGATGCGGTATGTTCAATGATGTTGTTTAGCCCGATTTTAAAATTACGAGGATGCAGTTTCTAAAAGGGGGAATAATGTAACAATCCATGTATGTATAGAATAATACTTTTTCCTATCTAATAATATTTATGAATAATATATTAATATTACTTTAAAGTGGATAATTTATCCGATAGCGTTCTCAACATGCAATAGTAGTTTTCTCCTAAATCTTACATTACACACAACATTGAGTTATACTTAAAAATAATACAATAATATTATTATTATTTTAAATGGTATTTAACGCATTTTCATTGTAATAGTGGGAAAGAACATAAATAACTATATTGAGTTTATACATTTTTTTAAATGTTTTTATTTAATCTAAAAAATTTTAATAGCATAAAATGCGAAGGAAACCAATTTTAAGCATAAAATACCCTAATATTTTTAAAAGGTTGATTTATTATATTTTAATGATGAATCAATTTTAAATAATTTTTTTGTAACATTAAAATGTTATATTTGACAATATAAACATTTTTTTATAATCACAACATAAAATTTTACTTTGGTTTAAAATTTTCTATTTTTCTAGAGAAATTCATATTTAAATGTATAGTAAAAAATACTGCATTTTAATTTATAACTTCCTTTTTGCCTAATTTATTTATATATTATTTTATTATTTAAATTGGTTTCAATATATAATTGGATTATTTTTAATCAATTCAAACAATTTTTTTCATTGTAACTAATTTCACATTTAAAGTGGAAATAAAACATGTCAATCTTCTTGAATTTTTTTACTTCTTAAAAACACGCTTTCTGGTTCATACAGTGGGTATTAATTTTAAATAAATTACTACAATTTTTTTTGTTTTTACATTCGAAAAATGTATTCCATATTTTTAATCAGAAGGTCCAAATTTTTTAAATAGTTAAATTTTATTTTTTTACATTATGAATAGTAATTTCAGTTTTTATTTTTTTATTTACCATGGCTATTTGGTAAATGAGGAAAATAAGTGTTAAAAAATTATAAAAATATTAAACTACCAAAAAACATGCACGAATCCTATTTTATGAAATATTTACAACCATTATAACTGTTAGTCCAAGATTTTGGTATTTGGGAGTCACTTGGTTGTGAAAATGATTATTTATAATAATTAATTTAAAGTAATGAGAAATATAACATAAACATGTATCTGTTTAATAAAAAAATTTAATATAGAGTTGTATAACTGATATCTATGACTATAAATATTATCTATAAATATTAATATATTTCTTAAATCATGGTATATAATTTATGTTTTTTAGACATTAAATAAATAATTTTTTTATGACACAATGATGATGTAGTGATAACCTTTTTAATGAAATATTCAAATAAATGAATTTATAAATATTAAAATATATTTCATTTGATTATTTTGATTCCATAGATGAATTTTATGGACTATTATTATATAATATATTTTTTGAGGAAATTTTTAGAAGGAGTAATGTTTTTATTACTTTAGTTTAAATCAATTACTAAATAGTGTCAAAATTGACATAAATGTGTTTTTAATACCGATACTATTTTATTAAATGACATAATAGTCTTAGAAATGTAATATTCATCCAAATGACTTATATATTATTAAAATTGCATTAATTATAAACTTTTGGTTCTATTTTTATTTTATTGTAACTATAGTAACCATATATTGTGAAAATACAAGAAGATATGGTAAGAATAAATGTTTTTAACTAAGGGTTAAGGCTAAAAGATATTTCAATTTTATGATCTAAAAATGTCTAAAACCTATTGTTTGAAATTATATAGACCCATCCTCAACGTATCCTAGAATATAACACTTTGTTGATATTAAAATTCGAAAATAAATTTTTAATAAAATCATATTTCCACACTTTCCTAAAATACCCTTCCACCATCTTTAAAAGGGCGCCACCCATACCTACTTACACACACCTATCAATCTCATTGTATCGTACAAAGTCTACTCAAATAATCTCCCAAAATATTTATATTCCTCCCAGAATAATTACAATTTGATGTAGATAATTCATTAAAACCATTGGGCTCAAATCAAAAAAGAGTTACCTGATTTAGAGGTAGCATCTTCTCTAAATATAATTTCCTTTATTTTCCTTATCCACTCCTTAAGCTCATTTTATATGATTATGTAATAAAAATATTATCCAAAATATAATATGATTTTTTATGTTATGGATTCTAAATACAATTACACAGAACCCCATCTAAGAGATATGAACATATTGTTTCTGTGTACGGAGAACTACTGCCTCATGAAACGATGATTGTTAAATTTTATCTTACCACCAGTAATGGTGGATATTATGATTGTAATGTATTTATATATGATATATATTATATTTATACTGTCTCTATTATTCTTTATATTTTATTTACAACATATCTTTATGCTTTTCATAATGTTTAAATTTGATAATTTCATTTGATAAAGTGTGGACTAATTCCCCCTGAAAGTGATATGACTCGTTCATTCCATACATGTAATGTATAAAGTATAGAGTAAAGGAAATTATGTAGAATATATAACATATATATTAAAATATAATTATAATATACCTAAGTTCCATTTGGTTTTCATTCCTTTAAAATGTCAAAGAAATGAAAATAGCATTCGTGCGTACATATGACCTACCATCTCCATGAACAGTGAATTTCATTTCTAATACCCAAAGGTTATTGAAATTTATAAATACATATATACTATATATATATGATATTTAAATTATTAAGATCATTATAGAGATGATTTACTTATGAACATTTGGACAATTTTAATCAAAACAAGTTTATTTCTTACTCAAGTAACAAACATCTACAAAACATCTTATATGAACTAAAATCATTAACTAACTATTATAACATTGTAAAAAGTTATATAAAAGTAATAATTAACATTAAAAAGGTTCATATTAATATATAAATTTACCTATGTCTATTATTTAGGAACTTATATAATGAAAAAGATATTTCAGACTCAAGGTATGGTAATTTCTTAACCCAATTTCCATTAATTAGGTTAATCTTTTACATCATGATTATATCCTTATGTGATTATGTGAGAAATAAATTTTGATATCTCATATTGTATTAATACATTAATAATGTTTAATTATAGTTAATAAATTTAATTGATCTATTTTATTAACAAAATTATCTTTGTAAGGGGATTTATAACCTAATTTCCACTCATTGGGTTTTATGCGTACTTCATTGATTATATTAAGCCAAGATTATGTGTGGAATAACTATTTATTTATTTATGTTGTAATTTACACTTAAATTTTTGTGGATATACTATTTTTACACATAATCACCTCATTGATTTATTTTTATATCATTTCAATGAATTTTTTATGAGAAATATTAACTGAATCTTAATTTATTGAGTTAAATATACATTTCCTTGGTTTTTTTTATGAAAATATGTTTTAATGAACTCTGATTGTTTTACGTTGAATATCCACTTATTTTGGAAGGTATTTATAATTGTTTTCGTATAATTATGTGATTGATTTATCATTAATCTAAGTATAATTTCTTTGTAATGTATTTCATATTAATTAACATTCCATTGAAACTTATTTGTTTTTATACACCAATTCACTTTTATATTGTTTATATACTACCCTTAGACAAATTTTATCTGGAATATCCTTATTCTCATGATATTATATGTTTTGAATAATTTATTATTTTACTATTTTCGTTCATGTATCTTCTCAAGTGGTATGGGACTCTTCAACTAAAAAACGTTTTAAGTGTTTTAGTGATTTATTATTTGAAATATTTCCCATTAGTCTACATGTTTTCAAAATGGTTTGAAGGATCTATTGATATATACATGAGCTTTTTACAGTGTAAATTCCTTTCAAAATTTTCAATGTTTTTTGGACTACTTTTATTCAAAAATATTCTTTACGAATGTTTTAAATGAATTGAATATATCAATATCTTAAAAATGATATCTTATGATTGAAATGTCGAAATTTTATTTTCCCTTATTCTTATATTATGTGTTGTGATTGTATTATGTTTATTGATAATGTTTTATGTATACATGTGGTTCCTTGATAAACCTAGGGCGGGTGATCCTATGATTTCTCTATAATGAATTTTGTAACATGACATAGTTAAAAGATAAGGTTTATCCTATGATATTTAGGGAATTTATTGTGATGGGAATTCCAATCATATCCATAATAGTTACTCCCTATGTAAATATGAAAGCTAAAATGTATGAATGTTATGTTTTCCAAAAGATACCTTTATGATTTATGATTTCTATGATTTATTCAAAAATACTATGATATCATGAGGTATGTTAAAGAGCATATGTTTTATGATTAAAAGTATGATTTTATTTATTTGTCTGTTTTCGTGGACTAATGTTCTATTTCCTTATTTTATGTCCCTTGTTGAGATTTTGTATGACCATCCCAAGTTTTTTAATTTAATTAGTAGGTTTTTAGGGATATTAAATTCATTTATGATGTCCGGGAAAATTATGATGATTAAACATGAAAGGAAACCGTGTTTCTTTTTTTAAAAAATTTATGTTATGCAAAAAATGGATACTATTAGAACTTTCCACTTTGTATTTCTATTGTTTTGTTATGTAATAATTATTTACTAATTCTCTAAAGATCTAAACCTGAAATTATATTCAATATGAATTCTTGATATAACAAAAGATTATATAATGTTTAAAGTTAGGGCCTTATACAATGCACCTACTCTCATTGAACCACTTCCAATGAAAATCTATGTTCCTTTGTGTCATCTTTTTTGAGTCTCTGATTGGACCCCAATTCATCAAACTGTAATAATGTCTTTAAGCCCTTAAAAAGAATCCTTCTTTTGGTGGGTTATCTCATAATATATATTTTTTTTCAATTTTTGTTGTGAGATAATATGCCATATTTTTATGTTGATTTTCTAGTTTTGTAACACCCCAAGCTTCTATGGTACGCTTCTCTTTGAATAATACAGTAGTGTGTGTTGTACGCAACTTCGAGTTCTAACACACACCAAAACCAATCAAAGTAGCCGTTATGAATAGTAATACCTAATTTTTGAAATTTTATAAATTTTATCTTTCATAAAGGACTTCACTTTTGGATTTGGAATATCGAATTTAGCCTAGGGTGAAATTTTGGAACTTTTCGAATAATGTTTATATTTTGATGAATAGTGAAAATTACTAAATTTTAATTAAAAACAACTTTTTTAATAAAAATAATTAATAGTGATAAATTATACTATTAAGTGGTTTTAAAGTATAATTATAATATAATTTTACCATTTTATCCAATGGTGGTAATTAGAATTAATTTCACTTTGAAATTGGACATAAACAATTGTCAATCTTTTGATTGATATTGTTTCTTAAAAACACGCTATTTGTTTTGACAAAAGGAATTAATTATAAAATTAATTAATGAATCTTATTGGTTTGTATTTTTTTAAAATAGACACCATTTTCGAATTCAGAATATCAATTATAGCTTAGGGTGAATTTTTCGTATTTTTCTAAAAAACTTCAATTTTTGATGAATAGTGAAACCACCAAGTGGTAGTTTAAAAACTAATTTTTCATGTAAATGAAACATTACCACTTTTGTGATTTGATTTTAAAGAATCCAACATACATGGTTGTCATTAGGAAGTAAAATGTGGTTCAATGTGATTAAAATAATGTTTTGGTGAATAGTAACTTTTAAGTTTTATTAATCATGAGTAAAGGTAATTAGTGAAATTTGAGGTAAAAATGATATTATAAAAATATGAAAATATCTTGACACTTATCCTACACTTATTGGATGAGTCATGTCTGACAAAGACAATCCATGGGTTAACTGGAGGGACCCCATGGAGCCACTTGGGTAATAAAATGACATTAATAACTCTTTATTTAAATTAAAAATAAAATTGTCACAAACATGTGTTGTTTAACTAAAACAATTATTATGTGGGGTTATATAAGTTAAAATTTAGACTATAAATATTAATTGGAAATATAGTAAGATTTAATACGTCATGGTAATTTTTTTATAATTTTTAGACATTAAATAAATAAATTTATTTATCACACCATGATGATGGAGTGACTACCTCATTAATTAAGGATTTAAGTAAAATGAAAATATAATGTAAAATATAAGCCTTAAACTTGTCAAAAACCTATTGTATGTGTATATTTCAACCCCATATCACCTTATCTACGAAATATATAATTTTGGGACCTTTGAAATCCTAAAAGAACTTCATAATAATGTAACATTTCATTATTTTCCAATAGTGCCCCTCCTCTCCTCTTATAAAAGGCCCCCACATGTACCACCTTATTCATACCATCAAAGCCATTTGGGTTGGCCAACCTCTGCCCAAATATTCTCTCAACTTCCCTCTCATACTCCTAGAAGCCTCACATTGGGCAGGAGTATTTCTAAGGAGGCCTTTGGCTCAAATCAAAAAGAGTTACCTGATTTTAAGGTAATGTATTCTCTTATGTTCTTTTGTTTTATTTTGCTTCTCCAACCCCTTAAAATCTTTTTATTCCTTTATTTTGTAACAACACTAGTATCTTAAATATACTATGATGTTTTTATGAGAAGTATTTGTTTTAAACTTACACACACCTTCATCTAATGGTTAAAGAACATACAGTTTTTGTGGTTGGCGAATTTCTGCCTCACGAAACGATGATTGTTCAATATTCTTCTAACACCATTCATGGTGGCCATTAAGATATAACTATATTTTTTTTATGATATATATTATTTTTATGTTTTACGTATGCTTCTGTATTTTTCATTTATGGCATGAATTTATTATTTCCATTACGGGTAAACGCGATAATTTCATTTTAGGAAGTGCAAACTACCGCACCCTCAAAGTGATTTGAATCATTAATTCCATATGTGGGACGTATAAAGGATGGAGTAAATGATATGATATTATAATGGAATTATAATACACTTTTATATCATTATTATTTCTTTCCATTAGATACGAAATAAAAATCAAAGTAGCGTTCATACGTACGTATTGCTTACCATCTCCATGAATGGTGCATTTAATTTCTTACCTCTAAATGTAAAGTAATATTATGAATGAATGTATATAGTGGATATATATGATATATATGATATCTAAATCATTAATATAATTCTGGATATAATATATCTTTTACCACTTGAACAACTTGTAATTATAAGAAGTTTATTTTTGACTCAAGTACCAAAGATCTACAAAATGACCGTTATTAACTTAAATGATTACATAATGTTCATAACATGGTAATAAGTTATATAAATGGAATAATGGACTTGAAAAAGGTTTTTAATCAAGTAGAAATTAACTCTAGTTTATTATTCAGGAGGTTAAAGAATGATCGAGTCAAGTCGGACACGAGGTAAGGGAACTTCTTAACCCAATTTCTGTTCTTTGGGTTAATCTCCTACTTTCAAAGTATGTCATGATATTATTATGTCCTATCTTGTATTTGTACTTTATTTTTGTGTAATTATAGTGAATACACATAACATATCTCTTAAATTTAACAAATTATCTTTGTAATGGAACTTCTTAACACAATTTCCTTTCTTTGGGTTAATCTCCTACTTTCAAATTATGTCATGATATTATTATGACCTATCTTGTATTTGTACTTTCTTTATGTGTACTTATAGTGAATACACATAATAGATCTATTTTATTTAAAAAATGATCTTTGTAAGGGACTTCGTCTCAATCTCCTTTCATTGAGGCATATTTTATTTTATACACAACTTTCTTTTATACGGTGTATAAACCCCTTTGGATTTTATGTTTATTCAAAAGGAATCGTTCTTTATACGTAGTGTTTTACTAAACAATAAAAGGGAATGTTTTTTTATCATACGTATGCGGCGACCATGAATTCTCTGCCACCGTGACCATTATTTGAGTTTAGGCTTCCTCTACAAGCTATAACTATTTTTAATTGATAAATAAATACCATGTTATAGTTTTTTTATTTTGGTATTGAAAATGGTTTGAAAATGTTTTTATTATATCAATGTGTTATATTGATATCTTGTGATTGAAATGTGGATATGGTATGTTTCCTTTATGCATGTTTTATGTGATACGATTATGTTACAGTTTATGATATGTTTAAACCATTTCATATAATGAATGCATTGGACTTAATAAGAGATGGGTGGAGCCCTCTATAGCTCCTCGATGAATCGGTAGGTCTCATTAGACAAACTAGTGTCTTGGAATGAAGCCTTGAAAAAAATCTTATTTGTATTCTTGGGACGAGGCCTTGGATACGTTGTTATGACAGTCTGGAATTATGCATTCCATCATTATAAAAGTGGTTATTGATATTGCATGTGATTATCCGACTAGTAGAATATCCATGTGAATAAGTGAATTCCATTATTTCGTTTTATTTTTGCCATGTTATGTTGGTGTTCAAGTTTAAAAGGCTTTGGTTTTAGTTATACATTGCTTTAAATGTTAAGGTTTATTTATGAAAGCTTCCACTATATTTTTATCCTTACTGAGCATCTTAGCTCACCCCTTCCAATGTTTTAATTTTTCCAGGATGTGAAGAAGTATATTATGAATGACCTGCAGGGATAGTATGAGAGGATATGAAGACACGATGTTGTTGTAGCTTTTCCTTACTTTATAATGTAATGAAAGACTTATGAATGTATCTAGTGTTTCAAAGGCTACTAAACTAATCAGTCTTTTGAGACTTGATCTTTTGTGATCATGCCGATGTTACGTAAAAATGCACCGACTCTTGGTAACTGGGGTCGGGGTGTTACAGTTGGTATCAAAGGCAGTTTAGTACTGAACTTAGAAGCTATATTTAGATAAACTCTGATTAGAGAACATAGCCCCAAGATAGACTTTGAGGATTAGTATAGAATAACTTCCTAGAATTTTGGTATTATAGAGATTTTGTGAGTTTTTTGAGTAATACATCCTTGTCTGGATACGAGAAGGTAGAGGCAGCTCTGGTACAGATGTACCTAGGGTTAAAACCCAAAAACACAGCTTTGAGCTAGACTCAAACGGGAACTCATGCACAACAATGGGCCTTGCTGCACTCTTGGTTATAAAACTCTCGGGGGATATTCTTAGGATAATTCTCATTTTCTTTACAAACCATTATGAAGGCTTTATGAGTATATACTTCCTCAAAGAAAACATTTTTATGATTATAGTTCAATTTATTTTAAGTGTTTTACATGTATGGAAATATCTATTTTGATTCATAAACTAATCTAGATTATAATATTGTTTATAAATGGCGCCTAGTTGGAGGAATGGAAACCATATCAATGAACGCACTCTATGTAAGGTTTTCCCTCCTACTCAAGATAATTATAGTGGAGCTGGAGATACAACTGGTGCTGATCAATTTATCACCATACTGGGACAACTCACTCAGGTTATGAATAATAACCTTACTCATTTGGATCACCCTGATCCGCAACGTGGAGGATCAATGTTAGACCACTTCATGAGGAAACAACCACCAACATTCAATGGGAGTACAAATACCTTAGTAGCTAAGCAATGGATAAATTTGTTAGAGAAAATATTCCATGCCGTGGGGAGTAGTAAAAGAGAAAAGGTTGTCATGGCAGTTTACTGCCTCACTGGAGATGCTGATCAATGGTGGTCATTGATTCAAAACATAAAGGAAGATGATGAAGTGTCAAATAAGGAATGGCGGGAGTTCAAAGAGATTTTCTTAGAAAAATAATTTCCTCGTGACCATCGAGCAGATATGGAAAGGAAATTTCTGAGTCTGAGACAAAAGGAGGACGAGAATGTTGCAAAGTATGAGTCTAACTTTACATGGTTAGCGAGGGATGAATCAGATTATATATGAAACCCAAGAAGTAAGATTTATCATTTCTTTGATGGGTTAAAAACCATTTCTCCATTGAGATTTAGTGTCAGTATCATTCTCAACGTATGAAGATATAGTCTCATGTTCTATCAAGACAGAAAATGAATTCTCTATGTCTTCTGACAACAAAGTGAATCAAGAGAAGAAGAGAACAGTGGAACAAGAGACAAATAAAGGGAAAAACGGAAAAATTTATTTTCCATTATGCGATAATTGTGTGAAGAATCACCCCAGTACTTTCCTAAAAGGAATGGGAGTTTGTTATAAATGTGGAGAAAAAGGTCACCATGCTCGTGATTTCAAGGGAAAGAAAAAGGCTATCAATGTTAAATGCTATAATTGTAGAGATATGGGACATTTTGCAAATAAATATCCAAAGCGTCAGGGGAACTTCCCTCAGATGAGGCCAAGGGATCAAGGCCAAGCTTATGCTATCACTACTGCTGAGGTTGAAGCTCTTAAAGACATGGTGGCAGGTAATTTAATGGTTTCCTCAAGTTTAGAAAATGCATTATTTGATTCTGGATTATCGCATTGTTTCATATCTTCCTAGTTTGATAAGAAAATTAATTATTTTCAATTTGAGTTAACAAGAGAATTGTCAGACAAAACTCTTAAGGGAAGTATCATTGCAACAAAGTTTTATGAATCGGTCCCCATTAGAGCACACAAACGTTCTTTATCCACTGATCTCATTGTCATACCTATGATTGAGTTTGATATAATCCTCAGTATGGACTAGCTTTCAGACTATGATGCAAATATTTATTATAAGAAGAATGAGGTTACGATTTTTGATTATGATGATAAGGAACACATTATCTTTAGAGCAGAATCGTCACCACCTAATTCTTATTTAGATTAGCCCCCCAGTAGCTCAACTAAATTCAATTATTGGGGAGGAAGAGAATGAAATGAGTGAGGGTGAGGAAAGTAATTTTCAAATATAGGATGTACCTATTGTGAAAGAATATGTAGATGTGTTTCCGGAAGATTTACAAGGACATCCTCCAGAACAAGAAGTTGAGTTTTCCATTGATTTAATTACTTGATCAAGGCCTATATCGAAGACCCCTTATAGAATGTCCACTGTGGAATTAGTTGAACTAAAGAAACAACTAGAGGAATTGAGTAATAAGGGATTTATTCAACCTAGTGTTTCTCCATGGGGAGCCCCTTTCCTTTTTATTAAGGAGAAAGATGGATCTATGAGGTTGTGCATTGACTACGGAGAGATCAATGCTATAGCAATAAAGAAAAAGTATCCCCTACCTCGCACTGTTGATTTATTTGACCAACTGCATGGAGATCAATACTTTTCCAAGATTGACCTTCGATCTGGATACCATCAGTTGTGTGTGAAGAAGGAAGACATTCTGAAGACAACATTTCAATCAAGGTATAGGCATTACGAGTTTACAGTAATGCCTTTTGGATTGACTAATGCACCCTCTTTATTCATGGATCTAATTAATTGAGTTTTAAAGGAATATCTTGATAATTTTTTGGTGGTATTTATTGATGATGACTTGGTATACTCCAAATGCTATGAAGATCATGAAAATCACTTGCGCATTATCTTGAAGACTCTTAGAAGGCATGAATTATATGGGATGTTTAGCAAGTGTGAATTCTGGCTTCAGAAGATTTCTTTTCATGGACATATTGTCTCTAATGATGGAATTTCCGTTGATCCTTCAAAGACCAAGGAAATCCAAGAATGTCCAGCACCAACGAGTATAACCGAGGTATGCAATTTTATTAGTTTGGAAGGTTATTATCGACATTTGTCCATAATGTTTCCCGATTGGCTAACCCATTAACAAAGCTCACACATAAAGGGGTAAAATTTGTCTGGAGAAAAGAGTGTGAAGAATGTTTTGAATAAATGAAGAGAATATTATTCAATGCTCTTATATTGACTCTATTATCGGGGGTTGATGAGTTCGTTATTTATAGTGATGCATCAATGAAAGGACTTGGTTGTTTCCTTATACAGAATGATAGGGTTATTACCTATGCATCACGATAGCTAAAAATTCATGATCAAAACTATCATACTCATGATCTCGAGTTAGCTGGTGTAATATTTTCCTTGACGATATGGAGACATTTTCTCTATGGTGAAAAATGTGAGATATATACCGATAAAAAGAGATTGAAATATATTTTCTCACAAAAAGAACTCAACATGAGGCAAAGGTGATGGCTTGAACTACTCAAGGATTATGATTGCACGATACTCTCCCACCCAGGGAAGGAAAATAAGGTTGTAGATGCTTTGAGTAGAAAGATCATGGAGTTTTGAACATGGTGAGAGTGGAAAGGGGTCCTATTTTTATGGATCTAGTAAATATGGATATGGGAATCACCATGGAGAGTGAAACATCAAAACTTTTGCAAATGGTTTCCAAACCATCTTTAATAGGAGGGATAATGTGATTGTTGGACGATGATGAAGAGTTGAAAAAGAAGATTAAATCTGTGAATGATGGGTGATTGAGTGACTTTGTGTATGAAGATGGAATTTTAAAATATGGGAGGATACTTTGTGTTCCTGATATACCTGATTTAAAGAGGGAATTGTTGGATGATTCTTATAGATCCAATTTCTCGATACACCCTGGGAGCACCAAAATGTATAGAGATTTAAAGTGACATTTTTGGTAGGACAACATGAAGAGAGAGATTGATGATTTAGTGTCAAGATGCATGGTTTGTTAACAAGTGAAAGCTGGAAGGCAACTGCCTGGTGGAGTATTGCAACCCCTTCCCATACCTGATTGGAAAGGGGATAATATTACTATGGACTTTGTCATGGGGCTACCAAATACTCCTAGAAGGAATGATGCAATATGGATCATTGTTGATCGTCTCATGAAGTCAGCACATTTTCTTGCTATAAGAGAAGATCAACCACTTGAACATCTAGTAAGACTATATATTAATGAAGTTGTGAGACTTCATGGAGTAACCCTATCGATTGTCTCAGATCGTGATCCCCGTTTTACATCAAGATTCTGGAAAAGTCTTCAGAAGGCCTTGGATACTGAACTTCATTTCAGCACTGCTTACCACCCTCAAACAGATGGAAAATCAGAACGAACTATTCAAACCATAGAAGACATGTTGAGATCATGCTCACATGACTTTCAAGGTATGTGGGATCAATATTTACCTCTGGTATAATTTTCTTATTATAGTAGCTTCCATTCAAGTATTCAGATGGCACCATATGATGCGTTATACGGAAAGAGATGTCGCACACCAACCTGTTTGGATGACATTAGTGAAAGAAAACTTGTAGGCCCAGAATTGGTGGAGGAAACAATGGAAAAGGTGAAAGTAATCCAAAACCACATCAAAGCAACTCAAATTAGGCAGAAGAGCTATGCAGACAACCAAAGGAAAGATGTGGAATTTCAGATAGGAGATCATGTTTTATTAATGGTATCTCCATGGAAGGGAGTTATACGTTTCAGTAAGAAGGTTAAATTGAGTCCCATGTACATTAGACCATTCGAAATTCTAGAACGAATTGGGGTTGTAACTTACCGTTTGGGAATTCCGCCATGTCTCTCCAGAGTCCATGATGTATTCCACGTATCACTGTTGTGAAAATACATGCCTGACCCAATGCATGTAATCACCTATGAGGAATTAGAACTGGAACCTGATCTATCTTATTGCAAAGAGCCTTTCAGGATTCTTGATAAAAGATAACAAGTGTTGAGAAACCGGAATGACTCGTCTGGTAAAAGTTCTATGGAGAAACCATAAGATGGAGGAGGCAACGTGGGAACCCGAGGAACTTATGATGAAGAATCACCCGAGTCTTTTTATACAGTAATATTATATGAAATTTCGAGGACAAAATTATTTGAATGTGGGGTGAATGTAACATCCCAATCTTCCACAGTACGCTTCTCATTGAATAATACAGTAGTGTTTGTTGTACGCAACTTCGAGTTCTAACACACACGACAACCAATCAAAGTAGTCGTTATGAATAATAATACATAATTTTTGAAATTTTATAAATTTTATCATTCAAAATGGACTTCATTTTTGGATTCATAATATCTAATTTTGCCTAGGGTGAAATTTCAGAACTTTTCAGATAACTTTTATATTTTGATGAATAGTGAAAATTACTAAATTATAATTAAAAACAAATTTTTTAATAAAAATAATTAATATGGATAAATTATACTATTGAGTGGTTTTGAAGTATAATTAGAATATAATTTTACCATTTTATCCAATTGTGGTCATTAGAATTAATTTCACTATGAAATTGGACATAAACAATTGTCAATCTTTTGACTGATATTATTTCTTAAAAACACGCTATTTGTTTTGACAACAGGGATTAATTATAAAATTAATTAATGAAAATTATAGGTTTTTATTTTTGTAAAATATAAACCATTTTTTAATTCAGAATATCAATTATAGCTTTGGGTGAATTTTTGGTATTTTTCTGAAAAACTTCAATTTTCGATGAACAGTGAAACCACTAAGTGGTTGTTTAAAAACTAATTTTTGGTGGAAATGAAACATTACCACTTCTATGATTTGATTTTATAAAATCCAACATACATGGTTGGCATTAGGAAGTAAAATTTTTTTCAATGAGGTTTAAATAATTTTTTGGTGAATAGTAACGTTTCTGTTTTATTAATCGCTATTAAAGGAAATTAGTGAAATTTAAGGTAAAAATGATATTATAAAAATATGAAAATATCTCGACACTTGTCCTACCCTTATTGTATGATTCATGTCTTCCCAAGAAAATCCATGGGTCAACTTGGGGACCCTATGGAGCCACTTGGGTAAGAAAATGACATTAATAACTTTTTATTTAAAGTAAAAATAAAATTGTCACAAACATGTGTTGTTTTACTAAATCAATTATTACATGGGTTTATCTAAGTTACCTTTTAGACTATAAATATTAATTTTAAAGATAAAAAGATTTAATACATCATGGTAATTTTTTTATAATTTATAGACATTAAATAAATAATTTTATTTATCACACCATGATGATGCCGCGATTACCTCATTAATTAATGACTTAAATAAAATGAAAAGATAATGTAAAATCTAAGACTTAATCATGTAAAAAACCAATTGTATGGGAATATTTCTAACCCTTATCACCTTATCCTCTAAATATATTATTTTGGGACCTTTGAAATCCGAAAATCACTACATAATAACGTAACATTTCATTACTTTCCAAGAGTGCCCCTCCTCTCCTCTTATAAAAGGCACCCACCTCTACCACCTTATTCACACCATCAAATCAATTTGTCTCGGCCAAAATCTACCCAAATACTCTCTAAACTTTACCTATCACACTCCTAGAAGCCTCACTTTGGGAAGAAGGCTTCCCAAGGAATCCTTTGGCTCAAATCAAAAAGAGTTACCTGATTTTAAGGTAATGTCTTCTCTTATGTTCTTTTATTTTATTTTGATTCTCCAACCCATTAAACTCTTTTTATTACTATATTTTGTAACATCAACAGTATATTAAATATACTAGGATGTTTTTATGAGAAGTATTTGGTTTAAACTTACACACACCTTCATCTAATGGTTAAAGAACATACTATTTCTGTGGTTGGTGAATTTCTGCCTCATGAAACGATGATTGTTCAATATTATTCTAACACCTTTCATAGTGGCCATTAAGATGTCACTATATTTATTTATGATATATATTATTTTTATGTTTTACTTATGCTTTTTTAGTTTTCATTTATTTCATTCCTTTATGATTTCTATTATCGGTAAACGTGATAAGTTCATTTTAGGAAGTGCGGACTACCGCCCCCTCAAAGTGATTTGAATCATTAATGGCATATGTGGGATGTATAAAGGATGTAGTAAATGATATGATATTATACTGGAATTATAATACAGATTTATATTATTATGATTTCATTCCATTAGATACGAAATATAAATGAAAGTAGCATTTATGCGTACGGACGGCTTACCGTCTCCATGAACAGTGCATTTCATTTCTTACCTCTAAATGTTACGTAATATTATGAATGAATGTATATACTGGATATATATGATATATATGATATCTAAATCAGGAATATAATTCTGGATATAGTGGATATTTTACCACATGAACAACTTCTAATTATAAGAAGTTTATTTTTGACTCAAGTACCAAAGATCGACAAAACGACCGTTATTAACATAAATGATTACATAATGTTCTTAACATGGTAATAAGTGATATAAAAAGAATAAAGAAATTGAAAAAGGTTCTTAAGAAAGTATAAATTTACTCTATTTTATTATTCAGGAGGTTAAAGAACAATCGAGTCAAGTCGGACACGAGGTAAGGGAACTTCTTAACCCAATTTCTGTTCTTTGGGTTAATATCCTACTTTAAAATTATGTCATGATATTATTATGTCCTATCTTGTATTTGTACTTTATTTATGTGTACTTATAGTGAATACACATAATAGATCTATTTTATTTAAAAATGATCTTTGTAAGGGAACTTCTTAACCCAATTTCTATTCTTTGGGTTAATCTCCTACTTTCAAATTATGTCATGATATTATTATGTCCTATCTTGTATTTTTTACTTTCTTTATGTGTACTTATAGTGAATACACATAATAGATCTATTTTATTTAAAAAGTAATCTTTGTAATGGACTTCGTCTAAATCTCCTTTCATTGAGGGATATTTTATTTTATACACAGCTTTCTTTTATACAGTGTATAAAACCCTTTGACATTTACATTTATTCAAAAGGAATCTTTTTTTATACGCAACATTTTACTAAACAATAAAAGGGAATGTTTTATTTGTCTTGTGTTTGCGGCGACAACGACTTCTCCGCCGCCATGACCATTATTTGAGTTTCAACTTCCTCTATAAGATATAACAAATTTTAAATGAAAAATAAATACCATGTTTTACTTTTCGTTTATTTTGGTATTTAAAATGGGTTTGATAATGTTTTTATAATATCAATGTGTTGTATTGATATCTTGTGATTAAAATGTTGATATGATATGTTTCCTTTATGCTTGTTTTATGTGATACGAGTATGTTATGTTTTATGATATGTTTATACCTTTTCATATAAGTAATGAATTGGACTTAATAAGTGACGAGTCAAGCCCGATTTAGCTCCTCGATGCATCGGTAGGTCTCATAAGACAAACTAGTGTCTTGGCACGAGGCCTTGACAAAATATTATTTGTAGTCTTGGCACGAGGCCTTGGCTACGTGGTTATGATAGTTTGGCATTATGCATTCCATCATTATGAAAGTGGTTATTGATATTTCATGTGATTATTTGACTAGTATAATATCCATGTGAATAAGTAAATGGAATTATTTCATTTTATTTTTGCCATATTATGTTGATTTTAAAGTTTAAAAGGCTTTTGTTTTAGTTATACATTGCCTTAAATGTTAATGTTTATTTATAAAAGCTTCTGCTATATTGTTATCCTTACTGAGCATCTGAGCTCACCCCTTCCAATGTTTAAATTTTTCCAGGATGTGAAGAAGTATATTTTGAATGACCAACATGGATAGTATGTGGGGATATGAAGACACGATGTTGTTGTAGTTTTATTTTACTTTATGATGTAATGTAAGACTTATGAATGTATCTAGTGTTTCTAAGGCTACAAAACTAATCGGTCTTTCGAAACTTGATCTTTTGTGATCATGCTAATGTTGCGTAATAATGCACCAACTCTGGGTAACTGTGGTCAGGGCGTTAAAAGTTTTCGAATTTCATCAATTTTAACCTATATAGAGAACTGATATTGGACGACTACACCGATAGTTCCATAATTTTGATGGGATTGTAATTATACATCATTATCTTGGTACATTATATTTTGAACCATGATGCTTCATAATAGACATCTTATGTTTCTCTATATTAATACACATAACACATTTTTTTAATTCATCATAAAATGACTGATTGTCCCCTTATTCTCATTGGGATTTTCCCCATTTAATATTTCCTCCACTTAACATGGTCCTATAGAATTTCTCATGGTATTGTAAATTCTTATGTTAGAAACCCATCTTCGATATGAGTTTCTCTTGACACCTAAATGTGGCGACAATAACCAATCAAATGGGAAGTTATTGGATTGACCGTGTAACATGATTTTACTTAAACAATCATTCAATATATGTTTAATTGGAACATTAATAAATTATTAAGATCATTTGACTCCTTATACCTATGATAATCGATCATGGAATCCCATATAACTATGATAATTGAGTTTGCTGTCAATTACACCTTTGATACATGTGAATGGTGTTCCTTATAATTGTGATACTCTTGCATAGATTATCATATACCTATGATATATAGGTATGAAATCCCTGATATATGTGGTACATGGGCGTGAGATCTATTATACCAATGATACACTGGCATTTCATCCCAAATATAAGTGATACATAACCATGGTGTCCCTTATTCCTATCATAAATGGGCATGGTGTCCCTTATTCCTATTATAATAATTCACAGAGTCAGTAATACCTGTGAAACTCAGGAATGGAATCCATTATTCCTATGATAATTGAGAATAGTGACCCTTATGACTTATGATTCTGAGGCATGGAATCCCCTAATTCCTTGTGAGACCCTAGTGATTACACATGGAATCCTGAGTTAGACCATGGTTTCTAGATAGCACTACGTATGAAAATATACCTTTATAAAAATCTATACATATAAAGAACATAAATATACATATAAGAATATAAACATATATGTATATGTTTATGATGAAATATGGTCAGAGTTCTTCCAAGTGTGTGATGAAGTAGGTATTTTTAGCCTAGTGTCCCTTAGGAACTAGTGCCAACCATTTATAATTTCCATTACAACTTTCTACTATTATATCTTCACATTAATCATAATATATTCATTTTATGGATAAATTTACAATCCATTGGGGTGGACTACTTAGTATGTCATACAATCTATTCGGGGCACCTTTTGGTACCTGGAAATACATCATCGTTGTAGTTAGGGACAGGGGAAACCACCTTGTTGTGGATACATGATTTGATTATAGCATGGGAGTGGGGGATAACTGGACTGGTCTATCGCTTGTGATTTTATCGAGAGATAATATTTTGGTATTTTTGGTTATTTTTATATTCTAGTATTTATTTTTTTCCTATTACCATGTTTTCTTGTCCTTTTTTAGAGACTTCATATCATTTCATTCTAAATATAGTGCTTCTTTTGGACATGTTTGTTATTATATTAGGGATGATTTGTTTATACTATTTTAGATTTTATTATTTATTATTTATCTATTTATCTATTTATTTCCCCATTGGGTTATTCTAATTATTATGGTATAGAGTCCCAATTATTACATTGTTACCCCACACTAATATTCAAATGCATATAGTATATAGAGAGTCACGTGTGAGTCCATTTGATCGAATGAGTTCGGTTATTTAAGGGTAAACTTATTATGGTATGTTATAAATGACATAAAATCCAATTCTATTATAAAATCAATTTCTTATAAATGTAGAATTTTTTTTGAGTAGTGGTTTCAATGATTAATTTAGATCAATTAGGGAAACTAGTATTATCTGACATATTGAAACTAATTACCCTAGTCTGAAAAATGAAACCAAACTTGTGATGAATATAAAAACAAATCGAATTGAATCATTAACATATATATGCATAAATAGAATTCAAATAACTAAAAACATAAAAAATCAAAGGTATTTATATTTCATACAATATATATATATATTTAATTGATGATTTATATGATAATATCATTTAATATAGATATGTAAAGTTAATATGTTTCTTGGTTTTTTAGATTCATTCAGAATTTCATTTTATTAAATTATTTTATTAATCGTATTCTATAATTGACATTAAATGTTTTATTAAAATATAAAAATGAGTATAATAGAAGGTTGTGACATCCTGTAACAATTCTTAAATATATATAAGATAGAGGGATATAATATTTAAGAAATATGTCATAATAAAAGTATATAAGTATTTACCATAAATTTCTTTATAAAAGTATCAATCATTATGTTGCAATATAATATATTGGATAAATTCACAATTATTAACATATGCGACCAATAATACCATACTAGTATCAAAAATATATATTTCATAATAAAAAATATATCATTAATGGGGAAAATTATAATAACCATTATTTCAACATATTTTTAACAACATTCATTGGAAATATATAACATGAAGAAGAAGAAAAATCTAGACTCTAAACATGATAGTTCCTCTTTGGAAAAAACATCACAGAGGGACCCTTGAACACTATCGTTATTCCTTATATTTTTTATCTTTGTTTTCATTGACTCCACTTCTCACGCTATTAGTTTTTTCTAAAGGTTGTGGGCGAAGGCTCAATTTGGTATTTAAAGCAATTACCTCTTTAGACTGGGTAGAGGGAGACCCATTACATAGCCCGAAGGCTTAAGGCCAAGTGACCTGAATACAAGGATTAAAATACTGTTATTTGGCCCAAAGGACCCCTCGGTGAACAGTACTTCTACAGTACCCACTCTGCTTAAGTACCTACTACAATGCAGCCGCCACTACCGTACTTGCTACAACCCCTTCACCGCCATAGTGACGTCGCTGTTATTGTGCCCTGCTACAGTACCTGGAAATTCACCCCTGCCTGGATTTGATCCTGGGTCTTTTGGATGCCAAGCAGGAGGCTATGCCACTAGGGTACATTCTCATTGGCAACTTTTCATGCTATTAGTAATTAGGGGGTTTCTAGATTTATACATGACATAAGGATATAATGTTGGATGAGTTTGGGAAAGGGAAATTCATTAGGAATATTTAGTGGATAGTGAGGGATTTGGGTATCATTTAATCAACTGGGGGAATTAATTATGAATAGTTTCAGGATAGTGAGGGTATTGGACACCATCTAATAAAAATTGGGGATGACATGGTAATGATAGATTTAATGAAATGGGGAATAGGTTGTTATTGATGGGGAATTAATACAACTACTATTTGGGATAGAGATATTACATTTGTTAAAATATGAAATAAAAATATTATATATTGTATTCTTCGACAAAAATCATTCCCTAAGTGGGTTATCCTATTGAGATGTGGGGTATAGTAAATTAGAATAAGAAGGTGATTAATGGGTCTTAAGTAGATATTTCTTGGTCTCTTAGGGAGACCTAAAATGTAGAGGGAATATGGAAGGTGGTTATGGTATTAGAACATGGGGTGTGGTATTTTCAATTAGGCTTAAATAAAGGATTATCAAAATGGAAATGGTATGGGGTGTAATGGGTTTATATTTCTGAACATGGGGAGTCAAACATAAAGGATATGTTATTAAAATGAAAAAATGTAGAATATGGATTAGAAAAGGTTAGGTGATGGATGTGATGGTAGAGTTTTATGATAATTATAGGTAATATGATATTTTATTGGAATCATAAGGAAATCAATACTCATTATATTTTTCTCCATAACACTATAGAAATAAAAATTTATATATATGGGATTTTAATTTTTAATCTCAACTGTTAGAAACTACATGGAATAAAAAAAATTGATAATGATTCTAATGTCATTCAGTTATATTTTATTATTAATTAAGAATAAATAACCAAAATAAATCAAGATCCAATAAACTATTTATTTTATAAACCAAACATAACCAAGTCCATATCTGAGTAAAAAAGTTATTAAATTCCTATGAGTATATAAAATTATTTTTATAAACCTATATATCTATTTTAGGATGAATTCTTCCACATATTTGATTAGGGGAAGAGTACAATAAATGGGTTGTAATAATTCCACCAGTATGTGTTTTCAAAAAAAATACTAAATCAAGCTATTGGGGAGGTGATTCCACAATTTTATGAATCATTTAACATATAAAAAAATCTTGGAACCAAAATTATTTAAAAATTTAACCATTTATTAGTAAATAATATGTTTACATTTTATTACCTCATTCTATTGAAAAAAATTAGTGGTGGTAATGGCATAATGTTTTGGTTCATCCCTGTGGTTATTAGGTTAATATTGTTAACTACCCAATAAGACCTTGAGTTTGGTGGAATACCTTAAATATTTCCCAAATTTAATGATGTTGAAGCCTTGAACCATGGGCGTTTATTCTATAGCTCCTTTATTTCATCTATCATATTAGTTTTTTTTCATTCCATCACAAATTGTGATTTTAATGCCCTTTTATTCTACACATAAATAATTTCATTTTTTTAATATGTAATTAATAAGCTATTTTTTCTACATTATTGACATGGGTATAGTTTAGTATTTTATCTATGATATAATTTGATTCTATTGATTTAATATCTATCATTTTTATATTGTCTCTATGTCCATGAGGTTGTTATCTCAACTCACTATATATATTGATCACAACAAATTGATTCTGTATAACATAAAAATTGTGGGATCGCTAGTTATAAATTTATGTGATGTTTTAAAAAAATAAAATATATTTTATTATGTTCATTACTAATAAAATACTAGAGGTATGATGTGAATTAATTATTAAATTATTAGTCTATGTTAAAATAACTCATTCATAGGTTCCTTTAGTTATATAAATTATCTCCCCATCATTGTTTAAAGAGTTCATGGAATATTTATACTATGAAATAATTTTTTAACTCATCCCACAACAATTCCTAATCATTATCCGTCGGTATTGTATTGCTAATCAAAAAGTGCTATTAATAAGATGTTTTATATAAAATGTATATGGATTGAGTAAATTTATCCTTAAAAAAATAAGGCATGGTTAAAAAGATACATTTAAATTAATCCTTTTAATGATTAAAAAATCATTGAATGATACTCTAAATGAATGTGGGTATTCTTGTATAAAGGTTTTACTTGTTAAATTCCCTCTCTTCGGTAAAGGAGGTAATTCAACATGGTTTAGTTTTTTCTTCATAACCACATAAAACTAGGAAATTACCTCAAATATATTTTTAACTCTATCAAAAATTACATTTGAAATATAGTTAAAATAATCATTAAATTGTCCATAACATGTGTTTTTGGACTAATTTCCTCTTATTCTATCTCTTTTGTAAAATATAAATTGTAAGAATAGAACATAAGTCTAAAAAAATAGTGTAAATAACTTATTAACATGTTTAAATTAATTCAATATTATTAATATATCTTAACAATTTGTTTAGTCTATATTATATTTTCAAAATCAAATTCAAAAATTACCTGAACATTTCTCTTGTACACATTATAGAAACCCAAAACATTCATATATGACTACAACACCATTAGTTGGATAATCATACTAAATAATAGATGTCCTAAAATAATTACATTTAGTTTATTTGGAAAATTACAATCATACAACAAGAATACATATAAAACATTCATAGATTATTGAAATCCTTATAAATGGCCCTCTTACTATCTTTTATAATCCTATCAATACATGTAATCACAATGTGACATGCATTAATGAAGGGATGAGTTAAAAGTCTAGTACGGGTAGAAATATATGAAGGATCATTCTACATGAATCTACATGAGTACATGGTTGAGAAAATAATCATTGCTAAATTATAAGCATAAGATCATAATTATATAAATCATATAAGAAGTATTATAATGAGGAAAATGCCTAAAAATGAAACAATATTACATTTTTGATAAATCTAATGAATATAATATTAATAATAGTGTAATCATGTTTATGAATAATAAATGTGAACACAAAAAATTTCCTAAAATCTATGAAATATATAATCATGTTCAGATTTAATATTTTGTGAGATACATAACGTTTTACAATTAATTAGAGGGATATTTAACTTTTAGACCACCAATCACATTAAAATTTTCTAAATGTCATCCATTCCATATAAATAGAAAAAAATTACTTCAATGTTGAACATAAAATAAACAAGTGACAAATTAATGATTTTGGAATGATATAATAAATCATATGTTAAAATATTAACCTGGTTCTAGAAACAAAAGATTATGGTATAATTTGATATTAAAATTATGGGTGTTTCAGCATAAATTAAAATATTATTTTTCATTTAAAATATAAATATGTACGTATATAGAATAAAGGATATAGATCGATAATAACAAAATTATCATTACTCTAAATGGTTTTGGTGGATAAATCCCAAAAACGTTAAAAAAATATATATGCATAGAATAATAATAGGGAAGGAAAACATAAAATATATTTAAAAGGGATTATAAAATAATCATTCGTGAATGATAGAGGAAGAAAAGATACAACAAAAATAAAGTGTTAATGTCAAGAATCACCTTAGAAATTGTCCTATTTTATTTCAATACATTTAAAAATTCACTATAATCAAACTATATTTGTTAAAACATGGAACCAAAAGTAAATTATATATATTATGGATATCTTTTTCCAATTATAATCATTAAATATTTTTTCTAATATTTTTTGTTAAAAATTAAATCATTTGCAGTAATTTTTCATAGAATTATCTTTTTTGTGGTTTCATATTAATTACTAGGTGTTATATATCCACTAGTAAATTAACAAAAAAAAAATAATAATCATCATGATTATATATAAATAAAGTATAGAAAACTTATTATTTATATATATGATGGAGGGAATAAGTAAATAATTGAAAACATCCTCATATATGGATAGTCAATCCATAATGGGACAAGCTAAAAGTGGTAAAGAGATATAATATATATAATTTTTTAGTAATTAATAAATAGTATATGGTGGCATAAAAAATATTTATATTCTAGACTAAATAGCCTTATGGGTGGGGATACAAAATGAATTTTAATCACCATCATATGTTATAAACCAACCATTAAGGATAATTTTTAAATGAGAGGGATATAGAAAATATTCATAATAGAAATAGTTGATAACAATTCTCTAGTAAAATAATAACATTCTAATACAAATTAAATATAAATTAATTAATTGAGGTAGTATTTTTTACAATATTTAATTAGAATAGAAATATACAATAGTGAAATAATTATTAGGGAAAACAATAACGGTTTCATATTTCCTCAATGTTACACTTTCTTAAGTATTAATGTCATCGTGGAAATAGGTTGCATGTCACTAGAACCTCATTAAGGATCCTAGGAGGGCTGAGATAAACAATTTAAATGGAAATAGGGAAATGAGATATTATTGGGAAATTATTCTCCAATAGGGGAGATCAGTTATTTATATATGATGTGTGGTGTATGATTTGGATAAAATATTAAGTAAATTATATTTCACAATAATGACATGTAACAGTTTTCAAAATTTACACTATATATAATATCTGATTACAAATAAATGTTTTTATGAAATAAACGATATATAAATGTTTAATATATTAATTTATATGAATGAGATGAAGATAAATTTGAAAATATATTTTGAATAGAATAACATATCTTTTCAATCTTTGGAAATTATATTTTAGTTTTTGAAATTATGTTTATTTTTATATATTATTCTTATCTATTATTAATAATATTATTTTATGGATAAAATAATTTTAAATTATATTATTCCATTATTAAATAAATATTATGTTTTACTTAAATTGACATTCATAAAATTATATATTTACTATTCAACTAAAATTTTATTTTTTTCAAATAATATTAAAAAATCACTCTTTGATGGTTTTTATGTGGTGATTCCAAAAATTAAATTCATTCAATAAAATTAATTTGGTATCTCTGGTAATTATAACAATAAAATACTAACATTAAAATTAGTTTTTTGTTTTATGTATTAAAATAAAATTTTATTAAAAATGTATGCTTAAATATTTTTTAGTTTTTGTGTAAGAATATTCATTTATAAATTTTATTATTTATATTTTCTAAAATTTATCAAAATATATGTTATTTGTATTTTTTTTATATTTTAGTGTACATGTAACTATTTTAATAGTAAACTGTTATGCATATTATTACGTTACTTCTCCAATTGTCTCATTACTATTCATATTTAATATTTCCTTTAAACATATTTCAAATACTGAAAAATTAATTGATAAATAACTCAACAAATTCTCTCTCAAGGTTATCTATAGCCTTTATAAAATTTGGATCATATTATTAATGGATTTTTTTTTCATTTTTCTCTTGAATGTGACTTTTCTACGATGGCATGAATGTATAGATTTTCTAACAACTATTATATTATGTACTTTTCCCTTATCACATTTTTATATTTTAAATTTTTTGGGATTATATTTCTCTCCATTTATAACTTTGTAATTAGTGAAATAATGTATTTTTTCCTTTTATGTGGTTCATGTATCCATTATTAAATCAAATTCCTAAATAGGACACACACATATATTATGAATGAATGTTTCATTAGAAAATTTTCAAGTCATTACATCAAAATTGTGTCTTCCCAGATCTATGATTATGGAGTTAATGTTTTAATTTTGAAGTTCAAATTAATGATAAATAATTTTAATGAGGTCACATTTTATTTATGTTAAATTGAACTTGCCTAAATTAAATTATTTTTAATGATGCTGAAAAATCATGATAATTGAGTTTTAAACTGTAAATATAATTTATTAAATTCAATACATAGAAAAATTTCCCAAGGAATAATGAAAATATTACATTGGGAAAAGTTGTTTCAAGACACAAAATTT
This sequence comes from Viscum album, assembly GCA_963277665.1. Classification (NCBI taxonomy): domain Eukaryota; kingdom Viridiplantae; phylum Streptophyta; class Magnoliopsida; order Santalales; family Viscaceae; genus Viscum; species Viscum album. Next base: position 440,845,104 of record OY728158.1, read on the forward strand.
ATGTAATGAAAGGGAGAGTGGATATGTACAAAATTTGAGAAAAGGATGCATATTGATTTTTTATATAAGAATATTTGTATTCAGATAATGTTAACTCATGGTTTTGATTAACTATGTTGAATATGATCCAATGTTGCATAAATTAATAATGGGAAAAAGTTATTTTATCTAAATTATTTAAGATTACACAATTCCATCATATAATTTGGATTCTATAAATATGTATAAGTGGTTTATAAGGGGTATCAAGAATGAATGATTTCTTTTAGTTAAGAAGTTCATAAAACAAAATGGTATTATGGATATGAGGGGGATGTTTGAAGCCAACTTATAGAAGAAATAAATTTATTATTTATTTATTATAATAGAAAGTAAATATAAATTATAATTACTGAAGGGAATAATTGGAGTATGGTGGAGATAATTTAGACCATATGGGTTTAACATGTAATGTCACACTTTTTTAGGAGGATAATTACTAATGTGGTGATTAATATTTTAATTCAATGTTAATTTTGTCCATATTATAGATTTTAACCTTATAATATTTATTACAAAATCAATCCATGTTTGATATACATAATTAAATCATATATTCTTTTTTCATCCAGTTTAATGGACCCATCATGAGAAAAAATCTTTAGTAATTAATTAATTAACACTACTCTTATCATATTGTTAATTGAAGTGGTTATTATAATAACAATCATAAATAAGGATACCATTTTATATACTATTGATGGAATTAAATATATGAACAAATTTAATTTTTGTGGAATGAATAATTTTTTAGTGGAAGATAACGAGAACATTGTTATATTAGAAAAATAGCATACTAGAATTTCAAGTTATATTCATATATATTTTATAAGTTGTATTTTTTTCATGACCCCAAATTGAATTTATGAATAATATAAGGATATTTAATGAAGATTGAGTTTTTCTTGGGATCAAATTCCATCAAGAAAATTTAGATACATAAAACCCCTTCTGAATGGAAATAAATTATAATGGAAAATATTCTATCATCAAAAGGAGAATCAATATAATTGATTTTTTTTAGAGTGTTTCATAATAATATCCAAAATTCTTAAAATAGAAAATTAATTTTATATAGAGAAAAATTTATTTATTTTATCAGAACCAATGTCATTTCATAGCTATGGTGTAACCAAGATTTAAAAAGGATAAACATAAGAACCTTTAGGGAAAACAAAAAAATCGATAGTTTTATAGTATGACGATGGGTTTTTCAATTTTATATCATCAAATCATGTGTTTATATTTTCTGAAGGTGGTTTTAATTTCAATACTTGGGTGTTAACGATGGAAAATTTTTGATATATAGGAGAATGGAATGTTATTTCATCACACTAAGGGGTTCATTTACTAATCTAGGACTCACTCATAGATTCTAGTCATGTACAATAATTCCTTCTTAATATAATTTTTGTTGATATTAAAAAATTAACACATGTTCCCTTAATAAAGTGAAGAATTTATGGTAATATGAATTGATGTATAAGGTATATTTGACATTATTATATTATTTTCAATAAATTAGGATGGCTAGATCGACATAATTAATTAAAATCATATAATGGAAATATTTCTTCTTGAATCAAAAAACATTGTTTAGACTACGATGAGAATCATCACTATTTTTATTCAATTAAGGAAACTATAAATCTGGATTCTAACAAGGATTATCATGTTTAAGAGTTTCTAAATGACCCTCACATTTTATAATATACTGAGAAAAAAAAAATTTAGAAACCAAGTGGTACAATCCTTATCGTCTGTCTAATTGGGACACAAAATATAATGATGTCTCATAGGTAGGAACTATGAAAAAGATTCATTCTTTCTTGAAGTGTAGACATATTATATGGGAATTCACCTCTAAATGGGTGATGGGATGGTATTAATTATTTAATTGAACCTAAAATAGAAATTCACCATATCCATTAGGATTGAATAAAAATAAGCATAGTTTATGTTTTATAGCATAAGGTCCAGTAACATGGTTTATCGATGAATTTTATTGGTTTGTGGTAAGGATAATTGGATAATGAATATGAAAACAATAATTTATTTAGTTGGGCTTCCACATTGGGATTCCAAGAAAGTGAATTTATTTGATTAAGATTATACACACTTGATTTATAAGAATAAAGGACATGTACTGAGATTAAATAAATGTAGTATCATTTATATATGATCTAAATGGATAATATGTGAAACTTCATAGTCCAATTCTCATACATGGTGTTAGGAAATTAAAGAAAATTATATAATCAATTTCATTATATTCCACCACTCTTCTCAAATGTTTGTATCTACCAATGCTTAATAAAATGCATTGGTAATGGATTATTTCATGAAATATATGTGTAAAATGAGATGATATTTTACATGAGGCATTATGCCTTTATAGTGAACTCATTCTTGATCATAGATATATTATATAAAATAGAGTCAATAATTTTCCAATAAATTAAGAGTAATATGTTAGGTCATTCATATAAAAATTCTCGCTTAATGAATTATATGGAAATCCGCTAATTTATGATTTATAAGGTGGGTAACTCGTGGTCATAAAATTTGAGATTCTCTAGATTCTAAAAATTCTAGAAGTACTCAAAATGGAATGATAAGGGTAATATATTGGCCTCTATCTCTAGAAATTATTTTTGAAAAGGGATTATACTTGTACTAGTGACACACATCTGGAAATTCCATTATTCACAGTGAATTTAAATATGGAATCCCCAAAACCAAATGGGTTTTTTTAGACCCTGTCCATTAGTTTTAAACATATTCCATTGGTTTTCAATCCTTTTTGACCAATATTGAATTTTAGTTTTAGTATCAACAACTACCAAAATCACAAGCCCCTAGAATTGGATCTAATAGAGGCCCAAATGAAAATGTTTTGGAGAAATAAGATGAATATGTATGTTTTTTTATGTAATTTAACATAACCTAGGTTGCTAAAAGATCACCCATACTTCTACATAATGGTCTTAGGGGGAAATAAGGGTCTATTTTTCTTCATGTTAATTGATCTATAACTCTCATTTCATATAATTCACCAATTTATAGGAATTCTATAGGATATAAATTCCATATATTTCCTATGGTCACTGTTTTATGGAAGAAAACCTTTCACAATTATTAGTTATATAAATACCCATATTACACATTCTTTTCAAATGGATTTTCCGTGAGACTCGGGATTTTATGTTAACCAAACACAGCTAGTGACTCCTAATCTGGGTGCCATTAACACGAGAATGTTATAATTGATGCTAATTGAAAAATATTATATGTTAATATCCATAATTAAATAAATTATATAAAATATTGTATAAAACCCATTCTAAGGGATATTTATCTTTAGAGTAATATAGAATGTTGAAAAAAATAAACTAATAAATCCCAATTATTTCTTAAATAATGTAAAGGTTTTCCAAAATTTAAGAAAATAATTAAATAATTACAATCATTCATAATCTCTTAAAAATATTCAATAATGCTATTCTTCATGTAATATAATCTGTAGTAATTTTCATCATATCCTAATGATAGGGAAACAAAAAAATGTTTGATCTCAAATGTATAATAGGGGAACAATTAAGCTATAAAAATACTTGAATAAACATGGAATTAATTGTATTGCAAGAATAATTAAACAATATAATTTCATTATAATTTGACATTGGGATCATAATATATCCATGTATATAAATGAAAGTAAATAGATCGCATATATAACTATAATTGAATTCATGGTTATGGAATGAAAACTTATGAACATATTTATCCTATAATCCAGCCATAATTCTTGACATCATTCATATAATCTTGACCATAACCATGATATCATTCTAAATTGGGACTTAATAAACCAAATATCTATACATGTTTGTCTAATGAGAGATATTGATTCCTAAATGGACTGTATAATGGCAATCCCCACCCATCTCATGTTTGAGTCTATTGCATTCATCATATAATATTTTTAGCAAATAATAAAAATTTAACATCTCCCATAACCATACACATTTTAATGAAATCATATATAATTACAATACTTTTCCTGTGCTAATAAGATGGATAATAATATCATAAAAAATCCATATAAAGAAATATATTTTTTTAATAATACATAGTCAACTTTAATGAGTAATGAATAAACAACTCCTTCGGAATAAATAATATTAATATTTTCATTAGTTCCCCAATAAACAAATGGAATAGAATTTATTTATTCATAACTATTGAAAAATAACATATATGATGGGGTACAAGGTTATGTCAATAATATCACAAAGCATTTTATATATAAAATCATGGGGGACATCATTCAATCAAATAAATATAACAAAAGGTATTCATAAAGTAAAAAATTTGAAAGAAATTTTTTATTATTATTAGTGTATGTTTAGGAATTTTAATGTTATTTATTATAAATCCCATTTATTTTATGTTATATTACTATAAAAAAAATTTATTTCCATAATATCCTAATTTATGCACAACACATTCTAAAAAATAATCATGATATTAATAATATTCTTTAATGTGAATGATATCTCTTGTCCATTAGATTTGTGGGTTAAATAATACTATATAATTTATGGAAAATTAATTTTTACCTATTTAAAAAACAAATTAATTAATTAATTTAATATTCTTAATCAATTAAAATAAAATATTTCAAATTTAAAAAATAAATGTTTTATGAAATAAAATTTAATGTTCACAATGTGTTTTGTATTTAAATAAATCAAATTAATCTCTATTTATAATTGATTTTAATTATTTATTTTGATAATATATTCAGTAAATTATTCTTAAATTCATCTAATATTTTTATATGGTAAAGAATTAATGGAATATCATGTTTACTGTCAAAAATTTAATTTTGAAAAAAATGGTTCTTTTGTGTTTTGTATAGTTATTTGAAAATTAATTTATCAAACATATTAAAATTGAATAATTTAAAATGGATTCCATATTTTTAATCACAATAATTGAAAAAATTTAATAATATAAACTCAATTTTTTCATACGGAATAGTAAAAACATTAAAAATTACCCCAGTTAAGGTTAAAAATGAATATATTGGGGTTCTACATAAGTGGTATGGTTTACATTATCACAAATAAAATATTTAAATTGATTTATCAATGGGGTTGTGACCTTCTATTCCATATATTTTTATTATTTTGAATTTTAGATCCACATTACTTGAGTAAGACATTTTTCTATTTTAATCTTATGAAGAAATTAAAAATGTGTCCTCCGTCTCCATTATAAAATGATACCTCATCTATATTATTCCAAACACTCCATGATAAATCTATATCAAACATTTTCCTGCCCTACAACGTTCCAAAAAAATCTACATCATAGAGGTCTTTATTTGATCAAAATTTCACCCTTTCAAGGCTTAAGGTTTAAGCTATATGAGGTTTATCAATAAAGAGGTACAATTGCTAACACAGTACAATCAATTTTGTTTCTTAATATACCTCAAAAAAATATACTAAATCCATTATTAAATAATAAGACCAATTAATTAATTAAACATAATTTTTACTATTATTATAGATCAATAATTTATCACATATTTTTCATTAAATGTTAATTGAAATTATCTTTCGTTTGTATGTGTGGACAACCACCTCCACATAGGGATATGATTAATTTTGAATCACTATAATTCAGGGTTGGTTATTTTAATAATATTAATATTCATATATGATATATTAAAATTATTATTCCTTATAATTAGATGATCTTAAAAACCTTCTTACATTTCCATTTATTGGAAAAAGATAATGTCACCAGTGCGTACGTGTAAACTACCACCTCTTCGTAGAAATGTGGTTTGTTTTTCGTAACCTATTTATATGAAAATTTATAAAACTGAATATTATAATTAAATATGATATTTTTACATAATTAATAAGTTATATATCCTTAAACCATGAAAAAGGTTCATGTATTAGAAATATTTAACGAAAACATACACTAATAAAAGGACCAAAATTCACCAGAATATGTATTTAATGAAACTTTTATTAAGAAAAGCATAATTAGAATTTATAATGGAGGGAAAATAATAAATTATATAATAATATTGGTCTATAATATATATTTTATTTGATATATAAATACATAATATTTATGATAGAATGTGATATAAGGGTTTAGGTAACATTCTTATTTTTTTTTGAATTAGTTATTTATATTTTTTGATAAAGGGTGTTGTATTAATATTAAAATTTAAGCCCCATATATTATCTTATAAACAAAATATTTCTTATGTTTTGATGTATTAGTAATATTTTAATCTCTTGGGTATATAAAATTATCAAAAATAATTTTTATAGAAAAGTTAACCAATTTTCTTCATTGATATTTGAACATTTTCTTCTATCACTATAATCATTAAAATTTATATATAATATTTAAAAAATAATCACTAAATTATCTAAAAATGAAAATTTAAATAAATTTGATATTTTTTAAAATGGTCTCATAATGTATCTTTCTAAAAAAATTAATAAATTCTTTTTTGACTTTTTGAAAATGTGTGAAAAGAATTATTTCCTTTATAAATTAATCATAAATAGATTTTTTGATATCCTGAAATTTATATTCATTATATATAACATTAAATTTTCAATGATTAATTTCACTTAAAATGATTTTTTCAATATTAAATATATTTTATGTCAAAATTTTATAAAAACAAATAGTTATTTTCCTCATGTTTTGAAAGAATAGTTAAAATTGTATTTTAAAGGTATCTTTCATCTATTTTTACATTCATTATAGATTATTTTTTTTAATTAGGGACATAATATTATGATATAATCCACATTATTATCCATATGGATTATTATGATTATGATTTAAATCTGGTTTGATGGAACTCATTGTGTTTCAATTGGCTAATTAATTTTGATGAAGTCATTATGGTACTCAATTACTTCCAAAGGTATATGATATAATAATATGATGACTATTTTGTGATATTTTAGCACAAAAATGTGTGTTTTTTATTATTGAAATTTTGGAATAGTAATTAAACTAAACCCACTATTAATTCTTTAATAGATATCCTTGAATAAGAAAATGTCATTTTATGTTATGTGTATTCCACAAACATATGTCTTATACATCTAAAATTTTCTCAAACCTCATGATTGATTATTAATGGTTCCATGAAATTAATGCTAATTTATTTGATCATCATACTTCCTATTTACATGATATATGATTTATTATCTTGGACAAGAAATGTATGGTTATTATATATTATGATTATAATATCATACGCATATTTTTATATAATGATCACATATGATCATTGATTAATATATCATAAGTGTACTTTTACAGAAAATCTAAGATCTATTATTCAAATGTTTCGATTCCCTAGGTTATAGATAAAGGTTTTATACATGTTATGTATAAGAATTGTACTTTTTGAGAAGAATTTTGTGGGTATGTTTAATATATTTCATGAAATGAAATGGTTACGTATCTATTATCCAAATACTCTAATCCTTCTCACTTATGTAGTGTGGTTTTTATGAGATTTATTGAATATTCATCAAATGTGATGATATATATATATATATATATTAAAGGATTGGGTCAAGTTAGTTGGTATCAATGGAATGTTTTTCAAATAAATTTATTATATGAATAGAAAAAAATAATTCAATTCCTTGAGGATTTTTATAAGTATAGGATGCCACCCTGATGCTTTGGAAAAGATGATATTTTTTGGTTTTATTAGAAAAAATTTACTTATTTAAATATTGGTATGTTGTTGTAGATTTGGTACATAATTTTCTAGGTGTAAGAACTATGAAGGTGTGGATTTTATATTAACTTTACTGTTATAATTTCATCATTAGTGGGTGTAAGACTTCACAACTGGCTTAACAGTCCTTAGGGATATTCATGGGTTCATTAAAATTTTATTTGTGAACCATTATGATGGATTTATATATATGATGACCATGAATGACCTAAGTTAAACCTAATTATCCATAGATTGAAAAGAAACCATCATGACTGAGGAATCCAATAAATCATTTTTCATGGTTATATGATTACCCAATATGATTATTATTTCTCACTCTATAATTTATTAACTTAGATAACAGTTGAACCTAAGAGGAATCCTATTAAAAATGAATACTATGTCTAATGAAAAATCTAACAAAATTAGTGAAGAAATGAAATGGGATCTAGGATTCAAAAATAATTCATTTCTGGTCACTCAAATACCTCATGATATGAATGGAAACATTAATTATTATAATATTTTAAATTTTCAAATAGAATAAACAACTCACTATTGATCCTTTTGTGTTTAAACATCCAAAATCCGTTATTAGTTTATGTAATTCACTAATTTTAGGGAGATATATCATTAACACAGATGACATATTACTTTTCTCTAGTGTTCCAAATATGAAAAATTTATCTTAGAAGTATATCATTTGGATTGAGAAGTGAATCAATGGTGGACACATTTCAAGAATACTAAGAAAGGGGAAGAAATTGTCTCCATAGCATGTGAAATTTTCAAGAATCTATTTATTAATAATTATTTTCCATAATCATTTCACACTAAAATAAAAAATGTAATTTCGTGAACTAAAGATGAATGATGATGAATCAATTAGTACATACGATAAAATATTCACCATAAAGGAAATATAAGCTTTTGGATATATCAATGATAAGGAAACAAATGTTGAATGACTAATTATGGGATTGATACCATATATTCAAAAAGTATATTCTATAAGTGACTTTGACAGCTATAATTTTGGTTCTTGTGCTCTCAATATGGAATTGAAAATATGATATTATCAGTGTCCTCTTGGTTTTGGGGACAAAAAATTAAAGATTTAATTTTGATGAAATTATAATAATAATAAACATTGATGAAAGAAAAATAATTTTCCTTCATGTTAAAATTAAAAAATCAAGGGTAAAATTTATATTTGGTGTAAAGAAAATGATTTAATCTTGTAAAATAATGAAATCAAGAAAACAATGTCAAAGTGATTTAAAGACTATAGACAATGAAAGGAGTAGTGATTAATAAAAAAAATCCACCTATGCTCTAATGAATTAATTATCAATGTGAACAGATATTGTGCCAATTAGTGTATAAATCTAAGGGTTAATGATGAAAATCATCATCACAAACCTAATCTACACAGAGATAATGGAAAATCCCATGTGATCATAACTACTGAAGTGGGCTGTAATGATGAATTAATGATATATACACATACCATCCACTGTAGAATTTAAAATGTGATATTTTATTCTATAAGAATCAACAATTTTTTATCAAAATAATTCTTTTAGGGCATCATATCACCACCTCAATGACATGTTGTTATATTATCTATAGAAACAAAAGATATTATAAGGATAACATCTCAAGTGTATAGCTTCTATATGACAGATGTTTATGGGAATGTAATTCATATAAATATTATGATTATATCTTTAATTTATTTTTATTTGATCATTGGAATTTATTATCATTATTTATAAAGTTCAAATATAAATTTCGAAAAAAGGTATATAATGTTTGACAATTCAAATAAACTTATGATTATCTTTCAATGTGAGGATAAATATGCATTTAGAATGAATTTTACTACCGTTGTATGTATATTTTTACCTTTTTATGATGGGTATTTATATAAAATGGTTGGGGATAATGTAAAAATTTATGATACACATATTTTATAGGATTTTATTGATGTATTTCCTAAATTCATTCCTAGTCATAATCTAATTTTAGAAGTTTATTTTTCAATGTAACTCATATATGATGCTATGTTTATTATAAACACCATAAATAGAATGGTATTTATTGAGTTGTAATAATTAATAGGGAACTTCCATGGAAATATTTATAAGGTTTTAAAATTCCCTATTATGTCACCATGGGGTGCACTGGTTCATTTTATCAAAAATATGGTTGGTTTCCGGCATTATTTGAATTATTATTGATAATATAAAATGATCACTAACAATAACATATGCCCTATATATTTCATTGAGGAATTTCCTTATCAAGTCATTGGATCTCAAAAAAATTATAATATTGAAATTAATTTTTATTTGTATCAATTGAAGGATAAGAAGAAGGGAATGTCAAAGATAACCTTCTATATGAGGTATAGTCAATATTAATCTCCAGTGATTCCATATATAATTAAAAATTTCCCATTTATCATTATAGATTTAGGGAATACAGTCTTTTTATATTACCTTGATATATTTTTTCAGTGTTTATAGATGATAATATTATATAATCTGAGGACAATGAAGTGAATGAATAACATTTTTAGATTCTATTTAAGACTCTGTGGAAGGAGGCCTTCTATGATATCATTTATGCGTGAGAATTATTATAAAGAGAAACTTTAATTATTGTGTCTGATAGTCTCAATTTAGGCTATATCAGTGGATCCCTCTAATATAAATTTTGTTGACCAATGGTCTAAAATAACAACAATAACTAAGATACATATGTCTCTTATGTTTCTGGATATTATTTGTGATTTTTGATGGATTTCACAAGACTATATAATCCAATAACCTGGTAAGATATGAATGTATCCATGTTAATTTGGACCAATATGTGTGAGAAATATTTCATGGATATAAGAACAAGATGATTTGGTGAAACAATTATTACACTACCCTATTGTTGGAAAGGGTTTTAATATTTATTGACTTGTAATATTAGGGACTAGGATGAATCCTCATGAGTAATCTTATCGTGATAGATTATGTAATGGTCCAATTGAAAATATAAGAGTAAAATTACATAACTCCTGTTTTGGAGATGGAAGAAGAAATATTTTCACTCAATATAAATAGGAAATATCATTATGGTAAATTATGATATATATATTGATCATAAAATCCTTAATTATATATTCTTTAAAAAACATATGAATATGAACAAAAGAAGACATCAGTATTTGATTCATGATTACGACTTCCTATTACATTACCTCCTTGGGAAGGTGAAAAAGGTGGATAATGATCTATTTCATAAATACTATTCTATAATATCGATTATATGGAAATTAATTTATTACCTATTAATGGATTTATATAATATAGATCTTTAAATCATGAGGAAATGGGAGGGATCACATATTTATTTGGTGAATGTTCAAACATCCTTCTGTGTGGGTATTGAAGCTCCATAGAATGAGGATGTTGAAGTATACAAGTCTGTGAGAAATATTCCTATGGATAACCATGACAGTTGTGGAAGGATAATGTTCTAGTTCCAAATTATATTTCATCAACAGTGGATGTGATGAAGTAGAAATTGTAACCCACTCATAGTCTGTCCTTCTCTATTCATCCAAGGAGTTTAAATATTTATAATGATTTTAATTAGTATTTATAGTGGGATATCATGATAATGGATATTTTGGAGTATGTATCTTAATTCCTGGTATATCAAACTTTTTTGGTTGAAGGAAATATTTATATCGGGGTTTTATAAAGATTACCCATACTCGAAATGAAATTGTAAAGCATTACCATTTATTTCATCATTGGACTTGAAAAAACATTTATTAGGTATAATAAAATTTGGTTTTCATTCCACTAACTTTCAAATTGTATACACATTGTCCGAATATTTTAATATTTATATTTTGATTAGTTTTCTAGGATATACATTAATGATGTAGTGATAGTTTTGGGGTATCACTAAAAATTGTATATAATATGGATCTGAGGTTTACCATGAATATTTGGTGAGGTTTTAAGTATTTTTTGGATAAAAATTTTATTTTTTATACTACATAACATCCTAAGACAAATACATAGTCTAAGAGGATCATTCATACCATAAAATATATGTTCATATCATATTTTATAGATTTAAATAGGTGTTGGAATCAGTATTTTTCTACGGTTGGATTTTCATACAACAATAACTTTACCTCATAATTTTAGATGGATCCTTATAAAGTCCTCTATTGAAAGGAAGTTAAATACATTATTTTGAGGGGATAAAGTCTCAGAATGAATGCTATTGGTACCTGATCTAGCTGAAGAAATTATTTATAGATTAGAGAGACTAGAGAACACAACAAGGTATCTCAAAGTCTAAATAAAAATTATTCTAAAAATAATTGATAGTATGTGGAGTTAGAAGATATGGAGAAGGTATTCCAAGAAATTTATCCATTGAATAAGGTGATGCGATTTAGGATGATGGTAAAATATATTCCTTGAAATATCATCCCTTATAAATTCTTGATCTGATTTGGTCTATTGCATAATTATTAACACTTCCCCTGAATCTATTTCATATTCATGTTGTATTCCATGTATCTCTCATGAAAAAATACGAACCTTATCCTTTATAATTTCTAAATTAAAATTACATACCACTATGACATAATCTATAAAAGGAGGGAAAAATGTGGACATTCTATATATAAGGTAGAATGTGAAGTGGAATAAGACCACTCACACGGGAAACTATTTGTGGGGAAACATTAAATATGCAGGAAGATGTATAGAAACCAAAAGTTTTGATGAGGTATATATAACAATAGTTATTTGTATCAATGTTTTGTAATATCAATTTAAAATTTATTATATGTAAGTATAACATACACCCCATTATTTTAGGATGTATTTATATTTAAATAAATTTATTTACAATAATGGATTACTTTATATGTGACATTGATTTTAAATAAACTGTGAGATAAATATTTTATTTTAATGTGTTAGTTATGGTCTAGGAATTGTATGGGTTGGTTTGAAAAGTGATGATAACATTATTAAATAATTTTTTTACATATTTATAAAATCAATTCATTAGTTTTTAAATAGATATCAAAAAATAAAATAATTTCATGGTAAAAGGAGTTATTTTTTAAAAAACAATACTAATTCACACAATGTGTTTTTTTATTAAGAATAAAATTAATCACTATTATGAATTAAATTAAATATATTTTTATATATTAAATTATATCAATTATTTTAAAATTCATAGAATATTTTCTAAATGGTATGTAATGAAGGTAACATCACTTTTACGGTCAATATAAATTTTCCTAAAACAAATATTGTGGCATTTTTTGTATTTATTTTAAAATAAATATGTTCTACTTATAAGAACTTAACATTGTAAAATGCAATCCACATTTGTTATTGGAATAATTATACAAATTAATTGGTTCAAAATAATTTTTTATAAGTATTTGTTAAAATAGAAAAACATGTTACCACATTTAAGGTTAAATTAAGATTATATGAGTGTTAACCACATAGAAAATGTTTAAAATGACCAATAACAAATTAATTTATTTTATTGGATTATTTTATTTTAATATTATCAATAATATATTTGAAAAAGTGGAATTTTTGATCCATATTAATTAATTTATACATTATCATATTTTAATTTGTTAAAACATTCCAACTCTGTCCACTCCCTCCCTTATATAATGATATCTTCTCTCCTCTCTTTCTTACACTCCATGAACCTTATAGCTTCCCCATAATTGGTCATAAAACATTCCCATTATCTCTCCCGATGTTTTATTATTCTATTTTTTATTATATTATCATCCTTTAAAGTATTAATGTGTAAGCTAATGGTGGTTTCTCAATGGAGAGGTATAACCGTGGATAGAGTACTTCCAATTTTATTTCTTATTCCAAATAATATAAATCTATTGTATGAATTATAAATTGATAATATTTGTCATATAAATATATAAAATTGTTATTATTATTATTGATCAACTATTTTCCACATCCTTTCCATTAAATAGGAAATAAAATTATCGCTTGTGCATACCTGTAGACTATCAGATCGATATAGTGATATGATTCATTTTTCTTCACCATCATTCCTAAAAAGTTTTAATTAATGACTAAAATAATATAGATAATATTTATGATGAATAAATTATTTTTAATTATATGTTCTTATCTAACTTATAACACTTCAATTCATTTTTAAATGATAATGTCGCTCGTGCTTACGTTTCGACTACCATGTCTACACAACGATGTGATTCAGTTTTTATCACAGATTTATATAATTTTTAAATAAAATAATATATTGTATTATTAAGATATTTATTTCATAATTAATATTATATAGATGATTAAATCATCATCATGGTTTAAGTACTACTAACATTGAAATAAAACATGCATGGAAAAAAGGTAATTTCTCACCATAGTGTTTATTTTATGGAAAGAATTCCTAAAAATGATCCATAGAAATTTTTAAGAAATTATAAATAATAAGTTATGTATGAATATTTTTCTAGAATATATTTAAAAAAATATATAAAATTTATACAGGATTTTAGGATGAGTAAAAAAATCACATAGAACTTGGGGAAAGGGATTATGTTGCAATGTCATTTCTTTTTTGGATTATCTTTGCTAAATTTCCGATAAGGGAAAGTATATTGATACTACTGATTAACACCCTAATATTTTATTTTAAAATATTTATTTCAATTTATCTATTTGATTGTGTCATTTTACTTTTTATGTTACATAAAATTATCTTGAAAATGTTTTAATATAAAAGCTGTCTTTATTGGATTTTTTGTTGATGAAATTTTTCTTCTATGTCTATAATCATAAATTTTTTCTATGTTCTTACCCAAACATGAAATATATTAATACTTCACTGTAATCCTATTTTACATCATTTAATATGTTTTAAGAGGAATCATTCTAATTTTTTTGTAACAGGTCATTTTTTACTTTTTATAAAACTATGAAAGTAATGTTTTAATTTAACATATATAGAATGAACAAATTTCTATTCCATCATGAAAATTAATATTATATAATATTCTATATTAACTTTCCATGATTATTTTCATAATTTGTTTTCCTAAAAATTCAATGTTTGTTAGATATAATTTCTTACAAAAATGGCTACTTTCTCATTTTTTACATAAATGTTTAAATGATCAGAAAAATGTATTTCTCATATATTTTAGAATCCTTTAAGGATTTCTATGAATTACTGGGTTTATTATCTTATGAGACCATCCAATTTCCATATCTAGATTTTTTATGGTTATGGTGAATTAAGAAATATTCTATAAAACCTGTTTCATTCCCATCAGTTAATTTAGTAATGATGAAAACATTATACAACTTGTATCATTTCCATGGTTTATGATATTATGATATTATGATATTATGATAAGTTGATATGATGATATGATGAAATTTGTATGATCTTTTGGCACACACACACACACACACACACGCAGATATATATATATATATATATAAGTCTATCTATGTGTGTGTGTGTGTGTTTCATTATGTGAATGGTTGTCATAGAATTATATATCCCTCCAAAGAACTAAGTAAATTTTGAAATCTCATGATAAAATAAAAAATGGAATGGGGAGTGAAACCAGTTCAATAAGGGACTCAATCCACTATGATTGTATTGGGAGAGGACCTTGAATGAGAAAATTATGGATTGTTGGGAGAACCCAACCCACTATTATTGTATTAGTAGTGAGATGTGACTACGAGAATGATTTTATATGTTTATTTAATTCATAGACATATTATTTATGATAATTATATATTCTCATCGATCTTGTTTTATTATTGACAATGGAACATACTTTTGACTTATTTCATTTGTTATTTATATGAATGAAATTCATTGATCACCTCTATGATCAATCATATCATTGATATAAAGGAAAATTAAGAGATTTTTCAGAGAAAGAATATTTAAGGAATAAAATTAACATATTCTGAATTTGTCAAAGGAATTATTGAAGGATGGTAACAAATATAAAAGACTTATTTTTCAAATAATGATTCAAATTATATCACCCAAGAAAAAATCTAGAATCAATTTTTTTGATACCAAAAGTTTAGTACCCCATATTATACAAAAATAAATAATTACTTATTTATTTATTAGATGATAAATCATTTAACATAAATCCCATAAGAGAAAATTACTTTTAATATGAAATATAAAATAGAAATTAAATCTTATAATAGATTAAAAAAAATTTAAACACTGATATAAAATAAACACATACATGTCAATTTTAGAAGAAAATTTTGAAATGATTGTGTTTTAACAAATATAAATTTGAAAATAGTTTCCAATAATTGATTCATTAAAATGAATTAAAATTTTCTAAAATAAAAATGGAGGTAATGATAAAACATTTAATAATGAAATGAATGATTTAAATTATTTTAAATTGATAATGTTGAAAAAACACATTGTAAAACTAGTAATGTAACCTTTTTTAAATAAAGAATAATTTTATTAAAGAGCATTATAAAATATAATTTCATAAAATATTATGGTTTTAGATCATGATCTTTTAAAATAAATGTTCAATATAAAACAATATACCTCAAGAAAACCAATTTTTGTTATCAGTATCCTTAATAGGAATCATACTCCATGAATCAAGGAAAATTTAAAAAAAGGATTCATGTGGTGATAAAATCAATAACAAGATAATACCACATAATAATATCAAATTCTCAAATGATCGAAATTTAAATTAAATATTTTTAATAGAAATATCATTACTATTGAATGAAAAGTGTGTAACCAAAAAAATTTCAACTAGGGTAGAAATTGTGGGGGCAGTACAACTTCTTCTTCTTCCGTCTGAGATCAACAGCACTGCGGATTTATGCAAGCTAACCCTAGTTGCATGGTTTCTTACCTAACGCCCATCAGTTGATGAGTTCGAGCAATTTGTTTTTGAAATCTTTGGAGCTACAGGCACGAGCAGTTGTGGGACTTCTTGATCAGAGGAATATAATGGTCCTCTTTGGTTCAGAGGTGGATTTGATTGTGACTTGGTCCCGAGCTCCTCGAAGATAAATGGCTCTACTTTCTTCTTGTTTCATTGGATCTTTTAATTTCAAAAGTGATGTGATCCCATGACAATTGAAACGTGGGTAATTCTCCCTGGCCTACCTCTTTCATTCCAAAATCCCTCCCTTTTATGTGTAATTGGAAATATGATCGGCCGTTACTTATGTTTTGATCGTTAGACTGAGGTTGTGTGTGACCCGATTTGTCTATGAATCTGTGTGGTGGTCGATGTATCCAAACTGCTAGTTGACTATATTTGGATCACAGATCACATAGTTCGGCTGGAGGTAGGGTGTCGTCCTTGAGTTCAGGATGCATTATTGCATGGCCTGCTCCCGATTTGGTCATCTAGAACTCGTTTGTCACTGTGGATAGTTGGAGGGTATTTCAAAGACGGTTGAAAGGAGAAGTTATGATGGTAGTTTGGCTATTTAATTAGACCTGGTACTAGGAAAAACCAATATTGGTGATCATGTGGAAGTTCTTGGGAATGAGAATGAATGTATGAGTGGTGTCCCTATGGAGTGTGGTGGACTTGTGTCTTCTGATGAGAGGGGTAATCTAGTGGGAAGCCCATGCCTCGGTGAGGAAATGATGGGTACAGGCACAAAGCGGGAGGTGTGACAAGCTTTTCACACAGAGTTATGCAAGCATGGTTGTGCAGTGAAAGAGGTGCAGGAGTCACTCAATCCATTAGTGTAGCATGTCTTTGAGAGGATAAAATGTGGGCTTGGTGTTTAGGACCTATTGTTGTTGGAGGGTGTTGCTGGTCATGTGCAACCAGTAATTTTTTGGCATGAATAGAGATGGAGTGGCTTCTATATAGGGTGGGAAGTTCTTCTCAGGTAATAGGTTTACAGGCTTGTAGTAGGAGGAGCCACCCTCTGTGGTGGTTGATCCGCAGGTTCATGAAAATTTGAATCTGGATATTGGTTCTAGTATTATAGAAAAGGCTTCATTTGATGTCTCAAAGATGGAAACTAATGAAGATCTTATAAATAAGGGGAATCCTCAATGTCTTACATTGATTGATCATAATAGGCTCTCTCGGATGATTGGAGATGATTCTAGGGAAACCGTAGATGGTGGCTTAGTGAGGAAAGATGATGGGTGAACAGGTTTCACCCCTGTGAATATCACTGGTAAATGGGGGAATGTATCTCAAAGGGACAAGTAGAATGATCGAGGGGTTGAAATACCTTCTTACAACTATATAGTTCAAGGTTGTCGGATGATATTTTCTAAAAGTGAAGGTGTGACTACTGATCCTATAAAGAGGAGTCCACGAAAGGTCAATTCTTACTTAACGAAGCCGGCATCCACTAGGTCATCATCTAGGAAGGAAAAAGGGGATGTCCCTAATTCTAAAAAGATCAGTGTGAGCAAGAAATCAAATAAATAGAAAATCTATGTGGAGAAACTGGAGCTCAGACAGAAGTATGCCAAAGTTTTGAAGCAATATGATACGAACTCTGAGTGGGAGTCAGCTACTACGGAGGATGCGCCTTATTATAGATGTGGTGACTATAATGATTACTATGATATGTAGTTGTTCTTTTCTGGTTGGAACTTTTTTTTTGGATTTGGATGGGTTATATGTATGTACACTCACTCCTTTCCTTCAGTACTTTTCCTTTATTTTAATAATGGGTCAGAGGCCTTCCTCTAACTGAGTGTTCTTGGTAAATTTAAAGAAAATAACATGTTTTGTCTATGTATATCCAATGAATTAAAAGGAAATAAATTATATAAAATTTATGGTATTGTAAATATATTTAACCAAATAAAAATTGACCATGGTCTTTAATATGATTCATGTCTCAAAGTATCATAATGGAAAACACGAACACCCTTGGTTTGGGTGATTCCCTCTATGACCTATGGGTCATATAATTTTCTCTAATCCTTTGGGCCCTGTAAGGGTTCCACATCACCTCTTTAAGGGTGGATTATCAAAATAATAAAATAAATGAAGGACTTTGGTCCATTCTGACCTATGATATGTAGATTTTATTTATCTATAGTTTTATTCATTATTCATTAATATTAAATGGACCAAAATCATGTTTTAGTAATTCTCAATGAATGAAAAGAGTTTTCATAAATAATGATTTAAATAATAATGTTATTATTCCAAAACCAAAATAATTTATTTTGGATATTTATATCATTTTATACTTGAAATTAATTTCCCATATCCCTACATGATACAAATTCATATTGTTGTTCATGTTGGTAGTAAAACTAACATAAAAATTAACGTGCTATAGTTAATAGATTCTTATGTGGTGGTTTAGCTATAATGACACTATACGAGATGAAAATGATCTTATTTATTATATATTGTAATAATATATTATAATATTCAGTATTACAAATGATAATAAACTGATCTTAAATTATTATTAAGGGTGAAAAAAATATTATCCTATTAGTATAATTATTTAAGATAGTTAATTTTACAATAATTTATTATTTATATTATTAATTCTATAGTGAGTAATATGTATTTATATAAAATAAATCACTGACTAAATAAGAATTTTTATTCACTAGACCCATTTCTAGAACAACCCTTTAATTGTGGGGATGAAAAAATATTCATTTTTCTTGTAGAGGCGGAAATCTGAAGAATTGCATATGAAAAGATTTCATTTTTCAATTGAATGGGAGGGGAATCTATGGTTTGTATTCCAGAGATACATTTAAAAATAATTATATAATTTATATCTGTATATATCATTAGAAATGTTTTCGAGGGGTGGATGAGAAGAATAAAAAATGATCAAAAAATGATATGTAATACTTATATTGAGAATTATGATCCTATCATGATATATACTTAGAACATGAAGGACTTGAGACACCTTGTTTATGATAGGGGATAAAAACGTGTAGTTGAGAATTAGAAGAAGTACATTAAGAATATTTTCAATATAATTTTGAAATATATGACTATTTTTTAGTGTTATAAATTGATCTTCTTTTATAAGTGAAAAAGAAGGATAGATATTTGGAAAATTAATTTTGGTAAGTGATAATGAGGAAATTTCATGAGTTTTTGGACATTTTTCTTGGGAAATTTTGTCTTGATATGAATGTTAGAAATTAAATCTAAAAAATGTTGTTCGATAAGGGCTATGCGAGAAATTTATTATGAAACAATCAAGCCACATTAGATTACCCATTTTAGCACTTATTAATGTTGATTAAATTTTAACCATGATATTGGTTTTATCAATAAATATATAATATAACCCTTAATCAAAAAATTATATTTCATAAATAATAATTTAGACTCCATTTAGCCTAATTCAATTTATAAATGTGTGGAAAATAGATTTTTAATTCAATAAATATAATATATTACAAAATTGTTTCGTACTAAAATACTTTTTAATCGTTAAGTGCTTTTAATATTGTTTTTTATTTACTAAAAGTGTGATAATTTATTTTCATATAATTTTACAAAAAATATTTTATTCATTAATTTAGAATAGAATAATTTAATTTAAAATTAAAAAATTTATAAAAACTATCAATCCTTGTATAAAATAGTATCACCATTTTACCTAGTATATATATTTGTAACATAATTTTATAAATAAAATAATAAATTTAACTTATTAAATAATATTAACAAATTGTTCTAAAATATTAAAACCATTGCGTATAATAATATCTCATATGTTAAGAAATGATAATTTCCATACTAGTTGATAAAAATAGTTATTATAAAAAGTGTTTATTTATGATTAATTTTCTTGTGCAGTATAAATTTTCAATGAATTTGAATTTTAGGATATAAATTGGTATATTATAAAAACAAATATGTTTTATTTGAATGAAAATTCAATATAAAATTGATTATTATCCTCAAAATTATTAATTAATGGAAAGGGATGAATACAGTTTTGAAACTAGAATAAAATTCTTTTATGTTATAAAATATCCAACATAATATTTCTAAGTTCAATTTTTTTTTACATATTTTAGATCCTTGTATAAATACGTGACAACATAAATGTTTTCATAAAAATCTAGATCATGCTCATATATTGATAAAGTGATTGAATTTATAATTTTAATAAAAACTATAATTTTCTCAATTCGCCAATGAAAAAATTATGCCATAAAAAAACCCAAAAGAAATCATAAGATAATTTTTGATATGATTAAAAAAAATTAATTTTAAAAAAATTTATTTATAACTGTTATCAATTTATATTTTTTATTAAATAACAATTTGTACATAAAAACTAATTTTATTGAACAATTCACTTTTGAAACAGTAGTTGATTTTTAAAATATTTTTTATTTATTTATAATTGGTTAAATATTTTTATTTATTATATTTTTTAATATTATTAAATTTTATTAATAATATTAAACTAATATGCCATCCCTTATTTTACTTCCATTTTGTATGTGAAACAATATATCAAACAAATTTAATTTTCTAAAGGTAATTATATATTAATCTTATGTTGTTACATTTACCCCATATTAAACAAATTGTTTCCTCATAATTATAATGATCCCTCATTGCTGAAAAGAGGTGATGATACTCTAAAAATATTTATCAATTTAGTGATGTTTTTAAGGATTTATATCGAAATAGAATAGGACCATTATAAATATGGTCATTGGTTATATAGTCATTGGTCATATGATTATTGAAAATATAATCATTAGATATATTATCAATGGTTATGCATACACCCAATAGGTATGTGGAATTTTTGTTACAATTATTTAAATAATTAATATAGTTTCACTCAAAAAAACTAAATAATTAGTTATTGAAATTAATTGATGATATTTAATCAAACCAAATTGATAAAAAAAATACTTTTTATACATTAAATATAATTAATATAATTATTAAAATTATTATATAACTGTATAATATATTTATATAATTAATTTAAATATCTTAATGTCAATTTATTGATTAAATTAAATTGTTATAATATTAATTATTAGTTTTAACAGGATGTGGTAAAAATTATTTAATCCCCAAAGGGTAATTTTTTAATGATCTATTTTATTTATATATTTAATATTTAAATATAATAGATTAAATTTATAAATTCTAAATAAATAAACTAAATAAATTTTAAATTAATAATAAATATATAAATACTAATTTAATTATTTTATATAGAATTATGTTTAAGAACACATACTATTTTAAAAATCTGTTTTCTTTATAAAAAATTCTGTATATATAATTTTCTAAAATTAAAATAATTATATTTTATTAATAAATTGAATTATATTAAATTGAGTAAAAAATATAATCCACATTTTAAAATTAATCTAATTATTAAATCTCAATTTTTGGGTATAAAATTATGTTACTATGTTACATATTGAGTTACTATAATGAAGGTATATTATATTAAAAATTGATAAAATAAGTGATAAATGCCTAATATATCAAGAAAACATATCTCAATTTCTTTGGGTGTGATGGATTTCATGACCCATATATATTATTTTTTTCATTGTGTATCCACTTTTCTTTTAAAATGACAATCTAAAGCATTATGAAATGAGTATCTGGTGAAATTCCACTAAAAAATAACCTATAAAAGGTTCCCTTTTGTATCCCTACTAAGACTCTAAATCCATTCATTTATCAACAAAATATCATATTTTTACTCCAATCATAATCCCTTATTATATATTTTGTAGCTTCCACTTCAAAGAAGGAATCCTAAATCCTTCATTATTGTTGAGGAAAAAATTCATCAAGGTAAGTACATAGTTTGTCACTATATTTTTCAATTAAATTCACATATTAAATAATCATAAATATCATTGTACTCCTTAATTATGTTATATTATCATTTTTATACTTCAGATAAAATGATATTACTATTACATAACTCTAAACTCTTAGTCATTCTTTAGTAGTACACCTTCTTCTATAGGACTGTTCAACCACCTATTGGAATGATGCAATACTAAAGTCATAATTTTCACCTGGAATATGTATAAAGACATTAGTAAAAGTAATATATGGTATTAATGAGTAATATATGTCCCAAAATAGTTTTGGATAAATGAAAAATGTGACCATTCATTAAGAAGTAACCCACAATTATCTGTAAATTACTGGACACTTGTATGTCATAAAAATAATTCTCATAAACCACAGTCATAACTTTTATATAATAAAACATTGGATAAAATGAATCACTGAAATAAAATTTTCCAACCAGATAAACTAATATTGGAATTTTTTACAATATATTTATTATTTTCGATCAACATCTCCATTATGAAACATTTATGAAACAATGAATATTAATAACATAAAATGATGAGAACAAATTATAAATGTGTAATATAAATATAATAATTGACTATAATTGAATGTTATATATTATTATAGGTATGAATAATTTGGTAAATATTTGTGATTATTATTATTATGTTTATTATACATGGTGTTAAATTTATTTTTTGTAATTTAGTAGTAAATGTAAGGCTTTCTTTCCAATTCCACTTTAAAATCAATATTATAAATTTTTTAATTCAATATAAGAGAAATAATATTTTCATTATTTATATAAAAACTCTATTTAAATATCATATAGTTTTTAATGGGGTATAAATTTATTCTAATCATTTTTTATCTTTTCGGATCTCTATTTATCCAAAACAATTCATGTAAATAATGATCGATCTTGAAAAACATCATAAATGGGGAATATTTTTAATCCATGTTTATATTTGTTATAGTTTCTTCAAAAATTTACATATACACACATAAAATATTTTGTAAGGATATTTTCTACATTATTTTATTTTTTCATACTTTTTAATGGTATCATTTAATCATTTTCCACACAAGAAATTGTCTATCAATATTGGATTTCATTAAAAAATGAGAAATGAATGTACTTTTTATATGATTTCCATTCAACATTATTTCACCATTGAAATTAAATTATTAATTTTTGAAAAAAAAAATTCCCCATGATTTAAAAATAATTTAAGGGAAGTTTCATTCATATAATATATGAATTATTTTATTTAAAAAATAATGATATCAAAAGTTATGTATATGTATTTTTATTTTCCCAAATATTTTCCTAATTATTTTATAAAAGTTTTTTTAATCTATTTTAATATCCTTTCATTTTTATTATGAATTATTAGAGTTATTTTCTAATTGTACTATCTATATAGTTTCTCTAGATAGAGTATTATAATGTCATGTGGATGTTTTCATGAAATAATATATTTTTTTCACAGTTTTATTATTCTATGCAAGAATTAAGAGTATTTTTATTCTCATATGACACTTATATGTATTAATTATCATTATATGAGTTGAGGTATTATATATATCATTATCACATTAGATAATGTTTTATATATCAGGTTATCGAGATATAAATCACTTTTTTAGCCCAGGTTATATATAGTTTTATCACATGTGTGGTTAGCCCAAGTCTACTATGCTATGGGAATGGAGTTAGCCAAATTTATTAGGATATATATTTCTAGGTATCAATATTTTATATATCATATTATTTTTTTATTATTCTAATTCAACAATCACAATACAAAATTATTTTTCTCATCACTTGGGACTCCCAACTCATGTATTAAAACTCTTAGTACTCATATCATAGGTTAAGAAAAATTATTACTCCATGAGTTATGATCTAAGTTTTATTATGAATTATTAAATTATGTTATGACCACAAACATTTATTATTTTATAATACCCATGTACTCATCTTATTCCCACTTATTATCTTCTATTTATATCTCCTAATTTTACTCTTAATCTGTATTTATTATCAATATTTCTCAATTTTAGTTACCCATGTTTTGTAGAAGGTTATTATGTTTTTGTTTTTGTTAAAGATAATCATTTGAGTGGAATATTTGTGGGAGATATAGAAAATTATTTAATATTATATTCTTATGTACTTATGTTTGAATAAAACTAATACAATATATTCTTGGTTGAGACATATAGTGAGATGTAAATAATATTCAAGCCAAATTATGTTATATTCATATATTTAATTCATGGATTTCTGAATATAGTATAAAATAAGGAATTATTTTTTTATGATTAATATTTTACTATTAAAACTATTTAAAACCTTAAACAACCAACACTAATACAAGAAATTATGATGGAAGAACATAAAATGAATAAAGTTGAAATAAATATCTCATAATTTTGAATATATTAGGAATTATTTTCATTATTATATAGTTGATTACAATGATTATTGTAACCTAATAATCATATTAGAAAATTAATTTGTAGTTATGGATCGAAGAAAAAAAACATTATATTATGGTGGGGATTGGTATATTCAATATATAAAAAATTATAATTTATCCTTGCTTGATTTCCTTTAAATCATGAAAAAATAATTAAGACTATTTATTCACATCCCTAATAGTCAAATTATGGAAGCTTATTGATAACTCATTTTGGTATTATTATTTCATCTCATTTCCATAACACCTCTATGATAAATGTTTTTGGGAATATTCATCCAAAAAATGTTATTATTCAAAATTTAGAACACATTTATGTGATTTTGGCCAAGTATTGGCTCTCTCCATATATTGAATATCTTAATTTAAAATATAGTGATTCCATATTTAATATACCAAATAAACACATGGATATATTTTGTTTCTATTATTTCTATGAAATGAATAGATAATTTTTATATATTACTTGAGTTTTAACACATAAATTTGAGGGTATTTAGACAGAAGAGTTTGGAAAAAACATGATATGGATGATATTTGTGTTTTACTAGTATAAGAAAATGTATTTTTAGAGTAATTTCATGGGAAAACTAGGATCTTGAGGATTACATTTCAATAGAACCAATTTCTAGTGGTATTCCAATATCATATAATTCATATATGATAGACCATGTTGAATTAGATTGATTAATGGGGAAAACACAATAAAATATTAGTAAGTGTTTCTTTTCTTCATGAATATTACTATAGCATACATTATTACTATTTTCTAAAAAAAATATGCAAATGAATTTTTGTATTGAATATAGTTAACTTAACATGAAGATAATTAAGAATTAGAATCATCAACCTTGTATTGATGTCATGTTTAATCAACTATGAGGGGATTGATACTACTTGATGAATTCACGGCTATTTGGTTATCATTTATTGTGGGTGAATGTAGTGGATGTACAACATTTATACTTCTAAAAAATATTTGACCACCATGAATTAAATGTGATGGAATTTTAACTCACAAATCCCCATGTTATCGTCACAGATAAAATGAAAAGAATAAAAAATATATCCTCTATTAGATTCCATCAGTCTCTAAAATGGATATTAAAATATATTCTTAGAGGAAGTAAGATCATGAAGATAATTTTAGTATTATTATATGAACATTTAGAATGTATAATAATTCTTACAAATTTTTTTAGAGTGAATTATTGCTACATAATGTATGATTCATTGCTTAGTAAATCATAAGGGAGGGTATAATTGTTGACCCTTCAAAGACAGGGCTAATTAAATAATATCCCATTACAACCCATACAATAGATATCTCTTGATTTCATATATTTGTTGGATACTATCAAAAAATTGTCATAAATTTTTTTGGGCTTCCAAATCCACTAACTTAGTTAAATTTAACAAGAAACTACTTCTTATAAAGAGACTAATGTGAATAAAATTTGATGGTTCTTAAAAGAGACTAGTAATCACATTCATACTCACATAACCATATAATGACATATTTTTTTGATAAATAATGATTCCTAAAATAAGGGATTGGTACTTTCATTCTTGAATTATCACAATGTATTAACTTCAAACTCTTGTAAATAAAAGATTATTCATAAAAAAACATGTTGATTGAGATTCTTCAAGAATCTGTAATATTGTCAATGAAGATATTGATAAATTATCTCTATGTCGAAATTTTTTAAATATATAGTGACAAAATAATATTCACATATTTTTTCACACAAAATGTTTTAACCATGTTCCAAATGATAATATTGGATTTAATTAGGTATATTTACTAGTTAACACATTATTACACAAATAATTAAAATGATGAAGATAATTCATTATACTAAGATGATCATGATACATCATCCATGATGAGGACATAATTTGACTGAAGAATCATTGATTTTAAATGTATGGACCTTTAAATCTTGAGGGATGTGTAGAAATAAAATAATTCCCAACATATTTAACAAATATATGTGAATTTACATATTATGAAGGCACAAAATTATCATATATAACAATTGAAGAATTTAGGGAATATTTTGGTGGTCATAATTGACAATGAATGATTTATGTGATTAAGAAACTAATTATTTTTCATAGATAAAATAATTAAACGAAATTAAATATTATACACATATCTCATAAATAAATATTCATCCTTAAACAATTTAAATATAGGTAGATCTCAATATGTATTTTTAGTATGACAACATGAAAAGGGAGACAAAAATGCTTGTATCTTAATGCATGGTCTAATAGTGTGTTAATGTGGAATGATATAATTCTAAGGGGATGAAAAATAGTATTATGTTTGAAATGTTTAAAAGGGTATTATGATATAATACTGTTTTTTGTAGTTGATGAAAAATTTTAAAATATTTTTTTTCTGTTTATTATTTCCAATGACATTTAAATGATAGGTGATGGGGTGTGATTTATTTTGAGATGTAAATAATTTTCATATTAAATGATGTAAAATGTTTGTAGGTAATGTTTTTTCTCCTAATAAAAAACATTTTGTATGTATATTCCCTTATACTATTCTTATTGTCCTTAAAAATCAACTTTGTGTTCCAAAAGCATCAATAGAGTGCTAAAATAAGTGAAAGGATCATTAAACAGTGGTTTTAAATTAAAGAGGTCATTGATTCTCATCTAATAAAAATTGGAAATAATTGTGATTAAAATGTCTGTTGGACATCCTCTAAGATTTTAATGGACTTAGGTTCAATAATTTTATACAAGACTATGTTATCTCACTATAATATATGAATAATGAAATGAATCAAGGCCACCTCTTTTTATACTAGGTTCCATGAAATTCAGACACAAAATTAAGACAACTGTTTTAGGACCTATTCAAATTCACCCATTCAATTTATTAATTTTAATCCCATATTTTTAAAATCAATGGTGGGGTGGTTTTGTCCACTGAACTAATTGAGTCATCCTTTAAAGTTGTATTGATGCTCATTTCAATTAAATATCCTTCAAATGAGTGGAATGTTCATTAATAAACTCATCATGGATACATACTCAAATGTATACTCCCTAGTAAATTAAATCACCCAAGAAGTGGATCAGTTATGGTATAGAGATATAAAATTACATTAGGGGTGGAAAAAGGGATAATAGAATCTAAAATCAGGTAAATAGAGCACCATATCTTAGTTTTGGGGAATTGCATATGGGACATCGGCTAATAAAAAAAGATAGGAGGTGTGATAGTGTTATCTTCATTGTCATTTCAATTATAAAAATATCAGATGAGGAGGTATATATTAAGCTATAGATAATTTTTTATTACTAAAAAAGTTAGAAATTAGAGAACATTTAGTGATTTCCATGGCTACATTGATCATTATTGAGGGATTATTTATAAATTTACCATTTTTTAGGTTTTAGATGTTTAAAGAGTAGTATGGTATGTTTTCTTTCATGGACCATCACTTACCTTTGATTCAATGGATGAACATTTTCTAGGTGATTCTCTTATCCCATCAGCTCATTAGATGGAAAATATTCTTCACCGACTTCATAATATATTTCATATTATTTTTAGTGGGATCAACTGTGAAAATATTCACTACAGTGGTGGTCAGTGGTGAATGATCAACAATGTAAATAAGGGGTTGAAGAATTCAATAATTTACATGCTTTACACAACCTTCACATATAGATATTATTATTATGTCATGTATAAAGGGTCATAGATGAACATTTCAGGATTTCACCTTCTTTCATATTTAACCCATTTTAGATATAAGGATAGGTTTATTGTGGAGCTTAACTAGGAGTGAATCACATATAAAAATAATATCATCCTAATGGGAATGATGTTTTACAATTGTGGTAGGTTCTATGAATAACGACGGTACTGGGTGATAATGATGGGAGATGAAGGTGGCCATGGGTATTTGAAAGGAGCTTCAATTATCCTAAATGATCCCATAGTACATTGGTTTTATTAAGGGGAAAATGATCCATTGATAATTGCAGTGGGTTTTTCAATGGAAAGTTGTGAAAACTGCACATACCACACTAGCTAAAAAATCCATGGAGTCACTAGACTATATCACAAACACTATCTATATGGAAAGGAATAAATTTATCTTCTTTTGAGAGGTGATGATGTGAGTGTCTTGATAAATATGACACTAGTGATCTTGAATCTATGTTATACTTGGTTTATTCATGACAACATCACATGAAACTGTAGATTTCCCCTCTAAGAGACTTCATGTTGATGGTGTTTTTGGTCAATATTTTCAACATATTGGTAGAGAGAACTAAAGTAAATCATATATCGACATTTCCATAATACACACATGGAAAAATTACACATAAATTATCTATTATTTTATTTCAATAAACTCATTACATAACTATTAGAGATATGATCAATAGTTACTTGAGTCTAGGTGTTGTGCCAAAGAATTCCCAAAATGAACCACCACCAGTAACTAATACTCAAGGGTATTAATGTTCTTAGAGAAAACACAATTCACCAAATTCCCATTATTAAGGTGTTTCAACATCACAAATAGATTTATATTATGTTATGATACATCATTATCACCAAGAAAAACAGGGATATGGAAGTAAAGAGTTATACGGGTCTAGAAAGTAACACTAATTTGGTCTAAAGTCATCACTTTTTATAGTCTATGTTATCTAAATTATATTTCCCAAATGGGGAATATTTCGATAAAATGGTATATTTTCCCATATATATCCTTATTATAACAACCCTATCAGAATATGATTCAATATTTTGTTACTGGGAATCCATGAGTTGGAGTGATGATGAAATTCATTAATTATTCTCATTATATGGGATTATTACAATATTTAAACCCATATGAGATAATATATATATTTATTGAATATAAAACTCATGATTTAATGTAATATCATTATCAGAAGGGGTCATTTTGTATCTTCACAATAGATCATGTTATATAACATTAGAACCTCTTGATGTTATTTCTCTTCCAAGAATGTGAATCTAGGTATATATATATATACCACCTCTAGTGTAGATGTATAATAATATCATGATTGTGGAATTGGGAACAAATTTATTTAAATCCATGAAAATCATGAAAACACATCATCCAAACACAAGAACATGTAGAGGTTATTTTGGAACATATGTACTTAAATATTGGGAATGAAAATCTTGAACTGTTTATTTGGAGATTGTTATGGTAGAGATATGAATTTTATCTTGAGGCCCTAAATGATCTATAATTATGATAAATTAAAAAAATTCATCATTTATAAAAAATATTGGAATTATGGTGCAATTAGGGGGGTTTCAAAATATCATATTATATATATTGTGTGTAGAATTTGGAATGATAATTGTTGATGGAATCACATGGGGGACCTATATAATATTCATTATTTATTTATACCTGTATTGGACCTTTAATTAGCTATAATTTATGAATAGACATGTGATATCCAAGATTTGTTTTTATGGAGTGACCATTAGGGAGAGCCAACCAATATTCCTATTGGTTGTATGGGTCTTCGATCATAATATATGAGATAGATTCCCCCATAACATGTTCGGGAAGGTAGGGGTGTGTCAAAAATAGAGGAAGTATATTTATTTAGATAAATTACTATAACAATCCCCCATCATTAGTGTTGTTTAGACTATATTAAGGACGCCTAAATTGGATAAGTATCAACCTATTTAGTTATCTGTTTGGTATTTAGTTGTTTGGAGTTATGTTGGTTGGTGGTTGACCTCCTCGGTGACTCTTAGGTGAAGAAAGAACTATTTCATCATTTTCCTCCCCACATCCTCAGCATATGGGATAGTATAAATGGCATGCTCTTGGAATAGACATCCCATGTTATTAGGGTTAATGATATGAGTGTTTATTCTATATTAAACCTATATTTCTAGGGTCTTTAACATGGTTTAATGGAATCAATGGTCCTCTTAATTCATGCTTTATATAGGAATGATTCCTTTAATATATTACATGAAAATGAGGTAATTTTTCACCCTCTATTATATCACATTTATTGGAGAAAAGGGAAGAGGTGGCCTAATAGTTCATGGAGAAGTACCTTTCATCTCCTCAAGATATATGTTTGGAATTGTTTCATGTGGTCTTCTGAATGGAGTAATAGTTCTTGGTGCATTACTCCCTGCACTTTGACTATAAGGAATGGTGGCAGATCATAACATGGCATGCTAATTGGTGGTAATTATGTAGGATATATCAAATGAATCCATATTTTAATTGCTATATGCTATTTGGGATACCCAATCTAATTCATATCTTTACTGTTGTGGGATAATGGTTTCCCATTGGGTTCATTAATTATATTTTTGATTCTCTTTATAATTGGATATTTACAACTGTGTTCTTAATTTCTATGGTACAATGTTCCAACATTCCCAATGCATAAATCCTTTCACAATTTTAGGGATTATGATTGAAAATTTTCATTAAAGAATTATATGAGTGGTTAGATCAGCCAACAATATGGATGATTTCCTATTCATAGATTTCCTTGTAGATTTAAGTTAGTCATGTGAAACACTTTTAGAGATCAAACATGTGGGAATTAGTTAATTACTATGTTTATGGTGAATAAATTATATCATAATTGATAAATTAGTCTTCTATATTGAACATTTTTATCTTATGATAATCCCATTAATAAGGATGGGTAAGTTGGTTTAAATATGTGTAAGTAATAACACTTTATATTTTTTTTATGCCAAACTAGATGGTACATATAATTTATAGTATAGTAGGGACAATCATGTTTGAGAGTCTAGTTAAGAATGTGTGGGTCTAATGTCTACTAGGAACACTTATATTTTAGAGTAAATTTAAGTCACTCAGATTATATATTCTAGTTGGTTCCCTCATGTTTTAGAGTCCATTGGGGATAGTAATGGTTTCGTATCTCATTTGGACTCTCACATTAGTTGGGGCACACTCATTTTAAAGTCCACTAAAAACCCTCAAGGATTATATTATTTTATGTAAGTTTATAATTTAGATTCAAATAGGAAACTCCCATTTTATATTCCAATGGATAAGAAAAATTGATTGAACCCAAAATGGTAGGAACTCTTGGGCAGATGAATTTTATCTTTAAAGGTAGTCCTGTTATCGGGGATACTTCCACTAAAGGTGACTTGGCATGGTAGTAATATTTGGATTAGACCAAAAAAGGAAACCTAATATCTTGTAGATATGAATAAAAATCAATATAAATTTCATTTCATCTTATATGTTCATGTTATTGGACAATCCCAAGAATTTAGTTGCATATTGAAATGAAACATGTGTCAGGAAATAGGAAACAACAATGTATTTTCCGGTGTTTAAGCAATAGGGTACAGAGAAAGAGTAACACTGAAAACAATATTCTTCACTATATTCCCAGAAAAAACATGGATATTTGTTGTTATTACAATAAATTATATATTCTCTAGATATGATTCGAATTTATAAGATTTTAGAGATCAAAATATTCATTAAATGTAGGTATTTTTCATAGATTAAGCCAAAATAAATCTTCAAAGTTTGCAAATATCATTGTACATTTGTGACTTCTTTTCTACATGATGTGGTAATAAGATTGTTTGGTATGTAACACTTTCATGGAAATCATGGGTTGATTTTATAACATACTACGCAATGCATTATAAATTTTTGAGAAGCATGATATTCATAAATTTCATGTTGAATGAAATAGTCTATAGGTTTTTTATTGAATTAAATGAATTCAAATAGGTAATTAATATAAAATATATCACCATTTGGAGTTTATTACAGTCATTTGATTTGTATGGTGTCAGAAAAAGAACTCATGATTGTATGATATGAATCACATTGAAAAATAAAATGATATAAAAGACTTCCAAATAAATAAATATGGAGTATATAATGGCCTCTGAATTTTAAAAGTGTCTTATAGAAGATATATATGTTTTAAAATGTGTAAAATCAAAAAACTGTGAGTTTTAATTATGATATCAGAAATAGACGCGCATAAATTAGAGTTTTGAATAGGACTCCCAACCTCAAATCTAATTATCTTAATTTTTTCCTCATACATCCTCAATTGTCTGCAAACACGTGTTTATCCATATCCACACATGTGTAATTTAGTTATCAAATATTCCCATCCATTATATATTTATAACTCATGTAATTGAAAATTTAATAAATATTCAATAATAACCTAATATTTCATGATATATTTCCAATAATAATCTAACATATCTATAAATTATATTTTCCTTATCCATTTTATTCCATTAAATATACCCAAACTCTATCTTCAAATCAGTATCCTCAATTATAACTACATTTATTAACCATAAAGAATCATTTTCATCATATATTTTTTAGATATATATTTTATTTCATAAAGTAACCTTTTCATAAAAAAGTTATTATTAATCCAACCATTGGATTCAAAAAAAAAAAGACATTCCTTTACACGAGAAAACACCAATAACTAAATTAAGTGTCACAAAAAATATATCAATAGTGTTGTCAAATATCTTCTCAATAACTAAAAATTTTCATCATTTTACTTGAAAATAACACCTAATGTAATATCTATTAATAAAACAAACGTCACTAAATTATGGCATGAAAAACCTAGACAAGAACATCAAGAAATTTTTTCAAATAAATATCATAATATTAACTCTCTATGATATAACCTAATATTATACCACTTACAAAAAATTGAAAAATATATCAATTGGATCCTATACTTTCATCCCCTAAAACATCTTATAAAATGCCTTCTAGAAAACTAGTATCAAAAGAATGTATAACCATTAAGATACCCTTACACACTAAAATATTTTCAATAATGTTTTCCTCATATTGAATTTATAAGAGAACATTTTTAAAAAACCATTCCATTAAATAACTCTAGGATGCATAGGGTGTACTAGATAAAACTATGAAATATCCACTATCGAAAAACTTAATTTTTATAAAATAAAATGAATTTTAAATTGATTAATTTATTAGATAACCTATATTTATTCAATTATTATTCAATATTACATGAACACCATTCTTCATTTTTCTAATAATTCAGTATTGACTACATTTAATTTACCATGAATTGTTGGATTACAAATATTATATAATGGGGATAAAATATAATAAATTCCATATTTATTCAAAAATGACAGGGGAAATGACTATTAAAACATCAAAAATCCTCCTATAATATAAATTCATCTAAAATAACATCTCAAAATTCTCCCTAAATCCTTAGAATTAATGCATTGACAAGTGAAATAAATCAACCAATTAATTCTCTATAAAAACCACACATCAATATGTTTACTAATGGTTGTTTATCCTATATTAATTAAATTTAAAATTCAAAAGATAACTATATCTAAAATAATAACTAAATAAAAAAATCCAATAATAATTAAAAACATTAAAATTTTAAATAATTTTAGAAAATAGACAAAATTAAAAACATCATAGATATTTACAAAACTATAACCCATAGTTAAATTTCTAGAACATTGTCCAATGAAAAACTCAAAATTTATATTTATAATGATGATATTATAAATTTACCACTAAATTTAAAAAAAAAAATTTATAAGATTTTACAAACATGGAACAAATATTATCCATTATCTATTCAATAATCATTAACAATGGGTGTTATCACCTATAGAATTTAAATGGTAAATTAATAAACAATACAATATATTAATATATATTATTTCAATTTTTTGACATCGAGTAATTTAATATATATGTCTTATGTTTATTATAAAAATCATTAAATACTCATTTCAGTTAGTATTAGGGAATGTTATAGTCAATAATATAGACATTTACATTCAAATTTATGAAAATTAATAAAAAATTGAAAAAAAGTAATAATTTTTATAAATTTGAAAATTGTATAGGAAATATTTTTGGGCGTGGTTATGTTTTTCTATTTCAAATATTAAACCTTTAAATTTATCATGTTATTCTGAATTTAAACATATTATTGACATAATTTGAGTATTCAAATTATTTGATAAGTAATTAGTAGTGTAGAGTTATGTAGTGTATTTATTGTATATATAAATGTGTATGATATTTTTTAAAAAATGAACCTTATTTTAAAATATCCACATATCATAATGTATAATATTATAATATAAAAGTTATTAAATATTGTTTATTCAATTATGAGTCAAGGTGACCTTAAAATTTTATTCCTTGGATATTATCTTTTTGTTAATTTTCTCCGTATAACTTAACATTGGATAATTATATTAGAATTATATTATATCATACATCATGATATAAAAAAATTATACAAATAGTGTGGAGAATACACATGATCTATAATCCTTTAAAATACCATTATTCTTATAATGTTTAGATTTTTAATTTGATGTTTATGGAATGAATCTAAAACAAATTACAAGGAAATGAAACAAATAAGAATGAACATGTCCTCACAATATATGATTTGTAAAATATTTAATTTGGAAGTAGAGAAAAACATATTTCTATAATAATATTGGGACTCGTAAATATTTTGGGTAGATTCTAACTTATTGGATACACATATAAATCACTTCTCATTTTATTTTTTTCTATTGAAATTCTTACAAAAATTATATAAATCATTTCATTATGGATGTATTCATTGAAGGGAATAAAAGTAATGGTATTTGATGTTATGGAAAGCTCTAAAAATATGAGACATGGGGTTGAGAAAATATGGTTACACTACCTGTAAATAAAATTCTGTAAAACAATATATAACTTGTCTCCTCTATTTAAGGGAAAGGGAATCATTACATGATTGAGAATTTTTTACTTCATAAATACTCACAAGATTGTATCTACTATGTATGGGCCCGTGGTAAAAATGAATTTATTGAGAACCACTAGAGACATTGTACATGTTACATTTGGATGGATCAAATGCCAATAGCCACAGGCCTAGACGAGGGATTATTTAAGATTTAAGGGTTTTAGTGATTTTTGATATCAATGAATATTTGGGGTTTTAAATGCAGTTATTATCAATAAAAGGTAAATTTTTACATGTTAAATATATTTAATAAATGAAATATTCATTTTTCATATGTGTAACTAGTCTCATTTTTTATTTTTTCATGTTTATTAAATACATGCATTAAATCCACTAGTCTATTGAATATATAACACAAAAAAAATAAAATATCCACATAACCCAAGGTTCTATCAAACATTGAAGGAATGTAATTAAGTATCTGAAAGGATTTACACATATTGATATCCTTTCAATATCTTAAATGTGTTTTTATTTAATTTTTCCCTCTATTTATTCACTAATTATTTGTTGTGTAATAATATAATTAGTCTCCAATATGTAAGACACAATTGAATGTTTTTTTAGACTCCATTTCCAGAATTCTTATATTAAAAATATTACTAAATATAAGTCCATACATATATGTATTTATTCATAATAAATATATACATATATTTATATTCATATTTATGTACGTGCATACAAACACAGATACATACAGACTACCATAAATATATGCCTACATATATCAATTCATATATACCTACAAACAAACATACATATATACACATATACAAAATATATATAAAAACATAAAAATTAAAATTCATACATGAATAAATATATACATACATGTATATATATAATAACACAATTAATTAATACATATTTTTGAATAATTTCTGTTAACATTAAAAAAATAAAAGGATATGTAATAGTAATTTCCAATGGAGTATACAACATAGATATCAATAATTCCATAGTTAATATATTCTAAGAGTCTATTAGGGTGTATCGAACAGTTAGGACTAATATTAGTAGGGTATTCAATAAAGACAGTACTCATTCATTGATATATGTTAATGAAATAATTTAAGAAAAATTTAAAATTATATTACATTACATAAATTTTCATATATGCTTAGATGAGGTTTCTCTAGTGAATGGTGATTATTAATATTTTAACCCAAGAATAAAATGTCCATACATAATGCATTCATATTCTAAATGTTCTCCAAAATAATTATATAATTTGGTTAAATGGTGTTTATAAAGACATTGGATTTTTAGGAAAAATTGGATTCATGTTTATTAAAGGAATAATTTCATTTTTTAATATTTTTTATTTTTTAGAATTTTTTGAAGAAATAATTGAATATTTGGTAAACTTGTGAGGATTTCATGTTTTTTAAAAAATATAATTGAAAATATAAATATTATCCACTGGTAATTGATAGGTATGAATAGAGTATATGTTGGGCCTCTAAATAGAATGGGTCATCCTATGAATTTCCAAAAGAGGGATATTGGTCATCTACCATATTCAAAAAAATACACTATGTTCATAGAGGACCATTGGCTGATATTATTAATTATAATTGAGAAACAGTATATAATTTTCATTTATGTTGACCCAATTTCACCTTAATTTGATTCACATAACCATTTCGATCTACTACTTCTATGCCTCCTCAATTTACTACAACTAGAAATCCACTTGAAATATAATATTTTCAAATTAAATAGTCCAAATCCTCATTTACCCTCTATCAGTAAGTTCAAAACCATAACTCCTTCTCTCATATTTTTAGTCCCACTACACCCTAAATCCATATAATCCTATTGTTTTTTATATTATTTGATTCTAGGTGATTTATGAATGTTGAATAAAAATATTGAGATTTTTTAACTCACTTGACTCAAAGTTATATAATCATCCCTATTTTCGATAGATTATTATATATTTTATGTGTTTTTTGTTTTAAAATAATGGGAAAATAGGTGTGAATGAATAAAATTTGGAACCAAAAATAATATATGGTTTAGATAAATGTTTTAAGACCCATTAGAAACAAGAGGAATGTATCAAACATGATATAACATTATTTTAGTGTTATATTAATATTATGTTAAATTATTCTTGTGTTCTTTATAAAAAGGGAAATAATTAAAGGGTGTTAATGAAATATCATATAAAATTCCATTTAGAATCCCACAAAGAGTCGTAATTTATAGAAGTATTATGTAAGGAATTATATATCAATTTTTATCTTGTTCTGTTTTATTAATGGTTAAATGAAAGGATGATGAATTTATCATATTTTATAAATAGTTACATTAACTCATGTGATCCTAAAAAGGATTTTAATGTGGTTAGAAAAGATAGTTATCCTTTAAATGAGTTATACCACCAAAAGATTAATATATAAAAAACATTATATTTTAGGCTTCATGGTCCTATCACCTTTTATAAGACGACTCATTAATTTAATGACACTGATGGTTGATATCTAAGTGATTTAGTTTATTTCATGTAGCCATTTTACACATGTTAAGATAAACAATTTTTTGTCAGGATTTTTCTCCATATTGTTACCTTTGATACAGATTTATCTGATTATATTATAGTGGACTATTATTATATAAGATATCATTATAAATATATATGAGAACAGCAACAAGCATTTTTTATCTTTTTTTTGGGTGGGTAAAATTTTTTGGAGCATTCGATTTGATGGATAGTAATTGACAATTTATAAGTACAAATTTCATGTAATGTAACACACTATATATGGTACCTTCATAGTCTTATATTATATTATTGGTATTATCATTAATTTTCTTAAATATAGTTACTTATTATAATATATTTCTATTGTTATGTGCTCTTTTTTATATTACAACCAAATTTTTAGGAACACAACCCAAGAGGGGTTTGATTGTGGGGGTAAATTCATTTTTCGACATCTAATTGATCTTGTTATTGAATTTCAAAAACACATAAAACCATTTCAACTCATACTCCAAAAAAATCTCCCTGTTAGGAAAATAAAATAAAAAACTATGTGATTTTACATGGTCAACCAATGTTGGTTACTCCATATAGAATATAAAAATGATGTGTTGATATATTATGTTATACCACTATGAATTGCATGTGATTTCAATGATTTATAAACAATCATTGTAGATCAAAAATATCCTTATCGTTTACAAAAAATTAAAACACATCGTTAAGAAATAGAAACCAGTAATGAATATATCATGGAGTTGACTCTAAATAAAATCCAAAAAATATATTAAAATCATATATATTTGTAAAAATTGTGATCCATTATGTTTTGTCAATTCTAGATCTTAAATGAAATTTTATCACAATGATGTTACTCAGTCTACTCGTGGATATGTCAATTAATTTTTATTTTATTTTGTCCAATCTATCAAACCCAATTTCATTTAACACATATTGTTAACTATTTTGTATTATTGAATAATATTTACTAATATATCAGTATTATTTTATGATGTAAATCATCCAATATTTATAAAATTAAAACTCAATAAAGTAATATCAAATATATTCTAATTTGAAACATATTATAAATTATAAAACAACATATAAACCACCTCATTATGATTTAACACATTCCTTATATAAAAATATTATTCCTCACCAACCTAGTTATGGTGTTAAACATTTTATTATGTAGTGACATTCATATCAAATTCTTATACAAGGAATATGGAAGACATCTCTTTTTAATATTTTCAAAAATTATTGTTTGATTATTCAAATATCCAAAAATATTAGACTAATTATGTGATGGTATACTAGGTAATGATGTGGTCTTGTAATGTCATCCCTATCCTATATAAAAATTCAAATCCATGGTATGTGGTTTTAATGTGGTATGACCCCACAATTCAAACTTCACTATGATTTTTTTTATAAAAAAAATATCACTAAAATTTGATTATTATACTATTTAGAATGATGTATACAATAGTAGTGAAATGATTTCAGAAACATTTTCAAAATTTGTCCTTTATCACATAAACATCATCTATATTTACAGAAGAAATCATTATATAATGATACACAATAGTTTCATTAGCTTACACCTTTTAAGTCCACCATCAAACATTTCCAAAGACTTGTTGAAAATTGATAAAAAAATAAATAAAAAATTACATCACATGAGATAACATTATTTATTAAATTTTAATATTTATTATCTAGATATTTTTGACTTCTATTATTATCCTTTTGAAAAATTCAAATTACTATTGTTCTAATATTATTCCCGTTGGGAATGTTTTAAATATAAGATAACTCTAGTGATTTTCAGAATAATAAATAGAACTATATAAATTAATCATAAATCTATGTCTTTGTGTGTAGAATATAATGTAAAAAAAAATAAATCAATATAGAATCCTATGAAAATATATTAACTCAATAAAAAATATCACATTTAAAAAAATGGAACTGCATTATACTCCCTCAATCATCATCTATATGAATCATCTTTTAAATTCCCCCTTTAAACACATGATCATGTGTCATATATCCTATTACGTTTTTTACTATAAGCTCCCCATAAATGGTTGATTTTAACCAATGAATTACACAAAATGATCATATCCCCCTAGGATATTGATTTTCACAATGATATATTTTATACAATGATATTAACGCTATATTTAGCCTTTCTTATTAATAATACTATATGAATGTTTCATGTCATGAAAGAGAAAAAATATTATATATTAAGAGAATACTGGGATTTGGTAATTTGTATAAATACGATTTTATATGTTGTATTTTTTAAAATTACTAATAATAAGGTTGTTGGATTTGCGTGTTTGAAGTAATGAACCAATAATTAAGAACCAAAAGTTGTATGTTTTGGATGTAATCATTGAATATTAAAAAAACACGACTTTATATGTTTTGATAAATATTTATGCCTTCAGAAGTTAATAAAATTTTGTTTCAGAAGTGGAGTTCTTCCCAAAGACGAATAATTATATGTCTGAATCTTAATGTTCTTTTTTATGATAGTAAAAAAAATTATTTCTGTATAACATTTTTTATAAGTTATATTTAATAATATTTTTTTCTATATTTTAGAAGTGTAAATGTATTCAAAAAAATCATAAATAATTACCTATAATATGTATTGGTCATCTATCTGGGAAACAACGATTTTATTTATATGTGATAATGAAAAGTATACTTCATAAAATGGGTGAAATATTGGAATAGTTTGGGACACAAATGGGATACATTTCAATTATTTTATATTCTATTTAAATCTCATCCAATGGTTTATAAGAGTGTTTTCAATGACTCATGTGTGACACATTTCTATGAATTACATTATATTTTAGAGAAAAATCAGCTACAGGATGACATTTATGACATTTTTTAATGTTTTTAGCATATTTTACATGGTAGAAAATATTTAGAGAAACACAAATTATGGAAAACAATGAGGTGAAAATAGGATTGATGAAAAATATTATCTGGCATCTGATCACACTATGATTCAAAATACACATCTGGACTGTAACAACCATAATGTGATGCTGAAAATATTCATAATGATACAACATTGTGAATGTTAATATATGGGATGACACACCAACACCACACTCTAGTATTTAACACTAAAAAATTAAAATTTTTAAATTCTAGATATGAATTTGGTTTAGGCAACCCAAATATAAAAATCCGTAATAATAACATCAATTAAAAATATTTATTGACATGCATACCCAACATCTATTTTGGTTATATGTATTAAAGAATGGTAAAAGACCCTAACCTAATATAATCAGTATCATTCCCATTCAATGGTTACATTATACATTATACTAAGGAATATTTACTTTAAAATAAATTCTATAACATATCCAAAATTGTTTTTGACATGTGATACTCTTCATGGCTAATCTTTTATATTAACCATCTTTAAGACATATTTAAATGGAAAAATAAGAAGGAGTGGAATCAAATGATCAGAAAGAGTAAAAGTAATTCATAAAAGTTTAATATAATAATAGATCATATGATAATCTTGTTTGAATGAGAAAAAATGGAATTTGAATTAACATATAATAAATGAATCATACAATGTATAAAATTGATCATATATCATTCATAATAACATAAGTGTTTTAGCATAATGAAATAGATACTACCAGATCATGGAATCATTAAAATGGGGAATAAAGTCAAATAAATAAATATTATTAATATGACAAGTATCACTTCCATAAAAATCACCATATAGTATACCAAGTCTCGTGGTGGATTATTTTTTATATCCATTAAAGTACATATAATGTAATGAGATATAAAAAATGTACAAAATATATTTTGGGGGATATATAATTTTTGTTTCACTAGAAAAATATTAATATGTTCATAATTACATTTTCAATATAAAGAAAATATATGTATATAAAATTCTATATTAATATCCTGACAAAACAATGAATATTAGGCATACTTCCAAGGAAATTATTTATTTCTATTGGATAATACATTTATCATAATATAATTAAGTATAAGGAATTTAAAATATATAGAAAAAATTGAAAAAAATTTAGTAAATTTTTTTTTAAGTCAACTGATTTATGGTTATCTTGTTTTATATCAATCAATCAAGATAATAAAAGTTGGGTATTCACATGAGAAGGACATCAGAGTAAAACTAAACATTTTACATCATGGATAATTATGAATGAAAAAAGATATGAATAACATATATATTCAATATATTTCATTTCCATCACAATGTGAATATATAAGAACATGAATAACGAATCAATGGGTTTTTTTTACCAAGTTGAAAAAAAATTGAATGAATATAAAAAATCTCGTTGAAAAATATAAATAAATTCGATTTATTTTCAAAACATTACAAATTTTAAAATTCTTTGAAAAGGGAATAAAATTAACATTATAAAACAATGGAAAATTGAAATAGTTGAAATATAATGAATAAGTAACAAAATATTAAGGAATGGAATTCATGGGAATATTATTAATAAGAATATTCATTTCAATGATTCAGAATGAATGAAACAATTCACATATGAAGGAAATATTAAATGTATTGATTTTAGTATTATTAAAATAATTTCCGTGATATTTTAATGTGGCCTTAAAAGTTAATTGATGTTTAAATTCTCAGATCTAGATGACACTCAACTCATGCCCCATACATAGTTGGCCCCATAGCATCAAGCGCATTTCCTCAAACCCCAAAGGTTGCCAACAAGAAGTGAGGGCCTATAGTGTGATAGTGGGAAAAACCACACTCTCGTTTGTAGAGTGTAACACAATCAAATAAATAATAAAAAAATTGTGGAAGTAGTAAAACGTATACAATTGGAATAAACATTGTAAGACTGGAAAGATAAA
Source organism: Viscum album (assembly GCA_963277665.1). NCBI lineage: Eukaryota > Viridiplantae > Streptophyta > Magnoliopsida > Santalales > Viscaceae > Viscum > Viscum album. Next base: position 440,888,636 of record OY728158.1, read on the forward strand.
TAATTATGCATCGTTCCATACAAAAGATAGTGCATCATGTATTATGTTCTAAGAAAGAATTAAAAAAAATCACTACAATAGTACACAATATATGTCTCAAAATTTCAAAAGAAACAAAAAGGGATGAGGAAGCATTAGAAGCCTCATTTCTCTCCCATGATATCCTACTCCTAAGAATCACATCAATTACCTATAGCAGGGCACTTTCCCTGATTAGAACCTGCAATCATATAATTTGTTTGGGCACAAGAATATGACCCAAACAGGGTGTGAGAAAAAATCCCATTCAGCAAAAACCCACAGTCTATTCCAATCTGTCAGTTAATATATATAATCGAAAGTGTACAATAGTTAAAGAAGTAGACATTAGGGACTCAAAATAAAGCACAATTGATGTCTCAGAAGACAATTTAAACTTGTATATGTGAATACTGAATCTAAGATTCTGCTTTATCTTGGAATACATTTCATAAGTCATCCATTTCATTAGTCATGCTCCGTGAATTATATAATGTCTCGAGGTCTGGCCTAGGCCTGATAACCCCCCATACAAAAGAAATCATCATATCATGAAATAATAATCATTTAATAATTTTCCAATAGAGTGTGACCTATGTATACCTCAGTTGATTCTAGGTTCACTCGACATTTTAAAATAAGACTCAATGAGCCCAACCACCCTATACATGGATCACTCACAGCCTTTAAAAAAATAACCTCTTAAGACCGTCCAATGTCTTTCAACCGATAAAATTGATCAACCAAGGTATATAAGATGCAATTAGTCACATGATATTGACCTTGTCTTTTAACCGAGCATGTTGCTCATCGATTGAAAATTACCTCTTCTTATCATTTATTTCAATTACACATTCCATCTCAAAAGAAACACATCTGAATTAAACAATCACATTGCTTGAACATATTCAACTCACATGGGCTCAGTTTACATAATAACAAAAAAAATTAAATTAAACTATTATATCGCTAGAAATGGATAAATCACATGGGAAAAACATATAAATAACCTATAATGAAATTCAAACAATCACAAGGCTTAAATAAACTTGTATCTAATGTGGAAAATTCATATGATGATAAATATATTTTTTTAATAACCCATGAATGGGTGTTCATGTCAGGGATTATATGAATTCATTGAAAAACGACCATTAAAGTGAAATGCACCCTTGAGGTGGCCCTAAATACAGTTTCACAGCCGTAAAAATGGTATCAAATTATGAAATTATTTACCTAATAATCAATAATAAATCAAAGTGTTCAGTATTAAATAAACTAACACCCAAAAAGTGGGTGTGCGACACTCTGTCATATATAAACAGCATGACAATTTGAACAAGACACAAGACCACCTATATCATACTCATACAACTCTCCTCATCCATTGTTGGGCTCTAATTCTCCCTATAACCGGGTAGACATACCAAACAGTTATCAATTATTAAACTTAAATTACTAGATAGAGAGAATAAATCATGAAGTGAGGCTCATGAAGAATCTAGAGCATATTTATGGGAATCTAACACATATGTTGGTCATCAAATAGAACATTAAACAATGAAATAGGAGGCCACCCAATCCTTGATTCGCCTGGGTGCGCTGTTCGTTAAACAAAGGGGTAATTTTTTACATTTTTACAGAAATGGAACTACATTCTAATTTAATAAATAAATAAATTACACAACATGTACTTGAGACAACACACTACATCTATACAAATTCATTCCAGACCATAACGTGGCCTTGTACTGGGATTACAGGGTGTGTATCCTTCTATACACAGTGTGTACATTTAAGTACAAGGAATGTAGTTACCAGAAATGTCATGTACCAAGCTTTTATCCATCTCCTCGACCTCTTTTCCCCATTTTATTAAGTATAAAATAAAAATCAAACATCCACAACTCAAGGAAGAACCATGTATATACAAAATTCCCCCATTAAAAAAAATTATCCCAAATTTCCCTTCCAAGGGTGGTGAAGGAAAATCATAGAAAAACTCAAGTCATTCCTATCGTACCTCAGCCTACCTCTCCCAAGTCTCATCATACACTTGACTGTGCTCCCATATCCCCTATACCAATGGAGCAGACCGTCCATAGAGAAGCTTTGTGCTATAATCCACAATACGAATCGGATGATCCTCAAAGGATGCATCTTCTTACAACTCCAGTTTTATGGGTTGAAATGTGTGAGATTGGTCTAAGAAGTAATGTCACAACTGGTAAACATGGAATAAGTCATGCAATTCCCTATACCTATGAGGTAATAGCAATCAATAGGCAACTGACCCAACCCTCTCCAGCATCTCGAATAGACTGACGTATCTCAGAAAAAACCTACACTATCTCTGGATCCCCTTGTGTCCCAACCTTGGTGTGACACATAAAAAAACGTGATCCCCAACCTTGAACTACAAAGGTCTTCTACGGTGTTCTGTGTAAGATTTATAGTGAAACTATGTAGTAGCCATCTATTTCTGAATCTATTAATCCTGCTCAGTGGTCTCTTGGACAAAATGAGGTCCCAACATCGATGACTCTCCATCATCCAGCCAACATAGGGATGATAATCATGCCTTGTTGTACAAAGAGGTAACTACCGCTATCATCTTTTCTAGGTCCACTGATACTCTTGTCTTTGAGATGAAGTTTCCAAGTAAATTGTTCTGATCTATCTATTAGTAGTACTTTGGGATATTATTATATACTTGATGCTCTATTCATGTACTCAAAATTATCTCAAGATGTGTGGCATGGTCATGTTGATTATGAGAACACACTAAGAAATCATCCACGAAAATGAAAACAAATGAATCAAGATAGGTATGGAAAACTCGGTTCATCAGTGCCATAAAAAACATTGGCACATTTGTGATACAGAACATAATAACCAGATACTCATATATCTTGTTCCTTCTATGAAAGGCTTAATGAGGTATGTCTTTAGGTCTAAAATGCACCTTGTGATAACCATATCTCATGTCATTCTTTGAGAAAAAACTAGCTCCCTGGATATGGTAATGTTATTGTCTATCCTTGGTAGTAGATACTAGTTGTTAACCATATAATGGTTTATCTTTCGATAATAATATCATAACATGAGGGTACCATCTACCTTTTTTTAGAAAAAAATGGGAAAACCCCATGGAGAATTACTGGGTCAGATGAAACCCTTAGCCTATGAATCCTCTAGATGCCTCTTGAACTCTTGCAGCTTTGTCAATGCCATTCTATAATGAGGAATGGGTACTGGTGAATCTCCTAGTACTTGGTTGATTGAGAACTCTACCTCAATTACTAGAGGTACACCTGAAATTTTGTCTATGAAGATGCCACTGAAATGGTAAACCACTTGAAGAAAATCCATCTGATGTGTCCCCTAGTCATCTAGATATAAACTATAAATATGTTCTTCATCCCACACAACCCATGATGCTTGGATCCAACTCGGATTTCTTAGACTCCCCACACTACCTTGTTTACAAATAACACACCTCCATGTGGTGTAACAATCACCCTATGGAGATAGAAATTGATAAAGTCTTGAAAGGATACTAACCAGTCCATTCTGAGTATGACATCAATGGTTTTCATATCTAAGAAAAATTGATCCCAAATGAAGTGACATCCACCAATTTAAAGGCAATATCCCTAGCACTATAACACAAATTCCATTCTATTCTATAACCATCTATATAGTTTCATAACATCATTAGAGGTAAAAACAAGGATCCATAGGCTCTCAATAACATGCACATATATTAAACAATGTGAATACCCTCTATCAAAGAGTGAGGAAGAAAAAATATAGGTGACTAGAATAGTACCTATGACTCTAGAAGGTATTGGATCCAACTCATGTTGGGTTTGTTACACTTCATAAGTCTAGACTATATTGCATCCCTAACACACTGCTTGGAAACCCTGAGCTAACCCACCCTGCTGTCACTAGGATCCAGGTTTCTAGATACCACATACACAACCACTAACTCACCCTGAATAGCCTAATGCATTCTTCTTCCCTGACTAGTGAGACGGTGCTAAACCTTCTCTGAAACGTGTAGTTGGTGCAAACCCTCCTCACTAGATGCATGTGGAAACTTCCTACAAAAACTCTATAATTAGACCATCTTGTCAAAACCTCGACACTTGATTGAGTCCATCCAAAAATGATGTCTAGTTTTCCCAATTATGTTTCACTAGAATCACCTCAAATGTCTACTGGATGATGTGGTTTGGTCTCTTTGTGTATGATCTAGATGATGCTGTCTGATACTGGTCAAAACAGTACCAGATCTTAGTGTCGAACCTCCCTAGCTCGTACAACTAGATTCCCTCTCATTCAACATTGAATTTAGTGCCATGTACAATATTGTAGATACAATATTCGTGAGGAAGATATTCACATGCAAGAAGATGTTGACTGAAGACCATCCTTGAATCACCTAGCCTTTGACAGATCATCACCCTTTAGAATAGGTGTTCTGTGTTGGATCTCAGTAAAGCAGGCAGAGTAATCCATAACTTATAGAGCGTCCAGTATTATAAACATAAACTCATGGACTATGAAATCCATTAGCATCTTAGGATAGAAGTAGTCATAGAATACTATCTAAAAATCATTCAATGTTATTTCCTACTGGTGATCTGTCTTTGTGGAAACATCCCAACACCTCTTAGTAGAATCAAGAAGCATATATGTTGCAAGATTGACCCTCCTCTCAGTAATCATCTCAAGATTCTTGAAGATTGATAATATTTCCTCCCATCATGATTCAATAGCATGTGGCCCACCTTCCACGGAAAACATGGGTGGATTTTTCTGTTGTAAAAATAATGTCAGTTATTTCATATATGTGGTATATTGTCGTGCTCTATAAAATGTTTCAATGAACCTCAGAAAACCTTCATAGAAATATGCATCAGCACTAGTGTTTAGAATAATAGCTAGTTCCACAACTAACATGAATGGAAGGTCCACTATTAGAATGTGTCCTACCACCTCCGAGGTATGACCACCACCACCCACCTGGAGTTCTACTGGAGGTCTTCATGGTGGAATTTCTCTGTAAAGTCCAGAACATACACCTAAGTATAATCAAATTCATCATGGTATGTAGTTCAATAGTGAAACAACTAAACCAGATATCAAAAGACACAAATGTTAAGAAAATATGAGTACACTATGTGTAGGGAACATATATGAAGTGTACACTTAAGTCCTTTCATGTTTGTTTACTCCCACCAGAATGGGTGTGTAAAACCCCAAGGCACACGAGGTGTAGGGACCATTCAAATCATGTATACCTATGCTCTTACAAGGTCATGTATCTCCATCGACCTTGGTCATGTAAATGTCCAAGATACATGATGTTTCACACCGACACAAGGTATGTACTCAAGTCTTCCCACATGGACATGTACATTTACATGGCCAGATCCACATGGTTCTACCTATGTAAAACTACACAGGGTTTACATAGGGTACACAATGTGTTCTGATCAAAACTAAATAACATGTGCTCTCTCTCATAGGGCCAAATACATGGTCAAATATTACATGGTGTGTAATTAGAGTACACAAAATGTACATTAAAGGTTATTTTCTTCCCTAATAGAGGAACACATGGCCGATATTCATAGGATGACATGCCATGTTGTCTGGGACTCCAAACAATATGTCTTAAAATCTTCACTGAAAACCCTACTTTTGAAAAATTAACCAATGGTGTGCCAAATTGTGATATGTGGGGGCCCATACATCCAGTGAATCAAAGAATGGAATCCATATATAGCACATAAAAACAAAATCTCTATCCCGTGGATGAAATGTGATCCACCAAATTCTAATACAAGAGGGACCATACTTTGAAAGAACCAAGCATCAGTCATATTAAAACAAAACATGTACCAATACCCCTATATCAATATCCGACATATCTATCACATTACCTATCATAATAGCATCCATATCTATCATAATAGCATGAAATCATTCATGCTCTCTAAATTCCGTGGAAAGAATGAATTTCCTGGGATTTTAAAAAACTACATATATGATGGATGTGATGGAATGCCCTCATCTCATAAGGATGCCAACAATAGAACCATAATGATATTAATAATAACATCCCAAAATAAGTGTGAAACCCAATAGTGAGATCGAATCAAATGTAATAGCTCAAAATCCCAAAAATACAATTTCATTAGAGGTAATCTGGATTGTCCCTGTACATAGGGTAGCTACTCCCCGAAATAGCTAATTACAAAATTCCATTTCCATTATATAATATTCAAATAGTAAAGAAAAGAAGGAAATAAATCCTCTGATACCACATTGAAAAATACTATATTTGGATGCCACTCAACTAGTTCCACATAATCAGTGGGCCACATGGATTCAAGCACATTTCCCCAAACGCTAGAGGCTTCCAAATAGAAGTGAGCGTCTAAGGTGTGATAGTGGCAGAAACTACCCTCATTGGAAAATTGTAATACAACAGAATAAATAATATTACAATAGAGGAAGCAGTAAAAAACATACAACTAGAATTAACAAGGGAAGACAAATAAGATAAATAACCAATCATCGTTCCATACAAAAGATGATTCAACATGTTATATGTTATAATAAAGAAGCCAAAACAAGTGCACTATAGTAATACACAATATATGTCTCAAGAGCACAAAAATACAAAAACATACAAGGAATCATCGCAAGCCACTACTCAATCCCATTCTCTCCAACTCCTATGAAACACTTCATGTACTTGTGGTAGAGCTCTTGCACTGATCAATTCCTGTAATCATTTAATCTATTTGGGCCCAAAATCATGACCCAACTAGTTGTGAGACTATATCAGAGTAGAAAATCACCAAAGGAATATTCCAATCTATTAGTGAATATATATAACATGCAGTGTCTAATAGTGAAAGCAGTAAACATTAGGTACTAAAATGTTTGAACATACGATATCTCAGAAGGCAATGTTAACATGTATAAATGAAGACTAAATCCAATATCGTTTCTTGCCTCGGAAGATGTGCCATAATTCATCCATTTCATTATTCATGTTCTATGAATTATATAATGTCTTGAGGTCTAGTCTAGTCCTGACGATCCATGGTATAAATGTAACAATCAAATCGTGACAGAATAACCATTTTATAATATTCCAATAGAACCCGGCCTCGATATTCGTCAATGGATCCTAGGATCTCTCATCATTTAAAATAAGACTCAATTATCCCTACCACTCAATATGTGGCTCACTCACTACCTTAACATAATTAACCTCTTGATCCCATCCATTTTTTTAACTGATACAGTGTTTCACCCAAGGTATATAAGATGAAGTTAGTCACATGTGCCCAACCTTGTCTTTTAACTGAGACTTTGGCTCACATATTCCTAATTACCTCTTTTTATAATTTAATTCAATGACACATTCAATCTCAAAATAACCACATGTGAATTAAACTATCAAATGTCTTTAACATAATAAACTCATGTTAGATCAGTTTATATAATAACCAACACATGTAAATTAAATTATTACATGGTCAATCAAGGATAACATGCATAGGAAAAGCATATAACAAGCCAATTATGAAATTTAAACAATTACAAGGCATAACACAACAAGTATCTCATGTGTAAAATTTATATATTGATTGGTATATTTTTTTAACAACCCATGAATGGGATTTCATGTCAAGCCTTATAGGAACACCCATGTTTTAGCACTTCATGAAGGTTCGCAACCCTGAATATGCATTCAAATTATGAAATTATATACCTAATCATCAATAGGAAATAACAAGGTTTATTATTCAATCATGTGACACCCTTAAAGTGAGCATGTGGAACTCTAGCATATAAAAACATCATGAAAATTTGGGAAACGTACAAGACCACCTACTTCACACTCGTATGACTCCCCTCATACATCATCAAGCTCTAAATTTCCCTATAACTGAGTAGATCTATAAAATGAGTATAAATAATTGTCCATAAATAACATGATCAAGAGAAGAAATCAATAATAAAGGCTCAATTGGAATCATTATATTACCCAGGGGAATCCAATGCATTTGACAGTGCTTGAATCAGAGATTAGATGATTAAACAGTTGGCCACCCTATCCTCAGATTACCTGGGCACACTGTTTGTTGAATGAAGTGGTGAGTTATGTACGTTTTTACATAAAGAACAATATTTCCCAATTTAATAAATAAAAAATAGAACATGACCTATACATGATATTACATGATTTGTCAATATAAATTCTATCCGGACCATTTCATGGCTGTGTACTGGAATTACATGTTGTATAGCCTTCCATACATGGTGTGAACCTATATGTACACGACTTGTAGTTCCTAGTCACGTCATGTAACATGCCTGTAGTAAAAAAACCCATAAATTACATACATTGTTAATACATTATAATTTAATTATATTTATTACAAAATATAACTAAACCATACTAGGACCATATATGTATAGTGTCTTTCGAAACTAGGAAACATAAACAACTGGTTTATAAATCATCTATGTTGTCTCCTGTTTATTTGATCATATCTAGAATTATTTTTGGAATATAATATTCAATACCCTTCTTCCTGACATAGGGAAAAGAAGCATACAAAAGTGTGAGCTCAAATGCACAGTAATGGTAAACAAATGAAATTTCAATTATATCATATTCTTAAGATCATGACGTTTGAAAATCATATTCTGCATAAGAGGTCAAAATATCATGTCATGGGATAAATCAACGAACAACAATGTAATCCCAATCATCATAAAATAATACATGAAAAATTGTGGCATACACACATAAGCATAGAAAATCATTTCATAATAGTCATGGATCATTGTCAAGACCATCGTAGAGGACAATGTCCATTACTGAACCGAGTTCACTCCACGTTCCAGTCCGGTATCACTAAACTGGATTAACTTATCATTCCATACATGTCTATATCTTGAGATAAAAATCATTACCCATGCATTGTAGGGAGATATAGGTCCCACCCATATCATAATTAAACCATTCTTATGTGTTCCACAAAGTCATAAATCATACATCATAGTATAACCCATGTAATAAAATGGGATTCTTAAACATCATGCCATATTAAGATAAAACGAATTAATAAAAATAATTCCATAATAAAATAATCAAATCAATGTAATAATAGGGGTAAAACCATAACCCTATATCATCTTAGATGGAAAATAATTTTGATAAAACACTTGAACTTAGTTCTTGAGGAAAATATTCTTTCTTCATCAAAAACGTGTCAGACAATTTTAAATTAAAAGAATTTAATTGAAAATAAACTTGAAAACATGTAAAGAAAGCTTACATGGAAAAAATTTCTTATGAAAGCATAAAAATCTGATCATGCTGTATATTTTGAAAAAAAACATTCGTCTTGTACTTTGGTTGGAAAAGTCAAAAAATATCTCATACTGAAAATGAGAAAAGATTCTTTTCATTTTTATTAATAAAAAATCATCAATAGGTAAAATTGAATTTAAAAAATGGTATTAGGATAAAAATAATATTTCAAATTGAGTAAAAATGGATGTGGATGATAAATATTCCCCAATAAATACTGACGTATAAACAATCTCAGATAAAAAAAAGAGATTGTGAGATTTTCCCTTACCTTAGGTGTGATATGCTTTTTACGTATCCAAACCTACTGTATAATGATTTAAATAATTTCATTGACTAGTTATAGAATCGTAGTCGTTGTTATGATATCATATATGGTTATATTCTTATCTATTTATTAGTAACATTTCATTGTTACTCATTATTTGGGTGCTAACAGCTTTATATTCTTATGCATGTTTTGTCAAATATATTCGTATTCCTCTTTTTAGGTTATAGATATATCATTTACATAGTGGTATTAGTATAATATATATCATATTTATTCATTCTATTCATTTATATAATCATTATTAAAGGAAGATCATTTATAATGAATCACATCACATCGTTGAGATGGTAGGCCGTACGTACGAACGAGCGATGATATCATTCCCATGATTGTGGAATTGTATTGAAGTTTATGGTGTATAATATTTCAGAATAAATATTACTTTAAAATAATCATATATTGTAATTTCTTCCATCATTATACCCATCCATGTATGTTGATTATGAAAGTAAATTACACCACGGCGCGGAGATGGTATTCCGTACGTACGCACGCATGGTGACTTAATTTTTTGTAGGATGGATAGAAGGTGAAACAAGGTTATTTAATATTTATAATAAAATATCAGTATATGAGTGATATTGATGTTTTTACTTTATAATGATACAACTAAGGAAGATGAAGTATAAGGAGAAATAAATTTGAAGGAATCGGTAGAAGATATCACCTCTTCCTCAAAGTGCCTCCTTTAAAATTCCTCTTAGGGCAATAGAGTTGGTCTTTTTAGAATACTAGCACCTCTATAATGTATCTAGAGATTTTTAGAAGAGTAATTTGAAGTGTTTGGCTGAGCTTTAAGGTGAAAATTGAGTTAAGAGGAGTGGTAAGGGGTGCCCTTTTATCAGAGAGGAGAGAGGCACTTTTGGAAACCTCCAAAATATTTATTTATAATAAAAACCAACCCCACATAAAAACCTCAAAAATGATTTATCATATAATATGAGATGAGATAAGGTTGTAATATCATCAAACAATAAAATGTTTTGATTTTATTTTAAACCATATCATTTATATTTATCCTTATTTAATCTATTTAATTTTATTTGTGGTAACAATGTTATAAATTTTAAATGGTTTTAAATACTTACTAATGTTTTGTTTATTGTACATAATTGGATACTTTATAACATGTTCGACAATTTAAATTTAAATTTGTATTTTTTTAATATTTTATTATTTTTAAACAATTTAATAATATGTTATTTTCAGAAAATATCAATAGTGTCAATTTTGACACAATTTGTTTATTTGAATTTAAATAAATTCCACACAGAAGATATTTTAGAAACAAAATATTTAATAGATTCCTAACAAGTAATATTAAGCTATAAAATTCATGGAGAAAATGAATTGTGTCTTATAATATTTATTTTTATATTTCTAAAACTATTTATTTTATATTTCTATTAATAAAATAATTACTACAACATTTTAGTATAATTATTTAATACAGTTATTTATTGTATAAAAATTTAAAATAAAATACTATGAAGAAGATAAATTTAATATATTTCATAATAATACTTTTATTTTATTTAATCTTCTAAAAACAAAATTTTAAATGTTATATTTATTAAATTATGAAGGTGACAAGTTGGACATCATACAAAATAAAAATAATATGTGTCATAATCACTTTTATAAGCCTCCAAATTGTACACATGTCGACCCTTGGATGGTTATGGTTTAGATATAGTCCACATTTAAGGTTTGGTCAACTGTTTGGGCCTTTTAAAGGGTAATATTATTTTAATAAAAACTATATTATTTATTTTTCACTAAATAAATGATTTCTGCATCATTAATGTATAAGTTATTAAAGTAATTATATATTTCATAAAAATTAATAATAAATTGCCATGATAAAGAAAAACATTTCATATTTAAAATGAGTATATATAATTGAATTTATATTATGTATAACCATATATTAAAAATAATGTAATTATTAAAGTTTGAGTGAGACGTATTTCACTTTTCTTTAAATAAAATAAATTAATTGTCTTGATCTCATCCATGTGGGATCCAATAGATATAATTAAGACCCAAGAATGTTTTTGGGTAAAATATAATCATCCAATTATATTAAGACAAATTTTAGGGAACTTTTATAATATTATTGGTACCATTAATTACCCAATTTACCTTTAACTATGGTAAACAAAATTTACAGTAGTTACTATTCATAATGCCGAAAAATAAAATTACCATATTAACATAATTTGTATTTACTGATTCCAAATATGTAATCCATTTTTCAAAATTCGAGACACCGAGGTTATAGAACTTTAAATTAAAATTAACCCCATTGTAAAAAAATGGGTTTTTGTTTAAAATATTGCAAAAGATTGAAATGATTTAACCTATTAATTCATTGTAAAAAATTAATGATAATGACATACATTATATTAAATTGTAAAAATATATTATATTTAGACTTTAAAACCATTCAATATTATAATATAACCATATAAATTAACTCGTTGAAAAATTTGTTTTAAATTAATATTTAGTTTATTTTTAATATTCATCAAATTGTGATGTTTATCGGAAAAAATATCATATTTTTAACCAAAGTAAATTTTTATATCCCACTTCCAAAGAAAAGGTTTAAATTGTAATATTAAAATTATTAATGTGCCTAAATCTTAAATTAAAAAGTTGTTTCCATTAAAAGGTGGAAAAACATTATTTTAATATCTATTTGATGAATATCAAAAATATCATTTTAATTATATAACATACATATCATATTAATTTCATTCACTCAAATAACTAATATGACATATAATTGATTTATATTTATCATATTTTTTAAATATAGTTATATTTATTCCCTTTAACATAATAGATATGTTATAACGGAAATTTTATTTTAAGGGCATCTAATAGTTTGTTTAAACTAACAATTGTGTGAAAAACAAGCTACTAAAGAATAAAAATTATTTAAATATTTCATAAAACACATGGGCATTACATTCTATCCCCCATAAACTGAATTTTTCCCTTGAAATTCGTCACATGAAAAAAAACAGATGAGGATACCTCTCCCTCATCATATCCTCAACTTCTCATGTATCTTCTTATAATTGGTGGTTCCTCTATAAAACATTAACCAATTGAGTGGTCTTGTTTTGTTGAAAATTTTCTATATGATCCAGAATCTCTATTTATTGTTCTTCATAAGAATGATCTTTCCCCACCGGTATGACTTCTGAGCTTAGTACATGTGAGGGATCGGGAATGTACTTTCTCAGGAGGGATACATGGAACACATCATGAGCTTGAGAGAGATTCGGTGGAAGCGCTAATCAGTAAGGCTACCTTCCCAACATGATCCCGATTCTGAAAATGGACGATATACCTAGGTCTCAGCATTCCCTTGTTTCCAAATCTAATTACACTCTTCCATGGAGAAATTCTTAAGAACACATTATCTCCCACTTAAAACTCTAGGTCTTTTCTTCGTTTTTCAGCATAACTTTTTTGTCCACTCTGATCTGTTCTTAAATGTTGTTGAATAGATCATACCCTTTCTATCATTTCATTAACAAGATCAGGTCCTAATATGTTTCTTTCCCCAACTTCATCCCAGAAAGAATGGGTTTTTCACTTCTTTCCATATAGGGATTCATAAGGAGTCATCTGAATACTAGAGTGAAAGCTGGTAAAAAAAATCCACCAATGGTATCTGCCGATACCAACAACATTTTAAATGCATAGAGAAAGATCTCAACATGTCATCATGAGTTTGAATTTTCCTTTCAGACTGACCATCTGTCTATGGATGATAAGCAGTGCCAAAACTCAACTATGTATCTAGAGTATACAGAAGACATTGCCAGAATTTTGAGGTTAACCTCAGATCCCGATCAAATATGATGAAATGTGGTGCTCCATGTAATCATACAACTTCTTTTACATATATTCTGGCAAGATGATCTAGTGATAAATCCTTTCTAATAGCAATGAAGTGTGCCGACTTTGTAAGACGATCAAATATAACCCAGATAACATTATTGCATTTGGATGTTTTGAGAAATCTGGTGACAAAATCCATAGTGATGTTTTCCCATTTCCATTCTGGTATGGGTAATGGTTGCAACATCCCCTCAGACTTCTGTCATTCATCCTTAACTTTCTGACAAAACAACCATCGAGGGACATATTCAACAACACCTCTCTTCATGCCATCCCACCAAAGTACTCTTTCAGGTCCATATACATCTTTGTGCTTCTAGGGTGAACAGAGAATGAAGAATTATGAGCCTCATCCAATATTTCCTTAATTAATTCCGGAATGGGAGGAACACAAACCCAATTCTTGATCCTTATTATTTCATCACAATCAATGTTGAATTTAGGAACATTTCTTACCTCCTTTTTTAACTTGAAATATTCTTTCTATTCCTCTTTAATATTTACATGTATATATGGTTAAAAATTTATTTGAGAAAGATAAGAATTTTCCCCTTACGTTATAATTTCATGATCCATCCTTTTCAAATCCACAAATATTGGATCTTTCGTGATCCTCATCATGGATAAGATGGCATGGTCTTGTCAGCTTAATGCATCTACCACCTTGTTTTCTTTCCCAAGGTTGTAATGTATGGAGGATTTGTTATCTTTAATCAACTTCATCCGTCTTTTTGGGTGCATATTCAGCTCCTTTTATGTGAAAATATAATTTAAACTTTTATGATCAGTAAAAATATCACACCTTTCACCATAAATATAATGCCTATATATTTTTAATTCAAATATTATGACAGATAACTCAAAATCATGAGTTGAGTAATTTTTCCCATGGATTTTTAACTGTCGTGAGGCATAAACTATCACAATATCATTTTTCATGACAATAGACCACAATCCCTTCTTGGATGCATCACTATAGATCACAAACCATTCTCCACTACAAGTCAGTGTGAGCACAGGTGCACTCGCTAACCTTTTTTTAAATCCTTGAAATTCTCTTCACCCTCCTCCATCTAAACGAACATAACTCTTTTTCAAGTCAACCTGGTGAGTGGATTAGATAATCGTGAATAATCTTTCAAAAAACATTGATAATATACAGCCAAACTAAGAAAACATCAGATCTCAGTTACTATTGTTGGTCTTGACCAATTTTCAATAACCTCTGTTTTTTCTGAATCAGTATATATCCCCTCTCTTGACATTATGTAACCCGAAAATGAAACTTTTTGAGCCCAAAATTCAGACTTGGAAAATATGGCATAAATCTTCTCGTTTCTCAAGGTCTTCAATGAAATTGTTAAATCATCTTCATTTTCTTCCTTGCTCAATGAATAGACAAGAATATCATCTATAAAGAATACCACAAAATGGTTATGATAGTCTTTGAAGACTCTATTCATTAGAACCATGAAGATAGTAGGGGAATTAGTAAGACCAAATGGCATCACAATGAATTCATAGTGTCAGTACCTTGTACAAAATGTTGTCTTTGTTATATCTTCCTTTTTGAACCTTAATTGATGATACCATGAATGAAGATCAATATTGGAAATGTATTGACCTCCGCATAGTTGGTGAAATAAGTCATAAATGTGTGGGAGAGGATATTTGTTCTTAATAGTGGTCTTTTTAAGTTATCGATAATCAATGCAGAGTCGCATTGACCCATCTTTATTTTTAACAAACAGAACAGGTGCTCCACACGGTGATGCACATGGGTGTATGAATCCATTATCAAGATTCTCTTGTGGTTGCTTCTTCAATTCCTACTACTCAATTGGGGCCATTCTATATAGTGTCATTAATATGGGCGAAGTACCCAGTATGAGTTATATTGAAAACTTGACTTCATGATTTGGTGGAATACCATATTATTATTCTGTAAAGACATCATCAAACTCTCGTATAATGGGAATATTATTAATCACGAGTATCTCACCAACCATTTGAGGTAAATAACCTTCATTTATTGGAATCAAGACCCATAAGATGGAATAAATTTCCACTGGAAGGTTATATTCATCCTTACTTCGATAGATGATCATAGATTGATCTGGAATATGAAATATAACTTCCCTTCATTATCAATATATATGATCTCCATATAAGTAAAGCCAATCCATTCCAAAAATCGCATCAAATTCCATTATAAGAAGGATCACAAGATTTGTAGGATCACATTCCCACAAATATCAATTGAAGAAGAATTATAAACTTTTGATGCAACCGTCGTTCCATTAGAAGTTGTCCCAAATAACTCAACATCTAATTGTTGAGGTAGTATAGAGATATCCTTAGAAACATTTTTAGAAATAAAAGACTGGTTCGATCCATAATCAAATAAAACATTTTCTACTTTAGAGTGGATGGTAAGTGTTCATTACACAACTTCGTTATCGTACTCCACATCGATGATAGAAATTGCATGTGACTTTCCTTTTTCTTTATCCTTAAGTGTTTTTTGACGTCAATCAACATCAACAACACTTGAAGTAGAGCATTGATTGGAATAATATTCCATTTCCTTGAAATTGTAACACTAAAGTGTAGGAGGTGAATTCTGTGTAGCCTTTTCTCTGTTCGCATCATTAGATATCTTTTTCCCATCACTACAGCATTCAATTGCCTGATGACCTTGTTTTACAAATTTAGATCATTTACATGTACCTTTAAGACAATTCCCTCCATGTTTCTTTCCACACATTCAGCATAAGGGAAACTCATATTATTTTTAGTGTGGTCATTATATTTTCCTTTGAATTCTAATTTCCTCTTCTTATCAAACCAATATGACTGGTGGGTCACTCCAATATCCATCTCAACCTTGAGTGCACATCGAAACATTTCATTGTAGACATTGATTTCCCTTATGGATAACACTCGTTAGAGACTTGGTTTTATGCCCCTAAAGAATCGATTGATTTACTCTCAGGTTGGAAAATAATTCTGGAACCGTTCCATGCACGTCTTGTAAAATTTGCTTCATAGGTACCAGTGGATTCATCACCCTTTTTCATTAGTTCATGAAAATCCTTCTCCATATTTTTTCGGAGAATATGAGGGAAGTAATTATTGAAAAATAATTTCTTGAACTCATCCCATTATAGGGACTCAATTTCATCTCTTTTCCTCATATTCTTGATAATATTACACCATTGATTAGCTTTTCCTTTGAAACAATATACTACTGAGATGACATAATCATTTTCCGAACATTGTAGAACTATAAATATATTTTCAGTGGTACTAATCTATTATTTATCTACTAATGGATCAGAAGTACCGCTGAATGAAGGTGGACGCCACCTCGTGAAAGATTCAACAGAATATTGCTCCTTATTTTTCTCATTTGGAAGTCCTGCATGATTCATAGCTTGAGAACGTTGTGTGAGAATGTCTACAAGGTTTTTCATTCCAGATCCCATAATGTTTGGTTTCTCAGGGGGACAAACATTGCATTCCCTGGTGTAACACCCTGAGACTTTATGAAAAATATTATTTTTAATTTAATTAATTTCTTGGGTTGTACGCTACACCAAAAGGAGCTTACAAAACACGCATCCCTGACTTTCCTTGCATTACACGCATTCGCGACCTTCTTCGATAGCGTGTGTAGTACACAATACCGAGTTTCACTAAACGAGATATTATTATAATATTATTATGAACTAGCCGTTATGAATAGTAACACCCACTTTTTGAAATTTTATAAATTTTATCACTCAAAAAGGAATTCATTTTTGGATTCGGAATATCGAAATTATCTTAGGGTGAAATTTTGGTACATTTCGGATAACTTTCATATTCTGATGAATACTGAAAATTACTAAATTATAATTAAAAACAACTTTTTTAATCAAAATAATTAATAGTGATAAATTATTAATTTGAGTGGTATTAAAGTATATTTAGAATATATTTTTACAATTTAATACAATTTTGGTCATTGGATGTAATTTCACATTTAAACCAGACATAAACAAGTGTCAATCTTTTGATAGTTATTATCTCTAAAGAACACGATATTTGTTTTGACGACGGTAATTAATTTTTAAATTAATTAATGCAACTGATATGTTTTGAGTTTGGTAAAATAGAAATCATTTTTTAATTCATAATAACAAATATAGCTTAGCCTTAATTTATGGTATTTTTCTGGAAACATTCAATTTTTGATGAATAGTGAAAACACTAGGTTACTATTTAAAAACTGACTTTTTATTTAAATAATTATTTATTTAAATTTATTTTAGGTAAAAATTAATACATAATACCTATATAAGTTCAATGTAACTCATTGGAGTAATTTTATAATAATTTTAGATATATAAAAATTTTATTAAACTTTTCACCGTCTTTTACCCACCTCCTAGGAGAATTTACGAATTTACATAAAACATAATTTTACCGCTTCTGTGAGAGGAATTTCAAAAATCCTAGAGACACGGTTGAGGTCTGTAAGTAAAATGTGGTTCAATGAGATGAAAATAATTGTTGGTGAATAGTAACTTTTTACTTTTATTTACCACGGTTAAAAGTAAATAGGGAAATTAAGAGTAAAAATGATATTATTATTATCCTAACATATGTCCTAATTCTATTGGATAAGTTTAATTCGACAAAAAACAACCTTAGGAATAAAATATGACTATTTAGGCCCACTTGGATTAGATAAGGACATTTATTATTAATTTATTTAAAGAAGGGTAAAAATAGTTAAAATCAACATTTAATAAGTAAATCATTTTTAATATAGGGTTATACATAAGATAAATTCGACTATAAATATTCATTAGAAATCTAAAAATATTTCCTACATAATCGTATTTTATTTGTAATTTTTAGACATTAAATAATTTAATTTATTTATGATACAATGATGATGCAGAAATTATCTTATTAATGAAATATTGACATAATTGATGTTATAAATACCCCAATAATTGTAATTTGAGACCTTTTATGAATTACACTAATTTTATAGGTTAATATTACATGATATTATTGATTCAATTAACTTTTTTCGAATTAATAATTCTGTAATGATTTTTACAAAAATCAATTACTAAATAGATTCAAAATTGACATAAAATAGTTTTTTAAAAAATATTATATTATTAATTGTTATTATATTCCTAAAAATCTAAGGTTAGGCCAAGATACTTATATCATGATAGTTTTATCATTAATGGACCACATGGGGCTCGCTTGGATGTATATGGTATGTTTATTAACTATATAATATAAAAATACAAAGTGACATGGTAAATGTCAATCTAATTAACTAAGAGTTAAAACTAAAAGATAAGGTTAATATAATGACCGAAACATGTCTAAATTATATTGGATGAGAGGATTTAGACCCATACCCACCTTATCTTCTAAATATATCAACTTGGAGCTATTAAAAACCTAATTTGACTTTATTATAAAATAATATTTTCAGTTATTCCAAAGGTGCCCCTCTCCTCCCTTATAAAAGGGCACCTCCTCCCTCTTTTCCTCACACCACTTTGAGCCTTCATGCTCGGCCAACCCCTGCCAAATTATCTTCTCCACTTACCTAGAAAAATCCTAGAGGTCCTGGTCTTTTTCAAAGACCAATTTTAGTTCCCTAAGAGGAAGTCTCAAACAGGCGCTTCAAAGAAGAGGTATTGTCCGTTACCGATTCATTCAACTTTATTTATTCTTCCACTTCTTCTTATTTAGATGTTTCATTATGGAGTAATAACATCAGTATCAACCATATACTTATATGTTATTATAAGTATGAAAAACCCCTCTTTCACCATCTATCCATCCTATGGAAAACGAAATCACTGCGCGTGCGTACGTACGGAATACCGTCTCCACACCGTGGTGTAATCTATTTTCCACCACCACCTTACTTGGATGGGTATAATTGTGTAAATAATAACTATATATGATTATTGTAAAGTGATATTGATTATGAAATATTATATATACACTCCATTACAATTTCACAATCATGGGAATGATATCATCGCACGTGCGTATGTATGGAATACCGTCTCCACGATGTGATGTGACTCTTTCTATATGATCTTCAATCCATAATGATTATATAAATGAATTTAATGAATTAATATGATATATATTACACTAATGAAATTCTGGAAATGAGGTATCTATCACCTAAAAAGAAGAATAAGAATTTATTCGACAAAACATGCATAAGAACAAAAAGTAATAAACACCGGAATAAGAAGTAGTAATGAAATATTACTAATAGGAAGCTAAGAATATAACCATATATGATATCATAAAAATAATTATGATTCTGGAATAATTCAATAACATTATTTAAATCATTATACAGGAGGTTCGGACACTTACGAAGCAAATCAGACCTAAGGTAAGGGACAATCTCGCAAATCTCAATTTTTCTCCGAGGTTGTTTATACTTCAGAATTTACTGGGGTGGTATTTTATCATCAAAATCCATGTTTTCTCAATATTTAATATTATTTACATCCACCTACAATTTTTTAAATCCAATTTTACCCTTAGGTGAGTTTTTAGTAAAAGATATGAGAGGAATCTTTTGTCGTTTTTCATACGAGGTACTTTTTGACTTTTCCGACAAAAGTACGAGAAGAATATTTTTTTAACTTATACGGAATGAATGGATTTTTAAAACACTATTTCCAAGAACCTTCCTTTACAATTTTTCAAGTTTATTTTTAATGAACTTATTTTAGTTTAGAATTGTATAACATGTTAAGAAAAGAAAAGTGTTTTTGAAGTAGAAAGGATATTTTCCTCAAGAATGGAGTTCAAGTGTTTTATCAAAACTATTTTCCAACTAAGATAATATAGGGTTCTGTTTCTATCCCTATTATTACATTGATTTGACTATGTTGTGATGGAAATATTTTTATGAATTCCTTTATCATATATTAATTGTTTTATGATGTCACGATGTTTAAGATTCCCATTTTTTTATTACATGGGTTATGCAATGATGTATGGTTTATGATTTTGTGGCACACATAATAATGGTATCCTTATGAGATGGGAGGGAACTATATCTCTCTCCAATGCATTGGGTAATGATTTTATATCTCTTGAGATATAAATGGTTGTAATGGCAGGTTAAACCGGTTCAGTGAAACAGGACTGAAACGAAGAGTGAACTCGGTTCAGAAATGGACTTTGTCCACTAAGATAGTCTTCGAAATGAGTCTTGACTAATAAGAAATGATTCTCTATGATTATGTGTGTATGAAACAAAGTTTAATGTTTTATGTTATGATTATTGGGATTACATTTCACTACTATGATTTATCCCAAGTTATGAAATTATGATCTCTTTTGCAGGTTAAGATTTATAAAAGATATGTTCTTATGTATATGATGTGATTGATATTTCATTTATACCCATACTGAGCATTTTAGCTCACCCTTTTTATGTTTTATTCTCCCCCTTGATAAAAAGAAAGGTTTTTAGGTAAGGAAATAAAAAGTGGAAGATCTTTATGGGAGATGTTGAAGATCTTTCACCATGATTAGAAGATTACATTCCAAGTTTCCAAAGACACTAAACTATTACGGTCCTTGTGTGTTTGTTTTTGTTATGTATTAAGTATTCCGTAAAATTAATGTAATGTCCATGTACATCAAGCTTCGGGTCACTACAGTTGGTATTAGAGGAAAGGTTTAGTCAACCTTTTGAAACTTGGATGCGAGAACTTTAGTGAGATCCCTAGAGATATTTCTAAGGTAAGTCTAGGGATTTCTCTAAGGTTAAGTATAAGTGTAGGTTATAGTCCTAGAATTACGGTAACGATCTTAGAATTAAACAAAAGATGTTATATATTTAAGGTACTCTCCCTTTATTATGTTGTTTTCCCTAGCATGATTTTTGCCTCTCACACTATTCTTTTTGGGTTTTAGATGATAGCTGGAACCCGAAGGAACCGTGTTGATCAATGCAATGGACAATGCAATGATTGTCCTCCTGAACAAACAAATGTTATGGGAGATGGAGTGAAAAATATTATTGCTATACTTACACAAGCTATGAATCATTCTGGACTTCCAATTGAGTAGAGAAGGGAACAATATTTTATTGAGTCCTTCATGAGGCAATGTTCACCTTCTTTCAGTGGGTCTTCTGATCCCCTTGTTGCTGAACAATGGATCAGTACCACTGAAAAGATATTCTCAGTTCTTCAATGTTCTGAACATGATAAAGTCATCTTTTTAGTATATCGTTTGGAAGGTGAAGATGATCAATGGTGGAATCTTATCAAGAATACGAGGCCAAGAGATAAAATTGAGTCTATGGAATGGGACGAGTTCAAGAAATTATTTTTCAATTAGTACTTCCCTTGTATTCTTCGAACAAATATGAAGAAGGAGTTTGTTGAACTAAAGAAAAAGGATGATGAATCTGTTGGTGTATATGAAGTGAATTTTACAAGGCTTTCAAGGTATACATTTGGCTTTATCATCCAACCTGAAAGTAAAGTTGATCGATTCTTAAGTGGCTTAAAACCAAATCTTCGAAGGGAATTACCTATAAGATACTTCAGTAGCTATGAAGAAATTGTGCATTGTGCTATCAAGGTAGAAATGGAAGTTGGTGTTACTTATCCATCTCATAGTTTTGACAAGAAACAAAATATGGAGTTCAAGGAGAAATCTCAGAATAATGGTGAAAATAAGATGAATGTTTCCTTATGCTCAAAGGGTGGAATGAAGCATGGTGGAGGTTGTCTTAAAGGGACTAGAAAATGTATTAAGTGTGGGAAAGAAGGTCATCGAGCAGCTGAGTGTTGAAGTAATGGAAAAAGGGTTTCTAATGATGTGAATAAACAAAAGAATTCAAAGAACACACCACCAACACTTCAATGCTTCAAGTGCAAGGAAATGGGGCATTATGCTAATAAATGCCCTAATCCAAGGGTCAGTGATGATCGACATGAGCAACCACTTAAGACAATGGACAAAGGGAAGTCACATGCAATCAATATTGGCGATGTTGAATATGACAACGTTGTGGTGGAATGATTAAGTGTTTATGTAATGGGATTCCAAAATAATGTTGTATATAGTATCGTGGAATATTGGAATATTTATGTATTGGTTTATTGAGGTTTTCAATAATTGTATGGTACCGGTAACCATGGAAAGTGATTGAGATATTTTTCGAAAAAAGATTATATGAGGATAATGAAGGGATAAGGAGAAAATGAAATGTTTGAAAGTATTCAAGAGCTCATGAATGATATAAGAAAATAGTTATATCATGGTTTGAGGTTTTGGTATGTGAAAAGAGTTAACTTTTGACAACACTCATGTTTTCACTAAGATTCAATGGGTATTCATTTTTCAAGAGAATACATGATTAAGGCCTTCGAATGTTTGGAATGTGACCAAAAAGACATATCTAATGATATATGTGGATCAATTATGGTATTAACATGCTTGTTATATGAACTCTTTGATAATCGTTTTCACTATAATATGTTATTGACATCAGTATTTTGGATAAGCCTAAAGATTGGAATCGATTATGTTGGAAATAAGTTAGTATTGTTTATGGATAGAAGTTTTTTCGATAATATTGATGGGATGTTATTGTAATGTAGTTTTAGAAAAAGGACAACCTGTAGGATGGGTGACAGCCCATCGCGTCGGACAAGGCTGTGGGAATCGAACCCACAACCGATGTGCGACTGGCCTTTATCTCCTACCACTAGCCTACAGGAAGTCCCTGTTTAGTAGAAACTAGTTTTATTATATTAAGCAGTATGATATATGAAGTATAGGTCCATTTTAGGAACCATATATGATTAATCTCACTATAGATGGACTTATGTATTTTTTTTATAAACTTTCTAACCTTTTGTTTGAGATAGATGGAATGACCCAGCATTCTATCACATGATCTGCTAACACATCACGAATGATAAATTCAACTTCATTTCATTAAAAGATGAAGTGGAAATTGTCCAAAGAACGACCAACGGTGAGACTGTACCAAAATCACGAATGTATTTCTTCTAATTCCAATTTCATCAACTTTAGGGAAATGATCTTGAAAACCAAAAATGTTGTCCTAGTACACTTATATATGATGAATCATATGGTACCTTAGATAGTCACAAATTTATGGCTTTGTGATTGTTGGATTTTTCATAGCCATGTTCTCTACCACTCTCCATTAGAACATGACGGTTAGATTTTTCTTCCATATCCATATTTTCAACAATGTTCTCCTACGTGGAAACCCAGTGATGAGTTAATTTGGGTAACCGTTATGTTTCATACTTTAGTTTTTAATTCCATGTTTTGGTAGTCCTTTTTACGATGTGGGTTTCTATTAAATAAACTTTCGAGTAGTAAACCATTTATATCCCCGACGAATTTCGAGGTCGAAATTCATTTTAAGGGGGGTAGAATGTAACACCCCAAGATTTAATGAAAAATATTCTTTTTAATTTCATTAATGTCTTGTGTTTTACGCTACACCAAAAGAAGCTTTCACAACATGAATCCCTATCTTTCCTTACATTACACGCAATCGTGACCTTCCTCGATAGCGTGTGTAGTACGCAATACCGAGTTTCACTAAACGAGATATTATTATAATATTATTATGAACTAGCCGTTATGAATAGTAACACCCACTTTTTGAAATTTTATAAATTTTATCACTCAAAATGGACTTTGTTTTTGGATTCGGAATATCGAAATTAGCTTAGGGTGAAATTTTGGTACTTTTCAGATAACTTTCATATTCTGATGAATAGTGAAAATTACTAAATTTTAATTAAAAACAAATTTTTTAATCAAAATAATTAATAGTGATAAATTATTAATTTGAGTGGTATTAAATTATATTTAGAATATATTTTTACAATTTAATACAATGTTTTTCATTGGATGTAATTTCACATTTAAACCAGACATAAACAAGTGTCAATCTTTTGATATTTATTATCTCTTAAGAACTCGTTATTTGTTTTGACGATGGGATTTAATTTTTAAATTAATTAATGCAACTGATATGTTTTTAATTTGGTAAAATAGAAATGATTTTTTAATTTAAAATATCAAATATAGCTTAGGCCTAATATTTGGTATTTTTCTGGAAACTTTCAATTTTTGATGAATAATGAAAACACATGGTTACTATTTAAAAACTGAGTTT
Source organism: Viscum album (assembly GCA_963277665.1). NCBI lineage: Eukaryota > Viridiplantae > Streptophyta > Magnoliopsida > Santalales > Viscaceae > Viscum > Viscum album. Next base: position 440,913,566 of record OY728158.1, read on the forward strand.
TTATATAAATAATTATTTATTTAAATTTATTTTATGTCAAAATTGATACATGATACCCATATAAGTTCAATTTAATTCATTGGAGTAATTTTATAATAATTTTAGATATATAAAAATTTTATTGAACTTTTCACCGTCTTTTACCCACCTCCTAGGAGAATTTACAAATTTACATAAAACATAATTTTACCGCTTCTATGAGTGGAATTTCAAAAATCAGAGAGACATGGTTGATGTATGTAATTAAAATGTGGTTCAATGAGATGAAATTAATTTTTGGTGAATAGTAACTTTTTACTTTTATTTACCACGATTAAAAGCAAATAGGGTAATTATGAGTAAAAATGATTTTATTATTACCCTAGAACATGTCATAATTCTACTGGATAAGTGTAATTACACCAAAAACAACCTTAGGAATAAAATATGACTATTTAGGCCCACTTGGATTATATTAGGACATTTATTATTAATTTATTTAAATAAGGTTAAAAATAGTTAAAATCAAAGTTTAATAAGTAAATAATTTTTAATATTGGGTTATACATAAGATAAATTCGACTATAAATATTCATTAGAAATATAAAAATATTTCCTACATAATGGTATTTTATTTGTAATTTTTTGACATTAAATAATTTAATTTATTTTTGATACAAAGATGATGCAGTAATTATCTTATTAATGAAATATTGACATAATTGATGTTATAAATACCCCAATAAATGTAATTTGAGACTTTTTATGAATTACACTAATTTTCTAGGTTAATATAACATGTTAGTATTGATTTAATTAACTTTTTTAGAATTAATCATTCTATTATGATTTTCACAAAAATCAATTACTAAATAGTGTCAAAATTGACATAAAATAGTTTTTAAAAAATATATTATATTATTAAATGTTATTATATTCCTGAAAATCTAAGGATCGGCCAAGATACTGATATCATGATAGGTGTGTCCTTAATGGACCACTTGGGGTTCTCTTGGATTTATATGGTATGTTTATTAACTATATAATATAAAAATACAAAGTGACATGGTAAATGTCAATCTAATTAACTTAGAGTTAAAACTAAAAGATAAGGTTAATATAATTACCTAAACTTGTCTAAATTCTATTGGATGAGATGATTTCGACCCATCCCCACCTTATCTTCGAAATATATCAATTTGGAGCTATTAAAATCTGAATGTGACTTTATAATAAAATAATATTTTTAGTTATTCCAAAGGTGCCCCTCTACTCCCTTATAAAAGGGAACCTCCTCCCTCTTTTCCTCACACCACTATGAGCCTTAAAGCTCAGCGAACCCCTACCAAACTTTCTTCTACACATCCCTAGAAACATCCTAGAGGTCCTGGTATTTTTCAAAGACCAATTTTAGTGCCCTAAGAGGATGTCTCAAAGAGGCGTTTCAAATAAGAGGTAATGTCCGTTACCGATTCATTCAACTTTCTTTCTTCTTCCACATATTCTTCTTTAGTTGTTTCATTATGATGTAATAACAACAGTATCACCCATATACAGATATGTTATTATAAGTATGAAACAACCCTATTTCACCATCTATCCATCCTACGGAATATGAAATCACCGCGCGTGCGTACGTACGGAATACCGTCTCCACGCCGTGGTGTAATCTGTTTTCCACCACCACCTTACTTGGATGGGTATAATGGTGTACATAATAACTATATATGATTATTTTAAAGTTATATTGATTCTGAAATAGTATATATACACTCCATTACAATTTCACGATCATGGGAACGACATCATCGCTCGTGCGTATGCACGGAATACCATCTCCACGATGTGATGCGACTCGTTCTACATGATCTTCATTGAATAATGATTATATAAATGAATTGAATGAATTAATATGATATATATTACACTAATTCCATTCTGTAAATGAGGTATCTATAACCTAAAAAGAATAATAAGAATTTATTCGACAAAACACGCATACGAACAAAAAGTAATAAACACCCAAATAACAAGTAGTAATGAAATATTACTAATAAGAAGCTAAGAATATGACCATATATGATAAAAGAAAAATAATTATTATTCTGGAATAAGTCAATAACATTATTTAAATCATTATATAGGAGGTTTGGACACTTACGAAGCAAATCAGACCTAAGGTAAGGGACAATCTCACAATCTCAATTTTTATCCGAGGTTGTTTATAATTCAGAATTTACTGGGGAGTATTTTATCATCCACATCCATGTTTCCTCAATATGTAATATTATTTCAATACACCTACAATTGTTTAAATCCAATTTTACCATTCGGTGTGTTTTTAGTAAAAGATATGAAAAGAATCTTTTGTTGTTTTTCGTACGAGGTACTTTTTGACTTTTCCGAAAAAAGTACGAGAATAATGTTTTTTTAACTTATACAGAATGAATGTATTTTTGAAACATTATTTCCAAGAAGATTCCTTTACAAGTTTTCAAGATTATTTTTAATTAACTTCTTTTAGTTTAGAATTATATGACATGTTAAGAAATGAAAAGTGTTTTTGAAGTAGAAATAATATTTTCCTCAAGAATGGAGTTCAAGTGTTTTATCAAAATTATTTTCCATCTAAGATAATATAGAGTTTTGTTTCTATCCCTATTATTACATTGATTTGACTATGTTGTGATGGAAATATTTTTATGAATTTCTTTATCTTATATGAATAGTTTTATGATGTCACGATGTTTAAGATTCCCATTTTTTTATTACATGGGTTATGCAATGATGTAAGGTTTATGATTTTGTGGCACACATAAGAATGGTATCATTATGAGATGGGTGGGACCTATATCTCCCTCCAATGCTTTGGGTAAAGATTTTATATCTCATGAGATAGACATGGCTAGAATGGCAGGTTAAACCGGTTCAGTGAAACAGGACTAAAACGAGGAGTGAACTCGGTTCAGAAATGGACTTTGTCCACTAAGATAGTCTTGGAAATGAGTCTTGACTAATAAGAAATGATTCTCTATGATTATGTGTGTAGGGCAAAAAGTTTCACGTTTTATGTTATGATTATTGGGATTACATTTCACTGCTATGATTTATCCCCTGTTAGGAACTTATGATCTCTTTTGCAGGTTAATATTTCCAAAAGATATGTTCTTATGTATATGATGTGATTTATATTTCATTTGTTTACCCTTACTGAGAATTTGAGCTCACCCTTTTTATGTTTTATTTTCCCCCAGGATTAAAATAAAGGTTTTTAGGTAAGGAAACAAAAAGTGGAAGATCTTTATGGGAGATGTTGAAGATCTTTCACCACGATTAGAAGATTACATTCCAAGTTTCCAAAGACAATAAACTATTACGGTCCTTGTGTGTTTGCTTTTGTTATGTATTAAGTATTCCGAAAAAGTAATCTAATGTCCATGTACATCAAGCTTCGGGTCTCTACACCTGGCATATTCAGCATTAACATAGTTCCTTCGCATTCTAGCCATTGTCTAAAACCAAAAAGCATAGTTTGAACAACACTAATTACAACAGGAAAATCACATAGTCAAGAATAAAATTTCACACTTTAGGTCTTATCATAGGTTATTCATGGCTATTTCTAAAACAATAGGAGTATGTTTTATGCTTAGACATATCCTAAGGGTTCTTACTAAGGCATTTACATCCTAGTTTCCAAAGGTTAAATATACCTTTCCTCTGATACCAACTAAAACAACCCATACATTACATACATTTTTAATACTTCATAATTGATTTATATTTATTACAACATATAACAAAACCATGGCAGTACCATATAGGTATAGTATCTTTAAAAACTGGGAAACATAAAGAACTAGTTTATATATCATCTATGTTGTATCCCATTTATTTGATCATATCTAGACTGATTTTTGGAATATCATATTTAATACCCTTCTTCCCAACCTGGGGAAAAGAAACATAAAAAAAAGGTGAGCTCAAATGCTCAGTAAGGTTAAACAAATTAAATGTTAATCATATAATATTCATAAGATCATAACATTTGAAAATATTATCCTTCACAAGAGGTCATAATATCATGTCATGGGATAAATCATAGAACTGAAATGTAATCCCAATCATCATAAAATAAGACATGAACCTTTGTGTCATACATGAATAAGCATAGAAAATCATTTCATATTAGTCATGGCTCATTGCCAAGACCATCGTAGCAGACAATGTCCAATACTGAACCGAGTTAACTCCTCATTCCGGTCCTATATCACGGAAACAGATTAACTTGTCTTTCCAGCTATGTCTATCTCATGAGATACAAATCATTAACCAATGCATTGGAGGGAGATATAGGTCCCACCCATCTCATAACGAAACCATTATTATGTGTGCCACAAAATCATAAATCATACATCATAGCATAACCCATGTAATAAAATGGGATTCTTAAACATCATGCCATCATAAGATAAAAGGACTTCATAAAAATAATTCCAATAGAACAAAATCAAATCAATGTAATAATAGGGATAAAAACAAAAACCAGTACCGTCTTAGATGGAAAATAATTTTGATAAAACACTTGAACTTAGTTCTTGAGGAAAATGTCCTTTTTTCATCAAAAAAAAGTCACACAATTTTAAATTAAAATCAGTTAATTGAAAATAAACATGAAAACATGTAAAGGAAGCATACATGGAAATAATTTCATATGAAATAATAAAACATCACTCATGCCATAAAAGTTAAAAAAATTCTTCTTCTACTTCAGTATATTGAAGTCAAAAAGTATCTCGTTGTGAAAACGAAAAAATATTCTTTTCCTTTATTTTAATAAAAACACATCAACTTGTAAAATTATATTTAAACAATTGTAGGAGGATAAAAATAGTATTACGTATTGAGGAGAAATGGTTGTAGATGATAAATATTCCCAATTAAATACTGAAGTATAAACAATCATAGATAAAAAATGAGATTACGATATTTTCCCTTACCATAGGTCTGATATGCGTTATACATATCTGATCCTCCTGTATAATGATTTAAATAATGTAATTGACTTAATCCAGAATCATATTAGTTGTTATGATATCATATATGGTCATATTCATGTATATTTATTACTAACATTTCATTGTTACTCGTTATTCGGTAGTTACCTGCTTTATATTCTTATGCATGTTTTGTCAAATAAATTCTTATTCCAATTTATAGGTTATAGATATATCATTTAAAGAATGATATTATTATAAAATATATCATATCTATTCATACAATTAATTTATATAATCATTCTTCAATGAAGATCAGGTAGAATGAATCGCATCATATCATTGAGATGGTAGGTCGTACGTACGCACGAGCGATGATATCATTCCCATGATTGTTGAATTGAATTGAAGTGTATGGTGTATAATATTTCAGAATAAATATCACTTTAAAATAATCATATATAGTAATTTATTCCACCATTATACCCATCCAAGTATGTTGGTGATGAAAAAAATTACACCACGGCGTGGAGACGATATTCCGTACGTACACTCACGCGATGATTTCATTTTTCGAAGGATTGATAGAAGGTGAAATAGGGTTGTTTAATATTTATAATAACATATCAGTATATGAGTGATACTTATGTTATTACTTTATAATTAAACAACTAAATAAGATAAATTATAAGAATAAATAAATATTAAAGAATCGGTAGAAAATATCACCTCTTCCTCGAAGTGCCTCCTATAAAATTATTCTTAGGGAACTATAGTTGGTCTTTTGATAAGACCAGCACCTCTATATTGTATTTTATAGGATGAAAAGAGTAATTTTTAGGGTTTTTCTGAGCTTGAAGGCTCAAAATATTTTGAAGAGGAGTGGGAAGGGGTGCGCTTTATAAGAGAGGAGAGGGGCACTTTTGGAAACCTCAAAAATATTAATTTATAATATAAATAAACCCCACATAAAAACCTCAAAAATTACTCATCTTCAAAGATGAGATGCGATAGGGTTGTAATATCATCAACCAATAAATTTTCTATATGTTTTGATTTTATTTTAAACCTTATCATTTTGATTTATAGTTATTTAATCTATATAATTTTTTTGGTAATAATGTTATAAATTTTAAATGGTTATTAATACTTACTTCTGTGTTGTTAATTGTACATAATTGGACACTTTTTGATATGGTTGACCATATAAATTTTTATTTGTAATTTATAAATATTTTTGTGATTTTTAAACAATTTAATAATATGTTATTTTCATAAAATATCATTAGTGTAAATTTTGATAGGATTGGTTTATTTGAATTTAAATAAAATCCCCACAAGAAGCTATTTTCAAAAAAAATACTTAATATATTCCTAAAAAATATTATTCATCTAGAAAATTCGTGAAGAACATTAATTATTTCATATAATATTTATTTTCATATTTTAAAAACTATTTATTAGATATTTATCTTCATAAAATAATTAGTACAACATTTTGGTTTAATAATTTAATATACTTATTTTTTTCATAAAAATTAAAAATTAAAAAATAAGATGAATATAAATCTGATATATTTCATAATAATTCTTTTAGTCAATTTTAACATCTAAAAAACCAACTATTAAAATGTTATATTTATTAAATTATGAAGGTGACAATTTTTACATCATTTAAAATAAAAAATATAAGTGTCATAATAAATTTTATAACGCTCCAAATATTACAAAATTCGACCCTTGGATGATTATGGTTTAGATATACTTGAACAATATGGTTTTTTCATGTGTTTTCTCCTTTTAATGGGTATTATTATTTTAATAAAAACAATATTATTAATTTTTCACTACATAAATAATTTCTGCATCATTAATGTATACGAGATTAAGGTAATTATATATTTCATAAAAATTAAAAATAAATTACCAAGATAAAGAAAAAAATTTAATCTTTAAAATGATTATTTATAATCTAATTTATATTTTGTATAACCTTATATTAAAAATAATTTAATTATTAATGTTTGAGTGAAACATATTTCACATTCCTTTAAATAAAATAAATTAATCATCTCAATCTCATCCAAGTGGGTTCCAATAGATACCATTTCGACCCAAGTATATTTTAGGATGAAATATAATCATCCAATTATATTAATTCAGGTGTTAGAGTAATTTTATAATATTATTTTTACCCTTAATTGCCTGATTTACCTTTAACTGTGGTAAATAAAATTTACCATAGTTACTATTCATAATGTCCGAAAATAAATGTTGCCTATTAACATAATTTTAAACTACTGATTCCAAACATGGAATCCATTTTTCCAAATTGAAGAGACAGTAGTTGCCTAAATTTAATTTAAAATTAATCACGTTGTCGAAAAAATTGATTTTTGTTTAAAACATTGCAAAAGATTGATATGATTTTACCTATTAATTCATTGTAAAATTAATGATAATGACATAAATTATATTATGTAACAAATATATATTATATTTATACTTTAAAACCATTCAATATTATAATTTAACCATATAAATATTCTCGACAAAAAAAATTGTTTTAATTAAAATTTAACGTATTTTTACTATTATTCAAATTATGAAGTTTATCAGAAAAATAACATAATTTTAACCAAACTAAATTTTTAAATCCCGATTTAAGGAAAAGTTTTACATTATAATAAAAAAATTATTAATGTTCCTGAATCTTAAATTTAAAAGGTTTTTCCATTAAAAGGCTGAAAAACATTCATTTAATATCAATTTGATGAATATAAAAATAACATTTTAATTATATAACATACATATATTATTAATTTAATTCACTAAAAAACTAATATGACATATAATTCATTAAAATTTATCATATATTTTTTTTAAAAAATTATATTTATTCCCGTTAACATAACGGCTAGGTTATAACCGAAATTTTGTATTAAGGGCATCTCACAGTTTTTTTAAACTAACGATTACACTCTTCTCTCATGTAGGTCCGGTGAAATTTTTTCATGGTGAAACTATTTGTGTTAGGTATATTTGTAGAAGTATTTCATCTATTTTTTCTCAATAGGATCCTTGTTTAAGGACCTATGTAGATGACCTCATTGAAAGAACTACGTTGAGCATTTCCTTTACTAAATTTTTGAATTCCTGTTAGTTGAAATCTGAATTTATTAAGTCCAAATTCCTAACTAATAGGGAAAACATGGTAACTCTGTTATAGGAAATGGCTCACATGATGACCACCACTGAGGAAGATAAGGCACATCAAAATGAGATGATGATAATTATCAGACTTGACTATTATGAAATTGTTGAGAGTACCCTCCTTGGGCTGCTGAAAGGATTAATTCCATAACCGAGTGAATATCCACGAATTCATTATCTACCTATATATGGGATTGGGCTTTTAAAATATTACCAAATTCCATATATTAATAGATAATTTCCAAATAATTGGTTTCTCCAGTACTCTAACTATCATTGCATGAATATTACCAGAAAGGGTATGCCTATTCATGAGGAAATAGTCTGTATTGGATGCATCCATCACTATAGTGGTTTTAACCCTGATATGAATGACCATTTGGTAGAGCCAAGGCCACATTGTTATGATTCAACCTAAAAACCATTTCATACATATTAGTCTAATGATGAAAGGAACATTGGGATCTTTGTTCTAAAAGATGTGTTAAACCTAAATGGTTATCGGCGTTTTGGGTACAACAGACTTGTGCAAATTCAAGAAAGAAACATTAGATGTTAATACATATGAAGCTGTATTGATGGGTCAAACTTATGTTGACAAAACCTACTTCATCTCAAAATTTTTGAGCCAGTTGAGTCTACAAAAATATTACTTTTCATTTGATGCAAGGTGAGATTGGCTCAATCTATTTGATATCTAGATGATATCTGGGGTTCCTATTCTCGAGGAGATGTATGATGAATTTATTCCACCAATAATAAAATGGGGTGATGTTATTGGGACACAACCATTGGCTCATGAATTATTCTAAATACAAAATTAATTTCCAAAACACAAAAATGATTTTCATTTAAGAGTGTGGATGAAATATTTTTTAGAACCAATAATAAAGAAAGTTCATACCTGCAAAAATCCTACTATTTATCCTTCTATAGATAACCATGAAAATCAGATATATACTGGACAACATTAGAGAGAGGTGACTATAAGCACTGGGGTTATAATTTGAAATCTTATATTGTTGAAAAGGTACACTTAGCTGTATTTCATTCCATGCGGATAATTATTAACTTGAATCTAGTCCGTGAGTCCAGTGGTGGAGTATGACCAGGGATGTTTGTTATCACAACCAAATTGGTTGAGGGAAAATATTATTGGTTAGAAACTCATGTATTGGAAAGAATTACTTTTTCCCTACTACATCCATCCACTGAGTAATATCCATTTAGACTTTCAGGGTCATTCCAAGTATTGTGGGGCTAGATTATGACACACATTTCTTCATATTCATTGTAGAATTCAGTTAGAGTCCTCTATAGTTGATTTACCCCATTTTTTCCAAAGGTATGTTGTTTTCAGTATTTGAATTTGAGACCTGATGTAGTTGTGAGGGCATTGAATGAATTAAAAATAATTCACCTTCTTTCCTTTTGGTAACCCACCAAATAGAACATTTATTTTCGATGGTAAGGAAGAAAATAATGAGCTAAGATCATATATGATGGCATTAAAGGACATTGTGTTGTCATCCATGATTGATGGTGAAATTATCAATGAGTTTTACTTCCCTTATAGGTTTTCTCCTGAGATAAAATGTCTTCAGAAATCAAGCACTATTTCTCCCACATATGATAGACATGAGAAACATCCAATGGTAGCTAGAAAATTGTAGATTCTAAAGGATTTATAAGAAAAAAAATTTATCTATTATGTTACCCTTATCGTATGCATAAATAGGATGAAAAAAATGATATTCCAAAGATTTTTATTCTTCATAACCTCATGTATCATTATCAATAAGAATATAACGGGTAGTATCCATGAAAACTATTATGCATAGAAATCGTGTTAAGAGGTCTAAAGACAAAGATGATATAGAGGCATTAGATGTTTCACAACCTTAAAAACATCTCTACAGAAGGTACATAATGAATACTATGTCTAGGGTAAAAATACCTCCAAAACCTAGGGGATCTTGCCACCATCATAAAAAATTGATTCCCATCCCATCTGTTAACTTTTCAAATGAAAAAGGGACCCTTGAGGAGGCCCTCCAATTAGTGGGTTTTGAGTTTTCTCCACAACCAACCACATCAAAACTGAATTATGTGCGGCATTGAGGTGTTCCATTTTAGGAGAGCATGACTCATGAACTCAGGGATGCATGGGAATTCCTAAAAAATGGTAATTGAATGCCAGATATGGGTGTCATTAAAGAACCTTCTAATTATCCACTGGATAATAACCTAGACGAAGTACAAGAGTATATTTTGGATCTAGAGACCTTTATATAGGAAACTGGTGACTACATGCTATCCTCTAAAAGAGTATCCAATATGATGGAACTAGGGATACATGAAGGGGTAATAGTTCACCTTGAAGAAGAATTGAACATTTATGTTAACACTAAGAATATAATTTAAATTTCTTTTATTTCAATTCATATTTTCCATTCACAATCAATAATCATGATGATATTTCATTTTTCAGTTTGATTTTTGCAAAGAAACCTCATGACCGGTTCTTGGGTTGCCATGGTATGGACCTATAGGTTCCCCTATTAAAACATTATATGATCCTCCCAAGTCTCTAGAATAATCTCCTATATCCAAAATCATGACTTGTGTAATGGAGACAACTAATCCTCATCCACTAACTCAGTTTTCTTCTGCCAATATAAGTACTTCAATTTCTCCAGATTCGTATGAAAATAAATGCAAGAGATCACTGAAATTGGTCTGAACTGTACATCAATAAAATAAGTATTTGCATTCTCCTATAGTATTATGAATTTCATGATTCACCTTGGGGACCACATTCATTCGCGCGTGGGATCTACATCACTTTCATCTCTTAAGGGCTTAAAAACTTTTCATTCAAGAAAAAATATGGAAACCCTAATAGAATCATAGATTCAAGGTGATGATTTTTTTGCATTAACAGGAAAATTTGGAAGAGAGACAAATACATCAATTCCTATTTCTATAAAGAGAGAAAAATGTTTTGGTAATGTAAAATAAATTTCTCTTGAGTATCAAATTCTTTTTTTAATATTCTTCTCTTAAAAATATCTCATATCAGTTTTCCTTTCCAATGGATCCTGCAATAATCAATACTGGCATTCTTATTGTTCCAGAAGAAAGGAATTAGGATCTTAGGCAATATATTGTAGATTATGGTGTTGATCATGACTTGGAAAGATCTGATGACATTGCACCAGTTGAATAATTAAGATAACAAAATGTTAACAAATGCAATTTGGGCGTCAACCACCTTTTTTTGAAGCCTTAAATGGGATGGATGATATAACATTACATAATTCATACAATGAAATAATTGATTCCCATTGTCTATACATTAATATTCAATTTTCCAACAAGGATTTTAGGGACTTTCATGATGAATTTTATGGACTTAAGTTCTCATTCATTAATTTTCCATACATAATTTTTCTTCTTTTACATGGTATTTCACCTCAAAAATTAACTTATGTATTTTTTTCTGCAGAGAATTTTGGGAAGGCCCTTCAAGAACCGGGTATTCCACACTATCCATCATATTTTGAATCTATAGAAATACACACCAAGGACCCCATGATAGGATATTCTCTAGATCCATCATTCTTGCAAATTGGGAAAACTTAAGAGAATACCCCACCCAGAAAAATACTTGCTCAAACTATTGTACTTGAGAAGACTGGGGATAAATATAATCAAGAATCTAACTTATTGTGGGGTAACTATTATCGACTACATAGATCATTCCGAATTTCTTCCATTATTATAAAACTAACAGTGATTCAGACACATGATTTAGTGTTATCGGCTCCAAGAGATATGTTGGAAGGTGAAACATATATGTTGGGTCAGACATCAACATAAGAAGAACCCTGCACTATTTTTAGAGAATAAGATCAAGGAACCACTCTATGTTATTTTTTTTAGAGTATATTTTACCTCATGTTAGTGACTTAGATACAGATTTAGAAAAACAATTTTCCATTGGCATGGCGTGTAAAAACATTTGAAAACTAACATGAAAGTTAATTTCCAAGAATCCATTAGATGATCTATTGTCCCATTTTGGAAAACTCCTAGAACTATTTTGTGTATTGGTATATGGTGGATTTAAATTTTTTTCAAGTATATAGTGAAATGAATGAAAAATATCTCTATTAGGAGGAAGAACATAAGATGAGAAAAGATCATGAAAATGCTAAATGACTTATTAATGTTGAGATCATCCAAGTTTCAATAGATGAGGCGAAGGCCAGCCATAGAAAGTGGTCGATAGAAACTGGCCAAAAAGATAAAGAAGTGAAGAAGGATATGATACATATTCAACAAAAATGGATTTTTTTCATAACATGCTTGAGAAATCAAGCCAAACATTAGGATAAAACTATTTGGAAGGGATAACCACCTTTTCAACTACTAAAGAAGAACTTCGCCAAGCTAAGGAGGATGAAGTATCTCAACTGTCTCAACATCAACAGGATACAAATAAAGATTATGAATTCATTAAACAAATGAAGAATGTTGCCGAGATTTTCATTTAAAAGAAGATAGAGACAGTTCATTCTGTGGATTTCCCTGTTATTTTACCATATTTATGAGTGGAATTTTTTCTCGAATCATATATGTATTCATTATTAATTTCTTTTTTTAATTAAAATATTAAAGGTGTTGATTTTTTATAACATCAATCCTTATGTCATATTATCATAATTACAATAATAGTTTGGGGGTTCTCAAAATTTGCTACTTAATCCAATGGGCCTAGGGACTGTAGTTGGATTTTTACTAGCTAGGGTGATGAAGGAAAAAACCACAAACAATGTATGTATTGAGTTTTTATGTCCCAATATTGCCTAAGCCATATAAAATGTACGTCTAGTTAGTTGAGACTAGACTTTTTCATAGAGTTTCCTTCATGGGGTTTCAATTTGGGGAGAACCGTGTCTCTTGTGATTGAATGTTTAGAGTTATGAATTTAGGACTAATAAGGATAATGTATAAGGTTGAATAGCTTTGAAAAAAAATTTAAATTATATCCCATACAGGGCTTAGTGGCTATGAATTTCTTTAACATTCTTTAGATACTTCCAATGAGAATCTTGAGTCATGATTATAATCATAAACTTGAATCATTAAAATATTGTAAGTCTTTTCCTTGAACAAAGTTACCATTATTTGAAAAACCTGTTATGGGGGTTTTGTTATTCAGGGAAAACTGGTCGTATATTGCATTGCCAAATAGTTGCATCTTTTGAAAAACCAGCCTGTTATGTAGGCAACTTATTAAAGGCCACCTAGGGGAAAATACTGAATAGTAAAGAAAAAGAGCCCTAAAAAATTTAACATTTTCTTTTTGATAGAAAAGGGATTATAAGATTTGGGTGAATCAAGACCACAGTTTCTGGTTTCACCATACAAATTTATTTTGAGAATAAATGCCCATTAATATTGACATACGTCATGAATGGGGAAATAACTTATAGATAAATTCTGTGTGAGAGGAATGGTTAATGTTTTTTAGAAAGGAGTATTTCTGATATCATTCTATGTTGTTTTAAAGTCACGCAGTGAGGACATTTATACTCTACAGTTTAAAGTCATATATTTAGGAAATTCTACTATATAGTTTAAAGTCACTCAGTAAGGACATTATGTGGATTTAATTTAAGGTCATTATCTTTGACCAATTGTTTAGGAGTCTCCAATTTCATGGTAATTTGTCTATAAACATACTACCTTGTCCAAGTATATAAATAAAGAATTGTAAACTGAGATTTGGGAATTTTTGGTTCCAAAGAATGATATAGAAAATGGATAATGGTATTAGAGGGAGAATTTTACAAGAACAAAGATACCATTATTTGAAAAACTGTTTATGGGGGTTGTATCATCAATGGTTGGCTAGGGAATATGCTTCATACCCAAATAGTGGAATATTTTGACTAATAGGCATGTTATGTAGGAAACTTATGTAAGGCCACCTATGGTTATGTACTTCATATTCAAGAGAATGATATCTTGGTTATAAAAAATTATACTACTAAATAAAATAATGATTATAGAGGTTAAAATTTTACAAAGCATAGTGTTTGGTTTATGGAAAAAGATACATGAATGAAGAAAAAGTATTTTCAATCATGATTTTCAATGAAAAGGATAAATTATTTCTCTATGAAGGACTTACCCAAACATTGTATGTATGGTTTCTGCAGTTTTAAGTCATACAAATATGAAAAAAATATATAATAGAAATAGTAGATGATATGTGGTCAAATGGTCAACAGTTATTTCAACATGGTTTAAACACATTGAGATATTAAATGTGTGTGTCCTGGTCTTAGAGACTTTCCAATCGAGAGAATGGTAATGGAACAAATATACATGGAGGACCACATTAAGATACAAATTCATGTATATTTTCATCAAAGATTGAAGGGGACAAAAGATTTTTTTTCTTAAATTGAAGTTACCATTATTTGAAGAACTCTTTATGGGGGCTACATTATGTAGGGCCGACTAAAGAATATCCTGCATATCCAAATAGTGGAATCTTTTGACTGACAAGACAATTAAGTAGGTGACTAATGCAATGCCCCATTAGGAAACATACTGTATAGTCAAGAAAAAGTAATCTATCGTATCAGAAATTCTATAACAAAAAACCTTACGAAATATTATGTAAATATGAAATTATTTAAGATTAAGTGTGTAAAATATGATAGGGGTAATTATGAATGAACAAGTGAAATATTTGAATTAATATTGGCCATGAATTTGTATTCCCTTACATAGATTTTACTCATATAAACAATGGGGACATTTCTTGTCTCCTTGGTGGTCTCTATAAGTAGAGGACCCAAAATGAAGACTCCCACAAAAACTGTTGATTATATGTGGAAGAGAAATAAAAATTATCTCATGGTTGGGACGACGAGATAAGACATATTTTTCACAACTTATCTCAATGGGCTGATAATAAATCCATATGTACGTCTTTGAGTACATTTCAATTTAATTTCATGTAGTGAGGACATTATGCTATGCAGTTTGGAGTTGTGCAGCGAGGACATGAAGTGATTCTGACGTAATGAAAGAAAATTATGGTTGGACAAGTTAATTGAACTAGGGTGTCACTATATATCCTGAATGTATGAGAATCAATCCACAAATAGTTCTTGAAATATTATCTATGCAGGTGTGATTCATACACACATAGAATAAAAAGGGGGTTTTGTAGTGGTTGGGCACATGATTGGATATTTAGGCATCTCTACATATCCCATTAAAATGGGAATGTAGCCAAACATAGTTCATTAGAAAAAACATTTCCATGGCAATTGAGTTTTATGTGAAAGATGGGGGATTATATCACATTCCATAATAATGGTTAAATTTATAACACAATATGGTTTGAAGATCAAACCCTCTATCTAGGAAGAGTACTATGTATAGATATGATTCATATACAGGAAGGAAAAGGGAAATAAATTTCTTTATGGATATGAATGTGACCATGATTTGAGATCCATGCATCTCTTCACATCTAATTGAAGTGAAAATTAAGCTACTTGTAGTTCTTGAAATGAGGTATCTATGCAAATATGATTCAAACATAGGGTGAAATGGAACTCATGTTCCACCAAATATTAGCAATGGTGTGAGTAATTCTTGTTCATGGACACTACCCATTTTTATGAACCATAATAAATACCAATTGTAGGAATCTTATAGGATATCCTAACATCAAATGAGGAAGATGTTAACCATATAGTTTAATGTCATGTAGTGAGGAAAAATGATGTCTTCTAGTTTAAGGTAATGAGAAAAGGACAAAGATGCTTTCCATTTTAATATCGTGTAGCATAGACGCATATGGGGGTTATGCAGTTAAATTTCTCACAACTAGGAATTTGTGTTTTGTAGTTTTGTGTCATAAAGTGAGGACAAATTATGTTTAATTACGCAAAGTACTTCTTCCAAAATCATGCATTGGTTAGAGTTGTAATATGTCCTCCATCCATTTAGATTATGTAATAATCTCCATTACAGTAGAACTTATATACAGAGTAAGGTCCTTCCAACATTAAATCATGTTTTGGAGGCTTCTTTCCTAGTATCATTGGAGTCCTAAGGAATGAAAATAATTATCCTTGATGAAAGGACTAGAGTTGAACTTTATTATCAAAAGCTCATGTTATTCTATTCTGATAGACATCCAAATGATGCAATGTATGCAATCCTTTTTCTTCCAATTGTTCTAGCTCGTCTAATCACTTCTGAGACTATTCATCTGTAGATAAATAATCAAATATTTCCACCTAGATAGAAGGAAATTGAATTTCAATAGGCAAAACTACTCATCTTACATACACCAATTTTTATAGTGTTTCTCAAGGGGAAGTATGGGTAGTAGTTTGATAAGCCCATAAAGCCTAAAATGTTTATCATGCAAAAATTTCTTATCTTTATCCCCAATTTTTAGATTATATTTTATAGGGTCATAATAAAATACTATATCTATCCATTTTCCACTACATGATAGCGATATGGACTGTTGGATTTGATATTGTGCTCCTGATATAACTTCATTACCTAAACACAATTGAAATTGGAGTTTTTGTCCATTAATATGGTAAGAGGGACACCAAATATATTCATGATATTAGCTTTTTCAAATATATCAATAATTTTGGATCTGAATTCTTTGAGAGGTATTGCCTCAGCCCATTTGGAGAGGAAATTAATAGCAGTTAGAATGTACTTAAACTGCTTAGTAATAGCTAGAGGATAAGGTCCCACTATATCCATTCCACATGTAGAAAATTTCCAGGCATATTTAGCTGTATGTCGAAACTCTAGGGGTTGTTGAATGAATTTGGCATGCACTTGGCAGGGATGACATTTCCTGGTGAAATCTATGCAATCCTACATTAATGAAGGCCATAAGTATCCAATCCTTCATATTGGATCAGAAATCCTATTCCTGGATTGGTGAGCACCACAAGCTACTACATGTACATCTTTCATGACAACTATGGGTTCTTCTCCATTAATACACCTGAAGAGGACCCCATCAAATCACTATTTTTAGAGGATCTATTATTGATCTAGGCTATCATAAATAGTGAAATTAGCCACTCATCGCTAGATTTTAACTTTTCTAGCTATATCGGGTGGAAGTACTCCATTTTTAAGTTATTCCATGATAGGTTTCATCCATCCCATAGTATGACCATACAGCTTGAAAATAGAGATGATTTCTATAATTTCATCCATTCTAGTTTGAAAAAAGGTGAAACCACATGACGATGGTAAATACTAATGATTGTCTCATCCCTATTTGGATCTTCTAGGGGTATTAGCATTAGAAAATTCATCATCTAGGGAATTTTGTGATCATGGGACATAACACATTGTTTTTCCAGAGGGAAATTCAGGCATTAACCCTCATACATAATCACACAAAGGGATTAACTCTTCTATTATGATATCATAGTCCCATTAATATATTTCATTACGAATTCTTATTCACATTTCACTTTTAAGTGATTCATTTGTACCTGGAGTGCCAATTCCAAGCCTGTAAAGAGAGCATGATATTCTGCCTCATGGTTGGAATCTCCTTCTGATAACAAAAATGAATATGGTAGTACTACCTTTTTTATGGAGATAAGATTAATTCCTAACCCATCTATGTTGAGTTTAGGATTTTCCAATCTCTTCTATGTTGGACTTCAGGAAGCACCATCAATGTAAATTTATTATTTTTATGGATTATTTTGAATAGACAATATTTATTCATAAAAAAACCTTAGTATTCAAAGATGTATCTTCTGTAGATGGGTGTTCAGTAAGGAACTCTACCAAGGATTATCCATTTATTCATTTCTGTTGACAAAACTGGAAGTAAAACTATTGTAAAATAATTTTCCATCATTCCAAAAATATTTTAAGTATTTGATGACTAAGGATAAATTTGAGTGGGTTATTACGAGATAACATGTTGACTTTGTGATATTGCAGGTTGGGCCTTATCTTATGAACTGGAAATATTAATGTCAGGCACCGCTTATCTGTACTTGAATATCGAGTCTCTAGGTTAATCATATTAATATTGAGATAGTAAAGTCTATTTTCATTCCCATCATCATTATTTAGTTCAATGAAGCCACCCATTTATTTCTCAAAGTATTTTACATATAGAATAAATGGATTTCTTCAAAAGGTGTTAATAATACTGGTGGTCTCAAGAGATATTTCTTGAGGGCATCAATTTCCTCTTGGTATTATATGGTCTATTGATAAGTGATAGAGATGATATTTTCATTGAATTTTATCTACATTTTAATGATTTAATCCTCACCAATGTGTCATTACATGTTAATTTGCTTCATTTTTGGAATATTGTTGTATTTTCAGCTGAATTGTGAAAATGGATTAATTTTTGATTTTAGGCAGTTTTTTACTTGTCTGAGTATTTGGTCATATCATTTTAAATTCTTATCCAATTCTACTAATAAATTTTTTTAGGAACCCAGGGGAATATTCCCTCCATATATGCAAACTGGAACAAGATCTAAATCGTCCATATATGTGTCCAAATAAATCATTCTTTGGGAAGTGTTTGTATGTTTGGATGTGTGGAGCCCACCTCAATAAATGGAGCATAACTTTGGCTACATGTTTTTGATGTCATTAATTAAAACGGGGCGTGAAATAGGTCTCCAAGGCGAACATGAATGATTAATTGCAAGGTCAAAATCGATCATTAGAGCACACTATGATCGAGTCAAACAAGTGGGAGATGAAAGGTCTCCTCCGACAGAGAAAGATTCGTGCTGTAATTAATTCATAACATTTGCACCACATCTCCAAAGAGGATGATATTTTTTGGACCGATAGAGAACATATTTTTAAACAACTCTATCGTAGGATCCAGAGGATTATTCGGCTAGGAAAGGTTCCCAACAGAAGCATATTTCGGGCGGACAGAATCTAGACAGAATTTTTTCCAGCCCTCCTCCCCTATTCTCCCTAGTTCTTCTTCCTTTTCAAGGGTGGTTGGATTTATGGAGACAATGATGAAGATGGTGTACACTCTTTCTAGAATGGAGATGATGTGGACTGATCAAGTTATGAGAGGCTAAGAACCAAGTGGTTGTAGACGATGACAACCGGCGGACACTCCCTTCTGAGTTTTGATCTTCATGGTTAATCTCTATTGCATCTCTTTTGAATTTATATTTCTTGAATGACAGCGGTTGTTTTATTTATTGAATATATTTTCAACTTGTTTGTTCTGGATGTTTTCACAATCTATGAAGTAAAATAGTCGATTTCACTATTTAAATTTCTTCGGTGAGGTCTTGTCGTTGAGAATAGTGATTTCGATTAGGTTTGGTTATTTGAAGGTCTTGAAATAGTTATATCACTTATATAGGAGGGGAAAAATCATATTGAGGTCTTAATATGATATCATTCCCAAATAAGGTGTTTATCTAGAGGTATTTGGGTAGGCATTGAGAGATTCATTAGAGATATAATTTTAAACAAGGAAGAGGGGAGTGTCCGGGAGGTTAATGCTTGTCTGTAACCACTGTTTTGATTCAGGTTTCAATCCAATTTTACTTCCTATCAATTTTCTAGCTCATTTGCAATTTTTTTCTCTGTAGTTTTTATTTATTTTATGTTCTTGATTCTTTAATCAAATCCCCAATTTTCCATTTCATGTGAAAACAAACAAAAAAAGTGACAGTTTTGCAACTCAAATTGAAACCTCCTCGAGGGACAATCCAGGGACTGCTATATTGCATTTCTTTCGGGAAAAAAATTATTGATTAAGGATTTCACAAAAAATAATCTTCACTTCAATAAGTCACATCAATATTCATTAATTTGGTGAAGGATAAACACTTGTCTACCAAATTGGCAATAAAGAATCGAATATAGGACAAGTGTCCTTGATGTCCTCTTAATTCATTAAAATTTATAGTAGGTGGAATGATAAGGATATATTGTTTCTTCTCATGATCAACTTCAATGCCACAATGGCGTACAAAGAAGCTGAGGAATTTTCCCGAGGTAACCCCAAAAGCACATTTAAAGGGATTCATCTTCAAAATATATTGTTGAAGTTTACTAAATATGGTATCTAGATCCATCATACGATCATAAAGTTGTTTGGATTTAACCACTAGATCATCCACATAACATTTTACAAATTTTCATAGGAAGGGATTGAAGATATGGTGCATGGAACATTGATATGTTTCACCTGCATTCTTTAAGCTAATGGAAATTACCAGATAGAAAAACATACCTTGAGGGGATCTGAAGGATTTAGGGTCCTCATCTTCCAGGGCCAATCAGATTTGATTATACCCAGAGTACCCATCCAAGGAGGATAGAGAATCATAGTCAGATATTGCATCAATCAAATGTTCTGTAATAATTACTTGAATGTCATATTTGGGAAAATGTTGGTTCAGATCTCTGCGATCAATGAAAACACTAATTTTCCAATTTTCTTTTCCACTCGGATAATGTAAGACATCCATTTTGGAGATTTTACCACCTTCATTGAGTTATATTTGATAACATTTTTGACATCAGCATCAATTTTAGATACACGAGTTGGGTATGTTCTTACTAATGTCTGCTTAAACCCTCGAGGATCTTCTGGAAAACTGAAATGATGAGTGGCCAATTTATGATTAAAGACTAGAATTTATGTATACTTCCATGAAAATATATCTTGACATTTCTTTATGAATGGAGTAAACATATCTTTCTATTCAGAAGTCATGGATCAACTAATTAGTGTAGGGTGTGGATCTTTTCTGTACCCAAATTTATTTCTCTGACCTCATCCACAGTCGTACTGATGCCTTTCTCAATTGCTATAAGAGCATCCATGAGATCTTATTCTTCCTCATAATTATGTGTCACTTTTTATATTTCTTCTTTCATAGTAGGTGATGAAGCAAAACATTCAGAGCTAGGGGAGGTTTGAGTATTTGAACATCCGGAAGAAGAGGCAATAATTTCTAACCCTACTAATCATGAGTGGTCTTCAGGGAGAATTGAAGAGAATATGATGGGTTGGTAATCAACACCCTAGTCTTACTTTATTACCGTGACATATACTTCTATCCTAATTAATTAATCAAGGACTTTCTAATGTTTGGTGGATGAAATGAATACATCTCCATTTATGCATTCACCACAACTTTCTAGATCAACAATTTATCCCATGCCATTCGACTTTATTGTCATAATTAACATTATGTATGTAAGTGGATGAATGCTCAAATTTGGGTATATCCTTTCAATTTGATTGATAGGAAAGACATAATATGTAATCATATATTGGAACGGGTTCACCGTGATCATTTTCAAACCATTCAGAGCATTGATTCTAGTTACATATTTTATCACCGACCTAATTTTGTTTATGTTATATAATTCTTCCCCAATATACTAAGATTTAGATGTTTTGATAGGATCCCTATCACCATATAATTCCCTATCTAACCATTGAAGAAATAATTGGGGAATTGATGATATGAAGAAGGAATGGTCACATGTTGATGTAGCCAAGGCCCTCCAAGAATAATGTTTAAGGTTTTATCCTGATGGAAAACCAAGAAATATGAACTAGATTACTGATCCCCAAACTGAGGTCTGAGGGTAATATCACCTAGATGTTCTTGTTCATTCTTTTTGAAACCTTGCAATATCAAAGTGGATGAAGATAAGTCAGATTCAGCAAGACCCAATCAACTAACTGTATGGAAAGAAATGAGGTTGAATCCTTATTCATTGTCCATGAAGGATAATCATATGTATATATCATAAACCCTTCTAGAGAGATGAAAGTGCTTTATGTGTCCATGTATAACATCCACCTCATCTTCATCCATGAAAGATATTACTGTATGACTTTCTACTAGATCATTTTATATACTATAAACCTCATCATCATCAAAATCAGTTTCAAGCTATATAGGGCTTGAAAAAGCCTCAATACGTTCTTCTAAAATATATTTTGACAAATTCAAGGCCTCCAGTATTGTCAACATGGATGGAAATTTAGCTAGAAATTTCAAATCATACTAATTTTTTTAAAAGTAATTTTTTTAGTATAGAGGTGTAGTTTTTAAGGTTCTTTTGAATTTGATTATCCTAATTTATATGTACCATGTGTCAGGGAAGAAGCTGTAAATACTTCTGCTCTTGGTAGATTAGACTAACTAGGTATATCTACTTTTTGAGATAATGAAGGTGTATCCTATAATAATTCTTGCAAGATAATCATGTCAGGACTGATCTGGTCATGTGTGGGTGAATTTATTTATTCTTAATGATCCCACTAAAGGTCTCTCCAATGATTTCCTGGTGAATAAAACATTCGAGTATGGGAATAGTTAAAATATCGGTTTCAATAATATCAATGTCATCCCTTGTATCCTCACCCATGGATTCTTCCTCTAGTTCCCCAATCAGGTATAGTGAATTCAGGCTCATCAAAACCAGAATCATCATTAGCATAGGGGTAAGTTAGGTGGATAATGTTATCAGAACCAAAGATCAATTCATCATTTGATGAAGATTCTTCTTGAATATTCGGTTCTTGTTGTTTCATTTTGTGGGGTGGTGCCCATGACTTTGAGACTAATGGCATGAAATCTGCCAAATTGAATAAAAACATTGGCCTTGACATAAGCTTGTATTCTTCCAACTTCTATTTAACTTTCTGATCATGTTTCCTTTTTTGAGGATTGACCTTTAGAGGATTGATCTTTTTGTGAAGATGGAATTGTTATAGTTGAAGTGGAAGAAGACCAATCAAAAATTTATTTATGGTCATAGAATGGCATGAGTTTGGTTGACATTTACCTAACCATCCAATCATCATACTTATGTTAATTTTTTCTTTTGACTTCCTTCCAATTGTCTTCCTCATCTGGATTGGTAGTAGTAACACATGCTACTTGGGATGATATACGTTTTAGTTTCAGTTGTCTAGATTTGACAGTTTTTTAGAGTCCATTGAAAAAAACACTTCTGAATGAGATGAGATAACATTTTATTCAAGGAGAAATAATTTGGGTGATCATCGTCTATTTCATTATTTTGTTTTTTTGTCCATGGCATCCAAACTAAATTTTTTTACAAAGTTGAAATGTAGTAACTATGTACCTATTCATTTCGAAAATAATAGAATTTTTTATTTAACTCTTCAAATTCTCTCTGCCTTTGATCATTTTCATCATATTGACAAGGCGGTCATTGGTGATAATGGTTGGGAGGTGGGGTCCTTCGTTATGATGAGGGTTTTGAAGTAGAAGCAGGTACAAGTTATTTTTTGAGTGTGACTATATCAGTATCTTCCTTCCTTATTATCCTTCCCAAATTTGATCAGATTACACAAGACATAGCTTCAATATTCTCAATGGAATCATCTACTTGTTGGGTAATTAAAGCAAGGTCTCAAAACTCTCATGTGTATTTCATAGGGATTAGTGGTGTTCATTACTCATCACACCAATTTTACACACAAATTGGAAGAAACTCTTCTTGAGGGAGTGGTAGATTCAATGGAATCATCAGCATCTTTTGATTAAGGTTTCTCAACCCGGTCTGACCAGAGTGGAATATTCTAGATTTTGTTATCATAAATGATAGAATCAGTTGTTTTTTCCTCAGCTACATTAGAATACAAATGACCCAATGGAGGTTCTGATAATGATTTTCACCATGGGATTTTTTTCTGGTTTATACAGTGATTCACCTATTAGTAACAAAAAATAAAATATGATTGGCCTTATCTTGGTAGATGAATTAAGATAAGAGGGATTTCTCATCACTACATAGACAATTAGATAATTATCTTGACAATGAGAAAGACTATTGCAGAAAGAACTTTCTCAACAAAGACCCTCATGGGGAGGACAACCATGGTGAATTACATCAATGGATGAATGTTCATTCTCCATGGTTGTATGGATACATGGTGGGTTTTTTGGTACTCATCCAGTGATTGAATCTCTTGATTGAGTAAATTTTCATGACTCAAGCCTACATGATAAAGTGTCTAAGGGCGAACATCATAATTTCTACTACAACTCCCATAATTTGATAATGGGAGAGTAGGATCTTGATTTAAAATTGATAAATATATGAGGGCTTTATGAACTTCAGAATTAATAGGATCCAGATCATAGATTAAATCATGATTTTCAAACTATATTGGGATAGTATTTTTCTTGGATAATCTTTTTCACGTAGTTTGGGCCACACGATGAGAGAATTGGTATATCTGCTACAAGATGGCAATATGACGAGTCATCCCAGTTGTCGGGAAAGAATTATGTGTATGTTCCCCTAGTACTATTCAAGTTACTGTTATGATATTCTGGAAGGAATTTAGAATGTCGGCAATAATTTGTGACTTCCCTTTCATAGTTGCTAAAATGTGTTTTGTGACTTCAGCAACTGGTCCAGGAATTTACATCCATTCTGTACCTAGATTTTTTGTATGTTCCTACTCTTATATTCCCTTTCCTATCAACGGATACTGATAGTACTGATGTGGGGGTGG
Source organism: Viscum album (assembly GCA_963277665.1). Taxonomy (NCBI): domain Eukaryota; kingdom Viridiplantae; phylum Streptophyta; class Magnoliopsida; order Santalales; family Viscaceae; genus Viscum; species Viscum album. The sequence goes on from OY728158.1 coordinate 440,938,376, forward strand.
GGATAGAGTTCATTCTCTCCTAGTTTTTTCATCGGAGCATTCCGACTGACTTTTCTTGGTGATTTCAAATTATACTGCTGGTAGGCTTGATAAATACTTGCAGGTGTATGTACATACTAGTTTTTTTCCACTAAGAATGTTTGATGGATTTAATTTAATGCTGAAAGATGAGACTACTGGAAGGATTGGTGAGTAATGGAAGGTGTATGTTCTTACATACCAGTTTCAACCATATTTGTTTGGTGGGTTTCCTTGAATGGTGTTAGATGATTCTTATGAATAGAAGATAGTTGTTTAGTAGTTGTATGTTCCTTATCACAATACTATACTAGGTTTAAATGGTGGGATTGGTTAGTCACCACCAGACGTTTCTTCTGGCCAGCAGATTTGAGGTGAATGATTGTATGTCAACGTTCATTGTTTTCCACCAACATAGGTTGATGGACTTCTCCGGAGAGGGTAAAATTATGATCAATCTATATGTTGGCCTGATTTTTTTCCTAGCGTTTTGTCTTTTGTGATCAGTTATGAGGGACCAAGGATGAAAAAATGGAGGCAATACCACCATCATGTTGTCGGTTTACTGCCACACAATTTTGTTGGAAGCTATTGTTGGTGGGGGTCCTCATGAATGACCCCTTTGTCTTCGAGTTTAGGTCATGGATAACCTCTTTATCATACTCACATTACTATGGGAGGGACTTGTTATTTAGTTCTAGGTATTAGGACTTAAAATAGTTGAAGATAGTGTTTGGAACCATCTATAACTTGACAATTGGTTGGTGCTTACTAGACAGTTGAGAGTTGATGTTAAATTGGATAGCATGTCGGGCAGCCTCAAGGGTTGGGATAGTACAGTGTTTACGGTATTCCCATAAAAATACATTTGGGACCCAACATTAAATATGCTGAGTTGGTGATGATATCATTATAGTATATGAGGATCTAGTTTCTGTAGCAACCAGAGCATTCACAGGTGAAAGCACGAAAGAATCCATTTGGATTGAAGGGTGTTCTGAGAAAACTAAGAAATATTTCAAAAAATGATCTTCGTTACAAAGAAATATTTTTAGATGGACTCTTTCATGATTGATTCCTTTTTCTAGACTTACTTTATCAATTTATAGGGGCATGATAGATGGGTAACACTATAAACTTGGTTAAGGAATCACATCTTGTTCACCATTTTTGTTTCCCCTCCATCGGAACATGAGTTCTGGTTAAGAATCACTACTTTGAAGAGGTTTCCATTGGATTTATTTATGGCACTGAAAACATCCAATGGTTATTTATCCAAGGATACCTACTTTCTAAAGGCATACATTCATTATGATTGGTCCAATGATACTTAAGAACATGCATTGGTCGAGAGGATAGGAGGTCAGACTCATCACACCCTTTTGGGGGGAATAATTTCCTTGTTCCAGACTCTCTTATAAATTTAAGATATTTCTTTTGAATCCTTATTATTTTACCAAGTATAACAATGTTTTCACATGAAATTTTCAATAAATTATTAGCTTGTTTGAAATTTAGAACAAACTATTTGTTTTAGTGGTTCTCCATTAATAGAAATATTTATATGTATTTGGGGATATCCATAATTGGTATCCTCTCATATTATATTTAGAGATTATTTTAACCGTTTATATAATAATACTTGTTTTTAATTCACTCAGTGTAGAAATCTAGAATTTATTATCATCCAGGGAGAGAAATTTTTGTTTTGATGTTGGGATCGTACACATAAATGGGATACCTAGATATCCTTATGAATGGAATCAGAACAATAATATTTCGGTTCCACATAATGGGGCACATCATACCTTTAATGGTCATCTGATAAGGTCCTAATCATACAGTTTAATGTTATGTGGTAATGACTTCTATGCAGAAGGTTCTTAGTCAAATATTGGTGTGGGACTTATGCCAAAGAAGCCCATGGAAACTAAAAGAGATATGAGTTTCCTTGTTATATTAGAACCTGGTGGGAATGTGGCCTAGGAAGAACATGGTTGATTTGAACTATTGAGTTTGAACCTTAGGGAGGCTTCATACATATCCCCCTTATATAGGAATTAAAGCTCATATAGTTCAATGAGTCTCATAGGAGAGTGTAGTCATTTGAGAGAAATTATCTACAGATTAATTCCTAAAAAGGATGCCCATTTATGGATGAAATGAAATGGATATCTGGCCTTCAAATGGATTTATATGTACCCAAATTATGGTGGGAATCAATGTTCTCATAGTTCAAGATATTTAGGGTGTATTAATTTGGGGCTTACTCATAATTAGGATACCCAGAATAAGGGAATTAGTGTTGGATTTATGAAGAGTATATCTATTGAGCCAGGGCCATGATGAAGCCTTCAAATGTATCCCAATTATGGTGGGAATCATAGTTCACATAGTTCAAGAATGTTGGATTTTTTGGATGATGTGATGATCACAGTTCTCTAAGCCCACGTGAGTCATGCATATTGTGAGAAATAGAGGATGCTAATGATTCCAAAAACCCTACAATCTCTCTTCCAATGATGATAGAGGGTGGTACTATGGTAAAATGATCCTAGGAGATAGTGGGAGAAGGTGTTGATGAATGAACCTTTCATTGTGGGATGATATTGGAGGTCATCCTGCCTAGCTTTTGAAGGAATATGGTCATACCTAAAAGGGAGTTCCCTAAGTGGATCCTAATATAAGAGGGAGAAATTTCCTTTGATTGAATGGAAATGTAAGTGTGGCCATCACACTCCCTATTGGGAACCGGAGGATCCATGTTTTAGAGATGACAATGGGAGCTTGTAACCCAAACCCTGATCCTCTAAATTGGGAACTCCCCAAAAACTATTCCTAAGTGAAAGCTTCATGTGACTGTGGATATAAAAACCCACATAAAATCCATTTATCCTCACCTCGGTATAAAAAATTGAAGGAAACCTCTTACTATGGATATAAAAATTCAAATTGGAGACACATTGATGTGTCCTTCCCAAAGGTTGGATATGTCTGTAGTTTTCATTGGAGGCTTCACTTTAGTCCCTTTCAGATAAGGTAACCAATGAAGGAGATACCCCATCATGAGTGTCTTTGAAGGGGTTTTACAATATGATATGTAGGCCTTGTGCCTAGATATGCATCATTTCTAGATCATGTAGGTATGTTGCGTAGGTACCCCATGAAATTATGTTGCATATGTGTGTCGCGCAAGTCGTAATGATGACTGAAAAAAAGTATTTAACATAGGATAACCATGGATATGAAATCTTTATAAATTAAAAGGATTTCAAATTGTGCTTATCCTATCTAATTCTCTATTCTATTGTGATTTTATAGAGCTACCTAAAAAAAATTTAGGTATCTAGGTGAAAACAATACACAATGGGAGATTCTCGAGTTATTACAACTTTTTTAGTCATCAAATGTGGAGCCCAAGGGTCTTATTTATAGGAAAATAGGGGGCTGGTTGAAAGATGTTCATCAGCATTGGTCATCTGCATAGCTCCTCTACGTATCTCTTTCATGTAGGGGTACATGAAATAGTTTCTTAAGTAGCTCTATCGCGTAGTTCCCCTACACATGTCTTTCACATAACTCCTTCATGTAGGCCCCCTACAATTTTATTATTCCTTTAACTTCATTCAGCTTCGTTGTGAGACTTTGAAACACGTGGGGGACGTCTTCATATTCTTTATTTCATTACAATGAAGTGTCAATAGTGTATGATATCAAGATACATTGTATAATTTTTTTTATCTATATTTGGTATTCATTTTTAGGAATGAATACAATCATTATTTTTCCAAAATTTTAGGATGTTTTATGCCTATAAAAGTTATTTTGAATTATAATGAATTATTGAGGTAGTATAATGGGATGTTTTGGTGATTTATCCATTATAATATAACAAATAATTTATAATAGGGAATTTTAATAAAAAACTCTTTATAAGGGAATGGATTTAAAAAATTATAGAAAAAGTGATTAAAACTCCATACATAGGAAAATATATTCCTAATTCTTGATTGGAACACCTCATAACCATAAATACACCTTGGAGTGATACAATTGAGGAAAATATGATTTTTTTAATTTTTTTCAACATCTCTATTTAGTGGAGAGGAATAGGATAATGGAAGGGTATTTATACTATTTGATAAGGTATTTTTGTTTTAAAATACTAATTATTTTGTGATTTAAGACCACTTCATTTGGTTTGAATTTATTATAATGAAATTATTCACTGTATTACTAAAATAACAAGGTTTATATTATATATAAATAAATACAAAATTATAAGGAACCTCCCTATAACTTTATCAAATGTAATGAATCAAATAAATTTCTTAATATGCTAAAATGTGATTTACATTCCAAAAATTTGAAATATAGGTTTTAAATTTCATATTATTATTTTAAAATACATTATTTTAATCCATAAATATATTGTTTCTATAAAAACTTGTTTCATTCTACAATTGGAGAATGGATATAAAAATTAATATCTATTATCTCTTATATATATAAATATATATATATAGTTTTCATTCTACAGGATTATTCCTTACATAATTAACTATCATAAAAAAATTTATTGTTTATTCAAGATGGACCATATTTCATGTAGTTTTATGTCGTAGAACATGGTTTTTTTCCTATTAATAGAGGTGTAATCTATCATTTTCCATGGTTGATAGAGTTATCTAGAATAACTGGAATTTAGTAAGGGTTTAATGGTTCTTAGTAGGTGATTTATAAATTAATATATTTTCCATTATCTATTTCCTAATATATTTATGAATATACATAGTATTAAGGAACTCAAGATTTTCTGTAGTCTACCATTTTTTATTTTTATGAAAATAAATTTATGATTTTCTCTAAATTAAAATGACCAAATTATTCCTAGTCTATACAGGGTGAATGCCTAGAAAGTTGATATTTGATTTTTTATAATGAATCCCATTATGGGTCTTTAACTTATTTAGTACTACATATCATTCAATTGGTAGTTATCAATCATTCATATAAAACTAATTAATATGTTTTTTAATTTTATGCAACAGTGACCAATAAATAACGTGGACTGCATACTAACATAGGAATTGAAGAAATGAAACAAAATGGAGACCCAATATCACAAATGATAAAATTACTAAGGAGTGGTTAAAACAAGTTAAGGACATATTCTAAATATCATAATATAATGTGATCTAGAGGAAAAAAATTACAATTGTATTGAGAGAGTCTATGTATAAAGGGAACTGTATACTTATTGTTAATTGATGGATCAGTAACAGTATATATAATCTCTTGAATGGGAAATGAACTATAAAGTTATAATTATTAGAACATCTTGTAATTTATTTTAGTGTCACCCAATTAAGATAACATATATTATAAAAGTTTTCCAAGAGGATAATCTCAATTCAGGTAATTTGATGCTTAGTTCAATATCTCACATCAATGTGCGTTCATTAACACTATGCATACACACCTAGATTATAAATGGAACAATAATAAAGTGTTATCATTCTTCATTGAGTGTAGTTTCCATTCATGAATATAAAACACTGAGGGTCTTAAAATCAATATATATAGTTTGATTGTGGAATATTTTAATCGAAAAAAATTCTAAATCTATGTGAAAGGGAGATGTGTGGGTGTTGGTTGGCTTCAAGTAGTGGAATATACCAGTGATGAACTATAGAGAACAACTCATAGGTTAAGGGGGACCTTTCTTGGGTAACATGCAATCTGTAAGGGGTTACATCATATGCTCAATGGAAACTATGTCACTCACCATTCAATGGGTTTTCCATTTGGACTATCAATATCTTAAAAAAATTATTATAAAATATGTAAACCCGAGTAATAATCTACTAATGGCTGTATAATTCGTGGAATAGTATCCCAACTCATGGAATTGGTTCAGTAATGATTTAAATAGAAAATATTGATTTTTAATCATGGATAATATGATATTGTGTTTAGGCTGGAATACCCTAATGTTCATTCTACCATGTTTTTAATTGATTTTTAGGTAAATGGATATAATAAAGGATTATTTATTACAGAATAAATTTAATAAGTTTTTGACTAAGGATGAATAATTATTTTTTCGTAAATGATAATGTGACCATTTCATATAATATTCTCATCTTATTAAGGCATGGATGAAAATATGTAACTATTTATAAGATGAATGGGGTTTAGATATTAAATATTAAAATTCTCTAGGGACATGTTTTTTCCTTAAATTTTTTTATTATTTTTATTTCACGAACTAACTATTTCCTTAAATGTGAAAGAGAGCATCTTAGAAAGTAGGGACTTGAGTTTTTACCAGTATTTCATTTATGGTTTTTCAACCTGAAAATCCTTTTTGTCTTTTTAAAGGTGGTTTTGGGTCTTGTAATTTAGATCATTAGGGTACATAGATTTAGGTTATAAAACTTTTTCAAGCAACTAATTTGTTTGTATCTCACAAAACATCATCTAATGGTGAGATGGTTTATAGAAAAACAATTGTGAGGTTATCATGGTGTAAATGAGGTTCCTATATTATTTTAGATAATATCATTTATATGTCCATAAAATTTAATGTCGTCATTGTTGAAGTAATTAATGAGATCCAAATTTTATATAGATCTTGGGTTAGGATATCTAAATATCTCTACATATCCAATAATTATAGAAATCAATCCAAATATATTTCTTATGAAATACTCCCTTCATTGAAATACAAACATAATGTGAGAAGGAATTTTTTATTGAATGGTATTGAAATCCAAAGAACCACCATAACATATATCCATCAAAGAAATCTTGGTGTATTAATTATTTGGTGTGTTTTATATATCACAGATTGTTTGGGAACCAAAATATTTGTTCTCTTACTAGGATTTGGATCTAATGTAGGAATATTTATTCAATTTAAGATAGAGAAATATATTTAGTCTAGGGTCCTTCATGGTAGATGATAGACCATAATGTTTCATTTCAAATGATAAGAAATAATATTCCAAATAGTTTATGCTCATATGACATATACCTCAACTTATAGAATATTCATTGTTATGTCTCATGTGAAAAACAAAACCAATTTTCTTAAATTTTGATTCTAGTAATGAAAACATGATGTTAATTAGTGGGCCCAAACATAAAGAAAAACTCATGAATGTGTGGTATATTTCATCATTTCCTGGGATTGTGTATAATGAACAAGATTTAGAGGATCCGTACATAGTTCATACAACAATTTAAGAAGAAAATGATGTCTTAATATTTAGATTTTGGATGAAACAAGAATTTAATGGAAAACCATACAAAACGAATGGTTTAAAGAATAAATATAATCTATAGTTAGGTCCAAAATAATTGTTCTTGGAATTTTTATGTGTACTATAATACTATAAATAAATCCATATCTGAAACTTCTATGATGTTATTTTGGTCATTTGTTTAGTGAGTCATGCCACCCAAGTGGTCAATTATGGCCCTTACGATTTGATCCCCAATGGATAGAGAAGGTACTATGATATAAATAATTCCCTTACAATTGTGAGGGAATTTTTTCAAACATTAAATTTAGAATAACCCCTTACCAGTAGTTTAGAATCATGTTTGATGTACTATTTGTTATAAATTATAACATCTTATAGCATAAACCAATGTCTTATAGTTTAGTATCATGTAGTATGGATTCCACACCATATATTTTAGAATAATGTTGGAGAAACGTTATCCTTTTCTGTTTATAGTCATGAACTGATGACATAGGAATCTAAATTTTCTGATACCATGAATTTTGGATACAATAATCAAATTAATCATCCAAAAACTATAAAATTATGGGAATCATGTTATGTGTCATTCACAAGGAGAAATTGGTTGAGAATATATACTTTATAAGAGTAAAAAAACAAGGATTCATATTAACCAAGAAATTTAGCAGTATATGGTGACAATGGATTGTTTAATGTTTTAGAGTCATAAAACAATGAATTTTGACTTTTTTTTCTATAGGTATGAGTGTAACAAAATTAATCATGTGTCGAGTCTAGATGTGGTACAACATGGAAAATTAAATGATAATGAACAAATGTTGGTTATGTTAAGATATTATTTTTATGACTATGAAAATATTAGCAATTATGGGCGTCAATATATATAACATTAGTATAATAATTATAGAGCATTTATTTCATAGTCAAAAGTAACCCACACAAATCTAGTTCATATTAAAGGAAATGAAATTTTATCCTTTTAGTAGAGGATAATATTATAGAGAGGGATCTATAGTTACTTCTTAGACCTCCTCAATGGAATTAAACTGAATATTTTCCCTATGTATTGAATAAGTAGTCTAAAATTTGTGAAATTTCAGGTATGAAAAAAATTAAACCTATGAATAGTTAATTAACTGGGGAATTTCATTACTCCTGAAATGTTGAGAGATATTTATTTTTCTGAAAATTAGATGGATAGGTGTATTAGAAAGAGAATTATGCATCCTCAGTATGACTGGTGTTGGAGTCCTAAGAGATTGTGGGATGGCTTTTTCCAAATCAATTGTTGTTTTAGATTTCTCTGTATGGATCAATTAACACATACAAGGAATTTTTTATATAGGACAAGATCTTATGTAAATGGAAAAGTGATTTTTATAAAATCACTATGTCATGTAAAATATAATATCATTTTAACTAAACCCAATAATTTTCGACTCATAAAGAATAGATGTGTTCCATGTAGTTTAACATCATATAGTGAGGACGGTATATAATACAGATTAATGCCATTAAGATATATCCTTTATGATGGTTTTATAGTTTAACTTCAAAAAATTTGAATAATCTCACTATAGTTACAAATCATTATTCTTTAACCATGATGTTTCATTTTTTAATTCCATGTATAAAGTATTTACATATTTAAAATAAGTCTTTTGGAGGGAAACTTTTCTGTTGGTGTACTAACGATTCAAATGGATGTTTCCTCTGACTTTGGATTATAAAACACTATCATTACTTGTTGTATCTACTTATGAATACATACCATAATTATGAATAATTACTCAATAATATATCAAATTAAATTCTATAATATATAATATTAAGGATGATTATGTATAAAAACTTTTTTGGGCCTCAATAGATTTGTAAGAATTATTAGGTGATTACCCAATGAATATGTGAACAATAAACCCATATTTTGAGGTATAAATGAGGGAAAAATATTTTTTCTCTCTAATAGATGGGTTCAATTTATTCTCTTACACATATAGTGGTTTTTACTTAAGGTTTCCACATTGATAATGAAGGGTTTTGGGTTACACACACACAATTATCCCCTAATATGTCTTCTTCTAAATACAATCTTAAAAGATAATTCAATTCAAAAATGTATTCCTTTAAAATTGATGGTAGATTTAGTAATTTGAATGGAATTTAAATTATTACAATTTTGGTATCCCAATCCATATGAAATCAGTCAAATTATTCACTAAGTAAAATAAATAATACCTAAAAAATTTCCCTGGTTGAAATTCATATAACCTTATTCACCAAGAATTGAGAGATAGGTAGTAGTGATACCTAAGTTGTGTATTACATGTGTCTCTATTATAATGGGATCATATTTGAATTCAAAATCTATCTTGTTGTACCTTATTCTTGATCAGTTAAGGATTAAATTTTTATGATATTAAAGACTAGAACAATAATAGTTTCACCACTATACTTGAGAACATAGTCAAAATTAGGGACTACACGGTGATTAAAAATGATAAAATGTGTATATAATTCACTTAATTGTGGGTTTAAAAATATAAAAATATCTTTAGCAATGTGTGATATGTTACTTTATTTAAATTAAGACCTATATAGTGGTATTTTAGAATTTCACCCAAGGGAAAACAACCATAAAGAAACTATATAATCGTTTCATTGAAATAGTCATTGTCTCACATGATATGGTTTATCTATTCTTTAGTATTTATATCCTTTTCATCTTCATGGTTATTTAATATATATGAATTTTCAATACCATTAGTTTTTAAGTGGAAAAAATTGTTGAAAATGTTTGGACTCTCAATGTGTAACATATTTACATGATCTATTGGAGAAACTGGGTCTATTCCAAAAAATATATATTTTCTTTGGAATCAATTTGGTGGATGATTCCATATTTAGTGGTATGTTATGGTAAAATTGTATATTATTCTCCAATATTAGTATTAGAGGATGGGAAAATCTTTCTCATCTTACATGATTATAGGAGTATTTGATTATCGATATAAATATAACACTCTTTAGAAACTGGTGAAAATACTTCAAACCCATAAGATACCATGTGGGAAGAGATATAAATAAAATATTTTTCATCTTTATAAAAAAAACCATTCTAGTATTCTACCCATTATATCTTTTTATGGGTTAAACCCCATTATAATATATAGTTGGTTAGTGAACATTATTATTTTTTTGTAATATTGTGCATTGAACCACTAGGTGGGAAGGTGAACAATATATTAATTATGGTATTAATGATTAAATACTATATTTTTATTATAATTGAATCCTTTGGTACCCATAATTCAAATTATCTTTTACACACCTATTTCATTAGATTTTAGTATGTAGTGAAATAGTAAGTGCTGAAGTCAAATATGATTCGAGAAATTTGTCATGATTAGTTGATTCAATAATTCCATGACAATGTACTATTATTAATCCAGTTATTCTTATATTATATTGTAATTACTTCATTACACATTATCAATTAGTTATTCTTCCCAATCATTTCCATAATTTTAATTAAGATTTGATACCCATATCACACACACATTTGGAATGTCTAATTGAAGGTGACCATTATTGACAATCAGGTAAGAGATATCATTGAAAATTAAGCATTTCTAGATCATGTGATATAACATGTAATGTCAAGGGTGTTAATTTGGTTAATCATCAAACCCTACCTCTTATACCTTCATTATTTATATATATTCAATTAGGTTATTCCCTTAATTAGAGAGAAATTCCATTAGAAATTTTTTATCCAGGATGGTACAAGATTTATTATTCCTTATTTAAAGGTCATTTAATATCATTTTATACATCTAGAGGGTGATAATGTTAACTTATTCATTCCAAAAAAATCCATATTTATTTTGGTGGTTCTCAATGAGATAAATTATGTGAATGACATTCTCTATGAATACTGTCATCATTATAATCTCTCAGAGTCCACACACATATTTTTAGGGGTGACAGTAGTTCATAAATATTTATATACTTCCTCCAAATACATCACCATGTGTTGTTCTAGGAATATTCATTTCCAGGGAATATTTAAGAATCTTATATCTTTCAATGAAATTAGTTACACTATCGTTATATGGAGTCTTTTGATTAGGGTGGTTCAGGACAATTATTTTTTATAGATTAGTGAGGAGTAAGAATAAGAATTTCATGTGAATATCTTCTTATAAAATAATAAATATAGTTTCATTTTTATTTGACCATGTATTTTTAATACCATTTATGTTCTAAACGAATAATTTAATCTTGGTACCATCTTGGTTCTCTAGTTTTCATAACATTTGGCTACATAAGAATAAATCATTTTTAAGGTGCTGCTCTGGATATCCCATTGAATTAAATATCATTAAATTAGGACTCTCTAATTTAGGATGATTAGATGTATAATCCATATACATGGTATAAGACGACCTCTCTAGTTATACTATTTATTGTTATCATTCAATGGATTTCATTTCAGTAGTTAGAGTGTCAAACATAACCTTGGATAAAAACAATTGATTGTACCTCTTTTTAATTGTTTAAATAACTGATGAAATTTATTATGTTGTGAGAAATCATGGTAAATAATTAGTGAAACATATAAATGGTATGATTGGTATGATCTCATGCTGTTGAATTTTCATTAATAAACTTTTTTTTCTATAAAATATCCACCCTTAAAGGAGGTTTATTAGAGAGAGTCATACCATCTTATATTAAGAATAATACTCCATGGGTGTGCTTCACCTAAGACACTCATCATGGAATTCCCTATGTTCTGTAATTATGGCCTCAAACATAGAAATATTCTCTTCTAATAATACTATCTCCATTTCTTTGGGTGGTTTCTGACTAGTGGATACATCCCCCATTGTTTCTTCATCAACAATATCATGATTTTCTATAATAGTTTCATAAATAATCCTGAATGTTTTTTATTTGGTACATATGGGGTGAAACATGGATTCCATTGAATTAGTTATATAAATGATTTAATAATATTTCATTGTAATAAATTATATTAGTGATGAACATGTGGGTAAAAACACCCCCATCTCTATGATATGGGGCTCTCAATAATATTTTTCGGTCACCCAGTCTATTTTTGATGGATTATGAATTTTAAAAAAAATATTTTTCAAGGATTGTACTTGTAAAACTATTTTAATACAGAATTAAAACCCTAGGGTGTTGGTAATAGCAAGTAAATGGACCTTCTATGGTGTTTCAGTTGTCAGATTCCACTTCTGGAAACTCATTTTGGACTCCATTGTTGATCAAGTTACACACAACATTCAATATTTATCTATTTAAAATTAGTGGAATATGTAGATGATGATAACAATTTTGGATAATATTTATTCTGTAACATCCCAGGTAAATAATGAATAAAAAATTTTCATATTTATTAATATTTACGAATTAAATATTAATTTTACTTTAAATGGGTTGCTATGTTTGATAGCGTACCCGATATGAAACAAAGAGTTTTTTTGAAATCTTACTTTGCACACTAGTAATAAAATATTATTATTTTAAATGGTAGTTAACAAATAGTCGTTGTATTGGCAGGAATGGATAGAAATAACTAAAATATGATTATATATGTTTTTTAAATGTTTTTACATTTATCCAATAAAAGATAAAGGCTTAAAATATGAAAAGAATTCAATTTTAGGCTTTTATACCCTAATTTTCACTAAAGGTTCACTTATCGCCTTTTGATGGAGAATCGTCATTAAATATAGTCTTGTTCACTCTTATATATTCTATTGGACCAAATAAAACTCTTCTTTAGAATCAGGACATCAAAATTTACTTTGTGTAAATGTTTGGTATTTTCCGATAAAGTTGATTTTTTTAATGAATAGTGTAAAATGTTGTATTTTAATTCAAAACCTCTTTTTAGTCTAATTTATTTATATGATAAGATTATGTTTTTAATTGGTTTTATAGTGAAATTAGAATATATTTTTACCATTAAATCCAATATTGGTCATTGGAAATAATTTCACTTTGAAATCGGACTTAAACTAGTGTCAATCTTTTGAAACTTATTGTTTCATAAAAACACCCTATTTACTCTGACAGCGGGAATTAATTATTAAACTAATTAATGAAACTTATATGTTTTGATTTGTTAAAATGGACTTTATTTTTGAATTTGGAATATAAAATATATCTTAGGGTGAAGTTTTGGTATTTTTCTAAAAAACTTCAATTTTTGATTAATAGTGAAAACCACTAAGTGGTAGTTAAAGAAACAGATTTTTCGTTTAAATGAAACTTTTTCACTTCTGTGATTTGATTTTCAAAAATAAGACATACATGGTTGTCATTAAGAAGTAAAATGTGGTTCAATGGGATTAAAATAATTTTTTGGTGAATAGTAACTTATTAAGTTTTTAATCGCGATTAGAGGTAATTAGTGTAGTTTAAGGTAAAAATAATGTTTTAATAAAATGAGATTAGCTTAACACATGTCCTACCGTCATTTGATGTGTCATGGACGACCAAGACAATCCATGGGTCAACTTGGGGACTCCATGGAGCCACTTTGGTTGGGAAATGACATAAATAACTTTTTATTTAATGTTAAAGTAAAAAATGACACAAACATGAGATGTTTTACTAAAACACTTTTTACATGGGGTTATACAAGTCAGATATTTGATTATAAATAATAATTGGAAAGCTAAAACGATTTCCTACATCATATTAGTTTTTTTATAATTTTTAGACTTTAAATAAATTAAATTATTTATGACATCATGATGATGCAGCGATTACCTCATTAATAAAGGATTTAAATAAAATGAAATGATAATGTAAAATATATGACCTACAGATGTCCAAAACCTATTGGATGGGTGGATTTAGAACCCTTATCACCTTATCCTCGAAACACATCAATGTGGGACCATTAAAATGATGGATCTGAATCTACGGATTACACACAAGAGGGGGGGTGAATTGTGTCTTTTCAAAATTATTACAATCTCTTCAATTTAGACAAATTCTGTCCACTATGCTTTAGCACGATTAAATATGCAACGGAAAAAGTAAAAGCATGAACACACGGATGTATAGTGGTTCGGGGAACAGAAGGCCCCTAGTCCACTCCACCAACGCTCAAATCCACGAGCTTGGCGATTTTCACTATCTGGTCCTCGTTTCCACAGACCTGTTCACAACTGAGTACAGGCAGTTGACACCTTTACAAGTTTCAGGCAAACACAGCCTTCCTGGTTCAAACACGAACCCATACAGCTTAGAACGAGAAGCTGATCACTCAAAAATAAAAAGGGTTTCGATAAAGAAAACACTTCTCCAGTTGTTCTTCACAATTGCAACAGAATGCAATTGACAGTAGATAGATCGTCGTCTTCAGAAAATAAAGATCTGTAATCAAAACAGTTCTGAGTCGATCCAGTTGCAATAGATATTACAAGAAACTTCACAACTTCAGCAGCAGTAGATTCACAACAGATAGTCGATGTAGAACACGTGAATCTGCTATCAAGATCTTCCTTCGGTAATAAAGGTTTTACACTTCTTCTCGATCACCAGAAAAGAACGCCTTCACACAGTCTATGTTTCTTGCTCGTTAAAAGATCAATCTATATATTTCATACACTTTCCTGTGTATATATATATCCGAAGTTTCCAAGATAGAACATATATATTCATATCTGAGAAAATCATCCGCATAAATAGATCCATGAAAATCTCCTTTAGATTCGCGATATAAAAAAAATGAAAAATAACAGAGCCGTTGTAACTCCCCTAAAGAATCGGCATAAAAAGCTCCGTTTAAATCAATCATTAATCCGTTGAAAATCGTCTTTGATTCAGTCAAAGTCGTACTTAAGAATCGGCTCGAAATCCGCTTAATAATCCGCCTGTTTGACCAATGCAAAAGGAAATATCGTCTGTCAAAAATATCCCGACGCCAAACGTAGGGTTGATGACGTAGCTCCAAACGTAGGGTTCACAAACGTAAGGTTCAGAACGTAAGGTTCAGAACGTGAGGTTGAACATACATACTTTCTCTTCAGCATTCAAACGTTTGGTTGATCATCCATACTTTGTCTTGCTTCAACTCTCCAAAGAACGTACGGTTGATTATAAAAGTAAGGTTGATGATCCATACTTTTGAGAAACAAACTCAACACTGAAAACTAACATATGGTTTCTCTTCCATACTTGTCCAACAACAAATACTTAAGGTTCCTTCCAAACGTAATGTTCTTCTTCCATACATTTCAACAACGTAAGGTTCATTAACCATACGTTTCAAAATAACGTAAGGTTCCTTAACCATACATTTCTTTTAACATAAAAAGTAAACTTTTCATCCATATGTTACGTTCATCAACGTAGGGTATGAACAGTGATTCCAGTATGCGCTAAAACTGACCTCGCGCTACAGTGATTCCAGAACGCGCTAAAATTGATCTCGCGCTACAGTGATTCCAGAACGCGCTAAAATTGATTTCGGAATAAATGAAGTATGAAATCTCGTAATATGAAATAAATAAATAAAATAAATTCCTGCAAAATACTCAACGAAATAATTACTAAATAATTAAGGGTATTTGTGAGCATCAAAATCATCATAAAGAGACAGAGTATTATTTAAAATAATCTCCCCCTTTAAAAAACATTATTTTGAATTGTTTGAAAACAATACATTGCTCAACAATCTCCCCCTTTTTGATGATCACAAAACCCATAAAATAATAAAACTAATTTAATTTCAATCTTTATTGAAAAATTAGTTTTATAAAATTTTAGAATTTTGAAAGGTTTAAAACAATATTTAACTATAATAAAATTTCTCCCTCCTAAAAATAAATTTTCAGCTAAAAATAGATAAAAGATAAATGTCGTATATATCCCAATTCTCCCATATATCCAAATTTATTCATAGGAAACAAATGAATTTAAATGTTGTGTTTATCCAAATTCTCCCCCTTTTTGTGATATCAAAAAGAATGAAAAATTACAGATTTGAACACATTCAATATTGCACTGAACTATAAGTAAATGCTATAATGAACTGTGTATGAATAAGTGAATTTGTTATACTGGCTAACTCAATCATAAATCAATAAACAACAAAACAAAAAAAAGTAAGAACAGAATTTTCATTCACAAGCTGTTATATATAAACGATTGTGATATACAGAGGAATCAAGGTTCATAGATAAGACAGGGAAAAAGGTGTCTATCTCCTTTGAATCGCGGTCTTTATCTCTGTAAACTGTTCTCTGAGCCTCTTCATCATCCCATCTCCTAACATGATGATAAGATCTCTGTTCTCTTGAGTCATATGAATATCTTCAATCAAATTAACTCTGAAAAACTCATGCATTCTTTCTTCTATTTCAACAAAAAGAGCCAGTTTTTCTGATAACTGATTCAAAAGAATCCTAATCGGTTGCTCTCCAGATGTCAACTGATCCACTAAAAATCTCTGATTATCTAGCAAAACTGACAAAGGGGCACTATTACACTGAAGATCGTGTAATATGTCACTCATATTGCTCATTGCTGCAGTAATTGCTTGAAATTTCCGAATCAAATCAGGTGAAGAGCCTGATCCACTCACAGCACTGTTTGCAACAGACTCAAATTTATTCTCCATGTAAATCTTCAACTCAGATAAATCATCTTTCTTTACCATCTCTGATTTTAACTGATCAACAGCATGCAGCATATCAGTCTTAAACAAATCTACTTCCTGTCTTGAAACAGTACATTCTTTCAGCTTCTGAAACTTCAACTACTCTAAGTTCAGAGAATTTCTGAGACTAACATTCTCAGATTCTAACTGAGAGATACGCTTGTACAACTCAACAACTTCTTCTTTTCTCGAATCAGGGGCACCCTGTGCTCGATTCTCATGTCCAGAATTAGGTTGATGAAGCAGCGCAAGTGGTAAGGAATCTGCATCTGACTGTTCTTTGTCCTTGTCCTGACAAGGTTGATCCACTGAACTATCTTTTGAAGCCTGAAACTCTTCCACTGAAAAATCTTCCTGAAGTACCTCTGTATTAGCTTCAGAAGTATGTTCATTACGAACAGTAGTCTCTCTGACTTCTACTGATTGGTCAAGAACAATATTTTCATGTAAATCTTGAGGTCGGGCCACTTCTTCACCAGGAACTACCTCCATAAGTTGTTCTTGTTGAATTACTTTTTCAACAGCCACAACAGCAGATTGAGGTTCTTTTTGAGTTTCTGTTTGAGCTGCTGGTTCCTCTATCGGTGCAGTCTGCTCCACAATAGCTTCTCTCACAAATGAATAAGAAAATAACAGTTCAGAGGATTTCAAGGCAGGAGAGATAATTTCTTCATCAATTGACCTCTTCCATCTAGATTGAAGTCCTTCTTGACTTCTCTCTTCCTCAAATTCCTCCATCTCAAAACGAATTCTCCTTGCCACTGTACTAACTCTCGATTCTGCTTGTCCCTCCTTGGACTTAGCCGGTTGAGCCTGAGCACTCTCCGAGTTTTCCTCAGCTCCAACAGGTAAGAGTTTTCCTTTAATTGTGCTCCAGAAGTATCCTACTTTCCTCAAAGTTCCAGCATTAGAAACATTACTGTGGTGACATTTCACCCCAGCATCTACCAATCTGATCATTCCTCTTTTAAACAAAAACAAAGAAATGAACCTTCCATAAGGGAAAAAGGTCATTCTTGCTTCACTCTGACAGCAGTAACTCAGATATCTTATCATAAACCGAGGAAAATTAAACTTAATATCACACATCAGAAGATACATTATGTACATGTCCGGGTATAGGATTTTCTCCATCTCAGCCATTCTTGGTGCTAAACCAGTCTGAACAAATTTTACCAAAATTTTCTGATCGGGCTCCAAATCCTTAATAAACATCTTCTTTATCACTCTGGTTCCAAACAGAAAAGGCATAATGTCTTCAGACTTATGTACAGAATCTCCAATATTCCGTAAATCGAAATGAAAAACTCCTTCATGAGGGCAGTTAAGAATTTGACTTATCTCTACAGATGATATTGAAAAGTCCTTATCCTCTATTTGAGCCAATAAACTATCCTCTGTATCTCCAAGGCTAAACTGAACAGTTCTAAAGAAATGTCTCATTTCTGCCTCATATAGAAACTCAGAATTTTCACTATTAAAAGATTGCTCAAGGCTTTGAAACGACAACGCTTGCTTCAACAGTAAATTAGTTTCAAACAGCCACTCTAAATCTGTGACTTTACCTTGCAGTATTTTCCGACTATCTACCTTAGGTTTCTTTGCAGCACTGCTCTCGACTTCATCTGGACGCTTAGTCTTTGCCATTCCAACAACGATTTCTGAAGGTTCGTAAGTTTAGGGTTTGAAGATTCAGAAAAGGGTTTTGGAGCAGATGTGCGGTTTTAGGTTTTCGAAAGGGTTTCCGAAAAAGGTGAAGCATTTTAGAAGGTGAAACGGTTCTGACAGCCTTGATTCCCGTGTAATCACTAATCATTACTTTTATTTAAAACAAAATAAAATTACTTATAGTAGGAAACAGAAATTAAGCAGAATTCGAAAACAGAATAAGATTTAAAAAAAACTATTTAAAATTAAATAAACCTAACTCCCCCTTAATAAATTCAAACCTTGCCGTGGGAAGTGGTTTAGTAAAAATATCTGCTAATTGATTTTCTGTATTTACAAATTCTAAAAATATATCCTTTTTAAACACATGATCTCTTAAAAAGTGATGTCTTATATCAATGTGCTTAGTTCTAGAATGACTAATAGAATTTTTTGAAATATTAATTGCACTAGTATTATCACATAAAATAGGTGTATTATTGAAATTTAATCCAAAGTCCATAAGAGTGTTTTTCATCCACAACACCTGTGCACAGCAACTACCTGCAGACACATATTCCGCCTCGACTGTTGACAGGGCAACTGAGTGTTGTTTCTTACTACACCATGATACTAAAGACTTCCCTAAAAAGTGACATGTTCCTGAAGTACTCTTCCTATCTAATCTACAGCTTCCAAAGTCAGCATCCGAATATGAAATTAAATTAAAATCAGAGGTTTTTGGATAAAGCAGAGATTGATAAATAGTACCTTTTAAATATCTAAAAATTCTTTTAACAGCAGTTAAATGGGATTCTTCGGGATTTGATTGAAATCGAGCACAAAGACATACTGAATACATTATATCTGGTCTACTAGAAGTAAGATATAACAAACTACCAATAATACCTCTATATAACTTGTTGTCCACTGATTTTCCTGATTCATCCAAATCAAGTTTTATATTAGTACACATAGGAGTTGTAAATGGCTTGCTGTTTTCAAGTCCAAATTTCTTAAGTAAATCAGTAATGTATTTGCATTGATTTAAAACATTTCCAAAATCTTTTTGAAATATTTGAAGACCCAAAAAGAAATTTAATTCTCCCATCATACTCATTTCAAATTCTTTATTCATTAATTCTGAAAATTCATGACAAATAATTTTATTGGTTGATCCAAAAATTACATCATCAACATAAATTTGAACCAACAAAACATTATTTTTCACAGTTTTCTTAAAGAGTGTTGGATCTGCCAGTCCAACAGTAAAATCATTTTTCAAAAGAAAAGAACTTAGTCTTTCATACCAAGCTCTAGGTGCTTGTTTAAGGCCATAAAGAGCTTTAGTAAGTTTGAAAACAGAATCTGGTTTTTGAGAATTTTCAAAACCAGGAGGTTGCTCAACATAAACTTCCTCCATTAAATAACCATTTAAAAAGGCAGATTTAACATCCATCTGAAATAATTTAAAATTTATATAAGATGCATAGGCTAAAAGGATTCTAATGGCTTCTAACCTGGCTACAGGTGCAAAGGTCTCATCATAATCTATTCCTTCTTCTTGATTATATCATTTAGCTACTAATCTTGCTTTATTTCTAGTTATTATCCCTTGATCATCCTGTTTATTCCTAAAGACCCATTTAGTTCCTATTACTGGATAATCATGTGGTCTTTCAACTAACTCCAAAACCTTATTTCTCTTGAACTGGTTCAATTCATCCTGCATTGTTATTACCCAGCTCTCATCATCTAAGGCTTCTTCTATGGTCTTAGGTTCTTGTTGGGATAGGAAAGCAGAGAATTCAACTATGTTTCCAAGGTTTCTTCTAGTTTGAATACCAGTCTCTAAGTCACCTATCACAGATTCTAAAGGGTGATTCTTTAAGGTTCTAGACTGTCTAGGCATTACATTCAAAGTTTCTTCAGTGTCATGTTCTTCTGAACTGGACTGAATTTCTTTTATATCATTTTCAAAATCATTCTTTAAATTCTCAAGTCTCATGTTTTCATTAGAATCAGGTTCATCTATTTGTTCTATCCTTTTCTCAAAAGGATCAGATTCATCAAATTTCACATGAACTGATTCTTCAACAATCCTTGACTTTTTATTATAGACTCTATAAGCTTTGGAGGATGCAGAATATCCTAAGAAAATACCTTTATCAGATTTTGGATCAAATTTACCAAGATTATCTTTGGTATTCAAGATGTAAACCTTGCATCCAAAAACTTTAAAGTAATTTACTTTAGGTTTTCTGTTATTCCATAGTTCATAGGGTGTCTTTTTCAAAATAGGTCTTATTAAAATTCTATTCATTATATAACAAGCTGTATTAACAGCTTCTGCCCAGAAATATATAGGTAGGCTATATTCATTTAACATAGTTCTAGCCATTTCTTGAATAGTTCTATTTCTTCTTTCTACAATCCCATTCTGTTGAGGTGTTCTTGGAGCAGAGAAGGTGTGTTTAATACCCATATTTGAGCAAAAGGAATTAAATTCCTGGTTCTCAAATTCTCCACCATGATCACTTCTCAATGAGATTATATTAAAACCTTTTTCATTTTGAATAGATTTACAAAAACCTTCAAATAAACTAAAAGATTCACTTTTAAATTTCAAAAAGAAAATCCAAGTAAATCTAGAATAATCATCAACTAATACATAAACATATAATTTACCAGCTAAACTTTCTACTCTTGAAGGTCCAAACAAATCCATATGGATAAGTTCTAGAGGTTTAGTTGTAGCAACTTTATTAACAGATTTGAATGATGATTTGTGTTGCTTGCCAAGCTAACATGCATCACAGAATCTGTCATTTTCAAATTTGAGACTAGGCAAATCAGAAACTAGATGTTTCTTAGATAATTTATGTAAAGCATATATATTGCAATGACCAAGTCTTCTATGCCAGATCCAGGATTCACTTATATTAGCAGTTAAGCAGTTTACTTGTTGTTTACACAAGGAATACAAATCCAAAGTATAAACATTATCAGTTCTGGGTGCTCTAAACTTAAACAGTTTATCTTTAGAAACAGTACAACTATTGTTAGTAAAATTAACAGTGTATCCATCATCACAGAGTTGAGAGATACTTATCAGATTGTGTTTTAACCCTTGTACATAAAGTACTTTGTTGATTGAGACTATCTTTGGATCTCCAACTGTTTCAATACCAATAATCTTTCCTTTGGCATTGTCACCAATGGTGACAAGTCCTCCTTCCTTTCGAGTAAGAGAAGAGAAATTAGCTGAAGTTCCACTCATGTGTCTTGATCAGCCACTGTCCATATACCATATTTCTTTCTTTCTTTGGTGACCTGCTACCTGCAAAGACATTCAAACAAATTGCTTTGGTACCCATATTTTGTTGGGTCCAGGAGTGTTAGCAAGCAGTGATCTGGGTATCCAGATTTTCTTTATTTTCTTAAAATTGATTGAATCATATAGATCATTGGAAATATAAGCTTTCTTAATTCCACATATTTGAGTTTGTCTTAGAAAACAGTTTTTAGCTATATGACCTTTTGTTCCACAGAAGTTACAAATAACCTGTTTAGTGCTAGGAACAAAATAATTTTTGTATAACTTAGGTTTTTCTCCTTTACTTCCAATTCCAAACCTTTCCTTTTTAATTACAGTTTTTCCAAGTATCTCATTTAAGGAGTTTTCTCCTTTTGTAAAAACTAATGCAGCCTTTTGATAAGATTCTACTTCATCCTGTAGAGTTTTTATTTTTGATTCAAAATTAATTTTATTTGAGTCAGCAGAGTTGTATTTGTCAATTAATTCCTTATGTTGTTTTAGCAAAGTATTTCTCTCATCTGAATGATTCTCTCTCCTTCAATCATTCTGAAAGTATCGAATTTTAATTTAGCAGTTGCATATCTCATCTGTCTTACATTATCTGTTCCTTCATAAGCAACATCTATTGTTTGCCACATTTCATATGCAGTCGGGCATTGAGATACTCTGTTAAATTCATCCGGTCCTAGACCACAGATGATTGCATTCATAGCTTTTGAATTCATGTCATACTCAGCCTCTGTAGCAGCACTCCATGTATCGGGATTTTCAGGAATTTCATAGGGAGTCAGAATCTTTGAATAGACTTTGTAACCAAGATTTTTCAGATAAATAATCATACGTGATTTACAGCAGCCATAATTATCTCCATTAAAGTAAGGTGCTCTGACCATTGACATTCCCTCTCTCGTATCAGCCATGATACACTATGTATAATCTTTAAATACTTCTAGCTTGACAAGACTTTAAAAATAAGAAGCTCCTCCTCTGATACCAATTGTTGGATCTGAATCTACGGATTACACACAAGAGGGGGGGTGAAGTGTGTCTTTTCAAAATTATTACAATATCTTCAATTTAGACAAATTCTGTCCACTATGCTTTAGCACGATTAAATATGCAACGGAAAAAGTAAAAGCATGAACACATGGATGTATAGTGGTTCGGGGAATAGAAGGCCCCTAGTCCACTCCACCAACGCTCAAATCCACGAGCTTGGCGATTTTCACTATCTGGTCCCTGTTTCCACAGACCTGTTCACAACTGAGTACAGGCAGTTGACACCTTTACAAGTTTCAGGCAAACACTGCCTTCCTGGTTCAAACACGAACCCACACAGCTTAGAACGAGAAGCTGATCACTCAAAAATAAAAAGGGTTTCGATAAAGAAAACACTTCTCCAGTTGTTCTTCACAATTGCAACAGAATGCAATTGACAGTAGATAGATCGTCGTCTTCAGAAAATAAAGATCTGCAATCAAAAAAGTTCTGAGTCGATCCAGTTGCAATAGATATTACAAGAAACTTCACAACATCAGCAGCAGTAGATTCACAACAGATAGTCGATGTAGAACACGTGAATCTACTATCAAGATCTTCCTTCGGTAATAAAGGTTTTACACTTCTTCTCGATCACCAGAAAAGAACGCCTTCACACAGTCTCTATTTCTTGCTCGTTAAAAGATCAATCTATATATTTCATACACTTTCCTGTGTATATATATATCCGAAGTTTCCAAGATAGAACATATATATTCAAATCTGAGAAAATCTTCTGCATAAATAGATCCATGAAAATCTCCTTTAGATTCGCGATATAAAAAAAATTAAAAATAACAGAGCCGTTGTAACTCCCCTGAAGAATCGGCATAAAAAGCTCCATTTAAATCAATCATTAATCCGTTGAAAATCGTCTTTTATTCAGTCAAAGTCGTACTTAGGAATCGGCTCGAAATCCGCTTAATAATCTGCCTGTTTGACCAATGGAAAAGGAAATATCGTCTGTCAAAAATTTCCCGACGCCAAACGTAGGGTTGATGACGTAGCTCCAAACGTAGGGTTCACAAACGTAAGGTTCAGAACGTAAGGTTCAGAACGTAAGGTTGAACATACATACTTTCTCTTCAGCATTCAAACGTAGGGTTGATCATCCATACTTTGTCTTGCTTCAACTCTCCAAAGAACGTACGGTTGATTATAAAAGTAAGGTTGATGATCCATACTTTTGAGAAACAAACTCAACACTGAAAACTAACGTACGGTTTCTCTTCCATACTTGTCCAACAACAAAAACGTAAGGTTCCTTCCAAATCTAATGTTCTTCTTCCATACTTTTCAACAACGTAAGGTTCATTAACCATACGTTTCAAAATAACGTAAGGTTCCTTAACCATACGTTTCTTTTAACATAAAAAGTAAACTTTTCATCCATACGTTACGTTCATCAACGTAGGGTATGAACAGTGATTCCAGTACGTGCTAAAACTGATCTCGCGCTACAGTGATTCCAGAACGCGCTAAAATTGATCTCGCGCTACAGTGATTGCAGAACGCGCTAAAATTGATTTC
Source organism: Viscum album (assembly GCA_963277665.1). Classification (NCBI taxonomy): domain Eukaryota; kingdom Viridiplantae; phylum Streptophyta; class Magnoliopsida; order Santalales; family Viscaceae; genus Viscum; species Viscum album. The sequence goes on from OY728158.1 coordinate 440,962,911, forward strand.
GAAATAAATTATGTATGAAATCTCGTTATATGAAATAAATAAATAAAATAAATTCCTGCAAAATACTCAACGAAATAATTTGTAAATAATTAAGGGTATTTGTGAGCATCAAAATCATCATAAAGAGACAGAGTATTATTTAAAATAATCTCCCCCTTTAAAAAACATTATTTTGAATTGTTTGAAAACAATACATTGCTCAACATAAAATCCGAAACTCATTCTAAAATAAAGTAACATTTTCTTACTTTCCAAGAGTTCCCCTCCTCTCCTCTTATAAAAGGCCCCCACCTCTACCTCCTTACCCACACATAAAAAGCCTTTGGCTCGGCCAAACCCTGCCCATTTTATCTCTCCATATCCCTATATTACTCCTTGAAGCCACACTTTGTGTAGAAGTCTTCCCAATGAAGCCTTTGAGCTCAAATCTATGAGAGTTACCCGATTTGAAGGTAATGTCTTCACTTGAGTCCTTTTGTTTTATTTTGCTTCTCCAACCACCTAAACTCTTTTTATAAATTTCTTTTGTAACAACTCCAGTATCTTAAATATACCAGGATGTTGTTATAAGAAGGATTCTAGCTACACTTACACACACCTACATATAATGGTTAAAGAACATACTGTTTCCGTGGATGGCGAATTTCTGCCTACCGAAACGATGATTGTTCAACATTATTTTAACACCTTCAAAGGTGTCCATTAAGATGACACTATACTTATATATGATATATAAAATGTTTATGTTTTCCTTAATCTTCTGTATTTTTCATTTTGGGCATACCTTTATGGTTTCCATTATGGGTAAACGCGATATCTTCATTTAAGGAAGTGCGGACTACCGCCCCCTCAAAATGATGTGACTTGTTAATGCCATATGTGGGACCTATAAAGGATGGATTTGAAGTTATTATATATGATGTTATACTGGAATTTAATATACCTTTATATCATTATTATTTTCTTTCCATTAAATTATGAGATAGAAATGAAAGTAGCATTCATGCATACGTACGGCTTACCGTCTCCATGAACGGTGCATTTGATTTCTTATCCCCAAATGTAATGTACTATTATAAGTACATGTATATAATGGATATATATTATGAATGATACATCTAAATGATTAATATAATTCTGGAATTAAAATATACATACCTCTCATTTAGTTTTAATTCCATTAATATGACAAATAAATGAAAGTAGCGTTCATGCGTACGTACGGCTTACCGTCTCCATAAACGGTGCATTTCATTTCTTACCTTTAAATGATTATGTAATAATATAAATTCATGTATATAATTGATATATATGATATTTATGATATCTAAATCATGAATATAATTCTTGATATAATGGATGTTTTACCACATGAACAACTTGTAATTATAAAGAGTTTATTTTTGACTCAAGTACCAAGGATCGACAAAACAACCATTTTTAACTTAAATAATTACATAGTGTTCATAACTTGGTAATAAGTTATATAAAAGGAATAATTAACTTGAAAAAGTTTCTAAAGAAAGTATGAATTAACTCAAGTTTGTTAGTCAGGAGGTTAAAGAACGATCGAGTGAAGTCGGACCTGAGGTAAGGGACTTCGTATCAATCTCCTTTCATTGAGGCCTATTTCGTTTTATACACAACTATCTTTTATATGGTGTATAAACCCATTTGAATTTTACTTTTATACAAAATGAATCTTTTTCTACGAAGCGTTTTATTAAACGACAAAAAGGAATGTTTCTTTTAACGTACGCAGTGACAACGACCTTTTCCACCGCCGCGAGTATTATTTGGTCTATGGATTCCTCAACAAGCCGTAATTTGTTTAAAATAAAATAAATACCATATACTCTTTTATGTATTTTGGTATTGAAAATGGGTTTGATAAAGGATTTTATTATTTCAATATATTTAAATTATATATTGTGATTGAAATGTGGAAATGTTATCATTCATTTATATTGGTTTTATGTTTTAGGATTTTATATTGGTACTTGGACATTTGATGGGTGGTTACCTGATAAACCATATGACGGGTGGTGCCGTGAATACCAGGATGGGTGGTTATGTTATAACCTCCAATGCATTGGGTATGGAAGTCGGCCGTATTTCTATTAGATTATGTATGTATGGAAGATGGCCGTATGGCTATTCCATTAAGTGATATGTGTGAAAGTCGACTGTATGGTTATTCCACTTAAGTATGTTTATATCCCAAGTTACCTTTATATGTTATGTGATCTTTTTATGGGTTTTATGGTAATCTTTTGGTTACAAAAGGGTAAGTAATGCTCTTTTATTCAGTGAAGTGTTTTTACTACTTCATAAAGGTGAAACGTATTACTTTGATAAAGTATACATGGTTTACTTGTTGTTTTGATAAACTAATAGTTTTCATTCTTTGTGTATCCCATACTGAGCTCTTTATGCTCACCCCATGTTTTTTTGAAATGTTTTTCACAGGACCTAATGTGAAATAGGGTCACGGATGGGATCAAGGGAAAGTCATGCTATATAAAACTTGGAACTAGACATGTTTCTTTTTAAGATTTTTTTATTCTATAGAAACTTAGTAGAAGTGTCTACTTTTTAATCTTTTGAGATGTAGTAGTTATGTTCTAATTCTCTAATACTCTAAACCTAAAAATATCCTCAATGTGAATTATTCATTGAATTCAATATTAATTAATGTTTAAGTCCAGGGCCTTATAGTTGGTATCAAAGGTCGGTTTAGACAACTTTATGAGTTAGAAAATTGTTAAATTATAAATTAATTTATGGTATGATTGAAATTATATATCATTTGAAGATTACCATGTTGCTTCACCTAAGGTATTTTAGTGTTAACAATGTTTTTTCATAGAGGAAATAGAATGGATTTTCTGGGAAGGCATACAGTGGGAAATGACCTTTCAAATTAGTATCCTGAGATGGTCATAATCAGAACTAAACAGTTTGTTGCAGTGATGGCTCTGTTGACTCAGGAGTTGAAATGAAAATTGGTGAATGCTCCAGTTTTTGCACTTCCTTCCAGGAATGGTGAGTTTGTTATCTACAGTGATGCTTCATTGAAAGGACTTGGTTGTGTTCTTATGCAGAATGATCAGGTAATTTCTTATGCTTCACGCCAGTTGAAAATTCATGAGGTAAATTACCCTACACATGATTTGGAATTAGCTATTGTTGTTTTTGCTTAAACAATTTGGAGGCATCATTTGTATGAATTAAAGTGTGAAATATATACTGATCACAAAAGTTTAAAGTATATATTCACTCAGAAATAATTGAACATGAGACAGAGGAGATGGCTGGAATTAATCAAGGACTATGATTTTACAATTGATTACCATCTGGGAAAAGCAAATAAAGTGGACGATGCTTTGAGTGGAAAAAGTAATGCTTCATTAACCATGATACGTTTTTAACTACATATTTTGGTTAAGGATTTGATGAGATTTGGCATGGAAGTTGGTGGTGCAGGAAGTTATTCTATTTTGTTTCAGGTATCAGTGACATCTTCCCTATCAGACAGAATCAAGCAAGCACAGAAGCAAGATAATGAGTTGCAGAAAAAGGTAGAGATGGTTCAGAAAGGTAAGTTTCCTGAATTCAACATTGATAATGATTGTGTTTTGAGGTTTGGGAAGAGATTATGTGTGCCTTGTGATTCACAGCTGAATAATGAGTTGTTATGTGAGGCTCATAGTTCCCTTTTTTCCGTTCATCCTGGCAGTGCTAAGATGTACAGAGATCTGCGGGAGTATTACTGGTGGGATGGAATGAAAAGAGTTATTGATGATTTTAGTGTAAAGTGTTTGACTTGTCAGCAGGTTAAAGCAGAGCAGTAGTTACTGAAAGGGATGCTTCAGCCATTACCAGTGCCATAGTGGAAATGGGAAAATGTATCCATGGACTTTGTTGTGGGATTATCGAGGACATGTTGAGGTAATAATGCAATCTGAGTTATTGTTGATCGCTTGACTAAATCTGCTCATTTCCTTCCAATTCGAGATACATTCTCTCTAGATAATCTTTCTCAATTGTATCTTAATGAGATAGTCAGGTTGCATGGTGTTCCCCTCTCCATTGTATCTGATCATGATCCCAGATTTACTTCTAACTTTTGGAAAGGCCTTCAGAAGTCATTGGGTACTGAATTAAATTTTAGTACAACTTTTCATCCGCAATCAGATGGACAGTCAGAACGAACAATTTAGACCTTGGAGGATATGCTGCAAGCATTCTCTATGGATTATCAGGGATGTTGGGATGAACATCTTTCTTTGGTTGAGTTTTCTTATAATAACAGTTTTCATTCCAGTATATAGATGACACCATTTGAGGCATTATATGGGAAGCGGTGTCGAACTCCAGCATTTTGGGATGCAGTGGGTGAAAGAAAGCTGATGGGACCAAAATTGGTAGAAGAGTTGGCAGAAAAAGTTCATCTAATACAGAAACATATGAGAATAGCTCAGATCAGGTAGAAGAGTTATACGGACAACAGGAGGAAGGATCTCTCTTTTTAGGTAGGTGATCTTGTCTTTCTCAAAGTTTCGGCATCGAAAAGTGTGATGCGATTTGGTAAGAAACGAAAGATGAGTCCAAGGTTCATTGGACCATATGAAATTTTGGAGAAAGTTGGATTAGTTGCTTACCGAGTGCCTTTACCTCCGAGTTTATCTCAGGTACACAATGTTTTTCATGTTTCGATGTTGAGGAAGTATATGCCAGATCCATCTCATGTTTTGAGTCCAGAGGTAGTTCAGCTGGAGGAGAACCTATCTTATGAAGAACAACCAGTGCAGATTCTTGACCGAAGCGAGCAAGTGTTGCGAAATAATGTAATTAACCAGGTAAAGGTTTTTTGGAAAAACCATATTGTTGAAGAGGCAACGTGGGAATTTGAAAATGCTATGAGGGATAAATACCCCCACTTATTTTGATAAGTGAATAAAATTGCGAGGACGCAATTCCCAAAAGGGGGGAAGGATGTAACATCCCAGGTAAATAATGAATAAAACATTTTCATATTTATTAATATTTACAAATTAAATATTAATTTTACTTTAAATGGGTTTCTATGTTCGATAGCGTACCTGATACGCAACAAAGATTTTCTTTGAAATCTTACGTTGCACACTAGTAATAAAATAAAATTATTTTAAATGGTAGTTAACAAATAGCGGTTGTATTGGCAGGAATGGATAGAAATAAATAAAATATGATTATATATGTTTTTTAAATGTTTTTACATATATCCAATAAAAGATAAAGGCTTAAACTACAAAAATAATTCAATTTTAGGCTTTTATACCCTAATTTTCACTAAATGTTCACTTATCACCTTTTGATGGAGAACCGTCATTAGATATAGTTTTGTTCACTCTTATACATTCTATTGGACCAAATAAAACTCTTATTTAGAATCGGGACATCAAAATTTACTTTGTGTAATTTTTTGGTATTTTTCCGATAAAGTTCATTTTTTAATGAATAGTGTAAAATGTTGTATTTTAATTCAAAACCCCTTTTTAGTCTAATTTATTTATATGATTAGATTATATTTTGAATTGGTTTTATAGAGAAATTAGAATATATTTTTACCATTAAATCCAATAGTGGTCATTGGAATTAATTTCACTTTGAAATCAGACTTAAACTAGTGTCAATCTTTTGATACTTATTGTTTCATAAAAACACGCTATTTTCTTTAACAGCGGGAATTAATTATTAAATTAATTAATGCAACTTATATTTTTTGAATTTTTTAAAATGGAATTCATTTTTGAATTCATAATATCAAATATATCTTACGGTGAAGTTTTGGTATTTTTCTGAAAAACATCAAATTTTGATGAATAGTGAAACCACTAAGTGGTAGTTAAAGAAACTGATTTTTCGTTTAAATGAAACTTTGTCACTTCTGTGATTTGATTTTAAAAAATCTGACATACATGGTTGTCATTACGAAGTAATATGTGGTTCAATGAGATTAAAATAATTTTTTGGTGAATAGTAACTTATTAAGTTTTTAATAGTGATTAGAGGTAATTAGTGTAGTTTAAGGTAAAAATAATGTTTTAATAAAATGAGATGAGCTTGACACATGTCCTACCCTCATTGGATGTGTCGTGGCCGACCAATACAATCCATGGGTCACCTTGGGGACCCCATGGATCCACTTTGGTTGTGAAATGACATAAATAACTTTTTATTTAATGTTAAAGTAAAAATGACACAAACATGAGATGTTTTACTAAAAAACTTTTTACATGGGGTTATACAAGTCAGATATTTAATGATAAATAATAATTCGAAAGCTAAAAAGATTTCCTACATCATAGTAGTTTTTGTATAATTTTTAGACTTTAAATAACTTAAATTATTTATGACATCATGATGATGCAGCGATTACCTCATTAATAAAGGATTTAAATAAAATGAAATAATAATGTAAACTCTATGACCTAAACATGTACAAAACCTATTGGATGGGTGGATGTCGAACCCTTATCACCTTATCCTTGAAACACATCAATGTGGGACCATTAAAATCCGAAACTCATTCCAAAATAAAGTAACATTTCCTTACTTTCCAAGAGTGCCCCTCCTCTCCTCTTATAAAAGGCCCCCACCTCTACCTCCTTACCCATATTTAAAAAGCCTTTGGCTCGGAAAAACCCTTCCCATTTTGTCTCTCCACATCCCTCTATTACTCTTTGAAGCCTCACTTTGGGCAGAAGTCTTCCCAAGTAAGACTTTGAGCGCAAATCTAAGAGAGTTACCCGATTTTAAGGTAATGTCTTCACATGAGTCATTTTGTTTTATTTTGCTTCTCCAACCCCCTAAACTCTTTTTATTCATTTATTTTGTAAGAACTCCAGTATCTTCAATATACTAGGATGTTGTTATAATAAGGATTGGAGCTACACTTACACACACCTATATCTAATGGTTAAAGAACATACTGTTTCCGTGGATGGCGAATTTCTGCCTCCCAAAACGATGATTGTTCAACATTCTTTTAACACCTTAAAAGGTGGCCATTAAGATGCCACTATACTTATATATGATATATAAAATGTTTATGATTTCCTTAAGCTTCTGTATTTTTCATTTTGGGCATACCTTTATGGTTTCCATTGTGGGTAAATGTGATATCTTCATTTAAGGAAGTGCGGACTACCGCCCCCTAAAAGTGATGTAATTTGTTAATGCCGTATGTGGGACATATAAAGGATGGATTTAAAGTTATTATATATGATGTTATACTGGAATTATAATATACCTTTATATAATTATTATTTTCTTTCCATTAAAGTATGATATAGAAATGAAAGTAGCGTTCATGCGTACGTACGGCTTACCGTCTCCATGAACGGTGCATTTCATTTCTTATCCTCAAATTTATGTACTATTATAAGTACATGTATATAATAGATATATATGATGAATGATACATCTAAATGATTAATATAATTCTAGAATTAAAATATACATACCTCTCATTTAGTTTTAATTCCATTAATATGACAAAGAAATGAAAGTAGCGTTCATGAGTACGTACGGATTACCGTCTCCATGAACGGTGCATTTCATTTCTTACCTTTAAATGATTATGTAATATTATAAATTCATGTATATACTAGATATATATGATATATATGATATCTAAATCATGAATATAAATCTTGATATAATGGATGTTTTACCACATGAACAACTTGTAATTATAAACAGTTTATTTTTGACTCAACTACCAAGGATCGACAAAACAACCATTTTCAACTTAAATAATTACATAGTGTTCATAACATGGTAATAAGTGATATAAATGGAATAATTAACTTGAAAAAGGTTCTAAAGAAAGTATTAATTAACTCAAGTTTATTATGTAGGAGGTTAAAGAATGATCGAGTCAAGTCGGACCCGAGGTAAGGGACTTCGTATCAATCTCCTTTCATTGAGGAATATTTCGTTTTATACACAAATATCTTTTATATGGTGTATAAAACCCTTTGAATTTTACTTTTATACAAAAGGAATCTTTTTCTACAAAGCGTTTTATTAAACGACAAAAAGGAATGTTTCTTTTAACGTACGCGGTGACAACGACCTTTTCCGCCGCCGCGAGTATTATTTGGTCTATGGCTTCCCCAACAAGCCGTAATGTTTTTAAAATAAAATAAATACCATATACTCTTTTATGTATTTTGGTATTGAAAATTGTTTTGATAAAGGATTCTATTATGTCAATATATTTAAATGATATATTGTGATTGAAATGTGGAAATTTTATCATTCCTTTATATTGGTTTTATGTTTTATGATTTTATATTGGTACTTGGACATTTGACGAGTGGTTACGTGATAAACCATATGACGGGTGGTGCCGTGAATACCAGGATGGGTGGTTACGTTATAACCTCCAAATCATTGGGTATGGAAGTCGGCTGTATGTCTATTCCATTAAGTATGTATGGAAGTTGTCCGTATGGATATTCCATTAAGTGATATGTGTGGAAGTCGACTGTATGGTTATTCCACTTAAGTATGTTTATGTCCCAAGTTACCTTTATATGTTATGTGATCTTTTTATGGGTTTTATGGTAATCTTTTGGTGACAAAAGGGTAAGTAATGATCTTTTATTCAGTGAAGAGTTTTTAATACTTCATAAAGGTGAAAAGTATTACTTTGATAAAGTATACATGGTTTACTTGTTGTTTTGATAAACTAACAGTTTTTATTCTTTGTGTATACCTTACTGAGCTCTTTATGCTCACCCCAAGTTTTTTTGAAATGTTTTTCACAGGACCTAATGCAGAATTGGGTCAAGGATGGGACCAAGGGAAAGTCATGCTATATAAATCTTGGAACTAGACATGTTTCTTTTGAAGAGTTTTTTTAATTCTATGGAAACTTAGTAGAAGTGTCTACTTTGTAATCTTTTGAGATGTAGTAGTTATGTTCTAATTCTCTAATACTCTAAACCTGAAAAGATCCTCAATGTGAATTATTCATTTAATTCAATATTAAGTAATGTTTAAGTCCAGCCCCTTATAGTTGGTATAAAAGGTCGGTTTAGAAAACTTTTGGAGTTAGAAAATTGTTCAATTATAAATTAATTTATGGTATGATTGAAATGATATAGCATTTGAAGATTACCATATTGCTTCACATAAGGTATTTCAGTGTTAAGAATGGTTTTTCATAGAGGAAATAGAACGACTTTTCTGGGAAGGCATACAGTGGGAAATGACCTTTCAAATTAGTATCCTGAGATGGTCATAATCATAACTAAACAGTTTGTTGTAGTGATGGCTCAGTTGACTCAGGAGTTGAAAAGAAAATTGGTGAATGCTCCAGTTTTGGCACTTCCTTCCAGGAATGGTGAGTTTTTTATCTACAATGATGCTTCATTGAAAGGACTTGGTTGTGTTCTTATACAGAATGATTAGGTAATTGCTTATGCTTCACGCTATTTGAAAATTCATGAGGTAAATTACCCTACACATGATTTGGAATTAGCTGCTGTTGTTTTTGCTTAAAAAATTTGGAGGCATCATTTGTATGGAGTAAAGTGTGAAGTATATACTGATCACAAAAGTTTAAAGTATACATTCACTCAGAAAGAATTGAACATGAGACAGATGAGATGGCTGGAATTAATCAAGGATTATGATTGTAAAATTCATTACCATCTGGGAAAAGAAAATAAAGTGGCCGATGCTTTGAGTCGAAAAAGTAATGCTTCATTAACCATGCTACGTTTGGAACGAGATCCTTTGGTTAAGGATTTGATGAGCTTTGGCATGGATGTTGTTGGTGCAGGAAGTTATTCAGTTTTGTTTTAGGTATCTATGACATCTTCCCTATCAGACAGAATCAAGCAAGCACAGAAGCAAGACAGTGAGTTGCAGAAAAAGGTAGAGATGGTTCAGAAAGGTAAGTTTCCTGAATTAAACATTGATAATGATTGCGTTTTGAATTTTGGGAAGAGATTATGTGTGCCTTGTGATTCACAGCTGAAGAATGAGTTGTTATGTGAGGCTCATAGTTCCCCGTTTTTCGTTATCCTGTCAGTACTAAGATGTACAGAGATCTGCGGGAGTATTACTGGTGGGATGGAATGAAAAGAGATATTGATGATTTTACTGTAAAGTGTTTTACTTGTCAGCAGGTTAAAGCAGAGTGGCATTTATCGAAAGGGATGCTTCAGCAATTACCAGTGCCAGAGTGGAAATGGGAAAATGTATCCACGGACATTGTTGTGGGATTACCGAGGATATCTCGAGGTAATAATGCAATCTAGGTTATTGTTGATCGCTTGACTAAATCTTCTCATTTCCTTCCTATTCAAGATACATTCTCTCTAGATCAACTTTCTCGATTGTATCTTAAAGAGATAGTCAGGTTGCATGGAGTTCCCCTCTCCATTGTATCTGATCATGATCCCAGGTTTACTTCTAACTTTTGGAATGGCCTTCAAAAGTCGTTGGGTACTGAATTAAATTTTAGTACAACTTTTCATCCGCAATTAGATGGACAGTCAGAACGAAAAATTCAGACCTTAGAGGATATGCTACAAGCATTCTCTATGGATTATCAGGGATGTTGGGATGAACATCTTTCTTTGGCTGAGTTTTCTTATAATAACAGTTTTCATTGCAGTATACAGACGACACCATTTGAGGAATTATATGGTAATCGGTGTAGAACTCCAATATTTTGGGATGAAGTGGGTGAAAGGAAGCTGATGGGACCAGAATTGGTAGAAGAGAAGGCAGAAAAAGTTCAGTTTATTCAGAAACACATGAGAACAGCTCAGAGCAGACAGAAGAGTTATGTAGATTATCGGAGGAAGGATCTATCTTTCGAGGTAGGTGATCATGTTTTTCTCAAGGTTTCTCCATGGAAAAGTGTGATGATATTTGGTAAGAAAGGAAAGTTGAGTCCAAGGTTCATTGGACCATATGAAATTTTGGAGAAAGTTGGATCAGTTGCTTATCGAGTGGCTTTACCTCCGAGTTTATCTCAGGTACACAATGTTTTTCATGTTTCGAGGTTGAGGAAGTATATGCCAGATCCATCTCATGTTTTGAGTCCAGAGGTAGTTCAGCTGGAGGAGAACCTATCTTATTAAGAACAACCAGTCCAGATTCTTGACTGAAGCGAGAAAGAGTTGCGAAATAATGTAATTCACTAGGTAAAGGTTTTGTGGAAAAACCATATTGTTGAAGAGGCAACATGGGAATCTAAAAATGCTATGATGGATAAATACCCCCACTTATTTTGATAAGTGAATAAAATTGAGAGGTCACAATTCCCAAAAGGGGGGAAGGATGTAAAATCCTAGGTAAATAATGAATAAAACATTTTCATATTTATTAATATTTATGAATTAAATATTAATTTTACTTTAAATGGGTTTCTATGTTCGATAGCATACCCGGTACGCAACAAAGAGTTTCTTTGAAATCTTACGTTGCACACTAGTAATAAAATAATATTATTTTAAATGGTAGTTAACAAATAGCCGTTCTATTGGAAGGAATGGATAAAATTACTAAAATATGATTATATATGTTTTTTAAATGTTTTTACATTTACCCAATAAAAGATAAAGGCTTAAAATACAAAAAGAATTCAATTTTAGGATTTTATACCCTAATTTTCACTAAAGGTTCACTTATCACCTTTTGATGGAGAACCATCATTAAATATAGTTTTTTTCACTCTTATACATTCTATTGGACCAAATAAAACTCTTCTTTAGAATCAGGACATCAAAATTTACTTTTTTCTAAATTTTTGGTATTTTTCCGATAAAGTTCATTTTTTTAATGAATAGTGTAAAATGTTGTATTTTAATTGAAAACCTTTTTTTAGTCTAATTTATTTATATGATTATATTATATTTTGAATTTTTTTATAGTGAAATTAGAATATATTTTTACCATTAAATCCAATAGTGGTCATTGGAATTAATTTCACTTTGAAACCGGATTTCAACTAGTGTCAATCTTTTGATACTTATTGTTTCATAAAAAACACGATATTTGATCTGACTGCGGGAATAAATTATTAAATTAATTAATGAAACTTATATGTTTTGAGTTTTTTAAAATGGACTTCATTTTTGAATTCAGAATATCAAATATATCTTAGGGTGAAGTTTTGGTATTTTTCTGAAAAACATCAATTTTTGATGAATAGTGAAACCACTAAGTGGTAGTTAAAGAAACTGATTTTTCATTTAAATGAAACTTTGTCACTTCTGTGATTTTATTTTCAAAAATGCGACATACATGGTTTTCATTAAGAAGTAAAATGTGGTTCAATGGGATTAAAATAATTTTTTGGTGAATAGTAACTTATTAAGTTTTTAATCGCAATTAGAGGTAATTAGTGTAGTTTAAGGTAAAAATAATGTTTTAATAAACTGAGATGAGCTTGAAACATGTCCTACCCTCATTGGATGTGTCATGGCCGACCAAGAGAATCCATGGGTCAACTTGGGGACCCCATGGAGCCACTTTTGTTGGGAAATGACATAAATAACTTTTTATTTAATGTTAAAGTAAAAAATGACACAAACATGAGATGTTTTACTAAAACACTTTTTACATGGGGTTCTACAAGTCAGATATTTGATTATAAATATTCACTAGAAATCTAAAAAGATTTCCTAAATCATAGTAGTTTTTTTTATAATTTTTAGTCTTTAAATAAATTAAATTATTTATGACATCATGATGATGCAGCGATTACCTCGTTAATAAAGGATTTAAATAAAATGAAATGATAATGTAAAAGATTTGACATAAACTTGTTTAAAACCAATTAGATGGGTGTATTTCGAACCCTTATCACCTTATCCTCGAAACACATCAATGTGGGACCATTAAAATCCGAAACTCATTCTAAAATAAAGTAACATTTTCTTACTTTCCAAGACTGCCCCTCCTCTCCTCTTATAAAAGGCCCCCACCTCTACCTCCTTACCCACACTTAAAAAGCCTTTGGCTCGGCCAACCCCTACCCATTTTGTCTCTCCACATCCCTATAATACTCTTTGAAGCCTCACTTTGTGTATAAGTCTTCCCAATGAAGCCTTTGAGCTCAAATCTAAGAGAGTTACCCGATTTTAAGGTAATGTATTCACTTGAGTCCTTTTGTTTTATTTTGCTTCTCCAACCGCATAAACTCTTTTTATTAATTTCTATTGTAACAACTCCAGTATCTTCAATATACTAGGATGTTTTTATAAGAAGGATTCTAGCTACACTTACACACACCTACATATAATGGTTAAAGAACATAATGTTTCCGTTGATGGCGAATTTCTGCCTCCCGAAACGATGATTGTTCAACATTCTATTAGAACCTTCAAAGGTGGCCATTAAGATGACACTATACTTATATATGATATATAAAATGTTTATGTTTTCCTTAAGCTTCTGTATTTTTCATTTTGGGCATACCTTTATGGTTTCCATTATGGGTAAACGCGATATCTTCATTTAAGGAAGTGCGGACTACCGCCCCCTCAAAGTGATATGATTCATTAATGCCATATGTGGGACGTATAAAGGATGGGTTTAAAGTTATTATATATGATGTTATACTGGAATTATAATATACCTTTATATCATTATTATTTTCTTTCCATTAAAGTATGAGATAGAAATGAAAGTAGCATTCATGCATACATACGGCTTACCGTCTCCATGAACGGTGCATTTCATTTCTTATCCCCAAATGTAATGTACTATTATTAGTACATGTAGATAATGGATATATATGATGAATGATACATCTAAATTATGAATATAATTCTGTAATTAAAATATACATACCTCTCATTTAGTTTTCATTCCATTAATATGACAAAGAAATGAAAGTAGCGTTCATGCGTACGTACGGCTTACCGTCTCCATGAACGGTGCATTTCATTTCATACCTTTAAATGATTATGTAATATTATAAATTCATGTATATACTGGATATATATGATATATATGATATTGAAATCATGAATATTATTCTTTATATAATGGATGTTTTACCACATGAACAACTTGTAATTTTAAAGAGTTTATTTTTTACTCAAGTACCAAGGATCGACAAAACAACCATTTTTAACATAAATAATTACATAGTGTTAATAACATGGTAATAAGGGATATAAAAGGAATAATGAACTTGAAAAAGGTTCTAAAGAAAGTCTGAATTAACTCAAGTTTATTATTCAGGAGGTTAGAGAACGATCGAGTCAAGTCGGACCCGAGGTAAGGGACTTCGTCTCAATCTCCATTCATTGCGGCATATTTCGTTTTATACACAACTATCTTTTATACGGTGTATAAACCCCTTTGATTTTTACTTTTGTACAAAAGTAATCTTTTTCTACGAAGCGTTTTATTAAACGACAATAAGGAATGTTTCTTTTTACGTACGCGGTGACAACGACATTTTCCGCCGCCGCGAGTATTATTTGGTCTATGGCTTCCTCAACAAGCCGTAATGTTTTTAAAATAAAATAAATACCATATAATCTTTTATGTATTTTGGTATTGAAAATGGTTTTGATAAAGGATTCTATTATGTTAATATATTTAAATGATATATTGTGATTGAAATGTGGAAATGTTATCATTCCTTTATATTGGTTTTATGCTTTATGATTTTATATTGGTACTTGGACATTTGACGGGTGGTTACGTGATAAACCATATGACGGGTGGTGTCGTGAATACCAGGATGGGTGGTTATGTTATAACCTCCAATGCATTGGGTATGGAAGTCGGTCGTATGTCTATTTCATTAAGTATGTATAGAATTTGGCCGTATGGATATTCCATTAAGTGATATGCGTGGAAGTCAACCGTATGGTTATTCCACTTAAGTATGTTTATGTCCAAAGTTACCTTTATATGTTATGTGATCTTTTTATGGGTGTTATGGTAATCTTTTGGTTACAAAAGGGTAGGTAATGATCTTTTATTCAGTGAAGATTTTTTACTACTTCATAAAGGTGAAAAGTATTACTTTGATAAAGTATACATGGTTTACTTGTTGTTTTCATAAACTTAGAGTTTTCATTCTTTGTGTATCCCTTACTGAGCTCTTTATGCTCACCCCATGTTTTTTTGAAATGTTTTTCAAATGACCTAATGTGGAATAGGGTCAAGGGTGGGATTAAAGGAAAGTCATGCTATATAAAACTTGGAAGTAGACATGTTTCTTTTTAAGAGTTTATTATTATTCTATGGAAACATAATAGAAGTGTCTACTTTGTAATCTTTTGAGATGTAGTAGTTATGTTATAATTCTCTAATACTCTAAACCTGAAAAGATCCTCAATGTGAATTATTCATTTAATTCAATATTATGTAATGTTTGAGGCCAGGGCCTTATATATACTACGATTTTTTTAGTGGTTTCCATTAAGTTCTGTGAATCCATCTACATCGCCCTATGGTAAGGGATGAATGTTTTCATATTCTCTGAGGATAGGCTCTTGAAGCTATGGGAGATGGCATGACGGGTTGTCTGCTTCTTTATATCATGTTGTTGGTTGGGATACCTATAAGGAATCATCTCTTAGAGGATGTTACAAGATTCTTATAAGTATATTATGGATCCATTGATATGGTATTCTACACATGAGTATTCACCAAAAGGAACTAGAGGTACTATCTTTGTGACAATGTGTGTCATGGTCACTGGGCCATGGTCTTTATAGAAATCATGGTATATGTTCGATGCATTTCCTGGTTGTGAATAGTGACATGAGGTATATGGTGGGTAATGAAAGCTTTTAAACTGATTTGAATATAATTTTTGAATATGGTGATTCTATATGGGTTTTCGGGAGTCATAAATGTTTTTGTATGATAGAAAAGAAATATGAAACCGTATTATTACAACAACACATATAAAACATCAATGTCGATCAACCACATTAACAATTTTAGGATTCACATTGGATTCAAACATTTATTTATAATGAAATAATTAATGGATTAAAAATTTAAAATGGTTCAACAAAATCATTTATGAAATTGTTTCTCCTAAAGGTAGGTGATTGCTGGGTTTTTTAGAAATGTTGTTATGGAATGAACATTAGTTGATTGGGTGAGAGTTTCGATCATCATGAATTTTTAGTGAATTCTTTCCAACTATTATACACTTGTAAAGATTTATGTCATATTAATATATCACTAACACATGAATTTGTGGGATTGGTTTCCCTTCTCATAATTGTATGATCAAAACCATATGTTGATGTTGAAAACATATTACAATGTTGAATCTATAAATTTATATAATTAATTAGTGATGCTATGATTTATTTCTAGAGTTGGTAAATCTAGAATTATTTACCAACTAGGGATCAATTTTTTGTTTTGATTTTAGTATTGAGACTATAAATAGGGAAACCTATATTTCACTATGAGGGGAATATGAACCATATAGTATTGTTCCCCTTGTTTTTAAACAACATGCCCATTAAGGTTGTTTTACATACACTAGATCTAACAATTTTATCACCATACAGAATGGGTGATAAGGGTAATGGTGCAGACCAATTGATAGTTTTCTACTTACACCTAAGGAACCATCCTCATTTTATATTTTTTTTCACAAATAGAAACAATAAGGTATAGTTGAGGATAGCACTAGGTAGGAGGCATCTTTTATCTTCAACGTGTTGGGCCATGATCTCATCATATGCCTAGTACATGGGGATAATATATCATCCATGGATTACTAAAATAGGTACATGATTAAATATATTGTAGACAACATAAGGATTTCATTTTCTCATTATGTAGGTGATCATAAACTCATCACTTAATAGAGATTGATCACGATAACTTCAGTCTTATAACCCAATGACGGTATATGTTATCCCATGAACAATACATTAGAATATTATACTCATAAAATTAGTCTAATATTTCATATAATTGGTATTGTACATAGTATGAGGAACAAATATAGGGAATCTATGTGAGGTATCCCACCCTAAGGTGCACATAAGAATTCAAATAAGATTATCTCAATATAGGGCATTTTAATATATCAAGATGAGTTTCTAGAGTCTCTGAATTTATAGAAACCATGTGGGGTATCTCAACTCAGGAATATGTAGAATTAAAAAAGATAATATTTACATTTATTTTTTACTAATGAATTATTATGCAAATCACACTGGGAAAAAAATTTGTTACTACAGGTGAACACAAATAAGATTCCATCAAATTCTAGTTAATATTAATCAACCTCCTTATACAAAGAGTTCCATAGAATACGTATTTATCGAAATTATAGAAAATTTTGTTAGAATTCATTCAGTAAGGGAAATTATGTTTTTTATCTTATATCTATTTATCTAAAAACCATGGTGAACCATACTTTATACTGTGACGTTCTTCAGTTTAGGTAACTAATTTATTAACTAAAACTTCAATGAATGCTTCATTTATAAGTTGTATGAGAAACAATATATAATATTAGAATAACCATATCATATGAGTGAACCCAACAATATATTAAATGGGAATTATTCATTTTTGATCCATTTTAGTTGAAACTATTTTCTAGTAACGAGGGGGAATAAGACATGTTTAGGGAATACAACTAGAAGTATGCCAAAGTGGGATTCATGTGTCATAAAAGGGTTTATAATAGTGACTGAGTGGTGATAACTCAATTGGGATGCCGATAGATACTTGACATTATATGTGAGTTAGTTAAATGGAATTTATGACATTTTAAACTTTAGAGGGTCCCCTACATAATGAATCTAATAAGAATATCTCAACACTAGAATTTAATGAAACTTAGAGGATTATCTAAAATCATTGAATTTTTTGCTATTTTATCTAGGATATAGGTATTGAAAAAGCAATTGGGGTTGACTTGAAAAAAAATTAAAAATTAAAATATTTATTTTTTATGAGTTTTAGTAATAGAAGTGTAGGGACAATGCCAAAGGTCCTCTACATAGTGTTTCATGAAAGAGATTTTGGATAGGTATTTGGTAGTTATGGGGTATGTTGTATAACCACTTTCCATAAATGCTTAGTTTCCTAGTATATATAGGATCATGTGGGACGTGTGACTCCTAAAATGAAGGGGGTTCTACATTGTTATTGTGTGGTTCCATGTATGACAAGGAATTTCAAAAATGAATTTTATTTAATTATTTTTAATTAATTGATCTCTATAAAAAATATATGAAAATTGAGTGGAATAGTGTCTTAGTGAAATTAAAGAATTTTTCCATTAACATAAAATAAATTCCAACGTCAGTATTTTGAATTCCAAAATGTGTTTCATTGTATCCTTTGAACTCTTCATGCTGCACTTGATAACCAAGGGACATAAAAAGAAAGGTATGAGTAATATAGCCATATAAAGGAATAGTAAAAGAATTTAATTATGATAGGTAATAAATGTGAGTCAAGGGTAATATCATGATATCATAAATAATTAAAAATCATACATTGTCACATGAAGTCATAGGATTAGAAAATCATATCATAAAATAATGCATCAAATGAATTTGGAAACATAAAATGTGACATCATAAGAATAATTCCTATATACATAAGAATATTTCTCAATGTAATTCAAGTAGTATAAAAACCCATAAACCTAATTTGGTATCCCATGTGGTTAAAACATCACCCAGTGCATTGGAATTATATTAGGGTGAACTATATATATCTTTAACATTATATACGGCACATCAATCATATATCATAAAAAATGTTCATACATTCAATCCCATCAGTACAGAATATAGATTTAATACATAAAGGCCCCCATTCGGTGATATATAATTGTATATAGGTTACTAAACATAAATTAAAATTGGTTTTGGAATTCAAAATACAAGGATATGACATGGAAAATGAAGAAACATTTATTTATGCATAACGAGCAAAAAAAATATTTTATAGAAGGGTTCAATGAGAGGGGAAAGGGTTTTATATTATTTATAGATAACCATTTGGGAAATAAGTTGTGATTATTAATACATTAAAACATAATTTTCTCAAAATAAAATATTATAATAAATGAGGATCTTCACTTGAAAAAATGAGGGAGATAACTCTTACCGTGAGAGGCTTATTATTAAATCCTAAGAGATGAACCTTGGAACATAATATAATCCATATATGAGTAAATTTGCATGATCTATGTAATTTGAATGAAGATTAATTGGATAATGGGAGGGTATTTATTAAAAAATTATGTTGTTATTTAGTAATTTTCAAAACTAGTCTGTGTAAATCAAGTTATTCAAAAATAGAAGACCGCTAGCCTTCCCATGGGTTTTCACATAGTATCATTTATGTATGAGTGGTGTTTAATATTTTATTATTTTTATATTATATCACCTTAAAATAATATTATTCTTCATGTAGAAGTGATTCATGTTCATAAAGGATTGTTTTTCAAAATCATAATGTATTATTTTGGTCCTCGAAGAATGGTTATTGGTTGGGAAACTAATATAATTACACTAAAATACATTATTTTAGTAAAAAAATATTTTTGGACAATAAAACAATTAATATAATTTATTACAAGACTTTTACGTTTCTATTATTTCATAATACTTCACATATATTTGTATTGTATTTAATTTTTACCTAAAAATTCACCTATCTGAAAAATGATGATAAAAATACCATTTTCTATTTTCATTGTGCTAATTTCAAAATTCAGATTTAAATTACTCAAATATATACATATATATATATATATATATATTCATGTAAATTTTAAATTTTAAAAATAAATATCTATATTTCATGAAAATTAAATTTTTCATGAAATAATCATGTTTTTGAAATTTATAAAAATCAAATAATACATTAAAAAATTATATAATCATTTATATTTCAAGAATGTTTATTTTATAAAAATTTAAAAAAAATTAATTTTATTTAAAATTACCAAATTAAATAAAAATAATTTTTTATTTGAAGTTCTATATTTTCTAAAACCAAAAGTATGTTTTATTCTATTATGTTTGACTCCTCATGTGTTAATCATGATTTAATGATCACTAATCCTGTACATTTTGTAGAACTTGTTAATCCTGGGTACTCTATCTCAAATCATGTGGACAGATGATTAGTTTTTTATGCCTTAAATAATTATTGTAAACTATTTTTAGTTTGTGTTATAATGGATTTCCATGATAAATGATTGGGTCTAGTCCATTCTATGAATATAACTGTTTATGTATTGATATAGATATTTGGAAAAGTCTGAGAAACCATGAGTCTTCCCCCAGTTTTGTTTTTCTAGAAACAGACCCAGACACTGTGACCAGACACCATGACCCAGACACTGTGACTAGACATCTTGACCCAGACACCGTTACTCAGACACCATGACCCAAACACCATGACCAGACATCGTGACCAGACGCCATGACCATCCAGACACCGTGACCAGACACCGTGACTAGAGACTCTTACCAGACACCGTGTTTGTGCTACCAGTTCCTGATCTCTATACAACTATGCCATCTTGATTGGCTCATCTCTCAAAGTCAAATAAGGAGACATTGTTTGAAGGCGACACCATTTCATGAAGACATTATTTCATGGAGACATTATTTAAAGAAGACACCGTTTCCAGACTAATTGTGACACTGTTCATAATCTTTTTTGTTGTTTTCAATTTAATATCTAATGGCCTTATTTTAATCTATTGAATTCACTACCATAATTAATGTTTCCATGTAGACATGTTACCTAATAGTATGATGTATGAGGTGCAGAATAAATTCATCTTATAGGCTCCAACACATGCTCTCCAAGAATAAAAATAACAGTGTGGACGGAAATAAAAATAGAGGATAGAAAAACAAGGAGAATGATAATGAAGAATCATGATAATTATTGAGAAAAACTGACACATGAAACTCAATAAAAATGAAGAACACACAAAAAATTCTTGAATCTGAAAAGCTGAGATACCATTGATCAAAGTAGAGAAAATATTCACAATACAGGCTCCAAAAATAACATGATCCAGATCTGAACCAGAGCACCAAACATGCGATACTTTGTTTCTCGCAAGAGGACTCAATTCCTACATCTACATCATCCTAGAAGTCCATAGCATCATAGACTAAAACTCAGAGCACATATAACCTTATATCATTATTTTGGACCTGTTCTGTATTATTTTTATCTTTTTAGAAGTGTGTGTGTCTGTATAAAAACACACATTGTCTCCTATATTAAACTAATGTATATAAGATATCCTTCCTCTCACATATTTTGACCCTTGTTTATTATCACCGATAAGTGTGGATGAGGTCCCTGTGTGACCTGATAGTTCATACCGATGAAGAACTGTGGAAGAGGTTGTGTGACCTAGATAGTCATATGTACAGTTGTTTACCCCGATTCAGGACGTGGATCACGTTTATTAATAAAAACTTCTTGGTGGATGGTGGTCACCAAGTGCAGTAGATTAGGTCTTATCTTGAGATTGAAAAACTTTTTTTATATCCACTATCTTGTTTTAATTAGTTTTCATTTTTTTCTGTATAATTCAAAAATCACTGACAATACATTGATAGTTAATCCGGGAAAGAAGTTATAATTGTTTTGACTTATTAAAATAGATTCAAATGTAATATTAAAAACTGATATTAAGGTGTCTGAGAATTAATCAATATTCTGAGAAGTTATTTTAATAGTCAAACATTCATAACCATATTAGCTTGATTTACTAGTCTATATTTAAATTTTCTAGGGATCCATTTACGAATACATTTCAAACATAAATTTTTATAGATACTTAATTCACCCCCCCTCTTGAGTACTCTACTCTAACAATCATTTAGTATCAGAGGTTTCCTATTATTCCTGTTATGATTTTGTGTTTGAACCTATTAGAATGTGATTTTAGTTATACTTTAATGATTTTTAAATTTTTGTTAATTCTAAATTTCTAGCTCTCCCAAAGAAGTTCATTATTATGGATAATATACTGGTTGGTGCTGAATCAAATAGACCACCATTCTTTAATGGAACCAATTATACCCAATGGAAAATTAAAATGAAAATAAATTTAGAAAGTATGGGTTTTGAAATTTGGCCTTCAATTATAGATAAGTATATGATTCCATCTACTGATAGAATCACTTTTGATTACCCTACCAAGACTACCTACAATAACAATTGCAAATCCATGAATAATTTATATTTCTCCTTAAGAGATGAGTAATTTAATAAAATTTCTACATGTAAAACTACCCATGAAATAAGGGATAATTTTCCCATTTCACATGAAGAAACTTATAGTGTGAAAGAAATGAGAATTAATACTTATACTATTATATATGATAACTTTAATATGAAACCTGATGATCCTATTTCTGAAATTTATCTCTTGTTTAATGAAATTTTCAGCACAATTATTTCATTTGGAAGAGAATTCACTACCAAGGAACAAATTATGAGGATTCTTAGATGCCTACCTGACAGATGGAGAGGAACCTCTGTCCCTATTAGATAATCATGTGAAAATATATATTTACTTATAAAAGAACTCATTGGAAAACTAATGATGAATGAAGAATAGCTAAAAGTCAACAAGGAAGAGGAGGGTGAACCCAAAAGGAAATCTGTTGCATTTAAGACCACCACTTCTAAACACAAAGTGAAAAGGAAATTGAAATCCTCTATAGAATGTTCTAGCAGTGAACATTCATCAGCTGACAGCAATGAAGAGAAGGCTCAATTAGCCAAATGGTTTAAGAGATTCTACAAGAAGATGAATTTTTTCCTAAAATCCAAACATCAAGGGAAGATATGATAAAAAATGAAGCTGGAAAAACGATTGGAAAAGAAGTTATAATTATGATGAGATAGTCTTCTATGAGTGTGAACAAAAGAGACATATAAAGTATAATTATCCCAAGATCAGGTACAAATAAAAATATGAGGAAAAATATATAAAGTATAAAATGGAATTGAAAGCAACATTGAGTGCCTATGAGGATAGTTCAAGTGACTCCAAATCATCACAAGATGAATAGGCTAACCCAGACGATATGTGTTTTATGAAAAACACTTCTTAGATAATATTGGAGTATCCTTCCCAAAATTCATATTATTCTGTAGATGAGAGGGACCTGAAAAATATGTCTAATAAAGAAATGATTGAGTACTGAAATATAATTGAAGAGATATGGCATGAATTAAAAGATAAATACAAGTCTTTAAAGAAACAACTTTCTATTGCCTCAACTTTTAAAACATAACATACTGTAAAAAGGGAGAAAAAAGATCAATTAATTAAAGAAAACAATGAACTAATGCTATCTAATGAGAAATTGAAAAAGGATCTAGAAAGGTTTACTAATGGTAAAGATTCTCTAGTACAAATTCTAGGTAAATAGATTTATCCTAAATATACTACTGGTATTGGATATCCACATGGTAAAAGAAAAATTTTGAAGAACTAATTTTTTTCTTAGTCTTCGATATACAACTTTACTCCTATTTCTAGAAAACAATTAGCTAGTTTATGTTATGATACACTCTCTGCTTTTTCAATATTTTCTAGACCAAATAGAGTTAATTTTTCAAGCAATTTACATAATGCTTGTAGGAAACCTATGAGGTAGATGTGGGTTACTAAATCACTGGTCACTAATATTACATGTCCAAAACAGTTGTGGGAACCAAAAGCTATATTTATATGACTATTTTGTTGGAAATATTCATAAAGAGCTCCAAGAAATGATTATGGTACTTGGACATTGGGTGTTCAAGACACATGACAAGATACTATTCATGCTTTAAAAATTTAATAAAAATTGATGGCCGACATGTCACCTTTGGTGACAATACCAATGTAAATATCATTAGCCTTGGCCAAATTGGTAACTCTAAATTAGTTTTCATTTCCAGAGTATTTTTTGGTGATGGATTGAAATATAATATTATTAGCATTTCAAAACTATATTAGGATGGATTTCATGATAAAATTGAAAATGATTCTTGAAATTATTTCAAATCTTAAAATGAATTAGTATTTTCTGCATTAAGAAATTAAAATGTATATTCTATTAACATAGATTCTTTAGTCTCTCAATATGCTTCTTGTTTAAGTGTATTTCAAAAAGAGTCTTCATTTTGACATATGAGACTTGGACACTGTAATATTCACTCTCTTAGAAAGTTAACTAGGAAAAGCTTGGTCAAAGACGTACCCAAACATGAGTTTCCAAATGATAAAGTGTGTAATCCTTGTCAAAAGGGAAAGAAACACCAAATTTCATTCAAACTAATTAAAGAAGTCTCAACTAATCAACCTATTGAATGGGTTCACATAGATTTTTTTGGACCATTTAGAGTTTCTAGTATAAATGGGAAGTATTATGTTTATGTTCTTGTAGTTGACTTTTCTTGATATACTTGTACTTTCTAATTGGCTCAAAAAAATGAATCATGATCTCATTTTACCAAATATATAAAAACTATAAAAAATCATATTGGACTTGGAATTAAATCATTAAGATGTTATCATGGACGTGAGTTTGAAAATCATGTGTTTGAATCCTTTTTCTCACAAAATGGCTATAGTCAAAAAAAATTCTGACCCCTAGAACACCTCGACAGAATGGAGTTGTAGAAAGAAGAAATAGAACATTGCAAGAGATTTCTAGAACCATGCTTAGTGAATCTGAGTTATATATTTATTTTTGGGATGAAGTTGTAAATACTACATGCAATATTATCATTAGTGTTGATTAGACATATTATTAAGAAAACTCCACATGGGTTATGAAACTATAAAACTTCCAAATTATGCTACTTCAATGTTTTTGGTTACAAAGTATATATCCTTAATAATAAGGAAAATATTGAAAAATTTCATCCAAGAGTGAGGAAAGATTATTTCTAGGATATTTAATCTCTAGTAAATCCTATAGAGTGTTTAACAAAAGAAGTAAATGTGTGGAAGAATCTGTCCATGTAAAATTTGATGAAACAAATCCACATGAGTCTAAAACCACTCTAGAGAACATGGAGGATTATGTATCAAATCTGTACATTAACTCAAAATCCTCTAACCATGTTTTTAAGGAATCTATGAAAACATCCAGTTCTAGAAATTCTTTAGATTCAAGTCAAAATGAACCTAACCCTATTAAAGAACCCCAAATCACTAGTCCTTTTTTCTAGAGATATTATAACTCTTAAATAAGTCCATTAGATATTGTAATAGGAGATGTGAATAAAGGACCTCAAACTAGAGATTCTCTTAGAAATAATGTTGAACATCCAGTCTTGTCACAACTTGAACTTAAAAACATTAATGATGCAATCAATGATGAATTTTGGGTGGTGGTTATGCAAGAAGAGCATAATTAGTTTTAAAGGAACAAATTTTGGAAATTTTTTGATAGACCAATAGACACATTTACCATAGGAACTAAATGGGAGTTTTTAAATAAGGTGGATTAAGCGGGTAATATAGTTAGAAAAAAGGGTAGATTGTTTGCACAAGTCTATAGTAAAGAAGAAGGAATTGACTATCAAGAGACCTTTTACCCGGTAGCTAGACATGAAGCCATTAGAATTTTTCTTTCTTTTGTGGTACATATGAATTTCAAACTATATCAAATTAATGTTAAGAATGAATTTATAAATGAGTATATTTATAAGGATTTATTTGCTGATAAACCCAATATTTTTACAAATATTCATTTTACAGATCATATTTTTAAATTATCAAAAGATTTAGAAGGTTTAAAACAAGATCCAAGAGCTTGTTATGATATATTAAGTTAATTTATTATTTCTAAATGTTTTATAAAATGAATATCTGATCCTACCCTTTTTATAAAAAGAATTTCCAATGATTTTTTAGCAGTTCAAATTTATATAGATGACATTATCTTTGGATCTTCAAAAAATTCGTTACGTATTTAATATTCTAAAATAATGCAAAAAAAAATTTGAAATGAGTTTAATGGGTGAACTAAATTTCAATCATGGATTTCAAATCTTTCAAAATAATAATGGTATTATTATAAATCAAATAAAATATACTAAACATATTCTAAAACTTATTGTTATGGATTGCACTAAAAGTAGTGACACCCTAATGAGTACTACTTATAAGTTGGATTTTTATGAAGATAGAAAATCAGCTCATCAAACCACGTATAGAGTAATGATTAGATGTCTACTCTATCTAACTACTAGCCGACCTGGCATTATTTTAAGTGTATGTATGTGTGCTCATTTTCATTAAACCCCTAAGGATTCTCATTTAAATTACATTAAGATAATTTTCAAATACGTCAAGCATGAACCCAATCTAGGACTTTTCTATCCTAGAGGAAATTCATTTGAGTTATTTAGTTATTCTAATGCTGACTTTGGTGGATGTAAGTAAGATAGAAGAATCACCTCTGGAATATGACACTTTTTAGGCAAGTCACTAGAATTATGGTGTAGTATGAAACAAACTTTTGTTGCATTATATGCTATGGAATATGAATACTTATTTTCTAGTTATTTTTGTGCATAAATTTTTTGGATGAAACATGCATTACTATATTATGGATAACAATTCAGGCATGTTCCTATATATTGTAATAATACAAGTGCTATTAAAATCTCAAAAAAATATTGTTTCTCCCTATATAACAAAATATATAGATGTAATACATCACTTTTTGAGAGATCATTATCAAAAAGGTGATATCACTTTGGAATTCATTGGAACTGAATATCAGCTCACTAACGTTTTCACCAAACCATTAAATTCTAAAAGAATATATTACATCATCCATGAATTCGTAATGATAAATCTTTAGTAGTAAGTATAATTCTTCTATGCTTACTATTTCATGTTTATGGTCTCATAGTTGTTATCTCCCTATTACTGTCTGTCACTTACTACCTCAAAAAATACCATCACATAGTTTAGAAATCACACAGTTATGGTCTCACTGTGAAAGCCTATTACGGTCTCACCATGAATGCCAATTCTGGTCTCATCGTGAAAATCAGTTATGGTCTCATAGTAAAGACTCTTTATGGTTGTATTTAAATATTATAACCCATATCATGGTAATTATTTATCGTGCTCTTTTAATTTCCTGCACTTTTGATTTTCTTAGTATTGATATCCCAAAATGATAATATTGACAGAAGTTTCACTCCATTCATCACACATGATCTCTTCTCTCAAACCATTACCCCTCTTTCAACTCTTCTCTCTCTCAAGCCTTCGTTGAATTCCCAGGATGAATCTACTATCCTCATCCACCCCTATAAAGCAATGATCAAATAAAAAGATTAAAATATCACCAAAGATAGCGCTCGAAGGTCCTTTGAATGAGAATATAGTGAACAGAATAGTGGTGCCTAAAAAAGAATATTTTCCCCAAGTGGCATTAGTCAATTAAGTATTTATTATTGAAAGTACTAAAAGGGAAAGGGTTGATGAATGGTTTCAGAGAGGGGGATATACCAATTTACCCAAAGCTAGTTTCACAATTTTATCAGTTCGTTAAATTTTCTTTTGATAAGGAAGATGATTTTGTGGTGAGAAGCAGAATAAATGGCCAGAGATGTACCTTATCTTTGAAGTTATGGGATGAATCCCTAAGGATACCTCATGAAGGTATTTTTTAGAAATACCAAAGAGGTCCACTTCCTTTAATTGAGTTCTTTTTTTGGAATAATCATTGGGAAGATTAACTGGAAATGAAACAATGATAATAGAAATAGCAGTAGAGATAAATAGTGAAACTAGACTTCTATTTGAATTTGTTAAAAATCTAATTAGCCCATGAAAATTTGATTTTTCTATAATATAGTATCAGGATGTATTTTTGATACATCTTATAAATAATGGATAGAAGATAAACCTATGAATGTATGTTATCCTCTATATGTGTGATTTGATCAAGACAACCTCCAAGTCAACCTCTCTATTATACTTAAGATTAATCTCAGATATGATTCATGCTAAAGGGTTAGTTGGAATCAATGAATAATTTATTAAGGAATATGAATTTTTTATTTAAAAAATTACTATCAAGAGAATGATAATCATTTGGAATCCATGGAGAAAATCTTGGGTAGAATATAATGACAGGGTTTATGAAAAGTTCAATCTAGTGGAGGACTCTTCAAGGCCTAAAGTAATTTATGATCCTGTTTTGGAACCAGATAAGTTGTTGAGTATTCTACTGAGGAGGAAGAATAATAAAGTTTGTTATACCTATATGGGAAGTTTTTCTAGATGAGAATGGTAGTGAACCTGTTCTCCAACACATAACTGAGAAGGAAATGCATGTTCTTGAAGAATTTTTTGATCTGGAAGAACAACCTAATTCTAATGAAGAATATGTGGATAATTTAAGTGAAAAGGATTTTGTTGAAGAGAATATGGAAGAAGATATTTCACTTTTTCAAGAATCTACTTATGAGGAACATGTGGAAGAACAAGCTGCTCCTGAGGATATACCATCAGCTGAAGAGAGAATAGAGAAACCCTTGAAATTAGGTAGAAAGTAAATGGGTGATGCTATTGGAGTTGAACTCATGTAAATAGATCAAGGATATAAATCTCTCACTCCTAATAGATATTCTCTTGTTGACGGGTACCATCCCCAAGTCTGGAATGTGTTGAAGTGCCTAATCTAGTTAATCCAAGATCATTGGATACATGGTATAAATTACCCTGTTATTTTGATGTGAATGATTCCCAAGAAGTCTCATTTAATGGTATAGATATGCCTACTATGTTTCATGTGAAACCAGTATCTTCTCGTGATGTGATATCTACAATATAACCTGAGCCTGTCTCAACTCCTATCCCTGAACCTTCATAATAACCTTCCACCTTTGTGAGTATGGATTATTTTATATCATTTGAAACTACCCTATTTATTGGGGCTGAAAAATTCATGAATACTCAACCTGATCCTATGAAAAACATGAGTGAAAGAGATGTTATCCAGTTATTGGAAAAGATCATATGACAGATTCAGCCATAGATTCTTCATGAAATTCATGAAGTCAGATTTGAGGAAAAACATTTAAGTGATGAAGTGAAGTCTCTTAGAGGTATGGTTGAAGATATACATAGAGTGATGTAATCAAGACTAGAACTGATTTGTCATCCTTTTACGGATATTGGTGTTTAGATTCCATAGGATGTATCCCCCCTGATTCAACCTAATCTGACCTCCTTGGTGGACAAGGTATCTGAAAGAAATAAGAAAATTGTTCAAGATATGTGTGAGCTTGTAATAGGTCTTAACAAGTTGACTAATGAGTATAAGTGATGTCTCTAAAAAGTTCGCAATCAACTAAAGTCCATTACTTCCGCTGTTACAACTTATAATACTTCTGGACAGTCATCTCAACCCTCTTTGGATATTGATGTGCTAAGAATAGTTGTTAAAGAAGAACTCCAATCTATACGTAGTGAATTTGACAGAGTCTCAATTTGAGATGGTCAAGAACAATGAAAAAATTATTTATTTTGTGAGATTTCATTCCAAAATTAAAAATGATGATCAAGAGACATTACTAAAAAGGTGGAATTCTACTACAACAGGATCTTTTCAAAGCATGACATGACAAACCATTTCGTGTACCTTGTAGAGAATCTGAGAATCCCTCTAATCACAAAAGCTTTCAAAAGTCAGATTCAAAAGCTTAAGGATTTCACTACATTGTTTTACAAGTTCATGGAGAACAAGAATGACTTTGAGAAAGCCATGCAGTATGATGGTGAGATCATTGCTGACTTCATCAAGATTTAGAGGACTTATATTAATGTACAGAGTACTGCTATTGTGACTCCTACAGCTACACCCTTGATACCTGGTTTGCCTATCTTTCTCATCCACTGCCCTTTATTCAACTTCTATGTCTCTCTCTCAGGCTCTGAGTCAGATCAGACCTATTATCCTTGACCAAACATTTCATTGGTATTCCACCAAATATACCTTAGCCCCTTTTGTTTTTGAAGGACTCTCTCTACCTTCTCTATTAGATGCTTCACTTTATTCTTCCACTTGTACCCTAGCTCTTATGGCTTCTATTGATGCAGCAAACAAAGGAAAATTAAAGACAATCAGTGCTAAATAAAAATGAAAATTATCTTTTGATAGAGATGATTTATGTATTTCTGTTGCTTACTATTTGTAATGACACATTTTAACCATCTAATGCATTGTGAAATCCTCTAATCTATTCTTTTATTTACTTTTGTATTCTTTTGGATGATCCCAAAATGGCAAGAGATATGCACAGTGAGAACACTAAGAGATATGTACAGTAATGACCCAAAAATTCATTTATGAAAATGATTCTAGGTCTATTAAAATTTATTTTGATGTTTATGTAAGACATATGCAATTATTTGGTTGTATGTTTGGGATTTTAAAATACCGTTATGAATTGTGATTGTTGCTAACATAGTTTTGAATACTGATCACATGATTAGTATAAATATAGGGCTTTAACAAATCAAATTTACTCAGACAACGGAAGCGATGGCCTCATCCAATAGACGTTACCCATATGAAGCCCATTTTTTTGCTCAGAAAGGATGTGTCATCTTTGGTCTTCACTCTTGTACAATCCCAATCTAATCTTGAATACGTTAAACTCAAATGGAACCTCCTACCAGAGAAGTGTAAGTTGATAGAGATTACCAACCGAGCATTGTTATCCGAGCCACCCCAAGAGTATATCACCATTCCAAACCATACCCTTATGTCTTATGCGGGTGTTATAAGGGGTTATGTAACGATACCTTAGCACTATTAGTATGTACATTATTCCGGAATAGAGAATATACATTCTTTTTATTGTTAATTTGTAAATAGTTTTTAAAGCACATATAATATTTTTAGTTAATAATCAACTAAGAAATATATTTTTATGAATTGATGGATTTTTTAATTAAATAATATTTTAATAAAATATTATTATTATTAAATTACTTTTTATTCAATATAAATTATCTTATAATTTTATGACTGCAATTGTAATTTTTATTGTGGTTTAAAAGATTTTTTTTATCAAAACCCATGAATTTTGAATAAGTGTTGGTTTTTATTTTAAAAGTAAAAATTCACCTATTTATAAAATTATTTTGATAAAATGAATATTATTTTTGGAATCAGGATGCTGAAGTTATCCAACGGTGAATTTTTCATAATTTTTTTAGACAGTCTAATTTTTGGGTAAAAATTAAATACCTTGTAATTATATAATTTGTTTTATGACATCATAATGACCCAATAGTGATGTAATAAAATAATATAAACTTTTTTTCGGCCAATATAAGATTTATGATTAAAATAATGTAATTTTGGGTTTGTTTGATTTATTTTACAAGCTTTAGTGGACCTTCAAGGCTTATAGAACATTTTGTCTTTTTAAAGAGTTCCCATGAGAGTGTGACTCACCTCCACATAAAGAACCCAATTATTTTAAGAATTTCGGCCATTGGCCTTACATAATATTGTCTTCCAATCCCTTTTTTGAAAAAACATAGGCAAAAACCATGGGCTGGTTTGTGGTTTTGATTAGTTTAATGTGAGGTGTCCCAAACCTAAATAATAATGAATTCACTCTCTTTTACTATATAAACCCACACAATCACCCTCTTACTCTTCACTCATAGAATTTTTAGTTCAACAAACCCTGGATTTCATCTCTATAGAATCCTCTAATGGTGCCCCAATCTCTTGAGAATATTCTCTCAATCATCTTCAAGCTTTTTGAGATCGCAATTCCATGTAAGGGATTTTTCCTATCCCATTTTTTTCCAATTTTCTACAAGTTGTTATGCCCTTTTGTTTTCAATTAAAACTGTTGGGGTATGATTTTAATCCTCCCCCATGCTGAGCTATTTATTTTTGGATGATAGGGGACCCCTTTATCTATCATTATTTCCTCCCTTGTATACCCATTACCATGCCAAAATTCTATGATAGATTTCCCTCTCCTCTTTTATATCCAAGTAATTATTTTTTATTATACATCTAAATTCCATTACATTTGTTGGGAAATGTATCTATATTTACCATTACAGTCCATTTCATGTAATTATGATGAGACACCCATTTTACTCTCATCAACCATTTTCATGAATCCTTATGTCAAGCCTTTACGCTGTCAAAATTGCACCGCGTTTCTCTAAGCCAAGATCATTGTGTAGTGAATACCATACCCATGTCTCTATCAAGGTTATTCACCTTTATGAACATATACATATAGAATGGCACTTTCATGTATTTATTAAACATTATTTAATCATGGAATATCTTATGATGTTGTTTGATTCCATGATATATGATCCATGTTGCACACTTATGCATAAAATGAAATGTTTAAGAAGGGTGTGCCCTGATATCGCTCCAATTCATTGGGTAAATTATAGTATCATGATATATCATGTCAAATGATTTTTTACTCATGATAATTCATTTGAAATAAGGTTTTACTTGTGCTTCATGTATAATGAGGGTTTACTCATGATCCATGTTCAATGAGCCTTGACTCATACTAATTCCATGTTAAGCATTGTTGCCACATTTCCATGATATGACTACCATGCATTATCATTACTCTATGTTCATGTTTCTCTTGTTCTCCATTGATATTCCTATTTTATAGAATTTATTGTATTCCTCATGTTATTCCACGTTTATTACCATGCTGGTCTTTATAGCTCACACTTTTGTTATGCATGTCCTCGGGTTATCCCATGCAATTCTATGTACGAGGGAATGTAGTGGTAAGGTAAATTAACTTCTCAATAAAGATAGTGTATTTCTATTTTAAGTTTTTATGTAATGATACTCAGCCATAAAGACAATATACCTCTATATCTTCTATGTTGTATCAAGTGAAGATTATGTAATTAATCATGTTTTTGTGCATAATAAAGAACAGGGTTGTCATAGTTGGTATCAGATGTGGTACCCAGCCATAAGTGCAGTGCACTGCCTGGGTTGAGTTGTAGGGCACACAATAAGTATGTCGTGCTCTAAATTTGGGGTGATTGTAACAACTCCAAATGATAAAGAGTTTAATGAAGAAATGATGTGACTCTGGTCAACAAGGTGAAGCTTCTTTTTCAAGAGCCTTCCTGATTAGAACTCCACAGTTAAGTGTGCTTGGCCTGGAGTAGTGATCAAGATGGGGGGCCTTCTAGGAAGATTCTCCATGTGTGTGTGAGTGAGGAAAAAGAAAATAGGAAAGATCATGTGTAGTCCTGTGGGGACTTTCATTAGTCAGATGACCATTATGCGCATGTGAGTGGGCCACAGGGTGGGGACCATGTGTCTGTTGGGAAACATGTGGTACCTGGGGGGCCAGGACCCGACGACCATGTTAAGGTGGGGAGTTTGTGCTATCACTAGGGCCGAATTGTTAAATTTGGTACTTGTGGATAGTTTTAGTTATTTTTTGGGATTTTAATTTGAAACCCTTAGTGAAAGCCTTAAAGATAATACTAAGTATAATAATAATATCTGTACAATTTTGTGAGTATTGAGTAAGTGGTTTATCAAAAAAATACATTCATTTCTACCCAGGGTGGGGACCACATGTCTGTGGGGAAATAGGTGGTATCTGGGGGGCCATGACGCGGCGACCATGTTAAGGTAGGGTGATTGTGCTGTCACTGGGGCCCATTTGTTACATTTTCTATTAGTGAACAGGTTTATTTATTTTTTGGGATTTGGATTAGAAAACCCTAGTGAAAGACTTCGGGAAAAGACTATGTATAATAAAAATATCCCTATGTTTTGGTGATTATTCAATAAGTGGTTTATCAAGAAAATGCATCCCTCTCTAGATTAGAGTAGGTAGAGGAGGCTCTGGCACAGATGTATCTAGGGGTGAAAAACACGACAAGGAGTTTCGAGCTTGACCCGGGGTGTCCGAGTACACGACAGTAGGCCTTGCTACACTCTTGGTTATGACACTCCCCGGGGATATGCATTGGTAAATTCACAAGCTTAGTAAGAACCATTATTAAGGGAATAAATAAAAATCCCCTAAGAATATATGTTAAAAACTAGATCATGGATACCATAGATTGAAGCCTATATATTCATAAGTTAATGAAATAAAAGCTATTTATAAGTCATCTGTTTTGGGATTACCCTTTATGTGTTACCCCTAACTTTCCTTTTATTCCAGCCAATGGCCGGTAATAGGAGGACTCGAGCTAATAAATGATGTGATGATCAATGTGATGACTATGATAATGAGATGCCCCATCTGATGAGAGAGGTAATCTCGACCTTTATTATGATTCTCTGTCAGTTAACTCAATCTTTGAATAGAAACATGGTTCAAGAGGAACATTCAACCCCCCCTCCCCTCAGGAAAGAACAATTTGTTATCGAGAGCTTCATGAGACAAAGGATTCCTACATTTAATGGATCATCTTATCCCTCTATGTCTGAATAATGGATCAACTCCATTAAAAATATATTCACTATCCTCCAATGTTTTGAACAAGGGAAGGTTATTAATAGATGCGTATCATATGGAGGATGAAGCAGAACAATAGTGTACATTGGTAAAAAATATGTAGCCTAAGGAGGAGATCGATGCGTTGGAATGGAAGGATTTCCAGAATATTTTTTTTGATAAATATTTTCCATGAACTCTTTATCTTTATATGGAAATGGAATTATTTTACCTCATGAAAAATTATGACGAATATGTCAGATCGTACGAGGAAAACATTACAAGGATTTCACGATACGCCTTCAGCTTTGTCATTACCCCCGAATGCAAGGTTGACTGGTTCATTTTTGGGCTGAAACCTAGCCTGCGGAATGCTCTGGTGATCTGTGACCACGATTGCTACAAAAAGAATTTAATGTGCCCTAAAGGTCGAAAAAGAGATCCATGAATCCCAGGGGTACCATGGGGACATGAAACATAGGGTAGACATCAATTTTGGTGGTCTGATAGATAAATCCAATAGTGCAAAAACAATCCAGCACCCCACTTTCCAAAGGTGTGGAAATAAGGACCCCATAAATTTCCTGAAGGGGATGAGAAAGCACTTTAGGTGTAGAAGATATGGGCACCTAGCGGTTAACTACCGACAGAAAAAACCCACAGTTTCAAAATAGGAGAAAAACGCTCTGTTCGACTCTCAAAGTGTTGTTCATTGCTTCAACTTAAAAGAAACCTGCGCATATTGAAAATTAGTGCCACAATCCAAGGGTTTTCAGAGGCAACCAATGACCTCCAAGGTAGTATTGGTGATATTTTTCCAACACTACCACCAAAGTGAACCCTGCCAACTAAGTGATGAAAGGTATGCTATTTATTCATTCAATAATAGTGAACATACATTTTTATTTTTCTTATAGAAATTCTTTTTGTCACAAATGTTTAGTAGAACAATCTTAACACCACCACAAATCATGGAAGTAAAGATGTCGGTGATTATGGAAAATGGGGAAATCATTACATCCCAGGAATAAAAATCCCCCCGTATCATAATCGGTGGATTGAACTTCTCGGAACACCTCATCATACTCCCTCTAGTGGAATTAGATTCAATTCATGGCATGGATTGGATTTACCTATATAGAGACAACATAAATTAATATGATAGGGAAATCACTCTCCATGTGTATAATCGACCCCCAATTTTGTACAAGTGCAAGGAGGAACATGAATCTTCTTTAGCTCAATCACATCAAGCGTGGATATTACTACCTTATGAGTACAAATATCTGGCTTAGATGATTGAGTCTTAGGAGGAATCCATCCATGAATATGTTTCTATTGTAAGGGAATTCACTGATGTGTTTCCCGAGGAATTGTGTGGTCTTCTTCTTCGAAGAGATGTTGAATTCTCAATTGACCTTATACTTTATGAGTTTCCACTATCAAATACTTCACATAGAATAGCTGTTGTGGACTTTGAGGAGCTAAAGAAATAACTACAGAAGAATTTGGATAAAGGGTTTATACGCCCAATTGCATCACTATGGGGTGTACCAGTCCTCTTCATCAAGAAGAAGGATTGGTCAATGTTCCTTTGAATCATCTATCATAATATTAAAATGTCACGATAAAGAACAAGTATCCTATATAACGAATTGATGACTTGTTAAATCAGCTACATGGAGCATAATAATTTTCCAATGTAGATTTGTGTTTGGGATATTATCAAGTATGTATGAAGAAGGAATATATTCCCAAGACTACATTTTTACAAGGTATGGGAACTATGAATTCATAGTAATGCCTTTAGGACTCACTAATGATCTAGAAATATTCATGGACATAATGAATAGAGTCTTTAGAGATTACCACAAAAAAATTGTGTTATTATTTATAGATGATATTCTTATAAACTTCAAAACCACGGAGGATAATGAGGATCATCTAAGAACTGTACTAGAGACCTTGCAAGAAAATAAGATATATAAAAAGTATAGAGTGTCTTAGTTCATGATGAAGGAAGTCTCATTATTAGGCCATATCATCACAAGCCGTGGGATATCTTTGGATCCCTCGAAGACAACTGCAATAGAGGGATGGCTGAGGCCAACATCGATAATGGATATTTGTAGCTTCTTTAGGTTAGCTAGATATTATCAATGATTTGTGGAAATTTTGCATGATTTTCCAACCCTCTTAACATGATAACTCGAAAGAGAGTAAATTTTTTTTTGGAAAGATTAATGTGAAAAATATTTATTGAGTTGAAAAGGAGCCTTATCACTATGATCATGCTCAACTTACCAACAAGTGAAGAAATTTTTGGGGGTATTTAGGTATTCTATAAAGAAAGGAAAGGGTTTTTCGTTTATGAAAAATGATAGAGTGGTTGCCTATGTTTCAAGACAATTGAATCTTCATGAGTATAATTATCTAATACATGATCTAGAGTTTGGTACGGTGATCTTCTGTTTAAACATTTGGCAGAATTATCTGTTTTGGGAGAGGTGTGAAATATATGTAGACCATAAAATCCTTAATTAAATATTCACATAGAAAGAGTTGAACATGAGACAATGAAGATGGTTAGATCTGATCAAAGACAATGACTACACAATGTATTACCACCCTTGGAAAGTGAACAATGAGGGGGATGCTCTAAGTAGAATGGATACATCAATTCTGTCATTGATGAGAATTGAGAAGGATCCAATATTTTTAGATTTGCAGAGGATAGATAGAGGAATCATTAAGGGAGGAACATCATCAATCCTTTCACAAATTATTTCTCAAACATCTCTTTCGGAAAGGATAAAGGATGCTCAAAAGGATGATGTTGGAATTCAAAAGAAAGTGGAAGCTATCAAAAAAGGGAAATCCTTAGAGTTCAATGTTAATGAAGAAGGAATTGAGAGATTTGGGAAAAGACTATGTGTTCCAAAAAGTCCGTAGCTGAAGAAGGAACTTTTGGATGATGCACATAGTTAAAATTTCTCTATTCACCCAAGAAACAAAATGATGTATTGAGATCATCGAGAGAATTATTAGTGGGATAATATGAAGAAGGTGGTTGTTGAGTATACATTAATGTGCCTGGTGTTTCAACAAGTGAAGGCAGAGAGGAAAAATTCTAAGGGGATGATGCCATCATTGACCATACCTACATGGAAATGGGAGAACATCACCCCAGACATTGTCACTAAACATCTGAATACATCCAAAAGAAATAATGCAATCTGGGTTTTGTGGATAATCGTACAAAGTCTGCACACTTCATTGCAATTCAAGAGGATATCTCATTGGATCAACTGGCATGAATATACATCAGGGATGTGGTAAGGCTACATAGAGTGCCACTATATATTGTATTCGATCGAGATCTAAGATTCACCACTATGTTTTGGAATAGTCTTCAACATGCTATGTATACTGAACTGAACTTTAGTACGGCATATAAACCTCAAACTGAGAGAAAATATGAGCGAACAATTCATACACTAGAAGATATTTTAAGATAAGGTTCAATGGAATTTAAAGGAGGTTGGGTTCAACATCTTCCTCTGGTTGAATTCTCCTATAATATCTATTTCCACTCGAGCATCCAAATGGATCTTTATGAATCCGTGTATGAGAATAAGTGTATAACACTGACATGTTGTGATGAAGTTAGTGAGTTTTAATTGTTAGGACCATATATAGTCGAAGAAATGGTGGAGAAGATGAAAACCACTTAGTATCTTATCAAGGAAACCCATAGTGGATAGTAGAGTTATGAAGATAACCATCGATGATACATTGAGTTTAAAGTTTGATACATGGTATTTCGATACATATCTCTATGGAAGAAGGTAATGATGTTTGGAATGAAAGGGAATTTAAGTCCTAGGAACATCAGACCCTTTGAGATTCTTGATCATGATGGGTTTGTTGCCTATAGACTAGAACTTCCACCTACCATGTCTGAAGTACATGATGTATTTCATGTATCCCTCTGAAGTAAGTACATACCAGAACCTTGACATGTACTCTCTTCAGATTTTGTACAGCTAAAGGATGATATTTCATACAAGGAGTAACCATTGAAGATCACATATCCAGGAGAAAAAGTTCTACGAAATAAGACAACACCCCTCATCAAGGGGTTGTGGCAAAAACAAATTTTTTAAAAATCAATGTCGTAATCGGAGGAGGTGATGAAGAAAATTTAACCACATCTGTTTTAGTGTGGAAAAACGTAATTTAGACGATGAAATTAATAAACGAGGGTAAGATTGTAACGACCCAAAAAATAATTAATGAAAATATCACTTGGTTTATTAAAATGTCTTTTTAGGGTTATGTACAATTTATTCACTTATTTTGTTTAATGTTTTGGATTTGAAAATACCATTATGAATTGTGACAATTGATAGTGTACCTGTTGAACAGTGATCACATGATTAGTATAGATATTGGGATTTAACAAATCCAATTTACTTAGACAAGGGATGTGATGGCCTCATCCAGTAGACTATCCCCATATGAAGCCCATTTGTCGAATCTCGAAAAGGAGGTGGAATCATTGGGTTTCTCTATTGACCAATCTCACACTGAGCATCAATATGTTAAGCTCGAGTGGAACCTCCTAGGAGAGAAGTGGATGTTAATAGAGATTACCACCCGAGCGATGTTATCTGAGCCACCCCAATAGTCGGCCACCATCGAACACCTTACCCTTCAGTCTTATATGGATGTTATAAGGGGTTATGTAAAAAGGCCCTATAACTTTTACAATGTACATTATTCTTTTATTGAGAATATACTTTTTTATTGTTTGTAAATATTTTTTAAGGCACAAAAAGTATTTTTAATTAATATTCAACTAAGAAATATATTTTGATGAATTAAATGATTTTTTAATTAAATAATATTTCAATAAATTATTATTATTATTATTCTTACATTAACTTTTATTATATATAAATTATCATATAATTTTATTAATGCAATTGGAATTTCTATAAAGGTTTTAAAGCTGTTTTTGTCAAAACCATTGATTTTTTTATAAATGTTAGTTTTTAATTTAAAAGTAAAAATTCACATATTTAAAAAAAAATTAGATAAAATAAATATTATTTTTAAAATCAAGATTTCCAAATTATCCAATGGTGATTTTTTCATAATTTTCTTAGTTAGTCAATTTTTTGGGTAAAAATTAAATGTCGTTTAAATATATAATTTGTTTTATGACATCATAATGACCCAATAGTGATGTAATAAAATACTATAAACATTATTTTTTTCAAATATATTTTTTACCATTAATATAATGTGATTTTTGGTTTGTTTTATTTATTTTACAAAGATTTAGTGGACCCTTCAAGGCATAAAAAAAGTTTCTGTTTTTAAATTGTTTTCCTTGAGAGTGTGACACACCTCCACAAAAGCTACCCTATTATTTTAAGAAGTTCGGTAATTAGCCTTATAAAATATTTTGTCCACTCCCTTTCTTAAAAAACCATAGGCTGGTTTTTGGTTTTTATTAGTTTAATGTGAGGTGTCCCAAACATAAATAATAAAGAACTCCCTCTCATTTCCTATATAAACCCACCCAAGCTCCCATTTCCCATTCCCTAAAAGACTTTGGATTTCAACCAACCCATGACCTCCAATCTCTATAATCCTCCCAAGGTGCCCCAATCTTCCATGAAGCCTATATTAAGCCTTTCCTATGCTTTTGGGATCGTACTTCCAAGTTATAAATTTCTTTATTTATCCTTTTTTCCAATTTTTATAAAGTTTTTATTCCCTTTTGTTTCAATTAAAAATGTTGGGGAATGATATATCACCTCCACCATACTTCCCTATTTATGTTTTTATGATGGAATACCCCTTTCTCTCTCATTAATGCCTCCCATATACTCCTGTTACAAAGCAGAAATTCTATGAGGGATTTCTCTCTCCTCTTTTACATCCACATAATTATTTTGTATTATGCATCTAAATTTCATTACGTTTTTTTTGAAATGTATCTATATGAAACCCTTACTATCCATTTCATGTACATATGATGATATTTCCATTTCTATCTCATCAACCATTTTAATGAATCCTTATGTCACGCGGTTATGCTACAGAAATTGCACCACATTTTTTCAAGCCAAGGTCATTGTGTAGTGAATACCATACAGATGTCTCTATCAAAGATATTAACCTTTATGAACATATAAATACTGAATTGAACATTCATGTATTTATTCCACATTACTTAATCATAGATTAACTTATTATGTTGATTGATTCCATGATTTATAATCCATATAGCACACTTATACATGAAATGAAATGTTTAAGAAGGGTGTCCCCTGATAGCGCTCTAATGCATTGGGTAAAGTATAGTGTCATGATACATCATGTGAAATTAGTGTTGACTCATGATAATTTATGTGAAATGGGGGTTTAATCATTCTTCTTGTGCAATGAGAGTTTACACATGCTCCATGAGAAATAAGTTGTGGCTCATGTTAATTTCATGTTAAGTGTTGTTGCCAGATTTCCATGTTATGATTATCATTCCATATCATGTCTTTATGTTCATGTTTCTCTTTTTCTCCGTTGATATTACTATTTTCTAACCTCTATTGTATTCCTCATGTTATTCCATGTTTATTCCCCTATTGGGATTCATATCTCACCCTTTTCTTATGCATGTCCTCACGTTATCCCATTCAATTCTAAGTACGAGGGAATGTAGTGGTCATTTAAGAAATTTTTCAATAAAGATATTTTATTTAATGATTTAAGTTGTTATGTAATGATCCTAATCCTCAAACACACTAGACCTATCGATATTTTATATTGTATGATGTGAATTTTATTTAATAAATCATGTTTTAGTGTGTAATAATGAACAGGGTTGTCATATGTACACTGAGAACACTGAGAGATTTTCACACTAAGGAAAAGGACGATACACATAAAATAAGAATAGATATCTCACTCACATGATTTTTTATCATCAAAAATCAAGAGAATTTTGGAATCCTCATGTGTTAATAATGTTTAAATTATCACAAATCATATACATTCTATAAAACTTGTTATTCTCATGTACTCTATCTCAAATCATGTGTACAGCTGATTAGTTCTTTTATGCCTTAAATAATTATTGTAAACTATTCTTAGTTTATGTTATCACAGATTTCCTGGATAAATGATTGATTCTAAACCACTCTATGAGTATCAGTATTTATGTATGTGTATAGATATTTCGATAAGTCTAAGAAACCGTGAGTCTACCACCGATTATGTTTTTCTCACAAAGGACCCCGACACTGTGACTAGGCACCGTCACCTAAACACTGTGGCCAGAAACCGTGACCCAAACACCATTACCCATACATCATGACCTAGACACCATTACAAGACACTGTAACCGTCCAGACACCGTTACCATACACCATGACCATCCATACATTGTGACCAGACACCATGATCAGACACTGCATCTGTGCTACCGGTTCCTAATCTTTATAAAACTATTCCATCAGGACAGTCTCATCACACAAAGGAGAAAAAGGCATTGTTTCAAGGAGACACCATTTCAAGGAGAAATATTTTCAAGGAGACACCATTTGAATGATACATTGTTTCAAGGAGACACCATTTGAAGGAGACACAGTTTCATAGAGATACCATTTCAAGGAGACAGTGTTTCATGGAGATGTTATTTCTAGACCGATTGTGACACCATTCGTAATATGTTTTGTTGTGTTTCAATTTAATCTCTTACTGTCATATTTGAGGCTTTTATATTCACTGACATAATTAATGTTTCATTTTAGGCATTTCACCTGAAAGTACAAGGTTCGAGGTGAATAATACATACATCATGTCGGCTCCAATACATTCAGTCTGAGAATAAGAAGAACATCGTCGCCAAAAACAAAAATAGAGGATACAAAAACAAGGAGTCCAATAAAGAATAAGCATCAGAATTCATTTGAAAAACTGACACATGGAACTCAATACATCTAAAGAAAACACAAAGAATTCTTGAATCCAAAAAGCTAAGATAAAATTGATCAGAGTCGAGAACATCTTCGCAATAAAAACTCCATGAAGAACACAAGCTAGATTAGAACCAGAGCACCAGACCTGTGATATCTATTTCTCGCAAGATGACTCGATTTCTATATATGCTTCATCCTCGAAGTATAGAGCTGTAAAGACTAACACTCTGAGCACTTCAAACCTTATCTCATAATTTTTTTCTCTGTTGTGTGTTATTATTAGCTTTCGAGTAATGTGTGTGTCTATATAAAAACACACAGTGTATCCTGCATTAAACTAAAGGATACAAGATATCCTTCCTCTCATATATTTTTACTCTTTTTTATTCCCACAGATAACTGTGGAAGAGGTCCATGCGTGACTTGATAGTTCAGACCCATGAAGAACTGTGGAAGAGGTCATGTGACATGGACAGTCATGTGTACTGTTGTTT
Source organism: Viscum album (assembly GCA_963277665.1). Classification (NCBI taxonomy): domain Eukaryota; kingdom Viridiplantae; phylum Streptophyta; class Magnoliopsida; order Santalales; family Viscaceae; genus Viscum; species Viscum album. The sequence goes on from OY728158.1 coordinate 441,005,938, forward strand.
ACCCCAATCTAGGGTGTGGATCAATTTTATTAATATAAACTGCTTAGTTGAAGGTGATACGCAATTGTAGTGGATTTGGTATCGACTTGAGACTAAACCACTTGTTTTATATTCTATGTGTTGTTTAAATTAGTTTTCAATATTTTACTATATAACTTAAGGAACTGTAACTTTACTTTGATAATTAATCTTGGAAAGAAGTTATAATTTTTTTTCCATATTAGAATAGCTTCAAAAGTAATTTTAATAATGGATATTATGATTACTGAGAATTAATCTATCTTCTAAGAAGTTATATAAATAGTCATTTTTTAAAACTGTGTTACTTTGATTAACTAGGCAGCTTTAAAATTTATTGGGGATCCTTTTATGAATACTTTTCAAACAGATTTTTTTTATACTCAATTCACCCCCCTCTTGAGCACTCCACTCCGACCAACAGATTCCAAAAAATATTCATCTAATTAAAATGTTTTTTTAAATTTTATTAATTAAAATAATAATAAAAATGGGATTGAAGAAATAAAAATTTCATTTATAAAAAGAAATTAATGCTTTATTTTACCTTTTCTTGGATATAAGACAACTTATAACATTGTAATACCCAAAAAGGTCTATTGTATGATGATAGTACATTTATAAGATGTCTCACATATAATCGATCTTGTGGTCATTCCTTTTAACTTGAACATTTCGTGTAAGAGGACCCACTCAAGCTGCACTTTTTGATGCTATGTTAGGGATTGGTTAAGATTGAACCCCAGTGATGCTACCTCCCTCCCTAAATATAGTAATATAGGTTGATAAAGAAAGATTATAAATGTTGAGGACATCTATTTTCCTATGAACATTAATTAAATCACTTATTTTCCTTTAATATATAATAATTATAATGCTAATATTATAATGGATTTATTATCAACAGTAATAATACAAAAATGTCATATTGGACAATAAATGTAATGCCAAAATTTTATAATGCACATATATATTAATTTTTTCTACTTACTAAAAAAAACATAAATTTTATTCACTCCTCTATTATATCAATTTATATCATTGTTAAATATTAATCATTTTCAAAAATAATATCCCTTTAAAAATGTTTAGTTTCTTTTTTGTAGTTTCTTTTACGTGTGAAATATTCATCTACAGATGTTATGATCTAAATTTTTTTATTCTAGTTATTTTATATTTAATAATATATTTTACCATTATGAATTTTTCTATTTTTTTGATTAAATATTTACTTGTTTTAATGTTCTAAATTAATGAAATATTCTGTTTTCCTTATGTTTTATACTACACTAATGCTCATGTCACTCATACTTATATAGAATGAAATTTTTTAATATAAATATATAAATAATTTTATTCATACCCATTAATTAATTTAATCCCCAAAATATCATTTCATTTCCTAAAATATATGTGGGTACTTCTTGCTTTTTACTTATTCAAGCACCCAATATGCAACTTAAAATGTATGATTCCAACACGTTACATTGACTAACTGATTTTTCTTATTTTTATGAAAAATTCACAATGATCCAAAATCATTATTTAATTTATCCTCATATTAAAGATCATTCTCTAATGATGGAAACAATGTAATTAGTAAAGGTGAGGTATCTGGTACATATATCAATAAGAGGGATTGATTGAACAAATCCCATAAGTGAGAAAGGTAATGTGGTAGTGATAATTGATAAGAAAATTCTCTAATAAAATTATGGACATGAAATGGGGTTATATATCTAGGAATTATCATTACATTACTCTCAAACCCAATGAAAGTATCCTATTTTTTTATATAAGGGAAAATATTATTCATCAAATCAAGCTCTATTTCACCTCGATGATTTCCAACGTATATTTTTTTTTATAATTTATGTTGGTTTAAAAAAATGATGTTTTGAATTATTTATATAATTTATTGGATATTATCTTGTCTTATCCACATCTAGTGTTTAAAATCAACCCCATATTATAGATTCTTGAATGTATTCCCATACAAAGGCTTATAATGTTATATTTTAATTCTAAAATAGAAGCTCTTATTAAATGATAATTTTACATAAGGGTGGGGATAATCCCAACATCCTTGGGAAATAATTGAACACAATAACAAAATATCATATATATTTTAAATTTTCTATGATATTATCCATTCGTTTGATGGGGATATGTAGTATTGAATATAAACTCTCTATCCAACACTAATAAATAATTATCCAAAACATTGAGGTAATCCTCATATCTTGATCAGATATAATGGTGAGTGGTAATCTATGATTCCTTACAACTTAATTAAGGTATACCTTTTTGATTTGGTTAATATATAAATCCTATTTGGTGAAAATGAGATGTTTATATGATCAATTATAACCCATAAGGTGTTATGGCCTCTATATTTCCTAGTGTGTCAGATGCTAAAATCCATGGTAATTTTTCCCATGTTAATAATAATATAACATATAGATTTATCATATCTATAGACTTATTTCATTTAGATTTAACATACTGGGATATCAAGTATCAATATAAAAACATTACAATATCCCTCTTTAGGTTTTCCCACTACAATGTTTTCTTCAGATCACTATACTTCTTAGTTCTCCTTCGATGAATATAGAAGGATGGGATAAATTGATCATCCAGAATATCCCTCCTTATTTAAAATTTTTATGGGATGAATTTGCATGTTGGAAACCTTATAATTACATATTTATCAATGTTATACTCATTAATATTCACTAACATTTTTTGTTGTGTTTTATCATCATTCAGAGTGTCTTTGATCTTCAAATACAAGGATGGATGAGTATATACTTTTAAAATATAGGGAGATTTTTTCCCATTATGATTCCCATTTATTTTATTTACATTTATAAAAATATTACACCAAACTCAATTCTCATCAGTGATAATTTAACAAGTTCATTTCTACTCATATTATCTTTCGACATATCAAACTTCATATAATTGTAATGGATTGACTGGTTATAATCCTAGATCAACTCTAACCACCTTTATGGGACATGTTGATATTTTTTTTGAATATAAATTTAAGGATTTTATGGTATGTATATATATAACTCTACTCCCTATATATTTAATTTCACCTGATATTTGAGGAAAATATCATTGTAGCCAACTACAGATTATGAATTGAATATTTCCTTTCATGAATCTTCACATATCAAATTTCATAGGATACCACTTTATCATTTTATCATGAGTACACAACCTATTCCCATAATGGATGCATTATTATATATTAAAAATACTTCCCCACTAGTGGTTACTATTAGTATGGTGGAAGCTATTATCCTCTTCTTTAAATTTTTAATGGTAACTTTCCATTCATCTGTCTAAAAAACATTCCACCCTTTCATTTTCTCTTAGTTAAATGTTTTATATTTGTAAAACATTTCTAGAAAATAACATATAGTACCCGAAAAATCATTGGGAACTATAAATTTCCATTTCTAATGTTACAATAGGTTATTCCAAAATTTCCAATATTTTCAAAGGAATATTTTTCTTCACTGGAAAAACAAAATGTCTTAATATTGTTAATTTCTCTATATAAAACATAAATTTTATATATTAAATAATAAAATTTCCTTTTCCAAATGATATTAGTATAATTTTAAAATTCTAAACATTCTCCATTTTCGGAGTAAAAATGAATACAATCAAAAAATATTATCATAGTTTTTTCAGGGAAATATCTAATGACTCTATTGATAATATCCATGAGGATTCTTAGAGAATTATTCTGTTAGAATGGAATATCTAAAAATGTGTGTTGTGTATACATTGTATGAAAACAAGTCTTGGGAATATCATATTCATCCAAATTACATAGAAATTTAATAACCGATGATTCACCTTACAGAATTACTAGCCTCCATGTAGCTGATTGAATAAGATAATAGTCCACGATAGGGAATACATTTTCTTTGTAATGATATTTTTGATGTCATGATAATGAATGAAGATACAAATTAACCCATCTTTATTATTGATTAATTGGACTATTGAACCTCATATTGAATCACATGGGTGTGTAAATCCTTTATTGATATTATCTTTTACTTTAGTTATAGTTATTCTTTTCCAAAAGTACTCATTCTATATATTGTTATATATATTAGAAAATTTGTTGGTATATGTTAAATTTTTAACACAACCAAATGCTTAATAGGAAGACCATACAATTACTCAATTATACATCATCATATTCAATTAAAATGTACATGACATTGAGAGTGATTGTTTTCATTTTTATCAGTTAATATATCAAGATATTCTTTCTCGTAAGGAAATAAAATTCATGAATAAGAATAAATTTCGATTGTTGATTCATTATCCTCCTTGATCTTTTATAGAATCAAAGGATGATTTTGAATACATATGGTGAATTATTCTCATTAATATTGATGTTTGGATTATAAAGGGATAGTAAATTTATTAATAGTATAATATAAAAATCAATAAAAGAGTGTGTGACAATGTCAGTTGACAGATTTACTCAAACAATATCAAATGGATTGGAGTTATATAATTGATATGTAATAATTTCCCCAATTAACGTTTTTAGTGAAAATTAAACCTCCATGTTTTGATGTGGTATTATAATAGTTCTACCAAACTGGAGTGAGATGAATGAATATATATAACCGAATTGAAATAGTAAATTTGTATTTCTAAATGAATAAACATCACAACTATCACCACATAAATTTCCAAAATATACAATAGCATTTATAATTGTATAAACTTGTGCTAGCATTCATGGTCTCTATGGTCATTTTCATCATTTGTATTCGAAAAACCATTTCTTCAATATATGTTTTTCCTAGTTCCCATGATCCTTAAATAATATTCATTATAATATGACATGAGGATTTATTGGAAAAATAATATACACCATAACAATAGTGGGATTTTTAATCTTTGTTTAGAATTTGTTGACTTGATGACCCTCTATTCCAAATATGAAAAATCTTCATATTCATCTTAGACAATTACATGGATGCATCTTCCCATACATTTCATAATTCAGAAGCTGGACTCTCATTCCACATGAGTATTTTCTAATGATCCTATAATGTTAATAGCAATAATACACTACATTTCACAAGTTCCACCGGAACACTAGGAATCACTAAAAACCATGTCACCATTAAGGAAATAATATATAATTCACTCATAGATGTCAATGTTTTAAATATCTTAATCATTTAATAGACATGAATTTATCCCTCTAATTATGTTTCTAACTATACATTTAGGGTTGATTTAAAATCCATTACAGTACCGTGCATGACTAGTGATCATTTCTCTAAATGAAAGAATTGATTTGTTCTCATTTTTAATTATTCCTAATAATTACCTCTTAATTTTTTAAAAAATAATATCGATAAAATATTAACTAGAAACATTTTCTTGGAGTCTAATAAATTAAATAGATTTAGTTTCCTCCTTTGGTTGTGTGTTAATGATCAATTTCTATTGTTCAACAATGTATACCTCTAGGTGATAATTAAATAGAATGAAAATTTCATTCCTAGAGTATTTATAAATAGATAATATGTTATCAATGCATTTAATTGATTTCTCTTCAATTATATCATTAGAAGATCCAGAAAATTTTTGAGTCCTTTGAATCACAATGGAATCAAATGTAACTTTTTGGGATGAAGACACTAAATTCGATAAGAATAGAAAAAAAATAAACAACATAATATAGAAGTGGTGCCATATATACCATAACATACAAAACTATATGTTTTAATCTAGGTTATCCATGGTCTAAATATTATTCAGTTATATAACCCAATACCATATCCAAATAATTTATAACATATTTTATAGAGTATTTTAACTCTCCAATGAATTAATGACTGATATTTCAATATATTCTTTATTCTAATTAGGTCAAATATGTTGGATAACTTTCTCCATATACAACAAAGAAATTAAAAAAACCTATTATTTACTTATACAATTAAAACGAAACCATTTCATTAATATTTATGAATATAATTAACCAAATTATGAAATATATTAATGTATTTAAATATATTTATATATAAAGGTTATTTTATAAAAAATCACATAATTCATTACTATGTTTTTATATAATGTGATTTTTATTGAATAAAAATAATTACATTGTTATGAAATAATGATTTTGAAAAAATATAGAATTAACTGATTAATTATACATTAATTAATGTTTTATTTAAATTAATACTATGAAAAACTAGTATTTTAAAAAATTGTTTTATTATAAATTCAATTTCTCAATATATTTTAAAATTTTAAGTCAAAATTAAAATATAAATTTTTTTAAATTTGATTCTATAAAATAACTAAATTTATTATTTATAATGTCAAAATTATATTTCAATCACTTTTTAGTTTTTTAATAAAACAACAATTTTTTTTAAACAATTGAAAATACTGTTTTATAAAAAATATGTCTTTTATGAAAATATTAGTCTATAATTATGAATATTAAATTCATTTAAAATAATTGTAATAATTTTATTTACATTGTTGGTGAATTTTTTTTAAAATATTGGTGTTAATTTACGACACCATATTTGACATTTTAGAAAACGATTTATATTTTCAAACATTTATTTTCTTATACATTATGCATTTAGTATATTAAAATTAATTTTTTTCACTTATATAAGTTTAATATTATAAAATTAATTCCATTTTTTGATTCATCATTTCATAATTATTTTTGGACTAACTTTTGGGTTTTTTCTAAAATAATTTATTTTTATATAAATAGGAAAAAATAATATGTTGTAAAAAAAGTGACTTTTATTAATTTATTAGTATATAAGAGTGAAATTGAATATTATGACACCTTTTAATTGTTAAAAAATTATTTATCAACAAAAATTATGGATTCTAAATATATATTTTAAAATTTATAAAACTTATTTTTAAAATTAATATATTATTTTTAATAAAAAAATTTCCTTTTCATTTATTTTATCCAAATTTTCAAAAAATTAATTTACCGATATAATTTTAATCCACAAAAAAATTATTTTAATTGTAATAAAAATATATATTTTTTAATATCACAAAAAATAATAAATTTATATCAAGTCAAAAATTGTAATTAAATTGATCTTTTTTTGTAAATAGTTTATATATGGTTTGTGAGCTAATACTAAAAATATTATTAATAACTTTGGAGAAAATTTATATTATAAAATTATTTAAATATTTTAATTAAATAAAATCAATAGGGAAAATTTTAGAAAATTTATATTTAATGTTTTAAATTATAATTTTCTTTCATGGGAGAAAGAGTAGTTACCATGATAAGGATAAATTAAGGTAAAAATAATGATATAATGGTGAAAATTTTAAAAATGTGAAAACAAATGTTTGATATTCGATTTTGGAGGAAAAATATAACTTATATATTTATCCATGCAATTATTTGTTATTTTTATAGCCTTTATATAACATCCCGCCTTTTTATCACATGAACTTTAATTACATTATACAAAACTGAGGATCTTTAAGGTTTAGTGTCTTGGAAACCAGGAACTTAAAACATGAAAACAAAAAACATTATTCTTAAACACTTGAAAGTCTTCTCCTCATGTTCATCCTAGGTTCATTACTGCATCTCATAACCTGGGGACATACATCAAATGAAAGGGTGAGCAGAAGGCCTAGTAAGGGAAACAAGGGAAACATTTAACATGTGAACTTGAGATACATCAACTATGTCATGAACAAGAACTTTAAGGCATGATAAAAAAATCATGTGGAATATCATAATAAAAATAAAATTTTTCATAACATTAAGATGTGGCTACATCATTTAACATAGACAATCATGAACATATCACCAAGGTCCATCCCCAAGGTTTCATTTGAAAATTACCAAGGTTATTCACCAAGGTATCGTGAAAATTGTAATCTCTAATGGTTACATCATTACCCAATGCGTTGGAGCGCTATCAGGGAACACCCTTAAATTTGCATTTATAATCATGTGAGCCACATATATCATCATAAAATATTTCATAAATAACCCATATAGAATAAAATAAATGGGTTTCATTTCATAATCACAACATTTTAAAAACTGCTTTAAAGACATGATCTTTACGTCACTTTAAAACCCACAGAAAAGGAAGGTGGGTCTCATGTATGTAAATCCAAGAATTTAAAATAGAACATTTTGGTATATATGTGAATACCCATTTAGAATAAAGATCTTTTATTATTCACTAAATAATATAAAATAACTTTAGAAAAAGAGAGAGACATTTTGAGACGGAAATTCTGCAGCATAACGGCTATGTTACGAGGTTTTAGAAGACATTAAAAAGAGAGGGAAAATGGGTCAAACATTCATAAATGACCCATAAAAAATTATATGGACAGAATAAGAAGGATACATGATCATGGTAATGAAATTTCAAGGACATACCATTTGAAATGAAAAACATGGAAGGAAGACAAAAATTAGATTTCTCTTATGAAAGTTCGGCAGCCTAACAACGTTACTTAAACTTCAACAAAAATGATTTGAAAAGATCAAATATGGTCTCTCATCATGTGAACATAAGAGTTAATTATGATAGATATAGATATAATGCCCCAACATAATTAAAAACGAACATGAAAGACATGAAATGAAAGTAGAACTTTGAAAAGAATGAGAAGGGTGAAAGAATCCCCTAAAAAATTCGGCAGCCTAATGACGCCACTTAAAACTTCAAAATAATGAATTGAAGAGATCAAATGGGGTCTCTCATCATATGAAAATAAGATTCCAGTATGATAGATATAGATATCATACACCAACATAACAAAAAGGAACTTGAAAGAATTGACATGAAAGTAGAACTTCAAAACGAGATGGGTGAAGATCCACTTAAAAATTCCGCAGCCTAACGGCGCCACTTAAAACTTCAAAATACTGAATTGAAGAGATCAAATGGGGTATCTCATCATATGATCATAAAATATCAGTATTATAAATTTAGATATCATACCCCAACATTATAAAAAGGAACTTGAAATACTTTACATTAAAATAGATCTTGACAAATGAGAAGGGAGAAAGAATCCGTTACAAAAATTTCGGCAGTCTAACGGCGCCACTTAAAACTTAATAAAACGAAATAATGAGAGTAAGAGGGGATCTCTCATTATATGAACACGAAAAGGTAAGTAAGAGGAGTATAAAATAACATCCTCCAACATAAGAACATGGAGCATAAAAGGAATGACATAAAAGAGATTACTTGAAATGAAAGAGAGAGGTCGGATCCCTTACCTTAAAACGTAACTCTTAAAACTCAAAGGATGGGACCTTGAGGGCTTGGGGGCACCTTGGGAGGACTCCTTGGGAGGTAATGAGACCCTAAATTCGTTGGGGAAGAGTGGGTAGTCAAAAGGATGAGAGGATTTCTTGGTATTTATAGGGAAAGTGAGGGGACAAGGCATTAATGGCCAAGGGACACCTCAAAAGTGGTTTTCTCAAAAGCATGGGCCATACCATGGTACTTCCCATGGAGTTAGGCCACATGGGTCCCCCAATACAATACTTCATCACCTTTGGCCGTCCATCCCTTAAAATATCGCATGACATCATCATGACACAGTTATGAGATCATTAAACATATCGAAACCCTAATACTGTATTTTTACTATTCACTGAAAATTCAACTTTCTCAGAAAAATCCAAAAATTTCACCTTAACCAAATATCAATGCTCTAATTTCAAAATGAACTCCATTTTATAAAAATAATTTTTTAAATATTTTTAATTTAATTTTTAAATAAATACACTATTCACTGAAAATTCATTTTTTCAGAAAAATCCCCAAAAATTACCATAACATAATATCGACGCTCTGAGTCCAAAAATGAAATTCATTTTATAAAAATAATTTTCTAAATAATTTTAATTGTATTTTTATTTAAAAAAACACTATTCACCCGAAAAAACTAATACTTGAATAATAATTTATGAAACCGTTATTTAACCATTTTATTGAATCACATTACTTAATCAAGGTTCCTAGATTATATCAATAATTTCATTAAGTGAGATTACTAATCCATTTGGACACATTACTAATCCTAATCATAAAATCACTATTCAAAATTTACTATTCATCAAAAATAATTTGATCTTATTAGACTCTGAATTTCGTACTGAACATATTTGTAGAAGACCATTTTTTGAAAATCATTACACATTTTTAATTATTTAAGGTTTACATAAACATTTTTAAAATATCCTTTTTCTAAAATTTTTCAAAAATATGCAAACTATATTTATCTGGTCATTTAAAAATTCATAAACTTCAACATAAGAAGAAATCCCAATTTTTATTTAAAAAAAAGGATTACACAAGGCAGTTACGGCACACCAGCATAGGACCTAAGTGTAAAGTGTGATAAGGTGAGAGAATCTGAGAGAGGCTTGGCTAACATCGCACGAGTAGTAATTTCTATCAGTTTGAACTTCTCGTAGAGGCGATTCCATTCTAGCTTCACACGATGAAGTTCGGCTTGGGTTTGGTCCAGAGCAAAGCCCATTGGTGCTACCTCCTTCCCAAGTTCTATTAGATGGGCTTCGATCGGTCCAAAACTAATGGGTGAGGCCATCGAATCTTCTTTCTATAATAATTAACCAATTGACCAATGGTCATATAACCGTTTAAACCCAACGGTCTCATTTTTATTATAATCATGTTATCAAATGAAACAATTTTGTTGAGTATAAAAATAAATAAAATAACACATAAAATTAGGAAACAATATTTATTCAAAATTTCGGGTCGTTACATTCTTCCACCCTTAAGAAATTGCGTCCTCACAATTTTTAAAATTGGGTTTTGAAATTTCAATGAAAGTCCCACAATGGAAAAGGAGTCAGTAAAATTATCACTTTAAAAGAAAGAAAGGAAAGTACAAAGGTCACCCGAGGTAACCCACACTATGATTCCATGTAGGAAAACATGGACATGGAAGAAAAACAAAGGGTCATATTCTGGGGGAGAGTGATAGAGAACATGGTTAGGAGAAAGTTAACCATAAGAAAATCCCAAACTTATGATGTGTGTAAACGGTATTTGATTACCTAGTAGGAAAAGTAAACCAACAAAGTTTTTGTTTTATGTTCCTTTTCATTATTTTGAGGAATTCATTTATAACATAAAACAAAAACATAATAAAATATACCTATCTTCATATAGAGTTTCATCCTTTAATAAGTTTCTACCCAAAAATAATCTTTTCTCCAAGCTATGAGCATTCCAAACTACTTGGCCTCATAAAAACACAAGAATCATCTTCATAATCCACAAAAGATTAACTATCTATTTCTTCTATCTTTAAACATTATCCCAAAAACAGAAAGGGTAAGGTAAAACAACTCTTCAAAATAAAAAGAATCCCATAGGAATGGAAACTACTTTTAAATCTTCAAAGATCCATGGTACTACCCAAAGTTCATCATAGAACATTCCATAAATAACAGTCCTTAATATTCCTCAAAATAAACCAAACTAAGATTGAAACCCAAATACAAGAAGGATTTGATAACATATTCTTCCAAAATAAACTTCATTGTTCATCTCCAAACAACATCAACCACTCCTAACATCTTATAAAAAAAGTATCTAACCTAAACATATTTTACCCAAGATAGGTTAATCATTCCCATAAGTGACCTAAATTACTATAAGTCCACCTTAAATTCATCGATTCTTCAAAATATAAGTCAAACTTACTCCTCAATGAAAATTCTGTAGTAATATATTTACCTCGATCATATAGGGTCCCCAAAATAGTGAACGTCTTCCAAAATAATAATCATCTTTTAATCCCCTAATCATCTCTTTCATATTAATATGAAAATCATCGCATTTCCTATCACATTGGTTGTTGGGACATGTTCTTCCATTTCCCACCATTAACTAAGAATAGAAAGTATAATTAGGGGCTTAAATACTTAGCTAATAATCATGAAAAGGAACTTAAAGCATATTAGGATAACTTGTAGAAGAAAATTATACCCTAACTTGTGATCCCATATGTTCTCATCTAGGTTATCCATGATCATATATTCTTATGTGAATCTTTATTTTATTTTATCTTTGTTCCTTTAACAATGGTTCATACTAAGCTTATGAATTTACCAAAGCATATCCCCCGGGAGTGTCGTAACCAAGAGTGCAGTAAGGCCCGTTGTCGTGTACCAGTTCCCGTATGAGTCTAGCTCAAAGCGGTGTTTTCGTGTTTTACCCCTATATACATCTGTTCCAGAGCCACCTCTACCTGCTCGTATCCAGACAGGGATGTATTTGCTTGGCAACCCATTACTTAATACTCACCAAAATACCAGGAAGATTTCCTATATATAAACTTTTCTATAGGCTTCTTCCTAAATTTTTCATATCCTAATTTCCACAAATAACTAAACCATCCTTTGATACCAACTATAACATGCAACCTTTTTATCACATAAACTTTCATTACATTATACAAAACTGAGGATCTTTAAGGTTTAGTGTCTTGGAAACCAGGAACTTAAAACATGAAAACATAAAACATTCTTCTTAAGCACTTGAAAGGATTCTCCTCATGTTCATCCTAGGTTCATTACTGCATCTCATAACCTGGGGAAATACATCAAATGAAAGGGTGAGCAGAAGGCTTAGTAAAGGAAACAAGGGAAACATTTAACATGTGAACTTGAGATACATCAACTATATCATGAACAAGAACTTTAAGGCATGATAAAAAAAATCATGTGGCATATCATAATAAAAATAACATTTTTCATAACATTAATATGTGGCTACATCATTTAACATAGACAATAATGAACATATCACCAAGGTCCATCCCCAAGGTGTCATTTGAAAATTACCAAGGTTATTCACCAAGGTATCGTGAAAATTGTAATATCTAGTGGTTACATCATTACCCCATGCATTGGAGCGCTATCAGGGCGCACCCTTAAATTTGCCTTTATTATCATGTGAGCCACATATATCATCATCAAACATTTCATAAATAACCCATATAGCATAAAATAAATGGGTATCATTTCATAATCACAACGTTTTAAAAACTGCTTTAAAGACATGATCTTTTCGTCACTTTAAAACCCACAGAAAAGGAAGGTGGGTCTCATGTATGTAAATCCCAGAATTTAAAATAGAAAATTTTGGTATATATGTGAATACCCCTTTAAAAGAAAGATCTTTTATTATTCACTTCATAATATAAAATAACATTAGAAAAAGAGAGAGACATTTTGAGATGGAAATTCTACAGCATAACGGCTATGTTACGAGGTTTTAGAAGACACTAAAAAGAGAGGGAAAATGGGTCAAACATTCATAAATTACCCATAAAACATTAGATGGACAGAATAAGAAGGATACATGATCATGGTAATGAAATTTCAAGGACATACCATTTTAAATGAAAAACATGGAAGGAAGACAAAAATTAGATTTCTCTTATGAAAGTTCGGCAACCTAACGACGTTACTTAAACTTCAACAAACATTATTTGAAAAGATCAAATAGGGTCTCTCATCATGTGAAAATAGGATTTCAGTATGATAGATATAAAGATAATTCCCCAACATAATTAAAAAGTAACTTTAAAGACTTTACATGAAAGTAGAACTTTGAAAAGAATGAGAAGGTTGAAAGAATCCCCTGAAAAATTCAGCAGTTTAACGATGCCACTTAAAACATCAAAATAATGAATTGAAGAGATAAAATGGGGTCTCTAATCCTATGAACATAAGAGTCCAGTATGATAGATATAGATATCATACCCCAAAATAAAAAAAAGGAACTTGAATGAATTGACATGAAAATAGAACTTCAAAACGAGAAGGGTGAAGAACCACTTAAAAATTCGGTAGCCTAACGGCGCCACTTAAAACTTCAAAATACTGAATTGAAGAGATCAAATGGGGTCTATCATCATATGATCATAAAAGATCAGTATGATAAATTTATAGATCATACCCCAACATTATAAAAAGGAACTTGAAATACTTTACATTAAAATAGATCTTGACAAATGAGAAGGGAGAAAGAATCTGTTACAAAACTTTCGGCAGCCTAACGGCGCCACTTAAAACTTAATAAAACGAAATAAGGAGAGTAAGAGGGGTTATCTCATTATATGAACATGAAAAGGGAAGTAATAGGAGTATAAAAGAACATCCTCCAACATAAGAACATGGAGCATAAAAGGAATGACATAAAAGATATTTCTTGAAATGAAAGAGAGAGGTCGGATCCCTTACCTTAAAACGCAACTCTTAAAACTCAAAGGATGGGACCTTGAGGGCTTGGGGGCACCTTGGGAGGACTCCTTGGGAGGTAAAGAGACCCGAACTTCGTTGGGGAAGATTGGGTAGTCGAAAGGATGAGAGTATTTCTTGGTATTTATAGGGATAGTGAGGGGACAAGGCATTAATGGCCAAGGGACACCTCAAAAGTGGTTTTCTCAAAAGCATGGGCCCTCCCATGGTACTTCCCATGGAGTTAGTCCACATGGGGCCCCCAATACAATAATTCATCACCTTTGGCCGTCCGTCCCTTAAAATATCTCATGACATCATCATGACACAGTTATGAGATCATTTAACATACCGAAACCCTAAAACTGTATTTTTACTATTCAATGAAAATTCAACTTTCTCAGAAAAATCCCCAAATTTTACCTTAACCAAATATCAATGCTCTGATTTCAAAATGAACTCCATTTTATAAAAATAATTTTTTAAATATTTTTAATTTAATTTTTAAATAAATACACTATTCACCGAAAATTCATTTTTTCAAAAAAATCCCCAAAAATTACCATAACATAATATCGACGCTCTGAGTTCAGAAAATGAAATCCATTTTATAAAAATAATTTTCTAAAAATTTTTAATTAATTTTTTAAATAAAAAAACACTATTCACCAGAAAAAACTAATACTTGTATAATAATTTATGAAACCATTAATTAACCATTTTATTGAATCACATTACTTAATCAAGATGCATAGATTATATCAATACTTTCTTTAAGTGAGATTACTAATCCATTTGGACACATTACTAATCCTAATCATAAAATCACTATTCATAATTTACTATTTATCAAAAATCAAGTTGATCTTATTAGACTCTAAATTTCGTACTGAACATAATTGTAGAAGACCATTTTTTGAAAATAATTACACATTTTTAATTATTTAAGGTTTACATAAACATTTTTAAAATATCCTTTTTCTAAAATTTATCAAAAATATGCATACTATATTTATCTGGTCATTTAAAAATTCATAAACTTCATCATTAGAAGAAATCCAAATTTTTATTTAAAACAAAGGATTACACAAGGCAGTTACGGTCTCCTTACATAGCCCCTTATCACACCAGCATAGGACCTAAGTGTAAGGTGTGCTAAGATGAGAGAATCTGAGGGAGGCTCGGCTAACATCACACGAGTAGTAATTTCTATCAGCTTGAAATTCTCACAGAGGCGATTCTGTTCTTGCTTCACACAATGAAGTTCGGCTTGGGTTTGGTCCAGAGAAAAGCCCAGTGGTGCTACCTCCTTCCCAAGTTCTATTAGATGGGCGTCGATCGGTCCATGACTACTGGGTGAGGCCATCGAATCTTCTTTCTATAATAATTAACCAAGATTACTTGTATTTAGAGACAATAATCAAAACGTTTAGTTTCCAGCGGTCATATTGACCAATGGTCATATAACTGTTTAAACCCAACGGTCTCATTTTAATTATAATCATGTTATCAAATGAAACATTTTTGTTGAGTATAAAAATAAATAAAATAACACATAAAATTAGGAAACAAGATTTATTCAAAATTTCGGGTCGTTACATTCTTCCCCCCTTAAGAAATTGGGTCCTCACAATTTTTAAAATTGGGTTTTGAAATTTCATTGAAAGACCCACAACAGAAAAGGAGTCAGTAAAATTATTACTTTAAAATAAATAAAGGGAAGTACAAAGGTCACCCGAGTTAACCAACACTAGGATTCCATGTAGGAAAACATGGACCTGGAAGAAAAACAAAGGGTCAAGTTCTGGGGGAGAGTGATAGAGAACATGGTTAGGAGAAAGTTAACCATAAGAAAATCCTAAACATATGATGTGTGTAAACAGTATTTGATTACCTAGTAGGAAACGTAAACCAACAACGTTTTTGTTTTACGTTCCTTTTCATAATTTTGAGGAATTCATTTACAATATAAAACAAAAACATAAGAAAATATACCTATCTTCATGTAGAGTTTCATCCTTTAAAGAGTTTCTACCCAAAAATAATCTTTTCTCCAAGCTATGAGCATTCCAAACTACTTGTTCTCATCAAAACACAAGAATCGTCTTCATAATCCAAGAAATATTAACTATCTATTTCTTCTATCTTTAAACATTTTCCCAAAAACAGAAAGGGTAAGGTAAAACAACTCTTTAAAATAAAAATAATCCCATAGGAATGGAAACTACTTTTAAATCTTCAAAGTTCCATGGTACTACCCAAAGTTCATCATAGACCATTCCATAAATAACGGTCTTTAATATTCCTCAAAATAAACCCAACTAAGATTGAAACCCAAATACAAGAAGGAATTGATAACATAGTCTTCCAAAATAAACTTCATTGTTCATCTCCAAACAACATCAACCACTCCTAACATATTATAACAAAAGTAGCTAACCTAAACATATTTTACCCAAGATAGATTAATCATTCTCATAAGTAACCTAAATTACTATAAGTCCACCTTAAATTCATCGATTCTTCAAAATATAAGTCATCCTTACTCCTCAATGAAAATTCCATAGTAATATATTTACCTCAATCATATAGGGTCCCCAAAATAGTGAACGTCTTCCAAAATAATAATAATCTTTTAATCACCTAATCATATCTTTCATATTAATACGTAAATCATTGCATTTCCTATCACATTGGTTGTTGGGACATGTTATTCCATTTCCCACCATTAACTAAGAATAGAAAGTATAATTAGGGGCTTAAATACTTAGCTAATAATCATGAAAAGGAACTTAAATCATATAAGGATAACTTGTAGAATAAAAGTATACCCTAACTTGTGATCCCCAAGGTTCTCATCTAGGTTATCCATGATCATATATTATTATGTGAATCTTTATTTTATTTTATCTTTGTTCCTTCAACAATGGTTCATACTAAGCTTATGAATTTACCAAAGCATATCCCCCGGGAGTGTCGTAACCAAGAGTGCAGTAAGGGCCGTTGTCGTGTACCAGTTCCCGTTTGAGTCTAGCTCAAAGCGGTGTTTTCGGGTTTTACCCCTATGTACATCTATTCCAAATCCACCTCTACCTGCTCGTATCCAGACAAAGATATATTTACTTGGCAACCCATTACTCAATAATCACCAAAATACCATGAAGATTTCCTATATATAAACTATTTTATAGGCTTATTCCAAAAGTTTTCATATCCTAATTTCCACAAATAACTAAACCATCCTTTGATACCAATTATAACATCCCACCTTTTTATCACATAAACTTTTATTACATTATACAAAACTGAGGATCTTTAAGGTTTAGTGTCTTGGAAACCAGGAACTTAAAACATGAAAACATAAAACCTTCTTCTTAAACACGTGAAAGGCTTATCCTCATGTTCATCCTAGGTTCATTATTGCATCTCATAACCTGGGGACATACATCAAATGAAAGGGTGAGCAGAAGGCCCAGTAAGGGAAACAAGGGAAACATTTAACATGTGAACTTGAGATACATCAACTATGTCATGAACAAGAACTTTAAGGCATGATAAAAAAAATCATGTGGCATAACATAATAAAAATAAAATTTTTCATAACATTAAGATGTGGATACATCATTTAACATAGACAATCAAGAACATATCACCAATGTCCATCCCCAAGGTGTCATTTGAAAATTACCAAGGTTATTCACCAAGGTATCGTGAAAATTGTAATCTCTAGTGGTTGCATCATTACCCAATGCATTGGAGCGCTATTAGGGCGCACCCTTAAATTTGCCTTTATTATCATGTGAGCCACATATATAATCATCAAACATTTCATAAATAACCCATATAACATAATATAAATGGGTTTAATTTCATAATCACAACTTTTTAAAAACTTCTTTAAAGACATGATCTTTACGTCACTTTAAACCCCACAGAAAAGGAAGGTGGGTCTCATGTATGTAAATCCCAGAATTTAAAATAGAACATTTTTGTATATATTTGAATACCCCTTTATAAGAAAGAGCTTTGAGTATTAACTTAATAATATAAAATAACTTTAGAAGAAGAGAGAGATATTTTGAGACGGAAATTCTGTAGCATAACGGCTATTTTACGAGGTTTTAGAAGACATTAAAAAGAGAGGGAAAATGGGTCAAACATTCATAAATGACCCATAAAACAGTAGATGGATAGAATAAGAAGGATACATGATCATGGTAATGAAATTTCAAGGATATACCATTTGAAATGATAAACATGGAAGGAAGAAAAAAATTAGATTTCTCTTATGAAAGTTCGGCAGCCTAAGAGCGTTACTTAAACATCAACAAAAAGGATTTGAAAAGAGAAAATAGGTTCTCTCATCATGTGAACATAAGAGTTCAGTATGATAGATATAGAGATAATGCCCCAAAATAATTAAAAAAGTACTTGAAAGACTTGACATGAAAGTAGAACTTTGAAAAGAATGATAAGGGTGAAAGAATCCCCTAAAAAATTCGGCAGCCTAACGGCGCCACTTAAAACTGCAAAATACTGAATTGAAGAGATCAAATGGGGTCTCTCATCATATGAACATAAGAGTCCAGTATGATAGATATAGAGATCATACCCCAACATAAAAAAAGGAACTTGAAAGAATTGACATGAAAGTAGAACTTCAAAACGAGAAGGGTGAAGAACCCCTTAAAAATTCGGCAGCCTAATGGCGCCACTTAAAACATCAAAATACTGAATTGAAGAGATCAAATGGGGTCTCTCATAATATGATAATAAAAGATAAGTATAATGAATTTAGAGATCATACCCCAAAATTATAAAAAGGAACTTTAAATACTTTACATTAAAATAGATCTTGACAAATGAGAAGGGAGAAAGAATCCGTTACAAAAATTTCGGCAGCCTAACGACGCCACTTAAAACTTCATAAAACAAAATAATGAGAGTAAGAGGGGATCTCTCATTATATGAACATGAAAAGGGCAGTAAGAGGAGTATAAAAGGACATCATCCAACATAAGAACATAGAGGATAAAAGGAATGATCTTTGAGTATTCACTTAATAATATAAAAGAACTTTAGCAAAAGAGAGAGACATTTTGAGACGGAAATTCTGCAGCATAACGGCTATGTTACGAGGTTTTAGAAGACATTAAAAAGAGAGGGAAAATGGGTCAAACATTCATAAATGACCCATAAAATAGTAGATGGACAGAATAAGAAGGATACATGATCATGGTAATGAAATTTCAAGGACATACAATTTGGAATGAAAAACATGGAAGGAAGACAAAAATTAGATTTCTCTTATGAAAGTTCGGCAGCCTAACGACGCCACTTAAAACTTCAAAAAACTGAATTGAAGAGATAAAATGGGGTCTCTCATCATATGATCATAAAAGATCAGTATGATAAATTTAGAGATCATACCCCAACATTATAATGAGGAACTTTAAATACTTTACATTATAATAGTTCTTGACAAACGAGAAGGGAGAAAGAATCTATTACAAAAATTTCGGCAGCCTAACAGTGCCACTTAAAACTTCATAAAACGAAATAATGAGAGTAAGAGGGGATCTCTCATTATATGAACATAAAAAGGGTAGTAAGAGGAGTATAAAAGAACATCCTCCTACATAAGAACATGGAGCATAAAAGGAATGACATAAAAGAGATTACTTGAAATGAAAGAGAGAGGTCGGATCCCTTACCTTAAAACGTAACTCTTAAAACTCAAAGGATGGGACCTTGAGGGCTTGGGGGCACCTTGGGAGGACTTCTTGGAAGGTAATGAGACCAGAAATTCGTTAGGTAAGAGTTGGTAGTCGAAAGGATGAGAGGATTTCTTGGTATGTATAGGGAAAGTGAGGGGGCAAGGCATTAATGGCCAAGGGACACCTCAAAAGTGGTTTTCTCAAAAGCATGGGCCCTCCCATGGTACTTCCCATGGAGTTAGGCCACATGGGGCCCCAATAAAATAATTCATCACCTTTGGCCGGTCATCCCTTAAAATATCTCATGACATCATCATGACACAGTTATGAGATCATTAAACATACCGAAACCCTAAAACTGTATTTTTACTATTCACTGAAAATTCAAATTTCTCAGAAAAATCCCAAAATTTCACCTTAACAAAACATCAATGATCTGATTTAAAAATGAACTCAATTTTATAAAAATAATTTTTAAAAAATTTTTAATTTAATTTTTAAATAAATACACTATTCACCGAAAATTCATTTTTTCAGAAAAATCCCCAAAAATTACCATAACATAATATCGACATTCTGAGTTCAAAAATGAAATCCATTTTATAAAAATAATTTTCTAAATATTTTTAATTAAATTTTTAATTAAAAAACACTATTCATCCGAAAAAACTAATACTTCATTAATAATTTATGAAACCATTATTTAACCATTTTATTAAATCACATTACTTAATCAAGGTTCCTAGATTATTTTAATACTTTCTTTAAGTAAGATTACTAATCCATTTGGACACATTACTAATCCTAATCATAAAATCACTATTCATAATTTACTATTCATCAAAAATCAAGTTGATCTTATTAGACTCTAAATTTCATACTGAACATAATTGTAGAAGACCATTTTTTGAAAATCATTACACATTTTTAATTATTTAAGGTTTACATAAACATTTTTAAAATATCTTTTTTTCTAAAATTTATCAAAAATATGCATACTATATTTATCCGGTTATTTAAAAATTCATAATTTTCATCATAAGAAAAAATCCCAATTTTTATTTAAAACAAAGGATTACACATGGCAGTTACGGTCTCCTTACATAGCCCCTTATCACACCAGCATAGGACCTAAGTGTAAGGTGTGCTAAGGTGAGTGAATCTGAGGGAGGCTCGGCTAACATCGCACGAGTAGTAATTTCTATCAGTTTGATCTTCTCGTAGAGGCGATTCCGTTCTAGCTTCACACGATGAAGTTCAGCTTGGGTTTGTTCCAGAGCAAAGCCCAGTGGTGCTACCTCCTTCCCAAGATCTGTTAGATGGGCTTCGATCGGTCCAAGACTACCGGGTGAGGCCATCGAATCTTCTTACTATTAAAATTAACCAAGATTACTTGTATTTAGAGACAATAATAAAAACCTTTAGTTTCCAGCGGTCATATTGACCAATGGTCATATAACTGTTTAAACCCAACGGTCTCATTTTAATTATAATCATGTTATCAAATGAAACATTTTTTTGAGTATAAAAATAATTAAAAAAACACATAAAATTAGGAAACAAGATTTATTCAAAATATCGGGTCGTTACACTTTAACCTTGAATAATGTAGTAATGTTTTTGAGAAATATATAGTTTTTATAAAACATAACTTTTTCACTTATAAAAGGAGAACACATATTCCCCATTATGACACCCATTCCAAAGTATTTTTTTAATTAGAATTATTTTCCACTATATCTATAACATCCTCCACATTACATTGAATCAATAAAATCAACAAAAATTCCATTTCATAGAGTCTTACTAACATGCCAAAGGGAGAACATACAATGGGTAAGTCTATAGAATCATTGAATACATCAATATATGGAACATGTGGTCCAAAATATATAAAGTAATCATAGAATTTCTGTTGACATTTTACTCCAATGGATTAGTTCACCAATGTATTTATAAGATGATGATGATAGAGGGGTACCTCTATATAGCTAGTTAATAGGTTTAGGTATCATTCACTAACAAAATTAACTAGACTAATGGCTCTTCCAAATAATAACAACCAAGCACCACCACCCATTAAATCCTGAAATAGATTCCAGCCTATCAATCCTTATAATGTATAGACCTGGTAAGTTTCCCATATTGATTTAAAATATATTGTAGGATATATTATAGGTTGTTCCCTTCCATCATTTCATTTAATTTTATTCCTTGAAACCATACACCCATGGAAAAATAAAAAATTGATTTCTCATATAGTTCATATAGATTCATATTGTTAACATTCATTGTTACTGGGTCGACATCATTTATAGTTGAGACTAAGATAGTATCTAATCATCCTCAAGCCACCATCCTTCATTCTTGATCAAAGAAAACATCCCCTAAGATCTGTTAAGTCATTATATCATCAGTATTATACAACTACCACCTGAGTTTCTAGTTAATTATAACATCTATCTCATAATCATTTTCATGTATTTGAGTTTCGTGTCGTTATGATTATGTAACATTCTTGCATCTCAAAGCATATCAAGTTCTTCTAACAACCCCATGAATCAAAGAGATATATAATACTCAAAATCCAACTTCATAATATATTTTCATTTATTACCCCCCATGAATAACATAAATATAATATTGTACTTTAAAACCAATTTTTTTTTATAATTTTTAAATGTTATTATAATAATAGAATAAAAATTTTATACATTCCTCTAATATCATTACGAAAAAGGAAAATTTTATCTTGTGTGAGTGATAAATACATAATCCATGAATGAAGTGTTAAATTTTCTATTACCCACTTAAATGGTAGTTTAAAAAAGGATAATTTAGTAACTAATATTACATTTTGAACACCATTAATGTTATATAATAATAATGTTAGGTTTTCTATAATTATACTTAAAAAAATTCAATGTAATTTTAACCACCATAAATGGACATATCAATGTACCTTTATGAATTTAGATCTATTTCAGGATAACTTTTGAAACTATATGATTATTTTATTTAAGGAATTGTAAAGTACGTATAAATATATGGTTATATATATGATGAACATATTTTTCAACACCTTGTAGATTGGTAAAAAAAATAAGTGTTATTATGAAATTAATAGAACAACTCTGAGTAACAAATGTAAGAGAAAATTACATTAGAAATATGTACCAGAAAATAATATATGGATATCAGAAAATGAAATATACATGGGTGTGGTTTATTGATTTATGTCTAAGGAATATAATTTAATTATTCATCAAGTTTTGTTCAAGTGTATATAACTTTCATACATGTGGTATGGGTTTTTCCTCAATCACCCTTAATTGAGGCATCCTCTGATATTATACACTAGTTTTGTTTCATGGTGTTACTGCTACCCCAATGAATTATAAAAAAAGGAAATATTTTTTCAAATTTCAAACGTTACTTCAATTCATTATCTTCCTTACTATGTAGTATGATTGATGTCTTCCATTAATTAAAATGGTCTTTCTTAACTCCATTTGGTTTTTTGAGTATACTATTTTACCTAGTATTTAATCATTTATTTCATATATGAATCCGATTTATATGTTAAAATATCACTTTTGATTCAAATATTATTTATTGATGGAATCTAATACTTTTGGAAAAAATGAAACTATGTCAGGAATAATTCTGATAAATTTAAATGATTGTTTCCCCTCAATGTCTATAATTTCCCTTCATATCAATGTTCTCTATTTTAAATTATAAGCCTAATTAAATTATCCCTTTTATTAATAAAATTTAAAATCATTTATATTAAAAATATTATCTTATTATCTTACTTTACAATGTGGTATTTTTAAAAATGTGTTTTAAAACAAAATAAGGGATCTTCTGTATTAACCTCATTACTTTTTGGTTACATGTTCTCTTTCATTTAAACCCTTTAATGAAATCTTATTCTCATGATTTTTTTTAATATATGAACCTTACTTATATACATTGTTAAATTCCCTTAACATTTCAAGGTTTATACATGTGTTTATTTCAGTTCAAAATTTACACATAAATGTAATCCCAAATTAAGGGATCTTCCCAATTTGTTGTACCATGTAAAGAATCACCCACATCCATGTTATTAAATATGAGTAGATTATAAAACCCCTAATTTTTTTTATTGGTAAACCAATAGGTTATATTATGGATTTATTGGAAAAAATGTTCTTTCCTTCATTATAATATTCTTTTTTAATTCACAACACATTAACCAAGTTGTTCATTTTTATTTTTTCTTCTCCAATTCTATTCTATTGAATTTTTTATTTTTGTAACTCCATGATAAAGACTCCTATTTTATTTTAAATTGTGTATGTTCAAAAATATTTATTTAATTCTACCCATAAGAATCATTCTGATTTGAACATTAGTTATTCTATAAATTAGAATAATGAGGCCCACTTCTATCTCATGGGTTTGATCATTATTTCCATTTATGTATGGTTTTATTTCATCATGTGGAACACATATGTATTATTCTGATTGTGTGATGGGAAATCATAGAATTATGTTGCCCTCCAATTCACTTGGAAAATCCTAATATCTAATGATATGGTATTTCATGGATTAGGGAATAAATTATATCCACAATACATCTTTTCCAACTATATTTATGCGAATATGGAATAAACCCAATCCACCTTGGGATATTTTTTACTTTATGATAATGGTATTGGGAGTGAATATACCACCGTAAAATTTTATGAAATATTATATTAAAATAAATTCTTTCTTATTCATATTTTTCATTATACACAACCCATATTTTTTATTTCATTACACACAACACTGAGTTTATCTTGAATTATATGAAACACCTAGTTTAAACATGACATGACATAATATTAAATTATTATTATGCAATATGATTCATATCTATAATTCATTGGAATAGTAGTTATGAATTAGGAAAATTAAATTAGTAAATTATATATTTTAAACATTTAAATATAATTAATTCCTCTATGAGATATTAATTACAAATTTATATAAAAACAATTTTAAAATAAAGGAAATATTATTCAAAAAGACTATTTTATGTAAAACACATTTTTTCATAAGTAAAATAAACAAAAAAAATTATTAATGATATTTTTTTTAATTTAAATAATATATATTCAATCAAATTCTTAACACTCATCTATGTGTCTTCTAAATAAGTGATTTTAATAAATAAAATTGTACACAAAAAACTATTTTTTCTAATAAATAAATTTTTTTTTATTTTTTGACCCAATTTTAAATTTAATTTTTACCAAATATAGATTTTTTTGATAATATAATATATATTTTTTAAACCATTTAGAAAAAATTATCATAGAGTTAATATTTTAGTATTTTCTATATTGATAAAGTTTTTAATGAATAATAAAAAATACCGGTTTTTATTAAAAATTGTCATTTCTTATAAAACATTTAAACACATAAAAATCATTTCAATATGATTTTAAAGGTAAAATTATTTCAATATATATATAAATATATATCCAATTTAAGTAATTTTAATCAATTTTATAATGAATTTTAATAAAAAAATATTTTAAACTATTCAACAATTTTTCTTTGTAAAATTGATTTCTCATCACGTCCCAACGATTATTTTTATAATATAATTTAACAATCCTATGAATTTAATTTAAAAAAAATGATTAAAATTTTTGATTCATCCTAAAATATATTTTAATATAAATTAATCGTATTTTTTAAAAAATGAAAAATAAAAACACTAAAAATTAATTACAATGGATTAGATAAAAATGGGTTTATAGGTGGTTAAAATAAAAATATAAGGGTGAACAATGACCCGGGACTTTTAAAACACCCATTGGATAACCATATTTCAGTATTATGTCTTATAGTTGGAATAATTTCCCATTTTGGAAACTTTTGGTATGTGAAAAAATTAGTACACTATTTTGTATTTATAAATTACATGTTTTCCACTAACCTAACTTATAAAAGACAACAGTAATTCTCAACACCCCTATTGAGAAATAAAAATCAAATTGGATAATCCAATAATGTTCAAATAACTTCCTCACTTCCATCCTCCCATCCTGTAATCCTTAATTTTCATATAAATCCACTCTAAAAATCCATCAATTGGAAACCAAAAGTTTTTGTCCAAAGAGGATGTAACACCCCTAACCATGAATTTTTTTTATTCCTACACCTCGATAACTTCATAGTAAATAATGATGATATAATAACGATATTATCCTAAATATACGTATAGTTTTATAAGTTATGTTATTAACCTAAAACTATCTCTTCTTTCATCGTATGGGTTGTGAAATAATCATGTGTGTGTGCGTCGGACTACATCTTTGCGAGCCAAAGTTTTTTTTTTCATCAAGACCCCTAATTGAAGGATATTATAATGGATTTAATGTTTATATATGAAATTTATGAAATTATTATAACACTATAACTATAATTACACATCGAACTTCTTACCTCTTAACCTCTTTGAAAACAATAATATCGTGTGGGTGTACAGCTGACTACCACCTCATGAAACAATGTGATGTATTTTTTTTAGTTTTATTTTACAAGTATAGTAATATAGATAGATAAAATAAGTAAATATGAAAATTTTAATATATTTATACTTATTTGATTATTATATCACATATACCTTATCACGTTCCATTCCATGGGGGATATAATGACATTGTTCGTGTGTACATCAGACTACCGCCTCATGAAGCAATGTAATTCATTCAATTTTTACAAGGATGTTATTAAGTACGGATTTAATGAAAATATTATATATATATATATATATAATATAATTTGATGGTGTTAATTCACTATTTAATTTTATTCTATTCATTTGAATCAACGTTCTTTCGTTTGTAAGACCA
This sequence comes from Viscum album, assembly GCA_963277665.1. Lineage (NCBI taxonomy): Eukaryota > Viridiplantae > Streptophyta > Magnoliopsida > Santalales > Viscaceae > Viscum > Viscum album. The sequence goes on from OY728158.1 coordinate 441,032,907, forward strand.
ACCATCTCTATTATTTAATATTCTATCTATAACCATTATAGATTACTCAAAATAAATAAATAATTGAATTATATGAAATTTATTTCATGGTTAAAATTTTATAGATGATTAAACCATGATCAATGTAATAGGATTATAAATAACCAATCAAATTGTACCTGAAAAACAAAGTAGTTTTTACTAGAAACGTGATTTAACAAGGAATTTTTAAAAATGGGTAATAAAATGTTATAAGTGAATAATATATTCCAATATATATAAGTACGTTTTCTTAATATATTCATAATAAAATTATGTTTATTATATGGTTTTCTAATGTGTATGAATTAATTTGAGATTTAATTTGAGCGATTTCTATCTCACATTTATTTTTTGTGGGAGATGAACCATATTCTTCATGTTTATATTTTATGTGGTGTATATACTAGCCACAAAATAATTTTATTATTATCATCTAAAAAACTATTTTGATTTACTTATCCATTTAATTATCTATCGTTCAAGGGATTTTTTGATCAAATGTTTCCAAATTGGTGATAATTGTTTGCGAGAAAATTACTTCTAATAGTCTTATGTTATTTTATGCACTTATCTTTTCCTAATAGGTTTATATACATTATTTTTGACATTTTTTATCATGAATATATTTATTTTCATGAAACTAATGTAATATTTTAATTTTATTCATCCATAGTTATTATAATTCCATGTTACCAAAGTGATATTATATTTTTGTTACAATATCATCATTTACTAGGATTGTTTATAATTATGCTTCCAATAATAAAAATAAGTGACATATAACTCAACAAAATCATAAATTTTATTATTCTATGGTAATTTCATGAGAATAAATAGTTTCCCTTATATTTCGTCTATTTACGTATGGAAGAGTTCAAAAGTATTTTTTTATGAAAATTTATTTTTTTTCTCTCTTTGGTCAAAAATAGTATTTCTTCCAAAATCGTTCTTTTTGGAAAAGATTCTAAAATTATTAAAATTATTTTTAAAACATTTTTACACATATTTGACTTTTTACAATATATTTTGAAGGAATACATATGTATTTTCCCATACCATGTGCATTTTTATTTTACGAAAAAGATTTAATGGATTTTTATTTTTTTTATTTTCAGAATGAATAGAATTGTCATCTACCATAACCATGATTTTATTTGAATACTCATAATTTTTTCAACATTATTTTTAATGCAAATTATTTTGATATTTTTTTTATTTTTTTAATGTTTTTTTCATTGTAATGGATATTTTCTTCAATAATGGACTTTCGAAGATTCCTTTTTATGTTTATGTTTATTTTCAATGAAAAGGATTTTAAAAAAAGCTTTCTACATCCAAAAATATTTTTATAAAGTGGAAATGAATTTTCCTTCTGTAAATTTTTAAAATTATCTTCTATGCTTCTTTTATATGTTTTTAATATTATTTTCAATTCAATAGACATTAAAAATATTTTATATTTTGTAATTTGTTTTCTCAAAGTGGAAATGATATTTCCCATAATAAATTTTTTACATTATATTCATATCATGGTTTATAATACAATAATGTTTTTTTAAATAAAATTATTTTGAAATTGTTTTCTATATGAAGAATTTTCTTTCAAGGAGGAAAAGGCATTTTCCTCAATAAATGTTTCAAATGTATTTCAAATAATAATTTATATGTTTTCATGGATATATTTAATGAAATAGGTTTTGATAATATTCTATGTTAAAAAATGTTTCACTCAAAGAGGAAATAACTTTTTCCTGATTAATTTTTTTAAATGATCATTAAAATTTATTTTCCATATAACTTGACATTTGTATCTATTACATATTCCTTCCTAGGGATGTGATCTATGTGTTCTATTCTTATTATATGTCTGAAAGGTTTATGTTTATTGGGGCATGATGTTTATAAACACTTTTTATCTTCCTCCTGCTCTACTATTAGTACATTATTATCAAACCCACTACTTTTCATTTCATATTCTATGACAATATGATTAAAGGATTATTAAACTTATCTCTTTTCCATAGGTTTTGATATGATGATATATTTATGTAACCCATTTCATTTCATGGGTTTTTATATAATGAATTTTCTATGATCTTTTCTCACATATACAAATTATTTTCATTATGTGATGGGTGGTAAAAATAAATCACTCAACTGAATTGTGTAAATATTTCTATCTCATGAGATAGAGTGGCCTATAGTTAGTTGTCAGCCTAGTTTAGTAAGAGATTTTTTCATTATTATGGTCATTGAAGTGAACCTTTACTACTACGATGGTTTATGAGTGAAATCATTCTATATGGAAGTTTTGGAAATAAGCCTTGACTACTTACTAAATTATTATATATACTTATGTGTATGATAATAATACATGAATTATGACAGTGTTATTCTATTATGGATCATGTTCTTTGATTTCAATGTGATTCATGTCATATGAGCAACCGATATTTATTCCATGAAAAAATATTTTTATTTTTGATATGAATGGTATGGTTTTAATTTTTTATTCTCATGTTATTATACCCTTATTGTGTTGTTATGAAAAAATTATTTTCCATTGTTTACCCTTACGGAGAATCTAATATCACATTTTCTTATATTTCCCTTCCCAGTGTTATGATGAAATTTATTAAGTACGTTATGCATATTAATATTACTAAATGGAAATATATTTGTGGTAAAAATTGAAGATCATTCAATAAATAATATGATTCCTTACCTAGTATCAAAAGGAACTAAACCATTACAATCATCTGATGGGTTTTTAGGTAATGTAATGAATATTCATCTAAATGATGTAATATATAAGCATGAAGATGATGGATTGTTATATTTTGTATCAGAGGATAGTTTTTTTATCCATTGGAAACTAAAATGAGAAAATATTAAAAATATCCATAGGTACATATATAAGGATAGGTACAAGGATGCGTCAATGTATAAGAAAATATCCATAAATTATGATAAAGGTTATAGGGATTGGTTTTAGTGAAATTACATCCCCTTTTGGAAACTAAATATGGATATGGATAAGGAACGGTATTACCTATAGGTAATAACTCAAAAATAGCACATTGATATTGAACCAATCATCATAGAGAGCTTGAGAACAGTCCTTGTAGCCGACCTTGTTTGATACTCTTGGGGGATATTCTTTAGAAATTCACTAAATATTTTCAAACAATCCTGAAGGTTTTAAATAGATGATGACTATAAATGAACTAGAATATATCCATGGTGTCATAAATTTAAAAGAATGATTTTTGATTTAGACATACAATAAGTTATTGTTCATGATTATATGGTTTACACTATGATTAGTTCTGATCAATCTATGATTTTTGGTTTAATTAAATTATTGTAACCAAAAGGAATCATGTAAAGATTTAAAATTATGTACAATTAAATGACTATATGTTGAAAAATTAGATGAAAATTTGAGATAAATATAATGTGATTATCCCTTATCAGTTATCATGGTAAATTATTAATAATGTGAAGTTCGGTGAGATTCCCTAAGAATCAAGTAAGATTAATATGAACATTTATGAATCTTAATATGTTAAGGAATATAGAGTAAAGAAGATTCAACTCCCTACAAGACTCTAATTTTGGATGAAACACTATGAAAAATATTTCAAATTAATTTAATGATTTTATATATGTGGAAAATAAGTTCATAGAGTGTAACATTTTCATGGATTTTGGTGTCTTTTATGTGGGGAACATTGGAATTATCCAACTCAATGAACTGAAAAAATAATTTACTCCTACACCATGGATGAACCTATTCTATGATAATCTATGAAGGGAATGGGTTGAAGTATTTATGTATCAGGACTTGAGGATTATGTTGTAGAAGTAATTTTCCCATGGTATTTGGGTTCTAAGAATCCTCAAACATCTAATTATTAGGTTAAATTTTTGATAATTAATATCCCCTTGTAGGATAAACATTAGAGTTGTGGATAAAATAATAGGATTAAGTTTTACCATACGTTCATGTCATGCCAACGAGTCGGTACCCTATTGGTACAGGCTCCTTGTTGTAATCCAAAAGACCCAGGATCAAATCTGAGCATGGGAGAATTTCCGGGTACTGTAGCACTACTGTAGCAGCGGTGGAACTGCTGCAGTAGTGGCACTATATCGGCAGAGGGACTACATCAGGCACTGTTGTAGCGACTGCACTGTAGCATCACGGGTACTTTAGCAGTACTATTCACTGAGGGGCCCTTTGGGACAAAAAATGGGCTTTCAAGCCTTGTATTCAGGCCACTTGGCATTGGGCCTTCAGGCTATGTAACGGGTCTCCCTCTACCCAATCTAAAGAGGTCTTTGCTTTAAATAATAAATTGAGGCTTCGTCCCCAAACTTTTAAAAAACCATACATTCAGGTATGTGACACCATTTTTAGGTTTTATATGATAGTATAATATCAATATTAAAGACATTAAAAAATATATTTAAGAAATAAAACCTTTTGGTTTTGTACATGGTTTTTTGAAAAATTAATTTAAGAGTTCATAAATTTACAAATTATGGAGATAATATTAATGTTACTAGTAACCTTTTGGCTCAATCTTATATTTTTTTTAATTTAATTATGATTTGTATTTTACTACCATATTAATTAGTAAGAATTCATTTTTATAAGATAATAATATCAATCTGAATTTACATAATTGAATATAAATTATTGAAGTGGTATGATTTCATGAAGTACCACATTAAATTGTACCTTATCAGGATCAAAATTTTACCATGAAACATTGGAGAATTATTTTCCAAGATATTGATATATGGTTGAGTTTCAGGAATGTGTATCATCCTCAAATATATTGTTAGTGTGAGTGGAAAATTCATACCCTAAAAAATATTATATAAAATTTTTCTGTGGATTTCATTGGTGGATGTGATCAACACCATATACTAGTTGAGTTTTATTACAAAAATATGTTTCAATAAAGTCTTCATATGGATTATTATGAATCCATTTATAGAAACAAGTATAAAATGCACACATACTGGAATGATGTTCCAAAAATAAATCTATTAGGACCTAATCATTATAATCAAATTTAAAGAGGGTTAGATTCATTGAGAAATAGGTATGGGACATGTTCCAAAAAATTATATTGATAATCACTATCGTGGTCTTGAATTTGATGTTCGTGATATTTTGTTTATAAGAATTCCTCTAGGGGTGAAGGTAAATTAATTTGGAATTAAGGGAAAAATAATACCTAGGAATATCAATACCTTTGAAATTATTAATCATATTGTGACCATATATTATCTCTTGATGCTTCTACCAGTCCTCTAAAAGGTTCATGAAATGTTCCATGTATCTCTCTAGAGCAATTACATACCTTATCCATCACTTTTACTAAATTTAATAGTCACACAACTAGATCTAAATATTTATTAATAGAAAGGATTGGGGGAGATTTCAGATCAATAGAGAAATTTATAAAAAAAACTATTCCACTATCATGGTTAATGTTTTATAATAAAACCACAAAATAGAGGTAGCAACATGGGACCTGAGTATGTAATGAGGTAGATGTGTCCTTAGTACCAAAGTGATGAATATTTAAGGAGAGATTCATTTTAAGGGGGTATAATGTAACACCCTGATATTTTTAATAAAAAGGAACATACATTTGATATTTTCAATTTTTATAATTACATGCATCCCTGATTTTAGATTGTGTTTTACTCAAAATTGAGTTCAAAATTCATTACATGCAACACTGAGATTAAACAAGACATGAAATACTGTTAAAATATTACTATTTAATACAATATTCATCTCCTAGAGATTGGAATTGTGGGATGGAATTTGATAAAATAAATTATTGAAATGTACGATTCAGAAATGTATATAAAATTAATTCATTACTGACTAGTTAATTATAAATGAAAATACAAACTATTTGGAAAAAGGTAATATTTTTCTGAAAGAACTATTTTAATGATAATATACACATTTTTCCAAAATAAATAAAATGGACCACATTGGTTGAATTATTTTTAAGATTTTTTCTATTGTATATTCAATCAAATGTTCAACATTCATCTTATGGGATATCTAATGAAGAGATAAGAATAAACCATGTTTAATGTTTGAAATCATATTTTTTCTAAAAGGTAATTTTAACTCTTTTTGATTTTTTAGGTTAAAATTAATATAATCTACTTCTAGAAAATTTATTTTTCAAAAAAGTATATTTTAAAATTCATTATTTCAAAATTATCTTAGAGTGAATTATTTATAATTTACTAAAAAGATATTTTTTTAGATTAATAAGAAATATACTGGTTTCTTTTATGAAAGTTAATTTCATTTTAAATATTTAACCACGTCTAAATATTTTTTTATATGGTTTTAAATATACAATCAGTCAGATTCAATACCAATTAAACAAATTTTTATTATTTTATATAATATTATATTGAATTTTAAAATAATACTATTTTAAAAAAAATTAAACATTTTCTCTATGGAAATCTATTTTCTCATTTCTTCAGTTAAATTAATTTTAAATTAAATCTCACAAAAACATTGAATGGAATTTTTAATATTTAGTTAAATATTTTTAATTATATTAATATATATAATATAAATTTCTCGGTTAAATTTATAACCAAAATTTATAGTAGAAACATTTGAAATTAATTACTATGGTTATGGTTGAAATTGGTATACCAAGGTGGTTGAACTAAAATACTATTGTCTAAAAACAAACCCTAACTTGTCTTAAATACTTTTTATATCTATATTTATGTAGTATATCTTATCGTTTTAGTAATGGACCATTATTAATTTTTGTGGCTTTTGATAAACTTTGGATCCCCTTTATCTTTTCAAAAATTATAAGTTTGCAACTCACCTCACTTATAAAATTCCACCCCCTTTTCTATCCTCTCATATTCACACATTCAAAACCATTTTTTTACATTACCTTATATATTACCTTACTTAAGTTTATACTTTTATATTAGAATCCTTTTTATGGCCATAAATACAACCTTAGAAGACATTTTCTTCAAAAAAAATATGTTTTCTTGAGAATAGATGACACCCCTAACCGAGGATTTTATTTTATTTATTCTTACACCATATTAATTTATTATTAAACAATGATAATATATTAATATAATTATATTCTATATAATATGATTTTTTATGTTAAAATTATAACCTGTTACTATATCTTTTTCTATCAAAAGTAATAGGAATTCATCATTCATGTGTACATCAGAATATCGCCTCACAAATCAATGTAATTTTTATTCTATCAACAAATCTCTAGACTAGATAAAATAATGGATTAAATTTTTATATAAGATATTTATGATATTATTTTACCTTTTTAGTTTAAACAACATATCAATCTTTTTACCTCATAACCCCTTGAAACAATTATCTCCCTCGCGTGTATCACTAATTACTACCATGAGAACCAATATAATGTATTCTTTGTTTTTGTTTTACGTGGATGGTAATAAGGATAAAATAATTGAAAATAGAGGAAATTTTTAATATAAATACACCTTAGTAATTATTTTTTTTCACATACAATTAAAAATTCCATTCATTAGGGGATATGATAATTTTTTCACATGAACGGTGGACTATAACATCATAAAGCGATGTGATTCGTTCTTGTTTGATTATAAGCATTTATGATGGTTATTAAATGGGAAAATTGTAGTTTAAAATTTTAAACTAACAAAAAACCCAAAAATATATTTTGTTAAAAATATCAAACTTTGTAGTCATCTAATGATCATATTTTTTTATTGGATAAATATATTATCTAATAAATCGTTTTATGTTATTCGAGATAATAGAAAGTCATATAAAAAATTATTAAAAAAATTATTGAAAAATTATATTCTAATGTTAATGATGTGGAATATAAAACATGCAGAAATTTTTTATGAATGTTTATAATAATGCAATAATTACTTACAATCATTATAAAATTAATTCTACTATTCACCCTTAAGAGTTAAAGAAGCCAAAAATCTGGACATAGGAATTACATTGTTTTGAACCAAATAGTAAATGTATATCTTTCCACAATATGAGACCCATCAACAATAATGTTAGACTTGATCTATCTGTCAGTTGTTTGGAATCCCTCAATATGATTATCAATGTCATCTTTGTCTTATGATCTTCATAATCCCTCAGTTTGATGGATCTGATTCACCACACTTTCTATACCCCAAAGCCCTTGATTAAAACAAATATTAGCCAAAATGAATACAAAATAAAAATATACTATGAAATTTATAGTCCTCACATGGCTTCATTTTATTTTTAACTCTATAAGAACATAATAGAGTAAGAATGATATGTAATGGATGATGAAAATATCAAATGTTTTGAGTTAGAAATGTATCAACTCCCAACTCCTCAAATTCATCACTATTTATAGGCTTCTATCTAGTGGTCACATTTCTTTGAAAACTAGAGTTGGTTGAAATGGAATCAGATGTACTATTCATGAAATCATAGAAAAAAACTTCCATCTAATATTATTTTTATTGACACCATTATAATGATATAGTGAATTTATATTAAAAGAAATTACTCTAATTGCACCAATTATAAAATTGGGACATGTCTAGTGGACTATAATTTTTTCAATCAGATGAACAAAACTTTTACCAGACTGATGGAACTAAACTATTATTAGTCTAACAGATATGAATTCTGTAAATCTAATTGTTATAAAACTATTATATATAATTGGAATCAAATTAGTCTATCTAATGGGCTAGACACACTATCATTCTGGTCGATAAGATTGAAAATTAAAACTTTTTTATTCATATTATTTTAGAAACATTTTTATGTTCAGTGGAAAAGAATATATTATTAAAAATCATTATAAAATACATGGGATATATAAATTTAGTAAAATAGATTTTTAATACAACATTAATGTTTTTTGATTTACTTAAATATGGAAATAAAAAGTAGAAATTATAACTTTCGACTCAACAATCTCTTGCATTTTTGAAAGAAAAAGAACACAAAACCTAAAATAAAAATTTACTTACTTTGATAAATAATTAAAATAAATTTCTCAAGTAGGGGAATCATATATATTCTTCAAACAATATCATATCTTAACTCCCCCTTGGTTTATCATTTCTATTTTTCATCATTCGTTATTCGATAGAAAAGATTGTAACATCATATACTCCCCGTCAACGCAATATCTTTCTTGTATAGTATTTTCCACATTGGAATATTTTCCCCACATGATAAATTTCTTCCCCTTTTTAGGTTTTCCTAATTAAAAAAATTCTCCACATTTTGGAAATTTAAAAAATAACAGAGAAATTTAAATATTCTCCTAAAATGTTAGAAAATAATAATATGAACTAATTTTGTTTAAAAACAAAACATTTAAATATAATTACAGAATTTTGATCAACAAAAAATTACATAATATTTATAAAATATATTTTGATAATAATTCCTTAAAACATAATTTTATTAAAAATTCTCAAATAAATAAATATTCCAAAAAAAAAGTTTCATTTTTAATAAAACTTTTTGAAAATGGACTTTAAATCCTTCAAATTTTCATAATACTTCTCAGATTCAGCTGTTGAAGATTCAATTTGGATATCATATCATTCATTACTAAGAAACTCTCATTCTATTCTTTTAGTATTAAAACCTCATATTCAATAGAACTGGTCTTTTTATTTTCATCCTTTAATCTCATAAATATTCTTCAAAATACAAGATCATGATATTTTCCACTTTCAACTTTTGATCATCTCCTATAAATTATAAGACATCATCATTCAATGAATATATTATATCATTTAATTCTTCAATAAACATTAGTCTATCTAAGACATCAAAATATAACTTCTAAAATGAATTGACAATGTCAAATGATTCATTATTGAATTCAGCAATCATATCATCTTGTTACATTAAGTCACAATAGACTTGTCATGTACACTTAACTATATGATGAAATATTCATTTATGACTGTATAATTTTTATCAAAGAATATGTTATCGGTCTCATTTTGAATAAGTGACTCCATAAAAAACATCATTGGCTCTAACTTATAATTCAATCTATTTTGAATTTGTTTACATCTTAATTCAATATTATAGAGGTATAGTATAGAATCGGTAATCTATTTTACTGTTTTGAAAATTTAGTTAATACTCTTTTTTAATTCAATGTTTTATGTGTATTTTAAATTTGATGATGACTCTGAAATTTTTCGTCGAGATGGCCTAACTACTGACTTATCTTTTTATTCAACTCCTATATCTTGTGAATATTTTACAATATTAACTTACATATCTCTTTCATCCTTGTCAAAAACAATAATATGTAAATGATTTGTTCCAAATTCCTCATTAGGTTATGATGATTGAACATCCACTGATATATAAATAACATGGTTATTATCATGTTGAGATTATATTGAAGTAGAGGGTGACAATGTAATTGATGAAATTTATTCTTCTTTTATTTCTTATTCATATTCTTCTTCTTCTTATTCTAATTCTAACACTTCTTCCAACTTCATTATAAATCTTAAAACCACTTTTCCACCATTATGAATAGACTATTGAAATTTATTTTTATTTACTTATTTAGGAACCAATTTTCCAACATGAGATTTCTTACTAATTGTTTTCCCCTTCCCTTGGTGAATAATGCTAGAATAACTGAGGTTTTATAAAATTCATTAAATTTTTTATATTCATCTGGATGTTTTTATTCATTATAATAACGAATTTTGGTTCTTGGAACTTGTTTTACTACTGATAATAAGAAGATTGAAATAAGTTAGTTTATTAGGACTTTAAAACTCATTTTAAAAGATTTTCAATCATCTTTACCTCGACTAGTATTTTCTTTTGATTCATATTCTCCATCTCTTAATTAATTTAATTAGTTATTTCGGTCATCAAATAAAGAACATATGCTTTATCAAGTAAAAAAATAAAATCACTAAGCTCATTTTCTTCATTAAGTTCCATTATTTTATAAAATTATTTATTGGGGTCTTCTATTTCTATACCACTTTTGTTGGTAAAGAATCATCATTACTCTTTTCTTCTATTGATTTTTTCTATTTCAAAACATTTACATTTGTGTAATATTTGTGATTTTCCCCACCTATTTCTTCAACATAAAATAATAAAAAAATATTTATTCATTCTATTGTTTCCTCACTAATTAGGTAAAGCCATTCCCTAAGTGCATATTATTTTATTTTAAGTTTAAATACATTAATAAAAATCACATATATTTTATTTATAAAACCCAGAAACATGAGAATGCTTGACTTGATGGATATATTCTTGATTTCAAGACTCAAAATAAAAAAAATTCATAGTATCTAACTTCCTCATATTAATAAGAAATTACGGAAGGAAAATGGTAATGAATTCCAGATTATCTCAGTCACCTTTCCTTAAGATCAGATAACCTTTTATCAATAAGGTTACCACTCTCACATCCAGAGTTAAATGAAACCCTTTTTAAGACTTTCATATGATTTCAATAAAGAATCTTCTGATTTTTTTCCTACACTCCCAATATTCTTAAGATATTTCTAGGAAGTAATATATTCTTCACACTCTAAAGGTAAATCAACTAAGTTAATGACTTTTTTATATGTTAGATTATAATTTTCACAAAAATGATTAAAATAAATTAATTTTGTATCATCTTTTGTGTTTAATTATACTGAAGAATATAATTTTGTTATGATTTCTAGATAGTGAACATCAAAATCCAATTTTAAAAATATTTCTTCCAACCATTAAATTTAATATATCTTCTTAACCAATAATCATACATTTCATACATTCTTCTTTCATTCATCCTTTCTCTTACAATATATCTCTTCATTAATTCTTCAACAGTAGTCAGTTGGATGAATCTATTTCTGAAACACGGACAAAAGATGTTGATTGGGTGAATATAAAATCTTCAGACTTAGTAATAAAATTTATTTTGAGGGTTGAGAGACAATTATGAATATTGATGTGGGACAAGGATTTCCCATACATTTTATATAGGCAAAGAGGTGACCCTTCATATTCTATAAATCCAATGTCTTGGATTTGAAACAATAAAATGAACTAGAAGTTTAGATTAAGTCCATAAATCTTATAAAAATAATTCTGAAATCATAATGATTTTTGTAAAAATTATTTTATCAGAAAAAATGAAAATAATATTATAAATTCATTTTTATTTTTTAAAAGAAAATGGTTTTCAAAAAGTCAATAAATTATAAATCATAGAAAAATAAATGTAATAGAAAATAATAAAAACAATAATATTTAAAAAATAAATCTTAGATTACAAATGTACTTTTTTGTATGAATGTTATATCTATTAAATTTTCCTTCATGTTTATTGTAATAGAAACTAGTAATGATAGACTCAGCAAAAAAAATATTTTTTGAATTATTTTTGTAAAAAAACATTCCTCTTAATTTTTTTTATTTAATATTTTTTTCTAGAAATTTTATTTCTGATTTTTATCTAAAAAATGTAATTTTTAAAAAAAAATTATTCCAAAATTTTGTAAAATATTTTTACACTAAATAAGTTGGTATATGAAAAAAAATAGAAAAACTATAAAATCATTTGTTTGTTTTGAATAATAATGGTGTTTTAGAAAACTAAAACATATGTACTCCCCCAATGAGAATGGGTTTATTAATGTAAGGATATTGGTAACCATGTATTAGATATGAATGATCATTTTATATTTATCATTACAAGTTTCAATTTAATGTATTTAAATCTATCAAAAATATGGGTCTTAATAGAAATAAATTCAAGTTTTTCTTTCATTTAAAATAATTGTAAAAATAAAATCTCATTTTATATATGTGATGTGAATTATATGTTGTCTTATATCAATTTTCTTTTCTCTTGAATGATATGATGGGTTTTTAATGAAAGAAATGGAACTTGAATTATCAAATGATATTTTAGTTTTATTAAAAGTCTTTCTATAATCTGTGTGTGTGTCATGTCCACAGAACTTGGTCACAACAACATCCAGCTCCCACATAATCATCTATTTTATTGGATAATGATACTAATTTGTGTTTCATTAATGTCTAAAAAACAAAACATTCTATTTATGAATGACATGTTTCATAATTACCTTTCATAACCACTCTACAACCATCACTATTTATATGAAAACAATATAATTCAAAATAATTTCTAGAATAGTAAAATAATCCAAAATTCCTAGTTAACATAAGATAATAAAAAAACATTATGTCATTATAGTGGGAAAATTTTGTATTTTCTTCATTTCTTGTACAAAATCATATAGAAAATATTAAATCGATACAACTAGATGTTAAGTAAAGTATAATTCCTATCATTTTTATAAATATATTTTGATCAAATTGTTTCCCATATTCTTTAATATATAAAGTATTTTAGGTTTTGATAGGATTACAAATACATTTCATTTTTCCATATCAGAATTTATTAGTATGATATTTTATATAATTATTTTGACATATAAATGTTTTCTTAATTTAAAAACGAAGATTATAAGTTTATTTACATATCCTGCTAAATTCAAATCCAGACCTCATAAGCTCCAAAAAGAAAAATGTTAATTATTTTTAGGTTAAACCAAATATCATTACATCAATATAAATTTTAATAATTTTGATGTTTTTAGAAACATATTTTATAATAAGAGTGAAATATATAACTCCCATTAAAAAATTTTACCCCAAAACTATAGTTAACCTATCTTACCATTCCCCAGGGGCTTGTTTGAGTCTGAAAAGACTCTTAGTAATTTAAAAAAAACATCTGGATGTTTTATATTTTAAAAAATAGGGGTCTTTATACATAAAACTATTTATGTATTTATCCATTATGGAATCTACAACTCAAAGAAATTATATATTATTGGATGTTTAAAAATTCTTAATATGCATGAAGTATATCAGTAGCATCATGTATAGCTACTAGGGCATACATTTATTCATAATTTATTCCATCATGTTTATTTTAACCATTATAAATTCCCTAGATTTATTTCTAACTATTTTTCCATGTTCATCACTTTTTTTTAAAGATCTATTTTACTCCAATTACATAAGTATCTTTAGGTCCTTCCACCAATGCCTAAAACTAATTTATTTTGACTTCAATGAGTTAATCTTGCATTGTTTTTCTCCAACAATCATCACTTATAGCCTCAAAAATATACTTATATTCAAATTGAGATAAAAATTTTAAATATTTAATTTCATTACTCAAATATTTTGTAGTTTTAACTAGTTGATCTACATTTCCAATGATATTATCGATAAGATAACTCCCAAGGAAGAACTGATTTCATGGGTCTACAAAATTCTATTATTCAAAAACATGTTGAAAATATCCTTGACATATATATTCAAAAATATATTATTCAGTTTTTCTATTATGAGAATAACTTTCTAATATAGGTTAAAAATCAGTTTTAGAAGTGACATCTAAAGTTATAGTTTGTTTTTTATTGAAAAAAAATCATCGATTTCAAAATATTTAATGTGTATTTCTTTCTCAATAGAAGATATTTTTTTATTAAAACCCCCCTATTCCATAACTATTTCATAATAACTGAAATGTTTTATTTCATCAAATTTTGGTTAAAATTTATTCAATATATATTTAGTATTCATAATGAATTCTTTTCATAAAACAATTAAATTATGAATGTTATGGTATTATTTCTATATATAACTCATAATGGGTTGTATTAATTAATGGTCTTATTAATGATTGATTTGTTATATAGTATGTACTACTATCTTCTTTAGCCCAAAAATTAATGGAAATAGAGTATACATTCAGTATAGTTCTGTTTATATCATGATGATTTATATTTCTTCATTCTATTACACAATTTTTTTGTTGTTTTATAGGTGATGAAAAGTTATGTATAATAACTGTTTACCAAAGAATGTTTTAAAATAAAAATTTAATGTTTATCCACCATGATCACTATAAATTGTTAACAAGGATTTTTTTGTCATTTTAAACTATGGTTACAAAAATATAAAAATACTAATAATCATTATTCTTCTTAGCAAGAAAATAACCCCAATTATATTTAATTTAATAATCATATAAAACATATACATAGTTTTCTCCCATGATACTTCTAGTATGTATAAGACAAAAAAAGTTATATATTAACTAACTTTAAATAATTATAAGTTTATACTTCACTTATATTTTTAAATAAAGACTTATGTTTCTTTCTAAATAGTTTAGGATCACATCTATTAGTACTTTCAAACCTATGCGTTGGTAGATCCTATATTATTCATTTCATTGAGAACCTACCTAAATTTATAATATTACTGGGCACTAATATTATATTCCCCATTGAAGGATTGTGAATTTTTTGTTGTTTAAAAAGATAGATAATGATTTTCAGGTGATTTTGGGTGGATTATTATTGTAATAACCCGTAAATATCTTTATGTTATTAATAAAAGAAACATTATTTCATATTGACTATTTTATTATGAGAAAATAAAATACTATTAAATTTTATATGAATATTACACATAATGTTTTGATATGGACTACTAAACCCAGGAACATTAATGTGATATGGTCTTATAGTAATATGACATTAAAAAATGATAGGCTTAAATTCCCCAATAAATATATGTCTTATAATAAAGAATTTAAAAATAAGTATAAGTGTTATGAAAAAAATAGATTATATAAAAGGATATATAATAACCAAAAAGTCCCAAACATGATATACATAAATATTAACTCATAATATATGAATATTCATTATATAACATAAGGATCCATTATAAAATTATAGACATATAATGCCATTGGGAACCTGGACACATAAACAACTAGTCCATAAGTGGGATATGTAATCTCTATATAAATTATTAATAACTTATTCCCATATGAAAAATATAATTTATAATACATTTATTCACAATATGGAAATGGATATATAAGAAAGGATGATATCAAAAGCCCAGTAAGGGTAAACATGGAGGATACATTAACATAACATGAGTTTAGGGTATGATAACATGATCATAAAACCTAAAATACAAACCATTAATATAAAATATCATAACATTGAGTATAGAATAAATATTGGTAGATTATCCAATATGAATCATAAGGTAATCGAATACCATGAACAAAAAGAGCATAAAATGTGCATAAGACATGAAATTTTAGCATGAAATTAAGTATAGAGAATCATTTTCATAGTACATAAGATTCATTTCCAAGACAATCATAGTGGAATTGGCTCACTTCACAAACCATAATTGTAGTCAATGTTCACCCCAATTCTATATTCTTTAACAAATTCCCTTACTCAATAAGGTTTACTCCAAAATCAAATCCTTTTTTGTAATAAGGTATAAATATTTTCCCAATACAATGGTGTGAGATATAAGTCCCATCCATAACATATTCAAAATCATATATACAGGTTCCACAATATCATAAAAAATTCAAAATATAAAAGACCATTAATTTAAATGGGGTTCATAAATAATTCATCATATCTGAACCCATAAAAATAAATGAATTTCCTAAAAAGTTTTATCATAACATAACCCATGGAATAGAAATGGGTTTCATAAAAATATTATCATCGTAAACATAAACCATCTATATAAATATTTATTATTATATCATTATGTTGTATCCCTAGTAAAAATTATGTAACATCAAAGTAATTAATCTTATATTGAATATATTTGGTAAAGAAAATTCACTTGGAATGTTTCTTAAATAAAATATACTTTATCTGAAAATAACCTTTTAAAATTTTAAAATTTATAAATTAATGTCAATATATTATTATTTTAAAATAAAAATTAAATCCTATAAATTATGATTCATATAAAATAGTGTTTCTCAATGTGGTAATTTTTACAAGTCATCTACATTAAAAAATAAATTGTTTTACATTTTTAATAAAATACAAATATGACTTATTTTGAAAATGACATCAAGATTCATTTTAAAACACATTTTAAAATTTAAAACATGGGTAAAAATACATTAATAAATCCTTTTAGTATTTTGAAAATAGTTTTGAAATTTTTTAGAAAATTAATATGGAATAAAAAGTATTTTTAACCGAATTGAGAAATAAATATGATTTTTCTTAAAAACAATATTTTGTTCATTTGGGTAAATAAAGAGAGTAAAATGACCAGGAAATTTTTTTTAGGAAATAAATATAGGATAGGATAATTAATGAACATGTTGTGAAATATATCCTAATATTTATTCATCAAATGCATAATCATAAACAATCATGATAAACAATGAGACAATATCATTAAACCTTTACAACATTGATTTATTTTGAACTGTTGTCACCATTAAAGAATAACATCGTATAAAAATTTAAATATCGATAAAATAAGGATATTGATGATATAAAAATTGAATGGGTTGTATAAACATTGCATAAATGATGATAGAATCATAAAATAACTTATGTCACAAAGCAGGAAATTAGTGACAAAACTCACAAACATTGGATCTTGACATCCTTCGTACATGTTCTAACCTCCTCTATAAAAAATTTAATTTTAATATAAATATATTAAAAAAACTAATCTTATATATATCATATGAAATATTAATTACTTATGACATATTATTACCCATTTATCAATAGATCCTTTTTAAAATCATGTCTCTAGTAATAACTCCTTTGATTTTCTTGTATTTATTTATTTATTTTTTCGGAACCATTACATAGATCATGTAATACCCCAATCTTCCACGGTACTTTTCCCTTTGAATAATTCAATGACGTGCATTGTACGCAACTTCGAGATTCTAACACACCACAACCGATCAAACTAGTCGTTATGAATAGTAATACCTACTTTTTAAAATTTTAGAAATTTTATCTCTCAAAATGGACTTCATTTTTGGATTTGGAGTATCTAATTTAGCCTAAGGTGAAATTTTTGTACTTTTCAGATAACTTTAATATTTTGATGAATAGTGATAATTACTAAATTTTAATTAAAAACAACTTTTTTTAATCAAAATAATTAATAGTGATAATTTATGAATTTGAGTGGTTTTAAATTATTTTTAGAATAAATTTTGACATTTTTATCCAATGGTGTTCATTATAATTAATTTCACTTTGAAATTGGACATAAACAGTTGTCAATCTTTTGATATATATTGTTTCTTAAAAACACGCTATTTGTTATGACAGTAGGAATCAATTATAAAATTAATTAATGCAACTTATATGTTTGGAATTTTGTAAAATAGACATCATTTTTGAATTCAGAATATCAATTATAGCATAAAGTGAAATTTTGACATTGTTATGAAAAACTTCAATTTTTGATTAATAGTGAAACTACTGAGTGGCAGTTAAAAAGCTAAATTTTTCATAAAAATTAATTTTACCGCTTCTAGGATTGCAATTTAAAAAATCCGAGAGACACGGTTAATATCAAGGAGTAATATGTGGTTCAATGAGATGAAAATAATTTTTGGTGAATAGTAACATTTTACTTTTATTTACCATGGTTAAAAGTAAATAGGGTAATTAAGGGTAAAAATGATATTAATATTACCATAACACATGTCCTAATTCTATTTGACAAGTGTATCTCGACCAAAACAAACCTTAGGAATAAAATATTATCATTTAGGTCCACTTGGATTAGATTAGAACATTTATTATTATTTAATTCAAAGAAGAGTTAAAAGAGTGAAAATCAATGTTTATTTACTAAAACATTTTTAATATAGGGTTACGCATAAGATAAATTTGATTATAAATATTCCATAGAAAGATAAAAAGATTTAATACATAATTATATTTTATTTATAATTTTTAGACATTAAATAAGTTAATTTATTTATGACACAATGATGATGCAGTAATTACCATAATAGTGAAAAATTAAAATAATTGATATTATAAATACCCAAATAAATATAATTGGAGACTTTTAATGAATGAAACTAATTTTCTAGGTTAATATGACATATTAGGATTGATGTAATTTACTTTTTTCGATGTAATCATTCTGATATGAGTTTCACAAAAATCAATTAGTGAATAGTGTCAAAATTGTCATAAAAGAGTTTTTAAAACAAATATTATATTATTAATTGATATTAAATTCCTGAAAATATATGGATCGGCCAATAGACTTATATCATGATAGGTGTATCATTAATGGACCACTTGGGGGTATATTGGATGTAAATAGTAAGTTTATTAACCATTTAATATAAAAATACAAAGAGACATTGTAAAAGTGAAACTAATTAACTAAGAGTTAATACTTAATGATAAGGTTAATATAATGACCCAAACCTGTCTAAATTCTATTGTTTGAGTGGTTTTAGACCTATCCCCACCTTAACCTTTAAATATTCTAATTTGGAGCCATTATAAACCGAATATGAATTTATTATAAAATAACATTTCTAGCTTTTCCAAAGGTACCACTCACCCATCTTATAAAAGGGCACTCCTCCTTCTCATTAATTCACACCTTCAAAGCCTTTTGGTTCGGCCAACCCCTGACCAAATACTCTCTCAACTTCCCTCAATACAAACTAGAGGCCTTTTTTTGATCATAATTCCATCCTAAAGAGCTCTTTTGATCAACTCAAAAGGAAGAACCCGAAGAAGAGGTAATGTTTTCACCACCATTTTTCAAATTAATTTCTACTTCAACTTATTCTTTCTTTGTTATTACCATTATAACATTATTAATCCAGTATCTCCTATATAATATAATATTATTATAAATATTGTACAACCATATTCATTATTCTATCCATCCTTTGAATGACATGTCACCATACGTGCGTACGTACGGCTTACCGTCTCCACGTCGTGGTGTAATTGTCATTCAATAAATTATTATTTGGATGGGTATAATAATGATGTGTAATTCATGTAGATAATAAATATAACATGATAATTATTCTTTCTATATGATATACGATCCAATTATATATTATTTTAACATCAAAAAAATGATATTGTCGCTCGTGCGTACGTACGGACTACCGTCTCCACGAAAGCGATGAGATTCATTCTCCATCGTATCCATTCAAGTATAATTATCATTTTATGATTTAAAAATAATGTTTATTGACTTGATATAATTCTGTATATGAATAAGAGACAACCTATCCATAACAAACATGGCTTATGTAACAAAGAACATAATGGAAAATGAGTATGTTAACACCCGAAATGACGATAATACTAAGATATTATTAAGAAATAAATGTTAAAAGATCATATATGATATAATATTAATGTAAATTATTCTTGTATAATTCAATAAAAATTATTTCACCATTATACAGGAGGTTAACATACCATCTACCAAGGAAAAATTACAAAGTAAGGGGTTTCTTATCTCACTTTTAATTCCGTGATAACTCCATTGTTCACCGCTTATTTATTACATGTGGTGTGTATACTACCCATGTTTGTATTCATTGTATAATATAAATTAATTCATGTATATTTAAATCATCATTTTATGATCCTTCTTTCATGGTTGAATGTTTTGTATGTTACCAAATCAATAAGGGAATTTCAAATTTCAATTTCCACTCATTCGGCTTTATGCATACTTCATTGATTATTTTACTCCAAGATTATGTGTAGAGTCACTATTCAATTGATTATGTCATAATTTCCACTCCCATTTCTGTGTATATACTTTTTATACACATAATCACTCCATTGATAAATTCTCAAGTCATCGGTATGAACATGATAAGAGTAATTTTTACTCAATCTCGATTTGTTGAGATAAACATCCAATTCATTGGTGTTGTTTTTACAAGAATATGTGTGAATGTCCTTTGATAGTTTTACATGGAATATCCAACCATATTTAGTGTATTTATATTTTTCACACAAAATTATGTCGTTGATTTATCCTTAACCTAAGGATACAACCCTTATGAGATATTTCATCTCAATTTACATTCCATTGAGACGTCTTTGTTGTTATACACCAAATAACTTTTATGTGGTGTATATAATGTACTTTGACAAAGTATATCATGAATCCCTTTATTCTCATGATATTAAAATGTTTTTATTACCTCAATTATTTGTATTCAAGTGTCTCTCTTTTGGTTAGAAACTCTAACTAAAATACCATTTTTAAATGTTTTAAAGATTTATTCTTTTAAATCTTTCTCATTAATGTCCATGTTTTAAAAATGGTTTTAAGGATTTATTTATATGGGCATTAAAGTTTTAAAATTAAAACTCATTTTAAAAGTTTCAATGTGGTATCGGACACTTTGATTCAAAAATCTATTTTTAAATGGCTTTTTGACAAATAGTGTGACTTTTAAATGATTTCAAGAAAAGGGGGGATATTTCTCTCAAATAGTTTTGATGATTATTTTAATCTATGTAAATATCCTTCATTATTATCGATTGAGGTTATTATGATACAATAAAATCTTCCATATTGTATCTAATGAGTTATGGTTGACTGTGGATGTGCTATTTTTATACCATTCATGGTTTGTGGATAAAGTATTGACATTTCATATGCTAGTTTTAATATGAATGTTTATGTTATGTTTAAAAATTTTCATATGAGGAATGCATTGGACTTAGTAAGTGACGGGTGGAGACCGCTATAGCTCCTCAATGCATCGGTAGGTCTCATGAGACAAACTAGTGTCTTGTCCCAAGGCCTTAGAAAAATCTTATTTGTAGTTTTGGCACGAGGCCTTGGCTATGTGGTTATGATAGTCTGGCATTATGCATTCCATCGTTATGAAAGTGGTTATTGATATTGCATGTGATTATTCGATTAGTAGAATATCCATGTGAATAAGTAAATGGAATTATTTCATTTTTGCCATACTATGTTGAAGATCAAGTTTAAAAGGCTTTTGTTTTAGTTATACATTTCCTTAAATGTTTATTCTTATTTATGAATGTTTCCGCTATATTGTTATCCTTACTGGGAATTTGAGCTCACCCCTTTCAATGTTTTATTTTTCCCAGGATGTGAAGAAGTAATTTATGAATGACCTGCAGGGATAGTATGTGGGGACATGAGTGTGGAATATGAAGAAAATATGTTGTTGTAGTTTTCATTTTATGATGTAATGTTAACCTTATTAATGTATCTAGTTATTCCAAGGCTACAAAACTAATCGGTCTTTCGAGACTTGATCTTTCTTGTGATCATGGTAATGTTATGTAATAATGCACTGACTCTGGGTAACTGGGGTCAGGGTGTTACAGTTGGTATCAGAGAAAGTTTAGTACAAAACTTGGAAGCTAGATTTAGATAAACTCTAATTAGAGGACGTAGACCTAAGATGAACTTTGAGGATTAGTATAGAAGAACTTCCTAGAACATTCGTGTTGTAGAGATTTTGTGAGCTTTCCGAGCAATACATCCCTATCTAGATACGAGCAGGTAGAGGTGGCTCTAGCACAGATGTACCTAGGGGTAAAACCCAAAAACACCGCTTTGAGCTAGACTCAAACAGGAACTGGTGCACGACAACGGGACTTGCTGCACTCTTGGTTACGACGCACCTGGGGGATATGATTAAAATAATTTACATTTTCTTTACTAAACTATTTGAAATATTAAAAATATAAGATGAGAGTAAATGACCTTGGTTAATCCTAATGTGTTTCAAATTGAGAATATGGTGACATGTTAATCTCTAAATGATTTTATGACTACTGTTACTCACACAATGCTTTCTGGTTTTATTCAATGGATGGATTCCAAGGAAGTTATAGTGACTTTGAGAATGATGTACCAGGTGGGAATGGTGGTGGAAATGAGAAACAAAATGGAATGTTGATAGGCGTAAAAGATATCATCTTTATGCCAAATCAATTTTCCAAAAATATGATCAATAATATATATATTATCCAATTTCTGAACTCAACAAATAAGAGAAAGGTGGTGAATGATAAGAGCTCCAATATTGGAGACCATAGAGAAAGGAACCCTCAATTTCAATCATGCAGGAAATATGGAAGGAGACACCCAGGAATGTGTCTCAATGGGACAAAGAACTGATTTACGTGCGGGAAGGAAGGACATAAAGTGAAGAATTGCTGAAGAAAAATGAAGAGTACTATGGAAGAAGATAAAAATGGTCCCAAGAGTCCATTTACAGTCATTTTCCATAAATGTTGGGGACCTGGACATTAACCGAGTGAATGCCCTATTCTATAGGATATTTTCTTGGAAAAAGAAGAAGCTATGTGGAAATAAATGGTTAGAGAAATGTTTAAAAAGTATTAGTGCACCTTGTTGATGGGTTTACTTTAGAATAATTTTCTCTTGTATTTGTAACCCTACAGTTTTCCATGTGAGAATGATATTTTATAAAGAATTATCTTTTCTATTGTGGATAAATTTATAAATAACCATTTGGTTTTATATGATCATTGGGTTTGAGGAAATTACAAGTTATCATAATTTGGGATAAAAATGCAAGGTATGAGATAACATTTGTGGTTAAATTATGTTATGGTTATTTTAAAGAATTTATCTCATTTTGACAATGTTATAAAATATAGTTTTTGGAAAGGGACAACACGCAAACAGTGTGACAACCCGTCGTGTCGGGCAAAGCTGTGGGAATTGAACCCACAACCAAAGTGAGATTGGGATTTTTTGCCTACCACTAGACTACGTGATGTCCCTAGTTTCTGTGACTCTTATTTTTAGTTAAATGATTTTATTGATCATTAATAATTTGATTTGGGATATTATGTCTTATCAAATGAATACCCTTAGTATAGGAAAATGATTTGGTAATTAAGTGATAAATGTTATTTTTGAAGTTGATCAATTTGTTGTATGGAAAATAGAATAGTATGGGATTTCATTTGAGGAGTAATGGTGGATTTTTATCTATGTTTTTATTGTGTATTTATAGTGATTTGGTTTGTTTATGGAAATGATTAGGTTTTTTACTTTTACGTATGTGACTTTAAGAGTAATTAATCTCATTTGGAGATACAATTTAACATGGAAGAATACATTCTTATAATTTTTGAGTTTCAATATTGTTTTGGATTATATTGAAGGATTTTAAGGACAATTGATTATTGAATAGTATTTATTTATCTTTGGGGTATTGATTGTTTAATTTTAGAAATTAAGATTAGTGTTTTTTTATCTAATGGAATATCCATTTGGGGGGTCATCGTATATTATACTATCCATTTTGTTTTTGATTAATCTCTAAAGACAAGGTAAATATATTGTTTATCCTTCGTGGATCATGTATTTCTATAGAAGTTTATTCTAGCTCTTCCACTGTGACCAAGTCTTCTTGAATACTCATTATTCAAAAAAAATGAGGTATTGGTAAAAAGTTATTAAAGAATGAAACTCTACATAAAAATTAAGTATATCTCTTTATGTTTTTAGTCAATATCACAAATGAATTCCTCATCCTTATGTAATGTATCTTAAAACAAAAAATGTTGTCTGTTTACTTTTCCTACTGGGAGACTAAGGACCGTTTTTTCCGACACAAGGTTGTGATTTACTTATTGTTAACTTTCTTCTGATCATGTTTTCTATCCCTCTCCATCAGAACTGAATACTTAGTTTATCGTCCATATCCATGTTTTCCTACATGGAATCCTAGTATGGGTTATCTTGGGTGACCTTTATACCTATCTTCCTTTCTTTTGAAGTGATAGTTTTATTGACTCTTTTTCCGATGTGGGACATTCCATTATAATCTCAAGACCAATTTTAAAAAATTTTGAGGACGAAATTTATTGAAGGATCAGAGAATTTAACACCCCAAGCTTCCACGGTACGTTTCCCTTTGAATAATGCAATGGCGTGCATTGTACGCAACTTCGAGATTCTAACACACCACAACCAATCAAACTAGCAGTTATGAATAGTAATACCTACTTTTTTAAATTTTATAAATTTTATCTCCCAAAATGGACTTCATTTTTGCATTTGGAGTGTCTAATTTAGCCTAATGTGAAATTTTGGTACTTTTTGGATAACTTTAAGATTTTGATGAATAGTGAAAATTACTAAATTTTAATTAAAAACAACTTTTTTTAATCAAACTAATTAATAGTTATAAATTATGAATTTGAGTGATTTTAAATTATAAATAGAATATACTTTTACCTTTTTATCGAATGGTGTTCATTAGAATTAATTTCACTTTGAAATTGGACATAAACAATTGTCAATCTTTCGATATATATTGTTTCTTAAAAACACGCTATTTGTTGTGACAGCAGGAATCAATTATAAAATTAATTAATGAAAATTATATGTTTGGAATTTTGTAAAATATACATCATTTTTGAATTCGGATTATCAAATATAGCTTAGGGTGATATTTTGGCATTGTTCTGAAAAACATCAATTTTTTATGAATAGTGAAACTACTAAGTGGTAGTTAAAAAAACTGAATTTTTCATAAAAAATAATTTTACCACTTCTGTGATTGGAATTTAGAAAATCCGAGATACACGGTTAATATCAAGGAGTAAAATGTGGTTCAATGAGATGAAAATAATTTTTGGAGAATAGTAACTTTTTACTTTTATTTACCACGGTTAAAAGTAAATAGGGTGATTAAAGGTAAAAATGATATTAATATTATGTGAACACATGTCCTAATTCTATTGTACAAGTGTATCTCGACCAAAATCAACCTTAGGAATAAAATATTATCATTTAGGTCCACTTGGATTAGATTAGGACATTTATTATTATTTAATTCAATGAAGAGTTAAAAGAGTTAAAATCAAAGTTTATTTACTAAATTATTTTTAATATAGGGTTACACAAAAGATTAATTAGATTATAAATATTCATTAGACAGATAAGACGATTTCCTAAATAATGACATTTTATTTATAATTTTTAGACATTAAATAATTTAATTTATTTATGACACAATGATGATGCAGTAATTAACATAATAGTGAAAAATTAAAATAATTGATATTATAAACCCCAAAATAAATATAATTGGAGACTTTTATTGAATTAAACTAATTTTATAGGTTAATATTACATATTAGGATTGATTTAATTGACTTTTTTCGAAGTAATCATTCTGATATGAGTTTCACAAAAATCAATTAGTGAATAGTGTCAAAATTGACATAAAAGAGTTTTTAAAACAAATATTATATTATTAATTGATATTAAATTCCTAAAAATCTAAGGTTTGGCCAAGCAACTTTTATCATGATAGGTGTATCATTAATGGACCACTTGGGGGTCTCTAGGATTTATATAGTAAGTTTATTAACCATATAATATAAAAATACAAAGAGACATTGTAAAAGTGAAACTAATTAACTAAGAGTTAATACTTAAAGATAAGGTTAATATAATGACCCAAACCTGTCTAAATTCTATTGGTTGAGTGGTTTTAGACCTATCCCAACCGTAAGCTTTAAATAATCCACTATGGAGCCATTAGAAACCGAATATGAATTTTTTATAAAATAATATTTCTAGCTTTTCCAAAGGTGCCCCTCACCCCTCTTCTAAAAGGGAACTCCTCCTCATTAATTCACACCTTCGAAGCCTTTTTGTTCAGACAACCCCTACCCAAATACTCTCTTAACTTCTCTCACTACAACCTAGAGGCATTTGTTTAATCTGAAAGCCATCCGAAGGAGCCCTTTTGATCATATCAAAAGGAAGAACCCGAAGAAGAGGTAATGTTTTCACCACACTTATTCAAATTCATTTCTTCTTATACTTCTTTTTCTTTGTTATTCCCATTATAAAACAATGAATCCAGTATATCCTATATACTATAATATTATTATAAATATGGTACAACCATATTCAGTATTCTATCCATCCTTTGAATGACATGTCACCATACGTGCGTACGTATGGCTTACCGTCTCCACGTCGTGGTGTAATTGTCATTCAATAAATTATTATTTGGTTGGATATAATAATGATATTTAATTCATGTAAATAATAAATATAACATGATAATTATTCTGTATATATGATATACCATCCAATTATATATTATTTTAACATCAAAAAAATGATATTGTCGCTCGTGCGTACGTACGGACTACCTTCTCCACGAAAGCGATGAGATTCATTCTCCATCGTATCCATTCAAGAATAATTATCATTTCATGATTTAAAAATAATGTTTATGAACTTGATATAATTCTGTATATGAATAAGATACAACCTATCCATAACAATCACGGCTTATGTAACAAAGAACATAAAGGAAAATGAGTAAGTTAACACCTGAAATGACGATAATAATAAGATATTATTAACAAATCAATGTTAAAGGATCATATATGATATCATATTAATGTAAATGATTCTTTTTTAATTCAATAACGATTATTTAACCATTATACATGAGTTTAATCTACCGTTTACCAAGGAAAAAGTACAAAGTAAGGGGTTTCTTATCTCACTTTGAATTCTGTGAGAACTCCATTATTCACCATTTATTTATTACATGTGGTGTGTGTACTGTCCATATTTGTATTCATTGTGTAATATACTTTAATTCATGTATATTTACATCATCATTGTATGATCCTTATTTCATGGTTGTATGTTTTGTTTCTTACCAAATCAATAAAGGAATTTGAAATTTCAATTTCCACTCATTCATCTTTACGCATACTTCATTGATTATTTTACTCCAAGATTATGTGTAGAATCACTATTCATTTGATTATGTCATAATTTCCACTCCCCTTTCTGTGGATATACTTTTTATAAACATAATCACTCTATTGATAAATTCTCAAGTCATCGGTATGAACTTGATAAGAGTAGTTTTTACTCAATCTCGATATATTGAGATAAACATCCAATTCATTGGTGTTGTTTTTACAAGAATATATGTGAACGTCCTTTGATTGTTTTACAGTGAATATCCAACCATATTTAGTGTATTTATATTTTTCACACACAATTATGTCGTTGATATATCCTTAACCTAAGGATACAGCCTTTATGAGAGATTTCATCTCAATTTACATTCCATTGAGACGTATTTGTTGTTATATGCCAAGTCACTTTTATGTGGTGTATATAATGTACTTTGACATAGTATATCATGAATCCCTTTATTCTCATGATATTAAAAAGTTTTGATTACATCAATTATTGTTATTCAATTGTCTCTCTTTTGGTTAGAAACTCTAACTAAAATACCATTTTTAAATGTTTTAAAGACTTGTTCTTCTAAATCTTTCTCATTAATGTCCATGTTTTAAAAATGGTATTAAGGATTTATTTATATGGAAACTAAAGTTTTAAAATAAGAACTCCTTTTAAAAGTTTCAAAGTGGATTGGGACACTTGGATTCAGAAATCTATTTTTAAATGGATTCTTGACAAATAGTGTGACTTTTAAATGATTTCAATAAAAAGGAGGATATTTCTCTCAAATAGTTTTGATGATTATTTTCATCTATGTCAATATCCTTCAATATTCTCGATTTAGGTTATTATGATACAATAAAATCTTTCATATTGTATCGAATGAGTTATGTTTGACTGTGGATGTGTTGTTTTTATACCATTCATGGTTTGTGGATAAAGTATTGACATTTCATATGCTAGTTTTAATATGAATGTTTATGTTATGTTTAAAACTTTTCATATGAGGAATGCATTGGACCTAGTAAGTGACAGGTGGAGCCTGCTATAGCTCCTCGAGGCATCAGTAGGTCTCATGAGACAAACTAGTGTCTTGGCACAAGGCCTTGGCAAAATATTATTTGTAGTCTTGGCACGAGGCCTTGGCTATGTGGTTATGATAGTATGGAATTATGCATTCCATCATTATGAAAGTGGTTATTGATATTGCATGTGATTATTTGATTAGTAGAATATCGATGTGAATAAGTAAATGGCATTATTTTATTTTTTCCATATTATGTTGAAGTTCATGTTTAAAAGGCTTTTGTTTTAGTTATACATTTCTTTAAATGTTTATTCTTATTTATGAAAGTTTCCACTATATTGTTTTCCTTACTGGGAATTTGAGCTCACCCCTTTCAATGTTTTATTTTTCACAGGATGTGAAGAAGTAATTTATGAATGACCTGTAGGGATAGTATGTGGGGAAATGAGTGTGGACTATGAAGAAAAGATGTTGTTGTAGTTTTCATTTTATGATGTAATGTAAACCTTATTAATGTATCTATTTATTCCAAGTATACTAAACTAATCGGTCTTTCGAGACTTGATCTTTCTTATGATCATGTCAATGTTTTGTAATAATGCACCGACACTGGGTAACTGGGGTCGGGGCGTTACAGAACATGGTTCACTAATATCCATAATTTTAACCGTGATATTAATATAATATATCTTCATTATATATGTATTGATATTAATCCATAAAATATTGAAATATAAAATCAAATAAATTGTTCACAGAGATGGTACACCATATATACGCATAAGTATTATTTTCATTTTATCAATGGATGAATCAATAAAAAGGTAAATAGTCTCTTAATTTTTAGTAATAATTTTAATTTCCCATATTTCATATATATTTATTAAATTTACCCTTATTACCTTCCATGAAGTGTCTTTGTGAAAACTGAAAAACCTTGATTCCTGAGGTGGTGTTCACCATACACACAAAAAACGTTATCGTATCTCACATGGAATTGAAAGAAAGATGTTATAAATTATATAACAGTTAAAAATGTATAATAATATTATAAATATCATATATTTATATCTATATTTATATTTTTATTAAATATATAATTATATCCATATGTGTAAGGTGGAGATGGAAAATGAATATCATCAGTTCGGGAGACGGTAGTCCTCTATACATAGGAATGATGATTTTGTATCCAATTACCGAGAAGAATGAATGGACTTAGGTTATATAAATAACACAATAACATCCATATATACGTTATATGATTTTTATATAATATCATATTAATTAATGAATACTTTAATGTGACTGAAGAAAAAATAAAATAATGGCTCTTAGTAAAGCATGATACACCTTCGAAAAACCTCCTTAGGTAAGCTAGAAAAAGGATTCATAAGATGTATTTATGATATAAATATGGGATATAGGTCATGGTGATGGAATTAGAAAAGATAGTTTTGAATTATATTTCATGAAAATGTTATTTTAATATGTTACGAGGAGATGACAGGGGGAGGCCTTCTATAATTGAGGTGAGTGACACACTTGTAATTTTAAAAAAAAAATTAGTGTACGCATGTTTTTCAATTTCCACAGACCCCATAATGAACCCATATTAGGAATTATACATTATATGGTCTAAATATGTAAATCCGATAAATTTTAGACTAGTTTTTATTTGATTTTAACATATATCATTTTAATTCAACCCTCAGTAAACCGGTTTTCAACTTAACCAGAGTAATTAATTTTTACTTTTTTCAACCTTCATTATATTAAAATTTTACATCGAACATATTATATAATATAAATTATTACATATAAAAATATGGAATTTGTTTTACCAAATTTAATTCATTTAATTGGAAAATTTTAATATAAAATTAATCCCATATAGGCAATGAAAAGTTGGGTTTTTAGGAAGGTTACTCTTTAAGTAGAATTTGATTTTATATTATCTATATTAATTATGTTAATAATTAAATGAATATAAATTAATATTTTTTTAAAATATAATGTATATATTTCCTTTAAATTATTCCACATTAGGGTTTTTTAATTAATAAAAAAGGAGAAACATTATGTACCCTAAAATAACTTTAATAAAAATCCTGTTTTTAAACCAAATATATACTTATAGTGAAATACAATATAATGTTGATTTGAATGAAGTTAAATAAAAGAAATATAACTAAATAATTATTATGTTAATATAAATAATATTTAAAAATAACTATACTTCAAAATTAGTTAATTATTGTATGTAAAATCCATTTTTTACAAGAAAATAAATGTTTAACTATTCAACCAAAAATCAATATTTTTCGACAAATCCCAAAATTTGACCATAATTAAATTTTGAAATTATATTTTAAATATTAATTTTTACATTTAAAAATAAATTTTATAATAGAGTATAAAATTATTATATATTTTTTTTACAAAATTCAATA
This sequence comes from Viscum album, assembly GCA_963277665.1. Classification (NCBI taxonomy): domain Eukaryota; kingdom Viridiplantae; phylum Streptophyta; class Magnoliopsida; order Santalales; family Viscaceae; genus Viscum; species Viscum album. The sequence continues at coordinate 441,064,165 of OY728158.1, forward strand.
AATACATTTTTTAGAAAATTATATTTTTGAAGTATATAAAGAATTTACCAAATATATAATAAGTTTCTATCAGAATATATTATTTATATAAGTACATTATAAAAAATATTTAAAATGTTTATATTTATAATAATTCTGAAAGTTTTATGTTTAGGATCTAATGGTTAGGATTAAATAATAATAGTAATATTTTTTAATAGTTTGTTAAAACTATGTGTTGTGTGTAACATACGATATTGAAGAAATTAAATTTATTTCAAAAATATATTTTTAAAAATATCATGGTGTTACATTATATATCCCTTAAAATTAATTAATACCTTTAAATTCATCACTCTAATACAAAAAGGGGAATATACTTCTTCCTTAACTTAACATAAAATTCCCATGTAGCATCCTGAAATCACTGGTTTCCCCACAAAACTAAGACTAGGTGAGTGAAATTATTTTTAGAACCTTCTATATTTTATCTAGAATCCTTATTGGTTATTCCTTATATGATTCATCTTTCACCAGTTGCATTACCTCTTTGATCAGAACATATTAAGGGTAAGGTATGTACTACCTCAAGAGGGATATATGAAACACATCATGAACTTGAGAGAGGTTTGGTTAGAGTAACAACTGATATGCTACATTACAAATATGATCAAGAATTTAAATTGGACTGATATTCCTAAGGAATAATTTCTAGTTTTTTCTAAATATCATTACCATATTCCAAGGATAAATTCTTAGAAGCTCCTTTTCACCAAATTCAAATTATAGATCACATCAATGATTATTAGCATACTTTTTCAATTGAATTTATGTCAGACTTATGTCTTCCTGAATGGATCTAACCTTCTCGATCATTTATTCTTCTATATCAGATCTCAATATATTTATTTATCTATTTTACTACATCACATTGGAGGGCTACACTTATTTATTTATATGGATTTAAAGGTACCATATACATACTTTATGAAAATCTATTGTTTATAAAGACTCCAATAGAGAAATGTCTTTATATGAACAACATTTTAAATTTAGAGAAAAAATATCTATATATCATCGAGGGTTTTCATTGTTTCCTCAAACTGGACATTTATCTAAGGATGATATAGAGTGTTGAAAAGTTACATTGTATTAATATTCTATTCAAGAACTTCCCACCACTTCTAGGTAAATATTAGATTCAAATCTGACCTAATGGATTGCAGTACTCTAGAAAAACCATACAAAATCTATAATGTATATCAAGGAATGTTGATCCAGAGTGAAATATTATCTGATAGCAATTAATTTTAATTAATTTATAACGACATAAACTATAACCCGTATTGCATTGTTCTGTTTATATGGTTTGGTCATTTTGAAAATAATATCAATATTGATGTTCTCCCATTTTTATTCTGATATTGGTAATGTATGTAACATCCCTTTAAAAAAAATTCTCTCATACATAACTTGTTGACATACCAAGTACCTAGAAACAAAATCTATGATATCTCTCTTCATTCCATCTCACTAGAAAAACTTTTAAAAACCTATATACATCACCATACATCCAAAATGTAGAATGAATAAATAACCATGATATTCATCTAAAAAATCCTTCATCAAATAAGGTATGGATAGAACACATACGGATTTTGAAACCTTATAATTCTATCCTGATCATGGATAAACATTGGGGCATTTTAACCTTCTCTTGAATCTCTACGCCTTCCATCTATGGCTCTTTAATCATCACTTGGATATATGGTTGATCATTCAATTGATAAAGATAAAAATTTCCCTTTCCTAATTTGGTAATATATTAAGTTATCATAGTCATTAATAATTTGTAATCATATTCTCTAGTTCACATTCAACTCATTATATACGCATAAATACATTAAACTTGTGTTGTTATCATATATATCAATCCTTTATCTAAAAAGATAATTTCTCCATATATTTAATGAAAAATTACCACAACTGACTCCAAACCAGGATTTGGGAAATGTTTCTCATGAAAAATCAATTATTGTGAGGTATATGTTATAATCATGTAATTCCAAAAAATGAATTTGAATCCATTATTGAACAAATCATTATTTAATTTAAACACTTCCACATTATACTGTAATGTAAGAATCAGTTTGAAAACTAATATTCTGTTCATCTCCTTGAAATTATCTTCATATTCATATACCAATAAAAAATTGGATCAATTCGAATTTAACGTAGTGAGTGAATTACATATTCATAAGTAATTATCCACGAACCATCAAAAATATCCACATAATCTAAGAAAACTATGGATCTCAGTCACTGTAGATGGTAATATCCAACATTCAATATCTTCTATCATTGAAGAACCAATTTAAATACCCTCTGCTGATATTATATGATCAAAAAATTAAAAAAAATTATAGCCAAAATATAAAATTTTAGAATTATTCATATAGTTTATCATTCATTGGTTTCTTTGGAACAATTCTCAAGTAATCATCTTGTTGTTCCTTTATTTTTGAATAAATGATAATATAATCTATAATGAATATAAAAATCAGTCAAGATAATATATAAATTATCTATTCATTAAATATATGAAGATAGTTGGGGATTAGTAATACCTAATAACCACTACTGGAAATCCCAACTACACCAACACTTTTTTTCCAACGGTTTGAAAAAACTATTGGGATAAAAAATATATACCAATGGTTATTTGTAAAGAATTGGTATAGAGGAATATATACTAGATATATGCTGGGTTTTTCAATGGTTTTAGAAAATAGTCAGAAAAAAACCACCTCAAATACCAATGGTTCATATGAACCGTTGGAATAGAAACACCTAAACCTGGTTGTCATCGAGATTCTTCTCCTATCTGCACTGCCCCTCGCACCCCACTTATCCAGCCCTATGGCACAGCTCCTCCAAACCCCCCCTCGCCACCACTCCCATCCTGATCCCCCTTGTCGTCTCTCCCATCCTAATCCCCTTTCCATCACTATCATCCCCCTCGTGCTTCACTCCTCCCATTCCAACACCCGCTCACCACTCTATGCTCTCCGCTCGTCACTTGACACTCATCGCTCGCCGCTCGGCTCTTCCCTCCTCCCATCCCAATCCCTAGAAATTGTTGCTCGCCCCTCCCCCACAAACTCTAAACTCCATGTGTCATCCACAAGAATTGCACAAAGGTAGCATTTCTTTTTTCAGAAGTGTATTTTTCAGGGTTATTCATCAATTTCACTAAATTATGGTGAAATCAATCACTTGTGATAGATATTTTTCTATAATTAGGAATAGTGGAACCCAAAATCAATGTTTCATATTCTGTTTTAGGGTTATTAAATGTTTCATATTCAATGTTTTCTACAATTAGGATTAGGAAGGGTTATTCATCAATTTTTCTATAATTAGGAAGGGTTATTCATCCTTTCCTATTTTTGCACATCGATCCATTGAGGTATTCAATGTTTCATATTCTTCCAAGGTGGTTTTTCCCAATATCAAATTTATTAGTTATTGAATAGGAATTTTTAATTAGGGATTTGTGCAGCCGACATCCCCCTCCCCTCTCGTCTCCCTCTCTTGGCGACATCCCCCTCCCCTCTTGGCTCAATATACTCCTCCGACATCCCCCGGAACCCTCTCCAGTCGCCTGTGAGACCCCCCATGGTCAAACACCCTATGGTACATCCCCCTATCTCATCTCCCTCTCCTCCCTCCTGGGAAATAATATTTTCGGGGCCGACCCCTTCCCCCCAAGAGCTAGAGGTAAATCTTTTCCAAATCAATGCGTTGGACTGCCCATCTGAGGTAGACCTGACCTCTTCTGAAGTCTAATATCACAGATTTTGTGTTTGTGGATATTTAGTTGATGATTTTCTTATGGTTTAGGTGTAATCCCATTTTTCAATTTTTTTCATTTGTTTGTACAGTCCGGATGGACAAAATATTTCATCTGTAATTCTTCACAGGTCCATCTCAACCATGTTATTTTTTTGTTCGTTCAAATGTGCAATTAATGGTTTAGTTGTTCCCATTATGATTTTAATTAAAATAGTTGGATCATGGATACATCATGTGATGATAGGTATAAGATTAGGGGAATCTATTGGACTGTAAATGGCGAAAAATGTCTTTTTAAGTTCAATAGGAATTTGGAAATGTGCAAAAATTTGGTTCGAAAATCAACATAATGAGTTCTTAGTGGCCTGTTTTCAGGAGTCTATTGGTTATAAAAAATGAAAATTTTAGTATTTTGGTTATATTTTATAGATCAGAAATCCAATGGTGCAGAAAACGAATCATTTTCACTCATTAAAGGGCATAAGTATGAAAATGGACAGTTTGGTGTGGTGGGAGGGGGGATGAAATCCAAATGACTTCAACCCAATTGAAGACATAAATGGAAAGGGGTCGGTTGTGATGTCTGGTGCTATACAAATTGTTGAATAGTTATGTAATGAAACATGGTACATATCAATAGTTTGGGCCTAGTCCTGGTCCAAGTCTTTTATAAAATGTAAAATGTAAAAAATAACATAAATTAACAATAATAAATATAGTAAACTTACAATTCATCAAAAAAAATATGATTGAACAAAATTATCAATTAGGTTGGGCCAAGCTTGGTCTTTTCTTGGGTTTGGTATGAATTTGGTGGGCCTTCACTAGTTTGAGTCCGGCATTAAGCACTACTTGGGATGGGCCCATTGTAAGAAATATGTCTCACAGACTGTCCAGGTCCACGCCAGGCATCAGGCCATTTTCACACCCCTATTGAGTTTAACAACTAAGTTGTTGTGTTATTTTTTTACATTCAAGAGTATTTATGGACTCTAAACATTGCATTATTACATTCATGTAACTTTAAATAGAACTTTTAACTAAATAAACATTGCAATGTTACAGTTTTTCCAATCCCCAACACAACAACCACTTTCTCTACAATTATTTTACATTATAACCACTCAACAGGATAGTAAGATGGGGTGTTGAGAGTGTTGGATTGACATATGTATTAATTTTGTTTGACTGCATTATAAACCGAGTTCACAATTGACCGGGGAATGGTGGATGCTAGCAGGAGTGCTATTTAAGACACAAGGGCAATCTATGTCGAATTTCATTTTATTATGCAATAGTTATTATTCACCATAGTAGTCAATCTCGGATCATGGTGCGATGCGGTGGGGTTCTAGCAGGGTTATGTGCACAATATTCAACTCAACTAATGTAGTATAGGTGCATATTCAATGGTTAAGTGTACTAGTATGGTGTTTCCAACAATGTGCTATATAAAGAACATAATGAAAAATGAAGAGATTATTACATGGAACTGTTTCCCCCTTGCTTGCAGGAACATGATTTGACCCATAGGGAGGTGTGGTTCTTATATATTGGGCGGTGACATGTATAGTCACAGGATACAGGTATGTTTTTGATTAGTTTTTATTTTATTTTCATTATCGCATTGGCCACTTAGGTATTTTACTTCTTTCTATAGACGAAGGGTAGTGATGCTATCCTAAGTAGTAGATGTAGATCACTTATATACTGTAATTCCATGAGGTGTGAGTGTGAGGAAACATTCGATGATAGAGGAGCCTTGGGTTCTTCCATGAGATGGAATTGTTTTTCTAAAACATAGTGTGAGAACATTTCTGAAGTATGTTGGAGTCATGAAATAACCCCAAGTGTCTCTATGAGATAGCATAAATAACCCAAAGTGTCTCCATGTGTCTCCATGCATCGTATCATCCTCTCATGGGTTGGCCACTCACCCAATCCTATCAAAACTATCATTTTCTATCCTCTCAGTCAGATAGTCTAGACTCATCTCTCGAGGATTATCCCATGCCTCGATGCATATCTCATCATCCAACTAGACAAAGATGATTATTCACCTTATGATTGTCCTAGTCACAAAAGCACACCATGTCGATCATATCTACACTATATTCTCAATAATCCAGTCTCGAAAATCATCAAAATCATGTATTATAACCCATCCCCACTAACCAGGTTCCATCCTAAGCTAAATCACACCAATCCTCTTGGCATTATAATGCCAATATATCCGACAATACCCAATACCCACACTAGAATCTCATCCTTCATCTCTATAGTTGAACTCTTGAATCATTAAATGAAGTAAAACATTTCATAATACATTTTATATACTCAGAAGAAACATACCACTATAAGAAGCTACCAAAATTCCAATCCATCCTCATAAGTATTGCCTCATCAAACGCAAGATGTTCAATTGCCACACCTATCACTACAAGGCCCAATCCTCTTAGGAATATTTTACTCGATCTAAATCCTCATCATTAGGGACATCAATCACATTAAAGCACATAAATGTAAACTAAAGCCTATATTCCGATAATTATTCATGTGGACAGGCCCCATAACAACAAACTAAGAACTAAAACCATAAATAATAATGCGAAATACATGCATTATTTTTAAATAAATATCTCAAGTGTAAACATAAAAACCAAGAATAATAATACCTCAACCCTGGTATCGAACAAAACCAAACTAATTTGAAACTTGAGCCAAATTGATTATATACCACTAATAGGAAGAGTAATTTTTAATTAATAGGAATATACTTTTTGATAGAATCATTTTGAAACATTGATCGGTTTCCCCTTTTGATTGCAAGAACATGATTTGACCCATGGGGCGGTGTGGTACTTATATGTTGGGCGGTGACAGGTATAGTCACCGGAGACAGGTATGTTTTAATTTAGTTTTTATTTTATTTTCTTTATCGCATTGGTCACTTATATCTTTGACTGCTTTCTATGGACAGAGGGTAGATATATTCTATGAAGGGTGCCAGAAGGAGTTCAGATTGATTCAGACCACCGTTTTTGATCCGAGGTAAGATTTTATGGTTAATACTTGTATCACACCTCCTGTATTTGGGGATTTAGTGTTTTTGACTCCATATTATGTTTTCGGTAGGGTGCTGGATCGTTTTTTGTTGGTTAGGGTGGATTTGGTTCTCCACTGCCAATCTAGGTAAGGCTTTAATGACATTGGTTGGTTTCTCACTAGTTATGTAGTGTCCTTCATGTGTTTTAAGGTTCTTAATTTCCTTTGTGTAATGCGTTGATCCATGATCCTTAGTTTTGAGTCGCCATGTCAACGGTGACTCATCCTTCATGTGTTTCAAGTGTCTGTTTTTTATAAAATAAGATCGGTTTCTATAATGTGAAGGACAACTACATCTAATTTATTTGAAATCCTGGCCAGAAGATGCTGCCCCACGGATGTCGCTGGACCGGGCCAACATGTCGTAGTCTTTCTGTGGTCACATCACGGTGATGCAGTGGTGACGTCGTGGTCACGCCGCGGTCATGCCACGGTCATGCCACGGTTATGCCACGGTCACACGGCGGTCACGCTTCAGTAATGCTGGGATTTGGCCCTACTCCAAGACGACACCCTACGACGGTTCGCAGTCCTGTTAGAATTCAATGTATGATACCTAGATAGAGTTTTAGATACATTACCCATCCATTGTTAATGGGGAGGGAGACGACGACCGGAATTTTTCCCCTCTTCTTACTTGTAACGCCCCGACCCCAGTTACCAAGAGTCTGTGCATTATTACATAACATTGGCATTATTACAAGGAATCAAGTCCTGAAGGACCGATCGTTTTAGCAATCTTAGTAAATATATTACATACATTAACATTACATTTCAATTTCAAACATTAAACATAGCATAAATAGTTCTTTGAGAACGCCATTATTCCCTTTCACCTAAACCTGCATATCAATAATAATACACTTCTTGGAATCTTTGGAAAAATAAAACATATAAAGGGGTGAGCTCAAATTCTTAGTAAGGGTAATCAATATAGCAGTAAATGACATAAATATTAATCTTGGTGAATAATTGAAACCACATTCCTTTAAAAATAATAAACATGATTACTTTTATGGAAAGAATATGAGTTGAGTAAATAATGGCATAATAAAACATAATCATGGGTATTCTACTAGTCTAATAACCACATGAACCATCAATATTATTTCCACAAAGAGGGAATGTATAATGTCAGACATTCTAAAACATTTTTTCAAGGCCTCGGCCTAGAAGTCTAAAAATTCTTAAGGCCTCGTCCAAAACCATATATCAAAATGGGAAAGGGCCTCGGCCAATTCCACATCTAGTTGTCTCATGAGACCTACCGATGCAAGTTTTTTAGAATATATTTACATTCACAATTGCTCAAATATACTCCAATGTTTTTCTAAAAACATTATGCAAGCATCTAAAAACAAAATAACTAATTCTGAGACTACTCGACTAATTAAAGTCCATGATGGGTCCACGCCCAATCCCTTCCTATCTACCACACTCGAGAGTCAGGTTTTCTGAAAACATTTTAAAGCTTGCTTTAAATACGTATACATTTGCACTGGATTTTCATATTTTTGAGAAAAATAGCTCCTTTTCATGAAATCATTTAAACGTCACACAATTTGGAAAAGAAGTCATTTAAAGACATTTTTTAATCAAAGTTTCCCATACCACTTTGAAACTTTTCAAAGGAATTAAGATTTTAAAAACATTCATGTCCATATAAATAAATCCTTAAAAACCATTTCGAAGACATGGACCTTAATGAAGAAAAATATATAAGAATAAATATTTAAAACATTTGAAATGATGTTTCAGTAAAAATGTCCCTTAAAATATTCCCCTTGAAAACCCTTTCATAAAACATGATCATGGATAATAAATATGTCCCAGTAGATACATACGAAAAAACAACCTCGGATAATAAAGAGATTGTGAAATTAACCCTTACCAATTTGGTAACATACAAAACATACTCCCCATGAAAGAGGTATCATAAAATGAATATATAAATACACATAAATTAAACTGTATTACATAAACAATACAATTATGGGCATTATATACACCACACAAAAGGTAATAGTGGCAATATGTCATGAATCTCACGGGAATAAGGAGTGAGATGAAAAACCCTTACCGATTTTGTAACTTACAAAACATACACCATATAAAAGAGGTATCATAATATGATTATGTAAATAAACATTAATTAAAGATTATTACACAAATAATACAATTATGGTCAGTACATACACCACACAAAAGGTAATGGTGGCAATAAGGCATAAATCTCACTAGAATAAGGAGTGAGATGAAAACCCCTTAACTTGTACATTTCTGTTTTCGAGGGTAGGGTAATTTCCGTTATAATGGTTAAATTATTCTTATTAAATTATAAAAGAATAATATACATTAATATGATATCATATATGATATTTTAACATTTCTTTGTTAATAATATCTTAGTATTATCGTCATTTCGGGTGTTAACGTACTCGTTTTATTTTATATGTTTTGTTACATGAGCCATGTTTTTTATGGATATGTTGTATATTATACATATCCAGAATGATACCAAGTCCTTAAAAATTATTTATAATCATAAAATGAGAATTAGACTTGAATGGATATGGTGGGGAATGAATCTCATCATGTTCGTGGAGACGGTAGTCCGTACGTATGCACGAATGCTACTTCCATTTCATTTTTCTTTTTAAAAGGAATCAAAACCAAATAATACATAGGTATATTTTTATTACAGTATAATATAATATCTTATATTATTTAATTATGTTCATTAATACCATAATTTATATGTTCCATGTATGTTATAGATGAGTCATATCACTTTGAGGGGGCGGTTGTCCTCACTTCCTCAAATGAAATTATCGTGTATATATATACAACATGAAACGAATAATGGTATGCTATAAAATGGAATTACAGAAGCTTATATATAAAATAAATATAATTAATATCATATTTAATTATAGTTCCATAATAATGGCCTCCATGAGAGGCGGTAGGAGATAATTGAACAATCATCATTTCGTGAGGCGTTTTCTTGTCATCCACAGAAACATTATGTTCTTCACCCATTAGATGGAGGTGTGTGTAAGTAGAGTTATAATACTAATCATAACAATATCCTAGTATATTTAGGATACTTGTTTTGTTACAAAAGAAAATAATGAGAAGAGTTTAGTGGTTAGAGAAGTAAAATAAAAGAAAAGAAGCTAAGAGAAATCGTTACCTTTAATTAGGGTAACTCCACTTGGTTTGAACCAAAAAGGAATCTTGAAGTGCCTTCTGCCTAAGGGGAGGCTTCTAGGATGAGGAGAGGTATGTATGGATCTTAATTGGGTAGTGGTTGGACAAGACAAAAGTCTTGAGAGGTGTGAGGAATTGGTAAGGAGTGGTGTCCTTTTATAAGGGGGAGGAGGGGCTCTTTAGAAAAAACATAAAGTATTATTTTATAATAAATTAATATTCGGATTATAATGGATAAAAATTGGATTTTTAAAATCCTAAGTCTGGGATGGGTCTACAGCCTTTCAACAAATAGATTTTAGACCAGTTTGGGTCATTATATTATCCTTATATTTTAGTTTTAACTCTTGGTTAATTAGTTTGACACTTACCATGTCACTTTGTATTTTTATGATATATAGTTAATAAACTAACTATATACCTCGAAGATACCCCCAAGTGTTCCATTAATGATACAAATATCATGATACAAGTCCTTTGGCCGAACCTTAAATTTTTAGGAATTTAATATCAATTAATAATATAATATTTGTTTTAAAAACTCTTTTATGTCAATTTTGACACTATTAAGTATTTTGTTTTTTTGAAAGTCATCAAAACTTAATTACTTTGAACCAGATACACCTAATCAGACCTAACATGTCATAGTCACCTAGAAAATTCATTTATGTCATAAAAACTTTGAAATTATATTTATTTTAATATTTATATTACCATTTATTTGATTCATTCATTAATAAGGTAATTAATGCATCATCATTGTGTCATAAATATATTTTATTATTTAATTTCTAAAAATTATAATTAAAATACCATTATGTAGGAAATCTATTTATCTTTCTAATTAATATTTATAATTGAATTTATCTTATGTATAACCCTATATTAAAAATTTTTTAGTTATTAAACATTGATTTTTTCTCTTTTAACTCTTCTTTGAATTGAATAATAATAAATGTCCTAATGTACTCCAAGTGGATCTAAATGGTCATATTTTATTCCTAAGGTTGGTTTTGGTCAACTTAAACGTATAAAATAGAATTAAGACATGTGTTAGGGTAATAATAATATCTTTTTTACCATTAATTACCCTATTTACTTTTTACCGTGGTAAATTAAAGTAAAAAAAGTTACTATTCACCAAAAATTATTTTTATCTTATTGAACCACATTTTACTCATTGATATTAACCATGTCTCTCTAATTTTCGAAATTCCACTCACAGAAGTGGTAAAATTATGTTTTTTGTGAATTTACAAATTCTCCTAAGAGGTGTGTAAAAGACAGTGAAAAAGTTCAATAAAATTTTTACATATCTAAAATTTTTATAAACTGACTCCAATGAATTACATTGAAATTATATAGTTGTTATGTATATATTTTGACCTAAAATAATTTTAAATAATATAAATAATTATTTAAATAAAAATCCGGTTTTAAACAGTAACTCAGTGTTTTTCACTATTCATCAAAAATTGAAAGTTTTCAAAAAAATACCAAAAATTTACCCAAAGATAATTTTGATATTAAGAATTCAATAATGAATTATATTTTACCAAATTCAAAACATAGAAGTTTCATTTATTAATTTAAAATTAATTCCTGTTGTTAAAACAAAATGCTTGTTTTTAAGAAACAATAACTATCAAAAGATTGACACGTGTTTATGTCTGTTTTAAATGTAAAATTATTTCCAATGACCAAAATTGGATTAAATGATAAAAATAAATTCTAAATATAATTTAAAACCACTCAAATTCATTATTTATCACTATTAATTACTTCTATTAAAAAATTTGTTTTTATTTAAAATTTAGTAATTTTCACTATTCGTCAAAATATGAAAGTTATCCGAAAGGTACCAAAATTTCATCCTTGGCTAATTTAGATATTCCGAATCCAAAAATGAAGTCCATTTTGAGAGATAAAATTTATAAAATTTTAAAAAGTGGGTATTACTATTCATAATGGCTAGTTTGATTGGCCGTGGTGTGTGTTAGAACTCGAAGTTGCGTACAACACACGCTATTGTATTATTTATAGAGAAGCGTAACATGGAAGAATGGGGTGTTACATTCTCCCATCATTCAGTAAATTTCTTTCTCTCAATTTATGCTGGGTATTGGAATCATGGGGTTGACATTTCAAAATATCTTAGTTGAAATCCCACATCGAAAAATGGATTAATGAGACCTCTATTGAAAATAAAGAGTGGTAAGTATGAAGGTTACTGAAAATAATACATACTAGGGTTCCATGTATGAAAATATGGATATTGTGGATAAATACAACCATCAACATCTGATGGAGAGTGGTAGAGAACATGGATTTGAAAAGGCCAATAATCCCAAAGCCATAAATTTTTGATGATCTAAGGTACCATCTAGGACAACATTTTTGTTCTAATTTTCTTTTCTTAATGTTGAGGAATTTATTTATGAGATTGGATAAGATCATAAGGAGATATAATTACTTTATAATTATAGTTTTATCTATTAATAAATTTCTACAAAAACTCATCTTTCACCCCCAAAACAGAATACAACTCAAAAATACTCTATTTATCCAAATCATATAGGGTTCCAAATAAAATGAACTTATAATTCACATATCAGAAATTTTAAAAAAGAAACTACATTATACCATCCAGGAACATCATGTAATCGAGCAGTAAGTGATAAATCCAAATTACACTATGGTTTTGGGATCGATTCCCACAGCTTTGTCCGATGCGACGGGTCGTCACACGGTCTACGTGTTGTCCTTTTATAAAAATCCAAAAATAAACTTTCTAACTTAATCCCTTAAAACCATTAGACTTATCCAAAATACTTCTGTAAACTCTTAGTCCAAAATTTATATGAAAGGTAAACATAATGTAGATCTTTTTTACCCCGTAATATCATGTGAATACCTTCATCATGTATTTTTTTAAAACACAGAAACATCCTGAATTACCATAAAACATTATTGATTGCATTCATGCTCCCTTATTCCTTATAGAATACTGGATATACTTCATCCATCCAAAAATTTTGTAAACTCCAACAATGATGGAATATACAAATCTTTAATCAGTTTCAAGGAAGTCAAGAATATCCAATATAATTTACCTGAATCAACCATATCTTATTCCAAAATCAGTACCTCAATCTAAGGACCATATTAAGGTTTATCATTCCTTCAACCATGTAATTTCCAAAAAGATTAACTTGCTACAGAGTAAATTTTCTTAGTACCATAAAATATCAAATCCTCAATGAAATAGTACTCCAGTAAAATACTTATTTATTTCCAGTACGTCATTGATACAACACTTCAATGAAATAATTACAAAATAAAAAAATAATAACACTACTCATTCCTCTTCATCTGTGGTAGTATCATAACTTGATTATTATCCAAGAGAATCATTTGCCGCATAGTCTGATGACTGGTACATTGGTTCGCGTAGTGTCCAAACTCCTTGCAGATGAAGCATTGTACATTTGAAACCTTTTTCTTACCCTTGCAGTCACGTAATTGGTGTCCTTTTTCACCACACTTATAACATACTCCCATTCCCTTCAATAGTTTTCCAAGGTGATTCTTTCCACAGTTATCACATATGGTAAAATCCTTCTTTACCTTCTTCCCTTTATCTTTCCTTCTCTCTACCAACCTTTTTTTCTCTGGATTCCCTTCAAAGCCATATGACTCTGAGAATTCTTTACTTATCTTATCAACACATGATATTATTTCTTCATATGATGATAATACATGGGAGACTATTTCCCTTCTAAATTCTATCTTAGGACCAAGAAAGATATGATCCTTCTTACTCTTTGGATCATGTGTATTACTAGAGTTCTCATTCATTCTATTGGGCACCATTTCTAAACAATGGCATACACAATATTAGTTTATGAATAGAAATACCTAATTTATAACTTGTAAAACACTTGACATAAATTAAACAGTTTATGGATATAATACATAATCATAAAAATGACTTCTTTGAGGAAGTATATACTCATAAACCCTTCATAAAGGTTTGTAATGAAAATGAAAATTATCTTAAGAATATCCTCCAGGAGTTTCGTAACTAAGAGTGAAGCAAGGCCCATTGTTGTGCACTAGTTCTCGTTTGAGTCTAGCTCAAAGTGGTGTTTTCGGGTTTTACCCCTAGGTACATCTGTGCCAGAGCTGCTTCTACCTGGTCGTATGCAGATAGAGATGTATTCCTCAGAAAACTCACAAAATCTCTACAATATCAAAATTCTAGGAAGTTCTTCTCTACTAATCCTAAAGTTATATATTAGGGCTATGTGCTCTAATCAAAGTTTTTCTAAATCTAGATTCCAAGGTTATTGCTAAACCTCCTCTAATACCAACTGTAACACCCCGACCCTCGTTAACCAGAGTCGGTGCATTACTACATAACATTGGCATGATTACAAGGAATCAAGTCCTGAAGGAATGATCGATTTAGCATTCTTGGAAAATAGATTACATACATTAACATTAAATTACAATTTCAAACATAAAACACATCATAAAGAGTTTTTGATAATGCCATTATTACCTTCAGCCTAAACCTACATATCAATCACAATACACTTCTTGGAATCTTGGGAAAAATAAAACATAGAAATAGGCGAGCTCAAACGCTCAGTAAGGGTAAGCAATATAGCGATAAATGACGTAAATATTAAGCATGGTGAATAATTGAAACTAAATTAATTTACCAATAATAAACATGAATACTTTTATGGAAATAATATGAGTTGAGTAAATAATTCCATAATAAAACGTAATCATTGGTAATCTACTAGTCGAATAACCACATGAACCATCAATATTATTTCCATAATCAGGGAATTTATAATCCCATACATTCTAAAATTTTTTGTCAAGGACTAGGCCAAGACGTCTAAAAATGATTAAGGCCTCTTCCAAAACCATATATCAAAATGGGAAAGGGCTTCGGCCAATTCCACATCTATTTGTCTCATGAGACCAACCGATATAATTTTTTTAGAAGATACATACATTTAAAATTGCTCAAATATACTCCAGTTTTTTTCTGAAAACATTATGCAAGATTCTAAAAACAAAATAACTATTTCTGAGACTACTCGACTAATTATAGGCCATGATGGGTCCACACCCAATCCCTTCATGTCTACCACACTCGAGAGTCAGTTTTTCTAAAAACATTTTTCATCTTGTGTTAAATACGTATACATTTTCACTGGATTTTCATATTTTTGAGAGAAATATCTCTTTTTCATGAAATCATTTAAAAGTCACACAATTTAGAAAATAAGTCATTTAATGACATTTTTGAATCAAAGTTTCCCATACCACTTTGTAACTTTTGAAAGGAATTAACATTTTGAAAACATTCATGTCCATATAAATATATCCTTAAAAATCATTTCGAAGACATAGACATTAATGAAGAAAGATTTTGAGGAATAAATATTTAAAACATTTGAAATGATGTTTTAGTAAAAATTCCCATAAAATAATCCCTTTGAATACTATTTCATAAAACATGAACATGGATAATAAATATGTCCCAGTAGATACTTATGTAAAACCTACCTTGGATAATAACGAGACTGTGAAATTAACCCTTACCAATTTGGTAACATATGAAAAATACACCCTATGAAAGAGGTATCATACAATGAGTATGTGAATAAACATAAATTAAATTTTATTACATAAAGAATACAATTATGGTCAGTACATACACCACACAAAAGTTAATAGTGGCAATATGGCATGAATCTCACGAGAATAAGGAGTGAGATGAAAACCCCTTACCAATTTGGTAACATACGAAACATACACCACATGAAAGAGGTATCATACTATGAATATCTAAATACACATATATTAAATTTTATTACACAAATAATACAATTAAGGGCAGTACATACACCACACAAAAGGTAATGGTGGCAATAAGGCATAAATCTCAGTGGAATAAGGAGTGAGATGAAAACCCCTTACCTTGTACTTTTCCTTTTTCGAGGGTAGGTTAATCTTTTTTATAATGGTTAAATGATTTTCATTAAATTTTACAAGAATAATATACATTAATATGATATCATATATGATCTTTTAAAATTTCTTTGTTAATAATATCTTAGTATTATCGTTGTTTCAGGTGTTAAGTTACTCGTTTTATTTTATATGTTTTGTTACATGAGCCATGTTTGTTATGGATAGGTTGTATCTTATACATATCCAGAATGATACCAAGTCCTTAAATATTATTTTAAATCATAAAATGAGAATTAGACTTGAATGGATACGATGGGAAATGAATCTCATCGCGTTCGTGGAGACGATAGTCCGTACGTACGCACGAACGCTACTTCCATTTCATTTTTCATTTTAAAAGGAATCAAAACCAAATAATAAATAGGTATATTATTATTACGGTATAATATAATATCTTATTTTTTTTACTTATGTTCATTAATACCATCCTTTATATGATCCATGTATGGTATAGATGAGTCATATCACTTTGAGGGGGCGGTAGTCCGCACTTCCTCAAATAAAATTATCGTATATATATATACAACATGAAACGAATAATGGTATTATATAAAATTGAATTACATAAGATTATATATAAAATTATTATAATTAATATCATATTTAATTATAGTTCCATCATAATTGCCGCCATGATCATTTCATGAGGCGTTTGGTTGCAATCCACATAAACATTATGTTCTTCACCCATTAAGTAGAGGTGTGTGTATGTGTAGTTATAATACTTCTCATAACAATATCCTAGTATATATAGGATACTGTATTTTTACAAAAGAAAATAATGAGAAGATTTTAGGGGTTGGAGAATTAAAATAAAAGAAAAGAAGCTAAGAAAAATTGTTACCTTTAATTGGGGTAACTCCCTTTGGTTTGAACAAAAAAGGACCCTTGAAGTGCCTTATCCCTAAGGTGAGGCTTCTAGGAGGAGGAGATGGATGTAGGGAGATTAATTGGGCAGAGGTTGGATGATCCAAAAGTCTTGAGAGGTGTAAGGAATTAGTTAGAAGTGGTGTCTTTTTATAAGGGGGGGAGGGGCTCTTTAGAAAAAACATAAAGTATTATTTTATAATAAATTAATATTCAGTTTATAATGGCTTAAAAGTGGATTATTCAAAGAATAAGGTGGAGATGGGTCGAAATCCTTTCAACCAATATATTTTTGATAGGTTTGGGTCATTATATTAACCTTATCTTTTAGTTTTAACTCTTGGTTAATTAGTTTGACACTTACCATGTCACTTTGTATTTTTATAATATATAGTTAATAAACGTACTATATACCTCCAAGAGACCCCCAATTGGTCCATTAATGATACAACTATGATGATAAAAGTCCTTTGGGAGAACCAGAGATTTTTAATAATTTAATATCAATTAATAATATAATATTTGTTTTAAAAACTCTTTTATGTCAATTTTGACACTATTAGGTATTTTGTTTTTGTAAAAGTCATCAAAACTTAATTACTTCAAAAAATATACATTGAATAATCCCTAACATGTCATATTCACCTAGAAATTTTTTTTATGTCATGAAAACTTTGAAATTATATTTATTTTAATATTTATATTACCATTTATTTCATTCTTTCATTAATAAGGTAATTACTGCATCGTCATTGTGTCATAAATAAATTTAATTATTTAATGTCTAAAAATTATAATTAAAATACCATTACGTAGGAAATCATTTCATATTTCAAATGAATATTTATAATTGAATTTATCTTATGTATAAACCTATATTAAAAATGTTTTAGTTATTAAACATTGAATTTAACTCTTTTAACTCTTCTTTGAATTAAATAATAATAAATGTCCTAATCTAATCCAAGTGGATCTAAAGGGTCATATTTTATTCCCAATGTTGTTTTTGGTCGAATTAAACTTATAAAATAGAATGAGGACATGTTTTAGGGTAATAATAATATCATTTTTACCTTTAATTACCCTATTTACTTTTTACCATGGTTAATAAAAGTAAAAAGTTACTATTCAAGAAAAATTATTTTTATCTTATTGAACCAAATTTTACTCCCTGATATTAACCGTGTCTCTCGGATTTTCAAAATTCCACTCACAGAAGTGGTAAAATTAAGTTTTATGTGAATTTACAAATTCTCCTAGGAGGTGGGTAAAAGACAGTGAAAAGTTCAATAAACTTTTTATATATTTAAAATTATTATAAACTGACTCTAATGAATTACATTGAAATTATATAGGTGTTATGTATCTATTTTGACCTAAAATAAATTAAAATAATATAAATAATTATTTAAATAAAAATCCGGTTTTAAACAGTATCTTAGTGTTTTTCACTATTTATCAAAAATTGAAAGTTTTCAAAAAAATACAAAAAAATTACCCTAAGCTAATTTTGATTCGAAGAATTGAATAATGAATTATATTTAACCAAATTAAAAACATAGAAGTTTCATTTATTAATTTAAAATTAATTTCTACTGTTAAAACAAAATGCGTGTTTTTAAGAAACAATAACTATCAAAAGATTGACAATTGTTTATGTCCGGTTTAAATGTAAAATTATGTCCAATGACCAAAATTGGATTTAATGGTAAAAATATATTCTAAATATAATTTCAAACCACTAAAACTAAATATTTATCACTATAAATTATTTCAATTAGAAAAGTTGTTTTTAATTAAAATTTAGTAATTTTTACTATTCATCAAAATATGAAATTTATCTAAAAAGTACCAAAATTTCATCCTTGGATAATTTCGATATTCCGAATCCAAAAATGAAGTCCATTTTGAGAGATAAATTTTAAAAAAAATTCAAAAAGTGGGTATTACTATTCATAACAGCTACTTTGATTGGTCGTGGTGTGTGTTAGAATTCGAAGTTGCGTACAACACATGCTTCTGTACTATTTAAAGAGAAGCATAACATGGAAGCATTGGGTGTTACTTTCTCCCCTCCTTCAATAAATTGTGTCCTTACAATTTATGATTGGTATTAGAATCTTGGGGTTGACATTTCAAAATATCATAGTTGAAATCCCACATCAAAAAATGGATTAATGAGGCCTCTATTGAAAATAAAGTGTGGTAAGTATGAAGGATACCGAAAATAATACATACTGGGGTTCCGTGTAGAAAAATATGGATATGGAGGATAAATATAGCCATCAATATCTGATGGAGAGTGGTAGAGAACATGGCTTTGAAAAGGCCAATAATCACAAATCCATAAATTTTTTATGATCTAAGGTACCATCTTGAACAAAATTTTTGTTCTAATTTCCTTTTCTTAATGTTGAGGAATTTATTATGATATTGGATAAGAACATAAGGAGATATACTTACTTTATAATTAGAGTTTTATCCATTAATAAATTTCTACCACAAACTCATCTTTCGCCCCAAAACATAATACAACTGAAAAATACTCTATTTTTCATTATCGTATAGGGTTCCAAATATAATGAATTTATAATTCACATATCAGACCTTTTAAAAACGAAACTACACTATACTATCCAAGAACTTCACGTAGTCCAGTGGTAGGAAATAAATCCAAATTGCACTATAGTTGTGGGTTCGATTCCCGCAGCATTGTCCGACACGACGGGTCGTCACATGGTCTGCGTGTTGTCCTTTATAAAAATCCAAAAATAACCTTTCCAACTTAGTCAGTTCAAACCATTAGACATATTCAAAATACTTCTGTAAAATCTTAGTCTGAAATTTATATGAAAGGTAAACATAATGTATATCAATTTTACCCCGTAATAGCATATGAATACCTCCATCATGTATTCTTTTAAAACACTGAAACATCCTAAATTACCATAAAACATTATTGATTACATTCATGCTCCCTTATTCCTTATAGAATAATGGATATACTTCATCCATCCAAAAATGTTGTAAACTCCAACAATGATAGAATATACAAATCTTTAATCTATTTCAAGGTAGTCAATAATATCCAATATAGTTTACCCGAATCAACCATATG
Source organism: Viscum album (assembly GCA_963277665.1). Classification (NCBI taxonomy): domain Eukaryota; kingdom Viridiplantae; phylum Streptophyta; class Magnoliopsida; order Santalales; family Viscaceae; genus Viscum; species Viscum album. The sequence continues at coordinate 441,084,359 of OY728158.1, forward strand.
TTATTCCAAAATCAGTACCTCCATATGAGGACCATATTAAGGTTTATCTTTCCTTCAATGACGTAATTTCCAAAAAGTTTAACTCACTATAGAGTCACTTTTATTAGTACCATAAAATCTCAAATCCTCAATGAAATAGTACTGTAGTACAATCCTTATTTCTTTCCAGTACATCATTAATACAACACTTCAATGAAATAATTACAAAATAAAAACATAATAACACTAGTCATTCCTCTTCATCTGTGGTAGTATCATAACTTGATTATTATCCAATAGAATCATTTGCGGCAGAGTCTGATGACTGGGACATTGGTTTGTGTAGTGTCCAAACTCCTTGTAGATGAAGCATTGTACATTTGAAACCTTTTTCTTACCGTTGCAGTCATGTAATTGGTGTCTTTTTTCTCCACACTTATAACATACTCCCATTCCCTTAATGCATTTTCCAAGGATATTCTTTCCATAGTTATCACATATGGGAAAATACTTCTTTACATTCTTTCCTTTATCTTTCCTTCTCTCTACAATCCTTTTCTTCTCTGGATTCCCTTTAAATTCATAGGACTCTGAGAATTATTTACTTATCTTATCAACACATGATATTATTTCTTCATATGATGATAATACATGGGAGAATATTTCCCTTATAAATTTTAGCTTAGGACCATGTAAGATATGATCCATCTTACTCTTTGGATCATGTGTATTACTAGAGTTCCCATTCCTTCTACTGGGTGCCATTTCTAAACAATGGAATACACAAGATTAGTTTATGAATAGAAATACCTAATCCCGAACTTGTAAAACACTTGACATAAATTAAACAGTTTATGGATATAATCCATAATATAAAAATGTCTTCTTTGAGAAAGTATATACTCATAAACCCTTCATAATGGTTTGTAATGAAAATGAGAATTATCCAAAGCATATACCTTGGGAGTGTCGTAACCAAGAGTGAAGCAAGGCCCATTTTCATGCACCAGTTCCAGTTTGAGTCGAGATCACAGTGGTGTTTTTGGGTTTTACCCCTAGGTACATTTGTGCCAGAGCTGCCTCTATCTACTCATATCCAGATAGAGATGTGTTGCTCAGAAAACTCACAAAATCTCTACAATATCAAAATTCTAGGAAGTTCTTATCAACTAATCCTCAAATTCTATCTTAGGGCTATGTGCTCTAATTATATTTTATCTAAATCTAGATTCCCAAGTTATTCCTAAACTTCCTCTGATAACAACTATTACACCCCGACCCCAGTTACCCAGAGTTGGTGCATTATTACATAACATTGGCTTGATTACAAGGAATCAAGTCCCGAAGGACCGATCTGTTTAGCAGTCTTGGAAAATAAATTACCTACATTAACATTACATTACAATTTCAAACATAAAACAAACCATAAATAGTTCTTTCATAACGCCATTATTCCCTTTATCCTAAACCGGCATATCAATCATAATAAACTTCTTGGAATCTTGGGAAAAATAAAACATAGAAAGGGGTGAGCTCAAATGCTCAGTAAGGGTAAGCAATACAACGGTAAATGACATAAATATTAAGAATGGTGAATAATTGAAACCACATACCTTTACCAATAATAAACGTGAATACTTTTATGGAAAGAATATGAGTTGAGTAAATAATGCTATAATAAAACAGAATCATTGGTATTCTAATATTCAAATAACCACATGAACCATCAATATTATTTCCATAATGAGGGAATGTATAATGCATACATTCTAAAACATTTTTTCAAGACTTTGGCCAAGATGTCTAAAAATGATTTAAGCCTCGGCCAAAACCATTTATCAAAATGGGAAAGGGCCTCGGCCAATTCCACATCTAGTTGTCTCATGAGATCTACCGATGCAACTTTTTTAAAAGATACGTATATTTAAATTTATCAAATATACTCCAGTGTTTTTCTGAAAACATTATGAAAGCTTCTGAAAACAAAATAACTAATTATGAGACTGCTCGACTAATTACAGGCCATGATGGGTCCACGCCCAATCCCTTCCTGTCTACCACACTCGAGATTCAGGTTTTCTGAAATCAATTTTAAGCTTGCGTTAAATACGTATACATTTGCACTGGATTTTCATATTTTTTTGAGAAATATCTCTTTTTCCTGAAATAATTTAAACGTCACAAAATTTCGAAAATAAGTCATTTAAAGACATTTTTTAATCAAATTTTCCATACCACTTTGAAACTTTTGAATGGAATTAACATTTTAAAAATAGTCATGTCCATATAAATAAATCCTTAAAAACCATTTCGAAGACATGGTCTTTAATGAAGAAAGATTTAGAAGAATAAATATTTAAAAGATTTGAAATGATGTTTTTTAAAAATTCCATTAAAATAATCCCTTTGAAAACTCTTCCATAAAACATGAACATGGATAATAAATTTGTCCCGATAGATACGTACGTAAAAACAACCTCGGATAATAAAGAGATTGTGAAATTAACCCTTACCAATTTGGTAACTTACGAAACATACACCCCATGAAAGAGGTATCACACAATGAATATGTAAATACAAACAAATTAAATTTTATTACATAAAGAATACAATTATGGGCAGTACATACATCACACAAAATGTAATAGGGGCAATATGACATGAATCTCACGGGAATAAGGAGTGAGATTAGAACCCCTTACCAATTTGGTAACATACAAAAAATACACCACATGAAAGAGGTATCATACTATGAATATGTAAATACACATAAATTAAAGTTTATTACACAATAATACAATTAAGGGTAGTACATACACCACACAAAAGGAAATGGTGGCAATAAGGCATAAATCTCACTGGAATAAGGAGTGAGATGAAAACCCCTTACCTTGTACTTTTCCTTTTTCGAGGGTAGGTTAATCTCTTGTATAATGGTTAAATGATTTTCATTAAATTTTAAAATAATAATATACATTAATATGATATCATATATGATCTTTTATCATTTCTTTGTTGATAATATCTTAGTATTATCCTTGTTTCGGGTGTTAACTTACTCGTTTTATTTTATATGTTTTGTTACATGAGTCTTGTTTGTTATGGATAGGTTGTATCTTATACATATCCAGAATGATACCAAGTCCTTAAATATTATTTTTAATCATAAAATGAGAATTATAATTGAATGTATACGATGGGGAATGAATCTCATCGCGTTCGTGGAGATGGTAGTCCGTACGTACGCACGAATGCTACTTCCATTAAATTTTTCATTTTAAAAGGAATCAAAACCAAATAATTCATAGGTATATTATTATTACAGTATAATATAATATCTTATTTTTTTCCTTATGTTCATTAATACCATCCTTTATATGTTCCATGTATGGTATAGATGAGTCATATCACTTTGAGGGGGCGGTAGTCCGCACTTCCTCAAATGAAATTATCGTATATATATACAACATGAAACAAATAATGGTATTCTATAAAATTGAATTACAGATGATTATATATAAAATTATTATAATTAATATAATATTTAATTATAGTTCCATCAGAATGGCCACCATGAGAGGCGGTAGGAGATAATTGAACAATCATCGTTTCGTTAGGCGTTTGGTTGCCATCCACATAAACATTATGTTCTTCACCCATTAAGTGGAGGTGTGTGTAAGTGTAGTTATAATAATTCTCATAAAAATATCCTAGTATATTTAGGATACTTGTTTTTTTACAAAAGAAAATAATGAGAAGATTTTAGGGGTTGGAGATGTAAAATAAAAGAAAAGAAGCTTAGAGAAATCGTTACCTTTAATTGGGGTAACTCCCTTTGGTTTGAACAAAAAAGGACTCTTGAAGTGCCTTATCTCTAATGTGATGCTTCTAGGAGGAGGAGAGGGATGTAGGGAGCTGAATTAGGTAGAGTTTGGACGATCCAAAAGGCTTGAGAGGTGTGAGGAATTAGTTATAAGTGGTGTCCTTTTATAAGGGGGGGAGGCGCTCTTTAGAAAAAACATAAAGTATTATTTTATAATAAATTCATATTCGGTTTCTAATGGCTCCAAAGTGGATTATCAAAAGAGTAAGGTGGGTAAGGGTCGAAATCCTTTCAACCAATATATATTTGACATTTTTGGGTCATTATATTAACCTTATCTTTTAGTTTTAACTCTTGGTTAATTAGTTTGACACATACCATGTCACTTTGTATTTTTATATTATATAGTTAATAAACCTACTATATACCTCCAAGAGACCCCCAGGTGGTCCATTAATGGTACAACTATGATGATAAAAGTCCTTTGGCCAAACCACAGATTTTTAGGAATTTTATATCAATTAATATAATATAATATTTGTTTTAAAAACTCTTTTATGTCAATTTTGACACAACTAGGTATTTTGTTTTTTTAAAAGTCTTAAAAACATAATTAGTTCAAAAAAGATACATTTAATCATCCCCAACATGTCATATTCACCTAGAAATTTTTTTGATGTCTTGAAAACTTTGAAATTATATTTATTTTAATATTTATATTACCATTTATTTCATTCGTTCATTAATAAGCTAATTAGTGCATCATCATTGTGTCATAAATAAATTTAATTATTTAATTTCTAAAAATTATAATTAAAATACAATTACGTAGGAAATATTTTTTGATTTCAATTGAATATTTATAATTTAATTTATCTTATGTATAACCCTATATTAAAAATGTTTTAGTTATTAAACATTTAATTTAACTCTTTTAACTCTTCTTTGAGTTAAATAATAATAAATGTCCTAATATAATCTAAGTGGATCTAAAGGGTCATATTTCATTCCTAAGGTTTTTTTGTTCTAATTAAACTTATACAATATAATGGGGACATGTGTTAGTGTAATAATAATATCATTTTTACCCTTAATTACCCTATTTACTTTTTACCGTGGTTAATAAAAGTAAAAAGTTACTATTCAGGAAAAATTATTTTTATCTTATTGAACCACATTTTACTCCTTGATATTAACCATGTCTCTCGGAGTTTCATAATTCCACTCACAGGAGCGGTAAAATTAAGTTTTTTGTGAATTTACAAATTCTTCTAGGAGGTGGGTAAAAGATAGTGAAAAGTTCAATAAAATTTTTATATATCTAAAATTATTATAAACTGACTCTAATTAATTACATTGAAATTATATAGGTGTTATGTATCTATTTTTACCTAAAATAAATTTAAATAATATATATAATTATTTAAATAAAAATTTGGTTTTAAACAGTAACTTAGTGTTTTTCACTATTTATAAAAAATTGAATGTTTTCAAAAAAATACAAAAAATTACCCTAAGCTAATTTTGATTTGAAGAATTAAATAATGATTTCTATTTTACCAAATTAAAAACATAGAAGTTTCATTGATTATTTTAAATTAATTGTCACTGTTAAAACAAAATGAGTGTTTTTAAGAAACAATAACTATCAAAAGATTGACACTTGTTTATGTTCGGATTAAATGAAAAAATATGTCCAATGACCAAAATTGGATTAAATGGTAAAAATATATTCTAAATATAATTTAAAACCACTCAAACTCATTATTTATCACTATAAATTATTTCAATTAGAAAAGTTGTTTTTAATTAAAATTTAGTAATTTTCACTATTCGTCAAAATATGAAATTTATCTGAAAAGTACCAAAATTTCATCCTTGGATAATTTCGATATTCCGAATCTAAAAATGAAGTCCATTTTGAGAGATAAAATTTATAAAATTTATAAAATTTTAAAAGGTGGGTATTACTATTCATAACGGCTACTTTGATTGGTCGTGGTGTGTATTAGAACTCGAAGTTGCGTACAACACATGCTACTGTATTATTTAAAGAGAAGTGTAACATGGATGCATGAGGTGTTACTTTCTCCCCTCCTTCAATAAATTGTGTCCTCGCAATTTATGATCAGTATTAGAATCTTGGGGTTGACATTTCAAAATATCATAGTTGAAATCCCACAAAGAAAAATGGATTAATGAGGCCTCTATTGAAAATAAAGTGTGGTAAGTATAAAGGTTACCGAAAATAATACATACTAGGGTTCCATGTTGGAAAATATGGATATGGAGGAGAAATCTATCCATTAATAGCTGATGAAGAGTGGTAGAGAACATGGCTTTGAAAAGGCCAATAATCCCAAAGACATAAATTTGTGATGATCTAAGGTACCATCTAGGACAACATTTTTGTTCTAATTTTATTTTCTTAATGTTGAGGAATTTTTTATGAGATTCGATAATATCATAAGGAGATATACTTACTTTATAATTATAGTTTTATCCATTAATAAATTTCTACCACAAACTCATCTTTCACCCCAAAACATAATACAACTCAAAAATACTCTATTTATCATAATCTTATAGGGTTCCAAATATAATGAATTTATAATTCACATATCAGACCTTTTAAAAAAGAAACTACACTATACCATCCAGGAACTTCACATAGTCTATTGGTAGGCGATAAATCCAAATTGGACTATGGTTGTGGGTTCGATTCCCGCAGCTTTGTCCGATGTGACGGGTCGTCACACGGTCTGCGTGTTGTCCTTTATAAAAATCCAAAAATAACCTTTCCAACTTAGTCCATTCAAACCATTAGATGTATCCAAAATACTTCTGCAAACTCTTAGTCCGAAATTTATATGAAAGGTAAACATAAAGTAGATCATTTTTACCCCGTAATAGCATATGAATACCTTCATCATGTATTCTTTTAAAACACTGAAATATCCTGAATTACCATAAAACATTATTGATTACATTCGTGCAAACTTATTCCTTATAGAATACTGGATATACTTCATCCATCAAAAAATGTTGTAAACTCCAACAATGATGGAATATACAAATATTTAATTAGTTTCAAGGCAGTCAAGAATATCCAATATAATTTACCCGAATCAACCATATGTTATTCCAAAATCAGTACCTAAATATGAGGACCATATTAAGGTTTATCTTTCCTTCAACAATGTAATTTCCAAAATGTTTAAATCACTGTAGAGTCACTTTTATTAGTACCATAAAATCTCAAATCCTCAATGAAATAGTATTGTAGTACAATCCTTATTTATTTCCAGTACATCATTGATACAACACTTCAATGAAATAATTACAAAATAAAAACATAATAACACTATTCATTCCACTTCATCTGTAGTAGTATCATAACATGATTATTATCCAATAGTATCATTTGCGACACAGTCTGATGACTGGGACATTGGTTTGTGTAGTGTCCAAACTCCTTGTAGATGAAGCATTATACATTTGAAACCTTTTTCTTACCCTTGTAGTCACATAATTGGTGTCTTTTTTCTCCACACTTATAACATACTTCCATTACCTTAATTCATTTTCCAAGGAGATTCATTCCACAGTTATCACATATGGGAAAATCCTTCTTTACCTTCTTTCCTTTATCTTTCCTTCTCTCTACAATCCTTTTCTTCTCTGGATTCCATTTAAAGACATAAGACTCCTAGAATTCTTTACTTATCTTTTCAACACATGATATTATTTCTTCATATGATGATTATACATGGGAGACTATTTCCCTTATAAATTTTCACTTAGGACCATGAAAGATATGATCCATCTTACTCTTTGGATCCTGTGTATTACTAGAGTTCTCATTCCTTCTACTGGGCGCCATTTCTAAACAATGGAATACACCAGATTAGTTTATGAATAGAAATACCTAATCCCGAACTTGTAAAACACTTGACATAAATTAAACAGTTTATGGATATAATCCATAATCATAAAAATGTCTTCTTTGAGGAAGTATATACTCATAAACCCTTCATAATGGTTTGTAATGAGAATTAGAATTATCCAAAGCATATCCCTTGGGAGTTTCGTAACCAAGAGTGAAGCAAGTACCGTTGTCGTGCACCAGTTCCCGTTCGAGTCTAGATCAAAGTGGTGTTTTTGGGTTTTACCACTAGGTACATCTGTTCCAGAGCTTCCTCTACCTACTCGTATCCAGATAGAGATGTGTTTCTCAGAAAACTCACAAAATCTCTACAATATAAAAATTCTAGGAAGTTCTTATCAACTAATCCACAAATTCTATCTTAGGGTTATGTGCTCTAATTATAGTTTATCTAAATCTATATTCCAAGGTTATTCCTAAACTTCCTCTGATACCAACTATTACACCCTGACCCCAGTTACCCAGAGTTGGTGCATTATTACATAACATTGCCATGATTACGAGGAATCAAGTCCCAAAGGACTGATCGGTTTAGAAGTCTTGGAAAATAGATTACCTACATTAACATTACATTAAAATTTCAAACATAAAACACAACATAAAGAGTTCTTTGAGAACGCCATTATTCCCTTTAGCCTAAACCTGCATATCAATCATAATACACTTCTTGGAATCTTGGGAAAAATAAAACATAGAAAGGGGTGAGCTCAAATGCTCAGTAAGGGTAAGCAATACAACGGTAAATGACATAAATATTAAGCATGGTGAATAATTGAAACCACATGCCTTTACCAATAATAAACATGAATACTTTTATGGCAAGAATATGAGTTGAGTAAATAATGCTATAATAAAACAGAATCATTGGTATTCTAATAGTCGAATAACCACATGAACCATAAATATTATTTCTATAATGAGGGAATGTATAATTCCATACATTCTAAAACATTTTTTCAAGGCCTTGTCCAAGACGTCTAAAAATTATTTAAGCCTCGGCCAAAACCATATATCAAAATGGGAAAGGGCCTCGGCCAATTCCACATCTAGTTGTCTCATGAGATCTATCGATGCCATTTTTTTAAATGATACTTACATTTAAAATTTATCAAATATACTCCAGTGTTTTTCTGAAAACATTATGCAAGCTTCTGAAAACAAAATAACTAATTCTGAGGAAGCTCGACTAATTACAGGCCATGATGGGTCCACGCCCAATACCTTCCTGTCTACCACACTCGATAGTCTGGTTTTCTGAAAACATTTTTAAGCTTGTGTTAAATACGTATAGATTTGCACTGAATTATCATATTTTTTAGAGAAATATCTCTTTTTCATGAAATCATTTAACTCTCACACAATTTGGAAAATAAGTCATTTAAAGACATTTTTTAATTAATGTTTCCATACCACTTTGAAACTTTTGAAAGGAATTAACATTTTAAAAATCTTCATGTCCATATAAATAAATCCTTAAAAACCATTTCGAAGACATGGACTTTAATGAAAAAATATATAGAAGAATAAATATTTAAAACATTTGAAATGATGTTTTTGTAAAAATTCCGTTAAAATAATCCCATTGAAAACTCTTTCATAAAACATGAACATGGATAATAAATATGTCCTAGTAGATACGTTTGTAAAAACAACCTCGAATAATAAAGAGATTGTGAAATTAACCCTTACCAATTTGGTAACTTATGAAACATACAACCCATGAAAGAGGTATCATACAATGAATATGTAAATACACATAATTAAATTGTATTACATAAAGAATACAATTATGGGCATTACATACACCACACAAAAGGTAATAGTGGCAATATGGCATGAATGTCACGGGAATAAGGAGTGAGATGAAAACCCCTTACCAATTTGGTAACTTACGAAACATACACCACATGAAAGAGGTATCATACTATGAATATGTAAATACACATAAATTAAACTGTATTACACAAATAATCCAATTAGGGTCAGTACATACACCACACAAAAGGTAATGGTGGAAATAAAGCATAAATCTCACTGGATTAAGGAGTGAGATGAAAACCCCTTACCTTGTACTTTTCCTTTTTCAAGGGTAGAGTAATCTCCTGTATAATGGTTAAATGATTGTTATTAAATTATACAAGAATAATATACATTAATATGATATCATATATGATCTTTTAACATTGCTTTGTTAATAATATCTTAGTATTATTGTTGTTTGGGGTGTTAACTTACTCGTTTTATTTTATACGTTTTGTTACATGAGCCATGTTTGTTATGGATAGGTTGTATCTTATACATATCCAGAATTATACCAATTCCTTAAACATTATTTTTTATCATAAAATTAGAATTATACTTTAATGGATATGATGGGGAATGAATCTCATCGCGTTCGCGGAGACGGTAGTCCGTACGTACACAAGAACGCTACATCCATTTCATTTTTCATTTTAAAAGGAATCAAAACCAAAAAATACATAGGTATATTATTATTAAATTATAATATAATATCTTAAATTTGTTACTTATGTTCATTAATACCATCCTTTTTATGTTATATATATGGTATAGCTGAGTCATATCTCTTTGAGGGGCGGTAGTCCTCACTTCCTCAAATGAAATTATCGTATATATATATATACAACATGAAACGAATAATGGTATTCTATAAAATCAAATTACAGAATCTTATATATAAAATGATTATAATTAATATCGTATTTAATTATATTTTCATCATAATGGCTGCCATGAGAGGTGGTAGAAGATAATTGAACAATCATCGTTTCGTGAGGTGTTTGGTTGCCATCCACAGAAACATTATGTTCTTCACCCATTAAGTGGAGGTGTGTGTAAGTGTAGTTCTAATACTTCTCATAAAAATATCCTAGTATATTTAGGATACTGGTTTTGTTACAAAAGAAAATAATGAGAAGATTTTAGGGGTTGGAGAAGTAAAATAAAAGAAAAGAAGCTAAGAGAAATTGTTACCTTTAATCGGGATAACTCTCTTTGGTTTGAACCAAAAAGGACTCTTGATGTGGCTTCTCCCTAAAGTGAGGCTTCTAGTAGGAGGATAGGGATGTAGGGAACTTAATTGGTCTGAGTTTTGATGATCCAAAAGGCTTGAGAGGTGTGAGGAATTATTTAGAAGTGGTGTCCTTTTATAAGGGGGAAGAGGGGCTCTTTAGGAAAAACATAAAGTATTATTTTATAATATATTCATATTCGGTTTATAATGGCTCCAAAGTGGATTATTAAAAGACTAAGGTGGATATGGTTCTAAATCCTTTAAACCAATTGATTTTTGATAGGTTTGGGTCATTATTTTAACCTTATCTTTTAGTTTTAACACTTCATTAATTAGTTTGACACTTACCATGTCACTTTGTATTTTTATATTATATAGTTAATAAACATACTATATACCTCCAAGCGACCCCCAAGTGGTCCATTAATGATACAACTATCATGATACAATTCCTTTGGCCAAACATTTGATTTCTATGAATTTAATATCAATTAATAATATAATATTTATTTTAAAAACTCTTTTATGTCAATTTTGACACTTTTAGGTATTTTGTTTTTTTGAAAGTCAAAACAACTTAATTACTTCAAAAAAGATATATTGAGTCAGCCCTAACATGTCATATCCCCCTAGAAAATTCGTGGATGTCATAAAATCATTGAAATTATATTTATTTTAACTTTCGTATTACCATTTATTTGATTCTTTCATTAAAAAGGTAATTACTGCATCAACATTGTCTCATAAATAAATTTAATTATTTATTGTCTACAAATTATAATTAAAATAAAATTATGTAGTAAATCTTTTCAGATTTAAAATGAATATTTATAATTGAATTTATCTTATGTATAATCCTATATTAAAAATGTTTTAGTTATTAAACTTTGATTTTAACTCTTTTAACTCTTCTTTGAATTAAATAATAATAAATGTCCTAATCTAATCCAAGTCGATTTAAAGAGTCATATTTTATTCCTAAGGTTTTTTTGGTTGAATTAAAATTATAAAATAGAATTAGGACATGTTTTATAATAATAATAATATCATTTTACCCTTAATTACCCTATTTACTTTTTACCGTGGTAAATAAATGTAAAAAGTTACTATTCACAAAAAATTATTTTTATCTTATTGAACCACATTTTACTCCTCGATATTAACCATGTCTCTAGGATTTTCGAAATTCCACTCACAGAAGTGGTAAAAGTAAGTTTAATGTGAATTTACAAATTCTCCTAGGAGGTTGGTAAAAGACAGTGAAAAAGTTCAATAAAATTTTTATATATCTAAAATTATTATAAACTGACTCCAATGAATTACATTTAAATTATATAGGTGTTATGTATCTATTTTTATCTAAAATAAATTTAAATAATATAAACAATTATTTAAATAAATATCCTGTTTTAAACAGTAACTTAGTGTTTTCACTATTCATCAAATATTAAAAGTTTTCAAAAAAATACCAAAAATTTAACTTAAGCTAATTTGGATATTACAAATTCAATAATGAATTATATTTTAGCAAATTCAAAACATAGAAGTTTCATTTATTAATTGTATAATTAATTCCCATTGTTAAAATAAAATGCGTGTTTTTAAGAAACAATAACTATCAAAAGATTGACACTTGTTTATATTTGGTTTAAATGTAAAATTATGTCCAAGGACCAAAATTTGATTAAATGGTAAAAATATATTCTAAATATAATTTAAAACCACTCAAATTAATTATTTATCACTATTAATTATTTCGATTAAAAAAGTTTTTTTTAATTAAAATTTAGAAATTTTTACTATTCATCAAAATATGAAAGTTGTCCGAAAAGTACCAAAATTTCATCCTTGGCTAACTTTGATAATCCAAATCCAAAAATGAAGTCCATTTGGAGAGATAAAATTTATAAAATTTCAAAAAGTGGGTATTACTATTCATAACGGCTACTTTGATTGGTCGTGGTGTGTGTTAGAACTCGAAGTTGCGTACAACACACGCTACTGTATTATTTAAAGAGAAGAGTAACATGGAAGCTTGGGGTGTTACACTCTTGCTCCCTTCGCTCCTGGCCAGAAGATGTTTCCCCATAGATGTAACTGGACCTGGCCAACACGTTGCGGTCTCCCCGCGGTCTCACCGCGGCCACGCCGCAGTCACGACGTGGTCATGTCGTGGTAATGTCATGATTTCGCCATGCTCCAGGAAGACACCCTGTGATGGTTCTTAGTCCTGTCAGAATTCAATGTATGAAACCTTGATAGAGTTTTAGATACATTACTCATCCATAGTTAATGGGGAGGGAGGTAATGGCCGGAATGTTTCCTCGCTTCCTCCCGCTCCATTCGCTCCTAACCGAAAGATGATGCCCCGCGGATGACACTGGACTGGGCCAACATGTTGCAGCCTCACCATGGTCTCACCATGGTCACTCCGCAGTCACGCCGCAGTCACGCCGCGGTCACGCCGCAGTCACCCCGCGGTCACGCCGTTGTCTCACCGCGGTCTCGTCCCGGTCTCGCCGCGGTCTCGCCGCGGTCACGCTGTGGTCACGCCGTGGTCACGCCATGATTTGGCCCTGCTCTAGGATGACACCCCGCGACAGTTCGCAGTCTTGTCATAATTTGATGTATGATACCTAGATAGAGTTTTATATGCATTACCCATCAATAGTTAATGGGGAGGGAGGCGGAGATTGTATTGTAGCCCCGCTTCCTCCTGCTCCCTTCGCTCCTGGCCAGAAGATGCTACCCCGTGGATGTCGCTAGACCAGGCCAACACACCGCGGTCTATCTGTGGTCACTCCGCGGTCACGCCACGGTCACGCCACGGTTACGCCGTGGTCACACCACAGTCATGTCGCGGTAATGCCATGGTTTGGCCCTGCTCCAGGAAAAAACCCCGCGATGGTTCAATGTCCTGTCAGAATTCACTGTACAATACCTAGATAGAGTTTTAGATTCATTACCCATCCATAGATAATGGGGAGGGAGGCATCGATCGGAATGTTCCCCTGCATCCTCTCACTCCCTTTACTCCTAGCTCGAAGTTTTTGCCATGCGGATGTTGCCGGACCGGGCCAATTGGTTGCGGTCACGCCACGGTCACGCCGCAGTCACACTTTAGTTACGCCATGGTCACTCGCGGTGTGCCAGGTATCAATCTAATTGTCTCTCGTTTGTTTAAAATAGACATCATTTTAAGTAAAAACAACTGGAATATGAAAAACATACCAAATGTATTCGGATTGTGTTGATACTTTAGAAAAAAGATCCTTGGGTCGTATGTGACGTGTATAAGTCAACCCCGCCTCAGTCCGAGGCGCGCTGTAGCAGACACCACTCAAAGTGTCTCACTTTTATTTTAAATTGAAAACATTTTAATTAAAAACAACAACTCACATAAAAATACCAACCAAATGCATTCATATTATGTTGATACTTTATCAAAATGATTCATGAGTCATCTATGACGTGTATAAGTCAACCCCACCTCAATCTGGGGCATGGTGTGGCCGGTATAACTCCAAGTGTATGTATTTTGTTTAAAATGGACATCACTTTAAGTGAAAACAACAACTGACATACGGAAAACCGACCAAATGCATTCAGATTATGTTGAAACTTTAGGAAAATGATCCATGGACATATCTGATTCTTATGAGTCAACCCCACCACAATCCAAAGTGCGGTGTGGCCGACACCACTGAAAGTGTCTCTCATTTGATTAAAATGAACATCATTTTATGTGTAAACAAAAAATGACATACGGAAAACCAACCAAATGCATTCAGATTCTGTTGAAAATTTAGGACAACAATCCATGGGTCATATGTGACATGTACAAGTCAACTCCGCATCAATATGAGGTTGGGTGTGGCTGACACCACTCGAAGTGTCTCTCTTTTTAAAAAAAAATTGACAACATTTTAAGTGAAAACAACAACTAACATACGGAAAACTGACCAAATTCATTCATATTCTATTGAAACATTAGGAAAACTATCCATCAGTCATATGTGACGTGTAAAAGTAAACCCTTCCTCAATATGAGGTGTGGTTTGTCTGGTATCACTCTAACCGTTTCTCTTTGTTTTTATAATGGACATCATTTTATGTAAACAAACTGGCATATGGAAAACCGACCAAACATATTCGGATTCTGTTGATACATTAACACAATGATCCATGGGTCATATGTGACGTGTATGAGTCAACCCCACCTCAATCTGAGGTGCGGTGTGGCTGACACCACTCAAAGTGTCTCACCTTTCTTTGAAATGGAAAACATTTTAAGTGAAAATAACAACTGGCATACGGAAAACCGACAAAATGCATTCAGATTCTAGTGATACTTTATGAAAAATATTCATGAGTCATCTGTGACGTGTATGAGTCAATCCTGCCAGAATCCAGGGCACGGTTTGGCTGGTGTCACTCCAAGTCTTTGTCTTTTGTTTAAAATGGACATCACTTTAAGTGAAAACAACAACTAACATACGGAAAACCATTTAAATGCATTCAGATTCTGTTGAAACTTTAGGAAAACGATCCATGGGTCATATTTGAGGTGTATGAGTCAACCCCGCCTCAATAAAAAGTGTGGTGTGGCCGTTACCACTCAAAGTGTCTCTCTTTTATTTAAAATGAACATCATTTTATGTGAAAACAAAAAATGACATACGGAAAATTGAACAAATGCATTCAGATTCTATTGAAAATTTACGACAACGATCCATGGGACATATGTGACGTGTACGAGTCAAACCCACCACAATCTGAGGTGTGGTGTGGCTGACACCATTCAATGTGTCTATTTTGTTTAAAATGGACAACATTTTAAGTGAAAACAACAAGTGACATACGGAAAACCGACCAAATGAATTCAGATTCTCTTGAATATTTGGGAAAACGATCCATGTGTCATATGTGACATGTACAAGTCAACCCCGTCTTAATCCGAGGTACGGTGTGGCCTGTATCTCTCTAACCATCTCTCTTTTGTTTATAATGGACATCGTTTTATGTAAAAACAACTGGCATACGGAAAACCAACCAAACGTATTCTAATTCTATTTATACTTTAACACAATGATCCATGGGTCATATGTGATGTGTACGAGTCAACCCAACCTCAATATGAGGCGTGGTGTGGCCGAATCCACTCAAAGTGTCTCACCTTTCTTTGAAATGTAAAACATTTTAAATGAAAATAACAACTGGCATACGGAAAACCGACAAAACACATTAAGATTTTGTTGACACTTTATGAAAATGATTTATGAGTCATATGTGACATGTACGAGTCAACCCCGCCGGAATCTAGGGCATGGTGTGGAAGGTATCACTTATGTATGTCTTTTTTTTTAAATGGACATATTTTTAAGTAAAAACATCCAGTATATGGAAACCCGAACAAACGTATTCGGAATTTTATATGAAAAATAATTCATTTTGTATGTGTTATTGATCATTTTTTTCATTGGTGCAATAAGGAACGTGCCTTGGCAAGGGGCATGGCGAGGCCATAGCGCCTTGCCACTTACAAGGCAAGGCGACTTCGCTGAGGCGTGCCAATGGCACATGCCTCACTCGCCATTCCTTGAGGCGCTCGGGCGCCATTCTCTGTAAAGGCGCGCCTCACTCTCATCTTCCTTGTTGGGAGGTGACTGTGTTGGCAGGTAGAGAAGAAGATGATGTCGACGACGGCTGGGGTTTTGAGTGCGCGACAGATGAATCGTTGTAGCATTGATCGGGGTAGGAGGCAGAAAGGCATGAAAGGTGGAGATCAGGGTAGGAGGTGGAAATCACGGTACACCATGATGGAAATTGGGGCAGTCCTAATTTCTATTAAATGGACTATTTAATATACTAATAAAAAAACAAAGTAGACTAATTGTTTTTTGCAAGGAAAAACATAGCAGACTATAAAAACATTGTTGTGACATCACTCAAAGCAGAACCTATTAAAAAATATCTGTATGTATTTTAATTTGAATTTTTTTATTAAATTTAAGTTTTTTGAAATTTAAAATATTTTTCATAACTGTATATAATTAATTATTTGTGCATGCGCCTTAGTAGCACCTCGCATCGCACCTCATGCAGCATCCCCAAACGGTCTTTGTGCCTTATTGCGCCGTGAGCCTGTGACAATATTATATTTCGCTGCTTCAGTTCCTCTTGGCTTTAGGTGAACTTCATGGGAATGTATTATGGTTTCTTCAAGTCTACCCAAGGAATTAGACAAGGGGACCCTATCTCTCCATCACTGTTAATCATCATTCAGGATTTTTTTAGCCGGATCATCCAGAGGAGTATCAATAAGGGAGGCATTCTGTCGTATCATCGTCGATCAAGGGCCCCAGCAATTCCCCACCTTATGTTTTCCAATTATACCATCTTATTCTTGAATGTAAAGAGTGGATCAATATGAAGTCTGAACGGAGTGCTGGAGAAATACTGTCGTTGGAGTGGCCAGTCCATCAACAAGTGGAAAAATGATTTCTTTATCTCCCACAAGTGCTCCATCGAGAGAGTTCAAACTGTTAGTAGTCTTCTCGGCATCCAAAGGGGAAAGTTTTCTATGATCTATATAGGTGCGCCTGTCTCACCTGGGAGACTTCGGATTCGGGACTTTGACGGACTCTTCACCAAGGTTTCAGATAAAGTGTTTAACTAGAAAAATAAATTCTTATCCTTCGGCGAATTCATTTCCCTAGTGAACAACATTCTGGTGGACTCTCCGATTCATGGTCTGTCCTCCGTCAAAGATCCCATGGTCGTTATTAAATCGATTGATAGGATACTTTCCAATTTTATATTGGATCTGTTATCTGAGAGAAAGAAACACTGGGTAGCATGGGGGAAAATGGTGCGGCCAGTGAATGAAGGAGGCATAGAGGTCCACAACCTGGCAGAGACCCATTAATACAATCATGTGAGGCTTGCATGGAGTGTCTTGGAACAGTGTACCCTATGGGGGACAACCATGCATGCATACGTGACGTGCCTTAGCGCTCCGGGGGAGGAGCATCTTTATTCCCTTTGGTAGGTGATAGGGCCAATTGTTGAGATCCTTCGTCCCTTTTCGAGATGGGTGTTGCGGAAGGGAGAGATATCTTTCTGGATCAAGATTGGTGTCGCACAGTGCTGGGTTTCACTAGATTCCCAACTACGAATATTTCGCTCAAGGAGGCCAGCCTCTTTCCTAGCTTCACCAACTCGATTTTGGATAAGGAACAACAAAAGTGTTTTCAACTCATTGAGCTTAATGAAGAGGAGTACAATTGTGTGTTCACAGCCTCCTCCTCAAGCCTGTTATCGTCGAAGGATTTTTGCCGCATTGGTAATGGACAAGAGAAGAATGAGCTTATATGGGTGAAAAACATCCCCACCAAGATCAAATTCCTCACATGGAGGATTTGTACCAAAGGCCTCCCGACGGATGACAATATCCGTAGGTTTGGTATCCCCCTTTCGTCCAGGTGCGTATACTGTAGTATTCATAGTGAAGAGAGCACTGTCCATCTGTTCTTCGATAGTGATTGGGCACGCGAAGTCTAGAAAATCCTAGGGGACTTTGCGTTCCTTCCATCAGATGTTTCTATCCTTGCCTTTCTTAATATGTGGTTCCTTGGTTTTGAGGGAATAGGTCTGGAGAGGGTGGCCCGTGCAGTAGTGTCGCATGTGGGGTGTTGGATTATTTGGAAAGCTCGGAACAAATCAAAGCACGAGGGGGTGGGGGTTTCGGCTCGTGCCATTATTGTTTGGGTGAAAAATCTACTACTGGATCTGAACAAAGCTATAAGGACATGGAAGGCAGCCCCTATGTTTCGTCGGCTCCAAATGGGCTCCAATATGGACATGGCACCTAGAAGCAGGGAAAGAAATTGGATTCAATAGGGTCCTCCTTTGGTGGGTTTGAAAATTAATATAGATGTCTCTTGCGTCCAAGGGAACCTGCGTGGAGGAGTAGTACGTGACCATAATGGTTCAGTTTACCTCGCCTTCTCGGCCAGACTGGGCCAGGGGTCTTCTCTATAAGCGGAGGTGAAGGCAATTCTCACCAGGCTCAACCTTTGCGTGGAAAAGGGTCTCGCAATTTATGAAATCGAGACAGACTCCATTATTATGCAAAACTCATTAAAAGGTTACACCGAGTCTCCTTGGTCGATTAAATATGTCATAAGAAAATGTAGAAGTATGATTAATACTGGAGTGATTATTCTTTTACACCTAGAGAGAAGGGAACAAGGTCACTGATCACTTGGCCGTGGTGGACGTCAACAACATGGAGGAGGTGTTTCTTCACAATACAGGTAGTATCCAACCTAAGGGGATTGACTGTATCAAAGGGGATGCACTGGGTATTCATCACTTCAGACCATCCTTGGCCATCTTGGCTAGGGGGGGGGGCTTCCCCTGGGGCCTCTTCTGTGTTTCATGTTTTTCCCTTTACCTTCTGTTTTTTTTCTTTTTACTTTTCCCCTCTTGCAATAAAAAGTTACATGATGATGATGAGAATTCAATTATTAATTCTGTATTGCATAGGGTAATTGGGTTCATATACATGATTATAATTGTCTTACATTCCATGGTTATAAGAGTATCCTCTTTTTATGTTTTTTGTGTGCTATAGAAGGTGTTTTTTTCTGTTAATAGTGTATTCAGTTATATGTAATTGAGTGTGTAGTGGTTTTGTTGGTGTTTGTAGTTGACTGTGTAGGTGGTTTTGTTGGTGTTGAGTGTAGCAGGTGTTTTTTTGAGTATGCAGGTGTTTGTTCTATATTTCATGGTTTTGTTGAGTGTGAAAGAGTGGTTTTTGTTCTGTATTCCATGGTATTGTTGAGTGTGTAAGAGTGGTGTTTGTTCTGTATTCCATGGTTTTGTTGAGTGTGAATGAGTGTCTGGTCTGTAAATTCTAGCTTGAGTTCTGTATTTCACAGATATGTTTCGTGTGCATGAGTGGCTGGTCTACAAATTCTGGGTTGAGTGTGCATGGGTGGCTGGTCTGCAAATTCTAGTATAACACTATACCAATGGTTTAATAAAACCCTTGGTATAATGCTAAAACATGAAAAAGTACTTCCAATGGTTTAAAAACCATTGGGAATACTCATATTTCACACCGGCAGTAGTCAGTATTTCCCACAGTTTTCAAACCATTGGGAATACTCCTATTTAGCATCCCAGTATTGCCAACGGTTTTCAAATCGTTTGGAATACCCCTATTTCACACAGTATTACCAAAAGTTTAAAACCATTTGGAGTACTTTTATATACCAACGGTTTAAATAACCGTTGGGAAACTCTATGATTACATTGACTTTCCCAACGGTTGTACTAAAACCATTGGTAATGGGTTATCCCAATGCAACGGTTTGGAAGCCTTTACCAACGGTTTAAAACCGTTGGTAATGCCTTAGTTTCCAGTAGTGAACATCATTATATTTTCATAGTGTCTATACCTTCTATGAAATGCTATCTTGGTTATATCCTCATTCATGACCCTCAATTGATGATATCCAGAATGGAGGTTAGTCTTAGAAAAGTATTTACATCCATGAAGTTGATCATATAGGTCATAAAAATAGGGTATACATTACTTATTATTGATCATGATCTTCCTCAACTCTCTATATTCAATGCTGAGTTACATCGATCCATAATTAATTAGAACAAACAGAACATATGCACTCTAATGTGACACACATGGCCGAATAAATCACATAATAAGGTTTTAGTGTAATTTATTCTTCAATTCCTACAAATCAATTTGGGAAATTATATATAGAGGTTTTGAAATAGGTGTTCCACTAAGTTTGAGTCCCATTGATAACTCAACATAATGTTTATGGGTATGAAAAGGAAACTTGTCTGTAAACAAATCAAAAAAAATTTATGCAAGAGGCATATCATCGGTTATGAGTTTCTTCCCAACCATCAGACATAAATTTCACTTTTTAATAGAAATCAACTACTACATAATAGATGTGATTTCCATAAAAATTTCATGTTTTTTGTCACATTGATAAACAAGAAAAGGTTTGTTTGGAATATCAACTTTGACATTAATTATGCAGAAATATGTGTGGGTTTCTTATAGAGAAATCCAATCCAATCATAACATAAAATCAAATTAAACAAGATGAAGAATGAAATTATTCTCAAGATACACATTCCAGAAGAATCAATCAGATATCAATCAGACAATTGAGATAAAATCATAGAAACATTAAGTGTTTTCACTAATAATTATATATCTTATTATTTTTTTGAAATCATAAAACCCGTAGAAACACATAAGGTATTATTGAATGTGTATATCTATCATCAAGTAATAAGTTATTAGTTATAGAGTGTATGGTAGGTGAACAATTCCCCATATCATTATATTAACCTCATTATAAATTGACAAAAAATGATAATTTCATTATTTTTCCTTAGATTAGGAGTTTTCTAATGTTGATCACCATCATTACCATTACAATTTGGGAACTAGTTGGCATAATTCCCATATTACTTGAACTTGAATCATTGATGTGTGGGTGATTCATTATGTTGATATTTCACTCTATTGACATCATTAGATAAATTATTCCAACCACTTTAGTAATCTATTACTCAATGACTTTCCTTCTCACACTTAAAACATTTACTTGTCCCCTTAATACAATTTCATCTATGTTTCCATCCACACCTTGAGAATATAGGTATAATGGTCTTATTTTCCTTGTGGGTTATATAGTTTCTTTTTAATTTAATACTTATTCTCTTATTAAACAAATATGATTTATTGGTAAACAAAATTTTAATTTTTACATACATAGAATAAAAAAATTCTTAGCTACCAAAGTCAAAAATTGATAACTCCTTTTTTGATATTTTTTTAATCTGTTGAAGAATCGATTAAAGACAGTTTTAGGTTGGATGATAATACTATAAGGATACCTGAGAAATCCAATAAAATATTATTCATATGTACCAATATATTCTTAATATTTCTTCCTCATATCAAATAATTATATTTCCATTTTCATATAAATGATATTATCAAAGTACTTATTAAAAAATAAGATCATAAACTCTGCCCACTTTATGGATTCAATTTCATCTTGGTGTGTCGTATTATTGATTTGATTCCACCATTGATCCCCTTAACCTTCCAAAATAAAGATTTCCAAAAAAAATTCATGCACCTGACTCAAGAGAATGGAAAATATCGCCTTATTAGTACTGATTATTTTTTTTAGAAAAAAATGGATAATAAGAAGAACTTATAAAACTATGTGAGAATTTCCTTATGAATAATGAAACTGAAAATTATTCCAAATTTCTATTTTTTAAAATTTTAGCTTCTTTCATTTCCTCGGAATGTTTTATGATCATAGATACAATTGTTTTTACATATATAAAAAAAGTAGTTTCATTAGAGTTAAATCATTATATTTTCTATCACACTCATCATTAATTTGGTTCCTTCAGGCTCTATCTTTTCACTAAAACCAAAATTAATAGTGTTAGAAGCATTAATAGTAGTGGGAAACTACATAATCGTAAAAATCACTTATAGGATGTAAAAAAATTATACCTTAGTTTCATTCCATGATACCCTAGGTTTAACTAAGGTCACACATTATTATTATTTAAATCCTTCTTAATGGTTTACAAAGAGGGTGTGATTTACTAAATCAAATCCATCAATATTGTCAAATGAGGTTCACAGTGAGGCTCGTTGTCAAGAACTATTTAACACTTGATTCCAAGATAGTGTTCCTTTTTCAGAGTTATTACCCATAGTTGAATCAGTATATTGGATTATCTTATGAGAACTCACTACTGTTTTCTCATCCTATTTCAAATGTAATAACTAAAAAATTATCTGATATTAAAAATAACAAACTAAACTAACCATGCATATGTATTATATCATAATATAGGAATATTCATTATATAACCAAATAATCCACATAAAAATCCATTACATATAGTGTATTTAGAAATAGGTAAAATTTAAAAAAAAATCTATAAGTGAGTTCTGTAATCTCTAACCAAGATAATCATAACTATCACCCTTCCTAAATATATCATAAAAATAAATTTATTCCTAACTTTTGGAATTAAACCTAATAAATAGTGATCTTAGATGATCAATAAGGGTAAACAAGGGAGATCAGAAAATATAATGTGAGCATCATGTTTGATAACATTAAAAAACATTAAAATCCCATACCATTCAAATCAAATATTATTATCTTGAGTCGTGGAATAAATATTAAAATTTCATAAGACATAAATAATAAGGGAATCAAATAACACGAGCTATATGAGAATAAAATTAGAATAAGACATGGAATTATGGAAGTTAAATAAGAATAGAAAAAAATTTCCACAGTAGTCAAGGATTATTTCTATGGGAATAATAGTGTAGAGGGTTCACTCCAAAATCCATTATTGTAGTCAATGTTCCCTCAAAAGACTATAATGGTGGAAAAATTCCCTTAATGAACTGGGTTCACTCCTCATTCCATTCATGTTTACCTCATGATATTCTAATATTTACCTACTGAATTGGAGAGATATATATGTAACACATTTCACATAATTAATATAATATACAGGTGGTACACAATATCATAAAACATTCATTAGATCAGAACCCAAGATATTAAATGGGTTTTATAAATCATTAATCATATTAGATCCCATGAAAAGAAATGGGTTTCATTGAACAAATGATCCTTTTATAGAAAACGATAAGAATATTACATTTAAAATACTTTTTAAAAATTCATAGATGGGTAAAATAATAATTATCCCATTAGAAAAATTAATATTTTTGAAATGTTATTTATAAGACATTGATAACGATGAAAACACCTTTTGACTGAAGAGATAAATAAAGATGATTTTTCTTGAAAACAACTTTATGACTCTTGAGTGCATAATATGACTACAATTAATAGAAAACATGTATCTTCATGAAATAAGAATATGAGAATAAAATTCATGATTTTTTAAATAAATGTATAATAATATTTTTTCATCGAAAGAATAATCATAAAGATTCTCGATAAACAATGAGATAGTAACATCAAACTTTTCCAATTTGGTATCATTCAAGTCATATTCAACATAAAATAATAACATCAAATTAAACATTAAATGTCATGAAAATAAATATATTCTTATTATAACAAGTCAATGTGTTGGCATATACAACTCATTTAATAAGATGGGTTCGTAACATAATTTTTTTCCCAAAGAAAGAATTTTGAAACAAAAACCCTTACATTACGTATCTAATTCCCTCATACATGTCTGTAAATTATGTACAATTAATTTGATTTTATTATAAATATATTAAAAAACTATAATTATATATATCATACCCATTATAAATTAATTATTACCCTTTATTACCCATTTATTAATTATTCTAAGAAAAAATCAAGATTTAGGCAATAACTACTTTGTTTTTCATGTATGTTATGATTCAGTATTTTCAATCCTATTACATTGAAAATGGTTAAATAATATAAATAATTTTAACCATGATATAAATATTATATATATTAATTATATATGTACTTATATTAATACATAAAATTCTGAGATAGAAAATGGAATCCAATGTTCATGAAGATGGTAGGTCATACATGTGCATGAATATTGTTTCCATTTTCTTGACAAATGAAATGAAAGGAAGTTAAATAATATATTAATTTTACAAAATCAAATTTATTTAATATATATCAAATGTATTCATTATATTTACTCTAATTAAATTCCATGAAATTCTTTTGTGGAAAAATAATCAAATCGCTTCATGAGGCAGTACTTTTCCATACCAACAAACAAGGTAGTAGTGTCCACTAAGGAATGAAAATAAAGAAGTTATATGTTATATAATAATTAAATTGGTATAATAATATCATAATATATATATATGTATATTAATTACATCGTTGTATCCATCCGTGTAAAGTTCTAATGGAAATCGAATAAATCGGTCTGCGTGGTGGCAGTCTATCGTACACGTGATTAATGATTTTCTATAACACTTGATGTAAGAGGAGATGTTTTTATGTTATTATATTAAAAATATAATATAATTATTTTATAAATACTATTATTATTATATCAGAAAAATTTAATATGATTTTATGTATGTGGAAGTAGAAATAAAATAAAACTCCAAGTTAACCACAATACCTCTTTTTATGAAAACCTACATAGTTAAGGACCAAAATGCATCATAGATTGGATTTATAATAGTAATAATGGATCTATGAAATGATTAATGATTTATGGATGATATGTTTTATGTTATTTTTCATTAAAATTTTTGTTATTTTGTTAATATGAGAGGATTGGTGGTGGCCTTTTATAAATGAGGTGAGTGGAACACATGAAATTTTTGAAAACAAAATGGTGTGCCCACGTTTTTCACCCACCAAAAATATATAAATTGAAAATTATAAATATTTACACATGATTTTTTATACATATTCAAAAAATATGGAGTGTATACATGTTTATAGTTCATTTCTAAACATACCATTTTATTTCAAAATCTTAGTAAACTCGTTTTCACCTTAACCAAATTAATTATCTTTTTCTATTTCCACTATTAATTATGTTAAATAAATTACATTATTATATAATATAAATGATGATTATTGAAAATATGTAATCATTTTTATGAAATTAAATTAATATATTTGGATAATTTAAATTTAAAATTAAGCCTATAGACGTATAAAAAAGTGATTTTTAGAAGAATATTATTCTAGAAAAAGATGGTTAATTATTTAATATATGGATAATGATAATAATTATATGAATTTAAATTAATATTTTTTTGTATATAATCTATAAATATAATTTAAATAATTCCACATTAGGGTGTTTAATAATTTAAAGGGAGAATCATTGTGCCCATTAAAATAGTTCTATGAAAAATCTTATTTTTAACCAAAAAATAAACATATAGTAAAATAAAATAATTTATTGATTCAAAGATAATTAATTATATTAAATATACCTAATTAATACCCATGTTATAATAAATAATATAAAAAACATAATTGGATTTTTATTTACTTTATTTATTGAAATGAAATGATGTGTGTTTAAAAAAATGTGTATTTTTCACTATTCAATAAAAATTCGATATTTTCTAAAAAACCCAAATATTTAACATGGTTAGATTTATATATAATATTAAAAAAAGAATTTTATTTTTTATGATAACATATATAAGTGTTGAAATATTTTATTATATTATTTTTTATAAAATGCAATAAAACATTTTTCTGATAAAAAGCTATTTTTGAAACATTTAACGTCAATACTAAAAATTTTGTACATTTTAATCAGTATGATTTCATTATAAAAAATTATTATAATTTAAATTTAAGTTTTTTTATTCATTCATCCATGTTTAATGGATAGGTAATAACTGTCATATTTAAAAAATTGTATTAATATATTTTTTTGTTTGTTAAAACTGAGTTTTCTGTCTAATGAAAGAAAACAAAATATTAAATTTATTTAGAGAAATATTACATAAAATATTAGTGTACTATATAACCTTTTAGATAATTGAATGATGATGTGATAATGATTGTGATTATACAGAGTTATATTTTCATTCAACATAAAGAATTTAGTCCAATATGGACAATGTACATTGAGATCAATAATCAAAAAAGGCAATTGGTTATTGTTATAGTTGAATATGAAAATTCAATAAAGAGATTGATGGGATTATAAAGGGAGAAACCAAAATAGTGTTTCTAGAAACAATATATATATATATAAACTATTTAAATGATATTTTATGATAAATTTATATGTTTTAAATAAATTTGATTTTCCACAAATAATCATATTGATAACATTTTGAAATGATAATATAAATTAAAAAATCCCCAATTAAATTTTTCAGTGGTTGTATTGTTTATTGTATTACAATAATAATTAAATTTAAATAAATAATAATATTTATTAAAAATCTAAAATTATCAAAATTAGTGATTAAATTTTATAATATATATATATATATTGAACTCAACACATAATTGTTAAGTTTGCTTATCTTTTTGAGAATTTGTTGGCTGTAAATATTTTTTTTGTTCAAAAAATGAATGTTGGAATTTTACTAGTATGATAATATTATGTAATAATTTTGATTTCATAATGGTTAAAAAATTATGAGATATTTATTCCAATTTAATTTTTTTAATAAGGACTAATTTTAATTTAGGAATGTTAATTTGAATTTATAAATTTATGATTTACATTATGTAAAACAAAATTGTATTTTTGATAAAAAAAATATTATTGATTGGGTAAATTATATAAGATGGTTTCAAGGATAACTACTTATTGGAAAGGTTTTTAGCATCAGTGAACTCCCACAAAATCATTAAAAATCGATAAAATTTCTTATAATTGGTTTCAATGACAAATTTTTTGGGTTATATAATAAGATATCCACCATTTTAAACCTTAAACCCACCCACCAACATGTATAAATATCCACCCAATCTCTCATTATTCTCGCCTAAAATAAACCCTTCATATTCCATGCAATATATTCATGTCATTGATGCAAAGACTTGTTTTCATTTAAGGGTATTCATATATATGTGTCATTTTATAATTTTTTCTGGGAATTTGTTTATTAAATGGACATATCATACTCATTGGTATGAATTTATATGTACTTATGATTCTTGATCGATGTGGTATAATTAATTCTAGACAAATGAAGAGTGCACACTATTAGAACTCCAATGCATTAGGTAAAGAGGTAATCTATATAGAATAACTATTTATAAAACCTTTATAGCATTATTTGGTATTTTTTTACTATGACATAGTCCAAATCCATGGAAATATGATTTACAAAACCTCAATGATGAGCTTTGGTGATATGTTTATTAATTTCTCATTTTAATGTCTTAGCCACATGTCCTTTTTATGCATTATTTTATTTTTTTATTATACTAACATTAATCCTCATTCTAATATTTACATATTATTATTTAATATTTTTTTTGTTTAACCAATGATATTCACCTATATTGTTATATCCCTTTATCTGTTAGTTTCTCACTACTTTCATTTGGAAAACGTCTCTATAAAATACTATGATTTGATATTATCTAGTATGGGATAGTAAAGAATCCTTTCAGTTGAGTTAATTTTTTTATGTTTTATTTTATGAACCATTTATGTGTTCTTAAACATACCTAGTTTCTGTGATATTAACATAAAAATATTTTTTCTTAATTAATTATATGATATTTTTCCATTTAATAATGGTTAAAATAATGAAATAAAATGTGGTTTCTTATATTTTTTATTAACAGATGGTTTATTTATGTTTAAATATTATATCTATAAAACATTATTATGACCCCTGGGAGAAGTCAAAATTTAAGAAAGCTTCTTGAAAATTTTGTGACATATAAAGTGAGTGGATTCCAAAAAAATCCCTATCTGAAAACTAAAAGTGGACGTGGCTCTGACATAGTTGTTCCTATGAATAATAACCCTAAGAAATAGGGTAATTGGTATTAACATGATCATCACCTAATTCATAACAGATGCATTGGTTTACACTAGGTTTGGCACTCTTAGTAGATGTTCATTTGGAATCATATTCCTTTAAAAAAATTCTTAATGGATGTATATAAAGTTTGAATTAAATTTAAAAACACAAAATGTTATTTATAGGATCCTTTAAGACCTACATTATAAAAATATAAGGATTAAACACTCGTTTTAATTAATTAACTTATTTATTCTTAAAAATATCATCATTATTATTTGATTATTTATTTTTACAAAATGGATGTACATAGAATGGAACATGTGACTAATGTAAGAAACTGGAAATTAAACAATGTCCTTTTTAATATAATGGATATTGGGGTGTAAAATTTCATGATTATTTGATCCCATGTTATGAATAATAACAAAAATTGTGTGGATAATCCTACCTTATATAGAATGTAACAACTAGTTGTTGAATCATTCAAATGTTAATGACTACTAGCCATGTCCATACCCTTTGACACTTTCAATAAAAAATAGTACATAATTATAATAACAAATATTTATATAATAAAATATTTATATCATGATAAGGTAACATTAGTGGTGTATCATTGGGAATGATAGGTTCATCAGTTGTAGACATTAGTAGTGTATCAAATGAACTATCTCTACCATTTCCTCTACCAAATATTGTCCCATCAACTTCCTTTCCCCAATATCATCCCAAATAGTCATTGTATGACACCACTTCAAGTATAATGCCTCAATTTGTGATATATGTATACTAGAATGAAAACTATTATTATGATGAAACTAAACCAAATAAATATATCAATACAAAATTTTCTGGCTAGTCACTTATAAAAAACAATGTCTATCTCTATATTCTTAATCATCTTTTCAAACTGCCTATCACATTGAGAACAAAATGTTTTATTGAAATTTAATTCAGTACACAACAACCTTTGTAGTCTTTTCCAAAAATTGGATGAGAACATGTGACAATGTTTTGATACAATGGAGAGATAAATTCTATATAAAATAATAATACATTTTTTTTATAAATATACTCTAAATACATCATATCTTGAATGGGAAAAAAATTAGTAGATTTTGTTTATCGATAAAAAATTAGACAAATAACATTATTACCTTGTTAATTGTTTGAAAATCCTAATAAAAAATCAATTTATATATTTTACAATTTCTACTTGAACACTGAAAACGGTAGAATAATCCCTTTCAGTTATTTTCTATCTGCATTAACATATTGAAATTTCAAATGCATCACTATAAATTCAGATATATCACTTTTCATTATATCCCTACAATAATACCCATGAATGTATCTAAAAATATTAGTGATTACCTAATGAATGAAAAAATCATAACTATGAGCATAAGTAAACCACTCTTTCCCAAACTAAAAATTACAATCCACACATAATTATTTTCCAAAAATGTAAAATTATTTCTTCATCAACGAATAAATGAGTAAATTTATCATTCTTAACAGATTCTACTATTTCATGAAAAGATTGATCCACCTTTTGGATCCTCTTAATTCTTTTTGAAAATTTTAACTCCACATAAACCTAAACCAAAACTGAGTAAGTAATAGAATCAAAAAATTATTGTCAAAATTTATCAAATCATTTACCAAAGAGTAACGTTCCAAGTGTAATATAGTTATCATATCATTATTTTTTCAACTCAAAGCATCAGAACCCTTTTTTTATTTTACCGGAAGGTAATGAAACATGTAATCCTAATCTATTATTCATTACATACATCATCTAGTTATCATGTTCAATTATTTATGATTTAAAATATAATTAAAACTTTTATGAATATTATATATTTCACAATTTAATCCATACAAATGCTGCCTCCAAATGTTTAAAGAAAAAAACTATAGCTAATTCCAGATCATGTGTAGGGTAATTCACCTCATGAGGTTTCAACAAGAATGAAGCAAAATAAATTACCTAAAAAACCAATTACATTCAAAGAAGAATAAATTTGGATAAAAATAATCCATTTCTATAAGGAAAGACAAAAAAATAGAGTTCACTAATCTTTGTTTCAGTTCCTGAAAACAATCATCACATTCTCTTTTCCATATGAACTTAACTCATTTTTGAGTTAACATAACCAATAGTCTAAAAAACTGAGAAATATTTACCAAAAACTTCTAGTAGTAATCTTATAATCCAATATAACTATGAATCTCAGGGATATTTTGGGGTCTTATCCATTCTTCCACAATTTGTGTTTTAGTATAATCAACATTTTTTTCCATCAATGGAAATAATATTACCAAGGAATGAATTTTTTTGAAACCCAAATCAACCTTACGAAACATTCAATTTTGTTTTATATATATTATGGTTTTTAAAAAAATAATTATGTTCATTTCATGTAACTCGTGAATTTTATAATATACCAAAATATCTTCTCTAAAATCATCCACAAATTTATCCAAGAATGTTTTTTCTATTCGGAGTCAAAAAAACATAAGAAATATTTTATAAATTCATCTTATTCAAAGGAATCCATATTTTTAAATTCTATAATATTCTTTTCCATTTACAACCACTAATCATCTTCAACTGAAAAAAGATAATTTTTAAGAGATACCATTTTGTGGCTTGAACAATCCATGGCACTGAATATATTTTCTATAGATACAATCCATCCTTCTGCTAAAATAACGTTGAATGATCCTATGAATGATGGGGTATGTTTTCCTATAAATTGAACCAATATTATCATTTCCCTATATTTTATATCAGGTTTCAACTTATATAAGTTACCACCACCATTTATCACCTGAGTCAACTGATCCATTAGTTCAACAAACTATTTTGTTTTGATTCCAACCATCTCTAGATGTTGATTCAAAAGGATATTTTTCTTCTGGTTTCCTCCATCTATAGCATCCCTATTTCTTCTATGGAAATGTTTTTTGAAAAAAAATCATTAGATAAATAAAAAGGGTAATATTCAAATTAAATGACATTTTATCTTGACCATAAGGTAAAATATTTCAGGGGAAATTTATTAGTATTACCCTATCCTCCATAGTTATATAAACAAAACTTTGAAACCAAATATAAACCAATAGCCTTAAATATTACATAATCATTATTGTTATTTGGTAATTTACATTATAAAACATTGAATATATTTTCAAGATTAGAGTTTTAGATAATTATCTCATGAATCATTCATAAAAAACAATAAACTACAAAGTGGACACATCCCTTCAGTATCTATTTTTCCACCATATAAAATCTTTTCAAAATAAATCATGATCTCTTATATTGAGACATTTCATGGATTTCATCTTTAATATAAAGACCCAGAAATTTTGAGGAAATTTTATTTTCTAAATAATTTGGAAATTTATGAGTCTGTGGCTTCTTACGGCACTTTATTCCGAGGCCCGGTGTGCCCAGAATCAATTTCCGAAGTTTAGCTCAGGTAAGTTTTTTGAACGAATGAGAGGGTCTTTTCCATCTTTTCTCAGAATTGGAATCTGAGGCCACTGTTGATTTCAGATTACAAAGTTTCTCCGAGAAATGACTTAACTTCAGCCAGCAACAGCCGAGAGAAAAAGTTATTTTACGGACCTTTCGATAAAAATAATAAAATAATTTAAATGTATTATTTTATTTTCCTTCTCCCTTTTTCGGTGGTGGGGCAGCGAAATGGTGGTGACGATGCACATCATTGAGGCTCATTAATGGATCATTACACTCATAGTGTAACGATGCTTTAATGACACCATTATGGCAACACTACGACGTGCTCCTTTTTATATTTTGGCACACTGAGAAAATGTGGAGAAAAGAAATTGGAGGATTCCCTGGAAAACCTCTCACCAGCTTCCACCCCAGCAAAGAATGAAAAACACTGAAAAACTTCTTTTTCATCGATGACTTTCGAATATCGGAGCCTGAAAGTGATGTTGAGGCCTTAACTCCCCTTGAGGACGAACGCGCGAGAATGTACTACTAAGAGGTAGGGGTTATTTACGTTCATAATTGATTTAAGGTTATTTGTTAATTTTCGGCCGCATGTTATCGACATAACGGGAGGTGATCGGACAATGCAAACACGACCGATCGTCCTACCCTTTAATTTGTTGATCCTCGTTGAACTTGCAGCGAAGGCGGCGCGGTGACGTTGCACCGCACGGGAATAGAAAGGACCGCGACTGGAGCGGGCCGCGGCGGAGGTGCGCGGCACCACCGTGCTGTGCCGGTTAGACCGAAGGAGGCCATGGCTAGGAGTGGGCTATGGTGGAGGGGCGCGGAGCCATCACGCCACGCCGGTCAGATGGGATCAGCGGCCTTAGCCCGCGGCAGTTCACCAGGGGGTGGCCGGGCTTAGCCGGCCACCAACGCACCAGGAGGCGGGACCCCACGGGTCCCGTGGTGGCCACACTGGTCTGCCATTATGGCTGGCCATTTCAGAGTGAAACCGAGGGGGCATAACCCCCGGTTGGGTCTAGGGTGGACCCCACCAAATGGGGGGCCGCTGTTAAAAAACAAAGCACCCCCCCCCTTCATGCTCCACTCGGTTGCGAGCCGAGCGCCCAGCCACGGGCCAGATTGCCCATGCCGGGCCGGGGCGCCCGCACTGGGCCACGAAAGCCAGGCCAGGCCGCGCCCAACTAGGCCAGACCCGGACCCGGGTCGGGTCGCCCGGTTTGGGCCGATCCAAGGAGTATTGGGTCGGGTCGGACCATGCCCAAACCCCCTATTTTTTAACATATCTGTTCAAACACCCATATCTTGGGCTACAGACCTCCGATCGGTGCACCATTAGTTGTGTAGGGATACTTGGATCGAGACGGTTGTTTCAGTACATTACACTAAAGATTTAGGTGAACATTGTGTACAGCCGGGTTGGTTTGAACCCAAAACCAACCGGGCCCTTGGAGCGGAAATGCTTATAAATAAACGACCGGATGTCCAAAAGACGTGTCATGAGTTGCATTGAATTATTCTTAGTGAGGTGGTTATTTTGGATTACTACACTTTTGGTTTGGTTACAGCTGGAGTATGAAAGGGTTGGTTTTAGTATAAAATCCAACCAGGCCCCTAGGATGAAAAAGCCAATAACTCTCAGACCGGGCGTCTGATTGACGCACCGTCTGTCGCGTTGAGTTCCTATTGACGAGATAGAACTTTGTGATACATTAACTCTGTAAATAGTGATAGTTGATGTATCATCCCCCCTTTGGCTCGTGGAGCAGACCATCACAGGATCGAGTGTGCTGTGTGTGGGAACCCTAGAGCTGGCTGTGACTATGACGACGAGGACGACTGTACTTGGATCCTCCATGGGTTCGACATCGGGGATGACTGTACCTGGATCCTCCAGGGGTTCTATAGCGAGGATGACTGTACCTGGATCCTCTATGGGTTCGGCAGCGAGGACGATTGTACCAGGATCCTCCGTGGGTTCGGCAGCGAGGACGACTGTAACTGGATTCTCAGTGGGTTCGGCAGCGAGGACAAATGTACCTGGATCTTCTGTGGGTTTGGTAGTGAAGATGACTGTACTTGGATCCTCTGTGGGCTCGGCCGAGAGGACGAATGTACTGGGATCCTCCATAGGGTCCGACAGTGATGACTATTGTTCTGGTATCCTATGTGGGTCTGGAAGTACGACCTCTGCACTTGTATCCTGAGTGGGTCTGGCAGAGTAGCTAGTCTTGTATCCTATGTGAGTCTGACATCCTAGATGAATCAGTGGTTTATTTTTTATTATCTCTATCACCTTACAATGTGTATACCTGTGTGAGCTGAGTCTTGTTTTCAATCAATATCATTGATGTTATTGACATGTTATCGTGTGTGAATAGGGTCGTGATATCCTATGTGGACTAGGTTGTGCTTTCTTGTGTGGAATAGATTGTGCTATCCTGTGTGGACTGGGTTGTGTTTTCCAATGTGGACTAGATTGTGTTGTCCTGTGTGGACTGGGTTGTGTTTTCCTGTGTGGACTTGGTTGTACTTGGGCTCGAGAGTGGGAGTCATTTTGTAATTTATGACTTAGGTATATGTATGGGCATATACCTAAGTAGAGTTAGTTGATACTTTTTGTTTGTATCTTTCCTTTGTGGTTTATCCTTTGTGGATTCTGGGAGACCTTCGGGGGTCTCGGGGTCCCAACTGAGTATCATATACTCACCCCTGCACGACCTATGCCCGTACTATGTTGTGTTGGTTTTAGACGACGGACAGAGCTGATCGTGGTTGAGTCTTGAGGAGCGGGACGGTACCTGTAGGTGGACTATCAGGAGGGATGTACACATTGTGGACGGACGGATTCGAGGAGTAGAGGAGACCAACTGTACCCACCCTTCAGGTGGGGTTTCCGAAGGACAACTTGGTGGTTACTGCTTTTCCTTTCAGCTGTTGTACTATCTTTTCTCAGTTGGACTGTACTATCGGTTGGGTTTGTATACTGGACCATTTACTTTCAGCACTTATTTTTGTACTCATTTTACTTAGTGTTTAATTCAACTTGCGTACTATGTGATGTCTGTCTTCTTATATAAAATAAATTCCTTCCCTTTTATTGGTATTTATGCCTTTGGTGCTAGTATCCAGCCCCTGGACTATGGAAGGCGTGCTTGGGGTTGTCAAGGCACTGGCCTCGAGGACAGGTCGTGATAAATTGGTATCAGAGGCGTTCTGTTCTACCGCAGAACTTAGGAATCTGATAATTTCTTCCATGTGAAACTATAGTGTTAAGGGTATTGAGTGTGGTTATCAGTCTAGGGAGTCCAGTGTGGGTGCGAAAGCCGACGTATCCTTACACCACGACCCTTACTTCTGATTTCGGACTCAGTGCATGAAAACATTGATTGCATGTGTGTTTCAAAGATTTTATTTGTGATTACATTGTGTTAGCTCACCGCCTATACTGTACTAACCATGGAGCACCTGTTTCTTTCTAGGATGGCCCCACGAAGGCATCCACCTAGGGTTCCAAGTTACGTGCGAGATGGCAGCCCACCGAGCAAAAAGTCCTCGGTGTGGGGCCCCATTACAACGGAGGCACCAGCGGTACCTCTACCTTCCGAGCTGCCGATGCCACCATCCCTAGCAGTTGAGAGTGCACGTCGCCTGAGTGCAATGCATGAGTTTCAGTGTCAGAGACCACCTAGGTTACGTGGGGATACAGACCATCAAGCAGCCGAGGATTGGCTAGAGGCTGTTGTCTGAGTCATCAAATTGGTAGGGACACCAGTAGATCTTATGGTAATCCTTGCGGCGAGTCTCCTGCACAGAGCAGCAGGTAGATGGTGGAGCCTGATACTCCAGGTGCACGGCGAGGTATACCTTCTTTATACGGGCTTTGAGAGACTCTTACGCTCATATTTCATTCCAGCCACCCTCTGTGTGGTGCGCATTCAGGAGTTACTACAGCTGCAGCATGGCAGCATGATAGTAGCCCAGTACTCGGCGAGATTTACCGACCTCTTGCGCTATTCCATGGACATGGTACGAGACCCATTCTTCCAGGCCCGGACCTTCGAGCAGGGACTCATACATGAGTTCAGGGCTTCGATGATCTTCCTTAACATCCCGACGCAAGCGGGGGTGCGGGAGAGATTCCTTCTAGTGGAGAGTTTTCTCGCAGAGCAGTCACCAGCTGCGAGGCCTTCCGCAGGACTTCACATAGCAGAGTCTTCTACAGCCAGCAATAGACTGCAGACGCAGGGGTCCAAGCAGACCAGGCCATCAGGTGCGAAACCTCAGGATACAGGTTCAGCTGTGTGGGGAACACGGCACAGAGCCAGCCATGCGAGGGGCAAGCAGTGGTATGCATGCGGCGGGTGGGGTCACATGGCTAGAGACTAACTGACCCGCCCTACAGATGAGAAGCAGGTGGTGGAGGGACCTCCCAGGAAGAGGCTCAACCATGGTGGTCCGCCGAGAGCAGGCGAACGTGACAGAGGGGAAGGTCAAGTAATAGATGGTGGACGACGTTTCTAGGTCCTACCACCACCACCACCATGAGGACCACCTCGACTGCATGGAATGGATGGACAGGGGAGAGCTCAGCATCAGGCAGCTGAGGCCTATGACCATAGAGCTCTGGGATCAGATGGGCAGGATAGGGACTAGCTCTAGGAATGGATACTTTTTTTCATGTTGCTTCTAGCTTTGTTAATGTCATATTTTTGTGGATGATTTGTGTCTTGTACTTGAGCTGCAGTAACAAAAGACAATTGTTCTTTGTGACATTTATCTTCTTGTCCACTTGTATGATTGATACTAAGAGGTTCTGTTTTAAAATTTTTGACTTGACCCTCACTTTTGAGAAACCTACAAGAGGAGACCCAGTGACCACACACTGCTTCCGACAGTGTGACTCGACCCTTGGAGGTGAGAGTAACGGTTGGATCTCTTGGTAGTAGCGTCGAGGCCTTATGACATTGTCCAGGACATGAAATTGTACCATTCATGTCATGATTGATTGTATTAGGCAAAGAATGTGGTTCATCTAGGGGATGAGACCGGATTTCTCTTTTCGCCAGAGGAGAAATTTCAGCAGCACCTTGGTGGAACATAGACGATGAAGGGTGGAGGAGAGTTCATAAAATTGGATAGTCTCACCCATTGTTCGTTGAGCGAATGGTTTTTGGTTCTCTCCAACTCAATAGTCTCATGTGTTTTTTCTCGCAGAAGGACCTGAAACAGAGACAGTGATGATGGCTTGTATTTCTACAGGACTATGACTTCGAGATAGTTTATACTGTTGGAGAGGGGGACATTGTAGAAGATTCTCTTAGTTGGAGATCAGGATTTCAGCTGTTAGGAGTGGCGAGATAACAGCTGGATGCGTTTCAAATATCCTTTGTGGACAGTGATGGAGTCAGTGCTCATAGGGCCAGAGATGGTTCAGGCTATGATGGAGAAAGTGCAGGTCATCTAGGAACGGATGAGGACTCCACAGAGTAGACAAAAGTCTTATGTTATTAGGAGGTGGAGACAACTAGAGTTCAATTATAGGGACCACGTTTT
This sequence comes from Viscum album, assembly GCA_963277665.1. Taxonomy (NCBI): domain Eukaryota; kingdom Viridiplantae; phylum Streptophyta; class Magnoliopsida; order Santalales; family Viscaceae; genus Viscum; species Viscum album. Next base: position 441,121,765 of record OY728158.1, read on the forward strand.
CTTACGGGTCTCACCTCGATGTGGATGATGGAGATTTGGTCGTGGTAACATGTTATCTCTGCACTTTATCGGACCTTTCCAGGTCCTCAGCAGGGTAGGTAATGTGGCTTAATGCCTATCCCTTCCACCTCAGCTGCACTGGGTGCATGATGTCTTTCAAGTATCTCAACTGAAGAGAACTGTGAACGACCCGACACATATCATCGACCATGGGGAGATGTACATCGATGATGGAGCGACTTTTGCAGAGGTACCGGTGGAGATCAAGGATCAACATGAGCAGGTCCAACGTGGATGGTTGATACCTCTGGTATGAATTTGTTGGCAGCACGGGAACCTCTGGGAGAGCACATGGGAGTAGGAGGCTCAGATACGTGCTCAGTACCCTCATTTTTTTCCCGAGTTTATGTTGTAGCTTTACTGGGACGTAAAGCCCTGAGGTGGGAGAAATGTAAAGACCTGGAAATTTCAAGGAATTTTTTTCCTAAATACTTTGTAATTTTATGAGTTTGTGGCTTCTGACGGCATTTGATTCCAAGGCTCCGTGTTCCCGGAATAAATTTCTGAAGTTTAGCTCAGGTATGTTTAGTGAACGAACGGGTGAGTCTTTTCTATCTTTTGAACCAGTGCTCTGAATTGGAATCTGAGGCCACTGTTGATTTCGGAACACCGAGTTTCTCCTATAAATGACTTAACTTCGGCCGGCAAGGGTCGAGAGAAAAAGTAATTTTCCGGACCATTAGAGAAAAATAATAAAATAATTTAAATGAATAATTTTATATTTCTTCTCCCTTTTTGGTGGCGGGGCAGCGACATGGTGGTGAAGATGCACATCAATGAGGCTCATTAATGGATCATTAAAATCTTAGCCTAACGATGGTTTAATGACACCATTATGGAATCACTGCAATGTGATCCTTTTTATATTTTGGCACACCAAGAATATGTGGAGAAAATAAATTAAAGGATTCTCCGGTGAACCACTGATGGACTTATGCCCCAGCGAAGAATGAAGAATGCTGAAAAAACTTCTTCTTCGACGCCTTTCAAATATCGGAGCCGAAAAGCAATGCCGATGGCTTAACCCCCCTTGAGGACGAACGCATGACAACGAACTACTTTGAGGTAGGGGTTATTTACGTTCATAATTGATTTAACTTTCTTCGTTAATTATTGGCCGCATGTTATCGATATAAAGGGAGGAGATCGGACCGCACAAACATGGACGATACTCCTCCCCTTTTATTTTTAGATCCTTGTTGAACTTGTAGCGAAGGAGGTGCAGTGCCGTTACACCGCGTGGGAATGGAAAGGGCCACGGCCGGAGTGGGCGGTGGTAGAGGTGTGCGGCATCGTCGCACCGCGCTGGTTAGACCAAAGGAGGAAACGGCCAGGAGTGGGTCGTGGAAGAGAGGCATAGTGTCGACACGCCACACCGGTTAGATGGGAGCAGCGGCCTTAGGCCGTGGTGGTTCAGCAGGGGGCGGTCGGGCTCAGCTGGTCGTCGGCGCACTAGGTGGCGGGACCCTGCGGGTCCCGCGGCGGCCACACCGGCAAACCATTATGGCCTTCTGTTTCAGAGTAAAACAGGGAGGCGTAACCCCTAGTTCGGTCTAGGTCAAACCCCAACAGATGGGTGTCCGCCGTTACAAAACAAAGCCCCCCCCCCCCTTCGAGCTTCGCTCGGCCGTGAGCCGAGCACCCAGCCACGAGCTGGACCGCCCGCGCCGAACCGGACCGCCCACGCCGGGCCGGGCAGCCCGCGCCCGCTGGGCCGGGTCACGCCGACCAGGCCAAAACACACAGGCCGGGCCAGGCCATGCCCAACTGGGCCGGACCCAGACCCGAGTCGGGTCGACCCGGGGGGTATTGGGCCGGGTCGGACCGGGCCCAATACCCCCTATTTTCAGACAGATCTGTTCAAATGCCCATATCATGGGCTACGGATCTCCAATCGATGCACTGTTAGTTGCATAGGGATCCTTGCATTGAGACAGTCGTTTCAGTATATTACACTGAATGTTTCGGTGAACTTTGGGTTTGGCCGGGTTGGTTCGAACACGAAACCAACCGGGCCCTTGGAGCGGAAACGCTTATAACATAACGACCGGATGTCCGAAAGACGTGCCGTCAGTTGCGTTGAATTACTCTTAGTGAGGAAATTCTTTTAGATTAATCCACTTGTGGTTTGGACTCAGCTGGATTACGGTCGGGTTGGTTTTATCTTAAAATCCAACCGGGCCCCTGGGATAAAAAAACCAATAACTCTCAGACCGGGCGTCCCATTGACGCACCGTCTGTCGCGTTGAGTTCTTATTGACAAGACAGAACTTTGTGATACATCAACTCTGTACTTTGTGATAGTTGATGTATCGACCCCCCTTGGATCATGGAGCAGACCCTCCCTGGATCGATCGTGTTGTGTGCGGGAACCCTAGAGCTGACTGCGACTATGACGACGAGGACGACTGTACATGGATCCTCCATGGGTTCGGCAGCGAGGACGACTGTACCTAGATCCTCCGTCGGTTCGGCAGTGGGGATGAGTGTACCTGGATCCTCCGTGGGTTTGGCAGTGAAGACGATTATACCTGGATCCTCCATGGGTTCGGTAGCGAGGACGACTATACCTAGATCCTCCGTGGGTTCGACAGTGAGTATGACTGTACCTGGATCCTCTGTGGGTTTGGTAGCGAGGACGACTGTACTTGGATCCTCTGTGGGTTCGACAGTGAGGATGACTTTACTGGGATCCACCATAGGGTTCGATAGTGATGACTCATGTTCTTGTATCCTACGTGCGTCTGGAAGTATGACCTCTGCACTTGTATCTTGAGTGGGTTCGGTAGTGTAGCTGGTATTGTATCCTATGTGGTCCAACAGCCTAGATGAATCAGTGGTTTCATTTTCATTATCTCTATCACCTTACGAAGTGTATACATGTGTGAGCTGAGTCTTGTTTTCAATCAATATCATTGATTTGATTGATGTGTTATCCTGTGTGGACTGGGATGTGCTATCCTGTGTGGACTGGGTTGTGCTTTCTTGTGGGGACTGGATTGTTCTATCCTGTGTGGAATGGGTTTTGTTTTACTGTGTGGACTAGATTGTGCTATCCTGTGTGGACTGGGTTGTGTTTTCCTGTATGGACTAGTTTTTTCTTGGGCCTGAGAGTTGGAGCCATTTTTTCATTGATGACTTAGGTATATGTATGGGCATATACCTAAGTAGAGTTGGTTGATTCTTTGTGAATGTATATTTTTTTGGTTTATCCTTTGTGGATTCTGGGAGATCTTTGGGGGTCTCGTGGTCCCAACTGAGTAACGTATACTCACCCCTACATGGGTTATGCCCGCACTACGTTGTGTTGGTTGCATACGATGGACAGCGCTGATCGTGGTTGAGGCTTGAGGAGTGAGACGGTACCCAGAGGTGGACTATCAGGCGGGACATAAACGTTGTGTACAGACGGATTCGAGGAGCAGAGGAGACCATCTGTACCCACCCTTTAGTTGGGGTTTCCAGAGGACGACTTGGATGTTGCTTCTATTCCTTTCAGTTGTTGTACTATCTTTTCTCAGTTGGACTCTACTTTCAGTTGGGTTTTCATACTGTCCCATTTAATTCCTAGAACATACTTTTGTACTCAGTTTACTTAGTGTTTACTTCATCTTGCGTACTTTTTGGTGTTTGTTTTCTTATATTAAGGAAATGCCTTCCCTTTTATCAGGATTTATGCCTTTAGTGCTAGTCACCAGCCCCTGTCCTATGAGAGGCGGGCTTGGGGTAGTCATGGCATGGGCCTCGAGGACGGGTCTGGACCATTAATTCTTCCAATCCCTTACTCATCATAAAATCTTATGAACATCATTTAAAACATGTGATGAGAATAACAATCTCATAAAGGACATATAAAAGAAGGAAACTCTTACTCTATTGGTAGATATTAAAACTCATGAAAACTAGTTTCTTAAAAAAATAACATTTTACACAAAGAGTTAAATATAATTCTTTAATAAATATCATTTATTTTACCTTTTGAAAAAAAATTATTTCAATGAAAATTATTTCAAAAACATTAAAAATTCATATTGGTGCCTTGGGATATCATCACATTGAACCCAAACATAACCCTTATAAAACCATATAGATTGGAATAACCATACGACCAACATCCAATATAATTATCTGAATAATATAATATTTAATGAATTCATTGGAGAACTATATTGGATCACCCATTATTGAAGCTATAAAGGGATCACTCGGTGTTATCTAAGTGCACCCATAATTTATAATATCATAAAACTAAAACATGAAATGAGTCATTTCATCTTTTTAAACCCGCTTATAAGAATATATAAAAAAATTAAATATTAATATTTAATTTTCTTTCAAAAATATTATTTTTAGTAAAAAAATAAAACCTTATATTGAAAACCCTTTTTCAATTCAAAAATACAAAAATGAATTCTTTTATTTAATAAAACACAAAATTTGGAAAAAGAATCTAGAAATAAAATAATGTCCATGGTGGTGAAAAATATATTTTATGTTGTGTATGTTATGAATATAACATTCCTTTTGACATTTTTCAAAACATTCCACATTAAACTTGTAAAATGATTCATTTATGAAAATAATAGATTGTAATTCAAAATATACTTAAAATTTATTTTATAACCCTTTTATATCTGTATAAATAAGTATATAAAATAATATCAAGGATATTTACAAGGAAAAAATATTTTGATATTAACTCTGTAAACATTAAAAGTGTCTGATACCACTACGAATAACAAATTCATAATCTCCATGAAAGTATAAAATTTTACAAAGTATTAAATAATATAAGAAGAGACAAAATATGAATATAGATTATAAAAGGGTCTGTATATACACCTTATAAACACATAAAGTTGCAAATCATCATGAAATTTCTCAATGAATGTAGATTGAGATGAAATCCATTACATTTAATCCGACTTCTCACATGTGTATTTACCTTAATAAATAATAAAATAATGGTAATTATTTTTTTATTTACAACCTTTTAAATTTTTATTATTATTTTATTTCACTAATTATAATTTTTTAAACAAATACTTAAATGGTAAAGTTTACGTTGGTTTTTTTGGCTATATTTTATTTATGATTCAAAAATGAATTTAGTAGGCCAAATTTAGTCAATGGGGGTTTTATATAAAAATATCCATAATAATAATCCTAACATAATTATTTTATATATACAGAAATTAAACATTTAAATCCAATCATGAATGATGGTGATGAATGATGAATCGACATTACAATCATAGAGATAGTAGGTCGTACGAACACATGAGTAACCCTCCCATTTTTCAATGATCATTATAGATAGAATGTAAGTAACATTTATAATTATGGAATTATCATTATACCATTAAAAAATATTATTTATTCATATATACTTATATATATATATAATTCTTGTGAATTAAAAGGAATCACATCACGTTGAGAATGTGGTAGTCCACACGTCGACGAATGGTGTTATCACTATTTTAGTGTTTGAAATGGATTTAAAGAAACTTATATAATGTATTTTCATAATGTTAATCATGAAATGAATATCTTATAGATTTTATTAAAGTCACATATTTTTAATTTACACCATCCTTAATACATTCCATGTAATGTGTGAATGTTTCACATCACTTTGTGGAGGATGTAGTCCACACATCCACAAACGACGTAATAATATTTACAAAAACATGAAAGAATACAGGTACATGTATATATCAATTTAAGAAAGTATGAATAAATCATAAATATCAATTATATATATATATATCATATAAAAATATTTTTTCCCAACTATGATAGTTAGTAAATGGAAAATGAAATACATCGTTACGTGGGGATGTAGTTCGCTGTACATGATTGGTAGTTCTCTTACCCATTTGTTTGAAGTGTGTGTAGTTATAGGTAAAAATCTTAACATAAAAAATATCAGCTCATTTAGGATTGTTATTTTATTATATAATAATAGAATAATTCAAAAAAATGGAGTTGAGAATGATATAAAGTAAAACATGCATGTTGATGAATGTTACCACTTCTTCGAGTACCTCTTTTTGGTTTACACCAAAGGGATTCTCGGTTGGCTTTCTAACCATATTGAGGCTTATAAGGTGACTTAAGGGATGTTGGAATATTTTTTTCATGGTTTTTTAATGAACTAATGGGATTTAAAGGTATTAATAAATGTGAAGGTTGAGTTCCTTTTTATAGCAGAGGAGGAGTGGCTTTCATATAAAATTTTTAAAATGAAATTCCAACCACATTTTTACAAAGTCATGTGGCTCCAATAATCATCCACATTCGATAAATGGGAAGTATAGGATCAAAATATGAACCTCTGATTTATTTTGAAAGGTTTCTAGGATATTTTGACACTTATTTTTAAGGGTTGGTCCCCTGTTAAGATAATGTTCCTCTTAATAATTGTAATTAATTTTAATTAAAATCACTGATATTTTTGGTAAGAAAACTATGTTTTCTATATAATAAATTGAAAATTATTTATTTTCTAAATATATAATCCATTTTTCCAAATTAAAATCACAATGAGGAAAAAACTAATTTAAATTTAATTCCTCAAATGGAATGACATAGAGGGTTTTTTTGGTAAAAATGTTTAAAATACAACTTCAGTTTTTCTATCTAAATTCAATGTAAAATTTCTTCCAATGGAATAAATTAGTTTTATTGAGATAAAAATATATAATTATACTATAAACTCAATTATAAATAGAATTTATGTTTATAAATAAATTGGCATAATATTCAATTTTGAACAAAAAATTTTTATTATTAACTATTCATTAAGTAATAAAAGTTCTCATATGAATAAAAAAATCCACCAAAGTATTTTTTGATATTTTTCATTCAAAAATAAGTTCATTTATTCATATAAAAATTATAAAATTTTCAAAAATTATCTTCAAAATTGGTTTTCCATTAAAAGGAGATAAAACCACCTTTTAAAATTATAAAGCTTTTTATGCATACGATTGGATTTATTTTTATCTTAAGCCTATCAAATTTATCGAAAGAATTTAAAAAAAATAAATAAACATGTGTAAACATAATAAAGTTTTTTATATTCATTCCCATCGATAGAATGAATTTTTGATAACTATAACATAAAATAATAAGATTAACAATATATAACTTTTTTGTATAACTCAGCCTTGTGTGAAACATATGATTATGGAGAAACTCATTGTTTCATATTAGGTGTACTATCAAACATAGAATCTCTTTTAAGGTAAAATTACTATTTATATCATAAATATTAATAAATATGAGAAATAATTATTATATCATTACCTAAGATGTTATAATTCCACTCATATATGTGTATATATAACTGAAATTCTGTATATAAATTTTAGGTATGTCACAAAAAAGTAACTCAATATCCACATAAAGAGTATGTGATCACATATCACTTTTGTGAATCATGAGGTCACAAGAGGTAATTGTATGATGTTTATGAAATTATAAACTATGAGGTGAATGTTTCAATAGCTTCACAAATAAACTACAACGTTGGAAAAAATCACAACCTTAGAGGTGTAAATGATGAATGCCCATGGGAAAATGATTGAGGAATGAATGGGTAGTTAAAAATGTATATTTTTTCTTCTCACTATATAGGGTAATTTGTGAAAATTAATTTTAATTATAAAGGTTAACTTTTATTTTTAGGACATTTTCATTTTTTCATTTTTTATTATCTAGAAATGTTTTCTGATAATAAATTACCATAAATTCTAAGCTATATATTGGTTTGGGATCCCTAAAAACTAAAATTGAAGAGTGTGAAACAACATATGATATTAAATACTTAGCTTCCCAATATATATTATTTAATATGTTTGAAAAGTTCCCATAAGCCTCTCAAAAGTTAGTTATATGGATTTAATAACTTCTACATTAACCATATGTGAAATCCATTGCCTACTACTGGTAGAATGTCCTTACCCAAACTTCTTAAGACTAAGAAATTTTTTCAATGAATCTTTAAACCTCATTTATTGAGTAGTCAAGTGGTACTTATAAATCACATTGTCCATTTTATCCGAAATGGAGATAATTTTCTACTCTAACTATACTTTTTTTCCATGTTAAGACCTTGTTATTAATTTTCTAGAAAATTGTGTGACATGAATTTCTCGATGCCAACAAAATTCACACATCCCATAGTATAGAAAATATTTTTTAACTAAATGAATTTGATTAAAAATTATTAAATATAACAGTGTCACATTATATGATCATCATGTTAGATTCCAGATTTCAACTTCCAATGGGAGGATTCATTACCAAATGGTTATCTCAACTCAATGATTGTTGGAACTAATAAGAAAATATCATCTCAATTTGTTCATTTAACAGATTAGAATAATTGAAATAGTTATATGGGTTTCCACATAGTAATAATAAACTAAATGATTTTGACATCCTAGACATGAGTTGGAGAAGGATAACTAGACCGAGATTTGTAGTCCTGAATAACAAAATAGGGGATGTGAAAGGATTGTGGGATTTTGAATCTTTATCCTATATATGAGATCTGGATTCCACTACTTATCTTTGGAAAATTATAATCAACACATAAATTATTTAAAAAATTCACCCAATGCAAATATAGCTAAAAATTATGGGATAACATATATATTTCTTCTATTGTAGGTTCATTAGAGAAAATTTATCACAGATGGGAATCTCACATTAGGAATAGAGGAAATTTTAATACCAGTATAAGAAAATGGATACTGAAACCAATTTTACTAATTTCATATATTGATACAACTTTTGTGTTAAATAATTTTTACGTCCAATACAAACATATATTAATAATTTAAGAATCATATAACATTACCCACATTCTAGGTAGTTTTATATCGCACAAAAAATGTTATTTTAACCTCATACCATAAGATTAATATAAAATTAACTTATTCTAACGGGAGTAGAGATAACTGCATGTTTTTTATTGTATCTGATAGTAACCCATTGAGAATTATATATTCATTATTTCACCATAACTTTTTCCATCATCGTTGAGGGTCAGTCATAAAAGGATATAAATAAGAATTTTCATTCATTAACCTCAATCGTTTTTCTCCCTAAAAAGTATTATACCTATCAACATCATTAAAAATTGTCAAATTCATTCATTTCAATGCATAATTCTGGGTTAATGATTTTAGACTCAAATATTAATAAGTATTCCCTTCATGGGATCTCTAACAAGTATGTACTACATAACATTACATTACAAATTTAAGTTCACATTAGTGGGACTAATAATGAGGATATTTAATGTTAGATAAAATTGAAAAATTGATGAGATGGTCTAAAAACCCCACAGGTAAAACCAAACATGATTTTAACGAAGATCCTAATAAAACAAATGTACATAGTCTATAGTAATTTTTCATTAAATTTTATTTCACATTACTTGAAATATAGTTTGTTGAGGTTTAATGTCAAACATATTTTTAACAAAATAGTGAGAGGGTATATAAAGAATGGGAAAGATAGACCCAATGAGAGTGGAGATCCCTATATTAATGTACATAATCTCATAGACCAAGGCATAGAGATTATAGTTGTAACACTTAGACTATAATTCCATGTGATTTATGGTAACATGATAATTCCCAACTCACAAATTGGAATTTTAATTAGAATAGAATATCAACATGGACCTTGCGCTTAAAATAGATTTATATCACCTCAGGGTATTTGGGTCATCATAGGGGATGTATAGTTATATCTAAAAGAAATTTAATATAAGATCATATAATCTATCTTTGAAAGCTCATGTGATTCCGGAATATGTAACATTATAAAATCAACCTGAATTTTCTTATTATTGAATGTTGAAATCATATCATAATAATGAAAAATACTTTAGAAATGGGAAATGGTTTGTGATTTCTATATGAGCCGGTATTTTTCGATTATAATATTGAATATTTTTTTAATTATAGTAGCTATTGTTGAGGGAAAATGATTCCCCCGAAATTAGTTAGCATATTATCAAAAAAATTGGGGTTATTAAACATTTAACTCCACATAATTCCAAATGAAAACTCACAACCACTACATTAATTTTAAAGAATAAAAAATAGTTTTTACAACAACAAAATTTAATTTATCTTCCAAATTGTATAATATGTGTTTTTAAATTCCAATTAATATTTTAAATTTATCAATCTAACTACATGTATATATTTTTTGTTGAAAAAAATGTCATAAATTTTTCATTCAAAAAAATATATAAATGATATCATTAAATTTATGGTATTCATATAAATTATGATTTTTATTATTCACTAAAAATCATCCTTTTAGGAAAAATATAAAACCTGGACAGTTAGATTTTTTTTATATTTTTATTTCAAAAATTTAGTATTTTTTATCAAATTGAAACTATAAAATATTGAACATTTATTTTAAATGGAATCATAAATATATTTATAATTATTTTTATTAAAGAAAATGAATTTTTAAACTTTATGTGTTATTAATCATATTGAAAATCAGTTTCCAAATAATAGATTGTTAATATATTAGTTTTTTGTTGCAACATTTAATTTTAATAATTTTCTAAATGTTTCTAATCAAATTTATCTACATAAAATACATAATATACAAAAAATTCAATCTTTAAAAAAACTCCTTTTAGAAAATTAATTAATTTAATTACAACTAGGAATTAAATTTTATCAATTAATTCAAATCTGAACATATTATATTATTCATTAAAATATTATTTTTATTATATGATGAATCATAATCAAGTATTTTAAAAATATTTTCATTTATTTTAGGCTTTTCATTTCTTATAATTTTCTTATTGATACTTACAATTTTATACACATGATATATTAATGTAAATCATTCATGATAAGATATATTGTGTTATTTTTTATTTTGATGTTGCGTATGATACAATTTATTCACCATTGTATTTATTTTTTAAAAATGAAAGATAATCTTGTGGAGTTACATTATACCCACTTAAATAAATTACATACTCATAATTTTAATATCATCAAAATGATATTAAGATTTACCTAAACAAACATAAATTTCCATTACATCAAGATATATATCATCCATAGGCTATATATATACCATAATTATTTATTCCTCCTAGAACACAAAAAATTGTCTTCCATAATATCATCAATTAACACTATATTCAATCACATAACTCCTCAAAAATGGGTATGTAACACCTATATTTTATTCACCCAATAACTCAATAATCTCAAAATGTATTTAAATGCTTCTCTTATACCATCTATGATTCCATAGACCTATACTCCTATATTACTTCTAAAATCATAAATATTTTACATACTACATTTGATATTGGTTATTGTAACCAAAACATTGCCATCCATAATTATAATATCAATGATAAGTATTTAGTAACACACATTCCCAATACCTTTTAAGGAGTATAGTTTGGGATAATTAGGAAAAATATAAACTAAAAAACAATATCTTTCCCATCTAATGAGAAATTTTCTAATTAAACCAAAGATTGTTTATTTTACAAAAAACAATCTTCAACATCGTTCATAAAATTATTTACATGTTACACCCTTATAATCCCATACTATATATTACTCTTTTTAATAATCTAGGTAAAGGGAAAAATATAAATGGGTGACCTCAAATGGCTTGTTTAAATAATGGTATTCAATACTAAATGATTATTTTAAGAGAATATAATGTAAACATGCATGTAAAATAACAAAATCAAGGTTTAATTAGATAATGTAAAGTAAGTATACCTATTAAAAAATTGATTATAAGTCATAAGACATAACATAATGCTTTTGGAATAATTAAATAGATATCAATTAATCATTCCATCATAATAATGATTCATCAAAATAAAACACCACATCATAAGAACATTTCAATGAAATTTTTATTTACCATCATTAAAAAGTAGATATATAACCATAGTGGATTGTGTTTAATCCCCAATGACTTACATACCATATCATGAGAATTAAAACATTAACCAATTTATAGTATGGTTCAATAAATTTGGTTTCACCCATCACATATTAATATGATTGGAAATTACATTTTTATTTCATTCTAAAAAATGCTTTTTGGGTGACCGGGAACCGTACATGAGATTATCAAATCACCAAAATCCAAAAACCACGTAGATGAAATTCATATTTGATTCAAAATTCAAAAGTGTGGCCAACGAACCACCTCGGGACACAGATCCACAATCAGCCTCCCCAAGCCACGTCCCTGACCCCATCATCACAGTTGTACCATCAATAGAACATCGAAGACATCATCACCCCAGGTATGGTTGGTGTCTCCGCCCATCTTCGGAGCCAGTGACCAAAACAAAAATATCATAGAAGAACTATTCAACCTCAGTAAACTTCCTTCATCGTCATAGCCCATCCACCGAACTCATTCCATCATTATCATCGCACACCAACCACACAAACCAGATATATCATCAGAAATTACTGAAAAAATGAATCTCGCATAACGTTAAACTTGAGCCAAATGGTAGTTAAACGATCCCCAACTCAACCCAGCCAACGACGAATCACCGCTGCCGAGTCAAAGCATGAAGTGCGATCCCAGGAGCATGGAAAGAACAATTCTGTCCAAAATAAAAACATATACAAAGACTAATAACAAAATAAAATCATCATGAGAAATCCCGGAAGAATTAAACCCATAAACCAGATCAAAATCTCGTCGCAACCATCCAAAACTCCCATAGAGGCCACCCTCAACCACCAGATGCGTATATCTGGAAACGAAGAGGCACCCAAAACAACGATAGCTAGATCTCAGCCTCTAGTCCAACGCTATGAATCCATGGAACACTATATATATAAGGGGATTTTGGAAATAGGATATGTAAATGGTGTGTGATGTCGAGATGGTCGATCCCCATATGCATAACACAACCACAGAAGAGGAGATTCCACCATGAATAGTAGAGCATGAGGGAAGCTAAGTCAGTTCAGGATGAAGCAAGGAGGCAGAGGTGAGACGGACCCCTAGCATTACGATGCCCCTTACAGGCTCATGAGCGTTTGGAAAATATCACATATTAAAATGTACATGAATATGTGTTATACATTAGTAAAATATACCCATGTACATGAATAACAATAACATTATAATATCTTGAAAATTGAACAAGAATGTAGATAAATGATTTAACTCCTTAGGTAGATAGTCTTAAATTATTATAATGATGTACAAGGAATTTTCCCCCATATATGTAAAATGGTATATGATTTTGTTAATAATTTCACAATTCAACCAATATATGGATATATAGTGAAAAAAAATAAATTAAATGAATTAAAAAAATGGTATATAAATAGGAAATTTATTTATTGAATGTTATATTTATATATACTTTATTATTTGGATAGATGAAATCAGTAATGCATCATTTATCTTTGAATAGTTTTATTTCAATCAATTAACACATATTAAATCACATGTGTAAATATTATATATTATTTTTACATTGATGAAGAAACACATTCATATGTATATTAGAAAACTACTTTGATAAATTAAAATAAATTACCCTTCCCACTTCTTAACAATTTTAAATAAAATATTCATACAATAGCTTGAATAAAACACTCTTTGTAAAACAGTGGTGATTTTGAATGGATGAATTATTATGAAGAATAAATATAAAAGAGAAAAACTTCATTTATATAGAAAACATTAAAATGTTTATTATTTTCCTATTTTTTAAGGAGTGTCAAAAATTACCATTGTTGGAAGTGATTATGATATTTATGTTAAAACTCTCAAAAAAATCAAACATAATTGAAAATAACTACAAAATATTTATAGATAATATTATTTGTGAAGAAAATATTAATATTAGAGTCATGGAAGACAATGTTTATTGACAATAAAAAATAGATAAGTTATAGTCTAGATACAAGAAACTATTTGGTTTTATTGACAAATAAAGGGAGGTAAAATTATAGGATTAATTATCAACTGTAAAATATAAATATGGAATATTATATACTATAACAATATAGATGAAGAAAAAAGCATATAATGATATTGTTAAAAAATTAGGGTTATAACATAATGAATGTGAATTATGTTAACTATAACCAATAAGACTTATCTTTTGTATGAATCAACTGATAAATATTATATGAGAATTAAAATATGAATATTTAAAAATAATCTAATATATAATAAATCAAAAGGGATTTATTTAAAACATAAATATATAAATTGGGTAGTAATAATAAACATTTCTCATGGAATTTAAATTGGGTTAGTGAATCTTTATCATATGAAACATTTAATTTCATTCATGTGTACGCATCATATATGATATATTAATTTTTATTAAAACATTTTTAAAACTCTAAATTATTTTTTTTTATTGAATTTTTATAATAATTATGATTTATTTATTAATATTTCTTGTTAATAGGTAATGTTGTGAAGACATGTTTTCATTTAAAATATCTTCATTGATTTCATGATTTTTATTTTATATAATTTTATCGTTTCGTAATATTATTTCCTTGAATATTGATTTCATTAAAAAAATTATATTATTTAATAAAAATTATCATGACATATAAGTGATATCTATAGGATATAATCTATCATTGTAATTTGTAAAGTGATTATGAATTTTCCAGATCTTACCAACTAGAAATGTTGAACCTAGTGTGCTCTTTGGATCTATAGTCAAGAAATGAGTTATCATTGAGTTTAATAATAGAAAAATAAATTAAAGTTATTACACCAAGTAGCATAAATGAAAGATCCAACATCTCAATACTTGTATCAAGATAGGGATTTCATTATTTAGAAAATACATGCTCTTTACATTAAGAAAATTTTATATTGTTTTGTGATTATGAGAGTGATTGAGAATTATAATGTATTAATATGGGATTATAATCAAAGTAAATTTTTATATATCCCTTATGATATAATAAATAATTTATATCGATGAATAATAACTATATTACTACTTGATAAGTAATATATATTGAATTATATTAAATATAAAGGAGAGAATAGTTTTAAACCCGATACCTTGAAAAGCATCTTCATAAAGAATGATAGAAACACCTTAGAATAATATAAATTAAATGGAGGGACCCTTAAGATATTAATAATATATAATTCATGTTTAATTTTTTTATAGTGGGGAGGAATAAGAAAATGGGTGGGTATTTACACATAAGTTTTTATATTTAGATTATGTTATTGAATATTTTGTAATTTAATCCAACTAATATTTAATGAGGTTAATTCCAAAAAAAATATTTTGATTTCTATAAAACAATGTCCTGATATATTAAATTTAAATCAATAAAAAATAAAATGGAACCACCCAACAACAACATTAAATTCAGTGAATAAGGGAACGTTTTCTCTAGGATAAAATCTAGTTTATTTTTTAAAATGTCAAATAAAGGATTCTAAATTCAACATAACAATTTAAAATTCATTATTTTAACACTTAACAATTTTTTTGTATGAAATAATGGTCTTAATAAATTTTAAATTCCTAATAATTTCATGATTATTCATTTAAAGTTATTGTATTAATAAAATAATTATTGTTAAATAAGAAATCAAATTCATTAAAAAATTCAAAAAAACCCTTAGATGATATGGTTTTTTATTCAAAAAATGATGTCCACTTAATTAAATTAATTTTTTTTGAATTTATCTTCATAATGAAATAATATAATATAATTCAAATTTTTTTTATTAATGTAAATGACATTTTATTCATTAAGTATTCTTATTCATATTTTATATCAAATACTAATTAAATAATTTTTGACCTATTATTTTTTTCATAGAAATAATATAACCAGAATAATACATTAAAATTTTAAAAATTAATTTATTAAAATAAAAATACAGAATATAAAAAAAATAGGAAATTCATTTAAAAATATTCTTTTAATACTATATTATTTTAATCACATATAATGATTAAATTTAATATACTATTTAAAATTTTAAAAGGAAAATATATTCTATAAAACAATAATAATTAAATGAATAGAATTAAAATATTACATCTTATATATATTTTAATTTACTTGAGGTTGTACACTACCTCTAATTTGCTTATTCATATTTCATATTTTATGTTGATGATGTATTAATGTTTATATTGAACTATAAAATGCATCACGTTTAATTTTAATTGGTTTTTGTCTATAAAAAATATATTAAACATATTATTTATTTAAATAAAAAATTGTACTATAACATTGGGGTGTTAAAATTTGTATTTTTATAAATATCTATTATGATAACACCATGAAACAATAAATCATGTTATGATAATACTAGTTTTTGAAGAAAAAATGTTGAAGAAAATAATTTATTTTAATGCAACATCCCAAAATTTTAATAGATGAATATCATGTTCGAAAGTGTATATGAAATTAAAAACCAATGTTAGAAGAGAATATAAAATCATGAGACTGTTGGATAGATTTATTTTTTAAAAATTCAATCTTGATGACAGCTTGTGACTAATGTAACACAAATTTTAAACAAATCATGATACTCTTTTAAGATATTATTATTTGAAAATAACCCTTATAACCAAACCGTTAATTTGGATGGTGTGAATAGTACTAAAAAATTATGGAAAAACCTTTTAACGCATTTAGAAAATAAATAAAAAGGATATCTGCTTATTAGTGACAAAATTAAAACCATTTGAACGAAAAAGAAGTGTTTTCTAAGAAAAAATATTATTTTAGAAGGTTTTTTGTCTCTCTTTGTGATCATAATTTTTCCTTAGTTTTTTTTCGAATTTGGAAACTTTATTGGAAGAAATAAAATTAATTTGTCAAATATACATGCTAATATTAACTTATGGTTAATGTTTGGGATTTTTTGAATAGTAATATTTGTATGACTAGTGACAAATACTAATTTTTAATTGAATGATTCTTTTTTGTTTAAATTAATTTTGATGATACAATATATTTTTAATGGTTTTTTACATAAAATTAGTCAAATTATATATCTATTAATCTAATTTAGTTCATTATATTCATTTTTATAATAATTTTTTAAATGAAAACATTATATCCTTTTGAACATTTTCTCTTTGAGAACTTTCTTTCTCATCACATCTATAGGGTTAATACTAAATAACATTATTTCACTTATTTAAATTAATTTTATATAAATTTATTAAATATTTTTATTCTTAATATATTATTTAATATAGTAATTCCAACATATTTTTTGACCATAATGAATTATAAAAATAATAAAAATTATTTTTTCTGATTATGGTAATAATTGATTAACTAGTGGTTAAACTAAAAAGATAAGGGTTAAAATTAAATTAAAACATGTATATAATCTATTATATCTGAATATTTAGAAATTATCATCTAAATGGATCTATAATAAACCATTTTTACCCTTTTTTCTATATAAAAAAGTTTGTCTAAATTTTCTTTTCAAAAATTCCAAGTGTTCCACTCACCCCACATATAAAAGGCCACCATATCTCCACTCTTATTCCTACCATCTAACCCTTTTTGATTAGTTAATACCTACCCAGATCACATCACAGCTTCCATAACCTATTATAGAGGCCTCCTTTGGGCATAATTTTTTCATAGGAACGCTTTGTCTTCAAACCAAAGTAGGTTACCCAAAGAAGATGTAACATTGTTGAATGGGAAATTTTTTATTTTTTTTCAATTTAAATTGATTATTATTGAAAATTTATGATATAAAAAATATAGTATATTAAATATAATTACATGTTTTTATTTTAATTTTATTACAAATAACCATCCCCCACTTCCATAAAATGGGTTATAATATCGTGATTCCTATATACAGAGGACTATCGCCCAATGAACCGATGTCATTCATATTTTCATTACAACCATTCAAGGACGAGCATTTTGATTTATATAAAATATATATAAGATATTTATAACATAATTATACCTATGGGGTGATTATATCATATATAAATTCTTTACGTTCAATTATAAAATGGATATGATAATGCCGCTCCTGTTTATGATGGATTGTCGCCTCACAAAATGATGTGATTCTTCATTCACTAACTCTTTACATCGATGGTGATAAGGATAAATTATATATATATATATATTACATACATGATATTATTATGAAATTTATTATGTATTTGTCATTTTGATAATATAATACATCATTTTCATTTTTTTCATTTTTACTCAATGAAGATGATAATGTCATTCATATAACTGTTGGCAACAACCTCAACAAGTCGATGGGACTCCCTTTTCATCACTACATGGACTATATATATATACATATATTTAATGAAATAATATTCTATTAATGATACAATTTTGTTTATTTATGGATAAAATATTACTTACTTCATTTCCATAATGATCGTTGAAAAATTGGAATGTAACACATGTATTCATGCGGCCTACCGTCTTCATGATTGTAATGTAGTTTATTATACATAAGAATAATTAATAATTGGTTTTAAATGTATAATTTTTTTATAAATATAATAATTATTTAATAATAATAATTCTAATTATTTTTTAATAGTACACCCTTTTACCATAGTCAACCCTCAAAATTCTTTTTTGAAAAATAATCCAAATATCGTCAAAACATCTGTTGTATATATAACTGATTAAGTAATCATATATTACATGGTCATAAGTTAACAAAAAGTAATAAAAACTTGAAAAAGATTCTTATTAAAGTAAATAATTATCAGAACTTTATTATTTATGATAATAAAGAATGTACATTTTGAGTTGGACCCATGGTAAGGGTTTCTCATCTCACTTTTTCTTTTGTGATACATCACCTTATTCAAAAAATATTTTTTTATCATCGTTTATATAGTAACATTTTTTTGTTATATCATAAATTCATTTTATTTATTTTATTTAAATTTTTATTTAATATCATTTCATTTAATTGGATTATTTCAAAAATTTCCAAAGTGGTAAGGATTTATTTCACAATCTCATCATTACTTAGTATTATTTTTTTATTGAGTTTCCATTGGGGATAATAATTGATATTACCATCTTAAAATCAATAAATTTTATTCTATACTGGTTTTTCATTATATTTTACATGTAATAGTTTTATTTTTCCTCAACTTGGTACTTAAAATGAATAAGAAAATGTTTTTTAGAGAAACTAACTTAACTTCTCTCTTCGGTCAGAAATATTTTTCAATAAAAATATATGCTTCCAAAAAATTATTTCGTAAAGGTTTTTAACATATTAAAAATTATTCTTTAAATATAATTTTACCTATTATTGCTTTTTATGATAATATTTAAAAGGAATATTCATGTTGTTCATAAAACAATTCATGTTTGGATTTTACTAAAAATTCTAATGGAATATTTATTTTAATGTATAATACATCAATAAAATTTCCCACCATCGTGGCCAATTTATATTTTAATTTTAATTTTATGAGTTTTAAAATATGTTTTTCAAAATAAAATGGTTTTTAAAAAAATTGGGACTTTTTATTTAAATTTTATTTTCAAAGTGAAAAACCGGTTTTCTCAAAAAAATAATTAAATGTATTTTTATGGTATTTCTAAAAATAAATTGAAGAATCCCTATATTTATCCCATGATAGATTAGGTATATGTTTCAATGATATCATCCTAGTTCTTTATTTGGATGATTAATCAATAGCTTGATTGACGATGCAAATTTTTTTTACCATTCAACATATGAATCTAGATGGTTTATATTATTTTAATGGATAAGGGATAGTATTAACATTAGGTATTATAGTTTTTTAATATGAATGTTTATGTTTATTGTGTTTGAACACATTTATATGTTGATAAATTATACTTTTTATATGATTTTTTTGTATCTCTATATCCCCTTGATGTATCATTTGGTCTCCTAAGAAAAACTAGAATGCATTTTTGCTAAGACCGGAACCATTTATATAGATATCTTGGAACAAAGACTTGATTATGTTATGTATCTCAGAAAAACTCCATGATAATTTTTTTTAGATATTCATAATTATGTGTTGCCTTAATCAAAATTCATTAATATACATTTCATATTATTATTCAACTAGAAAGAATATCCATGGTTATGTTTCAAGCACTTACGGTTATTTATATAGAATTATTTGATCATAATTTATTCTTTACATATTATTATAAAATTATTTATTAAATGGAATGTGTCTTATTTATATACATTTCCATATTGATTATGTGTTATTTATTTATAATTTCTTTTATATGATTACCCTTACTATGCTTCTGAACTCACCCATTTCTTTTGTTTTATATTCTCCAACATACCTAGAAGTGTATTATGATAAATATATATGGATACACTATAGGGAATAATGTAATTCTCAAAGAAAATTGTTCTTTTATTTTATGTTTTGAATTGTAATGTTAAAATTAATGATATATCTAGTTTACTACGAATAATAAACTATTCAGTCATTTGGGATGTCATTCCTCGTATCTTAGGAGAATTTAAATAAGTAGACACTAACAACATGATACTAGGTTTTGGGTTTATATAGTTGGTATAAGAGGAAGTCTATAAAAAATCTTCGAAATTAGATTTAGTAAAATATAGATTAGGTAACATAACCCTATAATATACTTTGATGATAAGTATAGAAGAACATCCAAAGGTATAGTTAATTAGGATATTGTGTGGTTTTTCATAGAAAATACATCCACATATTGATACCAAAAGTGGGTGTTGTTCTGACATAGATATAACCAGGGGTAATAACTCTTAAAAGAGATTATTAGGGTTTAATTAATCATAAACAATTTTATTACAGGATACCATACAAAACACCATGTTTGTCACTCCTAGGGATATTTTTAGAACAATTCACAAATTCTTTACAAATCGTTATAAAGGTTTTGAAAATAAATATATCCAAAAGAAACCATGTTTATGATTTTGAGATTATAAATGCATTAAATTTTAAATTTATGTTAAGAGTTTCACAATTTTTGGGATTATAAATAATGATTCATAATTATATGATATATTATAGTGTATTATATTATTTATAAATGGTTCCTAATAGAGGAACAGAAACTATATCAATGTATGTACACCATCTAGGTACTAACAATTTATGTAAGACAATAAATCGAAAGCTAGATTTGGAGCTAGAAATGACCAAATTATAAACATTTTGGGTATGTTGACAGAGTTTATGAGTGATAACATTTCCCATATGACTTATTCTATTGATCCACCACATAGTGTAATGATTCTAAACTAGTTTTTTCGTTAGAATACGAGATCAATCAATAGGACTAAAAACCCTTTTTTAGTTTAGAAATTGATATGTTCTTTAAAGAATAAATTTCTCACTCTAGGAAGTATTGAAATAGAAGAATTTTCTTGCAATTTTACCATATATTATGTGATGAAGACAACTGGTGATCATTAATTTAGAACACTAATGATGTGGATGAAATATAATGTATATAGTAGAAGGATTTCAAGGTACTCATCATGGAAAATTATTATCCACATGAGCAATAAAAATATTTCGAAGGATAGTTATGGAGTCTAAGATAAAAATAAAAGGAGATGATTCTAAGTATGAAGCCAACTTTTAAATTTTAATAGGGCATATTGTGGACAATGTATGTAATCCAAAGATAAAGATTGATAGTTTCTTGGATTTTCTCAGTCTAATAATTGTAATTTCACTAGTATCCAAAGAATTATCATCATATGTGGACAAAGTATCATGTTTTATCAATATTGAAAAATAATTCTATAATTATTATCTATTCTAAGAGAATAAATTGAAGAAGATGACAAAAAATTAGATAAATGTAAGAAGAGAATGAATGATTTTTTAACATGTGATGATTCTAAAAGGAAACACCTTGGTACATGATTAAAAGGAAAGGGAGTTTTATTTATTTTTGGAGAAAAAGGATACCATTATGGTGATTTAGAGGGAATGAAATAATCATAAAATGTGTAATAAATCAACTATAATGAGATGGGGAACTAAAAAAATTAATTACCCAATTTTTAATGGATTTATACATAGAAGAATCATATAGATTATGGTAAATCTCACGCTATAAAATAGGTGAAGTTGATTGATTACTATAATTGTGTGTCTGGATCCAAGAAATATTTTGTAAAATTGTTTTATTAATTACATTATCATTATAAAATTATGAAATGTATAAAGATTGTAATTTCATACTTTTTATTAATGGATTTTGGAGAATATTATTAATTTTACTGATGACC
This sequence comes from Viscum album, assembly GCA_963277665.1. Classification (NCBI taxonomy): domain Eukaryota; kingdom Viridiplantae; phylum Streptophyta; class Magnoliopsida; order Santalales; family Viscaceae; genus Viscum; species Viscum album. The sequence goes on from OY728158.1 coordinate 441,144,175, forward strand.
AAGAAAAATTATTTAGTGAAATGTTGAACATTTTTAAAACACATGGTTAAATGAATGATAACCCATAAATTGATCATGATGTTGAGATAATTTTTCTATGATAAAATTATTATTTATATGGATAAAGAAAATTCAATAGTACTAACTACATTTGAACTAATAACTGATTTATTTATAGCATGTTTTATTCTATAATTTATTTTGTTAACAACATTTTTGGATTTAAGGAATATATCCAATAATATATGTTTATTTTAAGTAATAAAAAAGAATGAATGTTTTAAATAATTTTTTCCAATAATTTAGATTGTTAACATGTTTCAAGAGATTACATGTTGATGTATTTGTATGTTTGGTATGTGAATATTACGATCCACACTATATTGTTAAAGGAAATTAATGTTGATATACTGACCTTTCTTCAAAAAATATAGAAATTGAATTTCAACAGAAATATTTTCGATAAGTATTAAAGTTAACTATTTCATTAATTTATTAGGTTCAAATTTTGTTTTTATTATATAACATTTGATAATAATTTTGGTATTACAAATTTTATACAGGCATAAGAAATAACATGTCATTTGTTTATTGAGATACTACTATCTTAAAAGATAATTTTGGTACTTCAGGTATAAGAATACCAATTTTATATTCATTTCATATTGTAATATATGAAGTTTGAATTGATCTAAAAACATTCAATGGATTAAATTATTCCTAAAAAATTGAAATATATTATCTAAGTGTATATTCATATGTCCTTTGTCTTGATGGTAAAGGAATTCCTCCACTCAATGTATAGAATATTAAAAAAAAATTCTAATACCTTCATTTTTGAGGAATCATATGGTACCTTAACTCACCATGGATTTATGGTTTTTTTGGATTCGGAAATCATCTTTATTATTCAATTTTCTATTTATTACCCTCTATATTTATTTTAGAATTATGCTTTTCTTACATGTATATATCTTCACTTACCACCTATGTTCACCTATATGAAAACCTAGTTTTTTAATTATTCAATATTAAATTCATAATTCCTTTTATCTCTTATGAATAGGATGTTTTATTAACTATTCTCTTTATTTTGGATTTCAAGAAAGATTTTTTTAAAGGTAAAAACATTGATTACTAAAATCAAGATTAAATTGGGAGGATACACTTTATCTAAGAGGGGATAATGTAACACCCCAAGAGTTTAAAATAGAAACATCATGTAAAATAGTGTGTAGGAAATGAAACATCAATCATAAAATAGAATATAAAATACCAATACATTGAGATATATTACTTTTAAAGTAATTCAATCTCATTGATGGCTTGCAACGCACTTGCCACCGGGTTTGAATGAAACACGATACTATATTAAAATTTTATTTTTTTGAACATGACCATTTTTAAAACATGGGGATATAATAACCTCGGTATCATCCATATAATTAAATTTTGTTATGTTATGTTCATTACCTAAAACCATCCCCACCTTTATTAAATGGGTTATGAAATTTTAATTAGTTTGTACAGCGGACTACCTCCTCGTGAAACAATGCCATTCATTTTTTCCATTACCAAATTTAATAGTTGTGTATGATGATGGAGGTAAATTATATATGTGGTATTTATATCTTAATTATACCTATATTGTAATTATATCATATATACTTTTTTTACATTTAATTCTGTAGAGGATATGATAGCGTCGCTCGTGTGTACGACCGACTACTACCTTACGAAGTGTTGTGATTATTCTCTTACTAACTCTTTACATGGAAGGTCATATATAAAATTTTAATTAATATATGTGATATAAATAAAATATTTAATATATTCATAACCTATTTATTTTTATGAAAAGATAATAAATCATTTATATTTTTTCACTGAAAGATGATTATGTCATTATCGTACGTGTTGTCTACCACCTTCATGAAGAAATGTGACTCTCTTTTCATCACCACATGGATGATATATATATAATTATATTTAAAAAATTACTTTTTATTTTTTATATTATGATAATTTTATAGGGATAAAATATTATTTACTTCCTTTACGTTATGATCATTAAAAAATTGAATCGGTACTCTTATGCATGTACAACCTACCCTCTCTATAATTATAACATAGTTCATTTTTCATAACCATGTTTCAAGATTGGTTATAAAAAGTATAATTTATGTTTAAATTTTATAATTATTTTATTACTCTTATTCTACATATGATTATATAATGACCTCTTTGACCATAGTCTTCTTACCAAAATCATTTTTGATACATATTCCAGATGTCATATAGATAAATAACTTAAACATAATTGATTAACTAATCATATATAACATGGTAATAAGTAAATTAAAAGGAATAAAAAAACTTAAAAATTTTTCTTTAACAAATTAATTAATAATAAACATAAATTTATTATTCATGGGGATAAAGAACATAGGTGAATATTCGGGCTCAATGTAAGGATTTCACCACTCACTTTTAGGTCCATGATACATACACCATATTCGTCACTTTTTTCATTAATCATTTATATATATTTCCCATATCGTAAGTTATTTCATGAATTTATTTATCATAATGGTATTTAAAGGTTCATTTAAATTTCTTGTGTGGATTATAATTTAAATGTTACCAAAGTGCGGACGGTTTATTTCATACTCTCATCATTATTCTGGATTGTTACTGTTCAGGTCTCCCTTTGAGAAATTTTTATATATTTCTATATTAAATTAGTATATTTTCTTAACTATAGATATTAATGATATTTCTCATGTAATAGTACGATTTTCCATATCTTTGGTACATAAAATAATAATGAAATTGTTTTATGAAAATCTGACTTTATTTCTCTCTTTGGTCAAAAATCAATTTTCACAAAACTAATATTCTCAAAATATTCTTTCCAAAATAATTTTAACTACTAAAAATGATTTATTAAATTAATTTTCCCAATTATTTGTAAAATCAATTGAATGTAATATTCATGTCATTTTCAAAATATTTCACATTTATATTTTACCAAAAATTTGAATGGAATGTTTGTTTTAACATGTACAACATGAAGAGAATTTTCAACCGTCCTGACCACTCTATCTTATAAAGATTAATTTGAAATTTTCAATTGGTCATTTTAAAATAAAATATCTTTAAAAAATTTGATATTTTATTTTTAAAATTATTTTAAAACAAAAATGTTTATTTTCTGTAAACACGTTTTTAAAGTTATTTTTATGATATTTCTACTCATCAATGACATCAACCCTTTGTTTAATTTTTGATATACTAGGTTTATTTTGTATTTATATCATCCTTATTCACTAATTGGATGTTTCATGGTTAATTTGATTGATAATGTACAATTTTATTTCAATTTCCCATGTTACTCTATATTTTTTTAGATTATGTTTATTGATTGGGAGAAGTGTTAACAATTCACATTCTTGGTTTTCAATAAAAATGTTTATGTTGATTGTGTTTTACTCATTTCATATACGAATGTATTACAATTTTTAAATAATTGGAGGGTCCCTCTATAGACACTTGAGGCATCGGTGGGTGTAAAGAACCGGAATTTTCAAGGAAATGTTTTTCTTAAATTCTTTGAAATTTTATCAGCCCGCAGATTCTGACAGCGCCTGATTCTAAGGCCCGGTGTACCCGGAATCAATTTTTGATGTTTTGTTCAGGTACGTTCAGTAAACGTACATGCGGGTTTTTCTACATTTTGAACCAGCTGTCATAATTGAAATCTAAGGACACCAATGAACTCGCAGCGCCAGTATTCGTTTAAGGAGACCTTTACTATAGTTGTGTTTGGTCGAGAGTAGAAGTTATAATTTTGGTATTCAAAATAAATTAAATAAAATTTATGTGTTACATAATTTTATTTTTTAGTGGTGGTTATTTCCTCCAAAGAGGATTTAGATGTGGGTCCTACCACACCCTAACCTCCCTTGGGAGGATATAATAAGGGGTGGGGCCCACACGATCCCCAAACACTTCAACTCCCCCTTTAACTCCATGAAACCCCTTAACTTTTGAACTTTACTATTGATGTTCCAACTCTCCCTTTAATTATGTTGGAGCCTCTTCATCTCATCCCTTCAATTTAATGATCCAACCCATCTAGTAAATTAATAGGATGTAACTTAATGAATTCAAATCTCTTTGAATTCATTAAGACATCCTTTTAATTGGTGTGTTATATTTTATTTAATGGTGGTTGGACTTTTTACCTTGGGAAAGCTTTGGGAAATTGGAAATAAAGTGTTCTTCCATGAAAAAAATCTCTGAAGAAGAATGTGAAGAACATCTCCAATGACCACCATCTTTGTTAAAGAAATAGTCGACGTCCACAAAGAACGTCGCCAACAACGACGCTTCCACTTCAGACGCACCCCGACGTCAATGAAATTGACATCCGTCTTCTGCAATGCCATTTTCCACCACTACGATGAACGAACCTTGAATCGAGGTAGGGGGTTTGTATAATTTTAAATGAATAAAATTATACCTTGTTCTTGATGAATGAATTGGATTGTATTTGGACTTTTGTAATCTACTAACGTGGAGGGCACGGGCTGAACGAACATGGCCTGACGACCCTCCATTAGTTTGTGTTTATTTTGGAAACATTGACCAGAGGCAGCGATGACCGAAGGCGGTGGAGACCAGAAGTGGCGGTCGCGCATCGGCCGCGTGGAGAAAAATGTGGCCTGCAATCATGGGCCTCTCAGGTTAAAGAACTGGCCAGCTATTGCAGGTCGGGCTGGTGTACCGCAGCACCCGCAGGTGCTATGCGGAGGATGTGGGGCCCACATCTGCGATCCGCTTGCTGGATGAACTAACTGGCTACGGCTGGCTGGGAAGGAGACCGCGGTGCTGCTTGGCACCACGCTATGGAGAAGACCATGGCCCACGATGGGTGGCCCGCTTCGGTGGGATAACAGGTCGGATGCCTACTGGTCGGGTGGAAGAAATGGTGGCGCCGCTCCGTGTCGCATAGGAGGACAGCGGCCCGCTCTGTGTGCCGCTCATTCTGGTCAAACTGGCTGGCTTTGGCCCGCTAGGCAGCAAGGAGGGGAGGTGCCGCTCGGTGCCACCAGGTGAGACGAACCGACCCGTGACCCAGGACGGGTCCGCCGGTGGGTTGCGCCCCACCAGGCCGGGCCGACCCCCTAAACGTGTCGGACCCGCCAAAATAGGTCGAGCCGACCCGCCATCCCACTCGGGTTGACGGGCCGGGACCATTTCGCTTAAATGTGAATATCTTCTAGACCACGCGTCCAATCGATGCACCATCTGTGGAACTGGGATCCTCGTGAAGAGGCAGTCCTTTTGTGATACTCTTAGTGATTTTTGGACCACTTTGGATAATGGCTGTGTATGGAACTAGAATAATTCCAACTGGGCCCTTGGAACCAAAAAACCAAAAACTCTCAAACCGGATTTCCTATTAACACGCCGTCTGTCGCGTTGGGTTCCTTTTGATTAGATAGAACTTCAGGAAACATAAAATCTGTAATTCTTGATAGTTGATGTATCGTCCCCTTTTCTCAAGGAGTGAACCCTCCCGGAATTCAGCGTGCTGTGTGTAGGAACCCTAGAGCTGGTTTTGACTGCGACAACTACTGTACTGGGATCCTCCGTGGGTTCGATAGTGATGACTATTGTACTAGGATCCTCCATGGGTTCGACAGGGATGACTACTTTGCTGGGATCCTCCGTGGGTTCGATAGTGATGACTACTGTACTGGGATCCTCTGTGGGTTTGACAGCAATGACTACTGTACTCGGATCCTCCGTGGGTTCGACAGCGATGACTACTGTTCTTGTATCCTCTGTGAGCTGAATCTTGACTTTCAATCATTATCATTAATATTATTGTTTTTACTTCCTGTGTGAACTAGGTTGTGTTTGGGATCATGATTTTGTGTCGGAATGTGGTTGATAACTTAGGTATATGTATGGGCATATACCCAAGTAGGGTTGGTTGATGCTTCGTGATTGTATCTTTCCTTTTTTGGTTTATCCTTCTGGGATTCTGGGAGACCTTCAGGGGTCTTGGGTTCCCTATTAAGAATCTTTATACACACCCCTATACAGGATATTCCCGCACTATGTTGTGTTGGTAGCAGATGACAGACAACATTGATCAAGTTAGAGAGTTGTAGAGTTAGACGGTACCCAGAGGTGGACCACATGGCGAGATGTACATAGAGATGATGGAAGGACCTGGGTGCTGAGGAGGCCATCTGTACCCACCCTTCCTGTAGGATTTCTGGAGGACGACTCATTAGTTTCTGTTTCACATTACTGTAGTTGTAATAGCTTTTAAGTTGTACTGTACTTTACTGTTGGGCTTGTATTTCTGGCCCCCTTTCCATTCAGCACTATATTTTGTATACAATTTTACTTAGTGGTTACTTTCAGTTGTGTACTCTGTTGTATTTTTCTACTTTATAAATTAAATTCCTTCCCATTTTATCTGAAATTATGCCTTTGGTTCTAGTTGCTAGCCCCTGGCCCATGGAAGGCGGGCTTGGGGTAGTCACTGCACGGGCCCCGAGGACAGGTCGTGACAAATTGGTATTAGAGGAGTTGGTTCTACCGTAGAACTCAGGACTCTGCTCATTATTTTCTGTGAAGTAATAGTGTTAAGAGTATTGGGTGTGGTTTTTAGTCCCGAGAGTTCAGTGTTGGTGCAGCGACCGACATATCCATACACCAGGACCCTGACCTTTGATTCCCGACTCAATACATGAAAACACTGATTACATGTGCTTTCCTTTGAAAAAGTTTTCTTTGTGATTACTTTGTGTCATCTCACCAGGTATACTGTTTTAATCATGGCGCACCTGTTACTTTTTAGGATGTCCCCACGAAGGCAGCTAACTAGGGTTCCATGTTAAATATGAGATGGTATCCCACCGAGCGATGATGCCTCGATGCAGGGCCCCATCACAGTGGGGGTACTAGCGGAACCACTATCCACTACACCACCAATACCACCAGCCTCAACAGCAGATAGTGCACGCTGCCTGAGTGTGTTGCACTAGTTCCAGCGACAGAGGCCGCCCATGTTCCAAGGTGAGACAGAGCCACAGGTAGCTGAAGATTGACTGGAGGATGTCGTGAGTGTTTTCAGATTGGTAGGGACAACAGCTGACCTTATGGTGATCCTTGTCGTGAGTCTCCTGCACGCAGCAGCAGGTAGATGGTGCAGCCTGATTCTCCCGGTGCATGATGAGGCATATTTACATTGTACATACTTCCAGAGTCTCTTCCGTTCATAGTTTTTTCTAGCCACCCTTCGTGTGGTGCGGATTCAGGAGTTACTACATCTACAGTAGGGCAGCATGACAGTATCTCAGTACTCACTGAGGTTCACCGACCTCTCATGCTACTCCACAGATATGGTACGGGACATATTCTTCAGGGCACAGACTGTCGAGAAGGTACTCATGGATGAGATTAGGGCTTTGACGATTCCCCTCATCATCCCAATGTAGGTGGGGGTGCTGGAGAAAGCTCTTCTGGTGGATATTTTCCTCGGTGAGAAGTCACCAGCGGCAAGACCCTCCACAGGACAACACATAGAGGAGAATTTTGTACCTGGAAGTAGATAGTTGATGTAGATGTCCAAGCAGACCGGGCCATTAGGTGGGATACCTCAGGATACAGGTTCATTTTTGCAGGGCACACGATACAGAGCCAGCCATACGAGGAGAAGGCAGTGCTATGCATGCAGCGAGTAGGGTCACATGGCTCGAGATTGCCCGACCTGCCATGCAGACGAGCAACAGACAGTAGAGGGACCTCCCAGGAAGAAGTAGAGGTTTAACCGTGGTGGTATTCTGGGAACAGGAGGACGTGGAGGAGGATCTGGATGAGCAGTGGGTGGTGGAAAACGTTTTGAGGCTCTACCACCACCACCACCAGGAGGTCCAACCCGACTACAGGGGGCTAGTGGGCAGAGGTACGCTCAGCTCCAGGCAGTCGAATCCTATGACCACGTCACACTTGAGATGATTTCAGGTACTATATATGTCTACTCCACCTTTGATACAATACTTATAGACACAGGTGTGAGTCATTATTTTGTTTTCGTTGCCCTTGTTTGGAGCTCAGAAATTCTGACGGAGCCATTGGCTCGAGTCTTATGTCTGGAGACTTCTACGGGAGAAGACTCGTCAATTACGAATTGGTGCCGGCAATGTGATCTTACTCTAGGAGGCGAGAGCTTCAGCTGAGATTTTCTTGTAGCGGCGTCAAGGCCTTATGACATCATATTGGGTTTGGACTGGTTATCCAAAGTTCTTTCTCAGATTGACTGTATTGGGCGAAAGGTGTTGTGTATCTGCACGGATGGGACCAGGATCACCTTCACAGGCGAGAAGGGATCCTTTGAAGTGCGGGATGGACTTACTCAGAGGGGGGGGGGGGGAATCTGATCACACATCAGTTGGCTAGCCTTATCCTCAGAGTGGTTGATGTGCGGAGTTTGAGTTTTCCTATTGTGGTGGATCAGTACGTGGATGTTTTCCCTGATGATGTTCCAGGACTACCTCTTCGCTGATAGGTAAACCATTACACTGACTTGTACCCTGAGACAACACGGATATCTACTATAGCATATTGTATGTCTCCTGAAAAGCATCATGAGCTACGGGTACAGCTAGAGGACTTGCAAGGAAATGGATTTAGCTGACCCAGTGTTTCACCCTGGGCATCTCTGATTTTGTCCGCCAAGAAGGTGGATTGGAGCTTGCGACTGTGTGTCGACTACCATCGCCTGAATTAGGTGACCGTGAAGAACAAGTACCCACTCTTAAGGATTGACGACCTCTTTGATCTGCTCGAGGGAGCACGTTGGTTCTCGAAGATAGACCTCAGGTCAGTCTATCACTAGCTCACCTTTCGAGATGAGGATGTGCAGAAGACGGCCTTCAGGTGTCGGTATGGATACTTCGAGTTCTTGGTTATGCCATTCGGAATAACCAACACTCCAGAAGTGTTCATGAGACTCATGAACAAGATCTTCTAGCCTTACCTTGATCTATTTGTCATAGTCTTCATCGACGACATACTGATTTACTCAACTACTGAGGAGGAGCATGCCTACCATTTATAGGTAGTACTAAACACACTCCGAGAACACCAGCTTTATGGTAAGATCTCGAAGTTCTAGTTCTAGATTTGAGAGGTTCATTTCATGGGACACGTCATCTCAGAGGCTGGAGTTGTAGTGGAACCAGCAAAGATCGAGGCAGTACTTGTGTGGTTGTGTCACCGCCGTCCATGTGGTGATGATTGATGTTCCATCCATCGGCAAACTTTCAACGGGTCATCGGACGAGTTCTAGTGTCCCATTTCTCATTCCAGAAGATGTCGTGCACCCCTCAGGATGTCTCCTTTGATTCTCAACCTTTATTGATGAGTAACTCTCATCCCAAATTCATACCGCATTTAGGGTCAAAATCTACAAGAAAGGCAGAGGGTTCAGGTCGTGTTCGTTCGACCCGCACCCTCCATGTCAGAGTGATAGAAAACGGCTTTGATTTAAAATCCTAGATGCAAGGTGAAGAATTTTAAACAATTAACCATTCTTGAACAACTACCTCGGATTCTTTGTCATTGGAAAAGATGATGAACATGTCGAGGATGACATCGACAGCAAATGAAGCATTCCTTGTTCTTCAATGGTTGTTCTTCATTGGGAGGAGTTTTCTTCACTGGGAGCCTCTCCCAATAATCCTCCACTAAAATCACCAATGTGAATAAACATTCCAAATAATATATTATATTATCTGTTATTTTGTTTTCAAGAAATTCAAAAATAATTCCTAAACACTTCATTGGCACAATTAATGTGAAGGGTGGCGGCACCATTAAGTGGGGAGTTCAAGAGGTTTCTCCCCACTTAATGGGGAGTTCAAGAGGTTATAACCTCAGGTGGTCCCACCAAATTAATCCTCACATGGGAGGTTGAGTTTGGGTGGGCCCCACCACCATAACCTCTCATTGGAGGTTAGGGTGTGGTGGTCCCCACCTCGAACCTCCACATGAAGGTTTTAACCAACTAATAAATATGAATTTTACACAAACTTTTTTTATTTAATTAATTAAAAACCCAAAAACTATGTTTTATTTCCGACCAACCACCATCGAGGTGAATGTCTTCTTAAACGAATATCGTCGTTGTGTGTTCAACGGTGCCCTGGGGTTTCAATTCTGAGTAATGTTTCAAATGTTATAAAAACATATTTGTACGTTTACTGAACATACCGAAACAGAACTTCATAAAATGATTCCAGGCACACCGGGCCTCGGAATCATGCGCCATCAGTTTTTGCGGACAAATAAAATTCCCATGTATTTAAGAAAAAAATATCCCGGGAATTTATGGGTCATTACATTCTCCCCACCTCAGGGCTTTACGTCCCTATAATCTACAACTCGAAGTAAGGGAACAAATGGGGGTACTGACCACGCATCCGAGCCTCCAGCTCCCATTTTCACTCCTGGAGGTTCCCGTGCTTCCAAGAAATGTACACCAGAGGTATAGACTGTCCACAAAGGACCCTCTCCTATCGATCCTTAATCTCCACTAGAACCTCTGTAAAAGTTTCCCCATCATCGACGTCCATCTCCCCATTATCGATGATTTTAGAAGGGTCGTTCACATATCTAGTCAACTGGGATACGAGGAAGACGCCATATACTCGATGTAACTAAGGTGGAAGAGCTAATCATTATGCCACCTCGCCAACTCTGCTGATGACCTTGAAAGTTCTGATGAAATTTAGAGATAACTTTCCACCTCATCCAAATCTCTGTAATCCTCATTGAGGTCAGACCCAAAGAAAGACGTGGTTCCCATACTCAAACTCCAGATGTCTTTGTCTCTTGTTGAAATATGACTTATACCTTCTCTATGTAGTCTTCATCCACTCTTGGATGATCTGCACCTTCTCTATGGTAGAGCTTACCATCTCTGGTCCCACTAGTGTTGACTCCACTGGGTCTGTCCAGCACAATGGTGATCTTCAAGGTTGACCATAGAAGGCCTCAAAAGGTGACATCCCGATGGTGGAGTGAAAGATTTGGTTGTATAAAAACACTACCAAAGGTAAGTGATCCTCCCAACGACGACCGAAATAGAGTACACAAGAACATAGCTTGTCCTCGATGGTATGAATGGTTTGCTCATTCTGACCATCCGTCTAAGGATGGAAGGTGATGCTCAAACAGAGTTGCATCCCAAATGCCTCCTGGAACCCCTTACATAGCTGGTAAGTAAACCATGTGTCATGATCGGAGACAAGAGATGAAGGCACTCCATGTTTCCGCACAATATTTTTCACATAGAGGTGTCCCAAGCTCTCTACTAAAACCTGCTCTCTGATCAGTAGGAAGTGGGAAAACTTGGTGAGTCAGTCAATGATCACTAAAATCGAGTCATGACCCCTAATGTACATAGAAGTCATGTCCTGAAATCCATGGATATCCCATCCCACTTCCACTCTGGAACCTCTAAAGGATGAACCAAGCCAGCTGGTACCTAATGATCCGCCTTCACTTACTGAAAAGTGAGGCACCGAGAGACAAACTCTGCTACTTCCTTCTTAATACCTGGCCACCAGTGTTGTCGTTGAAGTTCCTAGTACAGCTTCTCTTCTCATGTATGTACCGCTAGAGAGGATGTGTGGAACTCCCTCAACACATCCTCCTTCTGTGACACAGTTACCATAGTAAGTCCTCTGAAAAGGATGTCGTGGTCCCCACCTTTAGAAAATCCGTCACATGCCAGTCCTATGGATATTTGAGCACGTTGTATCTCACACTCAGTGTCCCCATGTTGTGCCTCCCTAACTCACTAAAGAAGTGGGGGAGTGACTGTAAGAGACTACAGAAAGGCTGCTCCATCTCTATCCACAAAGGATATATGTATGGTAGCCAGCTGCTCTGTCGCCTCTCCTAGAAGCTGTATACAAGATCTCCTACTGAGTGCATCTACTACAAAATTCCCCTTCCAAGGAGTATAGAATATCTCAAAGTCATAGTCCGGTAGGTACTCAAGCCATCGCCAATGTCTCAGGTTCATGTCCTTCTGAGAGAAGATATACGTGAGACTCTTGTGATCAGATTACATGGTAAAATGCTCGCCCATCAGATAGGGTCTCCACATCATCAAGGTGAAGACCACTAATGCTAACTCCAGGTCATCGTTAGCATGGTTCTGCTCATTCTATCTTAGCTACTGAGGACCATATATGGTCACTGCTCACTCCTGCATCAGGACACACCCGAGTCTTGTCCCTGATGCATCATAATATACTATTTACCATGCACCTTCCTATAGAAGCCTCATGATGGGGGCACTAGTCATCCTCTGCCTTTGCTCCTAAATGATCTATTGGAAACTCTATGACCACAAGAAGGGTTTCCCCTTCTTCATCAAGGCTGATAGTAGTAATGTAACTCTGGAGAAGTCTGGCACAAACCTCCAATAATATCCATACAAACCCAAGAAACTTTGTACCTCCATCACACTCCGGGGTGGCTCCCAAGCAAGTACCACCTCAATTTCGCTGGATCTACTACAACTCCAGCATCCGAGATGACATTTCCCAAAAATGGAACCTCTCGGATCCAAAATTGGCACTTCTAGAGCTTACCATAAAGATAGTTCTCTCAGAGTGTGTCCAGTACTACTTTCAAATTGTAGGCATTCTCCTCCTTAGTAGTCGAGTAGACCAGAATGGCGTTAATGAAGACTATGAAAAAAATTTCGAGGTATGGCTGGAAAATCCTTTTCATTAGTCTGATGAACATTGCGGGGGCATTGGTTATGCTGAAATTCCTAACCAAAAACTCGTGGAGTCCATACTAACATCTGAAGGCTATCTTCTGTATATCCTCATCACGGACTCTAAGATGGTGATAGCCTGATCTAAGGTCTGTCTTCGAGAACCACCATGCTCCATTCAGCTGATCAAAGAGGTCTTCAATCCTTGGGAGGGGGTACATGTTCTTCACGGTCACCTGGTTCAGGCGACGGTAGTTGACACAAAGCCTCAGGCTATCATTCACCTTCTTGGTGAACATAATCGGGGATACCCAAGGAGAAACACTAGGCTAGATGAATCCCTTCCACTGCAAGTCCTCTAGATTTTCCTGTAGCTCATGAAGCTCATCGGGAGCCATCTGATATGCTGGTGTAGATATTGGTGTCTTACCTAGGTATAGGTCAATGTACAAGTCCACCACTCTGCGCGGTGGTAGTCTTGGGACATCATCAGGGGAAACATCTGTGTACTGGTCCACCACTATAGGATAAGTCAGACTCTTCAAACCAACTGATCTGAGGGTAAGGCAGGCAAACTGATTAGTGATCAACCGCACCCTCCTCTGAGCAAGTCCTTCATGTGCTGGAAAGGCTCCATTCTCAGCAGTGAAGGTAAACCTGGTCCCATCTGTGTGGACATAGTACACATTGTGCCTAATACAGTTGATCTGAGCATGAATTGTAAATAACCACTCTATACCCAAGATGAAATCATAAGGCCTCGATACCGCTATGAGAATCTCCAAGCCAAAGCTCTCGCCTCCTAGATTAATATCACACATCTGGTACTAGTGTGAGATCGTCGAGTCTTCTCCTGTAGGAGTCACTAGCCACGAGGATCGAGCCAACGACTCCATCGGAATCTCTGAGATCCGAATGAGGGAAGTGGAAATAAAAGAGTGACTAGAACCTGTGTTTATAAGAACTGCAGCTAAGGTGGATTAGACACAAACCGTACCTCGAATCATCTCCGGAGTGCCATGATTGTATGCCTTAGCTACCTAGAGCTGAGATCCTCTCTACCCACATGCTCCCTACAGTCGGGGTGGACCTCCTAGTGGTGGTGGTGGTGTTGGTAACACCTCATAACGCCATCCACCGTCAGCTACACGACCAGCTCCTCTACCACGTCTTTCTGCGCCCTGTAGATCGCCTTAGTCGAACCTCTACCTTTACCTGGGAGGTCCCTCAACTGTCTGATGATCATCCGAATAGCGGTTTGGACAGTCACGTGCCATGTGACCCTACCCGCCTCATGTGAAAAAATGGTTGTTCCTCAAATGACTGGATCTGTCTAGTGTGCCTATCCCAACCGAACCCATGTCCTGAGGTCATCCACCGAATGGTCTAGTCCTCTTGGACCTCTGAAACATTCATCTGCTACCAGCTATAGAAGACTCTGCTGCGAGATGCCCAGTGGCGGGTCTCGCTGCTAGTGACTTCTCAACAAGGATACTCTCCACTAAGAGGGCTCGTTCCAACACCCCCTCTTGCGTTGGGATCCTGAGAGAGATCATCAAAGACCTGATCTCTCACCTGAGTCCCTGATCGAAGATCCATGACCTGAAGAATGGGTCTTGTACCATATCTGTGGAGTAGCATGAGATGTCGGTGAACCACGCTAAGTACTGAGCTACCGTCATGATAACCTATTATAGATATAGTAGCTCTTGTATTTGCACCATAGGTAGGGTGGCTGGTATAAACTCTGCTCGAAACAGGCTCATGAAGTCTTCCCAGAGAAGTGTCACCCCATTATGCACCTGAAGAATTAGGCTCCACCGTCTGCCTACTACTACCTGAAGGATCTCGCGATAAAGATCACCATAAGGTTTTATGGTGTCCCTACCAGTCTGAAGACTCTCAGCACATCCTTCAGCCAATCCTCAGCTGCCTACGGGTCCATCTCGCCCCTCTACCTGGGTATCCTCTGGCGCTGGAACTCGTGGAACGTGCTCAGGCGGCGTGCACTCTCTGTTGTTGGGGCTGGTGGCATTGGTGGCCCAATAGGTGGTGGCACAGCTGGTGCCTCCACTATGATAGGGCCCTACACCGAGGCCTCGTCACTCGGTGGGCTTCCATCTCGTACAAAACCTGGAAGCCTGGCTGGCTGTCTGCGTGGAGGCAACCTGTAAATAAATAGGTGTTCCATGGTCAATAAGTTATACCTGGTGAGCTAACTCAAAGAGATCACTAAGAAAACTCTTCAAAACACAGTCACAATCAGTGATTTCGTGAACTGAGTCGGAAATCCGAAGTCAGGGTCCTGGTGTATAGATATGTCGGCCTCCGCACCAACATTGGACTCCCTCAACTGAAATCCACACTCAGTACCCTTAACACTATTGCTTCACAGAAAATATCAGAGTCTTATGTTTTGTGGTAGAACCAACTCCTCTTATACCAATTGTTACGACCCGTCCCCTGGGGCCCGTGTCGTGACAACCCCAAGCCCGCCTTCCATAGAATAGGGGCTGGCTACTAGCACCAAAGGCGTAAATCCCTATACTAGAAAGCCATTGTCTTTATAACTGAAAACAAACACAGTAGATCACACATCTGAATACAAAACACTAAAGAAAATTTTATAACAAGACAGTGATAAAAAGTAAAGGGTCCAAAAATACATGCCCAACTTTAAAGTACAAGTACAACTGAAGTGGGACAAAACAGCTGAATGATGAAAAGAAACTTCCGGATCATCCACCATAGATCCAACCTGAATGGTAGGTACAAATAGCCTCCTCATCACTCCCAATATATGAGTCTCCTCTAGGTACCGACTCATTGTCAGGTCCACCTCTGGGCACCGTCCAGTCCTAGTACACTTAGCCTCGTTCAGCGATGTTTGTCATCTACATCCAACACAATGAGGTGCAGGTGTAGCCTGTGCAGGGGTGAGTATAAGGATACTCAGTAGATACCCATAGACCCTCAAGGTCTCATAAAATACAAAAATTATAAACCACAATGAAGGGAATCAACAGATAACCCCACTTAGGTATATGCCCATACATATACCTATGTTATCAAGTAACCCATATCAATAATGAAGAAATCACAAAGTTACCGACTCAACTCACATGGGTAAACAACTTTTGAAGAGAGATATAGATGATCAGATGTAGCCACAGAATCATCTATTTTGTCAAACCCACATAGGATCCAGGAACAGAAATCAAAACTGTCGAACCCACATAAGATCCCGGAACATTTATTCTATCGAACCAACACAGGATCCAAGAATAGAAGTCGGAACTGTCAAACCCACACAGGATCCAAGAATGGTAGTCAGAGCTATAAAACCCATATAGGATCCAGGAAAAGTTGTCATTGCTATCGAACCCACACAGGATCCAGGAATAGTAGTCAGTGCTGTCTAAACCACACAGGATCCAGGAACAATTGTTAGTGCACAACTAGCCATAGGGTTCTGTATGAAGCATTCTTGATTCTGGGTGGGTCTACTCCTCAATCTGAGTTTTGATATATCAACTGAAAAAAAATTCCCAAGAATAACTATCTCAAAGGTCCTCCTTGTCATAGGGGTCTCAATTCAATAGACGGCGTGTCAATCGGACACCCGGTTTGTTAGTTATTAGCCTTTCTGTTCTGAGGGCCCAGTTGGATTTACGTTCGATCCAACCCAGCCATACCCAAACGATGTCCAAACCTCAACTGGTGTATACCAAAAGAACCGTCTCCTTCCAAGGTTTTTGTCGCCATGGACGGTTCATCAATCGGACGCCCATAGCTCATGTTACGGGAAAAAGAGTGTAAACTGGCCAAAAATGGGTCTGGGTTCTATCCGGCCAAGTCGGACTGACCCGACCTGACCCAGGTCCTGACTGGGGTAAGACCCAGTACGCGGGTCTGCCCCGGTCAGCATGTCTGACCCGGTCTGTGGGTCTGACCCGGCCCGCGGGGGGCGCCCGGCCCACGAGGGCGGACCGGCCCGCGCTGGGTCCAACCCCTGCTGGGTCTGATCTGGTGGCCTGTGGGGCCCACACTAGCCATGTCCAGGTGGCGTCCGCGCCCCCTGGATCAGACCCGGGTTAGCTGTTTGGGTGGGAATCAAACTGGTGCCACGCAGTGCCAGTCCGCATCATGTGGGACCCAGCGGTGGGTCCTGCTCCTCCCTGCTGGCCGAGCGGCCATGGGACTCCCGTGCAACATAGATGCGGCGTGCCTCCTCTGGCAACCAAGCGGCTCAGGCTGCCAATCTTCCTCATGTCCGGCCTTGCGCCTACCGCTGCTGCACCACCGCGGCAACCTTTTCCTCGACCGCGCGACGCTATTGCGTCGGGCACGCTCCCGCGACCTGGCGGCTCGGGCCACCAGTTTCTTTCGTGGTCGTTTTTGCGCCGGCCACTACTGTACCGCTACAGCCCATCGTCCATGGGTTACTCCTCCAGTGGCACGGTTTCACCGCCGCCATCCATGCCATGACGATTAACATTTCATCTATTAGTGAACATTCAAAAGGTCACCGAACGAGTTCCGGTGGCCTGTTTCTCATTCTGGAAGTTGTTGTTCACCCCTCGGGATGTCGCCTTCGATCCACACCCATTTTTGATGAGTAATGATCATCCAAGACTCATGCCTCGTTTAGCGTCAAAATCCATAAGAAAGGCAGAGGGGTCTTTCTTTGTCCGTTCGGCATGCACCCTTCGTGTTAGAGTGATAGCAAACGACTTTGATTCTTAATCCTTGAAGCAAGGCAAGGAACGTCCAACCATTAACAAAGCTTGACACCTACCTCAGATTCATTGTAGTAGGAAAAGAAGATGAATAATTCGAGGATGATGTCGTCGGTAGATGAAGCATTCTTCGTTCTTCGATGGTCGTTCTTCTTTGGGAGGTGCGTTCTTCGTTGGGAGCCTCGCCCAATAATCCTCCACTCAAATCACCAAAGTGAATAGACGTTCCAAATAATAGATTATAGTATCTATTATTTTGTTGGAAAGAAATTCAAAAAGAATCCCTAAACACTTGGTTGGAAAAATTAATGTGAAGGGTGGTGGCACCATTAAGTGGGGAGTTCCAGAGGTTTCTCTCCACTTAATGGGGAGTTCAGGATGTTATAACCTCGTGTGGTCCCCACCAAATTAATCGTCACATGGGTGGTTGAGTTCATGTGGGCCCCATCACCGTAACCTCTCATAGGAGGTTAAGGTGTGGTGGTCCCCACCTCTAACCTCCACATTGAGGTTGTAAAAAACTAATAAAAATAATGTTTACAGAACCATATTTTTATTTAATTCATCAAAATCCCCAAAACTATCTTTTATTTCCGTTCAATTACTGTCGAGGTGAAAGTCCTCTTAAGCGAATACCAGTGTTGCAAGTTCAACGGTGCCCTCAGATTTGAATACTGAGATACGGTTCAAATGTTATAAAAAAGTATTTGTACATTTACTGAACGTACCCGAACAAAACTTTAGAAAATGATTTCATGCACACAAGGCCTCAGAATCATGTGCCATCAGTTTTCACTGACTCGTAAAATTATCATGTATTTAAGATTAAAAAATTCCACAGAAATTTCGGGTCTTTACAATTATGGGGGTCTAATGTCTATCCCCTACAACAAGAACCAAATATCGTTTTACTAATGGTGTCCCAAGTGACGCTTCTACCATTGTAATGGAATCCCATCAATATAGAGGTGTCCCATGTGAAGAGTACATCATAATATCTTTTCTTTGTGGAAGTTCATTTTCTCGGGTTATTATTTTTCCATGGACACGAGTTTTTTGGGTATTAGGGGGTCTCAGGTGTGGATTCATCCATGGGAACATTTCCCTTGGAGGTAGAGTTATTCATCCACATGGACGGGGCCATGGTAGTAAAACTATAACATAAATATAATTAAAAAAATATTATAATTAAAAATCATAATTCTAAAAAATATATTTCAATAAATTTATATATGTATGTATAATTTATGTTAATTTATAAATAAAACATATTGTAGTGCAGTGGAAAAAACCGCATATTAGTGCTGGAATCCATGGATTGGAACATGAAGAGGAAATTTTTTTTAATTTTCAAATCAACATGGCCATAAGAAATTAACCCTTTGATGTAGGATCGATATTGATATTTATTTATAAATATGCACACAAAAATAGAAATAGGTTCAAAATGTATTGACACTCAACCTATAGACAAATGCATACACCTGTGGAAATAAGCTCCATGTCGTTAATTTTAGAGCCATACGCAAGATATCATTGCCCAGTACAATAGTGTAAATTGCCTTGGGGATAATTTCCATAGAACGGTATTCTCGAGACTCAATGGTTTTTTCTATAACCTGTAGAAATGAGATTTAGAGCTAGGAATATAATATTTTCACACCTTCAAATCCATTTTTTACCATTTTATGTGTCTAACTAAAAATATGAAACCCAAGGATCTTTATATTGTGGTGAACAAATCATTCATCAATCTAAACAGATTTGATTCATCATAATTAATTTTAAAACCAATATGTTACTAATTGAAAACATTCTCATTTAGAACACTTTTCAAAATTATTGTTTCCTATTTATTTAATAAACCTTTGACAATATTTTAATTGGTATTTCCAATAATAATGAGATTACATTGAGTCTAGAAACTGTTGAAAATCATTATTCATCATCTACTCATTCCACTTGCTTACCAAACTTATACACTGGTCTTTAGTTGTTTCAAAGTAAATTTTCATGCTCATAAAATTCTTTCTTGAATAATCATTTCATCATAGTGATATTATGATCATTATATATCATCTCAAGTTTCTTGGTTAAGAACTTACCTATTTTATATAGATACTATTTCATTTCATTTACCCATAACTCATACTTTGTCTCTTCCTAAAATAATGATGGTTCTAATATATATGATAGAGTAGTTTTTTATATACTACTCATCATCCATATTTTTATTGTAATATTTTTTTCTCCAATGATATTTGTTACATCAAACTTAACCCTTCTATTTCTTTTAGAATATAGTGGTTATCTTTCATTAGTATATAAATAATATATTGATTCAAAAATTGAATCTAAGTATTTATTTGGATTATTTTAGATTCAAAAAATGTGTGTCCAACTCATTATATTTCTCATTAATTTTAGTTTAATCTAGATTTGCATATTTTTTCCATCTTTCTATTTGATAACATTGTCTATGTTTCTCTGAAAAATATTATCCAACCTATCATTAAATAATTTATGAGAGGTAATTTTTTTGATTATCCAATTAAGATTCCTATATATACTACATCTCAATAAATTCCTTTTTTCCTTCCTCATTACAAATAAAACACCTTATTCCATGAAATATATGGTTTTTATGTTTAAGGTTCCTTTTATGAAATATTTCATATTGTTTTTATTCAATTTCAGTCATATAAAATACTCATTATTCCTATAAAATTACAATGTACTAATTCCATCCAATATTTTATTCATATAAAAATTTCAATGTGAATTAATTCCACATTATAGTCCATAATATGATTTATTCATTCGATGAAACCATTTTACTATATTGTTCGCATCATTGAATCTTTTTTTATAGATCTTATGGTTCTCAATAAAATTTTAATCTCTAATGAATGTGTACTTAATTTCATTATATGCATGTAAAATCTTGATAATGACATGCCTATTTAATAATAAAGCATTATATATCAAATAACATCTATATTTTTCTATTTAAACATTATATATCTCATTTTAATATGACCATCAACAAACAAGATAAATTATATTTCACTTACTCTTCTAAGTTGTGTCATTACACTACACACATAAATGTATATTATCTCAAGAGTAATTTAATCCCCATACTTCTCTCATATATAAGTATTTCCCCACATATTTTTATTCATAAATAAAATAAAATATTTTTTTCTAATAATTCTTCAAATTTTTAATTTTTATTATTCCCTTAAACAATATTAAATTCTAAATTCTTATTTAAGGTATGTGACCAATACATCAACACAATATGTTATTATATTATTCCTCTATAATGACATAAGTGTTTTTCTTATTATGTAAATGTTATATTCTATCATTTATTGTATATCCTTTCATAAATTATTTTCATGCATTTACTTTAATTATAGAACCCTTATAGATGACCATAAATTCAAGTATATAGTCAAAAAGTAGAATCTTACTCTAAAGATTATATGGAAAACTGATAACATAGAGAGCATATGAGTCATTAATTAATCCCATTCTAGGAATGATTTTAAAAATATATTGATATTTATAGATCAATAATTATGAAATTAAATTTTATAATCAACTTATCCTTTCACATTTTCATGTGGTTCATATTACAGCCATGCCAAATCTTCTATTAATAATTATTTTATTTCTTACACAAAGTACTTGCTTGAGTTTTGACATATGATTATCCATCCTTATTTAATTTTTTAATATAAATATGGTTACATTACTCTTCTTTCAGGGGTGATAATCTACTTCCCATTAAGATATGGTTTAATGGAATTACAAACATCCTCAATAGAATTTAAAATGTGTTGTTTTAAATCCATTATTTCTTGTAATCCAAAATAATATTACTAAATATAGAATAATAAAAATAATATCCAAATATATATTTTATATTATATCATAATAATTATGTGTATATCCAACTTTATTAAACTCTGGGAGCCTCTCCATTAAAATATATGCATTCTTCATTAAAATGTGTCATTGTGTGGCTAATGTAACCACAATATTAACACTTTTTTGTGGTAAATATTTCATTTTGATCTTATATCTACATGTTTCTATCCTCCTAGTGTCCACTACGTTTTTAAAATCCCTCCATGGTTCATATTTATCTTTATTATTTTTCTTTCCTTTCTCTTTTATGACATCTACTTTAGTTTTACATGTTTTTTCTTCAAAACCATGTCAAATCTTAACAAATTATTAATTTATTTAATCATTTAAAACCTTTATGAACCAATTTTTCATCATTTAGACCCCCCCCCCATTTAATTATATATTTAATATCCCTACAGGCTTCTGAAATTTCATTAAATCACTTGAATTCAATTTAGCATCACTCTTCTCTCTAAGAGTGACTGCATCTTCTTAATGGGATTTAAACCTTTTTCTCTCTCTCTTTTAAACAATAATTTTTTTCTTTAATACACATATAATTTTCATTGATTTTTTTTCAAAACAATGAAATTTTCATTGTATAATTCTTAAATTTGAACTTGTTCCTCTAAAACCTTCTATAATTATGGGAATTAAAACTTTGGGTGGATAAATGTAATCTGATAATTACTTTAGTAATCTAATAATATTTTAATTATTCTTACATTGTGAATTCATATTGAAATGAGACCCATAATATCTCACCTTGAGATAAATGACTTGTTGCTCATGATTTTTTCTTTCTCTTTTTGATATTTTTTCTATCATTACACAAATATATATTCTTAATATGATATTAATTCAATTTCAACTCCTTCTAATTATGATTCATCATCACCATATTTATTTTTTCTTTATTCTTTTTTTACACTCCCTATTGGAATTTTATTCACAATTAATGTTTAATTTAGGTTCAATTTTCATACATTTCATTTTTTTAACAAACTACTAATTTTATTATAAAAATAAAACATATATCTCTCAACAATATAATTGAATTTTCCATTGTTTGAACATACTAGTGGAATATTCATTCAAAAGATACCTTACAAATCCAAAATATTATTTCCATAAAATAATATAAAAAATATCATATTCCTTCATCTATATATTTAGATACCAAAATATAAATCCTCTTCATTTACTTTTATTCCATATCCTTATGTGAATAGTTTGATGTACTATCTGAATTCCCCTGTAATTCATAGATAATTATCATTCTATTTATATCTTCAAGTGATGGTCATGGAGGGTTTCATAATTTACATAATCCATTCATTAAAATTTTTATGCATTGAAATCTTCTAATAATATTGTTTACAAATTCAACATCATTCATTTCAACATTAATTCCATGTATAGAGCCTACAAATTTTATTATATGGTTGAAGAAACCATAAATTTTTTCATTATTTTTTATTATAAAATAATTAAACCTATCATGATACATTTAAAGCTTCACTTATTCTACCCTTTTATCATCATTTATGATTTTTTTTTTTTAGTTAAAAATTATATTTTCATATATACAACTCATTAAAATCATGAATATATGATTTGATAGTTCTCAAGTTAGATGATTTTATTCTTATGAATTAGTATTTAGAAACTTTTTATCATCTATAATCATAGATATCTATGTTATTTCACTCATAGGTATTTCATATATAGTTTCTTAGAAAATGTCAAATTCAAGAGATTTTATGTGAAATATAATTTACTTTATCTAAATTTAATAATTAATTTCATCAAACAATGGAAACAATTTATTTTTAAATTTTCACTATGATGATAAAATTTCACCAATAGAGTCATCCTATGAATCATATGTCTTTTAAACCACTTACTACAACCACAACATCTCAAACACACCCGAAGATGGGTATAAAATAGTGTCTTAATTTTTTCACTTATGATGAATCTTTCTCACATATAAAAACAATTATTATAAAAATTATATCTTATATACCAACCCCAAATATATAAATAACGAAAATAATATATTTTACACTGGTATTTTACTTGGTTTTCCACTAAGGGGCACCCTAAAGATTATACAATAATGATGTGTCGGTGAACTAGGGAATACCACTGCACACATTGTTTTATTATAATTTTTTAAGAATAATAATTATTAATTAAAATATAAATCACATTTTATACCTATTTATAAACAATTTTATTAAATGGAATCCAGAAAATAATAAGACTCACTAGTCACTCTCATTAAAATATATAGAAATAATTAGAAATATATAATAAGATTTTTATCATAATCATTCAATATCTTCTATGAATTTTCTATTTCCATTGAAGTTATTTCACATAGTATCTCATCTTTTTATTTTCTTATAAAGGTTTGCAATCTCTATATGGGTCGTGTATCCTCTCTAAAAAACCCAAATTAAACTAATGTAAAAACATTAACTATTCAAAATTCATCCCTATTTATTTTTCACTTTCCACCTCTATATTTGTACATAAAAATACAAAATATAAAAATTAATAAGAAAATATATTATCTAATATTTACCTATTTGAATGATATTTTATTTTTTAAAATAATATAAGTCACTACATCGCAACATTGTACTATTATTTTCAACTACTATGATTCCTTGTTAAATTGCATTTAGTATGAAATATTATATTCTAAAACAAACATCATGTTAATATTAGAACCACATAATTTGGATAATATCAAAATATCAATTCATTGATAATCATGATGTGATCCTTCAAATATTCTCAAATCAGGGATATATTTTAGAGTGGTGTGTTGTATTATAGTGCAATCTACTTTATTCCTCCTTCACAAGTGTTCTGAAAAAATACATTTTCTATGGTTTTGTCATGGAACTCCCATAAAATTTATAAATGAATATAATTTTATTCATGTGCATATCATACTATGGTGTGATTATTTTAGTTGGTAAATGATTTCTATAACCATGATTAATATAATTATGTTATATTTTTATCTGTTATCTAATACAATGTTATCTTAATCTATGTGGGGTGACACATTTCATTGTAGTTCCAAGGATAAAATTTTATTTATTTTACACTCTATTATATCCACCTCCATGGGGTGATAGAGTCCTTCTCATCATGTTGTATCCCTCCTCTAATATATCAACATTAAATCTCTTTAAAACATTTCAACAATTTCTAATCCATATCAAAAAATATATTGAAAAAAATACATCACCACAATATAGTATTAAGAATTATCTAATGGTTCCAAAAATATTTCATATAAACACCCTTCGCATCCAAAATTCTCATATTAAAAAAGTTTGAATGAATGACAGGACCATTTTATGTATTTATTTTTGGTTATAAAATTCCATGTTTTTATAAATTAATTTATGATACTTTCCAACAATTAATTTATTTTTTGTTTTTGGGTAGGATATATAGTTTAATCAATAATGATGAAAATGGTGATGAATTTAGTATGTAAAAACAACTTCTCACTAAACTACATAGCAGTATCATTAGACACTGACCATTTGATTATATATTAAATATGTAACATAGTCAAGGACTAAACCTGAAGCTCAAAAAAAGAACCAGGCTAAAAATGGAGAAAATGGTTGGAAATAAGAATTACACATATTTTAAGTCATTTAAATTACATGTAACTAGATATCATTCATGAATGTGTAGAATTACATAGTGTGAAAAAACACATGGACCCTCAAATTACACATCTTTTTCACCAATTACACGATGTTTAAATTCTTGAACAGACACTATAAATAATGATTTATGATAGGTATTAGGTGAAAACTCTATTAAATGTCCTCAAATGACCCATAATTATTGGATTCCCATAAATTTATACATTTATGATTCCCCATGGATGGATTAAAAACTCTAAATAATAGGCTAGGGTGGATTGAAAGGGGATTGATCTATAATGAAAGATCTAGATGAAGGAATTCTAGATATTTACTTCCCTTCTTTCCATTTATTTTATTTTATTTATTCTATGATTTATCCCCTATCCCTAGTAAACTCAACTTATCCATACATGGAGGGGTTGATCCATTGAGTGATCAGAAAAGGGTGCAGCTAGAATTTTGAGATTTTCTTGATTTTTTATTCATTTTCATAAGAACCTATCATTCTTTTTCATCTGGTTTCAATTCATAATTCTATTTTAAATAACAATTGTGGTCACGTTATATTTGTATTCCATTAAAAACAATTTCCCTAGACGATGACCCATATCCCCCTCCACCAAATTAATTTCTGTAAAATGTGAAATATTTTAGGGTTAGGTGGTGTGTGTTCAATGTTCTTCAGTATGTGTGTGAAATTTTATGTTCAAATATTAGTTTAATAAGAAACAAAAATTCGATGTCAGGTATTTCCCTAATAAATAACGAGAACCTACTATAATTATTTTCACATATGAAGGATGGAAGAACAACCTGATGTTTCAAATTTGAATATTCTCATCATAACCATATAGATATGGGGAGAGATTAATTTATTGATGAATATATCTATTACCAGTTAGTAATAGAAAATTTGTTAATCATTTAAAACCATGATCATACTACACTAGGTCTAGAAAACCCATATCTAATAAGTGTCTCTCTCAATTTATTTAAAATCGATCAAATTAAAATATTTTCTTCTTTCAGTTTCATGACACAAATTTAAAATCAGCCTTTTCTAAAATCAACAGAAAAAAGTGACAACCATGTTTTGTGTTCATTCCTCTTTGTTATACTACCAAGGGTTAACCACTAGACTATAGTTAGTTAATAAAAATTATTTTTACTACACACTATGATATTTGTGCATAAATATTTTCACTATTACTGGGTAGACTATGCCTCGGAACACTAAAACCCAAAAAATGACTTTTAGTTCAACTGATAATTTATTTGAATTTGATCCTAAAATTGAAAAAATAATAACCCAATTAATAAAGTGAAATTTTCAAATATTTTTTGAGGAAATAAACCTCATATATTCAAGTGAAACTTTCAATAATCGATTTGAACTTTCACTAATGGTAGGCAATCCCAATAAATCTCTACAATATCTGCACACCTTAATTTAGTAATAATAATATCCAACTCAATATTCCTGATTCAAAAAATTATTTTGAACTATGAATTAAAAAAATTAATGTACTACTAAAATTTCTTGGCCTTATAGGATAAAATCCAAATTAGAATGTTTAAGAATTCAGCTTTACTTTATTGAGTTAGAAGTTGAAAGGAACACCTGGGGACCAATATCAATACATGGAAATCACTTTATCACTTAAAGGGGAAGCTAAGGAATGGTTGTACATTCTACAGCTATGGGAGATCTATGATTGTGAAGATCTAAAAAGATTATTCTTTCAGATATTCCACCCCAAATATAGGTTAAAAATAATCAAAAATGATATTTATGACATAGAAAAATCAATTGAAGATACCCTCTATGAGTACTGGGGATGTTTCATGAATCTTTGTGCAAGATTACCCCATTAATAAATGGAAGATTATCAATTTCTTACATTCTTATACCAAATAAATGTCGATGATCACCACCTACTAGATGCCTGAACTGATTGATCACCAGTTTATAAGTCACATGTAGTTTCCAAAGGCCTGATTGGTATTATTAACAAGATTTTATGGGGAATTCGGTTTGTTCTCTAGCCAATCAGAAGGTTTAATCAAGAAATTGGTTGTGCCAGCCCCAAAAGCAACCAGGATATGGATTCCAACAAAACAAAGATATACCACCTTTCATAAGTAATTCTGGAACTCCCATATCTTCCAATAACCC
Source organism: Viscum album (assembly GCA_963277665.1). Taxonomy (NCBI): domain Eukaryota; kingdom Viridiplantae; phylum Streptophyta; class Magnoliopsida; order Santalales; family Viscaceae; genus Viscum; species Viscum album. Next base: position 441,171,523 of record OY728158.1, read on the forward strand.
TATAAACATCCCTTGCATCAATAAATAGCATTTTAAAAACCACCTTTCTAGTTAAAAGATTATGAAAATACATCAAAAAGTGCACTGGAAACTAAAAATTATAAAACATGAACTAATTATTTTGGGTTAGAAGTTAATATTGATAAGCTTATAGATCGATTTTGATGTTTTTCGTAAATTTGGAGAATGAATCAAGATAAACTACCAGTTCTAAAATTTCCAAATATTATAAAAACAAACATATGTTCTATTACAAAAACAAATTAGGAAAGAGAGGAAACCACTAGAAAATTTTAAGACAGTTGAATAACAGAATAATGTTGAAGATACGTCCATATAGAAAAGAGAAGAGGATAAGTAGCATGAGAATTTAATGTCCAAGTTCAGAAAAAAATAATTAAAAAATACCCTTAGAAATGAAGTAATGGAAAAATAAAATACATCAAGGTATTATTCCATTCTTTCTTAGATGAGATAAAAATGGAATAATATGATTCATATAAAAATGAGATTCAGGTTGCCTTTCAAAAGGTTTAAATGAATATCCATCTCTTAAATGTAATCTAAAAAATCCCAATCTATCCAAAATTCTTGAAGGAATAGTGCACAATGAGAAGACGATAGGATGGAAATGAATGAATCCATTTGGGAATAAGCTTTTCAGCACTAACCACACTGTCGATTCCCTAAAAATGTCAACACCCATGGAAATTATCTATTCCCCACACAATTGGATCATTAAATATTATTGATGCATTATGGGATCTGGGTTCTTTAAAAAATTTCATACCTCACTTGATATTTTCACCCATGTAGAACAGAGAAAGGAACCATACATGAGTGGTGGTATAATTAGAAAATATATCCATAGTATTCCCATATGGTTTTATAGAATATATACTCATATAAGTAAGTGGACTAATCATTTTAGAATACTTTCATTCCTTACCATGGAAGAAAACATAGCACCAGGACCCTATATCATCATCCTGGGGAGACTATTGTTAAAGACCATAAAAAACGTCATCAATTTCCAAGAAGGAACACTGAAAATAGAACTTGTAGATAGTAAACTAATATTAAACATTCTTTATGTGATGAAACATCCTTCAATAAGTTATTACCTTGATGCAATATCATATGAATAGTGTTTTGAACTAAGATTCTGGTATACATCATGATTTCATAACATTAGAGGATCTATTTTTAAAAAAATCAAAATCCAAGAACCTAGAAATCCTGATCTCATTTTATAGAGAGAGGTAGATTATGAATTTTTTGATGATTTTTTTAAAGGGGTTGACATGATATAGTGGAGTCATACTATAGAAGTTGGACACCTCATCTCAATCTCATGCCTAGAACAATCCATATATCTAAAGTTAAATCCATTACCAACTGATTTGACATGTTCTTACCTTATTAAAGGATGAAATTGCCCCTAATTATTACTAATAACCCATCACATTCCCAATAAGAAACTCTAATTTACCTTCTCAAACAATTTGTCTAATCTATTGGATATATTTCAGGTGATATTCTTGGAATCAATCCCAAAGTCTTCTCTCATAGAATATTTTTAGAAAGTTGTTATTTACCAGTCATAAAACCTAGTAGGAGACTTAATCCAACCATAATTGAAGTTGTTAAGAAATATATCGATAAATAACTAGAATCTGACATAATTTACTCAACATTGGACTCTCACTAGGTTATCCTCATTCATATAGTCCCAAAAAAACTGGCTTGCCAATTGTTATGAATGAAAAAATGAAATAATACCCATGTTAGTTCAAAATAGATGGATGATGTGTATATATTCTTAAAAAATGAATCACATTACCTCTAAAGATCACTTTCCCATTCCATTCATTGATCATATTCTAGATCGTTTTTCAAGAAAGTCTCTCTATTTTTTTGGACGGTTTCTCAAGATACTTCCATGTACCGATCACACTAAGAAACTAGGATAAGATGATTTTAACCTTCCATTGTAGATCATTTATGTAAAAAAGGATAATTTTTGTGATATAAAACACCCTTGGTACATTTCAGCAATGTTTGCTGAGTATTTTTTAGATTATATTGAGGGCTTCCTGGAGGAATTTCTTGATAATTTTATAATTTTCAATAATTAATTTTATATTTGATTTTGATAATCAGAAAAAAGATTTAAAAAACTGAACTAATAATTATTTTATTCAAATTTTAAAAATTAAATTCCATGGTTAGAAAAGTTATAGTGTTTGGAAGCATAATCTCAGAAAAGTTCATTATAGTAGATAATTCTAAGGTTGATGTAATCAACTCATTTCAATCTCTAACTTGTATCAAGCATGTTTGTTCATCTTTAGTCCTTATAGGTTTCAAATAAAGATTTATAAAATATTTTAGTATCTATATACAATTATCATTATAAATGTACAAATAAGTTAAGTTTAAGGTTGATGATAAATGTTGGAAGGCATTTATAGAACTGATGAAACAATTTATCACACTGCCAATAATGCTGCCACTAAACTGAGGCCATCCATTTGAGTTTCTCTATAACACATAAAATCAATAGTTGGGATCTAAACAATAAAAAATAATGTATTGATATTATCAATTCATATTATATTAAATAAAGAAAAAAAATTACATGAATATCATCTAAAAATCAACTGAAAAGGAGTTCCATGAAAATGTATTTTCTCTAGATAAATTTTAATATTATTTATATGGATATAAAGATGATGTTTTCTTTAAACATGTATCTCTCTGATATCTATTGAATAAGGATGGTTTTAATCCACTTATGGTGATGAGGATTCTTCTCTTACATGAGTTCCATGTGTAGGCCTAGGATAAAAAGGGAACCAAAAATAAATTGTTCAATCATCTAGGTCGGTTATCCCACACCGCTGAATCAGAAATTGCAAATCAAATCCCACTTAATGATCATCTTCTAGGTGAATATATTTTCATCATGGAAGGTGAAATAACATGGCATAATGACATTGTAAAATTTTTAGTCACATATCAAGTATCGTCTCATCTAAACTCAAATTAGAATTACAAGCTCAGATCTAAACCAATATTTTCTATTTGGGAACACGCATTCCAATATAAAATTTAAAATGAAAAAATTAAAAGAACATGCATTCACACAAGTGAAATTGAATAAATTATTGAATTTTGTCACAAATTATATTTTGGAGGCCACATTAGACATCAAAAGTCAACCCAAAATTTTTTAAAATATGTAATTTGTTTTCCTAACTTATTCAAATATTCTAATGAATTTTTTAAAATATGTGAAAAATGGTAGTTTCATGGTAATATTTGAAAACTACAGTAATTGCCTCAAAAACCAATTACTTTTTGTAATTATGGGGAATATATCACATGATTCCGTTAGAAATTTCATTTGATAATTCATATATTCCTACTAGGAGGTAAGATAGATGAATATGGACATTGATAAATCATGGAAATAGAGGAAATTGTAGCTTCATGATCTATAGGAAATTAGGAGGGAAGATTTTGAAACTTAAAATATCTACAAAGAGAGGACATGGATATCCCATTACAAGATGATTTTACCTAGAACCATCAACTCTATAGATCAAGAGTTGTTGTATAAATATATACGTAAACTACTTTAAGGTAAACTTCGTTCCAGATGAAACTGTCCATTTATTGTTATTCATGTATACCCCATTTTCATGTGCATATTTTAAAGAAAAAAAGAGATAACTCATTCACTATAAATGGGAGTAGGATGAATAAGATCCATGAGACCCTACCTCAATAACCTATGGAGGAGATCACACTCTTTCCCATTGATTACCAATGAAGACCAACTAGGTTTCATATTTTCTTTACACTTGATGGAATTTAGTAATTCCGTTTTTATTATTGTTACAGAAAAAAATTATAATCATTGATTAAATAGTGTTAATTATGTTTGGGGGAGGTAATCATGTATTCTATGTTCTTTATGGAAAATTTTCATTTTCTGGAGTTGATAAAATAACGTTAAACAAAATCACTTCTAGGAGAAAACCTATGTTTTTTCCTTTGTTTACTCTTCCCATCAATCTTATTTAGGTGTGATTTAATTTTCATATAGTCTCATTTGATTTCCATCATATATTTTATTTCTATAAATAATGATAATTCATGTCTGTATAATAGAGAAATTGAACATAATGCATACTGTGAAATGGATATACGTCAAGAAATGAATACACATTGTTAAAGTTCCATATAATAGAACTGATGGAACAATACCTACACAACCAAACTAAAGCATTATTTCTTAAGTGATTTTCCTTTTTCATTTAATATCTTTTAAATTCCATATATATTTTAAAAAATCTTCTCATGAACTCTAAAAGAAAATCATATACTCAAATTTTTCTTTCTTTATATACCTGACTAATCTAAAAGTAATGATTTTCTTAGGAACATTTTGATTCCATGTTTTTTATTTGAAAGTAAAATATATTGAATAATTATAATGGTTAATTCACTAATTATATTGAATCCTAGATATTTTAATAATGAATCAATAATTGATGGAATTATTTGGTTCAAAAAATTAAAATTTACCTATAAATTTCTCACTTTTAATTTTTGAAATTTATTTGGATTGATTTGTTGTTTTCAATTAATTCCATGAGTGACTGTACCAAATTACATGTTCAATTATTGAGTTTATTTCAATAAAAAAATACATCATATTTATATCATGACTATATTTCTTGAGTGATCTTGTGGCATTCCACCTATTAGAATAAGAATTGGTACATGTTTATGATATAACATTGAAATCCTACATTTAAAATTATATATTCAATATTTAGTATTAATACCTTATCCTTAGACCCTGTATGTTATTAATCCTTGTATAACTCATAAAATCAATGAATTGATTTTCTATGAATTATCCGTATTATAATCTATATTTTATCAATTCTTACCCTACATTATTTACATTTCATTATATATAAATGTTTATATGTGGGGTGAGGGAGTTTTGGAAAGAATTGATGTATTAAATTGTAAGAAAACAAAATTATGGGTTATAAATTTTATAATATTTATAAATTCTTATGAATCATTCACTGTAATTTGTAGTTTTATATCTTAGAAAAAACATTATAAAAATATGTTTTGACTTAAGAGGATCAAAAATCACCATTGAAAAAACAAATATTTTGATCATATGTGTTTATTTTGTGTATGATAAATTAATTCTAAGCATAACATTAAAAAAATTAATTACAAAATGAAAAAAAATAATTAGAAAAAAAATCCAAGAGTTTGAACAAATATTTCATTATTGTTACACTGATCATGAACTTTCTTTCAGTCCTATGGACTGGGAGTTTTCATTTTTTCAAAGGATATTTTTCACTGCACTTTACTTTTTATATAATTTTTTATTGTTTAATAGATAACCTCCTTTTTATACTTAATATTTTCAAAAACAATACCTAACAACCTTAATCCTCAGAGTCATCATATCCTTATTTTAAAATCCCTAATGAGTTTATGGGAATTTTTAATTACCAATTATTGTAAGTAGTTACTTTACAAGTCTATGGAAATCGATCACGTACTCTTGATATGAGAATAATTATACTTGAATTTCTATCATGGGCGGTGAGAGAAAAGAATCAATTAAGAGTTAACTAATTGTATGGCATGTTTTTGAGTAATTATTTATGATATATGAATGATTGATATGATAATATCTATCATTCAATAATGGGAAAAAGTATAAACTTGGTCTGATTTTTTTTCAAAGGGAGGTTAAATTGATATTTTTGAAAATCTTAAAAGTTTCATCCGACATTGATAACAATTTCATTTAATTAATTTATAATTTGAATATTGATTACATTTTTCCTCATTTATTTATGTTGAGATTATATGCTTGATGAAAATAAAGTTCTAATTGTGTGGGAATTAAAAAAACTATTTTATACATGTAATTCTGGATATAAAATGGAAAACTTGTAAAAAATAATTGATAAAACCTTCAAATAGTTTATTATTTATTTCATGGAATTATATATACATTGATAAAAAATGATGAAAATATTGATGAATTTATTAAAATTAAACTACTTATCACTTTTATGTGGAGTTCCGTGGAGTCACTCTAAACATTCGATGTTATATTAGAGATTCGACATAGTCAGTACCAAAACCTAAATCTCAAAAATAATAAATCTTACGAAATTAGGTAAAACATTCTTGAAATAAAAATTACACATTGTTTTAGTCCTTTACAAAACATGTTAAATGAGATTTTATATAGTTGTGGATAATTATATATCATGAACAACACAAATGTCCTCGTACATTACACATCAAGTACACCACTTACATTATGTGAAAATTATCAGGCATACTCTAGAAACTCTAATATAATATGGGCCATCATTGAAAACTCTATTAAGTCACATGTGATGACCCATAGTCATGTGAGACCCGTTAATTGATCCATTTATTATGTCCATTATGGATTAATTCTGATAAATAATATTCTAAGATGGATTTAAAGGGGATTGATTGGTGATAAAAGCTCTAGAAGATGGCCCACTACAAATTTACTTCCCTACATTACTTTTTGTTTATTTTCATTATTCTATAATTTTTCTCATCTCCTGAATCAACTCAACTTCCAAATCTGTAGGGGTTTAGTTTATTTGAGTGATATTGAAAGTGGGATAATGGAACTATGTGATTTACTTGAGTTTTTATGATTCCGTTTCATAATAATATTTCTTCTTTCTATATCATAATTCAATTCTTAATTTAGTTTTTAATTACAAATTTTGTTTCATTATATTTTAATTTTGTTAATATAAATTTCCTTGGTTGATGATCCATATCTCCACCACCAAATTCTTTCCTATATATGATGGTAAAAATTATGGTTGGATGGTGATTGTTCATGATTCATTAGCACATGTGTGAAATTATATGTTGGAATATTAGTTTATTAGGGAACAACAATTCATTGTCATGGATTTCAATAATTAATCAAGAGAAACTGTTGAAATGCTACACACAGAAGGAGGAGGGTTTTACAACCTGAGGTTTTGGATGTTACTACTCTCATCATAACCATATTTCCAATGGGGATAAAGGACTCATTAGATAAATCTCTCTCTTACTAGTCAGCAGAAAAAAAGGGGTAAAATTTGGAAACAATGATGGCATTGCACTAGGTATATCAAAATCCCACTCTGGTCTGTGTTTCTCTCAATTATTTTGAAATCATTTAAATTAATTTTTTTCTTATATCAATTTCATAACCCAAAATTAAAATCATTTTTTTGACAAGCATCATAAAAATGTGATAACCCTTTTTTTTACACTCCTCTTCAGGAGACTACTTGGGGTTCACTACTAGAATATAATTAAGTAATAAAATATTTTTCATATGCCCTATAAAATTCATGTATAAATGGTTATAGTTATAATAAATTCACCAACTAAAATTCATAAATATTTATTATGGACCCCATATTCTAGGATCCACACCTATCACATTTATTATTCTTATTGTTTTCCTACTCCCACTGGTGGGTTTAGTTTGGATAATTTAAGCCCTATAATATATATTATTATTAGTATATCCTTATAAACAACTATAGGTTGATGAATGATACAACTAATCATGTCCTCAATGCATTAATTTTTATATCACTACTCTACTATGTGATACTAATCGATCATCGACTAAATCCTAACAGATATATTTTTTATCCTTTAAACTATCTATAAATTTTTTATTCCAAAATGGAACAGATATTATTTTATACCAATAATATATCCCAAGAGCATAGGTTTAATAATAGTAATATGATCCTATATTATATGATAAAACATCACACTCAAGGAGTCATATACATTTACTATCTCAATTTTCATCTTAAATAAATTAAGGTAACATCTATCATCAATAATTATATTCAAAACAATGTTTGTATTATACAAGAAAATTTTATTTATTATGATATTTTAATCACTATTTTTTCAGTTGACTCATTATATTTATTAGATTTTTAATCACCAACAGATATAAATTATTTATAGAATTTATTTCTCTTTTAATGTAATTATATGAAATAAATTCTTGAACATTTTTATTGGATTATTTTAAGGTCCAATTTCTGGTGTTCTTTTGAGTTTTATATTCACACGCTATATTTGAAACATGTTTAATGTGTAGACTTTATATTGTATTGCATGTCCAGGTTAGGGCCTAATGTGTGTGGCTAATATAATTTATCTCATTTTGGGTGTGATTAATGTATATAGGTGAGGATAAGGATTTTTAATAAAATTGTCCACATTTATTTAGTCCTTTTATTATACCATGTATTTTTTTGTCTCATTTGGTGATATTCCCTATTTATATCTCTTATATGACATTCCATGTGTTAATTTTTCTATATCATAGTGTGTGTTATATATTAATATTGGTCATACATTATGTTCTATATAACATTAATTGTTTATCAATTTTATGGATTCTCATGTTATTTACTATGAATTTTTTGAAATATTCATTGTATACTCTCCCTAATGTATATTATCCATCCCTCGCTGTGATTCAATTTTCCCAGGTATATAGGTTAGATTTATGGATGTAATGTGGATCCCATATAGGGTACTTTTCTAAATGACTATGATAAGATAATTATATAAATATATCATTTCGCTGGTTATATTTTTTTATTATTAGGCATAGTGAATTGTTTACAAATTACAAAGAAATTTTTGTTGAAGTCGTACATATATTTTCCAACTATATTACTGGATCAAACTAATGTTATCACATAGTTGTGATTTTATTTATTAAATTTTATTATATTGATCGACAAATTTCTAGTAAACTAAAATTTTTATTATTATGTTTTATTTTTTTAAACTTACTATAGGGTTGAATGATATCACTTTAAAATATTTCAAGGAAAACATTTAAGATCATAAGAACTGTGATTTATTATTTAATTATTAAATTATATTGAATAAAATTATTTTCACATAATTAATTTAAAAATGATAAAAAAATTAGTTTTTTCTTGAATAATTAATATTTGAAATATTATTTATATGAACTATAATATGTTTACATACTTGATCTTCCTTTCATGATAGAAATGTTTCTTTCATATGAACATTTGATTGATAATAATCTTCCCTATACTGGGTATAATAGATGTGTGGATACCCCAATATATATAATTATATATGGTGGTATTAATGTCATTTCATGAAGATGTCCCACATATCTTTTATTCATGTGTTTCTTCAACGCCATATCATATTGTTTAATAATATTAAATAAAATTGTATATTTTTTATATAATGAATACATATTGTTTTTCTTGACTAAGGGATACCATAAAGATTGGTAATGTGAGAATAAACCACTATTATATCAATGTATGTAAAATGTTAGATACTAAAGTTATATTTAATCATCTATGAAATGATATCATCTATAAAATTGTTTTGTAAGATGGGATGATCAGGAGGATTATAAGGCTAAGGGTAACATATGATATTACTTTAATCATTAAATCATATCATATGATTTGTTGAATTTTAATTCAACTTTCATCCATAAGTGATTTATATAAATATAATAAAAATAAAATGGTTTATGGGAATTAATGTGATTATTTTTTCAAACAACTCTCTATAGGAACTCTTCTCCCACTACTTTTACATAGTGATACACTATCATGCCAAATATAATAGTGGAATCTTACTCAATTATAAATTGAAATAGAATAACATTTGGATACACTCTATGGAGGGGAGTTTCTTATATCAATCTTCCACAAGAGAATCCCATTAAGACTATTATAGTAGTGCTATAGTGTAATGTATACATATATTTTTAAAATTTTATAGCTTATACATATTTGAGTTTTCTTAGATAGAGATATGGTTTAGAGGATTAAAATTCATTTAATCAAAATTGATTGACTTTTATGCATCCTAAAAAACTAAATAGTGTTATCAAATCAATGTTTAAGGAGTTAACTGATCCATAGTAACACTCTCAAATGAATGTGATGAAGTTTGTCTCTCTTTTGAGGATGTCTATTGTTGATGTAAAGAGTTTGAGAGCAAAAAGAATTATAAAAATGTATTGATTTGATATATTTATATAGATTTCATGTTGTACTTTTTCATATAAGGAATAAATATCCCCCCACCAGTGGTATGATACCTTTATAATGTCATTATAATTATGAAATGAGGCTATAAAATGGATTTTTTTCATAATGCTCTAAAAATAATGCACTAAATCATCTATGAAGATTCGGTATGTGTGGTTAAATATAAATGGTTTTTGTATTTTATAATTAGGGATTAAGGTACTCATTAAATCAATATTATAGAGGAAAAATCACATGTAATTATAAATTATGGTAAATTTTACATAATCTATATGGCATGTGAGGTTAATCCAATATATGGGAGTTGATCGTATCAGGTAAAAGATATACTTCAGATGTTCCATTTTCTCAGGATGAATTTGAAGTGGAATAATAGTAATAATACAAACATTATCCAATATTATTAACATGGGGTACTATGATTAATATTATGTAGATCTATATATCATTGGATGCGATATTAATTTCATCAAATAATGTGAGTTTAATCTAATGAATAGCACAATTGTGCGGTTTAATATTACGTGTTCCAAATAAATTTAACCCCATGTAGAGGCCTAAAATTGGGTTAATATATCACAATTCAAAGTTTGATTTTATATGAGACCTCAATGAACTCGATTATTCCTGTACAAGAATAGAGTCATTCTAAAATAGAATCTTTTGAGTTGAGTAAGTCTCATATGTGGCCTTTCTTAATGGATTATGATTCGTAACATAAAATTGAATACTAGTTAATGTTATGGGGTTCTTTATATATTTTTTATCCACTGTTCTGGATGGGATCACCTTACATAGCCTTTACTATAAATTTTAATTGTAAATATTGTGAAAAAGGGAAAAACATTTCCAAAAATGTAATTATGATTTTAAGGGCAAGATTGATCAATTCTTTATAAAATATAAAACATGTTAATATTTAATATTTTTCATTGTATATTATTCTTATAAATTAATTAAATATATATTTTTTATAATTAATTATTTAAATTTCATTAAAACATTTATTATATATCCAATAATATTAATAATTATTATTCAAACACATTTATAAATTATATGGAATGACATGTAGTATATATTTAAAATGTTTATAATCAAATTTTAATGTAGTTTATAATGTGTTTATAAATTACATAAAAATAATATATATATATATATTTAAAATAATTAAATTTTCATAATTATTTACTTTTAATTAGTCAAAATAAAGCCTTATTTCTGTTATTATTTATCATATATCAAAAAGTGTTTTGATGGTTTATTTGATCAAGGTTTATATAATGACAAATATATATAATTTGATTATATAAATTTTTCACATATTGATTTTGAACATAAAATTTTAATATCTTATTTGGTATCATATGTTTAAATTAAATTTCAAATAATAAACAATATAAAATACTTTATCATTATAGAATAATATATAGTAATTATATTCAAAATTATGGAAATTCTAGAATGTTTGTAATATTGTAATGTGTTTATGACTAGAATTAAAGTATGAATTTTTCATTTATTGTTTGTATCAAGTTTAAATATGTAAATTTTTATTTATTTCTTTATTATTCCCTAATTTATTCATATATATAATTGTTATATTATAAATTTTGGTGTATGTTTTGTAAAACCCCAAGGGATTACAAATTAATTTAATATAGAATGTAACGTGGACAACCCTGATTCTCTATGAAACAATACTTTGTTATTATAGTTATAACCTAGACCTTAAATATAATAATATTAATAGTAATAAAAACTATTAAATGTTATTTATAATGGTTTTACATAAATAAAGCATATTATAATGGAATATTTTAATATTGGTAGAAAATAATTTTTTTAAAATCATCTTTGGAAAAAAATTGATTTTTTCTGAGAAGTTTCATTTTATTTAATGAAGAGGGAAAAATACTGCATTGTATTTAAAAATGAGTTTTTTGTTTAAATAACTATTATTAATTAAATTGATTCATAATTTCACAATATATCAATTAGATATATATTAATCCAATGGAGATCATTCGAATAATTTTTATATTTAAATCATATATAAAATCTTAATGAACTTTTGAAGATTCTATTTACTCACCTTCTAGATAAACCTATGGGATTAGAAGTAAACATATTTTTTCTGATTCAGTGAATTTAATTTCAAAAAACAGACATACACGTTTGTGATCAGTAAGATATTTAGAGTCTGAAAGTATCAACTTAATTTTTTGTTGAATAATAACTTTACCCTTTGAAATAGTAATGTTACCCTTATGAATAGTAATATGACCATTATTAACAGAAAACATGCCTAATTAATAGTAAGATCACCAATGGAAGTAAAAAGAATCACCTTAAAAATGAAAGTATGATATAATAAAATTATAGTATAATTAAATAAATATTATAAATATTATTAATTAAGTGTTTTTATTTTAGTATGGAATAAATATTTAATTACACTTTTTTATTTAATCTCAACATTTGGAATAAAATTAATTTTAATAAAAAATATATATATATATATATTTATATTTTTATGGCTTAGGATTATAAGAAAATTTTATGAGACCTTAGTTAATTTTTGAAAGTGTCGTAAAAATAGTTATAATATTTAAATTGGAATTTTTCATGAAAATGATGATTCAATTTTCAAATAAAACTTCTCATAATTAGAAACTTATTTTCATAAAATAGTGTTCATTTTTTTTACACATTGAAAAATGGTTGAGGTGAATGTTTTGGAATTTTTTTGAAATACATGAATTTGTGGTGAGTAAAAAAATAAGCTAATTTAAGATAAATTCTAAATACATGAATTGATGAGTTGAAGATTATATATGGATGAGGTGATCCCATAATCTAAAATTATACTACATTATTTTAAAATATTTAGTTATAGTTTTGAAACTATTTATATCTGTGATCCAAAATATTAAACAAATTAATAAAATATTCAAAAACACCCCTTTCCTCCTCTATAAATATCACCCCTCACTACCACTTCTCATCACCCCGATAAGCCTTGAATCTTGTCTAAATTCTACCCAAATCATATTTATAATACTCTTCTTCACATAAATTACATTTTTGCCTCACCAAAATACCAAACAAAGTTTCTTTAAGGAGGTTCTCAAAGATTATAATTAAAGAGGTAAATATTTTTTATTTTTTATTTTATTTCCTCTCAATTTCCTTTTTATTTTCTTATCCTATCCTCACATCCTAGATCCAAAAGATCATGATAACTTCATTATCATATATATAATATAATTATATCATGTTAATGGAAAATATTTCATCAATATCTTTTCTCTCTCTCTCTTTTATTTTAAAAACAAAATCATCATTCGTGAAGTGCCGATTTACAACCTCCATGGGCGATGGATTTTCATTCTTCAATGTATCCTTCAAGGATGGTCTTTAAACCATTTTTATGGTTACCCCATACTATAATATATGTATTAAAACCAATTTAATATTCTAGAACTATTATATATACATTATATTAATACATCTAAAAAACTAGTTTGTGAGGAACAAAACCCGCAAAAAAAATATAAATGATTATCACTAACATCTTGTCAAATAATTCATCCTCACCCATTATAACCAAATTAATTATAAATAGATTTAATATTTTATATGTTAATTAATATCATTTAAATTAAATTCTATATAATTGTACCCATTCCTCCTTGAACTTCCAAACTCATATACAAGTAAATCGATCCGGTAAACCAAGAAAACAAATTCTTCAAAATGATGACATTAAACTCTATAACTCGTTATTGAGGCACTAAAAGAATGTAATAAAGCTATATAAAATAATATACATATAAAAAGGATCTTAATTAATTAATTTATTTATTTTTTTTAATATCTATGATAGTAATACAATGTTCATAACACATTCAGACATAAGGTAAGGGTTTTCTCAACTCACATTCATTTCTATTAGATGTGACTTAGTCGCCACTAATTCTTGTGTGTGGTTTATGTATAATACCCATTGATATATCATATCATTTATTTATTTATTTTTATTGTATTAAATTTATCATTATAGGATTATTAATTTTGGTTAATCTAAATCAATTAATTATAATGTGTTAAGGGATTCTACCTGAACCCCTAATTTTCCTTTTGGTTACTCCTTATCCATATTTACTCAAATGTAATGCTTATTTATTTATTTAATTTAATATAATTTTTATTTATAAGTTATCAAACCATATATCCTGATCACGAAATATTTATTTTATTGTGATATGTGTGTTTTAAAAAGGTTCCCTTCACAACTCTTCCTGATAAACCATCCTATTTCAATGGAACATCCCAATTTCTTACCTATTATTAAGTACACTCCAAAACCTATTATTATCAACTATTATTTTTCTAAAATAACTCATTTTATAATGAAAAATTATCTTGGTTCATTTTTGGTTTTATGAAAACAAACAATACTTTCCAATTTAAAATCTTCTTTAATGTTTTCCTTAAACCACACTAAAATATTTTATTTCTACAGTTTATGAAAAAATATTTTTACATGATTTAACTTAATTTCAATGTCATTAATACCTTAAATATAATTTCAGTTTACATAACATTTATTTTCTGGGATATACATGTTTTAACTCAGATTTGATGAAAAATTCAATTGATTATCAAAAATTACACGTCTCTCAAAACTAAAAAATGGGTTTTCACCTCTCACTTTATCTTCTATGATATATATGTCTTATTCACCACTATTTCCATTTTTTGGTGTATATACTGACCATTGATATATTATTTCATGAATTATATTATTTTGATGATATTATTAGTTTCATTTAATGTTAAAAGGGATTATGATTTAAATGTTTTGGGGTGGTATAGGATACTTTTGAATGTTTAAATACTGTTTTCATGCAGAATTTCTCAATGATTTATTTACATTAAATGCATATATGATACGTCAAAGTGGTATTGGTCACATATATTTAATGATATAATATTATTCAATATATGAGGAATGAATTAAACATATAATGAAATGGTTGGGGCCTGCTATATCCACCTGATGCATCAGTGGGTCTCATGAGACAAAACATATTTGGGTTTTGGTTGATGGCTTACACTAGTAATTTATGATGTCTTGAACTAGGCCTTGATCATATGTTTATGATGTCCCATATTATAAATATCCTCATTATGAAACTAGAAATTTATAGTCCATTTTGTTATTCAACAAGTAGAATCTCTATGGTTATGTTTTATTATGGAATTATTTAAACATTCTATATTCCTTCCATATTATGATAAAGAATATGGTTTAATGGCATGTGTACTTTTATTTATTAACCATGCATTTTTATTTATGATTCCCCTTTATTACAAACCCTTAATACGCATCTGATATCACCTATTTATTATGTTTATTTTTTCCCAGGATGTGAAAATGTATATTATGAATAAATTTCAGAGCTAATCTAGGCGTTATGGATGTTTCCAATGGATTTGATATGTCATTTTTTCATTTCAAGTTGTAATGTCATGTTTTTTAATGTAATCTGGTCTTACAAGACTACTAAATTTCCCCATACTTTGGAATTTCATTCCATTTAATTATGGCAATGTAATAAGGTAATGAACCAGCATCAGTCTTTTGGGGTCAGGGCATTATATTTAGTATCAAAGGAAGTTCAGTAGCAACCTTATTAACTAGATTTAGGGAACACGTATTAATGAACATTACCCTAACATAGAAATTTAAGATATTTATTTAATAACATCATATAATTTAGGCAAGGTATTTATTATTTGGGAATTTCTAGAAAAGATGTCCTTTTCTAGATACAAAAAGTGTATGTGGTTTTGGAAAAAATATAACTTGGGGTAACCACTATTATAAGGTGTTATAGTACTGACTCGGTGTTACCTTATACACGAGAGCAGACATTACTATGCAACTAGTTTGAAACTCTCTGGGGATATTCTTAAGATAATTCAAATTTTTTTACAAACCATTATAAAGGATTTAAATGTAAAAATGTCTCCAAAGAAACCATGTTTATGATTATGGGATTAGATATGCATAAATTTATCAATTTTTTTAAGTATTTCACTAGTACTAGTATTATTCATTATGATTAATACTGTTATGATGTAATCTAGTGAATGAAATTGTTTTAAATGGTTCCTACCATAAGAAATTGGAACATCATCAATGGACATAATCTAAATAGTAATAATGGTCTATTATTTGATAAGTTTAGGCCAATATTTATAAATAGAACTAGTCTCTCAAACATTCTCCTCGTATGAGAAGATAATATAATGTTATAACAAGAAGGAGAATGAATTTTCTAGATGTTATGGCATTAGAAGAAAGCAAGAGAACATGAGTAAAAATAAAGAAATGAATGATAAAGGGATGAATGGAAATAATTTTTTTCCCACATGTAATAATTATGCAACGAAATAGCTTGGTACTTTCTTGAAAGGAATGGATGTTTACTACAAGTGTGGAGAAAAATTCCATCATTCTTTCATTTTCAAGGGTAAGAAAAAAATTGCAATGTAAAATGCTTCAACTACAAAGAGATGGTTTACAATTCAAATCAATGTCCTTAATGTCAAAGGATTATACAATAGAAGAGGATAGTGGAACATGTTCAAGCCTATGCATCCACCATAGATAAAGAGTTGTGATAAAACAAAAAAAATCTTATTATCATACATTTTTATGATATCAATGAACTTTTTCATAATTATAGTTTATGGTTTGGTTACGATTAACAATCTAATGATGTTGACCTCTGAAATTATCCATGAGAACATGATGGTTATATTTCTCTTTCTTTTCCATGTCTCCAATTACAACTAATTTTTTGCCCATTAGAAATCATAGTTTTGTGGTGACCACCTCATTTCCCTTAACCACTTTTTAAGATGATATTTTATTAACCCTATTTCTGATGTGGGTTTTCCACTTGAGAGTTTTAATGTATCAATCAATAACATTCAATGTATAATTTTAAATTGTGAAGTTGAATTTCATTATAGGAGGGGAACATTTTACACCCCAAGGTTTTATAAGTAAATTTATTATAGAATGTAAGTCATCAACACTAATTCTTTGTGAAACAACACTTTTTTATTATAATAATAACCTATCTGTAAAAAATAGTAATATTAATATTAATAAATACTATTAAATTTAATTTAAAATGGTTTCTCATAAATAAAACATATTTATAATGAAATATCTAATTCTTGGTAAAATAAAATATCATTTTTTTTAAAACAAATTAGGGTGAATTTTTATTATTGATCTGAGGAGTATAATTTTTTTAATGAAGTGTTAAAACGATTGTGTTGTAGTTAAAAACTATTTTTTTAGTTTAAATAATTATTATAATTTAAATTGATTTTTATTGTAAAGTTTTTTCAATTATTAATGTATTAATCCAATATGGATCATTGGAATCATTTTTATATTGAAATAAGATATAAAAACTTTTTGAACTTTTGAATGTTCTTTTTACCCACTTTCTCGCCACACCACCAGGATTATCATTAAATGTAATTTTCCTGCTTTTTTGAATTTAATTTTTAAAAAATTATATACATATTTTGATTAGTAATATATTTATAATCTTATAGGATCCCCTCAATTTTTTGGTAAATATTAACTTGATCCTTTGGAATATTAATGTAACTATTATGAATAGTAATATGACATGTATAAATAGTAAACTAGCCAAATGAATAGTAAAATCACCCATGAAATTATCATGGAAATTTACGAATATTATAAATGAAAGTATTATATAATTATATCATAGTATAAGTAAATAAATATCTGGAAAATTATTACTTAAGTGTTGGTATTTTTGAATCCAATAAATATAAAAATTACAAATTTATAATTAATTTAATGATTTGAAAAAAAATTCAGAAAAATGATTCATATATTAATATTTTTTTTCTATATTATTATAGGATAATTATAGGAGACCTTATTTAATTTTTGAATGTTTCATTTAAACAGTTATAATATTAAAATCTTTATTTTTCGAGTAAATGATGATCTTATTGTAAAATTAAATTTCACATAATTATAAAATTATTTTCATAAAATGGAGATCATTTCTAAATTATATATATCGAATAATGGTTAAAGTAAATTCTTTGAATTTTTCCAAAATACATGAATTTTTGGGGAATAATAAAATGTGATAATTTAAAATAAATGATAAATACTTGAATAATGGATTCATCGATGATTTATAGATGAGGTAAGCCCATAATATCAAAATACACTAAATTATTTTAATATATTTAGTTTTTATTACTAATATATTTATATTCTTGAGCCAAAATACTAAAGAAATGCATAAAATGTTTTAAAAGCACCCCTCTCCTCAATTATAAATAACACCCCTTACCATCACATCTCCTCACACCTATATGAATATAATCTTATAAAAATTCATCCAAAATACTCTTCCCAATACACTTACCCATATCCATGACCTACTAGTATCACCAAAATATCAAAACAAGGTTCCAAAATGAGGTTATCAAAGATAAGATTTCTAGAGGTAAATCTGTTTTCTTTTTCTTTTAATTTCATTTCAATTTCCTTATTAATTTTTATCATCTCCTCACATCTGTTTTACAAATGATCATGATAACCCCAATATAGTCTATATATTTTAATTATATATTTTTAATGAAATATAATTCATCAAAATCCATTCTCTCTCTCCGTATTATTTTTTAAACCAAATCATCATCTGTGAGGTGACAATTTACAACCTTCGTGGATGATGGATTTTCATTCTTCAATTTATAACTCAAGGATGATCATGAAACCATTTTTATGGTTAAGGAGTACTATATTATATATATTAAAACCTATATAATTTTTTGGAAATATTATATATATATATTATTAATTCATACGAAAAAATAACTTTGTGATGAACAAAAACAGCCAAAGTAATCTAAACGATTATCCCTAATATATTTTCTAATAATTTTTCCTCAATGCATATAAAAAAGGAACTATTTTACCATTCAAAATTATTTATTTTAATTAATATAAAATAAATTAAATATTTTATAATTTTACCCATTCCTCATGAACATCCATTCTCATATATAAGTAAACTGATCGCAAAAACAAAACAAAAAAGAATCCTCTCAAACGATGAAATTGAACTCTACAACTCATTAATAATGTACTGAATGAAAATAATACAAATATAATGAATAAATTATATATGTAAAAGGTTATGGATTAATTAATTATTGTATTTAATTTTATTGTCCAAAACATTAAGATCAAGTGCAGAACACATTCAGATATAACGTAAGAGTTTTCTCAACTTGCTTTCATTTCCGTGAGATATGCCTTACACAACAATAATTCTTGTATGTGTTGTATATAAACTTCCCATTTATTTATCATATCATGAATATATTTATTTTCATTTTTTTAAATGTATCATTAAATTTTTATAAATTTTTGGTCATCTGGTTTAATTGATCACAAATTAGTAAGGGATTCAACTCAAACCCTCATTTTTTGAGGTTACTCTTTCTCCATCACTACTCAAATGTAATTCTTATTTATTTTTCTATATTTATTATAAATTAAATTTATATTATCCAAAACAATTTATCCATATCTTATAATCCTTATTTTAGGGGTATGTACATGTTTTAAAAAAGTTCCCTTTAAAATTATTCCTGATAAACATGCCTGGTTCAAGGGAACTTCCCAATTTCATACATGTTTTCAAGTTCACTCTGAAATATATTTTAAGAAATTATTATTTTTATTAAATCCCTAATTTTATAATAAAAATATTTCATGGTTCATTTATAATTTTTAAGAGTAAAAATTCATTTCCACTTTAGTATCTCTTTAATATTTTCCTTAAACTGCACTAAAATGTTTTAAATCTAAATTTTCTTTAAAAACTCTTTTTTCATGATTTCACTTCAGTTGGACATAAGTTATTCATAAAATATAATTTTAATGTCCTTACCTTTTCTTTTCTAGGATATAAATGTTAAAATATGATTTTATGATAAATAAAAATGATTTTCAAAAAGAATACTTCTTTATAAAGTAAAAAGGGTTTTTTCTAGTCTCACTTTTACTTTAATGAGATATATATATTGTTCACCGATATTTCCTTGTGTGTATTGTATATAATTAAATTTTATATATTATATCATTATTTCTTTTATTTTCTTGATATTATATGTTTTATTTAATGTTAAAAGGGATTATGATTTAAACATATCAAGGTGGTATGGAATACTTTTGAATGGATAAAGATTTATTTCCTCAAGACTTTTTCAAATATTTTATTAGAGTAATTTCATCTATGGCACGTAAAATTTTTGAAGAACATGTTGATTTAAATATATAATTTTATTTTATATATTAGGAATGAATTTTACTCAGTATTTGATAGTCAAGTTCCACTATAGCCCCTCAATGCATCAGTACTTTTCATCAGAAAAAAATAATTGGGTTTTCTCGAGGTCATACATTTTATTTTATAATGAATTTGATGAGGCCTAGATGGTATGTTTATGATGTCATAAATTATGAATTCCATAATTATGAAACTAGTAATTGATATTTAATGAGATTATTCTACTATTATAATATTCATGGTTATGTTTTACTATATAATTATTTAATCATATTTTATTCAAGTCATATTATGCTCAACATATATCAAATATACTAATATGTGGGGATCCATTCCACGTCTCACACTCCATGAGCTCAAAATCCCTCCATCCAATTTACTCCTATGATTCCATTCTTCTCCAATGCTACCGTGACCTCAAAACCCTATGAATTACCTCTATTTGAAATATGTTATGATGAAACCTACAACCTCCTCCCTCAAATATGAAATCATGATACCCTACTCAATCCTTCTGTTAGAATCTCCTCACATGATTTTGCAACCTCCTCCCACGATTCTACAACATTCAAAACACTATGCAGTCTTGTGGTTCCAATCACCTCCCAATATTTAGCATTGAAACCCCACCAAATATCCTATAATTCAACCCCTAAATCATGACCCATACACGGTCCAAATATTCCACGGTTACTGATGCTTGTGTATGATTTTATCTCCCCATAGGTGTCCACGCCTGCTATTGTCCTGTCCCACCTTCAATATGCATCTCAAAATTCCACCATGGTGAAATAGTTCTCCATCCATGCCTACTAAGAACCCTACCCACCATATAATATTCCTTCTTCTATGTCACCTATGGTTTTATTGCCAAGATGCGAATGCTTGGGAAGGCTGATACTGCTCACTATCTTTCAGCATCGACCTAGTTCTCAAAATTGGGGATATATTCCCATCTCACTGACACAGTCTAGGTGACACCTCACTTTATACACATTGTGTATAGGTATAGCTTCATAAATGTTAACTTGGTTACTAGACATTGTCTTTCCCTTTATTGCACATAAATTTTCCTTTGTATTGTTTTTGAACTATGATTTCAGGCTTGCTAGTTACGGATCCTGCTCGCACCAGGCCTAAGTTATTTCTGATTGAATTGGTTTGCTACTTTCTATAGTATATTTTAGAAATTTATAATTTCATATGTGTTTTAATTAATTTCCCATATTATTTTACATTTTCATCCATTATTATGTTTAATTTAAATTTGTTCCTTTATGTTTGATTCCAACAAGGTTATATTTGAGGTTTCCTATTAGTTTATGTAATTTATTAATGGTTTTATAATATTTCTCTTATATATTATGTTTGGAATCAATTAAGGTGTTATTTAATTATTTCAAGTGACTCTCTAATGTGTTTTTATACTACTATAAAATCACTGTGGAATGGATCCTAAAATTATCGTAAAATAAAACAACCCACATATTTTTGTTAGAAGAATGTAATAAACTTTTTTAGAAAACAATAGGTAAAGATAAGTTTACTTAACTCTAAGATCAATAAATACTTAAAATAAAACCATTTACTGACCATCTATAATAATTGTTGAATAGTTGTCAGATATTAGTGACAGTCAACATTCAATCTAAAATGAGGAAAGAAAAAATCAAAAGATGATGATGAAGCAGAAGTCTATTATGGATTTAGTTCTATTTTATCTATACTTGTAGTGATTTTGACATATTACGCCATCCACCATAAACCCAATATTTATTTATTGATTTAAAACTATAAAATTCATGTGGTTTTTATAGAGAGCTTTGCTGGATGTGCAAACTCAAGCTCTAAAGGACCGATGATTTATGCCCCTAGAACAAGCCATTCGTCTTTGGTACACAATAAAATGAAGCTTTCAAACTAATCTCCATTATAGAACATGACTACAAATTTTACCTTTCAATCATTATGTTAAGTTTATATTATAATTTATATTTCAAACTCTCAGTCCCCTAATAATATAATGTTTTAGCTAATATATGTCATCTGTAATATGTTTTTCATTGTTGCATCAATGGTTTCAAACTCCATTATAGGAAAATGGCATCAGAATCCAACTAATTAGAAGGGAAAAAAGCATGGTATTTATCAGATAATGTTATCCCACTATCTTTGATCGTGTTTTAGTTTCTAAACAGTGGATTTGATTTGAGGAAAATACCTCATGATGCCATATTGGAATGTTATACATCTAGGTAAGTTTTGAATACTAAAATATATCTTTTAAGGTTATCTATTTAATAAAATTTTAGTATAGTCATTTGTTCAACATAGGAACGAACTTCCACAATATCATATTGATCAAAAAGAGTTCTTCAGATCATACTATATCATGAAACAGACCATGTTCATACTTTTTTGAGTTATAAAATTACTTCAATTTATTATTAGTTTTATGTTTTTATTTTTCTCCAATTTATTGACGTATCAACTAACTATTTTTTATCTTCTAGGTAAGGAAAATCGATCATAATATTCATAGATAAACACCTCAATGGTAAATTTGTGTAGGAAACATCTCAATAATGAAAATACAATAACATCAAATACATGCATTTAACCTACCGTTGACACTATTGTAATGCCATTACATTTATAGTTGAACTGTCACATTGTATTTATGTACTTATGTGTTTAGGTATTTATGTATTTATATGTGCAATTGAACTATGCATTTCATTATTACTTTTGATTTCTCATGGAATATTTATCGACTATTCACACATTGAATTAAATTATAACTTATGTTTAACAGCTTCAATGTCATGTTTCATAATTCTAAAACACCCGACATGGGATATTGTTCTATTCATCTCTATCTTAATTAATTTTAAATATATATATTTCAAATTTCATATATGTTTTATTTAATTTTCAATATTATTTCAGTGTTCCATCCGTTATGATGTTTAATTTCAAATGTTTCCATTATGATTGACTGCATCTAGGTTATATCTAGATTTTTCTATTAGATTATGTAATTTTGTAATCACTTTATAATATTTCTCATTTATACTAAGTTCAAAATCAATTAAGATGGTATTTAATTATATCAAGAGACTATCTATTGCATTTTTTATACTACATTACATTCACTATTTAATGGATCCTAAAATTATCATAAAAACATCCCATAGATTCTTATCATATGTGGATGATCGATTGATTTTCCAAGAGACTTCTTTGGGTGGTTTCAGAACTGGTTGACTAAGAAGGTTTATTTACACACCTCAATGGGTTAATAATTATATAATGTTAATCAAGTAAGAATATTTACCCAAGAAGATATATTTCATGGAATAAAAAGCACATAATATCAAATTTCAAACAAACAAAGAAATGTAATCGTAGGATATCATACAGGTATCTAAATGCCTATGTCACAATGCTTTAAAACTGGGTTGGATACTACATTTATTCTTATATAGTGATTATCTTATCCATATTTGAACATTTCATTCTTCAATTATGGATTTCTGTTTCATTTGTGTTTATTTTGACCTTTTCCCCATGTTTTGTTTTCATAATGTTCAAATGACCTCATTCAAAAGAAGGATATTGGTCAATCTGCAGAACATGTATATACATGAGATAAGGTGGGAACTATGTTTATCTACACTAACTCAGATATGATCTATTCAGTAATGCCAAGGATTTAACTACGACTTTAGAGGAACTCATTTCATTATCTTTACTCGATTCAATAGTACTAAATGATATACATATAGCGAGGTCTGTCAACGTAACCTTGAGAGAAAATTGAGTGAGATGAAAACCCTTTGAATCTATCCTAAAACTCAATAGGTATAGATAATATTTTTAGTTGATTTATGAGATATTCCATCCTTTTCATGTACTCCTCCATATTTTTTAATTTGGTATTCCCAGTCCAACGAGGCCTATGAAACCCATTATGTGCAAAGCCAATGACTGTATTATAATTTGATACATAGACTCTTACATTATGAATAGATTTTATGTTCATATTAATTTTATTTTCTATTATAGACTTACCAAAACCAACAGAACCATGTTTTTTTTTAATATCTAAATTCTACTATTTAAAAAGTCTTCTAATCCATCAATATGTCATTTTATAGGTAGTCTTGATATTTTTATTTCAGGTTATTAATGTTTTTTCTTCAATATTAATAGTTAATTTAGTATGTTATATTTCTATTATAACCATGCTAAATGAATTATATTTTTTATGATTTTAGATGATTCCATTCAGCTGACATTCCTGTTGTTTTAATAAATTAGTTTCTATTTTCTTCTTCTTATTTATTTGTTTCTATTTTATTATGTTTCTTGTTTTAACATGTTTTATATGATAACTAAAATATATTTTTTGTTCTCTTCTATGATGTTTTCTTATATTAGTCAAAATTATTTGAACATATTTATAGATTTTGTCGTTTTCTAATTGATACATTACGAAGCCTAAATTTAGTGAAGCACTTGCATTTTGATGTTTTCATATAGGATAAGGTCAATCACATCATCACATTAGTGCAGTTAGTGCAGTGTTTTAGTGTACCACATTTTATGGACTATAGTTGTGGCCACCATCTTGACACACACCACACTCATATACATTATGCAGAAAACCCCTCAACTCAAGATCTCATCAGGGCATCATGGCATCATGGAATCCTGTTTTAGTTGTATAAACATTTTTTTAGTAACGTAGTTTTGAATATGTCGGATCTATATATTCCAGCACAATAATATTTTTATTATTCACTTGAAAATTATATATGTTTAATATTTTCACTATAGTAAACTACATTACAAATTCTGAAAAATAGTTCATACATAACGAATTTTATAAAGAAAATAAGTATATTTCTGTATTAATTTATTTATGTTTATTCCGTATTCATAATTCTTCCATATGTGTGTGCATTACTTCACTATTAATTTAAATTAATCATATAGGTATTCAATATTGAAAATTAGTACATTTATTTATTCTCTTATTTCTATATGAATATTCTATATTTTATGTTGAAAATAAGTGAATTCATGTATACATGTATATAAAATGTAAGTGATTTTATACTAGTTCAATCATGTATGAATTTTTTATCCATTAATGAATATTATAAAAACCCCAAATTATGTAAAGCTTATAATTGTAATTAAATGATAATGTCTTGAAAATGATTGAGTTAGGTACTAGATATGTTTTAATGTCATGTGTAAATTTAGGCATTCACTATACCTTATTGATTATGCTTCCTCTATATTACTTACCCTTGCTGAGCATCAGATCCCACCCCTTTCATATGTTTATTATATTTCTACGGTGGTCATATTTATATTTTGAATAACTTGAAGAGATAATATAAGAGTTTTGGATGTTTCCAATGGAGTTTATATGTTTTTGTTTCATTTCATATTGTGATTTAAAGTTCATGTATGTAATATAGTAATATAATACTACTAAACTGATCAGTCTTTTGGGATATTATTTAGTATAATCATGAGAATTTAATAAGTTAATGCATCTGCTCTGGGCTTCTGGGGGTGGGGAATTATATTATTTTTAAAGTTGTTTAAACTATTTCTTGATATTTTCATACATTTATCTGCACTGTTATATAATATATATTATAATTGATTAGGTTTAATTCTTCTGTGAATCTTATATATGTTGTGTTATGATATATAATTAACTAGTGAGTTAAGATTTATACATTATAGGTCTTTGAATTTTGATGGAATTAAGATCAATCCAAATAAATATATCATTGGATACAGGGAATTTGGTCCATACTACTCACTAACATTGAGGCTTATTCCTTATCTATAATGTTTGAGGGATGACTCTTATTGGATACTGGATTACTCATGTGAATATTTTTGGTTTTATATAATTCTTGGTTTTTATGTGAATTAAATTTACTAAGATTCTTCGAGGATATATTTGGATATAGATAATATTAGTAGGTTGTAAATTTATGTTAGTATCCCGAGGTATGAGTTTTTTAAACATTTACATACTAATAAGTTTTAGATATATTTAATTGGTATTAGTAATAGGATTCCAACCTAAAAAATTATAATTATTGATCCATGTGAAAATATATACAAGAGATAATATTGTGAGAATTAAACCCGCTTCAAAAATCCAATGTCATAGATTATTTCTTATGCAGAATCATTTCAATATCATAATTATTCAGCTGTGTGGGTTCATCCAAAGAAGGGTGACCATGAATTATCCTGTATATGGAATAAGGGAAATGGATTTTCATAAAGGTTGTGTATGAAAATAATGTTTTGATATTATGGTTACACATGACTGGGAAGCCCTATGAGCTTGGATACTAAAGGAATAATGTTGTGATTATATCTATATAACATATTTTGGAAAGGGGTTCTCCACTAAACTATCCAAAATTTATGTACTGTATTCCTAGAATAATGCATTTTCTACCTAACTAAGTGGTTAATGATAGATCAAATATTAAAAATTCTTTAAAAAAATGTGAATATTGTATCACCATTGGATATGATCACTTCTAATAGGGTCTCCATTTTAGTGGGAAAACATTTAATTAAATTTATATTAAATGATTTTAAAACTATGACACTCCTATGATTAGTG
The DNA here is from genome assembly GCA_963277665.1 of Viscum album. Classification (NCBI taxonomy): domain Eukaryota; kingdom Viridiplantae; phylum Streptophyta; class Magnoliopsida; order Santalales; family Viscaceae; genus Viscum; species Viscum album. Next base: position 441,198,846 of record OY728158.1, read on the forward strand.
CTCCATAGGTTGGTAAGAATTTCATCACTATAAGTATTAACATTAGAATCACCCATATAAAATAGAGGTGTTTATTATTAAAAACTTCTTTTAATAGTATACAAACATATTAATTTTTCTTAAGAGAACATTTCTTTATGTTAGAGTGACCCATTCCTTAGTAACTAATATTAAATGTTATTCAACACCTAAACATAGATTTTTAGGGAATGTATGTAATATTTCACTAAATTATTAAGTGAATCATAAAAAACAAATGATATAATGATAAACAGTATCAACTCATATACTCAATGTTATATAGTATGTTAATGAAATTATAAAAAAATTATTTTCTAAAATGTATTTTTTTGTTATAAAAATTATTACATTTTCATCAATAAAATAGCTTTGATAATGTGAAAAGGATCAAGAAATGATTTCCCTATTTTCATAAAGTGTTCAGAAAATCTATACATGGGAATGTTATGTCTAGGTTCTACTGTAGTAATGGTAGTCTCTAAAAGTTAAAACCAGAATAAGAAAAGTTACATTGGGAGTAAAATAATGTTACTTATTGTTTCAATATAAGGTCATTGAATCCTAATGTTATTAAAATGTCAGAGTAAATATTATATAAGATTTAATTAACCAATTTAACTATAGAGGTTTGTAAAACTCCATGGAATTTCTATTTTTGATATTAAAGTTATCTAATTAATTCATTTATTTTCAAATGCAATGTTATACGTAATGTATCTTTTATAAGTTTTTGTGTATCAAGTAGTAAAAAATCATGGAAATAATTTAAAATGTTTTATTTTTCATTTATGTGATGAATCAAAGTGTGGTGACATCATAGATTTTAATTTATAGGAATATATCATGCTCATACGGATCTAAGTAAAGTATGTGTATCTTAACTCATTCCTCTCAAATGAAAAGAGATATTTTTTACTATTAAAGAGTTTTATAAATAATTTGAGATGGTAAGATTTTTCTGTAGAAGGATTATGATTCTTTAGATCCTATAACATACATTATAAGAAGGTAGGATACAAATGTTATATAAAACATAAAAGATATTATACATATATCTTTTAAAAAATAAGGGGTTTTATCTCACCACCTTCAATGTTATATTTTATATAAAAAATATTATTTTCTAAAATTATGCTCCAAACGCATAAGATGCCTTATTTTACATTTATATAATAACTTATTTGTTGAATAAAATTAATTTAACAAATTTTAAATAATTTTTATAACATTTTATGTTATTCTGGAGAAGTTATAGTTTATAGGGGGAAAATGAGAGTATTACTTCTTAAAGATAAGATATATGTTATTAAGTAAAATAATTTTCTAGTCAAAATACAATGTAAATACAACTATATCATAAAATATTTAAATATATATTGGTTAATTAACAAGTTAAATAGGTACTTTAGTTGATATATGAATTCAATGACGTTTTTAATGGAAAGGGTTCTGAGGATGGTGACAATGGCCCTAAAATTTGTTCTATGTATAGAATTTATGTTATTAACATTATAAAATATATTGTTGTGATTTTAAAATTTTATAATATGTTCTAGGAGTATAACATTATAAATATGATTCCTAAATCTCACCATTATTCAATATTTTCCACTTCATAAATGTTACTCACTAATGAAAATGTTTTATTAGTAGTTTATAGTAAGATGTGGTGGAAATCACATACAAATGTGATTTGTATAAAAACAAATAAATGTTCATCAAAAATTAGATTGATTAGGTAGATTATCATATATGATATTATATATTAATAAATTTTATATTGATTTGTTTAGTATTCATAATATATTTTAATAAAATAGAAATATATCATTACATGTAAATGGAATTTTACACATTACCATTCCTTCAAATTTGATTCATATTTACATATATATATTGATATACATTTTAAGAAGAGTAACGGAAATTGGCCTCTAAAAACATGAAATTGAGCTATCCCAAATAGATGTTCATTGTCGAATATTATAGATCATGATGAAATGTTATTGTTAGCCTAATTATGATTCATGTATCGAGATATTGAATATATTAATGAGGCATAAAACATTTTTTTGTTCTGTGTTACACATTATATCTACTACATAGAGTCTCAATCTAAATATCTTTGGTATACTTCGGGTGTTTAATGTAACACCCCAAGAATTTACAAATATATTTATTATAGAATTAATAAATCACAATGTCTCTACCAACACCACTTTGTTACAACCTACCCATGTAAACATAATTTTTTCTCTTCAATGATGAGAATTTCGAAAATCTGATGTACTCAGTTGTGATCAGTATGTTATTTGGAGTCTGATAGGAAAAACTCAATTTTCGATGAATAGTAACCTACCCTTATGAATAGTAACTTACCCTTAAGAATAGTAATATGACTCTTATGAATGGTATCCATACCCTTGAGTGTATAAATGAATTTAGACACCTTAAAAATGAAGATGAATATTTTAAGTGTTTATAAACCTTGATTAAATAACGATTTAATTAAAAATTTAAATAATACGATATAGAAAATTATTTTTAAAAAATGGACTTCATTTTTGGATTCTACACGTCGAAAAATGGTAAGGGTAAATTTTTGGAATTTTTCTGAAATACTTGAATTTTTGGTGAATAGTAAAATATATTAATTTACCATATAAATACATTATAATTTAAATTAACTTGTCCTAGCATAATGAGTGATGTAAGAACACAAATATTGAACTCACATGCATATATTACTATTATTGGTCATAAAATACTCACTATTCCTTATCTTATGATGAAATAATAAATTAATGAATTTTATATTAAGAAAACTCATCTCTCCTCCACTATAAAAACCCCCTTCACTCCCTCTTCTCTTAACTCCTCTCAAGCCTTGTTACTTGCCAATATTCTTCCCAAATAACTCCCCAAGAACCTCCCCCACGTCAAAAATCTCCTAGTCTCTTCAAAATATCAAAACCTCACCCATTAAGAGGTTCTCAAAGGAGGAAGTCTCAAGAGGAAAATTCCTCTTTCAAAACCCTCCTTTTCTTTTAAGTTATTTTATTTTTATTTCTTTTCTCACCTCCCTTCACCAAAATAGTATGATAAATCCAGTAACATACATGTAAGGGAATTTTTTCATGCTAATGGTATATATTAAATTACCTTCCCACCTTTCCCCACCCTTTATTTAGAAGAAATGAAATCACTGTTTGAGATGTGCTAATTTAGCACATTCAAGGACAACAGATTATCAATTTCTATTATAATATTTCATTCTGGTCATGAAACCATTTGTGTTATGGTTGAACCAAATTATTATATATGTAATATATCCAATTTTTTGTTCTGTAATCCTTTTGTACAAATTGTATTAAGTTATAAAGAAAAGCATGTTCATTGCAATCAAACCCACCAATTAACCAAAATGGTTATCACTAAGGTTATATATATAACGATTCGACTTCAATCTAAGTAACCGAAGATAAATTTAAAACCATTTAATAAATTTTAGGTTGACTAATAGTATATAACTTTGTTTCTGGACAACCACTTCCATCTTTCATATTTATCCGAACTTCAATATAAGTGAACTGATCTTTTAAAACCAAGTAAACAAACGAGCCATGCAATGAAATTGAACCTTCTAACCAATAAAAAAGGCCCCGAATGAACTAAAAAATCATTATAATAAATAATTTACACATAAAATAGGTTATGGAATTATGAATTAATAATCCTAATTTTTTTATTCAGGTCTTTAATAACAAGTCAAGAACACCTTCAAGCATAATGTAAGGGTTTTCCACCCGAACTTCCATTTTCATTCGGGTTATTTTTATTGTCTAATTTCCTCAATGAAATTCTTATGTATTGTTATGTAATCATCATAAATTATTTGTTAGTATTATATATATTTACACCAACCATAATAATTCCTTATTATATTAATAGTTACCCATTTTAAAAGAAACTTTCAAAACTATTTCCAAAATACAAGCCCGATTGTAAGGGATTTCTTAACTCAATTTTTATCCTTTGAGTTAAACATCTATTTCATTGGTTACATTGTTTCAATAAAATGTGTGAATATAATTTTATTATTCTATAGTGTATATCCACTTATATTTTTTGGATTTTCATTTTTCACACATAAATATTTTATTGACGTATCCTCACTCTAATGATACAATCTTTGCAGGGGATATCTTAACTCAATTTCCATTCAAGAGTTAAACATCTTGGTAATTTGTTATCTCTTTCCTATAATATGTGTGCATGACCTATAATTGTTTTTTTATGTGTATACACTTTTATTTTTTTGGTTTATGTTTGTCACACATAAATATTTCAATGATTTATCCCCACTCTAATGATACAATATTTGTAAGGGATTCTCTCTCTCTCACTTTTAATCAAGAATCCACCCCATCTTGTGTGCTTTTTTTTTAATTTCTAATGATGGGGTATGTTTTCTCATCTCCCCCATACTTCCATTATTATATATAAATCATGGGATACCCCTTTAACACTCATTAAGACCTTTCAATATCACTTGTTACCGTGCCAAAATGATTGTAAGAGGTTTTCTCATCCCACCTTCAATTCTGTAGGATTTTCATTGTTCGCCTCTTATTTCACATATATGGTATAGGTGTACTAACATTGGACATAGTTTATCATGGTTCTCATTATATTCATTGTATTCTGTGACTCTTTTGGTAGTTATTAACTTTTTTTCATATGACTCAATTGAATACAACACGGTAACGAGCTTTGTCTCAATTTTCACTTTCTTGTGACTTGCTTAGAAATTGTGCACCTACTATTTCTTATGTGTTGTACCTACTTCCCATTTGAGATCACTTTTCAATTGAAATTATATTACATTTAAATATCCATATTCTCATGTCATTAATATTATTATTGTCTAAGTCGTATACCATTTTACATACGGTATTTCTTTTGAATGTTGTTTTGACAGTGGAAATGTTGATGAATCTATATCCTCTAATCTATACGGATAATGTAAATACATATTGATCTTGTATTGAATCTATTTATAAATAATGATATGGATGTAGAGGTGGTTGGGGCCCACTAATGTCCCTCGATTCATCGGTAGGTCTCATGAGACAAAACAGTTTGGAGACAAACCCTTTGAGTTTGTTTCCAAGAATCAGAAGGGTTTCTACCCGTATAACTAAACAATTTTTACGGTATTATAGTTTCTTGTTCCAGATACATGAAGTACAGTTAATAAGAATTATATTTTTTCATTATCAGTTATTATTATTATCCAGGAGGTTTTCACTATGACAAAATATAGGGATGTGGTTTCATTCTCAGTTTATTAATGGATTTAGTTGTTCATTTATTCACTATGCTGTATTGATTATGTCAGATTGATTGTGATTTGATTATTATTGTACTCATGATTCCACTATTTGTAACCCTTACTAAGAATTTGAGCTCACCCCTTTCATTTTCTACCTTCAACATGTGATGAAGAGAAAATCTTTTTTTGAGTTCTTAGGGATTTTGTTTCTAGTTTTTGTTATTTATTGTATTTTGTAAACTTTTCCGATGTAATTTGAGTAACATCTCTGTATCTAGTTTCTTAAAGACTACAGAACTGATCATTCATTTGAAATTTTTATTCCTTCTAACCATGCCAATATCACTAGTAATTCACCAGCTCCAGCCTAGAGGGGTCGGGGTGTTACAGTTGGTATCAGAGGAAGTTTAGTTGAAAACTTGGAAACTAGAGTAGGAAATGTATAGAAGGGAACAAAGCCCTAAGGTAGTATCCGAGGATTAACATACAAGAACATACTGGTATTTTGGTAAGGAATAAATTATATGGATATTTTATGCAATACGTCCCTGTCTTGATACGAGCAGGTAGAGGCGGCTCTGGCACATATGTATCTAGGGGTAAAACCCAAAAACACCGCTTTGAGCTAGACTGAAACGGGAACTGGTGCACGACAACAGGACATTCTGCACTCTTGGTTACGACACTCCCGGGGGATATGCTTAGGATAATTCATATTTTCTTTACAATCCATTATGAAGGATTAAAATGTAAATTATTCCTCAAAGAACCCATTTTTCTGATTATGCAATTAACCATGCGTAGGATCCTAAACTGTGCTAAGTATTTTGTTAAGTTAAGATTATACATTATGATTCATACCCTAATATAGTGCATAACATTATTTAGAAATGGCGCCTTTAGGGATTATGAGTTTTCATTAAACATTTTGTTAGTGTCTATGTCTATTCATTTAGTGAAATCCTTATTGTATAACATATAAGATCAAGAAAATCCGGTTACAAATGGAAGGAGGACAATCTCAAATGACATTTATATCCCTTCCTGATGACTTTCTTGCAATAATTATTGCAATTTCATTCTCTAACAATTATCAAACCTTTTCTAACATACAACTCACTTGCAAGCAATTGTTTGAGATATCAAACTCCTCCACTATACCTCGATACCATTGTGGATCAGGGGTTGTATTTAATCAAATCCTATTTTCTCAATATTCCCATATTTTCGACAAAGGTAAATATTATCAAGTAATTTTCAAATATTTTACCTTAGCCCAAGATTTTGAAGCATATAATGATTTTGAAAATGGTGCGGAAGAAGGAGACCCTTGTGCAACTTATCAATATTTGATTTTGAAATATAATATTTTAGCACATAATTGTGGAATTTTAAAAGCACCATTGATTTAAATTTTCAACTCAAATGCGGTCCGACTATTTTATAAAAATCAAGTTTTATGAGATGTTTTGTAATTATATGTCATACATGATTACTTTCCAAAACTATTTTTTTCTGTGAACACCCATATGACCCAAGTTGTACAAGGTGTATCTGGATGAAGGAAGCAAATGATTTTGAAGGATCTCTAAATCATTGTTGCAATGCATGGACATTCTATTTACTTGAGCAGGATGATGATGAAACCATATGGACACCATGATCAAGGTACCCACTCGTTTTTTCAATAAGTAAATAAAACTTCGAGGATGAAATTTATAAAGGTGGGAATAATGTAACACCGCAAGAATTTACAAATATATTTATTATAGAATGCATAAATCACAGTCTCTACCAACACCACTTTGTTACAACCTACCCATGTAAACATAATTTTGTCACTTCAATGATGAGAATTTCAAAAATCTGACATCCACAGTTGTGATCATTAAGATATTTAGAGTCCGATAAGAAAAACACAATTTTTGATGAATAGTAACCTACCCTTATGAATAGAAACCTACCATTATGAATAGTAACTTACCCTTAAGAATAGTAATATGAATCTTATGAATGGTATCCATACCCAATACTATATAAATGAATTTAGACACCTTAAAAATGAAGATGAATATTTTAAGTGTTTATATAACTCACTTAAATAAGGATTTAATTAAAAATTTAATTAATCATATATAGAAAACTATTTTTGAAAAATGAACTTCATTTTGGGATTCAACACGTTGAAAAATGGTCAGGGTAAATTTTTTGGAATTTTTCTGAAATACTTGAATATTTGGGGAATAGTAAAATACATTAATTTACCATATAATTACATTATAATTTAAATTAACTATTCCTAGCATCAAGAGTGATGTAAGAACCCAAATCTCAAACTCACAAGCATATATTACTATTCTTGGCCATTAAATACTCACTATTCCTTGTCTTATGAAGAAATAATAAATTAATGAATTTTATATTAAGAAAACTCATCTCTCCTCCACTATAAAAACCCCTCTTCACTCCCTCTTCTCTTCACTCATCTCAAGCCTTCTGCCTTGCCAATATTCTTCCCAAATCACTCCAAAATATCCTCCCCAACTCCCAAGAGCTCTTATCCTCTTCAAAATACCAAAACTTCTCCCATTAAGAGGTTCTCAAAGGAGGAATCCTCAAGAGGTAAATTCCCCTTTCAAATCACTTCTTTTCTTTTAAGTTATTTTATTTGTGTTCCTTTCCTCACCTCCCTTCACCAAAATAGTATTATAAATCCAGTAACATACATGTACTGGAATTTTTTCATGCTAATGGAATATATTCCATTAACTTCTATCCCTTCCCCACCCTTTATTTGGAATAAATGAAAGCACCGTTTGAGATATGCTAATTTAGCACCTTCAAGGACAACAGATTATCAATTTCTGTTATAATCTTTAATTCTGGTCATGAAACCATTTGTGTTATGGTTAAACCAGATTATTGTATATGTAATATATACTTATTTTAGTTTCTTAATCCTTTTGTAAAAAAAGTATTAAGTTATAATGCAAATCATGATCATTGCAATCAAACCCACTGATTATCCAAAACGGTTATCACCAAGGTTATATATATAATGATTTGACATCAATCTAAGTAACCGAAGTTAAATTTAAATACATTTAATCTTTTAAAGGTTCACTAATAGTATATAACTTCGTTTTTGGACAACCACTTCCATCTTTCATATTTATCCATACTTGAATATAAGTGAACTGATCTTTTAAAACCAAGTAAACAAACGAGCCCGAGCAATGAAATTGAACCCTATAACCAATAAAAAAGGCCAATAATGAACTAAAAAATATTATAATAAATAATTTACACATAAAATAGTTTCTGAACTTATGAATTAATAAGCCTAATTTTTTTATTCATTCCTTTAATAACAAGTCAAGAACACCTTCAAGTATAAGGTAAGGGTTTTCCACCTGAACATCCATTTTCATTCAGGTTATTTTTATTATCTAATTTCCTCAATGAAATTCTTATGTATTTTTATGTAATCCTCATATGTTATGGGTGATTATTATATATATTTACAAAAACCATAATCCATCCTTATTATATGAATAGTTACATGTTTTAAAAAAAATTCAAAACTATTTCCAAAATACAAGCCCAATTGTAAGGGATTTCCTACCACAATTTTCATCATTTGAGTTAAACATATATTTCATTGGTTACATTATTTCATGAATATGTGTGAATGTAATTTTATTATTCTATAATATATATCCACTAATGTTTTGTGGATTTATATTTCTCACACGTAAATATTTCATTGACGTATCCTCACTCTAAAGATACAATCTTTGCAAGGGATATCTTAACTCAATTTATATTCATGAGTTAAACATCTTTGTAATTTGTTATATCATTCCCATAATATGTTGGGATGAACTATAATTTTTTTTATGTATATCCACTTTTATTGTGTCAGTTGTTTTTTCACAGATAAATATTTCATTGATTTATCCCCACTCTAATGATACAATCTTTGTAAGGGATTCTCTCTCTCGCTTTTATTCAAGAATCCACCCTATCTTGTGTCCTTTTGTTTTTAATTTCTAATGATGGGGTATGTTTTATCATCTCCTCCATAATTCCCTTATTATATATAAATCATGGGATTCCCCTTTACCTCTCATTAACACCTTTCAATAACACTCGTTACCATGCCAAAATGTTTGTAAGCAGTTTTCTCATCTCACCTTCAATTCTATGGGATTTTCATTGTTCACCTCTTATTTTTTAAATGTTGTATCGGTGTACTTCCATTGGACTTATGTTATCATAGTTATCAGTATATTAATTTTATTCTGCGACTCTTTTGTTAGTTATTGACTTTTTTCATATGACTCAATTGAATACAACACGGTAACAAGCTTTGTCTCGATTTTTACTTTATTATGACTTGATTAGTAATTATGCACCTACTCTTTCTTATGTGGTGTACCTACTGCCCATTTGATATCACTTTTCAAATGAAATTATATTCCATTTAAATATCCATATTCTCATATCATGGATATTATTATTGTCTAAGCCGTATACCATTATACATACGATATTTATTTTGAATGTTGTTTTGACGGTGGAAATGTTGATAAATCTATGTCCTCTAATATATAAAGAAAATGTAAATACATATTTCTATTGTATTGAATCTATTTATAAATAATTATTTGTATGTAAAGGTGGGTGGGGACCACTACATCCCCTCGATGCATCGGTAGGTCTCATGAGACAAAATAGTTTGGTGAAAACCCCTTCGAGTTTGTTTCCAAAAATCAGAAGGGTTTCTACCCATAGAACAAAACCATTTTTACGGTATTATGGATTCATGTTCCAGATACATTAAGTACAGTTAATAAACATTATCTTTATTCATTTTCAGTTATTATTATTATCCATGCGGTTTTCAATATGACAAAATCTATGGATGCAGTTTCATTCTCAGTTTATTAATTGAATTATTTGTTCATTTATTCACTATTCCATATTCATTATGTCAGATTCATTGTGATTCGCTTATTATTTTACTCATTCTTCCGCTATTTGTAACCCTTAATGATCATTTGATCTCACCCCTTTCATTGTCTACCTTCAACAGGTGATGAAGAGAAGATATTTTATTAAGTTCGTGGGGATGTCATTTTTAGTTTTTGTTATGTATTGTATTTTGTAAACTTTTCCTATGTAATTTGAATAACATCTATGTATATAGTTCCTTCAAGACTACTAAACTGATCATTCCGTCATGAGATTCATTCCTTATAACCATTCCAATATCACAAGTAATGCAGCGGCTCCAGCATAGAGGGTTCAGGGTGTTACATTTAATTCATATTTCAAGTCCTAAAAACTTCATTGTGCTGAGATACCTTGCATGAAAATATTCATTATATGATATATTTCATATTAAATCCCTCATTATTATCTAATCAGTGAGTTTTTGGGAATGTTTTTTATCGGGACATCGATTGGAGCTTATCCATATATGCTATTTATCCTCTCTTATGATGAATGTGAAATATTGTAGCTCAATTAATATAGATTCATGAAGTCTAAAATAATATACATATATGGTATATATAATGTTTAAATCTATTTTGTTAGGGGAATGTGATGTACTAATTCATTAAGGTGGATTTCATGTGATGTATTCATCAACCTGATTAGTGTTCAATAAGAGAATCAAGAACATTTATGTTGGATATATGTGAATGGAATATTATATGTCCCATGAACATTTTATGACTCAAGAAAATGTTCATATAAAAATACATGACTTCATATGATGTGTTAGGTGGAAAAAAGAGTAGTGATACATGTTTCTGATGTATATCACACCAGATCTATTTGATTTCTGAGTATCATTATTGATTTTCAAGAGGCCACCCATTTTTATATGAATTTATATGGTGATTAAAATCTATTATGAATAAAAAATGTAACATGCCCAATTTTCAATAAACTTTTATACAATTTATTTTCCTAAAATAATTATTTGTAGATAAACAATGAATTTTGTGGTTTACAAATGATACAGAAAAACATTTATACATGTTTTATTACATAATATTGTTCATCTTCATGTTTTTATTTAAATTATTAGATAATGAGTAATTGACATCTTATTTAATGAAAATGGTTTTAAAAAGATTCATTTTACTATATTATTGATTCTTTTTACATGTATGGTTTTAGAACAACATTATTTTTAATAGTATTTTAATGTTCTATGTAATTTTTTTATTATAATCTAATAGTTATCAATGTATGAGAGACTCTTTCACAGTCACAAAATATTAATATATAACCATTTCAATTAATTCCATGTTGAATTTTATGTGAAACACATTTTATCAATTTTAAAAAGAATAATACATTTTAAAAAATTAGTAATTATTTTATAGTTTATTTAATTTCTAATTGATTTTATCATAGTCTTTGAACATATTTTATTAGTCAAAAAACATTATTTTAAAACACAACGTAATTTTTTTAATAATAAAATAAACTTGTGAAAATATTTATTTAAAATGTAATTAAGCTTATGTATAATTTTTTATTACACTAAAATTTTAAAATATCATAATGTAGTTTTTAGAAAAAAAATTCATTTCCATCATATTGTAATCAAATTGTATAATATTTTTTGTATTAAATTAATTTTTTTCTTATTTTTTTAATTAAAATCTCTATTCCACATAATTATAATGGTAATTTATACGAATTAATGTGTTTTATTATAATAGATAATTTTTTTCAATTATATAATAATTTAGGAAAGATAATAAATATAATTTGAGTCAATCTTAATTAAATAAAATTTATTTATTTTCAAAAAAATTAGTTTTATATAAAATATAGCATTTTATTTTAAATATAAAAAAATATTTCATACATTTTATTTTATTTAATGAAAATTACTTTTGTATTTATATTATCAAAATTATCTTATGGTAAAATATTGTGATTTTTTCAAAATAGATAACATTGGGTAAATATTTAAAATAATGTTTCTATTTATTATACTTTTTTCTTTAAGAATTAATTTTGATCTATTTTATAAATGAAATATAATTAAAAATAATGTTAAAAATAATAATGTTCAAATTATTTAATATGTTTAATTCTACATTTATACATAACATTAAGTTTACAATGTAATGGTAGGTAACAATGGTAATGGTAAAATGGATATTTTAAATGAATTGGTTTTCTTATGTGTTGGGTATTTTTATAAAATAAATTGATATAATAGAAATTATTAATCTAATTTAATGTATAAATATTTATAAAAATACATAAAACTCATTAAATTAGAAAATAGGAAGAAATAAAGGAAACACCAAATAGCGAATAAAAAGGCAATTTTCTAGAAAAAATGTTTTCCAGATAAATTAACATTTTATTTAAATATTACACTTCTCCTATTTTGAAAATTATATTTTTTAAATTGATGTAATTTTTTTATTCGTCATGTTGATAAATGGTTGATTTTTTTTTATATATATTTTTTTGTAAAAATTAATATATAGAGGTCAAATTATTAAATACCATATAAGTGAAGTATAATTTTAATATATTATAATAGCATATATGAATGAAAATTTAATTTTTCTAGATATTGTAATATTACTTTAATTTTTCATTCATTGTATAATAAAATCCTCGTACTATTGGTTAACATGTTGTATCATGATACAAATAAATATTATTTTATTCTAATATTGTGTCTTAAAACACCTTCTCTATCCCCTATAATCACTTCATTAACCGCCCACATTATTCATGTATTTTATAAAATATCTCACAAAAAATCAATTGTAATCTCTCCCCAACACACTCATTGTGTTATAAAAGGTTTAGTAACACTAATGGACTAAATTAAGGATCCTTAAGGTAAACAATAAGAGTGGTCATACAATATAAGAGGTAATATTCTAAATAAAATTTTCTTATATTATTTTTTCCTTTTACCTTTTCAAATATATTTAATACATGAATTTATAGTATCATCAATATTTTTTTAAAAACAAAATAGTTTTATATTAATTAAATACTCATTATCACTCCAATTCTCTTTTATCATTCAAAAAAACAAAATTGTGGCCCAAATTATTATTGGTGCACTAGCTTCATGAATGACATGAATCATTTTTCCCACCTGTGTTAAATGATGGTTTTAAAAATTAATTAAATGAATAAAATTAATATATTTTTTATTCTTAACATTAAAATATATAAATTTATATTTACATAATTCATATTAACAATAAATTATGATAGTAATTTGACCATCAAAAATAAGATAAAAAGATAACAATATAATTTCAAAAAAATTGATTGTAAAATCTCAAGAGGCTGAAATAAATGAAAATAATATAAAAATGACTTATGATAATCAATAGATCTTATTTAAAGAAAAAATATTATTAAAAAATTAACTAAAAATAATTATTAAATTTAATTGGAATATTATAGATGTGAAGTAATCATATCAAGTGTGTCTGGACCTAAGGTAAGGGGTCATCTGAACCACCAATTTTTATTTTTTATTACATGATCTATTCCTTTTTCTCTCATTCCCTTTATCATTTTCTAATGTAATTATTACATTATATATATATATATATATTCTCCCAATATATATTTACTATATTTACATTACCTTTATTTTGGATAATACATGCTCATTAAGTTCCATTATTAAATATTTACTTTAAGAAAACTAGATTTAAGGGAAGTTTTTCAATTTTTATCTATTTACATGTAAAAATTGTTGAAATGATCTTATCCTTAAATGGTATCTAAGAAACTCTTTATTTTATTCAACACCATTTTGGTTAATTTCAATTTGTAATTAAAATATTTTTCTTTATTCCTTTCTTAATTATTATTTACCAATTTCTTTATAACCCTACTTAAAATATTCATTTCCAAACATACCTTTCCACTCTCTTTTTTCCATGCCTCACATAAACATATTTATCTAGAAAAATGATTATTTATTCATTTTAAAATGGACAATGATTATGTAATCCCAACAGTAAAGGGAATCTTTATGATAATAAATTACGTATTCTTTAAAAACAGGTTCTTTAACCCATTTAATTTTATTGGTTTTTATATACACTTATGTATTATGTTTTATTGACATATGTGGGTCACATATGAATGTGTGTATTATTAATTTATTTGGTGGTCTTGGATTTATTTATTACTCATAATGGATTGGGTAATACATTCATCACATGAGATAGCATGTATGGTGTAAGGGAAGTTAACCTAAAAACTAGGCTACGACGTATTAATATTAATCCTCGACTTATGTTTATGATACCATATTTTATGTTATTTTCATATTCCTTTGATTACCTGATCTTATGATGTCATATTGTAAATTTTAATAATCCATTTTATTATTTCCTTTTATGTTATTGGGATACATAATTTGTCTCATAGGCATCATGCTTACTCAGTTTGTTCACTTAGTAGAGTTTATAGCTCACACTTTTTGTTATATATTACACAAGAAACCATAATAAATATTATAAGATCAATTTTATATATGAGAAAGAGGTGGATTTTAAATAATAATGATACAATTTTTATATAATGTTGTTTTAGTTAATAATATAATATTACAAAGTCACTCAACCACTAGATCCTTGGATTTTGTATTATATATTTATATGTTAAAAATAATGTAATAAAATATTTAAAAATATTGAGGTTGTAATATTTTTTTATATGAGAAATATTTAGTAATTTTGTGGGATTAGTACATGTAATCATTAGTAAAAACCATTAGGATAAGTATACATATAGGAAAACAACATTATATGTTAGTAATATAAAGAATATGTTGTCTGTTAGAAGCATAATCCCATTTTAGATACTAAAAGTTGATGTAGCCTCGATAAAAAATAATTCCTAGGAAAATAATCCTCAAAAATGGTTTATTGGTTATTAACTCAACCATTACTTGGTTGAAAACTTGTGGACCTAACTTTATAACAGGTATGAAACTCTTGTGGTATATTCTTTGGTCGACTCATGTGTCCTTAATGAACCATTATAAACGGTTGATTATACTATGATGAAATTTGATGAAGTAATATATAACTACTAAGGATAGAGAACCTTAAGGTGAAATGGCCATTGATTACAATGATCAAATCTTAAAAATTCAAAATTTTGGCTAAATATTTTATCCCTCAGTTGTAACTTATAAGTTCATAATTTACCATTTATGTTCTTATTATTTGGAGTCTTCCAATCCATAATTTTATTTTATTTAATTTAATTAATAAAAATAGTAGTAATAATTCTAATAAATATGTTACGGAAAAGGGTTAATTGATTTTAAGAATATAATATGGTATAACTTTGGGGATTGAAAATTAATTTCATGTTATTCATGGAAAAATAATAATATCTTTTGAGTTTTAAATATATGATTATGTTATAAGGATGGATATGTAATTACGTTTTGGGGGGATAAAGGACAAGATGAATTTTTAGAGATTATTTTCTATTATTTTTTTAATATAGTAAAAAAATTATTGATAATTTTGGAGTTATGTTTTGATCTTCTATTTGAACCGGTTGTATCTTGGGTTGAAATACTATGTCAAAGGATAAGACACATATTATTTTTTTTCATATTTGTATATATATATTAGAAATTATTATAATAATATTTCATTTGTAATTATATTGGGTAGAATACAATTAAGATGAAATAAGAAAATTTCTATCTATATAATAATCATGTATTATATCCAATTTGGGAGATATATTTCCCAAAAACTGTTGTGGGAATTAAAAATCAATAAAAAATTATATTATTCATAAAAAATGAGTGGCATAGTCTTTCCTAGGATATTTAGGTTGATGAAAACATATAAATAATTTCATGAATCATATATTTCTTATGTATACCCTTATCTTCTATTGTTAGTGATTAATAATTAAGATCGTGAGGATTTAATTTATTTCATAAGGTATAATGTAAGATAATGTATTTCCAATAAATAATTTTGGAAATATTATCTCTAAAATTATAAAATTTAAATTCTAAATTATTTTCATTACTTTTAAAATTTCAAAAACAATTATTAATACAAATATGTAACACCTATGTAAATTACTTTATATATATCTTATCAAAATATTACTCTAATAATAATTGAAATATTGTTTTATAGAATCTAATTTATTATATTCACAATTCCTTTTACATATATTTTTTTACAACAATATAAATATAATTTTCATTTTCATTTTCATTTTCATTTTGTTCTTTTAATCTAATGGTTAACAAATAATGACACATGATTTCATATTCATATTTATTTTACATTTACACATTTAATGTACTATCATTTATCATTTTATGGAAACATATCATTAAATTTGTATAAAAAAATAATTAGTTTTCAGGAATTTATAATTAAATTATACATCATTTAATTTATAACTGGTTTTTATCATGTTCTATGCATACATTTTATTTATTATAAAATTTCTATTTAAGATTTAAAGAAATATGTTTTATAATAAAATAAACTTAGTAAATTTTTATTTTAAATTGTAACTCAAATTATTTATAGTCAATTATTATCATAAAAGGTTAATATATTTATAAAATTTACTTTTTTTCAAAAACAAAATGGTTTTTGACATATTTTTGTAATCAAAGTGTAAAAAAATTTTGTTATAAAATATAAAAATTCGGTTCTTATTTTTGAGGTACGGGTTTATTCTTCTCTCTTTTCCTTAAGTGTTTTTGAGAAAATAAAGAAAATGGTAAAAAATCCTAAATTTTGGGGACTACACGCCGTGTAATTTTTCACACGCTGTGTACTTTTTCCGTGTGGGATGAGTACATAGGGTATGTAGCCATGTTGGAGAATAAATGTGTAAAAATCAACTACACGCTGTGTAGTGGGTAATTACACGCCATGTAGGCAGCCGGAAGCCATACAGTAAGGCGGTGGAGGCATCTACTAGCTGAGAATCATTACACACCGTGTACTCATGTATTACACACCGTGTATGCATTTCAACTGATGAACAGTGTCGGGTAGCCAGCAGAGGAACAGTGAAATGAAAATTGCACGGTGTGTACTTAAGAAGTACATGCCTTGTAGTTTTTTTCACTTAAAATTGGAAGTAGCCAACCCTATTCACAGGATTGGCATAGAACTGGAGGAAGGAGTCGGGAGAGAGGTTGGGACCTTTGGAGATACCCCGATCGAGTACCGGGAATCCGTTTTCTGCACCATTGATCTCCCTGGAAACGCACGGGTTAGTTCTTCCTCCTCCTTGCGTAGTTCTTGACAAGTATTCCTCTAATGGAAGTTATTTGAGTTTGAACGAGGTTTTATTCTATACTAGATATACATCGTCTTGGGGTGTTTTTGGAAGCGACGTTCACGCATACCATTCAAAGGTGTTTGAGGTAGGTGGCTTGGTGTTTAAATTCAAACTGTTGTGCATTTTTGTGTACTGTTAAGCTACAAACCCATGTTGGGGTGTCGTGTGGCTGAGGAATTGGATATTTTGAATACCTAGAATTTCATAGGTAATTAAATATGATAATAAATTATTATTTCAGATCACTTCTTGGATCCAGGACGACCCCGGGGGTGCATCCTCTGTTTAGTCGTTTGGCCAGGTTACCCGAGGGTATGCCATTATAATAATGTTTATTGAATTTCTGTGAGAGTAATTGCATGTGTATTTCTTGATTATATGTTGGGCATGGCCCGGTTACCTGTTTAGCCTTAGGGCGGTTCTTTTCTTATCCTGAGGGCAATGTTCTTTTTAGTCGGAGGGCATTGTTTGTTTAGCTTGAGGGCATGGTACTACTTAGCTTGAGGGAAATGTTATATTTCTCCTGAGAGAAACTTCTCATATGCCTAAGGGCAGTGACTTCTGTTCCTGAGGGTGACTCTTCGTATGCCTGAGGGAAATATATGTTATGCCTGAGGGCAAGATTCTGTTACTTGAGGGTAAGTATTTACATGTATGAGGACACTGACTGTTTACTTAGAATATTCAATGTGGTGATTTCCTAAATTAAATGATTAAATGAATATTTAAAATGGAAATATAACTGGTATAGTTAGTTACTTGTGACTACTGCATAGTTTATTGCATTTTACTACTTCACACTGTTGTTGTACGTTTACACTAATAGTTGGGCACGGGCCTTTGGTGGGTGCCTAGTGGGATTTATTTCTCACACCATGTTTGGGTTCATGTCTTCATACCCAAACATATTACGTTTCTACAGGTATAGATAAGGTAAGGGTTCCTTATATAGGTACATGAGTGTTGCTGAGGTGTAGGGGAGCATGGGACCGAGATCAGGCTCACGATGCTGCCAGTTGTTCTATTTTTTTTTTGTACCTGCACTATCCATTATATCGTATTGTACTACTGTGTAACATGTTCTGGATGCTTTCATATAATAGTGACATGCTGCATCTTGGCTTACATATATATATAAATGTTGGTTCTTTTTACTGAAGTTGTTCATTTCAGTTATGAATATTTTATTGCTTCTGCTGTTGTTGTATGTTTTATCTAGTATTCCACTGCGCTACACTTTGACAAATGAAGGCATAGTTTCCCAACTATCATTCCTTGTCCCTCACTGCTAGTCAGCAGCCTCTGGTGTTTGGGGAAATGCGCTTGAGGTCATGTAACCCACCGTGTTCAGGGCACCCATGGAGTGGCACCCGGATCTGGGACGTTACAAAATGGTATCAGAGGGGTTCTTTTCTTTGACTTACTATTTGAAGCCTTAGTCTGGGATAAGATGAAAATGGTAGTTGGTAATAAGTTGTGCCCAGGCGTAGCTAACCCTTGTATAGGGAAAATCCAGTCTACCTCAGAAATTGCAATTGATTTGTCAATTTTACTGTTGATTTGATTTCACCATTGGGTGACGTACTTGTGATTGTGCTGTTTATATTTTATCCATGGGTTATATTTAGTTGCAACCCGATGATATGAGGGTATGACATCTCATGCATCATTTAGGCACATACTAGAAATCACATGCCATGCATAGTTTTGTGCCATGTTGGCGCATTAGAAATTGTAAGATGTTGTGATAGTCGTTGTACTAGAAAATCATGCAGTTGTGATAGCTACTTCGATAAATACCTTCTATGTGATAAGTTATGTTTGTGTGTGGCCTTTATATAATGGATGCCAAACGTTGGTTTTTGGGGATTATGGGCACTCATTGAACGTAATTTGGTGTATCATTGACTATTTGTCTTGTTATAACAAATATGAGATGCCAAACATTGATTCATGGGGAGTATAGGCCCTCACGAGTCATAATTTGGCACTTAGGAGTTGTTTCGGTGGTTTTTCTGGGTTCTGGATAAGTATCTGAGGCTTACTATCCGGGAAACCGAGGATACACACCATGTAGTTCCTCAGACACATGTCGTGTATTCTTCTGTTTGGTAAGAAAAGAATACTTTCTTAAGTACATGTCGTGTACCCTCAGTACACGCCCTGTAGTCTCTTTCCGTGTCATAGATCATGTGGGTGGGGACACGGGGAAGGGAAATTCTTGGGGAAAACATGTCATGTACTGGATATACACGTTTTTTAGTGTTGACACGGAGTCTGCCCATGTAACTAACAAACACGGATGGAGGAGACCTTAAGACATACACGTCGTGTCCACTATGGAACACACCGTGTAGTCTGACCTAGGATCCGACCGTGTAACTAACAACATGGGTCAGTGTAATCCTTTTGTGTACATGCCATGTGTATATGGAACATGCCATGTAGTGTGATCTGTGTATCTGGCCATGTAACTAACAACACGGGATGGTGGAGCTCGTCTAGTACATGCCATGTGCCTGAGGGATACGCCGTGTAGTCTTGTACGAGGACAAACCGTGTGGAATTAGCCATGTGGCAGGGAAACGGGGTGGTGTACACGCCATCTGAGGGTGTAATAATTCATGTAGTGTCAAGCTGAGTAGTCGCCCATGTCACAAACGACATGGGTAGT
This sequence comes from Viscum album, assembly GCA_963277665.1. Taxonomy (NCBI): domain Eukaryota; kingdom Viridiplantae; phylum Streptophyta; class Magnoliopsida; order Santalales; family Viscaceae; genus Viscum; species Viscum album. The sequence goes on from OY728158.1 coordinate 441,219,254, forward strand.
TGGAAAAAATTACAGCATATACGATGTGTAGTCAGTATACACGCTGTGTAGTTTTGTTCAATGGGAGCCGTGTGGATTAGCCTTGTAGAAGGACCCGAGCAGGGGAAGAGAAGTCATGTACACGCCGTGTAGTCAGTATACACACCATGTAGTCCTGTTTTGAAAATCTTGAATGTCTTCTTCCTCCTGTTCCCCTTTTGGTCCCTTCATTTTTCAGTCATTGATAATATTGATCTAAGGTGTGTGTTTGACCTTGTAGAGTTATTCCACCAAGAATACCACGTATTGTTTGCCAAGAGAGCGGCAATGCATATACTCTAGAGATGGTAGGCCATAAGCTACTAGTGGATCCTCTAGCAGAGACAGATGCAGTTCCAGCTGTTATACCAGACACAGGCGTGGAGGCATAGTTCCGTGAAGGCTTTATACGGTTCATGCAGACCTTTCAGGGAGAACTGCCAGCTGCCATATCTATGGTTGAGCTGACTCGTATATTCCAGCAGCAGCATCCGCATATGTTTTCAAGGGATGGTGGACCACAGGCTACGCAGTCTTGGTTGGGGTTTATGCAGACTATTTTCGAGCATCATGAGATGCCTCCAGGGTGGAGGGTCAAGGTCGTGACTTATATGCTATTTGATTCTTCCAAGAGGTGGTGGGATGTTACTAATCAGACAAAGAATCATAGAGACATGGCATGGGAAGATTTTCATACAGCTTTCTATGATTTATTCTTCCCAAAGACACTGAGGGAAGATCGAGCTCGAGAGTTCATGAACCTATAGTAGGGCACTATGTCGGTGATGGATTATTCTACTCGTTTCACTGAGCATTAGTGTTTTTCACCTATTCTGGTGGGTGATGAGACATTGAGGGCCATACTCTTTGAGGATGGTCTTCGGTATGACATCCGAGCACTGGTGAATGTTTTCAGGTTGCCTTCAGTACATGCTATTGTGAAACATGCACTAATTACTGAGAGGGACCTTCGAAAAGATAGTGGTGCAGGCCAGGGTGGTTTGGCACCAGTTTCTGATATTATTTCTACTGATAAGAGGAAGATATAGATGAGTTTATCTCATTGTGTTAGTACTTTCCAGGAAGTTACTTCAGGTTGCCTAGTCAGGTTCTACCAGTTTGGTAAAGAGGGACACAAGAGACGACAATGTCCACGTGATCCAGTGGAGTGTCGAGCTTGAGGCAAGATGGGTCATCTGCAGTGCTTTTGTAGGGTGTTTCCACCAATGGCTAGTGAGAGGGGTTCTGTACAGACTCCACGTGCGGGAGCAGGACCAGTAGCTTCTTACAAGTCGTGAAATTGTAATATGTCGGTGTGTGCAAGCAGGGATGGTGGTTGTGGCCATGATAGTCAGACCCCAGGATCTCATAGGCAACCGGGTGGGATAGCTCAGGGTAGCCAGACTATGTCGTAGGGCCGCGACACTGGGCAGGCATATGCAGTGCAACAGACCCAGCAGGAGAATGATCCAGGACCTTCTACAGTCAGAGTTACTATTCTAGTAGCTTCTGTTTTATCTTCAGTACTTTTTAATACGGGTGCTACACATGGTTTTATATATGTGCCTGTTGTGGAGAGCCTTAGGCTCTGTGTTTCTTCTTCTTCTAACGTTATGATGCTAGAAACTTTTTTGGGGACTAGAACGGATAGTGTACATAGTGAAAATAGTGCTCCCATGAGGTTGGTGGGTGTCACTTGCTTTGGGACTTCTATGTTTTGGAGATGACGAGAAATGATGTCATTATCGGGATGGACTGGTTGGTACCCTTTCGAGCCTTTGTATATTTCTACTGTCACAGGGTGTGTTTCACATCACTAGAGGGTGGATAGTTTCTATACAAAGGTGAATGGTATATTCAAGTGAGTCGAGCTGGCCTAGAGCATCGTGGGTGAGGTGGTGTGACAGCCCAGATTATGAGATTATATCTTGATGATCACAGGACTTTTCAGAAATATTTCCCTCCAATGGTTGATCGTTTCAAGGATGTCTTCCCGGACGACTTTTCTGGTCTACCTCCAGAGCGAGAGGTGGATTTCTCTACTGAGCTTGTCACAGGAGTAGCGCCGGTGTCTATTACTCCTTATATGATGGCCACGTCGGAGTTTCAGGAGCTCAAGAAGAATTTAGAGGAGTTACAAGAAAAGTGTTTTATCTGACCCAGTAGTTCTTCTTGGGGTTCTCCGGTCCTTTTTGCGAAGAAGGCGGATGGTACCCTCAGACTCTATGTGGATTATCGAAAGCTGAACCAGTTTATAGTCAAGAACTGATATCCCTTTCATCGGATTTATGATCTTTTTTATCAACTTATTGGTGCACGAGTGTTCTCAAAGATTGACATGAGATTAGTATATCATCAGTTGTGTGTTAGACCATCTGATATACCTCTCACAACCTTTAGGATTAGGTATGGTCTATATGAGTACTCGATGATGTCGTTCGGACTTACGAACACACCAGCAGTTTTCATGGCTCTGATAAATCTTTTATTCCATCCTTATCTGGATTCTTTTGTGGTAGTATTCGTGGATGAAATCATGGTTTACTCTCACACTTGACATGACCATGCCACCCATCATGAGATTGTGCTGAGTACAATGAGAGAGAATCGTCTATATTCTAAGCTCTCAAAGTGCCACTTTTGGATGGACCAGATTCAATTCCTGGGTCATATCATCTCAGAGGAAGGAGTTTTTGTGGACCTAGAGAGGGTAAGAGCAGTAGTTTCTTTGGACCAGCCTATGAACGTGATTGACATACAGAGTTTCTTGGGGCTAGCTGGTTACTATAGAAGGTTCATTATGGACTTCTCCTAATTAGAAGCGTTGTTGATGGGTTTGACTAAGAAGGGTGTGAAGTTCATTTGGACAGAAGCTTGTGAGACAGTCTTTCAGCATCTGAAAGGAAGTATGAAATCAGCACCAGTCTAGATACTTCTAGAAAAAGGGAAGAGATATATAGTTTACTTCAATGCATCAGGTATTGGGATGGGAGATATGTTGACGCAGGTCGATCGAGTTGTTGTGTACGGTTCTCAACAGTTGAGGCCACATGAAAGGAATTACCCAACTCATGACCTCGAGTTGGCTGCAGTTGATCATGTGTTATGATGTTGGAGACATTATCTCTTTGGAGAGAATTTTTTGGTTTTCACCGACCACAAAAGTCTCAAGTATGTATTTACTCAGTGTGAATTGAATTTGAGATATCGATGGTGGGTTGAATACCTTTAGTCGTTTGATTTTGAGCTTGCCTATACACCTGGTAAGGGTAATGAGTTAGCTGATGCACTGAGAATGAGGACTCATATATAGGCAGTGCAGGAGGCCAGTGGTGAGTGGCAGCTTATGGTTTTGTTCTCTAAGATGCATTTAGATGTGCATGACAATCAGGGACAGACCAATCTTTCATCTTTAGATGTGACCTCTACCCTTTTTGATAGAGTGAGGATGAGACAACTATCTGATTCATGTTGCCTAGTTCTACGAGAGTCAGTGGCAAGTGAGGACCCTCCTCCAGGGTAGAACATTGGCGATGATGAGGTACTTTGTTTCCATGGATGAGTATGGGTTCTAGGGGATATACGCGAGGAGCTGAGGCGGGAGTTTCATGATTCGTCTTGGGAGGTTCATCCTGGAGTTACCAAAATGTACCGTGACTCGAGATGTCATTACTGGTGGCCTGGTATGAAGAGAGATGTAGCTAGTTTTGTTACGAGATGTTCCACATGTCAGTAGGTGAAGGGAGTGCATCATAGACTAGCTGGACTGTTATAAAAATTACCCATCCCAGAGTGGAAATGCCATGATGCGCAATGGAATTTGTGACTAGGTTGCCAAGGTCACCGCGAGGCAGTGATGTCATGTGGGTTGTTGTGGACAGACTCACGAAGGTAGCCCACTTTTTGCTGATCAAGGAGACCTTCAGTGTTAACGAGATCGTGAGGTTGTATATCCGAGAGGTCGTACGTCTTAATGGGGTTCCTCATTCTATTATTTCAGATAGGGATGCCTGTTTTATGTCTCATTTCTGGTAGAGTTTCAGAGGCCACTAGGTACACAGGTGCTTCTATGCATAGCTTACCACTCTCAGACTGATGGTCAGTCAGAGCGTACGATACAAGTGCTTGAGGACTTGCTGCATGCTTGCATCCAAGAATTTGGGGGCTCTGGGGAGAAGCATATACCCTTAGTCGAGTTTGCCTATAATAATAGTTTTCAGGAAACTATTGATATTGAACCTTACAAGCCTTTATATGGTAGGTCATGTCGATCACCCTTGTGCTAGTTAAAGGCAGGTGATGCAGCTTTACTAGGACCATAGATCATGCAGGAGGCATCTGAGTAGGTCCAGTTGATTCAGAAGTGGATGGATATTACACAATGTCATCAGAAATCTTATGTTGGTCGTTGTACACAACCCTTAGAGTTCATGGTTGGGGATCAGGTTTTCTTATGTGTTTCACCGAGGATGGGACACAGGCAGAACACGAGATAGGGTAACCTTTAACTAAGGTATGTGGGTCCATTTGAGATTCTAGAGAGAGTTGGGCTGGTTGCCTTTTGGTTGCAGTTACCATAAAGGTATCAGGCCATGCACGACCTCTTCCATGTATCTCAGTTGTGCTAATATCATTCAGACTCATCTCACATCTTTCAGCCTGAGGAGGTTGAGCTTCAGGTCGATGCGTCCTTTGAGGAGAATCCAATTGGTATCATGCATAGGAGCATGAAGGTCCTCTGAGGACGATCAGTTCCTCTCGTATGAGTGACATGGAAGCATGGTCGAGTGCAAGATTAATCATGGGAGCGGGAGACCAACGTACATGCTCAGTGGATAGATCTTTTCTAAGCATTATCTTCGCCACCCTTGTAAGGGGAATTCGGGGATGAATTGCTTTAAGGGGAGAAGTTTGTAAGAACTCAGTTCTTATTTTTGAGGTATGGGTTTCTTCTTTTCTCTTTTCCGTAAGTGTTTTTGAGAAAATAAGGAAAATGGGGAAAATCATAAATTTTGGGACTACACACAGTGTACTGATCCAAATGTTGTGTACTTTTGCTATGTTGGATGAGTGCACAGGATGTGTATCCATGCTGGCGAAGAAAGGTGTAAAAACCAACTACACGCCGTGTAGTTAGTCGACAGGGATACAGTAAGGCGGTGGAGGCAGCCACCAGCTAAGTGTCATTACACACCATGTACTCATGTATTACACACCGTGTATGCATGTTGACTGATGAACAGTACCAGGTAGCCTCTAGAGGAACAGTTAAATGAAAATTACACGCCATGTACTTATGAAGTACACGCCGTGTAGTTTGTTTTTTTCACTTAAAATGGGAAGTTGCCAATGTTGTTCATAGGATTGGCTAAGAACTAGAGGAAGGAGTCTGGAGAGAGGGACGAACATTTGGAGATCCCCCAATTGAGTACCGAGAATCCTTTTTCTGCACCGTCGATCTCCATGGAACCGCACGGGTGAGTTCTTCCTCCACCTTGCATATTTTCTTACCAATATTTCCTCTAAGGGAAGTATTTGAGTTTTAAAGAGGTTTTCTTCTACCCCAGATCTACATTGTCTTTGGGAATTTCTGGAAGCGATGTTCACGTATACCGTTCAGGGGTTCTTGAGGTAAGTGGCTTGGTGTTTAAATTCCAACTGTTGTGCGTTTTTGTGTATCATTGAGCTACGAACCCATGTTGGGGTGTCGTTTGGCTGAGGCCTTGGTTGTTTTGAATACCTATAATTTCATAGGTAATTAAATGTGATAATAAATTGTTGTTTGGTATCACTACTTGGATCCAGGACAACCTTGGGGGTGTGTTCCTCTGTTTAGCTGTTTGGCTAGGATACCTGAGGGTATGCCATTGTAATAATGTTTATTGAATTTCCTTGAGATGAATTTCATGTCTATTTCTTGTTTATATGTTGGGCATGGCCCGGTTACTTTTTTAGCCCTATGGAGGTGGTTTACTTAGCCTGAGGGCAGTGTTCCTTTTATCCTGAGGGCATTGTTTGTTTAGCCTGAGGTCATGGTACTGCTTAGCATGAGGGAAACGTTCTATTTTGCCTGAGGGAAAATTCTCGTATGCCTGAGGGCAGTGACTTCTTTGCCTGAGGGTGACACTTCGTACGCCTGAGGGAAATCTCTATTATGCCTGAGGGAAATGCCTGAGGGCAAGATTCTGTTACTTGAGGGTAAGTGTTTGCATGTCTGAGGACACTGACTGTTTACTTAGAATATTCAAAGTGGTGATATCCTAATTTTAATGATTAAAGGAATATTGAAAATGGAAATATAACTGGTATAGTTAGTTACTTGTGGGTACTTCTTAGTTTATTGCATTTTAATACTTCACACTGCTGTTGCACATTTTCACTAGCAGTTGGGCACGGGCCTTTGGTGGGTGCCTACTGAGATTTGTTTCTCACACCCTGTTTAAGGTCATGTCTTCGTCCCCAAAGAGATTACGTTTTTCAGGTATAGATAAGGGAAAGGGTCCCTATATAGGTAAATGAGTGTTGTTGTGGTGTAGGGGAGCATGGGACCGAGCTCAAGCTCGCGATGCTTCCAGCTATTCTGTTTTGTTCTGTTGTACCTATACTTTCCATTATATCATATTGTACTGTTGTGTAACATGTTATGGATGTTTTCATAGAAAAGTGGCATGCTGCATCTTCATTTACATATATATATATATATATGATTTTTGGTTCTTTTTACTGTAGTTGTTCATTTCAGTTATGAATGCTTATTACTTCCACTGTTGTTGTACGTTTTATCTATTATTCTGCTGCACTACACTTTGACAAATAAGGGCATAGTTTCCCCACTATCAGTCCTTGTCCCTCACTGCTAGTTGGTAGCCTCTGGAATTTGGTGAAATGCGCTTAAGTTCTTGCTACCAACCAGGTTTGTGGCACCCATTGAGTGGCTCCCGGATCCGGGACGTTACATAAAACTATTTTAACGATTTGGTATTTAAAATATAAATTTGACATTATTATAAGAAGAATGTTATAAAATATAAATTTTTTACATGTTTATATAATTATTATATAATATATAATAATTAATGGTTCATAATAATCATAAATATAACCACTCATAATGAATAAAATAATGTTTTTCTTACTAAATTGGTTTTTTCTATAATATAGGATTTTTTTATTTAAGTTAAAATTATAATTTTTTTTATTTTTATAAATTCAAAGTTTTTTATTTTATATTGTCAATTCACACTTTGAGAATATTTATCGGATTTTTCAAAAAATAATGATTTTTGGATGAATAATAAAACATTGTTTTTATACATAATACAAATATTATTTTATAATTTATTTTCATCACTTTTATAAATTTGATGTAATAAAATTGATTTTATATTTATTCTAATCTTGATAAAATTATGTATAATGTTTAATTGTATATGATGGCATAAAAATAGGTAAACAAGTTAAAATTTGGTTACATGATAATGGTAAAAAGGCTTTATTTAGGGAAATAACATTCAAAGGTGTTGGGTATATTTATATTTTAAAATTTTCCTTTTAAAGGTGTTGGGTTTTTTTATAAATTAAACTGATCAACTTTAAATTCAAAATTTATTAAAATTTCTAAATATATAAATAAATATTTAATCCCTCATTTAATATGTAATTGTTAGGAAATAAATATAAGAACATAGAATGTCTCAAAAGGTATTTTTATATAAAAGTATTGTTTATAGATAAATTATGTTTTGATTAAAAGGATTTATTTTTTTATTTATATAATTTTTTGGTAAAATGGATTTCTTTTTTATCATCATGTAAAAATTAGTTTTTTAATTTTTTTATTTTTTCATAAAAATTTTAAAACACATTGGGGAAATAGTGAAATACTGTATGAAAAATATTTAAGTACCATATTTTTCATAGTATACATGAATTAAATTTATATTTTTTTATAATTCATTTGATTATTTTATTTCCCCATTTAAAAATGAATCAAAATACCATTATTTTTGTTTCATATGTTGTTTCATTCTGTTAAAAAATAATAAATTATTCTAATGTTATACAGAAAAACACTCTCCTCCCCCTATAAATAGAACCCTTAACCAACTCAATTATCCACTCACTATAAGAATTATAATTCCATGTGTCCACCTTAATCTCTCCCAAAATCTATCCTCATTTCCTAAATTCCTTATTCCATTAAAGTTATCAAACTAATGAGCCTAAAAATGATGCCTCATAGTAAACATTCAAATGATGATGTAATATTCTTAAATAAATTCCCTTTAATTATTTTATAATGTCACCTCCTATAATATACTCATTCTATAAAATTATAATAGAATTATAATTATTAGTATAAAAATTATTATATTTATGGACAAATATTTATTTAACTTCCCCTTTTCTAAAATTCCTAAAAATGAAAAATAATCAACCCTATTTTGGTCGGGTCACAACCTCTACAAAATGAGCACCTCATTTTTATCACAGACATTATTAGTTGGTTTTGAAAGAAAATTCAACTGATAAATATAATTTTTATTCTATTATTAACATTCCATAAATATCAATTCATCATTACCTAAATGATATTAATAAAAAATGATTATGGAAATTGTAATAATCAAAACTAGCTAACTAGGACCCTTCTCAAAATTTGGAACAGTATTGTAATAATCTAAAATGGTGTATATATTTGTTTTTAATGGAATGATAATGAATCCAAAACACTAAAATTTTTGATACTTTGAAATAATCTTACAAAAACTTAGACCATGGTCAAAATAACAAATTAATTTCAGAAAAATTGACCAAACTACATTAAGTAGCTACCATGAGAGAAAATTATAAGAAAAATAAAATATGATAGTAAATAAATTTTAATGAATGAAATATAAACTAAAAATTTATAAATAACATATTTAATAATTATAATTTGATTTTTAAGGATTTTAGGTGGTCGTATAATCAAATTCAGACCCCAGGTAATAGATCATTTCAAAAATCCTATTTACATTTGGTCTATATATTCTTTTTCCTTCACCCATTTACCACTATCATTTTCTCATGTAATTCATCCATATTCTAAATATAAATTCCCAACATATATAACTATTGTACCTTAACATATTTTTTGATGATAATATATGTTAATCATATTCCCATCTCTATAACTTCATTTATTTAAACTCATTTAAAGAGATATTATCTAATAAATATAGTTTTTATAACACTATGGTGTAATGTACATATATAGATTCACCATTTTATAGTTTAAATGGTTTTCTATTTTCATTCATGGTTATCCTTCTTGTTTCTTTCTTATTTATTTTCCCTATACATATTAATTTCTAATCATATTTAGAATCTCATTTGTATAATAGGGTCCCATTATATTTTCTATTTCAGATTTATTTTAATATCTTGTATGATGATATTTTACTAAAGTAGGTGAGTTATGGATACCCTAGAGGGTTATTTTAAGAATATGGATGCCTTTGGATAATAAATGTTTTGATAGATTATTCATTATAAAGTATGACATGTGTGATAAATTTCATTGAATGAATAGTAACCCAATGTGGATTTACCTTGTTATATTTGATAACAAAATAATAGATATTTATTATCAGATGTATATTATTTATGGAGGGTATAATTGGTCAGACACATATACTAATTGATTATTTTTTTGATCCTAGGATCTATGGTATATAAATCATTGGTACATGGGTTGGGGTGGTAAACATATATTTTAATTTTATATGATTTGTAATGTTTGAAAATTAATTAGCACTAATGGTGGTATTTTTTGAGATAAAAGGGCAGTCTTTCTCTCTTAACATGGAGGTGAAAGAGATAATATACATGTTTGGAACATGTGTGAGATTTCTAAATAAGGATTGTGATATAAATACAATTTTAGTATGTTTTTAATATAACTATGCTTTTATAGTTCATTGAAATGAATGTGTTTCATATTATCATGTAATGTTGGATCTTGATGAGATATTTTTACACTGATTTTGTAATTAATTTCATAAATAGTATTGATAAAAAATATTGAATAATATTTTTTTATGAAATCATTAATTTATATGGATACAGATTGACGAGTGTTTTTTAAGTAATAATGAATTGAATAAATGTAATTTACGTTAATTATTTTCAATGTAGAAGAATAATACTTCACAGTAAATATGATACAACTCATTATAGGTTTTTAGATTATTTTTAAAAATATATTTAGTAATTAATATTGAAATCCTTGATTTTAGGATGTTTTCTAATCATATTTTTTAATTTAATTAGTAATATATGATACTAATAATTCAATTTTTTAATTTCAAATTCATTTAAAAATGGATGCTTAATCCTAGGGATTAATAGGTGGACATAGTGGTGTATAAGTTTTATGGTAATGAATTCAAGTGGTGGAAGACTACCGTGAAATATAGGCATGGTGGATGATTATATTTCTTATATTTTCAACTTTTATTCTATGATAAATTATATTTAAAAACCATAATATTTTAATTTTTTTAGTAGTTCATAGTGATCCGATAGCATGAAAAATAGTGGTAGATACCACATCAAAATTTTAATGACTATTCCAAATTGTATCATATTTTTGAATCAATGGTTTTGTGAAGACTCTTTATTTAGATAGAAGACATTATGATCTTTCATATTTTGAAACATTTTCAATTTCCTATGAAACCCTATTTGTATTATTCATGTAGGTGTTGGAAATAGATTAATTTGTTCCCATTACTTGTAATGATATGGACTAAAAAGTGATAGATATTTAGAAATAAATAATATTTGAAAAAATTGCCATGATATTGATTATACTAGAGAGTACTGTGCTTTTTCACCACTTCCACTCAAATGGGAATATTTTAGTGGGTACATCTAATAAAGAAGTATGGGACACACACAACCTTAGTGTGATTAGGAAAAAAATAAATGCATTGAATTTTATAAAATTATGTAATTTATAGAGACTATATAAGAACTCTCAATTGAAGTATTAGGGTCTACAGTTGCCCATAGTGAAACTATCACACGCTAGCAATGAAGGATTATAAATTTTTTAGGTGTTCCTTAAAATACATAATTTATATAAGATATATATAATTTTTAAAGAAAGATATGATTATTAAAATGCATTTGTTATCTTATATTTTAATATTACATAGAAATTAGGACATTAAGTTGTCTTTAAGTCTATACACTGATAATATGAAGCGACTATATTTTTTGAATCATAGAGAAAGGCCAGTATGTTGGGTTTACTATATTTATTTCATTTATTCCATGAAAGTGATATATTTAAAATGGTCAATGATTATAGAATAATGATAAGGGAAACCTATGGGGGGGGTATAATACCATCCCTTAGAATAAATATAGCCATTTTCACTACTAGATTATAGTAATGCATATTGAGATGTGAGGTTAATTCTGTGATAGAAGTTGACTAGTTCTTTATGTCAAAGGACAGATTTGATTAGGTAGTTTATATTTTGAAATATAGAAATACTATTTTTTATTAATAAAATGTATCCTAACTTATTATAACAATTATTAACAACAAATGGTATAATTAAATGATAAAACTAGTTTCTTATCACCAATTTGATAATTCAGTACTTGTAAGGTAAGACTAATGACATGTATACAAGATAATAAATTTGTTTGATTGATATTGTATTGGTAACGATGCTATAAATTTTATTGTACACTAATTCGTAGAATATTTATTGAGTCATTGAACATATGGTGGTGTGGGATATACCGCTGATGTCAACCAATGGTGTTCTAAAAATGATTATTGGGTATTTTATTAATTCTTTCTGAATTAGGGAATTATTGTTAAAGAAATAGATTAAATTAGATATATGGTTAATGAAATAATGGATAATTAAAAATAATTAAGTATATTGGATTATAATTTAGTAGTATTTTCAGGATATAAATCAAAATTAATTGGATTTTGAGTTGGGTTCCTTATTTTAGTGAAAAAAAACAAGTCAGTATATATAATAAGATCAATAAAAAGAAATGAGGTCCTAGTGGCATGAGTGTTTCTGTGGATTCTTTGGGAAGAATCTTGAGGATGAAAAATTATATTTTATAGATTTTATAATGACCTATAATTATGAATAAAATTATAGTGTGAGTTTTATCATGTAAATATTTTAGTTTTTTAAAACTTTTACAAGTTTATAGATATTTTAAGGAAATTAGCAAATTTTAAGAAAACTAATAGGATTTAGTGTAGTTTTAAACTAAAAAATTAACCACTTTGTACCCTTAAAGACGCTATGTATACTTATGGAGAATTCATAAGTAAATTTAATTTCCTAGATGACTTACATATGTAGTAAGGTAGTCCACCGTGACCTCAAAGAACTAATAAGAACCTAGAGGGAGCCACCAGAATCATGGTGTACTGTTGAAAGTTATTTTTTGAAATTTTAAATTATAATGAAATTTAATAAATTATTTAGTTAATCCACCCCTCTTTCAATTGATCTAAATTTTCTAGTTAACATTTCATTCCTACATTCTCCCTATTTTCTTCTACTTTTCATTCCCTTTACTTCTCATCCACACTAAAATTTGTCAGTCATTTATTACATCAAACATATATTGGTTTTTTTAACAGCATTCCCATTTCTATACATAGTTTCTATCACTTTTTATATTTATTTCACTCTAAATAATTCTTATTGGGCATTATAATATCTTATTTGTGGTGATTAAAATGAATAAACTTGTTATTCCAGATGTACTATATTCTATTACTACTAGTGTAGAGGTATCTGTAATTTGTATTCTATTTAAAAGTGGTCACATGTGTCATGTGATAATAAATAATTATTAAAAATGTATTTTATAATAAAATTGGAACTATAGGGATTATATTTTTATGATATAATTGGTTAGACTAATCCTCTCAATGATAGATATCCCATAAGTTATTGAATAATTTAAACTTCATACAATAATTACATTAAACATAAGGTTCATTCATGAATTACATAGTACATATAAATTTTCTTCTTCAAGATGTATTTTCACTAATGGAAAATTTCATGTTCTTATGTCGTGATTTATAGCATCCCACTAAGAGTGGTGATCTATTTAAAGATAAAGAATATTCTCTTCACTTATTTAATATGACCTGAATTTTTCAGAAGGCTAGTTCAAGTATTACTACAACCGATTATAGTATAATACTTCATTATTCCCCATATGATCACAAAATGGATTCTTCTATAGATGAACATTTTGGATGACCTCTTGTAATGTGTTTTTTCTTGACAGTTCATTTATAAAAAGTTTAGGGGTCAGCCTTTTAGATATCATCTCCAAATGTAAGGAGATTTGTGAGTTCGACATGACTAATGGTTAATACAGAGATATCCTATATCATTTTTAATATATATATTTTTAGGGTAGGATAATATTATTTTTTTGAGTATTTGTATTATTTTGAGGCCTCAGTTACTTCGGTGACTGGTGAGGGCCTAAAATCCATTTTTTATCAGAGAATTCAATATAATAAATAAGTATCCATGCCTGAGATAACATTAATCAATGTTAGGTGGGATTGAATGATTTACTAACAAATGTAGATTATTATTAGTCTAGATTAATGGAATTGGGTTTGTCATGATATGTAAGTCTCCATATATGATACATGGTTAGCCGAGAAAAATTTATTATAGTTATATCATTCCAGGTTATTATAATCATTGATTAATCAGATCCTTCTATATTATTAAGAAATATATTATTCCCTAACAAAGATGGTAGTGATATTCATAGTAGACATTTTATTCTATAAATCTCACTTATTACATTTACACATAATAGTATGTCCCTACATGTATTAAAGGTCTCATCGACTATAAACTATATCATACCTCATATATAATATATCGAATATTTTTTAACTCATTTGTAGTTTGTCCAAAGAAAAATCTAAGAATACCCCATAAATTATGATTAGTATTTTCAAAGTAACGAACTTTACGATAACTATAGCTAAATATGAAGCTACCCCATATATTTGGATTAGTATATCCCTACACTAGAATATAATTTGACCATATCTAGATCTAAGCCTAGATGATTTTTCTTCGAACTAGTATATACCTATGAAAATATTTGTTGAATCTATTCTATGTAAATAATATTGGAATTGAAATTAGGATCCTATTTTCCAGCATTTATACCATACAAATTACTCTATATGGATAAAGGTGGTAATGTTAATCACAAAGGAGACTATATGAGAATTATATGACACAATTTGTCTGATGATTGTTTTTATGTATTTATTTCATTGAATACATTAAATTCATGTGTACATATATAATATTATATTAGGATCTCATTGGTCATGTCAAATGATATTTTATGCTCACACAATTTAAGTGAACCATGTAAGATGTGAATAACATCTAAATTCATGATGTACATGTAATGGGCTCTAATTTTGGTGACATAGTTAATGTTTCTTAATGAGGTAGTGAAGAAAATACCCAAGTGAGTCTGTTGAATTTTTTACGATTATGTAATTATTTGTATTTTCCTTTTGTTATACCATGTACTTGACAGAGCCATTAGGAAATATTTTTGGATAAATGACATTCATAACATGCTAATGATTCATTTTGTTCTAGTATAGCGGATGTTGTGTGTTATGGTTTCAATTAAACTATGATTCCATATCTGATATTTTTTTATCTACTATATAGATGGTCTTGTTCATTATTATTAATTTAATGATATGATAGTATGGGAATTGTCTCCCCATGTTATATTATTATACTATACACACTAGAAAACCTTGTTTTGTTTATAAGGAGTCATGTTTGAGTTCATGTTTAATCTTAGAATAGGTATTATTTTTATTTACTAAGACAGTGTCATTACTATGTTTTCTTTAATATAGTTTTAATCATGAGAGGAATACTAAAAAGGTAAAATTAATCATTTATACTTATATGATGTGTAATGCCATCATTTAAATCTATAAATTGAGACTAATAATGTACATAGACATTCCAAAATTGATACCTATGATCTAGTAATATTTCCCACAACTCTACATAGATAATTGAAAAACACATGAGATTATTCATATATTGCGGAAAACATTTTTCTTATCTCCAATATATATTTCTTGAGAGTAATCAAAATTTAAATATATATAAGTGAATTTTTTTATGAAAATAAAAATTTTAATATAATATTTGATAACAATGAATAAAAAATATAATTAATACCAATAAAAAATTATATAAGTTTTTTTAAATTTTCCCTTCAATGTTGATTAATTATTGAGAGAGTCTGGAAAGCATTGAAACATGTATTTATTCTATTTAATTCGTTAAAATATTTAATAAACAATTTTATAGTTATATTAGGGAATTAAATTAGATTTTATCATAATTTTCAATTGATTAATAATTCATTTGTTAGATTTACCTTATTGATTTAGTTGTTAAATAAAATATAATGGTATTATTATTTATTATGAGATATTAAAATTTTACCATATATATCTGTTAAAAAAAACCCTGAAACCTCATTTAACATTAATAAACTCCCAAGTATAGTATAATGACACTAAAAAAATATCTGACCTAATGATTTTAAATTTATTTACAATTAAACAAGTCAATATTTGATGTAAACATACTAATTTTATGACTAAAAAACCTCAAAAAAATCATGCAACTCATAAAAATAAACATAGATTCTTAAGATAATATTTTTTATTAGAAATAAATATTCATTTTGATACTCTTTAAATCATTTCAAAAATTATCATATGATGAGTTAATGTTTAATGTATTAAAAATCATCTGTTTAATATTATTACAATAATATTATGATATAAATTTTTAATTTTTTATAATCCATTGAATTCTAAATTGTTTAGTGAAGTATAGATTTCATTTCGGAAAACATTTCTAATGTTTTGATGAATCCTTATAGTAATATCAGTGTAATAATAATGAAAAAAATATATCAGTTAAATTGTTTCATATTTGAAGTTAGTAAATTAATTATATACTATATTTTCAAATTTTAATTCATCTAAAATAATTTTTAATGTAATCTTTTTAATAATACTTTAATTAATTTTTTATTAAGATATAATTTTTTTTGATAAACTAATATTTTGAATAATAAATCTTTTGAGTCAAACAATAGAAAATAAAAAATTATTCCAAGAAAAATTATAGGTACTATATTTAAAATAATTTGATGATCTTGGGTCAGGTAGATATGGTTAAACACTTTTTTCATGGTTTTTATATGAGAAAAATCTTAATTATTATGTACAAGAACCAAGGAAATTTGAGATACCTAGAGGGTCGTGATATTATATTTTTAAAGAATCATATTGTTCTTTTTCAAATTCATTATGTTTTCTATCATGTTAACATTATTTATTGTGCAATGATTATTTTGGGACCAATATAATTTTCCTAGATTAGAAAGTGAATTTACTATTAAATTAAATATCATTTAATTTTTAGAAATACATTTTTATGTTTAATTATTTAAATTTCGAGGGAAAAAAATTTTATGTCTAATTTTAGGTTTTTTATATTCATTTTGAATGTATATATTAATAATATTTTAATTATACTAAATGAGTTATTTTTATACAATTAATTTAATTTTTTATATGTTAGAATTTTAATTGGTGTATATCAATATTATATTCCAATATTTATTAAATAATGAAATGAATATATGTTTTAGAGCATAATAAAAAATATTTAGACGTTTTCATATTTTAAAAATAAAAATAATCACCTTATAAATATTTTTTAATTAATTTTAATCACATATAAATTATATATTAATAGTGAAATAATTATTATCTCCCTTGTTCATCATTTATTTTTTTGTATAATATTTTAAAATATCATAGATAATACCATATATATTATAATAAACCTCCTACTACTCCAATAAATTTTTTTTCATAAATGTTTCTGGTGGTATCATAAGGGAATCATGAATAAATATTATCAGTTTATAGTTTTATAAGTGTAGGATAAATCTATTACATCATGGTGGTAATTATTTTAAATATTTTGTTTGCAATCAATTAGGATTTTACTTTATTTATTTTTTCATTATACCCACTATACTATTTATGTGTGCCTAGATTTACTTTATTGAAATTAATATTTTCATATTGTTCACAAAATACCCCTATTTTGATGGTGTTGTAAAGAAAATTTTGTTTTTTGTATAATTATTTTATTTCATTATAAATTAATGGAACTATTAATTTATTTTTATTTTTTTAATATTTGTTTTTATATTTTAAAATTTTATTCCAAAAAAGAAAAATTCTCTTAGATTATCTATGTATTGCAAAATTCAAGGTGGATAAATCCTTGATGATCAGGGGAATTTCCCTATTTAAATAGGGTTTGACCATGATGATACATCTAAAATCATTATCATAAAAAATAATTTTATTTTAATTAATTTAATATAAAACTAAATGCTCCAATAAGTTTTAATAATTTTTATTTGTTGTGATATTTGATCTTATGAATTAGTTTAAAAATAGGTAACATTGGGCAATAAAAATTTTCACTTTTTGTGTTCATTTTTCAAAAACATAAAAAATTGATTTCTAATATCTTAAATTTTCCTCTGTATTTTATAATATATTATAAATAAGTAAATTTAAGGTCTAAAACACCATACAAAACTGTTAAAATTATAATCATTAATATTTGAAAAAAAATTATATCCTTATGGTATGGACCACATACTATAACACTAATTTAGGTGAATAGATAAAAAATTCTTATTTTATAAAATCATTTGGGTGCTAAGAATTAAAAAAATAAATGATAATTGTTTTTACTATTATCTAAATTTGAAATGTTCTATTATTTTTTGGGTTTAATAAAATTTATTTATGTAAAGATCGATCATTTTTTTATATTTGTTCTGATTTTTCTTGTTTTGTTGGTAATTACATCATATATTTTAATTTTAATTTTCTCATTCATTAGTCTGTGATCCAATTTTGATCCTACTATATATGGATAAAATTAAATATAATGTTAATATATAACCATGATATTATGTATCCATTACTAAAAGGGTTTCCAATAATGATGGGTAAAAAAATAATATAACACGACTATTTTAGGTGAAAGGAAATAATTTATAATTGTAACTATTTCTAAATCACAGCTAATGCCTAATATATCATAGAATAATAAACCTCGTTTTCACTCCATTATACAATATTGTTATCAATGGAATCATAAATTTGAGTTTTTAATTGAATTTGAACATGTTTATCTCAAAATAGAATAGAATACAATGGTTATTAAGAATCAAATTTAGGATATTGTTAAATTTAAAAGATTATCAAGTAAAAATTCCAATACGTCATTATAAAACCTTAAAATATATATTATAATTTTTAATAAAATTGGATATATGATGTATCCATGTATTATTAATTATTTACTATATTTTATAGGAAACAACTAAGGTATGGATTAAGTATATTATAAAAAAATCTATAATTACATAAGATAGTTTATTCTAAACATTTCATTATATGAAATTTTTACCCTTTAGAATGGTGAATATATATTTTTTTCCTTTGATTTAGGGAATTTCAAATTGAATTGTGTTATTATAGATATTAAAGGAGTTTTTTAGGTGTTTTGGAAGCATGGATTGTTCTAAGGTCTGCAACTTCAATTATTATATGGTAAACCTGCACCTAGAATTAAATTAATTATCAAAAAAATTATTGTTTTGTTATTTTAGAGTGTCTTCTATATATATTTTCAATAAATTACTAATATTCTTCCCTTAAATTTTTATTACTTGTTTTATTTACATATAAATGATGATATTGGTTGATTTTTTGTTTCGTATTACAAAACTAGTTATAATTTAGAGTTATTATTATTAAACTGTAGAATGGTTTATGTATTCAAATTATTGTATATTTTATAATAAATTTTAAAATTTCTATATCAATGTTATTAAATTTTATTTTCATCAACTATAAAAATATTTATGAAAATTTGTTAATAAAAATATTTTTTTACATTGAAAATAAATATAAGAAATATATTCTTACTAAAATTCATATATATTTTTATTAATTATTTTGTTTCCTTTAAAATTTATTTATCAGAAATAATTTTCTTAAATAATAATTTTTTCAATTAAAATTTTAATTTTGAATAAAAATATATTATAAAAAATTATATTGAATATATAAAATATTTATTTGATCATTTTTTTTATTTGGCATTTTGTATATTTTAGGTGATTGGTGAATGGGTAGAAATTTATATGTACAAATCATTACATGGATTTGGGTTTTAATTTATTTTTATATAAAACCTCATTATTTTATGAATCCACCCACATCATTTTTTATATTCCATATTTTTAAGGGTAGTGTTCATGTTAGGAGAAGGGTTCGTGTATGTTGTTCAATAATCAGGGAGAACTATTATACTATATAATCAACCGGTATACTGGAGAGGCTATTATCCTAGATCTCTTTATTTTTCACCTTGAGAAACATCGTTTTTATTCAATAATTTATATTTTATGAAATTTTGGATTCACAAGAATTAAGGAAGTCATTTGAAGTTGGTGTATGCATGGATGGTACTGTGGTATTATGATACAAAATCATGTTATTGGTTTAATGTAGCTTTTGAAATTAAAAGGTTCTCCATCTAGATATTTATGGATAATTTAGAGTTAAAATATAATAATTATTTGAGATATAAAACTCTTTCGGTCAAATTATAATCCTTTTCACTTCTAGGTCTACATTTACTAATAATTATTTTCAAAATAATTGATAATTTTTTCCCATTTTATATACTTTGATGTTATAAAAAAATAATAAAAATTAATACTATAATTTTTAAATTTCATTCTTAGAATATGAATATTAACATACTGATCACCAAAGTATAAAAATATATAAAATATTAATCAAAATCGGGTTGACTTCTATACTATTCATAAGGGATATATATCTGTATTTTTTCTATATATTGATTGAATTTAGGGGGATTAATATTAACACATGGTTTTTCTATCAATAAAACATTGAAATATATCGATCAGTAACTATATTCCATGAATGGGTGATTAAATACAATAAAACTAATTAATTTTTTATATTGTAATTTATTGCATTTAAGTAAGGAACCAATTAATTTTATGGTTCAAATTTATTTATATTACAATTATTTTGATGGGACATTTATAATATTCTTACACTTGTTTAATAAAAAATAATGAGAATATATGAATTAAATCTCATTATTTATAAATAAAAGCAACACATTAATCATAGTGTTATGAATTATAAAGTAATTATTATTACATTCCATGTATCACAATGAATTATATCTCCTAAATGACGAAATGAATCATCCTCAACCACATTTTTGATTCTATAGCATCAAAAAATAATTGGTAATGAATGTTAGACAAGAAATAATATATATATATATATATGGAGTTTCAAATAAAATTTGTTTATTCAAAAAAAAAGATATAAATTAAGCACAAATATATTAAATGATCATTTAATTTAAAAGGTAGTATATATTTCATTGATGTATCCACAATAAATAATTTATTGCTGATATTAAAAATGAAAATTTTCATATCATTAATATGTTCCCTCATTCCTAAGTAATTGATAATGATATTTTTATATCAACAGTCACCTATTTTATTATTATCCATAATGGAAGCATCTGAGATGTCTCTATAAATAATTACTTTTTTCAGAAATATAATCCAAAATTTTAAGGCTGGAATCCAACTCCCAATACATACCCCAGGTGAAGTGGCATTAATACAAGAAACTAACTCATCCTCCATGGTAAAATTTGAAATTACTCTATTTTTTACACTTCTCCATAACACACCTCCACCCACCATCACAAATTTGTAACTAATTATGATGTTTGTGAATCAAAACATCTAATAAATTCCATATTTTATTATCCAATAACATCCAAAAAATAATCTTATATATATAATATTTTATTCTCTATTCCCCTTAAGTCATATGATTGCTTTCTTTTTTGTGTATATCAGGATAACATTTATAATACAACAAAATGTTTATAAAAAATTAAATGTTAGTCTATGTAAAATATTGAGCATATATTAATCTATAAAAAGAATAATCATATATGAAGTATTTCAATAGTTCACATCCCAAACCATATCCATAAATTGTGATCATATTGAATTTATCAACCTTAAGAATGAATTTTATACTAAGTGCATAAGCATTCATAAAAAATGATTTAAAGATTTATTAATATAGTTCCCTTGAAAAAATCCTTGAATGTATATGTAACACCCCAAGCTTCCACGGTACGTTTCCCTTTGAATAATGCAATGACGTGCATTGTACGCAACTTTGAGATTCTAACACACCAAAACCAATCAAACTAGCCGTTATGAATAGTAATACCTAATTTTTAAAATTTTAAAAATTTTATCTCAGAAAATGGTCTTCATTTTTGGATTTGGAGTATCGAATTTAGCCTAAGGTGAAATTTTGGTACTTTTCGGATAACATTAATATTTTGATGAATATTGAAAATTACTAAATTTTAATTAAAAACAACATTTTTTAATCAAAATAATTAATAGTGATAAATTATGAATTTGAGTGGTTTTAAAGTATAATTAGAATATATTTTTACCTTTTTATCCAATTGTGTTAATTAGAATTAATTTCAATTTGAAATTGGACATAAACAATTGTCAATCTTTTGATATATATTGTTTCTTAAAAACACGCTATTTGTTGTGACAGTGGGAATCAATTATAAAATTAATTAATGCAAGTTATATGTTTGGAATTTTGTAAAATAGACATAATTTTTGAATTCGGAATATCAATTATAGCTTTGGGTGAAATTTTGGCATTGTTCTGAAAAACTTCAATTTTTGATGAATAGTGAAACTACTAAGTGGTAGTTAAAAAACTGAATTTTTCATAAAACATAATTTTACCACTTCTGTGATTGGAATTTCGAAAATCCGAGAGACACAGTTAATATCAAGTAGTAAAATGTGGTTCAATGAGATGAAAATAATTTTTGGTGAACAGTAACTTTTTACTTTTATTTACCACGGTTAAAAGAAAATAGGGTAATTAAGGGTGAAAATGATATTAATATTACCCTAACACATGTCCTATTTCTGTTGGACAAGTTTATCTCGACCAAAAACAACCTTAGGGATAAAATATTATCATTTAGGTCCACTTGGATTAGATTAGGACATTTATTATTATTTAATTCAAAGAAGAGTTAAAAGAGTTAAAATCAAAGTTTATTTACTAAACCATTTTTGATATAGGGTTACACATAAGATAAATTCTATTATAAATATTCATTAGAATGTTAAACATATTTCCTAAATAATTATATTTTATTTATAATTTTTAGACATTAAATAATTTAATTTATTTAATACACAATGATGATGGAGTAATTACCATAATAGTAAAAAATTAAAATAATTGATATTATAAATGCCCAAATAAATATAATTGGAGACTTTTATTGAATTACACTAATTTTATAGGTTATTATGACATATTAGGATTGATTTAATTTACTTTTTTTGAAGTAATCATTCTGATATGTGTTTCACAAAAATCAATTAGTGAATACTGTCAAAATTGACATAAAAGAGTTTTTAAAAAACATATTATATAAATAATTGATATTAAATTCCTAAAAATCTAAGGTTCGGCCAAAAGACTTATATCGTGATATTTGTGTCATTAATGGACCACTTGGGGGTCTTTTTGATGTATATAATATGTTTATTAACCATATAATATAAAAATACAAAGAGACATTGTAAAAGTGAAACTAATTAACTAAGAGTTAATACTTAAAGATAAGGTTAATATAATGACCCAAACCTGTCTAAATTCTATTGGTTGAGTGTTGTTCTACCTATACCCACCTTAACCTTTAAATAATCCACTTTGTAGCCATTATAAACCGAATAAGAATTTATTATAAAATAATATTTCTATCTTTTCCAAAGGTGCCCCTCACCCCTCTTATAAAAGGGGACTCCTCTTTCTCATAAATTCACACCTTGAAAGCCTTTTTGTTCGGCCAACCCCTTCCCAAATACTCTCTCAACTTCCCTCACTACAACCTAGAGGCCTTTGTTTGATCATAAATCCATCCTAAGGAGCCATTTTGATCAAATCAAAAGGAAGAACCCGAAGAAGAGGTAATGTTTTCACCACCCTTTTTCAAATTCATTTCTTCTTCGACTTCTTCTTTCTTTGTCATTCCCATTATAAAATAAGTAATCCATTATCTCCTATATAATATAATATTATTATAAATATGGTACAACCATATTCAATATTCTATCCATCCATTGAATGACATGTCACCATACGTGCGTACGTACGGCTTACCGTCTCCATGTCATGGTGTAATTGTCATTCAATAAATTATTATTTGGATGGGTATAATAATGATGTGTAATTCATATAAATAATAAATATAACATGATACTTATTCTTTATATATGATATACTGTCCAATTATATATTATTTTAACATCAAAAGAATGATATTGTCGCTCGTGCGTACGTACGGACTACCGTCTCCACGAAAGCGATGAGATTCATTCTCCATCGTATCCATTCAAGTATAATTATCATTTGATGATTTAAAAATAATGTTTATGGAATTGATATAATTATGTATTTGAATATGATACATCCTATCCATAAAAAACGTGGCTTATTTAACAAAGAACAAAAATTAAAATGAGTAATTTAACACCCGAAATGACGATAATACAAAGATATTATTAACAAATCAATGTTAAAAGATCATATATGATAAAATATTAATGTAAATGATTCTTGTATAATTCAATAACAATTATTTCACCATTATACAGGAGGTTAACCTACCGTATACCAAGGAAAAAGTACAAAGTAAGGGGTTTCTTATCTCACTTTTAATTCCGTGAGAACTCCATTGTTCACCGCTTATTTATTACATGTTGTGTGTATACTGCCCATGTTTGTATTAACTGTGTAATATAAGTTAATTCATGTATATTTACATCATCATTTTATGATCCTTCTTTCATGGTTTTATGTTTTTTATGTTACCAAAACAATAAGGGAATTTGAAATTTCAATTTCCACTCATTCGGCTTTACGCATACTTCATTGATTATTTTACTCCAAGATTATGTGTAGAATCACTATTCATTTGATTAGGTCATAATTTCCACTCCCATTTCTGTGGATATACTTTTTATACACATAATAACTCCATTGAAAAATTCTCAAGTCATCGGTATGAACTTGATAAGAGTAATTTTTTCTCAATCTCGATTTGTTGAGATAAACATCCAATTCATTGGTGTTGTTTTTACAAGAATATGTGTGAATGTCATTTGATTGTTTTACACTGAATATCCAACCATATTTAGTGTATTTATATTTGTCACACACAATTATGTCATTTATTTATCCTTAACCTAAGGATATAGCCTTTTTGAGAGATTTCATCTCAATTTACATTCCATTGATATGTCTTTGTTGTTAAACACCAAATAACTTTTATGTGGTGTATATAATGTACTTTGACATAGTATATCATGAATCCCTTTATTCTCATGATATTACGAAGTTTTGATTACCTCAATTATTTGTATTCAAGTGTCTCTATTTTGGTTAGAAACTCAAACAAAAATAACATTATTAAATGTTTTAAATACTTATTATTCTAATTCTTGATCAGTAATGTCCATGTTTTAAAAATGTTTTTAAGGATTTATTTATATGGACATTAAAGTTTTTAAATTAAAACTCCTTTTAAAAGTTTCAAAGTTGTATGGGATACTTTGATTCAAAAATCTATTTTTAAATGGCTTCGTGACAAATAGTGTGACTTTTAAATGATTTCAAGAAAAAGGGGGATATTTCTCTCAAATAGTTGTGATGATTATTTTCATCTATGTCAATATCCTTCATTATTCTCGATTGAGGTTATTATGATACAATAAAATCTTCCATATTGAATCGAATGAGTTATGTTTGACTGTGGATGTGCAATTTTTATACCACTCAGTGTTTGTGGATAAATTATTGACATTTCATATGCTAGTTTTAATATGAATGTTTATGTTATGTTTAAAACTTTTTATATGAGGAATGCATTAGACTTAGTAAGTGACGGGTGGAGACCGCTATAGCTCCTCGATGCATCAGTAGGTATCATGAGACAAACTAGTGTCTTGGCACAAGGCCTTGGCAAAATCTTATTTGTAGTCTTGGCACAAGGCCTTGGCTATGTGGTTATGATAGTCATGAATTATGCATTCCATCATTATGAAAGTGGTTATTGATATTGCATGTGATTATTCGATTAGTAGAATATCCATGTGAATAAGTAAATGGCATTATTTCATTTTTTCCATACTATGTTGAAGTTCAAGTTTAAAAGGCTTTTGTTTTAGTTATACATTGCCTTAAATGTTTATTCTTATTTATTAAAGTTTCCGCTATATTGTTATCCTTACTGGGCATTTGAGCTCACCCCTTTCAATATGTTAGTTTTCCTAGGATGTGAAGAAGTAATTTATGAATGACCTGTAGGGATAGTATGTGGCGACATGAGTGTGGACTATGAAGAAAACATGTTGTTGTACTTTTCATTTTATGATGTAATGTAAACCTTATTAATGTATCTATTTATTACAAGGCTACTAAACTAATCGGTCATTCAGGACTTGATCTTTCTTGTCACTACGCCATTGTTATATAATAATGCACCGACTTTGGGTAACTGGGGTCGGGGCGTTACAGTTGGTATCAGAGGATGTTTAGTACAAACCTTGGAAGCTAGATTTAGATAAACTCTGATTAGAGCACGTAGACCTAAGATGAACATTGAGTATTAGTATAGAAGAACTTCCTAGAACTTTGGTATTGTAGAGATTTTGTGAGTTTTTCGAGCAATACATCCCTGTCTGGATACGAGTAGGTAGAGGCGGCTCTGGAACAGATGTACCTAGGGGTAAAACCCGAAAACACCGCTTTGAGCTAGACTCGAATGGGAACTGGTGCACGACAATGGGTCTTACTACACTCTTGGTTACGACACTCCTGTGGGATATGCTTAGGATAATTTACATTTTCTTTACTAACCGATTTTAAGTATTAAATATATGAGATGAGAGTAAATGACCTTGGTTAATCCTAATGTGTTTCAAATTGAGAATATGGTGACATGTTAATCTATAAATGATTTTATGACTACTGTTACTCACACAATGCTTTCTGGTTTTAGTCAATGGATGGATTCCATGGAAGTCATATTGACGTTGAGAATGATGTACAATGTGGGAACGATGGTGGCAATGAGAAACAAAATGGAATGTTGATAGGCGTAAAAGATATCGTCTTTATGCCAAATAAATTTTCCAAAAATATGATCAACAATATATATATTAACCAATTCCCAGTCTCAACAAAGAAGAGAAAGGTGGTGAATGATAATAGCTCCAGTAGTGGAGACCATGGAGAAAAGAATCCTTAACTTTCCATCAAGCATGAAACGTGGAAGGAGACACCTAGGAAAGTGTGTCAATGGGACAAATAAATGCTTTACGTGCAGGAAGGAAGGACATAAAGTGAATAATTTCCGAAGAAAAATGAAGAGTACTATGGAAGAAGATAAAAATGGTCCCAAGAGTCAATTTACAGTCATTTTCCCTAAATGCAGTGGACCTGGACATTACCCGAGTGAATTCCCTATTCTATAGGATATTTTCTTAGAAAAAGAAGAAGCTATGTGGAAATAAATGGTTGGAGAAATGTTTAAAAAGTATTAGTGCCCCTTGTAGATGTGTTTACTTTGGAATAATTTTCTCTTGTATTTGTAACCCTGCAGTTTTCCATGTGAGAATGATATTTTATGAAGAATTCTCTTTTCTCTTGTGGATAATGTTATAAATAACCATTTGGTTTTATATGACCATTGGGTTTGAGGCAACTAGAAGTTATTATAATTTGGGATGAAAATGCAAGGTATGAGATAACATTTGTGGTTAAATTATGTTATGGTTATTTTGAGGAATTTATCTCATTTTTACAATGTTATAAAATATAGTTTTTGAAAAGGGACAACACGCAGACCGTGTGACAACCCGTCGCATCGGACAAAGCTATGGGAATCAAACCCACAACCAAAGTGTGATTGGGATTTATCTCCTACCATTGGACTACGTGAAGTCCCTAGTTAGTGTGACTATTATTTTTAGTAAAATGATCTTATTGATAATTAATTATTTTATTTGGGATCTTATGTCTTATCAAATGAATACCCTTAGTATAGGAAAATGATTTGGTAATTTTGTGATAAATGTTATTTTTGAAGTTTTTCACTTTGTTGTATGGAAAATAGAATAGTATGGGATTTCATTTGAGGAGTAATGGTGGACTTTTATCTATGTTTTTATTGTGGATTTATAGTGATTTGGGTTGTTTATGGAAATGATTATGCTAATTACATTAAAGTATGTGACTTTTAGAGTAATTAATGTCATTTGGAGATACAATTTAACATGGAAGACTACATTATTATATGTTTTGAGTTTCAATATTAGTTTGGATTATATTGAAGGATTTTAAGGACAATTGATTATTTAATGGTATTTATTTAACATTGGGGTATTGATGGTTTAATTTTAGAAATTAAGATTAGTGTGGTTTTATCTAATGGAATATCCATTTAGGGGGTCATCATATATTATACTAACCATTTTGGTTTTGATTAATCTCTAAAGTCAAGGTAAATATATAGTTTATCCTATGTGGATCATGTATTTCTATAGAAGTTTATTCTAGCTCTTCCATTGTGACCAAGTCTTCTTGAATACACATTGTTTAAAAAAAATGAGGTAGTGGTAAAAAGTTATTAAATAATGAAACTCTACTTAAAATTAATTATATATCTTCATTTTGTTAGTCAATATCATAAATGAATTCCTCGTCCTTATGTAATGTAACTTAAAACAAAAAAAATTTGTCCGTTTACTTTTCTTACAGGGAGACTAAGGACTGTTTGTCCCCACACAAGTTTGTGATTTTCTTATTGTTAACTTTCTCCTGATCAAGTTTTATATCCCTCTCCAACAGAACTGAACACTTAGTTTATCGTCCATATCCATTTTTTCGTACATGGAATCCTAGTATGGGTTATCTTGGGTGACCTTTATACCTATCTTCCTTTCTTTTGAAGTGATAGTTTTATTGACTATTTTTCTGATGTGGGACATTCCATTATATTCTCAAGCCCAATTTTAAAAAATTGTGAGGACACAATTTATTGAAGGAGGGGAGAATGTAACACCCCAAGCTTCCACAGTACGTTTCCCTTTGAATAATGCAATGACGTGCATTGTACGCAACTTCGAGATTCTAACACACCACAACCAATCAAACTAGCCGTTATGAATAGTAATACCTAATTTTTAAAATTTTAGAAATTTTATCTCTCAAAATTGACTTCATTTTTGGATTTGGAGTATTAAATTTATCCTAAGGTGAAATTTTGGTACTTTTTGGATAACTTTAATATTTTGATGAATAGTGAAAATTACTAAATTTTAATTAAAAACAACATTTTTAATCAAAATAGTTAATAGTGATAAATTATGAATTTGAGTGGTTTTAATGTATAATTAGAATATATTTTTACCTTTTTATCCAATGGTGTTCATTATAATTAATTTCACTTTGAAATTGGACATAAACAATTGTCAATCTTTTGATATATATTGTTTCTTAAAAACACGCTATTTGTTGTGACAGCAGGAATCAATTATAAAATTAATTAATTCAACTTATATGTTTGTAATTTTCTAAAATAGGAATCATTTTTTAATTCAGAATATCAATTATATCTTAAGGTGAAATTTTGGCATTGTTCTGAAAAACTTCAATTTTTGATGAATAGTGAAACTACTAAGTGGTACTTAAAAAACTGATTTTTTTATAAAACATAATTTTAACGCTTCTGTGATTGGAATTTCGAAACTCTGAGAGACACAGTTAATATCAAGGAGTAAAATGTGGTTCAATTAGATGAAAATAATTTTTGGTGAATAGTAACTTTTTACTTTTATTTACCATGGTTAAAAGTAATTAGAGTAATTAAGGGTAAAAATGATATTAATATTACCCTAACACATGTCCTAATTCTATTGGACAAGTGTATTGCAACCAAAAACAACCTTAGGAATAAAATATTATCATTTAGGTCCACTTGGATTAGATTAGGACATTTATTATTATTTTGTTCAAAGAAGACTTAAAAGAGTTAAAATCAATGTTTATTTACTAAAACATTTTTCATATATGGTAACACATAAGATAAATTAGATTATAAATATTCATTGGAAATATAAAAAGATTTCCTACATAAGGATATTTTATTTATAATTTTTAGACATTAAATAATTTAATTTATTTATGACACAATGAGGATGCAGTAATTACCATAATAGTGAAAAATTAAAATAATTGATATTATAAATACCCAAATAAATATAATTGGAGACTTTTATTGAATTAAACTAATTTTATAGGTTAATATGACTTATTAGGATTGATTTAATTGACTTTTTTTTAAGTAATCATTCTGATATGAGTTTCACAAAAATAAATTAATGAATAGTGTCAAAAATGACATAAAAGAGTTTTTAAAACAAATATTCTATTATTAATTGATATTAAATTCCTAAAAAACTAAGGTTCGGAAAAGCGACTTATATCACGATATTTTTCTCATTAATGGATTACTTGGGGGTCTCTATGATGTATATAGTATGTTTATTAACCATATAATATAAAAATACAAAGAGACATTGTAAAAGAGAAACTAATTAACTAAGAGTTAATACTTAAAGATAAGGTTAATATAATGACTCAAACCTGTCTAAATTATATTGGTTGAGTGGTTCTCGACCTATACCTACCTTAACCTTTAAATAATCCACTTTGGAGCCATTAGAAATGGAATATGAATTTATTATAAAATAATGTTTCTAGCTTTTCCAAAGGTGCCCCTCACCCCTCTTATAAAAGGGCACTCATACTTCTCATTAATTCACACCTTCAAAGCCTTTTGGTTCGGCCAAACCCTGCCCAAATACTCTCTCAACTTCCCTCACTACAACCTAGAGGCCTTTTTTTGATCATAAAGCCATCATAAGGAGCCCTTTTGATCAAATCAAATGGAAGAACCCGAAGAAGAGGTAATGTTTTCACCACCCTTTTACAAATTCATTTCTTCTTCAAATTCTTATTTATTTGTTATTCCCATTATAAAATAATGAATCCAGTATCTCCTATATACTATAATATTATTATAAATATGGTACAACCATATTCAGTATTCTACCCATCCTTTGAATGACATGTCACCATACGTGCGTACGTACGGCTTACCGTCTCCACGTCGTGGTGTAATTTTCATTCAATAAATTATTATTTGGATGGGTATAATAATTAGGTATAATTCATGTAAATAATAAATATAACATTATAATTATTTTTTCTATATTATATACCATCCAATTATATATTATTTTTACATCAAAAGAATGATATTGTCGCTTGTGCGTACGTACGGACTACCGTCTCCACGAATGCGATGAGATTCATTCCCCATCGTATCCATTCAAGTATAATTATCATTTGATGATTTAAAAATAATGGTTATTGACTTGATATAATTCAGTATATGAATAATATACAACCTATCCATAACAATCATGGCTTACGTAACAAAGAACATAAAGGAAAATGAGTAAGTTAACACCCGAAATGACGATAATACTAAGATATTATTAACAAATCAATGTCAAAAGATAATATATGATATCATATTAATGTAAATGATTCCTGTATAATTCAATAACAATTATTTCACCATTATACAGGAGGTTAACCTACCTTCTACCAAGGAAAAAGTACAAAGTAAGGGGTTTCTTATCTCACTTTTAATTCCATGAGAACTCCATTGTTCACCGCTTATTTATTACATGTGGTGTGTGTACTACCCATGTTTGTATTCATTGTGTAATATAATTTAATTAATGTATATTTACATCATCATTGAATGATCCTTATTTCATGGTCATATGTTTTTTATGTTACCAAATCAATAGGGGAATTTGAAATTTCAATTTCCACTCATTCGGCTTTACGCATACTTCATTGATTATTTTACTCCAAGATTATGTGTAGAATCACTATTAATTTGATTATGTCATAATTTCCACTCCCCTTTCTGTGGATATACTTTTTATACACATAATCACTCCATTGATAAATTCTCAAGTCATTGGTATGAACTTGATAAGAGTAATTTTTACTCAATCTCGATTTGTTGAGATAAACATCCAATTCATTGGTATTGTTTTTACAAGAATATGTGTGGATGTCCTTTGGTTGTTTTACACTAAATATCGAACCATATTTAGTGTATTTATTTGTGTCACACACAATTATGTCGTTGATTTATCCTTAACCTAAGGATACAGCCTTTATGAGAGATTTCATCTCAATTTACATTACATTGAGACGTCTTTGTTGTTATACACCAAATCACTTTTATGTGGTGTATATAATGTACTTTGACATAGTATATCATGAATCCCTTTATTCTCATGATAGTAAAAAGTTTTGATTACCTCAATTATTTGTATTCAAGTGTCTATCTTTTGGTTAGAAACTCTAACTAAAATACAATTTTTAAATGTTTTAAAGACTTATTCTTCTAAATCATTCTCATTAATGTCCATGTTTTAAAAATGGTTTTAAGGATTTATTTATATGGACACTAAATTTTTAAAATTAAAACTCCTTTTAAAAGATTCAAAGTGGTATGGGACACTTTGATTCAAAAATCTATTTTTAAATGGCTTCTTGACAAATAGTGTGACTTTTAAATGATTTCAAGAAAAAGGGGGATATTTCTCTCAAATAATTTTGATGATTATTTTCATCTATGTCAATATCCTTCATTATTCTCAATTGAGGTTATTTTGATACAATAAAATCTTCTATATTGTATCAAATGAGTTATGTTTGACTGTGGATGTGCTATTTTTATACCATTCATGGTTTGTGGATAAAGTATTGACATTTCATATGCTAGTTTTAATAAGATTGTTTATGTTATGTTTAAAAAATTTTATATGAGGAATGCATTGGACTTAGTAAGTGACGAGTGGATCCATCTATAGCTCCTCGATGCATCGGTATGTCTCATGAGACAAACTAGTGTCTTGGCACAAGGCCTTGGCAAAATCTTCTTTGTAGTCTTGGCATGAGGCCTTGGCTATGTGGTTATGATAGTCTGGAATTATACATTCCATCATTATGAAAGTGGTTATTGATATTTCATGTGATTATTCGATTAGTAGAATATCCATGTGAATAAGTAAATGGAATTATTTCATTTTTTCCATACTATGTTGAAGTTAAAGTTTAAAATGATTTTGTTTTAGTTATACATTGCCTTAAATGTTTATTATTATTTATGAAAGTTTCTGCTATATTGTTATCCTTACTGGGCATTTGAGCTCACCCCTTTAAATGTTTTATTTTTTCCAGGATGTGAAGAAGTAATTTATGAATGACATGCAGGGATAGTATGTGGGGACATGAGTGTGGACTATGAAGAAAAGATGTTGTTGTAGTTTTCATTTTATGTTGTAATGTAAACCTTATTAATGTATCTAGTTATTCCAAGACTACTAAACTAATCATTCTTTCAAGACTTGATATTTCTTGTGATCATGCCAATGTTATGTAATAATGCACCGAATCTGGGTAATTGAGGTCGGGGCATTACAGTTGGTATCAGAGTAATTTTAGTACAAACATTGGAAGCAAGATTTAGATAAACTCTGATTAGAGCACGTAGACCTAAGATGAACTTTGAGGATTAGTATAGAAGAACTTCCTAGAACTTTGGTATTGTAGAGACTTTGTGAGTTTTCGGAGCAATACATCCCTGTCTGGATACGAGCAGGTAGAGGCGGTTCTGGCACAGATGTACCTAGGGGTAAAACCCGAAAACACCACTTTGAGCTAGACTCGAACGGGAACTAGTGCACGACAACGGGACTCGCTGCATTCTTGGTTACGACACTCTAGAGGGATATGCTTAGGATAATTTTAATTTTCTTTACTAACCGATTTTAAGTATTAATTATATAAGATGAGATTAAATGACCTTGGTTAATACTAATGTGTTTCAAATTGAGAATATGGTTACATGTTAATATCTAAATGATTTTATGACTACTGTTACTCACCCAATGATTTCTGGTTTTGGTCAATGGCTGGATTACAAGGAAGTTATAGTGACTTTGAGAATGATGTACAAGGTGGGAACGGTGGTGGGAATGAGCAACAAAATGGAATGTTGATAGGCGTAAAAGATATCATCTTTATGCCAAATCAATTTTCCAAAAATATGATCAACAATATATATATTAACCAATTCCCGGACTCAACAAAGAAGAGAAAGGTGGTGAATGATAAGAGCTCCAGCAGTGGAGAACATGGAGAAATGAATCCTCAATTTCCATCATGTAGGAAATGTGGAAGGAGACACCCAGGAAAGTGTCTCAATGGGACAAAGAAATGATTTACGTGTGGGAAAGAAGGACATAATGTGATGCATTGCTGAAGAAATATGAAGAGTACAATGGAAGAAGATAAAAAAGGTCCCAAGAGTCCATTTACAGTCATTTTCTGTAAATGTAGGGGACCTAGACATTACCCGAGTGAATACCCTATTCTATAGGATATTTTCTTGGAAAAAGAAGAAGCTATGTGGAAATAAATGGTTGGAGAAATGTTTAAAAAGTATTAGTGCACCTTATTGATGGGTTTACTTTGGAATAATTTTCTCTTGTAATTGTAACCCTACATTTTTCCATGAGAGAATGATATTTTATGAAGAATTATCTTTTCTCTTGTGGACAAAGTTATGAATAACCATTTGGTTTTATATGATCATTGGGTTTGAGGAAATTACAAGTTATTATAATTTGGGATGAAAATGCAAGGTATGAGATAAAATTTGTGGTTAAATTATCTTATGGTTATTTTGAAGAATTTATCTCATTTTGACAATGTTATAAAATATAGTTTTTGAAAAGGGACAACACGCAGACCCTGTGACAACCCGTCACGTCAGACAAAGCTGTGGGAATCGAACCCACAACCAAAGTGTGATTGGGATTTATCACCTACCACTGGACTACGTGAAGTCCCTGGTTTGTGTGACTATTATTTTTAGTTAAATGATCTTATTGATCAATAATAATTTTATTTGGGATATTATGTCTTATCAAATGAATACCCTTAGTATAGGAAAATGATTTGGTAATTAAGTGATTAATGTTTTTTTGGATGTTGTTCACTTTGTTGTATGGAAAATAGAATAGTATGGGATTTCATTTTAGGAGTAATGGTGGATGTTTATCTATGTTTTTATTGTGGATTTATAGTGATTTGGGTTGTTTATGGAAATGATTAGGTTAATTACTTTTAAGTATTTGACTTTAAGAGTAATTAATGTCATTTGGAGATACAATTTAACATGGAAGACTACATTCTTATAAGTTTTGAGTTTCAATATTTGTTTGGATTATATTGAAGGATTTTAAGGACAATTGATTATTGAATGGTATTTATTTAACTTTGGGGTAATGATGGTCTAATTTTAAAAATTAAGATTAGTGTTTTTTTATCTAATGGAATATCCATTTGGGGGGTCATCATATATTATACTAACCATTTTGGTTTTGATTAATCTCTAAAGACAAGGTAAATATATAGTTTATCCTACATGGATCATGTATTTCTATAGAAGTTTATTCTAGCTCTTCCATTGTGACCAAGTCTTCTTGAATACTCATTGTTCAAAAAAAATGAGGTAGTGGTAAAAAGTTATTAAAGAATGAAACTCTACTTAAAAGGTAAGTATATCTCTTTATGTTGTTAGTCAATATCATAAATGAATTACTCGTCCTTAGGTAATGTAACTTAAAACAAAAAATGTTGTCCGTTTACTTTTCCTACTGGGAGACTAAGGACTGTTTGTCCCAACACAAGTTTGAGATTTTCTTATTGTTAAATTTCTCCTGATCATGTTTTCTATCCCTCTCCATCAGAACTGAACACTTAGTTTATCGTCCATATCCATGTTTTCCTACATGCAATCCTAGTATGGGTTATCTTGGGTGACTTTTATACCTATCTTCCTTTCTTTTGAAGTGATAGTTTTATTGACTCTTTTTCCGATGTGGGACATTCCATTATATTCTCAAGCCCAATTTTAAAAAATTGTGAGGACGCAATTTATTTAAGGATGGGAGAATGTAATACCCCAAGCCTCCATGGTACGTTTCCCTTTGAATAATGCAATGACGTGCACTGTACGCAACTTCGAGATTCTAACACCCCACAACCAATCAAACTAGCCGTTATGAATAGTAATACCAACTTTTTAAAATTTTAGAAATGTTATCTCTCAAAATGGAATTCATTTTTTGATTTGGAGTATCTAATTTAGCCTAAGGTGAAATTTTGGTACTTTTTGGATAACTTTAATATTTTGATGAATAGTGAAAATTGCTAAATTTTAATTAAAAACAAATTTTTTTTAATCAAAATAATAAATAGTGATAAATTATGAATATGAGTGGTTTTAAAGTATAATTAGAATATATTTTTACCTTTTTATCCAATGGTGTTCATTAGAATTAATTTCACTTTGAAATTAGACATAAACAATTGTTAATCTTTTGATATATATTGTTTCTTAAAAACACGCTATTTGTTGTGACAGAGGGAATCAATTGTAAAATTAGTTAATGAAACTTATATGTTGGGAATTTTCTAAAAATATACATCATTTTTTAATTAGGAATATCAATTATATCTTAGGGTGAAATTTTGGAATTGTTCTGAAAAACTTCAATTTTTGATGAATAGTGAAACTACTAAGTGGTAGTTAAAAAACTGAATTTTTCATACAACTTAATTTTACCACTTCTATGATAGGAATTTCAAAAATCCGAGAGACACGGTTAATATCAAGTAGTAAAATGTGGTTCAATGAGATGAACATAATTTTTGTGAATAGTAACTTTTTACTTTTATTTACCACGGTTAAAAGTAAATAGGGTAATTAAGGGTAAAAAAGATATTAATATTACCCTAACACATCTCCTAATTCTATTCAACAAGTGTATCTCGACCAAAAACAACCTTAGTAATAAAATATTATCATTTAGATCCACTTGGATTAGATTAGGACATTTATTATTATTTAATTCAAAGACGAGTTAAAAGAGTTAAAATCAATTTTTATTTATTAAAACATTTTTAATATAGGGTTACACATAATATAAATTAGATTATAAATATTAATTAGAAATCTAAAAATATTTCCTACATAATTATGTTTTATTTATAATTTTTAGACATTAAATAATTTAATTTATTTATGATACAATGATGATGCAGTAATTACCATAATAGTGAAAAATTAAAATAATTGATATTATAAATACCCAAATAAATATAATTGGAGACTTTTATTGAATTACACTAATTTTCTAGGTTAATATGACATATTAGTATTGATTTAATTGGCATTGTTCGAAGTAATCATTCTGATATGAGTTTCACAAAAATCAATTAGTGAATAGTGTAAAAATTGACATAAAACAGTTTTTAAAACAAATATTATATTATTAATTGATATTAAATTCCTAAAAATCTAAGGTTCTGCCAAGAGACTTATATCATGATATTTGTATCATTAATGGACCACTTGGGGGTCTCTTATATGTATTGTAAGTTTATTAAACATATAACATAAAAATACAAAGAGACATTGTAAAAGTGAAACTAATTAACTAAGAGTTAATACTTAATGATAAGGTTAATATAATGACCCAAACCTGTCTAAATTATATTGGTTGAGTGGTTTTAGACCTATACCCACCTTAACCTTTAAATAATTCACTTTGGATCCATTAGAAACCGAATATGAATTTATTATAAAATAATGTTTCTAGCTTTTCCAAAGGTGCCCCTCACCCCTCTTATAAATGGGCACTCCTCCTTCTCATTAATTCACATCATCAAAGCATTTTGGATCGTCCAACCCCTGCCCAAATACTCTATCAACTTCTCTCACTACAACCTAGAGGCCTTTTTTGATCAGAAAGCCATCCTATGGAGCCCATTTGATCAAATCAAAAGGAAGAACCCGAAGAAGAGGTAATGTTTTCACCAGCCTTTTTCAAATTCATTTCTTCTTCAACTTCTTCTTTCTTTGTTATTCCAATTATAAAATAATTAATCCAGTATCTACTATATACTATAATACTATTATAAATATCGTACAACCATATTCATTATTCTATCCATCCTTTGAATGACATGTCACCATACGTGCGTACGTACGGCTTACCGTCTCCACATCGTGGTGTAATTGTCATTCAATAAATTATTATTTGTATGGGTATAATAATTATGTGTAATTCATGTAAATAATAAATATAACATTATAATTATTCTGTCTATATGATATACCATCCAATTATATATTATTTTAACATCAAAATAATAATATTGTCGCTCGTGCGTACGTACGGACTACTGTCTCCACGAAAGCGATGAGATTCATTATCCATCGTATCCATTCAAGTATAATTATCATTTGATGATTTAAAAATAATGTTTATAGACTTGATATAATTATGTATATGAATAAGATACAACCTATCCATAACAAACACGGCTTACGTAACAAAGAACATAAAGGAAAATGAGTAAGTTAACACCGGGAATGACGATAATATTAAGATATTATTAACAAATCGATGTTAAAAGATCATATATGATATCATATTAATGTAAATGATTCTTGTATAATTAAATAAAAATTATTTCACCATTATACAGGAGGTTAACCTACCGTCTACCAAGGAAAAATTACAAAGTAATGGGTTTCTTATCTCACTTTTAATTCCGTGAGAACTCTATTGTTCACTGCTTATTTGTTACATGTGGTGTGTGTACCGCCCATGTTTTTATTCATTATGTAATATAATTTAATTCATGTATATTTACATCATCATTGAATAATCCTTCTTTCATGGTTGTATGTTTTGTATGTTACCAAATCAATAAGGGAATTTGAAATTTCAATTTCCACTCATTCGGCTTTACGCATACTTCATTGAGTATTTTACTCCAAGATTATGTGTATAATCACTATTCATTTGATTATGTCATAATTTCCACTCCCCTTTCTGTGTATATACTTTTTATACACATAATAACTCCATTGATAAATTCTCATTTCATCGGTATGAACTTGATAAGAGTAATTTTTACTCAATCTTGATTTGTTGAGATAAACATCCAATTCATTTGTGTTGTTTTTACAAGATGTGTGAATGTCCATTGATTGTTTTACACTGAATATCAAACCATATTTAGTGTATTTATATTTTTCACACACAATTATGTCGTTGATTTATCTTTAACCTAAGGATACATCCTTTATGAGAGATTTCATCTCAATTTACATTCCATTGAGACGTCTTTGTTGTTATACACCAAATCACTTTTATGTGGTGTATATAATGTACTTTTACATTGTATATCTTGAATCCCATTATTCTCATGATATTACAAAGTTTTTATTACCTCAATTATTTGTATTCAAGTGTCTCTCTTTTGGTTAGAAACTCTAACTAAAATACCATTTTTAAATGTTTTAAGGACTTATTCTTCTAAATCTTACTCATTAATGTCCATGTTTTAAAAATGGTTTTAATGATTTATTTATATGGGCATTAAAATTTTAAAATTAAAACTCCTTTTAAAAGTTTCAAAGTGGTATGGGACACTTTGATTCAAAAATCTATTTTTAAATGGCTTCTTGACAAATAGTATGACTTTTAAATGATTTCATGAAAAAGGGGGATATTTCTCTCAAATAGTTTTAATGATTATTTTCATCTATGTCAATATCCTTCATTATTCTCGATTGAGGTTATTATGATACAATAAAATCTTCCATATTGTATCGAATGAGTTATGTTTGACTGTGGATGTGCTATTTTTATACCATTCATGGTTTGTGGATAAAGTATTGACATTTCATATGCTAGTTTTAATATGATTGTTTATGTTATGTTTAAAACTTTTCATATGAGGAATGCATTGGACTTAGTATGTGATGGGTGGAGCCCGCTATAGCTTCCTTATGCATCGGTAGGTCTCATGAGACAAACTAGTGTCTTGGCATAAGGCCTTGGCAAAATCTTATTTGTATTCTGGGAACGAGGCCTTGGCTATGTGGTTATGATAGTATGGCATTATGCATTCCATCAATATAAAATTGGTTATTGATATTGCATGTGATTATTCTATTAGTAGAGTATACATGTGAATAAGTAATGGCATTATTTCATTTTTTCCATACTATGTTGAAGTTAAAGTTTAAAAGGCTTTTGTTTTAGTTATACATTTCCTTAAATGTTTATTCTTATTTATGATAGTTTTCGCTATATTGTTATCATTACCAGACATTTGAGCTCACCCCTTTCAATGTTTTATTTTTCCCAGGATGTGAAGAAGTAATTTATGAATGACCTACAGGGATAGTATGTGGGGACATGAGTGTGGACTATGAAGAAAATATGTTATTGTAGTTTTCATTTTATGATGTAATGTAAACCTTATTAATGTATCTAGTTATTCCAGGGTTACTAAACATATCGGTGTTTCGAGACTTGATCTTTCTTATGATCAAGCCAATGTTATGTAATAATGCACCAACTCTAGGTAACTGGGATCGGGGCGTTACAGTATGTCAACCAATATCTAGGAATAATTAAACCTTTTTCATTGTATGAATCTCCCTTATCATTAGTGGTAAAGATTTTTGAGTGAAATCATTTCACCAAATATAGTAAACCATTATCCTTAGTATAAAATAAAATTTCATTTATTTATAAAATTGGGAAACTTGTTTTTCTCATTCTATAATTATTCTATATAAATTAAAAAATATGTTTTATTTAAAATAAAATGATCTAATTATATCATGAAATATTAAATTCCTCTATCTCTATGATTTCTTTAAATGATATATTGACCTTAAGAGATTCCACACTAAATTTACAGCATTAGCCAATGAGGAATATTTCTTATTGATTCATGTGAACCTTGTATATATATTAAAATTCACAAATGAAATTTAAACATCCAATAATTATAATTATAATTCAAAATATTTTACTAATTTTGAAAATAATAGTATGGAAACATTGAATATATAGGGTAAATGTATCAAAATTATAGATCCCTTTAGTCTGAGTGAACCCCATAGTAATTAATCGGGCATTGTATCTCTCAATGTTGCCCAATTAATATTTTAATTATCATAAAAACCCATTTACTTGAATTAGGTTTTATAAAAAGCATAAAATCAATAAATTTTATAGTAACCTGACCCTATAAAACCCAATGAAAATGTCTTCTACAATTAAATTGGAATGATTACAAGGAATCAAATCATGAAGTACCAATAGTTTTGTAGTATTTGAAAATCAGATTAAATACATGACAACCATTTTTCATTAGGACATAAAAAATGAAAAATAATACCTAGTAAAAGATAATAAAATTCATCCTTGAAAACACATTGAAAGATATTTTTTTATAACCTGGGGAAATGAAACAAAATATGGATGAGCTCAAATGCCCAGTTATGGTACATACAATAGATGAAAAAATGAATCCATGAGATTAATCAGTATGGAAAGGTAAGTAACTAAGAAAAAATTATATTTAATAAATAACTGATAAGTAAGTCATTAGAAAATATATAAAGGTAAATAATTGAAAACACATGTCCTTTAATCACCAACTAAAAATTAATTGCATCTATATTTTTTTTTACTATGAAAATCCTCTCTAAATAATAAAAAAAGCAATATTTTAATGTTTGATGTCATGTTTTATAGGCACATGAAACGATTACCATAAAGACCTTTCA
Source organism: Viscum album (assembly GCA_963277665.1). NCBI lineage: Eukaryota > Viridiplantae > Streptophyta > Magnoliopsida > Santalales > Viscaceae > Viscum > Viscum album. The sequence continues at coordinate 441,260,542 of OY728158.1, forward strand.
CATTATATATTAAAATATACTGGTCAGAAACTGACTTGGTTTGACCAACCATATCTCTATTATCAGTACCTTTCACAGGACAGTTTAAAATATACAGGTTACAAACGAGAAGTTTTTTTCAACTAAATTCTACCCTTGAGACTACCGATGCATCAAGGGGGTTGCATTAACCATTCCCCAACCCATATTTTTCTTGTTAACCTCTTTCCTCATACATCTAATAATCGATTTAATTAATGAAAAACATGCCTTATCAGTTATCTATATTGAATTAAACATACAAAATTGTCAATAATTCCCATGTTAATAAAATTACTATCAAAGTGAACCCTGTATGGCACAATAGTATACATTTTAAAAATAAAAAATTCCATTTCATGGAAATATGAATATTTGATATGTATTTTACAATAAAAATGATCATAAATAATTGATTTTTTCAGGAGAAAGGTAATAATCACAAAATAAAGAGATATTGTAATTATAACATTTACCAGATGGTAATATTCAAGTAAAAACCCCTTATATGAGATAATTCAAAGAGAAACATATAATACACAAAATATTGTTGAATTATGATATTCAATTAATAAGTTTTATATTATACACCACAAAAAATAACTAAGTGGTGGAAAAGGTGAATTCCTAATGGAAGAAAAAGTGAGACAAGAATCTCTTACTATGAATCTGAATTGTCACATGTGTCTTTATCTTCCTGAATAATAAAAATATATAAATTATTTAGTTTTTTAATAAAATTTTAAAAATTTACTAATAATTTTATATCAGTTATTAATTTTCCATATACAACTACATAAACAATTACATTTATATTGGGTTTTTTGAACAAATTTCGTTCAGGTGTCAAAAATTAATTTTATAGGTCATCTATGGTCAAAGGGTTCAATATATAAACATAAATAGGTAAATAATAATTAAATAATTATCATATTTATACACAAATTATTCTTTTAAAACCAATCATGAACGATGGTTATGAAAAATTAACCAATGTTACAATAATAGTGACAATATGTTTTATGTACGCATGAGTAATGTTCCAATTTTTCAATGATCGTCATAAAAAATGATAACTAATATTTCCCTTTGTAAAATGATAAATATATAAAATTTAACATTTTATTTAATAATATATACTTATATATATAATTCTAATGATGTAAAATGAATCACATCACTTCGAGGAGGTGGTAGTCCACACTTCCAAGAATAACATTATCACTTTTTTAGTGTGTGAAAAGGAAATATATAAAATGAAAAATTGTTCTTACAGAAAATTAATTATGTCATGAATATAAAATATATTTCATTTATGTAACATATTTTTAATTAAATCCATAATTAATACATTCTGGGTATTGTGTGAGTGTATCACATCACATTGAGGAAGAGGTAGTCCACATGTCTACAAACACTGTAATTGTATTTACAACAAACAGAAAGCATTAAGTTATTCATTAAATACCAATTCCTGAAGTACGATTAAAACAAAAAATTTAAAATATATCACATATAATTATGTTTCCCATCATAATTCTCAACCATTAGATGTGGTAATGGAAAAAATGAATGATATCATTTTTTGATGCGGTAGTTTTTCCTACACACAAATGGTAAGTACGTTACACATTTGGTGAATGTGGGTGTAGTTTTGGGTAAAACCCATAACATAAAAACATATATATATTTTTAAGATACTATTGTTCTTATAAAATCATGTAATAAGGATAATTTTATTAGTGGATAAATAAATAAAACTTAAGTGATCATTGAAGAACTTTACCTCTTATTTGGGTAACTCCTTTTTGGTTTATACCAAAATACTTCCATGGATTGATTTATTCCAAAATTTAGGCTTCATGGATGAGGTTAGGGATTTTGGAACTTATTTTATCATATTTTGGGTGATCCAATGTGCGGGATATGTGTAAGGGCTTGAATCTGTATAGATCAACCATTTGTTTGTTTCCAAAGACCGAGGTGATCAGAGGATGATTAGAGAAATTATGGAGTAATTCGGTTACTAGAAGCTAGAATCATAGATATTTCAAAATATGAAAAACATTTAAACTATTTGAAAGAAATTTTCATGATATGTAATTGATCGGGATTATAAAAATAAATTAAATTAAAAGGTGATGCTTTCTTCAGTGGAAACTGATCCCTGTGGATTACAACACATAAAAAGGGATTACATATCATGTAATTCCCCAATGCATTTCATGTTTAAATGGTTTCAACAACTCGGGCTATCCAAAAATTATGTCTAAAGCGCCTCTATCCCACTTCCAAGTGACCCAATTACCGTCTCTTTGAAGTTTTTGTGATTTCTTCACCAATTATCAATCCCTAGTATCCCTCCATCAATCCGTACAAACCTGTCTTCAATCAAAGGTATGTTCGACCTCCGTTGTTATGGCTAATTTGGTCAATTTGATTTTATTAATATTTTACATGTGATGTAACTTGATCTCAATGATTCTATTAAAGATTTATTGGTTGTTTTTTGGCATGGTTGTGGTGCGACATCCTTGGGTGGATGTAGTTCTTGATGGATATGTGATTGGGATCTGCAGTGTTGGTATTTTATAATGTGAAGAATGTTGATACTGTTTTAAGGTATAGGGTTAATTTCTTCTCTATTTATCTATGTGAAATCACAAATTTAGCATGATTTATCCCCTAGGATCACAATGAAATTAACCTAATAATTACTTGAATCAGATTAAATAATTAGCATCATTCGCATGGCAATGTTGTTGTATGTACCATGATAATGGTTTCCCTCTTAGTTTTCAAGATAATTTGATATCTCTTAAATTGTTGGTTTAGTATGTTTTTCATGATGTAAATTGGTCAATAACATAAATTTGGAATTAATTGATAATTAAGGGATAAAATAGTAAAGGGTCATGTTTAATTAATTAATATTTTTTTTTTGTAATTTGATTATAATAAAATTGAAGTAAGTATACATGTTTAATTGAATTTATTAATAAACCTAAACCAAGTTAGTTCTTGTTGATAATGTAATTAAATTCATGTGAAATTAATGAATTAATTAATTTTTTGTATCTTATGATAGAATGTTTCTTAAAATTCCCATATTTGGAACCTATAAAACATGAATCGGTTATTTCAAGACGAAATAATAACTAGTTGTGTGATAAATTATAATGAATTTATAGGGCATGAGTTCCCATCATTCTTTTAAAGTATGAGTGCCTTGGGATTTGGAGAAACGTGAGATCGTTGAGTGTGAAGGATGAATTTTTTATTTTAGTTCCAATATCTCAATCACTATGTTTGTTTCTTATGGCTTGAGATGTCATGTGAGCCTGGGATGGATGAGGATGGAGGAATATTGTAGTATGAGGGGCAGGGAGGCCTAATTTTTGTGGTATAAGTTGACACATAGAGTGGTGAGATACATTGGGGTATTCATGTGGGTGTTAGAGAGGACACCAGAGATGATGGAATGTGTTTAAGTTGTTTTAACCCTTTTAGGTGAAAGATGGTTGCTTATTTGAATATATTATTTGGCTGATTTCTAGGTTTTTTTATCTACATTCCTTTGCCCACTTCTTGAGGCACATTGATGTTCTTGGTTGTTTACTTTGTTGGTAGCATTGTATGGTTTCCTATAGTAATTGGTAATATGGAAACAAATAGTGTTAATTAATGAATAAATATTTAACTCATGGGGTTGGATCATGATTTTATGTAATGCTAAGGATTCAATTCTAAAAAGTCATAGAATTGGTTTGTTTATTCTTGGAAGTCATGTACCTTTGTAGTAATTAGAATTATAATGTAATATATAAATTTTTAATGGTTAATTAATGGTTAATGAATTAATTAACAAAAATTGAAAATGATGAAAAGGAATAATGTAATTTGATATAAATCTCTAAGTGGTTTTGTAATTATAAGATATCTGGTCTTTGTAGATCCAGCCAAGAGTTTGAGATATGTTAGCTACAGTTGATTCTAAGAATAGGTTATTCCAATAGTTTGATTGTGAGAAGTATTATATCTTGTACTTTTTTGTTTCTATACACTACCCCGCCCTTTCGTTTAGGGTTACTAACACCCCAAGGATTCTGAGCCCTAGGGGGTGTTTTCCCAACAACCCAGTAGGAGGATGGATGACTGACTACCCCATTTTTCCCATATATTTTGTCTTTCTAGTTACATGAGATGGTATTCATAGGGGTTATTTTTTCCATATATTTCTGTAGAATTTTGTAATGCCCTTTTTATTTCACAGACATATATTTTGGATATAGTTTCCAAAGGAAAAAAATTGGTATAACATATATAGGTTGTGATTTCTTGAAGGTCATTAATTGGTGTACGGGGTGTGTTGAATTGAGGTATAATACCTAAAGTAAGATACATGATATGAGGGTTGTGGTGGATCCCAAAAACATCCTGGTTACTTTTGGTTACGTGGCCTGGTGGTGTGTTTAATGTGGTTTATGTTGTGGTTCTTTTCCTAGGTATATGTAGGATTGTCATTTTGGAAAGAGATACTCAATATGTGTGACATTAGAGGAAAGAGAAAAACTATTAGGGAATTAATAGTGGGTTATCATTGGTATTATTTATTATATTTTATACTATTTTATGTGATACTTGGTGAGAGTATCCATGGTGGGATTGGGACCTTACCATACCTATTTATGTGACTATTTTGTTTCACTTGTTGTTCACTTTGCTTTAATATAATTTCTTCACCTTTTTCACAAGAGTCTCTCTGGATGATCCTATGGAATATACTATTTTACTCACCCTATGTATATATAAATTCTTTTTCAACTCAGTTACATATTCTTGGAGGTCTATCTGGTTATAACAATATTGGGATTTAGAAGTAGTTGTTTGGGATTCTTGGTCATGGTCATATTAATTTTTCTTTTGGTACTTGAAGTTTTCCTTTCATTGGTAGTTGTTCTTTCATGTCATTATATATATGAACTTGGGTTTTCTTTTATAGTGTAGTCTAATCTTGATTTTGTTGGTTCTGTCTTATCTCTTTCTTTCGCATGAGTTCTCTTATATGGTAATTCCTCTCGTCTATGTGTTTTCAATACCCTCAATGCTTATTGAAAACCCAGGGCCTACTGTAGGTGAGTCTCTGGTGACACTATCTCTCTCCTCCCATTTTTCATATGAGTGGTACAATTTGTTGGAATGGGTTAGGACAGAGTACTATAAAAGGATAGTTTGAGGTATATGATTGAGTTTGTAGTTAATAATAGGTGAGGTTTCATGGGATTGTAGGGGAATGATATTAGCTAAGTTTAATAAGTGTTGAAAATAGGGGATACTGACCTTGACACTATTGTTTAAGGACCCCTCTAATTTGATGCATGGACCTTTAATTTTATAGTGGCTACAAAATGAGTTGATAATGGTAATAGGGTAGAGTCCTAGGAAAAAATCATAAACCATTCTTCATGGGCTTGTGTTTGAATGGGTAGACCTTGGGACGGGTTAACCTAAAATTAATAAAATAAAATAATTAATTAATTTTAAAGTCTTCTATATTCCATCTTTTGGAGAACTATTATTTTTTCTTTTACAGACATGGCTCCAGGATATTTTACATGTCGAGTTCATGTAGAATATGTTTAGTAGGTTTCACCATTAGATTATTGTAGAGTAGAGGTTGATTATGATGAACATAGGAGGATGACACTCTAAGAGTTTTAGTAACATAAGTTTTAGAGGTATGAAGGCTCTATTTCAGATATATTCACAAAATTATAGTTAGATGAGGTTGAGATAGCCTTCTATTTGATCTGTGGTTAAAAGGAGAACAGGGTATCATTGTCTTTAACAATGATGTGTGGGTAGTGAAGAAGTGGTGTTCTTTATTCCTCATAGATCACGAGGAGTTGGCAGTCTCATGGGAGGAGTTTTGAGGCCAATTCAGATACAAGTTTCTTTCTTCGACAGTAAAGGTGGCATGTCACCGGGAGTAGATTACCCTTTGGTAGGAGATCCCCAATGTGTGAGTGTTTAGTTTGTATTTCAAAAACCTTCTATGATATGATTTCCACTGGTTTCTAATTGAGGAGTCGAGGATGAGGCATTTCGAGGAGTCCTTTCATCCAAATATATAGCAATAGGTCACCTTATTTATGAAGAATATGTATCTCATGGTACTGTAAAGAGAAGCGGTTATCAAGAGGATGTTATATATAACAAAATCATCAAGATAGGTGAGTCAATAGGATTCCTTGTAATGAAGAGTTATGGTTTGGGGTTCTTAGTTGTTAGAAAAAAGAGCTTTTGATCAGTTGGTGTTAGGTCTTATCCCTCAATGTCTCGTTTATCTAGGTAAAATGGATCTTATGACTATGCCAAGGTATTATATTAATATTTTCTCATATGGAGGTTGTGTTCATCAGAAATGAGAGTTCCTAAACTTTCTGATAAGTCAGTGTGCACTAGTTTTTCTATTTGCAGGTTCCACCGTTGAGGCAGTTCCAGTTGAGGTAGAAGCAGTAAGTTGCTCTAGTTTGGGATCGATAGAGAGTAGATGGGGTAGGTAGAGGAAATCTATGGGATTCTCCTCATCCCCAAAGAGTATATCTCAGTGGTGGAGGTTCCCGTAAACATGGTCAATGAGGTCATTAAGTAAGTATTGGTTAGGTTCATGATTTAGCGTTGCCAGTGCCAGGTGAGTTAGGATTTGTCCAAGGTACCATTTTTTGGTTTTCTACTTGGGTGTATGGCTTGTTTGATCCAAATATATGTCATCCTTCAAATCACCTGTCATTTTTCATGCTTTGGTAATTGAGGTAGAGATACGTCAAATGCCCTTGGCATTGGCTAGGCTAGTTGGAGGTTGATCTGACTTGTTTGATGTTTTTAGAAATCGTGAGCTAGTTTTGGGGTAACACCACTATTGGGTATATTTACTATTTTTATGGATAAAACCATATAAAATCATCCTTGACATGGATTGGTTGTATTTAGTGTAGGCTATCAGGTATTTATTTAGGAGGAAGTTTGTATTCTATGCCTCCAATGGCTTGATGGACTTCATTATTTTATTGATTTTTGATTATCCACTTTCAAGGGGTGAGGTGGAACCCTTACAAGGCCCATAGGAATAAGTTTTACATGGCCCTTATGATTTATAGGAATTCATTTTCCCATAGGCTTCAAACATTTCTTACAACCCAGAATTACTACTTGGAACTGCTCCTCCCCAGTATCTTTATCTTGAAATCACCTCTCCACCTTCGCATGGCTATTAGGCTAGGCATTCCCGTGCATGCACAGGCTTGTCCCGATGGCAGGGGCCATATCCTATCATTATTACAATCTGTTTAGATTCTTCTGTGGTGGAAGATCTTTACTCATCTTCCTTGTAGATCATGTTCCTCATAGGTCATCTGGTTTGCATCTGCACTTAAGGTGGCCCGAAGGCCTTGAGGTGGCCTGAAGGCTTTACTGACCTGAAGGCCTGGGTGGTCCAAAGGCCTCAAAGGACTTCGAGACCAAATCGGTGGCCCGATGGCCCAAACAGGGGCATATTCCCGGCTGCTACACTTCCAAACAGTACCTACTACAATCCCACTACAGTACCTGCTACAATACTACTATAGTAACCCTAAAATAATGTATTCTCCTGGATTTAATCTTAGGTCTCTCGGATGCACTTATAGAGTCCTTACCAATCGAGCTAAGGCTCATATGCAAAGAAGGTTGTATTCTTTGATACTAATGAAGATCCAATCATTTTTTTAAATAATTGAGACCCTCTGATTGGTCAGAGGTGTGTTCAATCAAAGTCATCCTTACTAGATGAGATGTTTTTTACTTCATCAGAGGTTTATCAGTTAGTGTTTCCTAGGTTTGTGGAAGTGTACCCTAATGCATTTCTTGTGGAGGTGGTAGAATTACCCTCTTGATGGGAGATTGAGTTCATGATTGAACTACAGCTTGGTGTTGATCCTATCTTAATGTATTCATAGAGTATTCTACCATATGAGTTGCAAGAATTTCATATCCAGCTTGACAGTTTTTCGCAATGTGGTTTTGTTCAGTCTAGTGTGTCAACGTGGGGTGCACCGTTTTTTTCTGTAAGGAAGTCGGCCAAAAGTTTCCATTTGTGTATTGATTATTGTCACTTGAACCAAGTGAAAGTGAATAGATACTATCAACTTCTATAGATAGATTATTTATTTGGTCAACTTTAAGGTAAAACTGGGTTCTTGAAGATCTATTTGGGGTTGGGATATCATTAGATTCATGTAAAGGTTGAGGATATCTCAAATACTTCTTTACATGGTTTTTATAGGCAATAAAAGTGTGTTGGGATGTTTTAAGGTGTGATGAATTCTCCAAATCTGTTCATAGGGTAGATGAACACTATGTTCTTTGAGTTCCGGGATAAGTTCTTGGTGGTTTTCATTGATGAAATCCTTGTATAATCTACATTTGAGGAGAAGTATGTAGAGCATTTGCATGTTGTTTTGGGAGTTCTTTGTTGTGAGGACCTATTTAGGAAGTTAACGAAGTGTGAATTTTGGGCTCGAGAAGCCTATTTCTTATGTAATTTTATATCCCAATAAGGATTATTTTTAGATATGTCAAAGGTATAAGTAGTTGTTTCATTGTAATCCCCCAATAAACTGGAATATATGTGTGGTTTCCTTGGTCTTGTAGGATTTTAGATGATCTTTTTAGCCTATTTCTCTTGGGTTGTGGGTTCTTTGAATGTATTGACCAAAATGGATAAGATGTACTTATGTACTAGTCAGTTTTAAGTAGCTTTAGTGTATCTGGAGGATAATTTGGTTAGTGCTCCAGTTCTTTGTCTAGTAGAAGATGGAGTTCAGTTTGAAGTTTTCTTCATTGATTTACATATTTGGCTGTGTTGTGTTCTTATGCAGCAGAGATTTATCATTTCTTATGTGTCATAGAATTTATGTCCACATTATAAAAATTATCCTACAAATGATCTCGAGTTGGTGGTGGTTCTATTTTATATGAATTTGTGGATACATTACCTCATCAGAGAGTGTTTTGTGGTCTTCCTCAATCATAAGAGATAGATGTATTATTTCTCCCAATGTGGATTGAACTTGTTCCAGTTTTAGTTGTTGAAGTTCTTACAATATTATAAAATCGATATTTTATATACACCAGGACTGGGTAATATCATGGTAGATGCATTGAGAAAGAATTCATGTAGTGATGTAGTTCAGAAACTTGGCGATTCCTAGAGAGTGAAGAAAGAGTATTAATCATTTAATCTAGATAATGGATAATTCTTATGTAGATGTTTTATTTTACAGATGATGGTGTAATAATATCTTGTGAATATGGTGGGGGTCCTAGTTAGGGATCTTTAGGTAGAGGTCTAGAAATACCGAGTTGTTTGTGGTGGGGCCCCATATTGTTGGTCTGTTGATGAACAACACTGAGTGTTGTTTCAGGGAAGTCTTGTCATTTCATTGGATATTTTTGATATGGTTCTCAAAGACTTCCATAGTTAACCTTTAGAAGTATATCCTATCATGACTAAGATGTACCGAGCATTGAGAGGTCAGTTTTTTTGGCCTGGGTGGAATCATATAGTTGTAGGGCTTCTGTCTTGATGGTTGGTCTATCATATGGTGATGGTGGAGTTCCATGTTCCAAGTTGTTTCATTAAACTGTTCAATGTTCCTCTATATAAGTGGGATGAAATATTAATAAACTTTCTTACCGGTTTACCTTGAGCATGGTCAGTCTATGCTATTATATGGGTGGTAATAGGCCACTTACTAAAGTTATACCACTTTATAGTGATCAAGGTGTCAGGATTTCTGGATGTTTTATTGAGGCGGTATCTAGAATAGGCAGTAAGGCTCCATGCAGTCTCAAGGTTGATCATTTTTTATTGAGATCGTAATTTTAATTCCTAGGTGTGAATATTTCTCTACCATAATTTTGGTTCACATTTATGTCTTAGAACTAGTTTTCATCCACATATGGATGGTCAGACAGAGTGGACCATCCAAACTATAGAAGATATATTGGGCTTTTGTATCCTGGATCTTGGCTTCTTTTTAATGAGGCACCTATCATTGTTATATTTTTCTTAAGAAAATATTTTTCACTCAACCATTGGTATGGTTCTTCATTATGCCTTGTATAGATGACCATTCCATTCTTCATTGTGTTGGACTGGGGATGCAGATTTAGAAATTCTCAGGACGAAATTGGTACAAAATACAATAGGGATGGTTTTGGGGTTTCATGTGAGGATAAAGGAAGCATATGATCATCAAAAATTCTCTGTTGATCATTAGACGAGACCTCCAGAGTTCAACGTTGAGGATCATGTGTTCTTGAAGCTGACTTTCCATTGTGGTAAATGAAGTTTTGGTCATGGGAGTTGGTAAAACACTATTATATTGAATATTTTATTGATAATAATGATATAACTTCCTCACATTATGTTAAATATGTTTAATTAGAAAGTATTTGGGATTATATCATTCATTTGAATATTTGATGAAAATACAAGTTTTATCCTTTCAAAATCACAGCAGTATTTCAATCATAAATATTTTTATTTGAAATATTTGAACTTAATGTTTTTTTAACTGTGTTCCATACTTCATGGGATAAAACTTTTATTTAAGACACTAGATCAAAAGATTGCATTTGGATGGAGTAATTGGGCCATAAAGTCAAAGGTGGGCTGGACACGCCAGAATGGATAAGATTCTGTATTTAGGCCATAACTCCTTCATCTGGGCTTCGATTAAGCGAAACCTTTGTTATGAGATAGAGGACCCATATCCTCACATATTATCCTTCTGCAAGGTCAGCCAATACATGTGTTTTGGTGGTAAAATGGGAGGTGCAGCTTTGAATAAAATATTTGGCCGAGATTCCCCATTCACACTTGAAACCACTTTGAACCTAGCCTCCCCACCACTCTATAAATTAGTGTTTTTATAATTTGGTAGGGTTGGGACGTGAATTGGGAAGTTGAGGGAAGAGGATAAGTGGATCCACTCCAAGTATCTAACCATTTTAATAAGGGTATCTCTTGAAGAAGGGATCCCTTCGACAAAGCCTTCTCCTTCTCCATCGTGTTGTAATGCTTTTGTTTTTGTAATAAAATTCTTTGTTCTTATTTTATTTCTTCTATTTTATTATGTTTTGTTTAAATTTATTCTTATATTAATCTTCCTCTTTGGGATGGAATTATTGAGTAGAAGCGTTATTGGGTTATACCTATTATAAACCTTTGCACATGCAAAACTCTTCTATGATGATTACGCCATCCATGGAAGAGTAGTCTTTTAGTAATCAATCTATCTTCTACCCTATTAATTTAATTATTTTTAATTATTGAGATATGTTAATTCATTTAATATGATCCATGAATTGTGTTTTTAAATTGTAATAAACTAAGAAAGAAATTGAACAATTAACACAAAAACACGCGAGGTTGAGATTTTGTGTAAATTGTGAGAGCACGATCTTAATCGGTAATACAAGACCACAATTGATAAATTTGTAGAGTTCAAATATAATATCTAAACACAATTCATCTTCATTTCTAGAATGGATATATTCTCTAATTAACCACTGACCATAATCTAGCATTAGAACAACAATCAATGCAAGGTGTTGCGATTGCGTGTTCCGAAGCTAGCCTAGGGTTTAAGTAATTTCATCTTTGTGGTTAAGTTAACTCTCTTAGGGTTAGAGGGTTAAAAAATTAGGGGATCATAATTAAGTGGATATTGATTTAAATTATGATGATTATTAAGTAAATGAAGATGTAGAGTTATATTGATTACGCTTTTAAAATATTTTCTAAAAAAACATCTTCTTGATATGTCTTTTTAATCAAACATCATTTTAAAACTAAAAACAAAAACAAAATACAATATTCTTCCAGAAAACATTTTCTAGATTTATAAACTATAAACAACCCCCATCCTTTAAACCAGTGTTTTAATTCTATTCTATTTTATTTTTATAATACCTTTAATAAGTTGTTAAATTCACTTCCTCCTTTGAGAGACGACCTTGGTCAGCCACTATGCTGCACCTAAGTACCCCAAAATCACACTAATCATTTGAGGGTGCCCACGACAACGCTCTTTAAAATTGGAGCCATTTCCAGGGAGGAAAGTAATTATTTCAACCAATTAGAGGTATTTATTTTATTTTACATTTTATTCGCTTCCTCTCTTCTTTCTTCCTTCTTTACACAATCTGGTTTTCTTCTTCTTCTTCTTTTATTTTATTCTACTTCTTTCTAGACCATAAACTCAAACTTATTTTTTTTATTTTACTATGGTCCAATTTCTTTCTTTTCATTTTTATTTTATTTATGACACGAACTAATCCCAAATACCTTTTATATATTGACCCTGAGATTGAACGTAGCCTTAGGGATCGAATCAGACATTCTCAGTCTACGGGAAGTTTCAAAATTCAACCAGTTGGAGACTTACTCCAATATCAGAACCTTGAAATTGGAAGAAATTCAAATTCAACCATAAAAAAATAACCAATGGATGAAAATAATGGAAATGAACTTAATAGAAACATTCAATAATTGGCTGCACCATATATTAACTATCAACCAAATTGTATTGCATACCCAAATCTCGAATCGGACTTTGAACTAAAATCTGGGTTAATTCACTTACGTCCAAAGTTTCATGGCCTCTCTAGTGAGGATCCCAATAAACATTTGAATGAATTTAATATGGTTTGCTAAACCTTGAACCCAAGAAATGTATCTCAAGACCAAATCAAATTAAGTGCATTCCCATTATCACTTTATGGAGATGCAAAAGATTAAATGTATTATTTACAACCCGAAGATGTAACTTGTTGGAACAATTTAAAATTTATTTTCATGTATAGATTTTTTCCAGCATCAAGGACCACATCAATTCATAAATAGATATCTGGAATCAAGAAAGCACAAGGGGAGTCAATATATGATTACTAGGAGCGATTCAAGAAGTTGTGTGAAAGCTGCACACATCACCAAATAAGTTAGCAACTACTCATACAGTACTTATATGAAGGACTCACACCTATGGAGAGAAGTATGGTGGATACTGCGGCTAGAGAAGCATTGGAGGACAAGACACCAGTATCTTCATGTGTGTTGATCTAAAAAATGGCCCAAAACTCCCAACAATTTGGTGATCGAGGTACACCACATGTCAGGGAAGTACATCAGGTAAGTCCTTCTTCTCTTGAAAGTCATTTGACTGATACCAAGTTAAAATAATTGAACACTATGGTGAGGCAGATTGATTTGGCTCAAAATACATCCCAAACTCCTCCTTCAAGGCCTTGTGGTATTTGCACTGATACAAGCCACCCAAATGACTGTTTCCCACAACTCCAAGAAACAGAAGATTGTGCAGCAGTGTTCCCTGGGAGACCATATCAGCAACAACAACAACAATGATATCCCCAAAAAAAGTTTAATCCAACATAAAACCAAGGGTGGAAGGATCAATCAGAAATGAGGTATGGTTTTGGGCAACAACAAAGGCCCCATTTTCAACCAAACTTTTAGCAGCCTCTCCCTTACCAATCGGGTTTCCAACAACCCCAATGGAGATTCGAATCTCAAACATCAACAAGTCATCAAAAAATTAATCTACAAAATAAGGTAGACTCCAACACTGATGATATTTTGAAACAAATTGTTCTTAATCAACAGAATGAGTTGATGAGTCAAGGTTCAGAGTTGAGGGAGTTGAAGACTCAAATGAATGAGATTGCCACTACCCTCTATGAACTAGTAAGTAAAAATTCTGGAAATCTTCCTTCCCAACCCATTCCAAATCCAAAGGGGAATATTAGTGCCATCACATTGAGAAGTGGGAAGAAAATGAATGATATAGATGCGCCTACCATTCCACCAGGATTCACCTCAACTCCAGAGAAGCCGCATTCCATAACAACTGATGAGAAATCCAAGGAGAAAGATAAAGGTAAGAAAAAGATTAATGATGTTCCTCCTAAACCCCTTCCTTTTCCGAACAGTGTTGTTAAAACCCAGAATATGGCTGAAGAGGTGATGAAAAAAGAGGTTTTTGACATATTCAAGCGTGTTGAGATCAACATCCCTCTACTTGAAGCCATAAAACAAATCCCAAGGTATGCCAATTTCTTAAAAGAACTCTGCACCAATTGAAGAGGGCTCAAGGGAAACTAGAGGATCAATCTTGGAAGGAATGTGTCTGCACTCATTACACCAACTCTAGCAATGCCGACAAAGTCCAAGGATCCAAGGACATTCACCATCCCATGAACCATAGAGGAGTTTCATTTTTCTGATGTACTTTGTGATTTGGGAGAATCCATAAATGTGATACCTCACTCTGTATTCTCTTATTTACAGGTTTGTGAGTTGAAGCCGAAGAGAGAAGTGGTGTAATTGGCGAATAGAGCTACGACATGTCCAGTATGAGTCCTTGAGGATGTACTTGTCTAGGTAAGATACATGATATTTCTAGCAAAATTATATGTGCTCAAAATGGAGGATGATCAGGTAAGTTCTCATGCCCCCATTATCTTAGGTAGGCTCTTCCTCAAAACTGAAAAAACTATCATAAATGTCAATGAGGGTACACTTTCCATGGAATTTGGGGATGAAGTTGTGATATTTAATGTTATGGATTCCATGAAGTACCCCTCAAAGGATCATTCTGCATTTGTTATCTCCCATTTTGAACCACCAATTAAAAACACCATGGAATTGGATTGTCCTATGCTTAGGGAGATTATGAGTATTGGTTATAGTTTGATGTCTAAGAGTAATTCCACACCTGTCTCTAAGGAACAAGACTCTATAAGATTTGATTTTGAAATGGAGTCACATTATGATTTTGATCATGTGAAATCTGATTATGGCATGGCTGTAGTGTATGCTGATGTATTTCATGATTTATTCTTTAATTTTGATGATGTATATTCTGATACTGATGATATTTGTGCACATATTTTGGTTCCTTCTATGTCTCCATCCATACACCACCACCTACACTAGAACTCAAGCCATTTCCACCAAATCTCAAATACTCATACTTGTTGAGTGGGGAGAAATTACCTGTTATCATTGCTAATAATCTCTCTTTGGAACATGAAGAAAAACTTTTGAATCTTTTAAGGGAGAACATCATGGAAATCAGGTGGACCTTGGCTGACATATCAGGTATTAGCCCCTCCAATTTCATGCATAGGATTCTTTTGGAGGATGGGGATAAACTGGAGAGGCAACCACAAAGGAGACTCAATCCAAACCTTCTGGAAGTTGTTATAAAAGAGGATGAAAATTTGCTCGAGGCGGGTATAATTTACCCTATTTCTGAATCACAATGGGTTAGCCCTATCCAGGTTGTACCAAAGAAAACGGGTTTCACTGTTATAAAAAATGAAAATGATGAGTTAGTTCCTATGATAGTACAAAATAGTTGGTTATTGTGTATTTATTATAGGAAACTAAATCAATCCACTCATAAGGACCATTTCCCACATCCATTCATTGACTAGATGCTTGAGAGACTTGTAGGTAGAACACATTATTGCTTCTTGGATGGATTCTCAGGATATTTTCAGGTTCCTATTGCACCAGGGGATCAGGAGAAGACAACATTCACTTGTTCTTTTGGTAAGTTTTCCTACCGAAGGATGCCATTTGGCCTTTGAAACACCCCAGGTACCTTCCAAAGATGCATGGTGAGTATATTTTCTGGTTTTGATGAGACTTGCATGGAGGTATTTATGGATGATTTTACAGTGTATGGTTCTTCATTTGATGAATGTCTAAGTAGTTTAGGAAAGGTGTTGAATCGTTGTATTGAAAATAATCTGGTCCTGAACTTTGAAAAGTGTCATTTCATGGTAGAGCATGGAATTATCTTAGGTCATATAGTCTCATAACATGGCATTGAAGTTGATAAATCTAAGGTAGACATTATTTCATCCCTGCCATATCCTACATGTGTGCGTGATGTTCGATCATTCCTTGGACATGCTAGATTTTATCGACGCTTCATCATAGATTTTAGTAAGATCACTATACCCTTATCTCGATTACTTCAAAAGGATTATGATTTTGTGTTTGATGATTCTTTCAGGACTTCCTTTGATGAGCTAAAGAATTGTCTGACCACTCCACCGATCATACAACACCCACGGTGGGAGATTCCTTTTGAGATTATGTGTGACGCCTCCAACATTGCGGTTGGAGTCGTCTTATCTCAGAGGGTGGAGGGACGTTAACATGTGATCGCCTATGCATCGAGGACGTTGTATTCTGCCCAATCAAACTACCCCACAACAGAAAAGAAGTTTCTTGTAGTTATATTTTCATTAGATAAATTTTGTTTATATTTATTGGGATCTAATGTAGTTTTTTTTCTGACCATGTAGCTTTGAGGTACCACCTAAAGAAGCCAGATGCAATTCCATGACTTATCCACTGGATACTCCTTATTCAAGAGTTTGACATCGATATAAAGGACAAGAAGGGGTTAGAGAATTTGGTGGCAGACCACATGAGTAGGCTTACTCACACACCAGAGGGTGACACCATGGACCAGGTACCACTTCAGGACACTTTCCCTGATGAGCATCTCTATACCGTCTCAGGTAGGCATCCTTGGTATGCAGATATAGTTAATTACATTGTTTCCTCTGAAATCATAGAAAATTTGAAGAAGCATCAAGTCCAAAAATTAAAAAGTGAGTCTAGGTTTTATGTGTGGGATGTTCCTTACCTCTGGAGCATGTGTAGTGACCAAGTCATTAGGAGGTGTGTTCCCGATCCTGAGTTTGAGTCTGTTTTGCATTTCTGTCATACACTTTCTTATGGTGGACACTACGGACCCCAACATACTGCTAGATAAGTCTTAGAATCTGGATTATATTGTCCTAGCTTATTCTATGATGCTCATGTGTTTTGTAAGTCATGATCTCATTGCCAACACCCTGGGAACATTTCTAAGATACATGAGATGCCCCAACAACCCATACTATTCTGTGAGATTTTTGATGTATGGGGAATTGATTTTATGGGTCTTTTTCCTTGTTCATTTAGATTTTTGTATATTTTGGTTTTTGTTGATTATATGATTAAATGGGTGGAGGCCATGACCACCAGGACTGACGATTCTCATGTTGTAGTGGATTTTGTCAAGGATCATATTTTATGTAGGTTTGGAGTACCAAAGGCCATCATCAGTGACCAAGGGACACACTTCTGCAGTCGGAATTTGGTTTCCCTCCTACGGAAGTATGGGGTGACACACAAAACATCAACACCATACCACCCCCAAACAAATGGTCAGGATGAGGTTTCAAATAGTGAGTTGAAACGTATTTTAGAGAAAACCATGTAG
Source organism: Viscum album (assembly GCA_963277665.1). Classification (NCBI taxonomy): domain Eukaryota; kingdom Viridiplantae; phylum Streptophyta; class Magnoliopsida; order Santalales; family Viscaceae; genus Viscum; species Viscum album. The sequence continues at coordinate 441,277,974 of OY728158.1, forward strand.
CCAAATAGGAAGGATTGGAGAAAGTGCTTGGATGATTCATTGTGGGCTTATAGGACATCATACAAGACACCCATTGGTATGTCCCCATTTCGTATTGTTTTTTGGAAAGCATTTCATCTCCTTGTGGAAGTTGAGCATCAGGCTTATTGGGCTATAACGAAATGAAACATGGATTTAGCCCAAGCTAGTATCCAAATGAAGCTACAAATTCAAGAGCTTGAGGAGATTCGATCATCTTCATATGAGAACTCAAGGCTCTACAAGGAAAGATAAAAATCAGTTCATGACAAAGTGATCCAACAAAGGGAGTTTCATGTTGGAGAGAAAGTCCTTCTCTATAGTTTACGATTGAAGTTGATGCCTGGTAAGTTGTGTTCCATATGGTTAGGTCCTTATGTTTTGACTAGGGTTTTTCCTTATGGTGCAGTGGAGATCACACAAGAGGACAAAGGATGGAGCTTTAGAGTCAATGGGAAACGTTTGAGGAGATACATTGAGGGACTTCCTATAGATGCAGTGGATTTTGTCACACTGCATGACCCCATCATCACTTGAGCACATCAGGTTGTTCCTAACCCTTTAACTTTTTTATTCTTTGTCCTATTTAAAATTATAAATTTCATGTGCATATATCATCTAATGAGTTCACATTGAGGACAATGAAATATTGTATGTGTGGGGAGGGGAACCTTTTAGTTTAGTAATTTCAATTGTTTTCCTGATTAAAAAAAACAAAAAAAATGTGTGTTTTTCAAATTGTGTGTTTTTATTTTTCAATTTTCTTTGTGTTTTTTGAAATTTTTTATGCTGAAATGATGAATGGTGTAAACATTCCATGACTTTCCATGATGATGTATCTGAATTGATATTATGTGGATTGAGGAGAATACCATATTTAAGTGAAACTTAGATTAATGCAATTTTTTTTCAAAAAGAGTCAAGCCCTCCTCATTCAGCCTCAGAATGTTTCACACCTTAATCCTAAAAAACCAAAAGCCACAGAACAACCCTGAAACATCCTCATGATAATCATATGTCCTTGACTTACATCGGGTGGTGATGTAAGAATTTATCAAGCCTATGGGGTCCCTTTTATGAGTTTGTATGAGAAAGACATTGAAAAAAATTGATATTTGAGTGATGAGAGAAAATTCAAGCAAGGTAAGTGTTTTGTGCATGGGAGGATAAATGAAGTGGAAATATATTGAATGATATACATTGAGAACTTGAAATACGGTTTTTTATGAGGCATGATATCTTTTATTTCCTTGGTGTGTAATTGTTTGATCTCAAGGATATGTGTTTTAAAATTGGTTTTGATTTGATATTGATGTTTACTTGATATGAGGTTTTTCTCAAGAGTGCAAAAGGGTAAGTGTGGGGGAGTTGATAAAACACTATTATATTGAATATTTTATTGATAATAAAGGATATAATTTCCTCACATTGTTTTAAATATGTTTAATTAGAAAGTATTTGGGATTAGATCATTCATTTGAATATTTGACGAAAATTCAAGTTTTAACCTTTTAAAAACTTTGTAGTATTTAAATCATAAATATTTTTATTTGAATTATTTGAAATTATTATTTTTTAACTGTGTTCCTTACTTCATGGGATACAACTTTTATTCTAGACACTGGATCAAAAGAATGCATTTGAATGGTGTAATTGGGCCATAAAGTCAAAGGTGGGATGGACACGCCAGAATGTAGAAGCTTCTGTATTTCATCCATAACTCCTTCATCTAGGTTTTTATTAAGCCCCAATTGTGAGATGATATATATGACCCATATCCGCACATATGATCCTACTGGAAAGCCGGCCAATACATGCTTTTTGTGGTCAAATTGGCGGTTCAATTTGGAATAAAATGTTTGGCCGAGATTCCCCATTCACACTTGAAACCACTTTGAATCTAGCATCCCCACCACTCTATAAATTGGTGTTTCTCTCATTTGGTGGGTTTGGGACGTGAATTGGGAAGTTTAGGGCAGAGAAGAAGTGTATCCACTCCAATTATCCAACCATTTCAATAAGGGTAGCTCTTGAAGCAAGGATCCCTTCAACGAAGCCTTCTCATTCTCCTTCGTGTTGTAATGCTTTTGTTTGTGTAACAAACTTCTTTGTTATTCTTTTATTTCTTCTCTTTTAATCTGTTTTTTTTTAATTTATTCTTCTATTAATCTTCCTCTTTGGTATGGACTTCTTGAGTATAATCGTTATTGGGTTATACCGATTATAAAACTTTGCACATGCAAAACGCTTCTACGATGATTACGCCACCCATGGAAGAGTAGTCTTTTAGTAATCGACCTATCTTCTACCCTATTCATTTAATTATTTTTAATAATTGAGATAATGTAATTAATTTAGTATGATACATGAATTGTGTATTGAAATTTTAATAAACTAAGCAATCAATTGAACAATTAACACAAAAACATGTGTGGTTGATATTTTGTGTAAATTGTGAGAGCGCGATCTTAATCGGTAATACAAGACCACACAGGATAAATTTTTAGAGTTCAAATATAACCCCTAAAAACAATTAATCCTCATTTATAGAATGGATGTGTGCTCTAATTAACCACTGACCATAATCTAACCTTAGAACAAAAATCAATGCAGGGTGCTGTGATTGCATATTCCGAAGATATCCTAGGGTTTAAGTAATTTCATCTTTTTGGTTAAGTTAACTCTCTTAGGGTTTGAGGGTTAAAAAATTAGGGGATCATAATTAAGTGGATATTATTTTAAATGATAATTATTAATAATTAAATGAAGTGGTAGAGTTAGATCGATTACGCCTTTCAAAATATTTTCTAAAAAAACATCTTCTTGTTGTGTCTTTTTAATCAAACTTCATTTTAAAACTAAAAACAAAAAAATGCAATCTTCTTCTAGAAAACTTCTTCTTGATTTATAAACTATAAAGAACCCCCATCCTTTAACCTATTGTTTTAATTCTATTCTATTTTATTTTTAAAATACCTTTAATAAGTTGTTAAATTCACTTCCCCCTTTGAGAGACGACCTTGGTCAGCCACTATACTGCACCTAAGTACCCCAAAATCACACTAATCATTTTAGGGTGCCCACGACAGCACTCTTTCAAGAGTATGATTTATACATGGTTTTTTTGGATTTTTTAGGTGTTAACTCATATTGGGGTTGTGGCACATTAGTTTGAACTTCCCCCATAGATGAGTTGGATAAATAATGTTTTTCACATTTCACATCTCCTTTTTTATCTTCATGATGTCTCTCACATCATAGATTTGGGTGAGATCGATGTTGAGGATGATTCAACTGTTGAGGAGTGGTCTATAGAGATCTAGGACCAATATGATAAGGTGTTGTGTGGGAGTGATATACACATTGTTCGTGTCTTTTGGAGACATGGGGGCATGGAAAAGAGTACTTGGGAATATGATTCGTTGATACACACTTAGTACACCAAGTTGTTTGATGTTTATCGATTCACTTGTAATGATGTTCATTTTGTGGTTGTAGACATTTTCTGGTTTATGATATGGATTTATCTTATTTTCTATTTTGGTTTACACTAATTCCATGGGAGGATAAGATGCGTGGTGTATTCCATGCACTTTCAATTATTATATTTTTTTGGTTGGATGAGTCTACTCTCCTACTAAAGGTGGACAAAAATCAACATGTAGTTAAACTACTCTCTATGTTAATCCCCTTGTTCTTGGGTGTGGTGGTTGAGCTCCTATAGTGATAAGAACATTGAGAGGTATCTCAAAGGGTGGTTATTCATATGACCCCTTTTTATTTCTTTTATAGGATTATTTTGGATTTTATAGGATGATAATTTTTTTTAATGTATCGAATGTAAGGACCCATATCCACATGGATTGACCCTTTGCGTATTTCCGAAGACCGGGCTGGTCAGAGGATTCTCAGAGTAATTCTAGATTATTTTAGTTGGTAAAATAAGGAATCATGGAGATATCACTTCATGTAAAACTTTTACATAATGTAAAATAAGGATTCATGAAGTATAATGGATCAGAGTTACGAAAATAAATATATGAAAAGGCAATGAATTTTTTAGCAGGCACCGAACATTGAGGTTTAAACAATGTGAAAGGGGATTACACGTCATGTAATTTCCCACTATAATATATTTTTAAATGTTATTATCCACTCTGATTTTCCAAACCCTATAGCTGCAGTACCTTTCTCCCAATTCCAGATGACACCATCTTTGATGTTGTGGGGTTTTCTTTTCCAAGGATCAATACTTATCTTCCCTACTTTGATATGTAGTGACCCTTATTCAATCCATGGTATGACATACCATGGATTCTTTCCATTTCCTTTATTGGTTTTTCTGCCATTCTTCTTTTCCATGTGATGGTGCTTGTTCTCTAGGTTTTTAAAAGAGCTTTCTTGGTTTCTTTTTTTCCAGATTTGGTGTAGCATCCTCAAGTGGAGTTTGTTCTTATGGGAGAGGCGATCGGGATCTGTAGCATTGTTTTATTCACATGAGATGAACATTTACACCCTTTTGAGGTAGGGGTTATTTTCCTCTCTATTTATCTAAGTTTAATCAAAGATTTATCATGATTTTTACCCTTGGATCACAATTAAATTAGTCTAATAATTACATGAAATGGATTAAATAATTGGAATCGATCGAATAGTGATGTTTTCATTTGTACCAAGATAATGGGTAACCTCTTTATTTTCTAGTTAGTGTGATATCTATGTCTTGATTCATTTAGCATGTTTTTATTCATGGAAATTGGTAAGGAACATAAATCTATAATTAATTGATAATTAATTTCATAAAATATTAAATAGGAATTTTTAATGAATCCATTTATTGTTGTTCCAAATTGATGATAATCAAATTTATGAAACTACCCATGTTTAATTTAACTGGTTAATAAAATTGGAACACGTTAATTATTATTGATAAAAGAATTAAAGGCATGTTTAATTAATTTTTTGTATCTTGTGATAGATTTTTTCTAAGGTTTCCCATAGTTGGAACCTCTGAATAATGAATTTATTAATTCAAGATAGAATAATAACTAGTTGTGTGGTAAAATATAATTCCTTTGTAAGCCATGAGTTTCTCAATTGATTATAAAAACGAAGTACCTTTTTCTTTCAAGCCATGTGACATCATTGTTTATGAAGACCGAATGCCTTGTTTTATGTCCAAGAGCTCGGTTTCTATATTTTTTTCCTGCTACTTGGGATGTGATTTGATCCTCGGATGGTTGATCCTAGAGGGAAATTATGTTTTAGGGGCTAGGGAAGCCTGTATGTGATGTGAACCTACAATGGCTAAACATGGATGGCCATTTTGGTATGAGGGGTGGTGAGGCCTAGTTGTTGTGGTAATAGTTAACACCTAGAGTAGTGAGATGCATTGGGGTATGCATGTGGGTGTTGGGGAGGACACGATAGTTGACAGAATGGGTTGAAGATGATCTTACCCATTGATATGAAAGTCAGATTCAAGTATAAATCTTTCATTTGGTCGATAGCTAGGTTTCTTTCTTATCTTCTTTCCTTTTTCAACTACATGAGGTCAATGGATGTGCATTGTTGTTTAGTTGTTTGTTATATTATGATTTTTTTCTATAGTACGAGGTAATATTGAAATCAATAGTTTTACTTATTGAATAAATTTTTAACCCCTGGGGTTGGATCCTTTTGGGACGCAATGTTGAGGTTTTAACTCATAGAAGTTATGGACTAGGTTTTCTTATGTTTGGAGGGTAGGGATCATTGTAGTAATTCTAATGTAATGTAATTTGAAAAATATTAATGGTTAATTAATTTTCAATGAATTAATTAATGTAAATTGAAACTATTGAAATGGAATATAGTAATTTAATGTATCTCTTTAAATGGTTGTGTGGTTATAGGATTTCTGGTCTTAATAGAGGAATCCAGGAGTCCAATGGATGTTTGATGTAGTTTATTTTGATAGTAGGTTATTCCCATAGTATAGTTTTGAACTGTATTATATCATTTACTTTTTGTGTTTCTATATGCTACTCCACCCCAGCTAGTAGGGTGACTAGAACCTCAGTGATTATAAGCCCTAGGGATGTTTTTCCTAACATCCAGGCAGGAGGATAGATGGATTACTACTCCCTTTTGCCCCTCTCTTTTCTCTTGGTAGATACATATGATAGTATGCATGGTGGTTATTTTTACAATATTTTTTGTAGAGGGATGTAATGATTTTTGGTTATTTATCACACATGTATTATAGATATAGTTTCCTAAGGACTGCTATAGGTATAACTTGTATTGAATGTGATGGATTGAGGATCCTTACTCAGTGTATGGGATGTGATGGATTGAGGTATAATACTATATATATGATACACATTATACGGGCTATGTTGGAACCCAAAAACTACCTTTTTAATTTTGGTTATGTGAATGTAGTGACGTGTTCCATGAGGTGCATGTTGTGGTGCTTCACCAATGTGTCTACGGGGAATCCTTTTTAGAGAGAGATGCTCAAGACATGAGATATTCGGAAAAAGCATAAAACCAATGGGGATGTAGTAGCAAGGAACCCCTGGTAGTATTTATTATATTATATATTCTTTTATGTGATTCTAAGTTATATTAGCTATGGTGAGGTTGGGAACATAGTATAATTATTTAGGCGATGAGTTAATTTCACTTGTAGTTCACTATTCTTTAGCATGCTTTGTCAATTTTTTTCATGAGAGGCTCTAGGGAGGATCCAACTGAGTTTACTTTTATACTCAGCCTACATATATATAAACTTTTTTCTAGACAGTTGGAGTAGGTTGTGTTTAAGAGCCCAGTTTTTGCTGTGAAAGTCTTTGGAATATTCATGATGATATTCCCGAGCAGCGCCTTCAGACGGCGTGCGATTCCGAGCCCCGGAGTGGCCGGAATTAAACTTTTAGTGCGTTCACACTAGAAACACCAAACAAAATGGAATAACTCCTAAATGGTGACCCAGATCAGAGATCTGAGAGTACGGATGGGTCTGGAATGGGGTTTTTACCCTAGGAATGACATAAAACGTGACAGTGAGGGACGTTTGGAACCCTCGCTCACTTTCAGAACGTTAAACGAATAAATTAATTAATTAATTAATTCTTTTAATGTTGAAATGTAGGTATCTCTTAAATAGTGGCTCAGATGGGAAAACTGAGGGCACTATTGAGTTCGGAGCGTACCGTTTACCCTAGGAGGGGTATAAGTTTCGCGGGCGCGGGCCGTTTGTGAAAAATGACCCCAGGGGCGTTTTCGTAATTTGGAAGCCTCGGACGTTCAGTTTAATAACTTTTGAACGGGGTCTCGGATTAAAATTCTGATACTTCCGTTGCGTTCAGAGCGTGGTTTCTAGCCCAGGGGAGGCTTAATCCCGAACCCGTCGGGAGTTCGGGTTCGGGCCGACGGGTGGGTGGTTAAGTGTTTTCTATTTAAACACTTAACCCACCCCTCCCTCGTTATCTCCTTCTTCTTCGCTTGGATAGTGGCAGGCGGTGGATCCTCCATCCTATCCTTCTCCACTCTGGCGAGGCGGGTCCAGCAAGGTGGCAGTTCGGCGAGCGAAGCTCTTGGAAACGCCCACAAGGTAGGATGTTGTGTTTTGTATTTTTATTCTCGCACTTAACTTCAAACGCGAATTTGCACGTTGAATTGCTGTCCGATTTTCAATCCAAGCCCATAATCACGTAGATCTTGTCCCAAGATTTCCGGAATGATATCAGGCTCAAATTTTCGACCACCGGATCGTTTCCGGTGGTCCTCTAAAGTTTTCTGGCCACGAGGCCGGTTTCTGGCGAGCTCCGGCGATGGAGCGGCTCCAGGTAGCGGCTCTGGCAGGCGGCGGGCTCGGAGGCAGAAGAAGAGGCTGACCCCTCAGTCGGCCGGGCAGCATCTCGCCAGTGCGGGGCGGCTCAGCTCGCCGGCTGAGGGCACCATCCGCGGGCACCGGCAAGAGGGGACGGCAGGGGTCGTGTTGTGCGACCCCGCGGCTGGACAGAGACCCGCGCGACGCGGGTCTCCGCGTGGAAGGCCGACCGGCCGTGTCGGTCGGTCGGTGGAAGAGCCGCCCGCGCGGTGCGGGCAGGGTGACTTTCAGGAGGCGGTTGGGCCACAATCCCAATGGGCCGGCCGGAGCGGGCCGGCTCGAGTGGGGTGGACCGGCCGGACCGGGTCGGTCCGCCCGAAGAGGGTCCCCTTTTCTTTTAAAATATTCGGACGCCAGTATTTCGGGCTACGAGCGTCCGTTTTGCGTGCCGTCGGTGGCAGTGCAGACCTTGCGTCGATGGGAATGCTTTGACAAGGTTTTAGGAATTTTTAATTCCAGAGACGGGGGCCACGATGGTGCTACACGTACGTCGAGGTGATTGACGTCATCCCGACGGTTCTTGTTTTGAGCGGCGCGGACGCGTCCGATGTCCATTTTGAGCACCGTCAGTGGCGTTGCAACCTTGGAACTGAGGCGGAGGTTTTCGAGGAGCTTTCGGGCATTGAGATTGGATTTGAGGCATGGTCCCCACGGCCCGTCTTTCGACCTGCATGCAGCGTTTCATGCCTTTCTCACCGGGCGTCTGTTCGAGGAGTGCGAGCATTCGATTCTGGATGTTTTTACAAGGGGATTGCAATGGTGAAATCCGCTCGCCCTATTTCAGAACGATGGTGTGGGGCCCACGAGGGCCGTTTGGGCGTCAACGGTGATTTTCCATCTTTATCATCGGGCGACTGTTTTGGAAAAGTGAGTAGTCCATCTGGTGTGATTTTTCGAGAGGATCGCAATGGTGAGATCCGTTCACTGAGTTTCGGGACTAGGATGCGGGTCCCACGTGGCACCGCTCATGTGAGGTGCACCGGAATGCATCTTTTTCTCCGGATATCCTTTTCACTCAAGTGAGTAGTGCTTTTGACGTGTTTTCCTGAGGGGATCGCAATGGTGCGATGCACCCGACTGTTTTCAGGGTCGGGGCATGGGATCACGGGGCACCGTTAGGGCATGAGGCGGTGTTGGTGACTTTTCCATTGGATATCCATTGGAGGCGAGTATGTAGTCGATATCACGTGTCTTTCTGCGAGAATTTCAACGGTGCGATCCGTTTGGCTGTACGGAGCCTCTTGCGTGATCTTATTAAATGTGTAAGCATGGAAGGTGATCGAGTGGTGGTTCGTCCTACCTTGTTTGTAGCAGACCCTTGGCCTGTGATCGCACACTCTTGGGAGTGTGATAAATTATTCACAAGATGTGGTTAGCCATGCCTGGGCCTTTGAGGTGGAGTTGTTACGTTCACACCTTCACGTTGATGTTGGGGGCCGTGTGCATGTTAGCCCGTGGGTTGGAGATGTGGCATACTCTGGGAGTATACGAGGATGCTGGGAGGTATGTGTGGTTGTTCGTACCTGAGAACATTGCTGCGTTCAGTTGGAGTTGAAATGGGGCCACACATTGTGTGGGTCCCACATGCGTTCCGGGTTCTTCTATACGTACTTTGACCTCTTGAGAAGTAGAGGGTCCCTCTGTGCTCGTTTGTTTGACCAGTAGGGTGGAGTTTTTCCCCTATCTTAGTGCTCGTTGGTTTGACCAGCAGGGTTGAGTGGTCTACCCCTGGTTTCGTTCTCAATGGATCGGCCAGTAGCGGTGCTAGCGACACCCAGTGATGGAGTAGGTACTGAGCCTCTTTGGGGTGAGTTATTCTGGATTTGGGTGGTTGCGCGATGCCCACTCCGTGTTCGGTTGTCCTGTGTTGTACCCTCCAGTAGAGATGGCCAGGGCAGTTCTGAGTTTTTCCCTCCAGCGGGGCTGGGCGGTGGGTTACTCATCGACTTCTAGGGTTTACCCTCTAGGAGAGACTGGGTAGTGGGTCACCTGACACACTTAGGGTCTACACTCCAGCAGAGACTGGGCAGTGGGTCACCCGATGCACTTAGGGTCTACCCTCCAGTAGAGACTGGGCAGTGGGTCACCCGACGACCTCTTAGGGTCTACCCTCCAGCAGGGCTGGGAAGTGGGTCGTCGGTCGTCTATTTTCAGGTCTACCCTCTAGCAAGGCTAGGTAGTGGGTCGCATATCGACTTATTCTAGGTCTACCCTCCAGCGGGGCTGGGCAGTGGGTCGCCTGATGATGTATTGAGGTCTACCCTCGAGCGAAGCTGGACAGTGGGTCGCCTGATGGTGTATTGAGGTCTACCCTCTAGCGAGGCAGGGCAGTGGGTCTCCTGATGCTGTATTGAGGTCTACCCTCCAGCGAGGCTATGCAGTGGGTCTCCTGATGATGTATTGAGGTCTACCCTCCAGTGAGGTTGGGCAGTGGGTCGCCTGATGATGTATTGAGGTCTACCCTCTAGTGATGCTGGGCAGTGGGTCGCCTCATGATGTATTGAGGTCTACCCTCCAGTGAGGCTGGGCAGTGGGTCGCCTGTTGGAATTCCAGACTCAGTCGTTTCTACTAGGATAGTCTATGGATTTCCTCCATGACCACCGAAGCGGGACCCTTGGTTGTACGGGTCAGTGTTGGAATGACTTTGACTTTGAGAAGACCTCTCGACTGCGGGGCAGTGACAAGTTGTGGTTGACATTCCCCCAGAACTCTCAAGTACAAATAGCGCTTTCCCCCACTGAGATGCATCCTTGTGACGCGACCTAAAACTGTGCAGGCGAGTTAGTGTCATCCAAAGTCGATAGTGTCGAGCTGTGGTGATTGAGCCCCTTGTCTTGCAGTTTGGGGCAGACGTACGGGATGCTGGGCATTAATGGTTTACTTCTGGGACTGTTGTCGAATCACCTTTCTTGGGCTGAGCTATGGGACGGAGATCCCCTTACGAGCTTGTTCGGGCTTCTTGACAGAGCATATATATGTATATACCTCGTACCAGTACCCACTCCTTGGTTTTTGGCTACTCTCCTTCCAGGAGAGGCAAAAACGCGCGGGGTATGCCACATGATTTCCGTGTCTAGCTTCTCATGGTTGGATGAGTCTACTCTCCTGTTATATGTAGTGAAGACTCGACGAGAAGTTCATCTTCTCACTGTTTCCTGCTCCTTGTGTCTGGATGAGTCTACCTTCTTTTCTATTGTTGGGTTGAGCTGGACTCTCTACTGTTACTCTAATGCACTCCTTGTTGTAAACCTTTACTTTTCCTTTTCGCTCTACTTCTCACCCTTCGGTACCTCCTTTGTTGCTCCTTTGAGCTTTCGGGGTATCCTACAGAGTATTTTTATACTCACCCCTTCTTGGGCTTTGCCCGCACTTGGTGTGCCCTTGCAGAAGATGGACAGGTTGTTTGTGACGTCTTAGGAGCTTAGGATCTTTGGAGCTTGGACCGCGTGCGGTGGTCGGAGTCGGGTTCCAGGTGGGGGACCCTTCCTGTTGTTTTCTTTTTTTTAAATTTTGTCGGGTTGTGGAACTTTTATGTTTGGGCGCGTGTTTTTCCCCATTCCTTTTCATTGTACCTTCATCTTTTACCTTGTACTGTTTAGAGGTCGATGCACATTTGTGGTATATATATAGCAGTTTCCTTTTTCTTTACTTGTCTTTTCTTTTACTCTGCACTTCTGCATTGAGTGTGTTTTGTGTGTGTGTACAGGTACTTAGGAAAAGGCCTCCTCGAGTTATTGTGCCTTCGACGGTGGTCGCCAGCCCCTGGCCTATGGAGGTTGTCTTGGGGTAGTTGCGGCTCGAGATCGGGTAGGGTCGGGTCGTGACAAAGTGGTATTAGAGGTGGTTCTTTCCTTGGGATGTTGTGCGGACGTACCTAAAAGAGGAATTGGTAGGGATATAGGGAAGCAGTGTTAATGTGTCTCGACAGTGGCTCTCAGGCCAGGGAGTCCAGTGATGGTGTGGCATCCGATGTATCCATTCACCGGGACCTTGATAACCCACTTGTCGACTCGGCATGCTAAGACACTTGTTGCAGGGAAATTTGCTTGTGCATCACATAGGAATGAGTCTTGACTGTCCTTCTTGAGTCATCTCCCCATCGATGTTGTTTTTGGTATATACATTATGCTCATCTGACCGCGACACTCCTTGATAATATTCAGGATGTATCTGCGAAGACAGCCAGCCATGATACCAGCCTTGGTTCGTGACGATGACCCTGTGAGGTACGAGGCCACAGTCCAGGACCCATCATGCGAGCCCTTTCTCTGGGTGGGCTGGTAGTAGCACCCCCACCTGTTGAGCGGCAGACAGTTTCAGAATAGTAGGTTGAGCTTGAGCGTAGGTTGAGCATGCTCCGTGAGTTCCAGCAGCAGATACCGTTGAGGTTCAGTGGTGAGCCAGACCCTCAGGCAGCAGAGGTTTGGCTCAAGTCAGTGGTTCGCCTTTTCAGGCTCATACAGATGCCAACAGATCAGAGAGTGGCTTTGGCAGCCACCCCTTATCGTGGATTAGCTTGGCGTTGGTGGAGTCTGGTGACTCAGTTTCTTGACGAGTCATCGCTTTCGTTGGGAGACTTTCAGTTGCTATTTCGTGAGGAGTTTTTCGCCTCATTCTTGCCCTATTTACGGATTTAGGAGCTCCTATAGTTTCAGTAGGGAGGGATGACGGTGGCCGAGTACCCAGCTAGTTTCGCAGACCGTGAACGCTTTTACCCGGACTTGGTCCATGAAGACAACTTCTGAGCGTGGAAGCATGAGCAGGGTCTCCGTCTGGAGATCCATGCTGTCATAGTACTCTTGGGCATTTCCACATATGTCGAGGTGCTAGAGCAGGCGCTGGTGCAGAGAGCTTCCCTTCACGTTTTGCGGTTGGTAGTGGCAGCACGCATGACAGAGCCGGGACATCTGCCGTAGCTAGCAGGAACCGGATGATAGAACCTTGATACAGGTGGCCTTCCCACTGCTGGTTTCGGAGACATGGTCATATACCACTGTGGAGAAAAGGCGCAGGGCCTCAGCCGAGGATGCCCTTTCGTGAGTAGATATCGGGTAGTGGTCGTACACCACAGTGGCGCCGGAGGGCACCAGGGTAGCCTAGAGAGCACCGGTGTTATGCTTGTGATGGGTGAAGTCACTTGGCACGAGACTGCCCGACCAGGCATGCGGAGAGTTTCAGGCAGGAAGCAGGTGCACAACCACGATAGAGGCAGCTCCGTGATCGGAGTAGTACCCAGAGAGGTGGTTCTAGCAGAGGAGAGGGGGGAGATATTGGTGGGGGACGACTTTACGAGATCTTTCAATCACCATTGGGTGGTCCACGTCAAGATCCGGGAGCCGACAGTTGGGACCACGGACAGCCACAGGCTTTGGATGTCTATTATCCTGTAGAGCATGAGGTGAAAGAGGTACGCCTTATAGCTCTTCTACTTTTTGCAGTAGAATTGTTAGGCTCTGTGTGTGAATGGCTTTTCTCTCTGCTCATTGTTTGAGGTGTTACCAGGGTGACGTAGGGCTTCGGGTGTAACCATGTGTTGGTAAGGAAAAAGGTTTGAGACCTTTTCCTTTAGTCGATGGTGTTGACTCCTTCGCTTTCGAGTGTGTAAGAGAGTCTTGGTTGAGATACATCGACTGTGAAATCTCGCGTAACCTGGTATCCTTGGGTGTTTCACCATATGGATATTCAGAAGGATGGATTCACCAGGCCTTGTTCTAGGTGCGGGCGGTTATTCTAGTCGCGACGTGTGACGTAGAGGTTCGACCGAGTAGATGAGTTACCCCTGAGGGCCTTTGGGCCATTTGAGACCGTCTAAAGGAATGGAGAGGTTGTCTACCGCCTCTCCCTAACCTCAAAGTCTAGAGTGGGTGAACGATGTTGGCAAGGGATGACCTAGTATGAACCGATCAATCCTTTGGTCTGTGTGTAGTGATGCAGAGCTGTGTGTGGATTCTTCTGGTTATGGGAAAGCTAGGTGTGGGCTTAGTACCCTGTTTTTCTCCCTAGTTTTTTCTTTTCGAGGATGAAAAGCTTGAAGGAGGGAATAATTTAAGAACCCGGTTTTTTCTATGAAAGAATTTGGAATATTCTTGATGATATTCTAGAGCAGCGCCTTCAGACGGCCTGTGATTCTGAGCCCCGGAGTGGCCGGAATTAAACATTAAGTGCGTTCACACTAGAAACACAAAATAAATGGGATAACTCCTAAATGGTGATCCGGATCAGAGATCCTATTATACTGATGGGTCCGGAATGGGGTGTTTACCCTAGGAACGACATAAAACTTGTCGGCACGGGACGTTTGGACCCCTCGCTCGCTTTTGGAACGTTAAACGGATAAATTAATTAATTAATTTATTCGTTTAATGTTGAAATGAAGGTATCTCTTAAACGGTGGCTCACATTGAAAAACCAAGGTCACCGTTGAGTCCGGAGCATGTCGTTTACCCTAGGAGCGGTATAAGGTTCGCGGGCGCGGGCCGTCTGTGAAAAATGACCCCATGGGCGTTTTCATAATTTGGCAGCCTCGGACGTTCAGTTTAATAACTTTTGAACTGGGTCTCACATTAATATTTTGAGACCGCCGTTGTGTTCATAGCATGGTTTTTGTCCGAGGGGAGGCTTAATCCCGACCCCGTCGGGAGTTCGGGTTTAGGCCGACGGGCGGGTTGTTAAGTGTTTTCTATTTAAACACTGAACCCACCCCCTCCCTTGTTTTCTCCTTCTTCTTCTATTGGACAGCGGCATGCGGAAGCTCCTCCATCCTCTCCTCCTCTACTCCGGTGAGGCGGCTTCAGCAAGGTGGTGGTTCGGCGAGCGAAGCTCCAGGCAATGCCCACGGGGTAGGATGTTGCGTTTTGAATATTTATTCCTGCACTTAACTTCAAACATGAATTTGCATGTTGAATTGCTGCCCGATATTCGATCCAGGCCCATAATCGCGTAGATATTGTCCCGAGCTTTCTGGAATGATATCCTTCTCAAATATTCAACCACGGGATCATTTCCAGTGGTCCTATGATGTTTTCCGGCCATGAGGCCGGTTTCTGGCCGGCTCCGGCTGCGGAGCGGCTCCAGGCAGCGGCTCCGGCAGGCGGCGGGCTCAGAGGCTGCGGAGGAGGCCGAACCCTCGGTTGGCCAGGTGGCATCTCGCTAGTGCGAGGTGGCTTGGCTCACAGGCTGAGGACACCAGCCGTGGGCGCCAGCAAGAGGGGACGGCCGGGGTCGCGCTATGCGACCCCGAGGCTGGACAGAGACCCGTGCGACGCGGGTCTCCGCGTGGAAGGCCGACCAGCCGTGTCGGCCGGTCGGTGGAAGAGCCGCCCATGAGGCGCGGGCGGGGTGACTTGCAGGAGGCGGTTGGGCCACAGTCCTAGTGGCCCGGCCGGAGCGGACCGGCTCGAGTGGGGCGGACCGTCCGGACCGGGCCGGTCCGGCCCAAGAGGGTCCCCTTTTCTTTTAAAATCCTCGGATGCCCGTATTTCAGTCTACGGGCGTCCGTTTTGTGCGTCGTCGACGGCAGCACAGACCTTGTGTTGAGGGGAACGCTTTGAGATGGTTTCAAGAATTTTTAATTCCCGATACGGGGGCCTTGATGGCGCGACACGTACGTCAAGGGGATTGATGTCATCCCGAGGGTTCTTGTTTTGATCGGCGCGGACGTGTTCGACGTCCGTTTTGAGCGTCGTCAGTGGCGTTGCGACCCTGGCACTAAGGTAGAGGTTTCTGGGGTGGTTTCAGGCATTGATACTAGATTTGAGGTGTGGTACCCACGGCCCGTCTTTCGAGTTGCGTGCAGCATTTCACGCCTTTCTCACCGGGCGTTTGTTCGGGGCGTGCGAGTAGTCGATTCTGGATGTTATTCCGAGGGGATTGCAATGGTGCAATCCACCCACCCTATTTCAGCATGATGGTGCGGGGCCCATGAGGGCCGTTTCGGCGTCGACGGTGATTTTCCATCTTTATCACCGGGCGACCATTTTGGACAAGTGAGTAGTCCATCTTGTGTTCTTTTTCGAGAGGATCACAACAGTGAGATCCGTTCGCTGACTTTCGGGACTGGGATGCGGGTCCCACATGGAACTGCTCGTGTGCAGTGAACCGGAATGCATATTTTTCTCCGGATATCCATTACACTCAAGTGATTAGTGCTTTTGACGTGTTTTCTCAAGGGGATCGCAATGGTGCGATGTGCTCGACTGTTTTCGGGGTCATGGCTCGGGATCATGGGGCGTCGTTCAGGCCTCAGGCAGTGTTTGTGACTTTTCTGTCGAATATCCGTTAGAGGCGAGTAACTAGTGGATATCGCGTTTCATTCCACGAGGATTTCAAATGTGTGTTCCATTTGGCTGTGCGGAGCCTCTTGCGCGATCATATTAAATGTGGAAGCATGGAAGGTGCTCTAGTGGTGGTTCGTCCTACCTTGTTTGTAGCGGACCCTTGGCGTGTGATCGCACACTCTTGGGAGAGTGATAAATGATTCACAAGATGTGGTTATCCATGCCTGGGCCTTTGAGGTGGAGTTGTTATGTTCACACCTTCGCATTGACGTTGGGGGCTGTGTGCATGTTAGCCCGTGGGATGGAGACATGGCATACTCTGGGAGTATGCGAGGATGATGGGAGGTACGTGTGGTTGTTCGTACCAGATAATGTTGGTGCGTTCAGTTGGGGTTGAGATGGGGCCACACGTTTGTGGGACCCACGTTGTCTGGGCCCCACGTTGTGTGGGCCCCACGTGAGTGTCAGGTTCTGCTTTACGTACATTGACCTCTCACAACATAGAGGGTCCCTCTATACTCATTTGTTTGACCAGCAGGGTGGAGTTTTTCCCCTGGCTCGGTGCTAGTTGGTTTGACCCGTAGGGTTGAGTGGTCTCCCCATGGTTTCATTCTCAATGGTTCGGCGGGTAGCGGTGCTAGAGACACCCAGTGATGGAGCAGGTGCTGAGCCTCTTTGTGGTGAGTTGTTCTGGAGTTGGGTGGTTGCGCGATTCCCACTCCGTGTTCGGTTGTCTAGTGTTGTACCCTCTAGTAGAGATGGCCAGGGCAGTTCTGATTTTTACCCTCCAGCGAGGCTGGGCAGTGGGTTACTCATCGACTTCTAGGGTTTACCCTCCAGCAGAGACTGGGCAGTGGGTCACCCAACGCACTTAGGGTCTACCCTCCAGCAAAGACTGGGTTGTGGGTCACCCGATGCATATAGGGTCTACCCACCAGCAGAGACTGGGCAGTGGGTCACCCGATGACCTCTTAGGGTCTACCCTCCAGTAGGGCTGGGCAGTGGGTCTCCCGTCGTCTAGTTCCAGGTATACCCTATAGCAAGGCTGGGCAGTGGGTCGCATGTCGACATATTCAAGGTCTACCCTCCAGCGGGGTTGGGCAGTGGGTCACCTGATGATGTATTGAGGTCTACCCTCCAGCAGGGCTGGGTAGTGGGTCGCCTAATGGTGTATTGAGGTCTACCCTCCAGTGAGGCTGGGCAGTGGGTCACCTGATGATGTATTAAGGTCTACCCTCCAACGAGACTGGGCAGTGGGTCGCCTGATGATTTATTGAGGTCTACCATCCAGTGAGGATGGGCAGTGGGTCGCCTGATGATTTATTGAGGTCTAACCTCCAGCGAGGCTGGGCAGTGGGTCGCCTGATGATGTATTGGGGTCTACCCTCCAGCGAGGCTGGGCAGTGGGTCGCCTATTGGGAATCCAGACTCAGTCCTTTCTACTAGGCTAGTATGTGGCTTTCCTCCGTGACCACCAGAGCGGGACCCTTGGTTGTACGGGTCAGTGTTGGAACGACTTTGAATTTGAGAATACCTCTCAACTACGGGGCAGTGACTATTTTTGGTTGACGTTCGCCCTGAACTCTCAAGTACGAGGAGCACATTCCCCCACTGAGATTCATCCTTGTGACATGACTTAAAACTGTTCGGGCGAGTCAGTGACGTCCAAAGTGGATAGTGTCGAGGTGCGATGATTGATCCCCTTGGATTGCGGTTTGGGGAAGACGTACGGGATGCTGGGCATCGATGGTTTACTTCTGGGACTTTTGTCGACTCACCTTTATTGGGCTGAGCTACGGGACGGAGATCCCCTTATGAGCTTGTTCGGGCTTCTTGACAGAGCATATATATGTATATACCTCGTACCAGTACCCACTCCTTGGGTTTTGGCTACTCTCCTTACAGGAGAGACGAAGACGCACGGGGTATGCCACGTGCTTTCCGTGTCTAGCTTCTCGTGGTTGGACGAGTCTATTATCCTACTATAGGTAGTGAAGACTCGACGAGAAGTTCATCTTCTCACCGTTTCCTGCTCCTTGTGTCTGGACGATTCTACCTTCTTCCCTCTTGTTGGGTTGATCTGGACTCTTTACTGTTACTCTACGTCACTCCTTGTTGTACACCTTTACTTTTTCTGTTCGCTCTACTTCTCAGCCTTCGGTACCTCCTTTGTTGCTCCCTCGAGCCTTTGGGTTATCCTACTGAGTATTTTTATACTCACCCCTACTTGGGCTTTTCCCGCACTTCGTGTGCCCTTGTAGACGACAGACAGGTTTGTCGTGACATTAGAGGATCTTAGGAGCTTGGGAGCTTGGACTGCGTGTGGTGGTCGGAGATGGGTTCCAGGCGGGGGACCCTTCCAAATGTTTTCTTTTGTTTACCTGTTGCCGGGTTGTGGCACTTTTCTGGTTGGGTGCGTGTTTTCCCCTTTCCTTTTGAGTGTACCATCAGATTTTACCTTGTATTGTTTAGAGTTCGATGCACATTTGTGGTATATATATAGCAGTTTCCCTTTTATTTACTTGTCTTTTCTTTTACTCTGCACTTCTGCATTGAGTGTGTTGCGTGTGTGTTTGTACAGGTACATAGGAAAAGGCCTCCCTGAGTTATTGTGCCTTCGGTGCTGGTCGCCAGCCCCTGGCATATGGAGGCAGGCTTGGGGTAGTTGCAGCTCGAGCCTGTGTAGGGTCGGGTCATGACATTGTAGGTCAGGATTGTTCCTACTAGCTTGAGGTTTATCAGGAGTTGTTTGGGCTTCATGGTTATTATCGTCTATACGTTTCTTTTAGTAATTTGATTTTTCATTTAAGTTTTATTAGTTCTCTGATGTCATTACATATGTAAACTTAGATTTTCTTTAATATTATAGTCTGATAAGGATTTGGTCGGTGTTTGTCTTATCTCACTCTTTCGCATGTTTTCTCTTAGAGGGTAATGTCTCCCATCTGTGTGTTGATAATACCCTCAGTACTAGTCAATAACCCAGGACCTACTGAAGGAAGGAATTAAGTGTCACTATCTTTATCCTTCCATTTCTATCCCTTGAAGGATAGAATTTTTGTGGAGGGGGTCCCAACAATATGTTTGAATTAGTGGGAGGGTGAGTGCCTTTTTATAGTGGAGAAGTTTCATTATTGTAAATTTCTGAAAAGGGAATTTCATCCATGTTTTTCCAGGTTGATTGGCTTCAATAATGAATCATATTATATAAAAGGGAATATAGTGTTGAAATATGTCCATCCAATGGATTTTTTTAAAATTTTCAGAGTCATTTTGAGCCTTAATTTTATGTTTTGTTCCTTTCTTAAACTAACTTTTATATTAAGCGCTTTAATTAATTTTAATCAATTTAACTAATATTTTTTGGAAAGAACTATGTTGAACCTGTTATACATTATAAATTATTCTAATTCCAAATATGTAATTAATTTTTTTAAAATTCCAACTACATAAGTGGCATAAATTAATTTAAATTAAATCCCGTTAATGGGAAGATAAGGTGAGTTTTTAATGCAAAAATGTTCAAAAGATTGAAATTTTTTTATATCAAAAATAAAAGTGAATTTGATTCCAAATATATAAATTGTATTAATTTATGTATATTTGATCTAATTAATGATTAAAACCAATAAAAAATATAATTTACCCTTATAATGAAAATTTATGACAAAACAGTTATGGATTAAAATTCCGTATTTTTTAATACACCTCAAAAAATGAAATACCACATAAATATATAAACCACATAACCTCAAGAAAATTTTTTTGTTCCAATTTTAAAAATATTTCTTATTTTGAAATAAAAAAAATATTAATGGGTGAAAAATTTATTTAAAATATCTTCTTCATTAAAAGGTGGTAAAATTTTCTTTTTTGAAAAATACAATTTTTAAGCATAAAATATGATTTATTCCTATCTTATGCTTATCAAAACTATTAGATAAATATAAAAAAAATATTATATTGAATATAATATATATATATTTATATTTATATTTATTTATTTAATATCATTCACTTATTGTAAGTAATCTAATTTATTAGGATAGAACACCTTTGTAAGCATAAAAACATTTCCTTTATATTCAATTGTTTTTTATATTTATTTATAATTAATTGGTAACCTATGAATTCATTTTATATTTTTGTAAAAAATATATTTTCATAATTTAGTTAATATTATTAATTAACTCTAATTTTAAATCTTGGTTATATATTATTAGATTAAATAATAATGTTTTAATTATATATTTTTGTTTAATAAAACTTGGTCTTCCGCACGACACAGGTAATCGAAGAAAGTCATTATTGTGTGTAATGAAAGCTAACCTAGTATCATGTGAATCAAAATATATATAATAGATTGAATTTATTTAAAATAGTAAATATATTTTAAAGTATCGGGTTATAATATTTCCTTACATGCTTAGTATCATGTTTCAAACATGTTATTTAATAAAATGTTCATACTTTATAATTTCAGGGTGTTAGATTCTATCCAATATATATAAATTACATCTTCGCAATTTAATATCCATATTAGAAATATATTGTTTGAAATTTTAAATTTCATTTTTGGAAATTCCACATCATGAGAATAGTAAATAAAATATCCTCTTAATAATAGGGTGTGATAAGTATAAATATTACATGGAATAACAAAAACTAGGTTTCTATAAAGGAGAACATTAGTGGAAAGTAAAAAAATAGGGACTTTGAGGAAGAGTGAACATATTTATTCGGAGTGATTGGGGTCACTGATCACAAACAAGTGAATGATATATGTAAATTTTAGGGAATCAATCCATAAATCTGTGATGATTTAAAAGACCACCAGTTTAACAAAAACTAATGTATAATGACAATTTTTTTAAGACCTTATCCTAATGTTGAGGAATTATATAGTTTTCGAATAATATAATTAATATATGTACATGATATGTTTCAATTTCATAAAAACAATTTCATCTTTGGGTTGTTATTATGTCAATTTATAATTCATCCCATACACCAAGAAATTGATATCCTATAAAGAACCCCTTTTAAGCACAAACGTTTTCTTTAGAAGATTGTAATACCCATAATAATGTAATTATATTTTTCTCTAACTATTTTACAACACCAATATGGTTAATACATTAATATATAAATCTCTAAACCGATACTACTAGTTTAACATTAATATTTAAAAAAACTTATTTAACAGAATTTAATTACACATTAACTAAGACATCGTGTAGGCCAGTGGTAGGGGTGGGACCCTTATCGTCCTTTAGTCATGGGTCTAAGACCCACAACCATTCTATATTTGATGTTTTCAGTCATATCATGATGGTTTTTCGTTTTCTAAACTATATTAATATAACTTCCCCGGTAAATTTTATGGACATCATTGAAATTTAATCATTAAATAGCCTTTTGACTACAGTTTTCAACTCAACACCAATGGATAAATACTTTATCCATTTATTTCCACATAAGGACTTCATTAGTCTAGAGTTTATTTCTAGGAAGAGGGAATTGACTTGGATAATTCCAATTTTTTCCAAATTTAAGTCAATAAACTCTAAATGAATTCTTACGATGAATTTTATTTTCTTCTATTATACTCTTCATTTTTTCTTAGAAATTATTTTCTTTATGCACTAATTTTTAAAATATAATGAATATCTTAGTTCCATTAAGACACTTTCCTATGTGTATCCTTTCACATTTCATATAGGGTGGAAATTGAGTGCTTTTTTCTCCATGGCATCCACCCCTAAACTCTTATAAAACTATATCCTTCTCTTGTTTGGTGAGTATGGGTGTTGGTTAAGGTATATTTTCTTAATCATATTTCAGGAAAATTTATTAGGCATGAAAATTATATATTTCACTCATATCAACATCCCATTTTTTCTCATTTTTATAGTAATTTCATTCATATTCAATGTTAACATAACTCCTTATGGTTCAAACCATTGATTTAGACCATAATGTGTAGTGTGAGTAAAAATTGTCAAAGTGGGAAAAATTTATAATCATTTATAGGATATGTAAA
Source organism: Viscum album (assembly GCA_963277665.1). Classification (NCBI taxonomy): domain Eukaryota; kingdom Viridiplantae; phylum Streptophyta; class Magnoliopsida; order Santalales; family Viscaceae; genus Viscum; species Viscum album. Next base: position 441,300,191 of record OY728158.1, read on the forward strand.
TAATGAAACCTTATTTTAAATATAACACACATTAATTCTAGTTTAAGTTAATTATTTTCATTTTAAATTCCAATCCATCATAATGGTTTGTATAGAAAATGTTTATTATTGTAATAATATCCCCCAAGAATGTCTAACCAAGAGTTCATTAAGGCCCTTTGTTGTGAACCAGGTGACACTCAATTAAGGCCCAAGACACCTTTCCAGATTTGTTACCCCTAGGTACATCTATTCTAAAACCACCTCCACTTGTATTATCCATACATGGATGTATTTCTAGGAATATGAACATAATATCTACCTTTCCAAAAGTATAGGATATTATTCTATGTTTTCCACAAATTCTAACTTTTTTATATGGTCCACAATCTATATTTTCTAAAATATATTTTCTAAGGATTTTATTAAACTTCCTATGAAACCAAAAGTACTGACCAAACCCCAGTAATTATGAATCATGTTTCTATAACCATTACATTTTCATGATTAAAAGGAATCAAAATCCAAAGGACCAAAAGTTTTACAGTTTTGGAGAACAATATTACATACTTGAGACCCATTTTAGATTAGGAAATAGAAAATGATACATAATACATAAAAAAATAATAAACTACACCCTTGAAAATGAATTCAAATATATTTTCTTTATAACCTACGAAAATGAAAAAAATAAGGGTGAGCTGGGTAAGTACAACAATAGAAATAATGAATCAATGAGAATAATAAATCTGGATAGGTATGTAACTAAGAAGAAATATAATGTAATAAATAACAAATAAGGTAGTGAGTAAACAATATGAAAATGTAAATAACTAAATACACATTCTATTTAATCAATAAACTAATAATGAAGTGTACCTATATATTTTTTCATAGTAAAAATAATTTAGATAATAATAACTCAAATTATTTCAATGCTAAAATATTGGGAGTTATGTTAACCAGGAACGTGAAATAATTACCCTAAAAACCTTTCACAGTATAGTTTAAAAAATAATGTGTATAAACTATTTTTCGTTTCCCAACCATAACTCTTATATCAAGACATTTCAGAAGATAGTTTAAAATATTCTTGTAAAAAACACCCAGGGTTTTATCCAACTGAATTCATCCTATGAGACTACTGATTCATAGAGGGTTGTTAATTAACCAATCCCCAACCCATATAGTGCATTTCATAAGCATTACTCAAATATCTATTAATAAATTTAATTAATGAACAAAATTCCTTGTCAAATATCTGTATTGAAGAAAATATATGGATTTATCAATAATTACCTAGTTAATCAAATAACTATCAATGTTAACACCTTATGTTAAATGGAATAAATTTTAAGAAAATATACTAATATAAATAATCATTGTGATGTAAAAGGAATCACAATGTTTTGAGGAGGTGGTAGTCTACAATTCTAAGAATGACATTATCACTTTTTTAGTGAGTAAAAAGGTAATAATGAAAATGATATATTATATTTATAAAATAGTAATTATGTCATGAATATCATATATATTTCTTTTATTATGCATATTTTTAATTAACTACATCCTTAATACATTCCATGTAACGTGAAAATGTATCAGGTCTCTTTCAGGAGGCGGTATCCACATATCCACAAACAATGTTTATGTATTGATAAAAAATGGGAATCATTAAGGTATATGTTATAAAAAAATTAAAAATAATTAATAAAATATAAATATAATATATATAATATATAAATATTTTTCCATCATAATTACCAACCATGAGAGGTGGTAAAGGAAAAAAATGAATGATATCGCTTTGTGAGACGGTAGTTCACTGAACACACAAATGATATATTTGTAACACATTTGATGGAAGTTTATCTTGGTGTATGTGTAAACAATTACATGAAAAATTATAATTATATTATTATAATTTTATTATTATAATTATATTATTATATAACCATGTAATAAGTATAATTTATTTAGTGGATAAATAAATAAAACTAAAGTGATCGTTGAAGAATATGGCCTCTTATTTGGGTAACTCTTCTTTGATTATACCAAAATACTTCCTTCATTTTCATTCATCCCAAAGTGAGTATTATAGTATTATGGAATGTATTTTGGGAGATTAATTGGAATGATTTAGGGTGATCCAATATTCTTGATATGTGTGAATAAATGGGAGGGTTGAGTTCCTTTTTATAGTGGAGGAGGAGGGGCATTCTTGTAAATTTTATAAAAGGGAATTCCACCAAGTTTTTTCCATGTCACATTTATCCAATAATGAGAAGAATTTGAGAAACAAGATTGTTGTGTTGATACATGTCCTTAAAATGGTTTTTGGATAAGATTCCAGGTCATTTTGGAACTTAAGACTAATGTTTAGTCCCTTGTTATCCTATTTTATTCTTATTAATCTCTTAATTAATTTTAATCACTTTCGCTAATAATTTTGGTCAAAAATTAAGTTGACCTTGTTAGACATTATAAATATTTATGATTCCAATTATTAAATTAAGTTTACCAAATTCAAATCACAGAATTGAAAGAAATGTATTTAAATTTAATCATATAGAAAGGATTACAAAGCAAGTTTTTATAGAAAAAATGTTCAAATGTTTAAAATGTTTTTATATCCAATTTTATGGTGAAATTTCATAAAATGAAATAAATTGGTTTAAGTAATTTATTATTTATCTAATTAATCTTTAAAACCAATATAAATATATTTTATCCTTATAAATATATTTGATAAAAAAATTTAATTTAAAATTTGGTATTTTTCACAATTCATCAAAAAATGAAACCTCGTAGAAAAATAGAAAAAAAAATCACCATCAGCTAATTTTTATGTTCCAATTTAAAAAATGAAGTTTATTTTGACTTATAAACTTTATAAAAGTTCCATAAATTGGATTTAAAATAGGTTCACCATTAAATGGCAGTAAAATTTCATTTTTTTTAAAATTATAATATTTAAGCACAAAACTACACTTTTTTTCTTGTCTTATTATTATCAAACCTATTGAATGAATTTAAAGAATATTTTATTTAATATTATATATATATATTTATTTATTATAATTCACTAATAGTTTAAAATTTTATTTAATATGATAAAAAACATTTGTTATCATGAAAACATTTCGATTATATTCCATTGGTTTTTAAATTAAATTATAATTAATTTGTAACATGTGATTTCATTTTATTAATTTATATACCATATATTTTAATAAGTTGTATAGTACTATTCAAAACCTCTATTTTGATGGATTGTTTATATTATATTATATTAAATAATAATTTCTTAATAATATAGTTTTGTTCGGTTTAACTCGGTCTTGCATGTAATGCAAGTCATCGAAGAACGTTGTTGTAGTGTGTAATGAAAGATAACCCAGTATCAAGTGAATTTAAATCTATATCATAGAATAAATTTATTTAAATCATTAAATATAGCGTAAAGTCTTGGTATATTATATTCCATTATCTGTGTTGTTTCAATTTATATACACGCTATCGATACAATGTTCTTACTTTAGACTTTTTGGGAATTAAAAATTTAAAACCCATATTATTCAAAATGGAATTAATCTACACAATCATGGAATTATACCCAATTTTGGAAACTTTATAAATAGAGTGATATAAAAAATATTTAGTAATATTTTTTTCTCTAATATTGTATTCATGTTCCTACAGGAACACTATATAATCACTATAAATTTATCACCTTCCAATACTTATATAAAATTTCCAAGTTTAACCATTATTTTTTAGATAAAACAATGATTACAATGGATAATAAAGTGATTTTTATTCAAGAACCACCTGATCCATTGGATGGTCCTTAAAAGTTTTTGAATTGAAATTTCATCATAAATCACTTGATAAACAAGGAGTGTGATGAGGATTTATCAATCAATAAATTGATATATATATATATATATAATATTATAAATTATATTTAACATAAATATTTGTAATTATATTTCTCCAAATAAACAAAAAAATATATTTTCATTTTTTTATTCAATAACTTTACATTTCAATCAAAGATAAAAATTATTTCCAATAAACCTTTTGACAAATAAAAATACATAACCATTTCTGGTGTTTGGATTGAAATTAGTCTTTTATGGGTTATAAACTCACTCTTCTGAATGACAACCACAAATACAGACTTATAAAAATCTGAACTTCCAGCCTTTATGAAAGTACGAAGGAATTTGTTTATAGAATTTACTGCAACCTAGTTCAAAATGTATGATTTCATTTTAAGTTAATTAGTTCACAAAAATTTATGTAACTTAGAGTTACTAAAAAAATCCTACCAAGTCAATTATTGTTCTTTTTCGGCAGTAATATATATAGCATTTTTTGGTGGTTAACATGGCATTGTTTATTGAAATCTTATTCAATTTTCATAAATAAACATTTCAAATAGACTATGTAATTATCTATCATTATTTTATCTCCCATAAAATTCCACACATCAATATAATCTCAACATCCAAATTTTCTCATCTCATGTTTTCTCTTCATTATTCATAAAAACATTAAATGTGTCAAGTTGTTCATTTTTATTATAAATAAATCATATATATATGTCAAGAATATTCATAGATGAATAAAATAGAGATTATGTGGTCATGTATATCAATGTATTATAATTATATATATTTTTGTAATATTTATGATATAGTTAAACTTCTATAACTACCTTTATATTATTTATTGGGTTTCATCTTCTAATTGAAGTATACACATAATTTAAATTAGTAAAATTAATTATATTATTTACCTTATACCGAAGAAATATTTGAGTCATTTATTTGAAGATATGATATAATCATTGATTCCATAACATAGAATAATTTTCATTTGTGATGCTTCTTTTAATAATAGTATGAATATGCATGTTATCATTGAATTTCAAATAAATAGATAAAACACCATTCGTTAATGTTCCATGTCTAATGATTTCATTTTGATATATTAATGAAAAAATAGTATTACACTAACAACATGTAAATATCAATGGTAAAAGTATGGATATTAAAATAATGTTCCAAGAAAAATTTATAATATATAAGTGCTTTTTTATATACAGTAAATTGAGTTCACAATACTAGAATACATGCCCCCGGGGATTCCACATGTAAGCACATCCTATTTTTTGAGTATTTCCCAGACTCACTTCCCACTAGTTTACTTATTTTTTTAATACCCTAATAATTAGAGGTAGAATAATAATCAACCCACAAAGTGTGACAAATTTTATCTCACATATTTGATTAATAACAAACTAAATAGATCTAAATACTTTTCTATTGAATCCATTTATGAGAATATCCTTTTACATTATAGAATAAACAAAGTTTTCCATTTTAAATATTTGGTGGGGGTATAAATTTCTCTTTCCTCATCCTATTCAATTGAAATTAATGATTATAATGTTAGTAGTTCATTATAATCATGGAATTATCTTCAAATTCTACCATAATAATTTCCTTTTCATGAAAACACATTTCAATTTATTCATTGATAAATGATTTATAATTATATGTGTTATAAGAGAATTTAAATATACTATATTTCTGAGGAATAGTATTGAGATTGTAATACACCATAAACTACTCAGATATGTCAAACTCAAGATTCATATGTCGATCCACTATTCCTACCATCAGCATGATATGCTCATGCACACCGTTTGTGGTGGTGAGTCTCATAAATTAGAACTTCATGACTAATGTTATTTATAAATCTTTTTTTGAATAGAAAAACATATCTTCTATAGGTTCTATATATTCATGAATGTTACTATTTTCACTGACTAAACCAGGAATATTAGAATAATATATATTTTTTATGAACATTATAGTGATATATTTTAACCTCAACCAAAGTTTGTAAAATTTATATCACAATGAGTGATATCATTTTTAATTTTATGTTGATTTTCTATCCTAATAGAATAATCAATATCCACCAATTAAAAATGATGGGAAAATATATCTTTAAAAAATTTATAATTATTCTTCTATATTTCAAAAGTTCTGCAAAACAATAATATAACACCGTATGTTATTACTGAAAAATATATTCATGCTTATACGTCCTAATTGCATGATTTGTGTACTATATCATGTCAAAATGAATAAAAAGTATATAAACTTTGTGAGTTCAAAATCATAAATTTAAAAGGTTCATAAAATTATTTAATTGTTTTCAATTACTATACTAATTAATCAGTCCATGAATTATAATTTGATAATTTAATAAACCATATGAAAAAAATATTAAAACTTTATATTCATAATCCATGTGGGTAAATTATGAAAATAAAATATGATAATTCATTATATAAAAATTAAATAATAATTATTATGGGATGAAATTTATAATTATGTTCATATATATATTTTCTTGCGGTTTAATAATTATTTAAAATCATAAATGTGGCGTAAAACCCCAATTTTAATAAAATTTACAAAAATCACAGATTAGTAAATATAAAAATAATAATGTTTAATATTATATAAATATCCTTAATATTGTTTCCCTAGAATTAATCTATAATACGAATAAACTTGATCTCTTATTTGTTGAATTTGAATCATCCTTAGTCATTAATGCTTTATTAGGACTATCTTCAAGCCATTAGGGTAAACCATTTTATATCTGACCTTATAGAAACAATCTTAATTAGTATGTTGAGTTTATTCCAAACTAGTGCGATGGAAATATACTGGCTGATATTACTTCTTAAAAAGGATATTAGGTGGATTTTTTTTATTATTCTTTTAGAATTGGGTCTCTTCCTTTGGACTTAATAAATATTGCCCGAGGGGATGCCCTTAGACATCACCACTTAAATACTCTTTGACATTTCTTCTTTAATTTTAATTATTTTGAACAAAAAATTAAATTTTCAGATAGTCATCCCAAATACATTCATGTATATAAATAAATGATAAAAATTAATGGATTCAATTAATACCAAATAATTAAAAAATACATTGATACAAATAAATTAATGTCATAATTCTATACACTTTTTCCTTCTTAAATCTTTCAAATTTATATTAAAATTAGATATTTAAATTTTTAACAAATATAAAAGTTGGATAAACCAATTTTATATTGATAAATATTATTTTAGTATGAATATATCAATAAGATGATGTAAAATAGATAATTATTCATCTACAAACCCAAAAATATGAAATATTTTCTTTTCAAAATAGAGCATTTATTGCTTTTATCACAAGGATGAGGTATATATAGCTATGGTAAAAAGTATATTTTATTAAATTAATACCATAAGTTATTAATTTATTTATTTGTGAATAAATGGTGACATGCCTCCATCTATTAGATAAAAACATAGAAAATAAGAATCAAAAAATGAATTCCTTATACACACTACACATGAGATATATTTGGTGTATTGTTCACTTAAATTCACAAGGTTAAAGGGTTTAATATTTATCTAGGTTTCTTTCATCAAGTACCCACACCAAATATCTCCATTTAAAAATAGAGCTAATTCAGGGGTTATTTATTAATATAAAAATAATTAATTTCATAGACTAAAAATTATAATGTTATCTTAATTGGGAAAAAATAATTGACATGAAACAATTAATTATATTATAGATAATGTGATGGATGGTTTATTCTATATTTATGTAAATATTTATAAAGGATGATAATATCATTACTTAAATATTGAATATTATATGTATACTACCTTAATTATGGTCAATGAATTGTTTCAAAAAAAATATTGTTGAATGTAGACCGCTTTAGAGTTATTTTATGCATTGAAATTAATGGAGACTGAGCTTTTCCTACATGTATTTTTGTTTCAATTTGTCATTTTAATTTCATATTTTGACGAGTATTGGTCCTCTATTTTATTATAGGTTATGTATGATAGTGGTGGATAAATATAGGAGAAGTTATAAACTAAATGTTCAGTTTAGTTTTTTATAAAGGATGAGTCCATATTCTAGGGTTTGGATTTAAGTTCACTGCAAATCTCTTTAAATTTCATAACTATGTCAACATCCATGAAAATAGTATTTATAATAAATAATTGGGAGGTTAGAATTGGATAATTCAACTAAAACATGTAATTATAGGTTTACTGTATTTTCTAAGTTACGTGATATATTTTATGAAAATAGGGACACATAGTCTGATGTTGTTATAAAAATTATATTTTTCATTATAAAATTTAATTGCAACATAATTTTGATGAGAATTATGTTTATTGTATAATAAGAAGCTTCAGGAAATCTATCTAGTTCCAAAAATTTATTATAACTCTCATTCAAGTTTATATGGATGGTTTTTTTTTTTGAAATACCTTGGAGGGGCATATTAACTCAATGATAATGGATGTAAAAGAGAACATGAATATAATGTGGGAAAATGTTTTATATATAGGTAGAGTTAATAACTATAGATAGAAGGGAGATACTTCTAGTTGTCCTAGAAGAGGATTTTTAGTCAAGATAGGGATCTAATTTTTAATATATGTTGGGGAAACTCTATCCCACTTCTTCTTAATTTATTTTAATCTTCATCTTTAATGAAATTCTTCAATATAAAAGGTTTCTATTTGGAAACTTTTGTTAGTGTAGAATATGTCTAGGGTAGACTTTATATAGTGAGTTGATATTGTATTTAATTTTAAAAAAATATATATATTATTCATTTTTTTGAATCATTCATTTTTTTCTTATTTATTAGGTAATTATTTTTAAGGAATTTTCAATAATTAATATATAATAATTATGTAATTTGTTAAGATTTCTTAAGAATAATTCTATTCATGTAAATCTAGTCACTAATCTATATTGACTACTATAAAAGAGTTTAAAATATTAAATATTTTAACATTATATATCCAAATATGGTAGACCCACATTATTTTCATGTTTTTGTACTAATTAATCACTAGAGAAAAATAAATAACCACAGGAATAAATAGACTATATTAACCTTTATTGATATAAATTTTTAATTAATATATTGTTACTTTATAATTTATTTTTCATAAAAATAAATAAAATATTTTAAAATCTATAATAATATTGATTCCCTTAGTTTTAAAATTGTATGTTAATTTTTTTTGGATCAATAATGATTTATTTTTTTCTTTAGTACCCATCCAATCATAACTATTTGCCCACACTGAAAACTGATTCACATTTCACTTCAATTATTTCATCAATTCTCTATGATCATTTATGTTGAGCTAGAAATTATTTTATTTTCTATTAAAATTTATAAATGTATGTTAAAATACACATATTCCTTCTCAATATTTATGTTCTATAGAAATTATTCTTATTAATTTTATGATTTTATAAAATAAATAAATTTTTTTGTGTTGGAGTGATAGAATTAGAAAAAAATTTAGCTCAATTACTAGATAATGAAACATATGTCTTAGGATATTAAAAGTATTATAAAAATAAAAAAATATAAACCTAAAAAAATAACACTAAAATATTAATTTTCTACTATTTTCATAATGAAAAATCACATGTTTTGTAATCTAAAAAAGAAAAACATTACTTATAAACTGGAAAAACATTCTATTGTTAATTTTTATCAAGAGATAAAAATATTAAAACAACTTTATATTTTTTTTAAAATCCTATGTTAGGAAACTTATTTTCACTAAAAGTAGTTTAATTAAATTTATTTTGGTGATAAAAGAAATCTAAATAAATTGAACATAAAAAAACCCTTTTTGGTACTCATATAATTTATTTTTAAGTCCTATTATATGTTTGTTTACATCCATTTCTATATTTTTTTACTAAATTTGGATAATTATTTTTCTTGTTTTCTTTTATTATTTGATGTAGGATTTTATAAATGAAATATATTATAGGTATTTGAACTAGAATTATGAGTTGATGTATTCTTATATTTATTTTCTATAATAATCTAATGGATACTTAAAATAGATTTATTTTCCCTTTATTATAGACTTCTATATTAATTCTCCAAAATTTATATTATAAATAATGGGTGTAAATGAGCTGAGAGTGTTGTGTTTTAACCCAATCTGGAAAAAATACTAGTAATTTATTCTTCCATATATATTAAAGAATTTTTTTCATTAGATAAATATACAATGATTTTTTATTGAAACACTATCTATAAATGTAGAGTAGGTAACATAGTAATCAATAATCAGTTTCATATATATTAAGGCTACATTATTTTTTAGGCCTATGAATGGTTTAATGGATTGAAAATGTTGTTTATAAATCCCCCTGCCAATATGCACTTATCGATGGGATCCTTTTAAGAGATTCTCATCTCATTCTATCAAATTAAAATTTATAAAACTAAAAATGGAAACAATGATCAAAAATAAAATATGAAATAATGGAAATTTACAACCCACACCCATTAAAAAATGAATCCAAAATCTTAGAGAATATAATTGATTCAAATGAATAAATGTAACGATTTTTTTAGATCTGATGGTATTGTAAAATATAATTATTTTTAAAAATAGTATTAATAATTTAGGTCTTAAACTAGAAATCTATGTGTAAACTATATTACATCTCTATATTATGATACATATATTGGGAATAATGTATGTTTTGTTAGTTGTAGGATTATATTAAAATGTTTTTTTCAAACCTTGATATATCTAAATATCACACAAAGAAAATTTATATAGGTTATTAGGTCATAAAAGAGGGTATATTTTATCCATTATCCTATAATTACAATCTTGGGTGTAGGTATGATCCAACTATATCTCAAAAATACAAGTGGAGTGACACCCCTAACACCCACTTATAGTTCTTGATATGGATCTAAAAACACTTTATTTTAAAGAATTATTCAATTCAATGATATAAGAACCAAGATAAAGAAAAATTTATTTTATATAAATTTTATAAGTCAAAAATCATATCTGATAAAAACTCACAAAATCCCATGAACATAAGGATTAGGGTTAGTGAAGATTAACTACATCATAAACTAATATTATAATTAATCTTAATATTTCTATAAAATTTAACCACACTACATACCCTTCATAACTTACCATATGTTAAAATAATCATCATAATTGAGGGAATGAAAATAAAATAAAGGGGTTATCTTATGTTCTCAATAAATAAAAATACACTCTAATATATAATCGAGGGTTATATTATCAACATATAAAAAACATGAGAATAAGAGAAATATCATATTAAAAAGAACATGGGAAAATATGAATTCTCGAAAAGTTGTGATATAAGGACATATATTCTAAAATTAACAAGAATATACCATTGAACAATAGTACAAAAACATGAGATAATAAACATGATATAAGGTTAATAATCATAGGCATTTGACCAAAATATTTTTCATGAAATAATGAGGAACTAAAAATAAAATATAAACATATAAAATTCATTGAAAAAAGATATGTACATCACATTCTTGAAAAAAACATGTGAAAAAAGATATCAACATCTTATTCACAAATAAACTTGTAAACATATCCAACTGCATCATGTCCACACAAAAATATCTGTGAACAATTCAATTTGTATCACGTTCATGAAATAACATATTAAAAAAATACCTATATCCTTTTCTCACAATAAAGACGTGAATAAATCCATATGCATCATATTCCTGAATAAAATAAGTTACAAAAAAATTAAATCATGTTCAAATAAATATTTGTAGAAAATCATATTGTATCACAATTATCAAAAAACTTGTGAATATATCCATCCACCTCATGGCCACACAACAAGAAAGAGAACTAATCTATATGCATTATGTTCATGTGGAAACACGTGAACAAATATACCTATGACATGTTCAAAAAATAATATTATGAAAAAATAAATCAATATAATGTGAATAAAACATATATATGAACAAATATAAAAACATAAATTAAACAAAACAAACCCATGAACAATGATATCTTCATCATGTTCATTCAATAATTATACAACTCATGTCTTATTAATACTTAATAAATGAATTATTGGGTCATATAGGACCCCAACCATAATCAATTTTACTTATTTCTTCTATAAGATATCAATAATTCATCATGTCATGAAAATAAAAGTAATTAAAATGGGTTTCATATCATTTAAAAATAGTATTATATAATTTGATATCAATATTAGATCTACTGATACCAAAACATGAATCATAAAAAGGGAGTATTTCATATTATAATCTATAATTTCAGTCCTAAAACAAAAATCCATATGAGATAAATCTCATATTTTTGAGATAAAAATAATGGAACATGTAAAAGAATCATTACTTGAAATTTCTTAACATTATCATAAACAAATATATTATTCATCACATTAAAAATATCACTTTTGATAAATTTAAAATGAATTAAATTTTAAATCCATTATAATGGTGTAATAGATTCAAAAAAAATTAGTGAATTTTTTAAAAAAAAAATTACTTTTTAAATGTATAATCAATTACATAGCCTTTAAAAGATATAATAGTTTAAAAAAGGTAAAGTGATAACATATTCAAAAACAATTACATTTAAATATAATATATAATATTGGATCCTTCAAAAACATATAAATGTTATCTTTAATAACGTGTAGTGGAAAATAAAATGTGTTATATTTAAAGGTAATCCTTTTTAAATATTTTAAAACACCTTTATTGGAAATAGATATCATAAATATACATAATAAAACATCCTTTAAAAAATAGGAAAACTAAAAAATTATGGTCATTTTTAAAATTTCATAATTATGTTTCTAATGTAAAATAAAATCAGTGGGATGATAAGATATAGATATGGAGGAGAAATCGTTATCAAAGAGTTTCCAATTCATTCTCAACTACCATATACATTTATGACGGAGAAGCTAATTAAGGGAAAATACTGGAATTTAAAGTTTCATTTTATCTTGTTAAAGGAGTGGGAATAAGATATCAAATGGTAAATAAAATAATATATAAAAACTAGATTCATGATGTTTAATAAAAAATATTATTACCCAAATAATGGAATATTGAGTGAATAAGAAATCATAAGGATTTAAAATCATTCAATTCAAAAACATTTGGAGAGAACATATTAGAATGATTTGTAAATACATTTAATGTTAATAGTTTTATGATAAAACTAAATCATTCGGTTATAAATACACCACATAAAATAAAAAAAAGTGTTCAAAATGGAATGTGCCTCAAAGAATGAAAATTCAGATAAGTGAAACCCTTGCAAAAATTATTATTCATGAAGTAAAAAAATTAAAGGGGGTTTATGTGTTAGAAATGTAAATACATAGAAAATAAAAAGATAAATTATAAAATAATTTAATCATGGGTATGATTTTACCCACATATGAAAATAAAGATCAAGAAGAAATGTTAAAAGTATATGAATTCCTATTTAGTTATTAAATACCCTCATGAATTTTATAAATTTTGATTCAATATCATTTGTATGAAAAAATTGAAATGAAACATTAAATTTCTCAAACAAATAAAAAATTGTTATATAATAATTTAAAGAGGAAACATATGCACTAAATTAAGATAAATATTTTTTTAATATAAATCATGTATCATATATTGAAATTCAAAGAAAATCATTTGGGATATCATAATTCATGAAGTAGTAATCATTAGAAAGGGGTTTTATGTAACCTCGTGGACCAATTACCTCGATCTAGCTGCTATAAATACATACATACATATTTAATTTTATAAAAACTATAAAATCATGTATATAACCATCCTTAATTACATCATATAAAAAAAAGTATTCATTAAAATGCATTCCCTTCACTATTTAGGATACTTTTTTATATAATAATGGAAAAAATTAAATATTAAATACCTTATCCTTTTAAATAATTGAAATTTTTCACCATTATATATGAAAATATTTAATCCCAATAACTTATTAAAATCACCCAAAAAACCCCATACATTTTACTTTTCTAATCATATTATGGGTAATACATTGATTCACAACCTAGGAAATAGAGACATAAGAATGGGTGAGCTCAAATAATCAGGAAAAGAAAACACAAACCTATGAAAATCATGAAATAAACATGATATGAATTTTAATGACGGAATATGAAATCATCCTAATTATATAATCAACTAAAGTTGGGAGAATAATATATCTATGGATAGTAATAAAAATAAATAGATCACATGGATAACAATAATTGAATTCATGGTGATAGAATGCATAATGTTGAACATCTTGATTTTACTATTAATTCATAAACTTAGACATCATTATTTCCATTAAGATAGTAGTCAATACGTATTTATGATTTGGGAATTCATATCCAAAACAAAAACAATTTTTATCATAACACTTGATGGTCTACTATGTTGATATATAATGTTAGGTCATACATTTCACTTTTTATGTCAAATTATTTAATTATATGACATGGCCACTAAACAATTTATAGTAACATGTTTTAATAATAATTTTTATTTTAATAACATTATATGAAATTACAATACTATTTAACATGTCATTAAGATGGGTGACATGATCATAACCTATCTAGAGAAAGAAGGTGGATGGTTGAATAATACACAGTAAAATTTCCTAATAAATGAATAAAAAACCTAATCAAAATATAAAATCTACATATTTTTTAATAGTTTTCCCATCAATAAATGGACTAGAATTCTATGTTTCCCTAAAACTTACACTATATTCGGTAATGGTTATATGGTTATGTTAATAATTTCAATAATAAATTTATGTATGGAATCTAGGTGAACACCCTTCATTCAATGAAATATATATTGGGTATTCAAAAAGTAATTTAATTCAAAAGTTATTAATATTCAAAGTGTCTTGCTAAGAAAGATAAAAATAAATTATGTATCATATCTTTCAAAAATATTTACATTGAAAAATTCATAGAGATAAATAAAGTGTGCGGTTGAAAAATATAAAGACCACAAATGAAATTAATTAAACTAATAAAGATGTTTACATAGAAACATCATTGAAAAAAAGAATTATTTTAACATTATCACACATAGAGGGACCAATAATCAAAAAAATTCACACCACAATATCAATCCAAAATTTTTAAATGTATATATATTTATTAGATGTTAAATTTTAGAGAATAATTCCCATTAGTGTAAATGATTTTGAATATAAAATAGATAATATAGGTGAAAAATTAAAAGATATAATATAAAAAAAATTAGTATTGAAAAAATAAACAAAAAATTATGTGTCATGTTCAAATGTAACATTTGAAAATGTTGAGTGAGATACTTTTGAAATTTTTTTTAAAACAATCTCTAAAAATAAAACCCTGAAAATAAAGCAATTTTTTTTTATAAGATATTTAGATACAAAGATAAAATATTTCTTTTGTTAAATGATCATTTTTTATACTTTTAAATTACCTTTTATTGAAGTCAACACTGTAAATACAGTAATAAAACCTTTTTATTTCAAAATGTAATTTTCCAAAATGGGATTATAAAATAAAATTTTAAAAATAATTTATGTGGAAAACCTAAAGCATGGAAAATGTAAGATTATAAATAATCATTATAAATCAAGGAAAGGAATTATTGAGTTATTAATATCCATTATCGGAAACTTACTCCTTGATGAATAAAATATTTGAAAAGGGTTTTATCTGGTATAAATTTAAATACGCAGATAATATTACATAAAATAATAAAAGGGTAGAATTTACTAATATTATATGAAATTATTTCAATGTAATTATCATAACCCAATGAATGAATATTGAGATACCAAAACTATTTATGACTGGGGTAACAATTGAGTTAAAATTAATTTATAGAAAATAACATTATTTGGATTAGTATAACCTAACTATTATATGAAAACAAATTATATATCAATCATTGGATAATAAATCAATAATAACACCTTATAATAAAAACATGTTCTATTATATGTGACATGTCATAATGAACAATAATTAATACCCTGAAAACCCTAACCACTTATCATAGCCTCCACAAATGTACTTTAACCTGATATATCATAAATATAACTATATTAATTAATTAAGTAATAAATATCCTCACTAACATCTATTTTCATTTATACTCTACATATATATTCATTATCTTTAAGAATTCTAGTTATTTTTTTACTTAATCTCTCATATCATATGTTTATAGTTTTGATCATTTGTATTAATTTCTTAACATCTTTGAATATATTCATTATTCATAAAATTTTAATATTTACAAGATCATTTATTTTACTTCTAGTGGTGTTTTATAATGATTTATGATGTTTCTAATTTCATTAATTATTTTTTTTCTCTTTATCTTTCATGATAAAATCAATAAAAACTTGTTTCAGTGATTCTTTATGAATAAAAAGTATTTTCTAAATTAATGATTTTAATGAAATGTTAACCATTCATGAGAAAAAAATAATTATTTACATATTAATATCATATTATACTAGTGATTAGTTACCATATTAATCCATGATATCAATTTATAGCATTGTTCATATGGGTTCTTAAATTTCATGGAACATAGACATACAAGGATTAATGGATGATTATGTGATAGTTTATTTATAAATTAATTGTACTTGACTAATAATTATATTATTATTTTTTTTAGTGTGATATATTAATAATATTTAATGAATTTGAAAGCTTTGGTAGTATGAATGAAATGATTTTCCTCTTAGTAGGCTTCCATAGTCTGATTAATTTTATAATGAGTTATAATTTATAATATTAATTTTAGAATTAATAATTTATATTTAAATAATAATAATTACATATATATAATATCTCTTTATTAAACTTATTTCAAGGAAAATCCTTGGAATGTAGTAATGAAAAACAAAACATTTCATTAATGAATGTGGTACCCCGCACACGCTCTTGAACAATGTTTAATTTTTTTCAATTGAATGGGATGGTAAAATGTAATGGTTATACTATACATATAATAACATATATATATATATATATATATATTATTTATAGGGATATAATTTTATACATATGGTTATAATGGTTATGTAATGGGTGGATGATAATAATAAATAATGAATGTAATTGGTTAATTAATACTTATATTGATAATTTTTATCTTCCCTTGAAGTATCCTTTTTAAATTAAATAATTATGAAAATTTATTAAGTTTAGGGGATAAAAACTTGTATATAGGCTCTAGTATAAATAAATTGGTCTGACTATCATATGAATCTAAAACTATTGTAGTTTATATTTTTGGGAGGAACTGAGATGTGATTTTAATGTGTAAATGTCTGTTAGACATGGAAATTACTTTAAAATCTAACTAAGGTATTCGATAAGTTTTCTATTTCAAATAAATTTGGAAAAAATTTATCAACATAAGATTATCAATTTAAAAAAATATTAATATTTGTTAAATTTTAACATTAGTAAATATTTTATCACTAAAAATATAATATGATACGTTTGAAAAAAATATATACATGGTGAATTTTAATTTGGACTTTAATTAATCTAATTTAATTTATAAAAAAATATATAATTTTATTTTTAAAGTAAGTTGATTAATGTGTTAAAATTTATTTTTATAGAAAATTATTTTTAATCATTATGTGTTCTCATCATTATTTAACATAGATTAAAATGGTATTAATTTTATTTTATACAATAAGAAACATCATATACATTTATTTATTTTAAAATAGAAGTATTCAATTTAAAATGAAATTTTTTATAAAATATATCAACGTATGAAAAAATATTTTTTACGAGGGTAACTAGTAATTTTCATTAGGGATGAATTTTATGCCTAAAAATAATTTTAAATTATTAATTATATTAACATTTTGTTATAAAATATTAAAATTATTTTATCAAATAATATTTACAAATGATAAAAAATTTATTTTTGATATTTTCTCGCAAAAAGAATTTTTTGTAAAAGTGTGTTTTTTTATTAAATTTTATGTATAGTATAAATATATCAATATCACTGACTACAAAATTTTCTATTATTTAAAAAATAAGAATTAAGTGCCTTTCAAAGTTATCCAAAATAGAATATTGTAGTTAAAATTTTTATTTAAAGGAATGTACTGAAAATAGTTTAAAATTTTGAATAAAATGATACTTATGTTCTAAAATGGCAAACATTGGTTTTGTAAGTTCAAAATGATATTTCAAAATACATGGTTTAAAAAATTAAATAAAATTTATTTAATAAAAATTATTACTAAACATATAGGTGCTTTTTTGTAGTTATATAGTCTTAAAATGTACAAATTTGGTAAAATTTTAATTTTAATTTTTTACTAAAAATCAATTATTTCTGAAAAAACCAAAAAACAAATTTAGACTAATTTTGAAAAGATATATCTAGAAAATAGATTAATTTTAAAAATATTATACTCTAAAATTTATAAGTTTAACATTTATAATAAAATAATATATATAATGAAAAGCTAATTTAAAAAAATGGTCTTTTAAAACATTATGTGTTTCTAATCTATATTTTCATGAATTTTTAATTGATTAAAATATTTTTATTTTATAGAGGTTTTATTATTTTTTATTTTATTAATAATATTCATCTAATATGTCATAAATAATTTTAGTTTGGTGTTACTTGTGAAGAAATCTATCAAAATTATTGATACATTTAAAGTAAATAATACAGTAAAATCTATGGATGTTATAGTTTATGGGATAAAAATATAAATCCCTATAAGTATTTGAGAATATAAAACATAATTAAATATTTGAATAAAAATTCCCAACTTTTAAAATTGAAGTACAAGAATAATCATTGTCACTCAGTTAAAAATTATTTTGTTAAGAATCACCATTACCATTTATTCCCCCATATTTGGAAACACCATAACATATTATATAACAGAAATATCAATATGTTTTACTAATTTTAGAAAAGTATTCTTATATATTATCTTTTATACACTTAAATAGTGATTATTTTATAAACATATACTTTTTTGTGTGTGTAAAGTTTTATCATCTGATGTTTTTAATATTTATTGTTTTCACATGCATTGTAAAGTTTATGTTGATCCTTATTATTTGATACAATGTATTTCAATCCATGATTATTTAAGATACTTGAATAGATTTATTTAAAATGTCTTATAATGTTTCCAATTAATTCCATGTGAATTTCTGTTATGATTCTTGGATATGTAATCGATTATGTCCTTATTTAGGTATTTTTTAAAAAAAATAAAGGGTTTTATATTAATAATAAATTAATTATTACAATAAACATTTTAACCCATATTCTAAATATTACTTTCTGATTTAGGTCTAATAATTATTGTATATAAGTTTCTATTTTAATCCATAGTATAAATTTATATTGTTTTTCACATGGGTGGTTAAACTATCCCAAAAAACATTTTATAATTGATGGGGGAATTTGGTGAAGAAAGTAATTTATTTAGCATTATCTTCTTATAAAAAATAAAATAATATTATTTATATGTCGATAAATTGGTAAAATATATTTTAATATAGTTTTATGAATTATTAAATACTAGTTGAAAAATAAAAAACATATTTTATAGAGATGGAAGTCCACACATACACACGGTTGCCTTTTTCATTTTCCATAGAAAATAATGAATGAATGAAATTTATTAAATTTGAAAATTATATATATATATATATATATATATTAAATATAATATTTATTCATTAAATTCTCCTTTCTAACAAACCATGTTTGGATGTTAAAAAAAATAGATTACATCATTTAGGGTAGTGGTGGTATGTACGTAACACAAGCAATATTTAAATTTACCGAATGGTTGGGAGGATAAAAGAAAATAGGTTTCAAATAAACATAATAAAATTTATATAAACATATGATACTTATATAATAATGGGAATACATTTATATTATATTTGGAAGAGATATAATAAAAAATAATTTTAAAGTAATGAAAATCAAAAAAATCCCAATTTTACCTTACTTCCTAGAAGGACTACTTTTAAAACTGTATTAAGGAATTGTTAGGTGATATTAAGAGGAGAAAAAACCTATAAGAAATTTCTAGGAGTGTGTTAGAGCTATTTTGGTACAGTTTGGTTGAATCTGAGTTGCGTTTCCTATGAAAAGATGTGGGGTGGTGATGGATCCTTTTATAAGGGAGGGAAGTGGTTATTTTGTAATAATATAAATGGAGAAGTCACTATTCAAAGTTCAATTGGATCCAATAAGGGAATGTAATGGAGTAGGGGAAGGTTTAATCTCAATAAATACTCAACAATACATCTTCTTAGATGTTTATAACAATTTTCTTAGTTATTTACTGATAGATTTATTTGGATTCAATTTGTTTTAATTATAGAAACTGATTTTTTCGAATGTAATTAATCTTTAATGATAGAAAATAAAATTTAAAATAAATAATAATTAGGAAAAATTGATTCAAAATCTGAAATGTTTTTTATTTAAAAAAATTCACTGGTGATGAAAATATATTTTCATATTATCACACAAAACACTTTAAATTTATTTTTATAAAAATTATAGTGGTATGTTTAATTAATATGATTAAGATAAAATTATCAGTATTGATGATTTATAAGAAATTAATTTATTTATAATTAACAAAATATTAATTATTTGGATTTTAAGACAATCTAAAACTAAATTCCACCTTGTATATACTTATTAAAAAAACTGTTCCAATAAATAGTTTTGGTTAGTGTAAGTTGTTTATTATGTTTCCAAAAGGTTAAAAATTGGTTTTATAAAGTCAAAAATATAAATTTATTTGATTTATTTTAATTTATAAATATATTTTTGTATAGAAAAAATATGTCATAAATTATTAAGGCATTCTTATATCGTAATGAATCCATAAATGTCAGGGTATTTGTAAAAATGTTATTTTGATCTATTCCACAAAAAAATAAATCATTTCAATAAAATTATAAATAAACATAATTTCTTAATATTGAAATAATGAATCCAAAATGAATGTGAATTTTTAATATTCATATTATAAAATTTATGAATTTATCTTTTAAAATATAGTATAAAATATAAAAAAACTATTTTTATAAAATGGATCCTTTAAAAAATTATGTGTTCCAAATCATATATCATATCGTTTAATATTAGATGTTAATATATTATTTAATATATTTAAATAATATATATTATCATTATTTACTTTTAAAATTATCAATTAAATTTACTATAAGTAAATGTAGAACACTTTAAAAATAAATCCTTGATAAAAAAAATTAACACTAAATGATATTAATTATTTATCATTTAAATGTAATAATTTCAAATTGATTACTATCATTTTCTTTCCTATTGGTTTTATTAATCTTAAAAAATTATGAATAATATTTATCTAATATATTGAAGCTTGTTTTTAGTTGACGATATGTGTTGAGTAATCTGTTAAACATTATATTTAATTAAAGTAAAATTGATACTAAAAACTCATGGTTTTACACCCCCCTCCCCAATGAAATTATATCACCATAGTTTTAATTATCATTAACTAATTATGTAGTTATATTAATATAATATATTAAAAGGGATCAATATGAAATTTTTAATAAGATATCAATCACTTTATCTTAGGTAGGAATAATAATCTCATGTTTGACCACATAATAAAAATACATACATATTTTCATTTTCCACAACCATTTGGGAAAAATATTTTCCATTTTTTCTTTTTAAACATTGTGTTTTCTAGGGGCATGAAATTAAATAATTTATCTTTATGATCTATATTCAATCCAAATAATAAAACTAAAAAATTATATCATAATATTTAATAATGTCATAAAACATTTATTTTATAAAATTCATCATATGATATCTTATCCATTGTAACCATCATTTCAACCTGTGATATTTTAAAGTTATTTTATTATTAGTTTTTATAACCTCATTATATTCAAATAACTTATATTGGTTTATAAGTAAAATGTAAATAACTAATTAATAACCCTAAGAGTTTCCAACTTAGTTTGCAGTTAGAAATTTGTCATGTACTAGATGATGCTAGAGTGTAACATCTAATTACCTTATTTTAAGAAATTATTGAATCTTTTTTGGATTCCATTTTTGTATGGTTTTGTTTCAAGACATCTAAGAATGGATTTATTTTTCAAGGAAATATTCTAATGTACAAGGATGCATGTTTTTTTTAATTAATGAAGTCAGGGTATAAATGTGTCAAATGATTTAGAGGGTGCACATTGGGTGTGGGTTGAATTAGAAG
Source organism: Viscum album (assembly GCA_963277665.1). Lineage (NCBI taxonomy): Eukaryota > Viridiplantae > Streptophyta > Magnoliopsida > Santalales > Viscaceae > Viscum > Viscum album. The sequence goes on from OY728158.1 coordinate 441,322,476, forward strand.
CCTTATGTGTGGTTTCGTAAGGGGTTGTTGAAATGAGTTTGCTTAAAAAAAGAATTTAAACTATAAATCCTATTTTTATGATTTAAATGTTTTACTAGAAATAGTCTGTGAAAAAAGATTATGATGTAAATTTATTTATGGCATAAAAGATGAACTTACACTATTAATTCATCACATAGTGTTTTTTCTAACTCAATGTGATGCCTTGTTTTTCATGTGTACAATGTGATCCATTTATAATTTAATCCAAAAAAATTCTATATAAATTCCACATGCCCAGTTATTATATTTACACTATATCCAAAAATCATTTTTTTTATTTTGTAACATCTTACCTCAAACCCCTAGCGTGACATAATGAAATTTTTGGGTAATTCCTTCTATTTAGAATGTATTGGTTTGGCATTTAATATTTAGTGAGTTTCCGCTTTATGGATTACTCCATCTCTTTGCTACCCTTCTTTTATGGTTGTGTGATATCATGTTTTCTGATTGAATTGGAGTTTGATATTGATGAATCATGATATTGTAATTACTTGTTGATCTCCTTTGCCTTCGTACATCATTGGTGTTTCATATGGAGAGTATTGATTTGAACTCATGGTTAATGTTTGGTGTTTCAATATGATTTTACCTAAAATTGAAACATTAAATATAATTATTTATTTGAAATGATTTTTTAAATGATTTAAAATCCTACATTGATATTATTTATGTTTGATTTAAAAAAGGTAATGAAAATTTTGAAAACACCAATATTAAAGGGAATTTAAATTGTAGAGTGGATTTAAAAAATGATTGCCTAATTTAGAAATTGATTGCATAAAATGATATAATTTTTAATGTTATAATCAATGGATTAAATTTAAATATAATTTGAAAAGTTATAAATTGACGAAAATCAGTGATTTAGATTTGGAATGGGAAAGGCATGTTGAAATTTGAATATGGGAAATTATATTTTGAACTGATTTGAAATGAATATATTCCCATAATTTATTGACTTATTGAATAAAAAACTTATGGGAATTAGTATCTAGTGGGTAATGTGGATAAGAATGTTTGGATTTCACCACTATAAATGGACTGATGATGAAAATACTGACTTAAACTTACTGTGAAATTATTTCCCCCATGGGGAGCTGAGTCCTGATGTCCTGAGATGAATGACATGTGATTATATTTAGAATATATCACTTATTTAGTAGTTTGAGGATATTACTACTAGAGACTAACATACCATAATGCTTATTACATGGTTTTATGATTTGTTTTGTTTCGTGATTACTTGTTGTCGGTATTGGAACTGTTTTATCCATACCAAATACTTTAAAAAATATTTTATATAAAATATTCATTTCATCTTGTTTTGATCTACCTACTAACTTTTTAATTATGAAATCATGTTTTGTTGAAAATATTTAAATTTCATGCTTTGATTTTTTTATTTAGATTTAAATCATACTTGATTTAAATGTTATATAAACTAATATTGAAAAACATTTTGAGAACCTATAGGTATTTATAAATCACACCCTTCCTTTTCCTTCAAGAGTTTATAGATATTATTTTTCTAGGTCAAAGAAAAGGGAATTTTCTACTTGGAGTTGGTGTATATTCTTGATCCTTAGGAGTTGGAGTATTTGATGTGACTAGTGGAGATGTTATATGCATGTTACATGTTATATATCTGAGCTTTTATCTTATCAAAAGTTGTGGCAAATGATGATGTACTATTTTGGATATTATTTTACCTATTTTCATTTGGTACTTTCTCACCTATATGTTTTTATCATAATAACTTATATCTTTTGACTCCTCTGTTTTTTGGGAAAATTGATCCCTTATAATTGTTGTACGATACTTGGTGAAATTCTCCAACCCATGGGGATCAAGAGCGCACTTCAGGCTATGTTAGGGTCACATCAGGTATTAGCGTACCAAGGTATCCAGGGTAGTTCATCAAAAAGTGGTATCAAAGGTGTTTCTTGTGCATTATTCCTTGAAGTAGGTATAGAATTAGGTTTTATTGGTCTACATGATGTAGGATTATTTGTACTTAGGATAAAGTTATAATTGATTTAATATTAATATTCTATAATAAAAAGACATAAGTCACCATGAGTGTTTGTTAAAAGTTTATTTTAGTAATGTTTTGATTTAATTATAGTATTTCACATACTTTGGATTTGAGTATCTTCAAAAATAAAAATTTATAACTATGTTGCATGTAATTGATATTATAGAATATATTTTTTTGGTTTCAGATTTATGTATCATTATTGATGTTTTAGTGTTTCATGATGATGTTGTGTAGCATCATTCCTATGAAATGTTTTTTGATAAGGGAACAGTAGGAATCTTATAGTTAACCATAGTATGAAAATCCCTCTGTGGACTATAGTAATGTTAATATAGTGGTGCGTGACCTCCAAGATTTATGATAAGTACCTATACTCATTCTTATTCAATATCTGGTTTTGAATCCTCAAAGGGATGAATTTATATATCATTATTAGAAGTTTATTCATCATAAATAACTATATTTCTATATTATTAATGAACCTAAAGAGGCTGAGGATTGGTTGAAAAATATTGAACCCTTTTTTTTTTGAAAATATCAGAAACTATAAAGTTGAAATGTCGCACATCCAACATTTTGGGACCTAGAAAGAGATGTTGGGGTTTAATTGAGATGGTGAAGAAGCATGAAGGTTTAGAGTGGAAAGACATTAGATATCTTTTCACTAATCAGTTATATCTATTGAAGATAGTCAAAAAAATCCATGGAGTTTCTTAACCTTCATCAGGGGTCCAATATCATGACAAGGTATGCCAATGTTTTTTCTAGTTTGTCTAGTTTTCAATTGAGTTTATATCAAATGCAAACATTTGGGATCAAAATTTTTGGATAGATCTCCAACCTAATATTGGATAACATTTTTTTGGATGAATCCCACTTCTTGTATTGATTTTCTTGATAGAATGTTGATTGTTGAGATTGGCCAGGCATATAATTTAGTGTCAATTGATGTTTAATTTTATTATAGTGGATGTTTTTTCAATTATATTAAAATAAATAAATAAAATGTTGTGTCTCATGGTGGATATCAATAGTAGTCATTGTCTAGACCTCCTACAATGCCTTGAAAATGTCCTTTGAATTTATTCTAATGTGGTAAGGTTGGGTATTTGAAATAGTTTTATACTAAGGCGCCATTGATCTATAGTTTTTTTAGACATTCAGCTAACATGTAGAAAATATGCCATATCTCTTCTAATCCTTGTAGTGGAACAAGATAATCAGCACCAAAAAGTAATATAGTGTAATTATATTCTTCAATAAATATGGGTTTCTTGGGATAGGAATCTATAATGAATCATCATCATGTTGAGAAATAATCTTTAGAGGAAACTAATTCGAGTATGGTGATTTTGATAACCATAATCACTATATATTAATCTTTAGTGGGAACTTTATTTGATATTTTTTCATCACATTTTTTTATATTAAATTATGTTTTGAACCTTCTACACCTTACAATGGAGATTTCATATTATGCGATGAATATTACTATTCCCCTCAGAACAAAGAGAGAGTAGGTTCATTGATGTGTTGCTTGTGTTTTACCTCATACAGAAATTGTTCTTACCTATAATTTTCTAAATGTCAACATGAAACCTCTTGACATCATTTTTGTGATGTATTGGAAGAAGTCATCCAACATTGATTGTTATCTTTCATGGTTCTCTTATATTGAATCAGATTGTTTGTATTGTGTTTTTAGGAAGAATCAGACCCAAGGTCATGTAGATCTGAAAATCCACTTCTAGAGTTGGTCTATGTATTTTTTTTATTTTCTTTCAACATATAGTGAGATTATTTTATTTATGATATCACAAAATATATCATCATGTTTCCCATTGTTCTTAAAATTTTTTTATATGGATTACCACATATAATAGAGGTTGAGTTTTATATTGATTTTATACATGGTTCTCATCCAATATATATTCCTTCTTAAAATATGGAACCAGAATAGTTGAAAGAGAAGAAATATTAGTAATAAAATATTCTATATAAAGGTTTTTTCCCAAGTGTGTCACCTTCCATGTCACATATTTTGTTTGAGAAGATATATGATGGAACACTTTTCAAATCTTTTGTTTACTAAAAACTCAATCGAGTTAAAATGAAGAACAAGTATCCATTACCATGAATTGATGACATATTTGACTAGTTGAAAGGGGTGAAGTGGATCAAGATGATTTTACTTCAAACTAGTTTACACTAGTTGAGAATTACATATTTTAACATTCACATTACCACTGTCAGAATTAGGTACGTCCTTTTTGAGTATCTTTATATTACATTTATTATGAACAATGATCTTGTAGTTTTTATGGATTTTTTGAAGAATATTTTCTATGAGTACCTTATCTCATTTTTCATAGTCTATATAGATTATGTCCAAGTTTACTCTCAGAGAAAGGATGTTCATGTGTCTCATTTGATAGAAGTTATTGAAAACATGAGAAATCATTGACTTTACCTGAAGCTTTTCAAATATTGTTTCTTGATTCGGGAAGTAATGTTCCTGGGAGGCATTGTTTCAGAAAATGGTATCATAATTGATCTTGATAAGGTGAAATTTGTTATGACATGGGAGAAATAACATAATATTTTTTTTAATTCAGTGATTCTTTGTCTTGGTAGGGTGTTTCTATAGGTTTGTTAAATATTTATCTAAGTTGGATTCTATAATGATAACTGTCACTCAGAAATAGGAGTATTTTTTGGGGAAGATAAATGTTAGAGTTGTTTTGTTGATCTGAAATTTATTTTGAATTCTACACTTGTGTTGACTCTTCTAGATTCTAGGATGGAATATGTGGTATTTTTTGATGTGTAATGTTCAGGTTTGGACATCATCATTTTACAGGGTGATCATGAGGTAGACTATGGTTCCATACATCCTTATCAACATGAATAATTCATAGTTATATATCCTCTCAAAAATATTTCAATATTATATAGAGTTTTCAAGTTGAGTACCTACAATATTTATATCGATATTTCATAAACCCCTTGTATAGGGAATATAATTGATGATCCTCTGAGGAGGAAAATTCTAGCCCATTAAATGAATGAATCATCATAATAGTGACATATAATGGATCTCTTTTCCCAATTTCATTTTGGAGCCTAGGAGAATGAGTCTAAGATTTTTGTATAAAGATTATGCAGTTGACTTCCTCTATTCTCCATGTGATTATTTGGGAGTACTTTTTTAATGATTAATTTTATGGATTTATGGATTCTATTTATGGTAGGGAAAAAATTAGTGAATGTCCATTCTCTTCAAGGGGTATCCTATGTTTTTGAAACTAGTACGTTATAACCCTTCCTATAATAAAGTATATGGTGGGGGATTTCTATAATTCATAGCGGTTAGTACACCATGTATCCTTGAATATGTTATATGATATAAGATTATGATTTTTGTGGTTATTTACGGTATGATATATCACTAAATTGTTAACTCGTTGTTATATCTTCCATGGGTTAAATATAACCACAAATAACCTTTCAGTTTTCTTCACAATCTTTCAGTTCTGACATTCAAGTAGGATGAGATTTATATGTAATTTTTAGTTGGGTTTCCACATATCACTCGAGGAAATAATGTTATACAGTTTTTGATCGATATTATGACAAAAATAATATCACTTTATAGCACTTTAGATACAAAACAATGGGGATTCAGGATGTCTCTACATGTAGGAGATAGTCAGGTTGCATAGAGTTCCATCTATTATAGTCTCTAATGGGGACCGTTGTTTCACTTAACACTTCTAGGCAGGACTCTGGGAGGAAAATCCATATAAGGTATCTTTCATCACAACATATCATCCATAGAAAAAAAAAATATATATATATATATATATATATAAATTATTGAGGACATGAAATGTGATTGAATTCTTGACTTCGGTAAAGCTTGGGAGTTGAATTTGGGACTTGTTGAGTTTTCCCACAACAATAGTTACCAGTCCACTGTCAGAATGGATCCTTTTGAGGCCTTTTATGGTTGAAATTTTAGATACATTATTTTTCGTAGATTGGGGGAATTTTCTTTTTAGGACTGTGTTTAGTCCAAGAGATGAAGAAAATGATTTTATTGATTCATTTTTGAATGGTGATGTCATAGATCTGGTATAAATCACTTGTTCATCATTTTTAGTGACTGTTGTCTTCTTCTAATGGTGAAAATGTGTCTTTATGAGTTTTACCAAGGTTGGGTCACCAATGTATTTTCAAACATGGAAAGTTGCACCAAGGATTATAGATCCTTTTGATGTTGATGATTGGGTGGTGAAAGTAGACTATTATATAGAATATACACTACATTTGAATTAGATATTCAATTTGTTTCATGTTCCATATAATTAAACATACCTTTTTTACCCTTCTCATTTTTGAGCTGGGAAGATATTTCTCTTGAACCTAATTTATCAATTACTGATTTTCATATCATGGTTGTTGATTCTGAGACAAAGGTCCTTTAAGGGAATATGATACCATGGGTCTATGTTCTTTAGCAGCATGGTTCTGATTTGAATGATACATGATATGGTGAGGCACTAAGGATAGATTAGTGGCCTTCTTGAAAATATTTTTGGGGATATAAATTGTTTATGGTGGGGAGGTTGTAATAATGTTTAACCTTATTTAAAGTATTTCTTGACTCTTTTTTATTCACTTTTTTGTTCGGGTGCATTTTTGGCCATTTAATGATGGAGATAATTTTTCATGGAAATTTATCTAAATTTAAAGGATTTATTTTTTTTTAATTAATAAATCTTGGGTAAATGTATCAAAGAATTTAAAGGTCTAATACTAGGTTTGTGATGAATCGGAAAGCTTATGGGTGGTTCTTTATGGGGATTCTACTCGGCACTAGGTACATAACAAATTTAAGTGGTAAATAATTGGTTTAAAATGTAATTTATTTCTGTAAAAAGTCAATGAGGATGGATTAGGGTGTATAATTTTTTACATTATAAAATTTTAACATATGTTGTAATTTCATTGATCGATGTTTTTTTAACTAAGGATGATTCCTTTTTCAGTATATGTGAAACATGATGTATTTACATCATAAGCCCATAATTTAGGATGTAAATTCCGGATTCCATGTGATTTTATTTATTATGTAGCCAAAATTAGTTTTTTCATTAACATTATTCAATTCCATCGGGCTACACCAAGTGATTTTTGGGAAATTCTTATTCATTCTGATGTCTCGGTTTTGATTTTGATATCTAATGAGTTTCCTCACTATGGATTTATCCTTTTCTATTCAATTATTCTTTCACAAATATATGATCTCCTGTTCTCTAATTTAATCAAATTATTATCTTGATGAATTGTGATCTAGTAATAACTTTGTGATCCCCTTCACCTTCCTTCTTTTTTGGTTCTTCCTATGGAAGACATTGATATAATGTCCGGGTTAAAGGTAGGTGGTCAAATATGATTTTTCCCAATAATTGTAACCTTAACATTCATGATTGATTTGAAATTAATGTTAAAATCATTTAAAACCCCATATTGATACGATTTATGTCTTATTTTAAAAATGGCATAGAAATTGTTAAAACCCCAAATTTCAAAAGAAATGAAATTGTTGGGAGTATTTGATATTATTGATAGATTTATTTAGAAATTAATTTAATGAAATTATTTTATTTTGAACTTTAATATAGATTTATTAAATTAAAAAATTATTTGAAAATCCAAGAATGCAGCAAAACCTATGATTTGGTTTTGAAATGATAATGGAAAGTTGAAAACTGATGTTGGGAAATTATATTTTGAACTGATTTTAAATGATGGATTATCCAATGATTGATTAATTTATTAACTAAAGGACATGTGATCCTAGATATTTATTGGGTAATTAGGATAGGAACACTTGTATCTAAACCCCTGGTAGTGGATTGATGATGAAAACACTGACTAAAATTTACTATAGCCTTATTTCCCCAATGGGGAGTTAAGCCTCGATGGACTAAGATGAGGTATGTGTGTACACAGTGATCCAAGATCACTAATTTCATAGTGTGACGATCCTCTTACTATAAACTATCAAATATAAGGTCTTATAATATGTATCCAAAATAAGTTTTTATTTGATGATTAAATGCTATTAAATTTTTGAACTATTTAATTCATTCCAATAAATTTATATAAAATTTTTATTCAAAATTTTCATTTAATTTGGTTTTGATATACAGGAAATATTTTTTATTATGAAATCATGTTTTGTTAAAAATATGGAAATTCCATTTCACTCTTTGTTTTATTTCAATTGAAAGAATTATTGGTTTAATTATTATGGAATTTATTAAAGAACACATGTTGAAATCCTACAAGGTATTATAGCTCACAACCTAACTTTTCAATCAGGATTTTGTATACTATCTCTTTCAAGGTCTAGGAAAAGGGAAATAATATCTTAGAGCTGGTGTATATTCTGGATTATTGAATCCTAGAGTGTGGGAGGTGATCATTGTAGATGTGATCCACCTACTGCATGGGATGTATCTAAGATTTCATCTTAACAGATTCTATGTCATGTAATGATGTACTATTTTGGGTATTCTTTTACCTATTTGATTTCAGTATATTATTCCTTTTTAGGGTTGAGTGTACTAACATGTATCATTAATCTTCCACTATTTTTGGGAAAATCATTCCCTCATTATTCTTGTATAATATAATGTGCTTGTCTCCAACTCCTAGGGATTAGGAATGACCTTTAGGATATGATTATTTTGAATCAGGTATCAATATACCAGCAAATTAAGTATGTTTCATGAAATATATTTTAACTCCCAAATAGCCTTTTATGGGGAAATTTCCCTGAACATCATCTATGCTAGAGCCATCATACACATATTGGTATCCTGGTAATGGAATAATTTCAAGGATAAAAAAAAATATAAATACCAAAACATCATGATGCTAACCTATACATAGACTTAACATTAGTGTTTTCACTATATTTCTATAATCATTATCTAAAAAATATCTTTATTAATTCTAAAGAATAATTAAACCTTGCTCATGGGACAACTAAGGCACCCTGATCCTGTACTCCTAAATATAGTAATAAAAACAATTTCAATGAACAATTTATAAGATAAAAATTATTACAAATCAAGATAAACATATCTATATTTGACAACAATTCCATAAGATAAGCATTATAACTCGTTAATAATACTGCAATACCTAGAATGAATGGTTCGGTGTATTTGATTATTAGAGATAAAATAATATTATTTTACGATACTTGCGAACATTTCCCCCTAATTAAAAAAAATTGATTACCCTCTAGACTTCACCTAGGTTATAATCATATTCATAACCTATGGAATGGAAACAAATGAAAGGAAAGGGATAAAATTGTAGGTAAGTGAAAAACATTCCAGTATATCATCAAGGGATATATTTTCAACATATAAGAAAACATGATCATGTGAAAAAATGTATTATTAAATTTTACATTGGACAATAATACATGTTCATAATTAATGATAAAAGAACATAAAATATCAAATTAAGAAACATATACCATGGAATAATAGTGTGGGGAAATTATATATTAAACAATATCTATGGTTCATAATCATAGGATTATGACATAATGATGTGTCCATGAAAACTAAATACCTTTGTAAAAAATATAATAATATAAAATCTTTGGAAAAAAAGTAACTTGTGTGACATTCAAAAAATATACATTAGACTAAATCCATTCACAACATTCTCATTCAATAACTCGTGAAAAAATGTTTTTTCATTATATTAATATAATAAACATATAAAAAAATCTGTCTACATCACATTCAAAAAAACAATTTTGATAAAATCTTTAAACATATTTTCTAAACCAAAAACATGTAAAAAATTCCATCATCATAACATTCATGCAAGAATATATAAAACAATATACTAATATTATGGTAATAGAAAAAAACCCTATGAACAAATCCATCTACATCACATTCATGTGATAACTTGTTATTAAAGCTAACAAAAACATGTTCACATTAAAAATATGTAAATAATGATATCTATATTATGTTTACCCAATAACATGAGAACAAAGTCAATTGTTACACATTCAAAAAAACATAAAAATTATGATACTTTTATTACATTCGAAACAAAAAATATATGAACAAAAATATCAATATTATATTCTCATGAAAAACATTTGAAAAAATATAACTGCATCATGTTCATGCAACAATTTATCATATCATCTGATATGAACACTTAACCAATCCATCATAGAGTGATATGGGACCGAAAACTTCATTATTAGTACATATGTGTTCCATAATATATCAATAATTCATTTATCATTAGTACCGATGAAAATAAAATTATTTTCATATAATTCCAAAACACTATTATATAAAGTGTTTTAAAAAATTTATAGATTAACACTAAAAACATAACTAACCAAAATTATTATTTCATATGATAATTTATAAGTATATTTATAAAACATAACTCTATAAGAGATGTGTAACTTATAGTTTATAATAAAAATAGAAGAAACGCATAATTGAGACTTTATAATACTACTCTTAACATTATCGTGAAATGATGAAGTTATACATGACTTTTGATGGGTCATTTTTAAGGAATTGAAAATACTAAAATTTTAAAATAATTATTTGTAATTTTATATCAACAATTATTCCATTAAAATGATAAAAATAATTCATGAATTTAATGTTATGTTTCTTGAAAATTTTACTTTTGAAAATAATGTTTAATAATTGAACCTTGAGAAACATAAAAATTATTCAAAAAGGTAATGTGAATAAATTTTAAAAACGTTTACTCATAATAATAATCTTAAATATTATAGAGTTTAAAATCATATACAAGTTATTTTGTTAAAATGTGGGGTCCAATATAAAACATACAATCAGAGAATGAAAACATTTTCAATATTTCAAAATTATTTTATTGAAAACCCAAATTGTAAAAAATGATAAAAAAAACATCCTTTATATAGGGGTAAAATCGAAATGTTAATGGAAAAAAAATTAATTCACAATTGGGATTCAAATTAATATGAATTTTCTAAGTGTTGAGAAAGTGTTGTATTCAAAAATACTCTATACTGTTCTGATTGGCAGGGATTGTTGATCATGTATTTTTTCAACAATACTCTATCTTTTTATGATGATTCAGATGCTCACAAATACCCTTGTTTGTTATTCTAATGATTTTATTTTTAGAGTATTTTAAGGAATTAATATTTTTTATATTTATATTTTTGAATAATATTAAATCATTTTATTCACGTGGAATATTTGACAAAGTGTTTGGAAATTAGTTTAGCCTGTTTTGAAAATACTATTCATACCCTACGTTGAAGAGCGTAGCATAAGGATAAAATTGTATGTTTTCTTTACGAGGGTTTATAAAAGTATGGTAAAAGAAAATTATGTTTGGAAGGAACCTTACAATTATAATATCATAAAGGTATGAAATAAGAACCTTACATAAGAATGGAACCTTAAATTTTCTTCATGAAAGTATAGATCATCAATCTTACTTTTCTAATGAACCTTACATTCTATCGAAAAGTATGGATCATGTATCTTACATTTTGATAAATAGTAATTTATAGATAATCTACCATACATTTGAAAGTTGAAGAGGAAAGTATGGATGATCAACCTTTCATTTGAGGTCAACCTTACGTTTAAGATCAAAATTATGTTTGAGATCAACATTATGTTTGAGATCAACCTTACGTTTAAGATCATCCTTACATTTGAGATCAACTATAGTTTTGAATAATAGATCATCAACCCTACGTTTAGCATTGGATATTTAAAATATGACTTTATTGAGCAACGGTCTTTATGAGGAATATTAGGCTAATTTCAAGCAAGATTAAAATCCCAATATTAAAGAACATATTTCACTAGTTTAAACGCGTTTATTTGTGATTCAAATGATTGATTTAAGAAGTGGATTTCATGCCAATTATTAAGGGAAGTTATGTATTCTCTATTATTAAAACCATTTAATTTTATGATTCTTATGGTGTAATTTGTGGATCTACATTTAAAAGGAAAAAGCTCATCTTTATTCCATATATATCCGTGTTGTTTTGTTTTACAAAAACAGAGACAAATCATTGTGAAAAATAGATATCTGAATCACATAGATCTGCTGCTATCAGGATCTATCAGACTCTTTTTTTAGGTATAGGAAAAGCATAAATGATTCTTATTCTACATTGAAGAACTATCATAAATCAATTTTTGTTAAAGATGCTGATTTTATTTCATGATCTACTTGCAACTAGATCGACTCAAAACAACTCTTACACAATGAATATCTTTTCTAAAGACATTGATCCATCCACTATCAGTTGTGTGCTGCTGCAACTATGAAGAAAAACTGGAATGTATTTTTAGTAAAATATTTTTTTCGTTTTGAGTAACCAACTTCTCATACTAAGTTGTGTATTTGGTTCTATGAATGAACCAGAAGGCTCTTTTTTATCCTTAACTTGTAAGGGTGTCAACTGCATGTACTCATTTGTGGACGCTCTGTTGATAAGAGGACCAGATAGTGAAAATCACCAATCTCGTGGAGTAGAGCATTGGTGGAGTGGACTAAGAGCCTTATTATAACGACCCATAAATTACATACATTTTTATCACTTCAAAATTGAAGCACACTTATTACAACATATAACAAAACCATGAAAGGATTGTATAGGTATAGTGTCTTTAGAAACTGGGAAACATAAACAACTGGTTCATAAATCATCTACACTATGTCCCTTTTATTTTATCATATCTAGAGTCCCTTTTGGAATATCTTACTTAATACCCTTCTTCATGACATGGGGAAAAGAAAACATACAAAAGGGTGAGATCAAATGCTCAGTAAGGGTAAACAAATGAAATATCAATCATATCATATTCATAAGAACATAACATTTTGATAATCGGAACCTTAAAAAGAGATCATAATATCATAACATGGGATAAATCATAGTAGTGAAATGTAATCCCAATAATCATAAAATGAAACTTTGTGTCACACATACATAAATATAGATAATCATTTCATAGTATTCAAGACTCATTGCCATGTCTATCTTAGCAGACAAAGTCCATTTCTGAACCGAGTTCACTCCTCATTTCAGTCATGTTTCACTAAACTGGATTAACCTGCCATTCCACCCATGTCTATCTCATGAGATATAAATCCTTACCCAATGCATTGGAGGGAGATATGGGCCCCACTAATCTCATAATGATACCATTCTTATTTGTGCCACAATATCATAAAGCATACATCATAGCATAACCCATGTAATAGAAATGGGATTCTTAAACATCATGCCATCATAACATAATCAATATAAGATAAAAGGACAACATAAAAATAATTCCATCATACCATAATCAAATAAATGTAAAAGGAGGGATAGAAACAGAACCCTATATTATCTTAGATGGAAAATAATTTTGATAAAACACTTGAACTTAATTCTTGAAGAAAATATCATTTCTACTTCAAAAACATTTTTCCTTTCTTAAAATTTCATAAAATTTTAAACTAAAATAAGTAGATTAAAAATAAACTTGAAAACTTTTAAAGTAAGATTCATGGAAATAATGTGATAAAAATCCATCGAGGTTGTATAATTAAAAAAACATTCTTCTCGTACATTCGCCGGAAAAGTCATAAAGTACCTCGTACTAAAAACGACAAAAGATTCCTTTAATATATTTTACTGAAAACTCACCAATGGGTAAAATTTGATTTAGAAAATTGATGGAGGATATAAATAATATTACATATTGAGGAAAAATGGATGTGGATGATAAATATTCTCTAGAAAAGTCTGAAGTATAAACAATCACAGATAAAAATGAGATTGTGAGATTTTCCCTTACCTTAGGTCCGATATGCTTTGTATGTGTCTGAACCTGTTGTATAATGATTTAAATAATGTAATTGACTTATTATAGAATAATATTCATTGTTATGATATCATATATCATCATATTCTTAGCTTCTTATTAGTAATATTTCATTGCTACTTGTTATTTTGGTGTTCATTGCTTTGTGTTCTTATGCATGTCTTGTCGAATAAATTCTTATTATTCTTTTTAGATTATAGATACATAATTTCCAGAATGATATTAGTTTAACATATATCATATTTATTCATTAAATCCATTAATATAATCATTATTCAATTAGGATCATGTAGAACGAGTCACATCATATCGTGTACATGGTAGGTCGTATGTACGCACGAGCGATGATATCATTCTCAAGATCGTGGAATTGTATTGAAGTGTATTTATATTTTTTAAGAATCAACATAACTTTAAAATAATCATATACAGTTATTCTTTACACCATTATAATCATCCAAGTATGGTGGTGGTGGAAAACAGATTACACCATGGTGTGGAAATGATATTCCTTATGTACACACGCGCGGTGATTTCATTTTTTGTAGGATGGATAGAAGGTGAAATAGGGTTGTTTCATATTTATAGTAACAGATCAGTATATTAGTGATACTTATGTTATTACTTCATAGTGAAACAACTAAAGAAGATGAAGTATAAGAAGAAATAAATTTGAAAGAATCGGTAATGGATATTACCTCTTCTTCGACACGCCTCTTTGAAACCTCCTCTTAGGGAACTAAAATTGGTATTTTAAAAAGACCAGGACCTCTAGAATATTACTAGGTAAGTGGATAAGAGAACTTTTCAGGGGTAGGCCGAGCTTGAAGGCTCAAAGTGGTGTGATAAGGAGAGGGTGGAGGTTCCCTTTTATAAGGGAGAAGAGGGGCACCTTAGGAAAAACTTAAAATATTAATTTATTATAAAGTCATATTCAGTTTTTAATAGCTCCAAATTAATTTATTTCTATGATAAGGTGGGGATTGGTCTAAATCATCTCAACCAATAGATTTTAGGCAAGTTTAGGTTACTATTTTAACCATATCATTTAGATTTAACTTTAAGTTAAATAATTTTACATTTACCGTGTCTTCTTGTTTTCTTACACAACATGGTTAATAAAATTACTATAACAAGCCAAAAGATCCCCACGTTGTTCATTATTAACATAAATAACCTTATCTAAGTCATTTGGCCGAACCTTAGATTTTTATGAATAAAATAACAATTAATAATATAATATTTGTTTAAAAAAACTATTTTATTCAATTTTGACACTATTTGGTAATCGATTTTTCTGAAAATCATAACTGCATGATTAGTTCGAAAAAAGTTAATTAAATCAATACTAACATGTCATATTAACAGATAATATCAGTTTAATTAATAAAATGTCTCAAATTACATTTATTTGGGTATTTATAATATCAATTATGTTAATATTTCATTAATAAGGTACTTACTACATCATCATTGTGTCATAAATAAATTAAATTATTTAAATTCTAAAAATTCTAAATAAAATACCATTATCTAGGAAATATTTTTATATTTCTAATGAATATTTATAGTCGAATTTATCATATGTATAACCCTATATTAAAAATGTTTTAGTTATTAATATTTGATGTTAACTCTTTTAACTCTTCTTTAAATATAATAATAATAATTGTCCTAATCGAATCCAAATGGACCTAAATGGTCATATTTAATTCCTAAGGTTGTTTTTGGTCGAATTAAAGTTATCCAATAGAATTAGGACATGTTTTATGGTAATAATAATAATATCATTTTTACCCTTAATTACTCTATTTACTTTTAACCGTGGTAAAACAAATAAACAGTTACTATTCACCAAAAATTATTTCTATCTTATTGAACCACATTTTACTCCTTGATATTAACCATTTATTTAAGATTTTTGAAATTCCACTCATAGAAGCGGTAAAATTATGATTTATGTAAATTTTCAAATTCCCTTAGGAGGTGGGTAAAAGACGGTGAAAAGTTCAATAAATTTTATATGTCTAAATTCATTATACAATAAACCCAATGAACTACATTGAAATTATATATGTATTATGTATCAATTTTGACCTAAAATAAATTTAAATAAAATAAATAATTATTTAAATTAATGTCGGTTTTTAAATAGTAACCTAGTGTTTTCACTATTCGTCAAAAATTGAAAGTTTTCCGAAAAATACAAAAAATTCATCCAAGGATAATTTCGATTTTGGGAATCCAAAAATGAAGTCCATATTGAAAGATAAAATTTATAAAATTTCAAAAATTGGGTATTACTATTCATAAAGTCTAGTTTATATAATATTGTAATAACAAATCATTGTTTAGTGAAACTTGGTATTGCGTACAACGCAAGCTATCGAGGAAGGTTGCTCTTGCGTGTAACGCAAGCCATGACAGTGTTGGATGTAGTGAAAGAATCCTTTATATAAAATTATACATAAAAACAAAATATTTCTTATAAAATCTCAGGTGTTACATTCTACCCCCATTAAAACAAATTTCGCCTGCAAAATTCATCACTTCGTAAAAAAAAGATGAGGATACATCTCGCTCATCATATCCTCAAGTTCCCATGTAGCTTCTTCTAATTGGTGGTTCCTCCATAAAACTTTCACCAAGTGAGTGGTCTTATTCCGTAGGAATGTTTCACTACGATCTAGAATCTCTATTGGCTATTCTTCATAAGAAAGATCCTGCTCCAGCGGTATAACTTCTGAGCTTAGTACATGTGAAGGATCAGGTATGTACATTCTCAGGAAAGATACATGGAACACATCGTGAACTTTAGAGATATTCAGTGGAAGCGCCAATTGGTAAGCTACCTTCCCAACATGATCCAGTATTTCAAAAGGACCGATATACCTAGGGCTCAGCTTTCCCTTCTTTCCAAATCTCATTACTCTCTTCCAAGGAGATATTTGTAAGAACACTTTATAACCCACTTCAAACTCTATATCTTTTCTTCGATTATTGGCATAACTTTTCTGTCGACTCAGAGATGCTATTATGTGTTGTTGAATAGATCTGACATTTTCTGTTATATCATCAACAAGATCAGGTCCTAATAGCTTTCTTTCCCCAACTTCATCCCAGTAAGTTGGAGTTCGGCATTTCTTTCCATAGAGAGCTTCATAAAGATCCATCTGAATACTGGAGTGAAAGCTATTATTATAATAAAATTCCACCAAATGTAGTTGTTGATCCCAACCACCTTTGAAATCCATAGAGCAAGCTCTTAACATATCTTATAAAGATTGAATTGTTCTCTCAGACTGATCGTCTGTCTGAGGATGATAAACAGAGTTGAAACTCAACTCTGTATCCAGAGTATGCTGAATTCTTCACCAAAACATTGAGATAAATCTCGGATCCTGATCAGATATAATGGAAATTGGTACTCCATAGAATCTTACCACTTCCATTACATATATCATGTCAAGCTGATCAAGAGAGAAGTCTTCTCTAATAGAAATGAAGTGTGTAGACTTTGTAAGACGATCAAATATAACTCAGATAGCATTATTGCCTTTGGATGTTTTAGTAAGTCCAGTGGCAAAGTCCATAGTGATGTTTTCCCATTTCCATTCTGGTATGGTTAATGGTTGTAACATCCCCTTAGACTTCTATCTCTCAGCTTTAACTTGCTGACAAACCAAGCATCGAGAGATATATTCAGCTACATCTCTTTTCATGTCATCCCACTAGAAGTACTCTTTTAGGTCCCTATACATCTTTGTGCTTCCAGGGTGAAAAGAGAATTAATAACTATGAGCCTCATCCAGTAGCTATGTCATTAATTCTGTGATCAGAGGAACATAAACCTGATTCCTGAACCTTATTATCCCATCACAATCAAGGTTGAATTCAGGAACATTTCTCACCTTCTTTTGTAACTCTACATCTTCTTTCTCTGCCTCTTTAATCTTCACATGTATAGATGGTTGAACATTCATTTGAGAAAGATAAGATTTTTCCCCTTCCATTATAATCCCAAGATCTAAACTTTGTAAATCCATAAATATTGGATCTTTTGTGATCCTCATCATGGATAATCTAGCATGATCTTATCGACTTAATGCATCTGCCACCTTGTTTGCTTTCCCAGGGTGGTAATGAATTGAGCAGTCGTAATCCTTAATCAGATCCAACCATCTTATTTGGCACATATTCATCTCCTTTTGTGTGAAAATATAATTTAAACATTTATGATCAGTATAGATATCACACCTTTCACCAGAAAGATAATGCCTCCAAATAGTTAATGCAAACATTACCGCAGCTAACTCCAAATCATGTGTTGGGTAATTTTTCTAATGGATTTTCAACTGTAGTGAGGAATAATCTATCACAATATCATTTTTCATGAGAACACACCCCAATCCCTTCTTGGATGAATCACTATAGATCACAATCATTTCTCCACTACAAGGTAGTGTGAGCACAGGTGCACTGGATAACCTTTGTTTTAACTCTTTGGAATTCTCTTCACACCCCTCTGTCCAAATGAACTTAACTTATTTTCAAGTCAACCTGGTGAGTGGATTAGATAATCATGAAAAATCATTAACAAAACATCGATAATATCCAGCCAAACCAAGAAAACTTCGGATCTCAGTTACTGTTGTTGGTCTCGACCATCATTTGATAACCTTTGTTTTTACTGGATCCACAGATATCCCCTCTTTTGAGATTATGTGACCCAAAAATGAAACTTTTTGATGCCAAAATTCACGCATGGTAAATTTTGAATAATGCTTCCCCTTTCTCAAGGTCTTCAATACAATTCTCAAGGGATCTTCATGTTCTTCCTTTCCCTTTGAATAGACAAGAATATCGTCTATAAAGACTACCACAAACTGGTCAAGATAGTATATAAAGACTCTATTCATCAGATCCATGAATATAGCAGGCGAATTAGTAAAACCAAATGGCATCACTATAAATTCATAGTTTCCATACCTTTTATGGAAAGAAATCTTTGGTATATCCTCTCTTTTGACCCTTAATTGATGATACCCTGAACGAATATCAATCTTGGAAAAGTATTGAGCTCTGCGTAGTTTTTCAAATAAGTCATCAATGCGTGGGAGAGGATATTTTTTCTTGATAGTGATCTTGTTAAGTTCTCGATAATCAATGTAGAGTCTCATTGATCCATCTTTCTTCTAAACAAACATAACAGGTTCTCCCCAAGGTGATGCAGTAGGGCGTATGAATCCCTTATCAGGATTCTCTTAGAGTTGCTTCTTCAATTCCTGCAACTCAATTGGGGCCATTCTATAAGGTGTCCTTGAAATAGAAAAAGCACCTAGTACGAGTTCTATTGAAAACTCAACTTCAAGATTTTGTGGAAGACCTGGGAATTTATCTAGAAAGACATCATCAAACTCCCATACAATGGGAATATTCTTAATCGTGAGTTTCTCACCAACCATTTGAGATAAATAACCTTCATTTAGTGGAATCAAGAACCATAAGATGGAAGAAATTTCCACTGGATGTTTATGTCCATCCTTGAATCGATAGATGGTCATAGTTTGATCTGGAATATGAAATGTCACTTCCCTTATTTGGCAATTGAAATGAGCTCCATATAAAGAAATCCAATCCATGCCAAGAATCACATCAAATTCCACTATAAGAAAGATTATAAGATTTGTAGGAAGCACTTTCCCAGAAACTTCAATCGGAGAAGAATTATAATCTTTTGATGCGACTATTGTGCCATTAGATATTGTCACAGCTAACTCAACATCTAATTGTTGAGGTAATACGGCGATACAATTAGAAAATTCTTTAGAAACAAATGAGTGGGTGGATCTAGAATCAAATAAAACATTTTCTAATTTAGAGTGGATGGTAAGTGTACCTTTCACCACTTCTTTATCATACTCCACATCGCCGATAGAAATTGAATGTGACTTTCCTTTATCTTTGGCCTTAAGAGTTTGTTGATGTCGATCATCATCAAAAACCCTTAGATTAGGGAATTTATTAGCATAATGCCACATTTCCTTGCACTTGTAACATTGAAGTGTAGTAGGTGCACTCTTTGTGGCCCTTTCTTTGTTTGCATCACTAGAAATCTTCTTCCCATCATTGCGGCATTCAAATTCCTGATGACCATATTTTCCACATTTGAAACATTTACTTATCCTTTTAAGAAAACTCCCTCCATGTTTCTTTCCAAACTTTTAGAATAAGGGAAAACTCGTCTTTTTTCAGTGTTCTCTTTAGATTTTCCTTTAAATTCCATTTTCCTCTTCTTATCAAACACATATGACTGATGGGTTACTACAATCTCCATCTCAACCTTGAGAGCACATCGAACGATTTCCTCCTATCTATTGAAGTATCTTATGGCTAACGCCCTTTGAAGACTTGGTTTTAAGCCACTAAAGAATCGATTGATCTTACTATCAGTTTGGATAATAATCCAAGAAGCATACCTTGCAAGTCTTCTAAAATGTGCTTCATAGGTACCAACTGATTCATCATCCATTTTATTTAGTTCAGGAAACTCCGTCTCCATCTTGGTTCGAAGAATACGAGGGAAGTACTTATTGAAAAATAAGTTCTTGAACTCGTCCCATTACATGGACTCAATTTCATCTCTTGGCCTCGTATTCTTGATAAGATTCCACCATTTATCAGATTCACCTTCCAAACGATAAACTGCTAAGATGACTTTATCATGTTCAGAACACTGAAGAACTGAAAATATCTTTTAGTGGTACTGATCCATTGTTTATCCACTAATGGATCAGTAGACCCGCTGAATGAGGGTGGACGCTGCATCATGAAGGATTCAACAGAATTTTTCTCCTTACTTTTCTCGTTTGTAAGTCTTATATGATTCATAGCTTGAGAAAGTTGTGTGAACATGGCTAAAAGATTTTTCATTCCAGCTCCCATAAATTTTGGTTGCTCAGGGGGACAATCATTAATTTTCCTGTAGCATTCAGCATTAACACGGTTCCTTCGGGTTCCAGCCATTGACTAAAACCAATAAGCATAGTGTGAGAAAAAATAATCATAATAGTAAAACCACATAATCAAGAATAAAATTTCACAATTAAGGTCTTATCATAGGTTATTCATGGACATTTATAAAACACTGAGATTGCGTTCTATGCTTAGACTTATCCTTATGGTTCTTACTAAGGCTTTCACATCCTAGTTTCCAAAGGTTGACTATACATTTCCTCTGATACTAACTATAACAAACCATACATTACATACATTTTTATCACTTCAAAATTGAAGCACACTTATTACAAATTATAACAAAACCATTAAAGGACCGTATAGGTATAGTGTCTTTAAAAACTGGGAAACATAAACAACTAGTTCATAAATCATCTACACTGTCTCCCTTTTATTTTATCATATCTAGAGTCCCTTTTGGCATACCTTACTTAATACCCTTCTTCCTGACCTGGGGAAAAGAAAACATAAAAATGGGTGAGCTCAAATACTCAGTAAGGGTAAACAAAAGAAACATCAATCATATCATATTCATAAGAACATAACATTTTAAAAATCTGATCCTGAAAAAGAGATCATAATATCATAACATTGGATAAATCATGGTAGTGAAATGTAATCCCAATAATAATAACATGAAATTTTTTGGCATACACACAAAATCATAGAGAATAATTTCTTAGTAGTCAAGACTCATTTCCAAGACTATCTTAGCGGACAAAGCCTATTTCTGATCCGAGTTCACTCGTCGTTTCAGTCCTATTTCACTGAACCAGAATAACCTGTCCTTCCAGCCATCTCTATATCATGAGATATAAATCTTTACCCAATTCATTTGAGTGAGATATAGGTCCCACCCATCTCATAATGATACCATTCTTATGTGTTCCACAACATCATAAATCATACATCATAGACTAACCCATGTAATAAAAATGGCATTCTTAAACACCATGCCATCATAACATAATACATATAAGATAAAAGGGCATCATAAAAATTATTCCATCATAACATAATAAAATAAATGTAAAAATAGCTATAGAAACAGAACCCTATATTATCTTAGATGGAAAATAATTTTGATAAAACACTTGAACTTCATTCCTGGGGAAAATATCCTTTCTACTTCAAAAAGATTTTTCCTCTCTTAAAATGTCATACAATTTTAATCTAAAAGAATTTGAATAAAAATAAATTTGAAAACTTGTAAAGGAAGCCTCATGGAAATAATTTTCAAAAATCCATTCAGGTTGTATAAGTTAAAAAAACATTTTTCTCGTACACTGGCCGGAAAAGACAAAAAGTACCTCGTACTAAAAACGACAAAAGATTCCTTTCATATCTTTTACTAAAAACTAACCAATGGGTAAAATTGGATTTAAAAAATTGTTGGAGGATAGAAATAATATTACATATTGAAGAAACATGGATGTGGATGATAAATATGCCCCAATAAATTATGAAGTATAAACAATCTCAGATAAAAATGAGATTGTGAGATTTTCCCTTACCTTAGGTCTAAGATGCTTTGTACGTGTCTGAACCTCTTGTATAATGATTTAAATAATGTCATTGACTTATTATAGAATCATATTCATTGTTATTATATCATATATGGTCATATTATTAGCTTCTTATTAGTAATATTTCATCGCTACTTGTTATTCGGGTGTTTATTGCTTTACGTTCTTATGCATGTCTTGTCGAATAAATTTTTATTCTTCTTTTTAGGTTATATATACCTAATTTACAGAATTATATTAGTGTAATATATATCATATTTATTAATTCAATCCATTTATATAATTATTATTCAATGAAGATCATATAGAACAAGTCGCATCACATCGTGGAGACGGTAGGTCGTACCTACGCACGAGAGATGATATCGTTCCCATGATCATGGAATTATGTTGAAGTGTATGTATACTATTTCAGAATCAATATAAATTTAAAATAATAATATATAGTTATTAGTTTCACCATTATACCCATCCAAGTAAGGTGGTGGTGTAAAATAGATTACACCACGGTGTGGAGACGGTATTACGTACGTACGCACGTGCAGTGATTTCATTTTCCGTAGGATGTATAGAAGGTGAAATAGGGTTGTTTCATATTCATAATAACATATCAGTATATGATTGATACTGATGTTATTACTTCATATTGAAACAACTAAATAAGAGGAAGTAGAGGAAGAAATAAATTTGAAAGAATCAGTAACGGATATTACCTCTTCTTCGACACGCCTCTTTGAAACCTCCTCTTAGGGCACTAAAATTGGTCTTTGAAGAAGACCAGGACCTCTATAATATTACTAGGAAAGTGGAGAAGAGAAATTGTTAGGGTTTGGCCGAGATTGAAGGCTCAAAGTGGTGTGAGGAGGAGAGGGAGGAGGTGCCCTTTTATAAGGGAGGAGAGGGGCACCTTAGGAAAAACTTAAAATATTAATTTATTATAAAGTAATATTCGATTTTTAATATCTCCAAATTGATTTATTTCTATTATAAGGTGGGGATGGATTTAAATCCTCTAAAAAATAGATTTTAGACAATTTTAGGTTACTATTTTAACCTTATCATTTAGATTTAACTTTAAGTTAAATAAATTTACTTTTATCGTGTCTTCTTGTTTTCTTACACTACCTGGTTAATAAACTTACTATAACAAGAAACAATAACCCCAAGTTGTTCATTATTAATATATATAACCTTATCTAAGTCATTTGGCCGAACCTTAGATTTTTAGAAATAAAATAACAATTAATAATATAATATTTTAAAAAAACTATTTTATGTCAATTTTGACACTATTTGGTAATTGATTTTTTTGAAACTCATAACAATATTAATAGTTCTAAAAAAGTAAATTAAATCAATAATAACATTTCATATTAACATATAAAATTTGTTTAATTCATAAAACGTCTCAAATTAAATTTATTTGGGTATTTATAATATCAATTATGTTAATATTCCATTAATAAGGTAATTACTACATCATCATTGTGTCATAAATTCATTAAATTATTTAATGTCTAAAAATTATAAATAAAATATAATTATCTAGGAAATAATTTTATATTTCTAATGAATATTTAAAGTCGAATTTATCTTATGTATAACCCTATAATAAAAAAAATTAGTTATTAATCTTTAATTTTAACTCTTTTAACTCTTCTTTAAATAAAATAATAATAAGTGTCCTAATCTAATACAAGTGGACCTAAATGGTCATATTTTATTCCTAAGCTTGTTTTTTGTCTAATTAAACTTATACAATAGAATTAGGACATGTGTTAGTGTAATAATAATATCATTTTTCCCTTAATTACCCTATTTACATTTAACCGTGGTAAAAAAAGTAAAAAGTTACAATTCATCAAAAATTATTTTTATCTTATTGAACCACATTTTACTCTTTGATATTAACCGTTTCTCTCGGATTTTCTAAATTCCTCTCACAGAAGTTGTAAAATTAAGTTTTATGTAAATTTTCAAATTCTCCTAGGAGGTGGGTAAAAGTCGATAAAAAGTTCAATAAAATTTTTATATATCTAAAATTATTATAAAATAACTCCAATGAACTACCTTGAAATTATATAGGTATTATGTATGAATTTTGACCTAAAATTAGTTTAAATAAATTAAATAATTATTTAAATAAAATTCGGTTTTTAAATAGTAACCCAGTTTTTTCCCTATTCGTCAAAAATTGAAAATTTTCAGAAAAATACCAAAAATTCACCCTAGGCTAATTTTGATATTCTGAATCCAAAAATGAAGTCCATTTTAAAAGTTAGAATTTATAAAATTTCAAAAATCAGGTATTACTATTCATAACGGCTAGTTTATATAATATTTTAATAACATATCGTTGTTTAGTGAAACTCGATATTGCATACAATGCAAACTATCGAGGAAGGTTTCTCTTGCGTGTAACGTAAGCCAAGACAGTGTTGTGTTTAATGAAAGATTATTTTATATAACATTATACATAAAAACAGAATATTTCTCATAAAATCTCGGGTGTTACACTTATGTTCCCCAAACCACTATACATTCATGCATCCTACATCTATTTATTTTTTTCTGCATAAATATTCTGATAAAGATAAAGGGAACATAAATAAATCATCACGATTCCCTAAGAAATTGTAAAAGACACAATTCACCCCCCCCCCCCCCTCTTGTTCGTCTTTGGTATAACCCGGTCCAATAATTGGTATTATTGGAGGTTCTTTTGGTAAAGCTATAACAAGATTAATGTTTCAAAGGATTATACTCAGAGATCTCAATGGATGATACATGAGATGGAATGTCAATGGTTTGAGCTCCATACTTCAATGGTGAAAAATATGGATGTTGGAAGTCTAGGATAATCATCTATCTGAAAAATCATGGATACAGAGTCTACTCAAAAATTAATACTCTATATGAAATTCCTGAAAAATATGAAACATGGAGTGTAGCTACTAAAGCAGAGTAAGAAAAAAAATCAAAAGCTATGAATTCTATCATCTGTGGTTTAGGACTAGATTAATTTAATCTATTACCTCAATTCCCTACTACATATGAGATGTGGAAAATAATTGCGGTTTCTTATGAAGGAACTAAAAATTTTAGACAAATGAAGTATGCCACAACAAAATTAAAATTAGATACATTCAAAATGATTGATGGTGAAAGTATCACTCAGATGAATAGATGTCATACAGAAATAGTCAACAACATCACTGCCTTGGGAGATCTAATCAAACAAGATGATCAAGCCCAAAAAGTACTGAGAGTACTTCCAACCCAATGGAATGGAATATCAGCCTCCATTAAGAAATCATCACCAGTATAATATCTAACTATGAGATAATTAAATGGAACCCTGATGATATATGAAGATGAGATGAAAGATGAAACAAATTATAATAAATTCATGATCAAGATATAAAATACTGCTTTGAAAGTAACAACCCAAAATAAGATCAAAAATATAAAGCAAGAGATCCAGAGAAAACCTAAATGTTATAATTCATCTAATTTAGATGTAGAACTGGATTAGTTTGCCAAGAAATTTAGTAAATTCTATAGAAAGAATAAGGGATTTAGAATATACTTCATGAGAGATGTGAAATAACCCAAGGAAGTCAGATGTTATGAATACAAAAAGATATGTCACATAAGACCTAACTGTCCTCATTTAAAAGGAGAAAAGAAAACGAAATTTTTAAAAAAGAATGATTATGAGCAGAAAGGAAAAAGAGAAATTAAAGATACTTGTAGTTTTTCTAAAGACTCCAGCAACACATCAAAGTCTGACTCATAAAATGAATAATCGAATCTAAAAATATATGTGCTTTATGGAAGAATCTGATGAGGTACAATCTTATTACTCATCTGATTTGAATTTTAGTTTTAGTTTCCCAAATAATAAACTATAATCCTACTACAGTATGATGAAAGAGATATAGGATTTTTTATTTATGAAATATAAATCACTAAAAAGTATTCACACTACTGTTTTAGGAGAAATAGGCACTATGATAAAACAATATCAAGTGTTAATTAAAAAATATAACTCATTAAACAAACACTATACAGATAATGAAACTAAAATAAAAACATTGCAGATAGAAGTAGAGACATACAAGAGTGCTGCTCTGGTTTTCAGAAAAGTATAAAATTCACAAAAGGAAATTTTTGGAATGAATGTGATTAAAAAGGAAAGATATGGAATAGGCAGTAAATATGAGAAACCCAAACTGTATAAGAAATATTATGTTCCAAATACAAAAGGTATAATTTGAAACTACTATGGAACAAAAGGTCACCTATCTAAAATCTACTATTTAAGGAAACCTCAAATAAGTGGGATTAAGAAAGCCTTTGTTGCAAGAAGTTTATATGATTCTTTTGATTATAGAAAAACAAAGCAATTTTGGATTCAAAGATCTTTGCTAGCTATCACTGTAGGACATAATAAAATATGGGAACCAAAACAAACTTTTTTTTGAATATATTTGTAGGACACAGGTCAATGAAGCCAAACTGAAATATGGTATATGGATAGTGGCTGATCCGGTAATATGAGTGGGAATTCATAAAACTTTAAAAAATTAACTCAAAGGTATGGGGGATTAGTCACATTTGGTGACAATGCCAAAGGTAAAATAATTTTCATTGTAACTGTTGGAGATCCAGAATTTGTATCAATTAATAAAGTACTCTATATACAGGGATTGAAACACAACATGATAAGTATCTCTCAACTATGTGATGATGGTTATTTTGTTTATTTTTCCAACAATTTTTGTTCTTGTTTTTAAAGATAGAATTCTTAAATTTAGTATACCCAAAACTGTTAATTTTTATACTCTAGACTTTAATTCCTTATGTAAACAAAAATAAAATTGTTTAACTACTAAGATAATTGAATATTGGATCTAGCATAGAATACATGAACATTGAAATATATATCCTTTACATAATTATCTAATAAATAACTAATTTATGATTTACCTAGACTTAAATTTTATATTGAAATCTTTTGTAATGCATTTCAACTTGGAAAGTAGCAAAAATCATCCTTCAAATCTGATAACAAAATTGCTACATCTAAACATATAAAAAGTATCCACATTGATTTGTTTGGACCTTTAAGAGTATCAAGTTTGGCTGGTAAATTAGATGTATATGTTTTAGTTGATGATTGTTCAATATTTACATGGGTATATTTTTTAAATTATAAAAATGAGCCTTTTTCTATATTTGAAAATTTTTCAAAGCTGTTCAAAATGAAAAAGATTTTAAAACAATTTCTTTAAAAGGTGATCATGGTGGAGAATTTGAGAATTTGGAATTCAATTCATTTTGCTCAAATTTTGGTATTAAACATACCTTCTCTACACCAAGAACAACTCAATAGAATGGGATTGTTGAAAGAAGAAATAAAACTATTCGGGAAATGGCTAGGAATATACTAAATGAATATAGACTTCCAACCTATTTCTAGGAAGAAGCTGTAATCACATCTTGTTATATAAAGAATAGAGTTTTAATTAGACCTATTTTCAAAAATACTTCCTATAAAATTTGGAATAACAGAAAACCTAAAGTAAAATACTTTACTATTTTTGGATGCAAGGTTTATATCATGAACACCAAGGACAAGCTTGGTAAGTTTTATCCAAAATTGGATGAACGCATTTTCTTAGGATACTTTGCAATTTCCATAGATTATAGAATTTTTAATAAAAAATCAAGGATTATTGAAGAATTAGTTCATGTGAAATTTTATGAATATGATCCATTTGAGAAAAGGAAATATCAAATTGATGAATTTGACTCTATTGATAACATGAGACTTGAGAAATTTAAAGATGATTTTGAAAATGATATAAATAAAATTCAGTCCAATTTAGAAGAAAATGACACTAATGAACATAAATGTGTATTACCTATACAATCTATAGCCCTAAAGAACCCCTCTTTATAAACTGCTATAAGAGACCTTGACGCTAGAATAAAAATTAGAAGGAATAAATAAAATCTTACTATTTGTTTTTCCTTTTATCCCAAGTAAAACCAAAGACATTATAAGAATCCTTATCTGTTGAAAGTTGGATGATAGAAATGCAAGAAAAACTAAATCAGTTCATGAGAAATGAATTTTAGAATTTAGTTCATAGACCACAGAACAATATAGTTATTGTAACTAAATGGGTCTTTATAAATAAACAAGATAATCAAGGAATAATAACTAGAAATAAAGAAAGACAATAGCCAAGGGATATAATCAGGAATAAGGTATAGATTATGATGATACCTTTTCACTTCTTGCAAGACTAGAATCCATTAGATTATTTTTAGACTATGCATCCCATATGAATATTAAATTATTTTAGATGGATGTTAAGTATAAATTTTTAAATGTTTATTTAATGGAGGAAGTTATGAAGAGAAACCTCCAGGTTTTGAAAATTCTAAAAAATAGGATTTTGTTTTAAACATACTAAAGCTATTTATAGACTTAAACAAGCAGCTAGATCTTGGTATGAAAGACTAAGTTCTTTTCTTCTGAAAAATGATTTTACTATTAGAATAGAAGATCCATAATTATTTTGAGAAAACTGTTATCACTTATATTTTATTGGTTCAAATTTATGTTGATGATGTAATTTTTGGTTCAACAAACAAAAAATATTTTCATGAGTTATCAATGTTAATGCAAAAAAAATTTTGACATATGTATGATGGGAGAATTAAATTTCCTTTTTGGAATTCAAATTTATCAAAAGGAGTTTGAAAATGTTTTGAATGAAAGTAAATAAATTACTGATTTTCTAATGAAATTTGGAATTGAAAACAAGAATACATATACAACTCTTATGTGTATTAATTTAAAACATGATTTGGATGAAATGGAAAATTAGTTGACAAATAGTTATATAGAGGATTGAGTGGTAGTTTATTATATCTTACTGTTACCATCCAAAATATAATGTACTCAGTATGTCTTTGTGAAAGATTTTAATAAAACCCTAATGAATATCACATAAGTGGTGTCAAAATAATTTTTAGATATTTAAAAAAACTACTTTTCAATATATTCTCTATACAAAAACTTCTGCTTTTAATTTAATTCCATATTCAGATGCTGAATTTGGAAGTTATATATTAGATAGAGAAATCACCTTAATAATCTATCACTTTTTAGGGAAATCATTAGCTTCATAGTCTATTAAGAAACAACACTCAGTTGCCTTGTTAATATCCGAGGCAGAATATGTGTCTACTGGCAGTTTCAAAGCACAAGTGTTCGGGATGGAAAACACTCTTATGGACTTTGGATGAAATTTTACTAATTCCCCAATTTTATGTGATAATACGAGTGCAATAAATATTTCAAAAAAATCCTATTAATCATTCTAGGACTAAGAATATTGATATCCAACATCATTTTTTAAAATATCACATTCTTAAAAAGAATATATTCTTAGAATTTCTAAGTATTGTCATTAAATTAGATGATGTTTTTACTAACCCACATCCCATTTAATGGTTTGATTATATTAGGGGGGCTAGGTATATTCAATTTTAAATGATTTTTTTAATTTAATTAATTCCTAATTTATTTTAATCATTACTGTTTTACGTAATTTAATTATTTTTTCTTAGAATAATTTAAAATTTTGTCTATACTGCTATTTTTTCACATATATTGTTAAATTATTATAAATAATGATTTTAAATCATGTCATGATTCTTATGTATCTAATGACATAGGAATAAATGTTTTCCAGAAACTGTTTCAAATTCCAAACCCATTCATTTTCGTAAAACCTTTCGAAACACCAAATCCCTTACCGCCTTCATCTACCTTTTGACAAAACCTTCGAAACCCTAGAACTTAGAGACTTCATAAGATTGGGATAGAAATGGACATGACAAGGAGAATCAAGGAAAGCGAATCTAGTAATTCCAAGGTTTAACATCTGGTATGAAGGAAGATCTTACAATGAAAAGTAATTGATTTGGAATTGTTGTTCCAGACAAATTTAATGTTGAAGCAAGGTATGGATTTTTAGAATCTAGAACAAACATTCAATGATGAAAACACTAAATTTTTGTACAAGGTAGAGTTATGAAATTTCATTAAAACTATTTAGTTTAGTCTTGGAGATATAGAGGACTCCATATTCGTGAAAATTGAAGATCAGGATTTTTCTATTTTGATAGTTTAAATAGATAGAATCTTAAACTACCCTCATGAGGGATTTTACCACGTTTATTTGAAATCCATTGGAGATAATGAACATAAATAAGAGGAAATTATGTTATTTTTATTTGGTTCTACATATATAAGAATGATGTTAGTCAATGATCTGGAACCAGATCAGAAAAGTTTTCTAAAATTTGTTCAAACAGGAATTTCCACAAGGATATATGAAATAGAGAGTATTTTATTTCCTAATATGTATTTTATGTTTCTATTTTAGAGTGACATCAAGTTGAATTTTCATCATTATAGGATAAGTTATTTAAACTACTCCTGTCATTCAGAGGCTATAATGAACTTTTATCCCAATGGATGGTTTATTTCAAAATTATAGTTTAAGTCTGATATAGTGAGATTAGTAGATTCTAGAGTGTGATGCCTTAAAAATATCATGTTCAATTATAGAACTTTAAGAAAAATAGGATTTTTCTGGAGCATTTTTAATGGAAATATTATACCATTTGGTGCTGATGAAGATTAGGAGTCATCTTAAGGAGAGAAGACAGGAAAAACCAAAGAAATAATAGTAGAGTCAAGGACTAGTGATGTTTCAAAAACATCAAGAAAAATTAGAATTGAAGCAATAGTTGATCCTACTAAAAAGGAAATTCAAGAGGGACTTTATAATAAAATACACAGAGTGGCTCAAGATGGTGAGGGTCATGTTCAAACAGATTCTATTATAACTGGAGATCATTTAAGATATAAATTTGTAAGAGAAGCTATGTCTTAGATTAAGGTGGTACCTCAAAGTGAAGAGGATGTTTTACCTTAGGATGAGAGAGATCCTATAGAAGTTTAATTGGATCGACACGAATCTATTCAAAAATAGTTTTCACAACCTGCTAATGTTATTCAAGATGAACCTGTGTTAGAAGAAGTAAATGTAAATTCTCATGATGAGCATCAACCTGATGAAAATGTGAGTAGAGGAGAGAATATATCTAAAGATAATACTGATGTCTTAAATGAAAATATTTCATGTGGATGAGTCAGTTCATGAATCTGAGGAAAAATAGGTTGAGCAACTAATGGATAAAGATACAGCTCAGATATTTGATTCTCATTCATTACCATTAATTTTGTTAAATCAAGTTGAGACTCAAGAATAAGGTGCCATTGATTTGGATAATAATCATTTGGATGAGTTAATCAAAAAAATTAATATAATTCAAGCTGAAAATTCAAATTTGTGAAGATCATTAGTTAAGGAAAGACAAAAGTTTCATAACATGAATGAAATTTCAGTTTCAAAAAGAGAAGTGGAATATATATAGAAGGAGATGTTAGTCGAATTTGGGAAATAAAAATCTGAAATTGTACTGAAATTAGATTTGACAGACTTCAAAATTTTCATGGATCAATAGTTGGAAACTATCACAAGCAGTCAAGCAAGTATATCAGGTACTTCCCCTAATCTTATTAAGAGATTCTGGTTCATTACAACTGTAATGAGAAATATGAATGATATGTTTCAGGACTTATAGTGTAATAGTGATCTATTGTCTATTCTATTGGATAATCAAAATAATATTATTGACCATCTTACATTAGATGAACTATGGGTAAGAGAGTTACTGAACAGGTTCACTAAAAATCTCAATTAGTTCATGGAAAAGGAAAAAATATTGCATGAGTTTTTTAGAGTCAATCTGATTGAAGATATTCATTTGACTCAGAAAGGAAGAGATCAGATAATTTATTTAGGAGATGGTCTCATGAAGAGGTTGAGAATATAGTTATAAGAGCTAAAGTAAATTGTTTAATGGTGATGAAATACGCTTTTTCAAACCCTTTTGGTCCAAACTTGATTCCTATATCAATTATGTATTTACATTTTCAATACATTATTGCTAAATATTATTTTTGTGTGTTTTTAATTTGTTTTTTATTCTATCTATGTTAGAATTCCACACTCTAGATTCAATTGTTGATAAATAGTTTATGACAACATATACTAAAGTTTAGTGCAATAATAAATGTGTCATATTCCTTATTCTATCAATCTTTTTTATATCACCAAAAAAGGGGAAATTATTTAAACACAAATTTTTATTTTAATAATTTTCTCAGGGGGTATAAATTTGGATGCAATATGAAATTTCATATTATTTTTATTTTTTACCTTTATGGGATAAAATTGGATAAATGAAAAATATTATTTTCGTTATTTTACTTTTAAAAGGGGAAGAAATTTCTAAAAGATATTATTTTAAAAAAAAACTTTTCTTTATAAGGAAGAACTATCAATAACACTTAATTTATTTATTTTCTGTTGAAACAAATCTGTTAAAATAAAATATTATTTTTTCCTAGAGAAATTCTAAATTATATGAAATTAATTTCAGGGGTTACTTCATGGGTTTTGTGATCATCAAAACGGGGGAGATTATTGATCAAGTGTTGTTTTCAAAAATACTTCATAATGTTATGATTGGGGGATATTTTTACGAATGTATTGTTTCAACAATCTCTATCTTTTTATGATGATTTTGATGCTCACAAATACCCTTATTTGTTATTATACTGATTTTATTTTGAGTATATTTCATGAAATTAATATTCTTTATATTTATATTTTGGAAATATACTTAAGTATTTAACTAGCATGGAATATTTGACAAAGTGTTCAGAAATCAGTTTAGTGTGTTCTGGAAACACTTTTCATACCCTACGTTGAAGAGTGTTGCGTAAGGAAAGAATTATATGTTCTCTCTATGAGATTTCAAAAAAGTATAGTCAAATAACCTTATGTTTGGAAGGAACCTTATGTTTGTAATATCAGAAAATTATGAATGAAGAACCTTATGTAAGTATGGAACCTTACGTTTGTTTCATGAATGTATGGATCATCAACCTTACTTTTCTAATGAACCTTATGTTCTATCGAAAATTATGGATCATGTATATTATTTTTTGCTAAAGAGGAAATTATGGATAATCTACCATAAGTTTTAATGTTGAAGAGGAAAATATGGATTATCGAAATTTTGTTTGGGATCAACCTTACGTTTGAGGTTAACCTTATGTTTGATATTGACCTTACATTTGAGATCAACCTTATGTTTTTAGAGTAGATCATCAACCCTACGTTTAGCATTAGAGATTTAAAATACAACTTTATTGAGCAATAGTCTTTATGCCAAATATCAGGCTAATTTCAAGCCAGATTCAAACCCCGATATTAAAACACCTCATTGACTGATTTAAATTTTTTTATTTGTGATTTAGATGATCGATTTAAGAGGATTATTTCATGTCAATTATTAAGGGAAGTTACATCTGCTCTGTTATTCAAAATTTTGAATATCATGATTCTTAAGGTGGAATTTGTTGATATAAATTATAAAATAAAACACTAAACTTAATTCTATATATATCTGTGTTATTTTTTTTTACAAAAACATATATGAATCACTGCGAAAAAGATATATATGAGTCACATAGATCTGATTCTATCAAGATCTATCAGACTCTGTGTTTCTGAAGAAAATTAAGCATAAATGATTTTTATTCTACATTGATGATCTATCATGTATATATTGTTGTTAAAGTTTATGATTTTATTTCAAGATCTATTTTCAACTAAATCGACTCAAAACTGCTCTTTATTAAAGAACATATTTTCTAAGACAATGATCCATCTAGTATTAT
The DNA here is from genome assembly GCA_963277665.1 of Viscum album. Lineage (NCBI taxonomy): Eukaryota > Viridiplantae > Streptophyta > Magnoliopsida > Santalales > Viscaceae > Viscum > Viscum album. The sequence continues at coordinate 441,356,973 of OY728158.1, forward strand.
TTGGGTGTTTCTACAACTATGAAGAAAAACAGGAAAGTATATTTAGAAAAATATTCTTTTCATTTTGAGTAACCATCTTCTCATACTAAGCTGTGTATTTGGTTCTTTACCTGAACTATAAGGCTCTATTTTATACTTAACTTGTAAACATTTCAACTCCCAGAACATAGTTGTGGATGGTATGTTGATAAGAAGACCAGATAGTGAAAATCTCCAAGCTAGTGGAGTAGAGCATTGGTGGAGTGGACTAGGGGCCTTCTATTCCCCGAACCACTATACATATGTGCATCCTTCAATATATTTATTTTCTACTACATAAAAATTTGATAAAGATAAAGGATAGATTTTTCAATCATCATGATTATCAAAGAAATTTTAAATGACACAATTCACCCCCCCCCCCCCTTTCATATTTGGTATAACTCGATCCAATAAAAGTAAGAGGAAATATGAGCATAGAGGATGAAATTGTCTTCAAAGTGGATGTGACTTATTCTTCACCACATTATAATTTTATGAGAAAAAATTATCAAACGGGAAATTAGAATATAATATTTTATTTTCTCTATGAATAGGTGACTTAATATCATATGAAATTGGAAATAAAACAATATTAGTGAATTATTAGCAGAAATATAAATAAGTAACAATATAACACAAAAAATAATATTTATGTTTATAGAATATATTATTCATTTAGGATCACTTAAATTAAAAACCCTTAGAAAGGGAACCTAATATGGGTTTTTTAATAAAGTTAATTTCTTAATGTTATGATGAAATTAACTCATATGGTAGTAGATACACAATAGAAAATAAAACAACTGTTGAATAAGGAATTTGTCTCAACGAACAAAAATTGATATGAGCAAAACCCCTATTAACATATTAATTCATTACGTAAGAAACATTTAAAAGAGAATTTATTTGATAGAAATTTAAACAAAAATACAAAAAAGGTAATTAAAAAATATATTATGTAAGATTTTACCCAACTAATAAATATAAAGTTTACGAAAAAACATTAAATCTAAATGAAAGTTTATTGGGTTAAGAAACACTCTTATATATTATATAAAAATTGATTCAAAATATATTGTAAGAATATTAATTAAATAAAAAATTAAATATCATGAATAAATATATAATCATGGTATTATACACCATTGATACAGTATAAACCTCATATAAACAACAAATGTTGTATAATACAAATCATGTCTCAAAGATTGAAATTTGAGAGAAAACCCTAAGAGACATCTTAGCTTGTGAACTAAGAATCATTTAAAAGGGGTTTTATGAGATAAATAGATAAATACAAAAAGAAAAAATAACTTTTAAAACATAATTCAGTCATTGGGTAGTATTTACCAAACTTATAAAGATAAATTTCAAATATTTTAACTCAATGAAATATTAATTACTTATGATGCATTCTTACCTTTTAATCTAAATTAATTAAACAATATCTAACATCTTATATAAAAAATGGTATTAATAAATAATTTAATATCCATTAAATATATATTATCTTTTATACTCATGAATTATTTTAATTAATTATGAATTTAATATTTATTTAAATTTTATTTTCATCATCATACGTTTGTAATTTTAATTTTATCCCTATGATTTGTAAGCTCGATGTCAACCATCATTTATTGGTACCAAGTTTAAAATTCATATATTATTTAATTTATTATAAAATATGTTCAATATTTTTTTAATTTCTTTAAATAAGATTTCTGGTTACACTTCATGGAGATGAAACTAGTGAACCAATTTTTTTGGTATGTTTTAAGGAAGAAAAGGTGATATGATAATAATAATTTAAAAATTAATATAATAATTAAATAATGTTAAAAAAATATTATTTTCTAATTTATTTTTAATAATAATAGTACTTATGAATCTATATTCAATCAAGATATAAATTTATATAATTTTCATGTAGTTTGTTAAACTGACCCATATAAGAAAATATTATAATCAATGGGTGAGTATGGTTAAGACAGTGATTACTTTGGAATAATATAGTTTTATAAAAATATAATTATATTATTTTGGTGGTTTTAAAATGGTGAATTATATATTTTGGTATTCAGTCAATGTAAAAAAATATATATGAAAAATGAAATACAATACATTATGGAGGCGGTAGACTGTATGTACACATTGGTAACAATTTAATTTTTCATATAATAGAAAAATGATGTAATATTATTTTAGTTCCATAGTCTTAATAATTCTTTAAAAACATTTTTTTATTAATTTTTTCATTTTAATTATAATTATATAGATTTTATTAAAATGGTTTTCATCTCTTATAGTGGTATTAATCTCCATGAAACACATGAGACGTTTTCCATCTTCAAATGGTTATGAGGAAGGTAAAAAATTTCTATCCCATAAGAATAATAACATTTCATTATAATTTGGTTACTAATTTAATAATTTTAATAATTTTAAATTAAATTTTAAGGAGGTACAAAAATTAATAAAGAAAAATTAATGAAAAAAGAGTAACGCATAATTTTACCTTACTCTGTGAAATATCTCCTTTGAAAATTGGATTAAGGCCTTGTAATTTGGTTTCTTTAGAAGAAAAAAAAACCAAAAATAATTGTATATTAGTATTAGGGAGTAATTTTTCAAGATTTAGGTTGAATCTAAGAGTATTGGTGTTTGAATAAAATTGGGGTGGTGATGGATCCTTTTATAAGGGATAGGAGTGACATTTTAAAAAATATATAATAGGCAAGTCACTATTCAATGGTCATGTGTGGATCTAAAATTTAAAAATACGGATTTGGTAAAGTGTTATTTTTGGTAAATTATAAACCATATATTTTCACACATTGTTTAACTTTTTTTTAATAATTTTACTCTTATATTATACACATAAATCATTTTTTGGTTTTTATAGTGGTAAATAATTTTTACCTGTGTAATTTAACTATAATGAATAAAATAAATATAGTATTTATTTGATAATTTTTTCCAAATTAATCAAAATTTTGAATATATTTTTTCATATAAATTATATAAGTGTGATATAAATTAAAATTTATATTAGTGATCATAGAGCATAAAAATATTTTTTGTAAAAATTGTACTTTTATGGTTGAAAATTATGATTAAGATAAAATTATCAATATTGTTCATTTATATGACATTAATTGTCTTATAAAAAACAAAAAATAATTATGTGTAATTAAAAATAATCTAACATTTAATTCCAACTTTTCTATAGTTAGATAAAAAACATATCAAAACAATAGTGTTCATTAGATTAAAATAATACCAAAATTTCAGAAATGTTAAACATTTTTTTTATAAATCCAATATTATATTAAAAATTGATTTATTTTAAGTTATAAATAAATAATTTTTTAATATGTTTTCATAAATCTTATATCATTTTTATATCTTAATAAAATCCTTAAAGCCACTATATTTTTAAAAACTAACTTTTTTATTATTCCCTTAAAAGGGAATCATTTCAAAAAGATAAAAAAATCAAAAAATTGGTTGTTCCTAAAGTTATGAATTCAAGAATTATTTTTATTTTTTAAAATTAAAATTCTTAGATTTATCAATTTATCTTTCAAATGAAAAAATATAAACAAAAAATACTTTAATATAAAATTTTCATTTAAATATTTTTATGTTTTAATATTATTTTATATGAGTTGACAATAAATTGTAACACGCGAATATTTGTGAAAATATTTTTTCAAATGAATTTAGTCATTTATATATTTTCCAATCCACATAAATTTTATTTTATCTTGTTTTACACACAATAATTATTTTAAATGAAATGTTGCATATTATTAAGAATATTATTATATAATAGTTATCACCAATCAATTATAATGGATGGTTTGAATAGGATTTAACAAAATTATGAAAATATATGGTTTAAAAGTGTATATAAAATGAATTCTTTGGTGACCATTTATTTAAGGTGGTAATAAAAAACCATTTAAAACTAAAGGAAATCATTTTCAAAAAAAAATTTATGAAAACCAACACTTTTACGTCAATAAATTTTACAACCCACTTTGGGAGAATTATTTTAATTAAAATCATTTATAATATATTCAATAAACTATTTATAAATCATTTTAATTTTTTTTACACAATATATAAGAATAATTAAAATTTTATTCATAACCCTGATAATTTTCTAAAAACATTTTTTGTCTCCATTTTACACTAATATTTTAAAAATATTTTTATAAAATTTCTGAAAAATAAATTTCAAAAATAAATTTAATTTTTTAAATCATCTTGTCAATATTATCTTAGGTTGATTTTTTGGGAATTTTTGGGAGAGTTTAATTTTTTAATAGATAGAGTAAAATTCTAAATTTTAATTAAAAACTATATTTTATTTAAATTTTTTATAAAGTAAAATTATATTGTAAAATTTTATAAATAAAATTAATTCAGGTATATATATATTAATAAAATTTATGTAATTTTCCCATTTTGATTTTGAATTTTGATATAAAAACCATGTAAACATTTTAACTCTTTCCCTTTTAAAACATGTTTTCTCATCACATATGTAGGACAAATGTTTAATTAAAATTTTTCCAATTATACGAATGGAATTTGGAAAATTTTATTCCATGTTTAAAATCAGAAAAACTTATATTTTTTAATATTTTCAAATTAAATTTCTGATATATTTAATAGTAAAATAATAAAAATTATTTATTATTGTTAATGTAATTATGGTTTACCATTGGTTAAACAAAATATATAAGGATTAAAATGAACTAAAACCATGTCTTAAATATATTTTCTGGGCATATTTCTACTTTATAATATCTAATTCTCAGTAATAATCCATCTTTATCTTTGGTTCTATAGGAAAACATGCTTTAAAATTTTTAAAAAATTACAAGTGTCCGACTCAATACACTTATAAAATTTCACCCCCCTCCCCTCTATTCATCAAACCATTAAACCCATTTTGGTTTTTTCAAGAACTACCCAATTTACTTCCCAAATTCCCAAATAAAATCCTCGAATCCTTATTTTAGTCATAAATATAGCCTATGAAGGATTTTGCTACTAACCATAAGAGGTTACCCAAAAAAGAGATAGTGTTCTTCAGTAAGTGTTTTAATTTTATTTCCTCCTCCATCATTATAAATTATTATTAAACTATGGTGATATAATAAACTCAGTATAATCAATATGATTAGATGTTTTTATATTAAATAAACTACCTAAAACCATATCCACTTCCATCAAATGTGTTATGAAATTAGCATGTAGTATATACTATAGAATATCGCCTCACGAACAGATGTCATTCATTTTTTCATTACCATCTCTCATGATTGGGTATGAAGATAGATATAAAGTATATATATGATATATTCAACATAATTGTACTTTTTTATTCATTATATTATACATACCTTTTTACCATCTATTTCATAGGTGATACGATAACATTGATTGTGTGTACGGCGGACTAATGTCACATGATGTCATGTAATTGTTTTTCACTAACACTTTACATAAAAGATAATAAGGGTAAATTTAATGAATATATGTGATATACATGACATAATTATTATGTTCATGACATATTTATCAATCATAAAATATAATATATCATTTATATTCTTTCTTTTTTACTCACTGAAAGATGATATTAACGTTCTTCTACGTGTGGACTACCACCCTAACCAAGCGATGTGGATCTATATTTTCATCACCAAACCACATAGGCAATATTTATAAGTTTATTTAAAGATTATTTATCTTATTTTTTATATTATGACCATTATGGAGATATAAATTTTACTTACCTCCCTTCCATAATGATCATTTAAAAATGTAAATGTTACTCATGCACAAGATCCTCAGCCCTGTTGGTGAGGACTAAGCAAGTGCATCTAGGAGACCCGAGTTCAAAATTGGGCAGAGAAATATTTCCATTACTGTAGAAATATTGTAGATGTACTATAGCAGGTATTGTTCAGTACTTTAGCATCCATAACTATTCATCCGTTTGGGATTTCAAGCCACTGGTTTGGTCCTTAAGTCCTTCAAGGAATTCGGTCTACCTAAGGACTACGTGGCAATAAGGCTTTCGGGCCACCTCAAGGCCTTTGGGCCACCTCATGGCCTTCGAGACACCTCAAGGCATTTGGGCCACCTAAGATTGTGTTGAATGGACTAGTAAGACTCAAAAATGATCACACTCTATATGAGGATTCATAGTAGGCGTATTCACCAAATAATAAGCTAATGGATTTGGAATAAATAGATGTTATGTCTTTGCCATCAGGACCAGCATGTGCTTGTAAAATAAACCTAGCTGAATAGCCATGTGAAGGTGGAAAGCTGATATCACGATGTAGATGCTGGGGAGGATTAGTTCTATGTAGTTATAATCTATATATTTCCTCTAATACCTAAGGGTCATGAAATCTCTAAGCCTACAAGCCTTGTAAGGGTTCCCCCTCATCCCTTGAAAGGGTGGTTATCAAAAATCAATAAACTGAAGGCCTTCGGGCTATTCAGGCCTAAAGTACTTCACTTATCAAAACCATATTTCTTGATTTGTATTAAATGTATAAGTGATGTATAAATATGATAATAATGTTATTATTTTTATTCATTATATTATGGAACCATGATCAAGTTAATAGGTCCTAAAATCAAAAAATGAAACATATACGAATAACAAATAGGTTAATACCTAAAATGTGATTTTAATGGGGAATTTGAAATAAATGTGTAAGAAATGGTCATAAGTAAAAAAATCGGTAATATACATATATATAATTATGGTTATATAATATATTTATAATTAACTTATATTTATTACATAGGATGTTCAAACATGTAAGAAGAAAGTTGGGAAATATGGTAGGGGATTTATGTCTCACTTTTTACTTATATAAGACACATGCCATATTCACCACCTATTTCTTTTATGTGGTGTATATATTACACATGAATTTATTTTATGATAATTTTCAAAGAAGATATGTTTATTAAATATACATTTTATGATCTCCCTTTCGTGGGGATTATGATTCAAATGATAAAAATGTGGTAATGGATTTATGTTACAATTTTATCATTTATAGATATTGTTTATGATTAAGTATCATATGTTTAAGGGTAATTATAACTATCATGAAATATCATGAACATTATTATCATCTAGTTATTAATTATATTTTCATGTAATAGTTGAATATTTCCACTAATTATACTGAAAAAAAATTAGAAAAAAAATTTAAGAAAAAATTTATTTGTTTCTCTCATCAGTTGAAAAACATTTTTCCTTCATAATAATGTTTACTAGAAATGTTTTAAATATATTTGTCAACATTAATAAAAATATTTTTTAAAGAAATTTTTACCCATATTTTAATCTTTACAAATAAAATTGAAAGGAATCAACATAAAAATTTCCAAACAATTCATATTTGGATTTTACCAAAAATATAAAAGCAATCATTATTTTCACACATACATCAAAAAAATTCTACTCTCATGACCAATAATTTATTTGAATATTCCTTTATAATCAATCAAGGTTATTGCATAGAAAATTATTTTTAATATACATTATGATTTTCTAGTTTTAAAAAGTTATTTTTTATGAAATGTGATTTTCTTAAAGAAATGTTTCAAGTGATATTTTAAAATCATTATCCATTAATGATGACATCCTTTTATATAACTTATTCTTTACTAGGGATATTAATAGTTGATACAATTCTTATTATTTATTTTAATGATCTATCATAAAAATAGTTTTTATGAAATCCCATTTTATTCCATGGGTTATACCGTAATAAAAATCTTATAAAACCTGCTTATTTTTTCCTATGGGTTATAATATGATTAAATGAAGATAAAATTAGGAAACTTATCACTTTTCCATAGGTAATGATATTATGAAAAGTTTAAGAACACCATTTCATTTCATGAGTTATGATATAATGAATATTTTATAGTCTCTTTGAATATATATGTATGATTTACATTATTTGATGACGTGGACCTATATCCCCCCTCTAATGTATTAGAAAAAGATGGATAAATCATGTATAAATATTTTATTTTTTAACCTGATTACATGTTCACTAGGTTATACATGAACCTGATTAAAAGTTCACAATGTTATGAATGAACAAAATTACATGTTCACAGTGTTATGCATGGACCAATATTCCATGTACATAATGTTATTTTTGGACCATTCTTTCATTTCCATAATGTTATGCATGGATCTAGTTTCATTTTCACAAGTTTATACATGGTATTGATTTCATTTCCTTAATATAATGAGTTATCATAAATCTATTTATGCAAATTATAAATGTTATAGTATGATGTTTATGCCACAAATATATCTATTACTCCAATTTTTATTCTCATATATAATTTTCTTTGTTTACATTATGATTCATGTATTATTATATTCCAATATTTATGAAATAGATCAAGATTATGATCTTGGATATGAAAGTTATTGTTTTCAAATTTTATTCTTATGTTCTCATACCTATATTTTCTTTTTAAATAGATATATCACTTATTAACCCATAATAAAAATCTATGTTCACTCTTTCTTATGTGACACTCCCTTGGTTTTTATGAATGGTTTTAAGAAGGTTATATATATGAAGTGTACTAAATAGGAATATCTTTCTTGAAGGTATTGAAAATATTTCACCAAATTGTAATATTGTGTAAGTTGTATCCAAAGGAAATAAATTATTATAGTCCTCGTGCATGTGTTTTTTTAATGTATTGAATATTCATCTAAAAATATGTAGTATCAATATAGTGGAATATTCAGTCACTATATTTGGTACTCATGGAACATTTTAGTTAACAATTGGAAACTAGGATGAGAAAAACTATAATGATGTCTTTAGGTGGTATCTAAAAAGAAATTTATATAGACGTATATAATTATAAGTATTTAGATGAATCAATTTATAGGAAAATGTCTTGTAATTTTGGAAAAGGATAGAGTAAGTGGTTTCTATGAAATTACATCCATTTATGGATACTAAAAGTGTATGTGGCTATATAATAGATGAACCAAGTTGTAGTAACTCTAAAATGGTTCATTTTTCTAGACTCGATCAAAACATGATTCATGAAAATAGACCTTAATACAGACCCGGTTGGACACTCATGGGGGATATTCTTTGGAAATCAACAAACTCTTTATGAGCAATATTTAAGGATGTAAATAGATGATGATCATGGATGAATAAGGTTTATCCTATGGTGTAATAAATTTAAAATATGGTTTCATGATTTAGACATCTAATAAGTGATATTTCATTTGTATGTGGTTTTAAACTATGATTAGTATTTCTCATATTATACTATATGGTTTTAGTCAATGGTTGGAATGAGAAGGAACTTGGATAAAACTGAATGTGATGGAAAATTTTATGATGAGTATCCAAATTGGATGATGAATAAAGTAAAAGATGTTATGATTATGCCTACTAATTTATCATGGAACATGATTCAAATTGTGAACCTTACCCAACTCTCGAACTCATAAAAGTATAGAATTATATAGTTTACTGAGAGTTATGGTATTAGGGGTGACCATATAGAAAATAATATTAATTATACAATATGATGAGAATGTGGGAAGATAAACTCAATAGAATATATCATAGGGACAAGAATATGTTTTGGGTGTGGAAAATTAGGGAACAAATCAGGTAATTTCAAGGAAAACAATGAAAAGTCCAGTAAACATAATAGATGAGAATAATGGTCTTCCAAAAGTATCATAGATTGTTGAATATTTTAAATATGGATTGTATGGGCATTATCGAAATCTATGTCTTAAGTGGAAAGCTTTTGAATTCAATCAGAAAGGTTTTACTAGTAATGGTTTTACTATTTATGATGAATATACTACAAATTATATATGAAAGCAATAATGTATTAAGGAATAATATGATGAATCCTAGTTAATATAATAATTATGGGGTTGAATAATTTTTGTATTTTTTATTTTAATTCCAAAATTATTTTCTATAAATCATAAAATATATTAGTATTTTTTAGTATAATATTTTCATTACGGATTTGAAAGAAAATAATGAATGGTTTTGATGAAATAAAAAATTTATTTAATAGTAAGGTGATATTTTATAGAAAACACATGATTAATGGAAGATAGACCTTAATATATTCCTAATAATGAGAAAATGGTGTTTGGTTTGGATTAATATATGATTGATATGGATAAGGTAAATTTTATGGTATTGATGACCTTAGAACTGATAAATGATTTGTTGAAAAAGTAACTTATGATGATATTCATAGAGTTTAAAAAATTATTATATCCATGGAATGTATTCAATAATATGTTTTTTATTTAAATAATGTGGAAGTTTTCTTGTTTTAATTGAGTTTTTATGGTAATTCAGATTATTACAATGTTTCAACTGAATTCCTGGTTAAGATATTCACATGTTTTTTATGTGACAGTCAAGATATACTTCATGTTTTTTTGTGGTTTAATGATATTTTTATTTAATAAATTTAATTACCTTATTTATATAGTATTATATTTCAATATTTTTATGGGTTATAAGGTTATCCATTAATGTAATGGTTAATGTTGAACTATAGATGAGCTTCTAGATACTAGTGAATTATTATATTATATGAATATTTATCCTTATAGGATAACTTGAGTTTAAAAAAAATTGATGATAAATAGATATATAATGAATTACTAATCATTTATTTATTGGTTTTATGATTAAATAGATCTTCAAGAATTAAAAATAAAACATCATCATTTCTTTGAGCCAAAGGATGAAATTGTTTCTATGAAATAAAAAAATCAAGTAAATATATTTTCATATGTTCTCAGTCTATATAGAAATGCAATTTCACAAAATTTGGAATAGGATATTTTAATGAAAAGAAATCCATTTTATCATCATTTTTTATGATATCAAGGACCTTTTTCATTCCTCTTTGGTTATTTACTTCATTATCATTAACATTCTCCAGGCCATTTTCTTTATCACCCTCCATCTGTATAAGGGTGTTATTTTTATATTTTATTCTATGATTTGGAAACCTAGAATGTATTATTCCATATGACTTTCTCACAACCCTTTCGCTTTTCCAATAGGATGTTTTACTAACCTTTTTTATGATGTGGGATTCTATGATGAAATTTTCAAATGTTAAACCTTCAATGTTGGAGATTAATTTTGAGGGTGAAATTAATTTTAATGTGGGTAAAATTTAATGCCCTGTTATTTTGAGAAATATTTTTTCCAAATAAATATAGTCTTTTCAATATTCCTTGTTACATGTAACACAATGTTTATCTTGTGTTACACACAACACTGAGTTTAAACGAAATCTGTTATATTTTTAATACATTATTATATGCTAGTAATCACCTACTAATTTGAATTATGAGTATAAATAGGGTTTTCTAAATTATTAAAATACACTGTTTACACATGTATATAAAATTTTTGTTTCGGGACCAATTGATTAAAAATTAAACAAAAAAATATTTATAAAATTCAAAAATCATTTCTTGAAAAAATGAAACTTATGAAAACAAACACGGTTTACTTCAATAAATTTAAATAAAAATTGGGAATGATTTTAATGAAATTTTTATATTATATATTCAATCAAATATTTAAAATTCATCTAATGTTTTTTTATACAATAGATAAGAGTAAATCCAAATTTATGCTTAAACCATATTTTTCTAGAAGTAGGTTTGTCTACTTTTTGAACAGTTATTTTCAAACTAAATTTTGAAAAATTTAGGAAATTTATTTATAAAAAATATTTTTTTTAAATCATCATGAAAAATTATATTTGGGTGATTTTTTTGTAATTCTCTAAAAAGATTAATTTTTTGATGAATACTAAAAAATACTGAATTTTAATTGAAAACTACGATTTATTTTAAATATTAATAAATATAAATTATAATTTAAATTAGTTTTAAATGAAAAATATTTAAAATAAATATATAAATATCCAATATTCTATATTTAAATCATTGTCAAATTTAATTTAGATATAAAAACCTTGTAAAATTTTGACCTTTTCTCTTTGAAACATCGCTTTCTCATCATGTCTGTAGGATTAATTTTAATGTATATATTAAAACTTATGTGTATTTAATTTTAAAAAATGTTTTACTTGTTTGGAATAATCATATGTTATATTATATAATAAGGTTAAATTAATTTTTTATGATAATTAATATTAAAAACAATAAAATTTATTAAATGCGGATAAGGTAAAAATGGGTTTATTGGGGATTAAACTAAAAGAATAAGGGTTAAAATTACATAAAAATTTTCTAAATATATTTTATGGATAAAATTAGACCTTAATATTTAAAATTATTTAGAATAATCCATTTTTTATCTTTTTTCATGAGAAAAATGGGGGTATAACTTTTTCTTTTTAAAAATTTCAAGTGTCCCCCTCACATAAATTAAAAAATGTCACGCCATCTCCTATATTCTTCAAATAATAAAACCCATTAGGTTAAATAAATATCCAAAACAATAATTTCATAAAATCCCTTATATCATACTATAATTATTATTTTAATCATAAATCTAACATATGATGTCTTTTGGTGAAAAACTATTAAGGTTTCACGAAGAAGATATAATGTTCTTCAATAAGTTTTTTTATTTTATTTCTTCCCCCGCATCTTAAAATTATTATTAAATAATGTTTATAAAATTAAATCCTGATATTACGTATAGTTACAATTTTTATATTAATTTTATGACATACAACCATATCCACTTCAATCAAATTAGTTACAAACTCGTCATTCTTATGTACGGTAGACTATCGCCTTGCGAACTGATGTCATTTGTTTTTCCATTACCACCTATCATTGTTGGGTATGATGACGGATATAAAGTATATAAATGATTTATATAACATAAATATACCAATGCATTCATTATATCATATATATACATTTTTTACCTTCCAATTCATAAGGGATACATTAACATCGCTCATGTGTAAGGCGGACTACAGACTCGCATAGTGATGTCATTCGTTTTTCACTAATAATTGACATGGAAAATAATAAAGATAAAGTTAGTGAATATAAGTCAATTAAATGAGAAAACTATGATATTAATGATATATTTTTCATTATTAGTTGATAATATATCATTTTATTTATTATGTTTTTACTCACTAAAAGATGATAAATTTGTGTGTGTATGTGTGTACTACTGCCTTCACGAAGCAATGTGACTCTCTATTTTCATCACCACGCCATATAGATGATATGTATAAGTATATTTAAAGAAATACTATTTTATTTTTTATATTATGATAATTTTTAAATGATTAAATATTACATACCTATTTTCCATAATGGTCATTGAAAAATTGAAATGTTACTTGTGCATATATACGACCCACAGTCTGCATGATCGTAACATACTTCATTTCTCAAAAACATTATTCATGATTTTTTCTAAAAAATATAATTTATGTATAAATATTATAATTATACTATTATTATTTATTATATCATGTAACCATGATCAAATTAATAGGAATGAAAATGACAAATCAAAACATATATGAATAACAAAGCAGTTATTACGTGAAACAACATTCTAATAAATAATTATAAATAAAATGTTAATACAATGTCATAAATAAATAATATATGGTATAATATATATATATATATATGTGTGTGTGTGTGTGTGTTTGTTTGTGTGTTTATATAATATATTTATAACAAAATTATATTTATTATACAATAGGATCGAATATTTATGATGGATGTTGAGACTTAAGGTAAGGGATTTCACATTCAATTTTTATTTCTGTGAGTCATATGCCATATTCAACACAAATTTATTTTATGTGTTTTATATACTACCCATGAATGTATTTGTTTCATTATTTTCTTGAAATTTATAGGGATTAAATATTTTTTTTATTATCTCTATTTAATTGGGATTATGTTTTAAATATTTCCAAAGTGGAAATGGATTTATGTTACAATCTCATCGTTTATCGGGATTTTTTATGATTAAGTATCCACTATTGAAATTTTATGATCTAAATATAAATATTTATCATGAATTTTATTATCATATAGTTATTCATGATAATTTCAAGTAATATTAATTTTTCATACTCTTTTTAACATAAAATAGATGAGAAATGTTTTAAGAAAAATCGTCTTTATTTATCTCTTCGGTTGAAAATACTTTTTATTAAAAAACCAAGTTTTCTAGAAATAGTTTTCAAAAATAGTTTTAACATTAATAAATTGAGTAATAAATAAATTTTTAACAAATATTAATTGTAAAAAAAAATTCATTTAATATTCATGTCAATTCCCAAATAATTCTTTTGTAGATTTTACCAAAAATGTAAAATGAATCTTTGTTATAAAAAGTACGACATGAACATAATTTTCCAATATCATGACCATTATTTTCCTAGAATATTACATTATAATATTTTAGTATTATTTTTAATGAAAAGTTCTTTCAAAATTTTTTTATGAATTTTTAGTTTAAAAATGTGATTTTCAATGAAAATTTATTTTCCTCAATACTTGGTCCAGGTGATCTTTGAAACTAATTATCCATTATAGATGATATACATTTATGTAAATTATGTTTTTATAGGGTTATAGACAAAATATAACTTTATTGTTATTTATATAAATGTTTTATCATTAAAATATTTTTATGTAAATTATTTTTCTTCCATAGGTTATAAGATTATAAAGTTCTTACAAAACATGTTTCTTTTTCCAAAGGTTATAATATGATGAAATGATGAAATGACTATGAAACCTATACCTTTTCTTTGGGTTGTGATATATTTAAATGTTTATGATTCCCATTTAACTTCATGAGTTATGATATGATTAATGTTTTATGATCTTTTGGTACACATATTTATTTGTTTAATTTTGTGATGGGTGGGACCAATATTTTCCTTCAATGCATTGGGTAATGTTCGATAACTCATGACTAAATATATTCTATGTGAAACCAATTACATATTTATAGAATTATGTGTGAACATTATTATTTTTTCAAAAAAAATTGGATGAACATGATTAAATATTCACTGTGTTATGCAAGGACCTGTCTTTTATGTCCATAATGTAATGCATATACTTGTCTTTCAGGTCCTGAATGTTACGCATAGACCTAGTTTCATGTTCAAAAGATTATCTGTGGCGACTGATTTCATGTCCACAACATACTTCGTGAACCTGACTCTATTTATACATGTTCAAAATGTTATAAAATAACCTGTATGCCAAAAACCTATGTATTGTGCCAATGTTATACTCTCATGTATCATGTTATTTTATTCCACTACAATTCATGTCTTATTAACTGCCATGATTTCTTCCATGAATCAATATTATGATCTATGATATGCTTGTCATTGTTTTAAAATGTTATTCTCATGTTATCATACTCATATGCTCATGTTATATGGATATATCCCTTGTATAAAATTAGTGATTATCTATGCTCACCCTTTCTTATGTTTCCTATCCCTGAGTTATAAAGAATGGTTTCAAGTACGATATGTCTATGAATATTAATGAATGGGAAGATATTTTTAGGAGACAATGAATATGTTTCACCAAATTAGAATATTGGGTACCTAGTCTCTAAGGAAACAAAACTATTGTGGTCCTCAGGCCTATGTTTATGTAATGTAATGAATGTTCATATAAAAATATGTAATATATATGAATAAGAATCATGGGTCTCTATATAAATGATAATACATTTTTTCATATATTGAAATATTATATAGTATCATTACTTATCCTTTAAACATGACCAATTCCATTTATATGGATATTATACTCAACACTATAAAAATGTTCTTTGAAAAAACAATTATTTAAACACAACCAATATTAATTATATATTATCTAAATTTAATAATTTTTTAATCTATTAATATCATTTTATTAAATATTTGTTTTATTATTATTATTGTATTCTTAATATTTTTCATCTAATATGTCATGGATTATTTTAATCTTCTATTTCTTGTAGAGAATTCATTAAAAATGGTATTTATTTGAATGAAAATTGATGGTAAAATATCAGGGAGTTTAAGGGGGTTCGGAAACCTATTAAACATAGTTTCTTAAATGAACCTAGACAATAAAATCAAAGTGGGACCAACACTTATATTTATAGAGTGATTCCAAAATGGTTTTTGAGATCCCTAGGAGACTGTGTAACTAAAAAAATATGTTAGTTAATTAGTGTACACATATTTTTTATGGAATAAAACCATCATAAACCTCTCCACCCCTCTATTTGATCAAATATCTATATCTATTATGATATATAGATATTACTAATCAATTTACCTTCATATTTAATGTAGATAAAGAAATAAATATAAGTACACAAAAAAAATTACATCATTCATTATGAATATGGGATACCTACTCTTTACTACATTAAGTTATCATTTGGACACATAGATTCTATAATAACAATTTTATTGTAATTTCCAAGTATTGTTTGATTATCATCATCCAAAACCCATAATATCCTTCACAATGATACATCATCCCTATAAATTATAAAAACTCCCATCAGTTTATAATAATTCATCAAACCTCATAAATTAGTCTTCAACTACCAATAATATAATTTGATACAAAAACATGTGTTGTGAATGTGGGTGCCCTAAACCCATCATATATGATACTATTTGGTTATTATATCTTGTATTCAATAATTTATGCATGATTTATTCATGATATATTATTTTTCATACTTTTATAACCACTATTTACATGTTAGTGTACATATATTATTTTTGATATCAATGAGTTGTAGTAGTTTCATAATAGAATGAGAACCTCAAGAGACTGTGATAATAATATTAAAACATAAGTTTTGTGGTCTATAAACATCATCCTGATGGGACACAGATGATTTCATACTACAAGGTATTGGGGGATTATAAGTATTGATATGTATTTTATTAAATTCTAACTTTGAGATATTGAGTAATGGAGATCATGTGGACTAACATGAAAATAGGTACACCAAATGGATTTGGCGTCATTGGTTGTTTCTAATTGTGATTAGGTGTATTAGTCCTTTGTTATCAGATCATTATCATTGTGTAACTTTTAGTCATTTTATTTTTTGAAATATGTAAAACTATATCGATATTTTATTAATAGGTAGCCTTTGTGGACTACATCATTATTGGTACGACTCTGATTAAAATATTAATATAGAAATTTTCACTTTGGAAATGTAAAATATAACATAGGAATTGATTATCATTATGGCAGTACTATCTTTAAATCCATAGATATAATTCCCCCATACCATGACCTATAAACTATGTTTATATCAGTTATTCTATAGGGACCTCAGGGACACATCCCTTTATGCCTGATCCTTATGAATAGTAGCAAGAGTCTAGGGTTTTACAATAGAGATAACATACCTTCATATTAGAGGTCAATAATAGTGGAAAATAATACAAACAGCATCTATAAAAAATAAAATAGATAAAACATTATTAATAAAACACAACCACTAAGAATATGAAAATGTAGAGATAATGAGTCATACAGACTCATGACTGTGCTACCATAAAAATAAGATCACCCACTTGGATGATCACATAAACAAATAAAGATTTTTTTTTACAAAAATTGAGATAATACTCAACTAAAATTCATGATCCCTCAGTAATCCCATTGATCAGACTCCATATAATCTATCCTCCTTGATGATGAAACTTTGTACATCTTTCCTACCTGAAACATTGACAATGTCATCTCAAGTACTCATTTTATTGGATGTCTAATTAGGGTGTGAGTACAACCTAATAGGGAACCACCAATAGGTTCATCTATATAACCAGCAAAATATTTTATTCACATGTGATATTATCAGCTGAATAATTAAATACAACATTGAATAATAAATATATAAACATCATCAATTTTAGGGTTTCAACATGATTCATAGGTTGGATTGTACCTACTTCAACTAGTGATGATTTTCCTCTTATAATGTGTCACACCATTCAATAAATAATTTTATGAAACCACAAGATACCTGGAATCATAATAGGAATATTTTATTATTATCAGGATAAATGGATAGATATTTGGAATTATATCAATAATCACATATATGTATCCTTCTTAATTCCCCAATCCTTATAAATACCCCATGAATCTTACATTATCATCATGCTGAAATGTCAGATCATTCGAAGCATCTCATGAATATATGTTAGAAATAATTTATAGATCCCAGGTATCCTCATGAGAATCCCATATTAATTAGGAAAACTCATTGGGTCTGAAGAATTATTCTAGCCACCATATATATATATCAGGTGCGTCCACCAAATCATATGGATTATCCTAAGAATATCTTATATCAATATCAGAGTTTAGATATTAGGCAGTATAATAGGTATCTGAATACTCATCCAGAATAATGTAATTCATAGGTGATAGTACTATGTAATCTATATTATCTTACTCAATAGTTGATTCCAAGATGAAAGACCCAAACAACCAATATTATGAACCTCAATAGTGGATTCCTAATAGCATTTTCTAGGAAATCTATACTAAGATGATCAATTATAAAATAATTGGAGACTATACCTTGGGATTCCTTACAAACTCAAATAATAAATCCTAAGTGATATTATGGGAATTCATTCATTAAATTTTAGTGTAGTGACTACCTCCCACAATATCCTACATCATTTTTAAAAGATCCTTGTTAGTCTCATGCTATCTATTTAACATCTCAAGTGACACCCAAAATAAATAAAATCTTTCATCTAGCACTACCCATCTCAAAGGTTCGTGTTATATTAGGGAACCCACTAGTTCCATTTTATTTAAACTATAGTATTGACACCATATATGGTCTCACCAATATCACTCTCATCTAGATTGTCATATTATGTGAAAAAATCCTTGGAAACGATCATAATCTCATCATGGACACCTATCCTTACATGAAAAAAATATAAGTGCAACATGAGATTGATGTCCTTAATACCATTCCCTTTCTCAGTTTTTGTAGTTCAATCCTCACACACCTTCTACATCCACCATATACAATAGGAATAACCACCTGATGATCATATATTAGTGTAGATGTAAAACTTTCCCCATAGTAATCTCAAATATCCCAATGGATCAATGACATCTCATGGTTTTTTCTTCATATAAATATTCCAGTCCTTCATAAACTAACACTCTACTCAATAGCTATCCATTGAGGGAAACTATATAAATGGATAATAGGGTCACTCATACCCTTTTCTGTTTAATTTAATCTCCCCATATACCATACTTATCATTGAATACATCAATATCAATTGTCTAATCCATCAGTAGTTGAGGAACTAAGCTAGTGCTCATGTATCCATCATGGACCTTGACACTTAATTAATTCAATCATAGTAATTAATTTTAATTAAAATATAATTAAAATGGTTTATTTCCCTAAACATAGATATAAAATATGACAATGATGAATTATAAAAACTATATATAAATTAGATATATTTACTATAGGGGTATTATAAAGGAACCACCTATCACATATGATGTTATTCCTATTTAATCATGGTCATACACTCTATCCCAAGATAATATGAGGCTTATGGTAATCATTTATCAGTAAAAGGATATATCTCAAGCCACAAAATATAAAAAAATTAATTAAATAAATTTTATTGAATTTTAAAATTAATTTAATTTAATTTGAATAGGTTTAATTGCCTAAAATATCATGAAGAACTATCATCTTACTAAAACCATGAATGACCACCCATAGAAGGTATGTGGCATACTCCCAAAACTATCCTAAAAAAATCCATATTATATGATGCCCAATTAACTATAAATTTTCTAAAAATTAATCTAAACACCTAACAAAATTCATATGATAATGTACCACCATGCAAACTGAGTGAAACGGGATTTATAACACAACTTGGGATGTCTCATGGAAATAGAATATATAAAATACTCCTCATAAAGGGATGATTACAACATGTGTCAATGGAATCTTAATTAAAATCCCTAACTCGACCACACATAACCTAAGAGGAGTGTAATAGGATGACCAAATAGAAAGAGGGATTATGAAACTCAACCAATATCACTCTAAAAATAATTTTAAATTAAAACATTTTAAATAGGAATTGATGGAATAACAAGGGAAGAGATATACCTTTTCAATCATGTGTTATACAGATGTAGGAGGAATATGCAGGGTTCACTATCAATATGACATTTTGGTAATTTTCCAATTTTAAGGAAAATGTAAAGTGAACACAATTTCAATGCACGGTTTTTATACAATACACCAACAATGCATCCTTAAATTTATAATTTCATACACCTTTCATGGTTTTCTACCAGAATTTCCAAACCCTCTTCCAATAGTATAGATTTCTACTATAATGAATTTTCAAATTTTGTATAGGTTTTTTTAGCCTTTTATAAACCATCCACCAAGAACCTATTAAAAAAATTGTGATTTTCCATTTAATTCACATTTCAGTTAATCTATAACCATTTTTTAACCATGTAATCCATCCTTGAATGAAAAAAAAATGAACTGAAAGCTCCTACATGTTTTGGCTGCAGAAATGCTTTTCCTAATCTATATATCCCAACCTATATACTAGGATGAAAACCCTTCTCAAAATCCAACTATAACAAAATAATATTAATATTACCTTGATTAAAAATGACACATCATGGGCCACTATGAACATAAAAAAATCACTTTAAGATGTTCAAAAACACACAATTCCTTTACGACTCATAGTTCTCAAAATGAATCCCCCTCTAGAAGTTAAAAAACATACATCCTTGAAACTTCATAAATCATAAAGTAGATGGTTTTTTAAAATCTCTATGTCATTAAATTATTTTCCTTGAGAATACATTATGGTCATCAACCACATTATTAACTTATCTTGACCATTAATTCAAGCTCTATTCATCACATTCTACCCTAAAAAATCTTAATGAGCTTCCACTACTTAACTATAACAACAAAGCACAATATTAACCAATGACTAAAAAATTTATCCCCACTATCAGAAAAAAAATATCCTTTACCATTTCCCATATATATTGAGACATAATGTTCTCATCAATATTTTCATTATAATACCAATGTCTCTCCCCAAAATATGTCTCTTCTTAGAGAGGCTGATTCTGAGTAATGGCTCTCCTAACATCAGAATCACTAACCAAATCCACGTCGATTGGTATAAATACTCACTCTAGATGGATGAAAACTAGACACACTGAGCCTCATAAAAACACCATTGAGTCATACTTTATCCTAACATTTCTGAAAACACTCAATCACACCCAACAATTAGCCATCTCATTGCATGATATTGATTCCATATTCCTCACACACATCCTAAAATCATCCAATAACTCACATTGAAATATAAACCTATGATTTTATGTAACTTCGTGGTTGGTTACATAAATAACTAAATGAATCATTACAAACCACAAACAAATATTAGAATAAATCTAAAACAATTCACCATCTAATCACATAAACTATATCCTGAGAATAGTTTTAAAGATTGGATATTTTTTTATACATCATTTTAATCTCAAAACTGGCATTCCACAAAGAACCAAATTAAAATTTGGTTCATCCACTCACTGAAATCCTTATACCACCTCTACCATATAGTTGCTGGATTCACAAATCTGTGACCCTCTAAAAATATGGTTCATACAGTCACATATCACACTCCATATATTATTTTACATAATTAATATATGATACCATCCTTCTTATACACAAGGGACAATATGAAACATCAATCCCAACATGTTCCCAACTCACTATAAATAACATCCTTATAAACCTCCAAATTTCACCCATAATTAGGTTCGCACCCTCGAAATATCAATGGTTCACCCCCCCAAAATATAATTATCCTTATACCTTATCCTAATAATAATCTAAATTGGATACACTATTATGCCTCACTAAAAATTCATATCAAAGAAAACAATCAGGTTTCTCTTACCATGGTACCCTGATCCATCCTCAATGTAACCTCTCACTGTAAAGATATATTTACCATTTCTTATAAACACTTTGGAGACCCATAGCTCAATAATATCTTTGAATTTATTGGTTCTTGTCTTATACATTACCACATGATGATCATTGATCAATTGGAATCATGCATAACAAGTGAACACTTTCCCCCACACATCAAAATAACCCCCACCCAAGTCATTTCAATGATCACCCTCCTTGTTCTTATGAGGAATGAAACTTTATAGAACCATCTCGTAGGTTCTCATACACTATTCCTTTAATAATTTTTTGAATCTAATAATATTACTCTATTATACCATCGTTTTATATAACCTAGCTCATTATCCCATGGTTTTTAAACAATTAGTCTATGATTAATATTACGCCCCTAGAACCATTTCAAGTAAAAACAACTTAGTAATACCATTCATGTAAACATATTTCCCCATTATGAGACTCCCTTTATAATAGTGGTAAATATACAACTTATTAAAAATATAAAATCTTATCCAAAATGGGGGAACACCACTGTGTTATACTACTATATCATCTAACTTGGATTACAATTATTCCTTTCACATCAATACTAGGATAAAATAACTAATTCACTAATCATGGTCATATTGAATTTCATTCATATACATCAAATAACACCCTCAATTATCCTCTATGTAATTGATACACTTCACTCATTTCATGTTTTATCATTGGATCACCTACCGATTTGAGCATCATTATAATACCAAAATCATATACCTATTCTCTGAACATTATAGATCCAAAACCCTTGGATCATAATCTGAAACCAAATATGGATCCACACCTAAAATTGATATGGTAAAATTCTTATATATCCTTATCATTTAAATGAAAAAATTATTCAAAATTAACATCATGTGATTTACAGTATAATAACTCAAAGAATCAACATCCATATACCTCATATCTGGCTATAATTATTAATCATTAATCGTATGACACAAATCATCTACCCATGCTTAATTTCCCTAGGACTCCCAAAAGTTTGGGTTAAACCCATCTCGGGTGACACTTGGGTGTGAATATATATCACCTTGTAATCTAAAATCATAATTCGCATGTCAAGGCATTGGTCTCTCCCACCATGCTTAAAATCCATGTCACAAATAAGTCAAAACTGAAAAGTAAAATCTCAGTTCCCCTATAAATATCATAAGTCAACTCAAATTCTATCACACCTCATAATATTGTTCTCACAGACATAACAGACATTACATTACAAACAATCAACCCACTGGGGAACTAATCCTCGCTCAAAATAATTATACAAGACTACAACTATGAGAGAAATAATATCATCAATCTATTTAAGGAATTATTCACATGAAAATTTGTATTGATTATTATATAAAACCATACTTTTTGTACATATATAATACATAATATTAGATTAATATCCATTATATAACATTATGATCCATGCATGGACCATAAAGGTTTATTATTATTGTAAACATGGATATATAAATATAAGGTATGTAAATGTTCTATGTCATATACCACTTAGTACTTAAAAACTAATACCCTTCGTATAGATATCATTCTTAAACACATTCTTCATATCATCAAGAAAATGAAAATAAGAAAGGGTGGGATCATATTCTCATAAATGGTAAAAAAATGGAAATATCATTGATCATCTATTCATAAAATGATCATAATGGTATGATAGCATGAGCTTAACATTTTAAATCCATACCCATTAATTCATAGTTTATAATTATGGGTTGTGGAATAAATTTTGGTAGCACATAGTACATGAATCAAAAATTAATTAAAGAATATAATTAATGATAACATAACATTGGCATAATATTCTGTCAAAAAAGTGTGGCATAAACTATTCCATAACAATAATCATAGAAATAATATGACAAGGATACTTTCCAATACATTAATCACATGTTAGACTTTGGTTAATGACCCATGTACCTACTTAGGGGTTTATATAACCTCCAATTTACCCTATTTTGTTCTTGGGATAGCCAGCTATATATCCTCTTTTTGGCTTAGGATAACCTCATATGTACCCTCATTCAGGCTTGTAAAAACATCTATTTTACCCTTTTGGATCCCTGTATAAACTCTCATATTCCACTTTATGACATAATATATTTATCATTATCCAATTAATTAGAGGTAAATATAATTCAGTGACCACCCATATCATATTTACAATCCATTCATATATATTCTAGATGATCATAAAACATTAATCATATCATAAAATAACACATGGACAAAAATATTGATTGTAATCCTATCATCATCATAATATTAGACCATGTAGATAAATAATAGAGAGGGTTTCATATAATCATATACACTGTAAAGCATATGTAACTTCAAAGGATGTTATCATGGATTAAAAATTTATTTAATAGATCATTTTAATACATTATGAAAAAAATACTATTTTCATTTTAAAATCACTTATTTAAAATATAGAAATTTAAATAATATTATGGAAAAAAAAATTCAATGGAAATAATGATGTAAATTATAAATAAATATTTAGATAAATGAGTTTTCATGATGCTGAGAAATTCAGATCATTCCTTGAAAGATAAAATAATGATTCCTTTCATATTTTTTCGTAAAAAAGAAAAGGTAATTAATTCAAAAAAATTGAATATTTATAAAAATATTTATAGAATTGAAAAATTTAATAAAAATCACTTTAATTCATAACAGGATAATATTAAAAAAATCCTTGAACACATTTTTAAAAAAACATGTACACTGAAGAAAAATATTTCCGACTAAAATTGTAAACAAAGTCAGTTTTTTGGAAGAACACTTTTTTAAAATAATTTGTACATAAATATTATAAAATTAAAGGAAAATATATAATCTAAAAAATAAACATAATAAAATAAATTCTAATATTTTAATTATATAGTGATAATAAAATTTTCCTCACTAAAAATTCAAGCATAAACAATCCAAATTAAAATGAAATTTAAACATAAATCCCTTACCTAAAGTATTACTTGATTTATAAGTTATATAATTTATATTATAATAAGTTAAATTTTATTATAAATCTAGAAAATAACCCTATACATACTTATTATATATTAGATGATCCAATTATAACATTTCAACACTCATTTATTAGTATTTATTTATTAAAATAATTATTTTTAGGTTTTAACTATTTCATTTTTCCTGAAAAAATATATTAAGTAGGTCCGGTATAATATTAATTTATCATGGATATATAAAATAAATAAATATAATCATGAGAAAAATATCATATATATTCATTATATAAATATTATTTATCATCCAAAAAAAACTATATATACCATAAAAGATTTACACCATTCCAAGAGACAGTAGGTTGTGCATTCACATGAATGTTATTGTCGTTTTCTAATGAAAAGACAGAAATAAAGATAAATAATAATTTATAAGTAAAAACGTAAATTTATAATAAATATCATAAATATATAAACAATATATAAGTCACCATATTCCACCATGAATGATGGATATTGAAGTTTAATTATATCGCCACATGGAGATGGTAGTCTACACGTGCACACAAGTGATTCTTCCACTTCCAATTTAATGGGAAATGGGGTAGAGAATAGTTGTTACATAATCATAATAACATTTCAATATATTTATCATATATATATATTATTACATTTTGAGGACTAAAACTAATTTATTGTAGGTTAAACAATAAATAATATTTAAAGTAATCAGTTAAGTGGTTTTCCCCTTTATTGAGAAATATCCTTTGCCTTACCCAATAATACATGAAATGATATAATTTTGCAAATAAAATAATCTCTATAATGTGGGAAAGGAAAATAATATTACATTAGGTAATTTATTTTTTGATCTATAGTACTGAAGCTTTGTGAATAAGGGGTAGAGGAGGTTCCCTTTTATATGTGAGGGGAGGGGAACTTTTTGAATTACATAAAGTATTACATTAAGAGAAAATACCTTTCAGGTTCTTGTCTCTCCAAATTTATTTATTTGAAGTCAAGGATTATTATAATTGTAAATAAATCATGTAATTTTATTTATCAAATTTTAGGTCATATTTTAATCCTTGTCTAATCATCTTAACCCCCCCCCCCCCCCCCCGTTAACCCTTCAGAAAATTACTATGATATCAAAAAAATTACTCTTTAGGGGTAAATAATATTATTAGAAAATTAAATGAGACCAATAAGTGTAAATTGGTTGATATTATATACCATATACAATTAACTTGGAAAAAATATGTTTTTAATGAATTTTAAATCATTTAATAAAATTATATGTATCACAAGATACCATTAAAGTTATTTTCATGACTATTTAATAAGGTTGATATTAATGATAACAAGAGACAAATGGTATTTGAATGAAAACATTAAAAACACCAATAATTTTTTATATCGACCTAAAAATATCATGTAACATAATATTTCTTCCATATTTTATTACTTTTATCTTATGTATAATCATTTGTTTTATTTTCCTATTACATGAACAAATAGTGTTTTCGCTTTGCATAAGAATCTGATTTAATTATTCAAGAACTAAATATTAAAAATAAAATAACCTGACAATAATATCTACTTCATATTTCAAATTAAAAAAAATTAATTTACATCACCTATTTTAATCAATTCGAAAAATAGTATAATTTTGAAAATAAAGAGTGTTATATTTTGGATTTAATCATTACATAAAATAATATAAAATTCATAATAAAAGAAAATTGCACCAAGTTCCCATATATTTTAAGAAAGGATGGTAATGGTATAAGATAACTCATATATTAGGATAAGTTATAGTATGTTTTGGATTTATATGTCATACCCCATATTTTTAACTTTAGTTTATCTGTTTTCACTTATCAAGGTGATAAGTATTTACAACGATTACTATTCTAAAAGAAGGAAAATATTTACCAAACATGAAACTCATGATTCCAAATATGGAATCTATTTTTCAATATTCAATTCTATGATTTGGTGTAAATAAAGTGTAATAATAATCTTTAAAATGAAATGGAAAACATTTTTTAGAAAAATGTGTCTTTATGCTTAAAAGTGAACATATACAAAAATCAAGTATAATGATGAAAAATATGTAATTAAATAGATTATATATAAATAAAGGACTCTCATTATACTTTAATATGTAAAATTTAACATAATGATACATTTATATTACTTGATTCAATGAATTGAAGTAATAGTTGTACAAAAAAAAGTATTATTTATCATTCCTTGAAAGATTAATATTTTCAAAAAAACCCAAAATATCACCTTAAGATAAATTATTTATGATAATTTGAAAATTTACATCATTTTTATAAAGAAAATAAAATTTTATTATAATGATTTCTAAAAAACTCAATAAAAACTAGATTTGAAGAAAATGTATTTTTGAAACGTAAAATGACTTTACTTGATTTTTTTCATAATAATTAATGAATATATTGTATTGTGTATAAAAATTATATATATATTTAATATTTTGTTCAGTTAAATTTATACACTCTAGTTTAGCGGCTAGGTTATAAGTATTTCATTTAAATAATAATATTTCAATATTGTAATGCAGTTTTTTAAAACTCAGTATTACGTGTAAAAACTATATCAAAATATAAAATTTATTTAAAGAAATTTATATCATAAAATACTATGGTGTTATATTACACCTCATTATTTGATTTATTCCATCATTATTCTATCACGATGATACAAAAATGAGGATATCTTACTTTTGTCACATCCTTTGGTTCCCATGTAGTTTCTTCGAATTTTGGGTTCCTCTCGAGAAAAATAACCAGGGGATAAGTCTTGTTTTTTAAAATTGTATCACTATAATCTAAGATTTATACTGGTTTTTATTTATAATAAATATCACAAATAATTGGTAACACCTATGATTTTAGTATATTTAAAGTATTAGGTATGTACTTACTCAGTAGAAATATATAGAACTTATTGTAGACTTGAGAGAGGTTTAGTGGAAGAACCAAGAAATAGGATATCATCCCTATTTAATGGTAACACCTATGAGGTTTATGAACATATTATGGATCAGATTTACTAAATTTTTAAATATCATAGCCAACTTATAAGGGGTAATTTTAAAGAATAACTTCTCACAAACTTGGAATTTCATAACTTAGTGATGATTTTCAATATAAATTTCCAATCGACTCTGAGTTCCCTTCATGTGAAGCTATGTTTATCTAACATTATCTTCCATTTTCTGAGTTAAATCAAGTACCCTATATATTAATTTCTCCAAATTCATCCCATCATGTTAAATTTCATCACATATTTTCATATATGTATTTATAATGAACTGTATGAATACTCAACTAAAAGCTACTATTATAAAAAAAATTAAACAATCAAAATGTGTTGATACCAACCACATTTTAAATATTGAGAATATTGTATCAATACATCCTTCATAGTTTTAAACATCCACATAGATTGGCCATATATATAAGGATGATTAATATTACTGAAACACAACACTATATCCAGAGCCTTCTAAATTCATTTTAGGAACATTGAGGTAATGGTCGGATCTAAATCAGATGCAATAGAATGTGGTACTCTAAGAAAACTTATGAATTTTTTTAAGTATATCTTTAAAATTTGATCATGATATAAAACTTTTGTGATAGAAATGAATTATGATTACTTCATAAGGAAATTGATGAAAACACAAAAACAATTTTATCTTTTAGATGTTTTGGGGAGTAAATTGACAATATCTATGGTGATTGTTTCCCATTTCTGTTCTAGTTTGGATAATAGTTGTAACATAATCATAAATTATTTTATATAAACACTAACCTAATGATAAATAAATCACTAATATTCTTATTATGCAATATATACATTAATTGTTTCCACCATAATTACACTTTTAGACCTATAAACACCATCTTACTTCTAGGATTAATAGAGAATGGTGAGATATGAGCATCTTCCATTAGATAGTTCTTCAAGAATTATATTTATATGAAATATAATCAACTATTAAACCTTATATTTATATCTAATTAAATTTATAATTCATAAAACTTATCACCATTATTTTTAGATCGACATCTTTCTTCTATGCCTCTTTTATTTTCACATGGATAGATGATTTAACACTCATTTGAGAATGATAATATTTCTATCCTCCCACATGAATTTAAAATAAATTATTTTAAAATTAAGAAATATTAAATATTTTATGATCCTCACTATAGAAAAGATAGCATGATCCTTTTGAATCTAAGCATCAACCATCTTATAATCCTTTTTAAGGTGGTATTGTATTGTGTTTTCACAATATATAATCAATTATAACCATATTATATTGAAAATAATCATCTATTTATGAGTTAATATATAATTTAAACATTTATGTTTGTTATATATTTCAATCACTTATCCTTAAATATAATGGCACCATTTCATTAATTCAAAAACTATCACATCTAACTTTAATTCATGAGTTTAGTAATTTTTCTCATGAAACATTAATTGGTGTGAGAAATGAGTTATCACTATATAACTATGCCTTAGTATTCATCAAATTCTTTAAATTAATAAATTAATATAGATCACAAACCCTTATCCACTACTGGTTAGTGTGATAATAGGTTCACTAACCTTTATTCTAATATGCTCCTTTAAATTTACTCACATTTATATATCAAAAGAAACATGACTCCCTTCCAATTTAACATAGTGTGTAGATTATATATATCCATGAGAAATTCCATATAACATATTGATATTTTCTATCCAAACTAATAAAACTATGGATCATAGTCACTATGGTTTGTTTGGGATAATTTTTAACAAATTCAATAATTTATGAATCCATGATTATACAATTTATTGAGATTTTATAACCCAAAATTAAAACCTACTATGGCTAACATTCACACTCAGTAAATTTTTCAAACATATTATACCTTATCAGGTCATTTATATAAATTGTCATGTGATATTAATTCTCTTCCTTTCTCTTAGTATTTATTATAATATCATCTAAAATACTACCAAAAACTAGTAAAGGTAATCTCTGAAAAATAAATTCTATATTTTAATGAATATAAAATGATCATTAGTACATCCAAATGGAGTTTCTATAAATTCATAGTGTCCAAACCTCACATGAAAGTCTGTTTTTAGTATGAATTCAATTTTTAACCTTAATTTAATTTATCTATATTAAAGATAAATCTTGATAAAATATTGAGCTTCATTAAATTGAACCAAAAATCATCAATACGAGGCATTGGAAACATTTTCTTGATTGTGATAATTTTATGTTCCTGATAATAAATACAAAGACATGTTGATATATCTATCTTCATAAAAAATAATAGTTTCAATCCATCATGATTCACTTGGATGAATGAACCCCTATTAAATTTTATCTCAGAAATTTCTTCTTCAATTATCACAACTCAAACTTGGACATTCTATAA
This sequence comes from Viscum album, assembly GCA_963277665.1. NCBI lineage: Eukaryota > Viridiplantae > Streptophyta > Magnoliopsida > Santalales > Viscaceae > Viscum > Viscum album. The sequence goes on from OY728158.1 coordinate 441,387,669, forward strand.
GGATTCTTTGCAAATAGTGTATCACCATGTATGAGTTTTTTAAAAAACATATACTTCATGGTTAAGTTTAAGACTAATAAAATACTCTATAAATACATCCATAAATTCCTAAAACATATATATCATATATGTTTAGTTCCCTAAAAAAATATAAGAAAATACCCCCTTTGAATATAATCAAGATCAATTCAATGGATGTAACTTCCATTAGATTTCTATATTTATCCTTACACTAATAAATTAACATATATTTGTTTGTAATATCCAATATGAAATCCATTCCATTAAAATTGATGTGGGATTTATATAAATTATACCAATATATTTCCAAAATAACAATGAATTCAACTATACAGAGAATAAAAATATTTATAGTTAGAATTCTCCTACAAACATAAAATGTAAGATAATCATAGATTGATATGTGATTATCACACCATTATTATTTTTTAATATTAATTTAGCTTCTTTTCATTTGGGTTTTATTGGGATGCACTTTTAAAATTCATCATATATAAATGTGTAGTTAGATCTAGAATCAAACAAGTCATTATAAATTTTATAGTAGTGTACCTTTCATTACATTGTTCTCGTGCCTCAAATCGATAATAGTGATAGCATGGGATTTCCATTTTTATTTATTCATAACATGTTACTGATAATGATCATAATTATAAACCTAAATAATAAATCTATGTTTAGTATAATTATCATACTCCATAAATTTAAAAAACTATAGTGTAGATGGTTCATTCTCTAGATCTTTCTATCTATTAACATCCTTATATAACTTCTGTCAATGAATTCTTCATTCGATTTCCCGATGCACTTTATTCTAACACTAAATCTTTTTACTAGTCTTCAAAATACTATTTCCACCATGTTTCCTTCTACACTTCAGGCATAATGGAAGGCTCATTTTATTCTCTACATTATTTTATTTGTTAGAATTTTCTTTTAATTAAATCATTCTTTTCTAATAATATCTAAAAGAATTATGTGTAACGTAAATCTCTATTTCTACCATGGTAGTACATTAAATTATTTATTCATAGATAATGAATCCCCTTATGGATATTTCCCTTTAGAATTTTGTTTTTAAGCCACTAAAGATTAGATCAATCATTCTTTCTTGTTCAATGATATTACCAGAATCATACATCATATGTATTTTGAAATTTTACTCATAAGTACTAATAGATTCATCATAATTTTGTTTTTTATGAATGAATTACATCAAAATTTTCATAAAAATAAAAATATGATAATATTTGTTTTAAAAACAACCATATAAACTCTTCCCTCCACATAAAGTTAATTTCATTATGTTGCCTCATATTCTTGATAAGATTCCACCATGAAATGCTTCACCATTCAAAATCTTAACAAGAAAAATAAATTTTTCATGATCTAATCATTGATGAATAAAATATATAAATTTAATTGTATAGATCCATAATTGAACAACTAAGGGATCAATGAATCAACTAATAGAATGTAGATGTTTCCTTATGAAGGACTCAACCAGACATTGTTCCTCCTTTTCTTGTTTGTATGCACAACTTGATTTATATCATGAGAAATTTTCATAATCATAAAAATGATATTTTTTCCAAATCCCATAAAATTTGGTTACTATGTAGGATAATCATTACATTTTCAATCATATTTAAAAGTAACACAATTACGCTGGATTGAATCCATTTACTAAATACAAAACAAATAGTGTGAGCGACAATAATTATAGTGAGGAACTATATTATCATGAAATTTCTTCATGGGAAGGTTGAATCATGACACATTTTTCAATATATGAAACCTTATAATTATCCAAATCCATCCATGGTCATCATCTATTCATATACTTCATAATTATTTATAAATAAAATGGAAATTATCTCAAGCATATCCCCCTGGAGTGCCAAAATGAGTACACTTTGAGACCATTTACCAAACACCAGAATGATGGATAAGATAGATTCAACTAGGTATTTTTAGTGTCACTACCCATAGATTCATCTTCATCAAAAAAATCCATGTTTTAGTATCTAGATTAGTATATATATTTTCAAAACCACTCTCTTTTCTTGACCATGCCAAAAGATTTTCCAATATGCATAGACTTATCAAAACAATTGTCACTAAATATTCCTCATCCTTGTTTCAAAAAGTAACTAAATGTTTATCTAATACAACCTATAAAAATCTATACATTTCGTACATAAATATTAAATATTATTAGATTAATATCCATAACATAACATTATGATCCACACTAGAACCATAATGATTTACTCTCATTGAAAACTTTGTTTCATAAAAAACTAGTTTATAATGATATACATCATCTCCCACTATGTTCTTCATAAATATCACTCTTCAAAGAAATCTTACATGTTCATTATTGATATAAAATCCCACATACCCTCTTTTTATCTTAGGATAACCTTATTTGTACCTTTTTTCAAGCTTGAAATAAAATATTGTGTACCCTCTTTTTAGTTTTTGATAACCTCCTATGTACCCTCTTTCAGGATTGGGATAACATTGTTATACCCTTTTATGTTTTGGGATAACCTCTCATGTATGCTTTTGAATAAATTAAATATTAATATTTACATAAATCAATATAGGGATATATAATTTTGGTCTCACCCATCATATATTCATAATTCATTCATATGTATTTCAAAATATATTAAAACATTTATCATATCATACCATAAAACCAGGAAAATAAATGGGTTTCATTAAAATATAATTATCATAATATTAAATTATACAGATTATGACTAAGGATGGTATCATATAACAATATCCTTAGTAAATCATAAGTAACATCAATGTATGTTTTGATTGATGAAAAATTCCATTAAAAATCACAAGAATATTTTCTCCGAGAAAAAATTATTTTCATTTTGAAATATATTATCTAAGATCTCAATATATCCAAAAAATTATAGAAAATATTTTATTTGAAAAAAACCTTGGAAATCCTAAAAATTAAGATTCTATTAATTTAGTGGTCATTGCTGCATGAAATTTTATTCACTTCATGTATGCTAAAACAAATATTCCTGTCACATTTCTGGTAAAAAGTCAAAATCATTTCATACAGAAAAAAGGAAAAGAATAATCCTTATATAATATTTAATAGAAATTTAAAACATTATTAAAATGAATATAAAAAATCATATGTTAATAACAAAAAATTTAATGAAATATCTTCAAATAAAACATAAACAATTATGAAAAATATTCTTAACTGAATAGTAAAACCAATTCTATTACCTTTAAAAAATTTCATTCAGTATGTTGAGTACATAAAGTAAACAAAATGAATGAAAAAAAAGAAATATATAGAAATTATAAAAATGATAAGAAATTGGAAATTATTTATTATATAAGTATCATATATTTTTCCTAATTTAAAATTCAATAATAAACAATTTTGATAAAAATGTAGTGAAATATAAATCTCTTACCTCTTGTCCGACTTTTTTAGTACGATATCTAGTATAATGCATAATAAATTTAGTTTATATATATATATACTAGAATCATGTACATACTTATATTATTTTATTTAATTCACTCGTAATATTTCAATTCCTGCATATTAATAACACCTTATTAAAATTAGTGCTTCTAAGTGTTAAGTGTTCTTTTTCATGAATATTTCAGATCGGAAGATATGGTTCTTGTACTTTTATCATTATTTCATAATATCCATAGTGTTTTTGATATTATAAATATAATTTATATTAATTATAAACATATTTATAAACATCCTCTAAATGTAGATATGGAAAAATTATTTACACCATTCATGGAGACGGTTGGCCATATATACGCATGGACGTTGTTTTCATTTTCTAACAAAAATAAGGAAATAAAAAAATAACATTTTATCATTAAAAACAATAATTATTTCATAAATATAATATAAAAACAGTACATGCATTAAATTAATAAATAATTACACATGGTGATGGAAAATGAATTATATATCTATGTGGAGGCAGTAGTCCACACGTATACCTGGGCGATACTTTCACTTCACATTTGATGAGATAGATAATGGATAATTGTCGTTATATAATAATAATAATAATAATAATAATAATAATAATAAAATTTAATTTTATATAGGATACTTATTATTTTACATTTTTATTAATAACATATATTTATATTAGTAAGAACAAGAAATAAAATTAAAAGTGTATTGTTAAAAGTTTCACCACTTTGATGATAAATCTCTTTTATCTTACACCGTAACCTTGAAAGAAGGTTTTTTGCAAAGATAAATAGATATAGGATGTTGGTAATTAATATAAGATGATATTATGGTAGTTACTTTTTGATATAGAGTGCTCAAACTTTTTTAATAATGGAATATAAGAGGTTCGGTTTTATAAGTGAGGGGAGGGTCTCACTTGGAATTACATAATGTATGAGATTAATATAAATTGATTTTCAAGTTAATATGATTTTAAATTGATATATTTATAATTTAGGATGATTATAAGTCTAAATAATCTCATACAATAATATTTATATTAGTTTAGGTGTTTTTTTAACACTAATATCTAATTTTAACCACTCACCCTTGTTAACCCTTTTGACAATTAACGTGATAACAATGTTTTTTACTCTTTAGGGGTCATGCATATTACTATAATATGAAAATTGAACAATAAGTGGAATATGGTTGACATTATAAACAATATTTCATTCAAATAGACTAATATTAGATTCAAAAAATCATTTAATGAAATATTATTTAACATAAAATATCATTTAAGTCATTTTGTGGATTATTCTCTAAGATTGACTTTAAAGATAACATTATTGACATGGAATTCGACTCAAAACTTTTAAATATTCACTAATATGTTATATGTTTCTTAAAAATTATTGTAACACAATAATTCATCCATATTGTATTATTTTTTATGTTTTAAAAATCATTTATTTTAATATTTTTATTTCTTGAATAAATACTATGTCAACATTGTGTAAGAATATAAGGTAGTTATTACATCACTAAAATTTAAAAAAATTACCATGATAGAAAAAATAAATTCATATTTTATATGAACATTAATAACTGAGAATAACCTCATTTATTCTCTATAATAGAATATTATATTTATTAAAAGAGAGTGGCATTATGGATCTAATCATTACTTAAAATAATATAAATATAATAAAAGGAAAGTGGATCCTTGTTTCTATATTTTAGAAAAAAGGATTATTTTGGATGAACATAGATAGTTTAATAAGACTAATCTAGGTGTATTGGATATGTATAGGACCTATCCCATAATTTTAACCATTTTTAACTATTTTCCCTTACTGAGGTGACAAATATTTACCATTCTTAATATTCATAATGATTAAAATAAAATGGATCTATTTGAAAAATTTAATCCCCCTAATTAATAACATAAACTCCATTTTTCATGATTAAATTTATATAATTTAATGAAATAAATTTTGAAAAAAAAATCTTAATATGCAAGGAAAAACAATTTCTAGACAAATGTGTTTTTATGAAAGGAATAAACTTATTATAAAATATAGTATAATGCTTGTTCCTATGTAATTAATTAAATTATATATAATTAATTTTTAATCATGTTACTTTAAAATTATATTCAAAACATAATGTACTTTTAATATTACATGATTGAATTACAATAAATGAATATTTTACAAAAAAAATCTCATCTTTCACAATTTACTAAAAATTTGATCTTTTGAGTAAAATAAAACAAATATCACCTAATGGTTGTTTTTTATGATGATTTCAAAAATTATTCCATTTTACAAAAAACATTTTATAAGTGCAATAAATTTTTCATAATATTTTCTCAAAAAATAATAAATATCATAATATGTTTTTTTAAAGCATAAAATGACATTACTTACTATTGAGTGCTTATTTCCAAAGTATTAATCAATATACTTGTATTGACTAGGCACATTATAAATTTATTTCATATTTTGGTTACTCATATTAATATCCACTAATTAAAAAAAATTATTACTATAAAATTTAGATAATAACATCTTGATAGTTTAATGTTCTTTTTAAATCTATGTTGCATGTAAAGTATGTTATCAAGGAAATAAACTTTATTTAGAGCAAATTATATCTTAAAATATCAATATTTACAAGTATAACATAGATATATAGATGAGTTATGTATATTTCCACTAAGAATATATATATTAAACCACTATATATGTTATTATTAACACTTTAATTAATCAAACCTATTTACTCAAAGATCCAGTAACCAAATCACCCACAAGGGGTTCATCTAGAAGGAATCCAATTCTTATTCCAACATACTAAGGGTAATAATACATCCCCTATTAAAGGAAATAGATATCCATCTCTAATATAATCCCTCTATAGAATCAAAATGATATGTCACTAGAGAAAATACATTGTGGATTAATTGTCCATAATTCCACAAACAAGTTATATGTGAAAATTTCATATAATGTTTCCCAAACACATTAATTAATTAATAATTAATAATTAATTTTATCTATAAAATAATAGTATATGTATTTCGTATGAATCATTTGAGCTATATTTTATTCAGGTACACAGGCCACTTACTAGGGGGATAAGAGTTAAAACCCAATAAGGCATAAATCCCAAAAAATTGAATTGTGTCATGGTAGGTGAAATAATACAACCATAGAGTAGAAATAAAGAATAAATATTGTGTATCCCTACAAACCTAGACTTTTTATCAAAGAATTAATTCATAACATTGTAGTATGAGGTTAATCACATGATCCAACACATTCCTCTAACACCTATTTATAATATATTAAAATAGTAACTAACAATAAAAAGTATAAGATTATAATTTATAAAGCCTTTACAAGTTAACATATATAAGTGTCTGAACTACTGAGGCTATAGGATTCTCAAGTGTTCCTCCCCATATGTCATAGGCTTCATACTAGTATATATATTCTAGGTTTTAACCAAAGGGAGACTATTACCATGTATTAAAGTGAAATAACAGTGTCAGATAAACCTATCATCATCAACAAAAAATAAACAGATCATAAAAAATCAATAAAAACAACTAAAATAAATAAATTAAAATATATAAATAGTTCATCATATAATCAAAATATCATTCCAGCATACAACACAAATCACCCATAGGGCTGATTACATTTATAAATGAAATCAATAACAACAAAAAATACATTAATGCTTTACATCCATCCCAGATACTCATCTCATCTGAGTAACTACACTATATCCTTGTTATTCTACTTGATCATATGACTCTGGGCATATTCCCTACTATAATCAATGATAATAAATATTTCCTTGGGTACCCAGTTTCTATTCCCACTAGATAATAGTGTGAGTATAACTCAATATAAAACCATCTATGGGGCCAAAAATGTAACCAGAAAAGAAGTATTTTAACTTGTGATCGTCTTAGGTGAATATAAAATAAAATGTAGAAATTTAAACTAATAAACATCATTTATCCTTAGGTTTTAAAGTGACACATGGGATTGATTATACATTCTTTGTCTAGTGTTTTAATGTCTTTATGCTCATGAAATGTAATTCCATCTAGTATCTTATGTAAACATCATATCCTAGGAATCATCCAAGGAATATGAGAGCATCATACAGCTAAATAGATAGATCTTAGGAAGTAAATTATGATCCCATAATATCATAAAACTCAATGTTTAGAGCCTAATAATTATTTCCTAAATCACATAGTGTAATCATTCTCAATGACTAGATATTGACAAGTGTCTCAGGAGTCCCTATCATAAGAATATATGTATCCCAAGTATCCTCCTTAGCATCGCATTTTCATCATTTATTATCTCCAGATCCTTGGTGAATTACTAGGTACCCCATATATATCATGTGTGTCCACCAGATCATAAGTAATATTCTAGTAATCTAATTAGATCAATAGTTAAATTCTAGGGACTATACTAAGAATACAAATTTTTATAATGAATAAGATAATTACTAGTATCCATTCATAAGAAATCAATTGCATTTATCTCATTATATAATTCCTATGAGAAATACCTAGGCAATAAATATTATCATTCTTAACAATCTATTCCTAAAATGAAGTCCTGGGAATTCAATATTATCAAGCTCAATCACTGAATCCTAGGAGATTATTCCAATAAATTCTTTTTATACACAAAATCTGAATCCTTGGAGACATATTGGGTTTTCAATCATAATAATATAGGGATATGTGTACATATCATAATATAACATGTCATTGTCACCACATCCTCATTGATCTCACACTATCAATTTGAGATCTAAAGTGACAGTTGAAATCAAAATTATATTCCTACCATCAATACCCATATATATTCTCAATGTTATATAAGAAACCCCTCATAGACCCGAAATTAAAACCATAGCATAAACACCATAGATGAGCTCCCTAATCATAATCCCACCATGCCCACCACTAGCCTTTTATAAAAACATGTATGAGTGACACATAATAGATTTGGCCTCGATACCATACCCTTTTCTACTAACCTAGGAAATTCCTCATAAACCTGACCTATTTATTATGAAACCCTGGCATAACTATTTAGATTCATAAAGTCCCATCATTTTTTCAATAAGGTATTTTCTAAATGAAAATTTCTAGAGGGATCACTTTTAAAAATGAGGTTTCTCTTAGCCATTGGAGATTAACTAATTGATATTTTTTAAATTATTAGTAGTATTGGAAGGATACTTTTAAATACTCTAGAACAATTCTATTCACCTATTTTAATTGGTGAATATGAAGGTGTAATAATGTATTTGAAGTTTCATGTATCAATTAAAAGAAAGAAATGAATATTGAATCGTGGTTAAATTGGTTTACTGGGATAATACATTTATAATTACAATGAGGTACCACTTCTAAAAAAATAATCAAATACACTAATTATGATTTCCTCATGAGGAGGCTTCACATGAGTGACTGTGACAGTATTGTTTTTTAATCTCTTATACTTTTACTTGTAATAATGCATTCATTTTCCTCTCGTGGACATAGGACTTTTATCTAAACTGTGTAATTCATATTTGATCGTCCATTTCTATTTCTCCATTCCATTATTTTATATGAATAGTTTACTTAATGTGATTATTAGTTTTTATTTTCTAATGTTTTTGAACATGGATTCAAGCGAACTATGAAGATGTTTTAAAGAATGTAATTTAGAGGATGGTTCTTTTTAATTTTCACTATAGGGTTACTTATGGATTTTGAACTACCAAAATGTAGTTTCAAAGGAAATTATATCTATTTGGGACACCAATAAGTGTGGAAAATGGTTTAAAATGAAGTTAATATCATGAATGATAATTTTTATGTGAAATGATTGGCTTCATAAAAATATAATTTGATGATCTTAAGATATAGAAATGTCTTGATGCTCCATTTTCTGGATAATGTATATAGATGATGAAAAATCAAAATGGTAGTTATTATATATGAATTATCTTGTATTTGTAATAATTTCCCTTGAATATAATGTGGATTTCAATATTCTAGAGAATAAAAGAACTACAAAAGTTATGAAATCATTGTATGGTATGTATGATTCACTAAAAACACAAAAATTTCCTTATAAAGAGGTGGTTATTTAGAATTATACTCTAAAGATACTATCAATATACCATGAGAATAATTTCAATATGATCTGATAAAAAAAATCAATGAAGGCTTTTTTGAGGATGGTGTATGGGGTTCTCTTATTTTATCATCATGTTGGGAAATTTGGGAATCTATATTGATAAAAGTTACAAATTCAAGTATAAAGAGAGTACTTGTATTTTATAACATTAAAAATATGATTCTTAATATGAAATTTATGTGGAAGGAATTCAATATACCCTCAAGAAATACTCTCAATATAGGTGGACTATAATGGTCTCCTCCATAAAATGATGATTTGAAGAAATAATCAAAATATAATTCCCAAGGAATAAGTGAGTGAAAATCAGTTATATTAGGCCCTACCTATTGGATTTATGGAAATAAGGGACATATAAATAAAGAATATAGGGATTTTAGGGAGTCTATTAGAATGGATTCAAGTCCCAGAAACACAAATTCTATCAGTATGATAGAAAATGGTAATAGTTTGTTACTGATTGTGAATATTCAAAATTAGTAATTGGTTATTAACTTAAGTTAATCATTTAATTCAACTATTGAGTGATTTTTCATAGTTGAATATATTTTTAAAATATTTTAAATGTACATTTAGCATATGATAAATCCCTGGAGATTGTTGTAAAAGGAAATTTAAACATTTGGATGGAAAAATAAATTATCTTGAAGAAAAGATATATTAGAAAATTTCTAGGTCCCTAAAATAACCTCATATAAATTGTAAAACAAGATAATGTAGGTTTAAAAAAAATCTTATATGGATTATAGAATATAACTATAAGTACACGACCTTATTACATTACATAATCTTGAATTTTAGTGAAAAAATAATTCCCATTAATGTTGAGGATTTTTTAATTTTTAGAGCTTTAGATAATTTGGATTTAATATATAAATTACATTACACATTCATATTGATTATATACTACAAAAACAGTATCCATATCTTCCAAAATATAAATCTTTTTAAATAAAATATGTTTTCTTTATAAAATCTTCCTAACATTTAACTTAGATTAATTCTTATCTGAAAAACCTTATAACCTATTAAAATAATTTAAATACATGGTATGATCACAAAAATCCTAGTAAAAGATATAAAATGAAAGAAATAAAACATTAGTCCTTGAATACCTGTAATGTATGAAATAATTTTCAAAAAAAGACAAACTTATACCCATATAATCTTACTCTATGAAAATTGATATTTAAATTACATTTCCACAAAACATATAGAACATAAATATAACCATATAGGTATCTTTGGGAATTACTTATATAATCGTGTAACCAACTTTTCTACCATATAATTTATAACTCTCACATATACATTACAATTTGAGTAACCGTAGTAGTTATACTTGGTGAAACCTTATGGAAAACCTCCAACTTACACATACCCAATGAATTAGAGGGAGATATAGTCCCCCCCACATCATAAAAAATCCCAATAACCATAAAAAATCATACAACATGAATAATTTTTTAAAAACATTACTTTTGAATTTCATAAAAGAACATTTTAAAAGAGGTTTTTAAAAGGAAAGTCCCTTGAAAATATCATAAAATAGAAGTGAGACTTAAAAAATTGGGTGGAATATGTAAATAACTATAAATAAACATAATTCAACATAATATAAAGAAAATTCATATCACAAACAATTTTAATACCACATTAATAATTAGATAGAATGTTATCCCAAAGAATTGAAATAGGGTTAATAAATCCATTACCTCGGGTTTGTATTACTTCAAACACATTTATACCTCCGATATAATGGTTAAAATAGTGTTATTAATATCCTAAAAAACGTATTAATTTTTATAATACCTTATATAATCATTTAATTACATCATTTATCCCTTTAATTATTAGTATTTTGTTCCTTCTATTGTTTTGGGTGTGTTCTTGACATGATTTCCATGATCGGTTCAGGATGGGTATTCTTGTCGATTGGAAGTGAAACTCCAAAATTGTAATGGAATGGTATTTACATATTTTCCAAATCATAAATTATACCATTTATCATTTTGAATTATTACATGAGAATGACTCATAAGTTAAAATGTTATTGATATTTGTTTAAGTCATTTTGGGAATTATTCGATCATAATGAACTCATTTTATTTTATAAATTAATAAAAAGTATAAAAAATGTTTCATAACATTATATAATATATAATAAAAAAATTATATTCTGTTTAAAACATAAAAATGGGTTCATGACTAGTCTTGAAGGAAGTAAAATAAATTGAAATCGCATCTTCTATCATGTCGGTAAATCAACATATCAGGGATAGTGTTTTAATTTTTTAATAAGTGGGAGAGGAGAAGAAGTATAATGGTGAGTCTTACATAAACATGATTAAATCTAGAATATAAAATATTCTAGATCATTCATGCCTCTTGGATAAGTGTATGTGAGTAAAAAAGAACAATAGAAAAGAAAATGAAAATAAAACGAAGAAAACAAAAGAGGACATTTACCTATTGATATCTTATCCCGGTGATCCTCTTTAAGGCCCTTGCTTTTGCATTTTGGTGAGACCATAAGTTGTTAGACGTGTGTAAGGGTCTTGGGAAGAGTATTGGGCCGAACTTAGTCAAATCTCAGGGCCTGAGAGATATGGGAGGAAGAGGGGAATGAGGGGGGTATTTATAGTGGAGGAGAGGAGTAATTTTATATTAGTTTAATCATTATTATAATATTTTTTATCAACATTGTGAATAGTCTTGATTCATGTGACCAAAAATAATAATAGTGGCATTTATTTTGAACCAAGTGGGCTCACATCATCATTTCATCCCCTATGATGTAGTAAAACATGCATTTAGTATTTATTGTATTTTATCGTATTTTATTATTCATCAAAAATTCAACAATTTCAGAAAAAATCCAAAACATTCACCCTAAAAATTTACCAATGTGTAGAAGTTAAAAAATAACTCCATTTTTTGAAATTAATTTTCTAAATGTTATTACTTTAATTTTTAAATAAAATCATAATTTATTCAAAAATAACAATTTTAAATCTATAACTCATTTTTAACACCATGAAAAATTAATAAACATCTCATTATCTTGTATCCTTAAGAAAATAAAATAATAATATGATTTACTATTAATAAGAGTCATATTACTATTCATAATGGTATGTTACTATTCACCAAAAGAAACAAGTTGGTTCTATCGGGCTCTGAATAACATACTGATCACAACCGTAGATGACTATTTTTTGAAATTCAAATCATAACAGTGGAAAATTTGTGTTTAAAGGCACATTATAAATATACACTTAAAAAAGTTTCATTCAATTCAATTAATTTTTCAAAAAATCGGGTTGTTACAATAATAATAGGATCTATAGTGATTTATTTAGTGGTTATGAATAGAACCCTATACATGATTCTAATCAAATTGGAAGGTTCAATAACTGAAATAAATTCATCTAAAGATATTTAAGTATATAATAATTTATACATAAGACCCAATGAGATAAATATAATAGTAAAAGTATAAAAGGGAATTTTTAAATTCAATTACATAGATAATAGATGATTTAAATTTGTTATGATAGAGAAATAGAAAAAGGTTTCATTACTTTTTATAGGATAAAATCTAGTAATTGGATGCTATAACATGTTCACTTTGAGGTTTGGGTACCCACACCTATGAATTCAAATATAGGGTATCTATAATTTGTGAATTTTATCGATGATTCCACAATGAGGGTTAGTGTATTCTTCCTAAAGAAAAAATCTAATTTTTTAAGAAATTATTTAGTTTTAATATTTAGATGAAAATTTTTGTGATTAGAAGATGGTGTCCCACAAAAAAGATAATGGTGGGGGGTACACAAGAGAAAACATTTTAAATTTTTTATTGAATCGGTATTTAGGGGGGAAAATGTTATTCATAGAACTCCATAATATAATTGAGTATAAAAAATAATGAATATGACTTTTCATGAAATAGATTGGCATATGAGACTTCATTCTATAATTCCTATGTGAATTTTTGTAGAATATATTAACAAGGTAGGTTACATGATAAATAGAATTCTAGATTCAATTTTGGGACATGAAATTCTAGAAGAAAATTGATATGGTATAAGACAATAATTTAAAATTTTAAAAACATTTAGAATTGTAGAATATGTTCCTACTGAATCTATGGATAGAGATAAGTTAGAGCCTAAATACAAAGTGTTTTTTTATATCAGGTATGGTGATGAAAATTTATGACATTATATTTTATATAATGTGAAGAAGTAAGTCTTCTATAATAGATTTTTTATCTTGAACATGAAACTTATATGGAAAAATTAGAACTTAGAAGCAAAATAATTAGAGGAAAAATAAAATTTTGAAGTGAATATTTTCGGGAATAAGATTGTTATATAAAATTTGGGTGAAATATCATAAATTTCAGAAGGTAATAAGACCCATGAGAGAGTTCCAAAAGAAATAGTTCTTTATGGAAAATGGGAACCATGTTGTATAGAACAAAAATTCAGTAATAGAGATCAACTAGAATATTGAAATTTATTTATCGGTTTTGTGTTAAAATTAACATTATTAATTTAAACGATGTTGGTGAACTTGAAAATATGAAAGAAACAGCATCCTATAGTGACATGGAAAAGTGGAAATTAGAGATGAAATAGGAAATTAATTCCATGATGTTTATTGGAATACAGATGTTGTATGAAAATCAAGATGTAAAATGGGATCTATAGAAAAAATGGGTTTTATCTCTAAAGGAAGAATCTAGTAGATGTTAAAGATACAAATCATGATTGGTGGTGAAAGGTTTCTAAAAAAATGAAATAACTAAATTTTAAAATATTATATCCCAATTCATCATGCTCACTACTATTCATATGATGATATACCTTTCCTATAATAATATTCACTTGGAGAATATGGATATTAAGATAGACTTTTTCCATGGTAATTTAGATGAGGAGATCTACATTGTTCAACCCAAGTTTTATAAAAATTAGAAAAAAGATAAACTATTTTGTATGTTCAAGGTAAGTCTATTTAGATTAATCTATGTTCATAGATAGTGGAATGTGAAGGTATAATAGTGTATCAGTGGTTACTTCAGTTAAACAATTAGTGGAAAATCACAGTGGATGGTGGAACCTGTATACCATGACAGGGACAATATTATAATTATTTAGGACTAGCTATATAAATATAATAAATTGGAATCATTAAGAATTCATCATAATGAGACATTACCATATTGAGAGTGAGATGTTTTTTCTAATACCTTATATCTTCATTTATCATGGTGATTTATGTTTTCTACTATAGATGTATGACTTTTTTCTGAACAATATATTTCACATTTTCTCATCAATTTCACTTTTTTTCTTTATAAATTATGTAAGTGTGATTAATTTTCTGTTGTGATTGGGTTTTATTATTTTTAGTTCTAGAACACAGAGTCAAGGGAGTTGTGAATATTTTATAAAGGAAGGAATTCAAAATTAGGTTCTTCCAAATTCTTACTTGGAGGGTACATCTACATTGGGTGCTCCCAATAATACCAACCCATTCTTAATATACTAATGGGTGAAGAAAAACATCCCTGTGATTATATAAACATTCCCAACTAGTTAAAGGGATTTCAGGAATTACTCTCAGTATACTTGATCCAATCCTTCCCAATATAATTACCTCTAATATAATTAGTAATCTAGGTAACATAAATAAAGGGCTAACTAGTTTATTCATTTCCTTTTTATGTAACTTACCACCTATCATCTCTTACATCTCAAGGATAATATCAATAAGAAATTCCTCTACCATTGGTAATGGAGGCACTATGAATGTGCTCAAGGGTCTATCATGGCCCTTGACACTTCATCCATTCATTCTTATACATTAATTTTAAATAAATAAATCAATACATTAGAATTTTTTAGTAACCCCAATAATGAGATAATATATAACATTCATCCATAAATAAAATGAATTTAAGAAAGTGGTATTTTCAAGGGACTACCAACAAAGTTTGAATTTACTTCTTTTGAAGCATGCCTACCCGCTCTCACCCATGATTATCCAAGTCATTCTTCCATCACCCATTAATATGATGCCCTATTTTAAGAAACAAAACATGAATAAATTATTAATCAAAATTAAAATAATTTCTATAATTAATTAAATTAAATTTAAATATATATAAATGTTTAAAATGTACCACAACAATTGTGTCTCTTAGGAACCCTTACCTACCACCATCATAATTTCTAAATTTTTCTATTGATACTATATCGAGAAAAATATCTATTATTAGATGCCTAATGAAAAACTAGTTTCATCATATTTAATTTAAATCCCTAGAAAAAATCATATAGAGATGTACCTCCACCCAAATAGCCTTTAGATATGTGCTTACCTCATCTCATGGTTTTATATAGATAGGATATATAAACAACTCATAATAATGGGATGAATCTACCATACTATAGTAAAATAAACACTCAATTCCCTAACCATGTCACACTAAATCATAGAATAATGAAAAAATGAGGCCATAGAGGAAGGGGTATGATGTAACTCACTAAGAATCACTCACTAAATTCCATATATTCAGTCTATTTTGAATGGGATATCTAGATACCGTCATGTGTGAGAGGTAAGGAATATGAGGGATCGAGGTTAAATCCCATGGGGGTTTAATTTCCATATTTATTGAGAATCAGTAGGATATAAGGTTTGGAAACAAAGTATGGTAACCCATGTTCCAAGTGTGCCACATTAACACTCTAAGTCCAAAAACCATGCATAGTTTTAGAGACCTTACATATCACTACTAAAACAATAGAAAACAATGTATTTAATTCGTATATATTACATATAAAAATATTAATATTCATTACATAACACTTTGATCCATGTGAGAATCATTTAGGCCTTATATCTTTGGAAATATGGAAACAAAAAGAAGTTGTTCGCAAATACCTACAATGTATCAAACTTATTTCTTAATTATTATAACCCTTATTATATATATCACAGTTAATATCTTTCTTCATTCCTTGGGAAATGAAATATAAGAAAATGGTGATATAGGATTCTCAGTAAGGGTAAATAAACAAGATATCAATGATAAAATAACCATATGATGAGAATAAGGGTATAATAACATGATATTGATTTTATAGAACCTTTAATTGTGTATCAAATATAATAATCTAAGTTATAGAATTAATATTTTTTTATAAGATATGAATCCTAAGGTAATCAAAAAACATAAACCCAGAATGACAGATATAGGAACAAGACATAGAATTGTATAATACATGTAATTAAATAAATAAATTCCCATATTAGTCAAATATCATTTCCAAGGATACCATCGTGGTATGTCTTCACTCACTAATCCATCATAGTAGTCAATGTTCAATCCCAAGACTATTATATATGATAGATTCCCTTACTAAACTGGTTCCACTCCCAATTCCAGTCCTATTTTTCCCATGAGATATAAATATTTACACTATTTATTGGAGGGAGAAATATTTCCCACATATCACATAATAAAAATCATACATATATGTGCCACAATATCGAAAAAATCATCATATCAGTCCCGTGAAAAGAAATGAGTTTCATAAACATTTCATCATAGCATAACCCATGGAAAACAAATGAGTTTCATGAAATTTTCATTTTTCAACATGAATAGAAAACATCCAAATAAATAATAGGGATTGAATAATATTATCATATCACATTTAATCATAAATAACATCAAAGGATGTCATCATGGATGGAAAATTTTTTGAATGATCCCTTGGGAAAAAATCTTTAAAGAATATATCTTTTCTATTTCAAAATAAATTTTTTAAATAAAGTTGTGAAATTATAAAAGAAAAAATTTTAATGGAAAATAAAACTATAATATTGTAAAGGTATCTTCATAAAATACTCATTATGGTGGTAAAATGTTATCATTATGTATAATTAAAAACATTCCTTCTATATTTTTTTCAAAAAAATTGTGCAGTATCTTCATTAGAGAATGAAAGAAAAAGATGCTTTTCAAACCATTTTGTAAAAATTCAAAAATTGGTAAAATTGTATTTAATAAATAATAGTATAATAGTTAGAACATTATTTAAATTATTTTTTTAAATTTTTATATGGAAGAGAAATATTACCTAAATAATACATAAACATAAACAATCAATAATATTGATAAGGTGGTGAATTAAAACTTCAATTGGGGTTTAAATTCCTTTGTACATGTTTGAAACTAATGTATAATAAATATAGTTTTAATATAAATATTTTATAGAAACATAATAAGATATATACCATACATTATATGATTTAATTATTTCCTTTTATTAGAAGTTTATTAAAAATTCCTTGCTAAAATCATGTTTCAGGGAATAACTCCTTTGTTTTTTATGTATGTTTTGATTTGGTATGTTCAATACTTTTACATTGATCATGTTTAAAATATATATATAATTAATACCATTGTATAAATATCATATAAATATGTATTTAGAGTAATTCATTAATGTTATGTATGGAAAATCAATTACACCGATTATAGACATTGTAGGATGTACTTACGCATGAACAATATTTTCCTTTTTTGAATAATGGAATGAAAGATATATACACACTAATTAACACTTTTAGGATATTTATTATATCATATTTTTTATATATATTCATAAAATTATTCCTCATTACCATCCATGTAAAATATAAATGAAAAAATAATCACATGTCTTCATGGGGTGGTATTCTAGACGTACGCATGAACAACATTATCGTTACTCAAAGATTCTATAGTGTAAAACCTGAATTTTTCACTCAGGTATGAATCCATTAATTTTTTATCCAAATATTTACATTGGACCTAATACGAATTCCTAATGAGTTAGTAATGGTTCGGAGGGTGTATGGGGCTTGTTCAGATACTAGAACCCATCTTTTTTGAGGAAACAGACTCTACGCATGGTTTAGAGTAAACCGTGCGGAAGGAGTTTCTTCATAATGTAGCACTTCACACAGTTATTTCATGATCATGCAACAAAACTATGTGAATACCCATTTTTCTAGTAACCGTGCATGGGTGGCAAATGTTTAGATCAAACCAAGTAGAGGAAGACTTTCCAGGCAGAACCAGCTCACACGGTTTGCGCACGGTTTGAAAAACCATGCATAAAAACTGTGTGCAGGATAAAAACCTATGTGAAATGTCTTAAATTACCTTAATGATATATTAATACTCCCCCTTCCCCATAATATGAGAACCAATTGGATTTTATTCCTTTTTCACCCATTTGTATCTTTTTGAAGGTCAAAGATAGGGCTCAAGATATATCCTTCATCTGGTACCCAATCGAGATTCTGTTTTTCACTTCTGATGTAAAACATTAATTACTCGAGTCATCTTTATCCATTATTCTTCTCTTTCACTCTCTACCAAGATATTTTCATGTGATAATTTTTCATCTTTTCTTAGATCTACTCTGATCCAAGGAAAATTAAGGGATGATACTGAATGAGAAGACCCGTACAACCCTAAGGTGGGTTGTCTATAACTCACCCCTAATGTTTTATTGTTTTTGGAATGTTTGTGTGGGATCCACTGGTTTCATTGGAAATCATCTATTAAATTTACATTCCATGATTTTACTCATTAAAATCATATGGTTATGCTTTTTCCAAATATGTGATTATTTGTAAGTGGTTTCCCCCACAACTCAATCCGCCTCATGTTAAAGGTTATTCCATAATTGGGTTTTTAGTGTTTTGGAAGATTTGAGCCACTGTTCAGGTGATCCTTAACTTAACCTTTCCAAAGGTGAGTATTCTTATTATAAAGGGATTTTTATTACTAGGAATTGCATAATGGAATGTACCATGTATTCTCACCACTTGACCCGCCTATGTTAAGTGATTTCAAATAATTATTAAATGTGAAATGTGAAATGGAAAGTATACTAAGCATATAACATGGCCTTAATAAAAGAGATTGAATAAAGGATACATGCCTGTAGCACCCCTTTACATGTTGATGGATGGTACCAGAGTGAACCTCATTAATTTAACATGACTTAATAGATAACTAAGACTTGATTAAATGGTTGCAACGCTACTTGGAATATCCACACTAATGGATTACAAGGCTTAGACCAACAAATAAATGGATTCGAATCTACCTAACTTATCTACACTAATGGAAGGGAATACATGAACCAAACGAATTACTGCATGATTACAATATCAAATAGGAATGGACTGACTCGAGCTCTCCTTGGATTATGAGAGTAGAATACCTTGGATCTCGGGAACCCCATTCTAATTAAAGGATATGGTTTGCTTAGGTTGATACCCACCTAGACTCTGGTTCTTTTATATTCCTTGGATTCCCAGTATACTACCAGTGGGTGACATTCTATATTACAAGATACCTCAGATACACTCCTTGAATCCAGAATTGACTATTATGTTCCATGGTGAAAGACCATAGGGCCCAATCTTTGCTTATTCCCATTTTAACTTGGTTGATCACCTTGGACTTGGTAGGCACCTTATTGTGGAATGCCTTGGATTACACTCCTTAGATTACACTATTACCCCATAGCTAGACTCATATAATACTGAGTTAGATTTTCAAGAGTTATGTTACCTTTGTTTTTACCCTGGAACTCCCTCACTAGATATCATTTTCCCGTAGCCTTGTTTCATCTTGGGAACATCACTACTTATACAATCATGAGGTGATGTCAATGTGGGCTATGCCTCACATGACCTATTATAATTAAAAGATAATTGATTAATTAATTAACTGGTTACATGTTCATACACTAGCTGAGGGATAAAGTAGGTACTTGGTTATTTAGTTATATTGTACTACTTTCATTACATTATATATTCATGCCTACACACTGCTATATTCCATTACACAGATCGGATGTTATAGACACCATTGGTGGTGTCCCACTATGATTTTTATCACACCCTCTTTGGGTGTTGTTTGGTACCCGGAGTAGATTACATGGTTTCCAGTATTGACAAAGGGAAGCATGCAGCTTCCAATAATTGATTGTGTGCTGATAGGATGGGTATTGATGGTAAGTGACCGAGTAGGATCTTGGGATTATTGGAGTAGACTTTGTTTTATTTTACCTTGTGGAACATGTTATGCTTATTGTATTGTATCCATGCTTTATAGTTTTCTAGTTTCATGACATCAGATCATCACTACTCCAGTTGATACAATTATTGTTATTCTTGTTTATTTATTGCATCAGTTTTCTTATGCTATTTATTTATATTGTTTATATTGTTTAATATTCCATTATAATCCTTCTATTGTGCTAAACTCTGTTAAATATGGAATAGTCTTCCAATGGACACACCCTAGGCCTTCACTACTAGTCGGCAGCCTCTGGCATTTGGGAAGATGCTCTTGAGGCCGTGTGGCCCACCGGGCTTGGGTCACCTGTTAAGTGTCATCTGAGTCTGATTCATCACAAAGAAGTATCAAAGGATGGTTATTTTCTTTCTTCACTATTTAGAGACAATATATTGGAGAATACAAATGCATGGTACTTGTTAATATGTTGTTCTTAGGTGTCATGAACCAATTTTTAGGGTAAAGGTCATGTTACCCATAATGAAATTGTTGTTCAATTTTTCCTATTACAATTGATATTATTTCACAGTAGGTTGACTCACATGTTGTGTGGTGTTGTTGATTATTACTCTGGGAATTTATTTTATCCTTGTCCTGGTGATAAAAGGTAAAGGATTATTACTACATGCATCATCATAGACACCTATAATTCACATGTCATGCATATTTCCATGCTATATAGGTGCATTTCACTACTTTTCATTGCTTGGTATGCATGTGATTTTTGAGTGATGTTGTGATAGTTACTTGTACATATATTACTTTGGATTTTATTGAGTGATTTTATGTCTCAATTATTGAGTTGTATGGGCCCTCATGGGTTGAGATGAGTAAATTACTAAGTCAGTCCATTATACTACAAGTAAATGGGTGTCATTTTTGGTTGTAGGTATATGGGTACTGATTCATAGGAAAATACAATTCATTATAAAGTGAATCCTAAAATCAAAAATGAATTGGTTGCATATCCTTATCCTTCTTTGTCTTGTTTATGAATGTTAATGTTGTGAACATAATAATTAACTATAAAAATGACATTAAAAATTATACTTGATCGCTTACCGATACCTAAGCTTATAAGAATCTAATTTGGGGTAGTATTCCTTGGGTAGTGAGTTTTGTTATAATAATTTTCTACCAGAAATTCTATCTCATTTTTTTCTTTTCTTTTTATAAGGTTTTATTGGAACTTATAGACCAATGCCACCGTGACGTCTTCAGGTTGTTCGCCCCAAAGGTGGGGATGACCATGCTCCAAACATGGTGGGCCCTGAGCCTCTAGTCTTACTACTAGAAGTGACACATGAGGCACCACATATTGTACCTAATCTCATAACTGATGACCATGTTAGTGAGAGTTTCCTATGCCTAATGCAGTTCATGCTAGTTGTTCTACAGGTTTCACCTACGTTGTCTGATCTAACCTATGAGTTCCAGCAGCAACATCCTTCTAATTTTTTAGGGTATGGAAGATCTCAGGCTACTGAGTATTAGCTAGAAGAAATTCTTTCTATCTTTTAGAATCTAGAAATTCATCTAAAGAGGAGATTCAATCTTCCTACATACATGCTTAGGTATTCATCCAAGAATTGGTGGGATGTCATTACTGAGGCTGGATGTCATTAGGGTATGTAATGGGTTGACTTCTACACTGCCTTCAATAATCAATTCTTTCCTCATTCACTAAGAGCTGACAGATCCAGTGAGTTCATGAATCTCAAGAAGGGTTCTAGGTCAGTTATAGAATATTCATCATGTTTCAATGATTTACAGCTCTTTTCACTTCATCTAGTTGGTGATGAGCTTCCACATGCTAGAAGATTTGAGGATGGGCTCCAATATTCCATCCAAAGTCAATGGAATGTGTTTCTCCTTCAAATCATATATTCTATAGTTGATCATTCCCTTATCACTAAGCGTAACCTGAGGGAAAGAGTGAGTAATGGGTTTAAAGGATCAGTGTCGTGTTAGTTGAGTAGTTCTTCCGGTGACAGGAAACATTCCATTGAGGTTTTCTTCAAGGCAGTGGTAGCAAGAGTATCCAGTTTCATAGCTCTGTAGTGTATCATCCAGGTAGAAAACTAGAAAATAAAAATCCCTAGTGTGATAGAGACCCTACGGAGTGTCGGTCTTGTGGTCGTATGGGACAACTTCAGCGCTTTTGCAGGACCTTTCCACCAGCTTTGAGTGGAAAAGGATCAGCTTCAACTCCACCTTCAGGAGTGAGTTTTATTATGTCCCATCAGGCGGAGATTTGGAGTAGCACTAGAAGGTCTAGTTGAGGAGGAGGTCATGGATGTAATAGTCTTATCCCTGATCACCAGTAGCGACATCATAACAGTCATGATCATATTAGTCCACCTATTGAATAGGTTCATGGATTAGGTAAGTTTTATACTTTACAGTCGATACCCAAGGATCATCCTATGGGACCATCTACAGTACGAGGTACTATTCTTGTAGCCATCA
Organism: Viscum album; assembly: GCA_963277665.1. Lineage (NCBI taxonomy): Eukaryota > Viridiplantae > Streptophyta > Magnoliopsida > Santalales > Viscaceae > Viscum > Viscum album. Next base: position 441,411,049 of record OY728158.1, read on the forward strand.
CTATTGTATCTACATTGTTTTATACCGGTTCATCAAACTCTTTTATTTATGTATCTATCATCGAAATTCTAGGACTAGAGATACAGTATCACTATGGTGTATTGACCCTCTATACACTGTTGGGAATACGGAGAGAGGGTATACACCAGTGCAGGGACTGTCCCCTTGAGGTTTGAATTTACCCTTTCTTGTGGAATATCTCTGTTCTTGATATTACGGGTTTCGATTTCATTATCGGGATGGACTGGTTGGTCAACTATCATGTCTTTGTATACTATTATCACCAAAGGGTTTCTTTTATATCACTGGAATGTGATAGTTATCTTTTCAAAGGTGGTTGGAATGCCTAGACTGGGAGATCCTGACCGAATCATCATGGGATAGATGGAGTGACCACCCAAATTACAAATATTTTCATGGAGGATCATGGTTTTCTTTAAAATGATTTCCCTCCAGTAGTTGATCATTTTAGGGATGTCTTTCCTGATGAATTTTCTAGATTACCTCCTAAGAGATAGGTAGATTTTTCAATAGATCTTATTCCAAGATTAGTTCAAGTTTCCATTCCTCCATTCAGAATGTCACCTTCTGGTCTTCATGAGCTCAAGTGGTAGATAGAGGACTTAGAGTCGAAAGGCTTTATATGACCCAGTACATCCACTTGGGGTTCACCTATGATTTTTAGTATGAAGCTAGAAATAACTCTTTGTTTATTCATGGATTATAGAAGGTTGAACCTACTTACAATCAAAAACATGTATCCACTTCCTTGAATAGATGATCTCTTTTACCAACTCTGAGGATTAAAGGTGATCTCTAAGATTGAACTGAGATCAAGTTATCATCAGGTATTAGTCAGACCCTCAAACATACCTCAAATAGATTTCTGTAGCAGGTATGGTCCGTATTAGTATCTTTTTATATTGTTCGGTCTTATGAATGCGCCTTTCATTTTCATAGCTTTGATGAATAAGGTTTTCCATCACTATTTGGACTATTTTTGTTGTGGTCTTTGTGGATGACATCTTGGTGTATTCGCGCACTCGTAATGACAATACCAAACATCTTGAGATCGTTCTGAGTACACTAAATGATAATTATTTTTATACCAAGCTTGCTAAATGTGACTTCTGGATTGACAAAGTACACTTCTTGGGTTATATTATTTTAGAATTAGGAGTATCTTTTGACCCAAAAAAGGATAGTGTTGTAGTCTCCTAAAATCATCCTAAGAAAGTGTTTGATATTAAGAGTTTCTTAGGGATTGCTAGATATTACAAGCATTTCATATAGGACTTCTCACATCTCGTTTCAACTCTTCCAGGACTTACAAATAAGGGTGTCATGTTCCTGTGGTCAGAAGCATAGGATAAATCCTTTTAGGATCTGAAAGGGATGCTTGTCTTGGAACCTATTCTAATTCATCCTGAACCTAGTAGATATTATATTATCTTCTACGATACATCAGGTATTATCCTAGGAGTAGTGTTTATGTATGAAGACAATGTCATTGCATATGGATCTCGTTAGTTGAGGCCTAATGATAGAAATTACCTGACACATGACCTTGAGCTAGCAGCAGTTGTCTATTCCTAACATTTCTAGAGACATTATCTCTTAGGTGAGGGATTTTTGGTGTATACAGATCACAATAGCCTCAAGTATATCTTTTCTCAGCATGAAATGAACCTCTGACAGTGAAGATGGGTCAAATATATACAATCCTTGGATTTTGATCTCACCTATATGCTAGGAAAAAGCAATGTGGTTGTAGATGCATTGAGTCGGAAAACTCAAACGCAGGCCATATAGGAATCCAGTGATGAATGGAAGTTAATGGCCCTACTTTATGAACATCACCTAGAGTATCATGATAGTCACGAGTAGTCCTACCTCTCAACATTAATAGTTACCTCTTCCCACCTTGATAAGGTGAAGAGTAAGCAGTTTTCAGATCCTGAAGGTTGGGTTATCTATGAGAGTATATCAGGAGAAAACCCACCTCTGTATTGGTATGTGGACAGAGATGACGTCTTGTGTCTACATAGACGTATCTAGGATCTAACTTATTGGATAGTGGAGTTTAATAAAGAGTCTCATGTTTTCTAGTGGGCAGTTCATCCAGGCATATCAAATATGTATCGAGATATGCATTGCTAGTATTTGTGGCCTAGGATGAAATGTCAGATTTCTGGTTTCATCACTAGGTGTTTCACTTGCCAATAGGTTAATACGGAACACCAGAGACTTGTGGTCTTGTTATATCCACTTCCAGTCCCAAAATTTAAATGGGAATATGTTTCTATGGATTTCATAGTCATATTTCCTAGGTCATCGAGGTGTAGCAATGATATCTGGGTAGTCAATGAATGACTAAGAAAATCATCCCACTTCATTCCTATTCGAGAGACATCCTCAATTGATGATCTGGGATGACTGTATATCGGTGACATCATACGACTACATGGAGTTCCACCTACTATTGTTTTAGATAAGGATTCTCGTTTCACTTAACAGTTCTGGAAAAGTTTGTAGAAAGCTATGGGAACTCGGGTTCTTCTAAGCACATATTTTCACCCTCATACTGATGGACAATCAGAATACACAATATAGGTTTTGGAGGATATACTCTAAGCATGCATCCTTGATTTTAGAATTTCTTGGGAGAAGAATATCCCTCTCATTGAGTTCTCCTATAATAACAGTCTCTAGGAAATGATTCAGATGGCTCTTTTTAAGGCCTTATATGGTAGTCTATGACATTCACCCATGTACTGGCTAGAGGCGGGTGAGAAAGACCCTACTAGGTCCTTGTCTCATTCAGGAAACTTCTGAATAGGTCATGCTTACCAAGAAGTATATAACTACTACTCCGTCTAGACAGAAATCATATGTTGATCATCGTCGATGACCTCTTGAGTTCAAGATTGGGAATTATTTTTTTCATTGATTATCACCCATGCTAGGGCATAGATGGTTAAAGAAGTAGGTAATTTTGTTGCCTCATAACATCCGGTCATTTGAAATTCTTGAGAGAGTCAGGCCTATAGCATATTGTTTGCCACTACCTTAGAGGTACCATGCCATGAATGAGGTCTTTCATGTCTTACACCTTTGAAAATATCATTTTGACACACATCTCCTACCTTGGATACTGATGAAGTTGAGTTAGAAGCTGATACTACCTTTTAGGAGTATCCAGTATGAATCGTTGACCCAAGCACGAGGGCTCTCTGAGGAAATTATTCCCCTCTCGTATGAGTGCTATGGAATCATGGATGAGTACAGGATGAGAATTGGGAGACGGAATCTGATGTACATTCCCAATGGCCAGATATTTTCTTAGATAGTGTTTCCTTACCCTTGGATGGAGAACTTGGGGGCGACTTCTTTTAAAGGGTGAAGACTGTAAGAACCTGGTTTTTCACTTAGGTATGGATCCTTTACATGTTGTTCTAGAAAATTACTTTGGATATAATGTGGATGAATAATTAGTTAGTATAGTTTTAGAGGGTTTCTGAGGCTTTTTCAGGGCCAATAAGCCATCTTTTTGGATGAAACGAACTCTGAGGTCAGTTTAGAGTGAACCGTGTGGGATTTTGACATGGTTTGGGAAACTATGTGGAAGGTGATTTTTCTAACAGTGGAACCTTTCACGGTTAGCGCACATCCATGAATCCAACCCATGTAAACATCCCTTTTTTCCAGGTAACTGTTCATGGGTGGCGCATGGTTTGATGAAACCGTGCGGAGGAATACTTTTTGGGTAGAACATTCTTGCACGGTTTTTTCATAGTTTGACAAACCATGCAGAAAAATTGTGTTTAGGCTACAAAATTATGTTAAATTTCCATAATTCCCTTATTAATATCTTAATACCCCCTCCCATCCACCAAGTTTGAGAAGTAGTGGTATTTTCCTCCTTTTTCACCCATTTGGAGATTTTTTAAGGGCAAAGCTAGGGATTAAAATATCTCCTTCATCCAATTCCTGATCAAGTTTCTGTTTTTCATGTTTGATACATAATGGAAGGTACTCGAGTCATGTTTATCTATTCTTCTTCTCTTTCACTCTGGACCTAGATATCACCATATGAATCTTTTTCACCTTTTCTTAGATTTACTCCGATCTGAGGCAAAGCAAGGGCCGATACCAGAGGATAAGACTCATACAACCCTAAGGTGGGTGGTCTATAACTCATCCATAAAGTTAATTATTTTATTAATGTTTGTTTGGGGCCCACTAATGTTTTTAGAAATCGTTTCTTAAATTAAAATACCATGATTATACTAATTGTAATCGTATAGTTATGATTCTTCCAAATATGTGATTAGTTGTTAGTGGTTTCACTCACAATTCAATCTACTTCATGTCAAAGGTTATGCCATAATTGGGTTTTTAGTGTTTTGGCATATTTGAACCACCATTTTGGTGAGCCTTTAATTAACCATTAAAAGTTGAGTCTTCTTATTATAAATGGATTTTTATTACTGATAATTGTATAATGTAATTTACCAAGTATGCTCACCACTTGACCTGCCTAAGGTAAGTTCTTTAAAATAATTATTAAATTTGAAATGTGAAATGTAAAGTATTCTAAATATATAACTTAGCCTTAATTAAAGAGATTTAATAAAGGTAGAATGCCCATATCACCCCTTTCCATGTTGATGGAAGGCAGTGGTGTGAACCGCAATAATTTATCATGACTTAATGGATAACTAATACTTGATTAAATGGTTGCAATGCTACTTGGCCTATCCATGCTAATGGAAGATAAGGATTGGATCAATAAATAAATGGTTTCAACTATACTTGACCTATCTACACTAATGGGAGGGAATACATGAACCATATGAACTACTATATGATTACAATATAAAATAAAAATGGAATGACTCATGCTCGCCTTGAATTCTAAGAGGTGAGTACCTTGGATCTTGAGAACCCCATTCTGATTCAAGGATATGGTTTGCTTAGGTTGATACCCACCTAGACTTAGGTTCTTTTATATTCATTGGATACCAAGTATAATACTATTGGGTCCCTTTCTTTATTACAAGATACCTCGGATACACTACTTGGATCCATTATTGACTAATTGGTTCCATAGTGAAAGCTCATAAGGCCCAATATTTTCTTATTTCTATTTTACCTTGGTTGATCACCTTGGAATTTCTAGGAACCTTATTGTGGAATTCCTTGGATTAAACTCCTTGGATTACAATGTTACCCCATATCTCGACTCACATATTACTGATTTAGCTTTTCATGAGTTAAGTTACCTTGGTTTTTACCCTGGAACTCCCTCATTTGATATCTTTCTCTGGTTTCCTTGTTACGTCTTGGGACCTTCACTACTTATACTATCATGAGGTGATGTCAGTGTTGGTTATGCCTCATGTGACATATTATCCTTAAATGGTAATTGATTAATTAATGAACTGGTTAGATGTTCAGACACCAGCTGAGGGTTGAAGCAGGTATTTGGTTATTTATTTATATCGTACTGCTTGCTTTACATTATATATAATTTCCTACACACTACTATATTCCATTACACATGATGGATTTTATAGACACCATTGGTGGTGGCCCACAAATATTTATCTCACACCATATTCAGGAATCAATTGGAACCCGGAGTGGATTACAATGATGTAGGTATTGACAAAGGGAAGCATGAGGCTTCTAATACACGATTGTGTGCTAATAAGATGGAGCTTGATAGTAGATGACTAAGTAGGATCTCAGGAATACTGGAGTATAAATTGTTTTATTTTTACCTTGTGGAACATGTTATTCTTATTATCGGGTATCCATGCTTTTTAGTTTTTTAGTGTCATGACATTACATCATCATTGTTCCTGTTGATATAGTTACTGTTATTCTTGTTTATATATTGCATTAGTTTGCTTTCACTATTTACTTCTATGTATTTGGTTGTTTACTATTTCATTATATTTATTCTATTGTGATACACTCTTCTAATAAGTTCATAGTCTTCCCAAGGACATACCCTACTCCCTCGCTTCTAGTCGTAAGCCTCTGGAATTTGGGAAAATGCACTTGAGGTCATGTATCCCACTAGGATCGGGGCACCCGTTAAGTGGCATTCAGATCTGGGTCGTCACATATAGTAAGAAGGTATATGTTATATTATAATTAATGAAGTATAATTATTTAATAAATATCATATATAAATATTAAAACCATCATATTACCAATCCATAAAATATTGTGATGAAAAATGAATTATATCCCTCCGTGGAGATGGTAAGATGTACGTATGCACGAACGATACTTTCACTTTGAATTTTATTTGAAATAAGTTTTGTAATAGTATTTTTATAATAATAATAACATTTCATAAATTCTAGTGTATTTAATTTATTATTTTATTATAAATATCATATATTTATAGTAGGTAGAGAAGATTATGAATGAAAGTGATCGGTTAAGTCGATTATCTATTCTTTGAAATGATTCCTTTAGATCTCCTCTATAGGAAAATAGGGTTCATATTTTAGGAAGAATGGAACATATAGAATGTTTATAGGGAAGTTTATAAGGTAAATTGGAATATATTTTTCCAACTGTAAGCCACAAAGTTGTGTGAATAAGTGAGGAACGAGGTGCCATTTTATAATTGAGGTGAGGGGCTCTTTTGAAATTTTATAAAAGATTAAATTATAATAAATTTATTCTAAATGAACAAGCCTCCAAATAGAGAAGGATTCAAAGATACTATAATATATGATTATAATACCATAAAACAATATAATTTATAGAATTTTTGTTCTAATTTTGAACCTTTTCATTTTGATTAACCCTTAGTTATCCAATTTTAATTTTAACTATGGTAACATTTTTCATAAATTAAAAGGTTGTAAGTTTTACTTATGAGGTGAAAATTATCCCATAAATGGCATATTTATAAAAAATTTGACCTTATAATATCAAATTTATCTAATTTAAATATTTTTATGATTTTTAAACAATTTAATAAAATATTATTTTGATAAAATATCGTTACAGTTAACTTTTACACTATTCATTTAATTTAAATTTAAATACTTCAAGACAAAGAGAGAATTTAAATATAATGCTTTAAATCCTTCCTAATGATCTTTCTAGTTCTAGAAAATTCTAGTGTCACATTAACTCATTCAAATTATATTAATTTCAATATTTTTAAATTCATTTATCATATATTTAGATTAAATGGTAAAATATTACATCAGTTTTCTATATTCAATTAGGTTTATTCTATAATTAATAAAAATAAAAATAAAATATCTTCTATATAAATAATTTTACTAAGCTCAATATAGACTCTTATATTCATTCATAAATTAATTTTTTTATGTGGAAATGTAAGAGATATTAAAAACATATAGGGAAACATTTTTTTACTTTCATTGATTTATATAATATATATGTTATTTTATTTGAAAAAATTCCATTAAAAACTCAATTTACATCCTAATGTGTTAAAATTAGAAGTAAATTAAACCAATAAGAATTATGAACAATGACTATGGCCTTATCACTTATTTTTAATCTGTATTAACCTGATTTACCCTTTCCTGATTTTATAATTTTTCCACGGTTACTATTCATATTATCTAATAATATAAGGGGTCTCATTTAAAATTTTTAAAATTTTTATTTTAAATATGTAATTAATTTTACAAAATTAAATTTCTATATATTTCATTAAATAATATTAAATTTAGTGTCCAAAATGAGACAAAAAACTACTTTTTAGAAAGAAAAAAAATACATTTTTTAGCATAAAATTGGATTTATTCTTATCATATTCCTAGAAAACCATATTTTCTTATCAAAATATTTGATCAAGATAATAATAAATATATTTTATTAATATAATTCACTAGTAGTGACTAATTTTATTTATTAATGTATAAATACATAGTTAATGTAAAAACAATGTATTTCTTTTTTGTTGGGAAGATTTTTATTTTCATTTATAATCAATCGATAAAAAATAAATTAATTTATAATTATATAACTATAAATATTTCATAGGTTTTTATTAAAATTCATACCATCCATTCCAAAATATTGTAAATAACATTCATTTTAAATAATAATATATTAATTGTATATCGAGGATTGTATAAACTCATAATTGTGTGAAACGCAAGCTATCAAAAAAATAAAATTATTTTGAGAGAAATATTTAATAAAAAACTCAAGGAGTTACATTTTTTCCCTCTAAAATTTAATTTCTCCGATGAATGTTTTTTCATTCTGATAAAAATATATTATGGTCCTTCTTCCTCATCACGCCCTGAAGTTCCCACATATCTTATTGTAAGAACCCAGTTTTTAACTTAGGTGTGCATCCTTCTGAATATTGTAGAATTATTTATTTTAACCCTTATAGGGATTATTAATGAGTTCAAAATGGTTTTAGGGTGTTTGGGGCTTGTTCAGATCTTTGAACCCTAGAAGGTATAAAAATACACTTGGCCACATAGTTAGTAGAAACCATGCGACCTAGCATGCATGGTCTCTCCCAACCATGAAAGGCTAGATAGTGGGGTGAAGTAGTGCAAATACTTTTCCCAAACTGTGCTCTAAGGGCCAAACTCTTATGAAAAAAATATATACATTGTTTTAGATAAGTTTTTCATTGTTGGTTTATGGTGTCCCTAATCATGTATCCTAATCGTTTAAAGTTCCCCTTGAAGCAGTAGATGGCACATGGTTGACCCACATTTTGGTCAAATGTGTAGCCAATCCATATGACCCTTATTTTTGGGTAAAGAGAAAGAAATAGATTAATGATCTAATTAAACACACCCCTTATATATTATTTCTTCTGTAGAGGATAGAAACCCCTCCTTTTTCCATCTTTTATCCCTGTTGAGATTTTTTGAAATATTTTGATCTCGTTCGTCTATCTAGAGTCTGATTGAAGGATCGTTCATCTCGTTGGATCCATATTGGTAATATATAAAATAATTTTTAGTGATTTTTCATTCTTCTTTCTATCAACGATACTGTTTAGATGTAGGATCATATGCCTTATTTTTATTGAATAAATCGATTATTTAGATCTCTTCCAAACCAGACCAAAATAAAGGATAATATTGGGTGAGTATATTCATACGATTACGTCATAGGTGATTTATAACTCATCCCTCAATTTTGGTCATTTTATAAATTGACATAATTGAGAAGGCATCAATTTCATCATTTATAGCCTATTAAATTCATATTACTTTCTTATAGTCATTTAGACTATTTTATAAGACTCTTGTTAAATATTTTATTCATCTTAGAAGGTTATGACCTCAACTTCTACCACTCTATGTAGGGTGTTTTCCTTAATTATATCTTTTGAGGTTTGTTGTGTTTGTTTGTGCCTCCATTCGGGTGTGCTTTGGCTTTACCCTCCAAATTTAAATCCCTTAATTAAATTACAGTTGATTTTTTTTTGAATAGACAATGAATATGTTAGTGTCACTTTAACCTTCTATAGTAAGTGTTTAAATTTAATTAATGAAAGTTTAAGTGGTAATTAGAAAGTATATTATTGATATTACTTGGCCTAGTTTATTATAAATTAATTACAATTGGTTTCTCATCCTTATCCCTCATTTTCTTATTTATAAAATGTAAAGGATAGAACCAAGTAATTAAATATGAAATGATATAAATTGTGGCATTCCCTTTGTCCTCATCAGACTAATGAAATGAAATGACTTGAACCATTTAATTATTAAATGTTATGATTATTAAATGGCCTTAATTAAATATTTTATTTCAAAAAAGGGTCATATTTTATATGAATGATGACATCATTATAGGGTTGTTTAGACTAGTGCATGCCTTGGATTCCTAAGGGAATCCATTGAGAACTATTGGATGTCATTCTGATTCAGAGATGTCAGTTGCCAAGGGTAAGACCCACCATGTAACCTGATCTTTGTCTACTTGTGTGTGTCTGATATGACACTATTGGATCCCTCCTTTATTATTATTATAGGATTCCATGTATAGACTCCTTGGATCTATCATGATGACTAAAGACATGTGGAGCCTTGGATACACCTTTGGTCCTAGTCATTTCTTATCCCAATTTAACATGAATTATTTCCTTGGACTCTATTAGAATTAAATTTTTGTCTAATTCCTTAGGTGTTTACCCTTGGATTACACTCTTACAACTTTAGTGAGGCTGAAAATTACTAATGAGGTAGCTTAACCCCTGAGGTCAAGGATGGCTTGGTTATTACCTTTGATCCATTCCATTATTAATATAATTATATAATTCCTTGTTATATCTTGGATCCCTCACTATTATTATCATGTCAGGATATTTGCGTTGGATCTACCTCACATGACTTAAAATATATTAACTAAAACATAATTAATAAAATTAATGGTTATATGTTCATAGATATTACCAGTTGAGGCTAAAGCAGGAACATGGGTATTTACATTAAACTACTTATTTACTTCTATATATGCATAATTTCACACTATTTTATTTTATATCAAATGGAAAGGATGTTCTAGATTCTATTGGTGGTTTCCTACTAAGAATTATCTCACATCCTATTTGGACTACAATTGGTACCCTGACAAATTACATGTTTGCGGGTGTTGACATAGGTATCCATCCTTCTTTGGAAACTTCACTACATGCTTCCATTGAATGGTGTGGGTAGTAGATGACTGATCTAGAGCTCATATTCTTGGATACTTTTTTCTACTTTGGTATAGAATGTATTTCATGCTACTTTGTATGGATGTTTTCCAACTTTGTAGAGAAATGACATGTGTCATCAACTTTTTTATATTATTATAAATTTCTCTTATTGATTGTTATTTGTTCTACTTATATCATTCTATATGTTATCTTAAATTTATTCTTCTATTTAACTACTATTTCATATATCTGATGTTCCATGCTTAGGTAATGAGGGAATAGACTCCCCAAATACACACCCTAGTCCGTCATTTTTTTCAGAAGCCTCAAGATTTTGGGGTGATGCGCTTGATGCCATGTGGCTAACCGGGCTGGGGCACCTTTGGGGTGAACATGGATTCAAGACATCACAATCTGGTATCAGAGGCATTCCATTCATTATTTACTATTTAGAGACAATAAGAATAATGTTAAGAATGATTTATTACTTAGTTATAAGTGATGCTTAGGTGTATCTAACACATGTTTGGGGTAAATTTCGAGTTTCCTGAAATGGGAATTATTGTTATACATTTTTCTGTTACAGTTAATATTATTTCACAGTTGGGTGATGCACATACTATGTTCTTGTTATTACTATTATTTTTGTTGAGTATCTCTTTTATCTATGGTTTGATGATATGAGGGAAAAGATTATTGTTACATTCATCATTGTAGGCACCTAGAACTAACATTCCATGCATGTTTTGATTCGATATAGGTGTATTTTACTACTTTCATTACTTGTTTTTTCCTATGATTATTGAGTGCCCTTGTTTATATATATACTTGTGCTTCTCTTTGGCCATGATTGAGTGATTTATAGTTTCAATTCATGAAGTTTATGTTACCTCATGGGATGGAATGGGTAATTTACCAAGTTGATCTATTAGAATCAAATTAAATGGGTGTCAATTTTAGTGATAAGGTGTACGGGACCTAATTCAATGAGGATAGATATCCATTTTAAATGTAACTTCATATATAAAAATAATAAAATTTAATTTAAATGTGAAATATGACTAATGAAACAAATGTTTTCTAAAAATGATGATTCAAGGTGTTATTTACCCGTTATCCACTAGAACCCATGTAATTTAATATTGATCAATCCCCAATACCTGGCCTTCTAAGATGGTAGTTGGGGTAGTATATCATGGGTAGTGATCTATTTTCCTTAAATTCAGCATAATTTATTTCTATATATATGCTTGAAATCTTGTTCTAATTCATGTTCTTGGAATTTTTAGACCAATTCCACCATGATGTCCTACTGTAGTGCGCCAAGAGGGTGTCGAAGACCATTCTCCAAATGTGATGGGCCATGAGCTTCCAATCTTACGGCTAGGAGTGCCACTTGAGGCAGTGCCTCTTATACCTAATCTGGGAATTGACTCTTAGTTTTGTTATAGTTTCTTATGTTTGATTCATCCCAATAAATGTGCTTTATGACCTACACTTACGATGGAGGAACTAACTTGGGAGTTACAGTAGTAGCATCCTCCCACCTTCTCTGGGGTGGTAGTCCACATGCGATTGAGTCTTGGATTAAGTCCACACTATATATCTTTTAGCATATAAGGACACCTCTAGAGTGGAGGGTCAAGATTTATACTTACATATTATTTTATTCGTCCAAGTTCTTATGGGATATAATTACCCGAGATAGTCTCCATCAAGGCATGGAATGGAAAAATTTCTAGAATTCTTTCTATGAATAATTTCCTCATATTTTGAGAGATTATCGATCCAGAGAGTTCTTGCTTCTAAAACAGGGTAATATGTCATTTAAGGATTATTCTTTGTGTTTCACTGAGTTACATCACTTTTAAATTCTTCTAGTTGGTGATGAGATTTCATGTTCTAGACACATTGAGGATGGGATCCAATATACCATCTTTACTCATGTGAATTTATTTTTCAAACCATATCTCTCTAAGATCATAAATTAAGATTTTATCACAAATCGCAACCCAAGAGAAGGTGACAATACCGGGCAGAGATGATTAATGTTGAGGAATTCTAGTAGTTCTTTCAGTAGCATAAAGCGATCCATAGAGGATTCTTGTCAGTGTAGTGGTAGCCAGAGTACACATTCCGGTAACTCTATGGTGTCAAATAAATCAAGATGATATGGGAACTTGAAGCCTCAGTTTGATAGAGATCCACTGTAGTGTTTATCTTATGGCCATATGAGGCATCTTTAGAGATTATGTTGGACCTTTCTATTAGTGTCTAGTGGAAAAGGTTCTTCACCAACTCCACCTTCAAGGATTGGTCCTTTTATTCCATGTCAAGATAAGAGTTTGAGAAGTAATAATATGACAAAACGAGGAAGAGGTCATGTCCACTATAGCTATAATTCATATTATCAGTAGCTCTTGCTGAGAAATCTTGATCAGGGTGGTCTAGATAAAGAACAAGGTTGTGAATTAGGTTAGTTTGATGCATTACAGCTAATACATAGGATCAGAGTGAAGGTCCATCTATAGTAACAGGTACTATTCTAATTGCAGGCACTATAGTATATTCTTTATTTCACTCAATTGATTGACACTCCTTTATATATTTATCTATTTTGGACATTATCGAGATGAAAATACAGTATTATTGTGGTGTAATGACCCTAGATGAACCATTGTGAGTATGGTCGGAAGAAATACACTAATGTAGGGATTTTCACCCTGAGGTAAGTAATTACCCATCATAGTGGTACCTCTTTGTTCTACATATGATAGGCTTTAATTTCATCCTAGATATGCATTTTTTTTGCTCTGTATCATGCTATTGTAGATTTCTATCACCTTAGGGTATCATTTACATCACCATACAATATAAATTTTTTAAAAAATGGTGATTGGGAAGTCCATTCTAGAAAAACTGGACTAGAGCATCATGGGATAGGTAGAGTGACTGGCCAAATTTCACGTCTATTCATAAAGCATCTGAGATTTTATATAACTAAGTTCCCTATAGTAATAGATCAATTGAGGGATGTTTTCCAAATATTTTCCTATATTACCTCCTAAGAGAAAGTTACAATTTATAATTGAACTCGTTTCATGAGTAACTCTATTGTCCATTCCTCCATACATGATGGAACCTACTGAGATTCAGGAGGTCAAGAAGTAGTTACAGGATTTGGATGTTGATGATTTTTATACAACCTAGAACTTCCTTTTTGGGTTTACCCATTATTTTCAGCAATAAGGAAGATGGTATCCTTTTCTTATATGTGTATTAATGATGGTTGAGCCAAATTACGGCCAAGAATCAGTATCCACTACCTAAATTAAAACACAACTTTGACCAGCACTAAGGATCTAGGGTGCTTTTAAAGATCCACTTAATATCAAGATAATATTAGGATTGAGTTAAACCATCATAAATACTTCACATATCATTATGTAGTAGGTATGTTCTGTATGAGTACCTCATTATGTTGTTCAGTCTTACGAATTTTCTCTTCATTTTCATGGATTTGATGAATAGGTTGTTATTCCCCTATCTAAATTATTTTCTAGTGGTCTTTTTCAATGACAACTTAGTTTATTCTCATTATCATAGAAACAATTATAATCACCTTCAGATAATTTTGAATACACTAAGAGATGATAATTTTTATTCCAAGCATGCTACTTACCACTTCTGTATCGACAAAGTTTACTTCTTTGGTTATATTATCTTGGAATCGGGAGTCTTTGTTTAACCAGATAAGGTTAGTGTTGTGGTTTCCTAGGAGAATCCCATGAATTTATTTGACATACTATGATTTCAATGGATGAATAGATATTATAGTAATTTCATATAGGACTTCTCATTCTTTGTTGCTCCACTTACTGGTCTTACTAATAACGGTGTTAAGTACATGTGGTCAAATTCGTGTAAGATATCCTTTCAAGATTTGAAGGGAGTGATTGTATCAAAACCTATTATGATTCTACCATAGCATGGAATAGTATATATTGTGTTTTGTGATGCATCATGATTCAGACTAGTTGTAGTTCTGATGCAATAGGATAGATTCATTGTGTATGGATCTCAGAAGTTGAGGCCTTATGAGGTAAATTACATGATGAATGATCTTGAGCTATTAGCAGTTATCCATGCCTTAAAATTTTCTAGAAAATATCTAATGGGTGAGTTATTTATGGTGTATACAGGCTACAGGAGCCTTAAATATATCTTTACATAAATCAAATACATTGTAGATCGGTCAAATACCTTCAGTCCTTCAATTTTGGGATTTCTAATATGCCTAGAAAAGGCAATGTAGTAGTGGATTTTTTGAGTCGGAAAACTCTTTTAATGGTTGTATAGGAAGCCGGTGATGAATGAAAATTATTGATACTCTTTTATAAGAAGAATCTAGAGTTTCAGGATTGTCACGACCAGTATTATCTCTCATCATTTATATTTACCACTTCCCTCCTTAATAATGTAAAGGACACATATTTTTTAGATCTGAAAGGCTTTGTTCTTTGTGGGGGTATTTAAGAGAGGAACCACACCCAGATTAGTCTATGTACAAATATGATATCATTCATATACATGTATTTTTCTGTTTTCTTATAGATATGATAAAGGAACTGATATAGAATTCCCATGCTTCTTAGGGGGTATTTCATCTAGGCATCTTCTATATGTATCGGCATATGTGATGCCAGTATTAGTGGTGTAGAGTGAAACATCAAATAGTGGATTTTATCACTCTTTGTTCCACCTATCAACAAGAGGAGGTGGAGCACCAAAGACCTAATGTCTTGATACATTGTCTTCTAGTACTATAATTGAAATAGGAATATGTTTCAATGTATTTTGAAGCTATTTTACTAAGGTCAACTAGAGATAGTGATGTTGTATAGGTTTTCATTGACAGATTGATTAAATTAGACCAATTTCTTCTTATCTTAGAGACTTTATTAATTGATGATATGGGAAGATTGTATGTCTGTGAGATCATACAACAATATGGGTTCCCTTGTAAAATTATTCTAGATAGGTATGCACCTTTCATATCATGGTTTGGGAAGGTGCTTCGGAAGGAAATGGCTAAAAAAGTGCTTCTGAGCACAACCTTTCACCGTCAAACAGATGGAAATTCTTAAGGGATGATATAAGTGTTATAAGACATGCTCTAGTTATGTTTCCTTGATTTTCTTGGTTCCTGGGAGAAACATATCCCTCTCTTATAGTTCTTTTATACTAATAGATTTTAGGCGATGATTCAGATGTATCATTTTGATACCCTGTATGGTAGGTTGTGTTGTTCACCCTTGTACAAGATAGAGGAAGGAGAGGCATCCCTACATAGTCCTTGTCTTGTGAAGGAGACTTTGGGAAGGTACATCTGATTATGAATCATATGTATAGTTCCTAATCTAGAAAAAAACTTATACTGATTTTCCTTGATGACCTATGGAGTTCAAGGTCAGGGATAGTGTTTTCCTGTGGGTATTTCCTAGGTTAGGTAATAAGAAGATGTGGAGTCAAGGTAATTTATCACCTCATTATATAAGCCTATTTGAGATTCAAGAGAGAGTTAGGATGTTATCCTATCATTTGTTACTAACTCATATGTACCATTCCTTGAATGACATATTCCACATTTCACATCTTCGATGGTATCATTCTAACATGTCTCACACTATTTATCTCAGGGAAGTTGAGTTAGATATTGATGATTATTTTTTAGGAGTATCCTACATGCTTCATTGATTATAGAAAAAGTTATCCAGGTCCATTATTTGACTTTAGTAAGGGAGATTTGTTAAAATGTCCATGAATAAGAGGAGACTTTGGAGTGGGGAGCTAACCTACATTCCCAGTGGTATATAATGAGTTCACAAAGTTTTTTGGGGCTTATAGGGATTGTTTAGAGCTCAAAACCCCAATCAGTGGATAAAACATTAGGAAAGATGTTTAGTAGAAAATTTGTGACCAGACCTACATAGTCTCTCTTAACCGTGTGTGGGTGGATATATGGGTGAAACAGGGTGAATAGTATCCTTAATCATAATCCTTGGGTCAGATGCCTGTGAAAAATACATTATTTCATAGGTTTTTTCATGGTTAGTACATATTTTCCCTAACAATGGATCCTAACCCTTAAAATTTTCCCTTGAATTAGAAAATGGATCATGTTTTGGCTAACCATGTGGCCAAACCATGGGACCCGGGTTTTTCAGTGAAGTGAAAAAATTCCCTTAATGATCTAATTAAACATAACCATTCTTTCTTATTTCTTCTCCAGTGGATAAAAATCCATCATTTATCCTTATTTGAGAACCATTTAGGAATTTTGATAAATTTTTATCTCGTTCTTCCAACTAAATTTATTTTTTCTCTGGATATCTGCTAATTAATGACAAAATAGAGGCTAATACTGGATAAGAAGGGTCATATGAGTATGATGAAGGTTATCTATAACTCATCCCTCAAGTTTCATTATTTTACATAGTAATGTAATTGATGGTGCATTGATTTCACTAAAGTGTGGCCAATTAAATTCATATTATTTGCTTATAGTCATTAGAACTATGTTTTGTGACTTTTTTTAAATATGTTAATCATCATTGGAGGTTATGAACTCAATATAGACCACCCCAATTTGGGTGTTTCCCTTAATTATACAGTTTTTGGTTTGTTGTGTTTGTCTACATCATAATTCAGTCGTGCTTTGGATTGACCATTCTAATGGTAATCCCTTTCTTAATTAAATGAATACTAAATTGGTTTTTGACTAGACCTTGAATATGTTACTTCTACATGACCCTTCTAAGAAAAGTGTTTCAATTTAATTAATGAATGTTTAAATGGTAATTGGAAAGTATATTATTGATATCACTTCGCCTATTTTATTAAAAATGAATTGCACAAGGTTTATCATCCATAGTATTACTTGATATGCTTATGGAATTTTAAAGATAGAACCATGTAATTAAATATAAAATTATTTAAATGGTTTCAGGCCTTTTAGATTTGTCACACAAATTAATGAAATGGCTTGAAAAATGAATTATTAAATTGAATTTTTATTAAATGGTCTTAATTAAATATTAAATTACTTATAAGAATCCTATTTCATATGTACCATGACATTATTATAGGATTGGTCATACTCGGGATCACCTTGGACTCCCATGGGAATACCTTGAGCACTTGTGGATTACATTCTGATTCAAAGATTCAGGTTTCCATGGGTGAGACCCACCTTGGATCTTGATATTTGTCTACTTATGGATCCTCAGTATGAAACCATAGGATCCCTACTTAACTATTATAGGAATTCCTGGATACACTTTTTGGATATAACATGATGTTTACGGACATGTGGCACCTTGGATACACCATTGGGACTATTCATTTCTTATCCCATTTTACCTTGGGCTTGGTTAGAATTGCATTATTTTAGAATGCCTTGGGAGATATCTCATGGATTACACTCTAAACCCTTTAACTAGGATATAGACTAATACTTTTTGAGCTCAACCCATGAGTTCATGGATACCTTGGTTGTTACCTATAATAACTTTCTTTATTAATATCATTGTAGGATTCCTTGTTATATCTTGGTTCCCTCACTATTATCACCATGTTAGGATTCCATTTCGGTATCTACATCATGTGAATTAATTATATAAACTAGTAAATAATTAATAAAATTAATGGTTACATGTTCAGAGATATCACTAGTTGAGGCTGAAGCATGTACTTGGGTATTTATGTTACTATACTACATTACTTTTATATATGCATTCTTACACATTGTTTCCATTTATATTACAAGGACTGGTTGTTATAAACTCTTTTAGGGGTGGCTTAATGAGACTTATCTCAATGCTATATGGGCTACCATTCATACCCGACCATATTACATGAATGTAGGTGTTTATAAGCATAATAATCCCACTATAAACACTTGATTTCATGGTTTCCTAGGATGGAGTTCATAGCAGATGATCAAGATGGAGCTCGGGATTCCAAGATAATTTATTAGAATACTTTTTTTACCTTTCTATGGTATGTATTTCCTACTACTTTGTATCCATGTTTTCCATATATTTATATACATGACATATATCGTCATATTTTGTAAATTATTATCGGTTACTATTATTGATTATTATTTGGTATTAATCTGTTGTCCTATTTTTTTATCTTACATTAATTCCTACATTTACCTTCTATTTAATTTATCTGATCTATTACACTCTGGTAATGAGAAATTAGTCTCTCCACAGACACACCTTCGACCCTTACTACTAGTTAGTAGCTTCTGGAATGTGAGGATATGTTCTTGAGGACATGTGGCCAACTAGGCTCGGGTAAATTCGGAGTGTAACCCAAGGATGGGATGTCACGCTTCCTCAAACTAATAATTTTGACATAAAACAATGACTAAGTGAGTATTCGTGTTTCATATAAATTTATATCTATTTTCAAAAATCTCTATTGGTTATTTTTCATAAGAAATATCTTGCTCCATTAGTATAATCTCTACATTCAGTGAATATGAAGAATCAAGTATGTACTTCCTTAGGAGAGATACACGGAACACATCATGAACTTTATTTATATTAGGTGGAAGTTCCAATTGATATTCTACCATCTCAATATGATCTAGAATTTCAAAAGGTGTGATATAAATATAGATTAGTTTTCCCTTCTTTCTAAATCTCATCACCCTCTTCCAGGTAGATAAACATTGGAATTCCTTATCACCACCTTTAAATTATAAATCTTTTCAATACTTTTTTGTATAGTTTTTTTCAGATATAAGATGATTTTATGTGTTGTTGTAAGGCTCTAACCTTATGCATCATTTCCTTAGATAGATCCAGTCACAATGTATTTCTTTCTCCAACTATATTCCATCTTGTTGAACTTTTTCACTTCATATCGTAAAGAGAATCATTAGTAGCCATTGGAATTCTAGAGAGAAAGATATTTTTGAAAGAAAATTCTACCAAAGTAAGGTGTTGATCCCAAACACCATTGAAATCCATAGATAAAGAACTATATATGTATTTTAGAATTTAATGGTCCTCTCATACATACCATCTGTCTAAGGATGATAAACAATTATAAAACTTTACTCTATATCTAGATCTTACAAAATAATTCTCCAAAATTTCGATTTAAACTTTAGACCTCGATCATATGAAATTTATATTGTATCAATATGAAATTCTAAAACATCATTAATGTATTTATATGTTATTTTATCAAGAAATAAAAATTTTCTAAGGAAAATGAAGTATATTGACTTCATAAGGTGATATAATAAAAAACATATAGCATTATTCCCATTATATTTTTTGGAGAGTATGATGATAAAATATAGTGTGATGTTTTCTCATTTCCATTCTATTAGGGTTAATTATTGTAACATCTTCTTAGACTAATATATATCAGCCTTAACTTATTAACATGAAAGAAACAAGAAAAATACTCTAAAATATCTCTCTTCATTCCATCCCACTATAAATACTATTTCAAATCTCTATAGATATTTTTGCATCCATGATGAATAAATATTGAAGAACTATGAGATTCATCCATCAACTTCACTTTCAAATATTTTATCGAAGGGTCATGTACACGGTTCCTAAACATTATTATTCCATCACAATCATAGTTGAACTCGTGAATGTTTCTCACATTCCTTTTTATCTCTATGTCTTACTTTTGTGTATATTTAATTTTCATGAGGATAGATGGTCAAACACTCATTTGATATAGATGTTATTTCTCCCCTTACATCAATATTTCAGGATCCATACTTTTATATACATAAAAAAATAGATATTTTTTATCCTTATCAAAGATAATCCAGCATGATCCTTTCGACTCATTGCATCTTCCACCTTGTTTTCCTTTCTAGGTTGGTAATGTATTGAGTATTAATAACCTTTGATCAATTACAAACATCTTCTTTAGTGAATATTTAACACATTCTATGTGAAGATATTATTTAAAATTTTATGATCCATATATATGTCACACTTGTAACCAAAAACACTATTATAAAATTGGTTTTATCCAGTTCTAGGTCTTTAACAACACTATCTAAAAGTGTTTTTAGGGACCCCATTATTAGTGATAAAAAATAGCTTTTAAAGGGGGTATTTAATATTGATTTTTTATAATTCTGTTAAAGTCAGTCTTTAATAGCCCTAAAAAAGAATTTTTAAAGGGGAACCTTTATCAGTGATTTTTTACAAGCCCTGATAAAGTCCCACCTATTATCTTTTCTTCTAAAAAACAATAATAAATTGGGTCTTTTATCATTGCTTGTAAAAACGTGATGATAAAGGAGAGTTTATCAATTATTTTTTAGTAGCGCTGATAATGGTATAATTCAAAAAAATATATTTAATGAATAATAATATATAAATATATTTATATTGATATAAATATAATATATTTTTTAAAAAATATGTTCTATATAAGGTAAAGAGGCATTTACACTTAATATATAATATACATTTAGTGAAAATGGATTATAAAATAATTAAAAAAATTAATTAATAATTTTCTTATTATTACTAAGTAATAGTCATTTAATATCAATTTCAAGATAACAATGATCAAAAAATTAATAAATGATCTAAAATAAGTTGAAAGTGTAAATTGAACTTCAAGAAACCATATATTTTGATCTGGGTGTCTGTTTGGGATCTACCACATATAAAATAAAATCTCATGATGATCTGTATTCCCTCAATGATATAAGTAGACCACTTTCAAATTTTTTGTGGCCTAAAAGGCCTTAAAGACTTCCAAAGCTGAGTTTTTAGTCGGGGTACCCCAATTTTGTAACATTCGATGGATGTTTAGCCACATTTAAGGTGTATTGTTGCCTTTTATGGAGACTAAATTTATTCCTTGATATTACATTAATATTGATGTTATGGAATTTAAATTATATCATTTTTTACAAAATAATTTAATTTATAATTAAATATATATATATATATATTCTTATATTTACTTATAATAAATCACTCATATAAATAAATATATCAATATATTTACATAAAAAATTTATATTCTAATGTATTTTAATCATTACATATTCAAAAAATGTATTTAAAAAAAATATTTAACAATTTTTAACATTATACAAATATTTTTATAATGTTTATATATACGTATATGTGTGTATTTATAAACATATATATATTTATATTTATATTTATATTATATTCAATCATTTGTAAATGAATATATTATATAAAATATTTAAATAAATATATGTATATATATATCACACACACATATATATTGTATAAATGTATTTAAAAATAATTATAAAAGTATATGAATAAAAAATCTATATATAAATATATATATATATATATATATATCATTAAACAGATAACAAAACAACATGTTATAGTGGTAAAGGTGTTTTGTATTCGAAAGAGAGGTGTGGGGTTCAAATCCCAGTGTGTGTGCATGAGGTTGGAAATTCACAAAGTGTTGATAAAAGGGGTGGTGGGATGAAAATCATTGATAAAGGTGGGGGAGAACTGTTAAAGGTGTTGTGGAATCACCAATAAAGGGGTTGGTCTCATGGACATATAAAAGACAAAACTTTACCCCCTTTAACACAGTTTCCTTTATCAGTACAAAAAAATAATTGTTCGAGGACCATTTTAATAGTTCCTTTTTTAGCACTATCAATAGGGGCCTCTAACAGTGCTTTTCTTAAACTGATAAAATCTTCGAGCTTTTAACCAAGCTCTTATTATTAGTAATTTTTAGCTCTGATAAAGAATTATTCTAGTTCTTTTAAAGGGCACCTTTATTATATTTAATGATAATTCCTCCATATCAACAATTCAAAAATTACTGTAGCTAACTCCAAATCATGATTTGGGTAATTTTTCTCATGATCCATCATTTATCATGAGGCAAAAACTACAACTATATCATTTACATAATGGTATATATGAATCCTATATTTGTTGAATATTTATAGATTACTCACCCATATCCATTTCAATATAGTGTAAGCACAGGTGAACTGACAATCATTCTTTTAAGTTCATAAAAACATTCCTCGCATACATTCGTCCAAAGGAACTTGGATCTCTTAGTAGTTAAATTGGTGTGTGCATTTTATATACATTAAATAATCTCCACAAAGTACTAATAATATCTATCCAAAATAAAAAAACTATGTATCTCAGTCATAGTGGTTGGTCAGAGCCAATGTTAAATAACTTTTGTTTTTTAAGGGTTTAGTAATATACCCTTATTTGAGATTATATGACCAAATAATGAAACTTTCCAAATCCAAAATTCATACTTGGTAAATTTTGTATAAAGATTCTCTTCCCATTGGGTCTTAATCATTATTCTAAAATTATCTTCCTAGTATTCCTTACATTTTAAATAAATAATAATATCTTATATCAATACTACCACTAATTAATCGAAGTAATCTGTAAAGACTCTATTCCTTAATTCCATGATGACCGTGGTGGAATTAGTAAGACCAAATGAAATCAAAATAAATTCAAAATTTCCATAATTTTTTATGGATTTTTGTATTGGGTATATACTTATTCTTGACTCTTAATTTATTATATGAAAAATTATGATCAATATTTGAAAATTATTCAACTCCACATAGTTTATCAAACAAGTCATCAATATAGGGAAGAGGATACATGCTTGTGATAGTTATATTGTTAAGATATAGATAATCATTGAAAATTTTCATTGATCCATATTTATTTTTTAAAAACAAAACAAGTTCATACAAGGTAATGCACTTAACTAAATGAATCCATTTTCAATATTGTCCTATATTTTTTTCTCCATTTCATGCAACTCAATTGTGGTCATTCTATATAGATTATTTGAAATTGGTGTGAAACATTCTACAAGTTAAATTGAAAAATAAACTTCATGGTTTGGTGGAAGACCATAAAAACTTCCATAAATACATAAATTAACTCCATCACAATTAAAATATCATTTATGTTTAGTTTCTCCCTAACCATCTAAAATATATTTCCCTTCTGAATAGGAGTCATAAACCATATAATCAATGTAATTTCCATTATACTTTCATTTTTTCCTTACACTGATAGGTAATGATAGTTTGGTTCATAATATCAAATGTAACTTCCCTTCCTTAGAAATTTATGTCGTATTTATGTAAATCAATCCAATCCATGAAAAAAAGAACATAAAAATAATGTAAAGAAAGATTGCAAATATTTTATGGAAGAAAATTCCCACAAACAATAGCCATATAAAAATAATAGACTTAGGGTGTGATTATCATACCATTAAAAGATTTTACTAATAACTCAACATCTAATTTTTTAGGTGGTACTATAATACCCTTGGAAAAGTCTTTAGATATAAATGACTACATAGATATAGAATCAAATAAGGAATTTTAAATTATATAGTTGATGGTAATTTAACCTTTCACCATGTCATTATCATACCCCTAATCTAAAATAGTGATTGTATGAGATTTACATTTATCTCTAGGATTAAATTGTTTTTTCATCAATCATAGACATTAACCATCTTATTTATGACTTGGTTAGAAAAATTCCAATACTCCTTGCAATTAAAACATTAGAGTGTGGGAAGTACATTCTATGGATATTTCTCTCTATTCACATCATTATCTAATTTTTTCCCATCACATGATAATTCAATTACCTGATGACCTTTCATTCCACACATGAATCATTTAACAGTTCCCTTAAGATGATTTCCCCCATGTTTCATTGAACATTTCAACCATAAAGAAAGTCTCATCTTTATCACTCTAGGGTTTTAAAATTTTAAATAGAATTCCATTATTCTTTTCCTACAAGAACCATGATCTTTATGGGTGACTCCAACATCCATATCCAACTTTACATAACATGAAACAATTTATTCATAACTTTTGAATTACCTAATGTAAAAATTCCATTTAGAGACTTGGTATTACGAAACTAAAAAATTTATCATTATTTGTTTTATTTTGGATGATAATACCAGAAGAATACCTTTCAAGACATATTTTGTTTATGAGTACCAAAAAATTCATCATCATACCAATTTAACTAAAGGAATTATTTATACTTTTTTATATGAATAATATGAGTAAATTACATATTGAAGAAATAATCTTTTAAATTCATCCCAATAAATAGATTCAATTTCATCCAATTATATCATGTTCTTTATAAAAATCCACTACTTATCTTCTTCGAATTCTAACTGATAAAAAAACAAAACTTCTTCTTCATGTTCCAAAAACTAGAGAACAAAAAAATTATTTTAATTTATATTGATCCATTTTTAAACAACTAGTGGATTAAAAGACCCACTAAAATATTTTGGGTGTTTTCTTATAATGGACTCAACATAAAGTTGTTCCCCCATTTTCTTAGTTGATATCTCATCATTTTTAATATATTTATAAAGTATTTGGAGCATAGAAATAATATTTTATATTCCATATCTCATTACAATTGTTTAATCTAAAGTACAATCATTGCATTTTCAATTTCATTCAACACTAAAAAGATTACTTGGTGTTTCAGACATTGACTAAATCTAAAAAATCATAGGGTGAGAAACAATAATCATCATTGGAAACCAAATAATCATGAAAAATAATTTATTCTATCAAAACATAGGTCTTACCTAGGTAATTTATGATCATTGCCAAAACAATAGGAGTTTATCCTATTAGACTTATCCCCATGGTTCTTAAAAAAATTTATCATCCTAGTTTCTAGAGGTAAACTAAACATTTATTTGATACCAACTATAGTGACATATACTTTTCATAAATAGATATTACATCTAAATAAATTGATATTCATTATTTAACATTTAGATCCATGCCATAATCATTTAGATCTAGTATCTTTAGAATCATAGAAACATAAACAACTAATTTATAAAATATCTACATCGTCTCTCACTTATTTCTTCACAATTATCACCCTTCTTAGATATATCATACTTAATACCTTTCTTAGTAACCTATGAAAAGGAAACCAAAGAAAAGTGTGAGCTCGGATGGGATGTTTGGGTAAATAAAGTACAAATCAATGATCATGTAAGCATAACATTAGAATATGGGTATAATAATTTAATCATAACATTAGAAAACCATACCTTGTATATCAAAGATCATAATCATATGTCATGATATAAATCATGGAAGTTCATAAGACATGAATCACAGTTTAATCAAATAATTTGAACCATGAAATCTTAACATAGATATAATACATTGAATTTAATCATAAACATAAGCATAGAAATTAATTTCCTTAGTTTTCAATCCTAATTTACAATGTTATCATAGTTTAGTGGGTATAATCCTTAATCTATCGTAATAGTAAAGTTTAACTCTCAATATTAACATAGTGGATAGAGTCCCTTACTAAATTAGGTTTGTTCCCCATTCTAGTCTTGTTTATCACATTAGATATAAATCCTTACCAAATTAATTGGGTGTATATATAGGTCCCACCAATCACATAAATAAAATTATACATATTTTTTCCACAATATCATAAAAAAATCATAATATTAGAACCCATGAAAAGAAATTGATTTCATAAACATTTCATCATAGCATAACCTATGGAAAAAATTGGTTTCATGACCATTTCACCATTTCAACATAAATGTAAACCATCTAGATAATGAATAAGGATTGTATAATTAGATCATATCCCAATAAATTATAGGAATAATTAAATTATTTCATATTATAAGGATTTTTTTGAAATATCACTTAGAATACTTCATGAGGAAAATAACCTTTGCATTTTGTAATCATTTATTTTAAAAAAATCTGTGTAATTATAAAGGAAAAAACTTATCTTAAATTACCTTGTAAAATTTTAATGGAATCTTAAAATAAAAAATTATTGATGAGGGTGGTAAAATCATTTCATTTTGTATAATTTAAAAAACATTTCTTTCGTAATTTTTTCAAAAAAGACACAAAGTACCTCATTTGGAGAATGATAAAAATATACATTTCAAAATATTTTCTTAGAATTCAAACATATGTAAAATTAAAATTAAAAAATAATAATATAATATAAAAAACATTCTATAGAAAATTAGAATATATGGATGTGAAATAATGATATTCTTCAATATGTACTCAAACCTAAACAATCCCAAATAATGATGATATCTTGAATTAAAACCTTTAACACATATATGACTTCCTTCATACATGTTCACAACTACATTATAATAAATATAGGTTTATTATATATATATTATATAAACATAATTATACATATCATACCATCCATAATTTACTTATATCCTATCATTACCTATTTATTAACAATTCCTTTTTAAAATCACATTTTTGGTAATAATTTATATGTTTTCATATCTATTTTCATTTGGTATTTTCTATCATTTTCATTTGAAAATGATTCCACAATATCCATAATTTTAAACATGAAAATATATAACATAAATATTTATTTATAGTAAACAATTACATTTATAGATATAAAATGAATTATACCTTTCATGGATACAGTAGATCATATGTATGCATGAATGTTGTTTTCATTTTTTGAAACATGGAAAAAAATATAGGTAAATATTGATTCAAATTTACAAGATAATTATTATATAATATATATCATATATATTTTTAAAATAATTCCTCATTACCAACCAAGTAAAATATAAATAAAAAAATTTCAATGATTCATGGAGGTGCTAGTCCACATGTACGAACGAACAACATTATCATTTCCAAAAAGATTGGATGGTAAGTATGTATATGTTTTATTATAATTAATAATATATAATTATATCATAAATATAATATGTAAATATTAATGCATCATAATAAACATCCAAAAAAATAGTGATGAAAAATAAATTGTATCGATGCGTGGAGACAGAAAAACATATGTACGCATTATTGATACTTTCACTTATCAGTTTATTGAAAATTGGGTGTATAATGATATTTTAATTATGATAACAAAATTTTAGTGTAATTATTATAATTAATTAATTATTTAATATAAATACCATATAATTATAGTATGTAAATAAGTGTATAAAAGAAATTCATCAGTTAAGGCGATTACTTCTTCTTTGAAATGATTTCTTTAGATCTCCTATAAATTGGATCTAGGGTTGGAATTTTTGGATGAAAACCACCTATATAATGTGTATAGGTAATTTTAGAAGTAAAATTATCATATTTTTTTGATCTATAAAGATCAATGTGGTGTGAATGATTGAGGGAGTAAATTCCCTTTTATAATTTAGGTGAGGGGAACTTTTGGAATTTCTCAAAAGAATTAATTATAATAAATTCATTTTCATGACATATGCCCCAAAAAATCCATGAATTATAATATAAGGTAATATTAGTTTGTAATTGCATCATCCTATATAACTTATATTTGTTTTTTTGTAATTTTAAACCATATTGTTTTCATTCACTATTTGTTAAGAAATTTTAATTTTAACAATGGTAAAAACATTTTATATATAAAGGATTGAAAATTTTACTTATAATTTAGAAATTTTCCCATAAATGGTAAATTAATGAAATTTCAGACCACATCATGTACACATTTAATTATATAAATATTTTTTAAAAAAAAATTTAAAAAATATTTTTATAAAATAGCATTTTTATCAATTTTGACAGTATTCATTTAATTAAAATTTAAATAATTCAAGAAAAATGGATAATTAAAATATAATTATTTGACAACTCCCTAATAAGTCCCATAGTTCTATAAAATTTATGCGTCACATTATATCATTCAAATTATATAACTTTTATATTTTTAAAATCATTTATTGTATATTTTTATAAAATAGATAAATATTACAATGGTGTTGCATAAGAAATTATGTTCATTATATAATTATTAAAAATTAAATATAATTTTATATAATTAAAATAATATTATTAATCAAAAAATATTCAATTATATTCATTCAAAGCATAATTTTATCCTCATGTAGAAATATAGAGATATTAAAAACAAAGGGGGTGACATTTTTTAACTTTCATTGATTTAAATAAAATATAATCCATTATCATGTTCCATTAAACAACTCCATTTGAAACCTAAGTTATTAAGTGTTTAATTAAATTTATAAAATAATAATTATGATAAATAATTGTGTTATTCGAAATTATTTTAAATCTATATTAATCTGATTTACCCTCTATTGAAGTGATAAATTTTACAACAATTACTATTCATATTAACCAAACATAAAAGGGGCCTTATTTCAAAATATGAAACACCTAATTCAAAATATGTAAATAATTTTAACTAATTAAATAAAATTATTTTTAAAAAATTATTTTTAAATTAATTATATGAAATGTGATAGAAATTTCTTTTTAGAAGAAAAAAATATTTTTAAGAATGAAACTAAATTTATTCTTATCCTAACCCTAGAAAAATATTTTTTTAATGTTTAAAAAAATTGATAAATTAAATAATATATATTTCATTAAAACCATTCACTAATTTTGATTAATTTAATTTATTAATATAAAAATAAATTGCATGAATGAAAATAACATTTCAAAAAAATACTTCTTTTTCTTTCAGATTATTTTTATTTTCATTTATAATCAATCGATAAGAAAAGAGTTAATTTTGTACATATAAAACCATAAATTTTTCATTGTTTATGTATTCCTATTTATATCAGCTAATCCAACATCTAGGAGTTAACAATCATTTAAAATATTAATATATTAAATGTATACCATTGGCCATTTAAACTTGGTGTTTCATATAACATAAGATATCAAAGAAATAAATTTATTTAAAGAGAAATATTTCATAAAAATTATATTGTGTTACAAAAATGAAGTTATGGGTTTTGTAATTTTTTTTCTTTAGCCTTCCAAAATCCTGTATAAATCCCTTGGGATAAAATTATGGGAATAATTTACCATATACCTAACATTAAAAACCTTTTATTTTGTACTAAGTGTGAAAATAATTCATGTATAAAACAATAACTAGAAACACCCACACATTGAAGGTGCTTCACATTTTTCCCCAATATATTCTCACTAAATCACTTATTTTGTTAAAAACCCTTCCAAAATCTCCAACTCGAATATTAAGATCTTAAAATTCACTTGAGTGCCAAAGATAACTATTAGGCCTAGATCTATTTCTAAAAAAACATTTCATGATGTTCTAACTATCTAAATTCCAATATGATTCCTAGTTATAAAAATGATCCCTTCTTCAAAAAGTCAAAAATTCAATCATTCCTTCAAATTCATAACTCATATAGGATATAGGTTTTATAATTTTCATTGTATAGGAAGGTATGTCAATATAGCAAGGTCATGAAATAATAAAGAAAAAAAAAGTATGATGTCATAATGTGTAAGTATTCTATGTTGAGATATGACAATAAAAATTGATAATATTATATACAGAATGTTCATAAGAGGGTACCACTAAAATTATTTGAGATACCACTTATGGCCTTTTAGTATAACTCATTACTATCAAGATAATGACTAAGAGGGTCACACCCAAATTGTAACAAAATTTTCACCTATTTTCATGAATAAGAATTGAGGAAAAAATGAACCATGTGGGGGTTAGTGTATGACTAAGGGTGTATGATTTTAATTTAATTAATTAAGTGAAATTATTTAACATAAAATAATAATATTGGATATATTATTAAATTTATTCATTAATTATTTATGTTGGGATATTTAAATAGATAAAAAATAATTTCATCATATCGGAGTGTCAAGTTGAGTTAACAACTCGCATTTAATATTATGAGATAAATTTTATGTTAAAATTATATAACTAGAAATTATTGAAACTATGAAAATTGTATACAAATCATTTAATCCATTTTTTTATACATAAATAATATTTAGGTTTGTAAAATGGATAATTGAAAATTTTGAAAAAAACACCAGTTATATATTTAGTTTTAACCAATTATGAGAGTGATACTATTCATGGATCAAATTTTTAACCCCTCTGCCTTATCTTTAAGGTGTCTCTTACAAGATTTAGAGATAAATACCAAGGTAATATTAAGAATTAATTGATCCATGTTTGTGGAGAAAACTCAAAATCATTTAGTCATTGAAGGGATTTTTTAAAGAGCTTAAATTTTTTATTATAACACCCATTAATTGAACAATTAATATTTAAGAGTTTTGGTGGAAATGTGTAAAATATATAACATGACTCACATAGCTCCTTCATAGTAAAAAACACTGAAAATTATCTAATCCTATTAATGTTGATGAAATAAAAAATTACCGTTTATAGTTTCTTTTGGCTTCAGTTTTTCATTATTAAATTAAATTCCACACGAACCATGAAATAATTAGGAATATATATTCTTTATTAGGTGATACAACTCTAATATTGATGAATTTTTTAAAAAATATTCATATTAAACACTTATTCAATATATATATTCTAAAAAGTAGTTTCAGAGTGCAGTTGTGCATCTATTTATGTTGTATTAAAATTAATTTTCCTTGAATTTTAAATGAGGAAAATTTAAAGGTCCAAATTCCTTTAATAACACTTTCATCAAAGGTTATATGGTCAATTTTGGACATATGAAGATCGAAAATATTTTTTTCAGTTAAAATTTTTAAGCACACACACATAGATATATATATATATATATATATATATATATATATATATGCCTTAGACTGGGGAACCATTGTTGGAATGTATGTTCCATTGGAGATAAATATCGTATAGAACTAGATAGTTGGGTAAAAGTAGATATTAGCATGGGTTTTTGGGTGTTTTCCTAGTGTGGGTATCAATGAGGATGAAAAAATCCCAAAAAAAATAGTAGAAGAGCAGTGAATATTTGTATAATATAGATAACACAATTTTTTGTTAAATTTTTCATGTAAAAGTCTCTTATATATATATAGACCCCAAATGATTATGGGAGTAAATTTTTGGGACTTAACACACTAGAATTTATAGAGAAAATTATTTTTATATTTTTTAATAAAATTTATATTATTTTATATTCATAGAGGTTATATCAATTTTAACACCCCTTTTCCTCATTATATTACATGTGTGTGGTACTTAAACCAATTAACAAGATGTATATATGGGTTTCCCCATCTTATGCTAGGTTTGGTAAGTCAAAACACCTTCAAACCGACATCTATTCTTTCCCCAATGAATTCCCAGAACCCCTCTCGGTTATAAAACAAATAACTAAGAGCTCTATAATTTTGAAACAAAAAATCACAAAATTTTAAAAACTATTTGAAATTAAATTAAATTAGTTTTCACACTATGAAACATCAATTCGGTGAGATAAAATAATTTCCATTTAAATTATTTCATTAATATCACTTTCTAGCTCAATAAATTCCAATTTTTCATTTATTGTGAGATATTATTCAATTTTGAATAATTTGAGGCAAGAACAACATGTTTATTTTGGGTTTCTTTTTTATTTTTATTTTAACATTTTTAATATAATTATTTTATAATTATTATTTATAAAATATCATTTTTAAATAATAAACATATCACCCATCAATATTTAAATGAATACATTCCTACATGTCTCTATTTTGAGTTATAAATTTTCCCCCATCCTAAGTCCCCCCTTATATGTGAATTGGTATAACTTATAAACTAGAAATGTTTTTGATGACCCTATTTGAGTGAAGAGACTCCAAGGAAAAAAACAATAAAAACATGTGATTTTGATGTGTTTTGAAACCAAATCTAGTGAAAGTGTCAATGATTTCTCCTAATGTCTTGGTTGACACGTCATTCTCTCTATTAATCAACCTTTAAAAATATCTCTGGAACATCACATTGTTTGCTTATTTTATTTTACATAGTTAATTATTGTTTATTATGTATATGTTTTTTATAACATAATATAATTAACAAGAATTCATAGGTAAACTAAATTTTCATGTGTGATGATTTTTTTGTCATCAAATTCATTTCATCTATTTAATTTGAAAAAAATAATACTTTTGAGGAGTTCAAAAACTCTAACTTATGGTAGCTCTTACATAGG
The DNA here is from genome assembly GCA_963277665.1 of Viscum album. Lineage (NCBI taxonomy): Eukaryota > Viridiplantae > Streptophyta > Magnoliopsida > Santalales > Viscaceae > Viscum > Viscum album. The sequence continues at coordinate 441,443,867 of OY728158.1, forward strand.
GGGATTTATTATGAATATGGTGGGTAGACATAAAGTTTTTATAAAATATGAAGTCATATATATATTCCTATAACATTAGAGGAAAAAATCTCAGTAAATAAAATTTATGCATTATATGAAATTGGACTATGCTCAATATATCATGATGTCTGGAGTCAATGTGGCTAACTAGGAAAAATCCCACCTTGAAACTCTCTAAGCAGTTTCACATCCATAAATTTAGTTATTTATAGATATTTTAAGGATCATTTCCACTTAATACTTGTGTGACTAAGTATTCTAAACATTATTTATGTATTTTAGTATTTGAAAAAAAATATCATGATATATTAAATACTTAGAAATAAAAAATGTTTAATAATTGGTAATCATGATAAATTTATAAATCTAATAATTTTTTATTTTATTCAAAAAGGAAAATTAATACCTCAACTTTATTGCAATTAATATTTCAAAAATAACGTGTATATACCCCTATAAATTTCAAATAATGTTATAATAGCATAAACATAGTACCATGAAATTATTATATAATATATATGTTGAAGTTCCCACAACCTAATGTGAAATGTCAAAAATAAAGTGAGGGTGAAAAGGGTACATCTAGATGATACGTGGCAAATAATACCATATTTTCTCATTTTTAAAAATCATGTTTATAGATAGTTAATCTAGGAATGAATGAGTTTTATATTAGATATAAAATTGTGTAAACTGAATGAAAGAATTTTGGATGTTCCTTATGTACTCTAGTCAATTGAATACATTTATCAAATAAATATCTTCAAATAGATATCATTCTCCTATAATTATTAATCAGTTACAACACTATATTTAAGAATTAAAAAATAAACATTTTAGAGAAACCACTTTGACATCTTTATAACAAGGTTTTCAAAATTTATATGAAATTAAATAAATATAAATATTTAGTTCATATTGGTAATGACAAGAAATAATAGGAGTAAAGGTAAATGGAAATTAGATACCCAAAATAATATTCATAATGTCATTATAAAACATATATAGATAATTATAGATAGTGTTTGCCATGAGGCTATTTGATTTGAATATGTCATAAAGGTCACTAGAAGATAACTTATATACAATTAAAGAAGAGTTATGCTAAGGAGTTTACTTCAATTATATTAATTACTCTTTGTAGTATTTATATTTCCCTTATTTGGTATTAGAATCCATATGTTACAAACATACTTGTATCCAAAAATAAAAACCAATGAATTTTAATAGATTTATAATAAGTATGGTGGCTTCCCCCAATAGATGAGATAGGGTGATTCTTATGTTAATGTTGATCAGAACCTGACTTCCCTTTTTCTAAGTAGATTGATTCTATTTAAAAAATATTATAGAGTATTACAAAAATATTTATCTCATTTATCTAGTACCTACAATGAGAAATTATTAAATTATGGGAAAAAAAATTTTTGGGGTTACATACACAAAATAGTTTTATAATAATTGAATCATCCCAATAAATAATTAATATAAAATATAATATTATCAACCAATTATGGAATGATAATTATTTATCGTGTAAAAATAGGAAGAAAGTGTAATGGAAATACTAAGAAGTGTATTTATACTCATCGTGAGATAAAACTAATAAGTATTCGACAGGATTACTTATTAGGTTAAAAATTTACCAAGAAACCTTTGACATTAAAGGTGATAAAAATATAATGAATATAGAAATAGTTTACAAGATACGTTTGAACAATTAATTTTAAAATCTAAAGGAGAACTTATATATTTAATTTGATTCTTTTAGGAAATTAACGGAATTTAATAGTTAATTAACGAGCATCCATGGTTAGAATATATGAGCTGTTTTTCGACCAGGAGCTATAGAATATCTTAACTGGGATTTCATTGATCATGATAATATAGATTGGATTTATTTCTAAACTAACATATTTTTATACACATAAAATTCATGATGATAGAAAAATGAGTAAATATGATGAGTCTTATATTTTTTTCTTTATCTTTCATTATTTTTTGAGATATGTATTGAAAATATATTCATTAAACCATAATAATATTTCAACTATTATGAATTATGGATATTAGATGAGTTATAATATAAAACAAATCCATAATGTTATAATCATTATGTTTATATGGAAATAGTGTTTTGTGTGTAATTATATAAATAAACTTTCATTGAAGAAATTATAATGAATATCTCTATAAATTATCAAAAAAAGTTTCTAAGTATATTACCGAAATTATTATAATTGAAAATTTATTATGAATTATAAGAATATATTTCCATAAAATGTGTTAATATATTTATCATATATTGTAGGATAAATATTTTCTCAGATAAGTTTAATTCATAAGATGAGAAAATATTTTTAATAAGAACATGTTCAATAAGTTTTCATTGAAAGTGAGTGTTCCAAAGACACATATTACATAGGAATGATAAAACTATAGAGATAGTTTTATGATGTAACACCCTAGCCCCAGTTACCTAGAGTCAGTGTATTGTTACATAATATTGGCATGATCACAAAATATCAAGTCTCGAAAGACCGATTAGTTTAGTAGTCTTTGAAATACTAGATATATTCATAAATATTACATTACATCATAAAGTAAAAAAAACTACAACAACATATTGTCTTCATATCCCCTCATACTATCCCTGCAGGTCATTCATAAATTACTTCTTCACATCCTGAGAAAAATAAAACATCCAAATGGGTGAGCTGAGATGCTCAATAAGACTAACAATATAGCATAAACTTTCAAAAATAAGAATAAACATTTAAGGAAATGTATAGCTAAAACAAAATCCTTTTAAACATGAACTTATGAATAATATAGAAAAGATAAAATGAAATAATTCCATTTAATTATTCACATGGATATTCTACTAGTTGAATAACCACATGCAATATCAATAACCACTTTCATAATGATGGAATGCATAATGCCAGACTATCATAACCACATAGTCAAGGCCTCGTTCCAAGACTACAAAAAATATTTTGTCAAGGCCTTGTGCCAAGACACTAGTTTGCCTCATGAGACCTACCGATTCATCGAGGAGCTATAGCGGTCTCCACCCATAACTTATTAAGGCCAATGCATTCCTCATATAGAAAGTTTGAAACATAACATAAACATTCGTATTAAAACTAGTATACAAAACATCAATACTTTAACCAGAAACCATGAATGGTATAAAAATAGCATATCCAAAGTCAAAAATAACTCATTCGATAAAATATGGAAGATTTTATTATATAATATTACCATCAATCGAGAATAATGAAGTATATTGACATAAATTATAATAATAATCAAACTATTGAGATAAATATCCCCCTTTTTTCTTGAAAACACTTAAAAGTCACACTATTTTTCATGAAGCCATTTAAAATAGATTTCTGAATCAAAGTGTCCCATACCACTTTGAAAATTTTAAAAGGAATTTTTATTTGAAAACTTTAATTTCCATAAAAATTAATCCTTAAACCCCTTTTTAAAACATGAACATTAATGAGAAAGATTTATAATAATAAATCTTTAAAACATTTTAAAATGATATTTTAGTTAGAGTTCCTAACCAAAAGAGAGACACTTGAATAAAAATAATTGAGGTAATAAAAACTTTCTAATATCATGATAATAAAGGGATTCATGATATACTATGTCAAAGTACATTATATACACCATATAAAAGTGATTTGGTGTATAACAGCAAAGGAGTCTCAATGGAATGTAAATTGAGATGAAATTTCTTATAAAGGTCGTATCCTTAGGTTAAGGATAAATCAACGACATAATTATGTGTGACAAATATAAATACACTCAATATTATTGGATATTTAGTGTATTGCAATCAAAGTACATTCACACATATTCTTGTAAAAACAACACCAATGAATTGGATGTTTAACTCAACAAATTGATATTGAGTAAAAATAACTCTTATCATGTTCATACCAATGAATTGAGAATTTATCAATGGAGTGATTATCTGTATAAAAAGTATATCCATAGAAAGGGGAGTGTAAATTATGACATAATAAAATGAATAGTGGTTCCACACATAATCTTGGAGTAAAATAATCAATGAAGTATGCGTCATGCTGAATGAGTGGAAATTGAAATTTCAAATTCCCGTATTGATTTGGTAAATTAAGAAACATACACCCATGAAATAAGGTTCATACAATGATGATGTAAATATACATTAATTATATTATATTACACAATGAATACAAACATGGGCAGTACACACACCACATGCAATAAATAAGTGGTGAATAATGGAAATCTCACAGAATTAAAAGTGAGATAAGAAACAACTTACTTTGTACTTTTACCTAGGTCAAGGGTAGGTCAGACTACTATATAATGGTGAAATAATTGTTATTAAATTATACAAGAATAATATAAATTAATATGATATCATATATGATCTTTTAACATTGTTTTGTTAATAAAATCTTAGTATTATCGTCCTTTTTGGTGTTAACTTACTCGTTTTCTTTTATATGTTTTGTTACATAAGTCATGTTTTTTATGGATAGGTTTTATCTTATTCATATACAGAATGATATCAAGCCCTTAACTATTATTCTTAATCCTAAAATTAGAATTATACTTGTATGGATACGATGGGGAATTAATCTCATCGCATTCGTGGAGACAGTAGTCCGTACGTACGCACGAGTGATAATATCATTCTTTTGATATTAAAATCATATATAATTGGATGTTATATCATATATACAGAATAATTATCATGTTATAATTATTATTTACATTAATTACACATCATTATTATACCCATCCAAATTATAATGTATTGAATAACAATTACACCATGACGTGGAGATGGTAGGCCGTATGTACGGACGTATGGTGAAATGTCATTCAAAGGATAGATAGAATATGGAATATGGTTGTACCATATTTATAATAATATCACAGTATATAAATTATACTATAGTTATTATTTGAGAATGGAAAAAAAATATAGAAGAAGTTGAAGAAGAAAGGAACTTGAAAGAGGGTTGTGAAAACATTACCTCTTCTTCGAGTTCTTTGTTTTCATTTGATCAAAAGAGCTCCTTAGGTTGGCTTTCTCATCAAACTAAGGCCTTTGTGTTGAATTTAGGGAAGTTGAGAGAATATTTGGGAAGGTTTTGGCTGATCAAAATGCTTTGAACGTGTAAATTAGAGAGAAGCCGGAGTACCCTTTTATAAGAGGGGTGAGGGGAACCTTTGGAAAAGCTAGAAATATTATTTTATAATAAATTCATATTCGGTTTCTAATGGATCGAAAGTAGATTATTTAGAGGTTAAGGTGGTTATGGGTATAAATCATTTCAAACAATAGATTTTAGACAGATTTGGGTCACTATATTAACCTTATCATTTATATTTAACTCTTAGTTAAATAGTTTGACATTTAACATGTCTCTTTGTATTTTTATATTATATTGTTAATAAACTTACAATATACCTCCAAGAGACCCCCAAGTGGTCCATTAATGATACACCTATCAATTTATAAGTCCTTGGGCCGAACATTAGATTTTTAGGAATATAATATCAATTAATAATATAATATTTGTTTTAAAAACTCTTTTATGTCAATTTTGACACTATTGGGTATTTTATTTTTGATAATTTCATAACAGCATTATTACTTAGAAAAAAATTTATATAACCAATTATAATATGTCATATTAACCTATGAAATTATTGGAATTCATAAAAAGTCTCAAATTACTTTTATTTTGACATTTATAAGATCAATTATTTTAACATTTCATTAATTAGGTAAATACTGCATCACCATTGTGTCAAAAGTAAATTAAATTATTTAATGTCTAAAAATTATAAATAAAATACCATTATGTAGTAAATCCTTCTATATTTATAATGAATATTTATAATCGAATTTATCTTATGTATTACCCTATATTAAAAAAATTAGTTATTAAACTTTGATTTTATCTCTTTTAACTCTTCTTCGAATTAAATAATAATAAATGTCCTAATCTAATCCAAGTGGACCTAAATGATAATATTTTATTCCTAAGGTTGTTTTTGGTCAATATACACTTTTCCAATAGAATTATCACATGAGTTAGGGTAATATTAATATCATTTTTACCCTTAATTACCCTATTTACTTTTAACTGTGGTAAATAAAAGAAAAAAGTCACTATTCACCAAAAATTATTTTCATCTCATTGAACCAAATTTTACTCCTTGATATTAACCGTGTCTCTGGGATTTTGGAAATTCCACTCACAGAAGTGGTAAAATTAGGTTTTATGTGAATTTCTAAATTCTCCTAGGATGTGGGTAAAACACGGTGAAAAGTTCAATAAAATTTTTATATATCTAAATTTATTCAAAACTAACTCCAATTAATTACATTGAACTTATATAGGTATTATGTATCTATTTTGACCTTAAATAAATTTAAATAAAATAAATAATTATTTAAATAAAAATTTGGTTTTAAAATATAACTCAGTGTTTTTTCACTATTCATCAAAATTTGTATGTTTTTAGAAAAATACCAAAAATTCACCCTAAGCTAATTTCGATATTCTAAATCCAAAAATGAAGTCCATTTTTAAAGATAAAATTTATAAAATTTCAAAAAGTGGGTATTACTATTCATAACGGCTAGTTTGATTGGTTGTGGTGTGTGTTAGAACTCGAAGTTGTGTACAACACATGTTACTATATTATTCAAAGAGAAGCGTATCGTGGAAGCTTGGGGTTTTACATTCTCCCCTCCTTCAAATAATTTTTTCCTCGAAATTTTTAAAATTGGGCTTGGTAATATAATGGAATGTTCCACATCAGAAAAATATTCAATAAAACTATCACCTTATAAGAAAGAAAGAGGAGTACAAAGGTTACCCAAGATAACACATACTAGGATTCCATATAGGAAAACATGGATATAGAAGATAAACTAAGTGTCAAGTTCTGATGGAGAGGGATAGAAAACATGATCAGGAAAAAGTTAACAATAATAAAGCCACAAACTTGTGATGGGACCAACGGTCATTAGTTTCCCAGTAGGAAAATTATACGGATAACATTTTTTTTAATTTACATTACATAAAGATGACTAATTAATTTACAATATTGAATAAGAAAATAAAGAGATATACTTAATTTTTAAGTAGAGTTTCATTATTTAATAAATTTCCACCACTAACTCATTTTTTTAAAACGATGAGTATTCAAGAAGACTTGGTCACACTGAAAGAGCTAAAATAAACTTCTATAGAATCACATGATCTACGAAGGATAAACTATATATGTACCTTGTCTTTAGAGATTAATCAAAACCAAAATTATTAGAACAAGATCTAATGATCTCCCAAAAGGATATTCCTTTAGAGAAAGAAACACTAATCTTAATTTCAAAAATTAAACCAACAATACCCCAAAGTTAAATAAATACCATTCAATAAACAATTTCCCTTCAAATCCTTCAATATAATCAAAACTAATATTGAAACCCAAAACGTAGAGAAATTTGGTTATGTAGTCTTCCATGTTAAATTGTATATCCAAATGACATCAACTACTCTTAAAGTCACATACTTAAAAGTAATTATCCTAATCACATATTCTCTATTATAGGTTAATCATTTTCATAAATAACCCAAATCACTATAAATCTACAATAAAAACATAGATAAAAATCCATCATTACTCCTCAAATTAAATCCCATAGTATTCTAGTTTCCTTGGGCATATAGTGTTCCCAACAAAGAGAACATATTAGAAAATAACATTTATCACTTAATCACCAAATCATTTTTCTATACTAAGGGTATTCCTTTGATAAGACATAAGAACCCAAATCAACTTATTATTGATTAATAAAATCATTTAACTAAAAATAATTAGTCACACTAACCAGGGACTTCACGTAGTCTAGTGGTAGGCAATAAATCTCAATCGCTCTTTGGTTGTGGGTTTGATTCACACAACTTTGTCCGACGCGACGGGTTGTCACACGGTCTATGTGTTTTCCTTTTTCAAAAAATATATTTTATAACATTACCCAAATGAGATAAATTCCTCAAAATAACCATAACATAATTTTTACCTGAAATGTTATATCATACCTTGCATTTTTATCCCAAAATATAATAACTTGTAATTGCCTCAAACCCAATGATCATATAAAACCAAATGGTTATTTATAACTATATCCACAAGGGAAAAGATAAGTCATCCTCAAATATCATTCTCACATGGAAAACTGTGGGGTTACAAATACAAGAGAAAATTATTCCAAAGTAATCCCATAAACAAGGACCACTAATACATTTAAACGTTTCTCCAACCATTTATTTCTCCATAGCTTCTTCTTTGACCATGAAAATATCCTATAGAATAGGTCATTCACTCGGGTAATGGTTAGGTCCCCTAAATTTATAGCAAATGACTATAAATGGATTTTTGGGACCATTTTTATTTTCTTCCATAGTACTCTTTATTTTTTCACAGCAATTATTCACTTTATGTCCTTCTTTCCCGCACGTTAATCATTTCTTTGTTCCGTTGAGACACTTTACTAGGTGTCTCCTTCCACATTTCCTGTATGATGGAAATTTAGGATTCTTTTCTCCATGTTCTCCACTACTGGAGCTCTTATCATTCATCATCTTTCCCTTCTTTATTGAGTCCGAGAGTTGGTTAATATATATGTTGTTGATCATATTTTTGGAAAATTGATTTGGCATGAACACGATATCTTTTATGCCTATCAACATTCCATTTTGTTACTCATTTCCACCAAAGTTCCCACCTTGTAAATCATTCTCAAAGTTACTATGACTTCCTTGGACTCCGGCCATTGACTAAAACCAGAAAGAATTGTGTGAGTAACAGTAGTCAAAAAATCATTCGGAGAATATCATGACACCATATTCTCAATTTAAAACACCTTAGTATTAACCAAGGTCATTTATTCTCATCTTATATTAAAATACTTCAAATTGTTTTGTAAAGAAAATGTAAATTATCCTAAGAATATCCCCTGGGAGTGTTGTAACCAAGAGTGCAGTAAGGCCCATTATTGTGCACTAGTTCCCGTTCGAGTCTAGCTCAAAGCGGTGTTTTGGGTTTTACCCCTAGGTACATTTGTACCAGAGCCACCTCTACCTGCTCGTATCCAGACAGGGATGTATTTCATGAAATACTCACAAAATCTATATTATACCAATATTCTAGGAAGTTCTTATATACTAATCCTCAAAGTCTATCATAGGGTGATGTGCTCTAATCAGATTTTATCTAAATCTAGTTTCTTAGGTTTGTACTAAACTTCCTCTGAAACCAACTGTAATGCCCCGACCCTAGTTAATCAGAGTCGGTGCATTATTACATAACATTGGCATGATCACAAAAGATCAAGTCTTGAAAGACCGATTAGTTTATTAGTCTTGGAAACACTAGATATATTCATAAGTCTTACATTACATCATAAAGTAAAAAAAACTACAACAAAATCTTGTCTTCATATACCCTCATACTATCCTTGTAGGTCATTCATAAATTACTTCCTCACATCATGGGAAAAATAAAACATTGAAAGGGGTGAGCTCAGATGCTCAGTAAGGATAACAATATAGCGGAAACTTTCATAAATAAGCATAAACATTTATGGCGATGTATAACTAAAACAAAAGCCTCTTAAACTTGAAATTCAACATAATATGGCAAAGATAAAATGAAATAATTACATTTAATTATTCACATGGATATTCTACTAGTCGAATAACCACATGCAATATCAATAACCACTTTCATAATGATGGAATTAATAATTTCAGACTATCATAACCACATAGTCAAGGCCTCGTGCCAAGACTACAAATAAGATTTTTTCAAGGCCTTGTGCCAGGACACTAGTTTGTCTCATGAGACATACTGATGCATTGAGGAGCTATAGCGGGCTCCACCCATCACTTATTAAGGCCAATTCATTCCTCATATAAAAAGTTTGAAACATAACATAAACATTCGTATTAAAACTAGATTACGAAATATCAATACATTAACCACAAACCATGAATGGTATAAAAATAGCACATCCAAAGTCAAACATAACTCATTCGATACAATATGGAAGATTTTATTATATAATATTAATTTCAATCGAGAATAATGAAGGATATTGACATAAATTATAATAATCATCAAACTATTGAGATAAATATCCCCCTTTTTCTTGAAAACATTTAAAAGTCACACTATTTTTCAAGAAGCCATTTAAAATAGATTTTTGAATCAAAGTGTCCCATACCACTTTGAAAATTTTAAAAGGAATTTTGATTTAAAAACATTAATTTCCATAAAAATAAATCCTTAAACCCCTTTTTAAAACATGGACATTAATGAGAAAGATTTAGAATAATAAATCTTTAAAACATTTTAAAATAATATTTTAGTTAGAGTTCCTAACCAAAAGAGAGACACTTGAATACAAATAATTGAGGTAATGAAAACTTTTTAATATCATGATAATAAAGGGATTCATGATATACTATGTCAAAGTACATTATATACACCATATAAAAGTGATTTGGTGTATAACAACGAAGGAGTCTCAATGGAATGTAAATTGAGATGAAATCTCTTATAAAGGCCGTATCTTTAGGTTAAGGATAAATCAACGACATAATTATGTGTGAAAAATATAAATACACTCAATATGATTGGATATTCAGTGTATTACAATCAAAGGATATTCACACATATTCTTGTAAAAACAACACCAATGAATTGGATGTTTAACTCAACAAATTGAGATTGAGTAAAAATAACTCTTATCAAGTTCATACCGATGAATTGAGAATTTATCAATGGAGTGATTATGTGTATAAAAATTATATCCATAGAAAGTGGAGTGGAAATTATGACATAATCAAATTAATAGTTGTTCCACACATAATCTTGGAGTAAAATAATCAATGAAGTATGCGTCAAGCCGAATGAGTGGAAATTGAAATTTCAAATTCCCTTATTGATTTGGTAACGTGCGAAACATACACCCATGAAAGAAGGTTTATACAATTATGATGTAAATATACATTATTTAAATTATATTACACTATTAATACAAACATGGGTAGTACACACACCACATGCAATAAATAAGTGCTGAATAATGGATATCTCACAAGATTAAAAGTGAGATAAGAAACCCCTTACTTTGTACTTTTTCCTTAGTCAAGGGTAGGTTAACATACTGTATAATGGTGAAATAATTGTTATTTAATTATACAAGAATCATATAAATTAAAATTATATCATATATGATCTTTTAACATTGTTTTGTTAATAAAATCTTAGTATTATCATCTTTTTGGGTGTTAACGTACTCATTTTCTTTTATATGTTTTGTAAAATAATTCATGTTTGTTATGGATAGGTTGTATCTTACTCATATATATAATGATATCAAGCACTTAAACATAATTTTTAATCATAAAATTAGAATTAGACATGTATGGATATGATGGGGAATGAATCTCATCACGTTCATGGAGACGGTAGTCCGTACGTACGCACGAGTGATAATATCATTCTTTTGTTATCAAAATCATATATAATTGGATGGTATATCATATATAAGAATAATTATTATGTTATACTTATTATTTACATTAATTACACATCATTATTATACTCATCCAAATGATAATGTATTGAATAACAATTACACCATGTCGTGGAGACGGTAGGCCATACGTACGCACGTATGGTGACATGTCTTTAAAATGATGGATAGAATAATGAATATGGTTGTACAATATTTATAATAATATAATAGTATATAAAATATATTGGAGTTATTATTTTATAATTGAAATAAAAAATATTGAAGAAGTTGATGAAGAAAGGAACTTGAATGAGGGTTGTGAAAACATTACCTCTTCTTCGAGTTCTTTCTTTTGATTTGATCAAAAGAGATTTTTAGGTTGGATTTCTAATCAAACTAATGCCTCTAGGTTGAATTTAGGGAAGTTGAGAGAATATTTGGGCTGGGTTTGGCCCAGAAAAATGCTTTGAACGTGTAAATTATAGAGAAGGGGGAGTACCCTTTTATAAGAGGGGTGAGGGGCACCTATGGAAAAGCTAGAAATATTATTTTATAATAAATTCATATTCAGTTTCTAATGGCTCCAAAGTAGATTATATAACGTTTAAGGTGTGTATGGGTCGAAGCAATTTCAACCAATAGATTTTAGACAGGTTTGGGTCACTATATTAACCTTATCATTTATATTTAACTCTTAGTTAAATAGTTTGACATTTAACATGTCTCTTTGTATTTTTATGTTATATTTTTAATAAACATACAATATACGTCCAAGAGACCCCCAAGTGGTCTATTAATGATACACCTATCATTATATAAGTCCTTTGGCCGAACATTAGATTTTTAGGAATATAATATCAATTAATAATATAATATTTGTTTTAAAAACTCTTTTATGTCAATTTTGACACTATTGGGTATTTTGTTTTTGATAATTTCATAACAGCATTATTACTTCGAAAACAATTTATATAACCAATACTAATATGTCATATTATCCTATAAAATTATTGGAATTCATAAAAATTCTCAAATTAAATTTATTTTGATATTTATAAGATCGTTTATTTTAATATTTCATTAATTAGGTAATTACTGCGTCACCATTGTGTCAAAAGTAAATTAAATTATTTAATGTATAAAAATTATAAATAAAATACCATTATGTAGGAAATCATTCTATCTTTCTAATTAATATGTATAATATAATTTATCTTATGTAAAATCCTATATTAAAAAAAATTAGTTATTAAACTTTGATTTTATCTCCTTTAACTCGTCTTTGAATTAAATAATAATAAATGTCCTAATCTCATCCAAGTGGACCTAAATGATAATATTTTATTCCTAAGGTTGATTTTGGTCAAGATACACTTATCCAATAGAATTATCACACGTGTTAGGGTAATATTAACATCATTTTTACCCTTAATTGCCCTATTTACTTTTAACCGTGGTAAATAAAAGAAAAAAGTTACTATTCACAAAAAATTATTTTCATCTCATTGAACCACATTTTACTCCTTGATATTAACCGTGTCTCTCAGATTTTTTAAATTCCACCCACATAAGTGGTAAAATTACGTTTATGTTAATTTCCAAATTCTCTTAGGAGGTGGGTAAAAGACGGTGAACTGTTCAATAAAATTTTTATATATCTAGAATTATTCTAAACTAACTCCAATTAATTACATTGATATTATATAGGTATTATGTATCTATTTTGACCTTAATAAAATTTAAATAAAATAAATATTTATTTAAATAAAAATTCGGTTTTCAACTTTAACTCGGTGTTTTTTCACTATTCATCAAAAATTGAATGTTTTCAGAAAAATACCAAAAATTCAACCCAAGCTAATTTCGATATTACGAATCCAAAACTAAAGTCCATTTTGAAAGATAAAATTTATAAAATTTCAAAAAGTGGGTATTAATATTCATAAAGGCTAGTTTTATTGGTTGTGGTGTGTGTTAGAACTCGAAGTTGCGTACAACATGCACTACTATATTATTCAAAGAGAAGTGTGTCGTGGAAGCTTGGGGTGTTACATATGATCACCAAATAAAGGTAATATATTATTCAACAAAAATAATAAATATTTATCCTATAATTAAGTATTTAATTTAAAAAATATCTGATGGAAAAGTTCATATGAGTTCAAAAATTTCTTTCAAATACCAAATTCAATTCCTCATTTTCTTAGTTTCTCCAATTTTTGTAATGTTTTTATTTTATATTTAAGATAAAATATATTTAGGTTATACAAGATTGGTATAAATAAGTCATGATTAGTTATAAAAAAATTATCATTCTTAAATCCATTATAATTATAATTGATATAGAAACTTTCTATGATCATAATATTGGGTATTGGATATCAAGACCACCTTTCTTGGAAGATTCTTATACGACACAATGAGATGGTTTTTTTTACACAATTTAATGCCAATAATGAATGAATGATATATAAATTGATCTATATATTAATCTAGGAAATGTGATTATAGAAAAATCTGTTTTAATGAATATTTTCTTGGTTTCTATAAAAAGTTAGTGATAATTCCATAGTTTTCCATGTATGTTTTGTTTCTAACATATTCAAAATGGTTATTAGTCGTAAAATTAGTTATGACTATATTATATGTAACTACTTAATGATTGATTAAACATAGTAAGAAATGTTTTATGGATAATATACTCCTGAGGTATATATAATGGTTTCTAAGACTATTTCAAGATGCTTATATTAAGAAAGTATAGAACAAATACATATTAGAGTAATTCAAAAAAGAATATTTTCCATTATAAAATTGAATAAATCTCCAATGAAAGATATGAATATGACATAGGATGATATTGTAATAGTTATTATAACTCCATATACTATAGTGATATATCTATCACATATTACATAATTTTTAAAAAAAAAGAATATTTTAGACACATAAATTATGGTTGGAAATGATCTTTTAAATCTTGGAGAATTGTATAGGAATAAATAAGATCTATGCAATAGTACATGAAAAAATAAAAGGGATATAAACCTATAACCTATAAATAAAGGTACACTAGTTATCATAAGATAAAAAATATTATTCCAATGGATCATGCAGATTTAATATCCTAGTTAGGCTAAGGTAATGGTCAATAGTATCTCACTGATAACATTAGTTTCTATATATACAAATATTTTGTATGTTGTGGTATTTTATGAATCTAATAATGAAGTATAAAATTCATAAATATTTCCTCCAATTACTATAATAATACCAAATGTAATATCCAATAAATTAGGATTATCATGGTGTATATAATGGGTATACATAGGATTATCATATCTTAAAGGATTTCACTCAAGCTGGCGAAGTCACATATAACATAGTGGCCATATAAGAAAATTTTATATTCCCAATGACTAAAGACAATACATATAAGAGTAATGATCTTATCATGTTAGATATAACATGTTAATTTTTAGTAGGTTGAATCTAGGTAGGTGAATGTGTTTTGAAACTACTTTCCATATACCCAACATTAATAATAATTTTTTTATTACCATATCATGTATAAATAGAGTTTTGCCTGATTATTCTCACAATATTAGTATTGATACATTTGTATACAATATTTACATAGTAATATACATATATTATTTTTCAAATCTAAATTCTATAGAATTAATCTGTTATAATGAAATCCTCAAGAGACTAATAATAATTTTAAAAAAAACTCTTATAGTAAAGATACATAAACCTGATGTGACACAGATCATGCTCTAATATCTTGTCTTTGGGGCTTATAAGATTGTGACTTTTTATCAATAAATTTGACCTGTTGATCTTGAATAATAGATATTGTGAGGACTAACTCATCAATATGAACACCACGTGTTTCCAGTGTCATATCTAATTCCAATCTATGATCATGTATATGGGACTCTTGGAAAGAGTTCATTATCATTGTATACAATTTTATTTTATACCTTGATAAATTTAAAAAATCTGACATATATTCCCCAGTAATATTTCTTGTGTTAGTTTCACAATTAGAGTTAATACATTGATTGAATGATTAAGGTGGGATTTTTCGATTCCATAAAAGAAGGCATATCTCTGGGCTAGTTGACCAGGATAGTAGTAATTTTATAATATCCATGTTCGTGGTAGAAGAATATTTGTCTATCCCGTAAGGTTATAAAATAATAAATAAATAAAAGATTATGACATAATATTTTCACCCTAATTTATGAGATATTAAATTATAAAGAGATTATATTACAAAATTCATGTTTATAATAGGTTTTCATAGCAATAACTAATCTTATCTCCTTGGGGAAAATATTATGTTGCAACGTACCACTTCGGGTTCGTGATTATAACTCATTTCGACTGAGATAAGGTCCTAGTGGTTTACACAACGAGTGTATCAACATGTTCCACCTGTTACGATCTATATGATATTAGAAGAAAGTGGTCCCCATGGTAATGGTTGTTGTATGTATGAGTGTGAATGATCAAAAGGTAGTTAATTAAAATAAATTATTCATTTTTTCAATAATAATAATTATTGAATTTATTTTTAAATTTATTCATGAATCGTTTGAGTTAAAATAATTGAATATGATGAATTTTTTTTCAAATGAGTATATCATAGTCAAAGTTTTTAAAACATATATAGGTAGGTTGAATGGATTTAATGAATCATTTTTAATCATGTGACTTAGTTTTGATATTTCAAGTATTTCATTTTATATTATAGATTTTATGACATGTTTAAGAAATTAATTTATGTCATTTTTATGTTAAATATTTTTCATTTAGTTTTTTATTGGGATTAAGTGAGAATTTAGAAACTAAAACCTAATATATAAATATATATATATATATATATATATATATATATATTAACCCATTATACGAGTGTAATTATTCATAGTTTGGATTTTATTCCCATTTATCCTCTAAATAACTCTCTCAAGATCTAGAGATAAAAAACCAATGTAAGATAAATATTTCATCTATCCATGTTTTAATATTGAACACATTATCTTTACATAATAGAAAATTAATACAAACCACTTTTATTTCCCTTGTTATAACCCATAAATCCAAGGACACTAATCCATGAGGTGTGGGTTATGTTTGTAAATTCTATAAGTTTCGTCCCTTGGAACCATTGAAATATGGCATGCCAATAATAAGTGAATAATATCTGCATTAACAAGTAAATGAGGAACCATTTACAGTTTCAATCAATTTTTTTATTAATTCATAAATTAAATTATATGTGGTCTATGGGATAACCCATGCACTTTTATTGTCAATTATATGCAACTACAATAATCCAATTGATTTTTTTGGAAATTCTATAACATCACTCTTCTATATGCCCTATGTTCCAAATATATACACATCATCCTGACCCTTTCACTTCCAAAAAATATAAATTTTGGATCTATTCCCATTATGTGCTTTAAAAATATCATTATCTTATGGTTTCATAAATTCTGGAAACCCTACGCTACATTATGAAAATTTTAAGATACACTTTTCTCAACTCATGGACACAACAGATCATTCAAAATATACCAGTAAACAACGCCCTATTATTTTATCACTCATAATTTTAGAAGAACCTCACTTCACTTATATCAAAATATTTTCCACTTGAACAATGTTCCCTATTTATTTAAACAATTATCATCCAATAAATATGGGGAAAATAGTCTCAGAATTTGAAACTCTCGATAAATAAAAGTCTTTAATAAATATCGTTTAATTCCTTAGAAGATATCATATATTGATAACTTGGAATAAACTATATTAAACACTTCTAAGAATATTTATTAGAATAAAAAACTATCATTTATGAATTTTGAATCATTGAACACAAATATCAACATCATCAAAATGAGTTTAACTTCACAGAGTTAACATGATTTCATGATGTATATTCTAACTATCTTACTTCCCTATAATTCCCTCACTATATTCTTCTTTAGGATCTACCATTATCTTAGAAATAGAATATATCACCCTATCCCCAATCATTGAAATTTCGAAGAAACGCTAATACATATTCTAATCAAACAATTTTCTCAATTTGTTTCTCTAACATACATTCAAACATTAGTTTAAACTATTTCACCATAACTTTTAATCGTCATATCTTCCAATGATATAGACATAAAAAATGTATAATATCAAAAAATGTCTATTGAATTAATCTATTGGAATTATCAAATACTTACATCCAATTTCAATCTTCTAAATCTCTCAAGTTGTATTACTCTAATATTTTTGGATTTAATTATAACAAAGTGATTATCCCAATTGACTACTCTATCCAATATCCATCATCAAATTTCTCATTTATTGATTTATCCTTACAAATTTTCTTTTTTTAATGATACTTTAAAACTATCCACGTCATACATAACTTCATCCACCTTGATTCATGAACCAAAATAATAAAATTTTATAATTGGGTTATATTTATCTTTTTCGATTATCAACCCCCTAAAAATCATTCTTCATGTTGAACCATTTATGACTTAAAGTAAAATTTAAAACATGGGTTATATCTTCAAGAGATTAATTAAAATATTCAGCTTCATCGATATTTATAAGTAAACTTCCTCTTGTTTTGTCCAAAGGACAACATCTGATTCTTCTACATGAATTTTTTTTATTCTCTAGAATATTTTTATTTTTTCTAATCTAGGATGATTCCAAGATATTTCCTAAAAATTATTTCACAATTTTTTATTTAATATCATCTAGAATCATAGTATATCCTAAAAATAATGTGATGTTGTTTCATTGAATGAAAATTATAGAATCACTTGACTTACTTTGTAAACAACTTAGATAATTTAGAATTCACACTCTTCACTATTTTCTTATTATATTATATCATACCAATATAGTAACCCCTAATCATATTGGATATTATAACATTTGTAACTAATAACTCATAAATCTGTGTAATACTATTAAAATCATTGATCTAACACAATTTTCCATAAATCATAGAACTTCACTATATATTTTTTTAGTCGCCTTACATTCTTATTAGTAATCACACTACATATGGTGTGTATCTCCTTACATTGTATATAGATAAACCACAGGGAAGTGTTCAATTCATCAGTTACTTCACAAACTATTCATATATATTCTAGATATATTAATTTCTTTTCTTTTCTTTACCGTGTGACTTTTTATCCACATAATTTATTCGTAAGAAGATTATATTATTTGATCTCACCTTCTGATAAACCATAGAATCATCTCCACATATAAATTATATGGAATTATTATCTCTTCATTTCATCCCTTTATATCTTTCAATGATTATCCATAGTCCATTAAAGCTTGAAATTTTTTTCATTAAATTTGAAAGAACATATAAATACATCTTCATCCTCTAAAATTTTAACATTTATGTGAATCTTATTTGGTAGATGAATATCTCCATCTTCATCATTGAATCAACTTCTCAAATTGTTAATTTCAGTCAACATATTTTTATATTGACTATACTTCAGGATATCATGTAATTTATAATTCTTTGTCAACTATCAACACATGTACAAAATCCACTAAAGTTCAATTCTGTAATCTCTAGATAACCAGGATGTTTCTGGGTATTGTTATCTCAGAAATATTTTCTTAATTTATTGGAAACATAAACACCATTCTTCATTATAACTCTAATGATACAACTCCGCCTATCATCTAGAATAATTATCTGGTCATCATCATTGTGAATATTATTATATAATAATGAAATTCTACTCATGATATATTGTCTAATTGTTTTACCTTATTATATATAAAAATTGTATTTTTCAACATCTAGAATACCCATATACATCATTAACATAATTCTTTAATCTCATTATAATATCTAGAAGACATTTCTAAATACTGGTAGATTTAAAAAAAATATGACACTTCATTTTCATACTCAATTAGGATCTTTGTAAATTTATGAAGCATTTTATTATATTAGACACCCAATAGTCCATGATTCATAATCAAGATGATTGATTAGGTTGGATGGATAAAAACATGAGTGAAGGGGACCAAGGTCAGCTTCCAAGTACAACTCCAATCAACACTAAGGAATATTTCATGGATTCCACTACTAGGGGTGGTGACAAATATCATTCAAAAGTTAATGAATATCCTTTAAAATACATAATTGAATGATAAAATGAGTTTTTTATTGAAATATTATTAAATAATGTCGATGAAAAAGTGCCCCAAAATAAAAACATATATTCTATTTTATAATTCTATTTGAAATATATATATATATATATATATTAATTGAAATTGAAATAAATAAAAGTATTATATTGAGGAAGAGTTCGAGGGAACTTCAAATTATTTCAATAAATTTATTCCACAAATACTTTTTCCATAAATAAAAAAACCAATGAATATTGATCCTAAACTTTTTAAATTTCTTAATTAGTTAAAGAATTTTTAGATGATACTTCCATTCATTTATGATTTTCTTCATATTTCTTAGTATATAAAATTTTTAAAATAATTATCTAAATTAAAATTATTTCTAAAATTATTTCAATAATTAGCTTGACCCATGAGTTTAGTGTTATAAATCAAAAGGAAATCCCTTCAAATCATCAATATCCTTAGAGTTTTGTGATCATTTTAAAAATTGTAAAGAGTTTATTTCTAAATATATTTTTTGAAATTTGTGCCTACATTAACCACATTACTCTATCATTATTTTAAAAAATTTGAATTTGAGAACTCAAAATAATTTTTTTTGTTAGTTCTATTAGCTTATAGGATAGAAATGCATCCCAATATAAATGTATATGACTTACTAGGGTGTGTGGGTATGTTGTTTTTATATTATAGTTTTCTAATACGTGATTTGAAGTTTGGTAAATATGTGAATATCATCTTGAGTTGCCCATTTTTTATATATAAGGGTTTTTTATATATGTAGTTAACAGGATCCTCATTTTCTACTTTGGTGACAAAAAATAGGAGTTTTATGTTTTCCAAACTAATAGAAAATCCACTCTTAATGGAAGCTTATTTGAAACTTATTTATTTAAGGATGTAGAGCCTTAATGTTGTTTTTTGGAGAAGTTTTTGAGGCTCTTGATGATATTTTTCATGAAACAATTTTTAAACCATATATGGATTCTGGGTTTGATGTGGTTTTAGTGTGGAAAATATAATGTAATAATCTTTTTTTTGATTTTTTCATTTATATAAGCCATATGGTTAAGATAATTGGTCTTATATGAACAATATTATTCTATATTTTTAATGAAAACTTGATATTGAGCTGATACCTTGGTCTTATCACCTAAAATGCTCATTTCTAACTCAATGATACTCACTTATTACGATTATCTATGATGAATTAGAACATTTTCAAAAGGAATTGTTTTTTGAAATTTGAGGGAGTTTATGAAAAATATAGTATGGACTATTTCTAATATCATAAGGATTATTCCTTCTTTTTGGGTGAATTATATTCCAATAGAACATGGGCTTACACATAGGGTATAGGGAAAAATGAATTATTTCAAACATGAAATAGGTTTATGTGGAGTATGTTATCAAACTTTTATATGTTGGATTAATTTATACTTATTTTGACATCCATTATGTTATTCATGTTAAATTCGTGCCGAAAATAGAGGTTTCATGGTTATTACTAATGAAAATGATGATCTTTTTTTAATTTAAAAGTGATAAATTAAGGGATTGTATAGATTAGATGAAATTAAATTATTATAATAAAAATTATTTCATTCCCATTCCATTAATGAATAATATTCTATTAAGTTTGTCTTGAAATTATTTTTATTGTTAATATTACTTCTCCTTTGGTTATATAGATTTTCTTTAAAATGGTGGTGTTTATTAAAATCCAAAACACTAAATTTATTAGTGAAAAATATTATATGAGTCTGAAAAATAGTATTTTTTTACAATATCTATCATAAAGAGATGATAAATAAAAAGGTAGTTCATTTAACTATGTAATGTTTTGGTTGAATCCCACATTTGCAAGGTCATTTGTGACCTTATTCACTTCATGAAAGGTATGAGTCACAATATAGCTGGTATCCATAAGCGAATGAAGATAGTCCATCCAATGTGGAGTAATTGTCCATGCAAGGTGCACTACACCATTCCAAAGAGCTTGAACAATGGCCATCGAATCACTTTTCATCCAATGATTGTTCAATCCAATTTGCTTCACAAAAGAGATAGCATGAATCACTCCCATCATTTCATCTTTCAGAGATGAGGTGACAACAAAACTACCATTGAAACACCCTAGCGTTTGTCCCTAGTGGTTTTTGTAGATAGCACCACAACCCAAGTGTCCCAAGTTTCCTTTAGAAGCACCATCAACATTAAATTTAATCCATCCTGGGAGAGGATCTTACAATAAAAATTCAAAAGTGCTTATAGGCTTAGGATAAATACCCTTCACCTCAAGACATCACAGAATCCCAAAGTCGCAAACTGTGTTACTACAATGAACCTTCTGAATTGTAACAGATTCCCAAATGGCAATGAGGATTCTCATATTTCCTTCATTAGGACTAAATAAGTAGTATCTTTTAATATGAGTGTTTCTATCATACCAGATCACAAGAGGAAGCTTAGCTACTGTAGTTATGAAGAGATTCTTGATTTTTTGAGAGGCAATCATATTCACACAACATTGTAGTTGAGTGTTTATAGAGTCATGAAGTGACAATATGCACCTAAAAATATCAAATACAAAATTCTAGATAGAAATGGTCCTATAACAAGAAAGAAATAAGTGGTTAATGTCTACCCGATGTTGATTACAGAGCTGAAATTTAGAGGAAATTTTAAACCCAAAATATTGAATAAAAGTGTCAGTGGGAACCCTTTTGTGCATAATTCACCAAAAAAGTGTGAATCATGAGGGCTTTAACCATAATTTGTTAAATTTTTTATCCAAATAAATTATTTTCAGAATTACTAAAAATAAGGTCATAAAAGTTTTAGAGTCAAGCATGCCATTATGAGAAGGTTCCCAAATTAAAAAAAATCATCAGTGTTGACAAAGGTATGTGGTTAATGACCTGATTAATATTGTTAGGTAAATTAATTCTTTGAGAGTGTGAAATATCTTGATTGGTATTATTTTTTTTCTCAGGTGGTTGAGTGGGGAAAAACATTCAAATGAGAGAAGCACCAGTCTAGTTGTCAAGCCAGAAGTTCAAAGAAGAGTCTTTGATCACCATCCATCCAGAGTTATACATGATGTTGGAAAAAAATTAATATATTTCCAAATGGAAGTGATCATATAATTTAAATTTACTTTCATTAATTTATCAGGAAATTGGTTTTTTAGGAAAGTGAGTGAGTTAGATTTATTGTAAAGAAGGTTCCAAGTAAGTCTGGCATGTAAGGAATCATTTAAGAGCTTGATATTTTTACTACTGAGACCACCTTTATCCAAAGGCTTGAAATAGGTAGGCTAGGGAACAGTCACCAGTTTCCTTTTAAGCATGATTCAACTACAGAAAAAAAATTATTGCAACATTATTTTTTTATAAAGACCGACATGCCATTTATAAACCATCATAGAATAGACCATTTTGGAAATAGTCGTGGACATTACAAGACATATCATTCCCACCATAGAGAGGAACTTCCCTTTCCCTGAGGAGAGTTAGTGGATGATTTATTCAACATTTTTATAAAATTAAAAAAACCTGGGACTACCCCAAAAAATGGGAACTCTAAGATAGTTTAAGGGGATGTATTCATCTTTAATTCCTAAAATATTGATAATATTGGATTTTCTATTTGAAGGAACCCTATTCCCAAAACAGATGAAGGATTTTCTCAAACTAATTGTTTTCCCAAAAACTTCTTCATATTGTGAGAGGGAACATTTGAGATTATTGATATTTCGTTTATCACCTTGTAAAACAAGGATGATGTCTTCATCATATAAAAGATATGTGGGTACACTCAAATTTCAGAAGGCATGTATCGGTTTAAGCTTATTCTGATCCACAAGATGATTTATTAATCTACCTCATTAATCTTCAGCAATTGAAAAATAATGGCAGAGAGGGGGTCACCTTGTTGGAAACTATTGGTTCATTTAAAGTAACCATTAGGATAACCATTAAAAATGATTGAAATGAAGGCTGATTTTAAAAGAGTTTCAATTATACTAATGAAAGATTTATTAAACCAAAAAACCCTACAGAACATTTAAAATAAAGCTCTAATCAATGGTATCAAAATCTTTCTGAATATCAATTTTGAAGGAAATATTTCTACCTCTACTAGATTTATTTAATAAGTTAGTGCATTCTGAGGCAAGGAAAATAAAATCTTGGATGGACCTTCCTTTAACAAAACCTAATTGGTTCCAAGAGAAAATTTTATGGATGATAGATGCAAGTCTATAAGAAAGAATCTTGGTAATGATTTTATAGAGATTATTAATAAGGGAAAGAGGTCTGAATATTTGAATCTATGAAGAATTATCTACTTTAGGGTTTAAGGATAAGAATTGCGAGTTCATCCAATGGTGGATAATGCTTTTAGAAAAGAAATTCATCACCAATCTACAAACATCAGCTTGAATCACGTCCCAAAATTGCTGATAGAATCCATTATTGAATCTATTAAGACCTAGAGCACTATTGGGATTTGAGATAAATACAGTGTCTCTAATCTTATGATCAAGGTGAATGCTATTGATAAAGGACTTGTCCTCTTCATTCCCCATGACCAGAATGAAATCAGGTAAAAGGTCGTCTTTAACGTCATCCCCATTGAAAATATTTTCAAAGTAATATACGACATGATTATCAATACCTTCTTCAGTATCAATGAGGTTTTCCCCATCTCTTAGGAAGTCTATAGGCCTACACGATTTCCTTGTCCTTTGAATGGAATTGTAGAATTTAGTATTTAGGCACTTATCAATGAGTCATTTATCATTAAATATTTGTTTTCAAATTTTATCCTTGATGGTGATCAAGGAAACTAGTTTCACAGTAATATTGATTTCTTGTTGTGGATTAGAAGAAAAAATAGTAGATGTAGTGGTGTTCTAAATTTGGTCAAGTTCCTATTCTAAAAGAAGGATGTCATCGTCAATTTTCCTAGATTTTGATCTAGAAAAATCCTTAAGAACCTGTTTTAATTATTTTAATTTAATGATACAAGAAAAATTATTATTGTAATTTCATATGGGAGACAATGAATTTTTTATAATGTTAGCACAATCAAGGTCTGAAGACCAATCTATATTAAATCAATAAGGAAAAACAATCTTGGTGTTATTGAAAGATAAGTTGACTAGGATATGATGGTGGTCATAATTAAGCTTATAAAGGGTGATGCTAGATATGTTTTCCTATTTATCCAAGTCTAAAATATTTGTGAAGGATCTATCTAATTTGCTAAAAACCACTCTATTATAATGTGATCTATATCACGTATACTTGGAAGCAGTGATATTATTTTTAATTAGATTATAATCCTAAATAGAGGTTTTAATTTCCCTTGAATAAATAGTGATGTGAGATGGTCCCATTTTCTCACTTAGAGAAATAGTGGAATTAAAGTCAACCACTAAAAACTAAGGGTCATAAATATTATTTCTTAGACGGTATAGATTATTCCAAAGGTTTGTCCTATCTTGGTATCTATTCATAGAATATATAAATAAATTGTAGATATGCAAGTGAATAAAGATAAAATCATAGGTAAAGGACTACTCAAAATTATTAAATATATTAACATTCTGTAAAGAAGACTAAGAAAAGATCTAAAGGGTCTCAATAGCTGAGCAGTTTTTACAAGATCCTAAAAAAATATAAACAAACTTGCTTGGACTAAAAAATTGATATGTAAAGCTGAATTTTGTATAAACAATTTCAAAAAAATTAGGATTATGAGTTTTGATAAATATTTTTGAGATAATAATGATGTTAGGATTTGTTATACTCTGACAATTACAAAAATAATATTCATTAAAACCTATTTTTTGGGTTGGATCCTCCTTTTCTCTTGTTTCTAGAGCACTTCTTTCTGGATGATCTCCTAGGAGTTTTATCCTTGGTCGGGTTGGTTTTTGTTTCCTTCTTTCTCGTGGGATATGTTAGGAGGATGTTAGTATAACCTACACTATCTTCAATAGATATTGGGTCACACATTTTTTGTATTTGAATGAGAAACTAGTTGACTATTATTTTAAGTCAATTTCTTCTCATTTGGGATATATAGGTCAGTATTGGACATAAAAGCCTCATAAATGGAATTGCAGTATGTGACCTTTGTGGAATCTATTGTAGTAACAAGTTTTTTTCCATTATCAACACATGAATTTAGGTTAATGGGTGTGTAAATATTATCAAGAGAAGTAGATTTGAATTCATGTTCAGTCTGTATATTTTTAATAAATTCTTGATCAGTAGTATTAATGTTGTTTTCCTAAATGCTATGTACATAATGGGGGAATTTTTGTGCTCAGAATGGATGGAGTCACTTGTGTCAATAGAAGTTCCATTCTCCCTGGTTGTTGTGATTTTTGGGAGACAATCATTCAGGTCACCCAATTCACTAGTGGGGGAAACTGGAATCTGATAATTTCACTCATTTTCCTTAGTAGGTACCCTTAGTGGATCAACATCTTACCTGGGGATGCTATGGACCATCATTTTTTACTCTAAAATCATAGTTTTAGGTTCAATTTGCAACTTTTTGAAGATATCCATGATACTTGTTCCTATTTCAACAATTAAACATTTCTCTTCAGTTTCATTTTCATGTTATTCCACTAACTCAGCCCAAGATGTGTCTAATATATCCCCTATAGGATTAAATCTCATTGATTGGACTACCCATTTTTCATTTTTCTTCCTAGAGGGCTCATGTTTTTCTAAGTCAGTTACTTTTTCTTTCTTTTGACTCTTGTATTTGGTCCATTTAGTGTTGTTAGGTTGGGTGACCTATTTCTTCACCACTCTATAGTTTATAATTGAATAGCCTAGTATTTTTCCATACTAATATAATGGAGGCTAATTATCATATTCAACCTTCACATAAGTCCTATAATCATTATCATTAAATGAAATACTTTTTGGTCGCTTAGATTACAGATTAACTTCAACCATTACTCTCGAAAATAGACTTATTTCCCCATTTAAAGTTCTCTAGTCAATCTTAAGTGGAGTACCAATGTTAGAGGATGTATCATTTAAGATCTTCGGGTTCTATAAAAATGAATTCAGGTTATGTAATCTAACACAAATCTGTGATATATTGTTCCAATGAGTGTGTGGGTTAAAATCAAAATCCAATTCATAGATACGTAGTAGGATAGGTTAAAGTAGTATATTATCTATCTTCAATACCCAGTCTAATTCATTCTGAGAGTTAAGAAGGATATGAAAATAGCCTTTACATAGCGGGACAAGTTTCCAATTTGAATATCCCCAATAATTAATAATTAGGGTTTTTAGATCCAAATATGACCAGGGTTTATCACCTTTAAAGTAAGAAATGTGATCCATAATTGAAAATTTTCAAATTTGAATTTGCTATTGAAGTGCCTCAGGATCAGGCCTCTTCTGAAAATCATCCATCATCCAAATTTTTGAACATTATATGCTTTGACAATGTTTTCCTATGTAGATATGAACCCTTGAGTGCCTCGAGGAATGTAATCCCTTCAGATTGGTCATGTGATGTTTGGTTAGGATAATCGTCTGTAAGGGTTTTTTCTTCCATCATTTACAAAGAACTAAAGTCAAGGGAATGATTAAATTTATGATCAAAGAACCCCATGAATCAATCCTCTAGAAAGTATAGACACAAAAATCTTTAATTTCCTAAGAATTATATTTTGTGTCGTGATGGTTCAATGATCCATTTGAAGAGATTCCCCACATCGCAACTCTCTTGGTTGTCTATAAATATGGTAATATATATTATAGTATCTCTGATGGATCAATTAAATATCACTTTCATGTATCCATTTAGAACATTTTCTAACCAATGGATTCATTTTTTATTATAGAGTGCTTTAAGCACTTGTCTGTGATTTATGATGGCTATCATTTTAGATATGGTTAAGAGGGTCATTGATATGTTTGTGAATTTTTTTTCATATAGAGGATAACATTGGAGAAATTTATAAAGAATATATTTCAAGTTTTACAATAATGGTGAGAGACACAAATTTTCTTGAATTAGTATAATTGTATCTTTTTATCAATATGGGCATAATTCTTTGTCGCAAAGTCACTATTCTGGGTATAGTGGAAGATAATGCTAAGTTAGAGTTAATTTTGAATAGTCCTCTCCATGATTCAGTCAAGGCTATCGAGATTTATCTTTAGTATACATGTGTTCAAAGGATCCTTCATAAATGTAAGTAATTTTTAATTATTCTAAATATTATGAAGTGTTAAAAAAATGAAATTACAAATGAGACAAGATCTAAAGGATGCTCAGGATCTAGTGGCTCATTACATGGTTTAACCAAAAGTAATAGTTCAATAAATGGTCAAATGGAATGGCAAGAGAATGTGAGAAAAGAAATAACCTTTCAAAGAATCTTGGTTTGCATTTTATCTTCCTCTCCTAGGTCAATAAGACCTCTTGTCCATTGTTATTATGAAAGATGGAAGGATTTTTTAGATGATGAAATGGATGATTATGGATATTATTATGATATTACCTCAACTAGGAGAGGTAGTGGAGGCCCATATCTATTCTTCTTTAATAAATATATGTTAGGTTTTTATATATTATAACCCTAAAGATGCATATTATTATTAATATGTTTGTCCTATTAAATTGAACTATCTTAAAAATATTTAAAATTGGATTATATTTTCCATGATTTAAAATATTGAAGGAATTACATGTTTAGTCATAGATTATTCTTATTCACTTACCACATAAGATATAAATATATATATTCATTGAAATACTTAACTCGAAGGACTTTTTTCAGGGTGAAGTATCTCTAATGACTCTATTTTGGTATTTAGTATATGATGAAGATGAAAAAAATGTTTATTGATGTTGTTAGCCAAAAATTCCAACCACAAAATGTGTAAGAGGCTAATGAAGAGTGAAGGATTATTTATCTAATGAATTATTATCAAATGACTATTATTGAGGACTAGGATATGATAAGTTTATTCTATAGATCTCCAATATCATTTATTTTGATGTTTTTCAAGAATTCCAAAATATATAATCATGATGAATCATGTGACAAACTGACATGGGTTTACCAGACCCGTTACCTGATTTGGTCTATGATAGAGACCAAAGCGTGTTCTCAATCACTAAGGGATGGTGGAAGGAACCATGCATAACAAATACCCTCTTATGAATGGTTTCACCCCTAGAATACTGGAATAACCAATCCATGACCCATGATAGCCACAACAATATCACTACTCTCAACCGAATAAAATAAAACATATTGAGGGAATATTAAATACTAGAAGATACCATAAACAAAATCATTTAAAATCATTATAAAAAGGACATATATATAGTACCGCAAGTCAAAACAAAAAACTCCAAAAAAAGTAAAAAATTCCAATAATACAAATTCATATATCCAAAAATATACCAAAATCCAAAAAAGGCTCCACATGAGGCAACTTTGTGAGTCAATTTCTACTCAAAACAAACTTAGATTGTGGTAATCAAGAAGATCCACCCAGGTATATGGTGCTCTTTCCTTTACATATTTCCTATAAATTTAATTATATATATACCAAAAGGAATATATAGGGTGTTACATACAAATCCTATTATGATACCACCATCGATCTATTTAAGGCATTTACACATGAAAACGAATAAAGTAGTTTCAAATCACATTTAAAAACTAAACAAATTTGAAAACATTTAACATCCATATAATCCTTTTGAAATACATTTGGCTTTTTATTCAAAACAAAACTTGTTTTCAAAAACATTTTTCAACATGGTGCAAATAAATAACCCTGGTTATAAGGTACAACTAGATCAATATATCCAAAAAATCATATTTAGGGAAATAATAACATCATAATAATCATGTATTTGATAAATAAAAATGAAAATAATATATCTTATCGCATAAAAATTTGCTCTGAAAAAATTCATAAATCGTGTAAACCAACATAGAATGAGTAAGTTTACCTAGGGATCTAACTGTAATGGTGTAATGTGAGTGATTCTAAACAATGTATGATTACTAGTGAAATAAAGTGGAATCCCTCATGGTATTCCATTGGACCAACTCCACGAGCTCTCATAGTCTCTCAGTAAACAAATGTAATCTTTCATAGTCTTCATAACAAAGGCTCTCATGGTCCCTTGAAACAAAAATTGAATCTATCATGGTCTTCCTCTTTGAAGACTCTCATGGTCCCTCAAAAATCCCCAATCTTACACCCTAGTTAACCCATGACGTACTCCATTCCAACATAATCAAAAAGAATTGTACGTACATCAAAACCATTTCACAAGTGATTTTCACAAACCAACATTCCCATTTTATAAAACACATTTCAATAAGGTAAAACCATTGCTAAATCCCTTTTATAAATCCCTAAAAAACTCTCGGAGCCATTTTTTTCAAAAATTTGGAGTGTAGACAGGACACACTAATTTAGAAAATCATATTTAAATAATAAATTTAAAAACCAATAAATAAATTTTAAAAATTATTAGATAATCATCAAACATAAATAAAAAATGAAAACATGATAAACATAAAGAAACTGAGACAATAAATTTAAAGGTAATACTCGTAAAATTCCCTTAAATTGAGACACTTGCCTCGAAAACACTACCAACCTCTTAACCTTCATTCAAAACCACTCAGAATAGGTTATATAAGGCATTAAACACCAAATAAAAAATAAATCAAACAAAAAACCCCCATTTAAATAATTGTGTTTTCCATACCCACGAAATAGGGTTGCACACTTTCATGGAAATGTAAGAACAAGCATTAAAAGGGAGAAAATAATAATTAACCATGAATAAATGGGGCTACCTCAAGTAAAAATAACTTGGATCCATGGATAATCCAAAAATTATTCAGAGGAGAGACATTACACACTATATAGAGGGGTTATGAAAGATAGGAGGAGGAAAATAAGTATAAGGATATTAAAAATTTTGTGGTGAGAATTGGTAAAAAAATTATGAGTTGGATATGTCATACAATTTAACTTTAGGGTTAAGAAAACCATGATACATCCCTAAAGTAAATACAATATCCCACAATAACTAGCCACATTGATACTCTCTTGCCTTGAAAGATTTGAAAACCCATTATCAAACTATGAAAAATATTACTATCACCCAAACAACATCTCTCCCCTGGTTAGTCATGTGGTTAGAGAAAATGTGTGTCAACTATGTTCCTGGTCTATCTTCCCAAAAAATTCCAATTTCAAACCATTAACTCCCATTAAATAAAAAATAAAACAAAATGATAAATAAAACATAAAATTAGATATACCAGTGACCTTGAGAGTGTCTCAAATCATCACTCAAGAAACAGTCAATGGTTAGGATATCCATGATAGTGTGTTTCATTATTCTAAAACTTTACTCAATTTCTGTAGAGGATAGGTAGTCCCTACCAGTATTATGAGATAATCAATAAAATTGAATTATACCTCTATGTTTATTTTACATCATAGTCTTGTTAAAATGTATTCTAACATTCAATTGAAATTATGGTGGAGGATAATGATGAACTAATCCATTTAGTAGTAATACATAAAATTTATTATTTATATATCTACTAAATATAGGTATTATTTTAAGAAGGTTCCAACCATACTAAAATAAAAAAAAATTCAAACCAAAAAAAATTACAAAAAATGATGGTAAAAGTGGTGAGGAAAGTGGAAGCATTAGCAATAGAAAGAGAGGTCAAATAGTAGACTAATTCATGGGAACTCGACTTGATATAATATATTGTAATAAATAATTATATTGTATATAATTAACCATATATTTTTTAAGTGTTTTTCATAAGACTCTAACACCTATTATTCATTACATAAAATAATATCATGAGACATCTCTCTTGAGAAATTTTATTTTTAACATAGATTATATAGTGACCCACACATTTCATACATAGACAATACATCTTAATAGATTATTATTCATTACGTAAAATAATTATCTATGTTGTAATTTTATTGTTTTAGTATATTTAGAAACTTGGACACATAAACAGTTGATTCATAAGTGAACTATATCATCTCCCACTATGTTCTTCATAACTAGTGCACTACTTAGACATATCAAACATAATACCTTTCTTCATAACCTGGGGAAAGATAAAATAATAATGGGTGATATTAGATTATTAATAAGGGTAAAAATGGAGATATCAATATAAAATGATTATAAATTCATGATAATGTGAGAATAAATTTTGAAAATCATACCTTGCATATCATAGATCATAAACTCGGGTAATGGAATAAATCATGAAAGATTATAAGATATAAATCCTAAAGGAACAAAATAACATAATCTATTATATCATAAAAGTTCAGTAGTGCATAGATTGGGTGAATACACATAAGCATAGAAAATTATTTTCTTACTAGTCAAGGCTCGCTGCCAAAACTATAATAGTTTATTGGGTTTACTCCCCAAACTATCTAAGTAGTCAATGTTCAATCCAAAGACTATCATAGTGGATTAGGATAAATCCCCAAACCATCATATAAATCATTTTTTTCTCCTAAGACTATCACATTGGATTGGGTTCACTCTCGAAACCATCATAGTATTCAAGGTTCACTCCCAAGACTATCATAGTAGAAAAAGTCATTTACAGAATTGGGTCTAATACCCATTCCATCCCTATTTAGCTCACAGTATATTCCTAATTACACAATGAATTAAATGGATATATAGGTCCCACCTATTACATAATATATCTATTTGTTTCCACAAGATTATTAATAATTCCTCATATCATATCCCATGAAAATAAATTGGGTTCACAAATATTTTATCATAGCATAAACCGCAAAAAGGAAATGGGCTTCATAAACATATTTTCATTATAAATAAAAACAATCCATATAGAAAATAGGGATGACATCATTGGATAATATCCCCATTAAATCTTAAGTAACATCAATGGATGTCATCATATAAGGAAAATAGTCTTGAAATGTCACTTGTAAATTTTCTTAAGGAAAATATCATTTCAATTTTAAAATAACTTTTTTAAGATATAAAAAATATTAAATATTAAATAAAACATTTTATTTAAAAATATATATTTAAATATTTTAATGTAATCATTAATTCACTGAGCATTCGTAATGGTGGGAAATACTATTCATGTCATATACATTAAAACAAATATTCCTTCAACATTTTTTTAATGTAAAAAAATCCTCATCCATAAAAAGAAAATAAGAAACTTTTTTAAAAAAATTATAATTTAAAAATGGGTAAACAATTTCATTAAAAATAATTTTCGAATAATATAAAGGTTTTGTAAATCATTTTTTGAAACATGGATATTAAAGAAAAAAGATTTTGATTGAAGAAAAAAAGTTGATTTTTATTAAAAATGTTCTTTTGGTATCTTTAGTTATTAAAGAGAGGAAAATTAAATGAAAACATGTATTATATATAATAACTAAATAATAAGAAAATTAGTGAGTTTTTTTAGATTTATATCATAATATTTATTTATCAAAAGCATAATCATAGTCAATTCTAATAGACAACGAGACGGTAACATACAAACCTTACCACATTAGTAACATTTGAATCATAAGTCCCATAAAATAAATGAACCTATATGGATATTTAAATCCACATAAAATAAATTATAATTATCAAAAATGGAATTAATGGGTAATATATACATCACCCAAATGAAATAAGTGGTTAATATGGCATGTTCTCCATGAAGATAAATGTGGTATGAAAATCCCTTACCTTAAGTCTTGACTTTCTTTGTACATATTCAAACCTATTATATAATAAATATATATTTATTTTACATATATTCAAAAATAATACCCATA
Organism: Viscum album; assembly: GCA_963277665.1. Classification (NCBI taxonomy): domain Eukaryota; kingdom Viridiplantae; phylum Streptophyta; class Magnoliopsida; order Santalales; family Viscaceae; genus Viscum; species Viscum album. The sequence continues at coordinate 441,477,629 of OY728158.1, forward strand.
TATTTCATACCATATATGACTTAATTGCAACCATTTATCACCAGTTTATTTACAATTCTCCATTAAAATCACATCTTTTGAAAATAACATTTATTTTCATGTGTGTTTTGGTTCAGTAGTTTTGGTACATATACATTTATCATAGTTCAATCATGTCAAGAATATTAACCATGATATAAATATTATATATATTCATTATATATGTTTTTATATTAATCCATTAAATTTAGATATAGAAAATGAATTAAATTATTCTTGGAGTTGGTAGGTCATACGTATGCATGAATGTTCATTCCATTTTCTTGAAGAATGCAACAAAACAAAGGTAAATACTAATAAACCTTCCCAAGAATCATTATTATATCATATATATAATATATGTTCATATAATATATCCTTATTACCAACCTTTCTAAAATAAAATGAAAATTATATCACAACTCTCTGTGGAAGAGGTAATCCACAAGTATGTAGAAGAGACATTATCAATTATCAATGGATTTAATGGAAAAGGGTATATGTGATATTATAATTCAATATATATTATTTTTTTATAAATATCATATATATATATATATATAATTTAAAAACATCATTAGAAACATTTGTGATAAAAGTTAATGGAAACTGAATTACAATAGTTCGTGAGGCGGTAGTCCATTGTACACACAATCAACAGTTTTGTTTCCCATTTGATGGAAAAGGGGGTTTATATAGGTTATTAAATTAACTTAATAAAAAAAATTATATAGAAGATAAGTATTTAATTATATAATAATATTTTAATATGGTATTTAGGAGGTTGAAAAATAAATTAAAAAACGCTTGGGTATAAACGATACCTCTTCTTCTATCAATATCTATAGGTTTGTACAAAAGAAAATTATTAGGAGGGTTTACTAATAAAACTAGGCACTCTTGGAAATGGTTAAAAAATTTATGTTTTTTTGTTAAGGTATTTTATGAAGCAAAAATATTTTTACATTTTAGGAGGAGAGGATATGAAACTTCCTTTTAAAAGTGGGGGAGGGAACCTACATGGAAACCACTTGGAAATATCCAAAAAGAATAAAAAATTGTAACATCATTCCCAATAAAAATTATTCCAAAAGATAAAATATTTGAATTTTGAATATTATAAAGTTTAAATATTTCTATAGAATAGGATTTAAATAATTTTTATTGGAAAACATACCCTTATATTTTGGTTTAGCCCTTAATAAAATCATTTTAACCTTAACCGCAATAATTAATTTTTACTATTTTTACTATTCATTAGGACCAAATATTATGTTAATATAATTATATAATATTATTAATTATGATTCCAAATATGGAATTAATTTTTAAAAATTCAATTAACAGAATCGTATGAATTTGATTTAAAATTAAACCGATGTATGCGATGAAAAATGGTTTTCCAAGGAAATTATTTTCATCGGAATAAAAAGGTTTTATATAAAAATTATACATGAAATTATTTCCAATTACATTGATTTTATTAATAAAAATATAATTTTTCTAATTTTTGTTTTAAGTCATTATTAAAAAAATGTAACTTTTAAATTTTTAAAATAAAAAGTAAGTCTTTAATAAAAATTAGTATTTTTCATTATTCATCAAAGAATTAATATTTTCATAGAATTCTCAGAAAATCACTATAAGATAATTTTGTCCCTTTGATTCTGAAATATTAAGTTCATTTTTTCAAATATATTTTGAAATATTGTATAAATTAATTATATTATTTTTTCTCAAAAATCATTAAAAAAGTTGAGAAAAATATATTTTTGAAGAATATAATGACCTTACGAAAAATAAATTTCTATTTTATAAATATTTTTTATTTATATAAAACAATTGTACTTAATATTAAATAAAAATTATTCATATTCATACCTCTAAGACTAACAGCTAGGTTATAATGGTCTTGTTTAAATATTAATATTAATGGTATATTATAGTTCATTAAAACTTAGTGTTTTCTGTAACACAAGATATTTATGAAATTAAATATATTTAGAAATCATAAAATATCAGGGTCTTACATCTTAATAAATAGATTATTCCTTATGAAGAAAATTAGACCACATCCTTTACCAGTTAAGTACTTCTACTATGGGTTATAAGAAACATAACTCTACTTTTGTCACCACCCATCCCCCAGTGCTTGTGCAATGATATACCCCAAGCCTGCCTCCTAAAGGCCAGGGGCTGGAGACTAGAGATGAAGGCATCAACTTGTAAGTGGGAGGCATTTTATTGAGTACCTGTACGCACGCACACACAACCACATCCCAAATATAGAAAAGTAAACATGCATGCCACTAAACAACCACTGAGTAGAAGTAAAAAAATTAGGTCAAATGGGCTAGAATACCAACCCAACAAAAGATTTACTGAAAAAAATGTACAGAGAAAACTATAAAAGTCATCTGTTAGAAACCCCGTCTGATGGGTAAGTGTAGAGTAGCTGTTGGAATCCGTCGAAGTACACCCCTCCTGCTTGGTCACATTAGGCACCACCGAGTCTTGGGACACCAAGTCCCCTATCAAGGCGGTGGTTGTCTGCACCAGACACAACACGTGCGGGTGAATCCCGTGAAGGGGTGAGTAACAATATACTCAGTAGGGATCCGAAAAAACAAAGGAAATATCACAAAGTAATCCACATGTCAAACCAAAAAACATAATCATGAAGCATGATCATTAAATAAGAAATATCACATCAGTTATAATTTATAGTGGGAAAGTAGGACCATTAGTCCCATCATCAGAACTTATGGGCTGCTAGAGAACTCCTCCTCAATAAGTACAGTGGGTCCGATAGGTCACACAGAAGCTGATTTCCACTAATATTGGACTGTTGTGGTACTCATCCCTGATGAGTATCGTGGGTATGTTGGGTCACATAGAAGCCACTCCCCACTATGGTAATACTAGGTCACACAGAAGTTACTTCCCACCTTGGCTATACAGTGGTACTCCTCCTGTTGAGTATCGTGGGTCTTCCAAGACACACAGAGCTACTCCCCAACATGGGCCTTCGTGGTTACACAGAAGTCACTTCCCACAGGGTTATAGTAGCTGATCGATATAGGGTCGCTTGTCAGCAATAATTAGGTCTCAGCCAACCATAGGGTTTCTGTACATAGTGCGCTTGATTTAGAGAGAATCGCTCCTCAATCCATTTATTGAATTTCAAAATCCATCAAAGTCTATATAGAGTATTCTAAAAGATTTACCTCATCATGAGGGTTACAATGCCATAACGTCTCATCAAAAAGACGCTCAGTTTGAAATATATTGGTGTTTTTTCAAAAAGGGGTTTGGGGTTCAGGTCCAGTCCGAACCAATCAGACCAACCTCAACTCAGCCAGGTATACATCTGTCCTGTTGGGCAGCAATTCCAGCCCAACCCGATAGGGCGGCCCATGTCGTGCCCAGTCTGCCATAGGAGGACCGGCCTTCTCTAGACCAGGATATGGCTGGAAGCCATCTCCCCCCCCCCTATCCATGTGTGTCATCTGTGGGGTTAGTGTCTTCATCACGGTCAGTTGATCGTGGACTTCCGGGTCTACTATGCACCGATGCGATCGGGTGGCTGCATTTCCCACCACCAGCTGCCAGCACGGATGCTGATGGATCTTTCCACACAGCTGCTTCCCGATCCAGACTCTGCCCGAGCCATCCATGGTGCTCATCTATCATGCCATTGTGGGGCACTTCCACCCACTTTTAGTTTTCGATGTTGGTGTTTGTGCACTGGTGGGTTCTTCTGCGGAACACCGGGTCTACTCTGGTCGTCCGTTATTCGCATCGCTTGTCCCTATGGCCTCTGAGGGATTCCATATTCTATTCAATGGCCTCAGATCCTCCTTGAATCCATCACTAGGATTTGTCCATGAAGAATGCAAAATAGGAGGTTCCCAGACCTTGTTTGTGTCAGCCTTCACCCTCCACATTAGAGTTTTATTAATGGCAGGTTGTTCAGATTACAGTTTCAATAGATAATAATCAATCCTCATGTAAACCCCAAGAAAATTATCCTCTTTCAAAAACACATGATTTGTGGATCAACCTGATTGTGGGTTAAACCACATTAATTGTTTTAAAATAAGAATGGGGAAAAATTAACACAATTAAACCCCTACCTTAATGCAGTTTGACATTAAATCAGTCTAGCCACAAAGATTCAAGTGGTCAAAGGTGTTCTCCATTCAGTGGTCTCTTTCATCAAGATGTTTCGATGTTTTAAACAATCCACCAGTGTTCGACGTTCATAGTTGGAGATAGTTCTCTCTATGATTTCATTAGAGAAATTCCACCCTTTGATTATCAACTCTCCAATGCATTAGCCCATTAAAATAAAAAATGTCACAGCATTTCTGTTATGCTATGATGTCGTGTCGTTACGATGTTTCATTTATGAAACATCATACCTATTATGCATTAATTAATGCATCGTTATGCTGCACAAAAATAAGCCATTAATGAGCTTCATTTAATGTGCCTCATTACTTCCCCCCCCCCACACCGCCACCCACCGCTCAATGGTGAGAAAGGAAAATTAAAATAACTTTTTTATGTTATTTTATTATTTTCTGACAATTATGAAAACAATCTTTTCTATTCAACCCTTTCTGGTCAAATTTAAGATTTTTCTAGGTGAATCCTTCCATTTTGAGTTCAATGGTGCTCTTGGATTTTTTATCTGGTCACTAGTTTAACAATTAAAAAAAACTTTCTCTCATGTTTACTTAAATGAACTTAAAGAAAGTTCAAAATTCTAATTTGGGCTCATCGGGCCTCCGAATAAAGTGTCATCAAAGTGTTTAGACTTGGAATAATTCCATATAATTTTAAAAAAAATACATGGAATTTTTGGGACATTACATTACTCCCACCTTTTAGGGATTCATGTCCTCATAAGCCAAAACAAGTTTAAATGAACAAATGGGGGTACTGAGATAGAATTTTATCCTCCCGCTCTCATATGCTCTCCTAGAGGTTCCTATGTTTCCACCGAACATGCACTAGAGGAATCGACTATCCATGAAGGTCCCACTCATGTTGATCCTCTATCTCCAATGGGAACTCCGCAAATGTCTCCCCATCATCAATTTCCATCTCACCACAGTCGATGACGTGTGATGGATCATACGCACCTCAACTGCGACACATGAAAAACATTGTGCACTCGGGGAATCTGTGGGGTAAGAGTTAGGAGGTACCCAACCTCGCCAACTCTGCTATGAATCTAGAAAGGTCTGATGAAACTCGTAGATAACTTGTCGCACCGGAAAAATCTCTGCAAATCCCATCGGGTGAGACCCAAAGGAAAACATGGTCTCCCTCCTCAAACTCCAAGGGTATCAATATCCTGTCATCATATGATTTCATATTCCTATGTATAGTCCTCATCCACTCTTGGATGATCTTCACCTTCATAGTGGTATCACATACCAACACTAGACCTATTAGTGTTGACTCCCTTGGGACTATCCAACATATAAGTGATCTGCATGGCCACCCATACAAGGACTTAAATGGTGTCATGCCAATGGTGGAGTGATAGGTATTGTTTTATGAAAACTCCACTAGTGGTAGGTGGCCCTCCAAACTATGACTAAAATCAAGGATGCAAGCAAGAAGCATATCCTCCAAGGTCTGTATAGTCTTCTCCTTCTAATTGTATGTTTGAGTGTGAAAGGTTGTGATCAAGAACAACTGAGTCTCAAATGCCTCCTACAATCCTTATCACAACTGAGATGTAAAGCATGCATTAAGGTCTGTGACGATTATCGAAACCACCCCATGTAGCTGCACTATCACATGGACTTAGAGGCATCCCAATCCCTCTACCTATCACTACTCCCAGATGGGTAGAAAGTGAGGTAACTTGGTGAGTCGATCAATGATCACTCAGATATAATTGTGTCCATTGAACATGTGTGGTAACCCTTTCACAAAGTCCATAGAGATACCATCCCATTTCCACCCGGGTACCTCAAGTAGTTGGGCCATGCCTAGTGGAACTTGATGCTTAGCCTTCACTTGCTGACAAGTGAGGCATCGTGAAATAAACTCTCCCACTTTTGTTTCATCCCTGGCCACCAGCACTGACGTCGGAGGTCCTGGTACATCTTCTCCACACTAGGATGTACCCCCAAAGGGGATGTATGGAACTCCCTCAACACATACTCCCAAAACATCACTATACTACAGTGTAGACTCTGAAAAAGAAGATGTGCTCCCCAGCTATAAAAAATCCATCAGGAGCCTGTCCTGAGGATAACTGAGAACATCGGGCCCTGAAGTCAACATCAACAAGTTGTTCCTCCCTGATTCGATGTAAGAGTAAGGGAGTAACATTAATTTACTGAAGGTAAGCTACTCCATCATCATCCACATAGGATATTTTCATCATGGATAACTACTTCGTCACCTCACTCAATAGTTGTAGACCTAAACTCCTGCTGAGTGCTTCTGCCACCATGTTCACCTTTCTAGGAGTATATACTCTCTCTAATTCATAGTCCTAGAAAAACAACATTCATTTCCATTATCTCAATTTAAGGTCCTTCTTTGAGAATATATACCTAAGACTCTTGTTTTCGGATTAGATAGTAAATTGTTCACCCATCAAGTATTGTTTACACATCTTCAAGGAAAAACCACCACTACTAACTCCAGGTCATGGGTCTCATAGTTCTGCTCATGTTGCCTCAACTACCATGACCCGTACACGATCACTGATCACTCCTACATCAGGAAACAATCCATTATCATCCCTAATACATCATATAAGACTACATGACCAATTCCCTCATCTGATAGTCTCATTATGGGGGCACTTCTCAATCTCTACCCCATCTTCTAGAAACTCTACTGGAACTTCACCATCCACATGAAGGGTTGTCCATTATTTTTCAAATCTAAAAAGGGTTCTTCTACTCTAGAAAATTCAGGAATGAACCTATAGTTGTATCCATACAACCCCAAGAAACTCTACAGCTCAGTCACGCTCCTTGGTGTCTCCCAAGAAAGCACTGCCTCTATCATTGTTGGATCCACTGAAAGTCCAGCCTCCAAGATGACGTGTCCTAGAAAGTGGACATCCTGAATCTAGAAATGACACTTAAAAAGCTTACTATAATGATGGTGCTCTTCGAGTTTATCTAGGACTATCCATAGGTGTGTAGCGTTCTCCTCCTCCAATTTTGAGTAGACAAATATTTCATTAATCAAGTCCACCACAAAATGATTGAGATAAGGCTGGAACATCCTGTTCATGGGTCCCATGAACACTGATGTGGAATTTTTCACACCAAAAGGAATCACCAAAAACTCATAGTGGTTATACCAGAATATAAAGGCAGTCTTCGGTGTGTCCTCATCCCGTACCCAATGCTGATGATAGCCTAATCTGAGGTCTATCTTCGAGAACCACCTCGCTCGCTCCAGCTAATCGAAGAAGACATCAATTCTTGGAAGTGGATACTTGTTCTTCACAGTCACTAGGTTCAGGCACCAGAATTCCACTCATATCCTCAAGCTCCCATATGGATTCTTGGAAAACAACATTGGGGCTACCCATGGTGAAATGTTGGGCCTCACGAGTCCCTTCTATTGTAAGTCCTCAAACTATACCCTCAATTCACAAATCTTCATGGGAGCCATCAGATATACCATTGTGGATATCAATGTCGTCATTGGGTACATGTTGATGCCAAAGCCTACCTCCCTATGAGGAGGTAGTCCCAAAACATCCTCAATAAAGACATCCTTATACTCTTCCACCACTATAAGAAATCTTGGACTCCTCTCATCCACCACAACAAGGGTGAGGCTAGCCAATTATTGAGTGATCAGCTACACCCTCCTTCGAGAAAGTATGTCTTGTGCCGCCAAAGTTTTCTTCTTACTAGTGAATGAAAACCTAGTCCCAACCTCATGGACACACCGCACTTTGTTCCTAATATATTCGATCTATGAATGGACTATAGATAACTAGTTAATACACAAGATTATGTCGTAAGTACTTGATGCAGCTACTATGAGATCCTAGGTGAAGCTCTCACCTCCTAGAGTAAGCTCACACTACCATCAATAGTGTGTAATCATTGAATCCCCTCCCGTAGGGGTATATAATCATAAGGATCAAGCAAACAACCCCACTAGAATCATTGAGCCCCAAATCAGATTTATGTCAAGGAAAGAGTGAATGGAACCTGGGTCTATAAGAACTGCATCTAATGTGGAGAATACATAGATCATACCTCTAATCATCTCTAGAGCATTGTGGTCATAGGCCTCCATCGCCTGAAGTTGGCCTCACCCTTGTCTGTCAGCTCCCCGAGCCCATGGTGGACCACTTGGGGTTGGTGGTTGTACCACCTCGAACCTTTATCCACTGTCTGCCACTCAGCCTACTCCCCATCCACGTTTTCCGCCCTACGGGCCTCCTCACTCGAACCTCTACCTCTACCTTGGCGATCCCTTGATCATATTCTAATAATCGGTGTGGCATCTCGGAAAATCAGGAGACATGTGTCTCTTCCCACCGCACGTGAAGCACTACTTGGTTCCCTACTGACTCCATCTACTCATGGAGCCCTGAACTATCGACCTCGAGTCCAGGGGTCGTCCCCTAAAAGATTTGACCTGCTTAGTCCCCTATGTCAACTACATGTTGCTCACTACTGAATACTCTACCGCTTGATGTCTGCTAGTGGCTTTGGATATTAGATCATGTTATTCTAATAATATCTCCACAAGAAGGGATCTCTCTAGAACCCCAGCATGATTGGGGATACTAAGAGACACCATGGACACCCTGATCTTCTGTATGAGTCTCTGCTAAAAGGTTTATGCCTTGAAGAAAGGGTTACACACCATGTATGTGGAGTAGTGAGAGAGATCTATAAACCTCACTGAGTACTCATCCACTGACATACTTCCCTACTATAGGTGAATCATCTTTTGTAAGTGCACTAAGCGCAAGGTGGTGGGAAATAACTCCTCTAGAAAAAGCTTCTCGAAGTCAGCGCAAGATAGGGTCGCCTCATCATGAGTCTGAATCATCAGACTCCACCATCTCTTTTACAAGCCCTAAAGAAGGCTCGCAGCTAATATCACCCTATGGTTGAGTGGTGTCCTCACTATGTGGAAGACCTGCTTCACCACCTCTTTCCAGTAATCAATGGCCTGAGGATCTGTCTCTCCCATGAACCTGAGAGGTCTCTATCTCTAGAACTCATTCAAGGCACTGAGCCTCTGTGCGTCCTCTACAGGTAACACCGGTAGTAACTTCTAGTCAATGTGTGGTGGTAACACTGGTACACCACGAGGTGGGGCAATCTCTAGAACTGGTCCTTGAACTGACAGATCATAACTATGTGGGTCTTCCTCACGGTCATGCATTGGAATCCTAGTCGGTCTCCTACATAGAGGCATCCTGATACAGATCTAGATGTACAGTGGTCAATAGATTATACCTGGTGGGATGACACTAATTCAATAATAACATGAGGATGCACACAATTTCTATATGATGCATGAAACCAATGTTTTTTATGTATGGAGCCAAAAAGAAGAATTCGAGGTCTTGGTGTATGGATACATCAGCCTCTGCACCAACACTGTACTACCTGAATCTGAAAGTCAAACTTAAAACATTTAACATTGTTTACCAAACATAAAAAAACATACTCCTAGTCTTTGAGGTATAACTGACCACCTCTAATACCACTTTTCATGACCAGTCCCCATGGTCATGTGTCGTGACATAGCCCAAGACCGCCTCCCGAAGGCCAGGGCTTGGCGACTAGTGCTGACGGTGTCAACTAGAAAATGGGAGTCATTTGGCTGCATACTTGTATGCATGCACACATGACCACATCCTAAATCTCAAAAAGTAAACATGCATGCAACTAAACAACCACTAATTAAAAGTACAAACTATAGGTCAAATTGGCCAGAATACAAACCCAACAAAAGATAAACTGAAAATAAGAAATTATAAGGAAAACTATAAAATCCACCCACTAGAAACCCCACCTTATGGGTAAGTGTATAGTAGCTGTTAGAATCTATATAATTACGCCCCGCTTGCCTAGTATCACCGGTCACCACCAAGTCATGTGCCACCAAGTCCTTCGTCATGATGGTGGCCTTCATCACTAGACACAACATGTGCGGGAGAAGACTGTGCAAGGGTGAGTAACAATATAATCAGTATGGAACCCAAAACACAAATAAAATATCACAAAGCAATACACATAGCATTCCATGATGCATGATCATGAATCATGATCACAACACAAGACAGCTCACACCAAGTATAATTTAGATTACGAAAGTATGACAATTAGTCACATCATCGAACACCATGGGCTTCTGGAGAACTCCTTTTCAATCAATACATTGGTTCATTCAGGTCACACAGAATCCAATTCCAACTAACTGTGGACTATTTTTCTACTCATCCCTGATGAGTACGGTGGGTATGTTGGGTCACACAGAAGCAGCTCCCCATTATGGGCATGTCAGGTTACACCGAAGTCGCTTCCCACCTTGGCCATACTAAGGTACTCTTCCTATCAAGTATCGTGGGTCTTCCAGGTCAAACAGATTCACTCCCCACCATGGTCTTGTTGGTTAACATAGAAGCCACTTCCCAGTGGGCCATAGTAGCTTATCCACATTGGGTCCCTTGTCATCAATCTTTAGATCTCAGCGAACTGTAGGGTTTCTGCATGTAGTGTGCTTGATTCCAGTGGAACCGACCCTCAATCCATTTATTGTATTTCAATTTCGATGAAAGTATCTATAAAGTATGCCAAAAGATCTACCTCATCATGAGGGTTCCAACTTCACAACAGCTCATCCAAAAGATGCCTGGTTTGAAAGATATTGATGTTTTTTCAAAAATTGGCCAGTTTGGTTTGGGTCTGGTCTGACCCAGTCGGACTAACATGACCCAACCTAGATTGGGGTCCACCAACCTGACCTGGGTCTGCCAACATGACCCGTACATGGATCGGGCTTGGTCTCACCATGTCCAACCCATACGGCCATGGGTCCAGCCCAACCCGATGGGGCGGGTCTATCCCGCTGGGGCAGGTCCATCCTGCTGGGGCGGGTTTGACCCGCTCGACAACCCGCACCCTACCCCATCTGCCATAGGCAGACCATCCTTCTCTAAGTTGGGACTTAGTTGGAAGCTGTGTCCCCCCATGTAGGTCATCCTCGAGGCCAGTGCCTTCGCCGGAACCAGTTGACCGCATCCTACAGCGTCTATCGTGCACCGAAACGGAGGTGTGGCTACATTCGCCCACTGCTTGCCACTAGAATAGAGGTCGGTGGATCATTCTGAACATCCATGTCCTGATCCATCCACGGATCTCTTCTAGTGTTCTTTTCTGATGCACTGCCACCGACCCATGGCCACCGCTAGTGTTGGCGTGCCGACGGGTTCTTCCACGGACCACCAAGTCTTATTTGATGGTCTATTCTTCATGATGCTTTTGACTATGTCCTATAAGGGATTCCCTCTTCACTGCAATGGATTTAGATCCTCCATGACACAATTTTGAGGATGTGTCCAAGAAGAACTCACAAGAGGAGGGGCTCGAGCCTTGTTTTTCTTGTCACATGCCCTCTATAGTAGAGTTTTAAAAATAGAATGAGGTTGGGATTACTGTTCAAACAGATAATAATCAATCCCAGTGACAACCCCCAAGAAAAACACCCTCCCAAAAAACAAACGATCCACAAATCAACCTATTTGTGGTTTGATCTGCATATGTTGTTTTAGAATAATAATGGGGAAAACATAAAACAATTAAACCCCTACCTTGAAATAGTTCGACATTGAAGTGATTCTCCCGCGAAGATTCAAGAAGTTAAAGGCATTCATCACTCATGGGTCCCATTATTCAATATGCATCGAAGTAATTAATGATCCATTGGAAATCGTCATTCTTCATTGGAGAAATTTCTTTCCATCAGTTCTTCTAGAAATTATACCCTTTCATTCTCAACTCTCCAACACGTTTACCCATTAAAAGAAAACCCATCGCAGCATTTATGTTACACTATTATGTCATTACGTTGTTTCAATCATGAAACATCATATCTATTACGCTTCAATTAATGTGTTGTTACACTGTACAAAAACAATCCATTAATGAGATTCATTTAATGTGCCTCATTGCCTCACCGCAGTGCCACTATCCACCACCCAATGGTGAGAATAGAGCAATAATATAACTTTTATATTATTTAATTATTTTCCAAAAAGTATGAAAACTATCTTTTCTTATCGACCCTCTTTAGTCAAAGTTAAGTCCTTTCTAGGAAAATCTCATCATTCTGAGTTTAATGGTGCCCTCAAATTTTTTATCTGAGAACTAGTTTAAAAGTCATAAAAAAAATCAATCGCACATTTACTTGAATGAAATTAAAGATTGTTCAAGATTCTATTTCAGGCTCACCAGGACTCAAAATAAAGTGTCTTCAAAGTTTCTGGCCTGGGAATAATTTTATATAATTTAAAAAGAATTACACAAAATTTATGGGACATTACAATTCTTCTCCTATTGATACATGCAGTAATGTGAAATGATGATCTTGTGGAACATAATTTAAGATCTCCAAATGAAAATACATCAGATCACTATGGTTAAAACCAACACATTGATAGGAAAAATAATAATGAAATCATCTATTCCATTCCCCTAGAACTACTAAGTTGAACATGACAGATACAAAAACATATTGATATCGGGTGAATGGCGTCAGAGAATGATTATGTTATATCTCTTTGGGACTCTCTAAAATCTTCTGCTTAAATTATATGATAATTTTATTCCTATGAATATTAATGAAATAATCTTATGGCCTTGCCTCAATAGCCTCCACATTGTTCTACTACCAAAGTGGATATTCATCCACGTGTGACTCAAGTAAATATACCTCAACAAAACTCAACAGACACCTATGTGCTTGATTCCCCTAAAAGTGTGATGAACTTTCTCTCAGATACTCCCACTATATCTGAAATATTTTATCATTATCACTCCTTCAGTAGACTCAATCTCATCATTTCCCTTTCATTAATTTCCAAATTTAAAATATAGAGCTTCATGTGACTTTTCAATATGCATATGTTTACCTTTAAAACATGTTGAATGCACCCATATATAGCTCATTCACTTCCATTGGTACCATTATGTAACATAATTTGAGCTCGTTTAACATTTGAGAGATATCTCACTACCTTCATGTTCAAATTATAAAATATACTTAACATTTTAATAAAATGTATTATGGGAAAACTATCCCCCAGAATCACACGTCGTCTCAGTTCCTAGCTCTTAAAGTATTCCTATAATTATTTCAAAGTCTTGCAAGGAAAAAACTAGGTCCATAAATCATTCCAACATTCAATATTTTCATCCCTGAAAAAGACAACTAAGGAAAAAATGTAGGATATTGATCCTTCTCTTGGATCTTCCGCACTCAGGGACCCTCATGCATATTTTTGTGCTACCACAGCACGTGAACCAAGGGGGTGACCCATCCTTGTAAGTCCATCTCCTATCAATGACGTTCATAGGATCATGCAAGTATATCCTTAGCACTGACACGTAGAAAATGTTGTGGACCTACTCCCGCTGTGGGGGTAGGGAAATGTGATAGGAAACCTCACCAACCAACTACACGATCTAAAATGGCCTAATGAAACATGGGTAATAGATTGCCGCCCTGGATGAAACTCGGCATCCTATGTTGTGACTGGAATCACAGTTTGTACCTGGAATAAGGTCATGTGGTTCCCTCCTTTAGAATATCCATCTATTGGAACACCTAAAACTCCCCACACTAGGTGAGCCTTGGACTACCTACTATGGGAATCTTCTATAAGATTTCCTTTTCTAGAGTATAGACAATCTCAAAGTTATAGTCCTGAAAAAAAAATTAACCAGCAATGCTACCTTAGGTTCAAATAACTCTGGATGAAGGCATACCTGAAACTCTGGTGGTCTGAACAAATATCAAAGTGACCCCAGAAGGTAGTTTCTTTACATTCCCAAATAGAATACAACTGCTGTTAGCACAAGGTATTGGGTTGTATGGTCCTATCCAAGGGGTCTCCATCACCTCAACTTGTACTTGATAACTGTTGTGCCATGGTTGATTTTGAGAATGAAAATCTACTAACGAACAGGGTAGGTGAGTAAACTCATCTAGACATAAGAATTTAGACATAGAATTCACATGGCATAACCCTTGAATCTTAGAATCTCATGGAAGGAGAGTAATCCCCAAACTAGGAACTCATTCAAAGCCACTAGTGGTATTCTAAACAAAAGGCGGTAAACCAAAAAAACTCTACTATAAATGCCAGGACCTACACCGACACTCCACTACACAACCCTTCCAAAACTCACAAGTCATAGGGACTCTTCCACCTCACCTAGATACTATCCAATTTTGGTGGCACTAACTCATCCTCACGGTTTTTCTCATGCCATTAACACACATCTCGGTGGGGGAAGGACCCCTATTCATCATACATTCAAATCGAAATCAAACCAAAATGACACCCCACATCTCCCATGAAACTCCTTGAGCAAGAAATAGTGAGAAAATAGTATCTCACATAGTGCCTAATAATTTCTAAAAAAATTAGATAAGAAATAGGGCATACCTCTTATCGTGTCTTGTGTTGTAGGATCATAGACATCCAAATCTTGTGGTTGTTTGCAGCCCCAACTTCCTACTTCCTAAGCCCAACATGGACCTCTTGGTGGTGGTCGTGGTGGAAGGACCTCTTAATGCCATCTCCCACATCCAGCTCATCCAACTCCTCTACCGGCACCACCTCCCTGGGGACCACCCTACACCCTAGAATATCCCCAGTCACAGCACCGCCTCTAGCGTAGTGGTCCACCTGCTATCTAACTAGGGTTCTCCGTATGTTTGGTTGAGCAGTCTCATGCCATGTGACCTCTTCCATCACAAGCATAACACCAGCCCTCCCCAAGATTTCCCCACTCTCTGTTCAACCTCATCCCTATACAACTATGTGCCTGAGACCGATTATAGAGAGGCCTATTACGTCGATATCTTATCATCTGACTCTTTTTATATACGACAGACATCTCAGATCTATTGTGACCACTTTTACAACTAGTTGTATGGTGTCCCTCTGATAGAAATATCTTTTCCCTAGTGCCTGCTCTAGCACCCCCGAATGGGTCGGGGTGTACAAGGGTACTATGATAGCATGGATCTCTCATGGAGTCCCTAATCAAACTTATGTGCTCAGAAGTATTAGTCACTGGTCATGTCTAAAGAGTATCGAGTTAGGTCTATGAACCTAGACAATTACTCAGCCACTGTCATCCCTCCCTGGTAAAACTATAGGACATCCTAAATTAAAATGGGGAATAAGCGAGAGGGGTAGTACTCCTCACGAAAATATTTTGGAAGTGAAACCATGAGAGTATTGACTCATCGAGTATCTAAGTAACTAGGCTCCACCAATGGCCAGCTGCTCCATGGAAAATATTAGATGCCAAAGAAAACATCTCATCTTTCAATGTCCATGAAAGCCTAATGATTCGTACTATTGACTATACCAAAACCTCTACTGTCTAAGGTTTTGGCACACCATGAATCATTAGTGGTCTCGGGTGCTGGAACTCATGGAGTGAACTCAACCTACGCATGTCCTCAGCCTTCCCTTCTGGGTATGTCTGCTGCTCAATGGTTGGAGGTGCTGCTACCTACCCACCTGGAGGAAGGGGATCACATGATGGATCCTAAACTGAGGTATTGTCTCTCATAGGGTTGTTATCCTGATCTGGTGCTGGTATCCTAGCTGGATGTCATCATAGATGCATCCTGAATGTTATCAAGGATTACTATGGTCAGATGATCATATATATATATATATATATATATATCAGAAATAATGAGGAGTTGACATAAGAAGGACGGTCAAAGATTCAATCATGTATGATGCATGTACCAATGTTCCCTACAACAAGTGTCTCAGGGTGTTGAGTTGACAAGTGGTTAATCAGGGTCTTAGTGAATGGATACCTTAGCGGCCCATACCATCATTGGACTCTCTAAACTGAGATCCACTCTCAATACACTTTGACACTATTTCTCAAAACCAAACGAAGACCTTTTTAGGGAAACGTCCAAACAATATACCAAGGTTCAAACCACCTTTTATACCACTTTTTCAAAACATGACCCATTCTGGGTCGTGAGATGAAACTACCCCAAGCCAACCTCCATAGGCCAGGGGTGGCGACAAGTGTCGAAGGCACAATAAACTCAAGTAGACCATTACCTATGAACCTGTACACACACACACAATCAAACCAATGAAAACGTATAAATGGAAAGTAAAACAAGAAACAGAATTTTTATATATAACCCACAAACAAGAATTGGCATCTAAACAGTACATGTACAGGTACTGTAAAGTAAACTGAAAAAAAATAAAGGGTAAAAATACATGCCATACAAAAAAGTGCCACAACTTGGCAGTAAGTGAAAAGTAAAGTATCTGAGAGAGCCCTACTTCTGGATCCCAATCTTTGACCATGGTATCTGTTCCAAACACACGTATCCCTAAGCTCCTATTATTTCAAGATCAACATGTTTTTTTTATAAGGCACAACATGTGTGGGAAAACCCCATGTAGGGGTTGGTATAAAAATACTTAGTAGGATGACCCAAAAACAAGAATATGGAGCCGTAATAGATACTTTGATGAGGAAAGTAGAAGATAGGACAACGTATTGTAAAAGGAGTATAACTCAATCCAATAAGAGAGTGAATTAATCTCATTGAAACCCAAGCATCTAGAAATGGGGAGAATATGAACTTCTCATTTACTATTCGCTACCTATAGTAGGATAGTAGACTCATCCAACCATGAGAAGCTATACATAGAAATAAAGTGGAATACCCCGTATGTATTTGCCTCTCCTAGAAGGAGAGTAACCAAAACACAAAGTGTGGGTACTTAAAATAGGATATATATATATATGTGTGTGTGTGTGTGTGTGTGTGTGTGTGCGCGCGCTCAGTCAATGAAAACCAAACAAGAGAGTAAGAAGATCTTCATCTCATAGTTTAACTGAAGAATAAGAGTAGCCAATAGTTCAGAGGAATCCATCATCGATTCCCAACATCCCACACATCTTCCTTGAACATGAAATTAAAAGGGACTCAATCACCACAGCTTGATACTATCCATTTTGGGCAGCACTATCTCACCTTCACAGTTTTAGGTTGCGTCACATGGACACGTATCAATGGGGAAAGTGTACCTATTTCTTGAGATTCCAAGGATACATCAAAGAACATATCGCCACTATTCTCCATAGTCAATAGGTCATGACTTAATGTGAGGACCCATGCCCAACCTAGCTAGAGGGTTCCACTCTAGTCATCAGTTATGCGTGCCATAGTACATCTTGGGGGACCTTCACTCAGAAGTCAACAGGGACCCACTACCCAACCTCGCTGAAGGGTAATCCACTGGAGGCTACTGCCCAGCAAGTTTCCTTGATGGGACCCACTACCCTAACGCACTGGAGGGTAAGCCTAGAACTGCCATCAGGGACCCACTCCCAGCCCAGTTGGAGGGTAAACCCGGAACTTCTATAATCATTGTTGTTGGATGGTACCTCTCAGAAAACATCTAGGAACTAAATAGGCCATCCCTACTAGATGGTACCTCTCTAAAAGCATTGAGGAACTACACTGTCCATCCTTGCTAGATGATACATCTTGAAAAGTATCAAGAAACTACATTGTTAATCCTTGTTGGATGGTACCACTTGAAAAGCATCAAGGAACTACACTTTTCATCCCTGATGGATGGTACCTCTACACAATCTAAACCATAACATTCACATTTCATCACATAAATTGGTACACTATGTGAATGCGGACCACATGATTTGTGACCCCTCTTTATTACATGGTCGTGTGTCTAACCATTCTTGGGTACATAACTGGGATCAAGCACCCCTAGGAATGTCAGTGTATTCCTGATGTACATGGAATATCTATCCAAAAACAATAATTAGTTCACAAAATTCATTTTTGACCTGAAGGTTAAAAATGTAATTCACTAACATGCCTCCTCAAATAGACCTAGAACATCTGATCGCATCTCTTCATACATATTCTTCACTCTCACAAGAGTCAATATTGACCTAAACTCTAGGTTCTCTTCAAATACAATAAAAGGATCTTCCACTGAAATTCCTTTCATATTGACACAATTAATTATATCAAGATTATGGCTTTGCAAATCCAAAGGAATCATACAGTTTCAATACTTGCAGAAAAATGCACAAGATCGACTATCTATTTTCCCCAATCAGACATTCGATGGAAAAGTCATATGTCACTAGATTTCACTCGAATGGAATCCTTTGGCGACCATTCCTCAATCTGGAAATAAAATATTCGGATCTTGTCATTGCGATCCTCATGGAAAAACACATGGTATTGACTATTCATTTGTCCAAATCAGGCTCCCAGTGAAAAAATCACATTTCATTATAAGATAACCAAATAGAGATTAGTCGATTCCATGGCTTGATCTCAATTTAAATTCCCGATATTGGTCTCAAAAAGGCCACCTCAATGTTAGGATCACAATGTCGCTGATGGCTCGCAAATTTGATGTCATATGGAAGAGTTGCAATAGATGAAAGATTACGCAATATTACTATTATTATTATTATTATTATTATTGGGTGTTTCATGTACCCAAACCATGAACCAGAATTAAATATCCAAAATTATTTTCTAATCAACCATCTTAAAGATAGGGTCACATTGTCACTAACAGCACATCTATCAGATGTCACACATAAGAGTTATAGCAGTTTAATGATTTAATAATATTACTAAATCTAATGTTTCACGAGCATTTCATGGGCCCAGACCTCAAGTTAGAGAAAATTATCTTGAATGGTCTAAAAATAATGATATCATTGACAGGTTCACACCACTACTAACGTCACGTCAATCAGACGTCGGGCGGGGGATTATAAAAATTATTATTATTATTATTATTATTATTATTATTATTATTATTATTATTATTATTATTATTATTATTATTATTATTATTATTAGTATTAGTATTATTATTATTATTATTATTATTATATTTTTTTATTCTTATTTTCCCCCTGGGGTTTCCCCCTCCCCCTGTTTTCTATGTGGGTTATCGCCCTTGTGCACCCTGGTCGTCGGCCTCTGTTGCTCTCGGCAGTATGCCCCCGACCACCTCCTTACGCTGATGCCCATCTAGATTTAATCTACACAAGGACACCTAATGTGCACTCTCTCTCTGTTGATAGCCACTCCAACCACCACCGGACATGATTCTTCCTTGCTGAACCCCCTTGCAGTGCTTGGTCGTGCCACCGCGGACCATCTGCACCCCCTTCTTACGCCACCACAGACCACCCTCCACCGAATCTGGTCCCAATAGACCCGCATGGACCAAATCCACCTTCCTCTTTCAATTTAACCACTAATTCAACTCTATGAGAAGATACAATCACAGATCTATAACCATTAGACCCTAATCTACACAGATCTATGCCTTTCTCAATGATCTGTTGTTGTTTCGATGCGACAAAAAAGTAAACGATGAAGAATATGGGAAGAACAAATAAAAAATTGGAGAAACAAATGAGATCAAAGTATAAATTGATGGTCATGTTAGTTTTTACATATAATCACATGTTCAAGAACAAAGAAATCGATAATTAACACAAATTTATGATACAATAATTTGAAGGTGGGGATGTAGAATTCAAAGGAAACAAAATCCTACCTTGATTAAATCTATTCGTTGTTACCAACATGTTCTCCTTGATTACGTTGTAATCTGCAAAATATTTTCTTCTAATTATTCAAGGGAGGGTGGAGGAGTCATCATTGGTGGAGGTGGAATTAGAGGCCAACCCTAATGAAATTTCATAAACCCAAATTTATAGGATTTTATTAGGGTTTTTATAAACCTCTTAATCGTATCCGCCAATAGTTGCGGAATCCGAACATCCTATGCGCTCTTATTTTATGTCTCACTTAGAGTTAACATGACATTAAAAACTCAATGGTGGTCTCATATTTCCAATCTGATACTCCGTTCAAAATTTATTTGATATGACATCCAAAATAAATTTATTTATTTATTTTCAAAAATTCCCTTGATAGCTTTTTCCACAGAAGGTCTGCGCCCACAAAAGTAATATTATACCTATGGTAAATGGAATATCTCGACTCAACTGTGGCCTCATATTATGATCTGAGATAATATTTGAGATATATATCCCTTTCATCACATGCATAGTATAAAATATGCATAATATTTTTATAATATTTATTTCGGACACACCGGCCCTCAAAATCGCACGTCGTCTTAGCACCTAGCTCTATAAATATTCCTAGAATTATTTCAAAGTCATAAAAGAAAAAAAACAGTTATCTGTAGTTCCAATATGTTATTTTATATTTAACATAAAATACATTATTTCCCATTTACCATGGTCGTAAAAATTATGAAGGTTACGATTCATTTTTTCCAAAAATAAAAAGGGAACTATTTTAAAAATTAAACCAACTTATTGAAAATATTTATTCTATTTTTAAAAATTCAAAACACATAAGTTATATAATTTAACCAATTAAATGAAATAAAAAGTAGTTTTTCACTTCAATTCCCTATTGAAATATAAAATGTTTTTATACTAAATTCAAGTGTAAAAGCTATTTCAAATAATAAAATTGAATTATTTTACATCAAAAGTAAATAATTACATTTTAAAACTAATAAAATAAATAATTTTACTTTTCAAATACTTTAAAATAAAATATAATTTTTGTGAGGACCTGACGCTCGAATACCCGGAATCGGTGCATTGAATCATGATGTGTAATTTTTTAACAAAAACATGCAGTGATAAATTACACATCATGTCCTATAAAGAGGATCTAATTCAGTTCAGGTTCTATCAAGATTCTTCAGCTGAAAACTGATACCTGAAAATTTTATTTCAAAAATGTAGGGTCAGCAAAATAATTCTCATTTTGGGGTTTTATAAAACATAATAAACCAGTACAACTTTTGAAAAATTATTTTAAATTTTTCTATAAAACATTTTTAGAAATGTTGAAACACATGTATCATAACATTTCAATTGTCTAATAATTAAAAGATAATTATTCAAAGAATACTAACAAAGTTACAAGGAAACATAATTCAATTATAGGCATGCTCATACGGGGTAAGTAGTAAAATACATTCCATATGAAAATGAAAGTACAAAATTAATAATTAAGAGTTTCACATGATCATAGTTGTGCTAAAATAAAAACATTGATTTCATCCTTTACTACTGAGAAACATACATTGGCTAAAGGGTCTGTGTATTGCATAAATACTATGTCATAACTTTTACTTCTTCTGGTTCTCTTGTGCATAAGCTCTTTAACCAAGAATATTATACTGGTTGAATATTATTCTGGTTGATTAAATTTCATAGCCTTAATGAGAAAACTTCATATGTCAGACATCATAACCATATTGTCTATGCCTCGGGCTAGGACCATAAATAATCATTTTTTCAAGGCCTTTCACCAAGACCGTAGTTTGTATCATGAGACCTACTGATGCATCGAGGGGATATATAGGGCCCCACCCATCACATACTAAGTTCAATGCTTTCCTCATCTCTCTAATTCAAAGTACACATACCACTTTGATTTAGTGACTTATTTATTACTTTCATTTAAAGTGTCACATTTTATTGTTTCCGTAATTCACATTATTCAATGTGTCTCATACCACTTCGAATAATTTAATTTAACATCTCATATTATTCAAAGTGTCTCATACCACTTTGAACAATTTAATTTAACATTTCATATTATTCAAAGTGTCACATACCACATTGAACAATTTATTTTAACATTTAATATTATTCAATGTGTCTCATACCACTTTAATAAATTTAATTTAACATTTCATATTAGTTAATGTGTCCCATAACACTTTGAACATTTTATTTTAATGTTTCATATTATTCAAAGGGTCACATACCACTTTGAACAATTTAGGGTTTAATCTACATTTGGTCATAGTTGTGAAATTTCATCCTTTAACATTTACATATAGATAAAGTGAGCCATGCATTAAGAGGTTAATAACAAAACTATCAACTATATGACTTGGTCATTGAATGGTGAATATATTAAGCAGACTGTGGCATATGTGATGAAAACCAAGGTACTAAAAGAAATAAAAGTTTTGTCACATGCAATAGTAACCTTAAAATTATAAAACCTTACTAATCAAAATTCATATTATAATTTCATCGGAATGCATAATTAATTAAAGAAAAACCAAACATTTCATGTGGGGTTTTAAAATTGTAGATGCTCAAACATTAATTGATAACATGATTTTGTATAACACATCATAATTTCAAAAATAGAAAGCATGAAACTCAACCACACCCAATACCATTTAATATTTAAGAAAATAAGAAACTCATACATATGAATATAGAAGTTTCAAACCCCAAATATTATACTCATGAACAAAACACAAAAAAAATATAGTATTTGGAATATCAACACTTAGGGTTTAGTATTGTGTAAATTTATTTATACACCAGGGTATATATAAAGAGTAGTGTTTAAAAAAACTAAATATATTTTTAAAACAAATGTTTCTTATTTCCTTTACAAACCTTGGAAAATTCTAAATAAAATTAAGGAACAAAGTTTATGTGTACACATATGTTTTTACATATCCGAAAATAAATCATGTATAAAAGGGGTTAAACCAAAAATCCATTGACACCCACAAAACATTAACATATTAGAAACATTAATTAACTAGATTCTATAAAACTATAAATCACAAAATAAAATTAAAAGGTTTATATAACATATAAAACTTATATGTATAACTGAGTTCATACCAAAATTAGTTTTCACCTCCATGTTTTTAACCCCTTAGAAGTATTACTTAACCAAGTGTGTGTAAAATACAGATTAATTACAAAAGTTTGTTTATGAAACACATTCACACATTTCTTAAAAAATGTAAATACATTTTTTATTATGTATTTATATATGCTTATACCCTTATGGAGCCTCGAAATCACACACCCTTGCATGTTAAGGGGGTTTAGATATTCATGTAGGGCAATGGTATTGCCATTAGAAAAAAGATGGTGGTTCACACTCTTAACCGTACATACATATATACAATTAACCATATATATATATATATATATATATATGTATGTACGTATGTATTTATATATGTGTTTGTGTGTATTTATATAAATAAAAAGTACATAATCCAGTTTTACATGTATAAAATACATCCTTATGTTCATAAAACCTATTGAACTCAAAAACAGAAGACTTAGGGTCTGCCTATGAGAATATTTAAACTAAATTATAAGGTTACATATAAATTTGTATGAGTATACATATATATATATACCGTCAAATAACAAGGACAATGCAACTTAAATCCCTTACCTTAGTTTGAGGAGGAGGAGTGGCTTTGGAAGACACATGGGAGCCTACTAGGGTTTGTTGGAATCTTGAGTGGGGAAGAATTACGGGTTTCTTAGTGTGAAACCAGGTTTTTTATAATCTATAAAATGTATAAAATATATAGGATATTTTAAAAGGTATTACTGGAGAACCGAGCCCTATGCGATTAATTAAAAGTCTCGGGAAGACTTTGTGGAAACCTCGTGAGAAGAGGGGGCCAGTGGGGTCATGGGTGTGGAAATAAAAGAGAAGTGAGAGTAGGGTACTGGTCTAGAGTAGGTGTAAGAGGAGGAAGATAGTGTGGGAGAAGAAAACCAAATATTAAATAGAAGGCCATGATTTGATTTGGCCTTGATCTGATGGTTGGGGTGCATCTGTGAGATTTAAAAGGATGGGAAACTTGGATTAGATCCTAATTTTGATCGGAAGACATAGATCAATGTAGCATTTAAAAAAATGCATGTACTATCACAATTATATGGAAACAGATCTAATAGCCCACAAAAACATGAAAAATATTGTGGATTCTAGTAATTGAGGCCTAGACTGAGATTGAAGGCCCTGATCACTCGCGATATGATCCTACTGCCCAGATCCCGTTTCTCCTAAAAAACATGTTCCACATCAAATCAGAGGGAAAAAAATAAAATCTTTATAAGCCATGAGCTCCGAGCATAAGCTTATAAATCACAACACACACACAAGGGGGCCTTATACACGCCCCCCCCCCCCCCCCCCATAGGCCTCACCCTACCCATGCCTCACAATGGCCTCGCACCCACGGTGGCATGCTCTGATCCCTCATACGCTTCTGTGTGCCCTTCGGGGAAGCTATGCCCCCGCTCGGGCTGGTCGGAGATGAGGCTGAGGGCTAGGCTCAGCCACCTAGCACGAGCTGCCTCCCTTGGCCTGGCTAAAGGGTTGGCTCTAGTGGGCTTATTTTTTTAAAATAAAATCCGTATTTCAAAATTATAAAGTCATAATAAAATAAATACATTCATTTTAACTATATAAAGAATATCTTAAATTTAATAAAACGTGATTTATTTATTTAAACTTTGAAATATTAAATAATACAAATTAAATTATACCTTGTCTTAACTAAGAGTATTACTAAAATTATTTATAAACACTAACGTTTTAAAATAAAATGTTATAAATTGAAATTTAATATATCCACATGAAAAAGTTTATACTAGTATTATAGAAATCAAAAACATAGTTTGGTTTTAAGATTTAATAATGACAACATTAACAAGATATTTTAATTATTTGTAAGATGTTTAAAATACTTGTATCATTTTAAAATCACCTAAGTGTAACTCATAATATTAAACCATTTTCCTTTTAAAGATCATAATAAGAGGTTGTGTTACGTTTTCATAACTTAAAAGTTTTGAAAATCTACATTAGAAATTTTTTATTAAACCACCGAAAATACTGACAGCTATAAATAGTTGTTAGAAATCAATAGTCACAAACATCTCCAATAGTCACCCAAGGGTAATGGTCGGGTGGATGCATTATTAAACCAAGCATTAGGGTGTCCCAAATCCAAGACAATTGAAGAAGATGGTGCTTTCTATACCACTGGTGGTCAGTACAGTTTTCATGATTATTGTGGTGATGTTCTTCATTATGACTGACCTGAGAGAGATTCTTTTTTTACAAGGTCTCATTGTTGATTTTGGGGGCCTTCCAGTGGCTCTGATATAGTTCATAGTAGGTATCCTTGGTTAACATAATTTCATTTTGATCTTGTTTTAATTTAAACACTATGGTGTTTTCTATAAAAAAAAATTACTTAGTGTTTAATTTTCAAGTTTTTGTTTGGTTGACAAGAAAATTAAACAAAATAAAATCATGATATTACTATTACATCAGAAACAAGTTTTGGGGCATCACAATGTCCCCTTCTACAAAGAATTGTGTCCTCACAATTCATTTCATACAACCACACTAAAAGAAACTCCCTGACGTTTTTTACATCATCCATCATGGAGATCCCTAGGTGTGGCTAGGTAAATATCTAGGTTGGTGTTCAGTTATTCTATTTCCCTAGCCCAAACACACAATAGACAGTAAGGGTTAAACTCATGCAGTGTACATTGGTGCTTCTAAAGGGAGTCTTGAATGGTAGAGAGCTCGGAGATGTCCAATGGACAAACTCTCTAAGGACTCTTCAAACTGTCTCTTGTCTAGGGATTTTGATGACATCGACGTGGTCGTACAAACTAATGCTTAGGATTTGGTACATGTAAGTTGTGCATAGGTCCCCTTCCATGGTAGCCTCTTGAAACCTTAACCCGGCTGTGAAGTTTTGGGATTGTGTGAATCATATGGGAAGATCATCATGGTACTTTCCCCTTCACCTATACTCAGCAAGTCGAGCATTGGCTATGCGGTGGTAGATATTGGCATTCCCTTGGAAAGAGTAGAGAATGTCTGGACTGTTCAATATCCCATAAATATGTTTGAAATTTCTTCACAGTCTTGTGAATGGAAGGTATTCTTCCTCATAGGTTCTGACTATAATGTCCTACAATATATCAATAGGAAGAGATAAAATGTGGGTTTGTCCTTCCATCTGTAAATAGAAATTTTCTTTATGAAAGTCTATTCAGTGAGGCACAATAACGGAAATGGTAGAAGGAAGAATAAAAAAAAATATTTTTGTAAAATAAGTGGTACACTGCACCCAGAACTAATGGTTTCCCCAATTCTCAGTTACATGAATTCTAAAAACAATTTCAGAACACTCAATCTCCCTAAACCAAATGCAACCCGAAAAGTCTGGTTCGATCTCATGGGTGAACTTGTGGTGTCTCCAAAGTGTGACATGAGGGGTGTATAGTTGAGAGACATCAGTATGTACTTGATGTTTGTACAAAAAATGGGAGGCTTCAAATTTAGGAATTTAGAACTCCATTACATGACCATAATGTCTATAGGACAATATTTGACACATATCTGTTGCGCGGAGGTCTCCCGCTGTTGCAGCTTCTTGGAAATCCAGGAGGGACTGGATGCCTTCCATGGCAGTGAAGAATCTAAAAAGTCCTTTGTAGTAATTTCCTGATGTGTGTTGGATATGAATTAGGTTTTCCTCATAATGATGTAGTCCAAACCCACTCATCAGTGGAGTCGAAGTACACGGGGAGAGTTGGACACATCATAGAGGTGTTTGCATATCATAGGAATATGGGTGCAGTTTACAAAGCTATCATGGCTGGATATGGAAATTATGGTTTCCATAGCCTCATTATGAAGAGAAAAAAGACTGGTTTTTCCATTTTCCATTTGAAAGTTATGAAAATATCATACTTAGTAATGCTTAAGTAAATTTTTCTTTGTTCCGTTCTGGTTTTTTAGAGTTATCTAAACTGGATCCTCTTATACCAACTGTGAGGACCCAACCCCAGAATACCCAGAGCCAGTTCCTTGAATCATGATGTGTAATTTTTTAACAAAAACATGCACTAATAAATTACACATCATGTCCTATAAAAAGGATCAAATTCGGTTTAGGTTATGGGAAACCAGTCCTGTCTGTCAAGCTTCTTCAGCAGAGAACTGATACCTGAACAATTTGTTTCAAAAACGTAGGGTGAGAATAAGAATTCCCAGTAAGGGGTTTTCAAAAAACATAATAAACCAATACAACTTTTTAATCATTTGTTTAAATTTTTCTTTAAAACATTTTAAGAAATTTTAAACACATGTATCATAACATAACAATTTTCTAAGAATTAAAAGAGCCCAATTCAAAGAACACTAATAGAGTTACAAGGAAACATTATTCAATTATAGGCATTCCCATACAGGGTAAGTAGTAAAAGACATTCCATGTGAAAATGAAAGTACAAAATTAATAACTAAGATTATTACATGATCAGATTTGTTCTTAAATAAAAACTTCAATTTCATCTTTTACTACTAAGAAACACACACTGGCTAAAGGCTCTGAGTACTGCATAAATACTATGCCATAACTTTTACTTCTTATGGTTCTCTTGTGCATAAGCTCTTTAACTAGGAATATTATACCGGTCAAATATTATTCTTGTTCATTAAATTTCATATCCATAATGAGTAAAGTGCAATTGTTGGATATCATAACCATACTGTCCAGGCCTCGATCCAGGATGATAAATAATCATTTTTTCAAATCCTTTCTCCAAGACCGTAGTTTTTCTCATGATACCTACTGATGTATCGAGGGGCTACAGTGGGACCCACCCATCACATACTAAGTCCAATGAATTCCTCATCTCTCTAAATCAAAGTGCAAATACCACTTGGATTTAGTAAGTTATTTATTACTTATCATTTCAAGTGTCATATTTTCTTGTTTCCTTAATTCACACTATTCAAAGTGTCCCATACCACCTTGAATAATTTAATTTAACATTTCATATTATTTAAAGTCTCTCATACCACTTTGAACAATTTAATTTAACATTTAATATTATTCAATGTCTCCCACATCACTTTAAAAAAAGTAATTTAGTATTTCATATTATTTAAAGTTTCCTATACCACTTTGAACAATTTAATTTAAAATTTCATATTATTAAAAGTGTTATATACCACTTTGAACAATTTAATTTAACATTTCATATTATTCAAAGTGTACCATTCCACTTTGAACAATATAGTGTTTAATCCATATTTTTTCATGGTAGTTAAATTTCATCCTTTAACATTTACATATATATAAAGTGAGTCATGCATTAAGTGGTTAATAACAAAACAATAAACTATATGACTCTATCATCGAATGGTGAATATAGTAACCTGACTATGGCATATGTGATGACAACCAAGGTACTAAAATAAATACAAGTGTTTTCACATGCAATAGTAACCTTAAAATTATAAAACCTTACTAATCAAAATTCATATTGGAATTTCATCTAGATTCCTAATTCAATAAAGAAAACCAAAACATTTCATGGGGGGTTTTAATCTTGCAGATGCTCAAACATTTATTGCTAATATTCTTTTTTACAACGCATCATAATGTCAAAAATAAAAAGCATGAAACTCAACCATAACCAAAACCATTTAATATGTAAGAAAATAATTTATTCATACATATGAATATAGAAGTTTCAAACCCCAAATATAATACTCATGAACTTAACACAACAAAAGTATAGTATTTGTAATATCCACATTTAGGTTTTAGTGTTGTGAAAATTTATTTATACATGAGGGTATATATAAAGAGTAGTGTTTAAACAAAACTAAATATATTTTGAAAACACATGTTTCATATTTCCTTTGAAAACCTTAGAAAATTCTAAAGAAAATTAAGAAACAAAGTTTGTGTGTACACCTATATTTTCACATATCCTAAAATACGTCATGTATAAAAGGGGTTAAACCAAAAATCCATTGACACCCACACAACTTTAACATATTAGAAACATTAATTAACTAGAGTCCCTGAAACTCTAAATCAAAACATAAAATTAAATGGTTTATATACCATATAAAACTTATATGTATAACCGATTTCATACCACAATTAGTTTGAACCTCCAAGTTTTTAACCCCTTAGGATTATTAGTTAGCCAAGTGTGTATAAAATGAAGATTAATTACAAAAGTTTGTTTATGAAACACATTCACACATTTCTTAAAAAACATATATACATTTTTTCATTACTTAGTTATATATGTTTATACGCTTATGGAACCACTACATCACACACCCTTGCATGTTAAGGGGGTTTGGATCTTTATATAGGGCAAAGGTCTTTCCATTATAAGGATGATGGTGGTTCACACTCTTAACCGTACATAAATATATACCATTAACCATATATATAAATATATGTTTGTGTGTGTGTATTTATATATATAAAAAGTATATAATCTAGTTTTTCATGTATAAAATACATCCTTATGCCCATAAAACCTCTTGAACTCAAAAATAGAAGACTTGTGGTCAGCCTACGATAAGATTTCAACTAAATTGTAAGGTTACATATACATTTTTATGAGTATACATATATATATACCCTCAAATAACAAAGACAAGGAAACTTAAATCCCTTACCTTGGTTTGAGGAGGAGGAATAGCTCAGGAAGACTCATGGGATCCTACTGGGGTTTGCTAGAAGCTTGAGTCGGGAAGAACTGAGTGGTTCTTGGGGTGAAACCATGTTGTTTATAATCTACAATATGTATAAAATATAGTTGATATTTTAAAAGCTACTACTGGAGAATGGATCCCCATGTGATTTATTAAAAGGTTGGGGAAGACTTTGTGGAAAACGTGTGAGATGAGGGGGCAGCGGGGTCATGGGCATGGAAAACAAGGAGAAGGGAGAGTAGGGTACCGGTCTGGTGTAAGCGGAAGAGAAAGAAGATGGTTCTAGAGAAGAAAATTGTAGATTAAATGGACAGTCAGGATATGATCCAGCCTTCATCAGATGGTTGGGGTGAATCTGTGAGATTTAAAACGATGGGTGGTTTGGATTAGATCCGATTTTTGATTGGAAGACATAGATCAATGTAGATTTTTAAAAAATACTCGAACAGTCACGATTAGATCACAATAGATCAAACAGCCCAAAAAATGTGGAGGATACCGCATCTTCCAAGAATTGAGACCTAGACCAAGATAGACAGACCTGGTCACTCGCGACATGATCCTACAACCCAAATCCCGTTTTAACTTAAAAAACTTTTCCCACATCAAATTTGAGGGAAAATCCGTAGCTCTTTATAATCCATGAGCTCCAAGAATAAGCTCAAAAATCACAATACACACACAAGGGGGCCTTATACAAGCCCCCCCCCATGCCAGCCTCGGCCTACCCCAGCCTCGTCGTGCCATCACACCCACGGTAGCATGCTCTAATCCATTATGTGCTCTTGTGTGCCCTTCAGGGAAGCTATACCCTCTATTCGGTCCGGCCTGAGATGAGGCTGAGGGCTAGGCTCAGCCGCCTAGCGCGAGCTGCCTCCCTTGGCCCGGCTAAAGGGTTGACCCAAGTGGGATTATTTTTTTTAATAAAATCCATCTTTACAAATTATTAATTTATAATAAAATAAATAAATTCATTTT
Organism: Viscum album; assembly: GCA_963277665.1. Taxonomy (NCBI): domain Eukaryota; kingdom Viridiplantae; phylum Streptophyta; class Magnoliopsida; order Santalales; family Viscaceae; genus Viscum; species Viscum album. The sequence goes on from OY728158.1 coordinate 441,508,355, forward strand.
CACTATATAGATAATATCTTAAATTTTATAAAACGTGATTTTTTTATTAAAATGTTGAATAATTAATGAATACAAATTAAATTATACCTTATCTTAACTAAGAGTATTACTAAAATTATTTATAAGCACTAAAGTTTTAAAATAAAATGTTATAAAGTGAAATTTAATATATATACAAGAAAAACATTTATACTAGTATTATAGAAATCAAAAACATATTTTTTTTAAGCTTTAAGAATGAGAACATTTACAAGATATTTGAATCATTTTTAAGAAGTTTGAAATCCTCATCTCAGTTTAAAATCACCTAAGTGTAACCCATGATATTAAACCATTGTCCTTTTAAAGATCGTAATAAGAGGTTGTGTTACATTTTCATAAGATAAAAGTTTTGAAAAACTATATTAGATATTTTTTATTTAATCACTAAAAAGACTGATGGCTATAAATAGCCGTTGGAACTCAACAGTCAAAAACATCTCCAACAGTCACCCAAAGGTAATAGTTAGGTAGATTCCTTATAAAACCAAACATTAGGGTGTCCCAAACACAAGACAATTGAAGAATATGGTGCTTTCTATTCTACTGATGTTCATTATGGTTTTCTTTATTATTAAGGTGGTGTTCTTTGGTATGACTGACTTGAGGGAGCTTCTTTATTTACCAGGTCTCATCGTTGATTTCGGGGGCCTTTCAGTGCTATGATTGGGTTCTTAGTAGGTATCTTTGGTTAACATAATTTCATTTTGATCTTGTTGTAATGTAAACACTATAGTGTTTTGTTTAATATAAATACCATTATGTTTAATTTGAAAGTTTTTGTTTGGTTAACAATAAAATTAAGCAAAATAAAATCATGATATTACTATTACATGAGAAACAAGTTTTGGGGCATCAAAATATTTAATAAAAATTAGTATTTTTCACTATTATTTGAAAAAATCAATATTCTCAAGAAATTATCAAAAAAACATCTTAAGATAATTTTTACATGATAAATTAAACAATAAAATTCATTTTTAAAAATAAATTTTCTATAATTTACAAAAAATAAGTATAATAATCACCCACATAAAGAAAAAAAATTGAAGAAAACATATTTTGTGAAGAATAAAGTGGCTTTACTAAAAATATAGTACTTATTTATAAAGAATTAATTGATACCATATAAATGAGAAGTAACATTATATATTTCATAATTTGGTTAATAATATTCTTTCCCAATAATTTAACGGCCATTTATTCATGGGAACATTTAAATAATAGTATCTCTTTTTCATTAATGCTTGATGTTGTGTATATCATACACGATAAAACCTAATATTTATTTTTTTTAAAGTCTAAATATGTTATAAAAAATCTCCAATATCTATAAATTTTTTCCCAAGTACATCTACTATTTCAAAAGTGATATTGTTTTCCATTATTTTTTTAAACATATTATCTCAATAAAAAGTCATGTGATTGAAGATATCAACATAGAAATTTCACTAAATGACTAAAAAAATTCAATGGGTTCCCCCATAGACAAGGTTCCCATGGACTCAAAAATAGATAAAAGGGGTCAATAACTATATCACTATGTTAAAAATATTTTTGATAGAAGGAAAAAAATAATACTCCCATATATAGAAATTAAATTTAGCACCCATGATGTATTTTTTGGATTCCATGCGTATATCAAAAAAATTGAAATTTTAGAAATTATTTTAATGGTTATAGAAATTATATTTTAATAAATAAGGTGACCAAATGTTAAGAAAATAGACTTTTAAAATTTTAAAATATTTAGGTTTTTCAGTATTTTTTAACCCATAACATTCTCCAACCATATAGATTTGAAAAAACAAGTTCATGTATAAAATATTTATAAATCTATTCATAGATTTTAGGAACAATAATTTTCAATTCTAAACATATATTGGATTATTGTGAGATAATATTATCTATAAAATTGGTCATAAAGATGGAAAATTAGTTCGAGTGAAAATTTCAAAATATTAGGAAATATTAACTTCTATTACTTTCAAAGGAAACAAAAAAAATCATACCTAACCTTAAATATTAAACACTCATAAATAGATAATGAAAACACTAGAATAGACCTACAATCCTCAAGTGAGGTGTGATTTAAATTCCACATAAACTCAACACTTAACACTTCATTAGTAACATTAGTTCATTTACAGCAAAAAATTATGTTTGGGATTCTCAGATACAATAATTCCTTCTACATAATCCATTACATAAAGAGTATTTTTTCCCTTAAAACATCAATGACTTCACCACTAGTATCTGATAATTGTATAAATAAGATAAATAGAACATTTTCATCACATATAATTTTAAGAACCAAAAAAATAAAGGGAAGTACATAATTTCCCTCTTTGATAAAAATCTTATCTTATCTTCTCATTGGAAGGGTAAATGATCTATCATCCAACTAATGATAAGTATTGATTTGTATCAAATCCCTTAGAACAATAATTTGAAATATATATTATGGAATAAAATTGATACAAGAACCCAAATCACAATAAATATTAACTTCCCTGTCTTCTCCATTCTTATATTGAATAACAATACATCCTAGTAATTATATTTTTCAAGGTAGTTTCAACAAAATTACAATCAAAAATTCCTTAGTAATATTGATTGTGTGAAATTATATCTAATATTTTTGGTCATTCATAAAAGTTTTGGTGAACTTTTAATTTTTTTGGAATATATTTTAAGGATTAGATTAATGTAAAGTTAATGCATAAATGTTTAATCGTTTATATGAACTTCAAGTAGTAAATTTCATGATTATTATTTAAACTTTAAAAAACATTATGTGGTGGGAATAATGTTACAAAAAAATTTATTTAATACATTCTCATTAAAAAAACATTTTTTTACCTTTAATGAAAATTTCCCACTTCATTTCCCTTAGTCCTTTAGCTTTTTTAGTTATAGGATTATAATTTTGTACTGATTTGACTTTGCTTTTAGGAGTTCCAAATTTTTATTCTTCCAAATTTTAATTCATAGATTATGTAAAATCCTCAATATAATTTTTTCTTAGATACACCAAAATATTTTCATAAGTTTTTATGACCCTAGTTGTTTTAATATTCATTATATTTATTATTATAATTGGTTTAGTAGTGTTGGGTAGCATTATCATTTCCTTAATACTCAGGTCCCTATAAATTTTAGTAATTTTTACTTCTAGATTATAAATTCTAGAATTAGTATCATTATAATGAACTTTCTAAAAACATTTTTTTCATGAGGATATTAAACTCCCCTTGAGAATTTGAATATTCAACAGGATATTGGTCTTGAAATTGATTTCATGGATTATTTGGGATAACCATGGGTGGATACAAGTTTATTAATCACTTATCAGTCCCTTTAGGACAAGTTTGGGTTATTTTTTTAGCAAAAAGTATAATTTTTAAAAAATTCTTAATATTTACAGGTTTCCCACCCTTATATTCTATGAACTATGCACTCTCATCAAGATAAATATAATGTTTAAAATTATAACAACAGATTTGCGAATTTTCAAACATCCCATGAAAATTACCCAATTATTTAGGTGTGTGATCATTGAAAATAGTTATAGACTATGTGTTTTTTATTCCAATTAATATCTTTGTTACTAGACAAATTTATCTTTTGATTTTTAGAAAAAAAAAATTGATGATTTTTTATCTCCTTAGTTATCATGTCATCAAATTTTCCTGTAGAAGTTTTATCCACAAGTTCTTGATAGTACAAAGTCATAATGTTTTGTAGTTCCCATCAAAAGATGGGGAGAAATTTGGGGATTAGGGAATTGTTTGTTTTAATATCTAGACATATCCCATTTCTCATGAACGAGCTCCACCTCACTAAAAATAAATCCTGATATTTTATAACTAACTTCAATTGTCATATTTTTTGGATATATTTCAGGCATAAATGAAGTGAAGAGTTGGATCAAGGTATTAAAAATTTATTCATCACATTATTTAACCATCTTTAAGAGCTTCGCTTGAGGAAAAAGGAAACACCCTAATCCTAAGATCTTACTCACTTAAAAATAAAGATGAAATTATTGGACTAAATAAAAAAAATCACTAATAAAATCATGTGAATCTTAATTGGTATGTCCAATCAAGGATGGTATCATATAGATGTAAGAATATTTAATATCATAATTGAAGGACCTATGAGATTGTCTTATATAAGATTGGTTTCGAGATAAATTAATAGAAGAGATTTTCATAGGTATAAACAATTATTTTATCCATATTCTTGAACTAATTCCTAGACCTTACCTTCACACAAAAAGGAAACACCCCAACCTAATATCATCTTCACTAAACCCATGGAGAGGTAAAGATTTTACTAAGCATTAAAAATTACTAATGAACTCAAGTTAATCTGGATTTGGATAACTAGTAAAGGGTGGATTTATATAGAGGTATAACTATTTAATTTAATAATACCAAGACCTAGGAGATATTATTTTATAAGAATGGTTTCTAAATAGAAATGGTAGTTCAATATTCCTAAATCCCAGTCTCTCTGGGACTTGATTTATTTTATATGGTGGATTTGTGTTCTGATTTTCATTAAGGTTTTCAATTATTTGAATCTATTGACTATCCATTTTAGATTTTCAGTTTTTATTTTTTTAGGGATGAATAGATTTTATCAAAGTTTTGAAATGACCATTGTTAACTCAAAAGTAAAATCCATAGTGTGAATTTATATTGATTTCATTTACATTCATATTTAGGTAAATGATAGTGTATTTTTTAAATGACTTTTTTATTTTTAAATTTTTTATATATTAATTTTTTTTGTAATTATTTTATATTGTCCACACTTTTCTTCCATAATAATATATCCAAAATTATACAATATTAATTTAGGTCATTTACTATTTATCCATAAAATTAATTATCTATAAACCTATAAACTACATGTATTTTGGTAATAAGGTTTTAACCACATAGTAGTATAAGATTGTGATAATTAAAAAACACAAAAAAAAGTGATGGTGAACGTGAAGAAGAATGTGTAAATAGAAGAAATAAAAAGAAAATACATATAGTTAATTAAGTCAATGGAATAGTAAAATATAGAATCTAATTTAATTAATACTTCCCTTGAATGGAATTAATCATAGAGTTCAAAAGTTTTTTGCAATGGAATATTACTCCTAACTTTAATTTTAAAAAACAACCATGTGATTGAACTCTCTTTAGAACAACAATTTAAAACATATCTCAATATATATATGCTTCCTCATGGAGGATATACCACATATATTTCTAGTTAGGATCTTTGGATATAGATTCTAAGGGAGAAAACTCTACTCTTATGTTTTTTATACATGGATTTAATTTAAATGATACTCATGAGTAAGTGAAAATGAGATATCCAAATAATAAAACATTATAGTTTTTTAGATAAAAAATAAAGAAAATTGATAACCAACATATCCAGACCCGTACACCTAAACTAATTATTTTCACATGATAGATATAGAACCAACATCAATATTAATTAGAAAAATATAGATAAAATAATATAGAGAGAAAATAGAAATATTTGGGGAAGTCTGTCTATTTGGATCAAATATTTCCCCACAATAATCACCTATGAATTCCCACTTTGAGGGTAATTTATCCTCTTGTACACATCCCCTCTCAGATGTATGATTGATTGATTTAGTATTATTTGTGGTGAATTTTAGGTAATAATGGTCAATTTTAATCCCTCTCGACCACTCAAAAATCTTCTTTTAAAATTTTGTTCCAATTGTTTTCCTCACATCCAGTTTAAATAATATCATCCTTATATATTACCTCAACATGTTACTTGTAGTGCCCTTGAAAAAATTTATATTAATCATTGAGTGAATTGATCAAATATCCATAAACAAAAATAAGTATACCCACTTATGATTACATCCCTTGATAGTGTGATGATCCATCTCCAATTCCCTCTATAAATCTAAAAAATCTTCTAGCATCCACACTCCATTGGTGGGATCAAGCTTCACTCTCCCTTTCATTGATTTATAATTTTAGAATTTATAGAATTATGGTATTATTTTCTAAATATTATATATTTAAATTTACATATAATCAAATTCACTGTAACACCCCAAGATTTCATAGTGTGTTATTTCTTCAAAATAATTCAATAACTTGTACTACACGCAACACCGAGTTCAAGCGCACCATGACTTACCAAACAAGACGTTCAAAAAAGGTTATGAATAGTATTAACTAAATTTTAAACTTTATATAATCCTTATAATTTTAGAATCCATATTATGAGTTTCTTAGACATAATGTAAGAACAAATTCATCTTCAGTATTGTAGTTTTACCAACTTTTAATAGTGAACCCTTTTTAAATAAAATATTTTAAACTTTTTGAATAAATGGGAACATCAAAAAAATTTAAAATAAAACATCCCAAGCTTCCACGGTACGCTTTCCTTTGAATAAAACAGTAGCATGTGTTGTACGCAACTTCGATTTTTAACACACACCACAACCGATCAAACTAGCCGTTATGAATAGTAATACTTAATTTTTTGAAATTATATATATTTTATATTTCAAAATGGACTTCATTTTTTGATTCGGAATATCAAATTTAGCCTAAGGTGAAATTTTGGTACTTTTCGGATAACTTTCATATTTTGATGAATAGTAAAAATTACTAAATTTAAATTAAAAACAACTTTTTTAATCAAAATAATTAATAGTGATAAATTATGAATTTGAGTGGTTTTAAAGTATATTTAGAATATATTTTTACCATTTAATATAATTTTGGTCATTGTACATAATTTTACAATTAAACCGAACATAAACAAGTGTCAATCTTTTGATAGTTATTATCTCTTAAAAACACGCTTTTTGTTTTGACAGCGGGAATTAATTTTAAATTAATTTCTTCCACTTCTGTGTTTTGAATTTAGAAAAATGGATTCCATATTTGGAATCAGGATGTTCAAATTGTGTAAATAGGTAACTTTTATTTTTAGACATTTTGAATAATTACTGCGGTAAATATTTTATTTACCATGGTTAAGGGTAAATCCGGTAAATAAGGGTTAAAAAATAATATTATAATAATACTAAATTACCCTAAAACGTGTCTTAACCCTATTGGTTGATACATGGTCGACCATGGGCATCTTTGCGTCAATTTTGGGACCCCATTGATCCACTTGTAAGTGATAATGACACTTTATTTTAATTAAGTTAAAATGAATACAAAAATGGCATAAGCTTACATCTTTTAAAAGAACAATTTTTACATAGGGTTATAAATGTTGGATTTTCGATTATAAATATTCATTAGAAAGATAAAAATATTTCCTACATAATGATATTTTATTTATAATTTTTAGACATCAAATAATTTAAATTATTAATGACACAATAATGATGCAATGTTTACCTCATTAATAAATCATTTAAATAAATAAGATTATAATGATTAAAATATTATCTAAAACCTGTCCAATTCTTATTGGTTGATGTTATTTAGAATATGAGTCATCTTATCTTCGACCTCAATGATTTTTGGACCATTATAAACCGAATATAATTATATTATAAAGTAATACTTTCACTCTTTCCTAAAGAGCCCCTCTTCTCCCTTATAAAAGGAGACCACTTCTACTCATTCCTCACACCTCTCAAGCCACTTGGCTCGTCCAAACTCTGCCCAACTAAGCTCCCCACATCCCTCTCCTCCTCCTTGAAGCTTCCCCTTAGGCAGAAAGCATTTCAAGAAGTCCTTTGGTTCCAACCAAAGTGAGTTACCTAAATTAAAGGTAACGTTTTCTCTTAAATTATTTTCATTTATTTTGCTTCTCCAACCCCCAAACTCTTTTTATTTCCTTTCTTTTGTAACAACACCAGTATCCTAAATGCACTAGGATGTTGTTATAAGAAGGATTCAAACTACACACAACTCCATCTAATGGATGATGAACATAATGTTTCTGTGGATGGCAAACTAACGCCTCACGAAACGATGATTGTTCAAATACATCTTACCGCCTCTCATGGTGGCCATTATGATGGAACTGTAATTAAATATGATATTAATGATATATATTTTATATATAATCTTCTGTAATTCCATTTTATTTCATACCATTATTCGTTTCATGTTGTATATACATACGATAATTTCATTTGAGGAAGTGCGGACTACCGCCCCCTTAAAATGATATGACTCGTTCATACCACACATGGAACGTATAAAGGATGGTATTAATGAACATAAGTAACATATATAAAATATTATATTATACTGGAATAGTAATATACCTATGTATCATTTGGATTCAATTCTTTTAAAATAAAAATTAAATGGAAGTAGCGTTCGTGCGTACGTACGGACTACCGTCTCCACGAACGCGATGAGATTCATTCTCCATCATATCCATTCAAGTATAATTATCATTTGATGATTTAAAAATGATGTTTAAGGACTTGATATCATTCTGGATATGAATAATATACAACCTATCCTTTACAAACATGTCTTGCGTAACAAAACATATAAAAGAAAACAAGTAAGTTAACACCCGAAACGACGATAATTCTAAGATATTATTAACAAATCAATGTTAAAAGATCATATATGATATCATATTAATATATATGATTCTTGTATAATTTAATAACAATTATTTCACCATTATACAGGAGGTTAACCTACCCCAACAAAGGAAAAGTACAAGGTAAGGGATTCTCTTATCTCACTTTCAATTCCGTGAGATTTCCATTGTTCGCTACTAAATTATTGAAAGTGGTGTATTGTGTACTTCCATTTGATATATATTATCATGATTCACATTATATTCATGTTATTCTGTAAATCATTTGGTGGTTATTAACTTTTGTCCATACGACTCAGTTGATTAACATGGTAAGGGATTTTCTTATCTCACTTTCAATTCCGTGAGATTTCCATTGTTCACCACTTAATTATTGCATGTGGTGTATGTGTACTGACCATGATTGTATTAATTGTGTAATATACTTTAATTTATGGGTATTTACATCATCATGGTATGATACTTCTTTCATGGGTGTATGTTTCGTAAGTTACCTAATCGATAAGGGAATTTGAGATTTCAATTTCCACTCATTTGGCTTTACACATATTTCATTGATTATATTACTCCAAGATTATGTGTGGAATCACTATTCATTTGATTATGTCTTAATTTCCACTCCCCTTTCTGTGGATATACTTTTGATACACATAATCACTCCATTGATAAATTCTCAAGTGATCGGTATGAACTTGATAAGAGTAATTTTAACTCAATCTCCATTTGTTGAGTTAAATATCCAATTCGTTGGTGTTGTTTCTACAAGAATATGTGTGAATATCCTTTGATTGTTTTACACTGAATATTCAATCATATTTAGTGTATTTATATTTTTCACACATAATTATGTCGTTGATTTATCCTTAACCTAAGGATACGGCCTTTATGAGAGATTTCATCTCAATTTACATTCAACTGAGACTTCTTTGTTGATATACACCAAATCACTTTTATGTGGTGTATATAATGTACTTTGACATAGTATATAATGAATCCCTTTATTCTCATGATATTACAAAGTTTTGATTACCTCAATTATTTGTATTCAAGTGTCTCTCTTTTGGTTAGAATCTCTAACTAAAATACCATTTTTAAATGTTTTAAAGACTTCTTCATCTAAATCTTTCTTATTAATGTCCATGTTTTAAAAAATGGTTTTAAGGATTTATTTATATGGACATTAAAGTTTAGAAATCAAAACTCCTTTTAAAAAGTTTCAAAGTGGTATGGGACACTTTGATTCAAAAGTCTACTTTTAAATGGCTTCTTGACAAATAGTGTGACTTTTAAATGTTTTCAAGAAAAGGGGGATATTTCTCTCAAATAGTTTTGATGATTATTTTCATCTATGTTAACATCCTTCATTATTCTTGATTGAGGTTAATGTGATACAATACAATATTCCATATTGTATCAAATGAGTTATGTTTGACTGTGGATGTTCTATTTTTATACCATTCATGGTTTGTGGTTAAAGTATTGACATTTCGTATGCTAGTTTTAATACGAATGTTTATTTTATGTTTAAACCTATTCATATGAGGAATGAATTGGACTTAATAAGTGATGGGTGGAGCCCGCTATAGCTCCTCGATGCATCGGTAGGTCTCATGAGACAAACTAGTGTCTTGGCACAAGGCCTTGGCAAAATCTTATTTGTAGTCTTGGCACGAGGCCTTGGCTATGTGGTTATGATAGTCTGGCATTATGCATTCCATCATTATGAAAGTGGTTATTGATATTGCATGTGATCATTCGACTAGTAGAATATCCATGTGAGTAAGTAAATGGCATTATTTCATTTTACCTTTGCCATTTTATGCTGAAGTTCAAGTTTCAAAGGCTTTTGTTTTAGTTATAAATTGCCTTAAGTGTTTATGCTTATTTACGAAAGCTTCTGCTACAATGTTATCCTTACTGAGCATCCGAGCTTACCCCTTTCAATGTTTTATTTTTTTTTTCAGGATTATGAAGAAGTAATTTATGAATGACCTGCAGGGATAGTATGAGGGGATATGAAGACAAGATGTTTTTTTTTATGATGTAATGTAAAAATTTATGGATGTATCTAGTTATTCCAAGGCTACTAAACTAATCGGTCTTTCGAGACTTGATCTTTCTCATGATCATGACAATGTTATGTAATAATGCACCGACTCTGGGTAACTAGGGTCGGGGCGTTACAGTTGGTATCAGAGGAAGTTTAGTACAAACCATGGTAGCTAGATTTAGATAAACTCTGATTAGAGCACGTAGACCTAAGATGAACTTTGAGGATTAGTATAAAAGAACTTCCTAGAATTTTTGTATTGTAGAGATTTTGTGAGTTTTCCGAGCAATACATCCCTGTCTGGATACGAGCAGGTAGAGGCGGCTCTGGCACAGATGTACCTAGGGGTAAAACCTGAAAACACCGCTTTGAGCTAGACTCGAACGGGAACTGGTGCACGACAACGGGCCTTGCTGCACTCTTGGTTACGACACTCCCGGGGGATATGCTTAGGATAATTTACATTTTCTTTACAAACTGATTTAAGTAATATATACATAAGATGAGAGTAAATGACCTTGGTTAATCCTAATATGTTTCAAATTGAGAATATGGTGAAATTTTAATCTCTAAATGATTTTACGACTACTATTACTCACACAATGCTTTCTGGTTTTAGTCAATGGCTGGATTCCAAGGAAGTCATAGTGACTTTGAGAATGATGTACAAGGTGGGAACGGTGGTGGAAATGAGCAACAAAATGGAATGTTGATAGGCGTAAAAGATATCGTCTTTATGCCAAATCAGTTTTCCAAAAATATGATCAACAACATATATATTAACCAACTACCAGACTCAACAAGGAAGAGAAAGGTGATAAATGATAAGATCTCCAGCAATGGAGACCATGGAGAAAAGAAACCTCAATTTTCATCATGCAGGAATTGTGGAAAGAGACACCCAGGAAAGTGTCTCAATGGGACAACGAAATGTTTTACGTGCGGGAAGGAAGGACATAAAGTGAAGAATTGTCGAAGAAAAATGAAGAGTACTATGGAAGAAGATAAAAATGGTCCCAAGAGTCCATTTACAGTCATTTTCCGTAAATGTAGGGGACCTGGCCATTACCCGAGTGAATGTCCTATTTTATAGGATGTTTTCTTGCTCAAAGAAGAAGCTATGCGGAAATAAATGGTTGGAGAAAAATTTAAAAAGTATTATCACTCCTTGTTGATGGGTTTACTTTGGAATAATTTTCTCTTGTATTTGTAACCCCTCAGTTTGCCATGTGAGAATGATATTTGAGGAATAATTGTCTCTTCTCTTGTGGATATAGGTATAAATAACCATTTGGTTTTATATGATCATTGGGGTTTGAGAAAATGATAAGTTATTATAATTTGGGATGAAAATGCAAAGTATGATATAACATTTGTGGTTAAATTATGTTATTTTGAAAAATTTATCTCATTTTGGTAATATTATAGAATATAGTTTTTGAAAAAGGACAACACGTAGACCGTGTGACAACCCGTCGCGTCGGACAAAGCTGTGGGAATCGAACCCACAACCAAAGTGCGATTGGGATTTATCGCCTACCACTGGACTACGTGAAGTCCCTGGTTAGTATGACTATTTTTTTTGTTAAATGATTTTATTGATCAATAATAAGATGATTTGGGTTCTTATGTATTATCAAATGAATACCCTTGGTATAGGAAAATGATTTGGTGATTAAGTGATAAATGTTATTTTGGAAGATGTTCGTTTTGTTAGGAACACTATATGCCCAAGAAAATAGAATACAATGAGGTTTCATTTGTAGAGTAATAGTGGATTTTTATCTACATTTTTATTGTTGATTTATAGTGATTTGGGTTATTTATGGAAATGATTAACCTATAACAGAGAATATGTGATGATGTTAATTACTTTTAAGTATGTGACTTTAAGAGTATTTGATGTCATTTGGAGATACAATGTAACATGGGAGACTACATAATCAAATTCTTCTATGTTTTGGGTTTCAATATTAGTTTGGATTATATTAAAGGATTTTAAGGACAATTGGTTATTGAATGGTATCTATTTAACTTTGGGGTATTGTTGGTTTAATTTTAGAAATTAAGATTAGTGCATATTTATCTCAATGAATATCCTTTTGGGGGATCATTAGATCATTCACTAACCATTTTGGTTTTGATTAATCTTCAAAGACAATGTAAATATATGGTTTATCCTGCATGGATCATGTGATTCTATAAAAGTTTATTCTAACTCTTCCAGTGTGACCAAGTCTTCTTGAATACTCATCGTTTAAAAAAAATGAGTTAGTGGTGGAAATTTATTAAAGAATGAAAATCTACTTAAAATTTAAGTATATCTCATAATGTTATTAGTCAATATCATAAATGAATTCCTCTTCCTTATGTAATGTAACTTTAAAAAAAAATGTTGTCCTAGATGGTACCTTAAATCATCACTAATTTATGGCTTTGGGATTGTTGGCCTTTTCATAGCCATGTTCTCTACCACTCTCCATCAGATAATTGATGGTTAGATTTCTCCTCCATATACATATTTTCCTACATGGAACCCTAGTATGTGTTATTTTTGGTAATCTTCATACTTTCCACTCTTTATTTTAAATAGAGGCCTCATTAATTCATTTTTCGATGTGGGATTTCAACTAAGATATTTTGAAATGTCAAAAATGTGTGATCCCAATACCCTATATTTTGTTGAACCGATGGTACTTCAAATCATCATAGATTGATGAGTTTAAGGACCTCAATTGTATACTTGTTTGTGATTGATGACCTCAACCACTACCTATAAATATTTACGTTTTTCCTCCAATTATATGTCTCTAATTGCCACCAATGTTCTCCTAATCGAGATCATAATTTGGTGGTGACCCTTTCATTTCTCTTTTCCTCATATTAAGACTAAATTTTAGTAAACCAATTTCCGATGTGGGTTTTCCCACAAATATATTTTCTATTTTCAACCTTTTATTTTCGAAGAACAATTTCAAATTGCGAGGACGCAATTTATTGAAGGACGGGAGAATGTAACACCCCAAGATTTCATAGTGTGTTATTTCTTCAAAATAATTCAATAACTTGTACTACACGCAACACCGAGTTCAAGCACACCATGACTTACCAAACAAGACGTTCAAAAAAGGTTATGAATAGTATTAACTAAATTTTAAACTTTATATAATCCTTATAATTTTAGAATCCATATTATGAGTTTCTTAGACATAATGTAAGAACAAATTCATCTTCAGTATTGTAGTTTTACCAACTTTTAATAGTGAACCCTTTTTAAATAAAATATTTTAAACTTTTTGACTAAATGGGGACATCAAAAAAATTTAAAATAAAACATCCCAAGCTTCCACGGTACGCTTTCCTTTGAATAAAACAGTAGCGTGTGTTGTACGCAACTTCGAGTTTTAACACACACCACAACCGATCAAACTAGCCGTTATCAATAGTAATACTTAATTTTTTGAAATTATATATATTTTATATTTCAAAATGGACTTCATTTTTGGATTCGGAATATCAAATTTATCCTAAGGTGAAATTTTGGTACTTTTCGGATAACTTTCATATTTTGATGAATAGTAAAAATTACTAAATTTTAATTAAAAACAACTTTTTTAATCAAAATAATTAATAGTGATAAATTATGAATTTTAGTGGTTTTAAAGTATATTTAGAATATATTTTTACCATTTAATATAATTTTGGTCATTGGACATAAATTTACAATTAAACCGAACATAAACAAGTGTCAATCTTTTGATAGTTATTATCTCTTAAAAACACGCTTTTTGTTTTGACAGTGGGAATTAATTTTAAATTAATTTCTTCCACTTCTGTGTTTTGAATTTAGAAAAATGGATTCCATATTTGGAATCAGGATGTTCAAATTGTGTAAATAGGTAAATTTTATTTTTAGACATTTTGAATAATTACTGCGGTAAATATTTTATTTACCATGGTTAAGGGTAAATCCGGTAAATAAGGGTTAAAAAATAATATTATAATAATACTAAATTACCCTAAAACGTGTCTTAACCCTATTGGTTGATACATGGTCGACCATGGGCATCTTTGGGTCAATTTTGGGACCCCATTGATCCACTTGTAAGTGATAATGACACTTTGTTTTAATTAAGTTAAAATGAATACAAAAATGGCAAAAGCTTACATCTTTTAAAAGAACAATTTTTACATAGGGTTATACATGTTGGATTTTCGATTATAAATATTCATTAGAAAGATAAAAAGATTTAATACATAATGATATTTTATTTATAATTTTTAGACATAAAATAATTTAAATTATTAATGACACAATAATGATGCAATGTTTACCTCATTAATAAATCATTTAAATAAATAAGATTATAATGATTAAAATATTATCTAAAACCTGTACAATTCTTATTGGTTGATGTTATTTAGAATATGAGTCATCTTATCTTCTACCTCAATGATTTTTGGACCATTATAAACCGAATATAATTATATTATAAAGTAATACTTTCACTCTTTCCTAAAGAGCCCCTCTTCTCCCTTATAAAAGGAGACCACTTCTACTCATTCCTCACACCTCTCAAGCCACTTGGCTCGTCCAAACTCTGCCCAACTAAGCTCCCCACATCCCTCTCCTCCTCCTTGAAGCTTCCCCTTAGGCAGAAAGCATTTCAAGAAGTCCTTTGGTTCCAACCAAAGTGAGTTACCTAAATTAAAGGTAACGTTTTCTCTTAAATTATTTTCATTTATTTTGCTTCTCCAACCCCCAAACTCTTTTTATTTACTTTCTTTTGTAACAAAACCAGTATCCTCAATACACTAGGATGTTTTTATAAGAAGGATTCAAACTACACACAACTCCATCTAATGGATGATGAACATAATGTTTCTGTGGATGGCAAACTAACGCCTCACGAAACGATGATTGTTCAAATACATCTTACCGCCTCTCATGGTGGCCATTATGATGGAACTGTAATTAAATATGATATTAATGATATATATTTTATATATAATCTTCTGTAATTCCATTTTATTTCTTACCATTATTCGTTTCATGTTGTATATACATACGATAATTTCATTTGAGGAAGTGCGGACTACCGCCCCCTTAAAATGATATGACTCGTTCATACCACACATGGAACGTATAAAGGATGGTATTAATGAACATAAGTAACATATATAAAATATTATATTATACTGGAATAGTAATATACCTATGTATCATTTGGATTCAATTCTTTTAAAATAAAAATTAAATGGAAGTAGCGTTCGTGCGTACGTACGGACTACCGTCTCCACGAACGCGATGAGATTCATTCTCCATCGTATCCATTCAAGTATAATTATCATTTGATGATTTAAAAATGATGTTTAAGGACTTGATATAATTATGGATATGAATAATATACAACCTATCCTTTACAAACATGTCTTGCGTAACAAAACATATAAAAGAAAACAAGTAAGTTAACACCCGAAACGACGATAATTCTAAGATATTATTAACAAATCAATGTTAAAAGATCATATATGATATCATATTAATATATATGATTCTTGTATAATTTAATAACAATTATTTCACCATTATACAGGAGGTTAACCTACCCCAACAAAGGAAAAGTACAAGGTAAGGGATTCTCTTATCTCACTTTCAATTCCGTGAGATTTCCATTGTTCGCTACTAAATTATTGAAAGTGGTGTATTGTGTACTTACATTTGATATATATTATCATGATTCACATTATATTCATGTTATTCTGTAAATAATTTGGTGGTTATTAACTTTTGGCCATACGACTCAGTTGATTAACGTGGTAAGGGATTTTCTTATCTCACTTTCAATTCCGTGAGATTTCCATTGTTCACCACTTAATTATTGCATGTGGTGTATGTGTACTGACCATGATTGTATTCATTGTGTAATATACTTTAATTTATGGGTATTTACATCATCATGGTATGATACTTCTTTCATGGGTGTATGTTTCGTAAGTTACCTAATCGATAAGGGAATTTGATATTTAAATTTCCACTCATTTGGCTTTACACATATTTCATTGATTATATTACTCCAAGATTATGTGTGGAATCACTATTCATTTGATTATGTCTTAATTTCCACTCCCCTTTCTGTGGATATACTTTTGATACACATAATCACTCCATTGATAAATTCTCATGTGATCGGTATGAACTTGATAAGAGTAATTTTAACTCAATCTCCATTTGTTGAGTTAAATATCCAATTCGTTGGTGTTGTTTCTACAAGAATATGTGTGAATATCCTTTGATTGTTTTACACTGAATATTCAATCATATTTAGTGTATTTATATTTTTCACACATAATTATGTCGTTGATTTATCCCTAACCTAAGGATACGGCCTTTATGAGAGATTTCATCTCAATTTACATTCAACTAAGACTTCTTTGTTGATATACACCAAATCACTTTTATGTGGTGTATATAATGTACTTTGACATAGTATATCATGAATCCCTTTATTATCATGATATTACAAAGTTTTGATTACCTCAATTATTTGTATTCAAGTGTCTCTCTTTTGGTTAGAATCTCTAACTAAAATACCATTTTTAAATGTTTTAAAGACTTCTTCATCTAAATCTTTCTTATTAATGTCCATGTTTTAAAAAATGGTTTTAAGGATTTATTTATATGGACATTAAAGTTTAGAAATCAAAACTCCTTTTAAAAAGTTTCAAAGTGGTATGGGACACTTTGATTCAAAAGTCTACTTTTAAATGGCTTCTTGACAAATAGTGTGACTTTTAAATGTTTTCAAGAAAAGGGGGATATTTCTCTCAAATAGTTTTGATGATTATTTTCATCTATGTTAACATCCTTCATTATTCATGATTGAGGTTAATGTGATACAATACAATATTCCATATTGTATCAAATGAGTTATGTTTGACTGTGGATGTTCTATTTTTATACCATTCATGGTTTGTGGTTAAAGTATTGACATTTCGTATGCTAGTTTTAATACGAATGTTTATTTTATGCTTAAACCTATTCATATGAGGAATGCATTGGACTTAATAAGTGACGGGTGGAGCCCGCTATAGCTCCTCGATGCATCGGTAGGTCTCATGAGACAAACTAGTGTCTTGGCACAAGGCCTTGGCAAAATCTTATTTGTAGTCTTGGCACGAGGCCTTGGCTATGTGGTTATGATAGTCTGGCATTATGCATTCCATCATTATGAAAGTGGTTATTGATATTGCATGTGATCATTCGACTAGTAGAATATCCATGTGAGTAAGTAAATGGCATTATTTCATTTTACCTTTGCCATTTTATGCTGAAGTTCAAGTTTCAAAGGCTTTTGTTTCAGTTATAAATTGCCTTAAGTGTTTATGCTTATTTATGAAAGCTTCTGCTACAATGTTATCCTTACTGAGCATCCGAGCTCACCCCTTTCAATGTTTTATTTTTTTTTTCCAGGATTATGAAGAAGTAATTTATGAATGACCTGCAGGGATAGTATGAGGGGATATGAAGACAAGATGTTTTTTTTTATGATGTAATGTAAAAATTTATGGATGTATCTAGTTATTCCAAGGCTACTAAACTAATCGGTCTTTCGAGACTTGATCTTTCTCATGATCATTCCAATGTTATGTAATAATGCACCGACTCTGGGTAACTAGGGTCGGGGCGTTACATTCACTAATACTTATTTTTATTTTTTCCTTGGTAACCTTTCAATGTCTTTTTTAAAATTGGTTTCCCTTTCTTTTTATATAGAGGTAGGTAGTAGAACTTACCATAATTGTCCATTATACTTAAAATAAGTTATGATTTTCACAAAACCCAATATTTACATGCTAACTTCCATTAATTTCATGGTCATATATTGAAACCCAATTTATAAACAACTAGCACAGTTAATTTTTCATTCCTCGTGACTGAAATAACACTTAAGCACAACCCCTTGTTCGGTACATCATAGAATCATCACCCAAATATATGAGAAAGAATAGTAATTATATCACATGAACTAAAATTCATTAATACTACTATGAAATATGGATAAATTAGGCCCCTTATAGTTTGATTAAACCTCACATATTAAATCACACTATAAATCACAGGTCCTATACTCGATCACTAAAATTTATTCAATCTTCATTGTCAAAATTCATCATGTTTGGCATAAAAAAGGAATTACAATAAGTATATATTTTATTCAATGATCACTCAAGGTTTTCTTCCTTGGGTGTTCTTGGACGCAATTCCCACATTCTTGTCTGTATTCAGATAACCTTCTTCAATTACACTTAATCGATCCTTAAATAGTTCAGGATTGGATCATTTAACATGTATAAGAGCTACTTTAGCTCATATTCATCATTTCATTCACTCAATAAAACAATTATACACATTTTGTGTACCTATTATCCAACCCATAAGTGTATCATTGTGGAACTACTAAATCCCCTTCATCTTCAATAATAAACTCACAAATAAATACTTAGGGAACATGATCACCTCCCCGGATCATTATCTTATTTATCAATAAATCTCAAGTGAGTATTTATCTTTTATTCATAATAATAAAACTAACTTTTAGTGATATTATCAAAAGAATTCAATTGAAGTCCGCACATAGAATTGGATAAATGGGTATTTGATCTTCAGAAGAACAACATGCACAAACACCCTTTGAATTCAAATTTGATCCATTTTAAAGTCATATTCAGTATCAATAAGTCATATTTTTATTCATTAATCGATGATTCACAACCTCAATATAGTTATTCTTCATTAGATCTAGTATCTTCCCATTTATGACCTCTTACTTCAGCCTCAGTTGACAAATCATATGGATTGAGTACAGTTCGAGTACCTTTGATCGTCCTTTATCATCTTCACCAATTAATAATTACTTTAATTCTTTAGGCCTCAGTTTATTGACGTAACATTCAAGTTCTTTAGTTGAAACTGGTATCAATCTTTTACCTTGAAGTGGTTATCATCTGGTCTTGGATTCACCATCAACCACCTAATATCTCTATGGTAGGTTGGATCTAGTCTTGTATTCATTGGGAATAATAGAAAATAATTACACAGTAAGTTTTTTACACCTATTTCAATTACTATATTTTCTTCCATGGTCAGCTTGATACATTTTTTTATTTCCTTCATGGTCTTGTTTGCTTTTTTGATTTGGTATTACACTTAAGGTCGCATTGTGGCCCATGAAGTTACTCCAACTTCACAATATCTTGTAGTTTGTTCTTATGGTCAACCATCATTGTAATGACCAATATTTTTTTTGTGGTTAGTTAGATGTTTCATGTAGTTGATTAGGAAAAACTCAAAAAACACGCAGAATTTAATATTCAATGAAAATAATCTACTCATATCATACAATCTGAACATCTAAAATAGAATCAAATAATTAAATTATAAAATTAAAAAAAATTATTAAAATTAAATGTTTCCATAAAATATTATGTGAAATAAAATCATGGAATTTGAATGAATTAAATTATTGACCCAAAATCCATAAAATCACTTCCAGACAATTATTTGAATGATAATTCACCATTGACAATAAAAATATTTATTCATGAAACAAAAAAATAAAGTTAATGACAATTAATTCATTTAAGAAAAAAAATTATAATTCAATAAAAAATAATAAATGAATTAAATATTCAAAAACAATATAGCCAATAATAAAAATTAGTCCATTATTATTTCATTATTATGATTAGACACTTAATTAATTCCAAAAAAAGATGTGAAAAAATATACAAAAATAAATTCAAAAATAGTAGGATAACCTGAGAAGGGAGGCCATTGTCTCTATTTCTAGGTATTTTAATTTTAATTGAATGAAAACAAAGCACCAGTGACCTATGTGTGAATAATAATCACCAGTTCTACATATAATGTCTCACCCCTTATCATTGGCTTGAGAGGGATGAAGGGATTTACTTGGCCTTAAGTGACATCCCCAAGTCACCAAAGGCTTTAAATATATGCCAAAAGACTTCAATACATGTGGGAGACGTTTTTCCCTTTAATAATAAAATAACTAACCAACAATCCATAACCAAACAACCAACTACATGATGTATGGTCACAATGAAAGTCTTCCAAACATTCATTTATCAAAATCATGCTAAAAATAAGTAACATAGTGGAAGACTACAATATCAAAGTAAACTATGGAATACAACTTAAAAAATTACAAGAATACCACAAAACTCAATGCTCCACAATATCCATGCTCAAACTTCACGAAACATCCCAAGTATCACAAAGTAGTGATAAAGATGAGTGATACTTCACCTTTTCCCATGTCTTGGTAGTTGACATCTAGAAAATCACTAAAGTGTTAAGGTAGGGTTGAGTATTAAAACTTAGAACGATTCCCCAATGACTTCCCTACTCACACCACTAGGATTAAAGAGTTAGAAAAATTTATATAAAATAGTTTATACAATAATATTCTCAAATAGTTTATAAATAATATTAACACGTTCCAAAATATTTTATAAAAAAATATAAACAAGTTCTATTTCACCCAATTTTTTCAGCAAAATCTATTTTTCAAGAAAAAAACCAAACCATGCTTCAAAACGATTTCACATGTTCCATTTGACATGGCCAATCCATTTCTCATATTCACACCACCAACCATGCATGGATCATTATGAAATTTCCATACTCGTGAGTGGTATCCCATCGATCTACCATGTCTTCATAAGGTAATTATTTTCAATGTATCATTACACCTTTATCACTGAGCATAAAGTCATATTTCAACCAAGACTCATAAATTCAATATGAACACACATACCAAAGTATGCCAAAAGCTATTCCAATACCAACAAGTAAAAACCATTTCAATAAAACATTATTTTTATTAAAACATTTCTCTAAAAAACCATTCCAAAAAATCAGTAAATCTAAATTTTAAAATCACAATTTTAAAATTAAGAAACTAAATCACTTTGCAGAACAATTATCCTAAATTCCACAATTTCACAAAAAACCATAAATCATCACTAAAGAGGATTTATATATTGATTTCACACCAATTTTACCATCCTTTTCATGTAATTAAATCAATTTGAAACTAATTCAACAAATTCTATAAATAGTAGTTGAGAGTGAAGCTACCTTCCTTAAGATTTTTGGTAGAAATGATAAATGGCATTAAAATGTCATAGAAAATTGTGGAATCTCTATTAACCCTCCTTAGATATCTTCCCCTAACATCATCAAGATCAAATATAAAATTATTTTGAATCCATAACCTTAAATCTACCCACAACGGGTGTATATTTAGGAATAAAAGAGGAAAATAGAAGTAGATCTAAGAAAAACCAACAAGAATGATGAAGATTGAAGCCTTACCACAGTAATTGGGCTTCAAAGTACAAAAGGTTGCCTCTGGATCACTTAAAAATTTCTTGGGAGATATTCTCCAACCTTTGAGAGTCCAAAATACTGAGTTAGGGACGTTTTGGGAAAAAATGAGTGGGTTAGAGGGTAAAACCAGTGGGATTGGCTTTTTAAGGATCCAACTTTGACATTGTGCACAATTTAGTCTCACGGTTAGATAAATTATGCCCTAATCGTGCTCTTGCTTCTGTCAAAAGAAATACCTCACACAATTGGATTGTATGATTCTAAAACCATATGCCAACTATGCCAAAGCACTCTATCCAAAATATTCAATGCACTTCACTATTTCTCCTAGGCTTCTATACAGTTTGGATAAACCGTGTGCAGCCATTGCACCCCACCTTTAGCCCTTGTCTCACTGTGCATGGTTTCCTTCAAGTGTTACACAATTTTTTAAAATTGTGCACAACCCATGAACCTATATAAAATCCCCCAAAAACTCTCAAGAAGGTATCCAAACTCTCCCAAACTCTCACACTTATACTTTATATACATAAAAAGCATAAAGAAAGGGTTACATACAAAAAACCATGGGTGTTATAGTCTCCACACCATGGGTATTTCCGTCCCCATAATGTAGAATACCATAATTGTCCAAAATGATTTTTGTCCATTGCCCTTTTATTTCCTTCTCGTATTCCCAAGAATCTTCCTAAATGTTCCCATTTTACCACAAAACCTGCAGTAGGACAATGCTTTTTTCATAAAATATTTTCTCTTGCCTATCCACAATCTGCACCAGGATATGTAGTAAGGAAGAATTTGGAACTAGTTTAATGTGATCCCATCTAATCACATGGTTAGGATTAGGTTGATACTTTTTCAACTAAGATACATGGAACACATTATACATTGTATTGAACCATGGTGGTAATACTAACTAATATTCCACCTCTCCAACCCATTCAAATGTCTCAAAAGTTTCTATGTATTAGAGAGATAACTTTCCCTTCTTCCCAAAATATTGGTGTCCAATCCTTGAAGAGATTATCAAGAACATATGATTTCCCACCTTGAACGACAACGGTCATCGATGATGGTATGCATATGATTTATGAGGATGCTAAACCATATCAATTCTCTTCCTGATCAATTTAATCTTCTCCATAATCTCTTAGGCAAGGATTGTTCCAACCAATTATATTTCACCTATTTTCACCCAAAAAAGTGGATAATGACATGGAATCCCATACAATGCCTTAAATGGGGCCAAATATATAGAGGCCTAATAACTATTATTGTATGATAACTCCACCAATGGCATTTCCTCTTACCATGATCCACTATAATCCATTACACAAGCCTGAAACTTATCTTCTAGTGACTATATTGTCTATTTAGATTTTCAATTTGTCTGCGGGTGATATATCGTACTCATCGTCAACTGAGTCCCAAGGGATTTCTGTAAGGATTTATAGAAACGATTTTTGAACCTAAGATCTATATCTAATGCTATCAAAATAGGTTTGTCGTGTCTCTTTACCACTTCTTGGATATAGATTTTGGATAAATTCTCTACCATATGAGGTTCAAGAATAGGGATGAAATGGTCTTATTTGGTAAGTTGATCCACTATCACCCCTATGAAATCATGCTTCTTAACCATTCTTGGGAGACTTGTACCAAAATCCATCACTATCTACTCCCATTTATATACAAGGATAGGTAAAGACTTCAACATACCTATTGGCCGCTGATGCTCTACTTTGACTTGCTGACAAGTCAAGCATCTTGAAACAAACTCAACCACTTTCCTTTTCATACTCGCCCACCATAACTGGGATTTTAATGCTTTATACATGTTATTAATTATAGGATGGACAACCAATCTAGAATGATTATAAGAACAGATAAGTTTCTCCTTAAAATCCATTAGTAAAACTATATTATTCTGAAAGCACAACATTGAATTCTTATTCAGTTTATAGCCTTCATTGTAAAGTTTCTTATTAGGATCCAAGTATCACTAAGAGGGGGAGGGGTGAATCAGTGATATCTTTTTCTTTTTATATTTCCTTATTTTTGAAACAAACTTCTCCTTCTGTTAAATAGTTTCTTCCCTAATAAACACACACAACCACTTGAACATAATATTTACAAGGTTCGCTACTCAACAAGAGTACCTACGTCCTTGGTTTGGTACGGAAAAAATCTAGTACCCCACAATCCACTAGAAAACAATCCTTTAATGTAGAATACAATGAATAAGAAATAACCTTACACTCATATAACACATGGAAAACAATACACAAGTGTGTGTCCACCCTCTTAGCACAAATAGAGAATTACAGTATTTTAGTGCTTCTTTAAAATTGAACATGTGTATTCTTTGAATTACAAATCTTCACTTTCTTACCCAAAAGTCGGTAAGAAAAATATTATGCACAAATGAATATGTGTGAAGAAACCAAATCTTTTTCACACCCTTTTAGGTGTATTCCACGCAACATTAATTCCAAGAGTGCAATATTTGACTTTTTATTGCGAAACACCTTTTACGCACAACTTTAATCTTGCATGCAACTCTCTTCTTGCACGCAATGTTTCCTTCTTATGTGAAACTCTATTTATTTCATGCACTCCCATTTACAAAAAATTATTTTGTGCCTGAGAACTCGGGATTTAACTAAGTGTTGAGCATTAAAAATGTGAGGGGTTCGCCTCTTATTTATAGACCTCATTGACCCCTACATGCAAAAACCCCATTGTATCGCACAAGATCCTGACACGTCGCACAAAACCCCATTTTACAATGGAACTACTAAAACTTCCCTATCTTCCAGTAGCATCATTCCTTCCAATAAAAGCTATATATGACTGGAATCATCATTTGTCCCCCTTTCATTCATAATTCTTGCATCACAAGTTATCCTAACTTATGATATTTTTGAAATACATATCAGCAAATCATCTTCTGGTTTTCAAGTCCTTTACAAAGTAAATTGATTTATCTTCTTTGACAATAAAATAAAATACTCTCTAACAAAAAAGTAATCTTATTTCTGTCTCCATCTAACTTGGTCCCAACATATTGGTCTCCCTACCATTGAGTTTTGACCACACAGTAACACACACTAAATTGGATATCTACGCCTCTTTAACCAATAAGACTTAGTTAGGAACCAATGATATCAAGAAAAAAATGGCTACATCACCCCAGTCTTTACATTAAAATCCCATGTCAGGTATAACAAACATCAACTCCCACTAATAGGATTCTTATTTTACCACTTGAGAATATAACTTTCTATTTAATGCATCTGCTACCAAATTTCCCTTACCTGGTGTGTACATAAAGTCAATGTCAAACATATGGAGATACTCCATGCATCTCCTTTCTCTAAAATTCATATCCATTTGATAGAAAATATTCTCCAAGCTATTATGATTAGTATAAACTGTGAATTTTTTACCAAATAAATAATGACGTAAATTTATCAAAGCATGGATGACTGCAACTAACTCCATAACATGTGTTGGTTAGTTTTCACATGAACTATAAAATTCTTTGACCCATAAGTAACTATATATTTTCCTTGAATGAGAAAATATCCCAACCCAGATCTCAAATCATCACAATACACCACATAGCCATGTCCTGATTCTGGAAAAATCAAGATAGGTGTTGATGTAAGATGAACTTTCAACTCTTTGAAAGATTTTTAGAATTACTCAACCCATTTAAAATGTAATGTTCGTATTTTTCAAAGCTATCATTGGTTAATCTAGCCATGAAAAGTTACACATAAATATTTTGTAATAATAATCTAGACCAAGGAAGCTTTGTATTTTAAAGATGTTCTTATTGATTACTAAGAGATAACAGCTTCTATCTTCTTCAGGTTAACTGAAACAACACTTTCATAAATTATATGGAAAATAAAGTGTACCTATTGTATCCAAAAATAAATCTTTTATAATTTATAATATAGATGATGGTCTCTCAATATTTTAAAAGACATTGCTAAGTATTTCTCATGATCTTCCCTTGTCCTTGAATACACCAATATCCCTTCCATAAACACCACAACAAAAGAATCTATATATTGTTGAAATATCTGATTCATCAATTACATAAAGACCATTGGTGAATTTATAAGACCGAAAGGCATTATAACATATTCATAATGGCTATATATTCTTCTGAAAGATTTCTTTAGAATATACTCCTTCCGAACTCACAATTCGGGATATCCGGATCGCAAGACATTTTTTTCAAACCACTGACCTCCCTTAAATTTATTGAATAAATCATCAATAAATGGAAGTGGATACAAATTATATATCATAACATGGTTAAGATTATGATAATCCACACATAGCTGAAGAGTTTTGTCTGCTTTCTTCACGAATAAGACTGGTGTTGTCCATGGAGATGTGCTTGGCTGAACAAATCCCTTACTTTCCAGATCTTCCAATATTACTTTTATCTCTATTAATTTTGTTAGTTACATACTATAAGATGTAAGTTAGATAGGACTGATCCCTATGATGAGATAAATCATAAACTCCACTTCTCTTACCGATCGTAACCTTAAAAAACTCTTGGGAAATAATCTGGAAATTGATCCACGTCTATTTTAAAATTGTTATCCTCGGTCTATTCTATTGATGAAAAATACAATTCCACCAATTGGTAGTATATCATTCCCACTAATAGTTTTAAAAGGCCCATTGTAGCTATCTTCTTAACCCTTTATCTTCTGAAGAGATGCTTGATTCCACCCTCAATCGCAAAACTAAAATTTCTTCTATAAAAGTCAATGTGAGCCTTGAACATTTTCATCCAATCCATTACCAAGATTACATCATAGAAATCTATCTACAACACTGATAATTACCATTTAATCTCATCTCTATAAATTGTTATTGAACATTCTTTATACATGAAAGCTCAACATTCTCTTTGTCCAAGTGGAGTTTTAAGTTTTATTACAGAAGAAATCATCTCAACTTCTAAACTAAGAAAATCAACATCATGATAATCAATAAAGGAATGAGATAAAATTGTATCAAGTAACAATTTAATAGGGGTATAGTTCAAAAGAATTGTGACTCTCACTATAGATGGTCCAGCCTTATCATCCATAATCACCTCTTCATTTCCATATAATTGATTTTTCGCTGCATTTTTCTCTTTTTTCCTTTCTGGAATTTACCTTACTATGAAATCATTGTATTCTTAGAATAACCATGGATAGCTCTACTCTTATTATAATATTTATTCTCCTTACCTCACCCTATCGAATCATATGACACCTTTTTCACATGAGAAGTGTCTCAAGAACCTGACCTCATAGCACTGTGACAATAACTCTGAAGATGTCTGATATTGTTGCAATTATGGAATGCCCTTTGTAGTGTTGTACAACATCGTTTTATATAGTATAATG
Organism: Viscum album; assembly: GCA_963277665.1. NCBI lineage: Eukaryota > Viridiplantae > Streptophyta > Magnoliopsida > Santalales > Viscaceae > Viscum > Viscum album. Next base: position 441,535,890 of record OY728158.1, read on the forward strand.
AACCACATTGGAAACATCCTAATTTTTTCATGGGTCTTAGAGGAAGATTAGTTGATCCACCAATCTGATTCTGATTCTCGCTCCCTCCATGGAAGTAGGTGTCCCTCTTCTGCTTGACTCTAGCATTATATTCCCCACTAGTTCCCATAGGTATCAACATATTTTCTCCTCCCATGGCTCCTAAGATGTACCTTTTATCCACCATATCTCTATTGACCATCTTTGTATAGTCAGTAATATAGAGCATGACAATATTTGAGTGAATCTCCATCCTTATCCCTAATTCAAAGAAGCATGACTTTAAGGACACACTAGAAACAACTTCGGGTGAAAAGCGCACTAAATTCATGAATTTATCCTCATACTCTATGAAAGAGAGATTTTATTATTTAAAGTTCAATAATTTCACTATTCTATGGATCTTTAATGTGTGAGGATGGGATTTTTCATTAAAAAATTCTTCAAAATCCTCACAACCAAGGCCTTGATCCACTTTATCCCGCACCACTGGTTCCCATCAATTGAGTTCTAGATCATAAATCATGTATGTTTCCAACATGACCTTTAGCTCTGGTGGTGTAATGATGAAATTAAATGTATTATTCATCCTATTTATCCATTCCTCTACTCTTTCTGGTTCAAAATCACACCAAAATATGGGTGGATTCTATTTCTAGAACTAGATGAAATGATCCCCTTGTCTGGACTCATCCCCAATTTTACTTATATCCATGTACTGAAATGCTTGGATGATACTCTATACTAGTTTTTGGTTCACCTACAGTTCAAGGGAAACCATATTTTCTATAGATTCTTCTAGTTGGTTTCTACGATGCCTACTGGGTTCCATTTTATATACGAACAAAAAACACTATAAATTTCACTCTCTAGCAACTGAATGCTTAGAATTTAAAATTATATCACATCAATTATCACAAAATTTCTTTCTATGTTCAACAATTTTAAGATAACATTCTTCTTCATTTTTAAAATATCACTATTTTCAAAATACACCAACCATGTTATTTTCAAAGACTTTCATTTGGAAAAAAATTAACACTTTTAAAAAATCAACACAGTGACCAAATAATATAACATTACTCAAAATGAAATATGAAATACTAGTGGTGATTCATTCCTATAATGCATGTCATGCTTGTATCATTGGATAAAACCATGATAATGAGATTTCAAAAACCTATAAGTGTCTCCAAAACACTTATGTACCCAACTCCCTGGTAACTTGAAGTTCAGTATAAAAGGTTTAGTTATTTCTTTTAATGCTCTACATTTCATGTTCTAATAATCCTAATCCTTTATAAGATCATAACCCAAGGAATATATAAGGATTATTTCAACTCCAAGAATAAGAAAAATGATGACCATTTGTCTCAAAATGACCTTTGGACCGAACCTGGCTCTCATACCATTTGTAACATCTCACCCCTTCTCACTGGTTTGAGAGGGTGTATGGGTGTTACTTGTCTTTAAGAGACATCCCCAAGGTTCCAAAGGTTGAAAATAAATTCCAAAAGGTTTCAATAAATGTGTGGAACAATTTTCCATTTCAAAATAAAACAACTAACCAAAAATCCATTACCAAATAACCCACTACATGATGCATTAACAAAATTAAAGACAAATAAAAATTAATTTATCAAAATCATACTAAAAACAAGTACCATAGTATAAGAATACAATATCAAATTAAACAATGGAAGACAACTAACAAAACTCCAAGATACCCACAAAACATCATTCTCTACAATCTCTATGCTCCAAATTCACTAAATATCTCAAGTATCACAAATTAGTGCTAAATACATGTGATACTTTACCTTTTCCCAAGTCCTAGTAGATGACATCTACAAAATCACAAATGTTCCAAGGTAAGGGTGAGTACTAAAACTATTTAGGTTTTCCCCCAATGACTTACCTACTCTTAAGACTAATATATAAGAGTTAGAAACATTTATATAAAATAGTTTATACAAAATAATTTCTAAAATAGTTTATATCTAATTATAAACATGTTCCAAAATAGTTTATAACCAAATATAAAAAAGTTTCATTTCACCCAAATTTTTCAAAAAATATTATTTTTCAAGAAAACAACCAATCCGTGCTTTAAAACCATCTCACAAGTTCCATTTGGTATACCCAGTCCATTTCTCATTTTCACACCACCATCCAAGTACACATCATTATAATAGTTACATACTCATGAGAATTATCTCATAAATCTACAATGTTATCACAAGGTAATTATTTCCCATGTTTCATTACACCTTTGGCACTAAGAAAAGGGACATATTTCAACCAAGACTCATAAATACAATATGAATACACATACCAAGTTTTCCCAAAAACTATTCCAACACAGAAAATTCGAAACCATTTCAATAAAACAATATTTTTATTTAAAACCTTTCTCCAAAAAACCATTTCAAAAATCCAGAAAATATATATTTTAAAATCACCATTTTAAAATCAAAAAACTAATTCACTTTTCACAACAAGTCACCAAAATTCCACAATTTCACTAAAAACTATTAATCATCACTAGAGATAATTTATATCATGATTTACACACCAATTTCATCATATTTTTCATGAAATTAAATCAATTTGAAACTAATAAAATCAATTATAGAAAGAGTATTTTATAGTGAAGCCAGTTACCTCAAGTGTTTTGGTGGAAATGATAAACGGGATGAAAAACGTCACAAAAACATGTCGAATCTCTATGAACCCACCTTAGATCTATTACCCTAACATAATCATGACCAAATCAAAACATATTTTGAATCCACGACCTTAGATCTATCCACAGTGGGTGTAGATCTATGAAAATGAGAGGAAGGTCAAAGTATATCTAAGAAAACACAACAAGAATGGTGAAGAATAAAGCCTTACCAAATGAAGCGGGCTTCAACGCACCAAGGGATGGCTCCAGATTGCTTCTAGATCACTTGGGAGAGGTTCTCTAGCATTTGAGAGACCAAAATCCTAAGTTAGGGCCATTTTGGGAGAAAATGAGTGGAATAAAGGGTAAAATTAGTGAGATCCACATTTTAAGGATCTAACTTTAGCCCTACGCATAGTTTAGTTGCATGGTTAAATAAATCATTCTCCTACTTCTATATTAAAAATGACCCCACACAGTTGGCTCACATGGATTCCAAACCATGCACTGACCATTTCGAATATCTTTTTCCAACATTGTTTCCACACTTTATGGTTTTTCCTAGTCTTCTACATGGTTTGGATAAACTTTATGAAGTATATAAACCTCACCTTTAGCCCCTGTCTCATAGTGCATGGTTTCCTACAAGTGTTTCAGGGTTTTCACAAATTGTGCACCACCCATGCACCAATATAAAAGCCACAAAAACTCATAACAAGGCCTCAAAACTCTCTCAAACTCTCACACATATAATTTGTATACATAAAAATCATAAATAAAGGGTTACATAAAAAATTTGGGGTACTACACTACCTATATACAAATGATAATAAATTAAAAAGGACTTTGTCATGAATATGTCTATATCCATGAAAATTTGGGAAAATTTTAAGGTCATTGAAGAATGATTAAATAATAATACTCTCTTTTTACAATTAAAAAATAAATTTATATTGATGAGTAGAAGAAATTATATATCAAAGAAATTATGAGGTTTCATGCAGTACTAGATAGTATCATCTTCGATTAGGAAATGATGTTTAAATATTAGTTTTATAAAGGGTTTAAATGGGATGTATATACAAAAGTAAAAAAATAACACATCATATCACCCTAAAATTGATGTCCAATTTGAGTTAATAGTCATTATTCATTAAGATAGTGATATGAATGTGAGTCATGGGTGTTTGTGTTAGTGAAAAAGTAATAACTTCTTGTGGAAGTATTGTACTTCTACAAAAATAGTATGATAAGCATGTTGTTATTAGGTAAAGGTCATTAAATATATGGGATTATTGTTTTTTGGGAAACATATATTATTTTGGATCTAGGTCAATAATACAAATGCTTCATCCTTTACTTCAATAAGTGCATTCCCATGAGAGTTCCTTCCTCTTTTTCCATATTCAAATTCTTCTTCTCTTTATTCATCTTCTATAATATTCTATAAAAACATATTCTACTACTATCAATATAATTTTTTCAATATATTATTCAATTTTTTATCATATAAAAAACTATGATACTATAATTTGGTGCTTTAATCAAAATAAAATGAATCTTATTAAACAAGATTAAGGACATTCTATTTATATTGTCTATAATAGATATTAAAATTACTTCAGTGGAAATGTTGATTTTGATTTTTGAAATTATGATTCAAGAACAACTAAATTAGGAAAAAAATTAATAGGGGTCTGCTATAGCTTATGAGGAAGTAATGTGTGAAGCACTGGCTGTATTGGAGGGGGAGATTTGAAATTAGTATATCATGGAATGATGGCGGTGTCAAGACTTTTGGGTGAGGGATGTTTGATTTTTTGTTTGTGCTAGACTTTTTTGGTGGTGTGATGGTTAATTTTTTAATTCCCTAAGTTTTTATGAAATATTTTTTCTCAAATAAATTTAATTTCATCAATAACTTATGTTACACGAAATAATATGTTTTTAGTGAACTTTGATATATTAATAATATTAATATTAAAAAAACCATTATAAACTACATTTTAAACTTGGAGGTATGAATAAAATAACCAATTTTAAATATTAATTATAATGGTTTTATTTAAATAAAAAAACTGATAAAAAAGTACTTAAATTTTATAAGTCTCTATATGTTTTGAAAACACTCTTTTCTCAAAAAATACATTTTTATTTAATTTTGTAAAAAATATTAATTTTTTTAATAATTTAGAAAATATAATTAAAAAACAAAATTAATTTTTTTAAATATACATATAAAAATTATCTTTGAGTTAATTTTTGATAATTTTCTAAAAAGATACATTTTTCGATTAATGGTAAAAATATTAATTTTTATTAAAAACTATCTTTTTATTTAATGTATTTACAAGATTAATTTTATTTTTAGATAATTTTAAAAGTAAAATTAGTTCAATTAAATAATAATTTATTCAATTTAGTTCATTTCAATTAATTCATATTGAAATTTGATATTAAAACATTCTATACTTTTGAATATTTTTTGTTTGGTAAACAACCTTTTCATTGCGTCTTTGGAGTTTATTTAAAATTAAAATTTTCCACTTATGTGAATTGAATTTGGAAAAATGTATTCCATATTTGTAATAATAATAATTTATATTATATAATAATTTTAAATTAATTTTTGGTCAAAATAAATAGTAAAAATTGTAAAAATTTATTAGTATAGTTAAGGTTAAAATGAGTTTACTAGGGGTTAAACTAAAAAGGTAAGCAATAAAATGGTCTATAAACTTATCCAAAACCCATTTTATAGAAATATTTCGACCTTATCACCTCTAAGGTTCTATAATTATCTATTTTTGAAACTTTTGGAATGATAAAAACATGGGTACACTTAATTCTTTTCAAACATTCCTTATGTGTTCTCTCTATCACTTATAAAAGGAAACCTCATATCCTCTCCAATTATCACTTACGAAAACATTTATTTTGGAAAATACATTACCAAATATATTAATTAATTACCTAAAATAATCCTATAGGAAGTTGTTTTTATCAAGAACCCCTCCTAAGAAGGATTTAGGTATAAACCTAAAAAGGTTCTTCGAATAAGAGGAAAAATTATAAAAATTGTGTTTTTGTTATATTTATTATTCTACCGCTTTAAATAACTCTTAAACAATGTTTATATAATGAAATAATTATTACAAATATAATTATTTTTTATTATATTAATTTCATTACTTACATCCATCTCATCTTCTATCTAGTGGGAAATAAAAGTGTTGATCATTTGTATGGAGGACTACCACCTCACGAATTGATATAGTTTATTTTCCATCACCACCTATCACAAATGGATATATTGATGTATTTAATATATATATATGATATTTATAAAATAATTATACTTTTTTATTATAATATCATATATAGCTTATTAATTTCCATTATTTGGTACCATGATAATGTTGCTCGTGTGTACGGTGGACTACCTCCTAATGAAGTGATGTGATTTCATCATGCTTTATATGTAAGGTTAATAAGATATGTTTAATGAAAATATATGATATATACTAAAAAATAATTAAAATTAAAATTTAATATATTATTTAAATTTCTTTCATTTTATCCATTAAAAAAATGGAACCATCGTTCTTACATACGTACGGACTACCATCTCTATTAACTATGTAATTTATTTTCTATATCTATTTTTAATGGATTACAATAAATAATTAAATAATAAATATATATGATATTTAAATAATTTTTAACATTTTTTATATGATTTTAAACAGATAAAAATAAAATTACTGAATATAACAAACCAAAACATACATGAAAAATGAAGCTGTTATTACCTGAAATATAATTTTAACAAGGAATTGTTAATAAACATGTAATAATAGGTCTTAATTAATTAATATATGGTATGAAACATATTATTATGGTTCTTTAATATATTTATATTAAAACTATATTTATTATACTTGATTTTCAAATGTTTACGAAGGAATCCTAGACTTAAGGTAAGGTATTTTTCTATCAATATGTCTTCTTCGGGACATATGTTATATTGTGCACCTATCTTCTACTATGAGGTTTTTATACATTAATTTTAAAATTTAATATCATGAATTTATTTATTATCATGATATTTTAAGATTCATTTAATGTTATTCTTTCATTTGGATCATGATTCAAAAGTTTCCAAAGTGGTAAGGGTTTGATGTTACAATCTCAATATTTATTGGTATTTTTTATGATTAGGCTTCTAATGATAAAATATTATGATTCTTCTCTCAATAAATTAATTCATTTTATTATCCAATGGTTATTTCATTAAAATAAATTTATTCCCTTAATTTTCCACTCTTTATGTACTCAATAGACCAAACAAATGTTTTTAAGTAAAACTAACTTTTTTTCTCTCTTCGGTCAAAAACTCTTTTCCTTCCATGTCAATATTTTCATGAAAAAATATTTTAAAGATAATTTTTACTTTTATAAAGTTATTTTTAAAATAAATATTTACCCATGATTTCCTTTTTTTAAAATCCTTTAAAATTAATCTTTAGGTTTTCCAAACAAGGCACGTTTGGCTTTTATTAAAAATGTAAAAGGAATATTTATTTCAATGTGTATCACATAAAAGAAATTTTTAGCCATTATGACCATTGTTTTCTTTGAAGGTTATTTTAAATGTTTTCATGTTTATTTCCAAATAAAAGTATTTCCACAATACTTTATTAATTTCCATCTTCAAAAGGTTTATTTACATAGAAAGGTTATATTCATCAAGAAATTTTCAAAGTGATTTTTCTTTCAAAATATTTTTTCCTCTAAGATTACATCATTTGATGTTACTTAATCTATATATGAGATATGATCCAATGATACAATATTTATTATTTATTTTTATGTTTTATGATTATTATGAAGATATGTATATGAAACTCATTATTTTTACATGGTATATGATATGATGAATTGATAAGAAAATTATGAGACCTGTTTCCTTTCTATATGTTATGCTATGATGGAATGTTTAAGAAACCCTTTTCTTTTCATGGGATTAGATATGATGAATGTTTTATGATCTTATGGAACAAAATTTTATCATTTATATTATTGGTGGGACCTATATTTCTCTATAATTCATTTTTTAAATCTTTATATCTGATGAGATAACATCAGGAAATGAGTCGATGGGATTGATCCACAATGGAAAATAGGATGACGGGCTTGATCCACAATGGGAAATAGGTGATCAGGACTGATCCACTGTGTTTCTTGGTCTTGGTAGTTAACCATGAAAAATGAAATGGTTTATATACATATGTTAGTGCCACACTTTTAGGAAATGAGCTTATGGTTCATGAATGATGAAGATTTCATACTCTTATGAGTCATGTCTTTTGGAATACTAATTATTTATGCCATAACTCATTTTTATGATCTATTAAAGGTTGGGTATAAACTTTCTAATTTATTTTCATGATATTATATCATTATTATTATCTTATTCTTTGATATGATTATAGAATTATATCTCCCATGTTTACCCTTACTGAGCATCTGAGCTCAGAATTTATTATATTTCCTTCCCCAGTTTATGAGGAAAGGTTTTATATTGGGGTTTTTTATGAAGAAAATAAAATTAGAGATATTTATGTGATATTTATAATATATTTTATAAGAAAATGATATTGTGTACCTAGTATATAAAGACACTAAATGGTTACAGTCATTGGGAATGCATTTGTGAAATGTACTAAATATTCATCTAAAAAGATGTGATATTTATGTATGAAAATACTGGGTCATTATAGTTGGTACCAAAGAAAGTTTTAGGTAAACATTTGAAACTATGATGATAAAACATTATTGATAACCATTAATATGGTCCTAGGTATAGGATAACATCATAAAGTTTCTTTAAGAATGAGATTTTTTGGTTCACATAGAGATACACCTCTTTCTGAATATTATAAGTGGACATGGTTATTGAATAAATTCACCTAGGGGTAATAAAATTGAATAAGGTATTTTGAACTTGACTTAAGAATTACCATGTACATTAAAATGGGTCTTACTATACACTTGTCTTAACACTCCCAGGGATATGCTTTGGTTAATTTACATTTTTTATGAACCTTCACAAATTATTTGACTAGATAATGATCATGGATTACCTAAGTTAAACCTAATATATAATATATTTAAAATAATGTGAATTAATTTATACAACCTATAAATAATTATTCATTGTTATATGATTTTTCACTATGATTATTATTTCTCACACTATACTTTTTAATTTTAGTCAATTGAATGAACCATAAAGAACTCAGTTAACATTGAATTGGATAGACAATGTGTTGATGAAAACCATGTGGTATGATGACTAGAGTGGTGGATATTGTGATTATTCATAATTATTTTTCATGATATATGATTAAAATATTACACCTTAACCAACTATCAAACTCATTAATGAAGATAATTATAAATTTTTTGAAAGATCTGGTGGTGGGGACCATTGAGGAGTGAAGATTAAATTTTCTATATGTCAAGAATTTGGGAAGAACAACTCTACTAATATATCAAAGGAATAAAAATATATTTTATTTATGGAGAAGAAGGGTAAATAGTATTTATTTTCTAAGAAAAAATGAAAATGAGAGTTAATAAAATGGATGATAATAATGGTTTTCCTATGGAATAATCAATGGATGAATGTTTTAAATATGGAAATTATAGTCATTATGAAAATAAATGTCCTATGGGAAATGATTAAGAATAGTATCAGCATGGTTGTATGAGTAAATTTTTAAATTGATGATGAAGATACTATAAATGAAATATAAAGGAAGAAAGTATTTGGGAATAAGATGATGAATACTAATTAATGGTTTAATAATGAACTAGAATGAATGAAGAATTTATGTATTTGTATTAAATAATTATGTTGTATAAGTATTTTACCAATCATATTTTTTCTATAATAATCATAAAACATATAATTATTGGGTTACTTTGAGAATATTTATTTCTTCATGTAATATTAACATACGAGTTATGGATACCATCATGGGTTACTGAGTTTAATGTTGAACATAAATTCAAAGTATTATATACCCCTTTTTAGTTTCTAAGTTATAGGATTTAAATTTCATTAATGAAATTTTGGCATATGTTTTACTAGAATAGGGTATATATAACTCTTAGTATCAACATGAAGTATTATTTGAGAATAATTTTTCTTTTCATAAGATGAAAGGTGTTCATAACCCTTAATTTTTATATGATATTCATTGATTAAATTTATTTTCAAGGATTTTAATAATATTTTTAGTGATTTTATAAAAACTATATTAAAATAGATTGAGTAAAAAAAGGACAATTTGTCACATCTGGTAAGTTCACGGGGTTTGAACCCATAATTGAAGAGAAATAAGGGTGATATTCTTAACAGTGGCCTCTGTGATATTTTGGTAAATATAAATTATGTAACATATAAAGATTAAGATTATTTTTTGAACATGATTTTTATTGTAGAGATAACAATGGTTTTTAAACTTGATATCTATATATCTTATGCCTCATAAGAATTAATGGTTCATGAGAAAAATTAACCAACTCATGATTTAAAGTTAAATATTATAATCTTTTAACTAAAGATATAGAGAGATTATCTTTACAGATAAAGGTATGATATATATACTTATTATAATATTTTAATGTATATATTAACACATATGAAACTGAATATGTTCTAGATAAGATGGTTGGAAATGATTAAAGATTCTCAATGCTCAATACATTACCACCCTAGGAAATAGAACAAGGTGGAAGATAATTTGAGTTGAAAGGATCATGTTAGCTTATAAATGATTAGGATCATGAAAGATCCAATATTTATGGATTTGTAATGTATGGATTTTTAAATCTTCAAAGAATGGTATAAATATTATCATTCTCAAATAAGTGTTCAACCATATATCCATGTGAGAATAAAAGAGGTGAAAAAAAGGAAGATGTGGAACTATAAAAGGAGGTGATAAATGTTCCTGAGTAAAACCTTGATTGTTATTGAATAATAAGGTTCATAATCTAAGTATATATTCCATCCAATTGGGATTTTAAGAAGGATTTGTTAGTAGAGGGTCTTAGTTCCCCATTATATATTTATCCTAGAAGTATGAAGATGTATAGAGATTTAAAGGAGTAGGCATGGTGTGATAGCATGATGAGAGATATCATAGATTTTGTATCTTGGTGCTTGGTATGTCAGTATGTTAAGGCTGAGAGACAATAGTTTAAGGGGATATTATAACCATTACTCAAACTAGAATGGAAATAAGAAAATATAATGATGGATTTTTTCATTGGACTTCAAAAAATATCTTAAGGGAATAATAATATATTGGTTTTAGTCGATCTCCTTACCAAGTTATTACACATCATCACTATTAGAGAATATTTCATTCAAGAATGGATTAATATAATAAACATTAAAGAAGTTTTATGTTTTCATGGGTTACCAAATTTTATTGAATCTGATCAAGATCTGAGGTTTACCATAAAGTTTGGGTGATTTACACTTCATTCTCTTGATACAATTGAGTTTCAGCACTACATATCATCCTCAGAAAAACGGCCAGTCTTAGAGAATAATTAAAACCCTATTGGATATATTAATATCTTTTTTTAAGGATTTTAATGGTTATTGGGATCAATACCTTCCTCTAGTTGATTTTTAATATAACAATAGGTTGAACATGAGAATTCAAATGGCTCCTTAAGAAGTAATATTTAAAAAAAGTGTAGAATTATAATGTACTTAGATGAAGTTGAATAAACAAATCTATTAAGATGGAAGTTTGATTATCAAATGGAAAATATGGTTATATTTATTTAGAAACACATAATGGTAGTGTGATATTATCAAAAAAATTATGATCAAAATCATTGACATGATATTGAATTTGAAGAGAGTGAAAATGTGTTTCTAAGAATCTCAAAGTGGAAAACGGTCATGAGATTTGGAAATAAGGGAAAACTAATACCTATGTATATCTGTCCTATAAAAATTATTGATCATATTGGGATGGTAGTTTATATATTATCACTTCCATCGAACCACTCTCACGTCAGTGATTTATTATATATATCTTTTATAAGTAATTATATAATTGATCCTTCACATTTACTAAACTCAGAGGTCATACCACCAGAAAATTATCATTCTTATGAGGAACAACCATTGAATATTCTTCATCATATAGATATATTCCTATGAAACAAGACCACTCACCTGGTCATAGTTTTGTTTCTAAACCAACAACCTTTGGAAGTGACATAGAAACATGAAGATGTGATAAGGTAGAAGTATCCTTATTTTTTTCTACCAAAGTGATATAATTTAAAGGGTGAAAATTAATTTTAGTTGGGGTAGTGTAACAGCATGTTAATTTTTTGATAGGTATGTTTTAACCATTATTGTGGTTTTTATATTTCATTGGTTGAGTAATGTCGAGAAAGAATTGGGAGGATAGCTATAATGGTGAAGTAAGTGCTTTTTTGGAATTTTCAGCATAAAAACCGAGAGTTTTACAATTTTTTGGGGATTTAAAAGACATTTAATAGTGTTACACAATGTGTAATAATATCATGTAAGATTATGTGAAATGGGTACCCAGTGTGAAAGGTTACATGCCATTCAAAGCATACATACTATGTAAATAATAAAAAATGGTTTTTTAATAAAAGGAAATAAGTGTTTTAATATATGTGAAACTCAAAAATTAAACAACTTGTAATTGGGTTACACACCATTTAAAATATTCAGTGTTGGTTTGAAGTAGGAAAATAAAATGAAATTATTATAAAATTTCTTCATGTTTCCTTTATCACAACATAGATACTCTTCATAGGTTATTTTGGAGTCCTCCACTTCCACTGGATTATCCGTTCAGCAAGTGATCATTGTGGAGGTTGTGGTGCATCTCTCTAGGAAAGAATTTTTCCAATTTCTCTCTCTTTACTCCTTGGAGTTTGATAGTTCTTCTTGGGATTGGTGGATCTAAACTTTATGTTTTTACTCATAATTCAAGGTTGAGTTCATAGATCTTCTTCAGCTTTGACCTTTGTGGGCCTTTCCCATTGTGGGTGCTTCTTTTTATTATTAAAAGGTAGGTTGTTCTATTTAAGAATGGCCAATTGGTTTAACCTTGAATTTCTTGTTTTTTGAAATTACTTTAAATTTATTTGTGGAAACCCAATTCTATATTAATTATGATTTAAATTGATTCAACATGTAATTTTAGAAAACCCCCCAATTCAAATATAATTTTGAATTGGGGAATATTTTTGAAATGAATTAAATTTAGGAAATAAATTGAGAATTGATTATTGAGAAAATTACTTAAATTTAAATGATTAAAAACCTATGATTGGTTTTATATTGAAAGGGAATTGATTCATCAAAACCTTTGTTTTTTGTTGTGAAAGTGAATTGAAATTTTGAAAAGGAAAAGTGGGTAATTGACTTATTGAATGATTAATGATTTGAAATGAGATGATTTCCCATTTTTTAATTGATTGATTGAGAACATAAAGGCTTGGGTAGTCAGTGGGTTATTTGGTACAGTCATGCTAGGATGGTAATTCCCTAAAAATGTATTGATGATGAAAACTCTAATAAAAACTAGGCTAGGTATATCTTATCCCCAAAAGGATTTGGATGAGTCCTATTTGGTTAGCCTAAAGGGTGAGTGTACACAAACTATCTATGATCCTTGATATGAGATGTGTGAGGATCTTATAACCTAAAACTATCATACTGTAGGGTAGATGACCATGGTTCATTTGGTAATGATTTTGATTATAAATTCCATTGATATTAAAACTAATTTGTGCTTTCCTATTGATTTATATAACTTATTTTATATAATGTGTTTATTTAAGACATGTTTGAAATGTTTTCCATCATTATAAAATGAAAAACATGTTTTCTTTTAAATTTGAAATTGTATCGCCATCCCCTATTTTATTGAAATTGAAAAAAATGGTTCATTTTCTATTATGGAATATTATTATAGAATACTTAGTGAGACCCCACTGGTATTTTTATCTCACACTCTACATTTTCCATCTGGTTTTTCTATATTTTCTCCTACTAGGTATGAGTAAAGAAAAATATCCTCTTGTTAGAGGTGGATGTTATTGATCCCTTAGGGATTGTAGTGTTGTGTCCTTGGGAACGTTGATATTTTACTGACTAACTTTGAGTACTCTGATGAAGTACTGTTTGTGTTCTTGATATACCTATTTTGTTTAAGGTATTATCTCCTTGAGTATTTTTTATCTTTCTTATATGTATCTTTATATTATACTATTTTTGTGGAAATTTTTTTTCTCTATTTTATCTTGTATGATGTCAGGTGCTAGTCACTATCCCAGGGGGATTGGGAATTTCTTTCAAGATATGTCATTTTTAGTATAGTTATTAGGGTATCAGGGTATATGCATCAGTTCATTAAAAATTAGTATTAGAGGGGTATGTTGATCATCATTCATTGATGTTAGTATGTATTTTAATATATTTTCCACACATAAGAGGTAGTTTCAAGTGAGTTCGAGGTCAAATATCATCGTAATGAGCCTTAATTCACCATAGGTGGTTTGAAAAGGCATCTTTAGGATAATTTCTAGTATTTTCCCTACTTTTTATTTGGATAGGTTGACATCCAAATATTATTTTTCAATCTAGTGGGATTAATTTTCTCATTGATGTTTTTTGAGTTATTGATCTGATTAATATTATGATGTATTCAATTTTGTTTTCAAATGTTCTATAGCATCATGCCTCTGAGAAGACATGTGAATAGGATTGAGGAGGAATCTGTTGATAACCACAACGAGTAAATCCTCCTATGGACTAGAATCTGGTTGATGCTGTTATGTATGATTTCCAAGATCTCAGACAGACACTTGCACTGATTCCCATTCAATATACAGATATGTATCCTCAGTGTAATGAGTTTTGGAATCATGATGTGGAGTTCCTTCTATATAATCAACTAACATTCCACGGGTTTAATGATCCTCAATTGGTTTAGGATTGGTTGAGAAAGATAGAGATTATTTTTGAGTTCTTGGAAATTATTTATTGAATCAAGGTGAATTGTGAAACATTCAAGATATAAGGACCTAAAATAATATAGTGTGACCCGATGGTGATGGAGAAGAATTATGAGGGTTTTTAGAGAAAGGAATTCAAGGATATATTCACTAACTAGTTATATCCAGAATATATCGTGATGGATACGGATATGGAATTTTTAAAACTCTAGTAGTTTGAGAGGACTTTGACAGAATATAAGAACCGATTCTCAAATATTCTGTATTTTTCACCTTATATTGTATATAATTAGAAGATGAATAATTTAAGGTTTGATATTGGACTTCAATATGATATTCATTGATAGTTTTTTTTACTGAATCTCTTTACTTATACTAATGCGATTGAGAGGGTTTTAATGGTTGAACATGATCTGTATAGTAAGTTAAGGTCGATGAGATTTCTTTTTTCTCCAAATGGTTGTTCTTTGAGTTTCCATAAATGCAAGAGAAATCATGATGAGAATTTTTTTTGGATCTCAATGGTAGGGTTCTTCTATACCTCCTATAGATCCTAGTAGAGGCCCTTCTACATGCTTCTAGTGTTGCATAACTGGGCATTAGAAATGGGTTTACACTAAGGTCGCCACGATATTTGTTTCTTGTGTATGTTTAGAACACTTTCAAAGGTTTTATTATATCTATTTTGTTCCCCAAAGTGGAACGATCTTGTGATCACCAAAAATTACTTTGGTTCAATTTAATTCTTTGTGATCTAGGTGGTGTGAGCCACAATCATCTAGAACAAAGCTTCTTCCCTAAGTGGAAGAGTCTCCAAAGGAAACAGATATGGTTCCTACAACTGTGAGTGGTACCATAACTATTTCTTCCAAATTAGGGACTAATTTATTTGATATTGGTTCTCTCACTCATTTATATCATCGTGTGTTGAGAACCTATTAACTCATCTTATGGATATTTTATCTTATGTGATGGATATTACTACACCCCTCAGAATAAAGAGAGTAAAGGTTATCCATTTTCCTACTTTTGTTTTCTCTTTAATAGAGATTGATCTTACTTGGTGTTTCTCAGTTCTTGACATTAAACCTCTTGATTTCATTTTCATGATGGATTGGATCATTTAAAATAAAGATTAATTGATTTTTATTTTCAATGGTTCTCGTTTACCATGCCCAATGGGGTGTACTGTAACTTTCAGGGAGAATGGGACTCAAGTTTGAGTAGAGATACACCTTATAGAGTTGGGAAAAGTAATATTAGTGTTTTATTTGGATCTATAAGGGATATCTTTGAGTTATGATCTCTCTCCAGTGATTGTGGATTTTCTTAACATTTTTTATTATGAATTCTCTAGTTTTCTATTGGTAATGTAGGTAGAGTTTTCTATTGCATTAGTTTCTAGTAATCAACTGGTATCTATACCTTATTAACACATGTAACTAGATGAAATTAAATAGTTAAATACTTATTTGGATGATCTGTTAAAGATAGGATTTATACGCCAGAGTGTGTCACCTTGGGTGGTGCCTATTTTATTTTCTATGAAACTTGATGGAACACTTTGAATATGTGTTGATTACCAAAAACTAAACTAGGTTATGGTAAAGAACAATTATTTTTTCCATATATTGAATATATTTTTTTGACCAATTGAAACGGGAAAAGCGGTTCTCAAATATTGATCTTTAATTTGGCTATCACTAGTTGAGAATAAAAGAATCTGACATTTAGAAATCTTCCTTCTAGAGAATCTATCACAATTATGGGTATCTTTTCAGGACATTTGGTCTATCCAATCCTCTTTCATTATTTATGGATTTTATGGAAAGGATCTTAAATTAGTATCTTAATAAAAAAAATTATTTGTGGATCAAATCCTTGTTTACTCTATGTCTTTGGAGGACCATTTGTGTCATTTTAGAGTGGTTATGGAATTATTGATAAATAAATGAATTTATTTCAAGCTATCAAAATATGATTTATGGATTCTAGAAGTGATTTTATTCATAAATATAGTCTTAGGACATGGTTTTTCAATTGATCATGAGAATGTGAAAGTTTTTATGACATGGGAACAACCACATATTATTTTTTATATTTAGAGATTCTTGGGTTTAGCAGGATATTATCTCTAGATTATAAATTATTTCTCAAAAGTTAGATTCTTAAATGAATTCTCTATCTCAGAATGGAGTGAATCTTTCTTTGGATGATTAATGTTAAAATTATTCCATTTAGATTAAATGTATTTTGACTTTTGTGTTAGTGTTTACTCTTCTCGAGACCAAACAGGGTTATGTGGACTTCTGTGATTCATCATGTCCAGGTTTGGGATGATTTATTATATAGGATGATCACATAATTGATTATGTATCTTGGTATGTTAGGATACATGAGAAGAATTATCCAACCCATGAACTTGAACTCACAATTATGATGAATGACCTTAGAAGTTTGTAGAATTACCTTTTCGGAGTAAGGTTTTCCATGTGTTCCAACCACAAGATCTTGAGTTATATATTCTCTCAAAAATATTTTAATCTACTCTAGATCCATTAGGTGGATTACCTGAAATATATTGATTTTGACATTACCTATACCCCAGGGAAATGGAATGTCATTGCTGATGAATTGAGTAGGAAACATCCAACCCCATCTATGAAAGAATCATCGGAAGAGTAAAACTTTATAGCTCTTCTCTCACAGTTTCATATTGGAGTTTGAAAAACAGGGGTTGAGTTTATCTTCTCTAGTTTTCAGTTTACCTATGGTATTCTCAAGATTGTTATACACGAATAATAGATTGATGATTAATTTTTTAGCATTAGATAATCTCTTCATGGTAGGGAGACAATTTTTGAGTGATCGTTCTCTATGTAGGGTATTCTATGTTTCCAGAATCATTTTTCATGCTGTTATCATTAAGAAAAAACTATAATGGTGGATTTTTATAATTCCCAGTGGGATTTTCACCTAAGAAGCAAAAAGATGTATTATGACATGTGACAGTGATTCTGGTGGTTGGGTATGAGACAAGACATTACTGAATTTGTTTCACACTACAATACTTTCCAATAAGTTAAGGGCAATCATTAAGGACCTTCAGGTTATCTTTATCCACATCCAATGTTGACTTAGCAGTAGGATGATATTTATATGGACTCTTGGTTGGTTTGTCACATAACTAGATATAGAAGAATTTATTATGGGTTGTGATTAATAGTCAATCCAAATCAGATCACTTTATACCAATTCATGATAAAAAAAAATTAAAGAGTTGGGAAACCTCTATGTGAGATAGATTTTTCATTTTTATGGAGTTTGTTCTACTATAGACTCTAATAGAGATTCCCATTTTACTTCTCACTTTTGGATATGCCTCCGGGAGGAACTGGGATCTCAGGTTCATTTAGGTATGGAATACTATCCATAAATGGATAGCCAAATAGAAATATATATACATATTCTTAAGGATATGTTGTGTGCTTGAGTCCTCATTTTTTGTGGATCTTGGAATGACCATTTGGGACTGTTTGAGTTCTTTTATCGAAATAGGTCGTATTATACCATTGGAATGGATCCTTTTGGGGAATTTTATGTAATTTCGTTCAAATATCCATTATGTGATGCAAGATTGGTGAAAGTTCTTTAGTTGGACCAAGAATGGTCGTAGATATTTTAGTAAAGATTCATTTGATTTTTCATAGGATGTTGACAGCATAGATCTAGTATAAATCTTATGATGACCACTAGCATAGACCTTTGGATTTTTTAGTTGGTTACTAGGTGTTCTTGAATTTTTCACCTTGTTTATGCCATATATATCTTGGGAGGAAAGGGAAACGTTCTGCTAATGTTTTGATACCTTTTAAGGTTTTTTATTAGGTATGTAAAGTGGCTTACTGGTTATCACTTTAGCCACAGGTGACATTTATACATAATGTGTTCCTTGTATCACAGCTACAAAAAATATCTTTATAATCCATCTCATGTTTTGATCTATAGTGATATTGATGTCAAGCCTGATTTATCTGTGACTGAGCATCCAGTCATAATAGTTTATTCTGGGACAAAGTTAATTTGTGGGAGGATGAAACCTTTGTTTAGAGTGCTATAGGAGCACGATTCGGATGCACATGAAACTTGGTAGAGGGGGTCACTGATGAGAGAGTAGTCACCTCACCTTTTGATATGGAATCTTCTTCATAGGTTTTCTAGGGAAATAATGTTTCTATGGTGGGGAGGTTATAACACCCTGTTACGTTTCTATCATGTAAGTTTTAACCTTTATTTTGGTTTTCCTTTCTAAGGGTTGAGGAATTTTTAGAAGGAATTAAGAGGATATTTTTCATCCTTCTAGGCATTTACACATCATGTAATGGGGTTACACAATGTGTAATCATCACTTGGAAGATTTCTTAAATGGGTACATAGTGTTAAAGGTTGCATGAATTGAAAATATTACACACCATGTAAATATTAAAAACTAGTTTTTTAATAAAATTAAATGGATTTTAAACATAAGTGGTAATTAATAATTATATGACATGTAATTGGGTTACATTCTAGGTAAAATATTAATTTTCGGGTTTAAGAAGGAAGCTATGAAGAAATTCTTATTTCATTCCTCCATGTTTCCTTTCTCTCAAACTATATACTCTTCTAAAGAAATTTTGGATTCCTCCCCTTCCTCTAGATAATCCATGTATAGATTGATCATCATGTTAGTTGTAATGCATCTATTTGGGTAATAATTTTTTCCATCTCTCTCCCTTTCCTCCTTATATTTTGATATTTCATTTTGGGATTGATCGATCTAAACTTCATATTGTTGAATCCTAATTCTAGTTTTAGTTCCTAGATATTTTATACCTCAATCCATCATTAGTGAGTCCAGTTTTGGGTGATTATTTCTATGATTAAAGGTAGGTGATTCCATTTAAGCTTATCTGATTTATTTAACTGTGAATTTATTATTATTTTAAATTTCATTAAATTGATTTGTGAGAACCCAATTTGATGCGGCACATTTTCAAATTGATGGAATTTCTGAATAAATTCAGAAATGATTATTGGAAAAAGTGCTTAAATTGAAATTATTAAAAACATATGATTGGTTTTTTATTGAAAAAGAATTAACTGATAAAAACCCTTATTATTTTGAAAGTGAATTACAATTTTGAAATTGAAAACTAGGAAGTTTATTTATAAATGATGAATGATTTGAAATGATATTATTTTAACTTTTAAAATTAATTTTTTGATCACATAAGATCCTAGGTAGTTAGTCGGTTATTTGGTACAAGAACACTAGGATAGTATTTCCCTAGTAATGTATTGATGATGAAAACTCTATAAAACCTAGTTCGAAAGATATTATAACTAGTGGGATTTTAATGAGTCATCTTTGTCTTGAGAATAATTGACATGTTTGCACATATTATCCATGATCACAGATATAATATGTGTTAGGATCCTATAACTAGAAACTATTGTTCATGGGGGTAGATTTCCATGGTTCTCATTGTGATGATCTTGATTATAAATTTCACTGATTGTGAAACTACTTTACTCATTACTAGTAATTTATTTAAACTATTTTATAAAAAAAATTATCTAATCCATGTTTGAAATTTTTTCTATCATTTTTAAATGAAAATATTTTTTAAAAAATATGCAATTTTATCATCATGCCCTATTTTAATGAAATTTAAATCATGTGTTGGTTTATTATAATAGAAAATTATTATATAACACTTTGTGTGAAACTTATGGGATTTTTATCTCAAACCTACATCTTTCTTGAATCATTTTATGATTTTATCCTACCATAACTGAGTAAAGGGAAATCACCTCATAGAGGAGGTGGATGTTCTTGATCACTTGGGGCTTTGAGTGATGTGTTTTTTGGGACATTGAGTTTTTTCTATCAGAATTTAAGTACATTGATGATGTAGTTTTTAGGTTTTTAAAATACCTATTTGGTTTTTGGCACTATATCCTTGAGTAGTTTTAATCATAGTTATATGTATATTATTATTCCACTTTTTTTGTGTAAACTATTTCCCTATTTTATCTTTTAGGATTCTAGGTTGTAGTCGCCAACCCATAGGGATTGGGAATGAAATTTGGGATATTTTACTACTAGATCAGTTATAGAGGTTCTAGGGTGTCTAGGATGGTTCATGAAAGGTATAATGTAACACTCCAATTTTTTATACAATATTTTTCTTGAACAAATTTAATTTCATTGATAGCTTGTGTTACATGCAACACCGATTTTTTAATTAACCATGATATATGATTAATATCCTTACTTAAACAATATAGTTATAACCTATACATTAATATTGGAGGGATTAATTGGAATAAATACTTTTCATATACGAATTAAAATGTTTTTATATAAAAAACTTATTGATAACAAAATAGTGAACTTTTAGTAAACTCATTATATGTTTCAAAAATAATATTTTCACAAAAAAATATTAAAATGTGTAACCAAATAATAAATTTAATTCTTTACACTTTTTGAAGATTTATATGAGAAAATAAAATCCTTTTTATAAATCTACATGTTAAAATTATCTTTCACTGATTTTTAAAAAAAAATCTTAAAAGGGTAATTTTTTGATGAATAGTACAGAATATAGATTTGTATTTAAAAAATGCTTGATTGTTTACAGTATTTACAAAATAAATTTTATTTTAATATGGTTTTAAAAGTAAAATTAGTTCAATTATATATTTATTTCTCAAATATAGGCCATTTTAATAAAATTTGATATTGAATTTTGATATTAAAAATATCTTTATTTATGAAAATTTTCACTTTGGAAAACTTCTTTTTCATTGCATCTGTGGGTTTAATTTTCAATTAAATTTCCCAATTCTATGAATGGAATTTTCAAAAATTGATTCCATATTTTTAATAATAATAATTTTAATATTATATAATAAGTTTAATATATTTTTTGGCTAAAAATATTATTAAAAATATTAAAAATTAATTACTACGGATAAGGTTAAAATGGGAGTACGAGGGGTTAAACAAAAAAATAAGGGGTAAAATGATATATAAACTTTTCAAATGCACATTAAATGGAAATATTTTGACCTTATAACCTATAACATTTTATAATTACCCATTTTAGAGCATTTTATCATGTAAAAAAAAGTAATTACACTTTAGTCTTTTAACAAATTCCATTTTTGTTCTCTCCCCAACTTATAAAAGGCCACCTCAAATCCTATATTATTACCTGAAAAGTGATTTTAAAAAGGAATTGTTAATAAAGAGGTAAAAAAATTTGAATTAAATCCTATATGGTTTAATACATATTATTATCAATCTATTATACATTTATAATAAACCTATATTTTTCATACATTAGTTTCTAGCATTTAATAAGTAATTTTAGACTTAAGGTAAGGGATTTTGGTATCAATTTTCTTCTTTGGGACATATGTTACGTTATACACCAATATTATTTTATGATGTCTATATACAACCCCTTTGAAATTTAATATCATGAATTTATTTATTCAAATAATATTTTAAGTTACATTTAATTTTATTCTTTCATGAGGATTATTATTCAAAAGTTACCATAGTGGTAAAGGTTTGATGTTACAATATTTTTATTTACCGAGATTGTTTACAAATATGATTTTGATTATAGAATATTATGATATATTACTTAGGAACATAATTAATTTTCTTCTCTTATATGTATTTCCTGAAAATACATGTCATCCCTTCATTTTCCTATCCTTGTGTACTTAGGATACCAAAATAATGTTTTTTAGGAAAATTTATTTTATTTCTACCTTCGATCAAAAACCATTTTTTCCATGTCTATGTTATCAAAAAAAATGTTTCAAATAAAATTTTTACTATTCTAAAAAAGTTTTTTTAAATAAAATTTTACCAATGTCTGACTTTCTAAAAATTTAAAAGGAACCATCATATTGTATTTTAAAAAAGTCTTGTTTGGATTTGACCAAAAATGTGAAAGGAATAATTATTTTAACATGTACGGAAATAATGGAATTTCCTGCCTTCATGAACATTATTTTATTTGAATTTTAATTTATTAGTTTCCAAGGTTCTTTTCAAATAAAATGATTTCAATAATCATTAATTTCTATCTTTAAATTTTTTATTTTAAAAGAATGGTTATTTTCCCCATTAAATATTCCAATTGATTTTTATTTCAAAATAATTTTCCATCTAAGATGACATCCTTTGATGTTACTTAATCCTTACTAGGTATATGATCAAATAATACCATATTTATTCTTTCTCTATATGGTTTATGATTTTGATGAATTTTTTTATTAAACTCATTCATTTTCCATGGGTTATTATATGATAAATTGATGAGATAATTAGGATACCCATTTCCTTTATATGGGTTATTATATAATGGAATGTTTATATAACCCTTTTCTTTTCATTCATTTAGATACGATTAATGGTTTATGATCTTTTGGAACAAAGATGTATGGTTTTTGTGATAAGTGTTACATGTATCTCTCTCTAATTCTTTGGGTAAATCTTTATATCACATGAGATAAACATGGGAAACAAGTCAACGGGATTCATCTATAGTTTAAAATAGACTGATGGTATTTATCAATAATGGGAAACATGGTTATCTTCTTGATACATAATTGTAAGTAGGTGATAATTCTTGATCTACTGTGTTTATGGTCATAGTTGTTAACCTTAAAAAAAATGGTTTCAATACATATTTTTCTTCCATGATTTTATGAAATGATATTATGGTTCATGATTTATAATGAGTTTACACTCTTATGAATCGTGTATTTTGGAATGATAATGGTTTATTCTACAAACCTTATTTATGATCTATGAAATTTTTGGTATAAAGTTTGTAAGATTTGGTCATGATCTCATACCCTTATGCTTTCCATATTCTTCCATATGATCATAGAATGTTTTCTCCCATGTTTACACTTACTGGTCATATGATCTTACCATTTCTTATATTTCATTTCTCCATGTTAAGAAGAAAGGTTTTAGGTAAGGTAAGTTTTTAATGTCATTTCTTGAGAAAAATATATTTTTCTCTTTGAAAAAAAACTTATAAAAACCTAAAAAAATTCAAAATCCTTTTCTTTTAAAATTAACCTGAAAACTTATAAAATAATCATTAAATAAATTAATTTCCATCATGGTGATAAATTACATTCATGTTGTAAACATTAAAAGAAATATTCCTTTAATATTTTTAGTAAAATCCAAATAGCAACTATTTGGAAAACGTCATGAATATTCAGTTGAAAACAATTTATAAAATGTAAAGCATAAGTAAAAATTTATTTAATAAATAATATTAAGGATCTAAAAAACATTTTTTAAAATGCTTTTCGAAAGAATGGTTTTGGAAGAAAAAGGGTTTTTGAGCAAATAAATAAATAAAGATGATTTTTCATAAAAACATTATTTTGAATTTATGATTACATAAAAACGCAAAATTGAAGGGAAAACTTTTATTATTATGACATAACCAAAATATAAAAAAAATTAATGAGTTTCTTGATATATAGATCATAATATTTCATATTTGGAAACATAATAAAAACAATCCCAATAAATGATGATATTGTAACCTAAAACTATTACCAATTTGCTAACAAATGAATCATAATCCCTGTGAAATAATAAAATTAAATTAAATATATAATATCATTAAAATAATGATATTCATGACATAATATGTCAAAGGGAATTTATATATACCACATTGAATAAGATAGGTGCATAACATAACTTAGGTCTCTAAGAAGGCAATTTGAGACAAAAATCCATGACCGCTTTTGTAAATTTTAAAAAATAATGAGATAGATACTTAAATGGATATATAAATCCCCATAATTTTAAGAATAATAATCATAAAATACATTCATGTTAATTTTATACACCACAAAAAAAAAAGAAACATGTGGTGAATATGTCTTATGTCTCACAAAAAATAAAAGTGAGACGAAAATCTCTTACATTAACTTAAGTCACAACTTCCTTCACACACATTGAAACATATAGTATAATAAATAAATTATTATTATACATATATTACAGAAAAATATTTATATATATCATACAATATATTATTTATGTATGAACTTTTATTACATGTTTGTTAACAATACCTTGTTAAAATTATGTTTCAGGTAATAACTGCTTTGTTTTCATGTATGTTTTGATTTTTTATTTCTAGTACTATTAAATCTATCATTTTTAAATCATATAAATAATTTTAATCATGAAACTAAAAACATATATATTCATTATATATGTATTTATAGTAATCCATAAAATTTATTGACAAAAAATGAAACACATCATCCAAGGAGACGGTGGGTTGTAAGTACACATGAACATTGATTCCATTTTCTTGATAGAATGAAAGTAAGTAAGTTAAATAGTATATTACCATTATATAATAATTTTTATTCCATATATATCACATATTATCATTAAACCCATGTTTATTACCTTGTATATAAATCGTGAATAAATCATAATGCTTCGTGAGGTAGCAGTCCACTATAAATATGAATGTCATTATCATATTTCCTATGAAATATAATGTATCTATCATATCATAATTCAATAAGTATAGTTATATTAAAATATAATATTTATTCATATAATCTATACTTATTACAATCCATGTAAAACTAAAATTAAAAACATATCAGATCGGTTCTGAGGTGGCAGTCCACCGTACACAGGTGTAATGTTATTATTTTCCAAAGGATTAGAAGGTTAGAAGATATATGTTTTATTATAATTAAAGTTGTATAGTAATATCCTATGAATAATATATATATATATATAAATAAAATACATCATTATATTCATCCATTATAGGTAGTGATGGAAAACGAATAACATCAGTTTGCAAGGCAGTTTTCTGTCACACATATGAATAATGATTTTGTAACCAATTTGATAGAATAATATATGGTTATAGGTAATTACCTTAACAAAACAATATATTAGTATATATAAGATACTAAGGTAATTATATATTTGTGTACTAATAATAATTTAAATAGTTGGGGGAAGAAAAAAATAAAATTCTTAGTTATGGGTGTTACCACTTCTTTAGACAACTTCTTTTTGTTTTCACCAAAAGGATACTTATGATGTATTTATAACCAAACTAATGATTATATAATGGGAGGAGGAAATTTAGGAAGTAATTTTGATATTTATTGGCTGAGAAAAAGATTTTTTGAAGTTTTAAAATGATAGGATATGGGTTGGCCTTTTATAATTGAGGTGAGTGGCACACTTGTAATTTTTTAAAATAAAAAGGTGTGTCCATGTTTTTCACATGCCACAAGGCTCAAAAATGTCCAATTATTAAACCTATAAGATATAAATTTGAAATATTTTAAGAAAATAGGTCTTGTAAATGTTTTTAGTCTTCTTTATTTATTATATTTTTAGTTAAACACCCCCCCCCCCCTTAGTAAACCCATTTTTACCTTAATCGTAATAACTAATTTTTACTATTTTATTGTTCATTTTGGTCAAAAAAATATTTTAACCCGATTAGATGTTATAAATTATTATTATTCCAAATATAAAATCCATATTTCCAAATTAAATTCATATAGGTTGAAAAATGTAATTTACATTATGTGTGAACAATGAGACAAAACTACTTTTTAGAAAAATATCGTTTCAATGTAAAATTATATTTATTCTTATCTCTTGTATAGAAAACACATAACAACGATGTTAAGAATTTTATTGAATATATAACATAAAAATTTCATTAAAATAATTCACAAAAATTATATTTCTTAATTTATTAATGTAAAAATGTTTTATTTCATAAAAAATATTTTCCATAAAAAAATTCCTTCATTTTCAAATAGTTTTTATTTTCTTTTATAACTAATTTCCCACCAAAAAATTAATGTTATATACATTTTTAAACCATATATATTCATAATTTAGATAATTATATTCCTACACTCCATTATAATGTCTAAATGATAATTTTCATATCAAATAATAACATTTCAATAATATGTCATGTTTTGTTTAAACTTGGTGTTGTGTGTAACAAAAAATAAACATAGTGATGTGTGACATGAATGATAAAATATATGTTGATTTTAAAACAAATTGTCAAATTTATTAAATTTATTTTAAAAGGTTCATAAAAACAAGGGGTTTTACATTCTACCCCCCTTAAAATGAAATTTTTCCTTGAAATTCATTACTTTAGTACCAATAACTGAGCATACTTATTCCTCATTACATCCTTAGGTCCCACATAGCTTCCAAAATATAGTGTATTTTACACAAAACATTGACCATGAGAGTGGTATTGTTTCATAGATAATTCTCTATTTAATCTATAATCTTTACTAGTTGTTCCCCACAAGAAAAATCATGCTCGAGTGGTATAACCTATGAGTTCATTACATGTGATGGATCAAAAATGTACATCCAAATGTGAGATACATGGGATGCATCATGAACCTGATATAGGTTTTTTAAAACCATCAATACATAAGATATGGACCTAATAATATCAATAATTTAAAATTAAATGATATACCAAGGGCTTAGTTTTCCATTATTTATAAATCTCATTATATTCTTCCATAGAGAAATTATTAGAAACAACTTACCACAAACATCAAATTATAGATAACCTAAATGATTATCATTATTAAAAAAATTAAAAATTTCTCATATGTGTTTCTGAATGGATATAACCTTTTCTTATGATTTATTAGGTAACTCAGGTCACAATATCTTTGTTCGTGTAACTTTTTTCTAGTATGTTGGAGTTATACACTTATTTCCATAAAGGGATTCATAAGATTCCATTTTAATGCTTGGGTGAAAGTTATTTTTTTAATAAAACTCAACTAGAATAATGTTTTGATCCAAATGAAATTTTAAATCTATAGAACAAGATCTTATAATATTATCAATGGTTTGAATTGTTCACACAGATTGGCCATATATATAAGGATGATACAGAGTGCTGAAAATCAACTATGAATCAAGATATTTCTGAAAACTTCATCAAAAAATCAAGGAAAACTTTGGATCCTGATGATATATAATTTAATATGGTACTCTATTCAATATTACCACTTCATCAATGTATATTTTTGAGATAGTATCTATATTTAAATCTTCTATGATAGAAAAGAACTGTCTTAAATGCATAAGGCAATTGATTACATCCTATAGTTATATCAATATCAAGATAAACCCTAAAGGTTACTAGTACTTTTAATCATACTTCCATGGTGTTTAAATTAATTCCTCCAGAAATAAATTTTTCACCAAATCTTATAAAAAATAAAAGGGTTACATTTCTATAAATATATCTTTAAATATAATTAATCTTGATAAAATCCCATTGCATAAAACCTCAAAAGGGGGTTAAATGAATTTGAATTTATGATTAACCTTAAATCAAAGAATATATCCTTAACTCTTATGTTAATCTTATACGAAGACATTAATTCTTCCAATATTAACTCAATCCTTAATTGTTTCATGATTCTTACAACCCAAATACCAATATAAAAATACTTCTACAACATAATCCTTGAATCCCAATACAAAAATGCTTTAATCCTTCCACTCCAATGATCAATATAGAATAGTTACTTTCCTGTTCTAGAAGATAATTCTTGTGTTAGGGACTTTTGTTAGATAATTACCATGTTCCCCACACATAAGACTTTGAACTCATCAACAAATTGTCACTCTATAACCTTCTTTTCCACACAGATAACATATTCCCCTATATTTGAGATATTATTCAAGGTTCTTATTCCCACCATATTTACATGTAGGAATCTAAATAATATTTCCCTTATATTCATTACCACATGAAAATTCATAAAATTTCATCTTCCTCTTATATTATTCTTTAGGAATCTCACTAATTTTCACATTGTTAATCATCTATCACGATAGATGATTAGGCATAAACACAATAACTTTCTCTCTAGTAGTCATTAAAGTTTATTGTTCATAGTCACATAATTATCCATAAAATTAAATGCTAAAATTATTCTTTCTAGTTCAAACCTTTGACTAAAATCAAAAATCATAGTGTGAGTAGCACTAATCATAGTGGAAAACCACATAATCATGAAATAACACTTATAGGATGTCTAAATCATGAAAAATTATTTTAATTATATAAAATCATAGGATTATACTAGTTCATTAATAGTAATAATCTATTTAAATCCATTGTGATGTTTCCTAAAGGGTTTTTGAATTTCCAAAGCATATCCCCTAGGAGTATCAAACCAGGTGTGTAGTAAGGCATGTTGTAATGCATAAGGGGATGATTGAGTCCTTCTTAATGTAAACCTTCAAATTTAATTAACCCTAGGTACCTCTATTAAATATCCACATCCACTTCTAGTGTCCAAATAGGGGTTTAATTTCATGGAAACCACTCACTCTATCCTTTACAAAAAATCCAAGATATTTTCCTATACTTTGACTCATCCTTAAACATATCCTTATACAAGTCCTATAGGATATCACTAAATTTTTCTAACCTACTTTTCAAATTTTAAATAAAAAAATATCTTAGTTCCAAATATAGTGACCTATTATTTTCATACATAGATATCACATTATTTCTATGAATATTCATTAGATTACATAAACACTCACTTGATGATAAAAATGGTTTTGTGCATTGGGAGACGAGGTATGAAATATTATTATTTAGAGAATTAAATTAATTTTTTACCACAAATATCTTCCCATTAATTAGTATTCATATACAAACCCTACTTAAAACCTTTATTCATGACATAGGTAAACAAAACATAAGAAAGGGTGAGCTCAGAAGCTTAGTAAGGGTAAAAAATGTAAAATATGTAAAAAAAATACATGATCATAATGGTATGAGAACATGAGAATAATATATAAAAACCATACCCATCATATAAAAGATAAAAATATTGAGTCATGGAATAAAAATTATAAGTTCATTAGACATGAATAAGAAGGAAATCAAATAACATGATCAATGAGAGCATAACATTGATATATGACATGTAAATGTGTAATACACAAAATTATAGAAAATAATGTCCTTATTAGCCAAGTAACATTTCCAAAACTATCATATTATAATGGTTTCACTCCCCAAATCATCATAGTAGTCAAGGTTCACTCTCAAGACCGTCATGGAGAAACAAATCTGTTAATTAATGAGGTTCATTCCCCATTCTAGTCTAGTCTATCTCATGAGATATAAATCTTTACCTAATGTATTGGAGGGATATATAGGTCCCAACCATCACATAATAAAAATCATATGTATGTGTGCCACAATATTTTAAAAAAATCATCATATCCTAAACCATGAAATAAAAAGTTTTACACAAACATTTTATCAAATCATAACCAGTAAAAAAGAGACAGGCTTCATAATCATTTTATTATTTCATTATAACATAGTCCATGAAATGAAGTGGGTTTCCAAATAATTTTCTTACAGTATAAACCGTGGAATTGAAACATTTTTTATAAAAATCATGTCATTAAAAATATAAACCATTTAGATAAATAATAAGAATGGTATTTTTTAATCATAACCCCATCTAGTCACAAGTAACATAAAT
Source organism: Viscum album (assembly GCA_963277665.1). Lineage (NCBI taxonomy): Eukaryota > Viridiplantae > Streptophyta > Magnoliopsida > Santalales > Viscaceae > Viscum > Viscum album. The sequence continues at coordinate 441,566,353 of OY728158.1, forward strand.
GGATTTATTCTTATATAGAAAATGATTTTAAGAGATAATTTATAACATTTCTTGAGAAAAATATATTTTCCACTATAAGAAGATATTTTTAAACCATAAAATAGTTTAAAATTACATTTCTTTGGAAATAACCTCTTAATATTATAAATTAATATTTTAAAATCAATGAAAACATTTCTTGAGGAAAATATCATTTCTTCTTTGAAAAAATAATTTTTAAAACATGAAATATTTCCAAATTAATTTTATTTTAAAATAAACATGAAAAATAAAAAAGTAATATATGAAAATAATTTAAAACATTTCTTGAGGAAAATAACCTTTATTATTTGAAAATTAACTTTCGAAAACAAAAGAAAAACCAAATTGATTTTATTTTAAAATAACCATGAAAATTTATAAAGGAATATTTGAAAATAATTTAAAATTTTCTTGAGGAAAATAACCTTGAAAAATTATTTAAAAACTTTCTTGAGTAAAATATCCTTTCCACTTTGAAAACACACTTTTGAAAACATAAAATATTTTTAAAATTGTTTTATTTTAAAATATACTTGATAATTTATAAATTAGTCTTAAAATAAAATAATTTTCATGATGATGGGAAATTTTGTTCATGCTGTATATGTTAAAACAAAGATTCATTTCACATTTTCAGTAAAATTCAAACAAGAATTGTTTGGAAAATGAAATGAATATTCATTTAAAAAAATTAAAATGTTAAACATGGGTAAAATTTATTTAATAAATCATTTTTATAATGTTAAAATTATTTTTGAAGATTTTTTTAGAAAGTATAGTTTTTGAAGAAAAAGGGTTTTTGACCGAAGGGAGGAATAAAGATGGGTTTTTTTTAAAACAATCACTTCAACTCTTAAGTAAATAAAGAGAGTAAAATGAATAGAAAAAATGTATTCTCATGAAATATACATAGGATAAGAAAATTCAGGAGTTTCTTGCGAGGTACAAAATAATATTTCATTATTGGAAGCATAATTATAAATAATCCTCATAAACGATGACATCGTAACATGAAATTCTTACCAAATTGGTAACATTGAATCATAATACCCATGAAATAATAACATTAAAGGAAAATAATAATATCACCAAAATATAGATAATCATGATATAACATGTCATTAGGTTAGTATATTCACCTCATAGAAGAAAATAGGTGCACAACATAACTTAGGTCTCTAAGAATGCAATTTGAGACAACAATCCCTTACCGCTTTGGTAAATTTTGAAACATAAACCCCATGAAAGATAGATATATAAATAGATATGTAAATACCCATAATATTAATTATATTAATCATAAAATACATTTAAGTTAATTATATACACCACATAAAAGAAAAATGTGGTGAATATGGATTGTGTCTCATAGAAAATAAAAGTGATCCGTAAATCCTTTCCCTTAAGTATAAACTCCATTAAAACACATTAAATCATATATTATAATAAATATATATTTATTATATATATATTACAGAACAATAATTATATATTTCAAAAAATATGTGATTTAATTATGACCTTATATTACCTGTTTGTTAACAATTCCTTGTTAAAGTCTTGTTTTGGGTAATAATTTTTGTTTTTTTTGTGTATGTTTTGATTTTTAATTTATGGTCCTATTAATTTTATGATTTTTTAATCATGTAAAAAAATTTAACCAATAATTAAATATCATATATGTAACATCCCTGACCCAGGTGCCAAAAAATCGGTGCCCTAAGCCGGGTTGTCACATGACCTCAAGTGTGCCTCCCCGTATGCCAGAGTCTTCCCAATAGTAATGAGGGTCTACTAGTTCATGTGTGGAGACTATACCTATTTATAATATTCTTCCACATTACATCACAAAATAAATAGTGTAAACGGTATGAAACAACCAATAACATGCATGTCCAAACATCTCCAAACGGGGTACAAACCATAAGCAACAGTAAATATGAAATGCCATGATATAGTAAAAAGTGAACAAACCCAAAATAAATAAATAAAATGAGAAACCCCAAAAATGATCCTAACTTTAAGTAGGTAACCTCGTCCATTCATGTCCCATGTCCAACTAAACTCCCTAGTATAGGGCCCTTTCCCTTATTCTGACCTACAAGCATGAAATCTACTCAGCTACCCAACGGCGGCCCAAGAAGGGTGTGAGTATAAATTAGTAGGCTACCACCAATAGTGTCTAGAAAATATGCAGATCACTAGATAGTTCATGAAATAACTAAATAAAGATGAATAAAAATATAAAAATTCAAGTAGTCATTAGTGATAGTGTTTCCCTTCTGTTAATCCCTTACCAAATTCAGATTCAATACTTATAAAGACTACATCCTCAGTTCACCCTTATCATGTATGAAATAGATTATTCATGTTCAATAATCATAGGTAATATGATAATAAATCATGTCTTATCTGACCAGTTCAACACATTACTATAACCTCATTGTCCTCACATCGAATCCTCTGTCCGGGTGGAATGATACTGTCAGTGGAATATAACTATGTCCCCATCTCTAACCCATACATTAAGGGGGTGGAGTTTAGAGCTTTGGTATAACTTGAACCATGGGCATAGAACCTCATGTATATTCCCCACTTTACTAATCCATGTGCACATGCTTATTTATTTTTTTTACCACAGATAACCACAATACAACCCAAGCATATCCAATAACATTAACAACATCAAGCAATGAAAATTGAAATGGAAATAATTATTATTACACAATTCATTAAAACATTTATCATTTATATCCCATAATAATTTAACCCAACTCCCATTTACCAAGTTTAACTCACTAAGCCTATTCAATTTACAAAACATTATTCTTTGTCACATTCCCATTAATATTGTTTAAACCACTTTCATATCAACAAAATAATCCCTTATCCATTATCCAAAATGGAAACATATACCTATAATCCTTCTTAATTCATTATATTGACCAATTAACACATTTTTCAAATTATCTACATCAACACAAGTCAATTTCACACCCTACATTTCCATTATCCCCATTTGAGAGGGTCGGCGCACCCCATGGGTTTTCATAAATCGGTCAAGTCATCCTCCATGAATCCCATAGGGATTATGAGGGGTTCAATTGTTTATTTAAACACCAAATATATCATGTCTTGAAAATTAAACCAAGGACAAAACAAGGGGAGAGAAAGAACATAACCCCACATGCACAAATCTACCGTAAAACCATGATATATTACTTGTAGGCTACCTACCTCAATTCAATTGTTGAACTCACTCTCAAATGATGTATTAGACCCCGATCTAACCCCCTTTTAATCTTAAACCTAGATCTCACTTGTAAATAAGGTTTTTAGATCTTTTTAATGAGATAAAGGAGATATGTGAACCCGAAACCAAAAATAGAAACAAATGGGTATTATCCTTACCCAGATCATTGATTCTCATCTGATGGTACTCTAAAAGACCTAGAGATGATGGATAATTGACCTTGAAAGATCATGGGAGATCTTACTCATCACTAGGGTTTCAAGGGGGTAGAAAGGATAAAATTCCAAGTTTGGGTTAAAATTCTCATAAAGGAATTTTTTTAAAATTTCTCAACTTTACTGGGTTGCACTTTTTACCCACACGGTTTCCCAAACCGTCTGAAAAATCATGTGTAAGACACTATCCCAAAATCAAATTTTCACAAAGTTTCTTGATAATTCATCAGGGTTAGCTTAACCATGCAATAACCTTGTGAAATCCTTTATCCAAGACTGCATGGTTACCTAGGATGCTCTATGCGATTTTCACTAACCGTGGGAAAACTGTGCAGCATGCGCGGAAAACTCCTTTTTTCCTACTCTTTTATGCCCTGAACCCCCATAACACCCCTGATTCCTATCATAAACTTAGGGAAACACTTATTTTACCCAAATTATTTAATTAAACTAAAACATAAACAAAAAAATACACTGCTAAAAATCCCAAATCTTACAAACTCCCCACCTTAGGATGACTCGTCCTCAAGCTGCTCTTCCCAAGCATCATTGAGATTCCAAAGAAAAGAGATCAGTCCACTGGGCCCGTATATTTGATTCACACTCCCACATTTCTTCCTGAACATTTCTAAGCTACCACATAATATGAACTAAAGGTATAACCTTGCCTTGCAAGACCTTCTCACTATGATCCACAATATGAATTGCATGCTCCTCAAAGGACGCATCAGGCTCACGCTCAACATTTTAAACATCAATAACAAGGTATGGATCATGGTGATACTATCAACGTTATAAAACATGAAAAACATCATGAATCTCACTATACCTCTATGGAATATCCAATCAGTAAACCACTAGTCTGATCCTCAGCACGATCTCAAATGGCCCCACATTCCAAGATGCCAACTTTCACTATTTTCAAATTTGACAGTGAACCAACCCTGGAGACACCCAAGGAAACACACTATTCCCCACAAAAAAACTCAATAGGTATATGAAATTGATCCATATATGAATTATTCCTACTCTAAGCTATCACCATGCACTTATAAATCAAAAAATACTTTCTCTGATGTCTCCTTCAAGAGACTCGGTACTAACATCTCAAACTTCCCATCCTATAACAAGTAAAACAGAGATCTAGATGGTCTCCTATAAAGATCCTAAAAATGATCAATTTGAATTGTAGCCTGAAAAAAAATTGTAGGAAAACTCAAAAAGGGATAAGTTCTTTTCCCATCAACCACTGAAATCAAGAATACCACCTGTCAATATATATTCTAATACTTGTATCATATGTTTTGACTTCCCATCCTTCTGTGAGGGATAATTTGTACTCAACAACACCTGGGTACCAAGAGGCTTCTTTAATTCATGCTAGAAATGAAATGTGAAATACAGGTCATGATCTGAAATTATGGTTCTTAGCATGCCATGAAACCACACTATCTCGCGAACATATAACTTACCAAACTGATCAACTATGTAAGTCTCTTGGATCAGCATTAAATGATTCACTTTAGTCAGTTGATCAAAAACTGCCCAAATTATTTCATTCTTCTAAGGCATCCTTGGAATACCCACTAAAAAATTACATTGTTACATCCTTCTACTCCCACTCCAAAATAATAAATGACTATAAGAAACCACCTGGACACAGATGCTCATCATTTACCTGTTGACTTATAAGGCATCGGGCTACAAAACCTACAAACTATTTCTTCATTCATGGCCACCAGTATTTTCTATGAAGATCACGGTACATATTAGTTAAACCAAGGTTCACTTCCCACTTTGAGTCATAAAACTCGCACATCAACTCTTCCCGCATACACACTAGTACAACCACACAACCACAAACATTAATTGTTCCATCATTACTAATATCTCAACTAGAAGGTGACTCCCCACCTTTAAGACTTTTCTTTATAGCCAAACACTCTAGGTCCACTAGGTGACTCTCCTTAATCTTAATCAGTAGCATGGGCACCAATGTTATAGATGCAAGATTAATCTTCCAATGAACATCTTGTTCCTCTAGGTGAATCTTAGAAAACAATGTCGTCAATATCCATTCTAAGTTGGATTCTTGAACCACCTGATTATGAGTCTTCTACCTCAGAGCATCTGCAACACTATTTCCTTTCCCCGGTATGTAAACCAAATAAAAATAAAAGGATTGAAAGTACTCAACCCACCTTCACTACTTAAGATTAAAATACCACTAATAAAAGTTGTATTTAATTATTTTTTGATCCGTGAACACTTCGAACCATTATCCTAACAAGTAATGCCTCCAGGATATTAAGGCATAAACCATAGTAGAAAACTCAAGCTCATGAGTAGTGTAATTTAATTCATGAGGTCAAAATTATCTTGACCCATAAGCTAAAACTCAGTCATATTTCATCAACACTACCCCAAGGCTGACATTAGATGCATCAAAAATCATGATATACCCATTTCCTGGTTCGGGTAGCATTAGAATCGGTGCGGTAGTCAACCACTTCTTCATCACTTGAAAATAATTCTCAGAAGCCTTTAACCATTAAAACTTAACTCTCTTATTTTTCAAGATTGAGAGAGGCACTGCCAAATGAGAGAAATAAATAATGAACCATCAGTAATAACCTACCAAACATAGAAAATTATGAACAACAGAAATGTTCTTGGGCTGCTCCAAATACACACGAGCCTATACTTTTTCTAGATCCACTGACACACCAGATTCAAAAATTATGTTTCCCAATAAGTGCACCTTATCCATCCAAAATTGACATTTTTATATCTTGGTGTAAAGCCTATTCCCTCTTAGTGTACTCAGGATGATTTCAAGATGTTTGAAATGATCTTCATGAGTTCTCGAGTACACCAAGATGTCATCAATGAAGACAACTACAAACTAGTCTAGATATGGGTAGAATATCTGGTTCATCAAGACCATGAACATTACTGGTGCCTTGGTCAATCCAAATGGCATCACTAAAAAATAATACAACTCGTGCTTACTTCATAAATCTATTTGTGGTACGTCATAAGGTCTCACCCTCAGCTGATGGTATCCTGATCTGAGATCAATTTTAGAAAACACCAAGGAACATCTGAGCCGGTAAAATAGGTCATCAATTCTAATAAGTGGGTAATAATTCTTAATCTCTATCTAGTTACACTTCTTATAGTAAACACACAATCTCAATTATTTGTCTGCCTTTTTAGAAAATAGTATAGTAGATCCCCATGGTGATGTGCTATGATGGATAAACCCTTTACGCTTTAATTCTTCTATTTGAACTTTATATTCTTGGAGTTCTTGTAGCACCATTCAATATGGAAGAATAGAAATTGGCTCCACCCCCAGTAGTAATTAAATAATGAACTCAACATACCTTTTGGGTGGTAACACTAAGAATTCCTTATGAAACCCATCCTGAAATCAATCCACAACAATATGGAATATTATCTTCTCTTTTTCCCGATTATCTAACAAGAGGCATGCTACTTGGGCTATGAGTTCTCCCAACTATTGATGATTTGGCCCTACATGGACCACTCAAACATCCTACTCACCATGAAATGCATAATTGCTTCCCTATAGAGACATAAACATCACCCTACACCAGTAACAGTCGATATGCTCTTGATACAGCACTATCCAGTCTATTCCCAGCTTCAGATCGAAACCTAACATCTCAAGAACAAACAAGTTCCATAGAAAACGATATCCTCCCACATCCAAAGCATAGTTCTTACAATGTTTTACATCCTACATTCATATGCCTAATAGAGTATCAAGTAACATTACTCCAAAATCATTTTCCATGGTTAACACCAACACACCCACAAACTTATCCAAAATGAAAGAATGTGTAGCACTCATATCAAATAAAGTACTAGAAAGTGTGAAAGACACAAGAATCATACCTAAATCGGTATACAGTCCTACCTCAACACCTTTAGGTGTATTCTAAACCCCAACCTAAGCACCCTTAAATGCACTACCTGGCTGGTCTGAATGTTATCTCCCTATAGTTCTATACCCAACACCCCTACAGGTAAAACCTGTGGAGCTCCAAATTCCAACCTGATATAGAGTCACCAACCCCCTACCTACACTCTAGATTTGTCTATGGCCTCCATCATTCCCTGGCTACCATGGGTTCTAGTTGAACTTATGTACATGGACCATCCGTCCACATGATCGGTACTCAACTGCTGGTCAAGGACACTGACCTCGTATGTGCATCAACCTACAAAATTGATAATAGAATACCTGGTCTCCAACCTAATAGGCTCACCCTCTCTTCTGACTACTATGTTCATTTCCCCTGATGAAAATTTCCAAAACGGCACTTCATATTTTTAAAAGTCACTCCAATTTCCCTCCCAGTAGGCACCATAATGTCACTACCCGAAGCACCCTTCATGTTCCCCTCTGAGATAAGGACTTGATCTACTACCTTTTCAAACCTTTTAAAACTAAATATTTTTACATAGGACCAGATCTCATGTCTAATCCCATCTTGAAAACATTTTTCCACTGCCACCTCATCTCCTTCCAGCGTTGGGATGAAACATCACAAATTGGTGAAGAGACTATCATAATCCATCACTAAAAATGTCCCTTGGGTCAAAATCATAAAATCTTCATCTTTCTTATGCCTCCAAATTTCCAAATAGAAGTGTTCAAGGAACTTCTCCTAGAAATAATACCACATCATTCCTTTATCCTTCTTTAATTGAACCATGATGTCCCACCAACACTTTTCCTAACCTCTCAACATATAGGTCGCCAACTTGACTCTCTTTTAAATAGGTTCTTCAGATGATCAAGAATAGCCTTAATAAACTCTATCCAAAACTCTTATTCCTCTAGCCCACTCTCTCTGTTAAAGGTCATAGGGTGTTGCAACTGGAATTCCTTAGTCAACTCTAACAAACTCGGTTCAATCCGCCCTAGGTCTCATTCCATCATCTACATAAAATGTAAAAAGTTCTCAAGGAATGTATCTTCTCTATTCTCTTGAGTCCCCACATTCTCTTGATCTACCATAGAAGGAGTGTTCTCGGCAACATCCTCCTATCGCTTGATTGGAACATGGCTCCATAGTGGCATCTCTTTACAATTCCAAACACAAGATTTAGAACACAATCCATAAATCTCTCACAATATACAAGGGAAGTCTCATCACTATCGATAAACAAACCATTTCACATACACTGCCCAAAGAGATTTATTATATTTGGAACCCTAACCTCAACCATCATTCCTAGTTCCATGTCTAACATGGGGTAACTAACTCACATGGTTAAAATCCTTATCTTCTACACCCTTTAAAAACTATTCCCACATCACAACTTATTTCAATTACATTTTAATTCTCTCACCACCATTTATCAAGCATAAATACTTAATTATTATTTAACATTTTCCCCATTTTTTAAGAAATTTTTATTGTTTTGTTAAACAAAATTTTCACCACTTTTAAGAAATTCAAATTCATTCTACCATCTATGTCCCACACTCTCATCCCATGTGTGTGTGCCTACTATAATGCATGTCACTTATATACGTAGGTTCCTAGGGTGATTCATGAAGGTGAAACCTAATTCCATTCTATCCATAAGACAAATATCATAAATAGTCACATCACACCACATTTGCACCACCCAATGGTCAAATATCATCAAATATAACAACAAACAACAAAAACAACAATTCCCACCCAGGGTGACTTGGGTTTTCCCCTATACATGGGTTAGAAACTCCCAGGAAAGAGCTAATTATTAAGGTTGGACACCTCTCTAACCATCTATCTACTATTACAAAATAGTTATTCATAGAAAAATACCTCATATGATACCACTTTGTAACATCCCCGACCCAGGTTCCACTAAATTGGTGCCCCGAGCCGGGTCGTCGCATAACCTCAAGCACGTCACCCCATATGCAAGAGGTTTCCAACTAGCATCGAGGGTCTAATAGGTCATGTGAGGGTATTATACCCTCTTTATCATAGTAATATATAATAGATAAAAAATAAATAGTGGAAATAGTATGAAACTACCAATAACATGCATAGCGAAACATCTCCCAAATGGCGAACAAACCACAAGCAACAGTAAATATGTCATACCATGATACAGTGCCAAGTGAAAAAACCCAAAAAAAATACAAATATAAGAATCCCCAAAGTGGTCCTAACTCTAAGTATAGAACCACATCAATGAATGTCCCATTTACAACTCAACTCCCTAGCATAGGGACCTTTCCCTTGTCCTGACCTACAAGCATGAAATCTGCTTGGTTACCCAACGGTGGCCCGAGCAGGGTGTGAGTATAAATTAGTAGTCCACCACCAACAATGTATAAAAAATATCCAGTTCACTAGATAGTGAATTAAATAACTAAATAAAGATGAATAAATATAGTACAATTCAAGTAGTTATTAGTTATTGTGTTTCCCCTAAGTTAATCCATTACATAATTCAGATTCAATACTTATAAAGAATATGTGCTCAGTTCATCCTTATCATGTGTTCTATAGATTAAGAATGTTCAATAATCACAAGGAATATGAGAATAAATGAATTATTATATCACTAGGAAAACAAATTACAATAACTTCATAATCCTCACCTCAAAGCCTAAGTCCGGGTGGAATGAAACTTTTAGGGGAATAGAACTCAGTACCCTTCTCTAACAAGTGCATTAAAGGGGTGGAGTCTAGAGCCTCAGTCCAACTCGACCCATGGGTGTAGAACCTCATGTATATTCCCCACTCTAACAATCCATGTGCACATTATTATTTATTTTTTCACCACACATAACCACAATACAACCCAAGCATAGACAATAACATTAGAAAAATCAAAAAATGACAATTTAAATGGGAATAATTATTATGCCACAATCCATTAACACATTTATCATTTTTATCCCATAATAATTTAAACCAATTTCTATTTTTCAAGTCTAACTCACTAAGACTATTCAATTTACAAAACATAATTTATTTCCACATTCCCATTAATCTCGTTTAACCCATTAACTAGCAAGAAAAAAATCATTTATCCATTATTCACAATGGACACATCTACCCATAATCCTTTCTAATTCATGATATTAACCAATTGACACATCTTTAAAATTCTATTTGTCCATACTAGTCAATTTCACACCCTACTCTTCAGTTATCCCCATTTGGGAGGGTCTAGGCACCCCATGGGTGGCCCTAAATCGGTCAAGTCATCCTCCATGAATCCCACATAGATCATGAGGGGTTCAATTGGTTATTTAAACACCAAATATATCATATATTGAAAAATAAACCAAGGAAACAAAAATGGGAGAGAAATAGAATAACCCCACAAGGACAAATCTACATAAAATCCAAGAGATATTAATTGTAGACCACCTACCTCAATTTCATTGTTGAACGTGCTCTCAAATATTTCATTAGATCCCGATCTAACCCCCTTCTAATCTTTAACCAAGATCTCACCCATAAAAAAGGTTTTTAGAGCTTCGGATAGAGATAAATTAGAGATGTGAACCTTAAACCGAAAAGAGAAGAAAGAGGGGGATTAGCCTTACATTGATCATCGATTCAGAACTGACGGCACTCCAAATGAATGAGAGATGAAGGATAATTTTCCTTTGAAGATCTTGTGATATCTTCCTTGTCACTAGGGTTGCATGGGGATGAAAGGAAGAAATCCTGAGTTGGGATTAAAAATAATATAAATCCATTTTTGTAAATTTATCAACTTTACTAGGCTACATGGTTTACCTGAACAGTTTTCCAAACTATGTGCAAACAGTGGGTAATCCACTGTCCCAAAATCACCCCTTCACACGATTTCTTGGGAATTCTGTATGGTTATCTTAATCATGCAATAACCATGCACAAGTCTCTATCCAATGTTTCAAGGTTACCTCGGATGATCTTCGTAGTTTTTACTAACCATGCACAACCAATTCAACATGCCCAAAAAACTCCTTTTTCCTCCTCTTTCATGTCCCAACACCCCGGAACACCCCTGATCCTTCTCATAAACTTGGGGAAACACTTATTTAACCAAAATAAGTAAATTAAACTGAAACATAAAAAAACATACCTTTAGAAAAATCCTAGAACTTAAAATATACATTAATTATATATATATATATATATATATATTAATCCATAAAAATTATAGATAAAAAATGAAATACATTGTTCACGGAGTTGGTAGGTCATACGTATGCATGAACGTTGTTTCCATATTTTCAACATAATGAAACGAAGAAAGGTAAATATTATATTACCATTATATGATCATTTAAATATCATATATATCACATTTTATTATTAAACTCATCCTTATTATCTTCCCTAAAAATTGTGAATTGATCACATCACTTCATGACGTGGTAGCATGCCATACATGTGAACTACATTATCATATCCCCCATGAAATGGAATATAAGAAGGTATATGTGAAAAAATAATTATAGAAGTATAATTATATTAAAAATATAATATTTATTCATTTAATATATCCTTATTACCATCCAATTGAAACAAAAATTAAAAATACATCACATTGGTTCGCAAGGTGATAGTTCTTTATACAGATGAGTGACATTACTATTTTCCAATGAGTTTGGAGGTAAGAAGGTAGATGTGTTATTAAAATTATAGAGTTATAATAATATCATAAATATCATATATAAACATTTCATCCATCATTATAACTAGTTGTGATATGTTGTGATAGAAAATTAATAACATGGGTTAATGATGAGATAGTCCGTCAAACTCATAAATGATGATTTAATATCCCATTTGACAGAAGAGGAGATGGTTGTGGTTATGACCTTAACATAAAAAAATATCATTATATGTAATATACTAAGATTATTATATCAACATTTTTTAATAATAATTGAAGTTAGTGTAGTAATAAATAAAATAAAATGCTCAGTTATGGGTGTTACCTCTTCTTCGGACAACTTCTTTTGGTTTTCACTAAAAGGATTCCTTGGTTGTCTTTATGAACAAAATAAGTCTTTTCGAATTTGTGTATGGAATTAATGAATTCATTGTTGAAGGTATTGGATTAAAAAATGGTTTTTTAATTATGAATAAGTGAGGGGAGGGGTATCCCTTTATAAGTGAGGGAAGTGGAACACTTGTAATTTTTGAAAAGAAAAAGGTGTAACCACATTTCATACATGACACATGGTTCCAAAATGGTTAATTCTCAAAAATAGAAGATATATGGTCTAAATATGGAAATAATATGGGTTATAGACAATTTTGGGGTCATTTTTAACCCTTATCTTATTAGTTGAACCCCCCCCCCCCCACAATAAACCCATTTTTACCTTAACGGCTTTAATTAATTTTTAGTATTTTTACTATTCATTTTGGTCAAAAATTAATTTTACCTTATTAGAAAATATAAATTATACTAATTTAAAATATCGAATCCATTTTACTAAATTCAATTCACATAAGTGGAAAAGTTTAATTTAAAATAAGTACTCAAATGTGATAAAACTGTTTTTTAGAAAAATATAGTTTTAAGTGTAAAATTAGATTTATTTTGATATCTTGTAAATAAAACACATAAGATAAATATCAAAATATTCATGTAATATATACTATATAAATTTAATAAAAATAATTCACCCAATGTGTTTTGTTTAATTTATTGAGGTAAAATTCATTTTTTCATAAAAAATATTTCAGAAGAAGATTTCCTTTATTTTAAAATATTTTTTATTTTCATTTATAATTAATTGGTCACCAAATAATTCATTTTATATATATTTATAAATCATATATTTTTATAATTTAGTTAATCTGATTCATACCAACCATTTCAACATCAAATAAATAACTATCATATTAAATAATAATATTTTAATAGTATGTCACATTTCGTTTAAACTCTATGTTACATGTAACACAATATAAACTCGGTGTTGCATATAACACAAGATAAAATAGATGTTATGTGTAACACAAAATATCTAAAATATTAAATTTATTTTAAAAAATATATATTTCACAAAATGTTGGGGTGTTATAGAAACCCCTCTATGATCTTATTAGGATTTGAATATTGATTGAGTTCAATATGGAGAGATATAAAGGGAATACATTTTTTGATTTTGAAGGAAACTTTTAGATAACCCTTTCATATCATAATGATGGAATAGATCATTGTAATTAATTTTTATCCATCACATATATAATTTCAATAAATCATCATAATATCATTCTTTTTCAATTTTTTCACAACATTAGGGGAAATTAAGTGCATTTTGGGGGACTAATTAGTTCCTCATCCTTGGTCCTTAGATATTAGAGATGGCTCGGTGATGATCTCAGGTGGGTCACCCATCATTTCTTTTTTATCTTTTTATTTTACCATTTGGGTATTCCTGTATAGTGGGTTTTTTTGTTGAGTTATTAATGGGGATTATTGTGCTCTAGGACAATTTGGTTTCCTTTATGAAGGTTGGTCTTATGATTATCTCATTTTCTCTAATTCTTACCCAAAAATTTTTAATTATTTAATTGAGGTGTGGTAGTTAGTAAATCAATATAAGTTTGAATAATGGATTTTGTATCCTCACAATTTCTCTCAATGGATGGTATAAATTTTCAAAAAATGGATAATTAACCTAGCTACATAAAATTGAGGGGACTAGTTAATCTGTATGAGTGTACTTATTTTTATTACCTACTTTTATAATTATTTATTACCCAATGTTTTTTATAAAAAAAATTACTATTAATTTATATATTTTGATATTACTTTGATTAAAATTATGGAATAAACCATCATAAATTTTTTATAACATATATATTGGAAACAAACAAGTTTTAGGGAATTTAATGTTGATGTGATGTTACTTGAGAAAATAAATTCATTATAGAAGTGATAATCACAAGAATTCATTATTCTGTGTATTCCTGTTATTTTTTGAGTTACTATAATGTAATTGTGTGGTTGTTTTGTGGATATTTATAGATGGTTTTGGGATAAAGATATTTTTTTATTGGGAATGTGGCTACCATTCAATGATTAGAAGGGGAGATGTGGTTGTTAATGTTGAATGATACTACAGTTCTTGTGTAAAAATAATAATTATTATATATTATTAGAGATATTATTTGGAATGAGATACATTGATTTATTATGGTACTGGATTAGAGGATATATGGTTATTTATATTTTCTCAATAATAATGGATTTTAATTGGTAATAATGAAAATGGTAAATTGGTGTGGTTTAGAATTGAATAAACAGTGGGATGTAAATTTAATTAGATGAAATAATGAATATAATATGGTAGGTAATGGTAAATATATATTTGATTAAATGATGTATTTAGATGGGAATAGATATTGGTTATTATGGATGTTTAATGTGGGATTCGTGGTTGGTTTTATGGTATATAGTTAACAGTGATGGAATTGCATGAAGTTAGTAGTGCAGTGATGATTATTAGAAGTGTTGGATCTATTTTTATGTGAAACCTAGAGGTTGGTATTGTGTTTGGTTATGTTATACTTATATTTTATTGTGATTTATTTTTTATCCCCACAAAATTTCGATAACCTTATTGACACCAAAATGTTTTTGGATCCTATTTCT
Organism: Viscum album; assembly: GCA_963277665.1. Classification (NCBI taxonomy): domain Eukaryota; kingdom Viridiplantae; phylum Streptophyta; class Magnoliopsida; order Santalales; family Viscaceae; genus Viscum; species Viscum album. Next base: position 441,581,500 of record OY728158.1, read on the forward strand.
TTCCCTAAACATCAAAGTTAGTTAGGGGATAGATGGTTGACTTATCCTTCATCCATACTCTCCCTTTATGATCTTTTGTAACAACCTTTGATTTTCATGGTACATTGTAGTTTAATTTTTGAGTCTGGATATGTGTAATATACCTATTTTTGGTTTATAGAATTTTTGGGGTAGTTTGAGAGCTTTTTTGGGAGTCATGAGATTGGTTTAAGGAGGATCAGGGAGGCCTATAGGAGAAAAACTATTACTTGTATCTTTTAATGTTGTGATATATTCTATCACAATGTGACTTATCATTCAAAGGGGTGGATCCAAATTTTATCTTAGTGAGTCCCTAAATTTTTCCTGATCAGGGACTCAATCAAATGAAATTTGTTTATATATTTCATTGTTGGTGTCATACTAATTTATACTCACACCCTCATTGAGTATCCATTGGTACATGAGAAAACCTAATGGTTTTAGAACTACAAAATATAAATTCACTTTGAATGATGCCTGATTTAGACAACTCATTGGGAGTATGAGAGACTGAGACTGAGCTAGTGATTAAGACTATTATGTGGAGTCTTTCATATATTTTTTTCTTTTTTTCTTCTTGGGATATTTGTGGATATGGAGGATTTTTTTTATTGGTTTATTTTTGTATACATCATTTTTATATTGTATGGGTTGTGATTATTTGTCTCTAAATTCTTTTCTATGTCTATTTGCAACTTATTTATAGTTTCTAATATAATGTAAATTATATTCTTTATTGTTTCATGATAATATGAGGGTATAGTCTTCCCACTATATAACTTTATACTGGTTATTCTATTTTAAATCCTCTAGAATATGGGGATGAATCCCCTAGGTCACATAGTAATCTCTAGTCTGGAATCAAATAGTGGTTACAGACTGTGGTACATATTGGTATCAGAGCTCGTTATTTTGTCTCATTATTTGGGTAATGTTGGAAAGAGATAAGTAATTTTTGTGACATAGTAAAAGCCCATGTATTGGAGTTTCATACCAATATATAAAATAAATTATGGGTTTACAAGTATGGTATTTATGTTTATGATTTTTTTCATTTACTATTGATCTATTTTCACCTTGAGTAACACACATGAATTTTGATTTATTATTTATGGTATTTTTCATCTTGGATGGAATGGTAAGAGGACATGTTTTTCTACATAATTTCATATGAAAAGGATTTTTATGTCATTTTTTGATTTATTTTGATTATTTATTTTATTTGTGATATGGGTCAGTTTTCCAAATAAAATTCTAGTTATAACATATGAATCCCAATAACATGTAATTTTATAACTTGTACTTGACATATTATTTAACTAAGAACCTTTTTATGATATAAATGGTCAAATTATAATGGTAGAAAGTAATAATATGTCTCTTATTAGTATAATTTGCACCATATTCTTGTTATGATGACCCTATGTAAGGGTTTTTTGAGATAGGGAGAGAAAATGTGCACTAAAATTATAGTGATATGAGATGTAGAGGATAACTGAATGTTATGGTTATTATTTATTTTCAAAAAAAATGATGATTGGGGACTTTTATTGAAACATTTCTTATAAGGGTCCTTTTTTGTATGATATGATCTTAAGAATGGGTAATTATCTCCACAGAGAGTGAGATCCCATATCTAAAACATTTATAAAGTGAGATATATAGGGTAGTGGTAGGTTATAAATCTTATGAATTTATTTTAAATTTTGATATTGAGAACAATGACATGAAATGATTAATTTTTTCCCTTATTGGTTTGTTCCTGGCCTGTTAGTGGGATGATTGGATTAGACTCAATCATTTAGGTGAGACTCATATGTTTTAAGGCTTCAGTGGAGAGGTGTGATGTGTTTTTTATCATTGCATTCCTTTATTGTATGGGTTTTAGATAACCCTAGAGTTGGTAGTTGGTTTAAAAAAGGGTTGGTAGATATATATTTGTGTGTGTGTTTGTAAAAAACCATAAAAGGGGTGCACTAATCAGTGAGTTAACCAATGGTGTTCATATGTGGCTCTGGATATTTGTAATATAAGTATTGTTACTGAGTAGTGGGATGTTTTCTAGAAATTATTGGAGATAAATGTTATATTTTAGGTTATACCAAGATATGGGATAGCTCATTATTCTAGAAACCTTATAGATGAGAAGAATAATATAATCTTTGCATTGAAATTTATGTATACAAGTATTAACAAATATTCTTAAAGGGCATATTGATTCCTTTTGTGTAATGGGTCTAGGTGCCCAACCTTGAGGTTTTGGTTATGTATGGAATTAAAAGGGAAAGATCAATTTATGTCGAGCCTTATCATATGGTTTAATCTACATAGTTGGATATACAGTAGTTGGGGAATGGTTAGAGGATCCTTTTTTAGTGGTGAATCTTGGAGTGGTTAATGATAATGTGGTTATACATTTCATGAGTGATATATACCATGTTTATTGGGATGAAATCATTAGTGGAGATGCATTTGGCTAGATGAGATCGACCTGAAGTGATCATGGTTAGTTGGGCTATTAGGCATGTAAGCCTAAGATTATGTGGATTTTACTTGTGGTTGTCGAGTTATATATTATAATTAGGAAATTCTAGGATGTATTCTTTCAAAGTATGTTTGGTTGGATGTATGAGTTGTTGATCACTGTTGTGAGAGTAAAAATGGTAAAATACATACTTCGTATTGAGTGAGAGGTGTTTTATTAGCATTCATGGTAAGTGAGTTAGTTTGATATATTCTTAGTTTTGTAAAGGTAATCTTGGTTTTGAACTGATATGGATGGTTTTAGATGGAATTAGGGACTTGTAAGTGGGTAAATTTTGATAAATCTCATAGATATAAATATTTAGTTGGGTAAGTTACATGATTCCTAATGTTAGATCATTAAAACATGTGATATATGTTGTCAAGGTATTTGATAGCCTCCTAGTGTATTGATGGACCATATTAAGATGTATGAGTTCTAATCCTCAAGATCTAAAAAGGGCAATAAATTGTGATTTTTTTTTTGTGATCTTTTTTAGGCGAGGTCATGAAATTTTAGTAGGATCAGTAGATGATTAAACATAGTATAATGGTGGAAATTTATTAGAAATATTTTTTGAGAAAAAATAGGAATATGGTGTAGAATCATGAGGAACTGATGTATATTAGTTCGAGTAGGACATGATCTAGTTATTAAAAATTAAAAATTATCATGGTAGTCGATGTGTTGAAGTGTGACTATTGCATAAAACGAGGCCTTTATGAATAATGATGAACTAGCCATGGGTTTATGAGTACATGGTGATATAGTGGTAGTTAACACATATGGATTATGATATGTGACCTTTAATGAGAATTGATATGTATTTTGGTCACTTTTGGAAATTTTCAAAATCCATGGCGTGGATTCATTCAGTGTGATAGCCTTGAGATCAACGGAGTTCCATAGCTATAGTGAGTTAAGTGATGGAGTGAATTTGAATTGTTAATTGGTCAAGGTAGGTCCCATTACAGGATAGAACATATAGTATCCTATAAGCATGATTTTCCAATTACATGAATCACTATAAATATTTCATTTCAAAACATTCCCATGGTCTTTTAGATTTTGAGTTTTAGAGAATTAGGACATATTATTTAATAAAAAACCTACGTATTTTCCAACCTATGGTCATTTCTTCTACATAAAAACATCCAATTTTTATAAAACAATTAGTTAAAATCTCTGATAAATTTTCCACATATGATACTCTTCTAGAAACTTGATATTTTTTACTTATCTTTAATAATTGGGGTAATTAAAACTCATGAAAGGGGTGAGATAAAAAAAATAGTACACGTAAAAATAAGTGTCAATAATCAAATGTCTTAAGTAAGCATAATATTATCATATAGGTATAAACAATATATGTAATAAATATATACAAAATAATGAATATAACATAAATCAGAGAGTAAGGATTGGTATGAAATAATTTAAGAATCAAATACTTTGTAAACATGAGTCATTAGACATGATCCATGAGAAAATAACATAATAATAAGAGTAAGTATAAAATTTTGGATTATTTGAACTATGGAACAAAAATAATAATAATAAATCCTTATAAGAAAACTCACTATACCCATGTGTATGTGAAAAAACTCATTATTATTACACCTAAAAATGTGAGCAAACTCATTATATTCACACTCATGTGAACAAACTCGTTATTTCCATGCCAGAATATGTCATCATATATAAACATAAAACAATGAATTTAAGATTTATATAAGACCCCAACTATTATAATTTATACATATATATTCCACATAATGTCATATCATAAAGAATCTATAGATAACAATGTGTTTTGCATCCTTTAAAATTGGAATCACTTAAGGAAAATATTCATAATCACACCAATAATTGTAACATTATATACCCATGGAAAATAAATGTGTATCAAAATATATCCATTAACATTACACATAATTTAATTAAATAAATATAATAATTAATATGGTATTTACACCATATAGATTAATTCCATTTGGTTTAGTCAATATTTTCACAATAAATTCATGTATCTATTCTATATGAACAACCTTTAATCAATGAAATTGGAAACATGGTTTCACAAAGAAATTTTGTTGTAATAAAAAAAATTCTATTCATGGTGGATGGTTAGGCAAGAAAAAGGTAGTGATTAATAATAAAATAATGGTACATAATCTATCTAGAAAAATATGGTAGATGGTATAATTTAATGAATATCCTTGACCAATTACAAGATATATCAAAGGAAAATAATTAAGATAAAAACTTATTTTTGAGAGTTTAAAAAAATAAATTAGTAAATAAAAATTTTAATGATATTTTGAAATATTTTTTAAATAAATATTTTATAAAACTAGGAGAAAATAATTACTTCAATAATGATAAAGTGAGTATTTCTTATAAAATGGAAAAGGTTGTGATAATATGTTTTTATGTGAAATAATTACTTAAAAAGAGACTTTTGAAATTATTTTTAATATTATCATAAAAAGAAGATGTTATGGGTAACATTCAAAAAATTTTTCTAAAATGTGATATGAAAACATTTAAAATGGTACATTTTAGAAATAAAATCCTATAATAGATCTATAAAAGCTCATAAAGGTTATAAAAAAATGTGAATCAAAAGATAAAACATTATATTTTTAAAATTTCTAAATACCTTCTTAATATTTTGAAATATCATTATTGAAAACCCACATTATAAAAATAGTTACAAAACAACCAATTGAAAAATTCACTTTGAAAATTAGAAGCTCAGATAATATTACATATAATTATTTTTCCAATCCCAAAAGATAACATTATAAGGAAGGAAAATATACACATGGAAGATAATTTTCATATTTAAGAATTGGAGTTATTCTTACCAATGTTATAATTTTATTTGGTTAAAAAATTATCAAAGAATATGTTTCTGATAATAAGAATTAATTTCTTGAATAATAAATTGAAAATCCATATAAAATATTTGAATGGTAGGATCAAATAAATCATCAAAATTATTTTCAAGTAAGAAATACTATGACACAATCAATCAAAAGTTGAGTGAATAAAAATATTAAAGATTTGGTAATGTAATAATCAATTGTGTCAGATAAGAAGATGATGGTATAGGAATTAAATCCTCATGATATAGAATATATTTTCATATTTGAATGAAATTTTTTATTGAATACTATATATAAAATAAATTATAGTGTGCAATATCAAACATGTTCCAATGATGTTGAAAATGTGATAAAGAAACCTAACCTTATTTCCTCACTTAGATAAATGCACACTAAGATCCTGTATAACAAACATAAATATATTAATCACCTATTTAATAAAAATAATTATATAACCTTTTATAAATTTTACTTATAATTATTTTATATATATATTAGTTAGTTATTATATATTTTCAATATCGGGTATGAGTAATGTTGATCATTTTGAAATAGTTTCATAATAAATGTGATGTTAGTCATTATTCTCCAAAATTCCATATTTACCAAATTATAAAAGGTGTATTAACTAATTATTTTTAATTATTTATAATTTCCTAATTTAATTTTATATTTATTTTATATATATTTTTGACAATGAATTATGTGATAAGCTTGTCTCTGTAATGTCTAACAACCTGATAGTGTTGTCTTAATTAATGATTTAAATGTTTATATTACCATTATAATACCAAAATAATTCATTATTTACTAATTAATATCTAATATTAATATTTTAAATTCATCCTTGATAGAAATTAATAGTATTGTTAATGTAGGTTGTTAAACCAACACACCAAGAACAAGATACAATCTATGTGTGAGTATGGATATGGAAGAGATTATATTTTTTAAGGTCATTATGATGAAACTATAATGAAATTTTTTTTGATTTTATTAAGGATATTAATCATAATTTTAATAATTTATAATAATATGGTAATAGAAAAAAATCACTAACAAATAAATAACTTTTACTCTTGTTTTGTTCCTTGTGGGTGATTAGTTTTATAGTAATCCCGTGTTTTTAATAATAATTATATAAATTATAATTTATATTTAAGATAGATTATTATGGATATAAATAATATATCTATTCTATAAACCCATTTCTATACATATCCTTGAAAGGTGGTGATGAAAAATGAAATGTGTTGTTCGTGGAGGTGGTAATCTATACACATGAATGAGAAACATTTTCATTTTTTCAATTGAATAATGGGTGAATAGATAATGGTAATAAAAAAATATAATAACCTATATATATATATATATATATATATATATATTATTTATACTAATTTAATTATATATATATGGTTTGAATGGGTATGGAGAAAGGTGGATTTAAAGCATAAATAAAGGGACTTAAAAGGTAAGTAATACTAATGTTAACAATTAATATCTTCTCTTGATGTATTCTTTGATAATGAATGACTTTAGGAACATTATTGAGGATAGAGGCTACAATAAATTTTTATGTGATCTATAAGTAGTTGATTGGGTAGAGTTTCAGTGGAATTTTGAACTAGGTTTATGACATGAAAAGGGTGGAATTTAACTCCTTTTATATATAAAACTAAAGGATAAATCATTAAAAAATAATGCTCGGTTATGGATAATAATTAAATTATTTTATATTTAGGTAATATAGGTGGTAAAATGCTGGAAAGACATGTAGGTATGACTTCCCAACCTAAAAATTGTATTCTATAATTTCTATGACTCAAATTGATTTATTAAAATTCGATCCACATTAGATTAAAAATTTTAACACTTATTAATCTTTATTAAATTATAATCATGTTAATTTTTTTATCAAGAAAAATATAGATGGCCCATATTACCAAATTACTATGTGATAAATAATATTTTAGGGTAAATTTAAATTTTTAAATATGATAAATATAACTTTTAAATTAAAAAAATATAGTGCTGAAATGCTGTTTTTGATTAAATATATTGTTTTAATGATTAAGTGCCCTTTAATCATATTTAACATTTATTAGTAATTAAAATTTTGTTAATTAATTTAAATATATGTCAAAAATCATATTAAATTCTGAATTTAAAGGGGATCTACTTAATATGAAAATATTATATTAAGAAAAGTATCATTCTTTCAAAAATAACTATTTTCTTGCGGTAACTAATATTTACACTGGTATCTTAATTTTATGCCTAAAAATTAATTTAAACTAACTAAATAATATGAAAATTTTGATCTAGAATATGAAAATCATTTTATAAAAAAAATCAAATTTTTGGAGAAGTTAATTTTAATATTGGTGCACATAACCCATAAAACTCGTTTTAAGAAAAGGTGTGTTTTAAAAAGATATTTCAAAATAAATTATTTTACACCTTAAATATATATTAAATTATAAAGTTTTTATAAAATTTTAATATTATATCATTTATTGATAAATTCATGAAACTAATAATTTTGATAAAACTGTAATTTTAACTATTCGCATAAAAATTAATTATACAAAAAAATAAAAAAAAACATTTTGTGATAATTTGGATATTATAAATTAAAATGTAAAATTAACTTAAGAAATTTTAAATTAAAATATTTATAAATTTAACTTTTAGATAAAAATAAAATAATTAATAAAATAATATTAAAATGAAAAATTCACTTTTAACACTTTAGGTGTTCTGAATCTTATTTTTTATGAATTTAAAATTGATTACAATAATTTTATTTAATAGGGGTTTTATTATTTATAAATTTTCTTCATGATTTTTATATATTATATTTCTACTTATTTTAGACTATTTTTTCTTGTGATGTATTAAATTAAATATTTATTTAAGTTAAATACATAGTGAAATCTCATCTCATTGCATTATCCCCCTTAAATAAATTACTTCCTCACAATATTAATTATAAATTTATTACAATTTTAAGGTTTTCCCTGAAATAAGGTTCAATTTCCAATGATATTTTTTCCTTAATACCTATATATCAATATGTGAACTCACTTGTTACCTTATAATAGAAATATAACTAATGTTGTGTTTTTATCTCACCATTTCTGCTAAATAGCCTAATAAAATTGGAATAATTTTTTCTATAGAAAATTTATTAAAATTATTGTGTTAATAAGTTTTCATAGTTGTAATTTTGTATATGATTTTTCAATTTAATAAATTATCAGGTCCACTATGTCTAGAGGACTAATTCGTTCCTAATATCACATCAAATGTGACTAAAAAAATGTGAATAAGATTTTATGAGAAGCATATTCCTATAAAAATTTATTAAGAGAATTATATAATTAGGATACAAACATTATAACACTAGATTATTTTATTATTAATTCAACATCTATTTAATGGGTGAGGATTTGATGTCATTAGAAAACATTCTAGGTGAAAAAAATGGGTTTAATAATATAAAAATATAACTCTCATAATTCTTGAGTGGATGATTGGTGTTCCTCACTCCACTTTATTTTCATAACTTACTTTAGTATCAGTGGTTGTATAGGTTATCCATTATTCTATTGGTCTTTGAAATTTATAATGCCTATAATCCTCATTATCCCTTATGTTAGAGCATTATCTAAGATAATGCCCAATTTCCCCATATTTATGACATTAAACTCTTATTGGTACCTCAATGAGGATTCTTTTACCATTTTTATTACCACCCAAACTTTTATAAATGAAATTCGCATTTGAATGAAAAAATTTCTTAACATGTATTATAATTATAGAAAATACACACAATACTTTGGTTATTTCAGACCAATTAGCCTGTTTGTTTAAAAATATCATTAAAAATATTAACAATTGATAATATATCCATTTTATATTGACTGTTAAGATTGTTATATTAGAGGGTGTTGCATGTCCTAGATGACTTATTTGGGTATCATCATGATAACTAACTGACATGTATGGGGGGTGTCATAATATTTAGGCTGAATTTTCCAGAGGACATCATAAGACCTAATTGGCATGTCCTAGAAACCATCGCGTGATACTGGCTGGCATGTCTAGAGGGTTTTTTATGATCCATCTAACTTTCCCTGGTTTCACAGTGAAAGCTAGATAAAACTCTATAGAGGGCATCGATGCATGACCTACGATGACATGTCTGGATATTGTCATGAATGTCGGATAATATGTCTGAGGGGAATCAAAAGAGTCAACTCACATACCCTGGTGCTACCATGAGATTCATCTCACATGAACTGGTGCCACTATAAGTTCTGGGTGACATTTTAAGAGTAAATTGCGAGGCTTGGATGGCTATCCCAAATGGTTTCTCAACAAATGGGTTACATGCCCTGGGGGAGCTATGTGACTTAACTGGACATGTCCAGGGGACTTCGCATGATCCAAATAGTATTACAAAAAAGTGTCTCATGATCTGGGTGACTTTTCTAGGTGATGTTGCACAACCCTGATGGTTCATGCGAAGCACGTGATGATTAGTTTATATGTTCTTTTCCAAATTCTCCCGACTTTTAGTCTTCGTTCTCTCCTTAATATTGTGAATACCTTATATTTGTTTAGTTTAAGCTTGTTTTAATTACTCTGTGATCTAGAAAAAAATACGGGATGATCTTTTCATTACTCGCCTAAGTCCTTCATATGACCTATGAGTGGTCACAAGAAGTGCCTACGCATGTTCTATGACTGATCTTGTTGTTTTACAGATCTCACATGATGGCAAAATTCTCGGTCATGACATCGTATTCTCTGAGAAATACGCTGTGATAGAAATGTAAAGTTCTAAGTATTTTTCATCTATATGGGATTTCATTTTTCGTGATGGCGTGGGAAATTTATAGGCCTCACCATCCCAGTTGTTCACCTCTTTGTGCAGTTCGTATCATGTGAATCTAATCTAGTCTTGGGGGCATCCACAAGTGTTATCGAAGAAATTCACTCTCTCCATAGGTGATGTATCACATGACCAAAAAAGGTCCTAAAGAGATACTCAACCATTTCATGGAAAAAAATCTATTTTTCATATTCATGCAAAGGGGGAGAATCATACTAGATAACATGTTCAGATCCTTTCATTTCATGGGGGTGACATGTCTACAAGCTCTTTCATAACTAGGAGGAAATGTCATCAGGGCTTTTATGGTGACTCGTAGGCTGCATGGGTTTGTCACGTGATTTTTATGACTGTAATATGCTTCCACATTTCTCCATTTTATTTACTTATACAATTTTATAAAGTATAGGAATATCATGATATTGTATGGATGTTTTCAAGGAAAATCATTCTCTCCATCGGTGATTCATCACATGACCAAAAAAGGGTCTGGTGGTGATGAGAAAGAACTTCATGGAAAAAACCCTTCAGTTTTTCTTATAGAAAAAAATAGGGAGCATGATACTTCCTAGACATGTCCAAAGCATTTCATGTGATTGGGGTGATATACTAGCAGACTATTGCATGTCCAGGAAAGCATATCACTGAGGCTTCTGCGGTGTCTCACGGGCTTTATGGGTGCATCTCGGGATTTTTACAACTACAATAGGCTTCCACCTTTCTCTGTTTTATTTTATTTTATTATTATAAAATGGTTTTGGATATTTTGAGATTTTATATATGTTGTTAAGGATAATAATTCTCCCTATCATTGATTCATCATATGAAGAAAAAAGGATCTTGTGGTGATAGGTGAGCACTTCATCAACAACCCCTTTATTTTTGTCTTATAGAGCCAAAGGGGGAGTGAGAGACTTTCCGAAGATGTCCAAATCTTTTTTCATGATGGGGATGACATGCTAGTAGAATATTGCATGACCAGGAAGATATGTCATTATAGATTTTTTTATGTCTTGCGGACTACATGGGTTTTTTGTGTGAGTTTTACAACCATAGGAGACTCTCACCTTTCCCTATTTTATTTCCTTTTATTCTTTTACAAAGGTTTTGGATCTCTTGATATTGTATATATTTTTTCAAGAATAATAATTCTACCCATAAATGATGTGTTTCATGACCAAAAAATGTTCTTTTAGTAATACGTTAGCACTTCATGGACAAAACCTTTTATTTGTTTTGGGTACATTGTATTGGTCAGTCACCATGCTTGCAAATGACACGTCATATGATCAGTACTAGATCTCATGATAGAATGTGGAAATTTTCGGGGAAAGTCTCTTTGCTTTCCTTTAATGTGTCATATATTCAATGATGGAACTCATGATAGAATGTAAAAATTTCAAGGATGGTCTCTTTGATCACCTTTGATGTGTCGTATGTTCAATGATGGATCTCACTATGGTGTGTGGACATTGTTAGAGATAGTATCTTTTCTCTCCATTGATGTTTCTTGTGTTCATTGATGGATCTCACAATGACATGCAAAAATTTTCAGTGACAGTTTATTTTCTCTCATTTTATGTGTCAGGTGTTCAATGATGTATCATGAAATGGGATGCGAACATCATCCGGGATAGTCACTTTGATCACATTTTCCTTATTGTGTGTTCAGTGATAGATCTCGTCATGACATGAAAACATTATCAAGGACAGCCACTTTTTTTCCTTTGATGTGTCTTGTGATCATTAATATATCTCATGATGACATGAAAACATTTCCATGGAAAGACTCTTTTCTCACCTTTGATGTTTCGGGTGTTCAATTATGGATCTTTTGATGGCATGAAAACATTATAATGGACAGTATCTTTGATCACCTTTAATGTGTCTTGTGTTCATTTATAGATCTCATGATGGAATGAAAACATTTTCAAGGACAGTCTCTTTTCTTTCCTTTTATGTTTCTCATTTTCAATGATGGATCTTAAGATGACATGTGGACATTGTGATTGATAGTTTTTTTTCACCTTTGATTTGTCGTGTGTTCATTTATGGATCTCACGAAATCATGTGAACATATTTAGGGAATGTTTCTTTTCTCTCCTTTGATGTGTTGTGTTTTCAATGATTTATATCTTGATGGAATCCATACATTTTCAAGGAAAGTATCTTTTCTCACATTTGATGTGTCACATATTCACGGTTGTATGATTCCATAGCATAACCATGGGTGTTTTTATATAAAGGGCGTATTCCAAAGGGAACATGGATAGTATTGCAAGTTGTCACATAAATTTTTCAAATCCAACTCCCCAGACATAAGTATAAGGAATATTTATCCTTTTCACATGATGGTATCAAGTGAGATATGTAGATTATGATGCACACATGAATATTACATGTGTACAGTATGGACTTCCATAGGATTGGAATGGCACATCGATCCCTAAATGTTATTTATACTCACCTTTTGTGGTGCATCAAATAAATTATTTATGACTTGATCATATCTAGATGTCCAGTCACTGTCCACAATTCTTCACACAACCAGGTATATGGTAATTTAGTCTTCCTTCGGGTGGGGGTGGGACTATGATATTTTCTTGGTTCCATGTTTTCGAGATGGAAATATGGCATACGAGAATTAGGTTGAATATGACCCAAATATCACTTATCAATCACGTGATATGTCTGATATGCATCCTCCCATGGAAAAGTGTCGGATGCTCAATTATCAGCATCAATAATTGGGTAATATTTTTATACCATGAGATACCATATATGGTAAATGGGAGGTTATCCTAAGAACACTACATTAATATATCTCGGTGATTATCCCTGTCTTATGATTTGGATATCATGATATATTGTTTCCACATTCTAATGTTGTGATTATGTATTCATCTTATATCACGTTTCAATGTTCATATTTATGATTATCACTCATGTTATGTCACCTTGATATTCCTCATTTCTTATATGTATTACTTTTATCATTTTGTGATTTTATTATTCCCTTAATTGGATTTATAGATCACCCTTTTCTTATGTACATCCTTAGATTGTCCCATGTAATTTTATAAGATTAAATGATTTTAATAGAATGATATATAGTTTAAAATAATTCCATTATATCCCTATGTCAATTTAATGTGATATGTATCAAATTCCCCAAATAATGTATACTTCTTTACCTTTCAGTATTTTATTATGTGTATCATTCTATAATAAATCATAAATTAATGTGTATTAAATATTTGGGGTGTCATAATTTCTATTGATCTCATCACTTATACTCAATAAAAAGTTTATTTATGCCCTATTTTCTATACATAAAACATCTCACATTTCCTATAATAAATTTACCATGGTTCTCTTTCCCAAATTTTTCACAAGGAAAAAATTGAACAGTGTTTCCTTTATTTTCTTCATCTCCCAAATTTTTCTGATGATATATCCTTATCTTCTTTGGTTTTTTTGGGATTTTAATTGTTATGTGTTTTTAATCATATTTCTTAATAGATGTTTTGGAATAATAAAAGGATTTTTTACTCACACTCATTTCCCACTAAGATTCTCATTGGTAAAAGCTTCACATTGTTCATGGAATCCATTGTTAACTTGGTTAATTCATGATTCATCCATTAATAAACCCAAAATAGGTTTACATGATTAGTGAATAATTAGATTCATTGTAATATTATCATAAATTGTCTCACGAATATTCAACCATAAAATGTCTTACTCTTGAAAACCATTAGATTATTCTTTATTTAAACCAAAATCCCCCTTATTTCAAACATGGTTTCTATTTTTGGGGGTTATTCCATTCTTATTATCCTAACTATTTAACATGATAAATCCATTATAATTTATTTTAAATATAATTTGATTCACCAAATCATATCCCCTAGAAGTGTCAAACCATGTTTTCATTTGTACTTATTTTTATACACTAGGTGATGATCAAGTTAATATCAAATCCCCCATTTTCATGGTTATTACCCCTAGGTATATCTATTCTAATCCTATATCCAATTATATTATATATACAAGAATTTTATTATAAGTAAAACCACATACTCAGACCATACAAAAATTTTAGAATCATATCCTATACATATACTTACCCATAGATATTTTACTAATTTTCCACCATCTTAATCCATAAAAAATAAATATTACTTAAATTAACATAAATATTATCTATACCTTGGAAATTATTATGAATCATGGCTTATAGATCCTCGTTTTACCCTCAACTAATTTATTAGCCACTAATGTAATCTAAAAACTACTCTGATGCCAACTATAATATCCTACATATGTGACCACCTAATTAAATAAATTAAAAAATATTAAATTATAAAAAATTACTATGATCTTTTGGGATTATATCTTTAGAACATTAGGATAAAACAATAACTAACAAAACTCGTGTCCTTTTAAAATAATGTGAATTTATCACACTATGTAAGTAATATATATATCTATAACAAGTTATCAATGTCTCCAACAAAATCTATTCACAACATACTCTTTCAGACACATCTTTAGAATCATTTTTCTTCAAAAATAAGTGAAATAGAAATATAATAAAGGAGTCAACTCAAATGATCAGTGAGGGTAAACATAATCTATGATGATAAAAGATATTAAGTAAGAAAAATATTATTATTTGTGTATAATTGAGATACATATGAAACATATACCCAAAAAATAATAGATCTTAAATCAAGTAATAAGGCTTAGCATTACATAATTAATAAAGTAATGAGTGTCGAAACATGATTCAATAAATAAAACCCATGAGATAATAACATAATAATTATAATAAGCATAAAACTATTTAATATTTTATTTATAGAACAAACATAATAATAGGAAAACCATTTGAGGAAACTCATTATACCCGTACATATGTGAAAAAAACTAAATATTTACACACCCAAAAAATGTGAGAAAACTAATTATTCCAACACCTATGTGAAAAAAATAATTATGTACATTCTTGACTATAATATGAATTATAAGCTTAAAACAATGCATTAAAGGGTAATAAATTACCCCACTCATCATCATCTATACATATGTGTGCCATATAAAATAATATCATAAATAAACTGTGGAAATAAAATGGGTTTTATACACTATTTAAATTGAATCTCATAAGGAAGAAATTCATAATTCAATCAATAATCATAACATGATATACCAATATAAAATGAAGAGGAGTCCAATTATTTCGAAAAAATATATTGGTGAATTCCATTCAATCAAGATAATAGATTATATACTATTTACACCATATTGATAATGGGTATAAGGTTAATTTTATAATTTCCATAATCAATCGATGTATAAAATTTTGGTAAACACTATTCAATAAATGAAATGGACAATAGAGTATTCACACAAAAAAAATCATTAGAATAAATATAATTCCCACTCATATTGGATGGTTAGGAAAGACAAATTCAATGATGGGTCATATAAATATTAAGTTATCTATCCTGAAAATTAATTTATATGGTAACATTTAAATAATATTCTTAATCAAGCATAAGATATTTACAATGAATATAAATTATCTAAAAAATAAATTCCATGAGTTTTAAAAGAAATAACTTCAAAAATGATAAATATCCTTATTCTTTTGAAATAATTTATAACAATCTATTTTATAAAACTATGAGAAAAATAATTTCTTTTACAAAAAATATATGGAATGTTTCTTATAAAAGGAAAATGGTAGTGAAAATATGTGTTTATGTGAAAGGAATACATAAAAATATCATTTAAAAATAATTTATTTTATTATCATAAAATAATGATGTTACAAGTCACATCGATTTTTTTTCTAAATGGTGATTTGAAAAAATTAAAAACATTTTCCTATGAAACAAGGAGAAGATAAAACATAATTATGCTTCTAATTACAAAGGATAGCATTGGAGGGAAAGTAAATATGGACATGGAATAAATGATTTATTGATATGAATTGGAGTTAGTATTATAAACAATATACTTTTATTTCAAAATACATATTATCAAATATTTAATTTTTGATTATGAGAATCAATTCACTAGAGAAAAAAATTAAATACTACATAAATTATTGGTATAGAAATATCAAATAAATCATAAGCTTTATATTCAATTAAGAAAAATTTTGTCCCAATGAATCATAAATTGAGTAGATGAGACTTGTATAGAATTGGTAATGTAAGAATCAATAGAATATGAGTGTAATATCATAAAATGGAAATTAAAATCTAATTAAATATAATATATTTTCATATGTAAAATAAATTTTTCATTTAATACATCATATAAAATAATGTATGGTTCATAATATAAAACAAGTCCCATGGAGATGAAATGGAGAAAACAATTCCTACCATATTTTCCAGCTTAGTCATGGGAAATATAAGCTTCTATATAACTAACATTAATATCTTAATCATATATTTGATAAAATTTTCATAAAAATAGCCTTTTATGAGCTTAATTTAGAATTATTATGTATATGTATATTAGTTAGTTATTATCTATTTTTAATATCGAGTGTGAGTATTTTGGATTGTTTTGAACTAGTTTCATAATCATCAATTTTTTATTCATTATTATCCTAAATTTTATGATTACAAGAGGATAAAATGTTATTTAATTTATTTTTTTATTTTTTATAATTTTATAGTTTCAATTCATAATTATTTTATTTATTATTCATGATGACAAAGATAGTGGTGAGATTATTTTGGTAATTTATAATGAACAAATGGTGTTGTCTTAATTAATGGGTTAAATGTTTATATTACAAATATTAAACCAAAAACCTAATTATTTACTAATTAATATCCAATATCATGTTTCCAAATACTTATTTGAAACAAATTTATTCATTTTTTCATAAAATTATTTAAACCTATCCCACAAGAACAACCTATAATATATGTTTGAGTTTAACTGAGAAAGTGATTCATTTATTACAATATCAATATAAAAAAATTAAAATAAAATTACTTAAATGTTATTAATTTGATGAATAATAATTGGTATGAGTTATAAAAAGAAATTAAATTTGAAATAAGTTTTCATGTATAAATAAATCATTTTTTCATATTGGTGTGTTTGTTTTATGATTTTTTTTTACAATGATCGAATTTTTATAAAATTAATTATAGAATATGAAATTTATATTGATAGAATATACATCATGAAATAAATAAAAAATATATTTACCAATCCCATTTATAGAACTATTTTTTCTTATAAAAATGAGCATGTTTAATCTTATTATAAATAAAACATAAAGTTACATTAAACAAAAAGAAAAGATTTTACATTTATCCTTTTATTAAAGAGGTAAAAGATAAAGAGGGAGATTATTGGCATTAGTGGAAGCATCTTAGACAACTCCTTTGTTTCCAAGAGCATCAACGAGAGTATTGTCTTAATGGAATCCATGAGTAGTTATATAGTTCATTGAAGATATCTTGTTCAGACACTCATACCATCTTGTAGTGAGTTTCCATGCCATATGAATGGTGACAAGCCCAAACGCTTGCACAATAGTGGTTGAGTCACGTTCAAACCAAACACCATTCCAATTTTTTGTTTAATAATGTGGATAGAAGTCATGAAGGTGATCATTTTAGCTTCAACGATTGTGAAATTCCCATAAGTCCCATGAATGCAATCAAGTATCTCTCTATTATGATCCCTTATAATAATGTCGAAGTCCACTTGACCAGTATTGCCTTTAGAAGAACCACCTGTACCTCATTTTTTTCATCTAATGAAAGGGGGGGTCCAAAATACTACAATAAAACCATGATTTGGAGGATAATTACTTGGGTTATTGATTCATTGAAGCATAATAAAATTTAAAAATGATTTTTTCTAGTTCCATTTATGGAGATAGTTGGAACTTATAATGGCCAATATGATTTATGAGAGAGTATATTGAAGGTTGAAAGAAGAATTCTCATGTCTTGGTTTATTTCTTTCCTACTATTCAGTATACATTAGTTTTACATAGGCTACATGAAATAGGTTTCTTAGTTTCTTGGACAGATCGATATTCAACACATCCTATAGAAGATTTTCTATCTTGTCCATGTATATTGTTTACAGATCAAATAAGTTGAATAGAGAGTACCATAGGGCTGAATTTGTAGCAACAGATATGAAAAAATGTTCTATATCTTCCCTTTTCTGGTGGGAAATTGTAAACTGAGAACACAGAGATATACCTTAGTGTTGTAAATAGGCATAAACTAGAATGTGTCATTGGGAAATTCTCCAAAGCAGTGAAAATCTAGAAGGTTGTGTACAGATGTTATTAAAATCACCAATCCACTTTGAGTCCCTTGCATCACATGATTATAGAATATTTTATAGTTCGTAATGCTATTTTAACTTGGTTCCCAAAGCAGGAATTCATCATGGTCCATGAAGATCGGATTTAAAATATCTTCTTGAAGATCACTTGGTAGTTGGTCCATATTTCTCAACTATTCTTTAATGGTGATGTTAGGATCAGTTATTTGATGCATGAAGTTGTTAATGAGAGGGGTTCCTATCCATTTATACTACCAAAATATTAGAGATGAATTGGAATTCAAAATCTAGTGATAATTTATATACTCTATATTAAACACTGATCTCAAACCATGCCATATTGACAATTCTATATAATGTATATTTCCATACTTCAATCGCTCCATAATATGGGTTTTAAAAAATCGAAGGATTTGGATTTACTGTTGACCATCTTCCAAATGAACATAGATTCAAGATCTTGATTGAACATTTCCAGATTCTTGATGCCAAGACCCCCAAGGCTATAAGGCTTGCAGCATTTGTTTTAGTTCATAGTGACTACTTGAATGATGGTAATGAAAAATAAGACATATCATTCATGGAGGTGGTAGTCCACACAGGAGCATGAGAAAAAATGTCATTTTTTTGATTATTTGGTAGGATAATAGAATATTGTTATATAATCAATATAATAAAATTTCTATATATTATATATATTGATTTAATTATATAAATATGGTAATAATGGGTTTGGAGTAGTGTAGATGAGAAGGATAAAGAAAGGTGGTTAAAGGGTCAATAATTCTTAAGTTGATAATTTATATAACCTCTTGAAAAATCCTTTAGAAATGAATGAACTGGGAAACATTTTTAAGGATAGAGGCTACAAAAATTATATAGGGGGTCTACAAGGATAAAGTTGGGAATATTTTCATGGTAATTTTAAACTAGGGTTGTGCCTTGAAATGGGTGAAAGTGAGATTTTTTTATATGTAAAAAGAGTATTAAATAATTTGAAAAGAATGTTATGTAAAGGATAAGAATGTAATTTCATGATATTTAGGTGACTTAGTTGAGTAAATGTTGGTGAGACATTTAGGTATGACTTTACAACCTAATAAATTTATATGAAAACTATAAGTTTAAATTTTATTTGTTAAAATTTGAGCCACATTAGATTACCCATTTTAAAACTTATTAATATTGATCAAATTTTAACCATGGTAATTATTTTACCAATTAAATTATAAGATGAACCTTTATACCAAATTTCAGTGTACTAAATTATCATTTTAATTCTAGTTAATATAATTCAATTTCTAAAAATGAAAATTTTAAATTTTACTTTAAAACATATAATGTGTTGAAAGAACTATTTTTTTATGTTATATTAATTATTAAGTGTTCATAAACATAAATTATAGTGATTACCATTTAAATTCATTTTAATTCATATTATTTTTATGTCAAAAAAATTATATTAGAGTCTTAATTTAAAATATATTAATTCAATTTTAAAAAAACACACAATATTTAAAAAAGTGTCATTCTTAGAAAATAACTAATTTATAGCTGTATATAATATTTACCTTGGTATATTAATTTTATGGATAAAAATTAATTTGAACTTACTACACAATATTCAATTGATGATCTAAAATATTAAAATTGATTTATCAAATATAATTTATAAATTTTATAAAAAATAATATTAATATTGGCATGCATGGGATATAATTTTTTTTTCAAAAGTATGTTTTATGATTAAAAGGAACCTTCAATATAAATTAATCAATTTAATTGACCTTAATTATATAAAATTTATTATTATAAAAAAAATAAGAGTTATGTGTCTTGTAAAAAATTTCAAAGTTCTATATTAACATTAAAAAAAGTTAATTAAAAGAAATGGGTACAAATAGTTTCTAAATTTGAAATAAATGTTACTTATGTCCTAAAATTTTTAACATGGGTTTTATGCGTTCAAAATAATATTTTAAAATAAATTTTTTTCTACATTAATAAATATTTAGTCAAAAGGGTTTTATAAACTTCTATATTTTCTCATATATTGTTAATGTCAAAAAATTTATAATTCTTGTAAAAACTTTATTTTTCTCTATTCACTTTAAAATCAATTATTTTATAAAAAATCAACGAATTTAACTTAGTCTAATTTTCATATAAAATATTCAAAAATGATATTCCATTTTTAGATCTTAGATTCTAAAAAAAAATTTATCACTTAGATGGAAATTAAAATATGAAGGACTTATTTTTTTTAAATGCCATTTTAAAACATAATATGTACTTAATTTTATTTTTTCATAATTTGTAATTAATTATAACATTTTATTTACTAGTAATTTTATTATTATTAAATTTTTTTAATATTATTCATGTAATATTACATGGATCATTTTAGTTTTACATTTCATGTGAATAAAACTATCAAACACAATATTTGTTTAAGGAAAATACCAAGTGAAATATTGGGTTGATATAGAATGTAAAATTCATGTGATGAAAAGAAACAGAGTGAACATTTAGTTTGATCAGTCAAAAATTGGTAAATTTTGGTGTTTTATCAATTGATTTGGAATTAATATGAAGACTATAATAGGGATCAATAGGATGACTACACATGTAACATTTAAGGGGATCGATATTTATAATGTTTGGATGATTTTGGATTCAAGGAAGGATCGAGTAGATCGATCGATAATAATAAAATCTTATTATTAGGAGTACACCATGGATAGATTGATTGTGTGATTCTCGTTCTCAATAGTTTTTAGTAAATGTAGAAAATGAAATATTTATGAATCAATCCCAACCCAAATATGGTTCAAGTTTTTGATGTTCTTGGGATATAAGTGGTAAATCTTGGAGTAGAAAATTCAAGGTACTAGAGTATAGGTGTTAGTAGATGGATGTTTTTTGGAGTTAGTATGATTAGTATTTTATAATTGTTTGTTGTGGGAGAATGGTCAAGTAGTACGACTGGGTGTGGTTGTCAGGAAGTTAATAGGTCAAGTGATAGGGTATTTGAGACTTTGGTACTTAGGGATAACATGTCTACATGAATAATGAGGCAAGGCCTTTGGTTGTGAAGAGTATTCGGAGTTAGAATATGGATTTTGATAATATATTCAAGTCAAAATGGACTAGTATAGTTCAGTTTTATCAACCTTTGAGTTGTAATGTCAATAAATTTGGGTAATCAAGAATTCTACTAGGTGTAGGGAATTATGGTGGAGATGGTGGAAATAATCCACACCAAAATGTATGGGTCAGTTAGGTTTTGATTAGTAAAGATATTTTATATATATAATTGGAATGACTATAACCAATGGAAAGAGTATGGTTAGTTTATCCATTAGGGTGGTCATGGTTTCCATTATGGTTCATAAAAGATAAAAGAGGAGGATATTTTAATGTGTTTTAGAAATCACTTAGTATGAAGGTGATTTTTAACACTGCCTATCAACCCTTAATTGTTGGATATCCTAAAGAAGATATTCAAATTTTTTGTGGGTACATGATAAGGGCATACATATTGGGGTTATATGGTTCTTGATAGAACCAATTGACTTTATTGAAGTTCTCCTAAAATAATAGTTATAATATGACTATGTATATAGTGACTTATGATGATCTATATTTATACTATAATGTTCAAATATTTATTGGTTATAGACTAGTGAGGTAGAAAATTTTGTGACAGGTCTCATGCATTACACCTCATGGTATGTTTATAATATATAGAAGTATATGGGAACTACCCATAGTATCCAAAGATCTTATGAATATTGGTGATACTAACTAGTTTATTGAGGTATGTTCTATTTGATAGACATTCATTGGGATCTAGAGTGTTCATAGAGTTATTCATGGTTTTTTATCATGATTATTTACATGATTTATTTGGAAAACCAATATTTTTCATGTGATTCATGTGGTAAATCACATGGAAAATCATAGTTGAGGTGTCTATCTAGGCAATCAACATTCTGGAATTAGGGGAAGTATGTTTCATGGATCATGGGTAAAAGTGGGATCACATTCATGGTTTGTTAGTGAGAATGTTGTGTTGGAGGTAGGTATGTCATTTGAGTAACATACATTACGTATTTTGGTATCTAAGAGAAAAAATATCATTAATTAGAATTTTCACCTTTTTTAACTATTTTGGTTGAATGAACATGTCCAGGATAAGGAATGAGAGTAAGAGTCGGACACGAGGGAATAGTGGCTAAATTTATTTCCAATAGAGGATGGTGATGTTTGGTATAGAATCTTGAGGAATAACTTCAATATGGTGAGGAGGTTGTAAAACGCTAACCATGTTTTAGGTTTAAATTCTTTTAAATTTCATTGAAACATGCTTAGTTTATTTATTTACAATGGTTTTGGGGTTTGGTAATTATTCATGACATGATTTAGGGGGTAAATCAGGTGGTGAATCATGGATGGCCTCTCTCCCCACTATTTTTTGCATTGATGTCTCTAGGAAATATTGTGAGATACATAGATATATGTTTATGAATAGAGCTTGGCTTGTTCAAAATAGACCTATTAATATACTTATTTGGGAGTGGAATTCCTTAAAGGGAGATTTTGTAATGTGCTTAGTTTTTTAGGTGTGTTATGTTTTTTTTCTAAGTATGTGTAATGTACTCATTTTAAATTGATAGAGTTTTCGGGGTATTTAGGGAGAAATTTTTGGAGACCCATGTTTGTTTTTTGGAGGATCAGGTAGGCCTATAAATTAAAAAACTATATATTTTATCCCTTTATGGTGTGACAACTTTTATCACACTTTGAAATATCAAGTATGGGAGAGGATCCCTTTTCTTCGACCTAGTCACGGTGTAAATATTTTCCTCAAAATGTTAATCTAAAATATATATATTTTTTATTTTTTTATTACATAATTATTTTGGTACGAGGTTTTAGAAATGAAAATTGGTCTCCCCACATTATGATACACATAAAAAATGTGATTCTTCCCATTTTCCATTCCTATTCTAGTTCTCTTCTCCCTTTATCCTCAGTCAAATTGTGCAATGTTACTAGTGATTGGAATCTTGATGTAAGGATATCCATTCTTCTTTAACCTTTCACCCTTTATTTCCCTATTGAAGTTCTTCACACTATTTTTTATAATATTCCCTATTTCCATTTAACTTCTATTATTTTTTGGTTTGGATAAAATTAAAGAAAGGTATTCAATGGGTTGATATCTACAAGTATAAGGTAGGTGGTATATAGTTTTTCCCACAAGTGTTACTCGATTTATTAGTTTTTGCTTTGTGTGGTCACCCAAGTATACCAATGATTTCCTAAGAATAAAATTACATAATTTAAATCATGGAAATTATATTAAGTGATGATCCCTTTAGTCATCTTGGATTATTAATTGGAAGTCAGCCTATGAGGATTCCTTTTTTCCAAATGCCCGAAGGCCTCTATTTTTTATTATTATAATAAGCCCCCTTTTAATGGATGAAGGGGTGGACCCAAATAGACTTCAAGACTTAAGAAATATCATGACCCATAGGTCTAAGAGAGTAAAACTAGACTGACCACATTAATATTCCCCTCCCCATCATTTAATTATGATAACTCTCTCCACCGTTGCTTGGATTTTCGATAGGCAAGTGTCTTGTGTCAAAACACAGGTCTGATCTGATGGTTGTGTCCATACCCTCTCAAACATACAGGTCCAAAAAGTAGTGAAAATATGAACACCCAGCTCTATATCCTCCATTGGGACATGTTCTGTGTGATCGAGTCTAGGATAATCACCATTCCAACAGACCATTAACATAAAAACAAATGACATAAGAACATATACAACACCTCATTGGTGTTTAAACGCAAGGAACTTAAAACTCGCCGTCGCCACTACAGTCACTCGCGGAGTCCACACCATCTATCTGAGCTCTCTCCCTAACGGAACACAGTATGGGAGACCGTAAGACCACCCTCACTATGGAAGAACATCCCCTATGCCACTGAAGAATGAACCATTGTAGAGGACTCACCCCTTCGACACAATAGAATGGACCACCCAATGATGTGGAATCCCAAATGCCCTCACCGCAAAGGCCACCACCCTGCAATGTCAGATCAACGCCATGGACGAGTCGCCATTGCCTAGAGACATCTCTACTGAAGTCCAAAACCCGCCGTGACACCAGATCTAAGCCACACTGAGACACACTGCTGCCCTAAATCTTTTCCACATAACAACACACCCCTCCATGCCACCACACAGACGAGCCTTGTCAACTCCCAAGACCACGCTATAGAATATCGCACCTTGAATTCAATTTTTTGGCATGGAATGTTTTAGAAAAATTAATTTAACTAGAATTGTTTTCTTAATTTATAAATGGGAAAATTTTGATTTATAAAATTGTGAATGGTTATAATTGAATTAGGAAAAGGATGATATTGGAATGATGTTCTAGTTTAAATTGAAAAGTTAAATTTTAAATAAAATTATAAGTGGATGATGAGATGATTAGTAATTTAATGTGTTCGAGGTTATGGAATTTTTTTGGGGTTAGTGTTTCACTTGGTTATTTCTTTTAACTTTAAAAATTGTACATTCCCTCTAGTTGTGATATTTTTTTCCATGATGTGTATATTTTTTTGGGTGTCACTTTTGTTTCATGATATATATATTTCCGAAGGTGTGACTTTTATTTTCAATATGGGTATATTTTATCAGTTGTGATATTTTATTTTAAAGGAAGATATATTTCCACGGGATGTATTATGATCATGGGTATATTTATATTTCACCCAAATCAATGCCTATTGTTTAGATATAATATAATTCCTTTAGACCAATGCACTAGGATTAGATTCCAAAAAAACATAATTTATGACAATATATTTGATAAAAAAATTATGATTACAATATCTTTCCCACATTAATGATCCAAGGACATTTATTTATAAATTTTTATAGAGTTATGGCATAGCATAAACTACTAAATCTAATGAATTATCAACATATAGAATTTTTTCCCATAATATAAGAAAAAAATTCATCCATAATGAGTCTTCAATAAGTCCCATAAAGTTTCTAAATCGTCTACTACTCTTGACACGCTAGATGTATTACTTACATTCATAACCTGTGGAAAGGGAATCATAAGAAGTACTATGGTAAAAGTCTCAGTAAGGTAAAAAAAATAATAAATCATATCATGAGATACATGAGGCATAACATGATATCATAATGAGGAAGACCAGAAGCATGTAATCATGGAATAAAGGGATGATATCATATGAGTTTTGATTAAAAAATGATCATAACATAAGAGAATGGAATTATAGGAGTATGTAAACAACATAAAAAATACATCATAATCATAAATCATGGCTCCCTTCCTCATTAACATAACATAGTTAGCTAGGAAAACTTTCCTCTTCCATAATCTTTTATGCTCACTACCCACACACCATGATATCTCATGAGATAAATAAATTACCCAAAACATTGTAGGGATTTATACCCATTATGTGATGAAAATCATATATATGTGTGCTACATGGTTTCAATCAACATATCATAAAAACATATGGAAATAAAATTGATTTTATATCCTTTTCATGTGGTTATGTAAAGAATTATTCATTATTTCATCAATAAACATGACAAGATAAACCCATGGAAAATAAATTTGAATCCAATAAGCATCAATCTAGGTAAATACCACTAAATAAATCCAATTACTCTTATGGTATTTACACCATATTGGAAATGTATATATGGTTTTGAAAATAATTTTCCCAATCAATAAATGTATTGGGAATCAAGGAGAACACCTTCCAATCAAGTAATGGAACAAAGAGAATTTATATAGGAAATGAATTGAAAATAAATCGTGCCTATAGAAGTAGATGGTTAAGAAATAAAAAAAAAAGTAGTGATGGGTTATAATAGATATATAAAAGAGGATTTCATATGTCATCTAGATAATGATGGTGTATTGTCTCATTTTAAGAATACCCTTGGTCAAGCATAATACACAGATGATGAAAACTCTTAAAATTATTAGGACAAAATTATTTGAAAATAAAAATTTCACTTATCCATTGAAAAATTTTAAAAGGGAATATTTTATTAAACCCTGAGAATAATAATTCCCTTTTTTTAACATGAAATAATATAGAGGTTGTCTCTTAGAAAATAGCAATTCTGGTTGAAAGATATATTCCCACAAAAACATGTAAAAGAGATTCCTTAAATAAAAATGACTCATATTCAAAAAGTTAAAAATATTTTCTTTAAAATAATTCTTAAATAGTTTCAATATAGTTTAAAATTACCTTAAAATTTTTTGAAAAGATTGCACTTTGGAAATTTTTAAATAATTAATTTAGAAGAAAACATTTTTTGAAAAATAATCATTTACAAAATTTTAAAATATATTTAAAAACTTTTATTATAACCCACATCATAAAAAAAATTTAAACCCTTAATTTATACTTGGTAAATATAAGTATTATGGCCACTTAAAATATTATAAAAAATATTTTCGAAAGGAAAACCATGGATATATAATAAAAATATCCATTTAAAAGTATATGAGTTGTTATTATCAAAATCATAATTTTATTTCAGAAATAATTTCATCATAGGGGAGTATATTAATGAGTTAATGTAATATCCCTATATACAAAAATTAAATATACCATTTAAAAATATAATGGTATGAAAAAGCGACTTAGAAAATCAAAATCAAGAATAGATTTCACAACTAATGGCAAAAAGGGCATGAGTTAATATAAATATTACGACATGGTTAAAATTTTAATCAAAATATATAAAGGATAAGATATTAAAAATTGACCTCAAATACCATGAATTAAATATATTTTCTGAATAAATATCAATTGGGTAGCACATACACCATATAAAATTAAATTTGGCGCATAAATTAAAATGTCTCTCAATGAAGGGAGTTTGAGAAAAAAACCTCTTACCTCATTTCTCCACTTAGTTGATCACAATAACTTATTGTATAACAGCCATAACTATATTAACTATATATATAAGAACCTTATTAATCTATATAAAACTTTTATATACTTAATTTATAGTTATTTATTATGAATTTAGTGGTTCATTATATATTATTTTTAACATCAAGTGTTACCACTATTAATTGTCTTACACATTATTTGTATTATTAATGTTGATCCTTTATAATTGATATCGATTTAATCATTTCAGTATTACATATGGTTGTTTAATATATATCTGATGATTATTTATAATATTATACTTTTATTACTTGATATTTTTAATTGTGACATGTGAAGATGATGTCGAAGACAAACTTGTTTCAGCAGTTTTTAATGAACGAATATGATATATTATTAGTATATATATATATATTAATATTATAAATCGATACAAATAATAACATATCTAATACCTTATTATTAATTATTAGTAGTAACAAATAAAAATTATAAATTATTTACTATATAAACATTCCAACATCACTCAAGTAGCTGGAAAACCGACCAAAACAAAAGTGTTTCATAATGATCAAATGGATAATAAAGTGTAGTTACATAGTGTTAGCATAATATTAAAAGAATATTATTCATGTAAAATATATCATATATATCCGTAAAATATATTACTAGAAGCTTTAATCATGTCAATTATTTCATTACTTAAAATATAAGTAGACCCTTATAAACAAATTTTGACATGAAGATTATGAATTTGGGATCCCATTAGACTAATTAATTTCACAAATATGAGAAACACTACTATAAAATATTCCTTTAACTGTGCTAAAATTTGCCATTTTCAGTGAAAAAAAGCAATTACTACTGTGGCATGATTAAAATCCCTAAGTTTTTACCAGCACTAGAAAAGTTCTTATAAAAGAAAACTTTATCAACATTAAAAAAAGAACTAATAAAGGGTACCTTTATCAAAGATGGTTTTAGTGTTGATAAAGGACATTATTTATTATTGATTTTATTTAGGGATGATAAAAGTGTCCTTTATCAATGCTAAATAAATGTTGATAAAGGGACCTTTCATCAATGATAAAAACAATACTAACAAAGGGAACCTTTATCAGTGCTTTTTTTAGAAGTGACAAAGGATAATACTATAGTGTACTATTAAATTTACAAAACTCTGCAGTATTAGAAACAGCATCAAAATAGGTTCTAAATATAGAATTTAAATGAAATAAAATTTACAAAACAAATAAAAAAACACTATTATAAACATTTCAAACATTGGTTTGTACAATTACATGAGTTGGTAAAAACTATCATATGCATTAAAAAACATCAATGTTCCTTTTTATTTGTCCCTCGAACCCTAGTTATAATATTTTCGAACAAACAACCCCATATCAAGAAAATGAATACACATATAAGAAAATAATTGTTATTTTAGAAATACTATAAAGAAATAAATTAAACACAAAGTGTCAATTTTTAAATAAGCTTTGACTCATATAATGAACATTGTGTATTAGAGTGAGTTTCAGTTGATTCTTTCATGTCACACCATTTCTTGTTATTCTTCAAGCATTATCTCTATCAAGATTAACTAATTAAGTATAAGATAAAAATTATAATGAAATTAATTAATTAATATCATATAAAATTATGTGGAAAAAAATTGAGCTCAATTTCTTAGTTTTGGTGATGTGATGCATGTTTTAAACTAAAATTGAACTTGTATATTGAAAACATGCACTTATAGTCATAATGATCTCATCATGTGTCAAATTAACCTATGATCAATTTCTATATGTCACAAATGACTTATGGATCATTTTCAAAAAGTATCAGAACAATATAATTCATTTTCTTGATTTTGAACATGTCACATTTTTTACTAAAATGTCATTTTAAACTAGAAACAAGCACTTTGAGGCACATAATTCACATCATGTGTCGGTTTGATGTGAGAATTATTCTTACACATAAAAATGAATAATGAATCATTTTCCTAAATTATTAATACAATATGAGTATTTTTGCTCTATTTTTAGTGTGTGACACACTTTTTGAACTAAAATGTAAATTTTTAAAGTGATAACAAACACTTTCAGTCATAACGTGAACATAGTGTATTTTATTGAGGATTGGATGGTTCCTAAAAGTCAAAAATAATGTATGGATAATTTTCCTAAATTATTAAAAACAATCTAAATGTGTTTTCTCTATTTTTGAGTGTGTTACTTATCTTTTTTAATAAAATTAACATAAATTTAAAATAAAAAGACACACTTTGAGTCATACCAGCCACATCATGTGTGATATTGAGGTGATGATGATAGTTACATGTCAAAAATGAGTTATGGATAGTTGTTATAAAGAATCAAAATAATATAAATGTTTTTTATAATGTTTTAGTATGCCACTTTTCTTTTTTATTAAAATTCTATTTTAAACTAGAAACATACAGTTTTTTCCATACCAGTCACATCGTGTGTCAGTTTTATGTGATAATGATTCCTACACATCACAAATGAATTATGAATAATTTTCTTAAATTATCAAAACAATACAAGAACGTTTTCTTGGTTTTCAGTGAGTAAGACACTTTTTGAACTAAAATTTTATTTTTAAATTGATAACAGACACTTTGAGTAATTTTGGGCACACTGTGCATCAGATTGAGGTGAGAATTAATTATGGATCATTTTCCTAAAGTATCAAAACAATACAAAAAATTTTTTGGGTTTTGAGTATGTAACTTGTCTTTTCTACTAAAAATATTATCAACTTTAAATAAAAAGACACACTTGTAGTCATACTGGGAACACTGTTCATTATATTATGGTGCATCTGGTTTCGACACATCACAAATGACTTATGTATCATTTTCCAAAAATATAAAAAAAAATACAAATGTTTTTTATCTATTTTTAGTATGTTACTTGTCTTATTTACTAAAATTAAAGGCAATTTTAAATAAAAAGACACTCTTTGAGTCACACAAGTCACACCATGCATCAGATAGATGTTTCAATGATTAATACACATAAAAAATTATTTATTCATAATTTTACTAAATTATAAAAACCATAAAAATGTGTTTTCTAGGTTTTTAGTATTCTACAATTCTTTTTTACTAAAATTCTATTTTAAAATGGAAACATGCACTTTTAGTCATATCGGTCACATTGTGTATTGATTTGACATTAGACTTATTCATACATCTCAAAAATAAATTATAAATAATTTTCCTAAATTCTAGAGATAATACAAGAATTTTTTATTGGTTTTTAGGGAGTCTTACACTTTTTGAACTAAAATTTCAATTTTAATCTAATAAGGAACACTTGGAGTCATTCCAAGGAAACCATGCATTAGATTCATATGAGGCTGATTCATACGCATCAAAAATGACCTATGGGTCATTTTTATAAAGTATCAATATAATATGAATTTTATTTCTTGTTTTTTAGTATATCTCTTATATTTTTTAGTAAATTAATGTCAATTTTAAATAAAAAGACACACTTTGAGTCATACCAGGCACACCATGCATCCAATTCATGTGAGGATGATTCCTATAAATTGAAAATAATATATGTATCATTTTCCTAAAGTATAAAAACAATATGAATGTATTTTATTGGTTTTGAGCATGTAACTCTTCTTTCTTACTAAAATTAATGTCAATATTAAAGAAAAATATACACATGGAGACATACCAGTAACACCATGCATCAGATTTAGGTGAGGTTGATTCATATAGATAAAAAATTTCTTATGAATCATTTTCCTAATGTATAAAACAATATGAATTTTTTTCTTGGTTTGAGTATGTCACATGCCTATTTTACTAAAATTAATTTCAATTTTATATAAAAATACACACTTTGAGTTATACTGATCACATTAGGCATCAGATTGAGGTGAGGTTGATTACTACACAATAAAAATAATTTATGGATCATTTTACTAAATTATAAGAATAGTACAAATTTATTTTCTTGGTTTTGAGTACGTCATTTCCCTTTTTTACTAAAATTACATTTTAGACTAAAAACACATGCTTTGAGTCATAATAGTATCATCGGGTGTCGGTTTGATTTTATAATGGTTCTTACACATCAAAAATGATGTATGAATCATTATCCTAGATTATAGATACATATAGATCCCTTTTGATTATTTTTCAATGAGTGACACACTTTTTGAATTAAAATGTCAATTTCAAACTAATAATGAATAATTTAGGTTATATCAGGTAAACTATGTATTATATTGTGGTGTGTCTAATTAATACATATCAAAAATGACTTATGGATAATTTTAATAAATTATCAAAAAAATATTAATTTATTTCATCATTTTTTAGTATGTCACTTTTATTTTTTACTAAAATTAATTTTAATTTAAAATAAAAAGACACAATTTGATTCAAACCAGGTACACCATGTATCATATTGAGGTTTGGTTGATTCTTACATGTCAAAAATGTTTTATGGATATTTTTTCTAATGTATAAAAATAATATGGATATGTTTTCTTTGTTTTGAGTATGTCACTTGTGTTTTTCCTAAAATTAATGTCAATTTTAAATAAAAAGGCACACTTAGAGCCATAGCAATCTCACAATGGGTATGATTGATGTGTGGATAATTACTACACATTACAAATAAATTATTGTTAATTGTCTTAAATTATCAAAATAATTTTAATGGTTTTTATTATATTTGAGTATGTGATGTGTTTTTTGTTCTAAAATGTAAATTATAAACTAAAAACATACATTTTGAGATATAATATGCACAATGTGTATCATATTGATGTGCCGATAATTGATTGTGTGATGTGTGTTTTTAATTAAACTATAATCACCAAGATATAAAATAATGAAATGTTTTATTTTGATGGAAGAGGAAAACCCATGTTACCTAAAACACCTCATCCAAAAGAAACATGTTCTCTCTTTTCTAGAATGCTATAGAAAATTGAAATAAAAATATTACATACCAAAATAACTTTATAAAAAATAATTATAATATAAAAATTAGAAGGAAATTAACATTAAAATATTATAAAAAATGGAGAAACTTTTAATGAAATAAGTAGTATAAATTCACCTATTCATGATGTATGTATACATTATTGACACATTTCCTTATTGATATTATCTAAGTTTTAGCCTTGAAGTTAAATCTCTTAAGAGCATGATCAGATTTTAAAAATCACCCCAAATTAATAAAAATAATTCACATGTATATGAAAACAATTCTTATGTTAGTAATACTATAAATAAATAAATTAAACACAAATAGGAAATAACACATTAATAAAATGTTGATTTTAAAATAAAACCACACAATTTGAGTCATGTTAGGTACATTATATATCATATTGAGCTATGGTTGATTCCAATATATCAAAAATGACAAAGGGATTGTTTTCCTAAAGTATCAAAACAATCTGAATGTGTTTTCTCAGTTTTGAGTATGCCACTTGTCTTTTTTAATAAAATTAATTTTAATTTTAAAATCTAACCGCATGATCTGAGTAATACATGTCACACTAGGAATTTTATTGATCTTTTTTCAATTTATACACATGAAAAATTAATTATGGATCATTTCCCTAAAGTTTGCAAATAATCTGAGCTCATTTTCTCAGTTTTGTCTATTTTGAAACGGGTTTTAAACTAAAATGATGCATTTCTATTAAAATCATGTAATTTAGGTCATTTCAAGAACATCGTGACCTAGATTGATGTTTGGTCCATTATTACACATGAAAAATGAATTAAGTATAATTTTCATAAAGTTTAAAAACAATCTGAACTCGTTTGCTTAGTTTTTACTATTTGATGTATGTTTTAAACAAAAATGACACATTTATAATAATAAAACATAATTAGAGTTATAACAACCACATCATGTGTAATATTGGGGTGTGTTAAATTATTACATGTTACAAATGAATTATGGATCAATGAACTAATGTTTGAAAACAATCTGAGCTCATTTTCTCAGTTTTGAGCATGTGACATGTGTTTTGAACTAATGTGTAAATTTTATAAAATAAGTATCAGATAAAAATGATAATAGTATTAACTAAAGAAATTGATAAAAGGATTATAAAATAAACTAAATAAGTTTTAGGAAGTAACCTCTTCATAATTCCTATATACATTCTGACACCATTTATTTTTCTCATTTGTTTCTAAATAAATTGA
Organism: Viscum album; assembly: GCA_963277665.1. NCBI lineage: Eukaryota > Viridiplantae > Streptophyta > Magnoliopsida > Santalales > Viscaceae > Viscum > Viscum album. The sequence goes on from OY728158.1 coordinate 441,615,402, forward strand.
TATCTTCTATTATACTTGTCCTTGAGAAAAAGATATAAAATCATATATAAGCATTCAGATACTAATTATTCAGACCCCAAATATATTTCTAAGGTCATATATTATACTATATCACAAACTTGGAAGTTAATCACTTAAATTTAATATTGTAAAACATTCTAACATCATGTACGATGCCCACTCATCTCTAAACAAATTTACTTCTTTTTTGGAGTATGATGGTTGTCGGAAGTTTTGGTAGTACTGATAAAATATAGATAGAAAATATTATGAAATGGTTTTAATTAAATTTTAAATACCTTTAGAAGTTGCCTATTTTGGGATGCTGGTCTTTTCATGGTTTATAATCTCTCTCGTGAATTTATTAATATAATATCAACAATATATTTTATTGTCTTACTTCAGATACTGTAAAAACATTGACCGAAATAATTAAATTGTTTTGAAATATTTTTTTATAGTTAAATATTTCTATATATACCTTTGTTTTCTTTTCATTTTAACTAATCCATGTGCTTTTTATATTCAGTCACCAACATTATGCCATGATTTAGCCTATATTTAGCAACTTCCCTTTCATAAAAAAAATCTTCTTAAAATACATACTAAAACACATAATTTTGAGTTTATCTAAAAAAATTAGTAGAAGTGTATTAAAAATTAATAATACACATTATTTTTGGATGGTTTTTTGGATATCCATGCATTGGATTCAAAAACAATATTTAGGGTATCAAAACTGAGAGCAATCAGTATCCAGTACTACCAAAAAATAAAAAATAAATAAGTAATAATAAAAATAAAATTATATTTTATGATATTATATAATATGGTTTTACCCCTACATTTTAGGCATCAAAAAAATTTTGACTATTATTTTTTTATCAAACGCATCATTTGTCTCTTTTTTTCTTCTCAATTTCTTCCTTCTCCAAAAAATTTTATTGCTTAGAAATGAAAAAGGGATTAATGAATCCAAATAGTACTTCATACATTTTTTCCATTATATAGTAGTAATATAAAATCTTGTATGAAATATGAATATTTTTTAACTTTAATGAACATATTATACCATTTTGTGGATAGAAATATTATGAAAATATACCTTATATATGTATTCAAAAATGAGACTCCCAATCATTCAATCTTGAGAATCTCATTTATACTATTGATACCAACTAAGTCTATAATTAAAGTTCCAAATATTTCTTCTTCATATAGAATGTAAGAAATATATCTATCATTAAATTTGGTATCCACATAAAGTTTTAATGATAAAAAATGTTGTACAAGAACTGGCATGGATAACCTACACTTGGAAGGTCCTTTTGATTTCTTGGTCGATTCACTAGATTTTATTGATCAGACCTTCCATTTACCCATGTTTTTATCCATTTTTAATATCATAACTTTCTTTGGACCTTTTTCATAATCTATTATATGTTTTTAATATGAAAAAAATTGTTAAAGACATACATAATGTATCTTTATAAGATTATATTGTCATTATATGAATGTTCCAATAGCATAATTGACCATTGTAATATCTGAATCATCAAGTGGAATAACAAAATCAGTGGTTGGATCTCAGTCTCCCTTGATACCCACTATCATGTGATCTTTTGGGAGTTCATTATTGTGCAACTTTTCAATCAGGATATTATACACAGTACCCCTTGAAATAATGTGTTGTGTGGGTGTTGACAAATAGAAATCACATACAAATTTACCCTATAGAATTTTAGTAATATAATGTTATAATAAGTTGTTTGATTCACATTTATCAGAAATAGTAATGAAAAAAATTTATTCCCTTGGGTAAGGTATGTGGTTGAGGGTAATGACTAGCCTCAAAGCTAGTGGGGTCATTTGTTTGTTCATGTGTCTATCTTATTTCCACCGCCAGTTCACTTTGATATTTTCTCATATATTTTTCTACCAAACCAAACAAGAAAATAATACTTTTAGAAGCATATAATTGTTCCTAAAATCCTTTCATTATCTTATATGTATCTTCTTGTATGTTTGTCTTTTCAAAATATGTTTGAGGAGATAGTCCAAAATTGATACCTCTAACATGGCCATATTGTTCCAGCCACTTCAAAGCTACTGAAATTAGTTTTCATTTTTGTACGGTAGCTGATGATTCTTATATCTAAACCATATAAAAAAATATGAACATTGAAGTTCCCAGTCAGGATCCAAGAATCACTTAGAGGGGGAGGGGTTGAATCAATGGTATCTTTTTCTTTTTATGTTTCCTTATTTTTGAAAAAACCTTCACCTGATGTTAAAGAGTTTCTTCCCTAATGAACACACACAACCACAGGAACACAACAGTTACAAGTTTCACTACTCAACAAGAGTAGCTACATCCTTGGTATGGTATGGAAACAATCTAGTACCATACAATCACCTAGAAAACAATCCTTCGATGTGGAATACAACAAATAGGATATACCCTTACACTCATGTATCACTTGGAAAACAATCTGCAAGTTTGTGTGCACCCTCTTATCACAAATAGGAAATTACACTATTTTAGTACTTCTTTACAATTGAACTGGTGTATTCTTTGTAGTACAAATCTTCACTTTCTTACCCAGAAGTCGGTAAGAACTATCTTACGCACAACCAAAAACATGCAAAGACCCCAAATATTTCTCACACCCTTTTAGGTGTCTTTCTCACAACTTTTATGCCACGCATGCAATATTTGACTTTTTTCATAAAACACCTCTTGCGCGCAACTTCAATCTTGTGCGCAACTCTCTTCTTGCACGCAACTTCTCATTCTTGCACGCAACTCTATTTCTTTCTCACACTCTCATTTTCTAAATATTTATCTTTTCCTCAGAGATTGGGATTTTTCTAAGTGTCTAGAACACAAATGTGAGGGGGTCACATCTTATTTATAGACTTCGTTGACCCCCATGTGAAAAACCCCTAATGTGTTGTGAAATATCCTGACGCGTCACACTAAACCTCATTTGACGTCGCATTGGGAATGTAAGTCTCTTTCGCACCAACCTCATATTTCGCGCACTTCTTTGAATATTTCTTTCACTTCATTCCTTTTCCATTTTCAAAATTTTGGACCACAAATCATTCCTTGTGTGCAAGATTCCAAACTCCCTTCAATCTTGCGTGCAAAATAATCCTTCTTGCGTGCAAAAACCAATCTTTCATACAAGTGTCTCCTTTTCTAGATTTTTATGTTCGGATCACAGAACTCCACTTTCACACAAAATCCCAAGACATCTTCAGACTTGTGCGCAACATCCTTTTCCAAAAACACATTTCTTCATCTCATGATTTTTAGGCCCTAAAATTTGGCAAACACTAGAAAACGATGCCACCTTAAAATGTTCTTTTATACTACCTCCATATTGTCTATTATCTTTTCATTTATCTCTTCACTACATACCATAACCATTCTTCATCTTTCAACACGAAATCAACCATCATGATATTTATCCTTTGATCAAACATCTTTAGCGTCGTCAGATTTTCAATGGGAAGTACTAAAACTTCCCTATCTTTAAAGAGCATCATTCCTTCCAATCAAAACTATATATGACTGGCATCACCGTTTTTCCCCATTACTTTATAAGGCTTGCATCACAAGTTCTTATAACTTATGATATTATTGAAATACATATCAGAAAATCATCGTCTGATTTTTACATTCTATACAAAGTGATGTGATTAATCTTCTTTGACAACAAAAGACAACACTATGTAACAGCAAACTCTTCTTACATTCTTCTCTATCCCACTTGGTCCCAAGAAACATAAATAGATATTTTTATTTAATATTGTTATAAATACTAATTAATTATTATTGTGTCATACATACACATGTTTTCCATACTTCTTTTGTGTTTTCATCGACTAGTTTACCCTCTTTATTTATATGATACTCCTTCTATAACACATGATATGGGATAGAAGTGGCTTCAAATTTTGGTTAATTAATATTCATATAAAAAAAGTAACATATATTGTTTCATATCACATAAAAATTTTATTATTGATTTAAAATACAAACCAATTTCTTCTCTAATGGTGTGTATCCCATCCTTTCTTTATAATTGGGGTACATTGGTTTTTATGCACATTATTTATTTTCAAAACTCTTATTGTTTCATAAATTATCAATTTTAAAAAAAAATTGGATAAAATAAAAAATTATATATTATATATTATTAGCTACAATTCAGCTGAAATTATTTCTCATCGTGACGAATGATGAAATTTTTCCATGTTTCTTTCTTTATAATGTGTGAATGACTAACTAATGGGTGGGGTTTTACTTTCCCCTCAGCATCCTTATGATGTAACTTGGTAAGAAGAGTATAGAAGCCTCTATGGAATTTTCCAATGGCCATTAAGATATATTTATTATATAAATATTCTAAAATAGATAAATTCTACATGGAATACTAAAAATTAAATAAAAACTTTGTTATATAATTTTTTTGTAAAATATAGAAAGTATATCATAACATTACTTTTATATCATCCCAAAGGGTTTCCTTCATTACAGGATAGACATGGAACCATGAATCCATATCAATCAGCATATTCATCCATATTGTGACCTCAAAATAACTAATGAACATTGACTTGTTGGGTTTAACAGGTTGGTATAATATTTATAGCTCTAATATATTCCATGAAAAATCAAATGTCCTTCTAACTCTTCCAGATTATATTTTATTTATTAAAAATAATGTAAACATGGACATAGGGTTTGAGAAGTATCATATGCATGCTCTTTTAAAAAATTGATGAACACTTTAACTCTTTTTTCATACTCGTTTTCCATAAGATTAGTGTGAATCCATTTTATATTCATATATATCCTATTAGGTACATAAAATATTCATTTTGTACAAAAAATAAATTAATACACATAAGATATTCATTATCATAACAGAAAGTTAAGGATAATTCTAATAAGGGGACCCCAAATTTGACTGTTTCAAATAATTTCAGCGTGATTTTAAGTAAATGTTTAATTGAATTTAAGAAAATAATTACTCCATTATGGTAGTTGTTATCCTCTAAATGTATCCAAATGATCAGTGGTGCCCTATATGAGATGACTACTACTCAGAGTAGTTCAAGAAACATAGGTGCATGTCCAAAATAGATGAGGGATGAGTCTTAATAAATAAAATGAAACGATAACTGTTCAGGAGATGAATCTGACGTGGAAGATAGTTGTCTCCTTAAATCTAAATATTCTTAGGTTGGGAGTTGTTGATGCATCAAACAAAATTTCTTAGTTTGTTTCCTAAAGCTGAAAAGTTCCTCAATCACACAATGGTTTAATAGAAGATTTGATCATACAATACATATTCATAGTGCCCTTACTCTTTTATTCCCCTTTCCCCATTCCCAATTCATTGAGATAGATGATAACATTGGGATTGGTGTGGAAGAACACCCAACATCAATAGAGAATGATAATGGAATTGAAATTATCTAGGAGAAAATTGAGATAATTTAATCCAAGATATATTTAAAAAAATAAAGATTGTGGGATTTCATCCAAACATATAAATACAACATAAAAACATATAAATCATCTTCCCTTGAATAAAGGAAATAATAATTGGATGAATTCCAAAAAAATGGTTTTGGGAAATATATTTATGAATAATCAAATAATGATGTTATGATTATGAACATTTTCCAAATTTCATAGTAAAACCAACCACCTTACAAAACACTTTCAAAGATACCAAAACTTTTTAAATTGCCACATCTTAATTTAAAATTCAAAATCTCATCTCAAAATCACTTTAAAATTAAAAATGATACTTTTTAAATTTTTAAAACCCATCATCAAATTATTTTTCTTTAATTCCATATAAAGTTAGTGAATTTTTTACAAATCACTTACTAGGATAGAAACCCCCTTTTCTATAAAACACGTTATCATCAAGTGAAAAAATTTTAAAATCATATTAAAAAAACATAAATAATAAATTAAATGTTTAAAACCATTTATATAGAAATCTTAACCCTTTTAAATGTTTATAAATTTATAAGTTCACTTTGAAATCATGTCATGATTTTCAAAACACTGAATCTATTTTAGTTTATTTTTATGTAAAATCTAATTTTTTTATTTCAAACCTACATTAACATTTAAAACTAAGATTCCTTTTTCAAAAATAAAATTTAAAATAGAAATGAGCATAAAAATGATAAGTAGTCCACCATCCATTCTAAAGTAAAGCATGATTATTAAACATTTCATAAATATTTTATAAATCTAGAATGAATAAAACAATTTTCAAAAGATAAAAATACATTAGTAATTTAAATACTAGCATGGTGGTAATGGATTTATCAGGTAAGTTAGGTCAAGGCTCAAGGATCCTCACACCCTCAGTGATGATGGAAACCTGGTGAACACATTGCCTTAGGGCTATGGGCCTAGGGGTATAATTCCACTACTACAAGTGTCACCATTCCACACTGTAACACCCCAGTCTAAATGATGACTAAACTGGTTTCCAGACCGGTGGGTTATATGGCCTCAAGTGCACCTCCCCATACACCATAGGCTACCAACTAGTAGTGCGGCTCTAAGAAGGTGGTAGTGGGGAGACTATATCCTCATGATTAGAGTAGAACATTGGTATATCAGATAATAAATAACAAACAATAGCGGAAATAGAAATAAATAAAAGGAAGAGCAATAGAATAATAATATAAGATGAATAATAAATTATGCCTAACACCAGTATACACAATACATGCATGTCCAGATGCTAATACATAAACTAAAATAGTAGAAATATAGTAGGCAACATTATATAAGTTTGTACATGAATACAAAAAATAAATGAAATCCATAAGGTAGAACTCTATGAAAATATTGAGCTCCAATTCATTCATATGCTCCTAAATCCTAGGTACAAGAATAACAGCATAAGAAATAATCCATGGTCCTATGAATATTAGATCTGCTCAGGTACCCCAGTGCAATAGCAGCCCAAGCAGGGTGTAAGATAAAATCCAAATAGGCCACCACCAATGGTGTTTATGGATAAAACCAGTCCATGAATATAAATTAATTTAGTTTGAAGGTCTAAATGAACTAATAAATGATGCTAAAATAAAAAATAAATACATGTCGGATGAGGTTCCAATAGGACACTGAACCGACTCTACCTACTCTGTCTCATCTCTAGAATGAATTTCTGGTCAGAAACTATGTATATAGTAATATATATATATATATATATATATAATATATTTATAAATTTCAACCACCAATATGGACCAAGTACGTGTGGATGTAAGTGGTCAAATACCTGGAATACTATGTGTTGTATGGATCAGGGCATAACTCAGTCATCTATAACCCATCTGAATGATCCAATAAGTTCATGCCAAATTGTACATTCCCTACATCTCAAAATAAATTGGAGATATAATTATTATCCCTCGAGATGGTGAGCATTTCATCTTTATAACACATGAATAGTGGTGAGTGCACCGTCATGTCAACACTCACCAAGGAGGTGGTGTCTCATACCCACCATCCACATAGTATCACTAGTGTAAGACATCCTGCTCAACACTCTATGTAAGGTATTGTGATACTTCCATGCTCAACATAACCCTTAGCATCATCCACAGCCTATGTATAAGGCATAATAATATAATAATAATAATAATAATATCTATGAGGCATTACCTCACACGCTTTACATTTACTAATCCCATTATAAAAAATGGTGTTACTTTTATTATAATTCAAAAAAATATGTACTTAAGCATGATATTAATGGTATAGTCTTTCCAACCTTTTAAATTTATTTAGTTTAAACTATTTAAGTCTTTTAGGAAAAAAATCATTTAAGAAGTAAGTCGTTCAATATAAAAAAGTTATATCATTTAAACCTTTCAAATCATTCAAGGAAAGAATTTCATCATGACTATCCACTCCATTAGAAATATTTCCATTTAATCTATTTAATCATGGAAATTTATTTTACCAAGTTAAAGGAGACCCTTGGAATATTCCTTCAATAATTGAGCAATTTCCTACATGGGGGATGTCATTTATAATTCGGACCAATCCCTCAGGAGGTTCTTGGTTTAGTTAAACATTTATATTTATATATATATATATATATATATATATATATTAAGAGGGTGCCTTCATTTTAGAAAAACAGAAAATGGATTTTACAAGAATTACATATATTTAAAAAATAAAAAAAAACCTAGTAAAACACCAAAGTAATACAGCCAAGAATTTATTAAATCTCTGATCATCAATTTGTAATGTTGAAGAAAACACACCTCATCCAAGGGGTTTTATTATAAAAACATGATATTGTTCATCAAACAATTCATTTATCCCAATTAAGAGTCACACTCAATAATCACATATATATTCTCTAAAAATAATCATTTTAGAGAAAAAACAACCAAATATGGAAAAACAAACACGAGGTTTTAACATGGCAATTAGGAGGTTTCATTATTATTTGGAAAAAATATTAAAAGGGTAAATTCCATTATTAATCCATTCCAAAATCTTATAATGTGTTCCAAACATTTAAAAAATGTTTATAAAGGGTTTATTTAAACCGGAACACCCACAGGGTGTCCTAGATCAAGGGTTACATCCTTAAATTACAAAACAAGGCTCAACGGTAGTAATACAGGGTGTATAATAAAATTCAGATTAAATAAAACATTTTTAATGAAATGTGTGGCAAAGTATGGCATGGGGAACAATGGCTATATTTATAAAATGTCAAAAAAATTGAGGAAAATATATAGACCACCTACCTCATACATAAGACTTTATATTCTTCCAATATCAAGCCTTGATTTGGCCTGATTTGGAATAAATCAAAGAGGTGCCTGAAAATAGGGAGAATGATCTCGCAACATTATAACTCATTCAATAGAAAATTAAACATATAAATATTCAAAAGAAATGTAGAGCTTACTAATAGGAATCTATAGGGACCGATAGTGCTCAATATTGATGACAGATGGAGGAGATCTATCAAAGCCTAGGATATGCTTGGGTGGAGAAACCCATGGGAGAATAAGTGACACACTTTTTATGAGAAGAATAAATAATATGGGTTAAAACTTTTAAGTTGTTAAGGAATAAAATTCCATTTCACCCTAATAATTGAGTCACATAGTTTGGCCTCACGGTTTTCTAAATTGTACACCAACCGTGTGGCTCCCACCGATTAGGGAACCCACCTCGCATGGTTGTACAACATGGTTTTCCCAAACCATCTTCCAAACATGTGATTAATAGTGAATAGAAACTTCATAAGTGGCACTAACTAGGTGATATAGGCATATGGTTTGGAAAACCATGCATAGCCCATGTGGGGAACATATTCTCACTTGCTGCAGCCACACAATTTGTATTAGTGGGTCGCACGGTTTTAGACAAACAGTGTGCCCTATCCAGTTCTTCAATATTTCTAGTTTTTAGATTTTATGCTCTTGAAACTCAACAGAGAACTCGTGGAACCTCTCATGACTTTACCCAAGTCTAGAAAAACACTTTGAAGTGTTCTAACTCTCGTAATTATTCCTTGAATCTTGTTTCAAAGAGAGGCACTTCGACTAAACACCAAAATTCAAATTCCCTTGGAATTTATACCTTGGATCAAAAACACAGGTCATTACAATATCCATTCCTTATAAATTCTCATCCCCAATAAGAATTGGTGAAAAAAACATCACCCAAACTACAATTTTCATGAAGTCTCGTTCAAATGGTCTTGTTGCATTTCTAAACACCCAATGCGCCTATAAGAATTACTTAGGTATACCGAACTTAATCTATGAAAACATAATCCAACACTCAATTTTTGAACTAGAAAAACTTAAATGGTGCTTACCAAAGCCTGTTTAGCTATAGACATGATCATTTCATCATATCTTTAAACATCTAGTTGATGGTGCACCCAACTATAGGTTTTAATGTTAAAAGGGTCCAACTCTGATCCACAATACCCCCCACCATCGACATATCTGAAGAATTACAACCTAAATGTTCTAAAAACACTCTTGGAATGTTTCCTTTAATTGTGCCAATATGATTAATTCTGAGTTCATATTAGAGACCTCACTTAAAAGAAACATTTGAATCTTGATCAACCAACTGTTCATGCAAGCTCTCTCAAAAGACACTGCCAACCCTTTCACCACACCTACCTTAACCTGGTGACATATGTTAAAATGGTTCCATTTGACTATATACCTCAAATAAGGATGACACATCAATCCACCTCCAGGTGACCATTCCAAAAATACTCATCTTAGATAGCCAGTGTATTTCAAACTGAACCACAATGCCTTCTTCCAAGGTATCTCACATTTACCGCAAGCACATTCACCAAATAGCATACGTGAATTTTGGTGATGTTCCCTAATCAAACCATCACTTAATAATTTAATTATTCGTTCATCATCACAAAAAAGGGTGTAACCCAAATCCAGATTACTGGAATCATAACCCTTTTTGAAAAACACCTCTGAGCCTGACACAAGTCTAAGATAGCCTCAGAATCAAAACAATGCAGTCCAAGGATCTAACCTAAGGTAGTCCATGCTATATGAATACAAGTGATATGTTGTTATAAGGCCAATAAATCCACTTCAAAACTTATACTAGACCCAGAATGGAATCCTCCTGGTGGTCAAGTCAGAGAAGAGTGGTTGGTGTCCAATAGTTCATCCAAGGCGTTCCTACATGGAAACTCAGGTATCACTTAGTACTAACCATGTCATGATAAAAACCATGAGTCTAGTGAAAAATGTTGATAAAAAATGTTTATTAAAATATAATAACACTTGAAACATTTATCTCAATGTATAACTGACACTCTCTTAGTGCATCAAGGACAACGTCAATATAGGGTACATGTTCTTCTCTTATAGAACACTACACTAAGAGGATATCCGGATTTACCAAAAGATTCAATACAATTTTATCACATCATATATAAATTCATCAATATGATTTCTAACCAACCATAAATAACCACTGAAAAGAAGATGAGTCAAACCCCTACTTATTGACTTCTTAGAAGAATCTTGTCTTTACCTACCGATGAACCATCATTAACCTAACCTTGATTCCTTTACCATCCAAGGAACCTTGTGATCATTCAGGATTTAACACAGAATTCCATCCATGACCAATGATGTTCCTCATGGTTTTTATAAATATCTAACCACTTCAATGTCGTTTTGTTGAGAAATCACCACCATGATTAAAAGCTAACAAGCCTCAAGGGAATTCAAGACAGCCCAACCATTTTCAATGGTCCTCCTTCGTTGTGTTCCTTCTTCTATGAAGGGAATTTTTACCAAAAATGATGTGGCACTCCCCACCTTAGGAGTGTCTTATTCATTGAAATAAGATATATAGAAGCCTCTAATAAGTGCTTAGGTTCATACTTGTAGGTTTCAGGCGCAGCGGAAGCGTGTGATGGGTGGTTCCCAACATTGCTTTTTATCATGCTCTATGATCAATCCATGATATATATGATGTATAATCACCAAGATCAATGGAATTGAATCAAAGATATACAAAATTAATCATGTTGAATTAGAGAGAGGGTATTATCACATATTAATTTTAATAAATTTAATTAAGTAATAATTACCTCAAAGGAATTATTTCTTCATTGATGAATGGGTGACAGATCTGCGGTGCACTGTTGTTGTGTTGTAGAAACCAAGTGTATATTTCCTCTAGCAGTGATTCACATGTGTTCCAGGAATCTCGATACATCACCTAAGGAGTCTCTAGGTTCTATCATGGAATATTCTTGTGCTTATCTCATCTGCCTTTGATCTCCTTGAGAACCGCTTCCAAAGCATTCTCTTTAATCCGGTGGAGGATAATTGCTCTCCGTTCTTGGGAGAATTATTCGATAAGGTAGCTCTCTAGGCTTGAGAGGATTCTCCAAATCCATTATGCATAACCAATACAAATGAATTATCTTGTGATAAAATAACATAACTTGGTATTTATATTCGTAGGTTTAAAATAAAATAGTTTCACAAGTGCCCTTATTTATTTATTTAATCCTAGAAAAACCCCATGTGAAATAAAAATACTAATATTATTATTTCTCAACATGTGATTAACTTTAAAATTTTAATTAAATTGAATTTAATAAAATAATATTCAATATTATTATTTCTCACAATACCATAAAACTCGGTCTTCAATTCCTCCAAAATATTTATCGAACCTTGCATAATGTCTATTTATTAATTAATTAAATATCACTGCATTATTCACCAATAAATAAATAAATATTATATTTTCTAAACACCAAATAAATATTTATATGTGATCAAGAATATATTTGAATAATTATTAAGCCAAATATGATAATAATATTTATGCAGCTTGTTAAATAATAGAAATTAATAAATTATTTAACTAAGAATCTGGAAACACATAGTGTGTGACCCTATAGGCCTCCTTCTCAGTGGAATTAGGATAAGCATCCTAAAGTCCAAGGTATGTGTCTAAAAATACTACAAGGAACCAATAAATAATGAAGTTAATGCCACAATGACATGCCACCTCATAAAAATTCTTATTGTGTAATGTAATCTCTTTATCACAATATCTTAAAGTGCAGGTTGCATGCTAGTGCCATCAACCTATATGCTCGATATCTCCTTCCTTTACTTTTAGGAAATAGAACTTTCCAATTGATCACAATATCCATGGATTTATTTGGGCTATATAATTTCTATCAAAGGGTTACATATATTAACTTATATTAATGAACATAAGGGATCAATCCTTTCTCACATTATTCATTAATGAAATATTACTCATGATGCACCAAACATATCCAACCTCATCGTGAACATCTATCATCGTGGTTTTCATCAATACTTATAAGTGAGTGAATCATAATACTCATTAATAGTAATATTAAATTCTAAGGACTAATACACACATCTAAAGATAGGTACATCCTAAGACACATAGAAATATGGATTTCTTACTAGCGGGTCTTGATCTCATAATATCCTACTGGATATTTCCAAGGGAGTACACCATGAGAAGGTGCCTAAAATTTCTATGAGTATGTACAACTGATATCCTATATCATTTGTGTCTTTAAAATGATATCATCCGACTATAGAAAATATATTCAAGAATAGTGTCATAGCACTTCTAGGTTCTCATCATAGCGGGGAACTTCTATGACCTTTTAGTTTGATAGCTACTCTTAGTACATTATCACATACTATGTCCTGAAGAAGAACAATCACGATTTGATAATTAGTTTCTTAATATTCAAAGAAATGAATACATGTTTAAGTACAAAGAAGTTGGTTCTAGGTCTCCAACTCCAACAGACTCCCACTTTCACTAGATCCAACTACAAATAACCTTCAGTCCGCTAGTTATCACATGATACTCATGATTTTACTGAGATAGGACTTTAGTTAAGGGGTCTTCTATTTTATCTTATGTGGGTACTCTGCTTACTAAAACTTCACCCCTCTAATATAAATCCCTTAATAGGTGATACTTTTAGAGTATATACTTTGTCTGTTGATGTGCCTTGGATCTTTTTCAAGAGCCACCACTATAGTATTGTCACAATATAATGTGATGGGGGTTTTACTACTAGGTATCACACCAAGCTCCTAGACAAACATCTAAATCCAAATAGATTACTTGGCTACATTAGAAGTCACTATATACTCAGACTCCACTATAGAATTAGTAACAACTAGCTGCTTTGAATACTTCCATCTCATAGATCCTCCATTGAGATAGAAAAAATATCTTGATTATGACTTCATATCATTCTGATATATCTAAAAACCAGAATTATTATAAACTCTTACAACCTTCTACTCATCTCCTCTATACACTTGGAATATATCTTTAGTTCTTCTCGGATATATAAGGATAATATTAACAACAGTACAATGTTGTTCTCATGGGCCTTCTTGATATCTTCCAACCATTCTTACTGCATATGAAACATTAATTATAGTACATAACATGGCATACATGATTGATACTATCGGAGAGATATACGTGATCTTACTCATTCTCTCTTTCTCTTATTGTTTCTGAGGACACATTTTCTTAGAAAGATGTAAACCTTGTAACAATGGAACCAATACACTCTTGGATTATTCTATACAAAATCTCGTTAGTATCTGGTCAACATATGTACTTTGTCTTAGTCCAAGAAGCCTCTTGGATCTATAACTTATGATCTTGATCCCTATAATATAGGCTACTTCTCCTAATTACTTCATGGAGAAACACTTGTTTAACGAGTCCTTAACAGATTATAAGACTGTTATGTCATTTACAATAAGTATTATGTCATCAATATACACTTCTAGTATAATGATTTCATTCCCATTAAACCTTTAGTAAACACATGTCTCACATTTATTATTAATGAAACCAAATTATTTTATAACATCATTGAACTAAATGTTCCATGACTTGGATTCTTTCTTTAATCCATAAATGGATCTATGTAACTTAAAAAACCTTTTGGAATCACCTGGAGTCACAAGCCCTTCGGGTTGTGTCATATAGACATCTTCCATAAGGTTCCTGTTAAGGAATACAGTTTTGACAGCAATCTTCCAAATCTCATATTCATGGTAATCTACTATAGAAAGTATAATTCTAATGGATTTAAACATGGTAATTGGAGAAAATATTTCATCATAGCCAATTCCTTGATTCTCGTTAAACCCTTTATCCACTATCCTTTCTTTATAGGCATGTATTTTACCTTTCATATCCACTTTCCTCTAGCATACCCATATTCATCCAACAGGCTTTATATCAACTAGATCATCAACCAGAACCCAAAATTGGTTTTAATACATGGAATCCATTTCAAAATTCATAGCTTCTTTCTATCTTGCAGTTTTTGATCTCTCTAATATCTCCTTGTAGGATAGAGGTAAATCATTTTAAAACAATAATGAATCACCATATTCTTTGACAAGAAAACTATATCTCTCTGGTTCACTTACCTGTCTTATACTCCTACACAGTACTTGTGTTTCAAGAACTACATATTTCTTGGGGACCTGTGGAATCTATTCATGTATCAACTCTTCTATATCTTGAGAATAAACTTCATAGAATTCAATATTTCCCCCACTATCCCTTTTGATTATGTTCTCCCTCTCGAGATAGACATCTTGTCTGGTGACAATCAATTTCTTATCAGATGGATTGTATATGTAGTATCCCTTTTTTTCCTTGGGATACCCTATAAAGATACACTTTGTTCCCCATAGTGCTAGTTTGTTTCCTAATAAGGCCTTAACAAACACCTCACAGCCTCATACACATGTATGCAACAAAATGGGTTTATTTCCATTCCATATAGTGAAGGGAATTCCATTTTCTGCTTTAGATGGTACTCAGATTAATGTATATGTTGCGGTTTGTATTGAATATCCCCAAAAGGCTAATAGATGATATGTATGACTCATCATCAACCTTACCTGTCTAACAATGAATGGTTCCTCATTTCACTAATACCATTCCACTGTGGTGTATATGTTGGAATGAGTTAAGAAAGAATACCAAACTCTAATAGAAAGTCAATTAACTATTGGTTAAGATATTCACCACCTCAATCTGATCAAATCTTATTTATCTTCTTACCAATCAGATTCTATACTTCATTCTTGAATTCCTTGAATTTCTTAAAGGACTCGGACTTATACCTCACCAATTAGTTATATCCATATATAATTAATTCATCATTAAAATTTATGAAGTAAGAATATCAACCTCTTGATTCTACTGGAAATGGTCCATACACATCAATATGTACCAACACAAGAAGTTATGTGGCCCTTTCACCCTATCCAGTGAATAGTGGTTCAGTTAATTTTCCTTATATACAAGAATGACATCTATTAAGTGGTTTTATCTCATAAGATTCTAAATAACCATCTTTATAGATATTTTTTAAACACTTCTTGTTTACATGACCAAGATGGTGATGCCACAGTTGGGTGTTATATGAGTCAAGTGAACATGATTCATTATTGATTTTCAACACTTGGTTTTCATAATTTAATACATAAATACTATTATTTAAATATTCCATACCATAACATATGTTTTTGTTATAAAATAAATAACTTTTATTTACAAATTTAAAAATAAACCCATATGTATCTAAACATGAAATAAAAATTATGCTCTTGGTAACTGTAGGTATATAATAACAATATATTAAAACAAAAATCACTCTCATTGGCAATGAAACATGGTAGTCATAAATGGATAGAGTATCCATCCTCACACCATTTGTAGGTCAAAGATCCACCGATCCTCTAGAAATATTCTGAAATCTACTTGGTTCCTAAATTTAGATGCATGTGTGAGAACTATAAACTGTATATAATACCCAATGAGTATAAATGAAAATATTTCACTCAATAATGAATGAACCATTAGATTACATTTTCTTTTGGGTCAGTTCCTATTCCAGTGTCCTAGCTTTCCACATGAAAAACACACTACCTCTTTTTCCTTTCCCTGTCTCTGGATCTTCCCCTTCTTAGAAAGACAGTGCATGGGAGATTTATACTATTTATAGGTCTTAGGCCCCTTTTCCTTGTTCTTCCTTTTCTGATTCACCATAAGGACTAAGGTTTTATCATGCCCCGTGACCTTATCCACTTGGAGAATTAATTTCAGAATTTCTGAAAGACTCTTCTCATTATTTCTCATATTATAATTCATAATAAAGCTGGAGAAGGTCTTGGGAAGTGATGAAAGTATGAGATTTGTACACAAATCATCTGGGAATTTAATCACTAAGATGTACAATCATTCAGTTTAGTTGATAAGTCTTACTACATGAGGCTCAGATAGCACAGACTCTCCAAGCTTGGTTGTGAAAAAAGAATTGGATATCTTGTAACTCTCTTGTCTTGCATTCTCTTGATAGAGATCCAGAAGGTGAGACATCATGCTATAGGTATTCATATACTCATGTTGCTTCAAAATCTCATTGGACATGTATGATATCATGAAGAACTAAAAATATATAGAATCATTCATATGTTTCTCATAGAGAGATGGTTCTTCATCACTTGCCTTATTTATAGGCACAACTGGTAAAGGTTCTTCCAGTACAAACAAATTCCTTTCATGGAGAAAGATGGCATGTAGGCACCTTTTCCACTCTTGGAAATATGGGTCAGTGAGAAGGTTTTCCTTCTCAATTATAGATTGCAATGATATATTTGATGACATTTTATTTCTATTTCTACAAAATAAGATAAGAATACTTTTATTAATTTATCTGATAAGTTTTTTGACAAATAAACAAATACTTTATTTATTAGTCTCTCGCAATTTTATTGAAACCTAATATCCCTCATAATTGGCTTCAAAATATATTGTTTCTTGGATATTATAGTATAAAGGATCCATATTCCCCTTCTCATTACCCTAAATTTGGTTGGTCAAGCAACTCGAATGGTCTTAGGTCGACATTCTCAATGCCAACTGCATTAACTCGTAGTTCCTTGATCTACTGAGTGGACTCCCCAATCCTAATACCATTAATTTGGATTTCTCAACCTTTTCCTCTCAGTTACACCAAGTACTACTTTGGTATTCAACCCTTGATGTGAACCAAGTTAATTCAAATCAAAACCTCATGTTAGAATTCCACAATAATTGAAATCACCCCAACATTTTCTAGTCAAGCACTTTGAACTATGGTTTTATTCTAACCGAATTAATGGAAGGCTATAACAACTTAATATTTTATTGAGTGATTTTATCCTTTTATGAAAAAATTTCTGATTATTATCTTTATCATGTGATTTTTAATATTAAGTGGGATTACATAATTGATTAACCATTTTTTAGATAAAATTTATGTATTAGCCAGTTTATTTTAGTTCCATATTGCATGCTTGTTAATTTATTAACTATGTGATCATGAAAAAACATCCATAATTAAATAACCATACAACTTGAAAAAAATAAAGGGTGTGATCATGAGCTTATACTAATAGTTAGTTTATCTAGTAGTTGATAAAATAATTGTTGACCTAGGTGAGAATAACCTTGAGCCAATTAAGGTTTGTGTTTATAGTTTTCCACCTGTCTATATTTTTTATATACTTGTATTGGTTTCTTCTCAGCTCCAAACTTGAACTGCCTCCACTATCTTGGGATCTCCATCCATTATATATACATTTTACTCACATGCATGTGATGGGAAAATGGGTTTGCATTAAAAAGTCATGGGTATGCAGAACATGTGTAATAATGAAGAGATAAGGCATGCAAGGCAATAATTTAATTTAATAATAAATGAAATGAAACTAATCAGATAAAAAAGGTCTGGTCTATCCACATGCATGCAAAAAATTATAGATATAATAAAACAATAATTAAATTTTTAATTGTTCTTCTTTAAGATAAATCGTGGTCAAATTGATTAATTATTATATTTAATTAATCAATACTTTTATCTTAATTCTAATTTTAATTTAATTGATATTCTCATCCATTATAATTTCAAACAAATTAAATAAATTCATTTAAAATTAACTTTGTATATAAATGTACCTTAGAGGTAACACGGTGAATACCAATCTGATTTTTCCTAAAATGTATTATACTCACATACAGTTTTACTCTTATGACATATGGAATAAAATACTTATCACATACTTTCACAATGTGTACTTCATAGATGATTACATGAATTACATGATTTTTTGGTCACATGTTATGCTCAAATGCACATAGAGTAATAATTTGTAATAAAACCCATACATGATATTCATATCTAAACATTATGTAGATATTAATTAAACATTTAAATATCTATGTATATTAAAACCAATCACATAGAGTGTCCTATATTTTCGACCACATGCAAGTACATGTCTCAAGGTTTGCATAGTAAAATAAATAAATTTTAAATCTGCATAATTTGGTAAAAGTACACGGTGTGTAGATATGATATACATAGAGTATACACCCTTCACCGTCTATCTGAGGTAAACACATAGGGACTCAGCATGTAAAATTTACCTCAAAAAATTTGGAGTACAAAGTGTGTCCAATGGGCCACATGTCGTGTTGAATATGTGTTACACAGTCACCACTCAGGTAGGTCATGTATAGAAAACATGGATCGTCTTTGGGCCAAAGAAATTTCATTTCATGTACATGGGATACACAATAAGTACTCTAGCTGACCATGTTCTAGTCTTTCCCGGTCAACATGTGGTGTAAGAAATAACTACACTATGTGTCATTAATCCACACTATTTGACTAATTACAGAATTATCTCTGATTCATTGACCGTGAGTACACGGTGTGTGATTCTAATTACAAGGCATATACTCCTGTTTTATCTATCTAGAATTCTAGGTACCTCTGGATGAGATCCTTGATTTTATTTTAATCATAAAATTAAATGTCTTGATTAGATATAAGAGAAATGAAGGAGAAAGAAATAGATCTCGTAATTCAGATTATAAGAACGATTAAAATTTAATTGATAAACTAAATTATAAATGTGTAAATCAAAAATGTATAATCATCATGATCAATGGAATTAAATCAAAGATATATAATATTAATCATTCTAGAACTAGATATAGGTTATCATCACATATTATTTATAATCAATTAAATTAAATAAGAATTACCGGAAAGTAATTTTTTCTTCGTTGATGAATCATTGACAGATCTACAGTGCATCATCATTGCATTGTAGAAACCAAGTGTAGATTTCTTCTAGCAGTGATCCACATGTATTCTAAGAATCTATATACATCACTGAAGGAGTCCCCAGGTGCTAGCATAGAAGATCCTTACCCTTGCATCATTCGCCTTTGATCGCCTTGAGAAATGATTCTAAAGCATTCTCCTTGATCTGATAGAGGTTGATTTCTCTCCATTATTGGGAGCATTCTTGGATAAGGGAGCTCTCTAGGCTTGAGAGGATTCTCCAAATATCTTTTTCAAAACCAAGAAAAATGAATTGGATTATGAGAAAATAACATAACTGGGTATTTATATTGCTATAATTAAAATAAAATAATTTCCTAAGTGACCTTATTTATTTATTTAATCCTATAAAATCCCCATTTCAAATAATAATACTAATATTATTATTTCTCGATATGTGTTTACTTTTTTAATTATAATTAAATAATATTCAATATTATTATTTCTTACTAGACCATTAAACTGGGTCTGACATTCCTCTATAATGTTTATTCGACCTTGGATAATGTCTATTTATTTATTAAATAAATATCACTACATTATTCAGTAATAAATAAATAAATATTATAAGTACCGAATAGAAAATAAATATTTATATGTGATCAAGCATATATATGAATAATTATTAAACCACATAAGGGAGTAATATTTATTCATCCTATTAAATAATAAATAATAATATTTTATTAAACTGAGATTCTGGAAACACTTAGTGTGTGGCCCTTAAGGCCTCTTTCTTAGTGGCACTAGGTGAAACAGCCTAAAGTCCAAGGTTATCATCTAGAAACATACCAAGGCACCCATAGAGAAACAAGTTAATGTAATAATGACATGTCACCTCATAGGAATGCTTACTGTGTAATATAATCCCTTTACAGTAATATCTTAAAATGAAGGTTTCATGCTAGTATCATCAACCTATATGCTCAATATCTCATTCTTTGACTTTCCAAGAATATAACTTTCCTATTGATCACCATGGCCATGGAATTATTTTAAGCTATATCATTTCCATCAAATGGATTGTGATATTAACTTAAGTTAAAGAATAGAAGGGATAAATCCTTTCTCTCATTATTCATTAATTCAATATTACTCGTGACGCACCCAACATATCCTACCTCATCGTGAACATATTTCATCACGGTTTTGGTCAATACATCTAAGTGTGCAACTCATAATACTCATTAATAGTAATATTAATGTCTAAATATCAATACACACTTCTATAGATAGGAACATCTAATGACACATATAAATGTAGATTTCCTACTGGAGGGTCTTGTTTTATAATATCATATTGGATATTACTAAGGGAATACACCATGAGAAGGTGTATGAAAGTCCTATGAGTCTCCACCCCTAAAAGCCTGTATAATTTTTTCCCTAAAATGATATCATCTAGCTATAGAACATGTATTCAATAATAGTGTCATAGCACTTATAGGTTTTCATCATAGCAGGGAATTGCTATGACCTTTTAGTGAGATATCTACTCTTAGAAAATTATCATATACTATGTTTCATAGAAGAACAATCACGACGTGATAAGTAGTTTATTAATATTAAAAGCAATGAATACATGTTTATCATAAATTAAAAATAAGTTGTATCTAGACAACCAACACCAACAAGACTCACCTTAAACACACACGAGATGCTCCATCGAGCCATGATCACATATATCCTAGCAATTATCAGGAGATCCAAAACCACCTAATTGGCATGCCAAAACAAATGTTCCTCTTACATCATCATCATGAGCATTGGGATTAATTTTATTCCTTTATCACCCATATCACTCTACTCTAGAGATGACCTGAGAACGTACTCAGTGGCTCAAGGCATAATAATCTCTATCAAACTCAACCGGTTCATTGTATCATTTAGCAACTCGATTGGATCTGTGTATATGAATGCACACCACCGAGAGGTTTCATAAGCAAGATGATAAATCCTTGATATTATCCATAGGCTCCCTCCCTATGAATCCAAGTATCAGGTGGCATGTACAATAGATTTAATCCCGAGTCATATTTCCCCATAATTCCATTAACATGGGATGAAAACATACCAATTCATTCATCGATGAGGAATAAGATAGGGTCATAAGACCTAAAAAGCATCTGACCATTCCCTAGGCATGTCTAACCTTCTATAATTGAGAATTTCTCAATGACCATGCCCATAAAAAGAGTAAAATATACCAAGACCACCCATCTAAAAAGGGTGTCACTCAGAAGCTAAGAGTCCTACTTGGGAAAACATCATCCAAACAATACCACACATTAAAAAAATCATAGAATTTAGTAAGGAATTTAATCTCTCATGCTGTGACCTACCTTGGGATAGCCCTTACAAAATCATAAGCATTGACCAGATCATTAGGTCATGGCAAATAAATTTTACTAGGACCTATACCTATCTTTTAATCCCATTTTAATAAGGAGAACAGAATATATAAAATTATCATGTTTCCATTTCATAGACACTCAAATAGATATTTTAAACTAACCTTACACGAGTTTTTAAACTAAGGATACCACCTAAGGTACCATTTTCAAGTCAATACACTGATTCAAATTCAATCTTTAAACATTTAAAAGATTTAAAATTGAGATTCAAGTACCAATTATAAAACAAAATCACTTGGTAACTAATAAGGCGACCTATGAGGTACCTTTTAACCCAACCTGGGTTTATTAAAATGCAACCCAATAGCATTTTCTTAATTATTAAAAGTTTCATAAAACCTATAGAAGGTAGTCTCATAAGAAACATGTCACGACTGACCTAATTGGGTCTAATTATGTATTTAGGAAAGTAATCATATGGATCTTCATTGCTATTTGATGGAGTCACAATCCTTTATAGAGGAAACCAATTCATTTTCGATTAAAATTAAACTAATTTTACATTTTAACCATTTCAAGATACATCATGGTTATATAAATAATGGTTCGATTATATGGCTTGTCATCTCCTAATCTATAAATCACCCGTACACTTTATAGACCACAGACTAAGCCCCATATAATTGAAACCAATTCACTTTAACATTTTAACTTAAATAGTATTCACATTTTAATAATGGTCTAGAAGTATATACAAGCTCCAAAGATGGTTCGAGTATATAGGTTACCTTTTACCAATTATAAATAAACCATACACCTTAAAACTGGAAACTGGTTCCCATTTAATCGCAACCAGTAAATTCTTCCCATGAAACCAATTACATATATATCAAAAACCACACTAATCATGTTATCACAAGAATTAAACATAGAGAAACATGATAATAAGAATAGAGTCATGACATATAGATAATAAATTATGAATAAATCATGCAGAATTGAATTTAATTACCTAATTATGGTGGAAAATTAACATGATAAATAAATCACCAAGCATGTTAAACGGTCATGATGAAGAAATACCTAAAAAGGTACCAAACTAAGCATGACATACAATCAAGGCACAAAATCCAAATCAGTAAGTGGCCTACAAATGAAACTATATGGCATGATATATGCATGGAATATAAACCTCTATGTTCCTATAATGATTCATTTAATTATACTTCTTGTACATACCATACCAAGGAGGAAATACCATAAATTTTATGAATAAATATGTAGAGGAAAGTACACCAGTCACTCAAGGTGAAATAGTAATCAACTATAATAGAAAGTACCATGAACAATAATACCATCCCTAGCCACTTGGATTGTTTCCCGTATGTGGGTTGATCACTCCCAAACATGGCTATTTCCAAGTGCCAACACATTCCTAGTCTCCTATCTAACTATCCAAAATAGTAAGACAAGGAAAAAAAGCTTTGATGTCACTTTGTAACATCCCAGCCCGAATAACCACTAAACCGGTAGCCGGACCGGCGGGTCATATGGCCCCAAGCATACCTCCTCATATACTAGAGGTTGCCGACTAGCAGTGAGGTTCTAAGGAGGTGATAGTGGGAAAACTATACACTCATGGTAAAAGTAGAACAACAGTATATCAGATAATAAATAATTGACAACAGTAGAAGTAGTAAAAAATAAAAGATAGGGTATCAGAAGAATAATATAGAATTAATAAATATGGATAACACCAATATATAAAATGCATGCATGTCCAGATGGTGATACATGAACTAAAAACTAATAAATACATTAGGCAACAAGATATATGACAATACTTGAATGCAGAAAAGAAATGAAATCCCTGAGGGTGAACTCCATGAGCATCATGAGCTCCAGCTCAGTCATGTGCTCCTAACTCCCATGTACAAGCATAACAGCACAAGCAATAATCTATGGTCTTAAAACATGAGATTTACTCGAGTGACTCGGTGTAATGGAATCCCGATCAAGGTGTGAGATTAAATCCCAATAGGGCACCACCAACAGTGACTATGGATAAAACCAGTCTGTGAAAATAATGTAAAGCAGTGTGCAAGTATAAATAAACTAATAAATGATACTTAAAAAATAAATAAATATTAGTTGTATGAGGATCCAATAGGACACCCAGCCAACTCTACCTGCATCATCTCATGGTTAGAATGAATGTCTGATCAGAATATATATATATATATATATATATAGTTTTATATATATAGATATATATAGTTATATATTTCATCCACCTATATAGACCAAGTATGTGTGTATGTAAGGGGGAATATACCAAGAATACTAGGTGTTGTATAGACCGGGGTGTAACTCAGTCATCCATAACTTGTATGAATGATCCTATAAGGTCAATCCAAAGGTTACATTCCCTACATCTCAAAATTAGTGGGATACACAATGCTCTTTTCTCGAGATGGTGAGTGTTTTGTCATGAAATAACTTGAAAAGTGTTGAATGTGTTGTTGTTTCAACACTCACCAAGGATGTGGTGTTTCATTCCCACCATCCACATAGTATCACCAGTGTAAGATGTCATGCACAACACCCAATGTAAGGGATCATGATACCTCCATGCTCAACAAAACCCTTACCATCATCCTCATCTTTTGTATAAGGCATAATCATATAATAATAATAATATCCATGATTCATTACCTATCATTATTTAAATTTACTAATCCCATTATAAATAAGTTCATTCCATTAATTACAATTCAAAATAAGCATGTACTTAAGAACTCAGTAAATGATGTGGCCTTTCCACCCTTTAAAATTCATTTACTTTAAATCATTAAAATCATTTAGGCAAGAAAATTATTCAAGAAGAAAGATGTCCAATATAAAAATGTCATATCATTTAAACCATTCAAATAATTCAAGGAAGGCATTCCATCATGACTAGCTATTCCATTAAAAATAATTCCATTTAATCTATTTAAGCACATAAATTCATTTTACCAGGTTAAAGGAGTCACTTAGAAGATTCTTTCAACAATTGATAAATTTTCTACATGGGAAATTTCATTTATAAGTCGGACCAAACCCTTATGAGGTTCTTGGTTCAGTAAAACATTTATATATATATGAGGAGGGAATATCCATTTCTGAACAATAGAAAAGGGCATGTACAAGCATGCCATGTATCTAATAAAACAAAAGCATAGGAAAACACCAAAGCAATACAGCCAAGCATGTATTA
This sequence comes from Viscum album, assembly GCA_963277665.1. Taxonomy (NCBI): domain Eukaryota; kingdom Viridiplantae; phylum Streptophyta; class Magnoliopsida; order Santalales; family Viscaceae; genus Viscum; species Viscum album. The sequence goes on from OY728158.1 coordinate 441,640,850, forward strand.
AATCACTAATAAAAAATTTGTAATTTTTAATACAATGAACCTCATCTGAGGGATTTTATTTTAAAAACATGGCATTTTTTATCAAACAATTCATTTAGACCAAATAAGAATGACACTCAATAGTTGCATCTCAATTCAATAAAAATAATCATTTCATAAAATAAAAAATGAAACATTGAAAAATAAATACAAGTTTTAAATATTTCACTTAGGATGTGCCATTATCAATCAGATAAAAGATTACAAGGGTAAATTCCATTATTAATTCAATAAAAACTCTTAGAATGTGTTCTGGGCATTTAAACAATTATTTATAAAGGGGTGATTTAAACTGTCACACCCACGGGGTGTTCTTGATCAAGGTTGACATCCTCAAATTTACAAATAAGGCTCAGTGGGAGTAATACAAGGTGTGTAACGCAATTTAGATTGAAGAAAATATTTTTAAGGAAATGCACGAAAAAGGTTGGCGTGTGGCACAATAATGATTTATAAAAGGATATAAACTTGAGTAAAAATCCATGTACAACCTACCATGTACTTAGAATGTTCTACTCATCCAATATCGAGAATTCATTTGTTCCAGTTTGGAATAAATCAAAGAAATAGACATTCACCCTAAAAATAGGGAAAATCTGGTCACACAACGATAACTCAATTGAGAGGAAATTAAATAGATAGATATTCAAAATAAATTTATATCTTACTGAGAGGAATCCATAGAGATTAAGGATGCCCAATTATGATGGATTGTGGAGGAGATCTATCAAAACCTATTTTAGGCTTTTGAGGAGAAACCCATAAGATAAGGAGCGGTGCATGCTAGAGGAGAAGAAAAAAAAAGGGTTAAAATATTTGATACACTAAGGGAAAAAAGTTCATTTAACCCTAAAAAATGGGTCTCATGGTTTAGTTGTAGGTTTTTTCAACTATGAACCAACCGTGTGATCCCCACTACATAGGAAACCCACCACGCACGGTTGTACCACATGTTTTTTCCTAACCATGTTTCAACTATGCAACGAATCATGTAAATATTCTACCTAAGTGGAACTAACCATGAGGTCAAGGTGAAGAGTTTTAGAAACTATGTGCAGCCCATACAAGGCACATCTTCTCACCTACTACAGCCACATGGTTTGCACTGGTGGGATACATGGTTTCTGACAAACTGTACACCCTGTCCAATTCTTCTTATTTTTTAGTTTTTGGATTCGACACTCCAAACTCTAAGGATCACCTGAGGGACCTCTCTATACTTTACCCAATTCTAAAAACAACACTTTAAAGTTTTCCAACTCTTGTAATTATTCTTTGAATATTAGTTCAAAGAATGGACTACCCACTAAACACAAAAAATGAAATTCACATGGAATTTCTACTTTGGCTAAAAAACATGGTTCATTACACACAGCAATGTTTCGTTAGTGTTTTCATTATAAATTCCACTGTTAGGTAGAGATAAAAATTCCTAACATTATTTTCCTAGGATTCCCATCTAAATACTAAAGTTCCTATAGGTTTCTTCTAAAATTCAATGGGACTATTCATTTATAAAAAAAATAGTTTCATCAAATATCACATAAGAATCCCCAAATCAATGCTTTAATATCCCATAAAATTTATTCAATAATTAACATCATGAAGTTTTTATAAATATTCATGACATTGAAAACTATTTTAAAAAATGTCATCAATTGTTAGATGGAGTCTATGTGTCATATCAAGCTTAGGTTTGATTTGAATTTATATGAGTGTGAGTCGAATTGGATTTTTCTCTAGTACCATGGGTGAGATAACGATAGAGTATTTTTTTTTAGAAAGAAACCAACCATGAAGTTACACAAATTTTTTAGTTTTTACATTGTTTTCAGTGATTAAAAGATTATGTGATGATTTTGATTGTTTAGAAATTGTGATATAGTGGTGAGATAATGCATTGATAGGTGAAACTGAGAATTTTCAATGAAAAATTAGCCATAGGAGAAACGAATAATGTTTTTCCTGAGATTGGGTGTGGTGAGATGAAAAAAACATCATGCGTGGTTTTCAAATTATATATTTATACTTGGTTTATTGTGTGAAGTCTATTAAACATGTTTACTGGTTTTATAATTATTTATTCTATGAAATTAATGTTTAGACATATGTACTTTAATTATTTACATTATTTCATTTATATAAGTTCATGATTCTAAATTCAATAAGCTCCAAATCATTTTAAGATCCATAAATGAATGTAGATATCATATGTTTGGGTTATGTTATCTAACTTTATTTTGATAGAGTAACCAGAATATTTGTATGTCTTAGACCTTTTTTCAACAATGGAAATTACTATTTTTGTTACATCCTGACCCAGAAGCCACTAAACAGGTGCTCCAAGCTAGTTTTCCACAAGGCCTCAAGTGTGCCTCCCCATACGCTAGAGGCTACTGACTAGTAGTGAGGGCCTAGGGTGTGATATTTGGAAGACTATTCCCTCATACTAGAGAAAGAAAACAACAGAAATTACTAATTATCATACACAGTGGAAAATAAATAGAGTGAAAAATCAATAAACAATTAAACTAGAATAAAATGTAATATTAAAATGTTGTAAAATCCCAAACATCTATGAAATACAATACAACACCAGTCACCCACTGGACCGACCATAAAGATACCAGTATAAAAAAACTGAAAGTAAAATTACAGGGATTTACTACTAACTCTAAGCCAAACCACATGCCTAATCTCTAGAAACTTTCAAACTACACCAGCCCGATCAGTAGAACCACTCGAGTAGCTTTTCTTGATCATTTAACACTGGGTCTTATCCCTATCCATCGTGCAACTCATGCTCAACCTAAAAAGCAGACATAAGGTCTACACATACACTAAGGTTTATGTGCATGTGAGAGAAAGAATATTAGTAGGACACCCCAACAAGAAACATATAACTATGCTTCTAAAAGTGTATGTAACAACAACATGCTCAGACTAGCTGGAACACAACAAAATAAAGTAAATCAAATAAGAAACCACAGTCGAACCTGGGGTCTATAATCCCTGTCAACTGGAAACGTTCCACCATGGATGCCCATATCTATATACATATATGTGTATAGTCCCATACCTATACACATATACATAATTATGAATATTCATGAGTATGTGGATCAAATAACAAGAAACCACAACAGCAGTCGATACATGGGTCCATAAGCCCGATCGCCTAGACATCATGTGCAAGGTCATTGAGCTGGATGTCATGCCACTCAAGATGTGTATCATTAAGTCAATACCAGGGTCTGTGGTCCCATCTACATGTACCTACTTTGTCCAATTCCCAAATTATATCTCTGAGCAAGTTATGTCACCATAGGGGGATGCTCATCATATGCTTAGGGTTACATGTACTCGCCTACAATCACAAACTAGGATACTACATATCGATGGTAAATCCTATAAAGAAGGATATCGCATACTTATAGTCAATCCAATAAAAGGTCACTGATCAGTAAAACATAGAGCATAATCCCATGAATCTAATCGAGTCTTAGAAAACCTTTCCCATAGGCATAGCAAAAACCTTTCCCTCTGGAAGAGCACAACCTCAACCACAGGAATATCTGAACCTTACCCATAGGAATATTTGATCCTTTCCCACAGGAATAACTGATTCTTTCCCCCGGTCATATCCAATCCTTTCCCATACGCATATCCAATCCTTGTCCATATGCATATCATTCTGCCCATGAGTCCATCTAAGGAATTCCTACCACGGAAATCCAGGTATCACTCAAGGTGTAAAAGTAAACATGTAAGGCTCAGCAGCCGTATACCAAGAATCACCTCTGTATATCCCAACAAAATATATATCACAATATATATATATATATATATATATCCAAGATCAATAGCCAAGTCCCAGGTAATACCTCTAGGTACTAGTAAAATAAAAGAAATAATATAGCTCATAAGTCAGATCCCAGTAGAGCACGTCTGGGCATCCCAACAAATAATAAAGATGCCTCCCATTAGGCTCAAAAACCACCAACTAAGAAGCACTTTTGGTAAACACTACAACATCATAAAAACCAAGTCAGATATAAACAAAATATTGAGGGTGGCCCGAATTCCCAACCCAACACTACATCCACAGCCTCATGGGCTTGAAAATTTCGCAGGGGTTCTAGGTGACACCCAAACACCATCTCTACCCAAACCTGAGGTAAAAACTTTGGGTTTGTCAAACAACAGGCACCCTATAGGTCTCTCAAGTCAAACACTGAGGAGGCATCCTACTTGGAATCCTCTAGGTAAACACGAGTGAAGGCATCCTACATGGGATCCTTACAAAAATTAAGGGAGGAATTATACATTGGATCCTAGAATGAATAACAACAGAGGAATCCTATAACATGGATCCTCTTGAAGGAAGATAAGAGAGAGATCCTACAAGGGACTCTCTAGGTCAGCACACAAGCAAAGGCATCCCTCAGGGGATCCTTCGAAGCATCTGTTCTAACAGCCTCATTGGCCTAAAGGGAACAAATCACAAGGGGAGAATCCTTAAAATATTATGTTATGGTATATACCTCATAGATCATCTTAGATCAAAGGTCTCAACTAGGTTGGTTTGAAAACCCAACCTATCGTCCACGCTAAGTCTCACTCTCATGTGAAAACTGAACTCAATAACTGGAGTAAAAACCTCTCCATTTACATAAAAATCCCCAAAATACAACTTATATGACCTCTAAATTTCAATAGGATTCCACCATTTTGATCTACGTGGAAAAACACTTAGAATGGACTACTCACATGCCCAATTATGACTTCCAGGGAAGAAAATACCCAAAACTGCTAAGCTATAAAAAGTATATGGAGTGTAATTTAATGTACATGGAGTGTACTCTTATCCCTCCCCTTGGTTGTGTACTCATACATGGTCAGAACAACATGGGTTCTTCCTGTGCAAAAGTACGTGGTGTGTACTTCAAAGTACGTGGTGTATACTTTTTAAAAATCAAAAACCCATGTTCTTTCCCACACGGATGGACACACGGCCACGCCACCACACGGAGTATACTCAGATTACACTATGTATACTTAACAAAACTTCTTCTTCTCTGAACGAGAATAACACACAACATTTTCCCCTAGAACTTACACCATGTAACTTGGGTTTCTGATGGGAAAACCCTCAGATTTCCTGAAACACCCGTTTTCGCCTCCGAAGAAACAGATCGAGCCTCAAGAGGACACAAGAAATAATTATAAGGATTTAAGAACTTAAAACAACACTTTAAAGGGGATCTATGGAAAAAACATAAATGGTCCTACCTTTGGGTTGAAATCGCAAAATCTTCAGTTGATTTTACCCTCTACGGACGTCGCATGCTGACTCAACGCATCGAGAGTTTTGAAATAGTACATCTATTGCATTCCATCCTCTCTCTCTCTTTCTCAATCTCCATTTCCTCTCATAGTACACGACCAAGGATGAGCACATAGGATTCATGTTCTAGGAGTAGTAGGAAAGAAGAAGAAAGAAAAGAAAAGAAGAAAAGAAAGAAAAGAAAAAGGGGATCGGGCTGGCCTCGGTGCCTGATTCGAGTTTATGCCTTGCCTGACCTAAAATCCCCATTCTAGAATCAATGGCACAGACCAAATTTCAATCCAACACTCTTTTATAAATTTATCTCTGAATGAACCTTCATGAATAAATTAATATTTAATTTAATAATATTAAATTTTCAATTTTCTACTAAAATTCAAACAGCTCAGATTTCTACCAAAGTCCTGTCCTAGGGTAAACACCATATTCCGAAACCAAATGAGTGGTTATAAAAATTATTCAAGGTCAAATATTAGGTAAAAAGACCATTTTATCCCTCATAAGTATCTAATAGCAAAAATTCAAATTTCTACTCAAAACTCTAATCTGAAAAAACACAGGTCCTTACAAACTCCCCACCATAAACCTTCTCATCCCCAAGAATCCCAGTGAAAGGACCAATAACCATTATCCCAACCTGAGAATCTACACAACCAAGCTCTTTGAACTGTCCAAAGACTGACCTTATAGCGTAAACAACTACCTTCTACACGGAAGAAAATTAACTACGACCAATATGGTATTCCCCACCATAGGAATACCCCTATCATCGTCTCAAAAGAAAACTATGAGCTCAAAAGGTAACAGAAAACACTGAAGTTTAATTAAAACTAGGAAAACCACCCATAAACGGATAATGGTGAACTTCCCACCATATGGATTTCCTTACACCGCTCCTAGAATGCAACCACAGTAGGTTACCTCCTCAATAGGGAAGAACATTAAGAAAGAAAAGGGAAGTCTGGCATAGGGTTGAAGCTCTCTCAGCATACTTAAGACGAATCAAGATGGTGGATGATCATATCTAACAAGAGTACACCGAGATTCTATAAAAAATAATGTCTAGCTCCCTCTAAGCCATGCTCATTAACCTGTCAAAACCTGACTAGGATTCAGCCATGGGTCAATCGTCTTACAGTACCTGATTTATTCCACAATGTCACCACTACCATGGATATACATTTCAACACAACTTCTGGGATCCAAGCCCATGGAAATTCTTGAAACATTGGTCCTCGGCTCGCACCCATCCACACACTAGTCGACCAAGCCAGGCTCCCGAACATTCCTGCTCGTCGAAGCCAGTCTCGAAAAGCAAGAACCCAAGGTGCCTCGATCAAAAGCTGAAGACATCAACATGCATATAATGAAACATTGAGCACCTACAATGCCTCAATGAAAAAACAAACACAAAAAAATCCCCTCACCAAAAATAAATTTTAAAACATGGGACAAACTCTCTCACAGAGGTTACCCTAGAACAACATAGACGTCGACCTACAAGGGTTCGATTCAAAACCAAGGGTCTCTAGGTATTCCACTTATCCCTACAGAAAAATCCTAACAACTGGGTCATAAGGTCTAACCACCTAGCCCAAAATATCCAAAACTTATCAAAAGAAGGTAAATATCACAATGACAAATGAGGGTCAAAGTTGAAAAACATGGCATACGAGGGCCCTGATCCTCTCTGAGCATCCTCGGAAATAAATGATCCTTGTAGGTCACAACCAAAGTAGAAGAGAAAAGATGAACTGGCACTCATTGGGTGTCTGTATACAGAAATACCCCAAGGATGTCCAGTTCAGAGGAAAATACTTGGTATCTATCGATATCATACTTAGAGATCTAACTATATAACCACAGACCTGAGAAACAACACCCAACAAGGGGTTAAACAAAAAGGCATCACATGCCATGTTGACCTACTAGGGTCACTGTACAGAACATGCATGTGGACTGATTCATCATCCTCTCAACAAAAAAGCCTCAACTTAGATCCACATAACTTGCAATCAGAGTAAAAATTATGTGTAATCAGAGCCAAAGGTCTCATTTCTTAGTAAAAACACACTCTTATAGGCCTATATGCTATGAATCCTATGAGTGTAGTATGATTCATGAGACGCCCCTTGCCTTTTCCATACAAGAGTAAAAATCCATCTCAGGCATCTTACTGATGGACAAGAGCCAGAGATCCATAGTAAATCAAAATACCAACACACAACATGTACATCTCTCAAGGTGAAAATCATATACAATTGTACCATCACAAATCAGAATACCAATCCCAAACCCTAGAAACTAGGACTTCCTACCGGACCAAGTGTTCTCGACGCACCAGTCTGATACCCATCATAGATTATGACACATTCCTAATACTCTTATCTACCATATCAAAAAAAGTAAAGACCAGGAAAAGAAACTCCTATGAAACCACTATGTAACGTCACGACCAAAAATCCACTAAACCGGTGCTCAGAGTCTATTCTATGTAAGGCCTCAAGTGTGCCTCCCCATAAACTAGAGGCTAACGACTAGTAGCAAGGGACTAGGGTTTGATAGTGGGGAGATTATTCCCTCATACCAGAGTAAGAAAACAGTGGAAATTACTTAGTATCAGACAAAGTGGAAAGTAAACATAGTGTGGAAGTAATAAACAACTAAAATAGAACAATTTGTAATAGTAAAATGCAATAAAATCCCAAATAGATATGAAATAAAATACAACATTGGTCACCCATTAGGCTGACCATACAGATACAAGTACAAAAAAATGAAAGTAAAAGTACAGGGCACTACTACTAACTCTGAGACAGCCCACATACATGATCTCCAAACACTTTCAAATTGCACTAGTCCGATCAGTAGAACCACTTTATAAGCTCTACTTGAACATGAAACATTGGGTCTCATCCTTATCCACCATGCAACTCGTGCTCAACCTGAAAAGTAGATATAAGGTCTACACGTACACCGAGGTGCACATGAAGGGGTGAGAAATAATCTCAGTATGCCACCCCGACAAGAAACCTATAACTTTACTGCTAAAATTTTATGCAACAACATTGTGCTCGTCCTATTTGGAACACAACAAAATGAAGTAAACCAAACATGAAACCACAGTCGAACCCAGGGTCTATAATCCCTGTCAACTAGGAAAGTTCCACCATGTATGTCCATATCTATATACATATATGTGTATAGTCCCAAACCTATAAACATATAGATAAATATGAATATTAATCGGTATGTGAATCAAATAACAAGAAACCACAACAGCAACCGATCTTTGTGTCTATAAGCTCGATCGCCTGGAAATCCTATGCAAGGGCATTGAGTTGGATGTCATGTCACTCAAGTTGTGTATCATTAAGTCAATGTCAGGGTATGTGATCCCATCGATGGGCACCTTCTTCAGACAATGCTGGAATTATATCTCTGAGCAAGCTATTTCTCCACAGGGGGATTCCCATCCTATGCCTAGGTTCACATGTACTCACCTCCAATCATAAACTAGGATACCGCATACTGGCGGTTAATCCTATAAATACGGATACCATATACCGATGGTCAATCCTATAAAAGGTCAATGATCAGTAAAATACTGAGCATATGCCCATGAATCCAACCAAGACTCAGTAAACCTTTCTCATAGGCATAGAAAAAATCTTTCCCTCAGGTAGAGCAAAACCTCACCCACAGGCATATCTCAACCTTGCCCGTAGGCATATCTGATCCTTTCCCACATGAATAACTGATCCTTTCCCACATTAATATTTGATCTTTTCCCATATTCATATCCAATCCTTTCCCACAGGTATATTATTCCGCCCATGAGTCCGTACGAGGCATTCCTACCACCAAAATCTAGGTATCACTCAAGACAAAAAAGTAAACATGTAAGGCTCAACATCCAGATACCAGGAAGTACCTCTGGATATCCCAAAAAATATATATATCACAATATATAAATATATATCCAGGTTCAACATCCAAGTTCAACGTAATACCTCTGGGTACCAGTAAAATATCAAAAATAACATGGATCGGAAGCCGAATCCCAAGAGAGAACATCTAGGAATCCCAAAAAACAAGAAAGACGCCGCGTGTTAGGCTCAATAACCACCAAATAGGAAGCACTTATACTAAACACTACAGTAACAGCAAAACCAAGTCAGATATAAACAAATGAGTGAGGGAGGACCATACACCCAACCCAACACAACATCCACAGAATCATGGGCTTACAAGTTTAGAACAGGTTCTAGGTGACACACAAACACCATCTCTACCCAAACACAACATAACAACTTAGGGTTGGTCAAACCATAGGCACCTGTTGGGTCCTTCAAGTCAAACACTGAGGAGGCATCATACTCAGGATCCTCTAGGTAAACACGAGCGAAGGCATCCTACATGGTATCCTTAGAAAAAAGTAAAGGAGGAATCCTACATAGGATCCACAAATGAAGAAAAATAGAGGAACCCTATAACAGGTATCCTCTCAAAGGAACCTCATAGATAGATCCTACAAGGGACTCCATAGGTCAGCACATAAGAAAAGTCATCCCTCAGGGGATCCTTCGAAGCATCCGGTCTCACAGCCTCATAGGCCAGAAGGGAACAGATCACAAGGGTAATTTCCTCAAAATAATAATTTATAGTAGATATCTCACAGCTCATCTCAGATCAAAGGTCTCAACTAGATTGGTCTGAACACCCAACATATCATCCACGCCAAGTCTCACTCTCAGGTGACAACTGAACTTGATAACCGGAGGAAAAACCTCTCCATTTAGATAGAAACCCCCAAAATACCACTTATATGACCTCTAAATGTCAATAAGATTCCACAATTTCTATCTATGAAGAAAAACACTCAGAATAGACTATTAACGCGCCCAATTCTGACTTCCAGGGCACAAAATACCCCAAACTACTAAGCTAGAAAAAGTACATAGCATGTACTTTAAAGTACAGGGCGTGTACTTTAAAGTACATGTCGTGTACTTTTATCCCTCCCCCTGGATGTGTACTCATACATGGCCAGAACAGCATGGGGTCTACCTATGTAAAATTACATGGTGTATACTTTAAAGTTCACAGTGTATACTGCTTAAAAACCGAAAACCCATGTTCTTTATCACACTGATGGACACACGGCCGCGCCACCACACTACGTGTACTCAGATTCCATAGAGTGTAATTAAGAAAACTTTTTATTCCCTTAATGGTAAGAACACACAGCGTTTTTCCCTAGAACACATGCCGTGTAACCTGGGTTTCTCATGGAAAAACCCTCGGATCACCCGAAACAACCATTTTCTCTCCCGAAACAATAGATCGAGCCTCAAGAGGACACAAGCAAGAAATATAAGGATATAATAACTTAAAAAACATGTTTAAATGGGATCTATAGCAAAAACATAAACATTCCTACCTTCGGGTGGAATCCACTGAAGCTTTGGTGGAATTCACCATCCACGGATGTTGCATGCTGACTCAGCGCGTCGAGAGCTTTGAAACGGTACCTCTCTTTACTTCCATATCTCTCGCTTTCTCAGTCTCCATTTTCTCATGTAGGATATAGACATGGAGAATCACACAGGAGGCATGCTCAAGGAGGAGGAGGAAAGAAGAAGAGAGAAAATAAATGAAGAAAATAAAGAAAAGAAAAAGGGGCCTGGGCTGGCGCCCAACTCGAGTTTATTCCTCGCCTAGGCTAAACTCTCCATTCTGGACTTAACGGTGTAGAAAGAATTTCAATCCAACATTCCATTCAAAAGTTATCTCCGAATGAACCAGCATGAATAAATTAATATTTAATTTAATAATATTAAATATTAAATATTCTGCTAAAATTTGAATAGCTCAGATTTATACCACACTCTTTAATTAGGATAAACACCCTATTCCGGGACCAATGAATGGTCAAAAAAATTATACAAGGTCAACTGGTAGGGGACAAAGACCATTTTACCCCTCACGAGCATCCAACAGTAAAAATACAAATTTCCGCTCAAAACTGTAGTTTGGAAAAACACAGGTCCTTAAATTTCCCTACATATTTATGTTTTGACAACTTAAGTGCTTCTATTAAACCTAAATTTAGTTATAAATCATGATATTAAATGGTATGAATGTACTTAGTTATGTATTCCCTTTTATACCTTATCTAGAATTACAAAGAAATACATTTCCTTTAACTATAACCTAAATGAATTATAAGTTAATGAACAATACTTAAATTTGTTTTAGTGATTGCATAAGTGACAAGATAATGAATATGTTGATTAAGTTTGAATGGATGATCTATTATGATAACTTATTAAGTATCATCAACTTGTTTGATTTTTGAAACTAAAATAAATACTATTTAGGTACTAATTGTGCCTATTTTCTTAAATAATTACTTATAGATTTGGTTTTATATAAATAACTTAAATAAATATTTTCTTCATTAAACCACAACCTTAGGTATTTTCATTCTTTAAAAAGTTTAACTAAATCATAATTTTACATTAATAATTGGTCATGTTCCTTGTATATTTTAAAGATCAATAGTGTAAAACATCATTTTCATAAAATATGAGTAATACATGTTCATATTAACTTTAAATGAACTTTTTTCCTTAAAAAATGTGGTTACTAAATTGGTTTTTAAAATTATAAAATTGATTTTAAGGAGAATATTTTCTTTTTTCCATTAGAACATCTTAATTGGTTCTTGAGTCACACCTTATGCCTTCTTGGAGTTATTATGACTAAGCATTGATTATAGTTAAGGCTATGTTTAATAATTTACATATTTTAATACTTGGATTCATTACTTATTTTCTATTCCAAGTTTAGTACCTTTTTTGGCGTGACATTAGTGAACTTTAAACTATACATGCAACACAACTTATTTCTTGTGTGGATTAACATAAGGTTATTTGAAAAGTAATTCTTATGCCTCATTTTGATTTATATTTATGTACTAAATTATTTTCTATATATTAAACCACTCATTGAATAAAAATTAAATATTTTTATTATTAGGAAAAATCACTTTAAGGTTTTAGTGGGATCCCTCAAAGAAATCTACACACACAAAACAATGAAGACAAACAAATCATATTCCCAAGTGAGAATGTAATAACAACTAACAAACAAGATGAACTAAAAGATAGAAATCCAACCAGACTCAAGCCCATACATGAAGAGTAGTACTATGCAAAAAGAAATACACATTGAATGACCAAGTAGGTCTAACCAAATCCCACACAAGAACATGTGAAAAAAATTGGACATTATTTATCTACAGATTTCATAACTTGTTGCATAGGGATAGAAAAAAGAAGAGGAAGAAATAAATTGCAGGAATAAAATTCCTAAGACCATCTCCAACCGAAAGTGCTAAAATGCAGTAATATTTGATCTAAAATTTCATGGATATAGTGAAATGATCTCCAACTGATGCATCTTTTTTATGTAATAATTTTTATATTACAAAAATAAATAAAAATTTGAACTGAAATCAGTAGGAAAAAAGGAAAAATCAAAAATCAAATAGAATTGCAACAGTACAACTCCAAATATGGGGTTTCACTATACACCCACCTTAAAATAGCTTAAGGAATGGCCCCTCATTAGATAAAAATACCTTCTCAAATTTATTATTATCTTGCTAAAATACCATGGTTTGGACATGGTCTAAGGAAGGAACCCAAACCAATTTCAAGGGGATTGTTGAACTCAAAGGGTGTGATATTCCAAGCTTGTGAAATAAATAAGAGTCAAATGATAATAAGTAGATACCTTAAACATGGAACCCACAATAGAACCGAGCCAAGAAAACGCCGCAATATCAAAAAATACAGAACCTGAACAATCATGAAACGATAGAGAAGGAGAAAAAACATACCTTAGATTTGAGGCATGATTCATCTGAAAAAAAAGTCAAGGAGGAGCATCAGTAGCTATGAACTTCCATGAAAGCTTGAGAATCAAGACTAAAATTGATGCGGTTAGGGTTTTTTAAATAGATCGGGTAGGGTTTTATCAGCAATTCTGAAAAAGTGTTGATAAAGATACCTTTTATCAGTGCTAAATTAATAAGCACAGATAAAAGATATCTTTATCAGTGCTTTTTTAGCACTAATAAAAGGTATATCTTTATTAGTGCTAAAGAAGTGTTGAAAAAGGACATTTTTATGAGCACTAAAAATTTAACACTGATAAAGGATTTATAATTATAATTATAAATAATAATATTTAAAAAAAATTGAATATGATTATAAATGTATTTATATCATTATATGTGTGTATGTGTATTAAATATATTCATTATTTAAATATATTTATTATAATTATTTAATTATTTAAATATATAAATATGTATTTATAATTATATACATACATTTTCAAAATATATATATTTACTTATAATTATAAATATATTTATAAATAAATAAATTTGTTAACATATTTATAATTATAAACATTTTTATATCCTTATATATACTTATATATATATATATTAATTATTTAAATATATTTATTATACTTTTATAATTATTTAAATATATAATTAATTATTAATAATTATTTAAGTATATAATTATTTAATAATAATTATATAAATATTTTTTAAAAAATATTTATAAATTTATATCATTGTATATATTTATATAATTATATATATATTTAATAAATATAAATATAAATATAAATATAGTAAATATTTTCATTATTTAAATAATATTTTTATGAATTTATAATTATTAATATATATATATTTATTTAATTATTTATAATTATTTAAATACTTTTTAAAAAATACTTATTTATTTATAATTATAAATTTATAAATTTATAAATATTGTAAATATATAGTTAACAAAATAATTATTTATAAATATTTATTTACAAAAAAAAATAATATTATTAATGAATATATAATCTTAAATGCATGCATATTAAAAATGAGTGAAATTGAATAATTAAAAATGAGTAGACTTTAAAAATATTGAAAAAATGGATAAGTTTTATTAATTAAATATAAATTATTTTAAAAATATGGATATATATTAAAATAAAGATGAATACATATTGAAAATATTAAAACATGGTAAATAAATATATATACATAAATATTATAAAATGATTAAATTCAAAAAAAATTAAAAATGAATAAATAATACCTAACTATAATAATATTAAAAATAAATAAATAAAATTTACTTATTAAAAACATTATATATTAAATTTATCATGACACTAAAAGAAATTATAAAATGAATAATAAAAATTGAATAAATTACATGAATATTAGGTGTATGTGTTTCTAAATAAGATTTCATTAATTACGTAAATATTTTTGTGTGTGAGTTGTATAAAAAATGCTTTAATTGCGTATATGAATGTGTGAAATCAATGTAACACACATTTGATATATGTTAAATTGAAAAATCAAACTTCATTCAATTAATTTTCATTACTCAATATAATTAGTCAACATTTTTAATTAATATAAATTTTTAATCATAAACCATTCTTCACTAAATATATGACTTATTTAATGTAAGGATAAATATTTTGTATAATAAAAATCATATTTTAAGAAATATTATATATATTGATATATATATGTGTGTTTGTGTGTGTTTGAATATATTTCTATATTAAATCTATTAACTAATATTTATGTATAAAAACCATTAAAAATGATTAAGACATTAATTTGTTTTTAATTATTAAATTGTATCCATTTTCTATATTTATATTAAATATATATTATTTATTACTATTTATAGTCAATATATATATTAAACTTCTTCATTTTTATTAATTATTTTTTTATTACTAATTTTTTAGTAAATTTTTAATTTTTTAATTTTTAATTTTTTTTAATTATTACAATTTATTAATTTTTTTAATTATTACAATTTATTCATTTTATATATCTATATTTAATATATTATATTTATTTATATTTATAATCTATATATATATATTAAATTTATTCATTTTATCAATAATTATTTAATAAATAAATTTTTTAATATTTTTCTCAATTTACTCATATTTAATTTTTATTTGTTTAATTACTTCATTTTATTCATTTTATATGCCTATATTTAATATATACCATTTATTAATATTTATAATTTTTATATATGTCAAATGACTCGCTAATTCTCATTGGCTTGAGAGTACAACAAGTCACTACATGGCCTTAAGTGACATCCCCAAGATGCCAAATGATGGAAATAAATGTTGAAGTGTTTCAAATACAAGTGGGGGATGATTTACCATTTAAGAATAAAACTATTAACAAAACCTCTCGCTAAATGACGCATGAATAGATGAATTAAAACTCAACTTAATATATTTTAAAACCGCATCAAAGTGTGAAACAGCAGAAGACCAAATGAAAAAATAAGGTAAATAGTCGATAAACAACTAAAGACTCTCAAAAGACCACAAGACGCCATTCTCCACAAGCTCAAAGCTCCCATATCACTAAACAGCCCATGTATCATTAAGTGGTTCTAAAAATGTGTGATACGTTACCTTTTCCCCTATCCTGAAATATAGCATTTTCAAAAGCACCAAATTGCCAAAGCATGGGTGAGTATAAAACTCGGTAGGTTTTCCTCAATGACTTCCCTACTCATGATACTAGTATAGAAGAGTTAGCAACAATTATATAAAATATTTTATAAAAACAATTTCTCAAAAATAGTTTATAACTAAATATAAACAAGTTTCTTAAACCATTTATAACCAACATAATTTAAGTGCAATTGAAATAAATTTTCCAGAAAGTTATTTTTTTATAAAAAATAAACAAAACCGGAAAACCATTTCTCAATATTCCTTTGGCATACCCAATCCATTCCACACATCCACACAACCAACCATGCATGCTACGTGATGACAGTTCCATACTCATGAGCTGTTTCTTGTTAATCTACCAAGTTGTCACAATGTAATTATTTCCCATGTGCCATTAACCCTTTGGAACCAAGAATAAATTCATATTTCAACCAATCCTCATATATGAAACATGAACACACACACCACATATGCCCAAATATCATTTCAAAACAACACTTTCAATAAAATCACCTTTTTATTGAAAACAATTTTTCATTAAAACCATTACAATGCCAACTAATTTCAATAAAACATATTTTTATTGAAACCCCCTACCCAATCAAACCATTTAGAAGTTCCAAAAAATCCACCATTTTAAATTCAAGAAACTAACACAATTTTCACAACAATTTATCAAGATTTCACAAATCTTCCAAAAATGATAAATCATCACTAAAGAGATTTATTCCATGTATCAAACCAATATTTCACAATCAATATTATCCAATTTACTCAATTTAAAACTAATATGATCAATTATATCAAGAGGAGATGAGATAGAATCCACCTACCTCAAAGGTTTTGATGAAACTTGATAACGGATGAAGAACGCTCAAGAAAACCGGGTTGAATCTTCACAGAACCACCTTGGATATCTTCTACTAGAGATAACAAGAACAAATATCGACTAATTTAGAATAAACACTCATATATCTACCCATAATAGGTGCATATCTGAGAAAAAAATAATAGGGGAGAAGTAAATCAAAGTAGATCTAAGAAACCGATCAAGAATGATGAAGAACAATCACCTACCTCAATAATCTGCATTTGAAACACCAAGGGAAGCCTTCATATTGACTCCAAGTAACTTGGGAGAGGTTATCCTATCTTCAAGGAAGAGAAATACTGATTTAGGTCCTCTTAGGAAAAAAATAGTAGTTTATAGGCAAAACCATGTGAGATCCACTTTTTTAGGATCTCAATTTAACCATACGCATGGTTAATTATCAAGGATAGACAAAATGTGTGTTAGATATTGTCTAGAAAGACCCTTGCATGACCTCCTCATATGGTTTCCCTAACCATAAAAGCACTGTACTAAAGTCCTCTACCTCAAGTCTGCTATTACATATGGTTTCTCTTAGGATTTTCGCACGGTTTGGATAAACTGTGTATAGCCGATGCGCCTATCCTTTATCCCCCAAAACTTACTAAAAGTTCACCAAAATCTCCCAACATTCCCACTTACTTTATATCTATAAAAACAAAAATAAAGGGTTACGTACCATAAATTGGGGGTACTGCATTCTCCCCACCATCTGTTTTTTCATCCCTAGAAAGTAGAAAACCATCACTGCCCTAAAAGAGTTCTGGCCATTACTCTTTCATTTACTTCTCACGTTCCCAAGTCTCTTCCTGAATATGACCATGTTTCCATAAAAGCCACACTAGACCGATGCTTTTCCATATAAGACTCTCTCTTGTCTATCCACAATATGAAACGGGATATGTACCAATTAAGCATCTGACTCTAGGTCAATGTGATCCCATCTGATCACATGGTCAGGATCAGGCTGGTAATTTTTCAACAAAGATACATGGAACTCATTTTGAACCAAATTGAACTGTGGTGGCAATACAAACCGATATTCCACCTCTCTGACCCATTACAATATCTCAAAAGGGCCAATGTATCGAGGAGATAACTTTCCATGCTTTCCAAAACAACGATGTCCAAGACTTGGAGAGATCCTCAATAACACATGATCACTCACAAAAAAAAAGACAATAGTCATCAATGATGATCCGTATAATATTTTTGATGACTCTAAGTCGTCCCTATACTCTTTCTAATCAGATGAATATTCTCTATTATTTCTTGGACAAGGCTTGGCCTGACTAGTGAAGTTTCACCTATTTCCACCCAACATAGTGCAGAATGACAAGGAAACCCATACAATGCTTTAAATGGAGCCATATGTATTGAGGTCTGATAGTTGTTATTATATGAGAACTCCACTGATAGTAATTGATCCTCCCATGATCCACTAAAATCCATTACACAAGCCTGCAGCATGTCTTCCAACATCTATATTGTCCATTCAGATTGTCCATCTGTGTGAAGATGATACACTATGCTCATATTCAACTAAGTGTCAAGGGATTTCTGTAAGGATTTATCAAAACAATATGTGAACCTCAGATCTCTATCTGAGACTATTGACATCGGTACCCCATTCCTCTTTACCACTTCCTGGATATAGATTTTAGATAGATCCTCCACCGAATGAGTTTCACAAATTAGAATGAAATGGGATAACTTAGTAAGATGTTCCACTATCACCCATACAGAATCGTGTTTGTAGACCATTCTTGTGAGTCCTATAAAAAATCCATAGCTATCTGATCCCATTTCTAAACTGGAATTAGTAAGGATTGCAACATACTCACTGGTCTCGATGCCCTACTTTAATCTGCTGACAAGTTAAGCACCGCGAGACAAACTCAGCCACCTTCTTTTTCATGCCTCTCCACCAAAGATGTTCCTTCAATGCCTTATACATCATCTATATTCCTGGATGTATATCCCATCTCAAATTTTGGTAATCATAAAGTAGTTTTTCATGATAAGAAATAGGTACAACCATTCGGTCTATGAAACAAAAAATTGAACTCCCATCAAATTTCCAACCCTCAATTGTCTCCCCACAATTGAGTTTTGAACTCATAACCAGGAATTCTACATCATATGTTTGTGCCTCTTTGACCATATTTACAAAATCAGGAACAAGAATAGATGAAAATAAAACTAAAACATCACCTTGCTCTTCACATTCCACATGCATGTCGGCTAGGACCGACATCAACTGCAATTGATCTGAAGCTTCTTTCACTAACTGAGCATATGACTTTATGCTCAATGCATATGACACTGAATTCCATTTTCCTCGTGTATAAATCAAGTCAAATTCAAACATTTGGAGATACTTCATCCATCTCTTTTAGCGTAGATTCAAATCTCATTGTGAGAAAATGTGTTTTAAGATTTTGTGGTCTGTGAACACAATAAATTTCTCACCAAAGAGATAATAACGCCAAGTCTTCAATTCATGAATGACTGCTGATAATTCCAAGTCATGTGTTGGGTAATTCTTCTCATGAACTCTCAAATACCTTGATCCATAAGCCAAAAAATGGTCTCCTTCCATAATTACACAACCCAACCCTGATCCTGAATATTCATAGTACACCACATATCCCCGTCCTGATTCTAGAAAATATCAAGATAGGTTCCGAATTAAGATTAACTTTCAACTCCTGGAAAGAATTATGAAATTCCTCTGTCCATTTTAATGGAATATTATTATTTTTAGAAGTTTTCATTGATGAGGCTATCTGTGATAATTTATGCACAAATCATCAGTAATTACCATCTAGACCAAGAAAACTTTGTATCTCAAAGTAATTCTTTAGCAGTTTCCATGAGATCATAGCATCTATCTTTTTAGGATCCACCTAAATACCTTTTTCATAAATCACATTTCCAAGAAATAGTACATCCTATATCCAAAAATAACATTCAAATAGTTTGGAATACAAATGATGATCTCTCAAGATTTGTAACATTGTCTCCAGGTGTTCCTCATGCTCAGCCTTTGTCTTTGATTACTCCAAGATTTCATCTACAAACACCATAATAAAAGAGTCCAGATATTTATGAAATATCCAATTCATCAAATCCATTAAGACTTTTGATACATTCATGGGACCAAAAGTCATGACTATATATTTTTAGTGGCCATATCTGCTTCTGAAAGTTGTCTTCGAAATATCTTCATTCCGAACTCGCAATTGATGATATTCTGATCACAATTCAATTTAAGAGAACCACTGAGCTCCCCTCAATTGATCAAACATATCATCAATTCATGGAAGTAGATACTGATTTTTTATCATAATTTGGTTAAGATTATGATAATTGACTCACATTTGAAGACTTCCGTCATTTTTCTTCACAAACAAGACTAGGGCTACCCACAGATATGTACTTGGCTGAATGAAACCCTTTATTTCTAGCTCCTCCAAATACACTTTCAATTCCCTTAACTTTATTGGTTCTATCCTATAATACATAATGGAAATAGGACTAGTCCTCAGAAGGAGATCAATCGTAAAGTCCACTTCCCTTATTGGTGGTAACCCAGAGAAGTTATTGGGAAATACATATATAAATTGATCCACCACTTCTAGAAAACTGAAATCCTAGTTCTCTTCAATCAATTCCAATGTCAATTCCACCAACTGGTAAGATATTTTTTCCACTGCTGGTGATAAAAATCTCGTTTCACCCTTCTTCATAATCTTCTCTCCTTTGAAGAGTTGCTTGACGCCATCCTCAATCGTGAAACTAACTATCCTACAATAACAATCGATGTGAACCTTGAACATTGTTAGAAAATGCATACCCAATATTACATCATAGACATCCATATCCAATATTGATAAGTCCTATTTCATCTCAACTCCATCAACTGTAATAGAACATGCTCTACAAACAAAGGATTGACATTCTCTTTCACCGATAAGAGTTTTCAGTTTTATCACAGAGTGTATAATTTCATGTTTAAAACATAGCAGGTCAACAATAGGAGAATGAATTAAGGAATGTGATGCACCTATATCAAACATTACTTTAATAGAGGTAAAATTCAAAATAATCATAAATCTCATTGTAGATAGTCCAGCCTAATCATCTACAATCATCTACTCAACTCCATATAGTTGCTTCTTCATTGCACACTGATCTGTGTTTCCTTATGGAGATTTTACTTATTAAAGAGTCATTATATTATGATAATGAACAGGGCTAGCTTTTCTCTACTGACAAGATTGATTCTATTGGCCTTTTCCTGTTGAAGCATGTGATGCTTGCGACACCTGAGAAGTGTCACAAGCACCTGACCTCGGAGCATTGAAAAAAAGGTGCTTAAGGTGTCCCATATTGTTGTAATTATGGAATTTTCTTGGTTTTGTCCTACACTCCAACTTTATGTGGTCAAAATAACCACATTGGTAGTATCCTACTTGGATCTTTGGTCGTGGAGGAAGATTTACTGATCCATTTGTTGGATTCTGATATCCTCTCCCACCTTGAAAATCGGTATCTCTCTTTCGATTTCCCCCAACATTGGATTTTCCACCATTTATAGTAGGGATCATCATACTTCCTCCTAACATATCTCCTGAGATGTCTCGCTCAGCCACCTCCACTCTATTAACCATCTCTATATATTCATTAATACAGAGCACCAAAATCTTTGATTAAATTTCTTTCTTTACCCCTAATTCTAACATGTGTGACTTCAAGGATGCACTCACCACAAAATCTAGTGAAAAGTGTACTAAATTAATGAATTTAGATACATACTCTGTGATAGAGAGATTCTCCTTCTTTAGGTTAAATAATTCTATCTTCCTCTGGATTTTGAACATGTGAGAATAGAATTTTTTTTTAAAAAATTCTTCAAAATCCTCCCAAGTAAGGCCTTGATCCTATTTAACATGAAAAAATAGTTCCCACCACTGGTGTGCAAGATACTCAAGCATATACATAGACTACTTGACCTTTAGATCCACTGGTGTTCCAATGAACTCAAAGATATGATTCATCCTACTGAGCTACACCTTTGCCTTCTCGGGTTCAGAATCACCCCAGAATATGGTTGGATTTTGCTTCATGAACTAGATTGAATGATCCACATGCCTTAGCTCATACCTCTAATTCCCCATGTCCATAGCTTGAAACGCCTGGAAAATGATCTGAACTAGTTCTTGGTTCACCTATGGATCAGGTGCAACCATGTTCTTTGTAGCTTGTTTTGGTCAGCTTCTACGATGTATACTGGGTTCCATTTTCTAAACAAACAAAAAACTCTATAAGTCTCACTCTCTAAAACTAATGGATTAGTATTTCAAATTCTATAACATCAATTATCAAAACATTTTTTTCCAAAAAAAAATTCATGTTCATCCTATTTTTTTGAAAAAATAATTCTTGATTTTGAAAATCAAACCATTTTCAAAATACACCAAGTATCCTCTTTTCAAAATCTAACATTTGAAAAAAAATTCTTCTTTTTTCAAAAATTTACACCTTTTCACAAGATCATATATCATTACTCCTAATGAAATATACAATCATAGTGGGAAGTAATTGATATAATTCATGACATTCTCATTCCATTGGAAAAACCCTTGACAATGAAATTTGGGTATCCTATAAGTGTCTTCAAAACACTTATGTACCCAACACCCTAGAAACATGAAATTCAACATAAATTGGTTAGATACACCTTTTTATGTTATACATTTCAAGTCTCAATGATCCTAATACTTTCTAAGATTACAACTGAGGGAATATACAAGGATGAATCAACTCCAAGATAAAGAAATTGAAACATACCTGTTATGAAAGGAATGAACAAGATGATACCATTTGTAATGACCCGCTAATTCTCATTGGCTTGATAGTGCAACAATTCATTACTTGACCTTAAGCGACATCCTCAATACATCAAAGGTGGGAAATAAATGCCAAAGGGTTTCAAATACAAGTGGGGGATGATTTACCCTTCAAGAATAAAACTATTTACCAAACATCTCAATAAATGATGCATGAACAAATGAAATGAAACTAAAAAATTTAATATATCTCAAAACCACATCAAAGTGTGAAATAGAAGAAGACCAAATGAAAAATAAGGTAAATATAAGATAAAAAAATAAAAACTCTCAAAATACCACAAGACTCTATGCTCCATAATATCTAAGCTTCCAGATCACTAAATAGCCCATGTATCATTAAGTGGTGTTAAAAACATGTGATATGTTACCTTTGCCCCTTTCCCAGAAGATATCATATGAAAAAGTAATAAAGTTCCAAAGTAGGGGTGAGTATAAATCTCAATAGTTTTTCCCTAATTACTTCCCTACTCATGACACTAGGATATAATAGTTAGCAATAATTATATAAAATAGTTTATATAAAAAAAATTCTCAAAGACAGTTCATAACTAAATATAAACAGGTTTCCAAAACCATTTATAACCAAAATTATACAACTAAAATTGAAAACAAAATCTATAAAGTTATTTTTCTAGAAAAATAAAAAAAACCTTAAAACCATTTCTCAATATTCCTTTAGTATACCCAATCCATTCCATGCATCCACGCAACCAACCATGCATGCTACGCAATGAAAGTTCCATAATCATGAGCGGTTTCTCATTAATCTACCAAGTCTTCATAAGGTAATCATATCCCAAGTTCCATTAACCCTTTGGAATCGATCACCTGGTCATATTTCAACCAAGCCCCATATATAAAACATGAACACACACACCACATATTCCCAAATATCATGCCAAAACAACCCTTTCAATAAAATCACTTTTTTATTGAAAATTGTTTTCATTTAAACCATTACAATGCCAACTAAATTCAATAAAACATATTTTTATAAAAAAAACTTGCCCAATAAAACCATTTAGAAGTTCCATCAAACCCTCCATTTAAAATCACCACTCTAAATTCAATAAACTAAAACAATTTTCACAACAATTTATCAAGATTTCACATATCTACAAAAAATGAAAATTTATCACTAAAGATAATTATTACATGTATAAAACAAAGATTTCACAATAAATATTATCCAATTTACTCAATTTGAAACTAATATTATAAATTCTAGCAAGAGTATTTGAGAGAGAAGCAACCTACCTTGAAGGTTTTGATGAAACTTGACAACGAATGAAGAACGCTCATGAAAACTGGGTCAATTATTCACATAACCACCTTAGATATCTTCTATTAGAAATATAAAGACCAAATCTTGACTTATTTCTCATACACACTCATAGATATTCCCATAATAAGTGTAAATCTTAGAGATAAGCAACCTGGTTTTTAATTTTTATTTGTTTCATTATTTAATTTTATTCATTTTATATATCTATATTTAATATATACAATTTATTAATATTTATAATTGAATAACCTTTATGATTTTTTGATTTTAAAAATTTATGTATTTGTTGACAACTAATCTTTGGTAAAAGAATGTTTTTGAAAAACATGTAAAAGTTGTGGAATGTTTGAACCCAAACTCAATGGGGGAGAAAATATCTCCTTTTGAGAAATTTTTTTTGATGTAGAATATCGGAATGGGTAGCACTAAACACAGAAGCTTTCAGAAAGATAAAGTTGGTGATCGGGTGCATTATCAGTCTCAGATCTATCAAAATGACTTTGAAGATTCATCAAACTCGTTATTGGTTAGAAATTCACAAGTTTATAAGTGAAATAAATTTAGAATGGCGTTGAATAGGTTAATAAAGGCAGTGATTTCAGGAGTTAGAATGTTTTTATAATTTTGTATCTTAAGTCGGAATATTTTTTTTGATCTTGATGTTCTCATAAAACATGAAAACTCTCATGATAAAAGATTTTGAAGTAATGGAGGATATTTAATTTCTTTGTAAAGAGTGTATCTGTTCAAGAGTTTCAAATGCAGAAACCTTGACATAGATCATCAGATCCATAAATACCAGGCATAGAAGTTGTTAGAATTATGAATGAGGTTAAGATGATATAGTTTTATGTGTATCTAAGTGGATTCACTATCATATAAAAATAGTTAATTAACTAGATTTCATGATACCAATCCACCATACCAGGAATAAGCACTAATCCATCGGATGAATGTTTCACACTGATACATTATTAGATACAGTGTTTTAAGAGAAATGATCATTTTTAGAAACTGTATGAATAATTCTATCATAATGAGAAGTTAATCAGAATGATAAATTAGAAGGAGTTGTAGAAATTGATACAACTTATTTATTTTTGGTTAAAAATTAAAACCATACTAACTACGATTAGTAAATTCAATTCAGAACAAGTTGAAGAAGTTCCATCGTAATGAGCTGAGTAAGTTCTATTGAAATGATCTGAGGAAGTGCCATTGTACTAAGATGAGGAATTTTCATTGTATTGAATAAAAGTTTTGAAGTTCTATAAGGTTGATTACTAATAAGACTCGTGTCGATTCAAGAATGTTCCAAGACAGTTGATAAGAGTTAGAAGTAGTCAAACATGAAGTTCAAGTATGAGTGAATTTCGGAGGTTTTGAATTTGAGTAAGCAAGAAAAGTTTTTAAGTTTCCTACCTTTACCATTTTGGGGTGCCAATAAATAGATGCACAATACATTTATACATTGAAAACATTTCACATGAGAAAAAAGCAGAGCATTGTAGAGTTAGAGATAGAGTTTTTTTACAAACTGAGATCTCATAATAAGATTGGAATATTGAAGGTTTTTTTAATTGGACTAAGAATATTGGACTAATTAAGATCGATCGGAGTAGTTGAGTAGTGTTTGAGAATTGAAATTTGAGAATATATTCATCCTACTGAGTCCATCGAACCCATCCCCATTGGAATAATAAAATCATACCCAGCCACATCAGACTAAGGGTTCAGACAAAGATTTTTTGGAATAATTTGAAGAAAGTATTTTTACTTTTATTTTGGCTCATTATTTGTGATAAAAAATTGTAAACTTATGGGATTTAGTATAATAATTATTATTATGAGATAAAAGGTGTCTAATGGAATTTGACATAAGTTTTAGTCACATCTTTATTATAGTAAATTTCCATAGACCCACAGGAGTAGCTATGGTAAGGGTGTAGGTTCTCACACTGAGGTTGAACCTTATAAATCTCATGTTCTTTACCTTCTTTCCGACATTTTCATGCATGAGTATTTACAAAAATATGATAAGGATATGAACATTAACAGGTTTTTGGGGATAAGTTCTTTAAATTATTAAAACTTATAAAAGTGGACAACTAATTAAACCCTCATTCTTAGTTATTATTAGAACCTTTGGAACTTCAATTAGTATCAAAGAAAAGGTTCTATTATTGAATCCCTATCATGGATAATCTCAATTATTTCAACATTATAGGGATTCCAACATTTTATGGAAAAATATTATGTTTAGAAAAATAGGATTATTCCATATGTATTATCTCTTAAATTGGAAGTTATTGATGATGCTACAATTGGTATTCCACCTATTGAGAAATATTATCCTATGAAATTTTCAAACAAGACAAATATTGAGGTTGATGGAAAGGGTAGAATATTTATTATTATGTCTCTATCAGAAAATGTTTATATGAATTTGATGGGTCTCAAAACATCAAAGAGTGTGTGGGAAAAGCTGGAAAGTATTTTCAAAATGAATACTAAAGTGAAAGAATCAAAGATACAAATTTGGATAAGTAAGTCTAAAGACATGATAATGATAGATAAAGAAACTATTGATGAGTAATTCACCTAGGTAAATGATTTTGTTTATAACAACAGTGTTTTTGGAGATGTCATGAAAGATTATAGAATAGTGAAGAAACTTATGAGAAAATTTCTGGATGGGTTTGATTCTAAAATTTCTTCTTTAGAAGAAAAAAAATAATTTATTTCTTAATAAATTTCATGACTTTTTTCACTTATGAAATGATAAAAGATAAAATTTTCAAAAAGAATATATTGAATGAAATTGATTTTGAAGCTATGAAAAAAATAAAAAATCAAGATATTTAATATGTTGATCCTTGTGATTATGATAATAAAAAGGATGATGAATTGAATGATAAAATTATGTATCTTATCTCTAAGAACTATCATAGGGGAATATGAAAGTATGGAGGAAAACTTCTTCTCAAATGTTTTGAGTGTGGTGTAATTAGACACTTTTCTATGAATTTTACTAAAAATAAATTTGAAGAATATTGAGAAAATTTTGATGAAAACCCTCATTGGAAGAAGGGGAATAAAAGTCCTAAAGAAGAAAATTCATCCAATAAATATAATAATATGTATACTGGGAAGAAGAGAATTATACTGATTAAGAAATATGAATCATACTTTACTAAAAACAATTATTCAGAATACAATAGATCATAAAAGGTTATAACATTCATTAAAAATGTTGAGAAAACAAAAGACGCCTTGAATAGTGAAGAAGATGGAGGTGAACAATCTTACAGAGGGTATCAACTCAGAACAGAACTTATTGAATGTCCTAAGAAAAATATATCTCTCAAGAAATAAATAAAAATAATAAATAAAGATATCCAAAAATTTGATGAAGGTTAAAAAGATTTTTTAAAACAAGAAGATGAATACATTCATGAGATCTTAAGTGACACTGACTGAAAATCACTGTTTTAATTATCATCTAGGAAGATGGGATTAGTCCCTCCATTATAAGGAACCTCAAGGAGAATGAAAATAATGTAAGCCAAGTGAGTATTTTTGCACAAAGGTTTGACACTCCCACGGAAGAGACCCCAAACTATCAAAAATGATTAGTCCCTATCTTGAATGCCCGAGGCTTTCAAGAATGTCTGCAAAAAAAAGTTTGTCTCCCTCCAACTATGATGAATACTTTGACCCAAGGTATTTTTCATTGAAAACCTTTGGATAATATAAACCAGGTCTCATGGAGTCTCATGGCTTCCCTGGACCATCTTCACCAGAACTTTAGAATTCAACTCCACTTCTGAAACCTAGAATTCGCGGTCTTTATAGACTTAGAACCCAGTATAAAGTGCTCATGCCTCTGCCCCTAGAGAATTACCCAGACCATAGAAGATTTTTAATGCCACAATAATAGAACTACATTCATCTCGTAGGACTCCTCCGCCTCTAATGAGTCCATCTTTGAGAGAGCCATCCACATTGAGTTTCAGTCCGCTAGAAGGGGGTTTCATTCAAACCATCTACCTCCCAAACTTCCATGCGAAATAGGTCTGTTGAGAATTTTGCACACCATGTCCAATTTTCTACTCCCTTTTAGCAATGATAGTAGTTCACTAATTAAGGACTTATCCCTTATATAAATAAATGAAACAAAATCACAGGAACCCATTCGTGTACTATTCCTTGCCTCCCAAATTGTCCAACAAATGGAATTAAGGATGATGGCCTGAACTTTACATTCCATTCTCTTGTTCTCCACACCTTGAATCCATGAGGACATGAGATCATGAAAGGAGGGTTTCTTAATACTGGTCATTGGCTATGGGAAACAAAGCACCAGATTTCAACCGCCCAGTCACTCTACGCAAAAAGATGATCAATAGATTCCCACCTTGAGCCCTCACAACAAAGGCATCGTGAGGCTAAATGTGTACCCCTCATATGAATACCTTCATCTTTTGGTAAAGCATTGATCTCAATATACCAAATTAGGAAGATCATTTTAGTGGTAATTTCTTTACACCAATATTTCTTAGCCCACTCTTCCATAGTTATCCCTGCATGCCTGCTCCTCCTAAAATACTGGGTTGAGAAGTTTCCCAAATTCGAAACCATGAAACATCACCTATCCTCCTCATTGACCAAGATAATATTATCGAACACCACATTCTACTCCTCATTAAGGACTACCTCGAGGAACGGAGGGTACTTTCTTGCTTCTTTGAAAGACATATCAGGGGAAGGAAAACCCAAGAAAAAGATCCTCTCCCCTACCCAATTATCCTTCCAAAAACCAATATCTTCTCTTATAATGATCCACTAAGGAGATTCATAAATATCATCCATATTATCAAACATGCACCATTCCAATCCATAGTAACCTACTCTTCTGCCTTCTCCATAACTCCGAAGATCAATGTATCTACCCTTGAAGAAATAGGCCCACATCGATCTTCCCATGATGATGTCCCATGAAAGTATTTATTGCATGCCCTACATTATTTCATAAATATCACGTAATCCCACACCATCCTCCTCTAATGGTCTCACCATATGCTCCCATAATTCCTAATGACAGTGTCTAATTTGGTTGGCATCCCATAGGAAAGTAGACAGAACCTTATCCATTCTTGAAATCATCCCCTTCGGTGGTTTGATGATTGACATAACATGAAAAGAGATAGAGGTTAGAACGCTATTAATAAGTGTGAAACATACCCCGAAGGATATAAACTTGCTAAGAAATCTCAAATCAAGAATCAGGTGAAATCCTCACCCTTGAAAAATAATGTTTCGTATGATCTTTCTAAAATTTCATGTGATAAGAAAATTTTTGGAAACTTTTGGGTGGAGAAAGGATGTGGGAAACCTACCACATCTACAGAAGTTAAAAACTCACTTATAAGGAAATATAGTCTATACTTGAAGTATGATAGAGTAGGAAGAAGTTATCAATATAAGTAAATTTCCCATAGAGAAAGATCTTACTTCAAATAAAATATTGATTTGATGGTTTTTGTTGGTATTGTAGAATCTATGGGAACATGGATTATAATATTTTTCATAACTTATCACCTCATTAAAGAACATTTTAATAGAGTGTAATAAATAGTAAAAGTAAAATGCGTAACATTCCTAACCCATAGGAAGTTAGAAAATAAAAAATATCCATATGTTAGATACCTTCCAAAAAATAAATTCAAATGTCTAGAAGAGGTTTGTGGAAGATTTTATCATCATTTTCATCATGATAAAATATGTATGACACTCGTTCTAAAATAAGTGTCTTATGATATAAAATAAATGGAAGTCGTAAAGAAGAAATCGGTGGAAATATCTTTTATTGTTGAGACATCTTTAAAAGTAATTAAAAGGAACAAACCATGGATACTTGATAGTGGATTTTCTTTACATGTGATAGGTGATATAAAAATCTTGAAACATGTTGAAAAACATGATGGTGGTTTAGTTAATTTTAGAAATGATAGTTCCTTGAAAAGTAAAGGAATAGTAACTTCTGAGATAGAACCTCAAAAACTAAAATAAAATAATTTTGATTTGTTGATGGAAACAAAAAAAACTTAATATGTGTGATCCAACTTTGTGATGATGGAAAATAATTTGTTTTCAGAAAATATTATTTTATCATTATAAGTATTGAAGATGGAAAATTTGTGGCCAGGGGATAAAGAACCAGTGGAAGTATTTTTCAAATTAGAAAAATTAACAATTCATGTTATCTAAGTGATGAAGTTGAAAATAAGTTCTGGTTCCAAATACCTGTACACCTTGGGAAGAAAAGTATGAACCAACTCTTTAAATTTGATGTTGTATGAAATTTTCCTAAATTGAAAAGTAGAGAAGAAGATGTTTTTTTAACTTTTCAGAAATGAATGATGACTAATAAAAGTTATAAGAAAGCTGAAATTTAGTCTACCATGCCTCTTAAACTTATTAATTATGACTTATATAGGTTGATGGGGCATCCATCAGAAAAATTTGATTTGTACTTTATAACATTCATTTATTATTTCATTAGAATGACCAATATCATGTTTATAAAGCACAAGCCATAGGCTATTTAAATTTTTAGATTCTTCAGAAAAGATGTTGAGAAAGAAATTTGTTATAAAAACCATTCACTAATGTAATTCAATTTTTTTTTGAGTCTATTTTTTCAAAAGATAAAAAATATGGATCTTGAAATTTTTGATGATAAATATGAAGAAGGAATTTTTTATTGGATATTCACCCAATGGAAGAAGTTACAAATATTGGAAAAAACATTTACAAAAGTCACTTGACTCATATAATGTGAAAGTTATTGAAAATAAAAACTCCTTAGAAAAAGTTGTTGAGAATTATTTGGAGGATAAAGTGAAATTTTCCAATAAAATTGAAAATTATACAAAACAGACTTATCAAGATTTGGAATAATTGTTTGATGAGGAGAGTTTAGTAGGAAAAGAAACTATAAAATTTCCAACCTTATAAAAACATGTTGAGTATGAAAAAATTATTGAGAATCAGAAGGCTCTCATTCAGACTAGAAGAAAGTTGAGATTAGAAAATCAGACTTCACTTACCTTGAAAGTTGAAACAGAATCAGTTTTATAAGCTATTCAACATATAAAATGGGTGGATTATATGAATGAAGATTTGGTTTAGATTAAGAAAAATAAAACATAGGAACTTGTACCATGTACAAAAGGTAAAAATTTTATCAAAAAAAATGGTTTTATATAAACAAGTTGAATGAACATGGATAAGTTTCAAGAAACAAAGTAAGGATTGTCTATAAAGGCTGTGTATAGGTGGAAGGTGTGGATTTTGATGAAACCTTTACCTCATTTTCAAGATTACAAACTATTAAAATGTTTTTATCAGTGGACCCACATCAAAATTACAAACTTTATAAGATTTATTTAGAGTCATCTTTCTTTAATAGAGATATTCGGGATGAATTTTACATTGAAAAACCTTGGGTTTTTATGCATCATAATGGTGAAAACAAAGCTTTCATATTTAAGAAATCTTTGTATGGGTTGAAACAAGCCCCAATTGCATGGTATTCAAAACTTTATTGTTGTTTGAGAATGTTTAATTTTTCTAACAGAAAGGATGATAATAACTTTTATGTGAAAGAAGCTAACTCCGACACACTAATTGTAATTGTGTATGTGGATGATATATGTTTTACTAAGGATAAAGAAAAAGTTTGTAAATAATTTAATGAGAAAATGAATAATTTTTTTTAAATTTTAATTCTGGGAAAATTAAATTTATTCCTTGGCTTACAAATTCAAAAAAAATAAAATTACATTTTCTTATCTCAAGAAAATTATTCTATATAATTGTTAAAAAAATTGGGATAGAAGAATATAAAGAAGTTTATATTACTATTTCATTGAGCATAAAGTTCAGTTCTAGTGAATCCAAAAAAAGTGTGAATTATAAAGAATTTTGAAAGCTATTAATAATTTTTCTTTATCTCATATCCACAGGACCTAATATTTTCTATATTTTAACTTTGTGTGGAAGATATCAGAGTGAATAAAAATAATCTCATATGTTTGAAGAAAATAGGATTCTAAGATATGTTAAAAGAAATAATTCACATGGGTTATTATAAAAAAGAAATTTTGAAATGAAGTTCCATGGTTATAATGATGATGATTGGGGTAGATATTTTAATGATAGAAAATAAACTTCAAGAGGAACATTTTTCACATGAAAATGTTATGTGAGTTGTAATATTAAGAAACAGAGTTTGGTAACATTGAGCACAGTGAAATAAAAATATTTTGCAGCTACATAGGATTATACTCAGATGTTTTGGATGAATGTTTATTTGGAAGATTTGAAAGTAAAATTTTCTAAACCATTGAAGATATTTTGTGATAATTAGAGTGAAATTGGTCTTTCTGAAAATATTTTCCAAAATTCAATATCAAAACATATTGATATAAAGTTTCACTTTATAAAATATAAAGTTGATGTTGAGATGTTTTGTAAGAATATACATCAACAAAGTATCAAATTTCTGATATATTCACAAAATAAATTCAAAAAAAGTTTTGTTAGTTTGAGTTTGTAACTTAATGTTCATATTCCTCCAATGACATCCTAAATAATATAAGGAAACCCCTCCATGCTTTGGATTATATTGAAAAATGGGGACAGAAAGTAAAAAATTTATACTTTGTAAAAAAAATTAATTATCTTTCATTAATGAATCTGGATTTTTGGTTATCATAAAATATGGAAGATAAAAAGAAAAGAGAGAGAAAAATAAAAGTGAGAGGAAAAGATAAAAGTGAGGGGGTGTTTTTCTTAACATGGTTACAATATTGTCTTATCACCAAGAGATGGAATTCCTTTTAAAAACATTAATTTATCCAAAAGTGTGGTTTCAGGACAGTCTCTTTTGAGAAAGGCTATTTTTAGATAAAATCTAAAAACTTTGAGTTGTTTCAAATAAAATTGAAAAATTTTGAGTGTTTGAAAAATGATGAGTTGCCAAATTTGTTAACAAAATATTTTATACAAATCCATATGTAGAGATTGAAGAACCATTGTGATGTTTTTTTATAATGTTTTTTATTTTTTGACAACTAATATTTTGTAAAATAATATTTTTGAAAAAATGGTGATGTTTCTGAATGTTCAAATCCAAACTCAAAGGGGGAGAAAAATTTTGTTTTTGAGAATGTTGTTTTCCCGATGCAGTGTTTCAGACTGGGCAGCACTATATGCAGAAGCTGTTTGAAATATTATGTTGTTGATCAAATGAAACATTGGTCTCTGATCTATTGAAATGACTTTGAATATTCATTAGACTCAATTATAGTAATAAAGTCGAAATTTTCTTAATGAAATAATGTCATAATTTTGCTAAAGAGGTTTAATGAAGATAGTGATTTTAGGATTTAGAAAGTTTTTAAACATTCTAACCTTAAGTTAGATGATTATTTTTCAATCTTGATGTTCTCATAAATCATGAAATCTCTCATGATAAATAATTTTGAAGTAATATAGGATGTTTAATGTCTTTGTAAAGAATATATTATTTCTAGATTTCCGAACATAGAAACCTTGACACCGATAATCGGATCCAAAAGTATCGGACACAAAAGTTGTCAAAAATATAAATGAGTTTAAGTTGTTAAATTTTGAATCATGTTTGACTGGATTCACCATAAAATGAAAAACATCAAAGTAAAGTTAATAATACATATCCATCAAACTAGGAATCGGCATCAATCCATCAAATGAATGTTTCACACTGATAAATTATCAGATGTAGTGGATTAAGAAAAATGATCTATCTAAGAAACTGTTAAAGAAATGTTTTGGACCCTTTGTGAGATAGTTTTTTTAATAATCACAAATCATGACAATCTAAAAATCCTATAAATTAAAATATTATGTTATAAATCATGTTAATCATCTCAATGAATATTTATAAATAATAAATTATGTCACATGGTATAATACATTTCAATAATTCAATAATTTATGGGTATTTATGTTTCCATATATTTACAAGAGTATATTTAAATGTATTTATGAATTTTACTTAATATGGTATTGTTCTATATAATACCAACACTTTTTAAGTTTTTCAAAGTCCCTGACATCGATAGTTCAAAAGAGTCACTAATGGCTAACACACCATTGTTGACTCACTGAGGAACAATACATCGATGTAGGACTCACCGATAGAACAAGAGACACACTGATGGACAAGTCGTCGATGATCAGTCACACCAATAGTTCAAGAAACTCATTGATGGATGAGTCACCGATGGGGGACACACTGATAGTTCTAACAGATTCATCAATGAAAACTCATTGATGACAAGCCAAACCAATAGTATAAATGACTCACTGATGCCCAGAGTAACTGATACCAATGGAAAGTACTCACTGATACAGAGAGTCACCAATGCTGACAAAACGATACTGAACGGCCAATTCCAATGACTCACTAATACTTATGACTCATCAATATTCATAGAAACTGTTTTTAATTTATTAATTCAAATTTATATCTAACGGTCATATTTAGAAAAATTAATGTTTCTGACATTATTTACTATTTTCTGTACAATATTCAAGAGATATTACGAGTTACATGCACGTGGGGAGATCATTATGCCTACTAGACCTCGAAGTATAAACAAATTACAAGATGGACCATTTGATATAGGAACAAGATTAAAAAATATAAGAAAACTAGAGAACTCCTGCAACTCTCAAGAATACTTCAAAACCCAATAACTCAAAAGGAAGAACATACGGGGAGATAAAGATGTGAAGAAAAACCTGTTGAGCTATCATGAACATTTTTCGAACAAGAATTTGAACATTTCATACTCCTAGAAGCTAGAACACAGAGGCTATGACACTCTATTTTGGATTCAACTTCCAGAAGAGGACTCAAAATTCAACTCCACTACAAAAAATGAGTCCAGAGTTGCATTACATAACACACAGAGACTTCTAAACCATTCTCTATATCCTTAGCTCTGTTGTGTTCTTTTATTTAAATTTATAAGTAGTGTTTGTATCAGTCTGTTACACACACAATGACTCATGTTCATAATTAGAGGATACTAGATATCCTCAAACTCTCAATATATTTGTCATTTTATATCCCACATAGAATTGTGGAAGAGGTCAAGTGTGACCTGTTAGATTTTTTCCCATGAATAACTGTGGTAAAGATCAAGTGTGACCTGGACAGCCTTGTGTGCTATTGTGAACCCCAATCTAGGGTGTGGATCAAAACATGTTTATTAATTGAAAATACTTGGTGGAAGGTGATAACTAAGTGGAGAGGACTAAGTCTCAGCTTTATACTGAACCACTTGTTTATGTCCTCTATGTTTTTACCTTTTAGTTTTTACTCTATTTTTATCACATATTTCATAAAACTAAATTTAACTTTGATAGTTATTTTAGCAAGTGTTTATAACTTTTTTGAACTAGTATGTTAGTTTCAAAAGTTGTGTTAATATTTTAGATTAGTATAGCTGAGAAATAATTAATATTTTGAGAAAGTAAATGAACATTCAAGAATCATCTAAATTCACTACAAATTGACTTAGATTATATTTTTTATTGTGGGAATTTTTAATTAGCCTATTTATAAACAGAAATTTTTATAGATACTCAATTCACTCCCCCCCCCCCTCTTGATTACTCTACTCCGACCAATATTTAGTATCAAAGGAGTTTTGAATTTTCAATTTTCAATGATTTTTTAAACTTTTTCAACTATGATTTATGTTGCATTTCAAAGATCTTAAAATTTTTGTTAATACTAAATTTTTACCTCTTTAAATTATTATTTTAAAATTTTATTATGGATAATTGACTAGAAGGTGTTGCTACCAACTGACCTCCATTCTTTAATGGAACTAATTATGCCCACTGGAAAATTAAAATGAAAATGCATTTAGAAAGTATGGGTTTTGAAATTTGGTCTTAAATTATAGATGACTACAAGATTCCTACTACTGCTAGAACTACTTGGGATGACCCAACTAAGACTG
Organism: Viscum album; assembly: GCA_963277665.1. NCBI lineage: Eukaryota > Viridiplantae > Streptophyta > Magnoliopsida > Santalales > Viscaceae > Viscum > Viscum album. The sequence goes on from OY728158.1 coordinate 441,677,001, forward strand.
ATTATAAAAATAATTGTAAATCCATAATTCTTTATACTTCTCTTTAGGAGATGAGGATTTTAATAGAATTTTTGCATGTAAAACAGCCCATGAAATTTGGGATACTTTTTCTATTTCACATGAAGGAACTTCTGGTGTTAAGGAAATGAGACTTAATACATATAATATTAAATATGATAACTTTAAGATGAATCATGATGAACATATTAATGATATGTATCTCAGGTTTAATAAAATATTGAACATGATGATCTCTATAGGAATAGAAGTTACTGGAAAAGAACAAATTATAAGGATTCTCATATGCTTATCTAATAGATGGAGAGGAACTTCTGTCTCTATTAGAGAATCATGTGAAATCCGAAAATTGCCTATCAAATAACTCATTGGAAAACTGATGATGTATGAAGAAGAGCTGAAATTCAAAAAAAAAAGATGATGAACCAAAGATAAAATTGGTATCCTTCAAGACTACAACTTCCATGGGTAAAGACAAAGACAAAGTTCAAGTTGCTCTTGAGAACTCAAGTAGTGAATAATCAGCTTCAGAAAGTGATGAGAAAATGGCTCAACGGGCCAGGTGATTCAGAAAATTTTATATAAAGAAAAAGTTTTTCAAGATAAAAAACTTTAAAGGAAAATATTAAAACAAGGGAAAATGAAAAAGGGGCTGGAAAAGAAATGACAAATTAGAGGATATTGTCTGCTATGACTACAAGAGGAGAAAACATTTTAAAGATGACTGTATAAAGTTAAAATACAAAAATAAGTATGAAAACAAAGACAAGAAGTAAAAGAAATATATGAAGTACACCTGGAGTGATTATGAGGATAGCTTCAATGAATCATTATCATCTCATGATGAGAAAGATAAAATAGAAAATATGTGTTTTATTACAAACACATCTGAGGTAACCTCAGACTCTCCTCCACACAATTCATATTATTCTAAAACTGAAAGTGAGTCTGAGAATATGATAAATGGTGAACTATTTGAATACTGTAAAATGATGGAAGAGACATGTAATGAACTAAAATATAAGTATAAGTCTTTAAAGAAATATAATTCTCTTTCTGTAACTGTTATGTTTGAACTTACTATTGAAAAGTAAAAGAATGCTCAACTGCTCAAAGAAAAAAATGAATTAAAAATGTCTAATGAGAAATTAAAGAAGGATTTAGAAAATTTTAACAATGGAAAAGATAATATTTCTCAAATTCTTGGTAAACAGATAGTTCCTAAGTACACTTCTATCATTGTATATCATCCTAGACAAAGAAATTTATCAAAAACACATTTTCTGACTAAATCTAGAAAATTTGCTTCTTTTCCCAAAAATCAGGATTTTACTACAAGTTCTAGTTCTAAAAAATATTTTACTACATCATGTTTTTCTAGACAAGACAATTTTTATTTTTTAAATACCTTATATTCTATATATATGAAATCCTTAAGACAATTGTGGGTTCCTAAATCTTTTATTACTAATGTTTCTGGACCCAAACAAATATGGGTACCAAAATCATTTCTTGGATAAATTATGTTATAGGTAAACTTATTTAAGAGTTCATATAAGAAGATTTGGTACTTGGATAGTGGTTTTTCAAGACACATGATAGGAGAATTCTCAATCTTCAATAATATCATCAAAATTTATGGAGGACATGTCACATTTGGTGATAATGGTAAAGTAAAAATCATCATCTTAGGCCAGATTGGTAACCCTAACTCTATTTAAATTTCAAAATTTCTTTATGTTGATGGATTAAAGTTTAAATTGATTAGAATATCTCAACTTTGTGATGATGGATTTAATTTCAAATTTAAAAATGATTCATGCCATGTTTTTTATTCCAAAAATAACTTAGTATTTACTCCTCTTAGAAATGATAATTTATATGCTATAAACTTAGACACACTAGCATCATAAAATGTTTCTTGTCTAAGTGCCTTTCATAAGGAGTCTTGGATCTGGCATTGAAGACTAGGACATTGTATTGTACACTCTCTTAAGAAATCTACTCGAAAAGGCTTAGTTAAAGATATATCCAAACTAGAGTTTCTATATAATAGAGTGTGAAATCTTTGTCAAAAAATAAAGAAACACAAAATCTATTTCAAACCAAATAAATATGTTACAAGTTCTCAACCTCTTGAGTTGGTTCACATGGAATTTTTTGGACCATCTAGAGTTTCAATTCTCAATGGGAAGCATTATGTTTATGTTATTGTAGATGAATTCTCTAGGTATACTTGGACCTTTTTCTTATCTCACAAAAGTGAATATTTCTCTCATTTTACCAAGTATGATAGGACTGTAGAAAATCTTAGTGGACTTAAAATTAAATCCTTAAGAAGTGACCATGGCTATGAGTTTAAATATCATGACTTTGAATCGTTTTTCTCACAAAATGACTATAGTAAAAAAATCTTCCCCTAGGACACCTCAACATAATGGTGTGGTAGAAAAAAGAAATAGAACCCTATGGAAAATTTCTCAAACTATGCTCAATGAATATAACTTACAGATTTATTATTTGGGGGAAGTTATTAATATTGCTTGTTACATGATAAATAGAGTCTTAATCAGACTTATCCTTAAGAAAACTCCTTATGAGTTTTTGAATAATAGGAAAGCCAAGGTAAATTATTTTAAATTGTTTTGATGTAAAGTTTATATTCTTAACACTAAATATAATCTAGATAAATTTGCCTCGAAAAGTGATGAAGGAATATTCCTTGGATATTCAACATCAAGCAAAGCTTATAGCATCTTTAATAAAATAACCAAACGTGTAGAGGAATCAGTACATGTCAATTTTGAGGAAACAGATCCACATGAACCTAATACCTCACTAAGAAATCTAGAAGAGGACATTTCAAATTTGGACATTAATGATAAAACATCAGACCATCCTATAAAAGAATATGTTAAAATCTCCAGTTCTGGAAATTTTATAGAATCTTGCCATAATGAACCAGAACCAATTGATGAGCCTGAAATAACCATACCTACTTTTACTAGACAAACTAGAACTCTTAAAAACAATCCCTTAGATGATATAGTTAGAGATTTAGATAGAGGAACACAAACTAGAACTTCCTTGAGAAATCAGGTTGAACATAAATCATTCTTGTCATAAATTGAACATAAAAATATCAATGATGCCATAAATGATGAATTTTGGGTAATGGCTATGCAAGAAGAGCTTAATCAGTTTGATATAAATAAAGTCTATAAGATGGTTGATAGAACAAAAGATACCTTAACCATAGGAACTAAATTGGTGTTTAGGAATAAAGTGGATGAAGCTGCAAATATAGTTAGAAACAAAGATAGATTGGTTGCACAAGGTAATAATCGAGAAGAGGTAGTTGATTATGAGGAGACCTTTGCACCAGTAGCTAGGATTGAATCCATTACAATTATACTTGCCTATGAAGCACACTCATATTTTAAACTTTATCAAATGGATGTTAAAAGTTTATTCTTAAATGGTTATATAATCGAGGATATTTTTGTTGAAAAACCCCTTGGTTTTACAAATCCACATTTTAAAAATCATGTTTTCAAATTATCTAAAGCATTATATGGTTTGAAACAGGCTCCAAGAGCATGGTATTAAATGTCAAGGAAATTTCTTATTTCTAAAGGTTTTACAAAAGGAGTTGTAGATTCATATTTATTTAAAAAATAATTTCAAAAGAAGTTTTAATAGCTCCAATATATGTAGATTATATTATTTTTGTATCTTTAAAAAATTATTTGTGTAATGATTTTTCAAAAATGATTCAAAGTGAGTTTGAAATGAGTTTGATGGGTGAACTTAAATATATTATTGGATTTAAAATATTTCAAAATAAAGAAGGTAATATTATTAATCAAAGTAAATATAATAAAGATATTTTGAAAATATATGGTTTTAATAGCATTAAGAGTAGTGAAACACCTATGAGTTCTACATGCAAGATGGATCTTGATGAAAAAGGGAAATCTGTTGATCAAACTACTTATAGAGGAATTATTGGGAGTTTGTTTTACTTAACGGTTATTAGTACAGACATCATGAGTAGTGTATGTATGTGTGCAATATTTAAAGAAGAACCAAAAGAGTCTCAATTAAATGATGTTAAATGATTTTTCAAATTCCCCAAGTATAAAACTAATTTAGGATTGTTCTACCCGAGAGGAAAACCATTTGATTTGGTCAGTTATTATGATACTGACTTTGGTGGACGTAAATTAGATAGAAAGAGAAACTCTAGAACATGTCACTTTTTAGGACAGTCTCTAATTTCATGGTGTAGTAAAAAATCAAAATTTGGTTACATTATCAACTACTAAGGCAGAGTGCATTTTTGTTAGTAGTTATTGTGCACAAATTTTGTGGATGAAACACACTTTATTAGACTATGGATTTCAATTTAGATATATCCCTATAAATTTTGACAATACGATTGCTATTAACATTTATAAAAATCCAATTTCTCATTCCAGAACAAAACATATTGATGTAATGCATCACTTTTTGAGAGACCATTATCAGAACGATGATATAACTATTGAGTTTATTAAGACTGATCATCAACTTGCTGAAATTTTCACCAAACCCTTAAACTCTGATAGAATGAGCTACATTAGAAATGAACTAGGAATGATAAATCTATAGAGACTATCTAACCTTATCCCTTTAGAAAGATCTATTTTTCTATCAAACTGATCAAGTAAAACTGATTAGTGAAACCGATCAGTGAAACCGATTAGTGAAATTGATCAAGTGAAAACGATCAGTGAAACGATCAAGTGAAACCGATTAGTGAAACTGATCCGGTGAAACCGATCAGCGAAACTGATCAAGTGAAAACGATCAGTGAAACTAATACAGTGAAACTGATCAGTGAAACTGATCAGTCAAACTGATCTTGTAAAATCAAATAGTGAAATTGATCATGTGAAACTGATGAGTAAAACTGATCAGTTGAAGCTGATCACATGAAGTCGATCGTTTAATATCATTGGTATGAAACTGATACTGATAGGGTCTTTTTATTAAATATGTTTATTTGTTTTATTTTAAGTAAAATGAAATAGTTTATTTGTTTTTTATTTTACCGTTATTATATATTCTATGAATTACAGTCCTTAAATGATAAAATTAATTTGATCCACACTTTGACCTTTCACTACCCTCACTATACCTTTCAAACCTTTGACCTTTCGACTCCCTCCTTCAATACTGGACCTTAATAATGGTGAGAATGAATCATAAAATAGAAGGATTGATTGAATCATCATCATCTAAGCATCATAAAGGTAAATCTAGTAGTTTCGAAGGTTCTGGGAAGCTGGGATTAGGATTTCGTGTGGTAACTGCTGAGAAGGATGTGTCAGTCGAGTGGTTGTTGTCAAGAAAATATCAATTGCTGAAATTGTTATAATCTCAAGGGTGGACTAGCTGGTTTGCAAACAATGATATACCATTCTATCCTTAGTGGGTACATTAATTCTATCTCAATCTGAAATTGTCTGTGGAAGGATCCGGGGAGGCTTGGATGAAGTCAGTGGTAAAGGGAAAGGAAATCTCTTTTTATTCAAAGGAGTGGGATGAATGCTTAGAGATGCCACATGAGGGCATATATGCAGATTACCAGGGTAATATTCCACCATCCTTATATTTGTTTTCATATAAAAATGTTTTTAAATAATTGACTGGGAATGAGGAGTCAAGAAGAGCCACAGCTACAGAGTTAGATGGAGAGTCCATACTACTTTTCAATTTCATTAAACATCAAATATTCTCAAGTAAGGGATATTTTACTGCTGTGAAGTATCAGAATGTTTACCTGATTTATTTATTGAAAAAATGGGGTGAAAGTGAATTTATGTCGATACCTTACGGTACATATTTCTGATATGATCAAACCATCCATGAAGGAAACATGTTTATACTATCCAAGGACGATCTCAGTAATTTTGAAGAGGCTAGAATGTGTAAAATATCGAGATTAGATGATTATTGATTATAGTGGATTATGCTTACACAAATACATCCACAATAAGATGAAGATATTTTGGAACCTGTGGAATATATGTTGGGTAGAAGATGAGAAGAAACTATATGAGGATTACGTTCCCATAGATCATCTTACCAGACCAAGGGATCAAGTTGATCCAGGTCTTAAACCTGGTGAGCAGGTGGTTTATTCTGATGAAGATGATCTAGTAGAGCCTAAGCTACCAAGATAAGATGGGTATCCTATAGATTATATTAGTGATCTAAATATAGTTTAAATTCTTAAGGACATGTCATATAGACCTTCCATCCCACCATTGGAGTTACCTTCTTTAGAACCATTGTTGATTGATGAAGATAAGGAAGAGACTAAAGTCTCTGAAGTTGAAGGATATGTAAGCAAAAAAATGGTGATGATGATAATGATAATGATGATGATGAGGATAATGAAGGTGATCATGTGAGTGACTCACTGAAATCATGGCAAGAAGATCTTAATTCTGGTGAGGAGTCTATGCATGGAGAAGATGATGAGGTTGTTAGGCTGGATGTTGTTGTTCTTGTTGGATAGGAAGCTGCTATTCATAATGATGATAGAGATTCCGGAAATGAGTAAATGCATGAACACACTAATGATGATGCTCAAGGTGTAATTTATGTGCTTAAGGATATCATGGCTAGAAGGAAGGAGGAAGAGGTTGAGGATCAGATTGCACATATGCCTCAGATTGAGGAAGATCCTCAAGTGGAAGGAGTAGCTGGAATGGTTGGAATTCAAGAAGAAGTTCAATTTCAGTTAGTACAAGTGCCTCAAAATGTTGTTCTGGATAGAGGACAGTAAGAATAAGAAGATGAAGCACAAGTTTTGGATGATCCTCAAGGAAGAATAGTAAGGATTAAAACTATGGATCCTAGATACTAGACCTATTATGGTGAGTGGAATAGAAACCTAGGTTATATCCTATTTAGGTTGGATTATGACTCAGATGATGAGATGGTAGCTCCTCCCCCTCCTCCACAAGTAGAAGTGGAAAAATTTTCCCCAACTTCACCTATAGTACCTCCTACTGATGATCATGTTGTCCCTCCAGTGCCTAGTGACTATGTCACCAAGGCTGATCTTGAGAAATTCAAAGCAGACTTATGTGAGTCAGTGAGATCTTCTATTTGAGTAAAAAATGAAGCCTCTACTTCCATGAGTATTTAAGAGGTAGATGCAGTTAGGATTAAAAGAATGTTGATTCAAGATATTCAGCCTAAACTAATCACTACAGCCGAGACATTATTATAAATAATACAATCCTGAAAGAATAAATGAAGGGAATGAGTAATGAGTTGGAATATCTGACCACTAATTATAATACCACACTTGGTGTTATTGAGGTTATTAGGAACCAAGTTACACATATTCTAAGTTCATATTTGAAGAAGTTAAAAGAGGATCTTATCAAGATGATTTCTGGTGCCTCTAGTTCTAAAGGTACCAGGTCTGCCGCTGCAGATATGGAGTCCCTTAAGACTATGATGAGAGAGGAGATGAGGTATATTCAAATTTATTCTGATAAATAAACCCTTTTTAAAGTACATAGAAACACTAATCTTGTTTATAACAAGGTTATACAGTGTACCAATGAGGAATCTTCTGATCAGAAGGAGATTAGAGAAAAGGTGGACAAGTATTTCTAGAAAATATATACCATGTATGACATGACTAATAGCTTTAAGTAATTAGATGAGAACCTTAAGATTCCACCAGTGACAGAGGAATTCAAGATTCAAGTCATTCAGTTGAAGGATTTTACACCTACTTTGGAAAATTTAATGGATAAAAATGACAACTTTGAAAAGGCTATGTAGTATGGGGTGAAGTAATCAATGATTTCATCAAGCTTTTGAAGCCTAACCTGCATGTACAGGCTGAAGCAATAAGGGTCCCAACAGCTGCTTCCATCACATCTGGTTCTTTGCCTCCTGCTTCGAGGATAATATCTCAAGCCTTATCTCAAATCAGGCCAATAATCCATGAGCAACCTCAAATTCTTGTTCTATCAGAGAGGAGACCAAGCCATCCAACTAATGTTCCTACAGTTGTTTCTTTACCCAGTGTTTCCATTTGTCCAGCCCTTCCTACATCTACAACACCACCTCCTATACCTTCTTTAAACCCTTTATACAAAGGGAAATCTCCTCAAAAGTCCAAGACTTAGCTATGTATTGTTTATTTTATAGGGCTTTGTACTCTTTGCACCTTTAATAAATATCAATTTTTCCTTCACTATGTTTCCAATTTTATTTATGCTATGTTTCTTTATTCTTTCTATTTCTTTTCACCTTTTTGCTAATCGCAAAAGGGGGAGAACTCTGTGTATGGATTCAAATCTTAATCTAAAAGGGGGAAAATGGATGGCATCAACTCTTAACCTAAGGGGTAGAACGCTAGCATAGGAAAGATGTAATGTAATCAAAAAAAATATAAATATATCCCACCTTTGATACAAATCACTCATACTATTCTAATACAACTTAATAAGGGGGGAAATGAAAATTCTAGGATATAACTCTCTTAAAAAAAACCTTCTATATATATCCTATGATACAATAATTGAGGGGGAGCATAAAAGGAAAGACCTTATAGCTATATTGAGAATTAAAACTAACTTTTGATATGCTAAGTCAAGTAATTTTTATTCCTTAACATCTTGTATAACTCATTAATGCCATGATTTGTGATTATTAAAAGGGGGGAGATTTTTGGACCCTTTGTGAGATATTTTTTTTAATAATCACAAATAATTCCAATCTACAAATCCTATTAATTCAAATATTAATTTATAACTCATGTTAATCATGAAAATGAATATTTATAAATAAATAAATTATGTCACATGGTATAATACATTTCAATAAGTCAATAATTTAGGGGTATTTATGTTTCCATAAATTTACAAGTGTATATTTACATGTATTTATTAATTTCACTTAATTTGATATAGTTCTATATAAGAAAAACACTTTTTAAGTTTTATAGAGTCCCTAGCACTGACAGTTCAAAAGAGTCACCGATGGTAGACTCAATGATGCTGACTCACTAATGAAGAAGACAATGATGCCGGAATCACCGATAGAACAAGCATCACACTAATGGACAAGTCACTGATGATCAGTCACACCGATAGTTCAAGAAACTCACCGATGGATGAGTCACTGATGGGCGACACACCAATAGTTCTAAATGACTCACTGATGCAACTCACTAATCCCCATACAGAACGATAGTATAAACAACTCACTGATGCCCAGAGTCACTAATATCGATGGAAAGGACTCACTGATACAGAGAGTCACCAATGCTGACAGAACGATGCTAACAGACCGATGCCAATGACTAACTCATACTTATGACTCACTGATAGTCATAGAAACTATTTTTAAATTATTAATTCAAATTTATATCTAATGGTCATATTTAGACAAATTTATGTTTCTGACTTTGTTTAATGTTGTTTGTAGGATATTCAGGAGACAGTATGAGGTACATGCACGTGGGGAGATCATTATGCCTGGTGGAACTCAAAGAATAAATAAATTACAAGCTGGATCATTCGACACAGGTAGAAGAGTATCAAAAATAAGAAAACCAGAGAACTTTTGGAAATCTCAAGCATACTTCGAAACCCATGAATTAAAAAGGAAGAACATACAGGGATATCATGAAGTGAAGAAAAACATAGTGAGCTATCCTAAACATCATTCAGACAAGAAAGTAAACATTTCGTACTCATGGAAGCCAGAACATAGAGTCTATGACACTCTGTTTTGGAGTCAACTTCCAGAAGAGGACTCAAACTTCAACTCTACTACATCAAATGAGTCTAGAGCTGCACTGCATAACACATAGAGACTTATAAACATTTCTCTACATCCTTAGCTCTGTTGTGTTCTTTTATTTACATTTATGATCAGTGTGTGTATCTGTCTGTTACACACACTGACTCCTGTGCATAACTGGTGGATACTAAATATCCTCAAACTCGCACTCTATTTATCCTTTTATATCCCACGTAGAACTATAGAAGAGTTAAAGTGTGACCTATTAGCTATTTTCCCATGAATAATTTTGCTAGAGGTCAAGTGTGACCTGGAAAGCCTTGTGTGTTGTTGTGAACCCCAATCCAGGGTGTGGATCAAAACATGTTTATTAATTGAAACTACTTGGTGGCAGGTGATCACTAAGTGGAGCGGTCTAAGTCTCATCTTTATATTGAACCACTTGTGTATATCCTCTGTGTTTTTACCTTTTAGTTTTTACTCTGTTTTTATCACATATCTCATAAAACTAAATTGAACTTTGATAGTTAGTTTATAAAGTGTTTATAACTCTTTTCAACTAGTATGTTAGTTTCAAAAGTTGCATTAATCTTTTAGATTAGTATAGTTGAGAACTAATCAATCTTTTGAGAAAGTAACTAAACATTTAAGACTCTTATAAATTCACTAAAAACAAACTTAGATTATATTTTTAATTGGGATAATTTTTAAATATCCTATTTATAAACAGAAATTTTTATAAATACTCAATTTATCCCCCCCTATTTATTACTCTACTCCGACAAATATTTGGTATCAAATGAATTTTGAATTTTCAACTTTCATAGCTTTTTCAAACTTTTTCAACTATGATTTAATTATATTTCAAAGATCTTAAAATTTTTGTTAATACTAATTTTTTATCTATTAAAAATTTTGTTTTAAAATTTTATTATGGATAATATATTGGATGGTGCTTCTACCAACTGACCTCCATTATTTAATAGAACTAATTATGCCCAATAGAAAATTAAAATGAAAATGCAATTAGAAAGTATGGGTTTTGAAATTTGGTCTTCAATTATAGATGAGTATAAGATTCCTGCTACTGCTAGAACTACTTGGGATGACCCAACTAAGACTGCTTATAAAAATAATTGTAAATCCATGAATGCCTAATAATTCTCTTTAGGAGATGAAGAAATTAACAGAATTTCTATATGTAAAACAGCCCAAGAAATGTGGCATACTTTGTCTATTTCACATGAAGGAACTTCTAGTGATAAGGAAATGAGACTTAACACATATACTATTAAATATGATAAATTTAAGATGAATCCTGATGAGACTATTTTTGATATGTATCTTAGGTTTAATGAAATAGTGAACATGGTGATCTCTTTGGGAAGAGATGTTACTAAGAAAGAATAAATTATGAGGATTCTCAGATGCTTACCTATTAGATGGAGAGGAACTTCTGTCTCTATTAGAGAATCATGTAAAATCATAAAATTACCTATCAAATAACTCATAGGAAAACTGATGATATATGATGAAGAGTTGAATGTAAACAAAGAAGAAGAGGATGAACCAAAGATAGAACCTGTAGCCTACAAGACCACCACTTCCAATGGAAAAGACAAAGAGAAAGTTCAAGCTACTGTTGAGAGATCAAGTAGTGAATAATTGGCTTTAGATAGTGATGAGGAAATGGCCTAATGGGCTATGAGATTCAGAAAATTTTACAGAAATAAAAATTTCTTCAAGATACCAAAGTTTAAAGAAAAATATGAAAACAATAGAAACTAAAAGGACTGGAAAAGAAATGAAAAATAAGAAGATATTGTCTACTATGATTTCAAGAGGAGAGGACATGTCAAATCTGACTGCCCAAAGTTAAAATACAAAAAGAATTATGAAAATAAAGACAAGAAGTATAAGAAAGCTATGAAGGACACCTATAGTGATTCTGAGGATAGCTTCAGTGAATCAGCAACATCTCATGATGATAAAGATAACATAGAAAATATGTGTTTTATGGAAAACACATCTAAGGTAACCTTAGACTCTCCTACAAAAAATTCTTATTATTCTGAAAATGAAAGTGAGTCTAAGAATATGACAAATGATGAACTATTTGAATACTGTAACATGCTGGAAGAGACATGTAATGAACTAAAATATAAGTATAAGTCTTTAAAGAAACAAAATGATTTTTCTATAACTATTAAGTCTAAACTTACTACTAAAAAAGAAAAGAATACTTAACTACTCAAAGAAAAAAATGAATTAAAAATGCCTAATTAGCAATTTAATAAGGATTTAGAAAATTTTATCAATAAAAAAGTTAATCTTACTCAAATTCTTGGTAAACAAATATCTCCTAATTACACTTCTATCATTGTATGTCATCTTGGGAAAAGAAATTTATCAAAAACACAATTTGTGACTAAATCTAGAAAATATGCTTCTTTTCCCAAAAATCACAATTTTACTGTAAGTTCTAGTTCTAAAAAATCTTTTAATACATCAATTTTTTCTAGACCAAACAATGTTTATTTTTAAAATACCTTATGTTCTACATATAGAAAACCCTTAAGAAAATTGTGGGTTCCTAAACCTTTTATTACTAATGTTTCGGGACCTAAACAAATATTGGTACCAAAATTGTTTCTTGGATAAATTATGTTATCACTAAACTGCCTTAAGAGTTCCTATAGAAAGCTTTGGTACTTGGACAGTTGTTTTTCAAGACACGTGATAGGAGACTACTCAAGATTCAATAATCTCATAAAAATTTATGGAGGAAATGTCACAGTTGGTGACAATGGTAAAGGAAAAAATCATCGACTTACAAAAGATTGGTAACCCTACTCTATATCAATTTAAAAGGTACATTATGTTGATGGATTAAAGTATAACTTGCTTAGAATATCTCAACTCTGTGATGATGGATTTAATGTCAAATTTAAAAATGACTTGTGGCATGTTTTTTATTCCAAAAATAACTTAGTATTTACTACTCTTAGAAATGATAATGTATATGTTTTAAACATATACACACTAGCATCACAAAATGTTTCTTGTCTAAGTGTCTTTCATAAGGATTCTTGGCTCTAGAATAGAATACTAGGACATTGTAATTTACACTCTATTAAGAAATTGACCAGAAAAGTCTTAGTTAAATACCTACCCAAACTAGAGTTTCCAGACAATAGAGTGTTTAATCCTTGTCAAAAAGGAAAGCAACACAAAATCTCTTTCAAACCAAAGAAATAAGTTGAAACTTCTAAACCTCTCAAGTTGGTTCACGTGGACTTGTTTGGACCATATAGAGTTTCATGTTTCAATGGGAATCAATATTTTTATGTTCTTGTAGATGAGTTCTCAAGGTATACTTGGACCTTTTTCTTAACTCACAAAACTGAATTTTTCTCTCATTTTACCAAGTATGCTAGGATAGTAGAAAATCTTAGTGGTCTTAAAATTAAATCCTTAAGAAGTGAACATGGCCATGAGTTTGAAAATCAAGAATTTAAATCTTTTTTCTCACAAAATGGATATAGGCACAGCTTTTCTACCCCTAGGACCCCTCAACAAAATAGTGTGGTAGAAAGAAGAAATAGAACCCTGTAGAAAATTTCTTGAACTATGCTCAATGAATATGACCTACCAATTTCTTTTTGGGATAAATATATTAATATAGATTGTTACATGATAAATAAGTTCTTAATCAGACCTATCCTTAAGAAGACTTTTTGTGAGTTGTGGAATAATAGGAAACCCAAGTTAAATTATTTTAAAATGTTTTAATGTAAAGTTTATATTCTTAACACTAAATATAATCTAAATAAATTTGCCTCGAAAAGTGATGAAGGAATATTCCTTGGATATTCAACATCAAGAAAATATTATAGAGTCTTTAATAAAATAACCAAGTGTGTGGAGGAATATTTACATTTCAAGTTTGATGAAATAGATCCACATGAACCTAAGACCTCACTCGGGATTCTATAAGAGGATATTTCAAATCTGTACATTAATGATAAACCCGCAGACCATCCTATAAAAGAATTTGTTAAAACCTCTAGTTCTGGAAATTCTTTAGAATCTAGCCATAATGAACTAGAACCAAGTGATGAACCTGAAATAACCATCCCTAATTTTATTAGACAAACTAGAACTCTTAAAAACTATCCCTTAGATTATATAGTTAGAGATCCAGATAGGGGGACACAAACTATAGATTCCTTGAGAAATCAGGTTGAACATCAAGAATTATTATCACAAATTGAACCTAAAAATATCAATGATTCTATCAACGATGAAATTTGGGTAATGGTTATGTAAGAAGAACTTAATTAGTTGTGATAAATAAAGTCTGGAATCTTGTTGATATACCAAAAGATACCTTAACCATATGAACTAAATGAGTGTTTATGAATAAAGTGGATGAAGTGGGAAATATATTTAGAAAAAAATAAATATTGGTAGCACAAGGAAATAATCAAGAAGAGGGAATTGATTATGAGGATACCTTTTCACCATTAGCAAGGCTTGAAGCCATTAGAATTCTACTTTCCTAGGCAGTGCACTCAGATTTCAAACTTTATCAAATGGATGTTAAAAGTTCATTCTTAAATGGTTATATAATCAAGGATATTTTTGTTATACAACCCCTAGGTTTTAAAAATCCTCATTTTCCAAATCATGTTTTCAAATTATCTAAAGCTTTATATGGTTTGAAATAAGCTCCAATAGCTTGGTATAAAAGGTTAAGTAGCTTTCTTATTTTTAAAGGTTTTATAAAAGGAGTTGCAAATACAACTCTATTTATAAAAATAATTTCTAAAGAAGTTTTAATAGCACCAATATATGTAGATGATATTATCTTTGGATCTTCTAAAAATTATTTATGTAATGATTTTTCAAAAATGATGCAAAGTTATTTTAAAATGAGTTTGATAGATGGACTTAAATATTTTCTCAGATTTCAAATATTTCAAAACAAAGAAGGTATTATTATTGATCAAAGTAAATATACTAAAGATATTTTGAAAACATATGGTTCTGATAGCATTAAGAGTATTGAAACACCTATGAGTACTACATGCAAGCTGGATCTTGATGAAAGTGGGAAATATGTTGATCAAACTGCTAACAAAGGAATGATTGGGATTTTGTTGTACTTAACTGCTATTTTTCCAGACATTATGTTTAGTGTATGTGTGTGTGCAGGATTTCAAGAAAAACCAAAAGAGTCTCATTTAATTGTTGTTAAAGGATTTTTCAAATACCTAAAGTATACAACTAATTTAGGATTGTTCTACCTGAGAGGACAACCATTTGATTTGGTCAGTTATTTGGATGCTGACTTTGGTGAGTGTAAATTAGATAGAAAGAGCACTTCTAGAACATGTCACTTTTTGGGAAAGTCTCTAATTTCAGGGTGTAGTAAAAAATCAAAATTTGGTTACATTGTTAATTGTTGAGGCAGAGTACATTGTTGTTGGTAGTTTCATTGCACAAATTTTGTTGATGAAACACACTTTATTAGACTATGGATTTCAATTCAGACATATCCCTATAAATTGTGACAATAAAAGTGCTATTTACTTTTCTAAAAATCCAATTTCTCATTCCAGAACAAAACATATTGATGTAAGACATCACTTTTTGAGAGACTATTATCAAAAAGGTGATATAACTCTTGAGTTTATTGGGACTGTGCATCAACTTGCTAACATTTTCACCAAACCCTTAAACTCTAAGAGAATGAGCTACATCAAAAATGAACTATGAATGATAAATATATAAAGACTATTCGACCTTAACCCTTTATAAAGTTTTATTTTTTCTATAAAACTAATCAAGTAAAACTGATCTGTGAAACCGATTGATGACACAGATCAGTGAAACCGATTATTGAAATCGATCAAGTGAAACCGATTAGTGAAACTGATCCATTGAAACCAATCAGTGAGATCGATCAAGTGAAACCGATTAGTGAAACTAATCCATTGAAACTGATCCATGAAACCGGTATGGTGAAACCAAATAGTGAAACTAATCATGTGAAACTGATGAGTAAAAATGATTAGTTGAGATGATCACATGAAGTTGATAGTGTAATACCATTGGTATGAAACCGATACTGATAGGGTATTTTTAGTAAAATTTTTCATCTATTTTATTTTAAGTAAAATAAAATAGATTATTTGTTTCTTATTTTACCGTTATTCTATATTCTATGAAGTAAAATCCCTAAATGATAAAATTAATTTGATCCACACTTTGACATTTCACTACCCTCACTCTACCTTTCAAACCTCCGACCTTTTGACTCCCTCATTCAAACTTGAACCTTTATAATGGTGAGAATGAAGTGTGAAATGGAAGTACTGAGTGAATCTTTGTCAGATAAGCTTTTAAAGGTGAATCTAGTAGTTTTGTAGGATCTGGGAAGCCATGATTTAGAAGTCATGTGTTAACTGCTAAGAAGGAAGTGTCAGATGAGTGGCTGTTGTCGAGAAAATCTCTATTGCTGAAAGTGTTAGATTCTCAAGGGTATATCAGCTAGTTTGCAAACAATGACAGACCATTCTATCCTTAGCTGTTACATCAATTCTATCTCAATTATAAAGTTTCTTTGGAAGGATCCCTAGAGGCTTGGATGAAGTCAGTAGTAAAGGGAAAGTAAATCTCTTTTTCTTCAAAGGAGTGGTCTGAATGCTTAGAGATGACACATGAGGGCATATGTGATTATTAATAGGGTAATATTCCACCATCCTCATATTTGTTTTCATATGAAAATTCTTTAAAATAATTGACTAGGAATGAGGAGTCAAGAATAGAAACAGCTACAGAGTTAGATGGAGGGGCCAGACTGCTTTTCAAGTTCATCCAACTTTAAATTTTTTCAAGGGAGATTTTTCTTTTGTGAAGTATCAGGATGTTTACCTGATTTATTTATTGAAAAAATGGGATGAAATTGAATTTATGTGGATACCTTATGGGATATATTTCTGATATGATCAAACCATCCCTGAAGGAAACCTATTTATACTATCCAAGGATGATCTTAGTAATGTTGAAGAGGATAGAATGTGTAGAAGATGGAGATGAGATGATTATTGCATGTAGTGGATTATTCCTGAATAAAGACATCCGTAAGAGGATAAAGATATTTTGGAACCTGTGGAAGAGATGTTGGGTAGCTGATCACATAGTGATTCACTATTAAAATCCACCCTTACACTGATGTTTTAAACTGGTTTTGTAATGAATATTCCAAATATAATAATAAATTTCACTTTATTTTTTAATCAATGAATTAATTTTAATCACTGTTAAAATGGGAAATGTTACTTGTTTTTATTATTTCAATGTAGGAGGAGATGATTTGGAGGGCCCTTGGTGAAGTGGAATAAAAATGGGCCAAAATTGCATGGATCCATGATGACCTGTCCACTTTTGTTCATGTTTAGAAAATTATGTGAATCCAAATGGGCTCATATTTTGTGGTCTGGTCCAAACATTAATGGGATATATTTCATATTAAGGAACAGAAGCCTCATTCAGCCTCTATAATGCCCATCTGAACTGATCTATCCAAGGAATCAAATCTGCACAAAGGCAGATGTGGTGTTCTGTATTTTATCAATATCTTGAGATTTATGTGTCTAAAGGGTGACAAAATTTTGGAAGATACATTCATGAGGTGGTGATATAACTTTTTTATTTTCTCCAAATCGAGATAATGTTGTCTCAAGGTCCAAACAAGTGGTACAAGTAGGTTGAAGAAATTTGTGTGCCTTAAACCACCTTCCCACTTTGCCTATAAATTGGCACCTTGGGCACCCCATTTGGTAGTTCGAACCAGAGGCAAGGTGCTACCATTTTGGATTCCCAAAGAGGTATTTTCATCATTACTAGAAGTTCTGGAGGCTATGGGAAGTTCTACTTCAACATCTTCTTCTTCCTCCCCTCCCATGGATTTCTAAACCCCTTGTGATCACCAGGGAAGGAACGTGATGTAAATACCAAGTTTCATGTAACATCCCAAGTAAGTAATGAATAATAGATATTTTTATCTATGTCTATTAATGAATTATATAGTGTTTTAGAGGCTTAAAATGAGAATAAATCCAATCTTAAGCATGGAATACACTAATATTTTTAAAAGATTGTTTTACTGCCTTTTGATGGCAAACCATTTTTAAATAAAACTTTTGAAAATTTTATAAGATCTATTTGTCAAAATAAACTTATTATTTATGATTGGGACATTGAAATTTACTTTGGGTAAATTTTTGGTATTTTTCTGATAAAGTTCATTTTTTAATGAATAGTAAAAATGTTGTATTTTAATTCAAAACCTCTTTTTAATATAATTTATTTATATGATTATATTATCTTTTGAATTGGTTTTAAAGTTAAATTAGAATATATTTTTACCATTTAATCCAATAGTGGTCTTTGGAATTAATTTCACTTTGAAATTGAACTTAAACTAGTGTCAATCTATTGATACTTATTGTTTCATAAAAACATGCTATTTGCTCTGACAGCGGGAATTAATTATTAAATTAATTAATGTAACTTATATTTTTTGAATTTTTTAAAATAGACATCATTTTTGAATTCGGAATATCAAATATAGCTTAGGGTGAAGTTTTGGTATTTTTCTGAAAAACTTCAATTTTTAATGAATAGTGAAACCACTAAGTGGTACTTAAAAAACTGATTTTTCGTTTAAATGAAATTTTACCACCTATGTGTTTTGAATTTAAAAAATCTGACATACATGGTTGTAATTAATAATTAAAATTTGGTTCAATGGGATTAAAATAATTTTTTGTTGAATAGTAACTTTTTAGTTTATTAATCGCGGTTAGAGGTAATTAGTGTGATTTAAGGTAAGAATATTGTTTTAATAATATGAAATGAACTTGACACATGTCCTTCCCTTATTGGATGTGTCATGACAGACCAATAAAATCCATGGGTCAACTTGGGGACCCCATGGAGCCACTTTGGAAGGAAAATGACATTAATATCTTTTTATTTAATGTTAAAGTAAAAATGACACAAACATGAGTTGTTTTACTAAAACAATTTTTAGATGTGGTTATACAAGTCATATTTTTGACTATAAATATTCATTGGAAAGCTAAAAATATTTCCTACATCATAGTATTTATTTATAATTTTTATACATTATATAAATTAAATTATTTATGATATCATGATGATGTAGCGATTACCTCATTATTTAACGATTTAAATAAAATGAAAAGATAATGTAACATCTAAGACCTAAACTTGTCAAAAACCTATTGGATGGGTATATTTCGAACCCTTATCACCATATCCTAGAATTATATAAATTTGGGACCTTTTAAATCCGAAACTCATTTTAAAATAATGTAACATTTCTTTACTTTCCAAGAGTGCCCCTCCTCTCCTCTTATAAAAGGCCCCCACCACTATCACCTTACCAACACCTCTCAAACCTTTGGTTAGGCCAAGATCTGCCCATTTTGTCTCTCAAAATCTCTATATTACTTCTAGAAGCCTCACTTTGGGCATAAGTCTTCCCAAGGAATGCTTTGAGCTCAAATCAAAAAGAGTTACCCGTTTTAAAGGTAGTGTTTTCTCTTGTGTTCTTATGTTTTATTTTGCTTCTACAACCCCATAACTCTTTTTATTCATTTCTTTTGTAACAACACCAGTATATTCAATATACTAGGATGTTGTTATAAGAAGGATTCGAGCTACACTTACACACACCTACATCTAATGGTTAAAGAACATACTGTTTCTGTGGATGGCGAATTTCTACCTCAAGAAACGATGATTGTTCAATATTCTTTTAACACCTTCAAAGGTAGCCATTAAGATGTCACTATATTTATATATGATATATAATATGTTTATGTTTTCCTTAATCTTCTGTATTTTTCATTTATTTCATACCTTTATGGTTTCCATTATGGGTAAACATGATATCTTCATTTTAGGAAGTGTGGACTACCGCCCCCTCAAAGTGATTTGATTCGTTAATACCATATGTGGGATGTATAAAGGATGGAATTAATGATATTATATATGATATTATACTGGAATTATAATATACCTTTATATCATTATTATTCCATTCCATAAAATACAAAATAGAAATGAAAGTAGCGTTCATGCGTACGTACGGCTTACCGTCTCCATGAATGGTGCATTTCATTTATTACCTCTAAACGTTATGTAATATTATAAATGCATGTATATACTAGATATATATGATATATATGATATCTAAATCATGATTATAACTCTGGATATAATGGATACATGAACAACTTGTGATTATAAAGAGTTTATATTTGACTCAATTACCAATGATCGTTAAAACGACCGTTATTAACTTAAATAATTACATAGTGTTCATGACATGGTAATAAGTGATATAAAAGGAATAATGAACTTGAAAAAGGTTCTCAAGCAAGTAGAAATTAACTCAATTTTATTATTCAGGACGTTAAAGAATGACCGAGTCAAGTCAGACCCGAGGTATGGGACTTCGTCTCAATCTCCTTTCATTGAGGCATATTATGTTTTATACACAACTTTATTTTATACGGTGTATAAACCCCTTTGACTTTTACATTTACTCAAAAGGAATATTTTCATATGAAGCGTTTACTAAATGACAAAATGGAATGTTTTGTTTTTGTCGTACGTATGCGGCGACAACGACTTCTCCGCCGCTGTGACCATTATTTTAGTTTCGGCTTCCTCTACAAGCCATACCTTTTTTTAAGAAAAATAAATATCATGTTTTACTTTTCTTTTATTTTGGTATTGAAAATGGTTTTCATAATTTTTTTATTATATCAATGTGTTGTATTGATATCTTGTGATTGAAATGTGGAAATTTTATGTTTCCTTTATGTATGTTTTATGTGATATGATTATGTTATGGTTCTTTGGCATTATTATGAAGACGGGTGGTTCCGTGACAAACTAAGGGCGGGTGAGCCCGATATAGCTCTCCAATTCATTGGGTAACGCGAAGGGGTTAAACGTTAAGGTTTCTTCGAATAGATTTAGGGAATATACTGTGATGGGTATTCCAAACGTAACCAAGAGGGTTACTCCCTACGTAAGAATGTTATGAATGCCTCAAGATACCTTTATGTCTTATGATTTCTATGATTTATTCATGATTTTATGAGGTATGTTAAAGTGATTATGTTTTATGAGTAGATTATGATTTCATTGATTCTTATGTATACATGTAATCATGTTTCCTTTCCATATTTTAATATCCCTTACTGAGCTTTTTATGCTCATCCCAAGTTTTTGAAATGTTTCTCACAGGTCAAGGGAAGGGTACAAGATATGATGATAGTGTTAAGGAAGTGTCAAGAAAGAATCCATGTTTTATTTTAAATATGTTTCCGTTGATGGGAAAAATGAATACTATCTTTTATTGTAACCACTTTGTTTAAATGTGGGTTATAATGCATGTTTTATGATCTAATTCTCTAAAACTCTAAACCTGAAAAGATCTTCAAGGTGTATTATTGAAATATCTCAATATTAAGTAATATTTAAGGATGGGGCCTTATAGATGGTATCAGAGGTCGGTTTAGATAACTTTAGGAGTTAGAATTTTATTTAATGATTATCCAAAATTATTTTTTTATGGTCAAATTGAAATGATATAGCATTTGAAGATTACCATGTTGCTTCTCCTAAGATATTTCTGTGTTAAGAATGTTTTTTCATAGAGGAAACAAAATAGATTTTCTGGGAAGGCATACAGAGGGAAATGACCTTTCAAATTAGTATCCTGAGATGGTCAGAATTAGAACTAAACAGTTTGTTGCAGTGATGGATCAATTGACTCAGGTGCAAAAAGTTGGTTGTTTTTATTGATGATATTTTGGTGTTTTCTAAAAGTAAATAGGAGCATGAAAGACATTTAAGGGTTATTTTTCAAACCTTAAAAGAAAATAAATTGTATGGGAAATTCAGCAAGTGTGAGTTTTGGTTGCAAGAAATTTCTTTCCTTGGTTATATTTTTTTTAAAGATGGGATAACTATTGATCCTGCAAAAAACAAATGTTGTTGAAGCATGGACAAGACCCACAAATGTAACCGAGATCCGTAGTTTTCTTGGTTTGGAAAGTTACTACCGAAGGTTTGTTGAAAATTTTTCACCGTTATCTAGTCCAATGACTAAGCTAACTCTGAAGGGTGTTAAGTTTATCTAGAAAAAAGAATGTGATGATTATTTTGAGGAGTTGAAAAGAAGATTGGTGAATGCTCCAGTTTTGGCACTTCCTTATAGGAATGGGGAGTTTGTTATCTACAGTGATGCTTCATTGAAAGGACTTGGTTGCGTGTTAATGCAGAATGATCAAGTAATTGCTTATGCTTCACGACAGTTGAAAACTCATGAGGTAAATTTCCTTACACATGATTTGGATTTAGCTGATGTTGTTTTTGCTTTAAAAATTTGGAGGCATCATTTTTATGGAGTAAAGTGTGAAATATATACTGATCACAAAAGTTTAAAGTATATATTCACTCCAAAATAATTGAACATGAGACAGAGGAGATGGCTGGAATTAATCAAGGATTATGATTGTACAATTCATTACCATCCGGGAAAATCAAATAAAGTGGTTGATGCTTTGAGTCGAAAAAGTAATGCTTCATTAACAATGTTGTGTTTGGAACGTGATCCTTTGGTTAAGGATTTGATGAACTTTGGCATAGAAGTTGTTGGTTCAAGATGTCCTTCTGTTTTGTTTCAGGTATCAGTGAAATCTTCTCTATCAGACAGAATTAAGCAAGCACAGAAGCAAGATAGCGAGTTGCAGAAAAAGGTAGAGCTGGTTTAGAAGGGTAAGTTTCCTGAATTCAACATTGATAATGATTTTGTTTTGAGATTTGGGAAGAGATTGTGTGTGCCTTGTGATTCACAGTTGAAGAGAGAGTTGTTATGTGAATCTCATAGTTATCCGTTTTCAGTTCATCCTGGTAGTACTAATATGTACAGAGATCTGCGGGAGTATTACTGGTGGGATGGAATGAAAAGAGATATTTCTAATTTTACAGTGAAGTGTTTGACTTGTCAACAGGTTAAAGAAGAGAGGAAGTTACCAAAAGGGATGCTTCAGCCTTTACCAGTGCCAGAGTGGAAATGGGAAAATATATCCATGGACTTCGTTGTGGGATTGCCGAAGACACCTCGAGGTAATAATGCAATCTGGGTTATTGTTGATCGCTTGACTAAATCTGCTCATTTCCTTTCTATACGAGAAACTTTTTCCCTAGATCAACTTTCCCATTTGTATCTTAAAGAGATAGTCAGGTTAAATAGAGTTCCTCTCTCCATTGTATCTAATCATGATCCCAAGTTTACTTCTAACTTTTGGAAAGGACTTCAGAAATCATTGGGTACTGAATTAAATTTTAGTACAGCTTTTTATCCTCAATCAGATGGGCAGTCAGAATGAACAATTCAGACTTTGGAGGATATGCTACGTGCTTGTTCGATGGATTATCAGGGAATTTGGGACCAACATCTTTCTTTGGTTGAGTTTTCTTATAATAACAGTTTTCATTCCAGTATACAGATGGCACCATTTGAGGCATTATATGGGAAGCGGTGTCGAAATCCAACTTTTTGGGATGAAGTGGGTGAAAGGAAGTTGATGGGACCGGAATTGGTATAAGAGTTGGCAGAAAAAGTTCAGTTGATTCAGAAACACATGAGAATAGCAGAGAGCAGGTAGAAGAGTTATGCGGATAACTGGAGGAAGCATCTATCTTTCGAGGTAGGTGATCAGGTTTTTCTCAAAGTCTCACCATGGAAAAGTGTGATGCGATTTGGTAAGAAAGGAAAGATGAGTCCAAGGTTCATTGGACCATATGAAATTCTGGAGAGAGTTTGATCAGTTTCTTACCGAGTGGCTTTACCTCTGAGTTAATCTCAGGTACACAATGTTTTTCATGTTTCAATGTTAAGGAAGTATATGCCAGATCCATCTCATGTTTTGAGTCTAGAGGTAGTTCAGCTGGAAGAGAACCTATCTTATGAGGAACAACCGGTCCAGATTCTTGACCACAGGGATCAAGTGTTATGGAATAAGGTGATTCATCAGGTAAAGGTTTTGTGGAAAAACCACATGATTGAAGAGGCAACATGGGAATCTGAAAATGCAATGAGGGTTAAATACCCCCACTTATTCGATAAGTAAATAAATTGCGGGGACGCAATTTTCTAAAGGGGGGAAGGATGTAACATCCCAAGTAAGTAATGAATAATATATATTTTTTATCTATGTCTATTAATGAATTAGATAGTGTTTTAGAGGCATAAAATGAGAATAAATCCAATCATAAGCATGGAATACACTAATATTTTTAAAAGATTGTTTTACTGCCTTTTGATGGAAAACCATTTTTAAATCAAACTTTTGACAATTTTATATGCTCTATTTGTCGAAATAAACTTATTCTTTATGATTTGGACATTGAAATTTACTTTGGGTAAATTTTTGGTATTTTTTCGATAAAGTTCATTTTTTAATGAATAGTGAAAATGTTGTATTTTAATTCAAAACCTCTTTTTAATATAATTTATTTATATGATTAGATTATCTTTTGAATAGGTTTTAAAGTTAAATTAGAATATATTTTTACCATTTAATACAATATTGGTTGCTGGAATTAATTTCACTTTGAAATTGAACTTAAACTAGTGTCAATCTTTTGATACTTATTGCTTCATAAAAACACGCTATTTGCTCTAACAGCGGGAATTAATTATTAAATTAATTAATTTAACTTATATGTTTTGAAATTTCTAAAATAGAAGTCATTTTTGAATTCGGAATATCAAATATAGATTAGAGTGAAGTTTTGGTATTTTTCTGAAAAACTTCAATTTTTGATGAATAGTGAAACCACTAAGTGGTACTTAAAAAACTAATTTTTCGTTTAAATGAAATTTTACCACCTCTGTGTTTTGAATTTCAAAAATCAGACATACATGGTTTTCATTAAGAAGTAAAATTTTGTTCAATGGGATTAAAATAATTTTTTGGTGAATAGTAACTTTTAAGTTTATTAATCGCGATTAGAGGTAATTAGTGTAATTTAAGGTAAGAATAATGTTTTAATAATATGAAATGAACTTGACACATGTCCTACCCTTATTGGATGTGTCATGGCCGACCAAGACAATCCATGGGTCAACTTGGGGACCCCATGGAGCCACTTTGGAAGGAAAATGACATTAATATCTTTTTATTTAATGTTAAAGTAAAAATGACACAAACATGAGTTGTTTTACTAAAACAATTTTTACATGGGGTTATACAAGTCATATTTTTAACTACAAATATTCATTGGAAATCTAAAAATATTTCATACATCATAGTATTTTTTTATAATTTTTAGACATTAAATAAATTAAATTATTTATGACATAATGATGATGCAGCGATTACCTCATTATTTAACGATTTAAATAAAATGAAAAGATCATATAAAATCTAAGACCTACACATGTCAAAAACCTATTTGATCGGTGGATTTAGAACTCTTATCACCTTATCCTAAAAATATATAATTTTGGGACCTTTTAAATCCGAAAAGCATTTTATAATAAAGTAACCTTTTATAACTTTCCAAGAGTGCCCCTCCTCTCCTCTTATAAAAGGCCCCCACATCTACCACCTTACCCACACCTCTCAAGCCTTTGGCTCGGCCAACCCCTGCCCATTTTGTCTCTCCACATCCCTCTCTTACTTCTAGAAGCCTCACTTTGGGCAGAAGTCTTCCCAAGGAAGCCTTTGAGCTCAAATCAAAAAGAGTTACCCTTTTTAAAGGTAGTGTTTTCTCTTGTGTTCTTATGTTTTATTTTGCTTCTCCAACCCCCTAAAATATTTTTATTCATTTCTTTTGTAACAACACCAGTATCTTCCATATACTAGGATGTTGTTATAAGAAGGATTCGAGCTACACTTACACACACCTATATCTAATGGTTAAAGAACATACTGTTTTCGTGGATGGCGAATTTCTGTCTCACGAAACGATGATTGTTCAATATTATTTTAACACCTTAAAAGGTGGCCATTAAGATGTCACTATATTTATATATGATATATAATATGTTTACGTTTTTATTAAGCTTCTATATTTTTCATTTATGTCATATCTTTATGGTTTCCATTATGGGTAAACGTGATATCTTCATTTTAGGAAGTGCGGACTACCGCCCCCTCAAAGTGATTTGATTCGTTAATACCATATGTGGGACATATAAAGGATGGAATTAATGATATTATATATGATATTATACTGGATTATAATATACCTTTATATCATTATGATTCCATTCCATAAAATATGAAATATAAATGAAAGTAGCATTCATGCGTACGTACGGCTTACCGTCTCCATGAACGGTGCATTTCATTTCTTACCTCTAAACGTTATGTAATATTATAAATGCATGTATATACTAGATATATATGATATATATGATATCTAAATCATGATTATAACTCTGGATATAATGGATACATGAACAAATTGTAATTATAAAGAGTTTATTTTTGACTCAATTACCAATGATCATTAAAACGACCGTTATTAACTTAAATAATTACATAGTGTTCATGACATGGTAATAAGTGATATAAAAGTAATAATGAACTTGAAAAAGGTTCTTAAGCAAGTATAAATTAACTCAAGTTTATTATTTAGGACGTTAAAGAACGACTGAGTCAAGTCGGACCCGAGGTATGGGACTTCGTCTCAATCTCCTTTCATTGAGGCATATTATGTTTTATACACAACTTTATTTTATACGGTGTATAAACCCCTTTGACTTTTAATTTTAATCAAAATGAATCTTTTCATACGAAGCATTTACTAAATGAAAAAAGGGAATGTTTTGTTTTTGTCGTACGTATGCGGCGACAATGACTTCTCCGCCACCGTGACCATTATTTTAGTTTCGGCTTCCTCTACAAGCCATACCTTTTTTAAAAAGAAAAATAAATACCATGTTTTACTTTTATTTTATTTTGGTATTGAAAATGGTTTTCATAATGTTTTTATTATATCAATGTGTTGTATTGATATCTTGTGATTGAAATGTGGAAATGTTATGTTTCCTTTATGTATGTTTTATGTGATATGATTATGTTATGGTTCTTGGGCATTATTATGAAGACGGGTGGTTCCGTGACAAACTAAGGGCAGGTGAGCCCGATATAGCTCTCTAATGCATTGGGTAACGCGAAGGGGTTAAACGTTAAGGTTTCTCCGAAGAGATTTAGGGAATATAATGTGATGGGTATTCCAAACGTAACCAAGAGGGTTACTCCCTACGTAAGAATGTTATGAATGCCTCAAGATACCTTTATGTCTTATGATTTCTATGATTTATTCATGATTTGATGAGGTATGTTAAAGTGCTTATGTTTTATGAGTATATTATTATTTCATTGATTATTATGTATAAATGTACTCATGATTCCTTTCCATATTTTTATATCCATTACTGAGCTTTTTATGCTCATCCCAAGTTTTTGAAATGTTTCTCATAGGTCAAGGGAAGGGTACAAGATATGATGATAGTGTCAAGGAAGTGTCAAGAAAGAATCCATGTTTTATTTTAAATATGTTTCCATTGATGGGAAAAATGAATACTATCTTTTATTGTAACCACTTTGTTTAAATGTGGGATGTAATGCATGTTTTATGATATAATTCTCTAAAACTCTAAACCTGAAAAGATCCTCAAGGTGTATTCTTGAAATATCTCAAGATTAAGTAATATTTAAGGCTAGGGCCTTATATTTCATGTTTTTAATATTTTAATGATCTTTTTAATTCTAGATTTTTGTGTTGTTTTTCATCTTCCTATATTCATATTTTATTGATTTATGTACTAGTATGTCATGCTCAACTCATATGATAATGTTTGGGGGTACCCATTCATGTGATGTTTCACACACTGTTCACCACTTCCTTTTCCCCCTTTCAATTGTGGTGTTTGTGTGGTTCATATTGGTCAATTTAAATCACATAAGCACTGTCAAGTTCATGTAAATTTATGTCATCGTATCACAATTAAATAACATAGAAATCTGGACAGCACATCAAGTTCTTCGTGTGTTGCCTTGGTGGGCTTCGTTTATGATGTCAAACACAAATCACCCAATCATTGGTGGTGTCCAAAGAATCATTGTGTGTTTCCAACTGAACCCTAGGATGTATCCTAGTATAAACTTAGTATATCAGCAACCCAATATCATAAAGTAATGAAGGTTTAACATCATGAGAGTACCCCGGGTTGATCACACTTAGTTAATCTTGTTCATTTCTACTTTGTTTTATCGCTTTCATTTTCTATTTTCATCTTTAATCATCAAACCCCCAAGTTTTAAAAAACCACATTCCACTTCTAATTTCATAATCAAAATCCTATTTTTAAATTATTTATCTAAGGATCCATTGAGAGACGACCTAGGGTTGCTGCTATACTGCAGAAATTCTATTCAAAATTAAACAACTAATTTGACGCGCTCGACAACGCGGTGAAATTTTGGTGTCATTGCCAGGGATCCAAGATCATTTCACTTCATTATTTCATTTTATTTATTTATTTTACTTCTTAATTAGTACTCCTTTCAATACCCCACCCTCATTTGATTGTTTTTGTTTTGGGTTTTTTCTTTATTTTTGGTTGTTTTTTTGTGTTCTTTCTCTCTCTCTCTCTCTCTCTTATTCTCCATATCTCTCTCTATAATTCTATATTATAACATTATATTCTCTTTTCACCATTATTAAGTTATTTTATCCATATTCAATAAAAAAAGTTCACAACTTATTTGCATGACCCGATCTGGTAAAGAAACAATACTTGAATTTGACCCTGAAATTGAAAAGTCACTTCACACACAAATCAAGGCATCTAGAGAAGGACAATCCAGTAACATTGAGGGACCAATTTTGGAACCTCAAGTGTTCATAAACCATTAAAAATTTGAACCCAATATTATCCAAGAAAACATGGCTGCAAATAATAGAACCTTAAAAGAACTTATCGCCCCAGATGTGGAGTACCAACCTACGTACATCCAATATCCCGAGGAAGTAGCCAACTTTGAGCTGAGATCAAGCATCTTCCACCTACTTCCCAAATTTCATGGTCTTCCTGGTGAGGACCCTCACAAACATCTCAAAGGGTTTCATATATTCTTCTCCACCATGAAACCCCAAAATGTGTCTGAGGACCTAATTAAGTTTAGGGCCTTCCCTTTCTCCCTTGATGGTGTATCCAAAGATTAGATATATTATTTGCCTACCAATATTGGGGGCTAGAATGACCTTAAAAGACTCTTTTTAGAGAAGTTCTTCCCTGCCTCCTGAACTACATCAATTAGGAAAGAAATATTTGGAATTAGGTAATCACAAGGAGAGACCCTTCATGAATATTGGGAGAGATTCAAAAGACTTTTCTCAAGCTGCCCCCACCACCAAATTAGTGAACAACTGTTAATCTAATACTTCTATGAGGGACTTGTCCCCATGGATCGTGGAATTATAGATTTTGCATTTGGTGGTTCCCTAGTTGATAAAACTCCTTCTTACGCTCGCGAATTAATAGCCAACATGGCTCAAAATGCACAACAATTTGGTACACAAGAAATTGCACCAACCTGAGGAATCCATAAGGTAGGTCATTCATCCCTAGAACAAAAGTTAGATAATAAACTTGATGAGATTAATACCCTTCTAAGGCAATTATCTCAAGCCCAAGGTAACTCATAATATCCTCCTATTCCATTACATTGTGGTATTTGTTATGAAAATACTCATTTTTATGACCAGTTCCCACAACTTCTAGATTCACTTAAGTCTTGTGTAGTCGTGTTCTCAGGGCGTCCATTTCAACAAGCACCTCCCTTCAATCAGGAACAATTTAGGCCAAATCCAAACCATGTGTGGCAAACACAACCCTAGTACCAACAAGGAGGAAACTCAATCTACCCCAAGCAGAATTGGTATCCACAAGGCCAAGGTATGAAACCTTCTTATCCTTCAAATTCTCAAAACAATCATCCTCATCCTCCCAAATCTGAACCAAGCCTCGAGGATATGATGAAACAAATGGAAACCCAGAACCTCCAGTTCCAACAGACCACACAATAGGCAATTCAAGACCTATGAACTCAAGTGGGACAATTGGAGAACACCATCAGTGAGCCTAAGATTCAAGGTTCTGGACAACTACCATCCCAACCCATTTACAATCTGAAGGAAAAAGGTAATTTATGTGAAATTACACTTCGTAGTGGTAAATAAGTTTCTCCTTCTACTGATTCTATGCAACAAGTATGCCCCCCTCTTAGAAAAAACTCTTTCTCCACCCATAAAAGATTCCAATGAAGAAAAAAAATAAAAAGGGAAATCAAATTATCATTATATATTCCCATGAACAATCCACTCCTCTTACTTTCCCTCAAAGACTCTCTAAATCTAAGAAAAACTTTTATAATGAGATTGACAATGAAATAATGGATACATTTAAAAAAGTTCAAGTTAATATTCCATTGTTGGATGCGGTCAAGAAAATTCCCCGTTATGCCAAATTTCTTAAAGAAATTTGCACCCATAGAAAAGGTTGAAGGGGAATAAGAGAGTCAATGTGGGTAGGAATGTCTCGGCCTTGATTCAACTAGCAATTCCAACCAAATTCAAGGATCCAGGCACATTCAAAATATTGTGTACCATAGGGGAGACTTTCTTTTCTGATTCTATGGTAGATTTAGGTTCTTCCATTAATATAATGCCTCACTCCGTGTATACTTATTTATAGTTTGGAGAGTTTCAACCAACGGGAATTGTCATACAACTTTCCAACCAAAGTACTATGCATCCAATAGAAGTGATTGAGGATGTCCTTGTAAGAGTGAAGAATCTCATCTTCCCTGCTAATTTCTACATTCTTGATATGGAAGATACCCAAACCCAAGGACATGCTTCTCTCATAATTGGGAGTTAATTCCTCAAAATAGAAAATACAATCATCAATGTTAACAATGGTATGTTGTCCATGGAATTCGGAGGAGAAAAGGTCAGTTTTAACATCCTTGAGGCTATGAAACACCCTGTTGAAGAGCACTCCACTCTTCCGGTCTATTCGATGGAAGTTCTCTCAAACAATTCACACACACACAATTCTCTCCTCAACCCAAATTATGATTCATTTTCCCTTTCTTCACCCTTGGATGATTTGAGTTTTGAGTCATGTTCTGAGTGTTGTGTGGGTTCTAAAAAGTGTAAATTTTGTACTTTAATTGATGAGTGTGTTCATTCTGAGGTACCCATGACCATTTATGATTCTGAAAATCTCATTTCAATAGATTCTCTATCTTTAGAGAATAAACATGAGCATATAGACATTTTTATGTACCTCACTCCCCCTAAATCCCCTCCCTCTGTCCAAAAACCCTCGGTGTTGGAATTAAAACCACTTCTATCTAATTTAAAATATTCCTATCTTGAGGGTATTGAACAATTGCCCATCATTATTCCCAATAACCTCTCTCAACAGCAGGAATCAAAACTGCTTGATCTTCAGAGAGAGTGTAAAAAGGAAATAGTATGGACATTGGCTGATATTCCTGGGATTATCCCATCTATTTGTATGCACCAAATAATTTTGGATGATGAGGCTAATATCGTAAGACAATCTCAACTCCGGTTGAATCCCACTCTCCCTGAAGTGGTAAAATTGGAAGTTAGTAAATTACTTGCTATGGGGATAATTTATACTATATCTGATAGTAAATGGGTTATCCTAGTGAAAATTGTGCCTAAAAAATAGGAATAACAGTTGTGTCAAATGAAAGGAATGAATTGGTTCCAACACATGTGCAAAACAGTTGGCGAGTCTATATTGACTACCATGGACTAAATCAAGCCACGCAGAAGGAACACTTTCCTTTACCTCTTATTGACCAAATGTTAGAACGATTGGATGGTAAGTCCCATTATTGTTTCCTTGATGGATATTCGGGTTATTTCCAAATCCATATATCCCCCAAGGATCAAGAAAAGACAACATTAACTTGTCTAATCGACACATTTTCATACAAAAGGATGCCATTTGGTCTATGTGATGCTCCTGGTACTTTTTAGCGATGTATGTTGAATATTTTTTCTGAGTACCTTGAGAGTTGTATGGAAGTCTTTATGGATGATTTCACAGTATATGGTTTTTCTTTTGAAGATTGTTTGGAACACCTAAGTTCTGTCCTCCTCCACTGCATTGAAAAAATATTTTTTTTAATTATGAGAAATGTCATTTCATGGTTAAGAGAGGGATGGTTCATGGGCATGTTATTTCAAAAGAAGTAATTCAATTGTACAAATCAAAAATTGAATTAATTTCAACCCTTCTATATCCAAAATGTGTTCGTGAGGTGTGATCTTTCTTGGTTCATGCTGGTTTTTACCACCGATTCATTAAATACTTTAGTAAGATTTCACTTCCCTTGTCCTAGTTATTACAAAAGGATTCTGAGTTTTTGTTTGATAAAAATTGGGAGGATTCATTAAATTCACTAAAAAGGAGTCTCACATCACCTACCATCATCCAACCTCCAAGGTGGGATCTCCCCTTCGAACTTATGTGTGATGCCTCTAACTTTGCAGTTGGGGTAGTTTTATCACAAAGGGTTGAGAAGCCTCCTCATGTCATTGTGTATGCCTCACGTACCCTTGACCCTACCCAGAAAGACTACACAACCACTAAAAAAGAAATTCTTTCTATTGTGTTTTCCTTGGAAAAATTCTATTCATATCTTATCGGGTCAAAAATCATTGTCTTTTCTGATATTGCTGCCCTTCGTTTCCTCAAAAGAAACCTAAAGCTAAGCCCCACCTCATTCGGTGGATGCTCCTCCTCCATGAGTTTGACCTTGAGATTAGAGATAAGAGAGGAGTGGAAAATGTGGTAACTGACCACATTAGTAGGATTTCCCTACAATTGGACCATAATGTTGACTCACCCCTCCCCATTGGATAATTATTCCCTCATGAGACCCTTTGTGATGTTGTGGACATTACCCCCTGGTATGCCGACATTGTGAATTTTCTAGCAATATCCAGGGTCCCCACTGATTTTAGCCCTTTACAATTCCAAAGACTTAAGCATGATTCCTGGTGGTACATTTGGGATGACCCATACTTGTGGAGAATTTGTAGTTACCAAGTAGTTCATCAGTGTGTCCCTGGCCATGATTTCACCTCTATTTTGACCTTCTTCCACACCTTGGCATGTGGGGGCCACTTTGGCTCTCAACGTACAGCTCAAAAGGTTCTTGACTCAGGACTTTATTGGCCAACATTTTATAGGGATGCCCATATATTTTTCAATTCATGTAGTCATTGTCAATTCATAGGGAATATCTCCAAGAGGAATGAAATGCCCCAACAACCCATGTTATTCTGTGAAATTTTTGATGCATGGGGCATTGACTTCATGGGGACTTTTCCAAATTCATTTGGATTTTTATAAATTTTATTGTTTTTTGACTATGTATCTAAATGGGTGGAAGTAAAGACCACTAGGACCGATGACTCTCATGTGGTTATTGATTTTTTGAGGTCTCAGGTTTTTAGTAGGTTTGGTTTACCGAGATTCATCATTACTGATCAGGGTTCACATTTTTTCAATCACAACATGAAAATTTTGCTTCGTAAGTATGGGGTTGATCATAAAGTCTCCACTGCATATCACCCCCAAACTAACAGATAATCAGAAATCTCAAATTGAGAAGTTAAACAAATATTGGAAAAAATGATACAACCCAATAGGAAAGATTGGAGTTTGCACTTGGATGATGCAAATTGGGCATACCGTACAGCTTTTAAAACCCCAATTGGAATGTCACCATATAGAATTGTTTTTTGAAAGGTTTTTCACCTCCCGGTGGAGGTAGAAAATCGTGCATATTGGGTTGTAAAACAATGTAATATGAATCTTTCAGATGCAGGTGAGCATAGGAAGCTGTAGATTCAAGAGTTGGAAGAAATTAGATGTGATGCATATGAGAACTCCCAGATCTATAAAGAGAAAACAGAGGTGGTCCATGATATCATAATTCATCAATGGAAGTTCCATATTGGTCAGAAGGTCCTCATTTACAATTCTAGGATAAAGCTCCACCCAGGTAAGCTTCGTTCCTGATGGCTCAGGCCTTATATTGTTACTAATGTTTACCCATTTGGTGCAATACAGATTTTGCATGAGCAGAGTAGACGAAGTATTACCATCAATGGGCAGCGACATAAACACGTCTATGAGGATTTCCCCAAGAATCTAGTAGAGGAAATCCACCTTCTAGACGAAAAATACCAGTAAAACACACCAGGTTTTATCCTTCCTTCATACATTCTCAATTATTTCAGTGAAGACACTGCGCATTCTAAGTGTGTGGGGGTGGATATATTCCCGGGTTCATTAGGATTTCCATTTTCTTCCTTCTTTCTTCTCTTTCTCACCTTCTTTATGGTATTTTCATTTTTCCCCATAAAAAATTCCAAAGTTCCATGATTTGGTTACCATAAGGGGGGAAAGTAAAAATACTATAAGGAAGGCGAAAAAGACTCTCAGGGAGTGATTTTTAGTGAATTGGTTTTCTATCAATGATATAAATAGTTGTATCTATGTGAAAACTTTGACATGATTGATTCCCCTTGTGTGAGTAGTTTTTAGAAAAACTGTGTCACTAATATCTCTACACATTTTTTCACCAAACCACAAAGTGTGAATATTTATTACTTACTAGAAGGTAAATATAATTTATGTTAATATTTTTCAGCTTAAAATGATATTTACATTTTTTTCCTTATCTGATCTGTTTCATTACTATGCTGGATTGACCTATGCATTTGTACCTAAAATTCGATTATTTCACACCCTAAAAAACAATTTTGGGTTGTGTCTTGGGCAGGTCAAAAACCACTCCTCCTCAACCTTTGATCTTGTTGTAACTATTACAATTAGTGACATGAGGACATCAAATAAGGGTTGAGAGATGAGTGTGAGATTTTATCTAAATGCAACTTATGAAAAAAAAAATGAGGGGAGTGATGAAATGTGCAACATATGGGGATATCTAGGTCGAGAGCTTATGGTTTGACTTTTGGGAATGCTTATGTGAGTGGGTCTTGAAATATGATTGCAAAGGATGTAGGACAGGTTCGGTGGACAAAATCTATGAAGCTGAATAATGTTAAAATAACCTATATTTATTGGATATAAGTGGAAATAATATCATGGAATGGTCTTCACACACACAAATGTAGATTTAGTGGCATGGTTAACTCTTAGATTCCTTGATCAATTTGGTATCATGAATCTCTTTGAATTTCATTATGATATGATTTATGAGACATATTTTTCCATTTTCACTAGGAAGAACTCATTGGCCTAGTTTGTGCATTGATCACATTACTTTAATTTATACATGCATCATTTTGTTTTTTTTTCATATGTTTCTTTTCCCAGGAGTGCAAATGTTTAGGTTTGGGGGTGTGATCACACAGCGATTCACTATTCAAATCCACCATTACACTGCTATTTTAAACTGGTTTTGTAATGAATATTCCAAATATAATAATAAATTGAAATTTATGTTTTAATCAATGAATTAATGTTAATCACTATTAAAATGGGAAATGTTACTTGTTTTTATTATTTCAATGTAAGAGGAGATGATTTGGAGGGCCCTTGATGAAGTGGAAGAAAAATGGGCCAAATTGCATGGATCCATGAAGACCTATCCACAGTTATTCCTGTTTAGAAAATTAATTGCATCCAAATGGGATCATATTTTGTGGTCTGGTCTAAAATTTAATGGGATACATTTCATATTAAGGAACCTAAGCCTCATTGGGCCTCTACAATGCCCATCCGAACTAATCTGTCCAAGGAATCAAATATGCACAAAGTCAGATGCGGTGTTCTGTATTTTATCAATATCTAGAGTTGTATGTGTCCAAAGGGTTCCAAACATTTTTTTGAGACAGTCAAGAGGTGGGGATACAACTTTTTTATTTTCTCCAAAGTGAGATAATGTTGTTTAGAGGCCAAAACAAGTGGTATAGGTGGGCTAAAGAAATATGTGATCCTTAAACCACCTTCCCACTTTGCCTATAAATTGGAACCTTGGGAACCCCATTTGGTATTTCAAACCAGAGGCAAGGTGCTGCCATTTTGGAGTCCCAAAGAGGTATTTTCATCATCACTAGAAGTTTTGGAGGCTATCAGAAGTTCTTCTTCAACATCTTCTTCTTCCTCCCCTCCCATGGATTTCTAAACCCCTTGTGATCACCTGGGGAGGAACGTGATGTAAATCCCAAGCTTCGTGTTTGTAATATTTGAATGATCTTTTTAATTCCAGGTTGTTGTGTTGTTTTTCATCATCCTTTATTCATATTTTATTGAGTTATGTACTGGTATGTCATGCTCAACTCATATGATCATGTTTGGGGGTACCCATTCATGTGATGTTTCACACATCATTCACCACTTTTGTTGGTCAGAGTGGATACTCAAGAGGGGGGTGAATTGAGTTCCAATTAAAATTTCTATTAAAAACTTTATAATAAAAATCCCCCAATTTAAAACAGCCCAGTCAATTAAGGTAGTAGAGATATAAATTTTTAATTGATCAACAAGTTTCTCTAAGGATGATTAGTCCTCAGTTGAATCAATGTAATCGCTAATTCAACTTTTGAAACAGGTTTACTAAATTAAGCATAAATACACACTAACCAAAACTAACTATCAGAGTTAAAATAAAAATATTTTTATGTCTTTGAAAAGATATAATCAGCAGATAAAACAAAATAGAGTAATTGAATATTGGCACAATAATATAAACAATAGGTTCAGTCTCAAGCAGAGACTTAATTCTCTCCACTTGGTGATCACCTGCCACTAAGTTGTTTATATAAATCAACTTTTTATGCACACCCTATATTAGGGTTTACAACAGCACACCCGGCTATCCAGGTCACACTTGACCTCTACCACAGTTATTCATGGGAAACAAATGAAATAAGCGATTGAGTATGAGGATAGTTTGATATCCTCCAATTATTCTCAGGAGACAGTGTGTGAAAAAACATATACACACTGGTCAAATATTGAATATAAAACACAACAGAGTTATGAAAGATAATAGAGTTAAGAATTCTCTGTGTGTTGTGAAGTAAGGCTCTAGACTCAATGAATGTTGAGAAAATGATATTTGAGTCTTCTTCTAGAAGTTGTCTTCAGAACAGAGTATCACAGTTTATGTAATCCAGCTTCGAGGATTGAAAAGGTTCATCTATTTAATGTCTCAATGTATACTGAGCCTTTTGTGGAGAAGGTAGCTTGTTAAAGTCTTCTTGTAATATCAAGCGCTTAGTTCTTCTCTTTTAGTATTCTCACAGCCTGTTTCATAGTGTGTACTCCTATTTTAATCTTTTTAACGTGAAAGATGAGGTCCTTTTATACTCCAAGATCCTCTAGGCATAAGGATCTTCGCACGTGCATGCACTTCGTACTTGTCTCTGGATACTCCTACAAACAACATTAAATAATGTTAGAAATATTAATTTGTCTAAATATGACCATTAGAAATAAATTTGAATTAATAAATGGAAATAGTTATTTATGACTACCGGTGAGTCATCTTTGATGTGTCATCTTCGGTTTGATAACATGGGTCTGTCATCTTTGGTGTGTCATCTTCGGTGTGTCGACTTCGGTCCGTCGTCTTCGGTTTGATAACATTGGTCTTTCATCTTCAGTGTGTCATCTTTGGTGTGTTGACTTCAGTCTGTCAAAATTCGGTGTGTCGAACTTCGGTGTGTCGATTTTGGTTTCGGTGTGTCGATTTCGGTTTCAATGTGTCGATTTTGGTTTCGGTGTGTTGACTTCGGTTTGTCGAACTTCAGTGTCAGGGAATCCAAAAAGGTTTTGAAGAGTCTGTCTTGAATATACCATTACAAGATGAAGTGTTAATCAAAAGTACATGCAAAAATACACTTGTAAGCATATTTATTCATGAATATAGGTTATAGACTTATTTCAGTATATTTTGGTGTATGAAAAAATTAATTCACATAAAGATATCAAAATTGCTTAAAAGAGTAGAATCTGTATATTGAAATAATTTGTGATTATGAAAACTACAATATCATGGAGATTCCAACAATATAGCCCTTTTTAATAATCACAAATTATGTCATACATGAAAATATATAGAATAAAGATATCTTTGACATAGAATTTATTTAAAAAAAAACTCCCCCTCACTAAATGGATTAGGGAGAGTATATGCCATCCTTATATGCCATCCTTATTTTTTCCACCTTTTGGGATTAACAAAAATAGAAAAGTAGTAAATAGAAATAGGATAAAAGAAATCCACCACAAGAATTGTCATTCAAAGTCATAATAGTACAAGACAAACAAAAAGAGAAAATCCCTATCAAAAATAAACAATCCATCACTAAGGGTTTGGATGAAGAGGAGCTTTGCCTTTTTCTGAAGGATCTAATGGAGGAGAAGGTTTGGGAGTGGCATAGGATGGAGGTGATTAGATTACAACACCAGGCAGCGAAACACCGGTAGGAACAGTAGCTTCAAGGGTAGGCCTTCTCTCTGACAACACGCGACTTGGAGACTACTCAGTAATGATCGGTCGGATCTGAGTAAGAGCTTGAGAGACAGTCATTGAAGCAAGAAGTATAGAGGTTGTATCAATTGAAGCAGCAAGAGGGACTACACTAGCCTCAGCCTGAACATGCAGACAAGGTTTGAGTAGGTTGATGAAGTCAGCAATGATTTCTCCTCCATATTGCATTACTTTCTCAAAGTCATCCTTATTCTCCATAAATTTACTCAGCAAAGGTGTAAACTCTTTCAATTAGAGAACCTACTTTTTGAATGCTTCTGTGACCGGAGGAATTTGAATATTTTCTACCAGAAACTTGAAACTATTGATGAGGTCATGCTTAGTATATATCTTAGTGAAATACTTATCCACTTTTTCCTTAATTTCTTTCTAAGCTGCAGAGGCTTCATTTGTACACTATCTCACCATATAGTATACAAGATCGGTATTTCTAGGAACTTTTTCAAGAGTTTCTTTATCTGAATCAAGCTGAAGTTTTGGAATTTCCTCTCTCATGACAGCCTTGAGAGACTCCATATCAGCAGCAACACTTCTTCCACTCCTAGAACTGGATGGGCCAGCCAACATTTTTCCAAGCTCTTCTTTTAACTTTTTCGAATCTACACTGAGTAGATGAGTTACCAAGTTCCTAAGAACTTCCAGAACACCACTAAAGGAGCTATTGAAGTTAGAGGTTAAGGAATTCAACTCATTGCTCATCTTTCTTACTTCTTCTTTCAGTAAGGTGTTGTGCCTTATAATGGTTTTTGTTGTAGTAATAAGATTCGGTTGAATCTCCTGAATTATAATTCTTGCAATTTTTGCTGCATCAACATCTGATATACTTATGGAGGTGGAGGATTCATTTATAGATCCCATTAAAGATGGCACAGAATCACATATCTCATTCTTAAAATTTTCCAAATCATCCTTAGTGACATTATCACTAGGCACTGACTAATCTATAGGTTGTTGAGGTGGAGGTTTGGCTAGAGGAACAGATGAAACAGGTTCGGGATCAGCAAGTACTTGAGGAACATGAGGAGGTACCCTATCCTCATCTGAGTCATAATCTAAACTGAAATGAATGTAGCTTGGATCATTATTCCATTCTCTAGTACAGGTCCAATATCTTGGATCAACAGTATCAATTATTACCCTTCTTCCCTGAGGCTCAAGAATAACATAAATATCATCAATTATTTCATCTGGGTCTCTAACCATAACAACTTTTCTAGGGATAAGAACCAACCGAACTTCAGGTTCTGCTTGAGTTCCATCTATTTCAACTTCACCAGGTACTTCCTCAATTTGAGGTACTGGAACTACATCTTCTTCCTCTTGTCCAGCAGCCATAATATCATTCAATTCCTGAATGATCTCTTGGTTTTCAGAATTGAGATGGAGTGGTATGTCCTTATGTTCAGCATCTCTATGATCATCATCCTGTTGATCAGTAGGCTCAATTCCATCACTAGCTCCATGAATAGATTCCTCACTGGATCTATCAACCACTTGTTGTACCACTTTTAGATAGTCACTCACCTGATTAGCACTTCCTCTATAATCACCATCATCATCATTATCATCATCATCATCATCAGATTCCTCATCTGATTTTCTAACATAACCTTTAACTCCAGTAACTTCAGTTTATTCCTCTTCTTCATCACCTAGAATAGTTTCTCTTAAAGGCTGTTCCATAAGTGGACTAGCAGGTCCATAAGTCATATTCTTGGGACTTTAAGAAATAGCAGGATCACTCCTATCATTAAAAGGAGGCCCTTCTTCCCTAGGCACTTCAGCCTTAGATTATTCATCATAATAAACAGGAACTTATCCTGGTTTGATACCTGGATCAACTTGATCCTTTGGTCTAAAAGGATGGTCAACTGGATTGAACTCCTCATACATAATTTCTTCATATCCTTCCCAACATCTGTTCCATGGGTTTCAGAAGATTTTCATCTGTTTACAAATGTCCTTCTTAAGACAAAAAAAAATACTGCAGGCACTGATCACTTCATCTCCATCTTCTACACAATTTAATTTTTTCAACATGGTAGAAATCATCCTTGGGTAGTATAAGATGGCTTCCTTATTAGATGGCTTAATCAAATCAGAAATATGTACCATAATATATCTGCATAGATTCACCATTATTCTATGTTTCAATAAAAATATCAAGAATACATCCTGATATTTCACCGAAGAGAAATCTCCCTTCCTTGGATAGATTTGATGTTTTATGAACTTAAAAAGCAATCTCACTTCTCCTTCAAATTCATTTTCAACAGTCCTCCTGGATTCTTAATTTCTAGTAAGCACCTTAAGATAATCTTCATATGAAAACAAATTTGAAGAAGGTGTAATATTACCAGGATAGTCAGCATAGACACCTTCATGAGGTACCTCTAAGCATTCATCCCATTCCTTCAAAGAGAAAACCACTTCCTTTCCCTTTACTATAGATCTCATCTTTGCTGCCTCAGCTTCATCCAGTGATATACTCAAATGCAGATAGAATTCATTCACAATCTGGGGATAATAAGGTCTTTCATTTTTGGTAAAATAACTGAGACACCCTTGAGATTCTAGTACCTTTAACAGAAAATATTTTCTTGACAGAATCCACTCAACAGACACTTCCTTTTTAGCTGTAACTACTTGGATTTCTAAGATCAGTTTCTCAGTCCCACTGGACTCACCTTTCTGACGTTTAGCAGGAGGATATTTGTGAGGTTCTTCCATTGTGTGCTTAGTCCTATCCTTGAAGAAGCTTCAGATTCTAACTTGTGTTGAGAGGTTGAGAGTCGAGAAAGAGAGTGACTAAATGTAGAAGGCTTTACGACTATGGAGAAGGTGAAGGGTCGGGATGGATTGGACTTAATATATCATTTAGGTATTGTAAATCATAAAACATAAAATTTAAACACGGAAAGTTAAAAGAGAAAAAATATCATTGTTTCATTTAATGCAGATAGAATTTACAAATAACCTTTAAATATATCGGTATCAAAGAATCGGTTTCATGAAAATTGGTTTCACAAAAATCGGTTTCACAAAGATCAGTTTTATAAAAAACGATTTTACAATGATCGGTTTTACAAAGATATATTTTAAAAAGATTAGTTTTACAAAGATCGGTTTTACAAAGATCTTTTTTACAAAGATTAGTTTTACAAATATCAGTTTTACAAAGATCGGTCTTACAAAGATCGGCTTTACAAAGATCTGGTTTACAAAGATCGGTTTTACAATGATCAGTTTTACAAATATCGGTTTTACAAAGATCGGTTTTACAAATTTATCATTCCTAATTCATGTCTAATGTAATTCATTCTCTCAAAATTTAAGGGTTTAGTGAATATATCAGCAAGATGATGTTCAGTCCCAATAAACACAAGAGTTATATCAACTTTTTGATAATGATATCTCAAAAAGTGATGTCTTACATTAATTTTCTTTGTTCTAGAATGAGATATTGGATTTATAGAAATGTTAATATAACTTGCGTTGTCACAATTAATGGAGACATGTTTGAATTGATATCCATAGTTTAGTAAATTGTGTTTCATCCAAAAAATTTGTTCACAACAACTACCAGCAGCAATATATTCTGCTTCGACAGTAGATAATGCAACAGGATTCTATTTTTAACTGCACCATGATACTAGTGACTTGCCTAACAAGTAACATGTCCCAGAGGTTCTTTTTCTATCTAGATTACAACCAGAAAAGGCAACATCTGAATAACTTATTAGATCAAACGGTTGTCCTCTTGGATAAAATATTCCTAAGTTGGGAGTATATTTGAGATATTTGAAAATCCATTTAACAGCATTTAAATGAGATTCTTTGGGATTATCTTGAAAGAAAGCACACATTCATACACTGAACATAATATCAGGTCTGCTAGCACTAAGGTAGAGCAGACTTTCTATCATACCTCTGTAGTTGGTTTGATCCACTGGTTATCTAGCTTCATCACCATCCAACTTACAAGTAGTACTCATAGGTGTATCACTACCTTTACTACCATCCAAACCAAAACATTTTAAAAGATATTTATTATATTTACTTTGATTTAAAATAATACCATCTTTGTTTTAAAAAATCTGAAATCCAAGGAAAAATTTATGTTCTCTCATTAAACTCATTTCAAATTCAGTTTGCATTATTTTTGAAAAATTAGTACATAAAGAATTTTTAGAAGATCAAAAAATTATATCATCTACATAAATTTGTACTATCAAAACATCTTTGTAAATCCTTTTAATAAACAAAGTAGGATCTACTATTACTTTATTAATACATTTTGAAATAATAAAGGAACTAAGTCTATCATACCAAGCTCTTGAAGCTTGATTTAAACCATATAAAGCTTTAGAAATTTTAGAAACATGGTTTGAAAAATGGGGATTTGTAAAGTTAGGCGGTTGTTCAACGAATACATCCTCAACTATATAACCATTTATAAAATCATTTTTGACATCCATTTGATAAAGTTTGAAATTCAAATGAGCTAAATAAGCAATTAGTATCCTAATGGCATCTAGTCTTGCTACAGGAGCAAAGGTATCCTCATAGTCTATTCCTTCCTCTTGACTATAACCTTGTGCAACTAACCTAGATTTGTTTCTAACTATATTACCAGACTCATCAACTTTTTTTTAAAAACCCATTTAGTGACAATTGTCAAAGTGTCCTTAGGTATTTCAACTAGTTCCCAGACTTTGTTTCTTTTAAATTGATTTAATTCTTATTGCATAGCCATCACCCAAAATTCATCATTGATAACATCATTAATATTTTTGGGTTCAAGCTATGAAATAAAAGCTTGATGTTCAACCTAGTTTCTCAGAGAAGATCTGGTTTGTGTTCCTTGATTTAAATCACCTACTACAGCATCTAAAGGGTGATTCTTGAGAGTTCAAATATCTCTAGAAATATTTGAACTAGAATCCTCATGATTGTCTATTGGTTCAGACTCAATAGCTGCAGATTCTAGAAGATTCCCAAAATTGGTTACTTTTACAGGGGATTCACTATCATTATCATTAAGGTTCATAATTGACATATCTTCCTCAAGATATTCAAGAGAGTTTTTGGGTTCATGTGAATCAGTCTCATCAAATTTGACATGAACTGACTCTTCCACACATTTTGTTTTCTTATTGAATACTCTATAGGCTTTACTCGAGATTGAGTAACCTAGGAAAATTCCTTCATCACTCTTGGAGGCAAACTTTTCACGATTTTCCTTAGTGTTAAGGATAAAGACTTTGAAACCAAAAACTCTAAAGTAGTTAACCTTAGGCTTCCTATTGTTCCAAATTTCATATGTGGTCTTTTTAAGAACATGTCTAATCAAGACTCTATTAATGGTATAACAATCTGTATTTATAGCTTCAGACCAAAAATAAATAGGTAAATTATACTCACTGAGCATAGTCCTATCAATTTCTTGAAGGGTCCTATTTCTTCTTTCCACAACTCCATTTTGTTGAGGTGTTCTAGGAGAGAGAAATTGTGACTATAGCCATTATGCAAGTAATAGGATTCAAACTTCTGATTTTCAAACTCACAGCCATGATCACTTCTCAAGGTATTAATTCTAAGTCCACTAAGGTTTTCCACAGACTTGAAGTATTTGATAAAATAAGAACAAGATTCACTTTTGTGAGCTAGAAAGTATACCCAAGTGTATTTAGAAAAATCATCTACAAGTACATGAAAATAGTGCTTTCCATTTAAACATGAAACTCTTAATGGTCCAAACAAATCTATGTGAACCAACTCAAGCGGTTGAG
Organism: Viscum album; assembly: GCA_963277665.1. NCBI lineage: Eukaryota > Viridiplantae > Streptophyta > Magnoliopsida > Santalales > Viscaceae > Viscum > Viscum album. The sequence goes on from OY728158.1 coordinate 441,721,414, forward strand.
AAGTAAAAACTTCTTTCTTTGGTTTGAAAGAAACTTTATGTTGCTTTCCCTTTTGACAGGGATTGCGCACTTTGTTAAGTGGTAATTCCAATTTAGGTAAGTCTCTAACTAAACCTTTCATAGTCAGTTTCCTAAGAGAGTGCACATTGCAGTGTCCTAGTCTTCTGTGCCACAGCTAGGATGAAACGCATTTAATCAAGAAACATGTTTTTTAGCTAATTAATTTAAATCAATAGCATACACATTCTCATTTCTGAGAGCAGTAAATATTAAATCATTATTGTAATTAAAAACATTACATGCATCATTTTCAAATTTGACATTGAAACCATCATCACACAACTGAGAGATGCTAAGTAAATTGTACTTTAATACATCAACAAAAAATACTTTAGAAATTAATACTGTATTAGGGTTACCGATCTGGCCTAAGCCGATGATTTTCCATTTAGCATTATCACCAAAAGTTACGTGTCCACCATCAACCTTGATTAGGATCCTAAAGCATGAGTAGTCTCCTGTCATATGTCTTGAACATCCACTGTCCAGGTACCACAAAGTCTTACAGGAACTCTTTAGGCAATATCCCTGCAAAACAGATTAGACATGGGGTAACTTTGGTACCCAGATTTTCTTGGGTCCTGAGAGGTTAGCAAGTAAAATTTTGGGAACCCATACTTGTCTCTGATATTTCCTATAATCAGCAGATATATTTGGAGACATAAACACTTTTTTTGGTCCTTTAAAGAATTTTTTTTCAAGAAATGGACCATAACTTGAACTAGTAGTGAATTGTCCAGATTTTGGAATAAATTTAGTTTTAATGATCCTTCTCTATCCTGGTTGATATCTTAGATCATTTGTATATTTTGGGGCAATATTTTTTCCTAGAAACTGAGTCAAGTTATATCTACCTGTAGTAAACTTCTCAAGATATCTTCTTAATTGATCATTGGATAACTTAAGTTCAGTGTTTTCCTTTAACAACTGGGAGAGTTTCTCTTTTTCAATATGCAAACTTGAATTATAATTTGCATTTAAATCATGTTGTCTCTTTAATGATTTATACTTTTCCTTGAGCTCATTAAAGTCATCCTCAAGCATTTCATAATATTCAAATAGTTAATACTTAGTAAAATATTCATCATTATGTGACTCACTCTTATTCTCAGAATAATAGGCATTATGTATAGGAGAGTTAAGTGTCACCTCAGATGTTTCTGTCATAAAACATAAGTTGGCATGATTGTTATCTTCACTATCAGAAGCATTAGATCCACTAGAGCTGTCTTTTGAATCAATCTAGGTAGCTTTCATAGCCTTTTTATATCCTTTTCCCTTGTCTTCATATTTCTTCTTGAATTTCAGCTTGGGACAATCTACCTTCACATGACCTTTTCATTTGCACTCATAGTAGATTATTTCATTTGAGTTGTCATTTCATTTTCTATATTTATTTCATTGTCCTTTACTATCATACTTTCCCTTATAGTTTGACTTTCTAAAGAATTTATTCTTTCAGTAGAACTTTTTGAACCTTCTAGTAAGATGAGCCATTTCCTCATCACTGTCTGAATCTGAATCTTCACTAGTGGAGCTATCTATAGTAACTTGAGCAATTTCTTTGTTTTTTCTCTTTGAGGTAGTAGTCTTGAATGATATTGATTTCTTCCTTGGTTCCTCATATACTTCTTGATTCACCTTAAGTTCTTCTTCATACATCATAAGTTTTCCAATTATCTATTTCACTGGTAGCTTGCTTATATCACAAGATTCTAAAATGGAAATGGAAGTTCCCCTCCATCTATCAGGTAGGCATCGAAGCAATCTGATGATTTGGTCCTTGTTGTCCACTGGTTTTCCAAGAAGACTCATAGTGTTCACTATTTTGTTAAACCTAAGATACATTTCAGAGATAGGTTCATCAGGCTTCATTTTAAAATTTTCATATTTAATAGTGTATGTATTTAGTCTCATTTCATTAACATTAATTGTTCCCTCATGGGAAACAGCTAAAGTATCCCAAATTTCATATGCATTTTTACAAGCAGATATTCTATTGAATTCATCATCACCTAGAGAACAGTACAGGGCATTCATTACTTTATAGTTATTATTATATATAGCTTTAGTCAACTGCGACCATGTTTCCCTAGCAGTAGCAGGAAATATATGTTTCTCTTCAATTGTATCCCAGATTTTAGGTCCCATACTCTCTAGATACATTTTCATTTTTAATTTCTACTAAGCATAGTTATTACTATTAAATAAAGATGGCATGTTAGTAGTACCACCCTCAACTCTAGTTTACATAGTTACTTAGAATTTAAAGAACTGAAAATTTAGATATGGCAGAAATTTTAAGATCTTTAAGATACAACTAAAATCACAGTTGAAAATAATTTAAAAATCTTGAAAATAAATAAGCCTCTGATACCAAATGTTGGTCGGAGTGGATACTCTAGAGGGGGTGAATTGAGTTCCAATTAAAATTTCTATTAAAAATTTTATAATAAAAATCCCCCAATTCAAAAAAACTCAATAAATTAAGGTAGTAGAGATATAAATGGTTAATTACTCAAAAGGTTTCTCTAAGGTTGATTAGTCCTCAGTTGAATCAATGTAATCACTAATTCAACTTTTGAAATAGGTTTACTGAATTAAGTATAAATACACACTAACTAAAACTAACTATTAGAGTTAAAATAAAAACAGTTCTCTATCTTTGAAAAGATATGAGCAGCGGATAAAAAAAATAGAGTAATTAAATATTGGCACAACAATGTAAACAAGAGGTTCAGTCTCAAGCAGAGATTTAATCCTCTCCACATTGTGATCACCTTCCACCAAGCTTTTTATATAAATAAACTTTTGATCCACACCCTGGATCAAGGTTTACAATAGCATACTCAGCTGTCCAGGTCACACTTGACCTCTACCACAGTTATTCGTGGGAAACAAATGAAATAAGCAATTGAGTATGAGGATAGTTTGATATCCTCCAGTTATGCTCAGGATACAATGTGTGAAAAAAAAATATACACACTACTCAAATATTGAATATAAAACACAACACATTTAAGAAAGATAATAGAGTTGAGAATTTTCTGTGTGTTGTGAATTAAGGCTCTAGACTAAATGAATGTTGAGAAAATGGAATTTGATCTTCTTCTGAAAGTTGTCTTCAGAATAGAGTATTGTAGTTTCTGAAATCTAGCTTCGAGGAATGAAATGGTTCATCTCTTTAATGTCTCAATGTATAATGAGCCCTTTTTAGAGAAGGTATCTTGTTATAGTCTTCTTGTAATCTCAAGCACTTAGTTCTTCTCTTTTAGTATTCACACAGTCTGTGTCTCAGCGTGTACTCCTATTGTCATCTTTTTAACGTGAAAGATGAGGTCCTTTTATACTCCAGGATCCTATAGTCATAAGGATCTTCAAACATGCATGTACCTCGTACTTTTCTATGGATACTCCTACAGACAACATTAAATAATGTCAGAAATATTAATTTGTCTAAATATTAACGTTAGAAATAAATTTGAATTAATAAATGGAAACAGTTATTTATGACTATCAATGAGTCATCTTCTATCTGTCATCTTCTTTTTGATAACATCGGTCTATCATCTTTGGTGTGCCATCTTTGGTGTGTCGACTTCAGTGTGTTGTCTTCAGTTTGATAACATCAGTCTGACATCTTCGGTGTGTCATCTTGGGTGTGTCGACTTCGGTCTGTCGAACTTCGATGTGTTGAACTTTGGTGTGTCATACTTCGGTGTGTCGATTTCAGTTTCGATGTGTCAATTTCGGTTTTGGTGTGTCGATTTCAGTTTCAGTGTGTCGACTTCGGTTTGTCAAGATTTGGTGCCAGGGAATCCAAAAATGTTATGAAGTGTCTGTCTTGCATATACCATTACAAGATGAAGTGTTAATAAAAAGTACATGCAAAAATACACTTGTAAGCGTATTTATTCATGAATATAGGTTATAGAATTATTTAAGTATATGTTTGTGTATGAAAAAATTGATTCACATAGAGATATTAAAATTTCTTAAAAGATTACAATCTGTATATTGAAATAATTTGTGATTATGAAAACTACAATATCATGGAGAGTCCAACAACTTCCTTTTCCCCCTTACAATTGTGGTGTTTGTGTGGTTCATATTGGTCAATTGAACTCACATAATCATTTTCAAGGTCATGTACATTTATGTCTTGGTATCAAAATGAAATAATGTACTAACCTGGACAACACATCGAGTCCTCCGTGTGTTGCCTTGGTGGGTTTCGGTTATGATGTCGAACACAAATCACCCAATCATCGGCAGTGTCCGATGAATCATTGTGTGTTTTTGACTAAACCCTATTTGGTATCCTGGTATAAACTCAATAACATTATGGTTCTAGGTGTTACAAACTAGGGATTAAAAGATCATAACCCAATTTCATGAAGTGATGAAGGATGAACATCATGAGAGTACCCTGGGTTGATCACACTTAATTAATCTTGTTCATTTCTACTTTGTTTTATCACTTTCATTTTCTATTTTCATCTTTAATCCTCAAACCCCCAAGTTTTAAAAAACCTCATTCCACTTTTAATTTCATAATCAAAACCCTCTTTTTAAATTAATGATCTAAGGCTCCATCGAGAGACGACCTAGGGTTGCTGCTATACTGCAGAAATTATAGTCAAAATTAAACAACTAATTTGACACGCTCGACAATGTGATCAGTAGCATATGAGGAGAATCTATATGAGGATTACAATCCCATATATCATCCTACCAGACCAAGGGATCAATATGATCTAGGTCTTTAACCTGGTTGGAAGGTGGTTTATTCTGATGAAGTGGAACAGGTAGAGCCTAAGCTACCAAGAGAAGAGGGGTCTCTTATATATGATAGGAGTGATCCAAATATAGCTAAAATCCTTGAAGGCATGTCATATAGACCTTCCATTCCACCTTTGGAGTTACCTTCTCAAGAACTATTATTGGTTTATGAATATATGGAAGAGACTAAAGTCTATGGAGTTAAAGGATATGTAATCAAAATAAATGGTGATGATGATGATGATGTTGATGATAATGATGGTAGTGGTGGTGGTGGTGGTGGTGAAGGTGAGCATGTGAGTGGATCACTGAAATTAGGGCAAGAAGATGTTAATTTTGGTGAGGAGTCTGTATGGAGAAGATGATGAGGCTGCTAGGCTGGATGTTATTGATCCTGTTGGACAGGATGCTGCTAGTCATGATGATGATGGAGATATTGGAAATGAGGAAAGGCATGAAGACCCTGATGATAATGCTCAAGGAATCATTTAGGTGCTTAATGATATCATGGATGGAGGAAAAGAAGGGGAGGTTGAAGATCATATTACACCTATGCCTCATATTGAGGAAGAGCCTCGAGTGGCTAGAGTAGCTAGAATGGCTGGAGTTTGAAAAGAAGTTCAAGTTTAGTTAGTACCAGTGCCTCAAAATGTTGTTTTGGATAGAGGATAGTAAGAAGAAGAAGAATATGAAGCACATGTTGAGGATGATACTCAAGGAATAAGAGTAAGGATTAAAACTATGGATCCTAGATACTGGACATATTCTGGTGAGTGGAATAGAAATCCAAGTTATTTACTATTTGGGTTGGATTATGAATCAGATGATGAGGTGATATCTCCTCCTCCTCTTGCTCTACAAGCTGAAGTAGAACAATTTTCTCCAACTTCACCTATATTACCTCCTACTAATGAGCATGTTGTCCCTACAATGCCTATAAGAATTATGTGATTTAGTGAGATATTCTATTTGAGTCAGAAATGAAGCATCTACTTCCATGAGTATTTCATATGCAGATGCGGCTAGGATTGCAAGAATGGTGATTCAGAAGATTCAACCTAACCTAATCACTATAGCTGAGACAATTATTAGAAATAATACAATCCTGAGAGAAGAAGTGAAGGGAATGAGTAATGAATTAGAATATCAGACCACAGATTTTAATACCACACTTTTTGGTGTTATGGAGGTTCTTAGAAACCTGGTTACACATATTCTGAGTGTAGATTTGAAAAAGTTAAAGGAGGATCTTGGCAATATTATTTCTGGTGCCTCTAGTTCTAATGGTACCAGGTATTTTGCTTCATATATAGAGTCCCTCGGGAATGTGATGAGAGAGGATATGAGTTCTATTCAAAAGTTATTCTGATAAAGAAACCCTTGAAAAAGTACATAGAAACACTGATATTGTTTATAACATGGTTAGACAGTGTACCAATGAGGCATATGCTGCTCAGAAGGGGGTTAGAGAAAAGGTAGACAAGTATTTCTCAAAAATATATACCAAGTATGACCTGATTAACAGCTTTACGTACTTGGATAAGAACCTTAAGATTCCACCAGTGACAGAGGCATTCAAGAGTCAAATCAATTAGTTGAAGGAGTTTACACCTACTTTGGAAAATTTTATGGAGAATAAGGATGACTTTGAAAAGGCTATGTGGTATGGGTCTGAAGTCATCAATGATTTCATCAAGATTTTAAAGCCTTACCTACATGTATATGGTGAAGAAATAGTGGTCCCAATAGTTGCTTCCATCACATCTCGTTCTCTGCTCCTACTTAGATGATAGTATCTCAAGCCTTATCTCAGATTAGGAAAATAATCCACAAGCAGCCTCAATGTCGTGTTCTATCTGAGAGGAGACCAAGCCTTGCAACTAATATTCCTAAAAGTGTTTCCTTACCTGGTGTTTCCATTCAACCAGCCCTTCCTACATCTATAACACCACCTCTTGTACCTTCCATAGACCCTTCAGACAAAGGGTAAGCTCCACAAAATTCAAATCCTTAGTTGTGGATTATTTATTTGACAGGGATTTGTACTCTTTGTACCTTTAATGAATATCAATTTTTCATTCACTATGTTTCCAATTTTATTTGTGTTGTGTTTCTTTATTATTTTTATTTCTTTTTGACCTTTTTGTTAATCCCAAAAGGGGGAGAACTCTATAAATGGAATAAACTCTTAATCTAAAAGGGAAAAGATGGATGGCATCAACTCTTAACCTAAGGGGGGAACTCTGGCATAGAAAATATGGCATGTAATCAACAGAATATATATATATATATATATATATATATATGTATATATATATCCTACCTCTGATACAAATCACTCATACTGTTCTAATACAACTTACTAAGGGGGGAAATAAAAATGCACAGATATAACTCTCTTAAAAGGAACCTTCTATATATATCCTCTCATACAATAATTGATGGGGATCATAAAAGGAAAGACCTAATAGTTATATTTAGAATTCATACTAACTTTTAATATGATAAGTCAAGTAATTTTTATTCCTTAACATCTTGTATAACTCATTAATGCCATGATTTTTTATTATAAAAAAGGGGGATATTGTTGGACCCTTTGTGAGATAGTTATTTTAATAATCAAAAATCATGCCAATCTACAAATCCTATTAATTAAAATATTAATGTATAACTCATTTTAATCATGTCAATGAATATTTATAAATGAATAAATTATGTCACATGGTATAATACATTTCAATAAGTCAATAATTTATGGATATTTATGTTTTCATAAATTTTAAATTGTATATTTACATGTATTTATGAATTTCACTTAATCTGATACTCTTCTGAATAATACATACGCATTGTAAGTTTTTCAGATTCCCTGACACCAATAGTTAAAAAGTGTCAATGATGGTTGACTTACTAATACTGACTCACCGATGAAGAAGATATTGATGCAGGAATCACTGATAGAACAAGAAACACACCGATGGACAAGTCCCTGATGATCGGTCACACTGATAGTTCAAGAAACTCACTGATGGATGAGTCACCGATGGGAGATACACTGATAGTTCTAAATGAGTCACTGATGACAACTCACTGATGCCCAGACAAACTGATAGTATAAACGACTCACCAATGCCCTGAGTCACTAATACTGATGGAAATGACTCACTGATATAGAGAGTCACCAATGCTGATAGATCGATGCTTAAAGACTGATGCCAATGAATAATTGATACTTATGACTCACTGATATTCCTAGAAATTGTTTTTAATTTATTAATTCAAATTTGTATCTAACAATTATATTTATACAAATTAATGTTTCTAAAATTATTTAATGTTGTATGTAGGATATTCAAGAGACAGTACGTGGAACATGCACGTGGGGAGATCCTTATGCCTGCTGGACCTCAAAGTATAAATAAATTACAAGCTGGATCATTCAACACAGCAAGAAGAGTAGAAAAAATAATAAACCTAGATAACTCCTACAACTGTCGAGCATACTTCAAAACCCAAGAACTAAAAAGGAAGAACATATAAGGAGATCAAGAAGTGAATCAAAACCTTTTGAGCTGTCCAAAACATCTTTCGAACAAGAAGCTGAACATTTCATACTCCTAGAGGCCAGAACACAGAGGCTATGACACTCTATTTTGGAGTCAACTTCCAGAAGAGGTGTCAAACTTCAACTCTACTACATCAAACGAGTCCAGAGATGCATTGTATAACACACAGAGACTTCTAAACCTTTCTCTACATATTTATCTCTGTTGTATTCTTTTATTTACATTCCTAACCAGTGTTTGTATCTGTCTGTTACACACACTGACTCCTGTTCATAACTATAGGATACTAGATATCCTCAAACTCTCAGTCTATTTATCCTTTAATATCCCACATAGAACTATGGAAGAGGTCAAGTGTGACATGTTAGCATTTTTTCCATGAATAATTGTGGTAGAGGTCAAGTGTTACTTGGACAGCCATGTGTGCTATTGTGAACCCCAATCCAGGGTGTGGATCAATACATTTTTATTAATTTAAACTACTTTGTGGCAGGTGATCACCAAGTAGAGGGGACTAAGTCCCAGCTTGAGACTGAACCTCTTTGTTATATCTGTTGTGTTTTTACCTTTTCGTTTTTACTCTGTTTTTATCACATATGTCATAAAACTAAATTGAACTTTGATATTTATTTTATCAAGTGTTTATAACTATTTTGAACTAGTATGTTAGTTTCAATAGTTGCATTAATCTTTTAGATTAGTATAGCTGAGAACTAATCAATCTTTTGAGAAAGTAACTGAACATTCAGAACTCTTATAAATTCACTAGAAACTGACTTAGATTATATTTTTAATTGGGGGAATTTTTAAATAGCCTATTTATAAATATAAATTTTTATAGATACTCAATTCACCCCCCCCCCCCCCCCCCCCGCTGAGTACTCTACTCTGACCAAAATAATGTTATCTTAATGAGAATTTAAAAAGTGAAATGAGTTTTATAAATCGATACATTGTATTCAGTTTCAGTTAGATAGTCAAATCTGACTAACTCTGATGAAGAAATTATGTTCGGAGTGAGCTGAGGAAGTTCCATTGCAATGAGATAAGGAAGTTTCATTGTAATGAGCTGAGGAATTTCCATTATACTGTGCTGAGGGAGTTCCATCATACTGAAGAAAAGTTAGGAATTTCAATAATGTCGATTACTAAGAAGGTTTATAATAGGAGTTGACACAAGTTTATTCACTTCATTGTTATAGTGAATTTACATTGACCCATGAGAGTGCTTATGGCTAGAATGTAGGTTCTCACATTGAGGTAAAACCTTATAAATCTCATGTTCTTTACTTGTTTTTCTACTTTTTCATGCATGAGTATTTACTAAAAGATTATAGGTATATTAACTTTAACATGTTGTAGGGTTATGTTTTTAAAAGTATTAAAACTTATAAAAGTGAGCAACTGATTCAACCCCCCCCCCCCCCTTCTCTGTTTTTATTCAATCCTTTGGAACTTCAATAAATTATATATATTTATATATTAAATTTATTAATAATTATTTAATTAAGAAAAATATTTTTTAATTTATTCATTTTTATGTTTTATTTTTTAAATAAATTCATTTTTTATTATTTTTAATACTTTTTATTGGTTTGTATAAAAAAAATTCAATAGACTGAGCAGGGTCCTATCGGACCCGAATACGAAGGTTGAAAAAGACTCGAGTTAAGAATGTGCTGGGAAAAGGACCGTGTGGGCCCTTATTGGGCCCATATAAGTGTGTGAAGTGAATGTGGGATCCCATACCCACAATAGGCTTCTGAGAAGTAGGTGTATTATAATTATTTATAAAGATGTGGGCTCCTATCCATTGTTTTTATGTGGGGCTCGCCATATAATCAGGACCTTTATCAACGCTAGAAAAGTCGTGATAAAGGATATAATTTATCAGTTCTAAAAATAAAGTGCTTATAACATGTTCCCTTTATCAGTTCATTTTTTAGCACTGATAAAGGCCAATGTTGTATATAGTACATTTTGTAGTAGTGAAAATATGATTTTAAATAAAACACACATAACAAATTAATATATTTTTTAAATCATAGAGTTTTTTTAAAATTTAAAATTATGTATAAGTTAAATTTTTAGGGTTAATATTTTTCATGATAGTAATTGATTAATTATGAAAATAATAAAAGGTATTTGTCTTTAAAAACAAGACAAAAACCATATTTCACCTTAAAAGGGTTTAATTAATAGAAAAAAATAAAAACAGTTTTTAAATTCTAATAAAATATTTATTCAGTCCTAAAATAATTAAAATATAATTCATAAGTACATAATAATATTTTATATTTTATTATTATACCCTTCAAATATGTATTTTATCAGTTAAATTATTTATAAAAATTTATGACTTTAACATACAATAATAATGTGATAAAATTCATCATTTTTGGAAAAAACTATATTTTTCACGATTCACCTAAAAATCTATTATTTTATAAAAAACAAAAAATACCACCTAATATAATTTTGTTGTGAGAAATTCAAAATTTAATTTTTTTTCAAATTAATATTTTAAAATTTGTAAACCTATATTTTTAAAAGAATATTTATAATATAAATAAAACTTCTTTTATTGAAAATAATCCTTTTAATATTAACCCATATTAATTATTTACCTATTGAAGGAAAAAAATATTAATAGTATACCATATTTGTGTTTGTTATTGAATTAATAATAATTCCATCTTAATATATTGTGGTTTGTTTTTGTTGGGTGTATCATGAGACTGAGGTTATAGAATGTATTATGTATTTTAAAGGATTCAAAACCTCGATTCATTATATTCTATGCCCTAAATAAATTTTACCCTCGCAATTTTTAGAAATTCATTAATTAAGCATGTTAAAATGATATACACGACTTTTGATTGAATTTCAAATCAAAAAGTTATACTAATATCATATGTAAAACTTAAAGATCAATCTTCTTCCTCTGTTTATATAACTTTATGATTTATTTTTCCTTTATAGATAGATGCTTTATGTACTCTTTTCCACATATAAAATATTTTCTAGATCCTTTGAGACATTTCCTTGTGTGTTTCTTCCCATATTTTTTACATGAAGGAAATTGTATCTTTTTTTATTCATTGCCTTCATCACCTGAATTTTCACAGCTAGAAAAAAAAAATTCCATGGTTCAAAACTATGGCAATAGGGCCCAAAACTGTGGTCGTAGGCTACGGCCATGGTTTTTCCCAACTGTGGGCGCTATCGTCGGGGCTATAGGTGGCCTATTTCCATGGTTTTGAAAATCATGGCAATAGGTGTCTCTGTTGTCAACCATGGTAGTTGAACTATGGCCACGGTTTTAACCGTGGAAATAGGTCCTTATTTCCACAGTTTTAACCATGTCTATAGACCAAGAAAAGCATGGAAATATCCTAAAAATAATGTGTACCTAGCCAGATTTGATCTCAACACCTTCCCTTCATGTTCCAGCACCCTAACCACTACACCACCAATGATTTTGTGTATATATCTATATAATATGTTCTATATATTATTAAAAATCATGGAAGTATCCTAAAAAACATGGAAATTGTTCTTCAATCCATTTTTTTTTTGTGGGAAATATTTTCTCCCACGCAAGGGCGGGAGACCTATAGCCACAGTTTTCAAAACTGTGGCTATAACCCTTCGAAAACACTACTGGAATTTAGTCTTTTCCTAACGGCAGTATACCAACGGTTTGCTTAAACCGTTGGTATAGTGAGCCTTTGCCAACGGTTTGAGAAAACCGTTGGCAAAGAGAATTTCGGTGGACCCTTTCCCAACGGTTCACTGGAACCGTTGGGAAAGGGTGCTGAAATCACACATTTCCCAACGGTTCACTGGAACCGTTGGGAAATGTGTGCCTTTGCCAACGGTTTTTATAAACCGTTGGCAAAGGTTTCCCCCAAATTGCAGATCGAGATCTCCTCTCCCCATTCGGACAGAGCCCTAATCTATTCGTTCAGGTGCTCTCGCGAATCCGAACACCAGCACCCCCCATCCCAAGAGGTACACCCCATACGAATAGGTAAAATTTGATCTCAACCATATTGTTGTAGTTTTTTTAATGAATAGATTTTTTCCAGATGTTGGTGGTTTAATTGATTATTGAAATTAATATCTAAATAGGATATTGTTTGTGTTTTTGAAGACTTCTTTAATGTTTTTGTATTCTATGTTTGGAAGGAGAGTGTTCAAAACATGTAAATCAGAGTTGGGACGTTTACATGTTTTGGATAATGGATTGTGGGAATTATGCATTGTGTTCAAACCAATTTGATATGTTTTGGATAATGGATTGTGGGGGTAGGGGGTGTCCACGGGGGTGGGTGGGTTGTCCACGGGGGTGGGAGGGGGTGTCCATGGGGGTGGGAAAGGCTGTCCACGGGGTGGGCGGTGCTGTCTAGGGGGTGTGGGCTGTCCTGGGGGTCTGGGTGGGGTGTCCTGGTGGGGGAGGGGTGTTTGGGGTGTCCAGGGGGGTGGTATGTCTAGGTGGTGGTGGTGGGGTTGCAGGGGAGGGGGGTGTGGGCTGTTTGGGAGGGTGGGCGGGGCTATCCAAGGGGGTACAGGGTGTCCAGGGGGGTACGGGGGTGGGCGGGTTGTCCACAAGAGTGGACGGGCTGTCCACGGGGGTGGTCGGGCTGTCAAGGAGGGGTGGGCGGGCTATCCAGGGGGGGTGGGTGGGCTGGCCACGGGGGGTAGGGGTGTCTAGGGCGGTGGGCGGGCTATCCAAGGGGGTGGGGGGCTGTCCATAGGTTGTAGCAAGAAACCCAAAATGAAAGTGAGGAAGAAAAGGATGGTTTGTTTTAATACAAACCCAATGAAGAACTAAACAATTGAAATAAATAAATTATAACAAACTAGAGGAAGCCTTGAGCGCCAAGAGTGTGAGAGTAGTTGATGTAGAGGCAGCCCAAGCTTCAAGAATGGAAATGGATCACAAGTAGCCTTATAGATTTGTTGTTAGAGCTTCAAGGGATCAAAATATCATTCCAATGTATCGGGGGTTTGTTCCCAGCATCCATCCTCGTCTATTTATAGGAGAAATATCCCCAAATACTTCAACATGGCCGTTGGAGGGCTTTCGGAGCCGTTGGGGGTCAAGTGGGCAAGTCTGGTCAAAGCCCAAGGGTTAGTTTGACTGGGCTTACCGGCTGACCGGTGCTTGGCCACCGGCTGGCCGGTGCTCCAGACAGAAGGCAGAGATTTCTGTCTGGGTTCCACTGGCTGGCCGGTGATTCAGACACCGGTTGGCCGGTGGCACCTGGCAGTGGGCAAGGCCTACTGTCTTGTTCCACCGGCCGGCCGGTGGTCAGGTACCAGCTGACTGGTGGAACCTGGCAGAGAGCATTGCTTCTGCCATAGACCACCGGCTGGCCGATGGAAATCCACCAGTTGGCTGGTGGACTCAGAGAGTCCTTTTCCAGTCTTCTTGGGCCAACTCTTTGGCAACCTTTTTCCTATCATCAAAAAAACTTGAAAACAAGTTAGAACACGATGAGAGTGATTGTGATCATTAAAATCCAAGAGAGAGGGGTACAACACTGACCACAGGGGGTAGGGGTGTCCAGGGTTGTGGGCGTGCTATCCAAGGGGGTGGGGGGCTGTCCATAGAGAGAAGGGGTGTCGAGGGGGGTGGGTGGGCTGTCCACGGGGGTGGTTGGGCTGTCTAGGGGGTAGGGGGTGTCCACGGGGGTGGGTGGGTTGTCCACGGGGGTGGGCGGGGCTGTCCACGAGGGTACCCTACTAATATGGTTATGGGATGAGGCATGCTCTGATGTGATAACACATTAAGTTCTTGTTGGTTTTACATTTTTTCAATAACACATTAGTATGTTTTTTTCACATGTCTAGTTGATACCATGATTATTTTCTTCCTTTATCATTTACTTAAATGTATTTTCTATTAAAGTTCAATCCTATTGAATTGTTTATGACAAAATGACTTATATGAATTTTTTTACAGAATGGACAGAAGTTGGATGTATGAAACCGATCGTATCTCAAGCGATTTTCAAAACAATTTGGAGAGCTTTATAGATTTTGCATTTCACAATGCTTCAGATAGTGGTCGCATACACTGCCCATGTTCCAATTGTGTTGGTAGACCTTGGTTGAGTCGTGAAGAAGTCAGCTACCACATAACCAAAAATGTTTTTCAAGCAAACTAATTTGTGTGGTATCACAATGGGGAGAAAATGAAATCTCAAATTGGTGATGATCGAAATGAAAGGACTGGAATGGAGAATTTGTTAGATGATCGGTTTCCGTTTATTCGTCATCATGAAAAAGAAAGGATTTCGACTCAAGAAGACGTCGATATGAGGACAACTGATGCATCTAGTGAAAATGATGATATTGATAGGGTGAAAAAATTGAATGATGCTGCCACGACTCCAGTATATCGACAATGCGATAAAATGAAAAAGCTGGAATTTTTAATCCGATTGTTTCATGGAAAAACTATGTATGGGATTTCTAATACAGCAATCGATTACATTCTTACCCTCTTGAAGGATTTACTTCCAGATGATGCAGATATTCCCTCAAACCACTATATGGCATGGAAGTTAGTTGAAGAACTTGGATTTTCTAGAAACAAAATTCATGCTTGCCCGAAAGATTGCAGTTTATTCTGGGAAGAAACCGATGAACGAAATGAATGTATAAAATGTGGCACATCCCGCTGGAAGTCAAAATCTGATGGAACACCATCCCGCGTTCCATAGAAAGTAATGTGGCACTTTCCATTGATCCCCAGACTCCAAAATCTTTTTATGTCTGATGACATATCAATAAAAATGAGATGGCATGATACCGAGAGAAAGAAGACTAATGATGAGTTGGTTCATCCTGCAGATGGATTTGCATGGCAGAGATTTGATGCTCGACATCCTGATTTTGCAGCTGACGTGCGTAATGTGAGGCTGGGTCTTTCATGCGACGGTTTTAATCCGTTTGGGCAGATGCTTACTTCGCACAGCACATGGCCAGTTTTTATACACATTTATAATCTTCCCCCATGGTTGTGTATGAAAAAATCTTTCACTTTCATGAGTATACTCATATCTGGTCCTTCTGATCCCGGCATTGATATTGATGTATACATGCAACCTTTAATAAAAGAGTTGAAACTTCTTTGGGATGTGGGTGTGCACACATACGATGCATGTTCGAAAGACATATTTCAGATGCGTGTTGCGCTTATGTGGACGATCAATGATTTTCCAGCTTATGTAATGATGTCTGGATGGAGCACGAAGGGAAAACTGTCATGTCCAGTTTGTATGAAGAATACACGATCCAGAAGACTGAAACATCATTGTAGTTTCAGTTTTATAAGACATCGACGATTTTTGCCAAAGGATCATCCATATAGAATGAATCGTCGAAGATTTGATAATACTATAGAGACTGAGGATCCACCTCAGCGTATGTCTGGAACTGATGTGCTTAATGAATTGAAAGATTTCAGTTTTTCGTTCGGGAAGGGTCAAATGAAATCTGGAAAGAGAAAGAATGTTTCCACAGAAACCTGTTACAATTGGAGGAAGAGGAGTATCTTTTTTTATTTGCCTTATTGGTCAACCAATTTGCTACGTCATTGCTTAGACGTAATGCATATTGAAAAGAATATATGTGAAATGTTTCTTTCAGTTCTTCTAAATGTCAAGGGGAAGACAAAAGATGATTTACGATCTCAACGTGACTTGGTGGATTGGGGCATCAGACCAGAATTGCATCCTGTGCGTATCAGTGAAAATAAATGGAAACTTCCATGTGCTTCTTATGTGATGACACCTACTGAAAAAAAACAATTTTTGGAAGTATTAGAGACTATTAGAGTTCCTGATGGCTATTCAAGCAACATATCTAAACGGGTCAATAGAAGAGATTTGAAGCTAAAATCTTTGAAGACTCATGATTATCACGTTCTACTGCATGAGTTGCTTCCAATAGCAATCCATCATCTTTTGTCCAATAATGTAAGGGTGGGTGTTATTCGGTTGTGCCATTTGTTTAGAGATCTTTTTGCTAAGAAGTTGTCCAAGTCTTTCTTGTAAAAAATGTTGACAGATGCCCCATTAATTTTGTGTGAGTTGGAGAAAATATTTCCCCCATCATTTTTCACATGCATGTTGCATCTGACTGTCCATATTCCAACTGAAATACTTCTCGGAGGACCTGTTTCTTTTCGTTGGATGTATCCAACTGAAAGAAATATGTTCACATTAAATTCTTATGTTCCAAACAAGAATCATCCCGAAGGTTCTATCGTGAACGGTTACTTAGCTCAAGAATGTATGGATTTCTGTTCAATGTATTTGTCTGATCTTACTACAAGAATGAACAGACCAATGAGAAATGAAGAAGAACAATATGAGAAAATTGAACCCAGTTTTCCATCACTTCCTCAAACAGGAGGAATTCCTGGATCATATACATTGAAGACATTAAGCCATGAAGAGCGGGAGATGGCACATCGCACAGTTTTGTTCAACTGTGATTTGTTCGATGACTATATCAGGTAACAAAATTGAATATGTATATCTTACATATATATCTGTTAAACTATTCATATTTTTTTATCTACAGGGAACATAAAACAATGATAAATAGGAAGCATCGTTCTTTATCTTTGAGAAGGAGAGAGACTTTTCATAGCAAAGAGTTTTCTGCTTGGTTAAAATTGAAGGTAAAAATATTACTGTTTAAATTAATTATTTCAATATTTACTTAAGTTTAACTGTCATTTATATTGCAGGTATTGATTTTGTCTGCTAACTCTGTCTCTGAGGGAATAAGAGCTTTAGCTTTTGGTCCTAATACCGTGGTTCGTGACTGTAAATCAATTGTTATCAATGGGTACAGATTTATTGTCACTGAACGAGCCAAAAACATGAGAACACAACATGATGGTATTATGGTTACTGCCACAACAGATTGTTATGCCAGTGCATCAGATAGTAGACCGCGACTTGAAAATGTGGGTTATTATGGAGTCGTTGAGAAAATAATAATATTGGATTATTACTCTCATGGACGAGTCACAATGATGAAATGCCATTGGTTTGATTCGATGACGAGACATGGAACATTTATTGATTATTGTGGATTTCGAGTAATTAATATGACCCGCACTCTTGCAACCGAAGAACCATATGTGTTGGCATCAATGGCTAAACAAGTTTTTTATGTCAAAGATCAACTTCAACCTGAATTTGGTGTCATAGTTGAAGTAATTCCAAGACATATTTTTGATGATGCTGATGATGGAAATGACACTGTCCCTATTGCCATTGGAACCAATCCATTTATATCTTTTGATGACTCCAATAGCTCAATTGTCAGAGTTGATTGTGAACCTGAAGTTGTGGTTGGAAATATATAGAATCATTCATCCATGTTCTCAATTCTTTTGGTTTACCTCGAGTTGGGTTGTTAAGGTTGGTAATATTCATATTTATTTAGTATTGATCACAAATATGTTTTAGCTGACTTGACCGTTATGTGAATTTTCAATGTTTATTGGTTGCTGTTTTATTTGAATTGCATTTTCTAATTTGGAATTGAACTGTATTCAAACCAAATCAAACAATATTTCTAACTTGGTGAACATTACAACTTGTATGTTTTATTAAATTCATTCAAGCTCTTCTAAAACAATTGATAGCTAAATTACCAATGAATCCCCTCATTCCCTCATATATTTAGTTTTTTGGTTTACACATTAATTTTCTTTTTCTAATTAATTACATATTTGTTTTCCAATGCAGGAAATGAAGCCAATTGAAGAGAGACGAAGAAAAAAAATGGCGGAGAACAATCGTCGGATGGAGGAGATGGGCATTCCACCATTAGTGCCTACAGTGAGTACTTTATTTCAAATATATATATATATATATTTACAGAATATATAATGTCATGTGATTAATTTTTTTTGTAAACTTTTTTGTAGGATCCACCATTACGTCGACAGTTATTCGACGATGAGCCTAGTACTGGTCCTAGTACTCAGGCCGGTGGTACGAGGAGGGTTCGTACCAGAGGTGGACGTAGAGCTGCGCATGCCCGACTAGACCCTGCCCCTCCCACTGACATTTCAGCCTTCCCACATTCTGATCCCGGTGTGTCGTTAGGGACACACGGGATATTTAGACCTCCCATGTTTTCACTACCTTCTGCATCTTCTGCCCCATCATTTTCACATCCCATGATGATTCCCACTCCCCAGTCAGCATCAGGTCATACAGGTGTTCCATCTTCTTTTCCTTCTACTTCTGTCTCTCCGAGCTTTTATATTCCATCGTCTTCGACTCCTGTTCCACCAGAGGGTGTTCCATCAGGTTCTGTGGATCCGGTGCCACTCATTGATCAGACTAGCGCAGGTATATTTATAAAACCCTAACAAATTTTTATAGCAATATTTATTTTCATTATAACATGTTTTGATAAAATATTTGTTTTTCTTTCATGACAGATACATCTACTGACAGGAGGCGGGGGCGGGGCCGTACACGCATGCGTTCGGTGTGGAACCGTCGCACACAGGTTATGGTGGAATATAATGAAGACAATCAGATGGTTGAGAAAACAGGGCAGCAATGTTGGAGTTTTATGGCGACGCTTGCCAAATACTCCGACATCATTCCCGTCAGCCCGCTGTCGTGGAGACATTTGCCACATGAGGTCAAAGATAGAGCTTGGGCAGAGATATGGGTAAAAAAATATGTTGTATTTAATGCCATGAATTATTTTTGTATTTATATGAATTAATATTTTGATTTCAGCTTCGATTTAATTTTCCTGATGGTGAGGGTGCACGACTGGCACGTCTAAAGGATTTAGGCGAGCTTTAGAGAGCCTACAAGCATGATCTGTATATTGGTTGGCGTGCTAGAGTTGGCACTAAGTTAGAGGCGGTACCAGTCGTGGATGATTGTCCTATAGAGCAGTATCGTCAGATGATTACTCATTGGATGAGTACCCAGTTTAAGGTATGAATTACATTTGAGGTATTTAAATAATAACTTTCAAATTTTGCATTAATATTATCCTTTTCATTATCGAATTTTATTTAGGAATCATCTGGAAAAAATAAAAAAAACATTGATGCAAAAAAATACCTCCATACACTAGGACGCACGACGATGTCGGATCATGAGAGGCAGCAGGTATGACAATTGTTTATAAGTTTTCTTTACGACTTACATTTTCTTTTGTTTCCTCAATTATTTAATCATTTGCTAAAATTTTTATATAACTTTTGTTTTCAATGTCATTGTAGAGGCAAGTACAAAATATTGAAGGACGTGTGCCTCGAGCAAAACTATTTTGCTCGAGTAGATGAAAAAAGGATGGAAGTGCTGTCAATGAAGCGACTCAGCAGCAGATTGTAAGTTTTAATCTGTTTATTTTATATTTTAATATCTATTTTGTAACTTAATAATATATTTATATTTGTAACAGGATGCTTTAGAGGCCCTCGATGCCCAAGAAGCAGGCAATTTTGGTCCATCTGATCACTTACATCAGGTGTTGGGAGATGATCATTCTGGCAGAGTACGCTGCCGACCTAGGATAGCCCCGACGAGGTATTGGCCTGCCTCAGGTACGAGTTGTAGTGCCACCGAGCTGCAGCAAGTTAGGGCACAGGCAGAACAGGCTGAGAAAAGGGCCACAGAGACGGCAGAACAGTCTGCTAGGGCAAACAGTGCATTTATGAAATTTATTTAAGTTCTACGTCCAACACTTCCAGCAGAGGCCAGGCCAGCGATTGATGAATACATGTCGTCGATACATTCTATATATGGTGCACCAGGTGGCAATTCCAGTAGTGGTCAGGCCGATGTCCAGCTTGAAGATGATGATGGCGAGGAGTCTGATGCGGAAGAGGAGGGAGATGAGGAGGGCGAGGAGGAGGGCGAAGGCGAGGAGGAAGGCGTTGTGGAGGGTGAGGACGATGAGGAGGACGATGACGAGGGTGATGACGATGATGACGATGATGGTGATGGTGATGCTGATGTGGGACATATTGATTCGTTACATTTTTGACTTATATTACTGAGATTTGATGTTTAATCTATTCTAGTTGTTGGTTTTATCTAGACTCGTAGTATAGTATTGGAGTTGAGTTATTTTTATATATTGTCTGTTTTTATGAATGTTGTTGTCTTTTAGTGGTTGTGTGTTTGAGAACTCCCTGGACAACCCCCCTCATTCTTGGACCCTGGACAACCCCCCCCTCCCCCTTGGACCCCGAACACCCCCCAAACACCCCCCGGACAGCCCCGCGGACAGCCCCCCGTACAGCCCCCAACCCTCCACCCTGGACCCCGGATAACCCCCCGGACAGCCCCCCGGACAACCCCCCCACCCTCCCCCTTGGACCCCGGACAACCCCCCAAACACCCCCCGGAAAACCCCCTGAACAACCCCGGACAACCCCCTGAACAACCCCTGAACAACCCCTGAACAACCCCTGAACAACCCCCTGAACAACCACCGGACAGCCCCCTAAACAACCCCGGACAACCCCCTGAACAACCCTCAAACACCCCCCGGACAGACCCCGCACAGCCCCCCCACCCTCCTCCTTGGTCCCCGGACAGCCCCCCGGACACACACCGGACAGCCCCCGCGGACAGCCCCCTGGACAGCCCCCCGTACAGCCCCCCGTACAGCCCCCACCGGACAGCCCCCGCGAACAGCCCCCTGGACAGCCCCCCGGACAACCCCCCCCACCCCCCCCCCCCCCCTTGGACCCCGGACAACCCCCCAAACACCCCCCGGACAGCCCCCTGAACACCCCTGGACAACCCCCTGAACAACCCCGGACAACCCCCTGAACAACCCCCAAACACCCCCCGGACAGACCCCGCACAGCCCCCCCACCCTCCTCCTTGGTCCCCGGACAGCCCCCCGGACACCCACCGGACAGCCCCCCCGGACAGCCCCTCCACCTTCCTTAATTTCATTAGCTCTGAAATGTTTCATAGCACGATCAACTAAAATCTAATCCATACTAAATATGATATAAAAATATTCTATATGAATTTCCATAAGATTTTAAGTGAAAACAAAAAGTGACATACAAAAAACTGACCAAACGCATTCAAAATGTGTTGATGCTTTAGGACAACGATCCATGGGTCATATGTGACGTGTACGAATCAACCCCGCCTCAATCCGAGTCGCGGTGTGGCCGGGATCAGTTTAAGTGGCTCTCTTTTGATTAAAATGGACATCATTTTAAGTACATACGGAAAACCGGCCAAACGCATTCGGTTTCCGTTGAAACTTTAGGAGAACGATCCATGGGTCATATGTGAGGTGCATGAATCATCCCCGCCTCAATCCGAGGCGCGGTGTGGCCAACACCGCCCTAACTGTGTCTGTTTTGTTTAAAATGGGTAGGATTATAAGTGAAAAAAACTGGCATACGCAAAACCGACCAAACGCATTCAGTTTCCATTGAAACTTTAGGAGAACGATCCATGGGTCATATGTGATGTGTACCAATCAACCCCACCTCAATCCGAGGCGCGGTGTGGTCGGAACAACTCAAACTGTATGTCTTTTGTTTCAAAAGGACATCATTTTAAGTGAAAAACATCAACTGGCATACGGAAAACCGGCCAAACGCATTCGGATTGTGTTGATACTTTAAGACAACGATCCATGGGTCATTTGAGACGTGTATGAGTCAACCCCGCCTCAATCCGAGGTCGTCCGCTATGAATTTGACCGTTTGACGCCCGTTTTGGCCGTTTATGACACCAGAACTGCGTTGTCGGTCACCGCGCGCACACGGCACGTCCGATTGACGTGTCGTCTGCTCGACCACTTCATAAATCACTCACCCGTATTTGTCGTCTGATTTCAGGCCATTCTGAAATCGTTCGGCCCGTTTGGACCCCCCTCACGCGCGTTTACGAAGCGCGCGCATCACTTAAAACACGAATATTGAGCCGTACCGCGCAAACCGCACGTCCGATTGACGTGCCGTCTACGCGTACACGTCAAGAATAATAATTAGAATGTTTCCCATTTGTTTCAGGTCAATCTGAGGTCGGCCGCTATGAATTTGACCGTTGGACGCCCGTTTTGGCCGTTTATGACACCAGAACTGCGTTGTCAGTCACCGCGTGCACACAGCACGTCCGATTGATGTTCCATCTGCTCGAACACTTCAGAAATCACTGTCCCGTATTTTTCGTCTGATTTCAGGCCATTCCGACTTCGTTCGGCGCGTTTGGACCCCCCCTCACGCGCGTTTACGAAGCGCGCGCATCACTTAAAACACGAATATTAAGCCGTACCGCGCAAACCGCACGTCCGATTGACGTGCCGTCTGCGCGTACACGTCACGAATAATAATTAGAATGTTTCCTGGTGGTTTCAACTCAATATGAGGTCGTCCTCTATGAATTTGACCGTTGGACGCCCGTTTTGGCCGTTTATGACACCAGAACTGCGTTGTCGGTCACCGCGGGCACACGGCACGTCCGATTGACGTGCCGTCTGCTTGACCACTTCAGAAATCACTCACCCGTATTTTTCGTCTGATTTCATGTCATTCCGACTTCATTCTTCCTGTTTGGCCCCACCTCACGCGCGTTTACGAAGCGCACGCATCACTTAAAACACGAATATTGAGCCGTACCGCTCAAACCGCACGTCCGATTGACGTGCCGTATGCGCGTACACGTCACGAATAATAATTAGAATGTTACACGGTGGTTTCATCTCAATCCGGAGATGCGGTGTGGCCGGAACCACTCAAAGTGTCCGTCTTTTGTTTCAAAAGGACGTCATTTTAAGTGAAAAGCATCAACTGGCATACGGAAAACCGACGAAACGCATTCCGAATCTGTTGATAATTTATCCCAACAATCCATGGGTCATATGTGACGTGTACGAGCCAACCTGGGATGAATCCGAGTCACGGTGTGGCCGGGATAAGTCTAAGTGGCTCTCTTTTGTTTAAAATTAACACCATTTTAAGTACATACGGAAAAACGACCAAACGGATTCGGTTTCCGTTGAAACTTTAGGAGAACGATCCATGGGTCATATGTGACGTGTACAAATCAACCCTGCCACAATCGGAGATGCGGTGTGGCCGACACCACTCAAAGTGTCGGTCTTTTGTTTCAAAAAGACGTCATTTTAAGTGAAAATCATCAAGTGACATACAAAAAACCGACCAAAGGCATTCGGACTGTGTCGATACTTTAGCACAAGGATCCATGGGTCGTATGTGACGTGTACGAGTCAATACTGCCTCAATCCAAGGAGCGGTGTGGCCGACACCATTCTAATTGTGTATCTTTTGTTTAAAATGGACATGATTATAAGTGAAAAGAACAACTGGCATACGCAAAACCGACCAAACGCATTCCGAATCTGTTGATAATTTATCACAACGATCCATCAGTCATATGTGACATGTACGAGCCCACTCGGGCTCAATCCGAGTCGCGGTGTGGCCGGGATCAGTCTAAGTGGCTCTCTTTTGATTAAAATGGACATCATTTTAAGTACATGCGGAAAACTGACCAAACGCATTCGGTTTCCGTTCAAACTTTAGGAGAACGATCCATGGGTCATATGTGAGGTGTACGAATCATCCCCGCCTCAATCCGAGGCGCGGTGTGGCCAACACCGCTC
This sequence comes from Viscum album, assembly GCA_963277665.1. NCBI lineage: Eukaryota > Viridiplantae > Streptophyta > Magnoliopsida > Santalales > Viscaceae > Viscum > Viscum album. Next base: position 441,745,500 of record OY728158.1, read on the forward strand.
TAACTGTGTCTGTTTTGTTTAAAATGGGTAGGATTATAAGTGAAAAGAAATGGCATACGCAAAACTGACCAAACGCATTCGGTTTCCATTGAAACTTTAGGAGAACGATCCATGGGTCATATGTGACGTGTACCAATCATCCCCGCCTCAATCGGATTCCACATATAATTGTCATCTAAATTTTAAATTGAATTATATATGAATTATGTATGTTTATGAATTTTAATTTAATTATGGATGTGTATAGTTTCAGGATCCATTATATGTTAAATGTGTATGAATTTGTTCGTAATTGTATATGTATGTTTTATTTTATTACAGGTACAATAGTTGGATCGAAAATGAGGTGAAAATGAGGCCTGATGAGATGAGAGGTGCCTGATATACAGGGGAGAGGGTCTGTGCAAATTGCAGGCCGCTGCAATTTGCAGCATAGGGTATGCCAACGGTTTTAAACCGTTGGCATATAATCCTAAATAAGTTTTTACCAACGGTTCAATGAACCGTTGGTAAATATCTCTTTTCCCAACGGTTTAGAACCGTTGGGAAAGAGTTCACCCATGGAAAACTATCCCAACGGTTCTTCAAAACCGTTGGGATAGTTAAGGTATATTTGGTTTTCCCAACGGTTTGGGAGAAACCGTTGGGAAAAACTATCCCAACGGTTCACCAAACCGTTGGGATAGAGTGCCTTCTGTCAGCCTACCCCAACGGTTTCCAGCAAACCGTTGGGAAAGGTTTTCCCCACGGCTTGCTTCCCTACGGTTGGGAGAACCGTTGGTATATCATATACCAACGGTTTGAGGGGCTTTCCCAACGGTTGTGAACCGTTGGGAAATAGTGTATTTCCAGTAGTGAAAAAAGACATATTGTCGCAGTTTTGAAAACTGTGGCTATAGGCCATATAATCATTTCTATAGGTGTGGGATATAGCCACGGTTTTTAAAATCATGGATATATCCCATGAAAAAAATACCTATATCCACGGTTTTAAAACTGTGGCTATAGGCCACATAACTGTGGTCGTAGCCACCTATAGCTATAGTTTTAAAACCGTGTCTATAGATCTGTGGTTGTAGCCTATTTTTCTAGTAGTGTTTCATGAGACTCTATCCTTCTATTCTTTGGAATTTTTTTACTTTGGATATTTTTACATTATTAATCATATTTCATAATATTTTATTTGTCATAATAACAATATTTCTAACCCCAGTTCTTATCCCAATAGATTGTAGGTCAGGACAATCACCACATTGTCCTTTTCATCCATTACTAGCTTGGTTCTTTATTTATATGGTGATTATTTTAAAATAATGTTTAGGTATAAGAATAATTAAATTATTAAATATAAAAAGGTAAAACTGTGAAATTAGAATAAATAAAACATAAATTAATTGAACGCGCTAAATTACGGGTCTTTATCTTCGGTCTATTTATTCATGTTCATTTTACTATTTGGTTCTCTAATATAGTTAAATTCCACAAAATAATATGATTAAATATTTCTTAATAGTTTTTAATAAGAATGTGAATTAACCCAATCATATGCCCCAGAAGTAGTTGGCCAAGTGCATAGTTAGTGTCCACTCACTATGTACTGGAATGATGACTAAGATGTACCTGAACAACTCTTTTATAGTGTTGTTACCCCTAGATCCATTTGTGCCAAAGCTGCAGCCACTTGACAGTATCTAGGGAGGGATTTAATTTATATTAAAACTACACAATATTCATTTTAACTCAATTTTAGGAGGTTCACCAATAATATACATATACCTAGGGTTTCCACTAATGTTATCTTATCCAAATTCACAAACAACATAAAATATTCAATTCTAAATACATAATGATTTATCTATATCTTTGAAATAATGATCATCATTAACATATCTCCTCTTGATTTCATTTCTAGATCATAAATTATCATCAAATGATAACATCCTAACCTATAAAGTTATCTAAGCATTGCTCTAATACTAACTATAGCAACCTCATACCCGTTCTCTTGGATTCATTGTGTAAAAAACATATCTTACAACACTATAATTGATACACATATATGATTAAAATATCTTTCTCACATTTATAATTGAATGAACTTTTTATAATGTTTTAGAGAGTTAAGATAAATCATAAACTACTAAATCTCAACCCTTCTCAACAAATATACATTTTCCCATTATATAGGAAACTAAATAATTTATAATGAGTCCTCAATAATTCCCATAAATTCTACGCATATGTTACTCCTATAGAAACACCATACGTATCACTTACCTTCAAATCCTGGGGAAATATAAACATAAGTAGGGGTGAGATCAAATGATCAGTAAGGGAAAACATAATAATAATGAATAACATGATAGAAATGATGCATAACATGATATCATAATGAGGATGATTATAAGAATGTAATCATGGAACAAAGAGAAGATATCATATGAACATGGATTATAGAATGATCATAACATAAGAGAATAGAATTATAAGAATTTGGAAACAACGTAAACATAAAATCATAAGCATAATTCAATTCTCCCTACCTCATTAACATAACATAGTTGGTTAGGATAAATGTCCACTCCCAATGTTGGTTAGGCTCATTACCTATGTACCATCATATCACAAGAGATAGAAACATTACCCAATGCATTGGAGGGATATATAATTCTAGGCCCACCCATCAGATAATAAAATTCATACATATATCTTCCACAAGGTTTCAATCAACATATCATAAAATCCAATAAAATAAAATGGGTTTTATATCCTTTTCAAGTGGTTCCCTAAGTAATAATTCATGATTTAATCAATAAAAATGGCATGATAACCCCATGGAAAATAGATGGTTATCTAAGGACTTTAAGAAAAAATGTAGGTAAACACTAATAAACAAATATGATTATGAATATGGTATTTATACTATATAGGAAATGGATATATTATTATGATAATAATTTCCCCAATAAATCAATGCATTATAAATTTAGGTGAACACCCATAAATCAAGTAATGGAACATGTAGAATTCATAGATGAAAGGAATTAGAAGTAAATAATACATATACAAGTGGATGATTGGGCAGGACAAAATTAGTGATGGATCATACCATAGATGTAATATAGAATTTCATAATCCATACAGATAAATAAGGTGTATGGTATCATTTTAATAATACCATTGATAAAGAATATACCATAAAAGAAGGAAAATTTTATATGCATTAGAAAATTTTCTTTGAAAATTAAAATTTCCCTTTTCCAATGAACACATTTAAAAATTGTGATTTTATTAAACCATGAGAATAATAACATTGTATCTTTTTTCAAAATTTGAATGCATATAGATAAGGTCTCTTAAAAAATGAAAATTATTATAGAAATATATATACCTATGGAAACATGTAAAAGATATTCCTTTCATTGAAAATAACCCGTGTAAAAAATATTAAAATATTTTAAAAAAAATTAAAGAGTGCTAATTTAGTTAAAAATAATCATAAAAAATTTATAAAGTATTCACTTTGAAATATTTTAAATAACTTCAATAGAATATTTTTTTAAAAAAAAACTAATCATGTGGAAAACAATAAATATCCATTAAAACCTTTTAGTAAAACTCATTTTATAAACAAATATGTTAATACATTTCATTAATAATAGTTTGAGAAAATAATTAAGGTCACCTACAACATTATTAAAAAGACATTTGATTGGTATAACATGGATATAGAAGAAAATATCCATTCAAAAGTATATGTGTTACTTTTATCAACATCATTATTTTATTTGAGGAAGTGTTTCATCAAAGGAATATATAAAAATGGGGTAAATTAATATCCCCAGATAAAAATTAAATCTACCATTATAAAATATAATGGTAGGAAAAAATAGACTTGGATGATCAAAATCAATAAGTGTTGTCACGACTCATGGGAAAAAGGACTTGAGTTAAGAAAATAGTTACGTCTTGAGTGACATCTTAATCAAATACATTGAAGGAGAAAGTTCGTGAAAATGACCCTAAAAATCCATGAATAAAAAATATCTCATGATAACATATCAATTATGCATAATATACACCATATAAATCTATATTGGTGCATAAATTAAAATATGTATCAATGAACTGAGTTTAAGACAAAAAATTATTATCTTATATCCATGCTTAGTTGATCACACTCTAAATTACTATAAAATAACCATAACTATATTAATCATATATTTAAATACCTTATTCATAACTATAACCATTTTATATACTTCATTTATAATTATTTTCTATGAATATAGTGATTTATTATAGTTTATGTTTTACATCAGGTGTTAATAATTTTAATTGTTTTGCATATGATTTATAATGTTAATTTTGATCCTTTATCTTGGATACTATGTTCATCTTTCCATGATTACCTATGATTCATTAATATATATCCCATTGTTATTTATAATTTTCTACTTTCATCCCATGATAATTTTAATTATGACTCGTGAAGTTGAATTCATAGAAAAAAATTGACAGTTTTAAATTAAGGAAGATGATATGTTATTAACATGATTATATATTAATATTATGACTCCATAAACTTTATAACATATTTAATACCTTTTTGTAAAATTATACTAATAATATATAACTATCCCAACCCCCTCCCTCCAAAGTTACCCCTCCTAGTACAAAAATGAAGGAAATGATAAAATGACCCCGAATCCTACCTCTAGTAGGCCCTAGGAAGACAATAAATACCAAGGTTATAAAAATTTCACATATGGAAAAAAATTTCATCTAAAATAATATAGGAACAAGAGATAGCGTAAAAAATAAAAAATAAAATCCATCACATAAAATAAAAAATAAACCCAAAACCATCCCATAATGAATTAATAGTTCCAAAATATACAATAAAGGTCTCCAAGTAAATACCAAAAGACAATTCCTATAACAGTGACTCAACAATAGCTCTAAAACCCAATATGGTAATGTTTATATTAGTCCCAAAACCCATCCTATAATTTTGAAAAACAATTTATAAATTTGTAGGGTTATCATAATATATATTCTTAGTAGTATAATACACAAGGTCTCAAGTGCACATGTGAAAAGAGAATAATAACGTGTCAGTGAATAAACAAAAGAACCAACAAGCACATAAACTCTTCAACTAACTAAACCTAGATCCACCATGTCATGATAACCAAATCATGAATTCAATAGTATCATAGTATCCAAATCATAATCAAGGAACCCTATTTCCACTTCCCCAGTGATTTTCCACTCTCACTCCCCAACATTAAATGTCATGTGCTCTAATCCCTTACCATTCATATCAAATCACATAATAAGCCATCTCTAATATGGGTTAGGATGAATCCCTAACTACCCCACCCTCATAAGTTATATCATCTGGTGCTAGTATCAGTCATCATCACATCATAGTCACATCACATTACACCACTACCTTATCACATCACACCATTGCATCATAACATCACATCACATCCTCATAACATAACTAGGGAAGTAAGATATCATGAATGTTAAGGACATAAACCTTATTCCCTCATCCCACCATGAATTACCTCCACTGCATATCACATCCTCATCATTACTGGGTAATCTCTAACACCAACGCATATCATTAGTACTGAGGGAATGGTGAGGAAGAGGGGTAGCCAAAAATCCATATCACCACCATCCTGGATGTTTTTGAAAACCAATAGAACCCAAAAACCTTGGGTGTTGGTAAGATTATCCATCTTAGGTGTGGTGCATATAGAAATAACATAAAATTCATAATAGAAATATATCACACAATACCAAACCTATGTGTCCACAACAACTGCACTAACACACTCCGCACCACCACAACTACACCACACAACATCTGCCATGACAGCTGCCACCACTAAATGCATCACACCACACAACCATCACATAAAGAAATGAAAACTCACTTTCAATTATAGATACCACCATGTTATTGACATAATGATTTTTCACTAACTCCCATTTACTAAACCATTTTATTTCACATTTTCAAAACTCATTCATTTATCATTCAGTTTAATAAACCCAGCTGCCACAAAATAATTCCAACCCATTATTATTCATTTACTAACCAATGTAGTTTATTTTTGGAATTACAATTTAATCAATGTATAATCAGGTAACTAGCACATTCACACCACATAACAGCTCACCCATATCACATCCTCTGTCATCTATCGCACCACACACAACCAATCCATATAAACCTAGTCGCCACACATCACAACCACCACACATCACCCCCAACACATAATTACTCACACTGTATCACATTCCATCCAACCATTTCACCACCACAGACATCACATTCACATCCCAACCAGTCACCACATTCATAATGCATTATCCCACATCACACAAGGCAAAAAAATAAGAAAACCCATAGGAAGCATCATATATTAGCTTCCACAATTTATGTTCATGATCTTACATAACTTTGATTCATTATTTATCATGGGTATTATCACATAAAAAATATTTCTTCTGGTAACCAATTATTTATCCATATATACATTATTATCCTTTTTTAATCAAGTTGGAATCAAACAATCATTTTAGTAAGGGTCCCACAAACACATCAACTATATCAAAAGCAAGTCTCCCAGTAGATGTGATTTTTAATAAAGGAAACTAGAATGCATTAAATCATTAAAAAAAATATCAAGGAAGTAAAAAATGTGATTCATTCCCATACCCATCAATTTTATATTTATCCAAATAATTGTCTCTATTAAGATAACCCTTAATATCCACCTAATGGAAGGAAAAATCATGCAATTTCCACATATTCACATAAACAGGGAGAGAATGAGGATCCCTTACTTCAAAGATGATTTCTGATTCATTGTGCACAACAGGGTGAAAGGGGTATGACCTGAAAACCACAACCACATGAGGAAAACCTCATATCAAACTAGATCTCATCAAGGGTTTATAAAAATTAAACCCAAATGTTCTCTAAACTGGGACAGCATAACTACCATGAATCCTTGTAGGAAGAACGAAAGGAAACAAGGTGATGAAGTGAAGAACTCACCTCAGAATGATAATAATCAAAATTTGGAACCCAAGGATAAAATCAGGTGAAAGGGGGATATAAAATACTCTAAAACTCCTATGTTTTTTCCAAAAAACAAGATGAAAATAGTGGAATTAGATAATTTGGTTGAACCATCATATTAATAAATATGATACAACTTGCCTCATTTATGTCATGACTATTTATTGATTTAACCTCTATAATTTTATGAAAAACCTCATAATACAACCCTCATTCATATAAAACAACATCAGAGAACCCCATAGAGACACACTAGGCCGGATTAAACCTCTCATCATCATATCATCCACCTAAAACTTCAAATCATGCTAGTTCATAGGATCCATTTTATAGGGATCCATCGAAATTAGATACTCACCCAGTTTCAAATCTATCCTAAACATAACATTGTATTAGAAGGGGTAGTTTCATAACCTTATTTTTTAAAATGTCTTGAAACTCATTGAAAACCATGGGAACATCCTCTTTATTATCTTTCACTAAAATATCCTCTAAGTGATACAAAAGAGGCTTTACTTTCCTTCAACATATCCCATAAACTCGATCTCCAATAAACACGACTCATTGTCCCTCCACATCTAAAAATGAAACTCACATATATAAGAAATTGATGACTACACATATAGAATAAAGTTAATTCATGTCATTTATGACATCTTATGGTTGTATCTACTATAATAAAACGTCTACCAATAATTGGTGTTTCCCCATCACCAATCTATATCTATGACAAATGCCAAAAAAAGAGCCTAACGTCCAACCAGTGTAGATAATACTTGAGGCATTGAAAGTATCTCTATATCCAATCCCATGTCCTGAAACAAATAAATATAAACAAATGAGTGTGATTTTCTTGAATCAAAAAATCATAAACAATAGTAGATGATAAATGGGATTTTCCTTTGATAACCTCAGGCGCTACCAGCACTACTACCTCCAATGCATGCATCTGATGACACCCAAATCATGTTCTTATATTCTATTGCCATCCATTATTATTCTTGGTCCTAGGACCCTATAGATAAGGACTATCATGAGGCTTCCCCTACTAAAACCAATTTCCCTCAGCTTCTAAATAAGAGTTGGTGATCCTTACTGCTAAAAATGCCTTGGAATGAACTGTTTCTGATATGGAAAAGAAACCTAAATTCCCATCTAAATCTAGAATTATAGAGTGTATGAACACTAGTACTGGAAATGGATATGTCCCCCACAAACATATCATGAAAACATGAAGCCCCCAGCAGATGCATGGATGCCAACTGCCCTAGAAGGATGGAAAAGGGTTTGTTGTGGTCGGTTCCCCACCATTCAAAACATTGACTACCTAAATTTCAATTTCCCACTACCTGGAGATCCAATCCTAAATAATCCCTACTATCCACCCTCTTTAGGTTCACCAAAATAGAAAACATTCACTCAATAACCTCTTCATTCTTCTACACATCCAGGCATGTGGAAAGCATAGATGGGTGACTACATACCTCATCACTAGGTGGAAATCCTTCTCCATACGTCATTATCTAGACTCCTCATTGGGAAAGTCATCAAGAGAAAAGTGCAAGAGGACCTTGAAATTTATCCCAAAATCCCACACAATCGATCTCCCCTGCTAAAGGGATAAAAACCCCCAACACTTCACTACCTTTGTTGATGATGAAAAGAATTCCAAATGGAATCTTTTCAAAATTTTGGTGATGTGGGATTATTTTAATAAAATTTTACTCATCTATTTTGGTAAAATAAATTAGTTCTTAATGAGAAATTGAGTTTATAATGGAGATTCATTGAATCATGACTAAATTTTTATGAATATACCATTCTTGGAAAATCTTGATTAAATTTAAATATATTTAGTGCTTAATTGAATAAAGTTCTTGGATAAATTTTTTTTTATTATTTTAGAACTATTATTTTAATTAAAATGTGTGTTTTGGATTTTAATTGATGAAGTGTTCTTGAATTAATTTTTTTATTTTTCTGAGAACAACCAATAATTTTTATGATGAAAATTTGTTTTTTATTTTTTCTAGAGATTCCCAATTTTTAGAATGAATTCTTTCAAAATTACATTAATTTAATTTAAATATTTTTATTTGAATTATTTTTTATAATTGAAAAAAAATGATTAATCGTGCATCAAACATTGATTTTTTATTTTAATTTTTTAATTTGAAAATGATGTAATTCTTCATGTGTTCTTGAATTATTAATTTGAATATTTAATTTTCTCTAATTTTGGAATTTCTTGTATTTTTTAGGACCCACTACGAAAATATGGAAAAGGGTTGGAGTGACTGTGCCTTAGTCTAAGTGATTGTATGTTGATGTTTTGGTACTCTCTTGGATTTACCGTACCATCAAACCTAATCGACCAGAGATAATTCTGGGTAGTGATACATTGATTGTGCACCTTGACAATCGATCATACACCCAAAGTAAAAAATTTATTAACAAATAAAGATTTCATGAATTATAATTCAATCAACTGTATACCATTTCCATCGACCACATGGGAAAATTTTATGAACTCCCAAATCAACTGTAAGATGAATTTTTCCAAATGGGACCAAGTTGTCACATGCCACTCTTGATAGAATGGATAAAAAAATCCAATTGATTGCATACATTTACATTAGACTATAAAGTGAGTGAAGAAAAACTAGAGCTCGGCCATTTGAATAATCATGTGAAGGTTTGGATTCATCTTTGAAGGAGACTATTGATTAAAGTTGGGTCTGACTGAAATTTTAATATCCATAAAACCAGAACTACGTCAAAGTCGAGTTCCCATTTATGTCATCAATGCCTATGGATCAATTATTGAAATAGGTGTTGAGTTCATTCAAATAAGATGAATATAAAATTGTAAAGATAAAACCGATCAATCTTGAGTATAGAAGAATAAAGACAACCAACCATAGAAGATTAAAACTGAAGAGGTGGATAAATGTAAATCTTGGATCTAATAGCTTGAAGAATAATTTGGATATTGATTCATCCATAGATAAAGAAATCAATACTGAAAGAATAAATCCAAACCTATATCTTCTTACTGAAGAAGAGACCCAACAACGATGCAGTCACTGTTGAAAAATCCTTGATGGATCAGCTTGCTAAAGAAGACACCAGACATGAGCCTCTCTAATTGGGATTAAGCCTTGGATGAGGTAGATACACTTAGTCAATGAAGTCCATGAAAAACCAAATCTAGAACATGGATAAATAAATCTATATATTTTTATATTGATGAGAAATAAAGGATCCATGCAGATGATATGCTCTTCAATCCAACTAGGTTCAAGTTGTGGCTAGAGATGTCACTGATAAAAGAAATTTATTTCATCATATTTGGAGGATGAGCTTCGGCTGAAGATTATTGAGGAATCCACCAAGATTTGGTATTTATGAATCCAATACTGAATCAAATATCACAACCCAAGATAGTTATTTAAATAAATTTTAATAATATATTAAACATAAAAATTAAAATTTATGTTCGAGGTGAAGCAGTGATGTCTGAGCCCAGATAAAAATGGATTTGGACATACAGGTACCAAAGTGTTATTGGAACCAAGGATGTTCTTTGATGTAAATAGAGTAGGTTTTGTGTTTGTTTTCAATCCTCCACATGGAGGGTCAGGTATTTCATGGAAGATCAGGGAGTTTGAAAGAAAATGGATCTTATAGTTCAAGATGACAATAATATTGATGGTGATATCGTTTCCCAGTGTTTGCCAAATTTTTGGAGACCAAAATTTGGAGGATGGATTTCATTGTGAAAAGTTGATTTCCTTTCAGGGATTATGAAAATATGGAAAAGGCATGAGTTTCATGAATATAGGCTTTATGATTTGTGTTTCACAAAGGATCAAATATTACTGATGGTTATCAACACAACAATGAAGAGCATCGCAAATGATGAAGAATTGGATCATCACGAATGGTGATGGTGATCTTCATGATTATGAGAATTGGAGTTTCATGGTGGAGCGAAGGTTTTGATGGAAATCACCGCAATTATGACAAGCATCGCGAATGATGAATTTTCATGGAGCTTCATGATAGAAGGATTTATGTGAAGATGTTTTTAAATGATCTGAAAAAAAAATTGAAGAGGCAGTGGTGAATCATGAAGCGCCAAACCTATAAATAAGAGGATACCCCCTTAACATAAAATGAATTTTTTCAAGGAAAATCCAAAAAAGATCTGATTTCATGAATCTAAGAGAGCTTTGCGAATTAGGATTTCTATGTTAGCTTGAGCATTGTGAAATGATTATAAGTCTTGACTGATGCCAATTCTTTGTGATTAATGGGTGCTTCGCGATGATAGGGTATTCCACATTGACTTAGTGATCTTCACGAAGGAGTTTGTTCTGCGAAGGTAGTTTATTCTGTGAAGGTAGGGACCTTCGTGAAGGCAGCAAGCTTCACGAAGGAGCTTTGTAAAATGAAGTTTTGAATATAAGTTTGTTAGTGAATAGGTTTTTCAAATAGCATCAACTTAGGTATTCAATGAAAGAATAGTCTCATGCTAATATAGGGACAAAGACTTTAATTTCAATCCATTGAAGTGACCTTCAAGTCGATAAATTGAGTTAGACTTTTCTCAAAGCAGTGAGCTAGAGGGAGTCAACTGAAGTGTTCTGAGGGATGCAGTGTGTTGTCCCTAAAATCTTATAAAGTTAGTATGCCTGGCAAAAATTGAAAATTTATAACTTTTTTATTCCATGTCTAGTAAAGATTAGTAGATTTAGGTATGATAGATACACTATCGGTGTATGCTCCTTGGACTAGCCCTTAGTGGTGAACCAAGTAAAAATGACGTGTTATCTCTCTACATCTGAATGTCTGATTGCTAATGGAATCCACCATAAAATTTTAACGAATTTCTACCAATGTGGGAACAAAATCCATCATATTAAAATAAAAAGTTGACACTATAATTCACTCCTCCCCTCTCAGGGTGTTCAGAGGTCCTGCAAGTGTTTTATAAGGACCAACTAAATTTATTTCAAGATTATCGATGAACAAAAAATTCAAAAATTGGTACATGCATTTCCTGATTAGAACTGCTCATCTCAAGGCCAAACTTCTCAACTTTTAATATTTTTTATGTGAATCGAGAAAAAAATTATTCGAATAAAAAATGAAGGATATCGTAGAAATTTATTCAAGATTTGAATAATCCCAACCCTTGAGACTTCCAAATAGAGAACATCCAGGTACGGGATCATAGTCACTCATCATCATGAAAAAATTATTAGGGAAGGGTGATTTATTTTGGGAAGTTTTCTTCTTTCCCTATGAGTTCACTAAAATTTTGGGACTAACATGTGAGAGCACGTCATGTGGATTTCACTTCCTATTAAATTAGTTGTCACCACTTTTTTATTTTAATTTTTTAATAAAAGGATCACTCCTCACTTTTTTTGAATATTCCCAAAGTTGGTAGGTAACCATATTCTTAGATATAGGATGTATCCATATCCCTAGATACATGATAAAACTATTTATTATCCCTCATTTATCTCATTATTTCACTATTTTCCATTTTTTAAAATAAAAAAGTTGTTTTTTCTTCTCCCTATGTGTTATGATCTCATAGCTTGAAAGATGACAGTTTAATTTTCAAGTCCAGCTTCAGGAAGTGAAACCTGATACTTCTTGGAGATATGAAATTCTTGTCGATCATCGTTTTACTTCCCTTCTCTTAGAGGCAAATCATTGTGTAAGTGGTGAATCAAGAGAAAGACCACCCAAGGGAAGTGTTCACCACTCTTTTCCCCATTATCTTGTCCCCTTATTTTCCTTGATTTCTCGAGAGTGTCTAAGAGTGTGTGTTTGATTAAAGATATCATGAAGATCGCTTCAGAAAATAAAAGATTCTTTGAAGGCATGAATCAATTGGGAGATTCGTCACTTTTGGTAGAGTACACTTGGACTAGAATAAATTCTTTTATTGAGTGTTCATCGTTTTGAGTGAGAGAGGTGTGTTACTCAAGAGATGAAGAATTCACTGAGTGAGGTTGAGGAATTACCTAATCAATTTAAGATCAATGAAAGGTATTTTAGGGGTGGATCGATCTGGATCTAGGCATACTTCATGTTGACTTTTTTTCCCTTTCTCTTCATCTTGTTTTCTTTTTTTCTGATTCATTCTAACTGCTTCTACTTTGCTCAATTCGTCTATGATTTCATCACAGGAACTGAATTTTTTTCATTGTGTTATTTATAGCTTTTAAATATATAAAAAAAAATTGTTTTGGGAAGACCATTGGGGAATTTGACACTGCTTCCTTGAGATCAACACCTGAGTTGTCCACTACGCTATATTTAGGGTACTTGAAATTTATTTGTGACCATCCTCGCCACAAGGATACTCTCATCAAATTGGAGTTGTTTCTAGGGAAGCAACATATTTATTAGTGGGGTTTTCAATTTTTCTTAAATTTTTCTACTAAAAAACTACAAACAAAAAAATCAAACAAACAATAATAATGAAAACTAAAAATTACTATTCAATGTCACCATTTGATCCTACTCAAGAACTTGAGGAGGCTATTACAACATTTCAACATTGGTTGAAAGAATGAAAACATAGAGATATGAATGATGTTGAAATGGCTTATCATCATGAAATCATGAAAATGTTTCAGTAAGCTATGGATAAGATCAAAATGAATCAAGTGGATAAGGTAAAACTCTAGAAGCAAGTTGAAAAACTTTCTGGAAAGTAGTTTAGAAGGAAAGAGAAAAGGAATCGATGAAAGAAGAAGTTAGATTTTCCAATCTTCGAGTCTGAAATTCCATTTAACCCATGACTAGAAATTCAAGATCCACTTTCTATAACATTTTTTAAAGGCTAGCAGGAGATTGGATATGCAGACACTGATGTTGTTGGATAACTTTTGGATGAACATTTTAGTTTAATGCTCACTCTAATGATTTAAAATGTTCCGACTCTTTCAAATTTTTTTCCATTTACTCAACTAAATAAAACATCTGATGAGACCCTCTCCATTGCCTTGTAAAATGATACATCAGAAGTGTGTTGCTTTGAAGAGAATATTGAGGAGGCTGACTACCTCACCCATTCCCTATACATACTCTTAAGATCATTGTTCCATTTTGAACAATAATAAAATGAATTGTTCTTGGGAGTTGAAAATTTCATAGAAGAAGAAGTGTTTTTACTTACCATTGATCATATTGAAGATAATTTAAATTGTGTTTCTCCTTATGTATATATTAAATAGGAAAATGAATTTTTTTTGATTTCCTAGAGAGATTTTAAATAAATTAACCTACATCTACTGAGGAATTTCTGGAACTCCTCATTTTTTTAAAGATTTAAGTATGGGATGAGCTAAAGAAGAAGTGGATTTGTTGGAGTAGTGTATAGGATCAAAAGAGGGTGCAAATAAATTTTTTATTGTCAAAGAGGAAATAAGAGATTAGAATGAACCAAAAGACAAGTCCCGCCATTGAGTTTATTTCTTACAACATATCCACCCCCAACCTCAAGCTGAAGAAGAACAATACCCAATTATTTTGTTTCCCCCTTGATCACTCTATAAGAGATCTACTATCAAGGCGTGGGAATTCAATAAAGCTCAACAAGGGGTGTTCCACAATTTTCAAATCATGGAAATTGGAAAGAAGGTCATGTGGTGGTTCTTAAGTGAGAAGTCGCAACCTCCTTCGGACTAGAGTTAAAATAAAAATTGTCCAATTATTGACAGTCTAAACACAACACTCCTTAGGGGGTTATCCTAAGATTGTATTTCTCCCTATTTGTTTTCTATTTCAATTAAATTTTCTTCATATTTAAATTCTGTGATTTTTTGTATGTAAATAATCAGGAAGCGATTCCATATGGAAACTAATCAAGGAAAACTGGAGCTACACCCTGGATCATCAAGAGAAAACTCCCTAACTCAAACTTTGATTGTATTTCACTTTGAGCTATCAATCATGAATTATTTTTTTAATCTATTTAATTTTGTATGCACTTTGAATGGGGTAACCAGAGTGATTTCTCAAGGACATAAGGGAGGCTTCATTTGGATGAACTGAATAAAAAATGAAAATCTCCACATTTAGGGGAGTATTATTATTTTTAATTCTGAAAATTATAGTTTTGTATATTCATGCTACATACTACTATGAATTATGTATGGGGTATTTCCTCTTATGTTTTAAAATTTATGAATTTGTTTTCTAGCCTGTGTGTTTAGCTTGCTGATTACAAGGGAGTTGAAATCAAATTGAGATGAATTTCAAATCTGGCTAGCAACCCCAAACAAATACTATGACTTCATTGTTTACCATTCTTTTGTTTAAGATGAATTGATAAATCTTTTGTCTATATACTAATAATGAAAAGTGTGACATTTCAAAAAAATGTTTTGAAAACCTATTTGGATGTGTGGAGAATATGTTGTTTTTAAACTTAATTGTAACCCCTTAAATAATTTGTGAACTGCTGAATTGAAAAAAAAAAATTGAATAGAAATATTCTCACACCTTATGATTCAGCATTGTGGATAATGTTGGATTTTAATTTTTGGGTAGAGGGGTCTTTCATTATTCTAAATGTGCTTCAACTTAGTACACATAAAAAAAACCCTTATTTTTTCAAACTGCCTCCCTTTCAAGCATCATTTCATGATGTCTATAAATAATATCAATGTTTTGGTATGTCTCTAGGTTAGGAAAATAAGCAATCAAGGCATCCTCCCTAGAGAAAAAAATTCATGCTTTATTTGAGAGACTTCATTGATTATGAAGTAGTTAGAGTTTCATGATTGATGAGTGATGTTTTCCACTATTTTGTTGAAATGTCGTTTAAGAACTAGGAAAGGAGGTGTGATAGGTTAGGTATTTGTTGAATTTGAATTATAGCATTGGAAAACTTGATGTTTGATCTTGAACCAAGTAACATAGCCATGGTGAAATGGAACACCTCAAGGAATCATCTCAATCAAGAGTAATATAAGTCCTTTCAATTTGAACTAAAATGAGCAATTGGGATTTCACAATGAATCTCTAAGAAAAGGGCACCAGGTGTATTGTGTAAATAAATAAATCTATTGTCAAACTCAATAAGTGTTCTGCACTATGCTACACACAAACTCATGGTTGGGAAAAAAATCAAATAAAGTGCTTTTGTCAAAAAAAAAATCATTTAGTTGTGGGGATTATTGACCCCAAATGAAGAAGGGGAAAATTGATTTATATGAAAATCCTTTTGAGTTGTATCAATGAAGTGGAAAGTAAAACTTTGGTTTGAGAAAGTTTGGAGTCACTGAAATTGTTTCTTGTTATAGATTTAATTCCACTTGAATGTCATTGGCTTTCACTCCTAGAACTAGAACATGAATTGGAATGAAGTGGGTCAGTGGGTGTTAATCACGTAAGAGGCATGCAAATTTAAAATAATGGAAGAATTTGTGGTCTTCCTTAATTTGGGCATGTACATTTGAACCTTGAGTATAATAATCATCACTTATTCTTAGAGTCATTGTAAATAAATATATAAAATGAATTTAATTGTCCGGAAGTGAAATTGATTAGGTGTGGAGGAATTTGATGTCACGTTATTTTATTATAATTTTCCATAATTATTTTGGTGAAATAAATCTGTTTTTAATGTGAAATTGAGCTTATAATAGAGAATCATTAAATCAAGAATAAATTATGTTGAATATGACATTCTTTGAAAAAATTTATAGAATTTCATTCTTTTTAGTGCTTAATTAAGTTCTTGGTTAAAATTTTCATATTATTTCATAACTATTATTTTAATTAAAATGTGAGTTTGTGGATTTTAATTGTAGAAATGTAATTGATTTAGTTTTTCCAATTTTCTGAGAACAAACAATCATTTTTTGATGAAAATTTGTTTCTGATGCTTTTCTAATGATTCCCAATTTTTAAGAATTAGTTTTTTCAGAATTCCATGATTTTAATTTAAACATTTTTTATTAGAATTAATTTTTCAAATTAAAAAAATTAAAATGATTAATCCTCCATCGAACATTGAGTTTTTATTTTAATTTTTCTTTCTGAAAATGCAATGATTGAAGGCTGGGATTCAACTTTAAAGGAGATTGTTGATCGAGGCAGAGTTTGATTGAAATTCCTTTCGCCATGAAAAACAGAATTGTGTGAAAGTCGAGTTCTCATTGAAGCCATCTATGCCCGTGGATCAAAGCTTGACAAAGGAGCAGAGTTCATTCGAACAAGATGCCTAGAAAATTTAAAAGATCAAACCGATCGATCCCAAGCTTGGAAGAAGAATCTGGACCCACTGGAGAAGATCGAAACCCAATAGGTGGAGAAACGTAAATCGTGCATCAAACAACGTGGAGAGGAAGCTGAAACCGGACCTAATTCCGCCGCGGCTGAAGAACCATGCACCGAAAGAAGAAAGTCGAAGCCAGATCTGCTAGCTGACGAAGAGACCCGACGCCAATGCAGTTACTGTTGACGAATCCTCGATGGATCTGCATGCTGAAGAAGACACCGAAAGCGATCCTCACCGATCTGGATTAAGCCTCGGCCGATGAAGCCCATGGAGAACCGAATCGGGAACATGGATGAGGCGTGCCGGAGAAGCGGATGCCGATGGGGAAGAACGGATGCTGGAAGAAACTGTGCTCGCCGATCGAACCAGTTCCGATCCGTGGTCGAAGATGTCACCGATTGATGAAACCGATTCCGTCGAATTTGGAGGATGAGCTTCGGCGGAAGATTGTTGAGGAATCCCTAAGCTCCACTGTTTATGAAGCCAATCACGAAGCCAAGACCTAACCACTGAATGCCTATTTTAAAAAAAATAATATATCTAATAAAAGTACCAATAAAAATTGTGTCCAATTAATGACTTTTGAGCCCACAAAAAAATTGATTTACACAATGCCTAACTAAATTTATTTCAAGCTCTTGCCAAAAAATTCAGAAATAGGGAAATTCATTTCCCAATCGGAACTGACATCCTCAAGGTCAAACTTCTCATCTTTTTCTGTTTGTTTGTTTGAATCCGAGGAAAAATTATCTGAATGTTAAGAAGGAGATCGTGGAAATTGATTCAAGATTCGAACGATCATGACCCTTGAGGATTCGACATGGAGAATATCCATATACGGGGTCAAGTTCTTTGCTTAACACGAAAAAATAGGAAGGGAAGCACGATTCGTTATGAGAAGTTAGCTGCTTTCACTGTTTGTTCACTGAAAGTTAGTGACGAGCATGTGAGAACACTCCACGTGGATTTCACTGCCTGTTAGATTAGTTTTCACTGCATTTTCTATTTTTGTTTTCGAATTAGTGGATCACACGTCACTTTTTTTAATATTCCTAGAGATGGGAGGTAACCGTATTCTCGGAGACGGGAGGTAATTGTATCCCCATAGATGGGAGAAAACACTTTCTCATCGTTCATTTCTCTCATTGTTTCTTTGTTATCCAGTTTTGTAAATAAAAATGTTGTTTGTTCTTCTCCCTCTATGTTGAGATCTTGGACGTTCAGAGATGAAAGGATAATTTGAAAGTCCAACTTCAGGAAGTGTAACCCGACACAACTCGGAGATCTGATCATCATTCATCTTCCCTACTCTTGGCAGACAATACCCATGTATTTCGTGAAGTGAGAGCACGATCACCCAAGGAAAGTGTTCTCTACTCTTTTCCCCTTCATCGTTTCCCTTTCTTTTCCTTGATCGCTCAAGAGAGTACCTGGAAGTGGTTGTGTGATTGAATATCTCAGGAAGATCGCTCCGGTCAAGAAGAGATTTTTAGCTAGAGTTATCCAATTGGGAGATCCTTCACATTGCACTCGAAGAGATTCTGTGTTCAAGTGTTCATCATTTTTGGGAGAGATAGGTGTGTTACTGGATAGATCAAGCATGCACTAACTGAGGATGAAAAATGATCTAATATATTCAAGCTCAATGAAATGTAGTTGAGGAGTGGATCGACCTAGATCAGTGCATGTTTCTTGCTGACTTCTTTTTTCCTACCCCTTCATCTTTTTTTTCTCTATTTCTCGCTCATTCTCACTGATTCTACTCCATTCACTTCCTCTATGATTTTCATCATAGTTTATGAGTGTTTTCATTGTGTTATTTACTGCTTTTATATATATATATATATATATATATATATATATATATATATATATAGTTTTGGGAAGACCTCTAGGACATTCAATATTGCTTCCTTGAGATCAACCTCTGAGTTTACCACTGTTCTATATTTAGCATACTTTAAATGTATTTTTGACCATCCCCACGAAAAGGATGCCCTCATCATCTGACCACAACAGATCCACCACCTTGTTGTCACCAAGATACAACATTCACCACTGACGCACAGCTCCCCTCATCCGACTAAATGTCGACCACACCTAGAACTCAACTGGAGATTGAATCAGACCGAATGTGATCTCGAGCTCCTCTAACCAACACTCAATTTTTAAATCTTTGACACCCCAATCATACTTCCCCAAAATCTGTTGCTGAAAGGCATGCAAAGCCCTCTATCATGCCTCATCCTCCTCTGTTGGGTCGATCCTCATACGATCAACCAGATCAGCCTCCCTAACCTAAACTGCTTGTGCTACTTGAGGATGATGACCGAGAGCCGTTCCAAAAAAGCAAGGAGGAATCCTAGGAGTGGTGTCATGAAATTTTATTAAAATTATTTAATTATTTCATTTTAATTCTCCACAAATCCAACAAATCATACACTAGTACAATCAATCATGGTACATGTACATCTACTGGGTCTCTACCCTACAAACAGGTCCACCCCACTTGGATGTTCAATAAGATCAAAGACCTTTCATTGGATCATGGGGGCCCAAAAATCTCATGTCCTACTTGGTCTCTCTAGCTTATGTCACATACAAAGATCAACTAGAATCGTTTCCCAACTAACTCATGCGATATTCACAATACCTAACTCCAAAATCCATCCTATCCATCAACCAAAAGCCTATAATACCACTATGTCATAACCCCGAACCACCAAAGGCACCCCTCTTGGTCTAGAAATGAAGGAAGAAAGGGAATGACCCATGAGTCCTTCCGCCAGTAGGCCCTATGTTAACGACAAGCATCGAGGGTATAAAAACCTCACATATGTAAGTCATTACCATCTATAATAATATAAGTTTGGGAGATATGATAAAAAACCACTAAGAAACTCACACACATAATATAAAAGTAAACCA
This sequence comes from Viscum album, assembly GCA_963277665.1. Classification (NCBI taxonomy): domain Eukaryota; kingdom Viridiplantae; phylum Streptophyta; class Magnoliopsida; order Santalales; family Viscaceae; genus Viscum; species Viscum album. The sequence goes on from OY728158.1 coordinate 441,765,851, forward strand.
AAACAATCCCACAATGCATGAACATTTCCGATATATACAAAAATGCTCCTTAAGTAAATATTAAATGACAAGTCCTGTAATTGTTACTCAAGAGCAGCCCCAAAATTGAATCTAGTATTGACTAGATTGACCCTGAATGTCCTCATGGAAACATAAAAAATAGTTTACATATATATATAGGGTGAGCATAACATTTATACTCAGTAGGATCATTCTCATGATCTCAATTGTACATGTGAAATGAACATACGAATGCTCCTATGAATAAACAGAAGAACCAATAAACACCAAAAAAGACCAGCTAACCAAACCAATCCTCACAATGGATCACATACTAAATCATGCATCCAATAGTATCATAGTCTTAAAAACATTACAATGGTTCCCCACTACTACTTCCCTATTGATTTTCTTCTCGCTCTCCCCAACATCAAGCACCATGTTCTTCCAACCCTTTATATACCTATCATATCACATAACCAACCGTCTCTGATGTGGGTTGACACACATACCTACATACCCAATCCTTGAAATGTAATGACCTGCTTATTCTCATTGTCTTAAGAATACAACAAATCATTACTAGGCCTTAAGCGACATCCCCAAGACACCAAAGGCTGGAAATAAATGTCGAAGGGTTTCAAATACAAGTGGGGGATGATTTACCCTCTTTGAATAAAACCATTAACTCATCTAACTATAACAAAAATTCTCACTATATGATGAATGGATAAATAAAATACAACTCAACCACTTCATTTATAAAAAAATAACACCAAAGTGTGCGATATAGGAAGACAAAGAAACTATCAAAGTAAATAGTAGAAAGACAACAAAATACTCAATGAAAACCACAAGACTCCATGCTCTACAAGATTTGTGCTACACAACCACCAAGAAATCAAAATATCATGATGTGGTGCTAAAAACATGTGATACTTTACCTTTTCCCATGTCTTGGAAGAAATCATCTGCAAAATAACCAAAGTGCCAAAGCATAGGTGAGTATAAAACTCAGTAGGCTTTCCCCAATGATTTCCCAACTCATGTCACTAGGATAGAAAGGGTATCAATATTTATATAAAAAAATTATATAAAACAATTTCCCAAAATAGTTTATAAAAAAATATAAAAAAGTTCCAAAACCATTTGTAACCAAATGAAAACAAGTTCCCTTTAAACCAATTTCCAACAAGTCATACTTCCAGTAAAATAGCCAAAAAAAGCTTTAAAACCAATTCTCATTTATCATTTTTTCATACCCAACCAATGGTTCACAACACATATACCCATGCATGCTTCATTTGACATTTCCATACTCATGAGTGGTCTCTCATCCAATTACCTTGTGTCCCAATGACACACACCTCAGATCTAGGGTCACGAACCTTGTACCCCATTGGTACTCGTACCTTATTCAGGGGAACATCAAGCATGAACTCACACAACCCAATATATTCCAAAACCATTCCAAATCACAAATTCAAACCATTTCAATAAAACTATACTTTTATTGGAAATAAATGAACAAAACAATTTCAAAAAAACCATTTTGATTCGATAAAACATTCCATTTTATTTAAAACATATAATCAAATCCATGTTACATAATTATATAAAATCCCCATTTTAAAATCCATATTTAAAACCAAGAACAAAAGAACTTTATTCAAAACACCCAATTTTCCAGATTTCCACAATTTATAAAACCATCACAAAAGAAGGTTTCCACCAATTCATAAACAGAAAATTCATGATCCATTAATCACAAGGAAATTAATTTGAAGGAATTCCAATCAGTTCTACTAAGAGGAGTCGAGAGTGAATCCACCTACCTCAACTATTTTGACGCAAACCAAAAACAGACAAAAAATGATTAAGAAACCGGGTCGATTCTCCATGAAAATGCCTTAGATCTCTTCTCCTATCATTATCAAGACCAAATATCAACATATTTGGAATCCAAAATTTTATGTCTACCCATGACGGATGTAGATCTAAGAAACAGATAAGATAGGAGAAGTAGATCTAAGTAGATCTAAGAAACCAATCAAGAACAATGAAGAACAATCACATACCTCAAGAATCAGGCTTCAAATCACCATGGGAAGCCTTTGTATTGGCTCAAAATAACTTGGGAGAGGTTCTCAAACCTTAAAAGAATATAAATCCTTAGTTAGGGACACTTATAAGCAAAAATGATCATTTTAGAGGTAAAAATACGTGAAATTCACTTTTTTAGGATCTCACTTTAACCCCGTACACGGTTAGTTCACACTGTTATAAAAACTGTACAGTAACCATGTGTTAGCTACTGCCTCAAGGAAACCCTCATACAACCTCCTTGCATGGTCTCCCTAATCATATGCACATCGTGCTGAAGCTATTGTCTCGAATCTGTAACTTCACACGGTTTCTACTAGGCTTTCCACATGGTTTGGTCAAACCGTGCGTAGATCGTACGCCTCTCCTTTGGCTACAAAAAATTATGGAAAGTTATCAAAAACTCTCCCATCTATAACCTTTACACTTTATAAACATAATAAACACAAAGTAAGGGTTACATACCTAAAACTGGGGGTACTACATTCTCCAAACCATCGGTCTTTCTATCCTCAGAAAGTAGAAAACTCTCACTACCCTAAAACACATCCAGCCATTGCTCTTTCATTTAATTCTCACGTACCCAAGTATCTTCCTAAATATGATCATGTTTCCATAAAACCCACACTAGACCATTTATATTTCAATTAAAGACTTTCTCTTTCCTATCCACAATCTGCATCGGGATATGTACCAATGAAGAATCCGACTCTAGGTCAATGTGATCCCATATGATCACATGGCCAGGATCAGGATGATAATTTTTCAAATGAGATATGTGGAACACATTATGAACCATACTTAATCGTGGTGTCAATGCAAATCGTTATTCCACCTCTCCAACCCGTTCTAGTATCTTGAAAGGGCCAATGTATCGAGGAGATAACTTGCCCTGCTTCCCAGAAATGATTATGTCCAAGCCTTAGAGAGATCCTAAAGAACACATGATCACTCATTGTGAATGAAAACAATCTTCAACAATAATCTACATAATATTTTTGATGACTCTGAGCCATCTCCATCCACTTTTTGATCAACTAAATCTTCTTCATTTTTTCTTGGACATGGATGAGACCAACTAGAGAAGTCTCACCTGTTTCCACCCAACACAGTGGAGAACAACAAGGATGCCCATAAAATTCTTCATACAGATCCATATGTATCGAGGCCTGATAGATTTTATTATATGAGAACTCTACTAAGGGAAAATTCTCCTCCCAGGAGCCACCAAAATCCATTACACAATCCCAAAACATGTCTTCCAACATTTGTATTGTTCTTTCAGATTTCCCATCTATATAAGGATGATAGGAGATACTCATAGTCAACTAACTCCCAAGGGATTTCTGTAAGGATTTCTAGAAATGATACATAAACCCCAGATCTCTGTTTGACATGATTGAAACTAGTAAACTATGTCTCTTTAATACTTCTTGGATATAGATTTTGGACAGATCCTCCATAGTATGAGTTTCACGAATAGGAATGAAATGGTAAAACTTGGTGAGCCAATCCACTATCACCCATATGGAATTGTTTCAGACCATTCTTCAAAGTCCTGTAACAAAATACATCACTTTATGATCCCATTTCCACACTAGAAAAGGTAAATACTGTAACATAACTGTTGGTCTCTGATGTTCTACCTTAACTTGTTGACAAGTTAGGAATTTTAAATGAACTCAACCTCTTTCTGTTTCATACCAATCCAAAAAAACTGTGTTTTAAATGCCTTATACATCTCCTATATTCTCTAATTAACAAACCATCTCAAATGGTGGTAAGCATGAAGAAGTTTCTCCTGACCAGCCATAGGTACAACCATACGATCTATGAACCAAAAAAACGAATTCCCATCAAGTTTCTAGACCTCAATGGTCTCCCCACCATTGAGTTTTGAAATCATAACTATGAATTCTAAATCATACTTTTGTTGTGCCTCTTTAACCATATTTACCAAATCAGGAACCACAAAAACTGAAAATAAAACCACGACATCACCTCAGTCTTCACAATTTACATGCATGTCGGCTAGGACTGACATCAACTACCACTCATCTGAAGCTTCTTTTTCCTACTGAGCATATGAATTTTTACTTAATGCATCTGCCACCATATTTCCTTTACCTGGTGCATACATCAAGTCAATGTCAAACATATGAAGATACTTCATCCATATCCTTTGACTTGGATTCAAGTCCCATTGTGAGAAAATGTGTTTCAAGCTCTTATGATCCCGGAGCACAATAAATTTCTCACCAAATAGATAGTGACACCAAGTGTTAAAAGCATGAATGACTAAAACTAACTCCAAATCATGTATTGGGTAGTTCTTCTCATGAAATCTCAACTACCTTGAACCATAAGTAATCATATGGTCTCCTTGCATGAGAACACATCCCAACCCTGATCCCGAAGCATCACAGTATACCACATACCCCTGTCCTAATTCTAGAAAAATCAAGATAGGTTTTGATGTAAGTTGAACTTTTATCTCTTGAAAAGACTTGTGGCATTTCTCAGTCCATTGTAATGGACTATTCTTCTTTTTCAAAGATGTCATAGGTGAAGCTAGTCATGATAAGCCATGTAAAAAGTGTCATTAATAACAAACTAGACCTAGAAAACTTTGTATCTCAAAGACATTATTCAGGGGTTTCCAAGATATAATAGCTTCTATCTTTTTGGGATCCACTAAAACACCTTTTTGAGAAATTACAAGTCCAAGAAAGCATACCTTGTGTATCCAAAAATTACACTTAGATAATTTGGTATACAACTGATGATCTCTCAATATTTCCAACACTATCTACAAGTGTTTCTCATACCGAGCCTTTGTGCTTGAATACACCAATATGTCATCCACAAACACTATAACAAAATAATCTAAACATTTTTGAAATATCTGATTCATCAATTTCATAAATACCATTGGTGCATTCATGAGACTGAAAGGCATTATTACATATTCATAGTGGCCATATCTGCTTCTAAAAGTTTTCTTCAGAACATATTCTTTCCAAACCCTCAATTGATGACATCCTGATCGAAATTAAATTTTAGAGAACCATTGAGCTCCCTTTAATTGATCAAACATTTCATTAATGTGTGGAATTGGATATTTATTCTCTATTGTAATTTGGTTAAGCTTACGATATTCCACACTCAACCTTAGAGTTTCATCTTTTTTCGTTACAAAAAGATCAGTGCTGCTCATGGATATGTACTTGGATGAATGAAACCATTGCTTTCTATCTCTTCAAACTTCACTTTTAGTTCCCTTAATTCTATTGGTGAAATCATATAAGATGAAAGTGAAATAGGAATGGTCCCTGGAAAGGGATCAACCATCAACTCAACTTCCCTTATAGGTGGTAAACCTGATAAGTTCTTGGAAAATACATTTAGAAATTGATCCAAAACTTCTAGAAAATTCATATCTTTGATCTCTTCCACTAATTCCAAAGTCAACGCTAGAAAATGGTGGGAGACCATTCCCACCGATGGTGCTAACAAGCTTGTTTCACCCATCTTTACAAACCTTTATTCTTTAAAGAGATTATTAAGGCCATGCTCAGTTGTGAAACTAAACATTCTTCTATAACAGTCGATGTGACCATTGAACATTGTTAACCAATCCATACCTAGGATTACATCAAATACATCAATCTCTAACACTGAGAAGTCCCAATTTAGCTCATCTCCATCAAACATTACTGAACATGATCTACACATAAAGGCCTGATATTATCTTCCACTGAGAGGGGTTTAATGTTTTAACATGGAAGGAATCATCTCAATGTTTAAACACAACAAATCAGAAGCACAATAAGTAATGAAGGAATGTGGTGCACTAGTATCAAACAACACTTTCATAAGGGTATAATTCAAAAGTATTGTACCTCTCACTGTATATGGTCCAGCCTGATCATCTACAATCAACTTCTTATATCCATACAACTGCTTTGTTGCTACACTCTTCTCCTTCTTGTATTACTTAGATTTCCCTTGCTGAGGAGTCATGGTGTTCATAGCAACACCATGGATAGCCCCACTATACTGCTGAGAATGAGTCTACAGTCCTCACCCCATCGAAGCATAATATGCTTGCGACACCTGAGAAGTGTCTCGAGCACCTGACCTTGGAGCACTATGACAATAGCACTAAAGATGCCCTATCTGCTTATAGTTATGTCATTATTTAGGTCGTGTTGTACACTCTCACTTTATTGGGTCAAGCAAACCACATTGGAAACATCCTACTTTGCTCTTGGATCATGGTGAAAGGTTGACCGATCCATCCATCTGATTCTGAGTCCTACCACCACCTTGTAAATAGGTGTCCCTCTTCCGTTTTCTCCCAGAATTTGATTTCCCACCATTTCCCGTAGGTATCATCATACTTCCTCCTCCCATAGATCCTAAGATATCATGTTTAGTCATTGTCTCTCTATTCACCATCTCTATATAATCTATAATATAGAGCACTGTTATTTTTGAGCGAATCTATTTCCTTAGCCATGATTCGAAAATGAGTTCCTTCACGGATGCACTAGCCACAACCTCTAGTGAAAATCACAATAAATACATGAATTTAGCTGCATATTCTGTGATAAATACATTTTCCTGCTTGAGGCTGAAGAAGTTTATCATTCTTTATATCATGAATGTGCAAATATAGAATTGTTTATTAAACAATTCCTCAAAATCCTCCCAACTAAGACCATGATCTAGTTTATCATGCATCGCCAAATCCCACCACTGGCATGTGAGATCCTTAAGAATATAAGTCTCCATCTTGAATTTCAGCTTCGATGGTGTGCAAATGAAATTGAATATATGATTCCTTCTTTTCAGCCACACCTATGCCTTTTTTCAATTTAGAATCACCCTAGAAGGTAGGTAGTTTCTACTTCATAAACTGGATGGAATGATCCACATTCCTTGGATCATCCCTTCAGTTCTCTATATCCACAACTTGAAACACTTGGACAATACTCCGAACTAGCTCTTGGTTCACCTATGGTTCAGGTGCAACCACATTCTCTGTAGCTTCATCCGGTTTGTTTCTATGACACATACCGGGTGACATTTTCTAAACAAACAACAAACTCTATAAGTCACACTCTCTAGCAACTAATGGGTTAGCATTTCAAATTCTATCACATCGATTATCACAACATTGTTTTCCAAAAAACATCTCTTTTCCATGTTCAATCGTTTTTGAAAAATATCATTCCTTTTTTTTGAAATCAAACCATTTTCAAGATACATCAACCATTCCCTTTTCAGAATCTTTCATTTGAAAAAAATTGCAACATTTTTTCAAAATTTACACCTTTTCACAAAATCATATGTAATGGACCGGGTTTTTGGGGTCCATTACTTGGTAAAAATATGATGTTGGGGTGTTCTGGGTGGTCTGGAAGGCCATACCAGCTTCTCGGTAGCTCCTAGCGGTAGCCTTGGCCTACCGGTAGCCTCGACCTACTGGTAAACCTAGCCTACCGGTGACCTTGGGGTACCTGTAGCTTTAGGATACCGGTAGATCTAGGCTACTGGTAGCTCTCAGCTACCGGTAGCTGTCTCCAACCAGTAGCTCTCAGCTACCGGTAGCTGTCGCCAACCGGTAGCTCTCAGCTACCGGTAGCCCTCGCCTACCCCTACGGGTTTTCCACTAGTGCCTCCTTTTAGCGAAAATTGGTTTTTAAACCTTATTTTGAACCCTTTAAGCCTGTTTTAAAGCCCATTAATGCCCATTAATTAAATGATTGGTGAGGTACCCTGGTGTGCGTCAGTTTAAACCGCCCCGAAAGGCCGGGACCCTTTAATGACGTGTGGGGTGTCCAAGCCGTGTGGTCAACCCACGATCCCGCTCCTTACACGTTTTCAAGTTTTTTCTCAGTTTCTTAACCATATTGGGCGTGCTGTATATCATCCCTTATAACCTAAAGGCTTCTCCCTATATTTATTTTTCTCGATCACCCTGCGGTCAGAGTACCCTTCCTCCCAATGAGTTGTAACCTAGTGAAGTTTTCCTTGATCGTGTTCCATGGAGCTCCTGCTAATCACGTGGGGACTTAACGTCGATCCTTGATCAGTCAAGTAGGGGTTTCACCTCCATCTCTCCTTTCTGTGGATCTTGCGGGGTGGGTACGCTACTACTTCTGTAGAATTGGATGAAAAAAACTTTAATAAAGATAATAAATGGATTCTAAAGAATGAAGGGGAGGGGTGTGATCGATGATACTGCTCTATTTTTCTCATCTTCCATGATTAATGATATATAAATTGTGCGGGCTTACGCCTACTGAAAATCATGACCGTTGGTGTTCTTTATTTGTGAACTAATAAACCCTTACCCCTTGTGATGTTTAAATGGCTTGTATATTGGTTGTGAACCTTTTGATGTGTAAAGGAAATTGGTTAATCACGTATATTCGGCTAAATAAATTAGAATCACCAGGATCAACTCCTTTTCTATGATAACCCCGATTTAAGCAAAGTGGAATTGAAATCATGGAGTGTGTTAAATATTTTAAATCTAAAAATACCTGTTGAGTCTGCCTTGTGTTGGTAGTATTGGTTTGGTTGTTTCCTCCACGGTCGGATAAGGGCTTAGATTGATGGGGCGATGCGGGTGGGGTTGGGATCCCCTATTGTTATACTTTGAGGCCGTGTGATTACTCTGCTTATATCAAGAATTGGGGTGGGATCCTCTGTTGTTGAGAAACCATTGGCTCCTGGATTTTGGGGACATGGGGCTGTATCTTGGGGTTTTCTTTGGTTCCAGTTATTCGAGGGATCTCCCTTATCCCTTTATTGTTATGACCTTGCAATAGAACCGGGTGTGATTGCTTAAATTGCAGTTGGCTATAACTTTTTCCCTTGGTTTGTGATTATGCTGTTAGTTTCCCAGTAGTGAAGATACTTATTTAAACATTATTACTAAACATGAAAGCAAGGATGGGACAAATGGGGATTTGGTTTGATGTGAGTTGTGACTTGGGCATGGGTGCTGTTCTTTTATCTTATGAATGAATAGTAAGGATAGTGTTCTTTAGGCTGGCTGAAGAAAAACCTAGATTGGGTGAGTGCTTGTTACCTATACATATACTTGTAGTTTTTTTGTTTCTTATTCGTGCCCCACCCAAGTTGAGCACTTAGTGTAGAACACCCCCATTTCATGGGGGGGGGGGGGTGTTTTTACCAACACTTCTATTAGTGGCTGGTTATTAGCTCCTTTATGCTCCCTTTCTCGGATATCCCAAGTATCTTCGGTCAGACTGTGATGGCCTAAGGTCCATTATTAGCCCAATAATCTTCGAGCAGGGTAGTGTGGTGGTTGGCCCAGGTGTGTGCGGGCAGGTGGTTTCCCAAGTATATTCAGGATGAGGCCCAGGTGTCTTCAGGCGTGTCAGTAGTTCTTATAGCCTAGCTGTCTTCAGGCATGGCAGTGGTTGTTCTGGCCTAGGTGTTTGCAAGAGTGGTTACATGTGACAGTTGTGGCCCAGATGTCTGCGGGCGAGTTAGTGGTTGTGGCCTAGGTGTTTGCGGGTAGGATGTGTGGTTGTGGCCCAGGTGTGTGCGGGCGGGGTATAGCAGTGGGACTGCGATGAGAATGACAGTATTGGTCCGATGCGTAGGATGTCTTCAATAACCAGTGGGAAAGTGGCACGGGGTACCCAAACATCGATGTTCTATTACTATACATTACTTGACTTGCATTATTTGGGGAGTGTGCCTTGGTGAGGCTTGGGTGGTTAGTTTCCTTGCTAGGTGCTTGGTTATCTCTTTTCTTATAGGGAATTAGTGTGCCTCCCCACTTGTGCATGAGAGTATTTGGTTTTTCCTACTGAGTATACTTGTATGATCACCCTACGTATATAAAACTGCTTTCAGGTTTCCAGGAAGACTTCAGTGATCGTGTGGGACCGTACTAGCTTGGACCCTCAGGGCAGTTTCTATTGTTGTTTCCCTTTTTCTTGGTATATTTTTACCTTTGGATTTTTGTGACTTGTATCTTTTACCTTTGAACATGCATATGGGAATGGTTTATTTTCATTCGTATTTTCACTTTCAGTTTTGGTGTTGTGGGATTTACTATCTTATCTCCCGATCCTATTAAAAGAAAAAGGGTAATGCCTTCCATTTAGTGTGTGATTTTATACGCTTGGTGCTGGTCGCCACTCCGAGACCTATTGAAGGTGGGTTTCAGGGGTCATTATCACTCCTTCAACTTAAAGAAGGAAGGGCCTGGCAATCTGCTGACCCTTCCCTCATTTTGGTGAAGGCGGGTCGTGACAGAATGGTATCTGAGGAGAGGTTGAGAGATAGGATGGAGTCTAGAGTTAGGCATAATGAGGATTGCATGGGATGGTAGGGAAACCATGTTGGGTGACCTTGGTGCGTGAATTAGGACAGGGAAGACCGGCTAGGACACGAGATTTTAGGGCCCCCCGTGATCCAACGCAAGGACTCTAGACCTACCGAACGACCAAGTGAGGCCACATTGATTACAAGGTAGAGACCCCAGGAAAGGTACATGCATCATAAATGACTTGTGTTCTCATGTTTCTGGGGTGTTTTGGGAATTTGAAATAAATAATAAGTTTAAGGAGTTTTAAGAACTATATTCTGCACTACTTGGGCTTAGGAATTCTTTGTTTACCTTGAAACTATGGCACCCGGGAGACGACCATGAGTTGTACGGGTGATCGAGGCCCATAAGGTAGACTTGGCCGATTAACAGATAGCTGATCAAGAGGAGGATGCCGACTAGTGGAAGAAGACGCTTCGAGCCTTCCAATGACAGACCCTCGAGAAGTACGAGGGCAGCACCTCTGACATGAAGATAGAGGGCTGGCTAGAGGAGCTGGTGATAGCCTTCAGGTTGATCCGGGCTCCGACCGAGTACTGTGTTCCTCTGGCTGTCAGCTAGATACGGGGAGCAGTGCGTCAGTGGTAGACGCTCTACCTAGGGGAGAGTAGAGAGGCTGAGGTGGCATGGGCTGATTTTGAGAAGGAGTTCCAGGCGGAATTACTCTCTTCTACGATGAAGGAAGAGAAGAGGCAAGAGCTACTATCCCTCTAGCAGGGGAATATGTCGGTAAGGGAGCTGGGGATCAAGTTCAAGGACCTCCTCCGCTTTTCTCCAGACCTCTTTCCAGATGAGGAGTCTCGGGTGAGACGTTTAGAGGAGGCGCTCCAACCCTCCCTCCAGTACGCCGTTACCCCCTTCACCTTGCCGACATACTTGGAGGTCTAGAAGAAGGTAGAGGTGGTGGAGAGAATGCACACACTGGGAGGTATGTCACGAGAAGGGATTCAGCTAGGCCTGTCAAAGGGAAAGGCCATCAGCTCCAGACCTCCATCACCGGGACCCTCTAGGTTCCAACCAGCAGGGAGCAGGCCGCAACAGTTCCAGTTCCGGTCCCCCGGTCCTCACCCTTTCCTTTCGAGCCCAGGACCAAGGTGCTTCATCTGTGGGAGACATGGACATCTCTAGAATCAGTTCTCGGACCGAGTATAGTATGGCGGTGGTGGGCAGGTTCAACACCCACCTCAGCAGCAACAGTTTCCATCCAGGCCTTTCCAGCGGCAGCAGGGTCAGCGAGCTTCTGCTCCTCCGAGGGAAGATGTTGCAGGGGGAGGCCGACCTCAGGGTGCTCCTCAGGGACCTCGACCAGGGCATGGTTGCGGAGGTAGCCGACAACCGAGGGGCAGAGGAGCTAGGCGTGGACAGTTGCACGCCACAGAGGCAGCAGTTCCAGCGGGACCAGAGTTTGTTTGAGGTATGATCAGTTTGTTCAGTACCCTTGCTTACGCCTTGTTCGATACCGGAGATTTTCACTCCTTTGTTGCACCCGGTCTGGCCCGTGCTCTGGGTATAGATTCTAAGAGACTTCTAGTTCCCCTGGTGCTGAGCACACCAGTCGGATGTCAGACCGACTTGTTATATGTTTGTAGAGGATGCAGACTAATGATAGGGCCACATCAGTCGGTCGGGGATCTACTCCTGCTACAGATACAACCATACGATGTCATCCTAGGCATCGACTGGCTATTATCTATGTGTTCCATCATCGAATTCTTCTGAGGAAGGGTTGTGTTCTCAAACTTGGGTAGCCGATGTGTTACTTTCACTAGTGAGCGGAATGACCAGAAAGGCAGCAGGCGAGAGGAAGCCCTCCTCTCCTTGTTAGCCGAGCTGTCAGTAGAGTCAATGGATGATGAGATGGTGGAGGTGCCAGGGATTGTCAGTGATTTTATGGACGTCTTCCCTGAGGAGGTGACTACTCTACCCCCTCGACGTGATATCGAGTTTGGGATATACCTGCAGCCTAGTGCTCGTCTGATTTTGATGGCTCCCTACCGGATGACACCTTGGAAGCTACAGGAGTTGCAGATTCAGATTGACGATCTGATGAAGAAGGGTTTTTTTCGACCGAGTGCATCACCATGGAGTGCTCTTGTATTGTTTGCGAAGAATATGGATGGTGGTCTAAGGATATTCATAGACTACAGAAGGCTGAATCAGGTAATGGTCAAGAATCGCTACCCTCTTCCAAGGATAGACGATCTCTTTGACCAGATGAAAGGTGCATGATGGTTCTCGAAGATCGACCTGTGGTCTGGGTATCACCAGTTAAGGGTGAAGGAGGGTGACATCTCGAAGATGACCTTCAGGTGCAGATATGGTCACTTCGAGTTTGTAGTCCTGCCTTTCGGTGTTATGAACGCTCCAGCTGTGTTTATGGGGCTTATGAACTCCGTCTTTCGGGAGTATCTGGATTGGTTCGTAGTCGTGTTCATTGACGACATCCTGATCTACTCAAGATCAGAGGAGGACCACGCAGAGCACCTAAGGATGGTTTTGGAGGTCCTTCGATAGCACCAACTCTATGGGAAGTTATTGAAGTGAAAGTTCTGAACATGAGAAGTTCACTTCCTTGGGCATGTAGTGTCCGAGAAAGGGATAGCAGTGGACCCATCAAAGGTTGAGGCGGTTGTTTCTTGGACAACACCCAAGAATGTGGAAGAGGTTTGTAGTTTCCTCGGGATGGCAGGTTACTACTGGAGTTTCGTACCCAACTTCTCTCATGTTGCGGTGCCTTTGACGACCTTGACCAAGAAGGTCCAGGTTTTCGGGTGGAGTGAGTAGTGCGATACAGCCTTCATCTACCTGAAGGAGAAGTTGGTTAGTGCCCCAGTGCTGAGACTACCAGAAGAAGGGGCAGCGTATGAGGTGTTTTGTGATGTTTCAGGGCAAGGACTCGGATGTGTGTTGATACAGCAACAAGGGGTGATCTCTTATGGGTCTAGGCAGCTACGCCCTCATGAGCATAATTATGCCACCCACGACCTGGAGCATGCAGTGGTCGTTTTCGCACTAAAGTTGTGGCGGCATTACCTCATCAGAGAACTCTTTGTGGTATTCATGGATTAGAAAAGATTGAGGTATATCTTCTCCTAGCAGGACATAAACTTACGACAACGAAGGTGGATGGAGTTCCTCCAAGATTATGACTTAGAGATATCCTACACTTCAGGAAAAGGGAATGTAGTGGCTGATGATTTGAGAAGAAGGTCGCAAAAGGATGCGGTCCGAGAGTCGGCAGACCTTAGAAGGTGATGGAGGAGTTGGCTGCCTTGCACCTGGATGCGAGGATGGATAGTGGTAGAGGTTGCCTGTATCAGATGACAATGTAGTCTTCTCTGTTACGGCAAGTGGAGGAGTCTCAGTGGGGAGACCCAGATTGCGAAGTGATGCGCGACTGATTTGACCAGGGTGATGCTCCGGAAGGGTGGATGGAAGATATTCAAAATCAGATGCTCTTTCGGGGAAAGATGTTTTTTCTAGAGGCGATGCGTGGAAAGGTTATTAGTGAGTTACAAAACTCACCCCTAGTGGTATACCCAGGAGTTTCCAAGATGTACCAGGGTCTGAGGAGACAACTTTGGTGGCCTGGAGTAAAGAGAGCAGTGGTAGAATTTGTGGCCAAGTGCTTAGTGTGTCAGTAGGTAAAGGATGAACACCATGTTCCAGGCGGGTTGTTTCAACCTTTAGATGTCCTCGAGTGGAAGTGGGATGACATCTCTATGGATTTATTCACGGTACTACCCAAGGTTCAAGGGGGATGTGATGCCATCTGGGTAGTAGTGGACCGCTTGATGAAGTCAGCTCACTTTATGGCGATTAAGGAGTCGAGTGCAGTGGACGCTCTATCATGGAAGTATGTGGACGATGTAGTGTGGTTTCATGGAGTTCTGAGTTCCATAGTCTCGGATAGGGATGCACATTTTACTTCACAAGTCTGGAGGGGCTTGCAGCATGCTTTTGGCACCCAACTGTGCCTTAGCACTGTTTTCCACCCCTAGATAGATGGGAAGGCAGAGCGCACCATCCAGATGTTGGAGGATATGCTGAGGACATGTATTCTGGACTTTGGGGGATCATGGGTGTGACACTTGCCTCTGGTAGAGTTCGCCTACAATAATATCCATCACTCTACCATTGGCATGACACCATTCTAGGCCCTATATATATGGCCGTGTCGCTCACCCGTGTGCTGGACTGAGGTTGGGGAAGTAGGTGTTCTTGGCTCGGAGGTGGTGCAGAGCATGACAGAGAAGGTTCAGCTTATACAAGAAAGGATGAAGGCGGCTCAGGACCGGAAGAAGTCATATGCTGATGATAGGAGGAGACCCTTGGAGTTCGAGGTTGGGGATCACGTGTTCTTGAAGGTCTCCCCTCGGCATGGACAATGGAGGTTCAGAAGGGGAAGTAAGCTTTCTCCCAGGTTCATCGGACACTTCAAAGTGTTGCGGCGGGTCGGTGAAGTGGATTATCAGCTAGCGCTACCACCGTCGCTACTGAGAATACATGATGTATTCCATGTATCTCAGCTTCGTCGATATCTACATGACGACTCCCACGTCATCGATTGGGGAGAGTTAGATGTTGAAGATGATGCGACCTTCATAGAACGACCAATCAAGATCGAGGATCGTAAGGAGAAAGTGCTTCGTGGATGAACCATACCCTTGGTTTGTGTGTTGTAGAGGCATGCTGGCTTGGAAGAGAGCACATGGGAGTGTGAGGCCCAATTATGCGTTCAGTACCCAGAGCTGTTTTTACTTCCTTGTTGTTTTTGTTCTGATACTTAAGATATTGTACCTTGTGCTTTAATATATGAAATGCTTGTTTTTATTAGCTATTAGATGATCTATTCCCTATTCTATCTGTGTGTGTGTGTATGAATGTGTGACGATGGGAAAACCTGACTGCTAATTAGGACACATTAATGTGGATGCGATTAAACCTGTGCAGGCGAGTCAGCGCCACCCAAAGCGAATAATATCCTGACATATAGAAGGGGACTCCCTAAATCATGTGTTGGACAATATGATCCTTATACTTGTTGTGAACGTTATGGTTGATAACTCTTGGGGGAGTATTCTTAGATGTAGGGGGAGGGTTCTGTTCCAGCTTTCGAGCAACTCCGGGGTTTTCCCTTGAGAAGTATCTTTAGGGGGTGGTTGTTTGGACCCCACTTCTCTCCTTTCTAGGTTGTTCTTATATTCTTTGAGAAGTATCTGATGTAATGGCCTGGGTTTTTGGGGTCCATTACTTGGTAAAAATATGATGTGGGGGTGTTCTGGGTGGTCTGGAAGGCCATCCCAGCTTGTCGGTGACTCCTAGCGGTAGCCTTGGCCTACTGGTAGCCTCAACCTACCGGTAGACCTAGCCTACCGGTGACCTTGGGGTACCGGTAGCTCTCAGCTACCGGTAGCTCTAGGCTACCGGTAGCTGTCGCCAACAGGTAGCTCTAGGCTACTAGTAGCTCTTAGCTACTGGTAGTTGTTGCCAACCGGTAGCTCTCAGATACTGGTAGTTGTCGCCAACCGGTAGCTCTCGGCTACCGGTAGCCCTCGCCTACCCCCACGGGTTTTCCAGTAGTGCCTCTTTTTAGTGAAAATTGGTTTTTAAACCGTATTCTGACCCCTTTAAGCCTGTTTTAAAGCCCATTAATTCCCATTAATTAAATGATTGGTGAGGTACCCTGGTGTGCGTCGGTTTAAACTGCCCCGAAAGGCCGGGACCCTTTAATGACGTGTGGGGTGTCCCAGCCACGTGGTCAACCCACGATCCCGCTCCTTACGTGGTTTCGAGTTTTTCTCTCCGTATCTTAACCGTCCCGGGCGAGCTGTATCTCAGCCCTTATCAGACCTTATAACCTAAAGGATTTTCCATACGTTTCTTTTTCTCGATCACCCTGCGGTCGGAGTACCCTTCCTCCCGACGAGTTGTAACCCAGTGAAGTTTTCCTTGACCGTGTTCCGTGGAGCTCCTGCTAATCATGCAGGGACTTAACGTTGATCCTTGATCAGTCAAGTAGGGGTTTCAACTTCATCTCTTCTTTCTATGTATCTTGCGGGGTGGGTACGCTACTGCTTCTGTAGAATTGGATGAACCAAAATTTAATGAATATAATAAACGGATTCTAAAGAATGAAGGGGAGGGGTGTGATCGATGATGCTACTATGTTTTTCTCCTCTTTCATGATTAATGATTTCTGAATTGTGTGGGCTTATGCCTACTAAAAATCATGGTCGTTGGTGGTCTTTATCTATGCACTAATAAACCCTTACCCCTTGTGATGTTTAAATGGCTTGTATTTTGGTTGTGAACCTTTTTATGTTTAAAGGAAATTGGTTAATCACGTATATTCGGCTAAATAAATTGGAAGCACTAGGATCAACTCCTTTTATATGATAACCCCGGTTTAATCCTAGTGGAATTGAAATCATGGAGTGTGTTAAATCTTTTAAATCTGAAAATACCTGTTGAGTCTGCCTTGTGTTGGTAGTATTGGTTTAGTTGTTTCCTCCATGGTTGGATAGGGGCTTAGATTGATGGGGCGATGCAGGTGGGGATGGGATCCCCTATTATTATACTTTGAGGCTGTGTGATTACTCTTCTTATATCACAAATTGGGGTGGGATCCTCTATTTTTGAGAAACTGTTGGCTCCTAGATTTTGGGGACATGGGGATGTATCTTGGGGTTTTCTTTGGTTCCAGTACTTCGAGGGATCTCCCTTATCACTTTGTTGTTATGAACTTGTAATAGAACCCAGTGTGAATGCTTAAATTGCTGTTGGATGTAACTTTTTCCCTTGGTTTTATGCTTATGCTGTTAGTTGCATAGTAGTGAAGAAACTTATTTAAACATTATTACTGAACATGAAAGCAAGGATGGGAAAAATGGGGATTTGGTTTGATGTGAGTTGTGACTTGGGCATGGGTGATGTTCTTTTCTCTTATGAATGAATAGTAAGGATAGCGTTCTTTAGGCTGCATGAAGAAAAACCTATATTGGGTGAGTGCTTGTTACCTATACATATACTTGTAGTTTTTGTGTTTCTTATTCGCACCCCACCCAAGTTGAGCACTTAGTGCCGAACACCCCCATTTCATGAGGGAGGGTGTTTTTCCCAACACTTCTATTTGTGGATGGTTATTAGCTACTTTTTTCTCCCTTTCCCTAATATCCTAGGTATCTTCGGGCAGGCCATGATGGCTTGATGTCCATTATTAGCCGAAGAATCATCGGGCAGGGTAGTGTGGTGGTTGGCCTAGGTGTGTGCGGGCATGTGGTTTCCCAAGTATCTTCAGGATGAGGCCCAGGTGACTTCAGGCGTGGTAGTAGTTCTTCTATCCCAGGAGTCTTCGGGCATGGCAATGGCTGTTCTGGCCTAGGTGTTTGCATGCATAGTTACATGTGACAGTTGTGGCCCAGGTGTCTGCAGGCGAGTTAGTGGTTGTGGCCCAGGTGTTTGTGGGCGAGATGTGTGGTTGTGGACTAGGTGTGTGTGGGCGGGGTATGGTAGTGGGAATGCGATGAGAATGGCGAGATTGGTCCGATGTGTAGGATGTCTTCAATAAACACTGGGAAAGTGGCGTGGGGTACCCAAACATCGTTGTGCTATTACTATACATTACTTGACTTATGTTATTTGGGGAGTGTGCCTTGGTGAGGATTGGGTGGTTAGTTTCCTTGCTAGGTGCTTGGTTATCTCTTTTCTTACAGGGCATTAGTATGCATCCCCACTTGTGCACGAGAGCCTTTGGTTTTTACTACTGAGTATACTTGTATGCTCACCCTACATATATAAAACTACTTTCAGGTTTCCAGGAGGACTTCAA
The DNA here is from genome assembly GCA_963277665.1 of Viscum album. Lineage (NCBI taxonomy): Eukaryota > Viridiplantae > Streptophyta > Magnoliopsida > Santalales > Viscaceae > Viscum > Viscum album. The sequence goes on from OY728158.1 coordinate 441,784,165, forward strand.
GGATTGTGTGGGACCGTACTAGCTTGGACCCTCGGGGCAGTTGCTGTTGTTGTTTCCCTTTTTCTTGGTATCTTTTTACCTTTGGATTTTTGTGACTTGTATCTTTTACCTTTGAACATTGCACTTTCAGTTTTGGTGTTGTGGGATTTACTATCTTATCTCTCAATCATATTAAAAGAAAAAGGGTAATGCCTTCCATTTAGTGTGTGATTTTATACCCTTGGTGCTGGTCGCCACTCTGGGACCTATTGAAGGCAAGTTTCAGGGGTCATTATCTCTCCTTCAACTTAAAGAAGGAAGGGCTTGACAATATACTGACCCTTCCCTCCATTTGGTGAAGGCGGGTCATGACATCATAAATCAACAATCCAATGAAATATTAAATCCTAATGGGAATTAATTCCTCTAAAATGCATTTAATTCTTGTCTCATTAGCTAAAACCATGAAAATGAGATTCTAATATCCTATAAGTTTCTACAAAACAATTATTTACCCAAATCCTTGGTAACTTGAATTTCAGCATAAAAGGGTTAGCTACGTCCTTTTATACTATACATTTCAAGTTTTGGAAATCCTACTCCTTTATAAGATCACAACCCAATGAATAGAAAAAAATGGATTTCAACTCAAAGACCAAGGAAATTGATGACTACTTGTTTCACAAGGACCAAACAAGATGACACCATATATTTCAACAAAACTTTTAGATTGAAAAAACTAATGCCATTTGTAATGACCTGATTATTCTCATTGTATTGAGAATACAACAAATTATTACTAGGCCTTAAGCGACATCCCCAAGACACCAAATGATGGAAATACATGTCGAAGGGTTTCAAATGAAAGTGGGGGAAAATTTACCCTTTTTTAATAAAACCATTAACTCATCCAAATATAACCAAACAACTCACTATATGATGCATGAATAAATGAAAGACAACTCAACCACTTAATTTATAATAAAAACACACCAAAGTGTACTACAGTGGAAGACAATGAAATTGTCAAAGTAAACAGTGGAAAGAAAATAAAAGACTCAATGAAAACCACGTGACTACACGCTCCACAAGATCCATGCTCCACAACCACCAAGCATCCAAAATATCATGAGGTGGTGTTAAAAACATGTGATACTTTACCTTTTCTCATGTCCCATAAGATATCATCTTCATAAGCACCGAAGTTCCAAATAAGGGGTGAGTAAAAAACTTAGTATTCTTTCCCCAATGACTTACCTACTCACACCACTTTGATAAAAAGGTTAGAAATATTTATATAAAATAGTTTATATGAAAAAATTTCCCAAAATAGTTTGTAACTAAATATAAAAAAGTTCCAAAACAATTTGTAACCAAATGAAAACAAGTGATCTTTAAACCAATTTCCATCAAGTCATACTTCTATAAAAACAGCCAAACAAATCTTTAAAACCAATTATCAATTATCTTTTTGGCATACTCAACCCATAGTTCACAACACATACTCCCATGCATATTTCATTTAACAGTTCCATACTCATGAGAGGTATCTCATCCAATTACCTTATGTCCTAATGACACAAGCCCCTGATCCAGGGTCACACACCTTGTACCCCACTGGTTCCCATCCCTTATTTAGGGACATGTCAAGCATGAACTCACACTACCCAATATATGACAAAACCATTCCAAACCACAAATTCAACAAATTTCAATAAAACTGTACTTTTATTGAAAATCGATGAACAAAAAAATTTTAAAACAAAAATTTCATTTCAATAAAACATTACCTTTTATTGAAAACATATAATCAAATCCATGTGCCATAATTACATAAAATCCCCATTTTAAAGTCCATATTTTAAAACCAAGAACAAAATCACTTTATTCAAAACACCCAATTTTCCAGATTTCCACAATTTACCAAACCATCACAAAAGAAGGTTTCCAAAAATTCATAAATGGGAAATTAATGATCCATTAATCACAAGGAAAATAATTCTAAGGCATTCCTATTAGTTCTACTAAGAGGTGTCAATATTGAAGCCACCTACATCAACTGTTTTGATGCAAACTGAAAACAAACAAAGAACGCTCAAGAAACCAGGTTGATTCTCCACAAAACAACCTTAGATATCTTCTCCTATAATCATCAAGACAAAATATCAACATATTTGGCATCCAAAATCTTATATATACCAATAAAGGATGTAAATATAAGAAACCAATAAGAGAGAAGAAGTTGATCTAAGTAGACGTATGAAACTGATCGAGAGCAATGAAGAACAATCACATACCTCAAGAATCCAACTTTGAATCACCAAGGGAAGCCTTCATATTGACTTCAAATCACTCATGAGAGGTTATCCAACCTTCAAGGAAGAGAAATACCGAGTTAGGTCCGCTTAGAAGAAAAAATGAGTGGTTTAGAGGTAAAAACATGTTAGATCCACTTTTTTAGGATCTCACTTTAACCCCGTGCACGGTTAGTTTGCACTGTTAGAAAACCTGTGTGCTAACTATGTGTTATCTAATGCCTCAAGTAAACCCTCTTATGGACTCCTCACATGGTCTCCCTAACTGCGTGCACACCGTGCTGAACCTACTGCCCCGAATCTGCAACTTCGCATGATTTCTACTAGTATTTCCACACAATTTGGACAAACTGTGCACAACCCGTGCAACTCTCCTTTGGCCACAAAAAAATATTGAAGTTTCTACCAAATATCTCATCCTTCACCCTTAAATTTTCTGAATATAAAAATCACAAATTAAGGGTTACATATCAGAAACCGTGGGTACTACATGCAAGGTCAAGAATCCAGTTCTAGTAATAGTCATCTTCACATCGCAGTCACATCACATCACACCACTGCCTCATCACATCACACCACTACCTCATCACATCACATCATTGACTCATTATATAACTAGGGTAGTAGGGTATCATGAACAAGAAGGAAATTAATCTCATTCCCCCATCCCACCATGTATAACCCTCACCACATATCACATCCTCATCACTATTGGGTAATCTCAAAAACTAACCCGTATCATCACTACTGAAGGAAGAGTAATAAAGAGGGTGTAACTAGTCATCCATATCACCACCATTTGGGATATTAGGGAATTCACCCAAAAGAAAATTCTTTAGACATTGTTAAGGTTATCTAACTTTGGTGGGGCATATATATAAATAACATAAAATACATGATATATAGATATCACACAATACCCAGCCTATGGGTCCATAAAACTACTCTAGAGTACCCCACACCACCACCACAAAACTAAAAAACATATACTAGGACTTCTACCACCACTAAATGAATCACCCCACACAACCATCACATAAATCCACGTGAACCCTCTTTAAATTATAGATTCCCCATTTTTCCAGAATTAATGACTTTCCACTAACTCCCATTTACCAATCCATTTCATTTCACATTTATACATTATATTCATTTATCATTTAGTTTAATTAATCCAATTTTTACATGACAATTCCAATTCATTCTTTTAAATTTACTAACACATGTATTTTTTTTCATTAACATTTTATCATAGGCTAACTAGGCAACTAACATATCTACACCATGGAATAGATCACTCGTATCGTGTCATCCATCTACTACCACACCATACACAATTGAGTCGTATCACCATAGAAACCACACATCACAACAACCACACATCACCACCACAACTACCCACATCGCATCCCATGCCATCCAACCATCCCACCACAATGCTCATCAGATTCACCACCCAACCAATGACCACCATCATGACACATCATCCCACATACCACAAGGAAACAATAAAGGTATAACCATGTGAAGCATCCCATCCATAATTTAATAATTTAGGTTTAAGGGATTACATCACTTTACTTCCTTTTTTAGCATGGGTATTATAAAAAACATATTTCCATGGGAAACCAATCTGTTATCCCTATATATGTTCTTAGCCTTTTCATTTAGAGTGACTTCAAATAATCAATGTTGCAAGGGTCCCACAAACACATCAAATATAAAATAATCAAGGCTACCAAAAAACATGATTCTCAATAAATGTAAAAATCATGCATAAACTGATCAATAATAGCATCAAATAATTAAAAATAATGATTTCTTCACATTCCCATCAATTTTAGATTCATCCAATTAATTTTATTTATTAATCCGACCTTTACTAACCATATAATGGAAGTTAAAAGAATGTAGTCCTCACACGTGTATATAAATAGTGAGAGCTCAAGTATCCCCTACCTTAAAGAAGATTTATGATTCATTGCACACAACAGGGTGAATGCGAATCAACCTAGAAACCACAACTGCATGGGGAAAACCTCGAATCAACCTAGATCATATCAAGGGATCATTAAAACACAACCCAAATTCTACCAAAAATAGAACAACATTACTACCAAAAATCTTTGAAGGAATAATGAAAGGGAACTAGGAGATAAAGGGAATAAATCACCTCATATTTCTAACGATCAACCTTTGAATCCCAAGGAATAAAGTAGGAGTAAATGGGCTACAAGATCATCCAAAATGCATAAGGTTTTCCAAAAAAATGATAGAAAAAGAGTGTAACGAAAGAGTTAAACAAAACCATCATATTTATAAATAGAATATAACTCACCTCATTCACATAATGAATTACATATTCATGATTTTGAATCTTGTGTGGTTCAACAATTCAATACATGAAACTGACTTAAGCTATGAAATCCTAAAATCCAAAACCTAGTGAACTTCCCATCAAAATTCATGGTGCCTAAACCCAATTTAATTCATGTCATGAATTCACATATCACATCACAAGTTGTTTATATATAGAATTACTTACCAAAACTCAGGCTTTGAACCAAGATGCTCACAGGCCGTGAATCATAAAATCATGTCTTGAATTCCACTTTCACATCATGAACCATCTGCTGCAACAAAACTACAGCTCTAACCTCCACCGACTCCTCCTTGATCCTCCTATAAACACCTAAAACTCCAAAAATAAAAATTCAATGGGCCAAGAAATCATGGAATTTTACAATAACATTCCTTAACCATTCCCTATATAAACATTACAACATATCTCAAGTAGGAATTAAACCAACCAAAACAAAAGTGTGTCGTAATGATCAAATGATTAAGATGGTGCTATTACATAGTGTAAATATAATATTTATAGAATATTATACATGTAATATATATCATATATATCCATAAAATGTATTATTATAACCAGTAATGAAGGGTGGTCTTGACAGCTGAAATTATTCATTTAGGGAGGTGGTAGTCCGCATGTATGCAAGATTAAGAAAACCATTTCTCAATGAATGGACAGAGTGATGGTATATGAAAATTAACCATTTCATAATTATAATAATGATATAAAAATCATACTAGTTAATTAGTTACATTTTTACATCCATCAATGTTTTGTGGTTATGAGAAATAAGACACTTCATTCATGGAGGCAGTAGTCCGTGCATTGGCATGATTAATGATCTCTTTCCATAATGAAATGGTAGAATAAAGGTAAATGTAAAAATAAATTATTTAAATTGTTATAAGTGAAAACCAATAAAATTATTTATCAAACACATACTTGATACCTTCCCTAATATGTGATGATGAAAAAATAATAGCATCATGTCGTGAAGGTGGTAGTTTTCACAGACGCCTGATCAATGCATTTTTTTTCTTAGAGGATGATAAGGAATGAAGGCCTAATTTATGTTACATTAATATAACAAAATTTAAGTATATATATGACACTGAATTTATTATATAAATAATATAATGTAATATTATGAATATGAATATTAAAAATAAATACTAAGAGGAGAGTAATACTCACATTAAGAACTTTGATTTTCCTTGGAATTATATTTGGAAATGAAAGGATTAGGATAATTAATGGTGTGAAAATGATATGGTTATTAAGATAGGGTTATAGTATAAAAAAATAGGAATATCATCACCATGTAATTTGAATGGACGGGTGTGTAACGTAGGAGTGTAATTGGTCCCTTTTATAAGTAAAGAGATGGGATTTTTCCATGGGAAAGAATTTTCAAGTCAGGGGTATAGATGGAAAGGATTGAACATTATATGAGTTAAGTGAATGAAGGTCGGTATGAAATGTGAGAAAGAATTTAAAACCTAAAATATTATTTCAATAAGGTCTAAAGGTCAATTTAATTTAAGAAAATTTGATAAACCTTTGATTAGTAATTTAAAAACTTATTATGCTTAATTAAATATTAATCATGTCAACTATTTTATTAATAAAAATATAAGCAGGCCATTATTAAAAGTTTCAGTAAGATTATTAAATTTTTTGGATACATTTAAACAAATTATTTTTACAAATATTAGAAATTTTGATTCTAAATTAAACACACACAATACATAAAAATTATTTCTAAATAAAAGAGTGTTTTTAAACATTAAACTTATGTAAAATATAACTTTTTATGGTTAATAATTTTTATGGTTTATAATTTTTATGATAGTAAGTGATTTATTATAAATTAAATAACATGATTAAAATCAATCCAAAACTTTATTTCACTATGAAATGGTTTATTTCAAAGATAAAAATTAAAATATTTTTTAAATTCTAATAAAATGTATCTTAAGACCTAAAATATTAAAAATATAATTTTAATGTTAAAAATAATATTTTAGATTTAATAATTACACCCTTTATTTATATATTTTATTAATAAAAAAAATTTATAAAATTTTATGCCTTCCAAATATACTGATAATGTGATAAATTCATTGTTTTGGAAAAAACTTTATTTTCACTATTCACACCAAAATTCATTATTTTAGAAAAATCTCAAAAATATATCTTAATATAATTTTTTATGTGAGGAATTAAGAAATTATTATTACAATATCATATTTAAATTATAAAAATTTCTAACATATATTTTTTAAATAAAATTTATTATATAACGAAAATGGATTTTATTGAAATAACCATTTCAATATTAACTGATATTAATTATTTACCTTATAAAGGTAAAATATAATAATGGTTTACCATATTAGAGTTTATTATAACTTTATTAATAGTTTCTTCTTAATATTTTGTGGTTTTTTATATTGGGTGTAACATGTGATAGAAGTTATAGAACATAGTATGTATTTTAAAGGACCCAAAATCTCAATTCATTACAGATTTCCAAAAATGGTTTAGGTAGGTATGGTTGGTATTGGGTATCTACTTGGAACTTTAGGATCAATTATGTCTATTTATTTATTATCTACATAGGTGGTACACATATATATACATTTTTTCACTTCATCATACAATTACATAGACTGGATATATGTATTGACACCGTTGGTGGGGGTTTATTAAGTCGTACACACACCCTTCTTAGGATAGCATGGATACATAAGAATAATTCATGGTTGTGATAGTGGATAAATAAAAGGACCTATGAATAAATCATGATTTGTAATTCTAGGTTGGATCATGGAATATTGGGATCAGGCTAGGACTTGAGACTATTTTGAGAAGCCTTTTAGTTTTATTTTATTTTATTCTTATTGGGATAATTGTGGATATGGTCTATTTTTGTATCACTATTTTACATTTATATAGCTCATTTTGATATATAATCTGTTTTTATTATTTATCATGCAATTTTTGTAATGTATGTTCACAACTATTTTTTATGTTTATATGATTTCCTTTATATCTGCTATTTTTTCACTTTGATATACATGAATAGTATCCCCACTATTTCACCATAGGCTGGTGCTATTAGTCTAAATCCTCTATCATGTGGGGAGACATGAGTGAGTTTATGTAGTGATATATGGTTGGGTACCAATTTTTGGCTATGAACCGGGGGATAATACATGTGTTATGGCTATGATAAATTATGGTTGATGATGTGATTAATGTGATGTTGGTGGGATGATGATGTGGTGTATATAGTGGGGGTTATTTATGGTAGGAGGGTGGTAAACATTTTGTTCCCTTATTGTTCAAAATACCCCCACTATACTATATTTATAATGTGTGGTTGATATGTGGATATGTGGCATGCAGATGTAGTTATGGTTATGGTTAGTTGTTATTGGTGCTAATGTTAAAATTAGAGTCTATGCAGGTTGGGGTTGGTAGGCCTACATTATGACACACATCAAGGGTTACATGGATGATATGATTGTATATTTTGGAAGGTATAAGAGAACCAAGATGTTTTACATTGGGACATGAGAGAGAAAAACCATTGGAGAATTGGTCTTGGGAACTCTTTTACTACATTCTATGATATTATGTTATTATACATGGATGCGATATTAGGTGAGAAATCCTTAGTGAGTTTGGGTGATAGTTGACCTAGTAGGTGCTTTTCCTTCTTATTTTTTTATCAATGAATAATTTTTATTCTTCTCCAACTTTTTTTCAGGTGGTCTTGAGGAATAACCTACAAAGTATACTTATATACACAACTTTTTATATATAAACTATATTTCAGTTTTCATGGTATTTTTTAGGGATGAAACATGATTTTACTAGATTGGATTGTAGTTTTTCTATTGAAGTTTTGTTCTCTAAGTTTATTTTAATATTTTTATCTTGTAATCTTGTATTTTTGTAACATTTTATTTTTTATGGTTTACTCTGGGATTTGGTTTTATATTATATTATGTCATTGATTCAGGGATTTCTTATTATTTTACTATGATTTTTAACGGTAACTACTCCCATATATATGTTTTATACAATTAGAACTACTTGCTAAGCTGGGGAATATTAGAGGTGGGGCTCATGGGTTACCCTCAACTCCACTATAGGCCTATGAGGGGTTCCTTATGGGGGTGGGTCATGCTAATGTGGCATCAGAGCTATGGATGATAGGTAGGGTGGATATTGGAGTTAATAACTAGTGATGATTTCATAATAATGGTATGAAAATAATGTTATTAAATAATATTTCATAATATAACATTGGAGACTAGTATGGAAACAAGAGATTTGGGTCCCCTATAATATAATGTGAGGGCCATAAACATACTAAGAAACCTAGGTGAGGTGATTCTAATTACGGGGTATATAAATAAGATAGGTACACATATAATTATTTTATTCACTTGTGTTTTAATTGGGGTTATTTGGGGGAAAATTAAATGAATATAATTAAATTAATTCCATTTTACTAGGATTATGAGTTTTTTTATATATTTTAAGGGATGACTGTTGGTCATCATCATCTTGTGGTTTTGGTTTGTGAGTTTTAGTAGAGTGCTCTAGTTTATTGTTAGAGTATTAATCCTGATGTGTAGGATGAGTCATAAAGGAATACATTGTTAAAGTTCCAACATCATGGGTTAATTTTTTTTGAGGAGTGACATTGATCATAAGATTTATTTTCAGATATAATACCTTCAGATAACCTTTAATTTGATCCAAGCTAGTGAAAAGTATCAAGATTCATTGGTGTTTAGAACTATGTGAGGATTATTGAACCCATTGTTGATTTTGTATCTATCGGAGCACAATGTGGTAAGTTTATTGTGGGTTGATTTTAATAGGTAGTTTCATGTCATGTTTCTGTCATCGATGATGAGGAATTCAAATAGGAATGAGTTATTCTCCCTTCAACATGGGATCTTGAAAATGTGAGTGATCAATAATAGGTTCAAGGATCTTATTTATTCTTCTTATGACCTCTTTCCAAATGAGGAGTTTAGGGAATAAGCTTTAGAGTTGGTGTTTCATATATTTAATCATTATATAGTCAAACCCATTTACGATGTCTATATATTTAGAGGTATATAAGAAGGCAAAGGTAATCAAGAGAATGCATGTATATCCAGGATAATCTCTAGAGGGTAGTGATTATAGATTCTCAAGGATTATGAAATATTTTTAACGATATTAAATGTTTGGGCATCCAAGGATTGGGTTAACATAGAGTCATACTCAGTTGTTATCTTCCTACTTAAATGGGGTTGATATCTCTCATGTTTTCACTGAGAGATTACTTATCTTGTACATTACATTTGGATTTCATGTTCATGGATAGTTTCATTTCCTGATTGTTTATATATTCTAGAATATTGATGGTGGATAAATTCCATTCAATCATTAGAAATAGTTCCAAAGATTCTATATTAGTTGTAGGGGAAACAAGTTGTACTTCCTATAATAGAAGATATAGTAGGTAGGGGAAAACCCCCTGATGTTCCCCACCCTAAGGTATATTGAAATGATCATGACCATAGAGTTGGTGTAGAGGAGCAATAAATGGATAGTTTCATGCTCTAGAGAGGTAGTTTTCGATGGTCTATAGATTATTCAAGGTACCAACTGTTGATATTTTACCTTTACATATGGATTATTTTATTTTAGAGCATCACACTCAATTTATCTAACCTTGGTTGGTTCAATTAGACTTTATATATAGAGAATTATGATTAATATAATTATTATTATGATTATTGGAATTCAGATGAGTTTTCTTTATGTGTTCCGATGCTTTGAACTAATTACGGGGAAACATAAACTATTATTTTATTTATTTATAATTTAGATAGAACAATATGATATTATTCTTTTCATTGACTGGTTTTATTCCCCATATATCATCAATGATTTTTATGGGAGAGTTGTGTACTTTTATGGAGAGGGATATTATATATGTTTCATTGGGAAATGATATTATCAGATGGGTCATAAACATTAAGAGCATCTATTTCCTTAGTTGGTAGTGATATCTTTTGATTCAGTAAAGGTGCAGGTGGCTAAGTTTCTATGAGTCATCTTAAAGGATTTATATGTATTCCCTGAGAAGGGATTGATAGCACCCCCTCAATATGACCTCATGTTTGGAATAGAGTTAATGTTTATTTTATATATAGTATTTATGGATCCATATCGGACAAAACCTTTTGACCTACTGGGGTTTAGGATCTAGATCAGTAATTTGATACAGAAGGGTTTATTCATCTTAATATATAATCATGAGATGCTCTGATGTTATTTTCTAAGAAAGAGGATAATGGTTTGGGGTTATATATAGACTAACGTCAGTAGAATCTAGTGATGGTCAAGGACCATTACCCCTTTCCAAATATTGATGATATGTTCAACCAATTTAAGGATCTAGTTTGTTTTTAATGATTTATTTATAGTCTTGGTATCACCAAATGAGGGTTAAGGAGGGGTAAATACCAAATATTTTCTTTGGATGTTATTATAAGATCATTGAGTTTAAATTTTTGTTTTTCAATGTCATCAATTCCATGTATATTTTCATGGGACTAATAAACTCTTTCTTTTGTGGGGTTTTAGATCAATTCATGGTAGAGATCATAAAAAAAATTATCTTATACTCAAGGTTAAGGAGGAGAGTACTGAGTGTCTTAAGGTTGTTTTATAGGTCCTTCAACACAAACATCTCTATGGTAGGTGGACCAATTACATGTTTTCAACATGGGAGGTTCATTTTACTGGGAATGTGGTTTCTCAGTAGGGAGTTCCAGTTTATCCTTCAAATATTGGTGTGGTTATTTATAATTAAACACTCAATAATGTCATAGAGTTTCATAGTTTTATGTGTCTCAGGGGATATTATTAAGTTTTTTGTTCTAAATTCTCTAAGATTATAAATCTATTGATAGATTTGACATATATTTCATGTATATAAATTAGTATTGAAGAGTTTTTTACTACATAATGGGGAATTTGATCAGTGCTCCATTCATTCTCTTTCAGGAGGAAGAAGTGATGTTTAAGTTTTTTATGATGTTTCTTGTATCAATTTAATAAATTTCATAATATAGTATAGGAAAATAATATTGTATGGTTCCATGAAGTTATATCCATATGAGTGTAATTATGTCACCTATAATCTAGATTTAGTGTAAGTAGTATTTTCTATGAAGCTATATTGATATAAACTCATTGGTGAGAACATTTTGGTCTTTACAGATCACGAGATTCTAAGGTATTTTTTCTATTATCCAAATACTAATCTCCGTCAATGGTGGTGGATGTTGTTTGAGAACTAGAAGATTCATAGAGAGTCATAGAGGGGCTTGTAGCTATGCATCTTGAAATATATGATATTGGTGATAAATGTTTCTTATTCAAAATGACAGTACAATCACCTTTTATTAAATGAGTGGAGGAGTCTCAATGGGTAGACTCAGAGGTTGGATGATGTAGGATTTCATATTTTATAATGATGATCTTAAGGGTTAGTTAAAGTATAATTACCATTGGGTGTGGTTTTAAGGGGTATTTTTTATCCTTTTTTCAATGCGAGAGGTTTTTCACCATGAGTTTCATAACTCACATTTGGTAGTGTATCAATTTTAAAACCAAATGTTGTTTTGGTTGAATTTTTTTCAATTAGAATGTATTTTAATGGATTGTAAAGGATCTTAAAAAATGTAGTTCCAAATTAGGATGTTATTGATGATAGGTGATTCACATTTTGACATAGACATTGTTCCATGAAAAAAATATTTGTAAGTATTTACAACTATGTTTTTATGGATAATTACATAATATGATTTTTGGAGTTACAGTCACACTATGACATAATATGTCAATCAATGAAAGTGTTTTTTAAAAAAATTCAAAGTTTATGGAGTTTTTAACTATAAACCACAATAATAGATCCCACACAACAAAGCTTACTAATATAATTTTAGTGTTTTTATTATATTAGTTATCATTCCAGGACATATTAGATCATTCCTAAAAGTACATCCAATAATAATTTTTATAGATCTATTTATTTGTGTGTCATATCATGATAAATATCATCCTTCTATGAATTTGATTTTAGCAGATTTAATAATTTTGGGGATGAAGCACTCACGCTATAAAAATTATTCAAATAAATTCTAGGTGAGGGATATAAATAGTGATAAATTTTCATAAGAATCATATAGGGATACAAATATTAAATCTCAAATTATACATGTCATGAAGGGTTAGGTCACATTGTGACCTATCTTCCATTTCAAGGATGTTATGAAGAAAATTACCCATCATTTAATAAAGTATTAGGTCACATTGTAATTCTAATTTTCCTTATAATTAAAATAAAGGCGAACATTTTTCATCCCAATAGAGGTTTGGTACTTATTTAAACTAATAATAACCCCCTAAAAATTTCAATGAAAAATATCAACAAAGAATAAATACATGTGATAAATTTTAATGGGAAGTTAATCGTAGTTCAAATTTAAAATTCAAACATTCTCTATATAAATAAAAATATGTTATGTATAATAATTGTGTCACACATAGAGTATAGTAGAAGTAATATGGATAATTTGAAATCAGGGTATCAGTCATAATAATTTTTGAATATATGGAAATTTTAATATGAAGTTTTATCATATTTATTTCCATTGAAGGCTGGTCTTGGATGTATTATTTATAATAAATGTCCCTAATGATATTGATTTTAGTAATAGAGATTCAGGGATAACACCCATGTTATTTGGTTTTATTTCATTTCATTAAAGTCTCATAAGATCAAATTTTGTATTGATTACATATTTATATCCCACCTGAAATAATTTTATGGAATAGAGGTGAAGGTCATATACCTTGGTTGATCAATGATATATTCCTAAAACCATGATCACATATCATTAATGTGGTGATTTATAGTATATTGACACAATGTTGACATGTGATCCTTGGATGTAGTCTATTTTAGGTGAACCAATTAATATCATGTGTTCGTTCCTTTTAATTTTTTTTGGATTCTTATTGTGCCAACAAAAATAAGTTTAATGTATTTTTTTCAATGTGAATATAAGATTTGATTTACTTAAGGAAAATGAAATTTAAATTCATTGTAATTTACCCCCAAACAAACCCTCATATTAGGGTAGACAAAAGGACCGTGTTACAATAATTGTCATTAGATCTGTTGGTTATATCATGATTTTTTGAGAGATAGTTGTTGTCATGGATAAAAATATGAATAAAAAAGGGTGTACCCTTATTTTATGGGTGAAACTACAATATTTGGAAGAATAGGATGTATTCACATAATAGATATCTCATATTATATGTTTACTCTACCAAAGTATATGGGATAAATGAAAATAATCCCACGAAAAAATCAACGATGAGAGCTAATAAGACGTTTATAAGTGAAGATATTAAGGATCAAAATGAATTATTTGGATAATTGTATAATGAAATATATATAAAGTTGATATATTTCTTAAAAAAAGGAGTTTTGGAAAAACATTATAACACCAATAATGTTTACTATAATTTTTAAGATGCAATGTAATTGGTTTAACATAATAGGTTTTATGATATTAGGATGAATAACAGTTTAAATGTGAATGGTTTTTTTGACCATCATACTAATGTTTTATGGGTTATACATGGACATGGTGACGAGATGAAGGATTTTAGAATAATGTAGAAAATATTTATAAGGATACCATTAATATACAACCCAAAAGTGTTTTCACATGAAGAAGTTAATATTAGAGAGTTATCTTTTGATGACTTACATAATAAATTGGTTACTTATGAGATATAGGTAAAAATGGAGAGAAATATATACCATTAATATAATTATATCACATTCAAATCCATTGAGAAGTATGAGGTTTATGAGGAAGAAATTGAAAATGATATTAGTGATGATTTCCCATATATTCTTATAATAAAGTTAAATAATGGCAAAGAAATATTTGAGGAAAAGATAAATCCATATTGTTTTAGTTATAGAAAATATTTGAAACATCATTTATACATTCTCAAGGAGATATTATGTAGAGGGTGGTTAGTTTTAAATCACCAAAAATAGAAAAAAACTTCCTCATAAAAGGAATTTGAATTATAGAAATTGAATTGGAAAGAGGTTACAGTGGAATATACTTGCTAGAAAAGAAGAAAAGTATGCAGAGGAAGATCCTGATGAAGTTAAAAATACTAAATTAATATCATATGGTTAATATTCCATGATATCTTTATTATATAAGTATAAAGTTGAAGTCAAGGAAAAATATCAACTAGGTGGAGTTGTAAACATTAAGGTATAATTAGATGGGGATCTTGTAGAGCATGATATATAGATAAATATAAAGTGGAATATTAACGCATTATTTAATAAATTATGAGTTCTTTGATGAAATTAATGAAAAGTTTGATAATTTTGAAAAAAATACAGGAATAATGTGAGAAGAATCATATCGATTCTGATGAATTTTTGAATTATAAATTGAGAATTAAAGAAAAAACAAGAACATCGATGATATTAACTTATATATAAAAAAAAGTCCAGAAGTTTGATATTATTGAAGAGGAATTCATTTATTTAGGAAATAGGATCGAATTAAATAAGTAAAATAAACAGTTTGATGAAGAATCTTCAGTTTGTGTAGGTTTTGGATAAATATTTTAATGTAATGGAAGAATGTGCTACATGAAACATAGAAAAAATGTGTAGTGATCAATGAAAAAATGGCATGGTTTAAACTTTAATTGGTCATGATTCTAGTATATTAAAAATAAAATCAATAAATTTTAATAAAAAATGAAGAAAGTTTCAAGAATAAAGTTCCCAATTATCAAGAAATCACTATCTTTCATGTAAAGTTTTAGAATCATGTAATTTATTAAAAATTTATAGAAATATTATATTTCAATTGAATAAATTTTCTTTTTTTGGATTTCATGAACACATTATCTCTTATTATGGTGAGGATTAAAGTTATCTAATAAGGGAAAATTTTATAATTTTTAAAATTAGAGTTGTAAGATATTATTCATATAAAAAAAATATAATTTTATAATTATTGTTATAATTTCTAAAACATTATTCATAATGTAGTTTATTTTTGGAAGAAAATATGTATGTAATCTTATGTCATTAAATGTAAAATAGATGCATGATAAACCAATTCAATTCATTTGAAAAAAGATTTTTCCATCTTGATGGATAATAATAATTTGATCAAATAGATTATGCCAAAGATGATGATAAGAGAAAAAAAAAATGTTTTAACACATTCTTAAATTCCATATAAGTAATGGAAAAATATTTAGAAGGAAAATTTGTCTAAAATATCATTAAAAGTATAAAATAATTATAAAAAATGGACTTTGGATAGTAGGTGTTAATATAATATTACATGTAATATAGATTTTTGACTGATTTTAAGGGAACCTTTAATGGAATATTTCACTTCATAAATGATGGATCTTTAACGATTAAATAATGCTTCCAAAATCATATTTTTAGTGATGATTTGAATAATACTAATGTTCATTATATTGATGCACTTCATTATAATTTGTGAGTGTATGTTAGATTTGCGATTTAGTAATAGAAGTAACATTCAATCAAAATGGATGCAATATCAAAGGAAAGTATTGGAATTATCTGATGAAAGTTTGGAGAACAGACAACAATATTTATCAGGTACATATAAAAGGTAATTCATGTCTTCTAATAATAGAAGATGAAAATATTTTTTTATCATTAGATACATGGTTGTATTCATTAGTAAATAATGGAGTATTATTAATGTTAATAGATAATATTTATATTTTTTATTGAATAGAAACAAGGAGAATGGTTACAATTATTTATGGAGAGGAAATATAGTATGAAATTCATATCCACCAAATAATAAAAGAGCTTCTAGTTTACTGAATGTGGTCCAAAATAATGTTTATGTTCTATTTGGTCAGGATGGTATATATGGTGAGATCTATTTAGTCTTAGTTGTTTATTATTTTAGTGGTAAGGGATGTGCCATTTTCATACCATCAAAGATTTAGTGATAGATTTTAGAAAATTTTTTTAAATAAGAAGATAAAATGAATCCATGAGAACATGGAATATTATCAGAAATGAAAATAGAAAAAATTACACTTATTATAAGGTCGAAAATTATCTAGAGTATCATTGTATTAAATATGAAGTATCTTTTTTCAAAACCACCCAATAAAATGGGGTTTGAGATAGAATAAACCTCACGATAAACAATTTTTAAAATTCCATTTTGTTAGAAAGTGGCATCTTACATCACAACTTGAAAGAAGTAGTGAAAGTGGTTTTTTATAGTAAAAATAGAGTCTTAATCAGTCATGAAGTTGGGAATATTACATATAAAAATTTGGATGTAATCCCTCACTAATTAATTTAAGGGTTTTTGAAAGAAAATTATTCATTTAAAATAAGGAAGGAAATTAGGGATAATATAGTGATATTGCCGATGAAGGCATATTTATAGGATACTCATAAATGTTTAAGGAATATAAGTTTTACAAAAGTCTCAATGTGATTTTTGAGAAAATATGGTGAAAGTGATTGAAAATGAAGTTAAGGAAAAGTTTATAATTTTTTTACCAAATGAAATTTTTAAGGAAAAGTAATAAGAGATAAATTTTAACTTAATTGATTCTAATTTTTTTAAAGTTTATTTTCATTTTGAAGGTGGATCAGTTGAATAACATATAGAATAAGCGAGTCAACTTGTTTCTCATTAAAAAAGGAAAAGGGTTAATGTTTATATAAAAAATATAATTAGAGACTAATATACTCACACAAAAACATGAAGGATAAATATATTAGAGTACACTATATTATTTTTCAAATTTAGAACCGAATTCATTTTAATAAGTAGAAAATAATGAATCATTGGTAAAAGATATGAATGAATAATTAGTTCATATTAAGGGAAATAATACTTAGTATCCTGTTTATTGTATAATGAAAAATAACATGATGGGTATATAGTGGGTCTTCAATAAAAAGGGGGATGAAAATGGTAATGTAATTTTGAATAAATAAAGTCTAGATTATAAGGGATATATATAGGTTGAAGGTGTTGATATCAAAAAGGAATTTCACTTGTAAAAATAATGAAATATATTATAATATTTATAGTAGTTACTATCTAAATAAAATTTAATGTTTTATAAATGGATGTTAAGATAATATTTATAAATAGATAATTTAATAAAGAGGTTCATATTAAATAACCATTTTGATTTTTTATATGAAATAATGATTCAAAAGTGTATTGTTTGATAGTCTTTTTTTGTCCAAAAGAAATAAACTCATACTTGGTATCCATGGTTGGAAAATTTTCTATGGAAGACATATTTTAAAATGGGAGTGGTTGATTATAATTTCTATGATATTATTTCAGAAGAGAAGCAATTTATAGTGGTTGTTCATGTATACAACATAATTTTTGAAATAAAAAATAAATTTATTACTGGCCAGTCTTAATAGCTTAATAGTTAATAATTTGAGATGAATTTAATTGGGGAATTTAAATACCTTATGGTGTTTCAAATACATAAAATGGAAGGTAGTCTATATTTCTCACAAGTTATGTTTATAAATAAAATTCTAATGAAATTCAGGAGAGAAGAATTTAAGAATATTTAGACTCCAATAGAATTTGGAACAAAACAAGGAAAAAATGAGGATAAAAATGGATACACACAGCTTAATATAGAATAATTAGTGAGAGTATACTATATGTCACTGCAACTAGACATGAAATCTTTTAAACAATATGCCTTGCATCATGTTTTCAGAATTTACTGAAGAATTAGAATCTTCAAGAAGTTATGAGAATAATGAGATATATGAATGAAATAATAAATTATGGTTTGGTGTTTAGGGCTATAAAATATTGGGAATTAATGTCGTATTATGATTTATACTTTAATAGAGACATTATAGGTCAAAATCACTAAGTGGTTGACCATTTTACATTATAAAAAATTGTGATAGATATTTATGTAAGAAACACAATTTTGTTTCATTAAGAATAAAAAAACAAATGTATACCTCATTCACAAAATCTTAGAGACCATTTATATAGATTATGTAACAATTTTAATACATTAGTGAATTATTGAAACTAACAATGATGTTTATGTGTTGAAAAAAAGTTCTATTGACTTGAATAAAAAACTAGAACATGACTTTTTCATGATAAATATTGAGATTAGGTATCATTTCATAAATGAGAAGGCCAAGAATAATATTTTGGAATGGTAGTTTGTTGGAACTCAAAATATGGTGGAAGAGTAAACCTTTTCTTGAACATGTGTTTGAAAGATATAGGTGAAAACTCATAGCTAAACCAATCCAATAAACAATAGAGGTTCTAATGGGCCCTCTACCCTAAGACCATAATGCTATATTTGGTTAACGTTTGTTTGTATGGGGAGTTAACATTATTGAAAGAAATAATATAGGGGAGATACTATCCCTTAAAACATATAAAAAATAAAATGATCGATCATACTTAAGGGACAACATTGTTTCATTTATTAATTATCATGTTACCTATAATGATCCTTTACTAACATAGGTATAGAGATTAATTAAGCACTGTTTTCTATTTTTTTGAATATATCAATAACTAATAAGTTTACAATCAAGGTTTGAACTAACATAAGAGAAACCATTTATTTTTCTATCTAAGGAAGAAAGAGATCATAATGGGGAATGGAGAACATAGGTAAATTGAGTTAATATCTTATGGAATTTAATTAGTAAATTTACTATAGTATAAGTCTACAATATCAATGTCATATGAAATATATCAATTTTTAAGAGAGTATTTGATAAATATTTTTTAGTTGAAATTTATAGATTCTTGAAAAAAAATACAAAGGGCGATACTTTTGTAACCATATGTTGTTTTGGTTGGATTTTTTTATTAAAAAGAAATAGTTTGAAAGGATTGTGAAGGATAATAAAGAAAATGTAGCTTAATATGGATGTAACTAAAAATAAATGAATCATGTTGTGACATAAACATTGCATCGTGAAGTAATTTTTTCTATTTTAGACCCCCAAGATCATAATGTTCAATCCTTTAATATATTTGGAGAGTTTTTTTTCTCCCCATGACCAATGAAAGTTAATTGAGTAGAATTTAAAATTTTTAGAGTTTTATTATACATTCCACATCCAAAGCATCCACATCATGAAAATTATAAAAAGAAATTCAGTTTTTTTTGGAATGGTAGTGGTCATGATGCGACATAGTAGAATGTGTATTAAAGGATATTTGAAATGATTTTTTGAAGTACTATTTATTAGAGTTCCACTATGTGACATAGATTGTCACTCTATGAATATGATTTGATAATATTCAATGACTCTAGATATGAAGTAATCATGCAGTGAAATATATGTCACACTACACCATGTGAATTCTACACACCATAAAAAAATTTCATGAGAGTCTCATAGGTATGTGAATTTAGAAGCTCATAGTTTACATGAAATGATTAATTTTTTAATTTCATGAAATAAACTATAAATCATAGAAGTTAAAATAAATTGACCCATTTCACTGAAAAAATCAGACCGTACCATGATTTTGGTTTTCTATATAATTATAACAAAGTTGATCATAAAGAAATTTATAGAGGTTTGATATTTTTTTAAACTGTAGAAAAATATCCTACAAAATTTCTATGATGAAGATCAGCTAATAATTAATCTAAGGGATGTATTTGAAAATGATTTTTTAAGTTTGGATTTTAATTTTGAAATCCAAACATTTTCTAGATATAGTAAAATCTTATTTATATAAGAATTTTACCACACATAGAGTAATAGAGAAAGAATATAAAAGATATAAAATTAGGGTTTTAGTAGTAAATAATTTTTTAATATTTAGAAACTGAATAGCGATGTGTTATTTGATTGATATTCTTTGATGATTAGGTTTATAAGTATAATGTGTTTTGTATTTCAATAAAGATATTTATTTTATGAACAACACATCATGGATAACACCCTTTAAATTTTGTATTGTTTAATTTATAAATATCTTATAAAATCAACCTATGTGTCAATTTCATCTTTACATACCTTTTGAAATCAGTGCATAGAAGAGAGAAAGAGGCCATGAACCATGGTATGATAGTGATATATTCTAATATTTATAGTCACATAATAGAAAAGTAGCGATTTATTGTAATATAAATACAATTTTGATATATAGCCCTTGAATATGGCATATTTTTAGTGATCCATGTAAAATATTTTTTATAATCCTATAATTGATTTTTTAAGTTTTTTCTTACTAAAACAAGTCAAATTTTCTTTCCAAAATGCAAATAATAAAATATATTTTTAAATAAAAAAAATTAAATACACCCCAATTTACCACCCTCCCATAGTAAATAGTGGGAAAATGTTAAAATAATCCTAGTATCCCTAATATGTATCATGCCTTGAGGTGTTAGTACCAATGGGTAAGAATGAAGGATTCAATAGTGGTGCTTGTTTCATGATATTTTTCTAATAATGAGTAAATGTAAAGAATCACATTCATGGTGGGTTTCTGTAGCTAATGGATTTATTTTAGTTGAAGTCATAAGACATCTCAATGGAATTTATGACTGGATCACCTAGAGAATTGGGGTGGGGGGATATGATACTATTTAGATAATCAATGATCAGTTTATTAATTCAGTTCATTTTCTTGAGATCATGAATTTAGGTGCTGTGGATTTTTAGGGAATGTGATTTTTGGATGAGATCATGACACTTCATTGGGTGTTAAGGAACATAATCTAAAATCATGATCCATACATTACTTTCTGAGATTGTAGAGGTATTTAGTACGTTTTGATCTCCCATATCTTCTTTATTACTATTTTCTATCCTCTGATCGATGGGAATATGGAACAAAGAATTAAAATATTGGAGAATATGTTTAGTATATGCATCTTAAATTTTGTTAGAACATGGGTGAATAAACCACCCATGGTTGAGTTTATATATAATAATAGTTATCACACTTACACTTACATGGATCAATTTGAGGTATTATATGGGTGGAATTTTAGGTCTCCATAGGTTTGGACAATGATTGAGGAGTCATTAATTCTTGGACATGATGAGGTGAAGATAATAAAAGAAAAGGTTCAAATGAATTTGGAGCTAAAAAAAGTAGCATAGAATTGTTATAAGTATTATGTTGATTAGAGGATAATAAATATGAAGTTTTAGGTCCAAGATAATGTGTTTTTAATGGGTTCCCCTTATCATGGACATCATGAGAGTATGATTTCTCCTTGGATTATGGAATATTTTGAGGTGTTTGGGTGTGTCAGTGAGGTGACATATTAGTTGGAATGCCCCTAGCTAGACCGAATCCCTAGAGTCTTCATTATATTTTATCTATTTTTATATCTTCATGATGATTACCATGTCACTAATTAGAGAAAGTTAGATGTTGTAAATGGTGTAATGTTTATATAATATAATTTTGAGATACATGATCATTGGGAGAAGGTTCTTAACATGCATTTTATTCCTCTAGTTCAAATTATATAGATAAATATTGGCTTATAAAATTGTACATGACATCATGATCCATATATTTATACTTAGTAACTTGAGATATTTTGAGCTTTGGTTTTTTTAAAATGATTGGGATTTTTGATCTAATTTTGTAACATTTGAGATGTTTGTTTATTGTTGTTTTACTAAAACTGATTCTCTAGTTTTGTTTTTTTTTCATATTGGTGGTTTGGTCTTTATTTTAGAGGTATCTCCTAGGGAGATTTAGTCTTAGAGGATATAATTTTACTATATGTGTTTAGTTATGATTCTTGAGTATGAGAATTGTTTAAAAGTTATCTTATGTAATAACCCGGACCTTTCTAGAAATATAATTTGTGTGATTTGGGTTTTGGAGATGATGGAAGGAGTTATTAAGATGTGGATTTTAGTTAAAGTTAGGTTTCTAGTTGGGAGAGGTAGGTTGTGGTGTGGATGAAAGATTCATAGTTTGATGTACAACATGCTGTAGATGGGTAAATATATAATAGGTGTTTCGCGGTGTGGAAGAGGTGTCAAGACCTTAGTGTGTAGGATGTTAGATATGGTTTCGACATTAGAGGTTTATTTGTAGCAAAATAGGGTGTTTCATAGTGTGACTAAACCTTATAGTTCAAGGTAATGATCCTTAAAAAATTTGGATGAATATTATGATGTTTCCTTTAATAATTCTTGGGTTTTGTCTTAAGTATTTCATAATAGAGTGAGTGTTTCAAGGAAGTTAAAAGATTTTACATGGAGGGGATTTATAGTGAATCAATAACCATCATAGAAGAGAGCCCGTGATCCTAATTTTATAGGAATATTATTATTGTATGTCATAGTATGTTTTTCCTTATTACAAAATTAGAACCAATAAATTGAGTTTGTAGTCATTTTTTATTTGATGTCACTCCATGGTGCTTACATCAAGATGTGTCCCTTTTTCGATCATATCCGATTTGAATAGTTTACTAAGTTTAAGATTGATAGATATGGGGGATATAAAATGTAATTTTTTGAGGCATATTTGTGATATCCCCATTATGGAATGATGATGTAATCTTACTCAATGACACGTTTTTTCCATCCCTAATATAAAATTTAGAGATCCACCTAATCTATTTTTTTTTCATTTTTTCTCTTGACCATGGGTGTCCTTATGTATTTTTTGTGGTATCTTTTAGTTCCCTTTATTTTCCTTGATAATTGGACTCCATAGATTGATCATTGGTGATCTAAGGTGAGTTATATTTCTATTATTCTTCATTCTATCATAGTTCAATCATATTGGGAAGGTTATTCATTGGTTTTTGTTGGTGACATGTTGCGTTATTGATGGGGATTTTTGTGCTCTTAGTAGATTGAGGTTTCTCTTGTGAGGGTTGGTATCTTAATAATTTTCCCCCTAAATCTAGTGTAGTGGATATTGAATATTATATTAATGTAGGGGATTCAATAAAACTTTATTTTCTTTGAATTTTGGATGTTTCATGCTATTTATATATTTGGGTGGATGATATGGATTCTATTAAAAATAATAATGGACAAAACTATAGAAAATTAATGGGAAGAGGTGATCCATAGGGGATTTACTTTTTTATTTGAATTTTTCATGTGTTTGTTTACTACCAAATTTTGTTATTAAAAATATTTTATAAATGAGTTATGTATTATGTTATTACAGTGATTAAAATGATTGAATAACCCTTCATAAAATGTTAATATCATAAAATCAATAAATAAACCGATTTTATGGAATTTGGTACTAAAATGATTTTTAATTTGAAAAAAGGGATTTTGGAAGTACTCATTTCAAAAATTTGATAATTTTTGGATTGAAACTATTATTTAAGTTTTAATGCTATTATTGTGTATTTATGGTGGTGGATGGTTATAATATGTTTTGGGAGTATTCTATGGGTTTTGCAGTGTGGCTGAAATTACTATTCCATGGTTTGAAGATGATAGATGGTTGTTGATGTGGATTTATTGTATGGTCATTTTATAGAAACATGAAGTAATGAAGTGATCTTAGGGTTTCTATTGGCATGAGATGTCTAGAGGTTGTGGGGTGGTGGTCTAGAAAAAAGGCCATTTATAGTTTTTTTACAGTAATGGATTGTGATTGGTAGTAATGAAAATTCTAAATTTATGTGATATGTAATGGAATATAATATGTGTTATAAATGTAATTTAATGATAAAATGATTTTAATATAAAAAATTTAACAACTTGAGATCCAATATCCATTTTCCATAAATAAATATTTTGTTCGATATATTACTTCACACGCAACATCAGACTAAAATGAGTAGTGACATATTAGATGAATATTATTAATAAATTTGAAGAGAAATAAAATCTCTATAAAATAAAAATATTTCAACTAATAAGAAATAAAAAAGGATAATGGGCACCTAAATATTTAAAGGGTCATTTTTAATTAAAAATTGTTTTTCCATAAATAATGTATTTTAATCTAAAAAATAAATTTAAAAATTTAAGAATTTTAATTTTAAAATGAATTTAATTTTTCAATTTATCATTTCAAAATTATCATAAGATTAATTTATATGGTTATCCTGATAGAATTTATTTTTAATTGAATAATGAAAAATAATGTTTTAATCAAAATTGTAAATTTTATGAGAACAACCTAGAAGTTTATAAAAAACATTTTAATAGATTAAATATTTATTTAAGGATTAATTATATGTATTTAAAAATATTATTTTGAACTTAAAAAACCGATGTGAACCATTTTAGATCATAAATAAGATTTCATTATAATTTAGAAACAATATTTAGTCTTTTCTATTAATTAAAAATTTTAATATTAATAATCGGTTTTTGATTTCATTATAAGTAAAATGAATCATATTTTTTTTATAGTGAACCAATTTATATCTTAAAATTCATTTTCAGAGATAAATATATACCACACATAAATTTTAAGCTTTAAAACACACTTTTTAACATATAATTATTATGGGTTATGTGTGCTCATATCAAAATTAACTTTTCTAAACATTATAAATTTTATTTAATTAAATTATTCTAATATTTTAGATCAAAATATTAAAATTATATATTATTTTAAAATTCATTTTTTATTAATAAAAATAATTCAGCATGGTAAATATTAGTTACCATGATAAAATAGTTATTTTTCAAGGAATGATAATTTTTTAAAGTATTGTTATTTTATTTTAAATTGTTCTATTTTAAAATAAATACTATAATATGATGTTAAAATTTTAAAACAATGAAGGTAAAACTAATTTAATTTGAAATCAATGTTAAATAATAACATGAACACCTAATTATTAAAATGTTTTTTGTCTATAAAAATAGTTTTCTAACACATAATATATTTTAATTTAAAAATATAATATTATCATATGTAGAAATTAAATTATATAAAATGCAGTATAAATTCAGATTCATCACATAAAAATTTGTTAATATGGGTCATCTTATATCATTAGTGATAAAATAATTACCATGGTTAAAATTTAATCATGATGAATAAGTGTTAAAATGGGAAATCTAATGTGGCTCAAAATTTACTAAATAAATTTGATACTTATAACTTATATAATTACTTTTCTAAGTTTTAAAGTCATAAATACATGTCTCACCAAAATTTATCCACCTAACTATCCTAACTCTCATGTGATTTCATTCTTATCCATTACCTAACATTCTTTTCCAATGATTTTTCCTCCTTTGCACCTATAAAAGGAGCTCACTTCCACCCTTAGTTTGAAATTTCCATGAAAATATAACCAATTTAATTTTTATAGATCCCATATAGATGTTTGGTAGCCATTATCCTCAAAAAAGTTCTTGATGTCCTTCATTCCCAAATGATACTTCAATAGATGATCTAAATTCCCAATGTAAGTATTACTTACCCTTTTACTTACATTCATTATCATTCTCCTCAAACATCCTCCAAAAAATTATAACCATATATATATAATGATATATATATATATATATAATATTATGAAATATTTGTATATTCAGGGTATAACCATTATCTATTTTTCATTCATTCAATCAAAAAATATAAATGTTTCTTATGCGTGTTTGCGGACTACCACCTCTATGAACAACACATTTCATTTTTCATCATACACAATCAAGGATTATTAAAGAAATAAATTTAGTGAATATATAATTTATATATATAATGAATAATATTATATAAATATACATTAGGAATTATGTAAGAAATATTATAAACTATTGATCATTGTAAAACTAACCGCCTAAAACAAACATACCAAGAGGGAAAGTGATTTATTTATGAGTGACAACTTAATTTAACTTATTCTTATAAATCATACCAATTATGTTTCATAAACTTAATAAAATATAAATAATTCCAATATACTTTTATGATAATGATATTATAACAAAAGGATCTGTTTTATAACCATACTCTCACATAGATAATAACATGTTCTTATTAAAACAATTTAACCGCTAACATGAAAAATACTATATATTTTTATCATGGATGGAATTGGAAACATAATATTGATTATTAATTTTTAAATAGGGATATTTTTCATTCATTAATGGTGATATGAACATTTAACTCATTAATTAACATTACACCATCAATTTGTTGTAAACTTCCGAAGAAATCTTATAATTGACTTCATTGTCATGAATAATAACTAAAATACTTATAAAATGAAATTATAAGTTTATAAAATATCCTAAAAAATAAATTAAAAATACCTTTAATTTTCAAAGAATATTGAAACTTGGGATAATAATGAAGCACATCACTTTTATTACAATACTAGTTCAAAATGATCAAAATTACTCAAACTTGAAATTGAAAATGGAAAATAAATAAAAATTATACATATAGAAAATAATTATAATTTTTGAATAAAAGTATATTGGTATGAAAAAGTTTATGAAATAGGATATTAATATATTTATGTTTGTTATACAGGAGTAGAGAGTTCATATGACTAAGCAGGGAAACAAAGTAAGTGTTTATTTGTCTCATTTTCCATTCATTGGGACATGTTGTATATTTTGAACGAAAATTTTATTCATATGGTGTATTTAATACTAAATTTATTTCACACATGAAATTATATTCCATTTTAGGATATTTAATTGTCCATTTCATGATCTTCCCCTCAAAATCCTTTTATACTTACATTACCAATTCCATAACAGTTTTATCGACTCTATTTCTCATTAATAAGGTCATCATCTTTCTTATATGAATATAAATTCTTGTAATTTTTTATCCTAACATTACACTATTTTATATGTTATTTCATTTTTTATATAGGGAAATTACTTTCCATCATATATATCCAATTATTTAATAACTTTTTTCTAGAATAAAAGTGTAATGTTGGATAGAATAACTCCCATTCTTACCAATGAATCCTTTATTCCATGTCAATATTTTCTATCATTCCATTATTATACTCTATTTTTTTGAAATATAATATGGATTATTTTATATTATTCTCATAATTATTTTTATCCTTTTTCAAAATGGATATTTAACACATGTTTTATGATGTAATTTTTCAAACAAACGTATTTAAATATATTTTTATAAAAAGGTTTTGCATCCTTCCAAAATAAAGTGTTTTATCACCCGTAATAATTTTTTTCATAATATTTACATCTATTAAAGGATATATTATTGGATTTTCTTTATCAAAGGTTATTTTTTCAAAATTTTTAACTTCACTTTTTAGAAAATAATTTTTGAACGTGACCTGTAACTTCTTCTTTTTACTACAATATTTAAAATGTTTTCTAAAGACTCTTTTTATATTTTTATTTCATGTGAACACATATTTTCACCAAATCTATCATCTTATATAATACATTTCCACTATATTTTTATGTTTTATAAAACAAATTACGTTTATCATACTTTTATAAATTATTTATTTCAAAAACATTTCAAATGATCAAGGATATTTTATACTTCCAATGTAATTTTTCAAAAATTACTCAAAATCATTTTTCATCTAAGTCATTATACTTGGACATGTCTTATGATTGATTGAGGATATTATTAAAATGAAGAAATCCACTATATTTCTCATCATGGATTCTATAATATTCTTTTCTCTCAAGGATATGATCCATCACTTCCTTTTTCTTTCATAACCATTTATAGTGAATGGGCATAACTTTTCTTATAATTCCTTTTCTTTTTGAATACCATGTTTCCCATTAATTTGATTGGAGGATGTTCAAATATGTTCCATACAACAATTTATTGTGGAAATTATTGACATAATCGTATACCCTTTATCTATATGGTGTAAATTCTATAGAAATTATTTTTATGATTGTATGGTATTTACCTAGAACATTATCAGATATCTTTGTATACCTATTTATTTTACACATGTTTATCATATTATGATTATTGATATAATTATTAATGTTTTTCTTATGTGATTCCTTTTGAAAAGGATATGAAACCCATTTTCCTTACATGGTTCTATTATAATATGATTTTATGTAGAACACTTATTCTTGATCATCACATTATTCTGTTTCTAGTAATAGATACATAGCCAGAGATACCCATTGGATTTTTTTTCCAATAGAACTGGGGTGGCCCAAGGTGAGATGATCAGGAGAATGAATCTTTTGGATCCCAAATCATAAAACTATAAATTTAATTACCTCAACTCATTGGGGGGCTATACAATATGATGGAAAAGATATTATATATGTTCCCAGAGCCAAATCAATGGTGAACCCCACATCCCACTCAAGTGGAAAACCTGAGAAGTCCTTTAGAAATACACATGGGAACTCATTCAGCACATGAGGTAATACAAATTCCATCTTTATATTACCGTCCTCCAATATGAGAGATGAGATATGATAATTGATTCTTCCCAATTCCGGAAGTGGTGGTCCATTATGTCACAACTGAGTATCCCATTTACCTCAATAATCCTAGGTACTTTCATCAGTTTCCACAAAAATTACTCACCACTGATGACAATTGATATGTACCTTAAAAAACACCATCCAATCCATACTAATGATATTGTCAAAGTGGTCTATCTCCCAAAATTTTAAATACCATTCTAGCTTGACCCCTAACACGGTGAGTCCACAAGATGGAAACTTGAAACCCTTCTCTCACTTATTACTAAGTGGAATCACCAATTAAATTTCACATGGAATAAGATTGATTGAAAACTTTAACACATACACAAGACTTGCATAAATAAAAGAAAAAGAGGCACCGATATCAAATATAACAACAACTAATGATGTTGTAATAAGAATGGTACCTAGAACTGTTATAGGATCTAATTCCACTATAGATCAACCCATAACATGAAGCTTCCTTGTCTCTAACTGAGCTTGAGAACAACCACTGACTTATGGATCTGCGTGGTACTGAATTTGTCCAGAAGAAGATCCAATCCTTCCTCTATGACCTACAAACCAAGAACTCACTCTCTTGGACTATTTTGAGAGGTTTGGAATCCATTTGAATGTTATAGATCCTACAACACTTTGATATGGTTGTTCCATATTGAAAAATCATTGAAAGTTCCCCATAGTTCCGCATAGATAGAAAGGCATGGGTGGAGATGAAAATGCTGATCAAATGTGCCCTGCCTTTATACAATGGTGGAACATGACTAAACAACACCTAAAACCACATATGAAGATAATGAGGAAGAATGTGCTGAACTACAACCTCTCCTCTTCTCCTGATAATCCCATATTCTCTTCTTCTCAGAAAAATTTCCATTGACCATTACCGATACTACTTCAGAGAAACTAGACTTGCCTTTATGAACAATGTCTACCATCATGGAATAATCAACCACCATAAAACATGTCTTCAACATGAAAAATAAGATCTGAGATCAGATTTCTGGTCGCATACCCATCTCAAAATTTTGAGACTTCTATTTCTTAATGGAAACTACCTCGGGTGTCAATCGAACTAACTCAGTGAAATGGTTGGCATACTCTATCATGGTTTGATCCCCATGATAAAGTTCCAAAAACTCTTGGGTCTTTATAAAGTCTAATGTATTTGGGAAATACTTCTCATTGAATAATAACTTAAAATCATTTCAACTCATATGCTCATGCTTCCTAGCTTATACCAATGAGTCCCACCACTTACAACTGGGAACTTTCAACATGAATGAAGCACACTTCACCCTGACTTCCCTAGGAGTGTAAATAAATTCAAACAAACCTTCAATATTCTCAATCCAATCCTCATATTTTTAGGGATCCATTCTACTTCAAAAATAATGAGGCTTATTCTTGAGGAACTCCTAAGATTTTTCCTTTCTAGGACCTAGTTCAGATTCCACAACCTGAGCAGGATTAGAGCCTAATCCATGACCCAAATTTTGGACAAAACAAACCATTAATTCCACTAATGTATAATCAATTAGTGAGGGAGAACAACCTCTTGGATCTTCCCATGGTCTCACAAAAAATCTCAATGGAGGTATATTTCTACAACAAACAATAATAAAAAGGGAAGACCATAAATGCACAATTATGAAAATTTTTAGTTACCAAAAAAATTTCAAACACACTTCCATGAATCAATAAAAACCATAACCAACAAAATAATGATCCAAAACAAACCACTCCACCTCCACCCAGTGTCTGTATATAGTTTTCTACCTATAAATCTCACCTGTAGAAGAAGTTAAAATAAATACCAACATCCCATGGCGACCCGAGTCTTGTCATGAGGTGTGTTAGCCTGAAACTCCACTCACACCTAGAATCTAAATCCCTGATAATACTAGATTCAATCTATCCATAATCTTCCCAAATAATTTTACCAAAAGAGAATTTTTTCTAATACCATTTTTTCATGAACCAATATGGGGTTCCATCCAAACCGAAACCAAACCCGACCCATGTCATGGCCCAAAGGGAATTCCAGATCTCAATGGGTTGGTAACTAGTTCCTAGGTATAAAAAATACATTTTTTGGAATGATTTCACCCATGAACATAAAAATAAACGACCCACAAGAATAAAACACCACATAACTGATAATTATAACCAAATGAGATACAAAAATTTTCAGATTCAATGTTTTACAACTTTAAACAATACAAAGTGTACCAAAACTGAAGGGGAACCATGAAAACATCCCAAAATCCTCCATGTAACAAGTGGACCATTAACCTCAATCCACCACCACCAAAACCTACAATAAGTGGAGAAATAGAAATCATATCCACCATCACCACCAAGAAACATCTTGCCTCTACCTATGTCATACATAACAAAGTCTACATGAACCCAATGGTGTATGTTGGGTGTGATCCAAAGCCCAAAAGGATTACACCCAAAATAAAGATTACATGCTATAACATTAGAAGTTAAATCAAAGTGCACACTTTCATAATAACATTTGGAAACATTTTCAAGGAACATTTCAAGGAAAACATATTCATAAAAACAGTTTTAAAGAAACCCTTTTCTTAAAATAAAACTTTCTTTGAAACTAACATATACACAAGGTCCCCCATATACCAATGGTTATCAACACATAAAAAAATCATCATGTCACAAGAGATCACCATGGGTAATACCTATAGGTAACTAGCACAAGTGGGAACCTATGAACTTGATACCTCCGTGATAAAAATTCTCTAACAAAAACCAACATCATTCTCATGCATGAGCCCCTAGAGGGGATCCCATCCTAGGGACTAGTGGCCTTCATATCATAAGACTAAACCTACAACATTCTCACACATGAGCCACTAGAGGGGATCCCATCCCAAGGTATAATGGTATTTGATCATATCACAAATTTATTTCGTGTTGTATCACCAATATTGGTTAAATAATCTTGGTCTCAACCTCTTCCGAATCAACTAGAATACTAGTTATATTCCTCCCACCTACATACCCGAGATTCTATTTGTGCTCAAATTCCATTTCACATATTACATAAAGCATCAATTTCACATACACATGAAAAGCATCATGAACACATAAGTAAATCACCACATTCACAATCTATAATGATCCAATGATCAAAGATCACATGGAAACCACCTTTTTTTCACAAACAAAACCACTTTCATATTCACAAATACACCGAAACCATTTTAAAATACATTTTCACCACTTTCCAAATTAATGAAATCCATTTAGAAACACAAAAAGAAGTGCACATATAAAACCTAACCATTTCCATCGATAACATGCCTTTCAAATAAAAACACACACCAATTTCATTTTTAAACATTATTCTCAACATTTTTAAAATTTAAAACACATTTAAGATGAAAAAAATAATCTCACATTCCTCAAAACCAATATTCTTGAAAAAATAACCTTTAAAACATTCTCACCATTAAATCCCTTTGAAAAAAAATTTCTCACCTTTCACACAAAACATAGAACATATTCAATAAGAACCACAAAGAAGCACACATGAAACACAATCAATTTCTTTTAGAAAAACCAACTCACAGTACATATGTATCACAATTTTTTTAAAACATATTTTTTCACAACAAAATCAATCCATATAACAAACTTGTAACACCAAGAAAGAAATCCAAAATAATCTAAAAATGTAAAAGTATGGAACCACCTACCTCACACTTGGAAACTTCCAGAAACTAGTGTAAAACTACAACTTCACCACCAAGAGACCCTATAAAGGAAATATCAAACAACAAAAATCATGATTTCACCCCACAACTCAAGATCAGACCCTCACCTAGTCAAATAACCCTAGAAAGAGGGAGAAAATAAGGGATAAATTACTTGAAGATTCCTTGAATATCCAAGGCCAAAACCAACTAAGGATTGATGATAAAGAGGCCTAAGAAGGTGTGAAGGGAGATACTAGGGATGAAAATATGGTTAAGATCAGATTAGAGATGATTTAGTGTTAAATATGAATGGATGAAAATAGTAATTTTTTAGTTTTAAATGACTTGAATAAGTCTCATGGTTATCCCACACGTTTTACCAAACTATGTAGTAACCATGCATCCCTCAATATTCAATAGAAACATGATGCATGGTTAGCCCACATAGTTTTCCAAATCGTGTGGAAACTGTGCATCCTTCACTATCTAAAAGGAACATGGCTGCATAATTTATTGTATAATGGCACACAATTTCCCCTAACCATGCGCCACCTTATTTTGAGCCCCATAAAACCATTTTTCTTAAAGATATCATGGGGAACCCAAGGGATAAACACCGGACTAAATATAAACCAAGGAATACCTGAAAGTAAATCATGGGTTTGATAATTTTCCCCATCATGAAAGATTTCCATCCTCATAATGTTACTCCAATGTATGATTAGAGAAAAAAAATAGATATTCCTCCTCAATCCATGGCTTCCTCTCCCAAGTCTCATTCTCATCACTACCATGATGAAAAAGAACCTGGACTAACGGTATGGAGTTATCATGAATCATTTTCTCCTGAGAATCCTCAATCCAGACTGGCCACTCAAGCACTGAAAAATTAGGTTCCAATTACAACTCTTCCCAATTCAACACGTGGGATGAATCCATATTTTACTTTTTCAACTGAGAGACATGGAACACGTCATGAATTGATGTCAACTATGAAGGAAATGCTAACCTGTATTCCACCTTACCAATATTATCTATGATCTCAAAAGTTTTGATAGACCTCAGTGTTAGCTTACCTTTCTTACCCAAGAGACAATGACCCAAACAAGGTGACACTTTTAGGAACACCCGGTCACCCATAGAAAACTCCAAAGCCAAAAAACTTTGATCATTATAAGAATTACAGAAACTCTGTGATATCAAAAAATGTTTCCTAATCAACTTGACATTATGAAATGTTTCTTGTACAAGGCTCGTTCCCAACAATGGGGTCTCACCCACCTCATCCTAACACAAAGGATACTGACACAACCGACCATAATGTGCCTCAAAAGGATACATTTGAATTGAGGATTGGATGATGTTTTTATATGTAAACTCAACTAACCCCAAATTTATATCCCAAGAGCATCTGAAATCCAACACACATTCCCAAAGAATGTATTTCATGATCCAAATCACCCGCTCTGTCTAACCATCCGTTTGAGGGTGGTATGCCATACTCAACTTGATATGTGAACCTATATCATTTTGAAGGCCTTCCAAAAACCATGAGGTAAATTGGGGGTCCCTATATGAAATCATTTGTAAAGGAACACCATGAACTCTCACTATCTCTTGAACATACAACTGAACCAACTCATCCACTTTGGATAAATCTCTAACCATAATGGAATGGACTAATTTGGTCAAATTATTAATGACTACCCAAATTGAATTTCATACCCAAGGTGTATGAGGTAGGATAAAAATAAATTCCATTGAAATATCATCCCACTTCTAGGTAGGAAGGGGTAGTGGCTAAAGCAGATCAGTGGGCCTTTGGTGCTCTATATTAACCTGCTGAAATTTATAGCACCATGATAAAAAGTCAGTTTCATTATGGCTCATACATAGAAAATAGAACTACCAAATCACATTATAAAACATATTTTTGGAACTAGGACAGAAGGCCCACTAATACTGGTGGCTATCCTACATGACCACCTTTCTCAATGACAACAACACCATAAAGAGACCTATAAAGCACAAATATCTCTCAAGAAAACAAGACCATTCACAAGTCACATCCCCAAAATTTAGGGACTACATAGAATGATGGAATAGCTCATCACTTGGATGCTCTTATCAAATGAAATCTATAAGGGATTATGTTAGATGAACAATATCTAATAACACACCTCCACTGTGCTCCTTGGTCTCCAAATGAAATAAGGAAAAAAGACCCATCAAATTACACTCATCAATGGACTCCTTCAATGATTTCACAAGCACTTTCCTACTTAAAGCATATCTTACTACAATTCCCTTGCTCGGGGTATAGAAATTATCAATAATGAACCCCTGAAGGTAATCAACCCAATGAAATTTCCTTAGATTCACATATTTTTTTGGAGAAATTGTAAGAAAAAATAATATGATATGAATAAACAAAAAATTTCTCCCCAAAAGGATAATGATAGAACATATTCAAGGCATGCATTAACTTTGAAAACTCTAGGTCATGGGTTAGGTAATTCTTTTCATGTGGTTGGATGTAGAGAGAACCATATGTTGCTACATGGTCATCCTGTATCAACACACACCCAAGACCCATACTAGAAGCATCATAGTAGACCACATATCCCTTTCTATATTTTGAAGAGATCAAAAAAGGGGTTGTGTTAAACCACCGCTTAATCTCTTAAAAGGATTCTTGACAATATGGTATCCACTAAAACTTTACCCCCTTTCGGTAAAGTGTTATCATGGATGAAGAAATCTGAGAGAAATCCCAAACAAATAGTCTGTAATAACCAGCTAGGCTCAGAAAGAGCCCGATCTCAAAAAAATTCTCCAGCTATTCCCATGACATCACTATACTAATCTTCTCAGGGTCCATCTAAACCCCTCATTTCGAGATCAAATGGCCAATAAATTTCACCTACTTGATCCAGAAGGTACACATAGAAAAATTTTAATAGATTCGATGATCCTAAAGGGTGCCTAGAACAATCCTCAAATGCCAACCGTACTCTTCCTCAGTCCTAGAATATAATAGGATTTCATCTATAAATAACATGAAAAATGAGTCATGATATTGATAGAACACCCTATTCATAAGTTCCATAAAGATTTCTGGTGAATTATTTAACCCAAAAGGCATGACCAAATACTCAAAATGGACATACCTTCATTAGAAATCTATTTTAAGAACATCCGCCTCTCTAACTCTAACTTGGTTATACCTGGAACACATATTGTTCTTATAAAACCACATTTACCCTTTAATAGATCGAAAAGATTGTCAATATGTAGAAAAGGGTAGTTTTTATTGATCATCACTTTATTCAGCTTCTGGTAATTGATACATAACCAGAGAGATCCATTGTCCTTTTTTTTCAAACAAAATTGGTGTGGCCCAAGGTGAAAAGCTCGAGAAAATAAATCCTTTGGATTCAAAATCATCCATTTGTACCTTAAATTCCTTCAACTCGGTGGGGGCCGTATGGTATGAGGGAAGAGATATCAGATGTGTTCCTAGTGCCAAATCAATGGTGAAATTCACATCCCACTCTAGGGGAAAACCGGATAAGTCATGTAGAAACACCTCTAGGAACTCATCCACTACTTGAGGTAATACAACTTCCAGATCATAATCACCATCCTATAACATGAGAGAAGATATACGACAAGAGAGACTCCATAATTATGGAAGTAGAGGTCTAGCACATCCCAATCGAGGATCCCATTCAACTTAAAAACCATGGGCACTTCCATCAGGTGCCACCAAACTTACTCAATACTGATAAAAGTCGATGTACAACTGAAAATGCACCATCCAATCCACATCAAGGATCACAACAAAGAGGTCAATCTACACAACCAAATAAATCCATTCTAGCTAGACCCATGACATAGTGGGTGCACAAGATGAACACATGAAACCATTCTCTCACTTTTAACCAAGTAGCATCACCAATTCCATTGCGTAAGGCATAATATCAGTTGGAAACTTTAACACATCCACACGATGAACATAAATTAAATAAACTAAGGAACCAATATCAAACATAAAAATAACTAAAGATGTTTCAATAAGAATGGTACCTTGAAATATCATAGGAACTGCATCTGATTCCACTAGAGCTTGATCCATAGTATAAAGCTACCTCATCTCTACCTTACCCTAAGAATGACCACTAACCTGTGGATTTTCCCAGAACTAGATCTTCCTATAAGAAGATACAACCATACTCCCATGACCTCCGAACCGAGAACTTGCTGTCCTAGGATGTTTTAACCAGGATAACATCCCTTTGAATGTTATAGATCCTGTAACACCCTAATATGAGCATGTCATATTGCAAAACTGTTATAAGTTCCCCATAGTTCCACACCAATGGAAAGTCCTGGGTGGATATGGACATGATTATCGCATGTAAACTGTCTTTCCACACTAGTGGTACATGAATGACCCATCACCTGAAGCCATATACGAAGATAATCGAAAAGGATACCCCAAACTACCACCTCCCCTCTTCTCCTTCTCATCCCTCTTCCTCTTACTATCATAATAATTTCCACTGTCCACTAATAACATTGATTCAGATAAACTAGAATTTCCTCTATGATCAATTTCTACCATCATGGCATGATCAACCACCTAAAAAAACATCTTCATATTGAACAAGAAGACCTGATATTATACTTTTGGTCATAACCCCATATCAAACTTTTGAGCCTTTAATTTCTCATTGGAAACTACCTCAAGTGTGAATGAAACTAACTCAACAAAATGGTTGGCATAGTCTATCACTTTCTAATCCCCCTAATGATGTTACAAAAACTCTCATGTTTTGTTGGAGACCAAGGTCTCTAGGAAATAGTGCTAGTTTAATACAACCTTGAAATCCTTTCACCCCAAATGATTGTGCTTCCCTACTTGCACCACTGAGTCCCACCACTTACGACTGGTACCTTCCAATGAACGAAGAAAACTTCACTCTGAATTACTTAGGAGTGTCAATAAATTAAAACATACTTTTTTTATCCAGTCCTCAACTTCTTGGGGATCCCTGAAACCCCAGAAATAAGGAGGATTATTCCTGAGGAACTCATGGGATTTTTTATTTTTTGGACCCACTTTAGCTTCCCCAACATGATTAGGAATAGATCCCGCTCCATGACCCCAATATTAGATAGCTCGAACCAATAATTCTACTAATATTGGATCAATTATCAAGGGACAACTCTCTTCGACCTCTTCTTATGGCCGTATAGAAATTATCTGAGGAGTCATATTACTATAAAAAAAACAAGGGAAAACCATACATTCTCTATTATGAAAATTTTTAGCAACCACAAAAATTTCCAAACACTTCCATAAATCAAGAAAAATCATAACCAAAATAATAAAGATCCAAAAAAACCATTACAAATCAGCATAATGTCAATATATAGTCTACATCTAATACATATCCCCTAGAGGACAATTCAATCAAAATACCAACATCCCATGGTAACCCAAGTCTTATCACAAGGTGTGTTGGATAGACACCCCACTCCCAACCATAACCTCAAGCCCCAACAATCCTAGATCCAGTATCTCCAAAATCTTCCCAAATAATTGACCCAAAATATAGAAACATGCTCTAATACCATTTTATCATTAACCAAGATGGGGTGCCATCCAAACCAAAACCTAGCCCAACCCTTGGCATGACCCAAAGGGAATTATAAATTCCCATGGGATGGTAACTAGTTCCTATGTATCAAGAATTCACTTCAGAAATGATTTCACCCATGAAAATAATAAGAAATAACCAATGATAATAAAACAACACATAAATGATAATCATAACCGAATGAGATAAAAAATTATCAGATTCAAAGTTCAACAACTTTAACCAATATGAAGAGTACCAAAACTTAAGAAGAACCATTAAAACTTCTCAAAAACCTCCATTTAATAATAGGTACATCATTTTCAACTCACAACCACTAACACCTACAAGAAGTGGAGAGATAGTAATCAGATCCACCACCACCACCACAGAACATATTTCCTTTACCTAGGTTATACATATCAAAGTCTATATACACCAAAAGGTTTATACAGGCTGTGATCCAAATCCTAGTAGTATACCACCCAAAATTAAGATTTCATGTGTTAATATTATAAGATAAATCAAAATGATTTTTTTAAGAAAAATTGGAATCATTTTCCAGGAACATTAAAGGAAAACATTTTTAGGATTTTTTTGAAGAAAAATGTTTCTAAAAATAAAATTTCTTTGAAAGAAAAATGCACACAAGGTCCACCATATACCAACGGTTAACACCACATCATGAAATCATCATGTCATAAGATAGAACCATGGAAAATTTCTATAGATAACCAACACAAGTGGGACCCTATGATACTCATACCTTGATGATCAAAATCCTCTAACCAAAACCAACAACATTTGAAATCATGAGCCACTGTAGGGGATCCCATCCCAAGGTATAGTGTTCTCCATATCATAATAAAAAACCCACATAGTTTCCATGAACAATCCACTAGAGGGGAACTAATACCAAGGTCTAGTTGTCTCCAATCACATAACATGTCTAGTTAGTGTTGTATCATCATTCCTACTAGAAGAATATAAACCTAAGCCTCTTCAGAATCTACTATCATATTAGTTCTAGTCTTCCCACCTAGATACCCAGGATTCCCTTTGTGCTCAAATTCCATTTTACATATCAAATAAATCATCACATTCACAAACACATGAAAAGCATCATGAACACTCAAAGAAACCCCAACTTTCACAATCCATAATGATCCAATAATAAAATATCACATGGAAACCACCTTGTTTCCATAAAAAAACCACTATCATATTCACACACAAATCAAAACCATTTTAAAATAAATTTAAAACCACTTTCACAATTCATTAAATCCATTTCGAAATGTAACAATAAGGGAACATATAAAATCCAAACATTTCCATGGGAAACTCCCCTTTAAAATCCACACACACATCAAATTCATGTTTAAACATTATTCAAACCATTTTTACAATTTAAAACACATTTAAGGTGAAAAAAATAATATCACATGAATCCAAACACATTTTTATTTGAAAAATATCTTTCAACACATTTGAATCTTTAAATACATTTGAAAACACATTTCACAAATTTCACAGAACAGATAGAACACATTCAAAAAGAACTATAATGAATCACACATGAAGCATAATCAATTTATTTTATAAAAACCAACCCTCATTACATATTTATATCAAACAATTTTAAAAAAATATTTCACACCACACAAAAAATCCATATAACACACTTGTAACACTAAGAAAGCAATCCAAAATCATCTAATAATGTAAAATCATGGTACCACCCACCTCACACTTGTAAACTGCTGAAAACCAGTGGAAAACAACAATTAAACTATTGAGAGACCCTATAATGTCAATATAGAACAAAAACTCTCAAGATTTCACCCCACAACTCAATATAAGACCCACACTTGGCCAAACAACCCACTAGAAAAGGAGAACCCAAGAAATAGGTAGGAATAACCCTATAAAGAAGGAGAAACCAAGGGAGAAATTACTTAATTGATGATTCTTTGAAGATACAAGGCCAAATCCACTCATGGATTATTCCTCAAGGGGTCTAAGAAAGTGTGGAGGGAGATCCTAGGGATGAAAATACCATCAGGATCCTATTAGGGGTGATTTATGGTTAAATAAAAAGGGAGAAAATGAGTAATTTTCTAATTTTAATGACTTGGATAGGTTACAAGATTAGTCCGCATGTTTTTACAAACCATTTAGTAACCATGCATCCCTCACTGTTCAAGAGTAGTATGCTTCCTGGTTATCCCACATAGTTTTCCAAACCATGCGGTAACTGTGCTTCCCTCACTATCCAAGAGGAAAGAGGCCACATGGTTTCCTGGATAATGACACATGGTTTTCCCTAACCATGCACCAACTATGCACCTCATACTATCGATCCCAAAATATACAGTTTTTTCAAGAATCTCATGGGGAACCAATGGGATAAATACCAGACTAAAAATAAATAAATGAGCACCTAAAAAATCACAGGTGTGACACTTGAAGACATGCCCATTATGTGGGATTATACAAATGTATTACTTGAATAGTTTCTTGGTCTTCCTCTTGACCGAGAGGTTGAGTTCTCAATCAAAAAAATATCTAGATATATTCCCATATAAAAGAATATTTATAGGATGGACACCATTGATTTTGAGTAGTTTAATAACTACTTACAAGAGAATATAGAGAAGATTTTATATGCCTGAGTACTTTAGCATGGGCTGCACTGGTCCTCTTCAATAAGAAGAAGGATGGGTTAACATGTATGTGTATGGATTATTGTGAAATTAATAAAATTAATGATAAATATCAACTATCCCCTTTCACTGATAAATGATTTTTTATCAACTATGTGTGGCTTAGAATTTATCTAAGGTGGACATTTGGTTTGTATATCACCAATTAAGGGTGAAGAATGATGATATTCCCAAAACTACCTTTTAAACAATGTATGGACACTATGATTTCATAGTAATCCCATTCAGACTCACCAATAATCCATTAATATTTATGAAATTGATGAATAGAGTATTTAGAGATTACCTCAACAAATGTATGGTAGTATTTATTAATTTTATTATGAATTACTTAAAAATCAAGGAGGATAACAAGGAGTATTTAAATACTATGATAAAGGATTTGAGAAAGGATAAGATATATGAAAAATATAGTAACTAAGAATTATTGATGAAGGATGTACCATTTTTTGGGTATGTTATCATAAGTAAAGGGATATATTTGGACCCTTCTAATACAAAGGTATTCAAATATTGTCCTAGAACAGCATCTTTAATGGAGATCCATAGTTTCCTTGGATTATATGGGTATTACCGACATTTTTTGAAAAACTTTTTACTATTTTAAAAACCCCTAACCAAGATAACACATAAGTTAATAGTAATTTTTTGGACCAATGAATATGAAGAGAGCTTTAAGGATTTTAAAAAGATTCTTATCACTG
Organism: Viscum album; assembly: GCA_963277665.1. Classification (NCBI taxonomy): domain Eukaryota; kingdom Viridiplantae; phylum Streptophyta; class Magnoliopsida; order Santalales; family Viscaceae; genus Viscum; species Viscum album. The sequence continues at coordinate 441,826,219 of OY728158.1, forward strand.
CACTGGTACTTATGCTACCCATAAGTGGGGAACTCTTCATAGTATAAAATAATACATTGAAGTGGGGATTGGTTGGTGAACTAATAAAAAATGATAAAGTGATAGCCTATTCCTCAAGGTAGTTGAATTTTCATGAGAAGAATTATCCCACACATAACCTAGATTTGGCTATTGTGATATTTTCATTAAAGATATGGAGACATTATCTCAATAGGGATAAGTGTGGAATAAATATAGGTCACAAGAGCCTAAAATATATATTCACATATAAGGATATTAACACGCAATATAAAATATGGTTGGATCTAATCAAGTACCATGAATTCTTAATACATTACCATTCTAGTAAGGAAAATAAACTAGAAAACGCTCTATGTAGAAATGATCTGGAAATTTTATCAATGATAGGAATTGATAAGGATCCAATATTATTAGACTTGAAAATTATGGATATAGAAATATTATAAGGATCTTAATAATACTTTTATCAAATAAATTCTCAATAATCTATTATTAATAGAATCAAGGAGGCCTTAAAAGATGATGAGGTGCTACAGAAAAAGGTAATATTTATTTAGGAGTTAAACCTTACCGAAGATAGAGTTATAAGGTTTGGAAGCTTAATATGTGTTCAATAAAAATAATAGCTGAAGAGGGAGACTATGGATGATGTGTATAGATATTCCTTATATATTCATATAGGAAGAACTAAGATGTATAGATATATGAATCACAAATTCTTATGGGATAGCATGAAGAGGGAGATTGTGGAATTTTTGTCTCAATTATTGGTATGACAACAATACAAGGCTGAATTCTAGAAGTATAAGGGTATAATAAAACCATTTACCAAACCAAATTTTAAATAGGAAAAAATAACCATGTATTTTGTCATAGGAATACCTAGGATAGCTAAAGGTAGTAACACTATCTAGTTTATTTTCAACATCCTTAAAATGTTGGCACATTTCATTACCATCAAGTAATATTTATCTCTTGACAAACTCACTAAATTATAGATAAGGTATGTGGTAAAATTTCATGGATATTTACTCTCTATTGTATCCGATCAAGAACCAAGGTTTACCAAAAGGTATTTGGGAAGCCTTTAGTAAGAATTGGATACAGAAATTAGTTTTAATACTACATATCACCCTCACATGGGTGGCTAGTTAGAGAGAACTATCCAAACTCTAGATGATATGATGAGATCTTATTTAATGGATCTCCAAGGATGTTGAGATCAACACCTTCCCATAATAGAATTATAACATGACAATATATTCAATTCTAGCATTCAAATTAAAGATTACAAGGATCTGTATTGGAAGAGGTGTCAGAATTCAACATACTAGGTTAAATATGGAGATATTAAACTAATGGGACCTAATTTTTCCTAAGATATTATATAGAAGGTCCAAAACATTCACTATCACAGGAAATATGTACAAAGTTGATAGAAGAGATCTGAAGATAACCATCAACGAGACCTTGTGTTAGAGGTAAGAGATAAGGTGTTCATCATCAATGTGTAAGAAATTCATGAGATTCAAGAAGAAATAAAAGCTTTTCCTAAATACATAATTCCCTTTAATATCATTGATCACATCATAGTGGTGGCCAACCGACTGGCACTCCCCCTAAGCTAGCTCAAGTACATGGTGTGTTCTATGTATACCTCTTGAGAAAGTACATAACAAAACCCTCACATGTATTAAATATAGAGGTGGTACCATTGAAGAATGAACTTTCATGTGAGGATAATCTAGTAAAAATCATAGATTTTAGGGATAAAGTTATACGAAACATGAAAACTTACCTGGTCAAAGCGCTATAGAGAAACCACAAGTATGAGGAAGCAACATGGGAACTGGAAGAGGAGATAAAACAGGAGTACCATAACATGTATTCAAATTAGTAGGTAATATAAAATTTATAATAGAAAATTCTCTAATTGGATAAGAATGTAACACCTTTAGGTTTTAAAAGGGAAAACTATATTTAATAGAATATGCGACATGAAACACTGAGCCTGAACGAACAATGATTATTTATGACTGTTATAACCTAACTGTTAAATGGGAGAGTATGAAAAGTATCAAATATTTTATGAAATATATATAAGGTCCCTAATTGATTTAAATTTATTGATAAATTCTTAGTAAATAATCACTCAATTTTTTATAAAGGCAATTATTCTAAAAAACATTTTCTTTGAAAATGATATTTATTACTCTTTAGGAAAAAATATTATAATTAAAATTTTGAAATTTTTGAAATGATATTTTATAAAATTGAAATAATTTTTAAAATCAGCACATCAATATTAACTTAATGATAATTTCTTTATTTTTCAAAAAATATTAATTTTTAGTGAATAGTGAAAAATACCGATATTTATAAAATTGTCATTTCCTTTTAATAAATTAAATTTAATAATTAAATTAAATTAATTTAAAATTTACATAATTATTATATAGTTATATAAAATTAAATTAATTACATTTAAATCATCTTTATAATGGATTTTAGTATAAGTTTATTCTTAGGCTTAAAAACACATATTTTATGAAAACTATTTTAAAGTACATAATATTTCTCTATTTTAGTTAATTAAAATAAACCATAATGAAGAATTATTTAAATTAGATGTATAAATTAAAAATATAATTTTTTTTACTTGTGATATAGTTATTATAAGATCATCTTATGCCAGAAAAATCCATCTCTTAAGAAACTATTTTTTCGATACGTTAGCGAGTTTAATACTAAGTTAAATTATGTCACTTTTTTTATTTTAATTTTGAAAAATTAATTAAATAATAATAATAATAATAATAATAATAATAATAATAATAATTTATATTATCTAATAATTTTAACTTAATTTTTTACTATAATGAATAGTAAAAATGGTAAAAATTAATTTCTTTGGTTAAGGTAAAAATGGGTTTATCCGGGGTTACACAGAAAAGATACAAGTTAAAAATCAAAAAAACTTTTATAATTATTATTTTATGGTCATATTTAGAACTTATATATTATGAGGTTCTAAAATATCCCATTTTTAAGCCTTTTGAAATGTAAAAAACATGGGTGTAATTATTTCTTTTAAAAAATTCCAAGAGTGTCCTCTCCCTCACTTATAAAGGAAAACCCCTATCCTATCCTTTTCACACTTATAAAACCCATTAGTTCTTAAATTAACTAAAAAAACCTACTTAATTTCCTTACCTCATCATATAATCCATTATTTGATCATAAAACAAATCTATGATGGAATTTGGTGAAAACCTAAAGATGTTTTCTAAAGAAGAGGTAACATCCTTAGTGGATCATATTTGGTTTATTTATTTTCACAATTCCTTTGAATATTAATCAATAATGATCATATAATAAAATAATTATGTCAAATATAATAATATTTTATTATTTTATTAGAATAACCTATATCCATCTCCACTTCCATCAAATGGGAAACAAAACCATTGATTGTGTGTCCGACATACTACCACCTCACGAACCGATGTAATTCATTATCAATAAAAACTTATAACAACTATATATAATTATGTTTATGATTTTATATATGATACATATGATATAATTATACTTATTAAATTATGATATCACATATAACTTCTTACTTTCTATTCTATAGAGAATACAATAACTTTGCTCGTGTGTACGAAGGTCTACCAGCTCACGAATCGATGTGATTCATATTTAACTTATGATTTACATGTAAGGTAAAAATTATTAATGTTATATTTATATATTATATTAATTAAATATTAATAATTTCATAAAATAAATATATCATATACTTTCTTACCTTACCATCAACTGAATAAATAACATCATCATTCATGTGTACTGCTAACTACCACCTTGTGAAGCAATGTGATTAATTTTATTACCACATCATATAGATGGTATATGAAATTTTATTTAAAGAAATAATATTATATTTATGATATAATTATTATTATTTAAATATTAAATAATACTTACCTTGTTTTCACTATGATCATTGAAAAATTAAAATGTTACTCATGCGTATGTGAAACCTACAGTCTCCATGATTGTAACATAGTTAATTTTTCATAAACATACTTGATGATTGATTATAAATGTATAATAAATGTATAAAAATGATAAATATTTCTTTATTATTGTACTAGTGACTATGAATTACTAATCACTTTGACCTTAGTCAAATTACATAAGTGATTTTAGACATATGAGCATAACATCATCAAAATATCTGACCTGAACCTAAATGATTATTTAATTGAACATAAAATGATAAAAAAAATAATTTTGAAAAAGGTTCTTAATAAATTAAATAATTAAAATAATTTTATTATTCACTAAGATAAATAATTAACATGAAGAATTGGGCTTGAGGTAGGGGATCTCTCTAAACCACCCTTTCCTTTAGGATATGACCACTCTCACTCTAACTGACTTTTTCTATCTTTAGAGTTTTATAATGATTCTATATTATGTATATATATCTCTCACATATATACCTATATTATTATACCTTCCTTTTATGTGGTAATAAATGAATTATTTTTATTTATCAAATTCTACTATTATGAAATTTACAATGGTTATGATATGAGACAATATTATTCAACCCATTTTATTTCCATGAGTAATTATTATGTTATGCATTATTATTAAATACCTTTATGTGACACACATATATCATGAACAAGTTGTCACGGGTTCACCCATATATTTCCCCAATACATTGGGCAATATTTTAGTCTCATGGGACACCATGTATGTGATTAGGGAGTAAACATAATCCTTTATGGGACTTTGTCTGATAAGTGATATTGTCTAGGAAATTAACCTTGAATCATGTTTATGTCATGTTATATATTTCTGCCACATTTCCAATGTTACAATGATCTTATGATACTATGTTCTTTATGTTATTCTTCTATGTGATTACTCATGTTCCTTTTATTTTATGGAATCATGTTATACCTTTGAATCACATGTTATGTATCCTTAAAATGTTTATTCTTTTACTAGGATTTTTCAACTCACACCATTATTTATGTATTCCCTAGGTTATCCCATGCAGTTTTAGGAGAATAAATGGATTTTCTTGAGGTCATTATAAAGAACTAAATAAGGATGAAATGTTTTACATTCTATCTGATGTAATATGAAACTAGTATTCCAAAGACACTAGTCCTTTATGATCTCTGTGTTGTATTATTGTATATTTATGTTTATAAATCTTGTAATAATATGTTTAAAAGGATTGGGTCACTATAGTACCTATTAAGTTTTCAAAGCACATAAAATTTCTACCCTGATGACTTGATGTCGAATTATTAATAAAAACTTCAAGTGGCATTATTATTATATAACAAGTTTATAAATACCCTTCAATAGATTTTTATTGGAGTATGATTCCTAAAAATTTAATTATCCTCATTTTAGTAAAGTTTAATGCAAAATTTGGTATGAATTGGATCTCATGAAAATTATAATTTCTAAGAGAAGATAATGACATCTAAAAATATACACATGATCACCAATTAATACATGTATGACTATAAATTACCTTGAAAAAATTATAATAATTATATTATGGAATTTATCACAAAATTTTAGAGAAAAAACGAACATTACTTATATCTATACTATGGGGGAAAAGATGAGTTCAATAGAAAAACCAAAGATAGTAAGGAAAAAATCTCATTGGAAATTTAAATCTAGAGTCCCATCTATTTCATGTACACCCTTCACTATTAGATTAGTTAGAAATATTAAAAATTTCAATGATTCATTTTATTTAATGGGGGAATGTAATGACTTGGGTCTCCACTATGAATTTTCCATAAATAAATATTATGTTCAATTCCTTGATTCACATGGAACAAAAAACTAAAATAATCCATTAAATATTATATGTATATTATTAATAATGTTTAAGAAAAATAAAACTACCAGTGAATAATAGTACTATAATCCATTAGAAATTTATATAAAATAGGATTAAGAACACATATTGTTCTAAAATAACATTTTTTTTAATAAAATTAGTTTTTAATTATAAATTTTATTTTAAATTTAAAAGATAATTTTTTGAAATTTTGAATTTTATTTTTATAAAATAAATTATAATTTTGAATTTAGCATATCAAAATTTTCCTAAAATGTTTTTTGTAATTTTTCACAAATAATTGATTTTAAAGTGAATAGTGAAAACAAAGTTTTTCATCAAAATTTTTAATTTTATGATCATAAATTAGAGGATTATAAAACCTTTTCAATTATTAAATATTTATTTATGGTATAAAAAATATGCATTTTTGAATATCTTTTTAAACTTAGGAATCCTATGATCAATATTTTAGGAGAGAAGTAACATTTCATTCTAATTTTGAAACTATTATTTATATTTTTTTAATTAAAAATTTTAATGGTAATATTCAGTTATAGAATTATTTGTAATCCAAACAATCTTTTATATTTTATAATAAAAAAATTTATATAATTAAATTAAATGTCCTTGTTAAATTATACTACATAAAAACAATATGCTTGAAAATATACTTTTTCTAAAAACTGTTTCTAGGAGCTATGAGTGCTAATATTAATATTATATTTTATAGGATTTTGAAATTTTATTAGATAAAATGATTTTAATATTTTAGGTAGACATATTATTATTATGTAGTAAGTTAAAATTCCCTTTTTAGGAATAAAATCTAGATTCCAAGGCAAATATTATTTACCGTGGTAAAACTACTATTTTTCAAGGAATGGTACATTTTATATATATTGTGATATTAAATTATGTTTTTAAATTTTTAAATAAATAATCTAATAATATGTTTTATTATAATACATAAATAAATTAAAAATAAGTGCTAATCAATGTTAAATAATCTTTATAACACTTACTGATTAAAATGACTTTTTCTACAAAAATATTTTTCAACACATTATATGGATTGATTAAAAAATATAATTTTATCATATATAGAAATTAAATTGGATTAAATTAAGTCAAAATTAGGAATCATAACATTCAAATTGGTAGGATTGTCTTATATTTTTAGAGATAAAAAATTACCAAGGATAAAATTTAATCAAGATTAATAAGTTTTAAAATGGGTAATATAACGTGGTTCACATTTTACTATATATATTTGAAACAAATTACTTATAAAATATTTTTTAGGATTTAAATTCATTCCTACATGTATCAACAAAATTTCTCCCCCTAACTCACATAACACTACTGACATTCCATTCTTATCCCTTCCATAACATTATTTTTCAAATACTTGTCCCTCCTTTTAATATATAAAAAAGCTCACTTTCACCCTTTTTAATCCACACTACTAGTTAAAATTACAAGGAAAACCATCCCAATATAATTATTCTTGATCTCCTCCACATGTTTTTAATCCCATATCCTCAATAATTTCTTCAAATCCTTCATTTCAAAAAGATACATCAAGAAGAAGATATGGACTACCAATATATGTATTACTTTCCATTTTACTTCCTATTAATATAATTATCATCCACCCTCCTTGAAAAAATTATATTGATATGTATATAATATTATTTATATATATAAATAATATACTATAATATTATTATATTTATTAAATAATTTTTATATATTCCTATTTCATTTTATCAAGAAAATTAAAATGTATCTCATGCATGTGTGTGGACTACCACCACCCTGAATGTCACATTTCATTTATCTTTACCCCATTTTAGGATGGTTATATAAATGGGTTAAGGGAATATATATTTTATTAATGTAATTATTTATATTTTTTTAATATAAATTTTTAATTCAATAAGTAATATTATAAATAAGAGATCATTGTTAAACTAACCACTAAAATGAACATACCAAGAGGAAAGACAATTTATTTATAATCAGCAAATTCTTATTCATTTACCATCACATTATAACTCTTAAAAAATGATTCATCAACTTAATAAAATATAAGTAATTTAATTATATTTTTTTTATAATTATATTTTAACAAAAGATCTCTTCTATTTCGATACTCATACATAAATCGTAGCATGTTTTTATTGGGTTGGTTTAGAAAAAAACATAGAAATTGATATAATTTTTTATCAATTATATCTTTATAAACTTAAAATTTGATATTAATTAATAAATAATGATTTATTTTCTATAATGGTAATACTAAAATTTATATTTTTTTAATTAGTAATGCACTATCCGTCTATTATAAATTATCAAAATAAGATCTTTACCGACTTCATCCTCACAAATAATAACTAAAATACTAATAAAATAAAATTATAAGTTAATAAAATATTTTATTTATATTAAAAATTATGATCTTGGACATATTAAAATTATAAAAATAATGAATAAAAACAAATTTATTGGGAAACAAGTTCAGTATGATCATGATTAGTCACACCTAAAATTGAAAATGGATTAGAAATAATTAATATAAATATAGAAAACAATTAAAAATTAATTTTATAAAAGGTTAAATATATAGAAATGGTTCTGAAATAGGATACTAAGATATTTTTTTGTATAGGATCATTGAGTTCTTTCAACTAATAATGAAAAAAATGTAAGGGTTTCTTTGTCTCATTTTTATCTTCATTAGAAATGTTTGATATTATGCTTTATAATTCATGTTATATGGTTTATTAACATAAAAATTTATATTAATCATTAAATATCTTCCATTTCATGATATTTTAATGTCTATTTCATGATCTTAATCATAATATCCTTTTATTATAAAGTTATTAATTTCATAAGAGTTTTATCAACTAAATTTCCAATTCATTGGGTCACAATATTTATTACATGAATATAATTTTTAGGAATTATTTGATCCGGTTTTTGTCTTCCAATCCACTTTTTTTTAACATTCATGTATATTCCAATATATATTATTTTATTTTTTTAGAGGTAATTTTTTTCATTGTGTTCACTTCACCTTTGAAAATAACTTTTTAAAGTGACCCATAAATTATTTGTTTTATGATAATATTAAAAATGTTTTCAAAAGAATATTTTTAAGATTTTATTAAATGTGAACATATATTTTAACTCACAATTTCTGTTTCATTTGAAACATTCCTTATATTTTTTCATACTTTTTAAATGAAATTATTCTTATCTTATTAATTTAATTCTTTTGTAAAATTTATTTCAAACTCTCTAAGATATTTATTGTTTCCAAAGTTATTTTTCGAAAACAAATTAAAAGCATTTTGAATCTAAGCCATTTTCATTTGACATATATTATTAGTTTTAAAGATATTCTTCAACTGATACTATCCACCTTCATTTTATGGATGTATTATGTAATATTTTTTTATCGAATATATAACCCATAATTTCATTTGTCTTATCTAACCAAAAAACATAAATACACATAATTTATCTTCTAAAACTATTTCATCATGAATGAACTATTCTCTATTTATTTGAATAAATATTGCACAATTAGGATTTATACATTGATATTTTTGGGAAATTAGATTCATAAATGTATGCCCATTATCAAAATGGTTTAAATTCCATATCATCTATTATCTTTATTGAATAATATTAACCTATAAATATACAATATATATATTTTTGTACCTATTTATTGTTCATAGGTTTATCATGTTATAATTATTGATGGAATTATGAATGTTTTCATTTTGTGAATGCATTTTAAAATGATATAAAACCCATTTTAATCAATTGTTCCATTATAATATCATTTTATTTGGAAAACATATATATTCATGATTATGGGTAGGATATTATATTACTATCTAATGCATTGGTTTAACTTTATATCTCATGATATAGTTAGGCATCAACATAATTAGTTTTTCTATATGGGCATGGGATCAATGGGTTTTCTTACAATTTCAAGCATGGGAATGATTAGTTTATCTTCACAGGTGTGGGAATAATGAGATTTGTCAAAATGGTTTTCTAACACTGAAGGTTGTTCCATATTTACAAGTTATTTTGAATGATATTTCTTACTTTTGTGCTTATTCATATGTCTATGTTATTCTATCATGGACCATGTTTATTGACTCATGTTTTTACACTATTTTGATTTAGGAATTATCTTATTCTAAGACATATTCCATGGTTTGTGATCTATTTTTTATTGGGTATAACTCCCTTATATATTATGATTATACCCATATGCTCATTTTATTCTTGGTTTTGGTCTATGATTATTATCGCTTATATTTACCTTTACTGAGAATCTAAGATCACCCTGTTCTTATGTTTATATTTCCCCAAGTTATGGAAAAAGTAATTATTATGATTAATATAGAAGATTATATTTATGAATTTTTTTTGAGATATTAAATACATAATATTTATCAATCATTTTCTTCCATAGTGGAAAAAATGTACATTGGTTGAAAAAGACATGGGTTTTGTTAGTTAATTTTTTTCCTAAATCTTTAAAGGTATAATCTTAAAAGATTATGGAATTGTTTTTAATGAAATTTTTTCATTAAGTGACGTGATTAAAAAGTCAGGTATACGTGGTGTTATAGGATGTAATGGTATGTCTATAAATTATTATATTATGTGTTTAATGTGGAATAGTTATTTGTTATTATGGTTTTTATATGGAAAGTGGGGAAAACTTTGTGGTATATAGATAACAATGATGAAAATACATAGCAGGGTTAGTGTAGTGATGTTTTTGGGTTTTGGTAGATATTTTTTAATTTGAACCCTATTGGTTGGGATTGTGTGTGGTTGTGCTATACACATATTTTATTCTAATTTCTTTATCCATCCCTCCTTATTTGGATAATATTACTAACATCCAAAATATTTAGGATTTGGGTAATTTCACTAAACACCTAGGTTAGTGAGGGAATAAATGGGTGAATACTCTTTCTTCCCGCTCTCTCTTATAGACATGTCATGGCTATAAAGGTTAGAGGTTTATGGTGTGATTAATTTTATGTTGGTGGGATGAGGATATGATGTATATATATATAAATAGGTTTATTAATGATAGTAGGAGGGTATAATGTCGATGTTATTCATGTTAGCGATACACAATAATACTGGATTTACAATGAGTAGTTGAGATGTGGATATGTTCTATATGAATATAGTTATATTCAGGGTTGGTCATTATTGGATCCAATGACAATGTAAGTCCCCATGCTAGTTGGGGTAGGTTGGGTTGTCATCCATCCACCCTCATGGGTGGAATTATCACTATAATTGATTGGTATATAAGGGCTGGGAATGCGAAGACCTTTTTTATTGGGGAATAAGAAAGGAAAATAGGATTGGAAGTTATGTGGGGTTATCTTTTGATATTTTATTTAACATTTTATTATTTCACTTGGATGAGGTATTCGATTTACAAGGCATGGTGAGGTTGGATGATAGTTGACATAGTATATGATTGTTAAATAAGTTATTTATTTTAAAGAAGATATATTATTCTTATTCAAAATTTTCAAGACCAGTCTTTTAAAGGATCCTACTAAATATATGTATATTACAACCTTTATATATATAAATAGTTTATCAAGTTTCCTAAGAAATATTGGTAAATAAACTGGATAGTACTACGTTGGGTCTTGGGGTTTTTATTCGAGTTTCTTACTAGGATTTCATTTTTGTATTATCATTTTAGAGGCTTTTATTTTTTTAGCATTTCATTAATTGGTTTTCATTGTGGTATATTTTTTTAGTTTATTTTATGGCATTCATTTAGCCTATTTTCATATATTATACCCTTAGTGTTAGTTTTTAACTAGGATCCTGTTAGATGCAGGCCTCAGGTGTCACCCAAATATTCATTAAAGGCATTGAAGTGGTAGGTAATGAGATAAATTATTATTAATGATACAAATTTTTAGATATATATTTATATTTTAATGTTGTTTGATGATTAATTCTCCGAAGAAGAATGAAAATATTTGGGTTGAAGAGTAAAGTATAGATTACTGAAAAGTCCTCTAGTGGTTGAGTTCAAAAATAACAATAAAATCCTATACAAGGATATCATGTAATAAATGAAAATGTGAGAGTATGTCTTACTGGTGTTTCTATTAATACCATGGTTGGAACTCCCTTCTAGGAGATGTGGTTTTATGGATCAGGTGATACTGGCCTGGAGAAGATGGCTCAGGCGATCGTGCTTCACGCTAGTTTCTAGTGCCTCTAGAAGGCAAAGAAAAAGTCACAGTTTGAGGGGATCCAAACATCAGGTAGGTCCATCATTTCTAGAATACAGAGCTTACTGATGGACATGGTTATGTTATGCAACAAATGTCATGATGCCCCATCTCTTCATTGGATCCTCCCTTCCAATCCTACGGCTCACCCGGTCTCTAATGGTCAGATACCTTTATGGGTACATTGGCTTCTGCCCTATGTGGGATTGAAACTCAATACTGATGGTTCGTACAGATCGGGAATCATTAGGGGAGGTGGTGTTGTCCGTGACTCAGGAGGTGCAGTCATTCTGGCATTCACTGCTCACCACGGTAGTGGTTCCTCTCTCTAGGAATAGGCCAAGGCGTTGTTCATTGTCTTATCGCTCTACCGCCAGGCCAATATTTCCCTCACTAAGGTGGAAATTAACTCCTTTATATTGCATAATTCCTTGGGTGGTAAGGTTCATACCCCATGGTCAATCTCATATACCACGAAAAAATGTAGAGGTATGCTAAATAGAAACATCAAAGTCGTACATACTTGGAGTGAAGGAAAAAAACTTGTGGACCATATTGCATCCTTAACCAGAACTGTTCACGACATATCCTATTTCTCAAATGTGGATTTTCTAATTTCAGAGGGGGATGGCCTTATTAAAGGGGATGCCCTCATACTGCACTACTTCAGGCCCCCTTAGGATCTTACTTGGCCTAGTTTGGCCCATGTTTCTTCTTGTTCTTCACTTCAATTTTTTAATAAATAAATAAATGATGATGATGATAAGTATAAAAACATAAGTTTGATGCCACTATTGAACATGAATATCACAAATGGATTCTAAGAGAAATATTGGATATAATGTCTTATGGGTCTAAATACCATGTAATAGGAAGAAACTTTAATTCATTGGTGATTTCTAGAGGGGGATCCCTAGAATCTTTAAGCTATCCTATAACATCTTCTGATGGTGGATGAATATCTCACGATGGTATTGTAATCATTGTTAGTTAGAATAGGGAAATTTCTATATTATAGATGTCATGTATTATAACAGAAGTAATAATGTAGCCTTATTGGTCTGTTTTCCATGCCTATGTATCATATGGGAGTTCTGCCATTTATCTAAAGAGGGGATAGAAATACAGGAGTCGATTATGGTATGTAAACAACCATCCATAAATAACAACCACATTTTTTTATATAGTTTTAATCTATTTTATAGATGGAGATAAAATGAAAGTATTCCTATAATTTTTTTTCATGTTTTTAAACTTATGTACAATGTGGATTTTAATTACAGAGGGTGTTATAGGAATGAGATAAATGAATTTCTATCAGAGAGGATGAGTAATAACTTCTAAGTGTAACATTTTATTTATATATAGATTGTAGGATGATGAATTTTTTAGTAGTTTGGGGTTATTAATTAAAGGGGATGTTTATAGGATGGGATACATTTTTTATTTTTTTACTTGTGTTGTACAGAGGTTTCAACCTTAGCCTCGGGGAGCTCTATCCCTAGGCAGTTCATTATTATTACTTTTACTTCTCCTTATTCTATAATCTAATTTAATGTAATATTCCATTGTTATCAATATAGTTATTTTAGTTTACATTTCTAATTTTCCCTCACATAAACACGAATAATGATATAAGATATGCTACAATCATACATTCTTGAGTTTAGTTTCTTAGGGTAAGGTTGTCTCTCATTGGTAGTGTTCTCCTAAAATAATAACTATTATCCATCCATCTAGATATATCCTTTTTGGGTCATTTTGTGGATATCATATCATTCTCCATTATGTAAGACTAATTTTTTTCATCCTTTATTGGGACTAATATAGTTTATAAAATGATTGAAAATATAATATTGATTAAAAAATAAATGATAATTGCTCAAATCTATAAAAAATAAAATGTAAATCATAAAAAGATGACCTTTGGAGTTTTGGGTTTGTGATCATGTTTTTATTAATGTCTCTATGAGACTAATACATTGATACATGGGAATGAAAGAAAAATTAACAGGGAAATTCTTTGGGCATGTTGGAATTTTGTTAATAATTATATAATTTACTTATTATATTTCCTTACCTTTAGAAATTTATTCAAAGAATAATTCCTTCCATATTTTATAACTGAAGAATTATTCTTTGAATAAATTTCTAAAGGTATGGAAATATAATAAGTACATTCTATAATTCTTCAAAAAACATGAAAGACATTATTCTATTATAGTAAGTTTATGAATGTGTGTGTGTGTGTGCATTTAATAAATGTGTGTGTTTGCTAATTTAGCGACGTTTATTTACCGATGTCATGTCTTAATAAAATAGTGATTACAGTTTGTAAAAAATGTCTCTAAATTACAGTTTTTTATAGTGTCATGTTGGAGGAAGATGTTTCATATATAGAAAAACTGATTTGTGTCATCAATATATGTTAAAAGATATAATAAATAATTCTTATTAATCCCATTTTTATTTGATCACAATATAGTGAAATTGATATGACCTAAAACCCATTTGAATTTGAATAAAATTTTATAATCATATTTAATGTTTGAGGTATATTGTAATGCCTTGAATGAGATTTCATTCTAGTTCCTACCTCAGTTTTATTGTATAATTAAATGTATATAATTGGTAATCTATTATAGTAGTCATAATTTATGATAAAAATATCCAATGTCATATGATAGTTTGCATCAATCAATAATTTTGGTTCTTTAATGATAAATATTATCATTCATGGAGTTCATCCATGTTAGCTATCATTAAGATGGAGTTTCATGATATGTAATAAATGGGTGATTCATTCATGTAAGAGTGGAATGATGTATCCTAGGAATTTAATATTGAAAAATAATTCATGAGTAAATTCATTCTCACTCTAGGGGAATCTTCAAAGGATTTATAAATTCCCACTACTATTCGATGATGTGAAACCAAGAATACCCGAGCTGGTTGGAACTCCTAAAACCCATAACTCTCTTCTCCTTCCTCTATTAAATTATGGGGAATTATCATACCTTGGTGGTTATAAGATCCTACTCATATAATATGAGATTATGTAGATTTTGGATACCTTTATAAGTGTGATGCCTTTAGATTATACTTCCATTATCATCGTCAAGAAATAACGAAGAATGATGCTACTATAATCTACAGTGTAAGGAACTCTTTTATCATTTAATCATTTCTATTTTTTTTGTGTTTTCAATTATATTGTATAGTGATATTACATTAGGTTCCATTAATTTCATTCACTACATTTAATAAGTGTTATTATTACCTTTTGAAACCTAGTAGTGTTATAAAATTATACCATGTGTTTAGATGGGTGAAATCATATGGAAAATGAAGTTTTTTTACTATGAAAATAGATCACCATATAATTTTAAATAATAAGGTGTGAGATATTAAATGTGAATGTAGATTTTGAGGGTGATTTCATTGTATATTATAGTATACATAAGATGATCTGGACTTCTTCTTACATGATAAACACTTCATCATTCTAACATAATGGAATGTATATTGGATTTAGTCCAATATAGGTTAATCGTATACCATCTACAAAAAACTGGTTTAATATAATCCTATTTAAAGTTAAACCTACATAACTATTGTGTTAATGTGCATCACCCATATGAATATTACATGTGATAATATAACACTAAATTACTCTAATACAACACCTGACTATTATTACACTAGGTTAATCCTATGCTTTACCATTACACATGTGATTAATCAGAAGTGGGAAAGGGAAATGTATTCCTATACGGGTGTAAGGATGATCACTTCTCTCTAAGAAATATAACTATATCATAAAAATTGATATTTTTAGTAAAATTTTTGCATTCCATGTTTTATATTATGAATCAAATCATATGGTTTATATATTTTTTATAAATCATTATAAAAAATATTTTGGGAAATTAATTTATTTGTATATAATGGATTTAATGAATTAATTAATTATAATTTTTTAAAATTAGTTAAACTAAATTATTAGGAAAGAATTTATAAATAAATAACATTAAAATATTAAATATTAATATTAAAATACCATTTAACAAATTATATAGCATTCCTTATGCCATGGAAATAATTGTTTTATTTAGAAATCATAAGGATGATTTATAATGGGTTTCAAAATTACAAATTAATTCCAAAATATAAACTTTTTATATTTATATTATGAATTTTTTCTTAGTAGTTTATTAGAATTAATCATATCAAGGGCCTTATTTTTAATATTATTTAGAAAAAATTTGAAGAGTCTTGATGAATGATTTTATCACTATTCAAATAATGTTAAGTGTGTGATATTTATATTAGGTAAAATTTTTACATAGTAAAAATTTGATTATAATATATATTTTATTCATAAAATATCATATATTCAAATGATATTCCATATGATGAATAATTTTAAGGAGGTCATATAATGATATTAATATAAAGTGTTTATATTCAAGATTACTAAATTTCCACAATGAATAGATAAAATTAGAAATTGTTAATAATACATTTATTTATGAATTTTTCATAAATCATTACCTCATGTTTAAATTTTGGAATTGTTTATTTTTCAAAATTTCTCTCATTGTTAATTATTCAAGGATATAAATTATTTTATTGTTAATATTTGTATTCTATTTTTTAAATTTGATAAAATACTTTGTCAGTATGAGTAGATTACTCAATAGGGGGGGGGTGAATTGAGTATCTATAAAAAATTATGTTAAAAGTATTATTTAAAACTTCCCCAAATTTAAAATTCAATTGCCTAGTTAGCTAGTAGTGAATTTATAAGAGCTTGAATGTTCGATTAATCTCTCAAAAGAGTGATTAGTTCTCAGTTATATCAATTTGATAATTGATAAAACTTTCGAAACTAACCTAATAAGGAAATACTATTATAGGAACTTTCTATGATTAACTATCAGAGATCAATTTAGTTTTATAAAATATGTGATAAAACAGAGTAAAAATAAAATGTAAAAACATAGTGGAAATAAAACAATAGGTTCAGTCTCAAGCAGAGCCATAATCCTCTCTACATAGTGATCACCACCCACCAAGTAGTTTAAATTAATAAATAGTTTGATCCACACCCTGGATTGGGGTTCACAACAGCACACAGGATATCCAAGTCACAAGACCTCTAACACAGTTCTTCATGGGTACAAACTACCAGGTCACACATAGACCTCTTTTACACTAATATGTGGGGGTAACAGCTGGTGAATGTATGATTGGAAGGATATATCATATTATTCAGTTTGATATAAGAGATAATGTATGCTTAACATACAGATACACACACTACTCAAAAGTACGTAAAAATGCACACAATAGATCAAAATAATATGATAAAGGATTTATAAGGATCTTTTTTTCTTGAGATGCAACTATTGACTCTTCAAATGTAGCTGAGATGACATCTGATTCCTCTTCTGGAAGTTGGCACAAAAAAAGTGTTGTATTATGGCTTCCAGGTACAAGTATGGTTTTGCAGGTATATTCTTCTCCTTATTTGATATACTGAAGTTGTTTTTCAATTCTATGTTCATATCATTTGAGATTTACTCATGTGATCTTCTTTTTGTTCTTGAGTTCACAATGGTTTCATGAGAGTTGCAAATGTTCTTCAGTATATCTCACTCTCACACATTCATGCACTACTCCCTCTTTTGTATATCTTCTCTCTTTAAAAATACTTCTTAATTTTGAGGGACTACAAGAGAATTATCTTTCCACATGCACAAGTTCATCATACCTCATACGGTCTACTAAAAGTCCTAAAAAATATTATAAAATATGTTAGTATCATTAAATGACACAAATATGATTGTTGGAAATAATATTAATAAATTTAGATTTAAGTAGTCTATCGGTGAATCGTCTATCATTTTCTCCTTATTTTAGTGACTCAAACCATCAATTTTTCATTCTATTAGTCTTTCTATATGTCGGTGACTGATTACATCAACGACCTGTTTCAATAGTCATTCCTTCATTCTTTCGGTGAGGCAGTTGATGTATTGGTGAATCAATTCAACTGACAGTGAGTCCTTGCATTGGTAGCACCATGGAATGGTAGTTCACATGGACTGATAGTAGGTCTTCTGCATCGGTGAGTCATATGCAATGGTGAGTCATCTACATCGGCGAGTCATATGAAATAGTGAGTCCTTCCAACAGTGATTCCTTCCAATGGTTTCAACTTCACATACTTAGAACATATGTATGTTTGAACTGTCTTTCAGTGAGTCATATGTCTGTAAGTGATTCATATGTATATTGGTGTTAGTGGCTCATACTTAGATAATTTTAGATTTTATATCTTTCTCACAATTCAGCAAAGTCATAGACTGTTAATACCTATAATTACACATAGATAGTATATTATAAGCTTGTTTAGACTTAAACACACATAAAAAGTTATATGATTGAAATGATCTGGTATACAAGATAATGCTTGGACATAATTTATGATCTAACATGAGGTAAGATATATGTTAATATATGACATGATTTGTGATAATTAAAACCATTACAGTTAGAGATAGTGGCCAATAATATCTATGGTCCAACTATCTCCCCCCTTTTGATGATCACAAATCATGGTATTTATGCAATACAATCATTATATGTTGAATGAAATCAATATACTTATCATTTCCCAATATTAATGATCAATGTAAAGATTAATGATATCAATATTAGAAGTAACATAAGTAACATATATAATAGGATAATGGTATAAAAGGACAATGCCTAATGGTTCTCCACATTTTGGGATTATTAAAAAGAGAACAGGGAGCACAAAAAAATGGAAGAAAGTAAGTGATAAAACAAAAAAGAAAGAAATGAAAGAAGATGAAAATTCCATTAATGAGGAAAGTATAATGGATTACAAGGTTCCAATAAAAAATATAAAGCAAGTAATCATCCCCATCACAGAATGATCCAAACTACTTGTTAGGGTCAATGGGTTCCTTCCCCTTATTAGAAGGATCAAAGGATGGTCTAGTAAAAGGGTTAGGCTGAGAAGTAGGAGGGTATGAATGGATTTTTAGAGGAGGTAAAGGCACTCCTTCATGAAATTTAGAATCTAGGATATGTATTTTCTGAGAAATAAGATGAGGCTGAACAATTTTTGTAATGATGGGTCTGATCTGAGATAAATCCTGAGAAAATAAGATCTGATCTTGAGATGGAACAAAACCAGCAGGGCTAAGTGGTGCAGCAGTAGACACCAAAATGGATTCACATTGGACATAGATACATGGGTTTAATATCTTTATGAACTCTTTAATGATTTCACCACCATATTTTATTGCCTTTTTAAAATCATATTTGTTTTCTGTGAACATTTCCAACAAGGGAGTGAATTATCTCAGCTTCTGAATCTAATCCTTAAAATTCTTTTTCACTAGAGGAAGAGTAAGATTGGTGGCCCAATACTTAAATAGACTGTTCATTTGATGCTTCATAATGAGTTTGGATAAAAACTCATTAATAATTTTGGTCATCTCTTCCTGACTCTGTGAAGTACTCCTGGTATAATACTTTACATGTTCATGCACCTTATCTGAACTATCCTTAAACTTGGTAACACTGGAAAATAAAGCATTCAACTCTTCTTTCAAAACTAAACTGATAGTAGAAAGATCCATATATTGTGAAGGATGAACATGTAGAGCATAGGTTGAAGCAAGAGTAGAGGATGAAATTTCCTTAACTTCTTTTCTTATTTTGGAAAAGTCAATAGCTTTAAAATGAGGAACAATATTTTCAAGACCTTTCATAACAATTTTCATTGTATTTATGCACTCATTAGTTAAATCAATGATTCCAGTGGTTAACTTATTCCTCTCATTCCCAATCTTGGTGTTTCTTTTTACAATTGTTTCTGAAGTTGTAATCAAATTTGGCTGAATTTATTTTATCACCATCTTGGAAACTGAAGCAGCATCAGCTTGAGATACACTGGTTGAGGTAGGAGTAGAACTAGAAGTTCTATCTTGCTTTACACCATCAACCATAGACTATATATCTTTTAAATTGTCATTCATATCATTATTATCTATTATGGATTCATCAATATCATATCTCATATGAGATTGTACTGAGTGTCTCACGGAAGAACATATGCCTTGATTGAATTTTTCAAAATAATCCTTAGTGACATAGTTACTCGAAGAGATTTCATCCACTGGTTCCCTTGCAGTAAGTGAAAATAATTCATCATTTGAATCTTCATAATCTAATCCCAGTGACACATACCAAGGATTCCTTACACATTTAGCTATTATATTAGAATCTATAGAAGTAAGAGTATGAAGACTTACTCTTCTAAGTTTATTCTATTCATCACCTTGAGCTACTCTTTCTTGAGGCTCCCCCTCAGTGTTAGCTTTCTTGGTAGTTTTCTCCCCCTAATTTAATTCTTCATTTCTAGGTTTCTTCTCCTTATGTAGAGTTCTTTTTCTATCATATAAATCTGGAGAAAAATTCTCTCCAAGAACAAAATTTTCATCTCGAACAACACCCTCAATAGATACACCAACATTAGCTTCAACAATCTCCATACTAATAGCATCTGGATTCCCATCAGGATGATCAGATTCATTATCACTTCCACTTTCACTACTTTCTTAATTATCACCATCTTCATAATTTTTATTTCCATTTTCATCATCAAATTTCTCATCTTCTTCTCCCCTACTTGATTATGAACCACTTTCACCACTACCAGCTTCCTCTTCTTCATCATTTTATTCACTAGATTCACTAACATATTCTACACTTCCTTTGACTTATGTATCTTCACTTCTAGTAGATTGGAGAACTGGTTCATGAGAAGGTAAGTCCAAAGGTGGACTTGGAGGTCCAATATAAACTCTTTTTATTGGTCCAGTTGTGTCTGAGTCACTTCTATTATCAATTATTGATCCCTAATCTCTAATAGGAGTAGTAGTCTCCTCCTCATCATCTGAAGAATAGAATACTTTATCATTTGTACTGAGGATAGGATCCACTAGATCCCTTGGTTTAACTGGATGATCTATGGGATTGAACTTTTCATATAGTCTACATTTATCCCCAATGAATTCCTTACTCCATAAGTTCCAATTAATTTTTATTATCTTATAGATTTTAGAACTTAAGTAGATTCCACTACATTTAGTAACCAGAACATGATAAACTTTACTTAAACAACCTTTCTACTTTAGTATTGCTGAAATAATTTAGGATTAGAACATAGAATTTGACTTAAAATCGGGTTTTATCATCTCATTCTTGTGCACTTTCACATATCTGCACATATTGCACTTAAATCCTTTCTGTAGAAAATACACCAAGTAAAAATCCTAATATTTGAGAGAAGAAAAGTCCCCTTTCCTGGGATAAATCTGGTGCTGAATAAAATTAAATAAAATTATTCTCTCACCATTTAGCTTTGAAAAAATGGGTCTCCTATATTCCTCATTTCTGGTTAGCTATTTGAAAGATTTCTCATAGCAAAAGAATTCACTTTTGGGTGGATAAGTGATTTGATAATCATCAAAAATTCCTTTGTGAGGAAACTTAATACATTCAGCCCAATGTCTTGAAGATAAAGATATTATCTTCCCTTTTACAACCGACTTGACCCAGGAAACATCACTTCCTTCCAACATAAGTTCCATATTCATGTAAAATTCATGTACCAACATCGGGTAGAAGACTCTATCATTGTTTACGAACCAGTCAAGCCATCCTTGATCTTGCATCACATTTAACAACAACAACATGACCTTTAAGAACCATTCCACCTGTAATTATTTCTTTTAGGTTACTACATAGTTTTCTATACCATGATTTACAAGAGTTGAAGATTTTCTCGATTCACATTTCTGTTTCTTGGAAGGACAAGACTCACCATCTTCAAGAGATCGCTCCACACATTCCATTCCAATTAGTTCAGTCTAGAGGTCAAAAGGTGAAAGGTCAGTGGTAAAGAGAGAGAGTGGTGGATGAGAGAGTGTAGTGATATAGGAGTAGAGTGGATAGATTAAAATTTATATCATTTAGGACTTTTGAAATCATGCAATTGTGAAATCATGAACGAGGTTCAACAAAATTAATGAAATAGTGTCATTTTGATAAAAACATAAACATATATAAATAGTGAGTCATCGGTGTCAGCATGAAAGATATAAAACAAATGGTTTCAGAATGACAATGGTGTTGGCATGACAATGATGTCACCATGACAATGGTGTCAGCATGACAACAGTGTTGGCATGGCAATGGTGTCGACATGACAATAGTTTCAGTATGAAAATGGTGTTAGTATGATAATGATGTCAGTATGAAAACGATTTCATCATGACAACAATGTCAGTATAAAAACTTCACTTAAAATAATAAAAGTAATAGCAACACAAGGTCTTATCAATTGATCATTCCTAACTCGTGTATGATGTAATTCATTATTTTAGAGTTCAAAAGCTTAATGAATATGTTAGCAAGTTGATATTAAGTTCCAATAAATTCTAAAGTGATATCACCCTTTTGACAATGATCTCTCAAAAAGTGATGTCTTACATCAATATATTTTGTTTTAGAATGAGAAACTAGGTTCTTAGAAATGTTAATTGTACTTGTATTATCACAATTTATAGGTACATGTTTGAATTGATATCCATAGTCTAGTAATGTGTGGTTCATCCACAAAATATGTGCATAAAAACTACCAGCAGCTATGTATTGTGCCTCAAAAATAGATAATGAAACAAAATTTTGTTTCTTACTACACCATGAAACCAAAGACTTTCCCAAAAAGTGACATGTTCTAGAGGTTCTCTTTCTATGTAACTTTCATCCACCTAAATCAGCATTAGAATAACTGACTATATCAAATTATTGTCCTTTAGGGTAAAACAAACCTAAATTGATTGTATGTTTGAGGTATTTGAAAATTCTTTTAATAGAATTCAAGTGAGATTCTATGGGATTAGCTTGAAAACAGATGCACATACACACAATAAACATTATATCTGGCCTACTAGCAATAAAGTAGAAAAAAATTCCAATAATTCCTCTGTAAATGGTTTTATCAACGAATTTACCATCTTCATCAAGATCCAACTTACAAGTAATACTCAATGGAGTGTCACTAATTTTGATTCTACCAAGGCCAAATATTATTAAAATATCTTTTGTGTATTTAATTTGATTTAAAATGATACCTTATTTATTTTTTAAAAATATGAAATCCAAAGAAGAATTTGAGTTCACCCATCAAACTCTTTTTAAATTTATTTCCATAATTTTAGAAAATTCAAAACATAAATAATTTCTTGAAGATCCAAAAATAATATCATCTACATAAATTTGAACTACTAGAACATCTTTAGAAATTAGTTTTATAAAAAGAGTAGGATCAACAATTCCTTTTATAAAACCTTTTGTAATGAGAAAAGTACTTAGTCTATCATACCAAGCTCCTAAAGCTTGTTTTAAACCATATAAAACTTTTTGCTAATTTGAGAACATGATTTTCAGAATGAGGGTTCATAAAACCAGAGGGTTGTTCAACAAAAACATCCTCAACTATATACCCATTTAGGAATGCACTTTTAACATCCATTTGATAAAGTTTGAAATTAATATGAGCATCATAAGTAAGAAAAATTCTGATGGCCTCAAGTCTTACAATAGGTGTAAAAGTTTTTTCATAGTCAATGTCTTCTTATTTACTATAACCTTGTGCAACCAATATAGATTTATTTCTAACAATATTACTAGATTCATCTACTTGGTTCCTAAAAACCCACTTAGTTACTATGGTCAAGGTGTCTTTGGGTATATCCACAAGTTTCCAAACAATATTTCTTTAAAATTTATTAAGTTCTTTTTTCATATACATCACCCAAAATTCATCTTTAATTGCATCATTGATGTTTTTAGGTTCAAGATGAGACAAGAAAGATTGATTTTCATCTTGATTTTTAAGAGAATCTCTAGTTTTTATACCTTTATCTAAGTCTCTAACAAAAACATCTAAAGGATGATTATTGAGGGTTCTAGTTGGTCTAGAAAAGTAGGCGATAATAACTTCAGGTTCATCTATAGGTTCAGGTTCATCTTGTTTAGATTCTAAAGAATTTATATAACTATTTGATTTAATAGATTGCTTGACAAGAGGATTAGATGATTTTACATTTATGTTCAAGTTTGACATTTCAACTTCAAGGTTGTCTAGGGAGGTATTAGGTTCATGTAGATCAGTTTCATCAAATTTGATATGCATAGATTATTCCACACACTTGATTCTTTTATTAAAGACTCTATAGGTTTTACTATAGGTTGATTAACCTAGGAATATTCCTTCATCACTCTTGGATGCGAATTTTTCATGATTGTCCTTTGTATTATGAATATAGACTTTGCAACCAAAAACTTTAAATTAAATAACTTTGGGTTTTCTATTGTTTCAAAACTCATAAAGAGTATTCTTGAGGATAGGTATAATTAAGACTCTATTAATTAAGTATACAAATATATTTATAGCTTCAACCCAAAAGTAAACAAGTAAATCATATTCATTAAGCATTGTTTGGGCTATCTCTTGTAAGGTTCTATTTTTTCTTTCCACAACTCCCTTTTTTTGAGGTTTCCTAGGGGTAGATAAGTTATAAAAATAGCCATTGTCTGAGAAAAAAGATTCAAAGTACTGATTTTCAAACTCACATCCATGATCACTTCTTAAGGATTTTATTCTAAGTCCACTTAGATTTTCCACTATTTTAGAATAATTGGTGAAGTAAGTACATGCTTCACTTTTGTGAGATAAGAAATATGTTCAAGTATACCTAGAATAGTCATATACAAGAACATAGACATAGTGATTCCCCTTTAAACTAGAAACTCAAGAGGGTCCAAACAAGTCCATCTAAACCAACTCTAAAGGTTTAGAAGTTGAAACTTCTTTCATTGATTTGAAAGATATCTTGTGCTGTTTACCTTTTTGATAAGGATTACAAACTTTGTCATTTGAAAACTCAAGTTTGGGTAGATCCCTGACTAGTGATTTTTGAGTAATATTTATAAGAGAGTGTACATTAAAGTGTCCTAATATCCTATTACAAATCCAAGACTCTTTATTAAAGGAACTTAAATAAGAAACATTTTGAGAATCTAAAGAATCCGAGTTAAAAGAATATACATTTTCATTTCTAAAAGCATATAATACGAATTCATTTTTAGAGTAAAAAACATTGCAAGAATCATTTTAAAATTTAGCATGAAATCCATCATCACATAATTGTGAAAAAATAAGAAGATTATATTTTAATCAATAAACCAAAATTACTTTAGAA
The DNA here is from genome assembly GCA_963277665.1 of Viscum album. Taxonomy (NCBI): domain Eukaryota; kingdom Viridiplantae; phylum Streptophyta; class Magnoliopsida; order Santalales; family Viscaceae; genus Viscum; species Viscum album. The sequence goes on from OY728158.1 coordinate 441,851,829, forward strand.
ATTAAATCTAAGATAGAGTTACCAATATGGTCTAAGCCAATTATTTTTTCTTTAGTATTGTCACCATAATTAACATATCCACCATAAATATTGATTAGGTTCATGAATATTTAATAATCTCGTATCATATGTCTTGAACATCCACTATCTAAGTACCACTGACTCTTTCAGGAGCTCTTCAGAGTGTTTTCCTACAAAATAATAAAAAAAATAGATTTTGGTACCCAAACTTGTTTGGGTTCAGTGACATTAGTAATCAATGATTTAGGTACCCACATTTTCCTTATGGGTTTCCTATAAGTATTATGTAACATATTTGAAAAATAGACTCTATTTAGTCCAAAAAAATTATTGGTAGTAAATGACTTTTCAGAATCGGTACTAGAAATATAATTTTGATTTTTAGGTAGAATAATAGATTTTATAGATTTATTTACAAAATGTGTTTTAAGTTGGTTTCTCTATCCAGGCTGATATCCAATACCAGAAGTGTACATAGAAGCTATCTATTTACCAAGAATTTGAGTAAGAGTATTTTTCCCATTGGTAAACTTTTCTAGATATTTATTCAATTTCTCATTAGACATTTTTAATTCATTGTTATCTTTGAGAAGTTGATCATTCTTTTACTTTTCAGTAGTAAGTTTAGACTTAATATTTACTATGAGAGCATGCTATTTCTTTAAATATTTATATTTATCTTTTAGTTCATTACTAGTGTCTTCCAACATGTTATAGTATTCAAATAATTAATCACTTTTCATATTTTTATAATCACTTTCATTTTCATAAAAATAGGAATTGTGTGCAAAAGAATCTAAGGATACCTCAGATGTGTTTTTTTATAAAAAACAAATTTTCCATGTCATATTTTTTATCATGATATGATGCTAATTCACTGGACCTATCTTCAGAGGAACTCTAGGTGGACTTCAGAGCTTTATTATACTTCTTGTATTTGTTTTCATACTTCTTTTTGTATTTTAATTTTGGATAATTAGCTTTGGAATGTCCTCTCCTCTTGAATTTATAGTAGAAAATATCCTCTGATTTTTCATTTCTTTTCCAGTCCTTTTTCCAGTCGCCCTTGTTATCATATCTTCCTTTATAATTGGGATTATTGAAGAACTTATTCTTTCTATAGTATTTATTGAATCTTATGGATATCTGATCCATATCTTCATCAATATATGATGTTGATTCATCATTACTAGAGCATTCAACAGAGTCCACAACCTTTTCTTTTTTCCTTATTCTTAGAGGTAATAGTCTTGAATGCTATAGATTTTATCTTATGTTCATCCTATTCTTCTTGGTTGTCTTTCATCTCTTCCTCATACATCATCAGTTTTCTAATGAGTTCTTTGATAGGGGTTTGTTGATGTCACATGATTATCTAATTGAGACAGAAGTTCCTCTCCATCTGTCAGGTAAGCATCTAAGAATCCCAATAATTTGTTCTTTGGTAGTAACATCTCTTCCCGGAGAGATCATAGTATTCAAAATTTCATTAAAACTAAGATACATGAAAAAAATAGGCTTATCAGGCTTCATATTAAAATTTTCATATTTAATATTATATGTGTTAAGTCTCATTTCTTTAACACTAGAAGTTCCTTTATGTGAGACAGAAAAAGTATCCCAAATTTCATGGGCTATTTTACATGAAGAAATTATCTTGAATTTTTCATCTCCTAAAGAAAAGTATAATGCATTCATGTATTTGAAATTATTGTTATAAACAGTCTTAGTTGGGTCATCCCAAGTAGTTCTAGTAGTATAAGGAATCTTATATTCATCTACAATTTAAGACCAAATTTTAAAACCCATTCTTTCTAAGTGAATCTTCATTTTAATTTTCCATTGTTCATAATTTTTTCCATTAAAGAATGGAGGTCTGTTGGTGGAAGAAACTTCTAGACTATTTCCCATAATAAAATTTTAGAGAAATATTTTAAAGAGGTAAAAATTTACTGTTAACAGAAATTTTAAGATCTTTGAAATAAAACTAAAATCATAGTTGAAAAAGGTTGAAAACTAAAAATTCCAAAAACCTATGATACCAAATGTTGGTCAGAGTATTGTACTCAAGAGGGGGGGGGGGTGGTGGTTAATTTAGTATCTATAAAAATTTATGTTATAAGTATTATTTGAAATTCCCCAAAATTTAAAATTAAATTTCCCAGTTATCCAGTAGTGAATTTATAAGATATTGAATGTTCAATTAATCTCTCAAAAGAGTGATTAGTTCTTGATTATATAAATTTGATAATTGATACAACTTTTGAAACTATACTAACAAGTAAATACTATTATAGACACTTGATAAGACTAACTATCAAAGTTAAATTTAGTTTTATGAAATATGTGATAAAAAAGAGTAAAACTAAAAGGTAAAAACACAATAGAAATAAAAAAAGAGGTTCAGTCTCAAGAAGAGACTTAATCCTCTCCTATTGGTGATCAACTTACACCAAGAAGTTTAAATTAATAAACAGTTTGATCCACACCCTGGATCGGGGTTCACAATAGTACACAAGTTGTCCAGGTCACAGAACCTCTACCATAGTTCTTCTTGGGTAGAAAATACCAGGCCACACAAGGAACTCTTCCACACTTATCTGTGGGAGTAACATTTTTAAGGAGGTATGATTGTAAGGATATATTATATCCTTTAGTTTGATATAAGAGAAAATGTGTGCTTAATATATAGATACAAAAACTGCTCAAAAGTATGTAAAAATGCACAAAATAGAGAAAACAAATATGAGAAAGGATTTAGAAGGATTTTTATGTCTTGAGATGTAACTATTGAATCTTCAGATGTAGATGATATGATGTCTGAGTCCTATTACGAAAGTTGAGACAATAACAAAGTGTCGTATTCTGGATTCTAAGTACATATATGGTTCTGTATGTATATTCTTCTCTTTCTTTGATATGAAGAAGCAGTTTTTCAATTCTATTTTCAGATCGGTTGAGATTTCCTCGTGTGATTTTCTTTTTGTCCTTGAGTTCACAATGGTTTCATGAGAGTTATAGATTCTTTTTAGTTTATCTCACTCTCGTACATGCACTCACCACTCCCTCTAATGTATATATTCTATCTTTAAAAATAATAATAATTTTTTAGGGTTGACATGTAACAACCCAAGATTTTATGAAAAATATTCTTAATGTCTTGTGTTGTAAGCTACACCAAAAGAAGCTTTCACAACACGCATATTTGACTTGCCTTGCATTACACGCAATCGCAACCTTCCTCGATAGCGTGTGTAGTACGCAATACTGAGTTTCACGAAACAACGATATGCTATTAAAATATTATTAAAACTAGCCGTTATGAATAGTAATAACCACTTTTTAAAATTTTAGAAATTTTAGCTCTCAAAATAAACTTCATTTTTGGATTCGGAGTATCGAATTTAGACTAAGGTGAAATTTTGGTACTTTTTGGATAACTTTCATATACTGATGAATAGTGAAATTTACTAAATTATAATTAAAAACAACTTTTTTAATCAAAATAATTAATAGTGATAAATTCTTAATTTGAGTGGTTTTAAAGTATATTTAGAATATATTTTTACAATTTAATACAATGTTGGTCATTGGATGTAATTTCACATTTAAACCAGACATAAACAAGTGTCAATCTTTTGATAGATATTGTTTCTTAAAAACACGCTATTTGTTTTAACAGCGGGATTTAGTTATAAAATTAATTAATGCAACTTCTATGTTATGAATTTGGTAAAATAGACTTCATTTTTGAATTCGGAATATGAAATATATCTTAGAATGAAATTTTGGCATTGTTCTGAAAAACATCAATTTTTGATGAATAGTGAAACTACTAAGTGGTAGTTAAAAAAATGAATTTTTCATAAAACTGAATTTTACCGCTTCTGTGAATGGAATTTCAAAAATCCGAGAGACACGGTTGATGTCAGTAAGTAAAATGTGGTTCAATGAGATGAAAATAATTTTTGGTGAATAGTAACTTTTTATTTTTTTTACCACGGTTAATAGTAAATAGGGTAACTAAGGGTAAATATGATATTACTATCACCCTAACACATGTCCTAATTCTATTGGATAAGTGTAATTCGACCAAAAACAACCTTATGAATATAATATGACCATTTAGGTCCACTTGGATTAGATTATGACATTTAATATTATATTATTTAATGAATAGTTAAAATAGTTAAAATCAAAGTTTAAAAACTAAAACATTTTTAATATGGGGTTATACATAAGATAAATTCGACTATAAATATTAATTAGAAAGATAAAAAGATTTCCTACATAATTATATTTTATTTATAATTTTTAGACTTTAAATAAATTAATTTATTTATGACACAACGATGATGCAGTAATTACCCTTTTAAGGAAATATTAACATAATTGATGTTATAAATGCTCAAATGAATGTAATTTGAGACTTTTTATGAATTAAAATAATTTTATAGGTTACTATGATATATTAGTGTTGATTTAATCAACTTTTTTCGAAAATATAATTCTGTTATGACTTTCACAAAAATCATATATCAAATAGTGTCAAAATTGACACAAAATAGTTTTTAAATCAAATATTATATTATTAATTGTTATTGTATTCCTAAAAATCTAAGGTTCGGCCAAATGACTTAGATAAGGATATATATATTAATAATAAACAATTTGGGGTTCGTTTGGCATGTTATAGTAAGTTTATTAACCATATAGTGAATGAAAACAAAAAGACATGGTAAAAGTTAAATTATTTAACTTAGAGTTAAATCTAATTGATAAGGTTAAAATAATATCCTAAACTTGTCTAAATTCTATTGGTTGATAGTATTTCGACCCATACCCACTTTAGCTTCGAAATAAGACCCTTTGGAACCATTATAAACCGATTTTGACTTTAATATAAAATAATATTTTGAGATATTCCTAAGGTGCCCCTCTCCTCCCTTATAAAAGGACACCTCCTCCCCCTCCTCCTCACACCAATTTGAGCACTCAAGCTCGGCCAACCCCTGCCAAAATATCTTCTCCACTTCCCTAGAAACATCATAGAGGTTCTGGTCTTCCTCAAAGACCAATTTTAGTGCCCTAAGAGGAGGTCTCAAAGAGGCGCTTCAAAGAAGAGGTAATTACCGTTACAATTCTTTCATCTTTATTTCTTCTTCCACTTCTTCTTCTTAGGTTGTTTCATTATGAAGTAATAACATCAGTATCACTCATATACTGATATGTTATTATAAGTATGAAACAACCCTATTTCACCATCTATCCATCCTACGGAAAAAGAAATCACCGCGCGTGCGTACGTACGGAATACCGTCTCCACGCCGTGGTGTAATCTATTTTCCACCACCACCTTACATGGATGGGTATAATGGTGTAAAGAATAACTATACATAGTTATTACAACATCATATTGATTCTGATATATTGTATAATCCACTCCACTCCAATTCAATATTTATAGAAATGATATCATCGCTCGTGCGTACGTACGGACTACCGTCTCCACGACGCGATGAGATTCATTCTCCATGTTAACCATTTAAGAATGATTATAATGTATATATAATAAATAATAATGAAATATATGACATTATAAAGCTACTGGATTTATGTATATATATACATATGTATGTCATCTACTTACTTCCATTTCAAGACAATAAGGAAAGAAAAACAGCGTTCATGCGTACGTACGGACTACCGTCTCCATGAACGGTGTTTTTCATTTTATTTATCTATCTATTATATATATATATATATATATATATATATAATGAATATATATGATATATAAATCATATTTTTTATTCTGGAAGTAAGTAAATCATGATATATGTAATAATGATGTCAAGAACAACAAGTCAAAACACCTACGATAAATGAAACGATTTTACCCAAAACGCTTCTTTAACATGGAATTTACAAAAGAACGGGTAATATAATGTCATAAGTGAACCATATATGATATCATAACAATGAATATGATTCTGTAATAAGTCAATGACATTATTTAAATCATTATACAGGAGGTTCGGACACATACGAAGCAAATTGGACCTAAGGTAAGGGAAAAATCACAATCTCATTTTTATCCGAGATTGTTTATTCGTAAGAATTTACTGGGGTGTATTTTATCATCCACATACATGTTTCCTCAACATGTAATATTATTTTCATCCACATACAATTGTTTAAAACCTATTTTACCCTTTGGTGAGTTTTTAGTAAAAGATATGAAAGGAATCTTTTATCGTTTTTCATACGAGGTACTTTTTGACTTTTCCGACAAAAGTGCGAAGAATGTTTTTTTTAACTTATACGGCATGAATGGACTTTTAAAACATTATTTCCAAGAAGCTTCCTTTACAAGTTTTCAAGTTTATTTTTAATCAACTTCTTTTATTTTAAAGTTGTATGACATGTTATGAAAGGAAAAATGTTTTTGAAGAAGAAAGGATATTTTCCTCAAGAATGGAGTTCAAGTGTTTTATCAAATTTTTTTTTTCCATCTAAGATAATAAAGGGTTTTGTTTTATCCCTATTATTAAGTTGATTTGTTCATGTTGTGATGGAATTATTTTTATGAATTCCTTTATCTTATATGAATTGATTTATGATGTCATCCCATTTTTGTTACATGTATTATGCGATGATATATGTTTTATGATTATGTGGCACACATAAGAAAGGATTCATTATAAGATGGGTGGGACCTATATCTCCCTCCAATGCATTGGGTAAAGATCTTATATCTCATGAGATAGACAGGGCTGGAACGGTAGGTTATACCGGTTCAGTGAAACAGGACTGAAACGAGGGTTACTCGATTCAGAAAGGGACTTTGTCCACTAAGATAGTCTTGGCAATGAGTCTTGACTAACAAGAAATGATTCTCTATGATTATGTGTGAATGCCACAAAGATTCATGTTTTAGGTTATGATTATTGTGGTTACATTTCACTGCCATGATTTACCCCATGTTATGAAATTATGATCTCTTTTGCAGGTTAAGATTTCCAAAAGTTATGTGCTTATGTATATGATGTGATTGATATTTATTTTGTTTACCCTTACTGAGCATTTGAGCTCACCCTTTTATGTTTTCTTTTCCCCAGGATATAAAGAAAGGTTTTAGGTAAAAAAAAAGGAAGATCTTTATAGGAGATGTTGAAGATCTTTCACCACGATTAGAAGATTACGTTCCGAGTTTCCAAAGACACTAAACTATTACGATCCTTGTGTGTGTGTTTTTTGTTATGTACTAAGTATTCTGCAAAAGTAATGTAATTTCCATGTATGATATGCTTCGGGTCTCTACAGTTGGTATCAGAGGAAAGGTTTAGTCAACCTTTGGAAACTAGGATGCGAAAACGTTAGTGAGATCCCTAGAGATATTTCTAAGGTATGTCTAGGGATGTCTCTAAGGTTAAGTATACGTACAGGTTATAGTCCTAGAATTGCGCTAACGATCTTCGAATTTAACCTAAGATGTTAGATATTGAGGGTACTACCCCTTTATTATGTTGTTTTCCCTAGCATGATTTTTTCCTCACATACTATTCTTTTGGGGTTTTAGACGATGGCTGGAACCCGAAGGAACCGTGTTAATGCGAAATGTGATGGGCAATGCAATGATTGTCCCCCTGAGCAACCAAACGATATGGGAGATGGAATGCAAAATCTTGTAGCCATGCTCACACAACTTTCTCAAGCTATGAATCATGCAGGACTTCCAAACGAGCAAAGGAAGGAGCAACATTCTGTTGAATCCTTCATAAGGCAGCGTCCACCTTCTTTCAGTGGGTCTACTGATCCATTAGTTGCTGAACAATGAATTAGTACTACTGAAAAGATATTTTCAGTTCTTCAATGTTATGAACATGATAAAGTCATCCTAGCAGTGTATCGTTTGGAAGGAGATGCTGATCAATGGTGGAATCTTATTAAGAATACGAGGCAAAGGGATGAAATTGAGTCTATGGAATGGGATGAGTTCAAGAACTTATTTTTCAATAAGTACTTCCCTCGTATTCTCCGAACAAAGATGGAGAAAGAGTTTCTTGAACTGAAGCAAAGGGATGATGAATCTGTTGGTACCTATGAAGCAAATTTTACAAGACTTGCAAGGTACGCTTCTGGTATTATCATCCAACCTGAAAGTAAAGTTGATCGATTTTTCAGTGGCTTAAAACCAAGTCTTCTAAGGGCATTAGCTATAAGAGACTTCAGTAGCTATGAAGAAATTGTGCGTTGTGCTATCAAGGTAGAAATGGAAGTTGGTGTTACATATCCATCTCATGGGTTTGACAAGAAACGAAAGATGGAGTTCAAGGAGAAATCTCAGAATAATGGTGAAAAGAAGATGAATGTTTCCTTATGCACAAAGTGTGGAAAGAAGCATGGTGGAGATTGTCTTAAAGGGACTAGAAAATGTTTTAAGTGTGGAAAAGAAGGTCATCGAGCAGCTGAGTGTCGAAGTAATAGAAAAAGGGATTCTAATGAAGTGAATAAATCAAACACTGCAGAGAACGTACAACCAACACTTCAATGCTTCAAGTGCAAGGAAATGGGGCATTATGCTAATAAATGCCCTAATCCAAGGGTTAGTGATGATCAACATGAGCAACCACTAAAGGCAAAGGACAAAGGGAAGTCACATGCGATCACTATTGGCAATGTTGAATATGACAACGATGTGGTGGTATGATTAAGTGTTTATGTAATGGGATTCCAAAATAATGTTGTATCATGGAATATTGGAATATTTATGTATTGGTCTAATGTGGTATTCAAATTGATTGAGATATTATGCGCATAATGAAGGGAAAACGAGAAAATGAAATGTTTAACAGTATTCATGAGCTCATGATTGATATAAGGACTAAGTGATATCATGGTTTGAGTATATAGAATTTTGAGGATTTCAGTATGTGAAAAGTGTTAACTTTTAACTGCATTCATGTTTTCACTAAGGTTCAATGGGTATTCAAGAGAGTACAAGATTAAGGCCTTTGAATGTTTGGAATGTGACCAACAAGATATATCTTATGATATATGGGGATCAACGATGGTATTAAATCTCTGGTAATCGTTTTCACTATGTTATGAGAATGGACTGCAGTATTATGAGCCTAAAGATTGGAATGGATTATGTTGGACATAAGTTAGTATTGTTTAAGGATAGAAGTTTTTTTCGATATTATTGATGGGATGTTATAGTAATATAGTTTTATAAAAAGGACAACCTGCAGGACGGGCGACAGCCCATCGCTTCGGACAAGGTTGTGGGAATCGAACCCACAACCGAAGTGCGACTGACCTTTATCGCCTACCACTGACCTACAGGAAGTCCCTGTTTAGTAGAAACTAGTTTTATTATATTAATCAGTATGATATGTGATGTATAAGTTCATTTTAGGAACCATATATGATTAATCTCACTATAGATGGACTTATGTATTTTTTGATAACTTTTCTAACCTTTTGTTTGAGACAGATGGAATGACCCATCATTCTATCACATGATCTGCTAACACATCGCGGATGACAAATTCAACTTCATTTCTTTAAGAGATGATGTGGAAATTGTTAAAGGCACGGACAATAGTTGTAATAGCCCGAGATTTTATGAAAAATATTCTTTTTATTTCACTAATGTCTTGTGTTTTACGCTACACCAAAAGGAGCTTGCACAACACGCATCCTTGACTTGCCTTGCATTACACGCAATCGCGACCTTCCTCGATAGCGTGTGTAGTACGCAATACCGATTTTCACTAAACAACGATATGCTATTAAAATATTATTATAACTAGCCGTTATGAATAGTAATAACCACCTTTTAAAATTTTAGAAATTTTAGCTCACAAAATGGACTTCATTTTTGGATTCGGAGTATCGAATTTAGCCTAAGGTGAAATTTTGGTACTTTTCGGATAACTTTCATATTCTGATGAATAGTGAAAATTACTAAATTATAATTAAAAACAACTTTTTTAATCAAAATAATTAATACTGATAAATTATTAATTTGAGTAGTTTTAAAGTATATTTAGAATATCTTTTTACAATTTAATACAATTTTGGTCATTGGATGTAATTTCACATTTAAACCAGACATAAACAAGTGTCAATCTTTTGATAGATATTGTTTCTTAAAAACACGCTATTTGTTTTAACAGCGAGATTTAATTATGAAATTAATTAATGCAACTTCTATGTTATAAATTTGGTAAAATAGACTTCATTTTTGAATTCGGAATATGAAATATAGCTTAGGATGAAATTTTGGCATTTTTCTGAAAACCTTCAATTTTTGATGAATAGTGAAACTACTAAGTGGTAGTTAAAAAACTGAATTTTTCATAAAACTTAATTTTACCGCTTCTGTGAATGGAATTTCAAAAATCCGAGAGACACGGTTGATGTCAGTAAGTAAAATGTGGTTCAATGAGATGAAAATAATTTTTGGTGAATAGTAACTTTTTACTTTTTTTTCCACGGTTAATAGTAAATAGGGTAACTAAGGGTAAATATGATATTACTATTACCCTAACACATGTCCTAATTCTATTGGATAAGTGTAATTCGACCAAAAACAACCTTATGAATATAATATGACCATTTAGGTCCACTTGGATTAGATTATGACATTTAATATTATTTTATTTAATGAATAGTTAAAATAGTTAAAATCAAAGTTTAATAACTAAAACATTATTAATATGGGGTTATACATAAGATAAATTCGACTATAAATATTCATTAGAAATCTAAAAAGATTTCCTACATAATGATAGTTTATTTATAATTTTTAGACTTTAAATAAATTAATTTATTTATGACACAACGATGATGCAGTAATTACTCTTTTAAGGAAATGTTAACATAATTGATGTTATAAATGCTCAAATAAATGTAATTTGAGACTTTTTATGAATTCCACTAATTTTCTAGGTTACTATGATATATTGGTGTTGATTTAATCAACTTGTTTCGAACATATAATTCTGTTATGACTTTCACAAAAATCATATATCAAATAGTGTCAAAATTGACACAAAATAGTTTTTAAATCAAATATTATATTATTAATTGTTATTGTATTCCTAAAAATCTAAGGTTCGGCCAAATGACTTAGATAAGGATATATATTTTAATAATAAACAATTTGGGGTTCCTTTGGCATGTTATAGTAAGTGTATTAACCATATAGTGAAAGAAAACAAAAAGACACGGTAAAAGTAAAATTATTTAACTTAGAGTTAAATCTAATTGATAAGGTTAAAATAATACCCTAAACTTGTCTAAATCTTATTGGTTGATTGGATTTCGACCCATCCCCACTTTAGCTTCGAAATAAGACCATTTGAAACCATTATAAACCGATTTTGACTTTAATATAAAATAATATTTTGAGATATTCCTAAGGTGCCCCTCTCCTCCCCTATAAAAGGACACCTCCTCCCCCTCCTCCTCACACCAATTTGAGCACTCAAGCTCGGCCAACCCCTGCCAAAATCTCTTCTCCACTTCCCTAGCAACATCCTAGAGGTTCTGGTCTTCCTCAAAGACCAATTTTAGTGCCCTAAGAGGAGGTCTCAAAGAGGCACTTCAAAGAAGAGGTAATTACCGTTACCAATTCTTTCATCTTTATTTCTTCTTCCACTTCTTCTTCTTAGGTTGTTTCATTATAAAGTAATAACATCAGTATCACTCATATACTGATATGTTATTATAATTATGAAACAACCCTATTTCACCATCTATCCATCCTACGGAAAAAGAAATCACCGCGCGTGCGTACGTACGGAATACCGTCTCCACGCCGTGGTGTAATCTATTTTCCACCACCACCTTACATGGATGGGTATAATGGTGTAAAGAATAACTATACATAGTTATTACAACATCATATTGATTCTGATATATTGTATAATCCACTCCAATTCAATATTTATAGAAATGATATCATCGCTCGTGCGTACGTACGGACTACCGTCTCCACGACGCGATGAGATTCATTCTCCATGTTAACCATTTAAGAATGATTATAAAGTATATATAAGAAATAATAATGAAATATATGACATTATAAAGCTACTGTATTTATGTATATATATATATGTATGTCATCTACTTACTTCCATTTCAAGACAATAAGGAAAGGAAAACAGCGTTCATGCGTACGTACGGACTACCGTCTCCATGAACGGTGTTTTTCATTTTATTTATCTACCTATTATATATATATATATACTGAATATATATTATATATAAATCATATTTTATATTCTGGAAGTAAGTAAATCATGATATAAGTAATAATGATGTCATGAACAACAAGTCAAAACACCTACGATAAATGAAACGATTTTACCCAAAACGCTTCTTTAACATGGAATTTACAAAAGAACGGGTAATATAATGTCATAAGTGAACCATATATGATATCATAACAATGAATATTATTCTTTAATAAGTCAATAACATGATTTAAATCATTATACAGGAGGTTTGGACACTTACAAAGCAAGTCGGACCTAAGGTAAGGGAAATATCACAATCTCATTTTTATCCGAGATTGTTTATTCATAAGTATTTACTGGGGTGTATTTTATCATCCACATCCATGTTTCATCAATATGTAATATTATTTCCATCCACCTACAATTGTTTAAATCCATTTTTACTCTTCGGTGAGTTTTTAGTAATATGTATGAAAGTAATCTTTTGTCGTTTTTCGTACGAGGTACTTTTTGACTTTTCCGACAAAAGTACGAAGAATGTTTTTTTTAACTTATATGGCATGAATGGATTTTTAAAAAATTATTTCCAAGAAGCTTCCTTTACAAGTTTTCAAGTTTATTTTTAATCAACTTCTTTTATTTTGAAGTTGTATGACATGTTATGAAAGGAAAAATGTTTTTGAAGAAGAAAGGATATTTTCCTCAAGAATGGAGTTCAAGTGTTTTATCAAAATTATTTTCCATCTAAGATAATAAAGGGTTCTGTTTTTATCCCTATTATTACATTGGTTTGATTATGTATGAATTGTTTAATGATTTCATGATGTTTAAGAATCCCATTTTTATTACATGGGTTACGCTATGATGTATGGTTTATGATTATGTGGCACACATAAGAAAGGATTCATTATAAGATGGGTGGGACCTATATCTCCCTCCAATGCATTGGGTAAAGATTTTATATCTCATGAGATAGACAGGGCTGGAACGGTAGGTTATACCGGTTCAGTGAAACATGACTGAAACGAGGGTTACTCGATTCAGAAAGGGACTTTGTCCACTAAGATAGTCTTGGCAATGAGTCATGACTAACAAGAAATGATTTTCCATGATTATGTGTGCATGCCACAAAGTTTCAAGTTTCATGTTATGATTATGGGGATCTCATTTTCACTTCTATGATTTGTTCCATGTTAAGATATTATGATCTCTTTTGCAGGTTATGATTTTCAAAAAGATATGATATGATTTTTATTTCTTTTGTATACCCTTACTGAGCATTTGAGCTCACCCTTTTATGTTTTCTTTTCCCCAGGATATAAAGAAAGGTTTTAGGTAAAAAAAAGGGGAAGATCTTTATGGGAGATATAGAAGATCTTTCACCACGATTAGAAGATTACGTTCCGAGTTTCCAAAGACACTAAACTATTACGATCCTTGTGTGTGTGTTTTTGTTATGTAACAAGTATTCCGCAAAAGTAATGTAATATCCATGTACGTCAAGCTTCGGGTCTCTACAGTTGGTATCAGAGGAAAAGTTTAGTCAACCTTTGGAAACTAGGATGCGAGAACTTTAGTGAGATCCCTAGAGATATTTCTAAGGTATGACTAGGGATGTCCCTATGGTTAAGTATACGTATAGGTTATAGTACTAGAATTACGCTAACGATCATAGAATTAAACCTAAGATGTTAGATATTGAAGGTACTCCCCCTTTATTATGTTATTTTCCCTAGCATGATTTTTGCCTCTCACACTATTCTTTTTGGGTTTTAGACGATGGCTGGAACCCGAAGGAACCGTGTTGATCAATGCAATGGACAATGCAATGATTGCCCTCCTGAACAAACAAATGTTATGGGAGATGGAGTGCAAAATCTTATTGCTATACTTACACAAGCTATGAATCATTCTGGACTTCCAAATGAGCAGAGAAGGGAACAATATTCTATTGAGTCCTTCATGAGGCAACGTCCACCTTCTTTCAGTGGGTCTTCTGATCCACTTGTTGCTGAACAATGGATCAGTACCACTGAAAAGATATTTTCAGTTCTTCAATGTTCTGAACATGATAAAGTCATCTTAGCAGTATATCGTTTGGAAGGTGAAGCTGATCAATGGTGGAATCTTATCAAGAATACAAGGCAAAGAGATGAAATTGAGTCCATGGAATGGGACGAGTTCAAGAACTTATTTTTCAATAAGTACTTCCCTCGTATTCTTTGAACCAAGATGGATAAGGAGTTTCTTGAACTAAAGCAAAAGGATGATGAATCTGTTGGTATATACGAAGCGAATTTTACAAGACTTGCAAGGTATGCATCTGGCATTATCATCCAACCTGAAAGTAAAGTTGATCGATTTTTCAGTGGCTTAAAACCAAGTCTTCGAAGGGCATTAGCTATAAGAGACTTCAGTAGCTATGAAGAAATTGTGCGTTGTGCTATCAAGGTAGAAATGGAAGTTGGTGTTACATATCCATCTCATGGTTTTGACAAGAAACGAAAGATGGAGTTCAAGGAGAAATCTCAGAATAATGGTGAAAAGAAGATGAATGTTTCCTTATGCTCAATGTGTGGAAAGAAGCATGGTGGAGATTGTCTTAAAGGGACTAGAAAATGTTTTAAGTGTGGAAAAGAAGGTCATCGAGAAGCTGAGTGTCGAAGTAACGGAAAAAGGGTTTCTAGTGATGTGAATAAAGAAAACACTGCAGAGAACGCACCACCAACACTTCAATGCTTCAAGTGCAAGGAAATGGGGCATTATGCTAATAAATGCCCTAATCCAAGGGTTAGTGATGATCAACATGAGCAACCACTGAAGGCAATGGACAAAGGGAAGTCACATGCGATCACTATTGGCAATGTTGAATATGACAACGATGTGGTGGAATGATTAAGTGTTTATGTAATGGGATTCCAAAATAATGTTGTATCATTGAGTATTGCAATATTTATTGATGTGGTATTCAAAGTGATTGAGATTTTTTTTGGAAATAAGATGATATGCGCATAATGAAGGGAAAACAAGAAAATGAAATGTTTAATAGTATTCATGAGCTCATGATTGATATAAGGACTAAGTGATATCATGGTTTGAGTATATAGAATTTTGAGGATTTTGGTATGTGGAAAGTGTTAACGTTTAACTGCATTCATGTTTTCACTAAGGTTCAATGGGTATTCAAGAGAGTACAAGATTAAGGCCTTTGAATGTTTGGAATGTGACCAACAAGATATATCTTATGATATATGGGGATCAACGATGGTTTTAAATCTCTGGTAATCATTTTCACTATGTTATGAGAGTGGACTGCAGTATTATGGATAAGCCTAAAGATTGGAATGGATTATGTTGGACATAAGTTAGTATTGTTTAAGGATAGAAGTTTTCTCGATATTATGGGATGTTATAGTAATATAGTTTTAGAAAAAAAGACAACCTGCAGGACGGGAGACAGCCCATCGCTTCGGACAAGGCTGTGGGAATCGAACCCCCAACCGAAGTGCGACTGGCCTTTATCGCCTACCACTGGCCTACAGGAAGTCCCTGTTTAGTAGAAACTAGTTTTATTATATTAAGCAGTATGATATATGATATATAAGTCCATTTTAGGAACCATATATGATTAATACCACTATAGATCGACTTATGTATATAAATTTTGCTAACCTTTTGAGACAGATGGAATGACCCGTCATTCTATCACATGATCTGCTAACACTTCACGAATAACAAATTAAACTTCATTTATTTAAGAGATGAAGTTGAAATTGTTAAAGGCATGAACAACAGTGAGGTTGTACCAACATAAAGTAAGTATTTATTCTAATTCAAATTCTTTAACTTTAGGGAAACGATCTTGAAAACCAAAAATGTTGTCCTAGTGATCTTATATCTGATGAATCAGATGGTACCTTAGATCGTCACAAATTTATGGCTTTGTGATTACTGGCTTTTCCATAGCCATGTTCTCTACCACTCTCCATCAGAACATGATGGTTAGATTTCTCTTCCATATCCATATTTTTACCTATGTGGAAACCCAACGATTAGTTTATTTGGGTAATCGTTACATTTCATACTTTAGTTTTTTAAAGCCAAGTTTTGGTATTCCTTTTTATGATGTGGGTTTCTATTAAAGAAACTTTCGAATAGTAAACCATTTATAACCCCGAAGAATTTCGAGGGCGAAATTCATTTTAAGGGGGGTAGAATGTAATAGCCCGATATTTTATGAAAAATATTCTTTTTATTTCACTAATGTCTTGTGTTTTACGCTACACCAAAAGGAGCTTGCACAACACGCATCCTTGACTTGCCTTGCATTACACGCAATCGCGACCTTCCTCGATAGCGTGTGTAGTACGCAATACCGATTTTCCCTAAACAACGATATGCTATTAAAATATTATTATAACTAGCCGTTATGAATAGTAATAACCACCTTTTAAAATTTTAGAAATTTTAGCTCGCAAAATGGACTTCATTTTTGGATTTGGAGTATCGAATTTAGCCTAAGGTGAAATTTTGGTACTTTTCGGATAACTTTCATATTCTGATGAATAGTGAAAATTACTAAATTATAATTAAAAACAACTTTTTTAATCAAAATAATTAATACTGATAAATTATTAATTTGAGTAGTTTTAAAGTATATTTAGAATATCTTTTTACAATTTAATACAATTTTGGTCATTGGATGTAATTTCACATTTAAACCAGACATAAACAAGTGTCAATCTTTTGATAGATATTGTTTCTTAAAAACACGCTATTTGTTTTAACAGCGAGATTTAATTATGAAATTAATTAATGCAACTTCTATGTTATGAATTTGGTAAAATAGACTTCATTTTTGAATTCGGAATATGAAATATAGCTTAGGATGAAATTTTGGCATTTTTCTGAAAACCTTCAATTTTTGATGAATAGTGAAACTACTAAGTGGTAGTTAAAAAACTGAATTTTTCATAAAACTTAATTTTACCGCTTCTGTGAATGGAATTTCAAAAATCTGAGAGACACGGTTGATGTCAGTAAGTAAAATGTGGTTCAATGAGATGAAAATAATTTTTGGTGAATAGCAACTTTTTACTTTTTTTTACCACGGTTAATAGTAAATAGGGTAACTAAGGGTAAATATGATATTACTATTACCCTAACACATGTCCTAATTCTATTGGATAAGTGTAATTCGACCAAAAACAACCTTATGAATATAATATGACCATTTAGGTCCACTTGGATTAGATTATGACATTTAATATTATTTTATTTAATGAATAGTTAAAATAGTTAAAATCAAAGTTTAATAACTAAAACATTATTAATATGGGGTTATACATAAGATAAATTCGACTATAAATATTCATTAGAAAGCTAAAACGATTTCCTACATAATGATATTTTATTTATAATTTTTAGACTTTAAATAAATTAATTTATTTATGACACAACGATGATGCAGTAATTACTCTTTTAAGGAAATGTTAACATAATTGATGTTATAAATGCTCAAATAAATGTAATTTGAGACTTTTTATGAATTCCACTAATTTTCTAGATTACTATGATATATTGGTGTTGATGTAATCAAATTGTTTCGAACATATAATTCTGTTATGACTTTCAAAAAAATCATATATCAAATAGTGTCAAAATTGACACAAAATAGTTTTTAAATAAAATATTATATTATTAATTGTTATTGTATTCCTAAAAATCTAAGGTTCGGCCAAATGACTTAGATAAGTATATATATTTTAATAATAAACAATTTGGGGTTCGTTTGGCATGTTATAGTAAGTGTATTAACCATATAGTGAAAGAAAACAAAAAGACACGGTAAAAGTAAAATTATTTAACTTAGAGTTAAATCTAATTGATAAGGTTAAAATAATACCCTAAACTTTTCTAAATCTTATTGGTTGATAGGATTTCGACCCATCCCCACTTTAGCTTCGAAATAAGACCATTTGGAACCATTATAAACCGATTTTGACTTTAATATAAAATAATATTTTGAGATATTCCTAAGGTGCCCCTCTCCTCCCCTATAAAAGGACACCTCCTCCCCCTCCTCCTCACACCAATTTGAGAACTCAAGCTCGGCCAAACCCTGCAAAAATCTATTCTCCACTTCCCTAGCAACATCCTAGAGGTTCTGGTCTTCCTCAAAGACCAATTTTAGTGCCCTAAGAGGAGGTCTCAAAGAGGCACTTCAAAGAAGAGGTAATTACCGTTACCAATTCTTTCATCTTTATTTCTTCTTCCACTTCTTCTTCTTAGGTTGTTTCATTATGAAGTAATAACATCAGTATCACTCATATACTGATATGTTATTATAAGTATGAAACAACCCTATTTCACCATCTATCCATCCTACGGAAAAAGAAATCACCGCGCGTGCGTACGTACGGAATATCGTCTCCACGCCGTGGTGTAATCTATTTTCCACCACCACCTTACATGGATGGGTATAATGGTGTAAAGAATAACTATACATAGTTATTACAACATCATATTGATTCTGATATATTGTATAATCCACTCCAATTCAATATTTATAGAAATGATATCATCGCTCGTGCGTACGTACGGACTACCGTCTCCCCGACGCGATGAGATTCATTCTCCATGTTAACCATTTAAGAATGATTATAAAGTATATATAAGAAATAATAATGAAATATATGACATTATAAAGCTACTGGATTTATGTATATATATATATATATGTATGTCATCTACTTACTTCCATTTCAAGACAATAAGGAAAGGAAAACAGCGTTCATGCGTACGTACGGACTACCGTCTCCATGAACGGTGTTTTTCATTTTATTTATCTACCTATTATATATATATATATACTGAATATATATGATATATAAATCATATTTTATATTCTGGAAGTAAGTAAATCATGATATAAGTAATAATGATGTCATGAACAACAAGTCAAAACACCTACGATAAATGAAACGATTTTACCCAAAACGCTTCTTTAACATGGAATTTACAAAAGAACGGGTAATATAATGTCATAAGTGAACCATATATGATATCATAACAATGAATATGATTCTGTAATAAGTCAATAACATGATTTAAATCATTATACAGGAGGTTTGGACACTTACAAAGCAAGTCGGACCTAAGGTAAGGGAAATATCACAATCTCATTTTTATCCGAGATTGTTTATTCGTAAGTATTTACTGGGGTGTATTTTATCATCCACATCCATGTTTCATCAATATGTAATATTATTTCCATCCACCTACAATTTTTTAAATCCATTTTTACTCTTCGGTGAGTTTTTAGTAATATGTATGAAAGGAATCTTTTGTCGTTTTTTCGTACGAGGTACTTTTTGACTTTTCCGACAAAAGTACGAAGAATGTTTTTTTTAACTTATATGGCATGAATGGATTTTTAAAACATTATTTCCAAGAAGCTTCCTTTACAAGTTTTCAAGTTTATTTTTAATCAACTTATTTTATTTTGAAGTTGTATGACATGTTATGAAAGGAAAAATGTTTTTGAAGAAGAAAGGATATTTTCCTCAAGAATGGAGTTCAAGTGTTTTATCAAAATTATTTTCCATCTAAGATAATAAAGGGTTCTGTTTTTATCCCTATTATTACATTGGTTTGATTATGTATGAATTGTTTAATGATGTCATGATGTTTAAGAATCTCATTTTTATTACATGGGTTACGCTATGATGTATGGTTTATGATTATGTGGCACACATAAGAAAGGATTCATTATAAGATGGGTGGGACCTATATCTCCCTCCAATGCATTGGGTAAAGATTTTATATCTCATGAGATAGACAGGGCTGGAACGGTAGGTTATACCGGTTCAGTGAAACAGGACTGAAACGAGGGTTACTCGATTCAGAAAGGGACTTTGTCCACTAAGATAGTCTTGGCAATGAGTCATGACTAACAAGAAATGATTTTCCATGATTATGTGTGCATGCCACAAAGTTTCAAGTTTCATGTTATGATTATGGGGATCTCATTTTCACTTCTATGATTTGTTCCATGTTAAGATATTATGATCTCTTTTGCAGGTTATGATTTTCAAAAAGATATGATATGATTTTTATTTCTTTTGTATACCCTTACTGAGCATTTGAGCTCACCCTTTTATGTTTTCTTTTCCCCAGGATATAAAGAAAGGTTTTAGGTAAAAAAAAAGGGGAAGATCTTTATAGGAGATATAGAAGATCTTTCACCACGATTAGAAGATTACGTTCCGAGTTTCCAAAGACACTAAACTATTACGATCCTTGTGTGTGTGTTTTTGTTATGTAACAAGTATTCCGCAAAAGTAATGTAATATCCATGTACGTCAAGCTTCGGGTCTCTACAATAGTGAGATTGTACCAAAATAAAGTAAGTATTTATTCTAATTCAAATTTTCAACTTTAGGGAAATGATCTTGAAAACCAAAAATGTTGTCCTAGTGATCTTATACCTGATGAATCAGATGGTAACTTATATCATCACAAATATATGGATTTGAGATTACTGGCTTTTCCATAGCCATGTTCTCTACCACTCTCCATCAGAACATGATGGTTAGATTTCTCTTCCATATCCATATTTTCACCTATGTGGAAACCCAGTGATTAGTTTATTTTGGTAACCGTTAAGTTTCATACTTTTGTTTTAAAATATTGGTTTTGGTATTCCTTTTTACGATGTGGGTTTCTATTAAAGAAACTTTCGAATAGTAAACCATTTATATCCCCGACGAATTTCGAGGGCGAAATTCATTTTAAGGGGGGTAGAATGTAACAACCCAAGATTTTATGAAAAATATTCTTAATGTCTTGTGTTGTAAGCTACACCAAAAGAATCTTGCACAACACGCATATTTGACTTGCCTTGCATTACACGCAATCGCAACCTTCCTCGATAGCGTGTGTAGTACGCAATACTGAGTTTCACGAAACAACGATATGCTATTAAAATATTATTAAAACTAGCCGTTATGAATAGTAATAACCACTTTTTAAAATTTTAGAAATTTTAGCTCTCAAAATAAACTTCATTTTTGGATTCGGAGTATCGAATTTAGACTAAGGTGAAATTTTGGTACTTTTCGGATAACTTTCATATAGTGATGAATAGTGAAATTTACTAAATTATAATTAAAAACAACTTTTTTAATCAAAATAATTAATAGTGATAAATTCTTAATTTGAGTGGTTTTAAAGTATATTTAGAATATATTTTTACAATTTAATACAATGTTGGTCATTGGATGTAATTTCACATTTAAACCAGACATAAACAAGTGTCAATCTTTTGATAGATATTGTTTCTTAAAAACACGCTATTTGTTTTAACAGCGGGATTTAATTATAAAATTAATTAATGCAACTTCTATGTTATGAATTTGGTAAAATAGACTTCATTTTTGAATTCGGAATATAAAATATATCTTAGAATGAAATTTTGGCATTGTTCTGAAAAACATCAATTTTTGATGAATAGTGAAACTACTAAGTGGTAGTTAAAAAACTGAATTTTTCATAAAACTTAATTTTACCGCTTCTGTGAATGGAATTTCAAAAATCCGAGAGACACGGTTGATGTCAGTAAGTAAAATGTGGTTCAATGAGATGAAAATAATTTTTGGTGAATAGTAACTTTTTATTTTTTTTACCACGGTTAATAGTAAATAGGGTAACTAAGGGTAAATATGATATTACTATTACCCTAACACATGTCCTAATTCTATTGGATAAGTGTAATTCGACCAAAAACAACCTTATGAATATAATATGACCATTTAGGTCCACTTGGATTAGATTATGACATTTAATATTATATTATTTAATGAATAGTTAAAATAGTTAAAATCAAAGTTTAAAAACTAAAACATTTTTAATATGGGGTTATACATAAGATAAATTCGACTATAAATATTCATTAGAAATCTAAAAAGATTTCCTACATAATTATATTTTATTTATAATTTTTAGACTTTAAATAAATTAATTTATTTATGACACAACGATGATGCAGTAATTACCCTTTTAAGGAAATATTAACATAATTGATGTTATAAATGCTCAAATGAATGTAATTTGAGACTTTTTATGAATTAAACTAATTTTCTAGGTTAATATGATATATTAGTGTTGATTTAATCAACTTGGTTCGAAAATATAATTCTGTTATGACTTTCACAAAAATCATATATCAAATAGTGTCAAAATTGACACAAAATAGTTTTTAAATCCAATATTATATTATTAATTGTTATTGTATTCCTAAAAATCTAAGGTTCGGCCAAATGACTTAGATAAGGATATATATATTAATAATAAACAATTTGGGGTTCGTTTGGCATGTAATAGTAAGTTTATTAACCATATAGTGAATGAAAACAAAAAGACATGGTAAAAGTTAAATTATTTAACTTAGAGTTAAATCTAATTGATAAGGTTAAAATAATATCCTAAACTTGTATAAATTCTATTGGTTGATATTATTTCGTCCCATCCCCACTTTAGCTTCTAAATAAGACCCTTTGGAACTATTATAAACCGATTTTGACTTTAATATAAAATAATATTTTGAGATATTCCTAAGGTGCCCCTCTCCTCCCTTATAAAAGGACACCTCCTCCCCCTCCTCCTCACACCAATTTGAGCACTCAAGCTCGGCCAACCCCTGCCAAAATCTCTTCTCCACTTCCCTAGCAACATCATAGAGGTTCTGGTCTTCCTCAAAGACCAATTTTAGTGCCCTAAGAGGAGGTCTCAAAGAGGCGCTTCAAAGAAGAGGTAATTACCGTTACCAATTCTTTCATCTTTATTTATTCTTCCACTTCTTCTTCTTAGGTTGTTTCATTATGAAGTAATAACATCAGTATCACTCATATACTGATATGTTATTATAAGTATGAAACAACCCTATTTCACCATCTATCCATCCTATGGAAAAAGAAATCACCGCGCGTGCGTACGTACGGAATACCGTCTCCACGCCGTGGTGTAATCTATTTTCCACCACCACCTTACATGGATGGGTATAATGGTGTAAAGAATAACTATACATAGTTATTAAAACATCATATTGATTCTGATATATTGTATAATCCACTCCAATTCAATTCAATATTTATAGAAATGATATCATCGCTCGTGCGTACGTACGGACTACCGTCTCCACGACGCGATGAGATTCATTCTCCATGTTAACCATTTAAGAATGATTATAATGTATATATAAGAAATAATAATGAAATATATGACATTATAAAGCTACTGGATTTATGTATATATATACATATGTATGTCATCTACTTACTTCCATTTCAAGACAATAAGGAAAGAAAAACAGCGTTCATGCGTACGTACGGACTACCGTCTCCATGAACGGTGTTTTTCATTTTATTTATCTATCTTTTATATATATATATATACTGAATATATATGATATATAAATCATATTTTTTATTCTGGAAGTAAGTAAATCATGATATATGTAATAATGATGTCAAGAACAACAAGTCAAAACACCTACGATAAATGAAACGATTTTACCCAAAACGCTTCTTTAACATGGAATTTACAAAAGAACGGGTAATATAATGTCATAAGTGAACCATATATGATATCATAACAATGAATATGATTCTTTAATAAGTCAATGACATTATTTAAATCAT
Source organism: Viscum album (assembly GCA_963277665.1). Classification (NCBI taxonomy): domain Eukaryota; kingdom Viridiplantae; phylum Streptophyta; class Magnoliopsida; order Santalales; family Viscaceae; genus Viscum; species Viscum album. The sequence goes on from OY728158.1 coordinate 441,875,803, forward strand.
TATACAGGAGGTTCGGACACATACGAAGCAAATTGGACCTAAGGTAAGGGAAATATCACAATCTAATTTTTATCCGAGATTGTTTATTCGTAAGAATTTACTGGGGTGTATTTTATCATCCACATCCATGTTTCCTCAACATGTAATATTATTTTCATCCACCTACAATTGTTTAAAACCTATTTTACCCTTTGGTGAGTTTTTAGTAAAAGATATGAAAGGAATCTTTTATCGTTTTTCATACGAGGTACTTTTTGACTTTTCCGACAAAAGTGCGAAGAATGTTTTTTTTAACTTATACGGCATGAATGGACTTTTAAAACATTATTTCCAAGAAGCTTACTTTACAAGTTTTCAAGTTTATTTTTAATCAACTTCTTTTATTTTAAAGTTGTATGACATGTTATGAAAGGAAAAATGTTTTTGAAGAAGAAAGGATATTTTCCTCAAGAATGGAGTTCAAGTGTTTTATCAATTTTTTTCCATATAAGATAATAAAGGGTTCTGTTTTATCCCTATTATTAAGTTGATTTGTTCATGTTGTGATGGAATTATTTTTATGAATTCCTTTATCTTATATGAATTGATTTATGATGTCATCCCATTTTTGTTACATGTGTTATGCGATGATGTATGTTTTATGATTATGTGGCACACATAAGAAAGGATTCATTATAAGATGGGTGGGACCTATATCTCCCTCCAATGCATTGGGTAAAGATCTTATATCTCATGAGATAGACAGGGCTGGAACGGTAGGTTATACCGGTTCAGTGAAACAGGACTGAAACGAGGGTTACTCGATTCAGAAAGGGACTTTGTCCACTAAGATAGTCTTGGAAATGAGTCTTGACTAACAAGAAATGATTCTCTATGATTATGTGTGAATGCCACAAAGATTCATGTTTTAGGTTATGATTATTGTGGTTACATTTCACTGCCATGATTTACCCCATGTTATGAAATTATGATCTCTTTTGCAGGTTAAGATTTCCAAAAGTTATGTGCTTATGTATATGATGTGATTGATATTTATTTTGTTTACCCTTACTGAGCATTTGAGCTCACCCTTTTATGTTTTCTTTTCCCCAGGATATAAAGAAAGGTTTTAGGTAAAAAAAAAGGAAGAACTTTATAGGAGATGTTGAAGATCTTTCACCACGATTAGAAGATTACGTTCCGAGTTTCCAAAGACACTAAACTATTACGATCCTTGTGTGTGTGTTTTTTGTTATGTACTAAGTATTCCGAAAAAGTAATGTAATGTCCATGTATGATAAGATTCGGGTCTCTACATGACAAGAGAATGTTCCTTCCATAGGCATAGGTTCATCGTACCTCATACTATCTGCTAAAAGCCCTAAAAATATTATAAAATATATCAGTAACATTAAATGACACAAATATTACTATTAAAAATAATATTAATAAATGAATATTTAAACAGTCTATTGGTGACTCATCTGTTAGTGTCTCCTTCTGTCGATGACACAACCCATCGGTATGTCATTCTATCAGTCTTTCCATACACCGGTGACTCATTACATCGGTGAATTGTCTCAATGGTTGGTCCTTCCTTCTATCATTGAGATAATTGATCTATCAGTGACTCATTTCAACTAACAGTAAAACCTTGTGTCGGTAGCACCATGCAATAATAGGTCACTTAGACTAACAGTAGGTTGTCTGTGTCCGTGATTCATATGAAATGTTGTGTTATCTACGTCAGTGAGTCATATAAAACAGTGAGTCCTTACGTCAGTGAGTCCTTCTGTTAGTGAGTCCTTCCAACAGTATCATCTTCACATACTTAGAACACATGCCTGTTTGAATTGTCTCTTAGGGAGTCATATGTTTGTCGGTGGTCATTTGTTTTTCAGTGTCAGTGACACATACTTAGATAATTTTCGATGTTCTATCTATCTCATAGTTTAGAAACGTTAGAGAGTGTTAATACCCATAATTACACATATATAGTAAGTTGTAATCTTGTTTAGACTTAAAAACCCATAAATAGTTATATGATTGAAATGATCTGGTATACCAGATAATGTTTTGACATAATTTAGGATCTAACATGAGGTAAAATAAATGTTAATATATAACATGATTTTTGATAATTAAAATCATTATAGTCAGAGATAGTGGCCAAAAATATCTATGGGACAACATAATTCTTATAAATTATAAATCATTCCATTACATTCTATATATGATTACATAAGATTTTGTTTCCATATATTGTGACCTCAGTTTCTAATTAAAGTTATTATCTTGAGTTTAGTTGTTAAATATACTATATACATAATAAGTTTTAGAGTTATGATGAATTTTATTCTTTTTTAGTAATTTATCCTCAAGGAGTGGGAATTTTGGCAGGACTTTGCATTGGACAAGAGGTATAATCCATGTTCTAAAAAGGTGATTTTTGACTATATTTTACTTTAATCATACTCATGTTACAATTTTAAAATTCATATAATTATATAAATTACAAAAAAGTTCATATAACTCATATAAAATATAATTTTAACATACACCCCCACACACAGATATATATATTACAACTTAAAATATTAATATTCACTATATATTACAAATATACACATGAGGCCAATAAAGGTTTAGTGTCTTTGGTGACTAGATACACAATATTCTTATTTCATTAAGGATATTCAATATCTCTTACAAATATCTTCCCACATAGTAATCTTCCTAGACATATTCTACATAAAACCCTTCTTCATAACCCAGGGAAAGGAAAAATAAGAAAGGGTGGGCTTATATGCTTAGTGATGGTAAATAAGGGAGATATTAATGAATAATTAATAATAAAACGATTATAAGGTTATGATAACATTAGAATAACATTTTAAAACCATACCTAGTATATCATATATCATTATCCTAAATCATTTTATAAAGATTGGTTATTCATAAGAGATAAATCTTAAAGGAATCAATGAACATAATCCATGAGAGTATAACATTGGAATAAGAAAAAATTATATGGAATACACATAAGAATATAAAACCATTTAATTAGTAAAGTATCACTTCAAAAACCATCATAGTGGATTGGGTTCACTCTACATTCCATCATATCCTTATTCTAGGTTCACTCCCAAGACTATCATAATGGACATAGTCCCTTACTAAACTATGCTAACTCCCTATTCTAGTCCTTAATACCTCATAAGAAATCCCTATTTAACCAATTCATTGGAGGGATATATAATTCTGTAACTACCCTTAAAATAATCATAATCTACTCATATGTGTCCCAAAAGATCATAAAAATTCATCTTATATCATAACCCATGTATATGAAATCGGTTTCATAAACATTTCAGTATTTAATCCCTGTATAACCCAATGAAAATTAATGGATTTAATAAAAATACTATCATCATAATCAAAACCATTAAGATAAATAATAAGGATGGTATCCTTGGATAATATCCGCAGTAAAATATAAGCAATATTAATGGATATTATCATGAATGGAAATGACTTTAAAATATCACTTTAAATATTTATTGGTCAAAGCACCTTTTTATTTTTGAATCAGTTCTTTAAAATATGAAAATTTCCCAATATTATGGAAAATATTTTCTTTAAAAATAACCAAGGAAACTTTTGAAGTAATATTGAAAGTATTGATTTTTCATGCTGGTAGGAAATTCTATTCATGTAGTGTATGTTAAAACAATGATTCCTTTCACATTTTTAGTAAAAGTCAAAAGTACCTCATTAGAAAAATAAAAAGAAATTTCCTTTGAAACCATTTTAAAAAAAGTTGACCATTGGTAAAATTTAATTTAAACAATCATAGGATAATAGTAAAAATATTCATGAAATAATTTTTAGATAACATAGACATAAAATAAAAATTATTTTTTACTGAAGAGAGAAATAAATTTGGATTTCCTTAAAAATATAATTTCCATCTCATGAAAACATAAATAGTGGAAAATGTAAGGAAAACATGTAATCACCTTAAATAAACCAAATAGAATAAAATCCATTAATTTATTGATATATAGATCATTAAATTTCATCACCAAAAACTGAGTCATAGACAATCATGATAAACAATGATATTATAACCTAAATCCCTTACCTATTTGGAATCTTTTGAATCGTAATTCACATGAAAGAAATAAATTAAATGAAACTTTAAATACAATAAATATAAATGGATTCTTGATATATCATATCATATGTGATTTATATACATCATATGAAATAAATATATGGTGAATATGGAATATGTATCACAGAAACAAATGTGAAATGAGAAACCATAATCTCAAGTTAAACATGTTTCAAAATATATATAACCTCTCGTATAATAAATTTAAATTTATTAAAATTATTTTATATAACTATTTATGTAATTATAATATCATATATAATCCTATTATAACATTTCAATACCCATTAATAATAACTCATTATTTAAATCATCATTTTTACTATTAATAGTTTCATTTTACATGGATGTTTCTGTTTGGAAGTTATGATCTTTGTAATTTTATCAAGGTTCCATCATCTCTAGAGTGGTATTCATGATACATATATCGTATATGTTCATTATATACAAGTAAGGGCCCATATCTGTCTATTCCAAACCATTGCATGTTTTTGAAGCTTTTGGTGCTTGGAGGAGTCCTATAAAGGTTCTGCAGGTGTTTTTATGCTTAAATATAGAATCAGGAAGAGTTTTAAGTCGTGAAGGTGTGGTTCATGGATTGGGTGAGATCCTGACTTCTAGCTAGTCAAATCAGCCACATGGAGCTATCACATACGTGAAAATCGGGTATGTGGCCAGTTCAGTTACATGAATCGGCTTTGTGGATCGATAAACTATGTGTAAGGATCAAATAATTGGTTTAATTTTCTACATGAGTGTAATAGCTAAGTGTACGGGCTATATGAATCAGCTATGTGGTTTAATCGACTACATGGGTAATTCAGGTAGGTTGGGAATTTGGCTATATGGTTGGATGGACAACATGGGTGATTGGCTATGTAAGGAATTTAGCTATGTGGGGATCACCTATGTAGATTATTAAACTATGTGAATCTGCTATGTGGAGAATTAAGCTATGTGGGAAAATGGATACATGGGGATTTTGGCTACATAGTGCTTATGGCAACATGAAACCACATATGTGGAGATTTCTACTAGTTTCATGAAAACGGACATGTGAAACTTTCAATAGTATGAATCAAGGGTATTAAAAGGTTGATTATCCAAGGATAATTATAGACTTTATTTTATTAGTTTTCTAAGGTATTAGATGCATAATTTCATGTGGAATTTAATGAGATCCTAAAAAGTTGGAATATAATCTTTTATGATTTGAAAAATCAGTTTGTCCCATATTTGTCGACTCAGAAGTGGAGGTCATTTCCTTCACTCTTCCATGATTATGTTATCTCGAGATTGGAAATTCTAGAGTCCTTCCCTTGGAGTCATGGAACCATTCGTCTAGTGTCTCGAGTTATTCAATGGTGATCCCATCTTGTGTGTGCCCCTTGTTTTGGTGTAGTGAGTCACATATAGATTTTTTCTTCTAGTAAGGGGATTCATTTCTTCTTTTATTTATTTACATGAAATAATAAAGTTATAATGGTTTATCCCTTTTTATGGAAATATAATTAACCTAATAATTATTGAACTAGATTATTAATTAATTGGATAAAGGTCAATGTTGTTTCTTTATACCAGGATAACGGTTTGCCTATTGTTTTTTTAGATTGTTTGATATCTATATAATGCTTGTTAAAATGTTTTGTTATTAATGTATTAACATATTTTTCTTGATGGAAATGGAAAATAAATAAAATATGAAATTAATTTAAAATTAATTTCCAAGAGAGTAAAGAGGAATGTTGTAATGAATACAATGTTTCTTTTAATTTTATAATGATAAAATTGTTGTTGATATAATGTTTAATTGAATATGTTATTCCACATGTTTATAGAATTTTATAAATAATTTGAATCATGTTAATTCTTATTGATGAAAATAATTAAAGTCATTCTAATGAAATTTAATTCCACAATGATTGTTGAAATTAGAATATATGCTCGAAAGCACATTTAAATTATTTATTTAATTAATTTGGAAGCTTGTTACAACTTGATGAATTAGGTTTTCCATAGATGGAACCTCCGAATAATGAATTAGTTAATTCAATATGAAATAAAAAAATATTGTGTGATAAAGATAATTGTTGGGTTCTGAGTTCCCATCTGCTTGAGAAAGATGAGTACCTTGAGTTTGAAGCTATGAGAGCTCGTTTATGTTTTATGGATGGATTCCTTGTTTTAGTGGATCGATTTAACTATTGATTATGTTTTTTTCTTCATACTTTGTAATATTCTATGGATGTGATATTCTATATGTGATGTGATATGGGGTGGGGAGGCCCAGATGTGATATGATTTGGGGATAAATGATGTGATATGGGGTTTGGAGGACAAGATGATGTGGCAGAAAATATATCCTGTGATGGGGAGATGCATAGAAATATGCATGTGGGTGTCCTGGATGTCCTATAGGTGATTTAATAGGTTCAATATGGGATTAACCATTATTTATGTGATGTTGAAAGATGGGATTCTTGTTTATGAATCATTTTTATGGATGATGGTTGGGTTTCCTATTTTATTTGCCCTAATTTTCCCACTGCTTAAGGCATCTGGGTGTTATTGGATGCACGTTTCTTCTTGGTGGCATCTTAGTATGGTTTTACTAGAGTACTTAGATTATATAATTATGATAATAATGAATAAATAATTATTAACCCATGGGGTTGGTGTTGATGGAATGAAATTATTAAAAATATGTTAATCTTGATAAACGATGGAATGAGTTTATATTATTCTTAGAGGGAATGTAATTTACTATGATGATTAATATAATGTATCTTGAAATAATTTTAATGTTTACATTAATAGATAATAAATAAATTTAAAGAAGGAAATGGTAAAAAGTGAAGAAGTAATTAATGTATCTTTTCAAAATTCATGTGTGCTTATAGGATATCTGATCTTAGTAGCGGCAGTTGGGAGTCTGAGTGACATTATCTATAGTAGATTCCATGACTAAGCTATGACTATAGCATGGTTATGAGATATATTATATTCTATATATTCTATGATTTCATATGCTACCCCACCCATGTTGGTTAGGTTTACTGAAACCTAGTGGACTATGAGAATATATTTTTCCCAACATCCTGATGGGTGGATGGATGGTTGACTACCCCCTATAGCCTCACTCAATTATCTTGGTAGTTACTTGTGATAGTATACATGATGGATAGTTTTCACATATATATGTGTGTATATTTATGTGATGTCTTGTGATTATTCACACACATGTATGCCCAGATTTAGTATCCAAAGTATTATTATAGGCATGATGTGTATAGGTTGTAATGGATTGAGGTACTTACTCAGTGTATGGGTTGTGATGCCTTAAGGAATAATTTTTGATGCATGATACATGTCATATGATCTATGGTGGATCCTTAAAACTACATGGTTACTACATTTGGTGATGTTATATGGGATGATGTGATGATGTGATTCACAAGGTTCATGTTGTAATGCCTTTCCCAGGTGTCTTCGGGATGGATTATTTTGGAGTGAGATAGATCATGATGTGTGATGTTGGGGTGGAGTGGAAAACCAGTGGGTAGATAGGAGTGGGGTGCCCTTGATTTTTCATTATTATGTTATATTCTCTCTTATATGCGATTCAAGGTGATTGATAGCCATTGTGAGGATGATAACTTAGTATACCTGTTTAGGAGACAAGTTAGTTTCACTATTGTTTACTGTTATTTAGCATGATTCATTTATATTTTTCATGGGAGGATCTTAGGATGATTCTACTGAGTATACTATTATACTCACCCTAAATTTATATAAACTATTTTCTAGTCCATCTGGAGAATGATGGAGATCAGGTTGGATATTACTAGTGTTTGGTTTTTTAGGATCTGTTTGGGATTTGTGGCCACTGCTGTCTTTACCTATTATTAATTTTATTTTTCCTTTCAGCTGTTATAGTACTATATGAAATTGATTTTTTAAACTTGGGAATTATATATACATATATATGGATGAGTAGGTGTTTATTTGTGTATCTATCCTATCTATCTCTTCTGTGTGCTCTCTTAGTGGGTAATTCCACCCATATGTATGTTTATTATACCCTTGGTGCTAGTCGCCAAATCAAGGCCTACTAGAGGAAGGACAAAAGAAGTATCCATCTACCTTCCTATATTATCGACCTAAGAGGGTTAAAATTTTGGGAGAGGGGGTCATGAAAGAGTGGTATTAGGGGTTCAAGTTGAGGTATATGATGAAGTTTGGAGTTGGACATAGGTGAGATTGCATGGGTTAGTAGGCAAACAATGTCAGCAAAGTTTAGTAAGAATGTAAACATAATAGACCAGCTGATACATGGGTAATTAGGGCCCTATATGATTTTATTTATAGACCTTTAAGTTTATTGATCCTACTAAATGAAGTGATACTGGTTTCATTTTTAGAGACCTAGGAAACATTCATGCATCATTTTTCTTTGTGCCTATGTTCAAAATGGGTAGACCTTGGGATAAGTTAAAACTATAACAAGATAATAATTAATCAATTAATTGTTGTTAATTATTCCATATTCCAAGTTTAGGAGTTTATTTATTTATTTTTGTAGGCATAGATCTAGGTCAATGTCCTTATTAGGTTCATGCTGAATATTTTTAGCAGGATGTGTTAGTAAATCATTGTAGAGAGGAGGTCAATGATGACAAAACTTGGAGGAGGAAACACCAAGAGTTTTAGTTCCAGAGTCTATAGAATTATAAGGGATCCATTTCAGATTTATTCAAAAAAGACTAATTGGATAAGGTTGAGATATATTTCAGTTTGATCCATGCTCGATTAGATCACTAGGTTTTATTGGCTGTGATGATGCTGTATGGATAAACAAGGAAGTGGTGGTTCTTATTCCTCGAGGATCATGAGGAGTTTGTAGTCTCATGAAAGAAGTTCCTTGTCATGACCCATCCCCTAGGGCCCATTCCGTGACTACCACAAACCCACCTTCCACAGGACAGGGGTTGGCGACTAGCACCAGAAAGGCGTATCCCTAAACGGGAAGGCATTTCCTTTAAACTTGTACAAGAACATAGCCCAAGAACACAACAATATGAAACCATGAAGTAAAAATGCAGTAGTAAAAGTGTGTACTCAAAGTAAATGGGGGCATAATACAACCCCAACTAAAAGATACAACTATAACATAAAATAGTAAACAACTCTTGGAATCATCCAACAAGGTTACTACCTGAAGGGTAGATACAACTCGTATCCACAGCTCTCCACATCAACTGTCACCACCATCCACCATCTGGTCCTATATCCCCGAGTCTCAATCAAGGCCACCCGTCATTTTCATGAGACACAACAAGGTGAGAGCGAATCCCATGCATGGATGAGTATAACAATACCCAGTAGAGCCGCAAGACCCTAGAAGGTCTCTTAGAATTCCACAAAGGAAAACCACAAAGCATGATCTCAATCACAAAGAACAAAGAAAAAGACTTAGATCAAACCAGGTATACAACTCAGAGTTCAATAATAAAGATTATTAATCTTAATATATATCATTTTATTCCATTAGGAAGTTTCCACAACTGAACCATGAAAGAGTTGTTCCATTTTCGATCCACACAGGGTCCTATGTCGCTAATCCACGATAGGACTCTCTAGGGATGGTCCTCGTCAGGTCGTGCACTGCTGATGCACATAGGGTCACTAGAATGCTGATCCACATAAGGTCTCTATAATAATGTTCCACATAGGGTTTCTATAATGTTGATCCAAATAGTGTCGCTATAATGCTGATCCATACATGGTCGCTATAATGCTGATCCACATAGGGTCACTATGATGCTGATCCACATAGGGTCGCTATGATGCTGATCCATACAGGGTTTCTATGATGCTGATCCACATAGGGTTTCTAGACGCTGATCCACATAGGGTCGCTACTCAGATGACAGCCAACCACAAGATTCCCCACACCCAGTGCGCTTGAGTTTCATAGTATCTTCTCCTCTGAACATTGGTCATGCATCAACTGCTACGAATATCCAAGGAGTAACCCAAAGGACTTCCATATCGTAAGGGTTCCAATGCAGTAGACAACGTGTCAGCTGGATGCCCGATCTGTGAGTTATAGACATTTTAGTGCCGAGTTCCTGGTTGGATTTGGGTACGATCCAACCCGACCATACTCCAACTTTCTTTAAAACCCAAGTGGAGTATCTAAAAAGGGCCGCATCACTCCAAGGACCCCAAAACCATAGACAGTTCATCAAACAGACATCTGGTTCCCAAGATACAGTCCTTTAAGCAAAATTGGGCCCGAAAGGAGTCCGGGTCCGGTCCGACTCGGTCGGACTGACCCACCTTGACCTGGCTTGGGACTATCCAACCTGATTCGGGTTGACCCGACCTGGTCCGGGTCTGACTCGGAGTAGCCCACTTTGGCTGGGTACGGTCTGGTTGGGCTTGACCGTGGACCGACCCAACCCGCTTCGTCTGGGTGGGCCCCGCCAGGCGGTCCGACCCGCTAGGTGGCGCGACACCTAGCTGGTGGCCCATGTAGGGAGGGGAGCCACTCCCCCTCATTCTAGAAGGTCTTAAAGAGCCATTTGGATCATTAATTGGTGGCACCATGTGTCGCCTCCCTGGTCCTCTATGGGACCTGTCGGGTGCGGGTCCCCTTTCACCGTGACTTTGAAGCCGCGACCTGCTCACCGTGGCGCGCGATGACGTGTCACCTCGCCACCTCCATGGTTGTCCATTTCTGGTCGCCCCGACCATCCTCAATGGCGCCGTCTCCTTCCACAGCCGGCGAGTGCTGGCCGCCGCCTTCGCCTTCCGGCACCGATCGCCGCCACCGCCATGCCAGTGCTGTGCCGACGGGACTTTCGTGGGCCATCGAGTGAGAACTGGTGGTCCATCTTCCCTTCTGCTCGTGCCCACAGGCCTCCTGGGATGCCTCCGTCACTGCGTGGCATCCATATTCAAGGTTCTGTCATGTTGTAAGATCGTCTCCTAAAGAACGTGACAAGAACGAAGCAGAAGAGGGTCCGAGCCTTGTTCTTTTGGCCCACACCCTCCACGTTAACATCATAACATGCGATAAAAATTTAATTCATCAAATATAAACTTTAATAAACCCCCTACCATGTGATTCTTTGGAGACATCACAGTATTGGAAAAAGATTCTGCGTTTGATGAAGCCACTGAAATTCATTGATCCCGGTTAGTTGCCGCTCAATCCTCCATCCTCCATCAGTGGAAGGTGTCATAGTACTTTTCCAGAGTTTTCTCACAGTCATACCAAAAGTCACTCGCTCGAGCTTCAATTAAATAGATGGAAGAATCAACCGAGTTGCACACCATTAATGTGGTTCATTTATGAACCTTATTTAATGTTTCAACATCGTGTTTACAAAAACCAAGAGTCAAGCCATTAAATAAATTAAAAACTCAGTGGTTCATCCACCGTCTCTCAACCGCTGGAGAGAAAATAAAATAACATTTTCAGGTTATTTTATTATTCTTTTAAAACACTGAAAAACTATATTGTTCTCCTGAACCACTATGGTCAAAGTAGAGCCTCCCTTAAGAAAATCTTGGCACTGTGGATTCAACAGTTTCCAAGGATTTAAATTCTGAGCATTGGTTCAAAAGTTAGAAAATGCCACCCACACATTTACTGAACGTACCTAAAATTTTTTTCATTTTTTTTGGGCACATCGGGCCTCAGAATCATGCGCCGTCAATTTTCACAGACTTGTAATAATCCAAAATAATTTTAAAAAAATTTATATGGAATTTCAAGGTCTTTACATTCTCCCCACCTTTTGTATTTTTTCCCTGAAAGATGCAACAAAATTAGGGAAACAAAATGGGGTACTGAGAATGTATCTGAACCTCCCACTCCCAGGTGCTCTCATAGAAGTTCCCGTGCTACCAAAGAAATCTCACCATAGGAATAAACCACCCAAGAAGGACCCGATCATGTCGATCCTCTATCTCCACTGAGAACTCCACAAACATCGCCCCATCGTCAATGTCTTGCTCTCCCCAATCGATAACGTGCGATGGATCATGCACTTACCTCCTCAGATGCGACACATGGAAAACATTATACACCCGGTGCATCTGTGGGGGAAGGGCTAAATGGTATGCCACCTTGCCTAATCTGCTGAGGATCTTTAAGGGTGCGATGAACCTTGGAGATAGCTTGCCGCCCTGGCCAAACCTCCGTAATCCTCATCGGGGTGAGACCCATAGAAAGACATGGTATCACTATTTAAACTCCAAGGGTCTCTGTCTCCTATCGACAGAAGACTTCTTCCAGCTTTGTGTAGTCTTCATCCACTCCTGGATGATCTTCACCTTCTCTATGGTAGCCTGTACCAACTTTGGACCCGTAAGTGTTGACTCCCCTTGGTCTATCCATTAAATGGTTGATCTGTATGGTCAATCGTAAACGGCCTCATACGGATCCATGCTAATGGTGGAGTGATAAATGTTTTTGTATGTGAACTCCACCAGGGGAAGGTGGTCCTCCCAATTGCGGCCAAAATCAAGGACACAAGCATGAATCATGTGTTCGAGTGTCTGTTTGGTTCGCTCCATCTGACCTTCTGTCTGAGGATGGAATGTGGTGCTCAAGCATAATTGAGTCCAGAATGCCTCCTACAATCCCTTCCACAAGGGGGATGTAAAAAATGTTTCACAATATAAGACGATCATCGATGGTACCCTGTGGAGTCATACAATATCTTGTACGTAAAGACGTCCCAAGCTCTCTACTGATCCCTACTATTAGATGGGTAGGATGTGGGCCGACATGGTAAGTTAGTCAATGATCACCTAGATAGAATCATGAATATTAGACATATGTGGTAGCCCCGTCACAAAGTCCATGGATATACCATCCCAACTCCAATCTGGTACCTCAAGTGGCTATGATAATCCTGTTGGTACATGATGCTCGGACTTCACTTGTTGACAAGTGAGGCATCAGGATACAAACTCTGCCACTGCTTTCTTCATCCATGGTCACCAGTACTGATGCCATATATCTTGGTAAATATTCGCCACTCCAGGATGTACCACTAAAGGGGATGTATGGAACTACCTCAACACCTCTTCTCGTAGTTTCACTGCTACCATGTTGCATCCTCTGAAGAGAATGGAATGCTCCCCACCTTCTAAAAATCCATCATGAGACTGTCCTGAGGATATCTGATCACATCGGGCCTCACAGTCTATGTCCCCCAACTATGCCTCCCTAACTCACTGAAAGAGTAGGGGAGTAACTGTCATAGACTGGAGATAAGATGATCTATATCTATCCATAAAGGATATTTGCAATGCGTCTAGCTTCTATGTCACCTCACTCAACAACCGTAGACCAAAACTCTTGCTAAGTGAGTATCCTAATACATTCCCCTTCCTAGGAGAGTAAACTACCTAAAAGTAATAGTCCTAGAGGAACTCCATCCATCACCGCTGTCTCAGGTTCATTTCCTTCTGTGAGAATATATACCTGAGACTATTGTAACTAGAGTAAACAATAAATCATTCACCAATCAAGTAGTGTTGCCACATCTTTAGTGAAAAGACCACTACTGCTAACTCTAGGTCATGGGTAGTGTAGTTCTTCTCATGCTGTCTCAACTTCCGTGAGCCATAGGCGATCACTGATCGCTACTGCATCAGGAAACAACCTATTTTGATCCCTGATGTGCCATAGTATACTACATACCAAACGCCTTCTTCTAGTATCCTCAAGATGGGTGCACTCTTCAATATCTACCACAGTTCCTGAAAACTCCACTGGAACTTCTCCATCTACAAGAAAGGCTACCCCTTCTTCGTTAAAGGTGAAAAGGGTTTCCTTACCTTGTAGAAGTCAGATATGAACCTCCAATACTATCCATACAATCCCAAGAAACTCTGTACCTCGGTCAAAATCCTAGGTGGCTCCCAAGAAAGCACTACCTCTATCTTCGTCGGATCCAATGCAACTTCATCCTTCGAGATAACGTGCCCCAGGAAGCATAATTACCATATCCAGAACTGGAACTTAGAGAGGTCTCCATAAATCTGGTGCTCTCATAGTGTATCTAGAACTATCTATAGGTGCGTGGCGTGCTCCTCCCCTAAAACTGAGTATATCAAGATAACGTCAATGAAGACCACCACAAAGCAATTGAGGTAAGGATGGAAGATCTTGTTCATGATCCCCACGAAAAATTCTGGAGCATTGGTCACACCAAAAGGAATCACCAAGAATTCGTAATGGCCATACCAACATCTAAAGGCCGTCTTCGGTACATCCTCATTCTGTACCCTAAGCTGGTGATAACCTGATTTGAGGTCTATCTTCGAAAACCATCAAGCTCCCTTCAGCTAGTTGAAGAGGTCATCAATCCTTGGGAGTGGATACTTGTTCTTCACAGTCTCCTAGATTAAGCGCCGATAGTCCACAAAAAGCCTCAGACTCCCATCTTCCTTCTTGGAGGACAAAATTGGGGATGCTCATGGAGAAACACTGGGCCTTAAGAACCCCTTCCCCTACAAGTCGTCAAACTATACCCGCAACTCATGAAGCTCTATGGGAGCCATCCGATATGCTGGTGTAGATATAAATGTCGTCCCGGGGTATAGATTGGTGTATAAGTCTACCTCTCTACGAGGAGGTAGTTCCAGAACATCATCAAGAAAAACATCAGCATACTGGTCCACCACTACAGGATAACTCAAACTCCTCACGTCAATAGCTCTGAGGGTAAGGCTAGCCAACTGATGAGTGATCGGCTACACACTCCTCTGAGTAAGTCCATCCTATGATGGAAAGGTTCCCTTCTCACTGGTGAAGGAAAACCTGGTCCCATACTTATAGAAACACTGCACTTTTCACTTAAAGTAATCAATCTAAGCATGGATTGTGGATAACCATTCCATAACCAAGATGACACCATAAGGCCTCGACGCTGCTACTAGGAGATCCCAGCCAAAGCTCCCACCTCCTAGAGTAAACTCACACTACCGAAACCAGTGTGTAATTGTCGAATCTCCTCCCATAGAAGTCTCTAAACGTAAGGACCGAGCTAATGAATCTACCAGAATCTCCAATATCACAACGAGAGTCATGGCAATGAAAGAGTGACTGGAACATATGTCTATAATTACTGTAGCTAGGGTAGAGTAGACATAGATCATACCTAGAATCATTTTTGGAGCTACATGTTTGTACGCCTCAGCTGGTTGAAGCTGTGCTAATCCCTATCCGCCTGTTCCATGAGGTCGTGGTGGACCACCTGGAGGTGGTGGCAGTAAAACCTTTAATCGCCACCCACCGATTGCTACACAGCCTGCTCCCCTACCAAGTCCGTCACCCTATGGACCTCCTCAGTTAAATATTTACCTCTACCTTGGTGGTCCCTTGACCATCTACTGATTGTCAGTACAACGGGTCAGGCAATCGTGAGCCATGTGGCCCTGCCCGCTGCACGTGAAGCACATTCTGCTTCCCTACTGACCCCTTCTACCTCGTGAGCTCTGCACCTCTGACCCTACATCCCATGGTCACCCCCAGAAGGTCTGGCTCGCTTGTAACTCTGCATCAATTGCCTACTAACTCATGTAGATGACTCAACTACCTGTCATCCAGTGGTGTCTCTCACCATCGGTGCCTTCTCAGCTAAGAAGCTCTCCAGAAATAATGCTTACTCGAGCACTCCATCCTGCATTGGGATATTCAGAGATATCATCGATGACCTGATCTCCCACCGGAGACCCTGATCAAAGGTAAAATCCCTGAATAATGGGTCCCATACCATATCAGTGGAGTAGCACGAGAGGTCAGTAAATCTTACCGAGTACTAGTCCACTGATTGGCTGCCCTGCTGTAAGTGCAACAACTCTTGGATACGCACTAAGTGTAAAGTTATTGGTACAAACACCGCCATGAAGAGGGTACCTAAGTCCATCCAGGTGAGGGTTTCCTCGTTGTGTAACTAGATCATTAGGCTCCACCATATCCCTACTGTGCCCTGGAAAAGGCTAGAAGCTATAATCACCATCTACTTTTCTGGTGTCCCAACTAGGTGGAATACTCTAACCACAACCTCTAGCCAGTCCTCAACTGCCTAGGTATCTATCTCACCTCAAAACCTTGGAGGCCTCTACCGCTAGAACTCATGAAACATGCTCAGTTGGCATGCACCGTCTGCTAGTAGAGCTAGTGGAAACTGTTTCCCAATGGGTGGTGGTACTGCTAGTGCACCACCCAAAGGTTCCATCACCGTAAGAGGACCCTACACCAAAGCCTCATCACTTGGTGGGCCATCATCATGAACTCTCTCTATAATCCTAGATGGTTATCTACTTGGTGGAATCCTAAAAAGAAATAAGTTCACCACAGTAAAAAATTTATGCCTGGTGAGATGACTCAAAAGAGATCAAAAGTAAAACATTTACAAAAAACACACAATCAATGTTTTCGTGCATCGAGTCAGAAATTATAATTCAGGGTCATGGAGTATGGATACATCGGCTGTCGCACCAACACTAGACTCCCCGAACTGAAAACTGTACTCAAAGCACTTAAAACTATTGCTATACTGGAAAGATCAGAGTCCTATTTCTTCAGAAGAACTGAATCCTATGATACCACTTTTTCATGACCCGTCCCTTGGGGTCCATGCTGTGAATACCCCAAGCCTATCTTTTATAAGCTAGGGGTTGGCGACTAGAACTGAAAAGGCATATCCCTAAACGGTAAGGCATTTCCTTTAAACCTTTAAAAACACATAGCCCAATAACACAATAAGATGCAACAATAAAGTAAAACTACAGTAGTAAAAGTGTGTACTAAAAGTAAAGGGGCCGGAATAAAATCCCAACTGAAAGATACAAATACAACAGAAAAAAGTAAACAGCTCCTGGAATCATCCACCAAGGTTCCTACCTGAAGGGTAGGTACAACTCGTCTCCACAACTCTCCATGTCAACTATCACCACCGTACACCGTCAAGTCCTAGCTCCCCGAGTCTCAGTCAAGGATTCCCATTTTCTGTACAAGTCACAACATGGTGCGGGCGAAGACCATGCACGGGTGAGTATAAAAATACCCAGTAGAGACCCCAAGACCCCCAAAGGTCTCTCATAATTTCACAAACGAAAACCACAAATCATGATCTCAATCACAAATTACAAAGCAAAAGACTCATATCAAACTAGTTATACAACTCAGAGTTCAGAAATAAAGATGATTATTCTTAATCTATATCATTTTATTCCATTATAAAGTTTCCACAACTGAACCATGAAGGAGTTGTTCCATTTTCGATCCACACAATGTCGTATGTCGCTGATCCATGATTAGCCACTCTAGGGCTGGTCCTTGCTGGGTTGCACACTTCTAATCTACACAGGGTCGATATAATGCTAATATACATAGGGTATATATAATGATGATCCACATAGGGCCACTAAAATGCTAATCCACACAGAGTCTCTACAATACTGATCCACACAGGGTCACTATAATGCTGATCCACATAGGGTCGCTATAATGCTGATCCAAATGGGGTTGCTATGATTATAAACCATACAAGGTCTCTATGATTTTGATATATACATAGTCTCTATGATGCTGATACACATAGGGTCACTAGATGCTGATCCACACAGGGTAACTTCTCAGATGAAAGCCAACCACATGATTCCCCGCACCAGGTGCACTTGAGTTCCATTGTATTTTATCCTCTTGACATAGGTCATGCCTCAACTTATATGAAGATCCAAAGAAGAGTATCCCAAAGGACCACCATATCATAAGGGTTCGAACGCAATAGACGGTGTATTAACCAGACACCCAGTTTGTGAGTTATAGGCATTTTAGTGTCAAGGGACCGGTTGGATTCGAGTATGATCCAACCCGACCATACTCCAAATTTATCCAAAACCCATGTGAAGTATCTTAAAAGGACCATATCACTCCAAGGACCCCAGCACCATATATGGTTCATCAAATGGATGTTTGGTTCGCAAGATACAACTCTTTAAGCAAAAATGGGCCCGAAAGGTGTCTAGGCATGGTCTGACCCGGTCAGACCGACCTGGCCTTGGCCGACCCAACCCGGTTCGGGTCAACCCGACCGAGTCTGAGTCTAACCTAGATCATCCCGCTTCAGCTGGGTATGGCCCACCGGGCATTCCGGCCTGCTAGGCGGTATGATACCCAACTGGTGGCCCGTTCGGGGAGGGGCGCTGCTCTCCCTCCTTCCTTAATGGATCTTTAATTGGAGGTGCCAAGTGGCGCCGCCCTGGACATCCATAGGACTTGTAGGGAGTGGGTCCTCTTCACCTGCAACTTTAAACCCGTGACCTGCTCACTACGGTGTGCCACTTCACCGCCAACACGGCCAGCCGTTGCTGGCCACCCCAACCATCCACCACGGCACCAAGCAGTGCCGCCTCCTTCTGCAGCCGGTGAGCGCCATCAGCTACCTTCACCTGCCAATACCAGTATATAGTGCTGCTGCATCGGTGCCATGCTGGCGGGACTTCCTCAGGCCACCAGGTGAGCTTTGGTGGTCTATCTTCCCTTCCGCTCACGCCTACAGGCCTCCCGAGATGCCACCGTCGCTGCACGACTTCTGGATTCAAGGTTCTGCCATGTTGTAAGATCGTCCCCCAAATAACACGACAAGAACGAAGCAGTGGAGGGTCCTGGCCTTGTTAATTTAGCCCAGTCCCTCCGCGTTAACATCTTAATAGGTGGTATCAATTTAATTCATCAAAGATAAACTTTAATAAACCCCTTACCTTGATATTCATTGGAGATATCGTGGTGGTGGAAGAGGATTCCATGTTTGATGAAGCCACCGACATTCATTGATCCCGATTCATTGCCCCCCAATCCTTTGTCTTCTGTTAGTGGATGGTGTTGTGGTACTTTACTAAAGGTTCATCACAGCCATACAAAAATCCCACGCCCAAGCTTCAATTAAATAGATGGAAGAATCAATCGAGCTTCACAACATTAATGTGGTTCATTTATAAACTACATGTAATGTTTCAAAATCGTGGTTACAAAAACCAAGAGTCAATCCATGAAATGTCTTGAAAACTTAGTGGTTCCTCCACCACCACTCAACCTCTAGAGAGAAAATAAAATAACATTTTCATGTTATTTTATTATTCTTTTAAAAGTCTGAAAAATAATCTTTTTCTCCTGACCCACTACGGTCAATGTGAATCCTTCCTTAAGAAAATATCAGTGGTGCAAATTCAATGGTGTCCTCGGATTTCAATTCTGAGCATTAGTTCAAAATTTATAAAATGACACCTACATGTTTACTAAACGTACCTTAAAAAATTTCAAAATTCCGTTCCAGGAACATAGGGCCTCGGAATCACACTGTCAATTTTTACAGACTCTTAATAATCCAAAATAATTAAAAAACATTATATGGAATTTATGGGTCTTTACATTCCAAGAATGTTTTTGAGTGGAGTTTATTTATTTGACTACAAAGGTGACCAGTTGTTAGGATATTCTTACCCTATGACAAGGGAGTTCCAATGTATGAGTGTTTACGATCCATTTATGGACACTTCTATGATATTCTTCAGACCATTTTATAGATAAGGATGCCATGTCAGAGAATTTATAAGAGGATTTATAAAATAGATATCTAGTTCTAGGTTATCCCATTTATTCTAAAGACATATCTATAGGCATTGATGAGAGAAAAGGTTATTTAAAGGATTCTTTTTAGAACCATATTATTATGTGAGGCGAGTCTTCAGGATTCCTCATGAAGTAGAGTTGTGGTCTAGGGTTCCCAATTTTCTGGAAAGAAGAGATTTCAATCAACTAGGGATAGGTACCAGCCCTCATCATCTTGTTTCTCTCAGATTTTAATCTATCAGACTTATTATATGGGAACATATTCATGTTTTTATTATAGAGTCCAAAGTCATCAACCATGTGAGTGCCTAAAATTTTTAAGAAATCAGTGTGCACTAGGTTTTCCACTTTAGTTTCCTCTGTTACAAAGGTTTTTTTATAAGACATTATAAGTAGAGTGTTCTAGTTTAGGATCACTATAGAAGAGACAGGGTAAGAAGAGTATAACCCTGAGATTCTACTCCCCCTCAGAGAGTAGTTAATGGACATGGAGGTGGTCTCCGAGAGGGTCAGAAAGGCAATGGATAAAATATTTGTTATCTTCATGATTTATTATTTACAACACCATGCGGGAAAAACATTGTTCAAGGTATCCTTTTATTTTTTACATGGTTTTATGATTTTTTTGATTTAGGAGTGACACATTCCTTTATATCACCTACCCTCATCCGAGCTTTGGGACATGAAGTAGTGAGGATTCCAATTCCCATGGCATTGACTATGCCAGTTGTAGATCAAGATGACTTGTATAAAATTTTTAATGACTATGAACTATGGTATGAGTTGAGGTGTTAATGATTCCTCCTTCATTGTGAAGATGAATACCTTTGAGACTATCCCCCCCAATAGGGGAGGGATCTCTGACGACTCGCAAGGGTGAGGGGTTCCATTTTCACCCCTTCTCAGACCCTGACCTACTTCCTCCATTTCTAGAAGCGTTCGTTTTCCCTAAAGTGATGGATCTTGTCAATGGTTTCCCCAATATCCAGTTTTCATCTTCGAAGTTTAAAACAACCACAAATCTCCAAAAACTCACCTTGATTTCTCTATTTATTCAAGGGAATCCACTGGTGGACTTGTTTGACAGGGTTGTCTTTAATTCCTAAAATTTTTAGGAAAGGGAGAAGGTCAGTTTGGTTGAGAGGCTTAATATTATGATTCGGTTTTCTTCAGAGAAGGATCTCATTCGCACCTGGTTGAGTACCCCCTGCAACTTTTATGGCTATAGGTTCTTCTTGTTCTGGTGGTCCTTTGATTTTCATATGAATCAGGATTCTCCTACTACTACAGTTTGGGTAGGTTTCCCTCATTTACACCTTCCATTTCAAAATCCCACTATCATTAGGATGCTGGGAAACCTCATTGGTAGATACCTCTTTTTGGATAGTCAAACTGACTCCATTTTTCAACCTGTGAACCCACAGGTCTATGTTGAAATAGATGTATTGAGGTTACCTTATGAGTATATTTGGGGTATAATTGGTGAGGAATATAGGTGTAATAAACATGTTGTGTATGAGAACGGGTTGGATTTCTGCTCAAATTGATATCGGATGGTCCATGCTTCGGATTGCTTTCGCCGTGGTGTTCAACGTGATGATCATAAGGTGGGTAGAAACAATAGCAAGGATTCAAAGGTTCATGTTGAAGATGTAAAGGTGAAGTAGCAGGAATTAGGGATGGAATGAAGAATTTGTGGTGTCAATGACTACAATGTGTGGTCTAGGTTGGGTGTGCAACAGTCATTGGGGCCTGGGGAGGGGAACCGGTTGGGCAGGAACTTGTGGGTATCCAATGTGCATTTCGAAGTCATCTTGGGGGATCTTTTGGGAAAGAAGGTAGAGATACCTATGCTTAATCTTAAGGTCTTAGAGGTTTTAAACCATTTGAGGCAAGAATTGGAAGGATTTTCCTGGTTAAGGCAAGATTTGGAAATCCCTTCCAATGAAAATGGGATGGTTCTGTTGGAAAGTGTGGGGATGAGTGATGGTTCAACACATTTATGAGCATAAAACCAGATAGAGGGGGTATCAATAGTCTTGGAACAAAGTGGGGGTGATCAGGTTAATGTATCCATGACTCCTTGCGATGAGGTGATGTACTCAGGTGGCCCAAAGAAGGGAAATACAGAGGCCCAATAGGGGTGTGACACTTCCAGCTAAAGAGGGGGGGGGGGAGGCTCTGGCTTGATGGCCCAAAATACTATCCAGCTGAGTAATAGTTTTGAGGTCATGGTAGATGTAGTTTAGAACCTTGATCCTACTAAATCATTGGATGCTAATGAGTCATGTTTGAGTAAACCTATTGGGGAATATACTAGCCATTTAGTAGGTGAGGATATAAGAAAAAGGAGACATAGAAGTAATAGGAGGAGAATAAGTAAGAGGGATTATTACTATCTACCGACTCCATTGGAGACTCAATCTTCCAAAAAGATGAATGGAAGGAAGGTGGAATTATAGGACATGGGTGACGAAACACTAGACATATTGTTAAGTTCTGAAGAAGAAGTGGTGGATCAGGCATTGCTTCTTAATGCGACCAAAGAGGAGGCAACGAAAATGATGGGGAGGTCTATAAGGGTAACTATGAATGAGGAAAAATAATCTTGGATTAACAAGTAGTATCTAATACTAGTAGGGGAATTCAATTACGGGAGTATCAACATCTAGGAGTACATCTAGTCCTGGGATCAGATGGCTTAAAAATTTTAAAATCTGATGGTGAGTGAGCCAAACATTCATGTTAATTCTATCTCAGGGAAACTGTGTAGGGAATCAACCTCCAGTAATCTCAAATTACTTTTCTATAACTCTGTTTAATGTGGCGTAAACTATTTACCAGATTGAGAGGTACGAAAGATCAGGTGGGTTGCTCTTGGTCTCTTTCCCTTATTTTTGATGTGATTCCTCAGTAACTTCCACCAACACTCTACATGGGTCTGCTTTAGATGGGGTTTAGAGCATTTAGCCTCCACTAGTGAATTCCATCTAGACTTGGTCATATGAGAGGGTATGTTTTTTCCATTGGTTTCATGCCTGTGCATTTTTTCATGGGACTGTCTACTTGGTGGTCATGTATTGATGAAGGTTGGTCACTATGATGTTGTTGTTGGGGAGGATCAGACCTTGTAGTTTTGTCTTGGATTTTGTTTTGGTTTTATTCATTTTAATTATGGTTTATTTGGTTTCTTTAATTTTTCCACTGAAGTGTTTTTATAATAAAAAATTAATTTTCAGTCATTAAATAATATGAACTAGTTATAGGGAAGCACCACTCTTGGGGATATTTTCTATGTTTGCAGATACAACCATATGAAATCATCATCAACATGGATTGGTTGTATTCTGTGTAGTGTATCATGGATTTCTTCAGGAGATATTTTGTGTTCTATGAAACTGATGGAGAGCCAATGATGTATTTTGGTGAGCTATATCCTCAAATGTATAAGAGAAATGTTCCATCCCTATTTACTTTTATGGAAGACATGATTTCATTTCTATTGGTTGTTTTATAGTCAGTGTTTCCCAAGGTTGTATAAGAATACCTTGACATATTTTCATAGGAGTTTGCAGCATTATACCCTCGATGGGAGATCGAGTTTTGGGATTAATATATATATAGGCATGTCTCTTATCTCAACATCTCCATAAATTATGATACCTTCCAATTTTTGAGATCTAAGGGTATAGCTTGATGATCTATTGTAGTGATGTTTTGTTCGGACAAGTGTGTCACCTTGGGGTGCACTAGTTTTGTTTATAAATAAGGACAATGGTAGTTTGTGGATTTGTATCGATTAGCATCGCTTGAACCATGTGACAGTGAAGAACTATTTTCCTCTTATATGGATTGATGATATATTCGATCAACTGAAGGGATCAAGTTGGTCCTCAAAAATCAATTTGCAGTTATGATATCATTAGAATCTGGGTGAAGGATGATGATATTTAGAAGACTGCTTTATGTTTTTATTATAGTCATTATGAGTTCATTGTGATGCCATTCAGTGTGATGAATTATCTATCCAAAGTCACGGGGTTGATGAAAATAGGTTTTAGATAGTTCTTGGATAAGTTCATGGTGGATTTATTTCATGAAATCCTTATGTACTCTACATCTAAGGAGGAGCATGAAAATCATCTACATTAAATTTTGAGAGTTCTTCATCATGGTAATATGTTAGGGAATTTGTCAAAGTTTTAGTTCTAGAATCATGAATTCTATTTTATACAGAATTTTGTGTTCTATTAGGGAGTATATTTGGATCCTTTTGAAGATAGAGGCAGTTATGTCTTTGGAATCCCTCGAGACAATGATAGAGGTGCATAGTTTCCTTGGTCTTGAAGGCTATTACATTAGGTTCATAGATTATTTCTCTCAAGATGAAACTCCTATGTAAAAATTGATTAATAAGGAGCAGGCATTCTTATGGACTGAACAATGTTAGGTATCTTTCAAGTACTTGAAGGAGAATTTGTTAAGTTCCAAAATAATTTATTTTCCACTAAAGGGAGTCTAGTTTGAGGTTTTTTGTGACACTTCATGTCTTATATTGGGATATATTAGGATGTAGTAGACATTGGTTGTTTCTTATGGGTCTTGATAGCTATGTCCATATGAGAGTAAATATTCCACCAATGATCTTGAGTTAGTGACAGTTGTATTTGATTTTATGTTGTGGAGAAATTACCTCATTAGAGAGATTTTTTTTGGTTTTTACTGACCATAATAGCCTTAGGTATGTCTTCTTCTAGTATGAATTGAACTTTTTTCTGCATCAGTGGATGGAATTCTTGCAATATTATAACATTGAGATTTTATATACTCCAATAGAGGGAAATATTGTAGCTGATGTATTGACTAATAATTCATGTAGTGATGCCATATGCGAATCTTGATATTTCTAGAGAGTTATGGAAGAACATGCCTCGATTAATCTAGATATACGATAGGATGTATGAAGATTTTTTATTTTCTAGATGATGGTGTAACCATATTTGATGCAGCAGGTGGAGGAGTCCCAACTAGTGGATTCTTAGGTGGAGATTTGGAGAGACCAAAATGTTTTTGGTGATGCCCTTGATAGTTGGTATAAGGATATACAATACTAGATCTTTTTCTAGGGAAGGTTTTTTGTTCCTTAGATTATGCGTGAGATGGTTCTCCTTGAGTTAAATAGATCACCTCTAGTAGTACATCTCATCCTAAAACAGATGTAGCTTTGAGAGGTCAATTTTGGTGGCCTAGGTTGAAGTGTACAATTGGTGAGTTTGTTTCTCAATGTTTTGTATTCTAGAAGGTGAATAATGAGAACCATGTTCCTGATGGTTTGCTACAACCATTAGATGTTCATTAGCTGAAGTGTAAGGACATCTTGATGGAATTCATTACTGGTTTACCTCATGCTTAGGGAGGGTATGATGCTATATGGGTGATAGTGGATCGTTTGAAGAAAAAATTCCACTTTATACTGATCAAGGAGTAGATCTCAGTAGAGGTTTGGTAAAGGAAGTATTTCTAGGAGGTGATGAGACTCCCTGGAGTCCATAGGATAATCATCATTGGTCGATATACCTATTTTACCTCTAGGATATTAAGAGGCCTCCAACACGATTTTGTCTCTTAGTTATACCTTAACACTACGTTTCATCCATAAGTGGATGATCAAATAGAAAAAAGCATCAAGAATCTTGATGTCATATTGTGTTCTTGTGTCATGAATTCTAGAGGTTCATGGATGAGGAACCTACCCTTATCTGAGTTTTATTAAAATAATAATTTCTACCCCTCATTTGGTATGGAACCATTTTAAGAATTATATGGAAGAGATTTCTATTATACATTATATTGAAATATGGTCATATCTGCATCAATTATTGGGAAGGAACTACTAAAAAATATGATAGAGATGGTTCATGTAAATCATTAGAGGATGAAGGTAGTGTAGGATCATTAGAAATATTATGCCAATCATAGGAGGAGACCTCTAGAGTTATATGTTAGAGATCATGTGTTCCTAAAGGTGACTCATCATCATGGGAAGTGAAGGTTTATTCATGGTAGTAATCTTTCTCCCTTGTTTTTTGGTCTTTTTAAGGGGTTGTATCACATGATAGATATGGAATATCAGATATAAATTCCCCTATAAATGAGAATAACACATGATTTTTTTCTTATGGCGCAACTCCACCATTATCTTAATGATGACTCTTATATCATTGATTTGGGTGAGATCAATGTTGTTGATAATGATACCTTCAAGGATCATCCTGTGGAGATCTAGTACCACCATGATAAGGTGTTGTGTAGGCATACTATTCCATTATTTCTTGTCTTATGGTAGTAAAATTCATGGAGGAGATAATATATGAATGTTAGTCACAAATGTTCACTTAGTACCCTAAGATGTTTGATTTCTAGATGCTATCAAGAAATGTTGTTATATTGTGGATGATGAACTTTCTAGTTTATGATATGGTTTAAACTTGTTTCTTGTTGTTTCCTAGCACCCGTTTGAGAGCTATGTCCCCTGAATGAGTATTTAAGAGCGGGTTTTTGTTGTTTCATAGTTCCACATTGTTCTTATGATGAGGTAGTTGAGCACCTATGATGGTGAGATCCTTGAGAGCTATCTCATGGGGTGGTTTTTTGGATGAACCCATTTTAATTTTCTTCCTATTATTTGGTATGGATTCTCAAGGATGAGAATTTTTTGAGAGGTATCTGATGTAATGGATTAGATCCATATACCATAACCCTTCGCATGTTTCTAAATCTATTGGTGATTAGAGGAAGACTATAGTGGGTCTAGAGGTGTTTGGATTATAAAATATATAATAAATCAGAGTTTCATGTCATAAAGGTGTGGTTCACAGCTTAGGTGGGATCCCAACATCTGGTCAGTCAAATTGGCTACGGGGAGCCATTTCCTGTATAAGAATCGGGTATGTGGAAATATCGACTACATGAATCAGTAACGTGCAAGAATCAACTACTTATAAGGATCATCTATGTGTATAAATCGACTAATTGAGCAGAAACACTATTTATATCAGCTATGTGAATTATCTAAGTGGATTTATCAACTACGTGAATTAGTTATGAGGGAAATTTGACTATGTGGGAAATTCAACTACGTGGATGGATCTACTACATGAGCGATCAACTATGTGTGGAATTTGTATACATGGGGAATCACCCATGTGGAGGATTCATCTATGTGAATTTTACATGTGGATAATTCATCTATGTAGGAAGAAAAAACATGGGGATTTTGGATATGTGTTGTTTTTGGCAACATGAAGTCGCATACATGGATATTTTCCACAGTTTCATGAAAATGATAATGAGGACCTTTTCACAACAAAAATGAAGGGCCTTCAATGTATGATTCATCAAGAATTATTATATCCTTTTTTAGTTAGTTGAGGCTATTGGTGCGTCCTTTCATGTGTAATTTAATGAGATCCCCAAAAATTGGAATTAAATCTTTTGCGAAATCGAGAACCCGATCATCCCATATTTATAAAATAAAAAATGGAGGTCTTTTAATTTGTTCTTCCCATAATTAATTATCTTGAGACCAGAAATTTCAGATTCATTCCCTTGGACTCTTGGAAAGCTTTTTCTGGTGGATTGAGTTTTCCAGCAGCGATCCCATATTATGGATGCCCCCTATTTTGGTGCAACGAATTGTGTGTAGCTTATTTCTTCCAAGAAGGGTATTAATTTATTATACTATTTATTTATGTGAAATCATAAAGTTTTCATGTTTTATTACTTATTATAGAAATTCAATTAACCTACTAATTATTAATCAATATTAAAAATGAATTGGATAACGATCAATTCTATTTCTTTATATCATGATAACTATTTTGATTCTTGTTTTTCAAGATAGTGTTATATATAAACTATTATTGTTATAATGTTTTAATTTTATATGTATTATTACATAATTCTTTATGGAAAATGGTAAAAAATGTAAATATAGAATAAATTGATAATTAATTCGTTGGAGAATAAAAATGTATTCAGTAGTGAATCTGATGTTTCTCATAATTTGATAATGATCAAATTAATTAAAATCACATGTCTAATTGAATATATAATTCAATATATTGATGTAATTAGATAAATAATGGTATTTATGTTAATTCATGATGATGAAAAAATTAAATTCATGTTGATGAAATTTAATTCCACAGAGTTTTTTGAAATTGTAATTTATACTTGGAATCATATTTTAATTAATTATTTTATTAATTTAGTATTTAGTTAAAACTTGATGCCTCAGGTTTCCTATAGTTGGAACCTTTTAATAATTAATTGGTTGAATGGAATAAAATATTATTATGTGAAAAATATAATTGTTGGGTCCTGAGTGCCAATCTTCTTGAGAAGGATGAGTGCCTTGAGTTTGGATCCTTGAGAGCTTAGTTATGTGTGATGGATGAATGCCTTGTTTTATGGAATTGATTTCCCTAATGACTATGTTTTTTATTGAGGACTCATGATGCGATCTTTATTTGAGCTTTACTATGTGATGTGATATGGGGTGGGGAAGCCTAGATGTGATATGAGCCAGGGATGACTGAACTTTGAATTATTGACGTGATATGGGGTGGGGAGGCTCAGACGATGTGGCCGTTGTTAGCTCCTGTGATGGTGAGATGCATTAAAATATTCATTTTGGTGTTGGGGATGGAACCATAGATGATGGAATGAGTTAAATAAGGGCTTACCTATTGGTGATGTGATGATGAGATAGGGATTCTCATCTATGCATATGTTTAATGGATGATGGTTGAATTTATCGTTTTAACTACATTTATTTCCCTAATTCTTAATGCGGATGGGTGTGTTTGGTTGCATGTTTCCTCTAGGTGATATATTAGGATGGGTTTCCTAGAATTCATGAATTATATAATTATTCTAATAATGAATAAATAATTATTAACCGATGAGGTCAGTGCTGATGGAATTAAAATACTGAAATGATATTAATCTTGAAAAACTATGGGCTCAATTTGGATTATTCTGAGAGGACATAGAAATTACTCTAATGGTTAATATAATGTATCTTGAAATAATATTAATGGTTACTTTAATGGATAATTAATAAATTAATAGAACTAAGTGATAAAAAAGAACAATAAATTAATGCAGCTCTTCAAAATTTTTGGGTTTTTATTAGATATCTAGTCTTATTAGTGGCAACTAATTTTCTGAGCAAAGTTAGATGTAGTTGAGTATAATAATAATTTATACCCATAGTGTGGTTAGGAGATATATTATATCATGTATATTATATGATTTCATGTGCTATCACACCAATTTCAGTAAGGGTGACTGACATTCAATGAACTCTAAGATGGTATTTTCACCAAAATCCCGATAGGAGGATAGATAGATGACTACTCCCTATGGACCCTCTCTATTCTCTTAGTAGTTACTTGTGTTGGTATGCATGATAGTAAGTTTACCCATATATGTGTTTATAGAGCTATGATTTCTTATGTTTATTCACACACATGTATCCCTAGATATAGTATCTGATGGATAATTATAGGTATGATGTGTATAAACTATGATGGATTGAGGCACTTACTCCATGTATGGGATGTGGTAGCTTGAGGTATAATACCTGATGTATGATAAATGTCATACTAGATGTGATAGATCCCATAAAATACTTGGTTACTATAAATTGTGATTTTATATGGGATGATGTGATACACAAGGTTCATTTTGTGATGTCTTGCTTAGGTGTCATTGGGTTGTATTATTTTGGAGAGAGATTGCTCAGGATGTGTGAAGTTGGGATGGGGAAACAAACTAGTGGGGAAGTGGGAGTGGGGAACCCTTGATGTTTCATTATTATATTATATACTCTCTTGTATGTGATACTTGGTGATAGTTATCCATTGTAATGTTGGGAACACATTATACCTGTTTATATGATGAGTTAGTTTCACCATTGTTCACTATGATTTAGCATGATATATTTATCTTTTCCATGAGAGGCTCTGAGGAGTATCCTAATGAGTATACTATTATGCTCACCAAAATTTTATATAAACTATTTTCTAGTCCAACTGGAGAAGGTGGGAGATCTGTTTGGACATCACTAGCTTTTGGTTTTAAGGGAGTCGTTTGAGCTTTGCGGTCGCTTCCATCTTTAACTTTTGGTATTTATAGTTTTCCTTTCAGTTTTTGTAGTACTATATGAAATTTTATGTTTGTGATTTGGATTTATTTATATATATTTTAGTTTTGGGGTTTAATTTTTAATTTTTCTTATCTTTCTCTTCCTTATGATTTTTTAGAGGGTAATTCCTCCCATATGTATGATTATTTTACCATCACCGCTAGTCGCCAACCCAGGTCTTATTGGAGGCGGGGATTGAGAAGTCACCATCGCCCTACCCTAATTTATGACACAGGAGTGGTACACATTGGGGGGAGGGGTTTTGAAAATAAATATTTAAAACCATCCATTAATGTTAGAGATAGATAAAATTATTTACACCATTCATTTAGACAATTATCTATACATACAGATGCATGTTGTTTTCATTTTCTCGTAAAAAGGGGCATAAATAAAGATATTATTTTTTCATTTAAAAACAATAATTATATAATCAATAACACACACACACACATATATATATACATTAAATATATCCTTATTACTATCCATGTAAAATGTAAATGAAAAAAAATCACATCGCTTCATGGAGGTGGTAATCCACAAGTATGCGGGAGCGATGATATCATTTTACATGGGACTGGAAGGTAAGAATGTAGATATGATGTTATAATTCATAAATAGTAATTATGTCATAAATATTATATTTAAACTGTAAACCCATCATTATAACCACCTATGAAATATGGTTATGGAAATGAATTTCATCTCTACGTGGAGGCGGTAGTCCACACATACACATGAGCGATACTTTCACTTCCAATTTGATAAAAAAGAGGGTGAATAATGGTTGATACATAATCAGAATAAAAATTTATTATATTGAGGACACTTAATTTATTATTTAATGAAAAATAACCTAGATTTATTTTAGTTATAATAAGAACAAATTTGAAAGAGGCTAGGTATGATTATTACAACTTCTTTAACATTCCTCTTTTAGATTCTTTATTAAGTAACCTTAGAATAGAATTTTAAGAATAAAAATACCTCTAAATAATTTATAATTAAGTTTAAAAGATATTTTTAGGGTTTTTTCAATCCATATGGATCAAAGTGGTTTAAATAATATAAATAAATGTTGTCCTTTTATAAGTGGGGGAGAGAAAACACTTATAATTTCATAAAAAATGAAAATATTATATAGTAATACTCAAGAAAAATGATTAAAAATGGATATATGTTATAATTGGGATATAATTAGGTCAAAATATTTCCATAAAATAGTATTTTTACAAGTTTAATTGGAAAAAAATTGTTATCTCTTGGTTTAACCCTTAGTAAACCTATTTTAACCTAAATTGTAACGACCCAAAATTTTGAATAAATCTTGTTTCCTAATTTCATGTGTTATTTTATTTTTATACTCAAAAAAACTGTTTAATTTGATAACATGAGTATAGTTAAAATGAGACCGTTAGGTTTTGACTGTTTTATGACAATTGGTCAATATGACCGCTGGAAACTAAACGTTTCAATTATTGTCTCTAAATACAAGTAATCTTGGTTAATTAATATAGAAAGAAGATTCGATGGCCTCACCCAGTATTCTTGGACAGATCGAAGCCCATCTAACAAAACTTGGGAAGGAGGTAGCACCACTGGGCTTTGCTCTGGACCAAACCTAAGATGAACTTCATCGTGTGAAGCTAGAACAGAATCACCTTCGCGAGAAGTTCAAACTGATAGAAATTACTACTCGTGCGATGTTGGCCGAGCCTCCCTCAGATTCTATCACCTTAGCACACCTTACACTTAGGTCCTATGCTGGGGTGATAAGGGGCTATGTAAGGAGACCGTAACTGCCTTGTGTAATCCTTTGTTTTAAATAAAAATTATGATATTTTCTTATGATGAAGTTTGTGAATTTTCAAATTTTTGAATAAATATAGTATGCATATTTTTGGTGAATTTTAGAGAAAGGATGTTTAAAAAAATGTTTATGTAAACCTTAAATAATTAAAAATGTGTAATGATTTTCAAAAAATGGTCTTTTACAATTATGTTCAGTACGAAATTTAGAGTCTAATAAGATCAACTTAATTTTTGATGAATAGTAAATTATGAATAGTGATTTTATGCTTAAGATTAGTAATGTGACCAAATGGATTAGTAATCTAACTTAAAGAAAGTATTAATATAATCTAGGCACTTTGATTATGTAATGTGATTCAATAAAATGGTTAAATAACAGTTTCATAAATTATTAGTCAAGTATTAGTTTTTTCGGGTGACTAGTGTTTTTAATTAAAAATTAAATTAAAAATATTTAGAAAATTATTGTTATAAAATGTATTTCATTTTTGAACTCAGAGCATCCATATTATGTTAAGGTAATATTTGGGGATTTTTCTGAAAAAGTTGAATTTTCGATAAATAGTATATTTATTTAAAAATTAAATTAATAATATTTAGAAAATTATTTTTATAAAATGGAGTTCATTTTTGAAATCAGAGCATCGATATTTGGTTAAGGTGAAATTTTGGGATCTTTCTGAGAAAGTTGAATTTTTGATGAATAGTGAAAATACAGTTTTTAAGTTACGGGTGTTTAATGACATCATTAAATGATGTATTAAGTATGTAATCAATATGGTCGACTTATGAATAGTAATATAAGGTATGAGGTGTCCCAAGTGTCCAATACCATGATCAAATACCATTGGCAAACCCATGGTTTTGCGAAAACCACCAATGAGGTGTCCCTTGGCCATTAATTCCTTGTCCCCTCACTTTCCCTATAAATAAAAAGCTATCCTCTCATCCATTCGACTCCCAACTCTCCCCAACGAAGCTCTGGTCTCATTACCTCCAAATGAGTCCTCTCAAGGTTCCCCTAAGCCCTCAAGGTCCCAACCTTTGAGTTTTAAGAGTTATGTTTTAAGGTAAGGGATCCAAACTCTCTTTCTTTTCAAATACTCTCTTTTAAGTGATTTATTTTATGCTCCATGTTATTATGTTGGAGGATGTTCTTTTATATTCCTCTTACTACCCTTTTCATGTTATATGATGATAGATCCCCTCTTACTCTCATCATTTCGTTTTATGAATGTTTAAGTGGCGCCGTTAGGCTGCCAAATTTTTTGTAACGGATTCTTTCACCCTTCTCGTTTTCAAGATCTATTTTCATGTCAAGTCTTTAAAGTTCCTTTTTATTATTTTGGGGTATGATATCTATATATATTATATTGATCATTTATGTTCATATGATGAGAGACCCTATTTGATCTTGTCAATTCATTTTTGTTGAAGTTTAGGTGACGCCGTTAGGCTGCCAAATTTTTAAGGGATTCGTTCACCTTTCTCATTTTTCAAAGTTATACTTTCATGTCAAGTCATTAAAGTTCATTTTTATTATGTTGGGGTATGATCTCTATATCTATCATACTGATCTTTTATGTTCATATTATGAAAGACCCTATTTTATCTCGTCAATTCATTTTTGTTGAAGTTTAAGTGACGCCATTAGGCTGCCGAATTTTTAAGGGATTCTTTCACCTTTATCCTTTTTCATGTAAAGTATTTCAAGTTCCTTTTTATTATGTTGGGGTATGATCTCTAAATCTATCATACTGATCTTTTATTTTCATATTATGAGAGACCCTATTTTATCTCATCAATTCATTTTTGTTGAAGTTTAAGTGACGCCGTTTGGTTGCCGAATTTTCATAAGAGAAATCTTATTTTTGTCCTCCTTCTATGTTTTTCATTTCATATGGTATATCATTAAAATTTCATTACCATG
This sequence comes from Viscum album, assembly GCA_963277665.1. NCBI lineage: Eukaryota > Viridiplantae > Streptophyta > Magnoliopsida > Santalales > Viscaceae > Viscum > Viscum album. The sequence continues at coordinate 441,909,581 of OY728158.1, forward strand.
TTCTTATATCCTTTATATTATGTCCCTCTACTGCTTTATAGATCATTTATGAGTGGGTGACCCATGTCCCCTCTCTTTTCAATGAATACTAAAACCCCGAAACATAGCCGTTATACTACAGAATTTCCGCCTCAAAATGTCTCTCTCTTATCCTCAAATTCATTTTATTAAGTGAATACTAAAAGATATTTCATCTAAATGGGTATTCACATATATACCAAAATGTTCTATTTTAAAGTCTTGGATTTCCATACATGATACCCTCTTTCCCTTTCCGTGGGTTTAAAGTGACATAAAGATCATGTCTTTAAAGCAGTTTTTAAAACGTTATGATTATGAAATGAAACCCATTTCTTTTATGCTATATGGGTTGTTTATGAAATTATTGATGATGATATATGTGGCTCACATGATAATAAAAGATAATTTAAGGGTGCACCCTGATAGCGCTCCAATGCATTGGGTAAAGACTTAATCTCTAGAGATGACCATTTTTAACGACGCCTTGGTGAATAACCTTGGTAAATTTTAATGACACCTTGGGGATAGATCTTGGTGAAATGGAAATGATTTTCAATATTAAATGTTGTATCCACATCTTCATGTTATGAAATACGTTATTTTTATTATGATATGCCTCATGATTTCTTTCTCATGCCTTAAAGTTCTTTTTCATGACATTGTTGATGTATCTCAAGTTCATATGTTAAATGTTTCCCCTTATTTCCCTTACTTGGCCTTCTGCTAACCCTTTCTTTTGATGTATGTCCCCAGGTTATGAGATGCATTAATGAACCTAGGATGAAACTAAGGAGAATCCTTTCAAGTGTTTAAGAATAATGTTTTATGTTTTCATGTTTTAAGTTCTTGGTTTCCAAGACACTAAACCCTAAAGATCCTAGTTTTTGTAAAATGTAATGAAAGTTTATGTGATAAAAAGGCGGGATGATATATTTGGTATCAAATGATGGTTTAGTTATTTGTGGAAATTAGGATATGAAAACTCTAGGAAGAACCCTATATAAAATTTTAAATATAGGAAATCTTCCTGGTATATTGGTGAGTATTGAGTAAGGGATTTCCAAGCAAATACATCCCTGTCTGGATATGAGTAGGTAGAGGTGACTCTGGCACAGATGTACATAGGGGTAAAACTTGAAAACAACACTTTGAACTAGACTCGAACAAGATCTGGTACACGACAACGGGCCTTGCTGCACTCTTGGTTATGACACTCCTGGGGGATATGCTTTGGTAAATTAATAAGATTAGTATGAACCATTATTAAAGGAATAAAGATAAAATAAAATAAAGATTCACATAAGAATATATGATCATGGATAACCTAGATTGGGACCTCGGGGATCACAAGTTAGGGTATAATTTTCTTCTACAAGTTTATCCTTCTATGATTTAAGTTTCCTTTTCATGATTATTGGCTAAGTATTTAAGCCCCCTAATTATACGTTCTTTTCTTAGTTAATGGAGGGAAATGGAAGAGCATGTCCCAACAACCAATGTGATAGGAAACATGACGATTGCCCTATTAATGTGACAGAGATGACTAAAGATCAAGTTGAACATATTGTGATTATGCCAAACCAGCTATCAAAAATCACAATTAATAATTGGTACCTAGTTGAATGCCCAAATTCATCAAGGAATAAGAAGACAAAGTCTCAAGGATGTTCTTATGATAAAGTTGATAAGGGAAAAAAGACCCAATTTATTGTTTGGCAAAAAGTGTGGGAAGATGAACCAAGGAGAATGTCATAAAGGAACCAGGAGATGCTTTAAGTGTGGGAAGATAGGGAATAAAGTATCCAATTGCTTTAAAAAAATGGATAATGTGATGAATGGAGATAAGGTTCGATCTAATGTACCTTATACATTTCGATGTCGTAAATGTGGAGAAGTTAGACATTATCCAAGGAAATTCTCTCTTGTAATGGATGAGAAGCATGATGAGCATCGACAATCTTCAAGGACAAGGGGACAATGCAAGTCCTATGCTGATATGAATCATGATGACTGAAGTACATGTAACTTCTTCGCAATAATTGTCTATGTCATGTTGTATTTTAGTTCGTGCTCTATGAGCATATCTTTTATGTTTTCTAAGATCATCGAGTCACTACCTAAGATGATTTTATATCATTAAGGAAAACATATATTATTATGTACCACATGTTGATGTAGTGAAGATGTTCTCCTTAAAAAAAGAGGGTGATTAGGGGATTAAAAGGTGATTATTATTTTGGAAGATGTTCACTATTTTGGGAACCCTATTTGATCGAGGTAAATAGATTACTACGGTATTTTATTTGAGGATTAATGGTTGACTTATATTTTGAAGAATCTATGAATTTAAGGCGGACTTATAGTAATTTAGGTTACATATGGAAATGATTAACCTATCTTGGGGAAAATGAGATTAGGTTAGTTACTTTTGTTATAAGATGATAAGAGTGGTTGATGTTGTTTGAAGATGAACAATAAAGTCTATCTTGGAAGACTATGTTATGAGATCGTTACTATAATTGGATTTCAATCTTAGTTTGGTTTATTTTGAGGAATTTTAAGGATTGTTATTTATGGAATGGTCTATGATGAACTTTGGGTAGTACCATGGAACTTTGAAGATTTAAAAGTAGTTTCCCTTCCTCTAGGATTATTTGTTTTTAAAGAGTTGTTTTATCTCACCCTTTCTATTTTTGGGATAATGTTTCAAGATAGAAGAAATTGATAGTTAATCTTTTGTGGATTACGTGACTCTCAAGAAGATGATTCTTGTGTTTTGATGAGACCAAGTGTTTTTGAATTCTCATCATTTGGAGAAAAGATTAGTTTTGGTAGAAACTTATTAAAGGATGAAACTCTACTTGAAGGTATGTATATTTCCTTTTGTTTTTGTTCTATGTAGTAAATGAATTCCTCAAAATTATGAAAAGGAATGTAAAACAAAAACGTTGTTGGTTTACGTTTCCTACTAGGTAATCAAAAACCGTTTACACACATCATAAGTTTGTGATTTTCTCGTGGTTAACTTTCTCCTAATCATGTTTTCTATCACTCTCCCTCAGAACTTGAACCTTTGTTTTCTCCTCCATGTCCATGTGTTCCTACATGGAATCCTAGTGTGGGTTAACTCGAGTGACCTTTGTACTTCCATTTCTTTCTTTTAAAGTAATAGTTTTACTGAATCCTTTTCTGATGTGGGACTTTCAATGCAATTTCAAAACCTGATTTTAAAAATTGTGAGGATGTAATTTCTTAAGGGGGGTAGATTGCAACGACCCGAAATTTTGAATAAATCTTGTTTCCTAATTTTGTGTGTTATTTTATTTTTATACTCAACAAAACTGTTTCATTTGATAATATGAGAATAGTTAAAATAAGACCGTTGGGTTTTGACTGTTATATGAGCATTGGTCAATATGACCGCTGGAATCTAAACGTTTCGATTATTGTCTCTAAATACAAGTAATCTTGATTAAATAATATAGAAAGAAGATTCGATGGCCTTACCCAGTAGTCTTGGACCGATCGAAGCCCATCTAACAGAACTTGGGAAGGAGGTAGCACCATTGGGCTTTGCTCTTGACCAAACCCAAGCCGAACTTCATCGTGTAAAGCTATAATAGAATCACCTTCGCGAGAAGTTAAAACTGATAGAAATTACTACTCATGCGATGTTGGCCGAGCCTCCCTCAGATTCTCTCACCTTAGCACACCTTACACTTAGGTCATATGCTGGTGTGATAAGGGGCTATGTAAGGAGACCATAACTGCCTTGTGTAATTCTTTGTTTTAAATAATTTTTTTGATATTTTCTTATGATGAAGTTTATGAATTTTCAAATGTCCGGATAAATATAGTATGCATATTTTTGGTGAATTTTAAAGAAAAGATGTTTTAAAAAAAATGTTTATGTAAACCTTAAATAATTAAAAATGTGTAATGATTTTCAAAAAACGGTCTTCTATAATTATGTTTAGTACAAAATTTAGAGTCTAATAAGATCAACTTAATTTTTTGATGAATAGTAAATTATGAATAGTGATTTTATGCTTAGGATTAGTAATGTGACCAAATGTATTAGTAATCTCACTTAAAGAAAGTATTAATATAATCTAGGCACCTTGATTATGTAATGTGATTCAATAAAATGGTTAAATAATGGTTTCATAAATTATTAGTCAAGTATTAGTTTTTTCAGGTGAATAGTGTTTTTTAATTAAAAATTAAATTAAAAATATTTAGAAAATTATTTTTATAAAATGGATTTCATTTTTTACTCAGAGCATCAATATTTTGTTAAGGTAATTTTTGGTGATTTTTCTGAAAAAGTTGAATTTTCGATGAATAGTGTATTTATTTAATAATTAAATTAAAAATATTTAGAAAATTATTTATATAAAATGGAGTTCATTTTTCAAATCAGAGCATCGATATTTGGTTAAGGTGAAATTTTGGGATTTTTCTGAGAAAGTTGAATTTTCGATGAATAGTGAAAATATAGTTTTTAAGTTACGGGTGTTTAATGACATCATTAAATGATGTATTAAGTATGTAATCAATATGGTAGACTTATGAATAGTAAGATAAGGTATGAGGTGTCCCAAGTGGCCGATACCATGGGCAAATACCATGGGAAAGACCATGGTTTTGCCAAAACCACCAATGAGGTGTCCCTTGGCCATTAATGCCTTGTCCCCTCACTTTCCCTATAAATAACAAGCCATAATCTCATCCATTCGACTCCCAACTCTCCCCCAACGATGCTATGGTCTCATTAGCGCTCAAGGAGTCCTCACAAGGTGCCCCTAATCCCACAAGGTCCCAACCTTTGAGTTTTAAGAGTTACGTTTTATGGTAAGGGATCCAAACTCTCTATTTCTTTTCAAATACTCTCTTTTAAGTGATTTATTTTATGCTCCATGTTCTTATGTTTTAGGATGTTCTTTTATATTCCTATTACTTCCCTTTTCATGTCCATATGATGAGAGATCCCATATTACTCTCATAATTTCGTTTTATGAATGTTTATGTGGCGCCGTTAGGCTGCCAGAATTTTTGTAACAGATTCTTTCACCCTTCTCGTTTTCAAGATCTATTTTCATGTCAAGTATTTCAAGTTCCTTTTTATTATTTTGGGGTATGATCTCTATATCTATAATAATTATCTTTTATGTTAATATTATGAGAGACCCTATTTTATCTCTTCAATTCATTTTTGTTGAAGTTTAGGTGATGCCGTTAGGCTGGTGAATTTTTAAGGGATTCGTTCACCTTTCTCATTTATCAAAGTTATACTTTCATGTCAAGTATTTCAAGTTCCTTTTTATTATATTGGGGTATTATATCTATATCTATCATACTGATATTTTATGTTCATATTATGAGATACCCTATTTGATCTCGTCAATTCATTTTTGTTGAAGTTTAAGTGACGCTGTTAGGCTGCCGAATTTTTAAGGGTTTCTTTTACCTTTCTCATTTTTAATGTGAAGTCTTTCAATTTCCTTTTTATTATGTTGGCGTATGATATCTATATCTATAATACTTATCTTTTATGTTCATATTATGAGAGACCCTATTTGATCTCGTCAATTCATTTTTGTTGAAGTTTAAGTGACGCTGTTAGGCTGCTGAATTTTCATAAGAGAAATCTTATTTTTGTCCTCCTTCTATGTTTTTCATTTCATATTGTATATCTTTAAAATTTCATTACCATGTTCTTATATCCTTTATATTATGTCCCTCTACTTCTCTATGGATCATTTATGAGTGGGTGAACCATGTCTCCTCTCTTTTGAATGTTTTCTAAAACCCCGAAACATAGCCGTTATACTGCAGAATTTCCATCTCAAAATGTCGCTCTCTTATCCTCAAATTCATTTTATTAAGTGAATACTCAAAGATCTTTCTTATAAATGGGTATTCACATATATACCAAAATGTTCTATTTTTAAATTATGGGATTTACATACATGAGACCCACTTTCCCTTTCTGTGGGTTTAAAGTGACATAAAGATCATGTCTTTAAAGCAGTTTTGAAAACGTTATGATTATGAAATGAAACCCATTTCTTTTATGCTATATGGGTTGTTTATGAAATTATTGATGATGATATATGTGGCTCACATGATAATAAAGTAAAATTTAAGGGTGCGCCCTGATAGCACTCCAATGTATTGGGTAAAGACTTAATCTCTATAGATGACCATTCTTAACGACGCCTTGGTGAATAACCATAGTAATTTTTAATGACACCTTGGGGATGAACCTTGGTGAAACGGAAATAATTGTAAATATTAAATGTTGTAGCCACATCTTAAAGTTATGAAATACATTATTTTTATTATGATATGGATCATGATTTCTTTATCATTCCTTAAATTTCTTTTTCATGACATTGTTGATGTATCTCAAGTTCACATGTTAAATGTTTCCCCTTATTTCCCTTACTGGGCCTTCTGCTCACCCTTTCTTTTGATGTATGTCCCCAGGTTATGAGATGCAGTAATGAACCTAGGATGAACCTAAGGATAAACCTTTCAAGTGTTTAATAAGAATGTTTTATGTTTTCATGTTTTAAGTTTCTGGTTTCCAAGACACTAAACCTTAAAGATCCTCGGTTTTGTAAAATGTAATGAAAGTTTATGTGATAAAAGGCGGGATGCTATATAAATCATAGTGATATTTTTTCCCTATTTTTATAATTCATTATGAACAAAAATTAATGTGATATAATTAAAAATTAGAAATTATGATTCCCAAAATTTAATCCATTTTATCAATTTCAATTCATATAGGTGAGAAAATTTAATTTAAATTTAAACATGCCAAGAAAGATGAAAAGCAATTTCCCAAAAAAATATTTTCTTAAGCATAAAAAATGTTTTTGAAAAATTCAACTTAAAACTAATTATAATTAAATTAATAGAATTATTAATATTTTAATTAAATTAATTTTAAGTTGAAATTATTTTTTTAAAAAAAATTAAAATTTTTAAATGCTTGAAACAAAAAAACAAGTTTCAATAAAAAGCAATATTTTTCACTATTAATTACAAAATCAATATTTTCATAAAATTATCAAAATTTCATCCTAAATTATTTTTATATAATGAATCCACATTTTTTTCATTTTATAAAATAAAATTTATAAATTTTCTAGAAGTTAATTATAATTTCCATGTACAAATTATAATAAAAATGATTTTTGAAAAAAATGAATTTTTGATGAATAAAATGAATTTACTGAAAATTTAGTTATTCTTTCGTTGTAATTAATAATTAAATTTTTATTAAACAATATAAATAAATATATATTTCATAATTTTCGTACTCATATTTATACCTACCAATTCAATGACTAGGTTATAACAGTCAAATTTAAAAAATAACACATTTATAAAATATCTCTATTCATTTAAAGATAGGAGTTGCATGTTAAGTAAGATATCTAACTTATTACTCTCAAATTTGCAAGGTTCTACATACCCCCTAAATAAAATGATCCCTCATAATTTTAGCCCATTCATTAAATTTTCTATATTTAAAAATACCATTATTGAAACCCCACATCAAACAAAGGGATAATAATGCTTCCTTAAAAAATGGGAAGTGGGATACATAAAGATACATGAAGTAACACATAACTAGGTTCTCATATAAAGAAACCATTGGTGGGAATCTAAATTATAAACATATATGGGAATTATTTTTTCCATTAATAAATAGATAGTGATAGAGGACATGATCATAAATAAGTTAATAACCACAAAACCCTAAATTAGAGAGGGTTGAAAAGACCATCAATTCATTATAAATGATGGTAATATGATAATATTTATTTAGGATCATTTTCATAATGTTAAGTTATTATTTTATTATAAACATAGATAACCCAATAAAATAAACTTAATTGATATATTTTTATTTCATATATACAATTTCATCCTTTGGTTATGCTTTGGTCAATTTATATATCACACATTACTCCAAGAAATTAATATTCAGGATGAATTTTTTATGACACAAGCACTAAAATTAACATTTAACAGATCATAAGATCCATTAAAGAATGAAAATTCATTCCTCATATCTATAAATATTTACCAAAATAAAATTTATTTTCAAATTTTATGAAATCTAGATAAACATAATATATTAATCTCTATAACCTCAAAAATAACCACCAAAGTTACACTTAAACAATTCCTTAAATATTTATCCTTAAGAATCCTAAAAAATATGTCTGTAAAAATTAAAAACCCAAAAATATGAAGTATTTGACCACATATTTCTTTATAAATATCCACTTTAACATTTATCCTAAAACAATATAAAGCATTTCTCAATGTTAAATATCAAACATGTGAATACGTTGAAAATATATTCTCTTAAAACATGCTAATCCTTTTACAAAATAATTTGAATCATTAATTTTTTTAATGGAATCATAAATGATTTTGTAAAATAATTTTATCCCTATTACTTAAATAAAATCATATACTATAGAATATATTCTATAAATAAAAAAATAATTTAAACCAATTTATCATCAAATCACTAATAAAATCCAACGTCATCAATACTATCTAATTTATATTATTAATTTAAATAATATCTTTATACTAAAAAAAATTATTATCTCAACATCAGACACATATTAATGGTTTTCTTTCATTTAGTCATATATTATCAAAAAATACCATCTTACCACTAAATAAATTTTCTTGGTTATTAGTACAATTCTACACATTATTTCAAATACTAAAAAAACAATACTTTCATGATTTTTCATGATTCTTATAAATATAATACAGCTGTTATAACACTTCTAAAACATAATTATTTAATCCCAATTTATAAACCCTCCAATACTTTCACATTAATGTTTGGTATAACATGGGTTATTCTTTAGCCTATGAGTTAACACTTAGATTAGTGTTTTAGATCAAATAATACCAAAGTTCCCCACACATAAGGAATTGAATTGTAAATTTTACCTTAGGATGAAATCTATAATCCCACTTCAAAATCTTCATTATTTCTCATCAATTTATTGATCATTGACCTTGTTTTCCAAAACCAAAAGATCTTTCAGTTCTTTTGAGAAATTTCCCATACTTTTTCTTCCCAAATTCTCAACATGTTGGAATCCAAATCTTTTTCCCTCTATGTTCTTCATGAAAATATAATTTTCTCTTATTATGTTTGTTCCAAAACTCACCCATGTTGATATTTTTGACCATATATTGAGATTGTTGATTAGGAATAATCATAAATTTTTACATTCTAGTACCCATTTTACATGTTTTTTCATGATTAAATTAATTCCATTGTCTACCACATTAAATATTTATATAATTAATCCTGGTTCCATCCCTTGGACAAATCTATAAAGCATAGTGTGAGAAACAATATTCATAGTAAATGGTCACAAAGAAGAACTCATATGATATCTAAATCATGACACCATATTTTCAATCTAATACATCTAATATTTAACATATTTCATCTAGGATTATCATCTATTCAAATCCTTCACAATGGTTTATAAATAAAATATGTATTAACCCATGCATATCACCTAAGAGTGTCAAACTAGTTGCATAGTTAGAGCACACTCACCGTGCACCAGAATGATGGTCAAGATATACTTGACCAATTATTTTAATGTTTATAACCATTAAATGAATCTATTCTAAAACCACATACACATATAGCATCTAGATATTGATGTATTTATAGTTAAACCACTTAATCTATAACTTAAAAAAATTTAGGATTTTATCCCAGATATAGACTTTTTCTTAGTTTTTTTACCAAATTTATATAAACATAATATCTAAAGAATGACTAAACATGGATCTGATACCAACTATAACATCCCATACTTTTCATACATATATATTACATATTAATAAATGATTTTTCAATATTTTTAAAAATAAAATTTTAAGGACCGTATTGGTTAAGTGTATTTGGAGACTAGATATAAAATATGTTTATTTCCTGAAATATCATTAACATATCCCACAAATATCTTCCCATATATTTCTCTTCTTAGTCATTCCCTACATAAAACCTTTCTTAATAACCTATGGAAAGGAAACATAATAAAGAGTGATCTTATATGATCAGTAAGGTTATACAAGGGAGATATAAATGACCACTTAAGCATAACATGATCATAAAGATATGAGAACATGAGCGTAAAATTTGAAAACCATACCTAGTATATCCTATAACATAATATTGAATCATTGAATAAATTTTTCCTATTCTTAAGATATTAATTATAAATAAATTTGAGAATATGATCTATTAGATCATAACATTGTCATAAGACATAAGTTTGCAACATACACATAAGCATAAAAAATCACTTCCTTGGTCAAGGATAACTTCCCAAACTATCATAGTTGATTTTTTCACCCCCATTATATCTTATCCTAATCAAATTTCTCTCTCAATATTATCATAAAGGACAAATACCCATAGTGAACTAAGTCTAATCTCCAATCTAGTCTTTAGTATCCTATGAGATATCTATATTTACCGAATGCATTGGAGGGATATATAATTATAGGAAAACCCATAACATAATTATAATCCTTTCATATTTGTTTCAAAATATCATAAAACATTCATCATATATCATAAAAAATGGATAGGAAATAGGTTTGATATACATTTGAACGTTTCATCATAGCATAACCCATGAAAAATACATGGGATTCATAAACATCTCAAAATAATAATAATAACTTATCTTGATAAATTATCAGGATGGTATAATTGTATTATATCCCTAGTGAATCATAAGTAACACAAGGGGATTTTATCATAAATGAAAATACATTTAAAATGTCACTAGTAATATTTCTCTAGGAAAATACACTTTTCATTTATGAATAATTTATTTAATTTTTTTTAAAATATCATGGAAAAATATTTCTTTTACTATAACCATGAAAATTTTTAAATGAAGAATCAAAGAAGTGAATGTACATGAATTCGGGAAATTATTTTTATGCCATGTATGTTAAACCAAATATTTATTTCACATTATCAGTAAAAGATAAAATTACCAGATTCGGAAACTGAAAAGAATAATATTTTTAAACTATTATGTAAATAGATAATTTTGGTTAAAAATGACTTTAAAAAATCATAATATAATAGTAAAATAATTATTTATTTTTTTTGGAAAATATGGACATGAAAGATTTTTTTTTTCAACTGAAGAGATAAATAAAGTTAGATTTACATAAAACAATTATTTTGATATCTTGAAAACTTAAATAGAGGAAAATAAATGAAAAATGTAAGAACCTGGTTCTTATTCTTGAGGTATGGGTTTCTTATTTTCTCTTTTCCTTAAGTGTTTTTGAGAAAATAAGGAAAATGGGGAAAAATTCTAAATTTTGGGACTACACGTTGAGTACTTTTCTACATGCCGTGTACTTTTTGCTGTGTGAGATGATTACACATGGCGTGTATCCATGCTGACGACTAAGGGTAAAAAAACTGACTAAACACCATGTAGTGGTCCTTTACATGCCATGTAGTCAGTCGGCAGACGAAACAGTAAGGTGGTGGAAGCAGCTACCAGCTGGGCGACAGTACATGCCGTGTAATCGGAAATACACGCCATGTACTCATGTCGACGGATGAACAGTGAGGCGGTGCTTCCAGGGGAATAATTAAATGAAAAAGTGCACGCCGTGTACTCAGAAGTACACGCCGTGTAATTTGTTTTTTTGCCTTAAAACGGGTAGTAGCCTCCTCATTTGATAGAGGAGGCATTTGGGTTCGTTTTGGAGCAAGAGAGGAGTCTAGAGCTTTAGAGATCCGCCGAGCGCACGTCGGGAATCATATTCTTCCGCCGACAATCTCGTTGGAACCGCACAGATAAGACCTCCGCTCTCCTTAAGCCATTATTACCAATTCTTCCTCTAATGGAAGTTATTTTCACTTAAGAGAGTTTTCTTTCACCTAGATCTACCTCATTCTAGTATGATTCATTGAACGCCATTCAAGTATACTGATCAAGTGAATTTAAGGTAGGTGGCTTGATGTTTAATTTCCAACTGTTGTGCGTTTGTGTGTATTTTTGTGATACATGCCCATGAATGGGGTGTTGTATGGCTGATGACTTGTTGAATTAAATACCTATAATTGATTAGGTAATTTAAATGTGATTATAAACTGTTGTTTGGGATCACTTCTTGGATCTAGGACCACCCTGGGGGTGCGTTCCTCAGTTTAGCCATTTGGCCAGGATACCAGAGGGTATAACTTTATAATAATGATTATAGAATTTCTTTGAGAGGAATTTCTTTTTTATTTCATGTGTATTGATTGTTTACATGTTGGGCATGGCCCGGTTACTTGTTTATCCTGAGGGTAGTGTTGTGATTAGCCTGTGGGAAATGTATTACTTAGCCTGTGGGCAACTTCTTCCGTGCCTATGGGCAGTTGATTCTGTGCCTGTGGGTGACACCTCATATGCCTTTGGGAAATATTCAATATTCCTGTGGGACGATTCCTGTGTTTGGATCCTCTTTACCTGAGGGTAAGGGATTATGCATCTATGGAAACTGACTGTTTACATAGAAATTCACTGTGGTGGTTTCTTAATAATAAATAATAAAATGAATGTTAAATGGAAATATACCTGGTAAAGTTAGTTACTTTTGAGTATTGATTAATTTATTGAATTTACTTTTGCACACTGATGTTGTATATTTACACATAGGTGAGCACGAGCCTTTGGTGGGTGCCTACTAAGATTATTTCTCACACACTGTTTGGGTCATTCTTTTTGGCCCAAACAGATTACGTTTCTACAGGTATGGATAAGGGAAAAGGTCCCTTTACAGGTACTTGATTGCTTCTGAGGAGTGGGAGAGCATGAGACCAGGCTTAGGTTCATGATGCTACTGGCTGTTTTGTTTTGATTTGCTATACTCTTTATTGTACTGTACTGTATTATTGTGTAACATGTTCTGGTTGTTTTCTTAGAACTTGAGGCATGTTGCATCAACATTATATATGACTGTTGGTTGTTTTTACTACAATTGTTTATCTTAAAAGTGTATGGTTTATTGCTTCTGCTGTTGTTGTATGTTTTATATTGTATTCCACTGCGCTACACTTTTAAAAAGGAGGGAATAGTTTCCCCACTATCAGACCTGGGCCCTCGCTGCTAGTCGACAGCCTCTAGCGTTTAGGGAAATGCGCTTGAGGTCACGTGGTGAACCGGGTTCGGGGCACCCATGGAGTGGTACCCGGAACCAGGATGTTACAAAAAATATGTAAAATTTATAAATAACCATGGGAGAATTTTTTTTGGGGTTTTATAATAAAATTTCATTATTAGAAACTTAATCATAAACAATCTTTATAAATAATGACATTGTAACAAAAATACCTTGAAACATTAATATATTATGATTCATAACCCCCTAAAAGAAATTAATTCTTTGAAAATTAAAATATGAATAATTTAAAATTATTCATGACATATCATATAATAGGGTAATTATATACACTACATTAAATAAATAAATTTTTAATATAGAATATATCTCTAGGAAACAAAATCGAGATGAGAAACCCTTACCTCAAGTCCAAATTTCTTTATAAGTGTTGTAACCAACAGCATAATAAATTAAAAATTATTATTTTTAAATACCAAAATCCATAAAATACTTATAATATCAAATATGATCCAATTATAACATTTTAACACCAATTATTAATAATTCTTTATTAAAATCATCATTTCCTAGCATTTCCAATTTCAAATTTCATGGAAATTTTAGCTTAGTTATTTCGGTCCTTGTAATTTTATAATGGTTCCAAAATCCCCAAAATTTAATTCATGATATAAATATCATATTATTTCACTATATATATATATATATGTATATTTATAGTCATCCATGAAAATTATAGAGATAAAAAATGATCTACACTCTCCATGGAGATGATAGGCTATGTATACATATAAATGTTGTTTTCATTTTCTAAGGAAAAGAAGTAAATAAAGATAGATATTATTTTATAATTACTACACCATAATTATACCATAAATAATATATATATTAATTAAATATATCCTTACTACAATCCATGTAAAATTTATGTGAAAAATAAATCCCATCTTTTCACGAAGGTGGTAGTCCACACATTCACACGAGTGACATTATAATTTTCCAAAGGATTGGAAGTTTAGAAGGTAGATATGATATTATAATTATAGAAGAATAATTATTTCATAAATATTATATATAAAATTTAAAACCACCTAATAATGATCCATGAATGACGGTTATGAAAATAAATTTCATCACCACATGTAGGCTGTAGTCCACACGTACGCATGAGTGATACGTTCACTTCCCATTTGATGGAAAATAGTGTTAATAATGGTGGTTATATGATAATAATAACATTTATGTATATTTTTATACTTAATTTAATATTTTACAATTTAGAGGTGGTACAAGAATAAATAATTTGAAATCTACCAAGTTGGATGATTACCTCTTCTTTAGTAGGCATCATATAGGTCCTTTATTAAGGACCCTTGGAATGGTCTTTCAAGAAGGAAAAAATATATAATGAATGGATAGGTAAGGTTATAAGATTATTTGTAATAATTCTATTGATGTAGATACCTCAAAGTGGGTTAAAGAATATAAAGTAGGGGTGCCATTTTATAAGTTGGGGAGATAATAAACTTAGATTTTTTTAGAATATTATTATATAATAATTTTATACTCAAGATAAACTCTAATAAATGGAAAGAGGTTAGAAGTTGGGATAGCATGATGTCAAAATAAATCATTAAAATTAACCTTATAGAATTTTAATTATCAAACATATCCTTATCTATTGGTTTAACCTCCTGGTACACTCGTTTAACCTTAACTACATGGATTTTTTTTTACTTTTTTACTATTAATTAAGATGAAAAATGAATATGGACTAATTAAAGAAAATTTAAATGATGATTCAAAATATGGAAGACATTTTTATCAAATTTAATTTTCACAATTGGAAGAATTTAATTGAAAATGAAACATGTAAAATGTGATGGAAAATAACTTTCTAGAATTTTTTTCTTAAGCATAATATGTTTTTATACAAGATTCCACCATAAAATTAGTTCTAATGAATTTAATTATATTAATAATAATAAAAATGAACTAAATTTAATTTTAAATTATTATAAAATAAAATTAAACATGGTAAATTATTGAAATGAAAATAATTTTTTTTGAAAAAATTAGTATTTTTCATTATTCATTAAAAAATCAACCATTTTAGAAAATTATCAAAATATAAAGCTTTGTTAATTTTTTTATTCTGATTGAAGAAAATATTTTAATTTTAAAAAATAAAATTTATAATGTGGATGAAATTAATTATAATTTCCAAGTGTAAAATGCAGTATTTTTTTTTGTAAAAAATGTATTTTTGAAGAAAAATTGACTTCACTAAAAATCAAGTTCTTATTTCATAAGTATTAATCAATAATTTTTTATTTACTAGGACCATTATATATATATATATATTTCATAATGAATTTACTTATATTAATTCCCCCTAATTAAATGACTAGGTTATAACATTCACAGTTAAATAATAGTAATTTTATAAAACATCTCAATTCACTTAATGCTCAGTTTTGGGTGTGTGATGAATTTAGATAATTCTAAAAATTATTAGATTATATTTTTGGGTGATTAACCAGAACTATGTGTACTATAAAGTGTTACACGTTAATATTATTTGAACATAATAATATTAAGGGATAAAATATAATTCAAATCTAAATCGTTAGATCCATACATACATAAAAGTTAATAACATGAGATAAGATGGTATTAATTAAATCATAATCAAAATAATAAGTGTTATATTCCTTCCAAAGTGGAAGATATCAATATCTAATTCATTCAACCAGGTATGTTAGGAGGGTGACCATGGATTATCATATATAAGTCATGGTGTAAATGTATAACCCTAGGAGTTATATAAGATAGTATTAGGCTGATTATATACCTAAATACCTATGTGTGGAGTGAAACACCATAATATAATAATTTCTTAATGAAATATGGATACTTGACACCAATAGGTATGATGAATTCTAAATGGGTTATCATTTTAATGGGATAACTTTTAATAAATTTCCTCATTAAATGTTATTATGAAAAGAAACTCATCTAATAAAAAATAATATCATCGATAAATGAAATCATCATACTAAAAAACATTTAGATCAACCATTAATAGTAGGGAATATTAACATAAGTCACATATATAACTAGTAACATGATACAAGTTCTTATGTAATGAAAAATTACGTGTTATAGAAACAATATCTTGAGTAATCAATTGTTATGGTTTTTAAAAAGATGATTCTAAATGTTTGTAAGAAGTATATAATGATTCACATGGGATTATAATGACATTATATTCAACTTGAACTAATGAATTTTATTCGTTACACATATATTCAATATGATTTCACATGTCAATGTTTTTTTGTGACTAAATGATTCCTTAAGTTATATTTCAGTTAAAGAATTCATTATTTTATAATCTATGGAATTGTTATAAAGTGACAAATGAATTATAATAATTTTTACCAGATATTATAATGTTTTGAGAATAGATCAACATAAAATGGGATGTCTAGGTTCAAGTTTGAAATTCTCAAGTGAGGAAATGAGATAGATCAGGCATGCGATGTCTTTGTTCTGGTGTTGTGAAAAGTATGAATGTTGGTAAAAGTTCAATTCAGAAGGCAAACAATTATTTATACATTCCGAAAATGTTTCTACAAGTATCCAGTGAAGTTTAGTGAAACCAAAAGTTAAAATCAAGGATAATGAGTAATTATTACATAGGATAGAATAGTCAAAAAACCTTAAGGCTTTAAAAACTACATGGAATGTCATTATATGGTTTCAGTGATATAGAAATAAATTCCATGGATTTGAAGGGAATGTAAAACCAAATTCATACTTTACAAGTGTGTTAAATATATATGAGTTCAAAATTAAGGGAATAATGGATTGATATTTTTTTAGCATTCTACTAATGATGAGAAGTGTGTCTACATCAATGTTTTAAATGTAAATGAATGCATCAAGTTCTGATAAATCTAAAGAAAGGATGTTTATAGTTATCTCATTGATATTATATGACAAGAAGAATTATTTATTAAAAATTATTTTCTATAAATAATATTAAACAAATAACTTAGTATACATGGTTTATGATTCAACAGATTTTAAAACATATTTTGAAAAAGGAGAAAAGGATAAAGAATTTTTTATCTAATATAAAGTGTTTATCCAAATATTTATTAAAATATTAGGGAAGGTTATCCCACCACCCATAAGTGGTATATATTTTAAGGAATAAAATATAATTTTAAAAATTAAATTCTCTAAAAATGTATTATACCATTTATTATATGGAAACAATGGTTTATTTATTAAATATTCGTAATAAAGAAATAAATGTTATTTTCTAAAAAAATAATTTTTTTATATCTTAGTATGATATTGTAAATAGAAAATAGCGTCGATGAAGATAATGAGGTTATATTTAATATTAAATTAGTTTAAATTTAAAAAATAAAATATTTTACCTATAAAAATTCAAAGGCGAGTTCCACTTAATATCATAATGTGTTTTTGATATGTGATGGTAAGAGAAAAAGGTAATGAGATTCATTCATATACTCTGATAAAGTGTATATCACAATTTTATAATTGATTATAATAATAAAAATCCAATGTGAATTACCCTTAATAACCTAAAATAATTTTAGGGTAGGCCATCAAGAGAAAAGAAAAAAGTTTCATTTAGCTAACATAAATTAATGAATTTAATCTTATCATATAAAAGTTTTTTATGTGATAGGTGGAAATAATATAATTATTTATATTTTTCTAATTAGTTATTTAATGTAATGGGTTTTAACAATGATAATGTTAAACTGAAGTTCTAAAGGATCGAATAACAACTAAGAGGGGGGGGGGGGGGGTTGAATTAGTTGTTCACTTTTTGTGAGTTTCAAAACTTTTATAAACACAACCCTTGAAACCTGTTAAGATTTATTTTCTTAACAACATTTAGTAAATACTAATGCATGAAAAAGTAAAAAATTAAGTATAGCAGACAAGATTTACAGGTTTCATCCTTAGTGTGAGAACCTACATCCTTTCCATAGCCACTCTACTGGGTCTATGAAAATTCACTATTATGAATAAGTGAATACAAATTGTGTCAAATCCCATTAGACACCTTATATATTTCAATAGGAAATATAATACTGACTCCTTTCATTTTACAAAGTTTCTTAAAAAAATTGAGTAAAAAAAGAATATATACTTTGTTCAAACTAATAAATAAAAGCTTAGTATATATCCTCAATGTGATTTGGCTGGATCTGATTCTCTCAATCCTATGAGGTTAATACGATTCTACCTTACTCAATATGCACTTATCAAACTCTACTCAAACAATTATTTGGATCTTCCTTAGTTCCATTTACTCAATATGATGGACTCAATAGTATGAACCCATTATCAATCTTCAAAACACAAACTCTTTTAAAATTATCAATATGAACTTCCTCAGTCTGGTAAACAAAACTTTAATTAGTCAGATCTTCTTATGATATCTTAGTCTAGAAAATAAATTTTCATTC
Source organism: Viscum album (assembly GCA_963277665.1). Taxonomy (NCBI): domain Eukaryota; kingdom Viridiplantae; phylum Streptophyta; class Magnoliopsida; order Santalales; family Viscaceae; genus Viscum; species Viscum album. Next base: position 441,928,342 of record OY728158.1, read on the forward strand.
GAATTATTCAGTGATATGACTTTTCTATATCATTAAAAAGTTACAAAATATTAATGAAGTGTGCCTATATTTATAGGAAACTCAAAAAAGAAAAAGTGGGAAACTTGAAAACTTTCCCCACTTCCTCAAATTTAAAAAACTTAAAAAATCACTATAATTTAAACTTTGACATTGATTTCTTCAAACCCATTCAGATTTCTATGAGATTTAAACTGAATTGAATATCATATTTTTCCACTTCAACTATTCCCATATCTTATTCTTCATAATCATCCTTCTTGAACGTTCTATAGTTTCTTCATTATGATAAAGCTTCTTCAGCTTCAATATAATTCATCTTCCCAATCTTCAATATGATGGATCTTCCTTAACTTCAGTTTCCTATTCTCATTATGATATACATTTATTTATCAACTTATTATGATCTGACTTTCTTTCTCATCTTATTACGACCTTCCTTTCTTTATCAGCTCATTATGATCTTTCATTCTTTCTTAACTCATTACAATCTGGATTTCTTTTTCAGCTCATTACGATATGGATTTCTTTCTTCAAATTTTTATGATATTCCTATCTTTCTTAGATCCTTATGATTTTACTTTATTATCAAATCATTAATACCTTCCTTTCTTCTTTAGAGTTAGTATGATTGACTTTCCTTAGATTCATTTTGATGGAGTCCTTATAATGATGGAATTCTCTTTATAATGAAATTCTCCACTCTTCAACTTTGAAATTCTTCAAATGACATTAGTTTTACAAATTCTAACTTCTGTAATCTTCTAAGTCTAGTAATTTTGGATCTGATACAATCATTACAATTACTTTATTTCTTCAAAATCTTTTATCATGATAGTTTTTATGAATTTTGAGAACTCCATGATCAGTAAAGCATCCTTGGATTTTTTAGAAAGCATGAAAACTTTGTAACTCATAACTTCACAATATTCTTTCAAAAAATCTTCTGCGGCAATATGAATTCTTCACTCAAAAGATTATAATTTTATTAAAAATTATGAGTCTGATGGATCTTGAACTTCACATCGATGGATCTGAATCTAATGGTGCATTTGATCAATAATTTCATCTTTCTAACCACCTTTGTGTTTGATACTTCTTAGTCTGATACTCTATGTCTGGTGTTCTTCTTAGTCTAATCCTTTGAGTCAGCAAAACAAATTTCTTTAAAACTAAACTTCTATCCCCCTTTAAATTTGAGTTTTAACATTCATAAAAGTTCAAATTTCTTACAAAACACATTAAAATGGTATGGGTACGATTCCTAAATAACATAAAAATTCTTATACAAAATGGTTATTTCTAAAAAAATAAAAAATGTTTGTTAAAATAATTTATCATAAAGGGTCATCAATCTCTATCTTTGGATTTATTTACAACCCTTGTGAACAACTTTTCCAAATGTTATAATTTTTTCACAACTCAAAATTTGTAAACAAATTATGTTTTTTTATTTTTATCAAAACATAAAGAAAGTTTCTTGACACCACACTATAGGATAATGTAATTTTTTGAAGGAATTACATCCCTTGGTGGAAATAAAATTTTGCAACCTTGAAAAGATAAACTCCCCCTCACTTTTATCTTTTTCCTCTCACTTTCATTTTTCTCTCCCCCATTTTATAATAACCACAACTTTAGATTCATTTAGGAATGATAAGAAAAAACATCATACTAAATAAAAAGATAAAATTTTTCTCCCCTTGTCAAAATAATCTAAATCATAGTTGGTGTTCTTCCTTAAGTCATGGGATAAGGCTAAACATAATATTTCATCCTTAATTACAAAAATATTTCTTTCAACATGGATTTTTTTAAAATATCAGCAATTTGATGCTTTGTTGAGATGTATTCCAGCATGACATCTCCAACAATAACTTTCTCTTTTATAAAGTTAAATTTTATATCATTGTTTTTTTGATATTTAATATTGGATAAGATTTTTTTAAAGATCAATTACACTTTTATTATCACAATATGTGTTTAATGGTATATAAATATTTTCTTTCAAATCTTACAGCTAAATTTTCATCCTCAACATTTGAGTACAAGATTGTGTAGCTGCGACATATTTAGATTCTACTGTGCTCAAAGTTACTGAACTTTGTTTCTTTCTATGCCAACTCAAACAACATTCACCCAAGGAAAATGTTCCTAATGAGGTTGATTTTCTATCATGACAATATCTATCCCTATCAACATTAGTACAACTATGAAACTTCATCTCATAATTTCTTTTATATAACAACCCATGTGAATTTTTTACTTTTATATATTTGATAACCCTCTTTACTACCAGTACATGTTATTATTTTAGATTACATTTATACATGGAACTCAATTTCACTGCATAAAAATTATTATCCCTTGAGGCTGTAAGGTAAAGAAGACATCCTATCAAATTTTGAAATTCATTTTGATTCACACTTATTTTGGATTCATCTTTACTCAATTTTATTCTCACTGAAATAGGAGTAAAAACTTATTTTAATTCTTCCATCCCAAAATTCTTAAAAAAATTCCTATAATACCTTTCTTGAGATAAGAAAATATACATTTATTTTTTTTAAACTTGTAAATAAAGTAAGAAAGATAATAATCCCAACATTGAAATTTAAAAATTCTTCTTCATTTCCTCAACAATTTCATTAAATTTTTTTTCTTCATCCCCAAAAAACATTATATCATCAATATAAATGATTACAATTAGAGTTCTAGAGTCAAAATCTTTCACATATAAGTTACTATCACATTTTCCTTTATAAATGCTCAACATTCTCAAACAATTTTCAAGTTTATAATACTAGGAACATGGGGCTTGTTTTAACCCATACAAGGATTTATTCAATCTAAAAACCCCGTTTTCATCATTATAAAGTTGAGAAACACAAGTATTTTCATTATAGAATTTTTCCTCAATATCATCATTTAAGAAATATGACTTTACATTCATTTGATAAATTTTTTAATTCTGATGTGTGTCCACTAAAAGAAACATTATAATAGTTTATAATCTTTAAAGTGGGGAATTTTTTTTTTAAAATCCACACCTTCCACCTATACATAGCCTTTAAAAATAATATTTTATTTGTTTCTTGAAACGTCTACATGTTTATTCATCTTTTTTCTATAAACACACTTTTTTTGATAAAATTTTTAATTGTTGGTTGGGAAAAAATATCCCATGTTTCATTTTTCTCAATATTGTCAAACTCTTCATTCATATAATCCACCCATTGTTTGTGTTGAATATCTTATGAAACAGATTCTATTTCAGGTAAGTGAAGTCTGATTTTCTAATATCAAATTTCTTATTATCTGAACTAGAGCCTTCTAATTTCCAATAATGTTTTCAGACTCAACATGTTGTTGTAAGGTATGATATTTTAGATTTTCTCTCCCATATTCACTTTCCTAATTTCATTATTCATTTGAATCATGATAAGGATGCTTTTACTCACTTTAACGATTTTTGGAAATCTCTTGGTTATCCTCCTCAGTAGTCTCAGAAAATTTGGTTAAGGAATTTTGATTTTCAATTAATTTCACCTCATATAAGTCCACTAACCTTTGTAAAAAAAATTTCTAATATTTGTAACTTCTTCCAATTGGTGAATAACCTATAAAAATTACTTCCTCATCTTTCTCATCAAACATTCCCAGATCTAGATTTTATATTTTGAGAAAACATGGACTTCCAAAAACTTTAAAGTATTTTAATAAAGGTTTTTTGTTATGACGAATTTCATAATAATTAATTTAGTTTTATAGTCTCAAGAAGCATCTATTTTGAACATTTATTATAGTAATAACAACCTATATCCAATATAACTTTTAATTTTTATATTATGATAACATAATTCTTATAATTTTTACCAAACTTATGTTATTTCTTTCTGAAACTCCATTTTGTTATAGAGTATAGGGAGAAATATAATAATGTTTGATACCATGTTTTCTTAGATAGGTTTTAAAATTATTTCTTTTTAATTCTGTACCATCATCTATTCTCAACTTATTTATATAATCCTCTATTTCTTTCTCAACATCTTTTTTGAGAAACCTGAACATTTCCATAACCTATAACTTGGATTTCATTAACATGACATTTTTATCCAAGTGAAATAATTAATAAAAGTGATAAAGTATAAATATTCTTTTGATGATTTATGTCTCACCAATCTATACAAAATTAAATGAATAAGTTTAATAGGTTTTGTAGACTAAATCTGAACTCTACTATGACTTTTGTTAGCCATCTTACCTTTCTAAAAAGTAATAAAAATACCTTCTTCTCTTATTTTCAATTCTAGATAATTTTGTGCAACATCAAATTTAGAGAGTTTGTTCATAATTTAATGACAAAGGTTCTTAATTCTTCGATGACACAATTTTTTTTCATCTTCCACACTCAAGTATCATGAGTTATTAAATAATCCAATTTAAAAAATATTTCAACTAATTCTTTCTCCTTTTGTGATAACTTTTCCATATTTCAAACTTATGATTATATAAGAATATTTTCTTAAAATTACTTATTTTCCATCATTACAAATTTTACTCACACTATATAAGTTATGTTTTATTCCATCAACACACAAAACTTCCTTAGATTTCAACTTTTTGTCTTTAATCTCAACTACTTGATTCCTCTAATTTTTAAGAAACTATCATTTCAAAGGGTAAATGCTACTCCATTATGAATTTCAAAATATTTCAATATTTTTATATCACCTTTAATATGCTATGAATAACTACTATCAGGTATCCATAGTGTTTTCTTGATACTTTCTTTTAAATCCATCTAAACAACAAAAGCTGTTTCTTAAACTTTATTTTTTCCAAATTAATTTTATTTTCTACCATAAGAATATTATTCCAGAAGGGGTGTTATACATCTTTAGGCATTATGACCAGCCTAATCACATCTTATATAAACTAATTACAGACATTCAAATTGTTTTTTTATTGGAAAGTTTCTAGAATCTTGAGTTTTTATTTTCTAACTTCATATAGGTTATGAAAGTTAATCATCCTTCTTACACTATTTCTTTCACTTTTTTCGAACAATTTTCCTGGTAGAGATATGTTGTTCCAAAAAAATATAATCCGTATGACCATAAATTCCATAACAGTAGAAATAACCATCAAATATTGATTTTCTATTGAAGTAAGATATTTCTCTGTAGAAACTTTATTGAGGTTGATAACGTTTTTTCTGCTTTAACAATATTTGGATTTGTATCATCTTTACTCCTAATTGGTTTTTTACCCTTTATAGATGAAATATGTTTCTCACACCCTTCTTCCTCTAAATATTTCTTAATAAATTTTTAAAAACCTGAAATGATAAAAAAATTATATGAAACATTATTTTTGGTGGGTGAGTATTTCACCTAATTCTTGATTATATCTTTCTCAGTAACTTTAGAAGTATTTGCTTTTACATTTGAGGTTTTGTTGAAGTTTTAATTCCACTTCCTCATGGTATTTTTTGACATAAGAAGTTTTTATTGAACTTTGTAAACTTTTTATTCTTTATTTTTTATCTTCTTACTAAGATCTTTGACAATCTTTTATTATTCATCAATTCTAAATTTTTAACTTAAGATCTCTTGAATGTATTATTCCTTCTTCTTGATGAAATTTATTATTACTTTAGAAAATTATTCAAAATATCTATTTATTAATATCATTTATTTCTTGAGAGATTTGTGTTGCTCAAGACATGTAAGAAGTTTTGTTTTGAGATAATACTCTATGTAATATTACTCACCTCCTTCTTCAATATTTAAGAAGCCTTCAATTTTCTATTCTTTTTCAACGAATGTTCTAACATTTTCTAAACTTTCATCTATTGGATAATTTTTTAGTTGAGTTAGATTCATTCTTCTTACTCAGAATACATATCTTTTTTACATTAAAATTATTCTTATATTTATTGCATGAATTTTCTTCTTTATCATTTTTGTTTCACTTCTTCCATCGAGTTTTTTCATCAGAATCATCTCGATATTAACCAAATTTATAATTAGGAAAATTCATAGAAAAGTTTCTTATTCCAACACACTCAAAACACATGACAATAATTTTATCTATACACTTTCCTATTCATCATCGATAGTTCTTGGATATAAGAGAAATTATTTTTTCATTCAACTCCTCATCCTTTTTATTTTTAGAGTCATATTGACCAAATTCTTCAACATCTTGTATTTTTATTTTTCTCATAGATTCAAAATCCATTTTATATTTCATTATATTTTTGAACATTGGATACTTTCTCATTTGATAATAAATAATAATTTTAGGAAATTCATCAAGAGATAAATCATCCTTATATTTTGAAGAAGAAATTTTAGAATCAAACTTGTCCAGAAAGTTTCTCATAAGTTTATTTATAATTTTAGAATCTTCTAGGATATATCTAAATCCTTTTATGTTGTAAAAAATTCCATTAAATTTGGTGAAATATTCATCAATTGTTACTTTAGATCTCATTCTACTATCTTGATACTTACTGTGACACAGTTGTAGCTTTGATTTCTTAACATTATTATTCCATTCAAAAACACTTTGCATATTTTTCCCACATACTTTTTGAAGTTTTAGGCTCATCAACTTCTGATAAAATTTTTCTAATATGGACATAAGGATAGAATTTCTATATTTTCCATCAACTATTATGTTTCTATTATCAGTAAGCATCATGGCTACATCTTTCTCAATAGGTGGAAAACCAATTGTAACAGAACCAACAACTTCCAAGACAAGATATATGAGTTAGGAATCATACTATTTTTCCATCCATAATAATTTTTCCATAAAAAGTAGGAATTATCCTATTTTTGACATAATTGAGATTATCCATGATAAGGATTTAATAAGGTAACCTTGGCTCTTATACCAATTAAATTTATGAAGGATCAAAGAAAAAATCAGAAGGGGGGGGGGTTGAATCAGTTGTTCACTTTTTTATGAGTTTAAAAACCTTTAAACACATAACCTATGAAACCTATTAAGATTTATTTATGTATAAAATTTTATTAAATACTAATTCATGAAAAATTAGGAATGAAATTAGAGCACACAAGATTTATAAGGTTCAACCTTAGTGTGATAACATATATCCTCACCACAGACACTCCTTTTGGTTTATAGAAATTAAATATTATGAATAAGTGAATACAAATTGTTCCAAATCCAATTTGAAACCTTATATATCTCAATGAGAAATATTAAAATGAATCTCTTTAGTTTACAAATTGCTCCACAAGAGCTCAGTCTGGATCCCCAGTCTGATTTGGATGGATCCGATTCTTTTAATTTTATAAGGATAATACGATTCTCCCTTTCTCAACCTGCACTTCTCAAAGTCTTATAAAAAATTGAGTCTATTATTCCTCAGTCTAATTTAATAAATATGGTAGAGAAAATATGATGAACCCATTCATAGTATTCAAAACAAAAACTATTCTCAAATTCTTGATACAATCTTTCTCAGTCCAATAAACAAAACTTTTAGTACTCTAACATTCTTATGATATATTAGTTAGAAAAGAACCTTTCACTTGAATTATTCATCAATCCTCTTTTTCTACTTTAGTAAAAAGTTTCGAAATGCGTATGACATGGGCCTCTATTTATAGGTGTCTTAGAAAAGAAAATTTAGGAAACTTGAAAACTTTCCTCGCTTCCCCAAATTTCAAAAAACATTGAAAATCACTAATATTTTAAATTATACTTTTAATTATTCAAATATTCTCATATATCTATGAGATTTATGCTAAATTGAATATCAAGTTTAACCACTTCAACTCTCCACATATCTTTTTCTCCATAATCGGCCTTATCAAACTTTCTATCTTTTATTTAGTATGACGAAGCTTCTTCAACATTAATATGATGTATCTTCCTCAGCTTCAATACAACAGATCTTCCTTATATTTAGTTTCCTCTACTCATTGTGATATTTATTTATTTACCATCTTATTAAAATATAACTTCTTTATCATCTAATTATGATCTTCCTTTCTTTATCAACCCATTATTATATGAATTTCTTTCTCATCTCATTATAATCTAGATTCTTTTCTCAGCTTATTATAATCTGTATTCATTTCTTAACCTATTATGATATGGATTTATTTCTCAACTCATTATAACATATCTTTCTTATTAGCTCATTACAATTTTCATTTCTTCTTTAGATTTATTATGATTGAATTTACTTCTTATAGCCAGTCTAATGGAATCCTCATAATGATGGAATTCTCATTAAGATGAAATTCTCCACTCTGTAACTTTGAAAATTTTCAAAAATCATTATCTTTATACATTTTTAATTCTAAAAAATTATGAGTTTGGTACTTCTACATCCAATACAATCATAATTATTCCTCTATTTCTTAAAAATCTTTTATCATGATAGTTTTTATGATTTTTTGAGAACTCTATTTTTAGAAAAGAATCACTTGATTTTGTTTAGAAAGTATGAAAACTTTATAACTCCTCACTTCACAATATTATTTCAAAAACTATTCAGTAAATATATGGCTTATTCTCTTATAAGCTTCTAAAATTCATAAAAATTCAGAGTTTGATAGATCTTGAACTTCACACCGATGGATCTAAATTTGAGTGTTTTTCTGATAAAAAACTTCATCTTTCTGACCACTTATGAATTCGGTGATGCTCGGTCTAATAATCCATGTATGGTGTGATTCTCAGTCTGATCCTCTGAGTTTGGAAAAAAACTTTCAAAAAGAAAAAAATTTCTCCCCATTTATGTTTGAGTTTGAACATTCAACAACTTTAAAATTTATTATATAACTCCTTATGATAGACTGGGTCCAATTCATGAATAACAAAAACATTTTTATACAAAAAAGTTACTTTCCAATAAATAATTTTTTATTAAAACAATTTATCTAAAAGGTTCTTCATAAACCTATATAGATTTCTAAGTAAACAATATAAGTTAGCATCACAACATCTATGTTTTAGAGATAAGGAGTTTGAATATGTTCAAGAAGATGGATATTATGAATATAATTCCTTAAACTCACAATTATTAAAACATTATTTCTTTAAAAATGTTATTTTCTAATAATCTTAATTGTAGGGTTTTATAAGATAGTCACATATATATAAGGCATGAACCTCATATATATGTAATATGTTAAAAAAATCCCAAAAAGTAAAACCAACATAAATATAATATTGAATTATAGAATATATGATATATTAGATAGGGGTTTATAAAGGGGTTTATTTTGTATTCTTAAATGATATTTTTAAATATAAAACATATCATACAAAATAAAATCTCTATTTTTTCATTCTTTCATATTGGAGGCATATATGTATATATTTAAATATAGTTTAGAAATTATAATTTACCTCTCAATGTATGAAATTGAGTTATTCCTAATTAATGTCTATCACTTATTAGTATAGGTTACTAAAAAATGTAAATTTTAACATGAGTATGATACTAGTATGAGATACAAAATATGCTCATGTGGAAAAAAGTGTTTTTGTGCACTGATTGACCCACTAAGTACACCCCATTAATAATCATATACAATTATTTGTTATACTTGGGTTACATGAATCATATTTGGAGTTACAAATATTTAGTTTGGTGAGATACCTAGAATGATAACCTTCAGGCTTAGATATATTTCTTATACAAGACTTTAAGAATAAATAATTCAGGGTGGTTGATTATGTTGTTGATCAAGACATATTTTGGAGATCATCCAAGATGGTATTTTTCCTCTCATATGAAAAGTATGAAATATAGGCCTTCAATTGAGATATAATAGGGAGTGTGTGGCCATACCTAGATATTACATATGAAATACTTATCTATTATGATGAGGGGAATGTTTTTTATCATCAATATAATGTTATTGAAATGCATTGTATTTATTTACGAGGATATTATATGCTTGAATATTCAAAAACATATGAATTTACTATATGTGATTAACATAATCATTATCCCATGGTTACAATCTATTATGGACAAAGAAATTTTATGGTAATTCAATGTATCATGTGATACAACTGCCATATATAGGTATATTGATATATGTGTTTAAAAGAGATCGTGTGAGACCCATTTTTACTTTTATTACCATAATACATTTGTATATGTTTCTTCATCCTTACATTTATGGATCGAAAGATTCAGATATTTCTTCAGTGATAGAATGGGCTATGGGTTTAAACATTGTTGCTGACTTAATAAAGACTAAGTTTAACTCAAAGTGATATTATAAAATTGATTTATAGTTTTTAAAAAAAGTGTTGGATGAGCTTTCACAAAGTGTTTAATATGATATGATACATAGTGAAGTTGATGATAGATTTATAGATTTTTTTGGAAGATATAAAAAAGTGTTTTGAATACAATTTCACATGTTATCATATAATATATGATATAAGGTGAAATCACACAAAAATTTAGTAGGCTTTGTGCAAGTGGGATATTAAAGGATATATACCCTCAATCCCATTTGTATTTGATAAAATTAAGCAAATAATATTTAATTATTGAGTTATATCATAAGTAATGGATGTGATTTTAGGCCATGAACAATGTCAATCGCATTGTATGATTGGTTGTATGTCCCAAGGAACTACTTGGAAAAGTTATACTATAGGACTACCATTTATTATGGAAGATTCCAAGTAATTGTCTTTGATACATTATGAATTTTAATGAAAACATTTATCATTGGAGGAAATATTCCATGTTATCTATCATCAGATATTCATTTCATGTGATGCAATTCATTGGGGATTCATTCATGTAAGAGTATCATGAAATGAATAAGTCATTTACTCATGTATTGTAATACATGAGTAGATAAATTATCACTTGAGGTTCATCCTAAAATACTTTATAATTTTTTATACCATCTGATGGTTTGTAAGAAAGACTACTCAAGCCATCCAAAATGATCAAAACTAATATATCTATTCTCCTATCTCATTAACAAGATGTATAAATTTAACTCCTCATAGGGTGAAGGATCCCACTCATAAGATGAATTTTTAGTATCTCATGCATACCTCTAGAGGTGGGACATCATTTGGAAGGCACTCATACGATCTTCATGAAGAATAGATGAAGAATTTTATTGTTGTGTTCTGAAAGATATATCCCTAAATCCTTTATATATTTGATATATATTTAAGATATATCACATCATATGACATAATAGGTTATACAAAATGGCTTGTTAGAAAACCATATTTTTCTTGAATTATGTGAAATATCATTTTATATGATATAAAGTATATTTTATGGAATGATGACACTATATACTTTAACCATATAGTATGATTGATTGAGTATAAAGGAAAAATTAATGGTATGTTATATTATATAACTAAGTGATATCATAAAGAATTGTATATGATATGATACTGATATCTTCTACTAAAATGATTACTAAAAATTAATAGTTAATTTTTTATCAATATTAATGGTTAGATATCAGTAATATCTACTTCACTAAATATAGTAGGCAAGTAGTAGAATTATTTTTTTCATTCAGGAATGATTTGGATGATACATTAACTCATGTGATATAAAGTATAAGTTAATAAATACTATTGAAGAGCATCCTCATGGGGCAATAAAAACCAGTTTCCATGTGATTTTAGTAGAGGAGATAATTATTATTGCTGAATAAAAACTCCCATGAACCCAATGATCTCTTTATTAAACCTCCCTTACACAATAAGGCACCAACATGCCATGGTGGATGAAAGACACAATTTGAGAATCAAATGATTCTATCTAAATCATGGATACATTTGAATGATGGATACCATTTTTTTCCACTTTAGTGATCATTATCTAATATAGAGGATAATTATATAGTATGATAAGTATTAGGGAATGGATTTAGTGCAAGGTTCACATTTGTTTTTAATTTCCAAAACACATGTTTTTCATATTTCTATGCATAGTGATCATTGATTTGGGATTTTATTCACATATAATTATTCTAATATGTGTTATTATATCATTAAAAATCCCATAAGTGTTATGAAAGTAAAATATACATTTAAATTTTTGAAATCATATGGGAAATGAATAATTTATATATTATATTTTTATTAGAAATATACCATAGTGAGACTTGTTTTGGATGATCAAATCACTAATTATAGTTTGGTGATATCATAACCAACAATTCAATGAAAATATATAGATTTACACTGCTTGTATAATAAAAATATATATTTATCGCAACTTATGATTTCACTATACCATAAACTGAAAACATATTATTTTATCATGAATTTGATATATTTGTATGTTATTAAAGATGATTACATATCAAATTCAAATATTGTGTTACCAATCACAAAATATGTTTGATTAATAAAATTAGGTCTATGTACATCAACTAATCAATCATATAATAGGATTGAAGCCAACTATTATAACATTTTCTATTGGTAAATAATAATTTTTCTAAAAAAGAAATTATGAATTAGATTTTATCATTAATAATTTTCTTGAATAATGATAAAAGGTATTTTTGGGATATTTATTAATTTACCAAAATTTTATAAATTGACTGATTATAAGTAGTATCTAATTAATTAATAAATTCTTATGAAAAATTTATATTTAAATATTCTTCAATTTTAAATTTTATTATTATTAAAAAATATATTTCATAAAATTATGTGACATGAATTATGATGATAAAAAATTATTCATTTAGAAATTATAAGAGCAATTTATAGCATTTATAAATGAAAAATCAAGGTTATAATATAGTATTCATATTTGAATAATGATTTTTCCATAATTAATCAATTTGAATTATTAAAAATAAATCTTCTTCTAGGCTATTATTAGAACCATATTGAATGGGTTTTGATAAATGTTTTGATCAAGCATTAGATAATGTTATGTATATTATATATAGATTATACAAGTTATTGGATAATTGAAATTTTTTTATATAATTTTTATAATTCATGAAATATTATATATTTTATTTAAAATTACATATATTAATTATACGAGGAAATACATATTAATAAATTAATATAATGTCTTTATATTCAAGATTTTGTAATTTTCATAATAATTTACCAATTTATAAAATGATTATAAATAATATTTTTTTAAATTATTCATAAATGTTTATTTCATGATAAAATTTATCACATTTTTATTTATATAAATTTTACTCCATTGTTTATTAGTGACTTATATAAATTATTTTAATGTGGTGAATAAGGTTTTTCTTTATTTTAGGTTTTAAAAAATATTCTTTCAAATTTAAAAGACTTGTATTACATTCTATGTATGATTTTAAATGATTTAGTTTTCACTTGACTTTACCTTAGTAAATAATAAAATTATTAGCTTAAGTTTAGTTATTTAATATCTTTTATACATTCTAGGAGATGGATTTATGTAAGAACCAAGATCTTTATTTTAGGTATGAATCATGATTTTGGGTGTTTTTGAGGGAAATAGAAGAATTTGGAAATTTTATAAGTACACGCCATGTACCCATTTGTCGCGTGTAGCCATGTACTGGCTGCGCAATGATCGAGTACATGGAAGTATGGACTGACTAAAGAGAGGGCTGGTTGAGGCTAGTACATGGCGTGTACATTAATGAACAGGCCATGTACTTTTATTTTTATTTGATTAATCAGACCGGGGTACCATATCATCTCCAGAACAACTTTCTTCTTCTTGTGTCTCTTAAAGGAGAGCAACGTATGACTGATTATCTTTGATCACCTCCTCTTACTTAATTTGAGCTCCAATTGAGGCACCGTTAGGTGCATTAGATTCCCACCAATGAGTTATCCCTTTCCCTAGATCTTCTCTTCCTAATTTTTCCTATCTCTCAAGTTATCCAAGGTTGAACGTTTTTTACCTTTTTGTAGATATATGGAATTATAGACCGATTCAGAGGATGAGGTTCAATTGTATCGATCATACAATGTCGAGGTAGGTAGTTTTTTACCTTTTGGAGTTTTTATTTGAGTTATATATGCCTAAGTGTTGTTTACCCATGATTTGGATATTTCTTGTTAAGGAATTTTACCCTATTATCACATTACTTAGATTGATTGATAGATAAGGGTATTGATTAATATATATTATTCTAAATTTCATGTCTAGGGGACACCCTATGGGAGTGTTTCATTATTTCAATGTTTATGACTGTTTGGTCCAGGTTGCCTGTGAGGTAGACCTTGTTTTCTTGCCTTGATTGTTAGGTTGGAATTGATTGCCTAATTGGTGCTTGTTAAATGCCTGTGTTATGAATTGTAGCTGCTTAGCCTTGTAGTAGTTGAGATTAATTGGGATGCTAGATATCATTTGTGCACTATTGTATTACACAGGGCTGTGAAAACCTGGTGTAGTTAGACCACAGGGGGAACTGAAGTTGAGGGCATCCCTAGAGTGTCTATTTTGTTTACATTGTGAGACCATATGGGGGATTGACAGTGAGTTCTCCCTTAGAGTGTCTATTATATACTATTACGAGACCGCATGGGGAATGGATATTGAGTGATTCCTCAAAGAGTCTGTATTTTATCGTTAAAAGACCACAGAGGGTATTGACGATGAGTGATTCCTCATAGAGACTTTGCTTTATTGGAACACTTGATCATATGGGTTAGACTATGTGAGACACCCAGAGGTTCAATGCGATATTTTTTGAATATTTATTGTGACGTGTATTCCAAGACAAAGCACAAGATTGGACTCATTATTATATGATTATTAGATGGTATTTTGAGACATCCATTTTTCTATTACACAGGGGATACAAAGCTTAGGCTAGATACCGGGGTTTCATTATTTAATGGTTTGAATAATTAATAAATAAAAATGAATGTAATTGGAAACTATAGGATTGTTTAATTTTGAGTACTTCCTCATTTATTGATTCATTTTTCATAATGACTAATATATATATTCAACTACAGAGAGGCACATATATTTTGGTGGTTTAATACTGGGATTCATCTCACACCATGTTTGGGTCCTGATTTTGGGCCCAAACCGATTTTATGGTTGTATGTATAGATAAGGGAAAGATCCCTTCTTCATCAAGTACTTGATTTCTATTGGAGCTGGAAATCATGGGACCAAGATTCGGATTGCGATGCTGTTGGAATTTATTGTTTTATGTACTTTGGTTTCAATATTGTATTCCTAGCATTGTGACTTGTTTGGATATTTTCATAGATACATGTGACATGCATCATTTATTTATATATGCTGTAGTTGTTTATACAATTAGTCTTTTGATGTTTACTTCTATTGTATGGTATTACTACTTACGCTACTATTTACTATTTGTTTCCATTGTGTTACTCTGCCAATGAGGGCATAGTTTTACCACTATCAAAACCAATGCCATCGCTGCTAGTTGGAATCCTCTAGCATTAGGGTAAATGCACTTGAGGACATGTGACCAATCGGGTACGGGGCTCCATGGGACAACACCCGGATCCATTTTTATAGATTTCATGATAAAATACCATATATTTTGATAGGGTATTGGATTATGTAAAGTTTATTTTTTATGGACATCAAAATTTGGTCCCTGAGGTGTTATGGACCCTCTTAGATCATAATTCGGTAGATCATTTTTAATTGAATTTTATCAAATTTTTATGTGAATAAGGATGCCAAACTTTGATTCATAGGATTATGGGCTCTCAAGGGTCAGAATTTTCATTCCATGGACAAAAATTTAAGTTTTAAGGGTTCTAGATAAGTTTTATAGGTTTACTATCTAGAAAACTAGACAACATGACGTGTGGTGTTATGAACACATTCCTTGTGTTCTTTTATTCTAGAAGAAACATATTTTCTTAAGTACACACTGTGTACTATATGTACACACCATGTAGTCTTTAATAGTGTGACTGAATGTGTGAGTAGATACACGGGGTGGAGAATCTTTTGGAAGAACACGCCATGTGCTGGGAGTACATGCTGTGCCAAAGAGGCTATGTATCCGACCGTTTGACTAACAACACAGGTGGATAAAATTTAGGTTTTACACTCCATGTTCCATTATTGAATGACTTGTAGAGTTGACCATGTATCTGACAATGTGACTAACAATAGAGGTGGTTAGAACATAAGTGGTATATTCTATGTGTAGGGTAAACATGACATGTAGTGTTACCCATGAGAGAACTGTGTGGTTTAGCCATGAAGAAGATATCAGACAGGAGGGAAAAATTCAAGTACACAACATGTCACAGGAGGAACACACCGTGTGTAGGGGTGTTACATGACCAGGTTTAGAATATGTACATGACCATGTTGAAACCTAAAGGAACACAATGTGTGAAGGTTATACATGCTGTGTAACCCTGTTTTGAAAAACATGATTTTTTTCCTCTCCTGTTCCCTTCTTGAACTTCTAAGTTTTATTCCTTGATAATCTTGAACTAAGGTGTGCTATTGACCTTGAAAAGTTATACCACTGAGACGTCATATGGTTGTACACCAGATACATGGAAATGGACATACAACATAAATGGTATATAAGGGACTACCAGCAGATCCTCCCGTCGTGCCCGTCCTGGCACCAATTGTTACACCAAACACATGTACTGATGCACTGTTCAGAGAAGGCTTCACGAGGTTTATGCAGACCTTCCAGGGAGTACCACATCCTACCCCATCTATGGTAGAGTTGACATGAGTTTTTTAGAAGTATAATTCTTCTAATTTCTCAGGGGAGGGAGGAATTCAGGATATAGAGTCATAGTTAGAAGCCATATTGTCTATCTTTGAGTATCTCAAGACACCTCTTGAGAGGAGGGTGAAGCTCACAACTAAAATGCTTTGAGATTCCACTAAGATTTGGTGGGATGTGATATCACAGGAAGAATGTCAACATGTTATGGATTGGGATGAGTTCCAGTGGACCTTTTATGACTTTTTCTATCAGAATTCCTTGAGGTCCGACCGAGCCCGAAAGCTCATGGGTCAAGAATAGAGTACTCTTTCAGTCATGGAGTATTCTTCTCACTTCAAAGAGCTTCAATGCTTCACACCCATTCTGAGGTGTGATAAATAATTTCTATCTAGTAAGTTTGAGGATGGTATCTGACATGACATCTGATCCCAGGTGAACATCTTTAGGTTTACTTATATATCTTCTATAGCCAACCAGGCGCTGATCACCGAGTGTAATCTGTGGGACTTTGAATCTGTGAGCCAGGGTGGTTTGTCATCTAGAGTGGGTACTCCTCTGGCTGATAGTAGGATGTGATTCAAGGAGTCTATGTGTAGATATCCAATTAGATGAGATACTCTTTCAGGTATCCAGGTGGTAGGATACTAGTATGGTAAGAGTGGAAATATGAGACATTAGTGCCTGAGAAACCCAATCGAGTGCCGATATTGCAGCAAGATGGGCCATCATCATCGTTTTTTCCAGTTTATCTCACCAGTAGCTAGTGATAGCAGTTCTTATATGACTACAAATTCCGGGGAAGAGCCACTGGTTTCTCATAAATCTAGGAACTAGAGTGCATCCGGCCGTTCATGCCGAGGAGGAGGTCGGGGCCGTGGTAGTCAGTTGGACGAATTTTAGTGACAGTAGGGTGGATCACCTCAGGGTAGTCAGACAAGGTTAGAGGGCCGCAATATAGGTCAGACTTTTGTAGTATAGAATACCCAGCAAGAGCAGCATCCCAGACCCTCGACGGTTATAGGTACGATTCAAGTTTCCTCAGTAATAGCTTCTACTCTTTTCAATATAGGGGCTTCCCATGGTTTTATATCTATTGCCGTTGTGTAGATCCTTGGGCTCTGTATCTTTACTTTTAAGGATGTTATGATGCTAGAAAATCTGTTGGGGATTATAATGGATAGTTTACATTAGTACAAGGAGTTCCCTCTTGAGGTTGGCAGGTGTCACTTATTATAGGACCTCTATGTCATAGGGATGACATGCTTCAACATAATTCTCAGAATGGACAGGTTAGTCTTTTTCCAGGCCCTTGTTTACTAATATCGCCACAAGGTGAGTTTCACATCACCAAAGGGCAGGTATTTTCTACAGAAGGGAAAGTGAGATGTCCAGGGAAGCAGAGATGGACCCAAACATCTTGGGTTGGGAGGAATTACAGACCAAATTTCTAGTTTATATCTAGATGGTCAGAGGACTTCACAGATGGAATTTCCTTCAATGGTGGATCATTTCAGGGATTTCTTTACAGATAACTTTTTAGGTCTACAACTAGAGATAGAGGTATATTTCTCTATTGATCTTGTTCTAGTAGCAGCACCGTTGTCCATTCCTCTTTATAGGATGGCTACACCAGAGTTACAAAAGCTCAAGAAGCTCTTAGAGGAGTTTCAATCAAAGAGTTTCATCCACCCTAGCACTTATTTTTGGGGTTCTAATATCCTATTTGCAAATACGGTAGATGATAACCTCAGACTTTGTGTAGATTATTGGAAGATGAACTAGTTGATAGTCAAGAACTGATATCCCTTACTGAGGATTGATGATCTTCTTGATCATCTTCGAGGATCCCAGGAGTTCTAGAAGATTGAATTGAGATCCAGTTATCATCAGTTGCACACTATACCATCAAATATACCTCTTAAAACTTTTCTGAGTTGGCATGTTCTATACGAGTATGTGGTTATGCCGTTTGGTCTCACAAATTCACCAACAGTTTTCATGGAACTGATGAACCTAGTGTTCCATCCATACTTGGATTCCTTTGTGGTTGTTTTCATGGACGACATCTTGGTGTACTATCACATTTGGAATTACCATGCCATCCATATTGAGATCATTTTGAGTACACTGAGAGAGTATTAGTTATATGTTAAGCTCTTAAAATGCCACTTTTGGATGGACCAGATTCACTTATTAGGTCATGTTATCTTAGAGACAGGAATATCAGTTGACCTAGAGAAAGTGATATCATTAGTTTCTTAGAAGAATCCAAAGAACTTATTTGAGGTACAAAGATTTTTGGGGATGGATGGTTACTACAAACATTTTATATAGGACTTTTCATGCTTAGACGGGCCTGACTAAGATGAGTGAAAAGTACTTGTGGACTTATTCCTGTGATTCAGCCTTTCAGGAGCTAAAAGGGAGGTTGACTTCAACACTAATACTGATTTTTCAAGATATGGGAAAGAGTTACACTATATACTATGATGAATTAGGTACCGGGATGGGAGAAGTGCTTATGTAGGGAGAAAGAGTCATTGAGTATGTGTCTCAGCAGTTGAGGCCATATGAGAGGAATTAACTAACACACGATCTCGATTTGTTTATAGTTGTGCATGATTTACGCTGTTGGAGACATTATCTTTTGTGAGAGAATTTTGTGGTATTCACTAACCAAAAAAGTCTCAAGTATATCTTTAATTAGGATGATATGAATTTGAGACAGAGAAGGTTGGTGGAGTACCTTTAGTATTTTGACTTTGAGCTTTCCTACACACCTGGGAAAGGCAACATAGTAGCTGATGTGTTGAGAAGGAGGACTCAGATACAGATAGTTAAGGAGGCCAGTAGTGATTGGAAGCTTATGGATCTATTCTCTAAGATCCATTTGGAGGTGGCCGATAGATAGGGGAAGACATTTCTTTCTTCTGTAGCTGTTACCTCTACTCTACTAGATCGAGTGAAAATGAGGTAGATATTAGACTCTAAAGGCCTAGTCCTATGGGATAGTGTGTCAGGAGAGGACCCTACCCCAAGGTGGAACATAGGAGAGGATGAGATCTTGAACTTTCATGAACACATATGGGTGTCAGTGGACATATGCGAGGAGCTGATGCATGATTTTTATTCCTCAATATGGGCAGTTCATCATAGTTTCACCAAAATGTATCAAGACATACACTGTTAGTATTGGTGGCCAAGTATAAAGAGAGATGTTTCTGATTTCATTATGATATGTTCCACCTATCAGTATGTGAAGGCGGATCATCGGTGACTGGAATGGATTTTATAGTAGTTACCCATTCTTGAGTGGAAGTGGAATGATGTCGTGATGGATTTCATGAAATGTTTACCGAGGTTGCCTCAAGGGAATGATGCAATTTGGTTTGTCATTGACAGACTCACGCAGGTTTTACACTTCTTACCGATCTAGGAGACCTTCCATGTTGATGAGCTGGGAAGGTTGTACATCCAAGGCATTATAAGTTTTCATGGGGTTCCACACTCTATCGTTTTAGATAGGGAAGCCCATTTTACTTCTCATTTCTGAAAGGGACTATAGAGGGATTTTGGTACACATGTACTTTGGAGTATAGATTACCTTCCACAAATAGATGGACAATCCGAGTGCTCGATTCAGGTGTTCGAGGATATTCTTCAATCATGCGTCCTTTATTTCAGGGGTTCTTGGTAGAGACATATACCCCTAGTGTAGTTTTCTTACAATTACTTTTTTCAGGTGATGATTCAGATGAAAAATTATGAGGCTTTGTATGGTAGGCCATGTCGATCACCTCTATGTTGGCTGGAGGAAGGAAATACAGATATGCTGGGACCTCATCTTGTCCAGGAGGCCACTAAGTAGGTGGAGTTGATTCGGAAGAGGATGACTACTACACAGTCTCACCAGAAATCTTATGCTGGTCGATGGAGATGACCTATGGAGTTTGAAGTTAGAGATTAGGTTTTCTTACATGTCACACCAATGTTGGGACATAGAATGATTAGGAGATAGGAGAAGATTTAATTGAGATACGTTGGGCCGTTTGAGGTTTTGGAGATATTCGGACCCATTTCTTATTAGTTGAAGTTACCTTATAGGTATCAAGCTATGAATGAAGTCTTCCACATTTCTCTGATATGGAGTTACTTTTCAAACTTGTCTCACATTTTTCAACCCGAAGAGGCTGTGTTAAAGGTGAATGCATCCTTCAAGAATCACCCTATATAGATTTTAGATCATAGTATGATGGTTCTTCGTGGCTGGTATGTTCCTTTGGTATGGGTGCTATGGCAGCACAAGTGAGTACAAGACGAGACTTAGGAGAGAGAGGCCAACATATGATCATAGTGGTCAGATTGGTTTGAAGTTTATTCTTCTCCACCATTGAAAGGGAAATTCAGGGATGAATTTATTTAGGGGGAAAAGTTTGTAAGAATATGGATCTTCATTTCAGGTATAGATCTTTATTTTGGGGGGTTTTTAAAGGAAAAGAAAGAATTTGGAAATTTTCTAAGTACATTATGTGTACTCTTGTGTACACACTGTGTGCCCAGTTACCGAGTGTATCCATATACTGGCTGTGTGATGGCTGATTACATGGCCATGTGGACCACCTAAAGCGGGGGCTAGTTAAGGCTAGTAAATGATGTGTACATTGAATGAAAACTCCATATACTTTTTTCTTTTTTATTCGATTAATCAAACTGGGGTCACATCTCATCTTCAAAACTCCTTTCTTCTTCCCATGTCTCGTACATGAGAGTAACGTACGACCGATTATCTTCGATCAACTTTCGTTCCTCCATCCAAGCTACTATTGGGGCACTGCAAGGCGTGTTGGATTCCCACCGGTGATTTCTCTCTTTCCCTAGAGCCTCTCTTCTTGAATTCTCATCTCTCTTGAGTTATCTAAGGTTGAACGTTTTTGACCTTTTTTTGTATATCTACGATGTTATACACCAATTCAAAGGAAAATGTTCAACTATATCGATTGTACAACATCGAGGAAGGAGGTTTGTTTCCTTTTGGAGTTTGTCTTTGAGTTATATATGCCTAAGTGCAGATTACACATGATTAGAGTATTTTTTGTTAAGGAATTGAACCCTATTATCATCTACCTTATATTGATTGATAGATTATGGGTATTCATTGATATATATATTATGATAAATTGTATGTATAGGCGACACCCAGTGGGTGTGTTTCCTTTTTTGAATGTTTATTACTATTTGGTCTAGGTTTCCAGTGAGGAAGATCTTATTTCATTGCCTTACTTATTAGGTTGGAATTGATTTATTAATTGATACTTGTTAAATGCTAGTGTTATGAATTGTAGATACTTAGCCTTGTAGTAGTTGATATTACTTGGGCTATTGGATATTGTTTGTGCATGATTTTATTACCCAGGGCTACGATAATCAGGTGTAGTTAGACCATATGGGGAATTAACATTGAGGGCTTCCCCAGAGTGTCTGTTATGTTTACATTGCGATACCATAAGGTGGATTGATGGTGATTTCTCCATTAGAGTGTCTATAGTATACCATTATGAGACCACATGGGGAATAGACGTTGAGTGATTCTTTAGAGAGTCTGTAGTTTATTGTTAAAAGACCACATGAGGAATTGACAGTGGGTGTTTCTTTAGAGAGTCTTTGTTTTGTTAGAACACTTGATCATAGGGGTTAGACTATGTGAGCTACCTAGAGGGTTAATGTGATATTTTTTGAATGTTTATTGTGAAGATTTTTCCAATCCAAAGCACAAGATTGAACTCAGTCTTACACGATTGTTAGATGGTCTTTTAAGAAATATGTTTTTCTATTACATAGGGGATATAGAGCTTAGGATTGATCATGTGGTTTCATTATTCAACAGTTTGAATAATTAATAAATGAAAATTAATGAAATTTTAAACTATATGATTGTTTACTTTTAATACTTCCTTGTTTATTGATTCATTTGACATATTTCCTGATATATATATTCAATGATAGTGAGGAACATATATTTTGGTGGTTTCCTACTAGGATTCATATCACACCCTATTTGGGTCATGATTTTGGGCCCAAAAAGATTATATGGTTGCAGGTATAGATAAGGGAACACTCCCTTATTCATCAGGTACTTGATTTCTATTGGATTTTGAGAGCATGGGACCAAGATGAGGCTTACGATGCTGTTGGAGTTTACTGTTTTCTGTACTTTGGTTTCAGTATTGTATTTCTAGCATTGTGACTTGGTTGGATTTTTGCCTAGTTTCATGTGACATGCATCATTTATTTATAAATGTTGTAGTTGTTTATACCACCAGTCTTCTGTTGTTTACTTCTGTTGTATGATATTACTTCTTATGCTACTATTTACTATTTGTTTCCACTATGTTACTCTACCAATGAGGGCATATTTTACCCACTATCAATCCCAAGTCCCTTTCTACTAGTTTGTAGCCTCTGGCATTTGGGGAAATGCGCTTGAGGCCATGTGACCAACCGAGTACAGGGCACCGTGGGGTGGCACCCGGATCGAAGACACTACAATTTAAAATGAATTAGATTCTCTTTTGAGTAAGGTATCTCTGGGTATAATGACATTGAGTCTAAAAATACAATGTATTGGAGGATTATAATTTATTCTAGAAATGTGGGGTTCAGATTTTTAGGGTTTCAAGATTACTTATGAAGATATTATCACTCTCATATAGTTATAAACCTTTATATGAAATTTTTATACATCTTATGCATGAAATGAATTTAGATTTGCATGAATATGTTTGGACTCTATTTTTGAGTAAATGAAACAAAGTGTCTTTTATATAATGTGATACAAATTAATATAATGTAAACATATTTATTTGAAGGATGGAATAAGATTTGAAAATAATATATTTGGAATCATTCATAAATAAAGGGAATACGATGAGTTAAGATGGTGAGATTAAATCCCCTTATAAATAAAAAGTGTTATATTCCTTCCAATGAGGCACTTGTCAAGACCAAGATTATTTAGTGTGATTGATCCTGACCATTTGGTTCCCATTGATTATCTTTTGAAATTGAAGTAAGTAATTAATTGACCCTAACTATTAAGTGTGTTTCTCTCGAGGTTTTTTTAAGTAACACTTATAATTATTAACTAGACTGATATGTTTTTTGGGAATAAATTTGAAAATATATATATGATATATTTGGATTAATATTTACTCACTTAATAATCCAAGATTCATATATGATATGATTGAAAATTATAGCATCCCAATCCTTTTAAACACATAATTTCATATTTTTTAACATAAATATCTAATAAACACAACCCAACGATTGAGATTCATAGTATCTTTGGAAGACTAGGTTTATAATTTATCAAAGTGAAACTAAAATAAAAATACTTTATTTTAATATGCATAATGTGATCTTAAATTCCTCTAATCTCTTAAAAGTACATAAGACAACCTGGTGAATACATAAACTAAAGGGGATAGATAAAAACCCTAGTAAGAAAATAAACATGGTAAAGAAGCATATCATATGAGTCAAAAGGAATAATATGATATAATAAAAGAAAAGGACCGTGATTAATCATATGGGCTCATAAAATAAAGAATATATAATCATCAGATCATTGAAACATAGGAATGTGGCAATAAAATAAAACGTGACATAATCATAAGTCATGGATAAATACAAACACAACATGACATGGTGGAAAGAGTCCCCTCATAGATTAGGTTTACTTATTAATCCTATACATATCATCTCATGACACATAAAAATTACCAAATTAAATTTAGTTATATCTAGGTGAACCATCAGATCAAGTACATAATTATGTTTTCCATAAGGGAAAATCATATTTAAGGCATAAACAAAATAATTACCCATGGAAATAAATGGGTTTTATAATTATGTATCATTGCATAACATGATGGTGTATCATAATGGATACCATGAATGAAAGGATTAAATAATTATTCAATATTGATAGGTAATAATGATCATATATATCGAAAAATTATGTCCAGCTAATGTGAATATGTGAAAAATGGTTGATAGATAACCTTGAAAATGAACCACTTAAGTCTGGCTTTAGGGAAAATAATGAAGGATCTATTAATAGGATAAGAGTGTAACATGTTCCATAAAACTATAAATTTACTTAAATAGGTTTCCATATAAAAATAAGTTTTTTTTGAAACCATGTAAGTTTTAAAATATATAATTGTGTGGTACTTTAGAAAAGAAAAGAAAATAGAGAACTTCCCATTAATTGGATTTTCATAATAAAAGAAGTTGAGAATCAAACATTTAAAACATGTATATCCATTGAAACTGAAGGGTGAATTGTAGTTGGTATACATGTTTGGGACATATATATAAAAAATATATATTAAATAAATAAGAAAAATAGGGATCATACATGAGGTAATGAGATATAAAGCATAACCCAAAGAAAATGGGGTTGTTCGAAGATACCGCTTAACATACTTTATAGAATAATTTTGCACATTTATGTAACATCCTGAATAATAAAATTATATTAATTAATTACTTAATTAATACCCTTTAAATCAAAATTTTATTTTCTATAATTATATTATATTTTTTACAGCTATTATAGTTATATATAAAGGTAAATTTCACTATTTTGTGGCCATTTATTTCATGGTTCTAGGGCCAGATCACTTATTAATAATTATTAATGTAATTTTAAAATTGGAATAAAACTATAGAAGTAAAATTATACGTGGTTAAAGACCTTACATAAATTTAAATTCTCCCAAGTATGAATATTTGTTTCAGCATATGAAGAACTTATTTAGTCTAAATATTAATGTTATATGCTTAGTTTATTTATGCAGTTTTACTGACCATCAAAATATAGATTTGTTTTATTTAATTAAATTATTGTTAATACACTCCCAAATATGAATTATTATATAATATACTTATTATAATATTATTTAATCATAATAATATTTTATGACTGACCTTGGATAAGGTGGAGAAAAATGAAGCAAGTTGTTCATAGAGGCGGTGAACCAACCAAAGTGTGAACAATGTTTTCATTTAATAATCAATTATAGTTAGGGTATAAGATTAATATTAAACCATAATAAATACAAAATATTATATTTAATATATTTATGTTATTATGTTTACATGTATGGAGAACTTATGGGGGTGGTAGAAGAAGAATAAAATTTAAAGCGGTTTAGTCGAGCCGTTTTCCTATTCCTTTGGTAATTTTCTGTTAGGATACACCTTAAGACTCCTTGAAAAATTTAATGTAAGAAAATAGGTGTTAAAACATGGGGGATAGGTTTGGGAATATAATTAGTTATAAATTTGTAAATATACAAGGATTATAATATGTGAGAAGGGGTTGTATTAATAAGGGGAAAAGAGGCATGTTTTTTAATATTATATTCACTAGTTTATTATTTTTCCTCAAGAATTCCAATAGTTTTGATTTAAGTGAAAATATATATTAAATTATACATGTGGATTTAATATAGTGGATTCTTACATATAAATCCTCAGATCCTACTATCTTGTTCGTTTTCATGATTTTGAGGTTTGTGGTTCTTGGGGGAAACCTAGAGTAGGGTCAATGTTGTTTTGGAGATGGAATGTGTGAGTGGTAGAAGTACAAAATGCAGACTATTGTTAATGATACAAGACTATGTTCTAAGGGAAATTTTTAGGGTGTGATTCAGGATGTGCACTATATATTCACAACATGAAAGGGTGGAGGATCAAATTCGATGAATCTATGTCCAAAAAACACATAATGTGAACATGAAATTTCTGATTTAAATTTATCTATGTTTATTAGATCTAGGTGATGTGCTTTTTGGTGAGTCCTAAAACTATATCCATTTAAAACATAGATTAACCATTCAGTCCATGAATATTCATCTGACAGTGTGCCTATAAATATTATCATACCCTCATTTTTCTTAAAATACCTCTAATTATCTCCTAAATTCAAGAATCCAAAGGAGCTTATTTAGGGTGTTTTGAAGCTATTTTAGTAGGGATTGATCCATGGAATCCTATGTTTCATATGTGGTAATTTGTGGTGAGATTTCTATATTTATGTTATGGTTTTATCTCTAATCTATTTTTTTCTATCATTATATATTTCCTTATTATGGTAACTGATCATATTTTTTCTCATGGGGATCCATTTTTGTTTTATAGAATAAAATATTTGGTGGGATGTGGATTCCTTATGAGAGTGGTGATCATAGATCCGTGGTGTTATTCCATTCTCATTTGATGAATGTTTAAATCATTGAGATAAGGTATTCATTATTTATCATTTTATTTGATGTATAATTATAAAGTTATCATGATTAATCCTTTTATATAATGGTTGAATGAACCTTAATAAATATTAAACTATATTAAATAATGAAATTGATTTATGGTTTTAATAATCAAATGTGTTTCCACTATAATAAAGGTTTTGACCCTTTTTGACTAGATAATGTGATATCTATGTTCATACTTTTAGTATCATTATTATTATGATTGGTATTACATGTTAATTTTAAGGAAATGGTTATGAATGTTAATCCCATAATGTTGTTTTCTAAATAATTAAATAGGCATAATTATTAAATCCGTTGATTCTTATAATTTTATAGAAATAAAATGATGCCTCATTCATGTTTAATTGAAGTTGTTCTTACACATGTTAATAGAATTAGATAAAGAAAATGAATATTTAAATTACCATTATTGGAAATAATTAATAGGCATGTTAATAGATTGATCTTCTTTAATATTTTTTGAAACTATAAGTTATGTTTGAAAACATGTTTAAATAAATTATATTTTTTAATAGATGATTTTTTAGGTTTCATGTGGTTGTAATTTGTGATAAATGAATTAGTTAATTCAAGACAGTAAAGACATGTTGGTTTATAAGGATAATTGTTTTGGTCCAATCAAGCCTATTTTTTTTGTAAAAGATAGATGCCTTAGTTTTTAGGGCATAAATGCCCTATTAACTCTATTTTTTTTGTTTTATACCTTTTGCATGTTCCTATGATGTGATCCTTTCTATGTGATGTGATGAAATACTAGGATAGATAATGGTTTGGTGAGATAGGGGTAGGGATAATAGGATTTTTTGGTAACAATTAATGCCCGTGATGTTGGGATGCATGATGAGATGATATTATGCATGAGGTTTATGGTATGTGATTAGATGATGTGATGCATGGGGTTAATGGTTTGATACTTATGACCTATTATCTTCAGGAGTACTTTTATTAGAGATTTATTTCTTAGGATGTGTGGCAATGGGGCATAGCAAAAAACTAATATGGAAGTGCTTGTGGGGTAACTTATTTTGAAATTATATTATATGATATATTTTATATGATACATGGTGAGAGATAACCATGGTGAGGCTAGGAATAGAGTATACCTTCTCAGGGTGACATATTAGATTCACCTTTTGTTTACTAGGATTTAGTATTATTTCTTTTTAATTTTTATGTAAGGCTCTAGGGAGGATCATAATGAATATAATTTTTTTTGTTAACCTTGTATTTATCTAAAAAATTTATGTCTCTAGGAGTTGGTTAGTTATCAGGTTGGAAATTTTTATCTCATGGGATTTCAGAAGATATTTAGAATTCATGGTTATTTTTAAAAATAATATTTTAGTACTTGTAATTATATTTTTTCTATAAATTTACATGCATGTAATTGGGATCTTTTAATTTCATCTTGAGAAAAAGTTGTTTGGAGTTTCTGTCTTATCTCCCACTACTCTTATCTTAGAGGGTAATTCCACCCATATGTGATTATGATATACCATCAATGTTTATTTCCAACTCATGGACTTTTGGAGGCTAGATTCAGGCATCATTATCTCTATTCTCCCATTTCTATACCAGGAGGCTCACCTTTGAGGGATGGGGGTTGTGATAGAGTGGTATAAAATTTTCAGGTTGAGGGATATGATAATTTTTAGAGGTAGTACTAGGAAAGAATTTAAAGAGTTGTTAGATAAATGGCGTTAACTATGTTTAGGGAAAAATTTAAACAAGGGGGACCAGTTGAGAAATAGGTATTTTGGACCCTTTTGATCAAAATCATGGGCCTTTATATTTACTGATCATACTAAGATACGTGAAACTAGTTTTAGGGTATAGTCCAAGAAAATGATCACATATCATTATAATTTGTACTTATATTTCAAATGGGTTGACCGTGGGATTAGGTTAAACTATTTCAGAAAGGTTGGGGCAAACCCCTTTATTAAAAAGAAAAAGAAAGCACGAGTCCATTTTGAAGGGGATTAGGTTAAACTATAAATAATTAATTATATAAATTTAAAATATTCCATATTCCTAGTTTAAGAGGCCATAATAGTTTTTTTCATTTGTAGGTATGTCTCTAGGTTGATTTCCTTTTTCTATTCATGCTGGATATGTTCTTTAATATATGATAGAATATTATCCTAGGTTTTAGGTCAATTATATAGAAACATAGAGGAGGAAACTTCTAGAGTTTCATTTTTAGAGTATGTAGAAGAATAAGGGCTCTGTTTCAAATGTAGTGACATAACATTGTTTAGAGGAAGTAGATATATATTTTAGTTTAATCCATGATCATTTGGATAATTGATTTTTTTGGAAGTGACGATGCTGAGTGGAGCAGTGAGGTAGTGGTGGTTCTTATCCTCAAGGATTAGTAGGAACCGTCAGTATCATGAGAGATGTTACGAGACAAGTTTTGAGCATATTTTATTTTATTGAATGTAAATGAAACCAATCGATAGAATATTCTTACCCTTTAAAAGGGGATTTATAGCATGTGATATTTTTGGATCCATTTCTAGACCCTTTTTTATTATGATTTGGACCTATTTACAGATAAAGAGGCTTGGGTGAGGCATTTAGAGGAGGCTTTTCATCCAGAGATCTATCTACAGGTTACCTCATTTATTCTTTTGAAGTATACCATGGTGAAATTGAAAGAAGTGGTCTTTGAGATGATGGTGTCTAGGACCATATCATCTTACGAGTAGAGTATTAAAGATTCATCATATACTAGATATATTTTTCAGGGTTCCCAATTTCATGGATATAAGGGATTTCCTAAAACCGAGTGTTGATCAAAATCCTCAAAATCTTGTTTATATATGGTTGGTGTCTCTAAAACCCCTTCAATGGATAAAATTATTGTTTTTCATATAGGGTAAAAGATATTCCGTAGTGAAATTTTTGTAACACTATAATTAGAAAATATATAGTAGGTTTTATACTATCGGTTCCTCTATTGAGTAAATTTAATCAAAGGGAGTAATAGTAGGGTTCTCTAGCTTTGGATCAATAGAGAGGAGATGAGGTAGGTAAAGGAAAACCCCAAGATTATCCCCATCCTTATATTGTAGAGAGAGCCCATAGAGGTGGTCACCATCTGTTTCAGATAGGTCATAGATAAAGTCAGTCATAGCTGCATGATTTGAGGTTATTAGTGTCCAGTGATCCATACATTGAATGTGGTATTCTTTGATTATTTTCTACTTGGATAAAATATTTAGTTGTATTAGGATATATGAACTCCTTTATATCACTTCCCTTTTCTATTATTTGGGGAATCATGTGGAGAGACTTCCAGTTCCCTTTGCATTGACTACACCAATTCGAGATCGATATTATCTATATTAAGTTTTTAGAGAATGCTTGCTATTTTTAGGGTAACATGACACTTGGGGATACTTTCTATGTTCATAGAAACAACCATAAAACATCATCCATGGCATGGAATGGATGTGATAAGTGCAAAATATTGTAGATTTCTTCGGAAGAAAGATTATGTTCGATGATGCTAATGGATATCATACAATGTTTTTTGGTGAGAGATACCCATAGATGGGTCATAGGTATGTTCCATATTCATATTTTATTATTGGAAGATATTATGTTTATTTTTTTATTAGTTCAGATGATGATGTTTTCCAGGGTTGTATAAGATTACAATGATGTCTTATTTAAGAAGGTTAAATAATTAAACCCTCGACTGGAGGTTAATTTTAGGATATAGCTTAAGGAAGGTGCTTATCTAATATCAATGTATCTATATATAATAATTCCTTTTGAGTTTTAGGATATGTGGGTATATATTATTAATCTTTTACAGTGATATTTGTTTTCAGCCGAGCATATCACATTGGGTTGCTCTAGTTATGTTTAAGAAGAAATCCCAAATCATCCTACATATTTTTATCAATTTTTTTAGTTAAAGTTGGTGAATATGAAGAAATACTATCCTCTTCCATGGATTTATGATTAATTAGATCAAATAAGAGGAGATAGTTGGTTCATAAAGATCGATCTACGATTGAGATATCACCTGATGCGGGTAAAAGATGGAAATATTTCAAAGACTCATTTATAATGACATTATAAGAATTATGAGTTCATAATAATGTAGTTCTCTATGATGAAAACTATATTAGTGTTCATGGGATTAATGAAAATAGTGTTGAGAGAGTTTCTAGATTTGTTCATAGTGGGTTATATCGAAGATATTCTTATGTACTCCATGTCTGGGGTGGATCATGTTGAGAATATGTGTTCCATTTTAGGAGTTCCTATTCATTAGTAGTTATTCAAGAAGCTTACTAGGGGTGAGATATAGGATTGTGAAGTTTTTTTCTAGGCTAATATTATATCCCAACATGGTGTAATTGTGGATCCTTTGAAATATCAAGGTAGTCATTTCTTAGGAATCCCCTAAGACTGTTATAGAGTTATATAGTTTAAATTATCTTGAAATATGTTATAAGTGGTTTAGATATAATTTATATTGGGTTGGGACTCCTATAATTTCTTTTAACATAAAGTATTAGTCTTTATTTTGGAATTATCAATGTCATTCAACTTTTGAGTACTTAATAGAGATGTTGGTTAGCACTATATTCCTTTTTTTCAGAAGAGGGAGTTCAGTTCAAGATTTTTTATGATGGTTCACATATTATTTTGGTCTATGTTCTGATGAAATATAGATTAGTTGTTTCTTATGGGTCTCATTACTTACATACCCAAAAGTGTATTATTACACCCATCATCTTGAGTTGTCAGCAATTGTGTTTTCCTTAATGTTGTGGTGACATTACCTCATCAACAAGTTCATTGTGGTTTCTACTGACCATAAGAGCTTAATGTATGTCATATACCATCAAAACATGAACATGTGATAGAAATATCTAGTGTAATTCTTACTATATTAAGATTTTCATATTTCATATGCATCGGGAAATGGTAACTTTTTAGGTTATGGACTAATAAGAAAGTCACACAATGATTCCATGCATGAATCTGGAGATTCCTAAAGAGTAATAAAAGATATATTAGTGAATCATATTGATATTAGAGAAGTTTCTAGAGGAGTTTTAATTTTTTAGATGATAGTGAATTCATATTGGGTTCTACAGGTGGAGGAGTCCCAAAGGGTGGATTCTGTATTGGATGTATGGAGAGATGAAGTTTTCTTTGTGATATCCCTAGTGTTTGGTAAGAGAATTAAAAATACTGAGTGTTGTTCCAGGGGATTATTTTCATCACTTATGTGATGCATGAGGTGGTTCTCGAGGAGTTATATATCTCACCCTTAAGGGTGCATCCTAGTGTAAAAAATACCAATATCTTAATGATCAATTCCGGTGTCCTATGTTAAAGCTTTCAATTAAAGAGTTTGGGTTTGATGTTTAGTATTACAAAAATATACGATCAAGCATAGTATTCCCAATGGATTTCTATAGTAATTGGATATTCTTAAATGGAAGTGGGAGGAAGTATTGGTGTAATTTTTCAATGATTTACCTTTATCTATGGGAGGATTTGATGCTATATGGGTAAT
Source organism: Viscum album (assembly GCA_963277665.1). Lineage (NCBI taxonomy): Eukaryota > Viridiplantae > Streptophyta > Magnoliopsida > Santalales > Viscaceae > Viscum > Viscum album. The sequence continues at coordinate 441,960,990 of OY728158.1, forward strand.
AATGGTTTATTTTTTGAATTCATACCACTTTATTGAGATTAATGAATCAAGATCAGCAGAGGTTTTTTCAAGGAAGTACCTAGAATAGGTGGTGAGATTGCACCTAGTCATGAGGATGGTCTATTATAATCATGATCCTTGATTTACCTCCATGGTCCAGAGAGGCATCTAGCATGATTTTGGATAGTAGTGATTTCTTATCACTAATTTCCATCCACAGAAGGATAGTAAAATAGAGCAGACTATTAAAACTCTTGAGGAAATGTTTTCACTTATTTCTTAGATTTTGGAGGTTTGTGGATGATCCACCTGCCTTTTTTAGAGTTTTATTACAGTAATTGTTTTCAATCTACTACTGATATTACAATTAATGAATCTTTATATGGACAAACATTCTATTAACTATTGTTATGGAATATATAACACCTCAACCAATGAAGCCCAGAGTTGGTGCATTATTTTATTACATTATTTTGATTATAAGGAATCAAATACTGAAGAACCGATCAATTTAGTAGTTTTGGAAATCCCAATTACATAAATGATACCCATAGTATATTGGTAAATATAAAAAATAGATATAATACATAATAAAATTAAATAAATAGTGTCCATGAAAATTATTCAAATGATTCATCTTCATAATATGGATAAAATAAATTTAATAAGGGTGATATCGAATGCTCAATAAAGGTAAGTAAAGTATAATTAATAATGAATTGATTATAATAATAAACATTTCATATTAAATAAATGATAATGCATATCATTCAAATAACTATATAAGAAAATATCAATATGGAAAGGTACGAAACTGAAAACACATGCAATTGAATCAATAAATTGAATATAAAATGAATCCATAGATATGTCGATGAAAACTATCATGGATAAATAATAAATTATGATAAATAATGGAAATGATAAATTATTTGATTCTAGGTTTATTAGGTACATTTAACCATTACCTTAAGGAAATTTCACAAGATGGTTTAGCATATCGGGTAAAACCCCATCTAATTTGGCCAACTTATTTGTCTCAGGAGAATACCGATGTGTCGAGTGGCTATCTATAACTGAGCCCCACCCATGGAATTCCTATACAAATAATTCCACATATATATAATATTTTCTCTAAAAATATACAATGTTTCTTATCAAATACCCTTTTTGAATAGAAGATAAATATTTATCAATAATTCCACAATTAATCAAATAACTGTCAAAGCGAACACTATATGTAAAATGGTATACTATTTAAAAAAATAATATCTATTGCCTGAGAATATGGATATTTAATAAAAATTTAATATAACATAAAAATGATCATAATGAAAGTTATTATTTCAATAGAAAGTCAATAATCACAAAATTAGGTGAGACTATAATGGTAATCATTAAACACATTCTTGAGGAAAATAATATTCAAAGATTCCAAAGTGTCTCACTCCATTTTGAAACATTTAAATCATAATATCCATGAATGAATAATATTAAATGAATGTTTTGGATACCATGAAAATTAAAAGGTTTATTATATAATATATCAATAGTGGTAGTAGATACACCACACAAAATAATTTATTAGTGAATATGACATTTATCTCACAGATGTAAAAAGTGAGATGAAAATTACTTACCTTATAATTGATTTTTTGTGGTATTAATAATTCTATATAGTAGTTTAAAATATTTTACTAACTTATAAAATAACCATACTATAATTTATGATATCATATATGATCTTATTATAATATCTTATTACCCGTTTGTTAGTAATCTTTCAATATTTTCACTATTTTGGGTGTTAATTTCCAAGTTTCATGAGTATTTTTTGAATGATTACTTGTTATTAATATTTACTATATCATGGTTCAATCATCTCCATAATTTAAACAATGATGTAAATATCATATATATTCAGTATATATTTATTTATAATAATCCATAATATCTGGGGAAAAGATATGAATTGCACCATTCATGGAGACGATAGGTCATACGTACACATGAAAGCTACTTTCATTTATTTTTCATATTAAAATAATGAAAAAATGGTATATATTTATATTATAACTCTATTATAATATTTATATCATATATCTCTCATAGGTTTAATAAATCAATCCTTTATATGTTCCCTGTACAGTGTGAATGAATCACATCGCTTTGAGGGGGAGATAATACACACTTCCACAAATGATGTAATTGTATTTAATCAAAATGTAATGTAGAGACCCAATTTTAACTTTCAAATACATTGAAATATTTATATATATGTATCTAGAGTTGGGCTCTAAGACGACGTGCAATTCTGAGGCCCAATGTGCCCAAAATTAATTTTATAAAAATATTAAGTATATTTTATACTATGAATACAAAGGAAATGAGAGAAATATTAAATTTTACCTTGGATAAAAAATCCATTTCCACTGTTGAGTTCAGAAGGTGATGTTTACCCATGGTGGGGAATAACTTTCATCGACACATGACTTATACGGAAAACGCCACCCAGGGAAAAAATGGTAATTAAAATAATTAAACTTAATTATTTTAACCATGATGCAGAATAAAATAACATTCGAATGGGGAATCAGATCAGAAATATAATATCATTATTGATTTAAAAAATAGGATGTTTTGCCTAGTTGTGACATAAAATGAGAGGGCACAGAAGTTTTAAATTTTGTGACTATTGGTGGGTTCCGTCATTTTTTCTATAAATAGAAAAATGATGAATTAAGATTAAGGTTAGCCCCTAATCTCTCTCTCTCTCCAATAAAATATCTCTCTCTTCATTCTATGGTAGATCAAGGATGAATCATTGTTGGAACTCTAGATAATGTCAATGGAATCATAGCACACATCATCAACGATGAACAGGTCCATCGAGGTAGGCTTCCTGTTTGTTTTTCTCACTCCAAATCTTCAATTATTGATTTATTCTTTGTTTTTAATAATTTATTTCTTTTGATAATTAAGGTGATGACTAAATGAATACAACTATCTCCCGATACCCTATTTTAAATCTCAATTTTTTTGCGTTCCTCATTTTTCTTCTCTTTAAATATTTTCCATGTTGAAACATTGACGAATCGTCGAGCGGGGGTTGGCGCTGTGAAGCCATCGACCAAAGGATCCCAAAATAGCCTTTGTTTCAATTTTCCAACCACCAGAGTGGTCCTAGTGGACAAAAAAGTAAGATGGAGGTGCAACTCCAGCAAGAGTGGTGGACAGAGTCAGAGCTCAGCAGCCCGACAAGGTGTGGCTGGCAGTGGAATTAGACTGGCGAGCAGAGCAGGTGGCTGACCGGGGTACCGAGGTAGATGGAGGTGGAACCGGGCGAGGTGGAAATGTGCTATGGAGAGGTGGGGGAAAAATAAGGTGAGGCCGGAATGCTTGGGCCATCCAGTAGAGGAATCATGGTGGAGGGGTGCTGCGACTAGGCTAGAGGCGAGGCAGGGTCGCAGCATGAGACCCCAGGTAGAAGTAACCCGCATAGCACAGGTCAACGGTTTGATGAGGGGACACATAAGGTCCATAGGTGGAGCATGCCTGTTGGATAGCGGGTCACCTAGGTAGTCCATCCAAGTCGGAGGTAGGAGTAACTTGTGCTAGCTGCAATGGACTAGGTTGGCAGCAGCAGGTCGGCCCAGGTGGAGGGGCCAGCCAGATTGGTTCAGACCAACCCAAATTGGACCAAGACACCTTTAAATGCCCATATCTCTTAAATCAGACATCCATTTGACACTTAGTATATGGAAACAAATCCCTATCATTGAGAAATTTATTTTTAGACTAGTTCAGGACTGAAGTCTTGGTTTCATTGCTTGGTTTCATGGAATTCCAGTGTTTAATAATAATAATATAATTATTATTATTTATCAATCTTGTATCATACCTATATTCTAAACAGAACATCCATTTAGTATGATATTAGAAAAGACATGATCATGGACCCTTGGTGAACTTTTCAAGAAAAATTTCAAGTGTTTAAAATAATTTTGAGATATGGGCCCCATGGGGCTCATATCGTACACTTTGCAGGGAAATGAAACTTTTCCACCAGTTATCCATTTTGGATAATCAAGTATTTAACCCCGTGTGTTTTTCTAAGAAAACCACAATGGTTTGATCAATATAAATAATTTTAGGACTGAGGCATGGGTCCCATGAGACTTCCTTCAAGCATAGTGCATTGTTACACAACTTTTCCTTCGCATGTCTGATTGGGGAGAGTTAATAGTCTACCTTGCCAGTTTTTACGGAAGGATCATCATAGTGTTATCCATATGTATGTGTGGAGCCTTATTCATGGTCCCATTAAATGTGAAAACATGAAAGAAATATTGGTGGATGATTATTTTGACATGTTTGAAGAGTAGAATCCCCCATAATGTTGGGTGTGGGTCCTCTATTAGCTACTTCTAAGTGGAATCCCTCTGACACATTAGGGCATGAGTCCTTAGTGAATAAGACTAGAATCCCCCTAACACATTAGTTCGTGGGTCCTCTATGAAGACTATGAGAGTGGAATCCCCTATCAGCATGGGTGCGTGTCATCTATCAACTACTTCTGAGTGGAATCCCTATGATTCACTAGGGAGTGGGTCCTTGATGACTATTAGAGTGTAATCCGCCTGACGTGTTAGGGTGTGGGTCCTTGACATTTAGTTTGCATCATCCATCTTTTTATAATAGTGGAAAGATGTGATTTGAGTTTACCTTGAGCATAAAAGTAAGAGGGTCACTTTCCCCAGTGAGACACGTCCTTATGACATGACCTAAAACCATATGGATGAGGAAAACTCACCCAAAGAAGATAGTATCGAGGTGTGGTGTTTGAGCCCCTTTGGCTTAAGTTTTAGGGAAGATGTAAGGATTCTGGGTATTGATGGCAGTTACTTCTAGGACTATTGGTGAATCTTTTCTTGGGATGAGTAGTGAGATCAAGATCCCCTCACTCTGTCATTTGGGTTTCTTTGAATAAGCATGTATATATATGCACCTTATTTTTAGAACCCACTCCTTATGTTCTAGTTACTCTCCTTCAAGAGAGGCGAAGATGCACAAGGTATGCCACATGCTATCCATGTATAGATTCTCATGGTTGGATGAGTATAATCTTCTAATATATGTAGAAAATACTCAATGAGAAGTTCACCTTCTCACCATTTATATCTTCTTGTTCTTGGATGAGTTTAATTCACTCTATTGTTGGGTTGAGATGTACTCATTTACTGTACTTTTTTCCATCTGCTGCAGTTATTTTACTTTTGTATCTCTTACTACTCCCCCTTATTTTTGGGGTGTCCTACTGAGTATGTTTATATTCACCCCGACATAGGTATTTCTTGCATGTATCATGGCTTATAAAGATGGACCCGAGGTTTGATCGTGGCTCTGGAAGAACTCAGGGATCCAAGAACATGGACCACGTGCGGTGATCACAATTGAGGATTCAGGAGTAGGGCTTCCTTGATAGCTTTAATTTCTTAATTTTCCCATCATGTTGAGACATTTTTTAGTTGGGAATGTATTTTCCCCTTTTTTCCTTTCAACTTACTTTATTCTATCCATACTATTTAGTGGTTTATGCATATATGGTTTATATTTACAACAGGTTGCAAATTTTTATTTTCTCCCTATGCACCTTGAATTGAGTTGGTTGTGTGAGTGTGTACATGTACTTAGGAAAATTACTCTCTGAGTTTTTTCCCTTCGGTTCTAGTCTCCACCCCCTAACTTATGGATTCAGGATTGGTGTAGTTACGTATTGAGCCCTTACACAAGTAGGGTCATGATAAAGTGTTATTAAAGGTTGTTCGACCCTTGGGATGTTATTCAGATTTTTCCCAAAGAAGGTCTTGGTTGGGTTTAGGGAAATGGTGTTAATGTGTCTCGAGAGAGGCTCTTTGGATGGGGAGTCCAGTGATGGTGCAGTAGCTGGAATACCCATTCACCAAGATCCTGATTTAACTCTTATTAAATTGGCATGCTGAGACACTTGCTATATAGATATATGGTACACACATCATATAAGATCAATTATTTGACTATCTTTGTTGAGTCATCTCCCCTATGATGTTGTTCTTTTTATATATATATATAAGCTCATATTAATGTGGAAATCCTTGATAACTTTTAGGATGCCTCTGCGATAGCAGCTAGCCAGGGTACCTGCTTTAGTTTGTGAAGACGATCTTGCGAGCGATGAGGCCTTAGTACAAGGACAATCACATGATCCCTTTCCTCTGAGTGGGATAGTGGAAACACCTCCAAATATGGAGCATTAATTAGTACCAGCAACATAGGCCAAGGATGATCACAGGACAATCACACTTCCTGATTTCCATCTCTAGAGGCTGTTGAGGTTTTGTGGTGAGCTAAACCTTTAGGTGATAAAGGACTAGTTGGTGTCAATGGTATGAATTTTTAGGATGGTACGGACACCGGAACACCAGATTATGGACTTGGTGGATATCCTTTTTCTTGGGCTGGCTGGGCACTGGTGGGGTTTAGTTACCCAGATGCATGATGAGATGACTCCCTTACATGATGAATTTTAGTATCTATTTCACGAGGAGTACTTCCCCTTGTGATTAAGCTCTATCAGGATTAGGGAACTTCTAGAGATGAAGTAGGGAGCCATGATAGTGGATGCATACACGATGAGGTTTACTGACCTTATATGATACTCCCTGGATATGATCCATGATAGTTACTTATGGGCGCGAAAGTTAAAGAAGGGTATCCACTGAGAGATGTGTGCGAGTATAGTGCCCATGTGCATCCCTAACTATACATGGGTGCTGGAGTGAGCACTCGTGATAGAGATATTCCTATCAGAGGGGAACCAGTTAGTTATGTATAACAGTGTTTGCTTTAGAGAAGAGATATCCATGGAAGTTGATAGATGTTATGTAGTAGGTCTGTGATGCAGGTCTCCTCCCCCTGATCGGGCTCAGGCATCTGATTTGGAGAAACCTGAGCCACACAGGGCTCTGAGTCAGCCTAGAGAGGGATGATGCTACACTTGTGACAGGCGATGTCACATGGAATGAGACTACCCGACTAGGCGAGATGAGCATCCCAGGCAGGTAGTAGGTGGATCACCATGGAATAGGTAGCATTGTGATCAGGGTGGTCCCTAGGGAGGTGGTGCTGGTAGAGGAGAAGGAGCATCAGGAGGACCTGGTGGTGGGGAATTATGCTATGAGATCCTCCCACCACCACCATCAAGTGGCCCACTTCAGGCTCAAGGAGCTGGTGATCAGGGTCGTAGGCAGCTGTAGGCTACAGATGTATGTGATCCTCCAGCGCACGAGATGATTTGAGGTACACTCTATGTTAATTATACTCTTTCTTCAATATTGGAAGAAACATGATCCAATCACTCTATTATCTCTTTAATCTTATTATGGGCATTGGATCTCCCAGTGGAGGCACTATCACTGTGGATTTTCCTTGAGGTTGCTATGGGAAGTGACTCTTCAGTATCTTTTATCTTCTGAAAGTGAGATCATTCATTTGGAGGGGAAATGTTCATGTGGGACCTACTCGTCATCACTGTGGAACCTTATGATGTCATCTTGGGCATGGGTTGGCTTTCCTTAGTTCAAGCCTAGATTTACTATCTACACAAGCTAGACAGATGTGTGCACACTGATGGGACAAGATTCACCTTTCTTGGTAAATGTGGCCTCATAATAGGGCAAACAAGTGCTTTGAACAAGAGACTATATACTTTTTCCCATTAGTCAGCAAGAATGACCGTTGGTGCAGTAAAATATTTAGGCACTAGGGTTCCTTCAGTTGTGGAGGATTACATGGAAGTCATCCTTGAAGATATCCTAAGACTAACTCTAAGGTGAAAATTGGAGTTTTTCATTGGTTTTCAACCATATAATGCCTCAATATATTCCGCAACATATCAGATGTCACCCACTGAGCTCCGGGAGCAACATTTATAGATATAGGACCTTCGAAAGAAGGGTTTCATCAGGCCCAGTGTGTCCCCATGGATAGCTCTGGTTCTATTTGTAAAGAAGGTAGATGGGATTTTGTAGCTTTGTGTGGATTATCGTAAACTGAATCAGGACATAATAAATAATAAGTACCCCATACTGAATATTTACTACCTCTTCGACTAGTTGCAAGGTGTAAGGTGGTTCTCCAAGATCGATATGAGATTTAGCTACTACTGGCTATGAGTTTGTGAGGATGATATTCCAAAGTTGGCCTTCCAATGTTTCTACAATCATTATGTGTTTATGGTGATTCCCTTTGGGATGACTAATGTCCCTGCTGTTTTCATGGCATTGATGAACCAGATCTACCAGCCTTACGTGGACCGGTTTGTTGTTGTCTTCATAAAAAAATACTAATTTACTTTGCATTGGAGAAGGAGCACACACAAAACTTGAGGATGGTCCTTCATTTACTCTGAGTTTTAGGTTTACGTCACAGTTGTGGAGAGGCTTACAGAAGGCATTTGGGACCCAGTTGCAGATGAGTAAAACTTTCCACCTCCAGACCAATACACAGACTGAGCACACAATCGATGTTCTAGACAATATGTTGAGGGATTACATTATATATTTTGGTCGTAGCTCAGAGGATCACCTTCTTTTGGTAGATTTTTCATGAAACAATAACTACCACTCTAACATTGGCATGTCACCTTTTGAGGCTCAATATGGAAGAACCTATAGGTCAGGTCTATACTGGATGGAGGTTGGGGAGTCATCCCTCGGGGGCCCAGAGTTGGTGTGATCTATAATGGAAAAAGTGCAGGTCATCCATGAATGGATGAAGATAGCCCAGAGCAAAAAAAAAAGCATACATAGAACACTATTGTAGGCCCTTGGAGTTTGAGTAGGGAGACCACATCTCTTTGACATTCTCCTCACGACACAGAATGTAGAGGTTTGGTTTGGGAGGCAATCTATACCTGAGGTTCATCAGGCCATTTTAGATCATGTGAATGGTTGTCAAGGTTTCCTACCTCCTTTACCTACTCCCATAGCTGAAATTGGTGCATGACGTCTTCCATGCTTCATTGCATAGGCGAAATGTGCAGGATCCTCCACACATCATCGACTAGGGAGAGTTTTAAATTGAAGATGGAGACACCTTGGAAGAACACCCAGTGGAAATTGAGTATCGACAGGATTGACAATTATGTGGATGGGCCATCCCCTTGGTTCATCTACTTTGGAAACATGGAAATGTGTAGGAGAGTTTTGGGGAGAGGGAGAGGTAGATGTGGGCTCAGTATCCAGAGTTATTTTCCTAGTTTTTGATTTTTGGGGATATAAATTTTGAAGGAAGGAATTATGTAGAGACCTAGTTGTCTCCTAGTACTAATTTGAAATATTTATATATATATCAAGAGTTCAGAGCTGAGACGATGTGCAATTTCGAGGCTCAGTGTTCACAACATTAATTTTATAAAAATATAAAGTATATTGTATACTATACATGAAAAGGAAATTAGAAAACTCTTAAAAGGTATCTTAAATCATAAATCTAAGTCCATAGTTGAGTTTGGAATGTGTCGTTTACCTTAGAAATGGCATAACTTTTTTCGGCAAATGAATTCTTTGGAAAACACCACTGAGGGGAAAAATGGTAATTAAAATAATTAAAATAAATTATTTTACCCCTCATTCCAAAAAATAACTTTATAATGGGGAATCAGATGGGAAATCTGAGGTCTCCATTAGTTTTTTAATGAGGTGTTTTTTCTAGGCACAACATAAAGTGAGAGGGCACATAGGATTTGTATTTTGTAACCATTGGCGGGTTTCAAATTTTTTTCTATAAATAAAAAAACGAGGAATTAAAATTAAGGTTAGCCCCTAATATCTCTCTCTCACCAATAAACTCTATCTCTATTTGTTCTTCGGAAGATCTAGGTTGAATCATCTATGGAACTTATGCGAATCACAACATAATCATAGCACACTTGGAACTCCAAATATTTCCTTCGATTATCAGTATAACTTGTTTTCCAAATTTGAGCTGCTTTAATATGATCCTGAATATCATTTACCTTTTATGTCGTTTCTTACAAAATTTTTGGGCCTACAAGTTTCCTTTTACCAAATTCATCCCAACAGGTTGGATTGCAATATCTCTTACCATATAACTCTTTATACAAAGACATTTGAATGCTTGAATGTAAACTATTATAATAGGAGAACTCGACTAAAGGTAAGTACGAATCCCACATACCTTGTATTTCAAGTGAGCATGACCTCAAATATCCTCAATTGTTTCAGTTGTTCTTTTAGACTATCCATCAATTTGAGGATGACAAGCGGTGCTCAAATGAAGCTTGGTATCAAAATCCTTTTAAAGAATAATCTATAATTTTGATGTATTGTAGGGATCATGATCAAAATAAATCAATAGAGGTGAACCATGAAGTCTTAAAACTTTATTAATATAGATCCTTGTGAGGTTCTCAAGTGGAGTTCATTCTATTATAGAAAGGAAATGAGCATATTTGGTTAGGTGATCAATAATAACCCATATTACATAATTCATCTAAGAGTCTTTGATATCCTCATGAAAAATTACATAGTAATTTTATCCCATTTCTACATAGGAATAGGAAGAGGTTTCAGATCTCATTTAGGATACTACCTCACAACTTTTAATTTTTGGTAAAACAATACAATTGGTATTGGAACAGTGAAAATTATGGAAATATTGACGAACCTTAATCAGATTATGAGAAATAAACTTTCCCAAATGGAGAAACCTATTCCATGGAGAAATAATCCTATATTGGATCACTTTATGCGATTGAAGAACCAAAATTTAGTGGGAATAATAATCCAATTATAGCTCAGTAATGGATTAAGTCTTTGGAGAAGATATTTATGGCTTTGGGATGCAGTAAAATGGGAAAGGAAACACTTATAGTCTATTGTATCCAATGTGATACTTATCAATGGTGGTCCTTTATCCAGAATACTAGGGTGTAAGAAGAAATATAACTCATTAAATAAAGATCATTTAAGGAGAATTCTTTGGTAAATACTTCCCTCTTGATCAACAAATTTAGATGAAGAGGAAGTTCCTCAGATTAAAGAAAAAGGAAGAAGAGAGTGTTTTATATTATGAATCCACCTTTACAAGGTTTTCCGGGTATGATACCAATTACCTATGCAACATAGAGTGAAATATCGACCAATTATTTTAAGGTCTTAAGAAAAACATCTTAATGGAACCAGTTAGACTTTTCAACATATAAAGAGATAGTTTTATGTGAATCAAGATGAAGAAGGAATTATCAAGATCATACATATTGAAATAAAAAAAGAGATTAATAGGTATTATGATCATAAATAAATATTGAATTCATCAAAGAAGAAGAATTATATTGAGCGACTTCCATCTTATAAAAATTATGGAAAGTGTCACCTTGGGAAATTACTGAAGGGAATGAGAGTTTTCTTTAAGTGCGGAGAATGGTGTCACCATGATAAAGAATGAAAGGGAAGGAATGAAAACACTAATATTCAACGTTGAAAGTTTACGGATATGGGGAACTATGAAAACTAATTCACTAATCATTAATGTAATCAACTATAGAATAGGCCATGGGATATTGTCAAGATTATGTGATCACTATAGTAGGGGTAGAAGTACCGGATGAGTTGGTGTCATGTATATTAATCCTATATTTAAATTTATCCAATGAATTATTTTATTTGGGATCATCACACTCTTTTATTTTTGTGATATTGTTGGTTGATCCAAAGTGTCTTGAGAGGTTTGAAGAAGTGGGAGGGAAGGAGACCTTTTTATATTAGAGGAGTGGCACTCTTGTAATTTTTTTGGAAATGGAATTCTACCCATGTTTTTCCCATGTAAAGTGGATCCAATAATGGTAAAAATTCAAAAAAATGAGGATAGAATAAAATCTATCTATATAATGGATTTTGGACAAGTTTCTAGGTCATTTTAGTCCTTGAGTTTAGGTTTTAGTCCCCCATTAATCTTAATATCACCTTAGTCGTTTTAATTAATATTAACTACTTCCAATAATATTTTTTGTAAAAAACTAATTTGAACTTATTAGACATTAAAAATTATGATGATTCCAAATATGGAATATAATTTTCTAAATTCATATAATAGAAGTGTAATAAATTAATTTAAATTTAATCCTGCAGATACGACAACAATGCAAGTTTTTAAAGTAAAAACATTCAAAAGTTTGCCAAGTTTTCGTACCCAATTTCAATGTAAAATTAATTCCAATGAACTATATTGGATTAATTAATAAAAAATGTATCTAATTAAACATTTAAACAAATTTAGAATATTATTTACCCTTATAAATAAATTAGATGAAAATGTATTTTTGAATTAAAATTCATTATTTTTTCCACTATTCATCAAAAAATGAATCTTCATAGAAAAATACAAACAATCCACCCTAACCTAATTCTTATGTTACTTTTTAAAATATTAAGTTTATTTATATATATAAAATCTATAAAAGTTCCAAAAATTGGATTTAAAATGGTTTCTCCATTAAATGACGGTAAAAGTGCCTTAGTAAAAATATTGGTTTTTATATATAATATTGGGTTTGTTCTTATCTTATGATTATAAAATCTATTGGATGAATATAAATAATATTTAATTAAATATATAACATATATATTTCATTAATATCATTAAATAATTTTAATTAATTTAAATTATTAGGATAACATAGCTTTGTGAGCATAAGAATAGTTTTTTATAAAATCATTTCCTTTAAATTTAATCGGCTCTTATATTCATTTCTAATTAATTATTAATAAATGAATTAATTTAATATTTTTATAAACCATATATTTTCATAATTTAGTTTATCCTATTAATAAATTCTAATTTAACAACTATATTATATCTTATTATGTTAAATAATATTATTTTAATAATATATTACTTTTTGGTAAAACTCGGTCTTGTGTGTAACATAAGACATTGAAGAAACTCATTGTTTCATGTGACATACGATAGTTTCGTGTGTGTTTCAAGATATAAAATAAATTTAATTCAGTTAATATAGTAAATATATTATAAATTTTGATGATATTATATTCCCTTGTGTGCATGGTGTTGCGTGTTATAAATGATATCGAATAAAAGTTACTCTTTTTAAATTTCTGGGGCCTTACATTCTCCACACTTTAATTAAATTGTGTCCTAGAAATTTAAAATTGATCTTGGTATTATATTTTCTGATATTTCCTATGTTTAAATACATCATCATGATAAGGGTTCATAAAAGATCCTCTAAAAAAGAGAGAATGAGAAGTATAAAGGTCACATGGACTAACATATAAGTAGGTCTCTATATAGGATAAAATTAGTGTAAAGTAGATATATGTACTTAGAGGAAGAGCACAAATATTTATAGGGTGTGATTGAGGTCATCAATCAAAAAAAAATTGAATGATAAATGGAATGTTGACAGCCTCAAATCCAAAAATCAGTGACGATTTAGAAGACCATCAGTTAAACAAAAACCAAGGTATTATGACAAAATTACTGTTTTAAAATATTATTCCTAATGTAGAGGAATTATTTTATTAACCAAGAATATATATTTACATGATTGGATTCAATTTATTATGAACAATTCCAACTATTGTTTATTCTTTGATCAAATTATAATACATCCCTTACTCCATGAAATGGATATCCTAGAATGAACCCCCTTTTTTAGGCACTAAAATTATATTTTAGAAGATTTTAAAAAAAGTCATTATATTTTCCTCTAACTATTCTCCAATGAAAATATGGTTAAAAAATTAGTATTTAAGCCTAAAAGTAGCATTACTAGTTCATTATTAACATTTATTTTCCAAAATTTAAAGTAGAAATAATGACATATTAACCAGGACATTGAGTAGGTTAGTGGTTGGCGTGCAACCCTTATCGTCCTTTGGTGATGGGTTTAAGACCCAATACCTTTCCAAACTTTATTGGTTGTCACTGTACATATAGGTTGTCCTTTTCTAAAACCATATTAATATAATTTCAAAAATAAATATGATAGAAATCCCCCAAAATTAATAATTTAATAGCCTATAGTTTATACTAAAACCCAAATACAAAAATACATTATCCATTTATTTCTACATAGGTGCTTCTTTGGTCTAGGGTTTATCCATAATACATTTTATAGTATTTTTATATCACAACACCTTATCTTCAATATAAAACGATATAATAATAACCTAGGATATTCATAATTAATATCTATTCAAATCCTTCGTAACGACTTGTAAAGAAAATGTGAATTATCTTAAGTATATCACCCGGGAGTGTCGAACCATGCATACAGTAAGACCCATTGTCATGTACTGCATTACATTGAGTTAGGCCCAATGCACCTTGTCTAAGTTATTACCCCTAGACACATCTGTTTCAGATCCATGTCCACTTGTAGTATTCAAAAAAGGAAGTATTTCTAGGAATACCCACATAACATCTACCTTACCAGCTTAATCTTTTATAATTAAGTGATACACCATATATAGAATTATAAAAGGTTAAAAAATTTATGAGATAATATATTATATATAATTTTCTAGAAATGGAACCTCGAAGGAATAATTTAATCAAAAATTATGGTCAATGTAGAGGTTTCCATAATGAGAAAGTCAATATACCTGGTATTGGAACTGTGAAAGTTAGGGAAATATTGGGATAGTATAATTAAGTTATGAAATGTAACCATTACCAGATGGAGAAAATTATTCCAAAATGAGACTCTTCTTTTTTGGATCACTTTATATGATAAAGGCCCACATCCTTTAGTTGGACTACTGACCCAATTATAGATAGTCAATGGATTACATATTTGGAGAAGATATTTGTGGTGTTGAGATTTGCTGAAAAAGAAAAAGTTACAATTGCAATGTATTGTTTCAGAGTTGATGTTGATTAGTGGAGGTCATTAATCCAAAATACTACAAAATAATAGGGGATATAACTAATGGAATGGAATGAATTTAAGGATAAATTCTTTGATAAATACTCCCCTCATGAGAAACAAATTAAGATGAATAAAAATTTCTATAGTTTACATCAGAAGGAGGAAGAAAGTGTTATAGAGTATGAAGCTATCTTTACAAGGTTAGAAATGTACGATAATAATTTCATACACTACATGGAATGAAATTTTGACCATTTATTTGAAGGCCTTAAGACAAGTCTCCGAATGTCACTAGTGTCTCAAAAATATTTCCCAGACAACTAAATAGTTTTATGTTATATCAAGATAAAGAAATAATTTTCTATGTACTTATGGAATTCATGGGAAGTAATATAAGTATAGGATAGTATAGAAATATGTGGATAAAGGTAAAAAGGAAAGAATTATTTTCCATCATGTGAAAATTTTGGAAGGAAACAACTTGGTACATTCTTAAAAAGGAAAAGAGTTTTTATTAAGTGAGGGGAAAAAGGCCACCATACTCAGGATTATAAGGGTATGAAATAATTTTCTAATGTTCAATGATTTAACTATAAGGATATGAAACACTATTAAAATGAATTCCCTATAGGGAAATGGAATATTCCACAGAAGAAGCTAAGGTATCAAGGTCAATCATATTTTTTTTAACACAACATAAGTGGAATGATTAATGTACTTATGTATTTGGATCTACGAAATATGTTTTAATAGTATTTTATTGACAGTGTTCTCATAAAATTATCTAATAGATATATAAGCACTTTATTGGAATAATTTTTCATTAAATATTTGTAAATAATATGTTGAATGGTACCAAAAAAAGTGATTCGGTAGGAAGTTAAACTTTTTGGAAAACACATGGTTAAGGGAAATATAATCCTTGATATATTCCTAATGTTGAGACAATGATTTTTTTATAAGGAGATGATTTATATGGATAAATTAAATTAGATACTACTAACTACAATTTTAATGATTCTAAAGTTTTGGGCCATGATTTTTTGAAAAGTGTGTTCATTTATGAAATGGTTTAAGTTAAACTTTGGTTATGGTTTTAGAGTTCAATGTATTAATTCACCATATGATAAAAAATTTTCTAAGAGATAAAGTAGAAATAGTTAAAGTAACAACTAAAGGATAATATTCTGTTTATGGAATAGAAACATATATTTACTTATATTATTGCAGAGTGAAAGAATTTATCAAATATAGGAAAAATAGTCTTAAAAAAATGTTGTCCTATTATCATAATTTTTTATTATATGAAATTCCATTTAATAATAGTGGTTTAAGACTTTTTGGTCATCAACTTTCAACTACAATTGTTTTTTATCACTCTCCATCATAACTTTATTATTATATTTTTATTTGGTATCCATGTTTCCATTTACCACTTATGTTCTCATACTAGGGAACTTAGTTGCATGAACATGGTACTTACCTTCCTATATTATTAATAATACATGTTACTATCCCTATTAATGATGTGTTTTTATAAAAAATTGTTTATTTTTTAAATATCAATCCCTTGATTACTGGGATCATGTTTAAATTTTGAGGACATAATTTATTTAAGGTGGGAATAATATAACTGCCCAAGACTTTAAAATATTTTCCATTTATAATAAATTTATTTATTTTCCTAGATTTATTTATATGAAACACTACGTTAAACTTATAAAGTTTATCTTTCTCTATACAGAACACTGAGGTTATCTTGCATTACACGCAAAATTGAATTTTACCAAAAACTAATATATTATTAAAAATGTTATTATTTAATATAATAATATATAACCTAGAAATTAAATTGAATTTTATAGGATTAAATAAATTATAAAAATATATAGTTGAATTAATTTGTTACAAATTAATTATAAATGAATATAAGAACCAATCTAATATAAAGGGAATGTTTATATAAAAATCAATTTTTATGCTCACATAGCTGTTTTATACTAATTAATTAAATTAATTAAAATTAAAGATTAAAATTAATATAATATATTATATATTCAGTAAAATATTTTTTTAAATCCATCCAATATATTATATAAAAATAATATAAGAACAAACCTAATATTTCACATAAAAATCAATATTTTTCTTAAAGGCACTTTTTACGTCTTTTAATGGAGAACCCATTTTAAATCAAAATTTTGAATATTTTATAAATATTTCATGTCAAAATAAAATTAATTTTTTAAATAAAATAATAAAAATTATGTTAGGGTGGATTTTAGTAATTTTCTGTGAAGTTTCATTTCTTAATTAATAGTTAAAAATAATGAATTGTAGTTCAAAAATGAATTTTCTCTAATTTATTTATAAGGATAAATTATATTCATAAATGGTTTTAAAGTTTAATTATATTAACTTTTTTCAATTAATACAAATTTTTCCTTTCTAATCATTTTCAGTTTGAAATTGTATATAAAAACATAGCAAACTTGTGGATGTTTTTACTTTAAAAAATCGCATTATCATCCCATAAGTGGGATTTAATTTAAAATAATTCATATAACTTATATGAATGGAATTTGGAAAAATGGATTAAATGATTGGAATAAGAATAATTTATAATATATAAAAATTCCAACTTAGTTTTTGACCGAAAATATTAGTGAAATTAATTAAAATTAATTAAATCGATTAAGGTAAAATTAAGCTTAACAAGAGACTAAAACATAACATTAGAGGAAAAAATTTCCTATAAACTTTTCCAAAACCTATTTTATGGAAATATTTTGGAAAATAAACCTCTAAGGTTCTATAAAAGTCAATTTTATGACCTGGGTAATAATTAATACTTAGGGAACACACAATTGTTTTTAAAAATATCAAGTGTGTCCTTTCCATACACTAGAAAAGAACTCACCCCTAAAACTTAATAACACCTCTCAAGACACTTTTTATAGAAAAATATCTTACCAAATATCTCCTTATAATATATCCCATAAATCTATAATCCTAACCTATATAATAAATCTATTCAAATAATCTATTTGATTCAAACCAAAGGGAGTTACCTGAATAGGAGGTAACATTCTTCCTCAAACACTTTTTTTATTTTCATTATCCACACCCTTAAATATTTCTATTATATGATTATATGATAAAAAAATTATCCAAAATATACTAATATGTTTTTATTCTAATTTTTTTAAATTCATTTACAGACACTTCCATATAATGGGTAACGAACTTATCGTTTGTGTGTACGACGAACTACAATCTCATTAAACGATGTCGTTTATTTTCCCTTCACCACCTCTCAAGGTTAAAAATTATGACGGGCATAATATTAATGTATGATATATATTATATTTATTATTTATTTATTCTTCTTTAATTATTTTATAACACATACCTTTATATTTTTCATTTTGTGTATATATGACAACATCGTTTTTGGAAGTGTGGACTACCATATCCTCAAAGAGATGTGATTCATTAACACTATACACAAAACATATAAAAGGCAGTTTTAATGAAACATATGTAACATATATAAAATATATATGATATTAACGACATAATTAACCTTTTTAAAAATAATATATCATTTTATTTATTACCCTTCTCACACACTAAAAATTATTAACGTCGATCATTGATGTGTGGAATACTGCCTCCGTGACCTGATGTGACTCCTTTTACATAAGAATAATTATATGTTTAAGTATATATGATTAAATAACATTTTATTTATGATAAAATTATAATTATGGAAATATATATTCATAATTTCCTTTTTTCATAATAATCATTGAAAAATGGGAATGTTACTCATATGTATGTATGACCCACCATCTCCATGATTGTAATGTTGCTCTATTTTTCATAACCATAATTCATGATTGGTTTTAAAAGCATAGTTTATGTAAACATATAATAATAATGTCATGATTATTATTCTATATATGTCTATATAATGACCCATTATCCCATTTTTTACCTACTTATTAGACATTAAATGAGGCTAATATTCATTGTTAATATATATAATATTCATGTGATTTATTATTCATAAACACCATTTTAGTTCATTTTACACTTTGAACATTATTTCACATTATGATTGTAATACCTTCTTAAAATGCACTATTATGTGGTACATTTTTGAACATCATTTAAAGTACCCAATGATTCATCTGATTTTATGGAATATAATTACACATATTTTAATTTTATATTTTGGGAAATTGATATACACTTAAATATGAACATGTTTTATTCAGGTATCAACATAGAATTCATGGAAGAAGATGGGGATATTTTGTGATGAAAGGAAACAATTCTGGAGAAGTCAGATTGGACACCATCCCACTGATGAGCCTATGGGGCCAAACATACAAACCCAATGAATTCCAAATTTCGTGGGATTATATAAGACATGTATAGGAACAAATCACTATTTAGGATCCAATGATAATTCTTCTTCCATAGTGCACATTTAGGCAGGCCAAGTTAGAGATAAAATTCTTGTCCAGATTCTGTGGCCCAGAACAATAGTCCACTAATCTAATCATATATCCTAATAAAAAACTACAAATGGGTCCAAATTTTACAGGCGGGTAGGAGACATCCAGGGATACATTTTATTGTTCTATGTACCACTCTGATTCTTCCATCTAGAAGGACTTACAGGCACGTCTGTTCTGTGGAATCAAGCTGGATGCCACCTCAGGTCAAGGGTGGAAAAGTCTCCTCTCCTTTACTTTCCACCACCCTAGGCCTACCATAATCAAGTGAAATCTTTTGTAATATTGGAGGCTCGACTCAAGGCTCCCAAAAATACTATTTAAGGCAGTGGTGGTGAAGGAGTTTTTAATCTTTGTGCTTTCTTTCATTGTAATGTTATGCTGCGGTTTTTTTGTCTCAAATTTGTCTTCCACATGTAAGTTGTTTTAATTAATCCTTGTTTCTTAATAAAATTTCTTCTTCTATTATTATTCTATTCTTCTTCTTATCACTTTTATACCATTGGTTCAAGGTGTGAACTTTTTCATACCAAACCTTATGAGATTATCACAAAACGGTGGAGTGATTGTTATTTTATTGTGTTTTTTTTACTTCTCCATTTCTTCCCTCATGAGTCTACTTTCCGCTTCCATTGAAACCATAGAATCAATGGAGGGAAAACCCACTTATGGGTTGATCCAAGGGAGTAGAAAGGAGATGGATTGGATTTCATTTATCACCTCATTAATGTATAATCACTTCTTTAATTGAGATTTTTATTTGATGATTTTTAAACTCCATCGTCCTTATTGAATTTAAGGCCACACGCTTCATGTGCTAATACAGACCTTTACCTTGAAGTGCTCAAAACTTTTATCCTTAAAGTTTATAGGTGATTAGTATTAAAGGGTGTAGGCATTAAAATAGTAAGTGATGATTTTGTTTTATCTCCTTAAATGAACCCGTCTCAAATATAAGAAATTGAAATCATTGAAAAGGAAATACGTCCAATCCACCCCGAGCGATAACCTAGGATCAAATCATTATTTTAAATTGAATTCACTTAAGTCTCTTAGAGTTCATTTAAACCCATCTAAAATCAACCCAATTTGTCCACTTCATAGATAAAAAAAATCCATAGAATGTACGTGTCTATAGGTTACTTCTTAGGTCTCTAAGGATTCGACAACCCAAGATAAACTACAAGGACCATCCTACCTTCTTATCTTGGGTAAATTTGAGAGTGAATCACCTACCAAACTCGTTTTTGATACATGAACCAAATTTGGTCAAAAACACCCGACATAAACTTAATTTTTTAAGTTATTGTATACAAAATTATAATAAGTGAAGTATAAGTAATAATAAACATGAAAAAGGTTATGAAACAAGTAAATAATAAGAATAAGTTTATTTTTCCTTAATATAAAGAAACACATTACAAGTCAAACTCAAGGTAAGGGATTTTGTCTCAATTTACATTCTATTGAGACTTATTAGTTATTATGCACCAACTCACTTTTATATTGTGTGTATACTGGCCTTTGAAATGTAATATAATGAATCTAATTATTAACATGATATTATATGTTTAATTTAATTTTATTACATCATGGGGATTATGATTAAAATGTTTCAATGTGGCATGGGACACTTTCGAATGTTTAATCTCTATTTCCTCAGGAATGTTTTAATGATGTTTTGGTGGTACTTACATTAATCAACATCAAAAATAATTGTTTTTACTTATCAAAAACTTGGTAAATATTGATAAAACTATATTATTTATTCAATATTCATATTTTATTACAAGTCACATTTTTATTAATTTTATCGATTATTCTACATTTTTGGAATGCATTGGATTTCGTATATGATGGGTGGAGCCTGATTTATCCCCTCAATGCATCGATAGGTTTCATGGGAAAAATATATGGTTATGGTCAAGGCCTTACTCATTTATTATATGCTTAGAATAAATCGTTGACAATATTAGATTCATTGAATGAAGCCTTGACAGGATTGTATTCTTGGAATGAATCCTTAATAATATTTTATTCTTAATATGAAGCATCGACGATATGTTTTTGATATCTATAATTATGAATTCCATAATTATGTATATAGTTATTTTTATTCCATGTGATTATTCAATTAGTATTAATTTCTATTGTTATGTTTCACTCTTAGATTATTTATTTAATGGGATGTGTTTTAGTTATCTACCGTTCTATATTGATTATTCCTTAACCAGTTATTTTAATGGTATGTGTTATTAGTTATTTAACTTGACATGTTGATTTATTCTCATTGATTCATTATTGCTTCCTATTTACTCACCATTATTGATCAATTGAGCTTACCCTTATTATGTTTACTTTCCCTAGGTTATGGATAGTGATTATTTGAATAAGATTTTAGGGTGTATTTTCATTTCTTTTTATATTGTATCATGTTTTATTTATTATTTATGAATGTAAAATGGATATCATGTATGTAATATGGATTTTCAAAACTACTAAACTGATATGTAATTTAAGATTTGATACCATGTAATCAGGACAATGTAATAAGATAATGCATCGGATCTGGGATTCTAGGGTTGAGGCATTGCAGTTTGTATCAAAGGTCTTGTTTAGATTATTTTATACCCAAGGCAAGGATTATAGGTTGAGGGTAGGGATATTAAGGAGCTACACAACTAGAAAAACAGGATACGACCACAGACCTATAACCAAAGTTTTAAAACTGTGGCTATAGGTGGCTACGAACACGGTTATGTGGCATATAGACACGGTTTTAAAACCGTGGCTATAGGTATTTTTTATGGCCTATAGCCATGGTTTTAAAAACCATGGCTATAGCCCAAATCTATAGACATAGGTTTGAAAACTATGGCTATAGGCCTTTTTTTCCGCAGGGCTATAGCCATGGTTTTGAAAACTGTGGCTATAGGTCTCGCGCCCTTGTGTGGGAGAAAACATTTCCTGCTAAAAAAATGGTGGGAAGAATTATTTCCATGGTTTTTACAATTCTTCCATGGTTTTTAAAAACACATATAACATATTATATATATATATATATACACAAATAATCCTTGGTGGTGTAGTGGTTAGGTCACTGAAACATGAAAGAAAGGTGCTGGGATCAAATACAGCTGGGCACATATTATTTTTAGGCTATTGCCACAGATTTATAGGGATATATCCATGGTTAAAACCATGGAAATAGGCCACCTATTTCCATGTTTAAAACTGTGGCCATAAGTCAACTGCCACAGTTGACAACGGAGACACCTATGGCCATGGTTTTCAGAACCATGGAAATAGGCCACCTATTTCCATGGTTAAAACCGTGTCCATTGGTCAGACCCTACTGCCACATCGATAGCACCCACGGTTGGTAAAAACTGTGTCCTTAGCCTATGGCCATGGTTTTGAGCCCTATTGCCATGGTTTTAAACCGTGGTAATAGCCCATTTTTTAGTTGTGCTATTTGGGCAGAGCTTGGTTGAGCCAAAGTGTCTTGAGAGGTGTGACATAGTAGGAGGAGAGGAATCCTTTTCTAGGATGTTTTTCTATACCATTAAACTGGCATGATTATAAGAAATCAAATCCCAAAGGACCGCAGAGTTTCGTAGTCTTGGTAAATGAGATACATAAATGAGTCTTGTATTATAAATTAATACACTAATTACAATATAATTGTTCCTTTCAAGGATAATAAATTTATTTCATATAACATATCCTTGTATATATTTCTTAGTACACTTCTTGGAATCCTGGGGAAAGAAAACAAACTAAGGGTGAGATCAAATTCTAAATAAGTGTAAGGTACAATATAAGTAATAATGAATCAATAAGGATAATGAAATGGAATGGTAAATAAATGAACACAACTACCATGATATCAATAAACTGATAAGGAATTGTATAATCAATATATAAAGTTTACTAAATGGAAACAAATTCCAATAAAATAAATAGACTAAGAAATATCAATATGGAAAGGTAAGAAATAGAAAACACTTTTTATTTAATCAATTAATTGAATATGAAAGACATCCATAGATATTTCGACATAAAATATAATTGATAAATAATAACCAAAGCTAAATGATGGAACAACTTAATTATTTTATTCCATATTTCTTAGGTACATGGAACCATTACCATCAAGACCTTTCACAAGATGGTTTATAATATTAATTAAAAACCTATCTAATTTGGCCTACTAATTCATCTCATGAGACTACCGATGCATCAAGGGGAAATCATTAACAATGCCCCACCTTTGTCATACCTATACATATAATTAATCATATATTGAATAATTTTTTTAACAATGTATAAATTTTGTTATCAAATTTCTGTATTGAATAAAAGATCCTAATTTATCAATAATTCCCCAGTCAATCAAATAACTATCAAAATGAACACTATATGTAAAATGGTATACTATTAAGGAAATAAAAATATCCATTTCATAAGAATATGGATATTTAAGAAAAAGGTAATACAACATAAAAATTATCATAAATAAATTTCTTGTTTCAAGATAAAGTTAACAATAAAAAAATAAGGTGGCACTGTAAAGGTAATTATTAAACACATTCTTGATGAAAATAATCTCTAACCTTCCAAAATGTTCTATACAACTTAGAAACATTTAAATCATAATACCCATGAAGGAATAAATTTAAATTAATGTTTTACATACCAATAAGATATAAGGGTATATGGTATAATACATCAAAAGGGGTTGTAGATACACCACACAAAAGGAGTAAGTCGTGAATATTACATTTATCTGATATATATAAAAAATGAGATGAAAATACATTACTTTATCCTTACTTTTTGTTGTGTGGTATTTAACCTCATGTATAGTGGTTAAAATTATGTTACTAATTTATAATATAACCATAACCATATTTAGGATATCATATAAAAACTTCTTATAATATCTTATTTCTATTTTGTTTGTAATATTTCATTATTTTCACTATTTTCGGGTGTTAATTGCCTATTTTCTCGAGTATGTTTTGACTTGTTACTTGTTATTCATATTAATTAGATCATGGTTTCATCATCTCTAGAATGTAAAACATGATTTAAATATCATATATATTCCTTATATTTGTATTTATTATAATCCATAATATTTTGAGACATTGAATGAAATGCACCATTCATGGAGACAGTAGGTCGTACGTACGCATGAATGCTACTTTCATTACTATATCATATCAAAATAATGAAAAGTAAATGATATATATGTATATTATAATTGTATAATGATATTTATTTCATATATGTCACATAGGTTTAATAAAAATATCCTTTATATGTTCCATGTATAGTGTGAATGAATCACATCGCTTTGAGGGGGCGGTGGTCCACACTTCCACAAACGATGTTATCGTATTTACCCAAAATGGAAAGAAAATTGGTATGTTCTATATAAAAATTGAAGAAGTATAATGAAATTATAAATATAATATATATTATATATAAAGATAATGTATATAATAATTACCATCAAGAGAGGTGGTAAAAGAAAAACGTACAATCATTATTTTGTGAGGAGGTAGTTTTCTGTACACAAAAACAATAGGTTCATTACCAATTAGATAGATGTGTGTGTATATGAAGGTAGAACCATTAACATAAAAGTATACCAGTATATTTAGGATTTTTATTATATTATATAGTCTTGGATTAAGATGATTTTATGGGGGTGGATAATGTAAATAAAACTAAAGATCTTGAGGAAGGATGATACCTCTTCTTTGGATAACTTCTTTTAGTTTGCACCAAATGGATTACATGGATAGATTTCATTCCAAAGTAATTCTGATTGTATTAAAAGAGGCATTTTTAGGATAGATATGGGTAGATATTGGTCATGAAAATATCTCTTGAGAGGTGTGAGAAAGTGGGATGGGTGAGTGCCTTTTTATACTAGAGGAGTGACATTTTAAAAAAAATTAAAAGGGAATTGCACCCACGTTTTTCCAATGACAAGTAGAACAAATAAAATAAATTATAGAAAAGGTAGTATAGGGTCAAAATATTTTAATATAGTTTATTTCAGAACACTTTATAGGTCATTGTTTCCCTTAAGATTAATGTTTAGTCCCCTATTAAGCTATTTTTTTCTTTTAATTGTTGCAATTAATTTTAATTAATTTCATTAATATTTTTGGCCAAAAAATATGTTTTCTTTATTAGAGACTATAAATTATAATGATTATAAATATTTAATTCATTTTCCAAAATTAAAATCATAGAAATGATAGAAATTAATTTATATTTAATCCCGCATATGGGACGATAATACAATTTTTTAAAGTAAACAAATTCAAACATTTTCTATGTTTTTATATCCAATTTCAAATGGAAATTAATTACAATGAAATAAATTGGATAAATTAATAAAAAAATGATCTAATTAAACTTTAAAACTAGTTTAAAATATATTTTGACCTTATAAATAAATTATACGAAAATATAGTTTTGAATTAAAATTTTGTATTTTTTATTATTTATTAAAAAATGAAACTTCACAGAAAAATACAAAAAATTCACCCTAACATAATTTTTATGTTTATATTTTAAAAATGAAGTTTATTTTGACATATAAAATTTATTAAATTGAAAAAATTTATATTTACAATAGGTTTACCATTAAAATATAGTAAAACTGGTTTTATAAAAATATAGGTTTTTTGTGAAATATTGGGTCTGTTCTCATCTTATTCTTATAAAAAATTGGATAAATATAAAAATATTTTATTGAATAGATAAAATATAAATTTAATTAATATAATTCAATAATAGTAATTAATTTAACTTATTAATATAAATCTCATTCTCACATAAAAATTATCTTTTATAAAATCATTCCTTTATATTCCTTCAGTTTCTATATTCATTTATAATTAATAGTTAAAAAATTAATTCAAATATACATTTTCATAAGTTAGTTAATCCTATTCATAGTATTAAATTTAATGGCTAGTTTATATATTATTATATTAAATAATAATATTTTAATCATATATTGTTGTTTGGTAAAACTCAATCTTGTGTGTTACACAAGCCATCGAGGAAAGTCAGTCTTTCATGTAACACAAGCTAACCTCAATGTTTTGTATAGTGAAATATATGAATTATGTTGTGTTAAAAATAATCTTAAATTTAAGTTTCCTAGAAATCAATTTAGGAACACAAATTAAATTTATTGTAAAATAAAAATTTTGTAATGTCTTGGGGTGTTATATTATCCCAACCATAAATAAATTGTGTCCCCATAATTTTAACTAAATCAGGACAATAAAGGAATTAATATTTTAAAATAAACTATTGTGAAACAACCAACATCATGAATAGGGTTAATAAAACATCTTATTAATAAGAGACAAAGGAAGTTACAATGGTCATGTAACTAGGTTCTTTAGTTGGAAAACTTAGGAGGGAAATGGAAACATGGATATATAAGAAAAGTCTAACAATCACATTTTGAGGGAGAGTTCTAGAGAACATTTTCATATTAAAGTTGATGAACATAAAGACTTAAACCACTATTATAAAAAGTTCATTGATATCATCAAGAATGATGATAATAGGACAATTTGTTTTGTTTCATGACCATTTTTACTATATTTTAGGATTTATTTAACTCTATAATAATAGAAGTAAATATAAATTTATATTTCAACATAACCACATCATTTGGTTGTCCTTGAAACTATTTCTACTTCATTTATTAGCACAAGTTTCATCATATGGTCATGTAATTCCTTAAACTCTAAAACCAAATCCAAAGAACAACTTAAACGATTTCATAATTGTCTAACTTTTCCAAAATATTATGATACAATATTTAAAAAAGAAGGTCACTGGATTTCCCAAATTAACTTATCAAAGAACATGAAGTATCTTTTAATCATCACATACCAAACATGTGAATATGGTAATAACTTAAATTACCATAAAACCTTATTTAAAACATTTGTGAATCTTTTTAATTAAATATAACATTGATTATTAGACATATTACTTAAATATAATTTTTTAAACTCTATCAATGATAAGCCACTTTTTCACCAAACTATTAATTAATTCCAAGGTATTCGGTAATATTAAATTTACATTATCCAAATAAATCATCTATTAATTCAAAAATCATTATCTCAGTATCAAGAACAATATACAGATTATATTTTCATTAACCATGTGTATTACAAAAATTTTAACTTACTACAAAATCTCTTTTCTTATTACCATTCAATATATGATCTCAAATCCTTAATGAAAAGGTAATAAAGAACAATCTTCACATATTACATAATTATTATAAACAATACATCCTTGATTAAATACTCAAACGACACAATTATTTAATCCAAACATAAGCTCATCAATAATTACACTTAATCTGTGGTTGTAGCCTAATATTGGCCAAGTTCTATTAGCCTTTTTTGGGGTATATTCGTTTTATTTATGAGACATTGATTTGAATAGTGTATCATATCCTTGTAATGGAAGCATTGTAAATTGGATGTTTTATTATTTCCCTTGCAATAAATAATTTTGTGGACTTTTTCTCTACACTTATAAGAAACTCCCATTCCCTTCAAGCAAGAACAATGGTGTTTCTTTCTGTGATTATCATATGTGAGAAAATAATTTTTTACCATATTCACTTTATACATATTTTGACCCACCATACTCTTCATTTATTGATTTCCTTAGAATCCATAAGACTTGGAGAATTATTTACCTAACTCTTTATCACATGATATTATGTCCTTATATGAAGAGATTGTGTTGGATAATATTTCTCTTCAAAATATTATCTGAAGTCCATAAATGATATGATACTTCTTACTCTTTGGATTATGTACATTGGTGAGGTTCCCATTCCTTATACTAGGATCCATTTATAAATTAATACATACACTAAATTAGTTGATATCATTATAAAACATAGCGTATAATCCCAAAACTAATAAAATACTTAACATAAATTTAAAAAATTTATTCACAAATAATCAAATAATCATCAAAATGTTTTCTTTGGGGGACATTTTTCTTTTTAAATCCTTCCTAAGAGTTTCTAAATAAAATTTGAATTATCCTAAGCATATCACCTAAGAGTGTCAAACTTGGTGCATAGTAAGACCCGTTTTCATGTAGGAGGATATGATGAGTCAAGCTCAACACACCTTTTTAGAGTTGTTAACTATAGGTACATCTTTTCCAGAACCACATAAAATTTTAGTATTCAGTCAGGGATATATTTCTAGAAATACTCACATAATATCTACCTTACAAAATTTTTTGTATGTTCTTCTATACTAACCCTTAAAATCTTTATTAAGGTTATGTTCCCTAATCTAACTTTGAATATATTTCCATGATTTTTTCAAAACTTCCATTGAGACCAATTGTAATGCTCCGACCCCAGAAGACCAAAGCTGATGTCTACTACCATTATATTTATATGATTAAAATAAATAAAATTTTAAAGGACTGAATAGTGTAGTAGTCTTGGTAAACTAGATATACACACAATTCTTGTATTACAAATGAATACACTAATTACATTTTTTTTATTTTGAGGATAACTTTTTTCCATCTATCATATCCTTGCATAAATTTTTTTATCACACTTCAAGGAATCCTAGGGAATTGAAACATAATAAGGGTGATCTAAAATTCTATGTAATGTTAATGTATAGTGTGAGAAATAATGAATCAATGATAATAATCTATATATCAAGGTAAATAATTGATAAAACTTTCCATGCAATCAATAAATGAGAAAAAACTGAATAAATAATATGGAAATATAAAAAATTGAAAACACATTCTATGTAATAAATAAATTATAATGAAGTGAGTAAATAATATAGAAAGTAAAATAAATAAAAACACATGTTAGTTAATCAATTAACTGAGAATGAAATGTATCCATAGACATGTCGATGAAAAATCTCATGGATAAATAAATAATAAATCAAAATGAAGGAAATGATTAATTATTTGACATCATGTATCTAGAACTTGCACCACTACCATCAAGAACTTTTACACTATGGCTTAAGTACATGGGTATAAATCCGTATATTATGCTTGTAAACAAACTCAAAGGGTTTTTCTCTAACTAATTTAATCTCATGAGACTACTGATACATCGTGGGAATTTCTTTAATTGATCCCCTCCCCATAGGGATTTTCTTAAATTGTCCGCAACCCATGCCTTTCATGACCCAAGAATTCCTCATATCGAATAAAAAATATGCGTTATCAAATATCCATATTGAATAAAGGATACAAATTTATCAATATTTACCCAAATAATCAAATAACATTCAAAGTAAACATTAGATGAAAAATGGTATATGGTTTTGGGCAATGAACATATCCATGATAAATGATATGGATATTTAGGGGAAATTAAATGTTCAATAATCATAGGAAATTGAATTTTTAAATGGGTATAATAAAGAAATCGTGGTAGTTAATGTCAATACCATCCTTGGTTAATTTAATAATAAACCATCCAGTGTAAGAATATAGATGGTATCAATATAAAATATCCCCAGTAGAGTAAGGATAAATTGTTATTGTTATTGATGAATGAAAATTCTATAAAGATATCTTCAAAAAAAATGTCTTGAAGAAAATATCCTTTTTATTTTAATTTTTTTTCAAAACTATTTCATTGAAAATAATGTTGGAAAAAATTTTCTTTAAAAATAACCTTTTATAAATAAAAGTTAAGCTTCAAATAAAAAAAATATGTAAATTGATATATGATGTATAAGGAAAAAAGAAAATTCGTTATGCATGATAAAAATATTAGAAAAATTATTTGTTCAGAAAGCGATAAGAATATACCGTTGAAAAAATTTATACAATACAAAAAGGGTAAAAATTTCTTTTATAAATCATTTTCTTAAGGTTAAAAAAGTTTAGTTTTTTAGAAAATAAGATTTTTAGAATAAAATATATTCTCTAACTAAAGAAATAATTGAAGTTAATTTTTCCAATTAACATTTTCTAAAACATTTTTAATACCAAAGAGTGGATAAATAGTACTAATAATTGAATAAGGTCATGAATAACCAGATAACAATAAAATAAAAAGTTTTATTAGAAAATGATAAAGTAATTTACTATCATGTAAACTCTTGTGTAAAAAATCCTAAACAAAATGAGATTGTAAATTAAACCCTTTAAAATACCATAACTTTGAAGTGAGAATCAATCAATGAATAGATTATGTGTTTCAAATATAAATCCACATAATAGAATTGGAAATACATCAATAGATAGTCCAAAGTTTTTATACACATAATCATAGAATATTAATGACAATGAGGAATTAGTATAACCCAATGAAATGTAACCGAGTTATGAAATTCTTTACCACTTGGTAACTTTTTTACTTTAACCCCTTTAGAATAAATAATTCAAATTGAAGCTTAAAATACCATGAAAAGTGAATTAATAATGATATTAAAAGTCAAAGTGGAAGTATTTACCCCATAAAAAAGAAATAAGATTCACAAAAATAAAGTTATTGTTTCAAGGTAATGTTAAAAATCACCAAATGAAGTGAGATTGCACAGATAATCATTATGAAAATTCTTAAGGAAATAATCTTTAAACATTACAATGTTTCCCGTACCACTTTGAAACAATTCAATAATAATAAACATGTAGTAATGAAATTAAATAAACCTTATAATACCATGAAAATAAGTATATTTATGACATAAAATTTAAAAAGGTAGTATATACACCATATAAAAGTGAATTGGTTCATAACAACAAATAAGTTTCAATGGAATGTAATTTGAGATGAAATCCCTTACCTTGAATTTCCTTTTATATGAACGGAATTTTAAATCCTGTATAATGGTTTTAATATTTTTAATAACCAATTAATGAACCATATTCATGTTTATAACATCATTTATTATCTTCTTATAATATCTTATTACTTGTTTGATGATAATATTTAATTATTTTCACTATTTTGGGTGTTAATTACCTTATTTGTTGAGTTTGTTTTAACTTATTACTTGTTGTTCTTGTTAATTAGATCATGGTATCATCATATCTAGAATTTAAACAATTATTTAAATATCATATATATTTAGTATATATGTATTTATAATAATTCATAATATTTGGATATAGGGAATGAAATGAACCGTTCATGGAGACGGTTGGCTGTACGCACGCATGAACACTACTTTTATTTCTTTGTCTTATTAAAAAAATGAAAAGTAATTTATATATTTTTATATTATAATTAAATATTATATTTATTTCATATATGTATCATATTATTATTAAAACAATCATATATATATTTCATGGATAGTGTGAGCAAATCACATCCCTTTGAGGGGTAGTAGTTCGCACTTCCACAAATGATGTTTTCATATTTACAAAAAATGGAAAGAATAATGACATGTGTTATATAAAAATATAATAAGAATAAATAAATATTAAATATCATATACATCACAGATTTTCCCACATAATTCACACCATGAGAGGTGGTAAAGTAAAAAAATGAATGATATCATTTTGTGAGGCTTTAGTTTACCGTGCACATAAACGGTTTGTTCGTTACCCATTAGATGGAAGTTTGTGTAAGTGAAGGTATAAAATTTAGAATAAAAACATATAAGTATATTTATGAGACTTTTTTATTATATAATCATGGAATAATAAGATTTTATGGGTTGGAGAATTAAAATAAAACTAAATATTTTGAGGAATGATGTTACCTCTTATTCAGGAAACTCCTTTTGGTTTTCACCAAAGGGCTTCGTTATATGACTTCCTACCAAAGGTAAAGCTTCTATGTTGAGCTGAAGTATGTTGAGGAGATATTTGGGTAGATCTTGGTCGATACAAAGGTCTTGAGAGGTTTTATGAAGTGAGAGGGGTGAGTGCCTTTTTATTATGGAGGAAGAGTGACACTTATGTAAATCTTTGGAAGGGGAATTCAACCCACGTTTAGCCCATGTAATGGGGATAAAATAGTAGTAAAAATTATATAAAATGGAATATAGGGTCTAAATATTTCCATCAAATGGATTATTTCTAATTTTTAGGTCATTTTGGATCTTAAGTTTATGGTTTAGTAACTTGTTAAGCTAATTTTTCTCTTAATCAATGTAATTAATTTTAATCACATTATATAATAGGTTTTTGTCAAAAACAAAGTTTAAATTATTATACATTATAAATTAGTATGATTATAAATATTAAATCCATTTTTCAAAATTACAATTATAGGAGTAGAATAAATTAATTTAAATTCAATCCAACAGACGAGACAAGAATGTAAATTTTTCAAGTAAAAACGTTCAAAATATTGAGATGTTTTTATATCCAATTTAAGTGTAAAATTGATTCCAACGACCTAAATTAGATTAATTGATATAAAATGGATCAAATTAATCTTTAAAACTGATAAAAAATATAATTTATCCTTATAAATAAATTATATGAAAAAGCAGTTTTGAATTAAAATTCAGTATTTTCACGGTTCATTAAAAAATAAATCTTCATAGAAAAATACAAATAATTCAAAAAAAGATAATTTTTATGTAACAATTTCAAATATTAATTTTATTTTTACATATAAAATCTATAAAATTTCAAAAATTGGATTTAAAATAGGTTCTCCATTAAAAGGAGGTAAAAGTGCCTTTATTAAAATATAGGGTTTTATGAGAAATATTGAGTTTGTTCTCATATTATGCTTATCAAATATGTTGGATGAATGTAAAAATATTTTATTGAATATAATATATATATATATATATTAAATTAATATCACTCAGTAATTGTAATTGATTAAATATATTAGGTTAAAACAACTTTGTGAGCATAAAAGTAGTTTTCTATATAAAAATTCTTTTTATATTCTATTGGTTATTATATTATTTTCTAATTATTTTATAGCCAATTAATTTATTTTAAATTTGTGTAAACCATATATTTTAATATTTTATTTAATCATATCCATAATTTCTAATTTAATGGCTAGGTTATATCTTATTATATTAAATAATGATATTTTAATAATATATTATTGTTCGGTAAAATTGGATCTTGCGTGCAATGTAAGCCATTGAAGAAACTCATTTTTTCCTGAAATGTATTCTAACTCCGTATCCTATAAGTTTAAATCTATAAAATATAATGATTTTTTTAAAATAGTAAATATATTATAAATTCTCAGGATATTATATTCCCTTATGCGCTTGGTGTTGTGTGGCATACATGCTACCAAATACAATGTTCCTACTTTATATTTTTGGGGTGTTACATTCTGTACACCTTAATTAAATAACATACCCACAATTTAAACTTGATCTTGGTGATATATTGTTTGATATTTCCTATGTTTGAAATCCCACTTCATAATAAGGGTTCGTAATAAATCCTTTATAGAAGAGAGAATGGGAAGTACAAAGGTCACATGGAATAACATATAAATAGGTCTCTAAGTAGAAGAAAATTAGTGGCATGTATAGATATTTAATTGGAGGAAAATATTAAATATTTATAGGAAGTGATTGAGATCATAAATCACAATGAAGCGAATGATCAATATAAAGCTGAGGGCCTCAAAGAACTAAATCTTTGATGATTTTTAAAACCATCGCTTCAACAAAAATTAAGGTATTAGGGGAACATTTTTATTTTAAGATACTCTTCATAATGTTGAGGAATTATTTTATTAACCAAAAATATAAGGAGATATTTTTACTTTATATATTTATATAAGCACAATTTCATCATTTTCTTATGCTTTGATCAGTTCCAAATTTGTCCATTAAATTAGTAAATGGATGTCCTAAAATTAAATTTGATTCATGAGGAACTAAAATATATTTTTAATGGATCTTGAAGACCATAAAAGAGTGAAAAGTATATCTATTGGTATCTAAATATTCTTCAAAGAAAATATGGTTAATACATTAATCAATAAACCTAAAATTAACACTACTAGTTCACTATTAATATTAATCGTGAAATAGTTTAACTAAAAAAAATGAAATATTAACCAGGAAATTGTGTAGGTTAGTGGTTGGTGTGAAACCATTATCATCATTGAATCATGGGTTTAATTCCTATCAAATTTCTAAAGTCAATGGAATTCCACCCGATATACAGGTTTTCCTTTTCTAATAACATATTAAAATAGTTTTCAAAATAAATATAATGGACATCATTGAAATGAGATTAACAACGAAGTATCATTTTAAATAAGGTTTTCAATGAAACCTTAAAAATAAATTATTCATCTATTTTATTTCATGATAAGTCTTTACTAGGTATAAGGTTTAACCATGGTCATTCATTATCATTATATATTCAAATCATTCATAATGGTTTGTAAATTAAATGTGAATTATCCTAAGAATAACCTTCAAGAGTGTCAAACTAGATCCGTAGTAAGACCCATTTTTTATACCATGTTACATAGAGTCAGGGATGACAAAACTTTTCAGAGTTTTTTTCAAGGGAAAGAAATAATTTTTAATGTTCAATGCTTCCAATGTAAGGTTATTGGGAACTATGAATGGATATTTCACATAGGTTTAATAAAACCATCATTTATACATTCCATGTATAGTGATTAACCTTATTTCAAGGATTTCCATCATATTTATTTTGTAAATTATATTAATATGGTCATATAAAAGGACAAAATATATTCTCAGTGACAACTAATCAAGTACAGAAAGGCTGCTGGAATTGAACCCCTGACCGAATGATGATAAATTTATCACACCAACCACTGACCTAAGAAATATACTATTTAATATTTCATTTTTTTTATTTAAAAAATTTGACAAATAAATATTAATTTTTAACCTGTAGTGTTACTTTTAAATTGAGAGATTAATTTATTAACCATATTATCTTTAGAGAATAGATCAAATTTTCATAATTTTATGTTCTTTAAGATTGATAAAAGTATATTTTAGTGCTTTAGGCATCAATGTTAATTTTTGGATATCCATTTATTTAAGTAATAGAAGAATTAGAAATTAATCTAAGCACAAAAGGAAAAATTTTGTTTATAGAAATATATCAAGTTAGTATATATCCTTATATTTTTGGTTAAGTAAATAATTCCTTAACATTAGGAAGAGTATCTTAAAACAATTTTTTTTCCTAATACATTAATTTTTTTTAAACCAATGGTATTCTAAATCATTACAAATTTATTTCTTTGAGGCCCTTAGATTTAAATTAATCAATCAATTGTATGTGATTGATGACCTCAATCACTCCCTAAAAATATTTATTCTTTTCCTACATGTACATATCTCTACTTTCCACTAATGTTCTTCTAATCGAAGACCTAGTTATATGTTAGTCCATGTGACCTTTTGAATTTACATTCTCTCTTTTCTAGTGAATGTTTTATAAACCCTTCACATGATATGAGATTTAAACATAGAAAATATTAAACAATTTATTACTAATGTCTATTTTAAATTTAAAGGGAACAATTTAATTAAGGTGGAGAGAATGTAATGCCCCAAAAGTATAAAGTATGAACATTTTTATTATATAGCATGTAAGACACACAACACCAAGAGTGTAAGGGAATATAATAACTAGAGAATTTAAAATATATATACTATTTTAAATAAATTTAATATATTTTATAGGTTGAAATTCATGTGACAGTGAGTTAGCTTGCGTCACACACAATAACAAATTTCATCAATGGCTTGTGTTACATGCATGATTGAGTTTTAACGAACAATAATATATATTTAAAATATTATTATTTAATATAATAAGATATAACCTAATTGTTAAATTTGATATTATTTATAAGATTAAATAACTTATGAAAATATATGTTTAAAAAAAATATGAAATGAATTCATTGGTTTTAAATTAAATAGAAATGAATATAAGAACCAATTGAATATAAAGGGAATTCTTTTATAGAAAACTATTTTATGCTCACAAAGATGTTTTATCCTAATAAATTAAATTAACTACAATTAGTGAGTAAAATTAGTGTAATAAAAATATTATTTATTAAATAAAATATTTTTATATTCATTCAATAGATTTTATAGACATGAGACGAGAATAAACAAAATATTACACATAAAAACATATATTTATATTAAGGCACTTTTTACCATCTTTTAATGGAGAAACTATTTTAATTCTAATTTTTGTAACTTTTATAAATTGGATATATAAAAATAAACTTAATATTTATAATTGCAACATAAAAATTATCTTAGGGTGAATATATTGTATTTTTCTGAGAATTTTCATTTTCTTAATGAACAGTGAAACATAATGAATTTTAATTCAAAACTGCTTTTTCATATAACTTATTTATAAGGTTAAATTATAATTTTATCTTGTTTTAAATTTTAATTATATTAATTTTTTAATTAATTAATCCAATTTAGTTAATTGGATTCAATTTCTTCTTTAAGTTGATCATAAAAACATATCAATATTTTGAATCTTTTTACTTTAAAAACCATCATTATCATCCCGTATGTGAGATTAATTTTAAATTAATCTCTTCCAATTTTTGATGAGAATTATAAAAATGGATTTCATATTTTGAATCAAAATAATTTATAATGTCTAATAAGTTCAATATTTTTTTACAAAAACTCTTAGTAAAAGTGATTATAATTAATTAAAACAATTAATAGATAAATTAGCTTAACAAGGGACTAAACCTTATCCTTAAGGGATAAAATGACCTCTAAACTTATCCAAAATCCATTATATCAAAATATTTTGACCAAATACTCCATTTTAAATCATTTTTTCATTATTTTAGCCACTTGAAATGGGGAAAATGTGGGTGTAATTCCCTTTTCAAAAATTTACAAGAGTTCCACTCCTCCTCCACTATAAAAGGTAGTAAATCCTCCCACTTTCTAACACCTCTAAAGATAATTTGGGTAAAAAATATATATTACTAAATATATCATAAAAATTCCTCCCCAAAATTGAGAATCACCACCTTGTGTATAAATCCATCCAAGGAATCTCTTTAGTGCAAAACAGAAGGAGTTTCTCAAGTAAGGGGTAACATCCTTCTTATAGATCTTATGTTTTATTTTCATTTTAAACCCCCTAAACTATTCTTATTACAAGATTATATAATGGAAACAATATACTAAAAATTATTTTTTATTATAAAGGTTCTACAGGAACTTACACACACCTCTATATAATGGTTAACGAACTTACAATTTATGTGCACAACGAACTAATGTCTCGTAAAATGATGTCATTCATTTTTTTCCATTACTACCTATTATGGTAGGGATTATGATGAACACACTATGATATATATTATATTTATAATTTATTTAAGTTTCTATAATTTTTATATAACACATATTCTTATTCTTTAATTTTTTTTGTAAATAAGACAACATTGTTTGTGGAAGTGTGGATTACTGCCCCTCAATGCGATGTGATTCGTTCACACTATATATGAAGAATATAAAGGATGTTTTTACTAAATATATAAAAAGTATATAACATAAATATAATAATGTAATTAAATATATCTATATATCTATTAATTTTAATTCTTTTAATATGATAATAAAATGAAAGTAACATTCATGCGTACGTACGACCTACCGTCTCCATGAATGGTGCATTTCATTCCATATCTCTAAACATTATTAAATTTTATAAATACATTTATACTGAATATATATTATATTTAAATCATGGTTTAATTTATAGAGATTATGAAACCATAATAAAATTAATAATAACAAAATGTAATAAGTTAAAACATACTCAACAAACCAGACAATTAACACCTGTAATAATGAAAATAATGATATATTGTTATCAAATAGGTAATGAGATATCATTTGAATATAATATATGATATTATAAAAATGAATATGGTTATTTAATAAGTTATTAACACTATTAAAACCATTATACATGAGGTTAAATTCCATTCACATAAAAGAAAATGCAAGGTAAGGGATTTCATCTCAATCTACATTACATTGAGACTTATTTGTTGTTACACACCAATTCACTTTTATATTATGTATATACCGAATTTTGAAATGTTATATCATGAATATAATAATTATCATGATATTATAAGATAAATTCAATGACATTTCTACATGAGGATTATGATTCAGATGTTATAAAGTGTTATATAACACTTTATAATGTTTAAAGATTATTTCCCCAAGAATGTTCTTAGTGATTATATTTGTAATCTCACTTTATTTTATGATTGTTAATTTTCCCTTGAATCTATCAATTTATTTTTGTGCACCCAATTTCGTATATATGGTTTAAATGATAAAACTTTGACTTATAATATCATGATTCATTCATTCTTCATGGTATTTTGAGTTTTAATTTGAATAAATTCTTCTAAGGATATTCAAGTTAAAAGTTACCAAGTGGTAAAGAATTATATAACTCGATTCCATTTAATTGGGTTATAATAATTCCTTGTTGTAACTAATATTCTATTATTATGTGTATAAATACATTTGAGTATCTATTTATGTATTTAAACTTCTATTATGTGTATTTATAGTTGATACACATAAAATATTATTTGATCGATTCTCACTTCAATATTATGGTATTTTTAGGGGTTTACTTTATAATATGATTTTTTTCGGGATTATTTACACATAAATTTCCATAAGAGGATATTGTTTTAACATTTTCTAAAAAACCCTTTCATTTTATTATTATTTGGTTATTCATGAGTTTTTCAAGTACTAGTACCATTTCTCCACTCTATGGTACTCAAAATGTTTTAGACAATGTTTTTAAGAAAACAAAACTTCATTTCTATCTTTATTCGATGAAACTATTTTCTTCTAAAAACCCCATTTTATAAAAATGTTTTAATCATTTCAAAAAATGATTTATTATATAAATTTTGACCCTTTTTTCTATTACCAATTTTTTTCAAAGGAATATTCTTCTCATTTTCCAAACAAGGAATTTTTCTAACATTTTTACCATGAAAAAGGAATTTTCTTTTTACCTTACATAGTGTGTACAGATTTACCCAAAATCATTTCTTTGAAGCTTACTTTACTTGTTTAAATGGTTAATTTTTAAATAAACTTTTTTCAATAGTCATTTTTATAGAAAAGGTATTTCAAATTTTTTTTGAAAACAAAAGGATATTTTCCTCAAGATTTTTTTAAATAATATTTTTATAGTGTTTATATTTATCAATGAAATAAATACTTTATTTTTACCCCACTTGGGATATTTTGTATTAATATCATCCTTATTCTTCCTTTGAATGGTTTATAATTGATTTATCCAAGGATAATATTTAAATTCACTTCCATGATTCCTTTTAGTCCACTTGAAATATTTAATTTACAATGATTGTTTAACTTTGAGTTTCCCATAAATATCCATATAATTTTTCATGGATATGATTATTATCTGAACTGTATACCATTTTTCATATGGTGTATACTTTGAAATTTATTTGATTTTTTGTGAAATATTGATAAATCTGTATCCTTTTTTAGTACAGATATTTGATATGGTATATTGTTTATTCTATGCGATGAATGCTTGGGACATGAAAGAAATAGGTTGGGGAAAAATTAAGGTAAGCCCTATGAGTTGAGGACCTGTTAATGAAAGCTCCTCAAATGATCAGCTGTCTTATGAGGTGAAATTAGTTTGTGACAAACCCTTTGGGTTTGTGTCCAAGTAGAAAAACGAGTTGATAACTATAGTCTTAAACTATCTGAAGGATATATCTTGAAATTATAGGTTTTTATGTACCATAGACATGATGTAAAATAAATAATCATTTTCTTCATTTTTTAGTTATTATTAATCTATGAGATTTTTCATCAAAATATCTATGGATTCATTTCATTATTAGTTAATTGATTAAATGAAATGTGTTTTATTTTATTACCTTACTATATTGATTTTTCTTTAGCTAGTTATTTGATTGGATTATGTTTATAGTTATTACTTGGACATAATTTTTATGCACCTCCTTCTCAGTTTTTTTATTACATGGTTTGTGTGTTCAGTTATTTACCATGAAATAATTATTATTCTAATTGATTTATTACCAATTCTTCTATACATTACGCTTTCTTAGAATTTGAGATCACCCTTATTATGTTTCCTTTTTATTTGAAAAACTTTTTATAAAATATGGGGTTTATATTAAAATAGGTCCTCCAACAAAAGGGTGAAATAAAGATGGATTTTCTTTAGAAAATTTTCTAAAATATTTTATGCACCAAAGAGTGTTAAAATGGTACTATTAATTGATAAAAATCATGAATAAATAGAGGAGAATAGAATTAAGGGGTTTATTAGAGAATGATAAAATAATTTCATATGATTGAAATTCAATTTTGAAAAATCCCGAACAAAATGAAATCTTAAAGTAAACCATTGAAAAGATTATAATGTTGAGGTGAGAATCAATCAATGAGTAAATTATGTGTATCATCATTAAATGCACATAAAGAAGTAAAAATACATAAATAGATAGTAAAATTCATTATAACCATAATCATAGAATATTGATGACAATAAGGAAGTAATTTAACACATTGAAGGTAACTTAAGTCTTGACATTCTCTTTCACTTGGTAACTTTTAACTAAAATCCCTTTTGAAGAAAAAATTCAACTTGTAACTCAAAATACCATGAATAATTAATGAATTATGATATTACCTTTCAAATTGGCAGTATCTAAACCATATATAAGAAATTACTTGTAAAATAATAAATAATGACTCAAATAATGGAAATACCATCTGAAAATCAATAAATACTTTCTGGAGGAAAATTGTATTTCAACATTCCAAAGTGTCCCATACCACTTTAAAGCATTTGAATAATAATCCACATAAAGGAAAAAAAAATATAAATACCATCATGATAAAATAATTCATGATATTATATATCTATAAGGGGAAGTAGATACACCCCACAATGTAAGTAAGTTGTGAATATAACATTTTTATCGTGGATGTAAAAACTGAGATCAAAACCCCTTACCTTGTGTTTTATTTTGGGTAAACACCCTTTAACCTCATGTATAAGGGGTTCAAACATGTTAATAACTTATAACAGAACAATAATAATATTAATAATATTATATATCAAATTATTATAATATCTTATTACCATTTTGTTAATAAAATATTATTATTTTCATTATTTTAGGTGTTATTTTCCTAGTTTTTTGTAACAACCTGACTTTTGAACAAGGTAATAATTGTTGATTTTTTATTTAAATTTTTTCTATGAACTGGGTAAAGGTGTTCCACAGCTTAGGGAAGGCCTGAGGAGAGTCTGTGTATGGATTTGAGCCCAATATTTTGGAAAATGGGTTGGAATCTAGGCCACATGGTTAGTGTAAACCGTGTAAACGT
Source organism: Viscum album (assembly GCA_963277665.1). Taxonomy (NCBI): domain Eukaryota; kingdom Viridiplantae; phylum Streptophyta; class Magnoliopsida; order Santalales; family Viscaceae; genus Viscum; species Viscum album. Next base: position 442,002,950 of record OY728158.1, read on the forward strand.
AAGAAAACAGTTATGCATCCTACAATAGAAGGTTACATAGACTTTATGAATAGTTTGTGTATGGTTTGGTAAACCGTGAACATAAATTGTGTATCCTAGTATAAAATGGTTGAACATTTACACATAGATCGTGCATTGTTTGGTAAACTGTGTGCATAAACCGTGCAAGCCCTGTTTTTGTGGTGAGAGTAAATTTTTTCCCACTAAAAATATATCCTTATTCTCACTTTTACTTCTCCCTCTTGGAGATAGAACCGTGGAATCATTTACTTTGAATAAAAATAATTATTCCTATTTGTATTTCTTGATATCTCCTTCATCTGATGATCGATTGTTGATATGAGAGAAGCATTGGATCGCTTTAGTTAATGATAACCCCACGTTCCCTCTTTTATTTGCTTAATCTTTTCATCTGTTGCTCTATTTAGATGCATGCTCATTCAACCTATTTTTAAGGTGTTAGAATATAACTCAGTTATCTTCCAATATCCTTCTAATATGAGTTTGATATCAACTTAATATTTTTCAACATCCCTAAGGTAGGCGATCACATAGTTTTCCAATTGAGTTTTGGTTGTTTTTTATTTATTCTCATTGTGTCATAAGTCAGGATTTTTTAATATTTCTAATTGTGTTGTTTCTTTCATGTCTAAATTTCTCTTTAGCCTTGATATTGGTGAATTGGGTTTTGGTTAGGGGTCGATAGATCACCCTTTCTTTATATGGACACCCAAGGTATGTACCAATTTTTTTTCCATTTTAAGAAGATATTACCAAAATGAATATTTTTGGTTCATATCTCTCTGATTGAGATTAAAATGAATTGAACCTTGTCTCACATGTGTTTTGATTAAACCAATACACTCCATGTCTATTTGGACCTCTTAGGAATGAAATTTCCAATTTTTTATGTGACTATTTGATATAACCATTATGAAGTCTTGTGCTCTTGTAATCATGTTTTCCATGTTAGGAAAAGTGAATGAGATGTCTTGATAAATTGGTCCACCTGTAATGTATGGTTTCCCTTGAAATGAAGAAAATTTATTGAATTGTATTGGATAGTTGAACCCATGCCTTAAGCCCGTGCTTTTAATTAATTTTTTAAATTGAAATGATGTAATATGGTTTTCCGTTACATTATATGATATGAATTGTTATTCCATTTCCATGCCCTTGAGCTTATGAAATGTTTGAATGGGAGGCATTCATACCCCATGTGAGCTTATGATATATATGGGTGGGAGGCATGCTTACCCCACACCAGTTACAACCTCTATATATATATGGATGAGAGGCATGCTTACCCTATGCCACTTATAATCTCTACATGGGTGGGAGGCATTCTTACCCCATTCAAGCTATGATATACATGTATGGATGTGAGGCATGCTTACCTCATTATAGTGAAAACCCCTATCTATATATAAATATGAATGGACTAGAGGCATCATTACCTCGTGATAGTGATAAACTATATGTATATATACATATGGTAAATTGTTCAGACTTACCACCCATGAGCTAATGTAGGTAGATGCACCATGTGTCCTTTAGGAACCTAAGCATGGGATTATTTTTTATTCATAATTTATTAATTTTTAGATATTATATTCCCACTATTTACTTATGAGAACCATCTCAAATTACATGTAGACACCATTGGTGGTGGACTACTAAGATGTTATATCACACACTACTTGGTCCACCCTTGTCACTTGAGAAGATTTTTTACCTATAGGTATGGATAAAGGAAAAAACCACTCTTCTGGCTATTGAATCTTACTATTTAGTTAGATCTAAGGAGTAGAGGATCGAGCCTAGGATCAAGATGCATTGGATTTGCTTTTGGATTTTGATAATTTTATTACTTTTGTATTATCATGTATGCTACCTGTTTTCTATTTTAATTGTTTATTGACATACCATGCCTAAATATCTATATCAGACACCGAATATGTGGACTTTTCTATGCTATTCAGTTATTCATACATCCGATGTATCTATTTGTGTTTATGTTGTTTAATGTATTTATTTGATTAATTATGCTTCTACTATTAGTTATTTATTTTTCATACACTGTGTACTCTAACATGGGGGTAATGTCTCCCCGCCATTCAACCTTTACACCCCTGCTACAAGTTGGCCACCGCTAGCTTAAGGGGATATGCACTAGGGGTTATGTGGCCAATCTGGCATGGGACACGGGTTAAGTGGTAGGCATGATTGGGAAAACACAAAGTGTTATCATAGGACGGTTCCTTTCTTGCATTACTATTTGGAGACACCAGATTGGAGATTGAAAAATATTGGGACTTGGTTAGAATCCATTCTTGGGCATCAAAAACCCATGAATGGGTGAAGGTCTATGCTTCTTGATTTGTTATTTTTCGTTTTATGACTATTACTATTGATAAACATTCACCATCAGCTACTTCACATGTATTATTATGTTATTATTATTGGTGAGATTGGGATTGTGATTTTATTGCTCAACCTGATGAATGGAGGGTTATATATTAGAGCATGCATCACGATGGGCATAATATGAATAGTCCATGCATTTTTTCCATGTCACATTTACATTTTAAGCAAGAATGTCTTATTTCTGATTCATTGTTCCATGCCTTATATATACATTTTTTATGACACTTCTGGAAGGATCTAGATTATTTTATTGTTTGAGTTTAGTGGGTGTCACTCTCTGACTCATAAGGTGTATGGGACCTTATGGATAAAAAAAATGAAATTCCATCTATATCATCCATTTGAGAAGCAGTATAATCATTTGGATAAGTGTGATTCAAATGAAATTTACACCCAAGTGTGTGTCATCTTTTTATGCATAAGGTGTACGGGCCCTTATGGGCCGAAAAATGACATACCATTGGATTAGGCTGATTTAAATTCCTTGAATTCTTTAATGAGAATACTTTCAAATGGGGAATGAATTTTAACTTGAGAAAAACTACCTTGCACATGAATAATAAAGAAAATTGACTTGGAATAGACATTAGTAGTGGATAGTGTGCATTTCTCTATTCTCTTGACCTGTTATGGATTGTTCCATCATCTAGTCCTAGTAGAAAGAGAGGCACGTTGTTTCTTATAAGAAGGATTTAGTACCTATCCTAGTTTCTTGAAAGAAATACTCTAAATTACATGTTCATCTTCTAATATGTTCATTTTTAATTGTAGTGTTATTCTTCTATGACGTCATTGAGCTGCACAACCGGAACGTAGCGATGATCATGTTCCTAAGGTGGTAGGCCTTGAGCCTCCATATCTCTTCCAGTCATGCCACTTGTGGGTCCTCCTCCTATACCCAAGTTGGGAACTAAAACCCAATTTTTAGAGGGATTGTTATGTACGATGTAGAGTATGAAAGTTGGAGTGAAACCAACCCCGAGCATGGTAGAGTTGACTCACAAGTTTTAGTAGTATAATTCTCCTACTTTCTTGAGTGATAGAGGACTACGTTCCATGGAGTCTTGGATCAAGGAGATCCTATCTATTTTTGATCCCCTAGAGATTACTCTGTTGGGCGGAGAAAGAAAGGAGTGATGGAAAGAGGGGGGGGGGGGTGAATTGCCTTTTAAAAATTAATTAACAAATTAAAATCAAAGTTGAAATGCAGCGGAAAGTAAAGAGGCAAGACACAAGAATTGATAACGGAGTTCGGCCAAAAACCCGGCCTACGTCTCCGCTCCCAACTCAACCTTTGAGAGATTCTACCGCTTGATTTTCAATGGTTTTAGCAAGAAACCCACTAGACTTTACAGGTTAGTCTAGGACCTATTACAGCTTGCTTTTATTGGTTGAGCAAAAACCCACTAGCCTTTTTAACGGGTGAAGGCTAGCTCACCGAAAACTCAAGCCTTTTAAAGGGAAGGCTTGACTAACCTCTTCACACCTTAAAGGTGGTGTGAAAACCCAAATGAAAGGAGGAAGAGAGAAGTGGGAGTTTGTAGGCACAAACTCAATTTTAAGCTCAAAATAAATAAATAATGAAAAACCGTAATTGGGAAGACTTGGGCACCAATGGATTGATGGAGCTGATGAAGGGCGCTCCCAAGATTCTTTGATGGAGCTCCTTGGATGTGGAAGTGAGTTGGAGCTATTGGGGTTCCCTTGGAGGAATGCGCCGGAGGTACGCCAAATGATCAACAAGGTGTCCGTGGGCTTCCGTATAGTTCCGGTATTGTTCCGGGGCTTCATGGTCCTTTATTTATAGAGGGGGAACCCTCATATGGCCGTTGGAGGTCTTCGGAGCCATTGGAAAAGGCTTCGGAGCCGTTGGGAGGCCAAGTGGATAGGCTGGTCAAAGGCCCAACAGCTAGTTTGACTGGCTCCACCGGCTGACCGGTGCAGAGCCACCGGTTGGCCGGTGTGTGAAAAAAGGAGAGGCCTTCGGGCTCAGGCTCCACCGGATGGCCGGTACTGAGGCCACCGGTTGGCCGGTGGTAAGGCAGTAGCTTCCTCTTCTGTGCAGGTGCCACCGGCTGACCGGTGCTGAGGCCACCGGTTGGCCGGTGCTGAGGCAGTAGCTTCCACTGTTTGGAGAGGGTGCCACCGGCTGGCCGCTGGTGTGGCACCAGTTGGCCGGTGGACTGATTTCAGTCCAGTTTGCCTTCTTTCTTTCTTGGCCCAATACCTTGGCCACCTGAAATCGCGCCTATCATCCAAAAACACTTAAAGAAAGATTAGAAACATAAGAGGGTGATTGTGATCATGAAAATTAAACCACGAGGGGTTCGAGAGGTACAACAATCTCCCCCTATTTTGATGATCACAATCACCAAAACAAACAATGTAGGAATGAAATGAAAGACATGCATTAAAAGATTTTTCCCCCAATCAACCAAGAATTTCTCCCCCTTTGTGATTATCAAAATAGCACGGGGCATAAAACTTGATTGAGGGAAAACGATTTGAAAAACAAGATAGAGTTTTTAAATCAATTGAAATTTTTGAAATTTGAATTGAAAGTTTTGAATCAAAAATTTGAAATGAAAGTTTTGAATTAAAAAATGAATAACAGTTTGAATTGAAAGTTTGAAATGAAAAAAAAAATTCGATACCAAGAGTTGAAAATTTTGAAATGAAAATTTAATAGAAAATTTTGAATTAAAAAATTTGATACTAAGTGTTGAAATTGAAAGTTTGAATAGAAAGTTTTGAATAGAAAGTTTTGAATAAAACAAAAAGCTTAAACAAACCTAACTCCCCCTAAATAAAAACAACAAATCACCGGGGAGAGGTGTTTGAGACCGAAACAAATTTTGGCCCGGTGAGACTCGCTAGAAGGGATTTTTCAATCCATACTTGTCTAGTGGCGGGTCTTCTCTTATAAAATTCATCGTTAAAGAAAATACTTTTGGGGCAGCCATACCGGGCATTTTTACAATTGCACTCATAAATTAAGTGCCCGGTTTTTTTGCAATAATTGCAAAATTTAAATTGGGAGCTCCCCCTTACAAAAATAGTGGGTGCATGGGAGGAGGAAGCTTGCTTGGAATAGCCAAGCCCTTGGGTGGTTCGGGATATACGTTGGGAACCAAGAAAATTGTTCAAATTTTGTTCACCTTGGTTGAACTTGGCTAGAGTCTCCCTTAGATATTTGATGGTTGATTCCATAGAATCAACATCAGGGAGGTTTTGGATTTTGAGGGTCAACTCTTCCTTCTCTTTAAGAAGTTGTTCTTTTTTGGAAGAGAATTTTTTGAAATTCTTTTTTAAAGAAACAAATTTGGAAGAGAGCTCGTGAAAGCCTTCCTCCAATTGGTCTCGCGCATGTTGGAGATCCTCATAAGACATATGATTGAAAGAATTTGAATTTGAAGAACAAGAGGAGGAGGAGTCGGAAGATGTTACCTCGTGAAATGCCATTAGGCATTTGTTACCTTTGTCGCTCGAGGAAGAGGAGGAGGAGGATGATGAGGAGCTATCACTCCAAGTGGCCTTGAAAGCCTTCTTCTTCTCCTTTTGCTTGGCCTTTTTCTTGTTGAGTGGGCAATCGGGCTTGTAATGGCCTTTCTCGCCACACCCGTAACATTTTACCTTGGGCTCGGATTTTTCATTGGATTGAGCCTTGCGGGATTTCTTCTTCTTGTGCTTCTTCATGAACTTGTGCATCTTGCGGGCAAGGTTCTCCATTTCGGAATCGCCACTTGATGAGGAAGATGATGATGAGGAGGAGATTTCTTCTTGTTGAACTTTGAAGGCGATGTTCTTTGGAACTTTGATTGGTTTTCCTTCCTTTTCAGCTTGCCTCCTCATGGTGATCTCATAAGTCATGAGTGACCCTATGAGTTCTTCAACCGACATCTTCTTGACATCTTTCGCTTCTTGTATTGCCGTCACCTTTGGTGCCCAAGAGCTTGGTAGGACCCAAAGAATTTTCTTGACCATTGTTTCTGCTGAAACATCATCACCAAGGGACTTTCTCCCATTGCAAACATCAGTAAAACGAGTAAACATTTCGGTGATTGACTCGTGTGGGTGCATTGTGAAACTCTCAAAGTCTTGACGATACATATCTAACCTAGTGTCTTTGACTTTGTTAGTACCCTCATGGGTCACTTCCAAAAGTTTCCAAATTTCGTGTGAGGTGGTGCAAGTAGAAATACGATTAAACTCATTATGGTCTAACACACAATGAAGAGCATTCATGGCTTTGCCATCAAGCTCAAAATTGGCAATGTCTTCGGGGGTCCATTTAGATTCATCCTTACTAGAAAGAGTGTAGCCTTGCATAACAATTCTATATATAGGATATCCAATGCTTCTAAGAAAAGTAATCATTCGTGTTTTCCAATATGTGTAATCGGTTCCATCGAAGTATGGAGCCCGAGTCATGGAATACCCTTCGGGTGCTTGTGAGAAAGAAGCCATCACTATGGATTTTTCGTTTGTAACCGGTTAAGGTATTACACAAACGCTCGCTCTGATACCAATTGTTGGGCGGAGAAAGAAAGGAGTGATGGCAAGAGGGGGGGGGGGGTGAATTGCCTTTTAAAAATTAATTAACAAATTAAAATCAAAGTTGAAATGCAGCGGAAAGTAAAGAGGCAAGACACAAGAATTGATAACGGAGTTCGGCCAAAAAACCGGCCTACGTCTCCGCTCCCAACTCAACCGTTGAGAGATTCTACCGCTTGCTTTTCAATGGTTTTAGCAAGAAACCCACTAGACTTTACAGGTTAGTCTAGGACCTATTACAGCTTGCTTTTATTGGTTGAGCAAGAACCCACTAGCCTTTTTAACGGGTGAAGGCTAGCTCACCGAAAACTCAAGCCTTTTAAAGGGAAGGCTTGACTAACCTCTTCACACCTTAAAGGTGGTGTGAAAACCCAAATGAAAGGAGGAAGAGAGAAGTGGGAGTTTGTAGGCACAAACTCAATTTTAAGCTCAAAATAAATAAATAATGAAAAACTGTAATTGGGAAGACTTGGGTGCCAATGGATTGATGGAGCTGATGAAGGGCGCTCCTAAGCTTCTTTGATGGAGCTCCTTGGATGTGGAAGTGAGTTGGAGCTATTGGGGTTCCCTTGGAGGAATGCGCCGGAGGTACGCCAAATGATCAACAAGGTGTCCGTGGGCTTCCGTATAGTTCCGGTATTGTTCCGGGGATTCATGGTCCTTTATTTATAGAGGGGGAACCCTCATATGGCCGTTGGAGGTCTTCGGAGCCATTGGAAAAGGCTTCGGAGCCGTTGGGAGGCCAAGTGGACAGGCTGGTCAAAGGCCCAACGGCTAGTTTGACTGGCTCCACCGGCTGACCGGTGCAGAGCCACCGGTTGGCCGGTGTGTGCAAAAAGGAGAGGACTTCGGGCTCAGGCTCCACCGGCTGGCCGGTGCTGAGGCCACTGGTTGGCCGGTGGTAAGGCAGTAGCTTCCTCTTCTGTGCAGGTGCCACCGGCTGACCGGTGCTGAGGCCACCGGTTGGCCGGTGCTGAGGCAGTAGCTTCCACTGTTTGGAGAGGGTGCCACCGGCTGGCCGCTGGTGTGGCACCGGTTGGCCGGTGGTCTGGACAGAAGAATGGCTTCTGTCCAGGCTCCATCGGCTGGCCGGTGGTGAAGCCACCGGTTGGCCGGTGGACTGATTTCAGTCCAGTTTGCCTTCTTTCTTTCTTGGCCCAATACCTTGGCCACCTGAAATCGTGCCTATCATCCAAAAACACTTAAAGAAAGATTAGAAACATAAGAGGGTGATTGTGATCATGAAAATTAAACCACGAGGGGTTCGAGAGGTACAACATACTCTATAGAGGAGAGTAAATCTAGCTACTTACATGTTATATGATTTAGCTAAGAGGTGTTGGGATGTAATCACCTATGCATGCTAGTATAAAGAGATGGTCTAGGATGATTTTAGACTATCTTCTATTAATACATATTCCCCAAACTATGAGGCCTGATTGAGCTAAATAATTCATGAATATGTAGTAGGGTACCATGTTAGTTATGAATTACTCATCCCATTTCACAGAGTTATAACGTTTCTCTCCTCTTATGGTAGCTGGTGATCTAATGGATGCTGGTCAATTTGAGTATGTGCTGTGTTACGCCATCTCGTTGTAAGTTAATGTGTTCATGCTGATGATAATTTTTGAGATCGTCAATCAAGACATAATTATAGAGAAGAATTTTAGAGAAGTTGTGGGTGAAATCTAGGGTGGTTGGGAACCTAAGGCTTCATGTGGATATTCTTCTAGGTGGAAATTTCATTTCGAGGAATCTCACAGCAGTAGCAGTGGCTGGGCTCCTCTCATAAGTAGATCCCTTATATTTCACTAGTGCAGAGTGCCATAACATTATAGGAGGTAGTATATAAAAAATCTAGTGGTGTGTAGAGGATGTGGAAGGATGGTCCATATTTAGTGATTCTGTAGAACTTTTCCGCCATTGCCTAGCAAGTAGAGATATACACCTACACCTTAATTGGGAGTGGGGTCAATAACATCATGATAGTCAGGCAGCTATAATACCAGTGGTTGATTAGGCTAAGGTGGTGGTTGAGGAAGAGGTAATGAGGTAGAAGATTCTTAGTACCAACCGAGTGACACTACTAAAGGAAGTCAGGAAGTGACTCAGGGTTGTGGTACAAGCCAGTTACATGTAGTGGAACCTATGCCACAATATAAGATCACTAACCCATATAATGTATGAGGTACTATTACATTATCCTTCACTTTAGTGTATTCTTTTTTTTGATTCAGGAACGTTACACTCATTTATATATGAGGTAATATCTAAAAGTATGGTTCTCTATTTTTAGTTCTATAATGGCATCATGATTCCAGATACACCATTAGGTATCTATTTAGAGGGTGTTCACCACTGTCAAAATTTCCCCTTTGAGATAGGTGGTTACCTTTCTGTATGGAACATGTATGTTCTCGACATGATAGGCTTCAATGTAATCATTAGGATGGACTGGTTAGTTTCCTATAAAGCCTATATTGAATGATATCATTGAAGGGTGACATTTACATCGCCAGAAGGTGTTACGAATGTGTATAAAGAAGAAGTGGATATCAGTGTGACATGAGCAGGAACCGAGCATCATAAACTAGAAGTGTTAAGAAATAAGTCTCCATCCATTACCTTGATGAACACAGGTTACAACCCGTTGTATTTCCTCCAGTAGTAGAATAATTTAGAAATTTTTTTCCTGATGACTTCTCTATTCTACCTCCAGTGCGATAGGTAGAGTTTACAATTGATCTCATGCCAGGATCAGCACCTGTTACCATTCCTCCTTATAGGATGGAACCGAAGGAGCATCTTGAACTCAAAAATCAGTTGGAAGATCTTGATGTGAAAGGATTTATATTCCCCAACACTTCTCCTTGGGGTTCACCTATCTTTTTTTCCAATAAGGTAGATGGTACCCAAGGCTTTTCATGAATTACCATCAGTTAAATCAGATGACTATCAATAATGAGTATCCATTACCTAGAATAGTTGACCTATTTGATCATATTCAAGAAGATAATGTGTTTTCAAAGACATATTTAATGTCAGGATATTATAAATTTAATTTTAAGGATTCTTACATACTTCACACAACATTCATGAGTGGTTATGGTCAATAAGATTACCTAGTTTTTCCATTTGGATTCACGATTGCATCTACTATCTTCTTGGATCTTGTGAATCAAGTTTTTCACCCACATATAGATTGATTTTTGGTTATCCTAATTGATGATATCTTAGTGTATTATCCTTCTAGACACAACCATTAAACCCATCTTGAGAACATGTTGAATACATTAAGAGATCATTATATCTATGATAATATCAGTAAATGCCACTTCTGTATTGATAAAGTTCACTTCTTGGGTCATATCATCTTGGAGTCAAAACTTTATGTGCACCCAAAGAAAGTGAGGGTTGTAGTTTCTTTGGAGAATCCAAAGAACACCTTTGATATTTAGAGTTTCTTAGGACTTGTCAAATACTATATATTCTTCATTCAGGATTTCTCATACCTTGCAGTGCCGATTATGGGCTTGATGATGAAGGTTATAAAATTTGAATGGTCCGAATCTTGCCAAGAATCATTTTAGTAATTGAAGGTAATGCTTAATTTAGTGCCGATAATGGTTTTTACAAAGCTAAAAAGGGATTATACATTCTATTTTGACATATCAGGTGTCAGTCTTGGTGCAGTTTGGATGTAGGAAGAACGAGTAATTGCATTTGGTTCTCGTCACTTGAGGCCTCACAAGGCGAATTACCCGACAAACAACCTCTAACTCATAATAGTTTTACATACCTTACACTTTTGGATACAAAACCTCTTGGGAGAGTATTGTTTTGTGTTCACCAACCTCAAAAGTCTCGCATGATCCTTTACACAATGGGATATCAATATCAGGTAGTTTAGGTGGGTTGAGTACCTACAATCTTTTGATTTTGAACTTTTCTACACTCCAAGGAAAGGAAACTCAGTAGCCAATGGTCTTTGACAAAAAACTCAATCCCAAGAGGTTCAGAAGTCAAGTAATGAATGGAATATTATGGCCTTATTCTCAGACATCCATATTGAGGTTTATGAGGATCATGTACAGACCATTCTCTAAGCATTAAAGGTGAAATCCCAAATTCTAGAATAAGTAAGGTTGAGAAAGTTGTCTGATACCAAATTCCTTTTACAACGAGAATGTGTTTCTAACGATGATACATCTTTTAATTGGATTATTGTTGGGGATGAAACTATTCAGTTCTGTGGTCATACATGGGTCCTGACAGACATTATATAGGGTCTGGTGAGGGATTACCATGCCTCAGCATGGGAGGTTCACCATGGTGTTACCAAAATGTTTCAAGATCCACGACGTCAATATTTGTGGCCCATTATAAAGTGTGAGATAGACAATTTCATTATGAAATGTTCCACCTATCAGTATGTGAAGGTAGAACATCAGCATATGGCAGGGCTTATTTAGCTATTGTCTATTCCTGAGTGGAAATTATATAATGTTTTGATGGAATTTGTAATTGGTCTACCAAGATCACCTCATGGAAATGACATAGTGTGGGTTATCATTGATCCTATGGTAAAGGTCTCACACTTCTTTCCTATGAGAGAGACATTTTATATAAATGATATTGGAAGAATTTATGTTAAGGATGTGGTGTGTCTTCAAGGAGAACCTTGTTCTATAATTTTTGATAGAGATTATTATTTTATGTCATGGTTATGGAAAGGGTTATAGAAGGCCATGGGTATGTTGGTACTTTTGAGAATGACCTATCACCCATAGACCGATGGAAAAAAAAGAATACAATACACATTCTAGAAGATATGCTCCATGCATTTATTATTGACTTTGGGTGTTCATGAGAGAAACACATTCCCCTATTTAAGTTTTCTTATAATAAAAAATTTTAGGCTACCATTTAGATGACTCCCTATAAAGCCTTGTATGTTAGGACTTTTCTCTCAACTATATGTTGGATAGAGGTTGGGGATGAAGCTATTCTTGGGCCTCATCTCATGAAAGATACTACATAATAGGTCTAGCTGATCAGGAAGCATATGTTGACAGGTTAGTCCAGACAACAATATTATGCCAACAAACAGTAGTGATCTCTTGAGTTTGAGGTTGGAGATCATGTGTTCTTGAAAGTCTCACCTTGGTTGGGGCATAGATGTATTCAGAGTCCAATTAAGCTGGCATCAAGGTTTGTCAGATCCTTCAAGGTTGTGAAGCAGATCAGACCAATGGATTACCAGTTGAAGCTTCCTCAAAGATACCAATATATTCATGATGTCTTCCATGTATCTCATATTTTACAATATTATCTAGAATAATCTCACATCTTTCATTCTGATGAGGTTGATCTGGATATGAATGCTTCTTTGGAGGAGTACCCAATTTGTATTGTTGATCCGAGCGTGAAGACACTCCGAGGAAGGGCCTACCCTCTTGTACATGTTTTATGGAATAGTGAATTGATACTAGATCAGAACTAGGAGTGGGAAAATGATATACAATCTCATTGTATGGAACTCTTCACCGAGGGAACCTATTTAACCTAAGAAAGGCAACTCATGGATGAGTTTCTATAAGGAGGGGAAATTGTAATGACTTGATTTTTGACTAAGGTACAGATAATTCATTTTTCATTTTGAATCATTCCGATGAACATGGTAAAGGTGTGGTACAAACTAGAGAAGCCTAGAGGAGCATTTAAGGATGGTTCAGAGCCTAGAGGTCTGGGAAAAGGGTTGCAGGCTGGGCCATAAAGTTATTGTAAATTGTGTGGACCCATGCACAAGAATGTGCAACCTATTTCAGATGGTTGTAGATCCTTCACACATGGTTTATGCACAGTCTAGTAAACTATGCATATAAATTGTGAAAGCCCTATTTTTGGGGTGAAATTACCATTTCCCCCCCAAATAATATAAATTTTTTCTCTCTTTTCCTCCCCCTCATGTGGAATGAGATGTGACTTCCTCCCCTTTGAAGATGAAGAATTATTACTCCTTGAATTTCATGATATCTCCTCCATTCGGTGACTGATTTTTGATCCAAGTGAAGAATTCGATCCCTTTACATAAGGATAACCCCATGTTTCCACTTTTATTTTCTTAATATTTACATATATTGTGCTATTTAGATGTAGGGTCATTCACCCCATTTTTTAGGGCATTGGACTAAAACACAGGTCACTTCTAACTTGCATCGAATCTGAGGTCGATATCAAGTGAGGCTTCATCTACAACCCTAATGTAGGTGGTCACATAGTTTTCCATTCAAGTTTTGGATGTTTCATATTTATTCTCATTGTGTCATAAGCTGAACTTTAATAAGATTTCTAATTGTGCTAGTTCTTTCATGTATAAATGACCCGAGAGCTCTGATATTAGTTAATTGGGTTTGGTTTAGGGGTTTATATATCACCATTTTTCTATATGGACACCCAAGGGGTGTGCCAACTAAATTTCCTATTTTAGTCCAATTTACCCAAAATGAAAAATTATTGTTTGTATCTCCCAGATTGAGTTAAAATTGAATTTTCCCCTATCTCACATGTGTTTTGATGAATCCAATACACCCCATGGGTGTTTGGAAATATTTTTTTTGGAATTTCAAAATTGTCTATGTGGCTATTTTATATGACGTTTGTGAAGGCTTGTGCCTTTGCAATTAGGTTTTCCATGTCAGTCAAAGTGAATGGGATATCTTGATAAATTTGTCCACCTATAATGAATTATTTCCCTTGAAATGAAACAAATTGATTGACTTGTATTAGATGGTGAAACCCATGCCTTAGGCCTATGATTTTAAATTATTTTTTTAATTGAAATGATGTCAAATGGTTTTCCATGACAATTTATGATATGAATTTTTATGCCATTTTTATTCTTATGAGATTATGAAATGTATGGATGGGAGGCATTCATACCCCATGCTATCTTATGATATGTATGGGTGGGAGGAATTCTTACCACACGCCAGTGAAGACCTCTATATATTTATGGACACGAGGCATGATTACCATATTCCAGTTATAATATCTACATGTGTGGGAGGCATTCTTAACCCATGCTAGCTGTGATATACAAATATATATGAGAGGTATACTTAACTCATTCTAGTGATAACTCATATATATATATAAATAAGAATGGATGATAGGCATGCTTACCTCATTCCAGTGATAACCTATATATATATACACACATATATGGTGAATTGTTTAGAATTAAAAGTCATGAACTGAAGTTGGTAGAAATAATAGGTGTCCTTTGGAAACATGAGCAGGATATTTTTTATTTATTCATCATTTCTTAATTTGCATATATTATATGCAAAATATTTACATATGAGAACCTTCTGGATTACACGTAGATCTCGTTGGTGGTGGCTTACTAAGATGTTATCTCACACCCTACTTAGGCCACACTTAGAACCCAAGAAGACTGTTTACATGTAGGTATGGATAGAGGCAAGAAAAACTATTTTTTATATTGAATCTTACTGTTTAGTTGGAGCTTAGGATTAGATTATTAGGCCTAGTCTTGGGATTCTATGGAGAAGCTTTTGGACTTTGTTCATTTTTGTACTTTTGTATTAGCATGTAGGATACTTGTATTCTGTTTACATAATGTACTAACATTCCATGCATGCATATCTATATCGGAAAATTCATATGTGACTTTTTCTATTCTATTTAGTTATTTATAATTCCTATGTATCTATTTGGGTCTCTTCTATTCATTGTATTTATCTTATTGGTTACGATTCTTCTAATGGTTATTTCTATTACATCCATTGTGTACTCTGACATGGGGGTAAATTATCCTCACCAATATACCATGACACCCAAACTACTAGTCATAATCTTCTAGATTAAGGGAATACATGCTAGGGGTCACGTGGCCAACCGAGATTAGGGAAAGGGTTAATTGGTAGCCAGGTCCAGGACATCACATTTTTTGAGTATGTTCTGACTTGTTACTTGTTGTTCTTATTATGTAAATCATAATTTCATATTTTATAAGATGTAAAAAATTATTTAATTACATATATTAAATATATATTTACTTATAACACTCTATAATATTTGTAGATAATAAATTAAATACACAGTTCATGGAGACAGTAGGTCGTACGTACGCAAGAACACTACTTTCATTTATTTTTTATACTAAAAGGCTGAAAATAAAATTATACATATGTATAATATAATTCCATTATCATATATGTATTTCATATATGATAAATGGTTTTATTAAAACCATAATTCATACATTCCATTTACAGTTTGAATGAATCACACCTCTTTAAGGTGGCAGTAGTCCACACTTCCACAAATGATGTTATTGTATTCCCCAAAAATGGATTTCATAAAGGAACGTATAATAAAATAATTTAAGAAGAATATAGAAATTATAAATATCATGTATAAATTATATAAATAGGGTTTCCATCATAATTTCCATTCATGAGAGGAGGTAAAGGAAAGATGAACAACTTCATTTCGTGAGGCGATAGTTCTCTGTACACATGAATGGTAATATTGTTACCCATTATATGGATGTGTGTGTAAGTATAGGTATATAACATAACATAGAAACATATAATAATATTTTGGATACCGGTTTTGTTATATATGTGTGTAATAAAGATATTTTAGGGGGTGTATAATGGAAATAATACTAAATAGCTTGAGGAAATATGTTACCTCATTTTTGGGTAACTCCTTTTAGTTTACACCATAGGAAATCCTTGAATGGATTTATGACCAGGATTAGGCTTATAGGTTGAGGGTAATGTTGTATAGGATAATTTTTTCATAGATACCAGTGGATCCAAAGTTTCTTTATAGGTGTGAGGTAGTGGGAGGGGAGGAGGCTGTTTTATAGTAGAGGAGAAGTGGCACTCTTTTGAATTTTTGGAAATGGAATTACAAATTTTTTTTACCATGTCAAGTGGATCCAATAATGTTAAATAATATATAAATGGGAGGATAGGGTAGAAATATGAAAAAATAATGGATTTTGGACAAGTTTCTAGGTAATTTTAGGCTTTATATTTAGGGTTCGGTCCCTTGTTAAGCTTAATTTTACCTTAATTCTTGTAATTAGTTTTAATTAATTTCTATAACATTTTTGGTAAAAAACTAAGTTGAACTTATTATAAATTATAAATTATTATGATTTTATATATTTAATATTTTTTCCAAATTCAAATAATAGTAGTGGAAGAAATTAATTTACATTTAACCCCACCGTCGGGATGATAATACGGGATTTTAAAGTAAAAGTGTTCAAATGTTTTCTATGTTTTCATATCCAATTTCAAAGAGAAATTGATTACAATGACCTAAATTGGAATAATTAATAGAATATTTATCTATGGAAAATTTAAATCCAAATTTAAATATAATTTTTCCTTATAAATGAGTTATATGAAAAATATTTTTTGAATTAAAATTTAGTATTTTTTCACTATTCACCAGAAAATGAAACTGCACAAAAAAATACCTAAAATTCACCCTAACCTAATTTTCATTTTACGAATTCAAATATGAATTTTACTTTGAGGTATAAAATCTATAAAAGTTCTATAAATTGGATTTAAAAAGGGTTATCCATTAAAAGGCGGTAAAAGTGCCTTAATAAAAATATATGTTTTTTATGCATGAAAGTGGGTATGTTCTTATCTTATGCCTATCAAATATATTGGATAACTACAAAAAATATTTGATTTAATATATATATATATATATATATATATATGACAATAATATCACTTACTAATTATAATTAATTTAATTTATTAGGATAAAATAACTTAGGGGAATAAAAATAGTTTTCTATAAAAACATTTACTTTATATTCAATTGATTATTATATTCATTTATATTTAATTATTAAACAATGAAGTCATTTAATATTTATGTAAACCATAATTCATAATTTATAATTTAATAGTTTGGTAAAGGCTTATTATATTAAATAATAATATATTATTGTTATGTAAAACTTAGGTATGCATGTAATGCAAGACATTGAAAAAAATCATTGTTGCGTGCGATGAAAGATAACCCAATATTGGGTTCATTTCAAGCTATACTACAGATTGAATTTATTTAAAATATTAAATATATTATAAAGTATTAGGATATTATATTCCCTTATACTCTTAGTGTTGCGTGTCATACATGGTAACAAATACAAGTTACTAATTTATAATTTTTGGGGTGTTACATTCTCCCCACCTTAATTAAATTGCATCCTCTCAATTTAAACTCAACCATGGTATTTTTTTTGATATTTACAATGTTTAAATCTATATCATGGTAATGGTTCATAAAACATCTCTTGAAAAGAGAGAATGTTAAGTAAAAATGTCATGTGAACTAAGATTTAAGTATGTCTCTAAATAGGGGAACATTAGTGGAATGTAGAGATACGTAAATGGAGGAAAAATAAAATAAATATTTATAGGGAATAATTGAGGTCATCAATGAAAAACAAGTTATTGATCTATAGAAATTTGAGGGTCTCAAATTCATAAATATATGTTGATTTAAAAGACCATTGGTTCAGTAAAAATTAATGTATTAGGGATTTTTTTGATCATTTTCTCGATGTTGAGTAATTAGTTTACTGCCTAAGTATATAAAGAAATAAATTTACTTGATACATTTCTAGATACACAATTTCAGACTTTGTTTATTATTCTATCAATTTTGAATACATCCATGAATTGATGGAATGGTTATCAAAAACTAACTTTAATGATTGAAGAACTAAAATAAACTTTTAATAGATCTTAAGGCCCATAATAGTGTGAAAGGTCTAAATATTTTTCTCTAACTATTATAAAAATTCAATATGGTTAAAAAATTAATCGTTAAACATAAAATGTAACAATACTGGTTCATCATTAATATTTATTCATAATTTTTTTACTAAAAACAATGACAAATTAACCAAGACATTGTGCAGGTAAGTGGTTAGCATTAAGCGCATATCATCATTTTATTAAGGATTTAGGTCCTACATCCTTTCCATATTTGATGGGTTGTCACTTAGCATATAGGTTTCCCTCTTCTAAAAACATATTAATATAACTTCCTAAATAACAATGGTGGATATCCTTGAAATTTAATCATTAAATAGTCTTTTAACTATAGTTTTCAATAGAACCATAATATAGTAATACTTCATCAACTTATTTACACATAGGTCATTCTTTGGTCTATGGTTTAACTTAGGTAATTCATTTTCACTATCTATTCAAATCACTCATAATGGTTTGTAAATAAAATTCGAATTATTAGATATATTCCTTAAATACTAATTTTTTTAACTCCATAAATAATAGCATAAACCACTTTTAAAACAAACCTTTAATTAGATATAAGGTAATCAGTACCATCCAATATTCTTTATCCAAATAAATAACCCCTTTATTCAAAAATCCTTATCTCAGTATCAGGAACGTATTATTTGTTACCTTTCTTTTAACAATGTGTTTTCCAAAAAGTTTAACTTGATACTAAATAACTTTTCTTGGTCCCATTCAACACGTGATATGATATCCTTAACCAAATGGCACTGTAGAATAGTCGTCATATATTCAATAATTCTTATAATGAGTAAATCATTGATAAGGTGGGGAGAATGTAAAAACCCAATAATTTACAATATTTACGTTTTAAAATAAATTTCGTTTTTTGTTCCGAGATTTATTTATATAAAACTCCAACTTAAACTTATGTTTCACACAACATAAAGTTTATATCTCTCTATACAGATCACTAAGGACATCTTGTGTTAAATTCAAGACTGAATTTACTCAATGACTCATGTAACACGCAAGACTATGTTTTACCAAAGAGTAATATATTATTCAATATATTATTATATAATATAATAATATATAACCTAGACATTAAATTGAGGATTATGAATAGGATTAATAAAGTAAAGAAAATATATAGTTGAATTCATTGGTTACCTATCAATTATAAAAGAGTATAGAATCCAAATAAATATAAAGGAATGATTTTATAAAATACTATTTTTATATGTAAAAGGTGGTTTATCTTAATAATTAAATTAATTACTATTAGTTATTTGTATTAATTAAATTTATATTTTATATATTGAATAAAATATTTTTGATATTCATAAAATTGATTTTATTTACATAAAATGAGAGTAGACCCACTATTACACATAAGACTATATTTTTATAAAAGTAGTTTTAGAACATTTTAATGGGGATCCTATTTTGAATATAATTTTGTTCACTTTTATAAATTTTATATGTCAAAATAATTTTAATTTATGAAATAGGAACATAAAAATGTGGTTAGGGTATATATTTTTTTATTTCTTAAGTGAAGCTTCAATTTTTAATGAATAATGAAGAATACTGAATTTTAATTCAAAACATTCATTTACTGTTATTACTTAATGGGTATTATGATTAAAATGTTTCAAAGTGGTATAATAAACTTTTAAATGTTTAAATATTATTTTCCTCAAGAATGTGTTTAATTATTACCTTTGCTGTCTCAGCTTCTTTCGTGATTGTTATCTTTATATTATAACAATCACTTTCTTTAGGATCATTTTTATCATATATTACATTTTTATTAAATATTCATATAGGTATGCAATGGATATTATTATTTCCTCGACCATATACTATTTGAAATATAATTTTCACTTTAATAGTTGTTTGGTTAACTGGAAAATTATTGATAAATCCATATACCAAGGCTGCTATACTCTTCCAATAACTAGTGAATCCTTGGAGACAATATGACCAAGAAAATAAACTTCTTAATTCCATAAATAAAACTTACTAAATTTCACATATAACTCCTCCCATCTAAGATCCTTATGAATGATTTTCAAAATATTATCATAGTTCTCATAGATTTTACAATACACCATAATATCATTAATGAATACTAAAAAAATCTCTAAGATATTCCTTAAATATTATTCTCTTTAATTCCATAAAAATAGAGGGTTAATTAGTCAATCCAAATGAAATTACTGTAAAATCATAATATCTATACCTTATTTAAATGTCTGTTCTTGAAATGTATTCCTTCTTCACTCTCAATTGGTGATACCCAAAATTAAAATCAATCTTTGAAAAATATCGAGCTCCGTGAAGTTGGTCAAAAGATTAATCAATGCAATGTAGATAATACTTGTTCTCTATTTTATTATATTTTATTTCCCAATAATCAATGAACAATATCATGGATCTATATTTCTTCATAATGAAGAGATCAGGGGCCCCCCATGGTGAAACACTAGGGAGAATAAATCCCTTATTACCCAAATCCTATAGTTTTTTCTTCAACTCTACCAATTCAACAGTGTCCATTCTATATGGAGTATTTGATAATAGCCCTGAATATAGAATTAAATCAATGGAAGGTTCAAGTTCACAATATGTGGGATGTCTAGGTAACTTCTTAGTAAACACATCATTGTATTCTTGTACAATAGGTACATCCTCAATTTTAATATTACCTTATTTTTTACTAGATGATGTTCACTATTATTCCCTAACAATTTCATTCAGTAGAGATATTGTGGTGGATGTAGATAATAATCAGGTGAGGAATATTCTACTCTAAATATAATGGATTCTACATCTTCCTCATAGATCATAATTTCCTTTCTCTTATAATAAATATTTGCATCATATTTTGATATCCTGTATATAATAAAGAGAATATCAAAGTTAACCATAACTATGATAACAAGTTCAACAAGTGAGGTAATTTTATGGGTCATAATTGGGGCTTCTCGACAAAATTTTTTCATGATGATAATTACCTTATAAGTTTTTACTGACAACTCTCTTATTAAATCAAATGTTAAATATCTATTTTTTTTGAAAACTAAGTAGATATAAAAGAGTGTGATGATCCGGAATCAAATAAAAAATTGGATAAATTTTAATATTGAATTAATTTACCTTCCACCACCTCATTTGGTTCTTCTACCTCTATTTTAGTGATTATATATGCTTATCCATCTCCCCTTGGCCTCTTATGTGGTTGATTCCATTGACGCTCAGGGTATTCATTTTCATAGTGCCCCATATCATTTCAGTTGTTACACTAAATATTAGTGTTTTCATTTATCCCATTGAATTATTTAGTATAGTAACCCCCCATTATGAACAATTAAAAAAAATTCCATTCCATTCAGCCATTTTCCAGGGAGACTCTTTCCACAGTTTTCACAATATGGAAATCACTCAAACTTCTTATTCTTCTCTGATGAATTCCATTTTTCTTGGTGCTTATGAGACCTATTTTTCTATTGATTTCCTTTGAATACATAGTATCTCAAGAATATTAATTAAAATGAGGAATTAATATAACCTAATGAAATGGAAGCGGGTTATGAAATTTTTTACTACTTGGTAATTTTTAACTCAAATCCCCTTAGATGAAGTAATTCAAATTGAAACTCAAAATACCATAAAGAATGAATGAATGATGATATTAAAAGTCAAAGTGAAAATATTTACACTATATATAAGAAATTAGGTGCAGAAAAATAAAGTGATTATTTAAAGGGAAAGTTAATAATCATAAAAAGAAGGGAGATTACAAAGATAATCATTAAGAACATTCTAGAGGAAATAATTTTTAAACATTCCAAAGTGTACCATACCACTTTGAAAAATTTGAATCATAATCCCCATATTGGAATGAAATTAATTGGAACATATAATATCATGAGAATTAGTATATTCCTGATATAACATTTCAAAAGGATGTATATACAACATATAAAAAAGAATTGTTTCATAACAACAAATAAGTCTCAATAGAATGTAAATTGAGATGAAATCCCTTACCTTTCACTTACTTTTATGTAAAATGGAATTTAAGCTCATGTATAATGGTTTTAATAGTGCTAATAACTCATTATAGAACCATAATAATATTTTTAATATCACATATTATCTTATTATAATATATTATTATCCATTTGAAAACAATCTTTTATTATTTTGACTACTCAGGGTGTTAATTACCTAGTTTCTCTAGTATGTTTTAACCAGTTACTTTTTATTATTATTTAGATAATGGTTTGATAATATCTAGAATTTAATACATGATGTAAATATAATATTAATTTATTTTATATGTATTTATAATAATTTATAATATTTAGAGATATGGAATGAAATACACTGTTTATGGAGACGGTAGGCCGTACAAATACATAAACTCTACTTTCATTTCTTTTTTCATATTAAAAGAATTAAAAGTAAAGTTTATATATATATATTATAATTATATTATTATATTTATTTCATATATGTTTCATAGGTTTAATGAAACCATCTTTTATACATTCCATGTATAGTGTGAACAAATCACATTGCTTTGAAGGGGCGATAGTCCACATTTCCACAAACGCCATTACCACATTTACAAAAAATAGAAAGAATATAGTTTCAAGTTATATAAAAATTATAAAATCATAAATAAATTATAAATATAATATCATTTCCATCATAATTCCAATCATGAGAGGTGGTAGAGGAAAAAATGACATCATTTTTGCGAGGCGATATTTCTCCGTTCACATAATCATCAAGTTCATTACCCATTATATAGAAGTATGTGTAATTGTAGGTAAAACCTTTGAATTAAAATATATATGTATATTTATGATATTTGTGTTATTATATAATCATGTAATAATAATATTTGAGGGTGTGGAGAATGAAAATAAATCTAAAGAGCTTGGGGAAGAATGTTACCTCTTTTTTGGGTAACTGCTTTTAATTTCCGCAAAAGGGATTCCTTGGATGGATTTTTGCCCAAGGAAAGGATTCTTGGTTGAGAGGAGGGATGTTTAGAAGCTATTTTGGATGATCATGGTATATCTAAATAGATTTATATGTGTAAGAAAGTGGGAGGGGTGAGTTATTTTTTATAATAGAGGAGGAGTGAAACTCTTGTAAATTTTTAGAAGGGGAATTCCACCCACGTTGTTCCCATGTAATGTAGATATAATAATGGAACATGAAATTGGGATTTACTATGAACCTATTTCAACACTAATGGGGGATATTTTTAGGATAACTCACATTTTATTTACAAACCATTATTTATGATTTGAATAGATAATGATAATGAATAAATTAGGTTAAACGTAAGGTTTTTTAGATTGAAGATAAAGTGTCATGATTTTGAAATACAATAAATAGTATTATGGATAAACCCTAGAAAAAGGAAGGACCTACGTAAAAATAAATCGATGAAGTATTTATGTATTATGTTTTTGTTGAAATATGTAGGCTATTTAATGATAACATTTCAATTATTGCCATCATATTTATTTTGGAGATTATATTAATATGGTTTTAGAAAAGACTAAACCTGCGTTTCAGGTGAAAACCAATCAATTGAATAAAGACCACGAGTCTTGACCCCATTAATAAATTATGATAAGGGTTTTATACCAACCAATAACCTATATAATGTCCTGGTAAATATGTCATCATTTTTAGTTAAACAATTTGAAAAATAAATATTAATTATGAACTAGTAGTGTAACTTTTTAGGTTTAGAGATTAATTTCTTAACAATATTGGCATTGGACAACAATTAGCAGCAAATGTAAATAATTTTCTCTCTTTTTTGGTCCTTACGATACATTAAATTCTTTTTTTAGTGATTTAGGCATCAAAGTTAATTTTTGGATATCCATTTTCTAAAGTAAGGGATGAATTATAATTTTGTTGAAGCATAACCAAAATATGAAATTGTTCATATAAAATTAAAACATATCATGCAAGTAAATTTTCTTATATTCTTATGAAGTAAAGTAATTTATCAACATGAGGAAAATGAACTTAAAAAAATGTTTTCCTAGTTCCTTAATTTTTATTGAATCGATAGTCTTCTAAATCATCACAGATTTAAGGATTTGAGGCCCTCAACTTTTAATTGGTTATTCACTAGTTTTTGATGGATGATATCAACAATTACCTATAAATATTTATTATTTTTTTCAAAGTATGTATACATACCTTCCACTAATGCTCTCTTACTTAGAGACCACATTATATGTCAGTCCACATAACCTTTGTACTCACCAACATCTTATTTTAAAGGATATTTTGAAAACCCTTCTCATGATGTGGGATTTAAAACATTGAAAATATGAAACAATTTATCACCAAGATCAAGTTTAAATTATGATTAATAATTTAATTAACGTGGGGAGAATGTAACACCTCAAAATTCTAAATAAATAATAGTATATTTGATAGCATGTAGGACATGCAACACCAAGAGTTTTAGGGAATAAAATATCTAGAGAATTTAAAATATATTTACTGTTATATATAAATTTAATATATGATATAGATTAAAATACATGTGATTCTGAGTTAGCGGGTGTCACACACAACAATGAGTTTCTTCAATGGCTTGCATTACAGGCAATACTATTTTTTACCAAACAATAATATATTATTACAATATTATTATTTAATATAATAAGATATAACCTTGCTATTAAATTAGTGGTTATGAATATGATTAAATAACTTATAAAAATCTATGGTTTATAAAAAATATGAAATTAATTCATTGTTCACTAATTAATTATAAATTAATATAAGAACCAACTGAATATAAAGGGAATATTTTTACAGAAAACTATTTTTATGCCCAAAAATATGTTTTATCCTAATAAATTAAGTTAATTAAAATTAGTGAATGATATTAATAATAAATATATATAATATTAAATAAAATATTGTTTATATTAATACAATATATTTGATAGGGATGAGATAAGACCAAACCTAATAGCACACATAAAATGTTTTATTTTTATTCAGGCAATTTTAACTCCTTTTAACTGAGTACCCATTTTAAATATAATTTTTGAAAATTTTATAAATATTATATGTCAAAATAAAATTAATATTTTAAGTCATAACATAAAGATTAAGTAAGGGTGAATCTTTGGTATTTTTTAGTGAAGTTTCTTATTTAATGAATAGTGGAAAATACTAAATTTTAATTCAAACATATTTTTTATATAATTAATTTATAAGGATAAATTATATATTTTTATTGGTTTTAAAGTTTAATTAGTTTAATTTTTTATCAATTAATCCAATATTGTTAATTTTTATAAATTTAACTTTGAAATTGGATATAAAAACTTTGAAAAATTTTAAAAAAAATTTACTTTACATGCTATATTGTCATCCCATATATGGGATTAAATTTAAGTTAATTTATTTAAATTCTCTAATTTGAATTTGGAAAACAAGATTCTATATTTAGATTCAACATAATTTTTTATGTATAATAAATTCAACTTAGTTTCTTACATAAAATATTAGTGAAAATAATTAAAATTAATTACAATGATTAAGGTGAAATTAATCTTAACAAGGGGATAAACTTGTAGGTCTTGAATTTTTAAAATAAACAAAAACAAAGGAAAAGTATATTTAAGAACATATTGAATTAGCTCAAATTTGGAAAAATATTTATGCTTATAATTTTTGGAATGATTTAGATTTCCAATTAGGTGATCATGTTTTCTTGTAAGTATCTCCCTAGAAGGGTGTTATAAGGCACGATAAGAAATGAAAACAAAGTACAAGGTACATGAAACACTTTTATATTATTGAAAGGGTTATATTTGTTTCTTATCATTTGGAAATTTTACCAAATATCTCAAAATTAAATGATTTGTTTTATATATATATGCTATGGAAGTACATTCAGACCCAACGCATGTGCTCATCTATGATGAGATAGAGTTGAAACTTGACATTTAATATAGTAATGAACCCATCCAAATTATTTATACTAGATAACAAGTATTAAGGAATTGGATGACTCGTTTGGTAAAGGTACTTTGGAGAAGTCATAAAATGGAAGCAGAAACATGGGAACAAAAGGATTATATAAAGAAGAAATACCCACATATTTTTAAAGGTAATACCGCTAAAATTTTTAGGGAAACAATTATGTAGGAGGGAATAATGTATCACCCAAATACTTTACTATATTTTCCTTTTATAATTAAATTAATTTTTTATAGCTTTTCAATACACACAACACCCAATAAAAATAAATCACTATTTAGTCACATTTTTCATAGTCAATAAAATTATAGAACTTCTAGAGATTTCATATAGTAAATTAATATATTATATATTCAATAAAATATTTTTAAATCCATCCAATAGATTTTATAGTCATAATATAATAATAATCCCAATATTTTGTATAAAAATCAATATTTTATAAAGGCAATTTGGCCATATTTTTATAGAGAACCTATTTTAAATCCAATTTTTGGATATTTGATAAATTTTATATATCAAAATAATCATATGTTTTTTTAAAAATAAAAATAAAAATTTTTTTAGGGTGTTTTTTTGTTATTTTTCTATAAATTTTAATTATTTGTTGAATAGTGAAAAATAGTGAATTTTAATTGAAAACTGCTTTTCCTTCTAAAATATTTTATAGGATTAATAATATTTTAAATTGGTATTAAAGTTTAATAATATATTTTTCTATTAGTTAATCCAATTTAGTTAATTGGAATTATTTCAATTTGAAATTGAATATAAAATCATAGCAAACTTTTGGGTGTTTTATCTTTAAAAACCTTAATTGTTGTCCTATATGCTAGATTAGCATTAAATTAATTTTTTTCGATTATGTGATTTGAATTTGGAAAAATTGATTCTATATTTGGAATAAAAATAATTTATATTTTATAGTAATATAAACTCATTGTTTTCCAAAAAAATTAGTGAAAGTGATGAAAATCAAATACAATTATTAAGAGAAAAATTAGCTTAAACAAATGAATAAACCTTAAAAATAAGGGACCAAATAATCAAGAAACATTTAAGAAATCCATTGGATGAATATATTTATACCCTATCCTACATTGTATCAAATTTTTACTATTATTTGATCAACTTGACATGGGAAAAACCTGGGTGTAATTCCATTTCAAAATATTTATAAGAGTGTCACTCCTCCGCCAATATAAAAATGCCTCCACGTTTCCCACTTCCTCATACCTCTAAAGAAACTTTTTATCAACTAATATATAACTAAATATATCCTAAAAATACCTACCCTAAAACTAGGTGAATGTACTTTTTCATAATTCCATCAATGGAATCCCTTTGGTACAAACCATGAAAAGTTACCCAAATAAGAGGTAATATCCTTCCTTAAGTTATTTAGTTTTTTTTATAGCCTTTAAATCCTCTTAATTCAGTGATTTTATAAAAACACATGTTTCATCAATATGTTGAGATGTTTTTATGTTATTTTTCTAACATAAACTTACACAAACTTCAAAATAAGGGGTAATAGACCGACCATTTATGTGTACAATGAAATACCACCTCACGAAATAATGATTGTTTATTTTTTCCTTTACCGCATCTCATGGTGGGAATTATGATGGATAAGTTTCTTATATATGATATATATGATATTTATAATGTCTTTATTTTTATGTAATTTTTATATAATAAATAACTTTATTCTTTCTATATTGTGTAAATATGATAACATCATTTGTGGAAGTGTGGACTACCACCCACTCAAAGTGATGTGATTCGTTCAAACTATACATGGAATGTATATAGGATGGTATTATTAAACCTATGTGATATATATGAAATTAATATAATAATTAATTTATAATATAAATATATATTATTTAATTTTCATTCATTTAATATGAAAAATAAATGAAAGTATCCCTCATGCGTACATACGACCTACCATCTCCATGAACGGTGCATTTCATTTATTAACTCAAAATATTATAAATTATTTTAAATACATATATAATTAATATATATTATATTTAGTTCATTTTTAAATTATTTAGATGACGAAACCATGATCTAATTAATATAAATTACAAGTAACAAGTCAAAACATACTCAAGAAACTATGTAATTAACACTGGAAATATTGAAAATAATGAAATATTACAAAAAAATGGGTAATAATTATTATAATAAGATCATATATGATATCATAAATATGATTATGGTTATATTATAAGTTATTAACATGTTCTAAATCACTATATAGAAGGTTAAGTACCACAAAAAATTATGGATAGGGTAATGGATTTTCATCTCACTTTTTAAATATATGAGATAAATGTCATATTCACCACTTACTCTATTTGTTTGGTGTATCTACAACCTATTTGGATATATTATATCATGAAACCTTTTATCTTCATGATATTGAAAAAAATAATTTAGTTTTATTCCTTCATTGAGATTATAATTTAAGTGATTAAAAGTGGTATGAGACACTTTGGAATGTTTATTGACTATTTTCCTCAAGAAAGTGTTTAATGATCACCTTTATAGTATCTATTATTTTGTTATTGTTAATATTATCTCAAAATAATCAATTTATTTATGACCATTTTAATGATATATTACATTTTTTTAAATATCTATATTCTCATGCAATGGATATTATTATTGCCTAAACCGTATACCATTTTATATATGGTGTTCACTTTGATAGATATTTTATTAAATAAGAAAATATTGATAAATACTTATCTTTTATTTAATACAGATATTTTATAAGTCACATTGTATATTTTTAAATTGATTTTTCGATATATGAGGAGTGATTTGGATAGGTACACCCTAAGTGGGGCTCAATTATATATATCACCTTGATGCATCAGTAGTATCATGTAATGAATTAGTTGGCCAAATTATATCGGATTTAACATTTTATGCTAAACCATATTATGAAAGGTATTGACAACAATGGTTCCATGTTCCTAGGAAACATGACATCCAACAATTAAGAATTTCCATCATTCATCTGTAGATAATATTTATCCATGATATTTTGTGTCCACATATCTCTGGATGCATTTAATATTTAGTTTATTGATTAAATGAAATGTTTTTTTAGTTTCTTACCTTTACATATCAATATTCCCTTATCTAGTTATTTTAGTAGCATGAATTAGTAGTTATTTAACTTTTCATGTTGGTTTATTCTCATTGATTCATTATTTCATTAACTTTATTGACCCTTACCTAGCATTTGAGCTCAACCTTATTACGTTTCCTTTATCCAAGTTAAAAAGTATACACCTTTGAATGAGTTTAAAGGATGTTGTTTATTTTATTCTATTATATACTATGTTTTTATTTTCTATTTCCCAATGTATTATGGGTATCCGGTTTGTAAAACCTAAACTTAAGGCCTAAAATGACCTAGAAACGTTCCCAAAATCCATTAGATGACTATATATCGATCTTATCCTCACTTTTATTAAATTTGGACTATGATTTGATCCCCTTTACATGAGAAACATTTAGGAGAAATTCCATTTCCAAAAAAATATATGAGTTCCGCTCCTCCTCTGCTATAAAAATGCCTCCTCCCATCACACTTCCTCACACCTATAAATCCACTTTGGCCCACCCCAGATCTTCTGAAATTGATACTCAACATCCCTCCCCTAAAACTAAAAGCCTCACCTTTGGAAGAAATCCATCCATTGCAGCCCTTTGTTTAAAACCAAAAGGAGTTACCCAAATAAGAGGTAACATCTTTCCCCAATATCTTTAGTTTTATTTCCATTTTCCACCCCTCAACTCTTTTTATTCCTTGCTTATATAATAACACCAATATCTTAAATATATTAATATATTTTTATTATAAGGGTTTTGCCTTCACTTACACACACTTATGTGTAATGGGTAACAAACATACCGTTTGATAACAATATTTCATTTCTCCACTCGTTTTAAAGCCCCAACCCCAGAATCCCAGATCTGGTATTTTATTTTATGACATTTTCATGATTGAATGAGATAAAATCTCAAAAGACCAGTTAATTTAGTAGTTTTTTAAATCTATATTACATACATGATACCCATTTTACATTTTTAAATAGTGAATAAAACATGATACATAATAAAATGAAATGAAAAAAATTCCATGAAGGATTATTCAAATAATTCTTCCTCATAACTCAGGTAATGGAAATATATTAAGGGTGAACTCAAAGTCTCATTAAGGGTATATAAATCTGAAGTAATAAACAATCAATTAGAATAAATCAATATAGAAAGGTAAATAACTGAAACACATTCCATTTAATCAACTACCTGAGAATGAAACTTAACCATGCATACTATAAATAATTAAATAATCACATTGAATAAAAATAAATAAATATGAAAATATGGAATTCATAATGATGGATATCTAAACAATATTATCGAGGCCCCATGTGATGAATCTAATACTGTTTAAGTTTCATGCCAAAAATCAAATACTATCAAAGATATATGCCAAGAATCTAATACTGTGAATTCTTTATTCCAAGAATCTATTAAATGGATAAAGACTTGGCCAAAAAATATCTAATTTTTCCATGAAACCTAGTGATGCATTTAAGGGATATAGCAAGTCCCTCCCATCACATACAAAATCTAATGCACTCCTCATATGTATAATAATCAATTTAACTGATAAAAAATGTTCTTATCATTAAATATCCTCATTGAATACATAATATGGTTTTATTAATTATTCCCCAGTGGAGTATAAGTAAAAACAAGGTTTCTTATGTTAATTAATGGAAATACCATTTAAATATCTTTAAAACACTGTTGATGAAAATAATTAGTAAGCATTCCAAAGTGTTCCATATCACTTTGAAATATTTCAATCATAATATCATTGAAATAACAACATTAAATGAAACATATAACATTAATAGAATAATTATATTCATGATATTACCTATAAATGGTTAGTATATAAACCATATAAATGATAATTGGAGCATAACAACAAATAAGTCTTAATGGAATGCGAATTGAGATTAAATCCCTTACCTTGAGTCTAACATTCCATGTTTTTCTTTATATTTTTGATTAATAAACTTACGTTAATTATTTACTTACATCAGAACCTTTTTCAAGTTTATTATTACTTTTAATTCACTTATTATAATTTTTTATATAACTACTAAAAAAATTGTGTTTTTTGACCATATTCAGTTTAAGTGTCAAAAATTACTTTAGAAATCAACTATGGTCAAAGAAGACATTATATAAAAACACCCATAACAATAATAATTAAATAATTTTCATATTTATACATCAATTATACTTTTAAAACCAACCATGAAATATGGGTATCAGAAATTAACAAACGTTACAATCATAGTGACGGTAGGCCGTATATAGGAATGAGAAACGTTCCCATTTTTCAATAATCATTATAGAAAGAGGGTAAGTGATATTATGTCTATATATAATGATAATTATATCATAAATACAATGTTATTTAATCATATATACACACACATATATATAATTATTTTGGTTTAAAAGAAATCATATTGTGTCAAGGAGGCGATAGTCCACATGACCACAACTGACGTTATCACTTTTCAGTATGTGAAAAGTGTAATAAAACAATTATTTATTATTTTTAAAGAAATTTATTTATGAAATGAATATTATAAAAATTTCATTTATGGCACATCTTTTTAACTAAAACCTTCTTATATACATTCTGTAGTACCCCAATTTTCTGTTATGTAACACTTTCTTGATGCTTTTTATAGTTATAATGTGTAAGGGTGATAGTTGGGAGATTTGGGAGAACTTTGGAAGAGTTTTTGAGGATAAGTGAAGGTCACACTAGTGCCAAACAGTTTTCTTAACCATGTGTCCAAACCATGTGTAGTAGTCCTTTTGAGGAAGTTTCTCCAGTAAGGTTGGAGAATGGTTTAGAAGACCGTGCAAGGAGAATTCGTACGGGCAGGGGCTACCACACGATTAGTGCATGATTTTCCTAACTGTGTGGTCAAACCGTGTGTGGAGTCAGAATTAGATCCTTAAAAAATAGGATATCACTCATTTTTTTTTTCCGTAAATCACTTTTTTTTGAAACAAACTGACCCTAACTCTGGATTTTTCTTCAACTAATGCCAAATAAGGTTATCCCATCAGTTTGAAGGCAATCTGAAGGCTTCCCTTGGTGAATCAAATCTATATTCTTTAGGTATGTGATTGTTCTTCTTCATTCTTGATCAGTTTCTTAGATCTACTTAGATCTACTTCTCATATTATATTGGTTTCATAGATCTACACCTGTTATGGGTATATCTAGGGTATTGTATTCAAAATATGATGAGATTTTGTTTTAATCTTTCCAGGAGAAGTGTCCTAAGGTGGGTTTTTGGAGAATCGACCTGATTTTCTTATGCGTTCTTCGTTCGTTGGGAATTTTTTCAAAACCTTTGAGGTAGGAGGCTTCTTGATCAACTCCACTTAGTAGATCTGATTGGAATGATTTAAAATTTAATGTGTGTTGTTTAATTTAATGCTATTTGGTTGTTGAACATTTGTTGGAAACCTTTTTGAGTGATGGTTGTGAAATCTAGAAAATTTGGTGTTTGAGTAAAGTGATTCTGCTCTTTGTTTTAAAATATGGATTTTAAAAATGGGATTTTTTATGGATTATTGGTATATGAATTGGATTGGACGTTTTCAATAACGGGAAGTTTTTATTGAAATTAAATGTTTCCTTGAAATTGGTTGTGATTTGTTTTTCAATAAAAGTTTAGTTTTATTAAAGTGGTTTGTTTTGGAAATGGAAATATTTGGAATAAATGGTGCTAGTGTGAGTTCATGCTTAGCTAGAACTTAATAAGGGATGAGTACTGTTGGGGTATAAGGGGTGTGACTCCGGATCAAGGGAATGTGTCATTAGGACACAAAGTAATTGGATGAGAGACTTCTCATGAGTATGGAACATTCAAATGAACAATGCATGTGTGGGTGTGTTGTGAACTATGGAATAGGTATGCAAAATTGTGCTAAAGATTTGATTATTTATTTTTCCGAAAAAATAAATTACTAGAAATTGGTTTCATTTAGTTTTGTTTCCACTTGGTTGGAAAATATTTTCAGAACTTGTTTATTTTTGGTTATAAAATGTTTTGGTAAATGTTTTTATAAAAAATATTTTATATAAATGTAGATAACTTTTCTATCATAGTGGCATGAGTAGGGAAGTCATTGGGGGAAAACCTACTGAGTTTTTTACTCACCACTACTTTGGAACTTTGGCTCTCTTTCAGTTGTTATCTTCTAATACAAGGGCAAGGGTAACATTTCCCACTTTTTTAGCTCAACCTCATGATAATTGGGATGTTCAGTGATTGTGGATCTTATAGCTTATAGAATATGGGGTCTTGTAATCTCTTGAGAGTATTTAGTTGTTTTATATATTGTTTACTTTGATACTTGTTTTTTCTTCCACTGTTTTTCACTCTGATTTGGTTTTGAGATACATGAAATTATTTAGTTGTCTTTCTTTTTTTCATGC
The DNA here is from genome assembly GCA_963277665.1 of Viscum album. Lineage (NCBI taxonomy): Eukaryota > Viridiplantae > Streptophyta > Magnoliopsida > Santalales > Viscaceae > Viscum > Viscum album. The sequence continues at coordinate 442,036,406 of OY728158.1, forward strand.
ATCATTGAGTGAAAAGTCTTGTTATGGGTTGTTGGTTTATTGGTTTATTTATTAAAGGGTAAATTATCCCCCTATTGTATTTGAAAACATTTAGCATTTATTTCTAGCCTTTGGCATCTTGGGGATGTTACTTAAGGCCAAGTAATGACTCTTTGTGCTCTAAATCCAATGACAATGAGCGAGTCATTACAAATAGTATCAAATTGGTCATTCCTTGGTGGTATACATATTATCAGATTGTTTATTCCCTGTATAGCAAGTGGTCATCAATGTTCTTGGTCTTAGAGTTTAAATTATTTCTTGTCTATCCTTTGGGATGAAATCTTAGACATGAGTAGGATTGTCGGAACATGAAATGTATAACATAAAAGGGCATATCTAACCATTTTATGCTGAACTTAAAGTTACGAGATATTTTGCTATATAAGTTTTTAGAGACACGTCCAGGATTTGGAAATCTCATTCTCCTAGGTTTATCCAATGAGACAACCATGAAATTCATTATAGAGGAATGAATTCCCACTAGAAGTGCATACATCATTTTGAGTAATGATTCATGTTAGAGAAAAAGTGTTGATTTTTGAAAAAGTATGAAATTGTCTTTCAAAATGAAATATTTTGAAAGAAAGAATAATATGGTATTTTGAAAATGGTTTAATTTTCAAAAAACAGGTTGAAATTTATAAAAAATTATTGAACATGGAAAAATTTTGTATTTTGAAAACAATATTGTGATAGTTTTTTTGATAGAATTTTAAATTCCAAGACAATAGTTACTAGAGAGTGAGATTGACAAAGTTTTTTGTTGGTTTAGAAAATGGCACCTGATAGGTGTCATTAAAACCAACCCGAAGAAGCTGCGAAGAATGGTGTTGCACCTGAACCGTGGGTGAACCAAGAGTTGGTTCAGATTGTTGTCCAGGCTTTTCAATCCGTGGATACGGGGAGCTAGAGGAATGAGCCAAGGCATATGGATTATACCATCTAGTTCATGAAGCAGAATCCACTTAACTTCTTGGGAGATTTTGAACCCGAGAAGGAGGAGGTGTGTCTAAGTAGGACGAATCATATCTTTGACTTCATCGGCACTCTAGGAAATATATATGTCAAGCTTTAAATATATATTTTCTAGGATCTTGAATGCCAGTGGTGGGATTTAGCGGTGAATTCGAAATTGGATAAAGGCCTTGCATGAGAGGATTTTAAGGAATTATTCAATAAACAGTTCTATCTTCACATGTTCATGATCTAGAAAATGATGGACTTCTTCATCCTGAAATAAGAGAGTCTCTCTGCCATAGAGTATGTAGCTAAATTCATGAATTTAGTCCATTTTGCACCAGAGGTTGAGGAAAGTGTGTCTTCGAAGGCACACATCTTTGAATCGGCGCTACAATAGGAGATTCAATCGAAGATTGCTGTGAACTTCATTACAGATTATAAAGATATGGTGAATAGAGTGACTGTGGCTAAATGTGATATATCAGGATCTATGGGAGGAGGTATGATGATACCTGTTGGAAATAGTGGGAACTCAACTGTTGGGAACAAGTAGAAAAGGGACACCTATTTCCAAGGTGGAAGTGGAAATCAGAACCAGATGGCTAGATTATAAAACCTTCCTCCACAACCCTAGAGAAAAGAAGGTTGTTTTCAATGTGGTCCACTTGACCACATAAAGTGAGAGTGTACAACCCAACCTAGATCATGCCATAACTATAAGAATATGGGGCATCTTCATTGCTATTGTTTCTGTTCTCCAAGGTCAGATGCTTGAGACACTTCTCAAGCATCGTAAGCATTGTATGCTTCGACAGGGAGTGGACAAAAAAATTGGTCTCTTCAGTAATGAAGAGATAGGCATGGTGATTCTATAAATACATTGACTTCTAAACTAGGTCAATCTCAGCAAGGAAACATGGAGAAGAATGAAACAATGAAGCAATTGTATGGAGATAAGCAGATGATTGTAGATGATCAGGCCGGAACATCTACTTTGAGAGGTTCGATTCTATTGAATTCTACCCTTGTGCAAGTTCTCTTTGATACTGGTGCATCACATTCTTTCATTACTTCTCATGATTTTGATTTACTATTTTTAAAGTTAAAAATAATGCCTTCAATTAAAAAACTACAAACTCCTCTTAGTGAAAGAGAATTTCTAGCCTTTATGTGTAGCGCATGTGCGATAACTGTTGATGGAGTTGAGATAAAATGGGACTTCTCGATGTTTGACATGGACATCTATTATGAAATCATGTGTATAGATTGGTTGATATTATTTAAGGCTGACATCAACTATTATAGGAGAATAGATAATTTCACCATTAAGGATGGAATCGAGCATCTCTTCAGAGGAGATAGGATGGAAAAGAAAGGTGAAAAGAGATTGTTGGCACTAATGGTGGGAACAATCTCTTACCATTTGGCAGAATTGACTTTATCACCAATGGATGAGATTGAGGGAAATAGTTTTCCATATGCTATGGATCGATTTCCAGATGTATTTCTTGAGAAATTCTCAGGGTAACCATCTATAAGGGAAGTGTAATTTTTGGTTGATCTTATTATGAAGACCAATCCCATTTCCCTTACATCTTATAGGATGACACCAAAAGAGTTTAGGGAATTTAAAGGGAATTTGGAGGAGATCGAAATCTAGGGTTTTATTCGACCAAGTACGTCTCTGTGGGAACCACTAATTTTTTTCACGAAGAAGGAATATGGAACTCTTCCGCTATTTTTTGATTATTGTAAGATTAACCAAGTTACAATAATGAACCGATATCCACTTCCAAAAATTGACAATTTCTTCAATCAATTAAGGGGAGATCAGTGGTTCTCCAAGATTGAGTTATGATCAGAATATAACCAATTGCGAGTTTGAAAGGAATATATTTAGAAGGTAGCTTTCAAAAGAAGATATGGACACCATGAATATGTAGTCATGCCTTTTGGTCTAATGAATCCACCAATGGTATTCATGTATTTGATGAATCAAATATTTTAGAAATATCTGAATTATTTTTTTGTGGTGTTTTTGGATGATATATTAGTGTATTAAAAGACAATGGATGACCATCAGGGGCACTTAGAAACATTGTTACAAATCTTGAGAGATCACTTTTTGTGTGCCAAATTATCAAAGTTTGACTTTTGGATATAAGAAGTACATTTCCTTGGCCATGTCATTTCTAAGAAAGGCATTTCTATTGATCTTGAGATGATATAAGCCATTATCTTGTGGAAACCAACAAAGAATGTCTTCGAGATATGATGTTTTCTTGGTCTAGACGGTTACTACCAATGATTTGTGTGTGATTTATCATGACTGGACTTTCCAATAAAAAATACGAAAAATAATAATGCTCCATTCCAATGGATAGAGGAATGTCAGAAATATTTTCAAGAACTAAATGACTGTCATACATTGGCACCAATCATGATTTTTCCAAAATTATTACAAGTGTATGTGGTGTATTGTGATGCTTCGGGATCAGGGTTGGGCTATGTTCTTATACAAGGAGACCATGTGGTTTCTTATGGTTCAAGGATGTTGAGGGTGCATGAGAAGAATTACCCAACACATGATTTGAATCTAGCTTCAGTCATCCATTCTTTGAAGACATGGTGACATTATCACTTTGGTGAGAAATTTACTATGCTCATGGACCACAAAAGCTAGTAACACATTTTCTCAAAACATGATTTGAATCTAAGGAAAATGAGATAGATGGAATAAATCCTAATTTTTGAATTTAACATGATTTACACACCATGGAAAGGAAATTCAGTGGAATATGAATTGAGAAGAAAGTCATATGATCATTTGGTGAAAAAATATTCAGATGATTGGTAGTTGATGTCAGTCCAAGTTGACATGCATGTGGAATGTAAAGACCAAGGTGATGTAGATGTTTTTTTTCATCTACATTTGTTACTGATTTGGTGAATATGGTAAAAAATTCACAAACATCTAATGTTAAATTTCTAGTTGTGAGTTCAAAAATCAATGGTGGGGAGGCAATTGAGGGATGAGAACTTGATGTGAGTTCAATTTTGTGTTTAAAGATCGTATGGTTTTACATATGGCCTATCAAGAACAAATCCTTCATGATTACCACCATTTGATATGGGATGTATATCCAGGTACATTGAAGATGTATAAGGCGCTAAAGGAACTATTTTAAGGGAATTGAATGAAAAGGAAGGTGTCTGTGTTCGTCTCGCAGTACATAACATGTCTGCAGGTTAAAGTAGAGCATTAGAGACCAGCGGTAATGTTTCAGTTCTACCTATCCCAATATGGAAATGGGAGCATATAAGAATGGATTTAGTTATAGGTCTTCCAAGAATGTTAAAGAAACATGATTCCATTTGGGTGACAATGGATTAGTTTACCAAGTTGGGCCATTTCATTCTAATTCATGAAACTCATACAGTAGAGGATCTGCCAAAAATCTATATACGAGAAGTGGTAAAGAGGTATGGAATACCAGTTTCAATAGTTTCAGATAGATATCTGAGGTTCACATCTCATTTTTGGAAATCCTTATAGTAATTCCTTGGGAATCAGTTGAATATGATCACAACTTATCATCCTCAAATGGATTGAAAATCTAAGCAGATGATACAAAAATTTGGAATACAAATTTTGATCTTGTGTAATGGATTTTTTTTATAATGGGAGGAGAATATACCCTTAGTGGAGTTATCAGACAATAAAAACTATCAGCCCTCGATACACATGGATCCGTTTGAAGCACTGTATGAGCATCCTTGTCGTTATCCACTATGTTGGGTGGAAACAGGTGAAACTTCACTAGTTGGGCCAACCCATGTCCAATAAAAAATAGGGAAGATATATTTGATTAGAAATAGGATGGATATGGATTAGAGTCATCAAAAATCATATGCAGATCACCGTCGAAGACCATTATCGTTCATTGTGGGTGATAATGTCTTCTTGAGAATATCTCCAAGGCTTTTACATCATTGTTTCAAAACGTAGGGAAATATATCTCCTAGATACATTGGACCTTTTGAGATAATAGAATGGATTAGAGAGGTGGAATATCAGTTGGCATTACCACCACATTTCAGTTCAGTGCATAATGTGTTCCATGTATTTTAGTCGAAAAGGTATCAGCCTGATCTTGACCATGTAATCATATGAGATCACGTTGACCTAGAGTCGGATACTTTATTGATAAATATCCCTGTGAAGATTTTTTATAAGAAAATAAAGTCTTGTGTGAAAAAAATCATTAGTATAGTGTGAGTTTTATGGATCATTGTCAGAATTTGGATGAGACTTGGGAACGTGAGAAAGAGATGAAAGAGAAATGGTCAAAACTCTTTTAGATCAGTGAGGGTTTTGTACTTTCCGATGATGGAAATACCATTGGTGGGGAGAATTTAGTACCCTCAGTTTCTGTCTTGTAACCCTTACTTGATTCTTTTTATGGTTATAAATTTTAATGGTGATATTTGGGAGATTTGGGAGAACTTTGGAAGAGTTTGTGGGGCTAAGTGAAGGTCATACGGGCAGCACACAGTTTTCCTAACCATGAACATTGTTCCTTTTGAGTTAATAGCTCTAGTATGGTTGGTGAATGGTTTGGGAGACCGTTCAAGGGTAATCCAAGTAGGTAGGGTCTACCACAAGGTTATCACATGATTTTCCTAACCGTGCAGTCAAACCGTGCGCAGAGTAATAATGAGGTCCTTAAAAATAGGATATCACTCATTTTTTTCCATAAATCCATTGTTTTCACCCAAAATGGACCTAACTAAGTATTTTTCTTCTCATAAGGCTAAATAAGGTTCTCCCATTTGTCTGAAGGTGATCCGAATTCTTCCCTTGGTGAATCGAATCCGGATTCTTGAGGTATGTGACCATTCTTCTTCGTTCTTAATCAGTTTATTAGATATACTAAGATATACTTATCCTTTTCTATTGGTTTATTAAATCTACACCTATTATTGGTAGATCTAGGTGTGTGGAATCAAAATATGATGATATTTTATCTTTATCTTTATAGGAGAATATTTCTAAGGCGGGTTCTTGGAGAATCGACCAGGTTTTCTTGTGCGTTCTTTGTTCGTTGGGTTTTTTTCCAAAACCTTTGAGGTATGAGGATTATTTCTCAACTCCACTTAGTAGAACTGATTGAAATGATTTAAAATATAATGTGTGTTCTTTAATTAATTGTTATTTGGTTTTTGAACACTTACTGTAGACCTTTATGAGTGACGGTTGTGAAATATGGAAAATTGTGTTTTTGAGTAAAGTGTTTTTGATCTTGGTTTTAAAATATGAATTTTAAAAAGGGGTTTTTTTCTGGATTATAGGAACATGAATTGTATTATATGTTTCAATAGAAGGGATGGTTTTATTGAAATGAAATGTTTCTTTGAAATTAGTTTTTCTTTGGTTTTTAATAAAATTATAGTTTTATTGAAGCGGTTTATTTTAGAAATGGAAATATTTTTCATAAATGGTGTTGGTGTGAGTTTATAATTAACATGCCCCTAACAAGGGACGAGTACCATTTTGGTACAAGGGACATGACCTTGGACTAGGGGTGTGTGTCATTGGGACACAAGGTGATTAGACGAGATAACTCTCATGAGTATGGTACTATCAAATTAATCATGCATGTGCGAGTGTGTTGTGAACTAAGGAATGGGTATGCCAAATGACAAGAATAATTGATGTTAAAGCTTTGATTAGTTATTTTTATGGAAAAAATAACTTTTTAGAAATTGGTTTCAGTTAGTTTTTTTCACTTTGTTACAAATAGTTTTTGAACTTGTTTATATTTGGGAAATTGTTTTTAGTAAACTCTTTTATATAAATGTGGACAACTTTTTTATCATAGTGGTGTGAATAGGGAAGTCATTGGGGGTAAACCTATTGAATTTTATAATCATACCGACTTCGATACTTTGGTGATTTTGCAGATGTTATCTTCCATGATAGAGGAAAGGGTAGAATTTCCCATGTTTTTAACACTACATCGTGATACAAGGGCTATTTGGTGATTGTGGCGCTTAGATCTTGTGGAGCATGGAGTGTTGTGGTCTCTTGGGAGTATTTAGTTGTTTTATCCACTTTTTTACATTGATACTTTTTTTCTTCCACTTATGTTAACTTGGATGTGGTCTTAAGATACATGAAATTATTTAGTTTTCTTTCTTTTGTTCATGCATCATTTAGTAAACGGTTTGGTTATGGTTTGTTGGTTTATTTGTTTCTTTCTTAAAGGGAAAATCATCCCCCACTTGTATTTGAAACCCTTTAGAATTTATTTCCAGCCTCTGGAATCTTTGGGAGTTGCTTAAGGACAAGTAATGACTCGTTTTTCTCTCAAGATAATGAGAATGAGAAGGTCATTACACATTCCATGAATAGCATAAACGAATCACATCAATTTGTGGAGGTGGTAGTCCACATTTCTAGAAATGATGTAATCATATTTACAAAAATGGAAAGTATAAAGAAATGTGTTACAAAATAACTATAGAATAATAAATAAATAATAAGTATCATATATATCATATATAAATATCGTGTCCATCATAAATTCCATCCATGAAAGGTTTGAAATGAAAAATGAATGATGTCATTTCATGAGGCGGTAGTTTTCCTTACACATAAATGGAAAGTTCATTACCCAATTAATGGAAGTGTGTGTAAGTGTTGGTAAAAACCTTTATAAAAAAATATTTTTATGTTGAGGATATTAGTGTTATTATATGATCATGTAATAATAATAATTTAACGATTCAAGAAAGACATAAAACTAAAGGGATTTAGGAAGAATGTTACCTTCTTTTTCGGGTAACTTCTTTCGGTTGGAACCAAAAGGCAACATTGGATATATTTATGTCAAATGGGATAATTATAGGATTAGTGGAGGGATATTAAGGAGCTATTTTGGAAACATTGGTTTAGCCAAAGTGGCTTTATATGTGTGAGGAATTGGGAGGGATGAGTACCTTTTTATAGTGAATTGGAAGTGGCATTCTTGTAAATACCAAAATGTATACATTATTCAGAGGTCTACCTTACATAATGTGAATAAAAAAATTAAAAAATAATGGATTAAATGGGAAATATGGTGATAAAAATCTCCACCACACAAAAATAAGTTTGTTTTTATAATTTTGTTCCTTAAATTTGATGATTTCCCCATTTTATCATTTCTGTTTTTGTTAAAGTAACTATATTGCTAACCAAAGTAATTTTACCATTAAGAATAAATTGAAGCAATATCTATGATGAAATATAGACCAAATTAAATATTAAATATTATATATAATTTAAAAATAGAAATATCATGTGTTTCGGAAATTAATTTTAATACAAACAAATGTAACACACAAAAACACTTCTTTAACCTAGACCGTGAAAACAATGTTTTTACTATCTACGAGACACTATGTTAATTAAAAATGATTAATTGATCCATTAATAGACCATATATAAAATTTATTGACACCTAAAAACCAATTTTAATAATATAGTATTTTTATTAATTTTAATTTATTTAATAAAACATCATTTATTGTAAAATAAAATTAATGTCAATTTTTACCTTATTTATTTAATTTTAATTTTAAAATATCAAAACAATATTTTAATTTATATTTATTAATCTATAAGATATTAAAAATAATAAATTACTCTAAAATAATAATTAAATATAATAAATCAATCAATTTACTTCACTTTTAATATTTATAGTATCATTTATTTTTGTTAATTATTAACTAAATAATCACTCTGTTGGAGTTTCTTTAGAATTTAATGTAACTAATTCATCTTAAAGAATTAATGATAAAAATTATGATAAAAATAACTCATTTATATTTGAAAAAGTTATATAAAACCGAAAATATGTTATTTTTCCATATCTCAATGTTTTATAAATGTTAAAGGAAAGAAAAGTTCTATTTTTTTTGTTTTCCATACTTAACTTATCATATAGGGAACTTTCATGAACATGTGTCCCAATAAATTATAAAATTAGAAACAATAAGTTATATGGTCAAAATATCATCATAAAATATATTTTTTACAAGTGTCTAGTTCATTTTGTCCCATAATTTTAATGTTTAGTCCATTGTTAAGCTTAATTTTACCTAAACTGCTATAATTAATTTTAATTACTTTTAATAATATTTTTAGAATAAAATAAAGTTTATCTCATTAGAATAAAAATAACATAATTATTAAAAAAAATTATTTCCATTTTTCAAAATTCAATTAAAAAAGTGTAAAAATCAAGTTTAATTATAATCCAACAAATGTGGTGAGAAAGCGAGTTTTTAAGTAAAAAAATTCAAAAGTTCAATAAGTCATTATATTTAATTTCAACATAAAAATTATTCCAAATAATTTCATGGGATTAATATTTTTATAATGGATATATTATTAATTTAATAACCAATTTAAAAAATAATTTAACATTAATAATTATTTAAATGGAAAGCAGTTTTGAACAAAAATGTCGTATTTTTCACTATTCATCAAAAAATATTCTTAGAAAAATAAAAAAAATTCACTATAATATAATTTTTACATTTAAAATTCAAAAATGATGTTTATTTTGAATAACAAAAATTTATAATATTTCCAAAATTTAGTTTTAAAATTGGTGCACTATTAAAAGGTGATAAAACTCAGTCTTGTGTGTAACACAAGATGACCTAGTGTTGCTTATAGAGTAAGATTAACATTGTGTTGTGTATAAAATGATATAGAAAAAATAAAGTTTATTCTAAAATTAAAATATTTTAATTTCTTAGGGTGTTTTATTCTCCTGACCTTAAATAAATTGCATCCTAGTAATTTGAACTTTATCTTAATAATCATGGGATTGATATTTGAAAATACTATTGTTGAAAGAACCACCTCATAAATAGGCTCAATAAAAAATTTATTAATAATATTTAAAATAAAATGTGAATTTAACAAAAAAACTGGATTTGTAATTGGATAACAATAGTGAAAACCTATACATGGAAGAGAAATCTAACTATCATGTTATGTTGGTGAGTGATATAGAACAGATTCAACAGAAAGTTGTAGACCACAAAACCGTAGTACAGAGGTGTGAATAAAGGCCATTGATATGTAACATAAATGAAGTATACGTGACATAGTTACCTTTATATAAACATCATATATCAATTTATTTATTACACTTTTCACACACTAAGAAGTGATAACATCGATCATGGACGTGTGGACAACAACCTCCCTGATGCAATGTGATTCCTTTCACATCACAAGAATTATATATTTAAGTATATATAACTAAATAAAATGGTATTTATGATATAATTATCATTATTTATAGATATAATGTTACTTAACTTCTTTCCAAAATAATCATTAAAAAATGGGAACATTACTCATGCGTATGTAAGACCTACCATCTATATGAATGCAACGTTGGTTCATTTTTCAAAACCATATTTCATAATTGATTTTAAAATTATAATTTATTTATAAAAAATATAAATATTCCATGATTATTATTTTTGATAATTTTATATAATGAACCCTTTGACCATAGTAGACCTACCAAAGTCTTTTTAACACATGAACTAAGTTCGGTCAAAACACCCAACATAAACTTAATTATTTATGTTTTTAGAAGATTAAAATAAGTTAAATAAAAGTAATGATAAACATGAAAAATTTTATTAATCTAGTAAATAATTTAAAAAAATAATTATTTAGGAATATAAAGACACACATAACAAGTGAGACTCAAGGTAAGGGATTTTTTCTCAATTTACAGTCTATCGAGGCTTATTTGTTGTTATGCACCAATTCAATTTTTTATGGTGTATATAATAAACATTATATCCTGAATCTATTTATTCTCATGATATTATAAGTTTCATTTAATTTTATTCCTTTATATAGATTATGATTCAACTATTTCAAAGTGGTATGGGACACTTTGGAATGTTTAATGATTATTTTCCTCAATAATGATTTAAAGATATTAAAATGGTTTTTACAACATCAAAAAACCATTTTATTACTTATCCTCTATCAGGGAATTATTGAGAAAACCATATTGTTTATTAAATGCATATATTTTATGGTAAGTCACATAGTTTATTATTTAGATATATTATTTTACATATGAGGGGTGCATTGGATTTTTTATATGATGGGTGGGGACCACTATAGCCCCTCGATACTTCAATAGATTTCATGGTGCAGACAACATAATATTTTATCAAAGGCCTTAACCATTTATTAAATTCTTTTCATGAACCCTTCACAATATTAGATTCTTGTCATGAATCCTTGACAGTATTGGATTTATGGAACAAATCCTCAATGATATGTTTTAGGTATCCATCATTATACATTCCATGATTATGTATTCAATTATTTTTATTCCATGTAATTTTTCAATTAGTTATAAAATAAAATAAACAACATAATACATCCTTATTTTCACACCTTGTTTGAAACTCTCATGATATATGCTTAGGATAAATTCCATTTTCTTTACAAACCATTATGAGGGATTTTAATAGATAAGGAAAATGAAAGACCTAGGTTAAAAATTTGATCAATAAAGGTATGTTTAAATAAAATAGATGAATTATTTATGTATTTAGGTTTTATTGAAAACTTTTTTTAAAATGATATATAGTGATTACCCTTATTTCATGGATTTCCATCGTATTAATTTTGAATATTATATTAATATGTTCTTAAAAATGGAAACCTATATGCTGGGTGAAAACCCATCATGCATGGTAAGGATTTAGGACACTGACCCGTGATAGAAAGATGATAAGGGTTTCAGGACAACCATTTACCAACACAATTTCCTAGTAAATATTTCATTGTTTTTAGTTAAATAATTTGATAAATAAAAATTAATGACAAAATCATTGTGTTACTTATGGGTCTAAATATTAATGTATTAACCAAATTGGATTTTCAGAATAGTTAGAGACCAACATTTAGACTTTTCACCTTTTTATAGTTCTTAAGATCCATTACAATCATATTTCAGTGCTTCAGGAATCAAAGTTAATTTTTGGATATCCATTTATTTAAGTAATGGAAAAATTGAAAATTGATTGAATCACATCCAAAAGATGAAATTGTGTTTGTATAAATATATCAAGTAAGTATATATCCTTATATAGTTGGTTAATAAAATAATTCCTCAACATTATGAAGAGTATCATAAAATAATAATGTTGTCCTAATACCTTAATTTTTGTCAAACTAATGGTTTCCTAAATCATAAAAGGTTTATGGATTTAAGGCCCTCATCTTTCCATTAATCATTCAATCATTTGTGATTTATGACCCTAACAACTGCCTATAAATATTTACACGTTTCCTCCAAGTATGTATCTATAATTTCCACAAATGTTTTCTTACTTAGAGACTTAGTTATATGTTATTCCATGTGAAATTTGTACATCCCATTCTCTCTTTTCTAGAGGATTTATTAAGAAACCTTATCATGATGTGGAGTTTCAAACGTAGAAAATATAAAACCATCTATCACCAAGATCATGTTTAAATTGTGAGTACACAATTAAATTATGGCGGGGAGAATGTAACACCCTAAAAATCTAAATTAGGAACATTGTATTCGATATCGTGTATGACACAAAACACCAAGTATGTAAGGGAATATCATATCCAAAGAATTTATAATATATTTACTATTTTAAATAAATTATTAATATTTTATATCTTACAATGCATGCAACACTGAGTTAAAATACATCACATGCAATAATGAGTTTCATAAATGGATTGTATTATAGGCAAGCCCGAGTTTTACCAAACACTAATATATTATTAAAATATTATTATTTAACATAAAAAGATAAAACCTAGCTACTAAATTAGAAGTTATGAATAGTATTAACTAAAATATAAAAATATATGATTTACAAAAAAACCATCATATAGTCAGGATTTGGTTAAAGGAAAAATTTTTCTTATGGATGATGATGGTTTTAAGTCAGTTCCATAAAGGAATACAAGATGTAGGAAGGAATATTACTATTTTAATCCAACTATGGTAACCAGATCTCATAGTGCCTTACCTGATTATGACTGGTATGGTGATTGTGATGATTCTTATGATTTTGATATTTGATCTTCTTTGGTTTCTTTTGGCACGAGGGAATGAATGCTTGTATGACCCCATCCATATCCTTTCTGTTTTATTACTTTTCCATTTTAATTAAAGGGACATTCCCTAACTTTTTTTAATAAATGAATATAAGAACTAATTGAGTATAAACAAAATATTTTTATAGAAAACTATTTTTTTGATCACAAATATATTTTGTCTTTATAAATTAAATTAATTGCAATTATATAGTGATATTAATTTAATATATATATTAAATATTCAATAATTGTTTTTTCATTTATCAAATATATTTGATAAGCATAATGTAATGAAAAACCCAATATTTCCTATAAAAACCTATATTTTTATAAAGTCACTTTTACCTATTTTAATGAAGAATATATTTAAAATATATATTTTTGAATTTTTAAAGATTATATATGTCAAAATAAAATTAATATATTAAATTATAACATAAAAATTAGTTTAGAGAGAATTTTTGGCATTTTCTGGTGAAGTTTCATTTTTAATGAATAGTAAAAAATACTGAATTTTAATTCAAAATTGCTTTTTCATATCATTTATTTATGAGGTTAGATTTTATTTTCACTTTTTTTTAAAGTTTAATAAGATCAATTTTATACACATTTATCCAATTTAGGTAATTAGAATCAATTTCACATTGAAATGAGATATAAAAACATCTCAAACCTTTGAATGTTTTTACTTCAAAAACCTGCATTGTCATCCTGTATGTGGGGTTAATTTTAAATTAATTTCTTCCACTTATGTGTATTTTATTTAAAAAAATATATTCCATATTTAAAATAAACATAATTTTTAATTTCTAATAATGTCAAATTATTTTTTGATAAAACATATTTGTGAATGTGATTAAAATTAATTATAATGATTATAAGAACAATTAGTTTAACAAGGGACTAAACATTAATATTAATGGTAAAAATGACCTATAAATTTGTCAAATAGATATTGGATGTCCATATTTATACCATATACTCTCTTTTTTCAACTTTATACCATTATTATATTCACTTTAAATGAAAAAACGTGTATGGAATTCTATTTTCCAAAATTTACAATAGTGTCACTCCTCCTCCACTATAAAAAGGAACTCAAGCGTCCCAATTTATCACACATACCAATCCACTTTGTATAAAACAATATTTTACCAAATATATCATAAAAATACCTCCACTCAACCAATATGACTCAAATATTTCATAAAACCATCAATGAAATTTCTTTGGTTCAAACCAAAAGGAGTTACCCAAAGAAGAGGTAATATCTTTCCCCAAACACTTTAGATTTATTTCCTTGACCCACCCCCAAAAATCTCCTAATTACATGAATATGTAATAAACAATTATCCTCAATATACTTGTATGTTTTTATATAGAGTTTTATACCTACACTTAAATACACTTCCATATAATGGGTAAGGAACTTACCATTTATGTGTAATGAGAACTACTACCTCATGAAACGACGTCGCTCATTATTACTTTTACACCATTCATGGTTGGGAATTATGATGAAAAAACAATATATATATTTAATATATATTATACATATTATATATTTATGTTTATTTATTTATTTTATAACACATATATTTATACTTTCCATTTTGTGTAAAAATGATAACATCATTTTTGAAAGTGTGGACTACAACCCCCTCAAAGCAATATGATTCATTCACACTATAAATGTAATGAATAAAGGATGGTTTAATAAAACATATGTGAAATATATGACACAAATATAATATTATAATTATAATATACATATATACCATTTACTTTTCATTCTTTTAATATAAAAAAGAAATGAAATTATCATTCATACATACGTACGAACTACCGTCTCCATGAATGGTGCATTTAATTTCTTATCTCTAAATATTATGGATTATTTTAAATAAATACATAAAAAATATATATAAAATTTAAATCATGGTTTAAATTTTTGAGATTATGAAATCATTATCTAATTAATATGAATAATAGGTAACAAGTCAAAACATAGTTGAGAAACTAGGCAGTTATCACCAAAAATAGAGAAAATAATGAAATACTAGTAACAAACGGGTAATAAGATATTATAATAAGATCATATATGATAACATAAATATTATTATTTTTATATTGTTAGTTATTAACATGTTTTAAACCACTATAAATTAGGTTAAAAACCCCACAAAAAAAGGAAGGATAAGGTGTAAGATTTCATCTCAGTTTTTTTACATTTTTGAGATAAATATAATATTCATGACTTACTTTTTTTGGGTGGTGTATATAATTACCATTTTTATATATTATATCATGAATTATTTTATCTTCATTTTATTTAAAACTTTCATTTAACTTTATTCCATCATAATGACTATTATTTAAAATGTTTCAAAGTGGTATGAGATACTTTGGAATGTTTAAAGATTATTTTCCTCAAGAATGTGTTTAATGATCAACTTTACAATCTCACATTATTTGGTAATTGTTAAATTTCTCTTAAAAAAAATAAATTTATTTAGGATAAATTTTATGTTATATTACATTTTTATTAAATATCAATATTATCATGAAATAAATAATATTGTTTCCTAAACCGTATACTATTTTACATATGGCGTTCAATTTGAATGTTTTTTGATTAAATGGGGAATTATTGATAAATACGTATATTTTATTTAATGTGAATATTTTATGAGGCACATTTTACATTTTTAAGTCAATTATTCAATATATGAAGAAATTTTTGGACATGTACAACATTGGTGGGGCACGATTAGAGATAGATCCTCAATGCATCGACAGTCTCATGAGATGAATTAGTTGGAAGAGTTAGAAGGGGTTTTAATTGATATGGTAAACCATCTTCTGAAATGTAGAACACCCAATTTCTAGTATACAAGCCTTTATTTATACATTTTACTTATATAAAGTATAAGGGTGAGGTTTTTGAGTGTGAGTAGAAGTTTTGAGAGTTTTTTGGGATTTTACTTAGCTGCACAGTTTGTGGAAACCAGGTAACACTTTTAGGAAAACGTGCACAATGCGTCTGGGGAAAAATAGAAGCTGCATGGGAAGCACATGGTTTGTCCAAACTATATGGATACCTAGTAGAAATTGTGTGATTTGAAAAGAGGATTTTGTTTTTTTAGGAAGTGGATTCGGCATGGTTGGAACATGGTTTGGAGACCATGAAAGTTGACCGTGTGAGGGTTTTCATTAAGGCAGTGGACAAAAAACAATTTATACATAGTTTACCTAATCATGCAACTAAACCATTCTTAGTAAGAAATAAATTCCTTAAAAATAGGATGTCACTCGTTTTTCCTTTTAAACCACTCATTTTTCATCCTATTTGGACTTAAATCAGTATTTTCTCTCTCAATGTTCAAGGAAGGTTCTCCCATAAAATAGGAAGTGATATGGTGCCATTCCTTGGTGTGTTGAAGATCTATTCATGTGGGTAGGAATCATTCTTCATCATTCTTGATGTTTTTTTAGATCTACTTCACCATCCCTCTCCATTTCTTATATATACACCAAAAGTGGGAATATATAAGGTTGAGGATGCCAAATATGTTTATATTTGTCTTGTTTTATGATTATTTAAGAGATCTATAGTTGGATCATAGAGTTTTCAACCTAGTTTTGTGACATTTTTCATGACATTTATCCTTTTTACCAAATTTATCTAGGTAGGTGGATTCACTATTGACTCCTCTTACTAGAACTACTTATATTAGTTTCAAATTAATTTAGTTTTTGAAATTGATTATTAAATTATGGTGAAAATCATGATATAAATCATTTTTAGTAAAGATTTCTGGTTTTTGGTAGAATTTAAGAATTTTGGTGATTTTTATACAAAGTGATTTGGTTTCTTGATTTTAAAATGTTGATTTTAATATACGGATAGGTTGGATTTTTTAAATGGATTATAGGTAATAGGTTTTCAAAAAAAAATGATTGTTTTATTGAAATGGCTTTTTCATGTTTGGATTGGCATGCATTTTGGGAATACTTTGTGTGTGGGTACATATTGCATTTACAAGGCTTGGTTGAAATATGACCTTGTGATTGGTTCCAAATATGTAATGGCACATGGGATATAATTACCTTGTAATGACTTTATAGATTGAAAAGAGACCACTCATGAGTATGTTACTGTCATAACGAACAATTCATGGTTGGTTGTGGAGATATGTGGAGTCAATTGGTAATTCCAAATGGAACTTGTGAAATGGTTTTAAAGCATCATTTGGTCATTTTATTTGAAAAATGGATTTTTATTAAAAAACTGGTTGATATGGAACTTGTTTATATATAGTTATAAAAAATTTTATAAATGGATTTTATATAAATGTTGCTAACTTTTCTATCCTAGTGGCGTGAGTAGGGAAGTCATTAAGGAAAACATACTAAGTTTTAGTACTCACCCCTTATTTGTCATTTTGGTTCTACTTTAGATGTCATCTACCAAGACATGAGAGAAGTTAAAGTATCATATATATTTATAACTACTTCAAGAAACATGGTCTCTTTAGTGAAGTTGGAGCATTGAGATTATGGATCTTGGAGTCTCGTGGTTTGCTTGAAGTTTTATTACTTTTCCTTTCACTGTTTACTTTGATATTGTTTTCTTCTACTGTGGTACTTGATTTTATTATGATTTTGATAAATGAAATGTTATGTTGTCTTTAATTATTATCATGAATCACATAGTATTTTTTGTTGTGGGTTATATAATTAATTATTTTATTATTATAGGTAAAATCGTCCCCCGCATGTATTGAAGCCCTTTGAAATTTATTTTCAGCATTTAGAATCATGGGGAAGACTCTTAAGGCCAAGTAATGTGTCACCGCCATCTCCATCCATTGAGAATGGGTCAAGATGTTACATAAAAGTTCTTGAAGGTAATGGTTCCATGTACCTAAAAAACATAGAGTCCAATAATTAAGTACTCCCTAATTTAGATTTAGTTATTATTTATCCATGATATTCTACATTGACATATCTTTGGAAGTGTTTTTTATTCAATTTATTGATTAAATTTACTGTGTTTTCAGTTTCTTACCTTGAAATAATGATATTTATTTGAATAGTTATATTAATGGTATGTGTTATCAATTATTTAACTTTCCATGTTGATTTATTCTCATTGATTGATTTTTTTCCACTTAACTTACCCTTATTGAGAATTTGAGCTCACCCTTATTATTTTTCCTTTTACAATGTTATGAAGAGAAATCCTTTGAGTGAGTTTCAGGGATACTGTTTATTTCATTTTATTATGTATAATGTTTGTATTTTTTATTTACTAATGTATTATGGGTATGATATATGTAATCTGGTATTCCAAAAATGCTAAATTTATTGGTCCTTGGGATATGATTCCTTATAATTATTCCAATGTAATAAAATAATGCACCAGTTATTGGGTAACATAGATATTATGTTAGAATATGATAAAATTGGCATGATTACATGGTATCAAATAACGAAGGATCAAAGAGTTTAGTAATCTTGGAAAACCAGATAGATACATGAGACTTGTATTACAAATGCATACAAAAATTACAACACAATTGTTTCTCTTTTGAGGATAATAACTTCATTATATATAGTGTATACTTTCATATATTTCTTTGTATACCTCTTGGATTCCTGAGAAAGGAAACATAATAAGGGTGAACTCAAATTCTTAGTATGGATAAAGTATGACAGAAGTAATAATGAATTAATGAGAATAATAATTATGGCATTGTAAATAACTAAACACACATACCATATAATCAAAAAACAGATAAGGAAGTTCATTAATAATATGTAAATGTAATAATTGGAAACAAATTCCATTCAAATAACTAGAAAATGAAAAATCAATATAGAAATGTAAGAAACTGAAACACATTCCATTTAATCAATGAACTTAGAATGAAATTAATCCGTAGATATAGTGATGAAAAATCTCATGGATAAATAATAAATAAATCAAAATGAAGGAAATTTTTAATTACTGTATGTTATGTCTAAGGCACATGAAAACCTCAACTATTAAGATCTATCCTCTAGACTGTTTAAAACTATGGGTAGAAACCCATATATTCTACTTGGAAACAAACTCGAAGGGGTTTTTTCAAACTAATTTCATCTCATGAGACTATAAATGCATCAATGAGTTTTTATTAACCAGTCCCCAACCTATAGGGTCTACTATAAACGGTCCCCAACTCATATCATTCATGTCTTAAACATACCCCATATCAAATAAACTATATGCCTTATCAAATATCCGAATTGAATAAAGGAAAAGGATTAATCAATATTCCCCTAAATAAAAAAATATATTTAAAACTAAAAACCATATAAAAAATGGTATACATTTAAGGAAATAATCATATCCATAAAAAATTATATGGATATTTAATAGAAATTCAATGTTAAATAATAATAGGAAATTGAATATTTTAATGGGACTAAAAGGAATCAAGGAAGTGGATGTGAATACTATACTTGGAGAAATCAATTATAAACCGTCTAAAATAAGAATAAGGAGGATATCAATACAACATATCCTAAGTGGAGTAAAAATAAAGGATTATTTTCATTGATGAATAAAAATACTATAAAAATATCATTTAAAAAATAATTGATGAAATATCCTTTTGTTTTTAATTTTTTTAAAAACATTTTCTTTGAAAATAAATTTTGGAAAAATTTTGTTTTAATATTTACCTTTTATACATGAAAAGAAATATTCAATGAAATAATGGTGGGTAAATCTGTACATGTCGTACGAGGTAAAAAGAACATTCCTTTTGCATAGTAAAAAGATGAGAAAAAAATGCCTTGTTCAGAAAGTGACACAAAAATTTATTTGAAAACATAGGTAAAAGAAAAATGGTAAAAATTCCTTTAATAAATTATTTTTTAAAGTTTAAAAAAATTTTTAAAACATTTTTATAAAATAGGGTTTTTAGAATAAAATAGGTTCTTCTGCTAATGAAAGAATGAAGTCAGGTTTTATTAAAAACATTTTATAGAACATTTTGAGTACCAAAGTGTGAAAAAATGGTACTAATACATTAAAAAGGTAATTAATAACCATAAAAGATGAAAATGAAATGGATTATGGAATAATGGTTATATAATTTACTCAAATGGAAATACCATTGAAAAATCATAAAATTATTCATAAGGAAAACAATCATTAATCATTCCAAAGTGTCCCATACCAATTTGAAACATTTTAAATCATAATCCTAATGAATAAATAAAATTAAATGATTTTTTTTAAATAAAATGTATTTAAAATAATTAATTATATAATATATCATAATGGTCATTAGATACCCCACAAAAAAAGAAGTAAGTGGTGAATATGACATTTATCTCACAGATGTAAAAAGTGAGATGAAAATCCCATACCTTAAGTCCGAATTATCCCATGTGTCATTATATTCCAAAATAATAAACATAAGTTAATTATATAATTTATTAATAACCCTATTTCATGTTTAACAATTAAGTTTTCATTTGGTTTTTTGACCAAATTTGGTTTATGTATCAAAAAAACATTTGTTGGTCAACTATGGTCAAATAGGTAATTATATAACATATAAATAATAATAATAATTATATAATTATCATTTTTATACATAAAATATACTTTTAAAAGCAATAATTAAATATGGATATGAAAAATTAACTGACATTACAATCATGAAGATGGAAGGCCATACTTACACATGAGTAACATTCATATTTTTCAATGATCATTGTGGAATGAAGGTAAGTAACTTTAATCTTTAAAAAATGATAATTATTTAATAAATACCATATTTTTAATTTTATAAACTTATGTATATAAATATTGTGACGTAAAAGGAATCACATCAGGTCGAGGAGGTGGAAGTCCAGACGTCCACAAACGATGTTATCACTTTTTAAGTGTGTGAAAGGGTAATAAAAAAAATAATATATATTATATTTAAAGTAAATATATTATGTAATTAATATAATATAGATGTTTTTTATTTCTCTTATGTTTAATCAAAAATTACCTTTATACATTCTACATGAGGAGTTATCGAATCACATCACGATTAGTAGGTGGTAGTCCGCACTTCCATAAACGATGTTATCCTATTTACACAAAATGGAAAGAATAGAGTTAGGTTCTACATAAAAATTACATAAGAATAAAGAAATTATCAAAATCATATATATCATATATAAATAGAGTTTCCACTATAATTCCTACTATGAAATGTAGTAATGGAAGAATGAACAATCATCGTTTCGTGAGGCGGTCGTGCATCGTACACATAAATGGTAAGATCATTACCCATTAAATAGAAGTGTGTGAAATTATAGATCTAAAACATAACTTAATAAAATATCAAAATATTTTTTATAATATTGTTTTAATTTATCATGGAATAAGGAGAGTTGAGGGGGTGGATAATGGAAATAAAACTAAAGATCTCCAGGAAATATGTTACCTCCTCTTTGGGTAACTCCTTTTCGTTTGCACCAAATGGATTCGATTAAAGGAATTATGAACAAGGTGATTCTTATTGGTGGAATATAGGGATTTTTAGAATCTATTTGGGCATATATTGTTTGAGTCAAAGTGTATTGAGAGGTGTGAGGAAGTTGGATTTTGAAGTTTCTTTTTAAAGTGGAGGAGTGACAGTCTTGTAAATTTTTGAAAATGGAATTACAACCACGTTTTCACTTATTAAATTGTATCCAATAATGGTAAAAAGTATATAAAATAAATTATAGGGATTAAATGGTTCCATACAATAAATTTTTGGACAAGTTTTATGTCATTTGGCCCTTAATTTTATGGTTTAGTCGCTTGTTAAGCTAGTTTTTCTCTTAATCAATGTAATTTATTTTAATCACATTCACTAATATTTTTGGTCAAAAACTAATATGATTTTTATAAATTATAAATAGTTATTATTAAAAATATTAGATCCATTTTTATAAATTCTAATAATATATATATTGTATCTTAATTTAAATTTAATCCTGCAGACGAGACGACAATGCAGGTTTATAATTTAAGAACGTTGAAAAGTTTGAGACGTTTTTATATCCAATTTCAATAGGAAATTGATTATAAAGATATGAATTTGATTAATTAATATAATATTGATCTAAATAATCATGAAAACTAATAATAAATAATTTAACCTAATAAATAAATTAGATGAAAAGCAGTTTTGAATTAAAATTCAGTATTTTCACTATTCATTAAAAATGAAATATCATTAAAAAATACCAAAAATTCACCCTAAGAGAATTTTTATGTTCCCATTTAAAACATGAAGTGCATTTTTAAATAAAAATCTATAAAAGTTAAAAAATAGGATTTAAAATAGGTTTTCTATTAAAAGGCAGTAAAAGATCCTTTAAAAAATATAGATTTTTATGCGAAATATTGGGATTTTTCTTATATAATTCTTATCAAATATATTGGATGAATGTAAAACTATTTTATTGAATATGTAATATATATTATCTCAATATCACTCACTAATTTTAATTAATTTTATTTGTTAGGATAAAATAGATTTGTGAGAAAACAATAGGTTTCTATAGAAATATTTTTTTATATTCTATTCATTCTTATATTCATTTATAATTCATTTGTAACCAATTAATTTATTTTATATTTTTTTAAAATATATAATTTTATATGTTACTTAATCCTATTCATAACTTCTAATTTAACATTTATGTTATATCTTATTATATTAAATAATAACATTTTAATAATATATTATCGTTTAGTAAAACTCATTCTTGCGTGTAACACAAGACATTAAAGAAATTCATTATTGCATGTGATGTATGCAAACTCAATGCTGCATGCTTTGAAAGTAGAAAAATATATTTAATTTATTTATAATATTAAATATATTATAAATTCTTGGGATATTATATTCCTTTATGTGGTTAGTGTTATGTGTCATAAATGCTATTGAATACAAGTTACTCATTTAGAATTTTTGGGGTGCAACATTCTCTCCACCTTAATTAAATTGCAACTTCAAAATTGAATGTAGATCTTGGTGAGAGATTGTTTACTATTTTCTATATTTTAAATCCTAAATCATGATAAGGATTCATAATATATCCTCTACAAAAGAGAGAATGAGTGGTACAATGGTAACATACAATAACATATAACTAGGTATCTTAGTTTGAGAACATTAGTGGAAAGTAGAGATACATACCTAGATGAAAATAATAAATATATATGGGGAGTGATTGTGGTCATAAATAACCTAAAAGTTAATAATAAATATAAAATTTTGGTCCTATAATCCACAAATATGTGATGATTTAAAATACCATCGGTTACACAAAAATTAAGGTATTAGTATAATGTTTTGGTTTTATGACAGTATTCCTAATTTTAAGGAATTATTTTATCAATGAAGAATACAAATTTACTTGATAGGTTTCAATTTAAAAATTAATGATTACATTTTTTTATTATTCTTCGATAAAATTCTAATTGATCCCTTACTCTTTGAAATGAATATCCTAGAATGAACCCCCTTTTTTAGGAACAAAATTTTCATTTAGAGGATTGTAAAACAAGTCATTATATTTGTATTCAACTATTCTCCAATACTAGTATGGTTCAATAATTAGTCTCTAAAACTAAAATTAACACTACCGGTTCATCATTACCATCTATTCATTAAATTATTTAAGTATAAATAATGTAATATTAACTAGGACATTGTGTGGGTTAGTGGCTGGTGTGAAACCCATATCGTCCTTCGTTGATGGGTTAAAGAACCTTGGGCTTTCTGGACATGAATAGTTATAAGGCCCCAGCCTTAAACCTTACTTAATCTTGAATTATTACAAGATTACACATTGAGGATCTTTTCGGGTTTAGATTTTTAGAGAATTAGATCATAAAACTTGCATTACATTCCACATATAAACAAAGTGGTTACATAAAGATAGTATTCTTCTTTCCCATCAATGGAAACATATTTAAAATAAAACATGGATTCTTTCTTGACACTTCCTTGACACTATCATCATATCATGTACCTTTCCCTTGACCTATGAAAAACATTTCAAAAAAACTTGGAATGAGCGTAAAAAGCTCAGTAAGGGATATAAAAATATGGAAAGGAAACATGGGTACATATATACATAATAATGAAATCATACTTTACCCATAAAACATAAGCACTTTAACATACCTCATCAAATCATGAATAAATCATAGAAATCATAAGACATAAAGGTAACTTGAGGCATTCATAACATTCTTACGTAGGGAGTAACCCTCTTGGTTACGTTTGAAATACCCATTAAAGTATATTCCCTAAATCTCTTCGGAGAAACCTTAATGTTTCACTCCTTCATGTTACCCAATGCATTGGAGAGCTATATCGGGCTCACCCGCCCTCAGTTTATCACGGAACCACCCGTCTTGATAATAATGCCCAAGAACCTCAACATAATCGTATCACATAAAACATACATAAAGAAAACATAACATTTCCACATTTCAATCACAAGATATCAATACAAAACATTGATATAAAAACATTATGAAAACCATTTTCAATACCAAAATAAAAGAAAAGTAAAACATGGTATTTATTTTTCTTTTAAAAAAAGTATGGCTTGTAGAGGAAGCTGAAACTCAAATAATGGTCACGGCAGTGGAGAAGTCGTTGTCGCCACGTACGTATGACAAAAACATTCCCTTTTTTCATTTAGTAAATGCTTCATATAAAAATATTTCTTTTAAATAAACGTAAAAGTCAAAGGGGTTTATACACCGTATAAAAGAAGGTTGTGTATAAAACAAAATATGCCTCAATGAAAGGAGATTGAGACGAAGTCTCGTACCTCGGGTCCGACTTGAGTCGATCGTTATTTAATGTCCTGAATAATAAACTTGAGTTAATTTCTACTTGCTTAAGAACCTTTTTCACGTTCATTATTCCTTTTATATCACTTATTACCATGTCATGAACACTATGTAATTATTTTAGTTAATAACGGTCGTTTTAACGATCATTGGTACTTGAGTCAAAATATGCTCTTTATAATTACAATTTGTTCATTTATCCATTATATCCAGAATGGTATTCATGATGTAGATATCATATATGTCATATATATCCAGTACATTCATGCATTTATAATATTACATAATCATTTAGAGGTAAGAAATGAAATGTTCCGTTAATGGAGACGGTAAGCCGTACATACGCATGAACGCTACTTTCATTTCTATTTCGTATTTTATAGAAATGAATCATAACTATATAAAGGTATATTATAATTCCAGTATAATATCATATATAATATCATAACTCCATCCTTTATACGTCCCACATATAGTATTTAACGAATCAAATCACTTTGAGGGGGAGGTAGTCCGCACTTCCTTAAATGAAGATATCGCGTTTACCCATAATGGAAACCATAAAGGTATGCCCAAAATGAAAAATACAGAAGCTTAAGGGAAACATAAACATATTATATATATCATATATAAATATAGTGTCATCTTAATGGCCACCTTTGAAGGTGTTAAAATAATGTTGAACAATCATCGTTTCGGGAGGCATAAATTCACCATCCACGAAAACAGTATGTTCTTTAACCATTAGATGTAGGTGTGTGTGAGTGTAGCTAGAATACTTCTTATAACAACATCCTAGTATATTGAAGATACTGGATTTGTTACAAAAGAAATGAATAAAAAGAGTTTATGGGGTTGGAGAAGCAAAATAAAACAAAAGGACTCAAGTGAAGACATTACCTTAAAATCGGGTAACTCCCATTGGTTTGAGCTCAAAGGCTTCCTTGGGAATCCTTATGCCCAAAGTGAGGCTTCAAGGAGTAATATAGGGATGTGTAGAGACAAAATAGGAAGGGTTTGTCCAAGACAAAGGCTTTGGGAGTGTGGGTAAGGAGGTAGAGGTAGGGGCCTTTTATAAGAGGAGAAGAGGGGCACTCTTGGAAAGTAAAGAAATGTTACATTATTTTAAAATGAGTTTCTGATTCAAGAGGTCCCACATTGATTTAATTAGAGGGTAAGGTGATATGGGTTCTAAATACACCCATAAAATAGGTTTTGGACATGTGTAGTTCATAGATTTTACATTATCATTTCATTTTATTTAAATTCTTTATTAATGAGGTAATCGCTGCATCATCATGATGTCATAAATAATTTAATTTATTTAAAGTATAAAAATTATAAATAAAATACTATGATGTATAAAATCTTTTTATCTTTCCAATTACTATTTATAATCAAAAATCTTACTTGTATAACCCCATTTAAAAATTGTTTTAGTAAAACATCTCATGTTTGTGTCATTTTTACTTTAACATTAAATAAAAAAATTATTTATGTCATTTCCCAACCAAACTGGCCCCATGGGGTCCCCAAGTTGACCCATGGATTGTCTTGGTCGGCCATGACACATCCAATGAGGGTAGGACATGTGTCAAGCTCATCTCATTTAATTAAAACATTATTTTTACCTTAAACTACACTAACTACCACTAATCGCGATTAAGAACGTAAACGTTACTTTTCACCAAAAAATTATTTTAATCTCATTGAACCACATTTTACTTATTAATGACAACCATGTATGTTGGATTTTTTTAAAAACAGATCATAGAAGTGGCAAAGTTTCATTTAAACGAAAAATCAGTTTCTTTAACTACCACTTAGTGGTTTCACTATTCATCAAAAATTGAAGTTTTTCAGAAAGATACCAAAACTTCACCCTAAGATATATTTGATATTCCGAATTCAAAAATGATGTCTATTTTACAAAATTCAAAACATGTAAGTTGCATTAATTAATTTAATAACTAATTCCCGCTGTCATGGCAAATTGCGTGTTTTTATGAAACAATAAGTATCAAAAGATTGCCACTAGTTTAAGTCCAATTTCAAAGTGAAATTGATTCCAATGACCACCATTGGATAAAATGGTAAAAATATATTATAATTTCACTTCAAAACCAATTCAAAAGATATTCTAATCATATAAATAAATTATATTAAAAAGTGGTTTTGAATTAAAATACAACATTTTTCACTATTCATTAAAAAATGAACTTTATCGGAACAATACCAAAAATTCACACAAAGTATATTTTGATGTCCCAATCATAAATAATAAGTTTATTTTGACAAACATAGCTTATAAAATTGTCAAAAGATATATTTAAAAATGGTTTTCCATCAAAAGGCAGTAAAACAATCTTTTAAGAATATTAGTGTATTCTATGCTTAAGATTGTATTTATTTTTCATTTTAAGCCTCTAAAACACTACTTAATCATTAATAGACATAGATAAAAATATCTATTATTCATTACTTACATGGGAGGTTACATACTTCCCCCTTTAGAAAATTGCGTCCCCACAATTTATTTACTTATCAAATAAATGGGGGTACTTATCCCTCATTGCATTTTCAGATTCCCATGTTGCCTCTTCCATCATGTAGTTTTTTCACAAAACCTTTACCTGATTAATCACCTTATTCCGTAACACTTGCTCCCTGTGGTCAAGAATCTGGACCGGTTGTTCCTCATAAGATAGGGTCTCTTCCAGCTGAACTACCTCTGGACTCAAAACATGAAATGGATCTGGCATGTACTTTCTCAGCATCGAAACATGAAAAACATTGTGTACCTGAGATAAAATCAGAGGTAAAGCCACTCGGTAAGCAACTGATCCAACTCTCTCTAGAATTTCATATCGTCCAATTAACCTTGGACTCAGCTTTCCTTTCTTACCAAATCACATCACACTTTTCCATGGTGATACTTTGAGAAAAATATGATCACCTACCAAAAAAGAGAGATCCTTCCTCCTGTTGTCCGCATAACTCTTCTGCCCACTCTGAGCTGTTCTCATGTGTTTCTGTATCAGCTGAACTTTTTCTACCAACTCTTCTACAAATTTTGGTCCCATCAAATTCCTTTCACCCACTTCATCCCAGAAAGCTGGAGTTCGACACTGCTTCCCATATAATACCTGAAATGGTGCCATCTGTATACTAGAATGAAAACTGTTATTATATGAAAATTCAACCAAAGAAAGATGTTGGTCCCAACTTCCCTGATAATCCATCGAACAAGCTCATAGCATATCCTCCAAGGTCTGAATTGCTCGTTCTGACTGCCCATCTGATTGAGGATGAAAAGCTGTACTAAAATTTAATTCAGTACCCAACGACTTCTGAAGGCCTTTCCAAAAGTTAGAAGTGAACCTGAGATCACGGTCAGATACAATGGAGAGAGGAACTCCATGTAACCTGACTATCTCTTTAAGATACAATCGGGAAAGGTGGTCTAGGGAAAAAGTATCTCATATAGCAAGGAAATGAGCAGATTTAGTCAAGCGATCAACAATAACCCAGATTGCATTATTACCTCGAGATGTCTTCGGTAATCCCACAACAAAGTCCATGGATATATTCTCCCATTTCCACTCTGGCACTGGTAAAGGCTGAAGCATCCCTTTCTGTAACTGCCACTCTGCTTTAACCGGTTGACATGTCAAACACTTCACAGTAAAATCAACAATATCTCTTTTCATTCCATCCCACCAGTAATACTCCCGCAGATCTATGTACATCTTAGTACTTCCAGGATGAACTGAAAACGGAGAACTATGAGCTTCACATAACAACTCTCTCTTCAACTGTGAATCACAAGGCACACACAATCTCTTCCCAAATCTCAAAACACAATCATTATCAATGTTGAATTCAGGCAACATACCTTTCTGAACCAGCTCTACCTTTTTCTGCAACTCACTATCTTGCTTCTGTGCTTGCTTGATTCTATCTGATAGAGATGATCTCACTGATAACTGAAACCAAATAGAAGAACATCCTGCGCCAAAAACTTTTATGCCAACATTCATCAAATCCTTAACCAAGGGACCATGTTCCAAACGCAACATTGTTAATGAAGCATTACTTTTTCGACTCAAAGCATCAACCACTTTATTTGCTTTTCCCGGATGGTAGTGAATTGTACAATCATAATACTTGATTAATTCCAGCCATATCCTCTGTCTCATGTTTAACTCTTTATGAGTAAATATATACTTTAAACTTTTGTGATCAGTATATATTTCACACTTTACTCCATACAAATGATGCCTCCAAATTTTTAAAGCGAAAACAACAGCAGCTAATTCCAAATCATTTGTAGGATAATTTACCTCATGAGTTTTCAACTGTCGTGAAGCATAAGCAATTACCTGATCATTCTGCATTAGGACGCAACCAAGTCCTTTCAATGAAGCATCACTGTAGATAACAAACTCACCATTCCTGGAAGGTAGTGCCAAAACTGGAGCTTTCACCAATCTTCTTTTCAATTCCAGAAAACAATCATCACATTCTTTTTTCTAGATAAACTTAACACCCTTCTGAGTTAGCTTAGTCATTAGACTAGATAACTGGGAAAACTTTCTAACAAACCTTCTGTAATAGCCTTCCAAACCAAGGAAGCTATGAATCTCTATTACATTTGTGGGTCTTGGCCAGTCTTCCACAACTTTTGTTTTTGTAGGATCAACAGTTATCCCATCTTTAGAAACAATGTGACCAAGGAAAGAAATTTGTTGCAACCAAAACTCACACTTGCTGAATTTCCCATACAATTTCTTTTCTTTTAAGTTTTGAAAGATAACCCTTAAATGTCTTTCATGCTCCTCTTTACTTTTAGAAAACACCAAAATATCATCAATGAAAACCGCCACAAACTTATCCAAGAACTCATGGAAAATTATATTCATTAAGTCCATGAATATAGCAGGTGCATTGGTTAGCCCAAAAGGCATTACTACAAATTCATAATGGCCATATCTTGTACGAAACACAATCTTTGGAATGTCTACTTCCTTTACCTTCAGCTGATGGTACCCCAATCTCAAGTCAATCTTTGAAAAATACTGAGCTCCCTGGAGCTGATCAAACAAATCATCAATATAAGGAAAATGATATTTTTTCTTAACAATGATGTTATTCAAGGCTCTATAATCAATGCAAAGTCTCATTGAACCATCTTTCTTTTTAACAAATAAAACAGGAGAACCCCATGGTGATGTGCTAGGTCGAATGAAACCTTTCTCTAATAAATCTTGCAATTGATCCTTCAACTCTAAAAGTTCAATTTGAGCCATTCAATAAGGGGGTTTTGAAATTGGCTTAGCATTAGGAACTAAGTCAACAGTAAATTCAACTTCCCGATCTGGTATTATTCCAGGAAACTCATCAGAAAAAACATCAGGATACTCATTTACCACTAGCACATCATTAATCTGAACAGTTCCTTTATTTTCAAAGATGTGTGCAAGGTAACATTCATTTCCATATTTTACAAGTTTCTCGGCCCCTTGATAAGTTATCAACAGTAAGGGTTCATTCTTGTACACAAACTGAAAGTCTTTCAGAAAAGAAACCTCTTTAGCTCTACAGTCAATCTTAGCATGGTAAATAGAGAGCCAATCCATACCCAGGATAACATCAAACTCTACTAGAGGTAGAATAATAAGGTTTGCAAGTAGGTTCTTTCCACATATAAGGATAGGAAGATTCTTATAAATTCTTTTTGCCTCAACATTTCCCCCAGGTGTTTTTACCAAAAGTCCAGGAGTCATTTCTTGAGATGGTATTCCCATTTTACTAGAAAAGTTTTCAGAGATGAAAGAATGTGTAGACCCCGAATCAAAAAACACACTGGCATAATCTGAAAAAACAAACAAAGTACCTGATACAACTTCATTTGATGGCCCGAAATCTGATGAAGTAGTTACAAAGGATTTCACCACCCCTTTATTCTTGTAGTCTAACTGCTTCCCATCACTCAAGCTCTTTTTCAGACACTCGTTTGCATAGTGACCCATCTCATTGCACTTATAACATTTCAATAACTGTAAGTCAAATTTGGTCTTACCTTCACCTTGATCCTTTTCAGTGAAATCACGAGCCTTATGTCCCATCTTACCACATCGGTAGCACTTTCCAGAATTCAGAAGACATTCCCCATCATGCCTTTTGCCACAATTATCACAAATTGGAAACTTAGTTTTATTACCATCAGACTTTTTTGAAGAATTATTCCCTTTCTACTACCACCTTGGTCTCTTCTTC
Source organism: Viscum album (assembly GCA_963277665.1). Lineage (NCBI taxonomy): Eukaryota > Viridiplantae > Streptophyta > Magnoliopsida > Santalales > Viscaceae > Viscum > Viscum album. The sequence continues at coordinate 442,067,797 of OY728158.1, forward strand.
TGCTGGTTGTTATATAACACTTAATCATCGGCAAACTCCATTTCCACCTTCTCAGCACATCGAACAAGCTTTTCATAACTTTTAAACTCACAATAAGCTAATTCCCTTCGATATTTTGTCTTTAATCCTGAGTAAAAATGGTTGATTTTACTATTAAGGTCTCGGATAAAATTTGGATCATACCTTGCCAATCGAGTGAAAATTTCTTCATAGGTAGCCACTGAGTCTTCCTCTTGCCTCAATTCCAAGAATTGCTTTTCCATCCTATGTCGAACAGCCTTAGGAAAATACTTCTCAAGAAACATACCTTTGAATTCATCCCAGTCAAGAGCATCAATATCATTGGCGTCCCTGATATTTTTAACCATAGACCACCACTGATCTGCCTCACCCTCCAAACGGTAAATAGCAAGACAAACCTTTTGATTGTCTGAACACCCCATGACATCGAAAATCTTCTCCAGTGCTTTAATCCACCCTTCAGCTAACACATGGTCAGATGATCCTCTGAATGATGGGGGATGTTTCCTCATGAAATGTTCCACCACTGACATGCTCCTCTGCGGCTGATCTGGCTGATCTTGTGCATGGATACCACCACCATTTATCACTTGAGTCAACTGCGCCATTACTGCAATAAACTGTTCAGTTCCAATTCTGACCATCTCAGGATGCTAATTCGGAAGGTTATTTCCTTCTATATGCCTTCCTAGAACTGCTTCCCTGTTTCCACTATGGAAAACCATTCTGAACAAACATGTCTTAGATGAAGTAACATGGTAATCTTCAAATACTATATCACTTCAATTTGACCATAAAAAAAATATATTTTTGGAAAATCATTTAATAGAATTCTAACTCCTAAAGTTATCTAAACCGACCTCTGATACCAACTATAAGGCCCTAGCCTTAAACCTTACTTAATCTTGAATTATTACAAGATTACACATTGAGGATCTTTTTGGGTTTAGAGTTTTAGAGAATTAGATCATAAAAAACTTGCATTACATTCCACATATAAACAAACTAGTTACATAAAGATAGTATTCTTCTTTCCCATCAATGGAAACATATTTAAAATAAAACATGGATTCTTTCTTGACACTTCCTTGACACTATCATCATATCATGTACCTTTCCCTTGACCTGTGAAAAACATTTCAAAAAAACATGGGATGAGCATAAAAAGCTCAGTAAGGGATATAAAAATATGGAAAGGAAACATGGGTACATATATACATAATAATGAAATCATACTTTACCCATAAAACATAAGCACATTAAAATACCTCATCAAATCATGAATAAATCATAGAAATCATAAGACATAAAGGTAACTTGAGGCATTCATAACATTCTTACGTAGGGAGTAACCCTCTTGGTTACATTTGGAATACCCATCACAGTATATTCCCTAAATCTCTTCGGAGAAACCTTAATGTTTCACTCCTTCACATTACCCAATGTATTAGAGAGCCATATCAGGCTCACCCACCCTTAGTTTATCACATAACCACCCATCTTCATAATAATGCCCAAGAACCTCAACATAATCGTATCACATAAAACATACATAAAGGAACCATAAAATTTCCACATTTCAATCACAAGATATCAATAAAACACATTGATATAAAAACATTATGAAAACCATTTTCAATACCAAAATAAAATAAAAGTAAAGCATGGTATTTATTTTTCTTTTAAAAAATGTATGGCTTGTAGAGGAAGCCAAAACTCAAATAATGGTCACGGCGGCGGAGAAGTCGTTGTCGCCACGTACGTACGACAAAAACATTCCCTTTTGTCATTTAATAAATGCTTCGTATAAAAAGATTTATTTTGAATAAACATAAAAGTCAAAGGGGTTTATACACCATATAAAAGAAGGTTGTGTATAAAACAAAATATGTCTCAATGAAAGGAGATTGAGACGAAGTCCCATACCTCGGGTCCGACTTGACTCGATCGTTCTTTAATGTCCTGAATAATAAACTTGAGTTAATTTCTACTTTCTTAAGAACCTTTTTCAAGTTCATTATTCCTTTTATATCACTTATTACCATGTCATGAACACTATGTAATTATTTTAGTTAATAACGGTCGTTTTAACGATCATTGGTACTTGAGTCAAAATATGCTCTTTATAATTACAAGTTGTTCATGTATACATTATATCCAGAATGGTATTAATTATGTAGATATCATATATGTCATATATATCCAGTACATTCATGCATTTATAATATTACATAATCATTTAGAGGTAAGAAATGAAATGCACCGTTCATGGAGACGGTAAGCCGTACGTACGCATGAACGCTACTTTCATTTCTATTTCGTATTTTATAGAACTGAATCATAACGATATAAAGGTATATTATAATTCCAGTATAATATCATATATAATATCAAAAATCCATCCTTTATATGTCCCACATATGGTATTTAACAAATAAAATCACTTTGAGGGGGCGGTAGTCCGCACTTCCTTAAATGAAGATATCGCGTTTACCCATAATGGAAACCATAAAGGTATGCCCAAAATGAAAAATACAGAAGCTTAAGGGAAACATAAACATATTATATATATCATATATAAATATTGTGTCATCTTAATGGCCACCTTTGAAGGTGTTAAAATAATGTTGAACAATCATCGTTTCGGGAGGCATAAATTCACCATCCACTGAAACAGTATGTTCTTTAACCATTAGATGTAGGTGTGTGTAAGTGTATCTAGAATACTTCTTATAACAAAATCCTAGTATATTGAAGATACTGTAGTTGTTACAAAAGAAATGAATAAAAAGAGTTTAGGGGGTTGGAGAAGCAAAATAAAACAAAAGGACTCAAGTGAAGACATTACCTTAAAATCGGGTAACTCCCTTTGGTGTGAGCTCAAAGGCTTCCTTGGGAAGACTTATTCCCAAAGTGAGGCTTCAAGGAGTAATAGAGGGATGTGGAGAGACAAAATGGGCAGGGGTTGGCCGAGCCAAAGGCTTTGGGAGTGTGGGTAAGGAGGTAGAGGTGGGGGCCTTTTATAAGAGGAGAGGAGGGGCACTCTTGGAAAGTAAAGAAATGTTACATTATTTTAAAATGAGTTTCGGATTCAAAAGGTCCCACATTGATATAATTTGAGGGTAATGTGATAAGGGTTCTAAATCCACCCATAAAATAGGTTTTGGACATGTGTAGTTCATAGATTTTACATTATAGTTTCATTTTATTTAAATCCATTATTAATGAGGTAATCGTTGCATCATCATGATGTCATAAATAATTAAATTTATTTAAAGTCTAAAAATTATAAAACAAATACTATGATGTTGGAAATCTTTTTATATTTCCAATTACTATTTATAATAAAAAATATGACTTGTATAACCCCCTGTAAAAATTGTTTTAGTAAAACATCTCATGTTTGTGTCATTTTTACTTTAACATTAAATAAAAAAATTATTTATGTCATTTCCCAAGAAAAGTGGCTCCATGGGGTCCCCAAGTTGACCCATGGATTGTCTTGGTCGGACATGACACATCTAATGAGGGTAGGACATGTTTAAATCTCATCCCATATTATTAAAACATTATTTTTATCTTAAACTACACTAATTACCACTAATCGCGATTAAGAACTTAAAAGTTACTATTCACCAAAAAATTATTTTAATCTCATTGAACCACATTTTACTTCTTAATGATAACTAAGTATGTCAGATTTTTGAAAATCAAATCACAGTAGTGGCAAAGTTTCATTTAAATGAAAAATCAGTTTCTTTAACTACCACTTAGTGGTTTCACTATTCATCAAAAATTGAAGTTTTTCAGAAAGATACCAAAACATCACCCTAAGCTATATTTGATATTATGAATTCAAAAATGATTTCTATTTTACAAAATTCAAAACATGTAAGTTGCATTAATTAATTTAATAACTAATTCCCGCTGTCATGACAAATAGCGTGTTTTTATGAAACAATAAGTATCAAAAGATTGACACTAGTTTAAGTCCAATTTCAAAGTGAAATTGATTCCAATGACCACCATTGGATAAAATGGTAAAAATATATTCTAATTTCACTTCAAAACCAATTCAAAAGATATTATAATCATATAAATAAATTAGATTAAAAAGAGGTTTTGAATTAAAATACAACATTTTTCACTATTCATTAAAAAATGAACTTTATCGGAAAAATACCAAAAATTCACACAAAGTATATTTTGATGTCCCAATCATAAATAATAAGTTTATTTTGACAAACATTGGTTATAAAATTTTCAAAAGATAAATTTAAAAAGGGTTTTCCATCAAAAGGCAGTAAAACAATCTTTTAAGAATATTAGTGTATTCAATGCTTAAGATTGTATTTATTTTCATTTTAAGCCTCTAAAACACTATCTTAATCATTAATAGACATAGATAAAAATATCTATTATTCATTACTTACTTGGGATGTTACACTAGTTGTAAAATGACATACAAGTTGTACTTTTTAAAAACCATATTAATATAATTTACAAAATAAATATGATGGACCTCATTGATATTTAATCATTGAAAATGCTAAAATTTTAAATTCAACCCTAATACGTATATACTTCATCCATTTATTTATGCATAGGTCCTTCCTTGCTCTAGGGTTTATCCATAATATCATTTATAAGATTTCAAAATCATTAAAACTTATATTTAATATAAAACCCCTTAGATTTAACATAGGTTATTCATTTTCATTACCTATTCAAATCCTCCATAATGGTTTGTAATAAAAATGTTAATAATCCTAATAATATGCTCTGGGAGTGTCAGAATAGGTGCACAATAAGGCTCGTTGTCTTGTAACAGGTTACACTGAGTTAGGTTGATGCACGTTCTTGGTGTTATTACCCCTAGGTACATCTTCTAGAACCAAATCCACTGATAGTATCGAGATGTGGATTTATTTCATTGAATACCCACATAATATTTAACTTAGTAAAATTCTAGGATGTTCTTATATACTTATCATAAAATTACACCATAGGGTTATGTTATCAAATATTTGTTTTCCAAAATATAGTTCCTAAGTTTTCTACTAAACATTATCCGATACAAACTATAGTGACCTGACTCCATATAAGCTGGATCTGGTGTCTACTACCATTACATTGGAATGATTTCAAGAAATAAAATTCCAAAGGATCGAAGAGTTTAGCAGTCTTGGTAAATGAGACACATAAATTAGTGTTGTATTAAAAATGAATAAAATAATTACAACATAATGTTTTTTTATTATTCGAGGATAATAACATTATTACATCTATAATATCCTTTCATATATTTCTTAGTAAACTTCATAGATTTCTAGGGATGGAAACATAATAAGGGTGAGCTCAAATTCTCAGTAAGGGTAAGGTATAACAGAAGCAATAATGAATCAATGAGAAAAATAATTATAGAAAGTTAAACAAATAAACACACATACAATATAACCAAAAAACTGAGAATGAAGTGCTTAAATAATATGGATAGGTAATAATTGGAAACACATGACATTAAAACAACTAGATAAGGAAAAATAAATATGGAAAGGTAAAAAAATATAACAAATTCCATTTAATCAATGAGCTGAGAAAGAAATGAATCCATAGATATGTCGATGAAAAATATCAAGGATAAATAATAACTGAATCAAAATTAAAGAAATTATTAGTTATATGATGTCATGTGTAAGGCACATGAAACCCTATTCTATCAAGATCTATCCTATGGAATATTTAAAACTATGGGTAGAAACCCATATATTCTCATTGGAAAAAAATATAAGGGGTTTTCACCAAATAATTTCATCTCATTATATTATCAATGCATTGAGTGAATTTCATTAACTGGTCCCCAACCCATAGGTATTACCTTAAATGGTCCCCAACACATGTCTTTCATGTGCCAAGAATTCCTCATATCAAATAAAAAATACGCCTTATCAAATATCCATATTGATGAAAGGATATATATTCATCAATATTTTCTCAAATAATATAATAAAATTCAATGTAAAAAACGTATGAAAAATGTTATAAGATTTAGTTAATAATCAATCCATGAAAAATGATATTAATATTTATTGGAAATTCAATGTCAAATAATCATAAAAAAATGAATATTTTAAGGGTACTAAAAAGAATCAAGGAAGGGAATATGAATTGTATCATTGACCAAATAAATTATAAACCATCCATAGGAAGAATACGTAGAGTATCATCTCAAAATATCCCAAGTGGAGAAAGATAAATTATTTTTGTTTTTGGTGAGTAGAAATACTATAAAATGATCTTTTAAAAAAATTCTTGAGAAAAATAACCTTTTGTTTCGAAAAACCTTTTAAAAAAATTTCTTTGGAAATAGATTTTGATAAAATTTTCTATAAAAAGTATCATTTTAAAAAATAAATGGAATATTCAAAGAAATGATAGAGGGTAAATCTATACATGCTGTAATAGGTAAAAACAACATTCCCTTTGCTTGGTATAAATGTTAGAAAAATGACTTGTTTTGAAAGAGACAATAAGTTTCCTTTAGAAACATTGCTAAAAGACAAAAATGGAATTTTTTTAATAAAATTTTTAGAAAGGTTAAAACACTTTTTTTAAAGATTTTTTGAAAACAAGGTTTTTAGAATAACATAGGTTCTCTGACAAAAAAGATAATAAAGTTGGGTTTTTTTAAAAACATTTTCTAAAACATTTTGAGTACCAAAGAGTAGAATAATAGTACAAGTAATTAAAAACAATCATTAATAACCAGGGGAGAGTAAAATTAAATGGATCATGTAATAATGATTATATAATTTCCGTGAATTGAAATACCTTTCAATGATAAATAAAATTATTCTTTAGGAAAATAATCTGTAAACATTCCAAAATTTTCTTATACTGATTTGAAACATTTTAAATCATTATCCTCATGAAGGAATAACATTAAATTAAATTTTTAAATACCATGAAGATAAAATAATTAGCGATATAATATATCAAAATGGGTAGTAGATACACCACACAAAAGATGTAAGTGTTGTATATGACATTTCACTCCCAAATGTAAAAAGTGAGATGAAAATCCCTTACCTTGAGTATGAATGGTCTCATGGGTCATTATATTTTTGAAAAATGAACTTATGTAAATTATATACTTAATTAATAACCATTTTTAATGTTTATCAATACTTTTATTTCACTTTTTACCTTATTGTATACAACTACTTAAACAATTAATTTTACATTGGGAGTTTTGACTAAATTCAGTTTATGTGTCAAAAACCACTTTGGTAGGTAAACTATATTGAAATGGGTTATTATTTAACATATATAGAGTAATAATAATTAAATAATTATAATACATATACTTAAATTTTAATTTTAAAACTAATCATTAAATATGCTTATGAAAAATGAACCAAGGATACAATCATCAAGAAAGGGAATAATGAAAGGGATAGAACATTTTGAATGAAATATGGATCAACTTCAATCCAAAATCTAATAGAAACACATTGTCTTCTTCCTTAAATTTTTTATTGAGAATAATAATATTATGAAACGATTTATTTCTTTCCTTGTATAAAATGTATCTTTCATATGAATTATTTGTCATCTCTTTTATCCCTTGAGAAAAATTCTTTCTTTTACAATAGAAAATATATTCACATTACATGTTTTAATAGACCAAAAAGATTTGTGTTATAACTCAACCAGAAGGTGACAAGACTTTCCATAGACTCTCTAAATGGTGAAATTACCATTAGGGGTTTGAATGCAGTCTTATAGGCATAAAGTGCATCATCTAATCTCAAAATCCAATCCTTTTATTTGGGTTCACAATTCCTCCCTAATTTTTTAGATTTATATGTTTGAAAATTCATCGATTCTATTTTTTTGAGGGTGGAAGGGAATAGAAACACTATAAAAAACTCCATATTTCTTCAAAATATATTCCCATTTCCTATTAAAAAAAGTGGGAACCTTGATTAGTAATCAAAATAATTTTAAATAAAAATCTTGAAAACAAATTTCCTTTCACACACTTGGGAATAGTTTTGGCATCACCAGCTCTCACGGTAAAAGCCTCTACAGACTTGGAGACATAATAAACAACAAAAAATATGTAAATATATAAAAAAAAAATTGGAAAATTCCCTATGGAATTTATAACACATAAATCAAAAACATAAAAAAAGAGGCTATTGTGGAATCTCATCCCTTTTGGAAATGTTTCCCTAGAATTGAAAATTTTTAATGGTTATAGAAAAATAAAAAGAATATCTAGATATAGTGGGCTTACAAAAACATGAATCACGTAATTTTTTTATTTCATTGTAGACCAAAGTTTATTTTATATATCACAATGTCTAAATAATTCACAAGATTAGAAAACCACGGTATTTCACTCTGATAAGAATAAAACTCATCACCAGTAATGTATTCTTTAGTTGTTGGATTGATTTGAATATTCCCATTTAAAACAGATGGTTTTATACCCAAATAATCATAAAAACGTTTGTGACTTATTTTTTTATCCTTTATTTACACATTAATATCCTATAATAGTAATTTACATATCCAAAGTATTGGTTTCTAATCATGTTTCTTTGCCAAAATATGATTGTACAATGGTATGTGAAAATAATACCCTTGGATTCCAGTAGATAACATTAAAATTTATCCAAAGCAAAGATAATATAAATATGTTCCTTTTAAGTTATTATGTAGTTTTATTGGGTATTATCTAAAGTTCTAGATGACTAGTAAATCACATGATATTTATTTTCAAACCTTTACTTCAACACTACCTCAAAAGAAAAGTAAGATACATCGGTCGTGATTTCAAAGGGAAAGTCCCATTTGAATTGTTGAACAAAGGGAGGGGTTCTCATTTGTTAGTTCAACTCTCTAAATTACTTGGTATAATTCTCATTAAAGTCATATGGTGTATCTTTTTAGAGTAATCTAGATAACAGAGATACAACCATACTAAAATTAATTATGAATATCGTATAAAAACTAGAAAGACAAAGGAGAGATCTCACATTTCCCACTATTTTTTGGTATGGAAAGGAAAAAATGACATAAACTTTGTATTTATCAAGTTAAATTCCATATAGAGACAAAACATGACCAAGTAAAATCAACTAACCCACCATGAAATGGAATTTTTCTTAATTTTAAAAAATATTCCTATCAATAAGTGTTTCAAGAACTTGATCTTGAAATTTCAAAAAACATTCAAATGAAAAGACATAAATAAGGAAGGCATCTTTAAAAAATTCCATTAATGATTCTAAATATTTAGAGAAAATTATCATCATACACCACTGAAAAGTATATGAGTATTATAGAAACTGAAGGGCATCCTCATATATTAAAAGGTTATAAAGGGGCATGTGAAATTGGTTTTATATTGATCATCTGGTACAATGTGAATTTTTGAAACAACTAGAGAATCTATAAATAAAATAATAGTGGGTTTTCCCAACTAGTATTTAAAGGAATTGATCATAAAATGGTAATGAGATATGGTATTTACTTGTAAAAAAATTGATGTTCCTGTAATAAATGAAAATTATCTATTTATTAGGAATCCTAATAGGGACAAGATTAGCATATTAAATCCTTGATATTTTAAAGTATGATTTTTTGGGGAACAACTTCAACAAGACTGACCAATTTACTATAATAGATGTGTAAAATAGTGCATGTATCCAATAATTTTGGGACTTCTATCATGAAAAACTCTAAAAGTGTTGGGTTTAAACTCCTTTGAAATTATCACACTATTTTAGCATCTTCCTACAAAAAAATTCTATGCATGAAAACTAAGGTATTAATTCCAGTTAAATTAGATAGATTAAATCCTATGGATTTATTTTGGATTTTGAGGACTCATAACATTTTTTTATCTTGGAACCTTGAAAAATATTTTAAAATGATGAATGGTAATTGTTTATTCTCACAACAAAAATCATATTTGAATTTCTCAAGAAGTGGTTTCAACTCTAACTCGTGTGGGGTAGTTTTTATTTATCAAAGGACACATCTCACTTATGTTATTGTTTGGTGATGTACTAGTTTTTAATGGACACTCCTCATTTTGATCAATTTCCATTTTATTAGGATTTATTTCAAGTGGAAAACTGGAATCTTTTCCAGGGAGACCACTACCATGATTGAGGGTTTCCACAATGACATTTTCATAAATTCTGAGATCCACAGACTCTTGTGAAAAAGTTTCATTATTCCAAGACACATTAAAATATCCCTTTCCACTCTATTATTGGTCATATTCAGTAATAAAAAAATTACATCTTTTAAAATAGTAGTTGTTTTTTCATCATAAAAAAATCAATAAAACTATTTGTGGAAAAATAATCAATCGTGATAACTTGGGGGATAAATGATCATCAAATAGGTGTTACATGGATTTAAAAATATTAAAATGAACAACATATCCTATAAAGTGTAGTGAATGGGTTTCTTTGGGAGCATTGATGATTTCTTTTTAAGATTTCAAAAATGTTCTCCCTAGAAGATGTAGTTCATGGGTACTAAAATATTTATCTTCTATACTTAATAAATAGAATTACATAGGTGAAATCATATCTCTCACATGAATGAGAAGATAAAATATAACTATAGTTGATAGGGTAGTACATTAGTTGACATGTTTAATGATAATTTCATAGGGTTTAAATGCTAAAACCTGAATATATGAGTAAAAAATATGGAATGGCAGTGATTTAAGATCCCAAATCAATCATGACATCCTTGAATTCACATTTTTCAATGGTGAGTGGAATTTTAAAGGTTCTTGGGTCTTTTAATCTGATAGGAAAATATGTTTTATTCATGGAAAAATAATTCTTCCCTATGTTAACCTTTTTACATCCTTTGAATATCCTATCGTGGGATATATATCGTTCAAAAACTTATCACACCTTCGATTTTTGTTTCACAACATTAAAAAATGTTTGTTGACATCATCGTTCTAGATTATTTCCAAAACCTATTTATCCATATATTTTTCAGAAATTGACTTCATCGGTGGTTCACTTTTATGACATGGTAGTGGTGTCTTGAATGTTTCTAGGCTATTCTGATCATTTATTTTAGAAACATAAGGACTAGATATCCTATTCCAATCCTTCTTTGTTCATTTAAAAAAATTATCCTCTTCACTTTGTGTTTCTATTCAATGAAAATTCATAATTTCCTTTATTTTCATCACTGGTTATATTCTCATTAACAATTTCTATAAAAGGTTTGAATATCTCTATTTTAGTGTTATTAAATATTTTTTCACTCCTTAGTTAAATGACACTCACAATTTGTATCCCTTTATCTCGCAAATTCAGTTGAGGCTATTAAGGTAGACCTCGACTCATTTTAATTTTATTGAAACTAATATCCAAGTTAGGTTGATGTATTTGAGTCATCAAGGTATTTAATAGGTTCTATTATTGTTTTCATGCTTCTTGTTGTTTCCTCATTTCTTTTTCATGGGTTTTTTCTAACATTTGAGTGGGAGGAGAAGGATGAAATTTTCTTCCAGAATGAGAATTGTATTTATCATTGAAAAATATTGGTTTAGAATTACTTGATTTTCCTTGAATGAATATTCTAGGTTTTCTGAATGTCAAAATATTTCATTAGAGTGGTTGTTCCAGACCTGATTTAAATTTTTTTGGTTTGGAATAGTCTTTTTTGGCTTGATTGAGAGGGTTTTCAAGTTAAAACAACATTATAATTTCAAAATCTATTTCTTTTTTGGGAATTAGTTAATAAAATGTTCATTAGAAGAAAAACAATTCCACAATGGACATTCATTTGACAACTTGATTCAGGTTTGGGTGGTGTTGGTAGGTTGTTAGAATACATAATTGACCTCACCATGGTGGTAAGATAATTTTTTTTATTGAAAATCATGTTCTTTTAAAAACACATAGTGGGAAATTCTTGGGTAGATTTAACATGAGGAAAGCCTCTTATTCAAAATTGTTGAGCATTTTGGGCCATGTCTCTAATCAATGTCACAGAAGAAGCTGGTGTTTTTTTTCAACTAAGGCCCCTCCAACTATAGAAACTATAATGCTTTTATCATTAAGAATCAATCCTTCCTAAAAATAATCAATCAAGAGCTAGTCAATAATTTTATATCGGGGGAAACATAAAAAGAGTCTTTTTAGTTGTTCTTAATACTCATGAAATATTTCACCATGAGTTTTTGTAATTCAAAAAATCTCTTTTCAAATGGAAGTAGTTCTAGAATAAAGGAAATGTATTTCAATGAAAATTTATACAATTAATTCCAATATATAATAAAATTTTAATGTTAATTGAGATTAATTCTTTGGAAACTCCAAAATAAAAATGATATTACCTCAATTTCATTTGATTTTAATTCCTTGAGGTTTTATTTTTACACAAAGATAATTGAATTTTTGAAGGTGTTTATGTTGATGTTAACCTGGAAACCCATTAATTTTTAGAAGATGGTGAATGTAACCAAATTTAATTTCAATTTTAGCAGGTGCATCTAGATATTCAAAAGGATTTTATTGATTTTCATCACTAGATGAATCGAATAATTTCAAGGCTCTATTTTCATCCATTATAATATTAATTTTGACCATGTTCCATATAATTTTTTCATTAGAAGATTAAAAACCTTGGATAGAGGTAATTCTTAGTAGCTCTAACCCTAGAGTGAAATATTCAATGAATTTCATAATCCAAGGGTAATAAGTTCGGGTCATAATTTCAGATCATGGGAAAAATATAGTTTTCAAAATCAACTCATGAAACATCCCCGGAAATGGTTCTGGTTTAGGTATGATTTTTTTTAAAAACCTCAATCAGGTAATTTAAACCTAGATAAATACAATATAGTTGTCTCTAGATTGTCTCTTGACGAGGTTTCAATTTGGTTTAAAAAATATCTCTTTTGTTTTTTTTCAAGATGAAAAATTTGGGGATTGATTAAAAGTTATAATATAGAAAATAAATATATACTAAAGAAAAATAATAGTCAGGATAAAGAAATAAAATTAGCTTGCAATAAAAGATGTTTGAAATATGAATCAAAATAGTAGTTGTGGACAAGCTTGAACCTCTCCGACACTTTCTTCTTCATTATTTAAAAAATATTACCCAATTGAACATCTCAATTCCCACCCATGAACCGCCAGCTAAGCTCCCCATTTTTCATGTATATCATATAAAGACCTTAAAATAAATATTTTTTCTCCTATAGAAGTGATTAAATTACATAAAGACCTAAAATAAATCAAACTTAATTAAAAACACCATTCTCAATGGCAATACCTCAATGATGAAATTTAAATACTGAAGTCAATTATTTTACTTTATAGTTTGAACAATAATCTAAGAAAAATTAGTTGAAAATATAATAAGGAATGGAAACATTCAAATTAATGAAAAAATATAATTTTAAGAGAAATTCAAATGAGATCACACAAGAATTTCGCAACTCATAAGATAATTTTCATCTATTATCATCGTCCACAAAAACTTATTGCTTATCCTCACATCACTTGAGAAACCCCGATATTCTCCATTCAAGAATGAATGCACGTAATCTTAATCAAGATCTCCATTTGAACCTTAACCTTTACCTCTCAAGCCAAAAACCATTAGAATTAAGAGAAGATGCAAATATAAAGATAACAAGGGTTAGAAATATTCTGTCCCATTTTTGTCCATCCAATATTGGATCAGTTTTCTCCCTCTTCCATACTGAATATGCATTTGGCCTCTTCTATATAGATGTTATAAATTAAGTCCTATATCTACCCTATATTGTTTCTGATATTATGGACATGAGGTGAAATTTTTTGGAATTAATTACTAAATACAACTATTTCTTATGGAGGGACCCTTTATCTTCCTCAAGTTTTACTCTTTTAAAGACTAAATCAATGAATGAATATTTCCTTGAAACACATAATAAACGTTATTATTTTTTCCATTTCCCTCTCTATTTGAATAAACTGATTTGGAAATATGTATCCAGAGTTACATATCACTAAATAAGGTGAGGTTCATCATATCTCTTGAAAAGTTTTACACAATGAATGATTTATTTAGGCCTATATAAGGTCGAATAAATGATTCCCCAATTGAAAAATATATATCCCTGAAACATATAATGCCTCATAAAATTATGAAATTTGGATCTACATGAAAAAATTTATGCTCAAATACATAATTTATTGAAAAGAGTTAAAATAAAAAAATTGTGAAATTTTCAAATTTAAGCAGAAAAAATACCTAAAATTCAAAAATAATGATATTGAACTTAAATTGTTATATTAGTGGCATTTAAATCATTGAAATAAACCTAAAAATAGTGGAAATATTATATCTATTTTGGTCTCTAGATATTTTATGGAACAAATGTTAAAAATAATGGATTTTTAGAAAAATTAGAAAGGAGAAAAGTTAAGGTTCACATTTAGTTTAACCATACGGTAACCTCACGGTATGCCTCTGTGAGGTTCTAGTGGAATTTTACAAGGTTTTTTCATGGTTATTAAAACCATGTGACATGCCTAGTGAACCATGCATGGGTTTAGTGGTTTTTTAGGGGTGTCACATAGTATAATCATGGTTTTACGAAATAGTACGACCCCCAGTGAAAACCGTACAACCCCATATAGAATAGATAGTAGGTGAACATGATAAAAAAACATGATTAATTTAACCTTGCAGTCTTCCCTAAGATATTGTTCAACCCCCTTATAAACTATTAAAAAGTGGAATTTTACTATTTTACCTTAGTATGTTAAATACTAATCATCCCTAATCACTTATTGGACCAGCCTAAACCTTAATTAGCACTTTGGATCTATCTCCACTTAGATTCATGGTGGAAATAAGTTGTTCTTTACTAATCACATCGATTTATGATGTGTTTTTGATCCTGTCTCCCATCATATTTATTGACATACACTAGATCTATAATCATCATATCTTATTTGAACCCAATTGAGATGAGTTTTAGGATCTAATTATTTTTTTATGGAGGATTGATGTTGCTTCCTATGGATCTAGGACCATGAGCACCCTCTCTACTCTTCCCCAATCTCTGTTTTTGAGAGTGATTTATGATACCTCCCTTTTAAGGTATGTGTTTTAGTATAATGGGTTTATTCTATGAATTGATTATAATTATTGTAAAATTTATTAGGTTTATTAATTTAATTTACATGTTTTTTTTGTTTTCAAGGGATATCTTGGAATGATAAATGTTCATAAAGGTGTTTTACTTTAAAAACATGTTTTTTACAACTAAGTGTCTGATCAAATGCTTGAATGATGGATTTGATTTAGAAATGGGTTTTCAAAAACCAAATATGATTATATGGGATTTGAAAATGTTTTATAAAATGTTATTATGTTTTTGAAAAGTATTTTGATAATCATGAAAAAGTGGGAACCTTGTGTGCATTGGGAAATAGACATGGGTGGCCCTAATGTGTGTGGGACCACTAGGGGATTCTTTAAGGATATTGATGGAATGGAGAAAACATTGATATCGGGTAGTATGAACAAATATTTTTATAAGATCTTTTATGTATAGTATGTATTACCGTAGTCTAGGGCCCAATACAAACTGATTTTTCATTTACAGTTTATTTATCCCATGTTGGATTTTGTTAGGGATTTTTTCTCACACATTTTCACATGAGGTTATAGCACATGGATTATCATGATGAATTATGTAATGGATATGTACTAACATGGTTACCTTCAGGTGTATGAATATGAATTTCTATTTTATGAATCAAACTTTTTATATCCATAGATTTGTGGATAAGAATATATTATATGAAACCCCAAGGAAGATGATTTACAAATGGGTTTGCATTTATAAAAATTCCTTATAAAATTGTTTCTATTGTAAAATATAGAACTGATTCATTCTTGATATTAGTACTAATATAGATTCTTTGTTGGTATCCAACTGGTCTTTGTGATCACATCCTATTTTTTTCCTTTTGGAGGATGTTGATGTTATTTTGTAGGATCCATGTAAAGGGAATGGAGTATTGTAGATTTTTGGATTCTCTTATTGTCACAATCTTCATTCCAAGATGGTTTGGAGGTTACAGTTGGTCACATGAATACTTTCTGGTCATGAATGATTCTTTCATTTCTGTTTTAGCCTATTTGGATTTATTTTTTTTATCTTGGATATATCTTTTTATTATTCATTTTAATCTTGTTGTATGTCTTTTTTTATATTCAAGACTTGTTTCCATTATAATGTTTTACCTCAGAACTATGATGGTCTAGATTGTGTGTCTTTTCTAGTTGACCTAGGTTGATTGGTTATAGACTGGTATTAGATGAATTCTTAGACTGAATTATTTTAACACCACCTAAGTGTGGTTCTGTGTCATGGGTAGACAAGAGTTAGGACCTTGGGAATTCATGTAGTAATTTTAGGAGCATTTATGTCCAGACCACTTTCATGTATGAACTCGAGTTTCTATGGGGATTCAAATAATATTTATGATGTTTAAGACTAAGAGTTTTAGGTTATATGATTGAACTATATCAAGAGTTTATTTAAATAGAAATTTTCATTCTTAAATCATTTTTTTGTTTTTATAATTCATATTTACTTTAAATTATTACTGTATTAAAGCATACATATGAATTTTTTAATATGGTCATAATATTATGAAGTATTCTCTAAATCTATTTAGTTATTATATTATTCTTAATAGAACATTCATATGAGAAGATATCTTCCAAATATTATAGGGGAATAACCAATACATGATCTATTGAAAAATACTCCCATGGAACCTTATTTGGTTGAAGAAATATCAATACAATTTAGACTCCAAGTCAGGTGGGATTTAGGAACCTTGGACATGTGGTTGATCATTACTCTGAATTTACTAAGCAACATCCATCAATATTCTATGGTGATAATGGACCCTATGAATATGATAAGTTTTATGAGGAATATTAGGTGGGTTTTCCATGTGTATGCTAAAAGGAATATGAAGGAGATGGGGGGACTCTATCATCCAAGCTAAGTTACACTAGGGCGTCACCTAGACAGCATTAAATAAACAATTCAATCAATATTTTTACTAAGATACATTATGTTTGGTGAATACTGGGGAGTTTCTAAATGTGGAACATGGGTAACATACTATTCTTGAGAATTCCACCCATTTTACTAAGCTCGCACATTAGACACTGAAGCTAGTCACCAATGAATACGTGAAGGCTTGAAGGTTTGAGTTGGGATTAATGACATATATACAATCAATGTTTATTATCCTGAACCTTATAACCTTCATGGAGGTAGTTTAAAAATAATATTTTTTTGATGCATAGATATCTGTAAATAAAGTTTTGGGTGGAACTTTTATTGGTTCAGTTGTTATCAAGGGTCTATCTTCTAGGTAGAAAATTAAGTGAAGGGTTGGTCAATTATCTTTGGGACTAGTTCAAGGTTCTTCATCAGGAGATTTGTATTTTTTTTACTATTAGTGTGTATTGAATGTTCATTCATAGCCTAACTATACATTTGATCCTAGTATTTACCATCATAGTTTACAGTATGGTAACCTAATGTTTTTTTGTGAAAGGATACCTTAAGGATAGTAATGATAGATCCTCTCTCAATAAGGGTTCTCAAATATATATTGATTCTTACAAGTGTGGTGGGTCAAATACTTAGGCCAATGGGGTGTTTTTGTAGCTAATAATGGATGGATTTATGTGATGGACTTTGAGCTAGAGGAATATGAAGCAGGTCTAGCTACTATTAGATGTACGATGTCTATTTTGTCTTCTATAGGCTATATTTGTTTGATATTGGAGATACCGATTTCTTATATCTTGAACGTTAATTGAAAAGTTGGGATTAAATTCAAAAAATAATCTATTTTTTTATCTTTCCATGACTTTGGGAAGGAGGTTCGAACATGGTTTCAAATGCCTCGTGTGTGGGGTGATGATATCCAACTTCAAGGTGATATGGGACCTCTTTGTTCTCGATATAAACATATTAAAACAAACTCATGGAATGTATGGGATTATCATTGTTAAGGCCTATATTGACCATTTTTATCCTCCTATTTAGTGTTTATCATCTAATGGGGCCACTCATGTATTTTTAGGTGAGTGAGAATCTATATAGGGAGGGGTGGGACATATTGTTTTTTATTCTAGGGTAATCTTGTGATAGTTGTTAGAGATGTTTATTGATGTCATTGATTGATGTTTCGGTAGTAAACTTCCTATGGTGGTGTGTGTATGCCTTTAGTTATTTCAAAATTATATTTACTTTTTATCACCACTATTAAAGATTGAGTATACTCTTGACCTTCTTCCTACTAAGATTCCCATTTTAGGGATTCTTATCCAACAACACCTGCTAAGTTGGTGAAATAGAAATTCTAGCTTAATGATTCAGAGAAAAATGGATTAATTCTCCTAAGAATGTCATCATGGGCTTCTCTTGTATTATTTTCTAAGAATTAATATAGGAGTATTAAACATTAGGGTGATTATATATTGTTAAATAGGGTGACCACTAAGTACAAATATCATATTCCCATGATTTATGTTCTTTTCTACTAGCTTAGAGGGTCATGTTGGCTTTCAAATATTTTCATTTGGTCAGGGTCACTCTAGTTGAGTTTCTGAGAAGATGATATACCTAAGACTACATTTAAGAGTTGGTATGATAAATTGATGTGTTTTGTTATTCCATTAAGTATAACTAATTATTCTATGGTATTTATGGATTTGATTGACCAAATCTATCAACATTTCATTGAATCACTTGTTTCTATGGTCATGGATGATATTTCGTTGTACTCTAAGTTAGAGAAAAAGAATATAGAAAATTTAAATATCATTTTTTGAACCATGAATGAACATAATTTTCAGGGTATTCTTTTCAAATGTTAGTTTTGGATCAGAGAAGTGAAATTTATTGGGAATTTAATATTTTATTGGGTAATCTTAGTGGATACTGAAAATATAAAGACTGTTATGTTCCAAGAGCATCCCATAAATCTTTTGAGATCCATATAATCTTATGTTTTTTGGTTACTATAGAAGTTTTTTAGGATTTATCTATGATCCCATATTCAATGAATAATTTAAGTGTGAAAAGTTTGAATGGAATGAAAAATAGAATAGTTCTTTTAAGGAATTAATGGTGGGGTTTACATCATCACTGATTTTTATTCATCCAAACTTTGTTTTGGGTTATGAGGTTTTATACAATTATTTTTGTATAGGGTTGGGAAGTGTATTAATGTAAGGAACACATGTAGTGGTCTAGGAATATATCCACTTACGTCCTTATGAGAAGAACTACCAAGCCCATGGACCTGAGTTGGTATTATTTATTCATGAAATCAAAATATGGCATAACAATCTCTCCGGGATGCATTTTCTAGTGTATTCTGATCATAAGAGCATGATATATATTTCAACTTAGAAGGATTTTAACTTGAAATAGTAGTTATGTGTGGAGTATCTTTAGAGTTTTTATTTTGAAATTGTATACACTAATTGGAAAGAGAATGTGGTTTCCAATTTTTTGAATATAAAATTATTGATACAATCCATAAAAGAATTAGTTGTGGAGTGTTCTCTGATGTGTTTGTTCTCTAAGATGTGAATGGGAGTTGAAGATGTTGGTGGATAAGTGTTATTTTCTTCAATAAAGTTTGAATTGTATTTTGATGAGTGAGTTGAGCTTTATTATGTGATATAAAATGAGTCCCAATTTTAAAGTAAAACACTTCATGGGGGGGGGGGGGTGAGACCTGGATGAGTGGTCTTTGTCTCCCAGTGGAGCTTTGTGATTCTATATCAAGTTGGTCATTCTAATTTCTTCGAGGAGGTAGTTAATAGAAAATGGAAACTAGTCATTTGGGTCTATAAAAACTAGGACTAACAAGATGTAACATGACATTAAGAATCAATATTTGTATCCTGTAATGAGGAATTCAATTAAAAATAGTGTTTTACAGTGTCTCACTTGCCAGAAAATTAAGGTGGAATACCAGAGAAATTTTTGTGTGTTGAAACCTTTAAAAATTCTAGAATATAAGTGTGATGAGATTTCCATGACTTAATCATTGGTTTTCCATGGAATCCCTATAGAAAGGATTTGATTCGTGTGATCATAGAATTAATTATGAAATTATAAACTCTCTTACATCTAGAAAAGAAAATGAAAGTCGAATATCTCAGAGACATGTACATCAGAGATATTTTTAGACTTTATTGGGTTACCTCTATAGTTGTATTTTAAAGGGACACATGGTTCACATATAGGTTCAATAAAGGTTTGCGGGAGGCAATGGGTTCTCTAATGAAATTGAGCATGAATTATTATCCACATATGGATTTATATAAAGATATGGATATCTAGGATCTTGAGGATATTCTTTGAGCTTCCATGCGTGATTTTGAAGGATCTTGGGAAAATAAATTTCCTCTGGTTGAATTTTACAATAAAAATAGTTATCTATATTTGATAAAGATAGAGAAACTTGAAGCATTATAAGGGAGGCCATGTAGATCTCACTTGTTCTAGGTATAGTTGGGAGAGAGGTCCTTTTTTGGACTGAGTATCATTCAAGAGACAATGGAAAAGGTGAAGTTGATCTGGAAGAGGTTGGTCACAACACATAGACATCATAAATCTTATGTGAACTATCATCATTGATTTCTAGAGTTTAATGTTAGTAATTAGGTTTTCTCATTGTTCCACCACTATTAGGAAATCATGGGTTGGGTATGTAGGGTATGTTTTCACTAAGGCTCATTGGCCCCTTTGAGATCATGGAGTGACTCAGAAAAGTGGAAAATCGGTTTGACTCATTTTAAATCTTATCTTTAATTCATGATGTGTTTCATGTTTCCCAACTAATGAGGTATCAAACGAATGCTATGATTGAATGGTAGGATGTTTATCTTGATCCTGATACCACCATTTTTGAGAAACTAGTTCATAATATGGATCTCCAAGAAATGTTATTACATAGTAAAACAATTCCCTTGGTCTAGGTACTATTGAAGTGTGAATTGTATAAGAATGAGATATGGAAATGAGAATCATTAATCAGGAAGTAGTGGTCTTATATATTTTCTTGTTTATTATCATAATGAATTTTTGGGGACATAATGTTCTTATGGTGGGGGAGAATTGGGATGCCCTCTCGGTATAAGGCCCCATCCTTAAACCTTACTTAATCTTGAGTTATTACGAGATTACACATTGAGGATGTTTTCAGGTTTAGAGTTTTAGAGAATTAGATCATGAAACTTTCATTACATTCCACATTTAAACAAAGTGGTTACATAAAAGACAATATTCATTCTTTCCATCAACGAAAACATATTTAAAATAAAACATTGATTCTTTCTTGACACATCCTTGACAGTATCATCACATCATGTACCTTTCCCTTGACCTGTGAAAAACATTTCAAAAACCTGGGATGAGCATAAAAAGCTCTGTAAGGGTTATAAAAATATGGAAAGGAAACATGAGTTCATATATACATAAGAATGAAATCATAATTTACCCATAAAACATAGGCACTCTAACATACCTCATAAAATCATGAATAAATCATAGAAATCATAAAGACACAAAACTTACTTGAGGAATTCATAACTTTCTTACGTAGGGAGTAACCCTCTTGGTTACGTTTGTAATACCCACCACAGTATATTCCCAAAATCTCTTGGGATAAACCTTAATGTTTAACACCTTCGCGTTACCCAATGCATTGGAGAGCTATATCGGGCTCACCCACCCTTAGTTTATCACGGAACCACCCGTTTTCATAACAATGCCCAAGAACCATAACATAAATGTATCACATAAAACATGAATAAAGGAAATATAACATTTCCACATTTCAATCACAATATAACATTTTATGATATTGAAATAATGAATCCATTAAAAAAACCATTTTCAAAACAATTTAAAACATTTAATAAAGAGATTTTTTAATCAAAGTATCCCATACCACCTTGAAGATTTTAACATTTTAAACCATTAATATCCATATAAATAAATCCTTAAAACCATTTTGAAAACATTGGTATTAATAAGAGCAAATCATTAAAACATTTAAAGCGATATTTTGGTTAAAGGGTTTTTACCAAAATTAGAGACACTTGAATACAATAATTGAGGAATAAAATTTAATCCAAACTTTATAATACCATGAGAATAAATGGATTCATGATATAATATTCCAAAGGACAGTATATACACCATATAAGAGTGAATTGGTGCATAACAACAATGAAGTCTCAATAGATATGTAAAATGTGATGAAATCCATTATAAAGAAGGTATCCTTAAATTAAGGATAAATCAATCTCAAAATTATGTGTGAAAAATATAAATACACCCAATATAATTGTATATTAAGTGTAAAACAATAAAAGGTCATTAAAACATATTCAAAGTATTACATATTCAATAACTACATGTTGAACCCAAAGAAATCGAAATTGGGTTAAAAAGTTCCCTTGGTAAAATTCGACAGCCTAACGACGTCACTTCAAAAATTCAGAAAATGAGTTGATGAGAGATAAAAAGGGAATATAATCACTTGGACATAAAATTAAATCAATCAAGATATATAATAATATGTCCCATCATAATAGTATGTGAATTAAAAGACATAACAAACGAACTCTTTTAAAAAGAGGAGGGTGAAAGGTTCCCTTACCGACTTGGGTAACTTTCGAAAAGTACACCCCATTGAAGAAGTGTCATAAAATGAATATTTAAATACCCATAAATGGAATTATATTAAAAAAGGAGTGTAATAATGGGCAGTACATAAACCACTCAAAGGAAATTGTGGCAAATGTAGCATAAATCTCACGGGAATAAAAGTGAGATGAAAAATCTCTTACAAAAACTCGACAGCCTAACGACGCCACTTAAAACTTACAAAATGGATTGATGAGAGGAAATAGGGTCTCTAATCACATTAACATAAAGTTTACAGAAAGAGGAATATAAAATAACATCCCACAACATAATAAAGAGGAGCTTAAAATAAGTGACATAAAGGAGAGTACTTAAAAAGAAAGAGAGAGGTTAGATCTCTTACGAAAATTCGGCAGCCTAGCGGAGCCACTCAAAACATCCAAAATGGATTGATGAGAGAGAATAGGGTCTCTCATCATATGTAAATAAAAATTAAAGTAATATTAATATAAAAGAACATCCCAATCACAATAAATATGATCTTAAAAGGAATTACATAAAAGAGTGTACTTAAAAAGAAAGAGAGGAGTAGGATCCCTTACCTCAAGTCCAAATTGTCTTGTTTGTTTCTTTATATTCCTGAATAATAAACCTTGTTCAAATTATAATTTCTTAAGGACCTCATATAAAGATTATTATTCAGTACATATCACATATTTTAATGTTATAATAATTGGTTAATAATATGAGTTCATATCAGACGTTTTTGTCGATGTTTGGTACGTGAGTCAAAAATTGAACTTGTTGGAAAATAATTTTCCATGTAGTTATAGGTACATCATATCCAGAATAGTATTGATGTTTTAAATATCATATATATCCAGTATATATTAATTTTATACTATTACATAGCATTTGGAGATAAAAAATGAAAAGCACCGTTCATGGAGACGGTAGGCCGTACGTACGCATGAACACTACTTTCATTTTTTCTTTGTCATATTAACGGGATTAAAAATAAATTATATATATAAATACATATTATAATTCCAGTATAATATATATGTTATATAGGTCACATATGTTCATTAATTTCATTCTTTATATGTTCCTTGTGTTTCATGTACGAGTCACATCATTTGAGGGGGCTGTGGTCCGCACTTCCTCATATGAAATTATCGCATTTACACAACATGAAAAGAATAAAGGTATGGTTTAAATATAAAATACAGAAGCATATAGTAAACATAAACACCATATATATAATATATAAAATATAGTGACATCATAATGGCCACCTTTAAAGGTGTTAAAAGAATATTGAACAATCATCATTTCATGAGCCAGAAAATCGACAACCACATAAACAATATGTTCTTTAACCATTAGATGAAGGTGTGTGTAAGTGTAGCTAGAATAATTCTTATAACAACATCCTAGTATATTGAATATACTGTATTTTTTACAAAATAAATTAATAAAAAGAGTTTAGGGGGTTGGAGAAGCAAAATAAAACAAAAGGACTCAAGTGAAGACAATACCTTAAAATCAGGTAACTCTCTTTGGTTTGAGATCGAAGGCTTCCTTGGGAAGGCTTATGCCCAATGTGAGGCTTCAAGGAGTTAGAGAGGGATGTTTAGAGACAAAATGGGTAGGGTTTGGCCGAGCCAAAGGCTTTGGAAGTGTGGGTAAGGAGGTAGGGGTGGGGGCCTTTTATAATAGGAGAGGAGGGGAACTCTTGGAAAGGTATAAATTGTAACTTTATTTTCAAATGAGTTTCGGCTTTTAATTGTCCCACATTGATGTTTTTAAAGGATAAGGTTATACGGGTTCGAAATCCACCCATATAATAGGTTTTGGACATGTTTAGGTCTTAGATTTTACATTATCTTTCCATTTTATTTAAATCGTTAAATAATGAGGTCATCGCTGCATCATCATGATGTCATAAATAATTTAATTTATTTAATGTCTAAAAATTATAACAAAAATAATATGATGTAGTAAATAGTGTTATATTTCCAATGAATATTTATAGTCCAAAAGATCATTTATGTAGACAAAAGTAAAAATATTTTACTTAGGTGATTCATTCTTTGTTACATTTAACATTCTTTAAAAATAAAAGATAAAAAGTCACTTTCTCACAAAAGTGATTCCATGGGGCCCCCAAGTTTGGAACAAGGCATACCATGGTCTGTCTTGAGATAACCAGTAGCCTTAGGACACATGTTTTGGTCATTTTTTATTATTATGATATTATCTTATTATCTTTAACTACCCGATTACTCATTAATCAAGATAATTAAAGATAATTACCGTCATTACTATTCATAATGTCCAAAAACAAAAGAGTCTTAATTACATAATTTGGACCTTCTGATTCCAAATATTTAATCAATTTTACCAAATTACAAACACATAAATTTCAATAATTAATTTAAAAAAACTTCCCGTTGTCAAAACAAATAGCGGGTTTTTTAGAAACAATATTTATGAAAAGTTTGGCACTTGTTTATGCCCAATTCCAAAGTGAAATTAATACCAATGACCATAATTGGATTAAATGGTAAAAATATATTCCAATTACACTTTAAAACAAATTAAAAAGATAATATAACCATATAGTTAAATTATATGAAAAAGTAGTTTTGATGTAAAATGCAGTATTTTTCACTATTCATTGAAAAATGAACATTGTCAGAAAAATACCAAAAATTAACCCAAGGTAAATTTCTATGTCCCAATCATAAATAATATGTTTATTTTGAAAAATAAATCTTATAAAATTGTCAAATTTTTGATTTAAAAATGGTTTTCCATCAAAAGGTAGTAAAACAATCTTTTAAAAATACTAGTGTATTCAATGCTTAAGATTGGATTCATTTGTATTTTAAGCCTCTAAAATTTATTGGATAAAAGTAAAAACATTTAACACACATATATAATCATAATTTAGTTATTTATATTCATTCCCACTAATACAACGACTATGTGTTAACTACTATTTAAAATAATATTATTTTATTATTAGAGTGCAACGTAAGATTTCAAAGGAACTCGTTTCTGCGTATTGGGTAAGCCATCGAGCATAGCGTTCCATTTAAATTAATATTGAAATTTTTTTCCACAAATATGGATAAATATAAAAATGTCATATTCTTTATTTACCTGGGGTGTTACATCCTTCCCCCCTTTTGGAAATTGCGTCCTCGCAATTATAAAATTGGGCTTGGAAACATCATTGAAAATCCCAAATCGGAACAAGAGTTGGTAAAAAAATAACTTTAAAATAAAGAAAGAGAAGTATAGAGGTCACCCGAGATAACCCATACTAGGATTCCATGTAGGAAAACATGGACATGGAGGAGAAAACATAGGGTCATGTTCTGATGGAGAGTGATAGAAAATATGTTTAGGAGAAATTTAACCACAAGAAAATCACAAACTTGTGATGGGTTAAACGGTATTCGATTCCCCAATAGGAAAACTTAATAGACAACATTTTTGTTTTAAGTTACTTTTTATTGAGTAATTTATTCATAAGGAAACATAATTACTTATCATGTTGACTTTCAACTTTTATTAGATTTATTACACAAACTCATACCTTCCCCAAAAGATGAGTATTTAGGAAGACTTGTTCACATTAAGAGTACTATAATCAACTTCTAGAGAATCACCTAATCCAAAAAAGAGAACTACATACTTCCCATATCTTTAGACCTTAACCAAAACCAAAACCAAAAGGTTAGTACAAGATCAGATAATCCAGAAAAGTATAACCCTTTATAAAAAGAAAATCTATTCTTAATCTCCAAAATTTGTCCAACAAAACCCAAAGTTCAACGAGGACCATTCGATATACAATTTGTACATAAAATTATTCAAAGTAAACTAAACTAAGATTGAAACCCAAATATTTGAAGGATTTAATCACATAGTCTTCCAAGGTAAAATTAACTTTTATCTCCAAATAACATCAGTTTCTCTTAAATTCTCATATTGAAAAGTAATTAACCAAATCACATATCCTCCATGATAGGCTAATAATTTCCATAGATAAACCAAAATAAACATACTCTTGATTACTAAAATCATATAACTAAAATGAATTAGTCAAACTAAAAAGGGACTTCACGTAGTCCAGTGGTAGGCGATAAATATCAGTCGCACTTTGGTTGTGGGTTCGATTCCCGCAGCTTTGTCCGACGCGACGAGTTGTCACACGGTCTATGTGTTGTCCTTTTTACAAAACTATATAATTCTAAAATCATTCCCCAAAAAGAGATAAAATCATGAAAAATAACCATAACATAATTTAACCTCATATTTATCTCATGCCTTTCACTTCCATCATAACATATAGTAACCTATAATTACCTCAAAAGTATGGATCATATACTCTCTAATGGTTACCTTTATAATTATTACCTGAACTTCCACATCGATTGGTCATCTCGTACATGATGCATTACAGATAATACCAAGGTTCAAGTGGTTGATCATGACTCCTTGATAGTTGGTTTAGAACAACCACGAGTTTCCTCATCGAATCCCCCATTTTATCTAGTATCTTAATCAGAGAACCACCACAGTTTCCTTCAAACCTGTTGTCTCTTTGGTGCCTGCTAGATCCATCCATTCACTAAAAACAGAAATGTCAGTGTGAGTATATCAACAAAACCATCATGTACTAATGAGGAAGGTAAACACTAAGATATACTTACTCATTCACTTTATCTAAAACTAGGACTCTTTCTGAAATCCTAACCATTATGGTAATGTCACTTTTGCTTAGAGAATGCCCTAACCTCTAAAGTTATCTAAACCGACCTTTGATACCAACTATAAGGCCCCAACCTTAAACCTTACTTAATATTGAGTTATTACAAGATTACACATTGAAGATATTTTCAGGTTTAGAGTTTTAGATAATTAGATCATGAAAATTGCATTACATTCCACATTTAAATAAAGTGGTTACATAAAAGACAGTAATCATTCTTCCCATCAACGGAAACATATTTAAAATAAAACATTGATTCTTTCTTGACACATCCTTAACACTATGATCACATCATGTAACTTTCCCTTTACCTGTGAAAAACATTTCAAAAACTTAGGATGAGCATAAAAAGCTCAGTAAGGGTTATAAAAATATGGAAAGGAAACATGAGTTCATATATACATAAGAACGAAATCATAATTTACCCATAAAACATAGGTACTCTAACATACCTCATAAAATCCTGAATAAATCATAGAAATCATAAATACATAAAGGTAACTTGAGGCATTCATAACTTTCTTACATAGGGAGTAAACCTCTTGGTTACGTTTGGAATACCCACCACAGTATATTCCCTAAATCTCTTCGGATAAACCTTAACGTTTAACCCCTTCACGTTACCCAATGCATTGTAGAGCTATATCGGGCTCACCCGCCCTTAGTTTATCACAGAACCACCCGTTTTCATAACAATTCCCAAGAACCATAACATAAATGTATCACATAAAACATGCATAAAGGAAATATAACATTTCCACATTTCAATCACAATATAACATTTTAGGATATTGAAATAATGAATCCATTAGAAAAAACCATTTTCAAAACCATTTAAAACATTTAATAAAGATATTTTTGAATCAAAGTGTCTCATACCACCTTGAAGCTTTTAAAATTTTAAACCATTAATATCCATATAAATAAATCCTTAAAACCATTTTGAAAACATGGATATTAATATGAACAAATCATTAAAATATTTAAAGCGATATTTTGGTTAAAGGGTTTTTACCAAAATTAGAGACACTTGAATACAATAATTGAGGAATAACATTTAATCAGAACTTTATAATATCATGAGAATAAATGGATTCATGATATAATATTCCAAAGGACTGTATATACACCATATAAGAGTGAATTCGTGAATAACAACAATGAAGTCTC
This sequence comes from Viscum album, assembly GCA_963277665.1. Lineage (NCBI taxonomy): Eukaryota > Viridiplantae > Streptophyta > Magnoliopsida > Santalales > Viscaceae > Viscum > Viscum album. Next base: position 442,096,548 of record OY728158.1, read on the forward strand.
AATAGATATGTAAAATGTGATGAAATCCCTTATAAAGAAGGTATCCCTAAATTAATGATAAATCAATCTCAAAATTATGTGTGACAAATATAAATACACCCAATATAATTGGATATTAAGTGTAAAAAAATAAAAGGTCATTCACACATATTCAAAGGATGACATATTCAATAACTACATGTTGAACCCAAAGAAATCGAAATTGGGTTAAAAAGTTCCCTTGGTAAAATTCGACAGCCTACCGACGTCACTTCAGAAATATAGAAAATGAGTTGATGAGAGATAAAAAGGGAATATCATCACTTGGACATAAAATTTACATCAATAAGGATATAGAATAACATATCCCAACATAATATTATGTGAATTAAAAGACATAACAAACGAAGTCTTTTAAAAAGAGGAGGGTGAAAGGTTCCCTTACCGACTTGGGTAACTTTCGAAAAGTACACCCCATTGAAGAAGTTTCATACAATGAATATGTAAATACCCATAAATGGAATTATATTACAAAATGAGTGTAATAATGGGCAGTACATAAACCACTCAAATGAAATTGTGGCAAATGTAGCATAAATCTCACAGGAATAAAAGTGAGATGAAAAATCTCTTACAAAAACTCGGCAGCCTAACGACGCCACTTAAAACTTCCAAAATGGATTGATGAGAGGAAATAGGGTCTCTAATCACATCAAAATAAATTTTACAGAAAGAGGAATATAAAATAACCTCCCCCAACATAACAAAGAGGAGCTTAAAATAACTGACATAAAGGAGAGTACTTAAAAAGAAAGAGAGAGGTTAGATCTCTTACGAAAATTCGGTAGCCTAACGACGCCACTCAAAACTTCAAAAATTGATTGATGTGAGAGAATAGGGTCTATCATCATATGAAAATAAAAATTAAAGTAATAGTAATATAAAATAACATCCCAATCACAAGAAATATGATCTTAAAAGGAATGACATAAAAGAGTGTACTTAAAAAGAAAGAGAGGAGTAGGATCCCTTACCTCAAGTCCAACTTGTCTTGTTCCTTTCTTTATATTCCTGAATAATAAACTTTGGTCAAATTATAATTGCTTAAGGACCTCATATAAATATTATTATTCAGTTCATATCACATATTTTGATGTTATAATAATTGGTTAATAATATGAGTTCATATCAGACGTTTTTGTCGATGTTTGTTACGTGAGTCAAAAATTGAACTTGTTGGAAAATAATTTTCCATGTATTTATAGGTAAATCATATCCAGAATAGTATTGATGTTTTAAATATCATATATATCCAGTATATATTCATTTTATACTATTACATAGCATTTTGAGATAAAAAACGAAAAGCACAGTTCATGGAGACGGTAGGCCGTACGTATGCATGAACACTACTTTCATTTTTTACTTTTTCATATTAACGGGATTAAAAATAAACGATATATATATATATTATAATTCCATTATAATATATATGTTATATAGGTCACATATGTCCATTAATTTCATTCTTTATACGTTCCATGTATTGCATGTACGAGTCACATCACTTGAGGGGGCGGTAGTCCGCACTTCCTCATATGAAATTATCGCATTTACACAACATGAAAAGAATAAAGGTATAGTTTAAATATAAAATACAGAAGCATATAGTTAACATAAATACCATATATATAATATATAAAATACAGTGACATCATAATGGATACCTTTAAATGTGTTAAAAGAATATTGAACAATCATCGTTTCGTGAGGCAGAAAATCGACAACCACATAAACAATATGTTCTTTAACCATTAGACGAAGGTGTGTGTAAGTGTAGCTAGAATAATTATTATAGAAACATCCTAGTATATTGAAGATACTGGAGTTTTTACAAAAGAAATGAATAAAAAGAGTTTATTGGGTTGGCGAAGCAAAATAAAACAAAAGGACTCAAGTGAAGACATTACCTTAAAATCGGGTAACTCCCTTTGGTTTGAGCTTAAAGGCTTCCTTGGGAAGGCTTCTGCCCAAAGTGAGGCTTCAAGTAGTTAGGGAGGGATTTTTAGAGACAAAATGGGCAGGGGTTGTCCGAGCCAAAGGCTTTGGAAGTGTGGGTAAGGAGGTAGGGGTGGAGGCCTTTTATAAGAGGAGAGGATGGGAACTCTTGGAAAGGTATAAAATGTAACTTTATTTTCAAATGAGTTTCGGATTTTAATGGTCCCACATTGATTTTTTTCGAGGATAATGTGATAAGGGTTCTAAATCTACCCATAAAATAGGTTTTGGACACGTGTAGGTCTTGTATTTTACATTATCTTTCCATTTTATTTAAATCGTTAAATAATGAGGTCATTGCTGCATCATCATGATGTTATAAATAATTTAATTTATTTATTGTCTAAAAATTATAAAACAAATACTATGATGTAGGAAATCATTTTAGATTTACAATGAATAATTATAGTCCAAAATATAATTTATGTATACAAAATTAAAAATATTTTACTTAGGTGATACATTCTTTGTTACATTTAACATTATTTAAAAATAAAAGATAAAAAGTCACTTTCTCACAAAAGTGATTCCATGGGGCCCCCAAGTTTGGAACAAGGAATCCCATGGACGGCCATGAGACAACCAGTATCCTTAGGACACATTTTGTGGTAATTTTTTATTATTATGATATTATCTTATTATCTTTAACCACCCAATTACTCATTAATCAAGATAATTAAAGATAATTACCGTCGTTACTATTCATAATGTCCAAAAACAAAAGAGTCTTAATTACATAATTTGGACCTTATGATTCCAAATATTTAATCCATTTTACCAAATTCCAAACACATAAATTTCAATAATTAATTTAAAAAAAAACTTCCCTTTGTCAAAACAAATAGCGGGTTTTTTAGAAACAATATTTATGAAAAGTTTGGCACTTGTTTATGCCCAATTCCAAAGTGAAATTAATCCCAATGACCATAATTGGATTACATGGTAAAAATATATTCCAATTACACTTTAAAACGAATTAAAAATATAATATAACCATATAATTAAATTATATGAAAAAGCAGTTTTGATGTAAAATGCAGTATTTTTCACTATTCATTGAAAAATGAACATTGTCAGAAAAATACCAAAAATTAACCCAAGGTAAATTTATATGTCCCAATCATAAATAATATGTTTATTTTGAAAAATAGAACTTATAAAATGGTCAAAAGTTTGATTTAAAAATGGTTTTCCATCAAAAGGTAGTAAAACAATCTTTTAAAAATACTAGTGTATTCAAGGCTTACGATTGGATTCATTTGTATTTTAAGCCTCTAAAATTTATTGGATAAAAGTAAAAACATTTAACACACACATATAATCGTAATTTAGTTATTTATATTCATTCTTGCCAATACAACGGCTATGTGTTAACTACTATTTAAAATATTATTATTTTATTATTAGAGTGCAACGTAAGATTTCAAAAGAACTCATTGTTGCGTATTGGGTAAGCCATCGAGCATAGTATTCCATTTAAATTAATATTGAATTTTTTTCCACAAATAGGGATAAATATAAAAATGTCATATTCTTTATTTACCTGGGGTGTTACACTGGGTCATAGGTACACCTTAGTTGAGCCTTGGTTTTTCTCTTTTGGTATCCAAGAAGATTCTCAGGATAAGAGGTTGAGAAACAAGGGATCTTTTAGGGACTAGAAAGGTTCATGGTTAAGTAAAAATGTTATTTTATCTATTCACTAACTCTTTATTATGCCTCTATGCATTTCCAGTGGAATTTTACATTTTGTGAGCATGGTTAGTCAAATCATACTACATGCCTAGTGATGTGCAAGGTGTATGGTGGCTTTCCAAAGGTGTCACATAGTTTGAGCATGGTTTTCCCAAAATGTGAATCCACCAGTGAAAACCATGAACCCCCTAATAGAATTTATATTATAAGAACATGTTGAAAGTACATGACTAGTTTAAGTAGGCGACATGCCAGAAGAAATTGTGAGACTCCCTTCCAAACTATTAAAAAGATGAATTTTACCATTTTTAATTTGGTAGTTATTAATACTAATGACCACATAATATCACATTGGCTTGTTAAAAACCTTTCCCACCACTTTGGAGGTATCTCCCCTTGGAATCATGTAAGAAATCCTTCATTCTTCATAATCCACATTGAGTTATGATGCATTTTTTGATCTGGGTCACCCTCTTCATTGTGGATCTACAATAAACCACTTATCCTATAATATTATTGGAAACTAATTGGGTTGTGATTCTATATATAATGGGTTTGATGGAGTATTGATGTGGTTTCCTATGGATCCAAGATCATGAATACCTGATATACTCTTTCTCGATCTCTATTTTCAAGGGCTATTTGTGTTACCAAAATTTTCAGGTAAGATTTTCTATATAATGTGTTAAGTATATGAATTCATTATCATTATTGTGAAATTAAAATTTTCTTTTCATTGAATTGATGTGATTTGTGGTTTTATCGGATTTCCTGGAAGGATAAATGTTTTAAGATAATTCGTTTCTCTAAAAATATCCATTTTCACACCAGTGTTTGATTAAATACTTGAATTATGGTTTTGATTTGGAAATGGGTTTTAAAACACAAAATATGACGAGATTTTTTTTTAAAATGTTTTAAAAAATTTGACAATGGTTTTGAAAAGTATATTGGAAGACGTGAATCATTGGGGTGTTTTGGTGCATTAAGAAAGGGACATGGGAAATCCTAGTGTGTGGCACCACTAGGGGTTTCTTTTCGGATATCGATGGATTGTGTATGTAAATGATATTGGTCAGTACCAATATATTTCTATTAAGTATATTTTATGTCTAGTATGTATTCCCCTATTATGAGGCCCAAAATAGAGTGTTTTTTCATTTACAGTTTATTTATCACATGCTGGATTTTGTCATGGATTATTGTATGCTTGTTTTCACTTAGGATTGTATCACATGGATTAAGAAGATGTATTATGTCATTGATATGTGTTTACATATTCACCTTATGGTATACAGATATTAATTCCTATTTTTTCACACATACTTATAATATTCTTGAATTTGTGGATATTATTGGTATTTATGAAAACCAAATGAAAATGATTTATAAATGGGTTTGGATTTTTGAAAGTGATTTGTAAAACTATTTCTGTTTTAAAAACATGAGATTATGAACTCTTTATTTTAGATGCTATATAAACTCTATGGTGGTATCTTATTTGGCATTCTTCTCACACCCAACTTTTGAAATTAGGTGGTTATAAATGTTATATTATAAGATATAGGTAATGGGAAGGGCATGTTGTAGATTTTTGGATTCTCTTATTATCACATCCATTTTTTCAAGATGGTTTAGAGGTGATGGATGGTCACATAGATACTTTTTGGTCTTTCTTGATTAATTGGTTTCTATTTTAGCCTATTTTTATTGATTGTTGGGATTTTGGAAATATGTTTTTCTTATGCAATGTACTTTGGTTGTACATCTTTTTTTTGTTATATTCAAGACTTGTTTCCATTATCTTATTTCTCCTCACCACCATGATGGGATGTCTTGGGTGTCTGGTCTTGTTTACATCGGTTCGTTTGTTACTTTTATATATTGAATAATGTTCTTTTTGGTTACTTCATGTAATTCAATTACGAGTATGAATTTTCATACAAAAATATCAGGTTTTTACTTTAGCGATCATGTATGATATTGGAGAATAAAAATTATTTTATTATGAGAAAAATTAAATTATAAACTCATTAAATTTTGGATGAAACCTTCCTGCTAATAAACAGAGGACGACTTAATCCGATTTACTATTAAAAGAGGAATAAATGGTAGTGATCTGATGGATTTAGTGTGTTACCACCAACTTCATTGTAATGGAACTACACCAAGAATAGGGTAACCATGCTCAAACAAAAGTAATCCATGAAATTAATTAATCATAGTGTATTTTTGGTATGGTTGACAAATTTTCTATTTATTCTCCATGTAGTAGCACTTAATGTTAAACCAAGTCATACTTTTTCTATTATATTTCAATACTATGTTTTAATGTGTTTGGTGATTTTACATTTTAATGAGATATGGTTAATAAGTACCAATAAACATGGGTACATAATCTATTTAAATAAAAAGAAAATTTTTCCACCATGATCAATCACTCCTATCTCTAGATGTCCCAAATGTAAACACTTATATTGAATAGAATCATTTAAGATAAGGAAACTGAATCAATAAGGGGTCACTCAATGAAATATGATGTTGGGAGAAATAGTAATCACTTTAACATTAGATATTTTTAAGAAGCCCTAGTAAAGATTGGATCCACTATTGGGAGAAAATCTAAGAAAATGTTAATCCATATCATGCATGTTCTTGTGAACATATCATATTTTCAACTATCTCCATACATAGAAAAATTACAAAATAATATATAAATATTAAATAAATATATATGAGGACTATATATGACCCAAATTGTATAATGGTAATTAATATGTACATATTCAACATAAAATAAATCATATATTACTTAATGTAGAATCTATGGAATTAAAAGGGGTTTCATATCATTTCCCAATCATATCACATAAAATGGTTTTAGGAGTTGGATAAATTAATGAAAAAATTTTAATCAACCCAAACATGTTAATTTTTTATGAGAATTTAGGGGGTGAGTCATGAAAATTAACCCATATTACATTTAGTGATAAAATGTATAATGGATGGAAATTTATTAAAATGGTTTTTTATAGAAAAAATTCCCTGAAATTATTGTAAAAATACAAGGTTAGGAGTCACTTTTAAACGTTACATTTGAGAATTTGATATGATTTTTCTCAAACACTATCCAGTAAGAAATCAAAATAATAGAACCTTGAAAATTAGTGATGTATAAACAATAAAATGTTAGTTGTATGATAAAATATGATAACATGGATGAAGATGAATTTTTAATATTTTCAAATACCATTATAGAAACACTCATCATAAAAAAGATAAACAAAATTCATTATGAAAATAAGAAAATATAAAAAGATTTTTTAAATGATATAATACATATTTAAAAAAATAATAATAAATAAACAAAATTTATCAAAATAAATATAAGGGAAATAAATGAAAAATAGTCTTCAACAAGGGATTGAATTATTCTTGAAAATGTTACGATTTTATTAAAAATATATTAGTAAAAGAAGATGATTATGATTAGAAGTGTAATTATACCAATAATGAGAAGAGGTAATTAAATATGAAATATAATATAGAATAATATATGTAACATATAATAATAGAGTTCAAGAAGTAACATTATAACCCAAACAATGGAAATTTTAGTTAACAAGATCTCATAACTTTACTCTTGACATCCATGGAAGTGATTTAACATCAGGTAAAATAAAAATAATCATTATATTAACTTATTTAGGTTTTTTTTCATATCTAAAATCTATAAATTTTTTTAATTATAATCATTAAATATAAATTACTAATCTATTTATTATTTATATTCATCATCAGATTTTATTAATTTTCATTTTTTCATAAATGCTTCATAAAGGTGGTGTTGAACCTGATAAGGTGAGATTAAGTTCTTCATTCCCAAATTATGAAGGATAATTAAATTATAATGTTTTAATATTTTATACATTCCCATGTTCATTTTTTAAACAATGGGCATTCAATGATAGAACATCATCCACGAGGTTCTTATTTCATGTAATTTTCTATGGTCAATGGATTGCATTATAATAATGATTAATTTTTTGTAATCATTCACAAAAAATATTTATGAATTATATTAATAGTTAATTTCATATATATTCATTGGGTAAATTATATAACCATCCATGCATGTATGTGACAAAAAATGAAATATGTTGTTCATAGAGGCATTAGTCTTTGCATAAAACAGGTGACATTTTTCTTTTTCAAATAGTTTGAAGGAAGGTAGAAAATGGTTATTGCATTAAAATAATAAAATTAAAACATAATTATGATAATTATTCAAATACTATAGCATATTTAAAATACATTTGGATTAGGTAAATGATTAAAAAATGGAATAGAAATGAAAAATGTGTGATTATGAGTTTTTACTATACACCTAAAGATAAATCCTTGAGCCATCTTATAATGGTATTTTAAGGATAATTCTTATAAAACATGGGAGATACAAATATAATGATATTTGGGTAGCATATGGCCAATATGAATGTTTTTTGTTTGTTGATATGTGGGTATATGAGGGGATGTTTTATAAGTGAGATGGGTGACACATTGTAAATATTCATAAAATTATAATAAATGAATTAAATTTCCAAAATTATATGCCTCAAAAACTGAAGAATATTGGATAGTGCATTATACATGGCCGATTAATCTCCCATATGAAAAAAATAATGGAGTAGTTTTCAGATATTTTATGCAATTTCCCATTATTTTAAATTTAATCTGTAATTCACATTGATCATGGAAACTATTTTTTACGATAAGTAACCTATTTTTGTGAGTAAAAAAATAAATTTCTCTAATTAAATAGTTTAGATATGATAAGATAAAATTTAAAAGAAAATATTTAAAATATTAAAATTTTAAGAGTGTTGAAAATTAATTTTAAAAAAACTAAATTCATAAGAAATTAAAATATTTTTAGAAAAAATATAAATCGTTTTATAAAATTTAAATCGAAGGATTTTATTTTAAAAATAAATTTTTCAAAAGTATAAATTTAGTAATTTAATGTACATTTTTATATAATATGTTTTCATGATCTTAAATGTTATTATTATATCGTAATGATGTCATAAACGTTTTGGTTTTTTGAAAAATATTATTTTGTACCATTCGCCTAAATATTTAATCTTTTTAGAAAAAGAAAAAAAGTTATCCAAATAAAATACTATATATCTATGTCCAAAAAATAAATTTAAAATTTTCATATTTAGATTATAAAATTTAGGTATTTAATTTTTCAAATGGAAACATAAATATAACGAAAACTATGTTTATAAGAAAATAACTTTTAAAGATAATAACCTTTAGTTTTTTATTACCAGTCAAATACATCAAAAATTTGAGTTAATATATTATTTATATTATAAATATATTTTACCATAATTTAAACATAATATATTTTGTTTCTATAATAAAAAATCATATGTAATAAAATGTAGATTTTAGTAAAATGCATTTATAGTATAAACATAATTTTTTTTATTACTTTCCTAATAATAACTATTTTATGAAAGTTAAATTATTTTATTATCATTTTTATTAATATATTTCATTAAAATAAATATTTAATAATGATTAATTAAAAATAAAAAACTATTTAAAAAAATAATTCTTTCAAAAATATTAATTTTAATTTATATAATCTTGAAAAACATCATTAAAATTAATTATTTATTTTCAAAACATTTAGTTTTTTCAAAACATTTATATGAAAATATTTATTTTAATTTTATAAATTCATCATATCATAATTTAATTATAATAATATCTAAGGTATAATTTTTCATATAAATAAATTTTTTATTTTGGCTTAATTTATATTTTTTTTGAATAATATTTTTTGAATTTTGTTACTAAAAATACACAACTTCAGTATACCTATTGGATACATGTATATCCAAATACCGTAATTCCAACGATCATATCTTGAATTATAATTACTATATTACCACCATTAATCACTATAAGTTCATTTAATTATTACCTCATAAAGCACGCATCTGATTCTATTAATTTTCATTTTATATTTCTTTACATGATTTATCATTAAATGTTATTAATTCTCATTATAGGATTAGTTAACTAATGATGATAATACTGGGAAAGGATGATCCAGGGGGTCTCTTAGCTTTAAATAAATATTTTTTTGATTTATATTTTTATATTAATTTATTCACATTAATGGATGTAATCATCCATGTCAGATAACAATTAATGACATGTCATAATATTTTCATGTACTCTTATTGTGATGTTCCATGATAAATGAATAATGAATTTTTTAATATTGTTTCTCATATTGTATGAAAAATTTTCTAATCAATAATAATTCTTTTTAATGAATTGAAAACTATATTTGGATTTACATAAATGTAATTTAGCATAAAGATAAAGGGTCCTAAAACATTGGGTGTTAAATCACCTCCAAAATAAATTACATAAACTAAATCTTCATTATCTATCATAAATGATTTTATGTGTATAAGATATACATGACTCTAGGGACTCACCTTTGGTGATAGGTATTTCTTCTAATAGAGAATTTTTTATCCCATATTTCGACAAAGAATTTTATGGGAGATATGAGTCAAAATTCAAAACAAAGGATAATCTGGCTTGGTGAATAGTTAGAGATAACCATTTGGTAAACATGTTATATGGATATATTGATTCCAGTGGTTATTTTCATAGTCTAAGAATGGTACTTCTAACCATATGGGTCAGAAAGAAAATCATGAAAATTAATGGGTTAGGGTCCAGAGGCTATCACCTAGCTCGAGCATATCCTTTCAAAATAGTTATTTTATTTAGAAGAAATTGTGCACTTCATTTTTCAATGGAAGGTTTCTACCACATGGTTAATATATTTTTTTCTAATCATGTGGCCTTACCATGTGTCTTGATACAAAATTCTCAAAATGGTAAATGAACCTATCCCCCTTGGCCATTTCAAACTCCAACAATCTTCTAATCCTTCATTATCTCAATGTATCTCATATATGATGTTATATAGGTCTCTCACCTTGATTATTTAGTGTTACTTTATTAATTTAGATGTATCATTTTTAGGTATGTTTGAGTTTCCTCTTGATTTATCCTCTTTTATCTAGATATATCACCAATACCCATTCCCCTAGATCCATTGGAACCCAAATGGGATGTGATTTCCAGTTCTATATTGTTGTATGGGAAATAGATGGAAATCCTTATAGATCTAGTCTTGTGAGGACATGATCTCTTATTTTCAATCCCCAATGTTTTTACCATTTGCGAGGTATGTTTCTATATCTAGGGTATTCTTTCTAATGGAAAACATGAATTTTCTTGTGAAATAATTTAATTTTTCAATATAAAAATAAATGATTTGATATTGTTAATGGATAAATTTAAATATCGTATTTTTAATTGATCTTTAGTGGTAAAAAATGTTTTTATACAGTATTATTTAAAGATAGATTTTATGAACATTATTTTTTTTATGAAATGATACAATGATAATTTTAAAATTGTGGGCATAGATTATTTTGAAAAAATGGTAAACATTAGAAGATATGGAATACCTTGACATACTTTTATTCATAGGAATATAATATTCAATATCATGGCTAGACTTATTTGAGTCTCCTTATATCATTTCTAGTATTGTGTTCCATTGAAAGAATTTCAATATACATTACATATATTCATTTCCTTTTCTTGCCAATTTTTTTAAAATATTTGGATATCATGGTTTTACCTTCACTTAATCAAACAATTCTTTTACAACCACATTCTTAAGTATTGGGATATGGATTTCAATTTAAATCCAAATCCAAATGGATATATTAGAAATTTTTTTCATGTTAACTACCTTATAATTATATGTTTTATGTTTTGATATAACTATTGGTTTCATAGTGAAATATCTTCTATATATTCTTAGGGTTATCCTACTAACCATTTTATCACATCCTATATACGCATTGGGTAATATTTTGACATTATTTTTAAGGAATAATGAAATGATAATGGTTCCTTGTAGTTTAGTTTATCCTTCTAGTCGACATTTTCTTTGGGTGGATTGGGAGCGTGGATACCATTGGTCACATGAAGAAGGAATATTAGCTATTTTTTTTTCAAGTGTTCTAGACCACTAGTATTTTGAAATGTTATGAACTATGTTACTGTTAGAACTTTTCTATAGACACTATTTTTCATTTATATTTTTATATTTTTCCTTTTAAACATTAGACATTTATTAGTGATGTTTGGGGGAAATATTATTCCCATTATTTCCAATATTTCAATCCCAATCCTTATCTGCCATCCTTAGTGATATAGGACATGATTCATGCCTTATAATAGGATACCATGGGTAGCATGTTTGGTGTAATTAGGTTGGTTTAATAAAAATTGGTATCATATAAAGTTTTAATTCATGGGTTTTTTTAATTAGGTTGAGGAACCTTATAATCTTGGATATTAAGCATGGAAGGGTGTTAGGATAGTTCACTCCCATATCTGATCTCATGTGACTATGGGTGGTCGAAGACTTTCCTTCATGATTGGGATTGATATTGATGTTTATTGAGATAAACCCAACTTTTTATTATTTTAGTTTCTAGTGTTTCCATATCTCGTTTGATGAATTTATTGTCTCCTTAAGTTATTATTGTTTAATGTTATTAGTTCATATTCTTGACTTTCATGTTTCTATCCAGAGATGGATTCTTATGTTTATCAAGTGTTATCTTTTGATTTTATTATATAATACCTCATAGAAGAGATATTTTGAATCAAGGAGTGGAATATGTGAGAGAAGTTCCCTAGGAAAATCCCCTAGTAGAACCTCATTTAGTGGAAGAAGTTATATGAACAATCCAAAATCTAGGTCAAATGGGTGTTGGAAACTAATAATGGATGATAGAACGTGACATTATGTTTACCAAGAAGAATCCATGTCTATTTAATTGTAAAAAAGGAACCCAATAACCCTAGGTGTGTCTTTAATATATTAAAATAATATTACACTTCTTGAATACCCCAAATGAATCCAAGGAGTGTTTCACGACATATATGCATGAATGACAGGGAAGAAAATGGTGGGAATCCATCATTAAATATGTGCTGCATGTGGATATTACCTATACCTCTATTAGAAATGTCATTGAAAATAATGTTTATCATAAAAAAATTGTGTATGGATAAATATCATGAATTTGGGACCCTAGAGTAAGGGAAGCATCTGATAATGGAGTATGATACTCATTTCTAGGAGTTAGGGATCTTATCACTCGATATAGTTTATAATGAATAACTCTAAGCTCAAAAAATTCACATGGGATTGAGGGATGATATTTCATCAAGGATAAAGTTTTTGTTTGTACCAATATTTTTTAGGTTGTTGAAAATGAATCTTTGAAGTGACAATTATTTACAAGAATACCAGTCTCATTAGAATTTCAAAAACTAGAAGGGGAAGCTAGGATGTGTCTTCTAGACAGAAGAGGAATAAAGGAATGCAACACTAGGGTGTTAACAATTTAGTGAAGAAGAATTTAGAAAATATCCATTGAGTATCCATCAAGTGTGATATACATGGATACGCCAATCAATATTATAATAAAGTTCTCATAACATTCCACATATTTGAATAGTCTAGTTCTATTTAGTTATTATATAGAAAAGGAACCCCCAAGGAAGCATTAATGGAATGAAATTTATTAAATTCTCTTAGTTAAAGTTTGTGGTTGTAAAATGAGGTGGATCTCACTATTATGATAAATGAGAACTCAGGCTGTAAATAAAGCCCATTTAAAAGTAGAGTTTTTTCTTATTTACATAGTGGAAAGAAGGATCATGTAGAAACCTAGTTTTTTCTTATTTACATAGTGCATTATTCACTAAATAAATATGAATCTATGGAAAATAATATGAGTGGTATGTAATTTATATAAGATTCTATAGTTATGGAATTTATTGGTATTGTTTCATATTTTTCCTTTATATCATATACATGGATTGTACATTTGGTTACCATTAAGATCTTATACCCTTCATGATTTATCTTTAAAATACCTTAGGAAATAATATGGGGAATGTTTTTAAATACCCAAAGTTTTAGGTGATGATTTCTAACTTCAATGTCATGTGATACTTCATGTTTCTTGATATTAATATCTTTTAAATTATTATTAGCATTGATAAAATGATAATTTTTATAGTCTTCATAAAATTTTTTCATCATCGAGTTATGTTTCACTTTTCCAATGGAGTCCCTTTTTTCTTTTAGGGTGATTGGGATCCCAGATAAGGGAGATTAGGACCAACTCTTCCTTATGCTAGAATGATCTCATGCAAATTTTCTATGTTTTTTCATTATGGATTATACTAGTGTTTCATTAATATGTTTCCTATAGTGGTGAGTTAGTTACATGAGTTATTTCATGATGATATTTTTAGGTTACCATTCCATAGAGAGGTTGAGGTTACTATTGAACTACTTCCAAGGATGAGAACTATTTATATACCATCATGTAAAATGGATCCAACTATGTTCAAGGAGATTAAAAATAATCTTTAGGATATTTTAATCAATGAAATTATTCACCCTATCTTGTCACATTGGTCTTAAACTTTTCTTTTTCATAAATAAGGCATTCAAAAGTCTCCATATTTGTGTTGATTAAAAAAATAATTAGGTTACTATTGGGAACACATAATACTTTCCAAGGATTAATTATTTATTTAATCAACACATAGTTGATTTATGATTTTATATGATCAAGCCATTTTCATGGAACCATCAATTAATTGACTAAGATTAAGGTACAACTAATATAACATTTAGGTTTTGGTATGGGAATTTAGAGTTCCTAGTTATTCCATTAAATTTTACTAACTCACTTTTGGTGTTTATGGAATTAATGAACTGGATTTTTCATTAGTTATTGGAAAATATACTATTTTTGTGTGGATTATATTTTGGAGAACACTAAATATTAATAAGAACATGTGGACCATCTAGATATCAACCATATAAACTTAAAATAACATCATCTGTATTTGAATAAATCTGAAATCATGTTCTAGATATGGGAAGTCATGTTTCTAAGGCATTTGATATCTTTATGGGGAATCATAGTGGATCAATAGAATATTATTTCAGCTATGTCTTCAGAACAACCCATAAATGTGTTTGATATTTGAATCTTCATGGGTTTAGTAGGTTATTATAGATGTTTTGTTTAGGGAATCTCTAGTCTTGCATCTCCTTTTTCAGATTTGACCCATGAGGGTGTTAAACTCAAATGGAATGATATCTGTTAATAATAATTTGAAACATTAAATGTGATATTGACTTAAACTATAGTATTTATTTTAGTGAGTTGGGTATGAGCTTTGATGTTTATTCTGATTCCGTATGTACGAGGTTAGGGAGTGTCGTGATGTAATGAACATAGATTTTATCCTATGTCTGTCTCTAGTTATGACCTCATGGGAATAACTATCTTAACCATGACCTTGAGTCAGTAGTTGAAATGAAATATCTCAGTACATGTTTACACTATCTATTTACTAATTTATTTACTATGAAATTATATCATTAGAGCATGAAGTATATTTTCACATAGAGAGGGTTCAAATTATGATAGGGATATTAGGTTTAATATCAATTTTTTTATATTGATATTTCTTATACCCATGGACAATTGTATGTGGTCATTGAAATATTGAGAAGGAATTTATAGACTCAATACTTGAGGGAATCAATGTAGGAGAGTTCCTTGATGAATTTGTTTGATGAGTTGAGTTTGGAATTGAAATGGATAATGGGAATGTTTTCTGTTCTTTTATAAAATTTGATTCAGCATTTGATGAATGGATTATTATACGGGTATAAATAGGTATATATTATTAGTGTTTTAGTGAAATCGTATATTGTGGGAGACATATAGTTACTGTACTCAATATCTTGATAGAATTTTGATTTTATGATGTTAATTGGTTATTCTAGAGGGTTTCATGAAATAGTTGATGAGTTGTGGGCATTGACCAAGAAGGTCCATGAATCCAAGATCAACTATAATGTATCATTACTCGAGATGATGATATATATGGTTGGGGATGATGAGATCTATAGTATTCTTAATTTCATGATTCCCTACTTTCCATAAGAATAACTATGAGCACCAATGACTCATTGATTTTTTACAGCACTTACCCATTAAAATTTCGACATATGATGACTTATTCACAGACTTCATGATTTGAATACATTAGAAACATATTGTAAAGGTTTATATTTGGTTGATCATAAATAAACTCACTAAATTACCTCATTTCCATAAAATTAAGGACTCTATGATGGTAAAAGATCTCAGGCACATATATGTACAAGATATAGTGAAGCTCTATATAAATTCTTCTGCAGTTGTTTCTGAAAGAGATTCATGCTTTAAATCCAATTAATTCAAGGGCTTTCCTGTGTTTAAAGTTACCCAATTTAATTTTAGCACATAATATAATCATTAGGAAGATGGATATAATGAGATTGATTTATAAATTATTAAAGATATGATTCAAGCGTGAATTCTTGACTTTATTGGTTCATGGTATATTCGTCTTCTCTTGATTTAATATTCATATACAAAAATTAATCCAGATGAAATCAGAATGTCACTATTTTAAGTATAAGATCTACATCGATGTTGAATTCCATTGTGTTATGAATATCTTGGTGAGATCAAAATCAAGGGAATGGGCACTTTTCAAGAGATAATGAAGAGGGAACAATTTATTCGAAAGGGATTAGTGACAACTCAGAGTCACTTGAATTCATATGTTGATTGATGTCATCGACCATTGGAATTAGGTTTTCTGATGGGGTCTTGTGTAAATATTCTACTATATTGAGAAATTATAACTTGGGAAGGTTGGGTATGGTGGCTCCATAGTATATTTATTTATTTCAAGATCATTAAGAAACTTAAAAAGGTGTCATATCGGTTGAACTTACCTTATCTCAAGACTGTGATTCAAACCCCGTTCAATGTATCCCATCTAAAGAAGTATGAAATGGAACCTTCCAACTTAATTAAATAGTAAGGCATTGAGGTTGAACCATTATTTTAATTAATTTAAAAAATAGTCTATATTATGTATCATAAAGATAAGAAACTTCACTATAAAATGATTTCCTTATTCTAGGTATTGGGGTAGTCCAGATCAAATAACAACAATTCAATAGAGTAGGAATTGATTCTGAGGAATTTTTTAAATTATTGGTTCATGAGTCTATAATATTAATAAATTTTTAGGGGTATAAAGTTTCTAGGAGAGTATAATTGTGATCCATATGGGTCATAGGAATGTATTCTTCAATATCCATTTTAGGAATTTTTTGGTTTGATGAGTTTCTTAGAGACATAGGTCGAAATTAAGTGAATGGATGTAACCTTGATAGAATCATGGTTTAGTTACATGATTAATGATAACTATGTGATAAATGTGTCATATGATTTTATTGGTTATAATGGATATTTCTATAATTTTATCATGATTTTTCTAACCATGAGAGTTGTCTTTTAAACCATGTGTATGAATAAGTTTGTGTACAGAGGTTATCACAGTACTTGAGCATGGTTTGTCTAACCTTGTGTCTATTTCCTGAAAACCATTACCTTTAGTTTTAAATGGATAGTATCCACTACACATTTATTTCATGGTTTTCTTAACCATGCAGTCTAATTGTGTGATCCAATTTTATCTTCTTACAATGGAAAAATACAATAATTAGCTTAGTTATTTTTCACTCTAATATACTCTTATCCATTAGTAGCCCGAACATACCACTCCATGATTCTCAATAAATCTTGAAAATTTCTTATTTGGTTACTCTTAATAAATTTTTTAGCACTAATCGAGGAAAATTGAGATTTTCTCTACATTTATTATATTTTCTGTAGAACCATCCATGATATCATTTCCCCTTTAACATGATGGGACCAAATTATGTTTTGATTTAATGATTTATTGGGTGTTATGGGTAATTGAATATGTTCATTATATATTTTTTCTTTTGAGGAATAGATCTATTGTTTCCCATTATAAAATTCAAAGGCATCAAAGTTTTCTACATTAGTGAGGTAGGTGCATCTATACAGTGGATTGATTCCCCTGAAAATCATGGATGTTCTTAGGAAATCATTTGATTTTTCTATATGATAATGACTAGTTTGATGTTGTTATGGGATAAATTGTCGAGTATGATTTTATACTTGATCATTGTTGTTGAGGATATATTTTTCAAAAGATTTTTATTTGAATATTGTTTTATGTAACTTTATATCATCTATTAAATGAGAAAAATATAATTTGAAAATGTTGATCTTGGATTCTATTATATATAATGATAAATATTAGAGCATGGGGATGACTATCAGATATGTTTCTTTGTTGGGAACAGGGATTCACTATGATAGGTAGATTTACTAGGATTTCCTAGTAACATAGTCACCATTTCATTTGAAATTTTGAAATTCTAGTAGACAATACATAGAGTCTTATTCTTTAATTTACACTTGTTTTAACATATATAGTTTTTGGTAATTTATATTTTTTTAATAAATCATGTTTCAATTCTAGGTTATTAAGGCTTGGGAAATGGATTTAATTTTTAAAGGGAACACTAAAGGAATGTTTTAGAAATGTGTTTTCATATGAAATACATTACAAATTATGGTTTTTTAAAGCTGGATATAATGTTTTAATGGTGATAAAATTTGTATTGGTTCTTGGTGGTATCATATCCGGCATTTCTTCACACCCAATAAATGAATTTGGGTATATTTAGACTTTTTCTGGGACTCAACTAATGGGAATGAAATTATATATTATGGATGCTCCCCTCCATTGACATTTTCTTCAGGTGGATTGGGAGGGTGGTGATCATTGGTCACATAAATATTTTCTCCATACTCTGAAGTTCCCAGTAAATATCCAAGTATCACTGAGAGGGGATGGGGTGAATTAGTGACATCTTTTTCTTTTTTATGTTTCCTTATTTTTAAAGAAACCTTCGCCTCCTGTACAAGAGTTTCTTCTCTGCTGAAGACACACAATCAGAGGAACACAAGATTTAGAAGGTTCACTACTCAACAAGAGTATCAATGTCCTTGGTATAGTATAGAAACAATCTATAACCACAAAATCCACTAGAAAACAATCCTTTTATGTGGAATACAATGAGTAGGATATGTCCTTACACTCATGTATCACTTTTAAAACAATCCAATAGTGCGTGTGCTACCTCTTAGCACAAACAGGGTAATATAATTATTCTGGGATTATTAATGAACTTTCAAAAATCAAATCTTTTAAAACAATTCTTCAGTTTCCTACCCAGAAGCTGGTAAGAACCAATTGGTGAAAATAGCTTGTGTGCCACTCCCTGCTTGCGTTCCTCCATACTTGTGCACCACTCAGCTTGCGTGCCACTATCTTGCATTCCACTCAGCTTGCATGCCTACCTTCTTTCATGCCACAAACTACTTGCGCACCACTATTGTGCACAACTAACAACTTGTACATCACCTTAGGCTTATACACAACACACTTCTTGAACACACGTCCCTACTTGCGCGCCTCTGACAACTTGCACTCCACTTCTGCTTGCGTTCCACTTTATACTACTTGTGCAATAAGAGCTCAAATTTTCTCTTAAGTGTTGATCATAGAAAAACAACTATACTAGTCATCTATTTATAGGCATTTTGGTGAATTGAGTCCCACATACACTTGCGCACTATTCCTACTTGCGCGCCACTCCATCACTTGTGTGTTGCTCCATCACTTGAATGAAATTCCATCACTAGAACTACAATTTATCTTCTATGTCAGATTTTTATATGATGATGTTGAAATATGACTTGCGCACAACATACACTTACTCACCTCTTATACTTTCCCTCCACACTTGTGCACCCCTTATACTTGTGCGCCACTTTTTGACTTGCGCGCCAATATTTATCTTGAGTGCCAATTTATTTCCTTTGTCATATTATGATGGGATGATCTTGAAATATGAATTGCACATAACATACACTTGCACGCCACATATATCTGTGTGCCACACTTGTGCGCCGGTTTCATTCCTTTTCCAAAAACACTTCTTTACTCTCCTTATCCTTCAGAAGGCTTGAATCAAAAGTCCTCTAAATATTATGATATTTGTGAAATACAAATCAGAAAATAATAATCATAGTTTTCAAGGATTTTACATAGTGAATTGATTTATACTCTTTTAACATCAAAAGATAACACTCTATAAAAAGAAAACTCTTCAAACTCCATTCTCTATCCAACTTGGTCCCAATAATCTCCCTCTTTGAATGTTTTTGTCAACCAAGATTCATAAATCACTGAACTTTGTAACCTAAATCAATGGATTAATTATCAAAAGTTCTAAGACTATGTGAGCTAATGCATTGTAGGAAAAAATAATTATTGACAGCCAAAACCATCATGTATAAAAATAATGACTATGAAATTTCATGATCATATCTCTTCATCCTTCTTTAGAACATCTTCCAAGATTCTACCTCAAAATTATTCACTTATCCATTTTTCCTGTAAAATAAAATCATTGTTTCGTAAAATCACTCAAACAAATAGTTATAACTATTCAAACACATACATACTGGATTCACATCTTACCTGCAACTCCCCCTTTATGCATGATTCCATAAGGATAGATTTATGAAACAATTATAGACCATCAAAACACTATCCAAATGTAAGATGAGAGAGGGGATAGAAACATATACCTCAACCATGATGAGAATGAGGTTAGACACCCATGTTCAACCTCAATTTAGACAAATGGTTCCTTTGGTAGTGGTTTTGTAAATATGTCAGTAACTTGTTCCGATTTAGGAACATAATCCAGCTTCAATTCATTCTCCTCCACCTTCTCTTTGATGAAGTGGTACTTTATGTCAATATGTTTTGAACAATAATGTTGTTCTGGGTTCCTTGTAAGAATTATTTCACTCTGATTATCACATCTCAAGAGTAAGGGTAGCTTCACTTCCACAAGTAGATCTTCCAACTGAGTCTTCATCCAGATAAGTTGGGTAGCAGCTTGAGTGATAGCAATATACTTAGCTTCAGCCATTCTAAGAGTCACTAAATTCTATTTATTTGTATGCCAACTAAAAAAAATTTTCCCCACAAAGAAAACTGCACCAAATGTGGATCTTCTATCATCAACATTTCCTGCCTAATCAGCATCTAAATACCCGAACAAATCAATATTTTCTATGCCATCATGCCTAATTACATAATTTGTTGTGATGTTGATATATCTGAGAATCCTCTTTCCAGCAATTAAATGTTATTCTTTAGGAGTACTCTGAAACCTTTCACATTAGGTAACAACATAGAAAATGTTGGGTCTTGAGGTAGTCAAATATAATAAACTTTCAATCATCTTTCTAAACTCTTTTTGATCAACTTCCTTGCCTTCTCCATCTTTAGACAACTTGGTTACCACTGAAATTGGTGTGGATGATGGTTTCAAATTTTCCATGACAAACTTCTTCAGAAGTACCTTATCATACTTTTCTTGAGAAAGAAAAATGTGGTTCCTCTTTTGTAAGATTTGTAACCCAAGAAAGTATTTAATTTCTCTCAGCAGTGACATCTCAAACAACTTCTTCATCTATTCACCAAATCTATCACAAGATCTTTCATCATTTCAAGCAAAGATAATGTCATCAACATAGATAATTACAATGAGACAAGACTCCTGACATTCCTTGATGTAAAGACTACTGTCAACTCTTCCTTTCTTGAAACTCAAATTCCTTAAGCAAGTATCCAGTTTGGAATACCATTCCCTTAAAGATTATTTTATCCCATATAATGATTTCTTCAGCTTACACACATAACTTTCATCTTTCCCAACAACAAATACACATGGTTGTTCAACGTAAACTTATTCATCAGGATTTCCATTTAGAAATGCAGACTCCACATCCATTTGAAAACATTTGTAACCTCATTGTGCAGCAATTACAAGAAATATTCTGATTATTTCCAATCTAGCCACTGGAACCAAGGTCTCATCAAAATCAACACCTTAAATTTGTGATTAACCTTTTCCCAATAATCTTTCCTTGTTCCTTATCACTTCTACTTCTTCATTCAGCTTGTTCCAAAAAACCCATTTTGTAACACTAACATTTATGTCATCCGGATTGGGTATGAGTTCCAAAGTATCATTATTTTCTATCTGATAAAGCTCTTCATTCATATTCTGAATCCATTATGGATGATCAAAAGCTTTATTCACATCATTTGGATCCACTTTTGAAAAGAAAGAAGTATGTGTAACAACATTTGTTGTTCTTCTTGTTTGAACCCTATGATATTGATCACCAATAATGTTATGAGCCTGTACTTGCTTCCTCAGCCTAGGATGAGCTATTTGAATATCATCCTCATCACTTGAAATTGATGTGTCTGATTCTTCTTCATGAGTAGGATTACCACTATTGGTAGCATTATCAGAATTGTTAACAAGACTTTCTTTATCCTGCTCAACTTCTATATCAGTAAAAGTATTATTTTCTGTATCAACATTTTCAATATCTTTCACATCACTAGAATCGATGATTATTATTGTTTCTTTGTTGAAACATCTGTATCCTCTTCCTTCTGGAGCATAGCCAAGAAAAATTCCATCATATCCTCTTTGTTCAACCTTTCTAAGGTTTACACCATTTTTATTTATGATGCACGAACTCCCAAAAACTCTTTAGTTTTGCAAATGTGGAGTTTTTTCATAAAACATTTCATATGGAGTCATATATGAATGAGTTCTATAGAAGAATCAGTTCTGAATATACACAGCATTAATCATGGCTTACCTCCAATAATAATGAGTGAGACCACATTCAAGTAACATAATTCTCCCCATTTCAACCAGACTTCTATTCTTCCTTTCAGCAACCCCATTTTGTTGAGGTGTGTATGGTGAACTAAAATCATGTCGAATTCCATGATTCTCAAGGTAACTTTAAAACTCTTTATTTTTATACTCTCCACCATTATCAGTTCTCATCTTCTTCACTGAATACTCAAATTCCTTCTCTACTTTCTTCCTAAAGTCTTAAACATTTTTAGAACATCTGACTTATGTCTCATGTACCTAACACAAGTATTGTGAGTAAAGTCAATAATGAAAGTAATGAAGTACTTATATATATTTGTTGATTACTTTCTCATTGGTACACAAATACCAGAATTTATATGTTCCGAGGGTTTTTTTGAATGAATGTCAACTCTATTAGGCATAGAATTTGTAATATTCCCTTTCTCACAAATAGTGCAAGACCAATATCTTCTTCTTGAAAAATCAGTAATATCTTGGAAACTGTCTGATGTTGATAACTTACACATGTTTCTCTAACACATATTTCCCATAATTTTATTCCATAACTGATTTTCATCTACCATGCCCATGTAACATGATTTCTTTAATTCACCAACTGGGAACAAGTTCCCTTTTATACATTGGCCTCTTGTAACTACCTTTCCATCATTTTCAATTTTCACAACAAACCCATATTTTCTGAAGATAACTTTGTTTCCCTCATCACAGAGTTGTGAAACACTCAGCAGATTATGTTTCAACCCATCAACATATAACATTTTCCTAGATTTCATTTTTCTTTCCCAATGATGGTTGATCCAACACCTTTGATCCTCAGAGACTCATCATTTCCAAATGTAACTGTTTCTTCTTTGAATTATTTCACATTCTTTATCAACTTTAAGTCTCCTATGACATGATAAAAACACTCACTATCAATAATTCATGGACATTCTAATTTTGTAGCTTTTAATGAGGTTTCAACAACAAGAGATTTTTGTTCTTCCATTTCATTCTTCACCTCCAACTTCAGAGATTTGTTAAGATCCTTTTATTGTGCTTGCAACAAAACAATAAATCCCTTAGCAAGATTTTCATGATGTTCTTATATTTCAAAAATATTTTCCAATGGATAGATCTTATTTTTAACTTTCACACCAGCCTTATCAGATTTCCTCTAAACTTCCTTCTTGTACTTCCCTTTTTGAAAATATTGACTCCCCATAACACCTAGTCTTCCATAAATTGTGGAATAGTAGTAGTATTGTTGATTTAACCAACACATGTTTGTAGTGTGTTTGAATCCACCACAATACCAGCAGTAACCATAGAATGAATATTTCCCTCTGAAACATCTATTTCGACCGGAGTTGTGAAGATGGTTCTCAACAACCTTTTTAATAGAACTCTGCTAACCGTCAACATTCTTATTTTCAATCATAACTTTGTCCTTCATCTCAGATTTCTATTCAGACTTTTCAGAACCATAAGTATTATAAATCTTTATGGACTTAGTATTTTTATGTACTTCATATTTTTCAGCATTGGTGACTTTGGCCACATAAATAGACTTTCCATCTTTGTTCTTATCAGAACCAGTTCTGTCTTTCCTCTCAACCTTTTAAGGTAACATTTGTAGATCCTTGTTTAGTTTATTTTTTCTTGAAATTTCACCAACTTCCAAGATAGATCATTTGAAACTGATATTTATTTATTTAGATTTTTAATGTTTTTGTTTGACAAGTTCTAACTCTTATTATTTTTCCTTCAGCTTTACTTCAAGATGATCATTACGATTCTTTGAATTCTCAAGAGAATTCTTCAGGTCACCAATCTCTTTTTCCATCTATATTTTCTCATCAAGAAAAAATTCTTGATTGTTTAATGTGGAATTTTCATTTATCAACTTCTTGTTTTCCTTCCCAAGAATTTTGATCTTTCTCAAACATTCTTTCAACTCTTCTTTCAAATGATATTCAAGTTGAGTTTGTTATTCTTCAGAAATATGGCTCCCATAATCTTCATTATTCAATGCTGTAATAAAGGTATTCTATCTAGTTTTTCAGAAAATGATTTCTCAAATTCATATTACCTATCTTCTTCATCTTAATCTTTAGATAAAAATCTACTTATTTTAGATTTGAAGAACTTTTTATCAGTCCACTTTGAAAAATATTTATCTTTGTCAGCTTTTTTCTTCAATGACCTTTTTGGACTTCTGTCATCATTATCACTATCTTCTTATTTATTCTTTTAAGGACAGTTAGCCACAAAGTGACCAAAATCTCCACACTCAAAAAAATTCAAGGGAAGTTCACCCTTGTATTCCCATGTACCACTTTTCACATTCTTAGAAAAAAAGGATAAAATTTCATCAAAATTATTACATACCTCGTCTTCAGAATCAGATTCACTAGTATCATCTTCATTAAGAGCCATATTTGAATTATCTCTCTTTGTATCCTTGAATAAAATTTCTCTATCAGATTTTGTTTTGATCTTCATAGCATTCTCCCTTCTCATTTCATAATTAATGAGAGTGCTATAAAAATCATGCATAGATAATGTTTCAGGGTCTTTATCTTCTAATTAAGACACTTTAGCATCAAAATTGTCAAGAAAAATTCTCAACATCTTCTCAACAACTATAGAATCCTCCAAAGTTTCACCAAGACATATGATTTTACTGAAAATTTCATTTATCATGGTAAAGAAGTCCCAAACATATTTAGATTCTCCTATTTTCAAGTCTTCATACATCAGGCACCAGATTTGTAGTTTTTCCTTCTTTACTTTTATATTTTCTTCATAGATGTTCTTCAACTAATCCCAGATGTCTTTATCTGTAGTGACACCTTTGACTCGTAAAAATTAACACTCATAAGGAGATGAGAGTAATACATTTTTATCTCTTCCATCACCCTCAAGATTCTTCTTATCAGCAGGTGTAAGATGAACTTTGTCATCAATAGGAGGAAATCCATAAGTTGTAGTTTCAAGAATTACATACCCAAGAGACATAAGATAAAGCATCATTCTATCTTTCTAGATATGATAATTATTTCCATAAAATATCATAATCCCCTTACTATTCACATAATTCATATTTTCCATCACAACTTTTCTTCAAAACGTCACCAAAGAACAAACAATGGGAACCTCCCTTTGACACCAACTGAAGTTCCTAGTTAGGATCCAATTATCACTGAGAGGGGGATGGGGTGAATTAGTGATATCTTTTTATTTTTTAATGTTTCCTTCTTTTTTAAACAAACTTCACCTCTTGTTAAAGAGTTTCTTACTTGCTGAACACACACAACTATAGAAACATAAGATTTACAAGGTTCACTACCCAACAAGAGTAGCTACGTCCTTAGTATGGTACAGAAACAATCTAGTACCACACAATCTACTAGAAAACAATCTTTTGATGTGGAATACAATGAGTAGGATATTCCCTTACACTCATGTAGCACTTTGAAAAAATCCAATAGAGCGTGTGCTCCCTCTTAGCACAAATAAGGTAATGTAGTGATTCTATGCTTCTTAATGAACTTTCACAAATCAAATCTTTTAAAAAAAGTCTGCACTTTCCTACCCATAATCTAGTAATAACCTCATGGTGAAAAACGTTTGCACGCCACTCCCTACTTGCACACCTCCCTACTTGCACATCACTCATCTTGCGTGCCACCTGCTTGTGCGCCACTCAGCTTACGCGCCTACCTGCTTGCATGGAAAAAACTACTTTCACGCCACTATTCTGCACAAATAATAACTTTCACTCCACCTTTGGTTTATACACAACAAACTTCTTGAACACACCTTCCTACTTTCACACCTCTGACAACTTGCGCACCACTTCTGATTGTGCACAACTCTGCTTGCGTGCCACCCTACTTGCACGCCTTATAAATAACCCTCAACTTGCGCACCACTTCATCTTGTGCCCCACTTTCTACTACTTGTGCGATCAGGGCTCAAATTTTCTCTTATGTATTGATCATAGAAAAATGAGGAGGCTAGTCATCTATTTATAGGAATTTTTGTGACTTGCACGCCACATACACTTGCGTGTCGTTCCTACTTTCACACTGCTCCATCACTTTCACGTCACTCCATCACTTGCACTCCATTCCATCACTAGCATGAAACTTTCTTTCCTTTTTCATATTTTGATATGATGATGTTGAAATATGACTTGCGTGCAACATACACTTTCATGGAACTTATACTTGCACACCACTTTTTGAGTTGCGTGCCAATATTTAGATTGCATGACACTTTATTTCCTCGGTCTTATTTTGATGGTATGATCTTGAAATATGACTTGCGTGCAACATACACTTGTGCACCACATATACTCGTGCACCACACTTGCACGCCACTTTTGACTTGCACGCAACTTTCTTTCCTTTTCTATAAACACTTCTTTACTCTCCCTATCCTTCATAAGTCTTGCATCACAAGTTCTTCATACATATTATATTTTGTGAAATACAAATTAATAGAGCATTGTTATAGTTTTCAAGTATTTTACAATGTGAATTGATTTATAATCTTTTTACAACAAAAGAAAACACTATGCAAAAACGAAACTCTTCAAACTTCCTTCTCCATCCAACTTGTTCCCAACATACTCAGGGTTTGTATTGTGTTTTAAAAAATTGGGGTTAACTTATTGTTATATATTATGTGTATTATAGAAACCCATATTGAACTATGTTTTGTGTTTATATTCATATTGTTGTTCCTTTGGTACTTGATACAATTATTAGGGATGTCTAGGGCCAAAGGTTTCCTATTACTTCTATGTTTGGAACCATGGTGCTTGTCACTAGCCTATGGTGACCATGAACATGCTTTGGGACCTATTTCAGGATCTCTTGTGTGATAGGTCTGATTGACCTGGGTTGGATAATTTATCCACAATAATTTCTATAACAAAAAAATAGTTATATATCAAATCATGGAGAACCCATGGAAATAAAATGAATTTTCTTAAAATTTCAAAATGGAATTACATAAAATTATCAAATAGATTGGACTAGTTGATATGAAAAAAAAACACAAATGGATTAATTCAAATGATAATTTAAAGGGTTATTAATGAAACAAAACTTATATATCATTTAGAAGGAAAGTAGATAATTGATGTGAAATCATTAAAAAAATTCATAATAAATTACTCAATATTGTCACAAAAAGAAAAGGTTATGAGTAACTTTCAAAAGTCACCTTTAAGAAGTTGGCCTACAAAATTGATAATCAGTATTTTAAATAATTTCCAATAGTAGAACCTTGAAAAGGAAAGAATTGTAAATAAACAAATATGAAGTGGAGAAAAAATATATGAATGTGAAAGGAGAAAGGTTTTTAATATTTTCCAACACATTTATTCATACTCACATCATAAAACAATTAAAAAATATCCTTTAGAATAAAATAAATAAAAAATAATTTCACATGAGATAATAAATATTAAAATTTATAAATAATAATGAAAATAATTTATAGTGAATGATTATGGATATTGAGGTAAAATTATCTTTAATAGGTTATAAATTATCTATAATAGTGTTATTCATATATAAGAATGAAATTCATCATGAAATAATATTATGATTAAAAATATAATTTTCCTTACCATTAGAAGTGTAAATTTAGAGACCCAAATCTTGATGTACATAGACATTACATTACTTTTGCGGAATATCTAATACATAACAAAAACAGACACTAAAGGATTGTAATAGTTTAGTGTCATTGGAAACTCAGAAAAATAATCTTCTAATCATGGTGAAAGATCTTAGACATCTCCCATAAAGATCTTCCCCTTTTGTTTTCTTACCTAAAACATTTCATTATATCCTGGGGAAAAGAAAAAATAAAAAGGGTGAGCTCAAATGATCAGTAAGGGTAATCAGGGAGAAAATAAAACAAACCATATATATTTGAACCTTAAAACATGAACATAATGTTTTAACGTCAAAATCTCGAGTTGTGAAATAAATCATGGCAGTACGTAAGGCATAGATCATAAAGGAACATAAATCATGATAAAATAGCATGGGAATAAAACATTTAGTTGTGTAAAACAATTAAGAACTTGATATGATTTCCATAGTAGCCAATGCATTGCTTCCAAGACCATCTTAGTGGACAAATTCCCTTACTGAATCGAGTTTACTCCTCGTTCCAGTCCTATATCACTGAACTTGATTAACTTAGCATTATTTCCATGTCTATGTCATGAGATATAAATCTTTACCAAATTCATTTTATGGAGATATAGGTCCCACCCATCTCTAAATGAAATCATTCTTATGTGTGCCACAACATAAACATAAATCATTCATCATAACCCAAAGAATAAAATGGGTTTCATAAACATCATCCCATCATAACATAATCCATATAAAACAAATGGATATCATTTAATCATAAGAAAAGTGAAACCATTCAAATCATAAAGACATTATAATTGAAACATACATGTATGAAATAATGTCATCTAAGATGGAAAATGGTTTTGATAAAACACTTGAAATTAATTCTTGAGGAAAATATTCTTTCTTTTTCAAAATCATTTTTCTTTTCACAAAATGTCATGAAATTTTAAAAGGAAAGGATTTTGTTGAAAATATTCAGGAACTTTTTTATATGAATCATCATTGAAATAAGTAATTATTAAATTGTAAAAATCAGTTCTTGTTGTATAAGTTAAAAGAAAATATTATCCTCGTACTTTTGCTGGAAAAGTCAAAATTTCCTCGTATGGTAAATAAAAGAAATATTCCTTCCATAACACAAAGTAAAAGTCAAATAGGGGTAAAAATGACATTAAACATACATGTAAGAATATAAAACACTTTATGAGAAACATTTTTTGGGCATGGATGAAAAATATTACCCTAGTAAATACTTACGTATAAGAAATCTCGGATAAAAATGAGATTAAAAAATTATCCCTTACCTTAGGTCTGATATGCTTCATAAGTATCTGAATCTCCTATATAATGATTTAATTAATGTCATTTACTTATTATATAATCATATTAATTGTTATGATATCATATATGGTTCACTTATGACTTTATATTACCCGTTCTTTTGTAAATTCCATGTTAAAGCAGCATTTTGGGTAAAATCACTTTATTTATCGTACGTGTTTGGGCTTGTTGTTCTTAATATTATTATTACTTATATCATGATTTAATTACTTATAGAATGTAAATCATAATTTATATATCATATATATTCAGTATATATATATATATAATAGATAGATAAATGAAATGAAATACATCGTTCATGGAGACGGTAGGCCGTACGTACGCATTAACGCTGTTTTCTTTTCTATACTGAATTGAATGGAAGTAAGTATATGAAATATATATATATATATACATAAATCTAGTAGCATTATTAGTTCATATATTTCATGATTACATATTATATATACTTTATAATCATTCTTGAATTATTAACATTGAAAATGAATCTCATCGCGTCGTGGAGACGGTAATCCGTACGTACGCATGAGCGATGATATCGTTCCCATATTTATTGAATAGAAATAGAGTGGATGATATAATATCATAGAATCAGTATGATGTTATCATAATCATATATAGTTATTCTTTACACCATTATACCCATCCAAGTAAGGTGGTCGTAGAAAAACTGATTACACCACGGCGTGGAGACGGTATTCCGTACGTACGCACGCGCAGTGATTTTGTTTTCCGTAGGATGGATAAGAGGTGAAATAGGGTTGTTTCATATTTATAATAACAAATCATTATATAATATATACTTATGTTATTACTTTATAATGAAACAACTAATGAGGAAAAAGTAGAAGAAAGAAACTTGAAAGAGTCGGTAGAAGAGACTACCTCTTCCTCAACACACCTCCTTTAAAATTCTTCTTAGGGCACTAGAGTTGGTCTTTTGAGAAGACCAGAACCTCTATGATATAACTAAAGAGTTTTATAATAGGAATTGGTAGGGTTTGGACGAGATTTAATGCTTAAAAGGGCGTGAAGAGAAGAGGTAAGGAGTGCCCTTTTTATAAGGGAGGAGGTGGAACCTTAGGAAAAACCTAAAATATTATTTTATAATAAAGTCATATTCGGTTTATAACAGAAAAAAATTGATTTATTTTTAGGATAAACTGTTTATGGGTCTAAATAATCCCAACCAATAGCTTTTATACAAGTTTAGGTTTCTATTTTAACATTATCATTTAGATTTAACTCTAAGTTAAATAATTTAACTTTTACCGTGTATTCTTGTTTTTTTACACTATATGGTTAATAAACTTACTATAACAAGCGAAACGAACCCCAAGTGGTTCATTATTAATATATTTAACCTTATATATATCATTTGGCCGAACCTTAGATTTTTAAGAATATAACAACAATTAATAATATAATATTTGTTTTAAAAACTATTTTATGACATTTTTGACACTATTTGGTACTTGATTTTTGTGAAAATAATAACAGCATAATTAGTTCAAAAAAAGTTAATTAAATCAATACTAACATTACATATTAACCTATTAAATTACTGGAATTCATAAAAAGTCTAAAATTACATTTATTTGGTTATTTATAACATCAATTATGTTAATATTTCATTAATAAGGTAATTAATGCATCATCATTGTGTCATAAGTAAATTAAATTATTTAATTTCTAAAAATTATAAATAAACTAAAGTTATGTAGGAAATATTTTTATCTTTATAATGAATATTTATAGTCAAATTTATATTATGTATAACCCTATATTAATTTTTTTTTAGTTATTAGACTTTGATTTTAACTATTTTAACTCTTCTTTAAATAAAATAATAATAAATGTCCTAATCTAATCCAAGTGGACCTAAAGGGTAATATTTTATTACTAAGGTTGTTTTCGGTTGAATTACACTTATCCAATAGAATTAGGACATGTGTTAGGGTAATAGTAATATCATTTTTATCCTTAATTACCATATTTACTTTTAACCGTGGTAAATAAAAGAAAAAAGGTACTATTCAACAAAAAATATTTTTATCTTATTGAACCACATTTTAATCTTTGATATTAACCGTGTCTCTTAGATTTTTGAAATTCCACTCATAGAAGCGGTAAAATTATGTTTTATGTAAATTTTCAAATTCTCCTAGGAGGTGGGTAAAAGACGGTGAAAAGTTCAATAAAATTTTTATATATCTAAAATTATTATAAAATGACTACAATAATTACATTGAACTTATATATGTATTATGTATCAATTTTTACCTAAAATAAATTTAAATAAAATAAATAATTATTTAAATAAAAAGTCTGTTTTTAAATAGTAACCCAGTGTTTTCACTATTCATAAAAAATCGAAAGTTTTCAGAAAAATACCAAAAATTCACCCTAGGCTAATTTCAATATTCCGAATCCAAAAATGAAGTCCATTTTGAAAGATAAAATTTATAAAATTTCAAAAAGTGAGTATTACTATTCATAACAGTTAGTTTATATAATATTTTAATAACATATCATTGTTTAGTGAAACTTGGTATTGCGTACAACACACGCTATCATGGAAGGTCGCAATTGCATGTATTGCAAGCCAAGTCTGGGATGTGTGTAGTGAAATCTCCTTTTGGTGTAGCGTACAACACAAGACATCAATGAAATTAAAAATAATATTTTTCATAAAATATTGGGATGTTACATTCTACCCCTCTTAAAATGAATTTCTCCCTCGAAATTCATCGGGGGGTTATAAATGGTTTACTACTCGAAAGTTTCTTTAATAGAAACCCACATCGTAAAAAGGAATACCAATAATTATCTTTAAAAACTAAAATATGAAACGTAACGGTTACCCAAATTAACTAATAACTGGGTTTCCACATAGGATAACATATATGAAAATATGGTTATGGAAGAGAAATCTAACCATCATGTTCTGATGGAGAGTGGTAGAGAACATGGCTATGAAAATTCCAACAATCACAAAGCCATAAATTTGTGATGTTCTAAGGTACCATATGATTCATCAAATATTAGGGCACTAGGACACCATTTTTGGTTTTCAAGATCATTTCCCTAAAGATGAAGAATTTGAATTAGAAGAAATACTTACTTTATTTCTGTATAATCACACTGATATTCGTGCTTTGAAAAATTTACACTTCATCTCTTAAAGAAATGAAGTTGAATTTTTCATTTGTGAAGTGTTAGCAGATCATGTGATAGAATGATGGGTCATTCCATATGTCTCAAACAAAAGGTTATCAAAAGTTTTCAAATATACATAAGTCCATATATGACAATATTAAACGTATATGGATCCAATAATAGACTTATACTTCATATATCATACCGATTAATATAATAAAACTAGTTTCTTCTAACCAGGGACTTCTTGTAGGCCAACGGTAGGTGATAAAGGCCCGTCGCAATTCAGTTGTGGGTTTGATTCCCACAGCCTTGTCCGACGCGACGGGTTGTCACCCATCCTTTATGTTGTCCTTTTTCTAAAACTACATTATTATAACATTCCATCAATAATATAGAAAAAGTTATAGCCTTAAACAATACTAACTTATATCCAACATAATCTATTCCAATCTTTAGGCTTATCCAAAATACTTCTGTCCAATATCATAGTATAAAGAAAACAATTACTAGAAATGTCCCTGTCGAGCATGTGAATGCGATCATTTATCCCCCATATATCATAAGATATATCTTTTTGATCAAATTAAAAACATGTGAATACCTTAATCATGTATTATCTTGAAAAATGAATACCCATTGAACCTTATTGAAAACAGGAATGTTGTAAAAAGTTAACTCTTTCCACATACCAAAATCCAAAAAATCTGTATACTCAAACCATGATATCACATTGTCCTTATACCAGTCATGATCTCATTAATACTATCAAACATTTCATTATCTTCTTATCCATTCTTTATGCGCATATCATCTATTTTCAAAAAATATCTGAATAACATTTCATGGTTACCGGTACCATTCAACATATACATTCAAAAACTCAAGGGAAGACAACAGTGTAACTATCCTTAGATTTTTCTTTATTCCATAGTACCATACATTATTCTTGACAAACATACAATCATTTCACTACCTTCTTAAACCACAGACTAAGCCTCATCATTTCTTTCATCTCATATGTCATTTGTAGTTTCTTCATCATCATCAACATAAATACTACCCATACGACCATACTGATTCTCTTCATGAAATTTTCCCTTAGAGCATTGGTTTGCATAATGCCCGTACATTCCATATTTGAAACATTTAACCATTGTTGATGTGTTAGCAATACTATTATCCTTATCCCTGGTGTTAAATGAACCTTTTCCTTTACAATTATTGGCTTTGTGTCCTTCTTTTCCACACCCAAAGAATCTTCCAGTTCCTTTGAAATATTCTCCATGATTCCTCTTCCCACATGATTTACATGAGAGAAATTGAACTTTGTTTCCTCTATGATCATCATGAAACTCCATCTTTCTCTTATTAGATGAGTCAGGAAACTTACCAAATTTGAGATTATTGATCATATTAGGAGATTGCTGATTAGGAATAATAACAATGTTTGGACTTCCAAATCCCATTTCATTTTGTTGATCATGAAGAATTTCATTCCATTGTCCATCATATCCTCCATTATCGTGAATCTTCTTGTTTCTGTCGATTTTATAAAACACAAAAAGAATAGCGTGAGAGGAAAAAATCATACTAGGAAAACAACATAATCAAGGGGAGTACTTTCAATATCTAATATATTAGGTTTAATCATAGGTTATTCATGATCTTTATCATAATTCTAGGACTATAACCTATAATTATACTTAACCTTAGGGACATCCCGAGACATACCTTAGAAATATCTCTAGGGATCTCACTAAAGTTCTCGCATCCTAGTTTCAAAAGGTTGACAAAACTGAACCTCTGATACAAACTGTAGAGACCCAAATATTGACGTACATATACATTACATTACTTTTGCAGAATATCCAATACATAACAAAAATAGACACCAAAGGACCATAATAGTTTAGTGTCTTTGGAAACTCAAAAAAATAATATTCTAATCATGGTGAAAGATCTTCGACATCTCCCATAAAGATCTTCCCCTTTTGTTTTCTTACCTAAAACCTCTCTTTATATCCTAGGGAAAAGAAAACATAAAAAGGGTGAGCTCAAATGCTCAGTAATGGTAATCATAGAGAAAATAAAACAATCCATATACATTTGAACTTCAAAACATGAACATAATGTTTTAACGTCAGAATATTGAGTTGTGAAATAAATCTTGGCAGTTCGTAAGGAACAGATCATAAAGGAACATCAATCATGATAAAATATCATGGGAATAAAACATGTAATTGTGGAAAACCATTAATCACTTGATATGATTTCCATATTAGCCAATGCATTGCTGCCAAGACCATCTTAGTGGATACAGTCCCTTACTGAATCGAGTTCACTCCTCGTTCCAGTCCTGTATCACTATACCGGATTAACTTACCATTCCAGCCCTGTCTGTATCATGAGATATAAATCATTACCCAATGCATTGGATGGAGATACATGTCTCACCCATCTCATAATGAAATCATTCTTACGTGTCCACAACATAAACATAAATCATTCATCATAAACCAAAGAATAAAATGGGTTTCATAAACATCATCCCCTCATAACATAATCCATATAAAACAAATAGATATCATTTCATCATAAGAATAGTGAAACCATATAAATAATAGAGACACTATACTTGAAACATACACTTATAAAATAATTTCATCTTATATGGAAAATAGTTTTGATAAAACACTTGAAATGAACTCTTGAGGAAAATATTCTTTCTTTTTCAAAATCATTTTCTTTTGACAAAATGTCATGAAATTTTATAAGAAAAAGATTTTGTTGAAAATAGTCATTATTTTTTGTATAGTAATCATCATTGAAATAAGTAATTATGAAATCCTAAAAATCTGTTCATGCCGTATAAGTTAAATGAAAATATTCTCCTCGTACTTTTGTCGGAAAAGTCAAAAAGTCCCTCGTATGGTAAATAATAGAAAGATTTCTTCCATAACACAAATTAAAAGTAAAATAAGGGTAAACATGACATTAAACATACATGGAAGAATATTAAACACTTTATGAAAAACATTTTTTGTGCATGGATGAAAAATATACCCCCAGTAAATACTTACGTATAAGCAATCTTGGATAAAAATGAGATTACAAAATTATCCCTTACCTTAGGTCCGATATGCTTCGTACGTATCCGAACCTCCTATATAATGATTGAAATAATTTAATTTACTTATTACAGAATCATATTCATTGTTATGATATCATATATGGTTCACTTATGACTTTATATTACCCGTTCTTTTGTAAATTCCATCTTAAAGCAGCATTTTGGGTAAAATCGTTTTATTTATCTTACGTGTTTGGACTTGTTGTTCATGATATTATTATTACTTATATCATGATTTAATTAATTTTAGAATGTAAATCATGATTTATATATCATATATATTCAGTATATATATATAACAGATAGATAAATGAAATGAAATACACCGTTCATGGAGACGGTAGGTCGTACGTACGCATGAACACTGTTTTCTTTTCCTTATTGAATTGAATGGAAGAAAGTAGATGACATATATATATATATATAAATAAATTAGCATTATTAGGTCATATATTTCATGATTACTTATGATATATACTTTATAATCATTCACTAATTATTAACATGGAAAATGAATCTCATCGCGTCGTGGAGACGGTAATTCGTACGTATGCACGAGTGATGATATCGTTCCCATATTTATTGAATGGAATTGGAGTGGATGATATAATATCTTAGAATCATTATGATTTTATAATAATCATATATAGTTATTCTTCACACCATTATACCCATCCAAGTAGGGTGGTGGTGGGAAAACGGATTACACCATGGCGTGGAAACTGTATTCCGTACGTACACACTCGCGGTGATTTAATTTTCCGTAGGATGGATAGAAGGTGAAATAGGGTAGTTTCATATTTATAATAACATATAATTATATAAGTAATACTGATTTTATTACTTTATAATGAAACAACTAAATAAGAAAAAGTAGAAGAAGAAAGAAACATGAAAGAGTCAGTAGAAGAGATTACCTCTTCCTCGACGCACCTACTTTAAACTTCTTCTTAGGGCACAATAGATGGTCATTTGAGAAGACCAGGACCTATATGATATAACTAGATAGGTTGAGAATAGTAATTGGTAGGGGTTGGCTAATCTTGAAGGCTCAAAAGGGTGTGAAGAGAAGAGGGAAGGGGTGCCCTTTTTATAAGGGAGGAGAGGGGCACCTTAGGAAAAACCTAAAATATTATTTTATAATAAAGTCATATTCGGTATATAATATCCCCAAATTGATTTATTTAGAATATTAAGTGAGAATTGGTCGAAATAATCCCAACCAATAGGTTTTATACAAGTTTTGGTTATTATTTTAACCTTATCATTTAGATTTAACTCTAAGTTAAATAATTTAACTTTTACCAGGTCTTCTTGTTTTTTTACACTATATGTTTAATAAACATACTATAACAAGACAAACCAACCCAAAGTGGTTCAATATTAATATATATAACTTTATCTAAGTCATTTTGCCGAACCTTAGATTTTTATGAATATAATAACAATTAATAATATAATATTTGTTTTAAAAACTATTTTATGTCAATTTTGACACTATTTGGTACTTGATTTTTTTGAAAATTATAAAAGCATGATTAGTTCTAAAAAACATAATTAAATCAATACTAACATGACATATTAACCTATAAAATTACTGCAATTCATAAAAAGTATAAAATTACATTTAGTTGGGTATTTATAACATCAATTATGTTAATATTTCATTAATAAGGTAATTAAGGCATCATCATTGTGTCATAAATAAATTAAATTATTTAATGTATAAAAATTATAAATATAACATTATGTAGGAAATATCTTTATCTTTCTAATGAATATTTATAGACAAATTTATCTTTTGTATAACCCTATATTAAAAATGTTTTAGTTATTAAACATTGATTTTAACTATTTTAACTCTTCTTTAAATAAAATAATAATAAATCTCCCAATCTAATCCAAGTGGAACTAAAGGGTAATATTTTATTCCTAAGTTTGTTTTTGGTCGAATTACACTTATCCAATAGAATTAGGACATGTGTTAGGGTAATAGCAATATCATTTTTACCCTTAATTACCCTTTTTACTTTAAACTGTGGTAAATAAAAGTAAAAAGTTACTATTCACCAAAAATTAATTTTTTCTTATTGAACCACATTTTAATCCTCAATATTAACTGTGTCTCTCGGATTTTCAAAATTCCACTCACAGAAGTGGTTAAATTAAGGTTTATGTAAATTTTCAAATTCTCCTAGGAGCTGGGTAAAAGACGGTGAAAAGTTCAATAAAATTTATATATATATAAAATTATTATAAAATGACTCCAATAATTACATTGAACTTATATAGGTATTATGTATAAATTTTGTCCTAAAATAAATTTAAATAAAATAAATAATTATTTAAATAAAAAGTCAGTTTTAAATAGTAACCCAGTGTTTTAACTATTCATCAAAAATCGAAAGTTTTCAGAAAAATACCAAAAATTCACGCTAGGCTAATTTCGATATTCTGAATCCAAAAATGAAGTCCATTTTGAAAGATGAAATTTATAAAATTTCATAAAGTGTGTATTACTATTCATAACAGCTATTTCATATAATATTTTAATAACATATCGTTGTTTAGTGAAACTCGGTATTGCCTACAACACACACTATCGTGGAAGGTCACAATTACGTGTAATGCAAGAAAAGTCAGGGATGCGTGTAGTGAAAGCTCCTTTTGGTGTAGTGTACGACATAAGACAACAATTAAATTAAAAATAATAATTGTCATAAATTCTCAGGATGTTACAGTAAATATCAAACTAAAGAGTAAAAATATGAATATACTAAATTTATAAGAGTGGATTTCATAAATCCACATTATAACTCCAAGTATAGAAATTTAAGTATATAAAATCTTTAACCATTACCCTCAAATTCCATGGAAGTGATTTAAGATCCTATATTAAAAATATAAATATATTAACAAAATAATTTTGAAATTGATGCAATTAAATTAATTATTTTAATCTTTAATTATAATTATTCATTATAAATTGTATATTTAATGTTTATTTTCATCATTGGATGTTAGTAATTCAATTTATTTCAACAATTCTTCATAAATGTGTTGTAAAAATTCATTATTTAATACCATATTTATCAATCCCATATTTCAAAATATAATAATATAATTTTCTTCTAATTATTTATGCATCTCTATGACCATTTCATTAAAATTATGGGTATGGTTCGTGATAACGAGATCCTTGATGAGCATATTTTGGATAATTTTCCAATATTAATAGATTTATTTATGATAATAATTTTTTTTATATTAAACATTATGAGAAAATTTCATGATATGTATTACTACTCAGTGTCACATATATATACCTCAAATATATTTTAAACCATCCATATAAGGCAGAAATGAAGAAAAATCATCATTTATGGAGGTTGTATTCTGAATGTAACATGAGCATCATTTTTTTCAAATTGTTATGAAGAGGGTCAAAAAATTTATTCCATCAAGATAATTATATTTAATTATACTTATAAAACTTATGGAATTATGTTACTATGCTTAAAATTGATTTTGAGTCTCTATAATAGGAATTAATTGAATAGAAATGAAAAGGGATTCAATAATTTTTTTACCATACTTCTAAAGACAAATCCTTGAGACTTAAGAGATTGGTATTTTGGGAGACTAGCCCATCTTAAAAATTTTATGTCGAGTTCAATAGAGATTTGGATAGAATTTGATTGAGATATAGGGTTTTTCTATTAGCAGAAATGAAGTTGAGAAGGAATCCATTTATTAGTGAGTGGGGTAGAATTGTTAATGTATTAATAGTGCAATATATTTTAATATCCTGAACTTTTTTGGATATTTATCAAGCATTTATATAGGTAGTATTTTTCCTTGTACTCATTATATAATGGTTTGGTCTTAACTTAGGGAGTTTTGGGGAGAAAGTAGATAATTTTTGATGGAATTGGGGAATTTCATGGTTATTGAAAAGTTTACCCAAACCGTGCACCCAAACTAAAAAACCGTGTGAACCTAGGAAGAGGGATCTTAGATGGCTGGAACATATTTTTCCAATAAGTGTTCCCTATTATTATTAACCATGTGAAACCAATAAGATAGGTTTATGTTTCGGCACATGGTTAGGGGGAACGATTCAACTCGTACAAGAAATTGTGTGTGCAGGATTTTAAACCCCCTTAAACTCACATAAAAATTCCAAAACCCCTTATTATATCTATAAACCACTAATTTGACCCTGAAATGATCTATACCTTTTTTGAGGTTCTTAGACATATTCAAATGTTTTAAAACCTCCATTCATGGAGAATAAAATATTTATTATTGGATTTTCACCTCTCTGGGTGTGTGGTTTCTTCCTTATTAGATCACTATCTCTTCCACTCATAATTTTGGATAAATAAAGAATGTTTTATCTACTATTGTTAAGGGTTTATATCTATGTTTAATGGAGATTTATTCTTCTGATCTAGGATCTCCGTTTTGGATTTAGATATTGTTTTGCATCTTATTCTTTATTATTCTGCTTGAATTGTGGATTTCCATTGGCGAGCGTTCATTATCAATCTTGAGGTAGATGGTATGTTATTAAAATAAAAATTATTTATTTCAATTATATGTAATTAATTATAGAATTTGTATTTAATGTTTATAATTTAAATTTATTAAATTTAATTAATCATTTTGGTTAATTAATTAAGTAAGGGATTTTTGGATTATTCCATTAATGGGGCTATGGAATTGGTCAATTAAATGTGTTTGTAAAATTATTCAATTGGTAGAAAGAGATTAATAAATTAATTTAATATGATAATGTGTAATCAATGGGAAATTGATATTTTTGAAACTGTATTGATTAGTTGGAGAATTAATTAATGAAATATTGTGAATGTGGAATTAATGGAACATTAGGGTTGTGAAATTAGATTAATTAATTATAGAATTAATTAAATGAATACTGGGATTATGGAATTGGTCAATTAATATGATTATGAATTAATTTAAAACATGGATTATGGGATGTTGGTTTAACCATAATAATTTAAAGGGTTAAATGGTTGAAAATGATGCAAAATGGATTAATAAAAATTTGTTAACATTTTTCCATGGGATTAGATTAAAGAAACATGTTTTTTGTGATAACTTTTAATGGTATAGTTGGTGAGAAATATTTATAAAAGGATTTATGTTTATTAATTTATATTATTGTGATGTATGATAAATTTTTATATATGTGATATATGTGTTTAGGACATAGACTGATGCTTTAAAATTTCATTGTGATAAATGAGTTTGGGACACAAACTACTGCTTCAAAAGCCCAGTTGTGTGATATGTGATAAATGAGGTGTGGTACTAGGAATGATGCTCCAAATAACCATATGAGATTGAGATCATGGGATAAGGACTGAGACTCCAAATACCCATGTGATTATTGATGCGTGGGACATGTATTGAGGCTCCAATTAACCACCGGGTATTATAAACGACCTTCTAAAACCATGAGTTGACATTGGAATATGGTTCCAATTGGTCTTGACATGAATTTATATGAAATGATAAATTATAACCATAATTATGTGATATGGTTCAGACTCCTGTATAAAAAAAATCATGTATTGAGAGTTCATGTATCCTTGAGAACCTAGTGGTTTATGAGGTTAATTAATGGATAATTGAGAATGTGATAACTATTTACTTAGAATTGAAATTTCTTCTTTATACAAAAACATACACAATTTTTGATTGTGTATTGTTTTAAATTTCATTGGTGGTGGAATATTGAGTTGTAATCACTCCCTACTTGAGATTCTAGATCGGTACCTTAATAGATTTCCCAGTTATAAGACACTATAAGGGACATATCCATATATTAGATTTCTGAGTTAGTATGGAGCATGGGTGAAGGAACTAATCATGGTTTCAGGACCCACTAGGATTTTTCAGTGTATTTATTTATTTTTTGTTTTTCATATTGAAACCTAACACATATCTTCATGACATATCTATTGTTTAGTTTGGATATTATATTTCTAGTTTTGGTCATCATGTGATACTGGTTTGGTTGGGTTATCTGTTATATCTTATTATTATTATTATTATTTATAATATTTTTATATTTTTATAAATTTAGTATTGTCTCTCCCTGATCAATATTATACCCTTGATTTTAGTCATGAATCTCTAGCATATGGGGAGGCACACTTGAGGTCATGTGGAGACTGGCATGGGGCACTAGGGTGTGGTACCTGGGCTAGGATATTACAAAGTTGTATCAAAGGAGTTTTATTTTCATTCTTTTGTATTAATATTTGGGAAAGGTATAGAAGGTAAAATT
Source organism: Viscum album (assembly GCA_963277665.1). Lineage (NCBI taxonomy): Eukaryota > Viridiplantae > Streptophyta > Magnoliopsida > Santalales > Viscaceae > Viscum > Viscum album. Next base: position 442,138,844 of record OY728158.1, read on the forward strand.
ATGATTTAGGCCTTGGTTAAGAGATCATTCATGGAAGTATCTAACCCATGATTGAGGGTAAAATCTAAGTACCTGAGGTGGTATTGTTGTTATCAATGTGTTTTGTTACAGTTATTTCTATTTCACCTCAATTGATACACTTTTTGGGTGATGTTATTATTGGTTATGATTTAATTATATTAGAATCATGGATCAAATTGGAATGATTATTGAGTATTCGTGCATCATTCTAGGCACTCATAATTATTTCTCTAACATGCATCATTTTAGGAACGCATGGGAAAAAAATATGTTTTTGGTAAGTTTCTAAAATTGAAATAAATTTCCTTTCTTGAGAAACTGAACTGAAATAGGTTCCTATTGTGAAATTTAAATTGAGAAAGGATGAAAATTTTGAATAAATGGATTTCTAATATGAAACTTGAGTAATGAGATGAGTTTACCCTTTCTAACCAGGAACTAGATGTAGGATGGTTAAGTGTAGTGATAGAACCTTGGTTTTGACCATGTGGTTGGGTTTTATGTAATGAAGTAGTAGGGATTTTTTGAAACCATTTTTTTAAATGTTTTAATGTTATTTAATGTTTTCTATGATGTGTGTTTGAAATTATAAATATATACCTCCACGATGATTCTTCTTGAGAGGACGACATGAGGTTATGAATGGAGATGATCCACCCGCATTAGAACCTAAGGCACTGATTGTTCAAGGTGAGTAATTCAAAGATAAGTTTGAATAGACCATTTCTTACTTCAAGAGGTTTATCGAAATATATCCAGTGTGGGTTTTTGAAATATTTTCCAATATGACATGGAAGCTCCAATTGAAACACCCTATGAATTTCACCAAAGATGGTGGACCTAAGGCAGAAAATTTCTAGATTGAGTATAACCAGACTATACTTGACCATTTAGATAATCCTATAGAGAAGAGGGTTTTGTTTCCTACATACATGTTTTGAGGACCAATCAAGAACTAGTGGGCTATTTAGGATAAGACTGGACATGATGATCATATGTCTTTGAAGTAATTTTTGGAGAAGTTCCTAGAGCACTTTTATATAGATTCTTTGAGATATGAGATAACAATGAAGTTTTTGTTGTTGAATTTGGGGAGTATGTTAGTGATAGACTATTTTAATTTCCTTACAAAGAATCAGTGACTTTTATCAGTGTTTGAAAAGAGATGATATGGCTAAGACAAGGAATTTCTAGGATGTACTTAAATGTGAGATTTTGTCCCGGGTTAACATATTCCAGTTAAATGATTTTTTTAAGTTAGTGGATTAAGCCCTCAAAGCTAGGTGAATTTTCATAAGGATTCTAATGGAGGACTTGTGGTTTTTTCAGTATTATTAGGAGGCACATCTCCTAAGGGTGGGAAGTATCACTATGATAATGTTGACCAGAGCATTGGAAGTAAGAGTGGCCAGGGGGGAAGGATCAGTTACTTAGGATCTTACTTGAGTTGTTTTCCATCAGGGTGGTACTCCATGCCACAATCATAGACATTATCCTTTTACACTGATGGAGTTATGATCTTATGATAGGATGTGACATTTATAGAGGTTTTGTAAGAACCCATGATAGATGGGTAATGATAAAGAATCTAGGAATTATCAGAGTGTGGGGAGGTTATATTCTACACCGTATCAGTCTAGAAGTTGGAGTTATATTGGATGTAGTGGTAGAGGTAGAGGATCTAGCACCTATGTGTAGGATTTCCTATATCAGAAGAGTGGGTCATATTAGGGGACTAAAACTATATCATAATGAATATGGGTAGGATAGATTCTTATCATTCATCTCACATTGGTGGATAACAAATCCGAGACACCAACTATGATATGTGATATTCTTTTAGATTATATATTTTAAAGTTCCTTATTTGATACCAGTGCATCTCATTATTTTATATTTGTACAAATTGTGAATGGGTTTAGACTGATTGTGGAGTTTGGGTGTGAGTTTATGTTGATGGATACACCTTTGGGGGTACATTAGAGAAATATATATTTATACATAGGGTGTTCTCTTGAGGATTGAAGAGTATCGTTTCAGTTGGGATATTTACATCCTTAATATGTCATGGTTTGACCTAATTACTGGTATGGAATAGTTAGTATCATACTGATCCCAAATTTATTTCTACTAAAGGAGAGTGGGTTTTACATATCTTGAGGGTGACAAATATATTCACAGTACAGAGTGAGAAATCAAGGAAGGTCATACATGGCAAGTTCTTTAGAAATTGGGAGAGCTCACCACCCATGATGCTAGTATATTTTTAGATAATGGGGGATGAAGAATGATATAGTTCAATCCATAGTGAAATATTCTTAGGACATGTTTCCAGAGGATTTCTTAGGGATACTACCTCAGATAGATGTTGAATTTATAATTGATCTCATACCAAGGATGATCCAGTTTCTATTCCATCATAAAAAATTTCACAAGCGAGAATTCAAGAGATTAAGAATAAAATAGAGGATTTTATGGATAAGGGGTTAATGCATTCGAGTATATCATCTTGGGGTTCACTAGTATTATTTTCTAAGAAGTATTATAAGACTCTACACTTGTGTGTTGATTATATGAAGTTTAACTGGATGTAAGTGATGAACCAATATCCCCTTCTGTGTATCGATGATCTTTTTGACATATTGATAGGAGCCTATGTTTTCTTGAAGACTGAGTATAGGAAAAGGTATCATAATTTTATAGATTAACCTTCTAATATACATCAAAAAACATTCATAATATGTCATGGTCTATATTAGTTCTTCATGATATCATTTGGGTTGAAGAATAAACAAATAGTGTTTATAGAATTGATGAACATAATCTTAAACCAACTTCTAGACCAGTTTGTGGTATTTTTTTTGGATGAAATCACGGTGTTATCAAAGACTCATGACAATCATGCCCAACATATTGAATGTAATGCGTGTTAGTAGATCAAGATAATTTTTAGGAAGTTGTTTCTTGGGAGAAAAACAAGAATTTTTTCGATACCCATAGATTTTTGGGATTACCTGAACATTATCAGAGGTTCATCCAAGAATTTGACAAATTTCACCACCTCTTTTGGGTGTAACCATGAATAGGTTATTGTTTGAATGGATGGAATCATGTGAGAATGAATTCTAGGAGTTGAAGAATCACTTGATAATGACACCAATGTTGATCCTATATGATCTAGGGTTGGAGTATACAGTGTTTTGGGGCACTTGTAGGATAGGTATTGGAGTAGTGTTGATGTAGGGAGATCGAAGTGTTGAAAATGGGTCTTGAAAGTTGAGGCAACATGTATCGAACTACCCTATGCATGAACTCAAGTTAGATGCAGTGGTTTTTTATTTGATGTATTATAAGAATTATAATTTTAGAGAAAATTTTATTATATATAATGATCATAAAATTTTATTATATATCTTTTCATAATGATATTTGAATATTCACAAGTGATGATGGGTTGGGTTTATGAAGCATTTTGATTTTTATCTAGAATACATGACAGAGAATTTAAATGGTATTGTAGACACATTTTGTATGAAAATCCAGACACATATAATTCATGAGTTTAGTGTCGAGTAGAAGATGTTGAATTTTCTAGTTGAGATGAATATTGTGGATTAGGAGAGTCATGAGAATATAAATCCCATATTTGTTTCAGTGGATTTTACACTATTGATCCATGTTAGAGACCTGCAGTACGAGGATCTAGAATATTTTTCCTTTAGGGAAATCCATGAAGGTAGGGAGTTATCTTCTTATTGGACCATTGACGAGGATGAAGTCATCTATGTCTGGAATTGGGTTGTTGTGCCTATGAGTATACTGGAGGAGCTGATGCATGAGTTTCATGTAAAGACCCGAAGCTTGACATACATGGACATTACATTACTTTTGCGGAATACTTAATACATAACAAAAAACAGACACACAAGGATCATAATAGTTTAGTGTCTTTGGAAACTTGGAATATAAACTTCTAATCATGTTGAAAGATCTTCAACAATTTCCATAACGATCTTCCCCTTTTTGTTTCCTTAACTAAAACCTTTCTTTATTTCCTGGGGAAAATAAAACATAAAAAGGGTGAGCTCAAATGCCCAGTAAGGGAAAACATAGAGAACATAAAACAATCCATAAACATTTGAAAACAAAAACTTGAACAAGAAATTTAAACATTAAAATATTGAGAGAAGATATAAATTGTGGAAGTACATAAGGCATAGATCATAATAGAACATAAATCATGATAAAATAGCATGGGAATAAAACATGTAATTGTGGCATCCATTAAGCACATGTAATGGTTTCCATAGTAGCCAAGACATTGCTGCCAAGACCATCTTAGTGGACAAAGTCCCTTTCTGAATCGAGTTTACTCCTCGTTCCAGTCCTGTAATACTGAACTAGATTAACTTACCGTTCCATCCTTGTCTATCTCATGAGATATAAATCTTTACCCAATAGATTAAAGGGAGATATAGGTCCCACCCATCTCATAATTAAATCATTCTTACTTGTGCCACAAAATAAACATACATCATTCATAATAACCCAACAAGTAAAATGGGTTTCATAAACATCATCCCATCATCACATTATCCATATAAAAGAAATGGATATCATTTCATAATGAGAAAAGTGAAACCATGTAAATCATAGAGACTTTATACTTGAAACATACACATATGAAATAATGTCATCTTAGATGGAAAATGTTTTTGATAAAACACTTGAAATGAATTCTTGAGGAAAATATCCTTTCTTTTTCAAAATAAATTTCTTTTCACAAAACGTCAAGAAATTTTAAAAGAAAAAGATTTTGTTTAAAATAGTCATGAAATATTTTGGAGTAAGTTTCATGAAAATATGGATTTATAAAACCGTAAACATACTTTCATGTCGTATACATTAAAAAAACATTATTCTTGTACTTTTTCCGGAAAAGTCAAAAAGTACCTCGTAATGTAAAAAAGAATGATTCCTTACATACCATGTAGTAAAATTCAAAAATGGGTAAAAAGGACATTAAACATACATGAAACCATTTGAGAAAACATGGGCTTGGATGATAAAGATAACCCCAGTAAATACTTATGAATAAACAATCTCGGATAAAAATGAGATTGATAAATTATCCCTTACCTTATGACCGATATGCTTCGTATGTATCCGAACCTCCTGTATAATGATTTAAATAATGTCATTGACTTATTACAGAATCATATTCACTGTTATGATATCATATATGGTTCACTTATGACTTTATATTACCCATTATTTTGTAAATTCCATGTTAAAGAGTGTTTTGGATAAAATCGTTTCATTTGTCGTCCGTGTTTTGACTTGTAATTATTCATATGATTACTTAGATCATGGTTACTTACATCTAGAATGTACAACATTATTTATATATAATATATATTCAGAATATACATATATATAATAGATCGATAAATGGAAAGAAATACACCGTTCATGGAGACGGTAGGCCGTGCGTATGCATGAACGCTGTTTTCGTTTCCTTATTGAATTGAATGGAATTAAGTAGATGACATACATATATAAATACATAAATACAGTAGCTTTATAATGTCATATATTTCATTATTATTTCTTATATATACTTTATAATCATTCTTAAATGGTTAACATGGAGAATGAATCTCATCGCGTCGTGGAGACGGTAGTTCGTACGCACACACGAGCGATGATATCATTACAATAATTATTGAATTAAATTGGATAGGATGATAAAATGTATCATAATCAGTATGATGTTATAATAACTATGTATAGTTATTATTTACACCATTATACCCATCCAAGTAAGGTGGTGTTGGAAAAACAGATTACACCACGGCGTGAAGACGGTATTCCGTACGTACGCACGCGTAGTGATTTCATTTTCCGTAGGATGGATAAATGGTGAAATAGGGTTGTTTCATACTTATAATAACATATAAGTATATGAGTGATACTGATGTTATTACTTCATAATGAAACAACTAAAGAATAAGAAGTAGAAGAAGAAATAAAGTTGAAATAATCGGTAACGGACATTACCTCTTCTTTGAAGCACCTCTTTGAGACCTCCTCTTAGGGAACTAAAATTGGTCTTTTAAGAAGACCAGTACCTATAGTATGTTTCTAGGGAAGTGGAGAAGAAAATATTTCAGGGTTTGGCCGATCTTAAAGGCTCAAAATGGTGTGACTAAGAGAGGGAGGAGGTGCCCTTTTATAAGGGAGGAGAGGGACACCTTTGGAATAACTAAAAATATTATTTTATTATAAAGTCAAATTCGGTTTTTAATAGCTCCAAATTGATATATTTAGAACCTAAGGTGGGTATGGGTCTAAATCTTCTCATCCAATATAATTTAGATAAGTTTAGGTCATTATATTAACCTTATATTTTAGTTTTAACTCTTGGTTAATTAGATTGACATTTACCATGTCACTTTTTATTTTTATATTATATAGTTAATAAACGTTCCATATAGATACACGAAACCCCTCAAGTGGTCCATTAATTATACAAATATCATGATATAAGTATCTTGTCTGAACCTTAGATTTTTAAGAAATATAATAACAATTAATAATATACTATTTATTTTAAAAACTATTTTATGTCAATTTTGATACTATTTGGTAATTGATTTTTGTGAAAATCATAACAGAATTATTAGTTCGAAAACAATTAATTAAACCAATAATAACATGTCATATTAACATATAAAATAATTTTAAATCATAAAAAGTCTCAAATTACATTTATTTGGATATTTATAACATCAATTATGACAATATTTCATTAGTAAGATAATTACTGCATCATCATTGTGTCATAAATAAATTAACTTATTTAAAGTCTAAAAATTAAAAATAACATATAATTATGTATGAAATATTATTATCTTTCTAATGAATATTTATAGTTGAATTTATCTTATGGATAACCCTATAATAAAAATGATTTACTTATTAAACTTTGATTTTAACTATTTTAACCCTTATTTAAATAAATTAATAATAAATGTCCTAATCTAATCCAAGTTGGCCTAAATGGTCATATTTTATTCCTAAGGTTGTTTTTGGTCGAATTAAACGTATCCAATAGAATTAGGACATGTGTTAGGGTAACAATAATATCATTTTTACCCTTAATTACCCTGTTTACTTTTAACCGTGGTAAATAAAAGTAAACAATTACTATTCACCAAAAATTATTTTCATCTCATTGAACCACATTTTACTTAATGAAATCAACTGTGTCTCTCGGATTTTTGAAATTCCATTCACAAAAGCGGTAAAATTAAGTTTTATGTAAATTTGCAAATTTTCCTAGGAGGTGGGTAAAACACGGTCAAAAGTTCAATAAAATTTCTATATATCTAAAATTATTATAAAATGAATCCAATGAATTGAATTGAACTTATATAGGTATTATGTGTCAATTTTGACCTAAAATAAATTTAAATAAAATAAATAATTATTTAAATAAAAAGTCGGTTTTTAAATAGTAACCCAGTGTTTTCAGTATTCATCAAAAATTGAAAGTTTTCAGAAAAATACCAAAATTTCACCCTAGGCTAATTTTGATATTCTGGATCCAAAAATGAATTCCATTTTGAAAGATGAAATTTTCAACATTTTTAAAAAGTGGTTATTACTATTCATAATGGCTAGTTTTAAAAATATTTTAACCATATATCGTTGTTTAGTGAAACCTTGTATTGCATACAACATACGCTATCGAGGAAAGTCGTGATTGCGTGTAATGCAAGCAAAGTCAGGGTTTCGAGTTGTGCAAGGCTCCTCCATTGTTTCGTATAATAGAATCCAACCATATTTCATTTATACATTGAATATATATATATATATACACTCAATGTTTCATAGAATAACTAATATCAAAATTGTGTGTAACATGATCCAAGAATAGTGTTGTGTATACTAAAAGCTCATACGGTGTTGCGTGTAGCACAAGGTAATCTTGTTGTAGCATACAACACAAGACATCAATGATATTAAAAGAATATTTTTCATAAAATCTCGGGGTGTTACATTCTACCCCTCTTAAAATGAATTTCACCCTCGAAATTTGTCGGGGTTATAAATGGTTTACTACTCGAAAGTTTGTTTAATAGAAACCCACATATTAAAAAGGAATACCATAACGTGGCTTTAAAAACTAATGTATGAAATGTATTGGTTACCCAAATTTACTCATCATTGGGTTTCCACGTAGGAGATCATAGGTGAAAAAATGTTTATAGAGGAGAAATCTAACCATCAAGTTCTGATGGAGAGTGGTAGAGAACAAGGCTATGAAAAAGACAACAATCACAAATCCATAGATTTTTGATGATCTAAGGCACCATCTGATTCATCGGATATAAGATCACTAGGACAACATTTTTGGTTTTCAATATCATTTCCCGAAAGTTGATGAAATTGGAATTAGAAGAAATATTTTCATTATTTTGGTACAGTCTCACTATTGGTCATTCTTTGGACAATTTCCACTTCATCTCTTAAATAAATGAAGTTTAATTTGTCATTCATGAAGTGTTAGAAGATCATGTGATAGAATGATGGGTCATTCCATCTGTCTCAAACAAAAGGTTAGAAAAGTTATCAAAAATATATAAGTCCATCTATGGTGAGGTTAATCATATACGATTCCAAAAATGAACTTATACTTAATATATCATACCGCGTAATAAAATAAAACTACCTTCTACTAACCAGGGACTTTCTATAGGCCATTGGTAGGCGATAAAGGCCAGTCGCACTTTGGTTGTGGGTTCGATTCCCACAGCCTTGTCCGACGCGATGGGATGTCACCCGTCCAACAGGTTGTCCTTTTTCTAAAACTACATTATAAATAATATCGAAAAAAAATCTAGCCTTAAACAATACTAACTTATGTCCAACATAATTCATTCTAATCTTTAGGCTTATCCAAAATACATATGTCCAATCTCATAGTATAAATAAAATGATTACTTGAAATGTCATCAACCAAGCATGTGAATACCATCATTTATCCCCCATATATCTTGTTGGTCACATTCCAATCATGTGAATAACTTAATCATGTATTCTCTTGAAAAATGAATACCCATTTAACCTTAGTGAAAACATGAATTCTGTCAAAAGTTAACTATTTCCACATTACAAAATCCCAAAAATTATATATACTCAAACCATGATATGACCTTCTCCTTATGTCAGTCATGAGCTCATGAATACTATCAAACATTTAATTTTCACTTTATCCCTTTCCAAAAATATCTGAATAACCTTTCATGGTCACTGGTACCATTCATCATATAATTTCAAAACATAAAGAAAGACAATAGTGTAACAATCCTTAGATGTCTCTTTATTCCATAGTACCATGAGATTACTTATACAACATTACACTTTATAAACATGTAATCATTCAACTACCTTCTTAAACCATTGATTGAGCTTCAACAATTCTTTCATCTCAAATATCATTTGTAGTCTCTTCATCATCATCAACATAAATACTACCCATACGGCCATACTGATTCTCTTCATGAGACCTTCCCTTAGGGAATTGGTTTGCGTAATGCCCGTACATTCCACATTTAAAACATTTAACCATTGTAGATGTTGTAGAAATACCATTATCCTCATCCATGGTGTTAACCGAACCTTTTCCTTTGCACTTACTGGATTTTTGTCCTTCTTTTCCACACCCAAAGCATCTTCTAGTTCCTTTGAAACATTCTCCTTCATGCCTCTTCCCACATGATTTACATAGGGGAAATTGAATTTTCTTTCCCCTATGATCATCATGAAACCTCATCTTTCTCTTATTAGCCGAGTCAGGAAATTTACCTAATTTGGGTTTATTGATCATATTATGAGATTGATGATTCGGTATAATAATTATGTTTGGACTTCCAAATCCCATTTCATTTGGTTTCTCATGAAGAATATCATTCCATTGTCCATAATATCCTCCATTATCGTGAATCATCTTGTTTCCAGCCATTTTCTAAAACCCCAAAAGAATAGTGTGAGAGAAAAAAATCATAATCAAGGGGGAGTAACTTGAATATCTAACATATTAGGTTAAATTCTATGATTGTTACCATATTTCTAGGACTATATCCTATATGTATACTTATCCGTAGGGACATCCCTAGACATACCTTAGAAATATATCTAGGGATCTTACTAACGGTTTCACATCCTAGTTTCCAAAGGTTGACTAAACCTCCCTCTGATACCAACTGTAAAGACCTGAAGCTTGACATACGTGGACATTACATTACTTTTCCAAAATACTTAATATATAACAAAAACAGACACACAAGGATCGTAATAGTTTAGTGTCTTTGGAAACGTGGAATATAAAATTCTAATCATGTTGAAAGATCTTCAACAATTGCCATAATGATCTTCCCCTTTTTGTTTCCTTACCTAAAACCTTTCTTTATTTCTTGGGGAAAATAAAACATAAAAAGGGTGAGCTCAAATTCTCATTAAGGTCAAACATAGAGAACATAAAAAAATCCATAAACATTTGAAAACAAAAACTTGAACATGAAATTTAAAAATCAAAATATTGAGAAAAGACATAAATCGTTGAAGCACATAAGGTATAGATCATAATAGAACATAAATCATGATAAAATAGCATGGGAATAAAACATGTAATTTTAGAATCCATTAAGCACATGTAATTATTTCCATAGTAGCCAAGGCATTGCTGCCAAGACCATCATAGTGGACAAAGTCCCTTTATGAATCGAGTTTACTCCTCGTTCCAGTCCTATAATACTGAACCATATTAACTTACCATTCCAACCATGTCTATCTCATGAGATATAAATCTTTACCCAATTCATTGGAGGTAGATATAGCTCCCACCCATCTCATAATGAAATCATTCTTACTTGTGCCACAAAATAAACATACATCATTCATAATAACCCAACAAGTAAAATGGGTTTTATAAACATCATCCCATCATCACATAATACATATAAAAGAAATGGATATAATTTCATAATGAGAAAAGTGAAACCATGTAAATCATAGAGACTTTATACTTGAAATATACACATATGAAATAATGTCATCTTAGATGGAAAATGGTTTTGATAAAACACTTGAAAAGAATTTTTGAGGAAAATATCCTTTATTTTTCAAAATCAATTTCTTTTCACAAAACATCATGAAATTTTAAAAGAAAAAGATTTTGTTTAAAATAGTCATGAAATATTTTGGAGGAATCTTCATGAAAATATGGCTTTATAAAATCGTAAAAATACTTTCATGCCGTATACGTTAAAAAAAACATTATTCTCGTACTTTTGCCGGAAAAGTCAAAAAGTACCTCGTAACATAAAAAAGAAAGATTCCTTAAATACCATGTAGTAAAAGTAAAAAATGGTTAAAAAGGACATTAAACATACATGAAACCATTTTAGAAAACATGGTCTTGGATGATAAAGATAATCCCAGTAAATACTTACGAATAAACAATCTCGGATAAAAATGAGATTGGTAAATTATCCCTTACCTTATCACCGATATACTTCGTATGTATCCAAAACTCTTGTATAATTATTTAAATAATGTCATTTACTTATTATATAATCATATTATTTGTTATGATATCATATATGGTTCACTTATGACTTTATATTACTCGTTCTTTTGTAAATTCCATGTTAAAGAGTGTTTTGGGTAAAATCGTTTCATTTGTCGTCCGTGTTTTGACTTGTAATTATTCATATGATTACTTAGATAATGTTTACATACATCCAAAATGTAAAACATTATTTATATATAATATATATTCAGAATATACATATATATAATAGATCGATAAATGGAAAGAAATACACCATTCATGGAGACGGTAGGCCGTACGTACGCATGAACGCAGTTTTCATTTCCTTATTAAATTTAATGGAATTAAGTATATGACATAAATATATATATACATAAATACAATACCTTTATAATGTCATATATTTCATTATTATTGCTTATAAATACTTTATAATCATTCTTAAATGGTAAACTTGGAGAATGAATCACATCGCGTCGTGGAGACGGTAGTCCATACGTACGCACGAGTGATGATATCGTTCCCATAATTATTGAATTTAATTGGATAGGATGATAGAAAAATTCATAATCATTATGATGTTATAATAACTATGTATAGTTATTCTTTACACCATTATACCCATCCAAGTAAGGTGGTGTTGGAAAAACAGATTACACCACGGTGTGGAGACGGTATTCCGTACGTACGCATGCACAGTGATTTCGTTTTCCGTAGGATGGATAGATGGTGAAATAGGGTTGTTTCATACTTATAATAACATATAAGTATATTATTTATACTGATGTTATTACTTCATAATGAAACAACTAAAGAAGAAGAAGTAGAAGAAGAAATAAAGTTGAAAGAATCAGTAACAGACATTACATTTTCTTTGAAGCACCTCTTTGAGACCTCCTCTTAGGGTACTAAAATTGGTCTTTTAAGAAGACCAGGACCTCTAGAATGTTTTTAGGGAAGTGGAGAATATAATTTGGCAGGGTTTTCCGAGCTTTAGGGCTCAAAATGGTGTGAGGAAGAGAGGGAGGAGGTTCCCTTTTATAAGGGAGGAGAGGGGCATCTTTGGAATAACTAAAAATATTATTTTATTATAAAGTCCAATTCGGTTTTTAATAGCTCCAAATTGATATATTTCGAAGATAGGGTAGGGATGGGTCTAAATCCTCTCATCCAATAGAATTTAGACTAGTTTAGGTCATTATATTAACCTTATCGTTTAGTTTTAACTCTGCGTTAATTAGATTGACATTTACCATGTCAATTTTTATTTTTATATTATATAGTTAATAAACTTACCATATACATACAAGCGACCCCCAAGTGGTCCATTAATGATACACCTATCATGATATAAGTATATTGGCCGAACCTTAGATTTTTAGGAATATAATAACAATTAATAATATAATATTTATTTTAAAAATTATTTTATGTCAATCTTGACACTATTTGGTAATTGATTTTTGTGAAAATCATAAAAGAATGATTAGTTCGAAAAAAATTAATTACATCAATACTAACATGTCATATTAACATATAAAATAATTGAAAATCATAAAAAAGTCTCAAATTACAATTATTTGGGTATTTATAACATCAATTATGTCAATATTTCATTAATAAGATAATTACTGCATCATCATTGTGTCATAAATAAATTAAATTATTTAAAGTCTAAAAATTAAAAATAAAATATCATTATGTAGGAAATATTTTTATCTTTCTAATTAATATTTATATTTGAATTTATCTTATGTATAACCTTATATTAAAAATTATTTACTTATTAAACTCTGATTTTAACTATTTTAACCCTTCTTTAAATAAATTAATAATAAATGTCCTAATCTAATCCAAGTGGGCCTAAATGGTCATATTTTATTACTAAGGTTGTTTTTGGTCGAATTACACTTATCCAATAGAATTAGGACATGTTTTAGGGTAATAATAATATCATTTTTACCCTTAATTACCCTAATTACTTTTAACCGTGGTAAATAATAGTAAAAAGTTACTATTCACCAAAAATTATTTTCATCTCATTGAACCACATTTTAATTACTGACATCAACCATGTCTCTAAGATTTTTGAAATTCCATTCACAAAAGCGGTATAATTAATTTTTATGTAATTTTGCAAATTCTCCAAGGAGGTGGGTAAAAGACGGTCAAAAGTTCAATAAAATTTTTATATATCTAAAATTATTATAAAATGACTCCCATGAATTACATTGAACTTATATAGGAATTATGTGTCAATTCTGACATAAAATAAATTTAAATAAAATAAATAATTATTTAAATAAAAAGTCTGTTTTTAAATAGTAACCCAATGTTTTCACTATTCATCAAAAATTGAATGTTTTCATAAAAATACCAAAATTTCACCCTTGGATAATTTCGATATTCCGAATCCAAAAATGAAGTCCATTTTGAATGTTTAAATTTACAAAATTTCAAAAAGTGGTTATTACTATTCATAACGGATAGTTTTAATAATATTTTAACCATATATCGTTGTTTAGTGAAACCTGGTATTGCGTACAACATACTCTATTGAGGAAAGTCGCGATTGCATGTAATGCAAGCCAATTCAGGGTTGCGTGTTTTGCAAGACTCCTCCATTGTTTCGTATAACAGAATTCAACCATATTTCATTTATACATTGTATATATATATATATACACTCAATGTTTCGTAGAATAACTACTATCAAAATTGAGTGTAACATGATCGAAGAATAGTGTTGTGTATACTAAAAGCTCATACGGCATTGCGTGTAGCACAAGGTAATCTTGTTGTAGCATACAAAACAAGACATCAATGATATTAAAAGAATATTTTTCATAAAATCTCGGGGTGTTACATTTCATGCCTCAAAGAGGGTAGTTCATCTATGTGCGACCAAGATGTACCATAACCTATGATAATAATTTTGGTGGTTGGGAATGAAAAATAGATGGCGAGGTTCATGAGATGATGCTACACTTATCAATAGGTGACAAACAATCATTAATGACCTAGTGGTTTAGTACATTCATTTACCATTATGAAATGGAAGTTAGACTACATTTCCATTGATTTTGTAGTGGGTATCCCAAGGATTTCTCAAAGTAATGATGCAATTTGGGTGATTTTGGACTGATAAGGTAGTGCATTTCTTCCATATATGGGATAATTTATTAGTCAAGTAGATGTGAGAATTGTATTTTTGAGAGATAGTCTAACCTTATAGGGTGCCATAGGGTACTGTTTCAGGCTGTGAATCATGTTTTACTTTAGGATTCGGGAAGGTCTTATAGAAGGTACTTGGTACACAAGTTTTATTGAGTACAACATTCCACCTACAGAAATATGGGTTGTTGGAGTGTATGATATAGATTCTAGAGGATATTATTTGGGAAGATATTCTAGACTTCAATGGATCTTAAGAGAAGAAAATATATATGGGAGAGTTCTCCTATAAAAAAGGTTATCAAGAAACTATATAGATGGAACAATATGAGGCTCTTTATGATAGGCCATGCAGATAACCTCTATCTTGGATGGAGGAAAGTCAGTTAGAGATGTTTAGACTAAGTCTTGTTTAGGAGACATCGAAGCATGTCCAACTAATTTGAAATCATATGGATACTACTTAGAGTAGGTTTAAGTCATATGATGATAGATGTCAACGACCCCAAGAATTTTAAAGATGGGAATTGTGTACTATTATAGGTTTATCATAGATTAGGTCACAGTAGGATATAGAGATATAAAATTTTTGCGCCCAAGTTTTTAAACTGTTTGACGTTTTAGAAAGAATTGGGCTGATGGATAAACGATTGGATATTCCAGAGAGGTAAAATGTTATGCATTATTTTTCTCACTGGTTAGAACATCAATGATATCATCTTGAACCTTTTCATGTTATTGATGTGGATGATATTGAGCTGGAGACTGATGCGTCCTTTGATGAGCATCTGATACATGTGTTGGATCACAGTGAGAAAGTGGTGTGGGGGAAAGACTATGCTGATAGTTTGTCTATTGTGGAAACATGAGCATGTTTAGGAGGAAAATTGGGAGAGATAAGTGGACATGCAGGCTTAGTTTCCCTATCTTTTTTAATTTGAATATTTGAGATGCTAGGGAGTATAGATCAAGGATGAGTTTCTATATGTTGGGGATATTATATGATCTAGAACATTTATAGAGATGTATCAATATTGTTTAAATCTATTATTTTTGCTTATTTTTAATATATATTGGTTGGGTTTTAACTTTGTGTGTTTTGGGTGAAATTGGAATTTTTTTGAAGGAAGTGGGTAGTGCACGGTTGACACATGGTTTTCCCAAACCATGCAGCCAACCCATCAAACCGTGCAAACCCAGATAGATGGGATTCAAATGGATGGCATATAATATTCCAAACCGTGTGCCCTATTTATAGTAATCGTGTGACACCCCTATGTGAGCTGGAGGACAAGGAACATGGTTAGGGTAAACCATGCACCTAGTATATGAAAAAGTGTTCATGAGATTTAAAACCTCTGATAATTCACTTAAAAATTCCTAAACCCTTGTTTTTAATCCCTAAACTAACTATATCAACCATAAATTGTTTTCTCATTGTTTTGGGGGTTCCTGGACGAATCCCAAGGAATTAAAAACCTATTTACTAGAAAAATGAAGATCCTTTGATGGATTTATACCGCTATGAGTATGTTGTTTCTTCCTGATTAGATATCTGTCTCTCATGCTCCTATTTCTAGATAAAAGAAGATTTTTTTTTTTATTTTCTGTTGGTAAGGGTTTCGATGTTGGTTAAATATATATTTATTATTTTGATCTTAGATCTAGTTTTCAGATTTAGATCTCATTTTTATCCGTGTTCTTGATCATTCCACTTAAATTGGGAATTTCTATTTGTGAGAAATCATCATCAATCTTGAGGTTGGTGGTCTATTATTCAAATCCAAAAGTCTTAATTTCAATTATGAACATGTAATTGTAGAATTTATATTGAATGATTAGAAATTTAATTTCTCAAATTGAATTAATTAATTTGGTTAATTAATCAATTAAGGGATTGTAGGACTTATCGATTAGTGGGGATATGGGATTTGTCAATTATAGGGGTTCATATAATTGTTGAATTGGTGGAATGATATTAATTAATGGATTAATTAATTAATAGAATGTGAAAATAGGGAATTGATGGGGAATTTGTATTTTTGAAATTATATTAATTAATTGGTGAATTAATTAATTTAATGATGTGAATTTGAAAATAATGGAATATTGTGAAGGTGTAATTGAGGGAATATCCAGATTTTGAAATTGGATTAATTAATCGATGAATTAATTAATGGAATATGGGAATTGTGCAATTGATCAATTACTGTGATTATGAATTAATTTACTATGTGGATTATAAGATGTCGGTTTAACTTTAATACAATAAAGGGTTATATAGTTTAAATGATTCAAAAATGATTAATGATGATTTTTTCATATTATTCCATGTAATTAGATTAAATAACCACATTTTTTGTGATGAATTGTAATGGTATAGTTGATGTGAAATTTTGGTTAAATGATTAATGTTGATTAATCATGATTATTGTAATGTATGTGAAGTTGTTATATATGTGATATACATGTTTTGGATAGGGATTAATGCTTCAAAATCCCCTAGTGATAAATGAGTGTGGGACTGAGTTTCTACTTCAGAAGCCCACTTGTGTGGAATTTGATAAACAAGGTGTTGGATAGGGACTGATGATTCAAATACCTATGTGAGATGCAAAATATGGTACAAGGGTTGAGGCTTCAAATAACCATGTGATTTTTGATGTTTTGGACAAGGACTAAGGTGCGAAATACCTAGATGATGTTAGACACAACGTTCTACACCCATGATTTGGCATTGGACTATGGTTCTAATTGGTCGTTCCACTAATTGATATGAAATGCTAAAGGGTAGCCATGATTATGTGATATTGTTTAGACTCTAGTGGGGGATGAAGCTGGTATTGAGGGTCTATGTGTCCTCAAGAACCTAATGGCTTCTATAAAAAATTAAAGAATAATTGAAATTGTGATACCAGTTTACTCAGAAATTTTAATTCATTATTTTTAAAACTGATTACATTGTTATTGGAAGGAAATTGTTTTACCCACTGTTGGTGGTGGCCTACTGAGTTTTACTCACATGGTACACAGGCTACCTGATTAGTATTCAAATAGATTTCATGGTTGTAAGACATGATAAGGGAAAGATCCATATGTTAGAAGGCCGATTCATGATGAAGCATGGATTGGGGATCATGACATGGTGTTGAGACCCTCTTGGTGTTTTCTGTGTCTTTATTTATTTCTGATTTTTTATATTGAAACTTGACATGTATATGGAATTAAATATATACTGTTTATTTAGGATATTGTATTTCTTGTTTTGGACATCATGTGATAATGGTTTTTTGTTATTGGTTATATCATTTGGTTATTATTATTTATTTCTCACTCTTTAACTACTTTTTTAAAGAGGTTATAGTCTCCCTATGATTGATATTAGACCCTCTCTATTAGTCGGTAACCTCTGGTGTATAGTGAGGCTCTAATGAAGTCATGTGATGACTGGATTGGGGAACCTGTGTGTGACATGTGGGTTAAAAAATTACAATATTAAAGGCATGTATAATTTAAAGGCATGTGGATCCAAGAGTGGAAAATAATGGAGATCTTACAAGTCATGGTCAATACATCTCCCATCAAAATGAATCTAGGTTAAATTTCAATATAGCTAATTTATTTCCCTTTTATTTCAACTTTTCACCATAATTTTCATTTACCATTGTAACTCATTTATAACGTAATTAACTTATAATAATGCCTAAAATAAATTTTCCCAAATTATCTAACTTATACATTATAATTTCAATTACAAAAAATAATTTAAAATAATAACTTTCCAAAATGGATGAAAATAAATTTTATAATAATAAATATATAAAACATAAAATAACTTTTAGAAAAAATTTAAATTATGTTCCAAAAGGTAAAAAATATTTTTGAAATTGAAACATAATATTTTTGAATAAATAATTTTAATTATTAAATAAATACTTGGATAAGAAAAAATGAATCTATGATCTCGTGATTTCAGAAATGTTATAGTATTGTAGGGTCCTGAAAAATCCTCAAAGGAGAATGAGAATCCCCTTTAACACAAGGGAGACTCTACCCAGTTCCCCCCCAAAGAATTTCAGAAAAGTGTAGAGAATACTCAAAGGACGACACAAGCCGAACCGGTCCGCGAACCAGTCCAATGATAATGGTATGTGGCTAGTTCCCCGAAGCAGCCCCCTCCACGGACTGCTGTCATTCGCGGAATAGAGGCGGGGATTCTCCACAGGTGCGAAGCAGGATGGGCGCCAAGCTGGTCCACCATCACAAACTGCCCCATCCACAGACCGCGTCGACCGGCCCAGGCCGCATCTGCTGTCATTCGCGGAATGGTTACGAAACCCTGCGCGGCCGCGAAGCACTCCGCGAGCTAGTTTGGTTCGTGGGGGGGGGGGGGGGGCGTGCGTTTAATGCCCCCGCGAGTTTCAGATTGACCAAGTCATTCGTAAACCAGGTTTCTGATCATGGGCATCTGGAAAAGCTGTCGCATGACCACATATACATCTCTTTCCCCACTCTATAAAAGGAGAAGGAGGGGGAGGAGAAAAGGGGGATTTTGAGAGGGAGATCGATCAGATTCGGGTTGAAGGATTTTGAAGGAAGGAGCTTATGATTTTGCAAACAGCGAACTTCTAGTTCACGAACCATAACATGTATGAAGTTGGAAGCGAATTAATAAGGAACCGAAAACGCATAACAACTTGGTGAACCGTGAATTTAAAATAACAAAGAAAAGAAGACCACGAACCATGGCCCCTCCGCATATTCACCCCCATGGACCCGGGAGGTTATGCCCCTTTTCTAATCCGTCGCACCACGTAGAACCCTCCTACGCAGGCAAAGCCCGAACTGACAAACCCCCAACCAGTGTCGCCCTTGGCCGGTGCTGCTCGCATGGACTCCTCTGCAGAACAACCAGGTACGCGGGCCGAACCCGAAGCCATGAACCACCCTGGTTCGCGGAATTCCCACCGATCCGCAGACCACCCTGGTTCGCGGATGGCGTCTCCAGCCGCGTAGCACCTCTTTATTCAAAGGGCTCCACCACTCATACACATATGTGGCCCACGAGATCCTCCAGAGTTTCCATTCCCTGAGCCAGATAAAATCCGTCCAATCCGGCCTGATCCTATGCAACCCCATCATTGGAGCATTCATCAGCCCCGAGCCGAGGCCTCCACCAGAGCCACCGGACCCATGTGATGTAACCTTCAGGTGCATCAGCACACCATTTTGAGTTCACATACCCACGATAAGCGAAGATGAAGGGGTCGCTCTGGCCCTTGAGTGGATTCCCGAATCATTCCTGGGTTCACATTCCCACGGTAATGCGGAGTCTAAGCCCGGGAGTCCCCTTTCTGCCCCTCCACTTGTTAGGACTAGGGAACTTCTCCCCTCCCTAGGGCGTAGCGGAATACCCATCTGAAGGAAGCCCCCATGCACCTCCGTACTTCCCCACGACCACGACCATGGAAGGAAGTAGTGATGAAGGGTGCTGCTCCATTCTTCTTTGGGTCCAAGTCCCTCTCCCGCTGTGCTTTGTCTCCATGGGCGTCCATTTCGGAGTAAGCCTCGACTTTTTGGGCTGCTCCATGTGTAAGCACCACTCCACTTCCCACAGATGCACCTTTCACAACATGATCATCCGAACCCTACTGACTCGTGTTTCTCACACCGACCA
The DNA here is from genome assembly GCA_963277665.1 of Viscum album. Classification (NCBI taxonomy): domain Eukaryota; kingdom Viridiplantae; phylum Streptophyta; class Magnoliopsida; order Santalales; family Viscaceae; genus Viscum; species Viscum album. The sequence continues at coordinate 442,159,336 of OY728158.1, forward strand.
TGACTCACGTGGGCTTAGAGTAAGCATCGACCATGACATCCTCTCATGGGCCTCCTCAGAGTGTAAGCCCCAATCCATTACCTTGGGCTGCCTCAGAGCGTAAGCCCCACTCCCATCCAAACTATGTGGACTTTGATTCCCCACCACAGAGATACATAGGAAGCCTCCAAGAGGTTCAAGCTCAATCACCATCGAACCCCCGAGTCCACAATCACGTCGGTTCTCTAACACTCCCATTCGAACTATGTGGACTTTGATCCCTGACTCTTAGGCAGGGTACTTAGGTAGCCTCCCCGAGGTTCAATCCCAACAACTGGTCGATTCGAATATCTTCATGTCGGTTCACCGCACTAACCTGGGCATCCTGGAGTGTATTCCCCATACCAAAACGAACTATGAGGATTCTGATTCCTCTCATGAGGATACGTAGGAAGCCCGTATCACAGGTTTGATCCAAGCACCCAAGTCATTATCTATCCCCCCTGGATGAAAATAAACTCCAGAGTGCCCAGTTATGAGGCTTTAAACCAGCACCGTCTCAATGAGTCCAAACTCCTTGGAGTCATTAATCTAATGAGGGATGGTAAACCTTAGGCCTAAATGATTCTGAAGCCCTATGTCCAGCTAACCATTGCCAACCAGGAGTAATCCGTGGATACTATGCTTGGGTATAAACCAAAGATTCGCGAACATATGAATACATACAAAATCTATAAGAGAGTCCCAGAACAGGAAATAATTCCCCCAAAAAGGGTGCAATGATCCCGAATTCCCATCCTCTCGACCAATGTGAGTTCTTAAGCGTCGCTGGTCAAACCACCCAGCAAATGCCTGCCTTTGGAAAGCAGGTCCACATATTGCTGGATATGGAACCATTGTGCGTTTCAAGGAAAAAATGATGCACCTGATATGAGTGATTAAGCAGAACCCAATCTTATCTAATCAACCATCGGGTAGTGCACATTTCTCCCCCACGACCCCGTCGTTCACCACGAGACCAAAAAAAATGGTGAACCTGACATGAATCTTTAACCAAGCATTATGGATTTAACCTAATCTCACTCTGTGCCCCCTTATACTCACAAGGAGGGCCAAGCAGGGTTGTTAATTCTACATCGGATCATGATATGCTGCTTTGACAGCCTTCCTGTTTGTATTTGTTAAAATATTTTTTACGGGTACCACACAGAACTCCCTTTGATTCAATGGTGTCACAAAGGAACTCACAAGCGCGTTCTTCCAACAACGCAATGACTGGACTTCCTCTACAACAGAGGACCTCATCACCGACTCAACGTCTTCAATGTTGGGTCTCAATTTCATTGATCTGAGAGTACCATGTGAACGGTACTCTCCTAATGGTGGAGGCGGCCATGCACACCCTCCAATCGCCCAAGACGCACCGGTCGCCCACCCAGCAGTGGCTGCGAAGGCAGATCCAGGCGGATCCTGTTGCTGTCTCAAACCGTTTTGGGAGTCTATCCCCAGAACAAGACAACACATACCCCCTTATCTTAGGGAGGCAGATGAGGTCGACGCTGAGGACTTCATCCCAGCTGAATGGGGGTTCTGCTCCAAGGCCCCTGCTAGAAGACGTTAACGCGGCCACGCTGCAACTCAACATTCTCATGATAAGGATGATGTTGCCTTGAGGATTCAGGACCATGATCCCTGAGCACCAACCCCTCGAACCGCCCGACAAGGGAGGCTAACGTACAATCGGGGACCGATCATTACCCTTGTCCTTGAAGAGGAGATCTGCTGCCCAGTCACGGAGGCATATCACAAACAGGCACATACACCTGTTCGCTCCTCCAAAGCCCGCCATCCAGATATGGAAACATCATACGAGTAGGCGCGCATCCCCGCCAGGCTCCATCTAGTCCGTCGTTCATGCAGGACTACACCTACCCGGCATGAACCTCTCCCTACCCGGGGTCTTGAAGCCCACCAAACCGACGTGGTGGCAACCCAGCGCCTGCAGGACCAGCTCCTAGAAGAGCCTCTTGATGCCTACCATCCTGAAGTGGTGGCGATAAACAAAGCCCGCCATCCAGATGTGGAGGAAATTAATAGTCGGGAACGACTCCCTGCCAACAAAGGCCACCAACTTGATACAGTGTAAAACCAATATATGCAGGTCCAGCTCCTTGCAGATGCAAGTAAAGTCCACCATACCGATGTGGCGAAAAATAGAGAGATAAACCGACATATCCCAGCACAGGGGCATATTCGTTCACCTGCCCTGACACAAGAGAATTGTCAATACCCACTGACCACCAGAGGACCAGAGCAGGATATTCCTACTCCGATACCGGAATGGGCCTTCATTCCTGTTCCAGCCAAAGTTGTCTCTTTGCATATCCTGAAAATGATGGAGGAGCAGGTATCGATCCCAGATCATATCTTGCAGACTTTCCAGAATGTGATTGCATCAGCGGAAACAACAAGGACTCGGGCCCGTGAGCTCGTCTCCCCAATTGAGGCGACTCATCTAAGAGACGAGATAGACACCTCGGAGTAGATCTGCATCCCTGCTTCCACCCAGGAGGGTCGCTGACCATATTCTGCGACGCAAGGGCAACCAGATCGAGAAGCTTTACTCGTTCCAACTTGGGGAAACCCGTCCATCACAATGGATGCTCCAGAGCAAACATACATTCCCGCTAAAAGTCAAGATGTTCATCGGCGTATCCCGGAAACATCACGAGACCCGATTAGAAAGGGACCCAAAGGTGAAGGCCATTGTCAACAACAAACGGTCCCTGCTGCCCGCAAGAAAGTTCCCCGAACAAGCCGAAGGAAGCCGAAAAATAAAGAGTGGGTTCATGACTCCGTTCTGCTAGAAGCTGGGGTTCTAGATGCCACTAAGAAAATATTGAAGGCTTAGAACCCTGCCCACCCATTACTATATTATGGGAGCGACAATAGCAGTTGTGAAGGTCCTCCCCGCAAAGTCACTACCACCACCTCTGAAGGTCCTCCCCAGAGAACCCGCATGTGCCTCCCCCACAGGCATACAATGATCAATCACGAGAGCTCCTCTTTTGATGTGAGTCACGAAAACCCTCCACATGACCAGAAGATCGAGTAGCAAGAAGGCCCTCTGCTTGCTGCGGTCCACCCTAAAGGTCCTCCCTGGGGTATACACTGCAAATTCTCTCCATGCAGTGGGACCATAGATTATGATAGTAATCCTCACAATCATAGTCGGAATTGAGGAGGCCCTCCCTGCAGTGATGTCACATCATGACAAGAAGGTCCTCCCATTTTCATGGCCTACCCTGAAGGTCCTCCCCAAGGTGTACATTGCAACGACACTCCGTGCAGCCGGACATCAAGTCACTGTGGTAGTCCTTGCCACCCTGATAATGGAGGTCCTCCCCTTAGAGACGTCAAGAAACGATAAGGCCCTTTCCTCATTGCGGTACATTCTGAAGGCCCTCCCCAGGGTGTACCCTACAAATATTCTCCCAGCGGTAGCTGTAATGGTAGTCCTCTCCGTTGCAGCAGCTACAATGGTAGTCCTCACCACCATGACCGCCATTGGGAAGGTCCTCCCTGTAGTGGCCCCAAGAGACAAGAAGGTCCTCCCCTCATCGCAGTGTGTCTTAATGGTCCTCCCCAGGATGCACATCAGAGGGAAAACCATGATGGTCATCCTCACCATGATGGTAGTTGTTGCAAAGGCCCTCCCTGTAACAACGCTATGCAGCCAGAAGGTTCTCCCCTTGCTGCGACACGCCTTGGAGGTCCTCCCCAGGGTATGCACTACAAAAGTACTCTATGTAGTGAGGCATCAAGCAGTAATGGTATTCCTCGCCATTGTGGCCGCCATTGCGAAGGTCCTCACCGAAATGACATATCATATTGATAGGAAGGTCCTCCCCCTGCTGAATCAATAATAGAAAAGCCCTCGTATGCCGAGGCACTCAGAAGTACGGGATCAAGCATGTCAGATTCCCAGCTAGTCACCAACAACACACTTCTTCAACCGGGAGACATTCCGGGGCCACGTTCATCTTCTAAACCACCTCGGAATCTCCCACATGATAATTAGATACCTACCGGTCCCACTGAATCTGACCACACTATCAATGAGCATTTATGTTGGGAAGACCAGGTGGAGGAATCACTAGTGGAGGAGTATGCCAACATGTTGTGCCTGAGGAAACGACTGGTCAGGGATTATATACCAGTTATGTTTTGACCCACAACCACCTCCCAATTAGACATACCCAAGAAGTTGTCGGAAGAGTGCGTGAACGACATCCGCTACAATATATGGACAACCCTCCACCAGCTGAAATCAAGCTTCTTGCCCTACGATGGGTATGTAGAACATGCGAAGAAAATATGAGATCTCCTGCGTCACATCGACCTGGAATCCCTTCCTTCGGCGTGACAACAGTGACCCAAGAGGCGTAAAGGAAACATGGAGATAGCCTGCCTTCGTGCGCTGCACCAGCTGTGCCGCCTCATTGGTGATGCCCTGATGCGAGTCCATATCATAGGATGGGGAGAACACAGATCTCTTCATTTTACTCCGCTCTCCACCCAGAAGAACCTGTTCGGCATGGTTTCTTGAAACGCCATCACATCAAGACAACAATCGAGTTGGGTCGCTGCTCAGGAGAGACAACACACCCAACTGAGACAGGCCTTGAGTAAGTCCTAGAAGCGTAAGGCCCAATGGGAATTAGCCATCCAAGAACTCCGGAATCAGGCCACCGAGAGTATACAACAGGCCTCTCGCCTAAGAGAGGCCAATCAGTGGTCATTGCCTGCCTCCCCAAAAGGGTTCAATTCATAGAAGAACTCGGAACCAAAACTAGTTCACCCCTGAATGGGGGCACTCAAGATCAGGCATGTAGCGATAGCAGCAGCCCCTGCTGCAATCCAGGGTCAACCCCAGCTTGCAAGGCTGGGGGAATTTTTAACAACAAATTCCCCCATAAGACCAATAGAAATGGGAAGAGACTCAACATCCAAAGAAAGGATCCAACCTAGCCCTCATAGATGGGGGCATTTTTACCACCTCAACCAACCCCCCCCCCCCACGAGAATCTGTATTCTCTCGTCTAGGGAGGATAGTCAGAAGAGGAGGTTCGTACCCTATCCTATCGTTTGAATCATCATCCCCTTCAAGAGGGAGACGTACCCTAAGGTCGAATCAAAGAAATCTCCATGTCACCCTTCGTCAAGGAGCTCGAAAGAAATCCCGAGACAGAAGTGGGAAGACCAGTAAAAGACGCATGAGATCCTATTCCTATTTGGAAGATGACATCTTCTCCGTCCCATGATATGAATCCATCAATGCCATAGAGGTTAACCCCATGGGTAATACCGAAGATGATGCAAATCCGGATGGATCGGGAGATGATGGTTCCGGTCAAGCTGTGACTCACAATGAACCACCAGGTGTACACACCCGGAACCAGAGGGCCGCTCTAAATATGGCCGCCCCTTCAGCTAACCCTCATCCACTGACCCTATGAGCTTCCAATAAGGATAAGAAAAAAGGATCAGTTCCCCTTAACCGGCCCCCTCTCTCCATAAAAATTATCCACTTACGCTCGAAGAGGGGTTCGCTCGACAGGAAGAAAAAATGAAAAAATTGAGGCAACTTAATGCCAAGATACTCCATAGGAACTATCTTATTGAAAGTGCGTCCCAAGAGGATCCACATCATGCACTCCCAGTAAGTGCACCTCAAAGACCAAGGTTTTCCCCGAAAAATGAAGCACGATCAGGGCTCCCACCCAACGAGGCGCCCGGCCTGTCCAACTACTTAAATGTTGATCCGGATGAATACCAAGACTTCCCTCCACTCAGGAAGCAACCAGAGTGAGTGCATCTGAACCCTATGAAGGTGTCACAAATGGCACATGCACCCCTGGTGCCAACTGAGCTAGATCCTCAAGAAATACTACTGGATACAACTGCCCAGGATCGGGCCCAACTGGATGTAAACCAAGGTATCACCAACACCATCGATGCACTGACAACTCGATTGGAAGCGATGGAAGTTCGACACACTCCGATACAGCCAGATCAGAAGCCCTACTCAGATTGGGTGTGCAACACACCACCTCCACCCAATTTTGGGAGCCTTGTTTTCCCTATTTTCAATGGATCAGGCGATCTAGAACAGCATTTGATGCACTATGAGTCTTATTGAGACCATATAATGGGAACTCCAGAACAAAAAGAAGTAGTGAAACACAAATGCTTCATATGACCCTTGCAAGGATCTTCCTTTGTCTGGTATACAAGCCTGCCAGCCCAGTCAATAAACAGTTGGGAAGACCTTCGGCAGCAGTTCCTGTTCCACTTCAGCTCGACGTTGCCTAAAACAACGGTCAACGACCTCATGAACTACAAGAAGAGGGATAACGAGAGGGTCTCAGATTTCATTTCTAGATGGAAAGGTCTAACCCACTCCTTGAACAGGCCAATTTCTCAAGACAAGTTTCTTGCCATATGCGTCGATAATCTTCGAGATAATCTGCGAACACCGCTCATACTAGTGGATTGCACCATTAGCTTCCACCATATCTCGGACATTGCCCAAAGAATTGAGGACTCCCTGTATATAACCAACTTGAAGTCCCGAATAGCCTTGTAGGCTCCCAAAAAGAGAGAAGTTAGAGATGAATCATCCTATGTCACACTCAAGCCAGCCCCTGTGCCTGCTCCACCTCTCAAGCCTTCGCCAAATCATCAAGGCCCCCCTGTATATCAGTGGACGGCTCCACCTAAGCGGGACGATCAGAGAGGATCAAAACAAAACTAGTTTGAGGAACGAAGAAACAAAGTATACTCGTTCCGAGAAGACCAAGTTTGCGGATACTTCATTGCCACCATGAATAGCGACTTGCTTTGCCTCCAGGAGCCATGAAAACCCAAAGAAGTCAGCCGCGATGACATGCCAGATTACTTTCCCTACCATCGAATGTTGGGGCACAATATTCAAGAGTGATTCATTTTCAAAGACCTCCTGAAGATGATGGTAGAATCCTGGAAGGTCGAGCTAGGACCACCCCCAGCACACGTGACATAAATTTCCACCACCAACTCCGAAAAAGGGGAGGGGTGGCAGGAAGTCGTCAGCAAGAAGGGGTAGAAATTTGATAACTGGATGAATCGAAAGACTATCAATCGAGCCCAGGGCATGCTCTGAGCTCAACTAAAATAGCCAGTGTTGCCACCAACAGCCCTTGATGCCACAAAACCGATAATATCGGCATCACAACCCTCCACGAGCCGGTCATCTAGGCGTAATAAAAAAGGGAGGAAACAAGTGCAAGAGGAGAAGTCCGCAATGAGGCCAATGTTTGCACCAACACTATCAGATTTTATGCCCCCAAACATGGCGCCACAGGCACCGACCCACCAAATGGAACCATCAAGGACAACCGGCCAGGATGACTTGTTACAGGATGAGGGGCCAATTTCTGGTTCCATCAACATCATCCATATTATGGAATCGTTCCCTGATAAAGGGTACGGTTATGAACCCATTTTCCCGATGCAAAGGGTCGGGAGGGGGTATATCAGAGGCAGGGGATATTAGGGGAGGCATAGTTGAGGCCAAAATCAACCCTACGATTGGACCTCGACCCAAACCATCAATATCGCAGAAATCCATGGGAGAGCCCTTCAATAGACTCACCAAGAGAAAGAATACCCCTCCCCCTCCACAGGAGGCTAGTATTCCCCCCGTCATTATACGGTCCCTATTAGAGGAGGAACAAGTGTCTAATGTCTAGTGCGCGTAAACAGACCAGCTGGTCCAAATCCCCAAAACACGGGGACACCGTTGACATCCGACCTTGCAGCCGGTCCCTCCTCATCTCATATTACAACTCCCAAGCTGCCCGCTAAGACTTACCCACCAACAGAGAAGCGTTGGCCACTAGAATAGAAAGACGACATCCTTAAGAATCTGGCCTTAGTACCAGCCAAACTATCGATCCTGGATGCCCTAAGTTTGTCATTAGATCTCAGGGAGGAACTTATAGAACCCTTGCTTAGCCCCGAAAAGTTTCAAGCTGAGGTAGCTACCACCGAGATTTACCAGATGTAGAATGGCCCACCGGAATGCAATTCGGTGATTTCCTTTACCGATCTCGATGAATATTCCATCATTCAAGGACACATCAAACCACTATATGTGTCCAACACACTAAATGATGTTGAGATCCGCAAAGTCTTTATTGACAATGGCTTTTGAGTTAACCTCCTTCCCCTGCGGACACTCTGTAAGTTAGGCTAGAATGAAAATGACTTAGTACCCTCAGCCACAACTTTTTTAAGTTATGACCAGAGTGAGTAGAATCCAATGGGGAAAATTAAGTTAAAGACCCATTTCAGCGACCTTGTGGCCCATTTGGAATTCTGGGTGGTTCGGCGGAGCACAGCATTCAATGCCCTGCTGGGAAGGCTGTGGCTCCATAAGCACATTTCCATTCCTTCATCCTACCACCAATATATCAAATATTGCCTCAATGGACAAAGTGGGACATTGAATGCTGACAAGGCCCCTTTCGAGCTCTCAGAGTCACAATACATTGACGTTGGGTATTATGATCACAGGAAGAAGAAGCCTTTGGTCAATGGTGTCGATTGGATCCCTGCTTCAAATGGTCTGGAAATGGTTCCTGACGACCCCCTCAGACAGCTTGGAAAAGACTACATACTTCCCATCAACCATATTGAGATAAGGGTTTCATGTTCGGACACACACTCAGCTTTCCTTATTACTTCAATCATAACGACCGAATGTGACAATGAAGGAACATCCACTGACCCTCAATTTGGGGGTGAATACTTGAGCAAGGACGCCCACAATGCCTCACCTATGGACTCCTAGGAGCCTGAGTCAAAGGCTCTCCCCTCACCGGATCAATAAGATGAGGATTTTGGAGAAGAAGAGGAGGAAGATCTCAGGGATGCACCTCCCACATTTGAGGAAGGTATCTCCACCATGGTGGAAGAGCTCAGGAAAATAAACCTGGGTACCAAGGAAGAACCGAGGCCCACTCTCCTTAGTGCAGCCATTTCCCCGAGGAGCACGAGGTATATACCTCTTTCCTGAATCCACACCGAGATGTTTTTGGCTAGAATTACAAGGAAATTCGAAGACTCTATCTCGAAGTGGCGACGCATCACCTAGGCCTACCAGAAGACCACCAGGGCTATAAACAGGCCGCCAGAAGGATACTCCCCTCACATGCTGCCAAAATAGAGGCTGAAGTCGATAAGCTCATTAAATCAAGCTTCATTCGGGAGGTCCAATACCCCATATGGTTGGCCAACATCGTCCCCTTCAAGAAAAAGAACAGAAAATCTGCGTCTGCATTGATTTCAGAGATCTCAATTGGCATTTCCCGAAAGATGATTTCCCGGTCCCGATCACCGAGTTATTAATCGATGCAATCACTAAATATGAAGCTCTATCCTTCATGGAAGACTATTCTGGGTATAATCAAATCAGGATGGCCTAAGATGAAGAATAAGACACTGCCTTCAAGGCCCCTCAAGGAATATTTTGTTACAAGGTCATTCCCTTTGGTCTCAAGAACGCTGGCGCCACATATCAGCGTGCCATGCATCGTATCTTTAAACCATTCCTGGGGAGATTCATTGAATGCTACATGGATGACTTGGTGGTTAAGTCCAGACAGCTCTCAGATCACCTGTCATACCTTGAAACCGTATTCAACAAACTTCGATAGCATATCTTGAAGATGAACCCCTTGAAATGTGCCTTCGAGGTTACCTCAGGGAAATTACTTGGCTTCGTCGTACGCCATCGTGGCATCGAAGTTGACCCTGAAAAGACAAAGCCTATCCTTGGCCTGCCACATCCCCACAATCTGACCGAGTTGAGAGCATTCCAAGGGAACCTGGCCTACATCAGGCGATTCATAGCCAACCTGGCAGGAAAATGTTTTCCCTTTACCAGGTTAATGAATAAGGGAGTCACATAATGATGGTTAGATTACTGTAAAGAGGCGTTTGACAGCCTAAAGAAGTATCTCTTAATCCAATAGGTGCTTATTCCCCCGATTGAAGGAAGAACTATCATCCTATACTTGACAGCCCTAGAGCGGTCGCTGGGAGCCTTCCTTGCACAGAAAAATGACGCCAGCAGTGACAAAAGTCTCTATTATCTCAGCCGAACCATGATTGATGCTGAGACTCGATACTCAAACATCGAGAAGAGATGTTTGGCCTTGGTATTCACAGTTCAAAAGTTGAAACATTATCTGCAGCATCATGAAGTCCATTTGGTTTCATGTAGTAACCCGCTCAAGTATATTCTTAGTTGCCCGATGCTGACCGGGCACCTATCCCGATGGGAAGTCATACTACAATAGTTTGACATCTGGTTTGTGCCTCAGAAGTCCATCAAAGGCTAGACATTAGTAGTGTTTCTGGTGGAGCACCCTTCAACCGGGAACGCCGCACCGGACGTCGAGCTACCTGATGAAGACATTGTCTCGGTTCAAGAGGAGTTCCTAGCTTGGGAAATGTACTTCGACGGTGCCTCCTGAATCCCAACCGGGAAGAGGATTGAAGATCCAAAATTTAACAAGGTGGGTTTGGGGATAATACTCATGTCCTCAGAAAAGGAAGTCTTGCCATATTCCTTCCTCATTTCATAAGGATGTACAACAATGAAGAAGAATATCAAACCATCATTGCAGTCCTAGAGTTCACACTCCAAGCACAAGTACAACACCTTAAGGTAAAAGGTGACTTGGAATTGGTCATCAAGAAAGTCAATGGTGACTATGCTATTAAAAAGGTGGAGCTGATTCCCCTATTTGACCATGTCTGAGGGTTAATGGAAGAATTCTCCAGAGAACCAACATTGACTTATATTCCCCAGTCTCAGAATGCCCAGACTGACACATTAGATAATGAAGCCACAACCCTAGCCGACCCAGACTAGGATGAAACAACTATCAGTATTTCCCATCGTCGAATGGTCCTACCGTTTGTTCAGGCCATGATGGAAGAAATCAATGAAGTCAGTCCTATCCCTGAGCCATATGATCCTACCACCAGCTAGATGACCCCCATTGAAAACTACCATCAATGAGGAGAACTTCTACCAGACAGGGCTGAACGAGAGAAAATACGGAGAAGGGCAATCAACTTTGTCCTATATGGTAGTGTGGGTTAGTAAGAGGTCCTCTACAAATGAGGCCTCGATAGAATCCTCCTCAGATGCATTGATGGAGAAGAAACTACTGCCATCCTAACTGAGGTACATGCCGGAGTATGTGGGGCACATCAGCCGGGGTCCAAGCTTTCCCATCATGTTTGAAGACTTGGGTACTATTGGCCCACAGTGGCACGAGATTGCGAGCGCTTTACCATAAAATGCCACTAATTCCAAATTCATGACAACTTCATACACCAACCCCTGAAGATACTTCATCAGGCCATGTTCTCCTAGACATTTTCCATCTGGGGAATGGATGTTATGAGACCATATCCTCCCGCCACAACCAAACAACTAAAGTATATCCTCACGGAAACCGACTTCTTTTCCAAATGGAAAGAAGTTGTACCCCTTAAGGAAGTTGGGGGTAAGAAGCATTGTACGCTTTTTGAAAACCAATATAATCCCCAGATTTGGTGTCCCTCATACCATACTAACGGATAATGACACCAACTTCTGCTCTGCTAAATTGGAGAAACTATAATAAGAATACGGTATCAAGGCTAACCACTCATCCCGCTACCACGCAGCGGCCAATGGACAGATAGAGGCTTTCAACAAGACCATGTCCAACATTCTTCAGAAAATGGTAGACAAAGACAAGAAGTCATGGCTGGATAAACTCATCCATGCATTGTGGTCTTACCGAACCACAATCTACAGCGCTACTTGGGCCACTCCATACTCATTAGTTTATAGAACAGAAGTGGTTTTTCCCATTGAGCTCAAATTTCCCTCACTCCGCGTTTCCATTTGTGTTCAGTTATCCAACGATAAGAAATCAGAAAAGCGATTAGGTGAATTAGAACAGCTAGATGAGAAGTGGTTGCACACTTTGAACCATCTGGAAGTATACCAGAACCGGATTGCATGAGCCTTCAATAAAAAGGTTCATCTTCGGTCTTTCTTGGAAGGAGAATTAGTGGTGGTCCTCCAGACCCTAATGATACCCAGAAAGAAACCTCCAATGCAGGAGCCCAAGTGGGAGGGACTATATGTTATACACAAGGTATACTTCAATGGAGCATATACCCTGATCTCCATGGATGGGCAGTTCACCACCGCTCCTACAAATGCGAGATTCCGGAAGAAGTATTTCATATAGATAACAAAAATACCCCTCATCCGAGATGCTGGATGTTAAAGTGCCAAGAACCCAATGGTCCAAACTCCATGACCTTAAACTATGTGTATTTCTTCCTCATCATAATAACTAAAATGCCCCTCGTCCGAGCTGAAGGACGTTAAAATGCCAAGCACCCAACGGTCCAAACTCCATGACCTTAAACTAAGAGTATTTTGTCCTCATTGGCATAACTAAAATGACCCTTGTCTGAGCTGCAGGTCGTTAAACTACCAAGCACCCAACGGTACAAACTCTATGACCTTAAACTAAGAGTATTTCGTCCTCACCATACGACGTTAAACTACACAAGTTTAAGAAAACTACGTGAGGCTTGATTACTGCCTTTGCAGGATACGTAGCGATCCCAGGGTTCCCCTATCCTGGCCCAGCCGCTCCCAAATGGAATGAGAAAAAAAATTTCCCTTCCCCCGTGTATGGACCAGCCCTGTAAGGGGTGTACTTATTTTAGAGAACGACGTATGGATTGATTCCTGCCTTCACAGGATACGTAGCGACGCTAGGGTTCCGCATCCTGGCCCAACCATCCCCAAATAAAAGTTAAAAATGTCCCCTTCCCCCGTGTATGGATCAACCCTGTATGGGGTGTACTTCTTTCAGAGCACTACGTATGGCTTGATTCTTTCCTTCGCAGGATACGTAGCGATGCCAGGGTTCCCCATCCTGGCCCAGTCACCCCCAAGTAAAAGTTTAAAATTCCCCTTTTCCCCCGTGTATGGACTAGACCTGCATGGGGTGTACTCCAAAGGGAACTATGTGAGTCTTGATTCCTGCCCTTGAAAGATACATAGCGACACCGGGGTTCCCCTATCCTAGCCTAGCCCCACCCAACTGGATTAAATTTTTTTTCCCTTTCCCCCATGTACGGACCATCCCTGCACGAGGTGTACTTATTTCATAGAACTACGTACGGCTTGATTCGTACCTTTGCAGGATACGTAGCGACGCCAGGGTTCCCCATCCTGGCCCATCCATCCTCAAAAAAACTTAAAACTACCCTCTCCGCTCGTGTATGGACCATCCCGGTAAGGGGTGTATTCCTCGTCCTTACCGCACGATGTTAAACTGCATGAATAAGGATAAAAGAAAAAAATGTGCCTTCTCCCCAGTGTACAGACTAAACCTGCACGAGGTGTATTGCCTTTTATAGAACTACCCGAGGCTTGATTCCCACCCTTGCGGGATACATAGTGACACCAGGGTTTCCCATCCCAGCCCATCCATTCAAAAAAAATGCTCTCTCCCCCCATGTATAGACCAGACCTACACGGGGTGTATTCTTCGTCCTCACCGCAAGACGTTAAACTACACGGACTTCAGAGAACTATGTGAGGCTTGATTCCTGCCCTCACAGGATATGTAGTGATTCCAGGGTTCCCCATCCTGGCCCAGCCATTTAAAAAAAATGCTCTCTCCCAATGTGTATAGATCAGACCTGCATGGGGTGCATTTTTCATCCTCACCGCATGACGTTAAAACTGCATGGACTTCGTCCTCACCACATGATGTTAAAAATGCACAGACTTCATCCTCACCGCATGACATTAAAACTACATGGACTTCGTTACGACCCACCCAAGATATATGGAGAAACGAGATGGAAATACTCCTTGCGAATTTGGATACATCCCCTCCATACATCAGACTCCACTACCTGGATAATTATGGATCTTCATAACCATTCATGGACATCGGAAGTAGAAAGTTATCGACCTGTGGACACCTTTGCATGACTATGCATACCATTCCCTTAGCGGCTCTGCATATTGATATCCCCTGGCTCGTCTACCAAAGGCAAGATTTTCTCGGGCGATACTCTTCCTAGCTCTGTACGCTTACTGGACTTAGAGCCCCCATATCATATCTCCCAATCTAGAAATTTATGGCGCAGTGGTTTACAATTTCGTCCCCCTTTTCACATCCAAATGTTTCCAGGGTATCCCTACCCGGTTAACCTATGTATCCACCCGTGGTTCACATGACGACTTGCATCTACGAACATCAAGCTAGGGCTAGGATACTTTGACTCAATAGAAAATTGCAATGAAGATGTTTCTTGTATGCTCGAACCCCATTATCCCAGTATGCCGAACTCTATATTGTGAGCATTCTCGTACTTTCATAATCATTCATGGCCATCAGAAGTGGAATGCCATCGACTCAGGGACACCTTTGCATGACTATGCATACCTTGCCCTCAGCGGCTTTGCATATTTATAGCCCCCGACCCGTCTACCAAAGGCAAGATTTCCTCGGGTAGTACTCTTCCTAGCTTCATACGCTTACTAGCCTCAGATCCCCCACACCACATCTCCTGATCTGGGAAACCTCAGAGTTACAGTTTACAACCTTCATCCCCTACCCTGTTCAGAGTATATCAGAGCACGGTAACTTAGTTATCCTTCAAGTGACTTTGGCAATAGTCACTCCATTGGTCCGAGTTCTATGACCACTAAACTAGGAGTAATTATTCCTTACCACATGACGTTAAACTACATGAAGTAAAGGTACACTCGTGTGCACAATATAAATCAACTTAGGGTTCTCTCTAACCTTTAACAGTGACCAGGGCCGAATATGCCCGACATGTCCAGATATTTTCTTACCAAATGACAGACTTTGTGGCCCGGAAAATCACGGATCCTCATAACCATTCACTGCCATCAGAAGTGGGAAGTTATCAACCCATGGACACCTTTGCATGACTATGAATACCATGCGGTTAGAGGCTCTATATATTGATATCCCCTGACCCTTCTACCAAAGGCAAGAATTTCTTAGGCGATACTCTTCGTAGCTCCGTATGCTTACCGGCATCAGAGACCCCATATCATTTCTCCTGATCCAAGAAGTCTCAGAACCAAGATTTACACCAATCCACCCATCTCCACGTCTTGGGCATGCCGAGATGTTTAAGCCCAATTACATTCTAATCAAGAGCAACCTTTGCAACTACGTCCTTACCACATGCCGTTAAACTGAACGGAACATCTTGGCTGCTTGAAATAAAGCTGCAAAGACCAAGCGTTAAACAACCAAAGAAATGCCTCCAACTACAAGAGTTTTCACTGGTTTAGAAATTCCCCCGTCCTCACTGCATGACATTAAAACTACACATCATCGGAAAAAATTCCCCCCATCCTCGTTGCATGATGTTAAACTGCACAACACCCTTTAATAATGCTCCTCGTCTTTACCACGTGACGTTAAACTGCACGGAAGCCCTCTTTACCACATGACGTTAAACTGCATGGTCAAACCTATCATGGGTTCAGTAAGGAACATAAGCTTTTCTATGTCCATCAGTGCACGGGTCATACCTTCACAATCCACCGTCTCACACCAGCGTGAGAAGGAATGACTTCACCCATTCTCAGGAAATTTAGCCTAGATGTTTCTCCCATATCCAGGAACCCTCTCTTCATAAACCATACTCTGTACCCAGAAAAATCCGAACTCTCATAAGCCACCCCTGGTGGTCCTGAATCTCGACTTCTCAAAAGTTTCTCGGCTATCGGGAGAATGCAATCACTGACCTAAGGACACCTTTGCATGCCTATTCACACAATTCCTTCAGCGGCTATGCATACTGATTGCCCCTGACCCATCTACCAAAGGAAATATTTCCTTGGGTGATTCTTCTCTCCATATGCCTCTTGGCCCCTGAGCCCCCATGTCCATCCGGAGATTTGGAAACCCTCTGAGATATAGTTTACCTGCTTCTTTCATGACCCTTCCGGAATATGATGGAATGTCTCTGACAAGATTACCGAGAACCAGGAGAAGTTGTTCCATTCTAAGTAATGTCCCAGCAGCATGACTTTAAACTGCACTAAGCTTCATCCATCCTTTATGATAGATAAATTCATAGTAATGGGACCTTGCTTCCACACTTGTGATTAATAAAGATGTTCTCAAACCCTTTCAGACGATACACACCCTTTCCGAGCCACCCCGGGTGGTTTTCATAATTCTCCAAGCCACCCATGGTGGTTTCCATAAGCCCGGACTTCCATGAAGTCCATAGGCCATCAGAAATGGAGAATCATTGACCTAAGGACACCTTTGAATGACTATTCATACCATGCCCTTAGTGGACCTGCATATCAATCGCCCCTGTCCCATCTACTAAAGGCAATATTTCCTCGGGCGGTACTCTTCCTAGCTCCGTACTCTTACCGGCCTCAGTGCCCCCATATCATATATCCCGATCCAGAAATTTATGGTGCAGTGGTTTACAATTTCATCTCCCTTTTCACATCCAAACATTTCCAGGGTATCCCTACCCGGTTAGCCTATGTATCCGCCCGTGGTTCACATGACGACCTGCATCTACGAACATCAAGCCAAGGATAGGCTACTTTGACAAAACAGACAATTACAGTGAAGATGTTTCTTGTATGCTTGAACCCCATTATCCTTACGTGCCAAACTCTGTACTGTGAGCATTCTCAGATTTTCATAATCATTCAAGGACATCAGATGTTGAATGTCATCGACACGGGGAATCCTTTTTATGAATATGCATATCATGCCCTCAGTGCTTTGCATATTGATATCCCCTAGCCTGTCTACCAAAAGAACGATTTTCTCATGCGGTACTCTTCCAAGATCCGTAAGCTTACCAGCCTTAGAGCCCCCACACCACATCTTCTAATCTAGGAAAACTCAGAGTTACAGTTTACAACCTCTGTCCCCCACCCTGTTCAGAGTATATTAGTGCACGGTAACTCAGTTATCCTTCAAGTGACTGCGACAATAGTCACCCCATTGGTCCTAGACCTATAACCACTAAACTAGGAGTAATTTGTCCTTACCACACAACATTAAAATTCATGGAGTGATGGTACACCCCTATGCACAAGAAAAATCAGCGCAAGGAGCTCCCTAAGCTTTAACAGTAACTAGGGCCAAATATGCCCAACATGTCCAGTTATTTTCTTACCAAATGACAGACTTCGTGGCCTGAACAATCGCGGATCCTCAAAAACATTCACGACCATCGGAAGTGGAAAGTTATCGACCCTTGGACACTTTTTCATGACTATTCATACCATTCCCTTAGCGGATCTGCATATTTATAGCCCCTGGCCTATCTACCAAAGGAAAGATTTCCTCAAGAGATAATCTTCCTAGCATCGTATGCTTACCGGCCTCAGAGCCCCCATATCATTTCTCATGATCAAAGAAGCCCCAGAACCACGATTTACACCAATACAACCCTCTCCATGTCTTGGGCATGTCGAGATGTTTAAGCCCGGTTACATTCTAATCGAGAGTAGCCTTTGAAACTACGTCCTTACCGCATGATGTTAAACTACACGGAACATCTTGGCCGCTTAGCATAAAGCTGAAAAGACCAAGCATTAAACAACCAAGGAAATGCCTCCAACTACAAGAATTTTCACTGGTTTAGAAAATCCCCTGTCCTCACTGCATGATGTTAAAACTACACATCATCGGTAAAAATTCCCACCATCCTCGCTGCATGACATTAAACCACACAACACCCTTTAATAATGTTCCTCGTCTTTACCACATGATGTTAAAATGCATGGAATCCGTCCTTACAACATGACGTTAAACTGCATGGTCAAACCTGTCATGGGTTCAGTAAGGAACATAGGCTTTTCTCTATACCTTAGTACACGGTTCAGTCCTGCACAGTCCACCATCTCACACCAGCGTGAGAAGGAATGACTTCACCCATTCTCGGTAAATTTAGCCAAGATGTTTATCCCGTATCCCGAAACCCTCTCCTCATAAACCATAATCTGTTCCCAAAAAAAGCAAAATTCTCATAAGCCACCCCTGGTGGTCCCAAATCTCAACTTCCCTAAAGTTTCTCGGCTATCAGGAGAATGAAATCATTGACCTAAGGACACCTTTTCATGACTATGCACACCATGCCCTCAGCGGCTCTGCATGTTGATTGCCCCTGGCCCATCTACCAAAGGCATTATTTCCTTGGGAAATGCTTTTCTCCGTACGCCTCTTGGACCCTAGGCACCCATGTCCATCCTGAGATTCTGAAACCCTCCGAGATACAGTTTACCATCTTCTTTCACGACCCTGCCTGAATATGATGGAACGTCTCTGACAAGATTACCGAGAACCAGGAGATGTTGTTCCATTCTATGTAATGTCCCCATAGCATGAATTTAAACTGCTCCAAGCTCCAGCCATCCTTTATACTAGATAAATGCGTAGGATAGGGACCTTGCTTCCACACTCCTGATTAATACAGATGTTCTCAAACCCTTTTAGACGACACACACCCTTTCTGAGCCACCTCTAGTGGTTTTCATAATTCTCCTAGCCAGCCATGGTGGTTTCCATAATCTAGGACTTCAATAAAGTCCCTAGGCCATCAGAAATGGAGAGTCATTGGCTTAAGGACACCTTTTCATGACTATGCATACCATGCCCTCAGCAGCTCTGCATATCGATCTCTTCTGGCCTATCTGCCAAAGGAAAGATCTTCTTCGGAAGTGTTCTTCCTACCTCTGCACGTCGATGCCATTCCCATGCCTTGAGACATGCCCTGGATTTTGTTAAAATCTAAACATGCTCCCCCACATGTGTCTGAAGCATATGAGGGAATCTTTTAATCGACCAAACCTCATTGGGGCCCTCGCCCCACTATGTCTGGTCAAAGATGTTCAACCTAAAACATCAGTAATGATAGTATTGTCGGCAGGACTTTAAACCACTCACAAAAAGAGGCACAAATCCTGTTAGGACGAAAACCGGAAAAGGGAGACAAAAGCAAAAGTCGGGCCATACCCGCTGAGTCCACAATTAATGGGCCCAGGAAAAATTAGGGTACTAATAGAAAATAAAAAAAGTTTGGGGGGGGGGTGGGTTTTCTACAAAACCATAGCAATAGTCAAACAATGCTCGTTGGATCCCATGATCCAGGCAAAATTTAGAGTTTGTTTCTATTTTCCTGAATTATGATTAATTCTGATTCAATGAGTTGTTATTTACGCAACAATTGTTCCAGTAACAATCAAATCTTACAGCAAGGAGATATTGACAAAGATTGTATTAAGTTTCAACAAAAAGGGAGGATGTCCACAAGCTATGGACTCTCCATCATAGTAAAAAAAGAAGGGGGAGGGGGTATGCAAAAACGAGTGTACAAAAATGGATCTGATTATCCCAAAGGAGCCTAGCTCCCTCTCTCCATCAGATCTGCAACCGTGCGATGGAGGTTGTTTCACGTCTGCTCCAGCACAACCCTCTCCCTGGCCTCGACCTCGGCCACCGAATGAGTGTTCCCCACTATTGTTTGTAGATCGTTGATTCCTTTCCTAGTGGATTCAAGGTTACCAGTCAGAGCTGACCACTAATCCCTTAGCATCACTGCCCGAACTTCACATTCATGCAACTCAGTAGATTAGGCGGCCGCCTAATCTAAAGAGCTCGCCTCCTGTGCTATCAGTTGATGGAGATTTATGATGGCTTCCTCTAAGGCTCGGGTCCCGTGATGAGAGGGAACAAAGTGAGAATGTTTGCGTTCATTAGTGGAAACTTCTTCATGGGCCGTGACAACCTGGAAAGAGAGAAAATGAAACTGCCAATAGTCAAATCCACCTGACCCCAAACCCAGGAAGAGTTGTCAGAGTGCTTCAGTTTTAGTTTCCATCTCAACTAGAGGAGTTTCGGTGACAATCTCACAAATCTGGGGCCAGGCCCACCTGCGCACTACTCAGTGGTCCGTCATGACACTAGGATCTTTGGAATCCTCGCTAGATAGAATGGGAACGATGTCGGGAATTGTGATCAACGTAGACATGTGCACTCTAGAAGATGGTTCCGAAGTTGGAAGGTATGAAGCTTATAACCCCGGTTCGGGCTTGGGAATCAAGTTGCTATGTCCGGTATCGGCCGAAAAAACTTCAGGAATTGTATCACTAGGACCTGAAGCCACAAGGTCATCCTCATCCACATCCAAGAGGGTTGGATCCATCTGAACTTCGACCACATGGGGGATGGGAGAGAAATATCCCCTGAGTCTCTTTGACCGACGAGCCATTAGTCTGTCCTCCCTCAGAGCCAATGAGGAAGGTGCAGTAGGCACAACAACCGCAATGATTCCTGATTTTGTAACCTGTCGGATGACTTTCCCCAGGATCCCACCAGGATAATGTTTTACCCACATTCTTGCGTACTCCAAGCATAGGTTGGCAGCCGCTCCTATGCCAGGAATGAGAATTCTAGTGTCAGATCCCTCCCACATCATCATCATCCACCATTGAGGGAGAGTGGACCGGTGCAGTCCTCGAGCCTGAGGAGGGGGAATGGAAACATGGAGTTGCATACACCCAAACTAGTGGGAAAAACAATTGGGGGCATACAACTCACACAAGGAAACTCTGCAATATGCACGGACAGAAACCCATCCTGTAGTGAAATCATGTAAGAACTCTCCTCCAGGATTCCCCTGCGGTTGTCAACCATGATGCCGGAAGGGGTGGGGTAGGGAGCGAAATAAAACCAAGATAAGTCAATCAGAAGATTGATGACTTCATCAGAATTGAGGGACATCAAGCGAACCCTAGATATATTGATCAAGATAGGCTGAAAGGTAGGAAGGGGGATGACTGTGTTATGACAATACTCATAACAATGACAATGATTCACTATCCTGCCGTATAAGAATTGAAATGGCCCCCTCAGATGGTAGGGTGTCCTGCCCTCTTGCATGTGGCCCAATAGTTCAAAAATATGAGCAAAAGAGGGCATAGAAAAATTCACCGGGCGACCCTATGCCAGATCAACTGCCATCATTAAGGTGCAAGCCCTGACGCCTGGGTTGATATCCCGAGAAGGGAATATCCACCTGCTCAAAAACATAGCAAACAGACCTGCCAACCTGAGCATAGGCGGCACACCAAGTCGCACCTCATAACTCCCTGAAAGATAGTCACCTGACCCTAGAACCGCCCAGTAGGAACCTGAGATGGTTCGTGACTGTTGAGAAGGATGAGTCCTAGTGTGCTTGATATTCGAAAAAGGACCAGTGCTGTTCAGAAATAACCCTATCCAGGTACTATAGGGAATAAGAGAGTGGGAACTCAAGGCATTATCCAGTGGCTGCTCTTCCATAATCAACAGATCCCTCACCAACGAAGGCACTTGTTCGACATTGTCCCATGCGTCAGGAGTGGGTGAAACTCTCCATATATCTCCCCAATGATCGGAAGTCCTACCAATTTGTTTATGTCCTATAAATAAATGCTAACTTCACCATGGGAATGGTGGGAAGTATTAGTGCTTGAACACCAGCAATTGAGCAGTCTAGGATGATCAAGGATGGTGGGTAAATGAAAAACTGGGAGGCCCATACTACGGAGTACATATTGACTGCTTCTAGTGACATGGGAGATTTCTGGCAATGATGATGGACCTAGAAGGCCCCAACCCATTAATTCAAGAAAATCACACCAGGCCGAAGATCCCATCTTGGAATCCACCTCGCGTCAGGGTCCACTTGAGTAAGATTGATTATGGAGGGGTAACTCTTGAGGACAACTTCTTGAGAGATCTCTTATGTGTACTGATCGCTTTGGGTCCAGACAGAGCCTCTAAAAATGAAAGTGTCTTTCGAATGAGGATCAAAGATTATCTCTCCCGATTGGGAGAGGTTCGCCTGAATGGATATCGACAACGCTTCCAAGCAAGGTGACAGAAGACCTGAGAAGTTAGGGGGATATGGATGTCATCTTGGAGACTGAAGCCATAACGCGGAAGTTGATTTGATAGTGGATAACCTAGGAGATCAGGAGAGAGCAGGCCCTGCAAGACACCATAGTTGGTAATGATGGACCGACTATGATCCTCTTTAATGCTCTCCACTCTGCGAATCATAGTTAGACGTCTCCCTGAACCAATGGGGAGAGGCTCGATAGCAGGCCTCGTGCGGGGTGAGGGGGAACCATGTTTTCTCCCTGAATTATAAAAATACTAGGCAAACGGTTAGTCCAGAATAATAAAATCTAGACAAAATACCAAGCATATGGAAAAGGAGTCCGGGATACTTCATGACTCCGCAAGAAGGCCTCAAAATGTGGTTCGCGATGACTACATCCCACGAACCAACCCTACGAGGAAGAGGTCCATGGTACTCTGGCCCACAGAGCGTTGGACATAAAACCAAGAACTAGGTTTCTCCATGGAATCTTAATCCCTAATTTAAATAATTAAGTCCGGAAGACTTAAGAAATTTTCAAAGACTGGAAGGTTTCAGACTGCGGACCATCAAAAACCGCAGAGCGAGTTCCTACACGGCCCGTCGTGACTTACTTTTTAATTAATTTAAAGTGATATTTCATGATTGGGAAATTGGTTCACAGGTGAAGGGGACTGCGAACGAGGAATGGTTCGCGGAAGTGGTATCAGGTTCGCATACGAGGTGTTTCATGAAGGAACGAGCACGTAGAGACAAAAAAGCAAGAGAGATTTGGTTTTGTGAAGAATCCGGTAAAAGAAAAAGGAAGGCCCCCCGTATTTATAGGCATGGTCCCCTACTGGGTCCACTCCCCTACCGCTAACCATCCAAGTTTCAGGACCACTCTTCATCGAAATGGCATCCTCTTCATTCCAATCAGACCCAATTTCGATGGGGGGAATTTTTAGGGTACTGAAAGACCTACAAAGGAGAATGAGAATCCCCTTTAACACAAGGATGATTCTACCCAATTTCCCCCCAAAGAATTGGGGAAAATGGTAGATAATACTCAAAGGAAGGCACAGGACGAACCGGTCCGTGAACCAGTCTAATGATAACGGTACACGGCCAGTTCTGTGAAGCACCCCCCTCCGTGGACCGTTGTCGTTCGTGAAATAGAGGCGGGGATCCTCTGTGGGTGCGAAGTAGGACGTGCGCTATGCTAGTCCACCATCATGAGCCACCCCATCCATGGACTGCATCGACTGGCCCATGCCACATCTGTTGTTATTCGTGGAATGGAGGCGGAACCCTGCGCGACCGCTAAGCACTACCCGAGCTAGTTTGGTTCGCGGGGAGGGGGGGGGGTGAGTTCAATGCCCCCGCGAGTTGCAGATTGACCAAGTCATCCGTAAACTGGGTTTCTGATCATGGGCCTCCGCAAAAGCTGCCACATGACCATAGATACATCTCTTTCCCCACTCTATAAAAGTAGAAGGACATGGAGGAGAAAAGGGGGATTTTGACAAGGAGATCGATCAAATTCAGGTGGAAGGATTTCGAAGGAAGGAACATAGGATTTCCAAAACAAAAAAGTAACAGTTAGCGAACAAGAACAGGTATGAAGATGGAAGTGAATTAATAAGGAACCTAAAACGCATAACAACTTGGTAAACCACGAACTTAAAATAACAAAGAAAAGAAGACCATGAACCATGGACCCTCCACGGATGCACCCCCCGTAGACCATGGATTTTATGCCCTTTTTCCAATCCGTCGCACCGCGTAGCACCCTCCTACGCTGGAGAAGCCCCAACCGATGAACCCCCGACCTGTGTCGCCCTTGACCGCCGCTGCTCGCATAGACCCCTCCGCGTACCAACCTGGTACGCAGGCCGAACCGAAAGCCTTGATCCACCCAGGTTCACGGGATGCCCACCGATCCGCAAACCACCCTGGTTCGAGGATGGCTTCTCCAGCCACGTAGCACCTCCCTATGTGAGGGGTGCCACCACTAATACTCCTGTGTGGCCCTCTGGATCCTTCAGAGTTTCCATTCCCCAAGACAGATAAAATCCTTCCAGTCCAGCCTGATCCTCCGCAACCCCGTTATTGCCCCATTCATCGACCCTGAGCCGAGGCCTCCACCAGAGCCACCGAACCCATGTGATGTAACGTTCAGGTGCATCAACGTGCAGTTTTGAGTTCACATACCCATGGTAAATGAGGGCGAAGGGGCCGCTCTGACCCTTGAGCGGATTCCTGAAGCATTCCTGGGTTTACATTCCCACGGTAATGCAGAGTCCGATCCCAGGAGTCCCCTTTCTGCCCCTCCACTTGTTAGGACTGGGGCACTTCTCCCCTCCCCAGGGCGTGGCGGACTACCCATTTGAAGGAAGCCCCCATGCACCTCTGTAATTCCCCATGGTCACAGCCAAGGAAGGGCGTAATGAGGAAGGGTTCTGCTCTGTTCTTCTTTGGGGCCAAGTCCCTCTCCCACTGTGCTTTGTCTCTATGAAAATCCATTTCGGAGTAAGCCCCGACTTTTTGGGCTACTCCATGCATAAGCCCCACTCCACTTCCCACGGACACACCTTTGGCGACGTGATCGTCTGGTCCCTACTGCCTCTTGTTTCTCACACAGAGCATGACTCACACGGGCTTAGAGGAAGCATAGACCATGATATCCTCTCCTGGGCCTCCTCAGAGTGTAATACCCAATCCATTACCATGTGCTGCCTCAGAGAGTAAGCCCCACTCCCATCCAATCTATGTGGACTTTGATTCCCCACCACAGGGATACGTATGAAGCCTTCAAGAGGTTCAAGCCCGATCACCATCGGACCCCCAGGTGCACATTCACGTTGGTTCTCCGACACTCCCATTCGAACTACGTGGACTTTGATCCCTGACTCCTAGGCATGGTATGTAGGAAGACTCTCCGAGGATCAAGCCCAAAAACAGGTCGACCCAACTATCTTCACGTCATTTCACCGCACCAACCTGGGAAGCCTGGAGTGTAAGCCCCATACCAAACCGAACTACAAGGATTCTGATTCCTCTCATGAGGATACGTAGGAAGCCCGTATCACGGGTTCAATCCAAGCGCCCAAGTCATTATCTACCCCCTGGATGACAATAAACTCTAGAGCACCCAATTATGAGGCTTTAAACTAGCACTGTCTCAATGAGTCCAAACTCCTCGGAGTCATTAATCCAATGAGGGATGGTAAACCTCAGACCTTAATGATTTCGAACCCCTGCGTCCAACTGACCATTTCCAACCAAGAGTAATCCTTGGATACTATGCTTGGGTATAAACCAAAGATTCACAAATATATGAATACGTCTTAAATCTATAAGAGAGTCCCGGAACAGGAAATAATTCCCCCCAAAAGGGTGCGATGATCCTGACTTCCCATCCTATCGACCAATGTGAGTTCTTAAGCGTCGCTGGTCAAACCACCTAGGGAATGCCTACATTTGGAATGAAGGTCCACCTGTTGCTGGATATGGAACCGTTGGGTGTTTCAAGGCGAAAACGGTTCACCTAATATGAGTGATTAAGCAGAACCGAATCTTCTCTAATCAACCATCGGGTAGCGCACGTTTCTCCACAACGACCCCATCGTGCGCCACGAGACAAGTATCTTTATGAATAATGTTTTGTATTATTCATCAGAAAATCAATCATTCTAGAAAAGTCATAATATTTCATTTAAATATATTTTTTGAAAATAAGTAAAAAAATGAAGTTCTTTTTTGTTAAATTAAAATTATAATTTTAGGAATGTAAATTTTTAATTGGAAACATAAGTTAATAAAAAACAATTTTTATTAAAAAATAACATTTTTAAATATTAACTACCATTATTATTATTTTATATTTATTAATTTTTAGATTAGTGTTAATATATTATTAATATAAAAAATATATATTATCATTATTTTAGACATAATATATTTTGAATCTTAAAATAAAATATATAGAGCCTAAAAATTTAATATTTAGTAAAATAAATATTTATGAATAAAATGAATTTATTCCTATAAATTCTCAAGTAACAAGTATTAGATGAATTAAAATTTATTTTATTTTAAATATTATGAATTAATTTCATTAAAATAATTCTTTAATAATGTGTAATTAAAAATATATATCTCTTTAAAAACATAGTTCTTTAAAAAATATAAATTTAGATTACATAATATTCACCAAATACAATTAAAATTAACTATTGTCATTTTAACCATTTACATTTTTCAATCATTTTTTATGGAAATATTTCTTCTATTTTAATAATTACACCATATCATACATTAATAATAATAATAATATGTAATGAATACAAATATTTTTACAAATAAATAATTTAATTAAATATTATAGGATTATTTCATTGGTTATTATTCATAAATAATATTATATTATATTTATACTAAAAATACACAAATTAATTATTCCCATAAAATAAATTTTTATAAACTGACTATATTTCCAATAACCATATCAACATTACCAAAATTACCCAAAAAAATTCATTTTTGTCTTACATATTAAATAAAAATTAGGATTTCGTTAAAATTATTTTTATATTTAAAAATATGTCTTCTTGAAATGCCAAGGATTTTTTATTAATTATTTCCCTTTAATTAACATTAATTCTTTGATATGTTTTCTTACACATAACACTCTTTTAAAATAACTGTGATATACTATTAAAATATTATTATTTAAAGTTATAGTTTTTTTTCTAACTATTAGATTGGAATGTTTCAAAAATACAACATAAATTATGAATATTTCTTGGTAATGTATTTATAATATTAATCCTTTGGTTTACAATTACTTTTAAATGAAAATAAAAATCATCTCAAAAATGAAATATTTCTCTCAATAATTGTTTTTATATGCATAATGTATTCATGTATTAATAAATTAAATTAACCAAAATTTTTGAATTATTTTAGTGAGATAGAAATATTATTTAACTGATCAAATTATTTAAATAATTAAGAATTGTTATTTTACCCATTGGATATGAATAAATCTAGTTTCATGCTTAAAATGTATTTTTTTTTATAAAAAGTAGTATTTTTCGCACTTTTCAAACATATTTTAAAATTAATTTCTAGAATTTATAAGTATTTAATCAGATAAAATTCATTACCTATTTATAATCATGAGGTTAATGTTTATTAAATTATCCCCCATTTATTTTTCATTAATTTGGATACTAAATGCAAAAAACATTATCATCTTTATAAATGGAAGATTGGGTTACTGTAGATTTAAAACAATTCATAACAACATGATTATTAATCCTAATTATTAATGGATGAATATAATTAGAACCTTAACACATTAGGCTCAAATTGTTTTCCTTTAATGGACATTTTCCCATGGAGATGACATATATATTATTAAAATTGATGAAAGTTTCAAAATGCCACTCTCTCTGTTTCTTGTAACTCTTATGAGTCCAAATAGGGATATTAGAAAGTTATGAAGGAATATATATGTATATATTGAGCTTAATATTTTATTAATTATATAAATTTATATTAAATTTTTGGTAATTATATAATGACTTTAATTCCTTATTTAATACTAATGAACTATTTTTCCATTTAAAAAAATTGTACAATAAATGACTTTAAAAATAATAAAAGTGATATAATTTGAATGAATTAATATAACCCACTAATTGTATAGTTTAATATGAGTTATTAGAGAGTTTTGGAAGAATTATATTCAAATTCACATATTTTATTTATGTATTTAATGTTAAATTAATGAAATAGTTTTAAAATTGACAATAATGATATTTTAAAAAAATAAAATTTTATTAAAATATTTTAAAATAAAATAAATCCTTATATAAGATAAATTTCATGTAATATGGTCCTAAATATCATAAATTATACATTTATGGACCGATTCTCACCTTAATGGTAATATTTATGGCACCTTAATATTAAAAAAGTGGTATCGTAGTTAAATTTATACTGGTTAACTAAGGCTTAAACAAAATGATAATGTTTAATCCTACAATAAAAATTCTCTAAATTAGATTTTATTGTGAGATTAAAACACCATATTATATTAAATGATAATCCATGTACATTTTTTATAATCTATTATGATAATTAATTTATAATAATTGAATCTTTTGATATATTACAAAAGTGTCCCTCACCTCGATTATTAAAGAGAACCTCCTCCCTAAATTCTTCACACCAAATTGAGTCTTATTTCTTAAAAAATAGGCTAGGTTACCTTATAAGTTTCTATATTCATGTTATATTGGTGATGTTATTCCCAAAATACCAACCATAGATCCCTTTAAAGGACATCTAAAAGATTTTTTTTTGAAGAAGTGGTTGTCACCTTAACCAATCACTTTATTTTATTTTCTTATTTAAACACTCTTAATATATGGAATTTTCTATATAACAATATATTAAGTATCCTAAGTATTCTAAAATTTTATTATTATTATTAAAAAATCATTATACACCCTATTTCCTATAAAATGAGAAGTCAAATTATCGCTCGTGCATATGTACTACTTACCAAATCCACGTAGTGATACAATTCATTTTTCATCACTGTATTTTATGGATTGGTATTATTATTGGTTAAATGTTTATATATAATATTTATGACATAATTATATTTTTTTATTTTTATAATAACATCTACTAACTTAGCATCCAATATTTTGGGAAACAATAATTTCATTTGTGTATACGTGTGGTCTACCACCTCCATGAAGAGACATGATTTGTTGTTCATTAATATTTCACATGGTAGGTAATTTTGAAGAATATTATGAATATATATCATATATAAATCAAAACATACATGAAAAACAAAGCAGTTAATACCCAAAACATGAATTTAACAAGAAAATGTAAATAAATATGAAATAAAAGGTTAAAAGTAAATCATATATGGTATGATATATATAATTATTATTATTTAATATATTTATAATAAGAATATAATTATTAAACGTGAGGATTAAACGTGTATTATAGAATTTTAACTGGAGGTAAGGGATTTAATTCAAAATCTCATTAATATTTTGAATTGTCTATGTTTAAGTATATACTAGAGAATATTTTTATTACATATCAATATCATCAAAAAAAATTTGGAGAATGTTTTTTCAATTATACTATGTTTCTAAAGTGATTTTAACCCAATTTTTAATTTTCAAATAATTTTTTTAATGGAATTTTGTTTTTCATTTTCTAAATGATGTACTTTATGCCTTTTTGGAAAAAAGTATTGAAGGAATGTTTTTTAATTTGTATAACATGAAAATAGTTTTTCACTATCGTGAATAATTTTTTTTGAAAAATACTTTACAATATTAATAGTTTATTTTCAAATAAAATTTTCCCTTAAAATTGTGTAGCTTTTAATTAAAAGAAATTATTTCAAAATGGAAAGGACATTTTCCTCACGAATTATTCCAAGTGATGTTTCAAAATAATTTTGTATCTAAGACGAGATATGTTGAAGTTACTTATTAATTTTTATAATATGACCCAAGGATTCCTTGTTTATTAATTCTCTATATGGTTTATTTCTATTATGAAATGTTGAGATGTATAGGAATCCAATTTATTTTACATGGTTTATGATAAGATGAAATGTTTATGAAACCCATTTCATTTTGTGGGTTCTGATATGATGAATGTTTTTTTAACTTATTGTACAAATATGGATGATTTTAATTACATTATGGGTGGTAAATATATATGCATTCAATTCATTGGGTAATAATTGTTATCTAATGAGATAATCCATATTGAAATGGAGAGTGAAACTAGTATTGTAAGGGACTCTATAAACTATAAAAATATTGGGAGTGAACCCTAACTACTATGGTGGATTGAGGAGTGAACCCATTACATTATGATATACTGAAAAGTGAGACTTTATTAATAAGGAAGTGATTTTATATGCTTATGTTTATGCCACAATTCTATGTATTGTGCCTATGTTAATCATTAATGGTAAAATTTATTTTATTACCCCATGCTTCAAGTCTTACGAACTTCCATGATTTATTACATTAATTAAGATTAGGATCTTTGATATTTTGTTTATTGTTTTATAATGCTAAGATAATGTTTGTATTACATTATGATCCTATTATTCTCATGTGTTCATTTATATCTCACTTTTTACCTTTACAGTGCATCCAATCTCACCCTTTTCTTTTATTTTCTTTACTGAGGCTATGATGAAAATTATTAAGTTTGAAATATATAAAAAGAGTTTTAATTTTTTATAAATTAGTGGGAGATGATATGGATATTTTATGAACCAGTTGTTTATGTTTCCATGTTTCCTAAGATATTAGAACTAAACAATTTATTCATGGGATGAAATGTTATGTTATGAATATTCATATATTTTTGTGTAATATCTATGTATGAATAACATAGTTTAATATAGTTTGTGTCATATAAAATTATAGTTAATATTTGTAAATTAGGAGGATACAAATTTATTAATAACCCTAGGTATATGTATATGAATAGGATAAAATGCTAATGTTTTAGAAAATATTATGAATGAAATAGGATTTAAACTATGGTTTCAAATCATAAAGTATCATGATTTATACATAATATTATTTATTTTTCATGATTATGTGGTTTCATAGTATGATTACTGTTTCTCACACTATACTATTAGGTTTTTATCAATTGTTGGACATGAAAGGAGTTAGGTAAATTCTGAATGCAGTGGAGAATGATTTTTTTTCATATTGATCAACTTAATCTTGTAGGAGTGAGAATGAAAAATTTCATTTATATGATTACAAAACAACACAATCCATGAATCACATTGAGTTTCCAAATGAGAAAAGGAATGAACAATCTTCTATTGATTTCATCATGAGCCAACTTCCAATTTATTTTAATGGGTTTGATGATTCACTAATTGATAATAAATGGATTATTATCACTGAAAAGATATTTTATTTTCTCTAGTTATTGGAACATGAAAATTTTGTTTTGGATATTTATCATCTTAAAGAAGAAGTTGATTAATGGAGGAATCTAATCAAGAAAATGAGAGAATAAGAATAAATAGAATATACAGAGTGAGAATAATTTAAAATATTATTTTCAAAAAATACATTAATTATATTCTTTGTAAAAATATGGATAAAGAATTCCAAGAGTTAAAACAGCAGGATGATGAATCTATTAGAACTTATGAGGAAAAGTTCACAAGACCTGTGAGGTACACTTCTGGTATTATCATCTAACCTTAAAGTAAGATTGATTGATTCTTATGAAGCATAAAACCAAATCTCAAAAGAAAATTATCAATGTGGGAATACAATACTTATGAAAAAACTGTTCATTGTGCTTTCAAGTTAGAGATGTAGATTGAAGTTACCCATAAATCACATAGTTTTGATAGAAAAGAAAAAAAAATTAAATGGAATTGTAAAAACCATATAGAGAAGAATATGAACCTTCCATTATAATCAAATTGTGGAATAAAACATGGAGGATATATTCTTAAGGAAACTAGTAAAATTTTTATTTTTGTGAAGGTAGGTCATTGAGAAATCTAATGTCAAAGATATCAGAATAAGTTATCTAATGATTCAATTAGATAGAAAACTCAACCAAATTCACCACCCACACTCTAGTGTTTTAAATGAAAAGAGTATGGTCATTATAATACCTAGTGACCAAATATAAAGGTTAATGATTATGATAAATTTTAAAAACATCTTAATTCATGAAAAAAATGTAAATAACGTGTGATCACAATTCTGATGATGGGTATGGTAACAACATGGTTAAAGGTTAACTTACTATCCACTCAAGAACATATAATTTCTTATTTGATTCTGTATCAACCCAATATTTTATATCTAAATACTTTTCCAAGGTTATTTTAGTAACACCTTAAAAGGTAAATGTTTTATTAGAATAAAAACCCTAATGGTATGATGATTACATCCCAGATTTATGATTCTTCTCCAGTTAAAGTTTATGGGATTATGTTACCAAAAATTTGTTCCATTCTATCTCTAGTTGAATTCTATGTTATATTGGGCATTTATTAACTTTCTATAAATAAATCCCACATAAATTATTGAGGAAGGAATGTAATTTTTGATATTTTTATGTAACATATGATCACCTATTTGTGTGATGACATAAATGAACCGCTAATGGAAATTACATCCACTATGTGGGTGATGATTCCTATTTAAAATGGTAATTTATATTATATGGTTGGGGAGAAACTAAAAATCAAAGATCTACCTATTTTGTGGAAGTTTACTGATGTCTTTTTGGTAGTGTTTCTTATGATCCCATAAAATCATGAAGATAATTTTCAATAGAAATAATACATTATGATACACATATTTCAAATACCGCATATTGAATGGACCTGATAGATTTACAAGAAGTGAAGAGAAAAATCCAAGAGAATCTTAATAAGGGATTCATTCATCTCAATGAATCACATGGGTATAGAACTATATTTTTTATTACAAATAAATATCGATCTACGAAACTATACATTTATTATCAAAAACATAAATGATCAATATCAATGACAAGTATCTTATACCCCATATTGATGACTTTTTTGTACATCTATGTAGATCTCAATACATTTTCATGATTGATCTTCATTCTAAATATCATAAATTTTGGGCCAAGAAAGAGGATATACCATAGGCATTATTCCGTACAAGGTATGTACACTATGAATTTACAATGATTAGATTTGTTCTTACTAATTCCTTAATTATCTTCATGGATTGAATGAATAGTATCTTTAGAGATTACCTTGATCAGTTTGTGATAATATCCAAGGAGGATATTATTATTTTTTCAAATTTTACGGATGACCGTGAATGTAGTTTGAAAATTCTTCTTGAGACCCTAAGGAATGAGAATCTTGATGAAAAATTTACCATGTGTGAATTCTGTCTTGAGAAAGATTCAATATTTGGTCATATAATCTTATGTAAGGCTATACCACTATGCCCTTGATAAAAAATGTTATTGAACATTGAACTAGGACATCCACTTTGAATGAGATCTGTAGATTTATTAGATTGTATAGATATCATTGGAAAATTTTGGAGAATTTTCTTAGCTATCTAATCCACTCACACAAGTAAAATCCGAAGGGATCTAAGATACATTGGACATATTAATGTGAGAAGTGTTTTAAGGAAATAAAAATAAGGCCAATCAGTACACATGTACATAAAAAATACCCTATAGTAGAGAGGTTTTTTAATATATAGTGATGCATTAAAGCAAGTACTGGGATGTTTCCTCATGAAGAACAATATGCTTATAACTTATGCATTAAAACAAATTTAGGATCATGAGTAACATTATTCAACTCCTTTTTTGGATTCATTTGTGGTAATTTTTTCATTAAATATATGGAGGCATTATCTTTATATTGTAAATTGTGACATATAGAAGTATCATAAAAGTTTTAATTTTATCTTCACATTTAATGATCTAAATATGATGCAGATAAGATGATTAGAATTGATAAAATATTATAAATGAACAATAAATTACCACCAAGGGAAAGAGAACAAGGTGGAAGACGCCCTATGTTGAAAGGATCATGCTTGATTCACATTGATAAGGATCACAAAAATAAAAATTTGTTGGTCTTAGAGAGTATAGATCTTGAAATATTCAAGGAATGGGATAAATATTATCTTCCTAAAATGAGTTCTCAACCATTTATCTTCATGAAGATTAAAGAGACACATGAGGAATATTTAGAGCTATAAAATAAGGCGAGGAATATTTTTATGTTCATCCATTATTGTGATGGAATAATAATGTTAAAGATATTTTTATGTGAACCTTTGTTACAAAAGTTGAAGAATGAGATGATGGAAGAAGCTCAAATTTCTTCATACTCTATTCTTCAAGAAAATATAGAGATGTATAGAGATTTTAAATAGTAATTATAGTACGATGGAATGAATAAAACTATTGAGGAGTATGTTTCTCAGTTCATGGTAAGTCAGTATGTTAAGGAGGGGGAGGATCTTGGGGTTCTTGAAGAAGAATAGATCTCACAATCAAGAATCAAAGATCATCATTCGAGCAACGTCATTGGAAGCTTTTTGCGGGAATGAAAAACACCGACCCACCTTCAATCGTGAATGTTCTCCAATAGATTTACCAGTTAGGGTTTAATATGGATTTGTTTCCAAGATTTGATAAATGTTTTTTTGATTCCCTCTTATTATCAAGCTAACACAGAGGGCACGGGCCAAACAAACAAGGCTCAAAACCTACTCTATTTGTTTAATCTAAGTGTTCATTGTGGACTAATTTTCAGGTTGAATGGAATTAGTAATGAAGGATCTTTTGGTGAAGTGGGCGTCCTGGGGATACCGTAGACATGATCAGATGAAAAAACGGGTCACCGGAGCTCACCCAGTGACCCGTGGAAGACCACTGACAACCGGCACCGGCATGCTATGGCAACAGTGGTGACGCACCACCATAGAATCAAGCAGCGGCTCTTTACCCATAGTGGCTATCAGTGGCTGGCTACGGAAGGGAGGGCGGCGTGCCCATGCACGCCACTGGAGAAGGTGGCTGTGGATTTTTAGCCGCTGCGGACACAAGAAGCAGCTGACATTGGTGGGTTGTAGGAGGAGGATGTGGTGCATCCTCGAAGGAGCCGCAACTCCAATGTAGCGTATAAGGCCCTATGCCTTAAACATTACTTAATCTTGAGTTATTACCAGATTACACATTGAGGATCTTTTCAGGTTTAGAGTTTTAGATAATTAGATCATAAATCATGCATTACATTCCACAATTGAACAAGGTGGTTACATAAAAGACAATATTCACTTTTCCCATCAAAGGAAACATATTTAAAACAAAACATTGATTCTTTACTGACACTTCCTTGACACTATAATCACATCATGTACCTTTCCCTTGACCTGTGAAAAACATTTCAAAAACATGGGATGAGCATAAAAAGCTCAGTAAGGGATATAAAAGTATGAAATGAAAATATTAGTCCATGTATACATAAGAATTAATGAAATCATAGTTTACTCATAAAACATAATCACATTAACATACCTCATAAAATCATGAATAACTCACATAAATCATAAGACATAAAGGTAACTTGGGGCATTCATAACATTCTTACGTAGGGAGTAACCCTCATGGTTACGTTTGGAATACCCATAACAGTATATTCCCTAAATCCTTTTGGAGAAACCTTAGCATTTAACCCCTTCACGTTACCCAATGCATTGGAGAGCTATTACGGGCTCACCTTCCCTTATTTTATCACAGAACCACCCATCTTCATAAACAACGACCAAGAACAATAACATAATCGCATCACATAAAACATGTATAAAGGAAACATAACATTTCCACATTTCAATCACATGATATCAAAAACACATTGATATAATAAAAACATTATCAAAACCATTTTCAATACCAAAATAAAAGAAAAGTAAAAAATGGTATTTATTTTTCATTAAAAAAAGTTATGGCTTATATAGGAAGCCGAAACTCAAATAATGGTCATGGCGGCGAAGAAGTCGTTGTCGCCACATACGTATGACAAAAACATTCCCTTTTGTCATTTAGTATAATGATTCATTTAAAAAATATTCCATTTGAATAAATTTAAATGTAAAAGGGGTTTATAAACCGTATAAAATAAAGATGTGTATAAAACAAAATATGCCTCAATGAAAGGAGATTGAGATGAAGTCCCACACCTCGTGTCCGACTTGACTCGATCATTATTTAACCTACTGAATAATAAACTTGAGTTAATTTATACTTTCTTAAGAACCTTTTTCAAGTTCATTATTCCTTTTATATCACTTATTACCTTGTTATGAACACTATGTAATTATTTAAGTTAATAACGGTCGTTTTGTCGATCATTGGTACTTGAGTAAAAAATAAACTCCTTATAATTACAAGTTGTTCATGTGGTAAAATATCCATTATATCCAGAATTAAATTCATGATGTAGATATCATATATATCATATATATCTATTATATACATGCATTTATAATATTACATAACATTTAGAGGTAAGAAATGAAATGCACCATTCATGGAGATGGTAAGTCGTACGTACGCATGAATGCTACTTTCATTTCTATTTCATATTTAATGGAATGAATTCATAATGATATAAAGGTATATTATAATTTCAGTATGATATCATATGTAATTCCATTAACTTCATCCTTTGTACTTCCCACATAGGGCATTAACAAATCAAATCACTTCGAGGGGGCGGTAGTCTGCACTTCCTAAAATGAAGATATCGCGTTTACCCATAATGGAAACCATAAAGGTATGCCATAAATGAAAAATACAAAAGCATAAGGAAAACATAATAATAATATATATCATATATAAATATAGATCATCTTAATTTCCACCATGAAATGTGTTAAAATAATATTGAACAATCATCGTTTCATGAGGCAGAAATTCACCATCCACAGAAATAGTATGTTCTTTAACCATTAGACGGAGGTGTGTGTAAGTGTAGCTCGAATAATTCTCAAAAAAACATACTATTATATTTAATATACTTTTTTTCGTTACAAAATAAAGGAATAAAAAGATTTTAGGGGGTTGGAGAAGCAAAATAAAACAAAATAACACAAGTGAAGACATTACCTTTAAATCAGGTAACTATTATTGGTTTAAACCAAAAGGGTTTCTTGAAGAAATTTCTACCTAAGGTAAGGCTTATAAGATGAAGAAAGGGATGCAGAGAGATAAAATTAGAAGATATTGGCCGAGCCAATGGCTTGAGTGGTGTGGGTAAGGAGGTAGAGTTGGGGGCCTTTTATAAGACGGAGGAGGGGCACTCTTGGAAAGTCAAGAAATGTTACTTTATATTAAAATGAGTTTCAGATTTTAAAGGTCCCACATTGATATATTTCGAGGATAAGGTGATAAGGTTTAGAAATATACTCATTAAATAGGGTTTTGACAAGTTTATGTCTTATATTTTACATTATCTTTTCATTTTATTTAAATCATTCATTAATGAGGTAAGCGCTTCATCATCATGGTGTCATAAAAAATTTAATTTATTTAATGTCTAAAAATTATAAAAAAAATAATATGATGTATGAAATATTTTTATATTTCCAATGAATATTTATAGTCCAAGAGATAATCTATATAGACAAAATTAAAATTGTTTTACTTAGGTGTTACATACTTTTGTGATATTCTTCTTTCTTTAAAAATAAAACTATAAAGTGTCACTATCACCGAAAAGTGATTCCATGGGATCCCTAAGTTTTGAACAAGGCATCCCATGGTAGAACATGACACAAAAAGTAGTATTAGGACTCATTTTGAGGTTATTTGTTATTATTATGATATTATTTTATGATCTTTAACTACCCGATTACTAATTAATCACGATAATTAAAGATAATTACCGTCGTTACTATTCATAATGTCCATAAACAAAAGAGTCTTAATTACATAATTTATACCTTATGATTCCAAATATGGAATCCATTTTAGCAAATTAAAAACTCAGAAATTGAAATAATTTATTTAAAAATGATTCCCATTGTCAAAACAAATAGCGGGTTTTTTTGAAACAATATCTATGAAAAGTTTGACACTTGTTTATGCCCAATTCCAAAGTGAAATCAATTATAATGACCACCATTGGATTAAATGGTAAAAATATATTCTAATTAAACTTTAATACCAATTAAAAGGACAATATATATATATAATTAAATTAGATAAAAATCAGTTTTGAAGTAAAATGCAGTATTTTTCACTATTCATTAAAAAAAATCAATATTGTCAAAAAAATACGAAAAATTTTTCCAAAGTAAATTTAAATGTCCCAATACTAATTAATAAGTTTATTTTGACAAATAGAGATTATAAAATTGTAAAAATATAGATTTAAAAATGGTTCTCCATCAAAAGGCTGTAAAATAATCTTTTAAAATATTAGAGAATTCTATGCTTAAGATTGGATTTATTCTCATTTTAAGCCTCTTAAAACACTATCTAATTCATAAATTGATATAGATAAGAATATATATTATTCATTACTTACTTGGGATGTTACATCCTTCCCCCCTTTTGAAAATTACATCCCCGCAATTTTGTTACTTATCGAATAAGTGGGGGTATTTATACCTCATTTCATTTTCAAATTCACATGTTGCCTCTTCAATCATGTGGTTTTTCCAAAAAACCTTTACTTGATGAATAAATTTATTCCATAACACCTGCTTCCTGTGGTCAATAATCTGGACCGGTTGTTTCTCATAAGATAGGTTCTCTTCCAACTAAACTACCTCTGGACTCAAAACACGAGATGGATCTGGCATGTACTTCCTTAACATTGAAACATAAAAAACATTGTGTACCTGAGATAAACTCAGAGGTAAAGCCACTCGGTATGAAACTGATACAACTCTCTCTAGAATTTCATATGGTCTAATGAACCTTGGACTCAACTTTAATTTCTTACAAAATCGCATCACACTTTTCCATGATGAAACTTTGAGGAAGACATGATCACCTACCTCAAAAGAGTGATCCTTCCTCCTATTGTCTACATAACGTTTCTGCCTGCTCTGAGCTGTTCTCATGTGTTTCTGTATTGGATGAACTTTTTCTTCCAACTCTTCTACCAATTCTGGTCCTATCAACTTCCTTTCACCCACTTCATCCCAAAAAGCTGGAGTTCGACACCGCTTCCCATATAATGCCTCAAATGGTGCCATCTGTATACTAGAATGAAAACTGTTATTATAAGAAAACTCAACCAAAGAAAGATGTTGGTCCCAACTTCCCTGATAATCCATCGAACAAGCACATATCATATCCTCCAAAATATGAATTGTTCATTCTGACTACCAATCTGATTGAGGATGAAAAGCTGTACTAAAATTTAATTCAGTACCCAATGACTTCTGAAGGCCTTTCCAAAAGTTAGAAGTAAACCTGGGATCCCGATAAGATACAATAGAGAGGGGAACTCCATGTAACCTGACTATCTTTTTAAGATACAAATGAGAAAGTTGATCTAGGGAAAAAGTATCTCGTATAGCAAGGAAATGAGCAGATTTAGTCAAGCGATCAACAATAACCCAGATTGCATTATTACCTCGAGGTGTCTTTGGAAATCCAACAACGAAGTCCATGGATATATTCTCCCATTTCCACTCTGGTACTGGTAAAGGTTGAACTATCCCCTTCAGTAGCTGCCGATCTACTTTAACCTGTTGACAAGTCAAACAATTAATAGTAAAATCATCAATATCTTTTTTCATTCCATCCCACAAGTAGTACTCCCAAAGATCTCTATACATCTTAGTACTGCCTGGATGAACTGAAAGCGGAGAACTATAAGCTTCACATAAAAACTCTCTCTTTAACTATGAATCACATGGCACACAAAATCTATTCCCAAATCTCAAAACACAATCATTATCAATATTGAATTTAGGCAACTTACCCTTCTGAACCAGCTCTACCTTTTTCTGCAACTCACTATCTTGCTTCTGTGCTTGCTTAATTCTGTCTGATAGAGAAGCTTTCACTGATACCTGAAACAAAATAGAAGAAAATCCTGCAACAACAAATTCTATTCCAAATTTTATCAAATCCGTATCCAAAGGATCTCGTTCCAAATACAACATTGTTAATGAAGCATTACTTTTTCAACTCAAAGCATCAGCCACTTATATTTGATTTTCCCGGATGGTAATGAATTGTAGAATCATAATAATTGATTAATTCCAGCCATCTCCTCTGTCTCATGTTCAATTATTTCTGAGTGAATATATACTTTATACTTTTGTGATCAGTATATATTTCACACTTTACACCATAGAAATGATGCCTCCAAATTTTTAAAGTGAAAACAATAGAAGATAATTTATGATCACTTGCTTTGTTTTCAACAATATGTGAAAGGTAACATTCATTTCCATCTTTTACACGTTTCTCAGCCTCTTGATATGTTATCAATAGTAAGGGTTCATTCTTGTACACAAAATGAAAGTCCTTCTGAAAAGAAACTTCTTTATCTCTACAATCAATCTTAGCATGGTAAACAGAGAGCCAATCCATACCCAGGATAACATCGAACTCTACTATAGGTAAAACAATAAGGTTTGCAAGTAGTTGCTTTCCATGGATAAGGATAGGAAGACTCTTATAAATTATTTTTCCCCAACATTTACCCCAGGTGTTTTTACCACATGTTAAGAAGTCATTTCTTGAGATGGAATTCCCAATTTACTAGAAACATTTTCAGAGATGAAATAATGTGTAGACCCCTAATCAAACAACACATTGGAATAATCTCAGAAAACAAACAAAGAACCTGATACCACTTCATTTTCTGGCCCAACATCTGATGATGTAGTTGCAAAGGATTTCACCACTTCTTTTTTTCTCGTATAATGACTGCTTCCCATCACTCTAGCTCTTTCTCGGACACTTGTTTTCATAATGACCCATATCATTACACTTGAAATATTTCACTAACTGTAAATCAAATTTGGTCTTACCATCACCCTGATCTATTTCAGTGAAATCACGAGCCTTATGTCCCGTCATACCACATCGGTAGCACTTTACAGTATTCAGAAGACATTCCCCATCATGCCTTTTACCACATTTATCACAAACTGAAAAGTTAGTTTTCTTACCATCAGACCTTTTTGAAAGATTCTTCCCTTTCTCCTGCCACCTCAGTCTCTTCTTCTGATAGTTTTTATAGAACACTTGATCATCAGAAAAATCCATTTCCACCTTCTCAACACATCGAACAAGCTTTTCATAACTCTTGAACTCACAAGAAGCTAAAGCCCTCAGAAATTTTGGTTTTAATGCTGAGTAAAAACGATTGATTTTACTATCAATGTCTCGGATAATATTTGGAGAATACCTTGACAATCGAGTGAACCTCTCTTCCTAAGCCTCCACTGAGTCATCCTCTTGCCTCAATTACAAGAATTGTTTTTCCATCCTAAGTCAAACAACCTTAGGAAACTAATTCTCAAGAAACATACCTTTGAATTCATACCAGTCGAGAGCATCAATCTCATCACCGTCCCTGATATTTTTAACCATTGACCACCACTGATCTGCTTCACCCTCCAAACAGTAAATTTAAAGACTAACCTTTTGATTGTCTGAACACCCCATGACATAAAAGATCTTCTCTAGTGCTTCAATCCACCCTTCAGCTAGCACAGGGTTAGATGATCCTATGAATGATGGGGGATGTTGCCTCATGAAATGTTCCACCACTGACATGTTCCTCTGTGGTTTATCTGGATGATCTCATTCATGGATACCACCACCATTTATTGCTTGAGTCAACTGCACCATTACTAAAACAAACTATTCAGTTCCAATTCTGACCATCTCAAGATGATGATTCGGAAGGTTATTTCCTTCTGTATGCCTTCCTAGCACTACTTCCCTGTTTCCTCTATGGAAAACCATTCTGAACAAACATGTCTTAGATGAAGCAACATGGTAATCTTCAAATGCTATATCATTTCAATTTGACCATTAAAAAAAATATTTTTGGATAATCATTTAATAGAATTATAACTCTTAATGTTATCTAAATCGACCTCTGATACCAACTATAAGGCCCCGTGCCTTAAACATTACTTAATCTTGAGTGATTACAAGATTACACATTGAGGATCTTTTCAGGTTTAGAGTTTTAGATAATTAGATCATAAATCATGCATTACATCCCACATTTGAACAAGGTGGTTACATAAAAGACAATATTTAATTTTCCCATCAAAGGAAACATATTTAAAAAAAACATGGATTCTTTCATGAAACATCCTTGACACTATCATCACATCATGTAACTTTCCCTTGACCTGTGAAAAACATTTCAAAAACATGGGATGAGCATAAAAAGCTCAGTAAGGGATATAAAAGTACGAAATGAATGAATTAGTCCTTATATACATAAGAATGAATGAAATCATACTTTACTCATAAAATAGAAGCACTTAAACATACCTCATCAAATCATGAATAAATCATAGAAATCATAAGACATAAAGGTAACTTGAGGCCTTCATAACATTCTTAGGTAGGGAGTAACCCTCATGGTTATGTTTGGAATACCCATCATAGTATATTCACTAAATATCTTCGAAGAAACCTTTGAGTTTAACCCCTTCATGTTACCCAATTCATTTGAGAGCTATCACGAGCTCACCCTCCCTTAGTTTATCATGGAACGACCAGTCTTCATAAACAATTCCCAAGAACCATAACATAATTGTATCACATAAAACATGCATAAACGAAATATAAAATTTCCACATTTCAATCACAAGATATCAAATGCACATTGATATAATAAAAACATTATCAAAAACATTTTCAATACCAAAATAAAATAAAAGTAAAACATGGTATTTATTTTTCATTAAAAATATTTATGGCTTTTAGAGGAAGACAAAACTCAAATAATGGTCACGGTGGCGGAGAAGTCGTTGTCGCCGCATACGTATGACAAAAACATTTCCTTTTGTTGTTTAGTAAAACGCTTCGTATAAAAAAGATTCCTTTTGAGTAAACATAAAATTCAA
The DNA here is from genome assembly GCA_963277665.1 of Viscum album. Taxonomy (NCBI): domain Eukaryota; kingdom Viridiplantae; phylum Streptophyta; class Magnoliopsida; order Santalales; family Viscaceae; genus Viscum; species Viscum album. The sequence goes on from OY728158.1 coordinate 442,202,094, forward strand.
AGGGGTTTATACACCATATAAAATAAGGTTGTGTATAAACCAAAATATGCCTCAATGAAAGGAGATTGAGACGAAGTCCCATACCTCGTGTCCGACTTGACTCGATCGTTCTTTAACCTCCTGAATAATAAACATGAGTTAATTTATAATTTATTAAGAACCTTTTTCAAGTTCATTATTCCTTTTATATCACTTATTACCATGTTATGAACACTATGTAATTATTTAATATAAAAATGGCCGTTTTGTCGATCATTGGTACTTGAGTCAAAAATAAACTCCTTATAATTACAAGTTGTTCATGTGGTAAAATATCCATTATATCCAGAATTATATTCATGATTTAGATATCATATATATTATATATATCCCTTATATATATGAATTTATAATATTACATAACATTTAGAGGTAAGAAATGAAATGCACCGTTCATGGAGACGGTAAGTCGTACGTACGCATGAATGCTACTGTCATTTCTATTACGTATTTAATGGAATGAATTCATAATTATATAAAGGTATATTATAATTAAAGTATGATATCATATGTAATACCATTAACTCCATCCTTTATACGTCCAACAAATGGTATTAACGAATCAAATCACTTTGAGGGGGCGGTGGTCCGCACTTCCTAAAATGAAGATATCGCGTTTACCTATAATGGAAACCATAAAGGTATGCCATAAATGAAAAATATAGAAGCATAAGGAAAACATAAACATAATATATATTATATATAAATAGAGTGACATCTTAATGGCCACCATGAATGGTTTTAAAAGAAGATTGAACAATCATCTTTTTGTGAGGCAGAAATACTCCATCCACAGAAACAGTATGTTCTTTAACCATTAGATGAAGGTGTGTGTAATTGTAGCTAGAATAATTCTCATAACAAAATCATAGTATATTTAAGATACTGGTTTTGTTACAAAATAAATGAATAAAAAGAGTTTAGGGGGTTGAAGAAGCAAAATAAAACAAAAGAACATAAGTGAAGACATTACCTTTAAATCGGGCAACTCCTCTTGGTTTTAACCAAAAGGGTTTCTTGGAGAGCTTTATGCCTAAGGTAAGGCTTCTAGGATGAATAGAGGGATGTGTAGAGATAAAATGAGCAGATATTGTCCGAGAAAACGGCTTGAGTGGTGTGGGTAAGGAGGTAGAGGTGGGGGCCTTTTATAAGAGGGAGGAGGGGTACTCTTGGAAAGTCAAGAAATGTTACCTTATATTAAAATGATTTTTGGATTTTAAAGGTCCCAAATTGATATATGTAGAGGATAATGTGATAAGGGTTCGAAATATATTCATACAATATGTTTTTGACAAGTGTAAGTCTTAGATTTTACATTATCTTTTCATTTTATTAAAATCGTTCATTAATGAGGCAATCGCTGCATCATCATGGTGTCATAAAAAAATTAATTTATTTAATGTCTAAAAATTATTTAAAAATACTATGATGTATGAAATATTTTTATCTTTATAATTACTATTTATAGTCCAAGATAACATTTATGTAGACAAAATTAAAAGTGTTTTACTTAGGTGTCACATACTTTTGTGATATTCTCCTTTCTTTAAAAATAAAATGATAAAGTGTCACTATCACCCAAAGGTGATTCCATGGGGTCCCTAAGTTTGGAACAAGGTATCCCATGGTTGGACATGACACAACCGGTATCATTAGGACACATTTTGGGGTCATTTGTTATTATTATGATATTATTTTATTATCCTTAACTACCCGATTACTAATTAATCACGATAATTAAAGATAATTACCGTCGTTACTATTCAAAATGTCCAAAAACAAAATATTATTAATAAAATAATTTGGACCTTATGATTCAAAATATGGAATCCATTTTACGAAATTAAAAACACAGAAATTGCAATAATTAATTTAAAAATGATTCCCGTTGTCAAAACAAATAGCAAGTTTTTTTGAAACAATATCTATAAAAAGTTTGGCACTTGTTTATGCCCAATTCCAAAGTGAAAAAAATATAATGACCACCATTGGATTGAATGGTAAAAATATATTCTAATTAAACTTTAAAACCAATTAAAAGGGCAATCTATCTATATAATTAAATTATATGAAAAAGAAATTTTGAATTAAAATGCAGTATTTTTCACTATTCATTAAAAAATGAACATTGTTAGAAAAATACCAAAAAATTTTCCAAAGTAAATTTCAGTGTACCAATACTAAATAATAATTTTATTTTGAAAAATAGAGCTTATCAAATTTTGAAAAGATATATTTAAAAATGGTTCGCCATCGAAAGGCGGTAAAATAATCTTTTAAAAATATTAGAGAATTCTATGCTTAAGATTAGATTTATTCTCATTCTAAGCCACTTAAAACACTATCTAATTCATAAATAGACATAGATAAGAATATCTATTATTCATTACTTACTTGGGAAGTTACACCACGGCCGCTGGACCTGCTCCATGTGGGTCCCGCGATAGATGAGGCGACGCCATGTGGCGCCGCCGATGTGGAGGAAACCGAAAAGCCACTCAGCAGTTCAGGAAAAATAGGGGACTTCCCCCCCCCCCCCCCCATGTCGGCTAGGGCGGCCCCGACTCTAGAAGGCCACACCCCACCACGGGCCGGACCGCGCGATCCCCACAGGCCACGCCTCCGCGGGCCGGGCCGTGCGAGCATAGTAGGTCATGCCTCAATGGGCCGGGATACACGGGCCATACCCTTATCGGATGGGCCGAGCTCGCTGCAGCCCAGCCCCATCACATCGAACCCAAAATGAGTCGGGTCGAACTGGACCGGACCCCCCATACCCAGTTTCGCTTAAAGGGATTTAACATGAAATCCAGGCATTTGTTTGAAGAACTGTATACAGCGCTGGGATCCTTGGAGCAAGAGGACCCTTTTGGTATACTCCACATGAGTTTTGGAGAATGTTGGTGTATGACCAGGTTGGATCAAACCTGAATCCAACCAGGCCCTCAGAACTACAACTCTTATAAGTCACAGACCTGGCATCTGATTGATTCACTACCTTTCACATTGGAACCCTTAGACATGAAGGTCCTTCGGGATACATCTTCATGGAACTTTGTGGTGGTTGATATATGACCGATACCTTGAGGAGTAGATCCTCTCGGAATCAAGCGTACTATGAGTAGGAATCCAACAACTTACAATGAGGGGGAGGATGGAGACAGATCATATGGAGGTTAGTACCGAGCGATCCGATATAGGCCAGCACCGATCCTGTGTGGGTTAGATCCTGTGTGAGTCAGTGAGGGTTAGTACCTATCAATCTTGTATTGGTCAGACTCCGTATGGTCAGTAGCACTGCCTCTCGACAGAACAAGATGATCTAGCTCTCAACTAATCATATGTACTTATGTGATTTACTTATACCATGTGTGAGCTCAGTCCTTAACTTTATGGTACTTTTACCTTCATTGTGTTACCTTTGTGGTGTTACCTTTGTTGTACTCTTACTTTCATGGCATTACCTTCATGGTGTTACCTTTGTGGTACTCTTACCTTCACGGTGTCACCTTCGTGGTGTTACCATTGTGGTACTCTCACCTTCGTGGTGTTACCTTCGTGGTGTTGCCTTTGTGGTATTCTCCCTTTGTGGATCAGTTGTGAAAATGGCTTAAAAGTTGGATCCTTAAGTTTCCACATGAATGAGATGAGTATCTTTTGGTAACTTAGGTATATGTATGGGAATATACCTAAGTAGAGTTTATTCCTGCTTTGTGCTTTGTGATTGAGGTCTTTCTTTGTTGTTATTCCTTTTTGGAACTCTGGGAGACCTTCGGGGGTCTCAGGGTCCCTAATGAGTATTGTTATAATCACCTTTTCACATGCTACGCTCACACCTTGTTGTGTCTTGTGTAGCTGATGGACAACGTTGATCGAGGCTGAGAGAGCCAAGACTCGACGGTGCTCAGGGGTGGTCCATTTGACGTTACACGGTGTAGTGACTTCTAATCAGTAGTTGTACCTACCCTTCAGGTAGGATCCTCAATGGATGATTCAGGAGAAATTTTCTTCTTTATGTTGTACTTGTACTTTCCAGTTGGGCTTGTATTCTGGCCCCATTAATTTCAGTACACTTTTTACTATAGTTGTTTACATCATATTTGCTTCTTGTTTTGTTCTTGGATTGTGTGTTTGTACAAGTTTAAAGGCAATGCTTTCCCATTATAGTGATACACCTTTTCTGTGCTAGCCTATGGATGGCGGGTTTGAGGTAGTCACATCACGGGCCCTAGGGGATGAGTCATGACCAAGTAGAACCAAAGGAGTTGGTTCTAATGAAGAACTAAGACTCCAATATTTTCTTTAATGGAGCAATAATGTTATGTTTTTTGAGTGTGGTTTTTAGTTTGGGGAATCTAGTGTTGGTGCGGAGGCCAACATATCCATACACCACGACCCTGAATTACGATTTCCGACATAGTGCACAAAAACATTGATTGAGTGTGTTTTGAAAAATATTTATTTTGATTTCTTTCAGTTATCTCACTAGTATAACTTATTGATAGTGGAACACTGATTTTCTTTTAGGATGCCACCATGTAGAAAGCCATCCAGGATTCTCGAGAGAGTACACGATGACGACCCAATGAGTGATGAGGCTCTTTTGAAGGGCCCTCTTACATTGTTAGCAAATTAGGGTGGTGTACGGGTAGTACCACTACCCTTTGGGCAGCCATTTCCACCAGCCCCACCAGCAGAGGGTGCATGATTACTGAGCACGTTGCATGAGTTTCAATGGAAGAGAGCTCAGAGGTTCCAAGGAGAGATGGATCAGCAGGTATCTGAGGACTGGTTGGAGGCTCTGGCCATATTTTTTTGCTTAGTTGGGACACCAACTGTTCTGATGGTGATCCTAGGTTCCAATCTATTCTAGGGAGCAGCTGGGAGATGGTGGAGTCTAGAACTCTAGATACATGATGAGGTGACCCTCAACTAGGCGTCCTTCGAGGGCCTTTTTAGGAAATTGTTAATCCTAGTGACTCTATGCTTAGTTCTATACATGATCTACAACACTTACAGCAGGGTAGTATGACAGTGGGATAGTACTCGATGAGGTTCACTGATCTCTCCCTTTACTCCACCAGCATAGTACGCGACCCTTTTTTCACGGCCCAGACCTTTGAGCAGGGTCTCTTACAGGAGTTCAGAGCATCGTAGATATCACTGAGCATTATGACGCAGGTAGAGGAACTAGAGTGAGCACTTTTGGTGGAGAGATTCTTAGCTGAGCAGTCACTGACAATGAGAGCCACCATTGGATGTCAGGTAACAGATTTATCTGAAGCAAGAAATAGATGAATGATGTAGGGGACCCAGAAGGCCAGACCTTCCAGTGGATGAACTCCAGATATATGGTCAATGGTGTGGTGATCACAGAATAGTGAAGTACATATGAGGAGAAGGCAGTGCAACTCATGCGATGGGAAGAGTCACATGGCTCGTGACTAACCGATCCAACATACGAACGACTAGCTGATGGTTGAGGTATTGCTGAGTCAGATGCAAATGTTTGAGTGAGGAGGTCCACAGGGTAACAGACGTGAAAGAGGGGCTGGTCGTGAAGTAGATGGTGGGAAGCGATTCGAGGTTCTACCGCCACCACCTCTAGGTGGTCCAACCTGACCATAGGGAGCAGGTGGACAGGGATGAGCTCAGCTCTAGGAAGCTGAGGCCTATGACCATGGTGCTTCAGTGATGATTCGAGGTATGATCTGTGTCTACTCTACCCTAGAAGCAGTACTTATAGATAGAGGTTCCAATTACTCTTTCGTTTCCATGACCCTCGTTCAGAGCTTAGAGATTCTGATGGATCCGTTGACTCGATCCATGTGGTAAGAGAATATTACGGGAGAAGATTCGATGATTACACACTGGTTCCTATAGTATGAGCTTACTCTAGGAGGTGAGAGCTTCAGCTGGGATCTTCTAGTAGCGGCGTTGAGGCCTTATGATGTCATCTTGGGTATGGACTGGCAATCCACATTCCATGATTAGATAGACTATTTTAGGTGTAAAGTGCATTTTGGATGCGAGGATAGAAACATGTTCCCCTTTATTAGGGAGAAGGAAACCTTTGCAGCATAGGATGGACTTACCTAGAGGAGGGTAAAACTGATCACTCATCAGTTGGATAGCCTTACCCTTAGAGAAGTTGATGTTGAGAGTCTGGAAAATCATGTAGTGGTGGACCAATATGACGATGTCTTTTCTGATGATGTTCCGGGACTACCTCCACACATAGAGTTAGGCTTCTAAATCAACTTGTACCCCGAGACAGTACCGATATCTACACTGCATATTAGATGGATCCCACAGTGCTTTGTGAGTTACAGTTACAATAGGGGGACTTGAAGTGGAAGGGGTTCATAAGGCTTAGTTTTTCTCCATGGGCTACCCCAATTTTTTTTCTAAGAAGGCAGATGGGAGTTTGAGACTTTTTGTGGATTATCGGCACCTGAACCAGGTGATTTTGAAGAACAAGTATCCACTTCCAAGGATTGTTGATCTTTTCTATCATCTGAAGGGATCTCTTTGGTTTTCAAAGATAGATCTCAAATCAGGCTATCATCAGCTCAGGGTATGAGATGATGATGTGCATAAGACAACCTTCAGATGTTGGTATGGCCACTATGAGTTCTTGGTTATGCCATTTGGTGTGACCAAATCCCCTGCAGTGTTCATGAGACTAATGAACAGGATATTTCAGCCATACCTTGATCTCTTTATGGTGTTTTTCATCGAAGACATCTTGATATACTTGGCATTAGAGGAGGATCATGCCTATCATCTATAGATAGTTCTGAATAAAAACTGAGAGCACCATCTTAATGGTAAGCTCTGAATGTGCTAGTTATAGATACAAGAGGTTCACTTTCTAGGACATGATACCTAAGATGTTGTAGTTTCAGTAGATCCAACGAAGATAGAGGCTGTGATTTCTTGGGAACCACTAAGGAGTGTGACTGAGGTGCAGAGTTTCCTGGGCTTGGATGCATTCTACCGGAGATTCCTGCCTGAATTTTCAAGATTTGTGGCACCCTTACATCTAGGACGAAGAAGGGACAACCCTTATTATGGATAGAGAGATGCCAACAATGTTTTTAGGAGATATGGAAGATACTGACAAGTTCCCCCATCTTGAGGCTACCAAAAGAGGGCGTTGGGTATATAGTCTACTATGACACATCAAGGATCATACTAGGATGTGTCCTGATGTAGGAGTAAGAATTTATCACATATGGTTCACAACAGCTGAGAAAACATGGTAATAACTACACAAAACATGACCTAGAGTTATTAGTAGTGGAATTATTCTTGAAAATGTGGTGAGACTACTTTATGGGTGAATGTTTTTTAGTCTCCTATAATCACATGAGTTTCAGGTATATCTTATCTTTGAAGTACCTAAAACTGAGACATCGGTGATGGCTAGAGTTCCTTTAGGAATTTAAATTCAAGATAGTATACCCTACTAGGAAGGGGAACATGGTGGTAGATGCACATAGCAAGAGGTCTGGTTTATAGTTGCTGAGTGATGTGACATAGCAGCAAGTAGCGTTGAAGATATCCTATGTGGACAAATATAGAGCAGCTTACCTCCAGTCTATGACTGTCACTCACCCACTTCTTCAGTGAGTTTGAGAGGCACAACATGAGAATATTTACTGCGAGGATAAACGTGCTTAGATATCCTCAGGACATGCACGAGATGGATTTTATAAAAGTGGGGAGCATGTCATCTTCTTTAGAGGACGCACCATAGTAAAGATGGCACTTTAGGAGGTGGTGTTGAGGGAGTTCCATACGTCCCATCTGGCAGTACATATTGGTATGGATAAGATGAAATAGGACCTCCAACATCAGCACTGTTGGCCAGTGATGAAGAAAGTAGTGGCACAATTTGTTTCATGATGTGTCACTTGCCAGCAAGTAATGGTCTAGAATCAGGTTCCAGCAGGCTTAGTGCAACCACTAGAGGTGCCAGAGTGGAAATGGGATGGTATCTCCATGGACTTTCTAACAGGGCTACCACATAGATCTAGGGGACATTATTCTATCCGGGTGATCGCTGACTGACTCACCAAGTCAACTCACTTCTTACCTATATGAGATTAGGGATCAGTAGAGGTCTTGGGATGACTCTACATATAAGAGATTTTATGAATTCATGGGGTTCCATAGATGATCGTGTTAGACTGTGACACATGTTTTACATCCCAGTTTTGGAAGGGATTATAGGAGGAGTTTGGGACTAAGCTACGTTTGAGCATCGACTTTCATCCTCATATGGATGATCAGATGAAGTAGACCATTCAGACACTATAGGACATGCTTCATGCTTGCATCATAGATTTTGGCTATAGTTGGGAGGATCTTTTTACCTTGGTGGAGTTCACGTACAACAATAGCTATCAATGCACCATCAATATGGCACCGTTCGAGGCCATGTATAGATGACCATGCAGGTCACCTCTATGCTGGACAGGCCCAGGGGAGTTAGCACTTATGGGTCCAGAGTTGGTAAGGGCTACCATTGAGAAGGTGTAGATCATCCAGGAGTGGATGAAGACTGTGCAGAGCAGGAAAAAGTCTTATGATGATAGGAGACAGAGACCTTTGGAGTTTGAGGAGGGAGACCATGACATCCCACGGGCCTCACCTCTATGAGGATTGTAAAGATTTGGTCGGGGAGGAAAGTTATCACCTAGATTCATCATACCAATTCAGGTTCGTAGCAGAGTTGGTGAGGTGGAAGATCGCCTGGCTCTTCCCACATAGATGCATCGAGTGCATTGATTTTTCTACATGTCATAGATGAGGAGGTACGTTCATGTTCCATCGCACGTCATCAACTGGGATGAGATGGAAATCGATGATGGGGCGACATTTACGGAGGTTCCAGTAGAGATTGAGGATCTCCCGGAGCGGGTACTTCATGGACGATCCACACCTCTGGTGCACGTTCATTGGAAGCATTAGAACCTACAGAAGATAACTTGGGAGAGGGAGGCTCATATTCATGCTCAATACCACCATTTTTTTACTTAGTCTATGTTGTGGCTTTCAGGGACAAAAATCCATAAGATGGGGAGAATGTAAAGACCCAGATTTCTATGTAATGTTTTTTTAATTATATTGAACAATTCTGAGGCTGTGAATTCTGATGGTGTTTGATTTCGATGTCTAGTGTGCCTGGAATGTAATTTTAAACATTCTTTAAGGTACGTTCAGTAAATGTGTGAGTGGAGAATCCTAACTTTTGAAATGGTGCTCAGAATTGAAATCTAAGGGCACAGTTGAACTCACAACACTGAGATTTGCTTAAGGGAGGTTTAACCTCGACAACAGTGGGTCAATAGGAGAAGTTGGTTTTTGTGTTTTTTGTGTAGGATAAAATAAAATAAATATATTTTATTTTAAAAATATCCTCCCACCTCTCCTTTTAATTTTTTTAGCGGCAGGGACCATAAGAGGGTGGTCAGGCATTTAATCTTGGGCATTAAATGCCTGGTTATAGAAATTGCGTAACCACCAATCACTTTAACTAATTTGAATAATTAATTATAAATAAATGAAATTCGTCTTAAATAAATAGTTTTATTATATCTTCCTTTGGGATGGGTGTTGGTTTCCATTGGATAAAGGAGGAGGATGATATTGAGGATTTTGATGAAGAACGGATCTCAAAATCGAGAACCGAAGATCTTTGTTTGAGCATCGTCGTTGGAAGATTGTTGCGGGAACGACAAACACCGATCCAACTTCAATTGAAAATGTTCTCTAATGAATTTATGATATAGGATTTAATCTTGATTTGTTTCCATGATTTGATGAAATTTTTCTTCATTCCCTCTTTTATCAAGCAAACACGGAGGACCCGGTCCCAAAGAACAAGGGTTGGATCCTCTTCAACTTTGTTTAATCTATGCATTCTTAGAGGCATTTTTTTGGTTTAATGGAATATGGAAAGAAGGATCTTGTGATGAAGTAGGAGTCCCGGGTATCCCGTAGATGTGATAAAATTGGACAATAGTTCATCGGAGCTCACCCGGGGACCCGTGGAAGACCGTCGGCGACCGACACTAGCAGGATATGGTGGTGTCTGACACCGTACAACCATGGTGGTGGAGGCACACTACCAGAGAAGTGGGATATGAGTCTTTATCCACAACGTCCAACAACGTTCAACACCAGCATGCCAAAGAGGGGAGGGAAGCGCGCCCACACGTGTTGCTAGAGAAGGCGGCTGCAGATTTTTAGCAAGGACTGATGCAAGAAGTGGCTAGCATCGGCCAGCCACAGGAGGAGGAGGCGGCGCACAACAGCACTCTGCCAAAGTATCCATGACTTCGATGCCACGACGGAAGGACCCGCTCCCTATGGGTCCCGTGGTAGATGAGATAGTGCCACGTGGCACCGCCATTGTGGAGAATACTGAACGACCACTGGGATTTTCCGAAAAACCAGGGGACTCCCCCCCTCGTGTCGGCTAGGGCAGGGTCTTCTCCAGCAGGACACACAATCCCATAAAGCCACGCCCCCCTGTGGTCCAGGTCATGCGATCCCAACGGGCCACCCCTCTATGGGCCGGACCACGCGAGCCCAGTGGGCTGTGCCCTTGCAGGTCGGGCTACAACCCCTGCTGGCCGGGCCGGACCGCGACCTAGTGGGATGAGTTCGGAGCAGCCCAACCCAGTTGGGATGGACCCAGATGAGGTTGGGTTAGCCGAGGCTGGGTCGGGCCAGGTCGAACCAGACCCAGACCAACCCAGACCCAGTTTCATTTAAAGGGCCTTTACATGAAATCCGGGAGTCCATTTGATGAACTATCTACAGTGTTGGGACCCTTGGAGCAAGACGTTCCTTTGGGTATAATCCACTTGATTTTGGGAGAATGTTGGAGTATGGCATGGTTGGATTGAACCTGAATCTAACCGGGCGATCAGAACTAAAATGATTATAAGTCACAGAGCAGACGTCCGATTTGCACACCGTTTGTCATGTTGGAACCCTTAAAAAATGGAGGCCCTTTGGGATACTTCTTCGTGGAACATCATGGCAGTTAAGGTATGAAAAATTGATTGTGGAGTGGATCCTCCAATAATCAAGCATACTATGAGTAGGAATCTAGCGGCTGGCAGTGAGGTGGAGGTTGGAGATAAAATCATACAATGGTTAGTACCAAGTGATCCTATGTGGGTTAGCAATGATCCTATGTGGTTCAATGCTCAATGATTCTGTGTGGGTTAGTGCATACTGATCTTGTGTGGGTAAAATTCTATGTGGTCAGCAGGGGTTAGTAACTATCAATATTGTGTGGGTCAAACACTGTATGTTTTGCAGCAATGCCTCTCGATAGAATAAAATGATCAAGGTCTCAACTAATCATATGTACTTATGTTATTTACTTATACAAGGTTTGAGATGAGTCTTTACCATTGTGGTACTTTTACCTTCATGGTGTTACCTTATTGGTGTTACCTTTGTGGTACTCTTACCTTCGTGGTGTTACCTTTGTCATACTCTTACCTTCGTGGTGTTACCTTCGTGGTGTTACCTTTGTGGTACTCTCACCTTCACGGTGTAACCTTTGTGGTGTTACTTTGGTGGTATTCTTCCATCATGGATCAGTTGTGAAAATGTCTTAAAAGTTTGAGCCTTAAGTTTTATCATGAATTAAATGAGTATCTTTTGATAACATAGGTGTACGTATAGGCATATACATAAGTAGATTTAATGACTACTCCATGCTTTGTGATTGAGGTCTTTCTTTGTGGTTGTTAATTTTTGGAACTCTTGGAGACCTTCGGCAGTCTCAGGGTCTACACTATGTATTATTATACTCACCCCAACACGGGCTATGCCCGCACCTTGCTGTTTCTTGTGCAAACGATGAATAAGGTTGATCGAGGCTGAGGGATTTAGGACTGGACGGTGATCAGGGGTGGACCATTTGACGCGACGTGAAGTAGTGACTTCTAATTGAGATATATACCTACCCATCACATAGGATCCTCATTGGATGATCCAGGAGCTGTTTTTATATTTCGGTTGTACTTGTACTTTCTAGTTGGGATTGTATTCTGACCCCTTTACTTTCAGTACAATTTTTACTAAATCATTTTACTGGGTACTTGCTTCTTATTGTGTTCGTGGATTATGTGTTTGTATAGGTTTAAAGGAAATGCATTCCCGTTAAAGGGATACACATTTTCAGTGCTAGACGCCACCCCCTGGCCTATGGAAGGTGGACTTGGGGTAGTCACAACACAGGGCCTGGGGGATAGGTAGTGACATTGTGGTATCAAAGGAGTCGTTTATAATGAAGTACTAGGACACTGATATTTTCTTAATAGATCAATAATGTTGTGTGTTTTGAGTGTTGATTTCAATTTGGGGAATCCAGTGTTGGTGCAGCGACCGACGTATCCATACACTAGGACCCTGAATCCTGATTTCCAACTCGGTGCACAAAAACACTGATTGAGTGTGTTTTGAAAAGATTTTCTTTTTATTTATTTGATTTAACTCACTAGGTATAACTTATTTGCGATAGAGCACCTATATTCTTTTCGGATGATTCCACTTAGAAAACCACCTGGGATTCCTGAGAGAGTACATGATGAAGGCCCACAGAGCGATGAGGCTTCGTTGTAGGGCCCTATTACAGTGTTAGCACCTTTGGGTGGACTACCAGTAGCACCACTACTCATTGAGAAGCCTTTTACACCATCCCTACTAGAATAGGGTGCATTCTGACTAAGTGAATTGCATGAATTTCAGTGAAAAAGTGCTCCGAGGTTCTGTGGTGAGACGGATCCGCAGACAGCTGAGGACTAGCAGGAGGCTGTGGCTAGATTTTTTCGCTTAGTTGGGACACCAACTGATCTGATGGTGATCCTAACTGCAGGCCTCTTCCATGGAGCATCTAGGAGATGGTGGAGTCTGACACTCTAGATACACGATGAGAATAACATCATCTGGGTGAACTTCAAGGGCCTTTTCAAGGTAGATTTTGTCCCAGCGACTCTACACTCAGTGCGTATACAGGAGTTACTGCGCTTACATTAGGGCAGCATGACCATGACATAGTACTCAGCATGGTTCGCTAATCTCTCCCACTACTCCACTGACATGGTACATGCCACTTTATTCAGGGCCCTGACCTTTGAGCAGGTTTTCGAATGGGAGATCAGAAAATCGATGATATCTCTCAGCAATCTAGTGTAGGATGAGGTACTAGAGTGAGAACTTTTGGTGGAGAGCTTCCAATATGAGCATGCACCGACAATGAGAGCCACCACCAGATGTCAGGTTGTAGAGTCCTTCACAACAAGATGTAGATAGATTACGAAAGGGACCAAGCGGGACCGACCTTCTGGTGGATGACCACCAGATATAGGGTTGGTGGTGTGGGGCTCATGAGACAAAGGTGTACAGATGAGGAGCAGACAATGCTACTCGTATGTCAGGCATGGTCACATGGCTCATGTCTGCCCAATATACCGTACAGATAACTAGCTGATGGTTGAGGGAATACTGAGGCAGAGGCGGAGTTTTGAGTGAGGAGGTCCGCAGGGCATAAGACGTGGCAGATGAGGTGGTTGTGCAGAGGGCGATGGGCAGAGACTCGAGGTTCTACTGCCACCACATCGAGGTGGTCCACCTTGACCACAAGGTGTACATGGACACATAAAAGATCAGCTCCAGGAAGCTAAGGCCCACAACCATAGTGCTCCATAGATGATTCAAGGTACGATCTCTGACTACTCCACCCTAGATTTAATACTTATACACACTTGTTCTATTCACTCTATAATTTCCAAAGCCCTTTTACAGAGCTCGGAGATTTCGGTGGAGCTATTGGCTCGATCCTTATAGCTAGAGACTCCTACGGGAGAATATTCGATGATTACACACTAGTGCCAGCAGTGTGAGCTTACTCTAGGAGGTGGGAGCTTCAATTGGGATCTTTTAGTAGCGTCATCAAGGCCTTAAGACATCATCTTGGTTATGCAATGGCTATCCACATTCCATTCTTAGATCAACTATTTTAGGCATAAAGTGTGGTGTGTTCGCGAGGATGGAACCATGTTCTCCTTCATCGGCGAGAAAGGAACCTTTGCAGAAGATGATGTAATTACCCAGAAGAGGGTGTAGCCGATCACTCATTAGTTGGCTAGCCTTACCCTCGGATTAATTGCTGTTGAGAGTCCGATTTACTCTATAGTGGTGGACCAGTGTGCTGATGTCTTTCCTAATGATGTTCTTGGACTACCTATACACAGAGAGGTGGAATTTTACATCAACTTGTACCTTGGTTCAGAACCGATATCTACACTAGCATATCGGATGGCTCTCGTGGAGCTTCATGAGTTACAGGTAGAGTTGGAGGAATTGCAGAGGAAGGGGTTTATAAGGCCCAATGTTTCTCCTAAGGAAGGCCTGATTTTGTTTGCCAAGAAGGCAGATGGGAATTTGAGACTCTTTGGGGATTATCGGTTCCTAAACCAGGTGACTATGAAGAACAAGTATCCACTTCTAAGGATTGATGATCTTTTTGATCAGCTGAAGGAAGCTCATTGGTTTTAATAGATAGACCTCAGATCAGGATATCATCAGCTCTGGGTATGAGATGTGGATGTGCAGAATATGAACTTCAGATATCAGTATGGCCACTATGAGTTCTTGGTTATTCCATTCAGTGTGACCAATTCCCCTACAGTGTTCATGGGACTCATGAACACAACATTTCATCCATAGATCAATCGCTTTGTGGTGGTCTTCATCAAAGAAATATTGATATACTCGAAATTGGAAGAGGGGCATTTCTATCATCTGTAGAGAGTTCTGGATACACTCTGAGAGCACCAGCTTTATAGTATGCTCTCAAAGTGCCAGTTCTAGATATGAGTTGTTCAATTTATGGGACACGTTATCTTAGAATCTTGAGTTACAATAGATCTAGTGATGATAGATACTGTGCTTTCTTGGGAGATACCCAGGCGTGTGATGGAGGTGTAGAGTTTTCTAGGGTTGGTTGGATACTACCAGAGATTCATGCCTGAATTTTCTAGAGTTTTGGAACCCTTATCAGCATTGATGATTAACGGAAAACCCTTAATGTGGACAGAAAGATGAAAACAGAGTTTTCATGTGTTGAAGCAGAGACATATGAGTGCCCCCATATTGAGGCTACTAGAAGAGAGTGTTAGGTATATAGTGTACTGCGACACATTATGGAATATACTTGGATGTGTCCTGATTCAGGACTAAGTAGTGATCAGATATGGTTCTCGACAACTGAGACAACATGAGCAGAACTATGCCACCCATGACCTGGAGTTATCAGCAGTGGTCATCGCCATGAAAATGTTGTGACACTACTTGATGGGTGAATTCTTTATAGTAAACTTTGATCACAAGAGTCTCAGGTATGTCTTATCTCAGAATGACCTGAACCTAAGATAGTGAATATGGATGGAGTTCCTCTAGGACTATAACTTCAAGATAGTCTACACTCCCGGGAAGGGGAACGTGGTGGCATACACACTCTTCAAGAGGCATGGTTTACAGCTGAGGAGTGAAGCAACATAGTAGTTAGCTATGTTGGAGATATCCTATTTAGATAGATATAGATCAGCGTATCTCTAGTATATGACTGTCACTCCACCACTTCATTAGTTAGTTATAGAGGCACAACTTTGGGACATTCGCAGCGAGGATTGACGTGCTCAGATATCTTCAGGACATGCACCTGATGGATTTTCTGAATGTGGGGAGCACATCATCCTTTTTAGAGGATTCAACATGGTACTAGTGGAACATTTAGAGGAGGTGTTTAGGGAGTTCGATACGTCCCCTATGGCGGTACATCTTGGTGTGGATAAGATGTTCTAGGACCTACGGTGTCAGAACTGGTGGCCAAGGATGAAGAAAGTAGTGATAGAGTTCGTTTTGTGATGCCTCACTTGCTAGTAATTGAAGGTCAAACATCAAGTTCTAGCAAGATTAGCATAGCCACTAGAGGTTCTAGAGTGGAAGTGAGATGGTATCTCCATGTAATTTGTTACAGGAAAACCATGTACGTCCATGGGACATGAATCTATCTGGGTGATCATTGAGAAACTCACCATGTCGACCCACTTCTTACCTATCCTAGATTAGGGATCAATTGAGGGCCTGAGACGCCTCTATGTATATGATATTATACGACATCATGGGGTACCATCAATGATTATCTCTAACCGTGAAAAAAGTTTTACATCCTGGTTATGGAAGGGATTAGAGGTGGTTTTTAGGACTTAGCTACGTTTGAGAATCACCTTTCATCCTCAGATGGATGGTCAGCTGGAGAAAACCATTCAGACACTATAGGACATGATTTGTGCTTGTATCCTAGATTTTGGCCACTTTAGAGAGGATCAATTGCCCTTGGTGGAGTTTGGGTACAACAACAACTATCACTCAACCATCGGTATGGAACCATTTGAGGCCTTGTACGAATGACCATGCAGGGAACCTCTATGCTGGACGGACACAGGGGAGACATCACTTATGAGTCCAGAGTTTGAACGGGCTACCACTAAGAAGGTTTAGATCATCAAGGAGTAGATGAAGAATTCGAAGAGCTAGAAAAAGTCTTATGCTTATAGCAGACTGAGACCTTTCGAGTTCGAGGAGGGAGACCATGCCTTCCTATGGGTCTCAACTTGATGAGGTTTGTGGATATTTGGACGAGGTAACATGTTATCTCCAAGGTTCAATAGACCTTTTCTGGTTGTTAGCAGAGTCGGTGAGGTGGCGTATTTCCTGGATCTTCCCCCATAGATGCATCGAGTGCATGACATTTTCCATGTGTCATAGATGAGGAGGTATGTGCATGATCCATCACACTTCATCGACTAGGGTGAGTTAGACATCGACGATGGGGTGAGGTTTATGGAGGTTACAATGGAGGTTGAGGATCGAAAAGAGCGGTCCTTTGTGGATTATCTATACCTCTAGTGCACATTTGTTGACAGAATGGGAACCTCCAAGAGGGTCTTGGGAGAGAGAGGATTAAATACGTGATTATTACCACCATTTTATTCCATAATCTATTTTGTGTCTTTCAGGGACAAAAAGACCTAAGGTGGAGAGAATGTAAAGACCATATTTCCATGTAATATTTTTAAATTATATGGAACAATTCCATGGCTGTGAAATCTGACAGCAATTGATACTGATGTATAGTGTTCCTGAAATAGGATTTTAAACTTTTTTATGGTACTTTCAGTAAACGTGTGAGGGGGAAATCCATATTTTTAACCAGTGCTTTGTATTAAAATCCAAGGGCACTATTGAACTCACAGCTCTGGGATTCTCTTAAGGGAGGTTTAACCTCGACCGTAGTGGGTCTAGAAGAGAAGTTGGGTTTTGCATTTTTTCTGGAGGATTAAATGAAATAAATATATTTTATTTTAAAAATATCATCCCACCTCTACTTTTAATTTTTTGGTGGTAGGGATGACAAGAGTGTGGTTGGCCATTTAATGCTGGGCATTAAATGCCCAGATACACAAAATGTGTAACCACCAATCCCATTAATTAATAGGATTAATTAATTCAAAATAATTCAATCACCTCTTAAATTAAGAGTTATATTAACTCTTATTTTGGGTTGGGTGTTTTTTTACATTGGGCAAAGGAGGAGGAGGATCTTGAGGCTCTTGACAAAGAAACAATTTCACAATCGAGAACCGAAGATCGTCGTTTGGGCGGCGTCATTGGAAGCTTGTTGCGGGAAGACGAACATTGACCCACTTTCAATCATGAACGTTCTCCAATGTATTTATGAGGAAGGATTTAAAATTGATTTTTTTCCATGATTTGATGAATATTTTCTTGATTCCTTCTTCTTATCAAGCTAACACGGAAGGTGCAGGCCAAACGAACAAGGTTCAGAACCTCAACTACTTTTTTTTAATCTATGCGTTCCTCGTGGAAAAATTTTCAGGTTGACTGGAATCCAGAATGATGGATCATGCGGCGAAGTCGGCATCCCAGGGAGCCTATAGATGCAATAGGATGAAAAAACTGGTCACCAGAGCTCACCCGGGGACCCGCAGAAGACCGCCGGTGACCGACACCGGTAGGCTATGGAAGAAGCTAGCACCGGCTGACCACGGTGGTAGCATTGCCCCATTGCGTGCTGTCAAAGAAGTGGGCTGCAGTGACCAGCCGAGGCTGACCATAGAAGGGAGGGCAGCGTGCCCACACGCGTCGACGAAGAAGGTGGATGTGAAATTTTAGCCGTGATGGATGCAAGAAGAGGCCGAAATTGGCTGACCATAGAATGAGGCAACGAAACACCATCGGAGTAGCCACAACTCCGACACTATGGCGGCATGACCTGCTCTTTGCGGGTCCTGTGACAGATGAGGCGGCGACACGTGGCACCACCATTGTGGAGGAAACCGAATGACCACTTGGTTGTTCAAAAAAACATAGGGACTTCCCCCCCTTATGGGCCGGTTCAGGCCCCGATCCAGCTTTCTGCATGAGCCGAATGGGTCAGGCAGCGCGAGCCGAGCCGGTCGGGCCATGCGAGCCCAGCGGGTCTGGCCGTGCGAGCCCAGTGGGCCGTGGCCACCCGCAGATTAGGCCGGACCGCGGCCGAGTGGGCCGAGCTCACCATGGTCCAGCCCATCCGGGTCAAACCTGGACCAGGTCGGGTCGGACCCAGACTGGGACGGGTCGCTCTGACTAGTTCAGACGGGACCCTGACCCACCCAGAACTAGTTTCGCTTAAAAGGGCCATAACTTGAAATCTGGGAATCCATTTGATGAGATGTCTATGGCGTTGGGACCTTTAGAAATATAAGTTCCTTTTGGTATACTCCACACAAATTTTAGAGAATGATCGAGTATGGCCAAGTTGGATCTAACCAAAATCAACCCGGGCCCTTGGAACTAAAATGCTTATAAGTCACATACCGAGCGTCTATTTGAAACAACGTATGTCGCGTTGGAACCCTTACGACATGGCTGTTCTTTAGGATACTTATTTTCGGAACTTCGTGGTGGTTGAGGTACAAATAATATATTTAGGAGTGGATACTCTTAAAATCAAGGATACAATGAGCAGGAATCCAGTGACTGGCAGTGAGGTGATGGTTCGAGATAGATCATACAGAGGTTAGCATCGAGCCTCTGTGGGATAGATCTTGTGTGGGTCAGTGCTCAGCGATCATGTGTGGGTCAACGCATACCAATCCTGTGTGGGTCAGCACATACCAATCCTATTAGGGTCCGATACTATGTGGGTCAGCGGGGGTTAGTACCTTTCAATCCTATGCGGATCAGACTCTGTATGGTCAACAATAGTGCCTCTCAATAAAATTATATGATCTATCTCTAGACTAATCATAGCTACTTCTGTGCATTACTTATTCCTAGTGTGAGTTGAGTTTTTACCTTTGTGGCACTTTTACCTCCGTGGTGTTTCCTTCGTGGTGTTACCTTTGTGGCACTCTTACCTTCGTGGTGTTACCCTTGTGGTGTTACCTTTGTGGTACTCTGAACTTCGTGGTGTTGCCTTTGTGGTATTCTTCCTTCATGAATCAGTTGTGCAAATTACTTAAAAGTTGGTGCCTTAATTTTCCTCATGAATAAAATGAGTATCTTTTGATAACTTAGGTATATGTATGGGAATATACCTAAGTAGTGTCGATGACTGCTTCATGCTTTGTGATTGAGGTATTGATTTGTGGTTATTCCATTGTGGAACTCTAGAAACCTTCGAGGGTCTCAGGGTCCCTACTGAGTGTTGTTATACACACCCCTACACAGGCTACGTACGCACCTTGAAGTGTCTTGTGTAGACAATAGACAACAGTGATCAAGGCTGAGGGAGCTAGGACTGGCTGGTGCTTAGGGGTGGACCATTTGACGTGACACGATGTAGTGAATTCTGATCAAGAGATATACCTACCCTTTAGGTAGGATCCATGGTGGACTATTAAAGAGCTTTTTTTTCTCTTTCTATTGTACTTTTACTTTTCATTTGGGCTTGTATTCTGGCCCCTTTACTTTCAATACACTTTTTACTATAGCAGTTTACTTCGTATTTGCTTCTTTGTTTCATTATTGAATTGTGTGTTTGTATAGGTTTAAAGGAAATGCCTTCTCATTATAGGGATACACATTTTCAGTGCTAGTCACCGGCCCCTAGTCTATGGATGGTGGGCTTGGGGTAGTCATGACACGGACCCTGGGGGACATGTCATGACACCATTTTATTTTTGGCCAATATGAATAGTATCTTCAGTAAAATTTATAACAATAATAAATGGTTAATTGAGACAATCTAGATAAAAAATATGTGATAAGGAGAAAATAATTCATCATAATTATTATTCAAGTATGGTAATTATACCTTTAACACCTTAAAATCTAAATTGAACTTTTAATGGATATTTTCCACGAACATTACTTATATATAATTTAAATCTAATAAAGTCACAAAATGTCACTATCTTTAGTTTTAATTACTCTTATGTGTCCACATAAGGGAAAAAGTTAATTTTGAATGAATATAAGTGTCTATTTTGATATAAAAAAATTACTTTCATGATGGAATTTTATTTTTAATTATTAGTAATTATATAATGACCTTAATTACTTAGGAAAACCCGATGCAATATTTCATTGTTTTTAATAAAAATATATAATAAATGCTATTAAAAATATTAAAAGTAAATTTATTTGAATGATTTATTTTGAAATAAAAAATTTATAAATATATTGTTATTTTTATGGAGGTATGAAATCCATATATTCTAACACCCACTTCATCTTTATCAATTTATAGTAAAATTAAATGAGTAGAGTCAAAAGTGACAATAATTATATTTTATGAGAAAAAAGTTTATTACATTTTTAAAAATTAATATCTATCTTGAAATTATTAAAGGTAGATATTATATGATCTCTAGTGTTATTAATTAGAAATTTATGGTCCAATTTTAACCATATAATTGAAATTTTGAACCCATTAATATTTAAAAAAATGTTACCATTGTTAAAATTACAACTGGTTAAATATGGGTTAATCTAATTGATATTGTTTAAAATGAAACCAAAACATGTATAAATTTTATTTGTTGATGAGATTATAACCATATATTACCAAATAATTTAATCCATTACCATTTTGGGAAATATTTATTGAGAATAAATTTATTATAATTTAATCTTTTCAGAAATTCCACAAGTACACGTCACCCCAATTATAAAATAGAACCTCTTCCCCCACTTCTTCACACAACATTGATCACTATATATAAAATAAACACTAAAAATTTACATTTTAAACTTATGTAGAAACATTATATCTATTATGGTCTTCCCAAAATACAATCCCTAGATTCATTATGAGGAGTTCTAAATGAATCATTTTAAATACGAGGTAATTACCTTACCCGATCACTTTATTTTCTACTATTATTTAGCTAATATAAATTATGAAATTCATTATAAAATAATAAATTCAGTGTACTAAATATTATGAAATTTTATTATGTTTATTAAAAAGTCATTATAATTCATATTTCTTATGAAATGAGGAGTGAGTGTACCACTTTTTCATGCATACGACTTACCGTCTCGAAGTAGTAATACAATTCATTTTTCCTCACCACATTTTATGGATGAATATTATGATGGATTTCATATTTATATATATTATATTTATGAAATAATTACTATTTTTTATTATAATATAAAATTTATCTAATTAAAATCCATTTTTTTTGGAAATGATAACGTCATTTGTAAGTATATGT
The DNA here is from genome assembly GCA_963277665.1 of Viscum album. Classification (NCBI taxonomy): domain Eukaryota; kingdom Viridiplantae; phylum Streptophyta; class Magnoliopsida; order Santalales; family Viscaceae; genus Viscum; species Viscum album. The sequence goes on from OY728158.1 coordinate 442,223,960, forward strand.
GGACTACCACCTCTATAAAGTGATGTGATTAATTTTTCATTTTTATTTTACATGGATTTTAATGGGGAAAGATTTGATGAGTATTTATGATATATAATATATAAATATTATCCTATATAAGTGAATTAATATTTATATTTATTTATTTACATCTGTCAAAAAACAAAAACATGGTATATGCATACATACGATTTATAATCTACATAAATGGTGTAATTAATTTTATATCTATAAATTTAATGTATTAATATATATATATATATAATTTATATTTTGGTCAAAATTATTAATATTTTTTAATAATAATAAAATTAAAAAGAAAAAAAATAAGATCAACTCATATAAGAAAAAGTAGTTGTTACCCAAAATGTGGTTTTAAGAAAGAATTATTAATAAGTGGGTAAAATAATGATAGAAGAAAATAATATCTATTATTATATATATAATTATGGTTATGAAATATATATATAATAAATATATATTTATTATACATGAGGATCAAATATTAATAAAAGGATTTATACCTTATGTTAGGGTTTTAGTTCATAATAAAACCAATATTCGAGATTAGTTGTGTTTAAGTATCTGATGGGAAGTTTTTTATAAAATATAAATATTTTATAAAAATGTTATAAATATTATTTTTACTATTATTAAATAATTTTTAATTTCATTTATACTGATGTTTTAATTTTTAATAAATGTTTTGAAGGGAATCTTTTTTTGTTTTCCAAATGAGCTACATTGTGGGTTTTCTAAAAAAAGTACGCATGGAATGGTTTTTAAATAAAAGGAATGAATGGAGTTTCCTAATGTAATTAATAATTTTTTATTTGAATAGTCAATTATATTTTTATAGTTTAATTTTCAAATAATATGATTTCCTTTGTAATTCCACATCTTTTTTAAATAGAAATGGTTCTAAATGGAAATATTGTTTTACTCAATAATTATTCCAAGTGGTATTTAAAAATAATTTTCCATCTAGGATGACATCCATTGATGTTACATATGCATTAATATCATATTATTTAAGGGTACCATCCTTATTGTTTTTTTGTAAGTTTTATGAAGATGATGAAAAGATGAAATGTTTATGAAACCCATTTCATTTCCACAGGTTATGATATGATGAAATGTTTTTGAAACAAATTTCTTTTCATGGGATTTGATATTATGGATGTTTTGAGATATTGTATCACACAAATTTATTATTTTCATTATGTGATGGGTGGGAAATATCTCTCTCTCTAATTCATTTGGTAAATATTGGTATCTCATGCTACAACCTGGACTTGAATAAGGAGTGAACCAAGTTCAATAGGGGGATCTATCCAAAATGATAATATTGTGAGTAAACCCTGAATATTATAATGGATTTGGGGAGTAAACGTACTCCACTCTGACATCCACGAAAATTATCCCTAAATACAAAGGAAATTATTTTCTATACTTATGTGCATGTCTTATGAATTATAATGGTTTGTTCCATGTATTAATATTATGATATTTGATATACAGGGTGTGATTTTCTAACATTAACAACATTAACTTATACCCTTATTCTCATGTTATTATTATGTGGTCATTGATATATACCTTGTTTACACTTACTAATCTACTGATATCATGATTTCCTATTGTTTCATTTACCCAGGTTATGAAGAAAGGTTTTAATTATGATATATCTAGGAATGGTGATAATTATAAAGAAATACACAAGAGATGATGTAGATATTTTATAAACCAAATGTTTATGTTTTATATGTTTCCAAATATACATGACCTAAATTATTCTAGCATGTTTTGAGATGTTATGTAATTGATATTCATTTATATAAATGTAATATCTATGTATGTAAATTATAGGTCGCTATATTTCTCCTATGATGTTTCTCTCTCTCATTATATTTTTTGATTAACTAATAGAGATCTCTAAGGGTGAAAATTAGCCTGAAATACTCTTATATATAAATAAATTACTCTTTTAAATTTATTATTACATTAAAATTTATGCAGATTTAATTGAAGTAATCATCCAAGGTTTGTAACCTTCATTGATATGTTATACTCAGTTTCATTCATTCTTATTCTAATGTTCCGCTATGAATAAATAATGATTTGTTAGTTTTTTTAAAATAATTTAGGAATTAATCCTTAATAAATATTAACTACTTTTAATGAATATAGAAGTAGTCTTTACAGAAATTGATATATAAATTCAATACAAAAAACTGTTCATAAAAACTTTAGTGCTACATTGTTGAACATTTCATCAGTTGGTGATCAACCAAGATGGGATTTATCATCTCATACAACGAGCATGAAATCTGGGCCTTGCATTGATCTAGAATATAGAGTGTGTTACTATATCAAGATAGGGAATTTGATGTAGATATCAATTCAAATGATAGGAATATTGTGTGGTAATCCATATAAGGTGGATGACATGTGAAGTATTCATCGACCATGTAAGTCAATAATTTGAGTTTCAGGAATATATGAGTTGTCTGTATGAGATTTACATACTCTAGGCCCCTTAGTGATTTGATGTATTAGAAAAAGGTAATATTTGAATGTTCATACAGAAATGTGAAACAATAGGTAGTATTATGTATTGAGATACATTTATTTAATGGATATCACATTAAATCCATTTGTAAATTAAGTAGCTTTGATTCTTTTCTATAAGCTACTCAATTGTTATATATATGGAATAAATTATTTATTGTTTTTATTAATTAAAAAAATTGTGGGTTCATAGTTTTTGGTTGAAGAGATTGGGACAGAGTTTCAATCATATAGATTCTCATAATGTCTTTTATAGTTAATCCCACAGTTCTTTGGATGGATATTCCCAAGGTGTTTTAGGTGATGTAATACATGGGGGAGTTTATGAAAGATTTCCAAAAGGTGTATTAGAATATATTTAAATGTTTTTTAGTTATGAATTCATAGGTTATCATATATTAAAAATATATATGTTTAAATGGAAAAGTCTCTGTTAGGATTTAGTTCATATTGGTGATTGAAGATGGTATAAACTAAATCAGTTATATATATATATAAGATATATATAATCTATTTTATATGGTATGATATAAAAAGTATTTTAACATAACTTTCATTCAAATCATATTATATATGAATTATGAGAAATATTATTTTACATAATATTAATTATATCTTAGTTCATAGAATCACTATATACATCAATCAAACAACAAGATTGATTGAGTGTCATAAGATAGATCCATGCCCTATCATATTATATTGCTATGTCAGATCTTAGGGTATTTCATATAATAGGGTGATGTTTTATTTAACTTAATTTTTTTTAAAAAATATGTTTTAATGTTTGATCAATTTTATAAGTTAGCTATCATTATTGATTTCTTCATTAGATGAAGTACATTATCAGTATAAGTGCCTATCCATACATGCATGAGTAGGATAAGTCATTAACTCATGCATTATAATTAGTGATTTAATGCATGATGTTATGGAAAATACACTATGTTTAATAAAATCAATTTTCCTTGTAAAGGAAATAGAAGAGAAGATTTTTCATGGTTGGATGAACTTACCACGAAATCAATTCCCTCCTTAGAATTCCAATATTACACAATATTTTGTTAGTTCTCTATTGAGGATAAAGGATATCGTTCGACTATCATTTGATTATATATACATCTGGATACCTTTTGATGTGGGAAAATAATTGTGTTCTACATTAGTGATCATCATGAAGAATATATAATGATAGTATTATTTTGGTGATAGTTGAACATGGAGTCATGGAAATTTTCAAATTTATTTTTCATTTTCAGATTTTTTTTCATATTTTTAAGCATGATGATCATGAGTTTTAGATTACAATCACATCTACTAATTATAATAAGTTATAATAAATCATTATGATCCCATGTATGATCTAAAATGTATGATTTAAATTTTTTAAATCTACAATGACAAACTTATAGGTAGAAAAAGTGAATTGAAACCCCAAGACGTGAAATCCATTCTAACTTGCAGAAATCATAAAAAATTTGAATATGAAGAACACTGTAAATCATGTGTACCAAATATTTAAGTTATAATTCATTTTATCAATCACCACCAAATTGGATTGAATAAGGAAACAATTGTATAATTTTAATAATGTAGTAACTCTATAAGTATGCATAGGTTTCACCTGAATCATCCATCATAAGAATGATATTATTCCCTTGTATGATGTTATATCATCTTAAAATTATTATTTTACTTAAAAAGAGTTTTTTGGGATCTTAACATTCTCTTACAATCTTTTATCTAATATCCTCACATTTCCATCATATGGAAATGGGGATTATAAATCTCCCTGAGGGATCACCTCACGATATACATGCATTAAAACATGTGTTATAACTCTTGAGTTAAATCCCTATAAATTTTACACATATCATGATTGAATGAAACAACCTCCCTAATGTTACATCTCATGTAACAATTATTTAATGATATAATATGTGGAAAATTTGATGAATGATAATATTTATCACTTAGTAAGATATTATTTTAGTATCATCTAATAATATTTTTTAAACCAATCACAATTTATGCTAATTTATTCAATTTTTTTTATATAATTAATATCATAATACATTGGTGACAACATTGTAACATGTCACCGCAACTCATTGGATTGAGGAGAGATAAATTAGCACTAACCATAGGTCACATCTCCAATACACTAAATCCCGGAGATAAATTTCAAGGGATTATTAAATGATTGTGGGTTGATTTTTCTTATAAATTAAAACAACATGTTGATACATAACATAAAAATACAGTACTCCTATATGATAAATGAATATAAATAATATAATCCAAATAAAAACCAATAACATAATCAAATTACAATGAAAATAAGATGTGTAATGTCAAATTGAAAAAAAAGGAAAGAATGACTCAAATAAATTATTTCAAAATCCCAAGTACTACCCAAAAAATCTCCAAACTACAATTCCACTAGGAATCCCAAAGTATCATGATTAGTTTATAGTGAAATGAGAAAATTTTCCCTTAACTATATATTAGTGTATAACATATGAAATCACAAAAAATTTCCCATGAATGGGGTGATTATAAATTTTTTGTTGATTCATAACAGACTTCCCAAAACATGAGACTATGATAAGAACTGATTAGAACATTTTATGTAAAATTATTGAAAAAAATAAACTATTTAAATAAATACAATATTGAAATCCATGTGAGAAACCAAAAAAACTTACTTTCATTGATTAAAATTTTGAATAAACATTCCGATGTTCACACACTCATCCACATTGAAAAACATACACTCAATCGTGGTGTTACCAGTTATAGTGGAACTCCATAAACACAATCCTTTCTACAATGAAGGTGGGTATTTTGACCAAACCCGTCCACTTTGAACACATGACAACCAAATTATACTAATTCCATTCCAATGTAATTTACATTAATCCATTCCTCCATTAAAATTATTTTCCAAAATATATTTCATGCAACAAAACCATAATATATATTTAAATTCAATATTTTAAAATAATAGGATCAAGGGAGTTTTTCAAAATCCACCAAATTTTAAAAAATTTGAAAAAAAATATCCCATCAGTTATTCATTCAAGAAATCACACCTCAAAATCATATGTTATTTAAGAAGCAATGACTAAAAATTCATTTCTATTAGCTTTTAAAATGATGTTTTATGGATGAGAGGGAACTAGAAAAAAATGTATCCCTATTACACATTTCAAAATTTAAAAAACAAACACAATACTGGATGGTCACCATCCATCACCCACTTCATCATCATGAGTACCACTGTTTTCATCACCATCCATCACCACATCATCATCACCATCCTACCACCACACCAGACACCATTGTTTCCATTACCACTCTACATCATCACAAGTAATACTATTTTAAATTCCATCCATCACTACATCATCATCACCATTATATGACCACACCTGACACTGAAGACTAGAAGATACCACTGGTGATTCCAACATCACACCATGGAATTAAACCCCATCGAGCTAATGACAACCAAATCGCCAAAAAAAAAAACAAGAAGGAACGCCTCATCAAAAATCACAATTCATCAAAACGCCACCATTAAGAACTGAAGAAACAAAAAATATTTGAAAACATGAGGAAGAAAACTAAAAAACCAAAACCATATTCAAAGATCCATGTCTAGAATGATGGCGGCCGTCGAAACACACCTCCCAAAACCAGGTTGTTACCCCCGCTCTAGCTTCGACCAAAAGAGGAGAAGCAAAACATTCAATCAGAGTTGTGGTTGAGTGGACAAGAGCTCCAAATGATGATAAAAAAATTGATGAGAAAACCATGAACAAACAAAACATGAGCAAGATACCAGGCCCCTTGAGATCCATTGACTGCAAAATTACACAACCCAAAACCACCTAGAACCACCGCTCCATAACCAACCTGTAGAGGCACAAGGGAACAAGATGTATGATCCATAGAAAGGTAATTTGAAGGAATTCATAGCAGAAAAACTTTCACCAGCCATGGGTTTTCCTCTATTACCACATTCATGGTTTATTATAGGCATTCACATGGTTTAGGAAAACCATGTACCAACCGTGCACTAGCCCGGTGACTCTCATCCTCACTTGAATGGTTTCTTGGAGATAGTGGATAGTTTTTACTAACTATGCTCATAATATTCACCTCAATAACCCTTCAAAACAATACAAAACACTCAAAAAAATCTTCAAACATAACTTAATAATTATATAAGTTCAAACTATGTAAAAAAATGGTCAATTACCAGAAACAAGGATTGTTAAATTCTACCCAAAAATGGTATTTACGTCCTCAAAATGAATGTTATATATTTTTTTTGGAAGAGATAGGCAAACTAATCCATCATTTCCTTTTCACGTTCCCATATATCTTTCAAAATATATCTGTACATCCATAAAACCCTAATAAAACCAAAGAATTTTCCACAATAGAGTTTCCCTTTCTTATCCAAAATCAATGTCATCGCATAAACCAATATATTAACTAGATATAGATCAATATGTTCCTAATCAATAACATGGTTAGGATTTTGATGATACTTATTTAATTGGGATACATGAAGTAAATTATGAATAGAACTAAAACATGGAGGTAAATCCAACTGATAATCCCTATTACAAACCCATTCAACTATTCCAAAATTCCCAATCTACTAAGGTAAAAACTTGACATACATTATAAAATGATGATTCCCTAGACTTATATATTTTCTTAATAAATCATTATCACCCACCAAAAATAATAAATGTTGTTGAAATGATCATCATAATATCTTTGAAGATTGTGATCTATATCATTTCTCTTTATAATCATTTAAATTTTATTTACTATGTTGTGTTCTAGGCTAGGTCTTAGAATTGAAGTCTCACATATTTTCCCCCAATAATGGTGATAACAACATGTACCACCATACAATTCTTTTAAAGGAGGAATATGCCTCAATGATTGGTTACTTTTATTGCATGATAACTCTTATAGTGGCATATGATCCTCCCATAAGTAACTAAAATCCACCACACATGCTCAAATCATGTCTTCAAATGTTTCGATTTTCAATTCATATTTTCCATCCATTTAAGGGTGATATACTTTACTAATGGTCAATTGGGATCCAAGGTATTACTACAAGGAATTATATTACAGAAACAATAAACTAGAGTACCAGTCTGCAACCTTTGAAATTGGGACTTCAAAAATGATAATAAATTCATTAATATCGAGTATGGACCAATCTTCCACTATATAAGATTCAAAAAATGGGATGAAGTGAGAAGTTCTTGTGAGTTGATATAAAATTAACCATATATAATCTTGTTTTTGAACCATTATTGGTAGACCAATCAAAAAATATCAATAGCTATTTTAACCTATTTCTACATGTGAATCAGTAAAGAGTGTATCTTACACACCGGTCTTTGGTTTTTAACTTTGACTAGATGATTAGTTAGGTAACTTAAGAAAAAATCTACCACTTTCATCTTCAATCCAGATCATTAAATACATTCTCTCAAATATTTAAACATGTTATAAATTTCATGATGGATAAACCATTTTGAATGGTGGTTGGTAGAGAGTAGCATGTCCAAATTTGTTTGAGGTACCATAATACGATCTCTAAAACACAAAATTAATCTCTCATCTAGGTTCCATCCCTCAATAGTCTCCCTTCCATTGAGTTTTAACACCATGGTTAATCATTCCAAATTTGATCAATGAATATCTCTTTATTTATCAACCAAATCATGGATAAGAGAAACAAAAAATAAAACAACTACATTAACTTGATCTATACACTCCTAATGTACATCAAATATGTCTGAAAATAGATTCCATTATATCTAAATCCTCTTCAGCCAACTAATTGTATGATTTATTTTTTAATGAATCTTCTATATAATTCCTTTTATCCTATATATACAATAATTCATATTCAAACATCATCAAATATTCTATCTCGACCCAACCCATATCATGATGCATAATAATTGACCACATACTATTTTTTTGACTATGGAAACATAAAGAGGGTTTCTATTTTTAGCCAAACCTTATTCCCTGGGAATTATTTCCAACTATCTTCTATAACATATAGTTATGTTATTTCTTTTATTTATCATTTATATTTTCATTTTTTAATTTTTTGGTTGAATTTTCATCATTCTTAGGAAGAAGAGCATTTACAGAATGAAATAACCTAATGTTTGGGGATGATTGTTTGTTATAATTAATGGAGTTTGGGTATAAATGTCAAAATGGATAAAGATGATTCCCTTTGGGGTCTAGGTTGACCTCAAATATTTCTCTAAATGTTTTTTAGAATGTAACTACTATGAATTTTCAAGTTGTGAACTAGTTACATGATGTGAAATCTTTATTAGGTTGATTCCCTGAACTAGTTAAAAGCATAAAAAGTTTCCGCACCAAAAAAATTGGTTCATGTTGTGAAATATTGATTGCTTTTTTAGTCAAGGGGCTGTATTTTTGGAATATATTACTTTATTAGATTTCATGTCTTGAATCTGATATTAATGAAAAAAAATAAAAGTAGCCTATATGTTTTTATGTGATACATGTCTGATTATTTTTCATCTGACTATAGGATCCTCTCCCGAAACTGAGGAGATATCCTAAGATACCATGGGAATCTTCTCACCTTTTGGATAATTTTTTAGTGACTGATAGTCATTATAGTTGTGTAATATCTCAATGGGTAAGTTAAACTCTAGTTCCATCATTTCCATTGGTCAAAATAGAAATGTAACACTATATTTCTAGATCCTTCAATCTTGTGGTGTTGATTATTCTTGAGAATCTCTAGATCCATTATTTGATCATCCTTTAGAGGAATACCATTATGTTGGATATGTTATGGAATTTGAGTTTATTGAGGTACATGATGTTTTATCTTATCCTTTATCAATTTTCATTTTTAATTGATTCTAATATTTAAGGATTGATTCTAGGGCCTCTGTTATAGTCATTGTGTTCTTATGTTTTAGTTGATCTTGTTATAGTCATCTATGAACCATGTTTGAGGCAAGTGGTTCAGTATCTATCTGATGTTCAATGAAATGTATTTATATGGTTTTATATAATAGTTTTTAAATGAATTGGAATGATTGGATTGCTTTGGGGAAATGATTTTTTAAGAAAATGTGGGTTTCCCCTTATTTTGGGGAAATAAAAGTGTATTTTCAAAGCATTGTGAAATATATTTATGATTATTTTTTGAATATAAGGTTATGATGAATTGGTTTGGAAAACATATCACATGGGAATAATTGTTTAATTTGGTGGAAGGTGTTCTAATAGGCCTCTTCTATTGATAAAGTCAGGGTGTTCAATCATGGAGAGTTTCTATATTTCATAATCCTATCGTTCTTGGGACTTATTAGATCTGCAAGAGCCTCACTTGATCGGGAGTTCCTATAATATCTAGACTAAATTCTTATATCTTGGGACTTGATGTGTGAAATTATCTATGTATCAGTATGAGTGTTTTTCAAGCCTAACCTATAGTGATCCTTAGTGTGATTTCACATATTCTTTTTAGTTATACTTCTTGGCTTTAATTACCTACCTTATATATGTGATATTATTTGGAGTTGTTTTACCTTGAATTTTTGGAACTATGGAAAATGTGGTTATATTTTACCATGATTTTCATGTAAAACTTCTTAATTGATTATCATTCCTTCTTTTCTTTAATGTTGATAATTTTTGGATTTTTGTACAAATGAATGATATAGAAAACCTGGGTGGGATTTTAATGATCATATTTAGATCACACCCTAGTCACCCCTTCAGTGGTGCTTAACCAATTTATGTATTTTGATACAGGGAAAGGAAAGGTTCCATAGTGAGGAGGTGTTGTTTTTTTAGCTATGGTTGGGCATCTGGTGGTGATATTTTGGATGTTTTTCTATTCTTTCACATAAAGTATAAAATTTAATTTTATTTATCTTTTGATGTTGGACTTTTACTTTAGATATTTCCTAGATACTTTTGACTTCTATCACTTTTATTGTTTCCTTTAATATCTGAAATATATTTATTTTCATACTCTCATATTATTTATTCATGTCATGTATATATATATATATATTTCCCATTTCATTCTTCATGTTGGGAAATGTCATTACCTATGTTTATTGTTGATGCCCCGACACAAGTCTCCAATGGGTTGGGATCTATAATTCCATTTGTTTATGTGATGTTTCAGGTTGGGTATTGGTTTTTGAGGGTATCCAGGCTAGGTTATTTATAGTTTGGTATCGTGGGATTTTTTACCCTATTTTGGGAAGTTGGTAGACTAGAGATAAATTGTCAAGAATTAAAAGGTAGGTTGCAGTGAGTTTCTATCCATCTATTACCATGAAGAGACTCAAGTTACATTGAGGTTTTGGGGTGTGTGTATCCTTTTCGGAGTTATTTACCTTAATCTCACTTTTTTCTAATGGATTTCTTTTTTGAATAGGGATTATCCTGTTTGATGATCAATTATTCTATTTCGGTGTGTACCAGTATACCTAAGAGATGCCTTCTATGGATTCCTTATGAGGATGAAGTGAATGCTCCTCAAGGGAATCAACCACTAGATAACAAAATTATCGAGGCTATCATATAGGATGTTTGTTCTATAGAAACAAATGTACAAAAAATCTATAATGCAGTTCTTGAGGTAAATCCTAGAGTTGGAGGAGAAAGGGATCGATCACGGGAGTTCCTAACTGAGAATTCCCCATCCTTTAAAGGCACAAATGATCTTAAAAAGGCTTAGAACTAGTAGGAAAAGTTTGGTTAGATCTTATAATTATTGGATAAACCAGATAATATCAATGTATAGTTCATGGAATTTATACTTGATGGTCATTGTAAGAGAACGTGGGGTTCCATGATATAGAAAGAGGAATCAATGGTCTTGGTTTGTATGGGTTCTTAGACCACATTATTTCATATATTTTTTTTCAAGAGTTACTGATGATGGAAAAACCATTGGAGTTCCTCTCTTTGTAGTAGGAAGATAATTCGGTGTTGGCGTACATGAATCAATTCTTTAAGATGATTCTTTTTTCTCTAGAGGTAGTACAAAATGGATAGTTATGGGATCATAAATACCTACAAGGGTTGTGACTGGATATCATATCACACGTATATATGATAAAACATTCAACCTATGTAGAGATAGTAGACAAGAAAATTATGGAATAGATGAATATTATAAGAATGGTTAGTCATTATTCCCTTTATCATTCACCTAGTAATAGATTCATTGTCTCACATGGGAGGAAGATGAAGTGGAATTTTCATCTTAGGAGTGAGGGGAACAGTTCTCAGTAATGATCGTCCTCTTCACCATTAGTTACACATAGTATTGTGCCTCTGAACTACTATCAGTGTGGAAAGGTTAGGAACCCCCAATATTCTTTTTCTACACCATAAAATATGTGTAAAAGTTTTGGACACTACGACCATCTATAATGTTTCTATCAAGCTATGTCTATGCAAGTTAGGGTAATGGATCGTTATCTCCAAATGATACTATGGTGAAATCCCATGCTACAATGTCTATAAGGATCTATCTATAGGCCTCAAGAGTGAAGCATATTCACTCAATATATGAGTTTCTAGTGGAGGTGTATGTGGGTCTAGTGACAGTGATAGGTACCAACTTTAATGTATCTTTAATAGTGATAACTTTATTTGATATAGGTTCCTACCACTCATATATATTACCTATTTTTTGATATTATTAAACATCCAACGAGACTCATATCCATTATTTTGGAGTAACTAAATATCTTGGAAATTGTAAATAGTTGGGGTTTTAGTGTCCTTATTCACCATCGATAATTGATCCAATGTTATTTTGGGATTTCCTCATTCTTGATCAAGATCTATTTGAAGACTTATTCAGGATGGATTGTATTATCACTCATTGTGCTAATTTTGATTATTATTATCAGTGTGTCTCATTTATTATATATGATGGGAGCTATCATGTGTTTTAAGGAGAGTGAGATTCTAGGTCTAGTAATGCAAGACCTTACTCCCAAGCGCTTATGATAATTTATCAACTATTTCAGTTAAGGCTGATGAAATTTATTTTTTGGATATCCTTCCCTTTGATGCCAGGTATTTTTGAGATGATTTCTTAAATAATTTATTCGGACTTCCTATAGAGAGGGATTTATGGTTTATAGCTGATATAGAACCAAATAAAATTTTTATCTCAATACCCTATATTCATAAGGAACCATTAGAAGTAAAAAATCATAATATTTAGTTGGACGATTTGATTTAAATGCGTTTCTTTCTCTTTAGTGTATCAGGTAGTCCTTTTGATCTTTTACAAGAACACACAAGGTTCACTCTAATTTTCTATGGACTATAAAAAGTTTAACTAGGTAATAGATATGATAAGTATCCATTTCTTTTTGTGGATGATTTTTTTACTAATGAACAGGAAATTGTGGTTTTTGAAGATTGATATCTGGTCGAGTTACCAATATCTTAGATTTTAGTATTCTGATATACCAAATTTGGCTTTCAGGAGAGAGAGTTTCCATTAAAAATATCATAATATTCCTTTTGATTAGACTAATGATATTTATTTTTTATGGATTTTACGAATTAGATATTCCATGAGTACCTTAGCACTTTTTTGTTAGTGTTTGTGAATTATATCATGGTTTTTTCCTGATCCGAGTAAGATAAATAGAGTGTTTTGTTCTATAAATCATGAGGTGTCACCATTTGTATGGAATGTTTTTGAAACAAAATTTATGTATCCATGAAGTGAATTTCATGGGTCTCACGGTTATTTAGCATGGATTATCAAGTTTTCCTTATAAGGTTATGGTTTTCTTAACATGGGAAGATCTATAGAACAAATTAGATATTTTGATCATCCATGGTATTTTTGGGTACTATTGATTGTTCTTCAAGGATTTTCTTGAAGTTGGCTTCAACTTATGTAATGAACCAAAAATTTATTTATAAAAGTTCCTCTTGATCTAATTAAATGTATTATTATGTAAAATGGTTATATAAGACATATTAACTTCCTTGGTTTTTTGATTTTGTATTTTAAAATACCATTAGGAATTTCTAGCATTGCTAATATAGTTGTTGAAGAGTGATCACATGATTAGTATAAATATGGGACTTTAACAAATCAAATTTACTTAGAAAAAGGAAGCGCTGGCCTCATAAAGTTGAATTTCTCCATACAAATCCCATTTGTCAATGCTTGGAAATGAGGCAGCGTCACTGGGATTTGCTCTGTACCAATCCCAAGCCAAGATTCAACACGTTAAGCTTGAATATAACTGCCTATGGGAGAAGTAGAAGTTAATAGAGATTACTACCCAAGTGATGTTATCCGAGCCACCCCAAGAGTCTGTCACCATCAGACACCTTACCCTTAGGTCTTATTCAGGTTTTATAAGGGGTTATGTAACAATACCCAAGCACTATTATTATGTGCATTGTTTTTGTATAATGAATATACATTAATTTTATTGTTGTTACGTTGTAAATGGTTTTTAAATCACAAATAGTATTTATATTTAATATTAAGTTAAGAAATATATTTTGATGAATTAATGGGTTTTTTAATTAAACAATATTTTAAAAAAATATTATTACTAAATTATTATTTTTTAAATATAAATGATTGTATTATTTTTTATGAATACAATTGAAATGTTTAAGGTTTAAAAACTGTTTTTTTCAAAACCCATGAATTTTCGATAAATGTAGGTTTTATTTTAAAAGTGAAAATTCACAAATTTAGTAAATTATTTATATAAAATAAATTTTTTTCTGGGATTCATGTCAAAAAAATTATCTAATGGTGAATTTTTCATAATTTTCTTAGACATTCGAATTTTTGGTTAAAAATTAAATACCGTTTAAATATATAATGTGTTTTATGACATCATATTGATCCAATAGTGATGTAATAAAATAATATAAAAGGGATTCTAGGCCAATAAGTTTTTTACCTTTAAAATAATGTTATTTTATATTTTTTTGATTAATTTAATGGTGCCTTAGTGGACCCTCCAAGACCTATAAAATATTTTAGATTTTTAAAATGATTTCTTTGAGAGTGTGACTCACCTCCACATAATAAAGCCTAATATTTTAGTAATTTCTGACATTATAATTATAAAAAAATGTTTTCTACTCCACTTTGTGAAAAAAATGGGCAAAAACGATGGGATAGTTTGTGGTTTTGATTATTTTAATGTGTAGTGTCTAAAACCTAAATAATAAAGAATTCCCTCTCATTCCCTATATAGTCCCACTCAATCTCCCATTCCCCTTCACTCAAATAATTTTGAGCCTGACTAAACTCTTCCCACCTCTCTCTAGAATCCTCCCAAAGCACCAAAGATCCCATGAATCCTCTCTTAAGCCTCTTTCAAGACTTTGGGATAACACTTCCAAGTAAGGGATTTCTTCCTTTCTCATTTTTGTCCAAATTTATTTACGTTGTTATACCATTTTATTTTTTGTTAAAAATGTTGTAGTATGATTTCAAAACTCACCCATACTTCCCTAATTTTGTTTTAATTATTAAAGACCTACTTATCTCTCATTAATTCCTCCCATGTACACCTTTTACCATTATGAAATTCCATAAGAAATTTCTCTCTTCTCATTTACATTCAAGAAATTATTTTATATTAGGAATAGAAATTCCATTAAATATGTTGGAAAATTATGTTCCATGACCCCCTTACATTCCATTTCATGTATAAATTTTGAAATACCCCTTCCTCTCTCATCAACCCATTTTAATAATTCTATTTGATGTTATTATGATACAGAAGCTACACCAAAATTTCCCATGCCAAAATCATCATGTAAGTGAATACCATACCCATTTATCTATCAAGGGTATTCACCTTTATGCACATGTAATTTTTGATTGAGGACATAAATTTATGTATTATACGTCTCTTATTCATGGAATAAATTGTCATGTTTAAATAATCCATGTTGTATGATCCATGTGGCACACTTATGCAAGAAAAGAATTATTTATAAAGGGTTCACTCTAATAGCACTCCAATGCATTGGGTAAAGATTAGTATCATGATACATCAAGTGCAATGATGGTTTACTCATGACAATTCAAGTGAAATGAAGGTTTAATCATGCTAATTCATGTGCAATAAGGGTTTACACATTTTACATGTGTAATTATCTTTGGATCATGCTAATATCATGTCAAATGTTTTTGCCACATTTCCATGTTATAATAATCATGATATATCATGCTTTTATGTTCAGGTTTATATTGTGGTCTATTGATACACCTATTGAATAATATGTACTACATTATTCTTGTTATTCCTTGTTTACTCCCTTACTAGGATTTATAACTGACCCTTTTCGTAAGCATGTCCTCATGTTATCCCATACAATGCTATGTATGAAGGAATATTGTTGTCATGTAAAATTTGTTTTCAATAAATATTTTGTGTTTTATATTATAATTTTTTATGTAATGTTCCTAATTTAACAATAAAATAGACCTCTCGATCCTCAAAGTTTTCTTATGTGCATGTTTATGTAATAAATCATTTTTATGTTTGTAATAAAGATCAGGGTTGTTATAACTTTTACTGAACTTAATAGGGAAGGGGTGAAAATTATATGGGATGAAAGGGTCTAGTGTTCTTTTGAAAATATAAAAAAACTTATAACATTAGATCCTATTCTAATATTACCAAATATAGATAAGTGGTAAGTGTTTTTTTTATGATCATGTTTCTAGTCTAGGTTTCATGCTTATATGGGATGATCAAGTGATGGATTATGGATCTCATCATCTTCGATCATATGAAAATATTTACCCAACTCATGATTTAGTGGATTACTCAATTATCCATTAAAATAAATATAAGAATCACTATATTTTATAGAGAGATTCATAGTCTTTTCCAGACATAAGATTTTGAGCTATATATTTTCACATAAAGACTTGATTCTAAGACAAAGGCTGCTGGTGGAATACAATCAGATGCTTGACATCACTATCACCTATACCTTCAGGAAGGGGAATGACATTTCAGATGATCTCATAATGAAATTACTGTCACAGATTGTTTTAGAACCAAATAAGTCATGGAACCTTATGGGGATCTTCACTTAGTTTCTCCTAGATTCTCAGAAAAATGTTTCATGTATGGTTCTAACTAGTGTTCAGTTATAATCATATATCATTGAGTCTATTCTGCATGATCAGTAGTAGGAAGAATAATTTCAGTGAATTTGAGAAACCATATATGGTGGGGATAATATTTCTATTTGGTCTCTTCCTTCTGATGAAATTCTCTATTTTGGGGATCACTTTTTCATCCTACCATATGTGTGGAGCTCAGCTTTGTTTGAATGCAATAGTTATTCATGATATTTTTTCCAAGAACTACGAATATGTATTGCGGCATGAGAAAAATATTATTGTGGCCTTATATAAAGATAGAAATTGAAAATTAGATGTCTTATTATTATAACTTTCAACATTTAAAGGAAAATAATTTGAAACATTATTGATCACTCCAGCCTTGTCCAATGTTAGTTTGGAAATGGGATGAAGATTCAATGGAATTTTTAGTTAGACTACAACATAATACGCAAGGGAGGAATAATATATGGTTGGTGATTAATTGATTGAAATATTCCCCTCACATTATTCATATCATGGACACCACTAAAGTTAATGACTTGAGAAATATGTAAGTACATGTGTTTGTGAGATTACATTGGTTATCCTATGACATTATTTTAAATAGGGATCTTATGTTTACCTCATCATACCAGAAGAGTCTCTAAGTGGAAATGGGAAGCCATGTCATGTTGAGTATAGCTTACCATCCATTGAAAGATATCCAAATAGGGTGTTCTATTCATATTTTGTAGGATATAATCCATGAATTTGTTTTGGATTTTGGTGGATCATGGGATAACCATTTGGTATTGGTCATGTTTTTTTTAAAAACAATATCAGTTTTCAAAACAAAAAAGATACATTCATGTATTATATGGTTTCCCATGCAGGTTACATGTTAGTTTGGTTGAAGTGGGAGTTTCCTATTCGGTAGGACCATGTTTAATTTAGGTGACATCATCAAGGATTAATAATATACATCAAAATTTGGTAACATATTAGATTTTGAATAAATCATATGTGGATCATCAATGTCATTCTTTTTGGTTTTCCATTGGTGTATGGGTTTACTTAATAGTTTCTCCATGGTTGGGTCACTATTTTTTTGTAAATTAGGGAACGTTGGCTTCAAGATATGTTGGACCATTTAAGGTAATTGAGTGGATTAGGAATGTTTATTACCAGTTTACATTTTCATTTCAATAAATGGGTATTCATGGTGTTTTACAAATATATCAACTCAAGATGTATCATCCTGATACATATCATGTTATGAGTTTGGAAGAAATAAAGCTAGAACCATATGTTTCAATTGTAGAGAAACTATAAGATATCATTTAATCTAAGGTGTAAGTATTGGATTTGAAGATAATTTCATTTGGTAGAGTATTATGAATAAATGGATCAAATTATCATGAGACTAGGGAGAAAGACTCATCGATGATGGAAAAACTTTATAACCTCTTTATGGACACCAGTCATCCGCATGACTTCCTGGAGATAGAAAGTATTAAGGTGGGGAGTTTGCAACATCATGTTACCTTATTTTAGGTATTCCTTAACTCTATTTATATTTTTCTATTTTTTTGTGCAATGTGGGACTTCCATGGAGGGATAAATTTTTTTTTTGGAAAATAAAATTAATTAAAAGGATATATGTTTCAGGGAATTAATTTATTCAAGGTATAAATGTGAAAAAGTATTAAGAGGATGTCATTTGGGTCAATATTTTACAAGGGTACTTTTCTAAATGTTTCATTAGAATATGCCTATAGGTAATTTTCATGTCATGAAATAGTTGCATGGTGTAAAACATTCACCGAGATGATTCCATGAACTTTTTTAGAGAAATACATTTTTAGACATCATGAAACTAGTTCACATAATGAAAATTATGATCATATTTTATAATTATGGAAATTTTTTTTATTGTATATTACTGCTATGTATTTCATGTCATTAACCCAGGATTCAAGTCATGAAATATATAATGTGTATATGCTTTTTACAGAATACAGATATAGTTATTTTTCATTCAACTATCAGACCCTCTCTTGAAACCGAGGATAAATCCTCAATTATTTTGGGGATATACAATCCTTAAAGATTATTTCATTCAGTGAATGATCATTTATGTGGTTTTCCTATGTCTCTAGAGTTATGTAATATTTCTACATCTTTATTTCTATGAGTCGTAGTTTCATATTTTCAATATATTTTCAGATCTGTTTGTCTTATGGTATTGATTATTCTTGATATTTTATAGATCCTTTATGATATATTCATGTGGAGGTTGACTTGATTGTTGGTTGTGGTGTGGTGAGCAAGTTTCTTGAGATATGTGTTGTTTTATCTTCTCTATTTTCTTTTTTTTCTTATTGAATTAATAATAATTTGTAAGGATTGATTATAGGGACTCTATTGTTTCCTTTGAGTACTTTCATGTTGGCGAATCCCATTGTGGGCATGTGTAATGCAAGTTTTAGGTTGGTGGTTCTCTCTTTTGAATATTTTGGATGACTTATATTTTAATAGATTTATGAGTTGTTTTATAAATAAATTGGCATAATTGAGTTGTGTGTGTGGAAATGGGTTTTGAGAAAAGGTAGATTTCCACTTATTTTGGGAAAAGAAAAAGTATATTTTTAAAGAATAATGATATTGATTTAAGATATTATTTGCAAATCAGGATTTTGATGAATTAGTTTTGAAAAGAATGCACATGGGATGAATTAGTTACTTAGGTTGAAATTGTGGTAATTATACTCATCTGTTGAAACTATTAGAGGGTAACTCATTGGATGTTCCCCTTCTCCCAAGAATAGCTATTATAGGGAGTTGTTAGGCATTTTTGGTGGTTCACTTATTGGGTTGTTCCTCTTCTCTAAATATTTAGTGCATATATCTAGAGACTTGGTGTGTGAGTTTTTATATGTCTTGGTTTGAGAGTTCTAGATATTCTGACCTATAGTGATCCTTGGAGTGATTTTACCAATGATATTGGGTTATACTATATAGAATTGATCACCTACATTATATATGTGATATTATTTGAAATTGTTTTACCAAGATTACTTAGAACTATTGAAAAAGGGGGAAAATTTTACCATGATTTTGACATAGAAATTATTTACCTGATTATCCTTAATATTTGTAGTTAAAGATGAGAATGTTTGGATTGTTATACAAATACTTGATATGAAACACTTGGGTGGGATCCTACTGATCATATTTATCTCACACATTTCACACCCCTACGGTGGGGAATATACATTTTTATGTCTTTTGATAAATGGAAATTCAAGGAACCACAGTGAGGTAATGAAGTTTCCATCAGCTGTGTTGAGGTAGCTAGTGGTGAGATCATTGGATCTTCCTTATTTTATCATGTGTATTATCTATTTTGGTTTTAGTTTTCATTTTTTTATGAAACTTATCATGAATATTATCTAGCTACATCTAAGTTGTATCATTTCTAATCTTTATGTTTTTTCTATAACATATATTTATTATTTTATGCCTTTTCTATTTTTTCTATTATGTATATATATGTGTGTTTCATGTTTTGTGATTCATTTTGGTTTAAATCCTTCCCTCTTATTATTTTTGATGCCTGGGTGCTAGTCACCATCCTACCTAGATCAGGAACACTCTTTGAGAATGTGACAGTTAGGGTCCAGTACTTGTTTGTGAGGGTATCTGGGTCGTTTTTTCATATTTTGGCATCAAAAGAGGTTATTATGTGTTTTGGGAAGTTTATAGATATGAGATATGATTTTATGGAATTTATAAGTAGGTTATAGAGATTTAATAGGAATAACATTCTGTGATGATACTGATGTTACCAAGGGATGTTTTCATGTGTTTCTCCAGTTTTGAGTTCTCGATATTAACATTATATTTTTACTATATTTTTATAATAACCCAGTCTTAATTTACAAAGACATTACATCATTTTTTCAGAATTTGTAATACATTACAAAATAGATTCCTAATGACCGTATTAGTTTACACTACTGGAAATATGATCTATACCAACGGTTTTGGGAAAACCATTGGTATAGTTCATTAATTTGGACCTATACCAATGTCTTGGCCAAAACCGTTGTTATAGGTCCCAAAATCAAAGAATATTATTACATAAGACATTAAATAAATCAATATTTAAAATACTTATTATAATAAATATATATATTTATGAAATTATGTTCAAAAAAGTAAGTTAGGTTAGTGGTTAAGACATTCAATCACAAATGGGAGGTGCTGGGATCAAAACCAACTGGATGATTTTTTTGAATTACATATATCAACGGTTTATGGAACTGTTGGCATAGATTTTCATATTACCTATACCAATGGTTCCCCCAAAACTATTGGTATAGACATATCCTCATGACTTACATGGAAACAGTTATCCAAAACATTGGTATAACGTATACCAATGGTTTGGAGGCCTATACCAACGGTTCCAAACCGTTGGTATATGGTATTTTTCTAGTAGTGTTAGTGTCTTTGGAAACATGTAATCATAAATATTAGTGCATAATTAGCAACATTATATCCGACTAGGTTATTTTTGACTCAAACCCTTCTTAGACATGTCAAACATAATAGAAATATTCCTAAATGGGGGAAGTAAAAATAAAAATGTGTGAGATCAGAAGTTCAGTAAGGGTAAATAATGGGGATATGTACACATAAACATGAGAATAGGGGTTTAAGAATAGGCTCATAACATTAGGATATTATACCATACATATCATCATATCAAAAAAATGAATCATGGAATAAATCAAATATGTTCATAAGACTTGAATCATAAGGAAATAAATAACATAAGCCATGAAATAATATCCTAGTAATAATTCATGGGATTCTCTCGTACATAAACATTTGATATCATTCCATATAAGTTAAGATGAATTTCTAGAACATATTAGGGAACCTTATGGGAACTACACATACTGAGTGGGAAACACCACCATCCCTAATCGATGTAGTTTACATGTATGGGATTAGGTTTTCCAATATTCCTATAGTGGATCAAGTTTCCCTATCTTTTAGCTTCATGGTGACTATACCAGCTGGTCGATACACATCACCATCCCCTGTCACAGTCTTTTCCTTGTAAGGGATAGAGTTTCACTATCTTACTATAGTGGATCAATAACATTGACTTTATTGAAATCATGATATCACGATATATAAATCTTTACCCAATGCATTTTAGGGATATATAGGTCAGAACCATCTCATAATAACATTATTCATACATGTTCCACGAGATAATAAGACATTCTTCATAGTATGACCTGTAAAAAGAGATGGGTTTTATAAACATCCGGTCATAATCGCTTGAAATGAAATGAGCATCATTTAAATTTCTTCACCTCACAACCTATGGAAAAGATATAGTATTCATAATTATTTCATAAAAACATAAACCGTGAAGATAAATGGGTTTAAAAATCATATAACTCGTGGAAGAGAGACACATGTCATAAGCATCATTACTTCAAAACATAAACCACTCAAGAAATAATATAGGTAGATCATTTGGATTATTTCATAGAAGGGCATGAGTAACATCAACTAATGTTATATTATATGTAAAAATAATATGGAAGGATATTTTTAAAACATTTATTGAGGAAAAAAATCATTTCTTCTTTGAAAAAATATCTTTAAAATATAAAACCGTTTGAAAAACATTTTATTTAAAATAAATATAAATAATTATAAATAAATATTTGAAATCATTTTTGATACATTTTTCTTTGTCAAAATATAAAGAGATATTGAAACATTTTCATTACAAGTTTCCTTGAAAACAAAAAAAGGTGATTAAAATTATTTTTAAAACCATTTTCCTTAAAAACATGTAAATGGGTCATGAAAATGTTCTGAAAGCCATTTTCCATGAAAACATATCAAATAACCATATAAACCTTTTCAAAAACAATTCTTTTGAACAATTACATGAAAAATTATAAATAAATATTGAAATTTTTTAGAAAACACTTCATTTGAAATTACTTTTAAGATCATACACATAAAAATTATCCTTTTAAACATGGAACAGAAGGTTCATTGAAATGGCAATGAGTAAATACGTACATGCCGTACAAGGTAAAAAGTACATTACTTTTTCATGGTGAAAAGGTTAGAAAAATTAATTGTTCCAAAAGTGAAAATAATATTCCCTTGAAAAAATTGATGAAAGAAAGAATGTTTAAAAATTTATTTTAAATATTATAGGTTAATATTAGAGTATTCTTGGAAACCCTTTTTAGAAATCATGGTTTTTAAGAGACACAAATTTCTAACCGAAGAGAGGGTAAAGTCTGGATTTATTAGAAGAAATTTATTACCTATATTATGTACCAAATAATGGAAAAAAATATTCCATTACATGGATATAACATTCATATACAAAGGGTACGAAAATCCATGAGAGTTCTTGAGAGATGAATCACAAGATTTTGTCAAAGGAACCATAAACATAAACAATCTTGAAAAGCACTGAGATTGTTTTAATAAAATGTTAACACTTGGTAAAATTAAACCATACTACCTATTTAGGAAAATGGAAATAAAAATATCATTAAAATAATGATATTCATGATATATAATTTCAAATAATGTTTGTATACCTCATGAAAAAATATAGGTTCATCATATGGCATACATCTCAAAGAATCCAAATTGAGAAAAAAAACACATTACTAATTTGGTAACCTATGAAGCATAAAACCCATGAAACGAAAGGTAATAAAATGGATATGTAAATATCTATAATTTTAAGTATAATAATATTAGATAATATCCATGGGCATTATACACACCACATAAAAATAATGGGTGGTTAATCAAGAATGTATCTCATGAAAATAAAAAGTAAGATGAAATTCCATTACCTTGTGTCTTGAATATCATCATACTCATTCAAACCTCATGTATAATAAATTTATGCTCGTTATAGATCTTATATAGAACCATATTATTATATTTAATACCATATAATTTTTATTCTGATTTTATATTGCCTTCTTGTTAACAATTCAATGTTAAGGTTATGTTTTGGGTATTATTCCCTTTGTTTTTCCCTTGTGTCTTAATTTGTTATATTTTTTATCCTCATACTTATATCATGATTTTCATAATTTAAACCATGATATAAATATAATTAATATTTATTATATTTTTATTATAATAATATATAAAATATAGAATTATGAAATAAGATACACCATTCATGGAGACTGTAGGTCATATGTACACATGAACGTTGCTTCCATTTTATTGACGTATTGAAAGAAATAATGTAAATGAGATATATGTATATGAATATATATATAATATCATTATATTATAATTATGTTTTAATATATATCATATAGATTGACTAAAAATATCCTTTATAAATTCTATTTATTATGTGAATGAATCACATCGCTTGGAGGGGGCGGTAGTCCACACTTCCTCAAACAAAATTATCATATTTACACAAGATTGAAATAATACGGGTATATTATGAATAATAAATAATTAATAATAAATAAAATATAAATATTATTTATAAAATATATAAATATATTTTCCATAATAGTTTTCACCATGAGAGGTTGTAAAGGAAAGATGAAAAATCATTGTTTCGGGAGGCGGTAGTTCACCATACACGTAAACAATATGTTTTTACCCATTATATGGAAGTGTGTGTCAGTTTAGGTAAAAAAACATCAGATAAAAACACAATAGTATATTTAGGATACTATTTTTCTTATACAATCATGTAATAAAAAGTGTTTAGGGAGTGGAGAATGGAAATAAAAGAAAGGAGCTTGGGTGAGGGTGTCACCACTTCATCGGGTAACTCACTTTGGTTTGCATGAAAAGGATTCCTTGAAAGGGTTTATACCTAAAGGGAGGACTCAAGGAAGAGTTTAGGGATTTTGGGAAGTAAATTGGGTAGATATAGGATGAAATGAAGTGGTTTGAGACGTGTGAGGAATTGGGATATGTGGTGGCCTTTTATAGTGAAGGGAAGGGATACAATTGATATTTTTGAAAACATGTTTGGTGTACCAATGTTTTTACCTAAAAAAAGTCATATAAAACAAAAAATTAATAAATAATTGGAGGTTTCTTTTCAAAATGTGTCTATAAAATGGGTGTTGGACAAGTGGATATGTCATTTGTCCCCTTAAGTTTAAGGTTTATTCTGTTAAGCTTAATTTTACCTTAATAACTATAATTAATTTTAACTACATTGACTAATATTTTTGATGAGAAATTATGTTGATACAATTAGAAATTAGAAATTATTATTATTAGAAATATGGAATCCATTTATTGAAATTCCAATCAAATAAGTGTCAGAAATTAATTTAAAATTAACCCCACAGACAGGACAACACATCAAGCTTTTAAAGTAAAAAAACATCCAAAAGATTGATATGGTTTTATAACAAATTTCAACATGAAATTGATAAAAATTACAAAAACCTGAATTAATTGATACAAATAATATGTAATTATAATTTTATAATAATTTAAAATATAATTAAATATTATAAATAAAATAGATGAAAAATCAGTTTTGAATTAAAATTCAATATTTTTAATCATTCATTAAAATATGAAACCCTCTAGAAAAATAGAAAATATTTACTCTAACATAATATTTTTTTATATTTAAAAGTGAAAATTTAATTTTAAATAATAAATCTATAAAAGTTGTAAAAATTTGATTAAAATGGGGTTTCCTTTAAAAGGTCATAAAACTTCTTTTATTAAATATACTTTTAAGAATTAAATTTGGTTTGTTTATATCTTATGTGTATCAAATATATTGAATGAATATCAAAAATATTTTATAGAATGTATAATAGATATATTACATTAATATCACTCACTAATTCTAATTAATTTATCTTTTTAATGGAAAAAACCTTTAGGTCCTAAAAACAAAAATATATCCTTTATATTCTATTGGTTCTTATAGTTTCATTTCTAATTAATTGGTAACCTATCATTTCATCTTATATTTATGTAAACTATATATTTTTCAAAGTTAGTTATTAAAAATAATTTAATGAACAGTTTATGTTAAATATTATATATTTATTTGGTAAAATTCAGTCTTGCGTGTTACACAATCCATTAAGGAAAGTCATTGTTGTGTGTAATGCAAGATAATATTAGTGTGCCTTGTAGAGAAAGCTAAAATTTATGTTGATTGTAGTTCACGATTAACATGTTTTTATTTATATGACAATAAAAATATAGTTATTTAATATAAAATTTACTATTTTTAGTGTATCATGAAATGTAAAATATCAAAAAGATTAAATTAATTTGAAAAAAATATTTCGTACAATATCTATAAATTATAGTTTTTATGGTATGAGTTGAGATTATCCAGTTGGATAATATTTTCTAATGATATATGTATAACAGTATGCCTCCAAGAAATCTTCCACATGTTCAATAAGATATTAAAATAGACGATCCTTAAGGGAATATATCTGTAGATCAGAATCATATTGAGGCTTTCGTACGAGGAGTTTGTGTTGCAGAAAAAATTGCACCGCAAGTACATAAAAATGTTTTAATGTATAATAAGAAGATATAGGATAAAGGGATTGATCAAAATAGTTCCTAGGTGATAATCCATCATCCATTTAGGGTATGAATGAATCAAAAGAGGTGTTAGATTGGTGGGACAAGATCAATCAAATATTCAAATTCCTTGATACAACTGATAATATCAATATAAATAAAAAATTCAGAATTGAGGGTCCCGAAATGAGAAGGTGTGATTTCATTTAATAAAAAGATAAACCTATGGTATTATATTTTAAGGGTTTTAAGAGTCATGTATTTCATGTTGTTATCTTGATTCACTGATGATGGTAAAGTCTATATAGTTCATCTCATTAAAATAGGGTTATAACTCATTATCATTGTATACCAATCTGTTCAAAAATATTGTTTGTTCTACTCAAGTGGTAGTAAATAATGGCTATATAAAGGCTTATAAATACCTATATGGTTTGAGATCAAATATCAGATCACATTTATTTATGTTAATGATTTATATTTGTGAGGATAGAGTAGATAGTGCAATGATGGGAGAGATGAATATTGAAGACAAGGTTATCTATTCTTCCTATTCTATTCTACCTAGTGGTAGATTTAGTGGCATGTAGTGGAGGAAGAGGAAGTGTGATGATCATCGTAGGAATGGTGGGGGTGGTTCCTAGTAGCAGGTCTCCTCTTCACCTTCAGTTACATACAGTAGCATGCCTCCGACCTTCATTGAGTGTTTAAATACTAGGAACACATTATGTTATTATTCTAAAACTATGAATATGTGAATAAGTTGTGGAATCTATGTCTATATAGAATATTTAAGTTAGGATATGTCTGCTTCTCTTTATGTTCAAGGATATTTACCTCTAAAGTCCACTACTATGTATTAAGATTCTTCAAAATATATAGCGTTACAACCAAATTCATTGGGAGTGAAGCATCTTCACGATGTGTGTAAGTTTATAGTGAATATGGATGCAGGTCTTATGATAGAGAGAGGATCCATATTTATTAGAACATTATTAGAAATGTATTTATTTGATACAAGTTTCTCCCACTCACTTATATATTTCAATTTTATATATATTCTTAGAAATCTAATAGAAATCATGTACTTTGTTATGGAGTTAGGGATACCTATTGTAAATAGGATAAATTAGGTGTTTTAGTGTGGTTATTATTCATTACCGACATTCAATGTATAGTTTTTCATGGATATCATTATTCTCAATTTTTATTTGTCTGACTATATTATCAGTATAGATTGTATTATCCCTCATAATTATGAAGTTGATTATTTTCATCAGTGTTTCTAATTTCATGCAGCATATAAGAGATCTTTGGTGTTTTAGGGAGGGTGGGATACAAGGTCTGGTTATGATACAACTTCCCTCCCATATCTCAAGATTTTTGATATCTATTTTTCTAGTTAAGAACTATGAAATTTATTTTATTGGTATCCTTGCATTAGTTGTGAGTGATTTTCTTGTGGTTTTCCTTTATGATATCTCTATTCCTCTACAAAAGAGAGTGGTAGAGTTTACTATTTATCTATTTATATATATGTTGATGATCTCAATATAATTTTATCATATAGAACCATCTATGTATAAATATTTCAATATTCTATTAGATGATCTGATAGAGAAAGGTTTTATTTTCCCTAGTGTCCCACCTTAGGCATCCCTTGTGATCTTTTCAATGAAGGTGTATGGTTTACTCAAATTGTGTGTGGAATATCAAAAGTTAAATTAGGTTGTGGTTAAGAATAAGTATAATCTAGATAATGTGAAATACATTATTGAATAGTTAAAGGGGGAAAATTTATTTGCAATGACCGATCATCATTCAGGTTATCATCCGATCATAGATCGATAATCAGATATACTTAAGATGGATAATAGGAGAAGGTACCGTCTTTAAGAATATATTATAATTCAATTTTCTCAATTTTATACTCTTAATGATTTTATGGATTTGATAAATCATATTTTCCATTAGTACCTCATCAATGTTTTGGTAGTGTTCATGGATGATATCTTGGTTTATGTAAGACCTGAGTGCTACAACGAGCACCATTTGAGTTAGGTTTTGGAAATATTGAGGAGTAAAAATTTGAATGAATGATTTTTAATTGAAAATTTAGGATCCAAGTAGTGGTGTTAATTTAGAACGTGGTTTCTGATAATAACTTATCATTTGATCCAAATAATTTTAAGGTTATATTTTTCTTGGGGAGATCCACAAAATGCCTTTGAGAATTAGATCATCTATGGAATTAATGGGTACTTAAATTGTGTTTTCAAGGATTTATTAAAGTCAGCATCAACATTAACTACTCTTATTATGAAAGGGTTGAATTTATAAGGGATGAAAATCAACAGTCTTCTTTGAATAAACTGAAATGAAATATGACATCATCTCTTATTCTGATATTACCTAATTCTGATAAGGGGTATATAGTTTTCTGGGATGCTTCTAGTGCTGGTTGGGGTTGCATGTTTATGGAGGATGATCATGTGGTGGATTAAAACCCTTTAAATATTCAACATCATATGAATATTTACCCCACTAAATAATTAGATATTTAAATCATTATGCATGCATGTAATTATTGGAGGAACTATCTTTTTTAGGGAGAGGTTTCGAATATTTTATGCAGATAAGGTTATGAGTGATATATTTTCTTATAATTAATTGAATCTTCGATAGGGGAAGTGTGTGGAATAAATTCATAATTTAGAATTCAATATCTCCTACACTTTAGGGAAGGGTAATGTCTTTTATATTCTTTTAGAAGGAAAGTACCATAATTAGATTTCTTCGAATCAAAGGAGGAGTGAAACCTTTTGGGGATCATTGATATGTATCACTTATATTCGTATGACGAAATTTTAGTTATGGTTATGACTAGTGTTCAATTACAATAATCCATACTTGAGTATAATTTGTAGGATAAGTATTATAATGAAAAATTCCTGATAATTTGTGAAACTATATATAATTGGGAGATTTTTTCTGGTTGGTCTATCCCTTTAGATGGTATTATCTATTTTTTGATCAATTTTCTTATCATCATTAGGTGATAAATATTGTTTTACTATCAATTTCTTCATGGGTAATTCATATATTAATTATTAAGATGTATTATGACATGATATATAAATTCCGGTAGTTGGTTATGAAGTGAGACATTATAGATTATGTGTCCCACTATTACACCTACCAATAGGTAAAGTTAGAGCATCTGGAACCTTATTGTTTTCTCTATCCTTTTCCTGTGCTTCTTTGAAAATTAGACTCAATTTCCATAGATTTTCTAATTTATTATCATAGACACCTTGAGGGAGTAGTGATATCTGGTTGGTGATTTATCAGTTGAAAAAGACTTCTCACTTCATACTGATCAGGGACCCAATAAATGTTGATAACCTAGGAAGGATATATACATGATATATTCTGAGATTATATGGGGTTTCCTCTTCTATTGTTTGGGATATAGATCTTGTATTTCAATCAAGTTTATGGAATATTATCTATGAGGTTATTGGATCTTAGTTCATTTTCAATACAATATTTCATCCATAGATAGATGTCCAGATATAGAATGATACTCATATACTGATGTATATGCACCGTTATTATGTTTTGGATTTTGGTGGATCATAATATAACCTTCGATAACTAGTTGAGATTTATTCTAACAATATTTATCAATCATTGATCAAAATTAATCACTTTGGGGATTTGTATGGTATACCTTGTAGGTGAACTCTTCATTGTGAAGAGGTGGGTGAATCCTCTTTAGTTGGATTGAGTCTCATTTATAAGACAATGATGAGGTTTAAGGATATACATCAGAATTTTTTTATAGATAAGAGTCATAAAAAACCATATTCTAATCATCAGCATCATCCAATGGAGTTTTATCTTGGTGTTCATTTTTTCTTAAACATTTTTCCTTGGTAGGTTCACTATAATATTATAAAAAGTAGAAAGTTGTATCTAAGATATATTAGTCAATTTTAGGTAACTAAGAGGCTTAGAATTGTTGACTATGGATAATAATTATTAGTTTATTTGATGGTTGTTAATGATTTTCAAACATATCACTGCTCAATAAGAACCATCCTAATACCTCTCAAATTCAATGTTTGGAATAAATCAAGTTGGATTAAGATGTTTTTGTTATAGAGAAACTATTAGAGATCTTTGAATCTCAGGTGAAATTCATATAGGGAAATTAGAATCCTTTGGTTAGAGTATTGTGGAAACCTTGATCATATTCTCAAAATACTTAGTATAATGAGTCATTTATGAGGGATTAGTGGCCTCGCCTTTTTCCAAATACCATTATTCCACATGGAATATTGGGAAGGAAAGTATTATGGTGGAGATTTTGTAACATCACAATACCTTCTTTTAGGTGTTTCTTATCTCCATTTTCATTTCATTATTTGTTTTATTGTGTCTTGGGACCTTTGGTGATGGAGATATTTTTTTTATAAAATGAAATAATGCTTGGGGATGTATTTTTTTGGAACTAATGGTGTCTGGGTATTAATCTGAAAAGGGATTAAGGGATGTACTTTGGGTTCTAGGTTGACCTGAGGGATTTTTATAAATGGTTTTTTGGAATATTCTAACTAGGAATTTTTACATCATAAACTAGTTACATGGTGTGATATATTCACTTGGATTATTTCGTGAATTGGATCAAAGCAATAAAAAATACATGACAAGAAACTACTTCACATTGTGAAAAGTTTTATAATTTTTTAACCAATACGACACCTTTTTCGATGTATATAACCCTCATGGATTTCAAACAGTAAACCCATGATTCTTGTTGTGAAATGTGAGTATATTCTAATTTTTAATGAATTACACATCTACTACTTTTTCATTTGAATACATTATCCTCTACCAAAACATAGGATCTCTCCCCAACAATTCTAGGTAAATATGCTATTTCTAGGTCATTTAAGTCGGTGATTGATATTTGTTATGGTTTCACTACATCTTTCCAGGTAAGTGATCTTTCTTCTTATTTATTTTCAATGGACATATTAGTACCATTGTAGTATGATTTTAGATTTCATGGTCTTATGGTGTTGATTCATCTTGATTCTTTCAGGATCTATTGTGTTGTCTTCCTCTAGAGGATGAACTTTGTGTTGGTTGTGGTGCAACGTGTATGTTTTTTGAGGTAAATGTTATCTTATCTTATCCAGTTATTTTTTTATTATTTAATTAATTATGATATTTATGGATAGATTATAGGGCCTCCTTTTTTGTCTACGTATTCTTCCATATTGGTGGATCCCATTATGGGCATGTGTGGCCTGAGTTTGAGGTTGGTGTTTTTTTCTCTAGCCTATGTTTGATGAACTGTATTTATATATTATTAGTAATTTTTTTAAAAATGAATTGTCATGATTGAGTTGTTTGTGAAAAAATTGTTTTCTGAGAAAAGGTGGTGTTTTCTTTATTTTGGTAAAAGAAATGGGTATTTTAAAAACCTTTTAAAAATAATTTAGAAAATGTTTTTGAAATAATTATTTTGATGAAGTTGTTTAGAAAATAAAATTTTTGTAATCCTTGGATACATAGGGGGAAGATTTGGTAATAAGCCTCATACATTGATAATATAAGGGGGTTCACTTAGTGGGTATTCCTTTGATCCCTAGGACCTTTTTTCTGGTGATATTTTAGATCAAAAGAGAGGTTAACTTTAATGGTTATTCATCTGATCTCATGTGTCGATGCATATATACAGATTACTTATAGAAATGATTTTAAATATCTTTATATAAGTTTTACAGCTATCCTAAAATGTAGGGATCCTTGGCATGATGTTACATATGCTTTTGAGTTATACTGATTGGATTTAATAACCGAGTTTATATATGTGGTGTTCATTGAAATTGCTTTAACTGGATTATTTTTAATTGTAAAAAAATAGGGAAATATTTTACCGTGCTTTTGATATAATAAATGTTTCACTAATTATCATGACTTGTTTTCTATAATGACAATCTTGTTCAGATTGTTTTATAGAGACATGATACAGAACACCTGGGTGCAACCCTACTGATCCTATTTAGAATACACCCTAAACACCCCTTTGATGGTGCGTAGAGCTTGTAATATATATCTATGTACGGAAAAGAAACACATAATAGTGAGGCAACGAGGTGTCAAATAACCACGTATGGGTAGCTAGTGGTGAGATGGTGGGAGTTTCCATTACTATCACACAGAGTAACTATTTTGGTTTTCAAAGTCCTTTTTATTGACATGTACATTAGATATTATTTAGTTACTTTTGAGTTGAATTTCTTCTTCTGTTTCATTTTTTATATGAAATATACTTATAGTTCTACTCATTTGATGTTTTTTCTATCATGTATATATGTATACTATGGATACCTACTTCAGGTTGTGAAACATCACTCTCATTGGTCTTTATAGATGACTGATTTCTGGTTGCCAGCCCATGGGGACCGCGAATAGCCTTTGATTATGTTATGGTTTGGGTCATGTTTTGGTTTTCAGTGTATGTGGGTTGGGTTCATTATATTTGATTTATTTGAATGGATCACCATTCCATTACAAAAAATATCCTCAGTGAGGTAATATTTTATTTATAATGAATGAATCATTTTTCGAATCCTTCTACATTAAGAAAACTGTATATCTCAAAAAAGTTATTTTATGTTTTACAAGACATAAAAATTCACTATTTTTACGATCCACTAAATCTCATTTTTCAGAAATAATGGAACATGGAAACAAAATTTTTTACACAGAAATCATACATTGAAAACATCACATAAATGAAATGCTATCGAAATATGTCAAACACTATATCAATGTTTTCTTCATGATCCACTTTTGTCCAAGAATAAACGAGAATATCATCAAAAAACACTAACAATATGAAATCAAGATACTAAGGAGATATTTAGTTCATTAATTCCAAAAGATCCATTGGTACATTTTTAAGACCAAAGGGAATAGACAAATCTTCATAATGTCCTTAACAACTCTTAAAACAAGTCTTCATAATAAATTTCTTCTAAAATTATAGATGGTGATAAACTAATCATATTTTAATTTCATATAACCATCGGGCTCCCCTATAATGATAAAAAATTATAAAATACAAGGAAGTGAACAATGATTCCATATCGTAATATGGTTGATCATTTGATAATCATCACAAATCATAAGAGTTCCATATTTATTATTTATAAATATAACTTTTTCTACCCATGGGGATACTCTTGGTCGAATGATGCCTTTTATTTCCAACTCTTATAAAAAGAAATCCAACTCACCTTGTTATGTTAATTCCATACTATAAAATGAATGTAAAACAATACAATTCCCATTCTGAGATTAATCATAAATTCAACTTCTCTTTTGGGTGGAAACAAAATGAAATTATAGTAAAAAACATAAATAATTTATTCAATGATGGTTGGAAAATTTATTTGTCTAATCTCATCCATAGATCTAATGCAATGGATTATAACTAATAAGAGATAGTATAAACAACTAGTACCAAAGTTCCATCTCTAATTTCATCCACATCCCAATATCCATTAAAATGATTCTCAATTCCTTTATAAGATGTGAAACTCATCAGCAAGGCATAACCCTCTCTATAGTTCTTGAATGACATTAACTAATCATTTCCAACAATTAGGCCATATATACCCATATACAGATCTGGGAAATCATAAAACACTTTGGCATGATCTATTTTTATCAAACATTATTTACTTTTAAAGGCTTCACACCCAAATTTTCCCATGGGTTTATATGTAATTAAAATGGAAGCCATCATCTCAACATGAAATCCAATTTGATCAACCACATGAGAATCAATTAAGTAGTGATATTAAATCATATCAAAAAAATATTTCATAATTGATGAATGAGAAAAATCATACAACACACTATTGAAGGACCAAAATGATCATCTGTGGCTATCTACAAAACACCTATGATTCCTTGATGATATTGCATAACATAAGAAGAAATGGTCATACTAGAATCACATTGATTTTCCTAGTTCCAAGGATGATAATTATTTTTATGGGATAAACCCATCAAAGAATATGATGTTTGAGAAACATGAGATATATTTCCAGGATTATCTTATATAATATTTCAAAAAAATTGTTGAATATATACAATTTCATTATAGTTTTTATATACTCTAGATGGTTCCTTATAGTAATGTTCCCTATGGTATGTAGAAACACACTAAAAACTATAATTTCTTCAACTCGATGCTCCCTCAAGTGAGTGAGCTAGTTAGTTATATGATCTCATGTGACCCTTCCCATATTCTATAGTATAATAACTAGTAGTTATGGTGTATGCAATATATTTGGGAGAATATACCCTATGGTACCAAGTTTTAATTACAATGGAACATAATATCATATTAACAGGAATATGATAAAAATATTAGTAAATAAATGGATACCCAAAATGAAAAGGGGAAAACTACCCCAATAAAAAAGAATAACAAAATAATGTAATGAAATTATGAATGAAAGAAAATAGAAATTATAAATTCATACAAATAAATGACTAGGTAGAATAAAATAAATACTCTAATGGACTTAGTTTCGAATCCAATTTCATTCCCACATCTATTCTCCAAACCATCAAGAAATCTATAATTTAAATACAGGGTCCCTTTCCCTTACCCAAACCAGTAACCATGAAATATTTCTAGGCACTAAACAGTGTCCCATCCAGTGTTTGAGTAAAACCCATTAGTTTGACACTGCTATGTCTAAAAAAATATAGTATGATAAATATAGTCTAGGAAATATATATATAAAATGAGTATTAATTTAATAAACTAATACATCAAGTATTATAATCCTTCTAGTCCCCCAATATCTAGATTTTCACTTGGGGTCCTCCAAAACTACTTTGGTGCCCTGTGGAGTATATCTATCTATGGGTAAATCCTCCTAAATCAGGATGCATCACCAAACTAGTTAAATATTATCCCTCTTAGTATAAATCACACATACATCAAATTAATAAATGGCCTCTTCCTATAATCTATACATAATCTCACCCTTATGGATCTATATATTATTTACTTAGTACTCATACATCCAAAATAATCATATACTCCACCCCAAGGTATCAAGTACTAGTTCACCTATCCCTCATAATGTATAAAAATCATACACTAAGCCCATAGGTGTTAACATTGATCATGTGTCATATCCAGAAAAATTCAACATGACATAAAGAATCCCACCCTTATAAATTTATCACATCTATGTTATAAAAGATTGAAAGTTAAGAATACAAATTTCAAGGACAAAATCAAATGTACATGATGTATCCCCACAAGGAAAAATATCAATTCATAAAATTACCAATTTTATTTATCTTTATGATTCATAATACCTGGTTTCCAATTATTCTCATTAATATATGAAACGTATTCCAATTATAATTAAACCAAAATTTCATTAATATATTAGTTAACCAAATTTAGTCAAGGTGATTATACCTTAATAAATCAAACAAATTATATGATATGATAATTTGTAGGATTAATCTAAAAAATCAATAATTTTTTCCAATATATATCAGGGATCTAATATAATAGTGACAATGACTCAAGAAGTTATAAGGATGACATATTAATCGGTGGTTGAAGGTTTAGGTTTACATGCCTATGAACCCAATGTGATCTAATGGATGGTCTAGAAAAATATTACTATGTAACAAATATTATCTAATTAATTAGCTCTTCCATGCATGAAGTGCTAGTGTGATCACACATATCACACATCAAGTAGAAAATAGAACCAGAAAAAAGTAATAAGATTTATACCATGCACCTCAATTCAGATAATAAAGAAAAAATATCAAGGTAATTGCAATAAAGAATGTATATATCACACTAGTGAATAAATTAGAACCTAATTCAACAATGTTCAAGAGATCACATAGCTATAAAGAAGGATAGTGGAAGAATGGGGGAAACCAAAATGAAGGACCTCATTGGTGATGAAACACTAGACTGATACATCTGGGAAGGAACGAATCACCCCAAACATGGTTGAAGTTTCTCTAGTGTTTGATAAGGTATGATTCACAATGAATGAAAAAAAATTATCTGTGCCATGTAGGTCAAAACCACTAATCTATAAATATTCCTAATTTGAAACCCATTCATGTTATAAATTTATCAAATCATAAGATATTTCAAAAACTATTTTACCTTAGGTTAAAATAACCATGATTTACTATTTATAAATGTGAACTAGTTTCATAGAATGAAAAATTTTCATGCCCTGAACTAGTTCATGACATGTTCCTAAAAAGGTGTTAACTTCATGTAAAATGGTCACGATGTGAAATTGTTTTGCAGAAAAATCTCATCACATATTTTATAGAAAACCATGAAACACCTCAGAATCCTTCCAAACCCATTTATAACCTTCCAAATCTTTTGAAATGTTTATATATGGAATCGATTAATTCAAAAAATCATACAACTCTGAACATCGGTTTATTTTACCCAAAAAAATGTCTTCATTACCAAAAGAAACATAGACCCATGTTTTAAAGAAAAAAAAGAAAACTCAAATATATGAGGTTTAAACAAAACTAAATAGGAGACTACATAGAAGAATATGGGATCTTACAACCTATCCACCATATAAAAAGTTATCCCCGAGCTACTCCATGAATCAATATGGGTATCAATGAACATGTATGGCCACTGTAGTCACATTTTAGATTCCCCATCGTAGGTATCATCTTGAGTAGACCCATTCTATAAATACACTCATACTAGAAGTTTCATTTTTTTCCAAAAGGTTAACCTCACTACTTTCAAAAATCTGTATCAGATTCTCCTCAAGAATCTCTATGAATCTACCCTAAGCTCGATGTCATCAATTTATAACACATGAGAAGGGTTTAGACCAACCATATCAGCTATATCGAATGAACCAAAAAACATATGAAGTATATTTATCCTTTTCATTATATGAAATTTCCCCAAACTAGATGACACCCATATGAAAAAATGATGACCCACCTGAAACTCTAAAGGGGCTCTTTTCAAGTCAATGTAAGATTTATTCCAACTATGTGAAGTCACTAACCACCTCCTGATAAACTGATCCTATTCAGTCATATCCCACATGGGACTATTATATACAATATTTGAGTCACATGCCTCCAAAGAAAATAAGATAATGAAAATCCATTCAATAAAAATCCTTTAAAGGTTCAATTTAGATATATGAAAAGAATCTATTGTTATAGGTAAACTCCAAAAGTTCCAAATTATTATACTATTAACCATTGAAACCCAAAACATATTATCATAGTATATCCTCCAAAATATAAAAATAATATTCAATTTTGTAATAAATATATATATAATTGGTTCTACTCATGAAAACGTATGATCCCAAATTGTTATTAAATCCCTAATATAACCAAGAAGTGAAACAAGGATCTTGATCAGAAAACAATTCCCCTAGTAACACTTTACAACTGAAATATATCCTGAATATAATAACTACCTATATCATCAATAGTAAAGGTCTCCCTAGAGTAAATGAAGTGGGATATATTCATCATTTGATCCAAAATAACCAATACTAAAACATTATTGTGCAGTTTCCTAGGCAATCCAATCATAGAATATACAATGAAATCTTCCCACGCCCACTATAGAATGGGAACAATCATCAACATCCCAACATTCCTATAATTATCATCCTTCACCTATAGAAAGGTGAAAAATCTCACCCAAAATCCCAATACCATATACTTCATTGTCGGAAATCATTACTATCTAGAGAGAACACAATACATCTTTTTCAGATGGAGGTGTACCACCCATGTAGAATCATGAATATCTCATCTTCTCCTTTAGAAATCCCATAAAAAACCATACTCATCCACTGATATAGAGAACATCATTGTTCCCAAGATACCATCCTGGTGGTGGCTCCCTACCATATAAGATATCCCTTAGAGATAAGCCCTCAAAATTTGATAACAAATTTGTCTTGATGCGGCCATGAATCACATGTATAATAGATGTTGAAGCTATATATACTCTTCCCCAAGACTCTTAATCATCTAGATTTATATATTAAAAGAGTTTCATCATCCACCACTCATCTCAAGACCCATGCGATTCCTCAATATATTCCTTTTGTCTTAAGGAATCAATAATGGTTTTTCCCATTCCCAATTTAAAATCAAGTTCAATGTTGAAAGTCTCCAGATAATTGACCCACATTATCTTCTGAAGGTTATATTATGGATAAGAAAAGATGCACCTGAGCCTTTCTTGGCCTATATACCCCACAAAAATCTATCACAAAATATTGTTTCTCTATAATTTTAGGGTGTGTACACCCATATATAACTCCTAATAATTACATGGAAAATTCTTCTCATAATGTTTTAGCTTTCTAGAGCCATAATCAACCACTCAATCCTCCTACATTAGAACAACCCCGATCCCAACTCTAGATTCATAATAGTACATGTAATATGAATTTCCCTACACTAGTAAGGTGAGTATTGGTCTTGAGTTCATCATTCCCTTTAGATCCTAAAGAACTCTTTGGAAAGCTTCTAAGAAAATATACATGACAGCTTTTTTGGTCAGCCCAGACATTGGTACTGCAAGATTGGATAATACCTTGATGAAGTACAATTAATAACATAATAAACTTAGAAAAATAAATTATTGAAGACATTCTTGGGTCAATTCCAAGATACCAAAACTGCAACATTTTATTAATCCGCTGAAACTAAAACCTCTAAGATAACATTTCCCAATAAGTTAACTCTATCAATACAAAAACATAATTTTGATAGGATGGTTTAAAGTCAATTAACTCTTAGTGTAATCTATGGAATTTCATGATATTTGGAAATATTATCTATAAAATTAGAGTAAACTAATTTTTCATTAATGAAAACCACCACAAAATATTCTAAGAAATGTTGAAAGATCTGGTTCACCAATGTAATGAATAACTTTAGTGTTTTCTTCAGTATGAAATACATAACTAAAAATTCATATTATAAATAACAACTCCTAAAATCAGTTCAATTTAATTATAATGGTATCACGATCAACATGTGGTATCCTAATCTCAAATCAATCATGAAGGAGGTCTTGGATTCTCTTACTATATTGAAGAGATAACCGATGTGTGGGAGGGGATACTGATTCTTGAACATCATCTGGTTTAATCTACGATAGTCCACACACAAGCCCAAAATCCAATCATCCATCATTGAAAAAATCATGGGAGAACCAAAAGGAGATTTACTAGGCCTTACGAAACACTTGGATTCTAGATCTTATAACTGAATATTAAACTCACAATTCTATTCTTATGTCATCCTATAAGGATGCATAAAATATGGCTCTAATATTAGTATCAAATCTATCATAAACTCTATCTACCACATATGTGGTACGAAATAGAACTATTTATAAAAAACATTCTAAAAATGGTCTTCCATTAGAGGAAAAGTATCTTGTTTCATTCCACCATTATTGAGTTAAATAACTGCTATATGAGCCATGAGACAATCTAATATACACTAAATTGGTCATACATGACTATTATGAATATTCAA
Organism: Viscum album; assembly: GCA_963277665.1. Classification (NCBI taxonomy): domain Eukaryota; kingdom Viridiplantae; phylum Streptophyta; class Magnoliopsida; order Santalales; family Viscaceae; genus Viscum; species Viscum album. The sequence goes on from OY728158.1 coordinate 442,264,017, forward strand.
CTGAACCTAGAGAAAATAGATTCCCCTTCTAGAGACAAAAATGGTTACTATCCTCTAATAACAGTCAATCTGAGACTGGTAGAGAACTAACTAATCCATATCCAGAATCAATTGAAAACCTGTCTTTTCCAGTATAAATGGTTCCCAAAATAAATAGTGTCCACTAATTTTTAGAGAACATTCCATTGAAAACTAGATATTCTTTGACAGCACTCTAAATGTTTTATCAATGGTTAAAAAACCATATGATATTTTACCCACCAAGAACAAACCATTTGAAAAAGGTTATATATAAAGGAATTTGATTCTCATATATCAAAAAAATTAAAGTGTAGATGACACATGAAAAGTATGTCTGATGGTTGATGTTCCTCCATCCAAAATAGCTAGAGTAGGATACAGAATGTGAAACTAAATTTCCCTTATGCCATGGGCTCTAGCTTTACTCCCATATGATGATCCCAATGAATGGTACTAATGATCTAGTACTATGGTACTTTGTCCCCTACCATACCCTGAGTGGATTGTGGATCTACAACCACAAGTTTGTGGAGGGTTAGCTGAGACTTTCATAGAATTATGTGCCTACTTAGATCCCTCCTACTACTCTGATGCATAATGTTCCTACAACATTGCTAAATATGATCCAACGTTACATAGAATTGGAAGTCCACTACTGGGTGAGGATACTGTAGGTTCACATGTGAAGACCTACCACATTGAAAGCACTTCACTGAACCAATGTCTTGAGGCAGAACACCACTCCCTTGACCAATCATACTTTTAATTATATGGTGATAATAGTTATACTGAAACATATTGAAACTAGAAGAAGAGTTCTTAGATCACCCTACTAAATGTTTTTGCCCACCACTTCGGTCCTCTCTCATATTCCCATCTATGATGGGATCCTAATTCGTCAAATCTAAAATGATTCCCAATTGAATTAAATTCACATATAACCTAATCTTATAGTTAATCCCATCTGGAATAAACCTCACCCTGTATATTTTATCAATAGAAAAAGATGGTGCAAAGCATTGGAAGTTGATAAAAATTCCAAAGTAGTCCATCACTAAAAACATCTATTATGTTATGGTAATGAACTCTGAAGGTTTTTCATCCCTAAATGTCTATAGATAAATGTGGGTTTATAAAATTTTCAGGAGGTCCTTCCAAGATAACCCCTCTTACTTTCAATATTTCTCTAAAGTGTCCTGCCCACATTTGGATGATCAATGAAGCATGTAACTAGTAAGCTTAACTACCCTCAACGTGGGTGTCTCATGATTTTTTATGATTTTATGGAATAACTCGATCAAGAAATCATCTACCTAGGGTCCTCCGTCCCCATTAAACATATAGGAATTCGGTACCTATAACTCTATTATTAGCTCATACTTTAAAGAAATGATGTGGAGATTTTCTCTTTCTATGAATCACATGACCCTCAAGAAAATATTATGGAGTTTATCATCCATATTATTCTTAGGAGTGAAGAAATTATATTGTTTAGTTGTATTAGGAACATGTTGATTTCCACTCTCATGATTCTTAGTTCACATTTGATGAGGATTTATTTAATCTTTATAGACAAACTCTCTATAAAACAATAGACGACATCAAGATTAGCCTTAATAAGTGAGAGAAATAGAGAAACATGGGCTCATAGTCTCTCTAAACATGGATTAACAAGTGTATTAGGATAACAATTTTTTTATTAATTTAATTTATCATTTATATCAGGGGTTCTCATTTCACACTTTATACATGAAAATATATCACACGAAATTAATTTTTCCCCATCATGAACAAGGTATGTCAATATATATCCCTATATTTCTATCATGATACATGAATACACATGTCACAACATACTGGGCCACAAGGGTAAATATAAAGAAACAATAACATCACATAACATGTGATTATCGCAAGGTGAATTAATATCACCCATAACAATTGAACATCATGAAAAACAATCCACCCATGGGTACTCTTATTTTCCCCTAGACATGAGTTACCTAATCCCATGCCTAATATCATTACCATGTCTCGACAGATCATAGTTTTTTATACCTTTATAAAACTTTAAAACCACAGAAAAGAAACTTTTGCATCAACCAAACATTCTTTGGTACCATTATGGGTATATCTATCTAAGGGGGAATCCTTATGCATTAGGAAAGATCACCAAAATAGTGGAAGATTCTCTTACTGAGTATGAATCACACAAACATCAACTTAGCATATGTAGTCTACCCACAGTATATCCAAAATATCACACTCAATAATTTAGATATAGCTCATCACATCCATAGAAATATGATATAATCATATACTCCACCCTCAGGAATCCCATACCAGGTCCCATGAACCTTAGGTAGTACTAAAATCATGCACCAATCCCAAATGAATCAATATAAAATATGCATTGTATCATATAAAACATAACATTTGACTAATAATACCACACCCAAGAGTCAATCACATCGATGTCACATAAGATCAAAAGCAAATAAAACAATTTTCAAGGCCAAAATCGAACGTACATGATATATCACCACATGGTTCAAAGATCAATTCATCAAATTATCATTGTTCTAACAAGTTATGTTTCATAAAACTGGTTTCAAATTATTCTCATAATACATCATGATTATTCATTTATAATTATACCCTATGTTTATTATCATATTAGTTATCAAAATTTATCTTAAGTGATTCTTGTTGGAACCATGGAATGTCACATCTGCCAGCTATAAATAGATTCTAGTTTGGGTTTTTACTCAATCAAAACAGGGTTGTACAAAGAGTTTTCAAGGTAAGTGACCTTATTGTAAAATATAGATTAATTGTTTAAGGTGGAATCATTTATTATTATTTTACAAATTTTTGGGCTCATGAATTAGGAGGAAGGAGAAAGCTTTAAAAAAAATTATTTTTTGGGATTAATAATTCCAAAATATGTTAAAGGCATGAGTTTCATGATAATTGGGTTTAAAAAAGACCAGGTTTAGTACATGGTTGATATTCATGATGGTACGGATCTTTATGAATATGTTATGGAAAGAAAGTGATCTTCTTGAATAGGGCAAGCATCGTGAGTGGACAATGGTTTTATAGGGAATCTTCATGACAATGACAAGATTTTTAAATGGGTCATATTTCATTAGATATTTTCCAATATAAAAGATTTGTGAACATTATTCTTCGAGGATTGAAAAAGGCCCATGGAGGAATATGATATTAATGAATGGATGAGACAATAAAGAGGTGTATACCCCAACCAAATTTGATAAGAAACAAAATTTTAGAAAAGGATGAATCAGTATAAATTCATGAAGGCTGAATCCTTTTCTTATCAGGTATTCATTGTGAGCCTGATAATCATGAAGAACTATATTAGTCTTGACCAAAGCGTAGGTATCTTGAAAAAATGAGTTTCACGATAATTGGTTATTGACTGATGACTCAGTGAGCTTTGTGAAAGAACTCTATTCCACAAAGGTTGTGATATTTTTTAAGGTAGTTTCTTATACATAGATTGTGAGATTTTCAAAGGTTGATAGATTCATGAAAATGAGTGTGTTTATGAAGGGTTTTGTTTTAATTAATCATGAATGAGGTTTCCGGAATACTACGAGCTTAATGAACATTAGAGTTGAACATCTTTTATTAGTAAACAGTTCTTTCAAGTGAATATACTTAGGATATCGATGAAAGAAGAGTCTTGTTATAGAAAAAAAAAATTAAATGAAAATTTAATAATATGACCTTTAAGTCATTAAACTGAGTAATACATCACCCAAAACAATGAGTTAATGAGATTTGACCACAATGTTTGGAGGGAGGCAGTGTTCTATTCGTAAAATCTTATAGTGTTCCTGACACAAAGTGATTGTCTCTAACTTCTATATTCTAAAACTAGTGAACATTAGTTTATTTTTTTATAACCGACACACTTTCTACAAATTCTCCTTGGACTATCCCTTAGTGGTGATCTATGTAAAATTGTTGTACTGTATTTCTAAATGAGAATGTTTAAATACTATATGATTTCGTTAGAAAGGTTTAACAAGTTCCAACAAAAATGGTAACCAGATCCTCTATTCTAAAAGAAAAAATTGACACCCTGATTCACCCCCACATCTCGGGGGGCATGAAGGACCTACAATTATACCTTAATCAATCACATAAATTAAATTATATTCTAGTTTATATGATTAAATAAAAATAATAAATTAGTTCGTCTAACATATCTCAGACCTATAATGTCAAATTAACCAAGTCTTAACAAGGTCCATGGATGGAACACCTATGAGGTGTTCATAGGTCTCAATATCCTTTCCAATGGACATAATGGGATCTAATGAAAGGTCTAAAAAAATTATTATTTACCAACTATTATCTAATTAATTAGGTCTTTTTAATAGTGTGACTGCAAGATCACACATATCACACATACAATTGATAATTAAATCAGAAAAAGGAACAACATTTAGACCCCCACCTCAATTTAGTGATAAAAGGAGTACTTTCAAGGGAATTCCAATAAAGAAAAAAGGTTGAAAAGATCTCAAGGAAAACCTATACCACAAAATAAATAAGATCCAAACCCAATTCATGGATGATCAAGAGTTTACACCTCTATAAAGGAGGATATATGAAGAAAGGGGGAAACCAAAATGATGTAACTCATTAGATATAAAATTATATATTAATAAATCTAGAAATAAGTAATCTCCCCAAAATCTCCTCGAGCCTCTATAGGGTTAGAGAGAAGATGTTTTAATACAAATGAAATATAATATCATACCTGAGTCCTGGGTTAAGATTTCTAATCCCATGATGTTAATCATGTGATCCCCTTTAATGATGTTATTTTATCGATTCATAAGATACACAAAAAAATTCATTTCCTCAAGTTAATATAACCTCTATCAATCGTTTAAAAACATGATGTTATTTCACAACATGTAAAAAATTTATTCTCTAAAAAAGTTCAGAATATGTGGCTAGAAACATGTTCATTTCATTTAACAAGTTCAGGGAGTGAATGTTTTTCGTAGAGATATCACAACCCAGATTCTAAAGAAAAAACCTAAACAACCTCTGAGGATTCAAAAACACGTGTAGAACCCTCATAATACTTTGACACTTTTATAATCAGGCTCTATTAATTCACAAACACATACATCCTAGATCATTGGTTCATTTTCCTCAGAAAAATCTCTTCAATCCAAAAAGGAACTCAACCACCAAGGATTGAAGAAGAAAATAAACTCTTGATAAAATAATTTCAACAAAACCTTATGAGGTATATGACTGAGAAAATATATGATCCTATAGAAACAACTATTATTTATTTTGGGTTAAGGAGGTAAGATAACTAATCTAATGGTTTGATTTTGAAATCATGCACCACATTGGTAGTAGATATCCTTATTTCTCTTATTCCCAGTGTTTGATTTCCCTCATATTCCTGTGGTGCAAAACATACAGTATTGATCTATATTTTTATAAATATCAATGTCTACCACTGTCTCTCTATCTACATATTCTTTATAGTATATAATAGAAAAAATAGCTATCTTAAATATAATATGTTACCACAGTCTAAAATCAAAGATGTGTGACTTGAAGGGTTGATTTATAGTTACTTCATGAGAAAATTGGACTAAATCTAGTAACCTAGCTTCATACTATGCGATGGATATATATTCTTATTTCAAGGCTAATAAATTATTTGTTCATTAAATTTTGAAGGTATGAGTTTATAAAATTTTTTTTGATTTTTTTTTTCAAATTCATCTGATGTAAATCCTTATAAAAATTTAGATTGAACGTAAAAAAAAATTCATTGGTGTGTAAGATGTTATTTTATATAGGTTGAAAAATTCAATTTCATCACATCTAGTGTTCCAAAGAATTCAAAAATTTAGTGTACATGATTCAGAACCACCTCTTCTCTTTCACATCAAAATCCTCTTGAAAGATAGGTTGATTTTATTTATAAATCCAAACTCAATGGTCCAGTTTTCTTAGACTATCCTTATAATTTATATATTAAATGAAAAAATAATCATAAAAAATGATTTTGACCTGTTACTAATTCACATGTAGCTCAGGTGAAACAAAATTTTCAAAATCTTCTCTGTGGTGGTTTTTTTGACATCAGCCTAGTCCTTTTTCATTATCTAGAAAAAACTCCATTTAGTCCTAACTCACTAGGAACTAAAGACTTAGTTAATTCCAAATCACTATAAGCATTACGAAATAACCATTATTTTTAAAAATCAACTATTTTAACCATTTTCACAAAACATCAAATACAAAATGAACAATGTATTCCATGTATTATGTCTCACTCATATTTCATGTTATATAACACTCATCAGCTAAACAAATGACAATGATATAAAAACGCACATAAAGTTTATGAGAATAATTTTGGGCCTAGAAACCATGGTAACATAAAGTTTAGCATAAAAAGTTTAGGTACATATTTTTATTCAAGACATTTCATGTTCCAAAATTCGCATCTCCTTGCTACCATCCCAAGAGACAAATAGAAAGACCAATAATGATACCATTTGTACAATCCCACCCAAAATCATTGTCCTAAGAATATATAGGCTACCACTAACCTTAGGTGACATTTGAAAGACACCAAAATTCAAAAATAAATTCCAATGTCTTATGAAATTTTTTTAGTTTTATTTTTCCTATAAAATATAACAACATGTAGACACACATCATAAAAAACTAATCCTACTACATGATGCAATAATATTATTAATAAAACATAATAATAAACCCATAAAAAATAAAATCAAAGTGAAAACACAACATTGAATATTTAATAAAAAATAATAGGACAAAATGACTCAAATAACTCAATTCAAAATCCCAAGTACCATAGAAAAAAATATCCCTATCTTCGATACCACCCACCAAGTCCAAATTATCAATATTCCTCCCGAGAGAAATTAGAAACCTCTCCCTTTTATGTATCTTGATATATGACATCTTCAAACTCAAAAAACTTCCCATGAAGGGGGGTGAATATAAAATTTTTATAAATTACATAGATATTTTACAACACACTACACTAGGATAATAATCAGGTAACACAATATCTATAAAATAGTTGAAAATAGTAAAACAGTTTATATACAGTTATAAGAGAAATCCATGTGAGAAAACCAAAACCAATATTACTTAAATCAATTTATTATTTGAATAACATTTCCAAGTTTCACAAACACATCTATACATATATATAACCATACACAAAATCAGGGTTTTAACATTGATGTTGGTACTATATGACAATAATCCGTCATATGTTGATAGTTTCACTTCTTACTAATCCTGTACACTGTGAATACCGAACAACCAAATTATTCTAAATTACATGACAAAAAATATCACATAAAAAATTTCTTAAATTAAAATCATTTCATCAAATAAATTTCAAGTTTCAATAACAAAATATAATTTTAAAATCATAATTTTTAAGTTATAATAACTAGGGTTTTCCTAACGGCATCCAATTCTCCAAAATTCTCAAAATTTAAGCCAACATCCTCTAATTCAAAAAAAACATATAAAACACATATAAATTATAATTAAAATTAATTTTATAAAAATTATCTTTAATTTTGAATAATATTAATATTTTGGGAGAGTCCACCTACATCTCAAAGAATGAAATAAACAAAGGAAGACTCCACTTCTTCTAGATTTGGGTTCATGAAACCTTCCATTAAATAGATCCAACCATATTTCATCAAGATCCAAAACATAGAACATAGATCAATTTATGAAATACTATATCTAACAACCTAGGAGATTGAAAATGAGTGGATTAATACAGAGAGAGATAAAAAATATGACTTATCGATGAATCAGGATCTAAAATGCACACTAATTCACCGAAAAGAGCCTCTAGATCAAATAATATTTCCAAGGTAGCCTAGGGAGGAATAATATTTCAAGGACATGGAGTAAATCTGGAAAAATAAGGGTTTTTTGGACTTAATTTATATTAAAATCTATTTTTTATCATTAACTTCATGTTGCATGGTTAATTGACCCTATTTTTCAAACCATGCGCTTACAATGAACATGCTACTACCTTCTATATAGAGAGATTCACAATTCTGCAGTACATTTTGAAAAAATGGTCCCCAATAGTGTGGTGCTACTATCTCAAGTCCAATTCCCCACATGGTTGGCTTGCATAGTTTGAAAAACTGTGGGCCAACCATGTTTTTCACCTTATTCCCATTTTCAGGATTTCTATTGAGAATTCATCTGGTTTGGCCAAATTATTTTCCAACCATGAGCCTTCCATGTGAATAACATCCTAACTTTCATAGTTACATGGATATAGCGGATGGTTTCTAATAATGGTGATCAAACTATCCAATATAAAAAAAATTAAAAAACAATCCAATTCTCTTTATAAACTTCGTAAAAATATCTCATGAATTATAAAGATCAAAATAAATAATAAAATCAGTTCTTACCTAAAAAATAGGGTGTCAAATATATACAATTAAGCACTTATTTAAGATACATTGGTATAAATGTATTATTAAGATGCATTTTGGATATGTTAGTAGCTATATAACCACAATATTCTACTTATGTATAAATTAGTGGATATATACACTCATGCCTATATATTATGAAATAGAATATACTTTAGTAAGTTAAACTTTTATACTTTCACTATTTCTAGTTTCCACCATTTCTCATTATCATTCTTGGTTATATTGTAATTTGTTTCATTAATCCTTACACCATGTCTATTAGGTGTTATAATATCACATTAAAACCCATTATATTGGAGATTGAAATACAAATCTAGTGAACATAAATCTAAATACAAAGATTAAAGTTTGAGCTGATTCCTTCAAGAAGGACTTCAAAGATTTCTACACATGAAAATACAAATGGTGAAGAGTTTCCAATAAACCATTAATGTTGGTAAGAATGTTGCTGAAATTTATTTTAGTATTAATCAGTTGTTAGTTTATGTGTTTTTATAATGGAAGGCTAATATAGGTATGAGGGTGAAAATGTAGATGTCTGTAGGATATGCTGGTTCACTATATATTCTATGGAGGGGTACCAGATTTTTAGTGGTATCTAGTATGTTCTAGGTAAAACTGTAAACACTACGGGGTATGATGTAGTTTTTTAATGGGTAAATAATATACTATAATTTTTAAAATATCTATAGATTATTTCAAATCAAAATAAATCTCTAAAAAAATTAGCTTAGTACTTGGTACATTATATCCATTCCACCCACATTTGAGTGCTCTTCAGCTAGTCCTCCCCATATCTAAAAGGATCATACTTCATAGGATGATTTAGATCATCAACCATCAATAATGAATTCATTTTGAAATATTTTTTTGGGGTCATAATTCTACATCAATAATTTTTTTATTTCTTGCTATAAAATTCAATCACAATCCCCACTATTTTTCTAGATTTTTTTTCAAATTTATGTAGTCCTTAAGGATTTTATTTTCCTAAATAATATGGCATTTTAATGTTGTCATATAAAAAAAATACCCTTAATAATATTTATTTGAATAATTTATTACTAATAAGTATCAATAAATCCATACTAATAATCATTCGGCATTTTTTAATCCCATAAATGAAAACAAAAAATATTCCTCTAGGTTTTGAATGTACATTCAAGACTAGTTTTGGTATTTGACCCCTATTATATTCAATATCTTTCCATCAAAAGGTTTTAAACAGTATGTTCTTGAGTGATAATGAATAAAAATTTACTGATATACATTAATAATGGTTTTTAATATATTTTATCAAGAATAAAAAGATTATTTTAATTACAAAATACAAGATTTTGACTGTTGTATTATTTAAATATATTATATTTTACACCCTGTATAGGGTAATCTCACATGAGATATCTAGTTTGATTTTCACATTTTATTACATAAGCGTTAGGATTTTTTGACAAAATTAGATATTTTTCTTAATATGTTTCACATGTAGTTAGGCTTATTAAATATGTTTTCTATAGGGGTCCATTCTTAGAAATGGCTATGAATTTATAGCATTTTAAAGCATTTTTATCATTTTAATTATAGTTTAATGATATTATGAATTATATAGTAATGCATTCATGATATTGACGTAGAGTTTTTTAATGATCAAAAAAACTCACAATGAGCCAATTTATTATTAGTGTTTCCTCCCTAGAAAAAACTGAGTTTATATACTTTATTATCATAATATTAATAAATATACTTCTAAATGATGATTTTTATTATTAATATGATTAATGTGATAATTCCAAAAGAATATTTTTTATATCAAAAGGTTATATGACTTTTAAATTATAATGAGAACCTATATATTTGACGATTATATTATTAAATAATACATCATGTGGTCCAAATAACATTAGTCTGATGGGAAACATATGATATTTTACAATAAAGTGTTGTAAGATCATATGACATGGATATCCCAATAATGATATCACTTTTTAATGTCTAAAAAGGGAGTATATGAGGATATACCAACCCTTATGAGTTCAATATGTTACCATTCATTAGAAATTTCTATCTTCAGATGTATGTAATGGTTCAAAGATATGATATTATTATTAATATATAATATGATTCATATATATTAATGTATGGGTGAAAATAATAATTATTAATTCATATATAGAGATAATAATTTTTTTTGCATCATAAGTGAAATGATATTAATTGAACTAGTCAAGAACATATTTATCGCTTTAAAAGTTAATGAAAAAAGATATATCTATCCATTTGTTTAAAATGGATCTATATGATTAAATAAAATCCAAACTAGTTCCTCAATGAGGTCCTTTTAGAGATTCAATGAAATATAAATCAATCATATAATTTTATGGAACAAGTACGTAGCATTAGAAAATAGATATCTAGACTAATAGATTAATTACATAGGAGAGTTTGGAAGAAGCTATTTTTCATTTAGAGATTATAATTTTTATCTATGGGTTCCTTAATGTTTTTCTAGACCTTAATCATGAACTACATGAAAATTCACCTAATTCATCTAGGAAAGTTACATAGAGGATCACAATTATCTAAAATTTAACTATTTTTTAGAATTTAATATTTTTAGTAAATATTAGGCTATTATTTTGGAATAGTAATTAATGATTTAAGATTGATCGCATAAATACAATCACAATATTTTAATATTTAGAATATTAGAGTCTAATTACATATATTTGTTTTTATATATAAGTTATTAAATAAATATTTTCTTAGGAAATTATTTAGTGAATAGATTAATATAAATATATTTATTTTTTCTTGAATATTAAATTTATATATTACGTGCTTGGGGGTACAATTATATTCAATAACATACACACAGACACCACAAACATAGTCCGTAATGGTAGAACAGAGCCCCTATTACAAGGGGATAGACCATCCATCAATCCTTATTTATTTAGTACGTGTCCCATAGGGCTAGTGCGCATGAATCCCATAAAATTTTCCAAAAGGCCAGTATAATGCCATTACTACATCATTTCTATGTCATGGCCTACCTGTATCATTATATGGGTCACCACATCTATAGTACTATAATAGTACCTACACCCACCATGATTTGAGCCACGGTTTCATGAATATTAACAAAAATTCATTTGTGAGTCTATATGATAGAATATTTATTTTTTAGTTAATGAATATTATGTATTTGAATAAATATTTTGTTATTCATAGTTCTAAAAATGACAATGAGGATTGAATGAATGAGTTAAGTGTCTGATTGAAAAGCTATATATTATTTAACATCATATAAAAAAATTACTAACTTCATTATTTAACAAATGATACTTAAATATTCTCATGTCAAGTGATATATTATAATTATATTTATGTTAATTATTATTAATATTATTAATAATCATTAATGTTATATTAGGGATTATATTGGATAAAAGGTGTTAACACATTTATCAAATAGTTAAAACTAAATAAATAGTTCACTATTTATTGCATTATAGTAATTATTGGTGTTTTAAAGAATGAGGATAATGTTGAAATCATTGAGTTCCTAAAGATAAACACTCCCCATCTCAAGAATTAATATAAAATAAAAAAAAATTACTTATTACGATTAATGGATAATAATACAAACCACTATCATTGTTCAATAACTCAAAGAGAATGTATGGATAGATTAATTGGAATCCTATATTAAATTCTAAAATGTAATGAATAAATGAAAAGAACAAAAAAAATTGATCTATAAATGTATTGAGTATGTAATTTACATTTTAAATTAATTATAACTTAAATTTGAAATATACTCTTTAACAGATTCATGGGTATATTTCATCCAGTTTTTTTAGATACTATCTGTTGAAACTAATGAAAATCCTCTCTTGGGAACTAACCCCACTGCCTCATATTTTTATTGGAACATTAAATTATATTAGGGAGGCCATATTATAAATCAGAATGATTTATTATTTCATTCATCAAATTATTTATTTATTTTTTAAATTTCATTTCTATTTTTCATTCATAATATAATAATAGAGACATCATGTTTTTTCTATTTTATAAGACCAAGAACTAGTCAAGAACAACTGGATATCATTCAAAGATTACATTTGGTGGTGCAAAAGTATATTGATATTTAACACTGATACATGATGTATAATAGGAAGTAACATGTCATATAACCATGAAAAACATTTCAATCAAGATATGTTTTGTGGAATATTATGTGGTTTAATGACATTTTATACATTGGAATTGATCCATCACAAATCATGATATAGATTAAACAGAATGTTTCTGGTGTACACATCATGTAAATGATAGATATGATAATTCTTAAAGCTCTACTACATGAGATTCAAATGTTCATTTCGTATTATATAACTTGGTGGCATATATAATGGAATGAAATAACAATTCATGTCGTTTCCTACATTGATCATTTTATAAAATATGTAAATATAGTTTCATTCTACTTCCCATGAAATCATATGATATACATTACAGATATATCTTATGATTTCTATGGATGTTATACATTAATAGTTATAGTTCTCCTGATTTTTCATGATAATATATCATTAAATTTGGAATAACATAAGATATAATGCATAAAATTATAATAATTATTACAACATGATGAATAAATAGGTTAATTCAATAACTCATTCATTATAAATCTTGATTTAATTCATGTATAGTCAAAAACCACCCTTGAATGATTTAAAAGACCCGTGTTATGAAATTAATTGAGGTGTGCATGCTCAAACCCAACACTATAACATTTTGATTCCTTAGGATCACCTTTCCCCCTTAATTTCACATGTTGTTTTAGAATACTATGATAAGAAGGAGAGTTTCATCCCTATGCTTAATGATTTAAGTGAAACTCTTCGGCACACCACAAACAATAGAATTATTTGATTTATCTTTGGTAATATCCATTAATCATAGGATATAAATGTTTTTGTTCCTCATTTATGTAATGTAAATTCACTTTTAATCACTATTCATAATTACGAATAAAATAATTTTAATTAATATAGAATGAATTTTTTTTGGGATTATCTTTATCAGATCTAGATAATCACACAACTGATGGTAGACCACTTTGAATCCCTCTCAAGATATTAGTGCTTTTATAACAACCCAATACATCCATATATATTAATTTCATTAAAAAATATAATTTTTTCAATATATTCCTTTATACTCAAATCCAAACTAAACAAAATATGTAATAAATTTTATTAAAATAAAATTGTGTGTACAAGTTACAGTTATAATGTATCTATTAAGTTGGTGGGTATAAATATAAGGAACCACTTCATGAAATATATTAAAATATTAAAAAAGGGCATTTTAATACTAATTCATTGAAAAAACTAAATTACTATAACTAGATATCTAATAATAACAACTTATGCATAAAAATTTATTATTTTTAAAATTATTCTTTAATTCATTTATTTTTCATGAAATTACGCATATTATGGATAAGGAACACTTTTTTATGAATACAGTATAATTTTGATAATAATATTATGTTAAAAATTATTTTACAATTAATTTAAAGGAAACAATTATAAGAATGTTTAATTCATTAATGTAATGACTTAGATTTCCCTTTTTTTTAAAATCTATGAGAAACGTTTGAGACCAAGTGCTGAGAATGAATGCGATTCCAAGGATCAGTGTGCCCAGAATAGTCTGTCAAAATATGTTATCTTTTAAATTTATCATGTGAGGGGTTTTCCTAAAAACGTTTAATAAATCTTAAATGGGTGCTCCGATCAGAAATCTAAGGGCACCATTGTGTTTAGGATGGTGGGTTTACCCTATGTGCGACTTAATTCTATTCGACACGAGCCTCAAATGAGAAAAATTTAAAATGGCATAATCGTAAATAAAATAATTAAATAAAATTATTTTATTTTTCAAATCTTTATAACTCATTAAAGGTGACTAGGATAGAAAAACCGAGACCACAGTTTAACTCATTAGGGCGTGCTTTCCTTAGGTGGAGACTAACATTAGGCGACACATGCCGATTATGGAATTTAGTATTTGGGACGTGACTGTAAATAAAATAATTAAAGAGAGATTAGTTTATTTCCTTTAACTCATAAATGGTAACTCAGATTGGAAATCTAAGAGTACCGTGGAGTTTGTGAGGGTGTTCTCTCTTTAGGTGGTGCCTATCCTCGATCAGCATGGGTCGAGGGTAAAAGTTATTTTTCATGTATTTTAAGGAAAAAATAAAATAAAATTTTAAAGTTTATTTGATTCAAAAATGTTTTACTAAAATTTAGAGATGAGGAAACTATTTCATTTCATAAATAAAACAGCGTAATGAAGTTGTGAATCAGAATAACAGAAACATTGAAACATGTTTCTTATATTATGTTGATTAATAGAGATATGAGATTGGGGGGATCTAGAAGTTTTCTCTGATTCATTAGAGGGAAATCTTTGGCAAACGACAAGCAATGAAGAACGACGAACGAAAACTGATCAATGAAAATATTCAGATCAAACTATAATGGTTTAAGGAATGATAAATGCAAGATTTACCCTTCATCAGGAATCAATCCTAACCAAATTAGAGGTTTATTTTTAAGTTTTACCATTCCCTCATTCTTCCTTTCCAAACAAAGAACATGAGTAAATTCAGTTACAAATTAACCCATGGTTCGATTGACTATGTTGGAATGTGATTTTTCATGGAAGGTGTAATGGAAAATTAGATTCACATATTTTTACCTTTCATTAAACTCATAAAGAGGATGAATCAAATCGACACAAAAAAATTTCACGGTTTTTCCTTTGTGTGTTCCTCGTGCGTCCTTATACTTCACCATTTTCATTCATTCTTCATGACGTGATACCAACTGCAGTTCAATAAGGACCTCAGTAGTGAATCAACCTAGGAATGAGGTCAAGGGAGATGGCGACGCTGGGTGAATGGTCGCCAGAATTGGATATGGTGGTGGTGGAGGGAGTGTCACTTCTAGGTTGGCCGCAACGGTGACAGAAGGCCGCAACGAGGGAAAGGGCTACCAACAGGTGACCGTATGCTGGAGGCGGCACATGCCAGCCTCACATACCAGTATTAATGGAGCCCCATGATAGATCCAAGAGCGGTGGAAGTAGGCCATAACCAGGGTGGGCCAGGATAGGGTGATGAGAATGGTCAGCAGACCAAGTGCGCAGAGGTGGCCGACTGAGCCGGCCCCATGACGCGGAGAGAACTTATCACCTACCACCTCTATGATGCACCAAACTGGACCACCATTATGGGACGGGCTAAAGGGGAAAGCAGGATATCGTGCAATCTAGTGGGAAGGAACCTTGGCCTAATGGGCTTAGCCATTGGGCCCAGTCAAACCAGGTCTGACCTGGGTTGGGTCAGTGTACCCCAGGTCGGGTCGGGTTGGTCCACCTGGGTTGGACGAGACCTAGACCCGACCCACCCTTTATTATAAAATGAGAATAACCTGAAAGCCGTACTTCTGATTGACAATCCATTTAAGGTGTTGGGAGACTCATGACTAGACAATACTTTTGACATATTGCATGGGAGTTTTGTGGAAATTGAAAAATGAAAAATTGCTTGAGGAGTAGATTCTCTTGGAATCAACCGCGCAATGAGGAAGAATCTAGCAGACCATAGTGATAAGAAAAATGCATTGGTCCAACAGATGTTTGGACCTTAGTGGCCCAATATACATATAGAACTCATCGGTTGAGTAGATGTGTGGACCTTAGTGGCCTAGTAAATGAGCATACCTCTGTGGCCCAGCAGACGACTGGACCACAATGGCCCAACAGACCAGCAGATCGCAGTGGCCCAACAGATGAGCATAACTTAATGGCCCAATAGACATTCAAACCTTAGTGGACTTGAAGATGAGTGGACCATAGTGGCCCATCAGACCTGCAGACCTTATTAGCTCAACAGAGGAGCAGACCTCAGTGGTCCAGCAGACGAGTAGACGTTAGTGGCCCAACAGACCCCAATGACTCATTGGGGATGAGTCCCTCATCAATAAAACATGTTCAACCTTACGAATGATATTCTGGGTTTCAATACTTTAGGTTTTACCTGTGTGAGCTGACTCTAGTGACTCTCTCGACTATACCTTTTAGAGGATACACTTTGTGTACCTATTTGGTAGTCTGCTTTGTGGTATACCATTGTTTTTAGAGTCCATACTGAGTATTTTTTTACTCACCCATGCACGACCTTTACCCACACGTGACGTTTCTTGTGCAGACGATAGATTCATTGATAGATCCTTTGGTGTATTAGGACCAGGTGGTGCTTAGAGTGACCTGAAAAACAAGATGTGCTTCTGCGACTTTAGTCAACTATTTCTATACCTACCCTTCAGGTAGGGTTTTCTGCATAGGAGTTCCTGATACATTTAATTTTACTTTTCTATTTTAGTTGGACTTGTCTTCTTGCCCTATTTACCTTTAGTTTTCTACTATCATACCCTATATTTTCATAGTTATTGTATTCACCTTCTAGTATTTGAGGCTTATAGTAGTTTTTGTGTGTATAGATATATAGGAAAATTCCTCCCATTTATTTTGGATATGCCTACTCGGCGCTAGTCTCCATCCCCTTACCTATGTGAGGTGGGCTTGGGGTAGTCATGAAACATGCCTCGAGGGATGATTCGTGATAGAGTGGTATCATAAGAAGTCAGTTCTACCTTAAGAACCCAAATTCTATGAGTTTGGTTTCAGGAAATAGTGTTATGTGTTTTGAGTTCGACTTTTAGGTTAGGGAATCCAGTGTTGGTGTGAAATACAACGTATCGATACACTAGGACCCTAAAAACTTATTATCAACTTTGAACATGAAAAACTTGTTGCAGGGATAAAAAATGATTGTACATGCATACTATATGAATGAGTGAAGTCTTCCATGTACTTCTTGAGTCATCTCA
Organism: Viscum album; assembly: GCA_963277665.1. Taxonomy (NCBI): domain Eukaryota; kingdom Viridiplantae; phylum Streptophyta; class Magnoliopsida; order Santalales; family Viscaceae; genus Viscum; species Viscum album. The sequence continues at coordinate 442,281,556 of OY728158.1, forward strand.
CCAGGTATGCTCTATTGAATGTGGTACATCTTTTTTTTTTGTTTCAAGATTCATACTCATATATAGCCTACCAGGTTTCCACCACATGATTATGAGGATGATCTACAGGGTGACGAGATGAGTACAAGGGTGCATACCAGAGATAGAACCATTAGGTGGTGTAATAGATATATCACCACCTATGGATTAGAACATGGAACTCTTAGTACTAGTGGATGAGATGCGGGGGATTAGTGGAGTTCATGTGTTTTAGTGATAGGGACCCCTCAGGTTTTGAGGTGATCCTGACTAACAGGCTGTTAAGGATTGGATGGAGGTTGTGACTGGGTTCTCTACCTTCTTAAACTACATTTAGATTAAATGGAGGTCCGAGAGATGAGAAATATACATGGATAAACAGGGTGATGGCATGGTTTTTATTACCTGATCTTATGATGAGGTGAATCTTCTACGGTCTGATATTGAGAACCTTTCATAGAGAATGGTCTCTCACCAAAATTTCTATGGGATATGCGTTCCCAAGAGCATCTATAGCTTCATTAGGATGACATGATGATAGTTGAGTATTCATCGATGAATACCGACCTTTCTAGGTACTTGATAAATACAATACTACAAGTGATTCGGGGATCAGACCTTCGAGAGAGGTGTGTTTAGGGACATAAGAGTAAGCACTATTACTCTATTCATTTCTATTTGTGGTAGGGTGCTAGAGAGAACCTTTTTATTTGAAAGTACTTTGGTTGAGCAGATACAACTAGTGGATGCTAATAGGGGGAAATCATGAATCCAACGTCAGTGTCAAAGACTTACATGTGTGAGACATTTTGAGAAGATGTCAAAAGATAGGGGATCTATAGCTCATGGATCATAGGGTGAGTTAATTCTGACTTGGAATATAGAAGGAGACAAGTCACACGAGATTTCTAGCCCATCGTGCTAAAAGGGAAATGGTGGATGAGCCACTTAGTTAGAGACAATGACATGAATACATTAATCTGTTGGGTAGAAGATGTGGCATAAGAGCTGGGAGAGCATCATGAGGTGGTATCCATTTTGACATGTTACAAACACCACCCTAATATGGTCCACACCAGGTTTGGGGAGTAGGATGATAGGGGAATAGAGTACCTACATGTAGACAAGGAATATAACCCAAGGGAACTAGGGAAGATTCGATATATGGTCTGTGTATACTCTTAGTTTTTGTATTAACAGAAATAGGTGCTAATAATTCCATCTTGTCATGAATCATGTTTAATACATAGATTTTCTAGTTTAACCTTTGACTTGACCCTTAAATCTGGAGATATCTATAGGATGAAACTCAATAATCACACTTATGCGGATGCTATGATCTGACCCTTGAGTCAAGAGTGTCTGTTGGAACCTCTTGGTGGGAGCATTGAAGACTTATGACGTAAGTTTGGGTATGGATTGGTCATCCATAGTTCATACTCTGATTGAATATTTTAGGAAAAAGGATGTGGTATGTCTGTTGTGTTGGAAATATGTTTTCCCTGTTCTTTGAAAAAGAAACCCTAGGAAGCATGAGATAAACTCATGCATAGGAGGGTGGAGTTAATCACTCATGATTGGGCTAGCCTTACTCTTAGGGCAGCAGATGTTATGAGTTATTAGTACCTATCAGTAGTGTTAGAGTATGAGTATGTCTTTCTAGGAGTTGTTTCTAGGATTACCTCCACATATGGGGATATACTTCTGCTTTGTTTTATACCCTGTGATGGAATAGATATTAGCACCAGCATATCGGATGGCTCTCGCAGAGATTCGTTAATTGAGTGTACAATTAGTGGACTTGAAGTGGAAGGGATTAATGAGACATAGTGTTTCACCATGGGAAGCCACAATATTGTTTTTCATGAAGGAAGACATGATCTTGATGTAATTTGTCGACTTACGGTGCCTGAATAAGGTTACCGTAAAGAATACGTTTCCCCTACTGAAGATCAATGATCAATTTTATCAGCTGAAGAGAATGAGATGGTTCTCTTTAATTAAGACCACAAGAGAAGAACTATGCTTCCCACAAAATGGAGTTGGTAGGGGTAGTCTTTGAAATGAAGGTGTGGTGACACTACCTTTTTGGAGAACAATTTATCCTCAACTATAACCATATGTGTATCAAGGATATCTTCTCTCAGAAGGATTTTAACATGATATAGATATGATGGCTAGAGTTTCTCTAAGACTATGATTTTGAAGTATTCTATACTCCTCATAAAGTAAATGTGGTAGATGATGCTCTTAGTAAGAGATCCAGTTTGTAGTTGTTGAACAAGGAAATAGAGAAATTTTCCTTTTTATATTCATCATTCAAGGTTTGAGATGACGCAAATTACCTCAAATCGGTGGTTGTTATCCCTCAACTCTTAATTGATTCTCAGAGGCACAACTCAATGATGCCGACAGTGAGACTTTATGAGCTCAGTTGTCTATAGGTAATTCCTTTGAAGGCTATTCAAAAGGTGCGGAACACATCATTCCTTTCAAAGGATGCACAATAGTGGAAATGGACAAACGAAGTGGATATATGCTTCATGATATTCATGTGGGTGTCAAGATAGACATAAGAGATAACATAATCAGCTAAGGATGAGATTACCTATTGATATAAGATCTTGGCGCTTGTTTAATCAGTTTTTTGTTTCCCAACACACAGTGTCGAGCCCCTTTTCTTGGAAGGGGTTTCTCTTTTCTTCCTTTGGGTTCCAAGATGGGGATGAGAAATGATATCAATGGACTTCATGATGGGTTTATTACATACTTACAGGTGACATGGTACCATCTGGGTGATTTTTGACCAACTCACCATGTTGGTCACTTCTTATCTTCTTGGGAACAAATTCCCATATGAAGCCTGGGAAGACTCTTTGTGTAGGAGATAGATCAACTCTATAGAGTCCCATTGAAGATTTTATCGAATCAAGATGCATGATTTAATTATTGGTTGTGGAAGGGAATGAATGAGGCATTTCAGACTTAGATGTTCTTGAGCACGACTTTCTACCCACAAACAGATGGTCAGACAGAGTGGACCATTCAGGACCTAGAGGACATGTTGTGTGCTTGAATCCTTGTTTTTTATCATAGTTGGGAGGATAAACTAAATCTAGTGTAATTTTCATAAAAAAAACAACCAATCCACCATTGGCATGCCACCATTTGGGGCATTTTATATGAAACACTATAGGTCCCCACATTACTATATTGACCCTAGAGAGTTAGAACTCATGGGCTCGAAGTTAGAGTAGGCTACTATAGAGAAGGTGTAGCTTATCCATGAGTGGATGAAGATAGAACATAGCCATCATAAGTCCTATGCTGATAGGTGAAAAATAACATTGGAGTTTGAGGAGGGAGACCATGTGTTTCTTTAGGTCTCTCCTCAAAGAAGAATACATAGATTTGGCAGGGGCAATATATTATATCCAAGTTTCATCAAACCTTTTATGATACTACATAGAGTGGGTGAGGTAGAGTACCTCTTGGCTCTACCTGCATAGTTAGTGCAGGTTCATGATGCCTTCCATATATCCCAGCTAACAAGATATGTACAGAACCCATCACAAATTATTAACCAGAGCGAATTGGATATTAATGAATGGGTGACTTTTTCAGAGCATGTGGTGGAGATTGAGGATAAAAATTTGAGGACCCTCAATGAGAGATCAATTCCTCTAGTGCACATTTGGTGGTATTATGGGAAATCTCTAGGAGAGAACGTGGGAGTGGGAGGATCAGGTTAATGCTCATACCTTCATCTCCCTGGGAATCCCTTGGTTTGGCTTTCGGGGACGTACATCCTTAAGGTGTGGAAATTGTAATGACTCGTATTTTCATTGTTTTATTTGTATTTTTTTTGGAAATTTCAAAGACTAGGTGCTGAGAAGACATAAGATTATGAGGCCTGGTGTGCTCAGAATGGTCGGTCGAAAACTTTTAAGTTTCAAATATCTCGCATGAGAAGTTTTCTTAAAAAAGTGGAAAACTCTTGAACAAGATCCCAGATTTGAAATTCGAGGGCACCATTGTTTTTAGGATGGATGGTTTAACCTCGGAATAACTTAATTTTAGTCAGAGTGGTCCTCCTTTGAGAAAACATGAAAATGGAATAACTATAAATAAAATAATTAAATTAAATAATTTTATTTTTATAATCCTTATAACTCACAAATGGTGACTCAGATGGAAAAACTCGAGACCACCTTTGAGATCGTAAGGGTGTTCTTTCCTTAGGTGGAGCCTAACATTGGCCAGCATGGAACAACTATGGAAATTAGTTTTTGGGACATGGCCATAAATAAAATAATTAAATAATGACTGTTTTATTTCCTATTACTCATAAATGGTAAATCAGATTGAAAATCCGAGAGTACCATTGATCCCATGAGGGTGTGATTTCCTTAGGAGGGGCATACCCTCAAATAGTGTAGGTTAATGGTAAAATTTATTTTTTGGGAATTTTAAGGAATAATAAAATAAACATAAAAATTTTATTTTATTTGAAAATGTTTCATTGCAATGCAATGATGAGAAACCTGTTTTATTTCATAAATGAAACACCGTAACAACGCGATGAGTCAGCATAACAGAAAAACTAAAAATTGTTTCCTACATTAAGTTGATTAATGGAGATACGAGATTAGTGGGATCTGGGAGTTTTCTCTGAACCCTTGGAGGATATGTTTTGGAAAACGACGAGTGGCGACGAATGAAGAATGATGACTGATCAACGAATAGATTCAGATAAGACGTCGGTGGATTGAAAAATGAAAAATGAAATATTTACTCTTTGTTAGTGATCAATCCAAAGCCAAGTAGGGGATTATTTCTATGTTTTTACCTTTCCCCAATTCTTCCTTTGGAAATGCAGAATTTGGGTCAATTCACTAACAAATGAACCTATTGTTCAGTCATCTATGCAAGAATGGGATTTTTCATGCAGAGTTATGGGAAGTTAGATTCACATTTTTTTATCCATTGTTAAAATACTGACAAGGATGAATCACACCAATATGAACAATGGTCCTAGTCTGTCCTTTATGTGTTCATTTTGCATTCTTTTATTATGCCCTTTTCTTCCATTCTCCGTGACATGATGAAAACCGCTGCAGTAGAGGGGATGTAACGACCTGAAGTTTTATCAATAGAATTACTTCATATAATTATGTCTTATAGTATAATAACATTAGGAATAAAAATTACATATTATGATACTAAATAATCTGTGATCAATAAATATAATTTTACCCCTTCAATGTTTTGAATTTTGAAAATCTGACATACCAGGCCGCGATCAGTAAGATGTTTGGAGTCCGACAGGACAAACTTAATTTTTAGTGAATAGTAACTTACCCTTATAAATAGTACTATGACCCTTATAAATAGTATGTCATAAAAAATAATATTATCCTTAACCATGAATGATTAAATAAAATATAGGCATCTTATAAGTGACAATTTGACTATAGTCAAAGTATTGGATTTTTTGAAAGTTATAAATAATTAAATATAATTAATTAATTAATTTAAAAGAAAATATATTTTCCAAACATCTATTCATAAATTAAAAATATTATTTATTATGGTTTAAAGATAATTTTATAATAACTTATGTAATTTTTGAAATCATTATGTAATTAGTTTTAATTTTAAAATCTGTATTTTTCAAGTAGATTACCATTTTAATTAAAAATTTAATTAATCATATTTAGAAAATTATTTTTGAAAAATGGATTTCATATTTATATTCTACACATCGAAAAATGGTTATGATGTTTTTTTTGTATTTTTCTATAATAATTCAATTTTCAGTTTAAGAGTAAAAATACAGTTTTTTACATGACCAATATATCTTAAATTGCATCATTCATGATGTAATGATTCCATAAAATATCTAGAACTTTATATTCGGACATTTTATATTTAATTTCATAAATGGTTCCTTGAAATAAAATAATCTCAATTTCCAAACCGAAAAAGAACTTTCCAAAACCTAAAGTCAAAATATGATTCCTTAAACTACCATTTTCTCTTTCTTTTCACTTTCCTTTTAAGAAATTAATGAATTAGAATTAAAAACATTATTTAATTTCTAAAAATAATTATATTATATTAATATATGATCTATTTTGTATAAAAATAATATTAAAATCCAAACATTTGATATATTATTTTATTTAATATTTTATTCTGAAACTCCCCCTCCTCATGTATAACTAACCCCTCTCCCTCCCCTTGAAAAACCACACCTTGAAAGCATCAAGAATTGTCTAAAACCATTCCAAAAATCTTCCCTATTCCCAAAATCATGTCCAAAGAGATTTTGGTCTCATTAAAAGACCAATTCAAGGTTCTTTAAGGAGGATTCAAGAGGTAATTTTCAATATCTTTTCCTTTAATTTCCTTTCAATTTCAAGTTATTTTCTTAATATCTACCCACCTATCCTCATCCAAATAGTATGGTAACTCCATTATCTCACATATACTGTAATGTTATGATTATAATTGGATTATATATCTTACAAACTATTTCTCCTCAACATTTTATTTTAGAAAGGAAAACATTGTTCGTGAGGTGTTAATTTATCACCTTTGAGAATGACATGTTTTATTTTTTTCCATTACCATATTCAGATCTGGTCATGAAACCAGTTTTATGGTTAAAAAATCTTATATTATATGTATTATATCATATTTAATGTTCTGGAGCGAACTTATTTACATATTACAAAATGACTAGACAAAAGAAGTTTGTTGTGGTCGAAAAACCACCCAAATTAACCCAAATGATCATCATTAAATTCTTATCTTATGATTCATCCACATATTATATTAAATAATTCATTATAGGATAATTTAGACTTCTGTAATATCATTAATAACATGAAATATTAGTTCTAGATGTTTTTATATGTTCTACATGAACTTCTATTTAAGAATACAAGTGAACTGCTCAAGAAAACCATAAAAATGAACATTCTCAAACAATGTATTTAACCATATAACTCAACCAAAGGCCCATAAAATAACTTAATGAAACATTAATGAACTGTAATAATGTTCAAAATGTTTTGCAATTATTTATTAATTAATCTATTGTGGTTATACATGACATTAAAGCGAATAAAGCGTTCAGATACAAGGTAAGGGAAAATTCTTGAGCACAACTTTCTTTCTTTGGGTTTCACTATTTCACTCCTATTTTGGTATGGTCATGACTAAAAAATAATTTTTTCATCATTATATTAACTTTTATGGGAAATAAATTTTTTACACTAGATTTTATGTCAAACAAATGTTTTACAAAAGAACTCTTCTTTCAAAAACACACCTTTTACATATCACTCATGGTTGATGGTTCTTGTATCAAGAATGTTATTCCCTCTTTATTTATGGTAACACAGAGTTTATGAATGTGTTCTTATGATATGAAACCCATTAATTTCCATTTTTTATTTATGTTCATTTTATATATATTTTCTATGTGGCATGCATGATAATGTAAATTTTATGATGTGACGGGTGCGGTCGAAATTATATATCCAATATTAATGTTATGATGTGACGGGTGCACCCTGAGTTATACATCGCTCCAATGTATCGGGTAAAGTGATGAATCTCACGAGTTAATGTGAAAAGATGTGTGAACATGATGCTATATTTTTTCACAACTATGTGTGGTAGTTAACCTCTAAGACATGATATTTCATTTTTATGCATTGCCACATTTAATGTCTTTTATTCATGCTTCATCTCATGATCCATTGCCCATGTTTTGATTGTTCTCACCCAACGATATATTGTTCTTATCTATCATCTTAATGGGCTTTTAGCTCACCCATATTTTATGTATATCCTCAGGTGACTACATGTATTAAAGAGAGCTCAGGAGCCAAAACAAAGATAGATAAGAAGAAATTAAATAAATGTTTATACTTGATGAAGTAAATATTATGTTCGGTCCTAGTTTAACCAAGACACAAAAACTATAGATCCTCATGGTGTAATAATATTAAGTTTTTTTTATCTTTATTATGATGTGATGGTAATGTAAGAAAAGGTAGGGTCTCTATAGGGGACCTGCGGCAGAGCCACAGGTGGTGGTAGCAGGCCGCGACGGGGCGATGTCACACAATCATCAGACATCGTGCAGGGAGGCAGCTGGTCGAGCCGGACATGTGACATGGAGTGGACAAAGAACTTGAAATGTCCAGGCTATACCAAACCAATATGCAGGTGCGGTCCAAGCCAGAGGGGGAACCGGTCCACGGGGTGGCCTGGCTGGACAGAAACTGACCCCTCAGCCTGGGCCGGGCCGGAGGAAGTGGATCGGGTTGCTGGATGGCCTGGCGGGTAAGACCCCTAGTCCACTTGGTGTGTCCCTTAGACCAGCCTGAATTGGGTTAAATCTGGGTCAGGTCAGACCTGGGTTGAGTCAGGGGACCCCACACCAGGTCAGGTCGGGTCGGCCTGACCCGGTAGGATCGGGCCCAGACCCTACGAACATGTTTTCAGTAAAACAAACAAAACTTCCAAACCATGCATTAAATTGATGAGATGTTTGTGGAGTTGGGACCCTCAGGACAAGAAATTTCATTTGAAATACTGCATGTGAGTTTTTGTAGTAGTCGATATATGACTATTGTAATGAGGAGTAGATTCTCCCAGATTCAGGCGCGCTACGAGCAAAAATACATTAGACTATAGTGATGAGCAGAGCTCTATGGTCTAGCAGACTATAGAACATAGTGGAACATCAAATATACTGATCTCAGTGGCACAACAGATGTTAAGACATTGGTTACACAGTAGATGACTAGATCTCAGTGGTCTCGCAGACATGAAGACCTATGTGGACCAGTAGATGAGCAGACCTCAGTGGCCCAAAAGATGTGAGGACCTTAGTGGCCCAACATACCAGCATACCTCAGTGGCCTAACAAACGAGTGAACCTTAGTGCACCAGAAAATGAGCAGACTTCAGTGGCCCAACAGATGAGAGAACCTCAATGGAACAAAAAACCATGGTGACTAATCAGGGATGAGTGCCTTAACATTACAAGATGTTCAGCATTACAACATATAGTGTTTCTTTCTATAAGGATATAAGGGTCATTTTACCAGGCCCATCCATCCCCTATTGGTCCATCTCAAAAAACAAGGACATCATTCTCTAAATAGAACTAGACTCTTGAACCACCTGATTTTGAGTCTTCTGACTAAGAGAATCCTCAACACTATTGGCTTTTCTTAGTGTGTAAACTAACTCAAAGTCAAAAGACTGCAGGTATTCAACCCATCATTACTGCTAAATATTCAATTAAAACTATGAAAAGATGTTTCTAAGAATTTTATGAATGTTAAAAACCATGAAATACTCTCCCAATAATTAATGCCTCCAACACATTAAGGAATAAACCACATCAGCCAACTCAAGACCACGATTAAGGTAATTTAATTCATGAGGATTTAACTTTCATTACCAATTTTATACAACCCAATTATCTTGCATCAACACAAAACAAATTCCAACACTAGGCGCATTACAGAACATGCAATACCTTTTACATATATTTTTTAAGTTTATGATTAGTGTGGTCATCAACTACTTCTTCACCTCTTGAAAAGAATTATCACATGACTCAGAACACTAAAATTAAATCCCTTATTGGTTAATCATGAGAGTATCACTTGCAAACATGATAACTATTTAATGAAACTTTAGTAAAAACCAACCAACCCTTGAAAACACCGAACATCCTAAACATTCTTGGGATTCTCCCATGAAACAATAACCTACACCTTCTCTAAATCCACCAACTCACCTTCCTCTGAAATTATGTGTCCCATGAAATTCACTTCACTAATAAAAAAAGTGAAATTTTAATAGCTTCACAAAAAGTGCATGCTCTACTAGTGTAATCCAGATGATTTTATGATTCTTTGAATGATTATCATGAGTTTTTGAGTACACAAAGATGTCATCAATGTAGAAAACTATGAACAGATCTAGGTATGGGTGAAATAGTTGGTTTATTAAATCTATGAACACATATGGTGCATCATCCAACCTAGATGACATCACCAAAAAATCATACAACCCGTACCAATTCTAGAAATATTTTCTTTTCAGTATGTCGGAAGGTCTCACCCTCAACTAATGGTATATCGATCTAAAATGGATTAGGAAGAACACTAAAGAACCCTTTAGTTGGTTAAAAATATCATCAATTCAAGAAATATCATATCTATTATAAGATTTCATCTGATTTATCTTCTTGAAATTGACCCATGACCTCAACAATCCACTTTCCTTCTTAGCAGTCAACACAAGATACCCCAATGGAAACATACTAGGATAAGTAAACTCTTTATAATAAAATTCCTAAAAATGATCTTTACCTTCCAAGCTTTCTTCTAGTTTCATTCTATATATTGGAAGGAAAACTATCTCCACTTCGGACAATAAACATATCTTATACTCAACTTCTCTCCTATGTGGTAGCCCCAAGAAATCCTCAAGAAATACATCCTGAAACTGATCAAACATAGAAGTAAAGACATGATACTCATCCCCTCCATCGTCCAACACACGATAAGACACTTTGGCTATAAGTCCTCCCAATTATTGAAAAAATGGCCCTGGCTAGCCCGCTCAAACATCCCACTCACCACGATGGACATACATACCTCCCACAGAGATGTGAATGTTTCCATAAATCGGTAAAAAAAATATACGGGCTTGATAAAACACCAAATAATCCATACCCAATAAATGGTCAAAACATGACATTTAAAGGATGAAAAAGTTCCACAAACAATAATACCCACAAACCTCCATAGAACAACCCTTATATTATTTGATATACTCAACTTACACCCACAACAAACTTTCAATCAACAATATCCTACATAGACATTCCATCTCGTACCAACATGACTACAAAATGAGCATAGATTAAGTATTGTACGACGCCTATGTAAAATAAATCCCAAGTTATCATAGATTCTATAATAATCATACCATAAATGGTCGATGGTACTACCTCACCACCTCCAGGTGTAGACTGAAATACATGAATATGACCAGCCCCTCTACTTTGGGATTTAGCTTGAGTACCTTGCAATACACTAGTTTACTGAAATGGGCGATCTCTCCCCAGAGTTCCATGTCTAACGCCCTAACATGTACAGCCTGTTATGCTCCTAATACCTACCTACTATAGGGTAAATGACCCCCTTCTTACACTTGGCACATACCTCTGACCTTAATCATTTCTCCACTTTCTATGGTTCTAGCATAACCTCTACGCATGGCTTGATATGATTCATGCTCGGCACTTGACTGGTGGTCGAGGACACTGACCACGCATGTGTCCCTAAATTCTAAATTATTAATAAAATTCCTAATCACCAAAAAAAGAGGTTTGGCCCTATCTATGACTACTCTACACACTTTATCCCTAATGGAAATTCCCAAGACAATGCTTCCTTCCCTCAGAAGCCACACCACTCATCCGAATAGATAGTACAACAAGTACACTACCATAAGCTCCCTTCAAGTTCCCTTATGATATATGGACATGGTAAACTACCTCTAAAAACCTTTTCAATCATAATATATTCTACTGAGACCCAATATCATTTCTAAGCTAGTCATTAAAATGTTTCTCCATAGCTGCCTCATCTCCTGCTAGTGTGGAAAAAAATAATCACAAATTAGTGAAATGGATAATATAATCCATCACCAACATTGCCCCTGGGTAAAACTAATGAACTCTAAAGAATTATGAAAACTCAAATTTTCTAGATAGATGAGTTCTAGAATTTTTTCATAGAAATGTTTTTATATCATTGCTTTGGTATACTCTATTTGGCACATGATTTCCCACAAAATCTTTTCCTAAACTCTCAACATATTGGACGCTAACCTGTATCGCTTGTTGGAAGGAGTCTCTAAATGATTGAGAATCATTTGGATGGACTCTATCTAGATATCTACATCCTACAAGCCACCCTCTTAAGTAATGTTTGGAAGGTGCTTCCACTGAAACTATCTAGTCATCTCGAATATACTTAACAAAACCTGCCCAAGGCCCCGTTCCATCATATGTATAAAGCGAGCAGAGTTCTCAAAGAACTAATATTCTCTATTTAGTTGAATAACCAATTATTCCAACTCCACCACTAGGAGATCATTCTCAGCAAAAAAATCTTTTATCCATTTCATCACACGTATTCATGGTGGAATTCTCTTTAATTCCAAACACATGATTTAGAACACATAACATAAATATTCAATAGTTATTTTAAAAGAAGGCTCTCTACTGGGTATAAAAAACTCATTAAAGAAACCATACCAAAGGCCATAATCAAATCGCAAACAGTAAAATTAACCATCCCTACTAAGGTCCTTGAAAAACATGGGTGAACCAACATAAATGGTTACAAATATTACATAGGACACCATTTCAAAATTATTTCCATACATAAAATGCAATGCTGTCCTCTTAAGAACATTTCCCATTAAAAAACATTCAATATATATCATTATGATCCATTTAAAACATTATTTAAGAATAATTCATAAACCATTATTAGAATTATATTTCCTTTTTAACCCATTTCCATCATTTCATTAGACACCATTTTCTTCATTTTCAAAAAATTAACATTCATTATACCCTTTAATGTCCCACACAATCATCCTATAGCGACCCATACTTTACATACATGGTTATTACTTCAAAATTTAAGCATACTTATTACAACATATAACAAAACCATGAAAGGACCGTATAGTTATTGTGTCTTTAGAAAATGGGAAACATAAACAACTGGTTCATCAATCATCTACGTTGTCTACCATTTATTTCATCATATATAGAGTCCCTTTTTGGCATATCCTACTTAATATCCTTCTTCCTAACCTGGGGAAATGAAAACATACATAAGGGTGAGATCGAATGCTTAGTAAGGGTATACAAAAGAAATATCAAACATATCATATTTATAAGAACATAACATTTTGAAAATCTTATCCTGCAAAAGAGATCATAACATGGGATAAATCATATAAGTGAAATGTAATTCCATTAATAATAACTTAAAACATGAATCTTTTTGGAATACACACATAATCATAGAAAATCATTTCTTAGTAGTCAAGACTCATTACCAAGGCTATCTTAGCGGACAAATTCCTTTTCTGAACCGAGTTCACTCCTCGTTTCGGTCCTGTTTCAATGAACCGGTTTAACATGAAATTCCAGCCATGTCTATCTCATGAGATTTAAAATCTTTACCCAATGAATTGGAGGGAGATATAGGTCCCACCCATCTCATAATGATACCATTCTTATGTGTGCCACAAAATCATAAACCATACATCATAGCATAACCCACGTAATAAAAATGGGAATCTTAAACATTGTAACATCATAAAACAATTCATATATGATAAAGGAATTAATAAAAATATTTCCCTCACAACATAATCAAATCAATGTAATAATAGGGATAGAAATAGAACCCTATATTATCTTAGATGTAAAATAATTTTGATAAAATACTTGAACTCCATTCTTGAGGAAAATATCCTTTCTACTTAAAAAACATTTTCCTTTCTTAACATGTCATATAATTTTGAACTAAAAGAAGTTGATTAAAAATAAACTTTAAAACTTGTAAAGGAATATTCATGTAAATAATTTTCTAGAAACCCATTCATTCCGTATAATTTAAAAAAACATTCTTCTCGTACTTTGGCCGGAAAAGTCAAAAAGTACCTTGTAGGAAAAATGACAAAAGATTCATTTCATATCATTTACTAAAAACTCAACAAAGGGTAAAATTGGATTTAAACAATTTTATGAGGATGGAAATAATATTACATATTGAGTAAACATGGATGTGGATGATAAATATTCCCCAGTAAATTCTGAAGTATAAACAATCTCGGATAAAAATGAGATTGTGAGATTTTCCCTTACCTTAGGTCCGATTTTCTTCGTAAGTATCCGAACCTCCTATATAATGATTTAAATAATGTCATTGACTTATTCAAGAATCATAATTATTTTTATTATATCATATATGGTCATATTCTTAGCTTCTTATTAGTAATATTTCATTGCTACTTGTTATTCGGGTGTTTATTGCTTTATGTTCGTATGTGTGTTTTGTCGAATAAATTCTTATTCCTCTTTTTAGGATATAGAAACCTCATTTACAGAATTGTATTAGTGTAATATATATCATATTTATTCATTAAATCCATTTATATAATCATTATTCAATGAATATCATGTATAACGAGTCGCATCACATCATGGAGACGGTATTCCGTACGTACGCACGAGCGATGATATCGTTCCCATGATTGTGGAATTGTATTAGAGTGTATGTATACTATTTCAGAATCAATATCAATTTAAAATAATCATATATAGTCATTATTTACACCATTATACCCATCCAAGTAAGTTGGTGGGGGAAAATAGATTACACCACGGCGTGGAGACGGTATTCCGTACGTACGCACGCGCGGTGATTTCATTTTCCGTAGGATGGATAGATGGTGAAATAGGGTTGTTTCATACTTATAATAACATATCAGTATATGAGTGATACTAATGTTTTTACTTCATAATGAAACAACTAAATAAGAAGAATTAGAAGAAGAAATAAAGTTGAATGAATCGGTAACGGACATTACCTCTTATTTGAAGCGCCTCTTTGAGACCTCCTCTTAGGGCAGTAAAATTGGACTTTGAAGAAAAAAAGGATCACTAGGATGTTTCTAGGGAAGTGGGGAAGTGAAATGGGTAGGGTTTGGCCGATCCTGAAGGCTCAAATTGGTGTGAGGAGGAGAGGGAGGATGTTCCCTTTTATAAGGGAGGAGAGGGGCACCATTTGAAATATAAGAAATATTAGTTTATATTAAATCCAAACCCCACATAAAAACTTCCAAAATGACTCATATGCAAATATAAAATGAGATAGGGTTGTAATAAAATCAACCAATTAAATTTAGACATGTTAGGAATTTATTTTAAACATTATCAACTTGATTTATCCTTATTTATCAATTTAATTTTATTTGTGGTAATAATATTCTAAATTATAAATTATTATAAATAATAACATATGTGTTGTGAATTTTCTATAATTTGACACTTTATGAAATTTTAGACCATATAAATTTTAATTTATAATTTTTAAATATTTTTGTGATTTTTAAACAATTTTATAATATGTTATTTCTATAAAATAACAATAGTGTCAATTTTGACACTATTCATTTAATTGAATTTAAATAAAATATATACAGAGGATATGTTCAAAATAAAAGCTTTAATAGATTCATAACATGTCATATGTATCTAAAAAATTAGTGGAGGACATTAAATAGTTCATATAATATTTATTTTAATATTTTTAAAAACATTTATTTGATACTTTAATTAATAAAATAATTTCAACATCACTATTGTGTCATAATTAATGATGATTATTTAATCCCTAAAAATTATAAATATTTTCATATGATGTAGATAATTGTATTATATTTCTGGAGACTATTCATGTTCGAAGATTCATTAAGTTTATCACTAAATTAAAATTATTATACTTATAAGATTTAAGAAAGTGATGTTGTCACTTTTTTTGTTTTAATAATAATGAAATTATATTCATAGAAAAAAGTCCATTAAATGAATATAATCCGACCTGTAGGTGATATGGGTCGACTTTTAGTCATCCAATATGATTTTGTCAGGTGTTTGGGTAATTTTATAATATTATATTTACCCTTAATTACCCGATTTACCGTTAACTATGATAAATAAAATTTACCGTAGTTACTATTCATAATGCCCAAAAATAAAAAGTAGCCTTTTAACATAATTTGGACCCACTGATTCCAAATATGGAATCCATTTTTCAAAATTGAAAACACATAGGTTTCAGTAATTAATTTAAAATTAATCCCGTTTAAAAAAAACGGGTTTTAGAAGTTAAAACATTTCCAAATATTAAAATGTTTTTACCTATGAATTCAATGTGAAATTAATGCTAATGAAATAAATTATATTAAATGGTAAAAATATATTCTATTTATTCTTTAAAATCATTCAATATTATAATTTAACCATATAAATTATCTCAATGAAAGAAGTTTTTTTAATTAAAAATTAGCTTAATTTTACTATTCATCAAAATATGAAAGTTATCAGAAAAATATCAAAAATTTCTCCAAAGTAAATTTTTATATCCTGATTCCAAAGAAGAATTTTATTTTCTCAAATTTAACTTATAAACATTTCAAAAACAATATTTAATGTGGGTGCGCCATCAAAAGGTGGCAAAACTACATTTTTTGAAAAATACTTAATTTACCCTAAAAATTTATTTTTTCCTATTACCATGTTCTAGAAAATATGTAAGAGATTATAAAATTCAAAATGTAGTTAATACTATTCATAACAGCTATTCCATAATATATCGTTGTTTAGTAAAACCCGGTATTGCGTACTACACACGCTTCGAGGAAGGTCGCGATTGTGTGTAATGCAAGCCAAGTACGTATTGTGTGCTTTGAAATATTTCTTTCGTGTTGCATATAACATAAGACACAAAAAAAATATTTCTCATAAAATCTCAGGGTGTTACATTCTACCCCCCTTAAAATGAATTTCGCCCTCGAAATTCCTCAATTCATTACAAACAGATGAGGACACCTCTCCCTCATCATATCTTCAAGTTCCTATATAGCTTCTTATAATTGGTGGTTCCTCCATAAAACTTTCACCAATCGAGTGGTCTTGTTCCGTAGGACTCATTCACTATTATCCACAATCTCTATCGGCTGTTCTTCATAAGAAAGATCTTGCTCCAGCGGTAAAACTTCTGAGCTGAGTACATGTGAAGGATCAGGTATGTACTTTCTCAGGAGAGATACATGGAACACATCAAGAACTTCAGAGAGATTCGGTGGAAGCGCCAATCAGTAAGCTACCTTCCCAACATGATCCAGAATTTCAAAATGACTGATATATCTAGGGCTAAACATTCCCTTGTTTCCAAATATCATAACCCTCTTCCAGGGAGATATTCGTAAGAACATTTTATCACCCACTTCAAACTGTAGGTCTTTTCTTCAGTTGTGGGCATAACTTTTTTATAGACTCTGAGATGCTCTTATGTGTTGTTGAATAGATTTGACATTTTCATCCATTTCATCAACACGATCAGGTCCTAATATCTTTCTTTCCCCAACTTCATCCCAGAAAGTTAGAGTCCTGCATTTCATTCCATAGAGAGCTTCATAAAGAGCAATCTGAATATTGGAGTGAAAGCTAATATTATAAGAAAATTGCACCAAAGGTAGGTGTTGATCCCAACCACCTTTGAAATCTATAGAGAAAGCTCTCCACATATCTTCTAGAGTTTGAATTGTCCTCTCAGACTGACCATCTATCTGAGGATGATAAGCAGTGCTGAAACTCAACCCTATATCCAGAGTATGATGAAGACTTCGCCAGAACTTTGAGGTAAACCTCGGTTCCCGATCAGATATAATGGAATGTGGTACTCCATGAAATCTTACCACTTCCATTACGTATATCTTGGAAAGCTGATCTAGAGAGAAATCCTCTCTAATATCAATGAAGTGTGCAGACTTTGTAAGATGATCAACTATGACCCAGATAGCATTATTGCCTTTGGATGTTTTAGGAAGTCCAGTGAAAAAGTCCATAGTGATGATTTCCCATTTCCATTCTGGTATGGGTAATGGTTTTAACATCCCTTTAGACTTCTGTCTCTCAGATTTAACTTTCTGACAAACCAAGCATCGAGAGACATATTCAACAACATCTCTTTTAATGCCATCCCACCAGAAGTACTCTTTCAGGTCCCTATACATCTTCATGCTTCCCAGATGAATAGAGAATGAAGAACTATGAGCCTAATCCAGCAGCTCCTTATTTAATTCTGGGATGGGAGGAACACAAACCCGATTCCTAATGTTTATTATCTCATCACAATCAAGGTTGAATTCAGGAACATTTCTCACTTTCTTTTGTAACTCTACATCTTCTTTTTGTGCCTCTTTAATCTTCACATGTATAGATGGTTGAAAATTCATTTGAGAAAGATACGATTTTCCCCTTCCATTATAATTCCAAGATTCATCCTTTTTAAATCCATAAATATTGGATCTTTTGTGATCCTCATCATGGATACGCTAGCATGGTCTTGTCGACTTAATGCATCTTCCACCTTGTTTGCTTTCCCAGGGTGGTAATGAATTGAGGAGTCATAATCCTTAATCAGCTCCATCCATCTTCTTTGGTGCATATTCAGCTCCTTTTGTGTTAAAATATACTTTAAACTTTTATGACCAGTATAAATATCACACCTTTCTCCATAAAGATAATGACTCCAAATCTTTAATGCAAAGATTACCGCAGCTAACTCTAAATCATGAGTTGGGTAATTTTGCTCATGGATTTTCAACTATCGTGAGGCATAAGCTATCACCATATAATTTTACATAAGAACACACCCCAGCCCCTTATTGGAGAATCACTGTAGATCACAAAGCTTTCTACACTACAAGGATGTGTGAGTACAGGTGCACCAGATAACCTTCTTTTCAACTCCTTGTAATTATCTTCATATTCCTCCGTCCAAAAAAACTTAACTCCTTTCCGAGTCAAATTGGTGAGTGGATTACATAATCATGAAAAATATTCCACAAAACGTCGATAATATCCAGCCAAACCAAGAAAACATCAGATCTCAGTTACTTTTGTTAGTCTAGACCATATTTTGATAACCTTTGTTTTTGCTAGATCCACAGATATCCCCTCTTTTGAGATTATGTGACCCAAAAATGCAACTTTTTAAAGCCAAAATTCACACCTTGTAAAATTTTGAATAAATGTTGTCCTTTCTTAGGGTCTTCAATATAATTCTCAAGTGATCATCATGTTCTTCCTTGCTCTTTGAATAGACAAGAATATCATCTATAAAGACTACCACAAACTGATCAAGATCGTCTCTAAAGACTCTATTCATCAGATCTATGAAGATAGTAGGGGAAATAGTAAGACCAAATGGCATCACTATAAATTCATAGTGTTCATACCCTGTATGGAAATCCGTCTTTGGTATATCCTCCCTTTTGACCCTTAATTGATGATACCCAGAACGAAGATCAATCTTGGAAAAGTATTGAGCTCCGTGTAGTTGGTCAAATAAGTCATCAATGCGCGTGAGAGGATATTTGTTCTTGATAGTGATCTTGTTAAGTTCTCGATAATCAATACAGAGTCTCATTGATCCATCTTTCTTCTTAACAAACAGAACAGGTGCTCCCCAAGGTGATGCACTAGTGCATATGAATCCTTTATGAAGATTCTCTTGGAGTTGCTTCTTCAATTCCAGCAACTCAATTGGGGATATTATATAAGGTGTCTTTGAAATAGGAAAAGCACCCGGTACGAGTTCTATTGAAAACTCAACTTCATGATTTTGTGGAAGACCTGGAAATTCCTCCGGAAAAACATAATCAAACTCCCATACAATGGGAATATTCTTAATTGTGAGTTTCTCACCAACCATTTGAGACAAATAACCTTCATTTAGTGGAATCAAGAACCATAAGATGGAAGAAATTTCCACAGGAAGGTTATGTTCATCTTTGCATTGATAGACGATCATAGATTGATCTGCAATATGAAACGTGACTTCCCTCCTTTGGAAATTGATATGAGCTCCAAATAAATAAATCCATTTCATGCCATGAATCACATCAAATTCCCCTATAGGAAGGACCACAAGATTTGCAGGAAGCACTTTCCCACAAACTTCAATCGGAGAAGAATTATAAACTTTTGATGCGACTGTTGTGACATTAGGGGTAGTCACAGCTAACTCGACATCTAATTGTTGAGGTAATACAGTGATACCCTTAGAAAATTCTACAGAAATAAAAGAGTGGGTGGATCCAGAATCAAATAAAACATTTGCTACTTTAGAGTGGATGGTAAGTGTACCTCTCACCACTTCGTTGTCGTACTCCACATCGCCGATAGAAATTGCATGTGACTTTCCTTTGTCTTTGGACATAAGAGTTTGTTGATGTCGATCATAATCATCAACCCTTGGATTTGGGCATTGATTGGAAAAATGCCCCATCTCCTTGCACATGAAACATTGAAGTGTAGTAGGTTCATTCTGTGTATCCCATCCTTTGTTTTCATCATTAGACACCTTCTTCCCATTATTTCGACATTCAATTGCTCGATGACCTTATTTTCCACTCTTATAACATTTTCTTGTCCCCTTAAGACAATTTCCACCATGTTTCGTTCAACATTTTGAGCATAATGGAAAACTCATCTTCTTTTCAGTGTGGTCTTTAGATTTTCCATTGAATTCAATTTTCCTCTTCTTATCAAACCCATGAGACTGATGGGTTACACCAATCTCCATCTCAACCTTGAGTGCACATCGATCAATTTCCTCATAGCTATTGATGTCCCTTATGGCTAACGCCCTTCAAAGACTTGGTTTTAATCCACTAAATAATCGATCGATCTTACTCACAGGTTGGATAATAATTCCGGAAGCGTACCTTGCAAGTCTTGTAAAATTTTCTTCGTAGGTACCAACAGATTCATCATCCTTTTTCTTCAGTTCAAGAAACTCATTCTCCATACTTTTTTGAAGAATATGAGGGAAATACTTATTGAAAAGTAAATTCTTGAACTCATCGCATTCCATGGACTCAATTTCATCCCTTTTCCTCATATTATTAATAAGATTACACCATTGATCAGCATCACCTTCCAAACGATACACTAATAAGATGAATTTATCATGTTCAGAACATTGATGAACTAAAAATATCTTTTCAGTGGTACTGATCCATTGTTCATCCACTAATGGATCAGAAGAGCCACTGAATGATGGTGGACACTGACTTATGAAGGATTCAGCACAATATTACTCCTTACTTTGCTCATTTGGAAGTCCTACATGATTCATAGCTTGAGAAA
Organism: Viscum album; assembly: GCA_963277665.1. Classification (NCBI taxonomy): domain Eukaryota; kingdom Viridiplantae; phylum Streptophyta; class Magnoliopsida; order Santalales; family Viscaceae; genus Viscum; species Viscum album. The sequence continues at coordinate 442,302,650 of OY728158.1, forward strand.
GTTGTGTGAGCATGGCTACAAGATTTTTCATTCCAGCTCCCATAATGTTTGCTTGCTCAGGGGGACAATCATTGCATTGCCTGTCACATTCTGCATTAACACGGTACCTTCAGGTTCCAGCTATTGACTAAAACCAAGAAGAATAGTGTGAGCAACACTAATTATAATAGGAAAACCACATAATCAATAACAAAATTTCACACTTAAGGTCTTATCATAGGTTGTTCATGGCCATTTCTAAAACACTAAGATTGGGTTCTATGCTTAGACATATCCTTAGGTTTCTTACTCAGGCTTTCACATCCTAGTTTCCAAAGGTTGACTATACCTTTCCTCTGATACTAATTGTTGCGACCCATACCTTACATACATGGTTACTAATTCAAAATTGAAGAATACTTATTACAACATATAACAAAGCCATGAAAGGACCGTATAGGTATAGTGTCCTTAGAAACAGGGAAACATAAGCAACTGGTTCATAAATCATCTACGTTGTGTAACACCCCAAGACTGCATAGTGTGTTATTTCTTCAAAATAATTCAATAACTTGCATTGCACGCAACACCGAGTTCAAGTGCACTATGACATACCAAACAAGCCGTTCAAAAGAGGTTATGAATAGTATTAACTAAATTTTGAACCTTATATAACACTTATAATTTTATAATCCATATTATTAGTTTCTTAGATATAATGTAAGAACAAATTCATTTTTTTTCAGATGAAAGAAGTATTTTTCAAAAATGAACTTTTACCAACTTTAATAGTGAACCCTTTTGAATCCAATATTTTCAACTTTTATATATTTGATTTGATTAAATAAATTTATTTAGAATGGGGACATAAAAAAAATCTACAATGTAACACCCCAAGCTTCTACGGTACGCTTCTCTTTGAATAATGTGATAGCCTGTGTTGTACGCAACACCGAGTTCTAACACACCATAACCAATCAAACTAGCTGTTATAAATAGTAATACCTACCGTTTGAAATTATATATACTGTATATTTCAAAATGGACTTCATTTTTGGATTTGGAATATCGAATTTAGCCTAAGGGGAAATTTTGGTACTCTTTCGGATAACTTTAATATTTTGATGAATAGTGAAAATTACTAAATTTTAATAAAAAACAACTTTTTTATTCAAAATAATTAGTAGTGATAAATTATGAATTTGAGTGGTTTTAAAGTATATTAAGAATATATTTTTACCATTCAATACAGTGTTGGTCATTGGACATAATTTTACAATTAAACCGGACATAAACAAGTGTCAATCTTTTGATAGTTATTATCTCTTAAAAACACGCTTTTTGTTTTAACAACGGGAATTAATTTTAAATTAATTTCTGCCACTTCTGTGTTTTGAATTTTCAAAAATGGACTCCATATTTGGAATCAGGATTTTCAAATTGTGTAAATAGGTAAATTTTATTTTTAGGCATTTTGAATAATTACTTCGGTAAATATTTAATTTACCATGGTTAAGGGTAATTCCGGTAAATAAGGGTTAAAAAAATAATATTATAATAATACTAAATTACCCTAAAACGTGTCCTAGCCTTATTGGTTGATACATGTTCGATCATAGTCATCTTTGGGTCGATTTTGGGACCCCATGGAGCCACTTGTATGTGATAGGGACACTTTATTTTTATTAAGTTAAAATGAATACAAAAATGACACAAGCATATATCTTTTAGAAAACAATTTTTACATAGGGTTATATATGTTGGATTTTAGAATATAAATATTAATTAGAAAGATAATAATATTTCCTACATAATTATATTTTATTTATAATTTTTAGACATTAAATAATTTAATTTATTTATGACACAATGATGATGCAGTAATTACCATAAGAGTGAAAAATTAAAATAATTGATATTATAAATACACAAATAAATATAATTTGAGACTTTTTATGAATTAAACTAATTTTCTAGGATAATATGAAATACTAGGATTGAAGTAATTAACTTTTTTCGAAGTAATAATTCTATTATGAGTTTCAAAAAAATCAACTATTGAATAGTGCCAAAATTATCATAAAAGAGTTTTTAAAAGAAATATTATATTATTAATTGATATTAAATTCCTAAAAATCTAAGTATCGGACAAGAGACCTATATCATGATAGTTTCATCATTAATGGACCACGTGGGGGTCGCTTGGATGTATATAGTATGTTTATTAACCATATAATATAAAAATACAATGAGACATTGTAAAAGTGAAACTAATTAACTTACAGTTAATACATAAAGATAAGGTTAATATAATGAATAAAACCTGTCTAAATTCTATTGGTTGAGTGGTTTTTGACCTATCCCCACCTTAAAATTTAAATAATAATCTTTGGAACCATTATAAACCGAATATTAATTTATTATAAACTAATATTTATGGCTTTTCCAAAGGTGCCCCTCACACCTCTTATAAAAGGGCACTCCTCCTTCTCAATTAATAAAACCTTAAAAGCATTTTGGTTCGGACAAACTCTGCCCAAATACTCTCCCAACTTCCATAACTACAACCTAGAGGCCTTAATTTGATCAGAAAGCCAACCTAAAGAGCCCTTTTGATCAAATCAAAAGGAAGAACCCGAGGAAGAGGTAATGATTTCACCACCCTTTTCCATGTTCCTTTCTTCTTCAACTTATTATTCCTTTGTTATTACCATTATAAAAAAATAACTCCAGTATCATATATATACTGTGATGTTATTATAAATATGGTACAACCATATTCAGTATTCGATCCACCCTTTGAATAACATGTCACCATACGTGCGTACGTACGACTTACCGTCTCCACGTCGTGGTGTAATTGTTATTCAATATATTATTTTTTGGATGGGTATAATAATGATGTTTAACTCATGTAAATAATAAATATAACATGTTAATGATTCTGTATATATGATATACCATCCATGTATATTTTATTTTAATATCAAAAGAATGATATTGTCGCTCGTGCATACGTACGGACTACCGTCTCCACGAACGTGATGAGATTCATTATCCATCGTATCCATTCAAGTATAATTATCATTTGATTATTTAAAAATAATGTTTAAGGACTTTATCTCATTATGGATACGAATAATATACAACCTATCCATTAAAAACATGGCTTACGTAACAAAACATACAAAAGAAAACGAGTAAGTTAACACCCGAAACAAAAATAATACTAAGATATTATTAACAAAGCAATGTTAAAAGATCATATATTATATCATATGAATGTATATGATTCTTGTATAATTTAATAACAATTATTTCACTATTATACAAGAGGTTAACCTACCCCAACAAAGGAAAACTACAAGGTAAGGGTTATTTCACAATCTTTTCATTATCCGAGGTTGTTTATACGTAACAATCTACTGGGATCTCTTTATCATCCACATCCATGTTTCTTAAAAATGTATTTCAAATTTTTTTACGATTTAAAATAATATGGGTTAAAGTCATTTATACCCATGTTTTACTTTTTATAAGAGTTTTATAAAGGAATCTTTCCTTCGTTTTCCAAACAAGGTTCTTTTAACCTTTTCGACAGAATTAAGGTAAGAATGTTTTTTTAACTTATATGGTGGGTACGTCTATTTTCCACCGTTATAAAATCTTCAAAGCTTCCCCTAAAAGCTTAAAAGAATATTTTCAAAGAAAATGTTTTTTTTATAAATATATGACTCTTAAATGATTTAAAAATAGAAAGAGATATTTCTCTAAAAAGAGTTTTGATTTCATCTATGTCAACATCCTTTGATGGATTTTACCCTTATTTGAAGTTGATTTATTATGATACAAAACTTCTATATTGTATTGAAGGTTTTTTGATATGTTTGACTATGGATGTGTTATTTTTATACCATTCATATTTTATGGATGAAGTTTTTACATTTCGTATGCTAGTTTTAATACGAATGTTTATGTTATGTTTAAGCCTTTTCATATGGGAATCCATTGGACTTAATATGTGACGGGTGGAGCCCGCTATAGCTCCTCGATGCATCGGTAGGTCTCACGAGACAATCTAGTGTCTTGGCACAAGGCCTTGGAAAAATCTTATTTGTAGTCTTGGCACGAGGCCTTGGCTATGTGGTTATGATAGTCTGGCATTATGCATTCCATCATTATGAAAGTAGTAACTGATATTGCATGTGATTATTCGATTAGTAGAATATCCATGTGAATAAGTAAATGGAATTATTTCATTTTATTTTTTCCTTACTATGTTAAAGTTCAAGTTTAAAAGTCTTTTTAAGTTATACATTGTCTTAAATTTTTATTCTTGTTTATGAAAGTTTCCGCTATATTGTTATCCTTACTGGGCATTTGAGCTCACCCCTTTTCTATGTTTATTTTTCCCAGGATGTGAAGAAGTAATTTATGAATGATCTGCATAGATAGTATGTAGGGATATGAGTGTGGGATATGGAGACTATGTTTTTGTAGTATTTTTTCACTTTATGATGTAATGTAAAACTTTATGAATATATCTAGTGTTTCCATGGATACTAAATCAATCGGTCTTTCGAGATTTGATCTTTCTTTTGATCATGCCAATGTAATGTAATAATGCACCGAATCTGGGTAACTAGGGTTGGGGCGTTACAGTTGGTATAAGAGGAAGTTTAGTACAAACCTTGGAAGCTAGATTTAGATAAACTCTGATTAGAGCACGTAGACCTAAGATGAACTTTGAGGATTAATATAGAAGAACTTCCTAGAATTTTGTTATTGTAGAGATTTTGTGAGTTTTCAGAGCAATACATCCCTGTCTGGATACGAGAAGGTAGAGGTGGCTCTGACACAAATGTACCTAGGGGTAAAACCTGAAAGCACCGCTTTGAGCTAGTCTCGAACAGGAACTGGTGCACGACAACTGGCCTTTCTGCACTCTTGGTTACGACACTCCCAAGGGATATGCTTAGGATAACTCTAATTTTCATTACAAATCATTATGAAGGGTTTATGAGTATATACATACTCAAAGAAAACATTTTTATGATTATGGATTATATCCATAAACTATTTAATTTATGTTACGTGTTTTACAAGTTTGGGATTAGGTATTGTTATTCATAAACTAATCTAGTGTATGCCATTGTTTAGAAATGGTGCCCAGTAGAAGGAATGAGAACTCCAGCATTGCACATGATCCAAAGAGAAATAAGGATCATATCTTTCATGGTCTTAAGCCAGAATTTATAATAGAAATAGTCTCCCATGTATTATCATCATATGAAGAAATAATATCTTGTGTTGATAAGATAAGTAAAAAGTTTACTGAGTCCTATGGCTTTGAAGGGAAGCAAGAGAAGAAAAGGATGGAAGAGAGAAAGATGGATAAAGGGAAGAGGGAAAAGAGGAATTTTCCCATATGTGATAATTGTGGGAAGAAACACCCTGGAACTTGCCTGAAAGGAATGGGAGTTTGTTATAAGGGTGGAAGAAAATGGCACAAAGTACGTGACTGCAAGGGTAAGAAAATGGTTTCAAATGTACAATGCTTCATTTTCAAGGAGTTTGGACACTATGAGAACCTATGTCCCAGTCATCAGAATATGCCGAAAATGATGCTATTTTATAATAATCAAGTTATGATACTACCGCAGATAAAAAGGAATGATTAGAGTTCCTATATGAGTGTTGTATCAACAATGTACTTGTTATAATAATTATGGAGTATATAAGGATTGTACTATAGTACTATTTCATTAAGGACTTGAGATTGTGTGGAACAAAGAAAAGGGACTCAATAACAGGATAAATTTTTGGAAAATATATGGTTGAGAGAATGATAAACCATAATATAGTTCTGATACCGAGGTAGTGATTTTGGAATAATACATGATTGATTTGGATAAATTATATTGGATATTCTTGACTACCTTGAAAGAGATTAATGATTTGTATATTCCATAATTTTTGGGGTTTAAAACATTTTTGGATTGAAGGAGTATATCTATTATTCATTAAGGAATAAGGGATCATGAATGTAATCAATAAGGTTTTATGGTAATTCAGGATGTTGCAGTGTTTTAAAAGAATACATGATGAAGGTGTTCACATGATATTACACGGGAAAAAGGATATTTACTGTGTTTACCTTCCTTATAAATTTTGGACTGAGGTATTTTGGATAGTTCTAGTTGGGATTATTTTTTATTGCCATAAAAGGACAACTCGGAGGTTGGGCGACAACCCGTCGCATCCGGCAAGGACGCGAGACTTGAACCCACAACTGAAGGGCGACAAGGGTGTATCACCTACAACTGACCCACATGATGTCCTGGATTGAATAATTTCATTTTTTTAATGGTTCTTCTAGTTGAATTATAAATTCATTTTTAACCCTATATGAATAGGACAAATAGAATATTATTTTTAAGTTCTATTATATTTTAGAGTAAAAGATGATTCTGTGGTAGAAATTAGTTAAAGGATGGAACTATACTTATCAATAATATATTTTTCTTCTTCTCTTATTCTATGAAGAAATTAATTCTTATACTTTATTTAAGTAATCCTAAAACCAAAAATCTGTTATCCTAATACCCTATGTTTTGTTGAACCGATGGTATTTCAAATCATCATAGATTGATGAATTTAAGGACCTAAATTTTACACTTGTTTGTGATTGATGACCTCAATCACTACCTATAAATATTTACGTTTTCCTCCAATTATATGTCTCTAATTTCCACAAATGTTCTCCAAATCGAGATCATAATTTGGTGGTGACCCTTTCATTTCTCTTTTCCACATATTAAGACTAAATTTGTGTAACCCAATTTCCGATGTGGGTTTTCCCACAAAGATATTTTATATTTTCATCCTTTTATTTTCGAAGAACAATTTCAAATTGTGAGGATGCAATTTATTGAAGGATGTGAGAATGTAACACCCCAAGATTGCATAGTGTGTTATTTCTTCAAAATAATTCAATAACTTGCACAACACGAAACACCGAGTTCAAGCGCACTATGACTTACCAAACAAGCCGTTCAAAAGAGGTTATGAATAGTATTAACTAAGTTTTGAACCTTATATAATACTTATAATTTTAGAATCCATATTATTAGTTTCTTATACATAATGTAAGAACAAATTATTTTTTTCAGATAAAAGAAGTATTTTTCAAAAATGCACTTTTACCAACTTTAATAGTGAACCCTTTTTAATCCAATATGTTAAACTTTTATATATTCGATTTGACTAAATAAATTTATTTAGAATGGGGACATAAAAAAAATCTACAATGTAACACCCCAAGATTCTACGGTACGCTTCTCTTTGAATAATGTGATAGCGTGTGTTGTACGCAACACCAAGTTCTAACACACCATAACCAATCAAACCAGCCATTATAAATAGTAATACCTACTTTTTGAAATTATATATATTGTATATTTAAAAATGGACTTCATTTTTGGATTTGGAATATCCAATTTATCCTAAGGTGAAATTTTGGTACTTTTCGGATAACTTTAATATTTTGATGAATAGTGAAAATTACTAAATTTTAATTAAAAACAACTTTTTAATCAAAATAATTAATAGTGATAAATTATGAATTTGAGTGGTTTTAAAGTATATTTAGAATATAATTTTACCATTTAATAAAATGTTGGTCATTGGACATAATTTTACAATTAAACCGAACATAAACAAGTGTCAATCTTTTGATAGTTATTATCTCTAAAAAACACGCTTTTTGTTTTAACAACGGGAATTAATTTTAAATTAATTACTACCACTTCTGTATTTTGAATTTTAAAAAATGGATTCCATATTTGGAATCAGGATTTTAAAATTGTGTAAATAGGTAACTTTTATTTTTAGACATTTTGAATAATTACTTCGGTAAATATTTTATTTAACATGGTTAAGGGTAAATCCGGTAAATAAGGGTTCATCAAATAATATTATAATAATACTAAATTACTCTACAACGTGTCCTTGCCTTATTGGTTGATACGTGTTCAATCATAGGCATCTTTGGGTCGATTTTTGGACCCCATGGAGCCACTTGTAGGTGCTAGGGACACGTTATTTTAATTAAGTTAAAATGAATACAAAAATGACACAAGCATATATCTTTTAAAAAAACAATTTTTACATAGGGTTATATATGTTGGATTTTCGACTATAAATATTAATTATAAATATAAAAGGATTTAATACATAATGATATTTTATGTATAATTTTTAGAGATTAAATAATTTAATTTATTTATGACACAATAATGATGCAGTAATTACCATAAGAGTGAAAAATTAAAATAATTGATATTATAAATACACAAATAAATATAATTTGAGACTTTTTATGAATTAAACTAATTTTCTAGGATAATATGACATATTAGGATTGATATAATTAACTTTTTTCGAAGTAATAATTCTATTATGAGTTTCACAAAAATCAACTATTGAATAGTGTCAAAATTGACATAAAAGAGTTTTTAAAACAAATATTATATTATTAATTGATATTAAATTCGTAAAAATCTAAGGTTCTGCCAAGCAACTTATATCATGATAGGTTCATCATTAACTGACCACTTGGGGGTTTCTTGTATGTATATAGTATGTTTATAAACCATATAATATAAAAATACAAAGAGACATTGTAAAAGTGAAACTAATTAACTTAGAGTTAATACATAATGATAAGGTTAATATAATGACTCAAACCTGTCTAAATTCTATTTTTTGAGTGTTTTTCGACCTATACCCACCTTAAAATTTAAATAATAAACTTTGGAGCCATTAGAAACCGAATATGAATTTATTATAAACTAATATTTCAAGATTTTCTAAAGGTGCCCCTCACCCCTCCTATAAAAGGGCACTCCTCCTTCTCATTTCTTCACGCCTTCAAAGCCTTTTGGTTTGGCCAAAATCTTCCCCAATACTATCCCAACTTCCATCACTACAACCTAGAGGTGTTAGTTTGATCATAAAGCGAACCTAAGGAGCTCTTTTGATCAAATCAAAAGTAAGAACCCGGAGAAGAGGTAATGATTTCACCACCCTTTTCCAAGTTCCTTTCTTCTTCAACTTATTCTTCCATTGTTATTACCATTCTACAATAATAACTCCAGTATCATATATATACTGTGATGTTATTATAAATATGGTAAAACCATATTCAGTATTCTATCCACCATTTGAATAACATGTCACCATACGTGCGTATGTACGGCTTACCGTCTCCACGTCATGGTGTAATTTTTATTCAATATATTATTATTTTTATGGGTATAATAATGATGTGTAACTCATGTAAATAATAAATATAACATGTTAATGATTCTGTATACATGATATACCATCCATTTATATGTTATTTTAATATTAAAAAAATGATATTGTCGCTCGTGCGTACGTACAGACTACCGTCTCCACGAACGCGATGAGATTCATTCTCCATCGTATCCATTCAAGTATAATTATCATTTGATTATTTAAAAATGATGGTTAAGGACTTAATATAATTCTGGATATGAATAATATACAATCTATCCATTACAAACATGGCTTATGTTACAAAACATATAAAAGAAAATGAGTAAGTTAACACCCGAAACAACGATAATACTAAGATATTATTAACAAAGCAATGTTAAAAGATCATATATGATATCATATGAATGTATATGATTCTTGTATAATTTAATAACAATTATTTAAATATTATACAAGAGTTTAACCTACCCCAACCAAGGAAAAGTACAAGGTAAGGGTTATTTCACAATCTCTTTATTATTCGAGGTTGTTTATACGTAATAATCTACAGGGATCTCTTTATCATCCACATCCATGTTTCTTAAAAATGTATTTCAAAACATTTTTACTATTTAAAATAATATGGGTTAAAGTCATTTACCCCCTTTTTTGACTTTTTATAAGAGTTTTATAAAGGAATCTTTCCATCGTTTTCCAAACAAGGTGCTTTTAACCTTTTCGACAAAATTAAGGTAAGAATGTTTTTTTAACTTATACGGTGGGTGTTGCTATTTTACACTATTATAAAATCTTCGAAGCTTCCCTTACAATATTATAAGAATATTTTCAAAGAAAATGTTTTATTTTATAAATATATGACTTCTAAATGATTTCAAAATAGAAAGATATATTTCTCTAAAAAGAGTTTTGATTTCATCTATGTCAACATCCTTTGATGGATTTTACGCTTATTTGAAGTTGATTTATTATGATACAAATATATTGTATTTAAGGTTTTGTGATATGTTTTACTGTGGATGTGTTATTTTTATACCATTCATATTTTATGGATGAAGTATTTACATTTCGTATGCTAGTTTTAATACGAATGTTTATGTTATGTTTAAACCTTTTCATATGGGAATGAATTGGACTTAATATGTGATGGGTGGATCCCGCTATAGATCCTCGATGCATCGATAGGTCTCATGAGACAAACTAGTGTCTTGGCACACGGCCTTGGAAAAATCTTATTTGTAGTCTTGGCATGAGGCCTTGGCTATGTGGTTATGATAGTCTGGCATTATGCATTCCATCATTATGAAAGTGGTAATTGATATTGCATGTGATTATTCGATTAGTAGAATATCGATGTGAATAAGTAAATGAAATTATTTCATTTTATTTTTGCCATACTATGTTGAAGATCATGTTTAAAAGGCTTTTTATGTTATACATTGTCTTAAATGTTTATTCTTATTTATAAAAGTTTCTGCTATATTGTTATCCTTACTGGGCATTTGAGCTCACCCCTTTTCTATGTTTTATTTTTCCCAGGATGTGAAGAAGTAATTTATGAATGACCTACAGGGATAGTATGTGGGGATATGAGTGTGGGATATGGAGACTATTTTGTTGTAGTAGTTTTTCACTTTATTATGTAATGTAAAACTTTATGAATATATCTAGTGTTTACATGGCTTCTAAACCAATCGGTCTTTCGAGATTTGATATTTCTTGTGATCATGCCAATGTAATGTAATAATGCACCAACGCTGGGTAACTAGGGTCGGGGCGTTACATGTTGTCTCCCATTTATTTCATCATATCTAGAGTCCCTTTTTGGAATATCCTACTTAATATCCTTATTTCGGACCCAGGGAAAAGAAAACATACAAAAGGGTGAGCTCAAATGCTCAGTAAGGGTAAACAAAAGAAATATCAAAAATATCATATTTATAGGAACATAACATTTTGAAAATCTTATCCTGTAAAAGAGATCATAACATGGGATAAATCATAGAAGTGAAATGTAATTCCAATAATCATAACATAAAACATGAAGCTTCGTGGCATACACATATAATCATAAAAAATCATTTCTTAGTAGTCAAGACTCATTTCCAAGACTATCTTAGAGGACAAAGTCCTTTTTCTAAACTGAGTTCACTCCTCGTTTCAGTCCTATTTCACTAAACAGGTTTAACCTACCGTTCTAGCCATGTCTATCTCATGAGATATAAAATCTTTACCCAATGCATTGGAGGGAGATATAGGTCCCACCCATCTCAGAACTATACCATTCTTATGTGTGCCACCAAATTATAAACCATACATCATAGCATAACCCATGTAATAAAAATTGGAATCTTAAACATTGTGACATAATAAAACAATTCATATAAGATAGAGGTATTCATAAAAATATTTCCATCAAAACATAATCAAATCAATGTAATAATATAGATAGAAACATAACCCTATATTATCTTAGATGGAAAATAATTTTGATAATACACTTGAACTCCATTCTTGAGGAAAATATCCTTTCTACTTCAAAAACATTATCCTTTCTTAACGTGTCATATAATTTTGAACTAAAAGAAGTTGATTAAAAATAAACTTGAAAACTTTTAAAGGAAGCTTCATGGAAATAATGTTCTAAAAATCGATTCATGCCGTATAAGTTAAAAAACATTCTTCTCATACTTTAGCCGGAATAGTCAAAAAGTACCTCGTATGAAAAACAAAAAAAGATTCCCTTTATATCTTTTACTAAAAAATCACTGAAGGGTAAAATTGGATTTAAAAAATTGTAGCTGGATGGAAATAATATTACATATTGAGTAAACATGGATGTGGATGACAAATATTCCCCAGTAAATTCTGAAGTATAAACAATCTCGGATAAAAATGAGATTGTGAGATTTTCCCTTACCTTAGGTCCGATTTTCTTCGTAAGTGTCTGAACCTCCTTTATAATGATTTAAATAGTGTAATTGAATTATTCTGGAATCATGATTATTTTTATGATATCATATATGGTCATATTTTTAGCTTCTTATTAGTAATATTTCATTGCTACTTGTTATTCGGGTGTTTATTGCTTTATGTTCGTATGTGTGTTTTGTCGAATAAATTCTTATTCCTATTTTTAGGTTATATAAACGTCTTTTAGAGAATGGTATTAGTGTAATATATATCATATTTATTCATTCAATTCATTTATATAATCATTATGCAATTCAGATCATGTAGAACAAGTCGCATCACATCGTGGAGACGGTATTCCGTACGTACGGACGAGCGATGATATCGTTCCCATGATTGTGGAATTGTATTGGAGTGTATGTATACTATTTAAGAATCAATATCACTTTACAATAATCATATATAGTCATTATTTACACCATTATACCCATCCAAGTAAGGTGGTGGTGGAAAATAGATTACACCACGGCGTGGAGACGATATTCCGTACATACGCACGCGCAGTGATTTCGTTTTCTGTAGGATGGATATATGTTGAAATAGAGTGGTTTCATACTTATAATAAAATATCAGTATATGAGTGATACTGATGTTATTACTTCATAGTGAAACAACTAAAGAAGAATAATTAGAAGAAGAAATAAAGTTGAAAGAATCGGTAACGGAATTACCTCTTCTTTGAAGCGCCTCTTTGAGACCTCCTCTTAGGGAACTAAAATTGGTCTTTGAAGAAGACCTTGATATCTAGGATGAATCTAGGGAAGTGGGGAAGTGAAATGGGCAGGGGTTGGCCGAGCTAGAAGGCTCAAATTTGTGGGAGGAGGAGATGGAGGAGGTGCCCTTTTATAAGGGAGGAGAGGGGCACCATTGGAAATATAAGAAATATTAGTTTATATTAAATCCCAACCCAACTTAAAAAATTCCAAAATGAATCATATACAAATATAAGATGAGATAGGTTTGTAGTCTCATCAACCAATAAAATTTAGATATGTTAGGAATTTATTTTAAACATTATCAACTTGATTTATCCTTATTTATCAATTTAATTTTATTTGTTGAAATAATATTCTAAATTTTAAATTATTATAAATAATTACATATGTGTTGTGAATTTTCCATAATTTGACACTTTATGACATTGTAAACCATATATATTTTAATTTATAATTTTTAAATATTTTTGTTATTTTTAACCAATTTTATAATATGTTATTTATATAAAATAACAATAGTCTCAATTTTGACACTATTCATTTATTTGAATTTAAATAAAATATATACAGAAGATATGTTCAAACTAAAAGCTTTAATAGATTCATAAAATTTCATATGTATCAATAAAATTAGTGTATCACATTAAATAGTTCATATAATATTTATTTTAATATTTTTAAAACCATTTATATGATATTTTAATTAATACAATAATTTCAACATCACTATTGTGTCATAATTAATGATAATTATTTAATCCCTAAAAATGATAAATAAATTCATATTATTTAGATAATTGTATTATATGTCTGGAGAATATTCATGTTCGAAGTGTCATTAAGTTTCTCACTAAATTAAAATTATTATACTTATAAAATTTAAGAAAGTGACATGTTGTCACTTTCTTTGGTTTTAATAATAATTAAATTATTTTCATGGAACAAAGTACAATAAATGAATCTCATCTGACCCTTAGGTGATACGGGTCGACTTCTAGTCATCCAATAGGATTTTGGAAGGTGTTAGGGTAATTTTATAATCTTATATTTACCCTTAATTACCCGATTTACCTTTAACTAGGGTAAATAAAATTTACCGTAGTTACTGTTCATAATGCCCAAAAATAAAAAGTTGCCTATTAACATAATTTGGACCCACTGATTCCAAATATGGAATCCATTTTTCAAAATTCAAAACACATGGGTTGCAGTAATTAATTTAAAATTAATCCTGTTGTTAAGAAAATGGGTTTTAGAAGTTAAAACATTGCCAAAGATTGAAATGTTTTTACCTATGAATTCAATGTGAAATTAATGATAATGACATAGATTAAATTAAATGGTAAAAATATATTCTATTTATAATTTAAAATCATTAAATATTATAATTTATCCATACAAATTATCTCAATGAAAAAAGTAGTTTTTAATTAAAAATTAGCATATTTTTACTATTCATCAAAATATAAAATTTATCAGAAAAATATCAAAAATTTCTCCAAATTAAATTTTTATATCCTAATTCCAACGAAAAATTTTATTTTGTCAAATTGAACTTATAAACATGTCAAAAACAAGATTTAATGTTGGTGCCCCATCAAAAGGCGTCAAAACTGCATTTTTTAAAAAATACTTATTTTACCCAAAAAATTTATTTTTTCCTCTTACCATGTTTTAGAAAATTTTTAAGATGTTACAAAATTAAAAATGTAGTTAATAATATTCATAACAGCTAGTCTATAATATATCGTTGCTTAGTGAAACCCAGTATTGCGTACTACACACGCTATCGAGGAAGGTCACGATTGCGTGTAATGCAAGCCAAATCTATATTGTGTGCTGTGAAAGATTCCTTTGGTGTTGAATATAACATAAGACATAAAAAAATATTTCTCATAAAATATCAGGGTGTTACACATCCCATGTGTGTACATATCATGTTGTATGTCACTTATATACTTAGGTTTCAACAAGGATGCATGAATGAAAAATCCCATGTCATTCCATCCATGATCTAAATATAATAAAACTATCACCTTCCCTAGGAATTATATCACCGAAAAATGAAATATCTTCAAATTTTTGAACAGACTACAAGAACAAAAATTTCCACCCTATGTGACTTGGGGTTTCCCTCATACATGGGTTAGCTACTCTCACACACGATCTCATTACCAAGGCCCCAAACATTCTTATCAAACTCTCTACCATTACCAACTAGCATGTCCCAAAAAACCTCATATAATACCAATTTTTAATGTCCCCAACTCGAAATCCACTAAACTAGTTCCTCAAACCGTGTCACTACATTACCTTAATAACACCTCCTTATACACCAGAGGTTACCGACTTGTAGTAAGAGTATAAAAGGAAACATGGGGAGAAAATAACCTCTTAAAAAGAATAAACCACAATAAAAAATAAATAAAATAATGGAAAGAATATGTAATAACCCAGGAACATGCATAAACAGGCATTTCCCAAAACTGGGTACAAACCATATCCAATAGCAAATATGTCATGACATGATAATTATTTAAAGTGAACAAAACTAAAAAGAAAGACAAAAAATGGAATTCCAAAATGGGACTTACTAATGGTCTGGAACATTATCCATGTATAACCTAAGCCTGACTAAACTCCCAAACACGGGGCCATTTCTGTTATCCTGACTAACAAGCATGAAATTTGCTCTGGTACCTAATAGATGCCTAAGTAGGATGTGAGTACAACTCAGTAAGACACCACCATCAGTGTCTAAAAAATATCTAATTAAATAGATATTACATTCAAGTAACAAATAAATAATAACCCAATATGGAATAGTTCGGGTACCTTTAGTTAAAAACCTTTATATTGACTATTTTCATCCTTAGTACCCAATTATTCATTTCTATCGTCTTCATTACTTAATTAATTATCAACATGTATTCCATGAGATAGGAATTTACATAATTCACATAAGGGTTTAAGGAATTCTTTACTATGCATAAGGGAATAAGTCAATTCCCCATCTCAGTAGGGGTAAAATCGTCACAACAACCACATTACCCTCACCACAAAGCCTGAGCCTGGGTGGAATGAAACCATTATGGGAACAAAAAATTGTCTCCTTCCCTAAACTATGAATTATGGGTTAGATTTTAGAGCCTCAGTGTAACTCAACCCCTGTGTGTAAATCCTTAATCAATACCCCAATCTACCAATCCATGTTCAGATGCTTATACATATCCATTGACCTCACATACCATATCACAATTCAACACAACGAATATCAATTAGAATAAAAATATAAAACAAAAGACATGGGAAGAAATATTATTCCATAACCCTTTAACACTTTTCCATTTACATTACATTGTCGTTTCTCCCAATTCCTATTTCTTATGCCTAATCTCATTAAGAATATTCACTAATTCCCACACATTAACCCATTTATCATATTAAACCATTTAAATATGTTAACTCACATAACCCTTTAATAATTTATCATAAATTAATCCTTGTTATGCATTTTATATAAAAAACTATACATTTTCTATATTCATATTAACCCATTTAAACCCATTTTCATACACCATCACAATTTTTATATTAAAAAATTCCCATATATTAACTCATTAATCATATTCATCAATTCATGAGCCATTATAAAATACAGGCACACTATAGATATTCTATTTTCAACTCAACTAAACATATTAACATGTTCAACAAGTGATATACATTATCATGCATCAATTCCATAATTAACTCTACATGTTCCTTGGTTTAGGAATTTTGACACACCCCATAAGTGGTCCAAATTCCTTAAATAATCCTAAACACATACCACATTGATAATGGGGAGATCAAATAATCATTTGGATGTTATTTTTACTAAAACTCTTTAAAGGCATTCAATGTATAATAAGAGGGAAACAAGAACACATACTCATATTCACAATTCCACTAAAAACTAATGGATATAATATGTATACCACCTACCTTGAATATAATGATGATCTCAATGTTAATAATCGACTTAGATCAATATTCAAACACCATTTGGATCAGTAACCTAGATTCTACTAGAAAAAAATGTTTTTAGGGATTGTGAAGAAGATTGACCAATCTATAGTATATAATCTAGAAAAGATAAAAGGGGATGAGATTAGACATACCTGGAGCTTCAATTTGCAACCCAATATGCTAAAAATGACCTATAAATTAGGGAGAAAAATCCTTGAGAATATTGCGTCACTTGAGTTTGTCACTAGGATTTCAAGGGAGGAAATTGGGGAGAAATTTTAGCAAGGATCTTAAAATCCTAAAATGGAAGAACTATAAACTCCAAAATTTTAAAGGGGTGAACAATTTACCCACATGGTTTTCAAAAACATGTGCAAGAAACTATCTATGAGAAGTTGGGGAACACAGTTACTTGGGTATACCCACATGGGTTAAAATCTATGGAGTATTCCACTATACAAGGATTCATGGTTTTACTTGGAAGGTCGAACGGTTTTCTTAACCACACACCAACTATGAACAGTGCATAGATTTTTATAGTTTCCCTTACTTTCATTTCCCAGACCCCCAGAACACCCTCAAGGCCTCCTATACTTCTAGGAAACATTTCATTAACCCCCCCAAAGGGATCCATTCTAAAAATTAAACAAATAAATAACTCCATGACATTCGAGATATTTCACTACATAAGTTTTAAGGGAATAAAAATATGACTATATGTTGACTAATTTTTTAGTATGGAAAAGTGTAGCATGTTATTGAACTTTAGTTGGCCATAGAAATTTTCAAGGTTATAATATGTTAGAATCCCTAAAAAAATTCATGAAGGTAATTAAAGAATGAATGTTTTATAGAATGCTACTTGTGACATAGAGGACATAGTGATAAATAACCGGAAATGATTCTCAAGTGAGATATTATTGGTCTAGGTTGTGTGAGAATACATTTTACAATTATTTGATGTAGCTTTCGTAAATGAGAAGTGATAAACCTTGAATATGACAACCCGTATCCATTGTATATTTTACTACACTGGTAAAAGATAAAATGGTTAAAAATATGAAGGGTCTATGAATATTACATTCTTAAAAGAAAAGATACATACATTTTTACTATGTTACATTGCAAAATAAATCATATCATGAAAAACATTATTCCCTCCTCAAAGATCATTTATATATTCCTTCATCATTTCATGGGGAAAGAAACCTATAATAAATTGAGAGTTCATATGCTCAGTAAATGAAAATATATTATGGAAATTATCAATAATATATAAGAAATAAAAAATATTGAAGAGTAAGTAATCAATAAAAATTACATTTAATGAATAACATGATATTCAAAATGAATCCATGGAAAATATCAACATAACAATGACATGTAAAATAATAAAAAATAATGGAAATTGAAAATTTTATACTTCATGATATTTCCATAAAGTCCTCAATCCAAAACATCATGACCATTAAAATCAAGTTCTTATTCCAAGAAATATTAATATATGGGTAGTTATACACCATATAACCAACCAATTTGGCTAAATAATTTTATCATGAGGATTGTCAATGCTTCAAGGCTCTATCTATAACTAGGTCCCAACCATATTATAAATATGTAAAATGAATTCAGAATATATCGAATCAATAATATAATATATAATTAATGTGAATTATTAATAAATAAATATCTTTATTGAATCAAGAATAAAACACAATATAAATTTCCCAATTAATAAAATAACGTTCTTAATAATCTCTCATGAACTACCACTGTAAATTCAAATTGTATATATTTAATAAAATATACTAGTTTAAATGATATTGAAAATATACATGATAATGAATTTAAGTAAAATAAAGGAAAAAATAATTTCCAATAAATAATGGAGAGTAAAATAGAACAAGATCATAGGAAAGTGATTGATCTCAAAGTATGTTATAATCCATAAATTAACAATAGAATATAAAATAATTTAAATTAATTATAAATAATATTCTCAAAGTAGAATTTTGAGAATTACAAAGGGAAAAAAATTGATACTTTTAAAATAACATTCCTTTATATTTTCTGACATTCTTATAAAAATAACCTTATATATATTTTAAAAAATTCCTTAAAACATTTTATAAAATAATACAATTTTATTTCATCATTAATAAAAAAAATTGGCAGATTAATAGTAATGTATGTTACTTAACAAATAGTTAAATAATTTAATAGAATCTAAATTGTGATTAATCATATGATGGTAAAAATCTATTTTTTTTTGCATATTTTAAAATTAATATTATTTTGACATTATTGTTAAAAGTAAAAATAAAACCTCTTTGTAAAATATTAAAATTATTCCTTTAAAAAACCTCCATATATGGTAAAATATAGGTAAAAATTACAATAAAAAATTATTTGAGAATATAAAATAACATTATATAATTTTTCTATAAAATATTGAATTGTATATAAAATATTCCCGACATAAAAAGACATGTAACATGGGTTTGTCTTATAAAACATCCTTTTCATCATTGGGTACTAAAGAGAGAAAAAGTTTGATAAAAAAAGGAAACATACGTAAATAGTTTGAAATATATTGGGTTCTAAAAAATATAGATTATATAACTCTTCGAACATAAATTTAGACATGAACGATCCCTAATATAAATGAGATTATAAAATAAACCATTAAAAATTTAATAAATTTTAAACCCCTTACGTGAGAAAACATGAATTGAAACATAAAATACAATTAATATAAATAAATTAATGATATAATTTAAAATAGCTTCAGTATATACACCATATATAATAAATTATTAGGTAAAATATAAAATATTTCCTAATGGAGTGGATTTGAGATGAAAAACCCCTACACTAGATTCCTGTATTCTCGTATGCATTTTACCATATAGAATAATCAATTATTATTTATTAAATACTTTATTAAAAAGATCATATATATTATATTTTTGAGGTATATTAATAATAACCTTCCATCCATTAATTGAATAATTTTTTCTTATGGTGACCACTTATGATTGTTCGGTCATGTTCTCTAAAATTACTATTGTATGTTGACCATGGTACATGTTTTTATGAATTGATTCCATTATATTTATAATTTTATTAATTTAATTAATATAATTTCAACTCATTAAGTGAAATTTTATAATCATCCATTTATGGTGTTAATATAAAAATTAATCATATCAATTCATCAAAGTGGTAGTCTACACCTATTCAGGAGCAATGTTATCATTTTCCAATGGATGGATGGCTAAGAAGAGAGTTGATATTTTTTTATATAATAATAATTAAAAAATAAATATTATAAATAAATATTATATCAATATTTACAATAATATAAGTAAAAAAGGTGATGAAAAAGGAATTACACTATTATACAAAGATGCCAGATTATACCTACACAAGAGCAATGTTTTCATTTTCAATAGGATAGAAAGGAGAAATAAAATGGATATGATATTTGTATAAAAACAGTATCAACCAAGGTAATGTTATTATTTAATAAATTATATTCCTCATTAATTTTCATTAAATAAAATTTGAAATTTATATTAATTTTAATAATATTCATAAAATTTTCTATAAAAAAGAATTTTTTTCCTAAACAAATGGGTTTTCATGTATTTTAATAATTAAATTAAAAGATTGATATCTAAATTATAAAATTTTAATTTGAAAAAATTAACCTTATTATTCAATAAAAATGGACAAAAATAACTTAGGATCATTTTTTGAGAATATTTGGAAAGTCAGATTTTTCAGTGAATAGTAAAATACTAATTTTTATTGAAATAACTATTTTCTTTTCAAGTATTTACAAAGTAAAATTTTGTTTCGAATCAGTTTTAAAATTTAATTAGATAATATTAATAAAAATAATCCAATAAATATTATTTCAATCATCATTATAATTGAATTTGGTATAAAAATAGTTTTATTCTTAAATTTGTTTTTCTAAAAAATATTATTTCTTCGAGTTTTAAGGGTATAATTTTAATATATATTCTCCCACATATGTGATTTTAAAGTAATAAAATAGATTCAACACATTTAATTCTAAAAATTAATACCATTTAATATGGTCAACCTAATATTTTTTTTCAATTAATAGTACAAATAGTAAAATTATTTTACATATGTAATGTAAAAAAAGGTTTTCCATGAATTAAATTAGAGATATTAGGTTTAAAAAATTATCCTATTTTACTAGTATTTTAGATAAAATATATATTTATATTGTCAAATAATGTATTTTAAAACATTTTTCTTAATTTGGGAACACAAAAATATCTTTTGAGAAGATAAGTTATATTATATTTGGGTTAAAACTTATATTCATATCATTGTATTTAATAGAATTGTTGGAAGAATTTTTTCTTGTGTTTTCTGCCAAAAAAGTATAAAGTGTTAAATTTTTATTTTTTTACCAAAAAAATATATCTAAATAAATTAATATCAATTTTTCAAGTTCAGAATATTTTTACAATTAAATCTGGTATTTTCTAGAAAAAACTATTTTTATGTGGTTTATGGTTCTATTTTAAAACAAAATTATCACACCTTTATAATTTAAACCTAATAAAATATATTCCAAATTTTGGATCATAATTTTAAAAAATTTTATAATTACCAATTTATATTTTGTACTATTATTATGTTATCATTTTAAAACATAATTTATCATAGTTAAAGATAAAACCAGTTTAAATTCATTTATTTAGGATAGAAGGACTAAAATGTCTAAAAACACTCCTCTTAATGAAATTTTTTGAGTTTATTTTTTACTATATAACATATTATATTGAAATATGGGATGATTCTATTCCATTTTTCTTTATTATAATGTATATAATGTTTAATATTTTATGAAATTCTAGGTATTCGCTTCCCCTCACTTATAATGTTACACATTCCCAATTATATTCATAAAACAATTGTGTCACTAGAACTCATACAATAACTTCTGAAATAAATTACTAACATACATGTTTTCTAGTCATGGTTTTGATTAAAAATCCATCCCAATATGAATTTATGTATAAACTAGAAGAGTTAGTCTAAATAAGAGGTATAGTTCTTAATCTAGAATTTCTTTCATTCTTTATTTTTTAACGGTTTTAAAATTCTATCAACCATGAAAAAATAATAAAATATATGTTTTTTTTATAAGTAAATTTTATAATATTAATTTCATATAATATTTCCATATACACTTCCATCAAATGGTAAATGAAACTATCATTTGTGTTTACGGTGGACTTCCACCTCACGAAATGAAGTAAATCGTTTTCCATCACCACCTCACATGGGTGGTAATAATGATGGATTATATAAATATATATGAAATTCATGAAAAAATTATCATTTTATAATTTTAATATATTATATTTTATCTTACCATTCTATCTAATGAAAAATGATAACCTCATTCACTCATATTTATGTTTTCCACCTCAATGAAGAGATATGATTCATTTTTCATGGCCACATCACACAGATACAATATATATATAATGTTTTAGTATAAAATAATATGAGGTTTGTGATATAATTAAATTTTTATAAATTAAAATGACACATAATTTCTTTCAGTCATGCTCATTGTAAAATAAAGATATTATGCATGTGTACATATAGAATATCATTTCCATTATTGTAACGTAGTTCATTTTTTTATAATTTAATTATGTTTTGTCTTAAAATTATAACCAATTTATTCAAAATATAATTATTTAATAATTATTATTTTAATTTCTGATTTAATAAAGATCTATTTGACTATATTCAACCTATTGAATTAATTTTAAACATATGATCTAAATATCATTGAAACATCCATTGTGAACATAATTTATTAGGTAATAATAAATATTAGGGTAATAAAAACAATAAAAGGAATAATATAATTTATAAATTTTCTCAATTAAATAATTAATAAAATTTTATTATTAGGGATGTTATAAACTTATGTGGTGTGTCATATTTGAGGTAAGGGACTATTCACCATAAAACATCATTTTAAAGATTTATTATAAATATATTTTTCTTCTTTTTTTATATTCTAAATATTATTTTATGTATGCATTTATGTAAAAATAAATGATTTATAATGTGTATTTTATTTCTAATTTTCCGTTCTTTCAATGGAATTTAAATGTAATATTTTTAGAAAACATTATGAATTACTTTAAAAGAAGAAAAAATGAGTGTTCTATTTTAATGTATATGATGTCAACAACATTTTCCTCCACTATAAATAATATTTCTTATTGGATTTCTTTAAAATAATCAATGTTTTTGTTAATTAAATATGCTCCAACTGTTTTTATGATTTTCGACAAGTTTATGTCATGTGATGTAAATATACTGTTATTTACTAAGTTAAAATGAATTATAGTGATTAATTAAGGCTGCCTCATGAATGGAGCTCACAAAAATAATGTTTTTTCACATTAAATTAAAGAAAGGTAATTTTATAGAATTATTTTATTTTGAAAAAGGAGAAATAAATGATATAGGATATTGAAAATACTAATATGATAAGGGGAGCCAGTCCATGTTTATTCCTTCATATATAATATTATAATACTTCCAAGTTATCCAATCCCCATATACTAATTCATTTAATGTGATATTCCATAATAAATTCTACCTTATTATATTGGGGATATTAAGAATAAACCATGACAACATATTGACATGGTCTCCCCTCCTTCCAATTTTTGAGGTAGTTGTAGTGAATATTCCCAATTAACATTGATAATTACTAATTAGTTATTTTGTTCCATAAAAATATCATGATTATCCCGTAATCCTCCCACATATATGTAAAATCATTGAGTACTTCTGTAACACCCCAAGCTTCCATGGTATGTTTCTCTTTGAATAATACAATATCTTGCATTTTCGCAACATCGAGTTCTAGCACACGACAACCTATCCAACTATCCATTTAAAAAGAATTTATGAATAATATTTACCTAATTTTGAATTTTATATATCCCATTTAATTTTAAAATTAATCTATTGTTTTTATTATACATAATATAATGAAAAATTCAAATTTTCAGATAAAAGAAGTATTTCTAAAAAAATGCAGTTTCTCCTCATTTTAATGGAGAACCATTTTAAATACAATATTTGCCACTTTTATATATTAAATTTGATGAAATTAAATTATTCATTGTAAGAAGGATATAAAAATTTATTTTGGATAGATTTTTGGTACTTTTTGCTAACTTTCATATTTTGATGAATAATGAAAAATACTAAATTTTAACTGAAAACAACTTTTTTTAATTGAGATAATGTATAGTGTTAAATTATAACTTTGAGTGTTTTTAAAGTTTAATTATATTATATTCTTATCATTTAATATAATTTAGGTAATTTTATGTAATTTCATATTTAAATTGTACATAAACACATGTCAATCGTTTGATAGTTTTTACTTCTTAGAACCCCGCTTTTTGGTTTTGACAACAGGAATTAATTTTAAATTAATTTCTGCAAATTGTATGTTTTAAATTGGGAAAAATGGATTCCTTATTTTGAATAAAGAGGTCCAAAATTTTTAAAAAGGTAAAGTTTTTAGACATTATGAATAGTAACTTTAGTAAATATTTTATTTTCCATCGTTAAAGGAAAAATCTATTAGATGAGGGTAAACAAATATATTATAATAATTTTAAATTAACATACACAGATGTCATAACCCTATTGGATGATAAATTTACAACCATGGGAATCCTTGGGTTGACTTTGGGACCCCATGGAGCCACTTGTAAGTGATAATGACACTATAAAAATTAATTTAATGTTAAGGAAAATGTAAAATAAACATATATCTATTATTAAAAACATTTATATGGGGTATTATAAGTGATATTTTCATCTATAAATAGTTATTTGGGATGTTAAAATTATTTACTACATCATTGTATTTTATTTATAACTTTTAGACCTAAAATACATATATTTATTTATGACACAATATGGGTGCAAGATTTTCCTTATTAATGAAATAATCAAATAAAGGATATTATAAATATTAAAATAAATATAATTTGAAATTATTTATTCCCTTAAAGAATATTTTTTGTGAATATGAAATGTTAGGTTTGATTCAATATATATTTGTTCTATGTAATAATAATTTTATGACTTTCAAAAAAACCAAATACTAAATAGTGTCAAAATTGACATAAATGAGTTTTTAAAATAAATACAATATTATTAAATGATATAATATTTATAAAAATCTGAGTTTCATAAAAAGTACTTATATAAGGTTATATATGTTATTAATTAACTACTTTAGGTTCTCTTGGAATTTTATAGTATGTTTATTAACCATGTAATATAAAAATATAAGAAGTCATGGTAAATGTTAATCTATTTAACAATGAGTCAAATATAAAAGATAAGGTTAATATGGTGACCTAAAATTTTATAAAACGTATTAGTTGAGAATATTTAGACCCATACCAACATTATCCTTTAAATAAATCTATTTGGACCCAAATTTATTTTATAATAAAATAATATTTCGAAATTTTCCTAAAGTGTCTTCCACCTCCCTTATAAAAGGGTACTTACCCTTGTCTTAAATTCACCCCTCCAAATCCATTTGGCTCGGCCAAAACCTAATTAAATAACATCCCAAATACCCTTAATTCAACCTAGAGACTTTAATTTTATTATAAATCCAACCTATGGAGCCTTTTTGTTCAAATAAAAAAGAAGAACCTGAAGAAGATGAAATTACTTCATCACATCTTTCAAAGTTCGTTTCTTCTTCCACTTCCTCTTTGTTTGTCATTTCCATAACAAAATAATAAATCCAACATCTTATACATACTGATATGTTATTATAAATATGGTTCAACCATATTCATTATTATATCTATCATATGAATGATGAAGTCGCCATTCGTGCATACGTACAGCTTACCGTCTCCATGATACGATGAGACCCATTTCCACGTTCACCATTAAATGATGATTATAAAAATATATATTATTATAAGTTTGTAATATATGAAAAAATAATTCTACTATATATATATATATATATATTTACATATATTTCATTCGCTTACTTCCGTTCAATACGATATGAAAACAAAAACAGTGTTTATCCATACGTACGACCTTCCGTCTCCATAAATGGTCTTTTCCATTTTATATATTGATCTATTATAAATACTTATATTCTAAATATATATGATACAAAAATAATGTTTTATAATATGGAAGCAATTAAATCATGATATAAGTGATACAATAAAAAATAACGAGTTAAAACATGTACGATAATGAAAGTGATTATTACCCAAAATGTCATTTTAACATGGAAATTATTATTGAATGGGTAATATAATGTCATAAATTAATCAAATAAGATATCATAAATTTGAATATGGTTCTGTTAGAATTTAATGACAAACTATTTTCATTAAATATGTGGTTGAACGTACCCTCGACCAAAAGATAGTACACAGTAATAGTTAATTCAACAATCTAATTATTATTCGAGATTATTTATGTGTAAGTTTTTACAGGGAAATATTTATTATCCATGTCCATGATTCGTTAAATTGTTTTAAAAATAATTATTTTTAAGGGACTCTTTAGCAAAATCATCATTTTAAATGGTTTAAATGTTTATTCTTTTAAATCATTCTCATTAATGTCTATGTTTTCAAAATGGGTTTTAAGAATTTATTTATGTGGACTTGAATGTTTTAAAATGAGAATTAAATTAAAAAGATTCATATTGGCATGGGATAATTTGATTCAAAAATTTCTTTTAAATTTCTTTCTTTATAAACTGAGTGTATTTTAAATGATTTCACGAAAAATGGATATTTTCACAAATCATTTTACAGATCATATTCAACTACATCAACATCCTTTACTGGATTTTATTCATAAATGAGGTTTATTTAAAATAATACAATGTTCTATATTATATTTATGAGTTATTATATGATTTACTATGAATGTGCTATTTTTATACAATTCATAGTTTACGGTTAAAGTATTGATATTTTGTGTGATTGTTTTTATATAAATGTTAATGTTATGTTTCATCCTTTTCACATGAGGAATGCATTGGACTTATTAAGTGATAGGAGGGGCCTGATATAACCCCTCGATGCATCGGTAGGTCTCATGAGAAAAATCAGTGTCTTGGCACAAGGCCTTGAAAAAATTATTATTAGTAGTCTTGGAATGAGGGCTTGAATATGTGGTTATGATGTCCAAAATTATGTATTCCCTCGTTATGAAATTAGTTATTAGATTTGATTATTATACTAGTATAAATATTCATGTGAATGCTTATATGGTAATGTTTTATTTATTTTTACCATATTTTGTTCAATTTTATTTTTAAAATGCTGTTGTTTTTATTACACATATTGCCTTAAATGTTTATAGCTTCCACTAAATTATTTACCCTTACTAAGCATATGAGCTCATCCCTGAACATGTTTTATTTTCCCAAGATTCCAAGAAGTGTATTATGATTGATATGCAGGGTTATGATTGGGGAATAATGGAGTTCCTAAAGGATTATTTATGTTGTGTTTTTTGTTAGAATGTCTAATATAATGTTAATGTTTGTAATCTATTTTCAAAGACTACTAAATTGATTAGTTATTCAGGACATGATATCTTATAATCATGCCAATGTATTATAATAATGCATCTGATCTAGGCTTATAGGGCCAGGGGTTATATTTGGAATTAGAGGAAGTTTAGCAAAAACATTGGAAATAGATTTGGAATGCTTAGATTAGGGATCATAACCCTACAATATACTTTGAAGATAAGAATAGAAGAACCCTGTAGAATTTCAGTAAATTAGGGAATATGTGGGTTTTCTAAGAAATGAAACTCTATTTAGATACTGAAAGTGGATGTGCTTCTAGAACAAATGTACCTAGGATTGAAAACTCCAAACATGAGTTTCGGGCTTGACCTGGGGAATTCGGGTACATGTCAACAAGCCTTACTTCGCAGTTGGTTTGGCACTCCTGGGGGATATGCTTAGGATAATTTACATTTTCTTTACAAACCATTATGATGGATTTATGTTTAAATACGTTCCTAACGGATTTTTTTTATGATTATGGATTATATGCATATACCTTTGAATTTGTGTTAAGTATTTTACAAGTTTGGAATTATGCATTGTGATTCCTAAACTAACCTAGTGTGTGTCATTTTTTAGAAATGGTGCCTAGTGGAAATAATGAAAACCATATCAATTCACATAATCCATATAAGTATTTTCATCCAACTCAAGATATTTATAGAGGAGATGGTGATGAAACTGGTGCTGATCAGCTTATAACCATACTAGGATAACTCACTCAGGTTATGAATAATAACCTTACCCATATAAAGCACCCTGATACTCAATGCAGAGGATCAATGATAGACCAATTCATGAGGAAAAGACCACCGATTTTCAGTGGGACTAAAAATCATTTTTTAGCTGAGTAGTGGAGAAGTTAATTAGAGAAAATATATCTTTCTTTGGGAAGTAACAAAAGGGAAAAGGTTTTCATGGCTATTTATCGCCTCTCAATAGAAGATGATTAATGGTGGTCATTAATTAAAAACACAAAGGAGGATTAAGAAGATGGAAATATGGAATAAAGGGAGTTTAAAATACATTTTATAGAGAAATATTTTCCCTCTGAACAATGAGATGATATAGAAAGTAAATTTATGAGCCTGAGGCAAAAGAAGGATGATTATGTTGCAAATTATGAGGATAAATTCCCAAGGTTAGAAAAGTATTCTACAGACTACATATATAACCCAATAAGTATGATTGATCGATTCTTTGATGGGTTAAAACCATTTATTTGCCAAGAATTATTCTCACAATCCTTCTCATCATACGAAGATATAGTCTCATGTGCTATCTAGATTGAAGAAAGAAATTCTCTTTGTATTATTACATTAATGTAAATAAAGATAAGAAGAGAACCATAGAGAAAAAGAAAGATAAAGGGAAAAAGGTAAAGAAGGATTTTTTTCTTATGTGATAATTGTGGGAAGAATCACGCCAATAATTGCCTAAAAGAAATGGGAGCTTTTTTAAAAATGTGGAAAAAGGTCACCATGCACATGACTGTAAGGGAAAGACAGAAGTCTTGCAATGTTATAATTTTAAATATATGGGACATTATGCAAATTATTGTCCAAAGTGTCAAGGAAGTATAACTCTGAAAAGGTAAATGGATCATGTTCAAGCTTATGCTATTATTACAGTTGAAGTGGAATAATTAATGTATTTGTGTTTTTGGATTCAAAAATTATATCCCGGTTATAAGAAGAATGTAATATATATAAGGATTTTATTGTAGTAATTTTTGTTTTCATCATTATTTTAATATGATAAAGATAATCATATATTTATTAAGTGATATTAAGAGAAACATTATATTTTTTGAGGAATCTAATGTTACATTTTATTTTAGAAATTTAGAGAACTTTTATACAGAGATTGGATAGAAGAATTTTGGATAACTCCAAAGATAAAAATGGTCTAATTTGAACTTTGGATAATATTTTTTAAGGTTAAAAAAATTCATAAAGATTATTTTTGGAATATTATATTAATATATCTTTTATAAAAAGGACAAACTTCAGGTTAGGTGACAACCCATCATGTCGGACAAAGCTACGAGAATCGAACCCATAACTGAATTACGATAAGGATATATCACCTACTACTATCCTACTCAAAGTCCCTAGTTATTATAAAATATTTTTCTTCTTTTAAATGGTATATTATTATATTTGGAACCTTATACGATTGAGAGAAATAGAATATTTTTCAGTTTTATATTTGGAAGAGAAAGATCAGTTTGTGATAGAGGATGAAACATTACATGTAAATTAATTATGATTATTCTTGTTCTTAGTCTATGAATCAAATTAATTCTAAAACATTATGAAAAGGATCATAAAACCAAACATGTTTTTCTAGCACCTTCTATTGTGATAGATAAAATGGTCCCCTAGATCACCATAGATTTATAGCTTTCTGATTGATAACTTAATCCTAATAATGTTCTTTATCACTCTCCATCAGAACATGATGTTTTTTCTCTTCCATATCCACGTTTTCTTACATTTAACCCTACTATGTGTTATTTCTGGTAACCTTCATACTTAACTTCTTTTATTTTAAAATAGAGGCCTCATTAATCCATTTTTCGATGCAGGATTTCAACTAAGATATTTTGAAATACCAAACCCATAGTTTTAAATCCCATGATTAATTTTTGAAGATGAAATTTATTAAAGGAGGGGATAATGTAACACCCCAAGCTTCCACGTTACACTTTTCTTTGAATAATACAATATCTTGATCTGTATGCATTTTCGAGTTCAATCACACAACGACCTATCAAAATAGCCATTTAAAAAGCAGTTATGAATAGTATTAACCACAGTGTTAATGTTATATATCCCATATAATTTTAACATTCATCTATTCTGTTTCTTGGACAGAATATAAGTAAATATTCAATTTTTTAGATAATATAAGTTTTTAAAAAAAATTCAATTTTTCAATTTTTATTAGAGAAACATTTTTAAAAATAATATTTGACACTTTTATATGTTTAATTTGATGAAATTAAATTATAATTTATAAGTGTGGCATAAAAATTTAGTTTGGATAAATTTTTGTTACTTTTCTGATAACTTTCATATTTTGATAAATAGTGAAAATTACTAAATGTTAGCTGAAAACAACTTTTTTAATCAAAATAATTTATAGTGTTAAATTATAAATTTGAGTGCTAATAATGTATAATTATATTTTATTTTTATAATTTAATATTATTTTGGTCATTGGATGTAATTTCATATTTAAATTGTACATAAACACATGCCAATATTTTAATAGTTTTTAATTCTTAAAATCCCTTGTTTTTGTTTTGACAATGGGGATTAATTTTAAATTAATTTCTGAAACTTCTAACTTTTGAATTAGAAAAAAATGATTCCATATTTAGAATTAGGAGGTCCAAATTTTCTAAATAGGTAACATTTATTTTTAGACATTGTGAATTGTAATTTTAGTAAATATTTTATTTACCATGGTTAAAGGATAAATCCGGTAAATAAGGGTAAAACAATATATTATAATAATATTTAACTACCCTAAAACGTGTCCAAAACCTATTTTATGATACATGTGTGAACATGGGAACCCTTGGGTCTATTTTGGGATCCCATGGAGCCACCTGTAAGTAAAAATGACACTTTATAAAAAATAATTTAATGTTAAGGAAAATGTAACATAAACATATATCTTTTAGTAAATAATTTTTATATGGGGTTATATAAGTGATATTTGGGACTATAAATAGAAATTAGAAATATTAAATTATTTTCTACTTTATGGTATTTGATTTATTATTTTTTTTTAAAAATAAGTTTATTTATTTATGACACAATAATAATGCAGTATTTTCCTTATTAATGAACGAATCAAATAAAGGATATTATAAATATTAAAATAAATATAATTTAAAAGTTTTGAAGCCATCTACGAATTTAATAGTTGAATATGACATGTTATAGTTGATTCAATGTATTTTTTCGATGTAATAAATACTTTATGACTTTCACAAAAACCAAATACCAAATAGTGTCAAAATTGACATAAATGAGTTTTTAAAACAAATACTACATTATTAAATGATATAAAATTCATAAAAATCTAATATTTTTCCAAAGGACTTATATATGATTATATATGTCATTAATTAACTACATTAGTTTCTATTAGCGTTTTTTATAATTTTCATTAACAAGGTAATATCAAAATATAAGAAGTCACAGTTAATGTTAAACTATTTAACTAGAGCCAAATCTAAACGATAAGGTTAATATGGTGACATAAACTTTTTAAAAACCTTTTGGCTTGGAATATTTATACTGATACCCACATTATCCTTAAAATAAATCAATTTGGAGCTATTAAAATCTGAAGTCTATTTTATAATAAATTAATATTTCACACTTTTCAAAAAGTGCCCCTCACCCCCCTTGAAAAGGGGTACTTACCCTTCTATTAAATTCACACCTCCAATGGCATTTGTCTCAGACAAACCCTGATAAAATCTCCTCCCAACTACCCTCGATTCAACTTATGTTCCTAAATTTGATCAAAAATCTAATCTAATGATCTCTTTTGTTCAAATCAAAAGGAAGAAACTGAAGAAGTGGCAATTACCTCATCAGCTTTTTCAAAGTTCTCTTCTTCTTCCACTTCCTCTTTATTTTTTGTTTCTGTACCAAAATAATAACTCCAGTACCTTATACACACTGATAATTTATTATAAATATGGTACAACCATATTCATTATTTTATCCATCATATGAATGGCAAAGTCACTATACGTGTGTATGCATGACTTACTGTCTCCACGATACGATGAGATTCATTTCCACATTCACCATTAAACAATGATTATAAAAACATATATTATTAATAAGTATGAAATATATGACATAATAATGGTACAATAAATATATGTATATATATAAGTATGTATGTATTTATATATATCTCATTTGCTTACTTCAGTTCAATACGATATGAAAACGGAAACATCGTTTATGTTTACGTATGACCTACCATCTCAAAAAACGGTGTTTTAAATTTCATATATCTATATATAATAAATATTTATATTCTAAATATATATGATATTTATATAGTTTTTTTTATTTTTGAAATAATTAAATCATTATATAAGTGATATGATCAAGAATAACAGGTTAAAACACGTACGATAAAGAAAGTGATAACTACTTGAAATGTAATTTTAACATGGAAATTATTATTAAATGGGTAGTATAAAGTAATAAATTATTAAAATATTATCTCCTAAATATGAATAATGTTCTGGTATAGTTTAATAACATACTGTGGTCATTATACAGGATGTTATACGCAACCACAGACAAAGGAAAGTACAAGGTAGGGGTTAATTCTTCAATCTCATTATTATCCAAGATTGTTTATGTGTATGTTTATACAAGGAAATATTTATTATCTATGTCCATGTTTCATAAAATAGTTTTCAAAATAATTCTTTTAGGGTAATTTTTTACTAAATCATCATTTTAAATGGTTTAAATATTTATTCATCTAAATCGTTCGAATTAATGTCCATGTTTTCAAAATGGTTTTTAAGGATTTAATTATATGGATATGAATGTATTAAATTGATAATTCCTTTCAAAAGATTCCAAGTTGTATGGGACACTTTGATTCAAAAATTTCTTTAAAATTTAATATTTTGTAAACTATATAGCATTTAAATGATTTCATGAAAAATGGATATTTCTCTCAAAGTGTTTTACTGATCATTTTCAACAATGTGAACATACTTTTCTAGATATTTTTAATGATTGAGGGAAATTTACTATAATAAAATGTTATATATTGTATTTAATGAGTTAGGATATGTTTGATTATGGATGTTATATTTTTATAACATTCATGGTTTACATTTAATGTTTTACATTTTATATGCTAGTTTTAATACGAATACTTATGTTATGTTTAATCCTTTTCATATGAGGAATGAATTTGACTTAGTAAGTGAGGTTGGGTCCTACTATACCCTCTCGATACATCGGTAGGTCTCATGGAACAAATTAGTGTCCTGGTATAAGGCATTGTAAAGTTTTTTATTTTTAGTCTTGGCACAAGGCCTTGACTATGCGGTTATGATGTCGGACATTATGCATTCCCTTATTATGAAATTAAATTTGTTATTACATGTGATTATTCAACTATTAAAATATCCATGTTCATGTTTATATGGTAATGTTTGATTTATTTTTTCCGTATTGTGTTCAAGTTTGTGGTTAGAAGACTGTTGTTTTTATTACACATATTTCCTTAATGGTTTATAACTTCCAATGAATTATTTACCATTACTCAGCATCTAAGCTCACCCCTTATTATGTTTTATTTTTCCAAGATGCCATGAAGTGTATTGTGATTTATATGCAAGGTTAATCTATAGGAATAATAGAATTCTAAATGTATTATTTATGTTGTGTTTTATGTTAGAAAGTATAATGTAATGTTAATATATGTAATCCATTTTCCAAGACAGCTAAACTAGTCAGTTCTTTGGGACTTTATATATTAAAATCATGACAATGTATTAAAACAATGAACCAACTTTGGGCTTCTCGGGTCGGGGCATTACAAATTCACCACTAATATCTATTTTATTATATCATATATAATCTAAAAACTATTCAATGCATAAAATGATTATCAACCCAGGAAATAAAAATAACCGAATCTAAAAGAAAAAAACATTATACTTGATAATGAAAATTTTTATTAGAATATTGAAACAAACATAATAGAAAATATTAAGGAATATTATTTCATTAGGTTTAATAACTAAAGTATTTTATAAATAAAAACTTACATACCTTAATAACTCATCATTTTACCCGTCCATATATTGTTTATCTAATAATAATAGGGAAAAAGAATTAATTATGAAACTAATAATGTAAAAAAAGAACATAAAATTTCTTCTCTAGAATTCATCCCTGGAAATTTTTCATTGCTTTCTAAAAAAGAAAAAAATATTGAAATGATTTATTATTAATATTTTTTATATATAGTATTTTATATTCACTATTAAACTTTAAGAACATTTGTACATGCATAAGAAATGTTATTCAAGGATTACTAGAGCATTATTTTTCTTAATGAGGAGAATCTCAGTCTTCCTCAAATTTGTGGAATAAATAGATAATCATAATGAGTGAATTTACTTATGAAATTAAATTTAGAAAAATACTTTTGTGTTTAATTTCATTATAAACCATTATTTAACTCATTTAGTTAACTATATCCCAAAATATTACTCATCTATTGAGGAGTGGTCAATTCTATTGGTCAAAATTAATTTCCACAGTGATTGATTAATTTTGGTCCAATGGAATTTAAATGAGAAATGGGTCTAATTGAATAATTTGAAGACAAAAAATAGTGGAATAATAAAATACTAATTAATCAAATTGGATAAATATTTAAATTATATTCTTCATATAAATAAGTAATTGACATTTTTTTAAATATACATAAATAATAATTTTTCACATTTTAGATCAAAATTAAACAAAAAACAAAAAATGATGCATCTCATCTCAAATTGATAAATTATTGTAGATTATTTAAAGGATATTAAAATTTAAAATAATTAAATGGCAACGTATATATATTAACCCACATTTATCACTTAGAATCATATAAAATTAAGAATAAAAATAAAATTAAAGAAAATTTAAAATGCATTCCCATGAGATCCACCAATTTAACACCAATAAGTAAAATATATTATTCATCCTAAAAAACCGTCATTAAAAATGAAATATTAAATTTATTTAATAAATTTACACTAAATTTATTATCACATTCATACAAAATAATTAACATAGATTATGTTTTGTTCACCACAGTAATGTATATTTTCAATAGGGTTTTTATCCTGCAATCCCATGAAAGAGTCACCATAGGCTTGATAAATTCCAAAAAATTCTCCAAATGTGAGTTAAAAAATTGATTTTATCACGATTAATTTTATTTATTGTTTAGATGTTTTTATTTTTTAGGTTATATATGTAAACAATATTGAGTTAGAATACAGATGGTTTCACTCTTTTTGAATAAAAATTAAACGATTTTAATTGTCACTCATGTTTGGTCTACACATCAATACCCTTGGAATAAAATCATTTCGAATAATGATGAAAAATGTATGTGAAGTGAAAACATTCAAAATTCCAGTATAAAAATGATATATACTCAACTACTTTAAACAAGAATTGAACTTTTTATGATAATTTCAAATTATTCATAGATTTTATTTTGATGGAAGTGAGGGTTATTTTAATTTCATGTTGTTGGTGTGGCTTACATTCCCATATCTTGAATAAAAAAACAAATTATCATCTTAATAAAAATAATTTTTTTTGTTTTATATAAGCTTATAATTATAATTTTTAGAAATATACTGAAAATATTTTGTAAGGAATATCTTTTAGAAAATTTAATTTTTTAGTAATAAACCCACATATTTAAAATTTTATTATTAAATTCAATTATTACCAAGTTATGTGTCACACCATAAGACATATTCACTCCACACATATGATCTAATAGATCATGAATTTTCATTTACATTGTAGATTGGATTGGAAAAAATTTCATGTAATCTTGTTAACCTAATATAATTTTAATAGATACTAAGTAATAAAATCAATAAATTTTTAGGGAAATACAAAAAAATATTCTTTTCGAATATAGGGGTTTTATGTCCAAATAAATGGTAAAAAAATTCAATTAAAAAGTCTCTCAAACACATATGTTCAGAAACAAATAAATCAAATTCTAGTTAATGAAAACAATGATTTGTTCTCTTATAAAATAATGTTAATGTAATGAATATGTAAAAAATGGATCAGAATACACATGGTAAGGTGATTTTAATGATAAATATAAGGACATGTTGTAATTCATTTAAATACCAAAGGAGGTTTCATGAATTTATTAGGGTTTTAAAAATTGTAACAAACCCATTTTTAACAGTCATTTTTATTCAGTTTCATCAGATAAATTAGTTCAATCATTAAAATGAATTTTAAAAATAGAATAGATAAGCCTTTAAACATAAAATATTATAAAAAACATTAAAATTGTAAAATAAACACACATTAATTTCAAAAATACAAAAAATTAAAAAACTAAAAATAGAGAATAATAAAAGCCTCTTACCCTACAGATAAATGATGTAGTGTACTTAATAAATTGAAGTATAATTAACAGATAAAGGATTTTTAATTTAATAACATCATGTAGGGAAATTGTATAGGGCGGTAAAACCTGGTTTCTTTCATTGATAAATATAATAGAGGAGTGTGTTCTCCTCTATTGGATCTGATGGTGAGTTTACATGGAATTTCATCATTCTTTATCCATTAATAGTTAATGGATCTTTCCCTCATCCCTTCATAATCTAAATTGAAAATAAAGAATACATAATACTAAATATAAATGGAATTTTCCAAATAGAATGAACTTTACATTTAATTAATTTGATTCATGTATTGAATAACCGAAGTGTGTATCCATGATGGAAGTATTTTGGTTGGATCAACTTCGCATGATCTAACCTTATTCCCTATTTGTAAATCATTATATTTTTAATACTTTATCCTATAATGTCATCATTTCATGAAGTGGTAATGTTTCCTCTTTTTATTCACTTTAAACATCCATATTATTCTATCTCAAAACCTACTACACCTTGTGCTCCAATTCTATCGGATATAGACAATATTTCCTAGAAAATAGTATATAGTGACTCATTAATATCTAGGTTTATTAAGTGATCCAATATTCCCATATGTTTTCTTCCAACATTTACCTCTAATAATTCTTTTTGGGATTACAAATATTTTCAAAAACTCCCTTGTTTTACCTTCCAAAAAGTTTTGTTGGTCTGTTCATGAAATGGATTTGATATTTTATGATTCAAACAAAAAATTATCTAAAATGTTTAAATTTTCCTTTTGAAAAAATATAACCTCTTGATCATTGATAATTTATATTGGAACTCTATATTTAAAAAATACCTTATCCCTAAAAAAAATCAAAAAAAATTGGCATTATCTGTCCTGATGGATTTTATTTCTACCAATTTTGATGCCAAATGAACTGCAAGAAAGATAAAATAATTTCAAAATTAAACTCGTAAATTTTCAATAAAATGTATCCCTCATACTTCAAAAATGTTAAAAAACTAAGTGAAATTTGGAAAATTTATTGTTTATTTAAAATATTTCAAAAAAACTTCATTTTCAATCAATTTTAAATTTTATTGAAATTATATTAAAATGGTGGTCCAATAAATTATAGATTATAATAAATTCATTTCCATCTATTTAGGTCCACAATGGCCATTATAAGCTAATTTTTTGAAATAGTAAAAATTATTTTTAATTTCAATTTTAGGAAACCATCCTATATTACATGGTTGTGGAAATATTTCCAAAGAAATAGATCCTCCCAAATGTAATATCTAGATTTTGATGTCATTATTTTAATTTTGTGGGAATTTATATGAAACATGACCTTATATTCTTACATATAATTGACCATGTCAGTATACCTATTCAATTATACTTTAATAGATTATAAGATATCTCTTGTAATGTGATAATTCAATGATTCTTATTATATAATTTCAACATCAATAGTGTTTAGTATTATGCTTAAGAAACTGACCACTTTGTTTTTAGATTCATTATTTTCATTGATTTCTTTTTCAAACTCCAGAAATAGTGGAACCAATCTCACTTTCCTTAGTTTATCTTCATACTTCTTCATCAAATAATTAATGAATACATGATAAAAAAATTCCATTCTCTTAATGTAGATATAATCGAAATATTTTCAAATAATGAGAACTAACAAAAACTCATTTTTTCATGGTTGTGTAATTGTATTAGGCCACATATATTGGTCTTGAATCATAGTGAATTACTTGAATATTTTACTTAATTCACTGATTATAGAATAATCCAACTAATTAGTATGAGTCATCACAAAGTATCTCTAATGGTTCTCCCTAATTTGGTGGCCACATCATTGGTGACGCTACTAGTCTCCTAAATAACTCATCAAAGTATTCCCTACACTCACCATTGAAACTGAAAATAATTTCTTTCAAAAGTAATCAAATGATAATTAACAAAATATTATTTATATCATGGATAAATATACTATAAAATATAGTTTTTCATAATAATTATTTAGCATGTTTCACATAATATGGGTAAGGAAAATAATTTACTACATGAGTTTTACCTTTATCTACTTTAAGTATTTTTTTTTGAAATGAAATTACTGTGGACAATTAAAATCGCAAACAAGAAATTAAACTATTTAAAATGTAAAGAAATATTCTTTTTAGATAAAATTTTCAATAATTTTTCATAATTTATAAAAAATTGTCAAAATGATATCAAAATAATACAAAATCATTAATGAATAACTCAAAAAAGTCCCAATATGATTAAAAAATAAAATTGCCAAAAAACACAAAAATATACTTGCATAATTTCATAGATTAAATGGAATCCTTTGTAATAAATATCTTAAATGGTACATGTAAATTTAGTCTTCTCTTAACCCGTAAGAGAAGTTGGTTCTTGCAAGTAAACTAAAAGTCCATCAAAAAAAAATTATTGAGTTATCCCTACCAATATTTTTAACATATTGTAAATTAAGGGGATGAGGAAATGAAATTTCTATGTAACCTAATTCATCTTCCTAAAGATTATATATTCTCCTCATCTAGTCAATATTATCATCGGGATTAATTCATTTTTTCATTTCTCATAGTGTTTGAGCCTGTTTCTTATGAACTACATGAATGGAGATAACCAGTTGTGAATCAGAAATGGGAAAGGTGATCCATTCTTCCAAGATATTATCAATATTCTACTACATAACCTTGATCATGGATGTATTAATCCTCCTTTTGATCTATAAAATAGGTTTATAACTCCTTCAATCAAACTTATATGTGAGAATATGTTTGGTTTTAGTCTAATTATATCAAAAAAATATCCATCTTATTTCTTAGTAATTATCTATGAAAATATCAATCCGTGAATTTTTATAGGTTTGAGACACATTATTACAATTTTAAATGGTAATTTTTATCCTTCAATGAGGTACCAATATTTCAAATAATAGGTAACTAGTTTTAATTATGATTGACCACATATTTATTACACATCCATTAATGATTTACTTAAAATATTGAACATAATACAACCCAAAAGATTGAGAAGTATGGTGTATTTTTAAATTAGGTAAATTATGTGAAAAATAGTGGATTACAATGAATTTATCAAAAATTTCACTAAAATTCTCATAAAATTCCTTCATAATTCAAACTTTATTGGATAAACTGGGGACTTACATAAGAAAAAGGTGAGTTAGATAGCCCAGTAAAGGAATAAACATGGAATAACATGATGAAAATATTACATGTTATAAAATAAGAATATAAATGCGACATAAAAGATGTGATATTAATATAATGTAATAATGAATCATGATATAGCATGATAACATTAAAAAAACTTGGGAAAGTGGAAACAAATTTCAACATGACATCACAGACATTGGTTAGTGCTAACCCTCAAGATATCATAACATGGTGGAAAAAGTATCAAGGTAAATTAGTTTAACTCCACATTATTTTTAATTAAATCTGATGATAAAAAAATTACTCAATGTATTGGATCATTATATATTTCTGGGTTCACCCATCACTTTTGTATTAGATACATGCATAAGTGAGACATATATGTTATTCAACATAGGACCTTATTTAATTATGTTTAATTCCATGATCAATTAATATTAAATACACAAATTTAATTCTATAATTCAATAATTATAGGTTTGTATAGGTTAGTATGATTGAGTGGAAAGAGTGATGGTATTCAGAATTTAATGGTTTCTCATGGAAAATCATAGTGATATTTCTGCAACACAATGCCAACATATTATGATTCATAAAATGGTAAAATGAGATCATAAAGGGACTCTAATAATTTATTAATCCAATTTAAAGTACATATTATTTTAAAAAACATGCCTCAAATATTATGAATTTGAAATAAAAGGCATATAATTGTGAAGATTCTTGATTAAAGTGTAGAAGGAAAGGATTTTGGAATAGTAATGACATTGGAAAACTCTATACTTGGAGGGGATAAATGTTCTAACACTATTATAAAATTAGTTATATAGTATATTTATCTTTATAAGTCCATGAAAAAATAAAAAATTTTGATTAAAAAGGTTATATATAATGAAGGTACAATAATTGAAAATAATATGGAGAGGTCTCTAACTTTTGGTATGAAAAATCACAGGATAACTTCAGCAGTAATAACAAGTGTAAATAAAGGTCCAATGGAGGGATTAATTATATTTAAAGGGTTCAATAATAACATTGAAATAAAATTAAAATTAATAGGTATGTATCAAGATTTAAAAAAACAAGAACAAATAGAAACTAAGAGGAACAACATAAAAGATGTTCTTATATAAAATGAAGAGAGAGAGAGAGATCCCTTACCTTGGGAGGGCTCTTCCAAAAGCTTGGGAGGATATTATTTAGATATTGGTGGATACTTATGATGAATTTAGAGATGTGATGGATGAGTAAGGACGTTCTACAAGTTTTTTGAGTCATGATGAATGGGAGCTTCAATGGGTTTATATAGGGAAATATAGGGGTGTTCATTATAATTTCCCAAAATTAGGGTTTAGAATATATAATAAAGTAATAAAAAAATTTCACATTGTTTTTCCCATGGATTATTCAATGTAATAGTGGTTCTAATTATGTTATATTTATATGTTTTTAACTCATTAAAATATTATCTTTTATCGGTTTTAAGTGAGTCATGTTCTTAAAGAAATGATTTTAGCACTTTAAAACAAAATATAGGGTTTGGATGATTCAAAAAAAATTTAATAAATTTGTTGGAAAACATAAAAACCAGTTAATTTAAATTTTAAAAATATATTTGATCTTGGATACCCTTTATATAATATATTTCACATCTTATTGGTCATTGTGAAGTCATAATACACACTATATATTGATAACGTATTTAATTTTAACCCAAAAAATAAACTATCTATGAAAATTATCAAAAATTCACTATTGGATAAATTTGAAGTTGTAATTCCAAAAAATTTAAATTTTATTGAAATAATTATCCAAATATTTTAATTTTTACTTTTAATTTATGAATTTATATTTATTAATAAATGCTGTGTTATTGAAAAAAAACAATGTTTTCAACCCATATAAAAATTATTTTTTACTTATTAAAATTATATTATCAAATATAATTAATAAACATTATTTACTAATAATATTTTTTTATAATATAAATTATTTTAAAAATCAATTAATTTATCAAAAATAATGTATTAATTAAAATTACATATTACCTAAAAATAATTTTTTTTTCAAATGAAAATAAAAAATCATTTATAATGTAAAAACAAAAATATGTAAATATAATTTTATAAAATATACACATTCATATTGATGGGGTATTTCTAAATATCATTTTAAAATAGTAGAAAACACCAAAAGGGTAAGGTGCACGATGGTGATATCTTCCTAGGATGATTCGGTATATGGGTTTTGGGTTGTGATCTCAATGATCTTGAAATTCTCCCATAAATGGTTTAGCTCATGATTTTATTGTTGGATACTGTCTTAGGCTTGGTCAAGGGGAAATAAATGTGATGTTATCTCCCTCTAATGCTTTTATAAATGTGATTTTAGTGTATTAAACAACTTATTGAGGCCATTACGTTCTTTGTCTGGGTGAATAGGATTTATCAAAACCCTATATTTATACTAATCATATGATAACATCTCAATGGATATATTATAATTTTTTCATTAATTGTATTTTACATCTGATTGGATATAATTAAACCAAATAAGATCATTTGTTTTCTATAATAATAATATATAATAAGGTATTTAATTCGACTAAAAAAAATTATTTATAAAAATTATAGTCATTATATTCTCCCCTATCATAAATTTTACAATTTAAAATTTCATTTCACACACTAGTATAGATGATGGAAACATTATTTCATCATATTCTCTGGTTCCAACATATCCTATTCAAACCTGTGGTTTCTACATATCACTTTGATCTAGTTTTTAACGTAATGAACCTGAATTCCACTCAAAAGTGCTCCGAGCCCATTTTGACACATTGCCCCAAGCACATCTCCCCAAACATTTGATGCTATTGACTAGCAGCAAGGGCCAAGGTGTGATAGTGGGGAGACTATTCTCTCATTAGAAGAGTGTAACACAACATAATGCAATAAAAGTTCAATAGAAGAAGCTATAAATCCACACAGCCGAATATAATAATAGAATACTGATAATATAAATAGATCATAGGTCTTTTCATTTAAATGGGGATGATACATGTCACATGTTTTTAATAAAACAACCAAATCAAGAATAAAAGGAAGAAGTAAAATCGATATAAAAAGTAAAAAAAGGAAAAAATAGTCTTAGTAGCATTGCAATCTATTACTCGGTTACATTCTATCATACTCCTATAAAGAATATCAAGTACCTATATGAGGCAAATTTGCCTTATTGAAATATAAAATCATATAATCTATTTGGGTCAAAACATGACCCAAAAAAGAAGTGAGACTAAATCCCAGTAGGCAACCAACCAAATTCCATTCCAATCTATTAATAAATATATATAACATGCAGTAAACAATAGTGAAGCCATATGCTAGGAAGTACTCAATAGTAAAAAATTTTATAAGCACGCGTTTCCATTTTATTAACATTTCATTATCTATTTAACAATTAAATTATATTGAATTCATATGTATTAATATTGGCCCTAATCCCGACGTCCCCTGTAGAGATATAATCACAACATATGCCTTTGAAGGCCATCTAAACAATTATAAGTTAAGGCTGAATACAATCTTGTGCTTTAGATTCGTATATGAATCATACACCATTTCATTTCAATATTTGAATATAACCCATGTCTCTCCTTGAAAATCCTAAGTTATAATTCAAGTTTCACTCCTAGTAAAAATCCACCAACACCCTATAAGTCCATCTAGAACAACCTCATCGGAACCCTATATCACTCTAGGTGTGGTATATGTCCATGTAAAATGAGTCTACCCTTGGTGGTCATACATGGAAGCTCGAAGTATCACACATGACATATAATATAAATGCCTCTCGAGCCTATCCATGTAATTACAATTGGGATCCCTGATTCAATATATATTTATGCAGTGCCCCTATAATCCTGTCCATGGAATCCATGTCTCACTCACAGCTTAAATATAATCAACCCTTTGAGTGCATACAAGGTATTAAAATAGAATCAAAGGTTCACTCAAGGTACAAGGTACAATAGTCATATGATCCCATCCATGGAAATTGAAATAAAATCCATTATTCACCCATGAATAATTACCATTTAATCATAAAAAATTCAATTAAAAACTTCATTATCCATGATAAGGTCAAAACCTAAAGCATCTAATATAACTCCCCACCAAGGGGTGTCTAAAGTAAGGACCAGCCTTAAAAGTCTTGGCCTTTAATTTACTCTCATAGGAATATTTCTCATAACAAGCAT
Organism: Viscum album; assembly: GCA_963277665.1. Taxonomy (NCBI): domain Eukaryota; kingdom Viridiplantae; phylum Streptophyta; class Magnoliopsida; order Santalales; family Viscaceae; genus Viscum; species Viscum album. The sequence goes on from OY728158.1 coordinate 442,347,001, forward strand.
CACATGTAAATTAAAGTATTACATGGCATAAACATTGATCAACTCACATGGAAATGTTCATAATTGGATCAATTCGTTCCAAACATGCATAAACAAGCATACCCTACAGCGGTCAAGGGGAAAGTCAACAGTCTCTTACCATTAACCAATTCCATTACAATTTAACACTATTTTAATTTCATTAAAAACCAATTTCATATTTAACAACCCATAAAAGGGAATCAAAGGCATGAATTATAGGAATCCTATTCCAAATCACCATAAACTGTCATCCATGGGAACCCACCCATGGGATGGCCCATAATAAAGGGATAAAACATATAAAATTATTTAAAAACCTATTTAATTAACCTAATAACAATAGGGTTAAAATATAAATCGATTGAAGACTTAAAAAATGGGTGTGTGTGACTATGAAATATATAAATATCTCAACAATTTATGAAAGTCATGAGACCACCTACCTTTGGTCCATTCTAGATTGCTCATCTAGTGTCAGAATCTGATTCTTCCAGGTTTGGGAGAAATCTAAAGAGCGTATGAAGAGTAGAATATTAGTGAATATGACTTTAAATCCAAATACCACAATTTATATCCAAATTAATTGAGAAAGGATAAAATTGAATCTAGGTATTAATGATACAGATCCAATGAAGCAGAAGACAATCGAACCAGATGTTGGATGGATGATCTAGTTCAATCCCTAGTATAGCTCTTCAAGGACATCAAGAGAGATCCCCCTTCAATTCAATGAATGAATGTAGAAGTAGAATTATGTTTAAAACCTAATAGGGGAAAAATCATCAATTTACCCAAAAATATATGGGATGCATGATTTAGTAGAATGGTTTTTATTACTGTGAGATTTTCACATAGTTTACTATAGGAGGAAGGGGAACTCACAAGGTTTATTCACTTGGTTTACAATCCATGTGAAAACCATGCACAATGGCTCTATCATGTTCGGTAAAAACTATAGATCTGTGTCACAGTTGTGCAGCTCCTCCCAAAGGCTTTCATCAATCCTTGTGGCCTATAAGCACCCACAATCCAACCTCGTATGGTTTTTTCAAACCGTGAGGTTTTCCCCACATAGCATGAACTAACCAACCACTAGGAATAAAACACCAAAACATTCAGTCCGAGGCTTCGAACAATCCCTAAACACATCCAAGCATTCAGTGACCCCAAAAAGCACTCACAATAGGCCTCATTTAAGCATTTATACTGAGAATTAATAGTTACACAATATTTTTACCTCAATGATAATATAGGTTCTAACAAAATTCTCACTTAATGAATTCATACCCAAACTACCCTTCCAAGGGTGGTGAAGCAATATTAGAGAACAAATCTGGCCATTACAACCATATAGAATACTCCATCTCATAGGTATCGCCTTTTACTCAGCCATACATCCATAAAAACCATACCAAAGGAATAGATTGGCCTCAATGAACTTTCATTCTATGATCCAAAATTCATAAAGGATTCCCCATAAAAGGAACATCAAACTGTAACTCAACCACCTCAAGCTGAAATGATTGAGGTGGGTAAAAAAATTATCATAACAGTTGAGAAGCATGGATGAAATTGTGCATAGCCCAGTACCTATGAGATAACTATAACTAATAGGCAATTGGCATGACACTGTCTTGAATATCGAATGACCCATCATATCTCGGAAAAACCGTACCCTGTATCCTGATCATCTTGTGTCCCAACACTAGTGAAACATGTATGAAAACCTGATCCCCTACCATGAACTCTATAGGTCGTTTCTAGTGATTGATGTATGATTTTTGATGATACTATGAAGTAACCATCAACATCCAAATCAACTAAACATGTTCTTTGGTCTTCTGGACAAGTTGTGGTCCCAATATAGATTCATCTCTTACCTCCATACAACACAAGGGTGATCGACTTGGCCTACCATATAAATCCTCATATGGTTTCATTTGTATATTATCATGAAAGATATTATTATAAGATAACACAACAATGGGTATATTCCTCTCCCCAGATCCCTTGAAATCTGGGACACATTCCCAAAGAATGTCCCTGAGCACTTAAATCATGTGTTCGGACCGACCATCTGTCTGAGGGTCATAAGATTTTCTCAGAATCACCTGTTTACCCAATTACATCTTTAGACCTTTAAAAAAAAGCAAATCATACATTCATTTATGAAATAATAGAATGTGGGACCCTATGTAGTCTTACAATCTCACAGATGCACATCCTACCAACTCATCTACATTGAAAGTTTCTTTGATCGATAGGATATGTGTGACCTTCATTAGCTTATAAAAAACAACCTAAATGAAATATTTACCTTATGGTGAACTCGATAAACCCACCATGAAATCCATGGAGACATCATTCCAATTTCACTTAGGAATGGGTTGATACATTAAAATTTCAATTGCCCCTAGTGTTCTGCCTTCACCATCTGACCGGTGGAACAAATAATGACACAAACATCTGCATATTTTTGAATACCTATCCAGAAATAATGATGTTGTGAATCCTAACACATCATTGTGACAACCGGATTCAATGGCCATATAGTGGCCTGGAAATCCCTCAACAGTTCCCCACACATGTCTGAAGAGACCAACACACGAACATGTAAATGTAGAACCCCATCATTGTCTACACTCCAACCTGGAGGAGGGTCCTCACCTACCACACTCTCTTGTAAAACTAGGTCTCCAGAGCCTAATAGCTACCTCATCCTCTCAATATCGGGTGTGTTATAGGTAACAACTAAGGCTGAAGGAAAATTATACAATTGACTATCATGAAACTCATAGTGCATCCCAGAGAACAACCCCATAAGATTCCACACACCACCAGCATGTTGCACTGCCTATATCCGAGTCCTCCTGCTCAGTGCATTAACCAAACCATTTTCTGTTACCAGGAATATAAGATAACATGAAGTTAAAATACTGAAGGCATCCTACCCACCTTCACAACCTCAGATTAAAATCTTGGTATGTAAATATGTACTTGAGATTTTGTGGTTTGTGTACACCACAACATGATCTCCCTATATGTAATGTCTACAACAATGAAAATTGTGAACAATAGTAGATTACTTGAGATCATGTGTTACGTAATTCCTCTCATGTGGCCTCATCTACCAAGACCCATACACACTTACTTGACCTCCAACATAAGAACTTCTCTTTGCTGGATAGCTAATGCATCATAGTACATAGTGTAACACTTTCTTGGCTATAGAAAAATTAATATTACCACTAAATCCAATCTCCCTTTCAGCTCCCGAAAGGCCATATCATAAGAATTTGTCCATATATACTTCACACACTTCATACTCAAGACTGTCAATGGTGCTGATAAACAAGAGATGTAATATATGAATTTTATATAGTAACCAGCAAGCTCTAATAAACTCCATACCACAAAGATATTATTGGGATCATCCTAGGAAACCACTGCACTCACATTCTATGGGTCTGCCGATACTCATATCTCTACGATGATGGGACCTAGAAAGTGAATTTGATCTACCCAGAAGTGTCACTTTGTGATCATATATTATAATTGATTCTCCTTATTGTATTCAGAATAATGTCAAGATGTATGGCATAGTTGTGTTGATATTGAGAATACACGAAGATATTATCCACATAAACCACAAAACATGAGTAAGGATAAGGATGGGAAACTCGGTGTATCAGTGACATGAAGACAAGTGTCATGTTCATGAGACTAGAAAACATTATCAAGTACTCATTCAAACCATACCTACTTAAAATGTCTGTGCAAGGTATGTCTGATGTTGTAACACATACATGATGACAACCAGATCACAAATAAATCTTTGAGAAAACCCAAGCTTCGTGGAGATGGTCGGAGAGATCATATATCCATGGAAAAGGATATTGGTGCTTAAATATTAACAAGTTCAATTTCTGATAATTCATGCAAATCCTGAGGGTACTATCCACTTCTTTCACAAAAAGGACTGACAGAACCCATAGAGAAGTATTGGACTAGATGAAACCCTTTTTCTAAAAATCCTCTCATTTCCTCTTGTGCTCTTGAGACTCCATCATAGCCATACGATATGGAGGAATTGATACCAGTGAGGATCTTAGAACTATCTAAATAGATTATTCTACCTCTATTTCTAGTGTTAAACCTGGAAATTTGTCTGTTAAGACATCCTTGAAATAATCAAATGCTAGAGGTAAATCCCTCTAATGTGTTCCCTAGTCATCCAGATATAAAATCACAATCTAGGCTGTCATCCCGCCCAACCCATGATGCTCTAGTCTAGAATGAATCACCTAGAAATCCCATTAAACATTGTGAAGAAAATCTACACTCTATCCTGACATGAAACTCACCCTGAGGTGATAGTAATAAACAAAGCATCTAAATGGAACAAATGATTCCATCTTGATATTGACATAAAATCCTGTCATCTTGAAGATTTAGAGGTTATATATGTAGAGAAACCCACCAATATCAAGGGGGAACTCTTTGCACTGACCCAAACCTTCTATCATGATTCATAACATAGTCTCTTGCATCATTACACCATTATTAGTATAAACATAGATCCCAAGGATCTCCAAAAAGGGAACAAATACAAAGGTATGTGATGACCCTATATCAAAAAGTACGGAAGCTAAAGCAGAGGATATTAAATAGTACCTATGATAGTAGAAGGTCCAGGAACCTAATCCTACTAGGTCTTTTATACTACATATTTATGCCCTATACTATGGCCCTATGACACTGTCTGACTACCATGTGCTGATACACCATACTATCACTGTGAACCTGGTCTCTTGTTACTATGAATATAACCACCACTCCGACTTGAATGACCCAATGCACTCCATCTACATATATGGTGAGAAGCTATATATCTCACTTTTGTATATGGTGATGATGAAAACCCTCTATAGCTAGATACAAGAGAAATTGTTTGGCAGAATCATTGAAGATGACCCATCTTGCCGCAATATCGACACTCGGCTGGGTCGGATGGATACTTTGGCCCCGTATTCCCTAGACCACCTCACTGGTAAAACCTAACATGGCTACCTAACGATATGTTATTAATTATAATATCACCATGAGGAATCTATCGATGATGATTCCAACATTTGATCAATATATTACCATATATAGTTGCTGAACCACACTGGATCGCACCTCCAGATCCCCCCAAGTTACACTCTAAGATTAGCACCTGATTAATAGTAGTATAAATAATAGTCAACCTAATGAAACTTACCTAAAATTATATGTCATCCCTAATACCATATTCAGGTTACCTATCCTTCTATACATTATTACCCATCAGAATCATTGTGAAACAATGGCGCTTAGTAAAACAAGCCGAATAGTACATAACTGATAGTGCGACCTACTCCAGTTGCATAAAATCTCAAGCTCTACTAGACCTCAGAATCTTGGGATAGTAGTAATCATTGAAGACTATGTAAAAATATCCCCATGCCATATACCGATGAGGCTCTAACTGAGTGAAAATATGCCACCATCTCTTGGAAGAATTACGAATCATATACATAGAAATTTTTAGCCTCCTCTCAGGAGGCATCTCAAAATGCTTGAAGATTGAAATCATGACATCAAGCCATTACTCTACATCCTATGGCCATACATCCAATGAAAACATTGGCGGATGATGCTACTACAATAGTCACACCAACTCTTCCATAATAATGGTCAAATATGCTACTCCCTGAAAGGTTTTCATGAAACTCATAGAGCATTCACAAAACTGTGAGTCATCACCTATGTATGGTATAACAGCTGGTGCCAAAACTGGCATAACTGGAGGGTCTACTGGTAGACCATGTCTTACCACCTCTGGGATATGATCATTACCACCCTTCTAGTATACAACTGTAGGTCTTTGTGGTAGAATGAACCTTCAATTTCAAATACACATATCATTTAAAGATCATTATCATGGTTTATAGCTCAAAAGTGCAGATACCAAAATCTGGTAGGTCAAAAACATTATTTATTAGAACTCACCCTCTTCCTGCCCCATGGGTTTGGTCTAGTTGTCAAACCAATGAGAGAGACTAGAAAAATTCCACTACTAAGGTCAGGCCTGGTCTAGTTCTATTTCAAAATTCATATCAGCTTCCCCTATTTCCATATCTATTTCATCTTTATCACATCCCCTTTCATATGGTTAAACCAATAGTAGGTCGAGTTTAGATCGATGGGGGTCCATAATAACTGATAATTAATCCTTGAAATCCATCTGTAGCACATCCAAACACAATTATCCTTAAAGATGGAGCATGATCCTCAAAATTATGATCTAAGAGGGACCCTTCACCTCAATGAAAAAATAATGGAGTCTATTCAACCCATAACATAACATGTATCAATATAACCATCACGACAACATCCATATCTATCAGGAAATCTATCAAAACATCATGAAATTTGTAATGCTCTCTAAATGGAAAGGAATTTATTCATGGAATGCACTTTCTAACAAGTTCCTATACGATTCATGAGATGGAATACCCTTACTCATTTCATTTATAAATAATAAAACCCATAAAAATATAAATAATTACATCACAACACAAGTGATTCACCCAATGGTGAAATTGAATCATCTATAATAGCTCAAAATTCAAAATCAAAAAATCCAATTTGAGTAAATTTGGGTTTTTTTCTCTATGTGAGGTAGCTACACCCAGGGAAAAATTATTACCAAATTCATATTCCGTACAATCCCTTTCTATTGTCACCAAATGATAAAGAAAACTAGAAAAAAGAAACCCTATCATACCACTTTGTGACATCTTAAACACGGATACCACTCAACAGTGGTCTGAACCCAGTTAACCACATGGTCTTAGGCGCATCTCCCCAAATTCTAGAGTCTTACAACTAGAAAAAAGAGCCTAAGAGTGATAGTGTGGAGTCAATTACCTCCTTATTTGAGTGTAACACTGTAGAATACAATAATAGTTCAATAGTAGAAGCATTAAATCCACACAAATGAATATAACTACGGAGGGCAGATAATATAAATATACCAGAGGTCATGTCACATAGAAGATGATGATACATGTCACATGTTTCTAATAAAACATCCCTATCAATTTTACAAAAAAATATGTACAATATTTATAAAAAATGCACAAAAGGGCCAAAATAATGTCAGTATCATCACAATCCTTGGCTTGGTCCCATGATCTTCTTCTGCTAAGAAGCATATAAACCACATGTAGGAGGGAAATTTGCCTTATGAAAACATGTAATCATATAATCTATTTGGGTCCAAAACATGACCCAAATAGGGCTTGAGACTAAATCCCAGAAGGAAAACACCAGATATCTTGTGACACCTCAAACCTATTTTATGTTTAATAATAGTATCTTAATAGTTGTAATAGTATTACTTTTCTTAATATATATAATATCCAAAACATATTTGAAAAATAAACAAAAGACATATTTTATTCAATTAACCACTGAAATGTTACGTTTCAAAAAATCCAAAAGAACCTTACTAAACTATAATACCTATTAGGAGACCTATCAAGATCATTAGGAGACCCCATGACATCACAAATAGACAAAGAAAATAGTGAGAGTCCTTTGGGTCTATCACAATGAAGAACATTATTACCAAAGATATGAAAACTTAACTGAGCATCAAGGGGATATAGAGCACTATCTTCACCAACTTATTTTGAGTTTGGAATACCCTAAAAATATATTTATAAGGGTATTCTTGGCTATTGGAAATATATTTGACAGTTATTTTCTTCTTAAAGACGTTGGAGTCCTTATGTGACCATTTATATTATAATGGTCATAAAATATTATAACCGTTGGTGTTATTAGGAATTGTGATTTTTTTTGAATATTGTATGTAGTTTATGTATTTTAAATATTCAATGTATTTCATTGTTTTATGTATTTTTTTAATAAATTTGATGTATTTAATAATTTCAAATGTTTAAGAATGTTTATTTTTATAATTTTGACAATTTTCATGAATTAACTTATCTTCTAATTTCTAAAGTATAATGTTTTTGAAAACATTAATTCTATGTTTTTAATACAAAGGATTTACACATTGTTTTGATTTTGAAATCATGTTCAGAAATACTATTAATGATATAAAGTTATGCTTTTAGTAATAACATGGTCTAGTTTTTATGATGGTTGTTAAATTATATTGTTTCAATGTTTAAAAAGAAGTTAAAATCATGTTTTAATGTAATAAAAAAATTAATGAAATTTTTATTGATTAAATTAAAATACATTTATGAAACGTTTTTTTTGATGATTATGGATTATTATTATTTTTTGATTTTTGATAAAAAAATTTGTGCAACCCTTAAACGCCAACCCACAGCCAGGTAAGGGAGGCCGGTCGCACCACCTCCCTAAGAATTGGGTGGCTGAGCCATGTCCCTCTGCAAGTGTAAGACATATATGAGGGTGCACACATTCCCTCAACAGAAAAGGTTGGAACCAGAGAAGTTCCGCTGTGCAGGGTGGCACAATGACATGGGTGAGCACAAAAGCATGCCTAAATAGAGATGGTACGGTGAGGTACCAGGGGGGACTGGGATTTTTTGTGGGATATGAGAGATCATGGACTATAAATCTGGCTTTGTTTCTCATCCATTTCAATGTGGGGAGTAGATTTTCTGAATGGATGTGATCTCATCCGCTGGATCTCATCGCGTGAGATCTCTTCCATCCAGACCGGTCTGGAGTTCAAACTCCTTCACCTCAAAATTAATTCCGCATTTTACCTGGACCATCCGATCGTGAACACGAATGATCTTGACCATTCATCCATTTTTAAAAACCACAGTTTCACCTTAACCATTCTATCAAAATCATGGGGTGATCTCCACCGTTCATCTGTTTTTTTAAAATCACGAGATCCTCTCAGCTATCCGATTAATCTCCGACAATCAAGACTATGCATGATTTTTCTACTTCTTCTTCGTGTCTTCATAATCATGTCACATAGTGTTTGTTTCTATCTAAGTGAGTAGATCAAATTCATTCTAGAGTCTTTGTTTATTAATTTCTTATTTTGGACTTGGTTATTATAAATAATATAAGTATACAGTTTATATAAACACTCTCTTTCACACATAGAACATATGGGTTCCCCTCTCCCAATTCATCTCCAACCTCTACTTGACTCCACTCAGACTTTGAAGTTCTATTAAGGGTTTAATATAACTTGTCTTCTTTTTGAAAAACCATTATACACACTTTGTATATATGTTTATATATATAAATATATAAATAATCATACAGTTTATATAAGTCCCATTTCGAACTAGTTTTTAAGTCTTCTAAGTGTTATTTATTAATGTTTAAATTGTGTTTTTTTAAAAACGTATGAAAATTGTAAGTGTTATTTTTAAGTTTCAGTTATGTTATATAAAACCCATATATACACTTTTTATATAAGGATATATGTGGTTATGAAACACCAGACCTGTGATGTGATTTTTGAATGATGAAAATATTTCCTTTATATACATGTAGTTTATATATGTATCCTATTTTTTTTTGTTTAATTTTATTATTTAAACATATATGTACGTTAATATGTATACACTTATGGGTTTTAATCAAGATCCGAATTATGTTTTCATAAACCCAATTTTATTTGTAATTGAAGTTTATTTTTGATGAGTACAATAAATATAAGAATTTATTAAACCTTTTTTCGGCTGTGAAAGTATCATGTATACACTGTGTGTATATGGTTATATATAGTTTTTAAAGACACATATATATCTCTATGAGAACCATAATCACACAAATACATGCATTATTATTTTTCTTTAGATGGATGGAATAGTCTTTTGATTATACATGAATACATGTTCAAGCTAAATCACATGTAGAGAAATATGTTTAACTCAAATTTTATGCCTGAATAATTCAGATGAAACATTTTTCTTCCTTCTAACCTATTGCACTTTAATTCTTAAGGAATATTCCACTCTAATATTATTTTATTTATTGAATTTTAGTTTTTTTTTCAAGCCCATTTATCAACATATTTTTTAAATAAAAATGAAAACTATCTTAAATTCAAAATTATGCATTTTAAAATATGAAATGTTCATTTTCATGAAATAAGGATTTTATAATTTAAGGGTTATCATTTTTTGTGACAAGCCTGAAGCATTTATTTTATGCGGTTTAGTTATTATCACATGTGCAAGAATATATATTATTCCATCAATGTCATTGAGAAAAATTATTACTTCAAATTTCTAAATGTTAACCGACATATCAAATTAATTTAAGTAATAAGAGATGAATTATTCAATGTGGTACGAGACACCTTGGATAATATGGAATGTGAAATTAAATATTCAAAGTGGTATGGGACACCTTGAATATATGAGATAAGAAGTTAAATATTCAATTTCATGTGGGAAACTTTGAATATATGACTTTAGGAGACATATGTGAAATGTATTAGACTTACTACAAAATGGGTTCAGGTCTGGTTAATGAAAGACCTATGGGATTGGGACCTGTTAATGAAAGACCTACGGGTCGGGGACTGGTTAATGAAGTCCTCACGATGCATTAGTAGTTCTCACGAGACAAAGTAGGTCACAGAACGAGGCCTTGAAAAAGTATGGCATTATATGTTCCATCACTATGTGTTAGCATATGACCAACCATGTGTTTTTTCGACTAGTATAATATATATGATTAAGATCCTTACTTATGAGTATGAAAAAATTAAATTCACATGGCTTGATGTTTATTCAACACTCACCTTATGAGCTATAATACAAATGATAGTAGTTTACCAATTATTTTATGATGTTCATTTTTTTGTGAAATGAAATTGTAACATTGTTTATGCACAAATATGACCATATACTATTTCTATGAGTAAATTATGTACCTTCACCCTTTCATTTTACACTTATAAAAATTTGGCTAACTATTTATTTCTGTGCTACACATCATGCATTTTCCATAAGTGTGCATATGATTGGAAAGTGTTTCATTAGTATCCCTTTTAGTTTTCTATAAATTGTTTACTGGTAATTTGGAAAAAACGGTTAATGTCTTGCTATGTGTATTATAGTTTTATTTTAAGTAATTTTTTTTAAGATTATTTTAAAAGTGATGTTTTTAGAAAGGTTTTTATCTGAAAATGTTACTTTTTAAAACTCCCTTACTGGGCATTCATATTATCACCCTATGCTTTCAATTGATTCTTATAGGTTTAGTATATTTGAGTTACACTAAATGGTCGATGTTCTGTGGAGTCTTTTCCATTCAGTGTTAAAGAAATGTATTCTTTTGTTTCTGGTTTTCTAGAACCTATACTATAAAGATCCTATGTACTGGAATATGATGTGTAATTTCTCAACATTTCATTTTATAAAGGAATTAACATTACACACCATGTTATTAATGCACCGGATCTAGGGAATCTGTGGTCGGGGAACCATAGTTGGTATCAGAGTTTCGGTTTTGAAAACTCTAGAAAATTAGAAGAACACAAGAAATTTAAGTATTTCGTACTATGTATGAATCTTTCTTTAAATTTTCAGATATAAGAAGAAAAAAGTCTTTTGTCTCTTCCAACTATAATACTAGATACTATAGTTTCCAAGTCATGTTATTAAGGCTATGAGTCTTTTGAAATCATTATAATATCATGTAAACATCTCTACTGTGTATCAAACTCTCCTCATATACAACAACTCCACAGAGGATCAGGATTTGGCTATTTCATTATGTTTCATGATCAAATTCAATTATATCCACACAAGGTAAGGTATTTTGAGGGTATATTTTAATGCTTCACCCTAGTAGAGAATTTTCATTCCCTAGAGGACATACGAGTGGCTGCCCGAAAGGGTGGCCTCCAAGCATCATATCTTTGTCAAATTTTGACCTATGGTCTTTCTAGTCAAGTTATGGACTTTTCAATTCTTCAGAATGAGTCATCCCATTTATTTTATAGACATCAAGTTCAGGTTGATGTTGCCAAACTTCACACACTTCATGTGTTTCTTTCTTAGAACATTAGATTTCCACATATGATTGATCCATGTTTCTCGTGCTACATCTGGACCAGAGTGATCAATGGTTTTAAAATCATTTTTTGGATCCATTTAACCGAGAACTTGGGAAACCGTCAATTCTAGTAAGACATATGAAGGTACATCACAATAGATGTTAGGAAGTCTGTTGTAGTGAGATTGTGAGAAGGAACAAATAAATATGTAGCACCTTGAGTTTCATGATCTTTGTCTTCAGTGTATAATGTTATATTTTATTATTTGGTACATTAAAGTGATTTAGAAAAATAAAATTTCTATTGTAATATGGTTATTCTTTACTGAGTAAAACAACATCCTTAAAATTTTTAGATAGAAGATGGGGGTGCACCAACAAACCTCTTATCACTTTCCATTGAATTACTAGAGTTTATAATTATCAAGTCATGTCCAAATGCTTATTATCATTTTGTTAACCTACGTCTACATTGAAAATGACCTTACTGAGTTTCGACCAATCGAAATATCCCCCATAACTACCAAGGATACATTATGTCTTTTACCATATCGCAAATGCACAATTTTTAGAGTATAGGCAGCAAGGGAAATACCATGAAGGTCTCTTTCTATGTTTCACTTTTTCTGAGAACTCTCTAGATTTGAGAAATTTTTGAGAAGCTGCATTGGAGGGTGAAATTCAAGTAGACTATCTATTCCAAGTCCTTTGTTTTAGTATGTATAGGAAGCTCTATGACATCAACAATCTCAGGCATGATGTGGTATGATGGATATATAAGGAGAAAGTCCATTTGGAAATATCTGATCTCCACACCTCTCAAGCCTCCCTATGGAAACCCAGATGTCTTATGCATAGGTTTTACCCTAACTTCTCATGGTGTATATGGGATAAAGAGTTCAAGAAACTAAAAACTAATTTGGGGATCCACCTGAGGATGTCAATGGATTATCCATGGTGGTAAACTTGGTGACATGACATCTTGTCTGGAAGGGGTTTTCAAGTGGAAATGTGTTAATGTAATAGAATTGCGAGGGTCATGTTCGTTGGGGTGGGGGGGGGGGGGGTGGGGGGTGGGTGGGTGGGATAGTGTGGCACCCTGAGCCTATTTTATGTGTAATAATAGTCTCTTAATATTATTAATTTTTTACATTTCTTAACTACCGTACTATCCAAAAAATATTATCAAAATAAACACAATTCATATTTTATTCAATAAAACATTAAAACATTAAATTTCAACAAAACCAAAAGAAACTTAATAATCTATAATACCTACTAGGAGACCTATCAAGATCACCAGGTGACCCCCAAACATCACAAATAGACCAAAAAAATAGTGAGAGTCCTTCAGGTCTATCACAATGAAGAACATTATTACTAAAGCTATAGAAACCGAACTGGTCATCAAGGGTTTGTAGAGGACTATCTTTATCATGTTTATTTAATTTTGGAATACCCTAAACATATTTTAAAAAGGGCCTTCTTGACCATTGGAAATACATATGACAATTATTTTCTTTTTATAGTCGTTGGTTTCCTTAGGTGAATGTTGGTTTTGTAATGGTCATAAAATCTTATCTAACCATTAGTGTTTTTAAATTTTTTGATTATCTTGTTTTTTGAATGTTGTGATTAGTTTAATTATTTTAAATATTCAAAGTATTTCGGAGTTATAGGTATTTTTTTTAATAAATTCTAACTATTTAAAAATTTTGAATGTTTGAGAATGCATTAAAGTTATAATTTTTGACCTGTTCTTGATTGAACGTATCTTTAAATTTCAAATTATATTTTTTTTGAAAACATTCATTTTTTGTTTTAATAAAAAGTATGTACATATTGTTTTGATTTGGAAATCATGTTTTGAAAAAGTATTAATGATTTAATGTTATACTTTTAGTAATTACATGGTATAGTTTGGATGATGGTTGTTGAATTATAATGTTTCAAAGTTTAAAAAGAAGTTGAAATCACATTTTAATGTAATAAAAAAAATAATGAACTTGTTATTGTTTTAATGTAAATACATTTTTATTACCTTTTTTTTGAATATTATGGTATATTATTATGTTTTATGTTTTGATAGAAAATGATGTGCACCTCGAAAAGGCTAGCCCACAACCAGAAAAGGTAGGAACCTCACACCATCTTCCTAAGGAGTGGGTGGCCGAGCCTTGGCACCTCAGCCAACATAGGCTGGATGTGAGGGTGTGAACATGCTCTTAGGAGTATATGTTGGATCCAGAGTAGAACCGTTGTGTGGGGAGGCACGATGGCAAGGGTGGGCATAGAAGTGCACCTGTAGAGAGATGGTATGGGGCGGTATCGGGGTGGTGGAGGGATTTATGGTGGGTGCTGAGAGCTCCATGATTATAAAGATGTCTCAGTTTCACCTCTATTTTGATTTGGGATGAGTATTTTTCTGTGGGACGTGATCTCAGCTGTTGGATCACGCTGTGCGAGATCTCATCCATCCAGACCGGTCTGAGGTTCATACTCATTAACTACGGAATTAACCCCATGTTTTCCCTTGACCATATGATCAAGGACACCAATGATCTTGACCCTCCATATGTTTTTAAAAACTATGGTTTCTCCATTACCGTTTGATCATAAGAATGATGTGATCACCACCGTTCATCTGGTTTTTTATAATCGCGAAGTTCTCTCAACCGTCTGATCAATCTCGAATGATTGCAACCATCCATGATTTTCAACTTCTTCTTTTTATTCTTTGTGACTTATTCCTCACATCACACAATGAAACACAAAACTTCATCAAAGCCCTCATGTTCTCCTCAGTCTGTGACTCAATTGTTTTCTACCCCAGCGTCCCCTCCTCTCTTCCTTTCCACAGACCAGACACATACAGTTTTATATAAAAAATAGAACCCCATCATATCCTATGTCCATTTTCTATAATATATATATATATATATATATTTGAATAGCTAATACATCCATGATATGGGTTGATTGTGGTGTTTTTTCTATCTAAATGAGTAGATGAGAGTCGTTCTAGAGTCTTTGAATATTCATTTTTAGTTTGGACTATAGGATTATGGAATATATATAGTTTATATAAACACTCACATGCACCCATAAAACCTATGGGTTATCCTCTCCCAATTCATCTCCAACCTCTGCTCGACTCCACTCAGCCTTTCATGTTCTGGTAAGGGTTAAATATACCTTGTCTTCTTTGTGAAATACCAATATACACACTTTTTATATACTGTTATACACAAATAATCATTCAATTTATATAGTTCCCCTTTCAAACCGGTTTTTATGTATTCTAAGTTTTTTTATTAATGTTTAAATAATGTTTTTTAAAAACGTATGGAAATTGTAAGTGTTATTTTTCTGTTTCAGTTTTCTTATATAAAACCCATATATACACTTTTTTTATAGGGTTATGTGTAGTTATGAAACAAACCAGACCTGTTATGTGATTTTTAAATGATGAAAATATTTTATTTATATACATGTAGATCATTTATGTATCCTATTTTATTTTGATTAATTAGATTATATAAACATATATATACGTTTATATGTATACAATTTTGGGGTTTAATCAAGATCTAAATTAAGTTTTCATGAATCCAATTTTATTTGTAATTTAATTATATTTTTGAGGTGTACAATAAATATAAGAATTTATTAAACCTTGTTTTTGGCGTGAATGTCTCATGAATACACTTTGTGTTTACATGGTTATATTTTTTTAAACCAACATATTTATGTATAAGAACTATAATTACATAATCACATGAATTCCTATTTTTCTTTAGAATGTTGGAATAATCTTTTTATTATCCATGAATACAAGTGAATTCTTATGTAGATGTAGATAAATATGTTTAATTATAATTTCATGCATGAATGATTCACATGAAACATTTGTTTTCCATATAACCCATTTCACTTTAATTCACAAATAATCTCCAATTATAAAATGATTTCAGTTATTGAAGTTTAGTTTTGTTTGGAATTACCATTTATAATCATATGTTTTAAATATAAATGAAAAATATCTTAAATTCAAAACTAGTCATTTTGGAATATGAAATGTTCATTTTCATGAAAAAAGGATTTTATCATTTTAGGTTTATCATTTTATGTGACCATCCTAAATAAGCGTTTATTTTATATGCTTTAGTTATTATCACGTGTGCAAGAATGTATATCAGTCCATGAATTTCAGGCCAATGAGCATGTACCCAAGTGGTAAAGGCTCCTTCTTGGCATCCAAAAGACCCAGGATCAAATCTGGGCAGAGGATGAATTTCCAGGTTATTGTAGTAGGTCACTGTAATAGTACTGTAGTAGTAACGGACTGTAGAAGCAGTAACACTGTAGAATATAATTTTTTAAGATTCATGGTATGAGACACCATGAATAAAATTGAATGAGAAATTGAATATTTAAAGTGGTATGGGACACCATGAATATATGAGATAAAAAGTTAAATATTCAAAGTGGTATGAGACACATTGAATATATGACCTTACAAGACATATGTGAAATGTATTAGATATAGTATATAATGGGTTGGGGACTGGTTAATGAAATCCATATGGGTTGGGGATGGGTCAATGAAATCCATACAAGTTGGGGACTGGTTAATGAAATCCCATGATGAATCGGTCGTTCTCATGAGACAATGTTGGTCTTGGAAAGAGGCCTTGACATAGTCTTGCATTATACATTCCCTCACTATGTGTTAGTATATGAATAACTATGTGTTTATTGGACTATAAGAATATAATTGTTTAAGATACATACTTATGAGTATCAAAATAAGTTAATGCACATGGAATGATGTTTATTCAACACTCACCTTATAAACTTTAATAAAAATTATAGATGTTTACTAGTTATTTTATGATATTTATTTTATGTGATAAATTAATCACGAAATTAATAATGAGCTACTCTGATAAAATACTATTTCCTTGAGTAAATTTAGTACCTTCACCCTTTCATGTTACACTTAGAATAATTTGGATAACTCTTGATTTTCGTGCTGCACACCATGTATTATATATAAGTGTGCATATGATCAGAAAGTGGTTTATTGTAGGCATTTTAATTTTCCCTAAATTTGTTACTGTTGATTTTGTAATAACTGTTAATTTCATGTTACATGTATTGTAGTTTTCTTTTATGTAATTTTTTTAAGATTATTTTAAAAGTGATGTTTTTAAAAATGTTTTTTATTTTAAAATAGTATTTTTATGAAACTCCCTTACTATGTATTCATGTGATCACCCTGTATTTTCAATTTATTTTTATAGGTTTAGTAGATTTTAGTTACACTAAACAGCGGATGATTTGTAGAGTTTTTTCTATTCAGGGTTGAAGAAATGTATTATTTTGTATCTAGTTTTCCATAACCTAAACTGTAAAGATCCTCTATACTAGAACATGATGAGTAATTTATTATCATTTTATTTTAAAAAGGAAGAAAAATTACACACCATGTTATTAACGCACCGGCTCTAGGGCTTCTAGGGTCAGGGCACCACAGTTGGTATTAAAGGTTCTGTTTAGAGAAATCTGAAAAATTAGAAGAACACTAAAAATATAATTATATCTTAATAAGTACAATTATTTCGTCAAATTTTCATATGGAAGACAAAAAAAGTCTTCTATATTTTCCAACCAAAATACTAGAGACTATAGTTTCCACATCATGTTTATAAGTCTATGTGACTTTTGAAAACCTTCGCCTGTCATGTAAATATATTTACTAGGCATCACACTCTCCTTGGGCACTTCAACTCCACCGAGGACCAGGCTTTTACTATTTCCTTATGATGCATGCTCAACATCCATTCTATGCACGTAAGGGAAAGTATTTTAATTGTTGGTTAAAATTCTTTACCCTAGCTGAGAATTTTCAATCCCTAGAAGAATTACAAGAGGCTACCCAATAGGGTGACCTCTGAGCATCGTATCATTGTAAAATGATGTCCTACCATATTTCTAGTCAAGTTATGTACTTATAAATTATTGAGGATGGGTCCTCCCATTTATTTTATAGACATCAAGTTTAGGATGATGTCGCCCAACATCAAACACTTCATGTTTTTCTCTCTTGGACATTTAGATGTCTACATATGATTGATCCAAGTTGCCCATGTTGCATCTGGACAAGAGAGATCAAGGAGTTTAGAACCATTTTAGGGATCCGTTTGGTTGGAAACTGGGGAAATCTTCAATGATAGTTTGACTTGTGAAGGGATATCACAATGGATGTCATGAAGTATTTTCAATTGAGATTATGAGAGGGAACGAATAAATATGTAGCACCCTGAGTTTCATAAACATTGTCTTCATTGTATAATGTTATATTTTATGATTTCATACTTTAATATGCTTTAGAAAAATAACATATTTGTTTTAATATGGTTATTCCTTACTGGTTAAATCATCTTTCTTAAAAAATTTATATGGAAGAAGGGGGTGCACCAATAAATCTCTTATCACTTCCTACAAAATTACTGGAGTTTATAATTATAAAGGCATGTTCACAATCCTATTATCATTTTGAGAACCTATTTTTATCTTTCAAATGTCTCTACCGATTCCCAATTAGCCCAAATATCCTATGTTCCTACCAAATAGATAGTTACATCTTTTACCATATCCCACATGGACAATTTGAAGAGTATAGACAGAGAGGGACGTACCAAAAACGTCTCTTCCAATGTTTCACTTTTTTTGAGAAATACATAGCTTTGGGAATGTTTTGAGAAGCTTTATTAGAGGGTGATCTTCGAGTGGACTATCTATTCCACGTACAAAGTTTTAATATGTATGGGATGCTCTATGACATCAACACTCAGACACATGATGTGGTTTGAAGGATATATAAGGAGGGAGTCCATTCAAAAATCTCTGATCTCTACACCTCTAAAGACCCCCTATCGAAACTTGAATGTATTACGCATTATTTTAGCCTTAATATATCATGGTTTATATGGGACAAAGAGGAAAAGGAATTAAAAACCAATTAGGGAAACCACCTGAAGACATTAGCGAATTATCCACAGTGGAAGACTTGGTGAAGGGATATTAGGAGTGATGTCTGGCGTGGATTTTCTAGTGGAAATGTGTAAATGTAACAAAATTGAAAGGGCACAATTCATTGAAGGGGAGGGGGGATAATGTGACACCCCAAAACTATTTTAGGTGTTTTAATAGCATCTTAATAGTTTTAATTATTCTAATTTTCTTAATTCCCATACTATCCATAACATATTTCCAAAATAAACACAAGAAATATTTTATTCAATAAAACACTGAAACATTACATTTCAAAAAATCCAAATGATCCATACTAACCAAGAATACATACTTGGAGACCTATAAAAATCATATGGAGACCCCAAAACATCACAAATAGACCATGAAAATAGTGACAGTCCATTGGGTCTATCACAATGAAGAACATTATGACCAGAGTTATGACAACCGAACTGAGCCTCAAGGGGAAGTAGAGCACCATATTCCCCAAGTTATTTTGAGTCTGGAATACCCTAAACATATATTTATGAGGGTCTTCTTGACCGTTGAAAATACATATGATTATTTTTTTCTTTTTATAGCGGTTGAAGTCCTTTGGTGAACATTGGTTTTATAAAGGTAAATAAATCTTATAAACATGGGTGTTTTTGGAAATTGTGATTACCTTGTTTTTCAAAAATTGTAAGTATTTTAAGCAATTTAAATATACAAAGTATTTTTTTTGTTTTAATTATTTTTTTAAATAAATTCTAGGTATTTATGAATTTCAAATTCTTAAGAATGCTTTAAAGTTATAAATTTGACCATGGTCTCAATTGAGCAAATCTTTATACTTCAAAAGTATAATATTTTGGAAAACATGAAATTTTTGTTTTTAGTACAAATTACCCATTTTTTGATTTGGAAATCATGTTCTAAAATAATTCTAAGGATAAAAAGTTATGATTTTAGTAATAACATGCTATAGTTTATATGAAGGTTGTTGAATTATAATGTTTCAAAGTTGAAAAATAAGTTGAAATAATGTTTTAATGTAATAAAAAAATTAATTAAATTGTTATTTTTTTTAATGAAAATACATTTTTAATAATTTTTTTGAAGATTATGGTATATATTTATGTTGTATGTTTTGATAAAAAAATGTGCAACCCTTAAATGCCAGCCCATAGGCACCCATGGGAGGTATCCTAGACCATCACCTCAAGGAGTGGAAGGCCGAGCCTTGGACCCTCAGCCAGCGTAGGCTAGCCGTGTGGGTGAACATATTCCATTAAGAGCACAAGTTGGAACCAGAGTAGAGCCGCCATGGGGGGAGGCACATCAGCAGGGGTGGGTGAAGAAGCGCAGCCGTAGAGAGCCACTATGGGGTAGTACCAGGGGGGGAGGGATTTATGGTGGGTGATGAGTGATGAGATCTTATAAAGCCATCTCAGTTTTACCTCTGTGTTGATGAGAGATCCAGATTTATCTATGCGACACAATCTCAGCTGCTGGGTCTCACTACATGAGATCTCAACTATTCAAACCATTCTCGGGTTTCAACTCCTTTTCTGTGGAATTAACACCAAATTTTCCATGGACTATCTGTTCACAGACGCAGATGATCTTGAACCTTAATCTATTTTTAAAAACTACAGTTTCACCTTAATCAGTCGATCATAAGTGTGGCATGATCTCTACCATTCATCTATTTTTTTAAACCGCAAACACCTCTCATCCGTCTGATCAATCCTTGATGATCGCGACTATACATTATTTTACACACATTATTCTTCTTCTCAAATTCTTCCTCACGTCGCACATCACCACACTTGTCGACATAAAATCCCTCCTATTATCCTCAGTCCGTGACTCCATTTTTTCTACACCCGCGACCCCTCCTCTCTTACTTTCCTCAAACTGGACACAGAAAATTTTATATAAAAAACTAAACTCTATCATATCCTATGTAGGTTATCTATAATATATATATATATATATATATATATATATATATCTTGTTAGACAGATGATGCATCCAAGATATTGACTGATTGTGGTGTTTTTTTCTATCAAAATGAGTATATCAGGGTCATTCCAGAGTCATTATGTATTTATTTATTAGTTTGGACCCGAGGATTATAAAACATATGAGTATACAATTTATATAAACACTCACTTTCACACATAAAACATACGGGTTATCACCTTGCAATTCATATCCATCCACTTCCCAAGACCACTCATTATTTGATTTTCAAGTAAGGGTTTAATATACCTTTTCTTTATTGTGAATAACATATACACACACATTATATATAAATATATATATATATATATATAATCATATAGTTTATATAAGTCCACTTTTGAACCAGTTTTGAAGTCTTCTAATTGTTGTTTATTAGTGTTTAAATCATGTTTTTTAAAAATGTATGGAAATTGTAAGTGTTATTTTTCAGTTTTGGGTTTTTTATATAATACCCACATATACACTTTTTATATATGGATACATATAGTTATGAAACAAACCAAAACTATTAAGTGATTTTCAAATGATTAAAATATTTCATTTATATACATGTAGATTGGGTAGGTATACTTTTTTTTTTGTTTAATTGGATTATATAAACACACATATATATAGCTATATGAATACAATTATAGGTTTTAATTAAGATCCAAATTAGGTTTTCATAAAACTAATTTTTTTTGTAATTGATTTTTTTTTGAGGTGTACAATAAATATAAGACTTTATTAAACCTTGTTTTGGTCATTAAAGTCTAATGTATACACTTTGTGTCTACATGGATATATATAATGTTTAAACCCACATATATATGTATGAGAACCATAATCACACAAATGCATGCATTCCTATTTTACTTTAGAAGGATGGAATAGTCTTTTGATTATGAATGAAGACATGTGAATTCTTAAGCACATGTATAAAAATATTTTTAATTATAATTTTATAAATGAATTATTCATAGGAAACATTTATTTTTCATATAACCTATTTCACTTTAATTCATAATGAATCTGCCACTCTAATGTTCTTTCAGTTATTGATGTTTAGTTTTTTTTGGCATACCCATTTATTAGCATTTTTTAAATATAGATGACACATATCTTAAATTCAAAATTATGCATTTTGGAATATGAAATGTTCATTTTAATGATACAATGATTTTATAATTTAAGGGTTATTATGTTATGTGACATTCTTGATTAGGAATTTATTTTATGTACTTTAGTTATTATCACGTGTGCAAGAATGTATATTAGTCCATGAATGTCATTGAGAAAATTTGTTACTACCAATTTAGAAATGTTAACTAAGATATCATGATAATTTATATAATAGGAACTAATGTATTCAAAGTGGTATATGACACCTTGAATAATAGGTAATGATAAATTTAATATTCAATGTGGCATGGGACACCATGAATAAATGAGATTAGAAGTTAAATATTCATAGTGGTATGAGACACTTTGAATATATGACTTTACATGAAAAATGAGTGATGTACTAGACTTGTTATATAATGGGTTGGGGATAGGTTAATGAAAGCCCTACGGGTTAGGGATCGGTTAATGAAAGCCCTACAGGTTGGGGACCAGTTAATGAAAGCCCCATGATGCATCAGTAGTTCTCATGAGATAATGTGTGTAATGCCACGGGGCCTTAACACAGTCTGAAATTATACATTCCCTCACCAGGTGTTAGTATATGACCAAGCAATTTTTCATTCAACTAGTATAATATAATTTTTTAATATCCTTACATATGAGTATCAAAAGAAGTAAATGGACATGGCATGATTTTTATTCAGCACTCATCATCTGAACATTACAAAAAATGATCGTAGTTTACCAATTATTTCATGATGTTCATTTTATGTGATAAATTAATTGTGACATTTTTTATGCACAACTCTAATCATTTACTATTTCAATGATTAAATTCTATACCTGCACCCTTCCTTGTTACACTTTTAATAATTTGGTTGACACATGATTTTTGTGCTGCACACCACGAATTTTGTATAAGTGTGCATATTATTAGAAAGTGTTTCATTATTTTCCCTTTTAAATTTCCATAAATTTTTTAATGGTAATATTGGATGAACTAATAAATTTGTGATACGTGTATTGTAGTTTTCTTTTAAGTAAATGTTTTAAGATTATTTTAAAAGTGATGTTTTTAAAAAGGTTTTTATTTGAAGACATTATTTTTTTAAAACTCCCTTACTGGGAATTCATGTGACCACACTATTTTATTAATATTTTATTTATTTTACATAATCCCTTTACTGATTTTATATAAAATGTGCATAATTTGTGTGAAATATTAATGTTTAAATATTAAATATAATTTTTGAGAACTATTTGAATTTATCCAGATTCAAGTCTATTTAATGTTTTAACAATAACTATAAACGTACTTATCCAAATTGTATTCTTCTTATTTTAGGGTTACCAATTACAATTCCAACATTTCATTATAAGTCACCTTTGGCAAATTCATCCATTTAGAGGGTCATATAGACCACACAAGAATGCCAAAGGAAACTATGAAGAAACTGGACCATATATGAAGGCTGAATTACTGGTCTCAATCCAAAAGTCCAAATACCTTAATTCTCCTCCCATGTTATGAGGAAATTTCAAGGAGTCCATGATAAAACTTTCAGAACCCAATCACAAATACAAGGGGTCCAACTGATGCATTGAAGTCCAGCCCACCATTCTAGCCGGGAATTAAAACATCACAATAATATTGAAATATCTCCTGATATAGACATCCATTCGAGGTGATCTTTTGTAATGTGAAAGAGGGGATCACGGTGGCCAATGTTGTTGAGGAAATTATTTTTATTGGAAGGCACATTTCTATTAAAAAACCCATTCACATTATGGACATAGAAAAAGTCTGTATTGAAATGGACAGATCAGAATTTTTTATTAAAACTGCTATAACTTTGGATCCATAAGTCCAATGGCCGCCAAAGTTTCACAGTAGTCATAAGAAATGTTTTTATACAATCTTTTAAGGAGGAGATTTATCATGATTCGACTGTCTGTATGTCCATATCGGTGATCCAAGTGGAGGGGTATTTATGGAATGTAAACAGTCCACCACCTTGGGCTATAAATACATCCCCTCCTCTCCTTTCCAAAGGGTTGGCATTTCAGAGAAAAGGAGGATTGATTGGCAGTACCAAGGCCCTGACAAAGGATTGGGAGGATCTAAAAACTCATTTTTTCACTTGAGAATCCTTTTCTCCTCTCTTTATTTTCATTTACTTTTGCATTTTTCTTCGTTGTAATTTTGCAAGTGTTTATCTTTGTAATTTTGTTTTAAAGCAACTTTATTCTTCTTAGTTTCTTATTATCATCCAGCTTCTGTAGTTTAATATTAATTTTATTATTGTAGTTTAAATAAATCTGAAATCCATCATCTTATTTTGATTTATAATTCAATAAAAAGTCCGGTTTTTTACTCTCATCATCGTTCGTGTGTGTGTTCGGCTCACAACTCTTTTCTTATCCCTTTATTTTTCTTCTCTTTGTAATTCATCAACTTAAACATAATGGACCAGATTACTAATAATTTAAATGGCTGAGTAAATATCTTATTTGGGTGAGTTATAAATTAGGTATGTTAAGTGGTTGAGAGGTTTTTTTCGACGAGTATTCTTTAATTTAACATTGTGTATGTTGGACTTAACATGTCATGGATTATTGAAATATTATTTTCAACGTGTGGTTTCCATGCATTATTGGGACCATAAATACACTTCCACAATCATGCATTGATTGAGATTAGAACCCTAAGTAAAGTTAAGGCTTGGATTAAAGGCTTAACACTTGGGAATTCCAATCAACATCAACTTGTGATGTGGGTGTTAATTTAATGCAATATAAAGCAAAGCTCAAGGATATAACATGCTTAACCCCCTAATGATGAACTCACCCCAATATTTATCAACTTTTTAAAATAAACATCATCAATTGAACATTTCAAGTAAGATCTGCAAACAAACCCCCCCAATCAAAATACAATCAACTAAAAACAATCGACTATTACGAAGTACCATCACCGAGGATTCGACCCGAGTGCTGCTATACACATTAGCAGAGCACCAGAACCTTGACCGGTCGATAGGCGACAATCGGCCACGTGTTTCAAATGGATCCATTTCCGGGGATTGTGATTTATGTAGTCATTAGTTTCTGGTTATTGTAAAAAAAACAGAACAAAAAACAAAATTTAAAAATAAATTGAAAAAAACACAAAGAAAAACCTGTCTTCCTCTTAAAAATCATAAACTGAAAAAAGAAAAAGAAAAAAACATCTTCCACTTTCTTCCAAAATCTCTCTGAATGCCCCGTTGCCTTCCAAAAAATCCCTCGGATTTGTTTAACCCTGAAATTGAGCGAACACTTTTCCAAATTAGGAGGAGAATAAGAGATAATCAAATAATTCAAGAACCAGTCCTTGTCCAACCAGTTGAATTAGATATGGTCAATCCTAGGGAACAAACACTTAAAGAACTTGCTACCCCTGATATGAATTACCAGACTCTTGGTATTCAATATCCAAACATAGAGGCTGACTTCAAACTCAAATAGGTTTTGATTCATCTTCTTCCTCATTTCCATGGGATAGCTGGTGAGGATCCACATCTCCACCTTAAAGAATTCCAAGTAGTGTGCTCTACCAAGAAGCCTCAAGGGGTTTCTGAAGAACAAATCATGCTTAGTGAATTCCATTTCTCCCTAGATGACACTACTAAGTCATCATTCTACTACCTTCCTCCTGGTTCCATAACCACATGGAATTGCATGAAGCGACTCTTCTTAGAGAAATTATTTCCTGCTTCTCGTACTGATTCTATCCAAAAGGAAATAAGTGGTATCCATCAATTCCCGAGTGAATCACTCCATGAGTACTGGGAGAGGTTCAAAAATCTTGTTGCAACTTGTCCACATCACCAAATCCCTAACCAAATCTTGATCTAATACTTCTAGGAGGGGTTATTGGCTATGGATAGAACTCTCATTGATGATGTAAGTGGTGGTTCTCTTTTTGATCAAACTCCTGCAGTTGCAATAGATCTCATTAGTAACATGGCTGCAAACACACAACAATTCCATACTCGAGAACATTCTCAAGTCAAACAAGCCCAATATAATCTATCAATTGAGCCTATCAAGATGACCAAGTGGATGAGTGAACTTACAGGTCTTGTGCGACAACTATCTTTGGCCACCAAATCCCCAACCTCACCTTCTCCACAATCAATGTTTCCTGGGCCTATCAAAAAATGTGGAATCTACAACTCTCCATCTCATCCAACTGACACATGTCTGCAAATTCAAGAGGATCAACCCGATTCATCTGGACTAATGGAGCTCAATGCATCATATGCTCAGTGGAACACCAATCCTCAACTATCAGGTCAGTTTGTTAGAAACTTCAACCAACCTCACTCTGAGCCCTTCTCCTCTAACATTATCTAATGATTGAGGTATGGTAGCCCCATGTCTCACCCCCTCAATTCCCTCCTCCAAACCCAAACCAATTCCAATATGGTTAAGGTGGTGGTAACTTCCATCAGCCTTATCCTTTGGTTCCTCAACCTCAATGGAACAATCCTCCTCCTGTATTCCATTATCCTAGTGAGCCTTCCCAATTCCAAAATCAATAAAATCTATTTCCCCAGAACTAAAATCAAGGAAAACCCAATCCAGGACAAGCCTCTTCTTCTAAGAAACCATGGGAATGTGAAGCGGAAGCTCTTGACTCCTTCACCCGTTATAGCTTTAAAAACATTGAAACTCAAATAGGTCAACTTGCATCCCACCTGAGCCAGCAACAACAATCCAATTCGTCCAAACTCCCAGCTCAACCATTAACCAACCCCAAGGGTAATGTAAGTGCAATTTCACTTAGATCAGGAAAGAAACTTTATATTCCTTAAGATAAGTCCTCAAAAACCCCTTTAACTATTGACCTAGAAAATGAAAAGAAAAAGAGACTTGAAAAGGATCCTGAATCCATTCCCTCTCCTACTTCTATTCCACAGAGGAACCCAATTCCATTTCCTCAAGCTGTTTCTAAACAATGGATGTCCTTTGAACCTGATCCTGAAATGATTGACATGTTTAGTCATGTTGAAGTCAACATTCCTCTCTTAGATTCCATCAAATAAATTCCTAAGTATGCTGAGTTTCTGAAGGAGTTGTGTACTCACAAGAGGCAACTTAGGACCTTGGAAAATGTTTCCACCCAGCAGTACATACCCATTAAGTGCAAAGATCAAGGTACCTTTACAGTTCTATGCCAAATTGGAAGTTCCAACTTTGATGATGCACTCATAGACCTAGGAGCCTCAACTAATGTCTTGCCCAAATCCATATTCTCCAACCTTGGTCTAGGTCATTTAAACCCAATGAGTGTTGTCATTCAATTGGCCAAACGAAGCACATCCATTTCTGAGGGAATAATTGAGGATGTCCTTGTCCGAGTCAATGATCTTATCTTCCCTGCTGATTTCTATGTCCTTGACATGGAAGGTGAGATGAACCCTTCTCGATCTCCCCTAATTCTAGGAATACCATTCTTCATGACTACGAAAACCATGATTGATGTCCATTCAGGCATCTTATCCATGGAATTCGGTGACCAACTGGTCAAGTTCAACATTTTCCAAGCCATGCAATACCCATATAAGGATCACAATGCATTCTCAATCCATTCTTATTAGGACACTTCTAAGAGTCAATCTAACCCCAATCCACCATGTTATTCATGTTCTGATGAGAAAGGATCGTGCGAAATTTGAACCATGATTGACCAAGTCATAAATGGTGAAGTTGATGTGGGCCTCTCATTCATAGACCCTATCAATCTAGAAGAACAAGAAAACTCTCTTTAATCCCACATCAACTCTGATATCTACTGCTCCACCATAGAAAGTATTAAGGAGAGTGAATCCGAAGAAACTGAACACCCTTCATCCATTCCTGAGATGTCTAACCCACAAATAAAAGATGAGACTGATCTGAAACCCCTTCCTGCACACCTGAAATATGCATTCATCTTCCATGATCACTCATATCCTGTCATTATCTCTACCACACTTACAGAAACCGAGGAGTCCAAACTTGTTCAAGTGTTAGAGGAAAACAAAAAGGCCTTAGGGTAGAACCTAGATGACATACTAGAAATCAACCCTGCTCTTTGTATGTATCACATCCATCTTGAGGAATCATCCAAAATAATTAGACAACCACAAAGAAGACTCAATCCACTCATCCTTGAGGTAGTTAGGGAAGAGATCACCAAGATTCTTCAATTTGGTATTATCTACCCAATTTCTGATAGTGAATGGGTTAGTCCAATTCAAGTTGTACCTAAGAAGGGTGGGATAACTATTGTCACAATTGAACATGGGGAGGCAGTCACAACTCGAGTGAAGAACAAATGGCGTGTATGCATCGATTATCGAAAATTGAATGCTGAAACATGAAAAGATCACTACTCTCTTCCATTCCTTGATCAAATTCTAGAAAGATTAGCCAAAAAGTCACACTATTTCTTTCTTGATGGATACACATGCTATTTTAAAATCCCAATCTCACCTCAGGACTAAGAAAAGACTACTTTCTCGAGCCCCTTTGGAACATATGCATATAGAAGAATGCATTTTGGACTTTACAATGCTCTTAAAACATTACAGATGTGTATGATGAGTATATTTTTAGAATTCATTGAACATTGCATGGAAGTATTCATGGATGACTTAACCATTTATGGTAATTCATTCGAGTTGTGCTTGCATTAAATCTCTCTAGTCCTTCAAAAGTGTGTCAAGTGTATCCTTGTGTTAAATTTTAAAAAATGTCACATCATGGTTGAAAATGGGATTGTTCTAGGGAACATAGTTTCAAAATATGATATTGAAGTTGATCCTGCCAAAATTGAAGTGATCCAATCACTTTCTGAACCCAACTCTGTTCGAGAAATCCATTCATTTCTCGGTCATACTGGTTTCTATCAGAGATTCATTCATAAATTTAGTAGGATTTCCCTCCCACTCACTCGCCTACTCTAAAATGATGTCACATTCCATTTTGGTGAGGCTTGAAAGAGAGCCTTCATTGAAGTCAAAACTTCTCTTACATCTTCCCCAATAATCCAACCCCCAGATTGGTCCTTACCCTTTGAGTTAATGTGTGATGCTTCTGATAGAGCTGTTGGGGTTGTTCTTGGTCAAAGAAGAGAAAAAATCCCTCATGTCATATATTATGCCTCAATTTTTTTTGATGAAACTCAATCTCACTACACTGTGACCACAAAGGAACTTCTAGTAGTGTCTTTTGCCTTAGATAAATTCCAGTCCTATCTCTTAGTTGCCAAAATCATCATCTTCACTGACCATTCTGCTATTATGTTCTTACTCAAGAAAAGTGATTCCAAACCGAGGCCAATAAGATAGATCCTAATGATCCCAGAGTTTGACATTGAAAACAAAGATCGAACTAGAAAAGAAAACCCTACGGCTGATCACTTGAGTAGAATTTATAATTCTTCTCATTCAGAAATTATTGATCCTGAATTCCCCATTGAGAACCTTTCGTCTCTCACTCCAAAGTTACCATGGTATGTCCCAAATGTAAATTATTTTGTTTCTAGTGTTTTTCTAGAAAATTTTTCATAAGAAAAAAAAATGAAGTTGAAAAGTGATTCAAAATACTATTTTTGGGAAGAAAATAAACTTTGGAAAACTGGGGCAGACATGGTAATTAGGAGATGTGTTGAAGAAAATGAGCATTCATCAATCTTATAATTCTGTCACTCACTTCCCAGAGGTGGACACTTTGGACCACAAAGGACCTCCCGAAAGGTCCTAGACTCTGGATTCTTCTAGGATTCACTCTTCAGGGACTCACATGAGTTCTGTCAATCATGTACCACTTGCCAAAAGTTTGGTACAACCTCCAAAAGAAATGAAATGCCCCAAAATCCCTTAATCTTTTTTGAAATCTTCAATGTTTGGGGCATCAATTTCATGGGACCATTTCCCCCTTCCAATGGATTCTCATACATTCTTCTTACAGTCGATTATGTTTCAAGGTGGGTTGAGGCCAAACCCACTAGGAAGGATGATTCTCATAATGTTACCAAGTTCATCAAAACCCACATCTTCCAAAGATTTGGCATGCCTCGTTCCTTGATCAGTGACTTAGGAATCCATTTTTGTAATAGAACCATGGAATCTCTTTTGAAAATGAGTGGGGTTATATATAAAACATCAACTGCATATCACCCCCAAAAAACCGGATGGCTGAACTTTCTAATAGATAAGTGAAAAGAGTGCTTGATAGAATTGTAAAACCCACCAGAAAAGACTGGCCTGAAAGAATTGGTGAAGCAATTTGGGCTTATCGAACTGCCTATAAAACCCCATTAGGATGTCTCCTTTTAGGCTAGTTTTTGGTAATTCTTGTCATATACAAGTTGAAATCCAACATAAGTCTTTTTGGGCTGTGAAAATCTGTAATTTTTATTGTCAAAAATCTGTTGAAGAAAAATTATTGCAATTAGCTGAACTGGAGGAGATTCGACTTGAAACCTATGAGAATTCCAATCTGTACAAAGAGAAGGCTAAGTTACTCCATGAAAAACACAACCTGAGAAAGTTATTTCACGAAGGTGAAAAGTTCAAGTCTAAGACCCCTCCTCCAAAAGGACATTTACGGTTTATGGACATCGGTTGAAACATCACCATGAGAGGACATGCAATCCTGGAACAACATCAACTTACATTGAATCCACAGTAGACCCACCACTGTATGGAGATGGAAACCCACCAAATCCAAACCAGGGGGAACCTCTTTCCCTTTGAATATTCTTCTCCCTCTCTCTCTATCTCTATCTTTCTTCTTCCTCCCTCATTCTCATTTTGTATTTCTTACCACTTTCCTCATCACATTTTTTCCCTTTTACTCTTTCTCTTTTGTGTGGGTGTGTCTTTATAAAAAACAAAAAAAACATAAAACAAAACTAAAAAACAAAAACAAAGACTCATAATTACTCACCATTTAATATTTAATTTTTTTCCAACCATTTTGGGTAGTCAATAGATATGTTTAATCTCAAAAATTTTGTGTTTTCATCATAAAATTGAATAAAGAATCTTGTGTCAAAACCAAAAAATTTTGAATGCTCTATTTTTGATTTATAAAACGGTTTTCCCAAACTGTGAGGAACAACATTTTCATTCATGCCAAGGCCTCCTATGTCCATCTTTTGAAAATGTGTGTTTTTTCACCACCATTTGTGATATTGTGTTTATGGACCTTCGGGCTAAATTTTCTACTTTAGTGTGCATTAATATGATAGAGGCATTGTTTTGAACCGCATGAGAATCACAATAGCCAAATAGCCTCTCATTACCCTCACATTAATACTCCTTTTGAAAGCCCCTTCAAACCTATGAAAACCTTTTCTTTGATAGCCACATTACAATCCCAATACCTTATCCCACGCAATACCAACATGGATTTTCAATGCATTAGTTTTCGAAATTTATGTGTGGGGTGGAATGGATTTAATTTTTGGGTATCTTTTCCTTACATTCCAAAGTGTTATCATATGCTTGAGGGAAAGAATCCATTTTAGTGTTGGGGGGGGGGGGGTTGTCATTCAGTGGCCTTTGGGAATGTATTGTACAAATGATATTGAAAAGTTCTCAAAAAACATTCAAAAAAAAAAATAAAAAAAAAGAATATAAGAATTGGTTGTGTCTTGGATGGGTCAGAATCCACTCTTACTCAACCTTTGATATTGTTATAACTATTACAATTAGTATCATGAGGAGATCAAACATGGGTTGGGAGATGAGTGTGAGATCTGTTTCGAGTTCAACTTTCAAAAAAAATACAAAAAAGAACACTTTCCATATATATTCTTATGTCATTAGGAGAAGTTGTTGTGTTTTATAAATATTCCATCTCCACATTCCCATCACATTTTTTCCCTATTTTGTGTCTTGATTCACACAATCATGCCCTTGTAAATATTTCATTCCATGTCCTTCCATTTTTTATTTCATAAAATTTGTGCATTGTTTTTCCCATGTTGGTATTTTACCCCTCCTTCCAATCTTTTGAACATTAGATTCCTACCATCCCATAGCCACAAAAAACACCTGAAAAAGACGTCTTGATTCTTGTTTACTTTGGATAGGTATTTAAAGATGAGAGCTCTTTTAAACTCTAATATCTTCACTTTTTGTTGGTGAAAGAGTGAACCACCACAAATAAATATTATCATATTGTGAGGTGTGAGTTTTGAGTGTCCACATTTTCCATTTATAAATTTGAGCATGAAAAAATGAATTGTTTTTGGAACATTGTTTCTATAACAACATGTCGTGGAGTTAAAAATGGATGAGTGAAATAGTTTAAACCTCCCCTTATTGGAGAAAACAAAATTTTCATATTTGTTGATGAGTGAAAATGAGTTTGTCTTATTTTTATATTTATTGCCCATGAGGACATGCACAAGACTAAGTGTGGGGGAGTTGATGTTATTAATATTTTCATATCTTTTTACATACTCCCTCTACTTATTTTATATGAAATGTTCATAATTTGTGTGAAATATTAATGTTTAAATATTAAATATAATTTTTGAGCACTATTTGAATTTATCCAGATTCAAGTCTGTTTAAAATTTTAATAATAACTATAACCATACTTATCCAAATTGTAAGATTATTTTTTAGGGTTACCAATTCCAATAAAAACATTTCATTAGATGTCACCTTTGGGAAATTCGTCAATTTAGAGGGTCATATGGACCACACAAGAAGGCCCAAAGAAACTGTGAAGAAACTGGACCATATATGAAGGTTGAATTACCTGGCTCAATCAAAAAGTCCAAATACCTTAATTATCCTCCCACGTTAGGAGGCAATTTCACGGAGTCCATGATAAAAATTTTGGAACCCAATCAGAAATACAAGGGGTCCAACTGATGCATTAAAGTCCAGCCCACCATTATGGCCGGGAATTAAAAATAGAACACTAATATTGCAATTTCTCCTGATGTAGACGTCCATTCAAGATGTTCTTTTGCAGTGTGAAAGAGGAGATTTTTTTGGCCACCTTTTTTGATGAAATTATTTTTATTTTAGGGCATATTCATATTAAAAAACCCATTCACATTATGGACTTCGAAAAAATTTGTATTGAAATGGACAGATCATAATTGTTTATTAAAGCCGCTATAACCATTGCTCCATAAGTCCAATGGCCGCCAAAGTATCACACTAGACAGAAGATATTTTTATCTAAATCTTTAAAGAAGGATATTTCTCAAGATTCGGCTATCTGGACGTCCATATCAGCGATCCAAAGGGAGGGGTATTTCTGGAATGTAAACATTCCAACACGTTGGGCTATAAATACATCCCCACCTCTCCTTTCAAAAGGGTTGGAATTTCAGAGAAAAGTAGGATTGATTGGTAGTACCATGGCCCTGCCAAAGGCATTGGAGGATCTTCAAAACTCATGTTTTCACTTGAGAATCCCTTCCTCCTCTCTTTGTTTTCATTTACTTTTGCATTTTTCTTCGTTGTAATTTTTCAATTGTTTGACTTTGTAATTTTGTTTTAATGAAATTTTCTTCTTATTAATTTCTTATTCTCATCCAACTTCTGTAGTTTAATATTAATTTTCTTATTTTAGTTTAAATCAATCTGAAATCCATCATATTCTTTTACCTTATTATTCAATAAAAAGTCTGGTTTTTTTACTCTCATCATCATTCGTGTGTGTGTTCGGCGCACAAATCTTTTATTATCCCTTTCTTTTTCTTCTCTTTGTAATTCATCACCTTAAACATAATAGAAAATATTACTAATAATTTAAATGGCTGAGTAAATATCTTATTGGGGAGAGTTATAATTTAGGGATGTTAAGTGATTGAGAGGTTTTGCTCGATGAGTATTCCTTAATTTAACAATGTGTATGTTGGACTTAACATGTCATGGATTATTGACATATTTTGTTCAACGTGTGGTTTCCATGGATTATTGGGACCATAAATTCACTTCCACAGTCAATCATTGATTGATATTAGAACCCTAAGTAATGTTAAGGCTTGGATTGAAGGCTTAACACTTGGAAATTCCAATCAACATCAACTTGTGATGTGTGTGTTAATTTAATGCAGTATAAAGCAAAGCTCAAAGATATCACATGGTTATCCCCCAAATGATGAACTCACCAGAATATTTATCAACATGTTAAATTAAACAACATCCATTAAACATTTCAATTAATCTATACAAACAAACCCCCCCAATCAAAATACAATCAACTAAAAATAATCGAGTATTACGAAGTACCATCGTCGAGGATTCGACTCGAGTGCTGCTATACACATTAGCAGAGCACCAGAACCATGACCGGTCGATAGGTGACAATCGGCCGTGCATTTCACCACCCAACATTTTCAATTTATTTTTATAGGTTTAGTATATTTGAGTTACACTAAATGGTGGATTCTTTGTGGTGTCTTTTCCATTCAGTTTTGATTAAATGTATTCTATTGTATCTGGTTTTCTGGAATATAAACTGTAAGGATACTCTGTATTGGAACATAATGTATAATTTATGATCATTTCATCTTATAAAGTAAACAAATACACACCATTTTATTAATGCACTAGCTCCAGGGCTTCTAGGGTTGGGGCACCACAGATCTATTCGAATCTATTTGTGAATATATATACCAAGCATTGTACAATAGGGAATCAGTAGGAAAATAAGTATTAAAAATTAAAAAAATACTATAATGATTAGTTTCCATTTTTTATATTTAATCTTACATTTAATAATTAAAATATATTGAATTCATATATCTCAAGATCCGACATATGCCCTGCATCCACAGTATATCAGTAAACATAAAAGTTGTCTCAAAAGGATTTCTAAACAAGTATAATTGATGACTGAATCCAAGATTTTATTTTCCCTTGGATGACATGTCATACAAAATTTCATTTAAATATTCTAATATAATCTGATCCTTTATTTGAAATTCCTATGTTGTAATTCAAGTAATACTCAATGTGAAAATCCAATAACTCACTACAATCCCATCCTGACGAACCTCGTAGGAGCCCGTTATCAGTCTAGGTGTGGTATAGGTCCATGTTAATAGATCCCATCCTTGGAATTCCTATTGGGAATACCCAAGTATCACTCATGACATATAATCCAAATACCTCTTGATACCATCCATGGAAGTCTTATAGGGATCCATGATTCAGATGACATTTATGTACAACCTCTATAATCTGTGGTTCACTAACTGATTACAAATAATTAACCCTTTATGCCCTTCCAAGGCATTCAAGTAGAATCCAATGTTCACTCAATGTATAATGTACAATAGTCATATGAAGATATCCAGGACATTCTGAACATATTCCTTGATTCACCAAAAACTAATTACCATATCAACAAAAAAAATTTATTACACATTTTATTTTCCATGCTAAGGTATAACCAAAAGAATATAATATAACCCACCACCAAGGGGTATATAAAGCAAGGAACATCTTAAAAAGGCATTTACATTCATTTACTCACATGGTAATATTTCTCATAACAGGAATCACTTTTAGATTAAACTATTACCTGGCTGAAACATTTATCAACTAATGTCGGTAGGTCCACAATTTGAGAAATTCATTCCAAACATTCTTAAAAAATCATAGGTATGCAAGGGTCAAGGGATAAGTCAAACATATCATAACCTTAACCAATTAAAATACAATTTAACACTATTTTGATTCCATTAACAACTAATTTCATTTTTATCATCCCATAAAGGGGAATCAAAGGCATGCCTCATATGCATCCTACTCCGAACAATCATAAGTAGTCATCCAAGAGAACTCACCCATATGGTGGACCTTAATCAAGGAATATAGCCTATGTCATGATTTAAAACACATATTCAATTAGCTAAAAAACAACAGAGTTAAAATATAGATCAAGGTGACACCCAAAAAATGGGCATGTGAAACTCCATCATATATAAAAATCTCAAAAATTAGAGAAAGGAATGATACCACCTACCTTAGGTCCATGCATGATAAATCACATAACATAAAGCTCTGATTCATCCTTGTTTGGGATAAATATAAAGAAATACTGAAGAATACAATATTAGGGAATGTGAGCCGAAATAAAAATAGAACAATCGATATCCCTAAGAATTGATAAAGTCTAAATAGGAATTGAGGTCTTACTGATTTGGAACTGCTAAAATAGATGTTACTCAAATTGAAGGTTAGAAAGAGGACTAGATTAAATACTTAGGATAGTTCCTTAAGGATCTCAAGAGAGACCCCTTCCATGTAACAAATGAAGGAGACAAATAATTTATGGTAAAAACCTAACAGAGTGAAATCATTAATTTAACCAATAATATCTGGATCACATAGTTTAGGCACCCAATGTTTCTAACCGTGTGATTTTTGAATGGTTTGTTGTGTGAGGAAGGAGAACTAGCATGGTTTACCAACATGGTTTAACCACATGGTTTACAAATAGTGTGGAAACTATGTGAAAATCCTCTTTTAGGTTTAATAAAAACTACAAAACTATCACACAGTCATGAAAATCCTCCCACACAATTTCATAAAATCATACGACCTGTAGGCCCCCAATATCAATCCTCACACAGTTCAGTCGTACTGTATGGCCTAACCCGCACAATTTGAACTAACAATGTTCCAGGCTTAAAACACAAAATCTTCATGTTCCGTGCTCTAAAACAACTTTGGGCACATCCGAGCCACCCATGACCCCAATGGTCACTCACAGTAGGTTTCCTTTAAGCATTGAAACTGATAATTGATGGAAAACACAAGATCTATACCTCAAAGAAGAGTTATGACAAGTGTATTTTCCTATTTTATAGAATTTCGTCTATAAGATCTATTATCTTCATCGAATTCTCCTTATAAGAAGATCATTCTACAAATGTACCAACTTTGGATTGAGTACATGTGAGGATTGCAGTATAAACATTCTCAAGAGGGATACATTGAACACATCATGTAACTGTGATAGGTTTGGTGGTAGTATTAGTTGATAAGCCACCACAATGATGAGATAAAGGATAAAAAAGGAACTAATTTATCTTTGAGTAAGATTTCATTTCTTTAAAAATATCATGAAATTATTACATTTATATTTTCATATGAATACATTGTATCTAATATAAAACACCAGTTTTCATTGACGATTATCCTCGTAGATCTTATTTTAAATATGAGAATCCATGATATGCAACCGAATGGTCTAAACCATTTCTCTCATTTCCTAACAATTTCAGGAAATAGAAGATTGTGTTCCACAACATCATCACAACATGTAGGTGTTTTGAAATTTGACCCATAATGGGATTCATAGGGGGGAATTTGGATTCTTTAGTAGAAACTTTTGTTGAATGAGAACTTACCCAGGGGAATATGTTGACCTCATCCCCCCTCAATGTAAATTGAGCATGCTCTAAACATGTCATTGAGAGTCTGAATAGTTTTCTTAGATTGGACAACAATTTGAGGGTGAAATGTTTTTCTGATGTTGAACTCAAAATTTAGATCACACTGGAGACACTTTAATAACATCATGGTAAATCTTTTATCTTGATCAAATAAAATAGATAGTGGTATTCCATTTAGCCTCACCACTTATAAAATGTATATCTATTCAAGTCAATCAAGTTAGAATTCCTCTATAATTGAAAATAAGACAGTATAATTCTTAAGAAGATCCACCGAAATCCATATAGAGTTATTTCCACTTTATGCATTTGGAAGACTAGTAAAAGGGTAAATGGTTATGTTTTTACATTTTCATGAAGGTAAGGGTAATGTTTGTGTCATACCCTTGAATTTTATTCCTTTTATACTTCACTTACTGACATATAGAACACCTTGATTTATATTCTATGATATATTTATTCATATTTTCCTACCAAGTGTTCTCTTGGAGATCTCAATAAATATTTTTTCTCCATAGATTGATGGAGATGACCGATCTATGTGCATTATCAAATATCTCCCTATTGAACTCATGATTTCTTGGTTCACATAGTCTTGAACCAAATCATAAAAATACTTCATTATTAATTTTTAACTCTAAGGATTTCCCTTTTCTTATTGCTTCCACCTTCTTCTAAATTCTAATATCATCTATTTAGGAAACCATTATATTCAATAGATTTTATGTCTGAGAAATAATTTATCTAATTATTTATTATGTTCCTTACATTACAATTCCAATGTCCATATTTTTCAAGTCTAATAGGATCAGATCCTTCTCAATTTTTATCAATAATAAAATTGATGGATTCTATCTACATAGACCATCTTCCAGTTTATTTTCATTCCCGAGTAGAGAGTTGATTAAAATTTCATAATACTAAATTATATCTAACCATATTCATTGGTTTATATTCATATATTTTTGTGTGAATATACACTTGAGTCTATTATGATCTATATATATTTAATAATTCTCTTCAAATAGACAATACTACTATATTTTCAATATGAAGATCACTATATCAAACTGTAGATCATGTGTTGGGTAGTAATGTTCATGAAATTTCAATTTCCTTGAAGCACATGCTATCAGTTTTTCATTCTACATTAACTCACTACCGAAACACTTCATTGAAGAATCATTGTATAATAAACACAGTTTCCCACATTTGGGTCATGTAAATATTGGAATAGTGATAAGAATATTTGTAAACTCCTTGAATACCTCCTCACATTAATTATTATAAATAAACATGACTTTCATTAATTTGATATTGGTTAGAGGGTTTTAAATTCTTGAAAAATTTCTCACAAATTGATGGTAATACCCAACTATGACAAGGAAACTATAGATTTATGCACCAAATGTTGGCCTCATCCATTCATTAATTCCTTCAATCACTAAAGGGTCCGTAGAGATCACATTACATGGGTAAATATGTCATCATAATGAGATTTTCTTCAACTAAAACTCATATTTTCTATACTTAAATATTATCCTTTCGTAAGGTGTTTAGCATAGTGATAAAATGATTCTACTTCTCCTCCATTCCATTGGTGTATATTATAATATCAGTAATAAAGAATACCAAAAAATTATCAAGGTAATATATAAAGACACTATTCATCAATTACATTAATATTTCTATAGGATTAGTGAGCCCAAAAGAAATTACCATGAACTCATTTCTCTCATACCTTATACAGAAAGAATTCATTGGGATATCCTCATTTTTTAACAATTACTTGATTATAACCCAACTGATGATCCACCATGGACAATTATTGGACTCCACATAAATGATCGAACAAGTCATAAATTTGTGGAAGATAAATCTTTTTTATTATCATTATATTTTTGAGAATAGGATAATCATTGTAAATGAGAATTAACTCGGAGTTATTATTCATAAATAGGACTACTGCACTCCACAATGAAGAACTGTAGTGTATGAACCCTTTATCTATATTATCCTATATGTTTTTCTTCATCTCCTAGATTTCCACATCAGACATTCCATACGGGGTATTAGATAATGGTGACACCCCAGGTATAAGTACAAAGAAAAATTGAACCTCTTGGATTGAAGGAAGTTGAGGTAATGCATCTGAAAAAACACATCCATATATTCCCTTACAATAGGAATGTTTTCAAGGAAGATTGTTTCTTCCAAATAAATCATTTTATCTAGACATGATTTCTTATAGGGAAATTTTATCCATGCTAGAGATTTTTTCACAATTGAATATTGATATTTCTCCTTAAACATAGAAAAAATTAGAGGAGGATTCAAAATATAGGGAGTGATTTCTTTATCATGCTAATTTATATTGTCTATGTAAAAATAAATCCAACCAATACCCAAAATTGCATTATGTTCCACAAAAGAAAGTATCACAAGGTTCTCTAGGATATTAAAACCACGAATTTTTACATGGGAGGAGTTATATAAATGGGATGAAATAATTTCACCATCTATAGTCTCAATTTAAATATATACTTATATTATTTGTTTTTGTGTTTCAATAGTCCTACTAAGATTACGTGATATGAAATAATGCATAGAACCATAATAATAAAAATATGTTTTGTATTGTTTATGAATAACTATTTTACCTATCACCGCTTTGTTTTTAGGGTCCTCTTAAATGATAGTAATAAGAGAAGAACATCCTTACTCCCTTGGTTGTTGATGGAACTGATAGTCTTTAACCACCCTTGGTTTAGTCCCTTTGTTTTCAAACTTCCCTTGCTCATTGTGGTTGAAACATTAGAAAATATGTGAGGGATAAATAGTGCATTCAAATCTTCCAATGTATTGGTGGGATTCTACCATTATCAATTAGTAGCTAGGTTCCCTTACTTGGTGCAACTAAATAATTTCCTCTTCCCCCTTAGTAAATTTCCATGGTTCGTATTTACAATATTTTGAAAAGTGTTATGTTGAAATTTATTGACATGGTTAGAATTATCAATCACACCAATGGAATTAATCTCCACATTCTACTTCTTATCCAAGTGAGACCCATTGGATTCATCAATATCCATTTAGAATAAGAGGGATAAATAGTCAATTTATTCATAGATATCAAAGTCTCAAATAACCAAGGATTTTCATATACTAGGTTTTATCCTACCAAATAAGTATTCAACTTTTCATTCGGGGATAACAACAAAGCTGGAGTTGAATCATGAAAGTATATTGAATCTTTCCTTGTCTTCCCTAATGAATCAATCAACTTTTTTTGAGTTCAAAGAATCCATTTCCATTTTATGTCAGAGAGTGAGGGGAACAATTTTTTGAGAATCATTTTCTGGGACCCCTTCCACCCCATCTCATCAATATCTTCCCCATGATTAATATTCTTGATAAATATCCACCACTGATTAGATTCTCCCACCACATGATAAACAAAAATTATAATATTTTTTATTAGAATATTGATGTATGAAGAATATATTCTCGATGGATTTCATTAACTATTATACAATTAATTTATTGAATGATACATTGAATGTTGGATTCTTTTGTCATGTAAAGGTCCCAATTGAAACTTGTTATTTCTTAAGGGGGATTTTGGCATTACTGATAATGCAGGCATCTATTTAGAATAATATTCAACTAAAAAAATATTTTTACAAAGTTCATGATTCTTAATCTGATCGGGTTGAGAAATATCATTTTGGAAGTCATCACATTTCCCCTCAATTTGGTAGTATATTCACTTCATATTATTTATAGCCATTTTATAGAATAAAGGTAAAATTACAAATGAGTATTTCTAAATGATTTAACATATAAATGGGATTCCCAAAACATTAATTGGATAATTTTTAAATGATATTTACTACTTAACTTATGAATTATTTATAGGCTTGAATCTATGTTATCCATGATCTATTTGTTAACAATAATAGTTATATAATGTTTTTCTATTAAAAATGATTTGTGATGATCTTGTGAATTTTACAATACATATCCCCTCAGTGTGTCAAAAAAACCGTGCAGAAAGGACCACTTTCTTGTACTAATTCCAAATTGAGTGTAAATCAATGAAATGTTTTTGGGTTTTACCCCTAGGAACAGTTGTTTTAGAGCCACATCCACATGTAATATCGACACATGGATGTATTTTTTTGGAAACCACATAATATATAATTTAAAAAAAATTCTTGGATATATTTTTATGGTTAGTCTTATACCTAAGAATTTCACTATAATTTACTAATTTTAATCCCCAAAATAACTAAACCTTCCTTTGATACCAACTGAAATAACCCATGTCTTTATTACATATTAATTTATTCTTTATTAAAAAATATAATACATAATATAGCCCATAAGATCAATAATTATAGTTTGACTCAAATTTTGGTACATTATGTAATAGCATAAAATAGGGCTTATATCTATATTAATGAATTGTTATTTAATATTCTCATAGTATTCCTTCATACTAGGATAACATAGGGACATACATAAGAAAGGGGTGAGCTATAACACTTAGTAAGGGAATAAACATAACATAAAAAGAAAAATTATTACTTATTAGATAATAGGCATATCAATGATACACAAAAGTGGTGAGATTCACGAACATGAATAATGAGTCATGATATTATCATCATAACATAAATTAAAATTGGTAATGTGGAAAAAATATGAATCATGACATCACAAATATTGGTCAAGGTTAACACAGAGACAAAATAACATGGTATAAAAATTCCAATAATATATTAGGTTAAATACGTAATCCATTTCATTATGAATCATTAGAGTGAAACATTACCCAAGGAATTGAAGTGCTATATAATTTCAGGTGTACCCATCACATTTATATCATGTACGTGCATAATATATCTACATAGGCCATTCAACATAAGATCATATTTCATCAAATTTAATTACAGGATCCATGAATATGGAGTATATACATGTAATTACCCCAATTAAAAAGTATATGTATGTTTAGTTGAATATTTTTTGTGTGGAAATTGTGATGGTATTCGCAAAAAAATGTTTTGGCATTGAAAAATAACAGTAAAATTTTAGAAATACAATGCCTATACATAAAGATTCATGAATTTTAAATGAGAGTGAATTGGGTCTCCCATAATTTGTAAATAAAATGGATAGTAATATGGATTTGTGAGAAGATATCACCAACACTAAGAATTGGA
Source organism: Viscum album (assembly GCA_963277665.1). NCBI lineage: Eukaryota > Viridiplantae > Streptophyta > Magnoliopsida > Santalales > Viscaceae > Viscum > Viscum album. The sequence continues at coordinate 442,389,950 of OY728158.1, forward strand.
AATAAAATGCATAAAATGAAAATAAATAAATAAAGAGGAGAAGGAATCGATTTCGACATAGTAGCAGCTTAGGTAAATTCAATAATGAGAGGGACTAAATAATCTCTCATTTTTAAGAAATAATTTTTCCACTATAAGGATACTTATTATTTTATGAAAAAACCAATTTATATTCAAAATTATAAATATAATAAAGGTTATTTAATTAAAAAGTAGTAGGAAAGGTCCCCCATTTTTTGTATGGTAAATCAGAGGACAATTTCGATGGCATAATGGGTGTACATAAATATTAATGGGAGGTATTACTAATATTGAAATGTTTCTATCATAAAATAGAAATAAAAAGGAAATTAAGAGGGATTTATAAAGATATACTAATAATATAACACATGAAAATTAATAGGCACACCATAAAAGTGGTGCTTAAATAAAGAGAAGAGAGGGAGATCCCTTACTTTGGGAGGGTGATTATAACATATTGTGAGGTGATTCTTGAGATATTTGTTGAATCATGGGTGGAAACTAGAGATGTAATTGTATATTAAGGGAATGATCAATGTATTTTTAGTCAAAATGAAAGAGAGATTGGGTGGGTTTATAAAGAAAAATATAGGGGAGTCATTTATTATTTTCGAAACCCAGCTTTTGGACTCTATCTAATAATGTAATCAAAAACAAAAAATAACCAATGATTTTCCACTGATTGATTCCAAATAATAGTGGTTATCATTATTTTATAAGTCTGAGGTCTGATCTCATTAAAATATTACCCTTGGTTATGTGTAATTGTTTCATGTTCTTAATGAAATTATTTTAAATCATTAAAATATAATATAGGTTTTGGGGGATTTTATAAAATATATAAAATAACTTCAAAACACATTAATTTAAATGTGAATCAAAGATAAAGTCTTTTATAGCCTTTATAGAGTGTAATACATCACTTTCTGGTCATTATGATGTGATAATACACATTGTATATTTATAACGTAGTTAATTTTGACTGGAAAATTCGACTATCTCAGAAAATTATGAAAACATAACCATTAGATAATTTCAACATTATTACTAAAAAATAATATTTATTTTATCCAAATTATTTTCAAAATATTTGAATTTTCAATTTGTAGATGAGAATGAAATTTATTGAGAAATGATGGGTTTTTGAAAATTACTATTTTCAAACCCTTATAAATATTATTTTTGACTTATTAAAATTAAATTAACAGCTATAATTAATAAATACTATTTTACTATAAATTTTTATTAAGAAATAATTTCTTTTAAAAATTCATTAATTTATCAAATAGACTATCTTAATTTAAATTACATATTACCCAAAAATATAATTTGAGTTTTATCGAATCCAAATATAAATCATTTAGAGTCTAAATGAAATAAGTAGTAAATATAATTCTTTAAAATACACATAATAATATTCTTAGGGTCTTGATGCATATCCATTTCTTACACTTGAAAACTCTATAAGGCTATGGTCTGCGATTGTGTGATTTTCTTGGGGTGGTTCGACGTACAGGGTTGTTCTCATGATCATGACAAGCTTTTAATTCCCCCATAAATGGTTTAACTAATACATTAGTTATTAGATATCATCTTGGGATTGGTCAAGGGAAAATATTTTTGATGATATTTCCCACGAAAGCTATAATAAATGGGTTGCATAGGGTACAATCTTACTGGTTGAGGCCATCAATTATTTATCTATGGATTAGATTTATCACAAGCCTATATTTATACTAATCATATGATCATTGTTTAATGGATATATTATCAATGGTTATGAGTATTAATAGCCTTTTAAATCCTATATGATATAATAAAACCAATGTAGTTCATGTGTTTTCTATAACCATAATACATAATTGTTAATTTCATTCAACTATAAAAGGAAATATATATATAGATGTTTTATTTTTTACATTAATTAAATAATTGGGGGTGTTCAAAGGAAAAAAATTAAACTGAGCTTCTACAATTCAAAGAATTAATATACAATGTATAAAAAATAATATCATCTTCACCATCATTCAATAAATCAACAATTCAATAAGATGTTACCAATTCTTCTGACATGTAAAAAGAATTTCCATATTTTTGGGGAACTAATATGTTCCATGGTATTTTAAAATATAATGTTCTCTAATAAGGATAATAATTTTTGTAAAATACCTTACTATGAAATATATTATGTACCTTTTCATTGGATAATGTAAATAATGAGTGATCATCGAACGTGTTACTCAAAAAGCTATAAATATTGAAGTTGACAATAATGCTTCTAAAATCTTGGGATAATGTTTCTTCTTGGACATTTATTTTAGTTTCTATTATCTTTATGAATGTTCCCCCCAAATTTATGTGTGAGGGTGATTAGATCATATATTATTTAGTGTTGAGAATGTAGAAGTCAGATGGGAATAATATATCTTTGACTTTCACAATAACATCTTCTAAAACTCATATTTGGAAAACTATATATCTATTTGTATGTTCAGCCACCAATAAAGTGGTATTCATGTCTCTCAACTATAAGTAACTATATATTTAGTTAGTAAATACATTAATTTGGGAATCTAGATCACATAAATTTGTAGATAATGTTAATGAACCAAAATTGAATGGAACAGAACATGTCCACGGACCCCGACATTTAGTATGAAGATATAATGTAACAATGGCTAAGAAACATATTCATAAAATATTTATATGATTCTAAAAAAGTATCCTCTATATGGTATAACGGTCCTTGAGAAATTATTTGTAAATTACTATTGGATTTAGTGATTATTGTATGGGTATATTAATTTCCACTTTCTTGAAAGTGTCAAGAAGTTCATTTTTAAGTGATTCTCCTAGAATTTTATATGAAAATAAAATCCTTCATGGAAATAGTAGAGGTGTTGAATTCGTATCCATATGTTTCATTGTAGTGTTGATTATTTTATCTTCCTACTTGTCCTATAATTATCCTCATCCTCTTTCTTTTCATATTATAAAGGTATATTTACGATATTTTTATAATTCCCAATGCCATTCTCCTCCGCCACAACTGGAATTGATTCATTTTAATGCGTGGTTAGTTGTGGGGGTTATTTTATAATTAATTTTTTATCATACAAACATTATCCTTGGGGTTTGGAACATTTTGGGTTGCGTTTTCCTTGTATTTTAGATATATTATCCACAATATTTTTCACCAAATTTTCTTACACAACAACTCTATTATATATCACCTAAACCATTGAAAATTGTTTTTTTATTTCAAATGATGTTCTGAACTAGTAGATTTTTTTCATAATTTATTTTTAACTTATTTTGGTTTTTTAGGAATTAAATATGTTAATAATATTTCTTTTGTCGAACTGTGGGAGGGATTTGGAATTGAAGTTGGACTGTGGGATGATTTCACAACTCATTTAGTTAGGGGGTCTAATATTATTCTAATGATTTATAAATACATATTGGAGGTAGTTACACTATATATATCATTGATTTTTTTGAAATTACATTTGGTAAATTTATTTTCTCCAAGTTTACATTCCCTATAGTTCAACACTCTTGTAACTGAAATGATTAGTTTATAAGTATAAACTACATAAAATAAATAATGATTATTGTTCACTCACTTATTTTAGAGAAATTTGTCTCACCAAAACTAGTCAGCTCTTCATGTATATATTTAAATAATAGTGATAGATAAAAATTTATTAAATTTTTAATACCACTTATTTTAATTTTGATTTTACAAAACTGTTACATGTTCATTAAAATATTCTCAATCAAGCCCTTATCTTCAAATGGTGACTTGTAAATCAATGTTCTTCTTGATGATGTATCTTGTATGTTTCTAATAGTTTCTAGTACACCATTACAAAATTAAAATAGAAGTGATTCTACTTAGTTTTATGATGTGGGCTACTGGTATATATCTTCATAAACCTCTCTCAATCCTCATAGAGGGCCTCTCTAAATGACTATTAGATGATATATATATATCCTTTGTGATGGATATAATTATTGAGGTTGGGAATAATATTTTCCCAAACCAAATGAATAAGTTTCACTAGTATTGGAAATATACTAGAATTAGGTTTTAACACCCCAATAAATTAAAATATATTTCTATTAGAATAAATTTAATATCATCTATAACTTGGGATTAACTTAACTCTATATTTAAATGAAACGTGATACTCTATGAAAATATTATTTAAACGTGATGAATATAACATTATCATTAAATTGTTGGGTATAAAATGAATTAAACTATGATATAAATATATATTTTATACACTTAAATATTCTTTCTACTAATTATAAATTAAAATAATATTCATTTGAAAAAAAGATTTTATTTTGTGAAAAGTTGCATTTTTTTAAAAATACAATTTAATGATGCTTTCTGTGCATGATTTAAAATTAATTTTTACCAATTTAATTAAATTTATTTGAAAAAACTATCTTCATTTATGAAATTGGAATACTAAAATTATCTTATGGTGATTTTTTTTGTATTTCTCTAAAAACTATCATTTTTAATGAATATTGAAAAGATACTGAATTTTAATTTAATTATGCATTTTTGTTTAACTATTTTATAATTTGTAATTATATTTTTAAAAAGTTTAAAAGTTTAAATAGTAAAATTTAATATCAATATATCTCATTTATACAATTTAAATAATTTTTACATAGATTTTGTGTATGAAAACATCATAAACTTTTGGACATTTTATATTTAAAACCCCCCTTTTTTTCATTTCAACAAAGATTAATTTTAAATCAAAATTTTCGACTTATGGAAATTAAATTTAGAAAAATAAATTTCATATTTCTCTGAAGAATTAAATTTATTATGTATAAATGTTGATATAATGGTTTTACCATAATTAACTATGAAAATAGAAAAAAATAATTACTATGGTTAATGTAAAAATTGATTTTCTGAGAGATTAAACTAAGAAGGAAATGATAAAAATGGTGTATAAAATTTGGAAACACCAATGTAATGAAAAATTTTAGACCAAATATATTATAGGTTCTATAATTTTTCATTTATGATTCTTTTTCATGAGAAAAAATTGTGTCTCATTGATTCTTTTCAAAAAATTACAAGTGTGTCACTCAGTTCACATATAAAAAGACATCCCTCTGCTATATTCTTCACACCTTAAAACCGTGTTTTTAGAAATTAGCTACTCAAATAACGTTAAAAAATCACTAATACCATCCTATAATCAGTTTTTTTTCATAAATCCAACTTATTAATGCTTTGGTGAAAACCTTAGGAATATACCTGATGAAGAGGTAGCATTCGTCAATGAGAATTTTTGTTTTATTTCATCCTCCAAATCCTTAAATTAAATAATTATATTAAATACTTGGATATGTTTTTATTTTATTGTAATGACCTAAAACTACTATCACTTCCATAAAATGGGTTATGAAATCATCATTGGGGTGTATGGTGGATTACCGCCTCATGAGCTGATGTTATTCGTTTTTCCATTACCAGCTCTCACAGATGGTTATAATGATGAATATAAAGGACATATATGATAATTATAACATAATAATAATTTTTTATTTTTTATATCATATATAAATTTTTTTACATTCCATTTTTTAGGTGATACGATTAAATCTCTCGTGTATACGGTGGACTACCGCCTCATTGAGTGATGTGATTTGTTTTTCAATAACACTGTACATTAATGGTAATGAATTTGATGTTAATAATCATATGATATAATTTTGAATTTAATGACATATTAATCATTATTTAAATATTATATATCATTTTATTTATTACCTTTTCACTCACTTAATGATGATAACATCATTCTTGTATGTGTGGACTACCACATTCACGAAGAAAAGTCACTCTCTTGTCATGACCAAACCACATATATGATATATATATGTATATATTAAGAACTATTATTGGATTTTTGTTATTATGACTAATATATAAATATAATATATTACATACCCTCTTTTAATAGTGTTCATTTGAAAATGGAAACACTACTCATGCGAACGTATGTCCTAACATCTCCATGATCATGACATGCTTAGTTTCCCAAAACCACATTTCATGATTGATTTTAAAATTATAATTTACATTTAAATATTATAATTATTTCAGAAATTTTATTTTTGATGAAATGAAAAAATAATATTAATTGGAAAAGGAACATTCATAACTAATCATGAATAAAAAAATATGGTGATTAACACATGAATCAATAAAAATAATTAAATATTATTAACAAAAAGGTGGTAAAATGTTTTAATAGAAACATATATTATATAATAAATATGATTATGGTTCTAGTTTAAATTATTAAAATGTTTAAATCAACTATAAAAGAGGGTGATTAAGGTTCAATATAAAATAATCACGAGATAATGGATTTCATCTAAATTTACATTCCATTGAGTCTTATTTTTTAATTTGAACCTATAAAATTTTGTGTGTTGTATATAATTTCTATATAAAATTTAATAGCATGATTCATTCATAATTAATGTTATTTTATGTTTCTATTTGATGAATTTTATGAATGGTGATTTTACTTGAGAATTACCAAGTGGTAAAGTTATTGTAAAATCTCACTTTCTTTTGTGATTATTAAATATCTCCAAATAGAATCAGTTTATTATAATCATTTTCACTGGAAGCTACATTTATAACGAATATCAATATTCTTTAAAGATGAATATTATTATTTCCTAAACATTATAATATTTTTAAATATCTTATTTACTTATAATTTAATTGGTTAATTAGGAAAATATTATTATATCCATAGCATTAACCAAAACTTATATTAGATAATAATGAATACTGAATCATGAATTAAATATATTATTCTATATATAAGGAATTATTTGGATATATAGTAATGAGTGGGTTCCTTTATAAATTTTCCCTTTGATGCATTAGTAGGTCTCATAAAACAAAATATGATGGAAAAATGAAATGGGTTTCTTCATATAGTACTTAAACTGTCCTATGAAAGGTATTGACAGTAACAGTTTCAGGAAACTTAAGATCATGGAATGAAATAATTAATTATTTACTTCATCAATAATTTATTTATTAGTATTTATATCCATGATATTTTTTATGACATTATCTAGTGATGCATTTCATTCTCATTTTATTGATTAAATGGAATGGGTTTTCATTTAATTACCTTTTAATTTTTATGCATCCTTATCTATCCTTTATAGTCATGTTATTTAAATAGAATGTGTGTTTAGTTATTTAACATGAAATTTTATTATACTTATTTTCTAACGATAACTTCATCTTTACTTAACCCTTCTTATTTATTCTAGATCACCCAATTTTTGTTTCCATTCCACAAGAAATGGAGAAGAAGTGTTTAAATGAGTTTTCAAGGATTCAGTTTGTTTTGTTTTATTATGTATTATGTTTTATTTTCTATTCCAAATATAAAATAGGTACAATGTATATATCTGGTTCCCCATAACTGTTAAAAAGATTGGTTCTTTAGGATTCGTTTCATTGTATTTATGAAAAATGTAATAAAGAAGATGCTATCTCTGGGATAAAAGGGTTGTGACGTTAAAGTTATTACCAGAGTAAGTTTAGTAGAAAAATTGGGAACTATATTAAGGAAAAATATTTTAGGGAACAAAATAATATAATATATTTTAAGGATAGGTATTGAAGAATGTCTTAATGTTTTATTAAGGAAGAGATTATGTGGGTCTTCTTTTCAATACATTAATATACGGATAATACAAGGGGACATGATTCTAGTATAGACATGCCCAGTGGTAAGGAATCTAAGAAGGGTGCATCGGGATAGACCTGATTGTCATGTGGTATGTGAAAATGGGCCTTAATGCATACCTAGTTTGACACTCCAATTATATATGATTAGGTAAATTGTCATTTTATTTACAAACCATTATGAAGGATTTTAAAATAAATATATCCCCAAATAAACCATGATTATGATTCTAATATTAAAAAAGTATAAATATTAATTTATGGTAATTGTTACACAATATTTGGAATAATTATTTGTGATTTAAAACACATGATTTTATGAGATAATCTAGTATATACTATTGTTTTGAAATGGTTCAAAGAAGGAATATGGGTATCGATACTCATGAAGAATATAAATATTTTCCTATTGAGGAAACCAATGCAATTGGTTTTAGGAATGAGAAAATTATGGGTACATTTGGGAAGCATAATGAGTTTATGGCTAATAATCTTTCCTGGAGAGAGAAAGCTATTATATAGTGAGACTACCATTTTTCGGATCAGCTTATGTGATAGAAGCCCCCAATATTTGGTGGTACAACTAATCCAGTGGCATCATAGGAATGGATTAATTCTCTAGAGAAGAAATTTATGGCATTGGGATTTAGTGAGAAGGAAAAGGTTACGCTTTTGTGTATTATGTCAAAGGTGATACTGATCAATGGGGCCGTTGACCCAGAATACCAAAGTTCAATAACAAATTGAAGTCATCAAATGGGAATATTTAAGGATACATTATTTGAATATTTTTTCTCGCATAAGAAAAAACTATTATTAATAGAAAGTTCCACATCATAATGAAAAAGGAAGAAGAAAGTGTTGTTGATTATTAAGATACATTTACAATGTTATATTCATATGGTATATATTACATATAGAAGACAAAGTTAAATATTTACCATTTCCTTAGAGGGATTAAGATAAGTATCTGAGGGCACTGGTCTCTTAAACATTTTTTAATATGATAAAATAGTTTTATGTTCCATTAAAACAGTGATGAAATTTTCTAGAATCAATATATTTTAGGGGAATAAAGAGAATAAGAGTCCAAGATTAAACTAATAGAAATTTAATGCATCAAAAAAGAGTAAGAGGATGGAGAAATTCCATCATGATTTTTTTTTCAAAAATAAATATCATGGGAAGTTCTTGTAGGGAAAGAGAGACTATTATAAGTGTGGTGATAAGGGGAATTTAGATCATGAATATCAGTGGAAGAAAAAAATCAATAATTTCAAATGTTTTATCCAAAATGAAATGGTTTATTATTCCCTCCAATGTCCAAAATGTAAATGGAATCCACCATATAAGAGGAAAAGTGGATAAGTCTAACATATGTAATCAATACAATTGAGGTGGAAGTACTCAATGATATGGTTGTAGGTGAATTTATCCTATAATCAAATTTATAAAATGATTTATTTCATTCTAGATCTTCACACTAATTTTTATCAACTAAAATTTATGAGAATATTTTAAATTTTTATTTTAATTTAATAATGTATTTGTCTGTCAAAACTCCTAAGGGATGTCTTAGTGCAACATGGATGCTTTATGTAGTCCCCATCATGACACATAATCATGCTTTATTGGATGGTATTATTATCATACCTATGTTTTAATATGATATAATCTTTGTCATATACTAGCATTAAAAATATGAACAAAAAAATTTATTTCAATAGGAAGGAAATTACAAATTTTGAGGATATTGTAGAATTCGTTTTGTTTAGAGTGGAGACATTATCATATAATTTATATAAATATAAATCCATAGTAGATCTACTAAATGTGATTCTTGGGGAAGAAGAGTAGACACAATCTAGTGAAAGAGAATATAATATTCAAACTAAAGATATAATTTTTTATAATAAAATATTGTTTTAAATCTTGAGAATTTCTTTAGAATTACCCTAGAGTGCGATGGTTAGTTTTCCATTGATTTAACCCTTAATGAAAGTATAAAATCAAATAAACCCTATAGAATAACCACTATAGAATTAATATAATTAAAGAAACAACAAGAGTATTTGAGTGATAAGGTATTTAGTCACCCTATTTGTTGACAATGGGGATACTATATTCTCTTTGCTAAGAAAAAAATGGATCTATGAGGCTATTAAATGATTATAGGGAAATAATTTGTATTACGATGATGAACAAGTTTCATCTCCCCCAAATTGATGACTTATTCAATCAACATAATAGAACCAATGTTTTTAAATTGGTGACCTTCAATTGGGGAATCATTAATTGAAAGTAAATAATGAAGAATTTTAAAGAGAAATTTTTGAATAAGGTATAGACTTTAAGAGTTTACAATACTACCATTTTGATTGACTCAATTTCCACATATTTTTATTGATCTAATGAATATATTATTCAAGGTGTACCCTTATTATTTTTTCATTATATTCATTGATGTTATTTTGGTGTATTCTAAAATCCAATGAGGACCTTGAGAATCAAATTTAGATCATTATTGAGACACTTATAAGGAAAGAAGTATATGTGAAATTTAGTAACAATATTTCTCGATTCAACATGATTCCTTTCCTACCTATATTGTCTCCAATTATAGAATCTCATTTGATATTTATAAGACAAAAAATATCAAATAATGGGATAAACCAATGAACATAACCGAGGTATATAGATTTATTAGATTGGTAGGTTGTTATTAAGCATTAGTTAATTTTATTTATTGATTTAATTACCCAATAAGGAAGCTTAAATGTAAAGGGGTTATGGTTTCTTTGAAAAAGGATTTCAAGGATTTGTTTGTGAACTATATTTTAGATTGGTCAATGTAATGACATTTTCTCTTCTAATTCAATGTGATGAGTTTGTGATATATATTGATTCATCGAAGAAGGGACTTGGTTGTGTCAAATTAAAAAGTGATAAAGTTATTTCATATAGACCAATGCAATTAAATACTCGTGAATAGAACTACATAAACCATGATCTTTATTTGGTAGTTTTAATACTTTTATTGAATATATGAATACATTATCTCTATAGGGACGTTTTTGAGATATTCCTAGATCAAAAAAATCCTAAAATAAATCTTTTTAATGAATGAGATCAATATAAGGACAAGGTTAGGCCTCGTGCTACAAAAGGATTATGATTGCTCAATACACTACCACCTAGGGAAAGTATATAAGGTATAATATGGATTGAGTAAGAATAATCATGGAGTTCAAAATCAAATAAGGATTGTGAAGGATCATATGTTCATTGATCTGGTAAATATATATATGGGAATTATTAATTTAGGAGAAAAATCACTCATCCTTCAAATGATATTAAACACATATTTACTGGTAAAGATAAAAATGTACCAATATAATTATAATAATTTTCATATGAAAATTAAAAATTGCGATGGATTGGAAGTTATAAAAATTAATTTGTGAAGATAGTGTTCCAAAATTTGGAAAGAGACTATGTGTTCTATCTATAAGTATTTTTAAAAGGGGGTTTTTATGACTATCATAGATCAAATTTATCTATACAACCTGGAATCATAAATATATTTAGGGAATTTAGGAATAATTTTTTTCATGGGATATTATAAAGAAGGTAATTTCGGATTATGGGTGCAGATTATTGGTTTTTCAATATGTGAATGCTATGAGACATAGCTTCTAAGAAACCTATTCCTATTCTGTTTTGTAAATGAGATGACATTAATATGGAATTAATCACAAAACTACCAAATACTAATAGAAAGAATGATGAAATATGGATTTTTGTTGATTACCTTAAAAATTTTCACATTTCCTTACAAAAAGAGATGAATTATATCTTTACCACATAACAAGGATCTGTATTGGTGAATTATTAAAACATTATGGTTCACATATTTCAATTTTTTCTAACCATGATCCATATTTTACACCGAAATTAAGGAAGGGTTTTTATAATACTGTTGATAATGAGCTTCTTTGGAGAACTACCCACCATACTCAAATTGATGGATAATAAGAAAGGACTATTCAAACATTAGAAAACATGTTGTTGTCCTAATAAATTGAATTTCAAGGTATGTGGGATCATTATTAACCTTTTATAGAGTCTTCATATAACAATAATTATTATTCAACTATTCAAATATCATAGTATGGAGTGTTGTCTAAAAATTTATGTCATACATCAACTTGTTGGTATGGAGTTTTTGAAATATATATTTTAGGCCTAGGGCATGTTGGAGATAAGTAAAAAAGTTAAATTCTCTTCAGGCGGACATGAAGGCATCTTACTATTGGAAAAATAGTTATGCCGATAATCAGAGGAAAGATTTGTAAATCCATATCAGAGATCATGATTTATTAAAGGTATCTCCATGGAATAGTGTAATAAGGTTTGGTAAGAAATTAAAACATAGCTATGGGTACATCTGACCCTTTGAAATCTGTGAAATAATTGGATTTGTTTCTATTTTTTTTAATTTTCCCAAAATCTCTAAAATATAAATAATATGTTTTGTATATCATTTTTAAAAAAGTAAATGGTAGAACCAACAAATGTGCTCACCAATGATGAAATAGAATTTGGAAATTAATCTATCAAACTATGAATAACCCATCCATATTTTCGATACTACATATTAATTTGCGAGGAATTGGAAAACTCTACTTGTAAAGGTACTTTAGAGAAATCACAAAATTGAGGAAGCAACATGGAAACTGGAAGATATTATGAAAATAATGACCATTATCTGTTTAGAAGGTAATATCCTATATTTTTAGAGGTAAATATTTTTTTTATAATGGAAGAATGTGGCACCCCTAAAAATTATAATATATTTCATTTAGAGTAAATTTATTTTTGCTGATAAATTATGATGCACATAATAACAGGTTTAAACAAAACACTATACTATATTAAAATATATTTAAACATGGAAAATATAACATGTTAATTAAATTAGTGCATATTAATAACATTATCTAATGAAAATATATATAGCTTACACATCTACATTTTTATCCATTTTTTATAAAATGAAAATAAGGTTCATTTAGATGAAAAATAAATGTTTTCTTAAAAGGTGTATTTTTTTTCTTCTATAAGATGATTTATTCATGACTTTCACAAATTACTTAAATTTTTTTTTACCAATTTTATGAAATTTATTTTACACAATAAAATTAATTTTTGAAATTGGAATAACATTAATTTCTTAGGGTTTTATTCTAGTATTTTTCTCAGAAATGTTATTTTTTTGATGAATGGTGAAATATACTAAATTTTATTTAAAAAATATCATTTTTCTTAAAGAAGTTATAATTTTTAATTATATTTTTAATTTTTATTAATTTAAATTTGAAAACTTTTAAACCAATTAATCCAATTTAATTCATTGGTATAATTTTCTTATTAAATTTTTGTACCAAAATATTTCATACTTCTGAACATTTTCTCTTTAAAACCCAACTTTCTCATCATGTCGATGGGATTAATTTTAAATTCAAATTTTCCACTTATGTGAATTAAATTTGAAAAAAGGATTCTATATCATTAATGATCATAATTTATATTATATAATATGGATAACTCAATTTTGGACTAACATGAATTGTGAAACCATTAAAAAATAATTATCACGGTTAAGAAAAAAACAGATTTATCATAGGATAAATGTGGAGTATTATTGTTAAAAATGACTTATCAACTTGTAAAAAACCAATCTTAGGGCCATATTTCTACCTAGTAACAAATTTCATTTATAATTTCTTTTTTTGGAGGCTCTTGGAATGATAAAATCATATGTATGATTGAATATTTTAAAAATATAGAAAGTATGTTACTCACCTCACTTAGAAAAGCCAACCTATTTTCACTCTTCTTCACACTAAAGAAATATTTTAGTTAAGAAAAAACATGACCAAATAAAATTCAAAATTCTATACTCTAATCATGTAATTCTTAATTTTGGTATAAATCCAACCTAATAAGTATTTGGTGAGGAGATAAGGAAAATCTCTAAAGAGTAGGTAACATTCATCAATGAGCATTTTTAATTTATTTATTCTTCATACTCAAATAAATTCTTTTTAAACCATGATGATATAATTAGATCAATATATTCCACATGTTTAGATATGTTTATGATTTTTAAGGATCTATAACAACTTCTAGTTCCATCAAATGTGTTACAAAATATTTTTTGATGTGTATGGTGGACTGTTGCCTCAGAAAATGATGTCATTCATTTTTATGTTACCACCTATCATGGTTGGGTAAAATGGTGGATATAAAGTACATATTTTATTCATAAAATAATTATACATAGGGAGTCATTATTTCATATATTCATATTTTTATTTCTAACTATTCAGAGACATGATAACATTGGTCGTGTGTACAATGAACAACAACCTTGCGAAGTGATGTGATTTTTTAAATAAAACAATAAAAAAGGTAAAATTTAATGAATATATTACATAATTCTAAAATTAATGGAATATTTATCATTATATAAATACAATATATCATTTTATTTTATAAATTTTAACTCACCTGAAGAGGATAACATCATTTGTGTAGGTGTGAAATATCAACTTCACGAAGCGATGTGACTCTCTTTTCATCACCACACAATGTGGATGATATATATATATATATATATGTATATTTAAAGAAATAATATGGAACTTATGAAATTATGATAATTCTGTAATTTTAATATATTAATTATATTTGATCAATATTGATATTTGGAAAATGGGAACATTACTCATACGTACATATCACATAGTGTCTCCCTGATCATAACATAGTTCATTTCTCAGAAACATCATTCATGATTTTATTAAAATTATAATTTAATATAAGAATGATATTAATTTAAAGATAATTATTACTGAGATTAGGGAACTATATAATAATCAATAAATTCAATTTTTTAAATAAACCATGAATAAGAAAACAAAGATATTAACACTTGAAACAATGAAAATAATGACATATTATTAACAAAAATGTCATAAAATTTATATAATATTATAATATATGATATTATAAATACTATTATGTATATTATATAATTTAATAACATCATTAAAACCACTATAAATTAGGTTAAATTGCATTCAACCAGAAGGAAGAGTGAGGTGAATGATTTTACCTAAAATTTAGATTCTATTTAGACTTATTAGTTATTAGGCACAAATTCACTTTTATGTTGTGTATATAAATCACCAATAGTGGTCTGTAATTAATTCCAAGGGAATATAATTTATTAATATCCAATCATTCCATAAGTGGCTACACCTCCTGGGTGGGACACACCACCATCCGAGTGGAAACAATTTCCTCAAAAATCCATTGAGTGGAGAGGCATGATTCATCCAACACTCACACTTGAGAATTCCCAAGGATCAGATTCCTTCCATTTCATTAATACCAATTATAACTACCACATCCTTTTACATATATTATTATATTATATTAATCATAATTGACCATCAAATACAACTCAAGTATCGTAAACTCTTCTGTGTTTGGAAGACTATGTAAATAAAATTCAATACATGGAACTAGAATAAAAGAAATTTATATTAGTCATCCATAATGAGATCCAAAATTCCTTTGATCTCTTTTATCTTAAAAGGATAACTTAGGGAATATATAGATAAAATGGATCAACTATAAATCATAATAATAAAATAAACATAGAACTAATGAATAGAACTTGGGATGGAAGGAATAACATAAGGACTTAAAAAGGCATGTAACATATGGAAGAATTTCATATAGAACATGGTATCTTGTAATAATTGAAAATTAATAATATTTATGAAACATATAACATTATATAAACATGATTCAAGACCAACTTCCAAGAATATATGACATGGTGGACAATGTCGCATAATGGAATTAGGTTTACTCCTTATCCCAACATTATTTCTCATGAGACTAAACATTACCCAATGTATTGAAGTGATATATGGGTGCACCCATCATTACATATTCATTCATATTTGTTTCACATGAAAATAAATCTTATGTAAAAAACATGAGGGTTGCACATGGAAAGAAATATGTATCATAATAAAACCATAATTCATAACAAATGGGAGTATCATAATAGTGTCCATGAAACGATGCAATTAAATAATACATAAAAATTAATAATGGAAATTGACAAAAATAATGATAAATTATTTTAAAATTAAGTGAAAAAATTTAAAATGTGTGTTTAAAAATATTTATAAATCAGCCACTTTAGTGAGGTTTAAGGGAAAATATTATAGAGACTTTAAAGATAGAAAATACATATATTTTTTATAAAAACATAAATGAACAAATATATATTTTCCTGATGAAATTATTTAGTTTATAAAATTAATGGTGGATTATAATAGATTATTGAGTGTTTATGAATATTGGTATGAAATCGAAAGGTTCCCTTTAATCAGGATTTTTTATTAGGATTATTTAAAAAAAGGAATCTTATAAAACATGTATTTTCCCATCAAGTAAATAATAATTGAGAAAATTAAATATGTTTTCAGCATATAAATATAAATTATAAGTATTAGATAAGAATAATATAAAATTACATTGGTTAAAAGATAGAGACACCATAACCCGAATTAAATAATGGAGGTTCAGAGAGAATCCATTACCTTATGTATGAATGTGTTATACACTTATACATTATGTCCTAGATAATAAAATTATATCCATTGATTAATTAAGTAATAACCTATTATAGATTTTTTTTGTTTATTATAATTTTATTTTTATTATATATGGAATTTTGGATGAGTTATAAGATCCATTTTGTTTTGTTCAGGGAGTATTCATTTAATGATTTTATGATTGGTTCTCTTGATATTAATTATGGGAATGCTTTTCAAACAATAGAAAAAATATAGAAGTGTGATTATATAATATATTTTATCCTCTATAATATTAAATGGTCCCATTAATCATTTATTATTATATGATAATGGTTCATTGGATAAAACTATAATGATGATTATTTTTATTTGGGTGGGTTTTCAATCAACACAAACTAGTATTGTTTTATTATTTAATATTATGTAAATTTATTTGTTCTAGAAAATGAAACAATATATAATATAC
Source organism: Viscum album (assembly GCA_963277665.1). NCBI lineage: Eukaryota > Viridiplantae > Streptophyta > Magnoliopsida > Santalales > Viscaceae > Viscum > Viscum album. The sequence continues at coordinate 442,406,889 of OY728158.1, forward strand.
ATGTTTAATTCTATTTTAACATTAATAATGATTTTTTGAGGAGTCTATAAGGCTATAATAGAAAACCAAAAATCATCTTCCAATAATGTGGAAAATTAACACATCACAAATGATATTTTCATTTTGATGATAAAAAGAGAAGATATGTGATTTTATGTTGGATATCCCATTAAACTAATATAATTAAAGTATATATATGATACTGGAGATATAATTTTACTTTGGTTATGCTTTTTGAGGGAGGATAAGAAATTAAAAAAATAAAAGGGGAAGGCGAAGGGTTTTCCCTCTAGAGTGCCATCTCTTTGAGAACCTCATTATGGAACTTTGAAATTCTATCTTGGTGAGACGAAATAGACCATAAAGTGGGGAATAGGTTTGGTAGAGAAATGGGGTATAATATAATAAATATCCAATCCTCAAAATGATTGAGAAGAATAAGTGGTGAGGGGTTGTATTTATAGGGGTGTAGAGGGGTGTTTTTTGATTATTTTATGCATTAGATTATTATTTTGGATTAGGAATATCAATAGTCATGACTAAAATGACTAACTTTTGTAAATAAGGAATCATAGTTCTGGATAAAGGTTTTTAAATCATCCATACATCAATAATGGAAAAAAAACATGTACTTAGCTTATTTTTGAAAATTGTTATATTTAACTATTCAAAGAAAATCAATTATTTTACAAAGATATCAAAACATTTCTCTAACCATTTTTTGATGTGTAGATTTATAAAATGGAACATGTTCTATAAAAATAATTTTTAAAATATGAGAGATTTTTTTTCATAATCTTCATTTTGTCAAAAAATCTATATTTATAATTATAACTCATATTATGGAACATTGAAAAACTAAATAAAGTCTCAGTAAAAAATATAATAATAAAAATAAAATAAAATACTAATTTATGAATAATTTTTATGAAAATATTTTTTTCTTTAAAATTATTTTATTAATTATGAAATTGTAAAAAAAACATTTACATTTTCTAAAAATAATATTACTGAATTTATCATTTTTAATACATTTATTTACTTTTTAAAAAATATAAATTTATTAGATTTTCATCCATAATAAACATAAATTATATTTATAAATTTAAAGGTGAGGATAATATCCTATTGGCTAGTTTATTACTTTTAATGTTCATATTACTATTACAATATATATGTTACTATTCCATCAGTCTAGATTCCTTAATTTATATTAATTATACTTATTTCATTCTTAATAATGTTTTTTTGGTTATCATTATGATGTTTCTTATACTATATAACATGATTATTAGAAGGGAAATATGATTGATATAGTTCTAGGTGATTACGTCACTTTGACATATAATATCTTGATTAATTTACACATCATGATATTTTATGTGAAAATTTAAATTGTTTCATACAAGGAGATTTGAAACAAAATTTACCAAGTACTAATTCTTTTGTACAATCTAATATTTTTTATTGTTAATATTATCTGAAAAAAATTACTTTCTGGTAATCCTTTTTCATTGGAAATTACATTTAACTTAAATATCCCTATTATTATATGATGGATATGATTATTTCCTAAACTCTATACCATTTTTACATAAGGTTTATACTTAGAATCTTATTTTGATAACTAAGGAATTATTTATAAGTGTTCATATTTTACTCAATATTTATTTTTTGGATAAGGAATATTTATTCATGGCTTAAATAAATTATTTAATATATGAGGAATTATTTGGAATTATAGTTATGGGTGGGGCTTGGTATAATATATTCCCATGTAGAATAATTAGGACACCAGAGACAAAATAAGTTCGCCAAAATAAATGGGTTTCTATCAACAATATATAATCTATCTTATGAAAGGTCTTGATAGTAGTGGTATCATGATTCCGGAGATCATGACATCCAATAATTAAGGATTTCCATCTTTTATAGTTATGTTTTTCTTATTTTCATCCATGATAATTTCTATATGATATGATATATGGATTGATTTAATTCTATGTTTATTGATTAAGTGGTTTATGTTTTCAATTATTTTCCATGCCATTTTGATTATTCCTTATCTTAAAATGATAGTTAAGATATTTTAATCATATATCGTTTTATAAATTTACCTTTCCATGTTGATTATAATTAATTTTATACTATATTTCACTATAATTAAACCTTACTATGCATTTTATCTCACCCTTATTTTTTTCATTTCCATAGCACACGAAGAAGAAATCATTGAATGAGTTTTCAAGGATGATTTTCCTTTTGTTTTGTTGTTTATTATGTTTTATATTCTCTTCCCGATGAATATTGGTATCATGTTTGTATATAATTCTACAATACATATTAAATGATTAGTCTATAAGGATTTTACTCATTTTATCTATGACAAATCGAACAAAGTAGACACTCTATACGAGATATTGGGGTCATGACATTACATAAGATGTACAAATTTTTTGTAGCTGATCCAATAAATGAAAAGGCTAATACCTTACAAATTTTTCTATTCCTCAGCTTCTTCGAAGGGTTTGAAAGTAGGTAGGAAATAATTTAATTCATTAATATTTTGGTTTCTTCCATTCATTCCAACCCATCGAATTTATAATGTAATGTGTTATGTTAGGTTTAATCTAAAATTCATTTTTATGTTATTTAATGATAAGTTGATTTTTTAATGAATTATTGTGAAGAATTCCCTCTAAGGGTTTGGTTGTGATTGAGATCAATGATTACAATATTAGTGTGAACACATAATGTTACACTCAAGTATGTAAGATAAATTCACGAAAATTTTGTTTGAAAATTAATGTTTCTATATCTATTCAACAAGGTTTATTTAATTTTAGTATCTAGTGTGTAGCATTCCGTATAAGTGTTTCTAGTCATGTAATTTAAAAATTATATTTTTGAAACCTCCTTCCCAATAACAATGATTATTTTTGATACATGATAATCATACGGTGCAGGAAAAACAATTATTTCCTAATTTTTAACGAATTATAGTGGTAAAACTAGTTTATCACTAGAGAGGAGTGAAAAAAATAAATTTTGTCAATATAAATTATATAATTACAAGTTTCTATAAATGGTTTATTTTGAAAATAAAATTAATAAATGAAGATATATATTGAAAATTGTGATATGATATGGTCAATCAGGTCAGTTATAGACTTTTAAATTGAATGTTATCCAAGTTCAAATGTATACAATCCTCTTATGTTAATATATATAAAGGGAGATTCCACAATCTCTTCCTCTGACTCAATTGACCAAATAGTGATGGTGTGAATAAACTATAAAAAATATCAACTTTTTTTACCCTACTTCAAATGTGTGATATAGATATAGATAATACTACCAAATTACTTATGTAATACCTAATAAGGTTATGTTTATCCTTGACAATCAAGAGTTTCCACTAACCCTCAGATACATATTAACAACAACTGAGTATATCACCACTAATCTATAGTACATTCCATCATATAAAAACCATAACTTAGTGGTTGTAGATAATGATCATCATCCAAGGAAAAAAATATAAAAACCTAAAACAAAATTTAAGCATACTGTAATGACCCCTAAATGTAGAAATATGTAGTTGGTTCTTTACATTATTACATATAAATAGATACCAAGAATAAAGTCCGAAAGTACTGAAAAATATAGTAGATTCTAAGAAAAATGTATATACATGATACCCATTTTACATTAGGAAAAGAAAATAAATCATAATATATAACAAAAATAAATGAACAACTTCCTTGAAAACACATTCTAAAATATCTTCTTCCTATCTTAAGGAAATGAAACAAAACAAGGTAGAGTGAAAATGATCAGTAAGGTTTAAATAAAAAAGAATATATCATGTATAAATATAGAATAATCAATGAGGAATGTTAAATTACTAAAAACACACAAAATTTAATGAACATGACTACATGAATAGATATGGAATAATGAATATGAAAATTTCAAAAACCAAACAAACATTCCATTTAATAAAAAATTAGATAATGAAATTAATCTAGAGATTATGTCATTTTGAAAATATATTGGTTAATAATAATAACTTAATTATCAATGAAAAAATGATTTACTATTGTACTTCATCTTGTAGAAACATAATACCTCTACAATCATGATACATCTTCAGGATTTTGTAAAACTACTAGGTGAAAAATCATCTGATTTGGAGAACTGATTTACCTTATGAGACTATTAATGCATCAGGGGATATCAATAATCGATCCCCACCCAAGTATTCATTTCCAAATCATTCCATATATATTGAATAATTGATTTAATTTCACAAATCAATGATCCTTATCATAAAATATCTGTTTTGAGTGAATGATATAGATTTCACAATATTTACCCAATTAATCAAATAAAATTCAAAGTAAACAATTTTTTAAAAAATTGAATGTATTTCATTAAATAATAATTCCCATCCTGAAATAATATGGATTTTTAATGGAAACTTAATTTTTAATTTAAAATGATTACTAGAAATTTATTGTTTCTAGAGAACGTTAACAATAAAAAAGATAGTGAGATTGTAAAATAACTTTTACCATATAGAAAATTTCTAGTAGAATACCTTAGGATTAAATTATTCAAATTAAACTTAATGTAAAATTAGAAATGAATGAATCATGATGTTTCATGTTAATGGGGAATTATATACACTACATAAAAGTGAATTGGTGCCTAATAACAAATAATTATCAATTGGAATGTAAACTGAGAAAACAACCATTACATTATACTTCATTTTGGTTGATTATTATTTAACCTTTTGTAAATTGGATTTAAATATGTTATAAAATATTTAATGAACCATATTAATATTTATAATATCATATATGATACCTTTATAATATATCATCACTCATTCGTTAATAATCACTCATTTTTTTTGACTATTAATTTCCATGTTTTCTCATATGTGCTTTGTTAGGATGGTTATTATTATTGTAAATATTATATAGATTCATCGTCTCCATAATAATAAAAATGAGACTATTATAATCATTATAAATTAGTTAATCTTTAAAGTCCAATCATAAATCGATTCTCTTGATAAATGATGTATGTTATGAACATATAGATGATAGGCCGTATGTTGACATTATTAATGTTTCCATTTTATAAAGATCATTTTATAAAGCAGGTAAGTAATATATTATCATTATAAAATTATCATTATATCATATATAAAATATAATTTCCTTAATTGTACTTATATATATCTTCTTCGTGGTGTGATTCTGAAAAGAGAGTCACACCATTTTGTGATGACGATTTCACAAATGTACACAAATAATGGTATCATCATTCATTGAGTTAAATGGTGTGAAAGAAAATTATATATATTATCTACTATTAATGATAAAAATTTTAGGAATATCATTACTATGTCATTTATTACACATGTAATCATTAACATTATCTTTATCACCATCCACGTGAAGAGATAGTGAAAGGAGAATCACATTGCTTTTTGAGGTGGTAGTATATTGTAAAAAATGAGTGACATTATCGATTATAAAATAGATTTAATGTAAAAATATATATATTATATAATTAATTCATAGTAATAATTATGTTATAAATATATTATATCGACGTTAGATCAATCATCATACCCAACCGTGATGGGTGATAATGAAAAAATAATTGACATCCGTTCGTGAGATGGTAGTCCACTGTACACAGGAATGATGACTTCATGACCCATTTAATGGAAGTGAGGGTGTTTTTATATATTTTATATACTAAAAATTATTATATCATCATGGGTTAATGATAATTTAAAGGGGGTAATAAATAAAATAAAAACAATTTTGCAAGAATTTTACCTATTCTTCAAGTATCCTCCATAGGTTTTCACAATGACCTTTGTAGGTTTCCTTTATAACAAAAATAAGGATTTTAGGATGAGAGGATAAAATTTGGGAAGTTACTTGGGAAGATATTGTGTGAAAAAAATGGTTTGAAGGTGTGAATAATAATGGATATGGTTTGAACTTTTATAAGTGATGGGAGTGGTAAAATTGTAATGTTTTTAACAAAAAAGGTGTAGACATGTTTTCCTCATGCCAAAATAGTCCAAAATGAAGTATTAATAAGGATTAGAAAATATAAGGTACAAATATGTCCTTAAAATTTTTTAGTAATTATTTTAAGGAAATATTAACCCTATTATTCTAGTTTAACCCCTTGTAAATCCATTTTTACCTTAACAATGGTAATTAATATTTACTATTTTCATGATATTCTTGGTAAATAATTATTTTTACCGTATTAGATAATATATATTATTATGGTTAAAAATACTTAATTAATGTTTTACATATATTGTTTATATAATATGAAAATTTTAATTTTAATTAATCCCATAGATACAAAGATAAATTGGTATTTTTATGAAAAAATGTTTAAACGTTTACCATGTTTTAATATCAAAATTAAAAATGAAAAATATTCCGATGGAATAAATTGGATGAATTTTTATAAAGATGAAATAATTTTACATTAAAACCTATTCCATACATGACTTAAAATTATAATTTATTTAAACGGAAAGGCGATTTTCAATTGAGTTTCAATATTTTTCACTATTGATAAAAAGTATATCTCTTTCAAAAAATCAATAAAATTTACCCTATGATAAATTAGTTATTATTAATTAAAAAATAAATTATTTTTTTTTCAAATAAATGTTATATAACTTGTAATTTTTTTTTAAATTATATGTGAAAAGCACAATGAATCCGTCATGTATAAAAATGTTGTTTTTTAGAAAACATTTCATTTTCTTTCAAATGGTTCAAGATTATCTATATAAAATAGATATCCACATTAATTATTTTATACCTATTTTGACCATAAATGTTTCATAATTTTATTAGTATTATTTGTACCTTCCAATTTAATTGATTAGTAATAATGATAATGTTTAAATAATTATATTTTAGTAGATTATCATGTTTCGTTAAATCCCAATGTTGTGTATATTGCAAGATATCACTGGGATTGAATTTATTTATGAATAAATATATCATAAAGTCTCAATATGATATATTCCATTCTACCAAACATGTTTTGTTTCGTACATGTTGTTATATTTTATGTCTATATTTTAAAATCTTGAGGTGTTATATGAACTTCATATAAAAAACCATGATTAGAATATTGAAAACAATATAATAGAAGAAAGAAATGGATATGGTTTAAGAACTAAATAATTAAAAAATAAAGCCAAAACCTACCAAATCTCTTAGTGGATTAACCCTCCATGTTAAGGGTATCTAAGAATAATGTTGAGGAAGAAGGCATTGCAAAGCAAAGAAAATAAAAAAAAGAAGATTAGAAAATTCCTTCTCCTGAATCCATATGTTCAATTTATAAAAGATATTATTCCATTTGAAGGACGAATATATGAATTATGTCTTCATAATTTTTTTAAATTATATTTTCAATCAACACAAAATATATTTAATCATTTGGAAATATGTAAGATCCTTGATTTACTAAAAATCCATTATTTGGATGAAAAAACTACTTATCTTCCTCCAAATGTATGCATTAAATGGATGGCATAAATATAAATTTTCTATAGTAAATTTAATTTTGAAATGTTGAATATTGAAACACATTATTTCCAACTATAATTACCTCAATTCTTCCATGATTCCCGAGATATACCTCTTTTATTAATGAGTTTACAATACTATTTGACAAAATATTTTCTATAGTGATTGATTTATTTAGAACCCCTAGATTTATAATGAGCAGTAGGACTAGTTTAAATTTAGATGCCCAAAAAAAATGAATCTTATAGAAAAATAATTCATCAATTTGAATTAATATTGAAAAATTAGTTCTTTATATTCAAAAGTGATAAACACCAATTCAAATTTCAAAAATATATAATAACTATAATTTATCTCAAATGAAAACAAAAAACAAAAAATGATTTAATTAAGTTAAATTTGAAAAAAATTAGGGGATTTATTAAATGAAAATGACATGTACTATAATTAAAATTTTATCTCTATAAAGTATTTTCCAATGTTTTTTAATTTTTTTGAATATCTCAATATCCTAAAACGTTTTCTTATTAGTGGATAGATTATTTTTATGAGTTTGGTGATGGAAATTATAGATTCTTTTTGTTAGGAATATGTTATTCTTTTTTGGAATTTTTCATGGAGATGAGTGATATTGATATAGATCATAGATAACGGGTGAGCATGATATATCTCTCCAATGTATTTGGTAAAGGGATAAAGTTAACCTATTTAGTTTCTTCAAATAGATTAATGGAATTTACTAGGTAGGTTATTCAATTTGTATGAGTGACTTTATATGTGATTTAAGAATGATGTATTAGGTTTATTACATGAATCATTTATGAAACATTTATTTTTTAATATAAATATTTTGATTTCAAAATGAAATGTAACTAGACTATATTTAATGTGATGTATATTCTACTTCTTAAGGGTAAAATGTGTAAGTTCATGAAAATGTTTTTATGTGTTTTCTATTATTCCATAGAAACCCTTATGATGTTTATTCATTCCTTTAATATATATTATAAAATGTTTTACAAAAATATTTGGGTAGTTCTAGTAATTAATTTTGAATGAAAATGGTTATTTTTATCCCAAACATTATTTTGAAAATGAAATTTTTTTATGATTATTAATATACTAAAGAGTTTCATTTATTCTTTTTATATACTGTATATTGAGTTTTTGTGTTAATTCAAAATTTTCAAAAAATTCCACATTTTTTGTGGAATTTTTTGGACAAGGATGAGGTAAAGATGAAAATTGTGATTATAACTCCTGAAAAAAAATATTTTGAAAATTTTATATTTCAGGAAATATGGATAATGAGTGGAAGTTTCCACATTGAAATGTATGCATTTATCATTTAATATTGAAAACTTAATTATAAAAAATACTAAAAATCCATCATTAACAAAATAAAAGAGTGAAATATTGACATAAATATCATGATTATTTTAGGTTTAAGATTTTTTTATTATAGTTGACATCAAAGGAATAGTTTAGATAATTTAAAGGGTAGTATAATATTAGTATATACCCTCAATAGATTCTAATTTACGGTTATCAAGATATATAATTTGAATATTTTCTTATTTACTCATCTAATGTATGTATATTAATAATAGTATTCTATATTTAAATATGGAATATAAATTAAGAAGGCATTAAGAGTTTAATTTCCTTCGATATTTACAATCTATAATAAGTGGCATTTGAATTGAGTAGTTTTTTATGTGATGGATCAGTTTTTGTAGGGTATAAATAGTGGTGGAATCCATTATATAGATCACCCAAATATATTAATGAGGGACATGAATATAGTGGATTATTTTATATGATAAAATCCATTTTCATTCAATTGTTATTCAGATACAATGATAGTTAAGGGATGGATTAAATAAGTAGAAAATACATTAAAATTAATTGGTTATTTAAGATATTAAATAGTAACTCATATAATTTACCATTTTGAAGGTTAATTCAATCAATAGTTGTCAATGGTTAATAATAATATATAAATAGAAAATATTGAAGAAATATAATGAGATATTATTATTATTTTTTCATTTATAATTATTTTCTTTTGTTTTTTCAAATAGTATAGAATAGAAATTCATGGAATATTTGTAGTATGAGAATGATTTTGTGTCAATGTGTAATGTAAAATTCACCTAATATTCATAGTATGAACAAAATTATATCCTAGATATTGATAGGATAATTTTATTAGGTTCAATTATGATTTACAGAATGATACCAAAGAACATTGTCCATTTGTGAATATAATAGTTATGAGAAATTTTTTAATGTGTTGAGAAGGTTGAAAATGAGTTTTATAATTATCATGTGTCATATGAAAACATTTAATTTTCTTATATATATGGTATTCAAGTATGAAGAATCCATCAAATAAATATAATCATTATAAAATCATATTTTTAATTTGTGATATGTGTGGTAAAAATCAACAAGGGAAACTTCTTATGATATGTTAAATGTTCTTATGATGTCGTATGTTAGGACACATGGATATTGATTGCAATAGAATTTATCATGGTAGCAGAAACCCATGAGTAAATTGTTATAAATTTAATGAGATTTTTAATTATGAAGATTCTTGATCGAATAAGAGCATGAATGTTGTGATATAGTAAGTAAATGGGTGCTGTGAAATACATTTAAAAATATGGAAGATATTGGGCCAATGAACGAAGTTGTAATTTGTATAATACATTGTTAGTTAGATTATGATAATGTATTTTTTAATTAATGTTCTATACATTATTTTATTTTTGATAAAATTTCTATTAAAAAAGAAATTTCTCCCTATGAAATGAATTCATGAACTTTGGTAAAACCCCATATAGGAAGTATTAAAAAACCAATAATTTAAAAAGATCATCATTTTACTAACTATGTAAGATTTTACCCCAATGTAATTTTTTTATTTTTAATTGTATAAATATTAATTATTATGGGCATGGAGTGGATTTTTGTTTATCCTGCAATGATAGAATTTAAAACTAAAGTAATTATTTCAGATAATGAGTTTCTGTTTACATATTACAATCTTTTCATACCAACTATAACACATCAAAAAACTAAGAAACTATAAATAGATATAAAATAAAGTTATCATTTTAATACATTGGAAAAAATAAATAGTTCTAATTCATGATATGATAGTAATAAAATAATAACTTGTTTTTTCATGATGAGTAACCATATATTATACTCAATTAATAAATTTATTTTACTATTGAATATGTTTCTTATTAAAATACAATTTAAAAACCCCTTATATGATGGATCATGTTGAACTCATGGAATTAAGAAAATTGTTACAATTTTTTCTTGATAAATGTTTCATTCATTATAGTACATCACTAGGGGTGATCTTGTTTTATTTTTTAAAAGGAAATATAGTTTTATAAGGATTTTCAATTATTATAGAGCATTATATAAAAACATTACTAGGAATATATAATTTATTCCTCATATTGAGGAATTGTTTGATCATTGATAGGGTGTTAAGTATTTTTTTTATGGATGATCTTAGGTTTGGGAACAGTCAGCTGAAGGTGAAGAAAGATGAAATTATAAAAATTGTGTCTCGTATGCGGTATGAGATATTTGGGTTTTTTTTTATTCATTTTGAATTAAAAAAATGATGTATCTATATTTATTGAACATATTTATAGAGATTTATATGAGTTTATGGATATGTTTTTGGTTTTTAAATTATATCATAAATTTCATAAATGATTCCCAAAATTGAAATGAATATTAGGGAATTCACTATTTTTGGTCCTTTTAGATAGAATAATGACCTTATTATATACAATAATACTTCACTTAATGGGTACAATTGTGATGCAATATATAATTATTAGGTAATTTCTTATGCATTTCATCAATTAAAACATCATGATATTAATAATCCTAAAAAGAACACTAAACTGGTGTTAGATTTTTTTTCATTAAAAATTTAGATACACAATTTATATAGATTAAATTTTGAAATATATACTTATCATAAATTTTTGAATTATATATTCACCAATTAAGAGTTGAACATGAGATAAGGGATATGACTGCAATTGACAAAGGATTACTACTACATAATTAATTATCATCTATGTAAAGTAGATCGAGTAGCTGATGCTTTGAGTCTGAATGATAATGATGCATTCTCTATGCTACATTTGGAAAATAATCCATTGGTTAATGATTTGATTAATGTTCAAGTATAAATTTTGTTTCTAGGAACTCACTCTATTTTATATCACGTGTTATTATAATCATAGTTTTGAGATGAGATTATGAAATCCCATAAGGAAGATAATGTTTTATACAATAAGGTATAATTGGTCAAGATGTGTAAAATTCTATAGATTACTATTAGAAAAGAAGAAATTATTTAAACTATATAATGTTTATGTGTTCCATTTGACACCATTTTCTTGAAAGAAATATTGAGCGAATCTCATAGTTATTTTTTATGTTCATATTAGAAGCACATAAATTTACAGTTACCTATAGGACCATTTTTTGTGCGATTAAATCAATTTTTTTTCTCTGGTTTTCAATGAAATGTTTGACTTAGTAATAAAATAATGAATATTTAAAATTTATGATGGGGGTGATTCATCCATTTCCAATTCCAAAATATAAATGGGATATTTTTTTTGGAATTTTCTGGTGGGAGTATCAAACTTATTTTAATGTAATAATATGATTTGAGTAATTATCGATCAATTTACTTAATCTACTAATTTTTTCCCATTTGAGATTATACATATTTGGATTAAACTTATCAACATGATAGTGAAGGTATCACTATATTGAAAAGAGTTATTATTTTACTTTATATCAATCTATGATCACATATTTATCTCTAATTTATAGAAATGACATCAGAAGTCATTAGTTACTGAATTAAATTTTAGTATCCCCTTTAATCTGTAATCTGATCAATACCTAAATAAAACAATAAAAAATGGAAATATATTCGTAAATATTTTACAATTAATGATTAGGGAATTTGGTATCATCATCTGATATTTTTTTAGTTTTATTTTAATAACAGTTTTTGATCAAATATATAAATGAGGAATATTGGGAATTTACATGGAAAGATATGTTGAACAAAAAATTATTCAGATGAAGTCATGGATGAAGTTCTTTTGGGACTATAATTCATTGAAAAAATTAATGCTAATGTTAATATGATTTATAAATAAATGAGGATGACTCAGTGTAAGTAGTAATGTTATTCTAATAACTTGAGGAAAGATCTTTCTTTTAAGGTAGGTCATCAAATTTTTCATAACTCATCTCCATGGAAAAGTGTTGCATATTTTGTTCATAACGGAAATATTTGTCTAATTTTCAATAGAATGCATGAAGTCCTTAATTTTATATTATATTCGTACTTAGTGGTGTTACCTTCATTTTTTATGTACATTATATATTTCACATTTGTTGTGAATTAAATATGTTCGAGTTACATTTCATGTTTTAATCACATGAATAATATAGTTGAAAGATAATATTTTTCATAGGGAATATCCTATTCATATACTTGATCACAAATAGAATGTGTTTCCGAATAAAGTGATTCATTAGGTTATTTTTTCATGGAAAACCAAATTATTAAAGAATCAATTTGGGAATATTAAAAGAATCTAGTCAAAAAATGTTCTAACTTGTATAAGAAATAATTAAAATTGTAAGGATAAAATTTCCAAAATTAGGGATGAATAATATAAACCAAGTAATGTAAATTTTAAATTAAATTACTTTATTATTAATTATTATTAATTAAATATTATAGATTTATATCTACTATAATTTTGTTATGTCTTTTATCATAAATGAGGAAAAAAGATTTATGTATAACCAAATTGGTAATTCATACAATATATGGTTTTATTTGAAAGATTGATTTCCAAATTCTAAGATTGGAATTTAAAATATTTTCTTCACTTTCTAATGCATTATGTCAAAATTATCTTCAGATGATTTTTTTAGAACATTCTTGAAATTTTTTTTTCATTTTATAACGAAAAAATATATTTTTATTAAGAATTATTATTTCTATTCATGTATATAAAAGGCACAATGTATTTTAATTTTTTTAACAATTTATTAGATCATATTTATTAACAATAATTTAATATTATTATTGAAATTAGTATAATAATTAAATTTATAATAATTTTTTTATATTTTGAAAAGGATTTTTATGGGAAACTATTTTTTGTTGCATTTTGAGGGTTTATTTTTAAAATAAATACTAAAACATTTATGAATTTAAGTTTAAACAATATATTAGATATTGAAAATAATCATCACTAGTATTATTTATTAATTTCATCTTTTTTTTTCATATTTAATAGTAAAAACAATATTAACATGTGATCATAAATAAGGTTATCACATGTTTACCTGTAACACCTGGAGATTTTGTAAAATATTTTGTCTTCAAATTAATTTAATTATTTTTTATATTTTTCATTATATGAAAGAAAATTTTATCTTATGTTACACATAAAATTATTTTTATCATTAATTTCATGAAACAATGAGTTTAAATACAATGTGACATACTATTAAAAAATTATTATTTAAAATGATATTTATCTCAGAGCGGTTGGAATGGTGGTTATGAATATGATTAACAAAATTATTAAAATATATTTTTTACAAATTAATATAAAATTAATTCCCATGGGACAAAAAAATTATAAATGATAATAAAACCCATATCAAAATAAAGGAAATATTTTGTTTTGAAATACTATTTTTATACACAAACTCATTTTACCTTAATAAATTAAACAAAATATATTTCATAAATTCTATCAATTAAATATACAATACATTTAATGAAAATTTTAACATTAATTTTATTTATTTTCTTAATAATGGATATTCATAAATCCAATTTTATGTTTAAAAATTTTTTTCCCAAAAAATTAGTTTCGTCCATATTTTTGAACACTTATATTAATAATAATTTTTAATTTTTTTTTAAAAAATATATTTTTTAAAAAAATTCATTTTTGAAATCGTAATATCAATATAATATTACATGGAAATTTTTTAATTTTTTTGAAAAGGATAATTTTTTTATGAATAATGGAAATAATTAATTTTAACTAGAAACTACCTCTTCAGTTAAATTAATTATAAATTTAAATTATATTTACAATTAATTTTAAGGTATAATGAATCCAATTTTACATATTTTGATATAATTTAAGTCGTTGTGGTAGTTACCCTAACCTAGATAGCCCGAAGCCACTATCTAATATAAATTATCTTGGCATGATTATAATGAATAAAGCCCCGAATGACTAAGAGCTTAGTAGTCTTCATAAACCAGAAACATAAATGAGAATTCTTTTACAAATTAATACACTAATTACACCAAATTTGTTTACTCTTTCTATATAAATAAAATTAGGTATAACTTTAATTTATCTAGTAAATCCCTATATATCTTTCACAGTATACTTCTTGGATTCCCATGGAAAGAAACATTATAAGGGTAATATCAAATGAGCAGTAATGAAAAAATATAGCAGAAAAAATAATGGATTCATGATAATAATAATTATGAAATAGTATGTAACTAAACTCACATGCCATATATTTAATAAAATGAGACAGAAGTGCATGAACAATATAGATATCAAATAAATGGAAAAACAAACCATTACAATAACTAGATAAGGAAAATAAATATAAAAAGGTAAAAAATTTAAACACATTCCATTTAATCAACGAACTGAAAAATAAATATATCCATAGATTTTCTGATGAAAATTCTAATGGATGAATAATAAATAATTTATATATAAGGGTAATTATTAATTATTAGACGTTATGTCTTAAGCACATGAGGTCCTATACTATCGAGATCCATCCTCTAGATAGTTTAAAACTACATATAAACACCCATTAAAATTGGAAACTTGTTTGTCTCCTGAGTACCTATCTATAGATCAATGATCTATATAAAGTATGGGCTCCACCCGTCATTGCATGTCCAAAGCCTTCTTTATATTGGGTAATCTATTTAATTAATAAACTATATTTCTTATCAAATATCCATATAGAATAATGAATAAAAAATTATCAACTCTTCCCAAATAATGAAAATAAATATCAAAGTATTCACCGTATGTAAAACGATATATGGTTTAGGAAATTTTAATATCAATAATAAATGAAATAGATAATTTAGGTGAAATTCAATTATCAATGATCATAAGATATTGAATATATCAAGAGGGATAAAAAATGAATCAAGGATGTGAATTTTAATAATATCATTTTCGAAATCAATTATAAACCATACAAAGAATGAAGATGGATGGTATCAATAAAATATTTCCCACATGGTGTAAAATAAAGGGTTGTGTTCATTGATGAATGGAAATATTATTAATGGATATTTTAAAAACATTCTTGAGGAATATATCCTTTAGTTTTGAAAAACTTTTTGGAAAAATATTTCATCGAAAATTTATTCTGAAAATATTTTCATTAAAATTAATTCTTTTAATCATGAAAACGGTGGTTTGTAGAAACGATGATGTGTAAATCCGTACATATCATATGAGGTAAAAAATATTGCTTTTGTACATTAAAAATCATAAAAAAATGCATTGTTTTGAATGAAACTAAATGGATTATTTTAAAACAAGGTTAAGAGAAAAGAAGGGTGAAAATTCCTTTATATAATATTTGAAAAATAATTTTTGAAAACATTATAATAAAAAAACTCCATTATAAGACAAAAGTTCTCTTATTAAAGATAGAAATGAAGTCGGGTTTTATAAAAAAAATTTTAAAATACATTGAGTACCAAAGAGTAGAAAAATATTACAAATATCTAAAAAAAATCATAAATTATCATAGGATAGCTAAATTAAATGGTTTATAGAATAATGGTAATACATATTCCTCAAATGGAAATACCATTGAATGATCCTTATTATTATTATTGAGGAAAATAGTCTTTAAACATTCCAAAGTGTCCCATAAAACTTTGAAATATTTTATATATTAAAACTCATGGAAAAATAATATTAAATGAAAAACTTAAATTCCAAAAATATAATTCAATTCATGAAATAATATATAAAAAACGGGAAGTATATACACCACACAAAAGATGTAATTGGTGAACATGACCATTATCTCATAAATTTTGAACGTGGGATGAGAATCCCTTACCTTGAGTTTCCTTTGAAGTGAAATCCCTTTAAAATCCTACATAATAATCACATTTGAATTATCTAGTTTATTAATAAACTTTTACATTTTAAAAAAATTGATTTTATTTCACTTATTATGTTTTGTGTACAACTTCTTAAACAGTTATGGTTACATCGGGTTTCTTGACAAAATTAAATTTATGTGTCAAAAAAATATTTTGTAGGTCAACTATGGTTATGTGGTTCATTAAATTACATATATATAATAACAATCATGACTTAATTATCATATTTATACATCAATTATACTTTTAAAAACAATAATTAAATTTGGTTATAAAAATTAAATTGAAATTACAATCATGGAGATGTAGGTTATATTTACGCATGATTAATGTTCTAAACATTAAAAGATCATTATGGAAAGAAGTTAAGTAGAATTATATATTACTATAATGATAAATAAATCATAAATACCATATTATTTAGTCATATATACTAATATATATAATTCTCATGATGTAAAAGGTATCATTTCTAGTCGAAGAGGTTGTAGTCCACACGTCCACGACCGACATTATCACTTTTTAGTGAGTGAAAGGATAATATATATGTATATATACATAAATATTTTTATTTCATGAATATAATATATATGTTTTTATTTCTCGTAGGATTAATTATAATAATCCTTATTTACATTCAATGGATCATGTGAATGAATCACATCACTTTGAGGGGGCAATAGTCTACACTTCCTAAAATGGTGTTATCATTCTTACATAAAATAGAAAGTATACTGATATGTATCATAAAATAACTATAGAAGCTAAAATACATATTAAATATGATATATAAATTATATAAATTGAGTTTCCATTATAATGGCCACAATGAGTGGTGGTAATGGAAAAATAAACAATCATTGTTTTGAGAGGCAGTAGTTCTCTATACGGAGAAATAGTTTGTTCATTACCCATTAGATAGAGTTATGTGTAATTTTATGTATAAAACTTAGAAAAAAACATCCATGTATATTTAATATACTGGTATTTTCATACAATAATATAATAACATGGTTTTTGGTGTAGGATAAGGGAAATAAAACTAAAAAGCTTAAGGAAAGATGTTACCTCTTAATCAGGTAACTCCTTTTGGTTTGTACCAAAAGATTCATTTAATAGATTTATAACCATGTGTATGTATTTAGAATGTGTGGAGGATTGTTTGGGAGATATTTTTGAAGATATTGGTCAAGATAAAGTGGCTTGATAGTTGTGAGGAAGTAGGAGGATATGAGGTCATTTTATAGTGGATGAGGAGTGACCCTCTTGAAATATTTTGACAAGGGAATTCCATCCATATTTTACATTTTGAAAGTGAATAAAATAATGGATAAAAATACGAAAAATAGAGTATAGGTTAAAAATATGGCCATAAAGTGGAATTTGGAAATGTTTATAGGTGGTTTTAGGCCTTACGTTTATGATTTCGTCTATTATTATGCTTACGTTTTCTTGAATAATTGTAATTAATGTTAATTACATTCACTAATATTTTCGGTAAAAAACAAATTTGGTATTATTAGACCTTTTAAATTATAATTATTCCTAATATGGAATTAATTTTTCTAAATTAAAATCATATAAGTGATAGAAATTGATGTAAATATAATCCCGCAAGTGAGACGACAATGAATGTTTTTGAAGTAAAAAATTCTGAAAGATTGTTATGTATTTATAATCATTTTAAAAGTGAAATTGATTAAAATGAAATAAACTGTATTAATTGATAAAAATATAATCTAATTAGACATTAAAATCAGTTAAAAAAATTATTTCACCATATAAATAAATATATGAAATAGAAGTTTTGAACTGAAATTCAATTTTTTAAACTATTTATTAAAAAACCATAAATTTCTTATAAAATAAAAAAATAAACCTAACCTAATTATTATGTTTTTATTTCAAAAATAGAGTTTATTTTTACACATTAAATAAATTAAAGTGTAACAATTTAGATTTAATATGGGGTGTCCATTAAAAATATTTATGATCACCTTTATAAAAATATTGGGTTTTATGTGTAAAGTAATGTTTGTTCTTTTATTAGGTCTATAAAACCAATTTGATGAATAAAGACAATATTTTATTGAATATATAACATATATATTTCATTTAAAAAGTTAAATAATTGTAATTAATTATGTTTATTCAGATAAATATTCTTCATAAGCATAAAAATAATAATATTTCTTTTTTATATCCAATTGTTTCTAATTTTCATTTATCTTTAATATGTAACCTATGGATTCATTTTTATATTTATATAAACCAAAAATATAATAATTTAGTTAATAATATTCATATAATTTAACGTAATGGGTAGGATATATAATATTTTATTAAATAATACATTATTTTTCTGTAAACTTGATCTTGCATGTAATCCAAGCCAATGAAGACGGTCAGTCTTGCGTGTAACATAGTCTAACATAGTATTGTGTCCAATGAAATATATAGAATTAATTTACAATAGTAAATATATTATAAACTATATGTATACTATATTACTTTACACTCTTACTGTCATGTGTCACACACAGTATCAAATAGAATGTTCTTACTTTAGAATTTAGGGGTGTCAAATAATGCCAACCTTATTTAAATTGCATACTCACAATTTAAACTCAGTCATTGTGATAGCTTTTTTGGTACATACACGGTTTCTAATCCAACATCGGGATACGGGTTCATATGTAATCCTTTATAAAAGATTTAATGAGAATTACAAAGGTCAAATATAATATAAAGATCCATCATCTAGATAGTTTAAAACTACATATAGAAAAATGTTTAATTTATGTAATTTTTTTTATCACAATAACTATTCTATTCTTCGAGGATCTATATAATGTCTGGCCTCCACCTATAATTACATTTCCAAACCATTCTTCATATTGAGTAATCAATTTAATTAATAAAAAATAAGACTTATCAAATATTCATATGGAGTAGTAAATACAAAATTATTAATATTTCCCCAAATAAAAAAATAACCATCAAATTATACATCATATATAAAATAATATATGGTTTATGAAATATTAATATACATGATAAATTAAATGTATAATTATGGTTGAATTAAATTATCAATGATTATAGTGTATTGAATATTTTGAAGAGACTAAACATGAATAAAGGAGGTGAATGTGAATACTTTCCTTGGAAAAATAAATTACAAAACATCTATAGAAATATTATGGATGGTATCAAAACAATTTTTCCAAAGTGGAGTTAATTAAAGTATTTTTGTCATTGATGAATGGAAATTTTATAAAAATAGAATTTAAAAAAATTATTGAGGGATATTTTCTTTTTGTTTTGAAAACCCATTTGAAAAAACATTTCATTGAATTTTTTATAATAAATTTTATATAAAAATAGTCCTTTTAAATAGGATAATAAAGTTTCTATGAAATTATAGAGGGTAAATCCGTACATGTAATGTGAGGTAAAACTAACATTTCTTTTGAACAATAAAAAGGATAACATAATTCCTTGTTTAAAAAGTAATAAGAAGAATCATTTTAAAACAACAGTAAAAGAAAAAAAATGATAAAAAATGTACTTATCAAAATATTATAAAATAATTTTTAATTTGTTTTAACAAAACATGGATTTTATAATAAAATGGGTTCTCTAACTAAAGAATGAAATGATGTTGTGTTTTCTTAAAAAAATTTAGAATATATAGATAAATTAGAGTGAAAAATGGTACTAATACATGAAAAAGGTCATGAATTACTAGAGGAGAGAACAATAAAAGGTTTTATTGAAACTTTTTAATATAATTTAATAAAATGTAAATACTTTAAAAATATCAATAAATATCTTACTGGGGAAAATAATCTTTAAACATCTCAAAGTGTCCCATAACACTTTGAACTATTTTAAACAATAAATGCCATGAAGGAGTAATATTAAATTAAATCCTTAAATACCATTAATATAAATGAATTCATCATATAATACTTAAAAATGGGAGTAGATACACCACAAAAATAGTGTAAGTGGTGAACATGGAATTTATCTCATTGATGTCAAAAGTGAGATGAGAATCCATTACCATCAGTTTCCTTTCGGGTGAACGCCCTTTAACATTATTTATAATAAAAATATGTTACTTTTATACTTTATTTTGAACATTTTTTTATGATTATAAATACTCTTATTTCACTTATTACTATGTTTTATACAACTAATTAAATAATTAAGTTTATGTCAGGTGTGTTTTCCAAATTTAATTTATATGTCAAAAACAACATTGGTAGGTCAACTATAGTCACATGGTTCATTACATGACATATAAAGAATAATAATCATAAAATAATAATCATATTTATACATCAATTATACATTATGAAAGAATAATAAAAAATGGTTATGAATAATGAATCAATGTTATAATCATGTGTACGGTAGGACATACATACACATGAATAAAGTTCTCATTTTTTAATGATCGTTGTAGAAAGAAGTTAAGTATAATTATATATTAAAAAAATGATAATTATATCATAAATAAAATATTATTTATTACTATATATATAATTATTGTGATGTAAAAATTGAATCACATCATGTTGAGGAGGCGGTAATCCACACGTCCTTGACCGACATTATCAATGTTTAGTGTGTGAATGGATAATGAAGAAAATGATATATATATATATATACAAAAGTAGAAAGGTAATTTTTTCATTTATAATATATATATATATATATATTTAAGTCTCATATGCTTATTTATAATCACCCTTTTTAAATTCCATGGATCGTGTGAAAAAACAACATCGCTTTGAGGGGGCGGTAGACCAGAATTACTCAAACAATGTCATCATTTTTTACAAAAAATGTAATGTAAAAAGATATATGTTATAAAATAATTACATAATCTAAAATCTATAATATATATGATATATAAAATATATAAATATATTTTACTTGATAATTCCAAAAATGAGAGGTGGTAAATAAAAAATGAACTATCTTCCTTTCGTGTGGTAGTTGTTCACCATACACAGGAATAATATGTTCGTTACCCATTATATGGAAGTTGTTTAAGTGTATGTCCAAAAAATATCAAAAAAAATATTAATATTATATTTATTAAATATGTGTTGTTTTTCAAGTACATAATAATACAGTTTGAGGGGTTGGATAATGGAAATAAAACAAAAAAGATTAAGGAAATACGTTACCTTTTAATCAAGTAAATCCTTTTGGTTTTAACTAAAATATTTTTTGGTATTATTTCTAAAAAAAGGGATTCTTATAGGATGATGTGATATATTTTTTTGATAAATTTTGGTTGATATTGGTTGGGCCAATGTGGCAAGAGAGGTGTTAGGAAGGGGGATGAGATGAGGTCCTTTTATAAGAGTGTCACACTTGTAATATTTTAACAAGTAATTTTCAGGAACGTTTTTCATGTTTAAAGTGGATCTAATAATGGAACAAAATCGATAAAATAGATTATTGGGTATAAATATTTCCAAAAAATGGAATTTGGTTAATTTTATACGTCTTTTTATGCCTTAAGTTTATGGTTTAGTCCTTTATTAAGCTAAATTTTGCCTAAAAATTTGTAATTAATATTAATTAATTTCACTAATTTTTTTGGTAATTTTTATGGCCTTATTATAAATTATAAATTATACTGATTCCAAACATAGATTAATTTTTTATAAATTAAAATCATATAAGTAGCAGAAATTGACTTAAATTTAATCCCGTAGGCAGGACGATAATGAGGGTTTAGAAAGTAAAAATATCTGAATGTTTTCTATGGATTTATAATAAATTTAAATGTGATATTGATTAAAATGAAACAAATTTAATTAATTTATCAAAATGTTATATAATTAATATTTATAAACAATACAAAATATAATTTAACCATATAGAAAATTTTATAAAAAGGAAGGTATGAAATAAAACTCCAATATTTTAACTATTCATTAAAAATGATATGTTTCAAAAAAATATAAAAATTTAACTAGAACATAATTATTATGTTTCTATTTCAAATATGATGTTTATTTTGACATATTAAATTAATTAATGGGTAAAACTTCAGATATAAAATGGGTTCTCTATAAAGAGCCAGTAAAATCGCCTTTCTAGAAATGATTGTTTTCATTTTAAAGTAAGATTTTCTTTTATATTATTTCTATCAAACCTAGAGGATGAATATAAAATATATATGACTGAATATATAAAATATATATGTCATTATAATCATTAATTAATAGTAATTAATTATTTTTATTAAGATAAGACTTTTTTATAAGAATAGAAATTAATAATATTTCATTCATATCTAATTGATTTTTTTTTCATTTCTCATTAATTGGAAACTAATAAATTAATTTTTATATTTATATAAAACATAAAAATTAATAAGTTTGTTATTAATATTCATAACCATTAACATAACTAATAGGTTGTCTCATATTCTATTAAATAATAATATTTTAATAATACATTTTTGTTCAGCAAAACTCAGTCTTGTGTGTAATGCAAGCCATCAAAGAAGGTCCCTCTTGAATGTAACATAAGCTAAATCTATGTTGCATGAAAAGAAATATATATAATATATTTTAAATATTAAATATATTATAATGTATATAGATAATATATTACCTTATGTGTTTGGTGTCGCGTGTCCCACACGCTATAAAATATAAGGTTCATTCTTTAGATTTTCTGGGAATCACATTGTACCAAAATTTTTTAAATAGTTTAGTTGAGATTTAAAATCTATCATAGTGATATATTTTTTGATACTTCTGATGTTCATAATCCCAAATCATTAGAAGGGTTTATAATTAATCATCTATAATATAGATAATGTGATGTACGATGGTTATGTGGACTACCATGTGACTAGGTCACTTAGTAGGGGAACATCATTGGAATGTAGGGATACGTACATAGAGAAAAAGAGTAAATATATATATGTAGTGAATGAGGTCATAAATCACAATCAAGTCAATGATAAATAGAATTTTGGGGGTCTCAAATCCATAAATCTATGATGATCCAGAAGACCAACAGTTTAACAAAAATTAAGGTATTAAGATAACATTTAGTTTTGAAGTCATTTTCTTAAATTTGGGTAATTATTTTACTACTAAAAATAAATGAAAATATTATTACTTGATAGGATTCAATTTTATATAAAAAATACTAAATATTGGTTGTTCTTTGATAATATTATAATTCATACCATTACCCTCAAAAAATTATTTCAAAATTGTTTTTAATGCCTGAAGCACGAGAAGAAACTTTTAGAGGATTGTAAGGCCTATAAATGAATGACAATTATAAATAGTTTTCCTTAAATATCTTACAAAAAGAAATTTAATAGATTATTCTTGAATATTCCAAATCTATACTATTAGTTCATCATTAATAATTATTTTTCAACTTGTTTATCTTAAAAAATTAATAATTAACTAGGATATTTTATAGGTCAGTGGTTGGCATGAAACCCACATCGTTCTTTGGTTATGGGTATAATACCCAGGACCTTTCATGATTTGGTTGGTATATAATTTACAAAATACGATTTAAATTCATAAAATAATGTCAATCACTAAAAATCTATTTAATCATGGCTCATAATATAACCTAAATACATAAATATTTTATCTTTTTATTTCAAATGGGTATTTCCTTGGTCTAGGGTTTGTCTATAATATAATTTATATGATTTATATATCATAAAAATATATCTTCAGTATAAATAACCTTAAGTTTAGCCTAATATATTATTCTTCATTATCTATTCAAATCAGTCATTACTGTTTTTAATGAAAAAGTGGATTATCCTAAGAAAATCACTAAGGAATATCAAACCAGGTGCATAGTATGGATTTGTTTTCATGTACCAGGCTACCCCTAGTTAAGCCTAGAACTCATTTTCAAAGTTATTACTCCTTGGTACATCTATTCTATAACAAAATTCTCTTTTATTACCCATATATGGTTTTATTTCTCAAAATACCCACATAATCTATTCCTTACCAAAATTTTAGGATGTTCTTCTTTACTTACCTTGAATTTCTAACATAGGGTTATGTTCTCTAATATTTGTTTTCATTAATACTATCCCCAAGGTTTCCAATAAACTTCCTTTGATAAAAATTGTAGCAACCAGACCCTAGATAGACCATAGTCGATGTCTGCTATAAATTACATTAGCAAGATTACAAGGAATCAATCTTCAGAGGACCGAGAGTTTATTAGTCTTAGTAAACCAAATACATAAAAGAGTCTTTTATTACAATTAAATTCCCTAATTACAACATAATTTTATTCTTCTTTCTAAAAAATAACTTAATGAATAACTCAAATCTATCTAGTAAATACCTATATATATATATCATATTACATTTCTTAGATTCATAGGGAATAAAACATAATTAGGGGGAGCTCAAATGATTGGTAAGGAAAAAATATAGCTGGAAAAAATAATAAATAAATGATAATAATTATTTTTAACAGTAAATAACTAAAGTCAAATTCCATATAATTAATAAATTGATAAGGAAGTGCATAAATAATATGGAAAGGTATGAAACTAAAACACATGACATTTAATAATTGAACTGAAAATTAAATGTATCCATATATATGTCAATGGTAAATCTCCGGGATGAATAATAACTAAAATATATTTGAATGGAATTATGAATTATTGGACATCGTGTATTTGGAACATAAGGACCTATACAATCAACATCTATCCTATGAACAATTTAAAATTACAGATAGAAACTCATTTAATTTTCAAAACTTTTTTTTCACATGAGAACTAATCGATGCATCAAGGAATTATGCAATGTCTGTGATCAACCCACCATTTTATGTTTAAATAATTGTTCATATCAATTAATCTATTTAATTAATATACAATACGCCATATCAATTATTCCAATGGAATAAAGAAACCCTAATTGCCAATATTTACCCAAAAAACCTATAACTATCAAAGTAGACACCATATGTAAAACTTTATATGGTTTAGGAAGTAGTAATATTTATGATAAATGAAATATATTATTTGGGTGAAATTAAATGATCAATGATCATATGATATTTTATATGAAAAGCAAACTAAAAAAATGAATCCAAGAAATTAATGTGAATATTATCCTTGGCCAAATCAATTATAAACCATCCAGAGAAAGAGTAAGTATAAAATTAATACAACATTTCCCAAATGGAGTAAAATAAAGGGTTATTGTTATTGATAAATGAAAATATTATAAAAATATATTTTAAAAACATTATTGCGGAAGATATCCTTTTGTTATAAAAAACCATTTGAAAATAAAAATTCTTAATAAATTCATATTGGAAACATTTTACTTAAAAGTAATCCTTTTAAACATGGAAAGTATGTTCTACAGAAATTATAGCTGGTAAATAAGTACATGTAATATGAGGAAAAAAGAACATTCCTTTTATACAATAAAAATTATAGAAAAATTCCTTGTTTAGAATGTGACTAGAAGACCCCTTTTAAAAAAATCAAAAAAAGGTAAAAATGTATTTAAAAAATAATTTTAAAATAATATTTGGAATCAATTTAATAATACAAGGTTTCTAAAAGAATATCTATTCTTTGATTAAAGAGAGAAATGAAGTTGAGGTTTCATTAAAATATTTTTATTATACATTGAGTTCCAAAGAATGAAAAAATGGATCTAATACTTAAAAAGGTCATGAATTACTAACAGAGAGTAATATGAAAGGGTTTATTGAATAATTGTAATATAATTTCCTCAAATAGAAATTCTATTTAAAGATCATCCAAGTTATTTTTTAGAAAAATAATCTTTAAACAATTCAATGTGTCCCATAACACTTTTAAAAATTTAAAATAATAAACCTCATGAATGAATAATATTAAATGAAATCATTAAATAATACAGAGATAAATGAATTCTGGATATAATATATAAAAAACTGAAATTAGATACCCCACAAAAAAGATGTAAGTTATTATTGAGACCCTATCATTTTACATATAACATTACATGATTTTAAGCATAATTATACATTTGAGTAGAATCCAAGGATAGTTAAGTCTAGTGTCTTGAAAGACTAGGTACATAAAACATAAGACATGGGAAAAGCACTAATTTATTTAATATCAATAAATATATACTAACTTGATTTGATCCCTAACATTTTCATAGCATACCCTGGGGAACACATGAAAAAAGGGAAAATTTTTGGAACATATTAAATCATATCATATAAATATGGGATCATAAAAACATGGAATCATATAAATGTGTAAGAATCATAAAACATATCTTTATTGTGGTTGAAGGATAAAAACCCATCTCGTTTCCCATTTTAGTATGGGTTAAGGATAACCGCCAATCCCATTTCTTATTTTAGTATTGGTCAAGGATAACCACATATCCTGTTTAACATCTCATCTCATGACACTTAACTTTACCCAATGAATTGGAGAATTACCTAGGTGCACCTATCTCAACATTTTTATTAATATTATTTCTACATAAATAATCATTCATAATCAATCATATATAAACATAAGGGTACCCATGGAAAGAATTGGGTACCACAATAATGACATAATGCATAACCAATAAGCATATCAGGAATGATAACATGAAATAAAGGGATATATAGATGTTTATTGGGAAAAATAGTCTTATAAAATGGTATGTGATGTCAAACAGAAGTGAGAACATAAAATAAATGTATTGGAAAGATATTAGCATTACAACATTTTTGTGCGGTTTTAAGGATAAATATATAATGATTTTAAAATAGAAAAGATGAAAATATTCTATATAAAAACAGAATTGAGAAAAGAAGGTTTTTATAATAAAATACTGATTTTATAAAGACAACAGTGGATTGTAATAGGGAATAGAGTGCACTTGAAATTGGGTAAAAAATTTGGGAAGATCCATTAAAATAGGTTTGATTATCAGAATGTTCTAAGGATGGAATATTTTAAAAACATGTATATCCTATAAAGAGAGTGATTAATGGGTATTGATAAATGAATTATATACAACTACATAGAATTTAGAAGAATCACATAAATAGATTATATAAATCTATTTTTACATAAAGAAATTTAAGGCAACCCTAATTAACAAAGGAGGTTCTGGTAAAATTTATTATGGATTATCATCATGGTATTAGGTGTAACTAAGAGGGATTGATGAGATTGAAAAGGGGTTTCTCATCTATTATAAATCACGAGTGAAGTATGGGGAGGGTGAGAAATCATACCCCATTATTTGGGATTACAAATAAAATTTAATACCATATAAGACAATTTTTGGTTATGAGTGAAAGGGAGAGGATCCCTTACATTTAGTCTAGTGGTGTTCTCCACTTTTTATTAATGACCAGAATAAAAAAATTAGGAATATTAATTAAAAATAATATAACCTCATCTGTATTTAATAGATTTTTGTAACCTTTTACAGTTCATTCTTGGTCTTTTTGATGGGTTATGATGTTCAATTTTTTTTGTTCGGGTCTGTTTGTCTCATCTTTAATTAACAATTTAATTATGAATGGATAATCATTAAATATGGTAAGGTTTGAACATATTTTAATTCATAAGATATTGTTAAAAGCAATAATATTAAATTATTTTAAAAATAAATCTGGTTATTGGGAGTGGATATGAATTATTATATAAAACCCTAGTGATAACAGTTTTGGTTAAAAGATTGATTTAATTACAAAGAACATGTTTTTCTTTATAAAATTAATAAATATGTACAAATGGATTATAGAACCTTAAATAAGATATATTACATAAATAATAATCTCTTTAAACTATAAAACAAATGGTTTCATGACAATAATTAAATATGATAACAGAAATTGATAAACTGTTTTCCTAGAATGTGCCAGATCAACCCATCTCAAACGTTTTTTTCATTTCCCTCAACTAAAAGGTGGGGAAATGAGAGATAATAATGAAATATCCCATTAGGATTAAACAATTCTAGAATATGTATGTTACTAGAGTTATCATACCCTTTGGGTGAAGTGATGTGATGAAAGAAACAAAGAACATAAGAGAAATGAATGAATTGGAAAGAGGGATATACATCTTGAGTTTACCTCCTTTGAGAACCTCTTAAAGGGAATGTTTTTGGTATTTTGAAGAGACCATGGGCCTTTAGACGTTGGAGAGGATCTTAGGGAGATATTTGGGAAGAATATTGGCAAGGTACATGGCTTGAGAGGAGTGAAGATAAAAGGGAGTGGGGGGGGGGGGTGTTATAGTGGAGGATAAGAGGGTTTTAACAATATTATAATCATTAGTTTTTTATTTTTTCATATGAAAAGTAATAATGAGTTTTCCTTGACCTAGATTTGTAATATCTCCATGCGAGGTTGAAACAACGGTCATTTACATCATCCATGACTCAAGCATGATGTAGAAATTATGGTTTTAGCATTTATTGTGAATTATTAGATTTTACTGTTCATCAAAAAATTCATGTATTTTAGAAAAACAACAAAAAATAATTGTAACCATTTTTTTACATGTATAATTAAAAAATTAAATCCCTTTTTCTAGAAAAAATATAAATATGATTAATTTATTATTTAATTAAAATCACAATTTATTATTAAAAACGAGTTCTAAAACATTCATTTACTTATTCTAAAATATAGGTATATCATATTTTCAACTTAAATATTATTTATATATTATCATAGGTAATGTTACAATTCATTAGGTTATATAACTATTTATAAGGGTAGGTTACTATTCATAAGGGAAGGATACTATTCACTAAAAAAATTATGCTTTCCTAATTAGACTCCAAATAACTTATTGGTCACAACTGTTTATGTCATATTTTTGAAATTAAAATCACAGAATTGACACAATTATGATTACGGGCCACATAGCACTTAGCCAAAAGGTCATAGAGATAGGAGGATCCTGTTCCCAACAAAATTAGATATAAAGAAAGTAAATATTACAATACAACTCAAAGAAGGGGTGCCTTACAAAACCTTGTATAAACAATCCCATCACTGTCATCATGCACTGGACCACTACAATAACTTGGCAAAACAAAGGTCGAGCTAGAACTGACCTCCATAATAGCTCTTTTGGAAAGAGTATCAGCAACCTGGTTTTCCTCTCTGTATACATGAGAGACCTCAAGGAAAATCCTCTCAACAAGCTGAAGACATTTTATCCGGGCATATAACATTCTCCATGGGACCTTCCTGGACCGGTCCTTCAAAATATGCACTCCAACAGAGGAATCCGACTCTAGCCATAACTTACTCTAACCATAACGAACCGCGTACCTGATCGCCTTTATAATCGCCCATAGTTATGCCTCAATCGCATGCACATTCCCGATGTAATGAAAGTCAAAACCTTTCACAATGCCCCAGGGAGTCCTAAATACTCCACCACCACCAGCCGAACCCAGTGCACCAGAGGCCGCTCCATCCACATTAACCTTCTGCCATTCATGGATTGGTGGAATCCACTAGATATATTTCATCATTCACGGCTTCCTCTCCCTATCACTTACACCAAGAGTCTTCAACAAAATGAAGTCAGAAATATCATTATTCATTGTTCCAGTTTGATTCACTGAAGAAAGTTTAATGCTTCGGTGGATTTCGAATACACCCTCCCTGAACTTAGGCCTGCTATTTTTAAAGACCATGCCATTCCGAGACCTCCAAATGTATGAAAAATCTGAGACAATAGCTGTAGTGATAGGATTATTCACATGATCACTGCCTTCTTCCCATAGTACCGAGGTGAAAAATGACTCAACCGAACAGTATGTAAGGTAACAGTGAAAAACAGCTTGTAGGTACAACCATAAACGAGCAGCAAATGGGAAATCAGGGAACAAATGTAGAACAGATTCTTTATTTTTCAAACAGAAATAACACACCGAATCAAGGTGCAATCCAGTGCACTAGCGGTCATACTGAATTGGAAACTATTGCTTCTAGATTCCCCAAATCAGTAGAGTGTCATTTGGAAAAATGAAGGGCCTGCTAACCCCTTTCACCCATGCAGGTGCTCCAGATGCTGCACCGCACTCCATTTTTATAGAAATCATGACTGAAAAACAACTCATTGACTATAGTTTTCTAGACAAGAATATCAGTATCAACATAGTCATAATTAGAAATTTCCATACAGAAATTTCTTGGTATGATTTTAGCAGCATCATCATTTCCATGCATGTCAGATATATACATATTCCTCAAATGCAGTGGTATGTCAATGGAATCATTAAGTGGAGAAAAAATCCATGAAGTTCTCCAACAATTCAAATTATAGTTAACACATACCAGACATTTTGATTGTGTCATAATTTGAGAGTATGTACTCCTAATCGATGTCCACACATAGGATAGCAAGAACACAATTTTAGTGTTATGTAGCCTATGAAGAAATATACTATACATGAATTCCAGCAAGTCATCTCCATTTATAAACCTCTAGGTAAAATTCATATGCAAAGCATCATTAAAGATCATGATATCATTTACTCCCATCCCCCCCCCTATAGCCACCAACTTTATACAGTCTTTCAATTCCACTGTGACAAGTTTCCTCTGATTAGTAGATCCAGTCCTGATTAAATTGTTTACCATTCCACTCAACTCCTTAAGCAATCTTCTTGGCCATTGATATAGTGAAAAAGAATACAAAAACATTGAGGTGATGGCAGAGTTAACAAGACATACTCTCCCAGCTTGGGACATAATCTTCCCTTTCCAACTAGCCAGCTGATTAGTTATTTTGAGTTCAATCCCCTCCAAATATACATGTTTTACCCTTCCCCAGAATAGAGGCAATCCAAGATAATTAAAAGGCAGACTGCCTCTCTTAACAAAAATCCTTCTATCTACGCTGTTTTGCTTCTGAATTCGAATCCCTTCCCCAAATACAACAAACGATTTGTTCCAGCTAATGACCTGACCTACCACTTCCTCATAGTGCGAAAAGATATTCTTGATGCAAGATATGGTTTTACTATCAGCCTTAGAGAATAGGAGGATATAATTAGCATAAAATAAGGAGGGAGCATGATAGTCTTTTCCAACCCTCATCCTTTGATATAATTCAATATTTACAAGATCATGCAAACAAACACTCAAATAATCCTCAAAAATGGAAAACAAATCCTAGATAATGGATCACCTTGCCTCACTCCACTAGAGCATTGAATGAATCCCCTAGGATATCCATTGACCAGACTAGAAAGCCTAGCACTTTTCAAAATTAAGAGCACCAAACCAATAAATTTCCCTGAAAATCCATGCATTTTAAGAATGTTGAAAATAAAATCCCACAGTATAGTGTTAAAGGCATTTGAAATATCAACCTTCAAGGACATATTTTCATATTTAACTTTCCTCCTCATTACATTAACACACTCTAATGAAGTGAAGAGGAAATTCGAAATATTCATACCAGGAAAAAAACCAAACTGGTTAAAGAAATAAAATGTTTAGCAATATCACCTAACTGTATTGCCATGATTTTACTGATAAATTTTGGATATGAGTTTCCAATGGCTGCATGCCTGAAGTCTCTAATGTACACACCATTTTCTTTCTTTGGAGTTAGTGAAATGAAGTTGGAATTCATCTCGAAAGGCATGTAGGAGTGATATAAAAATTATTTTACAGCATCAAACACCTCTTTCTAGATAATATCCCAATAGAACATAAAGAATTTATTAGAAAATCAATTAGGACCAGAAACACTATCCTTATTTAAATAAACAAGAGTAGGGTGGATTTCTTTTGGTGTGGGGATGGCAATTAGATTTCTGTTCTGGACATCATCCTGACTTGGTTCAATGCATCTGATAATTTTATTCGACTTATCTTCCCCAGATTCAGAGTATAGATTCTCAATGAAACAAGTCATATAATTTTCAATCTCATTTTCAGAAGTGAACATATTTTAATCAATTCTTAAAGACTTAAGATTCCTCTTTACCTTTTTCTATTTGTGAATACAATGAAAAAATATTGAATTTCTATCCCCTTCCTTCAACCACCTAACATTGGACTGATTCTGAGCAAGATTATCTTTCAAAGTCAATGGAGTATAAATCTTTGAAGCAACCCGTATCTCTTTTTGAGATGGAAAGTCTTGATGCATGTAACTCTGATGACAATTATCCAGATGAGAATCAGCCTCCTTGATGTCATGCTCAAGACTGGAAAATGATTTTTTGCTCCATTCTTTGATTCTAGCTTTCACAATATTCAACTTGGTAGTGAGAATATGCAAAGCACTACCTTTTGAAGAAACCTCCCAGGCCTCCATTATAACTTCTCTGTATCCTGGCACAACGAACTAAGAATTGTTGAACTTGAAGTGTAGTGGGGCTGATCTCAAGTTATAAAAACAGAATTCCATCAATAGAGGGTTGTGGTCAGAATGAATTCTGGGTAAAGTCATGCAAGAGACCTCCATAAACTCATTTCTCTCAGTCATCTGAACGAGGAACCTGTCCAGCTTACTTTCCTGCCTTCCATTTAGGATGTATCTTCTCCACGTGATTTCAGAACTTGAGACAGGTACTTTAGTCAACCTGATTTCCATTTATAAAACATTGGGTCATTACAGTGGTGAACCTGAATTTTATCTCACAGATGAAAAAAGTGAGATAAGAATCAATTACTTAGAGTTTCCACATAGTTGAACGCCCTTTAACTTCAATTATAAAAAAATACATTACTTTTCTACTCCCATCATAATATTTTTAATGTGCTTCATTACTTTTATTTAACTTATTTCTAATTTTCATACAAACTCCTAAAAAAATTATATTAATGTCCAGTGTTTTGATCAAATTCAGAATAGGTGTCAAAAATGACATTGGTAGGTCAACTATGATCATAGGGATCATTTCATGACATATCTAGAATAATAATAATGAAATAATTATCATATTTATATATCAATTATAATAATAAAAATAATAATTAAATACGGTTATGAAAAATGAATCAACATTACCATCATGGAGATGGTAGAGAGAACGTATGAATAAGTAATAATCTAATTTGTTAATGATCATTATGGAAAGGAGTTAAGTATAATTATTAAATTCTAGAATTATAATTATATCATAAATATAAAATCTTTAATTCATATTATATATATATATATTTATTGTTATGTAAAAAGTAATCACATCATATTAAGGAGGTGATAGTCCACACGTCCATGACTGACATTATCACTTTTTAATGTTTTAAAGGATAAAAATTAAAATGATATATATTTATATATATATGAAAAATAGTAATTATGTTATGAAAAACTATATATGTTGTTTATGTCTCATATTTATAGTTATAGTCCTATTTTACACAATCCATGGATCATGTAAACGAATCACATCGCTTTGAGGGGGTTGTAGTCCACACTTCCCCAAACAATGTTATCCGTTTTATATAAAATTGAAAGTATAAAGATATATATTGTAAAATAATTATAAAATATTAAATACATAATAAATATAAAGAAAAAATATATAAAAAAAATTTCCACCATAGTGGCCGCTTTGATAGGTGGTAATTGAAAAATGAATAATCATCATTTTGTGAGGTAGTAATTCACCATACACAAAAATAATATGTTCGTTATCCATTAGATTGAAGTGTGTTTAAGTTAAAGTATAAACCTTATAAGAAAAAAATACAAGTATAATTATGATACTGGTGTTATTATACTACAATATAATAAGAATATTTGAGGGGTCAGAGAATGGAAATAAAACTAAAATTCTTACAGAAAGATGTTACCTTTTAATAAGGTAAGTCCTTTTGGTTTGAACAAAAAGTTTCCTTGGATTAAATTCGTCCCAAAATGTGGATTATAGGATGAGGGAAGGGATTATGAGGAGATATTTTGTAATATATTGGTATAGCTAGATTGTCTTGAGAGATGTGAGGAAGTGGGAGGAGAGGAGGTCCTTTTATAGTGGTGGAGGAGTGGAACTCTTGTAATATTTTAACATGGGAATTCCTTGAACGTTCATCATGTTTTATGTGGATCAAATAATGGACCAAAATTTGTATAAAATATTATAGTGAAGGAATAAAGCCTTATAATTAAAATTTGAAAATGTTTATAGGTCTTTTTAGGACTTAAGTTTAACATTTAGTCCATTATTAATCTTAAATTTTCCTTAATAATTATAATTAATTATAATTACATTCAGTAATATTTTTGGTCCAAAAAATTGGTTTTATTGTTATTGATTAAATATATGTAATAAATTTTGAAAATTTCAATCATATAAGTGACATAAATTGAATTACATTAAATCCCTAAGGCGGAACGACAATACAAGTTTTTAAAGTAAAAACGTACAAGAGTTTATTTTGTATTTATAATACATTTCAAACTAAAATTTATTAAAATGACAAAAATTTTATTAATTGATTAAAATATTATAAAATTAAACATTAAAATAAGATAAAAATATAATTTATCCTTATAAATAAATTAGATTAAAAATCAGCTTTGAACTAAAATTCAGTATTTTTAACTATTCATTAACAATTATTTGTTTCCGAAAAATTTAAAAAATTTACCCTAAATTAATTATTATGTTTCTATTTTATAAATGAAGTTTATTTTGAAATATTAAATCAATTAAAGTGTCAAAATTCATATTTAAAATGGTTTCTATATTAAAAGGCGGTTACATTACCCTTATAAAATATAGGTTTTTATGTGTCAAGCAGAGTTCATTCTTATCATATGTCCATAAAACATAATGGATGAATATAAATTTTTTATTGAATAAATAAATTATATATTTAATTAAAATAATTAACTAATAATTATTAATTATATTTATTAATAAAATCTATTTTAAAAGTATAGCAATAATAATATTTATTTTTATATCAAATTGAAAAATGTATTAATTTTTTAATAATTGGTATTGAAGGAATTAATTTTTATATTAAAATAATAAAGTATAAAATTATATAATTTAGATAATACTATTTATAACCATTAATATATTGTCTAGGTTATATCTTATTATATTAAATAATAATATTTTAATAATACATTGTTGTTCTATAAAACTCGGTCTTGCCTGTAACACAAGCCATTGAAGAAGGTCTATCTTAACTGTAATGTAATATAACTCAATGTTTTCTTTATTTGAATATATAAAATATATTTCTAATTGTGAATTTATTAAATTATTTGAATATTATATTACCATACACACTTGGTGTTGTGTGTCACACAAAATCGGACACAAGGTTTCAAATTTAGATTTTTGGTGCATCACATTCTCCACAGAATATATAAATTGTGTCCTCGAAATTTAATCTCGATAATTGAGATATACTTTTTGATAATTCCAATGTTATTAATCACACATTGCAAGAAGTTTTCCTATGTCATCATCTATAATAGATAGAATGGAATGTAAAAAGTTCACATGGACTACCTTGTAACTTTTCTATAAGCTGGAGAACATCAAGGGTAAGAAGAGAAACATTCATAGGGGAATAGAATAAATACTTATACAGAGCGAAAGATATCATAAACCAAAAACAATTGAATGATCATTAGAATGTTGAGGGTCTTAAATCCATAAATCTGTGATGATTTAGAAGACCATCGGTTCAATAAAAAAAGGTATGAATAAAACATTTAATTTTGAAGTAATTTTCTTAAATATGGGTAATTATTTTACTACCTATGAGTACAAGGAAATATTCTTACTCAATATGATTCAATTTCATATGAACTATCCTAACTTTTGGTTGTGTTGCGATCAAATTATAGTTCATACCTTTACTCCAAGAAATTTATTTTAAAAAATGATTTTCTAATTATTCAAGCATGAAAAGAATCTTTTAAATGATCATTAGGAATATAACAGCATGGAAAGTATAACTATTTTTCTTTATTTGTCTTAAAAAACCAATATGGTTAATTTATTAATCTAGAATACTCAAAAGTGATACTATTGGTTAATCATTAATATTTATTCATCATATTGTTTAACTAAAATCAATAAAAAATTAACTATGAAATTATATAGGAAAGTGGTTCGCATGAAACCCTTACCATACTTTGGTCCTCAGTTGAAGACCCATGAACTTTCCAGATTTTTGTTAGTTATCACCTAGTAGACATGATTTCCTTTTCTAAAACCATATTAATATAATTCACCAAATACTATGGAAATCCTTGAAATAAGTTCAATAACTAGATATCCTATTAAGTAGGGTTATCAATACAACCTAAATACATAAATACTTCATCCATATATTTCAAAACATGTCTTTCCTTGGTATAGGGTTTATCTATAATATCATTTATATTATTTTTAAATCATGACACCTTATATTCAATCTAAAACACCTTAGGTTTAACCTAAAATATTCATCTTCATTATCTATTTAAATCCTCTATAATAGTTTCTAATGAATAAGTGTATTATCCTATGAAAATATCAAGAGAGTTTCAAACCAAGAGCATAGTAAGGCTCATTGTCATCTACCAGGATACCATGAGTCAAGCCCAAGTCACCATTTCAATTTTATTACCCTAAGGTACATCTTTCCTAGAACCATGACCTCATGTATTATACATAAAGTGATGTATTTATTATAAAACCCAAATAATCTATTCATTACCAAAAATCGTAGGATTTTTTCTATAATTATCCTAAATTTATACCTTAGGGTTTTGTTTTCTAATATATGATTTCAAAAATTTAGATCCCAATGTTTCTATTAAACTTTCATTGATACAAAATGTAGGGAAAACACTGCAGATTTCCCAAAGCTAGTGTCTGTTATAAATTACATTGGCATTATAATAAGTAATCAAGCCCCAAAGGACTAAGAGTTTAATAGTCTAGGTAAAAAAGATACATAAATGAGTATTTTATTACAAATGAATACACTAATTAAAACATAATTTCTTTTCTTATTTATAAAGAAATAACTTTAAAGACAACTCTAATACATAGAGTAAATCCCTCTATATTTTTCATTGTATGATTCTTGGATTCCTAGGGAATGAAACATAATAAGGGTGAGCTTAAATTCTCAGAAAGGGGAAAATATAGCAGAATAAATATTCAATAAATATGAATAATAATTATGAAATAGTAAATAACTAAAACCACATTCTATATAATCAATAAAAAGAGAAGGAAGTGCATAAAAAGTTGGTTAATTTAATAAATCAATACATATTCCATTAATATAACCAGATAATAAATAAAAAATATGGAAATTTATGTAACAAAAACACATTCCATTTAATCAGTGAAATTATAATTGAATGTATCCATAGATATCTTGACTCAAAATATTATTTATGAATAATAATGGAAATATATACTAAGGTAATGTTTAATTATTGGAGGTCAGGTCCTAGGAACATGATGTTATATAATGTCCAGTTCTATCATCTAGATTGTTTAAAACTCTGGATAAACGCCCATTTAATTTTCTCAACATTTTTTTGTGTCAAGAAAACCTATAAATGCATTGATGTGTTTTATAAATTCTTGGCTCCACCTATCATTTCATGCCGAAATCATTATTTATCTATAGTAATCTATTTAACTAATAAATAATATGGCTTATCAAATATCCATATGGAATAAAGAATACATAATTATTAATATTTCCCAAATAATCAAATATCTGTCAAAGTAGAAACCATTTGTAAAATGGTATATGGTTTAAGAAATAATAATATTCATGTTAAATGAAGTGGATAATTTAGGTGGAATTCAATGATCAATGATCATAAGATATTGAATATTTTAAGGGGACAAACAAATTAATGAAGTAAGTGAATGTGCATACTATCATCAAATAAATAAATTATAAATCATCCCAAAAAATATTAAGGATGGTGTCAACAAAACATTTACCATGTGGAGTAAAATAAAGGGTTTGTTTCATTGATTAATCTAAATATTATAAAAAGATCCTTGAAAAATATTATCGAAGAAAGTATCCTTTTGTTTTTAAAAAACTTTTGAAAAAAAATCTTTTCAAAAATCTATTGGAAATATTTTCTTTAAAAATAAACCATTTAAACAAGAAAATTATGTTTATAATAAATACGGCAGGTAAATCCATACATGTCGTATTAGGTAAAAGGACCATTCCTTTTGTATGATAAAAGGGATAAAAAATCCCTTGTTGAGAAAGAAACATGAGGATTAATTTTAAAACAATGGTAAAATAAAAAAAGATAAAAATATATTTAAAAAATCATTTTAGAATCATTTTAGAATTTTTTTACAAAACATGGTTTTTAAAAGAAAACATGTTCTTCGACTAAAGACAGAAATGATGTAAGGTTTTATTAAAAACATTTTTTAAATACATTGAGTACCAATGAGTGAAAAAATGGTACTAATAATGAAAAAGGTCATGAATTACAAGATTAAAGAAAAATTAAAGGGTTTATTAAACAATGGTAATATAATTTCATCAAATGGAAATACCATTGAAAGATCATTAAAATTATTTTTGAGGAAGATAATCTTTAAACATTCCATAGTGTCCCATACCACATTGAAACATTGTAAATCATAAAACTAATGAAGAAATTATATTAAATGAAATCCTTAAATACCATTATTATAAACGATTTAATGATATAATATATAAATATTGTTAGTAGATACACCAAAAACAATATATAAGTACTGAACACAATATTTATTTCACATATAAAAAAAGTGAGATGGGAATACCATATCTTGAGTCCTCATTCAGCTGAACACCCTTTAAATTATAATATAATAAAATTAAGTTAATTTTTTAAATTTTTTAGAACATGTTTCATGATTATCGTTA
This sequence comes from Viscum album, assembly GCA_963277665.1. NCBI lineage: Eukaryota > Viridiplantae > Streptophyta > Magnoliopsida > Santalales > Viscaceae > Viscum > Viscum album. Next base: position 442,446,687 of record OY728158.1, read on the forward strand.
ATTTTATTTAACTTATTACTATGATATTTAAAACTAATTAAATAAATAATTTTATGTCGGGTGTTTGACCAAATTCTGTTTATGTGTCAAAAATGACTTTAGTAGGTCAACTATGGTCAAAGGGTTTATTACATGAAATATATAGAATAATAATAATTACATAATTTGAATAATTAAACATAAAATATACTTTATTAAACAATCATTAAATATTGTTATTAAAAATTAAGCAATTTTACAATCATGGAGATAGTAGTTCGTACATACGCAAGAGTAACATTCTCATTTTTCAATGATAGTTATGGAAAGAAGTTAAGTAGGATTATATACTCCAATAATAATAATTATATCATTAATAAAAATTATTTATTTAAAATTACTTATATATATAATTCTGGTGATGTAAAAAGTAATCAAATCATTTTGAGGAGGAAGTAGTCCACAAATCCACGACTGACAATATCACTTTTTAGTGTGTGAAAGGATAATAAATAAAATTAAATATGTATTTATAGAACGGTAATTATGTTCTAAATATATAATATATAATATATATATATATGTATATATATATTTGTGTGTGTGTGTGTGTTTTTTTATTTATCTATGTTTATTTTTAATCATAATTTATACCTTCCGTGGATTTTGTGAATGAATCACATCGCTTTGAGGGGGTGGTAGTCCACACTTCCTCAGACGATGTTATCATTATTGAATAAAATGTAAATTATAATTATATGAATTGTAATATAATTATAGAATATTAAATAAATAATAAATATGATATATAAAATATTTAAATATAGTTTCCAACTTAATTTCCACTATGAGTGTGGCTGAATAAAAAATGAACAATCATCATTTTGTGAGGCAGTATTCTGTTATATAAATAAACAATATGTTTGTTACCCATTAGATATAAGTTTTTGTAAGTGTAAGTGTAATACATATGATATTAAATACTAGTATATTGATGATACTGGTATTTTTATATAAGAATATTTTAATAATGTTTGAGGTCTTGAAGAATGGAAATAAAACTAAAAATCATAAGGAAAAATTTTATCTCTTAATTGGGTAACTCATTTTAGTTTAATACAAAATCTTTTTTGGATTGATTAATGGCCAATGGAAAGAGTCCAGGATGAGGGTAAGGATGTTTAATAGATATCTGGGTAGATATTGGTCAATAAAATGAGACTTTATATGTGTGAGGAAGTTGGAGGAGAGGAGGCCCTTTTATAGTGGAGGAGGAGTGGCACAATTGTATTTTTTTGAAAAGGGAATTCCATGCACATTTTTCAAGTTGAAAGAGGATACAATAATGGACGAAAATCAATATTAGAGAGTTTGGGGTCTAAATATGTCCAAAAAATGGAATTTATACAAGTTTATAGGTCATTTGGGGCCTTCTATTTAAGTATTAGTATTTTATTAAACTTATTCTTGCTTTAATAATTGTAATTAATTTTAATTAGATTGACTAATATTATTTGTAATTTTTTTTATTATTATAAACTATAAATTATTTTTACGAAAATTATAGAATCCATTTTCCCAAATTAAAATTAAATAAGAGGAAACTTTTTATTTAAATTTTATCTTATTGGTGGGATGAAAATGCATGTTTTTAAAATAAAAACCTCTAAAAGTTTTCTATGTATTTATTGTAAATTTCAATTTCAAATTTATTCCAATAAAATAGAATTTATTAATTTATGAAGATATTATCTAATTAAACATTAAACCCAATTAAAAATATAATTTAACATTATAAATAAATTTGATGAAAAAAGAGATTTGAACTAAAATTTAGTATTTTTAACTATTCATTAAAAAATGTTATGTTACTAAAAAATATAAAAAATTCACCAAAACCTTGTTATTTTGTATTTATTTAAAATATAAATTTTATTTTTGACAAATTAAATCAATAATTTTGTCAAAAGTCTCTTTTAAAATGGGTTCTCAATTAAAAGGCGATAAAATTTCTTTTATAAAAATATAGGTTTTTATGTGTAATGTAGCATTTGTTCTTAACGTATGTCTATCAAACCTAATAGATGAATATATAAAATATTAAATTTAATATGTTAAATATATATTTAATTAAAATCATTAACTAATTGTAATTAATTATGTTTATTAAGATAAAACTATTCTAGAAGCATACAAATAATAATATTTCTTTTCTATATTCAATTGGTTACTATTTTCATTTCTCATTAATTTGTAGGCAATGAATTAATTTTTATATTTATATAAATGATAAATTTTTATAAGTTAGATGATACTACTCATAACCATTAACATAAACCCTATTTTATGTAATATTATATTAAATAATAGTATTTCAATAATATAGAGTTGTTCTCGTAAAACTCGGTCTTGCGTGTAATAAAAACCATCAACGAAGGAATCTATTGCGTGTAATGTAAGATAACTTGATTTTGGGTGAATTGAAATATAATGAATATATTTTAAATATTAAATATATTATAAAGTATTCGGATGATATATTACCTTATGCGCTTGGTGTCGCATGTCATACACACTATCTAATACAAGGTTTTCACTTTCAATTTTTAGGGAATCACATTAACCCAACCTTATTTAAATTTCGTCCTCATAATTTAATCTTTATTATGCTGACATATTTTTTGATACTTTCTATGTTTTCAATCCTACATCGTGAAAAGGGTTGATAAGTTATCCTTTATAAAAGAGAGAATGAGAAGTACAATGGTCACATGGACTGCCAAGTAACTAGGTCATTAAGTAGAAGAACATATCTAGAAAGTAGAGACACATACAGAGCATAAAGTCATAACCATTTATAGGGAGTGAATGGTTTCATCAATCAGAAACAAGTGAATGATCAATAAATAGTTGAGATTCTCAAAGCCATAAATATGTGATGATTTAAAAGACCATCATCTTAACAGAAATTAATGTATTAGGAAATCATTTTATTTTGAACTCATTTTCTTAATGTTGGGTAATTATTTAACTACCTAAGAATATAAGGTGACATTCTTACATGATAAGATTAAACTTCATATGAACAATCCTAACATTTGGTTGTGCATCGACCAAATTATAATTCATACCATTACTCCCACAAATTTATAACCAAAAATTATTTTTTATACCTAAATCACTAAAATAATATTTACAAGGATCATAAGGTATATAAATGTGTGACAAATATAACAATTTCAATTAAACTATGTTACAAAACCAACATGTTTAATTGATTAATCTATAATCCTAAAAAATTGATACTAATGGTTCATGATTAATTATTATTCCTCAATCTGTTTAACTAAAAAGAAATAAAAATTAACCAGGGAATTGCATAGGTTATTGGTTTTTGTGAAACCTTTATCATCCTTAGTTCATGGGTTCAAGACCCATAGAATTTATAGATTTTATTTTTTTCACCATGATTATAGTTTTTCCTTTTCTAAAGCCAAATTTATATAATTTTCAAAATATGATGGAAATACTTGAAAAAAGGTCAATCACTAAATATAATTTTAGATAAGGTTGTCAAGTCAACCTAAATACATGAATAATTCATTCATTTAATTACACATAGTTATTTCCTTGGTCTAGCGTTTATCCATAATATAATATATATGATTTCTAAATCATCAAAATTTATCTTCAATTTAAAACACCTTAGGTTTACCGTATGATATTCATATTTATTATATATTCAAATAAATTATAATGGTTTGTAAATAAAAAGTGTATTATCCAATGAAAATCACCAATGAGTGTTAATCCAGGTGTGCAGTAAGTCCAGCTGTCATATACTAATTTACCCCAAGTCTGTCTCGAAACAATATTTCAGTGTTATTATTCCTTGTTATATCTGTTCCAAAAACCACATCCACTTGTAGTATCGAGAGAGTGATGGATTTCTAGGAAGACTGAAAGAATCTATTCCTTTCCAAAATCCAAGGATGTTCTTCTATACTTATGTTAAGGTCCTAGACATCCCGGGTCCATTGCGTTGTAAAAATTTAGTGTTTGGGGTGTTTTGGGAGGCAATGATAGCTCATTTTAAGAGTATGATTTTTTTTCTTTTTTTCCATCGGTGATTCATGCGTCAGTGAGTTGCGTATGTAGGTCATGGTTTTAGTAGGTTGAGGCGTTGGTCGGTAGAGGCATAAGTTGGTCAAGGGATCTGAATGTCAGGGTGTTGGTTGGTTGATGTGTCGGCAAGATAAGGAGTCGGTAGGTTGAGGGTGTCTGTAGGTCGCGACAACGGTAGGTCGAGGCGTCGGTAGGTCAAGGAATCAAAGAGTCAAGGCATTAGTGAGTCAAAGCATCAGTGAGTTATGGTGTTAGTGATTTATGGTGTATGTGAGTTTGGGCATCGGCGATTCAGGGCATCGGTGAGTCAGAGCATCGATGAGTCAAGGTGTTGGTGATTCAGAGTGTTGGTGAGTCATTCATCAGTAGGTTGTGTTAGTGGCTCAGTGTTGGTAGCTCAGTGTCAGTGGCATAATATCAGTAGCTATGAAATGGTGAATCATTATAGGTTTCTCACTATCAGTGGCTTGCTTTCAGTGACTCACCCATCAGTTACTCATTTCTAGATTTTCCCAGTTTTTCCAATCTGATTACACTTACTCATTATTTGATGTAAATAATGTTTAACCCCTTCTTTGTATGTTTCTAAAGGCATCTTAAGTGATTTTAATTATATATTTAATATACGAATGCTACAGGGACATTGAAAAATTCAAAATGCATGGCCTTGGGAATGATACTACTTTAGTGGCCCTTGAAACTGTTTCCCCTTTCGTTGATATAGGATCTGGCTTTTCTAAGCCGAGACCGTATCGTCCAAGTGTGTCCTTATTTTCTCTTGGTGTTCCTAGAGCCTTCTCTATCCGTATAGTCACATGTTATGCCATATCCATCGATCCAATTTTCATGGATTTTTTCTTCTACTCATGCACCCTTAGTTTTGGATTAAGGGAAATTTTTTATCATCTATTTTTCCAGTAACGAGTTTACTTCTTATCTATTTTAATTATGTATCATTCAGGGTGGGTATAATGAATCCTCCTTGTGAGAATATATGAATCAAAATTTAACAAAGATTATAAGAAGTAAAAAATGAGGGGTTGTGAAGATGATGATAATTTCTTTATTTTATAGGTTATCCTTGATCCATGTTGTGAATTGTATGGTTTGTTTTCCATCTAAGAATAATTCCCATTAGTGGTCTCTATTTGTGTACTTGTATGAGTTGTGAATAACTATTGCAAGAATTGGAATCTAGTTAATCACGTACATTCAATTAAATAAATCGACACCCGAGCATAAAAATTATTCTACGATAACCCTTGTTTTATCATGTGTAATTAATGAATGAGTGCTACTAAAACTGAATAAACATATCGATGTTGGTGTGACTATGTTCTGTGTGTGGTTATTTTTCACCTTGTGTTTGTGCTGGTCATGTGATGATTTTAACGGGGATGTGTTTGTGTGTAAGGGGTTTTTTAGTGGTGTAATGGAATATAAAGTTGAGAGATTTATTGATTATAAAAATTATGACCTTTTTATGTTGTTGGACTGCATCAGGGTTGTGGTTTGGTAGTCGGGCTATAGGTTTCAGTTGTGTAATGTTATTGTTTTGGGTGTACTGGGTGTGGTGTTTTCATATAGAGAGGCTTCCAGGTGTGGTTGGTATGAGGTGTGTTGGGGGGGTTGATTTTGAGAGGAAGGATGGGGTGACATGACTCTAACGAATGATGGAAGGGATATCTAGGAAAGTGGAGTTTGAAGTAGGACTACAACGTAGTTGAGTTTTGATTTTTTTTTGAAAATAGTGCTTTTTATTTGTGGTAGGTCTACTATGGATGGTTTAGGAGGGATAATTTTTAAGATGTATGATGTTACCTTTCATGGTCCTTTCACCCAGAGTTTCCAAAGACTTTATAAAGTTCAATTGGGTTATGATGTTCTTATGGAATGCATTGTTTGGTAGATTCCTAGGTAAGTATGAAATAAATAAATAACTAAATTAATAATTCTGAATTAAAACTATTTAAATGAATTAAAATGGGGTATGTTTCTAGTGGTGGGTTTTAGTTATGTAGTGTTCTATTATCATCTTATAGAAGCGACCATCATTCGTGGTGGTGCATGAATGTAGGGATAGAAAAAATAGAATTTTTGGTGTGGGATGGTTGTTGTTTTGAAAACCCATAGGTTGGGCTGAGTGTTTGCTACCTATATATATATGTAGTTATTATTGATTTATATATACAACTCACCCATTTTGAGCACTATATTCCAGTCACACCAATTGATATAGGGGAGAGTGTACTTTCCCAACATCCTGATGAGAGGATGGGTGGATGGTTATTATATATTCTATGCACCTTATTCATGGAATTGGTATCCCAATACTCTTTAGGTTGGTTGTGGTGTGGTTGTGAGTCCCAGGTGTGTACGACCGAGGTGTGCTTCCCTGTTTCCTTCAGGGTGAGATATGTTGTACCTTCCCAGGTGTCATTGAGAGTAGATTCTGGTTTTGTAGACTAGGTGTTTGTGGGTGGGATGTGATGTGGTTGGGGCCCAGGTATTTTCGTGAAGGAAATGGTATGTGGCCCATATGTGTGCGGACAGGTTGTGATAGTGGGGATTGTGTAAGAGCATGGTTGCATTAGGACGATCACTGTTAGGGTTGAGTAGTTAAGTAGTGGGAAGTGGTTTTGGGTACCCAAATATAGATGTGATTACTATATTAATTTACATTAATTATTTTGTGAGTGTTTCATGGTGAGATTAGGGAGGATAGTATACCTTTTTCGGTGCTTCTGATTTTCTACTGATTTCTCACAGGGGAATTAGTATGCTTCTCTCACTTGGCCTGGGTCACTGGGGGTTTTACCTACTCAGTATACTTGTATTCTCACCCTATGTATATAAATTTTTTTTTCAGGTTTCCATGGAGATTATGTGGACTGTGCTGGACCTTACTAGCTCAGTCGTTGGAGATAGTTGATGTGTCACAAATTAGTTATATTTTGGTACTTAATTTAATGTTTTCTTGGTATTTCTAGAAGTTTTACATTAAACATGCATGTGGGGTAGATTTTGGTTTCTTTATATATATATATATATTGTACATTTGGTTTAGGATGATACCTCTTATCTTATGATCTTTGATACTATAAAATGGGTAATACCTCCCATTATTATGAGATTTCTATACCTTTGGTGTTGGTCAGCACCTCGGGACATATTGCAGGCATGCCTCATGGGTTATTTTGTCTCCTTCATCTTGAGGAATGAGGGCCTCGGCATCTTGGTATCCCTTGCCTAATCTAGAAAATGGTGGGTCATGATAGAATGGTATCATAGATTATGGTTGAGAGGTAGGAAAGAGTTTTGAGTTAGGCATATTGAGAATTTTATGGATTGGTAGGGAATCAATGTTAGGTGATCTTGGTGTGCGACATCGTCTAGGGAAGACCAGTTAGGAAACAATATTTTAGGGCCCCTGTGATTCAATGCAAGGACTTCGAGATTACAGAATGACCCAGTTAGACCACACCATTTATAGGGTAGAGAACCTAGATAAGGTACGTGCATCATGATGACTTGTGTTATTTTTTTGGGTTTTTTTGGAAAACTAAAGAAAAGAATGAGATAAAATGAATCCTAAATAAATTACCCACTACTCAGTCTTACGAGTTCCATGTTTTCCTTTCAGGTATGGCACCCAGTCATTGTTCAAAATTTTCTTGAGTAGTGGAGGCTCAATAGGTTGACCCAATAAACAAACAGAGGGTTGAACAAGTGTGGGAGAATTATTAGTGGAATAAGACTCTTGGCACTTTATAGTGGAATACTCTAAGAAGGTACGGATATAGCGTTTCAGATACAAATACAAAGAGTTGGTTTGAGGAGATGGTGATGACTTTTTGCTTGATCTAGGCTCCAATAAAGTATTGGGTTCTATTGGATGTTAGTTAGATGAGGGGAGATTCATGCCCGGGGTGGATTCTGTACCTAGAAGAGAGAAATGAGGGCGATGTTCTATGTTTCGATTTTGCGATGGAGTTCTGTGTGGAATTACTTTCTTCGACCATGAAGTCTGAAAGCATCATGAACTACTCTTCCCCTAGTAGGGGAGTATGTGATTATAGAATTTTGGGATCAATTTCATGGTTATCTTTCTCTTTTCTCTGGATCTCATTCCTAATGAGGAATATAGAGAGATATGTTTAGAGGAGGCACTCGTTCTTTATCTATAGTATGTAGTTACTCCCTTCACCTTACCGACATAATTAGCAGTTCAGAAGAAGGATAAGGTAGCAGAAAGGATGAAATTGTGAGGAGGTTAGTAGTGGAGCCATGTCTCCCGAGTTATTCAAAGTGGAAGGACGTCAATAGCAAGTCTACGATATCCGAGCCTAACATATTTTTTCCAGTGGGGAGATAACCCAAGATGTTTCATTTCTGACCCTCTGGTCCTCGTCCTTTTCCCACAGGCCTGAGGCTAAGGTTTCTTTCTTTCAGAGGCCATGGTAACCTCTAGGGACTATTACCAACTCGAGCTCTATATAGTGAAGGTGGGAATATATAGTCCGCACCTAAATAGAACCTTCCAATCAGGCCTTTCAAGCAGAAGGGAAATATGCCCCTACCCCACTTAGGGTACATGGTTAAAGAGGTGGCTGACTTGAGGATGGTATTCAAGGACTTCGATTAGGGTTTGGTTTGGAAATTATAATATAGTAAAGTGTTAGAGGAGATGGACATGGTTACATTCATGTTGTAGAGGCAGTAGTTCTTGCAGGTCTTGAGATCATTTGAGGTACGATCAACTGGTTTAGAACTCTTGTTTTCACATTGTTTGATTTACGTGCTTCACACTCCTTTTTTGTGCCCAGTCTATCCCAAGCTATGGGACTAGACATAGAGATACATTCTACACCACTGGTGTTTTGTATGCAATTCAGTGGTTAGAACAACTTTTTTGAAGTTTTCTAGGGATGTAGACTGATGTTGGGGCCACATCAGTCTAGTGGGGATATATTATGCTATAAATGAGACCATAAGGTGTTTTCCTTAGAATAAAGTATTTGTACTATGTTTATGATGACATCGAATGATTCTGGAGAATATTTAAGTTTTCATATGTAGATGGACAACATGTGAATTTCATTGGTGAGTGGAGTTGTCTGATTGGCTGTCGATATGCAGAACATTTTCTTTCTAGGTTGGTTGAGATATCATTAAAATTGGTTGATGCTGGGATAGTGGGGGTTCCCAAAGTTATTGGGGAGTTATTGGAAGTCTTCCCCGAGGAGGTTGTGGCTCTACCCCCTCAACGTGATATTGAGTTTAGGATAAAATTACTACCATATTTTAGTTCGATTTTGATGGATCCTTATAGGATAAATCCCTATATGTTACAAGAGGTAAGGATCTAAATTGAAAATATGATGAATTAGGGCTTTATCCATCCTAGTGTGTCATCATGGGGTGCCTTGTTATTGTTTGTGAAGAAGGATGATGGTGGTCAGAAGATTTGTATAGACTACCAGAGACTGAATCAAGTAATGGTCAAGAACCATTACCCTCTCGTTAGAATAGACGATCTTTTTGAATTGTTGAGGGGAGTGGGTTGGTTATCTAAGATCAATCTGTGGTTGGGGTATCACTAGTTAAGGGTGAAGGAGGGTAACATCTTGAAGACTACTTTCATGTGAAGGTATGAGAAGTTTTAGTTAATTTATATGTTGTTTACTATAATGAATACACCGTGATATTCAGGATTAATTCATCTTCATATTCATCGATGACATTCTAATCTACTCGAAGACATAGGATGAGCATACCGAGCATCTCAGGGCTTTCTTAGGGGTCCTTCAGCACCACAATTTCTACAAAAAACTATCCAAGTTCATGTTTTGGACACGAGAGGTCCACCTTCTTGGACATGTGGTGTCTCAGAATAGTGTAGTAATGAACCCATCAAAGGTCAAATTAGTCATTTCATGGGAAGAACCCAAAAATTTGGCATAGGTTCATTGTTGTCTTAGTCTCACAGGATAGTACTAGAGATTGATACCTGATTTTTGTCAGGTTGTAACTCCGTTGACAGCTCTGACAAAAAAAGACCATGATTTTTTGGGGGCAGAGTACTGCTTAGAAGCATTTAGCTATCTGAAGGGGAAGTTAGTCAGTGCCATAGTTCTCCAGAATCCAGAAGAAGGGGTGACGATCGAGCTGTTCTGTGATGCTTACCATATAGGCTTGTGGTGTGTGTTGATGTAGTAATGAGGAATGATCTCATATGGGTCAAGAAAGTTACATCCCTGTGAATGAAACTATTTCACCCATGATCTGAAACAATCAGTGGTCATGTTCGCAAAAATGTTTTGGTGACATTACCTCATTGGGGAGCACTTTATGGTCTTCATGAATAAAAAAATCTTGAGGTGCATCATTTCATAGAGATACCCAAAATTGTGGTAGTGGATGTGGATGGAGTTTCTAGAATATTACAACTTTAAGATCTCTTACACCTCATTAATGGAGAATGTTGGGGCTAATTATTTGAGCATGAAGTCGCATAATGAAGTGTTTCAAAAATATATATATTCTTGGAGGGCGATGCAGTGGTTGTATTCCTTGAAAATAGATGTATTAATGGATGGAAACATATGATGGCTATTTTAAATGATAGTATAGTCATCTCTAAGGAAGAATGTGGAGGAGTCCTAGTGGTGAGACTCATAGGTTGAGGTGATGTGTGATCACATTGACTAAGGTGATTCCCCATAGGGATTGTCGGGGGATGTTCAGAATCAAATTCTATTCTATGATAATCTATTTTTCCTAGTGGATATAGATGAGGGAGTTCTCTGTGAGCCTCATAGATCACCCCTTGTGGTATAAACATGAGTTTATAAGATGTATCAGGGCTTGAGGGAACAATTATAGTGGCACGAGATGAAGTGCGAAGTGGTGGAGTTTGTGGAAACGTTTCTAGTGTGCTATTAGGTGAAGGATGACCCTAGTGTTCCCGATGAATTGTTTAAGATGTTGGATATCCATTATTGAAAGTGTTATAGAATCTCAATGGAATTTTTCATTCCCCTATATATCTGTTATTTTTATTTTATTATTTTCGTTTGTTTTAATTTTTTTTGAGGTTCGGGTTGAATTAGGAACATGACTTTTGAGTTTTGTCAAAAAAATGCGCATTTTTGAGTTGACATCACTGAGCGCCTGGGCGGAGCACGTTTTGGAGACCCCATGTGGCTTCACCCATGGAACAACATTGTCCACCGGTATTCAAAAAAGAAATTAAAATGAATAAATTTTGTATTTTACTGCGGTTATGAATAATAATTTTAATTAATATTATGGTTGTACTTAAGATTATTATTATTATTATTATTATTAGTATTATTATGATTAATATTATGATTATTATAATGATTACTATGATGATGATGATGTTGATGATGATGATGATGAAGATGATGATGATGATTATTATTATTATTATGATGATGATGATGATTATTATTATGATTATGATGATTATTATAACTATAATTATAATTATAATTATTTACTATTACTTTTTTTTCATTATTCCTCTTTCATCTTCTCTTCATTTTTCTATTTAACTGTTCCACACGGCTTTCCCCTGTGCGGTGAACCAACTGCTGCTGCCTCCCCCCTTTTCTTTTTCTCTTATCCCCCTTTGCGGCCCTTCTTCTCACTCAACACACGCCATAGCTCATCTAGTTTTCCCCTCCGCACCCCAGCAACATACCGGGCAACCTCCTGCACCACGTCCCAGCCATATTTGACCTCTTGAACCTACATCGCCCAGCACCTGTAGCCCATGACTTCATCCCCGACCGACCCACCTCCAACCACCTATCTTGCCCCTTCGTGCCCGCTTGGGACCCCACACACCCCTGCCGTGATCTGTTGCCCAGATGACCCTACCGGCCAGCCTTTGCCTCACCCAGCAGCCCGATGTCACGTCGGCTATAACGACCCATACTTTACATACATTTTTAATACTTCAAAAATTGAAGCACACTTATTACAACATATGATAAAACCACAAAGGACCGTATAGGTATAGTGTCTTTAGAAACTGGGAAACATAAACAACTAGTTCATAAATCTTCTACAGTGTCTCCCATTTATTTCATCATATCTAGGGTCCCTTTTAGCATATTCTACTTAATATCCATCTTCCTGACCTGGGGAAAAGAAAACATAAAAGGGTGATCTCAAATGCTCAGCAAGGGCAAATAAAGGAAATAAAAATCATATCATATCTTTTTGAAAATCAAAACCTGCAAAAGAGATCATAATATCTTAACATGGAATAAATCATAGAAGTGAAAATGAGATCCCCATAATCATAACATAAAACTTGAAACTTTGTGGCATGCACACATAATCATGGAAAATCATTTCTTGTTAGTCATGACTCATTTCCAAGACTATCTTAGTGGACAAAGTCCCTTTCTGAACCGAGTTCACTCCTCATTTCAGTCCTGTTTCACTGAACCGAAATAACCTTCCGTTCCAGCCATGTCTATCTCATGAGATATAAATCTTTACCCAATGCATTGGAGGGAGATATAGGTCCCACCCATCTTATAATGAATCCTTTCTTATGTGTGCCACATAATCATAAACCATACATCATAGCGTATCCCATGTAATAAAAATGGGATTCTTAAACAACATGACATCATAAAACAATTCATATAAGATAAAGGAATTCATAAAAATGTTTCCATCACAACATAATCAAATCCATGTAATAATAGGGATAAAAACAGAACCCTTTATTATCTTAGATGGAAAATAATTTTGATAAAACACTTGAACTCCATTCTTGAGGAAAATATCCTTTCGTCTTCAAATTTTTTTTTCCTTTCATAACATGTCATACAACATTAAAATAAAAGAAGTTGATTAAAAATAAACATGAAAACTTGTAATGGAAGATTCTTGGAAATAATGTTTTAAAAATCCATCCATGCCATATAAGTTAAAAAAAAACATTCTTCGTACTTTTGTCGGAAAAGTCAAAAAGTACCTCGTACGACAAAAGATTCCTTTCATACATATTACTAAAAACTCACCGAAGGGTAAAAATTGATTTAAACAATTGTAGGTGGATGGAAATAATATTACATTTTGATGAAACATGGATGTGGATGATAAAATACACCCCAGAAAATACTTACGAATAAACAATCTCGGATAAAATGAGATTGTGATATTTCCCTTACCTTAGGTCCGATTTGCTTTGTTCATGTCCGAAGCTCCTGTATAATGGTTTAAATAATGTTATTGACTTATTCCAGAATCATACATATTGATATGATATCATATATGGTCATATTATTAGCTTCTTGTTAGTAGTATTTCATTGTTACTTGTTACTCGGGTCTTTATAACTTTTTGTTCTTATGCGTGTTTTGTCGAATAAATTCTTATTATTATCTTTAGGTTATAGATAATTCATTTCCAGAATGGTATTAGTGTAGTATATACCATATTCATTCATTCAATTCATTTATATAATCATTATGAAATGAAGATCATGTAGAACGAGTCGCATCACATCGTGGAGACGGTATTCCGTACGTACGCACAAGTGATGATATCGTTCCTATGATCGTGGAATTGTATTGGAGTATATATATATTATTTCAGTGTCAATATTACTTCATAATAATCATATATAGTTACTCATTACACCATTATACCCATCCTTGTAATGTGATGGTGGAAAATAGATTACACCACGGCATGGAGAAGGTATTCCGTACGTACGCACGCGCGGTGATTTCATTTTTCCGTAGGATGGATAGAAGGTGAATTAGGGTTGTTTCATATTTATAATAACATATCAGTATGTAAGTAATACGGATGTCATTACTTTATCATGAAACAACTAAAGAAGAAGAAGTTGAAGAAGAAAGAAATTGAAAAGATCGGTAATGGATATTACCTCTTCTTTGGAACGCCTCTTTGAATCCTCCACTTAAGGAACTAAGATTGGTCTTTGGAGAAGACCAGAACCTCTAGGATTATTCTAGGGAAGTGGAGAGGAGAAATGTCAGGGATTGGCTGAGCTTGAGTGCTCAATTTGGTGTGAGGAGGAGGGGGAGGAGGTGCCCTTTTATAAGGGAGGAGAGGGGCACCTTAGGAATATCTCAAAATATTATTTTATATTAAAGTCAAAATCGGTTTATAATGGTTCCAAAGGGTCTTATTTCGAAGCTAAAGTGGGGATGGGTCGAAATCCTATCAACCAATTGGATTTAGACAAGTTTAGGGTATTATTTTAACCTTATCAATTAGATTTAACTCTAAGTTAATTAATTTAACTTTTACCGTGACTTTTTGTTTTCTTTCACTATATGGTTAATAAACTTAATATAACATGCCAAACGAACCCCAAATTGTTTATTATTAATATATATATCCTTATCTAAGTCATTTGGCCGAACCTTAGATTTTTAGGAATAAAATTACAATTAGTAATATAATATTTGATTTAAAAACTATTTTGTGTCAATTTTGACACTATTTGATATATGATTTTTGTGAAAGTCATAACAGAATTATATGTTCGAACCAAGTTGATTAAATCAACACTAATATATCATAGTGACCTAGAAAATTAGTGGAATTCATAAAAAGTTTCAAATTACATTTATTTTGGTGTTTATAACATCAATTATTTCAATATTTCATTAATAAGATAATTACTGCATCATCTTTGTGTCATAAATAAATTAAATTATTTGATGTCTAAAAATTACAAATAAAATACCATCATGTAGGAAATATTTTTAGCTTTCTAATGAATATTTACAATCGAATTTACCTTATGTATAACCCCATATTAAAAATGATTTACTTATTAAACTTTGATTTTAACTATTTTAACCCTTCTTTAAATAAATTAATAATAAATGTCCTAATCTAATCCAAGTGGGCCTAAATGGTCATATTTTATTCCTAAGTTTGTTTTTGTTCGAATTACACTTGTCCAATAGAATTAGGACATGTGTTAGGGTAATATTAATGTCATATTTACCCTTAGTTACCCTATTTACTATTAACCGCGGTAAAAAAAAGTAAAAAGTTACTATTCACCAAAAAATTATTTTCATCTCATTGAACCACATTTTAGTCCTTGATATTAACCGTGTCTCTCGGATTTTCGAAATTCCATTCACAGAAGCGGTAAAATTATGTTTTATGCAAAATTCAGTTTTTTAACCTACCACTTAGTGGTTTCACTATTCATCAAAAATTGAAAGTTTTCAGAAAAATACCAAAATTTCACCCTAGGCTAATTTCGATATTCTGAGTCCAAAAATGAAGTCCATTTTGAAAAATAAAATTTATAAAATTTTAAAAAGTGGTTATTACTATTCATAACGGCTAGTTTTAATAGCATATTGTTGTTTAGTGAAACTCGGTATTGCGTACGACGCATGCTATCGAGGAAGGTCGCGATTGCGTGTAAAGCAAGCCAAGAAAGTGTTGTGTAGAAAAAGATTCCTTTGATGATTTATATAACATAAAAGTCTCGGGTGTTACATTCTACCCCCCTTAAAAAGAATTTCGCCCTCGAAATTCGTCACTTTGTAACAAACAGATGAGGATACTTCTCCTTCATCATATCCTCAAGCTCCCATGTAGCTTCTTCAAGTTGGTGGTTCCTCCATAAAACTTTCACCAAGCGAGTGGTCTTGTTTCGTAGGACTTTTTCACTACGATCCAGAATCTCTATCGGCTGTTCTTCATAAGAAAGATCTTGCCCCAGCGGTACAACTTCTGAGCTAAGTACATGTGAAGGATCTGGTATGTACTTTCTCAGGAGAGATACATGGAACACATCGTGAACTTGAGAGAGATTCGGTGAAAGCGCCAATCGGTAAGCTACCTTCCCAACACGATCCAGTATTTCGAAAGGACCGATATATCTATGGCTCAACTTCCCCTTCTTTCCAAATCTCATAACCCTCTTCCAGGGAGATATTCGTAAGAACACTTTATCACCCACTTCAAACTCTAGGTCTTTTCTTCGGTTGTCGGCATAACTTTTCTGTCGACTCTGAGCTGCTCTTATGTGTTGTTGAATAGATCTGACTTTTTCTGCCATTTCATCAACGAGATCAGGTCCTAACAGCTTTCTTTCCCCAACTTCATCCCAGCAAGTTGGAGTCCTGCATTTCTTTCCATAGAGAGCTTCATAAGGAGCCATCTGAATACTGGAGTGAAAGCTATTATTATAAGAAAATTCTACCAAAGGTAGGTGTTGATCCCAACCTCCTTTGAAATCCATAGAGCAAGCTCTCAACATATCTTCTAGGGTTTGAATTGTTCTCTCAGACTGACCGTCTGTCTGGGGATGATAAGCAGTGCTGAAACTCAACTATGTATCCAGAGTATGCTGAAGACTTCGCCAGAACTTCGAGGTAAATCTCAGATCCCGATCAGATATAATAGAAAGTGGTACTCCATGCAATCTTACCACTTCCTTTACATATATCCTGGAAAGCTGATCTAGAGAGAAATCCTCTCTAATAGCAATGAAGTGTGTAGACTTTGTAAGACGATCAACTATGACCCAGATAGCATTATTGCCTTTGGATGTTTTAGGAAGTCCTGTGAAAAAGTCCATAGTGATGTTTTCCCATTTCCATTCGGGTATGGGTAATGGTTGTAACATCCCCTTAGACTTCTGTCTCTCAGCTTTAACTTGTTGACAAACCAAGCATCGAGAGACATATTCAGCAACATCTCTTTTCATGCCATACCACCAGAAGTAATCTTTCAGGTCCCTATACATCTTCGTGCTTCCAGGATGAATAAAGAATGAAGAACTATGAGCCTCATCCAGCAGCTCCTTCTTTAATTCGGGGATGGGAGGAACACAAACCCGATTCCTGAACTTTATTATCCCATCACAATCAAGGTTGAATTCAGGAACATTTCTCACCTTCTTTTGTAACTCGACATCTTCTTTCTATGCCTCTTTAATCTTCACATGTATAGATGGTTGAACATTCATTTGAGAAAGATAAGATTTTTCCCCTTGCAGTATAATTCTAAGATCCATCCTTTGTAAATCCATAAATATTGGATCTTTTGTGATCCTCATCATGGATAAACTAGCATGGTCTTGTCGACTTAATGCATCTGCCACCTTGTTTGCTTTCCCAGGGTGATAATGGATTGAGTAGTCATAATCCTTAATCAGCTCCAACCATCTTCTTTGACGCATATTCAACTCCATTTGTGTAAAAATATACTTTAAGCTTTTATGATCAGTATAAATATCACACCTTTCACCATAAAGGTAATGCCTCCAAATCTTTAATGCAAAGATTACCGCAGCCAACTCCAAATCATGTGTTGTGTAATTTTGCTCATGGATTTTCAACTGTCGTGAGGCATAAGCTATCACCATATCATTTTTCATAAGAACACACCCCAATCCCTTCTTGGATGCATCACTGTAGATCACAAACCTTTCTCCACTACAAGGCAGTGTGAGCACAGGTGCACTGGATAACCTTCTTTTCAACTCCTTGAAATTCTCTTCACATTCCTCTGTCCAGACAAACTTAACTCCTTTCCGAGTCAACTTGTTCAGTGGATTAGATAATCGTGAAAAATCTTTTACAAAACGTCGATAATATCCAGCCAAACCAAGAAAACTTCGGATCTCAGTTACTGTGGTTGGTCTCGACCATCTTTCGATAACCTCTGTTTTTGATGGATCCACAGATATCCCCTCTTTTGAGATTATGTGACCCAAAAATGAAACTTTTTGAAGCCAAAATTCACACTTGGTAAATTTGGCATAAAGCTTCTCCTTTCTCAGGGTATTCAATATAATTCTCAAGTGATCTTCATGCTCTTCCTTTCTCTTTGAATAGACAAGAATATCGTCAATAAAGACTACCACAAATTGATCAAGATAGTCTCTAAAGACTCTATTCATTAGATCCATGAAGATAGAAGGGGCATTAGTAAGACCAAATGGCATCACTATAAATTCATAGTGTCCATACCTTGTACGGAAATCCGTCTTTGGTATATCCTCCCTTTTGACCCTTAATTGATGATACCCTGAACGAAGATCAATCTTGGAAAAGTATTGAGCTCCGCGTAGTTGGTCAAATAAGTCATCAATGCGTGGGAGATGATATTTGTTCTTGATAGTGATCTTGTTAAGTTCTCGATAATCAATGCAGAGTCTCATTGATCCATCTTTCTTCTTAACAAATAGAACAGGTGCTACCCAAGGTGACGCACTAGGGCGTATGAATCCCTTATCAAGATTCTCTTGGAGTTGCTTCTTCAATTCCTGCAACTCAATTGGGGCCATTCTATAAGGTGTCTTTGAAATAGGCAAAGCACCCGGTACGAGTTCTATTGAAAACTCAACTTCACGATTTGGTGGAAGACCCGACAATTCCTCCGAAAAGACATCATCAAACTCCCGTACGATAGGCATATTCTTAATCGTGAGTTTCTCACCAACCATTTGAGATAAATAACCTTCATTTAGTGGAATCAATACCCATAAGAAGGAAGAAATTTCCACTGGAAGGTTATGTTCATCCTTGCATTGATATACGATCGTAGATTGATCTGGAATATGAAATGTGACTTCCCTTCTTTGGCAATTGATATGAGCTCCATGTAGAGAAATCCAATCCATGCCAAGAATCACATCAAATTCCACTAAAGGAAGGATCACAAGATTTGCAGGAAGCACTTTCCCACAAACTTCGATCAGAGAAGAATTATAAACTTCTGATGCGACTGTTGTGCCATTAGGTGTTGTCACAGCTAACTCAACATCTAATTGTTGAGGTAATACGGTGATACCCTTAGAAAATTCTTTAGAAATAAAAGAGTGGGTGGATCCAGAATCAAATAAAACATTTGCTACTTTAGAGTGGATGGTAAGTGTACTTTTCACCACATCGTTATCGTACTCCACATCGCTGATAGAAATTGCATGTGACATTCCTTTGTCTTTAGCCTTAAGAGTTTGTTGACGTCGACCATCATCATCAACCCTTGGATTTGGGCATTGATTGGCATAATGCCCCATCTCCTTGCACTTGAAACATTGATGTGTAGTAGGTTCATTCTGTGTATCCCTTCCTTTGTTTGCATGATTGGACATCTTCTTCCCATTATCACGGCATTCAAATGCCCGATGACCTTCTTTTCCACATTTAAAACATTTACTTGTCCCTTTAAGACAACTACCTCCATGTTTCTTTCCACACTTTGAGCATAAGGGAAAGTTCATCTTCTTTTCAGTGTGCTCTTTAGAGTTTCCTTTGAATTCCATCTTCCTCTTCTTATCAAACCCATGTGTCTGATGGGTTACTCCAATCTCCATCTCGACTTTGAGAGCACATCGAACGATTTCCTCGTAGCTATTGAAGTCCCTTATGGCTAACGCCCTTCGAAGACTTGGTTTTAAGCCACTAAAGTATCGATCGATCTTACTCTCAGGTTGGATAATAATACCAGAAGCGTACCTTGCAAGTCTTGTAAAATTTGCTTCAGAGGTACCAACAGATTCATCATCCCTTTGCTTCAGTTCAAGAATCTCTTTCTCCATCTTTGTCCGGAGAATACGAGGGAAATACGTATTGAAAAATAAGTTCTTGAACTCGTCCCATTCCATAGTCTCAATTTCATCCCTTTGCCTCGTATTCTTAACAAGATTCCACCATTGATCAGCATCTCCTTCCAAACGATACACTGCTAGGATGATTTTATCATGTTCAGAACATTGAAGAACTGAAAATATCTTTTCAGTAGTACTAATCCATTGTTCAGCAACTAATGGATCAGTAGACCCGCTGAAAGAAGGTGGACGCTGCCTCATGAAGGATTCAATAGAATGTTGCTCCCTCCTTTGCTCGTTTGGAAATCCTGCATGATTCATAGCTTGAAAAAGTTGTGTGAGCATGGCTACAAGATTTTTCATTCCAGCTCCCATATCGTTTGGTTGCTCAGGGGGACAATCATTGCATTTCCCATCGCATTCCGCATTAACACGGTTCCTTCGGGTTCCAGCCATTGACTAAAACCCAGAAGAATAGTGTGAGCAACACTAATTATAATAGGAAACCACATAATTCAAGAATAAAATTTTCATGCTTAAGGTCTTATCCTAGGTTATTCATGGCCATTTCTAAGATTGTGTTCTATGCTTAGACTTATCCTTAGGGTTCTTACTAAGGCTTTCACATCCTAGTTTCCAAAGGTTAACTATACCTTTCCTCTGATACCAACTATAACGACCCATACTTTACATACATTTTTAATACTTCAAAAATTGAAGCACACTTATTACAACATATGATAAAACCACAAAGGACCGTATAGGTATAGTGTCTTTAGAAACTGGGAAACATAAACAACTGGTTCATAAATCTTCTACAGTGTCTCCCATTTATTTCATCATATCTAGGGTCCCTTTTAGCATATTCTACTTAATATCCATCTTCCTGACCTGGGGAAAAGAAAACATAAAAGGGTGAGCTCAAATGCTCAGCAAGGGCAAATAAAGGAAATAAAAATCATATCATATCTTTTTGAAAATCAAAACCTGCAAAAGAGATCATAATATATTAACATGGAATAAATCATAGAAGTGAAAATGAGATCCCCATAATCATAACATAAAACTTGAAACTTTGTGGCATGCACACATAATCATGGAAAATCATTTCTTGTTAGTCATGACTCATTGCCAAGACTATCTTAGTGGACAAAGTCCCTTTCTGAACCGAGTTCACTCCTCGTTTCAGTCCTGTTTCACTGAACCGAAATAACCTTCCATTCCAGCCATGTCTATCTCATGAGATATAAATCTTTACCCAATGCATTGGAGGGAGATATAGGTCCCACCCATCTTATAATGAATCCTTTCTTATGTGTGCCACATAATCATAAACCATACATCATAGCGTAACCCATGTAATAAAAATGGGATTCTTAAACAACATGACATCATAAAACAATTCATATAAGATAAAGGAATTCATAAAAATGTTTCCATCACAACATAATCAAATCCATGTAATAATAGGGATAAAAACAGAACCCTTTATTATCTTAGATGGAAAATAATTTTGATAAAACACTTGAACTCCATTCTTGAGGAAAATATCCTTTCGTGTTCAAATTTTTTTTTCCTTTCATAACATGTAATACAACATTAAAATAAAAGAAGTTGATTAAAAATAAACATGAAAACTTGTAAAGGAAGCTTCTTGGAAATAATGTTTTAAAAATCCATCCATGCCATATAAGTTAAAAAAAACATTCTTCGTACTTTTGTCGGAAAAGTCAAAAAGTACCTCGTACGACAAAAGATTCCTTTCATACATATTACTAAAAACTCACCGAAGGGTAAAAATTGATTTAAACAATTGTAGGTGGATGGAAATAATATTACATTTTGATGAAACATGGATGTGGATGATAAAATACACCCCAGAAAATACTTACGAATAAACAATCTCGGATAAAAATGAGATTGTGATATTTCCCTTACCTTAGGTCCGATTTGCTTTGTTCGTGTCCGAAGCTCCAGTATAATGGTTTAAATAATGTTATTGACTTATTCCAGAATCATACATATTGATATGATATCATATATGGTCATATTATTAGCTTCTTGTTAGTAATATTTCATTGTTACTTGTTACTCGGGTCTTTATAACTTTTTGTTCTTATGCGTGTTTTGTCGAATAAATTCTTATTCTTCTCTTTAGGTTATAGATAATTCATTTCCAGAATGGAATTAGTGTAGTATATACCATATTCATTCATTCAATTCATTTATATAATCATTATGAAATGAAGATCATGTAGAACGAGTCGCATCACATCGTGGAGACGGTATTCCGTACGTACGCACAAGTGATGATATCGTTCCTATGATCGTGGAATTGTATTGGAGTATATATATATTATTTCAGTATCAATATTACTTCATAATAATCATATATAGTTACTCATTACACCATTATACCCATCCTTGTAAGGTGATGGTGGAAAATAGATTACACCACGGCGTGGAGACGGTATTCCGTACGTACGCACGCACGGTGATTTCATTTTTCCGTAGGATGGATAGAAGGTGAATTAGGGTTGTTTCATATTTATAATAACATATCAGTATGTAAGTAATACTTATGTCATTACTTTATCATGAAACAACTAAAGATGAAGAAGTTGAAGAAGAAAGAAATTGAAAAGATCGGTAATGGATATTACCTCTTCTTTGGAACGCCTCTTTGAATC
Organism: Viscum album; assembly: GCA_963277665.1. Taxonomy (NCBI): domain Eukaryota; kingdom Viridiplantae; phylum Streptophyta; class Magnoliopsida; order Santalales; family Viscaceae; genus Viscum; species Viscum album. Next base: position 442,469,094 of record OY728158.1, read on the forward strand.
CTCCACTTAAGGAACTAAGATTGGTCTTTGGAGAAGACCAGAACCTCTAGGATTATTCTAGGGAAGTGGAGAGGAGAAAATGGCAGGGGTTGGCCGAGCTTTAGTGCTCAATTTGGTGTGAGGAGGAGGGGGAGGAGGTGCCCTTTTATAAGGGAGGAGAGGGGCACCTTAGGAATATCTCAAAATATTATTTTATATTAAAGTCAAAATCGGTTTATAATGGTTCCAAAGGGTCTTATTTCGAAGCTAAAGTGGGGATGGGTCGAAATCCTATCAACCAATAGGATTTATACAAGTTTAGGGTAATATTTTAACCTTATCAATTAGATTTATCTCTAAGTTAATTAATTTAACTTTTACCGTGTCTTTTTGTTTTCTTTCACTATATGGTTAATACACTTACTATAACATGCCAAAAGAACCCCAAATTGTTTATTATTAATATATATATCCTTATCTAAGTCATTTGGCCGAACCTTAGATTTTTAGGAATAAAATAACAATTAGTAATATAACATTTTATTTAAAAACTATTTTGTGTCAATTTTGACACTATTTGATATATGATTTTTGTGAAAGTCATAACAGAATTATATGTTCGAACCAAGTTGATTAAATCAACACTAATATATCATAGTAACCTAGAAAATTAGTGGAATTCATAAAAAGTTTCAAATTACATTTATTTTGATGTTTATAACATCAATTATCTCAATATTTCATTAATAAGATAATTACTGCATCATCTTTGTGTCATAAATAAATTAAATTATTTGATGTCTAAAAATTACAAATAAAATACCATCATGTAGGAAATATTTTTATCTTTCTAATGAATATTTACAATCGAATTTACCTTATGTATAACCCCATATTAAAAATGATTTACTTATTAAACTTTGATTTTAACTATTTTAACCCTTCTTTAAATAAATTAATAATAAATGTCCTAATCTAATCCAAGTGGGCCTAAATGGTCATATTTTATTCCTAAGTTTGTTTTTGGTCGAATTAAACTTGTCCAATAGAATTAGGACATGTGTTATGGTAATATTAATATCATATTTACCCTTAGTTACCCTATTTACTATTAACCGCGGTAAAAAGAAGTAAAAAGTTACTATTCACCAAAAAATTATTTTCGTCTCATTGAACCACATTTTAGTCCTTGATATTAACCGTGTCTCTCGGATTTTCGAAATTCCATTCACAGAAGCGGTAAAATTATGTTTTATGCAAAATTCAGTTTTTTAACCTACCACTTAGTGACCACTTAGTGGTTTCACTATTCATCAAAAATTGAAAGTTTTCAGAAAAATACCAAAATTTCACCATAAGCTAATTTCGATATTCTGAGTCCAAAAATGAAGTCCATTTTGAAAAATAAAATTTATAAAATTTCAAAAAGTGGTTATTACTATTCATAACGGCTAGTTTTAATAGCATATTGTTGTTTAGTGAAACTCGGTATTGCGTACGACGCAAGCTATCGAGGAAGGTTGCGATTGCGTGTAAAGCAAGCCGAGCAAGTGTTGTGTAGAAAAAGATTCCTTTGATGATTTATATAACATAAAAGTCTCGAGTGTTACATCGGCTCGCCCTCATTCCACCCTGCCTCTCTACCACTCCAACTGTTGAACCTTCTGTGCAGTAGTGAGACCCTCCTACAGACCACACACCCTTCCCGGTTGTGCCCCCATAGTGGTGACCTTTCCGGCGCCCTATAACTCCATGTCGTTATTCTGAGGTAGAATGACCAGCATGTAGTCTCCTGTTCCATCTTCATTCTCATGGCCAGCCGCGCGCGCATTCCATTTTCTCAACTAGGCGTGCAAAAAATACCCGCCTCCATAGGTGAGCGGTTTGGTTTCTCGTCATTTCGACTACACCAGGGTCGAGGTGCGTTTTATGCTTTTTATTCATTCAGATTTTTTAGTTAGCAATTCTGTGTTTTTAGATTCTTTGCATTGTTGCAGCGCATTGGTGAGGTTTTTCATGATATTTCCATGAACAATAGGTTGAACGTACTTGTTCATGAGTGTGAGATGTGTCGTGGCGTCCTAACTGAGCAGCATGTCATGGTAGGTCCCCAATTGAACTTGCCTTTAAATTCATAATTTATTAGTTTCTTGATATTTTATTAAATTTAATAAATAGGAAATAATATAAGATAATTAATTTGTCAATGATTATTTGTTATAAAAGAGTTTTTTATTTTATACACGACACTTGTAGTATTTTCTTGATGAATGGACACTCAATAGTGCAAGAATGTCCATTTGGACTTTAAACATAATTCACAGAATTTCAAATGTTGTGCTGGTTTATTGATAAAGGATTTATTTTTAAGCGTGAAGGAGTGTTTTGGTTCTCTTGAGAAATGATGATTTTATTTAAAATTGGTGACGTCCCTTTTGACACATTAATAAAATAAATTATTTTGGAAAACTCTCTTTGGGGTGACTGAGGGGTGATCTTTGGTGTACGTTGAATATATGAGTTTTGTGTGATGTTTTTGCTACTTGATGACTTTGTTGGCTCACACCTTTCCTTTTTATTATACGTGTTGACATGGGAACCTAACATAGTAAGTGAATCTTCTATGAAAGATTACTGCACTAGTTTAGATTAGGCACTGGCCAGTGGCTCATAACAGAGAGGTACTCCGTTATTAGTGTTATGGAATTGGGCTGCTCGGTTATGGTATGTAGGGAAACACTGGCCATTTGGGTGGTATAACTTCATTGAGTAGGGAATTCCTTCAGGATGAGTCACATGTATAGTACGTTCTAGATTGTTCACAAGCCCCTAGGTTGGACCGATGATTTCCTTAGTGTTTATTCATTTGTGGAAGACGATTGAGAGGTCTAGTTTAGTTGCTATCCCTTGTGTGCCACTTCTTTTCCATTTCCCATACTGTGTGTTGTGTGATGTGTGTGGTTTTTATTTTTGACTAACAAAAAAAATATGGATTTCTAAATTGTTCACAAATAATGTTTTAAAATGCAATGTACATGTTCTTTTCAAACATTAAACTTGTTTTTAAAGTAAAAAAGGGAAATGGACTATTAATTGTTTTAGAAATGAATGTGTGTGTGTGGAAACCCATATTTTATATAATTTAGTTCAAAACTGGAATTAGTATATTATTTATTTAAAGGTAGTGCATTTGGAATAGTTTTTTGGGAAGGCCTACAGAGTTTTAATACTCACTCCTATAGTGTTTTCTTGTTTTTAGTTTTGTTTCAGGTTTCACTTGAGATTGCTCTCCATGGATGTGAATTGGTTGTGGACTGGTGAGAGACACTTAGAGCAATGATGAGTTTTGGTTGTGGTCAGGTTTGTTGGTTGTTGTTGACCGTTATTTCATTTCGTGTTGTTTATTTACTTTTTGTTATTCTACTTTTTCCACTGATTTATTTATTTTCTCTCAGAGAAATTGTTCCCATTTTTCCCTTATTGATGCCCTGGCACTTTCTTCCATCTCGGGAGGATCAAGAATGCCTCTCGGGCCATGTTGTGGACCGGCTTGGGTGATCATTTTAGGGTTGACCTGGGTTGGTTCGTGACAAAATGGTATCAGAGGAGGTTGGTCCCTGAGTGGACCTTATTTTTAAGAGCGCCCGTTGTTATTTGGGGTTGTCACGGTAAAATTAGTAGTATTTTCGGGACTCTAGGAATACATATGAGAAGGACGTCATGAAACCTTGCTCGTTCTGAACCTCAGGTTACCATGTGATTTTTGGGTTGTCGATGTCTTATGATTCTTATGGGTTTTTTGGTATTGGGAAATGAAACGAGAGTCAGGAAAGTGACCTTCGTGAGCTCGAATGGTCTGGAAAGCCATGTGGAGCTGAGGACATTACCCTAGAATGCTCTCAGTGACAATAGTGTGACTGGTGTATGGCCGCCAACCATATGGCCAAGTCACCCATCATCACTAGTTTCCCTCGAGTGAATCATTTGGGTTTTCCTTCTTCTGAAAATAGTTGGGAAACATGTTATTTTGTTATTTGAAATGGTAATGACCATTTTTGACCAATATTATTTTTTTCGTGTTCCCTAGTGTTTTCCCCCATGAAGGTTCGATGGATTCCCAAGGTTCAGCTTTGGGTGGTACATCCTTAGCAAATCCTCCAGTTGATCAGTACATGGAATACATCCTTGAGTTTCAGAAGAATATCCCTCCCCTCTTTTATGGGAAAGTAGATCCTCTTGAGGCAGAGGAGTGAGAGTGGAATATTGAGCGGAAATTCTGTTCTCTCATGCCCCCTGAGACATTGAAGGTGAATTTGGCTACCTTTATGCTTGATCCTCCAACCAGGAAGTGGTGGAAGTCTGTGTCTTGAATCAAGCCTTGAGAAGATCTCACATGGGAGTTCTTCAAGTCGTCATTCATCCAAAAATAATTCTCTAAGACTAAAAAGGTTAGGAAGAGGATGGAGTGGTGTGGTCTTCAATAAGGTGTTGGATCGGTGTTACAATTATTTATTTGTTTCTTGTACATGTCTCTATATAAACTAGGGTATTTTAGAAATTTCCCCATAAAAGCTCTACATTTTGAGCTTGGACTTCATCCTGAGATGCAATAGAAGGTGGAAGAGTTAAACGTAATCAGCTTCCCCGATGTGGTGAAAAAAACTTTCCTCAATGAAGGTGAGTCAGTAGGAGGACTTGAGGTGGAAAATCCTCCTCCATCTTTGGGAATAATTGAAGAGGATAACAATACGAATAATGGGAAGTGTCCTGATGCTGGTGGAACTGGTTGAGGAATCAAGAGGCCTTTAAACATTTAGTCATCTTCCGCCCAGTGTAATGCCTTGATCTATCACCAATGCTGTATACAGGGGCACAAGAGGCTGATGTGCCCAAATGATGTGAAACAATAAGAACTTTTTTATAATGCCTAGAAACTTTAAAATGAAATTTATTAGAATTTCTTCCTGTAAATCTGCTCATGAAATTTAGGATACATTTCCTATTTCACATGAAGGAATATATAGTTTATAATAAATGAGACTTAATATTTACATTACTAAATATAAAAACTTTAAAATGAAAATTCATGAGCCTATTTATAACATGTATCTTAGGTTCAATGAAATTATCAACACAATGATTTCTCTTGGAAGAGAAGTCACACCCATGGAACAGATCATGAGAATTCTCAGATGTGTACCTGACAGATGGAGAGGAACCTCTGTCTCTATTAGAGAATCATGTGAAATCAACAAGATTCCTATAAAAGAACCCTTTGGGAAATAGATGATGTATGAAGAGGATATGTAAGTCAACAAGGGAGAGGAGGATTAACCAAAAAGAATATATGTGGCATTAAAGACCACCACCTCTAAAAAAAGACAAAGGGAAATTGGAATCTTTTGTAAAGTGTTCCAGTATTGAACAATCATCACCTGACAGTGATGAGGAGATAAATCAATTAACCAGAAGATTCAAAAGATTTTATAACAATAAGAACGTTTTTAGAAAGCCTAACTTCACAGGAAAATATGATCAAAAAGTGTGTTTGAAGAATGATTGGAAAATAAGTGACAAACTGATGAGACTGTCTTCTATTAAGGTAAGATCAAAGTACATATCAAGGAAGATTGTCCAAAGATCAAGTAAAAAAAGAAATATGAGGACAAAGAAAGAAAGTATAAAAATGAAATAAAATATACCTCGAGTGATTATTAGGATAGTTCAAGTGACTCATAAACATCACATAATGAACATAATAACAAATCCAATATGTGTTTTATAACAAACACATCTCATGTAACACTGGACTCTTCTGTACGTAATTCCTAATATTCTAGAAATGAGAGTGACTTAGAAAATATGTCTAATGAATAAGTGTATGAATTCTATAATATGCTTGAAGAGTCATAAAATGAACTAAAAGATAAATATAAATCATTGAAGAAACAAAATGCTCTTACTGTAACTATTAAATATGAACTCACAATTGAAAAGAAGAAAAATTCTCAACTACTCAAGGAGAATAATTAATTAAAAATTTCTAATGAGGAATTGAAGAAAGATATAGAAACATTTACCAATAGAAAGACTACTATAACTAAGACTATAGGAAGACAAATTTCGCCTAAATATACTATAGGCATTGACTACCAACCTGAAAAAATAAATTTTGGAAGAACATAATTTGTTTCTAAATCTTGGGCAAAAACTTTACTCCCAGTTCTAGAAACAAATCAATAAGGTCAGGTTATGATACACTCTCCACTATTTCATGTTTTTTTGGTCCAAATAGAGTTTAATTTTCAAATAATTTACATAATTCTTATAGGAAACCTATGAGGTAGAAATGGGGGTTTAAAGCACTTATCACTAATGTTACTGGACCCAAACAAGTATGTGTACGAAAATTTGTTTTCGCTTGATCATTTTGTAGGAAATCTTCTAAAAGAGTTCCTATAATAGTTTATAGTACTTGGACAGTGGGTTTTAGAGATACATGATAGGATTCTACTCATGCTTCACGAATATAATAAAAATTTATGGAAGACATTTCACTTTTGGTGACAATGATAAAGGAAAAATCATTAGCCTTGGCCAAATTGGTAACTCTAACTCAGTTTTGATTTCTAAAGTATTGTTTTTTGATGGATTTAAATAAAATATTCTTAGTATTTTACTATTATGTGATGATGTATTTCATGTTATATTTAAAAATGATTCTTGCATTGATTTTAATTCCAATGTAAGAATTAGTGTTTTCTGCATTAAGAAATGAAAATGTTTATTCTGTTAACTTAGATTCTTTAGTTTATCAAAATACATCATGTTTATGTGTATTTAATAAAGACTCTTGGATTTGGAATAGGAGTCTAGGACACTATAATATTCACTCGATTATAAATCTTACTAGAAAAGTCTTAGTCAAAGACCTAGGAAGACTTGAGTTTCCAAATGATAAAGTGTGTAATCCCTGTCGATTGAGAAAACAACACAACATTTCCTTCAGACCAAAGAAAGATGTGTCAAATTCTTAACCTCTCAAACTGGTTAACATGGATGTGTTTGGACCATCTAGAGTTTCTAGTTTAAATAGGAAGAATTATGTTTATGTCTTTGTAGATAACTTCTCTACATATACTTGGACCTTCTTTCTTGCTCACAAAAGTAAAGACTGCTCTTAATTTACATAATATTCCATGTCTGTAGAAAATATTAGTGGACATAGAATTAGGACATTGAGAACTGATAATGTACATGCATTTTAAAAATCAAGAGTTTGAATTTTTTTCTCACAAAATGTCTATAGTCACAATTTTTCTGCTCCTAGAACACCTCAACAGAATGGAGTTCTAGAAAGAAGAAACAAAACCCTGCAAGAGATTGCTAGAACAATGCTTAGTGAATATGAAATACCTATTTATTTTTAGGCTGAATCTGTAAATACAACATGCTACCTAATCGATAGAGTATTGACTAGACTTATTCTTAAAAGGACTCTTTATGAGTTATGGAACAATCGATAACCTAAAGTTAGCTACTTCAATATTTTTGGTTACAAAGTCTATATACTTAATACTAGGGACAATATTGACAAATTTTTATCCAAGTGTGATGAAGGAATTTTTTTTGGATATTCAAATTATAGTAAAGTCTATAAAGTGTTCAATAAATGAACTAAATGTGTAGATGAATCTTTCTATGTCTAATTTGAGGAAACAAATCCACATGAGCCTAAAACCATTCTAGAGAACCCATAGGATGACGTATAAATCTAGACATTAATTCAAAATCCTCCATTCATCCTATCAAGGAATCTATGAAAACTTCTAGTTCTGGAAATTTCATAGACTCAAGTCACAATGAGCCTGAATATGTTGATGAACCTAAAATCACAAGTCATTCATTTTCTAGAGCTGTAAGAACTTATAAGAACCATCCCTTAGATGCTGTTGTAGGAGACATAGACAAACAAACTCAAACTAGAGCTTCTCTTATAAATCAGGTTAAACATTAAGTCTTCTTGTCACAGCTTAAACCTAAAAACATTAAAGGTTCTATCAATGATTAATTTTGGGTGATGGATATGCAAGAAGTACTTAATCCGTTTGAAAGGAATAATGTTTGGGAACCTATATCAAGACCCTAGAACACATTCACCATAGGCACTAAATGGGTGTTTAGAAATAAGGTAGATGAAGCTTGTAACATAGTTAGAAACAAGGCTATATTGGTTGCACAAGGCTATAGTTAAGAAGAAGGAATTGACTATGAGGAGACCTTTTCACCAGTATCTAGACATGAATCCATCATAATTCTTCTTTCTTATGTAGCACATCTAAATTTCAAACTATATCAAAGGGATGTTAAGAGTGAATTCTTAAATGGGTATATAACTGAGGATGTATTTGGTGAGAAACCTATAGGTTTTACAAATCCTCATTTTCCAAATGATATTTTTAAATTATTAAAAACTTTATATGGTTTAAAACAAGATCTAAGATCTTGGTATTATAGGCTGAGTACATTTATTATTTCCAAAGTTTTTACAAAAATAATAGATGATCCTACCCTTTTTATAAAATGAATTTCCAATGATGTTTTAGTTGTTCAAATCTAAGTAGATGACATTACCTATGGATCTTCAAGAAAATCTTTATGTATTGATTTTTCAAAAATTTTGAAAAATGATTTCAAAATGAGTTTAATGGGTGAACTAAAATTCCTTCATGGATTTAAAATATTTCAAAATAATGATGGTATTATTTTAAATCAAAGTAAATATACTACAAATCATTTAAAATATTTTAGATTGGATAACACTAAATTTAGTGACACTATAATGAGTACCACTTGTAAGTTGGATATTGATGAAGATGGAAAATCTATTGATCAAACCATTTATAGAGGATTGATTAGAAGTTTACCCTACATAACTGCTAGTCAACCAGACAATGTGTTTAGTGTGTGTATGTGTGCTCGATTTCAAGAAAATCCTAAGGTGACTCCTTTAAATAATGATAAATGTATTTTCAAATACCTCAAGAATACACCCAATCTAGGACTATTATATTCCAGAGGATAATCATCTGAAATAGTTAGTTATTCTAATGATGACTTTGGTGGCTATAAGTTAGATAGAAAAAGCACCTCTGGAACATGTCACTTTTTAGGCAAGTCACTAGTATCATGGTGTAGTCTGAAATAAAATTATATATCATTATCTACTGCAGAGGCTAAATACATATCTAATGGTAGTTGTTGTGTACAAATTTTTGGATGAAACACACATTAGTAGGTTATGGATATAAATTCAGGCATGTACCTATAAATTGTGACAACAAAGGTGCTATTAATATGTTGAAAAATCATGTTTCACATTCTAGGACAAAGTATATTGATGTAAGACATCACCTTTTGAGATTACATTATCAAAAGGGTGATATTACTTTGGAATTCATTGGAACTGAATATTAGCTTGCTGATATATTCACCAAACCATTAAATTCTGAAATAATAGACTACATTATAAATGAATTAGGTATGATAAAATTTATGTAAATATCTTACTATTTCATAATTTGATATCTTAAGACTTACTGTTTCATGATTACGGTCTCAAAGTTAGTCTTTCATGGTTACTATTTGACCCTTACTGTCTCTAACAATATGGCCGTACGGTCTAAAAATCACACTTGTTAAGGTCTCACCGTAAACACTTGTTACTATCTCACTATGAATTCCAGTTACTGCCTCACCGTAATAATGATTTGTTATTTTATTTAAAAATTAGAACCCATATCGCGGTGATTTCTTATTTTACCCTTTTTCTTTCTCATGCTTTTGTTTTTACAATGACTGGTATTCATAATTGATAAAATAAAATAAGTTTCACTCATTATCTACTCAAGATATCTTCTATTCTCTCATACCATAACCCCTATTTAACCCGTCTCTCTCACGAACCTTTGGTGAATGCCCATGATGAAACATCCTTCATTGTTGACTCTTGAGAAACGTAGTTCAATGAAGAAGAAGATCATGCCTAAGTTCACACCGGAATGTCTTCTAAATCCAAATATGGTGAACTGAATTGTTATAACTGAAGAATAGATATTCCCTAAGTGACTTCTATCAATTAAGTCTCTGGTTTTGAATGTTTTGAAAGATAAAGGTTGGTAAGATTGGTTTTTAAAGGAAGATAGACCTATCTACATGATGCTAGTTGCACAATTTTATCAGTAGGTACAATTTTCATTTGATTTAGAGATTGGATATATTGTAAGAAGATGTATAAATTGCCAATGATGCACATTTTCTTCATGGTTATGGGATTCATGGATTAGGATATCTCATGATGGTATTAGTAATGATTACCAGAGAGGTCCTCCACCTCCATGTAAATTCGTTGTTTTGGAAGATTCCTTAAAAAATTTAACTAGAAATGGAACCCAAAGGGGAGCCATCGCTGTAGATCTGGATGGAGAATCTAGACATCTATTAAAGTTTATTCTAAGCTCGATTATCCCCAGAAAAGGTGATTTTGCGGTATATAAATTTCTGGATATAGTTTTTTATTCATCTCATGAAAAATGGACATAAGATCAATCTTTGTAAGTATGTCATACACCATATGTGTTAATTGATCAAGACCACATCCATGTTAACCTCCCTATTATATTTTCAGATTATCATAGTCATGCTACATGAAAATGGATTGGGTGGACCAAATGAAGAAGTTATCAAGGATTATGAGTTTTGTCTTTCAGAAGTTATTATAAAGAGGATGAAAATCAATTGGAATCCTTGGATAAAGTCATGGGTGGAATAAAATGATAGGATCTATGAAAAGTTCAATATAGTGGAACATCCTTTATGACCAAAAGGTATTTTTAATCCTGTTTTAGAACCAAATGATGTTGTCGAGTATTATGAAGAAGAAGAAGAAGAGGTTGTTGTACCTCCCAGAGAAACTGTTCTTGATGAAGAAGACAATACTCCTACTCCTCAAGTAGTAATTGAGAGGGAAATACATGTTTTTAAATATTTTTTTTGATTTGGTAGAAAAATGAAATGCAGAGGAAGAATATGATTCTGCTATGATAAAAAAGGATATTGTATATAAACATAGATCAGAAGATCTTCTTGTTATGAAAGAAGATTCCCTTGAGGAACTCCCATAGGAAAAATATGTTCCTGAAGTCATTATTTATGCTAAAGAGATAATGGAGAAAGAATTTCAATTGGATCTAAATGAAATGATTGAGGAAATAAGGGATGAATTAGTGGAAATAAATCAAGGTCCTATGTCCTTGAGTCTTGAGAAAGATGTACCTGTTGAGGGGGATAAACAGCCCAATCTGGAATCTGTTGTAGTGCCAAATCTGATTGATCCATGCTCAGTGGACACATTTTATACATATCCTATTTATTATGATGTGAATTACTTACATGAAGTCTTAGTCAATGGTCTTAACCATTCTCTATGTTTCAGTTGAAAATGGAATTTGATCCTAAAGCTATTTTTTCCCATTAACCTGAGCCTGTCTCAATATCAATCTTAAAGAATTCACCAGAACCTCCATCCTTAGTGAATAAAGATTACCTGAAATAATGTGTAGAAAACCTTTTTGGCTGGGGTTGAAAATCTCTTAAATACCCAATCATATCCTATAACAAATATAAGTGAAAGAGATGCTTTAATGTTATTGGAAAAATTCATTTGGCAGATGTAACCCAAAATACGTCATGAAATCTAGGAAGTCGGAATTGAGAAAAAATTGCTTAGTGATGATGTACAGACTCTAAGAGTTATGGTTGGAGAAATGCAGAAAGTTATGAATTCAAGATCAGAGCTTTCTTCTCATCCTTTTAAGAATTTGTTTCCTCAAACCATACATGATATTACCTCTCTCATTAAACCTCATTTAGCTTCATTATCTGAAAAGGTAGCTGAAATAAACAAAAAAATAGTGAAAGAGATGGGTGAGATTGTTTTTGGTTTTAACAAGCTAACTGATGAGTATAAGGGGTCCCTTTAGAAGGTTCTCAATCAACTGAAATCACTTAAGTCAGCTGTCACTACTTCTAATGCCTCTGTTAAATATTATCATCCTTCCTTAGATAGTGATCTATTTTGAGCAGTGGTCAAAGAGTAACTTCAGGCTGTGCTTAGTGATTTTAATAACGAATATCAATCAAAGTTATCAAGAACAATGACAGAGTTCTTGATTTAGTTCAAATCCATTTTATGATTTATAATGATTATCAACAAGAAATTTCAAAGAAAGTGGACTTCTATATCAATCAGATCTCTTATAAGAATGAATTGACAAATCACTTCAAGTATCTTGTGTAAAATATGAGAATTCCTCCTATTACTCATGCCTTAAAGACTCAAGTTAAAAAGCTCACAGAGTTCCCTTGTCTATTGGACAATTTTATGGAGAACTAGGATGACTTTGAAAAATCAATTCAACAGGATGGGGAGATCATTGCATATTCTATCAAGATTCTAAGGCCATATCTTCTTGTACAGTGTAATACCATAGTTGCTTCTATGGATTCCTCTCTGAGATCTGGTTTTCCTACTTTCACCTCTACCCTAGCCTCCACTTCATGGTCTTCCAGTCAGGCCCTGAGTCAGATCAATCCTGTAATCCTTGGTCATCAGTTTCCCCTGTCTTCTATTGCACCTACATTGTCCCCTTATGTCCTTAAAGGTCTTCCTTTACCTTAGCTGTCAACATACTCACTCCCTTATTCTACCTCAACCTCTGCTTCTTTGGATTGTTTTGTTCTGATCCTGCTACTAAGGGAAAATAGAAGACCATCTAGTGATAAAGAATAGTGACTACTCTCTTTTGATAGGAATATTGTTGAATTTGTTTTTCTATCCATTGTTTTTACAAAAACTCTTTTTCTCTAATGAATTGTGTACTTTTCTTCTGTTTTCCTATTCTCTCTTTTTGATAATACCAAAAGGGGGAAAAATCTATAAATTTCATATGATCATTGGGAATATATAGTTTCAAAAAATATACAATCTAAATACACATGATTTATGATCATCAAAAAGGGGGAGATTATTATACTCCTCATGTATTAATCAAGTTTAAAAGATCACAAATCCTATTTAGTCTATAAACTTTGTTAATCATATGCAATCTATCTCACATCAAATGTATAGTTGTTTGTAAAGCTATCCAAAGATCTTAATTGCTATAAATTTAGTTTGATTATTGTAAACTATCCTTGATTTAATTTAAAACAAATTCTTTGATGAACTATAAAGTCTAATCCATTCTAGGAATATCAAAGCTCAAGTATGAATACAAATATTTGGCTAAGTATGAGACACCGTGAGTCTTCCACCGACTATGTTTTTTTTGGCAAAGGACCCACACACCGTGAACCAGACATTGTGACCCAGACACAGTGAACTAGACATAGTGAACCAAACACCGTGACCGAGACACCGTAAACCTGACACCGTGAGCCAAACACCATGAACCAGACAATATGAACCAAAACCAATGACCCAGACACTGTTAACCAGACATCATGACCGAGACACCGTGATCCAGACACCATGAACCAAATAGCGTGAACCAGACTCCGTGAACCAGAAACCGTGACCCAGACACCGTGAACTAGACACTGTGAACCATGCATTGTAAACCAGACACCATGACCCATGTACCGTGACCACAACACTGTGACTACACACCATGACCATCCATACACTGTAACCAATGTAGACACCAATCAGAATTGAATATTTTTAATGCACTGATATAATTAATGTTTATTTGTAAAAATATCACCTAATAGTACGAGGTATGAGGTACAAAATATGTGCAACCTATAGTCTCTAAAACATGCACTCCATGATAAATGATTAATGTGTCCTAGAAAGAATATATACATGAAAGTGGAATAAATTAAAGCAAGTGTGAGAGCATGACAAAAAAAACACTCAGTGCATTTTTGAAGAGAGAATTGTCACATACAACTCAACACTGCTGAAGAACCCATGAATCATACGAGAATCCCAATGTGGATGACATCTTCACCACAAAGAACACCCTCCAATCTAGCTAACTTGCGAAAATATATTTTCCATAAAGGACTCTATTTTTCCATCTGTTTCATCTCAGAAGTCCAGAGTTTCCTTCAAAAAAACATAGAGAACTTTTAACCCTATATCATCATCTTTTCTCTGTTGTGTATCATTTTTCTTATCTTTCGAGCAGTGTGTGTATATGTGTAAGAACACATACTATCTCTTGTGTTAAACTGAAGGATATAAGATATCCTTTCTCAAGATTCTTTTTACAGTTGTGTATACCCATAGATAAGTTTGAAAGAGGTCCCTGTTTGGACTTGTAGTTTTTACCCACATAGAACTATTGAAGAAGTCGTGTGACCTGGATATTCATGTGCACTATTATTAACCCCGATCTAGGGTGTGGATAATGTTTATTTATATAAACTACTTGGTTGAAGGTGATCACTATGTGTAGTGGATTAGGTCTCAGCTTAAGACTGAAACACTTGTTTTATATCCACTATGTTGTTTAAATTTATTTTTCTCCATTTTACTATTTAACTCAGAATTCACTAAAATCACTTTAATTGTTAATCATGGATAGAAGTTGTGATTGTTTTTCCTTATTAGAATATCTTCAAAAGTAATATAAATTACTACTATTTACATTACAGAGAATTAATCAATCTTCTAAAAATTTATTTAAATAGTCAAACTTTCATAACCGTACTACTTTGATTAACTGGGATGTATTTAAATTTATTGGGGAAACTTTATTGTAATATTTTTTTAAAAGAAATTTTTATAGACACTCACCCCCCATTTGAGTGATCTATTATGTCCAACAGATTCAATCATACCAATGTTTTCATGGTTTAATGTTATAATCACATTATTTATTGGGAGTGAATACGATTATAATTAAAATTCTGAAATATGAAGAATTATTTATCAATAAAAATGAATTTTATTCTCATATAATTATTTTTATAGAATACATGTTTTGCAATCATTTTAATCTCATTATTTACTCACGAAGATGAAATATTTTATTTAATAGAAAACATTTTTATTTCTCTTGTTAGTCAAAAATCATTTTTCTTTGAAATCCATGTTTTTTAAAATTGTTTTTAAAGTTCTAAAAATGATTTAGTACATATTTTTTTATACATTTTTCAATTTTTTTCCGAAAAAAACAATCTTAATTTATTTGTATAAAAAATTATCATTTGGATTTTATTGAAAATGAGGAAGGAATAATTTTTATAACTTGTATGACAAGAATAAAATTTATTACCATAATAGAAATTATTTTAGTTGATGTTTCCTTTATTTTATTTGAATGATATTTTCAATGAAATGGATGTTCAAATTTTGTTATGTTTTAGGAAGTTTTTTTAAATGTGGAACGATTATTTTCTACAAGAAATGTTTTAAATGATTTTAGAAGATTCTCTTATAAATTATCAAGTTTATTTTCAATGAAAAAATTATTAGGTGTATAAATTTTTATAAAAAATTATTTTCAAGGAAACTTTATTTTTCTTATGAACAGTTCTGTGTGATCATTAAAAATCATCCTCCTTCATAAATGATTTTCTGGTATATAAATTATTTTTTTCTTGGGATATAAACCAAGCATACCATAATTATTATTTATCAGAATAGTTTATGAAGACATGATGTGTACAAAACCTATTTCTATTACATAGGTTATATAATGTGAAACCTTATTCTTCTTTTAGAATTTATTAAATAATGAAATAATGGAATAATTAGGGAACCTATCGCTTTTACCCATGTAATGATATTATGAAATGTTAATGAATCAAATCTAATTTAATGGGTTATGATATGATGACTGTTTTATGATCTTTTTCCACACACATATATTATTTTAATTATGTGATTTATGGGACCGAAATTGCTTTTAAATAAATTAAGCATAAATGGATAACTCCTGAGTAAACAAGTTATGTGCGAACATAATTACTTGTTAAAAATGTTATCTATAAACCTTATTATATGTTCAAAATGTTATGAGTGGACTTGATTATATGTTAAAAACTTTTTGCATCATCCGGATTACGTGTTCTAAATGTCATGCATGGACCTGTTTTCCAATTACACAATGTTATGCATGGACCATGTTTAATGTACATAAGTTAATGTGAGGGTTTGATTTAATTTCCAAAACTTAATGAGTGAACCTGTCTCCACTTATAAATGTTTATAATGTTATAAGACATTTTGTATACCAGAAATATTTGTCTTTAGGCCGATTTTATACTCTCGTGGATCATGTTATTTAATTTAATTATCATTATGTGTAATGAAAGTCTAATATTTTGGAATGAATCATGAGTATGATCTTTGATATAAGTTCTATTTTATAAAAATGGTATTACCTTGTTATCATAGTCTTATGTTTATGTTATAATTTTGTATCATCCTTATTTACCCTTACTCTACATCTGAGATGATCATTTCTTATGTTTCATTTCCATTGGTTGTGAAGAAATATTTCAAGTATGGTATATTTGTAAAGAGTAATAAATATAAATATCCTAATGGGAGGTATTTAATATCTATAACCAAATTAGATGATTATATATCTAATATAAAAAGACACTAAATTATTATGATCTGTATGTATGTGTGTTTTTTTAAATAATACTCATCTAAAATATGTAATATCCCTATATGAAAATCTTCAGTCGATATAGTTTTTATAAGAGGAAATATTATGTTAACATCTAGAAAAAGGATGTGAATACATTAGAGATATCCCTAGGGATATTTATAAATATTTTTATAGGGGTATCTTTATGGATAAGTCTAAGGATGAGTCAAGGTAGAGGAACATATCTTAGATATTTGGTAAAGGATAGAAAAATTAGTTTCCAATAAATTGTGTCCTTTTTTGGATATAATAAGTCGATTGAAATCCAAAACAGATGAACCTAGGGAAAAGAAATCTAAAGAGGGTACATTGAGTTGGACTTGATCATCACATAGTGCATAGAAATGGACCTTACTACAAACCTGGCATGACACAGTAGTGGAATATTATTTAGAAAAAAAACTAATTACAAACAATAATGAATGATTTATTTAGATGATGATCATAGAGAAAATATGTTAAAACTAAGGTGTCATATATTTAAAATAACATTACATGATTTAGACATGATATAGGTGACATTCATGACTATGTGGTTTCTGAATATAATTATTATTTATCACATTATTCTATTTGGTTTAAAAGGATCTGGGTTAACATTAAATGCAATGACAAACATTCTGATGAGAACAAAAAGGGATATTGACAGGAGTAAAGGAATGTTTTATGGTTCCTAATACGTTATCATAAAACATGATTTAGAACTTGGGCATTAACAAGCTCTTGGACACACTAAAGAAGATAAGTATAATGTTCACTTAGATTTTGGGAAGTGGATACCATGGGGGGATGAATTTTTAATTTCATATATGTCTAGAATATGGGAAACGCCACTCAAGGCTATGTCAAAAATTAAGAAGAAAATAATTCAGGTGTGAAAAAGGACATAAATTAAGCAACTTAAATGGGAAAATGAAAATTTTAGCTGACTCAAAGGATGTGAATATTGGTCTCCCTAAAAAATATGAAAAGAAAAATGATTCAAAAGAGGAAATTATGAGAATTTTTCAAATCGGTTTCCTATATAGAAATCCCATGAAGATAATCTTCTTGGTGGTATGAGTTGTGGTTATATTTCGGATAAGGAAGAGACGACAAATGGCATATAAAAGGAAAGGAGGTATTAATGAATAAGATGTGGAATCCTATTTTATTTAATTAGGATGAGGTGGAATAATTGAGGTTCTTATGTATTTAAATTATATAAATTTGTTATATGAATAAAAATAAATATATAACTGGGTTATAGAAGTTTTGAATTAAATATTTTCAATAAAATGTTGAATGGTACCAATGACCTTGAAAATTGATTTAGTGGTATTGCAATAGTTATAGAAAAAACATTATTAAGGGATAGGTTAAAAATAATATATTCATAATGTTGAGATAATAATTTTGGTATAAAGACATGATTTATATGGATAAATTAAATTGGATAATATTTATTTCTTTAGAACTAATTATCAATTTGCTGAACTAGTTGTTTATACTATAATTGATGAACATTAAATCATATTTGTATTTAAGGAATATATCCAATAATCAATTTTTTATGTAAATAAGTTTCCAGACCGCCTATTATCAATACGATTTTAGGGAAATTTAGTTTATTACCATGATTCAAGAGAATACATAATGATTGTATGAAAGTATTTAGTTTGTGACAATCACGATCTAATTTTTAATATATAAGGGATTATTGTTAAATTAATTTTGATAAATTAAGTGAAATTATTTAAAAAAACTAAATTTGAAAAGGTTATATATGTAATAATTTATGGAATATGTTATGTAAAATTTAGGCTAATGTTTTAGAGATTAATTTATTACTTCATCATATGAAAATTTATCCACATTCGATAACTAGAGTTTCAATTTTTAATCTAGAGATAGTATGAAAGACTTATCATTCTTGTAATGATCCTATTTACCGAATCAGAAATGAAAGATTTATCTCATAGAGTAATTGGTGAAGTGGAAATTGATCAAGGTACAACCAAAGGATAATATAATACCTATGAAATAAAAATATATCATGTAAAATAATTTCACATGTTCTAGGTCTAGGTGGAAAAATAAATTCCCCAATATTATGAAAAGGATCATAAAATAAAATTTTATCTAGTTATCAACCTTTTTGATGATATCAATTACCTTTTTCTTACATCTTTTGTTTAAGGTTTTCTTTTTGTTAAATTTTTCTAGGCCATATTCTCGATCACTCTCCATATGTTTTTGGGTGTTAATTTTCTCTTATTCGTCTATGTGTTCAATTCCCACCTATGGTCTTTTATTTGGAAACATAGGATGTGTAATTATAAATGAAGTTTTCACATCCATTTATCCTTTTAAAGAAAATGGTTTATTAACCCTTTTTTGATTTAGGTTTCTATGATCAAATTTTAAAATTTTATACCATTAATGACTGAGTATAATTTTGAGGGTGAAATTTATTTTTAGGGGATATAATACAACACACAGAGATTTTATGAAATATATATATATTTTAAAGAAATTAATTATTTTAAATAATTTTCATTACATGTAACAACATGTTTATCATTCCTGACACTTGGAACTAATTTTATATTATATTACACACAACACTGACTTAATCTTAAGTTACTTGCAACAATAAGGTTAAACAAAACATGAAATCCATTTAGATTATTATTATTTAAAATGATTATTATATCTTAGCCATTTTAATAGAGGGTATGACTAGGATTAACAAAATTATGAAAATATATGGTTCAAGATAGTAGAAAATTAATTATTTAGTGACATATTATTCACAAATTAAAATAAAAACCATTTCAAAATAAAAGAAAATATTTTGTTTTGAAAATCAATATTTATGTGCACAAATGGATTTAACCACAATAAATTTTAAAAAAACTACTCTGGTGAATCATATTAAATATATATATATATTATATTAAATTAATTATTTAACATTCATGTTACATGATTTCTAGATAATAGATAAGAACAAATCTAATTTTAAAGAAAATGTTTTTCCCTAAAAAATTGTTATGTTGTCTATTTTAGCTCTTATTTTAAAAATAATATCATAAAAATTTAGAAAACATATTTTGATAAATAAAATTTTAATTTTGAGAAATAATATCGAAATTATCTTATTGTTTATTTTTTAGAATTTTTTGAAAATATTTTTTTGATGAAGAGTAAAATTACTTAATTTCAATTAGAAATAATTTTTTAAATTATTTATAATGGTAAATTAAATTTTAAAATAGGTTTAAAGTAAAATTACTTCCCTTATATATATTTTATCCCATTTATTCCTTTAAAATAATTTTATTTGAATTTTCATATTAAACCTTGGTAAAATGTTGAATATTTTTTCTTTGAAAACACAATTTCTCTTTAGGTAGCGGGATTAATTTTAAATAAAATATTTACAATTCAGTTAATTTTATTTGGAAGAAATATATTAGAATTTTAAAATAATCATAATTTTTATTTTATAACAATTTCAACATAATTTTCTTCTATAATGAATTATGAAGAGCATAAAAATTAATTACTTCCCTTAATGTAAAAAACGGTTTACCGGAGGTTAGTTTAAAAAATAATGGTTTAAATAACAAAAAAATATGTATAAAATAAATTTTACGGTCCCATTTATACCATATTGTTTAAAATTATTTATAATACTCCATTTTGGAGGCTCGTGTCAGGTTAAATACATCGTCACACCATTTTCTTTTTAAAAATTATATGTGCTCCCCTTATCTCACTAATAAAAGGCCACCCACTCTCCAGTCCTCCTCACACCATAAAACCCTTTTGGATCTGAAAATAATTTCATTAATTATTTCCCAAAATCCTTTCTTAATTATGATAAGCTTTATTTTTGGAATAATTCCAACTTAGGAAGGCTTTTGGGGCAAATTTAATTTGGTTACCTGAAGAAGAGGCAACGTTCTTCAATGAGTGTTTTTATTTTACTTCTTCCACTAAATCAATAAATTATTATTATACCATTATTATATAATAAATTTATATAATAAAATTAATTATGTTTTTTTATTCCATGGAAATTTTATAAAATAATCTCCACTCCCATCAAATTGGTTATGAAATCATCATTCACAAGAAAAATTGTTTATCGCTTCATGAACTGATGTCATTCATTGATATATTAATACCTCTAATGATTGGGTATGATAATGGATCTAAAGTATATATATATGATATTTACAACCTAAATATACGTATAGATTCATTATATCATATATATACATTTTTAATTTCTATTCCATTAGGGATATGATAACATCGTTCTTATGTATGATAAAATACCGCATCAAAGTGATGTGATTCGTATTCAATAACACTTTACATGTAAGATAAACATGATAAATTTAATGATTATATGTGATATGAATGATATAATTATTATTTTAATTACATATTTATTATTCTTAAAAGATAAGACATCATTTTATTTCTTACCATTTCATTCACTAAAAGATGATAACGTCGTTCGTGTACATGTGGACTACCTCCTTACAAACGCCGTGCGACTCTCTTTTAATCACTAAAACTCATGGATGATATGCATAAGTATACTGAAATAAATATTATTATATTTATGATATAATTATCATTATATAAATATAATATATTACTTTCCTATATTCTATACCTATTGTTGAAGAATTTCAAACTTTACTCATGAAGATGTGCAACCTATTATCTCCATGATCATATCAAAATTCATTTTTCATAATTTAATTTCATGATTATTATTAAAAGTGAAAATAGTTTATAAAAATTATTATTATTTAATGATTATTGTTCTAGAGATTATGGAAAAATTGATAAATTTGAGAGGACCGAAAATAAAATATCAAAATATATAAAAAACAAAGAAGTTATTACCCAAAATGTGACTTTATCAAGGGATTGTTAACAAAAGGTTAATAAAAATACATTGTTAAATCATATATGGTGTGATATATATAAATATATTTTAATAATATATTTATTACCAACTTATATTATTTATATAGTAGTTTTGAATGAGTACAAAGGAATTAGAGACTTACGATAAATTATATATATTCTCACATTTATTTCTATGTGACATATGAAAATTCACAAATTTATTATTTTTTGTGGTTTATATAATTCCCATTTTAAATATATTATATAGAATATAGTCCATTTCATTATATTAAACGTCTAATTTTAGTTTATCATTTATTCCTGATTATAATTCAAAATATTACTAAAGAAAGGGATATTTTTCACACTTTTCACTTCCCAAAGAAACATGCCATATTCAGCACCTATTTATTTAATATGGTATGTATAATTACCATTAATGTATTATATTAATATTCTTCTGAAGGTTATTTTTTTGTAAATATCCATTTTATGACCTCTCTTTTATTAGGACTAAAATTCAAAAGTTATCAAATAGGAAATGTATTTTTTGTATCAAATTTCATCCTTTGATACATATTTCATGTTATGAACCTATTATATTTTATAATTAATATTAATATTTATCCGATATAAAATATAATATAAATATTTTTTTATTCTAATTATATTTTATATTTCATTTAATTTTATCATCTCATGGGGCATGAGTTTAAAAGTTACCAAAGTGGCATGATTTTTTGTTACAATATTTTTATTTGTTAGGATTTCTCACCATAAAGCATTCACTGATGACCTATTATAAACTATTTTTCAAGAAACTCAAGTGTTTTTTTATCATCAACTTATTTATAGAGAATACATGATTTCCATTCATTTTACTCTGTTTATGTACTCAATAGTTCAAAATAATGTTTTAAAAAAAGTTCTTTATTTATCTCCTTAGTTGAAACCCTCATTTCTTAAAAAATAATGTTTTTATATATATTTACAAAAACGTTTTTTATATTATCCAAATTATTTATTAAATATATTTTTCATGATATTTTTTTACAAAAAAAAACAGCGAAGGAATAATCATGTAATTTTCCAGACAATTCTTGTTTCTATTTTACTAAAAATGTAAAAGGAATAATTATTTTAACGTGTATTAAATGAATATATTTTCTTTCCATCATAAAAATTACTAATTTTAAAGCATACTTTATATTTTTTCATGGTTATTTTAAGATATTAGGATATTCAAAGTATTTATTTATTAAATAGTTTTTTTCAAAGTGGAATGGTTATTTTCCCCAAGAAATGTATTTAATGATTTTTAAATATTCCTTTATAAGTTATCAATGATATTTTTAAAGAAAAGTAGTTTATATATGTTTTAATTTTTTTGAAAGGTTATTTTAAATGATTTTATATTTTCATCAGGAAAATTTATAAGTGATTATTCAAAATCATTATCCATCTATGATGAAATAATTTAATATAACATATGATTTTCATTGAATATAAACTAAGGATACGCATATTATTCTTTATTTGAATGGTTTATGAGGACATGATTTTTATGAAACACTTCCATCTTACAGGGGTTATATCATATAGAAATTATTATAAAACCCTGTTCTTTTTATAAAGGTTATACTAAGATAAAATGAAAAAATGATTATGAATTGTTTTCTATTTTCCATAGGTTATCATATGATGAAATTTTTATGAAACTCATTTCATTTAATGGGTTATGATTTGATGACAACTTTATGAAACCCTATTCATTTTATGGGCTTGTTGCTCTCGGTCTCATGACCAAAAATCATCTGGGGAAAATCATTGGAGAAAAATATGAATCATATTATGCCTTATGGAAACCTGCAGTAGCTGAGGCCTTGGCCATCCTTGTAGGTATGATGCTCGTTGTGCAATGTTGTTGGGTTGATATCATCATTGAGTCTGATTACCTCTTCGTGATCAACACTATTAACCACAACGATGCTGGGCTCTAGTCATTTGGCTTCATCATCAGGTGAATTCGCTCGCTTCTCCAAGGCTGCTCTTGCTGCACCTTCTCCTTTAAAAAATGGGAGGAAAAAATGTGGCCTATCAGTTGGCGGCCTTAGGCCCCTTCGATGAAAACCAGCTCCAGCGGGACAACTTCCCTTTATGGCATTCCTTATGCACAGCTGCTGATATTCGTCATTAATATTATTTGTCCTTCTTTTGAAAAAAATTTATGATTTTCATTTTGTGATGAATGGTTCCTATATATCCCTATAATGAATTGGGTAAATATTGATACCTCATGAGTAATTATGTTATGAATTAACCTAATTACTCGTTCATAATATCACGTGTTCACCTTATTACATGTTAACAATGTTATTCTTGAAGCTGATTGAATGGCCATATTACATTGAATATATCTATCTTCCACATCCATAATGTTATGAATGGACCTTTTTCTACATCTATCGGTTTATGTGAGGTCCTAATTTCATTTCCTTAACATAATGAATAAAACTATCTCTATTTATACGTGTTAAAAATTGTGTAAGCTAATACGTCTGCCCTAAATCATTATCTTTTACTAATGTTATGCTGTCATGGCTCATGTTCATTAATTTCCTTATCATTAATATCTTATTAATTGCCCATATTTGTTACATGAATAAATATTATGATATTTAATATAAGGGTTATGATTTTTACAGGTAATTATCTTTTTTCCAAACCTTGTCTTCTTATTGTTATTATTTATCTCCCTTATTTACCTTTACATTCTATCTGATATCACCCTTTCTCATGTTTGATTTCCCTTGGTTGTGATGAAATGTTTTAAGTAGGGTACGATTGTGAAGATTACTAATGGGGAATTTATTTCTATGAGGTATTTAAGATATTTCCAAAATTAAAATATTGTGTACCTAGTATCCATATACACTAAAATCTTATAGTCCTCAGGTGTGTGGTTGTGTTATAAATTGAACAATCATATAAAAATATGTATGAAAATAATGGGTCGCTATATTATTAGGGGGAATAATAAAGAGTAGTGCATCAGAATTACATATTCCTTTATAATATTTTTTTAGTGTTTCTCTAAAAAATAATTACTTCAGTAGTCAAATAATGTATTTTATGAAATTATTTTGAATATGGGAATATGAGATTTATTTTTTAGAATATAATTTATATTCTGTTAAATTTGAGAAACTATTTTTTGATAATTGTACATAATTCAATGGTTGGAGGATGTTATTCTATTTTATATTGATCCAAATTTCTAAAAACCATCCATTATTTTATCCAAAAATATAAATTGTTAGAAAACAATTTGTTACTTGAATTCATGGTAACGTTTTTTTTACTCTTATGTAGAGTATTTTATTACAAATGATTTTTCATTATATTATTTTTCTTACAATAAATGTAATTTCTTAAAAAATTAGAATTTAAATTTAGATAATTGATTCAAAATGTTAGATCAGATTTAAATATTTTTATTAAGACCCCATTAATTTTTTCTCATATAATTTTGTTATCATGACAAAAATTTATTTTAACCCGGTTAATGTTAATATGAATGTAATGTGGTTTAACTAAAAGATAAGGCTTAAAATGTATCAAACACTTGTATAATTGTAATTGAATGATTATTTTCTATCATATAATATATTTATTAAAATATTGTTTTTCTTGGTTCCATATTGCCTGATTATGATTTATATTATTTAAACTTTTAAGAAATCATAACTATGTCCTCCCCCTCAATTATAAAAGAGAATATCATATCTTCTCTTACTAAGATATTTTGATCACTATGTGATTGATATTACTATCCTAAATCACTTCCTAATGACAATACCCATGTCTTAGATTCTTTTTATTGATCATGAAACCAACTGAGTAAGGATTTATGTATAAACATAGATAGATTTTCCCAATAAGAGGTATATTTAATAACCATACATTTTTGTTTTATTTATTCTTTTAACTCTCTAAAATATTATTTAACCATGATTATATAATTAAATAAGTATCTTCTATATGGTTATAGGTTAATATTTTAATTTAAAGATGTATATCTATCTCCTCTTCCATAAAATGTAAAATGAAACCCTAACTTCTTTGAATGGAAGACTACCAACTAATAAACCTATATAATTTTTCCCATCACCACCTCTCACTGCTGGTTATGCTAATATATTGAATATATATATATACATATTATTTTCATGGCATACAATAATTATTTAAATATTATATATCATATTTATTTCTGGAAATTTATTTCAATGAAAAATGATAATGTGTTTCATTTGTATGTGTGGATTTCCACCTCGACGAAGTGATACAACTCATTTTTCATGAAAAAATGACATAGATAATATAAATATAATATTATTTAAATTAATAATATTATATTAATTATATAATAATCATTTATCAAAAGATAAAATGATACTAAACATATTCCCTTTATTTTATTTGAAAAATTAACGTTTACTCATGCATACATAAGGCATTCCATCTTTATTACTATAACATAGTCCTTTTTTAATATCCATGATTCAACAATAGTTTTATAAGTATAATTAATGTATAAAAATTATAATTATACTATTATTAAACATCTAGATATTGTGTAATAATGACATCTCTAACTATAGTAATCCTACGAAAATCATTTTGGACATATGAGCTAAATATCATCAAACCATATAACATGAACCTAATTTAATATTTAAATGTATATAAAATTGTAATAAAATAAAATAATATTAATAATAAACATGATTTTTTTTAATGTATGTAAATTATTAAAATTTGTTCATTTTTTTGGATTATAATGAACGTACGTTATGAGTTTGACTCTATGAAAATGATATGTTACCTTAAAAACTCATTTTCAAGATTCATTTTGAAAATATTTTTATTCCATGTAGATATTCATAAAATTATTTTATTGTCATATTTGAATATATTAAATTAATTATAATATAGTTTTTATTTATATTTTGTATTTATTTTTGTGGTCTTCATTAATATTCTTTTTCTAGAACATTACATCTTCATTACAAATTAAAAAAAGGAATTTTATATTTTAATGTATACCTCATCCCATTTTTTATTCCACCATAAGCAATATATTTTTTAGATTCCAATATAATATTTAATTTTTTATTCAAATAAAACTTCCCATTCCACTTATATATTAAATTTTTTAAAAGGGTTTTAAAGGGAATGAAAATTTCAAAATCTAGAAATATATTATTATTGGTCCAAGAATATTTTTTGGAGTATGATAATAGAAATTAAATATTTCATGTGTGATAGTTATGTTATCTTTCTTGGTAATTTTTATGATGATGGGTGAGCCCTATATAGCTTATTATGATGGGATATCTTGATATACCTCAATAATTTGTTGATTAAAGGGATAAATTTAATCAGTTGGGTTTATCCTAATTGATTATTGGAATTTAATAGGTATGTTATTCCATTAATAAGAGTGATTGATATAGTGATATGAAAATGCTTTCACAAGTTACCAAAATTATTTATCTATACATTATTTAAGGATTAATTTAAATATTAATATGTCATAAGGTAATTTAGTGAGCCAATATTTTATGCGATGTATATACTAATTCTAAAATTTGAAATGTAATCTTCTATAGAATGGTTTTCAATAGTTTTTTCAGGATTAAAAATAAATCATTTTGAGTTTTATTTTTTTCCTTTAAAAAATACTTTGAAATGTTTTATGAAAATATGTCTTCATTGAAGTTAATTTCTTGGTTAACTAATTTCCTATTTTATGCCAGTAATTTATTTTGAAAAATAAAATTTTTATGAGTATCTGTAGACTAAGGAGTTTATTTATTTCTTTTTACATAAGCCATACTGAAGTCTTTTTTTCCTCCCATGTATTAAAATTTTTTTAAAAGATTTTTCATAATTTTTAAAGACAAGGATGAGGTCGATATTAAAATTTTATATAAATTTTATGAAATGAAACAAAGTTATATTTTAAAAGTTTTCTATTGAAGTAAACATGTATATTGGGTAACCCTATCTAATTTATAAGATTATTATGTAAGAGTTCTGACTTGATTATATAATACTATATACCATAAGGATCCTAAAATTTTAACAATGTGATTTTTTGAATTTAGACTCAACATTATGTAATGCTTAAAGATGATTTTTTATAAGATATTATCATTATGGTAACTATATTAGTGTAATTATTTGAATATTTTAAATAATATTTTATAATATGTTTAAGTATAAAGGATTTCCCAAAATATTTAAATTAACATATACATATTATTTTTTTAACCTCATTTGGAATATAAAATTATCCTTCGAGAAGGGTCATATTGAGAACAACATAACCTATAAGTTAATAAAAATAAATTTGGGATGATTTTTGGGTAGGTATTGGTTTATCTATTTGAGTGATTTTTTTGTGGATAATATGGGTGTGGATTAGCCCTTTTATAAGTTTTGTGGGTTGAAAAAATGAAAATATTAAAAACCATAACATAAAATAAATCGTCTTTTAGGAGAATGTGGTTCAAAAGGGTATAAATTTCAAATATGGGATGAAATATGGACTAATTTCATTCATCAAATACAATTTATACATATTTATGTTTTTTTTCACTTTATCTCCTTTTTATAACCCCATTTTAATCATTTTTACCCTTATAGTAAAAATAAAATTTTAACACAAGATCTATTCATTATGTTATAATCAAAAGAAAATATTTGTAATTCTATTTGAAAAACCTTTAATCCATTTTTCCTGATTCAATTATTAGAATCGACAAAAATTACATTTAATATATGTTCTTATAAAACAATGAAAACCCATTTATAAAAAAAAAATTACAAATAAAAATTATTTAATACAAAAAATAGGTATAATGACGATTCCCCTTGAATTATTTATGTCATCTAAATTAAATAGGTATTATTTGTCTTTATAATAAACTAAATTCCAAAATAATCTTTATAAATACATAATTAAAAGGGAATTATTTAAAATTTATTTTATTTTAATGAAAACATTAATTGTAATTCCAAAATGATAAAAAAATTAAATATCAACATTATATTTTTCAATGATTTATGTTACTTATTATATATATTGTGTTAAAAAGTAATTTCATAAACAATAAAATCATTATTATATCATAATAAGGATATCAACAATGAACCATATCAAAATTTTCCATTTAGGATTATTTTGTAATCCAACAACAAATTCATTAGTAATATAATCCCAGTTCTATATAAAAATCAGGATAAGATGAATGACTACTTTATGATCTTGTCTCTTAAACATTACCTATTGATAGAACAATAATCTTGATACATAGTAATCAATTTTCCATAACATCTTATCTGATGAAAAATAATCTCTTTAATCATTAATCAACATGGTGATCCCAAGGTATATATAAAAATTTGAGCTATTAGCTTAATCAAGTAATTCCCTATTCAGATCGAGTATTTTTGGAACACATATCCTATTTCCAGAAAACATCAATCCATATTAATAAAAATTGTTTTCCAAATCCACATTATAAATAAAAATGAATTTAATTTTGATAACATGAATCATTATGTTTGGAATATTATATATTCTCTTTTAAGGATAGTTTCAAAATAATTTGGAAAAGGTGTGTTATTTTATCTTCCCCAACACGTTCCATGAATATCTTTTCTAAATCAATGAATATAATATTTTTTTCTCACCATATTTTAGTTAAAACTATAAAAAAAATTCAAACTCAATGCATCTGAAACTATATATTCCTTTCTATAGTTGTAATGTAATAAGAAAACATAATCCATGATTAGTTCTATCTATCTAATTTGTCTCATATGGATTCCTTTTTGTGAAAGAAATTATTTACAACTTTTTTTAATATTGTACATATCACATAATTAATCATATAGATAACAACTTCATATATTCATGGAATATATTATGGATTCCAACTCAATTTCATGATAGGTATAACTCTTCTCATGGATCTTTAACTATCCTGATGAATATTCAATAAGTATTTTATTTTTTATAAGGAACCATCTAGGTATTTTTTTGATGAATCACTATATATCCCAATTCCATCTATTTTAAATGGTTATATCAGTATCATTTCATTGAGAAATCAACAGTTTAGTTCTTAAAACCATTCTTTGCATTATGTTAACCCTATGGAAATAACCCATATACATGTTAAATAGGTGAACATGTTAGCTAATCAAGCTAAATTTAGAAAAATGAATCGATAGAAATATTATAATAAATGGAAACTATGTACCATAGTTATTATCATTAGTTTAGGTCCTTATATAACATCCAATTTTTAAGGATCAACTTATATTCCATGTGGAGATAATGTTTCCATGAGAAGAAACATGTAGATGATATAAACAAAGTTTCTTAATTTTACATTTAACTCATTTCAACTAATTTATTTAGGAATGAATCTTAAATAGTTGTTTACACTATTTATAGAATTTTAGGTATAAAACATTCCGTCAATAAATATTATTATTAAATTTTCAATATATTTTTATAATACTCTATTATAAATAAATATATATATATGTTCATTAACCAATCCGAAGTAAATTACTATAAACTCATAGTGTCAATAAATTTTTCAAAACGTCATCGTTTTCATATATTCAATACTAATTTATAATTAAATATTACCATAAATAAGAAAAATATTTAAAATATATTTATCTCCATTAATTTGGTCAAAAATGTCATCAATATGAGGCCAAAGATAATTTTTATTTATAAAGATTTCCTTCATTTTACTAGAATTGACATACAACCTCAAATACAAATAATTCTTCTAAAAAAAGAATTGGGGTTCCCAAGGTGAAGCTCTAGGTAAAATGAATACCTTATTCAATAATTCATGTAGTCATTTCATTAGTTCCACTAATTAAATTGTATCTATTATAAAGGGATTCATATGTATATGTTCATTTTCATGAACGATTTAATTAAAAAACATAATATGAAACCCATGTGGATTTCTAGGAAACTCTTCCAGAAACATATCAATGAATTCCTAAATAGTTGGTATATCTTCTGTTCCTAGGGCACATTACGCTTCAAGAGGTTGTTTATTCTATTCTAAATTAATAACATTCTTAAGGAGTGATAATGAAGGTTGACATATACATTAATTAGGTATTTAAGTATCCCTTATAAAGACAAGGTATTAAACATCTATATCTGGAATCATAATACCATCCTCTTGATAATAATTTTTTTAATCAACATTGGAATCATACTTATTCCAAGGATTAAATAAATTTCAACTATAGGAACATTAACCAGGTTTCTAAAAAATGTAGGTCTTTTCATCATAATGGGGACTGACTGATATATCCTTATTATAATAAGATTTATAATTGGTGTCTTGATTAACAACTCCCTTACTATGTTTATTGAGAATGATTTAATATTCTTGGAAAATATGGAAGATATAAATGTGTAATGATATCTTTAATATAAGGAAATATTAGTTATATTTGTGTTTATGATCATAGTATTGGCCACCATATAATTCGGGACATCAATAACTGTTGTACTAATATTAAATTCTTTTATTTCCCCCATTGGACAAACTTACCGAATTTCACACTTAGAGAATTGGTTTGAATAATACCTTATCTATATATAGTTGAAGAAATAGATATTAGTGTTTTATTTTTTATCATTCATTCAGAACCTAGATGGAGCTTATCTTCACACATTTGAAAAACTAACATTCCCTTAAATATTTACTAGGATGTTTTGTTCCACATTTAATACATTATTGAGATCCCATAATTCCATTATTATTTTTTAAAGAAATTTTTTATCTAATGGTGTTAAGATATACTATTATTTAATTGATTTCACTTGATGATATAATAAATATATTTCTTTATATCTTGATTACACATGATACTATATAATCATATGTGTAAAATGTTTCAGTGTCCAATTTCTATAGGAGGTTCTTTTTTAGCCCAATTTTAAAATAATCAAAATTTCTTTATGGATTTTGTTTGTAGTACATATAATTCTATGGTAACCTTCTGAAGCTTGGCACTTATACAGTAACACAATAATCCTCCTTCAACTTTTAGGGGAGGATCTTCCTCTTTATTTGAACACATTTATATTGATAAAACTTTTCCTCAGTGAATATAACATTATAATTTCTCAACATCATAGTTTATATTTCATGATAAAAATTATTATACATGATTAATGGATACCATTTTCCATTATATTTTCTTAAATAATATAATACCTAATTAGCCTTTTCCCTTTCCTTACATACCAATGATAGAAGTATATTTTCAAGGGGCTTGATCAATTTTTTATAAACCAATATACTGATAGATACATTTATTAATAAAGGGTTATATAACATAATTTTCTCTAATATTGGTGGATCATGTTATTGAACAAATGGTTCCTTTATATGAGAAATGTTATTTCTCTTAACCAAGGTCATTTGTCCCAATATTTAAATAATCTTTTTTTCTCCAACACCTACAGTATTGGCTTTATCATAAGGTAAATCCCTATATTTACTAGAGATGTTTATTTGATTTCTATTTATTCCACTAGTATCCATCTATAAACAATGACATACTCATAATTAGCTCAAAAAATTCTGAACACTGAGATATGGAATAAAAAATGAAAAAATGTTTTGAAATATTATAATTAATTATCATAATTCTCATGTAAGATATATTATTTTAAAATAACGTTCTAAAGGGTCTAAATATAATTCCATTGGTACCAAATATAATATTCATGAATCTTGTAAACTACACCAAATGTTTACAATATTTAAATGATACAAGACAAAAGTGACCCCAAGATGAATTATCAATCATTTTATCTATATTGGGATAATAGATACATACAAGTTTTCTTATTACAATTTAAAAAAACATAGAATAAAAAACATTACTACATCCTTCGAGATCATTCAATGATTCCTTTTTCTTATACCGGGGAATGAAAAACAAAATAAATGGTGAGTTCAAATGCCGAAAAATGGAAAGTGTAAAACATATGATATCATGGATAGATAAATAATTAACGATACAAATGACTTTAAAATCAATACATATTCCATTTAATCATGAAATTTATCTCCAAAATGTATCAGTAGAAAAAATGTACATAAAAATTAGTTGGATAATAATTATAAAAATCCTATTGGAGGAAATAAATAATGAAATAAATCATGATATTAGTATCACACCCTTGTGCTATAAAATCACGAACATTACTTTCGTGGCCCTGTGCTAAAATATTTTCATAAATAGGTACGTATGAACTAAATACTAAAATTATTTGGACAAAATTTTATCTTAAGAATAATGTTAATGTGTCAAGTTTATATTTATTATCCAGACCAAACTGTCAAATAGATATGTAAAATTAATTATGTATTATTTTAATTGACTATAAAATCCATAATTAATATGAATTATCCGGAAATAAATATATGTATTGAACCATGATCCTGTAACATAAATATTTCCCTAGTAAAGGAAATAGAATTAATAATTAGATTACCCAAAATAATAGTATATATTGAAATGGAATGAGGTTAAGAAAATATTAAAATAGTTCAAATGATAATGAATATATCAATGATATTTTAAATATGTACATGAAAGAGGAAAAAATATCTGATAAATAATGTAGAGTGATAGATAACACTATCATAAGAATGTTATTGATCTCAAAATAAGTAATAATTAATAAATATGTACATGATTGTTAAAGGCCACCATTTCATTATATTTTAGGGTTTTAAAGTAGATAAAACTATTTCAATAATTATATAGTAAAATGTAAATGTATCTTTGAAATTAATTTTCCTAAATTCTATTATAACTTTGCTGTAAAAATTATATTATAAACCATTTCCTAAAATATTTTTAAACATTTAGATATTGATAATTTTTTTATAATGGATAAAAAAAATTGAATAATATAGAATTATATTATTAAAAAATCCATTAAATCATATACTGAAAAAATAATGTAAAAATTATAGTCATAGTGTGGTGAAAATACATTTATATTTTACACATTAAAAACATTTATTTCCTACTTTTTTAGAATGTAAAACAAAAATATTCGTAAAACCTTAATAATATTTATATGTAAAAAATTAAAATGAAAATTAAATATAGGTAAAAATGAATTTAAAACATTATCGGATAAAAAAATAACATTCCAATAATATTTTTGAAAATATCATTATGGATGAAAAATATTACCAACCCAAAAGAAGAAATAAGGTGAGTTTTTCATACAAAATATTCTTTGGGTATTTCGGTTAATAATAGAGGACAAGTAGTAAGAAAATAATGGAAACTAGAGAAATATAAAGAAAAAATAAAATATATTTGTTTTAAGAAGTTAACGATATTATAATACTTCCCGTGAAAAATTAATCATGAATTGTCCGGAACAAGAGTGGGAATGTAAAATAAAATTTTTTGGGATTTAATATCTTTTGATTCAACGTTTAAAAATATAGGATACAGTATTTGAAAATTTATATTCAATTAATAAATATTTATTCATCATATAATAAATAAATGTGTTAGTATATAATCCATATTAAATAAATTCGCTACAT
The DNA here is from genome assembly GCA_963277665.1 of Viscum album. Lineage (NCBI taxonomy): Eukaryota > Viridiplantae > Streptophyta > Magnoliopsida > Santalales > Viscaceae > Viscum > Viscum album. The sequence continues at coordinate 442,503,430 of OY728158.1, forward strand.
ATTATAAACTTTATCTCAATGGATATGAATTTTTATATAAACTATTACCATAGATTATCTCTTGGTTATAAGACATATATAATTTCAAATTATCAATTTAAATTTACTAAATTCTTTCTTAAATATATTTTTAACCATATTCTAATTTTTATTGTCTATTTATAATCATTTGTGATCCATTCAATGAATATTTTTTTTCCATATTTCAACTGGTTAAGGTTGTTCAGTTAATATCTAGAAAATTAAATATGTAAATTTCTTTTCATAAAGCATCTATGAAATAGTTCCAATATAACTAGGATATTAATAAATAAATTATTATAATTTGTATTCATTATATACAATTTAATAATAATAAATTCAAGGTGTTAGTAGAAGAACGAGTCATATCACTTTGTGGAGGTAGTAATCCACACCTACAGGAAAGTCACATTATCATTTATAATGGATTTAATGGTAATAAGGTAGTTGATATATTATAGTTATAGATTCATAATTTTATCGTAAATAATATATATATACATCAATTTAATATTTAAAACCATCTATGTGAAATTGTGATGAAAAAAATCACACTGGTACATAGAGATGGTAATCATCTATATGAACTTGAAACATTTTCATTTTCAATAGGACGGATAATAGACATAACACTGATATATATTTAACAAAAAAACCTATATGTATGGTATATATACTAATATAATTATTTTAATATGGTTATTTATGATTATAAGGATGTTTAAGAAGAAAGGGACATGGGAAAGCTTGGAAGAAAATATAGATATTCATTTGGTAGCCTCTTTTGGATTAGATATTAACACTTCTTGAAAAGTATATATTAAAAGAAGATAACATCTAGGTAACGAAAAATAAAGGTGGGATGGTATTATTATTGGTCTTGGTTGAGCTAAGTGGATCATGATGTGAGGATAAGAGAGGAGTGTGGATTTTTAATTATAAGTGATATGAGTGGTAAAATTATAAATATTAAGAAACATAAAACATTTTAAAGTCACATTTGTTAAAAAGTGTCTCCAAAGGGGTCCCATTTTAATGTGGGATTATATAGGGTCTAAATAAAATAAAACAATATCATTTAAAGAAGTTTGTTTAGTTATTTTAACTCTTTTCACTTTTGTTTAACACCCTCATTAATCATTATTAACACTTTCTATAATGATAACTTTAAACCACTATTTGTATCCATTATTAAAAAACATTAACTTAAATTCATTAATATAAGTTCACAAAAATTAAAAGAAAAAATGTTTTTATAAAAAATGTATAGTTTAATAATAAATTTAATTTTAAACAAAAAATAGGTTTAATGTTGATTATATAGTATTAATTGGTTTATGTAATGGTAAATGAGTATTTTTGAGATTTTAAATCAAATAAAAATAGAAAATAACCTTATGTATACATTATTAAATGTGAATAATAAAAAATAGTTTTCTTAATAAAATCATTACAACGATTTCCTTAAATTTAATCATAGATTTCTATGTTCAAAATTATATTTTTAAATTCCTTATATGTTTTATTAAATGTATATTTTGTGTAAAAAACGTTTTTATAATATTTTAATTCATTATTATATATGAATAATTTCATAAAATTTACATTATTTGTAAAATTTTTATTTCTCATTATTCACCTAAAAAAACAAACAATTTTTGATAAATATCAAAAATTGAACATTATCCAATTTTTTAATTATAGAAAAAAATAAAGTTCATTTCCTGATATTGAAATTATAAAATTAAGGTATTTAGGTTTTATTCAAATTATTTAATTAATTGTTACGAATTATTCAATAGTTTCATTAGAATGAAAGTCATACTTATTATAATTGAATCATGTGTGTTACAAGAAGAATTTGGTTGTACACCCAAAATAAGATAACATATTACATATTTTAACAAAAATGTTGAAATTAGTAAAGGTTTATAATTATATATGGTAAATTATGGGATCAAAGAGCACATTGAAATAACTTCTTTGGTGATGAGTAATAATAGAAACGTTATTATTAGAAGATATCAAAAAATTTCTATTAAGAGTTATGTAAGTGTAATGGGGTGAATGTTTAGATTTATGTAATTATATAGAAGGTTCAATTTAGGTGGGGATTACTAATCCATTCCCATAATGAAGTGGATTTATTTTCGTGGAAATACAAAAAAGGTGTAAATAATTCAACTAAATGATATTTATAAGGAAAATCTAAAAATATATATTATAGGGTCGCGTTCATTATACATTTTTTATTCAAAGAGATTATATTTTTGGATTTAAAATTGGAAAATTTAATTGTAATATATTTTTTGTCTTAAATTGATGTAAATGATTCCCTTAATGGAACAGTATATACCAAACCACATTAAATCCTTATGTTATGTCATTGATTACATTTATTTAATATGCTTATTTTTGGATTTGTTTTTTGTGCTATGAGTTCCAGAGTGTTCAAAATGTGTATCATTGGGGGTGATTGGGATTCTCAATTTTTGATAAACCTATCCATTTAGGTGAATGTTTTGTCCTTATGTTGTAATTTTTCAACATTTGAGGCCTAATATAGAGATTTAGGGCTTTGGATATTATGGTTTGGAATTGAAACATCCAATGTAACAATGTTCAAAAACTATTCATAGGGAAATGGAATAGTGAAATTCATTAAAATATTAAGTAAAATAGTCTCACTTAAATAAATATCCATTCATTTTTTTTGGATAAAGCGTAGACCACATAAACTGAATTATAGACTATATATCTTGAAATTTAATTAAATAAATATTTATTGATATATTAGTTACTCAATAATATATTTTTTATAAAACCATAAGAATCATTTCATACTATATAATAAAACATATTCCACCACATTCATCATTGGGTATTAAATATGTTATTTTATGATAGAGTTATATTTTTTCCTTCAATAATAATACTCTATTATACTAATACATTCATATTCCCTGCTGACTGGTATTTTCCTTCCATTATTACACTTTTATACTATGATTTTTTTCTTTAAGATATAATATATATTTTGTAATGATAATTTGTAATAATTCGATGAAATAAAAAACCTTTTTATGGACAAAATTAAACAACCCTTTCATTTTATTATAGAGTTTTTTTTTGTAGAAATATATTATGTTGATGATTTAAAATGTTCATATTGAATCAAAATACCTATTTGAGTATGACCAAAAATCTCATGTTGAAAGGTTTTCATTCACCAATGGCATTCATATTAATAGTTTCAAAGGTGGAAGCGAGTCTATAATATTAAATCATCAACTATATTAGAAGGATGCATTGATATTATATATATGAATATAAATTCATTATATATTAATTCTACCAAACCATTGAATGAAATTCAAAAATAAATATTTACTGATCATGAATTAAATCATGTGTCGTATGAGTTTCCATTGTGTAACTTCTTTAAATTTCACAATGTATTTTTCTTAATTATGTATAATGTTAACATCCTTTTATATATATTACATCAAATTTAAATTAATTGGTATATATTACAATAACATTATAATATAAAATTATTTTATGAATAAAAACTCTTGTAAGTAAAAAGATATTAATCAATTAAAAATTCTTATATTTTGATTATACATAATTTCTAAGGCTAAAAAGTGGTTTTATTTCTAAAACAATTGTTTAAAGTTATAATAAAATGAATAAAATAATTTTAAATTATTATAATGATAATATATAATATTAAATAATTTATATTGGATGTTTTTATGAAATAATATCAAGAAAAGTTAATGTTTTAAATGTTAGTTTTTATCTAAAGTATGTTTTTTATATTTGATATTTTTATTTTAAAAAGTATGTAAATTTTGGAATATATATTAGATTAAATGAATATAATTATTTAATATAAAATTCAAAAAATTATATTTGTATAAATATTTTATATTTTTATAAAATTATTTCTTTTTAGCTAAATAATGAAAAATACCATTTCTTCGAATACCCTCTCTTTTATCACATCAATGGTACATAAATATGACTTGGAAACCTATGAGACACTTTTATTGACAAAATATATATTTTATAGGAATTAATTTAATTTTAAATTAATTATGTTATTTTAAAAATATTTTGTTATATTGTTTATATGATGTTACACTATTCTCTAAAACCATTATTAAATAATAATACATTTATTATTATAAAAATTAAAATCAATCTCTTTAATAAACTGAATAGAATATAAATTAATTCAAATTTATAATTAGATGGTTTATATTATGTAATTAATATGATTTTATTTTTAGTTATAAAATATGAATTACTCAGGTAAAAACTAGGTACTACTGTAAAATCAAAAAGGTTAAAAAAGGTCAACCAAAGGGGTGAAAGGGTAAACTTGTTTGAAATATGCATAGAATTTAATTTTTTGAGGATTGGATTGAATAAATATTATTTAAAATTAATTATTTTAGATTTTTAGTCTTCTTTATATGTAAAACAATTATCTCCTTATATTAGGATGGAACAATATAAAAAATGTATTTCCCGCCACTTAAAAAGGGTATATCACAACCACTTCATAGATATTACCAAATTTCAATTTTATCTTGAAAATTTTCTTTTTTAATACACCGTAGAATCCTATTTCTATAAATTACTCAATTGGAAACAATCCGTTTTTCTCTGTCCTCCCATTCCATGGAATGCATCAATGGGATATCAATGATCTAAATTTATGTATTAACCTTCCTCCAATAATATTTATTTTCAATATTTTCCATTAAAATAAAAATTTCCCAATAATATATAATTAATTATTTATTAATATCAGCCTTGTTTTTTTCATATTCTATGAATAACCACTTACCACCTTTAACCTTTTCATTAATGAAAATGAAAACAAAATTCGTTTTTATTATAAATTTATCCCATTCCATGGAAAATGAAATCTTGATTTATGCATATGTAAAGACTGCCATTTCCAAGGAATGATGTATACTCTTTTTCTTCAACAACATTATTTCTTGGTCATGAGAATGAGTTTAATGGATATAATTTTATTTTTCTGAAATTTTTATGATTTTGGTAATAAATATTATGTATTATATAAAAAATATGACTAATAAATAATCATTGGAAATTCGAACATCTGAAATGATAGATCTATGAGAAAACAATTTATTCATACTATGTAATTGTTTTGTATCGATGATTTTTTTATAATTATCTAATGTTATTATATATTAATTTTATGAAGTCTAAAATATATCTTATACAACTAGAATAATGATATTATAAATAAATAATTTCATAATCATCCATTAATTTTGGTATGTTCATATTTTGGTCAGTCTAACCACCTACTTGATCAATGATATAAAATAATATAATGAATAAAAATGATTTAATTTTTACTAATAATATGTTATATAAATAATTAATTAATTATTTTATATTTGTTTTATAAGTTTACACTAATATTAACATCATTAATTAAGATACCATCATCCATTCATTAAAAATCAATGAAATATGATCATATAAAAATTTATCTTTGTGGATCATAATAGAAGAACTCCAATAGAATGAAATTACAACATTATTAATAATTATAAACCACAATTTCAACTAAATTTTATAATCCTGGAATGATTATTTTTTACTACAATTAATAATGCCACTACAATTATAAAACTAGTTCAAAATGATAAAGATTACTCACTCGAATATCGAAAATAAGCAATTAATAACTAATATGAATATAGAGAATAATAAGAAATTATTATTTAAAAAACATATATATGTTAATACGGTTCATAAAAATTTAATTTTAATTTTTTTATTCATGATGTTCATGAACCTTATAGGAAATCATAAATTATTATAGGTGGGGTTTTTTGTTTAAATTAAACCACATTAGAGATATTTCATTTTTTGAACCTTGATATGTTCAATTTAATGTGATCAATACCTAATTATTTTTATGATATTAATTTAATTCATTTGGTTTCTAGATTCATATCATTTTCTTTCTTTTAATTGACTCCTTTTTAGAGGAAATTATGGTCGTAAGTGCATCTTTGTTTCATTTTGAGTTATCCGAGACACATTAGATTATTTACACAATGTTTTTTCTATATGTAATAAACACCTCCCATTTGTGATTATATAGAATGAATTATATTTTATTGATGGTAATATAATTTTAATTTTAATTTTATTCTATAGAGAGTGTTTGATACTCAAATAGTAAGGGTTTTGTTACCAAACTTATTTTCATGTTAATAATTTTTTTGAATAATAAACCATCAAGGGAATTTTAATTATTTGAAAAATAAAATATTATTGAATATTTCTATTCATTTGGATTTACATACCTTATTAAAATTTCATTTCACTTATCTCATATTAAACCATAAGTGTTTATTTTATGTGAATCCAACATCACATATTCTTTTTAGTCAGGAACCTAAGATTATCATGGTCTTATTCTAGTGATTGTTTTTATAAAGAATTTATACAAGACACAATAAATTATTAATATAATATTATACTGATTTTATTTTCATTCAGACGTTTTAAATAAATTATTATTATTATTTTTATTGATTATTTTCAACAAATAATTAATGGAATATCTTATTAAAATTTCCCATGTAAGCACAAATTTCTATAGTTTTATATTTTTTTATGAGTCTTCCTCCCTAGAAATTCATGGTTTCCCAAATAAATTCCAACATAACATGCATAATAAAATATTTCTTATTAGAAACTATTAATAAATTTTATCTATAAACCTTATTTTAAAATATATTTCTTTAATTCTACTAATGTGTATATTTCATCTATTTTAAAAAAATTAAATATTTTAGACTTGATAGAGGATATTTTTCAAATTTTAATATCCACGTTTTTCACTAAATTGATTATGAAATGCTTATTTATATTAAAACAGTGATCCATAACTAGATTTTTCATTCCTATATATCCACTATGAATAATAATAAATTTTCTTTTAATTATTTCCATTGTGAATCACTACTAAAATTTGTACCTATACCCACATTTTAAAACCATGGGTATCACCAATAGAATAGTGGGTATAGTCTATACCCATAGTTTTATGAACTATTAAAATATAAGTCATTGGTATAGACATATACCGAAAATTTTTCTAAACCATGTCTATAGAAACGTATACCCATGGTTCTTAAACCATCAGGAAATGAAATTTCAATAGAAAAACCTATAACCATGGTTTGACCAAACTGTGGGAATATACATATATAAGGGTTTGGTCAAACCATAGCTATAAGTGTTTATTTTAAAAAAGAACTTCCATGGGATTTGATCCCTGTACCTTCCACCTATAGATAAAAGACTTTACCACTATCCAACATCACATTTTATTTTTCTATATACACAAACATAAATAAATATCTATATTTTAAAAAAATTAATTTTAATTATTATTATTATTATTTTGGAATAATAATGGGAAAAATTATACCCACAGTTTGAAATAATTGAGGGTATATGTTTTCTCGTGAATTCATTTCCACACAATCTATAGAAACTATTTACAAAAACCATGCCTTAATGGTTGACCTATAACCATGGGTTTTTAGAACATTTGGTATAAGTTCTTCTTACATATCATTTTTTTGAAACCTATAACTACAGTTCTTCCAAAAAATTTGGGTATAGGATTTCGGCATAAAATATACCCCCTAATGAAGTAAGGGTGTCGTATAACCAATATTGTTTTCCAAAACCGTTGGTATTGCGTCAGTTTCTAGTAGGAAATCCTCTATTTTAAATTTAATTTATAGATTGGTGTTCACCAAGATTCCTTAAATATTTATATTGGGGTATTAATAACTAATCTATATACCCATTACTAACATTGTATAAAAACCATATAATTCATTAAATGGTACCTACCATGAAATTAAATTTGTAAAATTTTATAGATATTTATATTCTATGGATTTACCATTTAAATTGATCTAATATTGATGGTTTTCCTTATATGATTTAATTTGAAAAGGATATGAAATCTTATTTGTTTCCACTGTTTCGTTATTATATAATGATGATTTATTTTTTGTGGAGGACATAGGCATAGTTTATGATTTGCTGGGTAAAATATCACCCTATAATGAATTATTTATGTTTAATTTCTCATGTGTTATTAATGAGATACAATAATAATTGTTTTTTCAAAAAAGGTTCATGAATAATGTGTTCTCTATTATTTTAATGTGCGTACATAGAGTTTATTCATAGACATACTGGGATAATGAGTCTTATCCACAGGATTCCTATAATTATGGATGTGAGACATTTTTATGTTGGTTTTTAATTTAGGCTTTATTACCATCATGTTTTAATATTTTTTCTACGTTTTTCACCACTTTCATGTTATTATACAATTATTACAGATTATATGATTGTAATTTTAAGAAAGTTTGTTATTATTATACTTATTTGACATATGGAAGTTCCCTGATATGTTTTTCTGTTATTATATTAGTTATTCCATGATTTATGATATGTTCCATGTTTTAAATTACCCTCTAGTGTATCTCGATTATACTCATACATCCAAATTATTCTCACTTATAATCATTGATTATTATTTATTATTATTACCATTATAAAAAGTTTGAGCTCAATCTATTCTCATATTTACCATTCCCCATATTACGATGAAATTCAATAGGTATTATGTGTCTAGAAGAGTATCTTATATAGAGAATTTGGGAAATATTTTGAAGAACTATTAAGAATCATGCAGTTACTTATATAATGTGAAAAATCACCATTATATAAAAAATTCAATGGTAAATATTAAAGATCACGAGAATTAATTTTATTAAGATATTTTATTAATGTCTTTTAATTATGCTACTTTCATGTCCTCAGGGAATCCTAGTTATTTCAAGAGTTTGTTTTCTATAAATTTTCAAATTATGATTTTATTAGATGAGGATGTAAATGTCAGTAAGGGGAGATAAGTTAGGGTTGATCTTAATTTTAAATTATTACATACCCATTTAGATTATTCCAGTTAATATTATATATTTTGTGACTGGGATAAAAAAACATTAGTGAAACCATAAGGGATAAATCTAACTGCAGTATATCATCCTAGTAATTTATAATGTAAATATTATATGATTCCTCATTAAATTAAATCCCAATAAGGATACAAAAAAGTGAAAATGGTTGTGGAATATGGAAATCTAGGGCTAATTTCCCAAAAAAGGCTCGTTTATTATCAATTCAATCATCACTCAAGTGAATGAGGGGTGATCCAATGACAAGACACATGACTAGATACCCTTAGTGGATATTATTTTGATAATAAAATTCTATTTAAAATACATCATAATTTTTTTTATTTTAATTAATTTAGTTATGGAATATGATAAAATCAAAACTAGATAAACCTATATCGAACTAAGAGCGATTTATGGTAAAATAAAAAATTTAATAATATTGAAATGTAAGAAATTTTAAGGATGATGTTTTCACCTATTTTAATAATTTTTCTATAATGTAAATCCTTAATCACTAAATATTAATTACTTTTTCTTTTAGTTTTTATTTATATCTAAAGGAACCATGTTAATAATAGATTCCATAGGCAGTACAAAAATTTACCTTGAGAGAAACCAGATGAGACCAGAGATATGGTTAAAAATAAGAGGAATGTACAAAATAATCTATCACAAAAAAATGTTAACAATGTTAACTCAATTTAGTTTTTACACACACCAAATGATAAAATTATGGAATCATAAAAATGTTTGGGTGATAAATAAGGTGAAATAAATTTTTTTCAACTTCTAGTATGTCAAAAAATTGGTAGAAAACACTATGGAAAATGTCCTAATGGAAATGAGATATTTTTTATGTGTGGAAATGAATTTCTTAAAGAACATAATTTATAAGTACAATTGAAGGGATTATTAGATACATTAAAATTAATTAGAATTCCTCCAGAGGTACCACTAATTGATTAATATTAATTTGAAGATATCTAAGTAAATAACCTACTTTATGGGATAATAATGATGATCAGAACCAATATATTGAATCTGAAGGGAATGCCTAAAAAACAACAACTATGTCAGTGTCTTCAAAAAAATGATATAGAATGTAGGATACTTTTCATACACTCAAGAATTTCTTGTTTTTCATTTTTTTAGATCTACTCTTATATACCTAAAATAGTTACAAAATACCTGAAATATCTACCGGTATGACTAAACATTTAATGATTAAAAAATACTTCTACATTGTTGAGTTTTGTATCCAATTTTTTAGAACCTAAGTAATTGTTTTTTATTGGAATGTGATGCCTATAAAATCATATTATCCTTTCAATATTCAAATTCTATTTGATAATTAGCATTTATTAATTCTCTTAACATAAAGAAAATGTCAATTTTCAATATATGAAAATTACATCAACAAATAAACCCATGGATGTAACATCAAAGGTAATTATAAAATAATAATTTTTATTATTTATTAATATATAGGAATTATAGAAATATGAAATTAATGGAGATTCGATGTCCAACAACACAACCAACATGCAAAAACGGGTATCTCCGAAATCATATGTTGCACTCAAGACTGTGTTATGCTGAAAAAATAATTTATTATTAATACTATTATCATAAATGATTGTTATCAAAAAAATTTATTTATTGGTGAGAATTATCATAACTAAATATATTATGTTTACACATTTTTGTTAAATATTTTTAATTTATTCAAATAAAATTTAGAGGATTAATGTGAGAATAAATGAAATTGTTTGCATAAAATAATATAATATTTTTTAAAAGTAGTTTTACTACCTTTTGATAGAGAATTATTTCCAAATCTAGTTTTTCTAGCTTTTATATATTCCATTTGAGAAAATAAATTTCTTATTTGGAAGAGTGACATAAAAATTTAGTTCGGTTTAATTTTTTGTAATTTTCTAATTAAATTCATATTTTAATGAATAGTAAAAAATACTGTATTTTAATTCAAAATTCCCTTTATTCTGATTTATTTATAACATAAAATTAGAATATTATATGTTTTTACGGAATAATTAGTTTAATTTTTTAACATTTAATACAATGTAGTTCAATTGATACATTTCAAAAATAAATTAAATTGAAAAATTATGTGAACTTTAGAATGTTTTACTTAAACAACAATTTTCTCAATTTGTCATCATGATTAATTTTTAATTAATTTCTTCAAATTATGTGATTTTCAGGTGAAAAAATGGTTTCCATATTTTTAATCAGATGTTAAAAATTATTTAAATATGTGCCTTTTATTTTTGGACATTATGTATAGTAACATTAGTAATTATTTTTATTACCACAGTTAAGGGTAAATCTAGTAATTAAAGGATAAAATAATATTATAAATATTATATAACTACACAAAAATTTTTGGTATTATTAATGTATGATTTATTTTATACAAATACAATAATTGGACTGATATTATGGCCTTTAGAAGTCACTTGGGTGTGATTATGACCCTTATAACATTTTATTTAATGTAAAGAGAAGGTTAACATAACCATGTGTCTCATAATTATAACAATTGTAATATGGGGTTATAAAAGTGATATATTTGACTATTATAGTCCTTATAAATAAAGACTTATTACCTATGTCATGGAAATTTTTTATACTGTTTTTGAATTAAACTATCAAATTTAATTGTGACCCAAAGTTGATGCAGTAAGAGAGTTAATAAATAAAAATCAAATAAGTTATATAAATTATTATAAATTAAATATAATAAAAAATATTTGATTCCATCCACATATTTTATAGAAAACTTTTACCTGATATAGATGAGTAAATTTAGTTTTTTGATGTAATCGTGTTTTTTTTGATATTTTAAAAAATACAAGTAATGAATAGTGTCAAAAGAGACATAAATCATAAAATATAATATAATATATCTAATTAAAATATATAAAATTTCAAAAAATCTAGTATTTCACCAATTTTTTTTGATAAGTCTAAAATTTTTATTAATGACTCATTCATGGGTTGTTTGGCATGACTTGGTAATTACATTAACTCTCAATGTGTAAATTAATTGATAATATAGTAAGAGTAAAAACGGTTTAATAAAATAGATAAGGATAAAAAATGATTCAAAACATTTATAATTTTCATTGAATAATTATATTTACATTCATACCTATAAAAAATTATAAATAAATTAGTTTGGAAGGATATGTAATTCAAAATGAATTTGTATTATTTTAAAACATTAATTAATTCTAAGGGTGCTCCTTCCATGTCCAATAAAAAGGAACCCAATCCTCTCTATTAATCACACTTCCAAAAATATTTTTGTTAGAATTATTTATAATCATAACTCTTCATATAATCTGTCACGACTCGTCCCCCGGGGCTCGTATCATGACTACCCCATTCTAGCCTTCTATGAGATAGGGGCTGGCAACTAGCACCAAAGGCGTAATTTCCCTAAAACATGGAAGACATTGCCTTTATAAATCATAAAAACACACATCAGAGTACAAAAGGAAGAAGAAACTAAGTAAAAACTGTATGAAAAGTATTCTAAATGTAAAAGGGCCGGAAATACAATCCCAACAGTAAAGTACAAAGAAAAGACAAACTTGTAAAACTAAAAAGGAAAATAGCTGGAAGGTGTCTAGCAGCTCCTGTATCGTCCACCACAGATCCTACCTAAACGGTGGGTACACATAGCCACCTCAGTTCACCACATCCGTCTGTCCCCTCCGGGTACCAACTCATCATGAGGTCCACCGCCGGGTACCGTCTAGTCCTTGTATACTCCGCCTTGTTTAGCATCGTCCGTCGTCTGCATCCAACACAACAAGGTGCGAGCTTATCCCGTGTATGAGTGTGTATAATGATACTCAGTAGGGACCCCGAGACCCTTAAGGTATCACAAAATCCTACAAGGATAAACCACAATGTATGATTTCAACGGATAACCATTAGTTAGATATATTCCCATTCATACCCCTAAGTTATCAAGTAATCCATCTCAATCATGAGAAAAACACAAAGGTCATTAACTCAGATCAAACCATGATTTTTCATTATTGAAACCATGGATTCTAGAGAACTTTTCCCCTGTCAAGTACATTGGGCATGTTGCAACACAGAGGTGCTTCTCACTAACCTTAGACTACTGCGGTACTCCTCCTGTCGAGTACCAAGGGTCTACTGCCAAACCGGGCGCTCCGTCAGCTGTGGGTCTGCTGCCAAATGGGGAGCTCCCCCTAATAGCCGTCAGAGGTACTCCTCCTATCGAGTACTGCAGGTCTGCTACTAAACCATGCACTCCATCCACCATGTGTTTGCTGCCAAACCGGGCACTCTGTCCCCTGGGCTAATGAAATCACTCAGAGTCGAATCGGTCAAGAATTCATCGGGTCTATAGCTACTAGGTCTCCGCACTCTGTATTCTCATCTCTATGAGGATCCACTCCACGAGATATTGGTCAATACTACACGTGTCAGAAAGTCTCACAGGGAAGTATCTCAATGTCCCGCCACGTCATAGGTGTCTCAACGCAACAGACGGTGCATCAATCAGACACCCGGTCTGTGAGTTATTAGCATTTTATTCCCAGGCGCTAAGTTGGATTCGTGTACGAACCAACCAGATCATAACATAACTATACACTGAACTCTAGTGAGGTATACTCAAAGGCACAATTTTTATCCAAGAAAACTGGTGTCTTAGACGGTTCATCAAATGAACGTACAATGTCAATGATATGTCCTAAGAAGATAAAGGGAATGTAATGGGCTCAGGTCTGGTTCGACCCGGTCGGACTAACTCGGCCCAACCCAGTCTAGGCCGACCCAGTCTGGGAAGACCTCGTCAGACTCACTAGGTCTGACCCACCCCATTGGGTGGGTTAGCCTGCTGAGTTTTGACCAGGTCTGCTGGGCCCAACCCAACGAACCATGAGGGCGGTTCAACCCGATAGTCACAACATAGGCGGCTCGGTGAATTGGCCCAAGAGACTGGGCTGGTTCGACCAGTGACACCGTGTGGGACGCTGCAGGTCGGCTTGGAAGGATGTTGGCTTGGAGGCCAATGGGCAGGCCGTATGAGGCGCGGGCAGGCCAGTTGGTCACTAGGCAGGTTGTTGGTACTATGGGCAGGGTACGACAAGTCATGGTGGCGCCGGGCTGGCAGCCGACAGAGGATGGGTAGGCCGCTGGGGGCACGGGTAGCACGCCGGGGCAACGCGACAGGGTTCCGGGGGCATCGGCTGGGCCGGGGGCGCCTGGTTGGCCGGGAAGCACGCCGGGGGGGGGGGGGGTCGGCTGGCGGGGCGGCACGCCATGCGGTGCTGGGCTGGCCCGACAGCGTGTCGGGGGGAATCGGGCTGGTGGGGTTGTGCGCTGAGTGACACCAAGTAGGCCAGGTCGTGATCTCGGGGGGTACCGGGCGGGCCAGGTAGGGTGTCAGGGCACGGGTTGGGCGCTGCATGGTCAGCGGTGTGGTTCACAAAGGCTATGGGTAGCGCAGCCTTTATTCGCCATCTTCGTCGATGTCGCCTCTTTACTGCTTCGAAGTACACCACAAGAAATCGATGGAGAGTTCTTGGCCATGTGAAGTTGGCCCGAACTCTCCACCTTTATGTTGATAACAATTGGATGTTCATAATACATAAATAGAACGCTGAAGAATGAGAATAAAACCAACACAAATCCCCCTACCTTTGATTCGCCGACAGTCGTTCGTTGATGAGGTCGCGAGAAGTGGACGTCGTCTCATTGATGTCGAGAGAAGGTGACGTCATCGTTGGTGATGTTCTTCATGGGTGGCATCTTCCCTTTCCTTTCCTCAGTTGAAGGGGGAAGAAGACGACGTCGATCTTAGGTGGAAGGAGTGTTCTTCAAGGGCAACAAGCATTCTTCGTTGAGAGGTTGAAGACCTCTCAATACTCCCAAAGCTCCTCTCAAGGTTCTCCCAACAAGAGGTTATTCCAACACCCAAAAAATAAAATATAACACCTTATTAAAGTGTTTTCATAATGAGTTCAAAAGAATTAAAAAATGTTCTAATTAATTAAAAGTGGTTTAATTCATTAATGGTGAGGGTTGGCACAAAATATATTGGGGGAAGGTTAGAAGTTTCAAGGGTTACAGCTAATTAATTGGGGGGCTTAGTAGAGTTAGAGAAGTTAGGTGGGCCCCACCTATTATTCCTCCCAAGGGGTTATGTGCATGTGGGCACCACCACCATAACAATATCCTGAGGGAGGTTATGTGTGGGTGGGCCCCACCACCAAAACCTCTAATGGGAGGTTATGGTGTGGTTTCCCCCACCACTAACTTCCCTTGGGAGGTTCGAACTGCCAATAAATAAAATAAATTTGTTACTTTATTTTATTCAATTTAATTTAAAACCCTCAAAAACTATCTTCCACTCTAGTTAAAACACAACTACGGTGAAGTTCTCACTAGTCAATTACCGACGCAGCGAGTTCAACGATGCCCTCAGATTTCAATTCATAGGACTAGTTCAAAGGATATACAAACCCACTTGTACGTTTACAGAACGTACTTGATCAAAACTTCAAAAATTTATTTCGGGCACACCGGGCCTCAGAATCTAGAGCCATCAGAAAATACAGAGTTGTAAAATTCCCATGTATTTAAAAAAAATTTCACGGATATTCTAGGTCTTTACATTCTCCCCACCTTAAGGATTTATGTACCTGTAAGCTACAACTCACACTAAGGGAACAAGTGAGGGTACTGAGCACACATTTGAGCCTCCCGCTCCCATGTTCTCTCCTGGAGGTTACCGTGCTACCAGCGAACGCACACCAGAGGTATCTAGTATCCACGTAGGGCCCACTTCTGTCAATCCTCAATATCCACTAGAACCTCCGTCAAAGTCACCCCATATTTGATTTCTAGCCCCTGATGGTCGATGATGTGGTATGGGTCCGGCACGTACCTCCTCAGCTGAGATACATGGAAGAGGTCATGCACCCGGTGAAACTGAGGTGGAAGAGCTATGAAGTAGGCCACATCTCATACTCTTCTAAGGACCTGGAATGGTCAGATGAACCCCAGAGATAGCTTACTGCCTCAGCCAAATCTCAGTAGGCCTCGTCGAGGTGATACCCATAGGAAGACGTGGTCGCCATCCTCGATCTCTAGAGGCCTCCGTCTCCTGTCAGCATACGACTTCTATCAGCTATGCACAGTCTTCATCCACTCATGGATGATTTTCACCTTCTCAGTGGTATCATGTACCATCTCTGGTCCCACTATTGCTGACTCCCTTGGGTCTATCCAGCACAGTGGCGATCTCCAAGGTCGGCCATACAAGGCCTCAAAAGGTTTCATACTGATGGTGGAGTGATAGATGTAGTTGTAGGAAAACTCCACCAAAGGTAAGTGGTCCTCTCAACTGTGACCAAAGTCGAGGAAACGTGCACGGAGCATATCTTCAAGGGTATGAATGGTCCTCTCAGTCTGACCATCAGTCTGAGGATGGAAAGTGGTGCTCAGATGTAGCTGTATCCCAAATCCCTCCTGTAACCCCTTCCATAGCCGGGAAGTAATCCATGCATCATGGTCAGAGACTATAGTAGTAGGTACTCTATGAAAACGCATAATATCCTACTCATAGAGGTGTCCCAAGCTCTCTACTGATCCCTTCTCTCTGATCAGTAATAAGTGGACCGACGTGGTGAGTCGGTCGACGATCACCCAAATTGAGTCGTGACCCCTGGATGTACGTGGAAGACCAATCCCAAAGTCCATGGATATACCATACCACTTCCACTCTAGGACCTCTATGGGATAAACCAAGCCTACTGGTACCTGTTGCTCTGCCTTCACTTACTGACAAGTAAGGCTCTGTGAGAAAATCTCCGCTACTACCTCCTTTATACCTGGCCACCAGTGCTGTCGTCGAAGGTCCTGGGATACTTTACCACTGCTTGATGTACCGATAGAGGAGAAGTTTGGAACTCCCTCGAAAATTACTTCTAAAGTGAAATTGGTACCATGGTACGTCCTCCGAAGTTGATGACGTTCTCCCCACCTTCAGAAAATCCATCAGGTGCCTACCCTGTGGATATATGAGCACGTCGCATCTCATAGTCAGTGTCCCCATGCTGCGCCTCCCTAACTCACTGAAGAAGTGGAGGAGTGACTGTAAGAGACTGTAGATAGGCTGCACTATATCTATCTAGAAAATATATATTTAAGGCAACCAGCTGCTCTGTTGCCTCTCCTAGAAGCTGAATACAAGTACTCTTGCTGAGTGCATCCGCAACAACGTTCCCCATCCCAGGATTATAGACTATCTCGAAGTCATAGTCCGGGAGGAACTCAATCCATCGCCTCTGTCTCAGTTTTAGGTCCTCTTGAGAGAAGACACACCTGAGACTATTGATATTACAGTAAATTGAAAACCGTAAACCGTTCGCTCAACAATATATGGGTGAGACTAGCCAATTGTAAGAACTCAACTTCACCCTTCTTCGCATATGATCTAAAAGAGCTGCTATGATTTCTCCTTTACCAAAAAGAGAAATCCTATCTCATACCCTGGATGAACCATGTCATTTTCCTAATATAGTGAATCCGGAAATGAACGATAATAATTCATGCCATGGACAATGTTGTAAGGCCTTGACGCTACTGCCAAGAGATCTAACTTTTACTCTTGCCTCCAATGGTTGAGTCACACTTTCGACATCAGTGTGTGGTCACTGGGTATCCTTTAGTAGGAATCTTAAATGTGAGGGACATGTAAACCGTTTTAACTAGAAACTTTTAGTATTAACCACACAAAATGCTGGAAAGAAAACATCACAAGCACAAGTGTCTTTTATTTCTATATCTCAATGTACAAAGACACAAAGCAACCACAAACAATGAAATCAATGAAGCTAGAAGCATCATGAACAAAGGCCTATATTCTTGGAACTAGTCCCACTCCAGTACACCTGCTTCCGGAGCTCCATGGTCGTATGCTTCATCTACTTGAAGCTATGCTCTCCCCTGTCCACCCATTCCCTGTGGTCGGGGAGGACCTCCTGGTGGTGGTGGAAACACCTCGAAGCATCGTCCACCACCAGCTGCATGACTAGATCCTCTACCATGGTCTCTTGATCCTTGCGTTCTGCCTCTATCGAACCTCTACCTCTACTTGGGAGGTCCCTCAATTTTCAACTGATCGTCATAACATTGGGTTGGACAGTCACGAACCATGTGACCAACATTGCCGCATCAGAAACACTGCCCGCTCCTGGTATGTCTGGATCTGTCTCTACTTTGGGTGCCCTGTAAAACCCATCCTGAGCTGTGAGGTCATCCACCTTCAGGCCTGTCCCTCTTGGACCTCTGCATCATCTGTCTACTTCCAGCTGAAGAAGACTCCGCTACATGTCTACTAGTAGTGGGTCTCACTGCTGGTGACTGCTCATCAAGGAAACTCACCACTAGGTGGAATCTTTCTAACACCCCCCGTCTACGTCGAGATGCTTTAGTAGACAACTAAAGCTCTTATCTCTGGCATAATCCCCTGCTCGAAGGTATGGGCCTGAAAGAATGGGTCTCATACAATATTAGGGGAGTAGCGCGAGAGTTCGGTGAACCTCGCTGAGTACTGAGCTACACTCATGCTGCCCTACTGCAGATGAAGGAGCTCATGTATCCACACCACTCGAAGGGTGGCTGGTACAAACTCCACCTGGAACATGCTCTCGAAGTCTTCCCATAAAAGTTTTGCCTCATCATGCATCTAGAGTATCAGGCTCCACTATCTTCCTGCTGATACCTGAAGGAGGCTGGCTGCACGGATCACCATGAAGTCTGCTCATGTACCTACCAGTCTGATGGCTCTCATCATAGTCTCCAGCCAATCCTCAGTCACCTCTGGGTCCATATCTCCCTAGAAAATGGGTGACCTCATGCGCCAGAACTCTTATAATGTGCTCAAGTGGGGTGCATCTTCTGCTGCTGGGGCTGGTGGCATCGGTGGCCCAATGGGAAGTGGTACCACTGGTGCCTCTGCTAGTGCCCCAACTGGGAGAGGGCCCTGTACCAAGGCCTCATCTCTCGGTGGGATGTCAGTACGAACAACTCTTGGGGCTATAGCTGGTCATCCATGGGGAGGCATCCTGAATGAAACAGATGTGACATGGTCAAAATACTAAAACATGGGATCTGACCTCGTTTGAGCCGACTTAAAGAAAACTTTTGAACAAACAACCACACACACACAATCGGTGTTTTTGTGCACTGAGTCAGAAATCATAAGTTAGGATCCTGGTGTATAGATACGTCGGCCGCCCACACCAACACTGGACTCCCTAAACTAAAAACCACACATAGTACCCTTAACACTATTGATTCACAGAAAACAAAATTAGAGTCCTAAGTTCTGTGGTAGAACTGACGTCATCTGATTCAAATTTTTCATGACCCGTCCTCTGGAGCCCGTATCATGACTACCCCAATCTCGCATTCCATAGGCTTGGGGCAAGCTACTAGCACCAAAGGCGTAATCTTCCAAAAATTGGGATGATATTTCCTTTATAAATCGTAAAGACACACAACCAAAGTACAAGTGGAATCAAACAATAAGTAAAAACTGTATGAAAAGTATGCTGAATGTAAAGGGGTCGGAAATACAAGCCCAATAGTAAAATACAGGGAAAAGACATATAGGTACAACTAAAAAGGCAAACAACTGGAAGGTGTCTAGAAGCTCTTGGATCGTCCACCACAGATCCTACATGAAGCGTAGGTATATATAGCCTCCTCAGTGCTCCACATCTGTCCATATCCTCTAGGTACCGACTCGTCGTGAGGTCCACCTCCATGTACCGTCCCATCCTCATACACTCCGCCTCGGTCAGCGCTGTCCGTCGTCTGCATCCAACACAACGTGGTGCGAGCATAGCCCGTGCAGGTGTAAGTATAACGATACTCAGTAAGGACCCCAAGACCCTAAAGGTATCATAAGATCCAATAAGGATAAACCAAAAATTATGATTTCAATGGATAACCATTACTTAGGTATATGCCCATACACATACCTAAGATATCAAGTAACCCATATCAATGATGAGGAAAACACAAAGGTCATTCACTCAGCTCAAACCATGATTTTTCATTATCGAAACCATAGCTACTAGAGTGATCCTCCTTTGTCGAGTATAGTTGGCATGTCGCGACACTGAGGTGCTTCTCACTAACCATAGACTGCTGAGGTACTCTTCTTGTGGAGTACTGCGTGTCTACTGCCAAACTGGGAACTCCATTTGTTGTGGGTTTTCCGCCAAACCAGGTGCTCCCCATAATAGCCGCCAGAGGTACTCCTCCTGTCAAGTACCATGGGTCTACTTCGAAACTTGGTGCTCCGTCCACCATGGTTCTACCGCCAAACCGGGCACTCTATTCATCAGGCTAATCGAGTCACTCCGAGTTGAATCTGTCAAGCAGTCGTCCGGTCTACAATTACTAGGTCTCCACACTCTATATGCTCGTCTCCAGGAGGATCTGATCCACGAGCTACTGGTCGATACTCCAAGTGTCATGAAGGCTCATAGGAAAGTATCTCAAAGGACTTCCATGTCATAGGGGTCTCAATGCAATAGACAGCGCGTCAATCGGACGCCCGGTCTGTGAGTTATTAGAATTTTTGTCCCGGGGCCCCGGTTTGATTCGTGTACATACCAACCTAACCGTAACTCAACTATACCCTAAACTGCAGTGGGGTATAATCAAAGGTAATATTTTTCTCCATGAAAATCGGCACCACAGATTGTACATCAAACGGACGTCTCGTGCCAATGATATGGCCCAAGAAGATAAAGTGCCAGTAATGGGCTTGGGTCCGGTCCGACCCAGTCAGACTGACTCGGCCCAACCTAGTCCGGGCAGACCCGGTCTAGGTCGACCCTGTCAGACTTGATGGGAATGACCCAGACCATTGGGCGAGTCAGCCCGTTGAGTTTTGACCCGGTCCGCTGGGCCCGACCCAGCGGACCGCGAGGGCTGTTCGGCCTGATAGTCGCCATGTAGGCGGCTCAGTGACTCATCCCAGGAGACAGGGATGGTTCTACCAACGACACTGTAGGAGATGCTGCTGGTCAGCTCAGAAGGCTGGTGGCCGGGAGGCCAGCGGGAAGGCCATGCGGGATGCAGGTAGGCCGGCCGGCCACCGGGCAGGTCGCGGGTGCACCAGGCAGGGTGCGGCATGTCGCGGTGGTGCCAAGCAGACTGCCGGTAGGCGACAGGTAGGCTGCCAGGGGCACGAGAAGTGTGCTGGGACAACACGTTAGAGGGCCAGGGGTGTGGGTAGGCCAGGAAGCGCGCTGGGGGGGGCACTAGATTGGAAGGGAAGCACGTTGGGGTGGGGGGGGGGGGGGCGGCCAGCAGGGCAGCTCTCCCGGGTTGCCGGGCAGGACGGGCAGCGCGCCAGGCCGACCGGTCAGTGCACTGGGGGCGCCAGGCGGGCTAGGTGTGCGCCGGCGAGGCGCGGGCAAGCGGGCATTACATCAGGGCACGATTCGTGTAACATCCCCAAATGATAAAGGGTTAAATGACTAATTGATATGACTCATGTCAACAAGGTGCACCTTCCTTTTCGGGAGCCTGTCTGATTAGAACTCCACAGTTAAGCGTGCTTGGCCTAGAGTAGTGATCAGGATGGGTGACCTTCTGGGATGTTTCCCAGGGTGTGTGTGAGTGAGGACAAAGCACACTAGAAAGGACATGTGTTGGCATGTGGGGACTTTCATTAGTCAGATAACCCGTTCAGACATGTGGGTGGACCCTAGGGTACGCCCCACGTGTCTGTGGGGCAACTGGGGGTACCTGGTGGCCAGGACCCGACATCCATGTTAAGGCGGGGTGGCTAATGCTATCACCGGGTCCCGATTGTTACATTTGGTATCAAAGGTGGTACCCAGCCTTAAGTGCGATGCACTACCTGGGTTGAGATATAGGGCCCACAACGAGGGCGTTGTGCTCTAAAGGGGGGGTGATTGTAACACCCCCAAATGATAAAGGGTTAAATGACTAATTGATATGACTCATGTCAACAAGGTGCCCCTTCCTTTTCAGGAGCCTGTCTTATTAGAACTCCACAGTAAAGCGTGCTTGGCCTGGAGTAGTGATCAGGATGGGTGACCTTCTGGGATGTTTCCCAAGGTGTGTGTGAGTGAGGACAAAGCACACTGGAAAGGACATGTGTTGGCCTGTGGGGACTTTCATTAGTCAGATGACCCGTTCATGCATGTGGGTGGACCCTAGGGTGCGCCCCACATGTCTGTGGGGCAACTGGGGGTACCTGGTGGCCAGGACCCGACAGCCATGTTAAGGCGGGGTGGCTAATGCTATCACCGGGACCCGGTTGTCACATTTGGTATCAAAGGTGGTACCCAGCCTTAAGTGTGATGCACTACCTGGGTTGAGATATAGGGCCCACAACGAGGGCGTTGTGCTCTAAAGGGGGGGGGGGGTGATTGTAACATCCCCAAATAATAAAGGGTTAAATGACTAATTGATATGACTCATGTCAACAAGGTGCACCTTCCTTTTCAGGAGCCTATCTTATTAGAACTCCATAGTTAAGCGTGTTTTCCCTGGAGTAGTGATCAGGATGGGTGACCTTCTGGGAAGTTTCCCAGGGTGTGTGTGAGTGGGGACAAAGCACACTGGAAATGACATGTGTTGGTCTGTGGGGACTGTCATTAGTCAGATGATCCGTTCAGGCATGTGGGTGGACCCTAGGTGGGCCCCACATGTCTGCGGGGCAACTGGTGGTACCTAGTGGGCCGGGACCCGACGACCATGTTACGGCGGGGTGGCTATGCTATCATCGGGACCCGGTTGTCACAATTCAGCTGCCACTTCGTCGCTGGTGCGGTTCGCAGAGGCTGCGGGTATCACGACCCTTGTTCATCATCTTCATCAATGTCTCCTCTTTACCACTTCAAAGTACACCACAAAGAAATTGACGGAAAGTGTTGGTCCATGTGAGGTTTGCCCGAACTCTCTGCGTTTATGGTGATAACAATTGGGTGTTCAGAATCCATAAATAGAACGCCGAAGAACGAGAATAAAACCAACAAAAATCCCCTTACTTTGATTCGTCGGTAGTCGTTCATTGACGAATTCATGGGAATTGGGCGTCATCTCATTCATGTCGTGAGGAGGTGATTTCATCATTGGCGACGTTCTTTACAGGTGACATCTTCCCTTTCCTTGCTTCGATTGAAGGAGGAAGAAGACGTCGTCAATCTTCGGTGGAAGGAGCATTCTTCGTGGGTGACTGGTGTTCTTCGTTGAGAGGATGAAGTCCTCTCAATCCTCCCAAAGCTCCTCTCAAGGGTCTCCCAACAAGAGGTTATTCTGACACCCACAATAATAAAATATAACACCATATTAAAGTGTTCGCAAAAAGAATTCAAAATAATTAAAAAATGTGCCAATTTATTAATAGTGATTTAATTCATTAATATTGAGGGTTGGCACAAAATTTATTAGGGGACGGTGAGAAGTTTCAAGGGTTACAATGAATTTATTGGCGGGGTTTAGAGGAGTTAGAGAAGTCGGGTGGGCCCCACCTATTAGTCCTCCAAAGGGGTTATGTGTGGGTGGGCCCCACCACCATAACATCCTCCCAAGGGAGGTTATGTACAGGTGGGCCCCACCACTATAACCTCTCATGGGAGGTTATGGTGTGGTGGCTCCCACCACTAACTTCCCTTTGGAGGTTCTAACTACCACTAAATAAAATAATGTTTTTACTTAATTTATTCAATTTAATTTAAAACCCCCGAAAACTATCTTCTACTCTAGTTAAAACACAACTGTGGTGAATGTCTCACTAGATAATTACCGATGTTTCGAGTTCAATGGTGCCCTGAGATTTCAATTCCGATCACCAGTTCAAGAGATATAAAAACTTGCTTGTACATTTACTAAACGTACCCGAACAAAACATTAGAAATTTATTCCGGGAACACCGTGCCTCGAAATAAAGCGTCGTCAGAAACAACGGACTCGAAAAATTACCATGTATTTTGAAAAAAAAATTCAACGGGAATTCCGAGTCTTTACATAATCACTACCTACATTCCAGAAGCCTTATTATAGGTATAACACCTTCTTTATAGGTGTTAAGGTGTTATGAAATAATCTCATTCGATGGAATATTATTGTTTTTATTTAATTATTTCTATATTAATTCTTCTTAAACATACATTAAACATTATGATTCTATTATTAAGTAATAAATCCAATATCCTCAATGTAATAATATTTAATTTGTTAATATCATCTCCAAAATAAACCTCCCATTCCATTAAATAGGAATGTAATTAAGCATTCATGCATACTAGTGGACTTAAAACCTCCACGAACTCACATAATTCGTTTTACATAACTATCTATCATGTGTGATAATGATAAAAGTAATGTCCATATTTTATATTCATAACATATTAATTATTATATGATAATAATATATAAATTATTTTTTGACTCTTGTTACACATAAAAATGATAACGTCGTTCACGTGTACCTGTGAACTATCATCTCCATGAAGTTATGTGACTCAATTTTTTTTAATTTGAAAAATTTATGATATATATATCTTTATTTAAAATATTAATATAATAATATTGACGTTATGATCATTTAAGAAATATAAAATAATACTTAATACATTCCAACGATTTCAAAAGTAATATTTTTATATGAAGAATTTTACTTTCCTTACAAAATTACAAAAGGAATGTTTCTTTAACGTATACAGAGAAAAAGACTTATCTGACACTATAACCATTATTTGATATTTCGATTCCTCTATATGGAATAATTTTTTTAAAAGGAAAATAAATCTCATATTCCCTTTTTTGGGTGTTTTGGTATTGAAAATAGTTTTGAAAGTGGATTTACTATTTCAAATATGTTGAAATTATTTCATGTGATTGAAAATGAATTTTATAAGGGAAATTTTGATAACTGAAATCATTTTTGGGTTATGATTATATAATTGTACTTGGAAATTTTACAAGTGGTTACATGATAAGACAAAAAGGGTGGTTATGTGGTAAACGAAATATGGGTGTTTCTGTGATAAACCAAGGATGGGTGGTTACATTATAACCTCCATTGCATTGGGTATGGAAGTCAGCTCTATGGTTATTCAAATTATAAGAGTGATATTTGTGGAAGTAGACTGTTTGGTTATACCATTTATGTATAATTATGTCCAATGTTACCATTATATGTTATGTGTTTCTTTCATTGGGTTAAAGGTAATATTTTTCTTAAAAAAAGGTAATAAATGAGATCATATTTATTGAAATGTTTTTACTGCTTATTAGAGGTGAAAAGTATCACTTTATGATAATGTATTCCCGGTTTACATGTTTTCGAATGACTATCAGTTTTACATCTTTGTGTATTCCGTACTGATGTTTTTATGCTCAACTAATGTTGTCATAGTTTTCTCACTGGAATTAAAGAAGAATAGAGTCAAGGATGAGATCAAGGAAAAATTGTGAAGTTCAAACATATAACGAAACCATGTTTTTTTAATTGTTTTTTTATTTTATAAAAAAAAGTATAGTGGGTCAAATTGTTTACTTTGTAGTAATTGAGTTGTTATGTTTGAGTTATGGACTAATTATTGAAAGATTCAAACCTGATAAGATCCTATATTTGAATTAATGTAAAATATTTAAAATAAATCAATATTATGTAATGTTTGATGATGGCGCCTTAAATTTGGTGTTAGTGGTCAATTTAGATAACTTTAGGAGTTATAATATTATTAATATATTATCCATATTTTTTAATATATGGTATAATTGATACAATATAGCATTTTAATATTATCGTGTTGTTTCGTCTATTATATATTTGTTCAGAATGTTTTCCCATAGATGAAATAAGGATGCTGTGATAGGAAAACGTATAATAGAAAACAACCTACCAAATAAACATCTTGAGTTGGTTAGAATCATACCTAAATTGTCTTTTTTAGTGAGGTATCGGTTTAATCAAGTTATAAATGGTAGTGGTATCCATGCATGAAATCAAACATACCAACCATAGAAGAATATGTTTGTAGTGGAGTATTTCATAAGGAAACACCCCCATCATTCAGAGGATAATCTGACCCTATGATAGCTAAAGGGTGGATTAAAGAACTACACAATTTTTTTATGTAATTTGGTGTTCAGAAAATAAAAATATTAGTCTTGATGTTTATTGTTTTGAAGGTGAAACAGATCATTTATGGTCAATGATTAAAAATATTAGAGTATGTTAAGACATTGATTCTATTGAAGAAGATGAATTTAAGAATATATTATATGAGAAATATTTTCTTAAGGATGTTTGAATTAAAATGGAAAAGAAATTCCTAAAAATGAGACAAAAGGAGGGAAATTGTTTTGGCTTAATATGATGAACAATTTTACATGTTTGTCAAGGTACGTCTGAAATTTTATCTAAGATATTTATAGTAAGAAAAATCAGTTTTACACTTTATTAATATTGAAATATCGAATGTAATTCGCTTCACATGAGTTAAAAAGTTTTGAGGAACACGACTGATGTTATGAGAAAGCTGAAATGTATTTTTATGATGATCATGTATTTCATGAGAGTAAGAAAAAAAGTTATTTAGTTGTCATGTAATGGGAAATCATTCATTAGATTATATTTGCGGTAAGAAAATTATATTTGTATATTGTGAGAAGTGTGGTAAATAGAATCCAAGAGAATGTATCTTAAGGTTTGGGAAGTTCTTCTGATGTAGTTAGACATTTCATATTTCTTATGAATATAAGGTAGATGAAAAGGTAATAAATAAAAAGTCAATTGTAAGATATTTTGGATGAAAAGATTTAGTGCATTATTCCAATGTGTGTCCATAGTTTATTACCTAGGGTGGAAACGAGCATGATCGAAAGAAGTAGAGTGTGGAAAAGTCATTTTCTACTACAAGGGTTTATGTGGGACCATCAAATTATGTTGTGACATGTATGTTATGAGTTTTTTTAAATATTCCAATACGATATTTGGCTCCAGATATTCACAATCATTCATTTTTTGAGAGATTTGCAAGTAAATTAAAAATATCACCTCATGAATTTGAAAATATCGTTTGGTAAAAACATTAAGTGGAAGTATAAAAGAAACCATGATTAATGGGAATCTTCATATTATAATTAGTGTGATGGTTTTTATTGAAAATATTGTTAATATTTCTATAGAGGAATATGAAATCATTTTGGGTATGGTTTGGACTTCAGTTTATCAAGATAAAATAAATTACAAATCCAAGAATGGTTTATTGAATGATTTAATTACTTTTAAAAATTACCAATATGATTAGAGATTGGTTAAATATGGTATATAAAGTTATTAATATTATGTTGTTGAAATGATTGAAATAGTTTTGGTTAGTGAAATTCTAGTAGTAAACGAATTTAGAGATGTTTTCCTGATGAATTTACTAGTATTATTCCTTATCCTGATTTTGAATTTATTATGGATTTAGTTCCAAAATATAATTATATTTCTAAACCCAGTTATCTAATATCTTAATTAGAATTTGGGGAATAGGAAAAATTATTGCAATAATTTCTTGAAAAAGGTTTCATTTGACCCATCACTTCACCATGGGGTTGTCCTATTTTATATTTGAAAAATAATGACAGTTCAATGAGACTTTTTATTTATTATAGAGACCTGAATATCATAAATATTAAGAATAAATATATGTTTCTTCATATCGATGATTTGTTTGATCATCTCCAGGGAGCATAATAATTTTTATTGATTGATATGAGGTATGGGCACCATAATTTGAAGGTGAAATTGGATGAAAGCACAAATACTTAATTTATAATGAGATATGGTCATTTTGATTTTCTAATTATGGACATTGGTTTATGTAATGCACATGTTGTATTTATGAATGTCATGAATAGAATATTTAATCGGGTTTTGATTAGTTTTTGGATGTGTTTATAGATGATATTTTTCTATACTATAAAATTCAGGAGGTACCAAAGAACCACTTAAGGATTTATTCTAAATAAATAAATGAAATGAAAATATATGGGACATTTTTTAAGAGTTATTATGTTGTTAAAAAGTTCATTTCTTCGTTATTTTGTTTCTATATATGGAATCATTATTGACACTTCTAAATCAAAAGTTAATGATGAGGTCCCAAGACCTACCAATATCATAGAGATTCGTAGTTTTCTTAGATTATCAGGTTATTACCGAGGGTTTGTTAAATAGTTTTCTAGGTTATCGATACCACTAACTAAGTTATCATGTTAGAAAGTTAAGTTCATCTGGACAGAAAAATGTGAGGATTGTTTTTAGGAACTAAAAAGATGATTGGTAAATGCTACAATTTTGGCCATGCCTTCAGGGAATAGTGAATTTGTTATATACAATGATGCTTCTTTGAAAGGACTTTTTGTTTCCTAATGCACAATGACCTTCTAATTGCTTTTTCTTCACATCATATGAAATTTATATAGTTAAATTATACCACAAACAATTTTAAATTTACTACTATTATTTTTCACATTAAATATATTAGGGAATCATTTGTATATAATAAAGTGTGAATTGTATACTCATAAGAAAAAGTTGACTTATATATTCTCTCAGAGAGAATTAAACATGAGACAGAGGAGATGAATAGAAATAATTAATTTTTATGATTTCATGATTAATTAACATCTAGGAAATGAAAACAATGTGGATGATGCATTGAGTTGAAAAAGTAATGCTACATTAACCGTGGTATATTTGGAAGAATATCCTTTGTCTAATTATTTGATGAATATTGGATTGGAATTTGTTGGTAAATTTTTTTATGCTCTGTTTGAGGTGTTAGTGGAAGAATATCCATGAAACAAATTATGAAATCACAGAAGGAAGAATGTAAGTGGCATAAAAAGGTATAATTGGTTCAAAAGGGTAAGTTTCCTAAATTTAATATGGATAAGTATTGTGTTTTGTGGTTTGGGAAGAGTTTATGTGTTCCTTGTGATTAAAAGTTGAAGAAAGAGTTGTTATGTGAAGATCATAGTTCTTTATTTTTAGTTCATCTTGGATGTATTAAGATGTACTGTGATCATTGAGAGTATTATTTTTGGGATGGAATGAAAATAGATATTACTGACTTTACCCTGAGATGTTTTATTTTCAATAGGTTAACAATGAGTGGAAGTTACCGAAAGGATTGATTCAACCTTTTATAATTCATAATTGGAAATGGGAATATATAACCATGGATTTAATATTGGCATTACCAAAAAATTCTCAATGTAATAATGTGATTTGGGTTATTATTGATCGACTAACTAAATCTACTCATTTTCTTCCTATTAAAGATAATTTATATCTAGATCAAAATTATCCGTTGTATATTAATGACATAGTCATGTTATATGAACATACCCACTCCATTTCATGAAATCATGATCCCAGGATCACTTATAACTTTTATAATATACATAAGACACTAATTGAGGCATTATATAGAGAGTAATGCCGAACTCCTATTTTTTGGGATGAAGTGGGCGAATGGAGTTGATGGGACCAAAATTAGTAGAGGAAATGGAAGAAAAAATCAGTTGATTCAGAGACATATGTTGACACCACAAAGTAGGTTAATAAAGTATGTGGATAACCAGAGGAAGGATCTATCTTTTGAGTTATATGATCATGTTTTTCTAAAAGTATTACTATGGAAAAGTGTCATGCGTTTTGATATGAAATGGATGGTGAGTACAATATTCATTGGACCCTATGATATCCTAGAGAAGGATGGATAAAGTTTCCTACCAAGTGGACTTACCTCTGAATCTATTGCATGGAGACAATGTTTTTCATGTTTCAATGTTGAGAAAGTATATGTCAGATTCATCTCATTTTTTATTTCCAGAAAGAGTTTAGTTGGAAGATAATATTTCTTATGAAAAATATAAAGGCTGGACTCTTTACCATATAGAGAAAGTATTACGGAATTATGTGATTCATCCATATAAGGTTATATAGTAAAACAATATTCTTTATGAGACAAAATGGGAATCTAAAAATGTTATAATGGAGAAATATATCCACTACTTTGATAAGTGAAAAAAATTTGACGATAGAATTTCCAAAAATGGGGAAGGATGTGACATCCCATGTAATTATATATTAATAGTTTTTCATATTTATTAATATTTATAAACTAGACAATGATTTTACTTTAACAGGGATGTTTTGTTCGATAGAGTACCCGACACAAAATAATGGGGTTCCCTAAAATCCTACATTGTAGACATGAGTGAGTTATATGAAAATAATAATACATTAGTAATAACATAATTTTACGTGGTAGATTTCACGTAGTATATATATTAGAGGTAATGAACATAACTAACTATATTATGGTTACACAAGTCTATTAAATATTTTTAATTTCTTAAAATAATGATTAGAGGCTTAAAGTGAGTATAATTCCAATTTTAAGCATTGAATAAGTTAATATTTTTAGAAGGTAGTTTTACTTCCTTTTGGAGAAAAAATATTTTTAAATCTGGTTTTTTTTCAATTTATATGTCCTATTTGAAAAAATTATTAACTTATTTGGAAAATAGACATTAAAATTTACTTCATTTGAACTTTTGATAATTTTTTTTGTTTAAATTCATATTTTAATGAATTGTGAAAAATACTTCATTTTAATATAAACTTCCTTTTCGTCCAATTTATTTATGTTAGTATATTATCTTTTTTCTTGTTTTGAATATATAATTAAATTATTTTATATCAGTTAATTCAATTTGTTTTCATTTTTTTCAAAATAAAATTAAATTGAAATAATATTTGAACTTTTGAACATTTTACTAAAAAACATGTTTTCTCAATCAGTAAATGAGATTAATTTTAAAATATTTTATTCAAATTATGATTTTTGAATTTTGAAAAATTGATTCAATATTTAGAATCATAAGGTCCAAATTATATAAATAGGTCCCTTTTATTTTTGGACATTATGAATAGTAACATTAGTAATTATTTTTATTACCACGATTAAGGGTAAATTAGGTAAATAAAGGTTAACATAATATTATAAAAACTATAAAAATACCCTAACAGTTGTAATAATATTATTTTGTGAGTTATTATCGACCAATGAAATACTTGGGTGGAAATTATGGCCTTTTGAAGCCACTTGGGTGTGATTATAAATGTATAACATTTTATTTAAAGTAAAGAGAAACATGCCATAGTGATGTCTCTCATAACTGTAACAATTTTAATATAAAGTAATATAAGTGATATCTTAGACTATGAATATTTATTATAAATCTAAAATAATTAAATACATAATGGAAATTTATTTATAATTCTTAATAATTAATTATGTAAATGTAACTATGACACAAACATGATGTAGTATTAGATTTATTAAAGAAATAATAAAATAATTGATATTAATATTATTAAAATAAATATAATTTTTAATATTTTATTCCCTAGACGAATTTTATAGATGACATTGAGATGTTATAGAATATTTAATGTAGGTTTTATAAGTAATCAAGTTTTTATGATTTGTTTAAAAAGTCAAACAATGAATTGGGTTAAAATTTCCATAATTCATAACATAAAATATAAGATATCTAAATAAATGGTATAAAAATTATAAATATACATAGTATGAAAAAATATAATATGTAAGTCCCAAAATTGAATTAATGTCTCAATAATTGGTCGTTTGGCAGGATTTGGTAATTATTTTAAATCTCAATGTGTAAATTATTTGATAAAACTATAAGAGTTAAAAATGTTAAAACAAAAATATTAGGAGAAAAAATTATTCAAAACATGTCTAATTATCATTTTATGATAATATTTTTACCCAATAATTATATTATATTTTAACTAAATGAGTTTTGAACTATATTTAGTTGAAATTGAATTTATATTTATTTAATACTTTTGATAATTCCAGGGGTGCCCCACCCCTCTTTTATAAAAGGCACTGATTCCTATATATTATTCCTACATAAAAAAACATTTTGATTAGACAATATCTTCAAGAAAACCTTACTATAATACATACCAAAATTATTGAATCATTATACTAGGCATTACACCATCCTTATAAGTGTTAAGGTTTTATGAAATGTGCTCATATAGATGGAAGGTAATGTTTTTATTTAAGTATTTCCATTTTATTTATTATTAAAATTACTTCAAATATTATTATTCCAATATGAAATAATAACTCCAATATACGTAATATACTGATATGTTATTTTGATACTATCATCCCTTAAATCTATCTCCACTTCCATTAAATGGGAAAGTAATTAATTTTTCCAGTGTATGTGTGAACTATCACCTCCACGAATCGATATAATTCATTTTTATAACCTTCTCTCATGAGTGGTTATAATGATAGAATCGATGATGATATTTGATATTCATGAAATATTAATCATTATATGATAATAATTTATCCATCATTTAGTCACTTTCCATGTACATAAAAATGATAACGTCGTTTGTGCGTACGGGTGAACTATCACCTCCCCAAAGCAGTGTGACTCATTTTTATTAATTACATATATTATATGATATATATAAGTACATTTAAAATATTAATATTATATTAATTATTTATGATAATTCTGTAAATAAAAAATTATTCTTTTATTATTTCAATAACTATCAATGAATAATGGAAAACATTAGTCATGCGTACCTATGGCTTACCATCTCCATGAATATAACATTGTTCATTTTTCAAAACCATAATTCATTTATTCCATTAAAGTAATAATTTATTTATCAAAAAGATAATAATGTTATTAATATTATTCTAGATATTGTGGACTTATGACCATATGGACTATTCACATTGTAGAAATTTCACTTTTGACTCAAGAAAAACATGTTGGAAAAGTGTCCGACATGAACATAAAAAGATAAGTAATTGTTATAAAATTTTAAATAAGATAAATAAAGGGAATAATGAAATTTTAAAAGGATATAATGAAACAAAAAAATTATCCTATGCCTATTATTTAGAAATAACATGGAACATACCTGATGAATTGACCTCATGGTAAGGGTTTTCGTCTCAATCTTCATTCATTGAGGTATATTTCGTTGTTATATATCACCTTCTTTTATAAGGTTTATAATCAAAATATTTTAATTTTAATTCATTTCTAGGTTTCAAAAATAAAAATTTATATAGGAATCATTTTAATTTCTTTACAAAATGAAAAAAGGAATGTGTTTTTAACATATACTGCAAGAACATCATCTCTACCTCTATAAATGTTATTTGATATTTGAATTCCTCTATATGTAAAAATGTTATTAAAAGGAAACAAAATACAACGTTAATATATTTTTGTCATTTTTGGTATTTAAATTAGTTTTGAATGAGGAATGACTCTTTCAATATCTTTAAATTATTTCTTGTTATTGAAAGTGGTATTTTATAAGTGAATTGTTGATAATTGAAATATTTTATGTGTTATGAGTATATAATAATACATGGAAATTTTAGGGGTAGTCATGTGATAATCTAAATATGGATGGTTTCCAAATAAACTAAATAAGGTTGATTTTTTCATAAACCAAGGATGGATGGTTACACTATAACATATAATACATTGAGTGTGGAAGTTGACCATATGGGTATTCCAGTGGTAAGAGTGACTTATGTGGAAGTTGATTTTATGGTTATTCTATTTAATATTGATTATGTAACAATTTACCTCTATATATTGTTAGTTTCTTTCTATGGGATAAAGGTAATATTATTATTACAAAAAGGAAAAGAAACGATATTATATTCAGTGAGGTGTTTTTACTACTTTTTTAAAGAGAAAAATATTTTATCATAAAAAACTAGAATGGATTATATGTTTTTAAATGATTATAATTTTAATTCTTTCGGTATCCCATTACTAATATTTTTATGCTCATACAATGTTCTGAAATGTTTTTCATAGAATTTAAAGAAAAATATAGTAAGTGATGGGATCAATGAAATGTTATGAAGTTTGAACAAGAAACAAAACCATGTTTCTTTTTAAATATTTTTTGTTTTATGAAATAATATATAGTGAGTAGAAGTGTCCACATTGAAATAATAGAGTTGTTATGTATGAGTTATGAATTAATTTTTTAAAGCTCTAAACCTAAAATGATCCTTGCTGTGAAGGAAAGTAAAATTATTAACGTAACTAAAGATTTAATAATTTTTTAGGATGATGCCTTATAATTAACATCTATTAAAAAAATAACAACTAAACCACTATAAAAATTATTCCCACTCAAATGGGGTTTTTATTATAAATGGTATAAGGAAAAAACCAAACATTAGTTATATTCCAATTTAGAGGGAAAATTAGATATCACTAGTCAACCTGAGGATAGAAAGGACCAAACCACATTAGAAATTAATTTTGGATTTATGTATATCTTATGAATACCCATAACTATATAATTTCTTATGAATAATAATAATTTTCAAAACAAAATTAATTTAAGGGGGTTAATATAACAACCCAAAATTTCAATAAGTATTTTAATTAAATAAGTAATATATTAAAATTTTTATTTTTATGTTAATGTGAAATATAAGTTTCCCTTAATTAATAGGTTAATATTTATTACTAAAATTATAATAAGATTAACAACATAGTTCATAAAAATATAGTAATAAATAAAAAATTCAATCATTTCTAAGATTAATAAATTAAAAATAGACTATTGGGTTAATTGTAAAAAATAATTATAAAAATATCCTATATATTTTTATTTATTATTATATAACTATGGCATGAAAATTAATGAAACCATTTCCCAGGGAAAACTGATTTTAAAAAATATATATTAAATTTAAATATATTTATTTTAGGTTACAATCCTATGTTTGATATTTTAGAGTTATTTATTATATAATGCGGTTGAATATTATTTATATGATTCATAAAATAAAAGTGTAAAAACTAATCACAGTGGTAAAATCTAAAATGGTAAAATGGGTTAACCAACGGGGTAAATGAAAAAAAAGTTAAAGACATGATTAAAACGAATTAATTGATGGTTTTCTTGACCAATAAATATATTCAATACATTATTATGTATTTTATAGTCTTCTTGAAATGTGTACCATGTTATATCTTTATATTAAGATAATATAACTACACAAAATAACTTTCTCATCACTTAAAAAAGGGATCTTTCCCCACCCCATCATGACCACAACTGAATTTCTTTTTCTTATTCGAAATATACCATTTATACTTCCCCTAAAATATTATTTCACATTATAATTCTTATCAAAATTATATTATTTTCGATGTCCTGCCATTAAAAGTAATCCACCAAGGGATACACAAACCCCTCAAGGAAACAACAATAATTTACCTAATGCTGTTTGATATATATATTTTCTTTTAAAATATATAACTACCAATATCACATGATGAAGTTAGTAAATATAATATATTGATTGTTTTTAAATAGTGGAAATTATTTTTAATCACCCTTAACATTTACCCTTAAGGAAAATTAAAATGATATTCATAACTATGTGTGAACTATAAACTCCTAGAGGAATCTCGTTTTCTTTTCCTTCACAACCATGCATGGATGGTAATCTATAGAAATTAATAAAAAATAATGATACGTATGTCATGTTTTGGATTTCAACATAATAAACCATATTATATGTTTCAATAAGTTTATTAAAAAACTAATGATCAACCATGATTACGTGAAAACTACCACCTTAAAAGAATGATTTGTTTTATTTTTATCACTGCCATTAATGAATGGAAGTGGGAATAGAGTTAATGGATATATATTGTCTTTATGAAGTAATTATGATTTCCGTAATAAATATTGTAAATCCTTATAAAATGAGAGTAATGGGAAAGAAAAATTCATTAATACTATAAAATAGTTTCATATATGTTATCCGTTATTCTAATTCACCTATATTAAGATATATAATTCTAATAAAACCTAAAAAATCATTATTCCCCTAAAATAATTATATTATAACTAGATCACTTCTTATTTATCCATTAATTATAATATGCTAATGTTTTGGTCATTATAATCACCTACCTGAAGAATGTTATAAAATAATATAATTGATTAATATTTGAACATAATTACTAATAATAAATGAAATAATTATTTAAATAATGATTTTGTTTTTTCAAAAATGGTAACATTAATGTAATAATAAAAAATTAAGAATTCGATATCTTTTATTTAAAAATTTCTTGAATATGTTCACTGTGTATTTAATTTTTATGGATCATTACGAAATAAAATATAAATTGAAATTATATCATTAAAAATAATTATAGATAACCAATAACAATAAACTATATGATATATAAATGGTGAACTATGGGATAAAAACAAATAACAACACTAATATAAAAAAACTAGTTCAAACTTGCCATGATTACTTTTAAACGACACTAAAAATAGGTAAAAATAAATTATATTATGGTATATAATAATTATAAATTAATTTTATAAATGTTTTTATATATATGAATTAGTGTTAAAGTTTTTTGATTAATACAATAAGTTTTTTATACAAGAGTCACAAGTTCTTTAGTGGAAGTCTAGAATTGATTTAATGGGTTGATTTTCCCAAATTAAATTTCTTAAAACTTATTTTTTATTGTTCACGATTATATCTTTGATATAGTGTGATTACATCACAATGCATGTCTTTTATGATATTAATTTAATTCATATGGTCTAAATATTGATATGTTGTTATTTTTTAAATGGAATTGGATTCAAAAGATACAATGGTTATAATGGTTTCATAGTATCATTTTATAATCCACATGACATGTTTCACTGTTCACATCTTGTTTTTATATGGTATACACACATACCATTTTAGACATTGTACGAGTCATATATTTTATCTTGGCCTTTTATGTTCTATTTAAATCTCACACTTTAAAGGGGTTATGAATAAAATATTACTCAAATCATATTGTTTTCATTGAAAGTATTACATTCAAATAAAGATTGTTTTTGAAAGCTAATTTATCTATGAATTTCTCATTCTTTATAAAACCCTAAATAATTTCCACTGGTCAATCATGGGGATTTATGTGTGCCCTAAAAATTTCATTTATATTTGTTTATATTTTGGCCATTTTTTTATGTAAAACCAATCATGTCTATTTTTTTGGGGCTATTATATCATCTTTTCATGAATATATTCATTGCTTGATTTTTTGAAAATTGTTAACCATGCATCAATAATTTGTTTTGTCCTTTATAATAACATTTAATTTCATTAAAATGTTTTGATTAAATTTTTTATTTTATTCATCATGGTATACATTCATAAATGTTTAAGAATAATATCTTTTTAACATTTTATATGTGAACACATCTTACAATTTTTTTTCATTTTGATGAAACTTCCAATATAAACTTATTGATTAATAAAATAAATTTTGACACACCATTTTTATTAAAATATTTATTTTTAAAGTAAATATTTTTAAATGGTCAATTATATTTCCTATTTTTAATATTATTTTTAATGCTACTAAAATGTGTTCTTCACCAATGTCAACATCATTTTATATATTTGATGCTTTATTTAAGATATACCATAAATGTTACCATCTAATTTTTTTTCCTATAGACATTTTTTTAATATTATATTTAATTAGAGGTGAGATACATCACTTCATTTTTCATACCTCACCCTCCATATGAATAAGTATTTATTTTGTTCCAATTAATTTCCATAGTAAATATATATATTTTTCTATTTCTTTTACTGATGGGTGATCCAAAGGATTCCATACATGGATTGGTTATGAATATTCAAGAGTACATCATATTACAATTATCTATATTGTCTAAATAACATATAAGAAATTTAATGGTATCTACCAATAATGTTATTTGTTAATAGTATATAACTATTTATATTCAATTTTTTATGATGTTTATTGATGAAATTATGAATGTTTTTATGATATGATTCAATTTAAAATAGATCTGAAACACATTTTATTTACATAGGATCCTTATGATATGATGATGAATAATTTTATATGGTAAATATATGCATTTAT
This sequence comes from Viscum album, assembly GCA_963277665.1. Taxonomy (NCBI): domain Eukaryota; kingdom Viridiplantae; phylum Streptophyta; class Magnoliopsida; order Santalales; family Viscaceae; genus Viscum; species Viscum album. The sequence goes on from OY728158.1 coordinate 442,541,694, forward strand.
ATTGATGCTTATAATATTATATCACCCTAAAATGACTTGGTTATGTTTTAAATATCTTCATATAAAAAGGTGTGGAAATAATGATTTTTTTTCAGAAAGTATTGGGTAAACTGATTTATCTCAAATTTTAATGAGTGTACATAATGATTTTTCTCAAAAATTAATATTTGTAATGATTTATATTATATTTTTATTATATATAATACTTTTACAGATTTAAATATTCTTCTTCAATTCATTTTATATTCCATTACATGTTACGATCTTTTTTTCTAAGATATTCTGTAATTTAATATTATTGTCTATTTTTTTTAAATTAATGTCTTATAGTTGTAAGATGGGTCATTATTGTATTTCAACTTTTATATGATATAATTTTATGAGAATATTTGTTCTTTAATTTAGGATCTATGCATTTTTGGGTATGAATATCATATATATCAAAATTATACCCATATTTATATATTATACTACCTTATTAACTTTTATTGTAATAACTTATGAGTAAACTTACTAAGAATATGATCTATCACCTTTATTATGATCCAATTTCATAGGTTATGAAAAAATGTAACATATATATTGTTTCTAGAAGATAATCCCGTGTAGAGAATTTGTGTGAGATGTTAAAGATTTGTTAGGTATTTAGAAGATTCATATATAGCGGGAAACCCACCATTAGATAATAAGGACATGAGTTTTGTTATTAAATTGGTTATTTTAATTCAATAATACAATAACACTAAAATAAAAAGGGAATGTGTGGAATTGAAATATTTTATTTATATCATATAATAATGAGTGTCTCATGTCCTTGGGAGGAAATATTTGATCCAATGAAAAATATATGATATTAGATTTACAAAAAATATCTGTATTTAGTATCATATATAATATAACCATAAATTAATATGTAATTTAAAATTTTTTAATTGTAAAAGAAAATAAAAAATAACCATGTCATTAAGAAATCAAAATAATTATCAAAAAAACGTCAAAATTAATATCTTTTCCTATATCATGGGAAACCATATAAAAAAATTTATTTTATTAATAATCACAGACCGACCAACCTAAAAAAAATATAATCATAAATCTTGGAATGTAAATACATTTAAAATAACCATATATTTTGATATATTATTTTTAAATAAATACACCTCAATAAAAAATGTAGAATGAAAACATATTTTTGTTATAAAAACAATTATAATTTATTTTATTGGGTACACTACTCAGAATCAAAAAAATGAAACATATATAAGATGATAATTTAGTCACATTAAGTACTGTGGATTCATTTAAATTTCATAATGGATCATACATAAGAATAAACAGTATAAAAATGAACCATACATTGAAAATATTGAAATTCGGAAACATTTACAAATAGAGTGCTCTAAAAATAGAATATTTCGAACTATAACTATAAAACCATCTTTGTTTTTCATAAATAATGAACGATGAATCAGAATCTAAAAAATTAGCTCTGAATTACATGAAATATAATATTGTTTTATCTTATACTGATATATTAGAAATTATTATAAATGACATGATTATAAAATAATAGTAATAGATTGAATAAAGTTATAAAACTTTGGTGTCATTGAATTTAGATAGTAGTGTGGAAAAAAGGTTACACTAAAGGGTTAATAAACCCAGATTTACTATATATAATTTAATATATTTACATATATTTTTAGAAAATAATTTTTAATTTTATAGATATTGAGATTATGATTTCATTTATGGTTTTTAAAAATCTTATTTTAAAGGTTTTGAATCCTTCTATGAGCATATTCAATTGGAATTATTTGATCAAGTTTCCAAATGGTGTGTGTGATGATATATTAGGTATAGTAGTATTGATTTAATTTTTAATGGATTTGGTTATAGATTATATGGATTATGGTATTTAATATCCTTATATCTTGGTAAGAACATTTATAGTTATATAGGAGTTGGTGATTGATCTCAATAATTTTATTTTATTTCCATACACCGGGAAGATCATTCCAATTACATTGAGCTGAAATATGGAAAAGAGAAAAAACTTTTTAAATTGGATGTCAATTGTAGTATTGGAATTGTTTTATTAAATAGGTATAAAAATGGATATAATGATAAAAAATCACTACAATACACTATTTTATGATGATTTTTAAAAACCAAATATGAGGATATTAAATATCATAATGTTGTAAACTAAAACTCTATTACAAAAACTTAAGAATCCTTGATATTATAAGACTAAAAGTGATAATCTGAAGGCGTGTATATGAAAACGGTAAGATATATGGATCAGTAACAATATAATAATAAAATAACATGATTAATGTAAGATAAGTGATGAAATAATCATATCGATGTAATATAAGATGGGTGAGAATCATAAACTTGTACAAACAAACATGATGAATGATTATAAAATAAATGTAACATAGGGATGTGGAAATAACATAAAACATGAAATCTTATAAATAAGTCATGTATAAACACTAAGACATCATAACATAATGTTCATAGTATTACCTCCCAAAACCATACAAGGAATTTCACGAAATAAAAACATTACCAATGTATTGTTGGGTATATAAGTTTTGGCCCACTTATGTCCTTCATATCACGTAATGCATAAGTATACCAATTAAATCATACAACATAAGGATTCATTTAATCTGTTTTAATAATAGGATTGAATATTTTGGGTTATATAAATGTAATTAACAAATCACTGAATGATTGGTATAACTAGGTTAATACCATTAAGTGAAAATGGAGATAGGTGTTCACTAAACAATTTTTTGGCATAAAAAAATTACAGGATAATTTCAGTAGCATAGTATATGTATATAATGTTTTATGGAAGGGTTAAGTGAGAGTTATAGAAGGTATATCATTAGATAGAAACAACAATAATAATATTAAAAATAAGTTTAAAAACAGTTTACAATATGAAAAATTGAAAATATGAACAGTCATTGAACATGGAATATAGTTGAAATAAAAAGGGATAGCAGAGAGTCACTTGCATTGATAAGGATATTTTAAATTTTTGGGAAGGGATTCTTAATATCTTTAAGACATATTGCGATGGCTCTAAAAGGGACGGCTTGAGTGAAGACATGACATAAGTGTTTCAATTGAAGATGAATTTGAGGTTGGGTTGTTTTTTATATAAAAATTGAATATAAATTATTATTACATCACAGAAAAATGTTCTAAATTCTATAAGATAAATTAATAGTAAACAAAAATAAAATAATTTGGTTTCCTTTGATTTTTACCAATGTGGTGGGGATACCATTATTTTATAAGGATATGAATTGGAACATTTATTATAATACCATTAGTGATGTGTATTCTACACATGTTTATAAAAAAATAATTTTAAAACTGTAATATAATATATTGATTTTGGAAGATTCAATTGGATTTATAAAATTAATAAAATAACATTAAAATATATATTTTTTCCATTGGGAAACATAGTTTTGTTCCCGAATACTCTATATGGTATTCACTATAACTCTTTTTTGGATTTTATTAGGATATAATTCATAACTTATAAATATAATATATTTAATTTTTACCCAAAAATTAGACTGTCATGTAAAATTATTAACAATTAATTGATGGAATATTTTTTCATGCTAGTTTTACAGAAAATTATTTTTACAAAATATTTATATAAAAATTAAAATTAAACCTTTAAATCAAAACACCATATTTATTGAACAGTACTGGGTTTTTTCACAATAATATATTTCTAATTCTTTTATAAATAAAATTTTACATCATATATTTATATAATAATTTTAATTTAATAAATATTATTTAAAATTATATTTTGTTTAAAATACTATTTATTTCAAAAAATTCTTCATTTCCTAAAAATGGTGTCTTGTTTTGATGCTATATAATTCACGAAAATATAATTTTCATTTCAACCTATCAAAATCTAATTTTATCGAACTTATTATTTAATAATTAGAAATTAATAAATATAAGTATAATCATTATTTTATTAAAAATAATAAAATTACATATTCAATATATTTTGGTATATATAAATAAAAAATTATTACACCAAAAAATTCTATAAGGGTAAGGTGCGTGATGGAAATATTTTGATGCGGTAGTTTAGAGAACATGGTTTGGGTATTAATATCATTGAGCTTGAACTTCTCCCATAAAAATTTCTCTTATATTATATTCATTGAATGCCATCTTGGGCTTGGTCAAGTGAAAATCCCAGTCATGTTATCCGACAAAAATATCGATCAATGGTCTTTATAGGGTATGATACTACTAGTTAATGTCATCATATCCTTTATAACTATAAAATTTATTTATTACAACCATATATATGTACCACATATATGATCATTGTGTAATCGCTATAATATCAATGGTTATGATGCTTAACGGTCTTTTAAATATGATAGGATATAACTTATAATTATCTCAAACAACTAATTGACTTCTATAATTTAATATATTAATAGACCATTTACTCATTCCAAAAGATAATTTCTCTTATAAATGTTTGGTTTATTATAGAAACTTAGGGAGAAACATTATAACCAAGGAAAGAAGATTGAGATTTGAATGATACATATATTTTATGAATGACCTCAATTGAAAACTACTTCAAAGAAAACATAAATTTAAGTTATTTTTTAGTTTAAAATTCATATATGATATTAAAAATCATGGTGTTATTAGTTACCCAATTCAAAATAATATTGGTTCTTAATATCAAATAACATCATAGTTATTAGTGATTGAGTGGGAAACTATTATCTCATGTCTAAATGCACTCTACACTTTCACTTAACTTCATCAATAATCAAATATTGTTTATTAAAATGCTTTATAACAACCTTCTCCATAAATATTTCTCTTTATGAGGTCTATTTATCATCATATATCCCCAATTGATTACATTACTTCCTCATCTATTGGATGATTGAAAATATTTGGTCAATTTATTCTCCAATTTCATGGTATGCCAAGTAAGGTAAAATTATTGCAAATGGGTCGGATAATATCTGTAATTTTATATTATTATGAACATTATTATTCCATTAGAACATAATATATATATGTAAATAGGTATTCCATGAATGGACTCAAATTTGGAATGATTCATTGATATTTCCTTTTAAGATGTTAAATTTCATATAACCAAATACTATTAATATCTCTCATGTAATATATATAATTATCATACTATAATGTTAATAGTTTATTAAATAATTACATTAAATAGAAAATAAATTTTTTTACTCCACCCAGGGAGGTTAGTATACAATATTTAAGTGAAACATAATCAGAAGGAGATGGTAGACAGTACATATACACAGATTATGCTCTTATCTCCAAATAATATAAGGAAGGTAGAGAATAAAATATCCAATAATCAAAGGATCATTAAAATTTTATTGATATTACATTATTTGAGAAAATAATATTTTAACTAGCCATGATAAGTGGTGAATAAAAACAAAACACATCATTTAGGTAGTCGATATTCCATATGAATGTTTGATATATTAAATTTTTGAAATGTTTTAGAGGAAGGATTAATGTAGGTTTTATTTTGGGGTAAAAATATAAAAGAATATTAATAATACATGTGTTATCATAAATTCATTCATAAGAAATTTTGGGTTTGTAAATGATGAATTTAATGTAGACGGTTTGGTGTATTTTAACACCCCACACTTTGAATGTTCTCCTTATATCACCACCATAATGAAAATTATCTCGGTCTATTGGAAAAAAAGCTTTTATAATGTGTGTATAAGTTTTATATGATAATAAGGAATTATGTTTTTCAATAATATAGGTATTTGGATGTTTGGATAGGTGTAGGTGTGTTGATTACAATTACAATTTAAGATAATGGATTTTTATTTCACATATTAGACTTTAATATAATGTGATAATGTGTTTAATAGGGAATATAAAACCATATGAACAGTAATAGTGTTTTTTAAGGGGTAAAGTTGATAATTAATCTGCAAAACTTTTCCATACATATTTTAAACATGTTTTGAGGTCATTTACTAATAGATTTTAACTTTTTGAACTTTTTATTGAGGAAAATAATTTTTACAAATGTAATTTATATTAAATTCATAAAAATGAAATGATAATGATTGAATAATATTAAACTACTGATTCTAAATATGATATTAAATTTATCAAAGAAAATTTATATGTGTAATAAAAATAAATTTTAACATTATTTGATATAATTTGTAAAGTCCATGTGTTTAGAAAAATAATATATATTCTAATTTAATATAAATGTAATAATTAATATATTTTAACCCTATTTATGAGTATTGTGTTTATGCATTTTGATGTTGTGTAATTAGTGATACTTTTATAAATAATCCTCTTTTAGTAAAATGTTTTATCTAGAATTAATTTTCTATAATATATGAAATTATGATGACATTTCATGGGTTAAGGAGTTTCTCCTGATACTATATATGAATATAATAATTAAAATTTAGTGAGAGTGAGAATTAAAACATAATGAGTCTACGGAGAGTGTTCAGTTTTCAAATCCAATTCGAAAAAATAACCCAAAAATAAGTCATTATATATATTTTACACAAATATATATATTGATGTTATATTTAAATTTTGTAACCAATTATTGGATGAAATAATTTTTAATTGTATGTGAATTTTTATGTTTTTTACACCGTTATAATACCAATTAATATAGCTAGAATTGTATTGTTAATTTAGATAAAAATGGTGTGAATTATTTTTATTAAAATAACTCAAGGAAATAAAAGTAACACATATGACATTGATATAAAATATTATTACAATTGCAATATTTTTACTTGTGTGATAGATTGGTCATACTGGATCAATTATTTGGAGATGTAATGTCTCTAGAAAATATTATTTTCTTTCTTTAGTTTTGAATAATGATAATTCATGAGGAATGATCCAAACATTCTCTCTCATTTTAAAGACTAAAATGTGGAAGGAGTTAAAGGGCTCTGTGTAATGATATGTGAATTGAAATATTAGAAAATCATACGGTATTGGGTTAGTGTATATTTTGATATTTTTAATTTCCCTATTACAACATTCTATCAGACTGGATTATATGGAATATTTTCTCTAATGTTGTTGGATGTAGGTCCAAATTTTATGATTGAATCTCATTTATATTGAATTCTGCATGAGATTATATAGTATAAGGCCCAAACCATAAAAGCTACTTAATCTTGCGGTATGTTAATAATTATAACATCATTCACATCGAGGATCTTTTTAGGTTGAACGTTTTAGAGAATTAGGCCATAACTCATACATAAGAAAACAATATAAACACATTGTGGATATATCTAATAGTATCAATTTCTTCCATAAAAAAAAACTTAAAATTAAAAGTGGTCAATTTTCATGTTTAATCCTAAATTATCCTTGATCTCATCATTGACATTATTCTTCATTAAATCGAATGAAAAAATTTCAAAACATTGGATAAGAGTAAAAATATTAATAAAGATTACATAAATTAGGAAAATAGTTATTCTTCTAGAAACATGTAAACCATGAATACATTATCATAAAGTTATACTTTTCACATATAAGAAGTAGAAAATCCTCTTCACTGAATATAATATCATTACTTACACTTTTTGGGAGAAAACATATTACCATAAAACCCATTGAGAAAAACATATAACATATAAAGGTAACTTGGGAAATAATAATACTTCATTGGAATATCCATACGGCTGACTTAAACACTTATCTATTAATGGAATACCCATATGAAATACTTCCATACCCAATGCATTGGAGGTTACAACATAACCACCTATCCATGTTTTATCACGGAACCACTGGTCTTTGGTTTATAACATAACCACCAGTCTTTTTTTTATCACGTAACCACCCATATTTGGTTTATTACCTAACCACCCATAAAATTTATAAGTACCAATATATAATCATAACACATAAAAGATTTAAATTTTAAACATTTCACTCATTAAATTTTATATTCAATCTCAAAAAATCTTTTCAAGATATTGTAATATTCAATCCATTTCCAAAACCTTTTAAAACATTTTATAAAGAGACTCTTGAATCAATGTGTCCCATACATAATTGATTTTTTTTAAATTAATTGAAATTTTAAAACATTAAAGATCTTATAAATGAACTAATAAAACCAATTTTGAATACATGTACATAAAATATAAATTTTTAGAATAATAAATCTTTACAACTATTAAAATGATGTTTTAGTCAAAGAGACTATTTCCACTAGAGAAACACTTGAGTAAAAATAAATAAGTAATAACATTAAATAATACATTAAATGTCATTTTAATACAATATTTCATGTTATAACATGTCCAAAGGGTTGCATATATACCTTATAGAATTATAAAGGTTAAAAACCTCAAGATACACCTCAATGAAATGAGATTGAGATAACGTCCCTTACAAAGATTGTATAATTAGATTAAGGATAAATCAATGACATAATCATTTGTGAAAAAAATAAATACACTAAATATAAGTGGATATTAACTATAAAACTGCCACAACCCATCCTTGGGACCCGTTCCAGGACTACCCCAAGACCGTCTTCCATAGGCCAGGGGCTGGCGACTAGCACCAAAGGCATAAATTTCTATTTTGGGTAGGCATTGCCTTTATAAAAAGTAAAAACACCATAACAATGTACATAATTGGAAGTCAAAGAACTAAGAAATACTAAATATATAACAGGTTATGGAAAGTAAAATGGGTCGGAAATACAACCCCAACAGTAAAGTACAAGTAAAACTGAAAGCAAGTACAACTGAAAAATGGAAAAAATGACTGACAAGTAAGAATAAGCTCTTGGATCATCCTCCAGGGTTCCTACCCGAAGGGTAGGTACATGTGGCCAACTCAGCACTCCACATCCGTCAGACTCCTCTGTGTACCGTTTTGTCGAAAGGTCCACCTCCAGGAACCATCCAGTCCTTGCGCTCTCGGCCTCCATCAGTGATGTTCGTCATCTGCATCCAACACAACGTGGTGCGGGCATAGCCCCTATAGGGTTGAGTATAACGATACTCAGTAGGGACCCTTAGACCCTGAAGGTCATACAATATCCAACAAGGATAAACCAAAAAGTAAAGGATACAACAGATAACCATTAATTAGGTATATGCCCATAAATATGCCTAAGTTATCTAGTATCCCATCTCAATCATGAGGGATAACAAAAAAGTCATTGACTCAGTTAAAACAAGGAATTTCATTATCGAAACCAAAGCTGATGGAGAACTCATCCTCTATCGAGTATAGTGTTCTTGTCGTGACACCGAGGCTCTTCTCACTAACCTTGGACTACTGGGTACTCCTCCTATTGAGTACCGCAGGTCTGCTTCCAACTACCAGGCGCTCCTCCGCTGTGGGTCTGCCGCTAATTTCTAGGCGTTCCCCCTCATAACCTAAAGATGTACTCCTCCTGTCGAGTACCGTGGGTCTGCCGCCAACTACCAGGCGCTCCTCTGCCATGGGTCTACTGCCAACTACCAGGCGCTCCCTACTGGGCTAGTCTAATCAGTCAAAAAGTATTCAGGTCTGTTAGCTACAAGGTCTCTGCACTCTGTCTGCTCGTCACTATAAGGATCTGCTCCACGAGCTACTAGGCTAAACACCAACTGTCGCGAAGTCTCACGTAGAATTATCTCAAAGGTTCATCTCGTCAATGGGATCTCAACGTAATAGACGACGCGTCACTCAGACCCCCGGTCTATTAGTTATTAGCATTTTTATTTTAGAGGTCCGATTAGTCTTCAGGTTCAAACCAACCTAACCATACCCCAACTATTTCCTAACCAATAGTGGGGTATTCCAAAAGACATGTCTCACTCTAATCTTTCTGTCTCCGCCCAAGATATGGGCGAAAAGGGGTAAAAATTCTATAACAGGTCCTGGTCCGGTCCGACCCAGTCAGACCGACCCAGCCCGACGCAGTTCGCGGGTTTGACCTGGCCTGAGGGGGTGGCCCGGCCCATTTGGTTGGCCCAGGACAAGGGGGAGGGACGACCGGAAGGTGCGACCCGGCCCGAGGGTGGCCCATCCTGAGGTGGCACATCCCAAGGCGGCCCGGCCCATGGTGGCCCGACCTGAGATGGCCTCGCTTGCCGGCCTGCGTGGCTGGGAGGCGGATCGCCAGCCGAAGCCAGCAGTGGCCACCATGGGTGGTTAACACCCCTCGTCTCCCTATAACGGCTGGCGCGTGGCACCGGCCCGGTATCCGCAGGACCCGAGGGGTCCCGACTGTAGAGCGTCGACAGTCGGCCGGCTAATCCAGCCGCCCTCCTCCATCCACTGCGGCCTTTAGCCGTGGGTCTTCTCTGGTGCGGCGTGACAGTGCCACTATGTCTTTGTCCGCCACGACAGGCATGGTCGCGACCCCCTTCCATTGACACGGTGTGACAGCACTGCGCCCCACCGGCACCGTCGCGACCCGCTTGGTTGTGGCCCGGTTCCTTCCACGGCGCGATGGTGTTGTGCCCCTTTGGTGAACCGGTGACCCTTGGGCCGTCGGTTCCTCTCGCGGCTGGCCCGTCGCCGGCCGCCGATGATCCACCACGGTCCTCTCTTCTGGTGGCACCGTTGCACCACCGCCATCGTCAACCAATCAAGAACCAACAGAGGGACATCATTCCATGTTTTTTGGCCCACTCCCTCTGCATTAGGAGATAACAAATGGCCAACATTGAACCAAAATAAACAACGAGGATCAAGGATTTAATTCCATCAAAATAAACCCCTACCTCGCTTTTCTGTAATTGTTTCCAGAGTCGCATGAAGGTGGCATTGTTCCGTTGACATCATAGGTGAAAGGGGTACTCGTTGTTGGCAGACGAGCGTTCGAAGGTGACGAAGTTGAAGAAAACATTTTCGTTCTTCGTGGGCGTCGCTTCCCTTTTATCCCCAGTTGAGGAAGGAAGAAGATGGCAACGGTTCTTCATGTTCTTTTTTTGAGAGGATATTCTCTCAATTCTTCCAATGCCCTATTAAGAGATTATGTCAACCACAAAATAATAAAACAATAAATCTTATTTATTCACTGGCATAATGAATTGAAAGCATTTCAAATTAATTAAATAATTCAATTAATTAATTTTGTGGTTTCACACACTTTTGAGGGAAGGTGGTGGGGCTCTCTAATTAAATGAGAGTTCCAAGGGGTTATAGGGGGGGTTTAAAGCTCATGTGGGCCCCACATGAAAATATCCTCCCAAGCGAGGTTATGTGTGGGTGGGTCCCACCACTATCCTCTTCTTGGAGGTTTTAACCACAGAGGAATAAAAATAAGCTAACACTTATTTTAATTCAATTTAACTAATAACCCCAAAATCAAACTTCCATTATCGTTAGAAGGCAACTGAGGTGAAGGTCTCTTTAAGGGAATACTGATGCTGTGAGTTCAACGGTGCTTTTCATGACCCTTCCCCAGTGGCCTGTGCCGTTACTACCCCTTGCCCGCCTTCCATAGGCCAGGGGCTGGCAACTAGCACCAAAAGGCGTAAATCCCTGAACTGGGAAGGAATTGCCTTTATAAATCGTAAACACACACAACCAGAGTATAGGCCGATGTAAACACTAAGAATAAACTATATAACTAGGGCACTGAAAGTAAATAGAGCTAGAATACAAACCCAATAGTAAAGTATCAATACAACTGAAAACATCTACAATTGGAAAAGGAACAAACAAATGAAAAGTGAAAGCAGATCCTAGATCATCCTCTGAGATTTCTACCTGAAGGTTAAGTACATATGGCCTCTCCATCAATCCACATCGGTCAGACTCCACCGTGTACCAAAAATTCGTAAGGTCCACCTCCGGTTAATGTCCAGTCCTAGTGCACTCGGCCTCCGTCAGCACTATCTGTCGTCTGCATCCAACACAACGAGGTGTGCGAATATCCCGTGCAGGGGTGAGAACAACAATACTCAGTAGGGACCCCGAGACCCTCAAGGTCTCAAAAAAAACCACAAAGAATAATCCAAAGAATAAAGATACAATAATAATGTATCAACCAACCCTACTTAGGTATATACCCATACATATACCTAAGGTACCAATCTCAGTTCGGCTCCAACTCCCGAGCCCAACCACCATCCGTTCTACAAGTTTAGAAACACTCAAAAAATAATGTACAACACAAGGTGTATCCCATAGGTACAACACAAAGAAGAAAGCCAAGTGGATTCACCCAAGAAGAAATATCCATGAAGAAATATCCACTCTTACTTATGTATATGCCCATACATATACCTAAGTCGTCAAGAGTACACATCTCATACATGAGGTAAAAACAAAGGTAAAGACTCAGTTCAAACCATGATTTTTCATTATCTAAACCACAACTACTGGAGAACTCCTCCTATGTTGAATACAGTGGCCTTGTCGCGACCCCTTGGTGTTACTCACTAACCTTGGACTGCTGAGGTACTCCTCCTGTCGAGTACCGCGGGTCTGCTACCAAACCAGTTGCTCCGTCCGCTGTGGGTCTGCCGCCAAACTGGGTGCTCCCCCTAATAGCCTATAGAGGTACTCCTCCTATCGAGTACTGCGGGTCTACTACCAAACCAAGAGCTCCATCCGCCATGTGTCTGCCACAAAACTGGGTGCTCCGTCTACTGGGCTAATCGAATCACTCTGAGTCGAATCGGTCAAGCAGTCGTCAGGTCTACAGCTACTAGGTCTCCGCACTCTATCTGATCGTCTCAGGAAGATTACACTCCACGAGATACTGGTCGATACTCAAAGTTTCAAAATCTAATGTGGATGTATCTCAAAGGAATTCCATGTCATAGGGGTATCAATACAATAGACGACACGTCAATCAGATGCCCGGTCGGTGAGTTACTAGCATTTTCGGTCCAAGGGGCCGGTTGGATTTCAGGTACAATCCAAACCAGACATACTTCAACATCATCTAAATTTTGTATAGAGTATTCCAAAAGAACCATCTCATCAAAAGTAATCCTACATAGTTTACGACACTTCAATCGGACATCTGTTCTTTAAGTTATTGGCGTTTCCGCTCGGAGGGCCCGGTTGGTTTCAGTTTCGAACCAACCCGGCCTTACCCAAACTTCGCCAAAACCATTAGTGTGATATACCAAAATGACTGTCGCGATCCAAGGAATCCTAATCAACTGACAGTGCATCTACTAGAGGTCTGTAGCTCATGTTAAGGGCGAAAAAACTGGGACCGGTCCGACCCGGCCCAACCCGCCCTCGGTTGGCCCGAACCTGGTCAACCCAACTTGGATCTGGGCTCGACCCTATAGGGAGAAGCCCGGCCTGGCGGGTGTAACCCTACCCACGTGATGGAGGACCAGCCCACACAACAGGTAGCCCAGCCCGCGCAACTGGTGGCCCGACCTGCGCAGCAGGCGGCCCAGCCCGGTGGCCGGCAGCGGATCGGCCTATTGGCCGAGCACGGAGGGGGGGGGGGGGAAGCCCCCAAGTTCTCTATAATGGGGGCACCAGCTGGCAACACCCGTGACTCCTGGAACTCATGAGGCAGTTTCCACTACACCATCGTGGCTTATGCAGCAACGTTCTTCCGCCGGTAGCGCGTGAGGGACGCCGCTGCCCCTAGGCGGCCGGCCAGTGTCGGCTACTGCCTCTGCACAACTCTGTGGGAAACTAGAGTTGTTTTGGTTGTCTTTTTTGCCACCCGTATACACCTACGTTCTCCTCGGGTCATTCTCTTAACTGCGACGTCCTCAAAACGTCATTTCCCTTCCGTTCACCTGTCACCCAACAAACCACGGATCACGAGCACATTGGCAGAGTGGCCGGACTAGTTCGTTAGCCCATGCCATTCGCGTTAAATTATCAACAATTAGACAACATATAATCGACCAAGTAAGATGGTATAATTCACATATATAAAATTATACAAAAATCCCCAACCTCGATTCAAGGTACCTTTGTTGATGTCATGGACGACTGCATCGTGGAAGAGGGATTTCATCCCATCAATGTCGAAGGGAATGACATAGTCTTTGGTGGTGCTCTTAACGGATGACATCTTCTCCCTTGACGCGGAGGAAGCGGAAGGAATACAGGCGTTCCTCATGGGTGTCGCTTCACATTCATTCCCCAGTTGAAGAAGTGGAGGGGAGTTTCTTCACGTACTTCGGAGACGTGGAGCGTTCTTCATTGAGAGGAAGATGTTCTTCATGTTCTTCATGGGAGAACACTTCCTATTCACCTAGGCTCTCCAATGATTATGCCAACCCCAAATAAAAGAAATGATTCACTTATTTAAGGTTGGCATAATGTTTTCAAAATTCCAAAAATTAAAATTAATTAATTAATTGTGGAGCATAATTAATTAATTTGTGGTGTTGGAAAATTAATGTGAGAAAGTGGGAGGTGGAGAGTTCAACATTAAAATGGGGGAGTTGGATGATTAAGAGCTAACAGAGGGTTTCTTGGGGAGTTGAAGAGTTTGGGTTCGTGTGGGCCCCACTACACAATATCCTCTCAGGGGTGGTTATGTGGGGTGTGGGCCCCTATCCAACTCATCTTTGGAGAAAATAACCACCCCTTAACAAAAATTATGTAACACATAATTTTTATTAAACTTTTTTTAATAATCTCCAAAAATTAACATTTAACCCATACAAAACGCAACTGCGGTAAAGGTCCCCTTAAGTGAATACCGGCGTTGCGAGTTCATCGGTGTCCTCAGATATCAATTCCGAGCAATTGTTCAAAATATAGAAAATACTTCACATATGTTCACTGAACGTACCTAAACAACACTTCAGGAAATTATTCCGGGAACACCGGGCCTCAGAATCAGGTGTTGTCAAAAACCGTGGACTTGTAAAATTACAATGAATTTAAGAAAGAAAAAATTCCTTGAAATTTACAGGACTTTAAATTACCCCCACCACAGGGATTTATGTCCCTGAATATCTAGAACACACAGTAGGGAAACAAATGATGGTACTGAGCACACATCTGATCCTCCCACTCCCATGTGCTCTCCTCGAGGTTCCCGTGCTACCAGCGAATGAGCAACAGAGGTACTGAATATCCACGTAGGACCCAGTCCTGTCGATCCTCAATCTCCACTGGGACCTCTGTGAATGTCGGACCATCATTGATGTCCACCTCTCTATGGTCGATGATGTGGGACTGGTCGTGCACATATCTCCTCAATTGATATATGTGGAAGACATCATGCACCCGGTACAACTGAGGTGGAAGGTCCAGGTGGTAAGAAACCTCACCTACCCTTCTGAGGACATGGAACGATCCGATGAATCTTGGAGATAACTTACCTCCTCAGCAAAATCTCTATAGACCTCGTTTAAGTGAGAGTCGTAGAAAGGCGTGGTCACCATCCTCAAACTCCAGATGTCTCAGTCTCTTGGATGTACCGCTAAAGGGGAAGTGTGGAACTCTCTCAACACTTCCTCCTGAAGTGAAACTGGTACCATAGTATGTTCTCTGAAGAGTATGATGTCCTCCCCAACTTCAAGAAATCCTTCGGGTGCCTGCCCTGAGAATATCTGAGCATGTCGTGTCTCACAGTCAGCGTCCCCACGCAGCGCCTCCCCAACTTGCTGAAGAAGTGGGAAGTGACTGTCAGAGACTGTAGAAAGGCTGCTTCGTCCCGATCCATGATGTATATCTTCAACACAGCCATCTTCTTCATTACCTCTCCTAGAAGCTGAATTCCTGATCTCCTACAGAGAGAATGAGCTACAATGTTTTCTTTCCAGGAGTATAGACTCTCTCAAAGTCACAGTCCGGGTGGAACTCAAGTCCTCATCGCTATCTCAGGTTCATGTTTTACAGTGAGAAGATACACATGAGACTATAGTTATTAGAGTAAACCGTATACCGTTCAATCATTTTAACTATGAGTGATACTATCCAAAATTAAATAAGTCAAGTACACCCTTCATTGCATACATCCTACAAGAGTTTATAATATTTCTCCTTTGCCGAGAAGAGAAATATAGTCTCATCCCTTGGATGAACCACTTTAATTGCCTAATATAGTCAATTATGACATGAATGGTACTAATTTATGTCTTGGAAGACGTTTTAAGGCCTCGACTCTACAACCAGGAGATCCAACCGTTACTCTCACCTCCAAGGGTTGAGTTACTCTGTCAGCATCAGTGATTGGTCACTAGGTATCCTCCAGTAGAAATCTCTAAAGGGAGGGTCATGTCAATGGTTTTAACTAAAACTTCTTAGTATTAACCGCAGAGAGAGGTAGGAAATCAAACGTCACAAGGCCAAGTGTCTTTTATTATTTCTGATCAAAGTAAAAAGACACAAAGCAACCACAAAAAACGACATCAATGAAGCTAGAAGCATCATGAACAAAGTCCCTTATACCTGGAACTAGTCCCACTCCTGTCCACCTACTTCCAGGGCTCAAAGGTCATATGCTTCAGCTGCTTGAAGCTGTAATTTCCCATTTCCACCCGCTCTTTTCAGCCAGGGTGGACATCCTGGTGGTGGTGGTGGCAACACCTTGAAGCGTAGTCCACCACGAGTTGCACAACTCACTCCTATGACACGTCCGCCTTCACCCTGCAGACCGTCTCGATCAAACCTCTGCCTCCACCTGGGAGGTCCCTCAACTGACTACTGATTGTTTGTATGGATTGTGGGACAGTCATGTGCCATGGGACCCTACTCACCGCAAGAGAAACACTCCCTGCTCCTGGTATTTCTGGCTCCGTCTCCACTATGGGTGCCCCACACAACCGATCCTGATTTGTGCAGTCGACCACCTATAGGTCTAGTCCTCTTGGACCTATGTGTAATCTATCTACTACCTACTGAAGAAGACTCCGCTGCATGTCGACTAGTAGTGGGACCTATTGTTGGAGACTGATCAACACATAAACACTCCACTATGAGGGCTCACTCCAACACCCCCATCTATGTCGGGATGCTGTGAAAGATTACTGAATCTCTGATCTCTCACATGAGTCCCTGCTCGAAGGTCCGGGCCCTGAGGAACGGCCCCCGCACCATATCCGTGAAGTAGCGTGAGAGGTTGGTGAACCTTACTGAGTACTGAGCTACTGTTATGCTGCCATGCTGTAGATGAAGTAACTCATGAATCCGCACGGCTCAAACGGTGGCTGGTAAAAACTCTGCCCGAAATAGGCTCTCAATATCTGTCCATAGAAGTGTCGCCTCATCATGCATCTAGAGCATCAGGCTCCACCATATGCTTGCTGCTTCCTGAAGGAGGCTGGTAGCAAGGATTACCACAAAGTCAGCTGGTGTCCCTACCAGTCTGAAGACATTCACCACAACCTCCAGCCAATCCTCAGCTGCCTGTTGGTCCGTATCTCTCCGGAACATGGGTGGCCTATGGCACTGGAACTAGTGAAACATGCCAAGCAGCGTGCATCGTCTAATTCAAGGGATGGTAGCATCATTGTCCTAATGGGAAGTGGTACTGCTGGTGCCTCTGATGGTGCCTCAACTGTGAGAGGGCTCTTTACTGAGGCCTCATCACTCGGCGGGCTATTAGTACATATAAATCTCGAGGTTCTAGCTGGTCATCCGCGAGGAGGCATCCTGAATGAAAGATATGTGACACAGTCAAAACTCTATACCAGGTTAGATGAACTGGTTTGAGTTGACTTAAAGAAAACTTTTGAATACACACATGCAATCAGTGTTTTCATGCATTGAGTCTGAAATCAGAAGTCAGGGTCCTGTTGTATGGATATGTTGGCCGCCTGCACGAACACTGTACTCCCTGAACGGAAAAACACACCCAGTACCCTTAACACTATTGCTTCACAGAAAATAAATATTAGAGTCGTATGTTCTGTAGTAGAACCATCCTCCCTCTAATACCAATTTGTCACGACTCGTCCCCCGGGGCCCGTTTCCTAACTACCCCAAGCCCGCCTTCTATAGGCCAGAGGTTGGAGACTAGTACGAAAAGGCATAAATCCCTAAACTAGGAGGGAAGAGCCTTTATAAATCGTAAACACACACAACCAGAGTACAAGAGGAAGTACACAATAAGGAAAAACTATAAAACTAGAGTACTGAAAGTAAAGGGGGCTAGAATACAAGACCAACAGTCAAGTACCAATACAACTAAAAATATGTACAACTAAAAAAGGAAAAAATAACTGAAAAGTGAAAGTAACTCATGGATTGTCCTCCGCGATTCCTACCTGAAGGGTAGGTACAGATGGCCTCCTCAGCACTCCGCGTCCGTCAGACTCCACCGTATACCAAAACGTCGTACGGTCCACCTCCGGGTACCATCAAGTCCCGACGCTATCGGACTCCATCTGCGTTGTTCGTCGTCTGCATCCAACAAAACGTGGTTCGTTCATAGACCATGCAGGGGTGAGTATAAAAATATTAATTTGGGACCTAGATACCCTAAAGGTCTCACTAAAACCACAAAGGATAATCCCCAGAAGAAAGATACAATCACGAAGTATCAACCAAACCTACATAGGTTTATGCCCATACATATACCTAAGTTACCAATCTTAGTTTGGCTCCAACTCTTGAGCTGAACCACATTCTATTCTACCAGTGTAGATACACTCCACAAAAAAGTACAAAATAGGGTGTATCCCATAGGTACAACTCACAGAATAATGCCATGTGGCTTTACCCATGAAAAAACATCCACGAAGAAACATCGACCCTTACATAGATATATGCCCATACATATACCTATGTCATCAAGAGTACACATCTCATATATGAGGTAAACACGAAGGTAATGACTCAGCTCAAACCAGGATTTTTCATTATCAAAACCATGACTACTGGATAACTCCTCCTCTATCGCGTACAGTGGTCCTATCACGACTCCAAGGTGATACTCATTAACCATGGGCTGCTGAGGTACTCCTCCTATCGAGTACCACGGGTCTGCTACCAAACCGCGCGCTCCGTCCATCGTGGGTCTTCTGCTAAACCAGGAGCTCCCCCTAATAGCCTACAGAGGTACCTCTACTATCGAGTACCGTGGGTCTGCTACCGAACCAGGCGCTTCATCCACTGTGGGTCTGCCTCTAAACCGGGCGCTCCGTACACTGGGCTAATTGAATCACTCAGAGTAGAATCCGTCAAGCACTCGTCAGGTCTACAACTACTTGGTCTCTGCACTCCATCTACTCATCTCCGGGAGGTTCTGCTCCATGAGCTGCTGGTCGATACTCCAAGTGTTATGATATTACATGGAAGTATATCAAAGGACCACCACGTCATAGGGGTCAAAACGCAATAGACGAAGAGTCAATCAGACGCCCAGTCTATGGTTTACTATCATTTCTGTTCCAAGGGGCTGGTTAGATTTCAGGTACAATCCAACCCGACCATACTCCAACCTCATCCAAATATTGTGTGGAATATTCTAAAAGAACTTTCTAATCAAAAGGAATCCAAATTAGTTTACGTCACATCAATCAGACGTCTGGTCCTTAAGTTATAGGCGTTTCCGATCCGAGGGCTCGGTTGGTTTCAGTTTCGAACCAACTCGGGCATACCCAATCTTCACCAAAACCATAAGTGTGATATAACGAAATTACCATCTTGATCCAAGGAATCCTAAGAAACTGACAGTGCATCGAACAGAAGTCTGTAGCTCATGTTATGAGAGAAAAACCAAAAGTAGTACGAAGAGGGGGGTCTGGGTCCGGTCTGACCCGGCCCAACCCGCCTTGGGTCGACACGAACCGTGTTGACCCGACCCGGATCCGGGTCCGGCTCGGTAGGGCGTGGCCTGACCTGAAGGCTATGGCTCGGCCAATGCGAGGGTCAATCGGCCCGCGTGGTAGGTGGCCTGGCACGGTGGTCGGCCACGGCTCGGCCTGCTGTCCGAGCGCTGGGCGGGGGGGGGGGGGGGGGGGGGGTTCTCTGTAATGGGGGTGCCAGTTGGCGCCTCCTGTGCCTCCCGGAACCCGTGAGGTGGGTTCTGCTCCACTACCATGGATGATCCCGCGGAGGCCTTCCGCCAGCGGTGCGCGATGGGCGGTACCGCCCCCAGGCGGCCAACCGCCGTCTCCGGTCACCAGCACCGCCGTGCCGGCGACCCGTGCTAGCTTGCTCCTCTGCTGGCCACCAGAGTTGTTCCAGTGGTCCGTATTGCCTCTCTTCTATGCCTACAGCCTCCTCTGTTCTTGGTCTTTACTATGGAGGCCTCAAAATGTCATTTCCATTCCGTTCATCTGTCACCCAAATAACCGCGCATCACACACAAATTGGCGGAGGGTCCAGACTTGTTCGTTATCCTGTGCCCTCCGCATTAGAGGCTCAAAAATTATCCAACATATAATCGCCCAAGTACGAGGATATAATTAAAATATATAAAATTTTACAAAAACCAGCTACCTCGATTCAAGGTACTTTTTCTAAAATTGTGGAATATGGCATCGCAGAAGACGGATGTCATACTGTCAACGTCGGAGGGAATGATGTAGTCATTGGCAGTGCTCCTAGGGGATGAAATCTTCTCCCTTGAAGCGGAGGAAGAGGAAGGAAGAAGGTAATTCCTCGTGGGCGTTGCCTCATGTTCTTGTCCCGGTTGAAGAAGTGGAGGGCAGTTGCTTCACGTCATTCAGAGACATGAAGCATTCTTCATTGAGAGGAAGATGTTCTTCGTGTTCTTCGTGGGAGAACACTTCCTATTCTAGTAGGATCTCCAATGATTATGCTAACCCCAAATAAAATATAGTCTTCACTTATTTAAGGTTGGAATAATTATTTCAAAATTCCAAACATTAAAATTAATTAATTAATTGTGGAGAATAATTAATTAATTTGTGGTGTTGGAAAATGAATGTGGGAAAGTGGGTGGTAGAGAGTTCAATATTAAAAGAGGGGAGTTAGAAGCATAAGAGTTTAAAGGGGGGTTTCTTGGGGAGTTGAAGAGTTTGGGTTCGTGTGGGCCCCACCACAAAATATCCTCTTATGGGTGGTTATGTGGGGTGTGGGCCCCACATACAACTCCTCTATGGAGAAAATAACCACCCCATAACAAAAATAATGTAACACATAATATTTATTAAACTTTTTTGAATAATCCCCGAAAATTAACTTTCAACCAATATAAAACACAACTGCGGTAAAGGTCCCCTTAAGCGAATAACGGTTCTCTGAGGTCATCGGTGTCCACAAAATTTAAATTCCGAGCACCGGTTCAGAAGATATAAAATCCCACTCATACATTTACTAAACGTACCCAAACAAAACTTCAGAAAATTATTTCGGGCTCACCGGGCCTCAGAATCAGGTGTCGTCAGAAACAGAGAACTCGTAAAATTCCAAAGAATTTAAGTAAGAAAATTTTTCTTGAAATTTTTGGGTCTTTACAGTGCCCTTGAATTTCAATTCCAATCACCAGTTCTAAAGATATAAAATCACCTACGTATGTTTACTGAACGTACCCGAAAAAAACATCAGAAATTGATTCCAGGCACACCGGGCCCCAGAATCAAGTGCCGTCAGAAACTGCGGACTCAGAAAATTTCCATGTATTTAAGAAAAAAAAATTCCCTAGAAGTTTTGGGTCTTTAGAAAAAGAATAACACGTCATTCACACATA
Organism: Viscum album; assembly: GCA_963277665.1. Classification (NCBI taxonomy): domain Eukaryota; kingdom Viridiplantae; phylum Streptophyta; class Magnoliopsida; order Santalales; family Viscaceae; genus Viscum; species Viscum album. Next base: position 442,563,358 of record OY728158.1, read on the forward strand.
TTCTTGAAAAAAATGAAACCATTGGTATGGATATTTAACTCATGGAATAGAAATTGAGTTAATATTTCCAATACATTGAGTTTTATTCGTTATGTAAGTTCATTTTTCTTCCAAAATAATAAACATATGTTAATTTATAAATTCAGGAGGAACTTTTCAATTTTATGATTTATTTTATATAACTTATTACCATAATATAAAAAATTACATAATTCATTAAGTTCATATAGGATTTTTTTTCAATATTCAACACTTGAGTTGAAAATCAACATGGTTTGATGTCACAGGTCCATGTGGTCTTAATTCCTTAATCTAGAAAATAAAATTCATAAAATTTTTAATAAATCAATTGTACAATTGAAGAAAAACAATTAATTTATATAATATTAAATGAAAAACTTTATAATCATGGCAACTATAGGTCGTACTTACGCATGAGTAAAATTTCAATTTTTAGTTGATCATTAGGGAAATAAGGTAAATATTATTTTATATTTACAGAATGATAATTATATATTTAAAATCATAATACTCATTTAAATATAATTATATATATATCATATAAGTTATTTATTGAATAAAAACTATTCACATCACTTCGTGGAGGTGATAATTCTGACATACACATGAACAAAATTACCATTTTTATATGAATAGAATGTAAGAACATAATTGAAATATTACATAATTAAAATGGTAAATGTCCTATGAATATAATATATAACCACTGATTTAATCATTATAACCATTCTTGATTGACGAAAATTAAAAACAAACTATATTAGTTCGCCAGGTGGTAGTCCGTCATACAAATGAACAAAATGTATGTTTCCTATTTAATGAAATTAGAGATGGATTACGGTGACGATATTAACTTAATAAAATATCATTATAATTATGATTATGTATATATTAGTTCATCATGGATGAAGGGGATTTAAAATAATTTTAAGTCAAAATAAAATAGAAACACTTTAAAAACGATACCTCTTCTTTGACGTATCACCTTTGAAGAACACCTTAACACCTCTAAGGAGGCTGTTATGCCTACATTAAGACCAAAAGAATTTGGGGAGGGATTTTAGGAAGGGTTTTTTGAAGTTATTTTTTGAACCAATGGTCTTTGGATGAGAGAGTAATAGGGACGAATGAGTACCTTTTTATTAGTGATGGGTGGGACACCCTTGAAATAATAAAATGTATTAAATTAATATCACTTTTATTTCAATTAAAAATATTCCTAAGATAATTTATTTGTAATAATAGATGATTATAGTTTGAAATAATCTTATCAATAAATTTTTAGATATATATTGATTTTATTTTTTACCTTATCTTTTTCTATTTACCCTTAATTAATCTCTTTTAATTTTAATTATAGTGGCCATATTTTAAATATTTAGAGAATACAAATTTTACATTAACATGGTAAATTACATGTAAATAGATTTTTATAAAATTTTATACCTTATAATAGTCTCTTTTTAAAATTATAAATAATTTTTTTATTTTTATATAATATAATAATTTATTATTTTTTATAAAATATCAATTATGTCAATTTGGGAATAATTCAGTTTATTGAATTTAAATAAAATCCAATAAATAGATAAATTAAAAAAACCATTTAATAATCTTATAACATGACATGTGAACCTATAAAACATGTTTATTACATAAATATGTCAAAAATATTTATGTTAATATTTATAATATCATTTTCTTGATTTTTTCATTAATAAGGCAATCAATACATCATTATTATGCCATAATTACGTTTAAATATTTAATGTCTAAAAAATATAAATAAAATACAATGATATAAGTAATAATTTTTTATTTATAATGAATATTTATAGTCAAAAAAATAACTTATATAACATGTTATTAATGTTTTTTTATTAATAAGATTCATGTTTATGATAACTTTTCCTTTACTTTAAATCAAATGTTATATATTTCATTATCACACCCAAGTGGCTTAGAAATTCACAAATATCATCCTAAAGGTTATATGGATTTTCCATAAATCATAAAATATGATTATGGCATGATTTGGGGTTGTTTTATATTATTATAATATAATTTTTACCATTATTTTCCTGATTTAACCTTTAACAATGCTAAATAAAATACTAATGTTACAATGCACAGAAAATTATTTGGATCATATTAATCGAAATTAACTATATTTATTACAACCATGTTTATTTTTTTTGAAAATCAATGTCACAGAAGTTTAACAATTAAATTTAAAATTAATCATATTGTCTGAATAAGAAATTGGGTTTTAAAAAGTAAAAACCATCAAAATATTGACTTGGGTTTATATCATGTTTCAATGTAAAACTATTTACAATGACAAATATTGGATTAAATTATAAGAATATAATATAAATATATATTAAAAAAATTACAAATGATAAAAAAAAAATAAAAAAAAAATTAGACGCAAAGTTAATTTTGAATTAAAATGTTGTATTTTTCACTATTCATTAAAATATAAAATTTAAGAGAAAAATTACAAAATTTCAACCAAAGTAAATTTAGATGTACCAAATCCATATAATAATTTTATTTAGTAAAATATTACATATAAAAGTGAAAGAGAAAATATATTTAAAATGGATTCTCCATCAAAAGGTGGTGAAACAACCTTTTAAAAATATTATAGTATTTCATGCTTAAGATTGGAATTATTCTCATTTTAAGCATCTAAAATGTATTATAAGAAATAAAAAACCTTTAAAAAATAAATATAAACAAAATATATTTATTTTCTGTTCATTTTTACAAATACAATGGCTAAGGGGTAACTACCATTTATAATAATAATAATAATGTATTATTTTTTGGTATAACTCAGTCATGTGTGCAACAAAATATTTATAAGAACCCCATTGTTTCGTGTATATTATGATATTAGACATAAAATACCATTTAATTTGAATTTAATAACATATTCATAAATATTAAAATAAATAAAAAAAGAGTAATTTTATAATTACCAAGAATGTTACATATAGAATGTTTATTTAGAGTATTATTTTAGATTTATTATATAATTTTCTAGTGAAACTGCCTTGTTTTTTATATATTATGATAGGTTAAGGAAATTATTTATGTTTATTTGCATTTAATATATTCCAAATGTATGGAATTATATTTTACTCCAATGTAAGTCTAATTACAATTTGTTGTGCTAATTTGAAGTTGCATGCAACAACATTATATGTTTTTAGGACGTCAGGACATGTGTTTCTTCTAGTGAAAATGTTCTTATAAGTATTAAATCATACAAAATTTAATTAGTCTAGGCATATATTATTTTGGTTCAATGGAATATTTTAATTTTAAATGGAATAAAATATTAAAGGACAACATCAAGATGAATTGTTCAAGAGGGAATGATATTATAGGGATTCAATTTTGACTGTAATGATATTTAGGTTGGACTAATATGAAATTTAAATAAATAACTGATATTTTATGTCCTTATGTTTACATTTATTTATTCAAAATTAATTCTATGATGATGGAAATAATTTTTACCTTGTATAATAACTTATTACCTCATTTTATTATGATAAATTTTGGGGTGGTGTAGTTAGTTTCCAAATCATTCTTCAATCCCTTTATGTATTTTAAAGAAAATATATTTATGTTTAGTAAAAAATAATCAATATTATAGATTATATTGAATTTAATATGTTTATTACTATTAAAATAATATTTAATTAAAATTAAAATTCATTTAAAAGTTAATTCCACTATGATAGAATTTTAAAAACTTAATCATTTTAAAAAATAATTTTTGCCAAAATACTCCCTAAATATTCTAAAATGTTGTGAGTTTTATATATCCTCATAGAATATTAAATTAATTAATAAAAATTGTAAAAGTATCTATTTTTTAAATAATGGTTAAAAAAATACATGGAATTATTTTATAATAATGCCATCAAAGTGATATAATTAGAAATCGTTGTTTTTTACTATTTAACTAAACATCAATTAACATTGAAAAACATAAACAAAATTATCTTAAAAAGATTTTTACATGTGTAATTAAAAAATAATATTCCTTTTATATATTCAAAACATGATAATTTTCAAAATTTATTTTTTTTTGGAAAAAAATCAATAAATAATGAAAAAACATGTTTTATTAAAAATAGAATTTTTGTAAATTAGTCGTTCCAAATACTATTTCACATCGATTTATATTTTATAAAATATGTTAATATATAAGTTTATATATAATAATATTTTTAAAAATGATCAATATAATTTATTATGGAAATATATACAATACTCCACAAAATGGTTCTTTGAAATTAATTAATTATATACTAAGTACACATTACTAAATACCATTAAAATTTTATTGTTTATATTTTAAAATTTAATTTTAAAACTACATTTATATTAAAATATATTTTTAAAATATTTATAATCTATCATATCTTATTATTATAATATTATTAATATTTATTAAAATAAAATAAAATAAAATATCTAATTATTTTATTTCAATATAATGTTTTTATTTGGTTGTGAAATATATAATTTAAAATTTACTACTAAACAATATAATACAAAAGTATACCTATCAGACATATAGGCAAAATCAATATATACAATAACCTTATTTTCAATGACCATATTTTCAACTACTAGACATGCAACACCCAGATTTCATTCTAATATATATATATATACATAGTGAATCATTTGTTCAATCCGCTATCACCTTAAAAGGAATAGTTATTAATTTATATTTTAGAGTTTTCTATTGATTTATAATTTCATAGAGATCATCCACATTATAGATTTTACTTCCTAACTCGTATCCATCGATGTTGAACATGATCTTATGGAATTTTAAATCATGAATTATTTTTTGTATTTTATCGATTGACACTATTAATTTGTTAAAATATAACAAATTAACTTTATCTATGGCGAATAATAGTAAATGTCATAAAATAATTAATTTTATATGATTATTATGTAATTCTCCACTTGTGGAGGGATTAAGTGTTCCTAGTTTAATTCACATCTGATATAACTTATTTTTTAATCAATTTCAATTCAATTTAAAAAAATAGATAAAATTTCCTAAAACTATTATTATTTGGTTTATGAAATAAATATTAATCTTAATTACATTTGGTCTTACATTCATCCCTTTTAATTAATTGTTTCCATGTAATTTTAATTACAATTATCTAATGAAGGTAGGTGAGGCTATTCTTAACATTTTCATTTTTCTAGATTTAGCTTTTAATATGAAATATATAGTACTTTTATAGGCAATTCCAAATTATTTGTTTTTCATCTATCAATATTTATCATTCATAGAATGATGTACCTAGGTATTTATAGTAAATAATCACTTATTTTTCCATAGCACACCTCCTCCAAAACCATTAGAATCTCCATGATACAAAAACAAAATTAGATTATATATTCCTCTAAAAATGACTCTATTTAAACCCCCCAAATTTTTTGATCACTAGTTTATAATGTAAAAACCTAACAAATATATGTTTCCAAATCCAAATAATTAGATAAACATATAATTAATTAAATTTAAATTAAAAATATAATCAACTAAAATACATCTTAAGAACATTTATCTAAATTAATCATTTATTTATTACCTAATCATAAATTTGATTATAATCCTAAGACATATACATAAATCAATCAAGTGTTCTTCAATAGTTATCCTGAAAATATTAAATTTTCATAAAATAAATTTCCATGGTTATTGATTTAATTTAAAATATGATTTAAAATTTTTATTGTATAATTACTAAAAAATCCTTCTTTGTTTCACATAATCTTAATACACAAGAATATTATTGATAATTATCACTCAATAAATAAACTAGTTGTTATTAAAAAATATATTTCTCTTATGGTATCAATGTCACTACAATAGGTAAGATTGAGAAATATTTTTTCATATCATAATAAGAATTAAATAGGTTTCATTACTATTTAATTATGATCCCCTAATCAATTATAATATATAATCCTTTTCACATACCTTCCATTCCTAGAATTTTCTTCCTGATCCCTTTTTTAAAAAATTGGTTATGATAATATCATAATGAACCTGAGAAAATGAATATGAAATATTAATCCTAAAATGTATTCACAAATGGAACCTCCATTTATTTCCATTAAACATTTATTTATACAATATTTTAATTAATTAATCTTGTAAATCCTTTTGGTCTACCTAGGTTAGTTTAAATTGTGTTCTATTTTACTTTTTAACCCAATCCCTTAATGTAATTAGGATATAAAAGTTTCAAAATTATTCATAAAGATAATGATAATGAACATTGCATATCCTTTGAGAGTGTCAAAACTAGTTTGAATTTTCTCATATTTGTCTATGAATGGGTGATGTTAGAGTAAATAACTATTTTATCTATTTTAGTGTTATTACCGCTAAGTAAGTCAATTCTAGAACCTGTGTATGCTTATAATATGCAGATAGTAATTCTAATTCCTAGAAAACCATATTATCAATACATGGAAAAAGTTATGGATGTAATTATATACATAAGATTATTTAATATGGGTTTCATTCGTGCTCATTCATCCGAAAAAAATATCTAGTCCATTTTTTGATATCAATAATAGAAACCCAAACCATAAACACAATCTAATTAATAATTTATAACAAACTATCCCTAAAATAAAAGATTTATATCTGTCGGTCTACTATCATTGGAATATTAGTCACATAAATAAACAATTATATATATATATATATATATATTTAAAAAAAAGACAACATAGTTATCCTCACACCCATAAGACATATAAAACTATATAGGGTACCTTGGTAATGTAAATAAGGTACATACTGACCTAGAAACCCCAGTAAGGGAATAATTATGACAATAATGCAGAATAATAGAGTCAAGATTCTTAACAATATTTCATTAATGGAGTGATCATAATATTGGATATATGGAATAAATAATATCATGGAAGCATAAACATATTGAACCATAATAAATAATGAAACCATAAACATATGTTATGGGAAACTGCTAAGGCAATATAACATTGGCTAACCCCTTGAATAATAATTATTTTCTCCTAAAACATCCATCATTTAATAGTGTGCCTAGGATAACCAACTATTCTCTATGTTTCGTATCTCACGGGACATTAAGATGGTATAATGAATTGGTGCGCTAAAATGGAATAACCCATTATATCAAAAATTTTATATTCCAATGTTTGTTATAAGAGTAAATGAATCCATACATAAACCATATGCATGATAAACCCCATAATAAGGAATTAGATTTCAAAATATTATCTTATGTCCTATTTGAAGTCTATATTAAATATATTATCTTATAAAGAAGGAAATTAATCTTTTTTAACAGTCATAGTTGACAAATAGAGGTAGGAATTTAACACCGAGTTCCCATTTAGAATATCTATAAGAGAATATAGTGAATAAATATTAATATTGAACCCCTCTGGTGAAACATTATGAATTAATAAAATTTAATTTTAAAGATGGGAATATACATATTTGATTTTATAAAGTTATATTTGAACAAAGTGGGTTCTCTATAAATTAATTATTCATTCCACGTGGTTTTGAGATGGTTGTTATATCATTTAAGGTTGAAGAATTAGTAGAGATGATATTAGAGAGTGTGTTGGATTTTTTTAGTCTATAACTAATATTAAAAGTTTATTCATATGTTATCTTGTGAAATGATCTCCAACGATATAAATATGATGATTGGTTCTTCATAATTCTATATTTTTATGGGGTTTGATGAATCTATGAAGATATGAATACTAAGTTAATAATTCCATTCCCATATTTTATGGGATATTACAGAGTCCAAACAAGTATGCACCCATATCACGAGGTGTGTTGATAAGTCCATTAAAAAACATGAAACATGAAAGGATCCATTACTATGGTGGTTCATATGGTGGTATTACAATGAAACTATGTAAAATACATAAGGATTAAATAGTATAGGTGGTTACCATGGTTGTCGACATGATTTATTGTGTTAACTAGTGAAGTCAAAAATTGACATGGTGTTTCTTATGATAGGCTTCTAGTGTTCTTGTATGAAATGACCCTGTCAAAAACGGACATTGTGGTTTCTAAGGTGATCATGTATTATATCTATCCAAATTTGATATATGATCAAGGCCACTCCCATAGTGGATTTTTCTATGGTCAATATGTAGTTTGGTGGGTCCAAAAATGTATAATGAAGAGAATCACACCATGATGATTTATTTTTTCAAGAAATAATGGAAGTGTATTTTTTTAATGGATATATGAAATAAGTGTCTAGTTTATTATTTCTATTATGAGAATATTTATTGTTGTGGATTCTTGGGTGACCTAATGGATCTACTACTCGATCTATGATGTCATTTTTTGTAGCTTCAATGGTATATAGAAAATTGAATGGCTCAATATAAAGTGTTACATGATGATTTAGTAAATTTAAGTTATTGATTTGAATTTTAATTTGAAAATTTTAATTGGATATTATGAATTCCTATTATTATTATAAAAATTAATAAAATTATGGATGTAAAGTGTTAGAAATGAGTTGTGTATGTTAATAGAATTTAAAAGATAGAATGGTTGAGAATAGAATATGAAATAAGTATAGTTGTGTAAATTGAAATATACTAAAGAGTTTGTACTAAATTTTGTATAGTTTGAAGAAAATGTAGAAGATAAACACATATTAAACAGAAAAAGGTTATTTGTAGAATAAGTTTTTAATTATATTAAGTTATTTATCATTTTTATGCGTAGGGAAAAACTGTAATTGTTAGTGGATTTTTTTTAAAATGGTTACATAGATAAAACATTATTGTTGTACCAATAAGAAGAAACAAGTGGGAAGTATGATATCATATAAATTTAACTATACCAAGGCCTAGCCACCTAATTTTTGGGAGGTTAACCCTGTAAATATTCATTTCCCTTCATGTGTGTGTATGTTTGATAGACATAGATATAGATTCAATTTTACAAGTAATGAGTTTTATTTCACTATGGAAACTTGAAAATAAATTTGATAACTATTTGACCCCCACACTCAGTGATTCTACACCGATCTAGGAGGTTCCTTTTATGTTTTTATATAATTTATATCTTACCATGATTTTTGAATTTTTTGTTTAAAATTTCGGAATATTTTTTATTTATTTTATGTGTTTTTCAATCAATTTATGATGTATGTAATGGAAAATCATATTTTAGTAAACGAAAAGTGGAATCCAACCTTTGATGAAAAAATATATAAAATATGGGAAGATATTATGTTTTCATTGCTATTATATTTTAGTTATGATTTATTCAATATTACAAATTTTTGGTTTCTTCCCTGAGTTGAATGTGTTTTTACGACAAAAAAAAGGATAAGTGGAAGTTTGAAAATACTGGTTATATAAATAATGTATTTCATTCATCGGTAATATAATGTGATTTTTTTAATGTCCAATGAATCAAAACAAAAATATAAATATTTTATAAAATTTATAATATCTATAAAATAAAATAAAATAAAATTTTTAATTGTGTTAAATTTTAATTTTATAGACATTATTGTGATGCTATTTAGATGTATAATAATGAAACTATTGATAGTTTCTTCAAAAATTGAGTGATGTTTTGAACATAATCAAATGAAATGGTGGGATTTTGGTCATTGATGATATTATTGAAAATATGTTTTAAATATTTCCTGACATTTTTGATGCTAAAGTATATTGTTTATAAGTATATATACGATGTGATATTTATCATATTTATTTTGACATTTTTTTAATATCATATAAAATGATGAATGATCGTTATACCAAGAATAAATAAAATTATAAAAAAATATAGTCTCTAAGAATGAGAAGAATAAGAAGATAGTTAATGATTAAGATATTTATTATTCTAATTATGATTCTAATTTGGAACTCATTTTTTATAAAATAATTTCTTCAGCATAAAAAAATATAGGAATAGTAAAAGGGTTGATTAAATGTATGATTCAATTAAAATTATTTAGGATTTTATTAGTTTGAAAATATTCTGAATATTTATCTATGTTAAATGAAAATGAAGTTAGTGATATATAAGAATAAGAATCGAGGGGGTTTATTAAGAAGAAATGAACAATGTTTTAAATATCATATTATTATTCCAAAAGGAAGGGAATGAATTTTTAAAAATATAGGATGGTAAATTTCGTATATATTTTTTAAATTAGTGATATAAGTATTTAAGAACATGAAGTTAATTTTCAAAAATATATTGATGAAAAATATCTCATTGTTATTATGAATGAAAAATAATTCACTGGTGAATGTTTTAGTGATGTTAAGGACAAGGAATAATAAAATATGGAATTTATATTTAAAACATAACTCAATTAGTGTCTCTCAGTGATATCTAAGATGAAAAAATAGATGAAAAATGCAAAGAGGGTAAATAAATTTTGAAGGAGCAATATATCAGTTCATATTGATAATATATTCATGTATTTTAAAGAGCATATAAATTGAATAAAATATTTTATTGAAAATAAAAATTAAAGAGTCAATATAAAAGTTGGTTTAATGGACAATGAGATAGATATAAATCATTCACAACCAAAACAGGTGAGTATGCAAAAATTAAATGAAACTTTTAAGTTTAATATTAGGAATACTATTTCTAAAGTCTGTGAAATGTCATGGAAAAACGATTTTTTTGAAGTTATTAATTACTAGTTATAAATGAGGAGAAAAAAATATTAATGACTTCTGTCCTCTATGAGAATAATAATTAACTCAATAATACTATGTTTATATAAATATAATGTGATTTTCTTGATAAAAGAAATTCCAAAATAATGCAAGTTAATGAAAATAATAATATAAATGGGGCAGTAAAAAGATAAAAATGAAAATTTATTTATAGAAAAAAGAGTATATGATTCACTAAAATATATATTTTAAAAAATAATTCATGTTTTGTGGTGGGATGAAAGTGAAATGATGGCTTCCCAATTTTGGAAAACATAATTATTTCATGGGAAATACAATTATTATTATAATTATTATTATTATTGTAAATGTGGAGGATTTCTAAACGTATAAAGGATTTTCCTTTATTATTATTAATAAAATCAGTAGTTTATATTTTTTTAAAAAAATAAAATAGGGGGAGTCACCCCATTATACTGATAAAATTTCAAAAATAACATGAGAAATCAATAATGAGAATTTAAATGATAATTTAACAATTAGAAAATGTTTTTGAAAAATGTGAGAAACATGGTATTTTTGAAGAAGTTTGTGTTGTTATTATACCATCTACATGGTTCTCACTTAAAAGTGTTGAGAAGTGTAAAATAATTAGGGACACAAGCAATGAGAAAGATATAGTTTATAATGTTTCCTAAAATGATTCCATATGAGAATGCTAATGTATTTTGGACGGTGTTCGTTCCTTAGTTAAAGGCGTATATTTGAATCTACATAGAGATATTAAAATTTTAAGGATGGATCTATGACCTTCAGAAATGATTGGTCACTCCAAATAATAGGTTTTTGATAAACATTTATTGGAAATAATCAATTGAAATTAAATATAATGTTTCATGTTAAAGGTATGAAACCGAATCTTATTAGCATTTTTCAGATATATGATTAATAAAATAATGATATATTTCATAAAAATGAGATATTTTGGAATCAAAACAGACATTTAAGTATCTTTAGAAGATAAAAATAAAGAATAACATAACACTTTTTTGAATTTTATAGTCAAAATTATTGTTTTATGGTAATGGAATATTAAAATAAACTGTGGAATAAAAGAATATTTCATCTTAGCCAAAATATATGTGTAATATTTTTAATAGTGAAAGTGGTAATGATGTAACTTTTTTTAAAAGAGAAACTAATTATATGTGTTCAAAATTTTAAAAGTGGAAGATTTTTAATATTCTATAAAAAATTATTGAAATACAATCTACACTTCTTTTATTGTTAATTCACATTGAAATTTTGCGAAATTATGAAGAAAAATCCAAAATTAGAGATAATTATTTTATTCATTATATAATAATTATATTTTAACTACCTTTTTTATGTGTAAGAATAAGAAATCAGATACCTTTACAAGGTTTAAGAGTATTAGAATATGTTAAGAGAACAAATTTAGTCACTCTTTAATGAATTTTCAAATAGATAATGGTGATAAGTAAACCAGGGAATAATTTGAATCATATAATTAAAATTTTGGTATTTTTTAAGAACTCTATTAACTACACACACCTAAAAAATGGTGCATATGAAATAATTTATAATAATATTATAAATATGGGTAAGGCTATGATTTTTGAGCATGAAGCATCTCAAAATTTATGTTGTAAAGCTATTGAATAAAGGATTTATATTCAGAATCATTGTACTTATCGGAAAAATTATAATATATCTACATATGGGATGTATTACAATAGAATTATATTTTAACGTATATAATTGTGTTTGGAACCCATTTTATTTTAAATGTTAAATGTCATAATTGTGTAAAATTTGTAAGAAGATGTGTGACGAGATATTCCTAGGTTATGCACAAAATGGTAGAGGTTATCTTTGTTACAATGATAAAATAGGGAGAGTTTTGTATTCTGGTAATGCTAAAGTGATTGAAGACATGGAAAATTTTAAGCCAACATAGATAATAATTTTTAATAATTAATTAATCTCAAATTATAATTTTGAAACATAAAAGTGAATAATAAAAAGTACGGTGATTTTTGAAGGATCTGAAGTTGAATATGTTCATTCAGTAAATTAAAATGATTATAAATAACGTTTTTCATATCATCAATTGATAATCAGAAAATGTAATGTTTAAAATGTCATTAGGAATAATGGCCAGTAGATCTAACATGATGAAAAATTAGGATAACCTCTTAGATGATAATTTTCTCTCAATTTAAAAAAATATATTTTTAAGAATAAATAATACAACAAGAGTGTATTGATTCTATAATTTCATAGTTAGATAATATAAAAAATTATAAGATGTGGGAGTTGCTATACAATTCCTTAGAGAAGAACCATATTTTGATATGGTGGGTATTATAAAATATGAATATTGTGAAAGGTAATGTGGTATTAAATAAATCAATATTTATTTATATAGGATATTCCTAGGTTAAATGACATAACCACTATGGAAATTATTTATTGTTTGAAATAATTGAATCTATATATCTTTTCCCTTGAATTTACAAAATAAATGAATTTTCATTCAAATAAATGTTCTGTCATACTTTTTAAATAGTGGATTTGACATTGTGTATGTTGAAAAATCATTTAGTCATTTTCATGGTAATGATGAGAATTGTGTTCACTAGTTATAAACGATTAATATAGGCAAAACCAAACCAAAAGATCTTATTATTATATGTTAGAAACGTATCTGAAGTAGTTAAAATTTATAAGAAGAGGAGTTAATAAAAATAAACATATTAAATATTATAGGGGTATATTTCTTATTATTTTAATTTGTATAGAATATATCATTTTTTTGGAAATGGTGAAGAAATTTGGGATAATTTTTCAGAAAAAATGTAGAATATTATTTAGATGAATATGCATGATGAGATGAGATATTATATAAGATTAAAAATTTATAATATAATGGATTATATTTTTTCTATATGAAGATACATTTATTAATTAGATATTAAACAATATTGGTATGGTGGTTTCAAATGTTGTTTATACATCTATTTCAATGAGATCAATGTAAACTATTGATGAACATGAAAAAATGTCGACCCTAAAGAATTCTAGAAAATGATTGAATATTTACATTATATGATTACTTCATGAATAAATATATTTTATGTTGTTATACCAAGTTATAGATAAAATCATGTACCAATATGCATCATTTTAGGGATAATAATTAGATATTACATTTTGAAATTGAACTATTGATTGAAATATGATAGTAAATGGAGGCTTCATTAGTTTTGTTTATGAAATGTAGACTATGGTGTAAGTATTTACGATAGGAGCTCTATATCTAGTGGAGCTCCCTATCATGAAAAAAGATTTGTTTCTTGAATTTTAATGCAAAAAAATCTATTAACTACGGGCACTACCAATTATTAATATTTTCTTGTCATACATGCCTCAACAAAACTAATGTGGATGATGTCCCAGTTAATAGATTTAAAATTTGAAGTGATATTTCCATAACAATTGAAATATGATAATGAAATTGATACAAATTATTAAAATAATCTATTAAATAATTCATGATCCCATCATATTGATATTAAATATCACATTATCAAAGATATAGTGTTGAATAATGACATAAAATTGATTTTTGTTCCATTAAAGGATCAAATTGTTGACGTTTTACCAAGAAAATATCAAATGAATCATTTAATAATCTTAGGTTGAAGTTATTTACTCAAAATAATTAAATATCGGGCTAAGGTACATTGTATTTCTCTCCTCTTACCTCTTATCTATGGATAATATGGCCAACATGGCAGAAAATGAAAAAAAATTATTTTATGTTTTTCTTCCTATTGATTTTATATGAACGTATATAATATAGTGAGAGTCATTATTGAAATGATTTACCTTTATCTTGAAAGGAATAATATATTTAATAATTGTTTTTAAATGGATAATATAAAATTTCACAATGTGTAAACTATTGTAATATTTTATTATAAGTTAATGCAAAAATTATTTAATTTTGAAATATTGTTGTTGTGATGATGAAGTAATAATTGATGATTATGGGGTTTGAGTTAAGGAAGAACCATATTGACCACTTTATCGTTGAAAACAATGTATTATATGCTTAATTTTATTCTTTCGTACACATTGTTCACTTACATAGGATTATAATTGTTGAATGGTGATACATTCTTATCATTTTAGAGTGTCATAGTCATTTTAGTTTATTGGTATATTATAAAATAAAATGTTTTAGATTATTGATAAAAATATGGTTTGACTTTGGATTTTTTCTTAGGTAAGGGTGAATAATTGGTCATGGGGATATGATTGATTGTGTTGGATTTTTTTTGTTAAAGAAATAATATTCTGAGTTTAATCGGCCAATTCTACATTGAATTATCATTATGGTTATAAACATTATGTTTGGTTTATCATGAGTCTATAATTTTATAAAGAGTGAATAAAATTGGGAGAAAAGATGATCTATTTAAGAATCCCACACCCATGATCAATGGTGTATTAAAGATTCTTTAAAAGGCTATTCCCATAGAATAGTGTGAGTTGAGAAGTCTATTCCTAAAGAAGATAACATGTAAGGGACCACCAATATTGTTCTTTTCATGGTAGTCATCCAACATTCCAATGAAAAATGTGCATGTATAAAATATTAATTTTCATTCCCATAGTGTTCTTCTTGTGTGACTATTATAAGAAGCAAAGAGTAAATATCCATATTGGTTCATGTGGTGCCATGCTAGTCCACCTATATGAAATAAACAAGGAAAAATATTTGTGATGGTTCCCATGGTGGGTTTCAATTTATGTTTTCCAAAATATAGATTGGACCAAGTCAACACTCGTGGTAGATGTGGTTGGGGTGAACATATATAGTTATGGGAAACTATTATCATATATTAGAAAACTATGACCACGGTGATCATAATTTTTAAAAGAAAAATGTCCATGTATTTTATACTAGTCCATGGTGAGATTTTTTTTTGAGTATTTTGTGTGTGTGATGATTTGGTGATGTGTCTTCATGGTGACTTAAGTGATCTCTAGCATAATCAGTGAGGTTTTTCTTTGAATATTTAATAGACTCTAGATTATCTGAAGAGAGATATTAGCTCGAAATGATGTAGGATTTGTTGATCTTATTGAGTAATGATCTTGGTATGGTTAAAAATTTGAATTTCCAAATTAGATTTTATGATTCTATACAGTTCTTATGTGTGTAGGTGAATTGTATTATATTATTAGTGTGTTTGAAGAGAATATATAAGAGATATTGCTAGATTTGATAGGAGTAAATAGAAGTGGTTTTGTGACTTTGAATATACTGGAGAGTATTTGTATGATATTAAATAATTTGATTATGAATATAAATAGTAGAACTACATCCATAAATAATGGGTATTCATGGAAAGACGTTTTCTTATTGATATCATGTCCAGTACCATTTTAATAGTTTTCGATAGACTCTGACAGAGGGGGATGTATTATGACATGTGTAAATTGAAAAGCCCAACTTTTTTTAACTAAATGTTGAATATAGTAGGTATTATAGAATATTTAAAATACTTACCATTATAATGAAGGTACTTATTAGTTTTAGGGGTGAAACTTGTAAATCTGCTTTTTGATTCATGTGTGTGTGTTGAGAAATGTTTATTATTCACATTATCCACTGATTAGAGTTTTCCACCAAAGAAATATAAAACAAAAATCATAGAGTCACCCCCAATGACTCGTTACTATCAAAAAACTTATTTTTGGAAAATGGGGGTTTTTGAAGCTATTCATTTTTTAAAATCATTTTTTTAGTTCATTCATGACATGATAAATTAAATAAAAAAGAAACCTAAATTATATTTACCTAAGTGTTATAATTTCAAAGGGAAATAAAAACATGGACAACCCCAGAGATATAAGGTATACTATACTAGATATATATGAATGTGATATATATATATATATAAAATAAAAATTTCATCTCAATAAGTATACATGAAAACAGAATATTAAAAAGAAAATTTGTCTAAAATGTAACAAGGGTGGTACATATGTTTTTAAAAGAATATCATTTTTTAAATAAAAAATCATAATTAATATAAAAAAACAATATTTCTAAAATATTATATCATCAATATGTAGTTGAAAATACATAAAATTTAAATAAGATTTAAATTAAAAAGGTAAAATTTTATATGGGGAAATTGTGGACAATGATACAAAACCTTCATTTAATAAGATGTGAATTATTCTTAAAAATATTCATTTTCAAGAAGTATTATTACACATTAATTAATAATATTTGAATATAATGTTTTTTCCCAAGATAGAAATATGGTATACCATATTAAATGTTAAATTCAATTAAAATAAAAACATTTTAACTTAAGAATATAGATTGGGATATAAAAATATTTAATATTAAAATAAATTTATTAATAATTTACCACAATAAGAAAGAGAAATAATTTAAGATAAGTTTATTAGCTACACAATTTCCATGTTGTGACATATCATGGGGGAAGTATTTACAATATACAAATGAATACTGGTGTATAATATCAATGTATTCCTCAATAAAGGCTGATTGAGATAGAAAACCACACATCATGTTTCGATGTGATATTCATATTCAATTAATTTGTTGAATAATGAAATTATATTTAATAAAAAAATTACTATGGATGATTACCATACTTTTTAATTTTTCTAAGGTTTAGTTATCAACATTTTTCAAGAATTATTTACATTGTTTTGTCTTATGTCAATTACATGAAGTTCATTAGTAAATTTATAGAAAACATTCATGTTATGTTGAAAAGGGACAAAGTAGTATAAAATAGGTTCATAATTTCTATAGTTTTATATAATTATGAACCATATTATTTCATGAGTATATATTTTATGTATTAAATTTTTTTTTCAATGGGTTCACTCAAATCAGAAACGGTACATTCATATTTCCTTTTTGGTTTGGAAATTTACTGTAACCATTTTTTATAAATATTACTTATGTAATATCTTATATTATCATTATATAATATTAAAAGTTTAGTAAATGATAATTTTATAAATTAAATTAATTTCGTATTCAATATTTGTTATTCATTATAGAAAATTAATGATAAACATCATTACATGGAGGCAGTAGCATACACATGCACATAAACTACACTCCCATTATCACATAATAGAGGGGATATGGAAAATAAAATATCTTATCATTTAAGAATCATTAATATTTTATAAATGTAACATTATTTTTGTAAATAATACTTTTAACCAGTCATGAATGGTTGTGATAAAAAATTGAACACATATTTCATGGAGGATACAATTCACACGTATGCCTAACGTCATATTCATTTTTTCAAAATTATTTCGACGATTGTACAAAATAGAAGATCAAATAGTATAAAAACATAATAAAATATTATTATGAATAGTGTTTTCATAGTATAATGTATGGAATAGTTTTTTGGTGGTATAAATTTAAACTAATTTAGTATGTTTGGAGAAAAATATTAACTCCCTTTAGATGTTCACTTTTTGTCACCACCTCAAGGTAAATTAATTTCACATTGGAATGAAGTATTATTTATAAATAATGGGAGATGTTGTTGGGGATACCAAGTTAAATTTTCAATTGAGACTAAGAGTATTTTGATGAGTGTAGAGGTAGAGGGGTGGAAATTCCTTTTATAATTAATGGGAATAACATTTTTGTATCATATAACACAATAATATAAATAAACAAGATTTTCTCTATGGAATGTGAGGATAAAGTGAAACATAATAGTTTTTTTGGAATGGTTAATGATGATAAATCAACAAAAATACTTTTTCACACAAGTGTTAAAAATATTTTTAATTCATTTACTCTAATATTTCTACTTTTTTAATTTTTGATTTTTAACGAGATAACTAATATTTAACAATTGTTCAATGAGTACTTAAATGAAATAAAAATGATTAAATAAAAAATATTTTTACCATGTGAATATTTTATTAAGAAAAATTTATAAAAACTATTTTTGATAAAACATTATCTAAATATTTTTAATTTGTTTTGTGTGGGTTCTATATATATCAAAATAGTATTTTGAAAAAATTAATTTATCTTTATAATTTTTTTTGTATATAAAATTGGTACTAAAATATTTCACTATATTATTGTATATAAGTTTTATTAAAGTAATATTATTTTAAAAAATTGATATTTATCACTAATCAACTAAAAATATATTTTTTTTAAAAAAAATCTAAAAAAATATTTACATGAATAATTTATAAATTTGGGTCCATTTTATAAATAAAAAAAAAGTGTTATATTTTTTCTCTAATGGTAAAATATAAAATTCTAAATAAAACAGTTCTATTAAAAAACAAATATTACATATACACTAAATACTATTTAAAAATACCACAAAATTTTTATTTCCTTATTCATAAAATTATTTTTGCACTTAATTGATATTAAAATTATTATTTTAACATTAAATATACATAATATCATATTTTTAAAATAATATTAATATTTATTTGTAGCACACACACACATGTTTAAAATATTTTAATCTAATATTTTTTAATTGTGAGTTAAATTAATTAAAATTTACTACTTAATAATAAAAGAGATCAGTATACCTATCTGATATATGAAAAAAGACTATATTTATAGTATTAATATCGGTAATGATAATATTTTCAATTAGCATACCAACAAAAAATATATTTCATTACTATATTTATAAACTTAATAGATTATTTTTTCATTACACTATCTATTCACTAGGAATTGTTCTTATTTCATATTATATATTTTTTCAAATGATCTTACATTTAATGTTGATATATCTAATTATAAGTTTTTATTTTTTATAATTTATCCTCACATTTTAGGATCGTCCATTGTATTTCCCAATTTTGAAGATTTTATTACTTTTTCTCTCTTATCACGTATTGACTTCTGTAGTTTCAATGAAAATATTTTATACATGGTGAGTAATCATCCATGGTATTAAATACATAGTTTTACATTTTTTTATAATTATCCACTTATAAATGATTAAAGTGTTTTAGGTTAATTAAAATACCATATTAATTATTTACTAATTAATTTGAATTTCTTAAAAAATAGAAACATATTTCATTATTATAATCATATGGTATATGAAAGTAAAAAACATCATAAAAACTAGATGTTTCACATTTCCAATGATTCTTTTAAGGTAATATTCAATCTAAAAGGTGTATTATTATTTTAATATACTAGATTGTAAATGAATATAGTTTAAGAAAAATATATTTTCATAAAAATAAATTTATAAGGTTTTAAACCAATTTAAAATTGTAATTTTTAAATATTTCGAAGTCATGAATTAAAGGGTTATATTGAAAAATTTCCAATAATTAAAAAAATAACAATTATTTTTAATTTTACATCCATTTTCATTGAAATTTAGGATCTTGAGATCTTTCCAATTCTTGTTTATATCTCAAATATCCCTCACATGATTACCTATGAATATAAAGATTTTATTCTAAAATATATGCATTGATATGTAATCTAAATAATTTTTTCCAATGTTATGATTTTTTATATAGATGTTTGAAACATCGTAGTATACATTTTTGCCAATTTTCTTGGGGTATTTTTTGTATTTATGGTCCTGTTGTAAAATTGGTAATTTTGACACAATTAGAAATATTTATGTTGGTTTTTATCTAAATTTTTTTTAATTTGATTATTTATGAACTTTTTATGAAATATTAATTCATATAATATTATTTATTTTAAGAATAATTTTTTAGTTTTATTTAAAGTAAAATACTTTATAATGAATTTTTTAAATATATTTTTATAAGTTAATAAAAAATTTATTTTTAATTGGTTTTTATGATCAATTACGATAAGATGTAATTAATATAACTATCTTCATTATTAGAAATTTTTATCATTTTTTTTAATTTTTTCTTAGATATTTTAATTAATTAATTTTGATAATATATTAATTATATAATAATCAAAATATATGTCTAAAATATTATTCTCATTAATTTTTATCATGTTTCAAGGATTTATCTTGTTTTTATAATGTAATATTATCATTTAAATAATATATAATTGTATTGATAAGTTATATTTTTAATAAAACAAATATTATTTTATATGTAATGGTTTTATGAAAATTTTATAATGTGAAGGATATAATGAATCTCCCTAAACGTTTTTGTAGAGATAACTTATGTATGTCTAAATAAATTATTGGAAGTATTTTTTTTGGTTTTTTCAATAATAGAATTATTATTTTATTTATTATTTATTATTGGATTGGGTGCCTATTTTATAAGATTGGGTAGAAATATTCACTACCCAGACATGTTGAATATGGTTAATGGGGTTTATTCATATTTTCACCACAGGAAAGTTATATTATAATATTAAATATTGATAGTCGAATATTTTTATAAAAACATTATTCATATTCCTAAAACAGTCTTGAATTTATAATTTTAAAGATGTTCCTACCTTTCAATTATTTTATTGCAATCAGTATGCTTATAAATAATGAGTATGTAGAGAAAAACTTATGGGTTTGTTACTTAGGAATTCTCATTTTCTATCATTTTTATCAAATCATCCTTCTTTCTTTAGTAAATAATTAATACATAACAATTGATAATTATGATTAATATGGTTCAAAATTAATTCATTTTTTCTGAATATATATTTTTATTCTTTGTTGATTGTATATTATGTTTCTATAGAAAGGGAGTCATAAACATTCAATACTGATTAATTTATTGTCGATTAATGTAATGATGTTATTATTTAAATTCAATAGTTGAATTACGAGTTTTCCATGTATAAAATTATTACTATTTATTAATTAAATAGTTTATGAAATTAGTTATTTTTAGTTATTATAGAAAATATTGATGTTTTTATACTTTATAGTCATGTGACACATTTTACATGGTCGTATTCCACTTATAAAATGTGTACCATAGACAAGGATATTTCATTGAATAAAGATATAATGATTATCACATGTTTCATACTATATGAATGAGATTCATGATAATTAATGGTTTCAATACCCTATTATTCCTTGAATAAGAAATTATTTCATGTGAAATTAAAAATATATAGTTCCAAAACAACATAGGTTTTATCCAACCTATTATTATTTTCTTTATTATTGATCCTCTATTTTACTATGGTATGTAATAAAAAAATATGGGGGGAATTCCACTTGTTATTTTATATTCTAAATATTATTTCCATAAATTCAATATACATTTTACATTTCCCTAGAATGTCTAATGGTCAATATTTTCATCATATTGTACAATAAATCATATAGTATGGAAGATTGAGATTACTTATCTAGAAATTGTTAACTTGTTTACCTAAATGCAACAAAACCAGGATAACACATGTCCCCGGTGCAAACCATTAATCTTTAGGGGATGATGAAAAGTACTGTAAGTTATAATTCACTATTTTTTATTATGATTTTACCATTTGGAAAAATATTAAATAACTTAATAATAATAGTAAAATTAAATAACAAATACTTATAAAAATTTTTCAATTAAACCCACCATTGAAAAATCACACAGATTAGAAAATTTTAAATAATCAAACCTTATAATTACATCAATCACCAAATGTCAAATATGATACCCAGTCACCAACTCCATCAACATGTGGAGCATGATACTCCAATAATAACCATTTGAAGAATGAACATATCTGAATGTATACTAGTACCTATTTGTATATGAAAATAGACAATAAAATTTGTTTATACATTGGAGTATACATGAAGGGTTTTATTATATATTACTCTATAGGGAACTACCATAATTTCAAATCACATGGGATAAAATATTTTGTTTGTGATATATTAATCAACACATTATCATAGATATCATACTAATCATTTTAACGCAATAATTCTCAAAATATACATATAAATAAAATTTATATAAATTAGTGTAAATGTATAACTATTTATATGGACAAGATCTATAGATGATATGACTTCCTCAATCCTAACTCTCAGAATATGATAAGATCATCTAGAGCCATCCCCTATATACTACACCATGAAAACATATAATACCTCAGTCACATACACATATACAACCTAAACTTTTAGTATATGTGTGAAAATGATGAAAATGACCTAAAAAACATAATGGATTAAAATATGATTATGTAGTCTAGAAAATATTGAATCCAATCCAAGGGAATAGTACGATTGGTATAACATGTTTGGGTATTGTGATCTTATCCCACAAAATGGAAAGAATACTTCTCATATAATCCCTTTAAAATATATATTTCAATTATTGATGTACCTTATTGATCTTTTTATAAAAAAATTATTTATATTTATTTATTTACCAACACACCCATAAATCAAAAAATAGTGTCCATTCTCATTCATAAATTTAACCATAGAAATGTTCATTTTTAATAAAAAAAGAATAAACATGATTGAATATTCTATATTCATAGTCATATCAATAAATCTTTAAAAAAATATTCACGTATAAATACTACAAATATATGGGAAATCATGACAATAGTATTATAAAAACCATATAATTACAAAATTATATTTTAATAGAGGATATAATTAATAGAACAAAATTTATATTCATGTTAGTCTAGATTCATATTGTATAAATTTCACTATATATCATGGGTATTGGTTCAAGTTTTTTTAATAATATATCCAATATAGAATTTTTCTCATATATGGTTATTAATGTGTGTACACATAGAAATACTATGTAAATTACCAAGTTTTGTTTTAGTCATAACCAATGTCTACTTATTGTAACCTTGGAAATGAATTAAACTTTGAGTAAGTGCTAATTGTGAACACAAATTTAAAAATAGAGTTCCATTAAAATTGTTTTAAAAAATAAAACAATTATAGAAAAATCTATTCAAATAAGGAATTTATTGTCATTGTAGTTTTTAATTGAAAACAACAAATTGTAAATAAAAAATATTATATAGGTCTTATAAAAGTAGGAATTTAATAAATCCAAAATTTAAAGTAGGGGTTTTATAAAAGAACAAACCATTAATTCAGCCACTGTATAAAATTAAGAAAAAATATGGGTTTTTAAAGAAATTTTTGAAATGGGTGACAACCTAGTTATTAAATAAATATCTTTGAAAATATGTATCATATCCTCCCACCCAATTTAACAAATCAACACCTCTCCACAGAAACATCATCATAATCAATATTAATTGTGTAACATGGAATTACGACTCATTCAATCTAAGGAGGAATGTAATTGATCCTTTAATAACATCTTTATTGAATCAAGGTTAAAGGGTACTATTTAAATTTAAGTCTACTAGCCTACATAATTAATTCCACATCTATAGAAATTTTACAAGGATTCAAGATAACCACATTATAGTTACCTCATGAATTTTAACCACTAAATAAATATATGTACAAAAATTAAAGAACAAAGTTATATACACTACTAATAACAAAATTGGAAAACTAATAAAATAATTATAGGAAAATATTTATTTCTAAAAATATAATCATGATTAGATAATTAATTAACAAATGATTTATTTTCTATTTTTATTTAACAATATGTATGAACTTAATTTCTTATGAAACATTTTACTAGCTCAAGGAATGATATTTTTCTAAATTAATGATATAACCAATGAATTTAAATAAATTAATTTAGATCACTAAAATATATACAATTAGTGTGAAACTACTAAAGTTGATTCTAATAGCATCAAGTCCCATAAAATTATTATTTCACAATTTATTAATTGTCTATCATTCATTAACAAATTAAACATGATTTCAAAAACTAAACAAGGATGTGTCCCTTTTTAATTATTATAAAGCTGCTTAATTCATAGAAAATTATATTGTTAAATAATTATGTGGTTCATTGAAAACATTTTATTCATCCTTTAAAATATTATTTGAAATCAATTTTTTATTATTAATAAGTACAATGGTAGATGAATCCAGAAACAATCCCAAGAGCACATATAAGGATAAAATCCACCTATATGTCACTTATAATTTATGGATCCTCCAATTAATACAATAAAAATAAATACTATTATAATCAATAAATCAAAATCCACATTCATTTAAATGAAACTATGCATAAATATAAAATTAAGACATGTAAAAAATTAATTTATTATCAAAAAAACATAGGAAAAATAAAAAAACAAGTTTAATCATCAATAGGTAAAATTTGATAATTAATAATGACATATATTAAATATATAAATAAATAATTCACTTAATTAATTCACTATACTACCTCTGCATATGTAAGTAGTGATAAAATTTTTAGAAATAAACCATATATGTCCTCTATAACCCAAACATAATGATTTTTTTTAAATGGATTTCACCATATATTTTCATAAATCCTAATTTAGAGAGTCCATTATATAAAGTGAATATGAAAAAACAATGTTAATGATAGAGTATAATTGAATAAGTATCTTACCTTGCCCTAAGAATAGATGAATACCCTTAAATATGAGATTATTCATAGATGAATACGAAAACCACTTGCATATGGGGAGGAGAGAGATCATAGAGGAAGTATAGCCATAGGATAATATGGTTTTAATTACCCAACCCACTAGATTGTATCCCTTTACAACCCCAATCTATCCATTAATTGGACAAGGTCTTGAGACCAACACTGAGTATGCATATCTCACAAATGGTAGGCATTCACCTAATGTAAATGCATGCAAAGAAACATATACAAGCCCATACAATGTTGTAATGTAAGACAATATAAAAACTTCTTACTTACATAAAAGATCCCATAATTAATTATGATAGTATTTTAATGAAAGAGAAAACGTTGTCAAAAACAAGCCTAACCAATAAATGAAAATATTCCAACATTCTCCAAAGGGAAAACTAAGGGAATATGCATACTTATGGAAAACACCTCGGTCTATCAAGCTCCATCTATGCTCTGCACACTAATTATCCACCTAGAACACCATCAAATGTTTCATCATATACATAAGACACAAAACGTGTAGAAAAACCCATGGAGGTTGAGTATAATAGTACACAATAGGACACCTGGAATAACTAAGAACAAATCAACAAATATAGAAATCTTAGTAACAGATATAAAAATAAATGTATTACAAGAACACCAAGATATACTAAAAAAGACACCACACCACAAGGAGGTAATAACCAACTACCAGACAAAATATTCTACTTGAATAAATACTCATTCTGGGAGAACCCACTCCATGAATCTTTCAATCACCATATACACCCAACAAAGAGTTATAGATCATTGGGCCCTACCCAAGAAAGATCACTAGTGTAAGAATATCTGGATTCTCAGAAAGGGGGTCAAGGCTAAAATCACATGGTTACACCAAGAACATAATAAAAATCATCTTTCTACATAGATGATCATATAGCAACCACACTATAAACCATTTTGTTATGGCCTATAATATGGAGGATCAACACCCTTCATGGAAGGTCATGCTGATTCCAAAAACCCTACATAGGTAAATAAGATCACAAAGGATCTCACTTCAGTATCATGGAATGACACTAAAACTCTATCTAAGAGTCTACCTATTTAGGGGATCACAATTTTATTTCATGGATGTAATGTTGCAATATAAATTTTAGGTAATTGAATAAGGGAACACACTCTACAAAGACTGGACCAAACTAATGAAACAAAGAGGTAAAAACTCTTGATGTGTGTACATAATCGGTAACTCAGGTACATTGTCTGACCAGCTATCTCTAACATTACTTGTGAGATAAATACTCATAAGGCATTTAAATATGTGAATACGTATTTTATAGGAAGTACACATGGGATGTAGAGATCACCCGACACATTCTTATGTCCCACATGTCTTGTCAACGTACTTTGGCCAACCCGTGTACTAACCTATGTACAAGTGGTTATGTTTATGCACACCTATACATGTACGTGTCTTAGTACATGGCCTGCCTCTAGCCGTGTAATTTTTCCCATGAGGGTTTACATTCTAAAGTACATGATGATACATCACGAAGTCCCCACACACCTTATGATAGGGGTCAAATGATTTTCTATCCTTAACATCATACTAAACACTAGATTCTACTTTGAGGGCCCCACATAGTGTGTAATCACGTTTTATACACTCTTTTGTTCAATATTTTCTAGATTTAGAGATTTTTTCTCAGTTTTTCTCTATATTCCATTGTTGCCTCATTTCAAGCTAAAAATCAATCCCTAAATATTGGATCTAGGTCGAACGAGCTTTATAGTCCCTTTATCATTGAAATTGTTCATTTTAAATGGACCATGAAAATTCCTTCGATGTTTGAATAATTAATAAATACCTAAAATTAGGAATAACCCTCGATCTAGCTTTTTTCAACCCATATATGTCAACTTTCCTGGTCGATTCTCAAACCACAACCATCATCACATTTAATACTCATGGTTTTGATCCATTGTGTCGAAAAATAGTCACACAGTGATTGAAATTACAGTATTGTTCGAACTATTGGCCAAAATAAATTCCAATGATGATTGAAAAAAATAGGGGATAGACACATAAACAATAAAATGTAATGAATAAAACTATGTCATTAATCGTTTTTCCTCAGTTTGGGGACATAAATAAAGAAAAAAAGGCGAAAATAAAATAAAATAAAAAATTCCATCATTTTAATTTAACCAAATAATTTTTTATCAATTCTATTTATGAAATTAATTTGAGTATTTATAGGATTAAGAAATGGGATGGAAAAAAAGAAAAATTAAATAATTTATCTTGAGTTCGGATTGATCATTGCTGATGAACTGTTGTCATTTTATTGTTGAGAAGATCCACAATCTCTATTAGTGTAACAATCCATGATATATTTTTGATTCAATTTCTTTCTTCAAAAAATTGATCCTATGATGGTCTTTTGGTTTCCATCGATTAATGTTAAATCTTAGAAAAAACCTAAACCATAAACAAATAGGGGGAAATAATTGCAACGCCCAAATAAATAAATAAATAAATAATTAATTAAATTATTTTTATTTATGCATGTGATTAAATTTTCACACATGGCATGAAAAAACAATTACAATGTTTTACATAGTGTAAAAATCATGTTCGGAACCGAATGGAGCCCTCAAAAGTCTAATAAAGGCCCCTGTTCCAGTGTAATCCACATTTTCAATAAAACTGCATCCACATGATATTAATTATATTTAAAATATTTCAAAACATTATTCCTGGAATACTATACCTATGAGTCACATGACTTCTTTTCTAGTATAAATAATAATACAAATAATATCCAAAAAATAATAAATGGAAAATACAAGTCATTCAATTCTCCCATCAATAGAGATTTTTGCATTAAAATGAGAAAAAGTTACTAAAATAGATGTGGTTACTAGGATCCCATCTGGGTATCCCTCTCCCCAATCCACTCCTCAACATTCCCAAGCTTGTATCAAACCCACACAAAGTAAATCTATCACCCACAAAGGATCATCTCATACTGATCATCAATATCTATTGGGTACTCTACAACGGTAGGTCCATCCTTCAGGTCAATCTCACCACAGTCAATAACATGTGATGGTTTTTCAAAATCCCTTCTCAACTGTAACATGTGTAATATTTCATGTAACCAGTTCAATTATTATGGTAGAGATAATAAAAAATTTACCTCGCTAACTCTATACAGTATCCGGAAGGAATAATAATTCTCAAAGATAACCTATCATCGTGACCAAATCTCATCATTCTACATTGAGGTTTGACCCTCCCGAACACATGGTATCCCTTATTAAACCTTGGAGGTCTCCATCATTAGTCCACATAATAATTTTTATGTCTATATGTGGTTCTCATTGACTCCATGATAATGCACACATGCTCTGTTGCATCCCACACAAACATTGCGCCAATGAGTTTTGACACACCTAGATCAATCAAAACAAAATGGTGACCTCTCAGGTTTCCGATAAAAAACCATGAATGGTTCCATACCAATGGTAAAATTATAGATATATTTATATGAAAACTCTCCAATGGGTATGTGATACTCTTAACTATAGCCAATGTCCAACATGATAGCCTACCACATGTCCTCCAAGACATGAATGGTCCACTTTGTTTGTCCATCAATATAAGGGTGAAAATCCATGATCAA
Source organism: Viscum album (assembly GCA_963277665.1). Classification (NCBI taxonomy): domain Eukaryota; kingdom Viridiplantae; phylum Streptophyta; class Magnoliopsida; order Santalales; family Viscaceae; genus Viscum; species Viscum album. Next base: position 442,592,412 of record OY728158.1, read on the forward strand.
GCATAAACGAGTCTCAAGGGCCACTTAAAAGGATATCCATAACTAATGTATAAAGAGAGAATCATGGTTAAAGATCATCATGTTGTAAAATCCATGGATTCAAACTATCTCTTACACATTAAGGCATCCCAATCTCTCTACAAAACTATGCTCTTAAATTTCTAAGAAATAAGCTGGCATGGTGATTCAATATATGATCACCTAAATGGAATCATTTCCCCTTAACTTAATTGTAAACCACGTCATTAGGTACATAAAATTTACATCTCAATTTCACTCTTGAAACTCATGGATATGAGATAAACCCACTGGATCATGGTTATTATTATTCACTTTTTGAGAAGTGATGCATCCAGAGACTAACTCCGCAACTCACTTACTCATTATTGTCCATCAAAATAGATATTGAAAGCTCTAATACATATTTTCAACACCTGGATGAGTTTTTAGAGGGGTTGTTTGAAACACCCTCATCACCTACTCCCACAAAATTTAATGTATGATCAATCATCTTCTGAAAAGAATAGTGTGATCCACACCTTCATTATATTAATCAGGAGTATTTCTAGTCGATATATGAGTATGTATCATCTCATAGTAAGTATCACAACATTGATCATCCCTGAAACACTGTAAAATAGGTGGGGTAACAAACATCGACAAGAGATATGAAGATTTGTCCTTGTCCACTAAGGACAACTAAAAGGTGGTTAACTACTTTTATGCCTTAACCATTAATAGAGAAAAAGATATCCGTCAGAGATATTCAACCACGAAATTACCATTCACCTGAGTATATACAATCTAGAAGTCAATGTCCTAGAGTAACTCTATCCATTTTCCCTATCTCATGTAAAAATCCTTCTTGGAGAGGCTATACAAGATCGTATTGTGTTAAGAGTAAAGTATAAAAATCTCTTAAATCTGGTAGTGTTTCCACATATTTAGTGTGAAGGCTGCTACTTCTAACACGATATAATGGGTTGTATAGTTATTTTCATGTGGTATCAAATGATGTGAATGATAGGTAATAAACACATGCCTATTCATATAAACACCACAATGTCTGGTCCCTTATTCATCACAAAACACTACGTAATCAACAACCTCTTCTAGAAATATCATGATTGGACAACTCATTAAACTCATCCCCATCTCCTTAAAGAACTTCGGGATCCTTTCCATCCACAAGAAAGGCTATCTATTTTTGGTTAGGTATATAAAGTTTGATACCACTCTATAAAAATATTGTAAAAACCTCTAATATTACCATTATAACATAATGAAACTCTACACCTATGTACAAATCTTGGTGGTTCCAAAGAAATAACTACATCAACCTTTTTTGGGATAATTTCTACTCCTTTTGTGATGTCATGTTCCAAAAAGTGGACCCCTAGAATCCAAAACCAACAATTCGAGATGATCCGGTAATGTTGGTTCACTCAGAGAGTGTCTAGAAACATCCTAAATTGTCTCATGTGATCCTCCTCAGATATCGAAAGAACTAAGATGACATTAATGGAGAGAACTGTGAACCAGTTTAAGAAAGGATAAATGATCTGATTCATGAGTCCTATGAACACTTTTAGGAAATTCATCCTGCTGAATGGAATAAAAAATTACTAATAGTGACTATACTAAAATATGAATTCCTTCTTCATTATATCCTTCTCTCTTACCCATAGTTAGTGATAGCTAGATCTGAGGTTAACCTCAGAGAACCATTTCAACCCTCTCAAATGATCAAAGAGGTCATCAATATTTTAAAGTGGATATTTATTCTTCATGGTAACCAAATTCAAGATCCAATAATTGACACATTACCTCAACCTGCCATCCACATTCTTGGAAACCAATAATGGTGCTGCCAAAATGGAATCACTGGTTCTCAAAAATCCCTTCTCCTAGAAGTCCTCTAATTTCACCGTTATCTCTCAAATCTCTATGAGATCCATTAGATACACTAGTATAGATATCATTACTATCAAAGAATATATGACAATTCATATGTATATATTTTAGCAGGGAGGTAAACCTCATACATCCTAGGAATTATTTTTTAAAACATTAACAAACCATTGGAAATATATAGCCCCATGGATACACTTCACCAAGATTCATGTTAAAGAATTAGTGACTAATCGATTTTAATCTCCAATGCCTGATATCATTTTTCTCTATTATGTAATCCTTTCTCCCACAAAGTAAAATATCATTCAATCATAGCAGACACACTGCATCATCCACATAAAACACTCAATATAGGCATGGACAATAGTTATCCTTTTCATACCTATGAATACATGTTAATGACTTAATGATTCTATAAATAGATCCCATACAAAAATATCACCTTCAAGAATCAAAACACACCATCTTCATAAGTTATCAATCCTTGAGTCACTATATGTTGGTGTCTCCAACTCTATGTGTCGAGCAAGTAATCCTATAAGAATATCTAAGTCACATACCAAAGATGTGGAATGAATGGAATGGATTGCTCCTTTTTTCTATCGGTATTATAGCTACAGTTGAAAGGAAAGAGATCATACCTCATATCATCACATGATCCTTCAGGTTATAGGCCTCCATTTCATTAAGTTGACCTCATCCATTCCCACTGCCTCCCTAAGGATGGCGCAAAGCACTTTGAGGATGTGGTGGTAATAGGTTGAACCTATGACCCCCTCCAATAGAACATTCATCCCCTTTTATATGTCTCTTTATATATGGACAACACTAATACTACCTATATCTTTATCTTGGTTGTCCCTTGACCATATCACAATCAGTTCTATGATGTGTCAAAAAATCACGAGATAGATGTCCTCGATCAGTGCATGAGAGACACTACCTCTCAATTCTCTATTTCAATCCACTGTACGATTTATTTTCTACTTACCATATGTATTTTGATCATTGACTGAAGATCCTTATATTATTGGATCGCTATGACTATAGCCATCTTTCATTTATAAAAGTCCCAACTACTGGGTGCCAAGTACTAGAACCAACTATTGGTTCCTACTCTTCAAGATATCTCTCAACTGCCAAGGCCCACTCAAAAACCCCAAAATAGGTGGGGATGCAGAGGTATACCACTGAATGTTTTCTGTCCAAGAATAATCCCTATTTAATGTCCTGAGTTATGAAGAATTTATCGAATTCCATATCCAAGGTGTAACACAGGAGAATGTTAACCCTCATTAATTACCCTAACATTGTCCAATGGCCCTATTATAGTTATAGAAGCTCTTATAGGTGTAGTGATCATAATGTTACCTAATATAACTCCTCCCAAAAGATATACTCAAATTATGACTATGAGAGATTTATCTCATTATGTGAGAATTCACCAGGATACACCATCACCCAGTATACCCCATAAATGATTTAATGCGAGGACCACCATCTAATCTACATGCTTCATAAAAGGTGGAAATGTGGGTGACTGACTCTAGCCAGTCCTCATCCAACTAGGGGTTTATGTCAACCTAAAACATGAAAGGTTACAAACTGTAAAAATCATTCATCACACTAATAATTTGTGTAGCATCATCTAGTACTTCTAGTGTTATTTACTCCTTCAAGGGTGGTGTTATATATTGTAAACCACTCGGAGGTGATATATTTGGCACATTCCCCTGAACCGATGGATTTGGACAAGGCATATCATTATCGTGATCAAACTATTGAATATAGGCTAGCTATCTATGTAGAGGTATTGATAAATATAACATGATGTACCATGGTCAAAAGAGTATATATGGGTAGCTAACTCAAGAAAGACATGAAAAACACAACCCATTACTATAAGATTCATGTACCAAACATTTTCCCCGAATCCAATGTTTACATTTACAGAGTTGAAAAGAAGGTAATAAGAGCCCTCATGTATGTATATGCTGGTTTTTTCACTAATATTGTGGTCCCTAAACAAAAATATGAAATAAAAATACTAAACTTAGTTTACCCCAAAAAATATCACTATATCGTGTCTTAAGTATGACTTGATACTCTTATACCACTGTGTAATGACTCAGACCACAAGGGTGCAATATGTTACTATATCAAACATGTCTCTAAAAGGTCAGGGGACGGTGACCAGTGTTGAGTAGGAATATCCCACAAATGGTAGGCATTATCCTAAAGTAATCATACAAATTAAAACATCTCAATGAAAGAAAAATACTGAAATTTAACACAACTATAAACCATGTATGCATATATCTATAATCCCACAATAGAGTACATTAGTAAATCACTGGAAGAAGAAAAAGTGGAAAAATACAATCCCGAAAAATAAATTTAAGGAGTCCAACCTACTCCATGGTTGAGGACTTAATTCAAATGCAATATGCTAGTAAATACCTCATTCATTCATGATTTAGGTACACTCCACATGCTCCATGTCCTCCTAGGACACTATTAAATGGGATTACTTCCTCATAAGACATAGCACATTCTAGAGAAGTCCAAATAGGGGTGAGTATACTAATACCGATTAAAACACCTCAAATACAAAAATACAATATACCATGTATAATCACCTTAATTCAAGATATAAGGATAAATGTATTATAGAAACAACAAGATATACACTGAAAAGATACCAATCAACTAGATGGTCAAAAAAATCAAGTAACTATATGATTATTATCAAATAAATTAATTTTCTAGGAGAACCCACTCTATGAGACATTATATCATCCAGAAAATCAATTAAGAGGTCTAGATCATTGGCCCATCCAATGAATTCTCACTGGTTTGAGAAGACCCCGATACTTAAAAAGGGGTCACACTTAGAATCTTTAGGGGACACCACTAACCCAATATGGATCAACCCACATTGTATGGCATCATATTGAAATGATACAAAAAACCCTACTAATATGGCCTTCTGGATGGATTATCAACATACATTTGAGGGAGGTTATTTTGATTCCAGAAAAACCACCCAGGGATGAAATATGATAGGGAATTACACTCTAGTCTCATAGAGAGACACCACAACTCTATCTAAGCCTCAACCGCTAGTGCTGATCACAATCCTATGATGTGGTTTTAATTCTATGTTGAAACCTTAATGAAATGGACAAATGGAAGACACTCAACCAATACTTTTCAAAACTACGGAAATTAAGATATCAAAAAACCCATGAAAGGGGTAATGCAGGTTTATTATGGGTAAAAAACATTCCTAATAATACCCAACTCTTTCCTTATGGAATATACTCAAATAGAATGTAAATGTTTGAATACACAGTGTGTAGGATGGACATACAGAAACTAGAAATCAACCAGAACCAAGTCATGTGTTGTTGGCCATGTATGCGTACTTTGGAAAGCCTGTGTACCAACCCATTTGTAGTTGGTCGTGTCCGTGTACACCATTCCATGTCCATGCCTGGGCACATGGAATTCCTCCAGGGGCATACTTATAGAATATTTCATGATCTTTTTTATGTGTACACCAATCCATCATCGAGGGTTCATATGTTGTGTGACGGGTGTTACACGTCGCGTGATCGTTAACATCATCTCGAAATCCTAGCTGACACTATGAGGGCTCGAAAAATATTGTAATCCCAAGTTACATATCTTGTTTTTTAGTATCTTCCCAATTGAGAGTTTTCTTTACCATTCATTATCACGTGCTATCACCTCCACCATTCCAGTTGGAAATCACTTCCTATATCTCAAATCATTGACGATAATGCCATGCAGTTGGTTTCTCATTAGAATTTGACCTTCAAAATGGATTGAGGACATAACTATGATATCCGAATTGTCTTGAACCACCAAAAAAGATGATGAAAAGTTAATATCCCCTGTCACACCATGGATCCTTCCACCATCATCCTTGATTTTTAATCTACAGCATCCATTGTGTTCCATACATGTGGTTTCAGTGTATTATGTGGATGAATGGTCACACAATGATCATTACTAGGTATTGTTCAAACAATTTCCCAAAATAAATACCAATTATGATCGAAAGAAGAAATAGAGGAGAATTTTCGAAGTCAACAAAAATGTGGAACTAACATTAATCGTTGGTTATTTAGACTATAATCATTATCATAGACGAAGAAAAATGAAGATGTTGTAAATTAAAACACCCAAACATGTAATTACATCAATACAATTCTTTCAAAGACAATCAAATAATTTCATTATAGGGAATTGATATTCATTCCATTAGTATTAGTAAATAGGATTGGAAAAATTAAAATAAAACAACAGACCGAGAATTTAGAACGATCATAGATTAAGAATAGTTTTTTTGGAATTGTTGAAAAGATCCATGAACAAAATTAGTGCAGGAATACATGATTTGGTCCCTATCTTCTATCATTCTCCAATAACGATATATTCCAATTGTCCTTAGATATCAAATATTTATCAGAAATCCCTAGGAAAAACCTATAACTACATATATATTACTCAAAATAATTTTTACATCATACAAAAAACAATATGTTTATATATTCATTTTATTTATTTACGACTGTGAAGTTTTTTTCTCAAACAACTTATGCCAATAAAGAATATTTTTTCTATAGGTTAAACCAAACATTTTGAACTCAAACATGTCCTTAAATTTGAAATTCAGGCACATTTTCACTAAAACAGCATTGGAAAAGGCCACCAAATAAACCTAATGTGTAATCCTTGGTTTCATAGTGATGTAGATGAGTATTGTGTTTTCATATTAATCCTTCAGATTGAAATTTACTAGTAATAAATCCACATATAATATAACTATGATAGTAATAATAAATAAAAATAACCTATATAAATATTTCATTGTATCAAAACATCATCAAACCAGACCTGTAAAACCAATAATAATTAATCAACTAACATATTGAAATAATTGTGTATTTGACAAACATAAACCTTAGACCCCTACCCCATCACTAAGTGGTTCCCATCACACATCATTGAGGACCATGTGTAGCATGAACAAGTCCAAAAATATAATATTTTTTATAGGTGACTAAAAATTGACCATGATATATAAATGTCCACTTGGGATCACATGTATTATAAGAGAGTATAATATTCAGTAGGAAACCACCACAAATAAATAACACATGGCATAAACATTGGTGTATGTTTTTTTATATGTGAAATCATTTAGATAGATATGAAACAAATCTTATTAACATAGTGATTAAAAATTTTACTATAGAACTAAAATATATCATAAATCAGTCTACGTGTAAAACTCTACACCCTGAAAATCATTTCTAAATACACCTTATTTGATAAATTAACCTAGAATATAAGAATACAATTTATGTCCTTCCCCAATTAGATGAAATATAAATACATTTAACATCTCAAATATTTTTACATATTATCACACACATATAAGTATATGTGTTAAGAAAATGTCAAGTTCCAAGTAACCCATCCCATTAGGATAAAGTGAATCCCATTCTACTAAATAAATATTACATCTCATCTTAAAAAAAATATAAATATGATTATAATGATTCTAGATATTGGGATCCCATTACATATATTTCATCTAAAGCCTTAAAAATATTAATTTTCCAATTATAACATAAATTTCCCATAATACAAGACAAGTATCTTGAGTTCTAGAGGCCTTGGAGGATTAAGAAAAATAAATAAAACATATTAAATATAAAAATATCATTATTTTTGAAATTATATATAGTGATATTAAATCCAATATATCTTATCAAACTGATTAGGATACTCTGAGATAAATATTCAAGTATATAGGTGAACTAGAAATTCTAGATTGGGAATAAACATTGAAATAAATAATGACAGTGGATTCAAGATACAAAGATATGTTATCATATAGAAAATAATCATAATAATTTAAACATGAAATAAGGAAATGAAGTCATATTTTCATGGAATCATGGAATATATGAAAAAATATAAGTCATAGAATCATAAAAATAAGTCCATTTTCACTCCCAAAATCATCATCATAAAAGTGAAAAAAATCCAGGGTTGATTAAGTTTACTCTATAATCCCTTACAAAGCATCTCATTAGATATAATTGTTCAATGAATTCATTTAGGGGATATATAATTCTGTGACCACCATTCACATAATAAAGGTTATATTATCTACATGAATATGTTTCCATATAGAAAAATTTAATAATTTATTCAATCAAATATTATCCTGAGAATGAATTGGGTTTCGGGATTATTTAAAAAAACTGACCACAAACAATATGGATAAATATGGTATATGCTTTCAATAGAATGTATCCCAATTTAATTAGCGACAATTTAAAGTATATATGAATATATTAAAAACCAAATTTGAAAAATTAATTGTTCAAATTTTACCACATAAGATATTTTGAATTCTATTCATTTGATACCATGAGTTTAAACCCACATAAAAAAGTTGACACAGCCTCACGTGTTATTTAATTCATATGAGCTTAGGCCATATTATATTATGGTTCCCAAACCATCGTTTCTATTAAGGAATTGTATAGTGATAGTGTGGGGTTGGTCCCAGTGTTATTGAACTGGTTAACATGAACTAAGAATTCAAATCCTATGTGTGGGTGACCTCAAAAATTTGTTGAGTGTGGGATAAAACGTATTCTAATGGTCTTGGGAGTATGATCAGAGAGGGAAAATGGATGATGATAAATTTTGGGGTTCAAGTGAAATGTTAACCTTAATCGTATATTCGGTATGGTCTTTAGTCTTAGGCTTCACAGAATGAAAGGGGCACTCATTGAAAATAGTCAAACCATGTATATCTATCTATGATTCAATAATTTCTTCTTCTAGAGATACCTATAGTATAGATTAATTAATCAATGTTTTTAGTACTTAAAGTAACATAGGCTATTGGTAATATCCTATTCTAATCCAAAAAATTCATGGTTGTTCATTAAAACTCCCTATAGTCAGGGTTTGAAAAAATAATTAGATATTCTTTCCGTAACCAGATTACAATCATTAGGGTTCCCAAGTTGAGAATTAATGATTTATTAATTTGAGACACTCCTACTCTACCCCTACCATAATAGGTTTATCCAATCTTGTTAGAATAGATCATAATTGGTTAAATAATAGAAAACATGTTTATCTTATGGACAATAATTAAAATCATAAATTTAAGAATCGTTGATTCATGAAAATTTGGTTTCTATGTTAAATAAACCATTACTGTAAATAAGCACATACATGAAAGAAGTAATAGGAAAGAACATTGCATGGGTTTGTCATTGAATGGTGATTAAAATGGAGAATTCATGAAAACAGGTATTGGAAATGCAAAATAATAAATAATTATTGAAACATTATACATAGTTCTTGGATGTTTGTAAAATAATAAAATGAATTAATGCAAGTTGGGTTGTGAGAGGAAGTAGAACCTAAGAAGAAGAAAACAAATAGAGTGGAAGCGATAAAATAAAAAGTATATTATGTATTCTGTCACTGTTGTTAACAAATAAGTTGTAAATACTTTAGGTTCTACATCTAATGTAAACATGACACATAATGTAATTTTAATCCAATATTTTCTCTGTGAATTTTGAATCCTGCACGAATCTCATGAAAATATCATGATTAATCTTCTAGATTTTTAAGTTCGACACTTCTCACAACGTGTAACTAGTCTTCATTTTGCGTTTCTCCCTTCAGATGGATTATTAATGTATATATTTAATTTTGAACATTACACAACATGTATTTGAGATTCATATCATATAATAGTTTCATGGATTTTAATTTCTTCATGAATTGATTCAAAACTCACAACACACTGTGAATAATGAATAAACATAATGTATGTGGATTTCACAATGAATAATGACCATTTTTTATAGTTTCCTTGGATTTTCCTTTAGTATCTTAAAAACCTATTTATTGAAATAATTAACAAATATCTGGTTCATTATCTAGAAAAAGTAGGATGTTCCCTAATTAAATTTTTGAAAAATGTAAATACTATTTTGGTTTATCAAATTCCTCCACAATTGTAAAATTTCTTGTCCTTAACAAAAAATGATCTCAACATGATGGCGAATGATAATAAATATTTAAAATAGGAAACATTCAGTATAACCAAGTAAATAAAACTCTGTGTATGTTGAAAAATTTAGTTTCTATAATCAACCCTATACTAAAAATCAGTCTAGCCTCATAGTTTTGTTCTTTTAAAAAATTATTAATCCTTTAGTTACAATTTCACGATGGTTCCTTATGTTCTAGAACCATTTTTTAACTTACCACAAAATGAATTTTCTCTCATTATTAAGGTTAAATAAAATTGGTGTTATGAATATACTAAGAATATATGTTCCTATCCATAATCATTCGTTAGTTATTTCATCTCCACTTCAAAAAGAAAAAAACAATATTAATCATTTTAGATTTAGAAAAAAGGTTCAAATGAATTTGAGGTTGTGGGAAGGTGGGTAGAAACTGAAATCATGAAAAAATGATGGTAATATATTATGTATTCTATCTGAAAATTGTTAACAGAGTAACAAAATAACACCTCCCCGATAAAATAAAATCCATTCTCCTAATAGCTCAAGATGGATTTATGAATATATCATGTGAGTGTAGAAGGAAACATAATCCTTTATTTTTTTCATTTCTTATTATGATTTTTTTAAGTCATGTCTCGATTAGATAAAACATCAATCATATATCCTTATAAGATCTTTTAAGGGATTCATCAGTCTAAAATGGTTATTGTTTACCTTTCTAATACACATCCCAATAATTTATTTCTGTTTTTTGTTTATTACATTTAACTATTTAGAGGAACATGACATGCACAAAATGAAAACATTACACATGGATCCTAATAGACTATTCTGGTAAGCACCATAATATATATCCCTTATCATAACTTCCTCTTTCTACTGGATGAAATATTCCCTAAAATTTGTTTAATTTATAATCATGTATAAAACCAAGATCAGTGTGTGGATAGAAAATAGGGTTGGAATAGTTGTACCCTAAAAGAGTTATTAGGGAAACTATGGCATAAATTAATTTAAAATGTAATGTGGGTATCAGAAAAAGGTGGATCCACAAATATTACCTCAATCAAATTAAAATGGAATTTTATCTGTCATAATATCAAAAATATCCTAATGAATTATATTATAGGATTATATATCCAAGGTATCACTCATGAAATATTCTCAAATAATAATTATCAATCATAGGCCCAGGGTCTGCTTGGGATTGATAGTAAACTAGAAAAACAGGTAATCAATCTGGGTATATAATCAAATAATAATTCAATTAAGAGTAATTAAAAAAATGTTGAAATAGAATTAAGTTACTAAATTCAACAATCATTATTAAAACATAAATAGGATCAACACATTGATCTCCAATAATTTTCAACTGAGTATTTTCTTTTATTAAAATGGGTAAAATGAGTCTTTGGTTTAAAGTTTTCTTCCAGAAAAAAATGACTTCTATATAAATGAAATTAAGAAATAATCCAAGTGTATCGATACTAAAATTCAATAATGACTCCCCATAATTATAATGAGATAGTGTCTCCAATATTTGGGAAAGTACTATGTGAGGGTTATGAGGGATAAAGTGTATAGAATTGAAATGGAAAATTTTATAATTTGATACTAAGGAATCAAGGTCCCTCTATAATGAGTGGCATGCCCTGGGGAAACTTGATAAATATTTATTTTTGAATTAAGGTACCTACATAATTAGGTAAAATGAAAATTCCTATACTAGATAAAATATTATACCATAGGTTTAATCATTTGGAATGTAGTAAGATGGGTTGGTGCACACATTGAATACTAATGAAATACAATTTATAATAATGTAGATATTTATTGTAAAATAATTTAAAATTTTTTTTATATCTATAAAGAGAAATCTACAAAATGAAAACTGAACAATCATAGGTATGAATAGCGATGAGAACAAATGAAATATGTCATGTCTCCCATAATTCGTTAATAATAACATTGTTAACTATATGGATGGACTGAAGTATATATAACACCCCAAGAATTTTAATAGATTTTTTATGTTACTAGATATCTTATGTTGTATGCTACCCCAATATATAGTTTCAATACATGTAAAACTATCTTACATTGGGGTATAATCCTCTCTATTCTTGGATTGTGTTACACCCAACTTAAATCTCTTTTGATAGAATTCATTTCATGCAAGGCGATGTTTATGTTAAAAACAAATTATGTTACCTTATAACCCTACCATTACAATGTAAAGTATGAAGAATAATAACAAAATTATTAAAATATTCTTCACAAATATAAACACAATTAATTTATTGGATATAAATTAATTCTAAATGAAAATAAAACCCATTTTAAATAAAATTTTTTTCCTAAAAAACTATTTAAATGAAAATAACTGAGTTTATAAAGAAATAAAATCAACATTGATGAATTTTTTTAATTAAATAAATATGTAATAAATACAATATATTTTGTCAAAAATTTATCTTATATATTTTCTATACATGGTATAATAACAAATTAAAATTTTCGGATAAAAGATGTATTTTATTTAAATACAGTTTTCGTCTTTTTGATGGTGGAACCATTTTAGATCTAGTTTTTTCAATTATTTTTATTCTATTTGAAAACAATAAAATTATTATCTTGAAACTAGATATAAATATTTAGTTTGGATGAAATTTTGATATTTTTCATATATGATTCATGTATTGATGAATATTAAAAAATATATTAAAGTTTTATTGAAAACTATTTTTTTCATCAAAATAATTTATATGGTTAATTTATATTATTGAAAGGTTTTAGAAATATAAATATATTATATATTTTATCAATTAATGTAATTTCATTCATTTTAATTTATTTTAAATTTAATTTTGATGTAAATACAAGTCAATCTTTTACAATGATTTAACTTTTAAAACTCCAATTCTCATTAGGACAAAATGAATAATTTTAAATTAATTAATGTTACTTATGTATTTTGAATGTTGGAAACTGGATTTTATATTTTTAAAAAGTTTATCAAAATTATGTAAAAATATTTATTTTATTTTATGTTTTAGGAATAGTATCTTTAGTAATTTTTCTTTTATTAATACAGTAAAAAAGTTAAATCAGGCAATTAAGGGTTAAAATAATGTTATAAAATTATCATAACACATGGTATAATGTGATTAAATGATTTATTTTGATCTAAATAATAATTGTTTTGAATGGAATCCTTGGGAATCCACATGAATAAGATTAGAACATTTGTTGTATTTTATTTTATGAAAAGTTAAATTTGTCCTACACAAATTTTAATAACCATATAATTTTTAATAAAAGGTTAAACAAAAGAAAAGTTAGACTATAAATAATAATTTTAAATATATTCCTTTTTCTTCTTCATGGTAATTTATAATTAATTTTTAAAAAATAAATGACTACCATTAAAGCTTATACATTGATGATCCATAAATTATTTAATTGATGAAAAATCAATACAATATTTTTTTTAATATATTATAACCATTATAAGACAAAAAACATTAAAAAATCATATTGGTAGTTTATATATGGTCCATAAAAATCCAAGGATAAAGTTATTTCCCATTTGGAACCATATAGAATAGATTATGGCACTTATAATATTTTATTTAATGTGATGTTAAAGTCGTCACATTCATTTTTGATAAATATAATATTTTCAATGTTAGAGTTTCCAAAAGATATATTAAACTATAAGAATTATTATAAAATATAAAGGATTTATTTTCATAATATTATTTTATTTGTAATTTTTAATTAAAATATAATTATATTAAATAACTACACAAAAAATGAAATAATAATAATTTTTTAAATTAAGATAACAAATAAATGTTATTGAAAATATTAAAATAAATATAATTTAGGATAATTATTATATCTGAAGAATTTTATAGTTTACCATGATCTTTCATAAAGATAATAAAATATTTGGATTGATTTTCACTTCATATCTTTATATTTGTAATAATCAATGTATTGAATAGAGTCAAAATTGAAAATATTGATTGTTTATAAAAATAATGTATTATTATATTATTTAAGAATCCAAAAACCTTTTTAAATATATATATATTAATTATTATATGGTCCAAAATGTTCTAAAGTGTTCATTTATTGTTTATTTTAAATAAAATAATTAAATATTTAACTCTTTTAATATCAAAATATTTGTTACATCAGTTAAAAATTTAATAGAATAAATAAATGTCTATTAAAATTAGAAGGTTCAAATTGATAGAAAAACGTTTTTAAAATTTAGTGGATTATAATATTAAAACCTTATCTCATATAATATCTTAAAATTTGACATTTATGTGTTTTTTTGATCTTGTTTTTTTTATCATAAATTATTTTTTTAGAGTTTCCCAAAGTTCCCCTGACCACAATTATAAAAGGGAACATCCTCCCTCAAATAATTTTCTCCCCTTGAACCTTCAAGATCATCCATCGCCTAACTATTTACATTATAAACTTACCAAGTCACACTCTATAGATTCTGGTATTCTCAAAATTCAAACTATTGTTCCTTCAAGAGGAGATCTAGAAAGAGGTCTTCGAAGAATAAGTAATATCCTCTAAAGATTCATTCAAACACATTTATTATTCTATGCAATATTTATGAGTTATTTCCATTTTAAATTAATAAACCTAGTACCAATTATATACATAGATATTAGTAGGAAACTTTAACAATCGTATTCCTCCATCTTTCCATCCTAAAAAACATTAAATCAACACATGTGGGTACGTACAACTTACAATATCCATGCCATTATGCAATCTATTTTAACTAATAACTAAATAGGATGGGGATAATGATGGAGTAAAAAAACTATATATTACTATTATAACAAGACATTTATTCATAAAAATATATATCATCCACTTTTATTCCATTTTACAATTATGGGAATGATATCATCGCTCATACATAAGTACAACCTACCATCTCAATGATGTGATATGATTCATTGTACATGATATCCATTAAAACATGATTATATAAACGTATAGAATTATTGAATAAATATAATATATATTTTTATCAATATCATTTTTTAAATTATATTACAATAACCAAAAAAGGATAACCAGACCATACTCAACAAACCTGAATAAGAAAATGAAGTGATTATTACCTGAATAATGAGTAATAATTTAATATTATTAGAGAAAACAGATCATAATATGATAGTATATTAAATCATAAAAAGGTCTATGTTTTTGATATAAATCAATAACATTATTTAATTGATTATACATGAGTTTCAAATACATACAATGGATATCAGACCTGGAGAAAGGGATAATTTTGAAATCTCATTATTATCTGAGATTATTTATACAAAAGTATTTACAGGTGTATATTTATCATCCATGTCTAAATAAAGATCATGTATTGTAACTATCAGGGATTTTCCAATTCAAACACCATGAGATCCCTAAAATCTTTTGTTTTATAACATAGACCTCTTATTATTGGGATTTCTGAACCCAAAAGGATTTTCTCTCCAAACATTGCTAGTTTGGAATTTCTTGGATTTCACTTAGTGGACTATAATATCTCTTTCTCTGAATTCAAATGTCTCTGGTTTTTGGCTCACTCATCTTTATCTGACATGTATCTAGTTGATAATAGTGGACAACATTTTACTTGTTCCTTCTAAGTCTCTGGTCTCCAGCACTATTTCTCTTCTGTTTATGCCAATACCAGTTATCAAGATCGGAGGAGACTATGGATGGACATTGATGTACTTAGCTCTGTCATTTCTGATCCTTGGATTATTCTTGGGGAGTTTTAATTAAATTATTCATCTAGATGAAAATTTGGGTGCAATTTTTAATGTTATCTCCTCCAGGGATTTTAATTCTTGCATTGATTCCAATGCTTTGCATGAGATTAATTTGGTTGGGGAAAAATTCACTTGGTACATGAGTTTTTTAAATAGAGATGTAGCTAGATGAATTGACTGAGCCTTTATTAATTAAGCTTCTATTGATCATTGGGGATCCATTTCTTGCATAACTCTTCCTAGGATTAACTCTGATCATCATCCAATAATTGTAAATCTGAGTGGTACGGAATCTAGACCTCCTCTGCCCTTCCGATTCAACAAGGCCTGGGTTAATCATCCGGACTATGCTTCTATAGTTCAAAATACATGGAATTCTATCAGATCAGGTCATAATGTGTTTTTTTTCATTGAAAAACTAAAATCCATTAAAAGATCTATGAGAAAATGGAGCAAAGAGAAATTTGGCTTTATTGATCAGGATATCTCATATCTTGAAGATTCTCTTCAGTATTTGCAGGTTCAGAATACATTGAATAATTTTTCCAATGGGCTCCAGGTGGATTCTGAGATTGTTTCAAATCTCAATAACCTCTTGAATATGAAATATTCTTTTCAAAGAGACATTTTTAAGGCTAAATGGTTGAAGTATGGAGACAAGAACACAAAATTCTTCAATTCTCTACAGCGAATCAAAAAGATTTCTAAACCTCTCTCGATGATGAAGAATGGGGATCAAGTTATTGACAATGATATGGACCTTTCAGAACATGTCATTTCTTATTTCAAGGATCTCTTTAATGGACCTACATTAATGAATGAGCCGATGGAAGGTATCATCCACAAATTGGTCAGTCTTCAGGATAATATCAAACTCACTTCTATTCCTTTGAGCATTGAAATTAAAGAGGTTGTCTTCAGCCTCAAATCTGAAAGCTCCCTAGGTCCTGATGGTTTTGGTAACTTCTTCTTTAAAACATATTGGGACATTATTCAATCTGATGTTTGTAAGATTGTGACTCATTTCTTTAATGGTGGGGACCTTCCTTATGGAATAAATGCTCAGTTTCTTGCTCTTATCCCAAAGACTGATAATGCTATCAAAATGCATTTGTTCAGACCTATTGCTTTAGTCAACACCATTTACAAAATCATTTGTAAAATCCATTCCACAAGACTCACATAAATTTCTAGTAGGATTGTTTCCCATAATCAATTTGGTTTTATCAATGGAATATCTATTCAATATTGTCTCATTACTACCACAAAATTTGTTAATTTGCTTAAGAAACCTACACAAGGTGGTAGTATTTCCCTCAAGATTGATGTCAGAAAGGCCTTTGATACTATGAATTGGGGTTTTATTTGCAAAGTTCTTCTTATGATTGGGTTTAATGAGGTTTTCATTACTTGTATAAAGACCATCCTATGCTCTTCTCAGATTTCAATTCTTATTAATGGTTCCCCTCATGGTTTCATTGATTTCTTTAGAGGGGTTAGACAAGGTGATCCCCTTTCTGAAATTATATTCTCTATAGCAGATGATTATTTGAGTAGACTACTTTCTATCATGGCTGGGAATGGGAGGATGAAGTCTATTAGTGCTGGTAGATTATCATTGCTCCCACTCATCTTTTATATGTAGATGAAATCATCATTTTCACTCTAGGAGATAAGAGAAAAATAAATAACATCAAAAGGGATCTTTTTCACTATGCTTCTATCTCTGGTCAAGATATCAGCTGGGGAAAATCTTCTATTTACTTTGGTAATAATATCAGTGAGCGACGAAATATTTTTCTTGTTCATGAGCTTAATGTTAAAGAAGGAGCTCGTCCCTTCAATTATCTGGGGGTTCCCCTATTTTTTGGGAAGCCTAAATCTTTTTATTTTAGAGATATTGTCAGTAAGGTTAGAAGGAGTCTCTCTACCTGGAAAGGAAAGTCTCTCTCCATGGCTGGTAGGGTTTGTTTGGTGAAATATATCATTATCTCCAAACTAGTGTACTCCTTTATGGTCTACAAATGGCCTATTCTACTTATAAAAAGTATCAATGCCTCTCTTAGGAATTTTATTTGGAGTGGCAATATCTTCAAAAAAATGTTGGCCACGGTCCCTTGGTATGATTGTTGCAAACCATATGATGTTGGGGGTTTGGGTATAAAAAATCTTGTGCTCTTTAATGATTCTTTGCAGGCTTTATTCATGTGGAGACTTTTTAACAGCAGCGTTGATAGTTTACACTTCCTTCGAGGAAAATTCATGAATATGATGAAGATGGGTTCTTTTAATCATCTTGATTTCTCTATTTGGCCTGCTTTAAAAAACATATTTTCCTCAATTGATTCTCATTCTACATGGTTAGTCTCAAATGAATCATCTCTTAACTTATGGAAAACAAAATGGAATGATAATCCCCTTATAGAGTTAGTGATGGATGAAACAAACTTTGATCGGGATATTACCATCAAGGATCAGCTTGAATACTTGTAAGTACTTCCAAATAACATTGTTAGCATTGTAAACAATTATTGTTTCTCAAACAAGAAGGATTTTTGGGCTTGAGAGCCTGTGGATTGTGGTATTATCACTTGAAATCATTTTTATGAGTTCTCCTTGAATCCCAGTTTTGGCGTCAAATGGATGGTGAACTTGCATAAAAATTTTATCAGACCATCTCGCTCCAATTTGGTTTGGAGAATTGCCCATCGAAAGGTTCCAACTGATTATTATCTTCAACATTGTGGTATATCTTTATGTTCTCCTTGTGTTTTCTGTCATTAACAAAGAGAGGATTCTGATCATTTATTCCTTTGTTGTGACACTACAGCCTCAATGTGGAATGCTTTAGCGGATGTCTTTGAGATCTCAATTCCTATGACATCCTCCATTTTGGACTTTATTCAAAGATGGAACTATCTTGGCCTCTCCTCACAACTAATGGATTTATTTCTAGTTGATGCTTCTGAATTTCTGCATTTTTCTGGTTCTCTCGGAATCAGATTCTTCATGAGAATAAATCCTTCTCGGTCACCTCTTCTCTCTCACGCGTACTTGCTAAGATGCGTGTGGCTGGCCTGTCTAAGAAGTATTATTGTGCCAATTCCATTCATGATTTCACTGTTCTTGATCGAATTAGTATCAAAGGTAATTTCAAACCTCCAGTTGGAACTTTTGATGTTCTCTGGAAAAAGCCTATTGTTGGTTGGTTGAAAATTAATTCGGATGGTTCATTGAAAGGGAATCCCAGTCATTCTGGATATGGCGCTGTTTTCCGAGATAATAAGGGAATGGTGATTGGTTGCTTTCATGGCCCTTGTGGTAATGTCTCTTAAATTGAAGTTGAGATGATGGTTATTATTGTTGCAGTGGAACATGCCAACAATTATGGTTGGAATAATCTCTGGCTAGAGAGTGATTCGACTAGGATTGTCTCTGCCATTAGGGATGGTTCATGTCATCTATCCTGGAAGCTTCAAAATCGGTGGATTAACTGTTAGACTCCCTTCATTCTATGAATTATATCATTACTCATGTCTATAGGGAAGCTAATTCTGTTTCAGATGGATTGGCTAACAAAGGAGCTGAAGGTGCTGACTTCATTTGTTATGACAAGCTTCCTGATGTTCTTTTTCCCCTCTTGAAAATGGATTTGGATAGATCTCATATTTTTAGGATCAGGTAAGTCAGATTTTTTATTTTAATAAAGGGGGCCTTGATTTTTTGGGCAAGGACTCATATTCTTTAAAAAAAATCTAATATATAATTCATTAATTGAGTTAAGTTTCATTTATACTATCCATACTATTCCTATAGATTTATAATTTTAATGATGGAATTATATTTATTAAATCCATTATTTTACATTGATCATGTTGTGATTGAATAATGTTTAAGAAACCCATGTTATTTCATGGGTCATGCATGATGGATGATTTATGGTTTTGTGGAACATGTAACAATGATTTCATTATGATATAGGTAATACCTATATCTCCCTCCAATTCATTGGACAATGATTCATATCTCATGAGATAGAAATGACAGACCTTGCCCACCAAGATAGTTATGAGGGTGAGCCATGACTTCTAAGATGGTATGGTATATGAACCCATACTTCTAATATTGTACTGGAATCAATGCCTTGACAACTATGGAAATAATTTAATATGATTATAGGTCTACCACAAATTCAATGACTTATTTTTATGTTAATAATTTAAAAAAATGTTATTTATTTCCATATGATTCATGTCATATAATCTAACATGACTCATGAATATGATATTTTTTATATGAATGGTATGATCTTTAACTATTGCATTTATGTTTTCATTCCAATATGTTTTTATTATTCTTACATATCATCCATGTTTACCCTTACTAAAAATCTGATCTCAACCTTTCTTATGTTTTCCTTTCCTTCAGATATAAATTATGGTTTTAGGTATGAAAACTAAAGGTTAAGATCATATATGATATGATGAAGATCTTTCACCAAATTAGAGGAATGTATTCCATGTTTCTAAAGGCTCTAAAAAATCTATCTTTAGGAATCTATTTGAGTAATTTATTAAGTATTCCAAAAATAATAATTTAATTTCCTTGTATGTCATGCTTGGGATGTTATTTTTGGAATTAGATAAAATTATTTGTTAACCTTTGGAAAATATGATGAAAAACCCTTAGTGATAACCCACCAGACATGTTTAAGAACAAGTCATAGGATAAAGATAATTATCTGAAAATATCCTTGTATTTTGGTAAAGGATAAATCGAGAAATTTCTTAGAAATACATCAATGAATAGATACTAAAAGATGATGTGGATCTATCATAGATGTACATAGGGTTAACAACTTTCCCAAGGTGTGTCCGCCTTAACTCAAAATAACCTCGTGCATGACAACGAGCCTTATGGAACACCTGTTTTAGATGTTTGGAGGTATATGCCTTGGAAATGAAAAAACACTCTACAAACCATCATGATGTATTTAAATATAATTTGGATATGTATAACCCAAGGTGAACTGAATATGTCATATATTAATCGAATTTTTCATAATTTAGGTATCCTATAAGTGACTTTTCATGATTATGTGGTTCCTCATTATTTTTACTATTTTATTACTCTATGATTTTAGTTTTAGTCAACAGATGGAACCTGGTGGAATCCTGTTAATGGTAATTGTTAAGGACAATTAAATGATTTTACTTTTGAGAAACTGAATTATATAGTAGTCAGAGTAGAGAATCTCTCTGTTATGCTCACCCAAATTTCTCAATCTAAGATTCATGATGGAATTCCAAATGAGAAATAGACTAAACAACATTCTATTGAGTACTTTATGAGGGAACATCGACCTTCGTTCAGTGGGTATCATCATCCAATTTTTACAGAACAATGGTTATATAAAACTAAAAATATATTTTTGTTCCCCAATGTTCGAAGCATGAGAATGTTATTTTGTCTATTTATCAGATATAAGGAAAAGTAGACCATTTGTTGACTATAATAAAAAACACGAGGCTTTATGATGAATATTATTCCATGGATTGGGACGAGTTTATGAAATAGTTTTTCAATATGTACATTCCTATGATTCGGCATACCATTGTGGAGATAAATTTTCTTTATTTGAAGGAAAGTGATAATGAATATATTGGTACCTATGTGGATAATTTCACAAGATATGTGAAGTATTATGGAGGAATTATCATTTAACCCAAATATAATGTTGATAGGTTCTTCCGTGGATTAAATCTAAGTCATAGAAGGGTTTTTTCCATAAGAGATTATAGTAGCTATGAAGAAATTGTACACTATGAAACCATGGCCGAAATAGAGGCTTATTTTGTATACCAATATCATTGTTTTGACTAGAAGATGATTAATCATTTTGAAGGGAAATCTATAACCAATGAAGGGAAAAAAAATATGAGCGTTCTTTTATGATCTATGTATGGGGATAAGCATAAAATAAATTGTCTTAAGGGGTTTTAATTTTTTTAAGTGTATAAGAGAGGTTATTTGGGATTTTGTGTGCCAACATGGTGTAAATAAGTTAGCTAACAATGTGAATGGAGATAAAGACGCAGATAATAAACCTCCCCTTCTATAGTGCTACAAGTGTAAGGATAAACGTAATTATGCTAACCAGTGCACTAATACAAAGATTATCAATGATGATCAGTGTCAAAAACCTCTTAAGGATAAATGATAAGGAAAATATCCTACAATCACTATTTTAAATGTAGATTATGAGTACACAATGGCGGAATTATTGAGTGTTTATGTAATGGGATTCCAGAATAATGTTATAGAATCATTTTTATGGTATTATGGAATAATGAAATATCTATGTATTGTTCTGATTTAATTGTTTCAGAAGGATTTTTTAGAATATACTAAATGGTATTGGTAACCATGAAAAGTGATTGGGGTAAAAAGTTGATATTTTCTAAAATGACAGTACTAAGGGAGGATTACCCTTAATGTGAGCTTGATTATGAGATAATAAAACTTGATAATGATATGTTGGATATGAATAATTAAATTTATGGTAATGATTTACTTATAATAGATTGAGAATTTATTGGAATGTGGTTTGTGCTATCATTGATGATGTTTATAAATTTTTGGACATAAGAATAAATAAACATGAAAAAGGTTGTATGGTAATTTAGGTTATTTATAGGTTTAAGTAGAATATATGATTAATGTGTTCACATGTTTGTAATGTGAACAATAAGAGATAACTTATGATATATGGGGGAGAAATGTTAATCCTTGTTATGGAACCTCTTTCTAAATTTTTGTATTTTCATCTTTAAAAAGTACTATAATGTTATAAATTTATGGAAAATTTCATGTTAAACTTGGGATACTATTTTTAGAATAAATTATTATTTCACAATAGGTGTACTAATTATTATTTGATAAATATTTGCTCACTTTTTCTTGTAATAATGATAAATGGAATAATTTGTCATTCTCATTAGCTATTAATTCTTCATGAGTGATAAATTAAATTTTTTTTCATGGAATATGAGATAATGTGAAAATTGATCAAGACACAACAAAAGTGTAGTATTGTGCTGAAACCAGGTATGTACATATTATCATGAAAATTATTTAACATTAGTAAAAGGGATTGTGATGTAATAGGATGTCAAATTATCTTAAATTTTTATGATATCAGTGACCTATTTCATTCTTCTTTAGTTATAGTTTATTGATTGTTAACATTCTCTATTTCACCCAATTTCTTGTGATGAGTGATCTTTATAAATCCCTATGATTATTTATTCTTTTCATACATGACCAAATCTTCACATATGTTCTCTTTTGTAGAGACCTAGTTATGATTTACATTGGGTAACTTTTCTTTTCTAAAAATTTAATTTAACATTTCAATTTTAGTCTTCTTTTATGTTGTGGGTTTCATTTAAGGAAACTTTCATGTATTACTAATTTTATAACCAAAAAATATTTGCGAAAATTTCATTAGGCGACGGGGGGGGGGGTGGTGGAATGTTAAAACTGGATATCTTTATGAGATAAGATATTTTTAATTTATGGGATTTCATGTATTATATGCTACAATTAGATAATCTTATAATAAACACTACATCAGCTAAGTTTTCAATGTACATAACATTATTCATGGCTTGTGTCCTATAAAATTTTGTGACAATTGGGCCCCACCCACCAGTTGCCTTGTAGACATGTGGGCCCCACCCTAGGTCCCACCCACATGCCTGAATGGGTCATCTGACTAATGATAGTCCCCACAGGCCAACACATGTACTTTTCAGTGTGCTTTGTCCTCACTCACACACACCCTGGGAAACTTCATAGAAGGTCACCCATCCTGATCACTACTCCAGGCCAGTCATGCTTAACTGTGGAGTTATAATCATACGGACTCTCAAAAAGGAAGGTGCACCTTGTTGACATGAGTCATATTATTAAGTCATTTAACCCTTTATCATTCAAGTGTGTTACAATCACCCGCCCCTTTAGAGCACAACATCCACGTTGTGGGCCCTACAACTCAACCTAGGTAGTGCTCCACACTTAAGGATGAGTTCCTCCTCTGATACCAAATGTGAAAACTTGGCCCCACCCATGAGTTTCCCCGCAAAAATGTGGGCCCCATCCTAGGTCCCACCCACATTCTTGAATGGGTAATCAGACTAATGATAGTCCGCACAGGCCTACATAGGCCCTTTCTAGTGTGCTTTGTCCTCACTAACACACACCCTGGGAAACTTCCCAGAAGGTTACCCATCCTGATCACTACACCAGGCCAAGCATGCTTAACTATGGAGTTCTAATCAGACAGGCTCTCGAAAAAGAAGTTCCACCTTGTTTACATGAGTCATATCATTAAGTCATTGAACCCTTTATCATTCAGGGGTGTTACAAATTTTGTGTTAATTGGATAAAATTCATTTCACCTAAGGCCGAGTTTAAGTGGAGTGATAAATATTATAATTTTACCTTATAACCTAGATATTATAATTGCTGTAATGAATATTATTAACTAAATTATGAAAATATTATTTACACATGTATGTGTAATTAATTCATTGGGGGAAATTAATTAAAAAAAATAAATAAATTTTTAAATAAAAGGATTTTTTATTCAAAAAATCCATTTAGATAATAATAACGAGGTTATAAAATTATAAAATCACTCTTGGGGAATTTTATTAATAAAATATACCTTTAATAAACTCAATATAATGTCTAAAATTATTCTTATATGTTATCTAGACATTATATATGAAAAATTCCCTTTTTTGGATAAAAGACCTTTTTTTAAAATGAAGCTCTATGCCCTTTTCATGGGGAACCAATTGTAAATATAATTTTCACAATTTTTTATATTATATTGGTAAAAATAAACATATTCTTTTAAAATTTTATCTAAAAATATATTTGGATGAAATTTTTATATTTTTTCTGATTTGTTTTATGTTTTGATTAATACTTAAATATAAAAAATCTTAATTGTAAACAACTTTTTTCATAGAAATAATATTTATTTGGTTAATTTATAGTATTTAATGGTTTAAAATAAAAATAGATTATATTTTTTTTCATTTAATACAATTTAGGTCATTGTAATTAATTTTAAATTGAATTTATAAATAAATACATTTCAATATTTTTTAATGTCTTGACTTCTAAAACTTGTTTTCTTATTCCAACAATGAGAATAAATTTACATTAAGAATTGAATCTACTGTGCTTAAAATTTTGAAAAATGAATTAGATATTTGGAATCAGTGGGTCAACAATATGTAAATATATTTCTTTTAATTTTTTGCATTATGGATAATAACATCAATAATTTTTTTATTAATACATTTAAAAGATAAATTGTACAATTAAAGGTAAAAATAATATTATAAAATTTCACTAAAATGTTTATAAATATCATTGGATTAGTGTGTTTCAACAAAAATCACATTTTGATCAAAATAGTAACTTTTGAATGCCACTTGGATGAGATTTGAATGTTTAATATATTTTATTTTCAGAATATTCAAATATATCTTACTCAAATTTTATTAAATATATTACTTTTAATATATGGTTATATAGAAGAAAATTTCTACAATAAATACTCATTTTTAATCTGAAAATTTATTTTGTATCATGTTAATTTTTTTGTAATTTTTATGAAATAAATAATTACCTTAAAGGGTAATATATTGAGGATGCATAAATTATTTAATTGATGAAAAATCAATAAAATATTTTTTTTATTAATGTGATAATAACCATTATAAGAAGCAATAAATGTGAAAATCCTTTTGGTTGAGTGCACATAGAGCATAATAATCTATTTTATTAGTTGTTGACCATTTGGAACCATATGTAAAAGAGTATGAGACTTATAATATTTTATTTTATGTGATATTAAAGTTGTCAAATTTATATTTTTATATATATAAGTTTTTTATTGTAGAATTATCCTGAAAATTTATTATACTATAAGTGTTTAAAATAAATATATGGGATTTATCTTAATAATAGTAATTTATTTTTAATTTTTAATCATCAAATATGTTTATTAAATAATTATACAAAACAAATATAGTAATTATTGTATTAATGGTGATAACAAAAAAATATTATTATAAGTGTTAAAATAAACATATTTGGGTTAATTAATATATAAAAAATTATAGATGACCCCGAACTCTTATGAATAACATAAAATATTTTTTCCAAGTGAATGTTTTATATTTTTATTTATATTAATCAATTAATTGAATAATATAACAATTAACACTATTCATTGTTTGTCAAAATAATATATTATTAAATTATTTAATAAGAATATTTTTTAAAATATATTTAATAATTATTATATGGTATAAAATGTTATAAATTATTCATCTAAAGTCTAATTTATATAAAATAAGTAAATATTTCACCCTTCAAATATTTAAATATTTGTTACCTTGATATATAATTATATAGAATATCTTTGCGTTAATTAAAATGATAAGGTATAAATTTATTGAAGAACTTATATTAATTTTTTTTAATAATAGTACAACCTTATATCATCTCATCTTCCAATATGTGACATTTTAGAGGTTTTTGGAAGCATTTGGATTTTATTATAAATTAATATTTTTTGACTCTAAAAGTGACCCTGACCTGAATTATAAAAGGGCACGTCTTCTATCACATCTTTACATAACTTTGAGCCTTCCTGATCGTCTAAAACCAACCTAGTTTCATTCTTAACATCCCTAGTGAAATTATATAGGTTATTGTATTCTCAAAAGTCCAACTATAGTGCCTTTAATAAGAGATCTAAACAGAGGTTGTCGAAGAAGATATAATCTCCTCTACCGGTTATCTTAAAGTTTTTTCTTCCCCTACATAATCAGAATAAATCATTTCTAATATAAAGTAATAAATAAAGTTCCTACTATATAATGAAATGTTATTATGATTATGGAAGAACAATATCCCACATTTTACCCATCCTATGAAAAATGAAATCACCACACTTGCATAGGTACTACTTACCATCTCCACATCGTGGTGTAATCTATTTTCACCACCACCTATCATGGATGGTTATAATGATGAAAATAATCACTATATACTATTATTATATCATTATATTTAGTCTAAAAATACCATTCAATTTGGTACTATTTAACAATTACGGGAATGATATTGTCTCTTGTGCGTGCTTGAAGCCAACAATCTCCACGATGTGAGTCGATTCATTCAACATGATACCCATTAAATCATGATCATAGAAATATAAATAATGAATATATATTATATATATTATATTATTATCTATTTTTAAATTATATAACTATCATATATGAATGAGAACCACAACTTATTCAACAAATACACATTAGAAAATGAAGTAGTTAATACCCGAATAAAAGAATAGAAATGAAATGTTATTAACAAATGTATGATAATTTGATCATATATTATATCATAAAAATTTCTATGATTCTTATATAAGTAAATTAAATTATTTAAATAATTATATAGGAAGTTAATTAACATAGAAAAGATAGTGGACCTATGGTATGGGATAATTTCTCAATCTAGTTATTATCTGAGATTTCTTATATGTAAGTATTTACTAGGGTATATTAATCATACATGTCCATCTTTTATAAATATGTATTATAATATAATATTTCTTTTTTTACAAAAATTTTAAGTCCAATTTTCCCCTTAGTGAATTTTTACTAAATAGAATGAAAAGCATCTTTTTCCGTTTTTAATAAGAGGTACTTTTTGACTTATCCAGAAAAAGAATAGGAAAAATGTTTTTGTTTAACAGATATGATATGAAATGATTTTTTTATTTTCATAATGACTTATTTTGATTAATATTTATTTACAATATTTCAAGAATATTTTCAAATAATGTTTTTGTTTAAATTTTCACTGTAATCTGGGAAAGGAAATTGTTTTTTATGATAATTGGATATCATCGTCCTGAATTAATTTTCAGTATTCTATAAAAATTATTCTTCATCTAAAAGGAAATTCTCCAATAGGGTTATGTTTCAAGTATATTATAACTATTATTCCTAATTTTTTATTATGATTATTTTAGAATTCTATTTATGAAATCCATTTGTTTTACATAGATAATGTTTTGATGATTGGATGTTTAAGAAACACATTTTATTCCTTATGTTATGCTATGATGAATGATTAGTGTTTTGGGGAACATGTAAGAATTATTTCATTATGAGATGGGTGGGACCAATATATCCCTCTAATGCATTGTGTAATTATTTCTATGTCATGACATAGACATAATGGACAATGACTTCCATGATGGTTATGTGAGTGAACCATAAATACCAAGATGGTATTGTAAGTGGACCCACTCTACTAAGGTTGTCTTGGTAGAGATTCCATGACTACTATGGAAATAATTTTATATTCTTATGTGTCTACCACTATGTTAATATCTTATTATTATGTTATAATTTCCTAAATTATGTTCTTTATTTATTTATGATTATTTTAATATGAATTGTCATGACTAATGCATACGATCTTTTGATATGAAGTGTATGATATTCAAATGTTATGATCATGTTTTCATACCCTTATGTTTTTATTATACTTAAATATATACCATGTTTACCCTTTCTGAGAATATGAGCTAACCCACTCTTATGTTTTGTTTTCTGTAGTATATATATAATGTTTTGGGGTAGGGAAACTATAAGGGATGATATCATGGGATATGGTCAATATTTCTCAACAAATTAGAAGAATGGGTCATATATTTCAAAAGGCACCAATCTATTATGGAATGAGATAAACTATTTTTTGTAATATAATAAGTATTTTGGAGAAGTAATGTACTTTCTATGTATGTTATTCTTTGGAACCTATATTATTAGTTAGTTTAAAACATTATCTTAGATCTCCTCTATCTTCTACATCTATTAGTGGAAGTATCCTTGAGCTCTCATTGTTAGTTTAGAAGGACTGATGACCTCAGAATCATATAATGAATGAATCTGGAGTAGAAGGAAGGGTAAATGTGTTTTTCATGGGGGTGATGAATAATGAGAATAGATATCTATTTATATGTCATGAATTTGGTGTTGGACATCTGCCATAAGCTAAGTCATCTATAGAACAAGGGAAGATATATACATAAATGATGCATCGATAACCATAGAATATGTATAAGATCTTTTCATGGATATTATAACTGTATAATAATGCGAAAAATAAGGAAGTTAAAATTGAGAAAAAATGTATCCCACATATATATAAAGTGAAATGCTACATTAATAAAAAGGAATACAAATTGTACAAAAAATAGAATCTAGATAGCGTATAATAAGGTCAGATTGGACTGGGGTTGACTAAGTGTAATAAATATCATCAAATAGATCATTTACAGTCTTCTTCTAATTAATGGCTCATTGTAGATAACCCACCATGTCAATTTCATGAATGGAATATTTGACTAGAGGATTGACTAATAATGTTGGTGTCATAGTGCAGGAAGCTATCTCAGTTGCCAGTAGTGGGGAGGTATCAATTTTAATGTGTCCAAGTGTCTAAAAACTTGATCAATCAAAGGTTCCTCAGTGGATGGGGTGGTTTTCAGTCCCTTTCTCCTCCACGCTTACTCGTCCAAAAACTCTTTCTTAGAAGCAGGGTCTATCTCATCATATAAAATTTCATGTGGGGTAGTGGATAGTGTTGGAATGGTATATGATGAAGCGAAACTAAATATTGGTGATGTCTAAGATGCTTAATATGGTGATGAATATGGTGGGGTATTACGATGATATATCTCACCAAAAGGGATTTTCATATACTGGGAGATCTCAAAAAGATTCTCTAAAATTAAATGGTGCATAACACATTAATATAATAGATATTATGGGGGTGTTTGGATTAGTAGGTTTTGTGGTGTTGGTAGATGGAGGAATATGGGTGGGGTCGAGGTGGGTAAAATGGTTGCATGTTCAAGGAAGAAGATGGTGGCTGGAGCTGATTCAGGGTCGAATACAATATTGTCGAGAACCTCCTCAGCACCCTCTAAGAATCCAAGCACCCACTGGTAGATTTCACTATCCTTTGTCAGCAGTTTCATCTTGTGCAGAGAATGTATTTACATGGACTCCATTGGACTGTCACATACATGAAATATTAAGAGGTATTTTTCATTTAATTTACATCCTTGATTTGTTTTGGTGGTTTTTCATGCATTTTTAAAGGAAATAGTGGGTTTCCAAAATTTGGGCCAACCTAAGAGCCCATTTCCAGTTTTGAAAGTATATTTTGTTTCTTTAATAACTCCTTCGTTTTTCAACATTTTTCAACCATTAAACTTCAAAAATGACCTTAATTTAAATATTAAAACCACAAAATAATTTTGGGCCCCTTAAAAATTCATTAGAATCATGGAGTGGGGTGATAAAATTAGGTATTGGGCCAACCCGAAAGCCCATTTCCAGTTTTAGAATTGTTTTGTAATTATTTCATAAAATATTTATTTTTTATCCTTTTTCAGTGATTCCACCTCTCAAAAATTCCCATCAAACCCATCCACGCCCCCATCTTTGTTGTAGCCTTTTTGGAGCTTATATTGATCGAGATTTAGGTCCGAACTCTTGAAGCTCCAAAAAACGTCCATATTTTTCAAGTAAGTTGTTTCTCTTCCTTATTCCTCGATTCTTCTTAGGGTTTCTTCCTTTTTTATTGAATCCCCAAATGTCCAGAAGATGGGGTTTCGTAACTAGGGTTTTATTTTTGAGTTTCTTGGTCCAATCCTTTGGTTTTAGGTTCAATCTTACTCCTTTGGGGTGTGACGGAGGTGCGGTTGAAGTGGCGCACAAGGATTTGGGGGTTTTGACTCTTTTGGTAGGTGATTTCATATGTAGGTATTGTATAATGAGTTGGATTTCCGTATTTAGGTTTCCATTATGTTCATAATTCAGTATTTTGATTTCAAAAATTGATTTGGGCAGCATTTTAAAAGTGGTAGATTTTTAAGTGCCAATCTTGTGTGAAAATGGGTGTTTTACATGTGTAACCCATATTGTGCCTCTTGGTGTTGTTTTATAATTCAGGGATTGGATTTATAAAAATGTTTAGATGCTGAAATTTATGTTTTGGTATAATATTGGTCTCCATTTGGTTTTAAATATGGGATTTAGATGAATTTAATGTGCAACATTTGATTAATTTTCTTGAAATTGTTTTATGGAAATTATAAATGGTTTATTGAGTTATGCAAAAGGTGAAAAGAAGGTGTAGATATTGTTTTGAATGTGTGTGACCAGAACTGATATTTATATGTGAATATTGATTTTGGTAGCATGTGGTGACTATTTGAGCACAATACGGGAAACCCGGGTATCTAGGTGGGCTAACGTGTACTAGTATGCTAGTGAGCGGAGGGGTTTTGACCATGGTTCACTTAGCAAGTCTGACATGGATAACACTAACAAAACTATAATGGAGATGATTGGAGACCACTAGGTTATGGGTATGCTCCCTACTAGTGGCTCGTGCACGAGAACGAATTTCGTTATGGTTACTTTCACCGAGGTACCAGGTACTTGGGGCTCACAACAAACTAGTACCTAGGGGGGGTTCCTACGCTTGGTGCTCGTGGCCTTTTTGGAATTTAAACTTTCTTTATGGTATTTTGGGATTTGAAAACCAGTAGATTGAATGTTTTATTCAATTTCACTGATTCTTTATAGTTATCCCCATTGAAATTTATTTTCTTTTCAAAGTTTCACTTTTAGAAATAAATGCCACTATTATCTATTTATAACTCTTGCAAGCCTTTTATTTTACAATTCCTATCACTTGAGATCCTTTGGTGATATCCTATTGGGCTTAGTATCGCACCCTACTTACACCTTTGGGTGTAAGTAGACTTGATCATGTTTGACACAGGAAAAGGAAAAGCCTTGGGCGATGGCGGTTCGGGTTGCTAGTTTCTCTCGATGGTGCGGTGTTGTGGAGACAGTTGTGGGTGATGACCCCTTGTCGTGTGGAGTCTCATGGGAGGTTTGCTGCTACTTTTATGTACCTTTAGACCTCTTGTGTCTTGTTTAAACTCATATACTAAGTTCTGAATTTTTATTAATTCTTGTTTGGCATAATTTTTCAGATTTGGTTTGTTGTTTGTTTTTGGTTATCTTATGAACCCAAACTCGGGTAAATCATTCCCAAATGAATTTTTATGATGCCCGGGCAGTAGTGCCAGCCCGTGGGGATGGGGAACGCCCTTCGGGTCTTGCCATGAGCCGGGTTTGGTGCTGGTTTGATGGCGACCAGATTCGGTTCGTGACAAAATGGTATCAGAGGAGGATAATGTTTTTGGGTTATATTGTTATTTTGAGATGAGTCAGGATAGACAGGAGCTAGGACTGTCGGGGCTCGGGGTTTTGGTTGTGAGTAGGGTGTCTGGCCCACACCTCTCATGGCATACCCTGAGTCACCAGGGGATGTTGGAATTTAAAGATTGACTTCACTTCCAGGTGAGACGTGTGGGCTGCAGACCACATGTGGACATCATGCAGATGTGTTGTAGTTGTTTATTTTATTACTGAAATGTGTTTTGATTATCTATATTTGAGGTATTTGATTAAAATTTTCATAATTTTGGTATTGATTATTATTTTGTGACTGTTACATTTTGTAGCAACATGCCTCCCCGGAAAGCTCTCACGCACCCATGGGAGGAAGCCGGAGAGAGTTCTCCCACACCAATTGATCAGAGGCTAATCGAGGCCGTGGTCCAGGCTGTCCAGGCTCTAGGATATGGACCAGCTCCAGTTCCAGCTCCTATCAGAGAGGATGACACTGGTCCTAGAAAGGACAAGGCCCAGGAGTTCCTGAAAAATAAGCCTCCAACCTTCCGAGGCAGCTCAGAACCCCAAGAATCAGAGGAATGGCTCGAGAAGATCGAGCGTATGTTTGAGTTCCTGGAAACACCTGAGGAGCTCAGGGTGAAGTGTGCCTCCTTTCTGTTGGAGGGTCCCAACCGTAAATGGTGGGAGTCAGTGCTTCAGGCTGGGAAGAATGAGCAGATGCACTAGGGAGATTTCAAGGTTGTCTTCAATGAACAGTACTGCCCTGAGGTGTTGGCTTATGCTAGGTCTAGAGAGTTCATGGAACTTGTTCAGGGAAATCTATTTGTGATGGAGTATGCCAACCGTTTCGCTGAGTTGGTTCGGTATGCTCCAGAAATTGTCTCTAATGAGAAAGCGAAGGGCCAGAGGTTTGAGAAAGTCTTGAGACCAGAGATATACTCCCAGGTGTTTTTGTTAAAGCTGAGGACCTATGCTGAGGTCGTTGATCGGGCGTGCATGGTGGAGATTGATAGAAAAGGCAGGTCTGGTTTCTATGGTTCGGTATCAGTAGTGGGAAGTGGAATCTACTCAGAGAAGAAAAGGAAGCGGGAGGATCATGTGAAGAAAGGAGGAGGCAGTTCAGGGAACTCTTCTAGGTAGTTGTCATCAGCGGCTTCTGATGCGAGATCGGTCGTGTGCCACCAGTGTGGGAAGCCTGGGCACATCCGTCCAGCATGCCCTCATCCTCCGAAGACTTGTTTCCAGTGTGGAGGTATGGGACACGTGCAACCCTTTTGCGGGATAGCGCGTCCACTTCAAAGTGGGGCAGGATCCATGGCTCCCAGAAGAGTGCCAGCACAGTCTGAGCCGTTGAGGACTGGGGGATCTCAATTTGGCAGCCGTGGTGGTAGGGCTGGGTCATCTCTTGGGCAGAGCCAATCAGCGCACAGCCACAGACTAGCGGTCGTCTTCAGGCAGAGACTGGAAATCTCCATGCGGTGGATCAAGCACCACCAGGATCAAAGGCAGGACCGTCGACTGTTCGAGGTACCGTTTTGATTTCATCGTCTATAGCTACTTCTCTTTTTGATACTGGTGCCTCTGTTTCATTCATTTCTGCCCGTTTTGTGGACATTCTGAATCTGCCAACTGATTTGATGTCATTCGCAATGGAGTTGGTGACACCACTGGGAAAGAAGAAGGAGCAGGGTCTCAAGTGCCCATCATGTGCGCTTTCTGTGTCAGGGGTTGAGATGGAGTGGGACCTCTTGGTCTTAGATATGAACTTTTTTGATGTCATACTCAGGATGTATTGGCTAGTACAATTCCAGGCACACATGGATTGCTATAGACGGCGTGTGAGTTTCACGGCACCTGATGGGAGTCGTCAGGTTTTTCATGGAGAATGGGATCCTCGGTCAGGTCGCGCAGGGCCTCCACACCCATAGTTGGGAAGTGTTATCTTCCAGTTATCTTCTCTTATGCTAGAGTATGGTCTTTCCCCTGAAGGTTCACTACCTCATGTAGTGAACGAGTTTCCGGAGGTATTCCCAGATGATTTTTCAGGCTTTCCCCCAGAGCGGGATGTGGAGTTTTCAATTGATCTGCTGCCGGGAACACAACCGATATCTATTCCCTCTTATCTCATGGCCCCCACCGAGTTGAGGGAATTAAATATACATCTGGACGACTTAGAATCCAAAGGATTCATTCGCCCGAGCGTCTCTCCTTGGGCCGCTCCTATGTTGTTTGCAAAAAAGGCTGATGGATCCCTCCGGTTGTGCATTGACTACCAGAAGCTGAATAAGGTAACAATTAAAAACAAATACCCTTTACCCAGAATAGATGATTTGTTTGATCAGTTGAAGGGGGAAAAGTGGTTCTCAAAGATAGACCTACGTTCAGGGTATCATCAACTCAGGGTAAAGGAGTCAGATATCCCAAAGATAGCCTTCCTAAGCAGGTACAGACACTTTGAGTATTTGGTCATGCCCTTTGGATTGACAAATGATCCAGCAGTCGTTATGGCACTTATGAATAGGGTTTTCCATCAATATCTCGATTCCTTTTTTGTGGTTTTCGTGGACGACATTCTGGTATACTCTAGCTCTGAGGAGGAACACGAACATCACTTGAGGGTCGTTTTGGGTACATTACGGGATCACCGCCTCTATGCAAAGTTGTCAAAGTGTAGCTTCTGGATTAGGGAGGTGAGATTTCTCGGGCATGTGATCTCAGAGAATGGAGTCTCAGTGGACCCTGATAAGATTAGGGCGGTTATGTCATGGGAGCAGCCGATGAATGTGTTCGAGATTAGGAGTTTCCTTGGCATGGCTGGTTATTATAGGCTATTCGTTCGGGATTTCTCTCGGATTGCTTCACCGATGACTACCCTCACCCGGAAAGGGGTGAAGTTTGTATGGGGTCCAGAATGTCAGGCATCATTCGAGGAGCTGAAGAGGCGATTGACTACTGCCCCTGTGCTGACTTTACCAGAGGCTGGAAAGGGTTATGTGGTTTATTGTGATGCCTCAGGTATGGGTCTTGGGTGCGTGATTTTGCAGGATGATCACGTGGTGGCGTATGTCTCTCGCCAACTCTGGCCACACGAAAAGAACTACCCAACCCATGACTTGGAGTTGGCAGCAGTGATGCATGCTTTGAAGACGTGGCGTCACTACCTCTTTGGGGAGAAGTTTGTGGTCTATTCTGATCACAAAAGCTTGGCTTATATCTTCTCAAAAAAGGACCTCATCATGAGGCAGCGTCGCTGGATCGAGTACTTGCAGGAGTTTGATTTTGACATTGTCTATACCCCAGGTAAGGGTAATGTAGTGGCCGACGCCTTGAGCAGAAGGGTTCCAGTGCAGGCTTTGAGGAAGTCCAGTGATGAGTGGACATTGATGGGGATCTTTTCTCAGATGCATGTGGAGACCAAGGAACATAGTGGAGGGTCATTCTTGACGAGAATCTAGTTGACTCCTCTCTGTTGGAGTTGATTCAGCAAGAACAACCTAGTGATGAGATTTTTCAGCGATCGAAGCATTTTCTTCATGGTGGGGAGACATCATCTGATTGGTCGTCGTCTCCCGAGGGCATCTTGTGCTTCAAGGGTCGTTCGGTAGTGCCGTTATCTCTACAGAAGGTGGTGATGCAGGATAGCCACCAGTCTCAGTGGGCTGTCCATTCGGGTGCCACTAAGATGTATTATGATGTCCGTCGGCAGTTTTGGTGGCCTGGAATGAGACTGGACATAGCAGACTTTTTGTCGAGATGCTACACATGCCAGCAGGTGAAAGCAGAGCACCAAAGGCCCTCCGGTTTTCTCCAACCACTACCCATTCCTACCTGGAAGTGGGACGAGGTTTCCATGGACTTCATTGTTTTTATTACCTCGTACACCTCGAGCTAAGAATTCCATTTGGGTGGTGATTGATCGTCTAACCAAATCAGCCCACTTCATTCCGATCAGAGATACATCTAAAGTGGATGAGTTGGGTCGTTTGTATCTTCAGGAGGTTGTAAGACTCCATGGTGTTGCATCAGCAGTTGTCTCAGATAGAGACCCTTGTTTCACATCTCGATTCTGGGAAGGCCTTCAGAAGGCCTTGGGGTCCCAGATTAAGATGAGCATAGCATACCATCCGCAGACTGATGGTCAGACAGAGCGGGTGAATCAGATTTTGGAGGACATGCTTCGTGCATGTGTCCTAGACTTTGGAGGTTCTTGGGATACCCATTTGGGATTTGTTGAGTTTGCTTATAATAACAGTTACCAATCCTCGATTCGAATGGCTCCTTTTGAGGCGCTCTATGGTCGGCCTTGTCGGTCCCCCCTCTGTTGGGCTGAGGTAGGTGAGACCTCACTACTGGGGCCGAGTATGGTGCAGGAGACATCTAAGAAGGTAAAATTAATCAGGCAACGTTTATTTATAGCTCAGAGTCGTCATAAATCATATGCTGACCGGAGGCGTCGAGACCTAGAGTTTTCTGTGGGTGACAGAGTAATCTTGAAGGTGGCCCCTTGTTTAGGCCATCGTCGATTGGGGAAGCAAGGTAAGCTGATTCCGCGGTACGTCGGGCCATTTGAGATCATCGAACGTATTGGAAAGGTGGCATACAGGTTGGCCTTACCTTCTCAGTTGACGTCCATCCATGATGTCTTCCATGTTTCTCAGTTGAATAAATACTACCTGGATCTGTCCCATGTGTTGAGTTGGGAAGAATTGGAGATAGAGCCTAACTTGTCTATTGTTGAGAGGCCAGTGAAAATAGTGGACTCCCAAGAGAAGATACTTCGAGGGAATTCTATTCCATTAGTCCGGGTTCTATGGCAGCATGGAAATGATACACATGAGACATGGGATCGAAAGTCGTGGGTCGAGGAAGAGTACCCGTTCTTGTTTTCCAATCAAGCCTCATGTTGACTTTCCGGGGCGGAAAGTCCTTCATGGGGGGGAGAATTGTCACATACATGAAATATTTAGAGGTATTTTTCATTTAATTTACATCCTTGATTTGTTTTGGTGGTTTTTCATGCATTTTTAAAGGAAATAGTGGGTTTCCAAAATTTGGGCCAACCTAAGAGCCCATTTCTAGTTTTGAAAGTATATTTTTTTCTTTAATAACTCCTTATTTTTTAAACATTTTTCAACCATTAAACTTACAAAATGACCTTAATTTAAATATTAAAACCACAAAATAATTTTGGGCCCCTTAAAAATTCATTAGAATCATGGATTTGGGTGATAAAATTAGGTATTGGGCCAACCCGAAAGCCCATTTCCAGTTTTAAAATTGTTTTGTAATTCATTCATAAAATATTTATGTTTTGTCCTTTTTAGGTGATTCCACCTCTCAAACATTCCCATCAAACCCATCCACACCCCCATCTTTGTTGTAGCCTCTTTGGAGCTTATATTGATCGCGATTTAGGGCCGAACTTCTGAAGCTCCAAAAAACGTCCAGATTTCTCAAGTAAGTTGTTTCTCTTCCTTATTCCTCCCTTCTTCTTAGGGTTTCATCATTTTTTATTGAATCCCCAAATGTCCAGAAGAAGGGGTTTCGTAACTAGGGTTTTAGTTTTGAGTTTCTTGGTCCAATCCTCTGGTTTGATGTTCAATCTTAATCCTTTGTGGTGCGGCGGAGTAGCGGTTGAAGTGACGCACAAAGATTTGGGGGTTTTGACTCTTTTGGTAGGTGATTTCATATGTAGGTATTGTATAATGAGTTGGCTTGATGTATTTAGGTTTCCATTATGTTCATCATTCAGTATTTGGATTTCAAAAATTGATTTGAGTAGTATTTTAAAAGTGGTAGATTTTTAAGTGCCATTCTTGTGTGAAAATGAGTGTTTTACATGTGTAACCCATATTGTGCCTCTTGGTGTTGTTTTATAATTCAGGGATTGGATTTATAAAAATGTTTCGATGCTGAAATTTATGTTTTGGTATAATTTTGGTCTCCATTTGGTTTTAAATATGAGATTTTAGATGAATTTAATGTGCAACATTTGATTAATTTTCTTGAAATTGTTTTATGGAAATTATAAATGGTTTATTGAGTTATGCAAAAGGTGAAAAGAAGGTGTAGATATTGTTTTGAATGTGTGTGACCAGAACTGATATTTATATGTGAATATTGATTTTGGTAGCATGTGGTGACTATTTGAGCATAATACGGGAAACCCGGGTATCTAGGTGGGCTAA
Source organism: Viscum album (assembly GCA_963277665.1). NCBI lineage: Eukaryota > Viridiplantae > Streptophyta > Magnoliopsida > Santalales > Viscaceae > Viscum > Viscum album. The sequence goes on from OY728158.1 coordinate 442,630,832, forward strand.
CATGTACTAGTACGCTAGTGAACGGAGGGGTTTTGACCATGGTTCACTTAGCATGTTTGACATGGATAACACTAACAAAACTATAATGGAGATGAGTGGAGACCAATAGGTTATGTCTATGCTCTCTATTAGTGGCTCGTGCACGAGAACGAATTTTGTTATGGTTACTTTCACCGAGGTACGAGGTACTTGGGGCTCACAACAAACTAGTACCTAGGGGGGTTCCTACGCTTGGTGCTTGTGGCCTTTTTGGAATTTAAACTTTCTTTATGGTATTTTGGGATGTGAAAACAAGCAGCTTGAATGTTTTATTCAATTTCACTGATTCTTTATAGTTATATCCCCATTTAAAGTTATTTTCTTTTCAAAGTTGCACTTTTAGAAATAAATGCCACTATTATCTATTTATAACTCTTGCAAGCCTTTTATTTTACAATTACTATCACTTGAAATCCTTTGGTGATATCCTATTGGGTTTAGTCTCACACCCTACTTACACCTTTGGGTGTAAGTAGACTTGATCATGTTTGACACAGGCAACAGAAAAGCCTTGGGCGATGACAGTTCGGGTTGCTAGTTTCTCTCGATGGTGGGGTGTTGTGAAGACGACTTGTGGGTGATGACCCCTTGTCGTGTGGAGTCTCATGGGCTGTTTTCTGCTACTTTTATGTACCTTTGGATCTCTTGTGTCTTGTTTAAACTCATATACTATGTTCTGAATTTTTATTAATTCTTGTTTGGCATAATTTTTCAGATTTGGTTTGTTGTTTGTTTTTGGTTATCTTATGAACCCAAACTCGGGTAAATCGTTCCCAAATGAATTTTTATGATACCCGGACACTTGTGCCAGCCCGTGGGGATGAGGAACTCCCTTCAGGTCTTGCCATGAGCCGGGTTTGGTGCTGGTTTGATGGCGACCAGATTCGGTTCGTGACATGGACTGAGGCTGGAATGTGGACGGGAGGCATCAAATAGGTTCAGATGAAAATGAATATGGGTGATGTAAGATCAACCCATAATTTTTTCATCATGTCTGTTGGACATATGCTTTATAGTAGAAGTAAAACTATGAATCAATGATGACGGTAGGCCACCAATTGTTACAATATGTGTGAGGAAGTCCATCTGGCTAATGGTATTGTGAGACATAGCATGATAAGACCAATCATGCATCAATACCCTATGAAGAATTCACTGTGTTGTACCTTAGAGCAGTGCATACATTGTAATATAATGATCATGTTCAATTTGAGAATCATGAAAAATAATCTTCTAGAGCCATTTTGAATCTGATTTTGATAGCTCAAGCTTCATGTTGGGGAATACCTTTATTGGGTCAAAGTATTCAAAATAAATAATGATCCCTATGTTGTACTGCATGAACGATATCTCCTGAGATCGTCTACCTAATCATAAATAGAGTTCATCGATTGCGACCTCAATGGTTTACATAAAATTGAGGAATATTTCTAGTATCTCTCCTCATAAACATCGTTATTGGATGAAATGTGCAAAATATAGAGGAGTTGGAGGACCTCTTGACTGATTTGCATGAATACAAGGATTACCATATCAAGATTTTTTTGGTTTTCTTTGGTTTACCTGTAGATGGTTGAGTGGACCAAGTTTATGGTTTTCTGAAAAAATGTAGGATGGGGTGTAGGTGTGGGTGAGAATCCTTATATGACCCAATAGAGTTTGAATGGGAATTGTTGGGGAAAGTTGATGTTGTAGATACAAGAGTAGGGGTGGAAGAGGAATATGGGTGAGGTGCTTGGGGTGCAACACCTCATTGGTGATAGAAAAGTGGTGGATCATCTCACTCATGTATAGGATTAGATGGAGGATTTCACATGGTCTTTGTGCGGTCCATTGCAAGAATAGGGTCAACTTTTGAGAGTTTCAAAAAAAGTGTGAGGAGTTAGTGAATGGATTGAGTGGAAGTGGTGTGGCAGGGATCGGTTTTAACAAGTAAGTTGTGGTGTGTATCTTGAACTATCAGATCATTACCCTAAAATATCAGGAAAATACACATTGTGTAATAATATTAATGATTTGTAATTTTGGAAATAATTTTTTTCATTTATTGAATGGTAAACATTATATATTTTATTACATGATGTGTAATTGGTGCTTTTTTAACAATTGAGAACCTGGTTCTGGTCATTTCCTTCCGACATGATTCAATCTATCTAGAATATTATTCTTACATAATCTAGCGTAAGGTGACCTAACATGGGTTTACTATCATTAAGTGATTTATATAATGCTAAGATCATTACTTTCCGGTGCTTAGAGGAATTTCAAGGTAACGAAATACCCCTCATAGAATGGTTCTATATAGATTTTTAACCTTTGACCACCTACATTGAATGGTGGTCCACCTTATTTTTTAATCAAAATGATCTCATAAGGTAATACGTTTATAGAAATAAATGTTCCATACCATCTTTATTTCAAATTCCCAAGGCACAGTTTTAATTATGAGTTTAACAATAAGACCTTATTCCCTTGTGGAAAAATTCATCTTGCAATGAATTTATCATGACATTAATTGGATTTCACTTCAAATATCATGGAATTTTTATAATAATTATTTCTAATTTCTTACAATTCATCCAACTATAGCTTCCTAGTTTCCAAATAATTTTGAGAATCCAGAATGAGCTTTTTAGTTCCCAAATATGACAATTTCTCTAGTTCTAATGGAAAATGAAATAGATTATTGTAAAATAATTGAAAGGGGGTGGTACTAAGGGGTTTCCTATACATAGTGAAATAATAAAATGGTACGTTATCTAAATTAAGACTCCATTCCTTTCAATTTTTGTATACGATCCTTTCAAGGATTTGTTTAATTTTCTTGTTTGACAATTAATATTTCCCACTTATTAGTGGGAGGTTGGTAGTTCCTTTGTTATACCTGATTCCATTTTCTCCAAATGCTATTTAATAGTATGATTAGTAAAATGTATTCTCCAATCACTAATGAGTAGACTAGAAATTCCAAATCATGAAAAAAACATTTATATTTATGAATTTCATGACCACTTTTTTATATCCATGAACTATAGCTTTAGCTTCTACCCATTTGGAAGCACAGTACATGCCAAAAAGGATATATAATTTCCCCTCTGAGTTATAAATTGACCCATTGAAATCTATTCCTTATACTTTATAGATTTTTACATCCATTATTGGGTTATGGGGAATTTCATTTATTTTTCAATGGTTCACGTTCAATAGCATCGATCATATCATTGATAATAATATATTGTGTCTTGGTGAAGAGTTGGCCGGAAAAGTCAACTCTGTATAATTTTTTCTAATCTGATTTCTTTTACAAGATTCCATATAAATTATTACATGTCACACATGTCTAACACATTTTTGATATCATCAACTAAGATGTTCTGTTTCAATAATCAATTAATACAATACGTAAAAAAGAGCTTTTCATCCCAATATCAGTTTGAAAAACTGACTAAAAATCACTTACATTATTGTTAAGAAAGGTATAGTAAGAGGGATCCCCTAGGAAGGTAATTTTTAATGTTTTAAAATTGTGGTTGTTCATTCATATTTATGTTAAAGTGAGTTTTATCAGGGAAATCAAATTCAATTTTTATATCATCATCATCTTTTATAAGGGGAAGAGGAATTTCAGAGAGATAGATAAGGATAACATTTTCCATTACATTGGTATCCATGATGATGTAATATTCTAGTAGAAATAATATCCACCATATCATTCGTGGGTTGAAATCCTTTTTATTCATCAAATATCATATTAAAGTATTGTCAGATTACACAATTACTTTTTAGAAAACGATATAGGAGTGAAATTTTCAAAAGGGAATAAAACATCTATGAGATCATTCTCTTTAGGTGTATATTTCACCAGAGATTCATTTAGTGTATGACTAAAAAAGTTGATGAGTCAGAATATGTTACTGACTCATTGTTTTAAAATAACATCAATAGAGAAGTTGCTGGCATCGAACATCAACTCCAAAACCTTGTCCCAATCTAGTGAAATGATAACGTGATTAGGTATATATTATTCATTAAGGTTTTAAGTTTTTGCCTAAATTATTAACTAAATTCAAATAAATATTATTTTGATGACAGGTTTATTAATAGGTGGGAACTATTCACAAATATTTATAAAGTGATGATAAAAACCAGAATGGACATGAAATCTTTATATCCCTTTGATTACTAAGGGAGCAAGTAAATCATTGATCACATTTATCTTAGAGGGATATAATTCCATGTTTCCTTAGTGATTTTTCTATGTACTATGCCTATATAGACCACAATATTTAATATTCATAGTTTAAAACTAGGAACTTTATTTTACAACATTGTAATAGTAAATCATGATTTCATAGGAAGACCTCAAAAGAACATCTATAAAAATAAATTTCATCCATGAAAATTTATCATAATTCCTCTTTCATATAATGGAATACATTATTTATTAACCTCTAAATGGTTTCTAGTTCATTACACATATCTAATGACATGCATCTATCAGAGAAGATACGAAATGGACACATAAATTTTGTTTTATAGTAATCATCTTGGTAGACAGGAATTGGATTTTATATCTAATATCTATCAAGGTAAAAGTAAAATTCATCTCCTCCAAGTCTCTCAAGCTTTTCATACATTGATGGAAAGGGGAAATGATCTTTTTGTGTTGCCACATTTATGTTTATATTGTCCATGTATACTCACAATCTAATGATGGTGTGAGTCAAGAACATTTCGTCTTTATCATTTTTCAACTGTGAGGCCACCGTTCATTGGAACAACTTATAACAGCCTTACCCACATTCTATCAAACATTGAAAAATTATTCAATTTTCCAAATGATTTAGTGCATCCTTAATAACATACTCCATAATTGGTGGATTGAGACTTATATGGGTTTGGTGTTTGGGTTTTGCGCCATCTTCTATTAACATCTTATTGGTGCAAAGGCGGGGTTGATCCCTTTGGTGTTAGCCACCCCCAAAAAATTTACTACATTTGTCTCTATTGGAATTCAATCAATTTTTACTCTTATGATTGTGTATGTTTTATGTTAATTATGTCTGGTAGTTAAAAAACATTCAGTAGAAAAGAATACATAAGATCACTGGTTAGGGGTTTGAGTTCTAGGATTGGTTACCGAATGAATGAGGGTATGAATGTGGAGATGTTTTACCTTATATGAGTTTATATATAGTACACTTACTCATTGTCATGTTCCTCCTTTTTAGTAGGATACAAGTCTTTAATATTATCTAAAATGGTCATGTATTCATTTCCTTCACGCATTAAAAAGATAGATTGGTAGTTAAAATAATCATATTTTTATTTTTCCACTTTCTCCATGTTGAAAAAAACATGTTCAGAACTATGATGGAATATGGGTCTCCCTTTATTCACATCAATTAGTTCATTTTTAGTGGCATGTAATTGTTGATTGAGGATGATTGAAACATTTACTTCCTCTTCCATGTCAAAAACAAGGTTATCTACTGGAAAAAAGAAATTGTATGACATCAACTAAGATATCCTCAAGAATTCCTCAAGGATAATTTACTTATTGATCAGCTAATTATAGTTCCACTCTTCCTTGGTTTAGTTACTTGATTCCATGTTTGTGGAATACACTCATAGACCTGAGGTTATCTCTATCTCCTAAATCGTAAAAGGCTCTTCCAAAGATACATTCTCATATCATGCATTATATTGAGAAACATCTTGGGACACATAATTTGTGATAAATATTATGTATAAAAACAATATAGAATTATTCATATAGTGTGATGACCCATAGGTCTTCCATTTTTCTTTTATTGTTTAAAATTTCGATGATAAATTTATCAGAGAGAATCATTTGGGTGATTTACTCAGTGAATGGAATGTTGATGTGTAATGTTTTGAAAATCACCAAAAATTTACAATATTCAACTTATATCTTTATTTTCCTCATTAATTCAATTGAAGGGAGAGGTGGTTTATAAACTTCTGGCATAATGTAGGTGTCTTAATTGCATATATATTTTGTCAGGGATTTTGTAGAAGGTGGTACATCTTACGATATCTCTCGAGAAGTTTTATTTTATTTTTCATCATCATATTCTTCTATGACTGTAATATACTTGTTGGGTTCCTCATCATATTTTTCTTATCAACTGTGGGGTTGCTGAAAGTGTTGCACTTTCCCTACCTTAAAGACCACTACATTTTCATCATCCCTTGAGAATGTATCCTTTTTTTACCAAGGAGAGTACATGGTAATCATTCTTACACGTTCTCTGATATCTAACCCTTTGGATACTATAGATTATTAATATCTGCCCTTTGATTCTTCATTTTTGTATCATAGATGGTCATTCACTAATATTACTTTTAAAAAAAGGCTAAGAGTATATTTTGATAATTTTATTGAAGAGGAATGAACAGTTTTGGAGGTAAGAGGAGGGTTGGTTGAAAATAGTATTGTGGTATATGAGGAAAGGGTTTTTGTGTTAATTAATGAAGTGATATATGAACATGATCCACTATAAGATATATTGATTTTATTGGGTTCTGGAATGATGTATGATCACTTCTTTATTGGTAGTACACTTGATTTTTTTTGAAGCTGCTGAACTGGCCTGCATTGATAATATTGTTGTAGTTTCTAAATTTTGTGATTATACTGATTATAATTAATGTAATTAAAATCATGGATTTATTATTCCTCAAAACCATCTATAAAGACAGAATATAGGTCCATTCCACTACACGATTGGATGGATTGGATCTCCATTATAGGATATGGAGGGGGGAGTTTTTTCCACATAGAACATAATAATTATAGCTTCAGGGTTAAGGCCTCTACATGTATAGCTAGTTGAGTAATTTATTCAACCCAGTGTATCCCATGATGGGGAGGTCCATGATCACTCTTTTGTATATATTCATTATCATAGACTTATTCCAAAATATCCTGACCAATCTGAAGCGTTTTGAACATTATCTTTCCATCAGCAGCCATATCAACAACTGTGAGAGTAAATTTTTGGAGAACTTGATTTAATGTTTGGAGTTCTATCCACATATCTATCCCTGGATGTGGTCACTTCTAGGTGTGTTCCGTGAAGCATTCACATGCTTCCCATGCTAACTCTCCCTTAGTATGAGAGATATTATGGATTTTATTATGTACCTTCCATGTCCTTATAGGTAGAAAATAATTCTTTAAGAATTTATTAGCTAAATATTCCAATGTAACGATGGAATAAAGAGGTTGTTATTTAAGAAAACATTTGGCTCAATATCACATGGATATGGGAATGAATCTTAGTAATTTAGAATCATACGTTACTATTTCATTGAAAAAGGTATCGTAGTCTTCCAGGAAGCTGGGGATATGATCATTGGGATCTTCCCCTTGAATACCACTAAACCAAACAATATTATAGATCATTTAAATGATTCCATTATTAATCTTTAATGCGTGGGACTGAATAGGAGGGCATACAATACTGGGCATAGCAACATCGATTAACATCGAGCCGTAGTCCATAATAGAGTGTTCTTATCACACTAGTTTCCTTATATGTATTGTTGGTGGAATGATTTTCATGTTGTTTTATTGATGATTTATTGATATCTATTGTCGACCATTTTTTGAATATGGGGTGAAGAAATGTACCATTAAATTTCTTGTTTAAAGTTAAATACTTATTGTGCAACTAGGATATTGGTGAAAGTCTTAGGCCCCTAATTCATGCATTAGGCTGAGAAGAGAAGCATGTCGTGTTTGAAAAAATAGAAAGAAGAAAGAGTGAAAAGTGAATGGTTAGGGGTGAGTTAATCATAAGTTCCAGCAATAGGTTTTAATGACATAGAAAAATTTCCAACTCCTCAATAATTGAAAAAAATTTGATGTGCTCGAATAAGAAATTTAATTTCCATGGACTCTAGTGAAATTAGATTATTATTCCCAAATTGGACTTTCTAATAGTGTTTAGTATAATTATAGTGCAAGGTTGGTCCCATGAGGATTGAACTGGATGACATGAACTATGAATTTGAACCATATGTGTAGGATTCATTATAAATTAGTTGCGTTTTGGAGTAAAATAATGATAAGGGATTTGAGATTAATATCATGGAGAGGAAAGGTTTAGGGTATTTTCGATGTTTAGGTGAAGGGATAATCTTAATCTTGAATTGGTATTTTCTTAAGGTTTCGGCTAAAAATAAATCAAAGGTCACTAGTTGACTATAACCAAACCAAATAGATCTATCTAAGAGGAAAATATTACATGGTCATGAAATAGATACAACCAATATAATTTAATCCACAATTTTATGTCAAAAAGCATCATAGGATATAGCTCATAGCCTATTCCACTCCATTCAGGTTAGATTCATTCATTAAAACACCCCAAGCTGAGGGTTTCATAAAATAATTGGAAAAATAATTTCTGTTTTACTTTCTTATTATCTTTAGGGTTACAAAGTTGAGAATTAAATATATATTATGTTCACACTTCTCTACTATCAACCCCAACCCAAATCTGTTCATCCACTCATGGTAGAATCTTTCATAAAATGGAAAATAATTAAAAACAAGTTTATATCACCAAGGAAAATTTCCACCAAGTAGTTATGAATCTCATATTCATGAATAAAATGCTTATAAATAAATTAAATCACAACCTCAATAAAAAAATTACAAGAAATAGAGAATAAGAAATACCATAGGAAGAATTAATTTTTGAATAGTGATTAAAATAAAGAACATGTGAAAAGTGGAATTGGAAATGAAAAAGAATAGAAACACTTTCATGTTAATCCATAGTTTTTTATAGATGTAAAAAAGGGAATGCTAATTGATACAAGTTGATATGAGAGGTAAGGGAGAATGGTAAATAATTGAATAACAAGTGAAATAACAATAAAATCAAAGTATTTTTTGTATTCTTTTTCTATTGTATGTGGATGAGGTGTAAATAATCAGTGTTTTACACGATGTATAAACATATCATGTCATGTAGTTCCAATTTAATAAATTCTCAGAGAATATTGAATCTGTCACCAACCTCAATCAGATCGCATCCCGAATATTCTAGATTTGTAAGTTTCACTCTTCTTATGATGTATAACTAGTATTCCCAATGTGTTTATTTCTTATACTAGATCATTAAAGTGGGACATGAATTTTTAATGTTACACAATATGTATTAAAGAGTCACATTGTGTAATAATATCATGGCATATTATTCATTTACTACATTATTCAAGATATGTAACATGTTTTAAATGGTTCTTCCACATCATGCATGTGGATTTCACAACATTTAATAATTTTTTTCAAGTTTCCTCTGTTTTTTCCTTTTACGTCTTGAAATCCCATTTTTAATAATAAATAACCCCTGCCTCATCAATTATTGAGTAAAATATGAAACTTATTTAATTAATCGATTAAAAAGTCTATATAAAATTTCATATTATCAATATTATCTCACAAATCAAATGGTATGCCAAGAAAACGAATCATTTTAGGATATTTAATTTTGAAAATTAAATGTAAAATTAGATATAAAAATAAAAAATAGGTTTTAGAAATCACATTTGACAATATCATAAAAGAATTTGTTTTTTGTTTTTTATGTCATTTTTATAGTGGTGAAGTGGAATTCATTATAAACAATTATATTAAATAGAAACTTCAATAATATAGGAATTAATGTGATACAATGTTTTATCTTGGTGATCGGTAGAGTGAAATAAAAACCTTCAATTATAAAGTGATAGAAAAACCAATTTTTATACCATTATTAGAAACAATCTTTGTAATAAAATTTGAAAAATTATTTTAAATGGATGTAATGATAAGTATGAATTGAATAAGAAATAATAAATTCATTTTATTCTAAATTTTAATAGAAAACACTTGTGAGAGGAGGAAATCATGGCCATGGATGATAAACTATTAATCAAGTTGATAGGTATTATTCGTAACATTGTTCAATTTTCAAGAAGGAAGATGATCCATCAATAAGGTTGATTTTGAATGAAAATTAATTTCCCAAGTGTTAAATTAGGAATTACATATAAAATTAATGATATGGTTTAAAGGTAAATATAATAACTTAATAATATGAGCTGGGTTATAAAAAGTCCAATATATTATTTAGAATATATAAATAAAATTCTCGAGAAAAGAGGATAATGAATGGAAGAAAATATTCCCAGATAAATCATAATTTTATATATTACAAAAAATGGGAAGTATTCACACTATAAAAATAATAATATATTTCTTATACTATCGAAATATACATTTGTGAAGTTGGATTGAGATTTAAACTATTATAGATTTTTATATTTTTTATTCAGAAAACAGTGAGAGAAGAAAATTTCTATAGAAAATTGAATGCCATAAAATTTAAGATAATATTGATTTAATTGATATTAATATGTATTAGATATATTATACAAAGATAAACCATTGTGTATAATATTGAAATTTTCACCATATTGGTAAAAATTATGACATGAAACAAAGAAAAGTAATATAATATTATGGGAAAGAAATATTTGATATTTTTTTAGTATAAAATAATTGTACCACTCTATAAAATAATATATAAATAAAATTAAACATGTTCATTAGGTACATAAAATTAAACATTTTACAATTGAGTTCAATATGAATTTTTTTAACGTAGTGGAAGAAAATTGAGTAAGCAAAAACCCTTAACTTGTTCTAAATTCATTCATTATATTGGCATAGCATCCAAAACAATAAAATTATTACTATTATATACCATATAATAAGCCTTATTCTTATATATTTATTTTAATACCAAATTTTAATAATCATATTACATTTATTTATTATGTAGTTGATTTATTATGTTTACCTTATAATTGAATTGGTGTTTTCTTATTTTAGTAATTTTTGTGATCGAATATGAAATTTTCATAAAAATGTAAATACATTATATAATAGTTAGTGAAAAAAGAACCATTAATTTCTTCTTACCTTATAATAATATTTTTATATAAGTTCTCATAGTCATACACAAAAGACTTTTATAGAACTATGCATGTTTGTTGTTAAACTGGCCTAGACATGAACATGTTACATCTTGATGGGGTTGTATTGTCGAAGAAGTGTATAATATATATTTAATAGATTTATAATGATATTTTTTACAATGTTTTTGGGTTAATTATATTATATTGTTTTTCTTATAATGACATTTAACCATGATGAAAACTAGAAACATTACTTCATAGAAGCGATAGTTTGGACAACACATTCTTAACATTTCCATTATAAAATGAGTGGGGGGGGGGGTTTAAGTATATGATAATTTTATATTTCAAAATTAAATTTATTTTATAGATATAACAATGTTCAATATTCCCATAATTAAAACCATCCATGAGTGGTGCCTATGGAAAATAAAGGATTTCACTTTATGGTAGTGGTAGTTCATGTACACACATAAATGAGTGTTTTTATTTTCCTTATAATATGTAGAGGAATAAAGAAAGGTTATTTCATTAATATAATAATATCCCATAATTATAATGATTGTTATTTCATTATATTATTATAGATATATGTATTTTGGGAAATGATCATTACGAAGAAAATATTAAATAATAGGTAGTACTTATTTTCAAGACACGATCTCCTCTTATATATATCCTTATAAATTAACGAATTGTGATAAATTATATATAATAGTGGATTAAGTATGAGAAAACGAATTCTAATTGTTTTTTTTCTATTTCATGATAAATTTGAATAGCAAGAGTAGTATTTAAATGGTAGAAGTGATCCTCTTTTATATGTGAATAATAGAGCACTTTCCTGAATTCCCATAAAATTTCATGGATAAAATGACACTATTAAATGATAAATGAAACCAAAATTTACAAATAATGTATTTTTTTGGTGATTTATAGTTGATATTTCCTCAACCACGATTTCCCAAAACAATTTTTAAACATTTTTTATTCAAAAATAGATTTTTACATTTTACTATTTTGTTTTTTCACCTTGGTAACTAGTGTTTACCCAGTTAATTTATATTTATTAATTTATTTTATATAAGAATTATTAAAAAATATATTTAATTTTTGAACCTAAATTCAATCCCCATTAATTATAATTCAATGTCTAAATATAAATTAAAATTATTGTTGAAAATTTATTTTTCTATAATTATGTATACCCAATATATTTATTATTAATCACTAAATAATTGATTGTTAATGAATTTATATATCAGCTATGAAATTATAATATAATTATTATTTATAATTGATTAATTAATTAATATATATAAATTATGTAATGATAATAATAAAATTCATTGAGGATTTTTTTACCATTATTTTATTAATTATATTTAATCCTATTAATCTAATTATTATTCCTAAAAATAAAATTAACAATATTACTAAATATTGATGTAGATATTAAAAATATGAAATCCTTTTTTTGAGATTACATTCTTATAAACCAGAAAATTTAATTTTTAATATAGGCGTATAAGAAGAATTTTTTTAAGTGGACCACTACATATGTTACCAAATCAATAAATATGAATTTTCATAATTCAAAATAGTATTTTTAAATGGTTTGTTTTACACTGTATATAATTTTATTTAAATTATTTTATTTCTATATTTAATTTTTTGAAGGTGATATTATTTTCAAAATCGATATTTTTAGTATTGAAAAATGAAATTAATTAGTTATGAAAAATAATAAAAATTAATTTTATGATTATTATATTATATGGAATGATTTTTTTATTAATTTAATAAAATATAAATCCATAAATTTATAATTTTTTATTTTAAATTATATTTTTAAATAAATAAATAAATCAACTTATATATAAAACAATTTTTTTAGAATTTTTTGGTTCCAAATCTAACATCATAATAATAACTAATAAAATATGTGTATATATATATGATTAATAAAATTTTTCATTATATGACTGTCATATTTTAGGGCACTTTAAAAAAAAATTATCACATGAAAATATATTTTTGAGAAACATTATTTTTATATTGAATATGCACTGAACATAAATATAATAATAAATAACTATTTTCATCTTTAGTATTTAAATTTATTTATATATGGATGCTAAAATATTTCATTTGTTTTATCAAATATTTATTTTAGTAATAACAATATATCTCATATAAATAGAAGATTTTAATTAGATACTATATTTTGGTTTTGTCATTATTATCTATAAAAAATATTACTTGAACTCATTACCAATAATACCTCAATCGTTTTTTAAAATATTAAACAAGTATATCAAAAAAAATTACAAATTAACCATATTTTCATTGAATATATTTGTATGGACCTTAATTGTAATTGTCAAATTTTATTTTCCATGGAACATACTTTTTATTCTTAAATATTGTATAACTTTAATTTAATATTAAATTAATTTCAAAATAAAAAAACAATAGAATATATAGGTTTTTTATATTCTAAAAAAATGACATAAAAAATTAGTACATATAATATATACACCATTTTTCATTTTTTTCATCACCAATCTAAAACCACTTCAATATAAAATTTTTAAAACATTTCTCCATAACCTGGGGAAGCAAAACATATTAATGGGTGATCTTTACTATAAAATATGGTGAACCTAATAAATATCAAAAAGTGATCATATAATAAGAATATTGGTGTTATACCATGAGATAAACTATGGAAACTTATTCCCAATAATTCATAAATCCTGCTTATTAAACTTCGAATAATATTTTATCTATAGATAGACATAACACGTGTGAGTTCAGAATCATCAATAATCAATAATTATCCATGAAAACATATCATAATAAGAATAAATTATTTTTTTTAATATAGATATGCCTAGAAAACCATTTCATTATCCAAGGTTCACTTCCACCACTATAAAAGTGGATTGGTTTCACTACTCATACCATAATTTCATTAGTCAAGGTTCTCTCATAATACCATCTTATTAGCTTATTTCAATTAGTGAGCTGGTTACACTCCCTATTCGAGTCCTAATTATATCATGATATATAAATCTCTATCCGATCATTTAGAGGGATACATAGTTCGAGGCTTACCCATAACCCAATATATAATATACATATATGTTCCATAATATAGTAAAACATCTATCATATCATCCTATCAAAACTCTGGGAAAGGATATAGGTTTATTACAAATTTCACCTTCATAATCCTAAACCATCTAGATAAAGAATAAGGATGGTAACATTGTTTCATATCAAACATAAATCATAATAAATATCAATGGATGTTTTCATATATGAAAAAATAGATTTAATAGATCATTATGTAAATTCTTGAGGAAAATTACCCCTTACATTTTGAAATAATCTATTAAATATCATAACATTTACAAAATATGAAGGGATATTTTTTTAATGGAAATGAGGATAATTATAAATTAATATAAAAATAAAATATTTTTCATGGTTGTGGGGAAACTTGAACATGAATTGTATGTTAAACCAATAACACCATTCACATTTTCTGCAAAACCTCAAAAGTACATCGTTTTGGAAAATAACAAGAATTTTCCATAAAACCATTTTTATAGAGAGTAAATCATGGTAAAAATTTCATTTATTAATGTTTTTTATATTTTTAAAAACATCATAAAAATATATATTTTTCAGAAAAATGTTCATGAAAGAAAATATTCTTGATTGAATGGAGAAATGAAGTTATATTTATATAAAAAGCCACCAGAAAATTTGAGTACTTTAAGAGGATAAAATGAAAGGGAAACATATAATATTAAAAATTAATAATCTAAGAATATATGAAATAAAAATTTAAATCTACTCATCATATAATTTCATTATCATAAAATTTATGCATAATGAAATCTTGTAAAAATTGAATTTAACATTAAACCCTTACCATTATTGTAAAATTTTAATCATATCCCCCTATGAAATAAATAATCAAAAATTTGAATTTAAATACCAGGAAAAAATTATATTCATGATATATCGTATAAATGTTTTAGTTAATAATCCTCATAAAATAAGATCTATATATAACCTCTAACATGTCCCATGAAACAAAATATATATGAAGATCCCATATGATTTTTTCAATTTTCAAAATGAATGTCATTTAATGATTTAAAATAAAATGGATCTATAAATTATATTAATTAAATATTCAATTATTCTGAAATAAATTATCATTAATTAAATACACCATAAAAATAAGAAACCTTTTCATAACATTAAAACATTTCAGAGTGAAGAGAAATCATAAAAACCCTTATAACTTTTCTGTCTTTTCAATTTAAGTTCATGTAAGGAACAAAAAATAAATGGAACATAAAAACAAAATAAAATGATAAAATTTTAATTTTTTTTTAATTTTTTCATAATCTCAACACATAATAGAAATAACGGTGTGCAATTTCAAACATGTCTCATGAATTTGAAAATGAAATAAAGAAACCATTACCTCAAGTTTATTATTCATTGTATATAACCTGCTCTATTTTATAAAAAAATTAAATTATTATAATAATTACTATAACCTCTTTACAACATGTAATATTATATAAATTATCCATTTATATAATTTCAACACTCATTTATTAGAATTATCTCTAAAGTAACAATTTCAAGTATTAACTACTTTATTTTTCATGTTTGTTTTAGTATGGTAGTTATAGTCCTTTCCCTTTGATAATTGTTTCCCCATATCGATTTTCATAATCATGATATATATACATATTTCATATATTCTTGACATACATAGTTATTATTCTTCATATTAGTTGGTGATGATAAATTAATTACATCACTTCATTGAGATGGTAATTTGTATATACACATGAGTGATGTTTCAAATTTTATGTGGATGGAATGAAATAATGGTAAATAGTTATTTACATATTACAAATAATCATTATATCCTAAATATCATATATTTTCATTAAATTTATTCTTTTTTACAATGCAACTAAACTAAAATGTTAAAAATATCATCACTTTTGGGAGGTGGTCATCCACACATGCACACAATCCACACAATTTGTCAATAAGTTATAAGGTAAGAAGATATATAAAATATTATAATTTTAGAACAATAATTATGTTATAAATATCATATAAAAATTTTAAATTGGTCATTATAACCAATCATGAAATATGGTGATGGAAAATGAATCGTATCGTAATGTGGAGGTGATACTCCACAAGTACATAAGAGTGATAATTTTTTTCACATTTAATGGAGATGGGATGGAAAATGATAATGAAATAATAAAAAACCTCTAAATAAATTTATAATACTAAATTAATCATTTTAGTAATAGTAAAATATGTCTATATAAGGTATAATATTTTTTTGAAAGAGCTCAGTTATGATTTGTCCCTCTTCTATGAGAGACCTTGTTTGGCTTAAAATTAAATCCTTAGTGGATTGGTATTAATAGAATATTAGAATATCTAGGATTATTGTATGGATCTTATAATGGATATGTTTCTAGTATTTTATAAACTATATATCTCAAATGGTTTCAATAAAGGAGGAGGAGAGGCCCACATTACTAAGTGAAGGGACAAACCCAAATGGAATTTATTAAAATATTTCAATTATATAATGTCACGTTAACTGGAACATTTTTTCAATTAGACATGAATTTAAAGATAGTATAATATATGCTTAATATATAATCAAAATATTATAACAAAAAAAGAGTGGGTGTCTCAAAAACTTGCCTGGATACCCAGGTACCATGATACCCAAACTATAATTGATATGGATGGAAGGGCATTCTCGATCCCCTTTGGCTGCAGACTAGAAACCTGAATATTTATATAACAAATATGAAATAAATTTTCCACACTAATAATGGATGATAAATGATTCATGTATGAATTCATTCCAACGGAAAGGGATAGAGTAGAAGAAACAATAGGTATAAAAATCCCAAAATTTTACATCATTAATATAATCAATATCTAACTAGATGAAAAATCATACATCACCTTAAAAAATTTGATAACATCTCCACTAGTTACATCCATGAATAAATCGTGGTCTAAATTATCATGAACATCCACCACCTCCAATTGGCGCATTCCATTTCCTCAAACCTGGTATAAGAAAATATATAATCCCCTAAAGTAAAATGTATAGTGTGACCTTAAGTGATCCAAAATCAATGGTAAAAATAAACCCGTAAGGATATAAATTAAAATCGAACAATGGCCTCAAATTTCATTTTCTTAATTTAATCCATAACATGATTTCATTTAAAATGAGGGAAGATATATCAAAACAACATAAAATAGTCTAAAAGGAATTTCTTATATTAAAAAGTTTATATAAATAAATTTCCATGAATGAAACTATTTTAAAATAAATGTAATGTATATAGAATCAAGATAGATTGAATGAAAGATACGATGAAACTTCTTAAGAGGGGATCCACATACCCAGTGGGGGATCACATCTTCATTCAATGGTATGATTATATAAAGGAGGAGGTGAGTGGATACAAAATCACTTCTTGAGAGCCTCCAAGGAAGAATAAATCATATCTGGTTTGAATGTCGTTTTTTCGAAACCTAAACTGGGGGGTTCAGGAATTTAAATCTATTTTTGGGAATAATTGAATCTCATGTGAAAGGTTAACTAGAGGGGGAAGAAAGGTTAGGTGAAACTGTATGTCATTGTTTCACCCCTATTGTTTATGGAGATAAATATCCCCTAGTTGGAAAACAATTTGAGAAACCATGCCCCAAACATGAATTCCCCACTATCTAGGGATGCATGGTTTTCACTAGGGGTGCATGGTTTAGGAAAACTATATGACAACAATTAACAACCCAAAAGCCTCAATAAATTATCAAAATAACTTACAATGACAAAAAATAAGACCCAACATAATGTTGTTCAAATCAAGGATCAAGTAATAATTGACAAAATGTTATGTTATATTACAAACTCCCCACAATAAATACATTTTGTCCCCATATAGACTCTAAAGAAGATTCCATATGAAAGAGATGAGGACACATATTTCTTAGTAGTTCCACGCACCCCATCATCTCTTGAGAATCCGAAAAAAACGTCGATATCACAAAGACGAAATTTATCTTCCACCCACAATGAATATTTGTCTCCAAATAAACTATCCAGATGGGATTATTAGTCATGAATAAATTAGGATCAACATTAGTATCATCCTAGATCAGGACATGATATGGTTCATAAAGATACTTCTGAATATTTGATGAATGGGGCACATTATATATTAATTTCAACTATGGTAGAAGTTCTAAATTATAATACACTTCCCCACATACCCAAAAATGTAAAAAGGTTCCAAATTTAAGAAAAGACAACCATTTACTCCCAATCCATCAATGAACAAAATGAGGTGAAACTCTTCTAAATAACCACCCACTAACCAAAAACTCTAATATTCACCAACAAAGATTAGTATAAGATTTAAACTATCTCTATTCCAGAATATTTCTATAATTAATCAATCTAATCTCATTTCTTAATATATTTTAATGAACTTAGTCAAACCAAATAACATTAACCAATATATGTAAAACACAATAGAGATTTGTAAATATGGACATACAAGGCCTCAAGAGGCGCTATCTGAACATTAGAAAATTAAATGTTATTTTAAGAAAACTCATCGAATCTTTAATGGATGTTCCAAGATCCAAAAAGATAATGATATTAGGGTTGAATTATTTCCTAGATAATATTTATATTCATCTTGGTTTGGACATCCACATGTGGATAGTATTCTATACACAAGGTAACATGAGATCCTAGTGCCTCTTTGAGGCCCTTCCAAAAAATAGAAGAAAAACAAAGATCTCTATCATTTAAAACAGTATATGTAACTCACTAATAAAAAAAATCTTTTATATAGTGATTCCCAAAACCCTTAAATTTGGTTGTATATTAAATGTCTGTAAATTAATCCAATTTAGCCATTCAAACAATGGAAACTCATATCAAATTCTATCCTCGAGGGATATGAAACAACCAAATCCAAAGTCCATTTATATTTCATCCAACTTTTATGTCATAATTGGATGTTTCTAATGTAATTATAATGGTCTCTAGTGCTCATACTGGACCTATCCATAGGTATGACAATGAGAAACATAGTTATTGATGTAACATTTCATGCATTTCCACAAAAATCATCAATACATATCATTGAAAAAATGTGTGGTTCTAGGTTTCACTCCCAACTAAGAAATACATAAATCCTCTTTTATAGACTTTCTAACAGAAAAATTCAAAACCAAAAAATTCTAAAAAATAAAGACACACTTAGAAGCATTCAATCATTCACTATTTGTCACCCCACTATAAAGAGTGTCCCTAATGCAAGAAAATACTTCTTTAATATTCTTCTCCTGAAGAATATTCTTGAGAAGTGATGAGGATAATTAAATAGTTGATAATTAAACCTCAACTTATTCCTACCAGAATCCTAAATATAATTGTGAAAAATAACCATCATGTTCTAGTGTTTCGTTGATTATTTCATGGAATGGGTTAGATGTTTCCTAATCAAATCATCAGTAATGAAATTATCCTTCCCCATGGTGTAGGAAATTAGAAAATGAAAATAATATAATAAATACACCAAAAACCTATAGAGAATGATAAAATATTATTGAGATAAGATATAACTTAATATTTGTTGGTTAGAAAATAAGATAAACATTTATCCGTAAAGGTAATTCTTCCAAACCCTAAGTACATGAATCATATCTGTGAGTTCATGGTAATGAGTTAGATAATTCTTATCATGTGGAATAACATGTTGAGATCCATAATCTACCACATGGTCAACTAATATAATAATTATGCACAAAACCATACTCGATGTGTCAAAAAATACTATGTGGCCCATCCTAGACTCTATGAGAGTCTACACCAGTGCATAATTGAAAAGAAATTTTAGATTAAAAATTAATTTTTAGATTTATCTTAAAAAACAAACATCACCCATTTTAGGAGAGAAGTATATGTATAGAATCCAAATTCAATAAATCCATTAAAAACCAGTGATAGTACACCTATAAACCCATGAATAATTGTAACATAAAAACTTAATGTGTTTTATCCCATGTCATAACAACTTTCAACATTTCAGGATAAAATAAAATTCCATGTTTAAAATCCATGTGTCCAAAGAACATCAATTCCAAATTATAAGAAATATAAATTTGATAGCTTAGAATAATGCAATTGATTTCGCAACATTCCCATAACATCCCTCAGATGACACACACGATCCTCTCTGGACTGAGAATAATCTATGATGTCATCCTCAAATACCACTATCAATATATCCGGATACTCTTGGAAGATTTTAATTTCATGGATTCAGGAACTCCCTCACACAGTCAAAAAGGGTTGGTTATGAGACCTTAAGTGGGCCTCCCCATCCACCAGAGGCTTCTTACTTGCAGCTGGTGTGTGAAATGTATAGTGGGGATACTACCCCCCTGGAATGAAGTTCCATAGTAGACATAACAATTCATAATAGAATGTAAATAATCATAGTAAATACATAGAAGAAGACAATAATAAAATCCAACTAAATTATCTAATAAACTAAATAATAATAATTTAATGACCTGAAATAATTTAACTAAATTTCATGCTAGAAAATTACAAGAATATACTATTAGATTTAAGTAAATGACTCAAATTCATAGGTACTGAAACCCAAGTTGGTCCCATATTTGAACCCCAACCCATCCCTAAACATGTAATCAACAACATGGTCCTTTCCCCGTGTCTAAACCTGCATCTATGAAATCCTCTTAGGTACCAAATGGTAGACAAGATAGGTTGTGAGTATACCAATGTAGGATTACACCATGATATCTAATAAAACTAGTCTAATAAAAATATTATGCAATAAAAGTATATCCTAGTGTATTAACTAATTTAGAATTTAATAAAATTCAACAAAAAACTACTTTAGGTCCATGTTGGAATATCTCTAAGTATGTTCTACAACCATTCCAACCACATCCATAAAAAAATGTTAAATAACCTACTTCTACTCCATGCGTTAATATCATTGATCATGTATTATGACCATGCCAACCACAACCATATATCCAATATAAAATAAAATACTTCATTTTCATGATATAATATGATTTATCATGTCTTATGACCATGCGCACCACAAACAATAACCACGGTATAGTAAAAAAGATGAGTCTATGTCAAAGGCCTATAATAATTACAACAATCTAGTCCAAATACAAATAAGAATTACTACATGAGATAGGGAATATACCACTATATATAAGCATTACAACATGATACTAAGTTGATCCCACTCAATATCAGCATTACATTATATAAGTGTGAAAGGGTTAGGGCTGAGCTTGATATATAAGAATTATAGAATTGAACACAATCCCTATCATAAAACATGGATGTTAAAATATCACATCACAATTATCAACTGTTAATTATGAAACTTTCCATTCTTATTAAATATCATACTTAAAATTTAATTCACAATGGATTTAAAATTTTATAAAAAACAATAAGAAACAATTTAGGGATTTTATAACAAGAAATAACCCTAGGTGACATGTCCCTCGAAACATACTTTAATTATTTTTCAAATTTAGTTATAATAATGGCCTGCTCACCACATTGGCATCCTTATGTTAGTTAAAATATTATTTGAAACTATAGTACTTTAAAGAATAATTCATTTTTTTATTTAATTAAATTGGTTTCATGAAAAATTAGTGCAATTAGAATATTTCATAAACATGGAAATTATCAAACCATAGGGTTATGATTTTGACCCACTATACTTAACCTAAAATCCAACAATGCTACCAATAGCCTTAAACTATTAGGATGAAGGTGAATATGAGTTCATTGTGGTTCCTAGATCAAAACGTACCATGTTAAAATAATAAAATATAATCATTTAGGGGATTTCACCATAATATTTTAGGAAGAAGTAAGAAAAGGAAAAAACCTAACGAAAAGACATAATAGGGATATTCCCCCCAAATCTGACATATAAAAGGAAATTTAGCACCCCAAAATCACCAAGAGAAATCCATATGGTCTAGAAGATATGAGTTACAGTAAATTAGACTTAAAATAACATAAACACCTTGTTTAAATATATAGTTATAACATTTATAGATCTTATAATGGGATTACACTCCATGTAAATGTTTTTAATGGAATACATCAGATAAGCTGTTTTCTATGTTTTACATTATTTATACTATGAAAAAATTACCTGATGTTTAATCCATTTAAATATCATATAAATGTTATACATTTAAATTTTTAGACCATTTCCTTTTAAAAAATCTGAACCTATTTTAAAGTTTCTCAACACTCTAAGAACCCATTAAACACTTATCCCAGTTATACACAGACTGCAATAATTCCAAAAAGCATACATCCTTGAATATTCAGTCATTTACTCTAATAAATATCTCCTAATAGATAATATTTAGTCCTTCTCAAGTATCCTTACAACCCAATAATATTTTTATTCAAATGATATGCATTCACGATAAAAACCCAATTTGAAGGAAATATTAATGAAAAAAATAGAGAGAGTCATAACTAAAAAATGATAGGATCTTACCACCACCCCACCTTATAATATCTCATCCCTGAGATTCTTTATTCCTAACTATGAGGTATGAGAAAACAAGTTGACCACTATGTTTTCACATCAGGATACCACTCCCAGGTCTCCTCTAGAAGTCATCAATGCATCCAATGTACCCAAACCATCTATATAGAACTACCCGAAAAATATTTATCACAATGATCGAAAACCAATATCAAATTCACCTCAATGTATGCATCCAAAAAAATCTCAACACCTACTACATCTATCTCATGGGAAGTATCTATATAATATTTTAGCAGCTACGACACATGTAACATTATGTGCATACCACTGTAGCACTATATAAGGGATAAATGGTATGCCACTAGGACAACTATTGTTACTATTTAAAATATACATACAACCTAGGTTATAGAATTACCTATTTCATGATGTGGTGATACACTAACCTAGGTGACATTTGAGGGAAACCATTTTTACCAACCTCAAATTATAAAGGTCATATTTGATGGTCAACATATAATTTATACCTGCTCCACCAAGTAACCAACCACTATCCGATCAACAGAACCTATTCAGATGTCTCCTATGTGAATCGATGCCCATTAAGTTCTGACTCAGCTACCTCCATCCAACAAAGAGGAGAATGTCATGAAATTATATAAAATACTAAAAATTATCCATTTGGATATATCCCTATAGGCTATTATTATATAAACACTAAATTTGTTTCATATTTTTTGGCAATGATCCAAAAAAATACAAAACATCAGATAATAACATATCCTCCAGAACATGAATAGACCACTTAGATTGACTATTAGTCTATAAGTGATAGGTTGTACATCAATTAATGTTTTATCCAAGGGATTTCTGATGTCACCACTTGAAACACAATGTGAAATGCGGTTCTATGTATAAATCAATACCCCTTGGAACAACATGCAACTAAGAAACCATGGGCATATACATTTTCCCAATATCATCAACTGTGATGGATTCCCTAATAGGTAATAATTTGGAAAAATTTGTAAGTTGATCCATAACAACCCATATAGATTAATTACTATGGGCTATTCTAGGTAGTCCAGTCACAAAATCCATTGTGACATCATCTCATTTTCACTCAGGAATGGGTAAAGACTACATAATCTATACTGACCTCTAGTTCATGGACTCCACCTTATAACATGTGAATCATATACCCATAAATATTTCAACATTCCTCTTTATTCCTAAATACCAGTGTGGTCAACAGATAACACAAAACACATTTGTTAAACATTGATGAACCACCCATCTAGATGCATGAAACACTGTCATTATCTCCTCATGAAACCCCCATAGGAACTCATACTCAGCCACTAAAAAATTAGAATTTCCATTATTGAGAGACCATCCTAATGGTGTCTCCCCACCAAATAAATTTTCTCTAATAACTAATCACTCTAGATCAGACAACTTCTTAGTATTAATATGGTCAAAAAATAATTGGAATAATAGAGGTTGACGTTTGAGCTACTCACCCCTAAGATTCATGAACATCTAGATGCATATCTATAAATGGTGCCATTACCCGCCACTCATCACAAGACTCTGGTACAACCTATGTATGTTTAATTTATCTCAAAAGTGTCATCAATGAAATTTCAGTTACTTTTTCTATATTCCTATTTACATTTGAAAGACTAAAGATACTCGACCTACCTCTTATACTGAAGGATTGGGTCCCATTGATAAAATATGTACTTGAGGATCATGTGATACATGTAATCCAAAAACTACTCAGACATTTGATAGTGTTTCAAAAATATCAAGGAATGTTCCAAAACCACTAACTCTAGACCATGAGTAGGGTAACTCCTCTCATGTGTTCTGAGCATCCTGAATCCATAATCAACCACATGATCCTACAATATCAGACCTACACCAAGTATAACTATGAAAACATCATAGTACATAAAATAAGATTTACTCAGTATAGTTAAAGTGAGGATATGTGCTGAGGTCTTCCTTCCTTACAGCTTCCCAAAATATCTCTTTTAAGAATCTGAAAAAATAAAAATCACCCCTTTCTTGTTTATAGCAAACAACGGTTCTCCGAAATTAGAGAAATCTTGGATAAAACTCCTATAATAACCTGCTAAACCCAGAAAGCTATAAAATTTGAAGACTTTTTGGGTTTACCAAATATATCATAGTGGTTACATTCTATGGTTCCATTTTCATTCCTGCCTCTGAGATGACATGGTCCAAGAAGTGCACATCATTAATATAGAAATTCCATTATGTTATATTAGAGTTAAAATGATTGTATGTCAATCTAATCAAGACGATTTCAATATTTTTGGAATTATATTCCACTAATTGGAAGTACACTAAATTAGCATGAACCAAGACCACAAGAAAATGATCTAAAAAAGGATTGGAGATCTTATTCATTTTGGATGTTAGCACTGTAGGCACATTAGTCAACCCAAATGGAATCACTATAAATTCAAACAATCCATACATGCTCCTAAAACTAGTCCATGTTATGTCCAAAAGTCTCAATCTTAAATGATGAAATCATAATATCAATTAAATCATTTATAAGTTCTTATAACCTCTCAACTATTCAAAATGATTACCAATGTTTGGAAGAGGATACCAGTTCTTGACTATCATCTAGTTCAACCTCTAATAACCCACACATAAGTGCAAAGATCCATCCTAATTTTTGGTAAAGAGAACTGCCGAACCCCATGGAGATGTATTTTTCCATATAAATAATTTAGATTACATATCATAAAATTAAATTTCAACCCTCGAATCTCTACTGGTTCCATTCGGTAAGGCATTATAAAAACTTGCTTTACTCATGACACTAACTCAGTCATGAACATGATCTCTCGCTCAGAAGGTATGGAATAGGGATCATCAAGAAAGAAATCGTGTAAAATAGTCTGAAACTGGGTGAAAATAATCCTTCTTAATTACACCATTATCAAGAGAAAGACTTGTGTTTTAATCCATGAGAAAATCCACTTTTAACTGAATTGGTCACACATGACCAGCCTGAAGATCCCAATAACCCTCAAGAGAATAAATTCTTTCTTCTAGATATTATAATGTATCTCAACTCTTGTAATAGTCAATAGGATCCCAGTATAGATCTGAAAAATTCATACCACAAATCAAATCGTATCCTTTCATTTCCAGTATGAACGGTTCCCAAAAGAAATTGTAACATGAAATCTCTAGAAAACACAACATTCAACATTTGATATTTTCATACAATAATCCCTATGGTGTTTCAATGGTGAAAAACACATAATATTTCCATATCCATGCACAATCCATTTAAAAAAAATATCACATAGAAAATAATGTGATGATCTTGTATAATAAAATCACATGCTAAGGTAGACGATACTAGAATCACAACTCTAAATGTTGACTGTCATGAATCAACATTAGCTAAATTATTATACATTATGTGAAAAATATATGTCCCTATACCCTAGGAATTAGTATAACTGACCTGAACTATTTTAGTCACTTGATATTTTCCCCTTTTATTAGATTACACCTCCCCTACCTTGTCCTGAAGGGCTTGTAGAACTCTGTCTAAAATCATACTGAAGGGTATCTGAGCCCCTTTTCGATATTGGCATATATCTTCATATTTTTTCAATTGTATGCTATTTAATGTTCCCATAAAACCTCTATAGATTACCCAATATTCAATATATATGATAGTTGTCTATAGGGTGAGGACGCTGTGGGAACTTGTGGACAATCATTCCAAACTGATAGAACTGGAATGAATGAAAATCATGAAATGGTTGTCCACATCTCTGAATTCTCTACCCCTATTGGTATGGTAGAAACTATCAAAACACATCTTCTTAACCATTATAGAAGAACCCATATATTACCCTACTGAAATAGCTTGACCAATGCTTGGGGCCTCTAAGAGATTCCATCTTGTGTTTAGTGCCCGATTCATCACTTCTTCAATACATATTTAGTGGAAAATGATTAGCTGTAACTTGATAATATAAAAGCGACAATCCTAGAAATGACTCCTATTAGATATATCATCAGCATTAAAAGATTGTAGAGATCATTGTATGTCGATAAAACATCCAAAATTGTCTCCTAAGAACAAACCCTCTTATATCGAATGCATGAAATCTTGAGTGTTTTTATCCTTTAAGGCCTCAAGATAGAAATAAAAGATGAAATATTTCATGAATTTCTTCTAAGAGAGATCAATATGTTGACCAACTTCTCCTAGAATATCTTACCAATTCTTTCTTGGTCCACGAAGCAAATACATGTCAAGATTTACCCTTATATCTGCTAATGAATCAGGATTCATAAAGATTTTCGGGACAAAAAAAATCTAGAGAATTGATGACTAGGGTCCCACTTCCATAGTAATAATAGGTAGATGATGAAGATGAAAATATATTTTCATCTCAGACCTCAAATGAATGGTACAAACAATATCCTTTTCCCTAGATCACATGACCCTTAAGATGATTTCATTAAGCTAAACATCCTTCCATTCTTCAAGAACTACACAATGTTCCTTTCAACCGTGTTATGATCATGCCAATTCCAACTCTCCTCAAACTCATTTCCAATACAACGAATATGATTTTTCACTATATAAAAAATGAACACCTTTGAGAAGTTGTTAGAAACAAGTTCAACCCAACATTTGACTAAAATAGAGAAACACTAACTCATAGTGTATCTAGACACAGATTTCAAGTATTATAGAATGACATGATAACATATTTCATTTTCCAAATGAATCATATATCTCATATCATAATTTAATAGGCATGTATATATCACAAGATAAATAGATATTACCCTATAATGAATGATTATTATGAATATTTCCAAATATTCTTTTTATAATGAATGTACTCTGATCTCTAACTATATCAGTCCATGGGTAAAAATCTAAAGAAATAATAAGATAATAAAATAATAACATCACACAACATGTGAATCACCCAATGTAAAATAACATCATCTATGACAAACTCAAAACATGAACTGAAATCCCATCTCTGAGTATTTGGATTTTCCCCCATACATGGGTTTGATACTCTAATGCAATGATCATTACCAAGTCCTTACACATGATAGTATACTTTATAACTTTTCCAAAATATTAATGTAGAAGAAAATAAAACACACTCCTATTATACCACATAGTAATATCCCCTAATCTAGAACTCTCTCACATGGCCAGAAAGGGTCTGTTATGAGACCTCAAGCACACCTACCCACATCCTAGAATCTTTTGGTTTGCAGTGGGGATGTGGAATATATAGTGGGGAGACTATACACTAAGTGTAAATTTTCATTCCTATAAAAAAAATTCCTAATAGAATGGAAATAGTCAATGAGAATTCATTAAGGATAAAAATAATAAAATCAAACTAAATAATACAATATATAATAAAGAAACAATTTTATAATGTAATGTAATGTTACTAAATGTAATTGAAGAATAATATAAGAAAAAATTAGCATACTCAAACAAATTAATCAATGTTCTAGGTCTTGAACCCAACATCAGTCCCATCCCCTAAATCTAGTCCCTACCTAAATAATAAATCAAATACAAAGTTCATTACCATTATCCAAATATGTATCCACAAAATATACTCATGTTTCGAATAGAGACCAGAATATGGTGTCATTATAAATATGTAGTTTGACACCAATTTGTATAAACAAATCCACTATGATAAAAAGTTATGGAATAAAGTGATCAAGAGGTGTATTAATTAATTTAAAAATTAATAAAATTGAAAAACAACCTAATTCATCTCCTCCCTTTAATATCTTTGAGCATGGATTACAACCATACCAACCACAACAATATAACAAAGGTAAATAAACTAAATTAGCTCCATGTAAGAATATCTCTGAGCATGTATTACTAACATGATAGACATAATCATATAAAAATGGTAAAATAACAATATTTGGATCCATTATATAATATCTTTGAGTATGTATTATGACCAGGAAAAAAATAACCATATAGCCATGGTATAGCCTCAAAAATAATCTTGGTTAAATCCCTATAATAATTAAAGATTTCTGAGTCAAATCCCTATAAGCATTACAACTTGGGATTGGGAATAACCTATTCTATATAAGAATTACAACATGGGACAAGGCTGTTAATGGTCAATATCAGAATTATATCACACAATTGTGAATGTACTAGGGTCAAGCATGATATATCAAAATTACCACATGGAACACAATCCATGTCATATATCATGGACCACAATCAATGTAATATAGTATGTATATCATAATATCACATCAGAATTCTCAATGGTAAATTATGAAAATTACCATTATTTATTTATATTCCACTAAAAATGTAATTCTCAATTGATCAATAATTATACCAACAATAAATGAGTCTCAATTTAGGTATTCCATAAAAAGATATCACCCTAGGTCACATGTCATGCTAGAAGTACGTTAATACATTCTCCAAGTCAATTATAATCATGGTTTTATCAAACGATGGGTATCCATAAGCTAGTTAAAAAGAAATTTAAACCAATTGACTTCATAGAAGAATAAAATTTTTTTATTTAATTAATATTTGTTCATGAAATAATTGTACAATCACAATATTGAATAAATGTTTCAATTATCAAACCATAGGGTTAGGATTTAGACCCCCTTCTTTTAACTGATGATCCAAAAATGCTTCTAATAGGAGATAGTCATAAGGAATAAGGTCCATATGATTTCAAATAATGTCCTTGATCAAAACTGTTCAGGATCGAAACCAATATTTCAATCAGTCAAGTTATTTAACTGAAATCATTGGAGAAGAATAAAGAGAGGGAAGAAGCCGAACTAAAATACTTACTAGATATTTTCACAAAAATACACATCAAGATTGGATGTTGTTGCCCCAAAATCACATGGAGAAAGCCCAAGGGTTGAGAGGAGAGGTTATAAAATGAATTATAATGAAAATCAGCTTAAAAAATTGTTTAAAATAGCTGTTTTGGAATTTACACTGTGTGTAGTGTGATTAAAAGTCTTTAAAGTGTTTTTAATGTAATACGCCAAAAAACCACCACATTGGATTTATTTCATTAAAAACCATTAATAATTACCTGATGTGTGAGACCATTGCACGACATTTAAATGATTTTTATCTGATGTTTTCAGCCCATACCCATTTTAAACATTTCGATCCACATTTAAATTTTCTCAACTCACCGAAAAACCATGAAAAAATTAACCCATTTATACTCATACTCAATTAATTAAAAAAATCATGAATCCTTGATCATGAGGTAAATTTATCGAATAACTATATCCTCATAGATACTATTGGGTCCTTCTTATGTTTCCATGCAACGCAATCCTTGTTTACTCAAATATCAAACATTTCATAATGAAACCACAAAATAATAATAATAATAAAATACTCAGAGAGAGGCATATTATTAAATAGATGGGATCTTAAAAAATATTTTCAAAAAATCTATGAATACTATTGATGAATTGGTTAGAGGAAATTACATGAAAACAAAATCATAAAGTCAATATTTACTCCAAAAGATAGTTTTCAAAATTCCAATTTTTTTATTCATAACTGCTGTTAGCATGATTGAAGATAAATCTTTATGAAATATTTATACCCTTTAAAATGTATAAAATTATCAACTATTCATGGAAATGGATACCTTATAATAATAATAATTCAAGTGAGTTTAAAATAATAATCACACAGGAAATGTTTTATGTTATCATTATTTTCTAATAGAAAATGAACTACCCAAGGTGCACAATTGGGAATATAAAGCCACTCTCAAATAGATCATACAACCGATTATTCATATTTTTTAGTTAAATTGGTGCCATATGGTAATAAAGAATTGATATTAGTTGAGTACCATGTACTAAATCCACATAAATATATACCTCTATTACTAGTGAAAAAATAAAATAATTCATAAGGAAAAATGTTATGAAACTAAAAAAATACCAAAGTGACATCATACCTCAAGGAGTATTACTCCAAATAAAAATAAAATGTTGCTATTACTTTATTAAGATATATATAATAAGGTATATCTCTACTACCTATGGTCTCATTTTCCAAAAAAAACAAGGAACAACCACATCAGGTGTAGAAAAATAAAACACCTCAAATACAGTAGTCAATTTAGGCCTTATCAGAAATGAGCCTATCCATCCAAAAAATGGCATCAAGATATTTCATGTCAAGAACTAGAAATTAACAGATAAGATAAATCTCTGATAAACATAGATCACAATAAGGAAAATAGTGACCATGCTATATCTTCAATATGAGGGGTGTAGTATTATCCATCACAGAAGACAAAAGCTATGTATGATGATTTGAAAGGTTCACATTATTTTTCTTCCACTACACTAAAAAGCATCATTATAGAAGCTTATGAGTGGAAGCCATTTTTTTGTAAAATTCTGAATTCACTACCCTGAGTTTTGGTGTTGATCATCCCTTTACACTATGTGAAGAAGAAAATTAGTGGAAGTATTTTTTTAGCTACCCTAAGTGACCACAAAGATATGTTCAATAAGAAATCCAAAATTACCATATAGTTCGAGCATAACAATGAATTACCTTTCAATTACATCATCATACCAAGTGATCATTGATAAGAAACCCAATGAATATGTATTATGTTGATGACCCGTCATGAACCGTAGAGCCTTCATCTTCTTATTTGATACAATATCAGGTGACAATATTTCATGCTTGACAAAGTCGTTCACATACTATTTCGCTATAATGCCAGCAAGCAAGATATTAAAAAACACCAAAACATTACCAACATCCCTATTTTTAGAATAAAACTAATAAGTGACAATAATAGTGAATTACCTCTACTCCAAACCCATGTTCTTATTTTACGTCACCATAAAATCCAACCATATCCTTTTAGGACCTTCAAACATAGAAGTACCACATTTCATATCTACGCTCATCAACATTTCCTAGAAATCAAAATGGGTCACTATATTTTTCAACCAATAAAGATCTTCATGAGGATAATATGTTCATTCAATCTTGGTTGATTATGGGGAAGAAAATAGTGAGCATATTTTTGAGATTCATCTCTTTATGTTTCACAACAAGAGCCAGAATGAGAATGTGTGTGGGTGTCTTTCCCAAATCTTGGAAACACTAACAATAATCTCAATAGTATTCTGGTCCATGAGAGTATTTATCATTGTGATTCACCAAAATCTTCTTCTAAGGTCCTATTAAAATAACTTCTCAGCGGCATGATGCTATATATCATCCAAAGAAAAAACCTAATAAAAATATATAATTTAGATTAACAACTCAAACAAGAGGCATGAGAATATCAATCGCATTAGATTAGATATCCTAATTTGGATCTCAACACACCCAATTCAAAATAATTAATAGGACATGAAACATATAAAACTTTTCCTTAATACACTATTACCCAAACACCAATGGTGATTTAATGATCATTAATATGATATCAAGCCAAAAAAATCATTCAAAACAACATCCTATGTCCCCAAAATACTACCACCTGTATACCAGGACAAGCCAACTAATTAATGACTACATGGAAGGATGTATAACCTCTATTTAATCCACATTTTCATGAACCGTACTTAAAACCATGGTACCCAAATATTAGAGCTGTCACTAACATGGCCCCATGGGAATTTTTAATCCACATGGGTTGATGACACACTCCTGGAATTATATAAGAATACAGAGAAATAAAATTTCCCACCAACCTAATAAAAGATAAAAGATACATTTCAATTTGATCGACACTCTAAGGTGATAAAATACAATAGAAATATGTATTACAAAACCCAAAATAGTACATCACCTGTGTACTTAGTATCTAATGAGAAGGAAACTCAAACATCCCACACAATAATTGGATAAAATCATTATTGGTCACCTCCAACACCACTCCACAATCTAGTAGAAAAGATCATCAACCACCTCGAAGTAGTATTTTTCCTTTTCTAATACCTAGAATAATAAAATCTTCAAACTCCCAAAGGAATACGTAGTGTGTGATCTATAAATCCCAATATGTTCTCACCATGATTTTCATAATGAATTAAAAAAATATACTAGTTATGAATTAAAATAAAATAAAAAGTGTATTAACATTACATTCCGATAATTTGCACCAAAAAATGATTTTATTTAAAAAGAAGGAAAATATATCAAAACAAAATTTAGTAGTCTTAAATAAAAATTTTATATAAAACAATTTATATAATTTAATTACAATGAGTAATAGACGTAAATAATCAGTGGAATTTATATCAAAACAAACAGCTCATATAGAAGAAGGGACCAAGTAAAAATTTCTTAATTTAAGTCATATCCTCAAGTAATTTTATATTTATACATCTCATAATAATCATGGTTCTAATGAATCAATTGCACACAAAATAACTACCCCGAAGGGGAACCCATAAAGGGAAGTATACACCCTAATTTGGGAACCCACAACAGGTATTCATTTCAATTATTTATAATGAAAGTTTTCATTATCAATACATTTCTATTTAGTCAAGGTAATTATATGTTTTCCTCAGTTACCACTAACTACCGATGATAACATATGATTCAGAATTCAATAAAAAAATTATGAATTAATCACATTAAATCATTTTGAAATATAATTTCAGAATTTATGTTTTTATCATGCATTTTTCAATTAAAAAACCATGTCATATGTTTTAAACTTTTCATTCCATTTAAAATACACTATAATTTAATCCATTTTTTAAATAGACATCAAATAATTTAATAAAAATGAATTCAAAATAATGCAACATTTTTTTATCATTGAACCTAACAATTTTAATTGCACTGAAATTCTGTTTTTTCTTAATTTGAATACTGGTTGTAGATAAATGATAAAATCAAAGAAAATCCATGATTATAAAAACATTTCAATCAAATTGAAATTTAATCATAAAAATAAATGTTTCTATTGTATGGAAAATAATTATGGTACCACATACCTGTAAATAAATGATCCATAAAGCAACACTCGCAATGTGATTCCCCAATGAAAATTAATGGCTTGAAAGATCTATGAACACAACCTATAATCGAAATAAAAAAAATAGAGTTTAGATCCATCAATTACATGATGCTTCATCAAACACTAAGTAGGAGAGAAAATATAATATAATAAACTATATTAGAGGATATCCACTTACCTGTAGAGTGGTTAGATCACCAATAAAAACATTGATTTTCAAAAAGGATGATGTTGTAGAATAAAAATAACATATAAAGAGCATCCAAGGGAGAATAAATCATATTCGGTTTGAATGGTATTATTTGGAACTTAAAATGGGGGGAGGGTAGGGTTCAATAAATAAAATTAATTTTTTGAATAATTAAAACCTAGACACATCGTTAGCTGGAGGAGAGAACAGTCTGTGGAAATTGTATGCCATTCTTGTGCCCCAATTGTTTATGGTGCATAGTTTACCATAGGAAGGTGAATAGCTAGAGAAAACGTGTTCTAAAAATTAATTATCCTCAATTTTTTTATTCAAAGTGTGTACTGGGTGGTGTACTATTTTGTTAAACTGTTTGCCATCCATGTACTACCCAAAAACCCTCAAACAATTCTCAAAATCACCCAGAATGACAGAAAAAAAGTCCCATCATTAAGGGGATAGAAATGGAGAATGAATAGATGAAATAAGGTAAAATGATTTTATATGGAATTAATCATACCCTTATATATTTGTCTAACCTCCCTAGATAAAACAGATTTAACATGAACTTTGGTAACATAATTTTACTATTTATACTATCCACTACAAACAAAAAAAAGTTATCCCTATTAAATTATATTAATTATTTTTAATATAAATACAAAATCAATTTTAAGGAAATAAATTTCTATATTTCGTAAAATTTAATTTTAATTGAACCTAAAACAGTAATGAAATCCCATGTTTGAAAAATGAATTTTTAAATTTAAAACATAATTTAATTTCATTCTATTCCTTGTAAAAACCATAAATGAATTATAAAATTTCATTTAAATATATAATATATAAATATAATTTAATTAATTAATGAATAAATATTAAATTAAAATTTTAAGATAAGATCACATTGTGGGCATAAAAAACGTTTTTAAACGTATGTGTTTTCGAGCCAAAAAATAAACATATTCCAAAACCAATTATAATGATTATTTCTATCTAATTAATTAGATTGAATAAAATTATATTTTTTAAGGTAAATTTTTTATAAATTTAATACCTAACTTTACATTTACTTGAAATTAAATTATAATATTTAAAAAAACTATATTTTCACAATTCACAAAAAAATTAATATTTTTAGAAAAATATTAAAATTATTCATTATATAATATTTCAAGTATATTTTTAAAATAATATTAATTTAATCATATAAAATATAAATAAATTGTATTACTATATTATAAAGTTAAAATGAAATAATGTGATAATTCATTTTTTGACACAAACAAATTTTTGAAGAATGAATTGAATTCACTAATTTTTTAATTTAATTTGAATTATTAAAACAAGTTTTCTTATTTAAAATCATTATAGATATTTTTACAATATTTTTATTATAAATCATTCATTTTAGGTCTAATAGATTGATTATAGAGGATTACAATACTGAGGTTCTTATAGACTCGGTGTTTCGTGTAAAGAAAGTAATTGAACATTAACAATTTATTTAATGAAACAGATATTGAAAAATATCATAGTGTTAAATTATACCCCCATTAAATAAATTTCACCCTAAAAATTATTATCCTGGTTCTCAATGGTTTAATATTTGAAAGTAAATTTACTTAATTCTTAAAACACGTAAAGTAATAACAAAACCTCCTCTGAAAAATTGATGTGGGAAAAATAAAATTTTTATATATATAACACATAATTTGGTTTTTAAATAAATAGAACATTTGTGGGAATAGAAAATATGGACATGCTAGAGAAAGATAATATACCAATAATAATGTAGATTTATAGTAAACGTCATCATAAAAATGTTAATGACCAAAAAAGATAAATTAGTTTGGGCTGAAAATAACCATCAAGTCCATAAAAAAAATTTAAAAATGGATAACATTTTCATATTAAAGAATCTTTTTTCCTTGAGTGGAAGCGTTTTTTTTCAATTTATATAAGGAAATAAACAGAAATTATTTTTTCAAATCTATATACATGAATATAAATATATTTTAAGTGTTTCAATTAGTTTCCACCTCTTTTAATACACATTCTAATGAATAATTATCAAAATGAATTTTTCATGCATGAAGCACTAAAACTAGAATTTATTGTATAGTAGGATCTAAAAAAAGAAGGAAAATTAATTCATTATATCATTAGATATATAAAAAACCGACATTGTAATAAAACATTATCCAATATGGAAAAATAAACTTCTTATGAAATAATACTTTAATATTTAATATATCAACAATAACAACCAATGGTAAAAATAAACCATATCATAATTATTTAAGCTTATAACTCTTCAAAAATATGACTTTACGAATTGAAAACCAAACAATTCATAAGTATATCACTAAATTTATATAATAAACATAACTTTACTCCACAAATAACTTAAAAATATATCTTAATGGAATACACAAAACATGTGAATAATATTATAATATATTATAAATAAAACATAAACATCATTTCCCAAAATAACCTAAATTATAATAAATTATTAATGAAAACATATTTTCTTTCAAAAAAAATATCTCTATAATTATTCCTAAAACCAAATCATATCCCATATAATATATTCCATAAACCAAAAAATTCAATAAGTTTCATCAATGATAACCTAAATCACATTCTCATGAAATCACTAGTTAGTTTTACGGAAAAGAATAATATCCAAATTAATTTTTATATATAAATAATATATTTATCCCAAATAAATATTATTATATCATCCTTATAAACATATTATTGTTTATATATTCCACAATCATGTGTTTCCAAAAAATACCACCTAACCACTAAATCACTTTTCTGGGTTTTTAGTATCATTCTATGTATGCATTCATGACCTTAAAAACGTACTATGGAACAATCCTTACAAGGCTCATGATTCTTATTAATATAATTTCATTAATAATACACTTCTATTGAATAATTATCAAAACAAAAAAAAGAACACTTCAATTATTCTACTTTATAATTGGTATTGAATATACTCTTCCTTTATCTAAGAATTGTCGGATAGATTATGGAACTGACTTCGATAATTCCCAAGTTACCCATTTATAAGAAACGAGACTATAAATGGTTACTTGTGATATACTATATTGTATTTAATTGATCTATTTTTTTCCTATAGATTACAATATATATATCCTTCTTTTCGACACTTAAACATCTTCCCTTTCATTTATAAAATTTTCACTAGTACTTATTCTCACAATCTCATCATGATGGGATATAAATAATCATTCCTCCGTGATTTTTAGTAAACGATAATTTTATATTATTTGGTTCTATTATAAAATCACATATCTTAATATTATTATTCATATATTGACATATATATACAGGTATAATCAACAGATATTTCATTCCTTCTATAACATTATTTAGTTTCTTTGAAGAAAATATTTTCATCATCTTTCAAATATAGATATAACATTATTAATCTTTGTTATATCCATTAAATAAAATGAAAATAAAATTTTGATAAATAGAAATATCTAATAATCTATTCATGAATATTTATTCATTTCATTTTTAAACACTAACACATTATTTTCAAAATATGACTCATTTGGTTTCACTAAGGTCATCCATAGTCATTATATATTAAAATTCTATATAAGGGTTCATAAATATAATATGAATTAACTTACACATGTCCACTGGGTGTGTCAAACCATGTTTATAGTAAATTCCCATTCATCGGACACCAATGTATTGATCGAGATATACTTGATTAACTATTTTTAGGGTTATTATCCCTTGATAATTTTTTTCAAGAACTACATCTACTTGTAGTTTCCATGTGGGGTTGTGTTTTCATAGTCAACCAACACTTTTTTCTTTACCATAACATAGGATGTTCTCATATCAATATTTTTATCACAATGGAATATGTTATAATTTTTATATAAAAAATTTCACTGTAGTAGTGAGGAAACTTCAGTTTCATCAGTGATCCAAACCTAATATGGTCAACAAATCACACATATATTATTCAAAGCACAAAATTTATTACAGAATGATTATATTATTTGAATGAAAGTGAGATTGGTTGTCATATGTTTTTGGAGATCATTTATCAAATTATTATAGTCTTATAATCTCTTGATCATCCACACACTCTATAATAATCTATTGATACAAAATTTACTAAATTAGGAGTGTTATCAAGGATATATAATGATCTATTCCACATCATGACAATCACCATGATCCTGTTCTCTTGATCCATGAAGGTGTTCATTCACAATTAACCTAGATAGAGTATTTAATTATCTTGAATTGGTGATGGTAGTGAA
Organism: Viscum album; assembly: GCA_963277665.1. NCBI lineage: Eukaryota > Viridiplantae > Streptophyta > Magnoliopsida > Santalales > Viscaceae > Viscum > Viscum album. The sequence continues at coordinate 442,669,185 of OY728158.1, forward strand.
GCTCTCAATTTGGAATGATGAATAGTTCATGGAATGAGTTTCTCCCTATCTAACATAGTGGATATATAAAATACCCTGTTAGGGATCCCAGAATATCAAAAATGTAGTGTCAACTAAAAAAGTTATTAATTAATAACTATTAGAACTAACTATGTAATAAATATTATTTAAATTATATAAAATTCTTATATTATATATATTAAATATACAATATTATAAACCCAATGCACTAACTTGAATAAAAAATTACTACTAATATTAGAAGAAACTTGAATACTAAATGCATATTCACTCATACAAGACTATTTTTTATTTACATAAAACCAGGTAGATAATTCTAATAGCTAAATTTGGCCAAATTATTTTTTACTCAAATAATAATAATGTAATTTATTTATCACTGATTGTTAATTCTTGGAAAATTCATTATCCCAGAGTTGTGGACCACCATGTATTTTATAACTATTCACTAGAATTGGGATGATTCATGAATAAAATACTTTTTATGAGCCTTTAAGATCTTATCTTGATAGTTGTAAATAGTATTCACGGACTAATAGTGGATTATAACAACCAATAAAGGCCCCTAAATATATTAGGAATATTCATAGAAATGCCACTCATTATATAAACACATATTGTTTAATATCATATAGTTATCATATGTTATATCATAATGTATGTCACACACTTGTGCCATCATCCTTTGTTAATTTATTATATGTTGAACTATCTAGCAACCCCTAACTTTAACTACCATGAAAATCGATTTATTATGGTGCTACCATCCTAATAAACATGTACTAAGATATCACTTCCTCAACAAGAATGTGAAAATTCTATGTTGATCATTAAACCAACACATATGTACCAATATAGGAACATCCAATGACATAAAAATCATAGGATGTTCATATTAGTGGGTTTGTCCTCATCATCTCAACTACTAGAGATATAAAAGTGTGAGATCACGGGAATATGTCTCAATGATTATGAGCCCCTAACAACTGATGTCCACACATCATATGTGTCCTATTATGGTGATTTATTTAGACCATATGACCTTTCTTTATGATCAATATTATAGTATAACAATGTTCTCATAATATCCTAGGAACTTCTTTAACCTTTTTATATGACACATAATCATAGTACAATGAAAAAGATATAGTGGATGTGTATGTATCAAACAATTCTCGTAATATAAACACATTTTTATATAGAACAATATACATGAAATGGAAGTGAAAGTACATACAAGATTTGGGTATAGGGAACCCACTTTCAACACTCTGACATGCACTCGAACAAACTTCTAACATGTCCTATTCAGCTATATCCCACCTGATAATCATGTTTCTTCAAAGATATGGATTTAGTCAGTAGTTCTTTGGCACATTTCACTAATATTAATTTTCTATATACAACATACCTATATTAGTAAAATCCCTCAATAGATAAAACTTTCTAAGTATATTCTTTATCATCTAGTGTCACATGGGATCCTTGGAAAAAATAATCGCTGGAGTGTTATCACAATAAAGTGGAATAGGGTTTGTACTTCATGGAACTCCACTGATCTCTAAAAAAAGATACATATCAAGCCCACTCCATTGATATACAAAAATCCACTATATACTCTAATTATATTGTTGAATTGGTGACCATAGGTTGTTTCATGATTGTCCAACTCAGTATACCAACATTCCTGAAAAGACATATCCTAACTTTGATTTTAGATTATTATGATCTGTCTAGAATCTAGATTCAATTTATCCCCTCAGTATTATGTATTCATCTCCTCTATATAGTAGGAAAATATCCTTTGTAACCTTATTGTGCTTCAGGATAGTTATGAAAACTACCCAATTCAACTATCTTGGATTTTGTTGATATATTCCCACCATTCTCAAATAAATTTAAACATAAACCTTAGTACATAGCATAGAATAATTGATAAATCTCACTACTATAAGATTTCAACTTTATTTCCCATAATTAATATTTCATCAACATATATTACTTGAAAATGATGGAATTCCCATTATGATTATTATAGAAACATGGATAAATTGCATTTTTGATAAAAACAAAATTCTCATATGGCCTCATAAAAAATGCACATTCAACGTTCTCGTTGCCTTCTTAACCCCATAAATGGACCCCTATACCCTAAACTATTTATTGGATTTTTTTGAATTTACTACCCCATTCAGGTTGAGTCCTACGGACATACCCAAACAATGTCCCATTTAGAAAATATGTTTTGATATCCATTTTCAAAATTTAATAATTAGGGAAGGATAACATTTCATGTAATATTCTGATCAATTATAGTAATAATATTAGTGATAAGGTTTATTCATAGTGAATGACGTGATATTTATTAAAATACAACACAATTAGACTTTCCTTATAGGCAATAAATTTACAATTCATGTCAAACGTGGAATTGAATAGCCATTTGTACACAGTGGGTTTAACATTAGCTAGAGGTTTCACAAAAATCTGAAATTTCTTTTTGTATGTTGACCCCATCTAAAAATACATCATATCTTTTAATTTTTCAACATCCTTAACATAAAATATTTTCTTTTAGTTTATAGTTTTTTCATCATCATGGAGTAATTTTTTTAATGAACTTTGTCAAAATAAAATATAAGTCATTATTTCAATAAAATATTGAGTTGAGCTATGTTGTGCTTGTGACTCATAAACTTCTATATCTCCCACGATCACTTATATAAATTGTTCTCATACCAAATATTGTTCAACAAGATAATCAAGTTTATCTATGTCTCTCTTTCTACTATAATTTCTATTGGAAATGAGTTCCATTTCAAAAGATGTTTCATTTATTTCCACAAAAACATTTCAATCTGAAGGGTTATATAGGTAATATATGTTGGTTTCTTTTGGTTAATATGTAAAATTGAAATTTATGATTCAAGATGCTAATTTATCACTTAGTATAGTCTTGCGAAAACCCTCAAGTCTTAATAAAATACGTGTGATATAATAGTCTCATTTCCATAACCAAAACTCATATGTAATCTCATTTGTAGCTTTACTTGGTTCTCAGTTATGGCTATATACTGTTATAAATGAAATTATGCTTACTCTCTAAAATAGTCCGAGTAGAGTGTCTTAATATTTATACCAATATATTATTCTAATTCAATATAAAATTCCTTAAACATCTAAATGGAATATCAGTTATATCCCATTAAGTAGATATAACCACAACTACTCTATTCAGCAGTAAAAGTAATTATGTAAAAAATTCAGCACTTTACTCTACTGAAAATAGATCTCATACGTCGGTATAAATTAATTATAGTAATTTAGTGACACTTTCTCTGTTCTCTGAGAAGGTTGATTTGGTCATATTACATTGTAAACAAGAGTTGCATATAACTAAGGGTTTTACCTCGACTAAGTACAAATACCATTCTTGATGTAATCGTTGTAAACTCTTATCATTTACACAACTAAGAATGAATTTTTATTAGTGGGTGTTGTATAAGTCATGTTCGATGGTTTTTGCATTAATTTTTATTATATAATTTTCTAGTTAAATTATATATAAACTATTATTTCGATGTGCCATACCTTAAAAAATGATATCATTTTGAAATAGACAACATTTATTTCTAGACATGAAATGAAATACCTTTGTTTCCAAACTTGAAATTGAGATTATGTTTCTAGTAACCGAAGGTATATAATAAAAATTATTAAATACAAGTACCAAAACACTAAGTAAAGTAAAAAATATAATATCAAAAATTACAAGGCTACCAGACTCACACCATATGCTGCTCAGAGATCCGCTTTGTCCTTTATAGTCTTCATGAATATTCTATGTTCGTTTATATAAATACAAATGTGTGAGCAACATTCCATATCCAGTACCCAACATATAGACAATGAATGATTTAATTAAATAAAAAATTACCATAAGTATAATGATAAACTTTAATTTCATTTCCATCTATGTATTTCATATACCAATGGGATATCATGACACATTGCAAGTACAATGAATCATTCCCATTTACCTCCATTTATTAATTTAATTATTTTGGAAGGACAGTGCACCGGTGTCATGGCCTAGACTTGGCCTTAGACCCCATAACTATTTCCTTCCCCCTTTTTTTCACCATAATGACTAAAAAATGTGTATTATTGATATCATTATGATTTTGAAGAACTAAATCTATAACATCCACGAGGGATTATTTCATGTTGTTAATATTTCAGTAAATAAATAAATTCAAAAAGAATGATAATATATAGAATGGCTGTGATTAGTTTCTTGTTCTTAGACCACATTGAACCCAAGGGATTGAAGTCTTTCAATGTAACCAATCATGTTGAGTACATAAGGTACATCCTTATTCCCTTATACTAAGATGAACCTGTAAAGTGAACATGATATCAGATACATTGCATTATTACCTCTCTCGTATCACAACAATTATAGATGAGTAAGAATATTGTAGGTATATTTTCCCTCATGTATTTTATACAATTGAATAGATTTAGATGAAAACATGTACAATATAAATCTTGTGTATCATAGATATTTCTTTCACTTAACTATATACTCCATAATTCCTACCCGAGGGGATCATCTAGAAGTGAGGACTCGCAGAGATAATGGTTCCTCTCTTGGCGCAATACTATGTGCAATAACCGATACCACTCATATAAGATAAGGCTAGTAAGGATATTTTATTTATCTGATATGGATCATTTCCATAAAGTTCCCTTAGTATAAGTAATTATCATTTTTATCTAAAAAAATATATTTTAGTAGTTATTACCTTCTCTTGATTACAATTTCTGCATTTTTTATTAATTTATTCTTAAATTATTAAATGTCTCCCACTATTTTATCAAAATCTAATGCCCTTCAATACAAAGTTTTTAATACTATTTCTCTAAAGTGTTCTAATATAAATTATTATTGAATCCTACCCTCACCGTTTACAAGCTATGGCAATGCCACTACTCAATGAGGTCTAAGGTATGCACTAGGCTGTCCAACAACCTTAACTCATGCTTCCTGGATCTTTTGTGTAATGTCCTAGTGTATTATAATTATAACCTTGATTCCCTTAATTTCTTTACTCTAATGTGATATAATTCTATCAATTAATACTATTATGCTACCGAATTTATTTAATTAAACCCAATACTCTCACATGCACCCCCCAGTTGTAGGAGGTAATAATGGTTGAGGAGTATCCTATACACTGTGTATTCTTCAAATTTGAGAAATGGAAGGAATTATTAATGAAACACCCTTAGATTTTAAAAGAATAAAGTTATATTATATAGAGTAGAAAACACAAGAATAATTTTATCTTGTTTTTCATGAAACTCTATGTTTATCTTGTGTTACATGCAACCCTCACATTATTATGTTTGATATCATGTTCAACACACCAGACCGAACTAAAACGACCCATAATATAATTTAACATTATAACCAATCCATTATCATGTAAGGAAAAAATTATATTAATTAATATATTATATATATAAATATATTTATTACTCAATATAAATTATTGATAAATTCATAGTAACCAATCGATCAGAATTTTAGAGAAGTGTTTTTATTCATCGAAATATGTTTTGTCCACAAATGTTTTTATTAATATTCATTAAAAAGATATCATAATAAAATTTAGAAAATTATAGAATTGGAATTTAATAAAATTAATATAGTTTTAATAACTAAAATATCAAAATTTAATTTTTGTGTTATTTATGGGATTTTTTGGAAAATATTATTTTTTAGTAAATAGTAAAAAACACCGATTTTTGTAAAATGTATTTTATTTTTAATAAATAGAGTTATTTAAAAGTACCAACATGTCTTCAATATTTTATCATATAATTTTTGTTATATATATTCAAATTATTTATATCTAATCAACATTATATTGGTTTTTATTGTACAATTTTTGTTTAGGAAAGTGTTCTTCCAAAAACTGTTTTAAAATGAATATTATTTCTCTATTTTAATTAATTAAAATAATCCCGAGTAGGTAATGTGTTAAATTAAATTCCAAGATTATATATAATCAAACACTAATTTAGTTTCATTATAATGGTTATAAAGAGTAAATATATAATCAAATTTTAAAAAAAATATTATTCTTAAAAACACATTGTTACGCCGTGTTTGAGGGATTAATGTTAAATTAAAATTTTCTACTTCTGTGAATTAAATTTGGAAAAATGTTATCAATATTTGGAGTAAAAAAAATTTATAATTCATGAAAATTATAAATTAATTATTTACAAAAATTAATAGTACATAGATAAGAAAGTAGAAACTTCTGTTAAGGTAAATATTTATTTAGTAGGGGTTAAAGAAGAATTATAATTTTGAAAAAAGACCTAAAATATTAACATAGTTTTATTTAATGACTATATTTCCACATTATCCATAATAGTATTTAAAATATAGAAATTACATGCCAATTTTCCTGGAATTTTACCCATACAATAAGTTAAGTAAAAAAAGAAAAAAATACTCTTTTATTCATTTTAATATCTAAAATGATCAAGGATATTGAAAAAAAACACTTGTTCAGTTATACATTAAATTTTGAAATATAAAGGAGGTATTATTATAATATTTTTTTTTAAAATTTTAGATATTAATTAGTCACTTACAATGCTTTTGAAATTCTAATGTAGTAACTTTTTAGATAATAATAAAATAAAATAACAAATACCTAATAGAATAGAAGGGTTGTAAATTGAAAGAATTGTTATGATCAATTGTGTTTTTTATGATTAGATCATTTTAAATGGTTTTAAAATAATATATTAGAATTTTATCATGGTATTTACATTTTATTAAATTCAATTTAAATGAATAATGTGAAAATTAAAATTAATGTTATTTTACGATAAATTATATTTTTATAAATGATTTAAAATTACTAAAAATTCTATATTATTCCATATAATTATTAGATGAAAATAAATATAAACTATGTTCCATTAATGAACTAATTTTTTTTATAATGAAAATAGTGACCCAAAAGTAATTAAAAATCATTGTTAGCATAGTTAAGGTTAAAACAACATTTTTCACAATTACGCACTTATGTTACAATAAATTATCAACATATATAGATTTTTTGATTGATAATTTTTATTTAATTTTTAAATTAATTTGGTCTAAAATTGATAGAAATGATAACTTTAATTTTTTCTTAATGGATAATTATCCAATGTTAGAAAACAAGTATCCATATTGAAACCCTAAGAAGCTATAAATAATGAAACATGGATGATAGGGAATAAAATGTATAAAACAGGTCTTTCCTCATGCGGTATTGTTTTTCATGACCTTATAATTTGTACACACATTTAATTTTCAATTTTGGATCCAATTTTTGTAATATTGGTTACCCAAAAGGGAATACGTTTGAGTATTTACAAGAATACCACTCCTCATCAACTGTAAAAGGGAACTCACTAACCACACTTCATCACACATGAAAATACATTTTGATAATAAAAAACCCTTCCAAATAAATTTAAAAATCCCTAATGTGATCCTATAATCTTTAAATTTTATATAAAACCAACCAAGGAAGGCCTTTTTTGCAAACAAATATGTACTTATAGGAAGAAGAAGTAATGCTCATCAACGAGCATTTTTTTATTTCTTTCACCACAACTTCATTTATTTGTATAACATGATGATATAAAAACCTAGTGATATTCAATATAATGATATTTGTTTTATTTTTAAGTCCAAATAACAAAAATATTTCAATCAAATAGGTTACAAAATCTCCATTCATGTGTACGAAAGACTACCGTCTCTCGAAATGAGGTTGTTTATTTTTCAATTACCACATTTTATGGTTGGGTATGATCGTGGATATAAATATTATATATGATAATTATAATATATTTACACCTAATAAGTTATTATATCATATATATCATTTTATTTTTCATTTTATAAGGGATCCTATAACATCGATCATGTTTACGGTGGACTACCGCCTCACGAATCAATGTTTTATGTTTTTTACTAACACGTTATATGAAAAGTAATTAGGGTTAATATAATAAATATATGTGAGATAAATGAAATATTTATTATATAAATGAAACATTTTTCATTATTTATATATTTTATAACATTTTCATTTTACCCATTCAGTCAATGAAAAATGATAATGTTCTTCATGGATGGGTTGACTACCGCCGCCTCAAAGCGATGAGACTTCTCCTTTGGTCACCACATCACAATAATGATATATATATAAGTATATATAATTACATAATATTAATTTTATTATATTATTATCATTATATAAAGAAAAATCATATTTACCTTATCTCTATAATGATCATTAAAAAATGGAATCATTACTCTTCTGTACATAGGCCTACCACTTCCTTATTTGTAACATGAGTTGATTATTTAATAACCATATATCATCGTGGGTATAAAAATTATAATTTATGTATAAATATGATATATATTTCATGATTATTATTCTTGAGATATTCAGATATTAAATTCTTTGACCATAGTCAATATACCAATGTCATTTTTGACAAATAAAACGAATATGGTGAAAACATACAACTTAAAAATAACAGATAAAGTTATTATGTATCACTTGATTATAAAAAAAATTAAATTCATAATACACATAATTTTTTTAATAAGTTAAATATTTAATATAATTTTATTATTTATATTGATAAATAACAATCATGATGAAGCTTACTTGAGGTATGGGGTTTTCTCATCTCACTTTTATTTCTGTGAGATATATTCCAAATTCACCACATATTTTTATTTTTTGGTGTATATAAATTACATGAAATTATTTTGTGATTCATATAAATAAATTTATTGGTATTTATATAACAATTTTAGGATATTTATCAAATTGGGTTTATGATTTCAATGATTCCAAATTGGTAAGGGTTTTTTGACTCTAATTTACTTCAATGAAATGTTTGTTATGTTATACACCTATATTCATTTATGAGGTTTATATATTTTTCGTTTTAAATATTATATCATGAATAAAATTATTTTTATGATATTATATGTTTCATTTAACGTTTTTATTTCATGGGGATTTTGATTCAAGCCTACGAATGTGGTAAGAGTCTGTTGTTACAATATCGTAATTTATTAGAATTGTGTATAATTATGTCTACAATAAAGAGATATTAAAATTACCATCAGTTATTCTATAATATATTTATTTATTATATTTTCATGTAAATGTAAAATTGTTCCACTCTTTGGTACTTAATTTATTTTATATTATATTTAAAATATGATTTCATTTTTATCTTTGATCGGAAATCAGTTTTCTCACAAAAACATGTTTTCAAAAAATGTTCTAAAAAATGTTTTTATTAATTACAAAATGATTTATTAAAGAAATTTTTATCCATATTATAATTTTATAAAAAATATTCAATGTAATATTCTTTTAACATTCCAAATATTGATCTCTTATATTATTTTTACCATTGAAAAGTAATTTTCTTTACGACATGTATAGAATTACCTACAATCATGACCATAATCTCTTTGAATATTAATTTGAATATTTACATATAAATTTTTCATGAAACCTTTTCTAAATATTATGAAGAATATTGGAAATTTAAAAAATAGTTTTCATGTTAATGGATTTTTAAAATGTTTTATTTTTTAAAATTGGATTTACAAAATGAAAATAAAAGTTTACTCCAAAATGATTTGATGTTATTTTAATGGTGTTTATATTTATCAATTTAAACAACCCTTTATGTTACTTATCCTAAACTGGGGATCATTCTTATTGATACTAACCTTGTTATTTCTTTAGATGGAATAATATTTTTTCCAAGAGATTGTTATGGAACCCATTTGTTTTCCATGGATAATCATGTCTCCAAAATATTTTCAGGGAACCCATTTATTTTATATGGGTGAATCATGTGTAAAAAATGTTGTTATAAAATATATTTCTTTTCCTTGGGTAAATCAGGATCAAAACAAAATAATGTTTATTTCGATGAGTTATGATGAGTGAGCTTTCTATGTTCTTTTTTTGTTATTATGTTCATGGATATTATAATGATGGGTGTAGTCAGATAGCACTAGGTGAGCCTATTATATCTTATATGATGGTTACACCAATATATATATCTAATGAATCATTCCAAGAAATATTTCTCAAAATAATTATATTAGAAGTCATCTGTAAGGTTATTGAAATAATAAAGGTTGAAAAATGGTTCTGTATGTGTTCCAAGAAGATAAGGTCCCTCAATATAAATATTTTATTTTTATGAATTATATGGGTTTTGAAGTTTCATTTGATCAATATTAGTGTTACATGCTCAAGATTATTGGTTCTTCTAACTGATTAATATGATAAACACTTAATTTTTTAATGTTTTATATTCTAGGAATTTTTGGGTTGAATATTCTTATGTTATAATCATTCACATTTATTATGTCATCATACCCTTATTATCCTCTTAAAGTCACTATTTTAATTCATTTGTGAATTCTTATGTTTTTTAAAATCATTTGAACCGCACAATCTGATTTTTTATTTTCCCCAAGTTATATAGAATTTGTTTGAATAATAGTTTTGGATGGTATTTCATATGAATGATATTGATGATGTAATGTGAAATAAAAAAATTAGGGTTATGTGGACAAAATGATCATTTGAAAACATGGGTATTGTTTATATGGTATTTTGTACTGATTTTATAAAATAATAATCCTAAAATGTCTATGATAATATAAGTTATCCAATTTTTAATTTTATTTGTTTTATGGTTTATATGGAAAAAATTAGGTCACAATTATTTTAATCAATGTAAAAAATGACAATATAATAATTTATACAATGGATTCGAGAGTCTCGGGCTTATGATTTTTTTTTTATCAAATGAAGCATTTATATAACTTTGGAGACTTGTATTTTATAATTTGAGGTCATTTTATGATTTATTGATACCATCATTGATCTATTAGATTAAGGTTGACCATAAATTCACAGTCTTAGACAGTTATATTGAATTTTAAATAGATGAGATCTTAAAGTGACCAATGGAACTTTAGGATATGACTTTTGAGTTGATCTGTATATAATGACTTAGTTTAATGTGAATTATTCCTTTAAATTTGAGTGTAATATGTTTAATGTCATTGATACCCATTAATTTTTATATGATCATGGATATTGAGAAAATTTTGGGAAAACAAGGTTTTTTATATAGATAATGGTGGGATTGAAAACCGGTATGGGTACTAAGTGATAAATAATATTTAAAGAAGTATACATATTGAATTATTTTAGTGGCTTGTAAGATAAATGGTTGGAGATAACATTTTTGATAAAAATACCATTTCATTTTGGGATTATTTATTGAATGATTTTTTTTGAACATTATCATTTAATATTAAATTTTCAAGACAAATGTATCATTTAAAGGTCTAAATATATATGGAATTATCTTACAATGTGAAAACCATTTTGGTTTTTATTAATTCCTAAACATGGAAGGAAAATAGTTTTGTTCTTGTAGGGATTCTTTAATCCTTAAAAAGATTATTTTAGTTTTTTATACATTAATTATTTATCATGAATACAAATCATTTAGAGAAAAAGTTAATATTTTGTGGTATATAAATTAATGTTTGAAATTAAACTCATAAAGTAAATATATTTACATAATCAGTTAGACAATATTGTAAGATAATTCATTTAATATTTAAAAAGGATCATTAATCAAAATTATTATCCTCGTATATTCAATTTAAAGAACTAATGGTGTTTTTGATCATCAAATATCTATGGTTATGAATCTAATAACATTACATTGATCATCCATTTTCTTGGGATTAATGACCTCAATCACCCCCAATAATTATTTATATTTTCATATATTCCCACATATATTCTAGTATTTGGAAAACTAGTTTTGTGTTATTCTATATAAATTTTTTACATTTTCTTCTCTATTTGTTATAGTATAATTTATTAACCATTTTTAAAATTTGGTTTTACAGAAAAATTATTTTTAAAAGTCCAACCTCGGATTATCGTGGTAAATTTCATTTTTTGGGGACACAATTTACTAAAAGGGCTTGGCTTTAGAATCTCAAGATTTTAAAAATTAAAATCATATTTTATAGTATAAAGGAAATTTAGCATTGATTTTATCTTAACATATAATAAAAACTTAGTTAGTCATGTGATATATACAAATAAAATGTTTTTTATGTTTCATACCCTATTCAATATGCAACACCAAACATAAACGACCAAAGATATATAATTATGTTATAACCTATACATTAAATTTGTTAGTATCAATAAATTTAACTAATTTTAAAAATATATAAATATATATATGTCTGTGTATTACCCAATATAAATTTTTGATATGTTGTTATTAAATAATAAATAAATTGTTTAGTAAAGTGATTTTATTCTACAAAATATGTTTTGTTAAAAAATGATTTTCACTGCTTTTCATGTAAAAATTATTATAATAATTTATCAAAACATTTTGAAAATATATTTGATAAAATTTACTTCATATTTATATGTTTAATATAAAAAGTTTTTTTGGGTGACATTTTGGTATTTGTTGGAAAATATTGATTTTTCAGTGAATAGTGAAAATTACCGATTTTTGTAAATAAAATTTTATATTAAATATTTAATTAATTTTATAGTCCCTATAATTATTTTAATACAATATATTGTTAAATAATATGTATTTAATCCACTTAATTTATTGTAATCAACTTTATAATTTTTTTATTATAATTTTTATATTAGTTTAAAAATGGGATTTTTCTAAAAACTATTTTAAAATGAATAATGTTTCTATGTTTTAATAAATTAAAATAATATATAATTTGGTATTTTTAATTGAAATTTTTATATTATATATAATTAATTTATAAATGGAATCATTTAAATTTTTATTTTTAGTCATAGAGTTAATATAAAATCACTTTTTCTCAACTACAACCTTATTTAAAACTCATTGTTTGGACACAACTATGAGATTAATGTTAATTTATATTTTTCCATGATATTAATTGAATTGAAAAAAAGATTCCATATTTTTAATCATAAAAATATATAATTTTTGATATGGTCAATATAATTTTTCATCAAAATTAATAGTTAGTGTAGTAAAAGTTAGTTATCAAGGCTAAGGTAAAATATGATTTACCTCGGTTAATCTAGACTTATAATAGTGAGAATAACCTAAGATATTAGCTTAAATTTATTTAATAATTATATTTTAACCATTCACACAAAATTATCTAATATATGTTAATTACATTCCACTTTTCTTTTAATAAGACCCATATAATAAGTTAAAAATTGGTATATACAAAAAAATACATTTATTCATTTTAAAATATACAATTTATTATGATATGGGAAAAATATTGGTTAAGTTATTCATATTATTTTTAAATATAAATTATTTTTTTATCATATAAATTTATCTTTTATTTTTGGGAACATATTAGTAATTTAAAATTATAATGAAATGAAAAATCATTTATTATTTTATTAATAAAAAAATAAAACAACTAATACAAAAAAGAATAAATGTAATGTAAATTGAAATAATTAATGTGATACAATATTTCATAGATGAATATAATATATTAAACCTCCATGAAAATTATATATTGTAACATTCCAGGTAAATAAAGAATATGAAATTATCATATTTATCAATATTTGTTAAGAAAATGTTAATACTTCTTTAAAGGTAATCCTATGCTCAACGACATACCCAATACGAAACAACGAGTTTTTTTTGAAATCGTACGTTGCAGACTAATAATATAAAAATATTATTTTAAATTATAGTTAACCACTAACTGTTATAATGATGGGAATGAACAGAACTAACTACAAAATTATTACATATGTTTGTTAAATATTTTTACATTTATTCAATAAATGTTAAAGGCTTAAAAATCAAATGAATCCAATTTGAAGAATAAATACTCTAATATTTTTATAAGATTGTGTTACCACCTTTTGATGGAGAAACATTTTTAAAATATAAATTTGGAAAATTTTATAATCTATATTTATCAAAATAAACTTATTCTTTTGAATTGGGAAATTGAAATTTACTTTGAATAAATTTTTGGTATTTTTCTGACAATGGTCATTTTTTATGAATACTGAAAAATAATGAATTTTACTTCAAAACTGATTTTTCATCTAATTAAATTATATGGTTAGATTCTATTTTTAATTGTTTTAATGTTTAATTAGAATATATTTTTACCATTTAATCCAATGGTGGTCAATAGAATTAATTTCACTTTGAAATTGGACATAAACAAGTGTCAATCTTTTGATAAAATATTGTTTCTTAAAAAATGATATTTGTTTTGACAATGGGAAATAACTACATAATTTATTTATGAAAATTCTATGTTTTTAATTTGGTAAAATGGACATCATTTTTGAATTAGTAATATCAAATATAGATTAGGGTGAATTTATGGTATTTTTCTGATAATGTTCATTTTTTTATTGAATAGTGAAAACTTCTGCATTTTAATTCAAAACTACTTTTTCATTCAATTTATTTATATATTTATATTGTCATTTTATTTGTTTTTAAATTATAACTAAATTATGTTTTTATCACTTAAAACAATTTTTTTCATTGGAAGTAATTTCACCTTTCAATTGGATGTAAAAACAAGTCAATCTTTTGATAAATTTTACTTCTTAAAAACTCATCTTTTGTTTTGACAACATGATTTAATTTTAAATTAATTACTAAAATTTATGTGTTTTGAATTTTTTAAAATGGGTTCCACAATTGGAATCATAATTTCCAAATTATGTAATTAAGAATCATTTGTTTTCGGACATTATGAATAGTAACGATGATAATTATCTTTAATTATCATGTTTAATTAGTAATCAGGTAGTTAAGGGTAATAAAATAATATCATATAATTATAAAATGACCCCAAACTGTGTCCTAATGATATTGTAGGTTTGATGGCCAACCATGGGATCCCTTTTTCCAATGTTGGGGCCCCATGGTATCCCTTTTGTGTGATAGTGACTTTGTATAATATTATATTTTTAAAGAAAGGCAATATAACAAATGTTTGTATATCCTAAGTAAAACAATTTTAATTTCCTTTACATAAATGATATATTTGACTATAAATATTCATTGTAAAGATAAAAATATTTCCTACATTATGGTAATTCTTTTATAATTTTTAGACATTGAATAAATAAATTTATTTATAACACCATGATGATGTAGTGATTACCTCATTAATGAACGATTTAAATAAAATGAAAATATAAGGTAAAATATAAGACTTAGTCTTGTCAAAAACCTATTGTATGGGTGTATTTCTAACCCTTATTACCTTATACTCTAAATATATAATTGTGGGACCTTTAAAACTAGAAAATAATTTTATAATAAAGTAACATTTCATGACTTTCCAAGAGTGCCCCCCGTCCCTCTTACAAAAGACCCCCACCTCTACCCCCTTACCCACACCACTCAAGCCCTTGGATCCTCCAAACTCTACAAATATTGTCTATAAACATCCCTATCTTACTCATAAAATCCTCACTTTGGGAATAATTCATTCCAAGGATGCCTTTGGGCTCAAATCAAAAAGAGTTACCCGATTTAAAGGTAATGTCTTCCGTTATGTTCTTTTGTTTTATTTTTCATTTCCAACCCATAAATATCTTTTTATTCATTTCTTTTGTAACAAAAAAAGTATCTTAAATATACTAGGATTTTGTTATGAGATTTATTCAAGCAACACATACACACACCTCCTTGTAATGAGTGAATAACATACTGTTTCTGTGGATGGTGAACTACTGCCTCACGAAACAGTGATTGTTCAATTATCTCCTACCACATCTCATGGTGGCCATTATGATGTAACTATATTTTAAATATCATATATATGGTATTTATGTTTTCTATATTCTTCTGTATTTTATATTTAAAACATACATTTATTCTTTCCATGTTGTGCAAATGCGATAATTTCATATGAGGAAGTGTGGACTACCGCCCTCTCAATTGATGTGACTCGATCATACAATACATGGAATGTATAAAGAATGAAATTAATGAAATTATGTGACCTATATAAAATATATATTATACTGTAGTTATAATATATATATATATATATCTCATTTATTTTAAATTACATTAATATAACAATGAAATGAAAGTAGTGTTCATGCGTACGTACGGCCTACTGTCTTCATGAACTGTGCATTTCATTTCTTTTTATCTCCAAATGTTATGTAATACTATAAAATGAATATTTACTGGATATATATTATATTTACAGCATTAATACTATTCTGGAGATGATTTTCTTATAACTATATGGACAATTATGTTCAAACATGTTCGTTTTTGACTCATGTACCAAACATCGACAAAAACATCTGATATGAACTCACATAATTAAATAATTATTATAACATTATAATATGGGATATTAATTGAATAATAAACTATAATGGAAGTCCTTAGGAAATTATAAATTTAAAAATGTTTATTATTTAGGAATATAAAGAAACGAACAAGACAAATCAGACTCGAGGTAAGGGATCATACCACTCTCTTTCTTTTTAAGTACTCTCCTTTATGTCATTCCTTTTAATTTCTACATTCTTATGTTTGTGGGTCTTCTTTTAATTTAATATTAATTTAATTTTTATGTTCATATGATTAGAGACCCTATTTGGTCCCACCAATCCATTTTTGGAAGTTTTAAGTGGCGTAGTTAGGCTGCCAGAATTTCATAAGGGATTTCTTATCGAACTTTTTATTCCAAGAGATTTCCATTGTCCGCCACTTATTTATGGAATGTGGTGTATTGTGTACTGAAAATTCATATATATTATTATGATTATATTTATATTTATGGTGTTCTATGATTCATTTGGTGGTTATTATCTTTTGCTCATTCGACTCGATTGATTACAACGAGGTAAGGGGTTTTTCATCTCACTTTTATTCCCGTGAGATTCATTCTATATTTGCCACAATTTCCTTTTGTGTGGTGTATGTAATACCAATGATTATATTCTTTGTGTAATATAATTTAATTTATTGGTATTTACAACTTCATTATATGACCCCTATATCATGGGGTCTACGTTTTGAAGGTTACCTGAATCGGTAAGGGAACCTTTCACCCTCCTCTTTTTAAAAGCCTTATTTTTTTGTCAGGTCATTCAATTTACATATTCTTGTGTTGGGATATGTTATTATATATCCTTATTGCTGTAAATTTTATGTCCAAGTGATGAGATACTCTTTTTATCTCTCATCAACTCATTTCCGGAACATTATAGTGGCGTCGTTAGGCTGTCGAATTTCTGTAAGGGAACTTCTTAAACCATTTAAATTCATTGGGTTAAACCTATAATTCTTGATTATTTCATGACATGAATATGTTTGTATGAATTCTGATTTTTTTACACTTAATATCCACTTATATTGGGTGTATTTAAATTTGTCACACATAATTATGTAATTGATTTATCCATAATATAAGGATACCATATTTGTATGAGACTTCATCTCAATCAGCCTTCATTGAGGAATGTTTTGTTTTATACAAAACTTTATTAAGGTTTATAAACTCCTTTGACTTTTAATTTTATTCAAAAGGAATATTTTTATATGAATCATTTTACTAAACGACAAAATGGAATGTTTTTGTCTTACATATGTGGTGACAATGACTTCTCCACTGCCGTGACCATTATTTGAGTTTTGGCTTCCTCTACAATCCATAATTGTTTTTTAATGAAAAATAAATACCATGTTTCACTTTTCATTTATTTTGGTATTGAAAATGGTTTTGATAATGTTTTGATTATATCAATGTGTTTTTGATATCTTGTGATTGAAATGTCGAAATGTTATGTTTCCTTTATACATGTTTTATATGATGCGATTATGTTATAGTTCTTGAGCACTGTTTATGAAGGCGGGTGGTTCCGGGATAAACTAATGGCAGGTGAGCCTGTGATAGCTCTCCAATGAATTTGGTAACATGAAGGAGTTAAACACTAAGGTTTCCCCAAAGAGATTTAGGGAATATACTCTGATGGGTATTTCAAACGTAACCATGAGGGTTACTCCCTATGTAAGAATGTTATGAATGCCTCAAGTTACCTTTATGTATAATGATTTCTATGAGTTATATATAAATATTATGATTTCAAAAGTTATTTTATGATCGAATGTTATGGTTTATTTTATTTGTATTTATTGGTGGGTTAATGTTTCCTTTAATCATGTTATAAACATTACTGAGCTTTTTATGCTCATGCCTAGGTCTTGAAAATATTTTCACAGGTTATAAGGAAGGGTATGAGAAAATAAGTATTCAAGAAGATTTATATAAAGAAAAGAAGTCTTGTTTTATTTAAGTAATTTTTTTGGGGGGAGAAATCTGTTATAGTAGTAGTGTCTACATTGTAATCCTTTGAGATGTAATAGTTATGTCCTAATTCTCTAAAAATCTAAACATGAAATGATCCATAATGTGAATTATTCATTTATTTCATGATTAATTAATGTTTTAAGGCCAGGTCCTTATATTTGGTATCATAGGGAGGTTTAGATAAATTTAGAGGTTAGAGTATTGTTTAAGAATAAGTGACAAGTTGTGTATAACGACAATGGTTAGTATATTAGATGGAGTCATTGTATCTTTAAAGTTAGAATGTGTTTGATATAACTTGGATATGTATATCTTAGTGTTTACCTTCCTCATTATTATATGATGATTTAACTAATATACTCACACTAACCTTTTTGGTTTTACTAAATGGTTTGATCTAGTAGGAACCAAAGTAATAGTGGATGTGAAGGAAACTATGACCGTTTTCTGAACGAGCAATTGAATGATATGGGTGCTACAATGAGAAATCTTGTGTTTTTCTCAACCAAATATCTGGATTCATGATTGACCACCTGAACCTTATTTATTTTTATAAGGAATTATATATGCGAGAAACAAATACCTACGGAAGTTAAGGTATTAATAATAAAGGTATTTATGTTATAAAACCTATGTGTCAATGATTTGGAAAGAAACACATAGGAAAATTTTTCAAAGGGACAAAAAGAAGCTATTGATGTGGAAATGAAAGTCATAAATCAAGAAACATCCATGGAAAAAAGGAAGCATCTAGTTGACTCTAGTAATGGGAAAGAAGATATTTCTGAAGGATCAATTGAATGTTTTAAATGAGGTGTGCATTGCCATTATTCAAACACATGTCCTATGAAAAAGTTTAAAGAATGAGATCACTCATATCGTACAAATATTTTTTTACCAATACCTAATGTCATTCCGATTAAGGATGATGAAACTAACAGTAACCAATGAAAGGTATGGATTATTTATTAACATTTGTTTTTCTATTATTAAATCTTGGGATATGAATCATGCTTTTTTTGTAGGAAAGAAGTATTTCACAATATGTTGGAAATGAATGGTTAATGGATCATGAAGAATGACGAATGAGTAAGAAGTCATCATATAAGGAATTCAAGAGTTATGGTAGATTTTTTGATGGTGAAATTCATTAAAGTATTAAGGCTATTTTGATGATGGTGTTACATTAGAAGACTTTTTATATTATGTGTAACCCTGATGTTTGATATATGAAAATTTAATTCAAGGAATAATTATATTTTCTTTTGTGGATATAGTTAGAAAGAACCATTTGGGTTTATATGATCCATGAATTTGAGGCAATTACCAGGTAATACATTTTAGAATGAAAAACGAAAGTTATTAGATAACCTTTTTGGTTAAAATATGTTATGGTTATTTTTGATGAATTTATCTTTTTTTGGGGAATGTTATAAAATTATATGGTTTTTAAAAGGGACAACATGCAGACCGTGTGACAACCCATCATGTTAGACGAGGCTGTGGGAATCAAACCCACAACCAAAGTGAATAAGGTATTTATCTCCTACAACTAGGCTACGTAAAGTCCCTGGTTAGTTTGACTAATTCTTTTTAGTTAGATGATCGTATGAATCAAGAATAAGTTTATTTTGGGTTATCTACGAAAATGATTAACCTATCATGGAAGATATGTGATTAGGTTAATTACTTTTCAGTATAAGACTTTAAGAGTAAATGATTTTATTTGGAGATAAATTTTAAGATTTATCTTGGAAGACTATGTGATTAAATCGTTCAGAGATTTGGGTTTCAATCATAGTTTGGTTTATCTTGGAAGAATTTTATGGACAACTATTTATTGAATGGTCTTTGTTAAACATTGGATAATGTTTGACAAATTTTAGAGGTAAATAGAAGTATTTCTTTTTATTATTGATTATCCTTTTTTGTTATTATCGGATCTCATACTAACAAGTTTTGTTTTGGTTTTTGTCTAAAGACATGGGAAATATATAGTTCTCTTTTTTTGGATTAGGTGATTCTCTAAAAGTTGGTTATAGCTCTCTTAATGTGAACAAGTCATCCTAAATACTCCTCTTTTGGAGAAAATATGAGTTTGTGTAAGAAATCTAGTAATAGATGAATGTCTACACTAAAAGTAAGTATATTTAAATAAGATTTAGTTAATCTCATAAATAAATTTCTCAATAAAAAGTAACATAAAAAAATGTTGTCTGTTAACTTTTCCTATTGGGGAATCAAATACCATTAAACCCAACACATATTTGTGATTTTCTGGTGGTTAACTTTATCATAACCATGTTTTCTATCACTCTCCATCGGAACTTGATGGTTTGTTTTCCTCTATATATCCATGTTGTCAATTAATCCTAGTATCTATTATCTCAGGTGACCTTTTTACTTTTCATTCTTTCTTTTAATGTGATAGTTTAATTTACTCCTTTTCTAATGTGGGGATTTCATTGAAGTTTTCGAGCCCAATTTTAAAATTACGATGACGCAATTCCCAAAAGGTGGAAGGATGTAACATCCTGGGTAAATAAAGAATATGAAATTTTCATATTTATCCATATTTGTGAATAAAATTTTAACACTACATTAAAGGGAATGATATGCTCGATGGTGTACCCAATATGCAAAAACGAGTTTCTTCGAAATCATACATTGCACACTAATAATATAAAAATATTATTTTAAGTAATAGTTAATGCCTAGCCGTTGTAATGGAGGGAATGAACAGAACTAACTAAAAAATGATTAAATATTTTTGTGAAATATTTTTACATTTATCCGATAAATGTTAGAGGCTTAAAATGAAAATGAAACCAATTTTAAGAATAAATACTCTAATATTTTTAAAAGATTCTTTTACTAACATTTGATGGAGAACCTATTTTTAAATCTTACTTTTGAAAATTTCATAACTCTATTTATCAAAATAAACTTATTATTTAGAATTGGGACATTGAAATTTTCTTTGGATAAATTTTTGCTATTTTTTTGACAATGTTCATTTTTATGAATAGTGACAAATACTGCATTTTACTTCAAAACTAATTTTTCATCTAATTGAATTATATAGTTATATTATCATTTTAATTGTTTTAAAGTGTAATTAGAATATATTTTTACCATTTAATCCAATGTTGGTCATTATAATTAGGTTTACTTTGAAAATGGACATAAACAAGTGTCAATCTTTTGATAGATATTGTTTCTTAAAAACTTGTTATTTGTTTTGACACCGGGAATTAACTATATCATTTATTAATGAAAATATATGTTTTGAATTTGTCAAAATGGACATAACTTTTGAATTTGGAATATCAAACATATCTTAGGGTGAATTTTTGCTATTTTTCTGATAATGTTAATTTTTTTAATGAATATTGAAAAATATAGAATTTTAATTCAAAACTGCCATTTCATCCAATTTATTCATACAGTTAGATTGTCATATTAATTTTTTTAAAGTATAATTGTATTATTTATTTATCACTAAATACAATCTAGTTCATTGGAAGTAATTTCATATTTCAATTGGATGTAAAAACAAATCAATCTTTTGATAAATTTTACTTCTTAAAAAATCATCTTTTGTTTTGACAACAGGATTTAATTTTAAATTAAATACTACAATATCTGTGTTTTGAATTTAGTAAAATGGGTTCCACATTTGGAATCAGAATTTCCAAATTATTGTATTAATAATATTTTGTTTTTTGGACATTATGAATAGTAACACTGGTAATTATCTTTAATTATCATGTTTAATTAGTAATCGGGCTGTTAAGGGTAATAAAATAATATCATAAAAATATAAAATGACCCCAAAATGTGTCCTAATGATTTTTTGGTGTCATGGCCGACCATTTAATGCCTTTTTCCAACTATTGGTCCCCATGGAATCACAGTAGTGTTATAGTGTCTTTTTATGATATTATTTTTTTAAAGAATGAAAATATAACAAAGGTTTGTATATCCTATGTAAAAAAAATATAATTTTGATTACATAAATGATATCTTTGACTATAAATAGTCATTGGAAATCTGGAAATATTTCCTACATTATGGTAATTTGTTTATAATTTTTATACATTAAATAAATAACTTTATTTATGACACCGTGATGATGCAATGATTACATCATTAATGAATGATTTAAATAAAATGAAATGGTAAAGTAAAATATAAGACATAAACATGAAAAAAACTGATTTTATGGGTGGATTTCTAACCCTTATCACCTTATCATAGAAATATATAATTTTGGGACTTTTAAAATCTGAAAATCATTTTATAATAAAGTAACATTTCATGACTTTCCAAGAGTGCCCCTCCACCCTCTTATAAAAGGCCCCCACCTCTACCCCCTTACCCACACCTCTCAATCCCTAGGATCATCCAGCCTCTGATCATATTGTCTTTCCACAGCCCTCTATTACTCATAGAAGCCTCACATTGGGCATAATTCTTTCCAAGGAAGCTTTTGGTCTCAAATAAAAAAAAGTTACCCGATTTAAAGGTAATGTTTTCCCTTATGTTCTTTTGTTTTATTTTGCTTCTCCAACACCTTAAACTCTTTTTATTCCTATAATTTGTCACAACGCCACTATAATATATATAATAGGATATTTTTATGAGAAGTATTCATGCTACACTTACACACACCTCCATATAATGGGTGAAGAACATACTGTTTGTGTGGACGACAAACTACTGTCTCACGAAACGATGATTGTTCAATTATCTCCTACAACCTATCATGGTGGACATTATGATATCACTATATTTTATATATGATATATATGGTATTTATGTTTTCTATATGCTTCTGTATTTTATATTTAAAACATACCTTTATGCTTTTCATGTTGTGAAAATTCGATAATTTCATACGAGGAAGTGTGGACTACGGCCCCCTCAAGTGATGTGACTCATTCATGAAATAAATGGAATGTATAAAGAATGAAATTAATGAAATTCTGTGACATATATAACATATTTATTATATAATAATTATAATATATATTTGTCTCATTTATTTTTAATTCCATTAATATGACAATGAAATGAAAGTAGGGTTCATGCATACGTACGACCTAATATCTCCATGAACGGTTTATTTCATTTCTTTTTATCTCAAAATGTTATGGAATAGTATAAAATGAATAATTACTATATATATATGATATTTAAATAATTAATACTTTTCTGTAGATGATGTACTTATAACTACAAGGACAATTCTTTTCAAACAAGTTCATTTTTGAATCATTTACCAAACATCGACAAAAACATCTGATATGAACTCATATAAATAAAAAATTATTATAAAATTATAATATGTGATATGAATTGAATAATAAACATTAAATTATGTCCTTAAGGAATTATAAATTAACAAATGTTTATTATTCAGGAATATAAAGAAATGAGGAAGACAAGTCGGACTTGAGGTAAGAGATCCTACCTCTCTCTTTCTTTTTAAGTACTCTCTTTTATGTCATTCCTTTTAGGATCCTCTTTATTATTTTGGGGGATGTTATTTTATATTTATCTTAATATAATTTGTATATTCATATGATGAGAGTCCCTATTTTATGTGATCAATCCATTTTTTGATGTTTTAAGTGGCGCCGTTAGGCTGCCGAAATTTCGTAAGGGATTTCTTATCTCACATTAAATTCCATGAGATTAACATTATTCACCACTTATTTATGACATGTGTTGTATTTTGTACTTCCAATTGATATATATTATCATGATTATATTTATATTCATGGTGTTCTGTAATTCATTTGTTGGTTATTATCTTTTGGTTATATGACTCGATTGATTACGGCGAGGTAAGGAGTTTTTCATCTAACTTTTATTACCATGAGATTCACGCTAAATACGCCACTATTTCCTTTTATGTGGTGTATGTACTGCCCAAGATTTTATTCTTTGGGTAATATACTTTAATTTATGGGTATTTACAACTTCATTGTATGACCCTAATTTAATGGGGTGTACGTTTTGGAAGTTACCCAAATCGGTAAGGGAACCTTTCACCCTCCTCTTTTTAAAAGACTCCATTTTTTGTTGGGTCTCTTAATTTAAATCTTATTATTTTGGGATATGTTATTATATATCTTTATTTCTGTAAATTTTATGTCCAAGTGATTACATACATTTTTTTTCTCTCATCAACTCATTTTCTGAACTTTAATGTGAATCTGTTAGGCTGTCGAATTTATGTAAGGTAACTGCTTAACCCAATTTAAATTCATTGGGTTAAACCTCTACTTCTTGATTATGTCGTGCCATGAATATGTGTGGATGAACTCTGATTGTTTTATACTTAATATCCACTTATATTAGGTGTATTTAATTTTGTCAGACATAATTATGTAATTGATTTATCCTTACTCTAAGGATACCATCTTGGTACGAGACTTCATCTCAATCATCCTTCATTGAGGCATATTTTGTTTTATACAAAACATTATTACGTTGTATAAACCCCTTTGACTTTTACTTTTATTCAAAAGGATTCTTTTTATATGAAAGGTTTTACTAAACGACAAAAGGGAATGTTTTTGTCCTACGTATGTGGTGACAATGACTTCTCCACCACTGTGACCACTAATTGTGTTTCGACTTCCTCTACAAGCCATAATTTATTTTAAATGAAAAATATATACCATGTTTTACATTTCATTTATTTTGGTATTGAAAATGGTTTTGATAATTTTTGGATTATATCGATGTCTTTTTGATATCTTGTGATTGAAATGTGGAAATGTTATGTTTCCTTTATTCATGTTTTATGTTATACGATTATGTTATGGTTCTTGGGAATTGTTTATGATGACTGGTGGTTCCGTGATAAACTAAGGGTGGGTGAGCCCGTGATAGCACTCCAATGAATTGGGTAACGTGAAGAAGTTAAGCGCTACGGTTTCTCTGAAGATATTTAGGGAATATACTGTGATGGTTATTCCAAACGTAACCATGAGGGTTACTCCATACGTAATAATGATATGAATGCCTCAAGTTACCTTTATGTATTGTGATTTATATGAATTATACATAAATATTATGATTTTAGAACTTATGTTATTATTAAAAGTTATGGTTTCTTTGATTTGTATTTGTTAGCAGGTTAATGTTTCTTTTCATTATGTTATAACCCTTACTGAGCTTTTTATACTCATCCCATGTTTTTGAAATGATTTTCACAGGATATAAGGAAGGGTAAGAGAAAATAAGTACTCATGAATATTTATATCAAGAAAAGTACTCTTGTTTTATTTAAGGTTTTTTTATTATTGTAAAAAATCGGTTATAGTAGTAGTGTCTACTTTGTAATCCTTTGAGATGTAATAGTTATGTCCTAATTCTATAAATCTCTAAACCTGAAAGGATCCTCAATGTGAATTATTCATTTAATTTAAGATTAAGCGACGTTTTAAGGCAGGGTCCTTATATATATTCTAATTCAATTTTTGTATTTATATTTTTTAATATTCAATTTAAATGAATAATCTCAAAATTTAAATTATTGTTATATTTTGATAAATTTTATTTTACAACAATATTTAAAATTTATATGAATAGAATACATTGAAATTTTATTTTTAAATTCTGATAAATATAATTTATTTTCCATTCATGGGTCACATTTACTTTTATTGTTACTATAATGAACCCATAAATAATAAAAAATGATCTTTGCATAGTTAGGTTAAAACAATGTTTTTTCACGATGATGTGCTTGTGATAAAATAAATAATCAATACAAAACATTTTTTATAGTATGGATTTAATATTTATAAATACTGGGAATACATTATCTATTAGTCTCAAATTAATATATTCTTAAAGGATAAATTACTTTTGTTAGAAAATAATTTATGTAGTGAAAACTCAAGATGTTAAAAATATGGAAACATATTCATTAAGGAACAGAATGCTTAAAAATGCGTTTATTTATGTATTTGATGTTTTTAAAGACCACATCATAGATCTAAACCTGTAATTATTAATTTTGGAGCCACATTAGGTATTATAGACCACACAATGGTGAATACTTTTGAGTATTCAAAAGAATGTCAGTCCTCTTAAACTATGAAATGACACTCAATCACATCACATATTCACAATAATAAAGCCATTTAAATCGACCAAACAATTTTAAAATCACTTATCAACTTCCCTCATCTCAAACTATGTTTCTTTAGTAATAAATTCACCCAAGATCAGAATTTTCTACAATCCATAAAGGAGTTACCCAAAGAATATATAACTTTCATGAACAAATTTTTTTGTTTTATTTATTCTCCACCAACTAAATTATAAAATATACCAGGATGATATAATAAATATGTTAAATTACATATAATAACATTTTTTATGTTAAGGGTTATTCCTAAAATTAAACACAATTCAATCAAATGGGACACAAAATCAAATGTTTTTTGTACATTGGACTAGAGCCTCATGAAAAAATATCGTTAGATTTTTCCATTTCATCCTCTCACAGTAGACAATGAGGATAGATATAAATTTTATATATATTATATATTATATAATTATTCCTATGAAGTCATTATATTATATATACCCTTTTACACACCATTCAGTAAGGGATACGATAATTCCGCTCATGTGTGTGAAAACCTGCAGTAGTAACACCTCAAAATGATAAATAGTTAAATGACTAAATGATATCACTCATGTTAACAAGGTGAACCTTTCTTTTTCGGGTGCCTACCTGATTATAACTTCACAATTAAGCGTTCTTGGCCTGGATTAGTGATCAATATGGGTAATCTTATAGATAGTCTACCAGGGTGTGTAGAAGTGTAGAAAATACACTATAAATGACATGTGTTGTCATGTGGGGACAATCATTATCTAGATGACCCGTTCAGGCACGTGGGTGGGCCCCAAAGTGGGGGCCATGTGTCTGCGGGGCAACTGGTGATACCTGGTGGGCCAAGACCCGACGACCATGTTAAGGTGGGGTGTATGTGATATCACCGGGACCCAATTGTAACATTTGGTATCAAAGGTGGTACCCAGCCTTAAGTGAAGCACAATGCCTAGGTTGAGATGTAGGTCCCACAACGAGGACGTTGTGCTCTAAGGGGTGGGTGGGGTGGATCAGTGTAACTTCCCAAATTGATAAAGGGTTAAATGACTATATTATATGACTCATATCAACAAGGTGAAAATTCCTTTTTAGGAGCCTACATGATTAGAATTCCACAGTTAAGCATACTTGGCCTAGAGTAGAGATCAGGATGGGTGACATTCGAGAAAGTTTCCCAAGGTGTGTGTGAGTGAGGACAAAACACACTGGAAAAGATATGTGTTGGCTTTTCGGGACATTCATTAGTCAGATGACGCATTCGGGCACATGGGTGTGCCCCAGAGCGGGGACCATGTGTCTGTGGGGCAACTTCCGGTACCTGGTGGGCCAGGACCCGATGACCATGTTAAGGCAGGGTGTCTGTGCTGTCACAGAGAGGCAGTTGTTTCAACTACCCCACGAAGCGATTTGATTCTCTTTATAAAAATCAGTTACATTGATGTAAATAAGGTATATTATTATATATATGATATAAATGAAATATTTATCATATTAGAGAAATATTTATCTATCATGATATATAATATATTGTTTTTTACCCTTTCACTCATTGAAAAAAATGATAACATAATTTATGGTTAGGTGGACTAGCACATCCTCGTAGTGATGTGACCCATTTTTATGACAACATCACAATTTTGATACATATAAGTATATAAAATTACATAACATGGTATTTATGATATTATTTTAATTCTATAAAGATAAATTTTAACTACTTTTTTCAATGATGGTCATTGAAAAATGGGAATGTTACTTAAGTGTACGTTTAACATACCATATCTATGATTGTAAAATTTGTTCATTTTATCATAACCATATTTAATTATGGGTTTCAATAGTATAATTTATTTATAAATATGATAATTATGTAATGGTTATTATTTTGGACATGTTTAAATAAATTCTAATTTGATAATAGTCAACCTACCTATGTCATTTTTGACCCATATGTTGAATATGGTTAAAACATATTACATAAAATTAATTGATTATATAATTTATTATAACATATTTATAATTAAAATAATAGTAATAAAAAAATGTAAATTTTTCTCAATAAATTAGATAATTATCATAAGTTTTTTGTTTTGGAATATAAGGAATATGTGTGATGAGTCAAACTTGAGTTAAGGGTTTATCATCTCACATTTATTTTAGGGAGATATATTCCATTTTAACAACTTATTTTTCGTTTTTTGATGTATATATTAGAAAATGAATTAATGTTATCATTAGTATTATTAAATTTATTTTTATTTTCAAATCTATTTTAGGATATCCATTGAATGGGGTTTTAAGTTTTAATGTTACCAAAGCGATAAGAGATTTTTGTCTAAATATACTTTCACTAAGATGTTTATAATGTTATTTGACTATATTATTTATTTTAATGTATATAATACCCCAATCACATTATTATCATGTATACCATTATTTTCAATATATTATTTGTTTTATGTAATTTTATTCTTTTATAGGGATTATGATTTAATGTTCCAAAAGTGGTTAGAGTCTTTTGTTACAATCTCATCATTTATATGGATTGTGTATGATTATGTCTACAATATTTAAATATATAAATCCCATGATTTATTGAATCCTCTAGTTATTCAACATTTTTTATGTTCTTGTACCATTTCTTCACTCTTTGGTACATAAAATGTTTCAGAAACTATTTTTAAAATAATCTGATTTTATTTATCCCTTCAGTCGAATACTTATTTTCTTCTGAAAACATGTTTTAAAAAATGTTTTATAAAATAGTTTTTTAATATTTTATTAATTATTGTTTAAATATATTTCTACCCATTTTGTATTTTTAATTTTTTTTCAAAGTTATATTATAATCGCTTTCTGAAAAACAAGTTTTCTTACTATTCGACAATATAAAAGGAATATAGTTTACAACATGTAATGAATTACCCGTGGATTTGACCATCATTTCTTGGAAGTTTCATTTCAATTTTGAAACGTTTTTTTAAAGAAATTTTTTATTAATATTTTGTAAAATAATTGTTTACAAAAAAATTATTTTAAAAAGATATGGATTTTAAAATGTTTTTTTCTTTAAAGACGTGATTTAAAAATGAAATGAATATTTTCCTCAAGAATGTTTATATGATATTTTAATGGAATACCCATTAATAAATGTGAAAAAACCATTTTTGTTACTTATCCTCTACTTGAGATGTTTGGTAATGTCATGACCAGTCCCCTAGTGGCCGTACCGTGAATAGTCCCCTGGGGCCTGTGTTGTCCCTACCCCAAGCATGCCTTCCATAGACCAGTGGTTGGCGACTAGCACCTGAAAGGAATATCCACAAAACGGGAAGGCGTATCCCTTAAAGATATATAAATACTCATCCAATAATGTAAAAAGATGTAACCACGAAGCAAAACTAAAGAAGAACAAGTGTGTATTGAATTTAAGGGGATAAAATACCAGCCCATCTGAATGATACAACTAAAACTAAAAATAGAAACAACTCATGCGATTATCCACATAGGATCCTACCTAAATGTTAGATATAACTCACCTCCACAGCTCTCCACGTCAGTGAGTCTCCTCCACGTACCACCTAGTCCTGGATCCCTCATGCCTCAACCATGTTGCTCGTCATCTGTACAAGACGCAATGAGGTGCAGAGGAAGCCCGTGATGGGGTGTGTATAACAATACCCAGTAGGGACCCCGAGACCACCGAAGGACACTTAGAATTTCACAAAGGAATAACCACAATGAAAGATATCAATCACAAAGGACAAAGAAAATGACACAACTGAAACAAGATATACTCTTCTTATCCATAAAGAAACATAAGGCCCCGAACTCAAGCCATTTCCAAGATTTCAAAATAATGCTTAGAGTATCTCAAGGATTAAGATTATATGCTCCCTGAACTAGCCATCCCTAGTGGCACCCATCTAAGAGATGTAATCCATCAGGTACAACTCAACCATTTTTAATAGAATGTCTGAAAGGATATGCTACATCAAGAACATTCTGCTAGAACATCCATTAGTGGACGACACTAGAGGTCTCACAGTCAAAATCTTTCACCCGAGGCAAGACTAAGGGAAACCATGTGAAGAGGCCCACTCCTCGACACTGTGTCCTACTGTCAAGGGATCTTAAACTCCCCGGAAAGACCTGCTCCCCATATCTACTAGGAGAAGAGGAGTACTACACCATATTTGAGGAATCGCACCCTACCTGGTAGGATAGTAAAACTATGGTAGTTTATTCGATGTGGGGGACCCTCACCCTAGTATTTTAGGTGAGTACAGAACCTAGTCTTGAGGACCCCCACCCTGGCATGTTAGGGGAGTATCGAATCTATATGTGAGGACCCGCACACTACTCGATAGGGGATTTCACCTACGGTAGTTTGTTCGATGTCGAAGAATCCTTCCCAATATGTCAGGGGAGTACCGACACTAGGCAAGAGGACCCCCACCCTGGCATGACAAGGGAGTACTGACTCTATTGTAGTACTGCATAAGGAGGACCTTTGTAACACCCCGAGATTTTAGGAAAAATATTATTTTAATTTCATTAATGTATTGTTTTGTATGCTACACCAAGATTACCTTTCGCTATACGCAACACCGTATTATCTTGCAGTATATCCAACACTATTCTTGGATCATGTTACACACAATTTGGATAATAGTTATTCTACGCAACATTGAGTATATATATATATATATATTCAATGTATAAATGAAATATGGTTGGATTATGTTATACGAAACAACGAATGATTTTTGCACAACATGCACCCCTGACTTGGCTTGCATTACACGCAATCGCGACCTTCCTCGATAGCGTGTGTTGTACGCAATACCGGGTTTTACTAAACAACCATATATTAGTATAATATTATTATGAACTAGCCGTTATGAATAGTATTAACTAAATTTTGAATCTTATAACATTATTATTAGTCTTGCACATTTTCAAAAACATGATATAAGAACAAAATAAATTTTTCGGGTAAAATAAGTATTTTTAAAAAAATGCAGTTTTTCCGCCTTTTGATGGCGCACCCACTTTAAATCTAGTTTTGGAAATGTTTATAAGTTCAATTTGACAAAATAAAAATCTTCTTTAGAAACTTGAAATAAAAATTTACTTTGGATAAATTTTCATATCATTCTGGTAACTTTCTTATTTAAGATGAATAGTAAAAACACGCTATATTTTAATTAAAAACAACTTTTTTCATCGCAATAATTAATATGGTTAAATTATAATATTGAATGGTTTTAAAGTATAAAGAGAATATATTTTTACCATTTCATATAATGTATGTCATTAGCATTGATTCTACCATGAATTCGTAGGATAAATCAATTCAATCTTTTGCAATGTTTTAAAGAAAAACCTGTTTTCTTTCGACAATGGGATTAATTTTAATTTAATTTCTGCAACTTTTGTGTATTGAATTTGGAAAAATGGATTCCATATTTGGAATCAGTGGATCCAAATTATGTTAATAAGCTACTTTTTATTTTTGGGAATTATGAATAGAAACTACGGTAAATTTTATTTACCATAGTTAAAGGAAAATTGGGCAATTAAGGGTAAATATAATATTATAAAATAACCATAACACATGTCAAAATACTATTGGATGACTAAAAGTCGACCCATATCACCTAAGGGTCAGATTAGATTCATTTAATGGACTTTTGTCCATGAAAATAATTTAATTATTATTAAAACCAAAGAATGTGACAACATGTCATTTTCTTAAATCCTATAAGTATAATAATTTTAATTTAGTGATAGACTTCATGAATCTTCGAAACTAAATAGTATCCAGAAAGATAATACAATTATCTACATCATATGAATTTATTTAGAATTTTTAGGGATTATATAATTATCATTTATTATGACACAAATATGATGTAGTAATTATCTTATTAATGAAATATTGACATAATTGATTCTATAAATACCCAAATAAATATAATTTGAGACTTTTTATGAATTAAACTAATTTTCATGGTTAATATGAAATGTTAGTAGTGAGTTAATTAACGTTTTTCGAACTAATCATTCTGTTATGACTTTCAAAAAAATTAATTACTAAATAGTGTCAAAGATGACATAAAATAGTTTTTAAAACAAATATTATATTATTAATTGTTATTTTATTCCTAAAAATCTAAGGTTCGGCCAAATGACTTATATAAGGTTATATATATTAATAATAAACAACTTGGGGTTCGTTTGTTTTGTTATAGTAAGTTTATTAACCTTATAGTGTAAGAACACAAAAAGACACGGTAAAAGTAAAATTATCTAACTTAAAGATAAATATAAATGATAAGGTTAAAATAGGAAAATAAACTTGTGTAAATTCTATTGTATGAGATCATTTATACCCATACCCACCTTATCTTCGAAAGGAATCAATTTTGAGCTATTTAAAACCAAATTTGACTTTATAATAAAATAATAGAATTTGTTATTCCAAAGGTGCCCCTCTCCTCCCTTATAAAAGGGAACCTCCTCCCTCTCTTCCTCACACCACTTTGAGCCTTCAAGCTTGGCCAACCACTGCCAATTTCTCCTCTACACTTCCCTAGAAACATCCTAGAGGTTCTGGTTATCTTCAAAGACCTATTTTAGTACCGTAAAAGGAGGTCTCAAAGAAGCACTTCAAAGAAGAGGTAATGTCCATTACCGATTCTTTCATCTTTATTTCTTCTTCCACTTCTTCTTATTTAGTTGATTCATTATGAAGTAATAACATAAGTATCACTAATATACATATATTTTATTATAAGTATGAAACAACCCTATTTCACCATCTATCCATCCTACGGAAAAAGAAATCATCGCGCGTGCGTACATACAGAACACCATCTCCACGCCGTGGTGTAATCTATTTTCCACCACCACCTTACTTGGATGGGTATAATGGTGTAAATAATGGCTATATATTACTATTAAGAAGAGATATTGATTCTGAAATAGTATACATACACTCCAATACAATTCCACGATCATGAGAACGATATCATTGCACGTGCGTACGTACGGACTGCCGTCTCCACGACGCGATGAGATTCATTCTCCACGTTAACCATTAATGAATGATTATAAAGTATATATATTAAGTAATAATGAAATACATGACATAATTATGATTCTTGATTTATTTTTATATATATGAATGTCATCTACTTAATTTCATTCAACTCAATAAGGAAAATAAAAACAGTGTTCATGCGTACGTACGGTCTACCGTCTCCATGAACGGTGTATTTCTTTCCATTTACTGATCTATTATATATATATATTATGAATATATAATATATATAAATCATTTTTTATATTCTGGAATTACGTATTCCTGATCTAAGTAATCATATGAATAATTACAAGTCAAAACACGGACGACAAATGAAACGATTTTACCCAAAACGCTCTTTAACATGGAATTTACAAAAGAACAGGTAATATAAAGCCATAAGTGAACCATATATGATATCATAACAATGCATATGATTCTGGAATAAGTCAATGAAATTATTTAAATCATTATACAGTAGTTTCGGACACATACGAAGCAAATCGGACCTAAGGTAAGGGAAATAACACAATCTCATTTTTATCCGAGATTGTTTATAATTTGGTATTTACTAGGGTGTATTTTATCATCCACATCCATGTTTCCTCAATATGTAATATTATTTCCATCCACCTACAATTGTTTAAATCCAATTTTACCCTTCGGTGAGTTTTTAGTAAAGGATATGAAAGGAATCCTTTGTCGTTTTTCGTACGAGGTACTTTTTGACTTTTCCGACAAAAGTACGAAGAAAGTTTTTTTAACTTATAAGGAATGAATGGATTTTTAAAACATTATTTCCAAAATCTTCCTTTACAAGTTCTCAAGATTATATTTAATCAACTTCTTTTATTTTAAAATTGTATGACATGTTAAAAAAGGAAAATGTTTTCGATGTTGAAAGGATATTTTCCTCAAGAATGGAGTTCAAGTGTTTTATCAAAATTATTTTCCATCTAAGATAATATAGGGTTCTGTTTCTATACCTATTATAACATTGATTTGATTATGTTGCGATGGAATTATTTTTATGAATTCCTTTATCTTATATGAATTGTTTTATGATGTCATGTTGTTTAAGAATCCCATTTTTATTACATGGGTTATGCTATGATGTATGGTTTATGATTTTGTGGAACACATAAGAATGGTATCATTATGAGACTGGTGGGACCTATATCTCCCTCCAATGCATTGGGAAAAGATTTCATATCTCATGAGATAGACATGGCTGGAACGGTAGATTATGCCGGTTCAGTGAAACAGGACTGAAACGAGGAGTGAACTTGGTTCAGAATGGGACTTTGTCCACTAAGATAGTCTTGGAAATGAGTCCTGACTAATAAGAAATGATTCTCTATGATTATGTGTGTATGCCACAAAGTTTCATGTTTTAAGTTATGATTATTGGGATTACATTTCACTACTATGATTTTTCCCATGTTATGATATTATGATCTCTTTTGCAGGTTAAGATTTCCAAAATGTTATGTTCTTATGAATATGATGTGATTGATATTTCTTTTGTTTACCCTTACTGAGCATTTGAGCTCATCAATTTATGTTTTATTTTCCCCAGGATATAAAGAAAGGTTTTATGTATAAAAA
The DNA here is from genome assembly GCA_963277665.1 of Viscum album. Taxonomy (NCBI): domain Eukaryota; kingdom Viridiplantae; phylum Streptophyta; class Magnoliopsida; order Santalales; family Viscaceae; genus Viscum; species Viscum album. Next base: position 442,704,582 of record OY728158.1, read on the forward strand.
AAGTAAGATCTTTATGGGAGATGTTGAAGATCTTTCACCACGATTAGAAGATTACGTTCCAAGTTTCCAAAGACACTAAACTATTACAGTCCTTCTGTGTGTGTTTTTGTTATGTACTAAGTATTCTGCAAAAGTAATGTAATGTCTATGTACTTAAAGCTTCGGGTCTCTACAGTTGGTATCAGAGGAAAGGTTTAGTCATCCTTTGGAAACTAGGATGCGAAAACGTTAGTGAGATCCCTAGAGATATTTTTAAGGTATGTCTAGGGATGTACCTAAGGATAAGAATAAGTATAGTATATAGTCCTAAAACTACGGTAATGATCTTACAATTTAACCTAAGATGTTAGATATTGAGGGTTCACCCCCTTTAACTATGTTGTTTTCCCTAGCATGATTTTTGCCTCTCACACTATTCTTTTTGGGTTTTAGAAAATGGATGGAAACAGGAAGATTCATGATAATGGAGGATATTCCGGACAATGTAATGATTTTATTCATGAGAAAACAAATGAAACGGGATCTAGAAATCCAAACATTGTTATTATGCCTAATCAGCAATCTCATAATAGGATCAATAATCTCAACTTTGGTAAGTTTCCTGACTCAGATAATAAGAGAAAGATGGTGTTTCATGATGATCATAGAAGAAAGAAAGTTCAATTTCCCTCATGTTAATCATGTGGGAAGAGGCATCAGGGAGATTGTTTCAAAGGAACTGGAAGATGCTTTGGGTGTGGAAAAGAAGGACACAAATCTAGTAAGTGAAAAGGAAAAGGTTCAGTTAACACCATTTACAAGGATAATGGTATTCCTATGACATCAACAATGATTATATGTTTTAAATGTGGAATGTATGGGCATTATGAAAACCAATGCCCTAATAGAAAATATAATTAAGAGAATCACCATGTTCATATGGGTAGTATTTATGTGGATGATGATGAGGAGACTAAAAATGATATATGAGCTGAAAGAAGTGTTGAAGCTCAGTCGGTTATTTTAGAAGGTAGTGGAATGATTGTATGTTTATCGAGAGTTATGTTTTATAGTTAATGGTACTATGGAATAAAGAATCATCTAAGTATTGTTACACTATTTTTTTTCCTAAAAGTATTTGAAAGTATATGTTGAATGGTACCAGTAACCATGGAATGTTATTCAGATATTTTTGTAAAGTAGATGATATGCGCATAATGAAGGAATAAGAAGATAATGAGATGTTTGATTGTATTCATGAGCTCATGATTGATATAAGGACTAAGTGATATCATGGTTTGAGTATATATAATTTTGAGGATTTTGGTATGTGGAAAGTGTTAACTTTTAACTGCATTCATGTTTTCACTAAGGTTCAATGGGTATTCATTTTTCAAGAGAATACATGATTAAGGCCTTCAAACGTTTGTAATGTGACCAATAAGAAATATCTTATGATATATGGGGATCAACGATGGTATTAAATCTCTGGTAATCGTTTTCACTATATTATGAGAGCGGACTACAATATTATGGATAATCCTAAAGATTGGAATGGATTATGTTGGACATAAGTTAGTATTGTTTAAGGATAGAACATTTTTTCGATATTATTGATGGGATGATATAGTAATGTAGTTTTATAAAAAGGACAACATGCTGGACGGGCGACAACCCATCACGTCGGACAAGGCTGTGGGAATCGAACCCACAACCGAAGTGCAACTGACCTTTATCGCATACCACTAGACTACAAGAAGTCCTTGGTTAGTAGAAACTAGTTTTATTTTATTAAGCGGTATGATTTATGAAGTATAAGTTCATTTTTGGTACCATATATGATTAATCTAACAATAAGATGGACTTATAACTTTTGCTAACCTTTTGTTTGAAAGAGATGGAGTGAACCATCATTCTATCACATGATCTTCTAAAACATCACGAATAACAAATTCAACTTCATTTCATTAAGGGATGAAGTGGAATTTGTTCAATTCACGAACAACAGTGAGATTGTACCAAAATCATGCAAGTATTTATTTTAATTCGTCAACTTTAGGGAAATGATCTTGAAAACAAAAAATGTTGTCCTAGTTCCTTTATATCCGATGAATCAGATGGTACCATAGATCATCACATGTCAATAGCTTTGTGATTGTTGGCTTTTTCATAGCCATGTTCTCTACCACTCTCCATCAGAACGTGACGGTTAGATTTTACTTCCATATCCATATTTTCACCTATGATCTCCTACGTGGAAACCTAGTTATTATTTAATTTGGGTAACCGTTACATTTCATAATTTAGTTTTTAATGCCATGTTTTGGTATTCCTTTTTACGATGTGGGTTTCTATTAAAAAATCATTTGAGTAGTAAACCATTTATAACCCCGACGAATTTCAAGGGTGAAATTCATTTTAAGGGGGGTAGAATGTAACACCCCGAGATTTGATGAAAAATATTCTATTAATTTCATCAATGTATTGTGTTGTATGCTACACCAAGATTACCTTGCACTATATGCAACACCGTATTAGCTTGTAGTATACGCAACACTACTCTTGGATCGTGTTACACACAATTTTGATAATAGTTATTCTATGCAACAATGGGTATATATATATATATATTCAATGTATAAATGAAATATAGTTGGATTATGTTATAAGAAACAATGAAGGATTCTTTCACATCACGCAACCCAGACTTGGCTTGCATTACACGCAATCACGACCTTCCTCGATAGCGTGTGTTGTACGCAATACCGGGTTTTACTAAACAACGACATATTATTATAATATTATTATGAACTAGCCGTTATTAATAGTATTAACTAAATTTTTAATCTTATAACATTATTATTCATCTTTAAAATTTTCTAAAATATGGTATAAGAACAAAATAAATATTTTGGGTAAAATAAGTATTTTTAAAAAAATGCAGTTTTGCGGCCTTTTGATGGCACACCAACTTTAAATCTAGTTTTTGACATGTTTATAAGTTCAATTTGACAGAATAAAATTCTTATTTGGAATCATGAAATAAATATTTACTTTGGATAAATTTTCATATCATTCTGGTAACTTTCATATTTTGATGAATAGTAAAAACACGCTATATTTTAATTAAATTTTTTTTTTCATCACAATAATTTATATGGTTAAATTATAATATTTAATGGTTTTAAAGTATAAATAGAATATATTTATACCATTTAATATTATTTATGTCATTATCCATGATTCTACCTTGAATTCGTAGGATTAATCAATTCATTTTTTGCAATGTTTTAAAGAAAAACCCGTTTTCTTTCGACAACAGGATTAATTTTAATTTAATTTCTGCAACTTTTGTGTATTGAATTTGGAAAAATGGATTCCATATTTGGAATCAGTGGATCCAAAATATGTTAATAAGCTACTTTTTATTTTTGGGAATTATGAATAGTAACTACGGTAAATTTTATTTACCATAGTTAAAGGTAAATCGGGTAATTAAGGGTAAATATAATATTATAAAATTACACTAAAACATGTCAAAATCCTATTAGATGACTAACAGTCGACCCATATCACCTAAGGGTCGGATTAGATTCATTTAATAGACTTTTTTCCATGAAAATAATTTAATTATTTTTAAAACCAAAGAATGTGACAACATGTCACTTTCTTAAATCTTATAAGTATAATAATTTTAATTTAGTGATACACTTCATGAAACTTAAAACATGAATATACTAAAGAAAGCTACTACAATTATCTACATCATAGGAATTTATTTAGAATTTTTAGGGATTAAATAATTATCATTTATTATGACACAAAGATGATGAAGTAATTATCTTATAAATGAAATATTGACATAATTGATGTATAAATACCCAAATAAATATAATTTGAGACTTTTTAGGAATTAAACTAATTTTGTAGGTTAATATGACATGTTATTATTGAGTTAATTAATTTTTTATAACTAATAAATCTGTTATGATTTTCAAAAAAATTAATTACTAAATACTGTCAAAGTTGACATAAAATAGTTTTTAAAACAAATATTATATTATTAATTTTTATTTTATTCCTAAAAATCTATGTTTCAGAAAAATGACTTATATAAGGTTATATATATTAATAATAAACAAATTGGAGTTCGTTTTTCTTGTTATAGTAAGTTTATTAACCTTATAGTGTAAGAACACAAAAAGACACGGTAAAAGTAAAATTATCTAACTTAAAGTTAAATATAAATGATAATGTTAAAATAGGAACCTAAACTTTGCTGAATTCTATTGCATGAGAGAATATCGACCCATCCCCACCTTATCTTTGAAATTAATCAATTTAGATCTATTTAAAACCAAATTTGACTTTATAATAAAATAATAGTTTTAGTTATTCCAAAGGTGCCCCTCTCCTCCCTTATAAAAGGGCACCTCCTCCGTCTCTTCGTCACACCACTTTGAGCCTTCAAGCTCGGACAAAACCCTACCAATTTCTCCTCTCCACTTCCCTAGAAACATCCTAGAGGTTCTGGTCATCTTCAAAGACCTATTTTAGTACCCTAAAAGGAGGTCTCAAAGAAGCAATTCAAAGAAGAGGTAATATCCATTACCGATTCTTTCATCTTTATTTCTTCTTCCACTTCTTCTTTATTAGTTGTTTAATTATGAAGTAATAACATCAGTATCCCTAATATACTAATATGTTATTATAATTATGAAACAACCCTATTTCACCATCTATCCATCCTATGGAAAAAGAAATCACCGCGCGTGTGTACGTACGGAATACCGTCTCCACGCCGTGGTGTAATCTATTTTCCACCACCACCTTACTTGGATGGGTATAATGGTGTAAATAATGACTATATATGACTATTAAAAAGTGATATTGATTCTGAAATTGTATACATACACTCCAATACAATTCCACGATCATGAGAATGATATCATCGCTCGTGCGTACGTACGGACAACCGTCTCCATGACGCGATGGGATTCATTCTCCACGTTAACAATTCATGAATGATTATAAAGTATATATATTAAGTAATAATGAAATATATGAAATAATAATGATTCTGGTTTTATGTGTATATATATGTATGTCATCTACTTAATTCCATTCAAATCAATAAGGAAAAGAAAAATAGCGTTCAGGCGTACGTACGGTCTACCGTCTCCATGAACGGTGTATTTCTTTCCATTTAATGATCTATTATATATATATATATTATGAATATATATTATATATAAATCATGTTTATATTCTGGAATTAAGTAATCATGATCTAAGTAATCATATGAATAATTACAAGTCAAAACACGGACGATAAATGAAACGATTTTACCCAAAACGCTCTTTAACATAGAATTTACAAAAGAACAGGTAATATAAAGCCATAAGTGAACCATATATGATATCATAACAATGAGTTTGATTCTGGAATAAGTCAATGACATTATTTAAATCATTATACAGGAGGTTCGGACACATACGAATCAAATCGGACCTATGGTAAGGGAAATAACAGAATCTCATTTTTATCCGAGATTTTTTATACTTTGGTATTTACTGGGGTGTATTTTATCATCCACATCCATGTTTCCTCAGTATGTAATATTATTTCCATCCACCTACAATTGTTTAAATCCAATTTTACCCTTCGGTGAGTTATTAGTAAAGGATATGAAAGTAATCTTTTGTCGTTTTTCGTACGAGTTACTTTTTGACTTTTCCGACAAAAGTACGAAGAATGTTTTTTTAACTTATACGGCATGAATGGATTTTTAAAACATTATTTCCAAGAATATTCCTTTAAAAGTTTTCAAGATTATTTTTAATCAGCTTCTTTTAGTTTAAAATTGTATGACATGTTAAGAAAGGAAAATATTTTTGAAGTAGAAAGGATATTTTCCTCAAGAATGGAGTTCAAGTGTTTTATCAAAATTATTTTCCATCTAAGAGAATATAGGGTTCTTTTACTATCCCTATTATTACATTGATTTGATTATGTTGTGATGGAATTATTTTTATGAATTCCTTTATCTTTTATGAATTGTTTTATGATGTCATGTTGTTTATGAATCCCATTTTTATTACATGGATTATGCTATGATGTATGGTTTATGATTTTGTGGCACACAAAAGAATGGTATCATTATGAGATGGGTGGGACCTATATCTCCCTCCAATTCATTGGGTAATGATTTTATATCTAATGAGATAGACATGGATGTAACGGTAGGTTATACCGGTTCAGTGAAACAGGACTGAAACGAGGAGTGAACTCGGTTCAGAAAGGGACTTTGTCCACTAAGATAGTCTTGGAAATGAGTCCGGACTAATAAGAAATGATTCTCTATTATTATGTGTGTATGCCACAAAGTTTCATGTTTTAAGTTATGATTATTTGGATTACATTTCACTACTATGATTTGTACCATGTAATGATATTATGATCTCTTTTTCCGGTTACGATTTCCAAAATGTTATGTTATTATGAATATGATGTGATTGATATTTCTTTTGTTTACCCTTACTGAGCATTTGAGCTCACCCTTTTATGTTTTCTTTTTCCCAGGATATAAAGAAAGGTTTTAGGTATAAAAAGAGGAAGATCTTTATGGGTGATGTTGAAGATCTTTCACCGCGATTAGAAGATTACTTTCCATGTTTCCAAAGACACTAAACTATTACGGTCCATGTGTGTGTGTTTTTATTATGTACTAAGTATTCCGAAAAAGTAATGTAATGTCAATGTATGTCAAGCTTCGGGTCTCTACAACCTTCACCTTGGGTTGACATGGGAATACATACCCCTAAAATAGATGAAATACCCAATAACTGGTAAAGGAGTACCTGACTCTATGTGAGTTAGGTGTAGTAGTCCCACACCCTAGTTGAATAGGGGAGTACTAAATCCAAAGATATAAAAATGAATCAAAGGGAAATGAAGCCACACTCATGATGTGCAGAGTCCCATCTTTACTAGAGTAGAGGAGTATGGAATACCCATGCCTTAAGTAATAAATTGAGTAGCAATCCTAACTCTCACTATAAGAAACACCATGGTTTTGATCCTCCGGTTATCAACCATACCTCAACCTCCATGCTGTTCCACAAGGATGTAACCCAATTATTTTTCATGTTATAAGGGTTTGAAAATAATATAATACACATTAATCAGAAACCTGTTCTATAAGCTATAATCATTTTAGTGTCGAGGGCCCGGTTGGATTCGAGTACGATCCAACCCGGCCTCTAATGCCCTGCCCCTAGTTATCCAAATTTGGAGCATTATTACATATCATTGGAATGATCACATGATATCATATCCAGAAAGTCCGATTAGTTTAGTAGCCTTGTAATTACTAGATACATACAAAATGTTTACATTATATCATGAAATAATGAAAAAAACATTGTGTCCCCTTTGAACACACTTATATCCCTTATCTTATTCCTACAGGTTAATCATGATATACTTATTCAAATCCTAGGAAAAATAAAACGTTGAAATGGGTAATCTTATATGATCAGTAAGGATAAAATTATAGTAGAATCTTTCATAAATAAGAATAAACATTTAAGGAAATGTTTAAGACTAAAACACAATACTTTTAAACTTAAATATTAGCATAATATAGAAAATATAAATCAAATAATTCCATTTACTTATTCAATGGATATTCTACTAACAGAATAATCACATGTAACATCAAAATCCAATTTCATAATGGCCGAATGCATATTTTTGTACATCATAAAAACATAGTCAAGGCCTCGTGCAAAGAATACAAATAATATTTTTTCAAGGCCTTGTTCCAAGATACTAGTTTGTCTCATTAGACCTACCAATTCACCATGGGGATATAGCAGGCTCCACCCATCACTTACTATGTCTAATTCATTACACATATGAAATGTTTGAAACATAATCTAAATATTCATATTAAAACTAGCATACGAAATGTCAATATTTTAACCACAAACCATGAATGGTATAAAATTGAACATACACTGTCAATCATAATTCATTATATACAATATGGAATATTTTATTATAATAAATTAACCTCATTCATGAATAATGAAGGATATTCGCATAAATTAAATTAATCACCAAAACTATTTGATGGAAATTTCCCCCTTTTTTGGAAAACATTTAGAAGTGTCACTATTTATCCAAAATCTGATTAAAATAGATTTTTGAATCATGAGGTCCCATTTAACTTTGGAAAATTTAAAAGGAATATTAATTTTATAACATTAATTTCCATATAAAGAAATCCTCAAAACCATTTTTAAAACATGAAAATTAATTAGAACAATTTCGATGAATAATGTGTTAAAACAATTTAAATTATATTTTAGTAAAAGTTCCTAACCAAAGAAGAGATACTTGAATAAAAATAATTGATGTAATATAGAAATTATAATATCATGAGAATAAATGGGTTTATGATATACTATGTCAAATTACAATATATATACCATATAAAATTGAATTGGAACCTAACAACAATGAGGTCTCATTGGAATGTATGTTGAGATGAAATCCCTTATAAAGACCATATCCTTTGGTTAATGATAAATCAATGCAATAATTATATGTAAAAAATATAAATACACTAAATATGAATGGATATTCAGTGTAAATAAATCATTGTACATTTACACATATTATTGTAAAAACAACCCCAATGACATGCATGTTTAACTCAATGAATGTAAATTGAGTTAAGATTACTCTTATCATGATCATATTGATGACATGAGAATTTAAAAATGGAGTGATTATGTGTTTAAAAAGTATATCCACACATAGGTCGGTGGATATTACTACCTAAATAAATAAATATTGATTTCACACTTAATCTTGGAGTAAATTAATCAATGAAGTTTTTGTAAAACCCAATTAGTGGAAATTGAAATTAGAAATTCCCTTACCTATCTGGTAACTTACGGAAAATTAACCCCATGTAGGAAGGATCTTAAAATGAATATTTAAACTCCTATAAATTAAAGTATATTATACAAATAATACAATAATGGGTAGTACATACAACACACAAAAGGAAATAGTGGCAATATTGCATGAATCACATGCAAATAAAAAGTGAGATAAAAACCCCTTACCCTGTACTTTTCCTTAGTTGAGGGTATATTAACCTCTTTTATAATTGTGGAAGAATTGTTATTAAATTAGAAAACAACCACATACATAACTATGATATCATATATGATCTTTTAATAATCATTTGTTAATAATATTTCAGTATAATCATTGTTTCGGGTGTTAGCTGATTCGTTTTTTATATGTTTTGTCACGTAAGACATGTTTTATGGATAAGATATATATTTTTTTATCCAGAATGATATTATGTTTTTGAACATTATTTTTTAATCTTAAAATGATATTTTTAATGGTAATGATGAGGAATGAATCTCAACTCTTTTGTGGAGACGGTAATCCGTACGTACGCACGAGCGAAAATACCAATTTATTCGTAGTGAAATCGTATGTAATTGGATGTAATATCATATATACAGAATAATTAATGTGTTATATTTATTATTTAAGTCAATTATACTCATTATTATACCCATACATATAATTATGTGTTGAATAACAAACTACACCATGACGTGGAGACGGTAAGTCGTACGTATGCATGTATGGTGACTTTGGCATTAAAAGGATGGATAGGATAATGAATATGGTTGTACCGTTTTTATAATAACATCATAGTATGTAGAATTTACTGAATTTATTATTTTGGTATGGAAACAAAAAATAAAGAGGATGTGGAAGAAGAAAAGACCGTTGAAATATGTGATGAAATAGTTACCACTTCTTCGGGCGGTTCCTTTTTTTATCAAAAGGGCTCCTTAGGTTGGATTTCTGGTCAAATTAATGCCTCTAGGTTGATGTGAGGGTAGTTAGTAGGATATTTGATGAAGGTATGGCTGATACAAATGGATTTGGAGCTGTGATTTTGAGAGAAGGGAAAGAACCCTTTTATAAGAGAGGTGAGGGTCACCTTAAGAAAACATTGAAATATTATTTTATTACACAATCATATTTAGTTTATATATGTTCCAAAAGTATTTATTTTGAGGAAAAGGTGGGTCCGAGTAGAAAAAATCTCAAAAAAATGGTTTCAGACAGGTTCAGAATACCATATTAACCTCATTTTTTAGATATAACTTTTGGTTATATAGTATAACATTTACCGTGTCCACTTGTATTTTTATATTATATGGATAATAAAATTACAATAAAATTACAATAAAACCCCAAGTAGTTAATTAATGACATATTGGTTAATATATATGTCCTTCGGATGATCCTTTGATTTTTAGGACTATTATATCATTTAATAATATTTTAATTTTTTAAAAAAATATTTATGTTAATTTGGACATTATTTAGTATTAGGTTTTCTTGAATGTCATAACAATCTGATTTCTTTGAAAAAAATAAAATCAACCATCCATAAAATGTATTATTAACCTAAAAAATATTTGTAATGCATCAAAAATCTCAATTTACATTATTTTAATATTTATAATATCAATTATTTTAATCATTCATTAATAAGGTAACTATTGCATCTTCATTGTGTCTTATAAATATTTAATTATTTAATGTCTAAAAATTATAAATAAAATCCCGTGATATTGGAAATCTTCTTATATTTGTAATGATTATTTATTGCTTAAATTATATTATGCATAACATTATATTAAAAATGTTTTAGTTATTAAAATTTGAATTTTTCACTTTTAACTATTCATTAAATAAAATAAAAATCAATGTCCAAATCAAAACCAAGGGGAACCAAAGGATCATATTTTATTAATATTGTTTCTTTTTGGCGAAATATACTTTACCAATAGAATTATGAAATGTATTAGAGAAAATATAATATCATTTTTAACATTAATTACTTAATTTAATTTTTAATAGTAGTAAATAAAATTCAACGTTACTATTCACCAAAAATTATTTTCATCTTATTGAACCACAGTATACTTACTGATGTAAATTGTGTCTCTCAGATTTTTGATATTCAATTCCCAGAAGCAATAAAATTACGTTTTATTTAAATTACATAACCTGCCTATAAGGTGGGAAAAAGATGTAAAAAAAATAAATAAAATTTTAGAGATCTGATTTTTTTTATAAAATGACTCAAATTAATTAAATTGAAATAATATAGTTAATATGCATCTATTTTTACTTAAAATAAATTTTAATAAAATAAATAATTTTTTAAATAAAAAGTCAGTTTTTAAACAATAATGGAATTTGTTTCTCTAATCCTCAAAAATTGAATGCTTTCTGATAAATAAAAAAAATCAATTTAAGCTAATTTTGATATTATTAATCCAAAACTAATAACTATTTTACCATATTAAAAACATTGAAGTTGAATTAATTAATTTAAAATTACTTCCCATTGTCAAAACTGGAAAGTGGGTTTTTGAGAAGTAACAACTATCAAAAGACTGATATGTGTTTATATCTGGTATAAAAGTGAAATAACTTCCAATGAAAAAAATTTGATTAAATGATAAAAATATAATATAATTATACTTCAAAGACATTAAAATTTATAATTTAACACTATAAATTATTTTTTATTAAAAATGTTGTTTTCAATAAAAATTTAGTATCATTCCATTTTCATCAAAATAAGAAAGTTATCTGAAAAACACCAAAAATTATTCCAAAATGAATTTTTTATGTCCCTATCCTAAAAACAATTTTATTTTCATCAAATTTTATATATAAAAGTGCCCAATATTGGATTTAGAAATGGTTCTCCATTAAAAGGTGAAAAATTGCTTTTTTTTGAAAAATAATTATTTTATCTGAAAATTTGAATTTGTCCTTATATTATGTATTTGAAAGAAAAATATGAGTGTTAAAATTATATGGGATATACATAAAATTCAAAATGTGGTTATTACTATTCATAACCTCTTTCTAAACAGCTAGTTTGGTAGGGCGTGGTGCACTTTAACCCAGTGTTGCATATATCGCATGCTACTGTATTATTCAAAGAGAAGCATACCATGAAATCTTGGGGTGTTACATTCTTCCCACCTTCAATAAATTTCATCCTCACAATTTGAAATTGTTCTAAAGAAATTAATGATTAAGAAAATAGAAAATACCTTTGCTGAATTCCCATATCAGAAATAGGGTAAATAAAACTTAGTCTTAATAAGAGGGAAAGGGAAATGAAAAAGTCACCACCAAATTAGAATTTAGAATATGTGATCATTTTTATAACACCCCCAAGATTTCATAGTATATTATTTTTTCAAAGTAATTCAATAACTTGAACTACATGCAATAATGAGTTCAAGTGCACCACGACTTAACAAACTAGCTGTTAAAAAGTTGTTAAGAATAGTATTAACTGAATTTTAAATGTTATATAATCCTTTAAATTTTAGATCCATATTATGAGTTTCATAGACATAATGTAAGAATAAATTCATTTTTTTCAGATAAAAGATATATTTTGCCAAAAATTAAATTTTATAGCCTTTTAATGGAGAACCCATTTTCCAAACAGTACTTAAAACATTTATATATTAAATTTGACAAAAAAACTTATTCTTTATAATCAGGTCATAATAATTTAGTTTCAATAAATTTTTTGTGTTTTTATGATAACTTTCTTATTTTGGTGAATAGGAAAGAATACTATATTTTAACTTAAAACAACATTTTTTAATAAAAATAATTTATAGTTTTGAATTATAAATTATAATGTTTCAAAATTATAATAAGATTATATTTTTACCATTTAATTTAATGATGGTCCTTGTAAGTAATTTTACTTTGAAATTGGATATAAACAAATGTCAATCTTTTAATAGTTATTATTTCATAGAAATACACATTTTGGTTTTGACAACAGGAATTAATTCTAAATTAATTAATGCATCATCATTTTTTTTAAATAGGTAAAATAGAATTCAGTTTTGAATTTGGAATCTCAAAATTAGCTTAGGGTGATTTTTTGGCATTTATCAGAAAACATTAAATTTCTGATGAATAGGGGAAAACACCAAGTTATTGTTTAAAAATGAATTTTTATTTAAATAATTATGTATTTTATTTAAATTTATTTTAGGTCAAAATAGATACATAATAACTATATATGTTCAATGTAATTCATTGTAGTTAGTTTATAATAATTTTAAATATATAAAAATGTTATTCATATTTTTACCGTCTTTTAGCCACCTCTTATGAGAATTAAAAAAATTACATAAAACATAATTTTACCACTTTTGTGAGTTAAATTTCAAATATCCGAGAGTGACAGTATATATAAGTATGTAAAATGTGGTCCAATAAAGGAAAATAATTTTTTTGTGAGGAGTAACTTTTTACTTTTATTTACCACGGTTAAAAGTAAATAGGGTAATTACGGGTAAAAATGATATTGTTATTACCCTAACACATGTATTAATTATATTGGAGAACGTATAATTAGAAAAAAAACAACCTTATTAATAAAATATGATCCTTTAGGTTCACTTGAATTAGATTAGGAAATTTATTATTATTTAATTCAAAGATGAGTGAAAAGTGTTAAATTAAAAGTATACTAACTAAAACATTTTTCATATACGGTTAAACAAAACATAAATTCGACTATAAATATTCATTATAAATAAGAATCCCTTCTTATATAAGGTTATTTTTTTATAATTTTGAGACATTAAATAAATAAATTTATTTATGACACAATGATGATGCAGTAATGACATAATTAATGAAGTATTAAAATAATTGATATTATAAATATCCAAATATATATAATTTTAGATTTGTTATGAATTCCAAAAAAAATTAATGTTAATATGACATATTAGGGTTGGGTAGATGAATTGTTTTTGAAGTAATAATGCTGTTATAAATTTAGAAAAAACAAAATACCAAATAGTGTAAAAATTGACATAAAAGAGTTTTTAAAACAAATATTATATTATTAATTGATATTCTATTCCTAAAAATGTAAGGTTCGGCAAAAAGACATATATAATTATATTTTTATCATTAATTAACCACTAGAGGTTCTCATGAAAGTTTATAGTTTGTTTATTAACCATATAATATAAAAATACAAGAAGACACAGTAAAAGTTAAACTATTTATCTAAGAGTTAAATACGAAAGATAAGGATAAACTTGTGACCTAAACTTGTCTAAAACCTACTGTTTTAGATTATTTAGACCCATAAACACATAAGTCTTGAATTAAATTTATTTGGATCCATTATAAACCAAATATGATTGTATAATAAATTAATAATTTAATCTTTTCCTAGAGTGCCCCTCACCCCTCTTATAAAAGGGCACTTCCAATTCTCTCAAATTCACACCTCCAATTCCATTTGGATCGAAAAAAACTTGACAAAATATCCTCTCATATGTCCTACCTTCATCCTAGATGTCCTCCTTTAGTCAGAAATCTAACTTAACGATCACTTTTTATCAAATCAAAAAAAGGAACCCGAAGAAGAGGTAAATATTTCATCACCTCTTTCAAGTTCATTTATTCTTGAACTTCTTCTTTCCATATTGATTCCATTATAAATGATAACTATAATATATTAAATATACTTTGATGTTATTATAATAATGGTAAAAACATATTCATTATTCTATCCACCATATGAATGACAATGTCACCATATGTGCGTACGTACGACTTATCGTCTCCACGTCGTGGTGTAGTTTGTTATTCAAACACATCATCATTTTGATGTGTATAATAATTAGTTTTTATTATGAAAGTAATAATTATAAAACTATAATGATTCTGTATATATTATATACCATCCAATTACGTATGATATTTATATCAAAAGAATGATATTGTCACTTGTGCGTACGTACAGATTACCGTCACCACGACGCGATGAGATTCATTTCCACGTTCACCATTAAATGATGAATATAATGATAAATATTATTAATTAGTATCTAATATATGAAATAATAATTCTACAGAATATATATATGTATTTAAATTTATCACATTCACTTACTTCCATTCAATAAAATATGAAAACAGAAATAACATTTATGTGTACGTATGGCCTAATGTCTCCATAAAATGTGTTTTACATATCAAATATATATCTATTATACATATTTATATTATAAATATATAATTTATATAAATCACTTTTTAAATTTTGGACGTATTTAAATCATGATCTAAATGATACGATCAAGAATAACAAGTTAAAATATGTACGATAAAGAAAGCCATTATAATCCGAAATATTAATTTAACATGGAAATAATTATTAAATGAGTAGTATAAATTCATAAATAAATCATGTATGATATAATAAATATGAATATTACTCTGGTATAATTTAATAACACACTACAGTCATTAGACAAGAGGTTAAACGTACCCTCGACCAATGGAAAGTGTAAGGTAAGGATTAATTCCTCAATCTCATTATTATCCGTGATTGTCTATGTGTTAGAATTTTCGGGGAAATATTTATTATCCATTCCCATGATTCATAAAAGACATTTCAAAAATTATTATTTTAAGAAACTCTTTTACACAAACATAATTTAAAATGATTTAAATATTTATTCTCTTAAATCATTCTTATTAATTTTGATGTTTTCAAAATGGGTTTTAAGGACTTATTTAAATAGACATGAAAGTTTTTGAAATGAAAATTCCTTTCAAAAGTTTCAATGTATTATGGGAAACTTTGATTAATTTTTTTTTAAAAGTATCCTTTTTAATATTTTGTTACATGTAAAAATTTTCCTAAAAAAGGGATTATTTCTCTAAAAGAGTTATAAAAATCACTTTCTTCTATGTCAACATCCTTAGCTTGATTTTTAAACTTGTTTGATGTTTTTTTATTATGATAAAAATATTACATATTGTATTCAAGGTTTTGTAATACATTTGTCTGTGGATGTGTTGTTTTTATAACATTTGTGGTTTATGGATAATGTTTTGACATTTTGTATGCTATTTTTAATACTAATGTTTCTGTTATGTTTAATCATTTTCATATGGGGATTAAATTGGAGTTAGTATGTGATGGGTGGAGCCCGCTATAGATCTCGATGCATCGATAGGTCTCATGAGAAAAACTAGTTTCTTGGAACAAGACCTTGAAAAAATCTTATTTTTAGTATTCGCACATGTCCTTGACTATGTGGTTATGAAAGTCTGGCATTATGCATTCCATCATTATTAAAGTGGATATTGATAAGGAATGTGGTTATTCAAATAGTAGAATATCTATGTGAATTAGTAAATGGAATTATTTGATTTTATCGTTTCCATATTATTTTGAAGTTTATGTTAAAAAAGACTTTGTTTTAGTCTTATTCATTGCCTTAAGTGTTTATTTTTATTTATGAAAGTTTCTGTTGTATTGTTATCCTTACTGAGTAACTGAGCTCACCCCTTTCTATTTTTTATTTTTCGCCAGATTCCAAGAAGTGTTTTATATTTGAGATGTAGGGTTAATCTAAGGGAACAATAAAATTATCAATGGATGTTTTTATGTGTTGTATGTTTGAAAGTGTAATGTAACATTCATGTATGTAATCTATTTTCCAAGACTGCTAAACTGATTGGTCTTTCGGGACATGATTCCTTGTAAACATGCCAGTGTATTAAAATAATGCACCGACTCTGGGAATCTAGAGTCGGGGCGTTACAGTTGGTATTAGAGGAAGTTTAGAAATAACCTTGGAAAGTAGATTTAGATAAACTCTAATTAGAGCACATTACCTTAAAATTGATTTTAGGATTATTATAGAATAAATTCTTAGAATTTTGGTAATGTATAGATTTTGTGAGTTTTCCGAGCAAATACATCCCTGTCTAGATACGAGAAGGTAGAGGAGGATCTGACACAGATGTACCTAGTGGAAAAACCTGAAAACACCGCTTTGAGATAGACTCGAATGGGAATGGGTGCACGAAAGCGAGCCTTACTGCACTCTTGGTTTGGACACTCCTGGGGGATATTATTAGGATAATTCACATTTTTATTACAAGCCATTATGAAGGATTTAGGATTAAATACATCAATAAAGAGAACATTTTTATTAATATGGATTATATCCATAAAATATTAAATTTTCATTAGGTATTTTACAAGTTTGGAATTATTCAATGAGATTCATAAACTGACCTAGAGTATGCCATTGTTTAAAAATGGCTCCCAGTGGAAAGAATGAGAACTCCATCAATATGTATGATCCAAAGAGTCAAATTATCATATCTTTCATGGTATTAAGCCAACATTTAGAAGGTAAATAGTCTCCCACATATTCTCAACATAAAAAGGAATAATATCATGTGTGAATAAGATAAGTAAAGATTTTTCTGAGTCCTATGACTTCGAAGGGAAGCAAGAGAAGAAAATAACGTTAGATAGAAAGATGGATAAAGGGAAGAGGGGATAAAAAGATTTTACAATATGTGATAACTGTGGAAAGAATCACCTTGGTAAATGGTTGAAGGGAATGGGATTTTGTGATAAGTATGGAGAAAAAGGAAACCAAGTACGTGAATGAAAGGGTACGAAAAGTTTTAAAATGTACAATACATCATCTGTATGGAGTTGGGACACTACAAGAATGAATGTACAAGTCATAAGAGTATACCAAAAATGATTCTATTGGATAATAATCATGTTATGATACTACTACTAATGAAGAGGAATAACTTGTGTTCTTATGTATTTATTATAGAATTATTTCATTTGAGTTTTGTATCAACAATATACTGGTTATATGAATTATGGATAAAAATAAGGAGTGTACTGTAGTACTATTTTATCGAGGATTTGATATTATATAGTTCTAATAAAAATGACTATATAGTATGATACACTTTTTCGAAAATACATGGTTTAAGGATAGGTAATCCTTCATATGGTTCTGATAATGGGATAGTGATTTTGGAATAAGATATAGTTGATTTGGATAAAATATATTGGATATTGTTGACTTCCTTGGAACTCATTAATAGTTTGCTTATTTCATCATTTTTGAAATATTCAAAAATTTTGGATATAAGGAATATATCTAGTATTATATAAAGGAGAGGGGAGCATGAATATAATAAATAAGGTTTTCTGGTAATTCAGGGTGTGACCATGTTTTAAAATAATACACGATGAATGTGGTCACATGTTATTACGTGGAAAATGGGATTTCCATTATGTTTAACATCCTTATAAATTTTGGACTGTGAGTTTGGATAGAAGTATATTGGATAAGTCTAAAGGTATGAATGGATTATGTTTGAAATTGGATTATATTGTTAAGGTAATTTTTGGATTGTTATAAAAAGGACAACATGAAGACCGTGTGACAATTCATCGCATCGAAAAAAGATGCGGGAATCGAACCCACAACCCCAGTGAGATTGGCATTTATCACCTACCACTGGACTATGTGAAGTCCCTAGATTGTATAATCTAGTTTTCTCTGAAGGGTCTGATAGGTTAATTATAAATTCATTATTTTTTAACCATATACGATTAAGATAAATAGAATATTTTCTTAAAATATTTTGGACTGAATGATGAGTTTGTGGTAGGAATTAGTTGAAGGATGAAATTGTACTTGTCAAGTATATATATATATATATATATATATATAATTTTTTCCCTCTTATCAAATAGGTAAATTAATTCTTAAATTTAGAAAAGGGATCTTAAAAAAATGTGTTATCCTAATACCTTATGTTTTTTGAACCGATGGTTTTTTAAATCATTATAGATTGATGGATTTGAGACCCTAAATTTTACAATTGTTTATGATTAATGGACTCAATCAGTCCCTAAACCTATTTACATTTTTCCTCCAATTATTTTTCTCTAGCTTCCACTAATGTTCTCCTAATCGAGATCATAATATAGTGGTAACCCTTTCATTTCCCATTTCCTCTTATTAAGACTAAATTTTATTAACCCAATTTCTGATGTGGGTTTTCCCACAAAGGTATATTATATTTTCAACCTTTTATTTTGGAAGAAAAATTTCAAATTGAGAGGAAGAAATTTATTGAAGGAGGGAAGAATGTAACACCACAATATTTCATAGTACATTATTTCATCAACGTAATTCAATAACTTGTACTACATGCAACACTAAGTTCAAGCGCACCATGACTTACCAAACTACCCATTCAAAAGCTGTTATGAATAGTATTAACTAAATTTGAAATTTATATGATACTTATAATTTTAGAATCCATATTATGGGTTCCTTAGACATAATGTAAGGAAAAATTCATTTTATTCAGATAAAAGACGTATTTTTCAAAAAAATGCAATTTTACCACATTTTAATGGGGAACACATTTTAAATCCAATATTATAAACTTTTATATATTCAATTTTTCAAAATAAACTTCATCTTTTGAATTGGTACATAATAGTTTAGTGTCAATAAATTTTTTGTGTTTTTATGATATCTTTCATATTTTGGTGAATAGTGAAAAATACTATATTCTAACTGAAAAAAACATTTTCTAATCAAAATAATTTATAGTTTTGAATTATACATTTTAATAGTTTGGAAGTATAATTAGATTATATTTTTACCACTTAATCCAATGATATTCATTGTAAGTAATTTCACTTTGAAATCGGACATAAACCAGTGCCTATCTTTTGATAGTGATTATTTTTAAAAATACATCTTTTTGGTTTTGACAATGGGAATTAAATTTAAATTGATTAATGAACCTTCTTTGTTTTTAAATTGGTAAAATATAATCCATTTTTAAATTAAGAATATCAAAATAATCTTAGGGTGAATTTTTGGTATTTTTCTGAAAACATTCAATTTTTGATGAATAGTGAAAAACACTAAGTTATTGTTTAAAACTGACTTTTTATTTAAATGATTATTTATTTTATATAAATTCAAATTATGTTAAAATAGATACATAATACCTATATAAGTTCAATGTAATTAATTGGAGTCAATTTATAATAATTTTAGAAATATAAAAATTTTATGGAACTTTTTACCATCTTTTACCCACCTCCTAGGAGCATTTTCAAATTTACATAAAACATAATTTTTCCAATTTTGTGAGTTGAATTTAAAAAATCTGAGAGAAACGGTTTATATCAGTAAGTAAAATGTTGTTCAATAAGAATAAAAAATAAATTTTGTTGAATATTAACTTTTTACTTTTATTTACCATGGTTAAAAGTAAATAGGGTAATTAAGGGTAAAAATGATATTATTATTATCATAACACATGTCCTAATTCTATTGGATAAGTATAATTCGACCAAAATAATCGTTAGGAATATAATATGAGGCTTTAGGTCCACTTGGATTAGATTAGGACATTTATTATTATTTGATTCAAAGAAGTGTGAAAAGTGTTAAATTCAAAGTTTAATAACTAAAACATTTTTAATATAGGGTTACACATAAGATAAATTCAATAATAAATATTCATTATAAATATAAAAATGTTTCCTACATAATGGTATTTTAGTTATAATTTTTAGGCATTACATAAAAAAATTTATTTATGACACAGTGATGATGAAGTAATTACCTAATTAATGAAATATTAAAATAATTAATATTATAAATAACCAAATAAACGAAATTTGCTACTTTTTATGAATTACACAAATTTTCATGTATAATATGACATGTTAGGGTTGATAAGATGATTTTTTTGAAGTAATAATGATGTCATGAATTTAGAAAAAAAATACCAAATAGTGTTAATATTGACATAAAAGAGTTTTTAAAAAAAATATTATATTATTAATTGATATTATAATCCTAAAAATCTACTGTTCGTCCAAAAGACATATATAATGATATTTTTATCATTAATTAACCCCTGGGGGTTCTCTTAGAAGTTTACAGTAAGTTTATTAAACATATAATATAAAAATAATGACGACACTGTAAAAGTTAAACTATTTATCTTAGAGTTAAATCTAAATGATAAGGTAAAAATTGTAACCTAAACTTGTCTAAAACCTATTGTTTGAGTGGTTTTAGACCCTTAACCACCTAATTATATAATTAAATTTATCTGGAGCCATTATAAACAGAATATTATTTTATAAAAATTTAATAATTTAATCTTTTCTTAAAGGGCCCCACACCCCTCTTATAAAAGGGCACTTCCCATTCTCTAAAATTCACATCTCCAATGCCATTTGGATTAGAAAAACCCTGACCATATATCCTCTCAACTATCCTAACTTATCTTAGAGGCCTTCCTTTTGTCTGATATCCAACTTAAGGATCCCTTTTGATGAAATAAAAAATAAGAACTCGAAGAAGAGGTAAATATTTCATCACCTCTTTCATGTTCTTTTCTTCTTCCACTTCTTCTTTCCTTATTGTTTCCATTATAAAATAATAACTCCAGTATACTCTATATACTTTTATGTTTTTATAAAAACTGTTCAACCATATTCATTATTCTACCCATCAAATGAATGACAAAATCACCATACATGCGTACTCACAGTTTACTTTCTCCACGTCATGGTGTAGTTTGTTATTCAAACACTTCATCTTTTGGATGGGTATAATAATGAGTATAAATGAGGAAAATAATAAATATAACATGATAATTATTCTTTCTATATTATATAACATACAATTATATAGGATTTTAATTTCAAAATAATGATATTGTCACTCGTGCGTACGTACGGATTACCATCTCCACGACGCGATGAGATTCATTTCCATGTTCACCATTCAATGATGACTATAATGATACATATTATTAATAAGAATGTAATATATAAAATTATAATTCTAATGGATATATATATATATATATATATATAACTATATATATGTATTTTCATTTATCTCATTCACTTACTTCCTTTCAATACGATATGAAAACAGAAATAGCGTTTATGCGTACGTACGACATGCCGTCTCCATAAACAGTGTTTTCCCTATCACATATATATTTCTATTATAAATATTTAAATTATAAATATATTTTATATATAAATTATGATTAACATTATGGAAGTATTTGAATCATGATCTAAATGATACGATCAAGAATTACAAGTTAAAACACGTACGTTAAAGAAATCCATTATTACCCGAATTGCTAATTTATCATACAAATCATTATTAAATGGGTAGTATAAAGGCATAAATAAATCATCTATGATATAATAAATATGAATATGGTTATGGTATAATTAAATAACATACTATGGTCATTATATAAGATGTTAAACAAACCCTCGGAAAAAGGAAAGTACAAGATATAGGTTAATTTCTAAATCTCATTATTATCCGAGATTGTCTATGTGTTAGTATTTTTTGGGAAATATTTATTATACATTCCAGTGATTCATAAAATAAATTTTGAAAATGAATCTTTTAAGTAAATCTTTTACTAAAATGTCATTTATTATGTTTTAAATATTTATTGATCTAAATCATTCTCATTAGTGTCCATGTTTTCAAAATTGATTTTCAGGATTTATTTATATGGACATGGATGTTTTTAAAATGATAATTACTTTCAAAAGCTTGAAAGTGGTATGGGAAACATTGATTCAAAAAAATTACTAAATATATCCTTTTAAAAATTGTGTGACTTTTAAATGTTTTCATGAAAAAGGGATTATTTATCTCAAAATGTTTTACAAATAATTTTCATCTATGTCAACATCCTTAGATGGATTTTTAAACTTGTTTGAAGTTTATTTATTATGATACATATCATCCATATTTTATTGTAGGTTTTGTGATACATTTGACTGTGGATGTGTTATTTTTATACCATTATTGGTTTATTGATAAAGTATTGACATTTCTTATACTAGTTTTTATAAGAATGTTTATATTATGTTTAAACATTTTCATATGATGAATTCATTGGACTTAGTAAGTGATGGGTGGAGCCCGCTATAGCTCGTCGATGAATCGGTAGGTCTCGTGAGACAAACTAGTGTCTTGGAACAAGGCCTTGACAAAATCTTATTTGTATTCTTGGCACAAGGCATTGACTATGTGGTTATGAAAGTCTGGAAATATGCATTCCATCATTATGAAAGTGGATATTGATATTGCATGTGATAATTCAACTAGTATAATATCCATGTGAATAAGTAAATGGATTTATTTGATTTTATCTTTTCCATATTATGCTGATTTTTATGTTAAAAAGACAATTGTTTTAGTCTTATACATTGCTTTATGTTTTTATGATTATTTATGAAATTTACACTATATTTTTATCCTTACTGAACACCTGATATCACGCCTTTCTATCTTTTCCTTTTCCCAGTATTCTAATAAGTGTTATATATTTGAGTTTTAGGGTTAATCAAGGGGAACAATAGAATTCTGAAAGGATTTTTTTATGATGTATGTTAGAAAGTGTAATGTAACGTTCATGTATGTAATATATTTTCCAAGATTGATAAACTTATCGGTCTTTTGGGACATGGTTCCCTGTAATCATGAAAATGTATTAAAATAATGCATAGACTCTAGGAATATAGGTTTAGGGAATTACAATTGTTGGAAATTATAATAGGATGAAAACATAAATATTTATACGGAGTGATAGAGGTCATCAGCCACAAACAAGTGAATGGAAAATTGAGGGCCTCAAAGTAATAAATCTATGATGAAAAACATAAGTTATTAGGATAATGAATTTTTGGGTTTATGATCCTTTACCTATGGTATAATAATTAATTTTTCATAGAATAATAAAACAAACACTTGATAAGTGATGTTCTATCCATTAACTAATAACTACCACAAACGAATCATTCAATTCAAACGATGAGTATTCAAGATGACATGGTCACACCTGAAGAGATAGAATAAACTTATATATAATCACATAATCCATAAAGTATAAAAAATATATTTCCCATGTATTTAGAGATAAAACAAAACAAAAATGGTTAGTACAAGATCAGATGATCCGTAAAAATGATAATCCTTTAGTAAAAGAAATACTAATCTTAATTTCTAAAATTAAACCGTCAATACCCAAAGTTTAATAAATACCATTCAATAAATAATTGTCCTTAAAATCCTTAAATATAATCCAAACTAAGATTGAATCCCAAAACATAGAATAAATTGACTACGTAGTATTCCATGTTAAATTGTTTGTCCAAATAAGATCGACTACTCTTAAAGTCAAATACTTAAAATTAATTTACCTAATCACGTATTCCTTGGGATAGGTTAATCATTTCCATAAATAACCTAAATCACAATAAAACCATAATAAAAACATATATAAAAATTTACCATTATTCCTAAAATGAAATCATATATTATTCAATTTTCTTTATGTATATAGTGTTCCCAATAGAGCAACAATATTCCAAAACTACATTGATCACTTAATCACCAAATCATTTTCCAACACCATGGACATCCATTTTATAAAAAATAAGACCCCAAATAATCCTATAATATATTAATAAATTAATTTAAGTAAAAATAATTAGTCACACAAACTATAGACTTCACATAGTCAAGTGGTATGGGATAAATCCTGGCCGCACTTTAGATGTGGGTTTGATTCTCCCAATTTTGTCTGACATGATGGGTTGTCACCTGGTCTGCATGTTGTTATTATTCAAAAACTATACTTTATAACATTCTCTAAATGATATAAATTTCTAAAAATAACCATAAAAATTTAACCACAAATGTTATCTCATACACCACTTTTTCATCCCAAAAAATAATAACCAGTAATTGCATCCAATTCAAGGATCATATTATAAGGCCCCAGCCTTAAACCTTACTTAATCTTGAGTTATTACAAGATTACACATTGAGGATCTTTTCGGGTTTAGAGTTTTATAGAATTAGATCATAAAACTTGTATTACATTCCACATATAAACAAAGTGGTTACATAAAGATAGTATTCATCTTTCCCATCAATGGAAACATATTTAAAATAAAACATGGATTATTTCTTGACACATCCTTGACACTATCATCATATCATGTACCTTTCCCTTGAACAGTGAAAAAAATTTCAAAAAAACTTGGGATGAGAATAAAAATCTCAGTAAGGGATATAAAAATATAGAAAGGAAACATGGGTACATATATACATAAGAATGAAATCATACATTACCCATAAAACATAAGCACTTTAACATACCTCATCAAATCATGAATAAATCATAGAAATCATAAGAAATAAAGGTAACTTGAGGCAATCATAACATTCTTACATAGGGAGTAACCCTCTTGGTTACATTTGGAATACCCATCACAGTATATTCCCTAAATATCTTCAGAGAAACCTTAACATTTCACTCCTTCGCGTTACCCAATGCATTGGAGAGCTATATCGGGCTCACCCTCCCTTAGTTTATCACAGAACCACCCGTCTTCATAATAATTCCCAAGAACCTCAACATAATCGTATCACATAAAACATGCATAAAGGAAACATAACATTTCCAGCTTTCAATCACAAGATATCAATACAACACATTGATATAAAAACGTTATGAAAACCATTTTCAATACCAAAATAGAAGAAAATTAAAACATGGTATTTATTTTTCTTTTAAAAATAATGTATGAATTGTAGAGGAAGCCGAAACTCAAATAATGGTCACGACGGCGGAGAAGTCATTGTCACCGCATACGTATGACAAAAACATTCCCTTTTGTCATTTAGTAAACGCTTCGTATAAAGA
Source organism: Viscum album (assembly GCA_963277665.1). Classification (NCBI taxonomy): domain Eukaryota; kingdom Viridiplantae; phylum Streptophyta; class Magnoliopsida; order Santalales; family Viscaceae; genus Viscum; species Viscum album. Next base: position 442,730,335 of record OY728158.1, read on the forward strand.
AGATTATTTTTGAATAAACTTAAAAGTCAAAGGGGTTTATACACCATATAAAAGAGGGTTGTGTATAAAACTAAATATGCCTCAATGAATGGAGATTGAGACGAAGTCCCATACCTTGGGTCCGACTTGACTCGGTCGTTCTTTAATCTCCTGAATAATAAACTTGAGTTAATTTCTACTTGATTAAGAAAATTTTTCAAGTTCATTATTCCTTTTATATCACTTATTGCCATGTCATGAACACTATGTAATTATTTATGTTAATAATGGTCGTTTTAACGATCATTGGTACTTGAGTCAAAAATAAGCCCTTTATAATTACAAGTTGTTCATGTATCCATTATATCCATAATGGTATTCATGATGTATATATATCATATATGTCATATATATCCAGTACATTCATGAATTTATAATATTACATAATAATTTAGAGGTAAGAAATGAAATGCACCGTTCATGGAGACGGTAAACCGTACGTACGCATGAACACTACTTTCATTTCTATTTTGTATTTTATAGAATGGAATCATAATAATATAAAGATATATTATAATTCCAGTATAATATAATATATAATATCATAGTTCCATTCTTTATACGTCCCACATATGATATTTAACGTATCAAATCACTTTGAGGGGGTGGTAGTCTGCACTTCCTTAAATGAAGATATCATGTTTACCCATAATGGAAACCATAAAGGTATGCCCAAAATGAAAAATACATAAACCTAAGGAAACCATAAACATGTTATATATCATATATAAATATAGTGTCATCTTAATGTCCACCTTTGAAGGTGTTAAAAGAATGTTGAACAGTCATCGTTTCGGGAGGCATAAATTCACCATCCACGGAAACAGTATGTTCTTTAACCATTAGATGTAGGTGTGTGTAAGTGTAGCTCTAATACTTCTTATAAAAACATCCAATTATATTGAAGATATTGTAGTTGTTACAAAAGAAATGAATAAAAAGAGTTTATGGGGTTGGAGAAGAAAAATAAAACAAAAGGACTCAAGTGAAGACATTGCCTTGAAATCGGGTAACTCCCTTTGGTTTGAGCTCAAAGGCTTCCTTGAGAAGAATTATGAACAAAGTGAGGCTTCAAAGTGTAAGAGAGGGGTGTGGAGAGACAAAATGGGAAGGTGTTGGCCGAGCCAAAGGCTTTGGGAGTGCGGGTAAGGAGGTAGAGGTGGGGCCTTTTATAAGAGGAGAGGAGGGGCAGTCTTGGAAAGTAAAGAAATGTTACATTATTTTAAAATGATTTTCGTATTCAAAAGGTCCCACATTGATATAAGTATAGGGTAAGGTGATAAGGGTTCTAAATCCACCCATAAAATAGGTTTTGGAAATGTTTAGTTCATAGATTTTACATTATCATTTCATTTTATTTAAATCCTTTATTAATGATGTAATCGCTGCATCATCATGATGTAAAAAATAATTTATTTTATTTAATGTATAAAAATTATAAAAAAATACTATGATGTATGAAATATTTTTAGCTTTCCAATGACTATTTATAATCAAAAATAAGACTTGTATAACCCCATGTAATAATTGTTTTAGTAAAACATCTCATGTTTGTGTCATTTTTAATTTAACATTAAATAAAAAATTATTTATATCATTTCCCAACCAAAGTGGCTCCATGGGGTCCCCAGGTTGACCCATGGATTTTCTTGGTCGGCCATGACACATCCAATGAGCGTAGTACATGTGTCAAGATCATCTCATATTATTAAAACATTATTTTTACATTAAACTACACTAATTACCACTAATCACGATTAAGAACTTAACATTTACTATTCACCAAAAAAAATTAATCTCATTGAACTAAATTTTACTTCTTAAGGACAACCATGTATGTCGGATTTTTGAAAATCAAATCACAAAAGTGGCAAAGTTTCATTTAAACGAAAAATCAGTTTCTTTAACTACCACTTAGTGGTTTCACTATTAATCAAAAATTGAAGTTTTTCAGAAAGATACCAAAACTTAACCCTAAGATATATTTGATATTCTGAATTCAAAAATGATGTCTATTTTAAAAAATTAAAAACATTTAAGTTTCATTAATTAATTTAATAACTAATTCCCGCTGTCACGATAAATAGCGTGTTTTTATGAAACTATAAGTATCAACAGATTGCCACTAGTTTAATTCCAATTTCAAAGTGAAATTGATTCCAATGACCACCATTGGATAAAATGGTAAAAATATATTCTAATTTCACATAAAAACCAATTAAAAAGATATTCTAATCATATAAATAAATTAGATTAAAAAGAGGTTTTGAATTAGAAAACAACATTTTTCACAATTCATTAAAAAATGAACTTTGTCGGAAAAATACCAAAAATTCACACAAAGTATATTTTGATGTCCCAATCATAAATAATAAGTTTATTTTGACAAACATAGCTTATAAAATTATCAAAAGATAGATTTGAAAATATGTTTCCATTAAAAGACAGTAAAACAATCTTTTAAGATTATTATTGTATTCCATGCATAAGATTGTATTTATTTTCATTTTAAGCCTCTAAAACAATATGTTAATCATTAATAAACACAGATAAAAATATCTATTATTCATTACTTACATGGGATGTTACATCCTTCCCCCCTTTAGAAAATTGCGTCCCTGCAATTTATTTACTTATCGAATAAATGGGGGTACTTATCCCTCATTGCATTTTTAGATTCCCATGTTGCCTCTTCCATCATGTGGTTTTTCCACAAAACCTTGACCTGATTAATCACCTTATTCCGTAACACTTTCCCCCTGTGGTCATGAATCTGTACCGGTTGTTCCTCATAAGATAGGTTCTCTTCCAGCTGAACTACCTCTGGACTCAAAACATGAAATGGATCTGGCATGTACTTTCTCAGCATCGAAACATGAAAAACATTATGTACCTGAGATAAAATCGGAGTTAAATCCACTCTGTAAGAAACTTATCCAACTCTCTCCATAGTTTCATATGGTCTAATAAACGTTGGACTCAACTTTCCTTTCCTACCAAATCACATCACACTTTTCCATGGTAAGACTTTGAGAAAAACATGATCACCTACCTCAAAAGTTAGATCCTTCCTTATGTTGTCTACATAACTCTTCTGCCTACTCTGAGCTGTTCTCATGTGTTTCTGAATCAGCTGAACTTTTTCTGCCAACTCTTCTACCAATTCTGGTCCCATCAACTACCTTTCACCCACTTCATCCCAGAAAGTTGGAGTTCGGTACCGCTTCCCATATAATGCCTGAAATGGTGCCATCTGTATACTAGAATGAAAACTGTTATTATATGAAAATTCAACCAAAGTAATATGTTGGTCCCAACTTCCCTGATAATCCATTGAACAAGCTTGTAGCATATCCTCCAAGGTCTGAATTGTTCGTTTTGACTGCCCATCTGTTTGAGGGGAACTCCATGCAATATGACTATCTCTTTAAGATACAATCGGGAAAGTTGATCTAGGGAACAAATTTCTCGAATAGCAAGGAAATGAGCAGATTTAGTCAAGCGATCAACAATAACTTTGATTGCATTATTACCTCGAGATGTCTTCGGTAATCCCAAAAAAAAGTCCGTGGATATATTCTCCCATTTCCACTCTGGCACTGGTAAGGGCTAAAGCATCACTTTCGGTAACTACCGCTCTGCATTAACCTGTTGACATGTCAAACACTTCACAGTAAAATCAGTAATATCTCTTTTCATTCCATCCCACCAGTAATACTACCACAGATCTCTGTACATCTTAGTACTTCCAGGATGAACTGAAAATGGAGAACTATGAGCTTCACATAACAACTCTCTCTTCAACTTTGAATCACAAGATACACACAATATCTTCCCAAATCTCAAAACACAATCATTATCAATGTTGAATTCAGACAACATACCTTTCTGAACCAGCTCTACCTTTTTCTGCAACTCACTATCTTGCTTCTGTGCTTGCTTGCTTCTATCTGATAGAGATGATCTCACTGATACCTGAAACAAAACAGAAGAACATCCTATGCCAAAAACTTCTATGCCAATGTTTATCAAATCCTTAACCAAAGGATCATGTTCCAGACACAACATTGTTAATGAAGCATTACTTTTTCGACTCAAAGCATCAACCACTTTATTTTCTTTTCCCCGATGGTAATGAATTGTTCAATCATAATCCTTGATTAATTCCATCCATCTCTTCTATCTCATGTTTAACTCTTTCTGAGTGAATATATACTTTAAAATTTTGTGATCAGTATATATTTCACACTTTACTCCATACAAATGATATCTCCAAATTTTTAAAGAGAAAATAACAACAGCTAATTCCAAATCATGTGTAGGGTAATTTACCTCATGAGTTTTCAACTGTCGTGAAGCAAAAGAAATTACCTGATCATTCTGCATTAGGACACAACCAAGTTCTTTCAATGAAGCATCACTATATATAACAAACTCACCATTCCTGGAAGGTAGTGCCAAAACTGGATCTTTCACAAATCTTCTTTTCAATTCCTGAAAACAATCATCACATTATATTGTCCAGATAAACTTACCACCCTTCCGAGTTAGCGTAGTCATTGGACGAGATAACCGTGAAAAATTTCTAACAAACCTTTGGTAATAGCCTTCAAAACCAAGGAAGCTACAAATCTCAGTTATATTTGTGGGTCTTGGCTAGTCTTCCACAACTTTTGTTTTTGCAGGATCAACTGTTATCCCGTCTATAGAAACAATGTCACCAAGTAAAGAAATTTGTTGCAACCAAAACTCACACTTGCTAAATTTCCAATACAATTTCTTTTCTTTTATGGTTTGCAAGATAACCCTAAAATGTCTTTCATGCTCCTCTTTACTTTTAGAAAACACCAAAATATCATCAATGAAAACCACCACAAACTTATCCAAGAACTCATGGAAAATTCTATTCATTAAGTCAATGAATACAGAATGTGCATTGGTTAGCCCAAAAGGCATTACTACAAATTCATAATGGCCATATCTTGTTCGATACGCAGACTTCGGAACGTCTGCTTCCTTTACCTTTAGCTGATTGTACCCCGATCTCAAGTCAATCTTTGAAAAATACTGAGCTCCCTGGAGCTGATCAAACAAATCATCGATATGAGGCAAAGGATATTTGTTCTTAACAGTGATGTTATTCAAGGCTCTATAATTAATGCAAAGTCTCATTGAACCATCTTTCTTTTTAACAAATAAAACAGGAGCACCCCATGGTGATGTGCTAGGTCGAATGAAACCTTTCTCTAATAAATCTTGCAATTGCTCCTTCAACTCTAAAACTTCAATTTCAGCCATTCGATAAGGAGGTTTTGAAATTGGCTTAGAATTAAGAACTAAGTCAACAGTAAATTAAACTTCTCGATCTGGTATTATTCCAGGCAACTCATCAGGAAAAACATCAGGATATTCATTTACCACTGGCACATCATTAATCTGAACAGTTCCTTTATTTTCAACGATGTGTTCAAGGTAACATTAATTTCCATCTTTTACAAGTTTCTCAGCCTCTTGATAAGTTATCAACAGTAAGGGTTCATTATTGTACACAAACTGAAAGTCATTCTGAATAGAAACTTCATTAGCTCTACAGTCAATCTTAGCATGGTAAATAGAGAGCCAATCCATACCTAGGATAACATCAAACTCTACTATAGGTAGAACAATAAGCTTTGCAAGTAGGTTCTTTCCACATATAAGGTTAGGAAGATTCTTATAAATTCTTTTTGCCTCAACATTTACCCCAGGTGTTTTTACCAAAAGTTCAGGAGTCATTTCTTGAGATGGTATTCCCATTTTACTAGAAATGTTTTCATAGATAAATGAATGTGTAGACCTCGAATAAAATAACACACTGGCATAATCTGAAAAAACAAACAATGTACCTGATACAACTTCATTTGATGGCCCAACATCTGCTGAAGTAGTTGCAAAGGATTTCACCACCCCTTTCTTCTTGTAGTCTAACTGCATCCCATCACTCAATCTCTTTGTCGGACACTCGTTTTCATAGTGACCCATCTCATTGCACTTATAACATTTCACTAACTGTAAATCAAATTTGGTCTTACCTTCACCTTGATCCTTTTCAGTGTAATCATGAGCCTTATGTCCCATCTTACCACATCGGTAGCACTTTCCAGAATTCAGAAGACATTCCCCAGAACGCCTTTTGCCACATTTATCACAAACTGGAAACTTAGATTTCTTACCATCAGACTTTTTTGAAGAATTATTACTTTTCTCTTGCTACCTCAGTCTCTTCTTCTGTTGGTTGTTATAGAACACTTGATCATCAGAAAACTCCATTTCCACCTTCTCAGCACATAGAACAAGATTTTCATAACTTTTAAACTCACGAGAAGCTAATGGCCTTCTATATGTTGGCTTTAATACTGAGTAAAAACGATTGATTTTACTATCAAGGTCTCAGATAAAATTTGGAGCATACCTTGACAATCGAGTGAACCATTCATCATAGGTAGCCACTGAGTCTTACTCTTGCCTCAATTCGAAGAATTGTTTTTCCATCCTAAGTCAAACAGCCTTAGGAAAATACTTTTCAAGAAACATACCTTTGAATTCATCCCAGTCGAGAACATCAATCTCATTAGCGTCCCTGATATTTTTAACCATCGACCACCACTGATCTACTTCACCCTCGAAACGGTAAATAGAAAGCCTAACCTTTTGATTTTCTGAACACCCTATGACATAGAAAATCTTCTCCAGTGCTTTAATCCACCCTTCAGCTAAAAAAGGGTCAGATGATCCTCTGAATGATGGTGGATGTTGCCTCATGAAATGTTCCACCACTGACATGTTCCTCTGCGGTTGATCTGGCTGATATCGTGCATGGATACCACCACCATTTATCTTTGAGTCAACTGCGCCATTACTGCAACAAACTGTTCAGTTCCAATTCCGACCATCTCAGGATGCTGATTCAGAAGGTTATTTCCTTCTGTATGCCTTCCTAGCACTGCTTCCCTGTTTCCTCTGCGGAAAACCATTCTGAACAAACATGTCTTAGATGAAGCAACATGGTAATCTTTAAATACTATATCACTTAAAATTTACTATAAAAAAAATATATTTTTGGATAATCATTTAGTATAATTATAACTCCTAAAGTTATCTAAACCGACCTTTGATACCAACTATAAGGCCCCATCCTTAAACCTTACTTAATCTTGAGTTATTACAATATTACACATTGAGGATCTTTTTGGGTTTAGAGTTTTAGATAATTAGATCATAAAACTTGCATTACATTCCACATATAAACAAATTGGTTACATAAAGATATTATTCTTCTTTCCCATCAATGGAAACATATTTAAAATAAAACATGGATTCTTTCTTGACACTTCCTTGACACTATCATCGTATCATGTACCTTTCCCTTGACCTGTGAAAAACATTTCAAAAAAACATGGTATGAGCATAAAAAGCTCAGTAAGGGATATAAAAATATGGAATGGAAACATGGGTACATATATACATAAGAATGAAATCATACATTACCCATAAAACATAAGCACTTTAACATACATCATCAAATCATGAATAAATCATAGAAATCACAAGACATAAAGGTAACTTGAGGCATTCATAACATTCTTACATAGGGAGTAACCCTCTTGGTTACGTTTGGAATACCCATCACAATATATTCCCTAAATATCTTCGGAGAAACCTTAACGTTTCACTCCTTCGCGTTACCCAATGCATTGGAGAGCTATAACGGGCTCACCTGCCCTTAGTTTATCATGGAACCACCCGTCTTCATAATAATGCCCAAGAACCTCAATATAATTGTATCACATAAAACATGCATAAAGGAAACATAACATTTCCACCATTAAATCACAAGATATCAATACAACACATTTATATAAAAACGTTATGAAAACCATTTTCAATACCAAAATAAAAGAAAAGTAAAAACATTCCCCCGGGTCCGAAACTCAAATAATGGTCATGGAGGCGGAGAAGTCATTGTCTCCGTATACATATGACAAAAACATTCCCTTTTGTCGTTTATTAAATGATTCGTATAAAAAGTATTCGTTTTGAATAAACGTAAAAGTCAAAGGGTTTTATACACCATATAAAATAGGGTTGTGTATAAAACAAAATATGCCTCAATGAAAGGAGATTGAGACGAAGTCCCATACCTCGGGTCCGACTTGACTCAGTAGTTCTTTAATATCCTGAATAATAAACTTGAGTTAATTTATACTTGTTTAAGAACCTTTTTCATGTTCATTATTCCTTTTATATCACTTATTTCCATGACATTAACACTATGTAATTATTTAAGATAATAACGGTCGTTTTAACGATCATTGGTAATTGAGTCAAAAATAAGCCCTTTATAATTACAAGTTATTCATGTATCCATTATATCTAGAATGGTATTCATGATTTATATATCATATATGTCATATATATCCATTACATGCATGCATTTATAATATTACATAATCATTTAGAGGTAAGAAATGAAATGCACCGTTCATGGAGACGGTATGTCGTACATACGCATGAACGCTACTTTATTTCTATTTTTTATTTTATAGAATGGAATCATAATGATATAAAGGTATATTATAATTCCAGTATAATATAATATATAATATCATAGTTCCATCCTTTATACGTCCCACATATGGTATTTAACAAATCAAATCACTTTGAGGGGGCGGTAGTCCGCACTTCCTTAAATGAAGATATAACGTTTACCCATAATGGAAACCATAATGGTATGCGCAAAATGAAAAATACAGAAGCTTAAGGAAAACATAAACATATTATATATCATATATAAATATAGTGTCATCTTAATGGACACCTTTGAAGTTGTTAAAAGAATGTTGAACAATCATCGTTTTGCGAGGCATAAATTCACCATCCACGGAAACAGTATGTTCTGTAACCATTAGATGTAGGTGTGTGTAAGTGTAGATCAAATACTTCTTATAAAAACATCCTAGTATATTGAATATACTGGATTTGTTACAAAATAAATGAATAAAAAGAGTTTATGGGGTTGGAGAAGCAAAATAAAACAAAAGGACTCAAGTGAAGACATTACCTTGAAATCGGGTAACTCCCTTTGGTTTGAGCTCAAAGGCTTCCATGGGAAGACTTCTTCCCAAAGTGAGGCTTCATGGAGTAATAGAGGGGTTTGGAGAGACCAAATGGTTAGGGGATGGCCGAGCCAAAGGCTTTGGGAGTGTGGGTAAGGAGGTAGAGGTGGGGGCCATTTATAAGAGGAGAGGAGGGGAACTCTTGGAATGTAATGAAATGTTACATTATTTTAAATTGAGTTTCGGATTCAAAAGGTCCCAAATTGATATAATTCGAGGGTAAGGTGATAAGGGTTCGAAATACACCCATAAAATAGGTTTTGGACATGTGTAGTTCATATATTTTACATTATCATTTCATTTTATTTAAATCCTTTATTAATGAGGTAATCACTGCATCATCATGATGTCATAAATAATTCAATTTTTTTAAAGTCTAAAAATTATAAAAAGAATAATATGATTTTGGAAATATTTTTAGATTTCCAATTACTATTTATAATCAAATATCTGACTTGTAGAACCCCATGTAAAAATTGTTTTAGTAAAACATCTCATGTTTGTGTCATTTTTACTTTAACATTAAATAAAAACTTATTTATGTCATTTCCCAAAAAATGTGGCTCCATGGGGTCCCCATGTTGACCCATGGATTTTCATGGTCGTCCATGACACATCCAATGATGGTAGGACATGTTTCAAGCTCATCTCATATTATTAAAACATTATTTTTACCTTAAACTACACTAATTACCACTAATCGTGATTAAGAACTTAAAAGTTACTATTCACCAAAAAAGTATTTTAATCTCATTGAACCACATTTTACTTCTTAATGACAACCATGTATGTAAGATTTTTGAAAATCAAATCACAGATGTGGCAAAGTTTCATTTAAATGAAAAATCGGTTTCTTTAACTACAACTTAGTGGTTTCACTATTAATCAAAAATTGATGTTTTTCAGAAAGATACCAAAACTTCACCCTAAGCTATATTTGATATTCCGAATTCAAAAATGATGTCTATTTTAAAAAATTCAAAACATTTAAGTTGAATTAATTAATTTAATAACTAATTCCCACTGTCATGACAAATAGCGTGTTTTTATGAAACAATATGTATCAAAAGATTGACACTAGTTTAAGTCCAATTTCAAAGTGAAATTGATTCCAATGACCACCATTGGGTAAAATGGTAAAAATATATTCTAATTTAACTTCAAAACCAATTCAAAAGATATTATAATCATATAAATAAATTATAATAAAAATAGGTTTTGAATTAAAAAACAACATTTTTCACTATTCATTTAAAAAATGAACATTATCGGAAAAATACCAAAAATTCACACAAAGTATATTTTGATGTCCCAATAATAAATAATAAGTTTATTTTGACAAACATATCTTATAAAATTGTCAAAAGATATATTTAAAAAGGGTTTGCCATCAAAAGGCAATAAAACAATATTTTAAGAATATTAGTGTATTCCATGCATAAGATTGTATTTATTTTCATTTTAAGCCTCTAAAACACTATCGTAATCATTAATAGACATAGATAAAAATATCTATTATTCATTACTTACTTGGGATGTTACACATATAAACTGAAATGTTTATTTATAACTATATCCACAAAAGTAAAGATAATTCTTACTCGAATAAAATTTTCACATAACAAACCACATGGTTACACATACAAGACAAATTTCTTCCAAAATTATCCCATCAACAAAGAAAAATATTAATATTAAACATTTCTCCATCCATTTATTTCCACATAGGTTATTCCATGACTAAGAGGTTATCCTATAGAATACGGCATTGACATGGGTAATTTCCAGGTCCCCTAAATTTACAAAATATGACTATTAATGGATTCTTGGGATCATTTTTATTTTCTTCCATAGTAATCTTCATTTTTCCTCGGAAATTCATTTCATTATATCCTTCTTTCCCACACATAAATCATTTATTTGTTACATTGAGACATTTTCTTGGGTGTATCCTTCCACATTTCATACATGATGGAAATCGAGATTTCCTTTCTCCACGGTCTCCATTGCCAGATCTATTATCATTGACTACCTTTCTCTTCTTTGTTGAGTCTAGGAGTTGGTTAAAATATATATTGTTGATCATATTTTTGAAAACCCGATTCAGCATGAACACGATATCTATTACACCTATCAACAATCCATTTAGTTGCTCATTTCCACCATCGTTCCCACCTTGTACATATTATTCAATGTTACTATGAATTCATCAGAATCCATCCATTGACTAAAAATAGAAAACTTTAATTGAGTAAAAATAGTCATAAAACCATTTAGAGAATATCATGAAACCATATTTTCAATCTAAAACACCTTAGGAATAACCAAGGTAATTTATTCTCATTTATATCAAAATAATTCAAATTAGTTTGTAAAGAAAATGTGAATTATCTTATGTATATACCCCAGGATTGTCATAGCCAAGAGTGGCACAAGGCCCGTTGTCATGCACCAGTTCTCGTTCAAGTCTAGCTCAAAACGGTGTTTTTGGGTTTTACCACTAGATACAATTGTGCCAAAGCCACCTCTACCTGGTCATATCCATACATGAATGTACTACTTGGAAAACCCACATAATATTTACATTTACAAAATTTTAGGATGTTCTTATGCACCAATCCCCAATGTATATCTTAGGGTAATATTCTCTAATCAGAGATTTTCTAAATCTGGTTTCCATGGTGAGTACTAAACTTTCTCTAATACCAACTATAACACCCAGACCCTAGTTACCCAGAGTCGGTCCGTTATTACATATCATTGGCATGATCACAAGTGATAAATTCCCAAAAGACTAATTAGTTTATTAGCCTTGGAAGTACTAGATACATACATAAGTTTTACAAAACATCATGAAATAGAAAAACAACATTGTGTCCCCTTTGAGAACACTCATATCCCATACCCTATTCCTATAGGTTAATCATGATATACTTATTTACATACTGGAAAAAATAAAAAATAGAATTGGGTGATCTCAGATGTCTAGTAAGGATAACAATATAAGGGAAACTTTCATAAATAAGCATAAAAATTTAAGGAAATGTATATGACTAAAACACAATCCTGTTAAACACAACATTCATCATAATATAGAAAATATAAATCAAATAATTCCATTTACTTATTCACATAGATATTCAAAAAATCTAATAATCACATTTAATATCAATATCCAATTTCATAATGATGGAATGAAAAATGACGGATATCATAACTATATAGTCAACGACTCGTGCCAAGACTACAAATAAGATATTGTCAAGGCCTTGTACCGAGACACTAGTTTGTCTCATGAGACCTACCAATGCTTCAAGGTGCTATTGTGGGCTCCACTAGTCAGATATTATGTCCAATAAATTCCTCATTTGAAATGGTTGAGATATAATCTAAACATTCATATTAAAACTAGCGTATTAAATACCAATATTTTAACCACAAAGCATGAATGGTATAAAAATAACACATCCATATTCAAACATAACTTATTAAATACAATATGGAATATTGTAATATAATAAATTAATCTTAATCTAGAATAATTAACGATATTGACATAGATGAAAATAATAAAAAAAATTGAGAGAAGTATCTCCCTTTTTTGTGAAAACATTTAATAGTTTCACTATTTATCAAAAAGACGTCTAAAATAAATTTTTGAATCAAAGTATACCATAACATTTTGAAACTTTTAAACGGAATTTTAATTTGAAATAAATTAATTTTCTTATAAATAAATCCTCAAAACCATTTTTAGAACACTGACATTAATTAGAATTCTTTAGAAGAATAAATTTTTAAAACATTTTAATTGATATTTTAGATAGAGTAACTAACCAAATGAGAGATTCATGAATACAAATAATTTTGGTAATAAAAACATTATAATATAATGAGAATAAATGGATTTATGATATACTATGTCAAAGTATAGTATATATACCATATAAGATTTAATTGGAACTTAACAACGAAGAAGTCTCAATGGAATGTATGTTGAGATGAAATCCCTTATAAATAATGTATCCTTAAGTTAAGGTTAAATCAATGATATAACTATGTGTGACAAATATAAATAAAATAAATATGATTGGATATTAAGTGTAAATCAATTATAGTACATTAACACATATTCTTGTAAAAACAATACCAATGACTTGGATGTTTAACTCAATTAATGGAAATTGAGTTAATATTACTCTTATCAAGTTCATATAGATGATTTGAGAATTTATCAATGTAGAGATCATGTGTGTTAAATGTTTATCCACAAAAATGTAAATGAAAATAAATAAATAAATAGTGATTTCACACATAATCATAGAGTAAAATAATCAATGATGTTTTCATAAAACCCAATGAGTGTAAATTGAAATTAGAAATTCCCTTACCGATTTAGTAACATACAGAACATGCACCAAATGAAAGAAGGATCATAAAATGAAAATTTAAATTCTCAGAAATTAATGTTTATTACAGAAAGAATACAATCACGTGTAGTACATACACCAAAAAAAATAAATAGTGGAAATATAACATGAATAACATTTGAAAAAAAAGTGAGATGAAAACCCCTTACATTGTAATTTTTTTATTGAGGGTACATTAACATCCTATATAGTGAATAAATAAATTTTTGTAAATTTTAAAATAACCATGTACATAAATATGATATAATATATGATCTTTTAATATTGCTTTGTAAATAATATTTCATTAGAATCACTGTTTCGGGTGTTTACTGATTCATTTTCTTTTATATGTTTTGTTACGTAGGAATTTTTTATTATGAATATGATGTATTTTATTTGTATCCATAATGATATTATGTATTAAAAAATTATTTTGTAATCATAAATTGGTATTTATTTTTGAATGGTTATGATGGAGAATGAATCTCATCGCATTCGTGGAGACGGTAATCCGTACTTATGCACGAGCGACAATACAAATCCATTGATCGTGAAATCATATGTAATTGGATGATATATCATATATACAGAATCATTAACATGTTACATTTATTATTTAAATCAATTATAATTATTATTAAACCCATAAAAATAATTAAGTGTTGAATAACAAACTACACCACGATGTGGAGACTCTAAGACGTACATACGCACGTATGGTGACTTTGTCATATATAGGATGGATATGATAATGAATATGGTTGTACCATATTTATATTAATATCAAATTATGTAGAAGTTACTGGATTTATTATTTTTTTATGAAAACAACAATGAATGAGGAAGTGGAAGAAGAAAAGAACATGGAAAGAGATGATGAAATAAATACCTCTTCTTCAGGTGGTTCTTTTTGATTTGATCAAAAGGGATCTATAGGATGGTTTTTTGGTAAAATTATGGCCTCTAGGTTGAAGTTAGGGTAGTTGGGAGGATATTTATTAGGGTTTGGCCATTCCAAATGGAATTGGAGGTGTGATTTTTAGAGAAGGGGACGTACTCATTTATAAGAGAAGTAAGGGTCACTTTACGAAATCCTTGAAATATTATTTTATTACACAATCATATTTTGTTTATAATGGCTTCAAAAGGATTTATTTTGAGGATAAGGTGGGTATGGGTCGAGAACCTCTCAACCAATTTTTTTATATAGGTTTAGGTCACAATATTAACCATATGTTTTTGATTTAACTCTTTGTAAAATAATTTAATATTTACCATGTCTCCATGTATTTTTATAATATATGGTTAATAAACGTACTATAAAATGTAAAGAGAACCAGAAGTGGTTCATAAATGGAATATTTATTTTTATGTATGTCCTTTGGCTGAACCATATATTTTTATGACTATTATATCACTTAATAATGTAGTATTTGTTTTGAAAACTCATTTTTTCAATTTTTACATTATTTTGTATTTGGTTTTTGTAAAAGCCATTACAATCTGATTTCTTTGAAAAAAATTATTAAATCAATAATAATATGAAATATTAACTTATAAAATAAATGTAATGCATAAAAATTCTCAATTTACAATTATTTTAATATTTATAATATCAATTATTTTTATATTTCATTAACTAATTAATTACTGCATCATCATTGTATCATAAATAAATTTAATTATTTAATGTCTATAAATTATAAATAAAATCCATGATGTAGGAAATCCTATTAGATAACTAATCAATATTAATAGTTGAAATTATATTATGTATAACTCTATATTAAAAATCATTTAGTTATTAAAATTTTACACTTCTTTGAAAAAAAATAATAAATTTCCTAATCTAAACAAAGTGGATCAAGAGGATCATATTTTATTAATAAGGTTGATTTCGGTCAACATAATCTTATCTAATAGAATTATAACTAGTTTTAGGGTAATTATAATGTAATTTTTATCTTTAATAACCCAATTTACTTTTAACCGTGTTAAATAAAATTCAAAAGATACTATTCAACAAAAATTATTTTCATCTTATTGAACTGAATTATACCTACTGATGTCAACCATGTCTCTTGAATTATTGAAATTCAATTCACATAAGTGGTAAAATTTCATTTTATGCAAATTTTCCAACGTGCCTATAAGGTGGGTAACAGATGTTAAAAAATTCAATAAAATTTTATACATCTAATTTTATTATAAAATGACTCCATTAATTACATTGATCTAATATAGGTATTATATATATTTTTTGACATAAAATAAATTTAAATTCAATAAATAATTATTTAAATAAAAAGATAGTTTTTAAACAATAATGCAGGGGTTTTCACTATTCATCAAAAATTGAATGTTTTCAGAAAAATCCCAAAACATCCCCTAAGATAAATTTTATATTCTGAATCCAAAAATGATCTATATTTTACCAAATTCAAAACAAAAATATTCGTTAATTAATTTATAATTAATCCCCATTGTCAAAACAAAAAAGTGGTTTTTGGAGATGTAAAAACTATCAAAAGATTAACATCTGTTTATGTCCGGTTTAAAAGTAAAATTACATCAAATGAAAAAAATTGGATTTAATGATACAAATATAATCTAATAATGATATAAAACAATTAAAATGTATAATTTAACAATTTAAATTATTTTGATTAAAAATTTCTCTTCAATTAAAATTTAGTATCTTTCACTATTAATCAAAATATTAAAGTTATCAAAAAAACACCAAAAATATATCCAAACTAAATTTTTATGTCCTAATTATAAAGAATAATTTACCTTCATCAAATAAAATTTTTTAAAGTGTCAAATATTTTATTCATAATGGGATATCTATTAAATGGTGGAAAACTGAATTTTTTTAAAATACATCATATATCTAAAAAATTGAATTTGTCCTTAGATTATGTCTAAGAAAGACACAATATGAACATTAAAATTATATGGTATATATATATAATTAAAAATTCTGTTATTACTATTCAAAACCAGTTTCTAAATGACTAGTTTGATAGGTCATGGTGCACTTGAACTCGATAATGTGTACATCACATGTTGTTTTATTATTCTAAGAAAAGTGTATCATGGAAGCTTGGGGTGTTACACAGCCAAAATCCAACTTTCCCCGGATGTCAAGTAGATTATCTCAAAAGGATTGTCTAGCTCAAATGATCCCAACGCTGTAGAAGGATTGTCAAATAGACGACCAATTTCAAGATATGACCTTTTAAGAGTATACGAGTCCGAGAGGGGTACAGGTCCGCCCGACCTGACCCGACCCAACCAGAATCGATATGAACCAGACCAGGGATAACACATCCCAAATGGGTTGAGCCACAATGGGCTTGGCCGGTCGGCTGGCGCGACACACACAGGGTCATGCGGTCCACTGCCCCTGAATGGCTCAAATGTGTCGTTCGACTCATTTATTGGTAGTGATAGGTCGTGCCGCCTCATTACCCATGGGGACCACAGGGGAGAAGGTCCGCTGTATCTTCATGGCTCCCATTAGCATGGGGTGCGATGGAATGCTACCTCCACCATTATGGTCAGTTCCTGTCGGCCGCCTGTCCGACCACAACGACCTCGAGTGGTGTCGATCTACTACCGTGGCCGATGATTGTCTGCTGCCACCCTCGGCCACTGGCGCCACCACGTTGGTGCCGTAGCGACACTTCATCTGTGGGCAATTGGGTGAGCCTCGGTGGTCCTTCATTCATTATATACACACCTACGGTCCTCTTGGGATGTCTTCATCCATGAAAAACTATCGGTTTCAAGGTTCTGTCAAGTTTGTACAACCCGCCTGTAAAGAATATAATGAAAGAAAATCATCAGAGGGTCGGGGCCATGTTCATTTGGCCCGCGCCCTTCGCGTTAACATTATAACAAGTGAAGGTAATTTATACATCAAATTACAAATAATTATAAACTCCATTCAAATCTCCCACAATGTCCACCCACAAATTCAAGAATTATGAGAATAATTTGGGGAAATTCATGATTTAAAAAGGAAATCCTTACCCCGAGAATATATGGATTTTTCATGGTGGTGGAAGGAGAATCTGTTCTTCGATGAAGTCGTCGGAGTTCATTGCTCCCAGTTCATTTCTACCCGATCTTCCATCCCCATCGATGGAAGGTGTCACGTCACTTTATCAAAGGATTTTTCTTCAATAAGTCATGTAAAACTCTACCTCAACCCTCATTAAATAGAGGGGAAATGGTGGGTAAGGCACTGGGGAATTAATGAGATTAATTAACAGATGTAATTAATTTTCCCCATTAATTTATGTAATTAATGTGCCACATTATTTACATGAGGGGTGTTTACACAACCAAAGTGAAAACGAGCATTTAATATCCCATATTAAATGTCGGACTACCTTTGTGGTCCCCTCCACTGCCACTAAATATGTGGAAGGATAAAATGAAATAACAATTTTATTATTCCATTAATTCATAAAAGTTGGAAAAGATTAATTTTTCATCCAACCTACTGTAGTCTAAATGAATCCTTCCATAAAATAATCCCGGCACAACGAGTTCAACGGTGCCCTCAGATTTCAATTCTGAGCACTAGTTCCAAAGATAGAAATTATCACCCACACGTTTACTGAACGTACCATAAAAAAGTTAAAAAAAGTATTAACAGTCACCCTTGACCCACGTCGGTCGAGGTTAAGCTCCTCCTATTGAAAACAAGCCCTCACGAGCTCAATGGTACTCTCAGATTTCCAATCTTAGTTACCCTTTAGGCATTATAAAATTTAATAATAAAATAATTTTACCTTAATAATTTTATTTGATTCCAAAAACTGACTTCCAATGTTGGACCATTCCAGCCAAAAAATAGACCTTCCAATGTAATAAATACCCTCACGAGTTTAGTGGGGCTCACAGAGTTTTATTCCGAGTCACTATTTGTGAGCTATTAGAAATTTAAATATAAAATAATTTTCTTTATTTTTTTATTTACGGTTATTCCATTTTTGGGTTTTCCCACTGGAGGCCTATGCCGACAAAACACACATTGCTCTGAGGGTAAACCGTCCATCCTAAATGCAATGGTACCCTTAGTTTTCTGATCTGGTCATTGTTTAAGAGTTATTCTCTTTTTTATAAAAACAACCCAGACAGGCTATTTTTAGCATAACACTTTTTTAACATATCATTCTGGGCAATCCAGGCCTCAGAATCACATGCCGTCTGATTACACGGTCTAGTACTAATCCCAAATAATTCAAAAACATTATATTGAAATTATGGATCTTTAATTTCTCCCATAATTAAGGATTTTCTTGCTAGAAATACAAAATAAAGGAAAATAAAAAAAGATGGCACTGAGAACGAATTTGAGCCTTCCACTCCCATGTGATCTCTTGGAGGTTCCCATTTTGGCACAAGGATCATACTAGAGGGATCGACCGTCCATGAAGGACTCACTCCTGTTGATCATGAATCTCTACCAGGAACTCCGAAAAAAATTTCCATCATCAAAGTCTTACTCACCCTAGTCGATAACATGCAATGGATCATGCATGCATCTTCTCAGGTGCAACACATAGAAAACATTATACAACTGGTGCTTCTATGGGGGAGAATCTAGGCAGTACTCCACCTCACCAACTATATCAAGAGTGTGGAATGGTTAGATGATCCTCAGAGATAGATTTTTTCCCCGACCGAATATCTGCAATCTTCGTCAGGGTGAGACCTTAAAGAAAACATGTTCTACCTCCTTGAACTACAGGGGGCTCTGTCTCATGTCGGCATAAGACTTATGATTTCTATTTATAGTCTTCATCCATGTCCACCAGTACAGATGCTGGTGGTCCTGGTACATATTCACCACACTAAGATGTAACGCCAAAGGGGATTTGTGAAACTCTCTCAACACCTCCTCTCATAGGCTCACTGGTACCATGGTGTGACCATTGAAAAGGATGACTTGCTCACCACCTATAGAAATTACATTAGGAGTCTATCATGAGGATATCTAACTACATCGACCATCGCAGTCTATATCCCTATGTTGTGCCTCCCGAACTCGTTGAAGGCATGGGGATTTACAATTATAGACTGGAGGTTAGATACTCCATCACTATCCACAAAGGGTTTCTGTAATGTGGATAGCTGCTTTGTTGCCTCACTCAGCATCTATACGCAAGACCTCCTGCTGAGTGCATATGCCAACATTTCCCCCCGTCTAAAATCTCATATCCCAAAGCTCTGAGGGAGCCACTCAATATGAAGTTGTAGATATTGGTGTCGTCGGTGGGTTCATGGAAATGCAGATGTCCCTCTCTTTGCAAGGAGGTAATTTTGGAAACATCCTTTGAAAAGATGTTCATGCACTCTACCACTAATGTTGGGAACTAAAAACTAAAAACTCTTTCTCCCATGAGGGTATAGTTGGCCGACTCATGAGTGATCGGTCTCAACCTCCTATACATGAGTATAAACTATGTTGCCTAGGATTCCTTTTTCACTGACCAAGGAACACCCCATTCCAACCTATAGATATACCCCAAAATTTTTACCTAAAACTGTCAATCTGAACATGAACGGTGGATGACCAGTCCATACCCAAACTAACATTGTAAGGCCTTGAAATTTTCACCATGTGGTTTAAACCGAAACTATCACCTCAAGGTGCAGATCACATCATCGACAGAAGTATGATTATAGAGTCTCCTCATAAATGTATCTGAAAATGTAAGGTTCAGGTCAATGGTTTAACTGGAAACACTAGGTATTGAACATGATTCATGAAAATATGGAATGATTAGTACCTATGTATATTAATTCAGTAGCTAGTAGTCATCAAAATCAAATCATGAATAATTCCTAGAGCCCTTGGGTCACACTCCTTGATTTCATATAGCTACTCCCTTCCCCAGTCCTCTACCTCCATAAGCCTGGTAGGGACCACATTGGGGTGGTGGTTGTTACATGTTAAAATGTATAACACCTCCAGATGCTCTCCTAACTCCTCTTTCATGATTTCAGTTCTATAGATTCATATATCCTTATCACATCCTCTTCCCAAAATATTTTTACACATCCAAGTATCCAATATTGATGTCGGTTTCCTCCTTTCCCACTGTTGACATTCACTTGTTGTATCTGCTCATCCAAATAATATTAAACCACAATTTTTCTCTCTAAAACCCTAACATAATTAGGAATTCATGGAAGAATATTTCTAGCTCGGATGTCCCTAAACACATATTTCTTGGAGGACCGATCCCTAAAGCACTAGTCGTATCATATTCATTGAGCAACTACAATGGTCGGTACACCTTGATAATTACTCAATTACCAAAATTTCATCCTGGCAAAGAAGTAGATGCTCTTGGAAACACATAACCTATATCATTTTATAGAAAGGGACCTCCTTCTCGAAGGAAGGTTCTCAAGAACTGTCCATGAAAAAATTCACCTCATCATACTATAGGGGTAATTTAAACCCTGCCATCACCATGATGAGCCACATAGAATTCTCACTTCCAGAAACAACATATTATCTAATGGTGCTCTATCTAGGTGGGAACTCAATCACCACCAAAATTCAATCCTTATCTGCATGTGATTTAGGCTCACCTTGGATCATGATGGATATCTGTCACTAAGAATCGTGTAAGGAACCAATGATATAAGTGTTCTCTACTGGTAGCACAAGTAGTAACTGCAAACCAACATGCAGTAGAATCGTTGGGACACCGTCCAAAGGTACCTATCTCGGGTAGTAGTCCTTGTACTGAATCCTCATCACAATACGGACCATCCTCATGGTCACGCATTGGAATCATGGTCGGTTATCTTCATGGATGCATCTTGAAAGAGAATCAAGATGAACCACAGTCAATACGTTATACCTGGTGATATGACTCAAAAGAGATAAAAAAACATTTCCAAAACATAGGCAACCACTGTAATTGTGCATCAAGTCAGAAATCACAATTTAGGGTCCTGGTGTATGGATACGTCGTACCCCGCACCAACATTGGACTCCCCAAATACAAAACCACACTCAAAACACTTAACACTATAACTCAATTGGAAAGATCACAGTTCTAGTTATTTCGTAGAACCGACTACTCTGATGCCACTTTGTCATTACCCATCCCCCCGGGCCCATGCCATGACTAACCCAAGCCCACCTTCCATAGTCTAGGGGTTGGTGAATTGGACCGGAAAGGTGTATCCCCAAAATGGGAAGTAAATACCCTTAAACCTGTACAAACACAGAACCAAGAATGCAAGAATATGCAACCATGAAGAAAAACATTAGTAGACAAGTGTGTACTAAAAGTAAGGGGATAGAATACAATCAAAACAGAAAGAAACAACTACAACATAAAAATAGAAACAACTCATGCAATTTTCCACCAAGGATCCTACCTGAAGGGTAGGTACAAATTTCCTCTATAGCTCTCTATTCCATCCAGTCTCCTCAGTGTCCTACCTGGTCCTGGCTCCCTCATGTATCTGATAAGCTACTAATTGTCTTCACAAGACATAATGAGGTGCTAGTGAAGCTCATGACGAGGTGTGTATAACAATACTTAGTCAGGACCACGAGACCCATGATGGTCTCTCATAATTTTAAAAAGGATAACCACAAATCATGATATAAATCACAAAGCACAAAGAAAAAGACACAGCTCAAACCAGATATTCACATCTCATCCAAAAATACAAAAGGCCCAGACCTCAGGCAATTTTTAGGATTTCTAAAGACAACCCAAAGAGTAACTCCAGGATCAGAGGTACATGCTCTATGAACTATCCAACCTTGAGGGCACCCATCTGACAGTTGTACTCTATTAGTTACAATTCAACCATTCATAATTGAACATCTGAAAGGTCATGCTACATCAGGAACTTTCTTCTAGAGATGCCACTAGTTCCTGAAACTAGAGGCCTCACAGTCATAGTCTTGAGTCTGAGGCAAGCCCAAGGGAAACCAAGTGAAGAGGCCCACTCCTCGACATTTTGTCCAACATTCGAGGGAGATCCAACTCCCCTAATGGACCCGCACCCTGTCACTACATGGAGAAGGGGACTACTAATCCATATGCGAGGACCTGCACTCTACTCGATAGGGGAGTACAACTCTGGTAGTTTTTTTCTGTGGGGGAACTACTCCCTAGTATGTTAGGGTATTACCGACCCCATGCTATAGGACTGGCACCCTGACACAATAGGGGAGTACCGACTCTCTATGTGAGGACCAACACCCTACCCGGTAGGGGAGTAAAACTCTCGTAGTTTGTTCGCTATAGGGGACCTGTTCCCTAGTACTTTGGGAGAGTACCGACCCCAGGCTAAAGGACATAAACCATAGTAGGGAAGGTGAGTTAAGACTATGCTATAGCACTACATAAGGAGTATCCGCACCATGGGATGACATTTGAGTACATACTTCTAACATAGAGGACATGAACCCTACCAGGTAGGGGAGTACCTAAATCTACGTGAGTTATGTATTGAGGACCCTACCATAGTCCAATAGGGGAGTTCCCACTCAAAACAGATAAAAACAAATCATAGGGAAATGAACCCGCACTCATGACGTGGGGAGTCTCGTCTCTACTGGAGTAGAGGAGTAAAGAATACTCGTGCCATGAGTCATCAAGGGATAATCCATCCTAAATATCACTACAAGAAACACACCGGTTATGGTCCCCACAATTATTGTCCAAAACTAAACTACCAAAAAGTTCCAAAAGGAAGTAACATGTTTATCCTTTATGTAATAAGTGTTATAACACCATAGATAGTGCCTCATTCAGACACCCGATCTATAAGCTATATGCAATTAAGTTCCTAGGACCCAGTTTGATTCGAGTACGATCAAACCCAACCAAAACCCAATGTTCTATAAATGTCTAGTGAAGTATCTAAAAATTATTTTATTGATCTAATGATCTCAGTGTTGAAGACGATTTATCAAATGGATGCCTAGATTGAAAGACACTACTATTTGAGCGCATCTGGGCCCGAGAGGGGTCCGGGTCCGGTCTGAGCTGGTTGGACTTACCCAACCCGACACGAACCAGTCTGGGTCCTACCCAGCCCAGTACAAATTGGTTGGGCCATGGCAGGATCAGCATGCTGGCTGGCACAACCCACATGGGTTCGCATGACCCGCTACTCCCGAATAGCTCAAAGGAGCCATTCAACTCCTTTATTGGCGGCGCCAGGTGGTGCCGCCTCATCACCCATGTGACCTATAGGGAGAGGGTCAATTGAATCATCATGGCTATGAGCCATGACTCCATTCAGCATATTGTGTGATGGAGTGTTTCCTCCACCTCTGCGGATGATGGCTGCAGGCTATTTGTCCTTCCACCGCACCACCAAGTGGTGCCTCTCTTCCACCACAAGTGGTAGTTGCAGGCCACCACCCTCAACTTATGGTGCTTTATCCGCATGTCACCGGGTGTCCCTCGGTGAACTGTTCTTCATTATAGACATGCATATGGTCCTATCGAGATGCCTTCGTCAATGTGAAACTCTCGGTTTCAAGGTCCCATCAATTTGGAACAACCCATCTCTAAAGAACACAATGAAAGGCAAGAGGAAGAGGCTCTGGGCCTTGTTCATTTGGCCTGCACCCTCTGTGTTAGCATAATAACAAGTTGGAGAAATTTATGCATCACATTAGAAATAATGATAAATCCCATTCAAATCCCCCACACCGACCACCCAAAAATTCATGAATGAGGACACGAATCATTAGAAATTATTGAATTAAAAATTCAACCCCGAACTCGAGAATTTTTGGAGTCGTTGCGATGGTGGAAGGAGAATATGTGCTTTGATGAAGTCATCGACATTTGTCGCTCCCAGTTCATTGTCGCCTGAGCTTCCATCTCTGTCGGTGTAAGGTGTCATGTTACATTGTCAGATGTTCCTCACTTGAGGAATCCATGTCACAAACTCTACCCCATGCCCCATTTAAATAGAGGGGGAAAATAGTGTGTAAAACATCGATGAATTAATAAAATTCATTAATTGATGAAATTAATGTACCATATTAATTGACGTAATTAATATGACTCGTTAATTACAAGAGGGGTGGTTACGTAACTGATGTGTAACCAAGAATTTAATATCCCATAATAAATGTCTAACTACATTCGTGGTTCCCTCCACCACCACTCAATAGGAGATAAGATAAAATAAAATAAAATAATTGTTATTTTATTAATTCTTAAAAGAAGAAATAACATAAATTTTCAACCAACCTACTACAGTCGAAGTGAATCCTCCCTTAAGTGAATCATGACACTGCGAGTTCAACGGTGCCCTCAGATTTCAATTTTGAGCACTGGTTCAGAAGATAGAAATTGTTTCTCGCAAATTTACTGAATGTACCATAAAAAATGTTCAAAAATTATTTACAGTAACCATAGACCTGCGCTGGTCGAGGTTAGGCTCTTTCTAAAGGGAAAAATTCCCTCACCCGCTCAAAATTACTCAGGGATTTCCAATCCGAGTTATCGTTTAGGATTATACAATTTAAAAATAAAATAATTTTTACTTAATTATTTTATTCACAGTTAACAACTAATTTCCATTTTGGGATTTCCTCACTAGAGACCTACTCCGAATTACCCTAAGATGTGCCTAGGGTAAACATGCCATCCTAAATTCAATGTGGCCTTTAAATATCTGATTCGAGCACTTGGTTATGAGTTTTTCCAATTTTTACTAGAAAACTACTCACATGCGCTATTTTAAACATAACACTTTTTCGACAGATCATTCTAGGCACTCTGTGCTTTGGAATCACATGTCGTCAGATTTAGCGACCTCCTAATAATCCAGAACAAAATAAATTATACAAAAATTCTAGGTATTTACATTTAATGATACTATTATAATTATTTTTCTAGATTGTTTAATATTATTTCAATGAGAATGTTATTGAACCCATTTCATTTCCATGACTTGATCATGTCTCAAAGACATTTTCATGGAACCATTTTCTCTTCCGCAACTTAATAATGTATAAAATAGAATGTTAAAAACCCCATTTCGTTTATATAGGTTAATCATTTTCATAAATGAATATTTTATTTTCAATGCGTTATTATAGAATTAATTTTCTATATGATTTAGTAAATATAAAATTTCTATACACTATAAATGATGGGTGTTAGTAGATAGTGTCTTGTGATTCCATTATATCATATAATATGGGTTCAACTAGTATCATATCCAATGATTTGGGAAATGATTATATTTTTTTGAGAATTATATATAAATTCATATGTATAGTTATTCAAACTATAATGGTTCTGTAAGTGTTAAATGAAAATGATCTTCCAAAATTCCAATAAGATTTATTTATACATTATATTTTTTTTGAATTTTTATTTGAGAAAGATTAGTATCACATAGATCATGATTGTTTTTTCTTATGACTCCATCCTTTTTTAAATGTTTATTCAATGTTTTCATGTTTTAGGATCCTTGTATTAATGGGTATGAAGTTACTTTTTTTATACTCATGCATGATGATTATATCAGCACACCTTTAGGAACTTTTTATGCTCACTGATGACATTCATTTTTTAATTATTACATTTTACCTTACTAATCATTTAGGATAACCCTTATTATATTTATTTTTCCCTCTGTTATGTCTGAATGAAATTTATTTAATAAAAGGGATTTCATATAGATGATGATTATGTCTTAATGTGAATTATGAAAAGTTTGGTTTAGTGGGAGAAATTTTAATTTTATAACATTGGTATTGTTTAGGTTGGATATTTTCCTAATTATCTAAAAATATCATTCTAATAGGTCCTCAAGAATGTATGTGAACCCATTTTAACATTGGATGTTATACGGCTTGGAAGGAAAAATTGTGTCACAATTATCAACATCATCTCTGGATATGTAATGTTTATGAATTCAACATCAGATCTGGGAGTGCAGGTCTTGGGGTGTTATAAATACTTTATATATCATTGAGTTTTTTTATTATTTAATTAATATTGAAAAATATTTTTATTAAATATGTTCAAAATATATTTTAATGCTGAAAATTGTACATGAATTAATTGATAATCATTCATGCATCCACATTCATTTTTCTAGTATATTATTTTTTTACTCATAGGAAACAAGAACCTGCATAAAAAATAAATCACGCGTAATAAAAATTATTTTACCCAATTGATATTGATAATATAATTTTTGTTGATCCATTTTCAATTTAATGGAACATTCTTATCCTAGGGGTTATCATACCTATGTCGAGTCATGAAACATATCCTAGCTCACCCCCATCCCATTATATTCAATTTTGGTCTTCGGTACCACATCATCTAGGTAGGGTCCTTACCTAAAAAAGTCACCATCAAATTTAAAAGTATACTTATGTGTAGGAAAGGGGATCTATTGAAGTGGAAAAAACATATAGATAAATTGGATCCCTGGGCAATTAAATATATTGAGTGAGAAAATGATGCATATTCACTTATACAATTAATCACATAGTATAAAAATCGCATCTAGAGAATAAATAGTTTAATGAAATTATTCATTCAAACACATCGCCAGTCACCCCTCAAAACCATTTCACATATTAAATACAATCATGATAAAATTAAATTTATATAAATCTAATGTATGAGTGGATCAAAATTATATAAAATATATATTAAAATTCAAATAAGGGATTAAAATAATTATTTGAATTTATTTTTTCTTATTAGGTGTTTTATTAATTTATTCTTACTCTAATAATTAAATTAATTATTTTAATTTATTACGTAATTTAAGTAATTTTTTTTAGAAATATTAAAGTATTAGTATTTTCATATCGAAAAAAATAATTTTTTAATTAATTTAATTTAATAATAAAATTATATTAAAAAATAAATAAATTATCATTATATATATTCATTTTGGGACACGAAACCACACCCATTCCCATTATGGGTCGTTTAAAATTGTATTTGGCCCATTATTATCCCGGAAGACCACTTGTAGTACTGTTAGGGGCTAGGTCGGTCTGGATAGACTCATTCCTGGCAACGAATACCCACCTAACACATTAAAGGGTGAGTCAGGATTGTGGTTGGTTGGGCATCATGCACTACAGAGGATAGAGGGAGGAAGCTGTGTTGGGATATTATTGAAAATGTCTATCAGGTTTGGTCCAAATAGTTCCAGGAGAACGGGGAAGGGCAGTGGAGGATCATACCTAAATCAAGAAGTATTAAGTGGCCCATCAATGAGAGGAGGCACCGATGTTGGCTGATGGGGTGGTGGAACTTCTAAAGCTAGAGGGAGGAGGGAGGTAGAGATGTACAATATCCAGTGTGCTCGAAGATGTGGAAATCAGGGCAGTCGTCACATGAGGGAGGTAGCAATAGAGGGGTCCCACAAGGTGAATCCAACCCCTCATCCTTTCCTATTTTTTATAATTTTATTATATTAGTAACACCCATATACTTAAAATTTATAAATTATATTTGATTTATTTTTTGTTTTAAAATATATACTACAACCGCGTAGAAATTTTGTAAAATTGGTATTATTAAATTTATTTTTTCAAAAAATCTATTTTTTAAATTAAAACAATAATTAAAATTGTTTTATACCATTTAGAACAATTTAGGCCATAATTCATAAGAAATCCACCATGGGATTCTAGCTAGATTATGAACGGAATTTATATAGGTCTCATGAATTGAATGATTCTCAATGATTCATCATTATCCTAATATAAATATATATATATATATAATACAATTTTAACACCTGAAAAAATATCTATATCAAAAATTGGGGATGGATATATTGTGGCCATTTAATTTTCAATCGTCGTGTAGTTTTTTGTTTTTTGTCACTGACGTTAATGTATCTACATAAATTTTATTTTTTTCAAAATTTCTAGGATTAAGAAACTAATTTTTTCACTCCAATACCATTTTTTTGTTCTGGGGAGTGTAGTGGAAGAAAATGAATTACAAATTTAATTTTTTTTTTCACTAGGGTGATGGATCATCATAATCATTGATGATCCGAGCCCCGATATGGTTTGAGGATCTCATGTGTTTTATTTAAAGCATAAAAATAAAACCATAATGATTTAATCATTAAAATAAAATCATTCTTAGATATCACATATATCAGGTGATTGTTTTTCCAAGGATTATAGGCTGAATCAATCTAGATCATCCAATAATGATTCAAGAATCTATCTATATGAAATTCATTGAAATTAGGGTGATATCATTGAGATAGAACAATAACTTCGACATCACAATAATCACTTCGATATGAATCCTCTAATCTGTGAGGGAATTCTTGTATTGGTTCCTGAAATAGATCATTTATCTCTCTAGGATTTAGAAGGATATATAGGATATGAATTCTTACTAGTGAATTGTACATGTAATGAGATTCTCCTTAACCTATATAGAATATTTCTAAAATACCCAAATAGGGTTCCTTGGTCTCCATATATTTAACATCAACTAAATAGGTAATAAATAAGTAATAATAAATAACCAAGCATAGTACAAGTTTTATATATAATTTATAACTCACATTCAGTATATATTAATATATTTCATGATAAACATGTTTCGTTAACTCAAATCATAACTTACCTCTAATATTAAACAATCCATGAATGTTATAACATTTTCCATTCATATATTATTATTATTATTTATATTTAATTAAAAAATCGTACATATATTTAATAAATATATTCAACTCAATTATTAAATAGTAAAATAGTAATTGCTTTATTTATCAGTGATTGTTAATTCTTGGATAAATCTCGGACCCAATGGTGGGGCCCACCATTTCCAATATTTTTATTAACCATAATAGAGTATGTTCATGAATATTCTATTATATGGGACCCTATTTGTTGTTATCTTGATAGTAGGGAATATTATAATAGACCATGAGATGAGTCTAGAAACCCATTTAAACCCCTAATGAGATTCACGAATATTCATGGTAACAAAAACTATCCCATAAACACAAAATGTATAATATAATCACATTTTCTTTTGATATATGATAAAGAAGAACACACACATCTATCATCATCATTTCTTATGTTATTGTCTATTAATCTAACTGGTAAAACATTTAATTAACTACCATAACTGTGGATTTATGAAGGTACTACCATCCCGATCAACTAGGCCTGAGGTATCACTTCCTTTAATGAAAATAATAAAAAAAAATATCTTTTTCATTGAAACAATTACTTTCTGCTTGTGGAAAACCCAATTCAATATACCCCACCATTAATTCCATGACAAGGTTTTTCCTTTCATAAATTTATGTAATCACATGTCACACTTTGATAATTATCTCATGTCTAGACACCAGTACACCTATTCATAGATATGAATAACCAATGACACCTGAAACAAGTGGTTTTTATATTAGTAGGTATGTCCTCATGATGTGAACTATTAGAGATCACTAAGTGTGAAAATCATGAGATGAAGTCTTAATTCCTAGGCTCCCCCATCTCCATAATGTCAACAATCATCTTTTTTTCCTCTCAAAATGATGACTATATAGAATATCAAAATAATTTAATATTTCTTTAATAATATATCTAGTTTCTCATTATAGATTGATAACTTCTAAAATATTTTTATATGAATCTTAGTCCAATGAAATTATGATAATAATAGTGTATTTATAAGTGTCAACACTATTATCATATGATAAATGCATGTATATATCAAAAATTGTACATGTAATGGTAATTAATGTACACTCACAAGTTGGGTCTTGGGAAATCACTTTCAATAGTTCACAATAAGTTTTTCTTTTCCTAGCTTCCAAAATATAACATACCTTGTGTATAATAATAACTATAAACTCCCATACATTTCATATTAGAATATTACATAATTTTATATGAATATTCAATAAATTTTATAATAATAACTTATTGAGTATCATATAGTCAAATCATAAATAATAAATCAAACTCAATAAAAACATACAGTAATAATAATAAAAAAATATTTCACACACACATCAGAATAGAAGAAGACAATTCTAGAAAATATTGACCTTATATACTATCATATTTGATCAATTTCACTTATCATTCCATAATTTCTTTAGTTAAGGCATAATCCTAATACCATCTTATAACAAAAATTCCCATACTAGACTAGGTTCACTCCCCATTATAGTTCATAATATTATATGAGACATACTTCATCACCCAAAGTATTCGAGTTATATAAATTTTGGTCCCACCCCTCACATATTGAAAATCATATATATGTGTACCACGAGATCATAAAACATTCATCATATCATATTTTCATAACCCATGGAAATAATAAGTGTTTAAAAAATATTTCATCATCACAATCATAAACCACCTAGTTAAAGAATATGGATGGTCATAGTGGATCATATCACCAAAAAATCAAAAAAAATGTCATAGGAAATTGTTATAGATGAAAAATAATTTTAAATATCATTAGAATATTTCATAGGTAAAATTAAATTTTCATTTAGAAATAACGTGTTTAAAATATCTAAAATACCAAAATATTATGGAGAATATTTTGTTCAAAAATGACCAAGAGAACTTATAAATTAGCAAACAATTAAAAGAGTTTTTTAGGGGTAGGTGTAACACCCCACCCCTACCTCATTGGATTGAGGAGGCGGTGAGGGTTACTTGGCCTTAAGAGACGTTACAAAGGTGCCAAAGGCTGGCAATAAATGCCGAGGTCTCAAAGAACAAATGGGGAATGATTTTCCCTAAAGAAAAAATCAACCAACATATCACAATATGATACATGTCAAAAAATCCAACCATTTATTTCCAAATTACAACCAAGTTGTTCCATAAAACAACCCAAGGCCAATACAACCAAACATGTCCACACAACATCAGAGTACAATGCAGAAACTAACAACCAACACCACATACCAAGAAACTACCCCAGCTCAACACCAAGATCCAAGCTCCAAGCTCCAACAAGGAATCACAAAGCTCCACTAAAGGAGGATGATGCCTTACCTTTGCACACGTCACGATACACAACATCTGCAAAGAAACCAATGTAACAAAGCAGGGGTGATTGCTAAAACTTAGTAGGATTTCCCCAAATGACTTCCCTACACACGCCACTAGGATAAAACCATTAGCATATTTATATAACACAATTTATATAAAATAACCACAAGTGTAACCATCACCATAAGCCAACCACAACCTTACCAAGCCATTTCACCCCAACCAAACCACCAAGGGAAATCCAAAAAAACATTCCATAAACCATTATAATACTCACATATTAGCACAAAAATTTCATCTTGAAAAACAATGCACAACAACAACCAAAACAACCAAACAGTGGCGCTTCCATCCAACCCGTCAACCCATTCACAATTAGTGGCACTTCCCATAAAGTTATACATTGATGGTAGCCCTTCCATCCACTATCCATCCCCCTCATTATAGTGGTACATCCCACCCACTTCCACACAACATTTCAAACAATACAAACCAAGAACACAACCCATCAAGGTCACAACATCATGCAATCAACCAATTTCCAATGCATATCAACTCACTTCAATAAATCACTCATTTATGGAAAACCCTTTTCCATGGAAAAACCCCATTTCGATAAAACAAACCCCTTTTTATTGAAAACCATTTCCCATTAATCTTTTCACAAATCAACCATAGCATTCCATATTAAAATACCCATTTTAAAATTTACAACAATAATATTTCATTACAAATCCCCCTTTTCCCAAAAACCCCCAAATGGATTTCCAACCAAATTCGCACATCGATATATAATTAATTTCAAACACAAAAAAATAATTGTAACATGTAAACACTAGTTCTAACCAAGTGGAGTCAAGAGAGAAGCCACCTACCTTTAGAGTTCCCAAGAAATCGATCCACAAGCAATCCGACCTCTAAAAACCGGCGAACGCAGCACTGTTACCTCTCTAGATCACTTCCCCTAACATCAATAAGCATTAATATTAACATCCAAGGCAACACCAAGCCTAGATCTCTATAAAACAAGTGTAGATCTAGTAAACCAAGAAAGAGGGAGAAGTAAAACTAGAGGAAAAGACAATATAAACAAGAGGAGAGACTTACCCAGAAGCAATCACCTTCAAACCAACATGAATCCTATTCAAAACCCTTCAAAAATGAGTGAGAGAGCACCCAAAACCCCTAATAACCATAAATACTGAGTGAGGCTCAAGTGGGAGGAAGCAAGGAATGAAATAGGTCAATCTTGAGTGAGCCCAGATTTAAATAACCCTATTTTGTAAGTGGCTGAACAGTTTATCCCGCACGATTTAGCAAACCGTGCGCTAACTGTGCGCACTACACTGCCTCAAGAGCCAGGGTCCGCATGGTTTACCCGCACAGTTTGGAAAACTATGCACAGGTCATGCGGAGCGTACTGTATCCCCCTACACGGTTCCTGGAATATCCACATGGTTTACACTGACCGTTCTCAAACTGTGCACCCCATTAAAAGCCTCCAAACTCTTCCAAAACCATTCCAAACTCTCCCAACCACTTCCCAACTCATCCTATGCACTTTTAAAAACATAAAAAATTCATAAACAAAGGCTACATCACTCAAATCGGGGGTGCTACATTCTCCGCACCATTATACTTTCCATCCTCAGATAGTAGTGAACCCTCCCTTTGCCAAAAGAGCTCGAGCCACTGCTCGACCATCTCTTTCTCCCACTCCCAAGTCTCCTCTTGAATATGACCATATTTCCACAAAACACGAACTAAACCGATGCTCGTACCACGCTAGACATTCTCATGAATATCCACAACCTGCACTGGCACGTGCACCAATGAAGCATCCATTTCTCGCTCAAAATGATCCCAATGAATCACATGGTCACGATCCGGCAGATACTTTTTCAATTGTGACACATGAAACACATTATGCACTGCACTGAAACGTGGTGGCAAAGACAAATGATAAGACACCTCACCAACGCACTCAAGAATCTCTAAAGGCCCAATATAACTCAGAGATAACTTTCAATGTTTCCCAAACCGACGATGTCCCAACCTAGGAGAGATCCTCAAGAACACATGATCACTCACCTCGAACAACAATGGTCGTCGACGATGATCCACATACGATTTATGATGACTATGAGCTGTCTCGATTCTTTTCCTAATCAGTTTGATCTTTTATGTAGTCTCCTGGACAAGAATCGGTCCAACAATGGAAGACTCACCCGTTTCCACCCAACATAGTGGAGAACGACATGACCATCCATACAACGCTTCAAACAGAGCCATCTGTATGGATGCCTGATAACTGTTATTTTACGAGAACTCAACCAATGACCAATTATCCTCCCAAAAGCCACCAAAATCCATAACAAAAGCCTGCAACATATCCTCCATGGTTTGTTTCGTCCTCTCAGATTGGCCATCCATCTGAGGGTGATACGCCGTGCTCATCGTCAACTGCGTCCCAAGGGATTGCTGCAAGGATTTCCAGAAACGAGATGTAAATCTCAGATCTCTATCGGATATGATCGAAGATGGGACACCATGCCCCTTTACAACCTCCCATATATAGATTTTGGACAGATCCTCCACCATATGTGATTCAATAATCGGGATAAAATGGGCTGACATCGTTAGCCGATCCACTATCACCCAAATGGCATCGAACTTTCTGACTGTTCTTGGGAGACCTGTGAAAAAATCCATCACTATGTACTCCCACTTCCAAACAGGGATTGGTAAAGACAGTAACACGCCTGATGGCCTCCGATGCTCTGCCTTGAACTGCTGACAAGTCATGCATCTTGAAACAAACTCAGCCACACCTCTTTTCATACCAGCCCACAAAAACTGTGCTTTCAACGATTTATACATTTTCTTATTTCCAGGGTGTACAGCCCACCTGGAATGATGATACTCCCTTAGAATATCCTCCTGAAAAGCAACTGGTACAACCATCCAATTCCGAAAAGACACAACTGAATCTCAATTTAGTTGCCAACCCTCAATGGTCTCCCCACCATTGAGTCTCGACCCCATGGTCACAGACTCTGAATTGGATATCTATGCCTCTCAAACTAGGACAACCAAGTTAGTAATCGACATAACTAGAAAGAATATCGCTCGATCACCCTATTCCTCACATTCCAACCACATATTAGCTATAACTGACATCAACTTCCACTGGTCCAATGCCTGTTTCACCACCAGAGCATATGATTTTCCACCTAATGCATCTGCCACCGAATTTCCGTTACCTGGTGTGTACATTAAGTCAAAATAAAACATCAAGAGATATTCCATCTATCTCCTTTGCCTCAAGTTCAAATCCCTTTATGAGAAAATATGTTTCAAGCACATATGATCCGTATATACCATGAACTTCTCACCAAAGAGATAATGACTCAACACTTTCAAAGCATGCACTACTACTGCCAACTCCAAATCATGAGTTGGGTAGTTCTTCTCATGCACCCTCAACTACCGTGATCCATACACAACCACATGATCCCCTTTCATGAGAACGCACCCCAACCCTGATCCCGATGCATCACAATACACCACGTACCCTCTTCCTAGTTCTGGAAAGACCAAGATTGGTGATGATGTAAGGCGACCCTTTAGCTCTTCAAAACACTGCTGAAACTGTTCATTCCCCTGGAATGGAACATTATTTCATGTCAAAGCTGTCATCGGCGAGGCTAATCCTGAAAAATCATGAAAAAAAGCCGATAATACCCAGTTAGACCAAGGAAACTTGGTATCTCAAAAACATTCTTTGGCGGTAGCCACAAGATAACAGCCTCTATCTTTTCCAGATCCACTGAAACTCCCCTTTCAGAAGTCACATGGCTATGAAAATGGACTTCCTGTATCCTATAGTCATATTTTGACAATTTGGCATACAAACGATGATCTTGCAAGATCAATAGCACTATCGCCAAGTGCTGCTCCTGCTCCTCCCTTGTCATTGAATACACCAGAATATTATCCACAAACACCACCACAAACGAATCCAGATATCTCTGAAATATCCAAATCATCAATGCCATAAACCCTGCTGGCACATTCGTTAGACCAAAGGGCATAACCACATATTCATAATGGAGATATCTACTTCTGAAAGCTGTTTTAGGAATATCCTACTTCCTCACCCGCAATTGATGATATCCCGACCTGAGGTCGATCATGGAGAACCACTGAGATCCTCTCAACTAGTCGAACAAATCATCAATTCGTGGAAGTGGATATCTGTTCTTTATTGTTACTAGGTTAAGTCTACGATAATCAACACATAGCCTCAGGGATCCATACGCCTTTTTAAAAAAAAACCCGGCGCCGCCCACAGAGATGTGCTAGGCCGGATAAACCCTTTTTTTTTCTAACTCTTCTAACTGGACTTTCGATTCATGAAATTCAGCTGGTGTCATCCCGTAATACGGAAGTGAAATAGGACTGGTCCCCATATGGAGATCAATTGTAAACTCAACTTCTCTTACGGGAGGTAACCCAGATAATTCTTCAGGAAAAACATCCATGAACTGATCCACCACTACCAGAAGAACAGTCTGCTCAACACCCTATCCCGATTCCAACGACAACACCGTCAACTGATATGATAATTTACCCACTAATGGTTCCAAAAAACACATTGCACCCTGTCTTTAATTCCTCTCTCCTCTAAAGAGATGTCGAACACCATCGTGTGTCGTAAAATCCACTGTTCGCACATCAAAATCAATGTGAGCCTTGAACGCCACTAGCCAATCCATTCCTAGGATTATGTCATACCCATCAATCTCAAGAACTGAGAAGTTCTACACTATCTCAATCTTCCCACAATGATACAACATTATCTACATAAGAAGGCATGACACACTCTTTGATCCAGAGGAGTTTGATATTTCAAAAACGAGGGCATAATTTCTACCATGAAACCTAGAAAATCAACCCCACGTGCAGCAATAAAGGAGTGTGAAGCACCTCTATCAAAGAACACTTGCATCAAGGTAGAATTTAAAAGAAAAGTACCTTGCACTGTGGATGGTCCTGACTGATCATCCACCATAACATGCTCATCTCCAAACACATGTTTTCTTTCCACTCTCTTCTCTTTATTGCTCTGCCGAGGCGTCGTGGTATTATGAGAATCACCATGACCCACTTTACTCTACTGTCGAGGGGTATGCTGCTACCCCCATCCCGTGGATGCATACGACGTCTGCGACCCCTGAGGGGTGTCACATGCACCCGAACTTGGGGAATTCCGACAATAACGTTGCAGATGCCCCATCGGCTTACAATTATGACATGCCCGAGGTTGTGTTGTACAATCCCGCTTAATGTGGCCTGTAGAACCACACTGAAAACATCCCAGTTTGCTCTAAGGATTCAGATGAAGATTTACCAATCCTACCGATGGATTATATTCCATATTCCCACCCAGGGAATATGTGTCCCTCCTTCACTTGAACCCAGTATTAGATTTCCCACTATTCTCCATCGGTACCACCATGCTTCCTCTGCCCAGAGCGCCTAACAAATCCCGCTCAGCCACAAAGGCTCTATTCACCATCTCTGTGTAATCATCTATACACATCACCACTATATTTGAATAGATTTATTTCCTTAACACCACTTCAAAGATTCTTTCCTTCATAGATGTGCTACCCTCCACCTCAGGTGCAAACCGTACTAAGTTCATAAACTTGGATGCATACTCTATCACCGGCATAAGCTCTTTCTTCAAACTGAAGAAATCAGTCCTACGCTGAATTCTAAACGTATGTGGGTTGAATTTTTTGTTAAAAAATTCCTCAAAGCCTTCCCACATCATACCCTGGTCCATCCTAGCTTGGACTACCAACTCCCACCATTGAAGGGCATGATATTCCAACATATATGTGTCCATCTTCACTCTCAACTCTACCGGTGTTCCCAAGAACTCAAAGATCTTGTTCATACTATTTAGGCACGCTTCTTCCCTTTCTGGCTCTGAATCATCCCTAAAGATGGGTGGATTCATCTTTTTGAACTGAACCGCATGATCCACATGCCTTGGTTCATCCATTTTATTCCCACTTCCCACAGCTTGGAAAGCTTGCACTATGATTTGGACTAACTGGTGGTTCACCTGAGGCTCAAGTGCTACCACATTCTCAGCAGCCTCCTCCTGTTTGTCTCTACGACGCCTACCCGGTTCTATTTTAATAAGCAAAAAACAAACCATGAGTCTCGCTTCCATAGACATCAACAATTCCAATTTCATATCACATTACACAGAACTATCACCACAAGGCTTTCCACAAGTTCACATTTCCCATGGTTCACCCTTTTTGAAACCCAAACTATTTTCAAAATACCACCAGTTTCCATGTTTTAAATCCTTCAATTTTGAAACTCAATTCAGATTATTCAAAATCCACACATTCATATCATACCATAAATCATTATATCCCAATGAAATTTTCATCCTAGAGGGAAGTCGGTTCTACCATGCATGTCATGCGCATCTCAATGGCTATACCCACAACAATGAGATATCCAATGCCTATATGTGTCTCCAAAACACTTATGTACCCAACTCCCTGGTATCTTAAATTTCGGCATAAATGGGTTAGATACGTCCTTTTATACTATACAGTCCATGTTCCGACAATCCTACCCCTTACTAGCATCCAGACTCAAGGAATATACCACATTGAATGTCAACTCCAAAACCACAGATCAACACCAAGGATCAAACATTATGATACCACGTGTACCACCCCACACCTACCTCATTGGCTTGAGGAGGCGGTGAGGGTTACTTGGCTTTAAGCGACGTTCCCATGGTTCCAAAGGCTAGAAATAAATGCCAAGGTCTCCAAGAACAAATGGGGAAATATTTGTCCTAACGAAAAAATCAACCAACAAATCACTATATGATGCATGTCAAAAAAATCCAACAATTCATTTCCAAAAGACAACCAAGTTGTTCCATAAAACAACCCAAGGGCAATACAACCAAACATGTCCACACAACATCAGAGTACACTGTGGGAACTAACAACCAACACCACAATCCAAGACACCACTACAACTCCACACCATGCTCCAATCTCCAAGCTCCAACAAGGAATCACAAAGCTCCACCGAAGGAGGATGACGCCTTAGGTGTTTCTATGTCACGATACACGACATCTGAAAAGACACCAACGTACCAAAGCAGGGGGTGAGTACTAAAACTCAGTACCATTTACCCAAATTACTTCCCTACACACGCCACTAGGATAAAACCGTTAGCATATTTATATAAAACAATTTATATAAAATAACCACAAGTTCAACCATAACTATAAGCCAACCACAACCTTACCAAGACATTTCACCCAAACCAACCCACAAAGGGAAAGCCAAAAAACATAAGATAAAACATTCTAATACTCACATCTTAGCACAAAAATTCCACCTTGAAAAACAATGCACAACAAAAACCAAAACAACCAAACGGTGGCACTTCCGTCTAACCCGTTCACCCATTCACAATTAGTGGAACTTCTTGCCCACTTATACTTTGATGGTGGCCCTTCCGTACACTATCCACCCCCTTCATTATAGTGGTACTTCCTGCCTACTGCCAGAAAACATTTCAAACATTCCAATCCAAGCACACAACCCATCAAGGTCACAACATCATGCAATCAACCATATTCCATTGCATATCAACTCAGTTCAATAAATCACACATTTATGGAAAACCCTTTTCCATACCAAACCCCCATTTTAATAAAACAAACCCCTTTTTGTTTAAATACATTTCCCATTAATATTTTCATAAATCAACCATAGCATTCCATTTTAAAGTCCCCATTTTAAAATTTACAACAATAACATTCCATTTTAAAGCCCCTTTTTCCAAAAAAAACCCCAAATAGATTT
This sequence comes from Viscum album, assembly GCA_963277665.1. Classification (NCBI taxonomy): domain Eukaryota; kingdom Viridiplantae; phylum Streptophyta; class Magnoliopsida; order Santalales; family Viscaceae; genus Viscum; species Viscum album. The sequence goes on from OY728158.1 coordinate 442,769,940, forward strand.
CCAATCAAATCTGCACATCAATAAACAATTAATTTCAAATACAAAAAATTAATTTTAACATGTAACCACTAGTTCTACCAAGTGGAGTCGATAGAGAAGCAACCTGCATTTATGGTTCCCAAGAAATCGATCCACAAGCAATCACACCTCCATAAATCGGCGAACACACCACCGTTACCTCTCTAGATCACATCACCTAACATAAATAAGCCTTCATATTAACATCCAAGGCAAACCCAATCCTAGATCTACATACAACAAGCATATATCTAGATTACCCAGAAAGAGGGTGAAGTGAAACTAGAGGAAAACATAAGAGAAACAACTTACCCGGAATCAATCACCTTCGAACCACCTTGAATAATCTTCAAAACCCTTATAAAATGAGTGGGAGAGCACCCAAAACCCCTGATAACCCATAACCTCGAGTGTGGCTCGAGTGGGAAGAAGAGAGGAGTGAAATAGGTCAATCCCGAGTAAGCCCGGATTTAAAAACACTATTTTTTTAAGTGGACGCACGGTTTATCCTGGACGGTTTAGCAAACCGTGCACTAATCGTGCGCACTCCACGGCCTCAAGAACCAGGGTCTGCACTGTTTACCCGCACGGTTTGGGAAACTGTGCATAGGCCATGTGGATCGTACTGTCTCCCCCTACATAGTTCCTCAAACATCTACACGGTTTACACTAACCATGCTCAAACCGTGCACCCCTTTAATAGCCTCCAAACTCTTCAAAAAACCGTTCCAAACTCTCCAAACCTCTTTCTAACTCATCACCTGCACTTTAAACACATAATAAATTTATAAGAAAAAGGCTACATAACTCAAACCAGGGGTGATACAGTAGGTAAGGATTTAAATACGTTGTATGTTAAAACATAAATACCATTCATATTTTTGGTAATATTTTTAAATTGTATCATTTAGAAAAGAATGAGAATATTCCATTAAAATAAAGTATATAAGGTGATATATTGGTAAAAATGAAAACAATATCATATTGGATAATAGTGAAAACACTCTTTAGAAAAATATATACATGGGAAGAAATATTCACAATCGAAGAGAGAAATGAAGTCAATTTTCATTAAAAATATTCTTTCAGTAGTTTTGTTACATAAAGGAATTAAAATTAATCTGAAACATGTGATCTCTTGAAATAACCAATGTATAAGAAAAAATAATATTTTTTAGAGAGATATAATATAATATTTACTAGTGGGAAAAATTAATCAGATAAAATGATGTAAAAAATGAAATTGTAACGTAAAACCCTTAATATATGGGAAAATTTAGAATCATTTCCCACAAGAAAAAATTTACATCAAATGAAAAATTAAATATGATAAAAAATAATAGTTATGTTTTTAAAAAATAATGGTAATTAGATACACATCATAAAATTAGACATGTGCATATCATCAAACAAGTCTCATTGAAAAAAAATCCAGATGAAGAACCCTTATGGTTTATGTACCTTGGGAATTAAATGTTATTTAAAGAATTAAAATAATATGGTTCTATAAATATATTTTTTTAAATAATAGAGTATGAAAAAATATATTATTGGGAATTATATAATCCTTATAAATAGAAAATTAGAGCATAAATTTAAAATGATTCTCAATGATGAGAATTTCATAAGAAATCATTACAAGTTTGGTATATTTGAATTGAAAGAATTATAAACAAATAGAATTATATGGATCACATAAATACATTAATATCATAAGTACATCAAAATACATTCACTGTTCAGTAATCACATATCCTATAGTAAATTATTGTGCACCATTTCAAATATGTCTAATGAATTTGAAAATGAGACAAATAAGCTCTTACCTCAAATTTATATTTCTACATAATCACTTTATAATCATTTATAATTATTTAATATTAATTATAATTATAATAGAATCATATTAATATATAAAATATTATATATTATCGAATTATATCATTTCAATACCCGATTTTTGACAACTCTTTATTAAACCTTTCATTTTGGGTGTTAACTGTTTCATTTTTCATGTATTTTTTTGTTAAATATTTATTTTTTATCATTGATCATAGTTAATCCATTTCTAGAATGATAATAATTATATAATAATTATATATATTTATTATACTAAAAAATATTGAAATTAATATTAATTTGTTTGGAAAAATGAATTACATCACTTCAGGGAGATTATAATCTATACGTATGCATGAGGGATGTTTCCACTTTAAAATGGATGAAATGAAAAAACATGAAATGGTAATTATCATTTCATTATAACTATTATATCATAAATACCATAATATTTCAATAAACCTATCCTTGTTATATTCCATGTAAATCATAAATGATAGACTAATCACATTGTTGTATAGAGGTGGTAGTCCACACCTATGCATGAGTGGTATTATCATTACATGTGGATCGAAAGGGAAAAGGTTTATAAGATATTATAATTATATAATATTAACTATTTTATAAATATTATTTATAGAAAATTTAAAATTTCATTATAAAACCCCATGATCGACTGTGATGTAAAATAAATCGTATCACTACATGGAGGTGTTTGTCCACACACAAGCATTGGTATTACTTTTTTTCGTACATGACGAAGTGGGGATGTGAAATTAGTTGTTTCATAATCATAATAAATTATGAGTATATTTTGGATAATTATTTCATAAATTTATGATATATGTGTAAATTTTAGAAATGGTAGAATAAGATATAGAATTTAAAGAACTTGGTTAAGATTGTACCTCTTCTTTGAGAGACCCCATGTTGAATAAACCTTAATCCTTGAATGGCTGGAAATAATGGAATCCAAAAATCTATAGAATGGTTTTAAGGATCCTTGTATGTATTTTTATAAAGTTTTTTATAAAATTAAATTCTAAAATTGTGTGAATAAAAGAGTATGAGAGGTTCCCTTTTATATGTGAGGGGATATGCAAGCATGGGATATCATAAAATATTTAAATAATATATGGTCAATTTCAATGAAATGCGAATCCTAATTTATAAAGAGTGAAAGGCGGGATAACATAAAGAGGATATATTTCTACCAATAATAGTTTTATTGATTTTTGTGTAGATCCTACCCTTATCAGAGGGTTTAACCCCATAGTGAACCTATTTTATCCTTAAATGTGTTAATATAATACTATTATTCTTACATTTCCCTATGAAAAAAATATAGTTAAAGTAATTAAAGTATATTAACTATGATTAATATAAATATTTAATCTAATTTACATAATTCAATACCATTATGCATAGTAATTTAAATTTAATTATTCACAGAAATAATAATTAAACACGTTTTCAAAAAAATAAATTTTTAGTCATAAATAATTATTTATTCTCATTATTGACATTGAAAAAAAAAAATATTTTTCAAATTTTATACTGAATATACAATATATAAGATTTGATAAAAATATTAATCAATAGAGATGAAATTAATTTTTTGTGATAAAAATACATTTCCTGTATAAAAATAGTTTGTTAGAAAAAATTGTTTCCATACTTCTCAAATTAATAGGTTCCAAAATAAATTATACTTATTATTACCATATAATTATATATAATAATTCTAATTAAATGATATATATGTAACTATATTATCAAATTCAAAAAATAATAGGATATTTACATAGAATGGATATCCATTTTTAAAAAAATTGATATTTTTCACTGTTTACTAAAAAACATTGAACAACCTATAAAATTTACAATATTTTATTATTGATATGTTAATGTAAAAAATTATATTCATTTACTAAATGAGAATCACTAATAATTTTATAAATTAATTATATTGGTCGTATATAAAAATTTGATAAAATAATTTTTTATGAAGATATATTTTTGAATCATAAAATGATTTTATTGAAAATCGAATACTTATTTATAATATATCAATCAATACATTTGAATTTAAAAAAACATTAGGAATAAATATTATAAATTTGTTATTAGTATTCATTACTTCCAATTTAAATGCTATGTTATAATGGTTTTTTATATACCATTTATATAGACTAATGGTTGTGTTTAAAAAAACCATCCCAACAATAATTTTTGTCAAAGAAATATATACTATAAAATGTAAAGGTGTTATAATTTATATATATGGGATCACAAAAATCATTCATTACATTATTAATTTTTATATACCACTTCTCATTTCCATATTTTTTAGTATAAATGAGATAAACTTATTTCCCTATTCGTGGTATTCTTTCTCATGGTATATCATGTTATATTAATGGTTATTATTAAAGGTGAATGTTGTTTATGTTATTTTCTAGTTCTAAATGTACTATTATTTTCAATTAATTTTCCCTTATTTATCATTTTGTTTTAATGGATGAAATCATTCTTGTTCTATAATAATAATTTGTAGATGATTCATTATTTCACTTACCTTTATTATAATGTTACATTATGATTGATAAAGATTAATATTATTTGTTCATATCATTAATAGCATAATTTAAAACCAAGAAATAATTATTCTAAATAATTAAGATATATTATTTATAATTATAAGAAAATAATTAATGTACATTAAACCCATGGGCATTGACCCCCCCCAATATAAGGTCCTAGAATTTTTTATTATAAAATACTGAAAAAACAGTAAAGGGTATCTAACATGTATCCCTGATTTGAACTATAATTTCTAAATTAATTTCAACCTTATATATTTTTAGAATATATATTTTTAGTTTAGTCTTATCACAAATTGTTGGTTTTTATCAAACTATTTAAGCCAAAAATTTATTATTAATAATATTTTCATCGATTGACTATTATAGATGATATGGAATGTTATTTATTTTTCCAAAAAATTAGTTTTTACTCTATTTTTATTAAAATAATTAATTACAAAAATATCATTAACGATATATAAGGTAAGGATAATATGACTCACATAAATCATAATCCCAATGTCCACGATGAACATTCCCATCCATGGATAAAATAATGAAACCAACACGTGTCTTAATTTTCAAAGAAAATATTTGGTGAAAATTTATATTATATAAGACATAATAAAATATAGAGTGATGAATAAGTATACCTGTACATACAAATTTTCAATATTCACTTTAAAATTAGTCATTTCATTAGATTTATTATATTTATATGGCCTAGTAAGTTATTGGTGTTGATTTTCATCTTAATCCCTTATACCAGTGCATTGTATTTTATAGTTCATAAATTACTCTAATATAGAACATTAAATTGGTAGTAAATCCTTAGGGATATTATTATTATTACTCATCAATATAACTGAACACTTTGTTTTCATAAACAACTGACCATTCGATGCATTACATTACCAAAAATCAAAACTCTTCTGGTTCTTTTGAGACATTCCCCTATGTTCCCTTAACATATTTTTGACAAAAATAAAATTAACAATTCTTATCATCATCATCATTTTAAAACAAATATTTATGAGACTGTACCATTTTTAAATTTGGTTTGTTTGGAAACTCAGCTATGTTTATATTTACTATTATAATAAATTATTGATAATTACAAGTAATCACATGGTGTATCACTCCATCTTTTTCCAATTAAAATTATTATTTGGAAAATATCAAAATATTTCTTAAAATCCATTTTTTACTTTATTATTTCCCTAATCATCCATCAATAAATCCAAAAGGGGTTAATGTGTGTTATTAATAATTAACATCGTAATCGAATGGTCATAAATTATCTGGTAGATAATGTGATGATTGTTTCAACACCCATTCCACCCTTTTGAGGGTTATTACCTATATTTATATCTATGATAGGGAGTAAATTCACATGTATTATCCCAATTGGGATGTAATTTCTATGAAAATATAATACTCAAAACATTTCCAAATTTTAATAATTTTACCTAATACATAGGAATATGAATTAATATTATCTATAGTTTTTAAAAATTTTATCTCATTATAACCTTTAAAATAACTAGATAATTCACACACTCTATCTATAGATACCAAATCTATAAACTGAAATTAAATCATGATTTTAACATACCTTTCATATAATAAGTTCAATGGATATAGAGATATTATTTTCATTACAAAAGTAGAAAAATAAGTGCATCACCATAAATGTAAAAGACACGCTATTCAATAAAACTATAAATTGTTCTCCTAAATATCATATATATTCTAAAACATCAAATGATACCTTTGGTAATGTCAATAAAGAATAAGGATATCAATAAATCAACATATGGGAATACGAATTGACACAATCAATATCACGAGGGTCAAGATGAACAAATAATTTATCATAAATACAATTATAAAAATAATAGAAACATGGACCATCAAAATTAAATAATGATATCTTGGAGTATAGGAATATGTGGAAACCACATAAAGAATGACATAAAAAAAATAATTCATTGTTAAATCTCATGACCGTCAAAAAATATTAGAAAATGTATCATGGTGTCACGACCCGTCCTCGGGGCCCATGCCGTGACAACCCCAAGCCCGCCTTCCATAGGCTAGGGGCTGACAACTAGCACCAGAGGCGTAAAATCCCGATAAATGGGAAGGCATTACCTTTATAAAAGAAAACAAGCCCAACAGAGTACAACCAGAAGCAAAACACTAAGTACAAAAGAAAAGATAAAAAGTAAATGGGCCAGAATACAAACTCAAAAGAAAGTACGACTACAACTGAACAAGGTACAATAGAAAAAAGACAACAGATGGAAGTAGGAAGCAGCTCTTGGGTTGTCCTCCTCGGATCCTACCTGAAGGGTAGGTACAGATAGCGCAGCTCCTGGTCGTCCACCACGGATCCTACCTGAAGGGTAGGTACAGATGGCCTCCTCAAAGCTCTCGTCTGTCAACCTCTTCTGTGAGTCGTCACGTCGTGTAGTCCACCTCCGGGTACTGACTCGTCGCGTAGTCCACCTCCGGGTACCGTCCAGTCCTCGAACACTCGGCCTCTGTCAGCACTGCCCGTCGTCTGCAACCAACACAACGAGGTGCGGGTATAGCTCGTGCAGGGGTGAGTATAACGATACTCAGTGGGGACCCCGAGACCCTCAAGGTCTCACTAAACCAATAAGGATAACCACAAGAAGATCTCAATAGATAACCTCTACTTAGATATATGCCCATACATATACCTAAGTTATCAAGTAACCCATCTCAATCATGAGGTAAACACAAAGAGTGTGAAATCAAAGGATAACCACTACCCAGGTATATGCCCATACATATACCTAAGTTATCAAGTGACTCATCTAAATCATTAGGTAATCACAAAGGTCAAAAAGTCTCAGCTCAAACCAGGATTTTCATTATCGAAACCGTAACTGCTAAAGAGCTCCATCTCTGGAGTGTAAAGTGGTCATGTCATGACTCCATGGTACTGCTCACTAGCCTAAGACTGCTGAGGTGATCCTCCTGTCGAGTACCGTGGGTCTGCGGACAACTACCGGGCGCTCCGTCCGCTGTGGGTCTTTCGGCAAATACCGGGCGCTCCCCCCAATAGCCTACAGAGGTACTCCTCCTATCGAGTACCGCAGGTCTGTGGCCAACTACCGGGTGCTCCGTCCGCCATGGTTCTGTCGCCAAATACCGGGCGCTCCGTCCACTGGGCTAGTCGACTCACTCCAAGTCGAGTCGGTCAAGCAGTCGTCAGGTCTCAGCCGGCTACACGGTCTTCGTACTCCGCATGCTCGTCTCCGGGAGGGTCCGCTCCATGAGCTACTGGTCGATACTCCACGTATCACAAAGTCCCACAAAGAAGTATCTCAAAGAACCACCTCGTCATAGGGGTCTCAACGCAACAGACGGTGCGTCAATCGGATGCCCGGTCTGTGAGTTATTAGCCTTTTCGTCCCAGGGGCCCGGTTGGTTTTGTGTTCGAACCAATCCTGCCGTAACTCAACTATACCCCGAACACTCATAGGGTATACTCATAGGGACCGTTTCTCAACGAGATCACCAACGCCGCTGACGGTTCGTCAAATGGATGTTCTGTCAGAAAGGTATCAGCTTTTCTGTTCCAGAGGCCCGGTTGGATTTCGGTGTGATCCAACCCAGCCACTATCCAACTGCATCCAAAACTCTGGTGGAGGATGCCAAACGTTCCGTCTCAATAAGAGGAAGACAACGAGACAGACGGTGCATCAATCGGACGCCCGGTCTGTGAGTTATTGGCTTTTTCGTCCCAGGGGCCCAGTTGGTTTCGTGAGTGAACCAACCCGACCGTACTCCGACGGCATCCAAACCTCGAGCGGAGTAAGCCAAAAGATCCATCTCACTTAGAAGAAAACAACAATTTCAACGACACGCCATTCGGACGTCCGGAACTCGAGTTACGAGCGTTTCTGCTCCGAGGGCCCGGTTTGTTTCGTATCCGAACCAACCCGGCCGAACCCAAAGTAATCTGAAACCTTGAGTGCAATATACCGAAATGACTGCCTCGATCCAAGGATTGCGGTTCCACTGACGGAGAGTCGTTTGGAGGCCCTTAGCTCACGTTATGAGCATTTTACCGAAAGTGGCCCGAAAATGGGGGTCTGGGACCGGGCCGACCCGGCCCGACCCCCCCAGGGTCGGCCTGAATCGGGTCGACCCGACCCGGGTCCGGCCCGACCGGCCGGCTACGGCTCGGCCAGCGTGGCCGAGCCGACACACGGGCGGGTCGGGCGGATCCCCCGCCCTTCGCCGCTGATTGAGGCCGGCGGTTCGCCGACCGCCCCTTTTTTTCCGGCGGTGCGCCGCTGCCGCCTTCCGCGGACCACTGGACGCGCTCCGATGGTCCGTTCTTCCTACCGTCTTCGCCTATGGTCCCCCTGGGACCCCATCTTCACTGCGAAGGGATTCAAATTCCCAAACGGCCTGCTTCGTCATCACAAGTCAATCCACACATCAATAAACAATCTGCGGAGGGTTGTCGGGCTGTGTTCGTTTGGCCCGCACCCTCCACGTTAGATTATAACAACGGGAGAAGCTTATTCAACACATGAATACATAACCAAAAACAATTTTAATGAATTAAAATTGTTCTTATTATCCAGGTTCTTTACCTTGAATGGAAACATTTACAGAGTATAGAACACTCAAATAAAACCCCTACCTTGGGTATAAGCCGATCAGAAGGAGGCGTCGTCGTTTGAGGTTCGTCGCGGTATGGCGTAGTGAGGATGACGACGTCGAAGGGGGACGTCGGCATTCGTCCGACTTGAGGGAAGGCGAAGCCGTCGTCGCTTGCTACCCAATTCCACTTCCAAGCTTGTTCGTCGAACTCCAACAGTTGATTGAAGGGTTCGTTGCGGAGGAAGGAACGTCGCAGAAGAGGAAACATCGGTGTCACGGCACGCGGCGTTGCGTTGTCGATTTCCGCGGTTTCGGCATTCTTCGGCGGAGGCCGGCGGTCTTCGCGTTATTTGCGTTCTTCACGTTCTTCGCGAAGGAGGATAAAGAATTCTTAGAGGTTCTTCAAGGTTTAACACAACATTACAAAAAAAGGAGGGTGTGTTGGCCTTATTTTATTACTACGCCAACGGATTTCAAACCGGTTAAGAAACGAATAAAGAGATAAATAACAACCCATTAATTCGTAGAATTAATTTAATGAAATAAACTGCCCAATTAATTCAATGAAGAAAACCACCCAATTAATTGGTGCGTTAAGAAATTAAGAAAACACTTCAGTTGACTTTCATAATGATGGGTTTTTGCGGGTGCGTTACTTAGCGGAAAAGAAACGGTGGGGCTCGTACGGGTCCCACCTCACAAATATCCTACCAAGAGGGTAGGATATTTTTGGATAGCACCCTATCCGTAACAACTCAGCTTAAGATGCTTTAAGTGGCTTCCAAACGGCTTAAGTGAAATAAAATAAAGTTTGTCGTACAATTTATTTTATTTCATAACTTTAAGCCCAAAAATTAAAAACCACACCCGAGCAAACACAACTCCGGAAGAGGCGTTTCTAAGAAATTACCGGCGCTGCGATTCCATCGTTTCCCTCAAAATTCGATTCCGAGCACCAGTTCAAAAGTTAGAAAAACCCACTCCTCCGTTCACTGAACGTACCCAACCCAATCTTCGGAAATTGATTCCGGGCACACCGGGACTCGGAATCAGGCTCCCTCAGAAACTACGTTCTTGTAAAATTCCAAAGAAAATTAAGAAAAAAAAATTCCTTGGAATTTACGGGTCTTTACATAACTCCCACCATAGGGCTTTACGTCCCCGTAAAGCTTCACCACAAACTTAGGGAAACAAAGGCGGTACTGAGCACGCATCTGAGCCTTCTGCTCCCATGTGCTCACCTGGAGGTTCCCGTGCTACCAATGAAAGTGCACAAGAGGAATCGACCATCCTCCTAGGATCCGCTCCTGTCGATCCTCGATCCACACAATAACCTCCATAGAAGTCACCTCATCCCCACCGTCCAGCTCATCAAGGTCGATTATATGTGGAGGGTCGAGCACGTATCTCCTCAGTTGAGATACATGGAAAACGTCATGCACCTAGTGCAAATGAAGTGGATGGGTCAAGCGGTAAACCACCTCGCCTACCAAGCCGAGGACCTAGAATGGTCCGTTGAACCTCGGAGATAACTTGCCTCCCTAGACACATCTCCGTAAACCTCATCAACGTGAGACCCGTAAGAAGACATGGTCATCATCCTAGAACTCCAGAGGTCTCTATTTTGTGTTAGAACTGAAACTCGAAACGACTGCTGCTACGAGGGTAAGGCTGACCGACTCAAGAGTGATCGGTCGTAGCCTCCTGTGCAAGAGTTACCCTGCGTTGCCTGGGGTTTCCTTTTTCGTCGACCAAGGAAAACCCATCCCGACGTTGTAGTTAAACTACAACCTTTTTTCCTAATACCGTTAATTTGTGTATGAACCGTGATTGCCCAGTCCATACTCAAACCAACGTCGTAAGGCCTCGACGCTTCCACCAAGAGATTCCAACCGAAACACTCGCCTTGAGGATCTGACCACACCGTCGGCGTAAGTGTGATTATCGAGTCTCCTCTCAAGGTATCTACAGACGTGAGGGTCAAGTCCACGGCTTACCGGAAACTCTAGGTCTGAAACAAGATTTGTGAAAGCAAGGAATGATTCATATCGACGTCCGTTACTACAGCAGCTAGTAGTGGACACAGACTGTCCCTTGAATCATTTCTAGAGCCATTGGGTCACACTCATTGACCGCAAGCAGCCGCTCTCTTCCACCGCCCTCCAGCTCCCTGAGCCTGGTGGGGATAACTAAGGCGGGTGGTTGTAGAATGTTAAGATGTACACCACCTCATACTATTCTCCTGGATCTGCCTCCACGTCTGCTGCTTCGCAGACTCATCTATCCTTAATGCTTCCACTTCTTGAAACATTTAACACGCCCGAGTCTCTAAGACTGGCACCGGTTTCCTGTTTCTTACTGCACTGTACAGTCTTCATCCGCTCTTGGATGACCTGGACCTTCTTTAGTCTCACAAGAGCCTCTATGATTTCTTCTTTGGAGATAAGAGAAATCCTGTCTCATCCTCTGGATGAACCACATTCATTTCCTAATACAGTCAATCCTGACATGAATGATGCATTCATGCCATGAATGGCGTCGTAAGGCCTCGACGTAACTACCAAGAGATCCAACTGTCACTCTCGCCTCCAAAGGTCGAGTCACACTGTCGACATCAGCGTGAGGTCACTCGGTCTCCTCCAGTAGAAATCTCAAAAGTGAGGGTCAAGTCAACAGTTTAACCGGGACCACTTAGTATCAACCAAACAAAAAGGACAGGAAAGCAAACAAAGATAAGTTTCTTTTTATTATTGAATCTCATAGTACAAAGACACGAATACAAAAGCAACATGGAACTAGAAGTACAAAGGACATATCCACTAGTTCTTCTCCTGTCCTCCTACTATCAGAGATCCATAACCATAGGCCTCAGCTGCCTGATGCTGAGCTCTCGCATGTGCACCAACTCCCTGTCGTCGGGGCGGACCTCCTGGTGGTGGTGGTGGCAACATCCCGAAGCGTCGTCCACCTCCAGCTGCACGACCAGCTCCTCTGCCGTGGCCGCCTGCTCCTTACGGTCCGCCCTAATCGAACCTCTGCCTCTGCCTTAGAAGTTCTTCATTTAACTGCTGGTCATCTGCATGGAGGGTTGGACAGTCACGTTCCATGTGACCAATTCCGCCGCAGGAGTAACACTATCCACTCTCGGCACGTCTGGCTCTGACTCCACACCGGTTTCCCCGCACAACTGAACCTGAGTCATGCAGTCAGCCATCAGTAGGTCTGGTCCTCTTGGACCTCTGCGTCATCTGTCTACTGCCTACTGCAGAAGACTCTGCCGCAAGCCGGCTAGTGGTGGGTCCTGCTGATGGAGACTGCTCAGCAAGGAAACTCTCCACTAAGAGGGATCTCTCCAACACCCCTCTCTACGTCGGAAAGCTGTGAGAAACAACAGAAGCTCTAATCTCTCTCCTGAGCCCCTGCTCGAAGGTTCGAGCCCTAAATAACGAGTCTCGTACCATATCTGTGGAGTAGCGCGAGAGGTCTGTGAATCTCGATGAGTACTGCGCCACTGAAATGCTGCCCTGCCGCAGCTAAAGTAGCTCTTGTATACGCACCGCTCGAAGGGTGGCTGGTACAAACTCTGCCTGAAATAGGCTCTCGAAGTCTTCCCATAGAAGTTTCACCTCATCATGCATCTGAAGCATCAGGCTCCACCATCTACCTGCTGCTGCCTGAAGAAGGCTGGAAGCTATGATCACCATGAAATCTGTTGGTGTCCCCACTAGCCTGAAGACTCTCACCACAGCCTCCAGCCAATCCTCATCCGCCTGCGGGTCCATCCCTCCCTAGAACCTGGGTGGCCCCTGGCGCTAGAACTCATGAAGTGCGCTCAAGCGACGTGCATCCTCTGCTACTGGGGCTGGTGGCATCGGTGGCCCAACGGGTAGTAGTACCGCTGGTGCCTCAACTTGGATAGGGCCCTGTACTGAGGCCTCGTCGCTCGGCGGGCTGTCAGTATGTACCACTCTCGGGGCTCTAGCTGGTCGTCCATGGGGAGGCATCCTGAATGAAACAAAGTGACACAATCAAAAGATTATACCTGGTTAGCTGACCTGGTTTGAGCTGGAATTTAAATAAAACTTCTGGAAAACACACACGCAATCAGTGTTTTTGTGCACAAAGTTGGAAATCAGTTATCAGGTTCCTGGTGTATGGATATGTCAGCCGCCCGCACCAACATTGGACTCCCTGAACTGAAAACCACACTCGGTACTCTTAACATTATTGCTTCATAGAAGGAAACATCAGAGTTATAAGTTCTGCGGTAGAACCGAACCGCCTCTGATACCAATTTGTCACGACCCGTCCTCAGGGCCCGTGCCGTGACATCCCCAAGCTCGCCTTCCATAGGCCAGGGGCTGGCGACTAGCACCAAAGGCGTAAAATCCCGATAACTAGGAAGGCATTTCCTTTATAAAAGAAAACAAGCACCACAGAGTACAAGCGGAAGCAAAACACTAAGTACAAAAGAAAAGCTAAAATGTAAATGGTCCAGAATAAAAACCCAAAAGAAAGTATGACTACAACTGAACAAGGTACAATAGAAAAAAGACAACAGCGGGAAGTAAGAAGCAGCTCCTGGGTCGTCCTCCTCGGATCCTACCTGAAGGGTAGTTACAGATAGCGCAACTCCTGGTCGTCCACCACGGATCCTACCTGAAGGGTAGGTACAGATGGCCTCCTCCATGCTCTCGTCCTTCAACCTCCTCTGTGAGTTGTCACGTCGTGTCGTCCACCTCCGAGTACTGACTCGTCGTGTAGTCCACCTCCGAGTACCGTCCAGTCCTCGAACACTCAGCCTCAATCAGCACTGCCCGTCATCTACAACCAACACAAAGGTGCGGGCATAGACCGTGCAGGGGTGAGTATAACGATACTCAGTAGGGACCCCGAGACCCTCAAGGTCTCACTAAACCAACAAGGATAACCACAAGAAGATCTCAACAGATAACCTCTACTTAGATATATGCCCATACATATACCTAAGTTATCAAGTAACCCATCTCAATCATGAGGTAAACACAAAGAGTGTGAAATCAATGGATAACCACTACCCAGGTATATTCCCATACATATACCTAAGTTATCAAGTGACCCATCTCAATCATGAGGTAAACACAAAGGTCAAAAAGTCTCAGCTCAAACCAGGATTTTCATTATCGAAACCGTAACTGCTAAAGAGCTCCTTCTCTGGAGTGTACAGTGGTCCTGTCACGACTCCGAGGTACTGCTCACTAACCTAATACTGCTGAAGTGCTCCTCCTGTCGAGTACCGCGGGTCTGCGGCCAACTACCGGGTGCTCCGTCCGCTGTGGGTCTGTCGCCAAATACCAGGCGCTCCCCCCAATAGCCTACAGAGGTACACCTCCTGTCGAGTACCGCGGGTCTGTGGCCAACTACCGGGCGCTCCGTCCGCCGTGGGTCTGTCGCCAAATACCGGGCGCTCCGCCCACTGGGCTAGTCGACTCACTCCAAGTCGAGTCGGTCAAGCAGTCGTCAGGTCTCAGCCAGCTACACGGTCTCCGTACTCCGCATGCTCGTCTCCTGGAGGGTCCGCTCCAAGAGCTACTGGTCGATACTCCAAGTATCACAAAGTCCCGCAAAGAAGTATCTCAAAGGACCACCTCATCATAGGGGTCTCAACGCAACAGACGGCGTGTCAATCGGACGCCCGGTCTGTGAGTTATTAGCCTTTTCATCACAGGGGCCCGGTTGGTTTCGTGTGCGAACCAATCCGGCCGTAACTCAACTATACCCCGAACACTGATAGGGTATACTCATAGGGACCGTTTCTCAATGAGATCACCAACGCCGCTGACGGTTCGTAAAACGGACGTTCTGTCAGAAAGGTATCAGCTTTTCCGTTCCAGGGGCCCGGTTGGATTTCAGTGCGATCCAACCCGGCCACTATCCAAATGCATCCAAAACTCGGACGGAGGATGCCAAAAGTTCCTTGTCAACAAGAGGAAAACAACGAGACAGATGGTGCGTCAATCGGACGCCCGGTCTGTGAGTTATTGGCGTTTTCGTCCCAAGGGCCCGGTTGGTTTCGTGAGCGAACAAACCCGACCGCACTCCGATGGAATCCAAACCTCGAACGGAGTAAGCCAAAAGATCTGTCTCACATAGAGGAAAACAAAAAAGTCGATGGCACGTCATTCAGACGTCCGGAACTCGAGTTACGAGTGTTTCCGCTCTGAGGCCCCGGTTGGTTTCGTATCCGAACCAACCCGGCCGAACACAAAGTAATCCGAAACCTTGAGTTAGATATACCGAAACGACCGTCTCGATCCAAGGATCGGGTTGCCGCTGACAGAGAGTCGTTTGGAGGCTCGTAACTCAAGTTACATGCATTTGACCGAAACTGGCCCGAAAATGGGGGTCTGGGCCCGGGCCGACCCGGGTCGACCCGACCCGGGTCCGGCCCGATAGGCCGGCCGCGGCTCGGCCAGCGTGGCCGAGCTGACACGCGGGTGGGGCGCGCGGATCCCCCACCCTTCTCCACTGATTGAGGACGGTGGTTCACCGACCACCCCTTTTTTTCCTGCGGCGCGCCGCCGCCGCCTTCCGCAGACCACCGGACGCGCTCCGGTGGTCCGTTCATCCTGCTGTCTTCGCCTATGGTCCCCCCGGGACCCCATCTTCACTGCGAAGGGATTCC
This sequence comes from Viscum album, assembly GCA_963277665.1. Classification (NCBI taxonomy): domain Eukaryota; kingdom Viridiplantae; phylum Streptophyta; class Magnoliopsida; order Santalales; family Viscaceae; genus Viscum; species Viscum album. The sequence continues at coordinate 442,785,696 of OY728158.1, forward strand.
AATGCCCAAACGGCCTACTTCGTCGTCTCCCGTCAATCCACACATCAATAAACAATCGGCGGAGGGTTGTCTGGCCGTGTTTGTTTGGCCCGCACCCTCCGCGTTAGATTATAACAACGAGAGAAGCTTATTCAACACATGAATACATAACCCAAAACAATTTTAATGAATTAAAATTGTTTTTATTATCTGGGTTCTTTACCTTGAATGGAATCATTTATGGAGTATAGAACATTCAAATAAAACCCCTACCTTGGGTATAAGCCGATCGGATGGAGGCGTCGTCGTTCGAGGTTCGTCGCGGTATGGCGTCGCGAGGATGACGACATCGAAGGGGGACGTCGGCGTTCATCCGACTCGAGGGAAGGAGAAGCCATCGTCGCTTGCTACCCGATTCCGCTTCCGAGCTTGTTCGTCGAACTCTAACAGATGATTGAAGGTTACATTGCGGAGGATGGAACGTCGCAGAAGAGGAAACGTCGGCATCGCGGCACGCGGCGTTGCATCGTCGATTTCCTCATTTTCGGCAGTCTTCGTCGGAGGCCGACGTTCTTCGCGTTCTTCGCGTTCTTCACGTTCTTCGCGTTCTTCGCGTTCTTCGCGAAGGAGGATGAAGAATTCTCAGAGTTTCTTCAAGGTTTAACACAACATTACAAAAAAAAGGAGGGTGTGTTGGCCTTATTTTATTACTACGCCAACGGATTTCAAACCAGTTAAGAAACGAATAAAGAGATAAATAACGACCCATTAATTCATAGAATTAATTCAACGAAATAAACCGCCCAATTAATTCAACGAAGAAAACCGCCCAATCAATTGGTGCATTAAGAAATTAAGAAAATGTGTTAGTTGACTTTCATAATGACAGATTTTGCGGGTGCGTTACTTAGCGGAAAAGAAACGGTGGGGCTCGTGTGGGTCCCACCTCACAAATATCCTACCAAGAGGGTAGGTTATTTTTGGATAGCATCCTATCCGCAACAACTCAGCTTAAGCTGCTTTAAGTGGCTTCAAGTGGCTTCCAAGCTGCTTAAGTGAAATAAAATAATGTTTGTCATACATTTTATTTTATTTCATAACTTTAAGCCCAAAAATTAAAAACCACACACGAGAAAACGCAACTCCGGAAGAGGCGTTTTTAAGCAATTAACGGCGCTGCGATTCCATCAGTGCCCTCAGAATTCGATTCCGAGCACCGGTTCAAAAGTTAGAAAAACCCGCTCGTCCGTTCACTGAACGTACCCAAGCCAAACTTCGGAAATTGATTATGGGCACACCGGGCCTCGGAATCATGCGCCGTCAGAAACTGTGTTCTTGTAAAATTCCAATGAAAATTAAGAAAAAAAAATTTCCTTGAAATTTATGGGTCTTTACACATGGTGTATTATCATCACTCCCTAATACCATATATATTATCTCATGCTATATGAATCCATACCAAAATATTTTAGGGGATATATAATCTTGGTCCAACCAATCACATAATGAAAATAATATTATGTATATTCAAATTTTTTCCACATATAAATCATTCATAATTCTATCAAATATGTAGTAAACAAATATTGGGTTTCATGATAATTTTAATTAAACATGGACATAATCCATCCATATAAATGAGGCAGGTAGATTCATATGTATATATCATTAGTTTAATAAAACACATAAATATTTATTATTAGATGGAACTGCATCCTTGAAAAATGAATGCTTCAAATAGTACTACATAACATATTAAGAATGTTGGACATTTGATTGATTTAATTTTAATAAAAAAATTGAAAATAAAATAATGTAAATTAAAGGATAAATCATGAAAAATAATTCATATGAGGTTAATTCATTTGGAAAATTAAATGGAATGTTAGACACAAACGTTTTAATGACTTTTTCAAAATAATGATTAATATTTGAACAAACGACGATGATATAAGTTATTTTCAAAAAGAATTTTCACAAAGATGAAGTGAATCCATTTATAAAAATTAATTTTAAATAAGAATCATCAATTATTGATAATTTAATGTTATTTAAATGTTTATCTTGATGAATTGTAGAGTGGAAGTAAAAGGTTTGATTTTAAATTGAAGAGAAACCAATTTTTATAACATTATTGAAAATCCTCATCCCGAAATTTTTTTAAATATTTTTTTTAAAAAAGGATAATAAGAAGTATAACATGAATGGGAAATAAAAATTCTTGGTGTTCGAAATATTTATAGAAAACATTTATGGGTTAATAAAAAATGGACATAGTGGATAATCCATCATTGAAGAAAATGAGAATTATTCTTAGTATTGTTTCAATTTCATGATTGAAAATATCTAATAAATAAGGATTATTTGTATCCAAATGTAATTTAAAAAGATATATATAGGTAAAACCATGTTTAATTATTTATGGTGCTCATGGGTGAACATTAAAACTCACATCATCTAGTGGAGTTATAGAAAACCCTATATTTTAGGGATGATATCATTCACATTATGAAGAAGGAAATAAAATTAATGAAAATAAAGTTTCATTGATCAAACATAAATTATGTTATTAAAATTAAATGGGTATTAGTTACCCCACAAAAAATAATTTTGATGAATATGATTGAAATATTCAAATGTGAGGGATATTAGAGACAAAAACCCATGCCAATTTGGAAACTTTTGAGTCAAACCCCAAGGAGTGAATTTTTTTAATAAAACATTAAATAGAATGAAATGTTAAAATGTTCTTTATTTTAAAAATAATAAGGTTAATTTGATTATACAATAAAAAACATTTTTTATAATAAGAAAATTGTCTCAATGGGGTGAATAATGTGACCAAAAACCCTCATAAGTTACATTCTAATTGAGGTAATATTATTTTTAAAATGTTATTATAAGGAATAATTGTAAACAAAATCAAATAATAAGTTAATAACAAAAAAATTATTCATTTTGAATAATAAATCACCTTTTAGGATTGGATTTCAATATAAATGTTCGCAAATAATTGGAAGAAAAATATATTAGCACAAAATCTTACGTTGTTCCTAACGTGTTTTGCAAATGTGCCTAACTTCATGAATAATAAAATTAAGTTTATTAGATTCACATTTAGAAAAATTATTATTCTAATTGTATTTTAATATCATCCATTTATAATCATATTCATGTTATTTATTATATGGTTATTTTTCATATTCATTCATGAAAATCGAACTACGTTCGACATTTTTTTGTAATTTTTGTATTTGAAGATGAAACATTATTGAAAATTTGACTATTAAATTTAAAAATTACATTAACTAAAAAATAATATTTTATCATTAAAATATACTAATTTTAGTATTTATGTTATCATAGTCAGCCATGATAGAGTTTTATAGATTTTTTCAAGTTGATGGTTAAAAAGACCATAACAAGAACCTACTATGTATCGATGGGTGAGTGTAGTTATGGAAGGGTATAATATAATTATAATAAAAAAATAATAAAATTATTGTTATGCTACTAATTTGGTGAATCATATTTCAATTTGAATTGAAAATGATATAAAATGAATAAATACAATTTTACTTCATGTAAGCAGTAATTCACAAAACACATGGTTAATGTTTCAATTTCACAATGTGTTAGTGGAAATTATAGTATATGATAATTTAATATTTATGAACATTATTTATTTTATCTCAATTACTTGTATTCATATATACTATCCTTAAAATAAACCATGATAGTCTATAATGAAACATGGAAGATTTCACTTTATAGAGGCGGTAGTCTTCCCACACTCACTAAATATGTTTTTGTTTTCATTATTGTGTAAACCAGAAAAAATAATGGGTTTTACATGCATATAAAAATAATATGTATTATAATTATTGTATTTTAAATAATTTTTAGGGATATAAATTGTTTTGATGTGAAAAATTGAGAATTAAATATAAAAAAGTATTTAATACCTATATTAGAGACTCCGCCATCAATATAATATCTATTAGAAAAAGAGGGATTAATGATACATTAATGGGAATAAGGGATTATGGATTATAAATGGAAATATTATAGATAAGTTTTTCTTATTCCTTGAGACTAATTTATAATCTGATGAATGGTTTTGAAATTGTTTAAGTGATCCTCTTTTATAGGTGAGGAGATGAGTAATTTTGTGAATACCAATTACATTTCAATGATATCATTACTATATTCATGTGTAAATGAATAAATAATTTATAAATAATTTAATTTTGGGTAATATTTTTTTGATCATTCCCAAAAAAATCACTCTTTTTTATTGTTTTTAACTATTCACCCTACCATTTTTTGAAGTTATTATTTTTGTTTTTAACAAAGTAACTTTTTCTTAACATAAATTGTTTTGTTTTATTAAAAATTATGTAATGACATTTATTAAAAAATATTTATTTTTGGAATATAAATTTAACATAAATTTAATCATATTATACCTCAAAATAAAAAAATTAATATATAGAAAAAAATTATAGAAAAAGGTTATTTTCACATTTCATAATTCTAAATAACATTTTCTATTTATTATAGAATGAATAAGTGTTATAAAATTATACAAATGTTAAACTATTATATTAGAATAAATATTAATAATTTATTAATTAATTTTATTTGGTATATATTTCAAAATTATTATAAAACCACACTTCAAGAAAATAGATATTCCATTATGAAAATAATTCCCTTTAATCCAAATAATCTAATATTTATACATAAATTTTAGATTTTATATTTTACCTAACATATACATGTTATTATAAAATATCAAATATATTTTTTGTGATTATATAATTATATGCGTTAAAAATAAAATATTAATATAGGTACATAAAAATATGTTTCATTTAGTAAATCACTACCTAAGTTAATAGATATTTAAATATGTGAATTTTAAATTCCAGGAGGTATTTAAAAATTATCTATCTTACATTATAAATCTAAATTTTATATTTAAAAAAATATTATATATTATTATTTTATAATGATATTATTTACAAAATCAATACTTTCACTATTCACCTAAAATCTAATTATAATTTTCTTAACACAAATAATAATCCTATGAAAAAGTATATATAAGGAATAATAAAAATAATTAAATTTTATCAAACTAAAATAATAATATTTATAAGTCGCAATTTTAAATTAAGATAATGAAAACATAAATAAAACTTCATATATATCCATTCAATGATTGGAAATTTTATTTCAATGAGAGGGGTGTTGAGGCCCAAACATTTCATGGAGGTCTATTATAGTTCATTTAACGATATTAATTCTAAAAGTTACTAACACATTCTAGGGGTCGGGAACCAACACTATAAAAAATAATAGTCTCGCAGTCTGGCATAACCCGACAAGCTAAAAAAACAAAACCATGATACCATCTTTCACTGTCTGAACATACGAAAAATATTTGTATTGGCCCAGGGGATGGAAACCATTCCATTCATTATGTTAATGAGAATAAATGAGTAACTTTTCATTCTGTTAATAACAATACCATTACATTGAGATAGAGTCAACCATTTGAGCATGGTAAGAGCTTCCTCTAGAAGAGAGTCACCTAGACTGTGGTAAACACTAGTGGCTTAGAAAATGGATTTGTTAGGGTGATGAACCACCCCTCTTACCTGTATGTAACCATTATGAAAAGACCATATTATCTATTACAATATATGTATGGAATATATTCCTCATGGTAATATTATATTTCTTTATAAATTTTTACTAATTTCAATCATTTTATTCTCTCATTTTTACTCACAAGTCACATATACATAAATTTCAATCTAGGTATCACAGTCATTATTTATATTTTTTGGGTATTCATTCTCATTGAAGTATTGGTTTTACAAATAATTATTTATACTGGCGTTTTTGGACCAAGTAAGTTTATAGTTTTTAAGATATCATAAATTTCAATTTATTGTCCCATTTTTTCGGGTTTGATTTTGATATAATGTTTCATAATGTGTAATAATCCCTTGTATTCGATAAATGGTTTCATGTTCCTTCATTTTCATATTTCACTATGCTTTAATAATGCATTTTTATCTTTGTAGATATATTCTATGGCCTAAATTATTATCATGTACTAATAATTTAGAAAGAACATTGAAAATTTCTATTTAATTATCGGGAAAATAGTTCAGCTTCCTAAAACATAGGGAGGTATAAAAATGATGGAAATGATATTTTTTAACCTATAAGAAAATTATTTATATTTAAATAGTATAAATACCTATATAAAATGTATATAACAATAAAATATAAATATACTAATACAATCATAATTTAATAAAACAATATCCTTTATCAGGTAACAATGAAACCAGAATAACTAATATGCATAATACCATAAAATATAAACATTTCAGCACATACATCATTCATTTCCATTAAAATAAATCTTTAACCTAATGTGACATGAAAAATATACAACTGTGATAAGGGCATATATCATTGAACAATGTTTCTCTCTTGGTTAATCTATAGAGAAATTAATAGAATTTTACAATATAGAGTGGGTAGTGTCTAGGGAGTATTAAAAATCTATCAAAATGTGTATTTATCTAATGTATGTATAGTAACATATTTATATATAGAAATATAGGGAAATGAAAAAATGGTTATATCTATCGTAACAAACATATGCCTCTAGAAACAAATGTAACAGATTAACCAATGAAAAGTGATGAATTTGAAACTAGATTTGAAGATATAGTTCCATTCAAAGATGATTATAAATTAAAATTTATTATAATAAAACTTTTTTTAATTTTAAAAAATTATATTTCAAAGATGATTTATATTTAAAATCACACCTTATAAAGTAATAGTGTTTTTTGGGGATTTAGAAGATGATGATCGAGAAAATGAAATTAAAATATAGAGGTTTTATAAAAGAACAAACCATAAATATCCCAATGTATGAAAATAAAACAAGAAGGTAATAATTGATATGGTATTTCATTTGGGTGGTAAATTAGTTGTTAATTTTTTTCTAGAAAATCATATCTTTTTATGCCACCAATAAAACATATCTCTAACCACTCTTTTAATTAATCCATTTCACTACGATAATATTGAAATTATGAATTATGCCTCATTCAAGATAAATTTTACAATAACTATCAATTTACTAATAATATAATGGAATCAATATGGAAATTTTTTATTTAAATATATATGCACTACCCATGCACTATAGTTTATTCTTAACTAATTAAAAAAATATATTCTCCATATATGTCTATAAAAATTATTAAATGTAAAAATATTGGTTATGCGAGGGGTTTCATCCACAATGTAAATATATTTTAACATTTATAAAAAATATATTTTTACACCCCTTATCACCAATGTGATATTTTACTAAACAAATTTGAGGATTATTTAAAGACCATAAGTTTATTGTATATATGATCCTTTAATTGAAACTAATGTTTACAATATATTATAGTATTAAAAATTATAATTAAGTGAATAATTATCCACTAGAATTCATAATTAAATAAATTAACATATATTTTAATAAAATACATAAAATAAATGACTTTAACAACAAAACATGTCTAATTTCCATATGAAAATCCTATTGATTTTTTAGAAATAGTGTTTAAATTTTTTAATCAACCATTATAGTATGATAGATTTACTAATTTTCATAAATTATTTCAATAAAATATATTCAAATAATTATTAGTAAAATTAATTAACTAATTTCACTTAATAATAATGTCATTATAATGAATAAAATTATAGAAAATAGTTTCTAAATAAAAATGATTTGAAAAAACCATGTTTTTTTATGTTCTTATTTGAATGATAAATTTAAATTATATGGAATATTAAATATCATAAAAATTATTTTCAATTCATCATAAAATGTTTAAAATGATTATTAGATTAATTATGAATTGGTTTGAAATGATAATCAAATATGTCGACAGTAAGAAGATATATTTTCCAAAAATTTGTTTTTATGTCTGTAGTGTATTTCTGTATTAATAAATTAAACTATCCTTGCATGAAATATTATTTTTAGGATGTATATTAATACTTAGTGAAACAAATAAAAAATCATTTAATATTATTTGGGATCTAAAGAAGAATGTGTATATTGTATTCTTCAAAAATGTAATATTTCTAAAAAAGATTCTTACATTTTTTGTAAAAATATTATAATTAGTTACATATAATTTTGTTAATTTTTTTTATAAATTATTTTCAATATTTTCAATAGAAATATTCAAAAGTGAAATATGGTATATTTCAGTTTTTCTCAAAAAAATAACTTACAATTGTAAATGTTAGTCATTCAAGCAATGTTTAAGATAATTAAATCTACCTTATCGAAGGGTAAATTTATTAGATGTCACAAAAAACATATCATAAAGTAGTTAGATGTGGTTAGGATGACACTCGCCTAATTTTTCCCTCAATATATTTCAATTTTTTATCTAATTTTTTTAATAATAACCTTAATTTTTTTAAATATGAATATATACAAAAATGGCCCTCTTCCTCACATAATATTTTAAATATGATTTTATATTAATGTTGATGGTGTTAATATGCTATTATTGAGTCAATATTACAATAATTATTTGTTTAAAATTAATTTATTTTACTAAATACTATCCTCTTCCCTCAAACAATATCATTTTTTCATTATTATGCTCATTTTCTATGTTTTAATGGGGTTTTAAATAAAATCCCTATTACTGGTTCTATGTTTTTTTTATTTTAAGTATTTACTAAATGTAAAAGTGAATTTTTTATTTTTTTCCAAAGTGTACAAATAATTATTTATTATATGTTATTTCATCTATGTATGCAAGCTTTAATGATTCCTATACATCATTGGGGATATGATCTAATGGTAAAATACGATTACTCTTTATTGACAATTTATATAAAATTTTAATGAAATTTTCATAAAAAATTATTTTCAGCTAGTTAATTAATATATAAAGGTATAATGATTTTTTTATCATTTTTATGATTACGAAATAATACCTTAAATTTTTTATTCATGTTATGATTACTGTATGATGTAAAATATGGCCAGTGGATCTGATATAGAGTTCCAATAAATTTTACAATTATTTATTATAAAGATATGATTTATAGAAATTCACTAATTATTCTATTCTATTGTAATACTTCATATAAGTTTGGATATAATGTATATATTAATATGATATACTAAGATAAATTTATAGTTTTTCAATTCTATCCTTTATTTAAAATAATTTTCTTGAGAAACTATTGATTCACATAGCTTCTGAATGTTGACTCATATGACTTTTTCTATTTTTTATTATATGTTATTATGTAATTCATCATGAAATTTGAATCATGTTTTATTGGGTTTAAATATAGTATTTTTTTCACTTTAATTGTGTTATCATTCCATTATGGTTATTTTATTCCCACTTCTGATCTTGGATTTATAATGAAAATGTTAATCATTACAATGATTTTTAGGTGAACCCCCTTATTTTTATATTTACTCAGGTTATGAACATGAGTACCTTAAATGATTTTTCTATAAGATATTCTTATTTAGAGAATTATTTAGGATATTTTGAAACTTTATTATTTAATAACACATTCATGGTATAACGGAAATTATTCTATTTTATTGAGGAAGAAATGGGGTTTTATACGATAGATTTATCAAATTTTCTAAAATTATAAATGTAATAGGTTTTGGGTATGTATGTGTCTCAATTTTTTTTTTAAATTCTAATTTTACATATTTAAAATTTATTCCCATATATTGATATCAAATCCATTATTTAAAGAATATTTTGTTTCACTAGATTAGTGATTATGATTCAAGGGAATTATAATTGGTATTAGATTAGGGTTTAGAAAAAAACATAAGGTGTTATCATCTAATGAAATTAATGAGTTTTTGATACCATAATTGGTTAATAATTTTAATGTTGGTCACAATATTAAAGCTATATATATACCATTTTTAGGTTTTATAGTATTAGATTTTTATAATAGAAATGATATTTTGGGAGTTGGTTTTTGGGTTTTAATAAATAATTGATTTACATTTAACCATTAGATTTAAAAATTGTTATAGTGTGAAGGTTATTTGTGCAGTTTATTATCATTATTTTGGGTATATAAGACGAAAAGAATCGATAGCCTTTGGTTATAATATATTCATTTATATTGAGGTTATTATAGTTAATTGGGATAAAACGTTATCATATTTTTTTTGGAACACTACATTATAACATTGAATGTGAAATTATTTTCAAGTATGAGGTTATATTTCAATGTATTTGACATTGTTTATAGAATAATTATTGTGCTATATTTTAAAATAATGTATGGTTTTTTGTAATATATTATATTGGTTCGAATTATATAAAGAAATTAGATGATATTTTTGAGAATATATTATTGTGGTATATAAATTTTTGGTATATAACTTTTTGAGTGTTTTTTTGATATAATTATTATTTATGTTATGGAAAAAAATGATCATTTGTTTTTAATTTTTTTTTGTTTCAAATTGGATCATGAATATTTCAAAGAGTTTTAGTAATGCTTATTTTTGGGAATTATTTAACTTTAATTTTTTATGTTATTGTTGCGGTTGTGATGATTAATGTACTGTGTCTTTATTTGAATGTTTATTTTTATAATGTCTTATTCTGACATCTAATAAGTGTTTTTTATTAAATATCTAGAAATGGGTGGAATCATTATCATCCTTTTTTGGATCTCATAATCCATTAATAGTTTACTTTTATGATTTGGTATAGAGAATAATAAATCCTTACATGTGTGATGAAATAGATTTAAAAACGGATCGAAACATTATACATAAGGATGAAATCATGCTTATATCATTTTAAGAAATCATGTTAGTGATTTAAAAAATCATATATCATAGTTGTAAAGGAAGTCATCATAGAAAAATAATATTACCTATTATGTAATATAACTCAATTATCAATACATTATTTTCGAAACACAAATCATCAGTACTTTTTAGATATATTTATTTTTAACATAGAAATATCTAATCATGATAAAAAACTCTTTCTAAATTATTCCAATTTCAACATACATTCATATTGAAAAAAATATTTAAAATTATGGAAACAAAATTTTTATTAATGTTAGAGAATGCAACAACCATATATTTTAGTATGTTTAACCTTTTAAATAAATCTAATATGTTTGATAGATTGTGATATACAAAAAAACATAATTATGTGAATAATTCTCTATTACAATACATAATGAAATAAATTTATATGTAGTTAATTAAAATTGACAAAATAAATGGATTTATTAAGAAAATGGGGTTTAATTAACTTCAAGAGAAAATTTATTCAATAGATTATTTTATGAACAATTTTTATGAATTATTCATTATTGTTATAATTTATTAATTTTTAGAGTTATATAAATAAAATTTACTAAAATAAAAATTATAATAAGTAATAAATAAAATTTAATAATTAATTATTTATTTATAAGCCGTATGAGTAGAGTAATTATTCACTAAGTATAAATATTTTTTACAAGACAATATCTGATTACATGTTATTATTTAATAGAATATTATCAATTATTTAGATTATCAAATTCTTCAACATTTTATTTTTAAAAAATATGTAAAATGAATAATCATTCAAAGAATGTTTTTTATTTTATAACAACGGATGATAAAATAAATTTTCTGTAAAAAGAAATATTTTTATAAAATCATTTTTTATGTGTGTAATTTTATATTATCATGATAAATAAATGTAATAACTGATGATAAATGATATTTAGGAAAGATATTGATAATATATTCAATCAATTTCATTAACAATCATCTAATAGTTTCAAATATTAATTGAATGAGAAAAAATTCATTATAAACCTCGAATACACAACATTTTTCTAAAAATGGATTTAATATGCTTTATTCAAAGATATAAGAAATAATTTCTAGAACCTTTATAAATTTTACTCAAAAATGGTTTCCATAATCGTATCGATAAAATTAAAATTATGACATAAGGACCATTTCTTTCTTAGTCAAAAAATTACAAAATAGATGTATATGTTTTCCCATGTGGTAAATGATAAAATAAGTGAAAAAAGTTTTCCAAACATTAATGTTTTTAAATATCACAAAAAAATATTTAAATTTGGGGATGAGGGTATGTTTAGCCTTACCTAGTTTTATATTCCCAGTATTTCAAATTTAGTTCAACTTTATTTTAATATGTGCCATTTTATCTTTCTGGGGAGTAGTATACATAAAAATTTCAATCTCACACACATTAGAATTTTAATATCTTATTAGAATAATTAGGAAGAGAAATATATATTAATAATGAATTTAGATAAATTAAATTATTTTTAAGAAATTAAATTAAAATTAACAAATTATTTTTAATCTAAATAATAATATAATTATGTAAAACACTTACACAATGTTGAAAAAACAATTTTGAAAGCAATAGAAAAGTCAATTTGAATGGTTTTAAAAATAATCTTCTCAATATTTTGTTGAAGGTTAAATTTTAATATCATTGAAACAATTTTAAATTATTTTTATTTTAAGAATAACTATTTGATCTTGATTTCTTACAAATATTTCTGTTTTATATTTTATGAATTTTACTATAATGCTCTATGATGCTATGTGCTTTATTTATAGTATGCTTCTCAATCATTATATACAATGATAAGTGTTTCTAATATATCCCCCAAACATTGGGTAATGATATATTATGTAGGAAACATATGTGGGGATTAACTAAGTAGTTTATGTAGGACCCCAGGACACCCTGAGAGGGGAGGGGTGAATCAGGGTGTCAACCTTTTCTTCTTAAAGTTGTGGATCTTGTTCCACGTTGGTAGGAACTACTTAAACCTTTATGATGGATAGGATTAGCAATGAAACATTCACATGCAAAGAGATAACACAATAATTTTACTTGGTTCACCACTAAGGGCTATGTCCAAGGAGCAAACGCCGACAGGTTGTCAGTCGTGCTAAATTCCACTATGCTTCAATAACTGTAGATTACAAATGTTCAGATACAATCACTCTATCCCAGGCTCACTACCTTTACAAAAGTTTAGGGATAGCTCACTGCGTCCCTCGGGTCACTCCCGTTGACTCCCCTTGGCTCACTGCCATTGGTGAAGTGCCACTCAGTTTATAAACGTGAAGGACTCTTCAATAGATGTACATTAAAGTTCTTTTTCTCCGGTTCAGCATGAGACTTTCCTTGCATTAGTGTTCAGAGTTGATTCTCTTTTTAGTTCCATCCTTCTTCTTTAGTGTAATGACTTAATGCTCTAGATCTCCTTGTCTTCGTTTTCCTGAATCACAATAACTTATGTGATTTCTCAATAAATGATGCTAAACATACTTGTCATCATCAGAATCAGTTCACCGTGTATGCATGAGATCATGGATGTATCATTTAGAATTCTTCTTCAATCTCACTTTGCACTGAATGTATCGGGTAATATCCCGACTTTTGTGCAACTCCAAATAGACCGACAGGCTTCAACAATACCTGGCTCGCTTCTCCAAGCCCGGCGCACAAGTCTCAATACGGCGCGCAAGTTTTCGGTGCGCAGGTCAAAACTCGCACGCGAGTATCACCAAACCACCTGTGCGACACTGCCTTCCTCAACTTCTATCCTGCACGACATACTTCCTTTCTCTCCCAAACCACTTTGGGTGCGCAGCCAACAACTGGTGCACAGCTTCAGATAATGGCGAGCAAGTCCACCTGCACGACCACAGAGTACTTGCGTGACTTCTACACCTGTGCGACAGGAGCTCTGATTTTTCAAAGTGTTGAAGTCCCTCAGAAATGAGGAGGGGTGGTCTTCTATTTATAGTCAAACTGGACCCCCTGCGCGGTGGAGCGCAAGTCTCCCCTTGGCGCGCAAGTCACGGCGCGCATGTATCTTCCCCTGTAAGTCACTTGCGCAAGAAACTTCCAAACTTGTGCGACCCTCCATCCTTTGCCTTATTTTAAGTTTTTGATCATGAAAAACAACAGGTGCGCAAGTTCCCAATCCTTCTAGCCATCAGTGCGCAAGTCTCTTCATGGCGCACAAGTCACTTATGCGACCAACCCAATACTTGTGCAACACTTATCCCTTTTCCATAAATTGAAGTTTTGATCTTGAAAAACATATGGTGCACAATTTTCCTATCCTCCAAGACCTCGGTGCACAAGTCCCTTTTCCAAAAACACTTTTCTTTATTTGTTGATTTTCAGGCCCATTCATTTGGCAAACACTGGGAAATGGAGCCACCTTGTATCTAGTTTTTTTTACCGCCTCCAGGTCATCCATTCCTTTGTCGATGTTCCTTGAATAAAACATGGATATTTATCCACAGTCCGTGAACTCGACATTCCACCATGGAATATCCTTTCTCAATAAATTTGCATGTCGTTTGTTTGCTTTGTCAAAAGCACAATCACCTCAAAATCACTTCTTCTTGGTGATCGGTATCCTTCAGCAACTCTTCTACTTTTATCAAAAACTCCACTATTGTGATATGTATTCTTTGAAGGAATAACATTACCATCATCATCTTCTATGAAAATGTGATGCGCATGGCTATCTCATAATTCCAATCCCTGCATAACCATCTTAGAATTTCAATCATTTGCACATTGTCTTCTTCATCAACCGCCATGATTGACATCATGCAAACCATATGATTTAATTCATCAAGAAGTCTCTTGCATGGTTCTCATGAAATCATGAGTAATTTCATGGTCTTTATCAAAAACCCATGGGTCTCATTGAATAAAGAGGAATTTCATGGTATTCATCAAAACCCATGGTTCTAATGCAATAAGGAGGAATTTCATGGTCTTCCTCCAAAAACCCCATTCTTAGTTAATCATCCTCAGATGGAGTACACCTAACATTCTTCATTGTTGTAAACAATGTATCACATTTGACACATGTTCTTTGAACCTATGATCAGTACAACAATTGTTTGAATTATCATTCCTCCACTTAATCAGAGTACTTCTGAATCTCCTTCATTTTGATCTTCATTGACAATTATTGACAACAAATACAACCTTATACACACAGTGGTTCCAACAATCTCCCCCTTTGTATTTTTTTATCAGTACCTTATACATCTTCTAAAATGAATTCGTCAATGTCAAAATGAGAATCTTCTCTTCAATCAAGTTTTCTTTTCAAACGTTCATTTCACTTTCTCTCCCCCTTATTGACAAGAAATACAAAGCACATGGTAGGGAGGGTATCAATCCATACTTAAGCAATGTTTCATTAATCATTTCACTCTATGTCTACTTGAGCAAAGATCGATGTAGAAAACAAGAGGATTTGATTAAGTCAACAAGGTTGTCCATTATTCACAGATCATGATACCATCATGAGATGAGAACTCATATATTTTGTCTTCAAGGGTTTACCACTTTAATTTTAGGTAGAAGAAAATAAAATGTGATAGGGAATAATCAACCTGACACTATTGCACTCACATCAGAAAATAGATCAAAAAAATTCAAGTGCAATCGGTAGGATAAGTGGCCTTGGGGTACTTCCATTATTATTATGTCACTGATCAATTCATTCACTCCCCCTTTGTAGAATGATCTGAGTAACAAGGTCGAGATATTGAGAAATTACATACCTTCTCCAATGACATGTTCTTCAATATATTTTCAAAGTAACTGCACTTGATACCAGCTGGAGTTGATATTGATTGAAACATTGATTTTGGAAGCTTCTTCGTTTTTCTCCCCCTCAAGGGAAACACTTCTCATCATCTTCATCAAGAGTGAACCTTCATCATCTTAATAATTGAATATCAATTGAAGAATCAACTAAGGATGGAAACTTCTTTATCTTGGCTATCAAGTGTTGACAGCATTCACTACTTCTCTGGTTCTCCCCCTGAGAGCATGATTCACCTTCAATTCCCTGCATTATCAGCACAAATACAATAGACAAATGAATAAAGGAAAAAGGTGGTTCCTCCTTGCTTCATCAACATATTCTGTATGGTTGAGGTTCTTTTCTCAACCAAGTTCCTCTGTTCACTCCAGTCTTCATGCCTACACATTTGAACATATGTTCTAACATCTGTTGATGTGGCATGGGTTTCTTCACATTCTCTTCTAGTTTGTGTGAGGACTTGTTCTTCTTAATAGCCATCATGAATGATACATTCTTACTCCTCTTAAGGACTTCTTCTTTCTATGTTATTAAGGTTAGGAAACCTTTTGTATTGTTACCCGATTTCTTGCATCTCTCCCAATGAAATTCTTTGAAACATTTGATTCTCTTGGTTTTCAATCTCTCATGAACACTGTCTTCATCACGTGAAATTTTTATTTTTCCATTTGTCACCAGCCTTGGCTTTTGCATCTTCACGATTCCTAATTCTTTTCAAATATTCTGTCCAGATGACCAACAAGTCATTTGGAACTATTTCAGCTGGTTTGGATCTTCCACATGGGTTCATCTGAGTTTCACCCCACTTTGTTTTTCTTTTGGATAAATGACCCATCAATTTCATGGATGTAAAATCCTGGGGCTTCTCAGCCCCCCTACATGAGATCTTCTTGGGAAAATGTGTCTTCACAGAATTCTTCTGATTTCTTCCCAAGGTATTTTCTTCATGCTTAGCCTACATCAGAGGTATTCTTTTCTTATCAATAGTGAAATCATGTTGATATGGACATGTGCCTGCCTTGTGATCGCTACCGTTGCATACATCAAAGATGTTATCAAGAATTACAAATCTGTTTGCGGTAAACAGATGCTTCTGGACCTGCGGATGTTGCTTCTTCTTCTCTGGCTTCCTTCCCTTTGATATAGGCTATCCCTGTGCTTTTCCATGTAAGGGATTATAAAAACAATCCAGTGCATAGTGCCAAAATCTGTTGCAGCACCAATATTGACCCACAAACCTTTCCTTCATTTTATCTTCTATAAAAGATAGTTGGGCCTTCTTCCAGATGTGTTTTTCTCTATCTGGGGAACCATCTTCCAATTTTTTCTTCCTATCCACTCTATCCATGGTGGTAGGTTTCTTCTACTCACCTTTCTTCATCCATACTTGTTTATAATTTTTCATCCAACCTACACGGATTGTGGGAATGTATCTAGAAACATGTGTACAAGATGGTTTTGATGGTACCTTCACTTTCACAGTTTCTTGTTATAGATCAATGAGTAAATTCATGATCTTCTTATCACATTTTGGAGGTCTTTCGACAATAGAATCCTACAGTGAGCATTGAGTACCATCAAGACTCATTTCATTCTTTTGTGAAGTCTCAATATGTGTATTCTCAATCTTGGTCAACTGGGCTTCCAATTTTTGACCCTCGATATTGAGGATGATCTTCTGATCTTCAATCATGATCATCTTCTCTTCACAAGTCTTCTTCAATCTTTCAACCTCATCTTCATGCATCTTAACATTGTTTTGTAACAAAGAGTCAAGTTCCCTGAATTTTACAGAAGTTTCTTCCAAAAAAAAACTCTTGACTTCATTGCTCTTCTTAAGCTCAACTTCAAGTGCATGGATCTTTTCTTTTAGAGTCTTATTGACTTCCTATTTTTATTAAAATACTTTCACCTGTTTGGTGAGAATCATACTTTCCATAACTTTTCTTTCCAACCCCTTTTCCATATTGTTTGCTTCCCTTTCAAATCGAGTGAACTCAACCTGCATAGATTGGAATATGCTACAAATAATAACAACACCTTCTTCAGGAATATCATGCATATATGTTTTGAGTTGTTCCTGAATTCTTGAATTAGTGATGTCATCATTTCCCCTAGAAGAATTCTGAGCCACCTGCTCGATACATTCCAAACCAGATATTTCGTCATTATTGGAATGGCATGGAGAACAAGACACTGAATTTTCTTTGGATATGTGGGACTTCTTTAGCTGCTTCTTCTCTTTCTTTTTCCTATTTGTCATGGTCTTTCTAGATGTATAATTCTACTTCGAAAGGACAGAATCTTTATCAATACTTCTCTTCATTGTTGACATTAGGAAAGAAACTCAAATCATATTTTGAATAGAATTACTGTAGAATATCCAACATACGTCATCCTTTAACTCTGATACCACATGTAGGACCTCGGGACACCCTGAGAGGGGAGGGGTGAATCAGGGTGTTAGATTTTTCTTCTTAAAGTTGTGGATCTTGTTCCCACATTGGTAGGAACTACTTAAACCTATATGATGGATATGATTAGCAATGAAACATTCACATGCAAAGAGGTAACACAATAATTTTACTTGGTTCACCACTAAGGGCTACGTCCAAGGAGCATACACCGACAGGTTGTCAGTCGTTCCAAAATCCACTATGCTTCACTAGATATAGATTACAAATGTTTAGGTACAATCACTCTGTCCCAGGCTCACTGCCTCTACAAAAGTTTAGGGATAGCTCACTACGTCCCTTGAGTCACTCCCGTTGACTCCCCCTGGCCCACTTCCATTGGTGAAGTCTCACTCAGTTTATAGACTTGAAGGTCTCTTCAATAGATGTGCATTGAAGTTCCTTGTCCCCTGTTCAGCATGAGACTTTGCTTGCATCATGGTTCAGAGTTGATGCTCTTTTTAGTTCAATCCCTCTTCTTTAGTGCAATGACTAAATGCACTAGATCATCTTGTCTTCATTTTCCTGAATCACAATCACTTATGTGATTGCTCAATAAATGATGCTCAACATACTTGTCATCGTCAGAATCAGTTCACCATGCATGCATGAGATCATGCATGTATCATTTATATTTCTTCTTGAATCTCACTGTGCACTGAATGTATCAGGTAATCTACCGGCTTTCATGCAGCTCCAAACAGACCGGTGAGCATCAGAAATACCTGGCTCACTTCTCCAAGGCTGACGCGCAAGTCTCTATACGGTGCGTAAGTCTTCGGCACGTAGGTCAAAAATGGCATGCAAGTATCACCAAAACACCTGCGTGACACTGCCATCCTCAACTTCTAACCTGCCTGACATACTTCCTTTCTCTCCAAAACCGCTTTGGGTGCGCTGCCAACAACTGGCGCACAACTACAGATAATGGCGAGCAAGTCCACCTACGGGACCAAAAAATACTTGCGCGACTTCCACACCTGCGCGATGAGAGCTCTGATTTTTCTAAGTGTTGAACTCCCTCAGAAATGAGGAGGGGTGGTCCTCTATTTATAGGCAAACTGGACCCCCTGCGCGGTGGCGCGCAAGTCTACCCTCGGCGCACAAGTCACAGCACGCAGGTATCTTCCCCTGTATGTCACTTGCGAAACCAACTTCCAAACATGCGCGACCCTCCATCCTTTACAATATTTTATGTTTTTGATCTTGAAAAACAACAAGTGCGCATGTTCCCAAGCCTTCTAGGCATCGGTGCACATGTCTCTTCATGGCGCACAAGTAACTTGCGCAACCAGCCCAATACTTGCACGACTCTTATCCCTTTGCCATAAATTGATGTTCTGATCTTGAAAAACATATGGGGTGCAATTTTCCTATCCTCCAAGACCTCCGCGCGCAAGTCACTTTACCAAAAACACTTTTCCTTATTTTTCGACTTTCATGCCGAAACATTTGGCAAACACTGGGAAACGGCGCCACCTTGTATATGCTCTTTTTGTCCGCCTCCATATCATACATTCCTTTGTCGATGTTCCTTGAATAAAACATGTATATTTATCCACAGTTCTTGAACTCGACATTCCACCACGGAATCTCCTTTGTCAACAATTTTTTATGTCGTTTGTTTGCTTTTTCAACAAGAACGATCACCTCAAAAGCACTTCTTCTTGGTGATCTGTATCATTTATCAACTCTTCTACTTTTATCAAAAACTCTTTTATTGTGATATGTATTCTTTGAAGGAATAACATTAGAATAAACATCTTATATGACAATGTGATGTGCATGGCTATCTCAGAATTCCAATACCCGCACAACCATCTTAGAATTCCAATCATTTGCACATTGTCTTCTTCATCAACCTTCATGATTGACTTAATGAAAACCATATGATTTAATTCGTCAAGAAGTCTCTTTCATGGTTCTCATACAATCATGAGTAATTGCATGGTCTTTATCAAAAACCCATGGGTCTCATGAAATAATGAGGAATTTCATAGTCTTTATCAAAACCCATGGTTCTCATGTAATAAGGAGGAATTGCATGGTCTTCATCCAAAAACCCCAGTCTTCGTTAATCATCCACAGATGGTGTACACCTCACATTCTTCGTTGCTGTAAACAATGTATCTCCTTTGACACATGTTCTTTGAACTTATGATCAGTACAACAATCGTCTGAATTATCATTCCTCCACTTCATCGGAGTACTTCTTAATCTCTTTCATTTTGATCTTCATTGACAATTATTGACAACAAATACAACCTTATACACAAAGTGGTTCCAATAGTTTATTCCATTATATGGGTTCTTGAATGTTTTATTTTAATGATCATATGAAACTGATGTACCGCGATACCTTCAAGTAATTTTTGTAATTTCAAGGAATTTTATTCATTTTCTTGAGAAATGGTCGATCTCAAATGTTTAATGGACCATAACTACACAACCCATTAATTTAATTTTTTATTTTGAGGGTTTCATTAGTATTTTTGTCTGGTTCTTCTAATTTTCCTTTGATCAGTCACATGGTTAGTAGTGTGGTCAGTTGTCATTGTCACCTGTTTATTCATAGATTAGGCTAGTTAGTCTTTATGGCAATTAGAAATATAAGTTGTTTCTTCTCCTGATACGTAAAATTAACTTCACAGATGAATCTACTATGTGTCTCCATTGGATATGTGGATTAATGGTATTTTTGGGGGTATATTATATATGGATTGGCTACATGAGAAATAAGTTATGTGATTTATCGGATACGTGAATGATAATCAATTTGAGAAATTGGTACATAAAAACCAATTGTGTGAATTGACCACAAGAGTGATTGGATACATGAGTGATCAACTATGTGGATCAGATTCTAGAGATAAAGGCAATGTGAGTGATCGACCAAACGAGTGATTGGTTATGTTAACTGACTAGGTTTAGATTTTCCTATGTGGGGATTTTAACTATGTTTAATAATCCATATGGTATTTTCCACATGTTTTTGGAAAAATAATAGTAGTGAGAATCAAGGGACATGAAATGATACTTTTTAAGGATAAATATTCAATTGAATTTTGGAGATATTTGTGGTGGTAAATATCTCCATGTGTATGGAGTTTAATGAGACCAACAATAGTTTTAATTAAATATTTTTTTATTTGAAATTATGACTGTCGTGTAATTATTGAAATAATAATAAAGATATTTTCATTCTCACTTATCTAACTTACTTCTATCGAGACTAGACATTCCAAAACCCTTCCATTGGATTAACCTTATACTAGTGGCTCATGTTCACTAGTTTCCATTACATCTTGCACGCCCCTTGTTTTTGGTGCAGTAAGTCTCTTTTAGACACTTTCTACAAGGTAGGTAAATCATCTTATAACAAATTTATTTATATAAAATCATAATGTTTTAATGTTTTATCCCCTGGTATTAAAATTTTGATTATTGTAATAATTATTGGATCAGATAAATATTGAACTAGTTATAAAGGTTAAATATTGTTTCTTTCTACCATGATAATTATTTGCTTCTTGATTTTCGATATTATGTTACTTCAATGTTATAATTGTTATCATGTCTTGATATGATTTAGATCTTCATGGTTTCCTTGATGGAAAATCATATATAATGTAAATTTAAAATGAATTGATTGATTTGAATTAGAAATAAGATACATGTTATACTGAATCTAGTGTTTAATATAATTTGATTATAATCAAATTGATGTGGTGTGCTTTCTTAATTAGATGTTTCATTCAATGATTATAAAATTCATGAGTTATGTGTATAATCGTAATTATTTTTAATGATAATTTAAAAAATCATGTTTGAATGTGAATGAAACTTGTCTTGGTTTATTTTAATGAAAATTTAATTTAAGATTTTTTTTATATTTTACCATCTTATTATAGATTTGTGGCTTTGGATTCTCATAGTTGTAACCTCCAAATAATGAATTGGTTAATTCAGTATGGAATAAAAACGATTTTTTTGATAAATATAGTCATTTTGGGGTGAGTTTCCAATGTTCTTGAGAATTATAATTTCATTGAGTTTGGAGCCATGAGAGATTGTTTATATTTGGAGGTTGGATTCCATGTATTAAGGAAAATATTTCCATATTGGTTTTAATTTTTTTCTTATTACATTATTGTTTTCTCTAGATGTGATCATTACTATGAAATATGATATGATCCTAGTATGGATGAACTTGAGAGGGATGATTTGAAATGTAGGTGGGATTTCCTATATGATGTGGTAGTAGTATAAATCTATAATAGAGTGATGATTAATGATATGCATGAGGGAATTAGGATGAAACTAGATATGATGAGAAATATTGAAATTAGAATTAACAATTTATTTGATAATCTAGAATTATTACATGAAATGGATATTTTTATTGGACGATGGATAGTTTTCTTTTTTCTACTTTCCCTTCCCCAATGCTTTAGGTAGTTTGGTATGCATCGTCACATGTTTCATCTTGTTATTATATTTGGTTGGTTTTCCTAAAGTACATGAATTAATGAATGATTCTAATATTTAGTAAATAATTCTTAACCCATGGGTTTGGTGTATTTGAAATTCTAATTCTAAAAATATTTTTCTCTTCAGAAACCTTATGTTATTTTTGGAATATTTTTTAAGGGTGTGGAATTTAGACCAAGGATTAAATGCAATGTAATTCATAATAATGTTATTGGTTAAATAATGGATAATTAACTAATTAATGTAATGTTAGTTGATTATTTAGAATGAAGTAATTTTATATAGATCTTAATAATACTTGTGTTCTTATGAGATACTATTCCCTAAATTTGGAATTTTCTTGTGAGAGAGGCAATAGTTATAGATTAGATATATACATTTTTATTCCTATAGTGTGGTTATGAGAAATAATATATCATGTACAATCTTGGATATCATATTATACACCACCCATTTTCATTAGAGATACTAACACCTAGTGGAATCTACGAGGTTACATTGCCAAATATATTGGTGGGATGATGGATGGATAACTACTCACTATGTCCCCAATCTGTTCTCCTAGTAGTTATATTTTCTGCTATTAATAGTGGTTAATTTTTTATATATGTTTTAAAGAGGATTGTGGTGACATATAGTAATTTAAAATATGTGAATCCCAAAATATAATATCCAATGGATTATTATAGGCGTGATGCATTTTGTTTGTGATGGATTGAGGTAGCTTATATGATGTATAGGTTGTGATGGATTGAGGTATAATACCTAATATATTATACACATCATTTGGGTTTGGGTGTCTTCTGAAAACAACCAAGTTATCATATAGATATTTAATATGGTATTATGTGATTATGTGATTTATAAGGTTCATGTGTAAATACTTATCCCATGTGTCTGTGGTATTATTATTTTAGAGAGATATAGATGATGATATAAAAGATTGGGGTAGATCCGAAAACCAATGGTGAAGAGGGAGTTGGCTACCCTTCCTGATTCATTACTATACTATATTTTATCTTTTATGTCATACTTTGTGAGAGTTATACATGGTGAGGTCGGGAACATACTATACCTTTTTATGTGATGAGTTAGTTTCACTGTTGGACACTGTCAGTTAACAAGATTTCATTATATTTTTCACGAGAGGTGCTTAGTAGGATACAAATGAGTTTATTTTTATACTCAACATATGTATATGTAATAAATTTTTCAGGTTATCCATAGTTGGTTGGAAATCATTCTTGGATATTTCTAGGTCATTTATTTTTCATGATTTGGTTGGGATTTTTAGTCATTGTATTATTTACCTTTTTTTTAATTTTAGTTTACATTTCATTTTTTATAGTATTGTATACCAATATTTTTTTCTCTTATAATTTTTCTAAATATGTGTATAATAAGTTCTTGAATATTATATCCATATTATATCTCTCTTTATTTTTTTTCAATGATTATAATTCCACTAATTGTAAGATTATTATAACATCACAGCTTTCCACCAACCCGATTATTACTGGAGGCTAGTCTTGAGTAGTCACCATATACCTTCTCTCATTACTGTCCCAAGAGGGGTACACATTGGGGGGGGGGGATTCATCAAAAAGTTGTATTAATGTTTCTAGGTGATGGATAGGTTTTATTTTTGAGTGAGACATATGTTAAATTACTTGGATTTGTAGGGTAACTATGTCAGCTATGTTCAAAAAATGGTGTAATCTTGGGAGAGATACTAAAACATGGGTATTTAGGGTCCTGTGTAATATGATTCATGGATATTCAAGTTTACTCATCCAAAAAAATAAAGTGATACTAGTTACATGGTAGTGACACCTGAAAGGATCATGCATAACTATTTATTTCACATGTGATTTAAATTGATTGACAATGGGATGGGTTCATAAATAAACAATATACAAAATATTTAAATTACATAATGTGAAATATTCCATATTCTATGTTTGGATATCTAACAGTTTTGTTTATTTTTTCTAGTATGGAACCAGGTCTACTTGTTAATAGTTTTGTATTAAATATGTTCATAGAGATGTGCAAGAAGATCGTTGTATAATATAGGTCAATGATAAAAACACTTGATGGATGACACTTTGATATTTTCATTACCATATTCATTAAATGTATGAGGCCTATATTTTTAGATATACTCAAAATATAATTGTTTATGAGTTTGATATGTGTCTTAGTTTTATCCATTCATTTAAGGATCACAATGATTTTTTTCCTATGAAAATATTTTGTGGAGTAGTGGGGACATGGTTGTTATTATTCCTTGTGGATCATGTTGAGTTGAAAGACTCGTGTGATATGTTCTAAGACCAATTCATAGTATATATCCTTTCCTTAACAATGATGTTGGCTAGTCATAATGAGTTTTTTCCTTTTCAAATGGGATTTCTATTATGTGAGTGTTTGAGATCCATTTTTAGACCATTTTACAATAATGATTAACATTTTTGGTAGAAGAGGAGTCTAGGGGATGAAATTTAAAGTAGTCTATGCATCCAAATATCATGTTCCATGACACCCTTCTTATTATTAATATGTATCTTGAGGTACTATTGAGTGCAATAAATGATGACAGGACACTACCTCAAACCATATCTTCCTGAGAATGGAGTTTTCTTGATTCCCCATTAATCATATATATGGTATGGGGTTCCTAATTGTTGGGATAAAATAGTGTTCAATAAGCTTAGTTCAGGTCTCACCACTCAACATTTTGTTTCTCCGGATGAGGTGGTTCATAGACCTATTCCATGGGATCATATGCATGTTTCCCTTATTGAGGCTTAGGTAACCATCATTAAGAGTGATTGACCTTTATGGATAGTCACTGTGTACAATGTTTTCCACTTTAGGTTCCTCCATTGATATAGTTTTGGCTAAGGATAAAGTGGTAAGGTATTCCAATTTGGTATAAGTAAAGGGGAGATGTGGTTGATGGGGTATTACCCCATGATGATCTTTACCCTCAAGGATTAGTGTGAGACTACATAGGTGGTCATCAGTTGTATCGTAGAGGTCATGGATCCTATAATGGTCTTCTTCATTCGAAAACGTCTTCCTCACCATGTAAACAGAAATGTTTGCAGAGGTAAAATTTGTTTTTTCTACATCAGGGCATTATTTTTTTGATTCAAGTGACAAATAATCCTTAATTTAACCATCCTAATCTATGATTTGGTACCTGATGTAGAGAGGCTTCATATGCAGTTTGTGTTTAGTATAGTATTTGGAGGTCCTGCTGACCAGTTGAAAGTATTTAGATACTATGTGATATTGTTATAGAAGCACCAATCATGGGAATATTTCATATGTTTTTAAATAAAATCATAAGATATCATCATTATCACTTATTATTTTAATATGTTTTAGGATATTGTGGATTTCATTAGAAGGAATGTTTTTTATATGATGCTGATGGAAAGCCAGTGGTGATTATTGGTGAGTGAGACCCTTAGATAAGTCACACGCATGTTTCATCATTGTCTTCCTTAATAGATGAGATGATGTTGAGTTCATTAGAAGTTAAAAATTCTATGTTTCCAAATGTATTAGTAGAGTTTCATGATTTATTTACATATTAGATCGATTTTGGGGTCATGATAGAGCTAGAATTATATCCTATCTCAATGAATCCATATATTTTGATGCCCTTTGAGTTGTGATAGTTGCGAGTACAGAACAATGATTTAATTTATTATGGTTTTTTGGATGTTTTTGTCATCTTGGGTTGAACTAGTTTTTTTTCATAAAGATGGCTTGTGGTGGTTTATATATTTGTATATATTATCATCAGTTACACTAGGTGATGATAAATAATCACTATCCTCATTCACAATGTAATGATTTATTCAATTTTCTTAAGGTATCATGTTGGTTCATGAAGTTCGATCTATGGTTAGGATAACATTATATGTGGGTAAAGAATATATATATATATATAAGGATTCTTTATATTTTCGGATGGGTAATTATATGTAAATTATAATGTCATCATGTGTAATGAATTCTCTTGCCCTGTTCATGGGGTTGATGGAAACATTTTTCATAGAGTTCCTAGATATGTTCACAGTTGGTTCATAGATAATATCCTTAGGTACTCCACATCGAAGGAGGAGATTTTAGAGTATCTACGTAAATTTTTAGAGTTCTTATTCATGATCAGGTGGTCAGGGATATGGTTTCATGAATTCTCTTTCTTAAGGCTTGTCATGTCCTAGTATGGAGTTGTTTTTGATGCATATTTTATATAGGTTGTTATTTCATCGGAATACCCCAATATAGTGGAATAGCTTGTAGAGTTTTCATGGTCTAGTAGGATATTGTAGGTAGTTTGGGGCTGATTTATCTCAGTTTTTCACTGTACTAGTATCATTGAGATGAAAGAATCAAGCATCACTCTGGACCAACTAGTGTTACACAACTTATGAGTACCAGAAAGAGAAGTTGGTAAGTTATATTGTCCACTTTTTTCCAAAGAGGGAGTTTAGATTGATATTTTCTATATAACGACACAGTTTTTATTAGGATATGTTCTAATGATAAAAATAATGGTTGTTTCGTATGGGTCTTGGAATGTATTTCCCTATAAATATAAATATTCCACCCATGATCTCGAGTTGTTGGTAGTTATGTTTTCATTGATGTTGTTGCAAAATTATCTAATTAGAAAATGTATTTTGGTTTCTACCAACCATAATATCCTGAGTAATTATTTCTCCTAGTATGAAATGAACTTTTTATAGATTATATGGATGGAATTATTGTAGTATTATGGCATTGATATTTAGTATACATCAGTAGAGGGAGGTATTGTAGGTGATTCACAAAATATCATGTAACATAGTGGTCTTGTGAGTGAATCTAGAGATTTAGAGTGAGTGATGGAAAAACTGTCATTAATTCATCTAGATATGGGAGATCTTGGATATAGAGGATTTATATTATAATTGATGTTGTAGTAATCTTTATTTTAGTAGGTGGAGGTCTCCCAACTAGGATATTTTGAGGTAGAGGACTGGACTGACCAAGTTGTCTTTATTGATTCCCCTAATAGTTGAGATAAGGATGGATACCACTAGTTTTTGTTCTAGAGAAGTAATTTGTTTCCTTCAGTGATGCATTATATGGTTCTTAATGACTTCTAAATCTGCCATTTAGCAGTACATCATAGTATGATGAAAAATTACCGAGATCAGAGAGGTTAGTTTTCATGCCATGGGTTGATGTGTGTAGGTGTGGAGTTTATTTATCATATATTTGTTTTCGAGAGTGTGAAGGATAAGCACTGTGTTCCTAGTGGTTTCCTTCAACCATTATATGTTACTCATTGGAAGTGGGATGAATTATAGGTAGATATAATTACTAGTTTTCCTCAACCATAAGTTTTCTATTATTCTATATGTGTGATAGTGGATTTTTTGATGAAATTTTACCACATTATACTCATTTGGGAGTCAATATTTGAAGTGGGTTTTTAGGTAGATCCAGAGGAGGTGTTGGGACACCATGGTGTCTCGAGGATGATAATATATGGTTAGGATACTCATTTTACAACCAAGGAGTTGAGAGGTATATGGATTTATTTTGTCCCACATTTGTGCCTTATCACTAGTTTTGATCAATATATAGATGTCTATAATGAGTAGTCTATCCAAATAGTTGAATTCATATAGTGATCACGAGTCCTTGATTTTGGAGGTTTGTGGTTGAGGAACCTTCTCATTGTATATTTTTATTTTAAAAAAATTGTTTACAGTCCAGCATTGGAATGTCACCATTTGAAATTTTTTATGATCAGTTTGGCCACACTCTATTGTGGCGAACTAGGGATGTAGAGGAATCAATTCTTTGGTTTTAACTCTTACATAATATGATAGTTATGGAATAAATAATTCCTGATAAGATGATGGAAGTTTAGGATCATCAAAAATATTAATGGAGACCTCTACAGTTCAATGTTGGAGATCACATGTTCTTAAAGGTTACTCTTCCTCAGGGGCATCAAATTCTTGGTCATGGGATTAATCATTCTCCCCATTTGGTAGGTCCTTTTGAGGAGTTGTCTCATGAGGGATCCATGATGTATTGTGCAGCACTTCCCCTATGCGAGTGTAAAATACATGGTTTTTCCATGTTTCACTACTCATTTGTTACTTTCATGATGACTATGATTTCATTGATTAGGGTGTGATCGATATTGATGATGATGTGAACATAAAATAGTTTCCAATGATGATCCATGATCTATAATATAATTTGTTTTTTGGTAAATAAATTAAATTCATTCATTTTTTTTCTATAAGGTAGTATGGATGAGATTACTTAGGAATGTGTTTCAATGATGCTCACTCAATTCCCAAATAATTTTGATTATTATCGCTTTCCTTGTAACATTGTTTCTTTCATTAATGTCAAAAATTCATATTTATGAGATGGTTCACTCATGTTCCTGATTGGTAGCCTTACAGTTGATTTATAGGTATATCCCCTAGGAGAGTGTTTAATAGAAGGTACTTATTGTTTTTCCGATTTAAAATATTCCCCTGATAAGGTGGTTGAGCTCCTTTGATGTAGTGGCCCTTGATAGGTACCTCATGTTGTGGCTATTGGGAAGACCCCTTTTGAAATCCTCTATGTTTTTAATTTTATTGTCATGGATGAGATGAATTTGATTGTTATCTAATGTAATTCCTTTTATATACCGAGACTGTTAAATTTCATGTTTTAGTGGATGGAGGGTGATATGAAAATTTTCCTCTTGTTTTTTAAATTTTACTTCATTTGGTCAATTGGTCGGTCAAGCTGTCATTACTAATAGTCACTTATTTTATAATTTCAAAGGTGGGTTGGTTGTGCTGTAATTGTTTATGGTCAGTTGTATCTCATCACGAATAGCCAAATCAGCTACATTGATAAATCATCTCTGTGTTTGAATCAGCTACGAAGCTATATTTGATACATTTATTGATTACAGGAGAGAACAAATACATGATCAATCAACAACATGGGTTGGCTACATGGGAGATCAGCTACAAGGGAGATTATTTGTGGGAGTGATTGGATGTGTTAGAAACCAACTACATGGATCGTCTACATGAGTGATCAACTATATGAGTGATAAGTTACATGAGTGAGAGACTACATGAGTGATCAACTATGTGAATTGACTACATGGTATTATCTATGTGGAGCTATTTTTTATGTGGGGATTTTGGATACAAGAAATTAGCCACATAGAGTTTTCATCCTATTTCTTGAAAATGGTAGGCGATGTGAACCAAGGGAATTGAAATGATGATTAATCATAGATAATTATATCTTTTCATTTTATAGGTGTTCAAGGATTTAAATGTTTCATTTTATTTAATGTTCAATGTGATCCTAAACAATTGGAATTAAATTATTTGTGGCTTGAAATGACGATCATAAACTATATTTTGACTCGGAAACTAAGATCCTTTCCTTCATTCATACCCACATGACATATCTCAAAATCATAATTTATTTTACCCTTATATTGCAGTCTTCAAACCCTTTATCTAGTGACTGCTTATCTCTAATGGTGATCCCATCTTTTGTACACCCCCTATTTGTTTTGTCCAGTGACGTGTGTAGATTTTCTTTGTTATTGGTATGGGATTCAATACTTCTAATATTTATTTATGTACAATGATAATGTTCTAATTATTTAAACCATTTTATGGTAATTTAATTTACCTAATAAATATTGAACATTATTATTAAAAAATTATTTATAGTGATTGCATGTTGTCACTTTCTACCATGATAATGGGTTTTCAAAATGATTTTATATATAATGTGTTATCAATTTTATGATTGATTTCATTTATTGTTGTACATGTTATCATTTATTATTATGGTATTGATTAACGTACAACACATGATGGAAAAAGGTATGGAATGTAAAAACATAATTAATTTCTTAATTGGATTGTGATTTAATAAAGAGGAATGTTGTAATAAATATGGTATTTTTATAAATTTATTATAAAAAAAATAATGCAATTCACATGATTATTAATATGTGTTATTCAATGATAATATAATTAATATATATTTTGAATCAAATTAATTCTTGTATTCTATAATTTATATATCCATGCTTATATTATAAGGATACTTCTTAAGGATTTTTGGAACCAGATTTGATTCTAAGAGCATGTTAAAAATTTCATAGCATGTTATTTATTGATGACTTTGATTTATCATATTTGAGACCTATGAATAATGAATCTATTAATAATATATGAAATTAAAATATATTTTTTTGATGATGATAATTTATATGTCCTAAGTCTATCATATACTAAAGAAGTTCAATGTCCTTATGTTTGAATATGAGATATCTCGTTTATGTGTAGATGTTGGATGTATTGTTTTAGGGCCTATATTTTCCTATTTTTCATTAAAATCTATTTCATGTTACTATTTGGTGTTATATTTATGTTATCCTTTCAAGAGAATGTTATATGATCTTGGTAAGGATTATCCTAGTAGAGTTGATGTGATGTGTGAGAAGGGATTACCAAATGATGTGGTAGCAGTTGATGCATGGATGGTGAGATTCAGTAGGATATACATGAGGGTATTAGGGATTTCAATAGAAATTATGGAATTTTTTAGATAATGGAATACCAATGAGGTAATAAATCATGATTATTTCTCTAAATGAATCATTTTAATGGATGATGGTAAGGTGTCAGGTTTTATATACATTCATTTCTCCATTTCTTTCAGTAGATGGGTGTGTTTGAATGGATATTACATCTTTGTGGTATCATATTATGTTTTTATAGAGTAAATATATGTGGAATGATGTAAATAATTAATGAATAAAAGATATACCTTATAAGGCCCCGACCTTAAACCATACTTGAAATTGAATTAAATGAATAATTCACATTGAGGATCTTTTCAGGTTTAAAGTTTTAGAGAATTAGGACATAACTATTACATCTCAAAGGATTACAAAGTAGAAACTTCTACTAAGTTTTCATAAAATAAAATCTCTTAAAACGAAACATGTCTAGTTCCATGTTTTTGGTAGCATGACTTTCCCTTGATCTCATCCTTGACCCTATTCCACGTTAATTCCTATGAAAAACATTTCAAAAAAACATGGGATGAGCATAAGAATCTCATTAAGGGATACACAAAGAATGAAAACTGTTAGTTTTTCAAAACAAAAAAGTAAACCATGTATACATTATCAAAGTAATACTTTTCACCTTTTTGAAGTAGTAAAAACTCTTCGCTGAATAAAAGTTCATTACTTACCCTTCTGTAACCAAATTATTACCATCAAACCCATATAAAGATCACATAACATATAAAGGTAACTTCGGGCATAAACATACATTAGTGTAATAACTATAAGGTCGACTTCCACACATATCACTTAATGGAATATCCATTCGGCCAACTTTTATACATACTTAATGGAATAGCCATACGGCCGACTTCCATACCCAATGCATTGGAGGTTATAACGTAACCACCCGTCCTGGTATTCACGGCACCACCCATCATATGGTTTATCACGTAACCACCCGTAAAATGTCCAAGTACCATTATAAAATTATAACACATAAAACCAATATAAAAGAATGATAACATTTCCACATTTCAATAACAATATATCATTTAAATATATTGACATAATATAATCCTTTATCAAATCCATTTTCAATACCAAAATAAAAAAAGGAGTATATGGTATTTATTCTATTTTAAAAACATTATGGCTTGTTGTGGAAGCCAAAGATCAAATAATACTCGCGGCGGCGGAAAAGGTCGTTGTCACCGCATACGTAAAAAGAAACATTCCTTTTTGTCATTTAGTAAAACTCTTTGTAGAAAAAAGATTCCTTTTGAATAAACGTAAAAGTCAAAGGGGTTTATACACCATATAAAATAATGTTGTGTATAAAAAAAATTATGCCTCAATGAATGGAGATTGAGACGAAGACCCTTACAAAGACGATATCCTTGGTTTAAGGATAAATCAATTGCATAATTATGTGTGACAAACGAATACACCAAATATAAATGGATATTATGTGTAAAAAATCAGAGGTTATTCACACATATTCATATAACGATATATTCAAGGAGTACAAGTTTATCCCAAAGAATCAAATTTGGGTTAAAAAGTTCCCTTGCAAAAATTTGACAGCCTAACGACGTCACTTCAAAATTCAGAAAAGAGTTGATGAGAGATAAAAAGGATATCTCATCACATGGACATAAAATTTAGATCAATAGGGATATTGAATAACATATCCCAACATAATATTATGTGAATTAAAAGACATAACAAAGAATTCTTTTACAAAAAGAGGAGGGTGAAAGGTTCCCTTATCGACATGGGTATCTTTCGAGACATGCACCCCACAAAAGAAGGACAATAAAACATTGATGTAAATACTCATAAATGAATGTATATTACATAATGTGAAAAATAATGGGCAGTACATACACCACTCAAAGGAAATTGTGGCATATGTAGCATAAATCTCACAGGAATAAAAGTGAGATGAAAAATCCCTTACAAAAACTCGACAGATTAACGGCACAACATAAACTTAAAAACATGGATTGATGAGCTCAAATATGGTCTCTCATAATATTAAAATAAATTTTACAGAAAGAGTAATATAAAATATCATCCCCCAACATAACAAAGAGGAGCTCAAAAGAAGTGACATAAAGGAGACTACTTTAAAAGAAAGTGAGGGGTTTGATCTCTTATGAAAATTTGGCAGCCTAACGGCGCCACTCAATACATCCAAAATGGGTTGATGAGAGAGAATAGGGTCTCTCATCATATGAACATAAAAATTACCATAATATTAATATAAAAGAACATCCCAATAACAAGAATGATGAGCTTTAGAAGGAACGACATAAAAGAGTGTACTTAAAAATAAAGAGAGGAGTAAGATCCCTTACCTCGGGTCCGACTTGACTCGATCGTTCTTTAACGTCCTGAATAATAAACATGAGTTAATTTCTATTTTAGTAAGAACCTTTTTCAAGTTCATTATTCCTTATATCACTTATTTCCATGTTATAAACATTATTTAATCATTTGAGTTAATAATGTTTGTTTTGTCGATATTTGGTTCTTAAGTCGAAAGTGGACTTCTTACAATTACATGTTGTTCGTGTGGTCAAAGGTTCTTTATATCCAGAATTAAATTCCTAATTTGTATATCATATATATCATATATATATAGAATATAAATTCATTTATAATATCACATAATCAATTAGTGGAAAGAAATGAAATGCATCGTTCATGGAGACGGTAAGCCGTACGTACGCATGAACGCTACTTTCATTTTTTTGTCATATTAATGGAATTAAAACTGAATGAGAGGTATGTATATTTTAATTCCATAATTATATTCATCATTTAGATGTATCATTCATCATATATATCGATTATATACATGTACTTATAATAGTACACTACATTTGGGGATAAGAAATGAAATGCACCGTTCATGGAGACGGTAAGCCGTACGTACGCATGAACGCTACTTTCATTTGTACCTCATACTTTAATGGAAATAAATAATAATGATATATAGTTATATTATAATTCCAGTATAAAATCATATATAGTAACTTTAAATTCATTCTTTATACGTCCCATATATGGCATTAACGAATCAAATCACTTTGAGGGGGCGGTAGTCCGCACTTCCTAAAATGAAATTATCGTGTTTACCCATAATGGAAGCAATAAAGGTATGCTCCAAATGAATAATACAGAAGTTTAAGGAAAACATAAACATATTATATATCATATATAAATATAGTTACATCTTAATGGGAACATTTGAAAGTGTTATATGAGTGTTGAACAATCATCGTTTCGTGAGGTAGAAATTTGCCATCCACAGAAACAGTATGTTCTTTATCGTTTAGATGTAGTTGTGTGTATGTGTAGCTCTAATACTTCTTATAACAACATCCTAGTATATTGAGTATAATGGATTTTTTACAAAAGAAATGAATAAAAAGAGTTTAGGGGGTTGGAGAGGAAAAATAAAACAAAAGGACTCAAGTGAAGACATTACCTTAAAATCGGGTAACTCCCTTTGGTTTGAGCTCAAAGGCTTCCTTGGGAAGACTTCTGCTCAAAGTGAGGCTTAAAGGAGTAATATAGGGAAGTGTAGAGACAACATGGGTAGGGGTTGGCCGAGCCAAAGTCTTTGGGAGTGTGGTTAAGGAGGTAGAGTTGGGGGCCTTTTATAAGAGGAGAGGAGGGGCACTCTTGTAAAGTTACAAAATGATACATTATTTTCAAAAGCGTTTCGGATTTTAAATGTCCCACATTGATGTATTTCGAGGATAATGTGATAAGGGTTCGACATCCACTCATCCAATAGGTTTTGGACATGTGTAGTTCTTATATATTACATTATCATTCCATTTTATTTAAATCGTTAAATAATGAGGTCATTACTGCATCATCATGATGTCATAACTAATTTAATTTATATAATGTCAGAAAATTATAAAACAAATACTATGGTGTAGGAAATCTATTTAGATTTCCAATTACTATTTATAGTGAAAATTATGACTTTTATAACCCCATGTAAAAATTGTTTTAGTAAAACATCTCATGTTTGTGTCGTTTTTACTTTAACATTAAATAAAAAGATATTTATGTCATTTTTCAACCAAAGTGGCTCCATGGGGTCCCCAAGTTTACCCATGGATTGTATTGGTCGTCCATGACACATCCAATGAGGATAGGACATGTTTCTAGGTCATTCAAGTTTATTAAAACATTATTCTTACCTTAAACTACACTAATTACCTCTAATCGTGATTAGAAACTTAATAAGTTACTATTCACCAAAAAATTATTTTAATCCCATTGAACCAAATTTTACTTCTTAATGACAACCATGTATGTTGGATTTTTGAAATTCAACACACAAGGATGGCAAAATTTCATTTAAACGGAAAATCAGTTTTTATAATTACCACTTAGTGGTTTCACTATTCATCAAATATTGATGTTTTTCAGAAAAATACCAAAACATCACCCTAAGCTATATTTGATATTCCAAATTCAAAAATGATGTCTATTTTACAAAATTAAAAACATATTAGTTGTATTAATTAATTTAATAATTAATTCCCGCTGTCAGAGCAAATAACATATTTTTATGAAACAATAAGTATCAAAAGATTGACACTAGTTTAAGTCCATTTTCAAAGTGAAATTAATTCCAATGACCAATATTGTATTAGATGGTAAAAATTTATTATAATTTTAATTTAAAACCAATTCAAAAGATAATATAATCATATAAATAAATTAGATTAAAAAGTGGGTTTGAATTAAAATACAACATTTTTCACTATTCATAAAAAATTGAGCTTTTTCAGAAAAATACCAAAAATTTACACAAAATAAATTTTTATGTCTCAATTCTAAAAAAGAATTTTATTTTGTCAAATATAATACATAAAATTTTCAAAAATTGGATTTAAAAGAGGTTCGCCATCAAAAGGCAATTAATCGACCTTTTAAAAAATATTAGAATGTTTACGCTTAAAATTGGATTCATTTGCATTTTTTAATCCTCTAACATTTATTGTAAAAAGTAAAAATATTTGACAAACATATATAATCATTTTGTAGTTAGTTATGTTAATTCCCTCCATTACAATGGCTAGGCGTTAAATACTATTTAAAATAATATTATTTTATTATTAGAGTGCAACGTAAGATTCCCAAGAAACTTGTTGTTGCGTGTTGGGTACGCCATCGATCATAGCATCCCCTTTAAAGTAATATCAACATTTTATTCACAAATATGTATAAATAAAAAAATGTCATATTCTTTATTTACCTGGGGTGTTACATCATTCCCCCCTTTTGGGAATTGCGTCCTCACAATTCTAAAATTGAGCTTGGAAACATCCTTGAAAGTCCCACATCGGAACAAGAGTCGGTAAAACAATCACTTTAAAATAAAGAAAGATAATCACAGAGGTCACCCGAGTTAACCCATAATAGGATTCCGTGTAGGAAAACATGGACATGGAAGAAAAAGAAAAGGGTCATGTTCTTGAGGGAGAGTGATAGTAAACTTGTCTAGGAGAAAGTTAACCATAATAAAATCACAAACTTTTGGTGGGTAAAACGGTATTCGATTCCCCAGTAGGAAAAGTTAATAGACAACATTTTTGTTTTCAGTTACTTTTTATTGAGGAATTTATTCATAAGGAAACATAATCACTTTTCATGTTGACTTTAAACTTTTACTATATTCCTTAATCAAACTCAATTTTTTTTCTAAAAGACGAGTATTTAGGAAGACTTGTTCGCATTAAGAGTACTATAATCAACTTCTAGAGAATCACCTAATCCACCAAAGAGAACTATATACCTCCCAGGTCTTTAGGCTTTAACCAAAACCAAAACCAAAAAGGTTAGTACAAGGTCAGATAATCCAAAAAAGGATAACCCATTATAAAAAAAGAAAATCTTCTCTTAATCTCCAAAATTTGTCCAACAAAACCCAAAGTTCAAAGAGGACCATTTGATAAAAAAATTGTCCATAGAATTCTTCAAAGTAAACCAAACTGAGATTGAAAACCAAATATTTAAAGGATTTAGTCACATAGTCTTCCAAGGTTCAAATTAACTTTTATCTCCAAATAACATCAGTTGCTCTTAAATTCTCATATTGAAAAGTAATTAACCAAATCAAATATTCTCGATGATAGGTTAATCATTTCCATAGATAACCCAAAATAAACTTACTCTTGATTCCTAAAATCATCTTAACTAAAAATAATTAGTCAAACTGACCGGGGACTTCACGTAGTCCAGTGGGAGGCGATAAATACCAGTCGCACTTTGGTTGTGGGTTTGATTCACGCAGCTTTCTCCAATGCGACAGGTTGTCACACGGTCTGCGTGTTGTCCTTTTTCCAAAACTATATAATTCTTAAAATATTCCCCAATAATGAGATAAAATCCTCAAAAATAATCATAAAATATTTTAACCTCAATTTTATCTCATGCCTTTCATTTTCCATCATAACATATAATAACCCATAATTACATCAAAAGTAAGGATCATATAAACTCTAATGGTAACCATTATAATTATTACCTGAACTTCCACATCGATTGGTCATCTCGTACAAGATGAATTACAGAACATACCAAGGTTCAAGTTGATGATCATGACTCCTTGATAGTTGGTTTAGAACAACCACGAGTTTCCTCGTTGAATACCCCATTTCATCAAGTCTCTTAATCAAAGAACCACCACAGTTTCCTTTAAACCTATTGTCATATTGGTGCATGCTAGATCCATCCATTCACTAAAAACAGAAATGTCAGTTTGAGTATATCAACAAAACCATCATGTACTAATGAGGAAGATATACTTACTCATTCACTTTATCTAAAAACTATGACTCTTTCTGAAATCCTAACCATTATGGTAATGTCACTTATGCTTAAAGAATACCCTAACCTCTAATGTTATCTAAACTGACCTTTGATACCAACTATAAGGCCCCAGCCTTAAACCATACTTAAAATTTAATTAAATTAATAATTCACATTGAGGATCTTTTCAGGTTTAGAGTTTTAGAGAATTAGGACATAACTATTACTTCTCAAAAGTTTACAAAGTAGAAACTTCTACTAAGTTTCTGTAAAATAAAAACTCTTAAAATGAAACATGTCTAGTTCCATGTTTTTGGTAGCATGACTTTCCCTTGATCCCATCCTTGACCCTATTCCATGTTAAGTCCTATGAAAAACATTTCCAAAAAACTTGGGATGAGCATAAAAAGCTCAGTAAGGGATACACAAAGAATGAAAACTGTTAGTTTTTCAAAACAACAAGTAAACCATGTATACTTTATCAAAGTAATACTTTTCACCTTTTCGAAGTAGTAAAAACTCTTCACTGAATAAAAGATCATTACTTACCCTTCTATAACCAAAAGATTACCATAAAACCCATATAAAGATCACATAACATATAAAGGAAACTTGGGACATAAACATACTTAAGTGGAATAACCATAAGGTCGACTTCCACACATATCACTTAATGGAATAGCCATTCATCCAAATTCCATACATACTTAATGGAATAGCCATACGGACGACTTCCATACCCAATGCATTGGAGGTTATAATGTAACCACCAGTCCTAGTATTCACGGCACCACCCGTCAGATGAGTTATCACATAACCACCCGTAAAATGTCCAAGTACCATTATAAAATTATAACACATAAAACCAACATAAAGGAAAGATAACATTTCCACATTTCAATCAAAATATATCATTTAAATATATTGACATAATAGAATCCTTTATCAAAACCATTTTCAATAGAAAAATACAAAAATGAGTATATGGTATTTATTCTATTTTAAAAACATTACGGCTTTTTGAGGAAGCCAAAGATCAAATAATACTCTTGGTGGCGGAAAAGGTTGTTGTCACCGCGTACGTAAAAAGAAACATTCCTTTTTGTCGTTTAGTAAAATGATTTGTAGAAAAAAGATTAATTTTGAATAAACGTAAAAGTCATAGGGGTTTATACACCGTATAAAATAAGGTTGTCTATAAAACAAAATATGCCTCAATGAATGGAGATTGAGACGAAGACCCTTACAAAGATGGTATTCTTGGTTTATGGATAAATCAATTGCATAATTATGTGTGACAAACGAATAAACTAAATATAAGTGGATA
The DNA here is from genome assembly GCA_963277665.1 of Viscum album. Taxonomy (NCBI): domain Eukaryota; kingdom Viridiplantae; phylum Streptophyta; class Magnoliopsida; order Santalales; family Viscaceae; genus Viscum; species Viscum album. The sequence goes on from OY728158.1 coordinate 442,825,201, forward strand.
TTAAGTGTAAAACAATCAGAGGTTATTCAAACAAATTCATAGAATGATATATTCAAGGAGTACAAGTTTATCCCAAAGAATCAAATTTGGGTTAAAAAGTTCCCTTGCAAAAAATGGACAGCCTGACGGCGTCACTTCAAAATTCAGAAAAGAGTTGATGAGAAATAAAAAGGCTATCTCATCACATGGAAATAAAATTTAGATCAATAGGGATATATAAGAACATATCCCAACATAATATTATGTGAATTAAAATACATAACAAAAGAAGTCTTTTACAAAAAGAGGAGGGTGAAATGTTCCTTTACCAACATGGGTATCTTTCGAGACATGCACCCTGTGAAAGAAGGACAATACAACATTGATGTAAATACTCATAAATGAAAGTATATTACATAATGAGAAAAATAACAGGTAATACATACACCACTCAAAGGAAATTGTGGCATATGTAGCATAAATCTCACGGGAATAAAAGTGAGATGAAAAATCCCTTAGGAAAACATAGCAGCCTAACGACACCACATAAACATACAAAAATGGATTGATGAGATCAAATAGGGTCTCTCATAATATTAAAATAAAGTTTACAGAAAGTGGAATATAAAATATCATCCCCCAACATAACAAAGAGGAGTTTAAAATAAGTGACATAAAGGAGAGTACTTTAAAAGAAAGTGAGGGGTTTGATCTCTCACGAAAATTCGGCAGCCTAACTACGCCACTCAGAACTTCCAAAATGGATTAATGAGAGAGAATAGGCTCTCTCATCATATGAACATAAATATTACAGTAAGAGTAATATAAAAGAACATCCCAATAACAAGAATGATGAGCTTTATAAGGAATTACATAAACGAGTGTACTTAAAAAGAAAGAGAGGAGTAATATCCCTTACCTCGGGTCCGACTTGACTCGATCGTTCATTAACATCCTGAATAATAAACATGAGTTAATTTCTATTTTCTTAAGAACCTATTTAAATTTCATTATTCCTTTTATATCACTTATTTCCATGTTATAAACATTATGTAATCATTTAAGTTAATAATGTTTGTTTTGTCGATATTTGGTTCTTAAGTCGAAAGTGGACTTCTTGCAATTACATGTTGTTCGTGTGGTCAAAGGTTATTTATATCCATAATTACATTCTTGATTTGGATATCATATATATCATATATATCTAGAATATACATGTATTTATAATATCACATAATCATTTAGAGGTAAGAAATGAAATGCACCGTTCATGGAGACGGTAAGCCGTACGTACGCATGAACTCTACTTTCATTTCTTTGTCATATTAATGTAATTAAAACTAAATGAGAGGTATGTATATTTTAATTCCAGAAATATATTCATCATTTATATGTGTCATTCATCATATATATCCATTATATACATGTACTTATAATTGTACATTACATTTGAGGATAAGAAATGAAATGCACCATTCATGGAGACGGTAAGCCGTACGTACGCATGAACGCTAATTTCATTTCTATCTCATACTTTAATGGAAAGAAATAATAATGATATATAGGTATATTATAATTCCAGTATAACATCATATATAATAACTTTAAATCCATTCTTTATACATCCCACATATGTCATTAACGAATCAAATCACTTTGAGGGGGCGGTTGTCCGCATTTCCTAAAATGAAATTATCTTGTTTACCCATAATGGAATCGATAAAGGTATGTTAAAATTGAATAATACAGAAGCTTAAGGAAAACATAAACATATTATATATCATATATAAATATAGTTACATCTTAATGGCCACCATTGAAGGTGTTATATGAGTGTTGAACAATCATCGTTTTGTGAGGCAGAAATTCGCCATCCACGGAAACAGTATGTTATTTAACAATTAGATGTAGGTGTGTGTAAGTGTAGTTCAAATCCGTCTTATAAAAACATCCTAGTATATTGAAGATACCGGAGTTGTTACAAAAGAAATGAATAAAAAGAGTTTAGGGGGTTGGAGAGGCAAAATAAAACAAAAGGACTCAATTGAAGTCATTACCTTAAAATCGGGTAACTCCCTTTGGTTTGATCTCAAAGGCTTCCTTGGGAAGACTTCTGCCCAAAGTGAGGCTTCAATGATTATGATAGGGAAGTTGAGAGACAAAATGGGCAGGGGTTGGCCGAGCCAAAGTCTTTTGGAGTGTGGGTAAGGAGGTATAGGTGGGGGCCTTTTATAAGAGGAGAGGAGGCACACTCTTGTAAAGTTGCAAAATGATACGTTATTTTCAAAAGAGTTTCGGATTTTAAATGTCCCACATTGATGTATTTATAGGATAAGGTGATAGAGGTTAGAGATCCACTCATCCAATAGGTTTTGGATATGTGTAGTTCTTAGATAATACATTATCATTCTATTTTATTTAAATCATTAAATAATGATGTCATCGTTGCATCATCATGATGTCATAAATAATTAAATTTATTTAATGTCTAAAAATTATAAAAAAAATAATATGGTGTAGGAAAGATTTTTATATTTCCAATGACTCTTTGTAGTGAGAAATCTGAATTTTATAACCCCATGTAAAAATTGTTTTAGTAAAACATCTCATGTTTGTGTCATTTTTACTTTAACATTAAATAAAAAGATATTTATGTCATTTTCCAACCAAAGTGGCTCCATGGGGTCCCCAAGTTGACCCATTGATTGTCTTGGTCAGCCATGACATATCCAATGAGTGTAGGACATGTGTCTAGGTCATTTAATTTTATTAAAACATTATTCTTACCTTAAACTACAGTAATTACCTCTAATCGCGATTAAAAACTTAAGAAGTTACTATTCACCAAAAAATTATTTTAATCCCATTGAACCACATTTTACTTCTTAATGATAACCATGTTTGTAAGATTTTTGAAATTCAACACAAAATGATGTCAAAATTTCATTTAAATGGAAAATCAGTTATTATAGGTACCACTTAGTGGTTTCACTATTCATCAAAAATTTAAGTTTTTCAAAAAAATACCAAAACATCAACCTAAGCTATATTTGATATTCCGATTTAAAAAATGATTTCTATTTTAAAAAATTCAAAACATATCAGTTGTATTAATTAATTAAATAATTAATTCCAGTTGTCAGAGCAAATAGCGTGTTTTTATGAAACAATAAGTATCAAAAGATTGACACTAGTTTAAGTTCATTTTCAAAGTGAAATTAATTCCAACGACCACTATTGTATTAAATGGTAAAAATATATTATAATTTCACTTTAAAACCAATTAAAATGATAATCTAATCATATAAATATATCAGATTAAAAAGAGGTTTTGAATTAAAATACAACATTTTTCACTATTCATTAAAAATTGAACTTTTTCAGAAAAATACCAAATATTTACACAAAGTAAATTTTGATGTCTCTATTCTAAAAAAGAATTTTATTTTTTCAAATATAATACATAAAATTTTCAAAAAGTGGATTTAAAAGAGGTTCTCCATCAAAAGGCGGTTAATCGACCTTTTAAAGAATATTAGAATGTTTACGCTTAAAATTGGATTCATTTGCATTTTTTAATCCACTAACATTTATTGTAAAAAGTAAAAATATTTGACAAACATATATAATCATTTTTTAGTTATTTATGTTAATTCCATCCATTACAACGTCTAGGCGTTAACTACTATTTAAAATAATATTATTTTATTATTAGAGTGCAACATAAGATTCCCATGAAACACGTTGTTGCGTGTTGGGTATGCCATCGAGCATAGAATCCCCTTTAAAGTAATATCAATATTTTATTCACAAATATGGATAAATATAAAAATTTCATATTCTTTATTTACCTGGGGTGTTACATACCTTGTGGTTGGTATTGTTGTAATGAAAAATCTGAAAAACATTTATTGTAGAGAAACTGTGGATTTGGATTGGAATACTCTAATAGGGAATGGATGTTACTCTAATGATGTAAATTAATGTAATTTTGAATAATTATTTTGGTTAATTAATTGATAATGAATTAATTATCATATATTTAATTTTCTAATTTAAAATATTTCAATTAATGTAGCTTTAAAAAAGGCATGTGTATTAATGGGATATCTTGTCCCCAGTAATGGAAGTAAGGTTTCTGAGGGACTATAGTTATAGTTGTTCTTAGAACTAGTTTATTACTATATTATTGTTTTAATATATATTATATCACATATAAATGTAATTTTATATGCTACCCCACCAATATTGGATATAGAATATTAAGCCCAGTGGACCCATTTTAGGTGTTTTCCCAACATCTCTTGTTGGAGGATAGATGGATGACTACACCCTTTGGCCCCGATCTCTTCTCTTGGTAGTAATATATTTTTTTATTCATGGTAGTTAGTTTTTTCATATATTTGTGTAGATATTTTTGATGGATTTTTGTTATTTCTCACATATGTATCCTTAAAAATAGTATCCAAAGGATTCATACAGGTATGATGTGTATAGGCTTTGATAGATAGGGTTCCTTACTCGGTGTATGGTCTATAATGGATTGATGAATAATACCTAATGTATAATACACATTAGATGTGTTTTTAGTGAATCTAAGAAACTACCATGTTACTATAAAGAGATGTGATATGGTATGATGTGATCAAGTGATGCAAAAGGTTCATGTGGTGATACTTAGCCAAGTGTATGTGGGGTGGGTAATTTTGGAGCGAAATAGATCATGACATGGGACATTGGGGTAGAGTAGTAAACTAGTGGGGAATCATTATAATAAAATATTTGATGTTTCATTATTATATTATATTTTCTATTTTATGTGATACATGGTCAGAGTAAGCCATGGTGAGGATGGAAACATAGTATACCAGTTTAGCTGATGAATTAGTTTCACTATTGATTAGTGTGATTTAAAATGATTTCTTTATCATTTTAACAAGAGGCTCTAGGTGGTCCTGAAAAGTATATTTTAATACTCACCCTATGTATATAATAATTATTTTTAGGTCAACCAAAGTATGTTGGATATCATATAGGATATTAGTAGATCATTGTTTTTGAGGAGCTATTTGGACTTTGTGGTCACTATCATCTTAACCTGTTTAGTAGTTGTAGATTTTAGTTAATTTTTTATAGTATTGTCTGACTTTTCATGTTTTAATGTGGGATTTATTCATGTATATGTTTGACCATGTGTTTAATGGTGAATCCATATTATCACTATCTTATATATGATTTCTTAGAGGGTAATTAATTTTATTTATTGATTATTATACCCTTACTGATAGTATCCAGCATGTGTCCAAGTAGAGGAATGAAATTAGTAGTCACTATCTCCATTATATATTTTTTGAACCTAGGAGAAGAACTATTTGGGGGGGTCATGGAAAAATGGTTCATCATTATCGACTCAAAAGCATTTTGTATTATATAGTTCTGATTATTTATTCCATGAGCCATGAATTATGAATATTTTTCGATATAAATCTCTTCTATCACTCACATTGATTATGTTCACATACCATTATTCTTTTTTAATACTCTCTTATGATATTATATTGTTAAGACCGATGTTAAAACTTATAATTAATTTTATATTACCCCAATAATGTTTCCATTTCCCCACATTTTGAATAGGGTTATAATAACTCAATAAAATTCAATTTCATGCTCGATTATGATATTATACTATTAACACCTATGTTTAAGAAAATAATAAATTTAATATTTTACACTTTTAAGAAATTAAATCAATATGCCATTTTAAATAATAATTTTTAAAATTAATATCTAAAATCCATTAAATAGTTATGTTGTTATTAATAACATGAATCTAATAATTATTCCCGAAACAATAATATTTTATTTAAATATATTTTATTGTTATATATTCTTATTTAAAAGTCAAATTTATCTTTTTATATTATTATACTTATTTAAAAATATATCATATATATAAAATAAATGAGAAGTAGTTCATATATATATTATTAATTTTTTTAAAATTATGATAATATCAATTGATGTTAAAAATAGATATATAAAAAACTATTTTTAAATAAATAGAATATTTTTAATTAAAAACATAAATTAATCTCTATATATAATTTATTTTGATGAACCTTTTTTAATAATATATTCAATAAAATAAATTAAAAATCATATAATTGGTTTTACTAGGTAAGCAATGATATTTAATGCTTTAAAAATAATTTCATTTCAAAAAATTATATTTTTGAGTAATGATATTAGAAATAATTTTTACAAACCATAAATTTTTTAGCTGGTAATATGAAATTAGTATTTTTAGTCAAATAATTTAAAAAAATATTTAATATATATTCCATTTTTATTCATAAATATTATTTTACCAATGTAAAGGTCAGTTACTATAGTAATGTCTTAAATAAATGAAAATATTTTACAAAAGGACACAATCATAAAATATAAAAAATATCATGTTACTAGTTTATGGGGGTATGCTTGAAATCCACAGTTTTTATCTTCTCAAGACATCAATTTTAGTTCCCCATTCATTTTATAAGGACCTCTCGCATTTTAACATATGTGTACTTATTGTAATTCCACTCACTCAATTAATATTTTAAATATATTTCTATGATAATTATAAATATATAAACACATTATGGAAGAATCTAGATATCAATAATATAAGTATAAAATTATATTTATTTTATCAATTTCTTTCTAATTTTAAATCGTAGTATAATTATCCAAAATATATATTCATAAAAAAAATTGACTATGAAACAATACAAATTTATCTTTAAAAATATTTAAAAGGAATCATTATAATATTTTCTAAACAAATCACCATTGAACCACTTTTCAGGGAATATGAATTTTAAAAAAATTATATCATTATTGATTATTTCCAAAAAAATACCATTTATTTGTTAATATTTTTTTAATTCTTTCAAGGAATATTTTTTCTTATTTATTGTAGGAATTTTTAATTTATTGTGGGTACCAAAATAAAATGATAGTTTTTATGGTTTTATATTGTAAAAAGTTAATTCTTTTATACATTTTTTTCATCACTCTCAACATCATTTAAGGATTCCCATACGTCACAAGGTATAAGATTAAATACTACTATTTACCTTATTTCATTGAATTTCATCTGATTATATTTTAGAGGAATTGTCATTAAACCATTTATTTTCCATTGGTTAATTAATATATGATACAATGATGATTGTTTATGATACTTATGATTAAATTGAAATAACATATGTGTTTTTTATTATAGGGTCATTATAAATTATATATAATAATGTGTTGGTCTTATATAACCCTCCAATGTGTTGGGTAATTATTTTTTCCTTAGAGAAGTAATGTTGGAATTAATATGGATGGTTATACTAATTTGTGGTCTCTGGTATGGTTGATCGTAAGGATAATATGAATATAATTTCCAAAGATACCTTAATGGTTTTTATACACATTAAATTAGTATTAATGGTTTTCTTGATAATTATTTGATATCACATTGAACCACATTGTTGAATCATTTGAATTGTGTCGTATATTATTCTAAATATTTATTACATGGAATATGAATTATTAATCGGGTTCTATTGGGGATGAATAACTTATGTTATTAAATTTTATTATATTCTTATACCCTTAAACTCATTTTATGATCACTTATAATCATTAATTATTAATTTCTATGTTTAACATTATTGAGTATTTGAGTTTACACATCTTATGATTACAGTTTCTTAGGTAAAAAAGAAGAGTATTATACATGATTTTTAAAAAATTATATCCTATTTGGAGAAATATTTTTGAGATTATGAATTATTGTTATGATATAATAAGTTTATTGTATACTGAAACAAATTCTAACAAATGAGATCTACATGGGTATTTTAATGTAGCGTTTTCCATGATTCTATAAATCTCAAAAAATTGTCTTTTATATTTATGTGACTCAATATTTATTTCTGATTTAATAATTATAGATTATCAAAATTCTGTCACATATCATGGTAAAAAATTCAATTATAAATAATTCCATTGTCACTACATACTAGAGTGATAATATTGGATGTTATACTTGTTAATGTTAAAATATTATAAAACATGTTAGGAACACTTTGAAATAAATGATTATTTTATATTATTTATTTTAAAAGATGTGTGATTTTATTTAGTTTTGTTGAATTATTTAAACAATAAAAAATTTCCTATATTCTAAATAAATAATTTAAATATGGGATTAAAATACATGTATTGTAATTCCCAAACATGTGTGGAGGAGTTGAACAAGTTAAAGGTGGAGTTAACAACAATTAATTCCTAAAAGTTAATAATTTAAATTTTATTATTTATAAATCCTTGAAAAATAAAATAAAAGAGAATTTGATACCAAAATTAAAAAGTGAGAAATTAATTCTGTTATAAAAGGGATTTTTATATAAAAAATCAATCTAGTTGAAAAAATAATGTGTTCACTAAATAGAATTTATTCATACAATAAAAGTAAGGAATTTGAGTAATTAAATAAATGGAAAATAGTTCCAGATGAATGAAAAATAAGTTTATTGAGTTTCCATTCTGGTTAACAATAATTATCATTCATTTATCCATGAAATTACCTCCCCCATAGTTCAAAAATATATATAATTATCAAAAATAATAGTAAAATAACTATCTATAATCATTTATAAGAAATTAATCCAAACAATTCCATATTGAAAAATATAAAAATGTCAATAAAACCTTGGAAAAAACTCTAGAAACCATTATCATAAAAATTGATAATAATATATTAATAAGTTTAGACAAGAATATAGAAAAATAAAATTAAAAAAACCCCAAAATGTGTCATTTTTCAACCAAATCTTGTAATGTTTTGACAAATATCATAGAAATAGTAGATATTACTAGTATCTACCTAAAAGAGAAGAAACTAATGAATTCAAATAGAATTCAAAATGATTTTCGTGAAATCCTAAAATAGAGAAACCATTACAATATGATATTATTAAGAAAATGAAGAGGACAATAGAGTACAAGGGATTTAGAAGCTTATATAGACATTGACATGGAGAAACCCATTGAAATTTTTAAAAAAAGTTAATGAGGTGATACCGAAAACAAATGAAAAGTATAATGAGAGAGTATATAGAGGGTTTTTGAAAAATAGAGTTGTATAGGGGAGATGAGGTTCCTGATTCATTGGGAGGAATGAAAATTATGAATTTTCTATTAAAACAATTTTATGAAAAAACTACACAGTTGGTTATTGATATTTGTGTATCCCCCATAAATCATTTGGAATTGTTACATCAGCTAAATATCCACTGGTTTTACACTAGACTTCTTTAAGAACTCCATCAGAGTTCTAATGGTAGTTGAATTCTTACTATTACCCCCTACCATCCATTGTCCCCCAACATTCCATTTCTCAACACTTCCCACAACAAATTTAATATAAAAATTATAATTAATGAATTATAAAAACACCAAACTTGACATCAAAATTGTCCATAAAACAAAAACACATATCTACCTATAATTAAATGACTAGTTTTCCCAAAACCCATAATTTTTATGTCCAAAATCATCAAAATGTCTACTAAAAACCTATTTTATATTATAATATATAAGTATATAAAAGTATGATTTCGTTCTTTTGATGCCTTAAGATCCACATATATTCATTTTCCGGAGGATATATTGATACTTATAACTTGGAATAACCATTGATTATTGTTTTTCTCAAGGTCCATTAATAGGTTTTATTTAATTTTAATGTGTCAAATAATAGATGATAGTTTATGAAAATACTTATTTTACAGTAAAGGATTTAAGAAATTCAAGTTATAAATTTTATTTGATTTTAATTGATTGAGATGAGTATTATTCACTATGGAACCCCCACCTGAGTCTGGTTTATATAGGTATAACCCCACATCTTTGTTGGATGACTATATATCTTAAAATTTAAACCCCCTGACTATAATAATTCTGATATATAGTAATTATTTGGTTACATTGATCAGATTTTATGATGATTTTCAATTTTATTTCTTGTGTAGATGTAGTAGATTTAGAAAAAATATGTTAATGAATTTATATTAAAATAGATTGTTTCTTAGGGGATATATTATATTTCATCAGTGTGCATAATTCAAATTTTTTAGACTCTATATTTTGGAATATTATTTTTGAGAGATATAGATTTATATAGTGAATTCAGACATTTTGTTTTTTTGGGTAATATATTTCATGTTTTAGTAATTAAAATTAATATAAAATATCATAATATAATAACATTGAATGTATTTACATTTATGGGAATGAATATTAACATTTATAATTTTTCTAAAAATTATTTATATAATTTTTTAGATATATATGACTATATTTGGAAAGTAAATATGAAATATTATTTCACATGTTGTGATGTACACAAAAACATATTTTCAGAATCTATCTATAAAAAACTAATTTATACACACTATTATATTTAAATTTATATTTTGATATTTTATTTATATTATCCAACCATAGTCAGTTAATTTATCATTAAGTTGTTTCATGTAATAAATTTTAATTTTTATTTGTTATCTATTACATTAGATTAAATGTATTTAAGGAATATAGATTTCCATTTATCATATTAGTAAATCAATGAATGTTTATACCCTCTATTAATAATAGACTTTATTTTAATGTAATTTATCATATCCTATCATATTAAATCTAATATTAGGGTGGAACACTCATTATTATCTCTAGTGAAGGGTGCAGTCTTGACACAAAATGGTTCGTGTAATTTTTAATGTCATAGAATATTAATAAAATATCATTTTAATTTTGGTTATGGAATTCTCATTTCATGATTTACTACTATTAAATATGTTTTATAATATTTGTTTCATTAATAATATTGACTATTTTAGTATGGCACTCTGTTTATAAAACTAATTTCAAATATAAATCGTTCAATATTTACATGGAACATGAGGATCACTCATTGTTTACTTATATAATTGGTACTTTGGTATAAAAATAACTGTAATATTGGATTATAATCCAAGATGTTTTTATCTTATCAATGTTATTATTTTTATTGATGTAAGTCCTTGACTTTTGAGGTATTATACAAGAATTCGAAAGTATAAATATAATATTAATTCAATAAATAAATACCATTATTTTTGGATTATCATCCTTCATGATTAATTTCAATATTGAATCATTATTTATTCAGAGATATCACAAATTTATGATACCTATCATTGATTGGAATTCCATTAAATAAACCCCCAATTCCATTACATAAGTGTTAACTATGTCGTTTTATCACTTGTTATGAAAGGTTTATATTATAGGTTAACATATGAATTTATATTTAATTTTTTATTATGTTATTGAAATATTATGATATTAATATTATTAGAAATATACCACTTCCAATATAATTTATAATTATACATATATTCATAAATATGTTTTAATAACATTAGGGCTGCGAAACCCATTATGATATAGTGATTTTGTTGGAATTCATATGATAATAAGTCTTGTGGAAACACATGATCACTTTAACATTAAATAATTAAATCACATTTTTATTATTTTGTGAATAAATATAAAAACCCGTCAATAAGTGAATAACATAATGAACCTTCCATGAACCTTTCAATTCTATTTAATTATGAAATTAAAAACATCAAATATATTTTGTGGGAATACAAAATTTTAAATTCTCAAGAACATTGACAAGAAAACATTAGATGAAAATTTATAAACATTAATGAAAATACACACCCTGTTTAAATGGTAACATATAAAAGGAAGGAGAAAAAATATGTTTGGGTCACGCATCCAAGTATTAGATATACATATCCTAGTGTTGAGACCCATCATAAAATCATATGCAAACCAAACGACCATCCTATTATTATAACAGTCAATTGAGAGTCTTTTAAGGAAAGAATGTCTGTTTGGATTCACGCACTATAATATTATCATTCAAAATTGGAATCTAAGGATATCAAAAAATATAAATATTTATTTATCTACAAAATAACATCTAAAAAACATTCCTTTCACCCTATAGTGTACTCTAAATAATTTTAGAAGTAGATATTACTAACAAACACAATCAGCCATGATAAAAATGTTATGATGAAAATGGAAACCATATAGAATTGAGAATAAAACCTAAAATAGGAAAATTAAAAAAAAACCTCTTTGACTAAGGAATCATTTATACAGTCTCCATAGAGTCTCAAAAAAAAATCCAAGAACCATCTTAAATCCCAACGATCTAGATATCTCTGCTCTATTCAGACACATATGGGAACCCAAAATATCAGATATGGTCATTATAATACCAACGGCCCATGGGAGGGGTTGTGGTGAAAGTAATCACAGACAAAGGGAACACCTATTGACAACACTCTCTAATAAAACATAAATCATTAGTTCTAATAATCTATAATAAAGGGAGTAAAAAAATAAACATTCAAAACATTTTAACACCTTTATTAGTTTGGATAAGAGTATAAAGTCATCAAATATTAGAAAAAAACGTTGTAAATATGCATGAATGGATTCACATTTTCGTAAATTTACATTTAATATTTCTTATCTCTATACAGGGTAAATTTCATAATGAAGGTCTAATAGAACTAAGTGATGTCAAACATCTGATTGATCAAAATTAATTCAAACAAATATATCTCCTACTATAATATATAACAGATACATTTGATTATATCCATTAATATAACAATGGGGAAACCATTCCAATTATACGTGGGAGGGGATTATAATATAAACAAATAATTTCTAAACCCTTATTACAACCACTAATGGAACATCTATAGATAGAATATCACTAAAACTCTAAGAAAATTCAATATTATACAAATAAATCATTTTCCAACATGAAAAATAAGAATCCTAATGACTTTATTTTCAACCATTAAAAAAATTAATTTCTTTTAATCACTATTAAAACATTTGGTACAAGTGATAACATAACCACACTAACAAAATCATTGTTGTAGGGAAACAATATCACATCGATAACAATCATTTCTAAAAGAACAGGAGTAATATTGTCACGAAATGAATTTTAATATTCAATGTTAAGATGTTTATATTATCATTATCCTTATCACTACTAAGAATTGTACACACCAACAAATGAATATAATTTGTGACCATTGATTTTTGTTAAGACAAATTAACTCATATAAGAGAATATAAAATCCATCAACTAAAGTGCATTAGAAAAATAAAACCCCAATAACATTTCAAAGTTGATGGACTCTTAGAATGGTTTTTATAATAATGAACTTCAACAAATATTGAATAAACACACTGATAGAAAACACTTGATGAAAAAAACATCATGAATAATAAATAACTGTATAAATAATTTAATACCTATATAAAAAAATCATAATACTGAACCCTGTATGGATTTCCAAGAAATTTCCTCCCCATTGATCACATTTCTCAAGATATAATTCCAATACAACATCATTCCTTAAAATATATATCAACCACTTTTTTATAATACCATGATTATTGTATTACTTATATATCCTTATTATTAGTGATTATTTTCATTATTATTCTATCTTATATTATTTTATTCCATACTATGAAATGTTTGACTCTATATAAGGCTCATCCATTCATGAAACTCATAACATAATTTATAATACCACTCTTTATTGTTTATGTAAATAATTTATGAACATAGAGTATTATTAAGGTTTTAATTTATATTGATCACAAAATAATTTGTTTAACATATAAATGAAACATTGTATTTTAGATGTTGGATTATTTAATCAAATACAATGTTATTAATTTACATAAACAATAGACCACAAATTTTGGGATTTTAATAATAAAAATGATATTTATTGAAAAAACTAAACGCAATAGGCCACCCAATTTCCCTAGATATAGGGTTTTCCCACACCCTTGGAACCATCCACATTCCCAAAAGGGCCATTAGAAAAATGAATATCCTCATAAGCATACATAGGTTCCTTATAGTGTCCATTTTTCTCCCTCAGATTCACCATTGAAAACATCCTAAAATTTCACTGATAAGGATATCTAATCTATATAGAAACAAAATACTTTCAAATTTATTATTACATGATTTTTAAAATATTCATTCAATAAACACAACTGAAAGATTTAGAGTTTTAATGTCTTTAGGATACTACATTAGTATCACATAAAAAAGAAACAAAAATCAAAATGTATTTTGTTTGTTTTCCAAAATTTGATAATAAATACCTTTGAGATCTTTGTATATAAAATGATAACATTAGGAATAAATAAATGGAATGGGTGAATAATAAAAACTAGTAATGGAAGAACCATGATAATGGCGAATAAATAGTGATTCAATTGAAAAAACCTGATATTATAAATGAGAAGAATAATTACCTGGGAGTATAAATTTTAAAAACATTACATCAAAGATCATTTCATGATGGGAACGTGGAAGAAAAAACATTACATAAGAATATGTCAATGAAATTATCCTAGATAACATCACATGGTGGATATATTCTCTTCATGGATTAGGTTTACACCCATATCCTATATATAATGTCTCACGAGAAAAAAACATTAACCTATTTATTAGAGACTTAAATTCTGTGATCTATCATAATATTTTCATGCTAATGTATTCTAAATACACGAACTTGTTCACAATTTATAAATATAATAAATACCCATTGAAAAAAATGGGTCACATAATATTTCATGATATCCCAATCAAAGTAGATTTCATAAAAATTCCATAAAGAGGAAGTAATTAATAATTATATACAATCATGTAATAGTATAAATAAATAGCTCCCTCAAAATAGTGTACATTTGGGAATTAATACTTTATATGATAATTACATATTTGGATTAAGTTATAGGAATGTTCCCACTAATAGGGTTTGATTTTAAAGAATTAATTTTTGAAATGAATCTAAGGCATGTATTTCCCCATCCATGGAAGTTACAATAACATATCTATATATTTAGGAGATATATATACAAAATTTTTATGCATTATATCACATAAAATAGAGATAGGGATAGCAAGTTAGAGAGAGAATGGTCTTAATAAATATAAAAAGCGTGGTTTGGAGAGATCCCTTACAGAAGGTTCTAGAATCATGTTGAAGTTGCACATAGTGTCCAATATATTCATAGTGAATTAATGAACTAATTAATCCATTAAATTTCATATATTTAAATTAGATTTATTTAAATTTTATTATGTTTATTTATAACTATTATAATGGGATATAATGTTTAATTTAGCATTTCTGAAGGTGTTCATTTCATGGATCCACAAGAACTTCAATTGTATATAATTATGAAAGTTTTATTAAAATGTTAACTAAAAAATAGATGCCAAATTATATCATATTCATATAAATCAATAAATTTTAATGTTACCAAATTTCTTTTTTAAAAAATTGGGATAACTCATCTAGTAAAAATGTTGTTTTTTTAACGTTATGTTGTTAGTTAATTTAAGTGGTTTTATGTACCTTAATGAAAATGTTTCATTTATGTAATAGAATGTTTATATACTAATTATAGAAAATAAAATAAGTCACAATAAAATTATTATTTTATTATTTATCCATAATAATATTTTCATGACTAGCCTTGAAGGTTGGAAAGGAATATGAAAACTCATAATCCACTATGGTGTTAAAGAGACATAACATGAATAGTTGATATGTTTTTAAAATAAGAGAATAATAATAGATGAAAAATTATACATATTCCATTAGAACTATAAAATTATATTATATATAAGATTGTAGAGTCATTGTTCCCTATTTTATTATGAGGCTGAGTGGAAGGTAGAAGATGTAATGAATTTTAAAGAGGTTGTTTGAGAATATTACCTCTTGAATGTCGTCTCCTTGAAAAACAACATAATAAAAAATGAATTGGTAATTTGATGATAATAGTAGCACTAGGATATGCTGGAAAATATTGGCAGTGGAATTCGGATGAGTTATGGTAAGATACCAGGTTTATATGGTTTGAGTAAAGGACTTGTGATTGGTGGTATTTCTAGGGGGAAGAGATGGATGTTTATAAATATTATGTTCATTTGTTAATTATTTTGACTCAAGAATACCAATAGTGATTAATGTATTGACTATATATAGTAAATGGTGAATTTGGGTTTCAAATAATGGGTTCACATATAATACATGTCTCAAAGACTCAGGTATTTTTCTTATAATGTTAAATATCATATTTTTTTCATATGCCACTAGTCACTAAAAAACCAAGTACTTTAATGAAATACCAAATATTCACCATAAATTGTTTTTGTGTTATTTACAAAAATGGAATCCATTTTATTAAAATATATTTATAAATATGATAAATGAATTTTATAACTAAAATCATGATTTATTTGAAAAAAAAAATAAATTTAAAAATTATGATCAATTTTTGGACCAACTAAAAAATTACTTATGGTCTTATAAAATTATATTATCTTTATAATACAACATAATAATAATTTAAAAACCTATTTTATTAAAAATTAACTTGTTAAATTTATATATTTTTTAAAAAAATAGAAAAAATAAATATTCATTATAAAAATAAAAACAATTGATTTATCATTTTGAAAAAATTTATTTACATGTTTCATGTCATAAATATTCCCTTTATAATCTTTATAAGTTAGATATTTTTTACACTTATATTGGTGACGATACTATTCAAACATAATGGTTGTTATTTTTGAAATTTAGATAACCATTTCAACAATCAGTTCTATATTACATTGGTAATATTTCTATTTCAATGGTAAGACTTGAAATAATAATATTATATCCCCACTTCTTAAAAATACCTCATATTTTATTTATTTTTCATTAACAATAATTTTATCTAATGTTTATATATTTTTAACTTCAAAAATCACATTTCAATACTAATATTCTTCTTCTTTTCTATAGAGTTGTTTATGAGTGTGATTATTCTAGGGGATCGGGAAATTCCAAATATTCATATAATTATTGTATGTTTTTAAAAACATTTGTCCCATTTTAAAACATTACATTATTATAACCATATTTTTCTTTAAATTTTATGTTTAAATTAATATAAATAATCTATTTGTTTCCATCATATAGTGTATTTTATTTAAAATAAATTATTAAATGTGGAAAAATATTATCAATTTTAAAGTGAAATTCCATTAAAAAAATTATTGATTATTATTTTCTACGATAAAAATCATTTACAATAGAGTTTTAATTTGTAGGATACTCTAAAAAGAGGTGTATCATACTTACAAGGTTAGTAACATTTAACCATTTACACATTTAGCATTATACGATATTACTTTCACCCCTAGAGAAAAACCTTCTCAATGTAGAACATACATATCATCACAAGAAAAGCCATTACACTTCTATACATGTACGACCTTTGATACTAATGTAAAAAAATGAGCTCTGTAGATACCCTAATTTCTATACTGTTGCGTTTTCCCCTCTATAAGGACCACATACAAGCCTAGACTGGTCACTAAACATACTAAACCAATAGGTATGAGCTGATGTTCTGCATGATAGAATACACACCTTCTCATATGAAAGTGGATTATGAGAAGAAATTATTTCCTAAGTTAATGAATCTGACACATCACCCAAGATAACTCGGTAAAATACATAATGTGTATTGTCGATTACCATTGGATGTGGAAAAGAACCTAGGTATCAACTTATAAAACCTTGGGAATTATTTTAAAGAAAACGAAAATCACAACAAACCTTATTTATACAAAAAATAAGATATAAAAGAAAAGTACACTGTGAAGGTAAATTACACATCCATGAGACATATAATGAAACATCTTGACCAAGGTACCACACACCAGAGCCCCGAGCTAGTTCACTATGTGAGCTCGGGCTTTCATCACCATATGCTAGATGCTACCAAATATAAGCGAGTGTCTATTATTAATCATGGGGTGCCTATACCCTCTTTATTAATGTAGAAAAACTGTTGAAACAAATAAACATAACGAAATAATATGACCATACAATGAACAATACCAGAATCACATAATGACCAAATCATGAAATAAAATATCTAGAAATAAACAGTTGATAAGAAAAGTCAAAAATGCATCCAGTGTCAATATACCAAACCAAAATAAATAAACAAACTGTAAAATTCCAAGAAAAACCCAACACCATGTATAGTTACCTAATTCATGCTATATACCAACTCATTTATCTAACAAAGGAACTTTCCCTTATCACGTCCTGAATCCATGAAATCTATTTTGGTACTGGTTAGGTAACCCGAGTAAGGTGTGAGTATAACATAGTAATCCACCACCAATGGTGTCATAAATTTTATCCCACAAGTAACAATGTAAGTATTTGTATAAATAAAATATTAAAAATCATAAATAAAATGTTATCACATTTCAGTTATTCTATTGTTAAATCACAAATCCCTTAGTTTCTCAAGGAATCCTGAACCCTCGATAGATACATTGGCCAATACTGAAGTCTAAATTAAATCATAATACCACGTTTATCAATCATCCCCGCATTCAATCATATCATAGCCACTTGATACCGTTATCTAATGCGACTCATGGGTGTAGAACGTCATCTATAAAACCTCATGGGTATTGGGACCCTCCATCAATATCCTATAATTCATTTATCACAATAGGATTTGGGTGATTCCAAAACTATCTGAAACATGTTTATTAATCAATACATCACTATGGGAATTTGATATTTTCGGCCCTGTCCCACACAAATTTATCAATCAATACATTAATATGGGATTTTGATGTAGTACCCAGTGTTTCACATACACTTATTAATCAATTCATCACTAGGATATTTTGATTGCGTAGACCATTAACCACACACAAATTTCACATATATCCAAATATCCCAAATATAACATCAATCCAGTTTAATCACCAATAACACTTTAATAAAAAGTTCCTAAATATGAATGTCTACCCAACATCTCATAATTCTAATTTTCAATTTTTTTTATCTTCAACACATTTATAAACCAATCAAAAATTTCATTAATTTTTTATTCCATTAATTTATTCAATTCCACAATCACAAAAATTCATTAATTAATTCAGAAATTAAATAATTCAATTCAATAGTCTCAATATTCCAATAACAACTTCAATATTAAATTATTCCAATTCAAAATAATTGCATTATCACAAAAATTTCCCTAAATTAATTCAAAAAATAATTAATACAAATTGAAAATATAAAAATTATCTTCATTAATTCAAAAATTAATTATTCCAATTCAATTAATTAAATAGTCACAATAATTTCCCAAAATCAATTCAAAAATTAATAAATCCACATCAACAATCTAAATATTATCTTAATTAATTCAATAATTAATTATTCCAATTGAATAAATTTAGCTATAACAATTCCAAATAATTAGTTTTAAAATTACATATTCCCATTCCAACAATCTCAATATTCCCAATTTCAAAATTACATAATTAACTAATCAAATAAATTAATAAATTCAATTTAATATAATAGATTACTAATCATCCAATATAAGTACTAAAATTAAATAAACATAATTAATATCATGTCTTTTAGATTTCAATAATAGATCACCCACCTCGAATCATTAATAACTGATCACCCAATGAAAATTCCACAAATTGAAACTGATAAGTCAAAATCACAATGAAGAATAAGATATTGAATAATATCCTAGAAGAAAGTATTAAAATGATCATGATACATCAACCATAGATCTACAACTAAAAATAATGTACAAAAACATCCAATCAAATGATTTGGGAAGAACAAAAAAAGAGGGAGGAAACTAGACTGGACAGTAATCTCTTATTAGGGGAGGTGAATATCTTCGATCTTAGTTATGAATCATGATGAAAAGAGTTTGAGAGCCCTAAAAATCCATATAAGATACTCCAATATAAAGAAGAATATGTTAGGTCTATTTTTGGTCAAATTTGGGTGATATCTGGGGGGTTTGGGATTTTAAAATATTATTTTTTTTGTTAATTAAAACTTCATGAATGGTTTCATGGTTGTAGGTCCACATTTTTCAAAAATGTGAACCTCTTGTGGAGGGGGGGGGGGGTGCACGATTTCTTCTAAGAGGATGAATAGTATTAAATTATATGATCTATGCATTAGAATATCCTATGTTTTGGTTTACAAAATTTATTGGGATAGTCGCACAATTTGGGAAAACAGTGTGCCAACCATACACTGACACTCCTCTATACAATATTCAAAAATTTCTCACAAAACTCTTTTGGGTAATACACAAAAAATACTCAAATAAGAAAAAAATAATACCTAAATATAATCCTGAGACATCAATAGAAAAATACATGATCTTAAAAACACCCCACCTTGTAAAATATCATCCTCTAGTTCTACTCCCATGCATCTCTAAGATTTTGAGTCAAAAAGGTCTGTCCATTGATCTTATATATCATGATCTTCCTCCAATGATTCCAACTAAATATTTCCATGATTCCACAAAAAACTAAATATCATCCTTGTATTTCTCCATAACACTTTCTCACTGGGTTCCAACAAACGTATTGGATTCTCCTAAAAGGACGCTTCAACTTCATCATCAAAAAATATCTTAGGAGAAGGTTTAGGTTGAAACCACCGAATTTGTGACACATGAAAAACATCATGACTAGAATTGTAGCTCTGTGGAAGATCATTCAGTATGCCACTAACCTAATTCTCTCCAAAGCATCAAAAAGTCCCAAAAAATGGACACCAACATTCCCTATCTAAAAATACTATGGTGACCAAATCTAGTTGAAACATGAAATAATACAAGATCAATATCTATAAACTCTAGGGAGTCATTTCATTTTACCAGCAATGAACTTCTATCTTCTCTAAGTTTTACCCATAAATTAATGAATCAATTAATCCTACATTGACATCTCTTGCATAATACATGGTCTCAAAAACATTGACTCACCTACCTCCATCCAACATAGAGGTGATCTACAATGCCTATTATTGTGCCCCATATGGTGATATCTATATAGTTTCTTAATAACTATAATTATAGGAGAACTCCACCAAAGATAGGTTATTTTCCCAAGACCCACCAATGTATTAGACACCCACTCCCAACAATTCTTCAATAACAAGTATAATATGTTATGACTACCCTTTTTTCAGTGGGTTTGAAGGGGTACATAGTAAAAACTATGTTCGAAGAGCCCTTTGTAAGCCCTTATAGAAGAATAAAATAAAGCATAAGTCATAGACTAAGATAATACACACTTGCACCCCATGTAGAAGGATTATCTCCCATACATACCTATCTCCCAAAAACTCCAATAACAAAAAATCCCATATAGGAAAGAATGGGGCTATCTTTTTTATATGGTCCTCAATCACCCAAAGAGAGTAATTCTTATGACGTGTCATCAGGATACACACCACAATGTTCACAGTAACATTGACCCACATCTATTTCATAATGGGAAATGGATGTTGAAAAAAACATCACTTATTAATAAGTGAAGCATCGTGTGATGAAACCCGATATTTTCTTTTTCACGACTAGCCACCAAAACTATCACCATAGATCATGGTACATTTCAGTCACACCTAGATGCAGCTCCCACTTTGAGGAATGAAATTCCCACATAAGCTCATCCCGCATACTCGTAGGCACAATAATTTGTTTCCTAACATAGAAGAACTCATCCTCACTATGGTCCAAATGGAATTTGACATACCAAATAAAAATGAATAAATAAAATTAATAAAATTTTGTTTTGTTTAAGAAATTAATATTATTAATTTTATTCATGATGATTATTCCCTACTTAACTAATTTATGCATATAATATGTTATTATCCCCATAAAAATGATTTATTTTAATTTATATTTTGAGAATGTTCTTATATCATAATCTAGTAACCACTAGTTTTAAGAAATGTCCAATTTTTTATAAATTTGAAATTAAATCACCCTAGATTTTTCATTGGTTAAAAAATTAGAATAAGAGTGGTAATTATAAATATGACTTATTTTATTGAAATATTGGTTGATTTTGATCCTTATCCACCTGAATTATTTTTCCATGAGGAATAAAGGGAATTTATCGATGAATATAATGGTGGGGTACTTATTTATGTATTATATAAATAGAAAATAAGTAAAATGATAAAACACATGGGATTAGAGAGAAAGATAATAAATCACAAAATAAAGTCATAATCCTATTGAATTATATTAATAAGAATATCAAAGTAATGTGTCAAGATCCATATGATAATATCATTTGATCCATTTTATCAAAGTTATTTTTTATCCAATACATTTTTATATTGACTTAGTTTTATATATTTATATATAGTTATACATATGAATATTGAGAAACATAATAATTGGAATAATCATGAGTTTACTTGTAATTATCACACATTTAAAAAATTTATTTGGAGAGGATTTTCTCATAACCATTACTTATTAGTTATTGTTTGATAACATTTTGTTTTTTATTTAATAGTAAATAAAATTTTACCCTACAATGGTGAGGTTGATAGGGTTAAAATATATCTTCTATATATTGTTTTATACTTTTTCTGTCTAGTTACTTCTTAGATATCATGTCCAAGTATAAGAACTATCCCGAATGCATTTCTAATATATGAAATCATTAAATTTATAAATGTTCCTTATTTTTTCTTTTGTGATCCAGTAATAGTATTTTCTTCTTTTAAATTTAGAATAGATGGAGATAATGGTTCTAAATAATTTTTAACAAATATTATAAGTTATCTATTAAATGTGTCATATATTTTTAGTACATATCTTGGGTTCATTATTCTATTCTGATATAATTTTGTTTGCATCATGTTTTTATTCTAACCATATCTTCCCTTTTCTTATCCATTTACTGAAAAACATTGTAGAATATATTATATAAACAATATGTGTTTTTTATCCTTAAGATATCACTTTTCTTGTTGAAAATATGGGTATCCATTGGACTACATAATAATCCCCCACTTTTAATTAATCATAAGACATAGTAAATTAAATGATATTTCAAATACACTAAAAGATTATGGATTGTGATTATAAAAGATAAGTATTTTTGAAATTTAAATAATATAAACATGTTTCTACTCTATAATTAATATCAAATTTAAGTCCAACATCACTCAAACCCTTTAATATTATCAAGAATATTAGAGTGAGATTTAATTTTTTCCACATTATAGTTGAGAGAAGGTTAAAAGAATACAAACACTCCATCTAAAAATATAATGATTTGTACTACAATAATAAACATTTCTCTTCAAAAGAAAACAATTGTATCAATGGGATTATAATATATTTTGATACAAGATAATATAAAATACATTTTATAGAATAAAATGGAACAAATATTATAATATAGATAAACATAGTTTAAAATTTGAATGAATATAAATATGATAGGATTGGGTCCTAAATAATCAATAATTTTGTAACTATTAGGGGATGTAAAATATCTATAAGGAATTACGAGTATATAATGTAGAAATAATAAATATTGGATATGTTTTACTAATTTGTTAAACATTTAAACATATATATATTATTCAACAATGAAAAATTTGTATTATTGGTAAGTTTTGAAAATTTTGATTTTTGGAAGCATTAAATTCTTGAATTATGGAATTTTAGTTTCAATGTATTTTACATTTATTTCACATGAATATTAACATTGATATTTTTCATAACATATGTGATGCGAGGTAAAATAATAATTAATATAAGTCTTGATCTTTTATTCTTAATAGATTCAATTTTATGGTCCATAGTACCATGTGTTCAACATGATTAGTGAAATATTTATATAACATTATTTATAATACTATGATTAGATATTAATTAAATTATTAAAAAACAAATGGATTAAAAAGTATATGCAAAAAATATATTTTTCTTACACTTAAATTTTTTTAACTTTTTTTTACTCCTTATTCATTTAATATATCAGTACCATTTCCTAAATAATAAACTTTGTCAAGATAATTAAAAAATGAAGTTCTGATAGAATAATAATTCTTGTTAGGATTATCCTTGGCTAGTTTGATAATTAGAAAACTAATAAGAATATTTGTTGTTAACATGTATATAAAAACAACTTTAGCATGTATAACCATTAAAAAGTTATTTTAATTATTTTATTTAAAAAAATTATTATAGAAATAATCGTTAAAAAATTTAATAGATCTATATTTCAATTTTTAGTTTTAAAAATAATTAATTAATAATTTTTTTAGAGACAATGTATAGGGGGCCAAGAATATTAGATGTTATTATTTTGAAGGAAGAATTATATGTTCTAATATTATTGTTAGAATGGGAACATGAAATACATAATGAAAAAAATTAATACATTTGAAAATTAAAGTAAACACAATATTTAGACATTAAATTCATTAATTAGTGATCCAATGGTCAATAAAAATAGTCCCCTTAAGATTTGTATTTTGAAAATATCAATCAAATATATATTTATTATTAATGGTAAAAAACGAATGTGGATTAATGTTACCCTATAAGATCTATGTTTTTAAAATATGAATTGATATTTCTTATTTGGTGTTTCGATATTTCTTTTACAATGTGTCGAGATGGGGAATTATTTCATTATGAAATAACTTTATAATGATTGTGATATAAATATAATTAGGTATCTAAATAATTAAAGGTTATAATATTATTTTATATAAATATACCGACATAATTTTTTCATTGAATCCATTTTATTTATATTATTCTCATTATTCATCAAACATTTAAAGGGTAAGGATCCTGTTTGTAACACCTAGATGTTTTTATGAAATATTTTCTCTAAGTAAATATAATTCATCAATAAATAGTATTGCATGAATCCATGAGTTTAGATGAATCATAAGATTCCCTTAGTATAAAATCACCATTTTAATATCGACATCAAGTTAGTGGGAACAAATACAACTACCTTATGAAAATTAATGGGGATGTCATTTTCTGCCAATTATTTATGAAAAATATAAATCAATTATATATTTTTATTTTTTATCAACAAATCATGTGAATTATAATTATTAATTGAAATTACATAAATATATATGATCTATACCGAATAATATATCTTTTATATTCATAAAATATATATTTTTGTCATAGGGTATGACTAAACCCAATTTTTTTATAAAAGCCTATATTTTCAAAAGGGTAATTTTTCTACTTTTAATAAAGAACCCTTTTAATATTTATATTTTGACACATTAGAAATTTGTATATGAAAACATAAACCTTTTTTTAATTTGGATATAATATTTAACATTAGATTAATTTTTATAATTTTTCTGATAACATTATAAATTTTACGAATTGTAAAAAAAATGAAATGTTAATTGAAAACATCATTTTTCAAAGAAATTATTTAAATTGTTAAATTAAAATATTCTATGGTTTTAAAGTGTAAATATAATATATATTTATCATTCAATATACTTTTTTCATTATCATTAATTTTACATTGAATTCAGATATAAAAATATTTCAATCTTTCGCAATGTTTTAACTTTTAAAACACGTTCCCTACTTCCAAAAACATGATTAATTTTAAAATAATTAGTTACAATTATAGGATATGAATTTTAATAAATGTATTCCATATTTGAATTCATTATTTAATAATTATATAAATTTGTTCATTTTATTTGTGGGGCATTATAAATAGTCTATTTTCTAAGTTTTATATATACAATAAAAGGATTAATCATGTAATTAAGGGTAAGCATGGTGTTATAAAATTTCCCTAAAACATGTTTAAAAATCAATTGATGAGTGCTATTTTACCTATATCATCCTATCATCTAAATGGTGTCTTTTAGAAGACATGTTAATGAGATTAGGACATTTAATTTATATTTTTTAATGAAAAGTTAAATATGTCTCACTCAAATTTCAATATGTAAATATTTTTTATATAAGGTTATACAATAGATAAATTTTATTATAAATACTAATTTTAAATATATATTTAATTCATTATAATGTTAATTTATTTGTAATTTTTAGTATATAAATAATTACATTAAATGAATACACTTTGATGGTGTTAAAAATAATTAATTGACGAGAAATCAATAAAATAGTTTTTATTAAAATACTAAAAACTAACAAAGGACCCAAAATCTGGATGAAAATTTATTGGTTGAAAATATCTCGACTGTAACCATCTAAAGGTAGATTTCATTACCATTTGGAAATATGTAGAAGAGACTGTGGCACTTATAATATTTTATTTATAGTAATGATAAACTTGTAACATTAATAATTTAATACGTATAACATTTTAAATATAGAAATATAAAAATATTCTTACCAAAGTGCATAGATTTATATTCATTATCATATTTTATATATTTTATATTAAAAAATTAATTATAATAACTAATTACACAAAATTGATGTAGTAATTATTTTATTAACATTAAAAACATATAAATCTTATTAAAAATATTAAATAAATACTATATAGGATAGAAAATATGTATATTGAATTTTATAGATGTCATTGAAATATTAGAAATATAATAAAATAGTAGGATTGAAGTTCTCTTTTTATCATAATATTTTTTATAAAAATTGAATTATATAGTATCAAAATCGACACTATTGAATGTTTTTCAAAATATTGTTTTATTAAATTATGTAAAAAACAGTATTTTCTTAAAAAATATTAAATAGTTATTCTATGGTAAAAATATTCTATTTAATTTATTTGTGGTCTCTTTGACCTCAAATACATAATTTTTACAACCTTTTAATGTTCATATATTTGTAGCCTAGTTAAAAATTAAATATAATAAGTAAGTCTCAATTAAAATGATAAGGTTTAAATTTAAATAAAAAATTTTGTAAAATCTTTTGGTAAATGATATGAAAATTATATATCATATTATATTTTAAATTGTTATATTTTGGTGGTTTTAGAATTAGTCTTAATTTTATTATAAATTAATATTTTTAGAGATACCAATAGGGCCCCTTACATAAATTATAAAAGGGCACATTCTCCCTCACCAATTCACATCACATGGAGCCTTAAAATACCTTCCATCACCTGAAAATTTCCCTTCTCAACTTCCTTATTTACATTATAGTTGTCATGGTATTTTTATAAGACCAACTCATATACTCTAATAGGAAATTTATAAGAAGCACGATGAAGAAGAGGCAATCTTCTCTACTGACTCATTAAAACTCATTTCTTTTTTGACATCCTCATCATGAATTGTTTCAATGTAATGAAATAAATTTGGAATAAATTATATAATGATATTTTATCATGAATATGGGATGAAAATATTCCACTTTTTATCCATTATATGAAAAATGAAATCACCACACGTGTGTACGTATGGAATGACCTCTCCAGGATGTGGTGTAATATTATTTTCACTAAAAACATACTTGGACGGGTATAAATACGGAAAAAATAAATCTATATTATTTTTCTAACAAGATATTTATTCTAGAATATTATACACCATTGAATTCAATACCATTCAATAATTATGAGAATGATATTATTGCTCATCTGTACGTACGACTTACCATATCCACAGTGCAATGTGATTAATTATACAAGATATTCATTAAATAATGAATATATGAATTCCTATAATGAATAAATATGATATATAAAATGTTAATTTAATTTTTTAATGATATAAATATAAACTATGATGGAGAACTAGAACTTATTCGACCAAACATGAATAATAAAATGAAGTAGTTAATACAAGAATAACAGTTAATATTGAATTTTTATTATCAATTAGATGATAATATAATAATATAAGATATAATTAAAATGACTATGATTCCAAAATACTGAAATTACAATAATTTAAATATTATACTAGAGGTTTGAAAATATAAAAATGTAATCATACGCAAAAAAACTTTTTTGTAGAAGAAAAGATATTTTCCTAAAAAAGTAATTTAAAGTGTTATGTAATGCCCCGACCCTAGAATCCTAGACCTGGTGAATTCTTCTTATACATTGGAATGATTCTAAGGAATCATGTTATAAAGGGCCGATCAATTTAGAAACCTTGTAAAATATATTATATACATGAACATTAAATTACAATTTCAAGGATATAGTATAAAATAGATAATCCTTTGAGAATTCCATTATTCCCCTAGATTAACCATAAATATTAATCTTAATACACATCGTGGAATCCTGGGAAAAAAACATAAGAAAGGACTAAGCTCATATGCCCACTAAGGGTAAATAATTTATCGAAATAAATAAACATTTAAAGAAATATATGTAGTAAAAACAATACCCTTTTAAACATAAACATGAACATAATATGGAAAAAAATCAATCAAATATTACTATATAAATATGAACATGGGTAGTCTACTAGTATAATAATCACATGTAACAGATTCTTTCATAATGAGGGAATGCAAAATGCTGAACATCTAACCAGAAATTCAAGGCCTTATGCCAAGACTTCAAATAAAAATTATGTCAATGACTTGTTCCAAGACACAAATTTATCTCATGAGACATACCGATGCATCGAGGGGCTATAGTGGGCCCCGCCTGTCACTTACTAAGACCAATGCAATCATCATATGAAAATTTTGAAACATAACATAAATATTTGTATTAAAACTAGAATAAAAATGGAAATAATTTAACCACGAACCATGAATCATATAAAAATAGCGTATCCAAAGTCAAACATGTCATAAATTCTTTAATACAACATATAATATTGTATTAAAAAAATAATCATTAATCAATAATAATATCTAGTAGAGGATGTTGACATATAAGAAAAAATAAGTAAAACTATTTGAGAGAAATATCACTTTTTTGTGGAATCATTTAAAAGTCACACATTTATAAAGGAAGAAATTTATAAGATATTTTTCAAAAAATGTTTCCTGTAAAACATTGAAACTTTTGAAATGAATTAACATTTTAAAACGATCATGCACATATAAATAAATCCATAAACTCATTTTGAAAATATGGACATTAATTAAAAAGATTTAGAAACATAAATCATTAAAACATTTATAATTATGATCATGCTCAAGAGTCCCTTACAAAAAATACAAAAAATATTCCTTTTGTAAACATATTTATGAAACATGGAAATTGATGATAAATATGTCCCTATAAATACTTATACATAAACATTCTCAGATAATAATGAGATTGTGAAATTAAACCTTATCGTTTACTTTCTTTTGTCGAGTGTACATTTAACCTCAGGTATAGGGACCATAGTATGTTATTAAATTATAACGGAACCATATTAATATTTATGATATCATACATGATTCATTTATTACTTTATACTACCCATTAAATAATAATATCCATGTTAATAAAACATTTTGTGTAATAATCCCTTTCATTATCGTACGTGTTTTAACGTGTTATTCTTGATCGTATCACATATAAAATGATAGACATACTTATAGAATATAAAACATTATTTAAATATCATATATATTCATAATATAAATATGTATAATAGATTCATATATGAAATGGAAACACATTTTATGGAGACTGTAGTCTGTACGTACATATAAACGTTGTTTCTATTTTCACATCATGTAGTATGGTAGTAAGTAAATGACCTATATTTATCTAAATAAATATATATTATTCCACTATAAATATTATTTCATATACCACATAATGAATCAATATATATATATATATATTCTTGAATGGTGATCGCTAAAGATGAATCTCATCGCGTTGTGGAGATAATAATCCATACGTACGCACGAGCAACAATATCATTCTATTGAGGGTGAAAAATTGTTTAATTGGATTTTATATTATATATAATGAATCATTATCATGTTTTATTTATCATATATATCAATAATACTCATTATTATACACATCAAAATCAATAAATATTATCGATTTACAAACAACATCATGACGTGGAGACAGTAAACCGTATGTACACACGTATATTGAATTTATCATTGATAGGATAGATAGAATAACTAATATGGTTGTACAATATTTATAATGACATAACATTATGTAGAAGGTACTAGATTTATTATTTTGGTATGGAAACAACAATGAAATAGGTAGTGGAAGAAGAAAAGAACTTTGAAAGAGGAGAGGAAATAATTACCTCTTCTTCTGGTTCATCCTTTTGATTTGAACAAAATAGATCATTAGTTTGGATTTATATTAAACGAAAGGACTCTAAGATGAAGTGAGTTATGTTTTAGGATATTTTTGTAGGTTTTGTCTGATCTAAATAGCTTTGGATGTTGGAGGTTATGAGATGAATAAGTACCCTTTTATAAGAGATGTGGGGGTCACTTTAGGAAAAGTTTGAAATATTAATTTATTATAAAATCATTTTCAGTTTCTAATAACTCAAAATGGATTAATTTATACGATGATGTGGATATGGGTATAAATCCTATCAACCAATTGGTTTAAGATAATTTTACGTCACCATATAAACCTTATCGTTTAGATTTAACTCTTAGTTAAATAGTTTATCTTTTACCATGTCTTTTTGTATTCTTAATCTATATCATTAATAAACATTCCATAAACTACCAAAAGAACATAAATTTGTTAATTAATGACATATATTACATTATTTATGTCATTTTTCATAACATTATATGTTTATGAATATTTTATCATTTTATAAATTAGTATTTTTTTTAAAAAACTCATTTATGTAAATTTTGACACTATTTAGTATTTGGTTTTTTTAAAGTCATAACAATATGATTTATTCAAAAAAAATACATTGAATTAATCTTTAAATTTAATATTTCTAATAAAAGTTTCAATTCGTGGTTGGAATAAAATGTTTCAATTTACATTTAGTTTAATATTTAAAATATCAATTATTTTAATCTTTAATTAATAAGGTAGTTACTACATCATCATCGTGTACTTAAATAAATTTCATTATCTAATATCAAAAAATTATAAATAAAATAATATGATGTAGCGAATCTTTTTATATTATTAATGAATATTTATATTCAAATTTATCTTATATATATCCTTATTCTAAAAATCGATTAATTATTAAAATTTGAATTTAACACTTTTAAATATTCTTTAAATTAAATATAATAAATGTCCTAATCTAAAACAAGTGGTTAAAAAAGGGTCATATTTTTTTTCATAAGGTTTATTTTGATCAAAATAAACATACCCAATATAATTAGGATGTGTGTTTGGGTAATTATAATATCATTTTTACCTTTAAATACCTATTTACTTTTAACCATTTTAAATAAAATTCACAAGTTACTATTCAACAAAAATTATTTTTGTCCTATTGAACGATATTTTACTTAGTGATGTCAACCATGTGTCTTGAATTGTTTAAATTAAATTCATAGAATCTGAAAACTTATGGGTTTTGAAAATTTGAAAACGTGCCTAGACGGTGGGAAAAAGATGTTAAATAGTTCAATAAAATTTTATATATCTATCATTATTATAAAATGTTTCCAATTAATTAAATTGAAATAATATAGGTATTATGTGTTTATTTTTACATTAAAATAAATTTAAATAAAAATATTAATTACATTAATTAAAATTTGTTTTTAAACAAAAATACAGTGTTTTTTACTAATCATAAAAAATTGAATGTTTTTAGAAAAATTCCTAAAATTCACTCTAAGATAATTGTTATATTCCAAATTAGATAATACTTTCTATTTTAAAAAATTTGAAACATTGAAGTTTCATTAATTAATTTAAAATTTATTCCCATTGTCAGAACTAGTAATTGAGTTTTTAAAAAGTAAAAACTATCAAATGATTGACATGTTTTTATGTCTAATTTAAATGTGAAACTACATAAAATTAACTAAATTATATTAAATGATTCAATTATAATTTAAATATACTTTAAAACAACTCAAATGAATAATTTAACACTATACATTATTTCGATTAAAAAAGTTGTTTTCAATTAAAATTTAGTATTTTTCACTATTCATCAAAATATAAAAGTTTTCAGAAAATTGAAAAATTTTATCCAAACTAAAATATAATTCCCATATTATAAAAAATAATTTAATTTCAATAAATTTTATATATAAATGTTTCAAATATTTTATTTAAAAATGGATCTCCATTAAAAGGCGGAAAAATCTGCATTTTCTGAAAAATGCTTCTTTTATCTGAAAAATTTAATTTGTCCTTATATTATGTCTAATACACACAAAAAATTAATGTTAAAATTATATATAATATATATAAAATTCAAAATGTGTTTAATAGTATTCATAACCTCTTTTTAAACAACTAGTTTGGTAGGTCGTGATGCGCTTGAACTCGGTGTTGTGTGTAGCACAAGCTATTGAATAACTTTAAAGTGATAACGTACTATGAAATCTTGGGGTGTTACATTCTCCCCTCCTTCAATAAATTCTATCCTCGCAAATTGAAATTGTTCTTTGAAAATAAAAGTTTGAAAATAGAAAATACCTTTTTGGAAAACCCATATCGGAAATAGGGTTACTAAAATTTAGTCTTAATAAGAGGGAAAGGGAAATTAAAAATTCACCACCAAATTAGGGTTTAGAATAGGATAATATAGTTGGAAATTATAGAATCATAATTGGAGGTGAAACTTAAATATTTATATGGAGTGATTGAGGTCATAAATTATAAACAAGTGAACAATAAATTTAAAATTAATGGCTTCAAAGCCATAAATATTTAATGATTTAAAATATCATCGGTTCAACAAAATATAAGGTATTAGGATAATTGATTTTTGGTTTTATGTTACTTTCCATAATGGTTAATAATTAATTTCCTCATATAATAAAAAAAATACATGTCAAGTATAAGACCATCCATTGAATAATTTCTACCACAAACACATATTTCACTCCAAAAGATAATGGAACTAAGAAATATTCTATTTAACCTAATATTATAGGGTTTCAAAATAATAAATTTTTAATTTACCTCTCATACCATTTTAAATAACTACATTATATAAAATAGGGTAGCATATAGGCTAGTGGTAGGTGATGAACCCTTGTCTCCGTTCCGTTGCGGGTTCAAGTATCCCAATCATTCATGATGTGATGGGTTATCAACCAACCTCTGGTTTGTCCTTTTTATAAAAATTAAAACCTAATATTAAGGAATTATTTAACCCTAAAAAATAGTGTCCAATGTAAAACTTAATACATTCCAATATTTAGACTTATCCACAATCTGTCTATCCAAACTCACAGTCCAATATTTATAAGGATGGTTACAAAACATAAATGTGATTACCTTCATCGTGAATTCTCTTAATATATGATAATAAACTAAATTACCAAAAAAATATTCAATATATTAATTCTTCTACATTTTTAGGTAAAAAATATAATATTATATATTCAATTTAAATTTAAAAATGTTGAAAACTAACAATAATGAGAGTATGAAATAGTTTTTAAACAAACCATTAATAAGTTTTACAAATGTAAATAATAACAAATTTACTTTATCCAAATCAGTTATCTATGTATCGGGAACATTTTAAGGTTTATCTTTCCCTCAAACATGTTTTTTACAAAAACAATTAACATTATATTGAGTCACATTTCTTAGTTCTATACAATATCAAATCCTCAATGAAATCGTACTGTAGTACAATCCTTATTTATTCCCATAATTCACATAACCAGATCATCATTGATAAAACACTCAAATGACATAATTCCTCAATTGAGAAGGAAAAATAAATTATTTATTCCACTTTGACTATATTAAGAACTTATGCTTGACCTTGATACCTTTTATTCTTCTGATCTATATTTCCTTGACGCTTAGGGCATTTATTTATGTATTTCTCTATTTTACTATTGTTGAAACACTGCATTTTAGTCTTTTATTTGTTCCCATTGCATTATTTTTCATGATGAACCTTTTTTCCACCCATATAACAATCACCCAGTCCTTTCAAGTACTTCCCATATCGAATGTTTCCATTGTTACCACATATGGGAAAATCATTCTTTCCCTTCTTCCCTTTATCCATCTTTCTCTCTGCCATCCTCTCCTTTTACAGCATCCATTCAATGAAAAATGACTCATATAATTCTTTACATATATTATTAAACCATGATAATATTTTCATAAATGATGAGAATACATGGGAGGCTATTTTTCTTTGAAATGTTGGATTAATACCATGGAAGACAAGACGATTATTACTCTTCGTATCATGCGTATTTAAGGAGTTCTCAATCCTTCAACCGGGTGCCATATCTAAATTATGAAATACACTAGGTTATATCGTATCATTGTGTGTAATCCAAAAACTAGAAAAAGTATCAAAATTTTTTTGAATATTTTCACATATATAGTTTTGTTAAAATGGTTTCTTTGCTGAACAATGTACTCAAAAATCCTTTATAGTTGTTGGTAAAGAAAATGTGAATTATCCTAAGAATACCCCCCGAGAGTGTCAAACTAGGCGCACATTAAGGCATATTCTCGTATACCAGGATACCCTGGGTCAAGCCTGAAACTATTTATCATAGTTTTCAATCATAGGTATATCTTTTTCATAACCATGTTCTCTTGTAGTATACATAAATAAATTTATTTTTTAGAAAACTCAAAAAAATATCTACATTACCAAAACTCTAGGATGTTATTATAAACTAATCATCATATTCAATCTTATGTTAATATTATATCATTATAGTTTCTCTAAATAGAGTTTCCATGGTTTGTACTAGACTTACTTTGATACCCACTGCAACACCCCGACCCTTGAAGCCCAGAGCCAGTGCATTATTTTAACATAATGGACGGATTACAAGGAATCAAGTCCCGAAAGACCGATCAGTTTATTAGTCATGGAAAATATATTAAATACATGAAAATAACATTAAAATTTAAAAACTAAAATACAACATACATAATTTTTTGAGAATTAACTTATTCCCCTAGATAAACCTTTCATATCAATCGTAATGAACATTCTGGAATCTTGGGAAAACAAAACATAAGAAAATGGTCATCTCAGATTCTCAGTAAGGGTAAATAATTTAGCAGAAGCTATAAACTTTTATGAAAATATATACATTAAAAACAAAATCCTTTTAAATGTAAACATGAAAATAATATTGAAAAAATAAATCCAACACTACCATATAAACATGGACATGGATATTCAACTAATCAAATAATCACATGTACTTATTAATTTTATAATCTGAGAATGCCTAATTTTGTACATCATAACCACATAGTCAAAGCCTCGTTGCAAGAATACAAGTAAATTTTTTTGTAAATGTCTTATTCCAAGAAACTAATTTGTCTCATGAGACCTAATGATGCATTGAGGGTCTATAGAGGGACCCACCCATCTCATACTAAGTCAAATGTATCCCTTATATGAAAAAGTTGAAACATAACATAGAAATTTTTATTAAAACAGTAATATGAAAAGTAAAAACTTTTACCATAAACCATGAATGGTATAAAAATAGCACATACATAGTCAAAAATATCATAAATTATTAAATACAATATAAAATATTTTATTATAATAAACTAACCTCAATCAAGAATAATATCCAGTAAAAGTCATTTACATAGTTGAATATGATCAATAAAACAATTTGAGAAAAAATATAATTTTTTTGGGAAATCATTTAAAAGTCACACATTTATAAAGAAACACATATAAATTATATTTTTAATCAATGTGTTCCATACCACTTTGAAACATTTTAATGTAATTGTCATTTTAAAACAATCATATCCAGATAAATAAATCCTTAAAATCATTTTGAAAACAATGGACATCAATTAAAATGATTTAGAAACATAAATCATTAAAACATTTAAGATTATGATCTTTATAAAGATTCCCTTACATAAAAATATAAAATATTCATGTTGAATTTTTTATTATGAAACATGGACATGGATGATAAATATGTCCCAGAAAATACTTACACATAAACAATCTTGGATAATAATGAGATTGGGGAAGTGACCCTTACCTTGTACTTTCCATTAGTCGAGGGTACGTTTAACCTTTTGTATAATAAACATATCTTGTTATTAAATTATACCAAAAAAATATTAAGATTTATGAAATCATATATGATTAATTTATTAAATTACACTATTCATTTAATAATAATTTCCATTTTAATTTAACATTACAGGTAATAATCGATTTCATCATCGTACATGTTTTAACATATTATTATTGATCACATAAATTAGATAATTATTTAAAAACATTCACAATATAAAAAGTATTTATATATCTTTTATATTTATAATATAAATATTTATAATAAATAGATATATGAAATGGAAACAACATTCATGGAGACGGTAGTTCGTACGTACGCATTAATGTTGTTTCTGTTTTCTTATCATATAGTATGGAAGTATGTAAACAAACTATTTTTATATACATAAATATATATTATTAAATTAAAAATATTATTTCATATAACTCATAATTAATAATATATATATATATATATGTTTATAAATATTCATGAAGGGGGATCGTTGAAGATGAATCTCATCGCGTTGTGAAGACTTTAATCCGTACGTACGCACGAGAAACAATATCATTCTATTGATGGTGGAACATTGTTTAATTGGATGTCATATTATATATAATGAATGTTTAACATGTTATATTTATTATTTACATTAATTATAATCATTATTATACCCTTTCAAAAAAATTGTTTTATAACAAACTGCAGCACGATGTGGAGACTATAAGTCATACGTACACATGTATTGTGACTTTATCATTCATATGATGGATATATAATGAATATGGTTTTATCATATTTATAATAAAATCATAGTATGTAGAAGGTACTGGAGTTATTATTTTGTTATGGAAATAAAAAATAAAGATGAAGTGGAAGAAGAATGGAACTTTGAAAGAGGTGATGAAATAACTACCTCTTATACAGGTTCTTCGTTTTGATTTGAACAAAATTTCACCTTAGGTATAATTTCTGATCAAATTAAGGCCTCTATAATGATTTGAGTGATGTTGGGAGGATATTTGTGTACTGTTTGTCCGATCCAAATGATTTTTGAGGTGTATGGTTAAGATAAAGGTATGTACCCTTTTATATGAGTGGTGAGGGGCACATTAGAAAAAACCTAAAATATTAAATTATTATAAAACAATTTTCAGTTTCTAATATCTCCAAATGGATTTATTTTGATGATAATGTGGGTATGGGTCTAAATATTCTAAATAAATAGGTTTTATGCAATTTATGTTATCATATTAACCTTATATTTTAGATTTCACTCTTTGTTAAGTAGACTAACTTTTAACATGTCTTCTTGTATTCTTACACTATATAGTCAATAAACCCACAATAAACTTTCAAAAAAACCAAAAGATGTTATTTAATGACATATATAACATTATTTAATTCCATAGGCCGAAAAATATATTTTTAAAATATTATATAATTTATTAAAATAGTTCTAATTTTAAAACTCATTTGTGTCAATTTTGACACTATTTTGTATTTGGTTTTTGTGAAAGTCAAAAAATATGATTTCTTCAAAAAAATACACTGAATTATTACTAACATGTCATATTATCCTTGAATATTCTTTTACAGTATCAAATGTTTCAATTTACAATTATTTTAATATTTATAATATCAATTATTTTAATCATTCATTAATAAGGTAATTAATACGTCATCATTGTTTCAAAATTAAATTTAATTATATAATATCTAAAAATTATAAATCAAACACTATGATGTAGGAAATATTTTAATATTTCTAATTATTATTTATAGTAGAATTTTTATTTTGTAGAACCCTATATTAAATTTTTTTTAATTATTAATATTTTAATTTAACACTTAACTCTTCTTTAAATAAAATATAATAAATGTTCTAATCTAATACAGGTGGATAAAAAATGATAATTTTTCTTCCTCAGGTTTATTTTGATTGAAATAAACTTATCAAATAGAATTATGACATGTTTTAGGGTAATTATAATATCAATTTTACCTTTAATTGCCTGATTTACTTTTAACCGTGGTAAATAAAATTCAAAAGGTACTATTCACCAAATATTATTTTCATCACATTGAACCACATTTTACTTATAAATTTCAACAATGACTCTTGGGCTTTTTATAATCAACTCATAGAATTATAGAAATTACTTTTTATAGAAATTTAGAAATGTGCCTAGAAGGTGGGTAAAAGACGTTAAATAGTTCAATAAAATTTTATATATATAATATTATTATAAAATGTCTCCAATGAATTAAATTTTGATAATATAGGTATTATGTATCTATTTTTTACATTAAAATAAATTTAACTAAAAATATTAATTATTTAAAAAATGTCAGTTTAAACAACAACAGAGTGTTTTTCTCTATTCATAAAATTTTTAATGTTTTTAGAATAATACCTAAAATTAACCCTAAGGTAATATTGATATTCCCAAAAAATAGTTTTTTTCTATTTTAGAAAATTTATATCATATAACATTTATTAATTTTTTTAAAATTAATTCCCGTTTCCAAAACAAGAAAGCGAGTTTTTAAGAAGTAAAAACTATCAAAAGAATGACATGAGTTTATGTATAATTTAAATGTGAAATTACTAAAAATGACATGAATTATATTAACTGACAATAATATAATCTAATTATAATTTAAAACCACTCAAATATATAATTTAACACTATAAATTGTTTTTATTAAAAACTTGTTTTCAATTAAAATTTAGTATTTTCCAATATACAAAAAAATTTAAAAGTTATAGAAATATACCAAAAATTTATCCAAAATAAATTTTTATAACCTTATTTTAAAGGAGAATTTAATGTCATTAAATTTAATATATAATAGTGTTAAATATTGGATTTTAAAGGTGTCTTCATTAAATGGATGAAAACTGCATTTTTCAAAAAAAAATACCTATTTTATCTGAAAAATTGAATTTTTCATTATATTATGTATAGTAAACACAAAATATGATTTTAAAATTAACTAGGATATATATAAAATTAAAAATTTGGCTAATATTATTCATAACCACTTCTAAAATGTCTAGTTTTGTAGGTCGTAATGCCCTTTATCTCACCATTGCGTGTAGCACAAACCATTGAATTAATTTAAAGAGATAATGTACT
Organism: Viscum album; assembly: GCA_963277665.1. Lineage (NCBI taxonomy): Eukaryota > Viridiplantae > Streptophyta > Magnoliopsida > Santalales > Viscaceae > Viscum > Viscum album. The sequence continues at coordinate 442,864,536 of OY728158.1, forward strand.
ATAAAATCATGGGGTGTTACATGTTTTATCAAAATTTAATTCCGTAAAAGATGAAATTAATTAATATGGCTATATTGAAAGTGAAATATCCATATTTTTTCCATGTTTTAATTTTTTTTATGATAGAATAATATTTAAAAATCCATTTTTTACATGGATTATGTTAAAGTGAAATAATGTTTAATGAAACCTATTTTATTCCTTCAGTTATGATGAATTATTTATGTTATTTTGGAAAAATGATAATAAATAAATTATGATATGGTTGGGACTTATCTCTCCCTACAATGTATTGGGTTATGTTATATATCTCATGAGATAGACAAGGCTGGAATAATAAATGATATCAGTTTTGTAATACATGGTTGGAATGAGGAGTGAACTTGATTGAATAATGGACATTCTCAACTGTTATGGTCTTTGAAATGAGACTAAACTTATATGAAATTATTTTCTATTCTTATGTGTTATTCAAAAAACATCATGTATTATGTTATGACTTTTGGTATTACATTCATTGACTCTTATAAACATTCATGATTTATCCCATGACATGATATCAAGATCATTCATATACAGGATAAAAACATCGAATGATATATTATTATGTATTATGATTATGATGTGAATGATATCACCCTTTTTACGCTTAATTAGAATTTGATATCACCCTTTTATATGTTTATTTTCACCATGACATGTAAAAGGGTATTAAGTAAGATATCCCAACAAGTGGTCTAGTTGTGATGAAATAAGTGAGAGACAATGATGTTGTCGTATAAACCAAATATTTTTTTTTGTTTCCTAGACTAAAAATGAACTATATATATATGTCCCTTCCATGGATTTGTTATATTTTTTAATTAATTTTATTAAAATTTGATGTCTTAGCACTATATGTAATTTATTGGTCATTATAGTTACTATACGAAGAATGGTATTGTTAACCATTGGAAACTAGGATGAGAAAACATTTGTAGGAAACCAAAGGATTTTTCATAAGAATAGTTTACAATCCTAATGTTTTATTAATGACCATGATTAAACTATGATAACACCTAAATTGTCATTAATTGATATTTTATTCTTAATAATTTGGTTTTCCTAGTTTTATTAGTGTTTCTCGCACTATGATTCTTGCTTTTAGTCAGTTGTGGGAACTTGAAGAAATCATGTTAATGAATAATCGGAAGGGAAATTCAATGAATATCATCCTAAGAAACCAAATGTTATGCAAGATGGAATGAAAAATCATGTAGCTATTATCACACAACTTTCTAAATATATGAATCAAGAAATAATTTCAAAGGATCAAAGGAGGCAACAACATTCCATTGAGTCCTTTATGAAGTAGCACCCACCTTATTTTAGTAAGGCTTTTGATCTATTAGTTGTTGAAAAATGTATCAGTTACTCTAAAATGATATTTTCTATTCTATATTGTTTATAACATGATAAATTCATCTTATATGTCTATTATTTGGAAGTTAAACATTATTAATACCAGAACATTATCTAGAATATGAGGAAACAAGAGTAAATTGAATCCATGGACTATGATGGGTTCAATAACTATTGTTTTAATTAGTACATTGATAGTATTATTCAAACAATGATGGAGGAGTTCCTTGAACTTAATCAAAAGTACGATGAATCTGTTGGTACCTATTAATCAACTTTTATAAGACATAAAAGGTATTATTATGGAATTATAATCCAACCTTAGAGTAAAATTGATCAATTATATAGTATCTTGAAATGAAGTCCTCAAAGGGAATTATCTCTAAAGGACTTCAATTTATATAAAGAAATCGTTTGTTTTTCTCTCAAAGTTGACATGGAGATTAGAGTTACCCATTTGTCCTATTTTTTTTATAATATGAGAAAATTGTATTTCAAGGTAAAATATAAGTACCGCACAGAAAAGAAGATGATTTTTTTCATTATAGTCATTGTCTGGAAGGAAACATGGATCAAAATTTTTAAATGGACTAGTAAATATTTTAACTATAGAAAAGAAGTCCATCGAGCATCAAATTATGAAGTGATGGGAAAAAGATGTCTAATGATGCAAATTGAGAAAAAGATACATATAATTCTCCTCCTACACTTCAATGATATATTTGTAATGAAATGGGGGATTTTTCAAATCAATGCACCAATCCATGGGTTATTGATGATGATCGACATCAATATAGTATTAAGGCCAAATAAAAATGAATGTAACATGTGATCACTATTGGTGTGGTGGAATATGATAATGAAGCGTTGAATGGTACACTTAACATCCACTCTAAAGTAGGAATTTTCTTATTTTATTTTGTATCCACCAACTCATTTATTTTTGAAGAATTTTCTAAGGATATTTTCATATTAAATTAACAATTTGATGTTGAGTAAGTCGTGATAACTCCTAATAGAACAATGATCACATCAAGAATTTATAATTCTTCTCTGGTTTATGATTGTGGGATTGTAGGTCTGAATCATCTTGTGATCCATCGTATAATGGAATTTGATTTGATTCTTGGCATGGATTGGTTTTATCTATATGGAGATCATATCAATTCCTAATGAAGGGAAGTCACTTTTTAGTTTCTAGATCAATCTATGAACATCTATCAATCCAAGGATGAATATGACTTTCCAGTGAATGTTCCATCTATTATATAGGTCCTGATTTCTAAAAATGAAGGTTATCTATCTCAAATGGTTTTGGAGAAACTAAAAGATAATAATAAAACCATTGTAACAGAATTTTATGATGAATTTCTGAAGGAATTTCAATGTCTTCCATCAAATCAGGAGGTTGAGATTGCAACAGAACACATATTGGGTTCTTTTACTATTAAAAATACACCTTTTAGAATGGACCCAATTGAGTTTCATGAATTGATGAAGAAAATCCAAAAGAATGTTGACAAGGGATTCATACGCCCTAGTGCATGACGTGGGGGTGAACTTGTTCAATATGATAATAATAATGACATATTAATGAGACTCTGCATTGATTATTTAGAACATAACAACATCAATATTAATAAAAAATATCATATTCCTCACATTAATTACATATATGACCAAATACACGATGATAAATACTTTTCCATGATTGATCATCATTATGATATCATCAATTAAGGGTCAAGGAAGATATACAAAATATGACATTACCTAAAAGGTATAGATAATAAGAATTCATAATGATTCCTTTTGGTCTTACTAATTCCCCCTCTATATTTATGGATTAAATGAATAGTGTCTATAGAGACTTTATTAATCATTTTGTTGTTGTATTTATAGATTATATTATTGTATATTCAATAATCATTGAAAAACATTAATATCACATGATAAATGTTCTAAAGATCATATAAAAGGATAATATTTTGGAAAAAATTATCAAGTGTGAATTTTGGCTTCAGAAAGTTTCATTTTTTGGTTCACATAATCTCAAAATAAGGGATATCAGTGGATCTAAAAAAAATATATTATAAGAAGATACCTGAGACCAATAATGGTAACTAAGTTCTAATATTTCCTTGATTTCGATGGATATTATCGACGTTTTTGAATGGATTTTCATGATTATCTACTAAAATCACTAAGTTCACTTCAAAAGGAGGTAGGTTCATGTGGATGGTGGAATGTGGAGATAATTTCAAAGATCTCAAAAGAATGTTAGCCAGACCACTTTTGCTCACACAACCTTATAGTGGATATAGTTTTTTGATCTACAATGGTGGATCAAAAAAGTGGGTGGGATATATTATCTTGAAAAATGATACAGTCATATATTATACCTTGTGGACATTGAAAATCATTTTGAAAAATTAACCAACTAATGATTTAGAGTTATCTATGGTAATATTTTCATTAATGATATAGAGGGAATATTTTTTTGGTGAGAGGTGTTATATATATACTGATCAAAAAAATATAAAATATATTTTTCATAAAAAAGGAGTTAAATATACAAAAAAAAGATGGTAGGATCTGGTTAATGATTACGACTTCTTAATACATTAACACCCTATAAAATCAAACAAGGGGGAAGATGCTTTGAGTCCGAAGAACCATACAATATAATCCATGATGAGGATTACAAAATAGGAAATATCTATGTATTTACAAAATATGAATATTAAAATATCAATGGAAGGGGAGATATCTTATATTTTTCAAATGAATGTTCAACCATCAATAAACGTGAAGATTAAGGAGGCAGAAAAAAATTAGAGGTAAAAAATAAGGTGAGAAGTGTTATGAAATTGAACATTGATTATGATGAAATAATAAGGTATATGAATCAGTTTTTTATTCCTCTTGTACTAGAATTAATGATGTAGATATTTTATTAGGCTCATAGTTATTCCTTCTCTATTCACCATAGTGACAAAAATATGTATAGGTACTTGAAAGAATATTTTTTATTGGATGGAATTGAAAGAGATGTTTTCAAATATCTCTCTTAGTGCTTGGTTTTTCAGTATGTTAAGGCAGAGAGAAAAAAATTTCTAAGGGGTTGTTACGACAATTTACTTACTTGAACGGAAATAGGAAAACATTAACAAGGAATTTTCCATCAGACGTCCAAAAACTCCTAATGGCCATAATCATATATGGGTTATAGTTTATTTCCTTATGAATTCAGCATAATTAATTTCTATTAGAGACTTTTTATGTATGGATCAACTTTCCAGAATATATGTAAATGAAAAGGTAATATTTCATGGAGTACCACTTACCATTATATCTAATCAGGATTTGAGGTTTAGCTCGTAGTTTTGGATATGTTTTCAGTAGGATATGAATATAAAGTTATCTTTCATCACTAATTAGCATCATAATAAATACAATCACTCTGATAGAATAGTTAAAACTATACAAGATATGTTGAGATCTTGCTATATGGATTTTAAAGGTTGTTTGTATCAACAGATAACTTGGGGTTATTTTTGTCAACAATTTCATTCAATATTGTATGTAGATGGGTCATTATAAAGACCTCTATTGAAATAATTGAATAAATCCAACTTTCTAGGATGATGTTTGGGAAAGAAAGAAATTGTGACATGATAATGTTGGTGAAATTACTGAAAAATAAAAATCTATTCAACAACACATAATAGCAGCTCATAGTCAAAAAATTAGTTATGGTGACAACCAAAGAAAATAAATAGAAGTTGAAGTGGGTGATAATGTTTTTTTTACAAATATCTCTTTGGAATAGAGTACTGATATTTCAAAAGAACTCTAATCTGAGCCCTAGGTATATCAATCCTTTTGAAATTATAGATCGTGTTATAAAGGTAGCTTACAGATTAGCACTTCCACTAAATCTCTACGAAGTTCATGATTTATTACATGTATATCTCTTGATAAAGTACATACCTGATTCATCAAATGTTCCAAACCCATAAGTGGTAACATTGGAGAATGATCTTTATCATAAAGAACTATAGATAAAGATTTTAGATCGTAGCAAAATATTTCAGCGAAATAATTCAACTCACTTGTTTAAAGATTTCTACCGGAACCATAAATTTGAATAAGCTATATTATAATATTATGATATTATAATGGATAGATATCATCAACTATTTTTATCTATGTAAGTAATTTAGAGGGATATATTTAGTTTATGCGGGTAGAATGTAGCACCTGTATGTTTTTATACAAACGTTTCTCTAAATAGTTTTAATTATTCAATAGATTTCATAGCACAAAATAATGAGTTTAAATGAACCATGATATGACCTTAGTATAAAATTATTATTTTATACTATATTTTAGGATAGTGATAAAAAAATATATCTTACGTGTGGAAGTGTATGTTGAAGTCATTCACAACCAATTATTTATGAAAAATATAAATCAATTATAAATTTGTTTTTTTATCTTAATATACTGATTGAATTACTATTATTAAATGAAATTGATGAAATATATATATATTATAATTAATGAAATATTTTTTATATTCATCCAATAGATATTTTTTTCATATTGTATGGATATACCTTTTTTGAGGTTTAAAAATAAATGTTTTCTAATAGGGTAATTTTCCACCTATGAAGAGAGAATCCCTTTCATATTAAAAATTTGACACATTAATAATTTATATAATAAAACATAAACGTGTTCTTTGGAATTGGTATATTAAAATTTAATTTTCATAGATTTTATATATTTTTCTGATGTGTTTCAATTTTTTAAATTGACGAAATACATTAAATTAATTTTCAAAACAACTTTTTTCATTGAAATAATTTATATGGATAAATTATAAAATTTATGGTTTTAGAGAATAAATTTAAGAATTTTTTCATTAAATAGAATTCATGATATTAGCACAAATTTTACATTGAATTAAGATGTAAAATCATTTCAATATTTTGCAATGTTTTAACTTTAAAACAAGTTCTCGCATTCTGACAATGAGACTAATTTTAAGTAAATTAATGCAAATTATATGTTTTTTATTTTTAAAAATCGATTGAAAATTTATAATCAGTTGATACAAATTATTTTAATAGTATTATTTTATTATTGGGCATTATTAATTGTAACATTTTTAATTTTCATTAATATGGTAAAACAAAAATACAATAATTAAGGGTAAGAATATGATTATAAAATTACCTAAAACCTATATTCATATCATTGTATGATTTTTTTCCACCTAAATAATTCTTGGGTCTAGATGGTGACTTATGTAAGCCACATGTCTAAGATTAGTAAAATTAATTTATTTTACATAATGAAAAATGAAATCTGTCTCACTGATCTTTTAATAAATAAATCATTCTTAATATAAGGTTATATAGATGATATACTTTATTTTAAATAATCAATTTTAATCTAAAAGGAATTTAGTTTTCATGATAATTTATATATAATTTTTTAGAAATAAATAATTACCCTAAAGACATATACTTTATTAAAGTAAAAATTAATTAATTTATTATAAATCAATAAAACAATTTTTATTAAAATAATAGTAACCATCAATAGACCCGAAAACATTACCATATCTTATTGGTAGATTAAATATCAACCATAACCATAAAAGTGTCGAGTTAGTGGAAATTTAGAGACTCATAGAAGAGATTTTAAACTTATATTATGTTATTTAAAGTAATGTTTATTTTTTCACCTTCATAATTTTATAATTATAGCATTTCATATGATGGATTTTCCAGAAGATAAGATCAACATAAAATATAATTCGGAAATATAGTAGATTTATCTTCATAATAGTATTTTAAGATTAATTTTATTCAAAAATTATTTATATTCAAAAATTATACAAAATTTATGTAGTAATTATTTTCTTAATAGAGATAACAAATAAATGATTCTAAAAATATTAAAATAAATATAATTTTAGATAATTAATATGTATAATAAATTTTCTAGAATAACTTGATCTATTAAGAATAAAATAAAATACAAGGTTCTATGTTAACTCTTCATCTAAATATTTTAAAAAATCAATTATTCCATAGTGTCAAAATTTAAAATATTGATTAATTATAAAAATAATCTTTTCATAAATTACATAAAAACAATACATTTTTAACAATTATATAATAATGGTGTTATGGTATAAATGATTTTAAGGTACTTTTTATTGTCTCTTTTCCATAAATTTGTATATATTTCATCCTTTTAATGTTGAAATATTTATTACCCTATATAAAAATTTAAATGTTTCAAAAAATATTAATTAAAATTATAAATACTAAATTGATATAAAAACGTGTATAAAATTTATGGGTTTATTAGAGTGAAAAATTATCTCATAACATCATATAAATGGTGAAATTTTGAGTTTTTCTATATGGGGTTGGATTTTATTTTAAATTAATCATTTTTGAGATCCCAAAAAAGCCCCTCACCTAATTATAAAGGGAAACTCTACCATCACCTCTTTGCTTAAAATTGATCCATCATACATGGACATGACCAATAATTTTACCTTATAAAATTCCCAAGTCACATTCTAGAAGATATGGTCCTCTTAAAAGGCCATATCTAGTGCTCTAAGAGGATATTTAGAGGAAGCATGTCGAAGAAGCTGTAATCTCCTCTACCAATTTTTTCAAACTTGTTTATTCTTCTAGTTCCTCAAAATGAGTTGTTTCATTATGAAGTAATAACTCTAGTATAACATATATACTATGATTTTACAATAATTTTGATAAAAACTATTCCCCTTTCTATCCATCATATGAGAAATTATATCACCACACATGCGTGTGTGCGTCTTACCGTCTCCACATTGTGGTGTAATCTGGATTTCACCACAAACATACTTTTATGGTTATAATGATGTAAATAATAACTATATATCATTATTAAAACATTATATTGAATCTGAAATATTTTTTACCATTCAATTTTATACTATTCCACAATTATTAGAATGATATTGTCGCTCGTGAATATGTACTACCTACCGTCTCCACAGTGCGATGCGATTAATTTTATATTATAATAATTAAAGAATGATTATTTAAATGTACATAATGAATATATATGATATATATAATTTTAACTTCATTTTTATGGATATAACTGTTACCTATGAACGAGAACCAGATCTTATTGGACAGAATATGCATAAGGAAATAAAGTAGATAATTCCGGAATAACAATTAATAATGAAATTTTATTAACAACCAGATGATAATATGATCATATATGATATCATAAAAATTAATATGATTCATAAATAAGTCAATTGCTTTATTTTAATAATTATACATTAGGATTGGATACCTAAAAATGAAATCAGACCTATAAGGTAATAGATAATTTCGCAATGTCATTATTATTTGAGGTTGTTTATATGTATGAATTTACTGTGGTATATTTATCATACACGTCTATATTTTATAAATATATAATAATATTTTTATTCTTCTAAAAAAAGTAATGTAAATTTTACCCACTGTTTAACTTTTATTAAATTTAATAAAAGGAATGTTTTATAATAATTTGATACAAGGTAATTTTTGTATTTTCTAGAAAATACACAAAAAGAATATTTTTTAACTTATATGACAGGAATAGATTTTGATGTTTTTATAAAACCTTATTAACAATAATATTCCACTAAAATATTTCATGTTTATATTCAAATTAATTATCTTCTTATAAAATTGATTTTTATTTTGAGAAAACAATGTTCTTGTTGAAGAAAGTATATTTTCATTAAGAATTAATGTCAAGTGTTATAACATAATTAATTTCTAAATAAGGTGGAATTATTTAATAGGGTTATGATTCAAGTAAAAAATAATTATTTTTACTATTATTATTTTTTGTTTATGATAGAATGGTATTTATGAAATCCAGTTTTTACTTTTATTATGTTAGGTTTGAATGAAGTATACAAAAACATTTTATTCCTTTGGATATGATAAATGATTTATGTTATTTTGGAACATGTAAGAATGATTTCATTATGAGACGGGTAGGACCTTTATCTCCATATAATTAATTACTTAAATATTTATTTATCTTGAGATAGACATGGATAGAGTGGGAAATGATCTCGGTTCAGTAATATATAGTTGGAAAAAGGAGTGATCTCGGTTGAATAATAGACATTGTCTGCTATGATAGTATTGGCAATGAGCATTGAATAATATGAAATGATTTTATATAATCATGTGTGTGACAAAAATGTTCATGTCTAATGATATGAATTTTGGGATTAAATTCATTAATTATTATGAACATTCATGATTTATCCCATGGCATGATATCATAGTATTTTATATGTAGGATAAGATTTTCATGTGTTATTTTCTTTTACATTATGATTACGATATGGTTAATATCTCTATTATTTCCCCTTACTAAACATCTGATCTCATCATTTATTATGTTTCCCTTCCCCAAGTCATTAATAAGGTTATTAAGTATTAAATTTCAAAAAGAGGTCAATCATGGATAATGAAGATGTCTAATAAACTAGTTTTTATGAATCCCTGTTTCTAAAGTCACTATGTTTATATTGTCCAATCATGGATTTGTAAAAAAATTAATGAATATTATTCACCATTTAATTAATATCAATGTATGTAATATAAGGGTCATTATATTTTCATTACTTAAATTTCAGATTTCCTTATTAATTAACTCTAATATCTATATAAAAATGTATGAAAATGATCACATGTAATTATTTAATTTTAATTTGAAAAAAATAAACAATATATAACCGTTATTATTTATTTATTTAATTCTTAATTAAAATTTTTTCATTTAAAATTATTTTATAATGCAACAATCTTCTCTATATTTTCACTTACATTAATTTACGGAACTAGAGATTCTATTAGTTCAGTAATTTATGAATTCAGTATTATCCACCTGATATTTTTTAGATGAAACTCTTATAAATAAAGTATTTTTGAGTATTTTTATTATCAATAATTTTTTTTTTATTTGGATTGAATTTGATTGATTTTGTAGTAAATTTTTATCATATATCAATTTCAATTCTTCTTTAGCTATTTCTTTCATTACCAATATTTCTAAATGATCAATTCAAGCTAATGAGTTTATTTCTTATTCATTATTATATGAAATAATGTTTCTTGATTATCTAATTATTATAACAATGTTTCATTGAAAATGTTATTAAATAGAATACAATATTCTCTAGAGAATTAATAACTATAATAAATAAATTCAATGAAACATTAAATTCTTGTCAGTAAATATAATATTTAACAAAGTGATATTTAAGATGACCATCCACTTTATAAAATGAATTTTTACAGAATGGCAATTCCATTTAGCATAGAAAGTTAAATACTTTATTAAATACTTTATTTATATTTTTCAACAATAAATTTGAATGGAATTTTAGTGAAATTTTTTTATATGGAATCTACCTATTAACATAACTAATTAATTGGTTTTATCATGAGATGATTTATGATATGTTCATCAAATCCTCATCATCATCTATTTTTTGAGTAATAGAATGAATTATCATATATATTCTACTATTATGACAATTCATTAGTCTACATTAGAGGGTTTTCAAATTCATCAGTAATCTCATTTTCTGATAAATCCTTCATAAATGTATTTTTGAGAAATTTCCTGTTGTCATTAAATTTTAAAAGTGGTGATTAAATTTTATATACATCATTACTCATGCATGAAATGGTAATTTAATGAATATTTATTTATATATCAAAATTTATATATTCGTTATAAAATTTCCTGATTGAATTATTTAAGAATTCTTTTTGTTCTCATCACTAGATTAGAATAATTGGAGGATACTAAGGCTACTACTGAAGTGTTTTAAATGGTTTTGATCTAATCAATAGGGGATGGAAAATTATATGGTAGAATTGATGTGGCTCTGGTATTATTTGTATAATTTATAAAATTATAATATGATTATTATAAATTGACCATGTGATACAATACATAGTATTTTTAAACATTGAATCACCGCAAATCAGCATTGGAACAATACATTCTCAATATATAATGATTTTTTAATAGTATAATGTAGAAAAATTATATGATAAATTATATTTGTTATATTCTTCATGCGCATGTTTTTCCTCAAATAAAGTGAATTATAAAAGAAATATATCCTCATTTTATACATGAAAATGTACATAAATTATATATAGCATATTGTTTTATATAATATGAATAAATGGAAAATGAATGGAATGCATAAATTTTCTAGGGAATATATCCTTTTCATGAATTTATAACATATTTTTCAAAGGGATGGAAAATGTGTCCATATCAATAATGATACTCAATACAGAAGCTATTTTTATCATATTGGGTTATTATTAATTTTATTGGAGGATTTTGATGAAATTATTGAAGGAAAAAATAAATATATACTTTGAATACATGATTATTATTTTCACAGAACAATATAAGTAGAAATGTATTGATCGTAATCCTATAAATGAAAGATTTTTAGTAATTAAAGATGAAGAATTTTGAAAAGGAAATGAGAACATAATATATTTTTTTACAAGGGATATATATGTTATTTAATAAAATATAATCATTGTGATCATCCCATAAAGGCTTTTAATAATTGTAATTTTCTATGAATAGATCATAAGATTGAACAAAATTTATAATTATAATGAAGGAATAATCTATTATTTATATGATTATGTATCAAAATATTTGTTAATAAATGAGAGGATTAAATACAAATATCATGTTCTAAAATAATATACTAATGAATAAATCATATTATAATGAATATTTTGTAATAATAGTGTTATCTCTGTCTTATTGATGATTGAGAGAGACAATAGTTTTATCCTTTTCAGTAGATAGAAAATATGAGATAACTCCTAAAATATTCTATAATTTTGATATATTATTATTTGGAAATTATAAATGGCGATTGAAGAATGAATAATTTCTTATAATATTAGTTATAATTTTATAATTGGTATAGATGAAATTTTTAGAAAATGATCAAGTATGTTATTTCAAAATTATTCCAAGGATCATCGTAAAAAACACAAATGGGAAGCTAAATGGGTTTTTTTTAAATGGGTGATTAAATTCAGAAAATATAATATGATAATATTTTTGATCAATAGATAGTTTATATTTTTATATTTTTTTATATCTAGATTTGGAAGAAATTATTCTTTTATAAAATTTTAAGATGAAAAAGAATGTGGTTTATTTGAAGATTAGGTGTAGAGAATTAGATTCACTAGGATAGAAAAAAATAAATATTGATATGATTAGTTTAAAAATGGTATTAAGAATCTACCAAAATTAAATTTTATTTGAATTTATACTGAAAATTATATCATTTATGTTTCTCATGAAGTTAGTAGGACAAAAAATCTGATTTGAAAAGTGATTATCGGAGGATTAAGATATTGAATATGAGATAACCTAATAACCTAAATATCTTAAAACTCAAAGGGGAAGAACATCATCATCATTTTGTAAATAATCCATATTCTCATTTGACCTTTACCAACTATTTCTATATGTCTTGTAACTACTATTGGGATACTATAAACATAAACCTGATGTTGTAAAATTAATAGGAAATACCCTTGTATAATATGATCCCTTCCTACCAACTATAATCAGATATATGATATATTATCAAATATATGACTCAAAATCTCTCTATAATAGTATTTTGTATGTACCTATACAGGGATTGGACTTGTACAAATAATGTGTTCCTTGACCTATATGAATTTATGTATTATTATAGTATGATTGATATTCATATATTTAGTACATAAGATCCTAATAGATTACACTGGTTAATTTCAAGAATTGTTTTTAAAATATCATGACACTATTTAAACCCCTCCCCCCTCAATTATGTTCTCAATAATGGGGCACTTCAAATAGAATCTAGGAATACCTTGGTTCCCTATATTAGGTTATTATGTTTTATAATAGTTAATTTAATCTCTATTAATAGAAAGGCAGTCCCCATATTCTATGGAAATAACTATTTGTAATGTATGGATAATATTATTTCCTTTTCTCATTCGACATGGATGTTATTGATGTATCAACAACTTTATTTACCTTTATTGATAGAAATTAACCATTATAATTTGTTGATAAGATCAATTTAGATGTTTATAAAAAATAGTGAAATAAAATTATTATATCAATATCATAAGATGTTTTCAAAAAATTAATCATGTTATAAATAGCGGAATTAATCTAGAACAAACAAGAAATTTGTTGTGAATCATGTTTTATGGTTAATGATTATAAAATTCAAAAATAGAGCTATATATTTTAATATGTGAATATGGATTAAGAAGAAAAAACTAATGATGACTTAATAAGAGATTATTAAATTTTCATCAATATTTGAGGTTATAGTGAAAGGATTAGAGACTCAATATTTTTAAAATATCTTGTGAAAAATTTAAATGATTGGTTTAATCCTAATATGACATCATTGACAGATAGAGAAAATCGTTCCCTTTATAAATTTCAATATATTCCCATTGCATGTGAATTAAGAAATACTCTATAAATCAAGGTTAACGATTATGGGGAGATGAAGTTTAAATCCATGGTAAAACACATGATCAAGGATGAAGAACAAAATCTCTCATGTGATTCTGATGATGATAAATAAAATGATGTTGAATATAAAGTAATAATTTTTCTAATCTAATTAAATATAGGAAAAGGAAACCGATAATTTAAATTGACATTCCTATAAATGTTTTTCAAGTGTATTGGTATTGAGAAATTTTCTATAAACTACTGAAGTATAAAATTAAAGTATATTATTCTGATAATGATGATAAAGATCTTTAAAATATGAAATAGGGAAAACTCTAGAGTTTTATCAAAATCTAATGAGAAGAAAAATAGATTTACTATAAGAAAAATAATAAATATAATGATTATATTGGAATAGGATTACTTATCTTCAAGTATCTAATTATAAGAATAATGTTTTTGAAAATTTTGATAACAAATTATGGCCCCTGATGAGATTCATGAAGAAACCTCAAATAGTAATGAAATAGAACATGAGAAAACCATAATTGAACATATGATAAAAAATGGACATGAATTATATCATGATAAGAATACTAAACTAAATAAGTAAGTTGGGATTTTGATAAAGGTAAATTTGAAGTAGAATTAATGAAAGGAATATAATATTAAAAGTGAAGATTCTCATTATTAAGAGTTTTAGATATTCAAGATGAATTTTATTGAGTTTGATAAAGTCATGAATGGAATTGAAGAGAATATTAATATGAAATAAGAAAAATAATGAAATACATAATTAATATTTCGTAATAATATGAACTCATTGAAGATGATTATATAAGGTGTCACGACTAGTGCCCTAGGGCCAGTGTTGTGAAGACCCCAATCCCACCTCCCAACAGATAGGGGTAGGTGACTAGTGCGTATTTTTTCAATCTACAAGTTGGAGGCATTTTCATGAGTCCCCATATGTGCACACACACCCAACCAAGTCCCAAACAATGACAAGGAAGCACGTATCACTAAAACAAAGCTAAGTACAGGTAAAACTAACATAAGTGGGCCAAAATAAGACCCTAAAATAACTAAAAAAATTACAAAAAAGGAACTGTAATGGAAATCCACGGAAAGACCCACTTAATCTTAAGAGTAGTGTAGATACTGGTAGCCAATGTCCATCTACACGAGTATCTGGTGGTGCACTCATGGGACGTGGTAACTAGCCGCATCCTCTTCCTACTGGCCCTGTGGTTCCAAGGACTTCCTCCTACCACAGTCATATGATCATAGATTCCATCTTATCTGGGTGTCCTGAATGTGGGCCACCCCTCCACGTAGCGCCCTCCTAGCACCGCGTCACCATGCTGCTACTATGTCCAGCCGTTCATGGCCTCCTGACACTACGATGCGCCGACATGCACACCTTGGGACCTCATCGGCTGCCACCGCTGGTGCCCCTATAGTTACTTCAATGGGCCACCAGAGTTTCTCTAGTGGTCTATTTTCCATTATGTTAGTTCCTACTGTCTCTAGGGTATGTTCTCTTTACCAAAAAGTTATCAAACTAGGAATTCCATCAATTTATATGTTTTTCCACAAAGAACTCCTACGACGAAGGGGATCGTGCCTTATTTGTTTCGAGTTTCGCCCTTAAAATTGTAATTTTTTAATCATGGGAGGTCAGGGGATTTCATTCCAACCAACAAATGATAATTTTAATCCTAGTTAATTGAAATCCCAAAAAAGGTTACCCTCCCACATAAATGCACGATTCTCCAATCAACCTCTTCGTTTGATGTTTTATGTTCATCGTTTATAGAATAATAACTGGGAATAAATTTCACAAATTAAACCTCTACTTATTTGACTTTCGTTTCTGCAGCATTATGTTCTTGAGGTTTCAAGACTGTGTCAATATTCATTACTTATGGATATATTATTCGAGTTTTATCACTGATGTTTGACATTAATCAATGTTTTTAGTTCGACATTAGAGAGGATGTTTGTCATAGTTTTGTCAGAAAATCATTAATGTTTAATTCCTCATTCCACAATCGCGTCAACCATAATAAAAGGAAAACATGTCACATCATTTCTGTAATGATGCGATGTAGTGTCGCATCCTTATGCAGCAAGTTAACAAGTCATTATTGAGCCTCATCAATACTCCTTGATTCTACACCATATTCTCCTCATATTCCACTCATCAGATTAGTGAAGAAAATAAAATAACTTTTTATTATTATTTTATAATTATTTTAGAATTCTAAAAATTAACTTTTCCTTCTGGAATTTGTTGGCTGAAGATAAGTCCATTCTCGGTGAATCTCGGCATTCTAAATGCAACAGTTCCCTCATATTTTTTGATCCAAGAACTAGTTCAATAGTTATATAATCCCACTCTCACATTTACTTAAACGTACTTAAAAAATGTCAAAATTTTGTTTATGGATCACTGGTCCATGGAAAAATTTTTCATCATGGTATGTGGTCTCAGAATAATTCTA
Organism: Viscum album; assembly: GCA_963277665.1. Lineage (NCBI taxonomy): Eukaryota > Viridiplantae > Streptophyta > Magnoliopsida > Santalales > Viscaceae > Viscum > Viscum album. The sequence goes on from OY728158.1 coordinate 442,881,077, forward strand.
TATAATTTCAATAAGTACACATATTTTCTGATACAATACATTCTCCTCATCATAGTGATTTACATCCCCAAAAGAAAAAAAACTAATGAAACGGATTAGGGTACTAAGTATTAATCTCAGCCTCCCACTCCCATGTGCTCTTTTGAAAATTTTCGTGCTTCCACCAAACTCTCACAACAGGATTTGACCACTCATGTTTGACCCGCTCATGTCAATCCTCTATCTCCACCTGGAACTTTACAAACATATCCCCATCATCAATGTCCATCTCACCACAGTCGATGACGTGTGATGAATCGTGCACGTACATCCTCAATTATGACACATGGATAAAATCATGCACATGGTGCATTTATGGGGAACGATCTAGGCAGTACGCCACCTCACCAACTGTTATTAGGATCTAAAAAGGTCAGATGAACCTCAGAGATAGCTTACCGCCTAGCCAAATATTCAGAATTTTCATCAAACTGAGACAGAAAATAATACATGATCTCTCTCCTCAAACTCTAGGGATCTACATCCCTTATTGAAATCAGACTTCTGCTTGCTATGTGTAGTCCTCACCAACTCCTGGATGATCTGCACCATCTCTGTGGTAGCCCATACTAGCTCTTGACCCATGAGTTCTGACTCACTTAGGTCTATCCAGCGTAGCGGTGATCTTTAAGGCCGCCCGTAGAAGGCCTAAAATAGTACCATGAAAATGGTGAAGTTGTTACTATTATTGTATGAAAACTCTACCAGTGGTAGGTGGTCCTCCCCACTGCGACCAAAATCCAGGGCACAATCACGTATCATGTCCTCCAGGGTCTATATGGACTGCTATGTGTAACCATATTTTTGGGAGCGAAAAGATGTTCTCAAGTGCGGATGTGTCCCAAATGCCTCATGTCGTCCCCTCCATTGCTGGGATGTAAATCGAGCATCAAAATATTAGAATATCCTTAAAGGAACCCTATAAAGCTGCAATATCTCCTGGATATATAGGCGTCCGAAGCCATTTACCAGTCCCTACTCCCAGATGGGTAGAAAGTGAGCCGACTAGGTGATTCGGTCAATGATTGCACTGTAAGAGTTGTGGCCATTGGACACACGCATCGTTAGTAGGTGGGTTGTCGTCACGGCCACATATCAGTATCCTGGAGAGTCATCCACACTGAGGAATCTTGAAATAGATCATGATGTACCAAATTTAGAAGGTTATACATAGTGATATGGGGTTCATTCCAAATAAAACAAGGAGACACTTATGCAACCTCTGTTTTAAGGTATAGATCCAAAAAGTAGAATTCAAGGTCCTGGTGTATGGATACGTCAGCCAACGCACCAACACTGGACTTCTTAAATTTAAATGTCTGACACAGAACACTTAACACTATTTCCCCAAACCAAAAAAAATACTCTCATTATTTATGGTAGGATTTATCGACCTCTAATACCACTTTGTCACAACCTGTCCCCCAGGGCCTGTGTCGTTACTACCCCATGCCCTCCTCTCGATGGCCAGGGGCTGGCGACTAGCGCTGAAGGCTTCAACCTCCTAGTGGGAGGAATTTTACTACGTACCCATATGCACACAAATGCCCAACCAAGTCCCACACACTGAAAAGGAAACAAGTATCACTAAAAAAATATGAGTACAAGTAAAACTAATATAAGTGTGCTAGAATACAATCCCAATAGAAGAACATAAAACAACAAAGTACAAAAACGAAACTTGGATGGAAATCTATGGAATACCCCACATGATTGAAAGAGTAGTGTAGCTGCTAGAAGCAGAAGTAGAAAATTCTGTCCACCTAATCTTATTTGGGACCCTCCTTTTCCAATGCCACCAAGTCCCCTGTTGTAGCGTCCGTCAGTCATGTCTTCCTGAGCACCTCTGGGTCTTGGTACAAAAAAGTCTATTTCTAAATTTCGATCATCTACACCAGACAGAACATGTGCGGGCAAAGCCCATTTAGGGGCGAGTAACAAAATAATCATTAGGGACACAAAAACAAAAAAGGAAATACCACAAAAAATCCTCAATGTAAAGCACGAAGAACAAGACAACTCACAGTAGGTATACACATATGGTAGTGATATAAGAATCAGCAGTCACATCATCAAACACCATGGATACTCAACAAATCCTCCTCTATTTAGTATATTGGGCCAAGAAAGTCACACATTTGTGCTTCCAACTAACCTTGGACTACTTACATACACCTCCTCATTGGGTAACATGGGATTGCAATATCACACATATGTGCTTCCCACCAATCCTAACCAATTGATGTACTCCTGTTCATTGTGTAATATGGGCCAACAAAGTCTCAAAAAAGTGATTTCCACCATGGTCTTGCCATGTCACATAGAATTTCATCCTACTTGGCCATATTTGAGTCACACAAAGTTGAAAGTCACCAGTCTTCATGTCTCAGCCAACTGTAGGGTTCCGTGCACAAAAAACCTGGGAGAAATACTCCTCAATCCATTCGTCACATCTCAACATCCAAGAAATACTCCATATTCCATTCCAGAAGAACCAACATGTTGAGTGGGTATCAACACCTCAAATTGTCTGTCAATCGGACACTTGGTTTTCTTGTTATTAGAATTTTAGTAAACATGGGTTGGTTGCGTTTGGGTCTGGTCCAACCTAGTCAGACCGGCCCGAGCTACCCGAAATGAGGGTACCACATACAGAGGTTTAGTTATGATTTACTTGAACTGACCCTGTTCTGGTCTGTGTTGGTTTGGTTTGACCCAGACAGTGGTCTAGGCCCAACGGGTTTCATTGGCCATGGCCAAGTTTGGCCGAGGGTCCAACCCGCCAGGTTGACCGAGGAGCCGGTCTCATCCGACCAGACCCAATGGGTGCGGGCCTTGACTACTTACTCGGGTATGGTCTTCTAAGAATGGGTCTGGCCCACCGGGGTGGCTCCGACCTTGCCCGCTAGTGGGTGCATGGTCCATAGGCTGGGGGCATAGATGGCCAGCCAATAGACCGGCCACACAGGTGGCCAGTGGTGCGTTCCTAGGACGCGGAAGCCAGCCGCTTCCTCTCCCTGCATTCCCTAGAGACGCAGAGCCTTCCTCCCACTGTGGTATAACAACAGAATATACTAGCTCATCGGTAGGTCCAGATGCGGTCCCCCTACTCCACATAGTGCCCACCAAGTACCGCATCACCCCGCTGCCGCCATGGACCTCTTGTTATGGCCTGCAATCACTACGGTAGACCGATGGGCTTGCCTCTCTCCTCCACCCGTGGCCGCCAACACCGGTTCCTATAGTGGGCCATCAGAGTTTCTCTGGTGGTCTGTTTTATATTCTTCCATCACCAACCATCTTTGGGGAACGTTCTCATTACTACGATGGTCTCATGCCCGGCTTACCGTCAATTTAAATGTATGTCCACAAAGAATTCACGTGAATTAGGAGATAAAGCCTTGTTCATGTTGGCATGCGCCCATCACATTATATGTTTATAATCTTAGGAGGTTCAAGGATTTCAATCCAATCAAAAAATGATAATTTTAACCTTTTTTAAAGAAAATATAAAAAAGTGTTACCCTCCTTCATAAACTTACGATTTTCAGATCCACCTATTCATGGGTTGATCCATGTTCATCAATTCAAGAATTTGAATGGGGAATAACATGCACAAATTAAACCCCTAATTCTTTATAATTTGTTTCCACAATGTATTTTTTTTGAGGTTTTATGATGTCGACATCGTTAGATGCATCTGGCTAAATTATTCATGGGTCATCGAAGATGTTTAACATTAGGGGGTGTTTGTCATCATTGTTGGAGAGGATGTTCGTTGTAGGTTCGTCAGAGAATCCTCAATGTTTAATTCCTTTTCCCCCAACACATCAAACAAAATAAATGGAAAATGCATCACATAATTTCTATTATTTTGTGCTGCCGTGATGTGTCGTTACACAATAAGATAATAAGTCATTAATGAGCCTCATCAATGTGCCTCATCACTACACCGCAACATCATCATCTGCTGCTCAACGGATGAGAAAAGAATATAAAATAACATTATAATGATATTTTATTATATTTTAAAATTTCTAAAAATTAAAAATTCTTTTTGGCCCTTACTAGCTACAATTTAGTCCTTTCAAGGAGAATCCCAGTGTTTTGAATTCAATGGTGCCCTTTTATTTTTGATTCGATAACTATTTTAAATGTTTGAAAAACCCACTCGTACGTTTACTAATGGTTAGTTGGAAAAATTTCAAAATATCATTATGTGCTCACCGAGCCAAAAAATCATGTGTCATCAAAGCATGTGGTCTCAAAATAATTCCATATAATTTTTTAAATTATTAAAATGTATTTTTCGAGAAATTACATAAGGCTTCAAAAATTCTATTGAAATCAATGTAGAATCATCATAATTTATAAAACTATTATTCTCAATAGAGAAGGTGAAAACTATTCCTCTCAATAACAAAATATACATGTGGATATAAAAAATATATATACAAATTCTAAATTATGAAATGTTTGTGAATAATAAAATAACATGAAACCCTATTATATATTAAAATAACTGAATAGGATATAATACGATGATGCTTCACCAATTAAACAGATATCATTTTATTTGAAAATGCAATAAAAATAACAATCTTGAAAAATATTTTATCAATATAAAATAAATAGCATCAATTGTTATTTTTTAGGGATTTAGACATAAATTATATTCACTATGGTATAACATTGATAGAATACAAGAATAAGTATAAAGACAATAATGTAATAAAATATGATAATTTGAAGGGGAATAAATCATTGAATATGAACTCAACATGTATATATCCTAATTGTAAATTTAAGTGTCTTAAAAACCTATGGGGGAGGGGACACTAAGAGTTTCATCAAGTGAAAGAGTATTTCATTACTCTCCCATGGCTATCAATATATATGGGAAAATGAATGTTATTTTAGAAAAAAATAATGAAAACCCCCACAAAATAGAAGTTTTTTTCCATTCATATAACTATATAATACCATTTTTTATATTTTATAGTTACCCCTCACATATATCTCGTGACACACAAATTAATAATAATAATAAATAGGCATGATAGAGAGGCAATGAATTATGAAAATGATGTGTACTTGAAAATAAGGGATATAGAACTACTATGATTGAAGATGAATCTTTTATTTGTGTTAATGATATACAAATAGTGATAGTTTCCTACCCAATGCCTATAGGATGTGGGACTCATATAGTCATTATATGCATCTCATTACTAGCCTTGGATGGGTACTGTGTGGGGGAAGGGGTCATGACACACCTCCTCTAATACCTTCCTCGCTCATTTTGAGCATAATAATTTAGTCATTACATAGTCAATTCCCTCCCCAAAATTCTTTTCACAACCTAGAGTCATTTTTATTTTGGTAATACAACCATATAAGGCCTGTGGTTTATGAAAAAGTGGTTTTTGAAAGAATAAGAATAAATCATAATTGTGCATTTTAAGTTTTTTTCTTTTTCAACCTCCATAAAATATTAATAAACCAAGATGATATAATAAAATTTATATCAAATCTATATTGATAAGTCAATAGTGTAATTGTAGAACCCTTTTTATTCTCCTTTACAATAAAATGGGTTGTGACGAAATTGATTGTGCGTACATGTATAAGACCACATCCACAAAGATATGTATTTTTTTCCATCACCAACCGTCTGAATCAATATAATTATATATTAAATAAATATATATATATATATATGATATTCCAAACATAAAAATATTCTTTTAGATAGAATATATCCCTAATTTTTATACCATTTAATCTGTTAAAAATGATAATGTCGCTCGTGTGTATGTGAGGAATACCACCTATATCAAGTGATGTGGTTCATTTTTCATATTTTTCTTTAATAGTTCTTCTAAAAATTTATTTTATTAATAAAATAAAAAAAATTATTTTTGATTATTATTTTTTATACTAGGTAACAATATTCACTTTTAGCATGGTCAAAAAACCTATTTCATTTGTATATTATGAACTGAACTTCTATAAAAACCCATGGTGGACTTAACCGATTGAGTAATTAAATATTTAATATAAATAAATGAAATAAATCATATCAAGATATTGTAATAAATTATTAAAAGTTTATAAAACTATTAAATAATTCATAAAAATTTATTATATGGTTCTTAAGGTACATATATGGAATTTATAGACTAATGCTACGGTATTTCAGCTCAATTTCCACTCTTTCCGACCTATTTTAATGTTATACAAAAAAATATTTTATTTGGTCTATATAATAATATTTTACATGTTATATCATGAATCCATCATAAATAATTCTATTTTAATTTAAAATACATATTCCTCTATCCAAGGGGTTCTGATTTGAATGTTACTAAATCTATAAGGGGTTACATTCATTAGGGTTTATCAATACTTCATTGATTATATGAGGTCAATATTATCTATGAAATGATTTTTTTTTATTTTTAAATGGATTTAAATTTTTTACATATAATTACTTCATTGTATAATTATCAATTAATTAATATAATAAGGGTAAGGGTTATTCTGATAAATTTCTCATCCATTATGTTATATGTTTATGTTTTAGGCACATATTCTATAATGAGATATACATACTACCCCTTAAGCATGTTATCTAAAGAATATATTTATGTTAATTGTTTTATTATTTCATTTGTTTTTATTATTTCACGGGGATTATGATTTGAATGTCACCAAAGTGGTATGCAGTTTTTTTTAAATCCATTTTAATTGGGATTATTTATGATTTAATATAAATTATAAATATTATATGATGATTATTTGATTAAGAATTTTATTTATCATTTCTCCTTGATATTTCTATAATTTAAAAGTTTAATTATTATTTTCTTCTCTTTACTACACACAACATTTCATAAATTATTTTTTTGATAAGTTGACCTTATATATCCACTTTTGGTCATTATAATTTTTTCTTCTAAATCCATGTTTTCAAAAAATAATTTTTTATTTTTTTTAAATTTTTTTAAATTATTATTTCAATTATTTTGAACACATGATTTAAATTTTAATATAACATGTGAAAATAACTTATGGATTTTTAAACAAGTTACTTTTAGCCGAAGGTGTGAATGGAATAATTGTCTTAACAATTATGACATGAGCATAACGTTTTGCCTTCATGACTGCTTAATTATTTAAAGCATATTGTGAATATTATTATGTTTTTTAATATTTTTTATCTAGTATTCTAGAAATTTTTATATTTTAGAACTTATTCTGAAAGTATAAATGGTATTTTCCCCAACAACGTTTCAAATAATAATTATATATTATTTTTATTCATCAATGAAAAATAACCTTGATATTAATTTTGATCTATTTTGGATGTGTTGAAATAATAACATAACTATTATTTTCTTCAATTAATTATTATTATTTCAAACATATATTAATTGAAACATTTTCTTTTACATGGGTAAATTCAGTTATTATTGAAAAAGAGTTATTTTTATTTTAAAAATTGCGCATTTCAAATTGATTTTCTCATTCTATTGAAAATGGAAATATTTAGGGATGATATATATGTGGTAACATTATAAAAGAAAAAGGTTTTGTTCTATTATAATTCAAGGACTACTGGTTATGTTAAAAACAATAGAGAAGTGGTTTATATCATCTATAAGAATGATTGTATGAGTAATATGAAATAGAAGATTATGGGAATTTATGAGGTGGTTTATATCAACTATAAGAGTGATTGTATGAGTTACATGAAAATGATTTTCCAGTTTACTAACCAGTTTTCATTATTATTGCATCATGTTCTAGAAAAAGTAACTATACAAATATTTTTTTCACATTTCTCATGATATTTAACTTATATAAATCTTACCATATTTTAAGTATTTATAAAATTTTTAATGACTTTTGATCCATGTTTTGATGGGTATGAATAATTTAATATTAATATAATTCACATTGATTATGTCATCATACCATTATTCTCATATTATATTCTCTGATTACATTCAATTTTATGTTCTTATGTTTACCTTTACCGAGTGATTAAGTTAACCCATCATATGTTTTAAATTTACTCTAGTTCTGAATATTGATTTAATATAATTTTTTATAGAATGGATTCAATCTAAATAATTTTTCAAGATAGGGTCAGGATTTAATGTTTACTAAGAAATTTTGTGTATAGTGTGAAGAATTATCACTTATAAAAATATGTATTTTTATGTAATTGTTTTTCAAAAATATAAAAAATTCTAAACAAAAAATATATTTTATTTTTTAAGTGAGAAAATATTCCAATTTTTATTTAATGTTTTGGTTGGCTAAAAGCAAGTCACAAAAATTGATATCATTGAAATTAATGGAAGGATTATGTATATATCATGAGATATGAGAGTATGGGTTTGGTATTATTTTATTCCATGTTGAGGTAGCATTAAATCTATGTGGAACATATATAGGGGGATTATGGAAATAAATGAAAAAGGTGCACTGCCCTATGGGTAGTGCAACATATGATAAGGTGAGATATCATGAAAATTGATTTAGTGATGATGTTTCCTCAAAGGTATCAGGTCCTCAAGGTGGGCCTCTAGTGTTGGAATATCAACCAATGGGTGGATTCACAAAAGTGGGTCTTTAATTATGACAACACATGACTTCATTACAAATTAGTTCTCGATTTATAACAAATATTGAACATAATATATCCTCATAGATGAATATTTCTAGTGTATTTGTGAATGGTGTATATAGAATAACTAATTCAATATGAGATACAATACCATTATTGAAAAAAAATCATAACATTAACTTATAAATAATTAGTCCTATACAAATGGATGGGATAACATGGGGATATACATAATAATGGGGAGAACTATAATTCCCAATATGGGAATTAACAATGAATAACATAATGAAATTAATAAATTATAGACAATCGGAATTTAAATTTAACATAAATGCGGTGATAATAAAAAACAGAACTAAAAAGGCATGACATAACATAGTAAAAAAGCACAACATTGGAATGTGGCATCAACTTTAAACACAACATAATAAAAATAGGTCGATAATAATTGTCCGGAAAACATAAAAAAGTTGAAAATGTACCATGATATATTAGGTTCACACCCAAATCCATTTCATGACGTCTCATGAGACTAAAACATTACCAAATTCATTTGAGCATTATATAATTCTGGGCACACATGCCATTTTCAAAAAATGTACATGCATATGTATCCCATGTATAACATTCTAGATAAGATGATATTTCATCGTCTATAATTCCACGATCATTGAATGTGGAAGAAATACATGGAATTACATAAAAAAGAATAATAGGTATATATAAATGAATTTCATTTATTAGAAATAGCAATGGTATTCATAATTAAAATAGTTTGGCATGGAAAAAACACAGTGAAATTTCAAAATCATAACGACAGTACATTAATTTTCATAAAATAGTTTAACGAGATCTAATGGGGTATCTAATAATTTGGAAATAAAATGGAAATAAATACGGATGTTTAAAATCATATACCAACATTAGGAACTATAAATAAATTCATGAAAATTCATAAAATTCTTGTATAAGGATTGGAAGAATAGGATCCCTCGTAATATTACAGCATATTAATGACTTATATAATATGTATAATGAGGGGGAGAAATGATATATCAACGTTAAGAAAAAAATTCTTCCATATATAGAAATACATAAGGTCATTAAAATAAAAACAAATTAGATTCAAAAGGTAGAATACAATGAAGGAACCATAATTGAAAAGAAGAGGGAGATAACCTTCACTTTTTTATAAGGAAAATCATAGGACAACATCATTAACATAACGTGTGTACATGATGGTTTATGGGGGGATTAACGAATGTGAATGTGGTATGTAATCACATGGAAATAAAATGGTAAGTATGAGGTATGTATAAAAATATTCTTAGACAAGAAAAAAATAGAGATTAAGAGGCACAATATAAAAGAGGTTTATGAATAAAAAGAAGAGACAGACATCCCCTACTTTGAGAGGGTTATTCCAAATGCATGGGAAGAGCATCCTGAGATATTTTTGAAACCATGGGAGGACTATAAATAGGGAATGAAAGAGAAAGGATGTTCTCAAAAGATTTTTAATGTGGAATAATGGGATCTTAAGTAGGTATATATATAAAATTAGAGGGGTGGGGCAGGGGCTTATTACTTCCCAATCATAGGATTTGGACTCTATGAAATAATTTAATCAAAACCAATAAAATATTCTATTGGTTTTTTCAATTTTTTTCTTAAAAATTGTATTGGTTTTTAATATTTTATAAGTCGATTTTCCAGAATAACTAATGTATTATCCATGGTTATGTGGAAGTGAGTGGTGTTCTTAAATAAATTATTCTAATACCTTAAAATACAATATGGGCTTTATTGGATTCATAAAGGATTTATAAAATTAATAAAATAACCTAATAATGAGTTAATTTAAATGGGGTAAAATTATTTTCTAATGGATACCATTTATTGTTTTTGTTATATCATTTTTTGGTCATTATAATTTCATAGTACACACCTTTTATTTATATCATATCTAATTTTGACCTGAAAATTTGAATATATATAAAAATAAAGAAAAAATTCACAATTGGATAATTTAAACATTTTCTTTCCAAATATAATATTTATTTTCTCAAAATAATTCTAAAAATCAGTGAATTTTTACTTTTTAAATAAGAATTAATGTTTATTGAGAAATGGTGGTTTTTTATAATAACAATTTTTTAAACCCTCAAAATTTATTTTCAGCTTTGTAAAACTATATATTTTCCACTACACATAATAATAATTATTTTATATTACTATTTTGTAAAAATATCATTTATTTTAAAAATTATATAATTTATCAAATTCATTTCTTAATTGAAATTATATATTAATAAAAAATATAATTTATTTTCATCAAATCCAAATCAAGATCATTTATAATGTAATAAAAATAAAACCTAATTATAAGTATATACAATATATATTCAAATTCTTAGGGTATTAATAAATATATTTTTAATATATCAAAAAATTCCTTAGGTTTATGTTGTGTGATGGTGAAATTTTTTTGGGGTGGTTCAGTGTATAATGTTTGGGTCATAATCTTAATGAGCTTTAACTTATCACATATACGTTTTTTATCGTTCGTTAGTTATTGGATATCAGATTGGGCCTGTTTAATGGAAAAGACCTAATATTTTATCTCCCTTAGAATCAATGATAAATGGGCTTCATAGGGTATAATATGACTAGTTGATTCCATCACTTACTTTATCTCTATCAATTGGATTTATCAATGTTTTATAATTATATAAATCATAATTTAATTTTTCCAGAACTATATTATGAACGATTATGATTGTTAATGGTATTTTAAATCATATAAGATATAACACAACCAAATTTGTGAATGTATTTTATATATCAATAATAAATAAAAGTGAATTTAATTTAACCAAATATAGAATTTTTTTTAACAATTCATGTCATTACAATAAGTAGGAAGAAGATTATAGTGTGTACATAGATACTCCAAATGGGAATATGGGAAATAATTTATCACAAAACCACATATGTATGACAACATAGATTTTACTACATCATGGATGAGTTTGAGAAATATATGGAGGTACATCCCCCAATGACAGATGTGGTCATGACCCCAATGTGATCGAATAAACCTTCCCAGCCTTGGACATGTTTAGGCTAAGTACACGCCATCATTAATTGAATTAAATTGGAGCATTACAAACTCAAAGAGGGAATTAAACTCTAGAGGCTACGAGGAACCCGTAAGAAACGCGTCTTATGAATATTTTGACATCCCACCAATCATATATATCATAAGGATACGATTGGATAGGGACATTGAATTGGGGGGATTTGATGATTAAGAATCTTAGGGAATGGTTGTTAATGTATATTTTTAAATATATGGAAATAAAATTACATAGACCAATTATTAAAGGTTCATTACACAAAAAATGTGGTCAAATAAGAATCTATATATACTCTTGGTTTCTACTAGGCTTATATTTATGATAATTAATATTCATATTTCTTATTTATAAATTATAAAGTCATGTGGTAGGGGGAGTCTTTGAAAATCCTTTTAAGACCACATATTAGAGAGGTTGAGAAAATCTATCAGGAGGTAGATAAATGGGTGTGATAACACCTCATGAGGACATAACGTAACATTTAACTACTATTGAAAGGTAGTAACTAGAAAATATAACTTATTTTCCACTATTATACTCAAAAGGTAACTTTCAAAGTCCCTCTAATTTTTAATTAATTCCTCCAATTATTTTACTAACCTTCCTTGTTTATATACTATAGATCTAGTGTACCCAACTAAGTATAAATCCATATCTTTTAAGTGATTTCCCCCGGGGTCTATTTATCTATGGAATAGAGAAACATTATAACCTAAAATACTGTATGTATGTAATACATATTCATTATGTATGACAAACCATATATATAATACACCTTAATTAATGATTTATAAACTCAAAATACACTCAACTAAATCAAAAAATATCATTAGACCATGTCCTTTTCGATAATTAGATACATAGAACATTTACTATAAATATGGTTACAATAACTTTATTTAAAAATTTGAAATCACTGCCTTATATTCTGTATAACATCTAATACTGTATGGGATAACCTTCAATCATACATAATAAAGGGGTGAGATATAATGACCGATAAGATAATAATCAATTAATAACATGGTTAAAGTAATATATATGAATCTAGAATAATAAAAAGTGTGACATTAAAGGGGTGATAATAATACAAATGAACATCAACACATGATGTAAGATGATAAAATCAATAAAATAAATAAATGTTCAATCGATAGAAAAATTGAAATCATAATCATAAGTCACAGATATCCACTAATATATAAAAACATAGAATTCTTAGGATAATATCTAAGGCCCTATACATGGTATCTCATGAGATAAAAATGTTACCAAATCTATTGAAGGATTATATAATTTTGGGCCCACCACTCATATTCATATAATGTACATTAATTTTTGTTGTACATTGAACATAAAACATAAGGGTTTCTACAATCACTTATAATAACATGATTAAAGAGATAATTTTACATAAATGGGAGACCACAACTATTCATGGATTGGTAAATCTATGTGAATACCCTTTAGTGGAAATGGGAATGAGTATTCAATACACAAATGCTTGGTGGTGAAAATCACCAGATAATGGTTGTAGCATAACGGTTCAACAAAATGATTCATGGAAGGGTCTAATGAGAGTCAAAGGTGGTATATCATTACATAGAAATAGTAAATACAATAACATGTATTTTTTAAAACATATTCCAACATGAAAAAATAGGAAATCAAATGTCACATTACAAATAAAGTGTATGAATGAATAAGAGTAAAAAATACCCTTACCTTAAGAGGGTTCTTCTCAATGCATGTGAGTAGATTATTAAGAGATTTGTAGAAACATAAATGGGATTTAGATATGTTTATACATATAGATTCATAATTAAGTGGTTTTATTAATGTTTTTTTGGAGGATGGGTGGGTATTTATGGAAAAAATATAGGGGAATTCATTAATAATTTCTAAATTTATGTTTTGGACTCTACATAATAAAATAATAATGAAAAACACTTCCAATGTTTTTTCGTTTGATTTTTTTAAAAACGGGGGTTATTTTAAATATTTTATAATTACATGAAAGAAACATATCAATATAGTTCCATTCATGATGTGGAAGTGATTTATGGTCATAAATAATTTATTTTAAAACCATAAAAAAAAATTGGTTGTGGATGACTCGTTAATTTTTTATAAAATTAATTTAAATTTTTTAAACTACATAACTCAAACATGGAATATATATTCGGTCATGGAGTATTTTTAAATAATTTATTATATAAATTTTTGGCTATTATGATTTCATATTTCTTATTATGTATTTAAACAATATTTAGTTGTTTCATAAAAATTTAAATATCTCATAAAATTGTGAAACATTAACCATTCGATAATTTAAACATATTTATTTAAAAATTATTATTTATTTTACAAAAATAATTACGAAAATATGATAATGTCCTTCATTAAATAAAAATCCTTATTTGTTAAAATAAACTGGGATTTTCAATATTTAATTTTTTAACCCTTATAATGATTACATTGAGCTTCATTAGATTATATTATCATATGTATGTAAATAAATATTTTTATTAATAATATTACATGAAAATAAAATTATATTCAAAACTCTAGAATTTTTCAAGTAGAGTTCCTTAATATAAACCATATATTTTATAAAAATATATTTTTTGTTTTTCATATCAGAATATCTTTTTCTATAACTCATATCAAATTTTATACATAACATAATAATGAAAAGTGCTAAATATTATAATTATTTTATTAAAAATAAAAAAAATACAACTAGGGTATAGATTTATGAACCCTTACTATTGGATAGTATGAACTAAGGGTAATGTGTGTGGTGGTCGTGTTTTTATGGGTAGGTATAACAAACATTGCTTGGCTCATGATCCCAATACATTTGAACATCTCATATAAGCGATTTAATTAAAGTATCAATTATTTAATTTCAACTTGGGATATCGCATTGGAAAATCCCAATGATATCATCTCCTTTAGAAGCTTTAATAAATTGGTTGGAAAGGGTACAATCCTACTGGTCGAGGTTATTTGTGTTTTTATTTGTGTTAATTAGACTATATCATAACACTAAATATATAATAATATTAAATGTTACAATATAAATAATCTATAAATTCTTAAAATTAATAACTATTTTTAAATATGGGTTTTTATATTTTATTACAATCCTAAATAAAAAAAATTAGTGTATCTATTTTCTATATATGCATTACCTAATAATGAATTTGTTCATTCAATAATGGAACATAATATATAAACAATTGGTATTTTATATTCTTACCATGTTCATAAATTTCACTTGCAAATTTTCATAAAAATAGATGAGAGTATTTTTGTTTTCTATCCTCTTATAGTTCCCAAGTTTCTTCTTTAAACATTTAGTTCTAACAGAAGACTTTTATAGGGTGATTTATTTTAATTTAAAAAAAAACTCTTTAATTTATTACCTTCACTTACATTTCATCATATTTTTGTTCATTATCCAAGGGTATAACCATAAAAGTAAGTACATTTGAGGGTTCTATTATATAATTCCCCAAGATGATTACATGGACCACATAATGTACATGGAGTAGGTTATGTGGAACTATTATTTGGTAAGCCACAACTATGATACGATCAAGGTTCTTAAAGTGGTTGATGTATCCTGGACTAATTTTTCACTTATTCTAAAACCTCATTCCTTTTTCCGTAGTGATATATAAAGGAATACCTTATATCTGAACTTAAACCCATTTTTCTATCTATGAATTTCTATATATGCTTTCTATTAACATTTTTTATATTTTTTATAACATTTAATGGTTTGAACCATCTATGCAATTTCATGGATAAGATCATCTCTTGTCATCTTCATCTCTCAAGTATCATCCCATCCTTGAGGATTCAAACTCATATACATATAAAGAGCCTTAAAATGTTCTATTTGAATATTAGAATGGAAAATACTCTAATATTATAAGTTAAATATAGGAAGGTGAAATCCTTGTAAATACCTAGAATGCCTTCTCAATATATTTTCTATAGTCTGAATGATTCTCAAATAATTAAAATTTTCATGACGGTGATAAGAAGTACATAAACGTAGTTGTGTATCTATTTTATAATGAGGGATTCTCTAGAACCTCAATTTAAACCATTTCCCATAATCAGATACATTTTATTGTGGAACCCCATGATGTCTTACCAATTCATTTATGTGTATCATATAGAGTAAGTGAAGGGAGAAATATTTAATAATCACAATGAAATATGTTGACTTTTTGGGGATATTATCTACCACCGTGATTTTTTAGTCCCTTTAAATGTCATGGCGAGTCTTATGATAAAACAAATGGTTATGTTTTCCCATATTCATACTATTATAGGTAATAGTTTCATCATACCTATAGACATGTGTCATTTATAATTGACTAGTTGAAATACCATGCATTATGATAAATGTTTTATACCCCCTTATTTTATCCCAAAAAATGATTTACATAATATCTCTATACATATTATTTATTACTAGATGAATATTTATCAATGAGATATGTGAAACATCCATATGTTCTCTCATCTACTCTAGTTTTTATGGGATATATACTCAGGTTACATACCTTATGAATCCATATATGAAAAATTGAAAATCTAGAATATTTTCTAACTTTCTCAGTATCTCCACCTCATAACTTTAAGTCTTGTTGATCCACTATAGAATATATAGTTGTGAATTTATTTGTGAATTTTTGGATGAAAATTGTATTATTATTCTCATGTTCATTCCTATTCTTGTATTAATAAATTTGATCGTATCTAATCCTTGTCATGGAGAGGGTTGGTTGATTCCTTGTGTGTAAATCACTCCCACCTTATTCTCATACATAAGATATGAATGGATTGAGAAATAATAATCCTCGACCAACACTAGATACCTTAGTTGTTGCATATTGATATAATTTATTTGTGAATATATACTTCATGATTTTATGACATGTTTATATGTCAAAAATATTACATAGAGACAATGTCTCGAAATCATAAATGTGAAGATCACTACATCCAATTATAGATCATGGGTTAGGTAGTTCTTACCAACTATATTTAACTAGAAAATGGAATATGATATCCCCTTTTCATATTTCATTTCTACACAAATGAAGACGTTTTTGGATGCATTGTCGTTGAACACAAATCATTCCCCAATGTTGTGTAACGTGAGAATAATTTCAGTGATTTTCTACAACTTTAACTCTTTAACTATGTAGTCACATTCATCAGTCCAAAAAAACATCCCCCCATTTTTTGGTTATCTTGGATGAAAATAATGATAAGTTTATCAATCCTTGATGACAGTACCAAGATAACGCAAAGAAAATATAGATCTCCATCACACATTTTGGATAGGTCAAACCTTAAATTTCGATTATTTTTGAAAGATCCACATATATCTGTATTTGGTTGACAATGTGCATTAGGAATTTACTTTTTCTATCCTAAACTCACATTTTTTGTAATTTTCATAGGACATTTCTTTTTAAATTATTTTTAGAAAATCATTTTGATTCTCCTCTTTTTCCTCCATGATTTTAGAGTAGATAAGAATATTGTCTATAAATATGGCCAAAGCCTTATTAAGGAAATCCCTAAAGACATTATTCATTATGAAAATGAACAAAGTTAGATCATTTTGGTTTCCTAATTATCATCAATAAGAAATAAAAAATATTATTACTTGTATGAAAAGACGAAATGGGGATTTCCATGTTTTTGTATTTACTAGATGATATCCCAACTGAAGATCCACCTCATAAAAGTACTAGGATCCACATAGCTAATCAAATGTCCCATCAATATGAGGTATAGGATACTTCTTCTTTTTCATGGTATGTTTTTTCTCAAAATAGTCAAAGAAAAGGTTTATGATCCATCCTTTTTTTTGGTAAAGAGAATATAAACACACCATGGTGAAGCACATCGGCATATAAACCCTTTATAATGATTCTATTATTGATTGTTTCTATTATCTTAATGTTTCATAGTGTATGTTCAATTTGGGGACTTGGATATTAGAAAATAATGACATATATGTTTGATTGAATAATATATCTAATATATTAGAGGAATAATAGACAATTTATCTAGGATCACATCAACAGTTTTCCTGATAATGATCCAAAAATTAGGGACAACCATTTCCATACTCTCAACAATTTTACATGGATACTCTTTCTCATAGTATAGTAATATTTATTCTATAGATGATTATTACTATGTATATTCATCCTCATACTCACACTAATATAGAATGATAGAGTGATTTCCATCTCAAGGATATTAATATTAGCTCTATATCCGGGAATCCAATTCATAGCTAGAATAAATTTAAATTATAGTAAAGGGGAATAGAATGGTTTTTTTGGAAATTCATCCCAAAAATAAAAATTTGGGTGGAAACATAGTTATCAATTGTTTCCAAATTTTACTATTTTACCAGCAAATCCAATTCTATATTTTTAAGTCATGTTTTAATAGTTAGACAAAAAATCTATGATAAGAAATAATGTATACAACCATAGTCATATAGGATATATATTGTTCATGAAGGGATGATAAGTTATCCATTCATTATTTTGTATCAGTTCTAATCATTTAATTCCTCAAAAATAGTCTTTGGTATGATAATTTTTAAACTATAAAAACATAAAGGGAGATATGTGAACATTAAAGTGATAACTCAAAAATGAAATATATTCCTTAACATCTCTTTTTATAGAATTAAATCATTATTATATATTGTCTATTTATAACCTAATATTTTTTAACATCTTTTACCTTTATGATGGTACATAATGGGATAATGAATTTTAGAAACCATATCCTCTAGGATCATCGAAACATTAGTGTATCAAGGGCACATTTTCATAAAAATGGTTATGATTGTGTTAATATCCAATGTTCCCTTTTCATTTTTATTATCACATGGAACAATTTTATGAGATCTACATCCACTTTTAGTATCTAGATAGGGATTATGATTCTTGGAAACCACATAATTTACACATTAAAAAAATTTATTTCTATTTTAATATGTTAATTATTATCCCTATGTATTTCACTAATGTTTTATAATATTAATCCCCAAAAATTATTATAACTTTTTTTTGTACTCAATATGTAAACCCATATCTTTGATACACCCTAATTCAATATGTATTACATAACGGAACACTTAATAAAATACTAAAGAATCATGAGGGACAATCTTTTTTAGTATTTAGATAGATAATTCAATAACACAAAGCATGGGTGAAACAATATTTTTTAAACTCCAGAACATTCCCTCATATGACCTAAATATCCTAGTACTGTATTGGATAACATGGTGGTATACATAATAAAGTAGTGAGTTATAAATACCAATAGGGGAAAATCAAATCATAACAATATTAATGTAATACATGTGTATCCAAGAGAATATCTAGGTGACATAATGGAGGTGAGAATTTTAAACATTAAAATTATGTATGATATAAGATGATAAGACCAAGGAATAATTATAATGTGGAGATAACATAAAAAATAACATCATAAGAATAATTCAAAGGTAAATATTTATATATCATAACATAGTGTGATTTGGATAAAATTATATTCACTGTAAATATTATATTGTGAGATAAAAAAACATTATCTAATTCATTATAATTATATATTATTATGTAACCATTGTTCACATTGATATCATGTACATGAATTTATGTTTTAGGTAGATTATAAAAATAATAAAGTATTTTATCAATTTTAATCCAATTATTATTTAATTATAGTTACATACTTGATAGTAAACAATAAATTAAGGATGAGTACATTCAGTTGAATACCCTTGTGTAGAAATGGGGATGGGAATATATTGTAGAAATGTATTGTCTTAAAAATTGAAGGATAATATGAATGACATTACGGGTGCACATAAAGAATCATGGAACAATGTAATTATTTTTAAGGGTGTCAATTAATTTCTCAAAAATCATAAGAATAGTAATAATATTGTTTAAAAATATATCACAACATGAAAATTTCTATATAAAATGAAATAATATAAATAATACGATTGAAGTAAGAGGATAGAATTATTTAACTAGGAAAGAATGAATTTAAAATATTGGGAGGGGTTTCTTAAGAGCATTAAAAATCATTGGGATATTTTAGAGAGGTAGAGGTATAGTAACTTCATGATCAATAGGTTTTTATTGAATAGTAATTGGAGGTAGTGTGGGTATTTATAGTGAAAGATATATAAAATCATTAATAATTTCTAAACATGGGTTTTGGGAACAATATAATTAAATAATAATTACCTAAAACCATTTCATACTTTTTCCCATGGATTCTAAAAAATAATATTGTATTTAAATATTTTATAATTATATGAATCAAATATATTTAAATAATTCCATTGGTGATTTAGAAGAGAGTAGTTTTCATAAATAATTGATTTTAAACCCCCAAAATATAGTACATGGCTTGTAGGAATCATGTAATCCTTGTAAAATTATTAAAATGACATTAAAATGTATTATTCTATAGTTGAAATAAATATTTTATTATGTATTCCTTTTATATAAATTATTACATAACTTTAGATAAATTATTCTATCATAATAAAACCGATATATTTATACCATATTAAATTTATTCCAAAAAATAGTCTCAAAAAAATTATGTAACAATTATCATTTGATAATTTATAAATTATTATTTCTAAAATAATATTTATTTTACCAAAATAATTATCTAAATATTATAAATTACTCAATTAAATAGAAATCCTTATTTATTAAAAGAATACTGGTATTACCACAATAATAATTTCCTGACCCATATAATGATTACATTAGACAAAAATATATTATATTATCACTATGAATAAATATTATTTTCAATATTTTTATATTAAAATGTCATTTATTTAAAAATTAATAAATTTTTTAAAAATCACGATTCAATTAAAATCATATATTTCCCCCAAAAATTAATATTATGGTTTCTTTGTTCAAAAATCCATTTTCAATCAACTCATATATTGTTATCTATGTAAAATATTAATCAAAATATATTAATATAATATTTATTTAATTATAAAGAATGAAAAAAAATCATACTATTGTGGTTTAGAAACATAAACCCTTCATACACCAACGTATACCCTAAGGGTAAGGTGTGTGATTGTGTACATTAATGAGGTGGTTCTATGAACATGGTTTGGTAGTGATATAGATAATAATGAACATATACAAGAAATGGTTTCTTTCATATTTCAATAGTTAAATTCCATCTTGGGATTGGCCAATAGAAATGCTCAGTGATTGTATCACCTTTATAAGCTCTAGTAAATGATATTCATAGGGTATTATCCTACTATTCGTGGCCACATATTATTTAATATGTATCAATTAGACTTTATCATTACCAATAATATTAAATAATCATAAAGGATTCTATATATTGACTACATAATCAATATTTGAGATTTATAATTGTCTTTTAAATCTAACTGAAAATATTTTATAACATTTTAAAATAACTGAAGTAGTACATGTGTTTTCTATAACAACATTACATAATAAAGAAATTATTCATTCAAAAATATAATTTCATTTATATAATTTATTGTCATTATATGATGGATTATATTTCATTATCTTAATTTGTACTCATGGTTGACTGTCATGGATGTAGTGGGTTCAAAGGCTCTTGATTATACACAGAATACAAAGATATATAATCAAGAACCGATGACACCAGTTTCCCATAATGGTGTCCCTATGAGTGGTCTAGTTATAGGGTATGAACCATAATAATCATCTTCTTATTGATAATTCCACAGAAATATGTGAAGGGAATATGATCAAAATGTGGAAAACTAAAAAACTAGTGACTATAGAGGTTGTATATGAGGACCTCACTCTAGAGGGGGAAAAATGAATATGCACATTCCTAGATGGGAAATAATATCTGTTCATTATATCATAAGGAAAATAAAGATTAGGATATATTGCTTGAATTCATTATATATGATCCATACCTTGAAGATATGGAAGACATAGGATCACAAATTTTCAAGGAGACATTAGTTCTTCCATTTAAATAATGAGAAAATATATGGAACATCCTCACCCACATGTTGGTAAGTTAGGTGATGTGACATTTGAGATCTCATATCCATTAACTAGTGATCCTTTGATCTGAAGGTGTGGAATATTACAAACACTATCATTTATTTTTTAAATTTTAAGAATAGTTGGAACCCATTCAATGGAATCTTTTCATTGATTATTGGTATGATTAAATTTGAGACATAAGGTTAGAGATTTTAGACTCTTACATTTCTAGGTGACATGTGTCATATTCACCACATGTTTATTTTTTATGGTTTATATAATGATAAAAAATATAGTTTATCATTATTATTATGAAAATTAGTGGATATAAATATAAATATATTGTTCTCACATTCATGGGGCATATGATTCAGTGTTACGAAAGTTGTGAGGGTTGGACATTTCTATCTCATTGTTTATAGGGATTGTTTATGATTTTTATTTTGATGATGAAATATTATGATCTATTTATAATTAACATAATTATTTTTCATACTATTGTTATATAATTAGAATACATGGTTTACCTTCATTTTTCTATATTTATGTACTCAATATTCAAAAACAATATCTTTCACAAACAGTGACTTTATTTCTCTCATCGATCAAAAATGATTTTTCTTCTATACCAACATTTTTTAAAAAATGTTTTCAAAAATGATTTATTATTTTTTGAATAATTTATAAATTTTTTGACTTTTTACAAAATGTTTTAAAATGAATATTTTTTTACTTTCCAAATAATTCTCATTTGGATTTTATCAAAAATGATAAAAGAATATTTGTTTTAACATGTATGATATGAAAGGAATTTCCTACCATGAGGACCACACAATGTTTTATTGTTTCCTATATAAGATTCTTGTTTTTTTAAATAAAATTTTTTCAATATGGTTTTATGATTTTATATTTCTAATGACTTTATTTTCAAAGAAACGATATCCCCATCAGTAAATATTTGAAATTATTTTATATTTAAAATCATTTTACATCTAAGATGATTTAATTTGATGCTATTTAAGATTTATTAGGGATATTATCCAATGATACTATATTCGTTATTTAACTAGATAGTTTATATTTATTATGACCATATTTTTGGGAAACCCATTTTTTTCCAAAGGTATTTCTAGTATGAATGTTTTATGAAACCCATTTCCTTTTATGGGTTCTTATATGATAAATGTGTTTTGAATCCAATTTATTTTCTTAGGTTCTAATATGATAAATGAGTTATGAAGACCATTAATTTTTATGTGTTTTGAGATGACGAATGATATGTGATCCTGTGAAACAGATTTTCTAATTTTCATTATGTTATGAGTGGGAGAAATATCTCCCTCTAATAGATTTGTTAAATATTGAGATATCATGAGATAAACATGACGAGAATAGGGAGTGATCGTTGTTTAGTAAGGCAATTTATACCTTATGGTTACATTAGCTAACAAATATGACTTCTAAATATAGTTCACGAGGTTGATACTAAACTTTCTTTTATAACAAATGTAGCGACCCATCCTCAAAATGCTCAGGGATAATTTATGCAACTATTACTTTGGAATGATTATAAGGAATCACACCCCGATGTAACCAAGAGTTTTTTATTCTGTTTAAACCATATACATTGATTATAATTGTATTATAAATGATTACACTAATTATGATATCCTTTTTTTTAATTTAAAAATAACATAGAGAATAACATTATTCCATATACTCCATGCCTACAAAAATTTAATAGTATGCATCATGGAATCTTCGGGAAGGAAATGTATTAATGGTGATCTCAAATTCTCAGTAAGGGTGAAATATAATGGAAGAAATAATGAATCAATGTTAGTGATAATTATTCCTTAGTAAATAACTATTCACATATACCAGGTAATAAACATACTAAGAAGGAATTTTATAAAAAATATGGAAAGGTAATAACAAAAATTATTTTCCATTAAAGTAACTTGATATGTAACAATCAATATGGAAAGGTCAGACACCTGAATCACAATCCATTTAATCAATTAAATAAAAATAAAATTTATCTATAGATACGTCGACAAAAAATAGAGTGGATAAATAATAACATAAATAAAATGAGGGAAACGATTCATTATTTGTTTCCATATATGAGGAAAATGAAAACCTATTCTATCAAGGACTTTTACAAGATGGTTTAAAACAACATTTAGAATCCGATTTATTTTGTGTGATTAGTTTGTCTCTAGAAAATCTATTAATGAATCAAATAGCTATATAATGATCAGGCCCCACTCATCAACACCACTGAAAAACATTCCTCATATTAATTATTCACAATAAATAATATTCCTTATCAATTATTCATAGGGAAAAATAATATAAAATTCTTACTATTTCCCTAAATAATAAAATAACCCTCAATGTAAACATCATATGAAATATGGTATATGGTTTATGATATATAAATATCTATTATAAATGATACAGATAATTATGGAAAATTCAATGTTCAAAGAACATAAAAGAATGACTATTTCAAGGGGACTACCAAATAAATCAAGGGAGTAACTTTGAATACTATATGTTTCCAAATAAACCATTCAAATGAATACTTAGTGTGATATCAATACAATATATCTAAATTGGAGTAAAAAATTGGTTAATTTTCATTAATGACTGAAATTATTATAACAAGATCAACTAGAAATAATACTGATGAAAAATAAATTTTTAAGAAAAACCATTTATTTTAAAATAATATTTGAAATCATTATATTTAAAAGGAAACATTTTTAAAATGAAAACATATCATCAAATAAATGATTTTTGATAAATATGTACATGTTTTATGAGTTAAAAAGAACCTTCCTTTTTCATGGTAAAAGGTTAAAATACTTCATTTTTCAACAATTGATTAGAAGATTTATTTAAAAAAATTGTAAATGAAAAAAGGGTAAAAATTATTTACCAAATAGTTTTGAAAACATTTTTTTATATTTTTTAATAAAACATGGTTTTTAGAAGAAAACGGGTCCTTCGACTAAAGAGATAAATGATGTCATGTTTTCATAAAAAAAATCAGAATAATTTTGAGTATCAGAAAGTGAAAAAATGGTAATAAAAGTTTAATATAGTGATTAAAAACCATTTTAGATAAAAATGACTTTTTTATGGAATAAGTTTCCTAAAAATTACTCAAATGGAAATGAAGGATCATTAAAATTATTTTTGAGGTAAATAATCATTATACATTCCCATGTATCCCTACCATATTGAAAATTTTTAAATCATGATACTCATGATGTAATAAAATTAAATGATTCATTGTATATCATGATAATAAATTTAATAATGATATAACATGTCAATGGTAATTATATACACTATATAAATGAAACAAAGTGTGAAAAAACAAATAATTCTCAATGGAATGTAAATTGAGATGAAATCACTTACCTTATGTTACCTTTCAGGTGAACATCCTTTATGGGTCAATAAAATAAACATATGTTATTTACATACATTCCTCATAACCTTATTCATGACTATATTGAATTTTATTTCACTTAATACCATTGTTTTTACAACTACTCAAATATTTGTGTTTATGTCGGGCGTTTTGACCAAATTCTGTCTGTGTCAAAAAATCATTTGTATGTAAATTATGGTCAAAGGGTCATTACATATACATATATAGAATTATAATCATAAAATAATTGAAATATTTAAACATATATATCACTTTTATAACAGATCATTAAATGTGGTTATGAAAAATTAACCAATATTATAATCAAGGAGATGATAGGCCGTACATATGAATGAGTAAGGATCACATTTATCAATGATAGTTATGAAAATAAGGGAAGTAACATTAATCATTCTATAATGATAATTATATCATAAATATTATAGTATATAATCAAATATACTTATATATATATATATATAATTCTTGTGAAGTATGATGAATCATGTTGTGTTCAAGAGGTGATAGTCAATACATCCTCGAACAACATAACCACTTATGTTTGTAAGAGGGTAATAGAGAAATTGATATATATATATATATTATATTTATAGATAGGGAATTATATAATGAAAATAAAATATATATTTCGAATATATTTTTAATTAAAACAATTATTTATACATTCCATCTACCGTTTTATCGAATCACATATTTATGAGGGGTGGTATTCCACACATCCACAAAAGATGTTATCGTACTTAGACAAAATAGAATATATAAATATATTTTATTTAAAATAATTAAAAAAATTAAATATATAATAAATATCATATATAACATATATAAATAGATTTTACATCATAATGTCCCCATAGGAGGTGGTAGAGGAAAAATGATCAATCAACATTTCACGAAGTGGTTATTTATCGTACATTTAAACAGTATGTTCATTACCCATTAAATAGAAGTGTGTGTATGTTAAGGTCAATAAAATATAATAAAAAAACATTATTTTTTAGGATACTATTTTTTTATTTAATTGTTGAATAATAATAGTTGAGTTAGTGGAGAATACAAAATAGACTCAAGAGCATAAGGAAAGATGTTATATCTTAATCGGGTAACTCTATTTAGTTTCCCCAAAGGACATTGATTAATTTATGCAGCAGGTGAGGCTTCTTGTAACACCCCGCCCCTACCTCATTAGATTGAGGAGGCGATGAGGTTTACTTGGCATTAAGTGACGCTCCCAAGGCGCCAAAGGCTGGCAATAAATGCCGAGGGCTCCAAGAACAAATGGGGAACTATTTTCCCTAAAGACAAAATGAACCAAAAAATCACTATATGATGCATGTCAATAAAATCCACCCATTCATTTCCAAAAGAAAACCAAGATGTTCCATAATACAACCCAAGTCCAATACAACCAAACATGACCACACAACATCAGAGTACACTGTAGAAAATAACAACCAACACCACAATCCAAGACACCACCCCAGCTCCACACCAAGCTCCAACCTCCAACCTCCAATAAGGAATCACAATGCTCCACCAAATGAGGATGATTCCATACCTTTTCCCATGTCATGATACACGACATCTACAAAGACACCAACTTGCCAAAGCAGGGGGTGAGTACTAAACTTAGTAGGATTTCCCCAAATGACTTCCCTACACACGCTACTAGGATAAACCCGTTAGAAAATTTATATAAAATATTTTATATAAAATAAAACACAATCACAACCATTTTATAAGCCAAACGTGCCATTTCCATTCCATCACATCCAAACCAAGAAACCCAGGGAAAGACAAACAATCATACCATGAGCCGAACATGCCACATAATGAATCCCAATCAATCATGCCATGTAGGGAAGCCAAATCAACCATTACACATTTCCAAAGCAAATTCCATCAATGAGAAGCAACACACAACAATGAAACCATAACGGTTGGACTTCCGCCCAACCCGTTCACCCAATCATCAGCTAGAAGGACTTCATGCCTACTTTTGACAGCCCAAAACGGTGGGACTTCCGGCCCAACTCGTTCACCTTTTATAGTGTGGGACTTCACACCCATCAATTTTGTGGGAATTCACGCCCATCACACTACCATCATGGCTGTGGGACTTCACGCCCATCACCAAAATCCCCAAAACATTTCGATCAATCCAAACCAAGCATAAAACCCACCAAGGTCACAACCACAAGCAATCAACCAAGTCCATTGTATATCAATCCACTTCAATAAATCTCCCATTTATTGAAAATAATTTTTCATTCCAAACAACATTTCAATAAAACAACACTTTTATTGAAAACCATTTCCGTCAATCATTTTCACAAATCAACCATAGCATACCATTTTAAAATCTCCTTTTAAAATCCACAAGAATAGCATTTCACCATAAAACCCCCTTTTTCCCAAAAATCCCCAAAACATCACCCAAGGGATTTCTAACCAATTTCGCACATCAAAACACAAATAATTTTACACACAAAAAATTAATTGTAACCAAAACCATTATCTCTAACCAAGTGGAGTCGAGAGAGAAGCCACCTACATTTAGGGTTATCGAGATATTGACCCACGAACAACCGCACCTCAAATCCGGCGAATGCACCACCGACACCTCTCTAGATTACATTCTCTATCCATCACAAGCCTTAAAATTAACATCCAAGGCAACCCAAACCCTATATCTACACACAAAAAGTGTATATCTAGAAAACCAAGAAAGGGGGAAGAGCAGATCTAGAGGAAAACACAAAGAAACCATGAGATAGGACTTACCCGGGAGAAACCACCTTCAATCATCCATGAAAACTCTTCAAAATCTTTCCAAACCGAGTGGGAGAGCTCCTCTAACCCATGAGAACTGAAAATCCTGAGTGAGGCTCGATTAGGAGAAGATTTGGTGTGAAATGATGCAATCTTGAGTGATCCCAGGTTTTATAACCCTAACTTTAAGTGGCCGCATGGTTAGCCCACACGATTTGGAAAACCATGTGCTAACCTTGCGCATGCCACTACCTAGATAGTAGGTGCCCACACAGTTTCCTCACATGGTTTGGCAAACCGTGTGAAGGCCGTGCAGATCCTACTGTCTCCCCCTGCACGGTTTCCTGGAACATCTGCACGGTTTCCACTAACTGTGCTCAAACAGTGCACTCTTTAAAAGCCTACAAACTCATCCAAAACCATTCCATACTCTCCCAACCTCTTCCAAACTCATTCCATGGACTTGAAATACATAAAAAGGCTTAAATAATGGCCATATACCTCAAACCGGGGGTGCTAAATTCTCCCCACCACTGGAATTTTTGTCCTCGGAATGTAGTGAACCCGCCCTTTGTCGAAAGAGATTGGGCCACTGCTCGACCATCTCTTTCTACAGCTCCCAAGTATCCTCTTGAATCTGACCATGCTGCCAAAAAACACAAACTAAACTGATGATACTACCACCCAAGACATTCTCTTTCCTATCCACAACCCGCACTGGCACGTGCACTAATGAAGCATCCAGTTCTAGCTCAACATGATCCCAACGAATCACATGGTCACGATCCGGCTGATAATTTTTCAATTGCGACACATGAAACACATTTTGCACCGCACTGAAACATGGTGGAAAAGCTAACTGATAAGCCACCTCACCAACCTGCTTAAGAATCTCGAAAGCCCCAATATACCTCGGAGATAACTTTCCCTGTTTCCCAAACCGACGATGTCCCAACCTAGGAAAGATCCTGAAGAACACATGATCACTCACCTCAAAGGACAAAGACCATCGACGATGATCCGCATATGATTTATAACAACTCTGATCCACCTCCATTCTTTTACAGATCATCTTGATATTTTCTGTAGTCTCCTGGACAAGACTCGGTCTAGCCATGGAAGACTCACCTGTTTTCACCACACATAGTGGAGAACGACATGGTCATCCATACAACGCTTCAAACGTAGCCATTTGTATGGATGTCGGATAACTGTTATTATACAAGAACTCAACCAAAGATAAATTCTCCTCCCATGATCCACCAAAATCCATAACAAAAGACCGCAATATATCCTCCAAGGTTTGTATCATCCTCTCGGATTGTCCATCCATCTGAGGGTGATACGCCGTGCTCATCGTCAACTATGTCCCAAGGGATTACTACAAGGATTTCCATAAACGAGATGTAATTCTCAGATCTCAATCAAATACGATCAAAACTGGAACACCATGCCTATTTACCACCTCCCAGATATAGATTTTGGACAGATCCTCCACCGTATGAGATTCACAAATCGGGAAAAAATGGGCCGACTTCTTTAGCCGATCCACTATCACCCAAATGGCATCGTGCTTTCTGTCCATTCTTGGGAGACCTATGAAAAAATCCATCGTGATGTGCTCCAACTTCCAAACAGGGATTGGTAAATACTGCAACATTCCTACTGGCCTCTGATGCTCTACCTTGACCTGCTGACAAGTCAAGCATCTCACAACAAACTCAGCCACACCACTTTTCATATCAGCCCACCAGAACTGTGCTTTCAATGATTTATACATTGTATTAATTACAGGGTGTATAACCCACCTGGAATGATTATAGTCCCTTAGAAGATACTCCTGACAAGCAACTGGTACAACCATCCGATTCCGAAAACACACAATTGAACCTCCATTCAGTTTCCAACCCTCAATGGTCTCTCCACCATTGAGTCTCGACCCCATGCTCACACACTCCGAATCAGATATTTGTGGCTCTCTAACTAGGCCAACCTATTCAGGAATAAACATAACTAAAAAGAAGACCGCTCGATCACCCTGGTCCTCATATTCCAACCGCATATCGGATATAACCGACATCAACTGCCACTGGTCTGATGCCTGTTTCACCACATGAGCATATAATTTTCTACATAATGAATCTGCCACTGAATTTACCTTACCTGGTGTGTACATTAATTCAAAATCAATCATCTATAGATAATCCATCCATCTCCTTTTCCTCAAGTTCAAATCCCTTTGTGAGAAAATATGATTTAAACTCTTATGATCTGTATATACTGTGAACGTCTCCCCGAAGAGATAATGACACCACACTTTCAAAGCATGCATTACTGCTGCCAACTCCAAATAATGAGTCGGGTAGTTCTTCTCATGAACCCTCAACTGTCGTGATACATACACAACCACATGATCCCCTTTCCTGAGAATGCACCCCAACCCTGACCCCGATGCATCACAATACACCACGTACCCTCTTCCTGGTTCTGGAAAAACCAAGATTGGTGCGGATGTAAGGTGACCCTTTAGCTCTTCAAAACACTACTAACACTGATTATTCCACTGGAATAGATCATTATTTCTTGTCAAAGCTATCATCGACTAGGATAATCGTGAAAAATCATGAACAAAACATCGATAATACCCAGCTAGACTAAGGAATCTACGTATATCAAATACATTCTTTGGCGGTTTCCATAATATAACAACCTCTATCATTTTCAGATCCCCTGAAACTCCCCTTTAAGAAATCACATGGCCAAGAAAATGGACTTCCTATATCCAAAAGTCACACTTTGACAATTTGGAATACAACCGATGATCTTGCAAGATCCCTAGCACTATCACCAAGTGCTGATCATGCTCTTCCCTTGCCTTTGAATACACCAAAATATCATCCACAAACACCACCACAAACGAATCTAGATATCTCTGAAATATCTGATTCATCAATGCCCTAAACACCACTGGTTCATTAATTAGACCAAAGGGAATAACCACATATTCATAATGACCATATCTACTTCTGAAAGCTGTTTTAGGAATATCCTCCTTCCTCACCCACAATTGATGATATCCCGACCTGAGGTCGATCTTGGATAACCATTAAGCTCCCCTCAACTTGTCGAAAAAATCATCAATTCATGGAAGTGGATATCTATTCTTTATCGTTACTTGGTTAACTCTACAATAATCAACACATAGCCTTAGGGTTCCATCCGCATTTTTCAAAAACAACACTGGTGCCACCCACGGAGATGTGCTAGGCTAGATAAACACATTGTTTTCTAAATCATCCAAATGGACTATCAATTCCTGCAATTCTGCTGGTGCCATCCGGTAAGATGGAAGTGAAATAGAACTAGTCCCCATAAAGAGATCAATCATAAACTCCACTTCTCTTACGGGAGGTAACCTAGAGAATTATTCAAGAAAAACATCCATGAACTGATCCACCACTTCCGAAAAAATAGTCTTCTCAACACCCTATGCTGATTCCAACGACAACACCGCCAACTAATACGATAACATACCCACTGATGGTGCCAACAAACCCGTTGCACCCTTTCTTCCATGCCTCTCTTCTATAAGGAGATGTCTAACACCATCGTGTGTTGTAAAATCCACCGTTATTTCATTACAATAAATGTGATCCTTGAACGCCACTAGCCAATCCATTCCTAGGATTACATCATACCCATCCGTCTCAAGTACTGAGATGTTCCACACTATCTCATCCTCGACCACAGTGATAATACTTTCTTGACACAAGAATGTTGATACTCCCTTCGAACCATAAGAGTTTGAAGTTTCAATACAGAGGGCATCATTCTTACCCTTAAACCTAGAAAATCAACCACACGTGCAGCAATAAAAGAGTGTGAAGCACCCATATCAAAAAATACTTTCATCATGGTAGAAGTTAAAAGAATAGTACCTCGCATTGTGAATGATCCCGAATGATCATCCCCGACCACATGCTCAGCTCCAAACACATGTTTTCTTGCAACTATCTGCTCTGTATTTCTCTGCTGAGGTGTCGTGGTATTCTGAGAATCACCATGACTAGATTTACTCTACAGTTGAGGGGTATGCTGCTGCCCCCATCCCGTCAAAGCATACGACGTCTGCGACCCTTCAGGAGTGTCACGCGCACCCGACCTTGGGGTATTCTGACAATAACGTTGCAGATGCCCCATCTGCTTACAATTATGACATGCCTGAGGTTGTGCTGTACAATCTCGCTTAATGTGGTCCGTAGAACCACAATGAAAACATCCCAGTTTGCTCTGGGGCTTCGGAGGAAGATTTACTGATACTACCGTTGGATTATATGCCATATTCCCGCCCTGGGAATAAGTGTCCATCCTTCGCATGATCCCAGTGTTAGAGTTCCTACTATTAGCCATGGGTACCACCATGCTTCCTCCGCCCGGAGTGCCTAACAAACCCTTTTCATCCACCGAGGCTCTATTCACCATCTCTGTGTAAACATCTATACATAGCACCACTATCTTTGAATGGATTTCTTTCCTTAATCCTGCTTCAAAGATTCTTTCCTTCAAAGATGTTCTACCCACCACCTCGGGTGAAAACCACACTATGTTCAAGAACATGGCTGCCTACTCTGTCACCGACATGAGCTCTTTCTTCAAACTGAAGAAATAAGTCGTACGCTTAATTATAAATGTATGTGGGTAGTATTTTTTGTTAAAAAATTCCTCAAAGCCATCCCACGTCATACCCTGGTCCATCCCAGCTTGGACTACCAACTCACACAACTGAAGGGAAAGATCTTCCAACATATATGTGGCCAACTTCACTCTCAGCTATACTGGTGTTCCCAAGAACTCAAAGATCTTGTTCATCCTATTCAGCCATGCTTCTGCCCTTTCTGGCTCTGAATCATCCCTGAAGATTGTTGGATTCTGCTTTTCGAACTGAACCACATGATCCACATGCCTTGGTTCATCCGTTTTATTCCCACTTCCCACATCTTTGAAAGATTTTACTATGCTTTTCACTAGCTGCTGGTTGACCTAAGGCTTAGGTGCTACCACATTCTCAGCAGCCTCACCGGTTGGTCTCTACGACACCTACACGGTTATATTTCTATAAACAGAAAACAAACCATGAGTCTCACTTCCGTAGACATCCACAATTCCCATTTCAAATCACATTACATGGAACTATCACCACGAGGCATTCCACAAGTTCAAATTTCCCATGGTTCACCCATTTTGAAACCCAAACTAGTTTCAAAATACCACCATTTTCCATGTTTCAAATCCTTCCATTTTGATACTCAATTCAGATTTTTCAAAATCAACACATTCATATCATACCATAAATCATTATAACCCAATGAAATATTCATCCTAGAGGGACGTCATTTCTACCATGCATGTCATGCACATCTCATTGGCTATACCGCCCACAATGAGATATCCAATGCCTATAAGTGTCTCCAAAACAGTTATGTACCCAACTGCCTGGTAACTTGAATTTCAACATAAAAGGGTCAGCTACATCCTTTTATACTATACTTTCCAAGTACCGAAAATCCTACGCCTTACTACTATCCCGACACAAGGAATATACCACACTGAATGTAAACTCCAAAACCACTGATCAACTCCAAGGATCGAACAACCTGATACCACTTGTAACACCACGCCCCTACCTCATTGTCTTGAGGAAGCAGTGAGGGTTACTTGGCCTTACACGATGTTCCCACAACACTAAAGGCTGGAAATAAATGCTGAGGGCTCCAAGAACAAATGGGCAACAATTTTCCCTAATGACAAAATCAACCAACAAATCACTATATGATGCATGTAAATAAAATACAACCATTCCATTCCAAAAGACAACCATGTTGTTCTATAAAACAACCCAAGGCCAATACAACCAAACATGTCTACACAACATCAGAGTACACTGTAGAAACTAACAACAAACACACACAAGCCTGGACACCACCCTAGCTCCACACCAAGCTCCAAGCCCCAAGCTCCAACAAGGAATCAAAAAGCTCCACCAAAGGAGGATGATGCCTTACCTTTTCTCACGTCACGATACATGACATTTGCAAAGACACGAATGTGCCAAAGCAGGGGGTGAGTACTAGAACTTAGTAAGATTTCCCCAAATGACTTCCCTACACATGCCACTAGGATAAACCTGTTAGAACATTTATATAAAACATTTTATATAAAAAACACAAGCATAACAATTTCATAAGCCAAATGTGCCCTTTCCAGGCCATCACATCCAAACCAAGCAACCCAGGGAAAGCCAAACAATCACACCATGAGCCAAACATGCCACACAAGGAATCCCAATCAATCATTCCATACAAGGAAGACAAATCAACCATTACACATTTCAAAAACAAATTCAATTTATGCAAAACAACACACAATAAAGCAACCATAATTGTGGGAATTCCGCCCAACCCGTTCACCCCATCTTCAGCTAGCAGGACTTCACGCCTACTCCTAACAACCCAAAACAGTGGGACTTCCCACCCAGCTTGTTCCCCGTTTATAGTGTGGGACTTCACGCCCATCAATGGTGTGGGAATTCATGCCCATCACTCTACCATCACGGGTGTGGGACTTCACGCCCATCTCCAAAATCCCCACAGAATTTCAATCAAGCCAAACCAAGAATAAAACCCACCATGGTCACAACCACAAGCAATCAACCAATTCCATTTCATATCAATCCACTTCAATAAATATCCCATGTATTGAAAAGAATTTTCCATGCCAAAAAACATTTCAATAAAACAACCCTTTTATTGAAAAGTAGTTCCATCAATTATTTTCACAAATCAACCATAGCATCCCATTTTAAAATCTCCATTTAAAATCCACAAGAATAACATTTCACCATAAAACACCCTTTTTCCCAAAAATCCCCAAAACATCGCCCAAGGGATTTATAACCAATTTTGCACATCAAAACATAATTAATTTTGAGCAAAGGAAATTAATTTTAACAAAACCCATTTGCTATAATCAAGTGGAGTTGAGAGAGATGCCACCTACCTTTAGGGTTCTTGAGAAATCGACCCATGAACAACCGCACCTCAAATCTGGTGAACGCACCACCGTCACATCTCTTGATCCCCTTCCCTAACCATCAAAGGCCCTAAAATTAACATCAAAGGAAACCTCGACCCTAGATCTACACACAAAAAGTGTAGATCTAGAAAACCAAGAAAGAGGGAAGAGCAAATCTAGAGGAAAACACAAAGAGACCATGAGGGAAGACTTACCCGGGAGCAACCGCCTTCAATCTGCCAAGAAACCTCTTCAAAATCCTTCCAAACCGAGTGGGAGAGCCCCTATAACCCTTGAGAATTGAAAATCCCGAGTGAGGCTCAAGTGGGAGAAGATTTGGAGTGAAATGATGCAATCTCGAGTGAGCCTGGGTTTTATAACCCTAACATTAAGTGGCCACACGGTTAGCCCGCACGATTTGGAAAACCGTGCTTATGACACTTCCTAGAGAGCAGGTGCCCACACGGTTTCCTCGCACGGTTTGGAAAACTGTGCGCAGGCCATGCAGAGCCTACTGTCTCCCCCTGCACGGTTCCCTGGTACATCTGCACAGTTTACACTAACCATAATCAAACCATTCACCACTTTAAAAGCCTCCAAACTCATCCAAAACCATTACAAACTCTCCCAACCTCTTCCCAACTCATTCCATGCACTTAAAATACATAAAAATAATAAAAAAGGCCACATACCTCAAACCGGGGGTCCTACACATCTAGGATGAGTGGAGATATTTTTTAGAGTTATTTTGTTATATCTTGGTCAAACCAGTGGGGCTTGATATGTGTGAGGAAGTGGGAGACTTGGTGTTTATTTCATAGGGAGGAAAATGACTCACATGGCATTTTTGAAAACAATTTAGGTGTACATTGGTTGGTACCTATGATACCATAAAACAAATTGAATGGTGATGGCCTAAATATGGACATATAATTTAATTTGGAAGGGTTTCAAGGTCATTTGGGCTCATATGTCCAAGGTTTAGTCATTTATTAAA
This sequence comes from Viscum album, assembly GCA_963277665.1. NCBI lineage: Eukaryota > Viridiplantae > Streptophyta > Magnoliopsida > Santalales > Viscaceae > Viscum > Viscum album. The sequence continues at coordinate 442,917,333 of OY728158.1, forward strand.
CATAATTTTATGTAATAATTTAAATAACATTTTATTACTACTACTAATAATTTTTGATAAAAAACTAATTTCAATATATTTGAAATTATAAATTACGATTATTTAAAATAGGGAATCAATTGATATAAATAAAAATCATATATTTGGTATAAATTAAAATAATCTCAATCCTATATATGGGACTCTAATGCGGGATTAAAAGTAAAAAAATTTGAACGTTTGTTATGTTTTGATAGTCAATTTTGAAGTAAAATTTATTTTAATGAACTAAGTATTATTACTTGATAAAAATATGATATAATTAAAAATTAAATCCATTTAAATGTATCATTTTTTCTTTTAAATATATTCTACCAATAATTTGTTTTGAATAAAAACTCATTATTTCTCACTATTCATTAAAAAATAAAACATAACAGAAAAATTCCAAAAATTAACCCTAAAAAATATTATATCTATATTTATAATATTAAGATTATTTACACATATATAATCTATATTATTTATTAAAATTTAATTTAATATAGGTACTCCTTTAAAATGATGTAGAAAGTCCTTAATAAAAATATTGGTTTTTATGTGTAAAATTGGGAATGTTTTTATCTTTTGATAAGCAAATATGTTGGATGAATATAAAATATATTTTATTAAATATAATATATATATATATATAACATTAATATCACTCACTAGTTTTAATTAATTTAAATTATTATGGTAACATTTTTTGTGGGCATAAAAATAGTTTTCTATATGAATTTTTCATTTATATTCAATTGGTTGTTATATTAATTTGTAATTAAATTTTTATCAATATATTTATATTTATCTAAATGATAATTTTAATAATTTTTTAATTATTATTCATAACTTATTATTTAATTTATATCTTATATCTTATTATATTTAAATTATTATTCGATAAAACACAGTCTTCTATGTAACGCAAGACATTAAAGAAAGTCACTCTTGCATAGAACGCACACAAACTCAGTGTTGAATGAATAAAAATATATTGAATATATTAAATCTATTTTAAATAGGAAATATATTAAATATACATAAGATATTATATTCCATTACGCGCTTTCTGTCTCGTGCCATACACGCTGTTAAATACATTTTTATTACTTTGGATTTTCGAGGCGTTGCACATTTCCCACCATAATTAAATTATGTCCTCACAATTTAGACATTATATAGATAATATATTGTGTGATATTTTGAATTATTAAATACCTCATCATGAGAAGGATTTTTAATACACCCTCTATAAAAATGATAATGGGATATACAAAGGTCACAAGGACTATTATATAACTAGTTATCTATGTAGGTGAACATTAGTAGAAAGTAGAGACACATACTTGGAGGAAAATAATAAATATATATTGGGAGTGATTGAGGTCATCAATAATAAATAGGTTAATGCTAAATAAAATGTAATGTTCCTCATAACTATATAAATTTTCTGATTTATAAGACCATCAGTTCAGTAAAAATATGTTATTATTACAACATTTTTTTGATTATTTTTATAATGTTGAGTAATTATATTACTACATAAGAATTTAAGTTGTTATAGTTACTTAATATATTTTTATAAACACAATTTCACCATTTTAATGTTCTTATATATATATTCAATTTATCAATTACTTGTGGAAATAGATATCATAAAACTAAAATTGATGTCTAAAGCACTAAAATACACTATTAATGGATAATATGGTGTATAAAAGAGTGGAAAATCAGAATAGTTGTCTATAAATATTATACAATGAATAATATAATAAATAAATTAATATCTAAATCAAAAATTAAATACTTCTTATTTATCATTAATATTTATTCCTCAAACGGTGTAACATAAAAGCAAGACATAATATTCATAGCATTGAGTAGCTTAGTGGTTTTCATGAAATCCTTATTATCCTTTGGTCAATGGTTCTATACCCACAACATTTTTAGACATGATTGGTTGCCACCCAAAATAATGTTTTTACTTTTTTAAAACAGAATTAATATAATATTCAAAATTAATATGTTGGTTATCCTTGTAATAAGGTGAATCATTAAATAGACTATTAACTACATTTATTCAATATGACCTCAATAAACAAATAATTAATCCATTTATTTTTGACATAAATCCTTAATTGTTCTAGGGATTATCAATAATATACTTTTTATGATTTTTAATCATGACACCTTATATTGAATACAAAAAACCATTGGCTCAACCTAGGTTATTCATTGTCATTATTTATTCAAATCATTTATAGGGGTTTATAATGAAAATATGAATGATCTTATGCATATCCCTAGTAAGTGTCAAACCAGGTGGGTAGTAAGGCTCGTTTTCTTGTACCAGGTTACACTGAGTTAGGCCTAACAAACCTTTTCAACTTTGTTACTCCTAGTTACAACTATGCTAGAACCATATCAAAATGTATAATACTTACAAGGATGTTTTTCTAGAATACACAAATAATATATATCTAACTTAATCTTAAGGATGTTATTATATTATTATTCTCAAATTATACCTTAGGCTTATTTTCTCAAATCTATGTTTTTCTACATCTAGTTCACATGGATTCCACTAAACATCCTCTGATAAATATAGTAGTGACCCGACCACAGAAGGCCCAAAGCTGGTGTCTTATACTATGAAATTGGAAAGATTACAATGTTTTAAATCCTAAATGACTAAATACATTAGTTGTCTTGGTAAACCGAACACATAAAAGGGTCTTCTATTAAAAATGACTACACTAGTTACAACATAATTTTTTTTCTTTAAACAGAACATCGAGAATAACTTCAATCCATATGTTATATACATTAAAATATTTCAAAGTACTATTCTTTGATTCCTCTAGAAGGAAAAATAATAAGTGTGTGCCCAAATTCTCAGTACGGGTAAAATATAGTAAAAGCAATAATGAATAAATGCGATTAAAATTCTTGGAATGTTAAATAACAGAACACACATACAATGTAATCAATAAATGGATAAGAAAGTACATCAACAACATAGGGAGGGAATAAATAAATCCACATTCCATTCAAATAAATATATAAATAAAAATAAATATGGAAAATTATGAAGCCAAATCATATTGTATTTAATAAATGAATTGAAAATGATATATATCCATAGATATTTTGATGAAAAATATCATAGATTAATAATAACTGAAACTAAATGAGGGAAATTATTAATTATTGAACATCATGTATAAGGCACATGAAAATGTACACCATCAAGACCTTTCACAATATGGAATAAAACCAAAGATACAATCCTATTAAATTTGTGAATGTAGTTTGTGACATGATAACCTATCAATGCCTCAGGGGGATATATAGAGATCGTGAGCCACCCATCATTACCAGTCCAAAATATTCCTCATATTAATTAATCTATATAAATAACATGCCTTATCCAATATCTATATGGAATAAATAATATGAATTAATTAATATTTTCCATATAATTATTTAAAATTCAATATAAATATCATATCAATGATAAAGTACGATTTAGTCAATAGTAATATACATGATAAATGATATGGATAATTAGTGTAAATTCAATGGTAAATGATCATAGAAGATTGAATATTTAAAAGGGACTCACAAAATGAATCAAGGGAGTGAATTTGAATACTATCATTAGAAAAATAAATAATACAATGGAATAATAAATATGTGATCAATATAATATTTCCCTAGAAGAGTAAAACTAAGGGTTGTTGCTATTGCTGAATGGAATAATATTAACATGATATTTTAAAAACATTATTGAGGAAAAAGCCTTTAGAAAAATATTTATTTTCATTGAAAAGAAGTTTTTAAAACATTTTTTTAAAATGTAACATTTTAATCATCCAATGGAAGCTTTAAAAAAATGACGGTGGATAAATTTGGGCATGACGTATGAGGTAAAAAGAACCTTCCTTTTTCACATTAAAAGGTTTTAAAAAATCCCTTCTTCATCAAGTGACATGATGAGTCATTTGAAAACATTGGTAATAGAAAAATGGGTACACATTTCTTCTCTAAATCGTTTTAAAAAAATTTGAAAACATTTTAATTAATCAAAGATTTTAGAAGAAATCAGTTCTTTAACTATAGAGAGAAATGATGTCGGGTTATCTTAAAAACATTGTCTAAAATATTTGGAGTATCGAATAATGGAAAATGGTACAAATAATTGAAAATTGTCATTAATAACTGATGGAGAGGAAAATTAATTGTGTATTGAATATAGGTTAGTTAATTTACTCAAATGGAAATGAAATATCATTAAAATTATTTTTTTTGGAAAATAATCATTAAATATTCATAGGTGTCTCATACAACTTTTAAACATTTTACATAATCATCATACTGAAGGAATAACATTAATGTAAACAAAGAATATCCTACTGAAGGAATAACATTAATGTCCCTTTTGTAGTTATTCCTTTAGAAAACTATATAATAACCTTATAGTAATTATCAAATTTCTTAAACACCCTTTACATGTATATAATATCTTTTATTTCACTTATTATCTTATTTTGTACAACTAGTTAATCAATTATGTTTATGTTGGGTGTTTTAATCAAAATCGATCTATGTTTAAAAAAAATTGGTTGGTCAACTATGGTAAAGGGTTCCATTACATAGACCAATATAGAATATTAATAATTATATAATTTTCATATTTATACATAAATTTAAATAGTAATTCCAATAATTAAATATGGTTATGAATAATGAACCAATATTACAATCCTGGAGGCGGTAGGTGGTACATATGCATGAGTAATGTTCCCATTTTTCCGTGATCATTATGGAAGGAAGGTAAGTAACACTATTATTTACAGAATTATTATTACAACATAAATACCATAAAATTTAATCATATATACTTATATATATATTTACTGGGATGTCAAATTAATCACATTGTGTCAAGGAGGTGGTAGTCTACACGTCCACGAATGATGTTATCACTGAAGTGTGTGAAAGGGTAATAGAGAATATAACATATATATATATATATATAATTTTTATAAAGTTAATTATTTCATTAATATATAATATATTCCTTTTATATATGATATTTTTAATTTAAACCATCCTTCATGAATTCCATTTATTGTTTGAACGTATGAGATTGTTATGAGGGGTGGTAGTCCAAACTTCCACAAATGATGTTATTATTTTTACAGAAAATGGAACGTATAATGATAGGTGTTTTAAAATAATTCAATACTATTTAATAAAAAATAAATATCATAAATAACATATATAAATATATTTTTCATCATAAATTCTATCCTAATAGGTGGAAAAGGAATAATGAATAATTATCATTTTGTGAGGTGATAGTTCACAAAACAGGTAAATAGAAATTGTGTCACCCATTAGATGGAATTGGGTATAAGTGTAGTTAAAGTACATATAATTAAAAAATAAAATTATATTAAGATAATTTTTCGTTATATGATCATTTTATAATAATATTTTTTGTGGTGGAGAATGGAAATGAAAGTAAAAAATCACAAAGAATGTTATTACCTCTTAATCGGGTAACTCCTTTGGTTTGAACTAAAGTGATTACATGAATTGATTCATGGACAATGATAGGATTCGATATGTAGGGAAGATATGATTAGGAGCTATATTGGTATATCATGGTCAATCTGATGTTGCTTGATAGGTGGGAGGATGTGGGAGAGGTGGTGTCCCTTTATAGGGGAAAAAGACTCACTTGGAATTTTTGAAAACAAGTTAGGTGTACCTAGGTTTTTACCAAAAAAATCAATACATAACATAGAAAACTAAATAATGGAAGGTAAATGTCCTATATATGTCCATAAATTGCGTTTTTATAAGTTTACAGGTCATTTGGGCCTCTAATATAATTGTTTAGTAATTTACTATGTTAAATTTTTCCATAATAATTTTATTTAATTTTTATTACTATTACAAACATTTTGGGTAAAATAATAATATGAACTTATTAGAAATTATAAATTATAAGGATTTAAAATATGGAATTGCGTTTTTAAAATTAAAATAAAAAATTAGTAGATATTAATTTAAATTTAATCTCACAGACGGGATGACAATAGATGTTTTAAAGTAAAAATATCTGACAATTTGCAATGTTTTTATAGTAAATTTCAAAGTGAAATTGTTTTTAATTATCGAAATTTTATTAATTTATAAAACTATGATCTTATTAAACATTAAAAACGAATAAAATTGTAATTAATCCTTATAAATAAATTATATGAATTATAGTATTGAATTAAAACTCATTATTTCGAACTATTCATTAAAAAATGAAATTTCAACGGAAAACACCAAAAATTAATCCAAAAATAATTTTTCTGTTTATATTTAAAATATTAATTTTATTTTTAGATACATAATATATAAAATTTCAAAAAAGTGAAATTATTTAAGGTTCCCCATTGAAATATGTGAAGCGCCTTAATAAAAATAAAGGGTTTTATTTATATAATTGGGTATGTTCTTCTCTTCTGTTTATGATATCTAGTGGATTGATATCAAAAATATTTCAAAGAATATAAAATATATATTAAATTAATATGACTCGCTTATTTTAAATTTTTTATTGGATAAAAAATCATTTTGGGCATAAAAATAAATTTCAATAAAAATATTCCTTTTATATTTTATTGGTTGTTATATTCATTTCTAGTTATTTTGTTATCAAGGAATTTATATTAATTTAAACAATAACTTTCATAAGAATATTAATTCTATTTATAACTACTAATTTAAAGGTACATTTTATATTTGATTATATTTTAATTAGTTTTTTATAACACCAAGTTTCGAGTGTAACAATATCCATCAAAGAGATTTTCTCTTGCGAGTTACAAACGCTACCTTATTGTTACATGAAATAAAATATATAGAATCTATTGAATCTCTTTTAATTAGTAAATATTTTTAAAAGTATCCAAATTTTAAATTCCATTATGAGCTTGGAGTCGCGTGTCATACACGCTGTCAAATACAATTTTCCAACATTGGATTTTCAAGCTGTTAAAATTATTTACATAATTAAAATAATATTATACATAAACTCTGAAACCTAATATTTTTATAACTTATTCAAATTTTAGATATATTTTTGAATTTCATTAAAAAAAATTACATTTTATATATTTTGTTTCGGATTTGTAACTTTTTTAATGTTGTTAAGGTTAGGTATTATTTATTATTTATTAATAATTTTAAATTTATTTTGAATTTAATCATTTTATATTATTTATCTACAATTATTTGTTTACTATGTTTGTTTGTATATTCAACACGTATTCATTTTTAATTCAATATATATCCTTGTTTTTTTAATAATTTACATTTAATTAAAAAAACATATCCATTTTATCAATATTTTTAAGGGGTGCCCATTTTTAATTATCAAATTTCACTCCTTTTTAAAATGCATGTTTTTAAGACTTTATATTCATTAATAGTGTTAAAAATATATGTATAAATGATTATTTATAAATTAATATACTTATAAATGTATATTTACTATATTATTACATTTATAAATTAATACTTATTACAAATAAAAAAATATTATTTTTTAAAAAGGTATTTATTTTATTATGAATAAATAATTATATATATTAAAATTATTATAAAAATATAATAAATTTATTTTAAAAAAATTATAAACTATATTAATATTAATATTTCTATTTATATTTATATTTATATTTATAATTATAATTATATTTATATTTACATTAATTTATTATATATATATTAATAGATAAATATATATAATGATTTTAATATATAAATAATATTATTAAAGTATTTATATATTTATATATAATTATTTATATATTAAAATAATTATAAAAGTATAATTAATATAATTAAATATTGAATATATTTACAATATATACAATTATATTTATATTTATATATATTTATTATATATATATAATATATATATAATAATATATATAATGATATAAATAAATACTTATAAATATATTTCAAAATATATTAATTTATAATTATATTTATAAATGTTTATTAAATATATTTATAAAATTATATATCTGTAATTATAAATAAAAAATATATTTTTAAAAATTTTATTTAATTAATTTTAAATATATATATATATAATAATTATAAACCATTTATCACAACAAATGTTTTTACACTATTAAAGCAACCTTTTATCATTGCTTCTTGAGTGTTGATAATGATGCATATTATATGCACTTATCAATTTAGCGCTGATAAAAGGGATCATTATCAGCACTACATTCAACAGATTATAATGGTGCCCCTAGACAATTTAAAAGATCCCTAACTATGACTGATTCAGGCTTGATTCCCAAGTTTTCTAAAAATGCCCCTACTATAGGTTCTCCTGCTCAACGTTATCTTGGATGAATCAAGGATAGAATCCATGGTATGTAATTTTCTCCTTTTCCTCTATTGATTATTAATTCTTTGGTTTTCACAGTTGTTATTTTTTTTTTGTTTTTCTCAACCATGATGAAAACTACTTCCCTTCACACATTGAGAACCAAGAATGTTGGTTAATTTCAAACATCGAATAACTAATGTTCAATTTCATCAAGTTGGCGTTCTTTTTTGAGGTTTGTGATGAGAGACTTTGAATTTGATTCATCATTAATGATTTTTATGTACCGTTGCATGTTCTAATTCAAGATTCAAATGGGTTTAAAAATGAACTTTCTTTTTTCTCTCTTTTGTAGAGTATTAGAACTTCGATTTAGGCTTTAGTTTACTAAGGGTTAAAATCCCTCTCTTTATAAACTCTCCCATAATATAATATATTTTTAATGAAAAATAGTGTATAAAAAACATAATCCAGTTATAATTATTTATATATGATATATATATCTGATATATTTCCAATCTAGTGACGAGAAATGGAAGTGGGATGTTCACTTAACATAATATCGACCACCATGATTTTCATTTCACATGTTCATTGTTTTTTTCAAAATAATGAAACATTTATAGTTATATTTATGCATATACATATGCAAATATTATATAAATTTAAAATTAATGGAATGTTTTAATGTAAATTGGGATAAAAAAATATTGATTCTCACATTTTATTAAATTATTTTGGTGAATTTTATAAAAAATAATTTGTTAAAGTGACAAAAAAATTAGCACTTATGTTTAGATAATTATATTTTTGAAATTTCATATATTAAAATCCATAATTATAATTTTATGTTTTTTTCAATATGATTGAGTTTGTTGTATACATTTGATAAATATATTTTTTATAAATAATATGTTCTATGTTTTTTTAATTGTATTTTTCATTAGATTTTTCGTTCTAAATATATATAACATATATTTTATTATTACATATATAAATTACATCATGATGTATTATAAGGATATGTTTATCTAAATTAATTTAAAGTTATTCAGATCATTTAGGATATATATGTGTTTATAATATATTAATTTTTGAGTTTTTTTTCAAAAAATATAGAATTTCTTATTTATTAATCATTAAAATATATTTATCAGGATATACATAACTCAACACTAAGTAAATAAAACCTTTGATAAGGGTTTTAGATTATTTTTGAACATAATAAATTATAGTGAATGGTCTTAATTGTATTATATTTGAGAAAACATGGATTTTGTGGAATCTTGATCAATTATTGTTACACATGCTATAATTGAAACATTTAAGTGATTATAATTTTTTTATTATATTAATGAATTTTATGTTTATGATACAATATTAGTTATTGTTTTTTTATATTTATTTAATATTCTATTTTTCTAATGAAATGGTTAATAATATATATATGTCAATAGGATAAATATATGCTTCAAATTATATTACTCTAATCATACAAAAATATGGTTTTAATAGTCTTTATACTATAAAATGAACAAACAAACATTTATAAATAATTATTTGATTGAGGGAACTATATAAAATTTTATAAAATGAATCATGATTTTGTAATAGACATTATAATTTTAGGAAATGAAAAAATTATATGAATTTTATTTAGTAAGTCTTTATTTTTTATTTTTGTATACGTTTTTACTGATTGTTTACCTACTGTTTTTGTTATCTAAAAACAATTCTATAGAGTAATTTTTTTAGAAAATTATTTTATTAAATGTAATATGAAGCTATGTTTTTTTTTAAAAAAATTTTAAGTCATTCATTATAAGATTTTCTATTAGTAATATCAGGATAATTTTTCAAATCATTTTTATTATACCTATTAATGTATGATTACTATATTTTTCTACAATAATTACATGTGTATATGTGATAAAAATAATTTCTATCATATATTATAATATGATGGTTATTATATAGTGACCCTATCCATTTTAACATAACATTACATGATTTTATGCATAATTATACATCAGATTACAAGACAAGGATCTTTAAGCCTAGTGTCTTGGAAGACTAGGTACATAAAACAAAGAACATGGGGATAATAAAAATTCTTTTATTTCTCTCGATAAAAATATCCTAACTTAATTTGATCCCTTACATATACATAGGGTACCTTGGGGAACACATGAACAAATTAATGACCTAAAAATCTCAATATGGGAATGGATATAATAATATATCTTAAGCATGTGAGTAAGGAGGCATGGCCTAATGATATCCAAAGAATGGATCATATGAAATCATATCATATAAGAATATTTTCATGTAAACATAGATTCAGAAAAATTAGTCAAAGTCATAATACATGTCTTAAGTATGGGTTGAGACTAACCGTTAATCTGGTTTCCCATTTTAGTATGGGTCAAGGCTAACCGTTGATCCTGATTCCTATTTTAGTACGGGTGAAGGCTAACCGCCAATCTAGTTTCACATCGAATATCTTGAGAATTAATAATTCCCAATTAATTGGAGCACAACATGGGTGAACCCATCTCAAAATTTTTAGGAATATTCTTCCCACATAAATAATCATACATAATCAACCATACATTAACATAAGGGTACGCAAGGAAAGAATTGGGCACCGTAATCATGACATAAAACAAAACCAATGGGCGTATCATGAATGTTTTCATGAAAGGGAGGAATTAGACCATAAATGGGTGTTCATAAATTAAAATATTCATATAACATGGTAAGTTGTGTCAACATAAGTTACAACATATAAGAAGTGTATTTGATAAACATTAGCATTAAAAAAAATTTGTGGGGTTTTAAAGAAAATACTATTGGGATTTTAAAATAAAAGAGTAAAATAATTTATATAAAACCTTAATTTAACCACAATTTTTTTAATAATAAAAACATTGATATTATAAATACACTAATGGATTAAAACTGAGGGTAGAGTACACTTGAAATTGGGTAAAAATTTGGGAAGTTCCCTTAAAACAGGTTTGCTTATCGGAAAGTTCTAAGGACAGAATCCTTTAAGAACATATATATCCCTATAAGTGAGTGATGAAATGGTATTCATAAATGAATATAGTAAAAATGAAAATAATTTATAATATTCACATGAATAGATACGATAACTCTATTTTGGTATATATAATTATAATTCAACCTGAAAGAACAAAGAAGGTTCAGGTAGAATTCATTAAGGATTATTGGTATGAGTTTGGTGTACCAAAGATTGATTGATGAGAGAGAAAAGAGGATTATCATAACTTATAAATCATTAAGGATGTATGGGGTGGTGAGAAAACATACCCCATCATATTATATTACACATAAAAAGGTATACCATAGAGGAAAATCTTGATTAAAAAATTAAATGGAGATAATACTTTACCTGTTGTTCGGTGGTGCTCTCCACTATTTATTAATGACCTGAATAAACAAATTAGGTTTAATTTTTAATAATTAATAACCTCATATATTTTAATAGTATTTTAGATAACATTTTTATTTTCATCCATGATATTTTTATTTGGTTATGTTGTTCAATCTAATTGTTCGGGAACACTTGTTTTCTTGGTTTTCAAGATTGGTTTACTTCTATTTGTGTTCAGTTTAACACATATGATGAAAGTGGTTTTCTATAATTTAAGTTCTATGTTATTAGTAAAAATACAGGATATTACCTGGTTGCAAACAAAATTTTTATACTTGTACTTAAGTTAAACCATTATATATTACTTTAGGGACATCCATTTTGGGCTAATCGGTGAGTATGACTACAAAGAACATGTTTTTCATTATAACATACTACCATTTATAAATAAGTATTATAGAATGAATAAAAGGATATATTAATTATATAATAAAATGGTTAATCCATATCAAAAATGGTTTCATGTCAATAATTAATCATGATCAATGAAATTGGTAAACTGTTTTCCATGAATGTGCTAAATTTACACATCTCAAACGGTGTTTTTATTTCATTAAATAAAAGATATGGATTGGAGAGAAGATAATGAATTATACAATTATTATAATATAATCTGAAAACATGTATGTTATAGGAGTTATTATACCATTTTTGTGAAGGGAGGTGAAGAATGTAACAATATAAGAAAATAAGATACATGAAATGAAAGAGTTGGAAAGAGGAATTTACCACAGGAGTCTTCCTCTTTTGAGAACATCTTATGGGGAAAGGTTTGGTATTTTGATGAGAGTAGGGGACATTGGACGTGTCATAGGATCTTGGGGAGATATTTTGGGTGAATATTGGAAAGGAACAAGGCTTGACAATAGTAAAGAGAAAGGGGAGTTCGGGGGGGGGGGGGGTTATAGTGGGGGATAGGACAATTTTCATAATATTATAATCATTATTTTATTAGTTTTTCATACAACATTCTATAGTGAGTATTCATTTATCTATAATAGTAATAAAGGCATATGTGTTCGAACCAATGGTAATTTACATCATCCATGACTCATGAATGATGCAGAAATTAAGGTTCTAGCATTTATTGTGAATTATTTGATTTTACTATTCATAAAAAATTCATATATTTTAGAAAAATCCCAAAAATTCACCCTAACCATTTTTCAACATGTATAATCCAAAATTTAAGTGCAATTTTGAAAAATAATTTTATAAATATGACTGATTTAATTTTTAATTAAAATAATAATTTATTATTAAAAACACAGTTTTGAAACATTAAATTACATATTCTAATATATAAGAATATCATAATTTCACTCAAATATTATTTTAATACAATCATTGGTAAAGTTACTATTTTTTAGGGTATATCACTACTAATAAAGGTATATTAATATTCATAATGGTAGTTTACTATTCACTAAAAAAATATATTTTTCTTATCAAACTCCAAATAACATACTGATCGTAGCTGAGTTTGTCAGATTTTTGAAATTCTAAAAACATAATTGGAGAACATAGGTTTAAAGGTCACATAGCACTTAGTAGTTCATTTTGTTGTGATTACATGACATAAATATATGAATGAAATTTCTATTTATAAAACATTTTGTCGTTTAATTCTTCCCCCCCATATGAAATTTCTCACTTGAAATTTTTTTTACATTCTATGCCAAAATAGGTGTGGGTATTTTTCCTTCATTACCACCTCTAGTTCCCATGTTTCCTATTCACACATGTGGTTCTGCCACAATACATTGACCAGATGAGTAGTCTTGTTACGTAAAATTTTATCTCTAAGATCCAATATCTTCAACATGTGCTCCTCAAAAGAAATATCATCCTCCAACTGTACCACCACTGAAGAGAGTTCATGTGAAGTTTCTGGTATGTACTTGGGATATAGGAAAGACATCATGTACTTTTGACATCGTAGGTGGATGTTCCATTCAAAAAACCATAGCTCTGGCTCGATCATGGATCTCGAAGGGGCTGATATACCTGGGACATAACATTCCTTTCATCCCCAATCTCATGAACTTCTTCCATGGATACATTCATAGAAATACCATGTCTCCGACTTTGAACTCAAGGTCACCTCAAAGGTTATCTGCATAACACTTTTGTCGACTATGGTTTACCTTGATATGATGCTGAATGGTTTTCACCATCTCTACCATTTCATCACCTGTTTTAGGTCTTAGTAGCTTATGCTCAACAACTTCATCCCATCGTGTCGATTTTCTGCACCTTTTCCCATTAAGGGATTTATATGGTGCCATTTAGATGATCAGGTGGAAACTGTTGTATTATGAAAATTCAACCAGTGTAAGATGTTAGACCCACCCCCCTTTGAAGTCCATAAAAACATTCTATCTACATTTCATCCAATGTATGAATAGTTTTCTCATATTGGTCATCAATTTGTGGTTGATAGCTCATACTGAAGTTCAGTTCAGTACTTAAATATTTTTGGAGACTTTTCAAGAACATCAAGTTGAATATTGAATTATGATCGGATACTATAGATAGTGACACACCATGCAGCCTTACCACCTCTTTGATATATATCTGTGCAAGGTAATCCAATGATAAGTCCTCTCGAATCATGATAATGTGATATTTCATTGTATGATGATCCCCAATAACCCATATAACATTGTTTCCTTTTGATGTCCTTATATGTCCCATGACAAATTCCATGTTAATTTCCTCCCACATCCATTTTTGTTTGGGTAGTGGTTTCATGATACTTCTAAATGTTTTCCTCTCATCCTTCACATGTTTAAATTCAAGGAAAATTGATGTATATTTAGTAATCTCCCGTTTAATATTGTCCCACCAAAAGATTTCTCAGAGATCTTAAAACACCTTTGTTCTCCATGGATGGATTGACAAGGTCGATCTATGTGTGCCATTCCAAATCATATAATTAATCTCTGGATCGGATGGTATATATAATTTTGACCCAAATCATACAACTTCTTCTTCATCATCCTTGAAATTTTTGGATTTCCTATTTGTGATAGCTTCCACCCTTTTTAGAATTTTAACATCTTATCTTTTATAATCCTTTATTTTCTCCATGGGAGACAGTTAAGAAATCCTTTATGAAAGGATTGATGAGATTCATCATTTAATTATTCCCATGTACATCATTTATAAATCTATGAAGATAAGATCCTTTTCAATTCTCATAATTGATAAATATGTAGGATCCTTTCTTCATCGAGCATCCGCCACCATATTTTCCATTCAAGGATGGTTTGGGATCAAGCCGTTATAATACATGATAATCTCTATCCATATTCTCTAATTCATATTATCCTCTTCTTGTGTGAATATATATTTGAGACACTTTTGGTCAGTATATATCTCACACATCTCCCCATAGATATAATGCCACTAGATTTTCAAGGAAAAGATCACATCTTCCAACTCTAGATCATGTGTAGGATTGTTTTTCTCATGGGTTTTCAGCTCAATTGAGGAATTGGCTATAAATTTATCATTTTCCATCAGCACACAACCTAATCCCTTTTTTGAAGCTTCACTATACACCACAAAGAGTTATCCACTTTTTAGGAGTGTGAGTACTGGCATAGTGATAATCCAAATTTTCAACTCCTTGAAATAGTCTTTACATTCCTGAGTCTAGAAAAAAATTACTCCCTCCAATGTCAGATTGGTCATTGGTTTAGAAAATCATGAAAATATCTTCAAAAATAATCGATAATACCAAGAGAGACCCAAGAAACTGTGGATATCTATTATGGAAGTTGGTTTGAGCCACTCTTCAATTTCCATTGTCTTTGAAGGGTCCACATATATCCCTTTTATGGTGATAATATGCCCAATGAATGATACTTACTCCATTAATAAATAACATTTACTATAATTTTCATACAAATTATCTCTTCTCAAAGTGTATAACACAATATTCCAAATGCTCCTCATGTTCCTCCTTTCTCTTGATGTATATTAGAATATCATCAATAAATACTTTCACAAATTTTTCTAGGTAATCTCTAACGACTCTATTCATTAAAACTATAAAAAATCCTATATAATTAGTGTGTCTAAAGGTCATCACTATGAACTCGTAGTGTCCATACTTTTTCAAAAGGATGTCTTGGGAATATCTTCCTTCCTCACCTTTAGTTGGTGATATCCCAAACAAGTTCCACCTTAGAGATATAACTTTCCCGATGAAGTTGATCAAATATTTCATCTATCCATAGAAGGGGATAATTTTTATATTTCTCGATTTTATTTAGATGTCGATAATCAATGTAGTGGATCATTAATACATCCTTCTTCTTGACAAAAATGACAGACACACCCCGCGATGAAGCACTCGGGCGTATAAAATCCTTATTTAGATTCTCCTACAACTGCTTCTTCAGCTCCTCACATTCTACGATGGCCATTCTATAAGTAGTCTTTGATATAGGTAGAGATACATGGATAAGTTCAATTGATAACTCAACCGCTCGATTAGGAGGAAAAACATGAAACTCTTCAGCAAATAAATCAGTGTAATTCCTCACGATGGGCATGTCTTCATGCGTGATTCTCTCATTTGTCTCAATCATTTGAGCTAGATATTCTTGCTCATAAGGAAAAAATATCAACACATAAGATGATGCTTTTAAAATATATTCATCTTCCTCCTTACACTTTGAATGAATCATAGGATGCTTCGGGATGTGAAGAGTGATCTCCCTTTCCTTATAATCAGTGTTGGCCTTATACAATGATAGACAATCCATGCCCAAGATAGAATCAGACACCACTAATGGTTGTATGATGAGAATTTGTTTAGGAAGTTCAGTCCATAAACATTAACTAGGGAGGAGTTATAAACGATGGATGCAATAATTTTCCCATTTGCTGTTCTCATAGATAAATTCCCCTCAAAAATTTTAGATGGTATTTGAATATTTCTAATAAACTTGAAAGTTATGAAAGAAGCATAGAAAAATAATCAAATAGTATGTATGTTATTCATGAATGAATACCTAACATACCTATCACCACATCATTTTCTGGTTCCATCTCATCAGTGGTTATATCATATTTCATTCTTTGTTTCTTTGGAGGTTGCTGCTGATTGCCTCTGACAACCCTCGACATAGGGAAATTGTTTGCATAATTTCAATGCTCTTAGTTGTTGAAACATTGCCTTACAAGGTGAGTGTGGATATGAACCTTGTTTTCTTCTTCTTCATTAGTGGGATTCAACATTTATTGTCAGCAATTTCTAGCTAGATGTCCTACCTTTCCACATTTGCAGCAATTCTTGGTTCCCTACAGATAGTTACCCGAATTCTTCTTCCCTCAACTTTTACAAGGGAAAAAGTCATGCTTATTTCCATCATGAGATTTTTTCAATGAACTACCCATGTTGTTCCCCATTTTCCGTGTCTTGCCACTAGGCCCACGAGACCACCTAGAGTCTCCAATATTTATTTCAACCTTGAGGGCACAACGAACAATATCCTCATAACTTTTGAAGTAACAAATCACTAATTCCATTAATAGACCCGAATGTAGTCCTCTAAAAAAGTGATCCACCATGCTTTCAAAGTTCATGAAAGTGCTAGAGGCGTACCTTACAATTCTTTTAATGTTTTCTTCATAATCCCTGACGGACTGATATTCCTTCTTCTTTTGTATAAGGAACTCTCTTTCCATCTTGAGATGGAGGGTTCGAGTAAAATATTTGTTGAAAAAAAACATCATGAATTCCTCTAGATCCATGGAATTAATTTCTTCTTGGGATATTGTACTAATGATTTGTTTCCACCACTGATTAACTTCCATAACTAAACGATAGGCCGCCCGTACAACTCTCTCTTCATCGGATCACTATTGGACAAAGAATATCATTTCAATGGAGGTAATCCCTTGTTCTATGAGGAGGGGATCAAAAGTTCATATAAACATGGGAGGCCTTTTCTGTATAAAGGATTATAGGACAAAATTCTCTTTCCTTGTAGGAGGAGGTCGTTCCACAAGATTCAAGTTATTATTCATAACTCGATCCAACAGAGCAAGTACTATCAGGACATTTTGGGCCCACGTTCCCATCATATCAGTCATATCATTAGAAAAATATTCACATTTACTATAACATTTATTTTTGGAACTTTTTCTAATATTTCCATTATTAACTAAGAAAATGAACTTATAATTAGAGGGCTCGAATACTTATCTATTGAGTATAATAGGAAAATTTTAAGATAACTTGACAAAGTCATAAATAATAAGTATATCATAACATGTGATTCCTTAAGTTTAAATATAGGTTATCGAAGATCTATTTCATAAATTATATTATTATGGGATTTTTATTCCCTTAATAATGGTTTTTACTATGCTCGTGAATTTACGGAACCATATCACAAGGGAGTGTCACAACCAAGAGTGAAGCAAGCCCATTTTCATGCAGTAGTTAACTTTTGAATATTGCTCAAAGTATTGTTTTCAAGTTTTACCCCTCAATACATAAGTGACAGAGCTACCCTACCTACTCGTATCTAGACAAGGTTTTATTTTCTTGATAAACCACTTACTCAATACTCAGGAAAAAATTAGGAATATTTTCTTATACTATGTATCATCCTTATGGTTATCACTAATGTGCTCTATTTATAATCTCCAAAAAATAACATGACCATCCCATGATACCAACTATAGATACCCTAGCCTTTTTACATAGTGTTACCAGAATATAGGCATTATTATACATCAATGTACAATCCAAGGATCGTTATGTCTAGTGTCTTGGATGTCTTGGTACATAAAACATAAACCATGAGGCTTAAAAAAACACTTATTTATTTAATATCCATAAAAATCTCATAACATCCATTGAGACCTTACATATTCATAGGATACCCGAGGGAACACATAAACAAATGGATAAAATAAAAATCTAGGTAAGGGAATGATCATAAGAATACATCATAAGCACATGAGTTAGGAGGAATGATATAATGATATAAAAACCATAGAACTTATTAAATCATATCATATATGCATTGGATCATATAAACATGTAATCATAAAAATGTGGAAGAATTATAAAACATGCCTTTAGTATGGTTCAAGGATAACCACCAATCTTGTACCCCATTTTTGTATGGGTCAAGGCAAACATCCAATCTCGATTCCCATTTTAGTACGGGTCAAGGAAAATTGGAAATCCCATTTCACATCGAATCTAATGAGACTTACTATTACCCAATGAATTGGAGCGCTATCTAAGAGCACCCATCTCAAAAAATTTCATGAATATTTTTTCCAAATAAAAAACCATACATAATCAACCATACATAAACATAACGGTACCCAAGGAAAGAATTGGGTACCACAATCATGAAATAAAGCATAACCTTTGGGCGTATCATGAATGTGTCCATGAAAGAAAGATATTAGAGAATAAGTGTACTTTTATAAGGTAAAAGAGGCATATACCATGGTATTTGCTGTCACACATAACTGAAAATATATAATAAATGTACTTGAGAAACATTAGCATTAAAACATTTTGGTGTAGTTTTAAGGAAAATATTATATAGATTTTATAATATATCAAGGGAAAATATTTTATATAAAACTAGAATTGAACCAAGAATGTTTTAATAAAAAATAGACTTATTTTATAAAGACAGTGGTTAATTAAAATATGTGGTAGAGTGAACATGATATTGGGTAAAAATATGGAATGTTCCCTTAAAATAGGTTTTCATATCAGAACGTTCTAAGTAAAGAATCCTTTAAAAACATGTATATACCAAAAAAATAGTGATGAAAGGGTCCTAATAAATTAATTTTTTAAAAATAACAATAATTTATAATATGTACATAAATAGATAAGATAACTCCATTTTGATATAATGAATGACAAGACAACCTGGATGTACAAAGAAGGTTCGAGTAGAAGTATTTACAATATTTTGGCATGTGTCAGGTTTACCTAATATGGAATTATGAGAGAGAAATATGGTTTCTAATCCATTATAAATCATGATTAAATTATGTGGGATTTACAAAAACATACCCCATAATTATGGAATACTCAAAAAAGTAATAATATAATCTTTATTAGGAGAGAAATGAAGAGGATCCCTTACCTTAAGTCTGGTGTTGTTCTCCACTGTTATTAATGACCTGAATAAAAAAATTGTGTTTATTAATTAATAATTATAGAACCTCGTCTATTCTTAAAGGATTTATTGTACCAATTATAAGTTCATAGATGACCTTTTTAATTGTTTATGTTTTTCAATCTCATTGTTCGGGACCGTTTGTTTTCATTGTTTTCATGATTGATTTAATTATATTTGTATTCATTTAAACACTAATGATGAAAGTGATTTTCCAGAATTGAATTTTTCTATTATTAGAGAACATCTAAGATATTACATGGTTGATAACATAATTTGGTTACTTGGAGTGAAGTTGAACCATTATATATAACTTTAGTGACAACTGTTTTTTGTTAATTGGTGGGTTTTATTAGGAAGAAAATTATTTATTTATAAATTATTACCAATTGAACAAAAGTATTAAAGAACCAAAATAATGATATATAATATATATAATAATCTAATTCAACCATAACACAAATGGTTTCATCACCATAATTAAGGATGATAATAGAAATTGATAAACTGTTGTCCTTGAATGTGCCAAATTAACACATCTCAAACGGTGATTTCATTTATTTAAAAAAAAAGTTAATGAAATTAGAGAAGATAATGAAGTATATCATTAGCATAGTATAATGAATGAACATGTATTTTAATGGAGTTATCATACTATTTAGGTGAAGTTATGTGAGGAATGAAATAAGAAAATAAAATAACATAAAATAAATGAAAGAGTTGGAAGGATGAATTTACCTCTTGTGTCTACCTCCTTTGAGAACCTCTTAAGGGGAGAGGTTTTGGTGTTTTAAATAGACTAGTGGACTTTGGATGTGGGGGAGTATCATGAGGAGAGATTTTTCTGAATATTTTCAATGCACAAGGTTTTAGAGTTGTGAAGAGAAGGTGGAGTGAGGGGGGGGAGGTTATAGTTGAGGAGAGGAGGGATTTCATAATATTATAATCATTAGTTTAATATATTTTCCAATGATAAGAAATAGTGAGTATTCCTTGACCTATAAAATAAATAAATTCATGTTAGTTCAAAACAATGGTAATTTACATCATCCATGACTGAAAAATGATGCAGAAAATAATATTCTATCATTTATTATGAATTAACGAATTTTACTATTCATAAAAAAATTAGGTATTTTAGAAAAATCAAAAATATTCATCCAAATTATTTTTTCAATGTGTAGAATCCAAATATAAATTCCATTTTATCAAAAATAATTTTATAAATATGAATAATTAAATATTTAATTAAAATAATAATTTATTATTAAAACCCTAGTTTTTAAGCATTTATTTTCTTATTCAAAAATATATGTTCATCATAATTTCACTTGAATATTATAGTAATACTATTATAGGTATGGTTACAATTCATTTTTGTATATAACTATTCATACGGGTATATTACTATTCATAAGGGTAAGTTAATATTCACCCAAAAGTATGGTTTTCTTATCAAACACCAAATAACTTACTGAACACAACCATGTATATCAAATTTTCGAAATTCTAAACAAAACAGTGAACAATTTAATTATCACTGTCATATATCACGTAGTTTTTCATTATGTAGTGATTTCATGACATAATTATAAGAAAGGAATTTCCATTCATAAAAAATTGGGTCGTAACATATTATGTGAGAGATATTTATTGTAAAACTTAATTTGTGTTAGTATTGATATTTTAGTTATTCCTCTATGGCTATAGTGAGGGTGATGCGACATTTGTGTTGATTTTTATTCTTCATTATATTTTTTCAGAAGATAGTTTAACTATGGTGTTATGGCACCCATTGTGTGATTCCTTCTTAAGGGAGCCAATTAGGTTATGAATTCCCCATATTTCAAATTTACATACTAAAAATGGATATGTTAAACCAATTTCATTATTTGGATGACATAAGTACATGTGATGGTTATCCATGGGGAGTTTTATTCGATGATTGGGGTTTGAGGTCAAATATCAGGACACCTGTGATGTGGTTTTTTCTAGAGGATGTTAAATAATTTTTTCTCCATATATGATTCAAATATTATCCACTTTTCATTGAAATAATTTAATTTTAAAGGAAAAAATATAGTATAAATTTATTGTAATATTACTATAATTAATTTGTAGGAAATAAAGTTAGTACATTTGATTATCATGGTGTCTTTATTTGTACATAATGGCCTCCCATACATTTATATTTTGACTGCTACTACTTTAAACATATACTCAAATATATACATTATTGAATATTTTCGTGGACCTATTAGTATTTACTTTTTTTTTATAATCACACACTAAAAATGAACCCCAGTGGATATAGAACACTTATATTTGAGGTACAAGTGTTGAAAAAATAATAGTGACATGTACTAGAGTCGGACCATCTTATTGGGGATGAGTTTGTTTTATCATGGTAGTTTTGGAGACATTTTATAATTTTGATATGAGAATTTAAATTTTAAATTAAGATGTGGTAATTTAAAGTATTTTTATTAGTAAATAGTCACCATCACTATCTTCATCTCCCGAATAGTTAATATTAATTTTTTTAGAATCATCTAAAATCCCTTCTATGATTCTGAAAATACTATGAGTAGTAGTCATCCCTAATGATCAAATATACCTAGTATGGGAAGAATATTGGTCAGAGTAGTGTATGAAACATAGGTTCATCTCATAAATTTATGGAGGATGAGTTTCACGAATCAAAAAAGAAATAATAACAATTCATAAGATAAAGCAGCTAAGGATGGTAGTTCACTATAACTTTCACCTTTGTATATGTTTATTGGATTACACCTACCATAATAGAGTTAGAATTTTTTTAAATTCAATTACCCATTTCATTAAAAGTGGATGAATTCTAATCATTTGATAAAAAAGTTTGAATATTTAGTTAAAGAGTTTATCATGTTTGTAATAGAGCAGTCATATGACCCATCTCAAATCCTTTTTCTAGGTTTACATTGTTGTAATTTAGAAAAGTTTAATTTTTGACCACTAGTGCAGATAATGTATTATGTACATTCATCTGATAACAATATTAATGAAGAAAATAATTTTCATGAGGAAACTATAAAATTATTATATTATTAATATAATTTTTATTAAAGAAATGACACATTATTATAGTGTTGGGTACAATTATTAAAGCAAGAAGTCATGGTATACAAGATGGGGTTGCTTGGAATCAACACAGCCAACCTATTGACCAAAAATGTCAGTGTTAATTAGTTATATTGGGTTTAAAATGAGGATGAATGTGCTAATTGATATTAATTACTGGTGACAAATACAATCTATAAAGAATAAACCCCTTTGAAAAAATAAAACAATAATGTTACAGTATACTCTCTCTATTTTTCCAAAAAAATATACATGGAATGATCCATTAAATTTTCTTTATTAATTGATGATTTCATTTATCTTAGAAGATATCTATAAGAAATATTTGTTAATGGCCACTGGAAAAGCTCATAGAGTGCTCCAGACTCTTCTTATGAAGTTACATCTTTGGGATGTTGAGGAGAATATTACCCCCCCCCCCCCCACACATGAGGTAGTTATAAACACATTATAAAGTAGGAATCATAATAGTATGATCTTAGAAATATACATGAGGAATGTCAGTAACAAATATTTTATATGAAAAAAATACCTATTGATGGAAAAAGATCTAATGTGTGGCATAATATTATATATGGATAAATTGGTTGGTAAAAAGAATGTCGGATCAATACAATTATGCAAATCTTCCAAAAATCAAAATGAAGTTCCAGGAGCACCTTCTCCCCACCACTTCTAGAGAATCATTTATTACTATTACAACTTCATACATAATCCACATTAAAATTTGAAAAAAATTCATACACTCTATATGAAAAATATATATTTATGGATTTTGCATGATAGACATAATTATTCATGAGACAATAAATGAGATTATCACACATAAATTTCTAGGATTGTCAGTTTTGAATACATACATAAGATGAATTTTCATATTATGTATTTTCAAATAGTGGGATAATATGTTTATTAAATATGATAAATATACATATTTTTGGTAGGCCTTTATATTACTACTATATAAAGTCAAAACCGATAAATCTATGATTTTGATTCATTAATACTTATATCATTTCTATAGAAAAACATATTTGGATAATTATGAAATTGGGAAGAAAAGTGGAGAGATACTCAATGATTTTGAGAAAAACATATCATGTGAAAAAATATTTCTGATGCATATATTACAGAAGTATTATAATAAAATCTAATCACAAAAAATATATATTTATTTTTTTCATTACATGTTTGTTTGTGTTTTTTAGAAAACACTTGATACAGATAAAAGACAATCTAGATTAAACGAATATTTATTTTTTGGATCCAATACATATATATACAATAAATTGACAGCACCTGAGGTGTATTAAGTGTTTTTATTAAAATAATATCATCATTTTATAGATAATATTCCAATTATATGTTTCATTTTGTTCTTTAACGAGAATTTTGTTATGATTCAATGGTTTCTAAATATATGCTAAATGATTGTATGTAGTTGGTGTCTCATAAAATAATTTCTATGGACTAGTAAAAATTGAAATATAATAAGGTATATATAGAAATATTTAACTATCAAAACATATTTCAAAACAATATGATTATTTTGGTCAATGTTTCTTTTCTATATTAAGTAAGACAATGGAATCAATTGTAGGTATTATGTTTGAAATTTTTTGATTGAAAAAAAATCACGAAAATAACAACATCACCCAACCATGAATTTATGAAGGTAATTAGATTTTAATTAAATATTTTTCTAATTCTTTTTCATGTCTACATTTTACAAATACTATCAAGAGTTATAACAATATTCAAAATCAAAAGAATAATTAAATTTGTTCAGAGATGATTGGGGAGGGTATATGTTGTAAGTATTTTTTACCATAAATTTAGTGTATTAACTATTATATGGGTGATCTAGTATGAGCTTTGAACATGGAAATACATTCAGAGTGTGAATTATTAATTTCAATATTCTTAAAAAAAAATTTGAACTCTAACAGAAGGATAATTATAATGGTGAAAATCAATTTTTTAGATGAACCGACCTAAATAAAATAATTTTTTTTGGAAATAGAGGTGATATAGGCAGAGGTAGTGGTGTAGGTTGTAGTGAAGGAAGAGGCAGAGGAAGAGGCGGAGGCATATGACAATGTGAAGGTGGAGGAGGTGTAACATCCCGACCCAACATACCCTAGTTCTGATAGATAGACCAGTGGTCACATGACCTCAACCGCATCTCCCAGTATGCAAGAGGCTCTAGACTAGAAGTGAGGGTCCACTTATTATATATTGGGAGACAATACATTCAGATTTAGAGTCCACAATGGATATAAAAACAAACTCAGACAAAAACAAAAGCAGATGTAAAACAATATTTAACTAAATAATGATTATGGACAATGCTAGTTTATACAATGCATGAATTTCATGGTGATACAATTCATAAATAAGTAAAAACAAAAACATGATTTAAAATCCAAAACATAAATTAGGATAAGACTAAAATACCCAAGGTAAATCTCCATGAGCATCCCAAACTCCTACTCGGTGCATTGCTCATAACTCCCTTGTATAAGCTAACAGCAAGTTAAGAATCCATAGTCATACAAACAAGAAAGCCTACTTGGGTACCCTTGTTCAATGTTTTCCAGTGTAGAGTGTGAGATAAAAATCTCAGTAGGCTAGGACCATCTGTTTTATAGCTCAATATAGACAATGAAATATAAAAAATTGTGAACAGATATAACAAAGCTATAACATAACTGAATAAATAACCAACAAACCATCCATTTTTCGAAGGGACTCCGAACAGAAATACTAGCTCCATCCTGTTCTTGGAATAAAACTCTGCACAAGAATCATATAAGCATAATTATCAATCATAAATATATTTCAAACCATTACCAATAATTCTCTGTTTAATAATTTATTATTTCCAAGGTTCCCATGGTTTCTAGTACCTCAATACTATCTTTGGCTCATGCCAAAATTCTATCCATTCTTAACCATATGTTATTTAATCACCTTTATCTTTGGTTTGATCCACATCAATCATTTATTTCATAATTTATTATTTTCATACATTTGGTGTTTGAACACCATGTCAAACACCGCATTTGTCATTTTGTGTAGATATCCATGTCAAATAACCCTATTCACATCTAGTGTAGATCACCTTGTGTAACACCATGCCTCTATGAATTTAGATAACTACTGGGGGGGAACACAATTTCCAAGTCCCAACTTTTACATTTATCTAGAATTATTTGTTGAGCACCCATACTCTCAATCATTTACATCATTTGATAAATATTAGAGAGGAACACAATGTCCATGTCCCAAATTCTACATTGGTCCAGAATGCCATTTCTAGAAACTAACATTCCTTACTGAAATAAAAAATTAATTAATCTGAGCCCAGAAAATAATTCATCATGAATTATCAACAATTATACCCTTACTAATCCAAAAATTAGTGAAATATACCAAACACATTAGTTAACCCCAAAATTAAATGAGTCCATAATTTCCATTAATTATTTTATCAATTAATTAATATATTAAAAAAAATTCCATTCCATTAATAATTCCCCTTAATTAAGTATCCTAAAAATTACTTCAAAATAACATAAGTAATACACCATTAATTTAATCAATTTATCAAAAGAATTATATCACAATTAATCTTCCAATTAATTATCTCAATTATCCAATTAAATATCATAAAATAAATCCCTTGATTAATTATCTATATTCTAACCTCAATCACATTAATAATTCACCATTAATTATTCAATAATAAATCTCATATTTCTATTATTAATAAGAAAAATTAATTATCCAATGAATTATTGTAGAAGAAAATAATCAATTCACAAATTAATTATCTCAATTTCAATTCTCTAGGTTCATAGTCAATTCAAAAACCAATTATAAAAACTCATCCCATTCACTATCTCATAATTAATTACCTGATTAATTATCTATACTTATCCCACCCAATACTCATTTTTTCCACTTAACCTACGTGCATCAACATGTAATTGGAAGATATAAAAACTCACATAACAGTAGGCTAAATGACCATAACCATCTAAAAATTATGTTTTCTTCTTGAACTAAGCGAAACTTCATTGGAGGGGTTTTATTATAAGAATGTGATTAAGTATTTTGGAAAATAATTTTATTCTAATGAACTATTCATTCATCATTTGTCGTCGAACTTATGAACAACAGTAATTAAACAAATACAGTGTTTTATTAATGAACCAAATTTGAGGACCCTACCTCTTGTAATTGGCCATGCCAATTATTTATAACTGAAACTATCATCTACTCACATACACAAACCTAAAAAACAGAACACATACCCATGGAATTGGCCACATCACTTTATAATATTAATAGACACCCATAATTAGCGCAGTGAGGACAAACACACCTCCAATTAATTAATCACAGCATAGAATACACCATATTCAATGTATACAAGGGGTGAGAAACAAATTATCGAGTATATGGCCTTACCCAAATATGATGGCGATTAACCAAATCATGGTAAATAGCCATGGCATCAGTGATACTTGTTGAAATATGGACCAATTGGTCTTTAGACATACATCCCAACACCTAGAATCAGAACCAAGAATGAAATTGAATTAATATTGGGCCATAGGGTTTCGTTTTAAAAGAGACCGAGTGAAGTCGATATTAGATGACAAATTTGAAGACTATAAGATGCATAGAAGTACATTTCTCAATTATATAGACAACATCCATGAAATAACCAGTGAGATCTGGAATGTAGAGAGGTATTCATGAGAAATCAGGGGTGGACAACCCATGACAGAACCGAGAGTGGGAGGTGATGCTCCCCACCTGTGTTGTGCCCCTCTCCGTCTTATTTTCAATATAAATAAATTATATTCATTATTTTATTATAATATTTAGTATAATATTGATGATAATAATAATAACCATCATCTAATTATTATTACCAATTAATATCACACATCTTTGATAAACCCCAACTCCGCATTTACACATCATTTAATTAAATTATTCTCTATAAAATTTAATTGAATAAAATCTCAAACACATAAATATTTAATTAATTTATTTCATCATAATTTAATTAAATAAAACCCTAATTTTTCATTAATTAATTTCATTCATTCTATCCTTGAATTTTATTAGATCAAACCCCAAATTCACAATTATCCATCATTTAATTAAATTCCATTCACCTGGATTTAATTTAAAAAACTCCAACTCATTATCATTTAAAAAAAATATCCAAACACAATTTAATTAAATAAAATCCTTTATTTAATTCCATTTTATTAAATTATTTTCAAAACAATTTAATTAAATTAATTATCCATCATCCACCTATTTCCCATTAAATTAAATTCCCTCACCTATTTTCATTAAATAAAATCATTTATTTCATATAAAATAATTATATTAATCTCAACATTTAATTTATTTAACTAAAACCCATATTTCACAAAAATTAATTAAATCCCTTTTCCATAGTATTTTGTTGAAATAAAACCCAAATTTAAAATAATTTAATTAAACCACTATTTATTAGGAATTTAATTAAATAAAATAACTTCTAACCCAAAATTGGGTAAGCCACACACCATTTGGAAAACCATGCACCAACAGTGTGGAACCTTTTGTCTAAGTAATCCACTTCACCTGGTCAGTCCCACATGGCTTGGCTAATATTGTAAATATCATGAAGTGGTATCTATATAAAACACACACATTGCATCGTTTCTCCCTCAATGTTTTCCGAACCGTGTGAAAACTGTGCATGTGACTTTGTCTCCCAAAATTAAGCTGCATGGTTTCCTTTAGTAGGCCGAACGGTTTAACATACTTTGTGCCAAGCCTATGCTTTCTGTTGTTCCTTAGAACCCCGAATTTTTCTAACAAGACACTCCTGAATTCCATTTATTCATCTACAAAACTCTTAGTGCCTTTACAAAGTTTTATTTAAACACATTTATGTGATCCCAAATAGCGAAACAACTTTTCAAAGGCATGAATTTAATATTGACCAATCTAAAAAATGAAAAATATAAAAAACATCTACATTTTCACCTGGTTAAAAACATGGGTCTTTAAGATTTACCAACCTTAAAAAATTATCGTCCTAGAGAATCCATCAGGAACTAATACAACATTAACTTACCCACCAAGGTCATAAAGCCTCATTTGAACAGTTACAATGCATTTCTAAACCCCAAATGAACCATTAACTAAATCACAATCCCACCAACGTAATTTTTTTAACCTGAGAAAGTTTCTAAATCCAACCCTAAACAACAAAATGACACAAAACCGAGCCCACACAACTAGAGACATGACTCTGTCATCATATCATTAGATGATTTTTCCATCCCAAAAACCCACACTCACCCTGAAACAAGAAATGTTGATTTAAAATGATTCTATCACATACCGTGTGTAACCAAAGTCCTCACTCGACTTCTAGTGACCTCTCCATGTCATGCCATCATAAGACTACCTTAAAAACTATCATCTACCAACATAAATAAAACTGTATCCCAAAGAACCAGACATAACGCATAAATCATAATTAACAACATCTTATTAAGTACAACATATTTTAAAACATTTCAATGATGTAAGACTGATGCTACCTCAGTGTCTCCATGTGAGGTCATGATAGGGGACATGGTCGTCACAATCGGAATAGAAAACTAAGAGTAAACCCATGTCACCAAAATATTAGTTAAACTATCATTGATCAACTCTTTACAGAAATGCTCATATTCTCCTACCAAAGCGTCATCAACGAATCCTTGAGGCATGTACCACCTACGTAATCCTTGTTCGTTCAATGTTTCTAGCTAAAACTATATCAAACACCTACCAGTGAAACACGACCCACCATAGGAGAGTCTATGTCAGTGAATAAATGACCAGTTTCTCCATAGTGCTCTTGTTCAGAAACACCGTAAACAAACATGTGACATTCCCCAAGAAATGATAACCACATTAACATCTCGCATAAAGCCAAAACATAAACATATAAGTGTTTCAAAACACCCAAGTACCAAAACATCTAATGATCTAAGGGTTATACCTACCACATGCTAGTTTCTTATTATGGTTCCACAACAACCCTATCAATTGGTCATGAAAAAAAAGAACACACTAAGACCAGGAGCCCTATTTTTATATTTAGCCATTTCATTAATTCATTTGAACCAAAAAAAATTGAAAACATTTAATCAAACTCACCAGTAATATTCCATAATAAAGAACTTTGTTTTCAAACAATGTTCCTTGGAAAAACCATGAAATCAATAGAAATATTTCTTATAATAATTTAACATTTAAAGTAATTTAATTTTAAGGAAGAAATTTAGCATCTAAATTTCTTTTAATCAGAAGGTGTCATTCGAGGGTCCAATTTATTCTAAACTTCTACGTTCTTTAAAATGATACCATATAACTATTCATTTCAATCGAAAATAAAAATTTGTAAATTTGTATCCATTTTCAAACACAAAGTGGTTATTAAGGCTAAGTCACATGGGTGGCCATCTACCACTCGATACGGCGCCCATACAATATACCACTAGAATTTGGCCCCCATTTATTATATAAAATTTTGATTTTTAATTTTAATTTTAGTAGCCATTTTTTGAATTATTCTAATTCACGGGTTACCCTTTTCATAGTTATAAGCCTCCCTTACACCTTATAACTAAAATTTGGATCCTCTTATAAATGCAATAAATTAATTTTCTACTAATTAAGCATTTTACACATGAAAAGATCTATAATATGTTCTCATAAGTAGAAACATAGTATCATGTTATAACCTGGAAGCATGAAACAACATCAAAACCATCTAATAATAGAGGAAGCATGGTATATAAACACCCCATCATGTTATATCTATCACTAAAACATGATATTTAAAGGGGAATGCATATGAAAATCATAACATGGCACTCCACCCAAGGAACACAATCAAAATTAGCTGGCATACTACTAATTCAGCTACATGGATTGTGATATTCATGGAATATAAATATCTAAGTGCATGAGATGATAATTATAATGCAATTTTCGTGCTTTATCAAGCCATGGAAAATTTTTAAAATTCTCAAAATCAATAAGATGCAAAAATTACTCTAGTAATTCAAGGTGAAACCACATAAACTATAATGTCATGTAGTATGAACATCAATTCCCATCCCCAGCCACTTGTTCATTTCCCATACATGGGGTGATCAACCCCAATAACAACTATTAACCGAGTGCTAACACTTTTCTATTCTATTTTCTACCAACAAAAATCTAGAAAGACAAAGGAAAAAATAAATAAAACCAAAAGCTATGATACCAATTATCCGAAATCCCAAACCATATTACCCTCAGCCTGTTTGCCTGACAAGTCACCACATCACCTCAGATGTGTATCCTGGTATTCCAGATGCTGTTGACTAGCAGCGAGTGTATATGGATAGTCATTGTGGATATTAAACCCAGATATTTAGATTGCATGGTGAGATTAGATAATTAACTCAGACAATAGTGGGAGAAGATGTAAGACAATAATAATTGAATAATGAAAATGGCCAACACTAGTTTATACATTGTATGCATGTCATTTTGATATATATCAGAATTTAGTAAAAAAATAACATCCTTTACATTCAAATATAGAAATAAGGTAATGACTCAAATCCCCAAGGGAAATCTATACAAGAAACTCAAACTCTTTCTTTGTCCTTTTCTCTAAAACCATTAGTATGAGCAAATAGAATGGTCAATGTCCATAGTCTTGAAATCAAGAAAGTCTAATTTTGTACCCCAATTCAATGGTGGCTCGAGTAGGGTGTGAGATATAAATCTCAGTAGGCTGGGACCACCAGTTGTTTAATTCCATCTAGAAAATTCAATATAACAAATGGTGTATAGATATAACAAGGCAATAAAAGAATCGAATAAATAACCTACATCCAATCCAGGTTCCAAAGGGACACTTGATTGCGATACCTTCTTTGGATCGTAGCCAGAAAAATAGTCTGCATAGGAGTCATACAAGCATATTTACCAGCCATAAATACATTTCAACACTTTTACAATTATTCTCTATTTAATCATTTATTATCTCGAAGGTTCCAATGATTTCTCATACCTCACTACTAACTTCATCTCATCCTGTAAATCTAATCATTCTCAACCATTCATTATATAATCACATTTAACATGGTTTTGATCAACATATCTCATTAATTTCAAAATTAATTATTTTCATTTATTTGGTGTTTTAATTACATGGAAAACACCCTAATTCTAATTTGGATTAGAACTCCATGTCAAAAACTGTAATTCTCATATGATGTAAAACTCCATGTCTAACACCCCAATTTTCATTCGGTGTATATCACCATGTCTAACACCTTTCAACTATGTGTATAGATATCTATTGGGGAGGAATTCCAAGTCCATGTCCCAACTTCTATATTGGTTTATTGCTCCATTTCCATCACCCATATTGTCAATCATTTGCATCATTTGATAACTATTAGGGAGGAATTCCATTTCTAGTTCCCAACATCTAAATTAATTTAGAATGCCATGTCTAAACTATAATAAAAATTCATTTATTAATTCAAAAATTAATCAGTCTAAGATCAATAATTAATTTCACAATAATTATCCACAATAATTATATTAATAATCTAAGGACTAGTGAAATATATCAAATACATTAGTTATGTTAGAACAATGTTCATCTATGCATGAATTGGAGAATTTTTTGTGTTTGTTGACCATCCTCAGAGGAAGTTCAGAATGTGTTCCAGCAAAGTACTCATATAGGTTAATCAGGTAACAGTATTGAAAGTGGCATTGTTTTCCATTTGATTGACAAATTTCGGGACCACAAAACTAACAAAAAGAGAAAAAGAATACTTTTTGGAAAAGAGACTTGCACGCCGTTTATGTGTCACACAAGTGACTTGCACGCCGATAAAGGACTTGTGCGCAGATGCTGAGGAGGATTGTAATGTTGCACGTCATATGTTTTTGTTGATCACAACATCAAAATATGGAAAAGGAAAGAGGGTCACGCAAGTATTGTTTTGGTCACATAGGTGAGTAGCGCAACAGAGGCTTGGGCGGTTGGAGCTGCGTGTTGGAACATGCGCACCGAATGGAGGCTTGTGTGCCACCACTCAGCGTGTCCATTTTGACTATAAATAGAGGATTCCCCCTCCGCATTTGTAACGAAGCTCAAGACATGGTGAAATTTAGTGATCCTATCACACAGGTGTAGTGGTCGTGCAAGTGGTTGTGGGTCTCACAAGAATAAGTTATGTGACAATTGTTTGATGCACGCCAAATACGGTTTTGGTGGAAAAGGATGTGGGTCACACATGTTTTTATTTTAATAAGGTTTGGTCACACATGTTTTGGAGGTGGACTTGTGCACTAGTTATAACTTGCACGTCGTCGTTGAAACTTGAGCGCCGGCTTGGGGAAGTGTTCCCAGTGTTGTTGAACTAAACCCGTCTTGTTGAAGCTGCGTGAAATCTGGGAGACTACCCGGTACCCTCGGTGGAATGTGAGATTCGTCTACTGGGGAGAGTTGGACTTCAACAGAGCATCTACATATAATAGAGGATGAATTCTTTTGCAATTATGAAGAGACCTTCACATCTATAAACTGAGTGGGACTTCACCGAAGGTAGTGAGCCAGGGGGAGTCAACGACAGTGACCCGAGGGACGCAGTGAGCTATCCCTGAACCCTTGTAAAGGCAGGGAGCCTCTGACAGAGTGTCTGTGCCTGAACCATTGTAATCCACAACTAGTGAAGAATAGTGGAATTTGGTACAACTGACAGCTTTTCGGAATATTCTCCTTGGACGTAGCCCTTAGTGGTGAACCAAGTAAAAAGTGATGTGTAATCTTTCTTCATGTGAATGTTTTCTTTATGTTCTTATTCATCATACAGGTTTAACAAGTTCCTTCCAATGTGGGAACAAGATCTTTGTTTTTAAAAGAAAACATTGTCACCCTGATTCACCCCTCCCCTCTCAGAGTGTCCTAGGGGTCTACAAGTTAATATCATAATTAACTAATTCCCCGAATTCCATTAGTTAATTAATTAATTAATT
The DNA here is from genome assembly GCA_963277665.1 of Viscum album. NCBI lineage: Eukaryota > Viridiplantae > Streptophyta > Magnoliopsida > Santalales > Viscaceae > Viscum > Viscum album. The sequence continues at coordinate 442,951,657 of OY728158.1, forward strand.
AATTTATTAACACAAATCTAATTCTATATTTAATTCTCAAAAATTAAATATCCTAAAAATTACTGAAAAAGAAAATAATTAATACAACATTAATATCTCAATTTATTCAAATTATCATATAAAAATTAATCCAATGGTTATCATCAAAAATATTTTTTATTAGAATGATACAATAAAAACAAGTTAGTATAAGAGGCAAAAGAGACAAATAAGAAAGAAAAAAAAGGGGGTCTAAAATGGTGGAGGCCTAGGGAATCCCCTCTAACCAGGTTAAACCCTTCTGGTTTCAACAAAACAATGTCATGCTGCCATATTTGATCATTTTTAGGGACCTCTATTGAATCCAGATGATCCTCCACTTGGTTTCGCTCACACCATTTGTTTCTTATTTTTGTGCTATTGGTGATCATGATTTTTCACATTTTGATAATATAGATTATAGACCTAGTAGGACAAAAACAATCATTCAGGACATTGTGTATGATTTTTGAGTCCATTTCATCTTTAGATAAAGATAACCCCTTATGATGGTAGAGATTAATACCCATATGCATAGGCTTGGATTTTGCCTAGAGAGATAATCCTTGTCACAAGCTGGAAGAGAAGGCCAATAGGACCAAACCATGATAGTCCCAGAAATCCCCACCCCCATGTAAGACAACTGACATGTAGGTCCTATCAGAATTATGTTTCATGCCCCTAGTAGGGGGATGCCATCACACCCAAAGGACTCAATTAAAGATGTTCTCTGACTGAACATCATGTGAGTGAGGGATCATCCACCGAAGGGAGGTGCATCCCTCTAGTTTCCAATGATCTGAGACCAATGAAAGAGGGTTATATTAGTCCTCATGAAGATAGAATTACTCACATAACAGATCATTTCATGTTGAAGCTTATTATTATCATTCCAAATAGTCCAACACCCCGTAAAGTGTACAACCGAGTGGTCCATCTTATCTGGACCACTGTCACCTAAGGAATAGAACCACCTTTCCATGAACGGGAGGTCCATCTTGTTATTATCTTGGATGATGGTGATATCCCCAAAGAAACACCACACATCACGTGCATATTCCCCCCTAATGAAGAGGCGGTCTTTACTTTTTTCCATGTAGGGACTATAACAGAAACCACATGAGACATATGGGATACCAAATCGATTAATATTCTTGTTTGTAGGGATGGTCTAGTACCTAATACTCCATAAAAAAAATTAAACTTCGAAGGAATCATATTGGGCCAATGGGTGTCATGCCATCTATCCTGGTCCTCTATAATGCTTTGAGCCTAACGATAATCCTGGGTAGTGAAGACACCCGATGAAGAAGGGGTGAAAACACACAAATCGGGCTACTACATCAAGAAGATGATGTTAATGTATGCATGTTCTACCACATCCAGAATAGCCTTGAGGAGATCTGGATATATACTAGCCTCCCAGAATGATTTGGTGGGAGTAGGAAACACTAGGAAATCAAGCACCTTCCAAACCTAGTTGTGGTGAGCGAAGGAAACATCTCTTATCCGAATAATCCATTGGGACTACAATTGAATCTCTAAGATCACATTAAAAAAAGAAGGCCATAACGAAGAGGCCCAAACCTGTTCCGAGTAATATTTTCTCAATAAAAGATGCAATATTTTCCCACATAGTGTACATTGTTCCAGGATTTCCCAAGCCATCCTTGCATGCATGCATCTGAGGGTGTCATCCATGCTACGCATGTTAATACTAGCTTCCCTAGACGTACTTACCACCCATATCCATGAGGTATAATTCCTTCTCCTTTCTAAAAGAGGGTCCCAGATGAATCCATCAATCATATTTTAATTGGTGGAGATGACAAACATTGGCACCTTGGCTACTGAGAGAGCATGAATCGTGGTTTCCAATATAACATTGTTAATGAGAGCAATACGTCCCCTAAAGGAAAAGAACCAATTTTTACAGGTTTAGATGCACTCTGTAATCCTATTGATAAGAAAGTCCAAGTCTTGAATCAAAATTCTACATTGATAAATGGGGCCTAAAGTTATTTCATATGGGATCCACCTATTTATATTTAAATGGAGAGCTGTATATTAAAAATCCTTCTGGGTGAGAAGCTACTGGAGATGTATTAGTGGATATTCTCTTAATTAATCATCTGGACAGTCCAGTAGAAGTAAATATATAAAAGGGTTTCAAGAATCAAATAGATGTATTCCCTCCATTAATGAACACCAAAGTATCATCTATAAACATTATGTGAGAAATGGTCATGGCTCTCATACTACTCTGATAAGCCATAATATCTCCATTATTGTTCCTCCTAAGGATGAGCCTACTAAGAACCTCTTGTGTGAGTATGAAAATGCTAGGGACAATCGATCTCACTATATTAGACTTCAATTAGATTTAAAGAAACCATATGACTTCCCCTAGAAAGATGTCTCCATCCACAAAGAGATGAAACGTCTCAAAGCAAGTTCAATAGTCTATAAAGAGAAATCCATAAATTCCATCACCTAGACAGTGAATCCCCACTCCACACAGTCTTATTCCTTATTCATGTCCTGCATGGGAGCCACATTAGAGCCAAATTTTTTATATTTCATATCTATAATCAATTCATGGGTGAGTGAAATAGCTCCTTGAATAGACTGACCTCTCACGAAACCATGTTGCTCCATGAAAATACACCTTGTAATGTGAAGGGAAATTATGGTATTAATGACACTTGAAAGTACATTATTTTTGAATATTAACATAGACATCAGTCTATATTGTGTGATTAAAGTGGGATTCTTATTATTGGAAATAAATATTATAGTGGTTGAACATGCAGCCTGCAGCAAACCCCTCCCTAGAAGAAATCTTGAATGGACAACATAATATCTGCCTTCACAACCTCCAATGCGTCTCTAAAGAAAAAACCCAGAAATCCATCCGGACCAAGGCACTCTCTTTGTGGATTTTCATTATGGAATTGTAGATTGAATTATCATATTGAAGGGAACAATGTCCCTCATTGTACTAGAACGAGACACATTTCAGTACAACCTCGAAGATCCCTCTATCAGAACTTGTATAGGCATTGGTAATACTGCTATTGGGGCCAGCTAGCGTGTCCTTGAAGTATGTGATAACCATACCTACCACAATATCCATTTAATCCTTATAAGCACCATCATCAAAAAGAATATTTGGTTTAATCAACCTCTTCTTCTCTTCGACGAATGAATGAAAAACTGATTTGTTGTTATCTCACTCCTAGATCCATTAAATTTTCAATGATTCCATCTCTAGACACTCCTGATCCAGTAATATGACTTCTATATCCTTCTTACTGTTAGAAAATTTTACAAATGTTTGATCATCCAACTCCTATTCTAGTTGAGCTTCAAGGATCTCAAACTCCTGCATGGTATTATTTATCTCACTGTAAACCATAGAGAGGGCCTTCTACCACATCTGGAGGCTAGACTTAAGGTTCCACAGTTTCTCCTGAATGCCGACACCCCCCCCCCTTGAGATAGAGAATTCCAAAGGCCACACACCAGGTCCTGATATCCTGATTTTCGGACCAATACATAATGAAAATGAAACATCTTTACGCGTTCCTACTCTGAGGTAATAAACTCCAAAATGAGGGAGTGATCTGAGTTGTCGTTGGTCAGATAAAGTACCATAGAGTTAGATAATTAGATGATGGATTATATATTATCTAGACATCTGATCAATATTCCCCATGACAAATGATGGACCCATCAGTTATTTCATAATGTAAAGAAGTCACATGAGAATCTCAGAAAGGGGAGCCCCTCCTGGCCATGAACTGCGTAAACTCCATTCTATCATTCCTCTGAAAGGGTCCTTGGACTTTCCATTCTTTGGGGTTAGCAATGATGTTGAAATCACCATAAAAATGGGTTTATTTCCCTGTATAACATTGTTAAGGTCACTCCATAACTTGGTCCATTATAGGGGATCACAACTCTCATACACAAAGGGTGTGAAATAGATGACATTTCTCATACATACTTTGGTAGTGATGAATTGATTTCCCGCTTGAACCAGCTCGACAGAGGTGTTTCTATTCCAAAAAAAATCCAAATATGACTGTTTGTAGGTTCATCATGAAAGAATCCATGCAGCTTAGTCTTCCATGATATGTCCTAAATTCTAGCAGTGCTTTACTTGTTTTTATGAAAGAAACTGCAACAACCTTGTGTTTTCATATTACTAAGGAGATAACGTCAGACATAACTAAGGTACCCAGGCCACGGGCATTCCAGATGAACATAGGGGTCATTTGAAGGCAAGAGCTCTAGAATTGATCCTCATAGATGATGGCTATCTTGATGTGTGAAAGTGAGCTATCCTTGTGGTTTCATGCTTGATATTGGGTGAGAACTCCCTCCCGAATGGGAAACATTATACCAGATGAAGAAGGTTGTCTTATAGGGAGGGTTTTAGAAAAAACTTGTCTATTGGATTCAGGTAGGGGTGTTCTCTCAGCTTCCAAGAGTAGAAAAGGACTGGGATACATAGAGCATATCCTAAAAAATAATTGAAGTTGAGGACCTAGGCCGCTCGACATTATTTCAATGAGCTTCCATGAAGGAGGAACCCCAAGAAATAGTGGGGTCCTCCGGTAGGAAAATGGGAGGGGGTGGTAGTGTAAGAAGGTCTGGTGTCAGAATCCTTACACCATACAATCACGTCTCCAAGTAAACATTCCTTGATAGAAAAGTTGCATGAAGGGGCATCCAGTCCATGTAGACGAGAAGATGAGCCTCGCATTTGGGAGCGAAATTGATTAACTCCTGGCACTGCCTCAGGAATTCATCCCTTGTAGGACCTGGAGACATATCAGGATCAACTGGATGATCATACACTAGGAAATCCACTAATTCTTGAACATCATGAAACAATGCCTCATCATGGGGTGAATAGGTGACATAGATATCTTTCCCATACTAGGAGATGCTTTGGGCGGGCTACCCCATTCCTCTTACCACCATCTCCAACATACCTAGAAGGAATTCCCCTCCATTAGGAAATAAGAGCATAACTGGGGAAATGTAGGATAAAGGACATCCTGATTCCAGAAGAGATCCTCCTACATGCCGAGAGTGAAATCTTTCATGGTGGGGGGAGATAAAAGTCTATTTCCACACAGATCTGTCTCATCGAGACCTCCTCCCCACAAGAAGTCAATCTATTAGAGAACAGAAAGCCACTAATGGGGTTTATGATTTCATAAAGGAGGCCTCCATTATGAAACGGGAGTGGTAGACCCATGAGGTGTTTCCAAACTGCTGAGAGGGGGTTCTCTTTACCCCTGTGAACATCCATGGACCATAAAGACAAGATGAAATGCCAATGATCAAAATTCATAGGGGGCCTACCACAAACCTACAAGAAATCAGCCTCCAAGGACATAATAAGGTAGAAGGAGTTCTAGTGAATAGCTATGATCTGGAAGGGATAAGTAAGAACCCCGGAGTGGAATAATCGCTAGAAAAATGCTAAAGAGGGTTTTGAAATTCCAAAACGAGCAACAAGAGGCTATTTAAGACATGCGTCCGCCTTAGCAAATACTGTCATCGAGAAATACAATGAGATTCCTTCACCTTCTCATAATTGATTCCCCAATTAATTATCTCAACTCATCCCACAAAACCATAATAATTATCACTTAATCCAAGTTTATCTAAATGTAAATGGAGTAAATAGAAATGAACATAACATTAAGCTAAAAGACCATATTAGTCTCTGCATTATGTTTTTATCTTGAAGGAAGTATGCCTCTGTTGAAGGGTTTTTCCTATTAAAACATTATTGTGTTATCTTTCAAATAATTATATTCTAATATACAATTCATTTAGAATTTTTAGTCAAATATGTCAACAACAGTAATTAAACAAATAAATCATTTATTAATTATGGAATGTTGAGGAAACTACCATTAGGAATAGGATGAGAAAATGCTTTCTAACATAAACTGTCATCCTCCCATCTACATGAACCTCATAAATAGGACACACACATGGAATTGGTTTCATCACCATAAAACAATAACTGGAACCCACAATTAGTGAGGTGGGGACCAACGCACCTCAAATTAATTACCCAAAACTCAAAATACACAATAAGAACCATATTCAAGGGGTGTGAAACCAATTATCAGGTATATGTACCGACCCAAATATGATGGAAGTGAACCAAATAAAGCTTAATTGGCACACCCTTGGTGACGATTGTCAAAATACGGACCAATGGGTCTCCAGAAATCCTTCGCAACATGTAGAATTAGAAGAAATGATGAAACCAAATTAATCTTGGGTCTTAAGGTTTCGACCTAATAGATATCGAGCGAATGAGATATGAGACAACCAATGAGATGAATGAAACATGTAGATAAGGACTTACCTCGATGAGACAGACAACATCCATAAAGGAACCACCGTGATCTGACAATTTAAATAAATAAAACCAACATTTTTCATTAAATAATTAAATTCATTTTAACATTGAATTTAATTACATAAAACCCAAACTCCACATTTATTCCATATTTAATTGATTTTCATTCACCAAGATTTAATTAAATAAAACTGCAACTTATTATTATTTAATTAAATTATCTCAATGCTATTTAATTAAATAAAATACCTTATTTAATGATATTTAATTAAATACCCTTTGAGAGTATTAAATTAAATTAATTTTCTATCCTACATCTCATACTCATTTAATTTAATTCTCCCACAAATTTTAATTAAATAAATTTACATATTTCAAATAAATTAATTAAATTCCTCTCAACTATGAATTTGATTAACTAAAACCCTTATTCCACAATAATTAATTAAATACCTTTTCCCCTCGATTTATTTAAAATAAAAACCCCATTTAAAATAATTTAATTAAACCCCTATCTAATGAGAATTTAATTAAATAAAATAAAATATAACCCAAAACAGGGTAAAACAAAATTGTTGGCTCCCACGATCAGGAAAACTATGTGAAAACCATGTAGAAATTTATATCTAAGGATCTAACTTCACATGGCTAGTCCCGCACAGTCTTCTTAATAATGCGTAGACCATGACAGCATCTCTGTTTAAGACAGTGTCTCACACAGTTTTCCTAATGATGCATAGACTATGCATGCCCCACTGTCTTCAAAAATTATGCTTCATGGTTTCCTGTAGCAGGTGGCACATTTTAACAGGTCTTATTCCAACTGTGTCCTCTCTGTTGTTCCATAAAAACTGACTTTTTTAGATCTGGTGCTTCTGAATTCCAATCAAACATACATTAAAATCCATGATCCTTAACAAAAGCCTGATATAAACAGTTTTAAATAATCCCAACTCATGAAACATTTTATTAAGGTTTTGTTTCAAGAAAGACCCATCCATAAATTGAAAACATTTAAAATCTTTTGAATTTTACCTTGATTCAAAAAATAGGGGTCTTTATAGGAGGAATCAGGGAAAGGGACCGAGGTGGAGTAAGAGGTAGAGGTGAAGACCAATGTGGAATGAGGAGATAATGTGTTTATTTAAAAATAATATAAATATTTTTAATTGGTGTCAAATAAGGATCGTTTCAAGGTTGTGATTGAGAAAAAAATAAAAAATGGAATACGATGTGTCAGACAAGATAAGATCCACTGTGCCAGTTGTTCAGGTGGATTATAGAAAAAATGTTCTTTCCAACTTGTTTAAGTTATTTTATACATGAATTTATTTGGGTGAATATTTATATAAAAAATACTTCATTTTTCAAACTGATTATCAGAGGATACAATTTCTATTAGTACATTCCATGTATAATCAAATATTTATAAAGATTGAGAGAATCACATCACTAAGGAAAACTGAACCAAAAAAATTAATATGCATTTTATTTCCCAATAATTCTCTACACTAATAATTAAGGATATTATTGGATGATCCAATAGTCACATTAAATAAATAAAATACTAATCTAATCATCAAAATTGGTATATAATAAAATTGGAAATTCTGAACAAATATGTGTGTTATCAACCACCAAATCCAGTTGGTGTATGAGATACCTATTGGAGGACTAACATCATTATGAGATAGAAGAAATTGATTTGGGATGGTATCAAAAGGAAACCTGAAATGAAATAAAATGAAACTATCTTAGGAAGAAATCCCAAAAAATGAAAAACTTGCTTCAAATTAAATCTCGAATCACCAAAAATCCAAAAAAGACCCTAATAAAAAATAAAATAGTATATTGGACTAAATCATTTAAATATAATGAAATAAATATTTTTACCTATTAATTCATGAATCATTATAAAAGAACAATATAGTGGATTCACTTGGTGGGTGGTGGAATTATTTTAGCTATTCGATCATTAGTAATATTTTAGATATAATATTAGAAATGCTTGTGAAATAGATCATTGTAACAATCCTTATGAATGAGTATATTTAATATGTAAAACGATCCATGATCAGTAGATCCTTAATAAAAAACACATCATAATTCTCAACAAAAAACATTAAAATAGAAATATTCTCATTTTGATTTGAAAAATAAGATGTTATGTTAGTGTTTATCATCACCCATTATATTGAAAATACTATACTCTTATATAGAACAATCCATGAATACATTGTAGATATACCAGATTATAGGTAGTTATTTATTCTATAAAAAAGATTTCAAATTTTAATTCTGTTAAAAAGGGTTGAAAACTTTATAATGCAGTTTATTGTATTATGAAAATACATAATGGGTCCAAAATAATTATTTTTCATCAAATAAGACAAATGTTTTTTCATTGATTTTGTATCAATATGACTGTGAATGGGTATGATATATTTTATTATGTTCCATAAAAACTCATATATGAATATTTATTTTAGATAAATCACTTAATTTTGATTAGATTACAGAAATTTTTAAAGATTCCAAATAAAAAATGACTTCGTCAACAAGGATGATTCACTCATGTACTATGATCCTGTAATCATCAAGAATGATTAACTCAAGATGATGCATTTTTTGTTTTATTCTCCAATGAATTCAATATGTTTTTTTCAAACTACAATATTTTTTGATGACCTAGTTTTTCAAATGAACTATAGGATACAATGAAATGGTATAATCAACCATACTTTAATGCGATACATGGTTGATGAAATATGACTCAAATTTTGTCATTGAAGAATAAAATTGACATTTTATTAATGCATAAATTCATATATATGTTTAATTAATATATATATATATATAGTATTTATAAAATTAGAATTATTTTATTATATTGGTGGATTATTTTTCTTAAGGAGTGTTGTTTTTTCATATATTCTCTTGCATGTGAGAGGTCTGACATTAAGTATTTATCTAATATAACAACAACAAAGATATATGTCAACATTGTATACAAAAATCATGAAAATGAGAATTCCTAATAATTGTTTAATCAATTTATTTCCACATTATTCACTATTTTTAAGTTAAATTTTATATAATATTTGTCTAATATTTTAGTATTACAAAAATATTTTGTGAAGTCATATTTTTTGGTAAATCATCTCCAAAAATCCATAAAAAACAAAACATTAGGCTTTTGGATAATGCATTTAATAAAACACATGAATTTATCTTCCATCTAAATGGAACATTTTTTTTGTCTTAGTGCAGATGGTAGAAAGAAAAATAGACATCAGATACTCAATTAGTTTCACCTCGATCCAATGCATATTGTCACTAATATGACATGGTTGTATGTTGTTAGTTTATAATTTTTTTTAGTTAAAAACACACATCAAATACTAAAAACCAAAAAAACACATTAATATTGTTTTAATACATTCGGAAAATAATCAATATGTCATTTTGGATGTGTATGAATCTTGCTCACCTCAATAAATAACATGATGTTCTTTGTGTGACTCAAAGTGTTTGTTACCTCTTTTAAATTCAAATTTATGTCCAAAAAACATAACTCACTGAAAATTGAAAAAATGTTTTGATATTATCTCAATATTTTTTAAAAATAATCCATATTTTATTTTTGACATGTATGAATCATTCTCACATCAAACTAGAACATGGTATGACTAGTATGGCTCAATGTTTATGTTTCCATTTTAAAATGAACTTTTCAAAACAAACACAAGTGATGGACTAAACATTGAGAAAACACATTCATTTTGTTTTGATACATTGGGAAAAAATATCCACATGTCATTTTGGATGTATATGAATTATCTTCACCTCAATACGATGCATGACGTGACCTGTATGACTCCAAGTGAAACTTTTTATTTTCAATTGACATTAAATGTACTAATAAAAACAACATACAAACATAAAATAGAGAAATAATAGTTATATTGTTTTGATACTCTAATAAAATGATAAGTAAGTCAATTTTTTTACATGTGAGAATCAACTACAACTCAATATTATAAAGAAATATTATTGGTATGATTCAATGTGTCTAATATCAAATTAAAATGGACTTTTTATAAAAAAAAAGTGTAACTCACTAAAATAAGAGAAAATATTATCATATTTTCATGATAATGTATCAAAAAGATTTGTAATTCAATTTTGATGTGTATGAATCTGCTCATTTCCAAACCATGTATGAAGTGACTTGTATGACTAAATATGTGTGTATCCAATTTAAAGTTGCATTCTAGGAAAACAAATTAACCTATTCAAAATCGAGAAAACAAATTTTAACTGTTGTTATACTATATTAAATTAATCCCTATGTCATTTGAGATGTGCAGGAAACAATCTCTCCTTAATCTGAAATGTGGTGTGTCTGGTATGAATCCATGTGAATATTTTTATTTAATATTGTTATTTATTTTACTAAAAATGTCAACTAACATAATAAAAAGTTAGAAAAATAATTTTTATTTTTTTGATACTTTAGTGAAATGATCCATAAGTTATTATTTATATATAGGAGTCAGTTTGACCATAATCTGATACACGATGTTCTCGGTATCCCTCTAAGTTTATATTATTAGTTTAAAATTCAAAATTCAGTTCAAAAAATATTCACTCACTGAAAACCAAGAAGAGATGCTTGGGTTGTCTTGATAATTAAGTAAAATGCTTCATAATTCATTTTTCGACATTTGGGAAGCATTCTAATTTAAAACCCGCACATGATTTGACAAGATATAAGTCAAAGCGCATTTAACAAATTTAAAATGAAATTTTAGTAAAAAACATAGAAGGAATAATCAAAAAATATGAATCACATTAAATTTTTTTTATAAATAAAGGAAACGATACATAATTAATTTAGGACATTTATTAATCATCTCCATCTCAATCCAATGCATGGTGGGACTGGTATGACTCTAGGTGCATCATCTAATTTAAAATTGAAATTAATTTTAGTAAAAAAGACACCTGACATACTAAATTCCAATATATTGTGTTAATATTATTTTTATAATTTATGAAAATGATCCATGTATCATATTTTACATGTAGGAATATTCCACACCTCAATCTGATACACAATGTGCCTTATATGACTCAAAGTTCTTATTAAAAATTTAAAATTGACATTTTTGTTCAATAAATATCACTCACTGGGAATAATGAAAAAATTCCCCAATTTTCATGATGATTTAAGAAATTGATTAATATTTTATTTTCTTTGTATAAGAATCAATTTCATATAAAACTGGAAAATGATTAGACATGTATGACTCAAAAAGTGTGTTTCCATTTTAAATTGAATATTTAGTAAAAAACAAAAGTGTTATACTCAAAATTCATAAAATGAATTCATATTGTTTTGATACATTATTAAACTGATCTATAAGTCATTTGGACATTTATGTGTTAAAAAATATTAATCTAATCCACGGTGTGACCAGTATGACTCCATGTGTGACTTCATATTTAAAATAAACATTAATTTTACTAAAAAAGAAAACTGGCATACTCAATACCCAAAAAACCCATTTGAATTGTTTTTGAATGTTTGAAAAAGAATTCACAATTAATTGTTTATGTTTAAAAATCATGCATACCACAATCTGATACACGATGTTCCCGGTATGACTCATAGTGTCAATTATCATTTTAATATTTACATTTTAGTACAAAAATGTGTCACTAACTGAAACCAACAAAACATGATCATATTGTCTTGATAATTTAAGAAAATGAATCAAAATTCATCTTAGATCTATAGGAATTGGTCTCAGTTCAAAAAGAAAAAGTATGTGACTAGTATGGCTCAATGTGTGTGCTTCCTTTTGAATATGACATTTTCATAAAAAATACTATAGAGACGTTCTCAAAACTGAGGAAACACTTTCAAATGATTTTGATATTTTTTTACTATGACACATAAGTCATTTTGGCGAGTCTAAATCATCCAAACCTCAATATAACCCATATTTGGTCATGTATTACACCATGTTTATCTTGTTAATATACAACCTTCATTTTAGTTTAAATCACGCATCACATCATCAAAATCGAGAAAATAATTCTACAGTTTTTTTTTTCATTCCATCTGATATTAATTAATTAAATTCATTGTCATTATTATCTTATAATTATTTAGAAAATATTAATTGAGATAATTCATAAAGATGAATAAATGGTGTGATGGGTAAGAATAAACCGTAACCCAATCGGATACATAATGATCCTGGTATGACTCAATGATTAGATTAAAATTAAACATTTGTAATTATTTTTATTTTTTAAATTATTAAAAATATAATATTTAATTATTTTTAATGGTTATTTATTTTTATTAATCAAGGGTGATTTTTATATCATACAGATGTTTTCTTTTCCTCAATGATATTATTTTTTCATGTATTTTTGTTGTATGTTTTATTTCATTTTAATTTTTTTTGTATCTGGTATTGAAAATTTATAGTGTTATTTACAATTATATAGTGTGCTGTTATTAAACAGTATAATATTCATTAAAAACGGTGTATTTGTGTTCTGTAATATAACCTTGCACTATTTCCCATTATTAGTGCCACAAGATGAACTGATAAAACATGCCTCTATTAGTACTTGTAGATGCTCTAATAAAGGACCCCATTATGAGCGCTAATTAAAAGAACTCATAATTGGTTTTTTATTAGTTTTTATATAATATATAGTATAATGTTATTTTATTGTAATATTTTTTCTCATTGATAAAATACATATTTTTTATCACTTTTATATTGCTGATAAAATCCAATCAATTCTTACCTCGCTGTAGTAGTAAAATATTTTTTATCACTATTAAAAACATATTTTTGAACTAATAAATTAAAATTTCTAGATTATTCGCTTACCAACTTCCCTCAACTCATCATAGAATATTTATTTCAGACTTAAATTCAACCTAAAAAGTATTGAATGAAAACCTAAAGAGGATACCTTATGAAGAGGTAGGGTTCTTTAATGAGAATATTTATTTTATTTCATTCTCCTCCTCCGTCAATTATTCTTAATCAATGATCACATAATAAACTCATTATATTACATATAATTTTATCTTGTTATAAAAATTTTATTACTTATTCCCAACTCTACTCCCATCAAATGGGTTATTAAATCCTCATCTGTGTGTACGGTGGACTATCTCCCCATCGACCGATGTATTACGTTTTTTCCTTACCACATATCATGGTTGGGTATGATGATTGATATAAAGTATATATATTATATTTATAAAATAATTATACCTATTGAGATATTATATCATGTACACATTTTAATTTTCATTCCATAGGGGATACGTTAACATTGCTGTAGTGTATAGTGGACTACCACCTCACGAAGTGACGCGATTCGTTTTTCACTAACATGTAACATGAAAAATATCAAGGGTTAATATAATTAATATATGTGATATACATGAAATAATAATGACATTAATGGCATATTTATAATTTTATAAATTTAATATATAATTTTCATTCTTACATTATCACTCACTAAGATATATGATAACATTGTTCGTGTATGTGTGGACTACCGACTTCACGAATCAATGTGACGCTATCTTCATCACCACATTGAATGTATGATATATAAAAGTATATCTAAAACATTAATATGGTATATGCGATATTATTATCATTATGAAATGATAATAGGTCACATACCTTCATTCCATGATGATCATTGAAAAATTGGAATCATTACTCATGCGTACATATGGTATATCATCTCCACGATCATAACATACTTCATTTTTAATTTAAATATTATATTATTGGTTATAAAATTATAATTTATTTTTAAATATCATAAAAATATCCTGATTATTATTATGGAGATAATGTAACTGTATAATATTCAAATTATCCGTAAGATTCATGGAGAATTATGAAAGAGAAAATAAAGAAATTGACACCCAAAACATTGAATATAATGAATGATTATTACTGAACAAGTGAACATATGTTATAAAATTATCATATATGATATTAAAAATATTAATATAGTTTATTAATACGTTAATAACTTTTTTAAAAACCATTGTATAAGAGGTTAAAACATGATAATCCAAAAAAATGTGTGAGGTAAGGGTTTTCTCTTCTCAGTCTTATTTGTATGAAAGGTAAGCCGTATTCACAACTATTTTTTTGGTGTATATAATACACATAAATTCATTTTATTATTATTAAAATACAATTTATGTGGATGTACAAATCCTCTTTAGTATCTCCTTTTCATGGGGATTAATGCTTCAATGATACCATAGTGGTAATGGATTATTATCTCCATTTTCATTCATGGAGACATTTGTTATATAAAACACATATCATCTATTATCGGGATTATATATTATCCCTTTAACATTATTTATCATTAATAACATTATTTTCATGATATTATATTTTTTACTTTATTTTTATTCTTTAATGAGGATTACAATTCAATGTTACCTAAATAGTAATGATTTTAAGTTGCAATCTCATCAAATATCGATATTGATTATGATTAAATTTTTAATGATAATGTATTAAGAACCATATGTCAAAAAACACGGAGATTTTATTTAAATATATATTAATGATTTTTTCAAGTAATAGTTACATTTCTCCACATTTTTTACATAAAATAATTGATAAAATGTTTTTATAAAAATCCCACATCAATTCTCTCTTTAGTGGAAAATATTTTTTCTTCCCAAACCTTGTTTTCTAGTACTAGTTTCTAAAATGTTTTAAATATTTATAAAATTATTTATTAAATATATTTTAAACAATTATATAATTTAAAAAAAATAAAATGAATGATCACGTCATTTTCAATAATAATGCATGTTTGTATTTTATTGAAAATGTGAATGAATCCCCGTTCTAACATGTAAAACATGAGTAATGTTTCCATATTTCATGTGAATTTTTTTCATTATATGATTTCTAGATTAATTAAATGAAAATATTTTTCACAATATTTTATGCTTCAAAAATTTTCGGTAAAATAATAAGGGGTATTTTTCTCACTAATTGATTCAAAAGATTTTTAAAGATTTCATTGTATGATATTATAGTTATTTTAAAGGAAAGGGAATTTGAAAATGTTTTACATTTTAAAAATAAATTTTCAATGAATGTTTATTTTTATATGATATTTTCCATGTGATAATTCAACATACTTCTCCATAAATTATGATATAATTTAAAATAACATATGATTGGATGGCGATATGAACCGAGCATACCACTCTTATTCTTTCACAAAATTGTTTATCATGAAAATATTTTTATGGAATGCATTTCATTTCCATCATCTAATCATGTTTTAAAGTGATTATTATGGAAAACATTTATTTTACATGGGTTAATCATGTTTCAAGCATATTATTATAGAACCTATATATTTTATGAGGGTTAAACGTATTTCCAATGGATTGACATGGTTCAATTTTCATTTCCACGTGTTAATTATGTTATAAGTATCGGGTGATCCCAAAATATATAATACGATTCGTGCTCCTTTATAGAATTCCAATTAATTGATTAATTATTATTTTTTCAAGATAATTATATAATATATCATATATATGTTTTTTTCAATTATATGGATTATTTGAGGGTGATTTCTCAAGATACCATCATGTTTTTCAATGATTTATAAGTCTTTATAATTCTTTCATTGATCAAGATTGATATCACTTTTCCGATGAGTATTGACTCTTATAACTATTTCCTTTATAAAAGCCTTATTCTATTTTTAATGATTCAAGATTTATGTATTTATGTGTATGAGTTCTTTTATGTTTTTCTCATGAACTCTGATTATGTCACCATACCCTTGTTCATATCTTATACCCATTGGTGACATTCAATTGTTAATTCTTATGTTTGCCCTTGATGAGAATTTATGATCAAAATTCTTTTTTATAATTATATAGAGGTTATAATGAATTAGGTTGGAAAAATTATGTATATAAGGGATTATATATGGTTTATGATGAAGACAGTATGTAAAATATGAAAAGCTTGGTTATGTTAGATAAATTTACATTTATTTAAATGAGTATGGTCTATGATGGAGATTTTACGGATTCTATAAAAACCTAATCCTATAAGGTACTTGAGAATGTACGTGATCCTATTATTATTTTTGATATTTTAGTGTTTGGATGATAAACAATTATGTTACTATTATAAGTATTAATGTTTGAAATATAATGTTTATTATTTCAAAATCGGACCGAGGAGTTCGAGTTTAGGGATATTATAAGATGTATTAGATTTCCGTTTAGATAACATGGGAGATTATGATATTTTTAAAGGAGGATATCTTAATGGTTTTGGAGACCATCTTAGGACTATAATATCAAGGATGATCATATGTTAAAAGTCATAGACACAACTTTAGTGGATTTTATTTAGTAAACATTTAGAGGGTATTAATGAAATAATGGGATACATTTTCATTGGTTAGGGTATTGTTAAACCTTAGGATCAACATGAAGAGTTATTTAGGGTGGAATTTTTTTTCCATGTTTAAAAAAATGACAACCTGATGTTCGGGAGACAACCTATCACATCTGTTAATGATGAAGGGCATAAACTCACAACTAAAGGAAAAAAAGAGTATATCACCTAACACTGGCCTACATGATGGCTTGGTTAGTTATATATTTTTTAGGTAAAGATAATTCTTTTTTTAAACATGCGGGATTTAATTTTTGGAATAGAGGTTGATTTATATTAAAAGAACATATGATCAAATCCTTCTTATCTTTGGGTTTTTGAACATATTAAAGAAATATTTAAATAATTTTAAGGATAATTACTTAATGAATAATTTTTTTTTAATAATTAGGTATTTATATTGATATTTGGAGATTAGTGTTTGAATTTTTATTTCAGAAATTATCATACAATGGGATGAAAATATTTTTATGGTTAATTTATATATATAGGAAGGATATATTATTTTTCTTTTGGGTATAATGTGGTTTATTAAATTTTTATTTTATTTAGTTGGGCATTAAAATGTCATCCTTAATACACATCATTCTAGAGATAAACATGAGAGTTTGGTGGAACTTTATTAAAAGATGAAATTATGATGATCATGTACGTATATTTCCATATTATATTAGTCCATATGGAATTGAAATTTTTCAAATATAAGAAATGTTTATTGAAAAAAGATTTATTCAAGTACCTTCAATTCTGATGAACTGATTATTTTGTAGATAATAATAGATTTATGATTTCAAGGCCCTTATCTTTACATTGATCATTCACTTTGTTGCGGTCATTGACCTCAATAACTACCTATAATTATTTATTCTGTTCTTCCATACCCAACCATGTTTTCCTATTTCGAAATGTATGTACGTGTTCTTCCATAAGACCTTTATACATCTCTTTTGCACTTATTTAGAGGATGATTTATGAACCCTTTTTATAAATATGGTCTAAAAAAGAAGTTTTTTAAATATCCATCCATTTATTTTTGTGATAATATTCAAATTTGTATGATTAAATTTTTTAATGTGTGGAGGATGTAAGACCACAATATTTTTAATGGAAGAAAATTATGTTTGATATTATATGCAATATAAATAATTAAATATAAATGGGAATATAACTCTCTATTTCTCTATTAGTTATTTATATTTAAATAATTTTAATCTCTTTAATAGTTTTTGATACATGAATCCCTGATATTTTTGTATTGATAGTGTAATAAACATGCAGCATGAAGCTTAAATTACCAATGATATGTATAAAAATTATAACATATAATTTAAATTGAGAGTTTTAATAGTATTTACTACATTATAAAATATACAAATATATAAATTAATATATATCACCAACTCAATATAAATTACTGCAAAATTATTATTAAATATCCAATCAACTTTTTGTAATGTTATTTTATTAATGAAAAATATGTTTTCCACCAAAAAAAATTTAATGAATTGTTTGAGAAAATATTATAACTAATTTTTAGAGATTTTATAAAATTATTTTAATACAATTGACTTCATTTTTCGAATCATAATATCAAATTTTTCTTTGGGTGAAATTTGAAACTTCTTTCTGAAAATATTGATATTTTTTTGAATAACAACAATCAATAATTTTTTGTAAAACAAGAATTTATTTTAAATAAATTAATAAAATTAATATTAATATTACATGTTTAATATATTTTCATGAATCATAAGTATTCTTTAGTTATATTTTATCTATGTAATTATATGTTAAGCATCTTTAGATTTTATTTTTTATTTGTTTTTTTGGGTGTAAAAATGGATTTCACTAATAACTTTTTAAAAATAAATAATGTTTATCCTTCATAATTAATTAAAATATATCTTAATAAGGAATTTATATAATGAAATTTATATATTATATATCAATAAAATTTAAATTATAGTCATACCATGATTACTATTAGACGTAGCGTATATTTGTTTTTACCTTTTCACAAAAAAACAGACTTCTTAAAAAACAATTTATCCCATCAATGAGATATGTTTTAAATTTGATGATTTGTGATTATTAAAACCGCAATCATAGGAATAATTCAACAATCCTCCAGAGCATTGTTGAGCCCTCTAGAAGATTTTTGAATTCTTCCTATTATTGCTATTTTAATAATCACAAATCATCAATTACTTTATCCGGTTGGATTTCTCATATACATAATCACAATCTCTTAGTGAATCTGTGTATATTGGTTGGATCATGTTTTTATCTCTTTATTATTGATTTACAAGTATTCTGGAAGTCCTCTAGATCAAAGGACAACGGTGTCACTAATCCATATCAAAGGACAACGGTCGCACCGATCCATATCAAAGGACAACGGTCGCACTGATCCATATCGAAGGACAATTGTCTCACCGATGCTGATCAAATGAGTCACCGATCATGACACACCGATGCTGATCAAATGAGTCACCGATAATGACACACTGATCCGGATCATATGAGTCACTAATCATGACACACCGATGATGATCAAATGAGTCACCGAAGATGTCTCACCAATGCAGATCAAATGAGTCACCGATCATGACACAACGATGCTGATCAAATGAGTCACCGATCATGACACACCGATCCAGATCAAATGAGTCACCGATAATGACACACCAATGCTGATCAAATGATTCACCAACGATGTCTCACCGATAATGATCAAATGAGTCACCGAAGATGACACACCGATCCAGATCAAATGAGTCACCGATCATGACACACCGATGCTGATCATCTGAGTCACGGAAGATGTCCCACCGATGATGATGCTGATGACCTACCGATCACTTGACTCACCGATAGTCATAAACAGATGTTTGAATTTCTTTATCTTTATTTAATCTAACCAACGGTCATATTTGGAATATTTTAATGCTCTCTCATTTATTTAATGAAGGTTGTTGGATGTCAGGGAACCGTACCTCGTACCTGCAAAAAGAAATCATTTCTTTTACTGGAGCTCATGCCATACTTACAAGAAGCCCCTTCTAGGTCAAAAAGACTGGTGTAACAACGACAAGACATATATGAGGGCAGAGAGTGGTGGATGAGACAGTCGTAGAAAAACACAGAACCTCATACACACTCATGCTTACTTAAGAAGAGTTCTGTACTTCCACGAGGACATTGAAGAACTTCATCCACTACGTTTCTCACTATCTATGAATCTGGATGCCAAGCAGACAACACTCTATTTTTTAGACAAAAACCAGACAAGGACTCAGAATCATCTCTCATCAAACTCAAGGAGTCCAAATCTTCATTGCAATCAATAGATCCAATTCTAAACTCTACATCTCTGCTCTGTGATTCATTATTTTACATTTCGACCAGTGTGTGTTATCTCCTGCATTCAACACACACACTATCTCCTATACTTTAACTGGAGGATCTGTAAATCCTCACTCAAACTCTTACATATTCTATTTCCCACTGAGATAGTGGTAGAGGTCATGTGTGACTTGGACAACTGGTTGCTATTGTTCTGTTTCACACGAATAACTGTGGAAGAGGTCTTGGACCTGGACAATTGTAAACTTTTGTGAACCCCGATCCAGGGTGTGGATCAAATTTATACAAATTGTTGAGAGGACTAAGCCTTGGCTTGAGACTGAACCTCTTGGTTATATCTGATGTGCTATATCTTTCAAAGTTATTCTTTTATTCCACTGCTAATTTTTTAAAACCAAAATTGTTTTAAGGTCACTTTGATAATTAAATTAGCAACTGTTTATATTAGTTGTAAATCAATAAGTTGGATTCAAAAGTTAGTCAACCTTTCTGTTTTGATTAACTGGGAAATAATCAATCCCTTGAGAACCCAACCGAACCCTTACTTTGATATAAATTCACTACAGTTTAATTCTGTATTTTATTTGGGGGTTGTTAAGAAAATGTTTAAAATAGAAATTTTAATTGGAACTCAATTTACCCCCATCTTGATTATCCAATCCGACCAACAATTGGTATCAAAGGTTGTTTAAATATTTTCTAAAGTACTCTATTTTTCAACTATCATTTTATATGTATTTTAAAGTTCTTAAATTTCTGTTATTTCTAAATTCTTATCTCTTTAAAATCGTTTCTCTAATTAAGCTATCATTGATAATAGACTTGAAGGTGTTGCTACCAATAGACCACCATTTTTCAATGGCACTAACTATGCTTAGTGGAAAATCAAGATGAAAATTCATTTAGAAAGCATGGGTTTTGATATTTAGACTGCTATAGAATCAGAATATGAAATTCCTACTACTGTTAAAACTACTTGGAATGAAGCTACTAAGGCTGCCTACAATAATAACTGCATATCTATGAGTGAATTGTACTGTGATTTAGGAGATGAGGAATTTAACATAATATCTTCTTGTAAAACTGCTTATGAAATTTGGGATACCTTAACTGTTTCTCATGAAGGAACAACTAATGTTAAGGAAATGAGATTGAAAACTTATACTATTAAGGATGATAATTTTAAGATGAAGCCTGAAGAACCTATTTCTGACATGTATCTCAGGTTTAATGAAATTGTCAACACAATGACTTCTCTTGGAAAGGATGTTCAATAAAAGGAACAAATTATGAGAATTCTAAGATGTATACCTGAAAGATGGAGGGGAACTTCTGCCTCAATTAGAGAATCATGTGATATTGGTGAACTACTAGTCAAGGAACTAATTGCAATGTTGATGATGTATGAAGAGGAACTCAAGGTTAACAAATAAGAAGAAGATGAACCTAGAAGGAAGTC
Source organism: Viscum album (assembly GCA_963277665.1). Taxonomy (NCBI): domain Eukaryota; kingdom Viridiplantae; phylum Streptophyta; class Magnoliopsida; order Santalales; family Viscaceae; genus Viscum; species Viscum album. Next base: position 442,973,423 of record OY728158.1, read on the forward strand.
AGTTTCTTTCAAGATTCAACTTCAGAGAACAAGGATAAGGAGAAGCTTCAAGCTATAAATGAAAGTTCAAGCTGTGAAGATAGTGAAAGTGCTGCTGATAGTAATGCTGAGATGGCTCACATTTCCAGAAGGTTTAAAAAGTTCTATAGGAAGAAGAAATTTTTCAGAAAATCAAACTACAATGGAAAGTATGACAATAAGGAAAATGGGAAGAAGGATTGGAAAAAGGTAGATAAAAGTAAGGAAGATGTCTGTTATGAGTGCAAAAGGAAAGGACATATTAAAGCAGACTACCCAAAGCTCAAATTCAAGACGAAATATGATTACAAGGATTGTAAGTAAAAAAAGGCTATTAAGGCTACTTGGAGTGCTTCTGAGGATAGCTCCACTAAATCTGAAGTTTCTGAAACTGAACATAGAAATAAGGAAAACATTTGTTTTATGAAAAACACCTCTAAGGTAACATCTAGAACTCCTGCTTCAAATTCATATTATTCTGAAGATGATTCTGACTCAGAAAAAATGTCAAAATTTGAACTATTTGAATACTGTGATATGTTAGAAGAAACATTTATTGAGCTAAAAGACAAATACAAAGGTTTAAAGAAACAGTATGCTTTAACTATTAAACATATATCTGATCTTAATATTGAAATGGAAAAGAATGCTCAGTTACTTAAAGAAAACACTGAACTGAAATTATCTAATGAGAAACTCAGAAAGGATTTATATAAATTCACAAATGGAAAAGATACTCTTACTCAGATGCTAGGTAAGAAAATAGCACCTAGATACACTACTGGTATAGGATACCAACCTGGACAAAGGAAAATTACCAAAACTAAATTCATTCCTAAATCTAGACATAATGTAAATAGTTCTGAAACCTCATATGATTCAACTAGTTATATTAATAGTTATGGATCTAATAAAGTTTATCTTTCAATGTCTGTTGATTCTACAACTTTCAGGAGACCCATAAGGAAAATTTGGGTACCAAAATCTTTGATTGCTAACCTGTCTGGACCCAAGAAGATCTAGGTACCAAAATCATTTCCTATATAAATCTATTTTGTAGGAAACCTACTTAAAGAGCTCCTGTAGGAAGACCTGGTATTTGGATAGTGGATGTTCAAGACATATGTCTGGAGACTTCTCATTCTTTAAAAGCTTAGTCCGAGTTGATGGAGGGTTTGTCACTTTTTGTGATAACTCAAAACGAAAAATCATCAGCTTAGGCCAGATTGGTAACACTAACAAAGTATTAATTTCTAAGGTTTTATTTATTGATGGACTTAAATACAATTTGTTAAGTATTTATTAGTTATGTGATGATGGTTTTTATGTTAAATTTGAAAATGATTCTTGCAATGTTTTTAATTCTAAAAATGCTTTAGTGTTTTCTGCTTTATGAAATGAAAATGTTTATGCTGTTGATTTAAATTCTTTAGCTAAGAAAAATATTACATGTTTAAATGCTTTTCATAAAGAGTAATGGCTTTGGCACAGAAGATTAGGACACTACAATGTGCATTCACTTAGAAAACTTGTTAGGAAGAACTTAGTTAGAATCCTACCCAAACTTGAATTTCCAGCAGACAAAGTTTGTAATCCATGTCAAAAGGGAAAGAAATATAAAGTTTCTTTTAAATCAAAGAAAGAAGTTTCAACTTCTCAACCTCTCGGGTTGGTTCAGATGGATTTATTTGGACCTTCTAGAGTTTCTAGTTTAAATGGGAAGCATTATGTCTATGTTCTTGTAGATGACTTTTCTAGATATACATGGGTATATTTTCTAGCTCACAAAAGTGAACCTTGTTCTTGCTCTGTAAAATACTCCATGCCTGTAGAAAACCATAGTGGACTTAAGATTAAAACTCTGAGAAGTGATTATGGTCGTGAGTTTGAAAATCATGAGTTTGAATCTTACTGCTCACACAGTGGATACAGTCACAATTTCTGTGCCCCTAGGACACCTCAATAGAATGGTGTTGTCGAAAGGAGGAATAGAACCCTGCAAGAAATTTCTAGGAATATGCTTAATGAGTATGACCTACCTATTTATTTTTGGGCTGAAGCTATAAATACAGCTTGTTATGTTATCAATAGAGTCTTGATCAGACATGTTCTTAAGAGGAACCCTTATGAGTTGTGGAACCATAGCAAACCTAAGGTTAACTACTTCAATGTTTTTGGCTGTAAAGTCTTTATTCTTAATACTAAATACAATATCGACAAATTTGCATCCAAGAGTGATGAAGGAATTTTCCTAGGTTACTCTACTTCTAGTAAAGCCTATAGAGTTTTCAATAAAAGAACCAAATGTGTGGAAGAATCTGTTCACATCAAATTTGATGAAATTGATCCACATGAACCTAAGACCACTCTTGAAAATCTTGAAGATGATCTCTCTGGTTTGATCCTTAATGATAAATACAGTGGACTTGTAGTTAAAACATCCAGTTCTAGAAATTTTCCAGAACCTGCTTCTGTTGAACCTAAACCTATAGATGAACCTGAAATCTCGAGTCCTACCTTTTCTAGACCAACTAGGATTCTAACGAATCATCCGTTAGATGCTGTTGTAGGTAATTTTGATAGAGGAACACAGACTAGAGCTTCTCTAAGAAATCAGGTTGAACATCAAGCTTTTCTTTCACAGTTAGAACCTAAAAATATCAGTGATGCTATTAATGATGTATTGTGGGTAATGGCTATGCAAGAGGAACTAAATCAATTTGAATGAAGCAAAGTCTGGAAATTAGTAGAAAGACCTAAGGACACTATAAACATAGGCACAAAATGGGTGTTTAGAAACAAAGTTGATGAATATGGAAACATCATTAGAAACAAAGTTAGGCTAGTTGCACAAGGTTACAATCAAGAAGAAGGAATTGACTGTGAGGAAACCTTTTCACTTGTAGCTAGATTAGAGGCTATTAGGATCTTACTTGCCTATGCATCACATCTGAATTTCAAGTTATATCAAATGGATGTGAAAAGTGATTTTTTAAATGGTTTTATTGTTGAATATGTTTTTGTAGAACAACCACCTGGTTTCTCAAATACTCATTTTCAAAATCATGTTTTTAAACGTTCTAATGCTTTATATGGTTTAAAACAAGCTCCAAGAGCTTGGTATGAAAGACTTTCAAACTTTCTTATTTCAAAACGATTTACAAAAGGAATATCTGATCCCAGTATTTTTATAAAAATGATTTCAAAAGATGTGTTAATAGTTCAAATCAATGTTGATGATATTATTTTTGGATCTTCTAAAAATTCGTTATATACTGAATTTTCAAAGGTTATGCAAAATGAGTTTGAAATGAGCTTAATGGGAGAGATTAAGTATTTTCTTGGATTTAAAATCTTTCAAACAAAAGATGGTATTATTCTTAATCAATGTAAATATACTAAGGATTTATTAAAACGTTTTGTTTTAGATAGTATTAAGGAAAGTGATATACCTATGAGTACTACCTGTAAATTGGACGATGATGAAACTGGGAAACCAGATGATCAAACCTATTACAGAGGCATGATTGGGAGTTTACTTTATCTTACTGCTAGTCGACCAGATATTATGTTTAGTGTGTGTATGTGTGCTAGATTTCAATCTAATCCAAAAGAATCACACTTACTGGCTGTTAAAATGATTTTTAAATATCTTAACTATACTGTGAATTTAAGTTTGTTCTATCCAAAAGGACAATCATTTGACCTAACTAGTTATTCAGATGCTGACTCTGCTGGATGTAAGTTAGATAGGAAAAGAACATCTGGAACATGTCATTTACTTGGAATGTACCTAGTATCATGGTGTAGTAAGAAACAGAACTCAGTTGCATTGTCTACTACTAAGGCAGAATATATTGCTGCTGTTAGTTGTTGTGCACAGATTCTCTGGATGAAACACACTTTATTGGACTATGGATTTGATTTTAAACAGGTTTCAATCAACTGTGACAATACTATTGGGATCAACATATATAAGAATCATGTGTCTGATTCTAGGACTAAGCACATTGATATTAGACATCACTTTCTAAGAGATCATTATCTGAAAGGTGATATTTCTCTAGAATTTATTAGTTCTGAACATAAATTAGCTGATATTTTGACAAATCCTTTATGTTTTAAAAGAATAAATTTTATTAAACAAGAATTGTGTATAATAGATCTGTAAAACTGATCTGTAAAACTGATCTATAAAACTGATCTTTGAAACTGATCTCTGAAACTGATCTGTAAAACTGATCTGTGAAACTGATCTGTGAAACTGATCTGTAAAACTGATCTGTGAAACTGATCTGTAAAACTGATCTGTGAAACTGATCTGTGAAACTGATCTGTCAAACTGATCTGTGAAACTGATCTGTGAAACTGATCTGTGAAACTGATCTCTAAAACGGATCTGTGAAACTGATCTGTGAAACTGATCTGTGAAACTGATCTGTAAAACTGATCTGTGAGACTGATCTCTAAAACTGATCTGTGAAACTGATCTGTGAAACCGATCTGTTAAACCGATCTTTCTTTATATTACATTTTATTTTGTAGTGATTAATTAACTACTTTTATCATTATTATGGGAACCCTAAATGATAAAATAAATTATATGTGACTATTTTTATTCCCCAAACCGTTGACCTTTCATTTCTTTCCCACCAAACCTTATTTCCTCTCATCTCCTCCACTTCGAACCTTTGAACTCCTGCTTTCCCCAGAATCGTCAAATGGATAAGTAGAAGAAACCGATCAATGGATCAGAAAGTCATGTACCATCAAAGCGTGGTCGAGGCGAGGAAAGTAGTACCACTCAAAGATCAGTAAATCCGAACCTGGAAACTCGGATTGTTGCTGTAGAAAAGGAAGTCAGCTCCACCTGGCTTTTGACAAGTAAGTCGCTGTTGTTACAAGGTTTAGATTCGCAAGGATGGAAAGCCTAGTTCTCAAATAACACTCATGTATACTACCCAAATCTATTGCATGAGTTTTATATAAATCTGCATGTTACTTTAGATGGTGTCGAGGCTGCCAGTTTGTCTTCTATAGTGAAAGGAAAGAAAATATCTTTTTCGTATAAAAAATGGGCTGAATGTTTGAATGTACTCCATGAGGGTCGATACGAGGAGTATGCTGGAAACATTTCTCCAACCACTGAATACATATCTTATGAGTTAGCTTTAGTGCTTTTGACTGGAAACAGAGAGTCAAGGAGAATCACAGCCTCAGAGATGGATGGTGAATGTAGACTTCTCTTTAAGTTTATTCAGCACCAAATTTGCCCCAGGAAAGGAGATTTTGTTGTAGTAAAATATCAGGATGTTTTTCTATTGTTTGTACTAAAGACCCATGAGAAGATCAATTTGTGTAGATATCTAATGGTGCACATAGCTGGAATGGTGAAACCTTCTAAGAAATCCACGGCCCTGTTCTATTCCAAAATGATCCCTGCTATGTTAAAGAATATGGAATGTGTTGATGAAGCTGATGAGATAGCGGAATATGATAGTACTTTTTGTGTTAACAATGAAATTTGTAAACAGATGAAAATAAACTGGAACCCATGGAAGAAATGCTGGGTTTCTGATGATGACAAGTTTTATGAATCTTACAATCCCACTGATCATGGAAAGAGGCCGAAGGGTTTAGAGACCCTTGTTTGAAATCAGATGAGGAGCTAATTTATTCAGATGATGAGGAAGAAGTAGATATTGAATGGAATAAAGACACTGAAGATTCTGGTAAACAAGGGATGGAAGAAGCTGAAACAGAAGAAGGAAGTATGTCACCTCCTGATGATAGGAGTGATCCTGATACTGTGAGCCCTAAGAGAAGAATAGACTTTGGATCTGCCAGTCCACCTTTACCCTTACCTGAATCAGAACCAGTTCTTGGTGATGAAAAATCTAGTGACACTGATGTATCTTCCATTAACACTTCTGTGAAGAATGGAAATGAGAATGATGATGATGATGATAATAATGATGATGATGGTGATAACCGACCAGTGGATGGTCTTGCTGTACCTCCAACGGAAACACATCAAACTGTACCAGAAACTGATGCCAATGGCAAGAGAGATTCTATTGAAATTAGTGGAAAAGCAAGTTATGATAAACCCGAATATACTCGTTGTGCAGCTGTCTGGGATGATTACCCTGGTTTTGCTGTTTTGGGTTTAGAGTATTCTGAAGAAGAAGAAGAAGAATCAGAATCTACTGCGGTTATAATTGAAAGGCAACCAGTTGAGGCAAGGTCTACTCATGCTGTTGATGCTACAGATGCTCATATAACTAGTTCTACTATCTCTCAGTCTGATTTTGATAAGTTCAGAAGTGAGTTGCTTACTGTTGTGAGAGATACAGTTAGAGAAGAAATTTCAAATTCTATTAAACTAGACCTGGTCAATACTGGTGAGTTTATTGGCAGACACATAGCCTCTCTAAATCAGATTCTGAAGGATCTACAATCTGAATTAGTTTCTTTATCCAACAAATTTAGATCCACCATCACTGGTATGATGGGAGTGAAAAGGAATCTGATTGAACATCTTAAGAATTCTGATCTGAGAATGTTTAAAGCTGAGATAACTCAGATAGTTGCTCAATCCAGTACATCCAAAGTAACCAAAATCACTACTCGTGAGCTAGAGGCTCTAAGGCAGATTGTGCATGATGAATTGGCTGCCATTAGAGAAGTTCTTGATTTGGACTCATTATGGAAGATGAAGGAGCACAATGATCACATTCATAAGATGGTAACAGTATATTCAGCAGATGCCACTAAAGCCCAGAGAGAGATCATGGAATAGGTTGATCACTACTTTTTAAAAATCTATACCAAGCATGAGATGACCGCAAATTTCAAAGGGTTAGATGACAATCTGAGAGTACCTCCAGTCACTCAATCTTTCATGACTCAAGTTCGACAGTTGCAAGATTTTACTCCAACCTTGGAATGGTTCATAGAGAATAAGGATGACTTTGAGAAGGCTATGCAGTATGGTGAAGAATTTATTCAGAATTTCATAAATCTTTTCAAGCCTTATCTGAATGCACAAGCCACCACCATTGTGCTTCCTACTGCTGACCCTCTCAGTGCCTCTGATGTTGCTCCAAATTAGATCTTCGTTGCTCAAGCTCTATCTCAACTCCGACCAGTTCCTCAGCAATCTTCTCAACCAGCTCCTACATCTCCACAGAAAATCCCAGTGGCATCCTCTCCTCCACCCTCCAGAGTCATCTAACCACCTCTTCAAATTCGCCAAGTTCCACCTGCCTCCAAGCCTTCCAACTTACCAACCATTGATCCTTCTGACAAAGGCAAAGCCCCATTATATCCCCAGAAATAGTAGTGCATTATTGTTGATAGGGTGAACCCTGTTGTGATTATAATGTGATGTCTTATAAACCTTATTCTCTTTTCTTTTTATTCTCACTGATGCCTTCTTTTAATCCCATCTTTATCTGTTTTCTCTCCTTTTTTGATTATCCCAAAGGGGGAGAAATCTGTATATCTATGGATCTATGGGGGGATATGTGGGAGATGAATCTCTCAAGGGGGAGATTTATATCTCATTATGGAAATGCTTGCATAAGTATTTAAGTGCATAAATTCAGGGGGAGATTTATATCTCATTATGTTTTTGTTCTTATTATACCTTATTATTGATGATATATTATATTTTTTTATGGCTAAGATTTGTGATTATCAAAAAGGGGGAGATTGTTGAGCACTCTAGAAGATTGTTGAATTCTTCCTAGGATTGCTGTTTTTATAATCACAAATCATCAATTACTTAATCTGGTTGGATTTCTCATATACATAATCACAATCTCTTAGTAAATCTGTGTATATTGGTTGGATCATGTATTTATCTATTTATTATTGATTTACAAGTATTCTGGAAGTCCTCTGGATCAAAGGAGAACGGTGTTACTGATCCATATCAAATGACAACGGTCGCACCGATCCATATCAAAGGACAATGGTCACACTGATCCATATCGAAGGACAACTGTCTCACCGATGCTGATCAAATGAGTCACCGATCATGACACACCGATGCTGATCAAATGTGTCACCGATCATGGAACACCGATCCAGATCAAATGAGTCACCGATCATGATACACCGATGCTGATCAAATGAGTCACCGAAGATGTCTCACCGATGCAGATAAAATGAGTCATTGATCATGACACACCGATTCTGATCAAATGAGTCACTGATCATGACACACCGATCCAGATAAAATGAGTCACTGATCATGACACACCGATGCTGATCAAATGAGTCACCAAAGATGTCTCACCGATGATGATCAAATGAGTCACCAAAGATGACACACTGATCCAGATCAAATGAGTCACCAATCATGACACACTGATGCTGATCATCTGAGTCACCGATGATGTCCCACCGAAGCTGATGTTGATGACCTACCGATCACTTGACTCACCAATAGTCATAAACAGGTGTTTGAATTTCTTTATATTTATTTAATCTAACCAATGGTCATATTAGGAATATTTTAATGCTCTGTAATTTATTTAATGAAGGTTGTTGGATGTCATGGAACCGTACCTCGTACCTGCAAAAAGAAACCATTTCTTTTACTGGAGCTTGTGCCATAAATACAAGAAGCCACTGCTGGTGCAGAAAGACTGGTGTAACAACGATAAGACATATATGAGCGCATAGAATGGTGGATGAGAAAGTAGTAGAAAAACATAGAACCTCATACACACTCAACCTTACTGAAGAAGAGTTTTGTAATTCCACGAGGATATTTATGAACTTCATCTACTACATTTCTCACTATCTCTGAATATGGATGTCAAGCAGACGACACTCTGTTTTTCAAAAAAAAACCAGACGAGGACTCAGAATCATCTCTAATCAAACTCAAGGAGTCAAAATCTTCATTGTAATCACTGTAGCCATTTCTAAACTCTACATCTCTGCTATGTGATTCATTATTTTACATTTCGAGCAGTGTGTGTTATCTCATGAATTCAACACACACACTGTCTCCTATACTTTAACTGGAGGATCTGTAAATCCTCACTCAAACTCATAAATCTTCTATTTCCCACTGAGATAGTGGTAGATGACGTGGGTGACCTGGACAACTGGTTGCTGTTGTTATGTTTCCCACGAATAATAGTAGTAGAGGTCTTGGACCTGGACAGTTGTAAACTGTTGTGAACCCCGATCTAGGGTGTGGATCAAATTTATACAAATTGTTGAGAGGCCTAAGTCTCGTCTTGAGACTGAACCTCTTGGTTATATCTGTTGTGCTATATCTTTCATTGTTATTCTTTTATTCCGCTGCTAATTTCATTAAAACCAAAACTGTTTTAAAGTCACTTTGATAATTAAATTCGCAACTGTTTATATTATTTTTAAATTAGTAAGTTGGTTTCAAAAGTTAATCAACCTTTCTGTTTTGATTAACTGGGAAATAATCAATCCCTTGAGAACCCAACCGAACCATTACTTTGATATAAATTCACTACAGTTTAATTCAGTATTTTATTTGGGGGTTGTTAAGACAAAGTTTAAAACAGAAATTTTAATTGGAACTCAATTCACCCCCTCTTGAGTATCCACTCCGACCAACAAAATTGAGATTCTTACACATTAATAAATATTATTTGAAAAAATAATTTTTTTTGAAATCATAACATATAAATTATTTTATGGTTATGTTTTGATAGTTTTCTGAAAATAATAATTTTCTTATGAGAAGTGAAAAATACAAAATTATAATTGAATACTACCATTTTGATTAAATTATATATAAAGATAAAATAAATTTTAAATTTATTTAATAGTAAAATTAGTCCAATTATATGTTAATTAATCCAATATTTGTCATTTTAATCTTTTACATATTGTATTTTGATATAACGACTTTGTAAACTTAGGATTATTTTCTTCTTAAAACCCGATTTCTTGTCATGTAAGTGGGGTTAATTTTAAATAAAAAATTACCCAAATTGTGAATTTAACATTGAAAAAACTGATTACATATTTGAAATAATAATAATTTATAAATTTTAATAAATAAAAATTAATTCTTTACCAAAATATATAGTAATAACAATAAAAATATGGCTCAACGTTTAAGGTAAAATTGGGTTTACTATGTAATTAAACTATTAATATAAATGTAAAAACGAAATATAAAATTGTATAAAAAATATTTTAAGGACATATTTCTACCATGACGCCAATGATGTTTGATATTGGTCCATTTTAGAACCTTTTTAGAATGTGAAAAATGTAGAAGCACTCAATAATTTCCAATACACCATATGTGTCATGTCCCCCACTTATAGATGGATACTCACTCTCCTCTCTTCTTAACCCCATAAAACCATTATGGATTTTTAAATACCTACCAAAATAAATTCCAGAAATTTATTACCTTTCTCTATAATTGTTTTTTTTCTCATAAAATAATATCTAGTAAGGATTTAGTGCAATCCTTAAGAGGATACCCTAAGAAGAGGTAATGTTCTTCAATAAGCATATTTATTTTATTTATTTCCACCATCAATAAATTATTTATAAACAATTGTAATATAATGACATAATTAAATTTCATATCTTATTATTTTTTTATATTAATTTTAGTACTTACAACCTTCTCCAATTCAATGAAATGGGTTACGAAATCAAGATTCATGTGTAAAGCGGACTACCGCTTCAAGAATAGTTGTTGTTCCTTTTTTGATTACCACATCTCATGGTTGGGAATGATGATGGATATAAAGTATATATATTATATTTTTAACAAAATTATACATATTTGGTCATTATATTATAAATACCTTTTTTAATTTACATTCTATAAGAGATATTATAATGTCGCTTCTATGTATGGCAGACAACCGCAATAGAAAGTCATGTCATTCGTTTTTCACTAACTTGTTATATGGAATGTAAAATGATGTATGATAATGAATATATGTTCTATTAATGACATAATAATCATATAAATTTTACATTTATCATTTTATTAATATAATTTATCATTTTTATTCTCAAATTTTCACTCATTATGAAAGAAGTTAGCATCATACATGTTCGAGAGGACTACCACCATCACGATGTGATGTGAGACTCATTTCATCACCAAAAATATTGGATAATACATATAATTATATATAAAGAAATAATATATCATATATTATATTAATATAATTCATTAATGATAATATATTACTTACCTTTTTTCCATAATGATCATTGAAAATTGGAAACATTATTTATATGTACGGACGACCAACCATCTCCATGATTGTAACATAATTCATTTGTAATAAAAACCATTCAAAAATATATTTAAATTTATAATTGATCTATAAATATAACTATTAGTTTACTTTTATTATTATGAAGATTATTTAACTATATAATATGCTCAGGAATTTGAACATTCATTACAAAGCATGAAATTGAGAACATGTCAATTAACATAAAAAACAATGAAAATAATGAAGGATTATTAACAAATGAGTGAAATATATATTATAGAGGGATAAAAATGATATTATAAATATTAATATGGTTCGTTAATAGTTTAATATTTTTTTAAACAATATAAAGGTATTTAAATCACCATCACCAAAAATGATGTGTGAGGTAAGGGTTTTCTTATCTCACTTGTGTTTCTATAAGATATATTCCATATTAACCACCTATTTTTGTTGTGTAATAAAATTAATTAAAATGAATTTATTTTATTATTTTTATCAATAAAATTAGTTTTATTTTAATATCTATTATAGGATATATATTTTATCGGGTTTACGGTTTCAATGCTACCAAAGTGGTAGGGGGTTTTTGTCTCGTTTTTTTAATGAGACACATGTTATATTATAAAAAAATCTATTTTTATGAGGTGTATATAGTACCCAATTGAAATTTTATATCATAAATATAATTTTTATCATTATATTATATGTTTCATTTTTTTTATTTCATATGTATTATGATTCAATTTCACCAAAGTGGTAATGATTTTACATTACATTTTCATAATTTATCGAGATTGTTTTTAATTATATTTATGACGATGAAGTATTATTATCCATATCTCAATAAACATAGGAATATTATTTTACTATTTTTACTGATATTTTCAAGTAATATACCATCCATTCACAAATCGGTACATACCATAATTTTTAATTTTTTATATGAAATTCTTAAAAATTTTCACTCTTTGGCCAGAAATATAATTTAATCCAAAACCATGTTTTCTAGAACTTTTTTCCAATTTTTTTATATCATTTTAATAATTATTTATTAAAAATAGTTTAATATTTTTTATATTTTTAAAAAATGAATTAAAATGAATTTTCATGTTGTTTTAAAAAACAATCCATGTTTGGATTTTAATAAAAATTTGATAGGTGTCGTTGTTTTATCATTTATGGCATGGAAATTATTTATAAACGTCTTAAAATTATTTCCATCCATTATAGTTTTTATAGGTTACATTCTTGGAAAATTATTTTCAAAATGAATTATGTTTTTATATTTTCATTTCAAATCATAAAAATTATTTTCCTCAAAAATGTTATCAATTATTTTAAAATGTTCCTTTGTAAGTTTTCAATGTTATTTTTAATGAAAATATTTTTTAAATTGATTTATGGTTTCAAAGGATATTTTCAATGATTTGTTGTTTTACTTAATATATCTTCCAATTAATCATTCAAAATAATTTTACATCTATGATGATATCCTTTTAAGTAACTTATTTTTTTTAGTAATATGAATATAGGATACAATTCATATTCATTATCTAAATGGTTTTTTATGAATGTTTTTGTGGAACCAATTTATTTTAAGTGGTTCATTTATATTTTAATGAGATTGTGATGAAACCCATTGCTTTTCCTTGGGCTGATCAGGTTTCAAATATACGTATATTGAACTCTTTTATTTTCCATGGGTAAAACATGTTTCAAATGTATTTACATGTAATCCTTTTAATTACCACATATTAATCAGGTTATAAAATATAATGATTATTTCGATGAGTTATATTATTAAATATACATTTACTTGATTTATTTTATGGTTCATGGACATTATATATAATGGGTGCACTAAGATAGAAATAGGTGATCCTGATATAGCTTATATGATGGGTATTCCCAAATAGAACTCTAATTCATTGAGTAATAATGATTTTTTATAAAAAAATAATTTTGTAATATAGATAAATGTTTAGTCTACTTTTAAGTGTTCTTTAAAGCTTCTATAAGGGTTCTATTAAGATGATTCTCAATGACACAAATATTTTTTTCTATTTATTATATGGTCTTATAATGCTTTATTTGATCATGATTGATATCAAATGACTCATTAGTAATAATTATTAGGATAATTTCCTCTATTAATGACTTATTAAGTGTTTTATGATATTTTAATTCTATATTGATGTGTATGAAATATTTTAGGCTTTCTCTCATGTACATTGATTATAAAATCATGCAATTGTTTACTTCTTGTTACTATTGATGGAAATATACTTTTATTTCTTATTTTTACCCTTAATGATCATTTTATATAACCATTCTTATGTATATTCATCCATAGGTTATAAATAATTATGTTAAATGAAGTATTTATATAATTGATTACATATGTATGATGATGATAAATTAAATATAAATATGATGATATTATAAAATTGGGTGAAATAATAATTTAATTACATGTGTATTTTTTATGTTGGATTTTTATCCAAATTCTAAAAATGTTTAAACCTAAATGTTTATTTTAAAATGTAAGTGATCATTTATTAATTTGGATTTTTCATGGTTTTATGGGAAATAATTGGGTGAAAATTTTCATTATCCAAGAAAAAACTATGATGTTTATATTATCAACACCAGATCTTGGGTGTATGTTCGGGGATATTATGGTGGGTCATGTAAGAAACATTTCATTATATAAATATTTTTCTCTTTTTAGAACTATGATCTTATTGGATGGGAGTTTTATGAAATTAATCTCAAACATAAGTAATTATATTAAAGGACTCATATGTGGCAGCCCAAATAAGAACATCACATGTAGAAATCTAGTTCCTTATTGAGTTTTAGTAGTTTATGAATGACCATGTTGCATAAGATAAGAGCTATACCCAATTATTCAAAAGTCTAGGTACCATATATAAGGATTTCATGGGTAATTTGCAGGCCTATAGACCACAAAGTGATATATTTCATGCATTATGGATGATCTGGAATGATTTTATGTTTCACAGTGCTCTGATGTCTATTCATAGAAACCCATGTTTTGAAGAATTTCATCATCCACAAATGAAAATTATTGTTTCAAAAACTGTACCCCTTCTCCCCGAAATTAGATATGGTGATTCTATTATTTCACTAAAAATTTATTTTTCCATCTATTTTTTTCCTCGACATGATATCAATTATCAATGGAAAGCCTTATGAATCTCACAGTTAGATATCGATCAACATATATTATATGGTTTTCCAATTTTTATTTTTAAATTTATCTTCACTTTTTTTGGACTTAATGACATTATGAAAGGTTTTGGGTATTTTGAAACTTTATTTTTTTATAATTCTGTCCAAAAACCACCAAAATAATTCCAAATCCTAAAATGGTGAATAACTAATTGGAACAAATTTTATAAATTGCATTTAAATAGAGAGTAATACTTAAGAGGAATCAAATGAATTGAGATGTTAATGGTATTAAATTTTAACATAGATATGTTCATGAAAAATGTAATGGAATATTTATAAATATGGAAATTTCATTGATTTCACAATGTATTATAGATAAAGAATAGAAAAAAATTAAATAATAACCTTGATGGTTTAGTATGTTACATCAGGTTCTTGAGAGAAATGGATTTCTTATAGTAATTAATGATAAAGTAATAATCCTTAATATTCGATAAATTTCATAATGTGCATAAATTTATACATATATTTACAAAAAATTAAGGTATATGAGATAAGAGAGGTAAAATATATTCCATAATCATGTTTGGAATAATCTTATTACACCTAATTTGGAAAAAAATCATATTTTAGAACTACAAAAATATGTTAAAAGAGTAACTAAAATGTGACATACTATAATAGTAGTAATTAATTTTTATTTTTCTTATTTACCATAAAAACTTTAGAAATTATATTTTTAGCATTTAAATTATTAATGTTGCCTGATCCTCAACTTATCCATGTTCCATTTCAAATTAATGTTAAATTCAATAATTTTTTGAAGAAAAAAATATAAAATTAATGATGAACCCTTGGGGGTGAGATTTTTTATGATATATATTAAAATAAAAAATTGTATTTATTAGGGTTTTAAATTAATATCTTATTATAGTCATAAAATGAATCATCATGATAATTATGATGATAGAAGAACCATTACCCAAAATAAATCTAAAATTTATTAAAATTTATATCACTATTAATTTGTAATATATTATATATAATACATCACAATTTTATCAAGACAAAAATAATTTTAAATCTATCATTAATTTGAGACATATTTCAATTAAATAATTTTTTTAGTGGATTATACAAGAAATCTTATAAATGGTTTTATTCTAAGATGAATTTTATGATAAAATAAATTTGGTTTTTAGAAATCAGGAAAATCCATAAAATATTTTAACTCATTAGAACTCTATATATATTCATAAAGTATCTTGGATCCTGGTCTGATCATTTATCAAATTTAGTTTAAGAAAGGATTTCAAAAGTGGAATTTGATATTTACACATATTTATCAAAAAGTATGTTAAGTATAAACTAATTTATAAATTTTCTATTGATTTAATATTATTTATAAATAAATAAAAATCTTGTTTAAATTTTATAAAAGAATATGAAAATTTAATTGAACATGATAAAATTATGAGAACATTACCTTTTCATTGGATTTCAAATATCTAAAATATAAAATGAAAACATTTTTATTTATAAAAATAATTACAATGATTTATTGTAGCACTCTGTATTGTATAATACCAATAATATTATAACTCTATGATGTAGCACTAGTGACAACAATTAAGTGTATTTTAATAAATTGTTTTATTAGAAACGTTATCAAGTGGTTATATTTAGTATATAGTTATTAATGAAAAACAATCCAAAAATAATGGTCTAAAAATATATTTTTACTCATTTATAGTATAATATAAAAAATAGGTTTATAGGTTATTAAATTAATATCCTGGTATTTAACGATTTTCATTAGTCAAATTATGTTTTATGTTGTTAGTCTTGATTTAAATATAAAAATGTAATTTGATATCAGTTGTTTTGGTACCATGCTAAAAAATACATTTTGATATTATCTCTTTCTAAAAAATTATCATTTTTCTTAAAACTAAATGAAGAAATAAGCCCTATATACTATTGAACACAAATATTTAATATAGAAAAAATTTAGAGATTGTTTTTGGGTGAAAATCACAAAATATAACATCTATTTCACCTAGACATATGTTTTGATCAGGTGTGATAAACATTTTTCTATCACATTTTATAAAAATAAAACATATCACTCATGGGAAAATATCATTCATGTATGCATTCACTAATTATATGAATACACAAAAATAGAATATATAAACCCTGAGTTCATTGGAATGGGTAGTTATATTGTTCGTATAATTAAAAATCTATAGAATATAAATTGGTTTATTTCAAGAAGATGATATAAAAAATAATCAAATATAAATAATCCCTTCATATTCAATGATATCATCTAAAATTAAATTGATTCAAAAAAATATTAGCGTACATATATTTTAAGAATCATTATTTTGTAATGAACCATCATTAAAAATTATATGAATATTCTATGTTGATGATTAGAAAAATCAAATGGTGGAATATACATTTCTATGAAATATATTTTTTTGAAAATTATCTACCTATGATATTGAATCAATTATACTGTAGAACCAACTATTATAATTTGGAAATATATTATTCCACTGTAAGAGAAATAAATTTTCTTATACTTTTAATTTTTATATTTTTGGTGTTATAGGTGTTTATATAGTTCTCAAAATATTTTTAAATCTATAGAGTTCTGTCATGGATTTCATTGGGATAAAATAAATATTTCTCCTAGATTTTTTGGGATTTGTGTGGTTTCTGAAAAAAAAATTAGTTTCCTTAATACATTATTAATCCAATTTATAGTGGATAGTGTTTTGATGGGTTTTATTCCTAGAAAGACCTCGTTAGAGTTATTATGAGAAATGGGATGAGTATAATAACTGTTTTTATCTTCATGGTTGGGAAAACTATTGTGTTTAGGGTTTTACAGTGTGGTATATTTTTTATGACATTATGATGTCTATCGTAAATTGAGATAATAGGTGGGATACACCATGCAAGACATTTCACTAATATCTTGTTTATCTAATAAAATAATTTTAGAGTTCATCTATATTGTGGGAAATATCTGCTCAATGTTTCAAATGGGAATAAATAGTGTCTTTACGAGGGGATTAATGGATTTTTTAACTGTCATGAATTTTAATATGGAGTATATGGTGTCAAATTTTTCATTTACTCGATCATTATTGCGTAGTGTAGGCTATTTATATTTGATTATAAATTTAATCATTCCCGCCTTCTTTTTTTATTTTCTTCTTTACTCTCATGCTTCATGTGATCCAGAGGATAATCTTAGAAACTATGAGTAGATCCTATAATGGGGTTTATAACCCCATATTTGAATATTTTAATATATTTAATATAAGGTGTTTTCTTTCTCACTCTTCATTGTTCATATTTCATTCCTCCCAATAAGTTTGTAAATATGAAAATATTTCACTTTTATTTTTATTCAAAGGATGTTTGATCTCCAAAATGATTAACTATTGTTGATATTAAATACTTTTAATGTGTAGTACCTTCGATTCATTAGGTAGGTGATCTCTATGTATTTATCCTAACAAATTTACTATGTTTTTTGATATATTCTATAAAAACCTACTATGTAATTCATATTGAAAATGAAATTACTTATATTTGTTTCCAATTGAAAACAAAAAATATTGAATCTATTTGATTCTTATCCCCTTCTAAATGAATGATATCAACATAATTCTTATAATAAAAAGGAACTCAGTATATCCTATAAATTATGACATATTATATCACTCCAACATTTTATAATCTATACTTACAAATATACTATATAATAATGTATTATTATATTCTCTCTTCAGTAATGATGGAGATGGCTTGGTCAACGGGGTGGGGTCATTATTTAGTATATGAAAAAATATTATAATAATATTCTATTAATTTTTTATTGTTATTTTTGTTTTTTGTAACACCCAAGGTTTAAAATTAAGTTTATGTTTTGAAAATGTTTCCAAGATATAATAAAATAAATTACTGAATGCAAATATATAATTAGCGAGCACTTTATTCATACAAATACTAGAATACACCCTTGATACACAAGAACTAACCCATTAAACCCACTGCTATTGATAATAAAACAACTAGAAGACTACCGAGAAACACAACGATGTCGATCGAGTAGTTATCATCACTTGGATCTGATATAAAAACAAACATTATGGCAAGGATGATAGCAATGAAACTAAAAATAATAGGAACATATAAAACCATCTCCAAAAGTAGAGTAGTGATCGTCCCAATATTTTATTCTGAGTGTTTGAACGACCCATATAACATTGTTATTTATAGAATTTTATACGACCGTTATAAAAAAATATCTGTTAGAAATTGTAATATTTAAAACCAACATTTGACAACTGTTAACAAAATAAATAGACAATGTTGATTTAAATATTATAAATAATATACAATAAACAAACTTTGTGCATTTAATAAATTTTATTAAATAATGATAAATTATACATTAAGAAATTATAATGGGATCATAATATTAAGAATAAAATTTAAATTATGAACGAACACTACATATGTCTTTAAAAACTAGTTTTATAATTATATATTTATATATAATTGTTTTGTATATATATAATGTTAATTAATATTATAATTGTTTTAAAATATAGTAATACATATAAATAACTTTATAATATTATGATTAAAATAAACCAAAATAATGAAATTATAAAAATTAATGTAGTATATTAGTCTGTTAAAAAAATGAAAATGATATATATATATATAGAAATAATGAAACAAAACAAAAAATAAATAAATAAATAAATTTCGGAAGTCATTTAGGGTTTTGAGGAGGCTGATCCCTAATTTTGAGTTGGCAGTCCGTTTGATTTGCGAGAGCCGAAGCTGTGGATTTCATCGAGCTCAGGAGCGACGTCGAGAGGTGTTCATGAGTCGAGAGATTCATTGGTGAGGGTTCATCTTCTTCTTCGTCTTTAGGAGTCATGGTCCGCTGCAGGTGACGAGAAGGTCCAAGCAAGGTCGTGGTGATGAGATTCATGCTCGGATGAGTTTCATTTTAGAAGATCAAGTGCGGACCGAAGAACCAAATCCATTTTTTTGTTGTTAGGGTTCTGGTTTCTTTTGCGAATTCCATCTTGAGGTATGGATGCGGTCCAGGATTCAATATTCAGAATTGTATGATTACCGTGCTTCTGTTATCTGGATTTGATCCGTGGATTTTCTTTTAGTGTAATTGAATCACAATCGTGGTTTTCACTGTTTTGTTCTTAATCGATATCGACATTGGGTTTGGAAATCTTCTCAATAATGCAAGTATGCTATATTTTTTAATCTGTTTTTGTTATCCGGATCGTTTTTTTATAGATTCCATTGGTCCTATTATCAGATATCAATCTGTTTATATTATTAAATTTCTATGGTGTTTATGATCAGAAATTGATATCCTTATCCTTTTCAACGGTTTCTTCTTATACCGAAATATGAATGACTGTGGTTTATTGTGTTTTGAAGAATCCTTTACCTGTTCCAATCCATATCTTCATCATAGTTTAATTTTTTATTCAAATGTCGTTGTTTAAAACAGTGCAATCTACTGCGAGTTTGGATTTTCAGCATTTCATTTTGTTTATTGAGCGCCTATCAAGTGGATGTCAATTAATATGTCTGGAATATGTTTTGGCATTTTGTGTAGTTATTGGTGGTCCTTTAATATAGATTAAGAAATTTCATTCATCAATCCATAAAATTCAATTTTTATTAATTGATACACTACATCAGGACTGTCGGAGAATTGACCTTTCCTCCATATTTTTTTAGCTTTTTCAAACTCTTTTAATAGGATACACACACTGTAGCATATGCACTTAGTTTTTTTAGCATATCTTATAATATATAACACTACTATATAAACCATGTGTATCTTACTCGTAGCCCAGGAGGATTCTCCACTCTATATGTGGAGACTAGATGGGTAGTGAACCTCTATACTCTTTCATTTATGCTTTCCAGTTATGCTAACGTGAGAGAACACCGAGAGATTAATTTCTGTTGAGAAAAAAAAGAGAGGGGAAGAAAGTCTGAATGGTAGGAGGATAACTTGGACTCTCCGTTTACTCCAAACCAAGTAAGGGATCTTTCTATTTATTCTGTCAATTTGTTTTCTTCAAAAATTATAATTATGAAAGTGAAATGTATTTCTTTTATGGGGTTTTCAAATGAAAATCATCATGTTATTCACTTTTGAAATTGTGGTAGATTATAGTAAGGGATTATTTTCAATTATCTATATTTTACAAAACCATTATTTCATAATTCTATATATGCAGTTTTGTCCCTCCCCTTTTAAAACTTTGTAAAGAGTGCTTTATGTTATGTTTTTTTAGAAAAACCTATTTTTTTATATACATATATATTGTTATCCACATATTTATACATATATATTTATATGTGAATGTCAATACCAAGATAAATATTAATTTTTATTTGTTATTTTTGGACACTTTTATACAGAATTTATTAAGAGTGAAAACATTATTTTAAAGTATGATTTTAGTGGTTTAATTATGTTATTTTTCATGGAAGTACATGTCCATATATATATGGATGATATTGTGATTATTTGTCAATTATCTCCATGTTTCAAAAAAAACATATTGCATACCATCAAGTTTTCTCAATATCACGGGCATCACATATTCATAGATACTTAGCCATGCTATTATGGTCATCATCAACACTCATTGTATTATAATTAACTCATAAATTTCATATTAGTAATGACCATTATTTTTATTAATGGTATATTGTGCATATCGGTTTAACTAATCGTGTATGGATAATAAATATGCATATTGTATGAAAAATATATATATATATATATTCAAGAAAGAGTGAATGAATATGAAATGCTATTGAAAATTTCATGTGTGACATAAATATTACATGTGATTATTAATAATTTATATATTCATTACATTATTTCATGCTTAAAATTAATTAAACAAGTATGTCGTTGGAAATTTTTATTCATGATTTCATTTTAATGGTTAAAATTATAACAATATTAAAATCATATCTTCCATAAAATGTTTAGGTACATATATGTTTATGAAAGGTATGGGTGACAGAAGTTTGGTCAGAACCAAACATGAATGTGTAATGCGATGGAAGTCCATATGTATATATATATATTTACAAATATACATACATACATAATCATATATATATATATAAATATAAGTGTAATGTCTATTTTAATTTCATAACATGTTTCCAAAATTGAAAAACTATAGTGAAAATTATATGTATGTAAGGAAAGCTAAAAATGTTTTATAAAGAAAATGGTGCTTGAACTTTGTAAATATGATAGGGAGTTTGATAATGAATCCATCCCTCAAGTGGGTAGGCCCATGATAGCCTTCAACGTTTCAAGTGGCCTTAGTTGTTTTGTTTTTAGAGCTTGCTTAATATTTTCTATCGAATCACTGGATTAATTTAAAATTGTTTTCAAAGTATAATTATTTTCCAAAAATTATTTTAACAAGGTATTTCTAAATGAATATTTCAAATTTATTATCAAGTAATAGTTTTAAAAGAGATTTATCAAAGCCTTTAAAAACCCTTACTGGGCAACTGAATGCACACCCCTTGTTTTAAATGATTTTCAGTTATCGTAGGAGATTATCATAGATGTCGTCGCTTATGGAGTTAGAGCATGTGGAAGCATTGTGGAAAATTTTATTATTATTATTTCAGCCCAGATAAATGCAAGTTATGTCTAATCATCCAGAACCTAGACCGATAAAAGGTACTCTCTTATTTCAAGTGTTCTGTAATTGTTATGTCACTTTTTAAAAAATAATAATTACACAACATTTTCAAGCACCTAGTCCGGAAGAGCGGGATCAGGGCATTACACTTGGTATCAATGGAATGGTCTAGATAACTCTGGAAATTTAGAACCCCTTGATAAATTGACTGTCCTTCTCAGTTAACATACTTCTTTGTAATTTTCAGATGGAAGGAAGGAGAACTCAAACAGGTCTCTTAGGCCTTCCGGATGAATTACTTGCTATGATCATGGAAAAACCATGCAATAAAGAATCTGAGCCCTATAAATCCATGCAGATTTCTTGTAAACGACTCTATAATGTATCATGAACACCTGATATACTTAGTTTTCATTGTGGTTCTTGTTTAGTCTTCGATGATATCAGACAGATCCAATTCCACTTCTATCGACGCCAATGGGCATATTACGAAGGACTTTTTAGGTGCTTTACAATATTTGAGCAACCAGAATCAATCTCAACTTTTTATAGAGTAGCTGAAGAAGGAAATATTCACGCAACATTTATGTGTCAACTTTTAAGATTTTGCTTCACAAGAAGAATTTATGATGAATTTGAAACATTCGAAGACGAAGCAATGAGACTTTCTTATAGGAACCAAATTCAAGACGAACTTCTCAAATACTATAATGATTATCATTGCTCGAGGACTGTCTTCCGGTACTTACATACATACAACCCATGTTGCACTAGTTGCATTTGGGTGAAGGAAGTGGAAGATTTTGAAGCAACATTGAACTTTAATTTCTTTGGAAGACATGGAAATCATGGAAGACAACAATACAGACCTTGGGGACATCATGTGAGACTCAGAATAGATGTGAATTCACAATGATAAGTGTAAATGATTTTTGAGGGCGAAATTCTATTTAAGTGGGGTAGAATGTAACACCCCAGGTTTAAAATTTAGTTTTATGTTATGAAAATGTTTCCAAGATGTAATAAAATAAATTAATGAATGAAAATATATAATTTGAAAGCACTTTATTCATACAAATACCAGAATACACCCTTCATACACAAGAACTAACCCATTAAACTCACTGCTATTCTTAATAAAACAATTGGAAGACTACCGAGAAACACAACGATGTCGATCGAGTAGTTATCTTCTCTTGGATCTGATAGAAAAACAAACATTATGGCAAGGATGATAGAAATGAAACTAAAAATAAGAGGAACATATAAAACCATCTACGAAAGCAGAGGCGTGAGCGTCGAAATATTTTCTTTTGAGTGTTTGAACGACCCGTAAAAAATTGGTATTTATAGAATTTTATGTGACTATTATAAAAAAACTATCCATTAGAAATTGAAATATTTAAAACTGACATTTGAAAACTGTTAACAAAATTAATAGACAATGTTGATTTAAATATTATAACTAATATACAATAAATAAACTTTGTGCATTTAATAAATTTTATTATATAATGTTAAATTATATATTAACAAATTATAATGGAATCATAGTATTAATAATAAAATTTAAATTATGAACGAACACTACATGTGTCATTAAAAACTAGTTTTATAATTATATATTTTTATAAAATTGTTTTGTATATATATAATGTAAATTAATTTTATAATAGTTTTAAAATATAGTAATAAATATAAAGAACTTTATATGTTTATGATTAAAATAAACCAGAATAATGAAATTATAAAAATTAATGTATATTATTAGTCTGTTAAAAAAATGAAAATGATATATATATAAAAATATAATGAAACGAAATAAAAAAACAATAAATAAAAAAATATATTGAGGAAGTCATTTAGGTTTTTGAGGAGGCCGATCCCTAATTTTGAGTTGGGGGTCCGATCGATTTGCGAGAGCCGAAGCTGTGGATTTCGTCGAGATCGGGAGCAACGTCGAGAGGTGTTCATGAGTCGAGAGCTTCATTGGTGAGGGTTCATCTTCTTATTCGTCTTTAGGAGTCACGGTCCATTGTGGGTGATGAGAAGGTCCGAGCAAGGTCGCGGTGATGAGATTCATGCTCGGATGAGTTTTATTTCAGAAGATCAAGCGCGGACTGAAGAACCAAATCCATTTTTTTGCATTTAGGGTTCTGGTTTCTTTTGTGAAGTCCATCATGAGGTATGGATGCAGTCTTGGATTCAATATACAGATTTTTATGATTACTGTGCTTCTATTATCTGGATTTGATCCCTGGATTTTCTTTTATTGAAATAGAATCACAATCGTGGTTTTATCAGGTTTGTTCTTAATCGATATCGACATCGGGTTTGGAAATCTCCTCAATAATGCAAGTAGGATATATTTTTTAATATGTTTTTGTTATCTGAATAGTTTATTTATAGATTCCATTTGTCATGTTTTTAGATATCAATCTGTTTATATTATTAAATTTCTATGGTGTTTATGATCGGAAATTTATATCCTTATCTTTGTCAACGGTTTCGTGTTACACCGAAATATGAATGACTGTGGTTTATTGTGTTTTGAAGAATCCTTTACCCATTCCAATCCATATCTTCATCATAGTTGAATTTTTTATTCAAATGTAGATGTTTAAAACAGTGTAATTTACAGCGAGTTTGTATTTTCAGCATTTCATTTTGTTTATTGAGTGGCTGTCTAGCGGCTATCAATTAGTACATCTGGAATATGTTTTCGCATTTTTGTGTGGGTATTGGTGTTCCTTTAATATAGTTTAAGAAATTTCTTTCATCAATCCATCAAATTCAATTTTTATTAATTGATACACTGCATTTGTACTGTAGGAGAATTAACGTTTCCGCCATATTTTTTTAGCTATGTCAAACTCTTTTAATAGGATACACACACTGTAGCATATGCACTTAGTTTTTTTTAGCATATTTTAAAAGATATAACACTACTATATAAACCATGTCTATCTTACTCGTAGCCCAAGAGGATTCTCCACTCTATATGTGGAGACTAGATGGGTAGTGAACCACTATCCTCTTTCCGTTATGCTTGCCAGTTATGCTAACGTGAGAGAACACCGAGAGATAAATTTTTGTTGAGAAAAAAAAAGAGAGGGGAAGAAAGTCTGAATGGTAGGAGGATAATTTGGACTCTAGTTTACGCCAAACCAAGTATGGGATCTTTCTATTTATTTTTTCAATTTGTTTTCTTCAAAAATTATAATTATGCAAGTGAAATGTATTTCTTTTATGGGGTTTTCAAATGAAAATCAATTACCTATATTTTACAAAACCATTATTTCATAATTCTATATATGCAGTTTTATCCCTCCCCTTTTAAAACTTTGTAAAGAGTGCTTTATGATATGTTTTGTTAAGAAAAACCTAATTTTTACATACATATATATTGGTATAAACATATTTATACATATATATTTATATGTGATTTTCAATTCCAAGATAAATATTAATTTTTATTGGTATTTTGGAGACTTGTATACAGAATTTATTAAGAGTGAAAACATTATTTTAAAGTATGATTTTAGTGGTTTAATTATGTTGTTTTTCATGGCAGTACATGTCCATATATATATGGATGATATTGTGATTCTTTGACAATTATCTCCATGTTTCAAAAAAAACATATTTCATACCATCAAGTTTTATCAATATCATGGGCATCACATTTTCATAGATACTTAACCACGCTATTATGCACATCATCGACACTCATTGTATTATAATTAACTCATGAATTTCATATTATTAATGACCATTATTTTTATTAATGGTATATTGTGCATATCAGTTTAACTAATCGTGTATGGATAATAAATATGCATATTGTATTAACTATATATATATATTCAAGAAAGATTGAATGCATATGAAATGCTATTGAAAATTTCACGTGTGACGTAAAGATTGCATGTGATTATTAATAGTTTATATATTCATTACATTATTTCATGCTTAAAATTAATTAAACAAGTATGTTTTTGGAAATTTTTATTCATGATTTCATTTTAATGGTTAAAATTATAACAATATTAAAATCATGTCTTCCATAAAATGTTTAGGTACATAGATGTTTATGAAAGGTATGGGTGAAAAAAGTTTGGTCAGAACCAAACATGAATGTGTAATGCGATGGAAGTCCATATGTATATATATATGTACAAATATACCTACATAAATAATCATATATATATATATATAAGTGTAATGTGTATTTTAATGCCGTAGCATGTTTCCAAAATTTAAAAACTACAGTGAAAATTCTATGTAAGTAAGGAAAGCTAAAAATGTTTTATAAAGAAAATGGTGCTTGAACTTTGTAAATATGATAGGGAGTTGGATAATGAATCCATCCCTCAAGTGGGTAGGCCCATGATAGCCTTCAAATTATCAAGCGGCCTTAGTTGTTTCGTTTTTAGAGCTTGCTTAATATTTTCTATCGAATCACTGGATTAATTTAAAATTGTTTTCCATGTATAATTATTTTCCAAAGAATTATTTTACACAGGTATTTCTAATTGAATATTTCAAATGTATTATCAAGTAATATTTTGAAAAGAGATTTATCAAAGGCTTTAAAAACCCTTTCTAGGCAATTGAATGCTCACTCCTTTTTTTAAAATGATTTTCAGGTATCTTAGGAGATTATCGTAGATGTCGTCACTTATGGAGTTAGAGCGAGTGGAAGCATAGTGGAAAATTTTATTATTATCATTTCAGCCCTAATTAATGCAACTTATGTCTAATCTTCCAGAACCTATACCGGTAAAAGGTCCTCTCATATTTAATGTGTTGTGTAATTTTTATGTTACTTTTTCTAAAAAAATAATTACACAACATTTTCAAGCACCAAGTCCGGAAGAGCGGGCTCGGGGCGTTACATTTTTGGGATCATGTTATATTATAATTATACCTTAATTTATGTTCTGATTTACATATCATTTCCATAAATTGATTTATTTAGAACAATATACGGAATTGTAATATTATTATATCATGTTGTATGATGATTAATAGGTATTTCTATGCTACTATTAGTATGTGTTTTGTAGCGGCATATGGGTATGATTATGTAGTATCATTGCTTTTGGATATGAAATATGATACTGATTAGATTTTGTCCTATATTGGGATTAAATGGATTCGATAAATAAATAGGGTCATTTATCATTAACCTCTGATTAAAACATTGGTCTTTTGTAATCCTAGCTATTTAGATACTACTTTAAACATTTATAAAACCTTATTTCTAAGGGAATCAAATATTGTTTTGAATCATTTCCCCCTATGACATGATTCATGGACTGAGAAAACCAACAATGAATTTTTTTTGGTAGAAAATTAATCATTTATATGGTATATAACATAGATAGGGTATGCATTATTTTTATAAGCTTCATTTCAGTTATTGTTATTTATTTTTCATTAAAATTAGTATTTTTATCAATGGTAAAAAAATATTTATAAGATGTAATAATAGAAATTATGAATCATTACATCATAAAAAGTAATTCATGATTGTTGGAATAAGTTTTCTCATAATATCATGAAATGAAATGATGTTTTATTTTACTAATATATCATGTTTGTTTCATAAATATGAAGACAAAAAATGTTACTTAAAAAACAATTGAAAAAATGGATAGAGCTAAAAAATTTATTTTAATGTAGAATGCTTATATATTTTCATGGATCATGGGACATTTGTAATTTATTATTTTCACAAGTTTTTTATGAAGTATTAATTTTATATTAATGTTCATTCTAACTTATTGATTAAATTGACATATTTTAAATGAGATATTTTAGAAATATTTCATAAATTCCCTCATTCCTTAACAATAAGTGGTATTCCACAAGTTAATCCAAATATGTAATTTAAAAGATTCTCTGAATTAGATGAAACATTTACGTATACGTTCATTTAATTAAAAGTTGTACTACAGAATTAATTATTATTACCCAACATGTATATGTTATTGAAATGTTGTGATACATGGATAAAAAATATTTTACAGAGAATATATTAATGAATTATAATTTAAATGGAGACGTAATGTGATAAACATGAACTCACTATTGTAGATAACCTCTCTAGGAATTATACAATCAATAAAAAAATTTTTAAATGATATTGGATATTTGTGATATTTTTTTAATACCTTTTTGATCATGATGAGTTCAAAATGTAATGACATGATTTATATTTTCATGTTTTATTATGTGTAAATGATGAAATGGAAACATATAGAAATTAAGAGATGAATTTAAATCATTATATAATAATAATTAATAAAATAAAATGTATTAAGGATTATTATCTGAGTATTATAATCATTTTTTAATTATAAAATAATTTGAAAATAGACATTCCATTTACACCATTAATGAATCGAAATTTCATATGATATTTTAATATAATATGTTTAGTTATTATCATTGGATGTCAGTATGAGGATTCCATGTTGATGATATAATTTCAATAATCCAATCTATGGATTTTTATTTACCAATTCAATTATAAAATTATAAAATAAATTATTTTAAATTTTTTGTTTATATTTTTGGAATTATTTGAAATTGTATTACATGGTTCATAGATAAAGGAGTATGGTTGACATTGAAATGAATAGAGGATCAAGTAAAATTTAGTATGGTATGGAAGTGGTGGTTAGATGATATTGGGTTATTTAATAGCAAAAGTTGTCTCATTTTATATCAAATATCTTTAAAAATTTCTTAATATGATAAAGAAATCAATTGTTTATATTTATTGATTTCATATTAATTTTATAGTATTTATTACATAAGTTTTCTATTTTTATTGAAATAATACTCAGAAAATATTATTTAAATTAAAATTATAAATAATACTGATATTTTGGGAATTAATAAGAGTAGTTGATTATGTTTGACTTGTTTACTCTATGTTCTCATGATCAATATGAAGAAACAATATTGGTTTATTAAATTTTTTATCCTATATTATTTATTTTATAAACATATATATTCTAGAATATGAAACCCAAACTCTGATTTAAGAAATTAAACCACACATTGGTTGAGGTTCAAAAGATGTGTTTGTTTAATGAATATGAATATATATATATATTATGTGATATTATTAATAATGTTGATTTGAATCATGGGTTTTTTGTTAACTTTATTATTTTATGTCAATTTTTTTTCCAGATAATGGATAGTGTAACATGAACAAAAGTATATGTATAATGGAACTTGTTTAAAAGCATGTTCTTTAATATGTACCTGTTTTTTAGAGATTAGGTATCATAAATGTTCATATTTAGAGGTTTAGTGAGTCACTTTGTATTATTATAGGGGTAATGTTCTAGGGAGTGATGTCTATTATAGATTAGTAATCATACCACTTACATTAATTAATATTTATGGAAATCCTAGTATTTCCATTAATATTCAATTTTAAAAAAATTTGTGTGCATGAATTCTAGTTAAAATAAATGAATCTTTCCATCACTAAAATTATTACCAAATACTCGAAAACATTTAAAATATTTATTTTAAAGAAAATTAAATTGTCTTATAAAATTAATGTATAAATTAAAGAGGCCGTTAATAGTAAAATGAAGTTGGTTGAGGTGGAAAGAGATGATAGTGAGTGTCTGGTAATGTGTTAGAGTGGTCCATATTGTCTTCCATTATTGTATTTATATTCACTTGGGGTCAATAATACTTTTTGAGGTGTATTTTCCATGATTTTAACAACCTGAGATATTATTTACTTTTTCTATTTAATAATTATATTATTTTAATTATATTATGTAACATTAAATAATGGAATAAAAAAAATACCAGAAAAATTGATAACCTTAATTTATTCATGATGACCATTATAGTTATTAAAATAGACAGAATATATTGCAGTTACTATATATTAAATCAATGTATTTATAATAAATTTTGAATTTAAATTTTAGAAAAATAAAATAATTTATTAATATATCATAAAAATATAGTCCTATTAATAAATTTTCATATTTTTCTAATCAAGTTTATTTTTTGGTAATTTTATCAAATAACAATTTTATTAATAATGTCACTTTTAATGAATTATTATTTTAGAAAACCATGAAAATTGAAACCCATTTTCTATAGAAGGTATATTCTATAAATCTATATTAATTATTATAGAATTATAAATTGATATATATAACAAATTCTTATCATCATAGAAAATTTAGGTTTCATTTTAGTGAAAGTTATTTTCATCTATTTCTCTTAGAAAAATTTCTCCATTGTGTAATTTGGTTTTAGATTTATTTTTATTTTTGAGAATTATTATTTTAATAATATAAAAATCAATTTGAATAAAATAAATGATATTTATAATTTTTTCTAAAACATTTACCATATTCTAAAATATAAAATTTAATTAAAAATGTGTTTTTCATATTAAATTATGTGCCACCACATCATTAAAATTTTCAACATCATCTGTTTTGATCGCATAAGATTGTCACTGCTTCATTGACCTTTTATGTGGTATGTTTCAGTGAGGCATTCAGAAATCATTACCATAGTGTCTCATCTCCCTAAAATTATAGCATTAAACATTAATAGATTATTTTTACTCTTGCAATCACCAGTAATATGGCCTTTCTGTCCACATTTGTAGAATACTAATTTTCCATTTAAGCAGACACCAGGGAGATTTCTTCAATAATTATCACAAGGTGGAAATTAAACTCTTCCCTTAATCCCAATTTCCTTAATTCTTTTTCTATATTTTTCAACAAAACACTTTCTCACTTTCTTTCCCATAAAGTCATATGACATAGGGAATACCATTTATATCTTGATAGACCCTAAAAATATCTATCCATATGATGAAAATCATTGGGAGACAAGTGTCTATCAGAGGAATGAAATTAGGCCCTCATAAAATTGATCAATCGTACTCCTAAAATTTCGTATGTAGTCCACATAATGTCATTCTAACCTTGGGGAGTTAGCTTCATACATTGCAACATTATCATCTTCAATTTTCTTTACATTCATAAACTACCTTTCTATACCCGCTCGCTGTTCATGGGGAATGTATTTCTCTATGAATATTTCCATAATGTACCTTCATTCCCTCACTTATATCGCTTCCTCCTGCTTTGTGTTTTGTATTAATGACCACCATTGATCTGTATCTCTAAATAGATGATAAACTACCATAAAAACATTCATTATTTCATTACATCCCAAAGATAGAAATATATTTTATAGGGAACTTATCCACTTTTCATCTACCAATGGGTTTATAGTCCCATTGAATGATAGAGACTATTGTCCCACAAAGAAATCTAACAAATCTCCTCCATGTGGTGGTTTTGGAATCTCCTTATAGGTAAGGTTATTTTCATAACATGAAAAAGTTGACCAAGTATAGTTATATGTTTTTCCACACCAGTTATAGCTCTAGATCCAAAATCCTTATCTTGCATCAGAGGTAAATTCCTACACGGCATACTTGTGTTCTTGCAGTTTTAATTCCTTCTACTAGGAACCATTTCTAGATAATGGCATATACTAGATTAGGTTATGAATCATAATGTATAATATTAACTTATCAAAAATATTTATCATAAATTGAAATCATATTCATATGTAATGTTATAATCACAAACATGGTTTCTTTCAGGAGAAATTTACTTTTAAATCCTTCATAATGGATTTTAAAGAAAATGTAAATTATCCTAAGCATATCACTCAAGAGTTTCAAAATAGGTTCATAGTAAGGCTTGTTTTCATCTACTAGGATACCTCATGTCATGCTCGAAACTCCTTGTCAGAGTTTCCACTCCTAATCACAATAGTGCCAAAACCACGTTAACTTGAAGTATATAGATATTATTGTATTTCTTATAAAGATCCACCTAATCAATTCGTTAAAAAATACCAGGATGTTCTTATTTGAAAATACTCAAAGGCTATATTTGGGATTTTTTAACTAATATACGTTTTCTAAATTTAGTTTCCAATATTTCTACTAAACTTCCTCTGATACCAACTATACGGACCAGAACCAAGTTGCTAAGAGCCAGTGCCTTATCTTATTACAATGAAATATAAAGAAGGAATATGCATATGAATAGACCAAATAGTTTAGTATCATTTGGAAACAATATACATATATATGATCAACATTAAATCAAGGAAATAACTACAAGACTAATTTATTGCATTAGAATCATCCATGCCTCCTAGATAATGCATGCAAGTCATTCATAACTTATTCCTTCATATCGTGGGAATTTGAAACATAAGAAAGGGGTGATCCGAAATTCTCCATATGTGTGATTAATACAGTGGAATATTACGTAAACATAAACGTTAGGCATGATGAATAATTTAAAACACATACCTTTAAAATAATAAACATTAACACATTATGACAAGAATATGAGTTGAGTAAATAATTCCATAATAAAACATAATTCATGGTATTATACTACCTGGATACCCACCTAATCATTCAATTAATATCTAAATATGGAAATAATTTCATATTTCGGACATTCTAAAACATACGGTGAATGCCTCACCTAAGACATCTATAAATTATTAAGGCCATGGCCAAAACTGTATCTCAAAATAGGCAAGGCCTCAGCCAAGTCCATGTCTATTTAACTCATGATACATAACAATGCATAGAGGGGCTATAGAAGGCCCCACCGATCACATAATAAATCCACTTCATTCAATATGTGATTGAGGATAATGATAAATAACATATTCATTCATATTAAAACAAACATTAGAAATGTAAATAACATTCGCTGAACATTAAGCATAAACACTGACCATTCAGTTAAAATTGTTGAATTTTTTTATAGAAGATCCACATTCAAAATAATCATAAAAAATTAAATTAAATATATTATATGATGACATAAATAATAATAAAAATAGTGTTTAATAATATGAAGATACTCATACAAAATCACCGAGTAATTCTTTAGATAAACACCCTTTTACTTTGAAAATGATAGTTCTTTGGGAAAAATATTTGTATAAATACAGAAGTGAATAAAGATAGTATTATAATAATAAGACAACTGATTTTATAAATATAATAGTTGAAAAAAATATATTATAGAGTTCCCTTGAAATTAAGTTAGAATATGATAAATTTCCTTGAATTAGGCTTGTATTTCGGAAATAAATTTTAAACTTCATTTTAAAATGTGTAACTCCATAAAAAATAAGGAAGGATTATGGTTTGTGAACATATATATAACACTAACACAAAATTTATGAAGAGTATATATTAATATAAAATAATTTTAGTGATTTAATTTGACAAAAAATGTAACCCGAATGAAAATGGAGGTTTGGGTGGAAACCACTTACCTTAAGTCTGAATGTGTTCTTCACTTAATCATACAGTCCTAGAATATGTAATTATACTTGTTAATAACTAAATTAAGAACCTATTAGACATTTATTTACTTTATCATGATTTTATTAAGGCCATTATGTCCTTATTTATTATTTATATGATTGAAATCTGTTGTTCTGAAGTGTTCATTTTCATTATTTTCATAATCGGTTCAGTTTTTTTCTATATAATGGATTTCATGTGGAATGGATGTAAAAATACCAAATTGATTTTAAATATTATTTATTAACAAGCATTGTTTTTAATGGTAATTTATTTTTTTTACATGGCGTGAGGCTGAATCATTAGATGAAATATTAGTGACACTTACATAGATTATTTTAGTGGTATTTTGATTATTAAGAACTAGTTTGGTCATATGATATAATATTATTAACATATAGTAGTTCCTGAATTTAAATTTTGTTATAATACATATATTTTAGTCTTTTTCAACCATAAAAATGGTTTCATGACCAGTAATGAAGGATAAATTAATGAAAAAATCTTCGTAGTCCACGAAGGTTGTAAATTGAACCTCACAAACGATGATTTCATTTATAAAATAAAATAGAGATAGTATGGATATTGATGATGGTTCTTCCATTCACATGATATAACACAATTATATATATATGATAAAGGATTTATCATGACAATGTAGATAGAAAAGGTGAGTATATGATAAAAAATGAAAATAAATTGAAATGAAACAAAATAAAAAAGAAATATGATTTACCTATTGTGATAACCTCCTTGAGAACCTCCTTATGGGAATGTGTTTTGGTAATTTCTAAAGATGAAGAGATCATAGAAGTGGGGTGTTACTATGAAAGGGTATTTTGGTAGAACTATGAAAATTAACATTTCTTGAGATGATTGAATAGAAGTGGAAGTGAGGGTGGCATATAGTGGAAGAGTGGAGTGAATTTTGAATATTTTATTCATTATTTTTTTAATTCCCTCAAGAAAACCAATAGTATAGTTTAATTTGACCCATATTTGTAATACATTTATTTTATTTTGATCCAATTGGTCTTACATATTCATTACATCACGTATTAACCAGTAAATCATGTATTTTTCAATTATCGTAAATTATCATATTTTGCAATTCAAAAAAAATCAGGTATTTTAGAAATATCCTAAAAACATACCCTAACCATTTTTTATGTTTAAATTTAAAAAATAAAATATATTTTTGGAATATAATAATCTAAATATTTTTAATTCTGTTTCTATAAAATATCATAACATATTCCAAAAAAACAACATTAAAACTATAACTCGTTTTATACCACCTTGAGAAATTTATCAGGGTCCCATTAAATTATCTTATAACCATAATACAATAAAGTAAAAATTTATGATTATATTTCATGAAAATATATTAATCATTTTTATTATTAAAATATTCATAATATATTATTTAAAATATTTATGGCCTACAAAATTAAAAATACTTACAATACGATCATTTTTTCACTTTTAAGTTGTCTAAATTGTATTTATAAATTCATGGGTTAAGTTACTATTTTTTTGTTTGATTTTATATTCATTACTATTAATTAATATTATTAATGGTATGGTACTATTCATAAAGGTATGTTAATAATCCCCAAAAATTATGTTTTTCCTATTAGACTCTGAATATCTTATTGAACACAAACGTGTATGTCATTTTTTCGAAATTAAAATCACATAGGTGGATAAATTATGTTTATTGGATAGATTATAACAAATTGGTGTTTTATAGAGACTTAGTGTTTCATGTATTCATTTTTTATTTTCATAACCTTGTGTTGTTACATTCCCCCTTCTTAAAATAATTTGTGTTCGAAATTTACAGAATGCTACCTCACAAAAAGTCATGGGAATGTATTTTCTCATAAGCTCCATAGGCCCCCATGTTTCCTCTTCGAATTTATAATTCCCCCAATGTATCTTTACCAGATGACTCATTCGATCTCTCAAAAATTGTTCTTTAGTATCCAGATTCCAGATAGGCTCTTTGTAGAAAGACATGTTAGGTTCCAACTCTATACCTTCAAAAACGAGGACATGTGGTTGGTCTGGCATGTACTTTTTCAGAAATGAGACATGGAACACGTTGTGTACATTTATCATGCTAGGGGTCATAGTAAAATTATAAGCAATAGATCCAATTCTCTATTGAATTTCAAAAGTTCCTATATACATAGGACTTAATTTCCCTTTCTTCCCAAATCTTATAATACCCTTCCATGGAGATACATCAAGAAAATATGGTCTCCCACTTGAAATTAAAAATCATTCCTTTGATAATCGGCATAACTCTTCTATCTACCGTGATGTGAATTTATATAACCTTGAATAGTCTTTACCTTCACTGTTGTTTCCTCCACAAGGTTTGGGCCTACAATATTTTTTTCTCCAACTTCTTCCCAACAATTTTTTGTATGAAATCTCTTTCCATTCAATACTTCATATAGTGCCCTTTGAATACCTGAATGCAAACTATTATTGTGGGAAACTACACTAAAGGTAAGTATTGACCTCACATGCCTTGGAAGTCAAGTGAACATGTTCTCAATTTTTTCTTTAAGGGTTGGATCATTCTTTTTGATTCCCCTCCAATGTGTGGGTGATAAGCAGTAATCAATCAAATTTTAGTATCCAAACCATTCTTAAGACTTTTCTAGAATTTCGATGTAAATCGTGGGTCACGATGAGAAACAATTGAGAGTGGTGCTCCATGATGATTCACAACATAATTTATATATATTACTTCTAGGAACTATAGTCGAAAATCCTCCCTTATATTGATGAAATGTGAAAAGTTTGTAAGTCATTCCACAATTACCCAAATCGCATCTTTCTTCCTTGGAGTTTTTGGTAATTCAGTGAAACAATACACGATGATGTCATCCCATTTCCACATAGGAATATGTATATGTTGCATGATTTATTTTTTATGGTTCCTTTTGGCCTTCACATATTGAAAGACTAAACATCTTGATACATATTCCAAAATTCCCTCTTCATGTTATCTCACCAGAAATGTTCCTTCAAATCCTTATACATCATAGTGCCACACAGATGTATAGGGAAATTCAAAATATGGGAATTAGCTAATAACTCTCTTTTGATCTCAGGTATAGATGAAACAATAAGCCTCTTCCAAAATTTCATAATTCCATATTAACATATGAGTTCAGCCATCTTCCCCTATTTCACATCAATAATTTTCTTTTTCAGTTTCTCATCATCAGGATGAGAACTTTTAATCACGTCTAAAAATGATGGTTCGGCAGCAAAATGAAAAGGTAGTGATATTTCACCTCCATTGATAATTACCATATCCATCCACACTAGGTACATGTAAAAATGATCCTTTTCAATACTCATTTTTATGATAAATCCATGATCTTACATGCTCAATGCACAAGCTACCTTGTTTTCCATTCATGGGTGTTTGTGTGTTGTATAATTATAATCCTTGAGTAGTTCAAGCCATTATCGATGTGTCATGTTTAGTTCTTTCTATTAGAATATCTACTTGTGACTCTTTTGATATGTATATATCTAAAATGTTTCACTATAGATATAATTTATCCATATACTCATAG
The DNA here is from genome assembly GCA_963277665.1 of Viscum album. Classification (NCBI taxonomy): domain Eukaryota; kingdom Viridiplantae; phylum Streptophyta; class Magnoliopsida; order Santalales; family Viscaceae; genus Viscum; species Viscum album. Next base: position 443,010,693 of record OY728158.1, read on the forward strand.
AAAAGATGATCGCTGCTAACTCAAGATCATGTGTGGAATTTGTTTTCCATAAATTTTTAACTGCCTTGATTCATAGGAAATAACTCTATGATTCTAGATAAGGACACACCCAAGACCTTTATTTGATGTATATCAATAGATTACAAAACCATCATTCTTCAATGGTGTGTTTATGATCATTGAATTAACTAATCTACTCATCAACTATTCCAAATAGACCTCAAATTCATTTTTCTATAACAAAATAATCCCTTTACATGTATGATTGGTCATTGGGATGGCTAAATGGGTGAAGTTCTAAATGAAATTCCCATAATAACCAGTTAAACAAATAAATCTACATACCTCAATTATTTTCATTAGTGTTGGGCATTCTTTCATGGCCTTTATCTTTGCAAGATTAATAGATATTCCATATTTAGAGACAATGTGTCCTAGTAAAGAAACTAATTTAAGAAAAAATTGAAAATTTCTAAACATACCATATAATTGAATTCTTATAAGTGTCTTCAGAATAGAACTCAAGTTATTTTCATTATCCTAATATATTTTAGAGTATATCAGGATATCATCAATAAATGAAACCACTAAGTGATCAAGATATTCCTTGAAAACTCTCTTTATTAGATCCATTAAAAATATTGTGCATTAGTTAGTTCAAAAGGAAATACTATAAACTCACGATGACAATACCTAGGTTGAAATTCTCTTTTTGGAATGTATTTTTTCCTTATAATAAACTGATTATATCCAGATCAGAGATTAATCTACCAAAAATAGGGCTCTATGAAGTTGATCAAATAAATCATCAATGCAAGGAAGGGAATACTTGTTCTTTATTGATATGGAATTAATCTCCATGTAGTCAATGAAAAACCTCATGGATCCATATTTATTTTTATCGAAAAGAACATGGGATCTCTAACACCCCAAGCTTCCATGGTACGCTCCTCTTTGAATAATAGAGCAGCATGTGTTGTACGCAACCTCGAGTTCCAACACAACGCGTCTAATAAAAGTAGCAGTTATGAATAGTAATACCCACTTTTTGAAATTATATAAAATTTATATTTCAAAATGGAATTTATTATTGTATTCAAAATATCAAAATTATCCAATGTTGAATTTTTGGTATTTTCCTAAGAACTTCGAATTTTTGATGAATAGTGAAAAATACTTAAAAACAACTTTTTTAATAAAAATAAATTATAGTGGTAAATTATAAAATTTAGTGGTTCTAAAGTGTAGTTAGAATATATTTTTACCATTTTATCCAATGGTGGTCATTATAATTAATTTCACTTTGAAATTGGACATAATCAATTGTCAATCTTTTGATTACCATTCTTTCTTAAAAACTAGCTATTTGTTGTGATAACAGTAATTAATTATTAAATTAATTAATTCAAATTATATGTTTTAAATTTTGTAAAATAGACATATTTTTTGAATTACGAATATTAAATATAGCTTAGGGTTATTTTTTGGTGTTGTTCTGAAAAACTTCGATTTTTGATGAATAGTGAAACCACTAAGTGGTAGTTAAAAAAAACTGATTTTTTGTTTAAATGAAATTTTACCACCTCTGTGATATGAATTTCCACAGTCCAACATACATCATTGTCATTAGGAAGTAAAATTTGGTTCAATGGGATTAAAATAATTTTTGGCGAATAGTAACTTTTAAGTTCAATTAATCACGATTAAAGATAATTAGTGAAATTTAAGGTAAAAATGATATTATAAAAATATTAAAATATCGTGACACTTGTCCTACCCTTATTGGATGAGTCATGGACGACCAATACAATCCTTGGGTCAACTTGGGGACCCCATGGAGCCACTTGGGTAAGAAAATCACATTAATAACTTTTTATTTAAAGTAAAAATAAAATTGTCACAAACATGTGTTGTCTTACCAAAACCAATTATTACATGGGGTTATATAAGTTAAACTTTAGACTATAAATATTTATTGGAAATATAAAAATATTTCATACAGCATGATATTTTATATATATTATTTAGACATTAAATAAATTAAAATATTTATGACACCATGATGATGCAGCGATTATATCATTAATTAATGATTTAACAAAAATAAAAATATAATGTACAATATTAGACTTACACATGTCAAAAACATATTCGATTTATATATTTCGAACCCTTATCACCTTTTCCTTGAAATATATCCTTTTGGGACCTCTAAAATCCGAAAATCATTTCATAATAATGTAATATTTCATAACTTTCCAAGAGTGCCCCTCCTCTCCTATTATAAAAGTCCCTCAACTCTACCACCTTATTCACATGGTCAAAGCCATTTGGCTTGGCCAAACTTTGCCCAAATACTCTATCAACATTCCTATCTTACTACTAGAATCCTCACTTTGGGCAGAAGTTTTCCCAAGGAATCCATTGGCTCAAATCAAAAAAGAGTTACCCGATTTTAAGATAATGTCTTCTCTTATGTTGTTTTGTTTTATTTTTTGCTTCTCCAACCCCTTAAATTATTTTTATTCCTTTATTTTGTAACAAAACTAGTATATTAAATATACTAGGATTTTGTTATGAGAAGGATTTTATTTACGCTTACACACACCATCGTCTAATGGTAAAAGAGCATACTGTTTCTTTGGTTGGCGAATTTATGCCTCACGAAACGATGATAGTTCAATATTCATTTAACACCTCTCATGGTGGCCATTAAGATGTAACTATATTTATATATGATATATATTATGTTTATGTTTTTCTTATTCTTATGTATTTCTCATTTATGGCATACCTTTATGATTTCTATTATGGGTAAACGTGATAATTTCATTTTAGGAAGTGAGGACTACCGCCCCCTCAAAGTGATTTGAATCATTAATTACATATGTGAGATGTATAAAGGATGGAGTAAATGATATTATATATTATATTATACTGTAATTATAATATAACTTTATATCATTATGATTTCATTCCATTAAATATGAAATAGAAATGAAAGTAGAGTTCATGCGTATGTACGGTCTACTGTCTCTATGAATGGTACATTTCATTTCTTACCTCTAAAGGTTATTTAATATTATAAATGAATGAATATACTGGATATATATGATATATATGATATCTACATCATGAATATAATTCTTTATATAAAGGATATTTTACCACATGAACAACTTGTAATTATAAGAAGTTTATTTTTGACTGAAGTACCAAAGATCGACAAAACGACCGTTATTAACTTAAATAATTACATAATGTTCATAACATGGTAATAAGTGATAAAAAAGGAATAATGAACTTGAAAAGGTTCTTAAGATATTATAAATTTACTCTAGTTTATTATTCAGGAGGTTAAAGAACAATCGAGTCATGTCGGACATGAGGTAAGGGAACTTCTTAACCCAATTTCCATTATTTGGGTTAATCTCCTACTTTAAAATTATAACACGATATTATTATGTCCTATCTTGTATTTTTACTTTCTTTATGTGTACTTATTGTGAATACACATAATAGAACTATTTTATTTAAAAAAATGATCTTTGTAAGGGACTTCATCATAATCTCCATTCATTGAGACATATTTTGTTTTATACACAAATTTCTTCTATACGGTGTATAAACCCCTTTGACTTTTAATTTTATTCAAAAGGAATATTTTTTTATGATACATTTTAATAAATGAAAAAAAGGAATGTTTTTCTTTTCATATGTATGCGGCGACAATGACTTCTCCTCCTCTGCGACCATTATTTATGTTTCGGCTTCCTCTATAAGCCATAACTTTTTTTAAATGAAAAATAAACACCAAGTTTTAATTTTATTTTATTATGGTATTGAAAATGGTTTTGATCATGTTTTTATTATATCAATGTGTTGTATTGATCTCTTTTTATTGAAATGTGGAAATGTTATGTTTCCATTATGAATGTTTTATGTGATATGATTATGTTATGGTTTATTATATGTTTAAACCTGTTCATATGGGGAATTCATTGGACTTAATAAGTGACGGGTGGAGCCCACTATATCTCCTCGAGGATTCTGTAGGTCCCATGAGACAAAGTTGTGTCTTGGCACGAGGTCTTGAAAAAATCTTATTTGTAGTCTTGGCATGAGGCCTTGGCTATGTGGTTATGATAGTCTAGAATTATACATTCCATCATTATGAAAGTGGTTATTGATATTGCATGTGATTATTCGACTAGTAGAATATCCATGTGAATAAGTAAATGGCATTATTTCATTTTACTTTTTCCATATTACACTGAAGTTCAAGTTTAAAAGGCTTTTGTTTTAGTTATACATTGCCTTAAATGTTTATGTTTATTTATAAAATCTTCCGCAATATTGTTATCCTTACTGAGTATCTGAGCTCACCCATTTCAATGTTTTAATATTTTCCAGGATGTGAAGAATTATTTTATGAATGACCTATAGGGATAGTCAGAATTGGATATGAGTCTGGGCTATGGAGACCATGTTATTGTAGTTTTTCACTTTATGATGTAATGTAACTTTTATGAATGTATTTAGTGTTTCCAAGGCTACTAAACTAATCGGACATTCAAGACTTGATCTTTTGTGATCATGCCAATGTTTCGTAATAATGCACCGACTCTGGGTAACTGGGGTCAGGGCGTTATAGTTGGTATCAAAGGCAGTTTAGTACTAACCTTGGAAGCTAGATTTAGATAAACTCCGATTAGAGCACATAAACCTAAGATAAAAATTGAGGATTAGTATAGAAGAACTTCATAGAATTTTGGTATTATAGTGATTTTTTGAGTTTTACTAGAAATACATCCCTTTCTGGATATGATCAGGTAGAGGCGGCACTAGCACAGATTTACCTAGGGGTAAAACCTGAAAACACCGCTTTGATCTAGACTCGAACGAGAACTAGTGCCTGACAACGGAAATTGCTGCACTATTGGTTATGACACTCTTGGGGGATATGCTTAGGATAATTCTAATTTTCTTTACAAACCATTATTAAGGGTTTATAAGTATATACTTCCTCAAATAAATCATTTTTGTGATTATAGTTCAATTTATGTTATGTGTTTTACAAGTATGGAATTATGTATTTTGATTCATAAAATAATCTAGTTTATTCCATTTTTTAGAAATAGAGCCTAATGGGAGGAATGGAAAACATATCAATGCATGCACTCCATGTAGGGATTTACCCCCTGCTCAAGATAATTATTGTGGAGCTGGAGATACAACTGGTGCTGATCAACTTATTACCATACTGGGACAACTCACTCAGGTTATGAATAATAACATTAGTCGTACGGAGCACCCTGATCCGCAACATGGAGGTTCAATGTTAGAATGCTTCATGAGGCAACAACCACCATCATTTGATGGGGGTACAAATCCATTAGAAGCTGAGAAATGGATAAACTCCTTCGTGAAAATATTCAACACCTTTGGGAGAAGCGAAAGGGAGAAAGTTGTCATGGTAGTTTACCGCCTCACGGGAGATGTCGATCAATGGTGGTCACTGATTCAAAACACAAAGGAATATGAAGAATTATAAAGTATGGAATGGAGGGATTTTAAGGAAATTTTCTTAGAAAAATACTTTCCACATGACCATCGACCAGTTATGGAAAGACAATTTATGAGTCTGAGGTAGAAGGAGGATGAGAATGTCCCAAAGTATGAGGATAACTTTACAAGGATAGAGAGGCATGCTACAGATTATATACGTAACCCAAGAAGTAAGATTGATCATTTATTTGATGGGTTAAAACCATTTCTCTTGCGAGATTTAGTATCACAATCTTTCTCAACGTACGAAGATATAGTCTCCTGTTCTATCAAGACAGAAAAGGAATTCTCTAAATCTTATGACAATAAAGTAAAGAAAGAGAAGAAGAGAACGATGGAGCAAGAGACATATAAAGGGAAAAAGGGAAATATAGATTTTCCATTATGTGATAATTGTGGGAAGAATCACCCTGGTACTTTCCTAAAAGGAATGGGTGTTTGTTAAAAATGTAGAGAAAAATGTCACCAGGATCGTGATTGCACAGGAAAGAAAGAGGCTATCAATGTTGAATGCTACAATTAGAGGGAAATGGGGCATTATGAAAATTAATAACCCAATCATCAGGGAAATTTACCTCATAAAAGGCCAAGGGATCAAGGAAAATCTTATGTTGTTACTAAAGTTGAAGTGGAATAATTAATGTATTGGTGCTTTTGGACTCCTGGATTATATTCTGGTTATAAGAATAATGTGACATATATAAGGATTGTACTTCAGTACTTGTTTTTATCATTAAGGTTTTAATATGATGAAGATAATCATATTTTTATATGTGATTATAAGAGAAACATTACTTTATTTTAGGAATCTCATGTTACAAATGATTTTGGAATTTAGAGACCTTTTATATAAAGTTTCAATAGAGGGATTTTGGATAACTATAAAGGTCAGTATGGATTAATTGAACTTTGGATAGTATTTATAAGGTTAAAAAATTTCTAAAGATTATTTTTGGAATATTATAATACTATAGTTTTAGGAAAAGGACAACCTGCAGGTTGGGGGATAACTGGTCGCATCGGACAAAGCTGTAGGAATCGAACCCACAACCATAGTGCGACAGGCATTTACTACCTACAACTAGCCTACATGAAGTCCCTGGTTATTACAAAAAAGTTTTCCTAATCTAAATGGAATGTGTTAATATTTGGAACCTTATATAATTAGGATAAATAAAATATTTTTTAGTTCTATTACCTTTTCAAGTGAAAGATGGGCTTGTGGTAAATATTTATTAAAGAATGAAAGTCTACATGACAAGTAAGTATTTTTTCTTACATTCTTAGTAAATCTCCTAAATAAATTCATTAACTTTATATAAGGTAACTTAAAACAAAAATGTTGTCGGTTAACTTTTCCAATGAGGGAATCAATGACCGTTTAACCAATCAAAAGTTTGGGATTTTCTTGTTGTTAACTTTCTCCTAGTCCAGTTTTATACAACTCTCCATCAGACCTTGATGTTTTGTTTTTCCTCCATATCCATATTTTCATAGAATCCTAGTATGAGCTATCTCGGGTGACCTTTGTACTTCTCTTTCATTCTTTTAATGTTATATTTTTATTATCCCTATTTCCGATGTGGGTTTTCCACAGAGGTATTTTCTATTTTCAAACATTTATATTCAAAGAAAAATTTTAAATTACTAGGATGAAATTTATTGATGTAGGGGATAATGTAACACCCAAAGATTCCATGGTAAGCTCCTCTTTGAATAATAGAGCATCGTGTGTTGTCCGCAACCTCGAGTTCTAACACACCGCAGCCAATAAAATTAGTAGTTATGAATAGTAATACCCACTTTTTGAAATTTTATAAATTTTATATTTCAAAATGGACATCATTTTTGGATTCGGAATATCAAAATTATCCTATGTTTAATTTTTCGTATTTTTCTGAGAAATTCCAATTTTTTATGAATAGTGAAAAAAACTTAAAAAAAACTTTTTTAGTCAAAATAATTTATACTAATAAATTATACAATTGAGTGGTTCTAAAGTGTACTTAGAATATATTTTTACCATTTTATCCAATTTTGGTCATTAGAATTAATTTCACTTTAAAATTGGACATAAACAATTTTCAATCTTTTGATTGATATTCTTTCAAAAAAACACGCTATTTGTTGTGACAGTGGGAATTAATTTTTAAATTAAATAATTCAACTTCTATGTTTTGAATTTTTTAAAATAGAAATATTTTTTGAATTAGGAATATCAAATATATCTTAGGGTTAATTTATGGTGTTGTTCTGAAAAACATCGATTTTTGATGAATAGTGAAACCACTAAGTGGTACTTAAAAAAACTAATTTTTCGTTTAAATGAAATTTTACCACCCCTGTGATTTGAATTTCCAAAATCCAACATACATAATTGTCATTAGGTAGTAAAATTTGGATCAATAGGTTTAAAATAATTTTTGGTGAATAGTATCTTTTAAGTTCTATTAATTGCGATTAAAGGCAATTAGTGAAATTTAAGGTAAAAATGATATTATAAAAATATCAAAATATATTGACACTTGTCCTACCCTTAATGTATGAGTAATGTACGACCAATACAATCCATGGGTCAACTTGGGGACCCCATGTTGCCACTTGGGTAAGAAAATGACATTAATAACGTTTCATTTAAAGTAAAAATAAAATTGTCACAAACATGTGTTGTTTTACTAAAAAAATTATTACATGGGGTTATATAAGCTAACTTTTTGACTATAAATATTCATTGTAAATCTAAAAAAAATTCCTACATCATGATAATTTATATATAATTTTTAGACATTAAATAAATTAAAATATTTATGACACCATGATGATGCAACGATTACCTCATTAATTAACGATTTAAATAATATGAAACGATAATGTAAAATCTATGACATAAACTTATCAAAAACCTATTTTATTGGTTTATTTATAACGGTTATCACCTTATACTCAAAATATATCATTTTGGTACCTCTAAAATCCGAAAATCATTTCATAATAATGTAATATATCATGAATTTTCAAGAGTGCCCCTCCTCTCCTCTTATAAAAGGCCCCCACCTCTACCACCTTATTCACACCATCAAAGACATTTGGCTTGGCCAACCTTTCCCCAAATACTATCCCAACTTCACTCTCTTACTCCTAGAAGCCTCACTTTGGGCAGAAGTTTTCCCAATTAAGCCTTTGGCTCAAATCAAAAAATTGTTACCCAATTTTTAGGTAATGTCTTATCTTATGTTATTTTGTTTTATTTTTGCTTCTCAAACCCCTTAAACTCTTTGTATTCCTTTATTTTGTATCAATAACTGTATCTTGAATATACTATGATGTTTCTATGAGAAGGATTTAATTTACCCTTACACACACCTCCGTCTAATGGTTAAAGAACATATTGTTTCTGTGGTTGGCGAATTTCTGCCTTACGAAACGATGATTGTTCAATATTTTTTTAACACCTCTCATGGTGGCCATTAAGATGTCACTATATTTATATATGATATATATTATGTTTATTTTTTCCTTATTCTTCTTTATTTCTCATTTATGTCATACCATTATGATTTCCATTATGGGTAAATGCGATAATTTCATTTTAGTAAGTGCGGACTACCGCCCCCTCAAAGTGAAATGAATCGTTAATTCCATATGTGGGATGTATAAAGGATGGAGTAAATGATATTATATATTATATTATACTATAATAATAATATAACATTATATCATTATGATTTAATTCCATTAAATACAAAATAGAAATGAAAGTAGCGTTCATTCGTACGTACGACCTACCGTCTCCATGAACGGTGCATTTCATTTATAACCTCTAAATGTTAGGTATTATTATAAATGAATGTATATACTGGATATATATGATATATATGATATCATATCTTGAATATAATTCTGTATATAATGGATATTTTACCACATGAACAACTTGTAATTATAAGATGTTTATTTTTGACTCAAGTACCAAAGATCGACAAAACGACCGTTATTAACTTAAATAATTACATAATGATCATAGCATGGTAATAAGTGATATAAAATGAATACTATACTTGAAAAAGGTTCTTAAGAAAGTATAAATTAACTCCAGTTTATTATTCTTGAGGTTAAAGAATGATCGAGTCAAGTCGGACACTAGGTAAGGGAACTTCTTAACCCAATTTCCATTCTTCGGGTTAATATCCTACAGTCAAATTATGTCATGATATTATTTAGTCCTATCTTGTATTTTTACTATTTTATGTGTACTTATAGTGAATACACATAATATATCTATTTTATTTAAAAAAATGATCTTTGTAAGGGACTTCATCTCTATCTCCATTCATTGAGGCATATTTTGTTTTATACACAAATTTCTTCTATACAGTGTATAAACCCCTTTTACATTTACGTTTATTCAAAAGTAATATTTTTATATGATTCGTTTTACTAAATGACAAAAGGAATGTTTTTCTTTTCATATTTATGCGTCGACAACGACTTCTCCACCACCATGACCATTATTTGAGTTTCAAAATCCTCTACAAGCCATAACTTTTTTTAAATGAAAAATAAATACCAAATTTTAATTTTATTTTATTTTGGTATTGAAATTGGTTTTGATAATGTTTTTATTATATCAATGTGTTGTATTGATATCTTGTGATTGAAATGTGAAAATTTTATGTTTCCTTTATGCATGTTTTATGTGTTACGATTCTGTTATGGTTTATGATATGTATAAACTTGTTCATATGAGGAATGAATTGGACTTAATAAGTCAAGGGTGGAGCCCGATGTAGCTCCTCGATGCATCAGTAGGTCTCATGAGACAATATAGTGTCTTGGAATGAGGCCTTGATGAAATATTATTTGTAGTCTTGGCACAAGGCCTTGGCTACGTGGTTATGATAGTCTGGAATTATGCATTATATCATTATGAAAGTGTTTTTTGATATTTCATGTGATTATTCGACTAGTTGAATATCCATGTGAATAAGTAAATGGCAATATTTAATTTTACTCTTCCCATATTCTGCAAAAGTTCAAGTTTAAAAGGATTTTTTTTAGTTATACATTGCCTTAAATGTTTATGTGTATTTATGAAAGCTTCCGCAATATTTTTATCCTTAATGAGCATCTGATCTCACCCCTTTCAATGTTTTAATATTTTCTAGGATGTGAAGAAGTATTTTATGAATGACCTGTTGGGATAGTCAGAAGGGGATATGAGTGTGGACTATGGAGACCATGTTATTTTAGTTTTTCACTTTATGATGTAATTTAACTTTTATAAATGTATCTTGTGTTTCCAAGGCTACTATACTAATTGGTCTTTCAAGACATGATCTTTTTTTATCATTCCAATGTTACGTAATAATGCATCGACTCTTGGTAACTGGGTTCGGGGCGTTACAGGATCCCCATGGTGAAGTACAAGGGAAAATAAATCCTTTATCTCTAAATTCCTCCAGTTGTTTCTTCAATTCCACTAACTCCACAACTTCCATTCAACAATGGGTCTTGGATATGAACATTGAACTAGGAATTAATTTAATGAAAATCCCAATTTCCCACTTTGGAGGATGTCTAGGTAAACCCTCATCAATGATTTCAACACATTCTTGCACAATAGGTAGAAAATCTATTTGAAAATTCTTCTATTCACTGATTGCTAAGATATTTCCTTCCTCCCAAATAATTTAATTTAGTAATGATACTGGGGGATTATTTAGATTAGAATCAGATGGTGATGTTTCATCCCTAAATATAATGGATTCCACATCGTCCTCAAAAATTGTAACCTCTTTCCTCTTGAAACAAATTTCCACTTCATGGTTAGAAATCCAATCCTTACCAAGGATTATATCAAATTCAATCATGGATATGAAAATAAAATCATTAGATAAAGCACATTTATATTCCATAATGGGGACTCCCTAACACAACTTTGTTTCAATGATACTTCCCTTAGGAGTTTTGACTAACAACTCCCTTATAAATAAAATTGAAAATATCTAATTTTCATGGAAAAATTTAATGATAAGTATGAATTTGATGATCCAGAATCAAAAAAGCATTGTATTAGTTTGATTATATGATTACAGTAGCTTGCACCCCATAATTATGAATTTATATATCAATAGTAATTATCACATAAGATTATCCCCACTCCCTTGGAATTTTTGTGGAATTTCTCCATGGTGCTTTGGACAATCATTAGAATAGTATACCATATCCATAAAATTATAACATTGAACATTACTATATTATTTATTCCCCTTGAAATCACCAACAAGATGTTATTTCTATCCACATTTTTAGCATACTCGTTTTCCTTTTAATTAAGTACTAGGGTGTTTCCTTCCATAACTACTACAGGGTGGAAATTCAACTTTTCCCTTATTCCCCATTTCCTTATGTCATTTTCTAGAGATTTCTGCAACCATCTTCTTCACATTCATTCCCTTAATGTAATTTGACATAGAGAATTCCATTTTTGTCTTGATATCACATGAAACTATCTTCTTATATGATGAAAAAATTGGGAGACTATTGACCATCATAAGAATGGAAATAGGCACTCAAATAATTGATCAATCATTATTCTCATTTTTCATATGTAGTCTAAATCATGGCTTAGTAACCTTATAATGTTGGATTAATAATTTTCAACATTTTTATCTTCCTTTTTCATCATATTAAAAATTAACTTTCTATATTTGGTCACTGTTCATGAGGAATGCATTTCTCTAGGAATATTTCCTAATAGTCTTTACATTCCATCTCCCTTATATCTTCCTCCTCCTTCTTGTTTTGGATTAATAACGACCACTAATCCACATCTTAAGATGGAAAATAAACTGCCATCACAAAATTTTCCCTTTCATTATACCCCAAAGTGGTAAATATATTCTCTAGGGAACTCATCCACTGTGTAGCTAACAATGAGTTTTCATATCCATTAACTGATGGATGTTTTTGTCCAATAATGTGATTTAACAAATATCCTCCATGTGGTGGATCTGGATGCTCCATTTTGATAAGGTATATTTTCATAACCTGAGTATGTTCTCCTAGTAGAGTTATAATTTTCTCCACAGTAGTTGTAGCTCAAGAGACACCATCATTATCTTGAATCAGAGGAAAATCCCTAGATGGGATACCCATTTTCTTACAGCTTGCATTCCTTCAACTACGTTCCATTTCTCGATAATGGCATACATTAGATTAGGTTATGAATCATAATGTATAATATAAACTTAGAATAATACGTTGCATAAATTTAAATACTTTTCATATGTAATTTCGTATTCATAAACATGGATTAATTGATGAAAAAATTTACATTCAAATCCTAAATAATGGCTTGTAAAGAAAATGTGAATTATCATAATCATATCCCCTAGGAGTGTCAAACCTAATGCACAGTAAGGCTTGTTGTTGTGTACCAGGACACCCCAGGTCAAGATCGAAACTCCATGTTGGAGTATTTATTCCTATGTAAAACTGTGCCAAAACCATATCCATAAGTTTTATCAAAACATGGATTTATTTCCTATAAGGATCCACATAATATATTCTCTAAAAAAATGCCTGGATGTTCTTGTATTCCTATACTCAAGGATGTTGTACCTCTCGAACCCCTCAAGGTTTTATTTTCATGATCACAATCACCCTCATATTTATCTAATCCTCTTTCAAGTGTTTTTGGTTGATAGGAATCAAATCAGGTGGCCAAGGAATTGGGCCAAGAAAGAAAGAAGGCAAAGTGGACTGAAAATCAGTCCACCGGCCAACCGGTGGCTTCACCACCGGTCGACCGGTGGACCCTGGGAAGAAGGCAGAGCCACTGCCTCCACACCGGCCAACCGGTGGCCAAGCACCGGCCAGCCGGTAGCACCCAGAATGAACAGGGTTTGCTACTGCCTCACCACCGGCCAGCCGGTGGCTCTGGCACCGGTCGACCGGTAGAGCCTGGACCAGAATTCTCAGCCACTGTCAAGGCACCGGTCAGCCGGTGGACCTGTACCGGCCAGCCGGTAGCCCTGGTCAAACTAGCCGTTGGCTTTGACCAGTCAACTCCAAAAGCCTCCCAACGGCTCCGAGGCCTTTTCCAACGGCTCCAAAGCCCTCCAACGGATACTTGAAGGTTCCTAGCCTATAAATAAAGGCCTAGGAAGCACCAGATCATCATCCAAGCCATCGGACACATTTTTACATCTTTGGCGAAGCTCCGACGGATTGTTCCAAAGGAACCCAAAGTGCTCCAACAACTTCCACATCCAAGAGCACCTCCATAGAAGCTTGGAAGCGGCCCTCAAACATCTCCAATCAATCAAAGGCGCCCAAGGCTTCTCCATTACGGGTTTTATTGTTTTATTTATTTTGAGCTTAAAATTGGGTTTGTGCCTACAAACCCCAACCCTTTTCTCAACCTCCCTTTCTTTGGGTTCTCACACCACCACTAAGGTGTGAAGAGGTTGTCAAGCCTTACCTTGTAAAAAGGCTTGAGATCGGTGAGCTAGTCTTCACCCGTAAAAAGACTAGTGGGTTATTGCTTAACCATTAAAAGCATTGGGTTCTTGCTTAACCACCAAAAGCAAGCTGTAATAGGTCCTAGTGCTACCTCAAAGCCTAGTGGGTTTCTTGCTAAAACCATTGAAAAGCAAGCGGTAGGAATCTCTCAACGGTTGAGTTGGGAGCGGAGACGTAGGCCGGGTTTTGGCCGAACTCCGTTATCAATTACGTGTGTCTTGCCTCTTTACTTTCCGCTGCATTTCAACTTTGATTTTTAATTTGTTAATCAATTTTTTAAAAGGCAATTCACCCCCCCTCTTGCCATCTTTTCCCTCCTTGGGGTGTTCTTCTGACCCAACAATTGGTATCAGAGGACGTATTTGAATAATTCCTTAACCGGTTTCAAATTAAAGATCCTATTTATTTGATGGCTTCTACCGCTTCTTCCTCTCATTCCCCCGAAGGCTTTTCTTTGGATCGTGCTCCATTCTTTGATGGAACCGATTATAGTTTTTGGAAAACCCGCATGACTACTTTTTTAAAAAGCATTAGCTATCCAATTTATAAAATTGTTATGCAAGGATTTTCTCTCTCCTCTCCCGATGAGTCTAAATGGACCCCCAATGACATTGCTTATTTTGAGCTTGATGGCAAAGCCATGAACGCTCTTCATTGTGGTCTTGACCGTAATGTTTTTGATTGTATTTCTTCTTGCACCACCTCTTATGATATTTGGAAATATTTAGAGCTAACCCATGAAGGTACTAGCATGGCTCAAAAGCAAGAACCCGCTCAAAAGAAAGAACCCGATGCAAAATCCGTGCCCAATTGCCCACTCCACAAGAAAAGGGCCAAGAAAAAGAAGAAGAAGAAGGATTCAAAGGCAACATGGAGTGATAGCTCCACCTCTTCATTCTCCTCCTTCTCCTCGAGCGACCATGGTAATAATTGCCTAATGGCAAAACATGAGGTATCTTCCTCCTCTTCCTCCTCCTCCTCCTCTTGTTCTTCAAATTCCAATTCTTTAAATCATTTATCTTATGAAGAACTCTCACATGCTAGAGACCAACTTGAAAATGGTTTTCATGAACTCTCTTCAAAATTTGTCGCTTTAAAAAAGTCTTTCAAAAAACTCTCCTCCGAAAAAGACCAACTTCTCAAAGAGAAGGAGGAACTCTCCCTCAAAATCCAAAATTTTCCAAATGTTGATTCTATGGAATCAACCATCAAAGATCTAAGGGAGACCCTTGCTAAGTTCACCCAAGGGGAACAAAATTTGAACAATCTCCTTGGTTCTCAACGTGTTTCTAGAACCACACACGGACTTGGCTACACCAACCGAGCTTCCTCCTCCCATGCACCCACTATTTTTGTAAGGGGGAGCTCCGAATTTAAATTTTGTAATTATTACAAAAAACCCGGGCACCTCATTTATGAGTGTGATTGCAAAAATGCCCGGTACGGCCAACCCAAGTCTTTTTTCTTTTCCGATGAATTTTATAGGAGAAGACCCGCCATGAAACAAATTTGGATTGAAAAATCCCTTTTGGCAAGTCTCTCCGGGCCTAAATTTGTTTCGGTTTCAAAAACCACTCCCCAGTGATTCTTTGTTTTTATTTAGGGGGAGTTAGGATTTTTTTAAGCCTTTTTGTGTATTCAAAGTTTTCATTTCAAACTCAACACTTGGCTTTGAAATTCAAATTTTCTTTTTTAAATATCCAACAGTTGGTATCGATTTTTCAAAACTCTCAATTTCAAAAATTTCATTTAGTTTCAAATTTCGAATTTCAATTGGTTTTTGATTCAAAACTTTCAATTCAAACTGTTATTCAAATTTTTTCAATTCAATTTTTCATTTCAAAATTTCCAACAATTAGTATCATTTTCAATTGTTTTAAAATCTCATTTTTCATCGACTCCCTCAATCAAGTTTTATGCCCCACTCTATTTTGATAATCACAAAGGGGGAGAAATTTCTTGATTGATTGGGGGAGAATCCTTTTCATCATGGTTAAGCATTTCCTTTCAATTTTAGTATTTTTCATTGTTTGTTTTGGTGATTGTGATCATCAAAATAGGGGGAGATTGTTGTACCTCTCGAACCCCTCAAGGTTTTATTTTCATGATCACAATCACCCTCATATTTATCTAATCCTCTTTCAAGTGTTTTTGGTTGATAGGAATCAAATCAGGTGGCCAAGGAATTGGGCCAAGAAAGAAAGAAGGCAAAGTGGACTGAAAATCAGTCCACCGGCCAACCGGTGGCTTCACCACCGGTCGCCCGGTGGACCCTGGGAAGAAGGCAGAGCCACTGCCTCCACACCGGCCAACCGGTGGCCAAGCACCGGCCAGCCGGTAGCACCCAGAATGAACAGGGTTTGCTACTGCCTCACCACCGGCCAGCCGGTGGCTCTGGCACCGGTCGACCGGTAGAGCCTGGACCAGAATTCTCAGCCACTGTCAAGGCACCGGTCAGCCGGTGGACCTGTACCGGCCAGCCGGTAGCCCTGGTCAAACTAGCCGTTGGCTTTGACCAGTCAACTCCAAAAGCCTCCCAACGGCTCCGAGGCCTTTTCCAACGGCTCCAAAGCCCTCCAACGGATACTTGAAGGTTCCTAGCCTATAAATAAAGGCCTAGGAAGCACCGGATCATCATCCAAGCCATCGGACACATTTTTACATCTTTGGCGAAGCTCCGACGGATTGTTCCAAAGGAACCCAAAGTGCTCCAACAACTTCCACATCCAAGAGCACCTCCATAGAAGCTTGGAAGCGGCCCTCAAACATCTCCAATCAATCAAAGGCGGCCAAGGCTTCTCCATTACGGGTTTTATTGTTTTATTTATTTTGAGCTTAAAATTGGGTTTGTGCCTACAAACCCCAACCCTTTTCTCAACCTCCCTTTCTTTGGGTTCTCACACCACCACTAAGGTGTGAAGAGGTTGTCAAGCCTTACCATGTAAAAAGTCTTGAGATCGGTGAGCTAGTCTTCACCCGTAAAAAGACTAGTGGGTTATTGCTTAACCATTAAAAGCATTGGGTTCTTGCTTAACCACCAAAAGCAAGCTGTAATAGGTCCTAGTGCTACCTCAAAGCCTAGTGGGTTTCTTGCTAAAACCATTGAAAAGCAAGCGGTAGGAATCTCTCAACGGTTGAGTTGGGAGTGGAGACGTAGGCCGGGTTTTGGCCGAACTCCGTTATCAATTTCGTGTGTCTTGCCTCTTTACTTTCCGCTGCATTTCAACTTTGATTTTTAATTTGTTAATCAATTTTTTAAAAGGCAATTCACCCCCCCTCTTGCCATCTTTTCCCTCCTTGGGGTGTTCTTCCGATCCAACAAAGGATATATTAGGTATTTGTTTCAAAATCTATATATTCTAAATAATGTTTCGAATATGTCTACTAAACATTCAATGATACCAACTATAAGGAACCGAACCATGTTGCCCGGATCCGGTAACTTATTTTACTACATTATTACATAAACAAAGAATATGCATCCATAAGTACCAAGTAGTTTAGTAGATTTTTGAAAAAAGATATATATATAAGTTCCACATTCATCGAGAAAGAAAATACAACACTAATATATTCAATTAGAAGCATCCATTTCTTCTAGATTATGCATGCTAGTCACTCATAACATACTTCATTATATCTTGGAAATGTGATATGTAATAAAGGGGTAAGATTAACTGATCAGTAAGAATAATAAATACAGTTTAATAAAACATAATCATAAAAATTAGGCATAGCGAATAATAGAAAACACGTGCCATTACAAATAATAAACTCGAACACATTATGATTAGAATATGAGCTGAGTAAATAATGCCAAATAAAACAAAATCATGGGTATTCTACTAGTCGAATAACCACAAGAACATTCAACTACAATATATATAATGAGGTAAGTGTATATGTTGTACATTATAAAACATACTGTCAAGGCCTCGGCCAAGACGTCTAAAAATGATTAAGGCATCTGAAAAAACCATATCTCAAAATGGGAAAGGCCTTGGCCAAGTCCACATAAATTTGTCTCATGAGACCTACTGATGCATAGAGGGGTTATAGAGGTCCCCACCCATCACATAACAATTCCAATTCATTCTTAGTATGAGGAGGGATAATCATAAATAACATATACATTCCTATTGAAACTAACATATGAAATGTAAAAACTTTTCCTGAACAATAAGCACAAGCACTGACCATTCAGAGTAAATTGGTGAATGGATTTAGGATAGAAAATCCATAGAAAAAATATTCATAAACCATTCAATTAAATATGTTATATGATAACAACCATAAAAATCACCCCGATTGTTGAAAATTATGAAGATATGCTTATAAAATCATCGATTAATTGTTGAGTTAAATACTCATTTACTTTGGAAAGAAGAGTTATTTTGGAAAAATATTTGTATAAAACCTAAAGTGAAGTAAAATTTTAATGTTATAATAAAGACGGTGAATTTATAAATATAATGGTTTCTTAAAATATATTATTTGGTCCCCTTGATACTCGGTTAGAATTTGAGAAATTCCCTTGAATCGGGCTTGTATTTCTGAAATAAATTTGAAACTTCTTTTTGAAAGTTGTAAATCCCCATAAAATAAAGAAGGATTATGGTTGGTAATCATATATAGAACACTAAAACAGAATTTATGTGAAGTATATAATAATACAAAATAATTTCATTGAGGTAATTATACAATAATAGTAACCTTAATCAAAATGGAGGTTTGGGTGGAAAACCCTTACCTTAAGTCTGAACGTGTTCTGCTGTTGAATATAAGTTCCCAAAATATGAAATTAGACATATTAATAACTTAATTAAAAACTTATTTGACATTTATATACTTTATCATTATTTTATTAAGTCCATTATGATCTTATTTATTTTTTATAAGATTGAATTTTGTTGTTCTGGAGTGTTCATTTTCGTGATTTTCATAATCGTTTCACTTGTTTTATTTTTGTAATGGAGTACATGTAAATTGAATTAAAATATCCATAATTGAATTGAAATATTATTTATGAAAGTAAATATGTGTTAATGTTAATTTATATCTTTTGGATACATCTAATTAGGATTAGTCATTAGATTAATTAAGAATGATAATTACTTAGATTATTTTAGTGGTATTTTGAATATTAGTAATTAGTTTGGTCATATGACTTAATATATTGAACATATATTGGTTATTGGAAATTTATTATGTTATAGAACATATGTTTTATTCTATTTAAACCATAAATATGGTTTCATGTATAGTAATGAAGGAAAAATTTAATAACGAAACATCGTCGTCCCCAAAGTATGTAAATTACAACCTCATGGTAGACAATTTCATTTATAAAATAAAAGAGAGAGTAAGGATATTGATGATGTTTCTTCAATTAACAAGATTTAACACTAGTATATAGATGATAGTATATTGATCATGTTTATGTTGAGTCAATAAGGTTTTCCTTATGACTTTTCCATTCCTTCTTGTTTTGAAAATCACAAACACCTTATACGTAAGCAAATATTATTTTTACCCTCATAAGGAAAATTTACTTCTTTAAGGAAATATACCTTAACCTAGATTTTCTTATACATAGAAATTTTTTTCTTAATTTCAAAAATAGGATTCATAACAAAATTTCTGGAGCCATATAATGAAAAGATTTGGATCATTCTGTTTTTAGGATCCGAATTCTGGAAGTGATCTGTAATGTAGTTCTAATCCGAATTCTAGACTCCGAACTCTTAAGAAGTTCGACTCCAAACTTCTAAGAAGTTCAACTCCAAACTCTTAAGAAGTTTGACAACGAATTTTAAGCAGTTCGACTCCGAACTCTTAAGAAGTTCGACTCCGAACTCTACAGGTTCAGAATCCGATACCTGGTGAAACCAGACTCCGAATTACTATAAAATAGAATCTGAACATTTCTTAACATAGACTTCGAACTTGATTTTGGTTAGACTCCTAACATTTGACTTTCTTATACTCCGAACTATTGATTAGCATTTACTCACAAATGCTTTGTTTCAAAACGATGTCTTGCATTCAGTTATACATAGTTTGTTATAAAACGATGTCGTCTTTTCTGTTTCTAATTAACCGTTGGTTGAGTTACACGTGTACAGGTCCCTCTGAGTTTCATGGAAAATATGACCATTGGAGGAGGGAGCTGATCGTTGGAAATTTGCCTATAAATAGGAGCTCATTTGAAAGAGCTCTATAGACAATGAAATTGATCAATCTAGAAACCATACGCTGCTAAGGTGATTTCTAGAGAGAGAAAGCTTTCCATGCCTTGTGCGTACTGAACTGGTCATTCAGTTTTTTCTTCGTGCGACTCTGAATGTTGGTGATTACATTTGACGACTTCCAGGAATAAGAAGACAGTGGTTTCCAACACCATGAAGTTGAGGGCTTCCTTGCTGAGGAAGACAGAGGTTTCCAACTACCTTGAAGTTGAGGGCTTGCAAGGATAGCAAGACAGAGACTCCGATCTTCGTATTGAGGGCTTACCCTGGTGTGGGTAAGACAGACTTGCATAAAAGTATAAATCAAGGGACCTTTATCCAAGGTTGTTGGATACCCTTCTCTTTGGGTTAAAATACTTATATCTTGTTACTTGTAGTTTTACTACAAGTTTATTTCCGCTGCATTTTGTATTATAAGGAAACTATAACTCTCTTATACTTCCTTAATTGTACTCTGTTTCATTTAATTCTATACGCTTTAAGGTAGAATCTCATATTGTAATCTTTTGTTAAGTTTCAATTTCCAGAACCATATTTCTGGAACCTATTTTCGGAATCTCTTTCCAGTCTTAAGAAAGTTCATAGGACTTGAAGTTTATAACTTCAATCCTTTTACAAGTTTTCAATCGGTGTTAGAGGTGTTGTGAATTCGCTTAGTTTAACCTTGTTAAAATTAGATCTTTCCTTTGATTAAAGAAATTTTTTATAATATACAATTCAACCCCCTCTTTTATATTGAGCATCTATATCATTATTTAGATCCTACAATTGGTATCAGAGCGGGTCTCTGAAATACTTGTACTCACGTATAAGTTTTTCTTCCAAACTTTATCATTCTGAACTTTATCATTCCAAACATTGTCATTCCGAACTTTATCATTCCAAACATTGTCATTCCAAACTTTATCATTCCGAACCTTATCATTCTGAACATTGTCATTCCGAACATTATCATTCCGAACTTTTTCATTTCGAACTTTCTCATTCCAAATTTTGTCATTCCGAACTTTGTGATTATGAACTTTTTCTACTAACAAGTTTGTGTGCCGAAGGTTGTTTTATGTATGGCAGGAATTAATGTTGGTTCTATTGATAATCTAAATCTTACAAGACCACCAATATTTTATGGTAATGACTATGAGTACTAGAGAGATCGAATGAAGACTTTCGTTATCAATACTAGAGTAGACAACTTTGTTATGCGTACTGGTGATTATAAAATTCCTGATAACGAAGTAAGAACTTTCGCTGACCAGGAAAAGCAAGAGTATCAACTCAATTAGAAGGTACGCAATACTCTACTTTGTTCAATGAATAGGCATATATATAGCCAAATTTCTTCTTGTGAATCAGATAATTGTATCTGGAAGAAGTTAGAGGTTACACATTTTGGAACTTCTAAAGTGATTAAGACTAGGAGAGCTATGCTTACAGCTGAATACCATGGCTTCAACTTTCCTTATGGTGAACCAATTTGTAAAGTTCAACAAAGATTTATGACTATTGTCAATAGCCTACAGTCTATGGGAGAAAAGGGTTAGATGATGAAGCACTTGTGGATAAGATAATTGATATTATGCCCAATGAGTGGGAATCCAAAAGAACCGCTATAGATGAGAACAGGAAGGTCACTCAAATTTCTCTTGATGAATTATTTGGAACTATTCTTCAACACGAAACAAGAATGAAGAGAGATGCTGACAACATCAAAAAGAAGAATGGAAATGGTACTGTTGCCTTTACAACAACATCAAATCAAATGAAAGCTAAGACTCCAGAGAGAGTAACCAGATCCAAGTATAAGAATGTTATTTTCCAATCCGAATCTAGTGAGAGTGAAATCTCTGAAAATGAGTTAGCAAATCTTTCTCGAAGGATGAACAAGATAGCTGGCCAGAGAAGTTTCCAATCCAAGTATAAGAAAAAGGACAGGAAAGATGATAAAGATAGAGAAGTAACTTGTAATGAATGTAACAGAGCTGGACATATTAGACCAGATTGTCCTTTGCTTAAAATGAAAGAAAGGAAAGAATGGCATTCAGACAGGAACATAAAGAAGTTTTATAAAGCCAAAGCTAAGAAAGTTTTGAAAGCTAATGATACCTGGAGTGCCAGTGGTGGTGACTCTTCAGATGAATCTTCTGATTATGAATCTTCAGGACAGAAGAATCTTGTTCTTATAGCCATATTACCTATTGACAATAATTTTTTATGGCTAAGGTACAAAATGCTGAATCATTGTCCAATGTATCTTTAAATTCTAATGATAGTAAGTATAATAACTCTTCTGATGAAGAATCCTCTTCTGATGAAGAAAATACTTTACCTACTTATGAATAAGTCTCTAGATTTTCTGAACTTCTTGAAATTGAGAATTCCAAACTCAATAAGAAACTTAATAAGGAAAACTCTATGAATTCTATTCTTAAAAAATAGATATCAGATCTTTCTAAAGATCTAGATAGGAAAAATTATGATTTTGAAAGTATTTCAAAAAATATTGAGGAAGTATGTTCTGAGAAACACAAACTTTCCAAAGAATTAGAAAAAGTATTTTCTAAGAAAAATGTTTTCGAGCCTAGTTATAGTTCTAAATATAATGATTTTGAAGATAAAAACATGGTTATAAAACCCAAGTCCAAAATTTTTTCCTTAAAGAAGTGTTTATCAAACTTTACCCATGGTAAGTAAAATTTTGATAAAATGTATTCCCAAATACAAACTTTATGAAATAAATCCGGATTTGGTTATACCCATGAAAAACCAATTTTTAGTAACAATTATTTTGTTCCTCAAAGTGCCCCATTTTGTACTAAGTGTCAATGTGGTGGTCACTGGGCACAAAATTGTTCCTTAAACAAAACCCAATATCTAGGATTTCACAAAGCTTACTTTTCTAAGAAGATGTGGGTTCCTAAATTTTTTTTATCTAGTAATCTCGGATCCAAACAAGTTTGGATTCCTAAAGTCTAATTCTATTCTTGATTTCAGGAAAATAAAGAGGGTACCAGCAACAATACATGGTACAAGGATAGTGGATGTTCCCGGCACATGACTGGTAACAAAAGCTATTTTGAAAAGATTATCAAAATGAAAGGAGGAAAGGTAACTTTCGAAGATAATGCTAAAGGAGAAATTGTTGGTATTGATGATATTGTTCTTTTAGGTAAAACTTTGATTTCAAATGTTCTTTTTGTTAAGGGTCTTAAGCACAAACACATTACTATAAGTCAATTATGTGATGAAGGTTACCTTGTGAATTTTAGGAATGATAAGTGCTTAGTTCACAATTCCAAGGAAGAATTTATTCTCTCAGCCAATAGGCATGAGAATGTTTACACCTTAAACATAGAAGACCTCAGGAGTCAAGATTTACCTTGTCTAAGTGCAATGGAAAACCATTCCTAGTTATGGCATAGAAGACTAGGTCACTATCACCTTAGGAACTTATGAAAACTCTCTAAGAAAAAACTAGTTAAAGATCTACTGGAGCTTATATTTTATTCTTATAATGTTTGTGATCCTTGTCAATATGGAAAGCAACATAAATCTAGTTTTAAATCAATTTGTGAAGTCTCGAAAACTGATGCATTATAGTTAGTGCACGTGGATTTTTTTTGGTCCAACATAAACTGGAAGTATTGGAAGCAAATACTATGTGTTTGTTCTAGTTGATGTTTACACAAGATTTATTTGGGTTTATTTTCTAGAAAAGAAATCTGAAGCTTTTTATTATTTCAAAAATTTTAGAGCTCAAGTTAAAAATGAGAAAAACCTTCTATTGTAAACTATTCATAGTGATCATGGAGGAGAATTTCAAAATTCTGATATTGAAACTTTTTGTTGTAAAAAAGGTATTAATCACAATTTTTCAGCACCTAGAACTCCTCAAAAAAATGTTGTAGTTGAGAGAATAAATATAATTCTTCAAGAGATAACTAGAACCATGTTGAGTGAATATTCTATAGCTAGACATTTCTGGGCTGAAGCTATAAGTACTGTTTTCAATACTATAAATCGAGTTTTTATTAGACCTTTTCTTAATAAAACTCCTTATGAGTTATGGAATGGTAGAAAACCAAGACTATCATACTTCAAGGTTTTTGGTTGCAAAGTATTCATTCTGAATACTAAAGATAACCTACAAAAATTCACACCAAAATCTGATGAAGGAATTTCCTTAGGTTATTCCACAACTTCTTAGGCTTATAGAGTTTTTAATAAAAATACCTGTACTGTTGAAGAAACAGTACATGTAAAATTTGATGAGTCGGATCCTTTTGTTTTTAAACCATCACAGCCTACATCCTCGAATGTGTTTTAAAAAACTGATTGTCAACCATTGATAGAAGAACCTTCTAATAATGAAAATTTTCAAGAAGATACTTCTGAAACATTTACCCCAAAAGATTTTCTACCCTATGTTGATGAACAGGTTTTACAAAACCCAAATCAGGTGTTCCTTAAGAATCATCCTAGTGATAGTATCATTGGTGATGTAAATCATCCTATAAGGAGTAGAATTTCCTTATGAAATAAAGTAGAACATCTAGCATTTCATTCCCGATTAGAACCTAAAAGCACTGATGAAGCTTTAGGTGATGATGATTGGATCAAAGACATGCAAGATGAACTAAATTAATTAGAAAGGAATAATGTCTGGACCTTGGTTGAAAGACCTAAGGAAGCTTCTGTTATTGGAGTAAAATGGGTTTTCAGAAATAAATGTGATGAAAATGGAGTCATAGTATGAAATAAAGCTAGACTTGTTTCTAAAGGTTATAATCAGCAAAAGGGAATATACTATGAAGAAAACTATGCTCCAGTAGCCAGACTTGAATCTATCCGTATTCTACTTGCCTTTGCAGCATTCTTTAATTTCAAACTTTTCCAAATGGATGTGAAATGTCCTTTTATTAATGGTTATGTCCAAGAGGAAGTTTTTGTTGAACAACCTCTTGGATTTTAAGATACAAAAAATCCTAATCATGTTTTTAGACATACCGGGGCTTTGTATGGTCTTAAACAAGCCCCACGAGCCTGGTATGATAGACTCACTGGATATTTGCTTCAAAATAACTATGATAAGGGAAATGCAGATCTGACTCTTTTTATAAAGAAAGATAAGAAAAATGTTTTGATTGTTCAAATTTATATTGATGGCATCATTTTTGGTTCAACGCGGCAATCTTTA
The DNA here is from genome assembly GCA_963277665.1 of Viscum album. Taxonomy (NCBI): domain Eukaryota; kingdom Viridiplantae; phylum Streptophyta; class Magnoliopsida; order Santalales; family Viscaceae; genus Viscum; species Viscum album. Next base: position 443,036,229 of record OY728158.1, read on the forward strand.
ACCGACTCTTTTGCCAGTCTAATGAAATCTGAGTTTGAAATGAGCATGATGGGTGAGTTAACTTTTTTCCATGGTTTTCAAATTTCTCAAAAACCAGAAGGAACCTACATATCTCAAAATATGTATATTAAATATCTTCTTAAAAATTATGGTTATGATAACACTAAGAGTATAAGTACTCTTATTGGTACCTCAAACTCTTTAGATCTTGATGAAGGTGGGAAACCAGTAGTTCAAACATCCTTTAGAGGTATGATAGGAAGTTTACTTTACTTAACAGCTAGTCGACTAGACTTAATGTTATCAGTATTCTTATATGCAAGATATCAATCCAATCATAAGGAATCTCACTTAAAGGCAGTCAAAATAATTTTCCGCTGCCTTAAGGGAACCATGGATCTAGGATTATTTTATACTTATGGAAATTATTTTGTTCTAAAAAGATTTTCTGATACTTACTATGGTGGGTGTAGAATGGATATCAAAAGTACATCTGGAACTTGTCATTTCATAGGAGATTCATTAGTTCCTTGGTCCTGCAAGAAGCAACGTTCTGTAGCACTCTCCACTGCTGAAGCTGAATATGTTGCAGCTAGAAGTTGTTGTGCTCAAGTATTGTGGATGCAACACACACTCACAGACTATGGCTTGAGCTTTACTAAAACTCAAATTTTGTGTGATAACATAAGTGCTATTGCCTTAAGTAAGAACCCTACACATCACTCTCGTGCAAAACACATAGATATTAGGCAACACTTTCTTAGGTATCACCCACAAAAATGAGATATCATTCTTCATTTTATCAGAACGCAAGATCAACTTGCTGATATTTTCACAAAATCAGTACCCTCCGATAGATTTGAAAACATTAAACAAAAGTTAGGAATGATAACTGTAAGGTAATCATTCTTCATTAACTACTTTTTGAAAAATTCTCCTAACAGTAATAAACACCTCTTCATAGGGGGAGTACATTTGGTTTTTAGAGTTTTTTAAAAAAAACTTCCAGAATGAAATTTTCTGAAACTAAAATTTCCGGATTGGGAATTTCCGGAACTGAAATTTTCAGGACTGAAATTCTCGGAATGAAAACTTTCGGAACTAAACTTCCAGAATGGAATTTTTCGTACTAATAATTTCGTTACGAGATTTCTAGAATGTAGATTTTTGGACTGGAGTTTTCGTAATGAATTTTTCATACTAAAACTTTCGTAATGATGTTTTTTCCCCCTTCAAGAAGAATATTACCAATTTCGAATAATATTTCTTGTCTATCTGTAAGTTATGATTTTCCTACTTATAGTTTTGTAATCAAATTTTTCTTACTGGTATCTTCCTTGTTTAGTTCGGATTCTAATTTTTCCTCAAATCTGAATGTTTTCTTTAAAAAAACCTCAAAAGATCGGAGTCAATTTTTCCTTGAGGGACTATTCTCAACCGTCAGATCAGATCAAAGTTTTTTCAACCGTTAGATGGATTTTGGAAGACCAATGGTCAAAATCATTGCCTATATAATGGGGACACCGAGACTCATCCCACATCGGTTTTTCAAGCTTTTGGGTCTCAAAGCTCTACTGCTCCTCTTAAGGCCGGTTCCGAATCTTGTGAAGCCAATCCTAATCTTACAGTTTATTTCATTCCAAATTTCTTTTGAAGAAACCTCTCAAGATATGTCAACTATAAAACCAATTTCAAGGTGGTCAGTTTACAGAGAAAGGTTAGTTCATACATATTTTTATAAGCTTGATTCTCTTATTTCAATGAATATTAGACTCAATGGATGGTAAGATGTATGCATAACTAAGTCAGATAAACAGGATCCGGTTTATACTGACTTGTTGATAGAGTTTTATGAGTATGTTTCCTTCATGGTGGAAGATGGTAGAGAAATTTTTTCTTTTAAGTCTTATAGGAAGACTTATAAACTTTTTTACACTAAGGCAGTAAGCCTGGTTGGTATAGCATATGAGGGAGAAGTTGAATTATGTTCTCACAAACATCCCTATGTGCAAGGAAGTTTCAATAAGGAGAAGGCACTGAAGTGTCTTGGGCTTAAGTATGATTCAACAACTAAGATTTCTCGGATCACTCCAAATAATAGAATACTTTAACTATTGCTACAAGGTTTTCTGGTTCCGAGAATAGAAGATAAAGATAATCTAAAGAAGAGTGATATCTATGTCTTAGATTTTTTGTTAAATCTAAGAAAGATAAATCTGTTAAGGCATGTCTTGGTTATGATCAAGAATATCAAAGAAGGAAATATGAGAGCTCAGATTATGATGTTTCCTGCCTTATTTTCTAAGTTTATTGTTCGTTTCTCAGAATCTATAAAAGTTTCCTGCAAACCAATGATCCGAAATTGCAAGCTCATGCTTGTCAATGATGATACTCTTAAAAGAATGAAGATGTGATTTTCTAGTGAATCTGGAGAATTTTACCCCCTATCCATGGAGGAATTTGAAATAGCTGAAAAAGAATCTCCGGAACCTTCAAAAAAGAAAAGGAAGAAGAGAAAGGCTAAGGAAGTAGTTACTGATGAAGAAGTTCCTCAGCCTACGGAAACTGAATCCGCACCTCCCAAGCTGAAGAAGTAGAAAATCTATACAGACAAAGTAGCAGCAAAGTGGAGGAAAGATAAAGAAATGAGGAAGGAAGGGGATCCTCAATTCGTACTGGACCATGCTGAGGCTAAAGAATTAAAAGAAAAAGCAGCTGAGGAGCTATAAAGGAAAGCGAAGGAAAATAAGTTAAGAAAGAAGATGTCTGAAGCTGAACTAGTGCAATCTTTGCTAAAGGATACAGTGTTAGCTTCCGAAAGGCTTCCAGTTCCGGAAACCTTCGGTGTTGAACCTTCTTTACCAGAAACTCCAGCAAAAAACTATGTCACTCAAGAAAAGGACAAGGGTAAAGGGATTGTTCTAGAAGCTGAGAAGGAAGTTGCTAAAGCAGTAGAGGAAGAAGAAGAAGAAGAAGAGGAGAGTGAAGATCTGGATACCTTGATCAAGCAAGTACAGGACTACAAAGATAAGGCTGAATCCGCAAAGATAGTTACCTCAGACAAGGGAGGTGAGGAAGCTAGCAAGAAACATCTAGAAGAAGAAGAAGAAGTGAATGAGTTGTTTGATGAAGTAGAATCCTATGAGAGGAAATTTCTTGAGGAAGGACAAGTAAGACAGAAACCAGATGAGGATCAGATTGTTCATGTTTTTGAATCTGAGGAAGTATCTCCAAATGTGCAATCCATTCTGAAATCTGATAAAGGGAAGAAAACTCTAATGGAGACACCCATTAAAGATGTCATCAAAAGGAAATAAGTTGGTGGTACCTCTAGAAGGAATCTGAATCCAGATGAAGAAGAGGAATCTCAAAAATAAGTTTTTGATTCGGAATCATCATCCCACGGGCATGATTTTGTGGTTCAATCTCGGAGAAAGTTGGTGGACACAATTACGACTCTTCCAACAATAAATTCTAGATGCCAGTTGATGCAACAATCTATGAATCAAACATCAGATTCTTTATCCATTGTTATGGATAAGTTTGTGAAGTTGGAAGCTGAACAGAAAAGTTTTCTGATCGACCATGACGTGCATGGGAAATCCTGCAGTAATGTAACCAATTGGTTTAAGAGAGTTGATGAAGATTTAGTTCAATTTGATAATTTTCATCCTGATGTTCAAAATTCTTTTGAAATTGAGGATAAAATGGTTAATGAGATTTCTAAGAAGCTGACCCAGGAGCAAAATTTTCGAAATCAACAGGTCTGGGATCTGAATGGGAAGCTTAACTCAGTATCTCAAAATTGGAAAACTGAAAGAGATTTCCGGATTGAGTTTCAGCAAAAGATGGAAAAGAAAGATGAGTTGTTGAAGTTGCATAAATAAGCCTTGGAGGCTCAGGCATAGGCTTTAAAAGCTCAAGAAGAGAAGGTAAAATACTTGGAGAGGCAAAGAGAGGAAGATCAAAGAGACTTGAATAAACTCAAAGCCTTGTTGAATCAGCTCATTCCGAAGGAAAAGGAAGACAAATGAACCCACTATGATCTTTTGTTGTAGTTTTCTTTCATTGTATTTTTTTCCTAACTCTAATGAAATGGTTATCTGGTTGGTTTTATCATGTTATATACTAATGTTTCAGGTAGCATACATTGTTTTCCATTCCCTTAAATTCTTTTTGAAAATCACAAAGGGGGAGAAGGAAAATGAACTACTCCTATGGAGGATTAAGGGAAAAATTTATAAGAGAAATATCCTTAATGAAAGGGGGAGTTTCCCACTACGAAGTTTTTCACTCTTATATTATTGAAAACTCCACTCTGAAAACTCAGAATACAATTCTTAGAGTTTCAATTCCAAATGGGGAGTTAGTTGTATTTGTTTCTATCCATAAACAAAGGGAGATAAGTTTTATTTTCAAAGTCTAATAAAAATTTTCAAGATCCTTATATGCTTTCTCGTAAGGATGTTTGTGCTTTCCAAAAAGGGGGAGATTGTTGAGTCAATAAGGTTTTCCTTATGACTTTTCCATTCCTTCTTGTTTTGAAAATCACAAACACCTTATAATTAGCCAAATATTATTTTTACCCCCATAAGGAAAATTTACTTCTTTAAGGAAATTTACCTTAACCGATATTTTCTTATACATAGAAATATTTTTCTTAATTTCAAAAACCCGATTCATAACCAAATTTCCGGAGCCATATAGTGAAAAGATTTGGAGCATTCTGTTTTTAGGATCCGAATTCTGGAAGTGATCTGTAATGTAGTTCTAATCCGAATTCTGGACACCAAACTCTTAAGAAGTTCGACTCCGAACATTTAAGCAGTTCGACTCCGAACTCTTAAGAAGTTTGACTCCAAACTTTTAAGCAGTTCGACTTCGAACTCTTAAGAAGTTCGACTCTGAACATTTAAGCAGTTAGACTCTGAACTCTTAAGAAGTTCGACTCCGAACACTACAGGTTCAGAATCCGATCCATGGTGATACCAGACTCCAAATTCCTATAAAACAGAATCCGAACATTTCATAACATAGACTCTGAACTTCAATTTGGTTAGACTCCGAACTTTTGATTGGATTACACTCCGAACTATTGATTAGCTTTTACTCACAAATTATTTGTTTCAAAACGATGTCATGCATTCAGTTATACATAGTTTGTTATAAAATGATGTCATATTTTTTGTTTCTAATTAACCATTGGTTGAGTTACACGTGTACAGGTCCCTCCGAGTTTCATGGAAAATATGGCCATTGGAGGAGGGAGAGGACCGTTGGAAATTTTCCTATAAATAGGAGCTCATTTGAAAGAGCTCTATAGACAATGAAATTGATCAATCTAGAAACCAAACGCTGCTAAGGTGATTTCTAGAGAGAGATATCTTTTCATGCCTTGTGCGTATTGAACCGCTCATTCAATTTTTTCTTCGTGCGACTGTGAATGTTGGTGATTACATTATAGGACTTCCGGGGATAGGAAGACAGAGGTTTCCAACACCTTGAAGTTGAGGGAATCCTTGCAGAGGAAGACAGAGGTTGCCAACTACCTTGAAGTTGAGGGCTTGCGGGGATAGCAAGACAGAGACTCTGATCTTCATATTGAAGGATTACCCTGGTGTGGATAAGACAGACGTTCTTGAAAGTATAAATCAAGGGACCTTTATCCAAGGTTGTTGGATACCCTTCTCTTTGGGTTAAAAGACATATATCTTGTTACTTGTAGTTTTACTACTTGTTTATTTCCGCTGCATTTTGAATTATAAGGAAAGTATAACTTTCTTATACTTTCTTACTTGTACTATGTTTCATTTAGATTCTATATGATTTAAGGTAGAATCTCATATTTTAATCTTTTGTTAAGTTTCAATTTCCAGAACCATATTTCCGGAACCTATTTTCGGAATCTCTTTCCAGTCTTAAGAATTTTCGTAGGACTTGAAGTTTATATCTTCAATCCTTTTACATGTTTTCAATCGGTGTTAGAGGTGTTGTGAATTTTCTTAGTTTAACCTTGTTAAACTTATCTCTTTCCTTTGTTTAAAGGAATTTTTTAAAATATACAATTCACCCCCCTCTTGTATATTGAGCATCTACATCATTATTTCAATCCTACGATTTATTTGGATAGAGGAGGTGAGGAGAAGATTACAAAATAAGATAAATTGAAATGAAAATAAATGTAAATAAAGATTAATTCCCTATTGTAATAACCTCATTGAGAAGCTTTTTAAGGGAAAGGGTTTTGGACTTTCGGAGAGACTAAGAGCTCCTGGACGTGTGGAGTGAATAAATAAGGGTATTTGGATGCAATATAGACAAGGAACATGGCTCCATAGGAGTGAAGAGATGAGGATATGGGGGGGGGGTGTTAAAGTGGAGTAGAGGAGTGAATTTTGAATACTTTATTCCCTATTTTATTAATTATATCAAGACAAACAATAATATTGTTTCATGTGACCCCTAATAGTAATATGTGCATGTGATTTCGAACATAGTGGGTTACATCATACTCCAATCACATATGACCCCATAAATCATATATTTAGCATTTATCCTAAATTATCATATTTTACTATTCAACCAAAATTCTTATATTTTAGAGAAATCAAAGGAACTCAAACTAAAAATTTTTCAATGTGTATATTTCAAAATGAAATTCATTTTTGGGATAAAATTTTCTAATTATTTTTAATTTAATTTTTATATAAAATCATTATTTTTTCCAAAAGAAACATTAAACCTATAAATCGTTTTATAATAACTTCAGAAATAAATCAAGGTCCCTTAAAATAATCTTATAACAAATAGAAAATAAAGTAACAATTTATGATTACATTTCAGGAAAATACATTTCTATTTTTAATTATTAAATTAATAAGAAAATTGTAATTGAAATATTTATGGCATACAAAAAATACAAATATTTATTCTATGATTGTTTTTCTACATTAAGATATCTAAATTGTATTTAAACAATCATGGGTGATTTTTTTGATTTACTTTTCATCACTATTCATAAGGGTATGCTACTATTCACTACAAATATGTTTGTCTTATTAGACTTTAAATGTCATACTGAATGAAACTGTGTATGTCATTTTTCTGATATTCAAGTCAAATAGGAAAAAACATTATGTTTATTGGCTAGGTTATAACAAAGTGGTGTTATGTAGAGACTTAGTGTTTCATGAATTTAATTTTTTCTTCAAAACCATAGGGTTTTATAGAAATAGTATATGATAAACATTATTTTATATTTATAAAAAGTAGTTTCAAAATATCTAAAGCATTTCATTTTATTTTTGGTCATTAATAATAAATTACTTATATAAAAAAATTAGTTACCTCGTTAAAGAAAAATAATAATAATTAAGTATGTAACACTAAATTATTTATAAAAAAGTTTAAACATGTGTTTGGATGAGTATTTCTCCACCATAGCAATATATAACTCTATTATTATCCACTATTTCTTCAAATTCTATGTGAAACATGTTATCTCTTTATATTAATGTGTCATATATTACAGAAATTAACTTCTCTTTAATTATAAAATGAACCACCACCCCACCAAAAATACATACCTAGAATGACCCTTAGGATCAACCAAAACATAGAAATGGTGAATTTTAAAACCTCTTTTGATATTCTAGATGATTATTTATTTCAGAAATACTAATATATGGTTTCTTTATTTTTTTTTGACAGAAGAAGAACATCTAAAGGGAGTTGTAATATTTTACACCACACCATATTAAATGTTTTCTACTTTTACCACCACAATAATCTTATATCAAATATATAATGATAAAAATTTTATTTTTTTAAATTATAATATGTTATTATAATTATGGAAGAATAACATTATACTTTCTTCTAAAACCTTCTAAAAAATGAATACACCATATTACGTACATGTGGTCTACCACCTCGAGGTGATAATGTTTTAATTTCTTTTTCCATACTAACTAACATGAGTAGAGTGAAACATGTATTTAATTTATAAAATAGTTATTTATTAAAAAATTTAAATTATTTAATGAAAATATTTTACATTTAATAATTTATATTTTTAATTAATTATTATAGAAAAAGAAACCACTAAAAATGAAACATCAAAGTAAATTTTTGAATTTGAGTGTATTGATGAAAAACCTATTTACCTGTATATATAATCATCTAATTGATTAATAATATACATATTAATAAACAATTATTATGATTATGAAACTATTTCAGGACATGTTATCCTTATAGAATATACCATTAATGTTTCTATGAAATTGTCCTAGGAACCTAAAGTGATCGACATAAGAAAAAATGAGGTAATGAATTGGTCAAAAATTATGATAAATTGTTTTTTCATGAACCAAATACCAAAAAAAATAGTTATTATGGGATTGTGGTCCACCATCCTTAGAACCACCTCCCCAAACACCAAAGTCATTTTACATGCACCAAGAGTGTAAAGATGTATAGTTGGGAGACAATACTCTCTGGGAATAGATATTATATTTGTTCATGTATATAAATTCAACATGAAGTGAAAATTAAATACATAAGAGATTTGAATAGGATCCATAAATGGATGGATCACAAGAAATAGTAATAATCAGTGGATGTAATAAATAAAGAAGTAGTGGAATGTAAATAAACATGTGATCATTCCAAACACACCACATGTACAACTAAAAAACCAGCCTATATTTCAATATAGTTTATACATAAAATATCTGAAAGAGGTTCTCAAGTAAATTATTAGTATAAGACATACATATATAGCTTTTTGATATAGAAAATTGTTAATAAAATAGAATCTCAAGCCAGGAATGACCACATGGTCTTGTTCCATACTCCCTGCAAGAAGTTACAAGGATCCAGCTCATGAGGATGATCCATTAACTGGACATAAATATATAAAGTTGAAATGTGTTGATAAGGTCCTATATAAGGTGTGATAGTGAGTCCCAGTATTATGCCACTCAATGGTGTCTACCCATCATATGTTATTTATAAGCCGTGATATAATAAAAAAGGTATGTATTATGATCTAATAATAAAAAAGGCTCCCCAATTTCCCAATATCCACAAGGAAGTTGTCACCTGACTCATCCAATGTGAGAATATGAATCAAAGAGAATACATGGCCCATGGCCCAAGTTATCCCCAGTGTTGAATAATCTTGGTGAACCCTCAGGTTTCACCTCAAATCATGTAACTCTACACCTTATACATCGTAACACTTCACGTCTTAGTATGTGTGAACGTCTTGAAGTAACAATTGAAAATTTAGTATCTGATCCATCAAAACCCTTCTTAAAGAACATAGCATCTCATTGGATGAAGTCTGATGTCCTAGGGATGTTTATCCTCAGAATAATCCCAATCCCACAACCACAATCATGGAGTGCCTGACCCCTAAGAGATAGAATCATCACTATTAACAGAAGGCTCCTCACCTTCAACAATACTTCATATATAATGAATCCCCAAACCATTTCAAAATATTCACTACTGGGAGCCTCTACCCACAAGAGTAGTAAAAACTAGAACATCAGAGGAGTCATCCTATGTGCACACGACACAATCTAGATCATTGTACATCATATATTAGTATTTTTTACCAAAAATAATTCCCTAATCCACAAAAACTAGTCTTTCATTCCCCTGTGATAATTTCTCTCAAATCTAATCCACCTTCCATCCCTATATCAAATTACCTTCCAATCCGAATAAACTCATTGCCATAAACAAAATCCTTGATGCCCAATCCTATTTTCAAACCACTCAAGTAATATAGGCAAAGCCAAAACCAGTGACCAATATCACTCAACCCTAATGGCCCAACCAACTAAACCTACATCCAGGACTGTGAAAACCAATTAGGTCCATACTACTCATTATAAAAGAAAATAATATATTTATATAATTAAATTTACATATTACATTCAGTTAATAATATTGAATTTCACAGATAAATAATCGTAACAATTTAATTTATAGGAAATGATACCTAAAATAATAATAAAATAAATGAAATCAATTAATGAAAATAAAATATAATGTGTTCGAACCCCTGACGAAGCCACACAATGGAGTGAAAATATCTAACCCAACCTTTCTCAAGCGAAAACGTAATTGGTCATGTCCAAAAAAATCCAATGGGTCACATGATCATTTTAATTTGATGAAATAGAAATAATTTTTTCCCACTCAAAATTCCCAAAAGCACTCTACAATTTGCACCACATAAACATATTCAAAAACACAAACAATATATGAAACACATACCTTAGAATCATTGATGTAGGATCATCTGACATAGATTTTTAACTGAATGTGTATTTGCATATGTATGGTTTTCTATCATGCACCCAAAAAATAGGGAGTAACATCTCAAATGGTTTTAGCGATCTATGAGGACAAAACAAGGGAAAATAGAAGTCTATGTGAGGCTAGTCTTACGAAGAAGCATTTTATGCACTCATAGGATAAGAAATAAGACCACCAACTAAGGAGAGAGATCAACTCTAGAGACAAGGGGGAACCCTATACTATGCATGTGCCAATGGAGATGAATGTTGTTTGAAAAAATTGAAAAAGGGAAAAGAAAAAAAATAAAAAAAACACTATAAAAACCACATGGTTTTCAAATAGTGTATTAATCATGAATGCTACAGTGTTGAGGTACTTCCTATGTGGCCGAACCCATAATTCCTTTCACATATTTTTTTCTAACCATGCATAAACCATGCAAATGTCTCAATAATTACTGCGAAAACCCTCTCAAAACCATATACCTCCCTCTCATGGTTATCCTAAAATGTTATATAGTTAGAAACTAGGCTGCACTGTTAAGTGGAAGGGGCCTTACGGTTTACCCTAAACCATGCGACCTAACATGCTATTCCAAAAAATATTCTATTTGGCTTATGAAACTCTTAAAACCGAACCCAAATACTTGAGGCACTCTTTAATCCTATATACTAACCCAAATACATTATATAAATCTAGTGGAACTCTCATAATTTAGTATCAGTAATCATATTATAAAATAACATATCCACTATTTCAAAAATTGAAAATGAGAGAGGTTGTCAACCTGATTAAATATTGGGGGACTTTATCATATCCCCACCATAAAATAGCTCATCTATGAGCTATCAAGGGATATAATAATATGGTACCGAACATATGAGTCACATTATAATAAAAACAGACTACCCCATTCTATGGTGTTGAGTTCAACATACATCAATGTGGATCACAACATTAGAAATTGACTATCCTGATCACATCATGACCAAAATATCAAAATAATAAATGGTTAATAAATCTATTTCTGAACCCATAACCTCCTAATGATGAATCATCACTCTTGAACTTTATCATGTGATCATATGTCTCTCTAGACACCCAATACAAACCCGTACAACATCAGTGCCCACCTCGAGAAAATGTTACACATTGAAACATTGAGGTCGCATATCTCCAAAAATGCTCTAATTAATCATAAGACCTCATACCTCAATCAAGTACCACACCATCATTGTACCCATATTCCTCACACAACAAATATTTATCTCATTTTTTTGATTCCTTGGTGCCTCACATCTCAATAACATGCATCCAACAATTCTTAATACCTAGTACCACGTGTCTAGCACCTCATATATATATATATCAAACATCTGATATCTATAGAAAAAAATGTGGTCAGTCCATTTGCAAACCCTATTCATCCTTTTTAACAAATTTGACATGTATCTATAGTACATTCCTAACAAAAAAAAATAAAATCAGTCCACGTCCATGGAGTACCCATAACTATCATCAATCAATAGCCCGCTCAGACACTAGAAGATATACAATGTACACATGGTCTAAAGTGTGACTCCCTAAATCATGATCTACTTGTGTTTCTACCCCTGTCATAAACCATAGTCCCAGTGCTGGGTCCCACTATCTCAGACACGACCTCCTCACATAGTTTATGATCATCTACCCTTACCTGGTACCAACACTAAACTATCCTTAGATACATGTGTCTACCCATGAACCTAATATATTAATGAATGTGAAGGAATCTAATGGATACACTTGATAATTCCAACATAGAAAAATTCTTGGAACTCTATTGGAGCCTACTCATATCGAGTCATTACATGTCATGGTTTCCAACACTAGAGGAAAAATGTAAAGGATCCACCATGAGGTGTTCTGATTGAGTCCTTATCATGACAACACTTCTAGAACTCATCCCAACCTAATTTCCTACCATAAAAATAATCACTACAGAAATCACATGAATTAACTACCTGGATTGATTAAGAACTATCTATGATGATTCCCTTAGCTATGAGCTCTTGGTTCACTACCTCATATAATGGATCCAATCTATGGAATTTTTCATACTCCCAAATGGCTTTCCCTATATAATCCTCGAAGTGCCACATCCTGGAGGTGTCATCACTCACCATAACGTGTAAAAATTTAGACAATCCAGTGAATGTCATTGCATAGTCTATGATGGACATGTCACCCTACTGTACATTTAAGAACATCTATATCCTTTAATCCCTTACTGTCTCTAGAAAATAGTTATCCAAGAATCTATCCTGGACATCCTTCTAGGAAAAACTGTCATTCCAACTATCCTGGACATTCACATCCCACTAGTTCTCACCCACCTGTGGACCACATTAAACCTGAAAAACCAAAAGGTGTTGTGACTGGAAATCTCATGTCAGATTGGAAATCAATGGATTTGCTCCCTAATCACACCCATCAATACCCTAGTTAACCCTTACAAGGCTCAATTGGAGATGCTCATTAAAACATAACCCAAAAGTAGTGAATTCTAGCAGCTAGCCTCCATGCACTGGAACCAATAACTGGGCCTCAACTGATCCCTGAGCATGAACATGATCAGCCTAAACAGTAGGGGTCTGAAAAATATTTTGATCATGAAGCATTTATCCATCACCAACATAAAGCTCTATCTGATATTTGTAAAAGGAACCATCTTAATATCATCAAATTTATAGACTTCCCATATATATATATATAATGTAGATATGGAATGTAGTAAATGGTGAAACATCCTCACTACCCTTACTCTCCCTAAAGAAATCATTCCCCAAGACATCCAAATATCATGGAATCCATACCCTACCTCAACCATGCTATATGTATACAAATCCATAGGCCATACCCTTCCCGATGAACTCACTCTGATGAAACCGAAGACCTCAGTTCCAAACCTAGTGATAGAAAACACCCCATGAAATGCCATTTGCCATCTATTATGAGATTCAGACCTATTTTATCACATCACATGAAATATTATATATGTATATTACACATTGAATAAACATTTCACAATTCCCATCATATTTATAATGTATTTTATATTTATCACATGGTATAGTCATCTTATAACAAATAAATGCATTTATAAATTTGAAATTACTTAAAAATTTTCTATCAATATCCAAACAAACATGTGATCACAAGTTACCTTACCGATATATGGTTCTGAATATATCTTACCTTACTAGGTCAAGGGGAAAATATCAAAATTCATAAAAATTTTATAATCCCACTCTACTTACACAACAAAAGTTAGAATTCATATACACAATAAATTGAGAAAAATAGAACAGAAATTCCCACCCATAGAAACATGGTCTATTCCACATACATGGGGATACCAGAAACCAAGCATGAGTTCTAATCCTAGTTCTGACATCAACTATTCTATAGCATACCATTACCTAGACAATAAGACCAATATAAGAATTTATAGGAACACCTTTGATTGAAAAAGCAGTATCTTAACCCGAATAGCCACCCAAATAGTGCTTCTCGGCCGGTGGGTGATGGGCCTTAGGTAGAACTCTCTAAATGAAAAAGGTTTTCAACTAACATCGAGGGTAAAAAAAGGTGTAGTGGGGAGGATATAACCTATGGTCGTAGATAATATGCAAGTATGAGTATATAAATATAACATGTAGTGGAAATAAATGACTCAACATAATCGAATTAAACCCTCCAATAGTAGAGGAAATTGCACTAGAAATAATTAAAGGAAGAAATAATTATTAGATCAGGGAAAAGTAAATAAAAAATCTTGTATAAAAAACACACAACTTGTATCACTAAACAAAACAACAATGAATTTAAATAAAGGTCATATATACAATATATAATATTGGGTCACCAATGGCTGACATGTAAAACTCATACTTATATATAATGCTGATATATAAAAAAACTAATACAGAGGAAACCTCTATCAAAGAACAACCTCAAGGCCCCGTTCCAAACTCCATGAAATAATCTATTAAAATATAGCTATTGATCCTGATCCTTTACCTAAAAATAAGGTCATAATGTCTACACTAATTCTAATGGGCCAGTGTAGGGTGTGAGAATGATTTTTAGTAGGATACAACCCCACGGTGGGTACCCAACATATGTGTTTGAGAAGGTATGATATAATAAATAAAAGTAAGTAGTATAATACAATAATTAATAAGGCATCCCCAGTTCACAATATCCACCAAGATATATTAACTTGCCTCTTCCAACAAGAAAAGACAAATCATATCGGATCATTGGTCCATGGCCCATGGTATCCCTAAAGTTGTATAGATTATGTGAACCCTTAGGTTCTACCTCAAATCATGTAACCTGGCTCATCATGTGTCCAGATACCTCTTCTCCCAGTATGTACCATCATTCAAAAGACATGCTCAAAACCTTAGTATTTGTCCCATAGACCCATACTCAAGAACCCATGAGCTCATAGCCCAATATTTGGAGTCACAGTGATGTTATTCCTCAAAATAAACACATGTCCACAACATCAATCAGAGTGAGAAGTATCCCCCAATTGATGTCCTCATTGATATAGGCTGAAGGATCCTCACTATAAACATGTATTTCTATTGTAAAAACACCCAAACCATTTCCTAATATGTCCTACTGGGAGACTCTACCCACTCGAGTTGTCAAAACCACCTCATCAGTGCAGTTATCATGTGCACACACAACTCAATTCTATGCTTTGGCTATCACGGGTGTGTAGCAATCACCAAAAACATTTCTCTATGCCACATAAACTGCTAACCCATAACCCTAAAACCATGTCACTCAAATATAATGTCTTTTATATACTAATATCATGGTCCATTCCCATACTGATAGCCTTGACACCTGAAATGAAATCCTCAACACCCAATCCAATGGTCAAACCACACATGACATATAAGCCAATCACAACTTGTCATCAAGATCACTCAATCCTAAAGGACGAACCACATCATCTTCGTCCCATTCTTATCATGAATTCCTAGTTCCAAATACTTCATTTCACAAGAAAATAATATATATATATATAGAGAGAGAATTCAATTTAATTATATTAAATTTCATAAATAAAAAATAAAAAAAATTAATATGGTGGACTTGAATTCCACCAATCAAATTAACAAATACATTTAAATTAAAACAAATCGAATTTAATGTGTTAGATCCCCCACCCAAACCACCCTATTGAGCGACAACCTCAAATATATCCTTGATAAAATGAAAAATGAATTTGGGTGACACTAATGACATCCCATGGGAACCACCTACCTTGGACTCATAGATGTAGGCTCATCCGATATTGTGCTCTAACTCAAAGTAGATTTTCATAGGTATGATTTTTGTCCAATGCCCCAAAAATATGGTGAAACAGATCAAATTGACATAGTTATCCAAGAGGTGAAAACAAGGATTTGGAGAAGGATATTTCAGGTTATCTTTACTTAGGAGCATTTGACACACCGATGGGATTTGATATTAGACCATTGATAGAAAAGAGCGATAAAATCCAGTAGAATGAGGATAATAGGTTGAACTGTATAATCCGTGAACATCAAGAGAGAATACATATTAGAGAAAGAAATAAAAATGAAAAAGTGAAAAAACATAAAAAACACCATTTACAGGCCACGTGGTTTAGCCACATAATTTTCCAAACCGTATAGTAATTGTGAATGCTACAGTGTTGAGGTACAATGTATGTAGTAGTACTTGTGCGACCTTTCACACAATTTTATATGATAGTGTACAAACAATGTGGAAGCCTATGAAATTAATGTAGAACAACAATCCTGATTGTGTGTCTTCCTTGAATGGTTTACCCAAACCATGTGGTAGTTCAAAATTGGTATGCACAGTAACTTCGAAGGGTCCATGTGTTTTACTATACACTGTGCACTGTAACATGCTATTCCAAGACAGTTCATTAGGCCTCTGATGCTCCCAAAACCAAACCAAAGAATTCAAGACGTTCTCAGATCCTATAGACTAACCCAAAACCATATCATTAATAGTGTTGAACAATCATAATTTAGTTCTGATCATCGTATTTGAAAATGGATTACCACTATTTCAAAAATTAAAAGCAGGAGTTGTTTTCAAGATTATTTAAAAACACATGATGTTATATAAATAGTCATTATAAAAATAAATATATATGTATAAGGTTGTTATGTATGTTTTATAATAAAATTAATTTTATTATTTGGGATGTTACGTTCATGTAGAGATCTCTTTTTGATGTAGGGTAAGGGATATTTCATACCTTCTTCGTGACTTGTATGTTGCACAATCAAATTATTTTTAACCTCTTAATTGAAATGACATTTCATGAACATCATTTATTTTTATATATTTCTCTTACATATATACCATGTTAAGTATCTTTTTAATCTTTTGTGATATACATGTTTTTAGTTCTCTTTGAAATCTCAACTTTTATGTAAACTATATTTAAAGGAACTTTCTTATTTTCTTGGTTCACGTTGATAATAACCAACAATTGTTTATCCATAAATAGATTCTAAAAACTATCATTAATTTTTGGATAAATCACAATGTTTAGTTCTAGTTTTATCTAAAACAATAATTTCTTCTCTTCTATAAAAACAACATTTACTTATTTCATAAATATACACCCAAGTTGTGTGTTTTTATTCTTTCTTCTCATAGATCATTCTCATGAAATCCCTAGATTTGATCCCAATGATAATGATATATTTCAAATATAAAATATGAATATATATATGATTTAATTTATTATTCTCTTATGAATCCTTGTAATTTTATTTTGGATATGCCTTGAATCATAATTATGATAACCACTTCCTTATCATGGGATGAATTATTTTTATTGTTTATGTATGTTTTATCTTCTAAATGTGGCTTGAATATATATTATTATTACTTATGTGATGAGTGGGGACATAAATATATATCCCATAAATGAATAATTTTATTGATTTATTTCTCATGAGCTGTTATGTAAGGGATCTGGAAGCGAACTACATCAACCATTGAACAGTTTCCACTTTATGATGACGATAAATGGGAGTCACCTTCACTTATGTTTGTGATATTTTATGAAAATTAAAAAAAAAATTATCTTATGAAATCATTAAATTATTTCACGTTTCTATGATTTTGATATTCCTCCTTATGATGTCACGTTATGCCTATATTAATGCATTTTAAGCATTATTTAAATGTTTATTCCATTACAATTATTTCTAGATCACCATTTTCCATATGATTTTTTTCCTGGGAATTCTATAAAATTTTAATGATCAATGGGGGTTAGGATAACTACGTGGCATTAAAAATATATATAATGTTTTTATAATTAATATAATGTATGTTTTTTAATGCACCAAATACAATTGAGATATAGATCCTTGGGATCTATTTTTATCGAAAATAATTTTAATACTTATGAAATAATGTTTACATTTATTGGGTCATTATAGTTATTATCAAAGGAATGTTTAGATAATTTAGTGAATATAATAAAAAAACTCAGTGAAAATAAGGGATCTGTCTAAGGGATAATCATAAGTGTAGGAGAACATCCTAAAAATTTTAAATGTAGAGATTGGTTGATTTTCCAATCAATTAAATCAACTTATTGATACTGGTATGTGGATAGAGGCTCTGTAATACTTTACATATGGGTAATAACCCTGAATATGACTTGTGTTATATTAATTAAACTATAATATTATGTATAAAAAAGAGGCCAAATTACAAAAAATGATAGAAACTCTCGGGGGAAGATATCTGATTAATAAATAATATCATCACAAACCATTATGAATAATTTGATCATGTTTTTTATAATTCATAATTCGATTATGAACCCTTAAGAATAAAATGAACAAGAATATAATATATTGAAAAATATATATTCACAAGCTATGTTTTCCATATACTATACGAGTTAATTCTTCTATGTTTATGATTTAACTTTTATACATTTATTAATTATAGTCCTCCCATCCCTAACTATTTCTTATTTTATTAAATATTTGGGTGTAGGAGGAATCATTTTATTACATATTTAATCAATAATATTATGACTAACCTAATGAAATCCCCAACATCCTTGGAGTGAGAGCTGAGAACCGAATTATAATACTATAAAAAATGAATCAACTTATCAATAATAACTTTAATGATGTGAATCTAACTCTAATAGAGGAAGTTATTGTTGATACCATTATGTATTATTGGCATATAATTTTATAGTGGATTTTCTCATCATATTATAATTAAATGATATATTTGATCAACTGATAATATATTTTAAATCCTTAAATTATTTGAGGAAGAGACGGTATTTATGGATATTTACCAACATTATTATTAAGTTTATTAGATGTGAAAGATGATCAAGAATATAAAACCCATTTATGAAAAAGAATACATACTGTTGGATAAATTCAATAAGACATTTATAAATAGATATTTACCATGAACTCTCTATATTAATTTATAGATAAATGTAAATACACTTAATAAAAATTAATAAGGATCTATGGTATTCTCTGAGTAAAAATTCAGACACCTTTTATGATATGCCTCTCATTTTATCATTGTCATCGAAAAAACATTACCACTTCTTTAATGGGCAGAATTCAAGTCTAGAAATAGATTTTGAAATTATGGACATTAATAGCTGTGAAGAAGTTTTGTAATGTGATTGTAAGGATGATATAGAAATTAATGATTCTCAATGGTCTCATGGGAATAATAATGAAAAGAAGAATGGATTTTAACAATAGGGATTCATAGGATAAAAATCATGGTGGTATAAAAATCAAAAATCCAACATGTCAAATGTTATGAAAGAATAATCATGGAAACTATATCTAGGGTTCCATAAAATTATTCTATATAGGAATAGATGTACATCAATAAAATGGATGTATTATTTCCATAAAGAATCCCAATAATGTTATTGAAGACTAAAATATCAATATTAATCCTCAACTCATTTTGTAATGTTTTGACTTCAAAGAATGTTGGAATTATGTAACCAAATACCCTAAGGCAAGGGTTATCAAGTATTACCTATGGAAACAACTTCCAATTATAAGAGTGAAAGTGCTGTCTTAGGTAATTATTATTGAAGAGTATGATTAAGGTCGTAATGTCATGATATTCAATAATAGTTAATGTAAGTCTTTACTCTAGTTCTAAAAAATAATTAATATCATGAAAGTTTAGAATATATATTCAAAAACCACCATAGTACATTGTGTTTATCTTATCCATGAAAAATAACAATGTGGAAATTTATGAATCTTATGTACATAAATATTCCCAATTGATATTTTTAAGATGAATCTACTAATGATTCTTTCCATTATCCCTTTTTTAGAATTTAATATTGTATGTGGAATAGAATAGTGGGATCTATTTAGACCCCACATCACCTATCTAGGTTTGGAAATCATCTTTTATATCTTGAATTGCCATATTATTCTATACAAGTGGAAGGATGATGATTTATCTTCTTTGAAATATTCATCATAAGGATGGATATTATTTCCCCATGTGGAAGAATACCTATCATCATTTAGGATGTCATCAGTTAAAGTTTAATAATGTGAATATTCTCTATAAATGTTTCATACCAGGATCAAGAAGTACGAGTTTATAGTCATTCCTATGAACACACATATGCTCTAGATGTATTTATAGACTTAACGAATATATTATTTATTGAATACCTTGATAAATTTTTAGTAATTTTTATTAAATATATTATTATATACTGTAATTTAATAGAGTAACATGAAGATCATATGAATGTAGTGCTGATGATTCTGAGTAAGGATATGATATATGCATAGTGTTTTAAATGTGAGTTTTGGATAGAACAAGTAAAATTCATCAGGCATGTTGTCATCTATAAGTGGATATCTATGTAACCATAAAAATCTAAGGTGATTTAGGATTTTCCTAAATAATCATCCATGATAGAGATCTATATTTTATTTGAATTATTTAGGTACTCTTAGTTATTTATGAGAAAATTGCAACATTTTATTGATTCTCTCACCAAT
This sequence comes from Viscum album, assembly GCA_963277665.1. Classification (NCBI taxonomy): domain Eukaryota; kingdom Viridiplantae; phylum Streptophyta; class Magnoliopsida; order Santalales; family Viscaceae; genus Viscum; species Viscum album. The sequence continues at coordinate 443,056,670 of OY728158.1, forward strand.
TTTACATAAAATTGAGTGATGTATATCCTGATAGATGAGTGTGAATATAGATTTAACATTTCAAATAGGTGTCTCATAAAATTTATTATAGTCATTAAACCCACAATGGATGATGTATTTTTTATCTATATTGATTCATTACAAAGGGACACATGTTTTGTAATCATGCAGAATGATAAATAAATAGTTTAATCATTAATAATGTTTATGGTGCATCAAAATAAATATCTAAAACATGATCCTGATATTGATATAGTAATGTTCAAATTGAGAATTTATATTTTTGGATGGAAATATTATGTGTATATATATATGCACCGTAAGATCGAAAAATATATACCTATATAGAATAATATCAACCTAAATCAACAAAGATAGATAGAGATGATCATGTTTTATAATTTCTCAATCCACAACTAGATGAAAAAATTACATGGAAGATGATAAAATTAAAAAATATCCGATAACATTATATATTATGTTGATAAAGAAGGATATGATCTATTTAGATATACAAATGCTGCAAATGGGAATCATGAAAAATACATCATTATCTGTAAATTATCAAATTATTTCTATTCCATCACTACCTAAAAAGATTAATAACTATCAATCAGCTAATGAAAAGATATAGAAAAATTTATATTTTGTGAGGAATGGAATCACCTATGAGTTTAAGGTTGGTCATGAATGAGATGTTTGATCTGGATAATTACTTTTTGTTCCTTCTGATCTGGATATATTTTTTTTTAAAAAAAAGGGAATTCCCCAGTGTGGCCTTTTCGAACCCTCCACACAGAGAAGCCCCCCTCCCCCCTGAAGGGGTAGTACCCGGAGGTGACTCCCCATCTGGGGAAGGAGTCGTTTCCAGTCGAAATGATAGAGAATCCCAGAGGGTAACATCCCAGCAGTGATGGTTCGTCACAGAGATCCATCAACAATTTGGGCCGCACCACATTTTCCCGCCCAGATGAGTCTGAGAGACCCGGTAAGGTGGGTGGATCTTGGGGGAGAGGTTCGCCCCGAAAGCAGACTCCCAGGATTTAAACCCTGAACCTGCCAAAGAACAACCAATTTTGGAAACTCACTTTCACCACTTCACCACCACCGAAGTTGCGAATGTGTGGTTGGGTAACGAGGTATTGGGCTGGCCTGCCCACTTGCGCGCCGCACATCCCCAGCGAGGCCCAGGGTGGCAACCCTTGGGAATAGGCCAGATCCCAATGGGGTAAAGGGGCCTAGGAGTGGTTTACTAGTATATAGTGCGTGTTTCTTTGCGAGGACTCAAACCCAGAACCTCGGGTTCAGGATGCCACCACCTTTAACCAACTCACTTGTGCCCCACGTGAAAATGTGTTGTTGGGTAATGAGGTATCGGGCTGGCATACACACCTGCACACCGTACGTCCCCAGCGAGCCCCAAGGTGGCCAACCATTGGGCATAGGCCAGTTCCCAATGGGGTATAGGGGCCCACGAGTGTTTTTCTAGCATATAGTGTGCATTTACTTACAAGGACTTGAACCCGGAACCTCGGGGTCAAGATGTCACCGCCTTTAACCAACTCACCCGTGCCCCGCGGGCAGATCCTGATATAACAAATGTTCTTCTGAATGATGCTCATAAGATAGAGTTATTCATACACCATGTAAACATAAAAATATTTATAAATATGTAAGATTAGTATAAGTGAAAAAATGTCAACAAATATATTGTAGAATATATATCAATGTGGATGGTGTAGCAGTAGGAAAAGGATGATAAGAAAATATACAAATGAATAGTGAAACAATAGCTCATATGTACATAGAAATGAGAAAACATCACTATTAATTTTTTCATAGGCATTCCAAATAAATTAAAAATGAATAATTATATATTTATTTTGGTATAATGTCTTACAAAGGCATCTCAATTCATTACAAAATAACCCACATTATGTTTCTTATAATTTTTGTCAATTTTTCATAATAAATTTGAATGGTTTATTCAAGGTCAATATATTTAAGTGTTTTCAATGAACAAATGTTTTTAAGAATTGGTAAATATGTGAAAAATTGTTAATAAATTATATATATTGCGGATTTTAAATGTAGATTCTAATAATGAAGGATTGATTATGAATAATGAAGAATCTATGTTCATTAATGATGAGATGAAGATTCTATCTTATGTTATCCTAGATAAAGATAAATGGTGTACTTACGTTTTGATGATTTGGACAATATACATTACAATGAGGTAAAATATTATTTCATGTTTCTTACTTAATAATTAAATTTGATGAGTTGATATTTATGGCAATAACAAGTACCTTGATATTTATTAATTATTTTTTATCAATATTATGATGTTCTCTTAGTAATTTTAAATAGAGAGTTTTTGGATTGAATATTCTATACATAGTCAAATGGACGGAAAAAATTGATAGGATTCAGAAAATGAAATTGGGTGAAGTGTTTTTATAATAGTGTTCATGAGGAAATCATTATGATGTGACAAAATGATTCCATAGAATGAAATGTAGACCTAAATGTATTTTAATTTCATTCATAGTTATATGAGAGAAATAATGTTCAGAAAAAGGTTATTAGATGATTATTTTTAATATTTTTCTTAATTATTAAACAGAATAATGACCAGTAGTTATAATGCAAGAAGAAATTCAGAAGAAGAAAATCCTCTATCGAATATAGGTGAAAGAGGGAAGAAGTTAGTGAGACATTATGAATATAACTTTAATGGAAAAAGGTTTTCTGACCAATCATACTAGTCTGTGAAAAATGATAAATCCTCTATATAAATAATTTCAATAATATCAGAAGATAGTGAAGAACACGATGAATTTAATGATAGAAAAAAGAAAAAAAATTGTATAAATTTATAACACATGGATAGAATAATGAATTATAATAGACGTAAAATGTTTATAAGTAAATCACTTAATTAAATTTTTTGATTCCATTAGATATAAGTATCTATGAGGTGATTTCAGATAGATGTTCCTATGTGGAGAAATAAAATAAAAGTTTATAAGTTCTGAAAAAATAAAATTTTACCCTAAAAGGAATCAGATAAACTTTTCAAGGAATATGTATTGTAGAAAATTATTTGAGTTATGTTACCTGATATATTGTTATAATAAAATCGTATATATTATTATTAATTCATGATATATTTTTATATGAATTCATTGGGTAGAATGAGGAGAGAATAACTATAAGATTACATTAGACAGTTAATACCAGATGAAAATATATGATTAAACTGACTAATGAAACCCATATGAAAATTGTGAAACTATATTAAGTGGGAGGAATGAAAAAGCTTAAGGATCTTTTCATCAGAAATATAATATATAGATAAGTTGTTTCTAGGAAGTATTAATAGACAAAAGATTCAATATATTTTCAATTGTTTGTAAATTAATTAATTATGATAATATTGAAACTAATCATTAACAACTCAATAATCATTAAAGAATGAATGTGATTGTATCTAGAGATTTACGATATTTGGTGAGATTATTGGCACAATTTTATAATGTAGAACCTAAGAACATGTTTGAATCTTATTTTTCTGGATGATTGAAATTTTTCAAATGAAGCATTATTTGATCAGAATATTAAGGCATTCAGTGTGATTTTTTAATAATATTTTCCCACTCCTCCATTTATTTTCATTGGATGAGTTCTTATATAAATGGGAGAAATATCACTATGAAATGAAAAATCGAGTTGTTCATATATCCTGAATAAGAGGTATTACTTTAATTTTATCATTAATGTACCTACTAAGATTCTGGAGAATTATTTTAGGATGACTTATAAATAAATGCTAATATTGGCATGGTATAAATTAAAAAGGAATTGGAATGTGACATATGGAAAAAGATAGACTATTACATTAATAAATGAAGAATATACTCGAAAATGATGTCAAGTAACATGGAGAAGAATTATGGGTCGAATGAACTGGTATGAGAAAAAATGCTATCAGGCCTACAGTATAGTATAAATAGGATGAAAAAGTAGTATTAGAATGATAATGTTCATTAAAATAGATATATGATAGAGAAGTGAATAATATGATGAATAGGTTCCGATTGAAGGAAGAATATAAACAAATTTTATTTATATTTTATACTATGAAGATGTAAAACATGTGAAACAAATTATTTAAAACCATTGTAGTAAATGTTGTGTTCATGTTCCAACTTTGAATAGGAAGAAGTTTTTGTGAATTACATGGAATATAGGATCAAAAGAATATGATTTATTTCCATGATGTCATTAAAGTAAGATAAAAATAGGTATAAAATAGTATTACAGTAAAATTAAATAGAATTCACATTGTCGGAATACATTGTTAGTGTTTAAAGGATTATGATAATGTTTATGGATATTATAACGACCCAAATCATCATTAATGGAAATTCCTCTTGATGTAATTTAATGTATTATTTTGGGTATATAATATTTTAACTTCATTTGTTTTATGTTTTTGGAATTTAAAATACTATTATGAATTGTTACCATTGCTAATAGTTTCGTTGAATAGTGATCACATGATTAGTATAAGTATAGGGCCTTAAAAAATCCATTTTTGTTAGGAAAAGGAAGCGATGGCCTCATCCAGTAGACTTTCCTGATATGAAACCCATTTTTTGGTTCTCTGAAAGGATGTGGAATCATTGGGAGTTTATCTTGGTCAAGCCTAAGCCAAGCTTAATCATGTTAAGCTTGAGCGGAACCGACTACGGGAGAATTTGAAGTTAATAGAGATTACCACCTGAGCGATGTTATCCAAGCCACCCCAAGAGTCTCTCAGAATCACACATGTTACCCTTCTGTCTTATGAGGTTGTTATAAGGGGTTATGTAACAAGACCCTAGCACTATGAATTTGTAAATTATGTTTTTATAAATAATATGAATTCATTTTATTATTGTTACATTGTAAATAGTTTTTAAATCGCAAATAGTATATTTTGTTAATATTCAATTAAGACATCTATTTTGATAAATTAAATTATTTTTGAATTAAATAATATTTTAATAAAATATTATTATTATTAAATTAATTTTTATTAAATATAAATTATCATATAATTTTATGAATGTAATTGTAATTTTTATTAAGGTTTGAAAGATGTTTGTTTCCAAACCCATGATTTTTCGGTAAATGTCAGATTTTATTTTAAAAGTAAAAATTTACATATTTATAAAATAATTTAGATAAAATAAATATTATTTTTGGAATCATGACATTGAAATTATCCAACAGTGATTTTTTCATAATTTTATGTGACAGTCGAATTTTTGGGTAAAAAATAAATATCGTTTAAATATATCATGTGTTTTATGACATCATAATGACCCAATACTGATGTAATAAAATAATATAAATAATATGTTCAGAAAATATATGATTTTATATTAAAATAATGTGATTTAAGGTTTTTTGTATTGTTTTTATTTTATAAAATATTAGTGGACCCTCCAAGAGTAATAAAACATTTTCACTTTTAAAATGAATTTCCATGAGAGTGTGACTCGCCTCCACACGGACAACCTTATTATTTTAAGATGTTTCGACATTGGCCATATAAATTATTTTTTTTCAGTCCCCTTTTGTAAAAACCATGGGAAAAAACCATGATATGGTTTTTGGTATTGATTAGTTTAATGTGTGGTGACACAAACCTAAATAATAAAGAATTCCCTCTCCATTCCTTTATAAACCAACCCAAGCTCCCACATCATCTTCAATCAAATCCTTTTAATTTCATCCAAAATTTTCCATCCATTCTCTATAATCCTCTGAAGGTTCCCCAATCTCCCAAGAAGCCGCTATCAAGCCTCTGCCAAGCCTTTGGTATCACACGTCCATGTAAGGGATTCCTTTCATTCTCTTTTTATCCAAATTTCATAATGTTGTTATGCCATTTTATTTTCCATTAAGAATGTTGGGGTATGATTTATAACCTCTCCCATACTACCCTATTTACATTTTTTATTATGGGAGAATCCTTTCTCTCTCATTAATGCCTCTGATGTACACTCGTTACAATGCCGAAATTCCCTATGGGATTTCTCTCTACGGTTTTAAATCCAAGTTATTATTTTTTATTGTGAATCTAAATTCCATTAAATTTGTTGGGACATGTATCTATTTGACCATGTTACTGTCCATTTTATTTACATATGATGAGACACCACTTCTCTCTCATAAAACATTTTTATGAGTTCGTATATCATGTCGTTATGCTGCTAAAATTGCACCGCATTTTTTCAAGCAAATATCATTGTGTAGTGAATACCATATCCATGTCTCTACCAAGGGTATTCACTTTTATTCAAATATGCCTATTTAATGGAACATTCATTTGTTTATTCCACATTCCTTAATTGTGTAAATACTTTTTATGTTGATCAATTCCATGTTATATGATCCATGTGGCACACTTATGCATGAAATGTAATGTTTAAGAAAGGGTGCACACTGATAGCGCTCCAATGCATTGGGTAAAGTATAGTATCATGATACCTCATGTTCAATGAGTGTTTACTGATTCTAATTCAATTGAAAAGATGGTTTTCTCAATCTTCATGTGTAATGAGGGTTTACTCATGCTCTATGGGCAATGACCCTTTGCTCATGATAATTCCATATTAAGTGTTGTTGCCACATTTCCATGTTATGATTATCATGCATTATTAGGACTTTATGTTCATGTTTATCTTGTGCATCATTGATATTCCTATTGTCTAACATTTATTTTATTCCTCATGTTATTCCATGTTTATTCCCTTACTGGGCTTTATAGCTCACCCTTTTCTTATGCTTGTCCTCTGGTCATCCTGTTCAATGCTAAGTACTAGAGAATGTAGGGGCCATGTTAAGGAAATTTTCAAAAAAGATTTTTTATTTCATGCTTTATGTTGTTATGTAATGATCCTAATCCCAAAAGACACTATACCTCTCGATCTTATATGTTGTATTGAGTGATGTTTTTGTAATAAATCATGTCTACTAGTGCAATAAAGGGTAGGGTTGTTATAGTTGGTATTAGAGGAAAGGTTTTGTTATTTCAGAAATTATTATTAGATAACGTTAGTGAATGCCTTATGGATAAGATGAAATATAAGAAAATATTCCCTAAATTTTGGTAAATATTGATTATGTTCTTTATCAAGAGAATACATCCCTGTCTAGATATGAGCAGTTAGAGGCAGCTCTGACACATATGTACCTAGGGGTGAAAACCCCAACAATGAGTTTCAGGCTTGACCAGGGGTATCCTAGTACTTGCCAACAAGCCTTACTTCACTCTTGGTTATAACATTCCCGGGGTATATGTGTTGGTATATTCACAAGCGTAGTATGAACCATTATTAAGGGAATACAAAAAATCCACTAAGAATATATGTTAGAAAGAAGATCATGAATAACATAGAATGAATCCCATGGATACATAAGTTAAGGAAATAAAAGTTATTTATAGTTCATCAGTTTTGTCCTTGGATAACCCTTTTTGTGTTACCCCTAACTTTACTTTTATTATATACAATGGAAGGTAATAGGAGGACTCATGCTAACAACCAATGTGATGATTAATGTGATGATTGTGCTATTGAGATTCCCAATCTGATGGGAGTGGGAATCGTGAACTTTTTCATCATTCTCTATCAATTAACTCATTAGTTGAATAGAAACTCGTGTCAAGAGGAATGTTCAACCCTCCTAGGAATGAACAAGTCTCTATTGAGAGGTTAATGAGGCAAAGGACTCATACTTTTAATGGTTCATCTGGTCCCTCAATCGCTAAAAAATGGGTCAACTCCGTTGAAAGGATATTATCCATCTTTCAATGTTCCGAACAAGAGAACATTTTTTTAGATTCTTGTTATATAAAGGGTGAGTCCGATCAATGGTGGACATTGTTAAAAAATACGAAGCCTGAGGGATAGATCAAGCTGTTGGAATGTAAGGATTTTTGGAAGATGCTTTTCAATAAATATTTTCCATGCAACCTCCGACATCAGATGGAAAGGGATTTCCTTGCCCTAATGAAAAATGACGATGAGCCTATCGGAGCGTTTTAGACAAACATCACAAGGATTGCACGATATGCTTTTAGCTTTGTCATTACCCACAAATTCATGGTTTATTATTTCTTTGGTGGTTCAAAACCTAGCCTACGGAATGCGCTGTCAATCCATGACTTCGACATGTTTGAGGAAATTGTCTAATGTGCCCTCAAGGTCAAAATAGATATTGGAGAATCTCAGGGGTATCATGAGGATAAGAAGCATAAGGTGTACTTAAATTCTAGGAGTACGATGGATAAATCCAACGGTGCTACAAAAATCCAGCACCCCACTTGCCCAAGGTGTGGAAATAAGCACCCCAGAAATTTCCTGAAGGGGATAAGGAAATGATTTAGGTGTGTAAGAGAAGGTCACCTAGCTATTAAATGACGATAATAAAAACCTAAGATTGCATTATCATAGAGGAACTCTCCATTCGAACCTCAATGTGTTGTCAATTGCTACAATTGCAAAAAACCAGGGCATCATGAAAATCAGTGCCCTAATCCAATTGTTTCTTAAGGAAACCAACACACTCCTAGGTAGCAAGGGAGATATTTTTCCATCAATACTGCCGAAGTGAGCCCTAACAATGAGGTGGTGATAGGTACACTAGTTATTCATTCTATAATAGTGAACAAAATTTTTGACTCTAGTTCTACGCATTGTTTTATATCTTAACAGTTTAGTTGAAGAATCCCAACACAAAAAAAATCACGGAAGTAAAGTGGTAAGTGAGTATGAAAAATGGGGAAATCATTGAATCTCATGTATACAAATACTCCCCTATCATAAAAAGTGGATTGAATTTCTAGGGGAACCACGTCATACTCCCTATGGTAGAATTTGATGAAATTATTGGCATTGATTGGCTTTCCTTATTTTGAGTCAACATAAATTTTCGTGAGAGGGAAATCACTCTCTATGTGGAGGATTGACCCCCGTTTCTATACAAGTCCCTGGAAGAATATGAATCTTATTTAGATCCAACATCTCAAGCATGGATATTACTGCCCTATGAGCACGCGTATCTAGCTCAGATGATTGAGTTTATGGAGGAAACCATCCTTAAAGATATTCCTATTATTAGTGAATTGACTGAAGTGTTTCATGAGGAATTTTCTGGTCTTCCTCCTAGAAGAGATGTTGAGTTCTCAATTGATCTTATACCTATGGCATTGAAAATATCCAAGACTCTGTATAGAATGGTTGTTGTATAGATTGAGGAGCTTAAAAAAATCTAACGAATCTGGATAATGGGTTTATACATCCAAGTGCTTCACCATGGGGTGCACAAGTCCTCTTCATCAAGAATAAATATGGGTTAATGTGCATTTTCATCGAATATCAAGAGATTAACAAAATCATGATAAAGAAAAATTATCCTCTCCAACGAATCGATGACTTGTTCAATTAGCAGCGTGGAGCACAATACCTCACCAAGGTGGATTTTAGGTAAGGATATTATATAGTAAGGGTGAAGAAGGTTAATATCCCCAAGACTGATTTTCATAAAAGATACGTGCACTATAAATTCATAGTAATGCCTTTCATAATATGTAATGCTCCATAAATATTCATGGAATTGATGAATAGAGTCTTTAGGTATTACCTCGACAAATTTGTGGTAGTCATTATAGATGATATTCTAATATACTCCAAAACCAAGGAGGATCATGTGGAGCATCTAAGAACTATACTAGAGACCATTCTGAAGGATAAGCTCTATGAAAAGTACAATGTGTGGGACTTCTGGTTGAATGGGGTCTCATTCTTAGGCCATATCATCACAAAAAATGGAATATCTGTGGATTTCTCCAAAACAGAGGCAATTGAAGGATGGCCGAGGAAAAAATCAGTAACAGATATCTATAGATTCTTATGGTTAGCCAGATATTATCTATGATTTTTGAGAAATTTCCCACGATTTTCCAACCCTCTTACCATGGTAACTTAGAAGGGAGTAATTTTTTCTTGGAGTGATGAATGTGGAAAATGCTTCAAGGAGTTAAAAAGGAGGCTTATCATTTTGACCATGCTCACTTTACCCACATGTGGAGAAAATTTTGTGGTATTCAATGATGCTTTGAAGAAGGTTCGGGGATGTGTGTTGATGAAAAATGAAAAAGTGTTTGCCTATATATCAAGGAAATTGAATGCTCATGAGAAGAATTATCCAAAGCATGATTTGGAGTTGGCTGCGATGATATTTACTTTAAAAATATAGGGGAATTATCTCTTTGGGGAGATGTGTGAAATATATATGAACTGAAAAATCCTCAAGTATATATTCACACGGAAAGAGTTGAACATGTTCCAATGAAGGTGGTCAGATATGATCAATGAATTTGAATTCTCAATCCATTACCACCCTAGGAAATCAAACAAGGTGGTAGATGCTCTATGTAGAAAAGTCCCAACAATTCTATCACTGATGAGAATGAATAAGGATCTAATCATCATAGATTTGATGAAGATGTACATGTAAATCATAAATAAGGGAACATCATCAATCCATTCATAAATTATTGTTCAACCGTCTCTTTTGGAATGGTTAACGGATGCTCAAACGGATGATATGGGAATCCAAGAGAAAGTGGAAGCTATCAGAAGAGGGAAATACTCGGAGTTCAATTTTAATGAAGAAGAAATTGAAAAATTTGGGAAAATACTATCTGTTCCATCAAGTCCGGAGCTGAAGAAGGGACTTTTGGATGATGTGCATAGTTCAAATTTCTCTATTCCCCTAGGAAACGCAATGATGTATCGAGAACTCTGATAGAATTATTGGTGGGATAATATGAAGAAGGAGATCACTGAGTATACATCAATGTGCCAAGTTTGTTAGAAAGTGATGGAAAAGATTTTGAAATCTAAGGGGATGATGCAATTGTTTCCCATTACAACAAGGAAATGGGAGAACATCACCATGGACTTTGTCACCGTACTTCTAAAGACATCTAAAGGCAATAATGAAATCTTAGTTATTGTGGATCATCTTACAAAGTCGACACACATCAATGAAACCCAAGTGGATTTCTGAAGGTATTAACTAGACTGGATATATATCATGGAAGTGTTAAGGCTGCATGGAGTACCACTATCTATTATATCTGATTGAGATACAAGATTCACATTTATGTTTTAGAGGAGTCTTCAAAATTCTCTTGTTACTGAACTTAACTACAATTCGACCTATCATCTTCAAACTAATGGACAATCTGAGTGAACTATTCAGATACTAGAGGATATGTTAAGATCATGTTCTATGGACTTCAAAGAAGGGTGGGACCAACATATTCCACTGGTTTAATTCTATTATTATAATAGTTTCCACTCAAGGATCTTAATGGAACCTTATGAAGCCTTGTACGGGAAGTGGTGCAGAACACCCGTATGTTTGGAGGAAGTTAGTTAGAAAAAGTTTCTAGGACCAGAAATGGTTGAAGAAATGGTGGAGAATGTGAAAACTATTTAGTAGCATATAATTGTATCCCAGAGTCGACAGAAGAGTTATGAAAATAACTTTCGACAAGACCTTGAGTTTAAATATGGAGACACAGTATTCCTTTCCATATCTCCATGGAATAAGGTCATGAGGTTTGGAATGAAAGTAATGTTAAGTCCTTGGTACATTGGCCCCTTCTATATTGTTGATCGTGTTGGGGATGTGGCCTATCTACTAGCACTTCTACCTACCATGGCCAAAGTACATGATGTATTTCATCTATCCCTCTTAAGGAAGTAAATGCTAGACCCTTCACATGTACTCTTTTCAAAGGTAGTATAGCTAGTAGATGATATTTTTTATGAGGAGAAACTAGTTGCGATCATAGATCGTAGAGAAAATGTTCTACGAAATATTAAAATGCCCCTCATCAAGGTGTTGTAGAAAAACAACATGTTTAAAGAAGCGACATGGGAATCAAAGGTCCTTATGATGCAATGTTACCCACATTTTTTTTGGAGTAGGAAAAGAAAATTTCGAGGGTGGAATTTCTTAAGGGGGGATGATTGTAATGACCCAAAACTTCATTAATAGAAATTCCTCTTGATCAAATTAAATGACTTTTTATAGTTATATAAAATTAGAACTTCATTGGTTTTATGTTTCTGGATTTTGAAATACCATTATGAATTGTGACAATTTCCAATATAGCCGTTTTATAGTGATCACATGATAAGTATAAAAACAGGGCTTTAAAAATCCAATTTATTTAGACAAAGGAAATGACGGCCTCATCCAGTAGACATGTCCCATACAAAGGCCATTATTCAGATCTTGGAAGGGATGTGGCTTCATTGAGATTCTCTCTTGACCAAGCCCAAGCTAAGCTTGAACACGTTAAGCTTTAGCATAACCAACTACAGGAGAAGCGTATGTTAATAGAGATTACCACCCGAGCGATGTTATCTGATCCACCACAAGAGTCTATCACAATCTCAAACATTACACTTTGGTCTTTTGTGGGTGTTATAAAGGTTTATGTGACAAGAGACTAGCACTATTACTATGAACATTTCTTTCATATAAATAATGTTCATTCATTTTTTTATTGTTACTTTGTAAATAGTTTTTAAAGCGCAAATAATATTTTTAGTTTATATTAAACGAAGAAATATATTTTGATATATTAATAGATTTTTGAATTAAATAATATTTCAAAAATATTATTATTTTTAAATTAATTTTTATTAAATATAAATTATCGTATACATTTATGAATGAAATTGTTAATTTTATTATGGTTTGAAAACTGTTTTTGTCAAAACCCATGAATTTTTTCGAAATGTTGGTTTTTATTTTAAAATTAAAAATTAACATATTTATAAAATTATTTAAATAAAATTAATATTACTTTTGGAATCTGGATGTCAAAATCATTAAATGGTGACTTTTTCATTATTTTCCGAGAGAGTCAAATTTTTGGGTAAAAAATAAATTTTGTTTAAATATATAATGTGTTTAATGACATCATAATGACTCAATAGTGAAGTAATAAAATACTATAAATTATATGATCCTCCAATATATGGTATACCATTAAAATAAAGTGATTTTAGTTTTATTTATTTATTTTACAAATCATTAGTGGACCTTCCAAGAGTTATAAAACATTTTCTCTTTTTAAATGAATTTCCTTGAGAGTGTGACTCACTTTCACATAAGCAACCCTGTTTTTTTAAGATGTTCATCCATTGGACTAAGAAAATATTTTTCTCAATTCCATTAGTCAAAAACCTTTGAAAAAAACTATATTCATGATTTTGGTATTGATTACTTTAATGTGTGGTGACCCTAACCGAAATAATAATGATTTCCTTCTCCTTTCTTTTATAATCCCACCAATGATCCCACATCCATTACACTAAAAGCCTTTGGAGTTCATCCTATATCTTACCTTCCCTCACTATAATCCTCCCAAGGTGCCCCAATCTCCCATGAAGACTATCCCAAGCCTCTGCCATGCCTTTGGGATCACACATCCAATTAAGGTATTCCTACCTTTCTATTTTTATCCAAGTTCCTTAATATTGTTATGCCATTTTATTTTCAATTATGAATGTTGAGGTATGATTTCAAACCTCCCCAACACTTACCTATTTATTTTTTCATGATGATATACCCATTTATATCTCATTAATGACTCCCATGTACACCAGTTACCATGCCAAAATTCCACGAGAGATTTCTCTCTCCTATTTTACATCCATGTAATTATTCTGTATTGTTCATCTAAATTCCATTACGTTTGTTGGGAAATGTATCTATATGACTCTCTTACATAAAATTTCTTGTAAATATTATTAGAAACCCATTTATCTCTCATAAACCATTTTTATGAGTTCTTATGTCATGTCATTACGCTGTTGAAATTGCACTATGTTTTTCAACGCCAAGATCATTTTGTAGTGAATACCATACCCAAGTCTCTATCATGGGTTCTAACCTTTATGAACATATAAATATTGAATTTTAAATTAAAGTATTTATTCAACACTTTTTACTCATGTAATAACTTATTATGTTGATCAATTCTATATTATATGATCCATGTGGGACAATTATGAATGAAATAAAATGTTTAAGAAAGGGTGCGCCCTGATTCAGATCAAATGTATTGGGTAAAGTATAATATCATGAAACATCATGTGCAATGAGTTTTGAATTAGGATTTTAAAGGGAAATGAGGGTTTCCTCATGATTCATGGGCAATGAGGGTTTTATCATGTTCATTTTCCAATGAGCCATGGCTCAGGCTAATTCCATGTTAAGTGATATTGCAATATTTCCATTTTATGATTATCACACTTTATCAAGCCTTTATGTTCATGTTTCTATTATGATATATTGATATTACTCATGTCTAAAAGGTATTGTATTACTCAGGTTATTCCATGTTTATTCCCTTACTGGGCTTTATAGATCACCCTTTTCTTATGAATGTCCTCAGGTTATCCCATTAAATGCTATGTACGAGGGAATTTAGTGGTCATGTAATGGAAGTTTTCAATAAAGATATTGTATCTCATGTTTTAAGTTGTTATGTAATGATTTTAATCCCCAAATACACTAGTCCTATTGATCATTTATGTTGTATCAAGTGATTCGTATGTAATAAATCATGTCTACGTGTGTAATAAATATCAGGGTTGATATAGATGTGTATAAAGTAGTATAATGAATCCACATGGAATAGAAGTTGGACTTGGAATTTATTGTTCTAGGGATATAGGATTGTTATTTATCACCCCTCCTAATGTGTAGGTAACCACAATTGTAAATTAGATTATCTTCTGTATAATCCTTCTTTAGAATACATCATTACATTGAATCAATTTACTATTCACCAGCAAACTTATAAAGGACACGTTACAATTATTGGGAATTAATCCATTTAAAAAAACAATTTTCTATAATTAACTTATTTTGATATATATTAATGTAAAATTAATGTGAGAATAATATAATCAATATTCTATCAAATCTTGGAGGTAAAGAGATAAAAATTTATTGATTTATTTAAAAACTACCCATCATTGATTCACCCCATTCTGTATTAGTGATGATTATATCCCAAAGTGGTCTATATATTTTTTATTAGTGAATAGTTCACCACTTTTTGATTCTAAATATTAGAAATTATTAAATATTTAGGAATTTTGTTTCATACTTATATTTACTATGATGATTAGTGTTGGTGATGAATCATTTATTATAGGTAATAATTATATACCTACTAAGAAAATGGGTAATATGAGAATGCATTTTAAGATAAACCATAAGAAGGTGTACCTATTAAAAAATGATTAAGGAAGTTTTTTTTATTCTTTAATAATTAATAAGATATAAATATCTTTTAATGATAGGAGACGGTGTTTAAAATTACCTCTTAGGATATTGAAAACATTTCTACCACAAAGGAATCAATATAAATTAATAGAGAGGTATGGGAGTGTTCTTGAACAAACTATCCAAAAAATAAGATCTCATTATAAGTTATTTAAATTATTTATCTACATTTTCTTAGAATATGTCAGTTGGTATATTGAATTATATTTTTTATTACTATACCTAGGAAACATTAACTATTATTTTTGGTGAATCTGAATGCATGTTAGAAGAAATCACCATACTATATGAAAAAAATAACATAAAGATAGATTTTGAAGAAAAATTCATAAAATGAATAAAATTCCCCAAGAGTATTGGAGACATTGTGAATGGAAATATGGAGCTTTAATGTTCCAAAAAATAAAATAAAAAACATATGGTTAAAATAAGTTAACAATAAATATGTCATTATAAGGGCTCATAAATATAATATCCATTCACTTGAGGAAAAACTAAAAAATAACATTGTGGTAAAGTATTCATAGATATAAGTAAAAAAAATTAATCAAGAAACATAGAACATTTATTCAATAAATAAATACTTTTTATGATAAATAAATTATTTAAATAAATAATTATTGTAAAGAGAATAAGATTTTCTTTGAAGATTATAATGATTCATAAATAATGTTTTTATAATTGGAAGAAAACTAAGTGAATATTAAAATAATATATTGTTCCTTCACAGTGGAATTATAATTTTGATAAAATGAAACAATTATAAGTAGAGTGTTTTGATGAAAAAATACCTATAAAATATGAAAAGTTAATCCTGAAAACATTTAATTTCCTAACTCAAATAGCTATGAATAAAGATCTACCATCCCTTTATCTTCATAAATTGTTATCATAATATGCGTTAAATGACCTCAAAGGATTAGAAAAAAAATTACAGATGAAGAAGAGGGGTGAAGATCCTACCGCCATATATGTGGTTGATAAGAGATTTACTAAGGATGCAGGTTCCGCACAAAGAGCCCAATATTTTTTCTAAAAACCCAAAACTGGTGATAGTGGTTATAAGTATATCATGATTTCTAGATCAATGTTGGTGAAAAAATAGGTTTCCATATAGAGCATTGTATTTTTGTTAGAACTATATAAATGAAAATACACAAATGAGGGTAATGTCAGGGGGAAAACCAGATATGAATATGTAATATCCATATATTCGAAAAAGATTTTATACATAAAATATAATTGGGAGGAATGAAAATATCTATAATGTGTCTAATAATGGTGGTCCAAAGATCAGTACATGTTCATCTCAATACATATAAAATCATATTGGAAAATAATACCACAGAAGTTGATGAGTAAAGAAGAGGAATATCTACAAATTTAGAAGAAAAATGATACAAAAAATATTTAGAAAAGACCTTAAAGAAGAATAGTTAAGGGTCCATGGATAAACGAATTAATAATTTTGAAATAAATTCTATTTCTAAGTGAACATATATGAATAAAGGTACTAAAAATAATCCATTTGGGTAATACAAGAATGATTCCAATGACACCAATGATATATTAGTTATTATTTCCGCAGATATGGGGAATTAATCAAAAATTAGAGAGGCACAAGAAAAATAATTTGCTAAATAAAACTCATATAATCCATATAAATTCCTAGAACTTCATGATTGATTTTCATTAAAAGAAATCACTTCTATTAAATAAGTGTTGTGTGTGAGGTCCAACATGTTTGGATTCAATCCAATATATTTCCCTATAATAATTATATCAATATAAGAGTTATTAATGAAAAATAATGTTTATTTAGGTAGTATGATCGGATTAAAATATTATGATAATATAAATTACACCAGCAAACAATTTTTATGAAGTCATAATGATTATATAACCAATAAGAAAATCAGAATTAAATATTATATTTTCAATAATGATGAGTAAATGAAATGGAGAATATTTTTAAACAAGATAATATAAGCTTTATTGTTCTCATTAAAGATTACTGAAGTTCCACCCTATTCCCATAATCATAGTGTTTACATTTTTTTATTTTCAATATCGTGAATTGAAGGTGACGTATAATCTTATGTTTGTAACTTAAGATAGTAAATGGATTAGATAATATTATATAAAGACGATAAAATATAGTAATAATTCCAAAATTTCTAAATATGAAAATATAATGACAGGTTTATCCATAATAAATTTAAAAATAATTTCTATCAAGATGTAATAAAAAACCGGGGAAGATCCCATATTG
Organism: Viscum album; assembly: GCA_963277665.1. Taxonomy (NCBI): domain Eukaryota; kingdom Viridiplantae; phylum Streptophyta; class Magnoliopsida; order Santalales; family Viscaceae; genus Viscum; species Viscum album. Next base: position 443,074,386 of record OY728158.1, read on the forward strand.
ACCAAATCATAAATTGAGAATTATAAATTGATGTATTGAAGAGTATCATCCGTGTTAAAGTAATAAAAACTGATAAATATGTACATCTACATGCAAGAGATTAATCTTATAGACCATTAAATACAGATACATTGTGATATATCTATTCAAGAGATTCTTCATCCTAAATATCATGAAAAATGTATACTTAAATATGGATGGAGTATATTATGTTAACAAATAATCCAAAATTATTATTTCAAGAAAATATGACTATTATATAATTATCCCAAATAAATGTCACTAGAATATGTATGTATTTATTTATTTACCCTCACAGTTTATTAAAATATAATTCTTATAAAATTGGAGAAATTTAATTAATCAATGAAATTATAAAAGTCATAAAATTAGTGTGTAAAAATGTAGGTTAACCTAAATTTTTTTACTTGAATGTTTTTAACATATTTTTTAATGTATGTGTAAGAGTATGTAATTAATTCATTCAAAATGGTTATAGATCACAATTGGTCTCCTCACAATGGAATACAAGTGGTCTACCATTGAAGATAATTTGGAATGATATAATAACATTTTCTATAAGTATAAATTGATAAATGATATCTTTGCCTTCTAAATAATATCCTATTATTTCTAAACCAAACATGGATCACATTAAAATAGAGTGAAATGATTTATTTCACATTTCATAAGGAATAATTTATATAATTTTCCAATAAAATATGTATTTGTTTTCAATAAGTGGAGGATAAATTGAAATTAATGTTTAAAAATAATGGTGGAGAAAAAGAATTTAATGAATAACATATTTATATATTCCTGATGAAGCTTTTACAAAAAAAATATAAAGGGGGAATTTTTATCCTTAATTTTGAGTTTTTGTTTTTCATCAATGGGTTTCAATGGATTAAAATGAAAAATAAAGGGTGGGGGTGAAGATATCGCCTTTGTGTGTTGTGTTTTTAAATAATTTTTCAGGAATTTTAATTATTTCATTTATTACAATATATTGAAGAGTCTGTAATAAATAATTTTCTAAGAAGTATTGATAGAAGTGATAAATCATCTTAATTATAGAGATATATATTGGATTTTGAAGGGATATAGCTATAAACAAGGACTAATTATGAATAATGAAGAATCTATGTTCATTGATAAAGTAAATAAGTTCCCATGTTATGTTATTTTGTGAGAGAATACATGATTCTCTTAAATTTTAAATATTTTTGGGATATTTATTAAGTAAAGGTAAAATATTATTTAATGATTTTGATTTATTTATGATGATTGGTGAGAAGATATTTATATATCTAACATCTAAAATTATGATTAGAGAATAAAATGTATAAAAAATATTTTTATGTTTTCTTATGTAGTTTTATTATTAATATTTCTGATGAAATGTTTTCTAAATATTCAAATGGATAGAGAAAGATGAAATTATTAGAAAATGGTTACCGGAAAAAGTTTTTTTATGATATTTTTCATTAGGATATCTTAATTATGTGAATAGACTATGTCAATTGAATTAAAGGTGGATCCAGGGTGTTTATATTATTTTATTTGTTGTTAAACTTAATAAGGATCAATCTATGGATATTTGTTAATTTTTGGTGATGTTTTATGTAATGATTAAACATCACAGTACCTTTTGTATATGATTTTAATATAAAATTAGTAGAATAAAATACATTGTGAAATTCAGGTATTTAAAGGATTAATATCTAATGGAACAAGAGGAATATATTTTCTAGAAGGTGGTTTTCTAAAAAAATTAATAGACAGTGCAATTTTATCATTAATCTAAATGATGAATGTATGTAAGATCATCAAAAAAATATATGTTTTTGAATAATGATTAGACAAGGATACATGGATGACGATAAAAAGGGTAGATTCAACGGATATATGTATAAATTATATTTTATATAATATGATTCTATTTACACATAACCAATAACATTTTGAGTTCATAAAAAATATGTTTATAATGGAATAAAATAGACTAATGTTTCTAAGTATAGACATTAGATAAAATATTTCGAGTGGAGACACCTAATAATATGTTTATAATAAAAGGCATTAGGTTTATTTTTTTGATAAAAGGAAATGAAAATTGTTATGGATGGTGAGGTACTTGATATAAAAGAAATAGATTGATCATTAATGAACCTTATGGATAAGTAAGGTAATAAAAGTAAAATAATCATGGTGATGAAGTTAAGGTGCTATTGAAAGAAGAGGATATTGGGTGAACTGGCATAAAAAGAATATTATCATAAGAACTATACTAGATGGATAGTATTATATAGGTAATATTCTGACAGAACCATACTATACAGAGAAGTGAAGAATCCTACAAGAAGTAGTTTTATTGAGGAAGGATAAATGAAAATAAAATAATTCATTTTTCTTCTATAAAAATATATAGTAGATTAATAATAAATATTAATCCAACACATTAAAATATGAATTCATATTTATTTCTTAAAAGAAGTAATTTATGTGAAATAATTTCCATAGAATAGAACAAGAAGAAGGGTTTATTTAATATGGGTTTCAATGTAAGATAACAGGAAAAAGAACTGATAAACAATAATTTGTTTTGAAAATATTCAAAATGGTTGATGACATTTATAGTGTTTCAAATATTTTGAATAAGTTTAATACTATCTACATAGGAATTAAAATGAAATATCAAGGTTTTATAGTTTTTATAGGTGTTGAAAATTCTTGAGAATAAGGATTTTGTTCTATCCACCACCTAAGGTAAAGGTAACCACAGTTGGGTGTTATATTTTCTCTAGTCCAAAATAGTATAATATTTTTAAAATGACTGGGGTTGAAGCCTCAATTTCTTATTAAATCAATGACCTCTTTAGATTGGGTAGTGTAACAACCATAACATATCCCGAAGGCCCAAGGCCAAGTGTCTTGAATATAAGGATTGAAAGCCCATTTTTTGGCCCAATGGACCCCTTAGTGAATAGAACTGTTATAGTACATGCGCTGTTATAGTGGATTCTACAATATCGTCGCAGCTACAGTACCTTCAATAGTCCCTCCACAGCTACAGTGTTATCGCTATTATAGTCCTGCTACAGTGCCCTGCTGTATTACTGCTACAGTACCCTAGAAATTCACCCCCTTCTCGGATTTGATCCTGGGTCTTTTGGATGCCAAGCAGGAGCCATTACCAATAGGGTACAAGCTCGTTGGAACCAAACGACTATAATTGTTATCTCAATATAATGGAGAAACTATTTACTAGTCCCCACTATATATATTAATAACTGGCTATAGTTATTGGATAATGATCATTGAAAAAACATCTTCCATTGTTATAGATTTTATTTCATATAAATTATAAAAAAATGACTAGATAACTGGATAATTTTTATCTAAATAGGATTATGAGGTGAATAGATAAAAAAATATTTATTTATTTTAAAATTCCCCCACATAGATTCACCCCTCCCCTATCACCCTCTTAGTTATGAGTATATCACTAACTGGTAAAAACAATTTACATTAAAGAGGACCTCTCACATGATAAAATTGAAAATATGTACATTATAGATGTAGTGAGGACATATGGAATACCACTAATGATTGTATCTCATCAAGATAAGAGGCTTAACATAATGTTTTATAAGATTATTCATAATTATCAAAATAGAGAGTTAGAATTTATAATGACATATCATCTTGAAACTAATGTCCAATCTTAATGAACTATCTAGAAAAATAAGTATATACTAAAATATTTCTTTATGGACATAAAGGGATGTTGGAAACAACATCATCCACTAGTTGAGTTCTCATACAACAATAGTTTCTACAGAACCAACCAAATGTCCCAATATGAAGCCCTTTATAGTAATATGTTTAGAACACTTACTTCTTATGATGAAGTGGTAGAATGAATTTTACATGGACCTTATTTGTTATAATAATGGGTAAAATAATTCTACATCACATCAATGAATAATATAGTATAAATAATGTTATATAGATAACTATTGATGAGACTTGGATATTGATTATGGGGATAAATTATTAATATGTATATCGTTGTGAGTGAAATTAGAAATATTTGGAAATAATGGTTGTCTATGTTTTAGATATATTAGAACCATTTATATTCATGATCAAATCATATTTCTAGACTATCAATTATCACTACCACTAAACCATTAAAAAGTAAATTATTTGTTCCATATATCTTTATTGATGAAATACATAACTGATACCAAGAATGTAGTAAATTAATAGGTGCTATAATTGGAGAATGATACCTCTTATGGGGATCATCAGGTGAAGTTATTTGAATATTGAGCCAACATATTTCAGAAAAATACAAATCGCATTTCTAAAGTACTTTGGTGGAACTATTTGTATAAAGAGGCAACGTAGGTACCATAAGATATCATGAAACAAAAATACCCTAATTTTTTCACGGTATCAGATGAAATTGAATATTGAGTGTGAAATTTATTAAGGGGTGATAATTTAATGATCCAGAATATAGTTGGTTATTTTCAATTGATTAGATTTATTTTGATATTATTATATAAAGTGCAATAACTGAAAAACCCAAAAAAATATTCAATTTAAATATAATACAATTATTCACGATGATTAGTTTTGTTATTAAACTAATTGGAATTGATAAAAGAAACTATGTTATGAATTACTATATTATTAATATATTTATAATTTTAATTTGAATGAAAGTGAATTAATTTTTGGTTTTATCATTCCATTATTAATATATGATCACTATTTAGTATTTTTAAAAAATAAGGTATTATTCTTTGAATTTTGTGGAATTCAAATTTTTCTAATACTTTAACATTATAGAAATTTTTATAAATGAATGATAAGAATTAGAAAACTTTTTATATAAAAAATATTTATTATAATTTTAAATTTAATATTTTAAATTTCTTTGACAACATATAAAATTCATGCTTATCATTTTAGAAAGTATCTATTATATTTTCATGAGAAGTATTTTTATTAATTTCTCTTAACACAATTTTAATGTGGTATAATTAGGCTTCAAAAATATTTAAATTTTAATTTATTATTATTTTATTAATAATAAAATTTTAATGTTAGTAAATTCAATAACATTTATAATATTTTCCTAAACATAAAATTTAGGATAAAAAATATAAATTTTATAAAGATGGATTTTTACATGTTGCATGTGATAAGGTTAATGTCATTATTACTTGTATATAGAAATCTAATTTGATAAATTTTATTTAATATTTATTATCATTTAGATATAATTATATAAATGAAAAATATTATTTTTAAGAATTAAATATATATTACTTCTATTGAAACTTTTCTACCATGGTAAAAACAATAAATGACAAAAGTAAACAATCTAAGAGAAAATGACTTAAAAACATGTTTTAATAATACGTGAAAGAGTTTATTTGAGTCTTTATCATCATTATCCCTTCCCACACCCTATTAATATCCAAATTTTCATCATGTGATAAGTGAAAGATTTGATTTATATATATTAATAAATTATTTGTTGTAAAAAAATCATATTTCTCTAATTATAAAAGGAACAACCACCCCCAACATCTCTACACTTATAATTCCCATTTTTCTTCACCAACACTCTTATAATTTCTCTGTTAAACCCTCTACACATGCCCTATAATAATTTTTCCTTCCAACAGATGAACCAAATGAGCCTTAAGGTGGTGGTAAATGGGGAATATCCAAAGCGAGAGGTAATATTTTCCACTAATCCTTTTTAAATATTTGATACATCTACCACCACTAACCTATTATATAAATATATACGAGTATGAAACAAGTATTTTTAATATTATGATATATTTTTTTGAAACAAAAATATTTATTTTATACCGTCCTCTATTACCATTAATAAAATGAAGATGTTGTCATGTGTACATAGGGACTAATGCTTCCCCCTGATGATTTTTTAATTTGATTTCCATGCCAACTAAAATGGTTGGAATAAAACACGTATCTAAGGTATGAAAATATGATTCGATAAACCAAAATGATTATAGAATGATAATATAATAAATTCCATAAGTTATATTAATAATAAACTGTTATATTAAATTTAAAAACAAAAAAAGAAATATCAATGTACCATAAATAATTTGAGACTAATCAGGAGAGAAACTACATTCCTATAAAATGTATAAGTTAATGTAATAATAAAGGAAATAATAATATAAAAATATGGACACCATGAAACTATTATAAAATACATTGAAAATGGTTAAAATACCAAAAAGATATTTGAATAATTGACAAACGTACTTCAAGTAACTATCATAAGTGGAAATGATGTCATAAATTAGTGACATAAGATTATAAATAGACCTAATATAAATATTTATATATTAATAATAATATTTTTTTAATAAACTTTGTTTTATTAATCTATATGTTAAGTGAAAGTACAAATTTCTTTCACACATGTGGTAAGGGGTCTTTAGTACCTCATTCATGCATTGTTTGTTAGACATTCCCCTTCATTATACCTATTTTGTGAAATATTATTCTATTTTACCGGTTCTATTTTATTATAAATGTCTATTACATGTATAATTAAATATATATCCTATTACTTATCGGGTTTAATGTATTTTTAAGTTCCCCTTGAACTTCACACATTTAAATGAACCTATTTGAATCACCCACATTGGGATTTTTAAATCATTATTATATTAGAAAGAGACTAAATATTTTAATGAATACACTCTGTATTCAATTATTATTTAATGAATAAAATAAGACTACCATTATCTAAATATTTATCTTACTTATTTCAAAAATCTTCACCCATGTGGTATGTTTTTGTTCTTTATTCTCTTATATCCATTTCATGAACTCTCTCTATTAGAAATAAATGATTAAGAAATGTGTTTTATTTTAAAAAATAAACATCCATATTATTAAATTTCTCTATATCATGGGAAAAAAATTATTTTATCGTTGGTTATTCCTTGAATTATAATAATGAAACCAACACCATTTTTAATGGTTTGATAATGATATATATATATATATATATGATTTATTTTCATTAAGTTCAATGCATATGTATGAATTTCATTTATATGATGGGTTCAATCAGAATTATATTTTAATAAAATGCATTGCACAAATATTTATATATCAAGAGTTGTTATATAATAGATTAAGGATTGAACCTAATCTACCATAATATGTTGTCTATAATATTACTGTTATTATGGGTTTTACCCTTGAATTAGGTTTATGATATTGTGTATTTGTTATTTGCGCATGTTTTTTATGTCATGATTGATCGTACCATGATTCACTGTTTTATTCCACCCTTACACTACTGTTTTAAACTATTTTTGTAATGAATATTCCAAATATAATAATAAATTGAACATTATGTTTGAATTAATTAATTAATTTTAATAAATATTAGAATGGGAAATGTTACTTCTTTTTATTATTTCAATATAGGTGGAGATGATTTGGAGGGCCCTTGATGAAGTGGAAGAAAAATGGGCCAAACTTTTATTGATCCATGGACATATATCCACTATTATGAATATTACGTGAAATCTGTGCATTAAAATGGGCTGATATTTTGTGGGCGGATCCAAAATTTATTATTCTACATTTAAAATCAGGGAACCCATTCCTTATTAGGATTTTAAGGGGCCCATCGGAACTGATCTATCCAAGCCACTGAATATGAACAAAGTCAAAAGTGGCGTTCTTTATTTTATCAATATCTTGATCTTTGTTTGTCCAAATGGTGACACACTATTGGTGGGGATAGCTTAGACGTGGGGATAGAACATTCCAGTTTTGAAAAAAGGGAGATTAGACTATCTAAGAGCCGAAAACCTTTCTCCAAGTGTTTTATCAAAATCTGGGTGCCCAAAACCACTTCTCATTTTGGCTATAAAAATACTCCTTGGGCACCCCATTTGCAAGTTCAGCCAAGAGGCAGGGTGCTACCATTTTGGAGTCCCCAAGTAGTCTTCTAAACATCCCAATATGTTTTTCATGGTATGGGATGTTCTACTTCAACATCTTCTTCTTATTCCTCTCTCATGGGTTTTTAAACCCCTTGTGATCACTCGGGGACGAATGAGATGTAAATCCCAAGCTTCATGTTTGTAATATTTGAATGATATTTTGAATTCCAGGTTGTTTTGTTGTTCTTCATCATCCTATATTATTATTTAATTGAGTTATGTACTGGTATGTCATGATCAACTCATATGGTCATGTTTGGGGGTACCCATTCATGCGATGTTTCACACACCGTTCACCACTTTCTTTTCCACCATTCAATTGCGGTTTTTGTGTGGTTCATATTGGTCAATTGAACTCACACAAGAACTATCAATTCCATGTAAATTTATATCATGGTATTACAAATAATTAACATACAAACCTGGACAGTGAATCAAGTTCTTCGTGTGTTGCCTTGGTGAGTCTCGGTTATGAAGTCAAACACAATTCACCCAATCATCAGCGTTGTCTGGTGAATCATTGTGTGTTATCGACAAAACCATAAGTGGTATCCTAGTATAAAATCAAAAAAATTCTGGTTCTAGGTGTTACAAACCAGGGATTAAAAGATCATAACCCCATATCATGAACCGATGAAGGATAAACATCATGAGAGTACCTGAGGTTGATCACACTTAATTAATTCTGTTAATCTCTACATTGTTTTATCACTTTCATTTTCTATTTTCATCATTAATCACCAAACCCCCAAGTTTAAAAAAAATTAACCTTATAATTTCATAATCAAAACCCTTTTTTTAAATTAATGATATAAGGCTCCTTCGATAGACGACCTAAGGTTTCTGCTATACTGCAGAAATTCTAGTCAAAATTAAACAACTAATTTGACATGCTCAACAACGCGATCAAATTTTGGTGCCATTTCTGGGGATTAAAGATCTTTTCTTTCATTTTATTTATATATTTTTCTTCTTAATCAGTAATCTATTCAATACCCCCCCCCCATTTTATAGTTTTTGTTTTAGTTTGTTTTTATTTTTGTGTGTTCTTTCACTCTCTCTCTTCTTATTTTTTTCAATCACTCTAACTATGTAGAAGAACATTATATTTTATATAATCCTTTCATTTCTTATGTTTTTTTAATTTTATTCACCTTCCATAAAACACAAAAAAATTAAAAAAAACAATCAATCATATTGGGCATTGTTTTTCATGAAAAGATCTGGAAAAGAAACACTACTCCAATTTGACCCTAAAATTGAAAAGTCACTCCACTCACAAATTAGGTCATCTAGAGTAGGACAATAAATTAACACTGGGGAACCCCATTTGGAACCTCACATGGTCTTAAACCAATCCAAAATTGAAACCAGTCAAACCCAAATCTTTAAAAGAACTAACCACCCCTGATGTGGAGTACCAACCTGCGTACATCCAATATCCCAAGGAAGTATCCTACTTTTATCTTAGATCAGGTCTCATCCACCTTCGTCCTAAATTCCATGGTATTCTCTGATGAGGACCCTCATAATCATCTTATGGAATTTCACATAGTGTGATCCACCATGAAACTCCAAAATGTGTCTGAGGACTTAATTATGTTTTGGGCCTTCACTTTCTCCCATGATGGTGTATACAAAGATTGGATATAGTATTTGCCTTCCACAATTGGGGGCTGGAATGACCTAAAAAGACTCTTTCTAGAGAAGTTTTTCCCTGCCTCCCGAACTGCATCAATTAGGAAATAAATCTGTAGAATTAGGCAATCACATGGAGAGACCCTTCATGAATACTAAGAGAGATTCAAAGGACTTTTCTCAAGATGACCCCACCACCATATTAGTGAACAACTAATAATCCAATACTTCTATGAGGGACTTATTCCCATGGATCGTAGAATGATTGATGTTGCAGCTTGTCGTGCCCCAGTTTATAAAACTCCTTCCACCGGTCGTGACTTAATAGCCAACATGGCACAATATGGACAAAAATTTGGTACATGAGAAATTGAACCATCCCGAGGAGTTCATGAGGTAATTCATTCAGCCATAGAAGAAAAGGTAGATACTAAACATGAGGAGATTCATACCCTTCTAAGGAAATTAGATCAAGTACAAGGTAACTCTCACTCTACTTCTATTGAATTGCATTGTGGTATTTGTTCTGATAACACTCATTTTTCTAACCAGTTCCCACAACTTCAAGATTCGTCTAAGTCTTGTGTAGGTGTGTTCCCAAGGCGTCCATTCCAACAAGCACTACTATTCATGAAAGATCCATTCAGGACAAATCCAAACCCCGGGTGGCAAGCACACCTACAATACCGACAAGGAGGAAACTCAAGCTACCCCAAGCAGAACTGGTATTAACAAGGCCAAGGTTTGAAACCTTCTTATCCTTAAACATCACAAAACAATCATCCTCCTCTCACTTCAGAACCAAGCATTGAGGATATGATGAAGCAAGTGGAAACCCAAAACCTCCAGTTCCAACAAACCACACAATCATCTATTCAATACCTATGGACCCAAGTGGGGTAATTGGAAAACACCATCGGTGAGATTACAATTCAAGGTTCTGGAAAACTACCATCCCAACCCATTGCCAATATGAAGTATAAAGGTAATGTATGTGCCGTTACACTTCGTATTGGTAATGATGTTTCCCCTTCTACTGATTCTGCATAGCAGGTATGCCCCCTCATGAAAACTCTCTTTCCCAACCCTCAAAACATTCATGTAAAGAAAAACAAGAAAAAAATGTTAATCGAATTTTCATTGATGATTCAAATAAACGATCCACTCCTCTTCCTTTCCTTCAAATACCCTCTAAATCTAATAAGAATTTTGATAATGATATTGATAATGAAATAATGGATACATTTAAAAAGGTTCAAGTTAACATTAATTTATTAGATGTAGTTAAAAAAATCCCTCTATATTTCAAATTTATTAAAGAGATTTTCACCCATAGAAGAATTCTGAAGGGGAATGAGAGAGTCATCCTGGGAAGGAATGTCTTTGCCTTGATTCAACCATTAATTCCAACCAAATGCAACGATCTAGGCACATTCACGATACCTTGTACCATATGGGGGACCTTCTTTTCTGATTCTATGCTAGAATTAGGTTCTTCTATTAATGTAATGCCTCACTCCATGTATACTTCTTTTCAGGTTGAAGAGCTTCAACCAATAGGCATTGTCATGAAACTTGCCAACCGAAGCACAACACACCCATCAATAGTGGTCGAGGATGTCCTCATAAATGTTAAGAATCTCGTATTCCATGAAGACTTTTACATTTATGAGATGGAAGATACTCGAACCCAGGGACATGCTCCTCTCATACTTGGGAGGCCATTCCTCAAAATAGCAAAGACAATCATCAAAATTCACAATGGTATGTTGTCCATGGAGTTTGGTGGAGAAAAGGTAAGTTTTAACATCCCTGAGGCTATGAAACACCTCGTTGAAGAGCACTCCACTCTTCATATCTATTCGATGGAAGTGCTCTCTAACAACAAACACACACCAAATTCTATCCTCGACCCATCTTTTGATTTATTTTCATCTTATTCACCCATGGATGATTTGAGTTTTGGTTCTTATTTTGAATGTTGTATGGGTTCAGAAAGACGTAAATTTTGTGCTTTAATTGATGAGTGTGTTTATTATGAGGTACCCATGACTATCAATGATTCTCCAAATCCCATTTCAATATATTCTCATTCCTTTGAGAATAAACATGAGCAGATAGATTGTTTCATGGAACTCACTCCCCCTAAATCAACTCCCTCAATCCAAAACCCCCCGGTGTTAGAATTAAAACCACTTCTATCAAATTTAATGTAACGCCCCGACCCTAGTTACCCAGAGTCGGTGCATTATTACATAACATTGGCATGATCACAAGAAATATCAAATCTCGAAAGACCGATTGGTTTAGTAGCCTTGGAAACACTAGATATATTCATAAGTTTTACATTACATCATAAAATGAAAAACTACTAAAACAACATAATGTATACATAATCCACACTCATATACCCACATAATATCCCTACAGGTCATTCATAACATACTTGTTCACTTCCTGGGAAAAATAAAACATAGAAAAGGGGTGAGCTCAAATGCCCAGTAAGGATAACAATATAGCGGAAACTTTCATAAATAAGAATAAACATTTAAGGCAATGTATAACTAAAACAAAAGCCTTTCAAACATGAACTTTCAACATGGTATGGCATAAATAAAATGAAATAATTCCATTTACTTATTCACATGGATATTCTACTAATCGAATAATCACATGCAAAAATCAATAACCACTTTCATAATGTTGGAATGCATAATGCCAGACTATCATAACCACATAGCCAAGGCCTCGTGCCAAGACTACAAATAATATTTTGCCAAGGCCTTGTGCCAAGACACTAGTTTGTCTCATGAGACCTACCGATGCATCGAGGAGCTATAGCGGGCTCCACCCGTCACATATTAAGTCCAATACATTCCCATATGAAAAGGTTTAAACATAACATAAACATTCGTATTAAAACTAGCATACGAAATGTCAATACTTTCACCATAAACTATGAATGGTATAAAAATAGCACATCCACAGTCAAACATATCACAAAACCTTCAATACAATATAGAAGTTTTGTATCATAATAAATCAACTTCAAATAATCTTAAAATCCATCAAAGGATGTTGACATAGATGAAATCAAAATTCTTTTAAAAGAAATATCTCCTTTTATTTTGAAATCATTTAAGATCCATATAAAATAAAACATTTTCTTTGAAAATATTCTTATAATCTTGTAAGGGAAACTTTGAAGATTTTATAACGGCGGAAAATAACCGCACCCGCCGTATAAGTTAAAAAAACATTCTTACCTTAATTCTGTCGAAAAGGTTAAAAAGGACCTTGTTTTGAAAACGACCGAAAGATTCCTTTATAAACCACTTATAAAAGTCAAAAAGGGTATAAATGACTTTAACTCATATTCTAGTAAATAGTAAAAATGTTTTGAAATACATTTTTAAGAAACATGGATGTGGATGATAAAGAGATCCCAGTGGATTATTACGTATAATCAACCTTGGATAATGAAGAGGTTGTAAAGTAAACCCTTACCTTGTACTTTTCCTTGGTTGGGGTAGGTTAACCTCCTGTATAATGGTGAAATAATTGTTATTAAATTATACAAGAATCATATATATTAATATCATATCATATATGATCTTTTAACATTGATTTGTTAATAATATCTTAGAATTATCGTCGTTTTGGGTGTTAACTTACTCATTTTATTTTATATGTTTTGTTACATAATCCATGTTTGTTGTATCTTATTCATATCCAGAATGATAGCAAGTCCTTAAACATCATTTTTTAAATCATCAAATGATAATTATATTTGAATGGATACGATGGAGAATGAATCTCATCGCGTTCGTGGAGACGGTAGTCCGTACGTACGCACGAGCGACAATATCATTATTTTGATATTAAAATAATATATAAATGGATGGTATATCATATATACAGAATCATTAACATGTTATATTTATTATTTACATGACTTACACATCATTATTATACCCATCCAAATAATCATATATTGAATAACAATTACACCACGACGTGGAGACGGTAAGCCGTACGTACGCACGTATGGTGACATGTTATTCAAAGGGTGGATAGAATACTGAATATGGTTGTACCATATTTATAATAAAATCACAGTATATATATGATACTGGATTTATTATTTTAGAATGTTAAAAACAAAGGAAGAAGAAGTGGAAGAAGAAATGAACTTAGAAAAGGGTGGTGAAATCATTACCTCTTCTTCGGGTTCTTCCCTTTGATTTGATCAAAAGGGCTCCTTAGGTTGTCTTTCTGATCAAACTAAGGCCTCTAGTTTGTATTGAGGGATGTTGGGAGAGTATTTGGACAGATTTTGGCCGAACCAAAAGTCTTTGAAGGTGTGAAGAAATGAGAAGGAGGAGTGCCCTTTTATAAGAGGGGTGAGGGGCACCTTTGGAAAATCTAGCAATATTAATTTATAATAAATTCATATTCGGTTTATAATGGCTCCAAATTTGACTATTCAAAGGCTAAGGTGGGGATGGGTGGAAAACAACTCAACCAATAGAATTTAGAAAGGTTTGGGTACTTATATTAACCTTATCTTTAAGTATTAACTCTAAGTTAATTAGTTTCACTTTTACAATGTCTCTTTGTATTTTTATATAATATGGTTAATAAACATACTATATACATCCAAGAGACCCCCAAGTGGTCCACTAATGATGAACCTATCATGATATAAGTCTCTGGTCCGAACCTTATATTTTTAGGAATTTAATATCAATTAATAATATAATATTTGTTTTAAGAACTCTTTTATGTCAATTTTGACACTATTCAATAGTTGATTTTTTTGAAACTCATAACAGATTGATTACTTCGAAAAAAGACAATTAAATCAATCCTAATATATCCTATTATCCTAGAAAATTAGTTTAATTCATTAAAAGTTTCATATTATATTTATTTGGGTATTTATAATATCAATTATTTTAATATTTTACTATTATAGTAATTACTGCATCATCATTGTGTCATAAATAAAATAAATTATTTAATGTCAAAAAATTATAAATAAAATATCATTATGTAGGAAACCGTTTTATCTTTCTAATGAATATTTATAATCTAAAATCCATCATATATAACCCTATGTAACAATTGTTTTTCTAAAAGATATATGCTTGTGTCATTTTTGTATTCATTTTAACTTAATTAAAATAAAGTGTCATTATCACTTACAAGTGGATCCATGGGGTCCCCAAAATCAACCCAAAGATGCCCATGGTCGACCATGTATCAACCAATAGGGTTAAGACACGTTTTAGGGTAATTTAGTGTTATTATAATATTATTTTTTAACCCTTATTTACCGGATTTACCCTTAACCATGGTAAATAAAATATTTACCGCAGTAATTATTCAAAATGTCTAAAAATAAAAGTTACCTATTTACACAATTTGAACATCCTGATTCCAAATATGGAATCCATTTTCCTAAATTCCAAACACAGAAGTGGCAGAAATTAATTTAAAATTAATTCCCGCTGTCAAAACAAAAAGCGTGTTTTTAAGAGATAATAACTATCAAAAGATTGACACTTGTTTATGTTCGGTTTAATTGTGAAATTATGTCCAATGACCAAAATTATATTAAATGGTAAAAATATATTCAAAATATTCTTTAAAACTACTAAAATTAAAAATTTATCACTATTAATTATTTTGATTAAAAAAGTTGTTTTTAATTAAAATTTAGTAATTTTCACTATTCATCAAAATATGAAAGTTATCCGAAAAGTACCAAAATTTCACCTTAGGCTAAATTAGATATTACGAATCCAAAAATTAAGTCCATTTTGAAATATAAAATATATATGATTTCAAAAAGTAGGTATTACTATTCACAACGGCTAGTTTAATTAGTTGTGGTGTGTGTTAGAACTCGAGGTTGCGTACAACACACGCTATCGCATTATTCGAAGAGAAGCGTACCGTAGAAGCTTGGGGTGTTACGTTCTCCCCTCCTTTAAATAATTTCGTCCTCAAAATTTCTAGAATACTTATCACATGAAAAGACTCGGGTGGTTCTTTATCATAATTTCCTCGGGTTCCCACGTTGCTTCTTCCATCTTATGGTTTTTCCACAAAACTTTTACCAGACGCGTCGTCCGGTTTCTCAGTACTTGTTCTCTCGTATCAAGAATCATGACGGGCTCTTCTCAATAAAACAGATCAGGTTCCAGTTATAATTCCTCATACGTGAGTACATGCGTTGGATCAGGCATGTATTTCCTCAACAGAGATACGTGGAACACATCGTGAACTTTGGAGAGACTTGGCGGCATTGCCAATCGGTAAGCTACAACCCCAATTCGTTCTAGAATTTCGAAAGGTCCGATGTACCTAGGACTCAATTTACCTTTCTTAACAAAACGTATAACTCCCTTCCACGGAGATACCTTCAGGAAAACATGATCACCGACTTGAAATTCCAAATCCTTCCTTCGATTATCGGCATAGCTCTTCTGCCTACTTTGAGCTGCTTTGATGTGATTTTGGGTTACTTTCACCTTTTCCACCATTTCTTCCACCAGTTCTGGGCCTACAAGTTTTCTTTCACCAACGTCATCCCAACAAGTTGGTGTACGACATCTCTTTCCGTATAACGCTTCATATGGTGCCATCTAAATACTCGAATGGAAGCTATTGTTATAGGAAAATTCTACCAGAGGTAAATATTGATCCCACATACCCTGAAAGTCAAGTGAGCAAGATCTCAACATGTCTTCTAATGTTTGAATAGTCCGTTCTGATTGTCCGTCTGTCTGAGGGTGGTAAGCAGTGCTCAAATGAATTTCAGTATCCAGGGATTTCTGAAGAATTTTCCAAAATATTGAAGTAAAACGGGGATCTCGATCAGAAACAATTGATAAGGGTACTCCATGAAGTATAACAACTTCATTAATATATAGTCTTTCTAGAAGTTCCAGGGGTAGATCTTATCTTATAGCAAGAAAATGTGCTGACTTGGTAAGACGATCAACAATCACCCATATTGCATCATTCCTTCTAGGAGTCTTTGGTAGCCCCATGACAAAGTCCATCGTAATATTGTTCCATTTCCACTCCGGTATGGGAAGAGGTTGCATGACTCCTCCAGGCTGTTGCCTTCCAGATTTCACTTGTTGACAAACCATACATCTTGACACAAAATCAGCAATCTCCCTCTTCATGTTGTCCCACAAAAAATGTTCCTTCAAATCTCTATACATTTTGGTGCTCCCAGGGTGTATAGAGAAATTGGAACTATGAGCATCATCCAGCAATTCCCTTTTTAGATCAGGTATATCGGGAACACAAAGTCTCTTCCCAAATTTCAAAATTCCATCTTCATACACAAAGTCTCTCAATCTCCAACCATTCACATCTTTGATCTTCTTTTGAAATTCTTCATCATCGGTCTGAGTACTCTTAATCCTTTCTATTAAAGATGGGTTGGCAACCATTTGAAAAAGAAATGATGTTTCGCCTTCCCTGGTTATTCCCATGTCCATCTTCACTAGATCCATGAAAATTGGATCCCTTTCAATTCTCATATTGTTCAAAACTCCATGGTCTTTTCTACTCAAAGCATCTTCCACCTTGTTTGCTTTCCCCAGGTGGTAGTGTATCATGCAATCATGATCCTTGAGTAATTCAAGTCATCTCCTTTGCCTCATATTGAGTTCTTTTTGTGAGAAAATATACTTCAAACTCTTGTGATCAGTATAAATCTCACATTTTTCACCATAGAGGTAGTGCCTCCATATCTTCAAAGCAAAGATCATAGCTGCTAACTCGAGATCATGAGTAGGATAGTTTTGTTCATGAATTTTCAACTGTCGTGATGCATAGGCAATAACTCTATCATTCTGCATAAGGACACAACCAAGTCCTTTCTTCGATGCATCACTATAAATAACGAACCCATCATTACCCGATGGTAGAGTCAATATAGGATCATTGACTAATATTTTCATCAGTTATTTGAAACATTCTTCACACTCTTTTTTCCAAACAAATTTAACCCCTTTACGTGTGAGCTTCGTTAATGGGTTAGCCAATCGGGAAACATTCTGGACGAAACGTCGATAATAACCTGCCAAACCAATAAAACTGTGTACCTCAGTTATACTCGTAGGTGCTGGCCATTCTTGGATTTCCTTGGTCATAGAAGGATCAACAGAGATTCCATCTTTAGAGACAATATGGCCAAGAAAAGAAATCTCCTGAAGCCAGAATTCACACTTGCTAAACTTCCCATATAATTCATGCCTCCTTAGAGTCTTCAAGATAATGCGCAAGTGATTTTCATGATCTTCGTAGGTTTTGGAGTATACCAATATATCATCAATAAATACCACCACAAATTCATCTAGATACTCCTTGGAAACTCTATTCATCAAATCCATGAATACAGAGGGTGCATTAGTCAATCCAAACGGCATTACGGTAAACTCGTAATGCCCGTACCTGGTTCGAAATGCTGTCTTCGAAATGTCTTCCTTCTTCACACACAACTGATGGTATCCAGATCGAAGTTCAATCTTTGAAAAGTATTGAGCTCCATGCAGTTGGTCAAATAAATCATCAATACGAGGTAGGGGATACTTGTTCTTTATCGTTACAGAATTGATCTCCCTGTAGTCGATACATAACCTCATAGATCCATCTTTCTTTTTAACAAAAAGAACAGGGGCTCCCCTTGGAGAAACACTAGGGCGAATAAATCCCTTATTACTCAATTCCTCTAGTTGTTTCTTTAGTTCGACTAACTCTACAGTGGCCATTCTATAAGGGGTCTTCGATATAGGCCTTGATCCAGGAATCAAATCAATGGAAAACTCAACTTCTCGTTCTGGAGGATGTCCAGGTAAATCTTCCGGAAATACATCTACAAATTCTTTCACAACAGGTACATCCTCTATTTGAACATTCCATTCCCCACCGACAGTTACTTCATTCTCTTCCTCCCCAATAATTGAATTAAGTTGAGCTACTGGGGGTGGATCTAAATAAGAATTAGGTGGTGATGATTCTGCTCTAAAGATAAGGTGTTCCTTATCATTATCATCAAGAATCGTAACTTCTTTCTTTTTACAATAAATCTTCGCATCATAGTCCGAAAGCCAGTCTATACCGAGGATTATATCAAACTCAATCATAGGTATGACGATGAGATCAGCAGATAAAGAAAATTTATGTGCTCTAATGGGGACCGATTCACAAAACTTTGTTGCAATGATACTTCCCTTAGGAGTTTTAACTGACAACTCCCTTATTAAATCAAATTGGAAATATCTAATTTTCTTAGAAAACTGGGAAGATATGAAACAATGCGAAGATCCAGAGTCAAATAATGCATTTTCTAAACTTGAGGAAACCATTAAATTACCTGCCACCACGTCTTTTGGAGCTTCTACCTCTGCAGTAGTGATTGCATAAGCATGGCCTTGATCCCTTGGCCTTTTCTGAGGTAAGTTCTTCTGACGCTTAGGACATGCATTTGCATAATGCCCCATCTCCCTGCAATTGTAGCACTGAACATTGGTAGCTTCCTTCTTCCCCTTGCAATCATAAGCTTGGTGGCCTTTTTCACCACACTTGTAACAGACTC
The DNA here is from genome assembly GCA_963277665.1 of Viscum album. Classification (NCBI taxonomy): domain Eukaryota; kingdom Viridiplantae; phylum Streptophyta; class Magnoliopsida; order Santalales; family Viscaceae; genus Viscum; species Viscum album. The sequence goes on from OY728158.1 coordinate 443,093,682, forward strand.
CCATTCCCTTCAAGCAAGCACCGGGGTGTTTCTTCCCGTATTTACCACAAGATGGATATTCAACCTTTCCCTTATTCCCCTTATTTCCATTCCCAGATTGATCAGCAGGTCTCTTCTTCTCTTTCTTTGCTTTAAAGTCATAAGACTTAGAGAATTCCTTTTCGGTCTTGATAGCACATGAGACAATGTCTTCGTACGATGAAAAGGATTGTGAGACTAATGCTCAATGGAGAAATGGTTTTAACCTTAAAAGAAACGATCAATCTTACTTCTTGGGTTGCGAATATAATCTCCAGCATACCTCGCTAACCTTGTAAAGTTAGCCTCAAACTTTGTGACATTCTCATCCTCCTTTTGTCTCAGACTCAGAAATTGCCTTTCATATCTGCTCGATGGTCGCAAGGAAAGTATTTTTCTAAAAACAGATCTTTTAACTCCCTCCACTCCATATTTGATACTTCATCATCTTCCTTCATGTTTTGAATCAATGACCACCATTGATCAGCATCTCCAGTGAGGCGATAAACTGCCATGATAACTTTTTCCCTTTCACTGCTCCCCAAAGCCTGAAATATTTTCTCTAGGGAAAATATCCATTGCTCAGCTACTAAGGGATTTGTATTCCCATTGATCATTGGTGGTTTTTGCCTCATGAATCGATCTAACATTGATCCTCCACGCTGCGGATCAGGGTGCTCCATACGGGTAAGGTTATTATTGATAACCTGAGTAAGTTGTCCTAGTATGGTGATTAGCTGATCGGCACCAGTTGCATCACCAGCCCCACTATAATTATCTTGAGCAGGAGGGCAATCCCTACATGGAGTGCGTGCATTGATACGGTTTCCATTTCTTCCACTAGGCGCCATTTCTAAACAATGGCATAAACTAGATCAGCTTATGAATTAAAATACATAATCCCATACTTATAAAACACTTAACATAAATTGAACTATTTATGGATATAATCCATAATCATAAGAATGTTTTCTTTGAGGAAGTATATAATCATAATCCCTTCAAAATGATTTGTAAAGAAAATGAGAGTTATCCTAAGCATATCCCCCGGGAGTGTAGTAACCAAGAGTGCAGCAAGGCCCGTTGTCGTGCACCAGTTCCCATTCGAGTCTAGCTCAAAGCGGTGTTTTCGGGTTTTACCCCTAGGTACATCTGTGCCAGAGCCGCCTCTACCTGCTCGTATCCAGACAGGGATGTATTGCTCAGAAAACTCACAAAATCTCTACAATACCAAAATTCTAGGAAGTTCTTCTATACTAATCCTCAAAGTTCATCTTAGGTCTATGTTCTCTAATCAGAGTTTATCTAAATCTAGCTTCCAAGGTTTGTACTAAACTTCCTCTGATTCCAACTGTAACGCCCCGACCCTAGTTACTCAGAGTCGGTGCATTATTACATAACATTGGCATGATCACAAGAAAGATCAAATCTCAAAAGACCAATTGGTTTAGTAGCCTTGGAAACACAAGATATATTCATAAGTTTTACATTACATCATAAAATGAAAAACTACTACTACAACATAATGTATCCCTAATCCACACTCATATCCCCACATAATATCCCTGCAGGTCATTCATAACTTACTTCTTCACTTCCTGGGAAAAATAAAACATAGAAAAGGGGTGAGCTCAAATGCCCAGTAAGGATAACAATATAGCGGAAACTTTCATAAATAAGAATAAACATTTAAGGCAATGTATAACTAAAACAAAAGCCTTTCAAACATGAACTTTCAACATGGTATGGCATAAATAAAATAAAATAATTCCATTTACTTATTCACATGGATATTCTACTAATCGAATAATCACATGCAAAAATCAATAACCACTTTCATAATGTTGGAATGCATAATTCCAGACTATCATAACCACATAGCCAAGGCCTCGTGCCAAGACTACAATTAAGATTTTGCCAAGGCCTTGTTCCAAGACACTAGTTTGTCTCATTAGACCTACCGATGCATCGAGGAGCTATAGCGGGCTCCACCCGTCACATATTAAGTCCAATGCATTCCCATATGAAAAGGTTTAAACATAACATAAACATTCGTATTAAAACTAGCATACGAAATGTCAATACTTTCACCATAAACTATGAATGGTATAAAAATAGCACATCCACAGTAAAACATATCACAAAACCTTCAATACAATATAGAAGTTTTGTATCATAATAAATCAACTTCAAATAATCTTAAAATCCATCAAAGGATGTTGACATAGATGAAATCAAAATTCTTTTGAAAGAAATATCTCCTTTTATTTTGAAATCATTTAAGATCCATATAAAATAAAACATTTTCTTTGAAAATATTCTTATAAGCTTGTAAGGGAAACTTTGAAGATTTTATAATGGCGGAAAATAGCCGCACCCGTCGTATAAGTTAAAAAAACATTCTTACCTTAATTCTGTCGAAAAGGTTAAAAAGGACCTTGTTTTGAAAATGACCAAAATATTCCTTTATAAACCACTTATAAAAGCTAAAAAGGGTATAAATGACTTTAACTCATATTCTAGTAAATAGTAAAAATGTTTTGAAATACATTTTTAAGAAACATGGATGTGGATGATAAAGAGATCCCAGTGGATTATTACGTATAAACAACCTTGGATAATGAAGAGGTTTTAAAGTAAACCCTTACCTTGTACTTTTCCTTGGTTGGGGTAGGTTAACCTCCTGTATAATGGTGAAATAATTGTTATTAAATTATACAAGAATCATATATATTAATATGATATCATATATGATCTTTTAACATTGATTTGTTAATAATATCTTAGAATTATCGTCGTTTCGGGTGTTAACTTACTCATTTTATTTTATATGTTTTGTTACATAAGCCATGTTTGTTGTATCTTATTCATATCTAGAATGATATCAAGTCCTTAAAAATCATTGTTTAAATCATAAAATGATAATTATAATTGAATGGATATGATGGAGAATGAATCTCATCGCGTTCGTGGAGACGGTAGTCCGTACGTACGCACAAGCGACAATATCATTCTTTTGATATTAAAATAATATATAAATGGATGGTATATCATATATACAGAATCATTAACATGTTATATTTATTATTTACATGAGTTACACATCATTATTATATCCATCCAAATAATCATATATTGAATAACAATTACACCACGACGTGGAGACGGTAAGCCGTACGTACGCACGTATGGTGACATGTTATTCAAAGGGTGGATAGAATACTGAATATGGTTGTACCATATTTATAATAACATCACAGTATATATATGATACTGTATTTATTATTTTAGAATGGTAACAACAAAGGAAGAAGAAGTGGAAGAAGAAACGAACTTAGAAAAGGGTGGTGAAATCATTACCTCTTCTTCGGGTTCTTCCTTTTGATTTGATCAAAAGGGCTCCTTAGGTTGTCTTTCTGATCGAAATAAGGCCTCTAGGTTGTAGTGAGGGATGTTGGGAGAGTATTTGGACAGAGTTTGGCCGAACCAAAAGGCTTTGAAGGTGTGAAGAAATGAGAAGGAGGAGTTCCCTTTTATAAGAGGGGTGAGGGGCACCTTTGGAAAAGCTAGAAATATTAACTTATAATAGATTCATATTCGGTTTCTAATGGCTCCAAAGTTGACTATTAAAGGGTTATGGTGGGGATGGGTCGAAAACAACTCAACCAATAGAATTTAGACAGGTTTGGGTACTTATATTAACCTTATCTTTAAGTTTTAACTCTAAGTTAATTAGTTTCACTTTTACAATGTCTCTTTGTATTTTTATATAATATGGTTAATACACTTACTATATACATCCAAGAGCCCCCCAAGTGGTCCATTAATGATGAACCTATCATGATATAAGTCTCTTGTCCGAACCTTAGATTTTTAAGAATTTAATCTCAATTAATAATATAATATTTGTTTTAAGAACTCTTTTATGTCAATTTTGACACTATTCAATAGTTGATTTTTGTGAAACTCATAACAAATTTATTACTTAGAAAAACGTCAATTAAATCAATCCTAATATATCATATTATCCTATAAAGTTAGTTTAATTCATTAAAAGTTTCATATTATATTTATTTGGGTATTTATAATATCAATTATTTTAATTGTTTACTATTATAGTAATTACTGCATCATCATTGTGTCATAAATAAAATAAATTATTTAATGTCTAAAAATTATAAATAAAATATCATTATGTATGATATCTTTTTATCTTTCTAATGAATATTTATAATCTAAAATCCAACATATATAATCCTATGTAACAATTTTTTTTCTAAAAGATATATGCTTGTGTCATTTTTCTATTCATTTTAACTTAATTAAAATAAAGTGTCATTATCACTTACAAGTGGATCCATGGGGTCCCAAAATCGACCCAAATATACCCATGGTCGACCATGTATCAACCAATAGGGTTAAGACACGTTTTAGGGTAATTTAGTATTATTATAATATTATTTTGTAACCCTTATTTACCGGATTTACCCTTAACCATGGTAAATAAAATATTTACCGCAGTAATTATTCAAAATGTCTAAAAATAAAAGTTACCTATTTACAGAATCTGAACATCCTGATTCCAAATATGGAATCCATTTTCCTAAATTCAAAACACAAAAGTGGCAGAAATTAATTTAAAATTAATTCCCGCTGTCAAAACAAAAAAACGTGTTTTTAAGAGATAATAACTATCAAAAGATTGACACTTGTTTATGTTCGGTTTAATTGTGAAATTATGTCCAATGACCAAAATTATATTAAATGGTAAAAATATATTCTAAATATACTTTAAAACTAGTAAAATTCATAATTTATCACTATTAATTATTTTGATTAAAAAAGTTGTTTTTAATTAAAATTTAGTAATTTTCACTATTCATCAAAATATGAAAGTTATCCGAAAAGTACCAAAATTTCACCTTAGACTAAATTAGATATTACGAATCCAAAAATGAAGTCCATTTTGAAATATAAAATATATATGATTTCAAAAAGTAGGTATTACTATTCACAATGGCTAGTTTAATTAGTTGTGGTGTGTGTTAGAACTCGAGGTTGCGTACAACACACGCTATCGCATTATTCGAAGAGAAGCGTACCGTAGAAGCTTGGGGTGTTAAATTTAAAATATTACTATCTTGAGGGTATTGACAATTTTCCCATCATTATTGCCAATAACCTCTCTCAATAGCAGGAATCAAAACTGCTTGATCTTTTGAGAGAGTGTAAAAAGGCAATAGTGTGGACATTGGATCATATTCCTGGGATTAGCCCATCTATTTGTATGCACCATATACTTTTGGATGATGAGGCTAATCCTGTAAGGCAGGCTCAATGTCTGTTTTATCCCACTCCCCTTGATGTAGTAAAATTTGAAGTCTGCAAATTACTTACTGCTAGGATCATTTATCATATATTTGATAGTAAATGGGTTATCCCAATTCAAATTATGCCTAAAAAATAGGAAGAACAGTTGTGTCAAATGAAAAGAATGAATTGGTTCCAATGCATGTGAAAAATAGTTGACGAGACTGTATTGACTATAGTGGAGTGAATCAAGCCACGCGGAAGGACCACTTTCCATTACCTTTCATTGACCAAATGTTAGAACGATTGGCTGGTAAGTCCCATTATTGTTTCATTGATGGCTATTAGTGTTATTTTCAAATCCATATAGCCACTGAGGAACAAGAAAAGACAACATTTACCTGTCCATTCAGCACATTTTCATACAGAAGGATTTCATTCAGTCTATGTAATACTCCTGGTACTTTTCAGAGATGTATGTTGAGTATATTTTCTGAGTACCTTGAGAGTTGTTTGGAAGTGTTTATTGATAATTTCATAGTATATTGATCTTCTATTGATGAGTGTTTGGAAAACCTAGGTTATTTCCTCCGCTGCTGCATTGAAAAATATCTTATTTTAAATTATAAGAAATGCCATTTTATGGTTGAGCGGGGGATAGTTCTTGGGTATGTCATTTCAAATAAGGGAATTCAAGTTGATAAATAAAAAATTGAACTAATTTCAACCCTTCCATATCGAAAATGTGTTTTTGAGGTGTGATCTTTCTTGGGTAATGTTGGTTTTTACCGCTGATTCCTTAAATACTTTAGTAAGATTACACATCCATTGTCCAGGTTATTGCAAAAATATTATGACTTTGGGTTTGATAAAAATTTTAAGGATGCATTCAATTCACTAAAAATGAGTCTCACATAACCTCCAATCATCCAACCACCAAGGTGGGATCTGCCCTTCGAACATAGGTGTGATTCCTCTAACATTGCAGTTGGTGCAGTTTTATCACAAAGGGTTGGGAAGTCCCCTCATGTCATTGCATATACCTCACGTACCCTTGACACTGCCCAAGTAAAATACACAACCACAGAAAAAGAACTCTTTTCTATTGTTTTTCCTTGGAAATGTTTTGTTCATGACTTCTTGGGTCAAAAGTGATTGTGTTTTATAACCATTATGCCCTTTTATTTCTCTTAAAGAAACCTGAAGAAAAACCTCATATCATATAGCGGATTCTCCTCCTCCAAGAGTTTGACATTGAAATTAGAGATAAGAGGGGGGTGGAGAATGTGGTAGCTGACCACATTAGTAGGATTTACCCACCATTGGACCATCATGTTGACTCACACCTACCCATTGGAGAATTCATCCCTCATGAGAACCTTTGTGATGTTGTGGACCTTACCCCCTAGTATGCAGACATTGTAAATTTTCTAGCAACATCTAGGGTCCCCACTTATTTTAGTATTTCACAATCCCAGAGACTTAAGCATGAGTCTCGTTGGTACATTTGGGATGACCCATACTTGTGGATAATTTTTAGTGACTATGTAGTTCATCGATGTGTCCCTGACCATGAGTTCACCTCTGTTATGACCTTCTGCCACACTTTGGCATGTGGGGGCTTCTTTGGATCTCAACGTACAGCTCGAAATGTCCATGACTCAGGACTTTATTGGCCAACATTTTATAGGTATCCCGATATATTTTTTAAGGAATGCAATCATTGTTAATTCATAGGGAATATCTCCAAGAAGAATGAAATTCCCCAGCAGCCCATGTTATTCTTTGAAATTTTTGATTCATGGGGAATTGACTTCATGGGGCCTTTTCCAAATCCATTTCGCTTTTTGTACATCATATTGGCTATTGAATATGTATCTATACGTGTGGAAAAAAAGGACACCAGGACTGATGAATCTCGAGTGGTTGTTGATTTTGGGAGGTCCCAAATTTTCAGTAGGTTTGGTTTACCAAGATTCATCATTAGTGATCAGGGTTCACATTTTTTCAATCTCCACATGAAAAATTTTCTTCCTATGTTTGGGGTTGATCATAATGTCTCCACTGCATATCACCCCCAAACTAATGGACAAGAAGAAATATCAAATCGGGAAGTTAAACGAATATCGGAAAAAACGATACAACCCAATAGTAAAGATTGGAGTTTGCGCTTGGATGATGCACTTTGGGAATACCTTATAGATTTTAAAACCCTAAAAAAAATGTCACCATATAGAATTATGTTCAGAAAGTCTTGTCACCTCCTAGTGGAGGTAGAACAACATGCATATTGGGCTGTTAAACAATGTAATATGAACCTTTTAGATGTAGGTGAGTAAATAAATTTGCAGATTCAAGAGTTAGATGAAAATAGACATGATGCATATAAAAACTCATAGATCTATAAAGAGAAGACAAAGGCTATTCATAATAGTATGATTCACCAGTGGAAGTTCTATATTGGTGAGAGGGTCCTCATGTACAATGACAGGCTTAAGCTCCACCCAGGTAAGCTTCGTTCCTGATGGCTCGGTCCTTACAATGTTACTAATGTTTACCCTTTTGGTGCAATACTGGTTTTTCATGATCAAAGTGGAGGAAGTTTTACCATCAATGGCCAGCGACTTAAACACTTCTATGAGGATTTTTCGAAGAATATGGTAGAGTAAATCCACCTTATCAACGCATTATACCAATAAACCACACCAGGGTTTATCCTTCCTTCTCACATTCTCAATTATTATAGTGAGGACACTACACATTCCAAGTGTGGGGGTGGGTGGATACATTCCTTGATTAGTTTGTAATTTTCATCATTTTCTCCTTTATTATCTTTTTAGCCTTCTTTATGGTATTTTTATTTTCCCCCATCAACAATTTCGATGTTCGATGATTTGGTAACCAAAAAGGGGGAAAGTAAAAATACCATAATGAAGGCCAAAAAGTATATTTTTATGAATTTAACGTCAAGGAGTTATTTTCTTCTTTTCAGTGAATTAGTTTTCTATCAATGATATAAATGGTCATGTCTATGTAAAAACATTGAGATGATTGATGCCCCTTGTGTGAGTAGTTTTTGGGAAAACGTTGTCACTAATATCTCCACAAATAACTGCAGAAAACCACAAATTGTGATTATTTCTTACTTAATATATGGTAAATATATGTTGGGTTAATACTTTTCACCTTTAAATGATATTTCCCTATGTTCATTTCTTATCTAATCTGTTTTATTACTGTACCAGATTGACCTATGTGTGTGTACCTAATGTCTGACAGTTGTACACCCTCAACAAAAATTGTGTGTCTTGGGTATGTAAAAACCCACTCCTCCTCAACCTTTGATCTTGTTATAACTATTGAAATTAGTGTCATGTGGATATCAAACAAGGGTTGAGAGATGAGTGTGAGATTTGTTCCAAATTCACTTCTAAAAAATAAATAAATGAGAGGAGTGATTAAATGTACAACATATAGGGATATCTTGGTTGGGAGTTTATGGTTTGACTTTTAGGAATTCTTATGTGAGTGGGTCTTGAAATATGATTGCAAAGGATGTAGGACATGTTCGGTGAAAAATCATTTAAAGCTGAATAATGTTAAAATAACCATTATTTATTTGATAGAAAGTGGAAAGAATAGCATGGACTTGTTTTAACACACACACATGGAGAGTTATTATAATGGTTGACTTTTTAATTCCTTTCTCATGTTGGTGTCATAAATCTATTTGAATTTTATTGTGATATGATTTATGAGACATATTTTTTCATTTTCACTAGGAAGAACTCCCTGGTGCGATTCGTGCATTGATCACATTACATAAGTGAATTAAGATTTCCTCAAATACTAAATCATCAAGATGTTGTAAACATATATAGGTGCATCATTTTATTTGGATATGTGACTTTTCATAGGAGTGAAAATGTTTTGGTGTGGGGGTGTGATCGTTCCACGATTCACTGTTTTATTCCACCCTTACATTACTGTTTTAAACTTGTTTTGTAATTAATATTCCAAATATAATAATAAATTTCACTTTATGTTTGAATAAATTAATTAATTTTAATCAATATTAATATGGGAAATGTTAATTTTTTTTATTTCAATGTATGTTGAGATGATTTGTAGGGCTCTTGATGAAGTGGAAGAAAAATGGGCCAAAATTGCATGGATCCATGGACATATGTCCATAGTTTTGAATAGTAAGACAAATCCGTTCATCTAAATGGGATGATATTTTTTTGGACCGATATAAAATTTAATGTTATACATTTCATATCAAGGAACCCAATCCTGATTAGGCTTTTATTGGGAATATCTGAACTGATCTGTCCAAGCCACCGAATATGCACAAAGTCAAAAGTGGTGCTCTGTATTTTATCAATATCTAGATATTTATTTGTCCAAATGGTTCCATACATTCTGTGGTGATAGCTAAGACGTGGGGATAAAACTTTACAGTTTTTTCAAAAGGGCGATTCGACTGTCTAAGATCTGAAAACCTTTCTCTAAGTAGTTTATCAAAATCTGGGTGCCAAAAAGCACATCTCTTTTTGGCTATAAAAAGACACCTTGGGCACCCCATTTGCAAGTTGGTCCAGGAGGAAATGTGTTTCCATTTTGGAGTCCTCAAAGATTCTTCTCAAAATCCATATATGTTCAGGAGGCTATGGTATGTTATGCTTAAACATCTTCTTCTTCTTCCTCTCCCATGGGTTTATAAACCCCTTGTGATCAGCCCTGGAGGAACATCATGCAAATCCCAGTCTTCATGTTTGTGAAATTTGAATGATCTTTTGAATTCCTGGTTTTTGTGTTGTTTTTCATCATCATATATACTTATTTTATTGAGTTATGTACTGGTATGACATTCTCAACTCAGATGATCATGTTTGGGGGTACCCATTAATGTGATGTTTCTGACACCGTTCACCACTTTCTTTTCCCCCTTTCAATTGAGGTGTTTGTGTGGTTCATATTGGTAAATTAAACTCACACAAGCACTATCAAGGCAATGTACATTTATTACATGGTATCACAAAGAAATAACATACAATACTGGACATCACATCAATTTCTTCGTGTGTTGCCTTGGTGAGTGTCGGTTATAAAGTCAAACACAATTCACCCAATCATCGGCGGTGTCCGGTGAATCATTGTGTGTTTTTGAATGAACCATAGAAGGAATCCTAGTATAAACTTCGTAACATTATGGTTCTAGGTGTTACAAACCAGGTATTAAAATATCATAAACCTATATCATGAAGCGATGAAGGATAAACATCATGAGAGTACCCCGGGTTGATCACGCTTAATTAATTCTGTTAATCTCTACATTGTTTTATCGCTTTAATTTTCTATTTTCATATTTATTCATCAAACCCGCAAGTTTTAAAAAAACCTCATTCACCTTCTACATTCATAATCAAAACACTCTTTTTAAATTAATGATCTATGGCTCCGTTGAAAGATGACCTAGGGTTTCTGCTATACTGCAGAAATTCTAGTCAAAATTAAACAACTAATTTGATGCGCTCGACAACGTGATCAAAGATACAATTAAATTATGTTATGTATCTATTATTGTTATCATTATCTTTATTAAATAACTTTATTATTCTTTATTATCATGTTATTATTTATTTCCATGAGTATTAGTTTTCTGGGATTTCTAGATAACATTATTCATAATATATTTTACCCTCGGGTATCCTATATATTTTTCTAAATATTATGATGCTTAGAAAATTATGAATATTTTTAAATAAATAAGTTTTTATTATTATAATGATTTATTTTTTTTGTCTAATATTCCAAATATAATATTAATATATATCCTCGAAATGTATTTTTTGAAAATGTATATTTATAATTATGAGATAAAGCTTGTTTGAGTTTTTGTATCTATAATAATTAAGATATTTTTGAAAATTTATGTTTTATTTTTATTTAGATTCAAAAACCAATACTTACATTAGAGTGTTTTGATTGTAATTTTTCATTTTTTTAAGTATCCCCCTAAGGATATTGGGATTTGGGATATTTTATTTTTGGTATGTGGTATTGAATATTTTGGATGGGAATTGTCTGATAATTAATTGATGGAAGTCCTCGGTTTCCCTATCCGTTTACAGGGTTGGAATATTTTTATCAAGGATAAATATTAATACTATATTATAATAATTGTTATATATGTATCTAATATAAGTGATTATTTATTTATTGGAATTTTAATTTCAGTTTTATACATTTTATATGTGCTGAGGTTATTCCCAGGATATTTTAGAGGTATATAGTTGATTTTTTTTATAGTGAAATAATTCTTAATTATTTTTTGTTTTGTTACACATTTTGGGGGGTTACGTGTCTATGTTATGTGGACCAATATTGATAAATCTCGCCATAAATTGTTTTTACCTAATATTGGATTTTAATATCAATAAATTATTTATGGTTGATATTAATAAATATTGAGTAATTATATGTGAAATATGAATGCTTTTGGGTAACAAGTGAAATTAAATATTTTTTTGTATTATATCTTATCAGTTGTTCTGGAAATTATTTTTCAAATTATTTTTTATTGAATAACCGATATTTTCGTGATTTTCTGACGAATTTTTTTTGAACCAATTATGATGATCTATGTTTTTTTATAATTTATTCTCTCTAAATTATTTGTTTATTTTGTTATTTCAATACAATAAATCATTAGTAATTTCATTCTCATTGGGATGCATATTCTATTTTTGTATATTTGTATTTTTATTTTTCAATTAATTAATTTCACTAAATTTGTTACTCATTGGTTTTTAGAGGATTTATGGGAAATGTGTATCACAATTCTAGGAAATGTATTAGGAAAATAACTATATATGGAGAAATAAATAGAATGAATGTGGAAAAATTATAAAATCTAGGACTAACTCCAATGTCAAAACTCAATTGATTGTGTGTTTACTCACTAGATCATGTGTTAGAAATTGGTTATGGCCACAAGTGATCACAAAAAAATTCGTAACTACCCTGAATTGTGTTCTAACATACCTCAAAATGTCTATGATATCACATGTACCTATAAAAAAATTAATAATATTCAAAAAATAAAAACACTAATATAGAATATGAACCACTGAATCAACTGAAAAATGATGATTCAAATGATTGTGTTGGAACCCAATCTATCATAAGACCACCTGTTCAACTGAGGTCAAGAAAAACATACCCTATTAGAATAATGATGAGATTGATAGATGAAGATAATATTGATCATTCTATATGGATACTAAATTATGATGAGATCATGTCAATGATTATTTAAAATGAGGAAGATTCTGGAGAAACTATGGATTCCCTAATTTTAGGATAATGATACATAGAAAACTAAAACCCATCTGATGATCACTAATAATCAAGAGAGGATTGAAAATTCATGATCTTATCAAATATAGTTTATTCCAAAACAATATTCCTAATTCTAAACAAATTCTTTCAGAGAAATGAGTTTAAATGAAATAAATCGATAAAGATAGTTCGTAGTACCATGTTTGATTTAAATTAGAAGAATTTGATCATCAAATAATTTATTTGTTGTATGATTGAAAATGGAGGGGTCGTCATGGTTCATTTTTTTGGATAGAGATTTGAAAATTATTGTGTGAATCCTTCATAGGGTATCACATGAATCAAATATATTATTTACTAAATAATAATTTCTAAAATCAATTCCCTCTAACTCATATATGATAAATGAACAACTAAATCCACTTATGGGATAGTAATGTTTAATGAAGAATGAATATGAAATCTTGTAAACCCGATTTTTTATTATATAATTCAGGTCAAATAAGGATGGATGAAACAAATTGAAACTATGCATATTTACATTTATGTCCTATAAAACTCTTTAGTTCATTAGTTGAAGCTTTATATTTGAAAAGATAATAATGGGAAACATGTAGTGATTCCTGATCCACAACAGGAAATATGTAGTGATCCTTGATCGAAAATTTTATATAAAATATGAATGGATTACTATTATATAATTATATTATTTTCATATTACTTATTCATGATATATGTTATGATTTTATAAACATAATGTTTCATTGCGCTATTATGCAGTGAAACTAATATGATGTTATTCCCCATGTATCATTTTTATAATCTCATGTTTCAAAAATCTTATATCATGGTATATTTTAAACAATTTGATGTTGTATTTACTTTGGTGATTACTTATGGGAAACTTTTATTACTATTTCTTTATCTATGGTATTCTCATATTCTTATGATCAAACCTATTAATTAATCATGTATAAGATTTTCCCTCACTAGCCATTTCAACCCATGACTTATTTTGTTTCCCATTTCTATAAGATGTTAATTATATGATTATCCATTGAAGAAGCCTTATATAGAAATAGTTATTTATATGTTAATGAAATTATGTAAAGTAATAATTATATTAAGAAAATATTTAAGGACACAAGACATTAGGTTCATGGTGTGTACAATTATTTGTGATATTTGATGGTATAAATACAAATGTCACATTATATACATTCTAGTTTAGCTTGGGTTATCTCCCTCCATTTTAAATTTAGAATAAAAAGTATGTTTTTTCACCAATACTAGGAGTCTGGGTCTTGATCATCTCACCATGATTGTAATGAAAGGATTTATCTATTATATAAATTTATCAATTAAATTGTTCCTGCAAAATATTAATATTTCAGAAACCATTTACTAAACATGAATATTATTAGAATTTGATAAATAGGTAAATTTGTTAACCATATTCAAAAACATGAGAAAAATATGAACCTTTCAAATAATATTTAGGCATGAAAATCCAATTTTACAGTACATATAACATATAATTTATAAAAACTATACAAAAAATATTTTTTATTTAATAAAAAAATTATTTAATTACTTTTATTATGTACCACAACATGAAAATACATTGACCTCCAATGTGGTTTCATGTTAGTTCCCACACTATATTGTTACAAAATTCATGGTCTGGGGGAAATCCACACATTGTAGTACAATTTCATATAATGTATGATCGAACCAGAACTCATCATATTACATTGATAAAAAACAGTCTATGAATAACATTTCCCCACATTACATTATCAATCAACATAACATATAGTGAGTATAACACAATATATTGACACACAATACAATATTAAGTATACCAAAATGATACTTAATTTTCATATAATGTGAAGAAGGATATATTTTCTTATTTATATATGTAGCACATTCCAACTGAATTCACATTTATAGAAAAATATAATGACCTATCCCAATACATATTATAATAGATAAACAAAATAATTCTAAAATGAAATTTCATGATATGTTAAAACCTAAATGTATCCTTTGGTAATCTCTTGATATTACAATAAAACATAACATATTTTGATGTGGGATTATGTAATTTTCCAATTATAAAAAAATGATCATATTAAATCATAATATATGAGTAGTTGGGAGTTTGTCCTTGAGGAAAAGTTTCCTTGCAATCTTCCATGAAACAGGGGTTTAAAATATTTATGAAGTGAATTTTTATTCCTCTATCATAGTTGTGTGGCATTGTATATGTTAGAGAACACTACTAGTATTGTAGAGGTATATTACAGATTAAATTTTATTCAATAAAATTAGGTATCTAATTAATTTAATGGGGAATTATTATAGTAAGAATAATGTTTATGAATGTAGGTTTATTGAAATATACTATATAATCCTATGGATGAAGGACCAATGTCATAGAATTATCTACAAGGATATAGCAGGACCAAATAGGTTGAGGTTCAAGGAGAAAAAACCACTTATTTTAGTCACCATGCAACACTATGTAAATATTGGAAATCAAACAACAACATTTGGTGGTAAACATTGATAAAACATTGATGTGGTTCTTGGGATAGTTTTTTTGTTCTATTTATTTCAAATTTTTAATTATGTTTGTTTCTATATAAATTCAGGTAATTTGTTTTGGAACATTGGGTCTGGAAGGGGTTCCCTCTCAACCAATTTAAAAAGGGGGATTATCTAAAAAATAATAAAAATAATTAATTATTTTAAGAATAAAATAATTATTCCTAGAACAATCTAGCATTTATATTAATGATAGGACATAGTGAAAAATCAAATTTTGAAAAACTATGGTAAAACACTCCAAAGCACCACAATTTATCTTCAAAAAATTATATGTTTAACATTTATAATGTTGCATAAGATACAATTATTCTGTCGTAAAACATATTATGCTCTTTTTGTTATGATTTAAAATTGGTATGGTAATAGGAAACATATTCTTCCATCATATGAAGTATTTCACTGGCCTTATGATCCTAGTCAATATCTTGAGGTGTCCTTTACACTAACAAGGGTTATCAAGGAATTATAATTATTTCTCTTTATTTAATGATGTTATCAATCCACATGAAATGCATTAGGTTTCTTCTTAGGGAAAATATAAATTTCCTTCCATTAGGGCTATTAAATAATCCAATTGGCTAAATTTTCCATGCTATTTATAATTAATTCATATTAGATAAAAAAATAATAAGTGGATATGATGTTATGGAAGTACCGGATAAAGACCCACAGTACATTATGTATAACATAATATTTGATTTCATTGCATATACACCATATTATATTCTCATAAATGTATTCTATGGATTGAGATTAATAGTATTATTTCTCCTTTATATTCATATGTCACCACTATAATATTAATTTAATATTAGTGTAAAATAGTGCCATTAATAATTTATTATATTTGAAACCTAAAATTATTGTTTTTTTCTCCTCATATATATATATATTCACCTATTGAACAACTTCAACACTTGGTCACTCATATAGATGGTGCACTAACAAAATAAAATATCATTACCTACGTGTTTTTCCTATGTTACCCGATATAATATTTTTTTATATTAGGATTTTTATTTTGTAGGATTGTTCTGAATGCTATGATTAATGATGATGATGGTAATATTATCTACAACATAATATTATATTAGATGATAATCATGTTTTTATTACCATTAAATAATGAATTTTATTAAATGTCCTCACAAAAAACAAAGACACATTTTAAAATAAAAATCCACATTTATGGTCTGTGATCCATATTTCATCATGAGTTTCAATTGGTGTTATATATATATTCTTTTAAAATAATTGGCAGAGCACTGTTTTTGTAACAACCCAAAAAAATTTCATATGAATTTCTCCTATGGTTATATAATTATGTCATATCTAGTATTATAATATTACATAACTCACATGATCCAAATTATAGAAAAAGGAAATATTTTATTATATTAATTTGAAAAATAAATTTAGAGAATAAAAATGTAAATAATAATTTAAAATGTTATAATTGGAAAAAAATAAAATAAGTTGTCTAATAAAAAATTAGATCTAATAAATCCACTAAAACAACCACACTCATGAAAATAACACTATAAAAATGGAGTAGAATAGTAATAATACATTAGTCATATTTTAAATGAAAATAAATATGGGGTTGATATATAATATAATTTGTTGAATAGAAGATAATATATGATATATTTGTAGAAAGTAAAGAACAGATATGACCATTACAAATCTAAACAAATATATCGTCACCCATACAGTTCTAAACAAATAATTATATATTTTATAAAATAAATTTATGATATATTTATATCATATAACATGTAAATAAGTTCTTCAAAATAAACAAATAAGTTCTTACATTTTTGTAAAACACAATTTTTTTATATTAAGGTTTATAATAAATATAATAATTGGAATTATTTTTTTATTTTTTTAAAATTGGTTTATAAATTAATATTATGGTTTATAATAATTATAATATAATATTTTATACCATAATTAATTTTTTAGTGGGCCATAAAAAAGATTATCATATAAAAAATTAGTCTTTTTCAAATATATAAAGATTTGTTTCAAAAATTTAATACCTAAAATGTAGTAAATTATATTCATAAATTAATTTAATTTTCTTAATTTCGAAATATAATACTAATAAATATAATGTTTTCATATTTTTTTAAATTTATTACACATTTGTGAATAGTAAATGACATCAAAATATGGTAATTTCTGATTTAAAGTGAATACATGAGTTTATGAGTTATTGATTATGTTAAAAAACTTCTCAAACTCTCAAAAATCATTTTCTATATATAGTAACAATAATAAATATTTTTTATATTCATTATGAAAAATAATAAAATAATGAAATAATATTCAAAACACCACTCTCCTCGACATAAAGATATCACCCCTCACCACCCCTTTTACTCACACCTTGAAAGCATTGGGCCTTGAAATATTTCTCACTAATTACCATCCAAATACAATACCCCATTATATATATATTCATATCTCATTTACGAACATTTCATGGAGCCTTAATGCGTTTCTTGTCAAGAGAGAACCAAAGGAACATGTAAAATTTTCCACTGAACCACATTAAATTATATTCTTCTATACCAACCCAATATGTTCTCCATCCACATAAAAATAGTATCATCAGTTTTCTATATATAGTAATATATTACCACATTGGTGGTATATTGATCTTATACACTATCCTTAATTATTTCTTAAATGAAAATGTGGTTCACAGTAATGATGGTTCACCACCTCTTGGAACAACAAACATCGTTTTCTACACACCCTTATAGGATTGTAATAAATATAATAATATTGTTAAATAAGATTATAATTAGTATAATATAAGATATTTCATGATTATATTTTATTAATAATCAATAAATTAAATAAAATGATTGCAGTTCATGATGTCCAGTAGAACATCCTAAATGAACCAACCATATAACATTTAGTTTTTTACTAAATAAATAATTACTATGAAAAAGACATAAATATTTTTGTGAGAATTTATATTTTTAAAAGGCTACTAATTCCATTTCAATTAATTTCTATATTTTTACCCCTATTAGAAAATGACAACAATTATTATCTGAAAGTGATGAGTCCTTGGAACCATGAAATTAATGCAGTCAAAATAGTCGAAATAAACAATGTACTCACTATAATATTTTTAAACAAACATGGTATAATTATAGTAAATATAATGTACATTTAAAATTATCTTAATTAAGTAATTAATTTAATTTAATTTTATAGTGTTGTACATTATGTGAGGAATGAATCTAAACCCTTAGTTAAGAGATCTTTTCAAACAACCATACTTTCATTACATTGTGTTTTCTCACAATTTACATCACTTCCTATCTATTTTTATAATTCAATTTTTTTATATTCTATATATATGTCCCACTGTTATATATCTTCTCTAATTAACCCATTAAATTATGATAATATACATGTTTTAAAGGATCCCATCCCAATTTCATTCATTGTGAAAAATCGATTAATGAGAAATGTTCTACTTTCTTAGCGTCTTTTGATGAATAGGTCAATGAAACATTATAAAAAATGATTTATTTAAAGAAAATATTTTTTATCTAAGAAAATTTAATTATTTTTTGGTTTTATAGAAACATTTATTATCATTATATTTTTATATACATTTTACCAGTATCTCTAAGACAATTCTTTAGTGGTAAATTTTCAAACATACAAATCAACCCCCTTTACATTATCATTTTAGTTGAACAAATTTTTTTTAACTGTGATCATTTTTTACTATGAAGGTTGAAGAATGTTTTATTAACTTTTATTAGGGAATACTTTATGATTCAAAATTTTTTTATGTTATTAGACATGATTTTGAAACCCATTTTTTTCAATGGGTAATTCATAGGTTTATTCTTTATGTATTATTTTCATTTATGAGGAAAAGAGGCATGTACCTATTATTATGGGTCACAAAATATTTAAATGTAATTAAATGGTTAATTTTTATGTCTCATGAGTCTATATATTTGGTATTAGAGATTCAAAGTAATCCAGAATTGGACTTTGTCTACCATGTGATGCTTTCCTGGAGGTTATAATTGAGATAGGATTATGTCATGTGTTATGTTGGTGACTCACTCATATTATTCCATGATCATATGATACTATATTATTTATTCAATTCTCCCATATGATTATTCATGAGCCTTATCTTATAGGATATCCACTTATCCCCTTTTACTTGTATGATATGATATTTTGTTATGTTAATTCTCTTACTGAGATATTTAGTTATTCCCTTTTATTCATGTATTACCTAGGTAATACATTGAATATTTTGAATCTCATTATGGATATTAAAATAAATTTATTTTATTTTATTTTCCAATTTATATTTTATGAATATAGTATTCTAAATACACATTGATTATCAATTTATAGGTTATGATTGAGGGATATCTATGTTAAAATTTTTGCAATGATACGCATAAAAGGATATGATTCTTATTTTTGGTATTACAGAAAAGCCTAATAATTTATCTAGATTAATAATAGATTACATTAAAATGAACCTTGTGGATAACTCTATGTAGAGGAAAATAACATGAAATTTTGCTGAATTATTGAGTAAGTAGATTCTATGAAATTATATCCCTCTTGGGTAGTCAAAATGGATGTGGAAATAGAAATTATGTAACTAGTGGTAATAAACTTATAAAGGACAATGGTTTTTCACTCAAACTATACCCTATTCATGAAAATGAATCCGTATTGCATATATTTTTTTATTCTCTAGGTGAATGTGCTTTAGAAAACTATCAACCACTTTAGAAACCATTATAAATTACCATTTTAGATTTTTAGGCTAGGAAAAATAATAGGAAAATTACTATGGATAACAGAGATTGAAAAATAAAGACTCATAAGTTCAGATATTCATTCACATATTATATAATTATGTCATATATGTGAATTTATATGTTTATTAATTGCGGTATTATATTTCATGGACTTCATTTGATGTTAGTAAATTATTATTTCCCTAATGAAATGTATTCTGTTGTAATTAATATCCTTTAATGAACATAAAATAGCTTATATGACTATATTTATATGAATTATTTCATATATTTTCTATTTAGTAGAACAATTCAAACACCACCTCATTAAAAGGTGGTTGATCTATTTGTTAGAGTAAAAAATATTGAATTTATTATATATATAGTTATTGGTCCCCTTAGTCCATGTTTATGGAATTTATCACTTATAGAATCATTTTATTCATCCATTAGTGGCTGTTTATGTAATATTGTGTGTGTATTGGATTTCCCTATGCACAAAACATCCTTTTTTGAGGTATATAATGATTTTTATGACTTTTTATCTATTATATGTTCTTAGGATGAGTTGGGAAGAGGTTGAGAGTGTTTGTAAGGGTTTTGAATAAGATTGGAGGATTTTTTAAGGGCGCACGATTTAAGTACAGCTAGGGTAAACATTGCGGATTTTCTAGGAAACCATCTAGGGGGAGATAGTGGGTTTTGAATGGCATGTGCACAATTTTCTAAACTGTGAAAGGAAACCGTGCAGACCCCTGATCTCGAGATTGTGGCATGCACATGGTTAGCGAACATTTTTCCAAAACCAGGTGACCACTTAAAAATAGGGTTCTAAATCCGGGCTCCCTCGAGATTACTTCTTTTCACTCCAAATCTACTCCCACTCTATCCTAACTAAGGATTCTCAGTTCTCATAGATTTAAATGGCTCTCCCACTCATTTTTAATAAATTCAAAGGGGTTTCAATAGAGTTTGATGGCAATTTCTCCTAGGTAAGTCTCTTCTCTTTGTTTCTATTGGGTTTCCTATAGATCTAATCTTCTCCCTTTCTTTGTTTTCAAGATATACATCCTTTTCATGTAGATATAGGGTTTTATTTAACTTGGTATTTGATTATAATTATTTTTGAATGTTAGGGTAAGGGATCTAGATTGTTTTTGTGGCGTGTTCGCCGGATTTGGGGTGCAGTTGCGTATGGGTCAAATTTTATGGAACCATAATTGTAGGTGAATTAAAAATCGACTCCTCTTTTATAGAACTTGAAGCTTGGTTACATTTAATTTACTGTTATTGAAATTAATTTTGTTTTCATTTTCATAATTGGTTGTAATTACCTATTGTGATGCATGTGGATTTTTTGGAAAATGGGGGATTTGGGGTGAAATGTTCTTGTTGCGAATTTTAAAATGGATATTTTAAAATGGGATTTTTGGAATGATTTTTTAAAATGGTTTATTAATTTTTTTCTACAATGTTATTGATTTATTGAAATGTGGTTTGACATGGGAAATGGTTTAAGGGTGATTTCAATAATTGGATGATTTATTGAAGTGGTTGCGTATGTGATGGAAATGGTTATGTGTATATTGTTGTGGTCTTGGTGAGTCCTTATTGGCTATGGCTTGTGTGAATTGTGTGTAATGTGGGAAATAGGTACAACTATAAAAAGAGTAGGGATAGTGGATGAAAGGGACACCATCAAGGGTAAGTGTATGAGATGTTCCATAAACTGGGAAGTGAAGGAACGAGTCGGACTGAAGTTCCATAGTTACTGTTACACCAATTTGTGATTTGTGAAACACTATGTTGTGTATTGATTCTGTTGTGGCTATGTAAAATGGACATGAATGTGATATTTTGTTATGATAATATGGCTTATAACATGTTTGTGGATTTCTCTTATTTTACATGGTTTGGTAAGGGTATGTTTGGATTATGGCAAGGGTTGCACTATTTAATGATTCTTATTAATAGATTATATAAATGGGAAAACAGTTTTATCCTAGTGGCCTGTGTAGGGATGTATTTTGGGGAGGTCCTACTATGTATTAGTACTCACCCCCTTCATTGGAAATTTGGTGCTTTTGAAGATGTTGTATTTTAGGACACATGTAAAGGTAAAGCATCTCATTGATAGTGGACCACGGTGATGCTTGGGAGATGTGTTAGTGCATAGAGCATGGAGCTTATTGTGGACCTGTTGATAATGTATTGGATTATTTTTGGGTCACTTGTTAGTCTTCCACATATTACTCTGGTATTGTGTTTGGTTGAAATAGTTTGTGGGTGGTAGTGCTTAACAACTCAGTTGAATTTTGGTAATGTATGAGTTTGGTTTTTCAGTAGACATGAATCATACAGTCTATGGTTTGTTTGGTTTGTTAGTTTTTTCTTAAGGGACAATCTTTCCCCAATTATTCTTGAACTCGTTGGCATTTATTGCTAGACTTTGATCCCTTATGAACTTTTCTTATGGAAAAGTATCATTCTTGAAGCCTATCAAGATAATGTGATGGGGTGGAATGTAACTTGTGGTATCAGTTACTTTGGTCCTTGAATTTCAAGTTACAGTAGTTGTTCGTTCCTTTGTCATTGATTTTTGGTCTAGGTGTTGACATTCGTTCTTGGTCTCTTCCAAGATTTGGGATGGTAGAAAGGTGTGGGATTTTCATAACAAGAAATATATAGCATAAAAGAAAATATCTAACCCTATTATAGTGAACCTGATGTTACCTGGAAGTTTGGTACATAAGTGTTTTGGAGACACTTATAGGCATTGAATATGTCATTGTCATGGGTGCAACCAATGGGATGAGAATGTAATGCATGGTTGAAATGAAATCCCTCTAGGATTCATATTTAATTGGTGTATAATGATCTACGGTTTGATATTAATGGGTTGATTTGAAAAAATTGTTTTTTGTTTCCAAAAAAGGATTTAAAACAAGGAAAATTGTGTTGTTTTGATAATCTAATGATTTTTAAAACATGATGGATTTTTCATAATAGTGTAACATGCGAAATGTTATCTTTTGGAAAGCCTGGTTTTGATAGTTATTATGTGACTAAATTTGAAAATTATATACACATTCTAGTTATGGGAGTGGGATATATTGTTGTTTTTGTTTTGTAACACCCCATGATTTCATAGTGTGTTATTTCTTCAAAATAATTCAATAACTTGCACTACACGCAACACTGAGTTCAATCACACCATGACTTACAAAAAAAAGCCATTAAAAATAGGTTATGAATAGTATTATCTAAATTTTAAACTTTATATAATCCTTATAATTTTAGAATCCATATTATGAGTTTCTTAGATATAATGCAAGAACAAATTCATTTTCAGTATTGCACTTTTATCAACTTTTAATAGTGAAACCTTTTTTAAATACAATATTTTAAACTTTTTGACTAAATTGGGACATCAAAAAATTTAAAATGAAACATCCCAAGCTTCCACGGTACGCTTTCCTTTGAATAATACAGTAGAGTGTGTTGTACGCAACTTCGAGTTTTAACACACACCACAACCGATAAAACTAGCCGTTATGAATAGTAATACCTACTTTTTGAAATTATATATATTTTATATTTCAAAATTGACTTCATTTTTGGATTCGTAGTGTCAAATTTACCCTAAGGTGAAATTTTGGTACTTTTCGGATAACTTTCATATTTTGATGAATAGTGAAAATTACTAAATTTTAATTAAAAACAACTTTTTTAATCCAAATAATTAATAGTGATAAATTATGAATTTGAGTAGTTTTAAAGTATATTTAGAATATATTTTTACCATTTAATATAATGTTGGTCATTGGACATAATTTTACAATTAAACCGAACATAAACAAATGTCAATCTTTTGATAGTTATTATCACTTAAAAACACGTTTTTTGTTTTGACAGCGGGAATTAATTTTAAATTAATTTCTGCCACTTCTGTGTTTTTAATTTAGAAATATGGATTCCATATTTGGAATCATGATTTCCAAATTGTGCAAAGAGGTAACTTTTATTTTTAGACATTTTGAATAATTACTGTGGTAAATATTTTATTTACCATGGTTAAGGGTAAATCTGGTAAATAAGGGTTAAAAATTAATATTATAATAATAATACTAAATTACCCTAAAATGTGTCCTAGACATATTGGTTGATACATGTTCGACCATAGGCATCTTTGGGTCGATTTGTGAACCCCATGGTGCCACTTGTAGGTGATAGGGACACTTTATTTTAATTAAGTTAAAATGAATACAAAAATGACAGAAGCATATATCTTTTATAAAAACAATTATTACATAGGGTTATATATGTTGGATTTTAGATTATAAATATTCATTAAAAATATAAATAGATTTCCTACATAATTATATTTTATTTATAATTTTTAGACATTAAATAATTTATTTTATTTATGACACAATGATGATGCAGTGATTACTAAAATAGTGAACAATTAAATTAATTGATATTATAAATACCCAAATAAATATAATATGAAACTTTTAATGAATTAAAATAATTTTCTAGGATAATATGATATATTAGGATTGATTTAATTTACTTTTTTCGAAGTAATCAATCTGTTATGAGTTTCAAAAAAATCAACTATTGAATAGTGTCAAAATTGACATAAAAGTGTTCTTAAAACAAATATTATATTATTAATTGATATTAAATTCCTAAAAATCTAAGATTCGGCCACGAGACTTATATCATGATAGGTTCATCATTAATCGACCACTTGGGGGTCGCGTGGATGTATATAGTAAGTTTATTAACCATATTATATAAAAATACAAAGAGACATTGTAAAAGTGAAACTAATTAACTTAGAGTTAATACTTAAAGATAAGGTCAATATAAGTACCCAAACCTGTCTAAATTCTATTGGTTGAGTGGTTTTCTACCTATACCCACATTAACCTTTGAATAATCAACTTTGGAGCCATTAGAAACCGAATATGAATTTATTATAAATTAATATTTCTAGCTTTTCCAAAGGTGCCCCTCACCCCTCTTATAAAAGAGCACTCATCCTTCTCATTTCATCACACCTTAAAAGCCTTTTGGTTCGGCCAAACTCTTCCCAAATACTCTCCCAACATCACTAACTACAACCTAGAGGCCTTAGTTTGATCATAAAGCCAACCTATGGAGCCCTTTTTATCAAATCAAAAGGAAGAACCCGAAGAAGAGGTAATGTTTTCACCACCCCTTTTCAAGTTCCTTTCTTCATCCACTTCTTCTTTCTTTGTTCTTACCATTCTAAAATAATAACTCCAGTATCTCACATATACTGTGATGTTATTATAAATATGGTACAACCATATTCATTATTCTATACACCCTTTGAATAACATGTCACCATACGTGCGTACGTACGGCTTACCGTCTCCATGTCGTGGTGTAATTGTTATTCAATATATTATTATTTGGATGGGTATAATAATGACGTGTAAATCATGTAAATAATAAATATGACATGTTAATGATTCTATATATATGATATACCATCCATTTTTAAATTATTTTAATATCAAAAGAATGATATTGTCGCTCGTGCGTACGTACGGACTACCGTCTCCACGAATGCGATGAGATTCATTCTCCATCGTATCCATTCAAGTATAATTATCATTTGATGATTTGAAAAATGATGTTTAAGGACTTGATATAATTCTGGATATGAATTATATACAACCTATCCTTTACAAACATGGCTTACATAACAAAACATATAAAAGAAAACAAGTAAGTTAACACCCGAAACAATGATAATACTAAGATATTATTATCAAATCAATATTAAAAGACCATATATGATATCATATTAATATATATGATTCTTGAATAATTTAATAACAATTATTTCACCATTATACAGGAGTTTAACCTACCCCAACAAAGGAAAAGTACAAGTTAAGGGGTTTTCATCTCACTCCTTATTTTCGTGAGATTCATGCCATATTGCCACCATTAACTTTTGTGTGGTGTATGTACTGCCCATAATTATATTCTTTGTGTAATACACTCTAATTAATGTGTACTTACATATTCATTGTATGATACCTCTTTCATGGGTTGTATGTTTCATAAGTTACCAAATTGTTAAGGGTTATTTCACAATCTCTTCATTATCCGAGGTTGTTTATACGTAATAATCTACTGAGATCTCTATATCATCCACATCCTTGTTTCTTAAAAATGTATTTCAAAACATTTTTAATATTTACTAGAATATGGGTTGAAGTCATTTATACCCATGTTTGACTTTTTATAAGAGGTTTATAAAGAATCTTTCCGTCGTTTTCCAAACAAGGTGCTTTTTAACATTCTCGACAAAATTAAGCTAAGAATTTTTTTTTAACTTATACGGTGGGTGAGGCTATTTTCCGCCGTTATAAAATCGTCGAAGTTTCCCTTACAAGATAAAAAGATTATTTTCAAAAAAAATGTTTTATTTCATAAATATAAGACTCTTAAATGATTTCAAAATAGAAAGAGATGTTTTTCTAAAATAGTCTTTATTTCATCTATGTCAACATCCTTTGATGGATTTTAAGCTTATTTGAAGTTGATTTATTATGATACAAAACATCCATATTTTATTAAAGGTTTTGTGATATTTTTGACTGTGGATAAGTTATTCTTATGTCACTCATGGTTTTTGTTGAAAGTATTGAAATTTCATAAGTTATTTCTAATCTGAATGTTTATGTTATATTTCAACCTTTCATTCAGTTGAATGTGTTAGACAAGTATGTTCCGGGTTGGGGATCGGTAAAAGTAAGCCCTCCAGTTTTGGTCTTCGGTTATTAGAGGAACTCCGGTTTGGTGTCCGGTTATTAGAGGCACTCCGGGTTGGTGTCCGGTTATTAGAGGCACTCCGGGTTGGTATCCGGTTATTAGAGGCACTCCGGGGTGGGTTCCGGTTACAGTTAGCCCCAAGGTCTTGGGACGAGGCCTTGACAAAGAAATTAAAGTTCATCATTATGCATTCCAACATTATGAAAGTGGTTATTGATTTTTTCATGTGATTATTCGATTAGTAGTATATCCATGTGAATAAGTAAATGGCATTATTTCATTTTATTTATGCCATACCATGTTGAATGTTCATGTTTGAAAGGATTTTGTTTTAGTTATACATTTCCTTAAATGTTTATTCTTATTTATGAAAGTTTCCGCTATATTGTTATCCTTATTGGGCATTTGAGCTCACCCCTTTTCTATGTTTTATTTTTCCCAGGAAGTGAAGAAGTAAATTATGAATGACCTGCAGGGATATTATGTGGGGATATGAGTGTGGATTATAGAGACATTATGTTGTTGTTGTAGTTTTTCATTTTATGATGTAATGTAAAACTTATGAATATATCTAGTATTTCCAAGGATACTAAACCAATCGGTCTTTCGAGATTTGATATTCCTTGTGATCATGCCAATGTTATGTAATAATGCACCGACTCTGGGTAACTGGGGTCGGGGCGTTACAGTTGGTATCAGAGGAAGTTTCGTACAAACCTTGGAAGCTAGATTTAGATAAACTCTGATTAGAGCACATAGACCTAAGATAAACTTTGAGGATTAGTATAGAATTACTTCCTAGAATTTTGGTATTGTAGAGATTTTGTGAGTTTTCCGAGCAATACATCCCTGTCTGGATACGAGCAGGTAGAGGTGGCTCTGGCACAGATGTACCTATGGGTAAAACCCGAAAACACCGCTTTGAGCTAGACTCGAACGGGAACTGGTGCACGACAACGGGCATTGCTGCACTCTTGGTTACGACACTCCCGGGGGATATTCTTAGGATACCTCTCATTTTCTTTACAAATCATTATGATGGGTTTATGAGTATATACTTCCTCAAAGGAGGAATTTTTATGATTATGGATTATATCCATTAACTATTTAATTTATGTTATGTGTTTCACAAGTTTGGGATTAGGTATTGTTATTCATAAACTAATCTAGTGTATGCCATTGTTTAGAAATGGCGCCCAGTAGAAGTAATGAGAACTCTAGCAATGCACATGATACAAAGAGAAAGAAGGACCATATATTTCATGGTCTTAAGCCAGAATTTATACGAGAAATAGTCTCGCATGTATTATCATCATATGTAGAAATAATATCATGTGTTGATAAGATAATTAAAGAGTTTACTGAGTCATATGGCTTTGAAAGGAAGCAAGAGAAGAAAAGGATGGAAGAGAGAAAGATGGATAAAGGTAAGAGGGAAAAGAAGAATTTTCCCATATGTGGTAACTGTGGAAAGAAACACCCTGGAACTTGCCTGAAAGGAATGGGAGTTTGTTATAAGTGTGGAGGAAAAGGGCACAAAGTACGTGACTAAAAGGGTAATAAAATGGTTTTAAATGCACAATGCTTCATTTGCAAGGAGTTTGGACACTACGCGAACCTATGTCCCAGTCATCAGACTATGCCGCAAATGATGCTATTGGATAATAATCAAGTTATGATACTACCACAGATGAAGAGGAATGATTAGAGTTCTTATGTTGATTATGTCAATTGAGTGTTGTATCAACAATGTACTTGTTATAATAATTATGGAGTATATAAGTATTGTACTGCAGTACTATTTCATTAAGGACTTGAGATTGTGTGGAACAAAGAAATGTGACTCAATAGAAGGTTAAATTTTTGGAAAATATATGGTTGAGAGAAAGATAAACCATAATATGGTTCTGATACCGAGGTAGTGATTTTAGAATAATACATGATTGATTTGGATAAATTATATTGGATATTCTTGAATACCTTGAAGCTGATTAATGATTTGTCTATTCCATCATTGTTGGGGTTTAAAACATTTTTGGATTGATGAAGTATATCCAGCATTCTATATGGAATAAGGGAGAATGAATGTAATCAATAAAGATTATGGTAAATCATGATGTTTCAATGTATTAAAAGAATACATAATGAAGGTATTCATATGCTATTACTGGGTAAAAAGGATCTACATTATGTTTACCTTCCTTATAAATGTTGGACTGTGAGTTTGGACAGAAGTATTTTGGATAGTTCTAGTTTGGATTATTTTGGATTTCCATAAAAGGACAACCCGAAGGTCGGGCGGAAACCTGTCGCGTCCGGCAAGGCTACGACACTTGAACCCGCAACCGAAGGGCGACAAGGGTGTATCACCTACCACTGGCCCACGAGATGTCCTGGATTAAATAATGTAGTTTTTTTTAAAAGATCTGGTAGATTAATTATAAATTCATTTATTTTGGAACCCTGTATGAAAAGTATAAATAGAAAAAAAAAATTACATTCTATTACCTTTTAGTGTGAAAGATGAGTTTGTGGTAGAAATTTATTAATGGATAAAACTCTAATTATAAAGTAAGTATATCTCCTTATGATATTAGCGAATTTCATAAATAAATTCCTCAACATTAACAAAAGGAACTTAGGAAAAAAATGTTGTCCTAGATGATACCTTAAATCATAACTAATTTTTGGCTTTGCGATTTTTGGCCTTTTCGTAGCCATGTTCTCTACCACTCTCCATCAGATAATTGATGGTTAGATTTCTCTTCCATATCCATATTTTCCTACATGGAACCCTAGTATGTGTTATTTTCGGTAATCTTTATACTTTCCACTCTTTATTTTAAATAGAGGCCTCGTTAATTCATTTTTCGATGTGGGATTTCAACTAAGAAATTTTGAAATGTCAAAAATGTGTTATCCTAATACCCTATGTTTTGTTGAACCGATGGTATTTTAAATCATCATAGATTGATGAGTTTAAGGACCTCAATTTCATACTTGTTTGTGATTTATGACCTCAATCACTACCTATAAATATTTACGTTTTTCCTCCAATTATATGTCTCTAATTTCCACCAATGTTCTCCTAATCGAGATCATAATTTGGTGGTGACCCTTTCATTTCTCTTTTCCTCATATTAAGACTAAATTTTAGTAACCCAATTTCCTATGTGGTTTTTCCCACAAATATATTTTCTATTTTCAACCTTTTATTTTTGAAGAACAATTTCAAATTGCGAGGACGCAATTTATTTAAGGAGGGGAGAATGTAACACCCCAAGATTTCATATTGTGTTATTTCTTCAAAATAATTCAATAACTTTCACTACACGCAACACTGAGTTCAATCACAACATGACTTACAAAAAAAATCCATTCAAAAGAGGTTATGAATAGTATTATCTAAATTTTAAACTTTATATAATCCTTATAATTTTAGAATCCATATTATGAGTTTCTTAGATATAATGCAAGAACAAATTCATTTTCAGTATTGCACTTTTATCAACTTTTAATAGTGAACCCTTTTTTAAATACAATATTTTAAACATTTTGACTAAATGGGGACATCAAAAAATTTAAAATGAAACATCCCAAGCTTCCACGGTACGCTTTCCTTTGAATAATACAGTAGCGTGTGTTGTACGCAACTTCGAGTTTTAACACACACCACAACCGATCAAACTAGCCGTTATGAATAGTAATACCTACTTTTTGAAATTATATATATTTTATATTTCAAAATTGACTTCATTTTTTTATTCTTAGTGTCGAATTTACCCTAAGGGGAAATTTTGGTACTTTTCGGATAACTTTCATATTTTGATGAATAGTGAAAATTACTAAATTTTAATTAAAAACAACTTTTTTAATCAAAATAATTAATAGTGATAAATTATGAATTTGAGTGGTTTTAAAGTATATTTAGAATATATTTTTACCATTTAATATAATGTTGGTCATTGGACATAATTTTACAATTAAACCGAACATAAACAAGTGTCAATCTTTTGATAGTTATTATCACTTAAAAACACGCTTTTTGTTTTGACAGCGATAATTAATTTTAAATTAATTTCTGCCACTTCTGTGTTTTGAATTTAGAAAAATGGATTCCATATTTGGAATAATGATGTCCAAATTGTGTAAATAGGTAACTTTTATTTTTAGACATTTTGAATAATTACTGTGTTTAATATTTTATTTACCATGGTTAAGGGTAAATATGGTAAATAAGGGTTAAAAAATAATATTATAATAATAAAACTAAATTATCCTAAAACGTGTCCTAGCCTTATTTTTTGATACATGTTCGACCATAGGCATCTTTGGGTCGATTTGGGGACCCCATGGTGCCACTTGTAGGTGATAGGGACACTTTATTTTAATTAAGTTAAAATGAATACAAAAATGACACAAGCATATATCTTTTATAAAAACGATTATTACATAGGGTTATATATGTTGGATTTTAGATTATAAATATTCATTAGAAAGATAAAACGATTTCCTACATAATTATATTTTATTTATAATTTTTAGTCATTAAATAATTTATTTTATTCATGACACAATGATGATGCAGTAATTACTAAAATAGTGAACAATTAAATTAATTGATATTATAAATACCCAAATAAATATAATATGAAACTTTTAATGAATTAAAATAATTTTATAGGATAATATGATATATTAGGAGTGATTTAATTTACCTTTTTCTAAGTAATCAATCTGTTATGAGTTTCAAAAAAAATCAACTATTGAATAGTGTCAAAATTGACATAAAAGAGTTCTTAAAACAAATATTATATTATTAATTGATATTAAATTCCTAAAAATCTAAGTCTCTTCCAAGAGACTTATATCATGATAGGTTCATCATTAATGGACCACTTGGGGGTCGTTTTGATGTATATAGTAAGTGTATTAACCATATTATATAAAAATACAAAGAGACATTGTAAAAGTGAAACTAATTAACTTAGAGTTAATACTTAAAGATAAGGTCAATATAAGTACCCAAACCTGTCTAAATTCTATTGGTTGAGTGGTTTTCGAACTATACCCACCTTAACCTTTTAATAATCAACTTTGGAGCCATTATAAACCGAATATGAATTTATTATAAATTAATATTTCTAGATTTTCCAAAGGTGTCCCTCACCACTCTTATAAAAGGGCACTCCTCCTTCTCATTTATTCACACCTTCAAAGCCTTTTGGTTCGGCCAAACTCTGCCCAAATACTCTCCCAACATCCCTAACTACAACCTAGAGACCTTAGTTTGATCAGAAAGCCAACATAAGGATCCCTTTTGATCAAATCAAAAGGAAGAACCCGAAGAAGAGGTAATGTTTTCACCACCCCTTTCCAAGTTCCTTTCTTCTTCCACTTCTTCTTGCTTTGTTATTACCATTCTAAAATAATAACTCCAGTATCTCACATATACTGTGATGTTATTATAAATATGGTACAACTATATTCAGTATTCTATCCACCCTTTGAATAACATGTCACCATACGTGCGTACGTACGGCTTACCATCTCCACGTCGTGGTGTAATTGTTATTCAATATATTATTATTTGGATGGGTATAATAATGACGTGTAACTCATGTAAATAATAAATATAAAATGTTAATGATTCTTTATATATGATATACCATACATTTATATATTATTTTAATATCAAAAGAATTATATTGTCGCTCGTGCGTACGTACGGACTACCGTCTCCACGAACGCGATGAGATTCATTCTCCATCGTATCCATTCAAGTATAATTATCATTTGATGATTTGAAAAATGATGTTTAAGGACTTGATATCATTCCGTATATTAATAATATACAACCTATCCTTTACAAACATGGCTTACATAACAAAACATATAAAAGAAAACAAGTAAGTTAACACCCGAAACAATGATAATACTAAGATATTATTATCAAATCAATATTAAAAGATCATATATGATATCATATTAATATATATGATTCTTGAATAATTTAATAACAATTATTTCACCATTATACAGGAGGTTAACCTACCCCAACCAAGGAAATGTACAAGGTAAGGGGTTTTCATCTCACTTCTTATTCCCGTTAGATTCATGCCATATTGCCACCATTACCTTTTGTGTGGTGTATGTACTGCCCATAATTATATTCTTTGTGTAATACACTCTAATTTATGTGTACTTACATATTCATTGTATGATACCTCTTTCATGGGTTGTATGTTTCATAAGTTACCAAATTGGTAAGTGTTATTTCACAATCTCTTCATTATCCGAGGTTGTTTATACGTAATAATCTACTGGGATCTCTATATCATCCACATCCATGTTTCTTAAATATTTATTTCAAAACATTTTTACTATTTACTAGAATATGGGTTGAAGTCATTTATACCCTTGTTTGACTTTTTATAAGAGGTTTATAAAGGAATCTTTCCGTCGTTTTCCAAACAAGTTGCTTTTTAACATTTTCGACAAAATTAATCTAAGAATGTTTTTTTAACTTATATGGTGGGTGAGGCTATTTTCCGCCGTTATAAAATCTTAAAAGTTTCCCTTACAAGATAAAAAGATTATTTTCAAAAAAAAATGTTTTATTTCATAAATATAAGACTCTTAAATTATTTCAAAATATAAAGAGATATTTTTCTAAAATAGTCTTTATTTCATCTATGTCAACATCCTTTGATAGATTTTAAGCTTATTTGAAGTTGATTTATTATGATAGAAAACATCCATATTTTATTGAAGGTTCTTTGATATTTTTGACTGTGGATAAGTTATTCTTATGTCACTCATGGTTTTTGTTGAAAGTATAGACATTTCATAAGTTATTTGTAATCCGAATGTTTATGTTATATTTCAACCTTTCATTCAGATGAATGTGTTTGACAAGTATGTTCCGGGTTGGGGATCGGTAAAAGTAAGCCCTCCGGTTTGGTCTCCGGTTATTAGAGGAACTCCGGTTTGGTGTCCGGTTATTAGAGGCACTCCGGGTTGGTGTCCGGTTATTAGAGGCACTCCGGGTTGGTGTCCGGTTATTAGAGGCACTCCGAGTTGGTGTCCGGTTATTAGAGGCACTCCGGGTTGGGTTCCGGTTACAGTTAGCCCCAAGGTCTTGGGACGAGGCCTTGACAAAGAAATTAAAGTTCATCATTATGCATTCCAACATTATGAAAGTGGTTATTGATTTTTGCATGTGATTATTCGATTAGTAGAATATCCATGTGAATAAGTAAATGGCATTATTTCATTTTATTTATGCCATACCATGTTGAAAGTTCATGTTTGAAAGGCTTTTGTTTTAGTTGTACATTGCCTTAAATGTTTATTCTTATTTATGAAAGTTTTCGCTATATTGTTATCCTTACTGGGCATTTGAGCTCACCCCTTTTCTATGTTTTATTTTTCCCAGGAAGTGAAGAAGTAAATTATGAATGACCTGCAGGGATATTATGTGGGGATATGAGTGTGGATTATGGAGACATTATGTTGTTGTAGTAGTTTTTCATTTTATGATGTAATGTAAAACTTATGAATATATCTAGTGTTTCCAAGGCTACTAAACCAATCAGTCTTTCGAGATTTGATCTTCCTTGTGATCATGCCAATGTTATGTAATAATGCACCGACTCTGGGTAACTGGGGTCGGGGCGTTACATGTTTTGATAGAAATGGCACTATATAGGCATCATAGAGACCATATAGAGGATGTTATTGAAAATGTAGTTTCACTTGAGCCTTAGGTGAACTAGAAGATAGTGCATAGTATAATGAAGGCTTTCCATGATGTGGAAAGTGGGAATGAAGTGGATGAACGAAGGCATGGGGATCCGTTGTATTAGTTTCAAAGGTATAATCCACCCATGTTTAAGGGTGATTCAGATCCAAAAGGGGTTCAATCATGGATAAACAGAATAAATAGGATATTTTAATTCTTTGGAACACTAGAAGAGATGAAAGAGAAGTTATCCATGTATATGTTGGAAGATAATTCCCATTAGTTGTGGGAGATGGGGGTCTAAGCGGGGATGTACCACGATGTGACATGGGAAGGGTTTAAGGAGTTGTTTTACATGAAATTATACACTCATAAGTTCGGAATTCAATGTACAATCGGTTTATTTAGTTCAAAGCAAGGGAACCTGTAGGTAACGGAATATGTAGCCACATTTATGAACTTTGTGCGATTTTCACCCAAGGTGGAAGGTAGTAGATCATTTAAAGCTCGTATCGTCAAAGCTAGTTTGAGATAAGAAATCATGTCCAAGATAGAAGTGTAGTTTAAAGATGATTATATGGAAATTGTGAATAGAGCCTCAGTGGATGAAAGGGGTCTATATGGGGTCTACGAGCAGAGGAAGTGTTTTGGTACCCATCGGGAATAGTGGGAACACAAACCCTAG
Source organism: Viscum album (assembly GCA_963277665.1). Taxonomy (NCBI): domain Eukaryota; kingdom Viridiplantae; phylum Streptophyta; class Magnoliopsida; order Santalales; family Viscaceae; genus Viscum; species Viscum album. The sequence goes on from OY728158.1 coordinate 443,129,038, forward strand.
GTTCAAGAGGAAGAGGGAAACTTATTTATAGGGTGGGAGTGCGTCATTGAATCGAACGACAGGATCTGTGAATCTTCCTCCGAAGCCTCAGAGTAAACAGGGTTGTTTCCTGTGTATCTCAATGGAACACATCAAGTAGTATTGTACGTAACAACTTTAATAATGTCATAATTGTAAGAAAATGTAGAATTTTCTGTGTTATTGTTGTAATTCTCTAGGGTAGGGTGTTTGTGACACTACTCTAGGGACATAGGGGTCATATGCCTTGACGGGACGGGGCAACAACATACCCCTTGGTAGCAGAATAAAGTTAGACATGGGGATTCAAGGAACACCATCACTCCTCAGAAGGGTAATAAATAGTAGTGTGTGGAATGTATGTTGTTGTTTGGAGCTGAGAAGGCGGTGATTGGAGATCAGAAGGGATCATCCATAGTGAAAGGTACAGTTCTTTTAAATTCAACATTGATGAAATCCTTGTTTGACACTAGTGATTACCATTCTTTTCTTGCTTCTTGCATCATTTATTTTTTGGGATCACACGTGGAAATTATGACTTCTGTTTTGAACCTAAAAAAACTATTTGGTCAAAGTGAGTGTCGAGCCTTCCTCTGTCAAGCATGTTATTTTGTTATGGAAGACATCAAATTTATGTGGAATTTCTCAATGATTGATATGGTTGCTTTCGATATAATCCTAGGAATTGATTGGTCGGTCATGTTCAAGGACCAAATCGATTGTTATGTGTGAATTGTTAGTTCTGTGACTCATGATGGTGTTAGAAATCTCATTGGGTTGAGAAGAATGTGAAGAAGGGGGCAATAAGATTTTTGGAACTAGTGGTTGGAATGATATTGTATCAGTTAGCAGATCTGTCATTGTAATTAGTTTAAGGTGTTGAGAAGAGTGTTCTTCCGGTAGTAGTGGACCAGTTTATGGATGTATTTACCAATGAGTTCTCAAGGTTCACACCCATGAGAGAAGTGGAGTATATGATTGATCTCCTTCAAAGGGCCAATCGTATCTCACTTTCATCTTACCAAATGGAGCCAATAGAATATCAACAATTAAAGGTGTAGTTGGAGAAGTTTGATAAAAAAGTAATCATCTGGTCGAGCATGTCTACATGGGTAACAATAATTTTGTTTTTTAAAATATGGGTGGAACGATTGGGATCTGTATTGATTATCTTAGACAAAATAAGGATACAATAAAGAAGTGATATACACTTCTACAAATTGATAGTTTTTTTGACCATTTGATGGGATCTTAGTGGTTCTCTAATATTAACATGAGTCCATAGTATCACCAATTGTGGGTAATGAAAAATAATATTACGAAAAAAAACATTCAGAAGTAGATATTTCCATTAGAAGTATGTGGTGATGCAATTTGGTCTAAATAATTCACCAGCGGTGTTCGTGGAATCGATGAATCAAGTATTTTAGAGATATCTAGATTCTTCTGTTGTACTATTTGGAGATGATATAATGGTGTATTCGAGGTTAAGGGTAGAACATGAGCCGCACATGAAGATCATGTTAGGGATCTTGAGGGACCATCAGTTGTATTCTAAATTGATAAAGTGCTACTTTTAGATACAAGAGGATTGTTTCCTTGTCCATGTTATTTCGGAGAAGGGTGTTTCTGTTTATCCAGAAAAGATAGAGGTTGTTATCTCATGGAAACAACCAAAAATGTTTTCGAGATACAATGTTTCCTTGGTCTAGCGAGGTATTATTGACATTTTGTTTGTGATTTCATATGATTGGCTTCTCCAATTACATCGTTGACAAGGAAGAATATTAAATTTAAAATGTATGAGTAGTGATTGAAAGGATTTTAAGAGTTAAAGGGTCTCCTTACATCAACACCAATCTTGGTTTTTCTTGAACCAGGGAAAGGGCATGTGGTGTATTATGACGCATCGGGATCAGGGTTGGGGGGTTTTCTCATATAGGGGATCATGTTGTTGCATTTATCTCATTATAATTTAGGTTTCATGATAAGAACTACCCAACACATGATTTTGAGATGGTCGTAGTGGTTCATGCATTAAAAAATTGGCATCATTATCTCATTGGTGATAAATTTATAGTGTTTATCGATCAAAACAGCTTAATGAATATGTTCTCATAGAGAGATTCGAACATGGGGTAAATGAGTTTTATGTAATATTTCAAGATGTTTGATTTCAATATAATGTACACCCATGGCAATGGGAATTCGGTGGAAGATGCATTGAGTAGAAAATAATATGATCAGGTGGTGAAACAAGAATCCGATCAGTGGTAGTAGATGTCGCTCATTGCCAACATGTGTTTGAAATGCGGGGACTAGGGTTACAGAGCAGTCTTCATTATTATTTCATTGGTTACTCATTTAAAATGTTTGGATAAAGAGGCAGAGGCAACTGATTCTAATTGTATGGATATGATGTCAAAAATAAATGGTGGGGAGACCATTGAGATCTGGGAACTGATTGGGAATTCAATCATGTGTTTTCAATATTAGATGGTGTTACTAATGGATTTTTGGGAAGAACATCTAAGGTTTTATCATCATTCCAGGTGGGATGTCCATCCTTGTATCCATTAAATGTATAACAGGCTGAAGGTGTAGTATTTGTGGGATGGTATAAAAAAGGGATGTGGTCGGGGTTGTCTCGAGATGATTGACTTTTCATCAATTCACGGAAAATATTCATTGTCCAGAAAGCATGTTGCGGTCTTAAACTATCCCAGTTTAGAAATGAGTGAAAATAAAAATGGATTTTATGATAGGTCTCCCAATAATGGTCAGGAAACACAATGCCATATGGGTTATTGTGGATCGGTTCACAATGTCTGACCATTTCATCCCAATTCATGAATCACATACAGTGGATGATCTGTCCAAAATCTATATCTGAGATGTGGTAAAGAGACATGGTGTCCCAGTTTTGATTGTATTATATAGATATCTGAGGTTCACTTCTCTCTTCTATAATTCCTTGCAGTATGTCCTTGGTACGTAGTTGACTATGAGTACGGCATATCATCCACAGATGAATGGCTAATCCGAGTGGACGATAAAAATTATGTATGGCATGTTAAGGGATTGTGCAATGGATTTTGGTGGTTCAAAGGAGGATCACTTACCATTGGTGGTGTTCTCCTATAATTACAGTTTTCAGGATTCTATATTTATGGCTTCGTTTGAGGCATTATATGGGCATCCTTATTGTTCTACACTATGTTGGATAGAAACGAGTGAGACTTAAATGATCGGACCAATCCTTTTCCAAGAGACTATGAAAAAGATCAAGTTGATTAGGAAGAATATGGAGACAGTTCAAAGTCATCAAAAATCTTATACAAACAATCTTCGAAGATCATTGTCGTTCGAGGTGGGTGATCATGTGTTTTTTGAGAATCTCTCTTGGGTTGGGACATCATTGGTAAGTAGGGTATGTTATCTCTGAGGTATGTTTGAGATTTTGAGATATGTGAACGTATTGGAGAGGTGTATTATCATTCTACTTTACCACAATGGTTTAGTGTGGTGAAAAATTTGTTTCATGTGTCCCAGTTGAAAATGAATAAGCCTAATCATGACCATGTGATTCGTTTGGATCATGATGAGATATAACCTGGTTCTTCCTTGGTGCATGTGCCAGTGCAGATTGTGGATAGGCCAGAGGAAGTTTTCCTTGTTAAAATAATCTATTTATTTTTTGTTTGGGGTAGAATAATCATATTCAAGGGGAGACATGGGAGCGGGAGAAATATTTGGTCGAGCAATGGCCCGAGCTCTTTCCACATCGAGATGGTTCACTACTTTCTAAGGAAGGAACATCCAATTGTGGGGTGAATGTGTCACCCCTAGATTAAGTTATGTAACATTTTTTATGTCTTTTTATGTGTTATAAGTTATTGGGATATTTGGGAAGAGGATGATATTGTTTGGAAGGGTTTTGTATATGTTTGGAAACTTTTATAGGGGCGCACAGTTGGATCATGGGTAGGGGAAACTGTGAGGGTTCTCTAAGAAACAATGCAAGGGGAGAAAATGGGATTCATACTACCTATGAACAATTTTACTAACCAGGATAGGAACCCATGTAGAACCCTTCTTTTGAGAAAGTGGCAAGTGCATGGTTAGAACACGATTTTCCAAACTGTGTGGACTAACCATGTTGCCACTTAAAAAGAGAGTTTAAAATGCGGTCTCCTTCAGGATTGCTCAATTTCTCTCCAAATCACCTCCCACTCAAACCTCACTTAGGATTTTGGGTTCTTAGTGGTTTTGGGGGCTCTCTCACTCATTTTGGATTCAATTCAACGAAGCTTCAAGGTGGTTTGAAGGTGTTTTGTCATATGTAATTCTCTTCTCTTAGTTTCTCTTTGGTTTCCTCTAGATCAACTCTTCATTACTTCTTGTATTTCTATATATACATCTTTTACATGTAGATCTAGGGTTTTAGTATCCATGTGTGTTGATTTTATTTCTTTTTAATTTTAGGTAATGGGGTCTAGAATGTTTTTAGTGGTGCGTTCTCCAGATTTTCGGTGTAGTTGCATGTGGGTCGAAATCATTATAACCCTATAGGTTGGTGGATTTTATCTCATCTCTACATTTCATGAACATGAAGCATGGATACAATTAATTTTTTTTGCTTGATGTTAACTATGTTTTGATGGGAAAATTTGGTTGGAATTATGCTTGGGAATATTTGTGGATTTTTTGGAAAATGGGGGCTTTGGGGTGACATGTTCTTATTCCGAATTTTAGAATGGTGATTTTAAAATGGATTTCTTGGAATAATTTGTGAAATTTTTTTGTAAATGGGTTTGAATAATGTTATTATTATACTAAAATGTGTTTTGGCATGGTAAATGGTTTAAGGGTGATTCCAATAATTCGGTGATTTATTGAAATGGTTTGTCATGTAATGGAAATGGTTATGTGTATATTATTATTGCCTTGATGAGTCGTGCATGGGTATGGATTGTTTGAATCTTGTGTAAAGTCTGAGAGAGAAACTTGTATAAAAATATGGTGTATTGTTGATGGAAGTGACATCATCATGGGAAAGTATACTAGAAGTTCCACTAAACAGGGAATGGAAGGAATGTGCCAAAAAAAGTTATATCATGAGTGTTATACCATTTTGGGGTTTGTGAAACATTTCCTTGTGTATTTATTATATTTGTGGCAATGAAAGATGAACTTGATTGTGCGATGTTGGATTTTAATATGGCTTGTGGCATGATTCTGGATTTCCCATATTTGACATTGTTTGGTAAGGGTATGTTTGGCTTATAGTAAGGGTTCAACTATTTAATGTTATATATAAACTGATTATCTAATTGTGCTTGTGGTTTTATTCTAGTGGCATGTGTAGGGAATTTATTTGGGTAATTCTTACTAATAATTTTTACTCACCCCCTATTACGTCATTTTGGTTCTTTGGCTGATGTTGTATTCTAGAAAACTGGTAAAGGTAAAGCATGTCATTGCTAGTGGATCGTGGTGATTCTTGGGAGATGTGTTTGTGCTCGGAGCATGGAACCTAGTATAGATTATTGGAGTGTTTCTTGGATTACATTTGTGACTCTTGTTAGTCTTCCACATATTACTATGTTATTGTGTTTTTTTATGAGTTTATGGGTTTTAGTGTCCAACAACTTGGATGTCTTTTGGTAATGTGTAAGATGGGTTGTTCTGTTTACATGCATCATATAGATTGTGATTTGTTCGGTTGGTTAGTTTTGTCTTTAGGGAAAACCGTTCCCCAATTATCCTTGAATCCCTTGGAATTTATTTCCACCCTTTGGTGCCTTGGGAACATCTCTTACGATCAAGTATCATTCCTCTATCCTCTCATTCTAATGAGATAGGGTGGTATGTTATATTATATAAAACCAACAACAACTTTCATGAAATATATATTACCCTTCAAATATCGATTCATCCTTTAATTATAAATAGTGGTATGGATGGGGTGAATCACCTTTTGAATCTTTTTATTAATCATGGATATTATATCTTAATGAGAAATCATATATTTCTCAAATTATTGATATATGGGAGATAATATTTCTTGAATACATTCCCATTGTGAAAAACATTATTGATATATTTCATGAATATTTCCATGTTTTCTCTCATAACTGAGAGGCTGTGTTAACAATTTGACTTATACATGAATATTTTCCCATGCCTAAAAATAATTATATAATGTAAAATATTAATTTGGAATACTTAAATTATTTACAATTGAATATGGAAAACGTTTTTATTTTCCAAAGTGCTTCATAGTTGACTATGTTGGTCTTATATGTCAAGAGTAATGTTGTTTAAATGTGCCAATATACATACTATCATGAAATCAAAAAAACATGATGAAGAACAAGTATCATGTTTCATATATTGATGAATTTTTTGATCAACTATGTAGGGCCAAGTACTTCACTCTAGAGGGACATCAGTCTGAATATCACTAATTAATAGTGAATAAATAATATATTCCAAGGACTGCCATTTTAAAAAGGTAAGGACACTATGTGATCATACAGATTCAATTCCTCCTCAATATTCCTCAAACAATATTCATTGAAATAATAAATAGAGTCTTTATATATTACCTTAATATATTTATGGTGGTTAAAAAGGACATGTGGATGTAAGATAAACATGGATGTATTCGTTTTCAATATATAAGAAGGAATCAAAATTCAATGTGTGATGAAATCATCTATGATTATTGGTAAAACATGGAAAGATTATCATAGGAATGTTTTGGAAATTGATCAATAAGGTAGGTGATGATGACTAGATAATTATTTTAGAATCATTTTTTGTCATTTGGTATGAAAATTCTCCCTAATTAGTGAGGACTCATTGATTGTTATTATTATGGATTCCTTTAATGGAATTTCATATCATTCTTGAGAAATTATTTATTATTTAATTGTGATGAATTTTTTTTGATCTTGTGTTCAAATACATGTGTCAATTTCACTTCGAGAGTGCACATTGTCTTCAAAAATTAATAAAAATAAGATTACCATGAAAATATATTATCTAATGAGTAATTTTAATCTCATGAATGTTATTATTTTCCTTCATGATGTAATTAAAGAAATTAGAATGGTAATGCATAAATAAAATTGATCTTATTTGAGCACAAAGTGAATTGGAATTTATAATTTCATTAAAATATAAAACAAAGAGAATTTTCTATTAAGTCCCTAAAAGTCATTATTTTCAAGAATTAAAGTATATGAATTATGAAATATATGAAACAATATATATATATATGTGTGTTTCATGAAGATGATTTGAAGAAGTTTGTGTGACTTGGTTTTGAATATATTTGGCTATATTTTTTTTGAAATATGTTTTTTTTCATTAACAAAATATTATGTACAGATCTAATACAAACCAAGGTCCATCCCTAATCTACTAATAGGGGACCCAAGGGTAAACCCTCATGGGAGTTCCTACAAAAAGAGGTATAATAGAGGAATTGGTGGGCCAATGTGTAAGGCATGTAGGAGAACGTGGCAGGAGGCCCGAATGAGAAGTTTATAGATTCCCATAGAGTGGGTGTATAGAACACACATATATATCAGGGGTCAAATCCCATGTGGTGTGTGAATGGTGTCCTAGTTTTAATCTCCCATAGCCAACATGTATCTTTAGAGGGAGGCATTGAGTAATAAATTGAAACTCAAACACTATTATTTTTATGTTTTTTAGGATGTATTTGGTTACATTTACTCAACTAAAATTTCACACATATATCATTAAACACATATTTAAGCTGATCAAAGCCATTCAATCCTAGCAATTATCATCATCATCAATCAATTATTAATTGATTCTAATTTTTTGGATTATCCTCCATTTTTCGAAGATATAAATATCATTTTATCATCCATTGGATTTAAACAAATTCATCTTCAACAATAATATGGATGTATTAGTATCCTAATTTGTTAGAAATTATGAGATACATTTTAGACAAGTTTTTCATGAATCTAATAAGAATGAAGATTTAAAACTTGATCTGTGATTCCACAATTTATTAATCCCTGTTCTTTGATTAAAAAAAATCGTGTTAATCAAGAGGTATATTCGAGATGAGTGGACATGCATGTAGTTACACATGAATGTGTGTAGATTTAATTAATATAGGTTATATTAGTATGAAAGGGAAGAACATGATGTGTATGATATATTCATTCATTCATTGGTTTGATGATCTATAGTCATTTTAATTTTAATATTCATTTTAGGGAGGATCCATGGATATTAAAACATTTAATGTGATTTGTGATGAATGACTACCAAAGATATTTATGTGTTTAAAACCAAGTTGTTCAATTTGACTGTCTATATGAAGAAACTGAGACACCAAATATTTTATATTTTTTAACATGTGTTATGTAATGGGTATTCTAATAGATAATATACCATGTTAATAATGGAGAACCTTGATTCATCTAGAAAATTTTATACCATGGGATGAATATAAATATTAATCCCAAAACATATGCATTTAGAATGACCCACTAGTGTTCAAGAGTTATGAGGTTTTCATACTACATGATGAAACAGAAACCCAAAACCATAGGTTTTTTATTTGATAAATAGGACTCATGAATCTATTATTGCATTTGAGGTAGATAGCCATGGTTGACCTTGTATCATGAGAGGAAGAGGCTATACCTGGACCCCTTGGGCCTGTGCATAACATAAAAAATGTATAAACCTTTAGGTGTTCAAAATGAATGCATGAAATAATAATACCCTTTATATATGGGTATTCCAAATAAAAAATTACGATAGAAAAAACTATTTGGGAATCGATATTTTAATAAAAATAATTTTTTATTCATAAAAACATCCAAATGATGATTTAAATGAGGTATTTTAAATCATGTAATATTTTAGATCCCTATACACTATATCGTTTAGTATAAATTGGTTAATGCCAATGATGAGAAAATATACACCAATTGAAATATATGTTATTGATCCATATGAAATCTTTTAATCAAAGAGATAAGGAATAAAATTTGGGTAATTCTTCAACAAGGTGATCACATGAACCTGTGAATTTGATGAATTTATTCAAAACCATCATTATAAATGTTCATGATAATTTTTAAAAGTAATTTTCAAATTTATTTCTTGAGGATGAAGAATATATATTGTTTAAATTATATTATGAGCATAAATAATTTCATTTAACAATTTGTGGTACTAGTATGAAGAACTCAATTCAATTTGGAATATTGATCAGTTTCTATGTAATCACAGTGCTCCTATTCAAGGTGTTTGTGATCATTGTAATTTATAGTGATAAGAGAATCTATGAAACATTCAATGGTTTATCAAGGAAAAAGTAGGTCTATGTCTTGAACCATTTAGAAATATTTTTTTTTAATACTATTTATATTTTTTATCAACATATCATATGTATGTAGTTATTGATATCACAAAAAAGATTCACTAATCGTAATTTTGGAAGAGGATTGATGATAATAGGGGATAATTGGATGGAAAGTAAAACCTAGTAAAATATGGGTACATTGATTCATCCCCTCCCCACTTAGAGTCTACTGAAAATTCATTTGGGACCTATAACTAGTATCATAACATAGGTATTCCTCTTATTGAATCACAGTTTATGACCCCAATTTATTTTTTATGGTTTGTATGTGTTGAAGATATGATATTGATACTAATATACCTCATGTGAAATAAATTGTTTTACACATATAAGGAATAATACAAGAGGTTAGCTTCAAGGACTCTAGAAATAATAGGAAGAGGGAATAAAATAGATTTTAGAAAATATTAAATAAATAATTAATGAATCAATTCTCATTTGTCAAATTAGTTAAAAATGAACCATTTGAAGATACTTGCTCATGATGTGGAGAGTATGAGGAATATAAATCTGTCAAAATTTTTAAAGAGTTATAACAATAGTTTTGAATATATATATACATAATAATCCAAAAGATGTCTTTTCATATGTACATTGTTATTTCAAGGAGATTCTTGACGATAGATCATGACTTGAAGATGAAATTAGTAAACCGTAGGATGCACTCAAAATGTAATTATAAATGTGTATTGTTCTGATAGACAACAATGAATAAAAGAATTAATATGTGACACTTTTCAATGAAATAATTTATTTATTTTAATAATAATAAAAATGGAATGAATATTATATCATAAAACAAAAAAACATTGGTTAAGTAATCCATGCATTTACAACATTGTTTAATTTCTCCATGATTGTCAGAGGCACATGAGCCTCATCCCAGTTGGTGAGGTCTCTATAAGTGCATCCACAAGACCAAGGTTCAAAACCACGTGGAGGGATAATTTCAGGGGTACTGTAGCAGTAATGTAGCAGGAACTATAGCGGTACTAGAGTAGGCACTATAGTAGTATTATAGCAGTCAATGTTGCAGATACAGTGGTATGTATTGTTCGGTACTGTAGCTGTTGGAATGATTCAACATGGCCACCGGTTTTGGCTTACAGTCCTTAAGGCCTTCGGGCCACCCAGGACTTCGGGTTAGTAAGGATTTGGAGCCACCTCATGGCCTTTGGGCCACCTCAAGGCCTTTAGGGCCACCTGATATGTAGTTTGATAGATAGACTACAAGGAACCGTTCTATAGGAGGGAAGAGGAGGGCGCATTCACCAGAGAAAGGGTAAACGTACTTGGAATACTGAGAGGGTATGTCATTTTCCATTGGTACAACACCTTTTCACATCCGAACATAGACATGCTAGCCGAACAGTCATGAAAAGGTATAGGGTTGATCACGATGCAAATGCTGGGGAGGGGCTATTTCAAGTAGTTATAGTTTTTATGATTTCCTTAAGAGCTATGGGTCTTGTAATGTCTCTAAGCCTATGAGCAATGTAATAGCTAAGACAACGGGCCTTGTAAGGGTTCCCCCTAATTCGTTGAAAGGGTGGTTATCAGAAAATCAATAAAAAATAAGGTCTTCGGGCCATTGAAAATGAATGTCAAATATTTTCAAATTCAATAAAAGACATGTATAGTCAAGGATATTAACATTTTAGAGGAAAAAAGACCATATTTCATGAATAATATATTTATAGAATTCATGTTGAGTAAAAATATAAAAAATATATTATTGGGGTCATGTAAACCCCATTGGATATTAAATCTAGAATAATTAATGACCTTGTAAAATATAATATTGAAGGTATTAAATTTCATGAAAAAATTCATAATGTGATAAGTAAATGGGAAGGAATAATGACATCATTTGAAGGCGAGAAATTTACCCTCAGAATGAAATATCTTGAACTATATGTAAAATTGATAAATTTGTGGGATAAACATGTTATGACATCCCATGTTTTTGAAATGTATAATTCTACCACCCAAACATATATAGATACTCAACCTCTAAGAACAAATGTTTCAATTTTAACAATTGTTAAAACTCATGGGTTTAAAAAGGATCATCTTAGCGACAATAAGGTCTCCAAATTATCCCTTGATCAAACTACTATAATACAATAGAATATGGTAACCCATAAAATAGTTAATTTCATTCCTACTAATGAAGTATGATATCGTAGTATAGGTTCAAAGCTAAAATAAGGGAAAATAGGGGTAGAGAAAAATTATAACAAATCCACCAAAACACCAAGGGTGGATATTAGAAAGGTGAAGAAAAATAACACCAAATATGATCCTCTAAAAAGTAATGATAATCCCATGAAAAATATGGCACTAAATATAGGTGTAATATTACTACAAAAAAAGAAGAATATTTTTTGGCTACTGTTGGTGTTGCTGGAATTTTGGGAACATGGTTGTTATATGTTGGAAAAACATGGGAGTGTATAAAAACAATAGAAGGAATAAATTCAGTAAGGGTAGAGGTAGAAATATAATGAAATAAAAAAATATATTCATATTCCGTAGATGATAATGAATCTATACTCTAGAAATAGATTCAAATTTTTAGAATAATTCTGTGAGTAATTCAACATTAGTGGTTTTATAAAGGACAAGTAATAGTATAAACCAATCATGTATAACACATATGCTAATTTAAAATTTGTATATAAAAATAATTGATATTGAAAATTATTCATTGGGAGATTAAAATATAAATTGTTCAAGAAGTCTATGAATAATTCTAAACCTAAGAAGAATAATAAGTTGGAATCCAATAATTCCATATCAAGAAATAAAATATTATTCAATTGTGGAACATGATATAATACCATTGACCACTTTAAACTAGCTAGAGAAATAAAAATAATCAAGCTAAAATCAATAAGAGAATAAATAAATGATAAAAACTAGAAAATATGATTGATTAAAGACATTACTAAAGGATGTATAGATTATTTTAGTAAGAAATGTATTTTAAAAACATTACAGAATACATGTTGAATCTCGTAATCATTATATGTTAAGAAGTAATCCTTAATAATTTTTCCTGATAAATTACATGATAATATAGAAATGAATAAATTTCATGATATAGCATTATCAAGAGAAAATGAAAAGGGAAAAAATATTATTTGACATTAATAATAACTCTAATTTTATTATAATTTTTCAATAAATGAAAATTTTAGGGTTTTAATTTTTTTCCAGAAGTTGAAAACATGATTGAAACTTTTGAAAAAGTGATTCTAAACATAATGAAATAATAATCAATGGATGAAATTTCACTAATGCATAATTTGGAAACAAAGAACACCCAATAAGAAGGGAATTAAAGGCGAAGATAATTCTAAAGATGGGAAATGATTGATGAAAGAAGAAGACAACAAGATATAATGATGGTTAAAGTTCTTATAAAATCATTAATTTTATTAAAATAGTGAAGCATCGATATAAATATGTATAAGACTATTTGATTAAATAGTCCACTAGGTAAAATTATTGGATTTCACCCCTTAATATAATGGCATGGACCCACCTGGTCCATTACATGGCCAAAAAACAGCTCCACCACTGAAATGGTGGCACTGTTTACAGGGGAACTGGTCATGGTGGCACCTTGACAGTTGCACACCAGTCACGGTGGCACCATGACGGTGGCACTGGTTACGGTGGCACCGCGACAGTCGCACACTGGTCACGGTGGCACCGTGACGGTAGCATAGCGGTCACGGTGGCACCGTGACAGTGGCACCGATGACTGTTGAACCATAAGGGTGACACCGTGACAGTGGCACTGTGATGGCGACACTGTGACGGTGGCACCATGACAGTGGCACCGTGATGGTGGCACCATGTCCTCATAGAGCGTTCTTTTCTTGTTCTCGAATTTTCCGCTCCCGCAACATATATTTTGACATGAAGATGATTTAATGACTTCTTTCCAGCCTTTTAAAGATGATAAATAATATATAAAATCTCCCAAGATTCGGGAAACCCTTGACTTACCAAAACGTGTGGTTTTTCCTCAGTGGCACCCCTTCCCCAAACCTTTCAGTTCTGCCCCTATTACATGTTTTCTTTTGGTTAAGGAAAACTGTTTAACGTATATCCATTATGACCACCCTTGAGGATAATTATTAAATTAAAATTAATTCCATCATGTATAACTACACAACCACGTGGGGAACATCAATCCGACTTTAAATCCATTGAAATTTCCATATCCCGTGACAATGATATCTCATCCTTATATTGAATGGGAATTTCTTCTTCATCTTCCACTTTGCTGGTCTCTTTTTCTTCCTAGTGCATTTGGAGTTCCCCTTCCCAAGGCAAGTGGTTCACCTATTCCAGAGCCTTCCTACTCACCCATTGAGTCCCTAACTTTCCTCCCCTGCAAGTCGTGCATCCCCAGTTATTGGCACGTGGAGAAGAACTTTGATTCTCGATCAACCATGTTGGGATTTTCCTTCGTCTCTCCTTATTGTGTATCATTCAGGGTGGGTACACTACTATTTATGTGGTAATGGATTAAACCAATCCTTAACAAAGATAATAAATAGAATGTTATTGAATGATGGGGTGTGTATTAAAATTTTGTTGTACTCTTTTATAATTGACATAAGTTGCGAACTGGATGGGCTTATGCTTACTAGAAATCATGGTCGTTGGTGGTATTTCCTCACTAATGGACCCTTGTCTTCTATGATGATAAAATAAGTGTAACATGGAAATTGGATAATCACCTAAACTCGGTTGGTTAAATGGATACCCAGTGAACATCAATCCTTGTGTGGTCACTACAGTTAACCAACATAAAGAAGAACATAAAGAATGATGTGCTTGAACCTGGAGGTTTCCCTACTCTGTCATGGAAGTAGTTTTGTTATTCTTTTTTATTCTTATGGTGTGATGTGAATGAGGATGGGATCCTCTGTTGGGGAATGGTTGTTTGTTGTAAATCTTAAGCTGTGTGGTGCTATATCTCGAGGCTTGGTTTGGTTCTAGTTCTTTTTGGGATCTCACTGATCCCTTTCTTGTTGTGACTTCACAGGAGAACTATGTATGAATGCTGAAATTGTTGTTTGGTTGTTTCTCTTTCTCTGGCATGTGGTTATGCCTGTTAGTTTCCCAGTACTGTAGAATTCACCTAAATGGGATCAATTGATCATGAAAGCAAGAATGAGTCAGATGGGGGATTGGCTTTTGGAATGAATTGTTACATGGCCGTGAGTGCAGTGCCTTTCATTTATGAAGGGATATTAATGAGGGTGTTTGTGCTTAGGATGGCTTTGGTATCCCTAGGTTGGGATGAGTGCTTGTTACCTATACATATAATTGTAGTTCTTATGTTTCTTATTCACACCCCACCCAAGTTAAGCACTTAGTTCCAAACACCCCCATTTCATGGGGGGTGTTTTTCCCAACACTCCTATGAGTGGATGGTTATTAGTTCCTTTTCTTATCCCTTTCTCGAATATCCCAAGACTCTTCGGGCAGGATGTGACATCCTGAGGTCCATTATAGCCCAGGATTTTTCGGGTAGGGTAGTTATGGTGGTTTTCCCAGGTGTTTGGGGGATGGTTATTTCCAAAGATTCTTTGTGATGAGGCCCAAGGGTCTTTGGGCATGGTAGTATTTGTTCTGGCCCATGTGTTTGCGGGTGCGGTTACATGTGGTGGTTGTGGCCCAGGTGCTTGCAGGAGAGATGGTGGCTGTGGCCCAAGTGTTTTCGGGCAGGATGAGTGGTCGTGGTCCAGGTGTGTGCGGGCAGGGTGTGGCAGTGGGACAACAGTGAGAATGGCAGGAGAGGTTCGATGCATAGTATGTCTTCAATAACAAGTGGGAAAGTGGCGCGGGATACCCAAATATCAATGTTCTATTAGTATATTTAACATGGCATATGTTATTTGTGGATTGTGCCTTGGTGAGGCCTGGGTGGATAGTTTTTCCTTGCAAGGTGCTTTGGTTATATATTTTCCAACAGGGAATTAGGATGTCTCCCCACTTGTGCATGAGAGTCTTTGGTTTTCCCTACTGAGTATACTTGTATGATCTATCTATGTATATAAACTGCTTTCAGGTTTCAAGGAGGACTTCAGGGATCTTGTAGGGCCATACTAGCTCAGACGTTGGGATAGTTTCTAATGCCGTTTTCTTTTTCTCTTTCTTGTAACTGTACCTTTTTAGTCTCCTTTTACTTTGTGGAATTTACATTTGTAACATGCATATGGGAATGATTTTTTTGGATTACATTTTACCCCCAGTTTTGATGTTGTTGGGATTTACTATCTTATCTCCCTATCCTATTAAAGAAAAAGGGTAATTCTTTCCATCTTGTGTGTGATTATATACCCATGTTGCTAGTCACCACTCCGAGGCCTATTGAAGGCAGGTCTCAGGGGTAATTATCTCTCCTCCAACTTGAAGAAGGAAGGGTCTAGTAATTTGTTGTCCCTTCTCTCATCTTGGTAAAGGCGGGTCGTAACAAAGTGGTATTAGAGGGAGGTTGAGAGATAAGATGGATTCTAGGTTTAGGCACCTAGAGGATGGCATGAGAAGGTAGGGAAATAGTGTTGGGTGATCTTAGTGCGTGAAATAGGTCCGGGAAGACCGGATAGGACATGAAATTTTAGGGCCCCCCGTGATCTGATGTAAGAACTCTGATCCTGTCGAACGACCAGGTGAGGCATCACAGATTTTAGGTTAGAGACCATAGGGAAGTTACATGCATCATAATGACTTGTGTTTATATGTTTCATTGATATTTTGGGGATTTAAAATGAATAAAAAGTTTATGAAAATTTAAGAACAATATTCTACACTACTCGGGCTTAGGCATTCCTTGTTTACCTTACAGCTATGGTACATGGGTGATGACCATGAGTAGTGTGGGCGATCGAGGCCCAGGAGGTTGAATTGGCTGATCGATAGAGGGCTGACTGAAATGAGGAGGACGATCAGTGGTAGAAGGCGTTTCGTGCCTTTCAGCGGTAGACCATATGAAGTACGTGGGCAACATCTTTGATGTGGAGACAGAGAGCTGGCTAGAAGAGCAGGTGATAGCTTTCACCTTGATCCGAGATCTAACAGAGTACTGGGTTCTTCTAGCTCTAAGCCAGATGTGTGGAGTAGCACATCAGTGGTGGACGCTTTATCTTGGGGAGAGGAGCGAGGCTGAGGTTATGTCAGCTGACTTCAATAAAGAGTTCCAGGAGGAATTCCTCTCTTCCATGATGAAGGCTAAGAAGAGGCTGGAACTACTCTCCCTCCAGTAGGGGAGTATGTCAGTGAGAGGGTTGGGGATCAAGTTCAAGGATCTCCTTCGCTTTTCTCCCGACCCCTTTCTAGATGAGGAGTCTCGGGAACGACGTTTGGAGGAGGAAATTCAACCTTCTCTCTAGTATGTTGTTACTCCTTTCACCTTACCGACATACTTGGAGGTCCATAAGAAGGCTGAATTGGTGGAAAGGATGCACACAATTGGAGGTCTATCACGATAGGGAATCCAGGTGTGGTCATCAGAGAGGAAGGCCGTCAGCAGCAAGCCTCCAGCATCAAGGCCCTATAGGTTTCGACCAGTAGGGAGCAGGCCCCAATAGTTCTAGTTTAGATCCCCCGGTCCTCACCCTTTCCATTCTGGCCCAGGACCGAGGTGCTTCATCGGTTGAAGCCATGGGAACCTGTGAAATCAGCGCTGGGACCGAGTACATTACAATGGGGGTGGGCCAGTGTAGCACCCGCTTTAGCCGCAACTATTTTCTGCTATGCCCTTTCAGAAGCCGCAACCGGAGCAGCAAGCTCCCGCTCATCCAAGGGCAGGCATTGCAGGTGGACGCTGACCTCAGGGCGCTCCTCAGGGACCTCAACTAGGGCTCGGTCGGGGAGGTGGATGATAGCCGAGGGGTAGGGGAGCTGTGCATGGACAGTTACACGTCACGAAGGGAGAAGTTCTAGTAGGTCCCGATATCATTTGAGGTACGACCAGCTTGTATAGTACACTTGCCCATGCGTTCGTCGATACCAGAGCTTCACACTCCTTTGTTGTGCCCAGTCTGGCCCGTGCTCTAGGTCTAAATGATAAGGGAATTCCAGTGATACTGGTGTTGAGTACACCAGTCGGAGGTTAGACCGACTTGTTTTATGTTTGCTGAGGGTCCAGAATGATGATAGGGCAACATCATTTGATCACGGATCTTCTACTATTGTAGATACATCCATACGATATCATCCTAGGCATTGACTAATTGTTCTCTATATGTTCCGCCATTTGCTACTTCCGAGGAAGGAACATGTTTTCATATTTGGGTGGCTGACGTGTAACTTTAATCGGTGAGTAGGGTTTCTAGAATAATAGAAAGTGAGAGGAGCCCCTCCATTCCTTGTTAGTTGAACTATTAGTGGGGTCGGTGGTTGAAAAAATGTTAGAATTCCTAAGGATCGTCAGTGAGTTCATGGATGTCTTCCCTGAAGAGGTGGCAACTCTACCCCCTCGACGTGATGTTGAGTTCGAGATAGACTTACAAACTGGTGACCATCCGATTTCGATGGCTCTATACGAGATGGAACCTTATGAGTTCTGGGAGTTGCAGATTCATGTTGATGATCTGATGAAGAAGGGTTTTGTTCGACAAATTGCTTCACTAGGGGGTGATTCATTATTATTCACAAAGAAGGAAGATGGTAGTCCGAGGCTGTTCATAGACTATAGGAGACAGAATTAGGAGACGGTAAAGAATCGCTACCCTCTTCTGAGGATAGACGATTTCATTGACCTGCTGAGGGGAGCAGTTTGGTTCTCTAAGATTGATTTGTGGTCTGGATATCACCAGTTTAGGGTCAAGGATGGTGACATCTTGAAGACCACCTTTAGGTGTAGATATGGGCACTTTGAGTTTGTGTTCATGTCGTTTGGTGTTGCGAATGCTCCAGCTATGTTCATGGGGCTCATGAACTCCATATTCCGAGAATACCTGGATCAGTTCATAGTCATGTTTATTGACGACATCCTGATCTACTCAAGATCATAGGAGGATCATGCTGAGCACCTGAGAATGATTTTATAGTTCCTATGACAGCACCAACTTTATGGGAAATTGTCAAAGTGAATGTTCTGGACGTGAGAAGTGCACTTCCTTGGGCATGCGGTTTCCAAGAAGGGAATAAAATTTGACCAATCGATGTTTGAGGCAGTTGTTTCTTGGGAAGCTCCCAAGAACATGGTAGAGGTTTGTAGTCTCCTTGGACTAGTAGGTTACTACCAGAGTTTCGTACCCAACTTCTCTCGAGTTACAACTCCTTTGATAGCTTTGACCAATAAAAAGCATGCTTTCGTATGGGATGGGTAGTGTGAGGTATCCTTTAGCTATCTAAAGGAGAAGTTGGTGAGTGCCCCAGTGCTGAGGATTCCAGAAGAAGGGGTGGCATATGAGGTGTTATGTGATGCTTTAGGACAAGGCCTTGGGTTTGAGCTGATGCAATGAAAAGTGGTGATATCTTATGGTTCTATATCGTTATGTCCCCATGAGCTTAATTATTCCACCCACGATCTAGAGTTTATGGCGGTTTTGTTATCACTAATGATGTGGCGGCATTACCTCATCTGGGAGCGCATCGTGCTCTTCACGGATCACAAAAGCATGAAGTATATCTTCTCATAGTGGGACCTAATCATACAGCAGTGAAGTTGGATGGAGTTCCTTCAGGATTATGACTTAGAGATTTCCTACACTTAGGAAAATGGAATTTGGTGGTTGATTCCATGAGCAGGAAGTCGCAGAAGGATAATGTTTGAGAGTCAGTAGATGGTTGGAAGGTGATGGAGGAATTGGATTCCCTGCACCTGGATGCGAGGACAGATGGTGGTAGGGGTTACCTGTATCATATGACAGTTCAATCTTCTCTATCGCGGTTGGTAGAGGAGTCTCAGTGGGGTGACTAAGAAAGTGAAGTGATGCATGACCAGGTTAACTAATGCGATGCCCTAGGAGGGTGGACATAGGATGGTCAGAATCAAATGATTTTATAAGGGAAGTTTATTATTACAGAGGCGATGCACGGGAAAGTTCTCGGTGAGTTCCACAACTCACCCCTAGCAGTGCAACCGGGAGTTTCCAAGATGTACCAGGGTCCGAGAAGTCAGTTTTGGTGGCCCATGGTAAAGTGGGCCGTGAAAGAGTTCGTGGCCAGGTTCTTAGTGTGTCAGTAGGAGAAGGCTAAACACTTTGTTCTAGGTGGTATGTTAAAACCGTTAGATGTCCCTGAGTGGAAGTGGGACAACATCTCCATGAATTTCATCAGAGGTATACACATGTTTCAAGGAGGCTATGACACCATCTTGGTAGTGGTGGACTAGTTGACGCAATCGATTCACTTTCTGGCGATCACGGAGTCGAGTGTAGTGGATGCCTTAGCACGGAGGTACGTGGATGAGGTGGTGCGATTTTATGGAGTTATGAGGTTCATAGTCTCGGATGGGGATGCACAACTTACCTCACATGTCTGGAGGGGATTGTAGCATAATTTCGGCACTCATCTACGTCTTAGCACTACCTTCCACCCCCAGACAGATGGGAAGATAGAGCGCACCATCCAAACAATGGCAGATATTCTACGAGCATGTGTGTTGGATTTTGGGGGACCGTGGTTGTGAAACTTTCCTCTGGTAGAGTCTTCCTACAATAATATCTATCACTCTACCATTGGCATGGCTCCGTTCGAATCTTTGTATTGATGGCCATGTCGCTAACCCATGTGCTGGAACGAGGTTGGGGAAGTAGGTGTTCTTGGCCCAAAAGTGGTGCAAATCATGATAGAGAAGGTTCAGCTTATATGGTAGAGGATGAATGCGGCCCAGGACCGAAAGAAATCATATGCCGAAAATAGGAGGAGACCCTTGGAGTTTGAAGCCGGGGACCACGGGTTCTTGACAGTCTCCCCTCAGCATGGGCAATAGAGGTTCGGCCAGGGGAGTAAGCTTTCTCCCATGTTTATCAGACATTTCGATGTGCTGTGGCGGGTCAGTGAAGTGGCTTATTAGCTAGAAATACCATCGCCGCTACTAAGACATTACGATTTTTTCCATGTGTCTCAGCTCCAATGATATCAACACAACAATTCACATGTCCCTGACTAGGGAAATCTGGATATCAAGGATGACATGACTTTTGTGGAAATACTAGTGAGAATCGAGGATCATGAGGAGAAGGTACTCCGTGGATGGACCATTCCTTTGGTTTGTGTGTTTTGGAGGCAAGGTTGGCTCATAGAAAGTACCTGGGAACGGGAGACGTAGATGCGCTCCTAGTACCCAGAGCTGTTTTGAGTTTTGTTTTATTTTGTTTTTACCTATTTGTGATGGAACACTTTACCTTGTTAACTATGGAACATGTATTTTTCTTTATTTTGTGGATGTGTGTGAAGAGTCCTGACTATGGGGAGGGGTGGACCTGATACCCAATAAAGACGCATTATGGTGGATATGATTAAACCCATGCAGGCAAGTCAGTGCCACCCAAAGCAAATAGTATCTTGACATGGATGAAGAAACTCCCTAACCCATATGACTGGATAGTTTGACCCTCGAGCGTTTCGTGGTTACTTGAGGGAGAGGTGTTCCTAGATGTCGATGAGGTTCTCTCCTGAGAGTTATCTTTTGAGGTGGTTTTTCGGAACCCCTCTTTTCTTCGGGTCTAGTTTTGATTCTAGAGGGCGAGAATAGTTTGAGAGGTATCTGATGTAATGGCCCAGACCCGCCTGGTCTATTACATTTCCAAAACACATATCCACCACCGAAACGGTGGCACCAGCCATGGAGTCACTGGTGAGGGTGGCACCGGTGACGGTGGCACCGTAAGGGTGACACCGTGAGGGTGAAACAATGAGGGTGGCACCGTAAAGGTGGCACTGTGACAGTGGCACTGTGTCCTCACCGAGTGTTCCTTTCCAGTTCCTGACTTTTCTGCTCCCGCAACATATCTTTTGGCATAAATATGAATTAATGCCCTCTTTCAAGTCTTTTAAAGACCATAAACAATATATTAAATCCCCCAAGAGTCAGGCATCCCTTAACTTACCAAAACGTGTGGTTTTTCCTCTGTGGAACGCCCTTCCCTGTACCTTCCAGTTCTGCCCCTGTTACATGTTTCTTTATGGTCAAGGAAAACAATTTAAGGAATAGCCGTTATGACCACCCCTCCGAGGTGAATTGTTAAATGAAAATTAATTCCATCGTGCATAACTGCCCAACTGTGTGGGGAACCACGATTAGACTTTAAATCCATTAAAATTTGCATATCATGTGACAACGAGATCTCATCCTTATATCGTACGAGAATCCGTTATTCTTCTTCCTCTAGGCTAGTCTCTTTTTCTTCTTGGTGCGTTTGGAGTTCCCCTTCCTGAGGTAAGTGGTGCCCCTGTGCTGGAGCCTTCTAGCTCACCCTTGGAGTCCCTGAGGTTCCTCCCCGGCATGTTGTGCATCCCTAGTTTTTGGCGCATAGGGAAGAACTTCGATCCTGTATCAACCAAGTAGGGATTTTCCTTCATCTCTCCTTATTCTCTATCACGCGGGGTGGGTACGCTACTGTTTCTGTGGGAATGGATGAAACCAATCCTTAAAAAAGATAATAAATAGACTTTTAATGAATTATATGGTGCATTTGACAATTCTGCTATACTCTTTTATAATTTCCATATGTTTTGAACGGTATGGGATTATGCTTACTGAAAATCGTGGATGTTGGTGGTCTTTCCTTGCGAACTAGTGAACCCTTGTATTATGTGATGATTAAATAACTGTAACATGGAAATTGGTTAATCACCTAAACACGGTTGGTTAAATGGATACCCAGTGAACATCAATTCTTGTGCGGTCACCCCAGTTAACCAATAGAGAGAAGAACCTAATGAATGATGTTCTTGAAACTAGAAGTTTCCCTACTCTGTCTTGGTAGTAGCTGTGTTGTTCTATTTAATACTTATGGGGGTGGTGTGGATGAGTATGAGATCCTCTGTTGTGGAACTATTGTTGGTTGTGAATCTGAAGCTGTGTGGGGATGTATCTCGAGGCTTGGTTTGGTTCTAGTACTTTGAGGGATCTCACTGATCCCTTTGTTGTTGTGACCTCACAGGAGAACTGGGTGTGAATGCATAAATTTTTGTTTGGTTGTTTCTATTTTGATGGCTTGTGGTTATGCCTGTTAGTTTATCAGTAGTGAAGAATTCACCAAAATTGGATCACTTGAACATAAAAGAATGAACGAGTCAAATGGGGGATTGGTTTTGGGAATGAGTTGTAACTTAGACGTAAGTGTTGTGCCTTTATTTTATGAATGAATAGTAATGAGGGTGTCTGTGCTTCAGATGGATTTGGAAACCCCAGGTTGGGATGAGTTATTGTTACCTATACATTTAATTGTATTTCTCATGTTTCTTATTCACGCCCCACCCAAGTTGAGCACTTAGTGCCAAACACCCCCATTTTAGGGGGGTGTTTTTTCTAACACTCCTATGAGTGGTGGGTTATCAGATACTTTTATGATCCATTTCCCAAATAGCCCAAGACTTTTCAAGCAGGGTAGTTGTGGTGGTTGGCCCAGGTGTGTGCGGGTAAGTTATTTCCTAAGAGCCTTTGGGATGTGGCCCAGGTGTCTTCGGGTGTGGGAGTAGATGTTCTGGCCCAGTTGATTGTGGGCACGGTTATGCATGGTGGTTGTGGACCAGGTGTTTGTGGGCAGGATAGTGGATGTGGCCCAGGTGTTTGTGGGTGGGATGCGTGGTTGTGGCCCAGGTGGGTGCGGGCGGGGTGTGGTAGTGGGACTACGGTGAGAATTGCAGAATAGGTTCGATGCATAGAATGTCCTCAATAACCCGGGGTAAAGTGTCACGACGTACCCAAATATCTATGTGATATTACTATATATTACTTTACTTGCATTATTTGTAGAGTGTGCCATGGTGAGGCCTGGGTGGATAGTTTTTTCTTGCTAGGTGCTTTGGTTATCTCCTTTCGCACATGGCAATAGGATGCCTCCCCACTTGTGCACGAGAGTCTTTAGTTTTCCCTACCTAGTATACTTGTATGCTCACCCTACATATATAAACATATTTCAGGTTTCCAGGAGGACTTCAGGGATCATGCAAGGCCATACTAGCTCAGACATTGGGATGGTTGTAGTTGTTGTTTTCTTTTTCTCTTTCTTGGTACTTTACTTTTGTAGTCTCCTTGTGCTTTGTGGCATTTACTTTTGTAACATACATATGGGAATGGTTTTCTTTGTATTACTTTTTACCCCCAGTTTTGGTGTTGTTGGGATTTACTATCTTATTTCCCAATCCTAATAATGAAAAAGGGTAATGTCTTCCGTCTTTTGTGTGATTATATACCCTTGGTGCTAGTTTCCACTCTAGGACCTATTGAAGGCGGATCTCAGTGGTCATTATCTCTCCTTCCACTTGAATAAGGAAGGTTCTGACAATCTTATATCCCTTATCTCATCTTGGTGAAGGCGGGTCGTGAAACATAAGGAGTGAAAACATAAAATAGATGATATTAAGAATTATTCCAGGAATATCTTTAAGATAAAGTCATCTCTATATAAGTCGAAAATCCTGGTATCAAAATCATACTTTCATCCATTATTATAAATTTTATTATCTTATCAATGAAGTGGGAGTCATTAATTGATGTCAATATGAGACAAAGGGGTGTATACAACTTTTTTCACAAAAATAATATGATGTGTTTGTTGATATATGATCATGATTTTCCTTTTTTTTGATAAATTTGATTACAGAAAAACAACATTCTTTATAATATATATTTTTCATTATTTAACATTCACGGTAATTTGCGATCAAATTAAAAAACCGTGGTTATATCCTTATTATTTTCAACTCATACATATCCCATATAAACATAGAATTGATTAACTACATTCCCTTTTAAATTAAAAACATCTACGATCATCCCTCTCTTATAGGTGATCAATAAATTTTTCATATAGTGTACAAGATCTTGTTTTTTATAAAAAATTGAAATAATAAAACCCTATATTAATCATTTTCATTTACTATCGATAAGGGGGATAAATGACATTGAATTTAATGAAATTCAGTTTCTATCAAATTTGATGGGGGATATTGAAATTCTCATGTGCATGGTTTACGATCATAGTTTTATATGTGTCCATAGATAATAAATAATGAAAATACATTAAATAGTAAATTCCTCTACGATTCTAAATTAATCATGGGAAAGGAAATATGGAATGTGTTTGATAAATACTTCAGAACGCTGGTGATGGTTCCTTAATAATTTCTATGGACTCATAGGTTTTCATTTGGTAAGAACATTATCAATGATTAGTGATTATTTTTGTATAATTATTCTGGATTAATTTAAGGGAATTGTATTTCATGCTTCAACTATTCTAAATGTTTAAATTAGTATAATGTCTTTTATGATCTTATATTTGAGAACATTTCTTTGTTTCAATTATAACTTTCACATTGTCATCATCATTTAAAATATTGAAGAAGACCATGAAAATAAAAAAAAATTACCAGGAATGTGATGATCCAAAAAATTATTATTTTGTATGGGGATGATATTGAAGAAATGGGAATTAGAATCAAAATGAATAAAGTTGATTATCTTTGAACTTGATGTTATTTGGAATTTATAATTGAATTCAAAAAACAATGAGAGAGTTTTTTTGAAGACCATGTAAGTTATTATTTACATGTTGTAAAGAACTGGAAATTTGAAATCCATGAATATATGCATATATTTCATGAAGAATATATGATTAATCATTGGTAATTTGGTTTGGAAATTTATTTTCTTTTTTTACTAGAATATTTTGTTGGCACTTAAAATAAGGATATGTAAAACCCTAGTAGAAACCATGGTCCATTCCTCACCACTCATAGTGGGGGATGAGGTTCAACCCCCATGGGAGATCCTACTCAAATAGGAAACACATTTTAGAGGTTGTCCCACTTATAATTCCCATACGAGAACACAACATGACTCCAAAATGGGATATTTATATACATATAGAGAGTCGGTGCATAGTGTAACCCCATGTGTTGGGGGCCTAAGAACATGTGGTGTTTGAATTGTTCATAGGTTTTGATCCCACATCAATTATTTTAATAAGTAGTGAAAGGTATTGAGTAAAAAGAATACATCAACTATATGGATTTTCAATGTGGGACAGCGTGGATGCAGATATTGTTCCTTTATAAAAATATTCCACATATAACATGGTCTATGCATTGTGGATTGATATGATTCACTCAGTTGAATTATTGTTAATCTTCCTCTTAATTTGTTCGCGTGCTTCTTATATCCTGATTTATCCTCCATTTTGGAGGCTACAATGATCATGCTCACATCAGTTGGATTTAATCAAAGGTATATTCAACACTAAATATGGTTGTGTTGGTGTCTTGATATATTTGAATGTATGCGATAAATGTTAAACATGTTTTTCATACATCTTCCATTAATGAATAGTGGGATCTTTATTTGTGATTACTCCATTGATGAATCCTAATTCATTAGATGAATACAAATTATGGTGGATCATGAGGTACATGCAAGTAGAGTATAGGTGATTGTCGAAACACATTCATTCATGTATATTTAATTAAAGTGTGTAGTAGCAGTATAAAAGGGAAGAAGAGAGTTTATATTAGATATTCATACACAATTTTTTTTAAAAAATCTTGATTATTTTTAATTTGAATATTCCATTTGATTTGTAACCACATATATTAAAACAAGTAATTTTTTAATGATGAATGAAGGCCTAAAACATTCCGTTATTTAATGCAATGAGGTGCTATTTAAGTATCATTGAGAATAAATAGAGATCATGAATCCTTGGGTGTTTTGAACATGTGTCGAGGTATGAGTATTCAAATAGGGAATTTATTGTTTGTAGAATGGATAATTCCAGGTTTTATGAATTTTTTATATCAACATATGAAAATAAATAGGAATATTGAAACCATCCAGCATTTAAATAGAGCTAATTGTGACCATGAAATGCTGTATTTTCTATCCACATGATGAAAAAATTACACAAAATCACCATTATTTTATTGAGTTACATTCCACATACAATAATTAATTCAGTAAAAGTGTATATATATATGTGAATTTTTTGTGTGAGAAGAAGAGGTTATTATTTCACCCCTAAGGTAGATGCATTTCATGAAGAAATGAGAAAACATCCAATATTCATAATTAATGCCTAAAATAATAATTACTGTTGTTTATGGGAATTAACAAATTATTAAATATGATACCTAAAATTATTCATGTATTGAAATTTTAATTAAATATAAATTTTCAAATTCCTAAACACATTTTTCTTATTATTTAAATAAGGGGAGTTAAATTGTGGAATATTTGAGATCCCCATAAACCACATTTTTATTATAAATACTTACATGCGGTTGATGAAAAATTATATACCAATTATAATATTTTGTTTGATCTTGATAGAATATTTGTATCGAAGAGAAAAGGATTAAATGTAGTGTAATTCTTTAAGAAGGTGATTGCATGAACCCAACCATTTGTTCCAACATTTATGTTGTTCTTCATAATGTTCACAAGGAAGGAGTAACCAATATTTTTGTGGAAGAATAATATATCATGAAGAACTTGTGTTTCCAGAATAAATAAAACCATTGAATAATTAGTGGTAGCAATATAAATAATTCTATTAATGTGGGAAGACTAATAAGTTCTTTAATATACATTGTGCTCTAATTATTGGTGTTTGTAATCATTTCAATTTATAGTGATATGAGAATATGTGAAATAACCATTGGTCAATCACAATAAGAAGTAGTTTTATCACCAAACCTTATAAAAATATTTGTATGTTGTTGTTTCATTTATTGTATTCACATAATTTGTATGTAATTTTTGAGAGTGCACAACAAATACCTTCCTCTTAACAGAGGAAGAGCTTCAAGAGTAAGAGGGGTTAATTGAAAAAAAACGTAAAAATTGGTCAGATTTAGGTACAATGATAACCACCACCCACCGTAGTGGCTCAGTAGGATCCATCTATGATCTATAATAATCATCAAATATGATATGGTGATATCCTTCCAAATAAAGGAGGATCATGATAGTAATATTAACACTATTTTACAAACATTGTGGAAGGAGAATTTATATGAAATGTAAAATAAATATGAGTTCTAGATAGAATAATTATCATTCTTGGGAAATCTTATCACAAAAAATAGATATTTTTAGACCATTATAGTATAGATGAATTTATATAATTTCCTAGACCAATTTATATAATGAATATCCATATATTATATAGACATATATTGTATTATAGATAATTTATGATGAACTTATCATGATTTCTAATCATGCTAAATAAGATGGAATCGAAGGGAGTGATGTTTTTATGGACTAATGAATGTGCAGAGTGCTTCCATTGATTAAAAAAAAGAGGATTATCACTTCATGAGTACTCAAATTATGCACCTGTGTCTAACATTTTATGGTAAATGGAAATTTTTAAAAGTTATTGGGACCCATAAGATTTCTAAATGATAATGTATATCATAAGCTGGAAGGTAGTTGAAAATTCATTAGAGGACCACCCAGAACATAATCTTTAATTTTTCGAAATAATTTTCACATTGAAAATTTCATGGAATTATATTTAACGGTTGATATGTCAAATATATAGGTATCATAAGAGCCTCAAGTATATATCCACACGTAAGGAAATTAATATGAACCAATGATGCTTGTTAAAGATGATCATGGATTATGATTATTCAATATACTACCATCCTAGGAATGAAAATATAGCTATAGGTTATCTAAGTGGAAATGATCTTCCACCTTAACAATAATGATAATTTGGAATCATGTAATATTCATATACATTAAAATGATGGGCACATGAATCATAAAGGAAGGAAACAAGCATTACTTTCTCAAATGATGGTTCAATCATCCCTTCAAGAGAGAATTATATATGGTTAATGGGATGATGTAGAAATATAGATGAAAGTTCAAGCTATATGAAAATAGAAACCTAATATGTCAAAATTGATGATCAAGAAATTGTAAGATATATCAGGACTATGTGTACCATGAAATCATTGGATAAATAGATACCTTTTAATTATAAACATAGCCTGAAATTCACCATATACCCATGAAGAAAAAAGATATATTGAGAGATCCGAGATAATTACCAATGTGACAATATAATGATGTATATCAAGGAATATAGATAAAATTTCATGTTATGTCAGTATGTGAAGAATGAAATGAAAATTTCCAAGCGGTTGATGCACTCATTACCAGTACCCACATGACAATGAGAAAGAATAACCATTTAAATTATCACTTTTCTTATGAATTAATCTAGGTGAAATAATTATATATTCGTTATAGTGTATTATTGGTACAAATTCTGATTATTTAATCAGTATTCAAGAGTACTTCTATATTTTTTTACTTGCATGGATATACATCATAGAAGTGGAAATGTTTCATAGAATTCCATTATCGATTGTATCTTATCTTGATCCTATACATTTTTACATGTTCCAAAGAGTCTCAATAATTACATAAGCATATATTTTAACTTGCGTATATATTATCACACACAAAACAACGTCTAATTTGAGTGGTATATCCAAACAATAGAAGACATGTTATGATATTTCACTTTGGACATCAAATGTTAATGTGAAAATCATCTTCCTATGTTTGAGTTCTTATAAAATAATAGATTACACTAATACATCTAAATGGATCCATATAAATCCGATTATGGGAAGAGATGTAGAACATAGGTTTGGTGGAATGTTTTTAGTGTACGTAAGATAGTAGGTCCTCAAATTTTAAATTAAATGGAAGAAAAAGTCAATACCATTAGGTAGTATATCAAGACAGATTAAAATACACAAAATATCTAAATAGAAAACTTTTAGAGAGACATAAATTTTAAGGTTGGATATAAAGATTTTATCCAAAATTCCCAAGGAAGAGATTAATGAGATTTTGGAATAAGGGAAAGACATTCCATTGGTACAACAATCCCATTGATATTATTTATTACATCGAAGCATTATCCTGTCGACTAGAACTACCACTAGTATTTTCATAATTATATGAAATGTTCCATGTTTTCTCTTGATGAAGTATATACTAGATCCATCATATATATCGAATTCGTTGTTTGTATATAAGGAAAATGATATCTCCTATGAGGAAAGGAAAGTGAAACTTTGGACCATTGAGACAATATTCTATAAAATAAGAGAACACATATAGTCAATATACTATGGAGAGACCATGCATACATGGAGGAAAATAGGAACTAGAAAAGGAGATGAAGTAAAATTACCCTACTTATTCTCACCATAGAATGTAAAAAGAATCTTTAATGAATATAGTTCATTAAGGGGAAGAATATAAAAACTTATAATATCATTAATGGAATTTCCTCTTAAGTTATATAATTGTGTCACATTTGGTAATTTAGTATTATATAATTCAAATGAGCACATTATTGAACAAATAAAATTTCATCATATGAAATTTAATATTTCATTTAGAGAATAAAAACAATAAAACGAAATGAAAATATTAAAATTGGATATAAAATAGATATTAATATTACCAAAATATGATAATTTTGATCTAGTTGATCTACCAATATAACCACAATTGGGAAAATTCGGTAGAAATGAGGTAGAATATTATTAATGGAATACTTTTCCTAAAAATGAATATATCTAACATTCATAGAAAATATAACTTAATGAATAATAAAGGATATGTAGGATATTTATAGAATGTAGGGAACTCAAATTTTAATTACAAATATGACTATTGGGAATACTAGCTTGTCTATTATAATATATTCACAATTATATAATTCAATTATAATATCTAAATATCACAAAAAATGAAAATATTAAATGTATGCATCATGATATATGAAAATAAATGTTTTAAAAATGTATAAATAAATTTTTACATTTCTTAATAACATTCAATATTTATTTTAATTATTATAAAAATATTATAACCTAAAATAAATTTCATTTAAAAAAATGTATTTATAAATTATGATTATGTTGTATCTGTAACGTCCTGGTTCTGGGTACCACCCAAGGGTGCCTCATACCCGATTGTCCACAAGACCTCAAGGGTATTTTCTTGAATGCCAGTGTCTTCCGACTAGAAGTGAGGTCCATGAGTGTGAATGTGGGGAAACTATTCCCTCATTAGTAAACAAAGAGATGACAATAGTGGAAACAATAATACTATACATCCAAGTAAACATTGGAATACTGATAGAAAAATTCAACAATAATAGATATATATACAAAAAAATGATGAATGTCACAAGTGTCTAGGAAAGCATCCTAACAAGTCATAATGATGGAATACAAAATAGAAACCAAGTACTGAAAAGTAAATAGACTCACACTACCTCGCAAGCCTCATCATGGTCCCATGATCCCCAGATACACAACAATCCAGTGCATGATGTAGAAGAAAAAGTTTCCCTTATCTATACATGGAACCATATAATCTGTTTGGGTGAAAAAGAATGACCCAAAAAAGTAATGAGACAAATCCCAGTAGGAAACCACCAAAATATATGTTCATCACAATCATGTAATATATATAGTATCAAATATGTAGAAATGAATCCATAACTAAGAAGTACTCAAAATAAAAACATTCTATAGTTTTCGATTACATTTATTAGCATTTATTAATTACTCATACCATTTAATAATGTAACCTTAGGATTTATCCTAAGATCTATATACCCTTGTACAACCATAACAAATAGATGTCTTAAAAGACAATCTAACAATCAAGTAACAGTAATCCAAAGATTTTTCATTGGCTACACATAATCTTCATGAAAATAAAATCTTTTTAAAACAAACCTATGGAAAAGTCCTCACAGTCTATTCCCCTTGGTTTAACAGATCCTCAAATCAATAATAATAATGACCCTCTAAGAAATCTCACATAGTATAAAACCCTTAGTCTCACAATGTACAAATAAAATAAAAGTGACCACCTGGGTAGCTCTCATGGTCAATACCCTATAATCCTTATAGCAACAATAAGGTATAATGACCCTCTTGTAGTTCTCTTGGTCAATTCCCTATGGTCTAACATTCATTTAATAAAAAACCTTAAAGTAGCACCCACAGTCTAACCCATTTGGTCATGACCCATGGAAACTCTCACAGTCAATACCTCTGGTCAATTATAAAAATAATTCATAATTTAAACGACCCTACTTTAAAGAAGATCTCATAATCAATTACCCTTGTTAATATTTTCATTATGTGATACCCATGAATAACATATAAACAACAACTCAATTTTAATTATTATAGGCATGAAAAAAATGTATCATAACATGATTTATTTTTCCATGGTCCATAACCAAATCAAGCACTGGTAACACATCCTTAATCAAGGTAATAATGCCTATTCATAATCAAGAAAACCATTCCCAAATAGAAAAACCATATCATGCATTAATAGGGTTAAATTACAAGACACGCAATACCCTAAAAAAGGTTATTGGGAACTTATGCATATAAAACTCAAATAAAAACTATAGTAAGGCATAAACCACCTAACAAGATGTTGTATTATGATCCCTTTTGAACGTCAGCCCCTGAATTGGCCATGAACATCATAGATATACAAAAATGTTGAAAACTGTCAACCTTGAATAACATCGATGAGAGGAACAATTAGGGGAAGAGATTCAAGAAGAATTAAGGACACGCTGGTGGGATTCCAATGCACCTGTCAGAGATCTACTCAGAGCACATATGGATGATAGGTGGCTTGAATGATAATCATTTCTCTCAGATTCTCTTGAACTAACCATGGACCTAAGAAGATTAATATGATGATTAGACATGCCCCCAGTCTATTTAATGAAATAAATTAAGAATTACAATACATGTTCATTTAATGTGCACGCCGTGTATATATCTCTATCGGACCCCACTTTAGGCGGTCTCTGGGTCACCTCACACATCCATGTCTCCATCATTACATGGTCAGTACACAACCACCAGTGGAAATATGGTACATGTCATGTGCTTCTAAAAGTTAAAAAATCATTTTTTTCTTCAAAACACTTGAAACCATTATCCATACATGAAATGAAGATACAAGTTCTTATAGTATTATAATTATGTTTTAATGTTTTGAGCCCATTATTTTTTTTAAAAAAATGTATGAAAATTAATAAAATATTTGAGATGGATTTTTTGAAATAAATATGGATTTTATTTAAAATTCAAAATAATCTTATTTAGAAATTATTTTTATAAAATGTATTTACATTTTGAAATCAACACATGGAAAAATAGTTAGGGTGATTTTTTTGTAATTTTCTAAAATAGTGGAATTTATATTGAATCAAAAAAATGAAAAAGTACAATGATTTACATTATAAAATGAATAAATGAATTTAGGATACATAGATGATCTAATTTTATGAACCCCACCCCCAAAATGTGTCCCTCTTAGTCTAGAAATAAGATAGTGGAGATAATGATGTCTGAATCCCATGTCCATCTTACAATTAGTTTAAGGAAACAATTAAGGGTGTATGACACACATAGATGGTTGGAACTACACCATAATATAAGAAAAATAAGATATAACATATAAACACCCAAGAACTCTTATATAATATAACTATTATATACACTGTGTACATTTGTTAATGTCATACCACTAAAATAACTACAAAAATGGAACAACAAGTTCCAAAAGATAATCCTTGGTAATAGCCAAATAAATCCCTAATAGTTTTTGAATAACCCTCATGTTGAGATTGTTCTTCCCAATCATAGACCAGCTCCAACAAATATAATATTGGTTTTAAATTCCAAAGGGTGGCCATTAATTCTATACTCAGTGACATCGTCTCTCATAAAAATGATAAAGAAACCATATTAAATATTAGTGAACAATAAGTGAAACGAACTCATCACCTAAGATAATATACTATATTCCTAGCCTCACCATAACAAGCTCTTACCATGTATCTTATATAATTTAAGATGAAACATAATATCAAAATAAGGTACCCTGATATCACTTCCCCATTGGTTTGTCTATCTTCTCCCTTGTTACATGTCTTAAACCATCTCTCTATAAAATTTTCCATCTTGAAGACACATGGGTTAATGTATCATATCACGATCCTCATTCATCACATAATTTCATCACATACAATGAATCCCATGTATCACAACATCTCATCATCTCGTTTCACATATCTATATTGTAACCAAGTAGTTTCTGGGATACACGTTAGCATGAATGTTGTCTATTATACCTCACTCTCTTATATACCATATATTTTCTACCAAAAATATTACATGGGATACAATATGCATTGATACATGTTTGAGAAATAACTGCAAGTCATTTAATTAATATATACATATACATATATATAGGTAAAGAGAACCACCATGTATACAAAGACTTAATACTACCCAATGAAGCGGGTGGGTAAGAGGGGGTTATTATCCATCCATTCCTCTCAATCATTGATGTTAAGGAATGAAACCTCCCAGAGTATATTTGTTGTTAGTCAACCTACCAACTTTGGTGGGGTAACATATGAAATCACATAACATACATGATATAATATATCTTAAAATCACACTATTTGAATTTACCTTATATTAGAATCAACTACATATATCATCTCTCGAACACCCAGATACTATCAATAAGAACTAGATGTCCTACAAGAATACAAGAATTCAAGTATCTTCATTAAAATAATTATTTTGTTTTAACATTATACTCTATATTAATTAATTCATTACATAGTATTTAAATTTATTTAAATCATGTTTCATTAACCACCATGTGAATTATATTCCATCTCTACATAATCCAACAGATTCCATAGTTCCTATGATTATCAACATTTTCATTAAATTATGGAAGACACTTGTGGTTTATGACACTTATTTATTATTAGCATTTCCAAATTCTATGTACTCTATGAATCAAAATAATCTACCATAAAAGAGATGCATAACCATGAATAACCTAATACATCATGTAGTAGGGAATGAAATGAGTAAATATGATACCCAGTCATTCGACCATTATAAGAGATATTTATCAGGATGTCATCTAGTTTTACAAAAAAATGTATACATAACTTCAACCCATTCTATCATCCCAAATCCCACCACTAAAACCACTATACAAATCACCATGCATCTCTCCATCTCAAGTGTCAATTTCTACCCAAAAAATAATGCAACCCCACCCAAATATTTCAAAACCATAAAAAACAACACTCACATTACATCACATACAAAAGAATTTATCAGATAAATATTCAAAAATAAAAAAACAATGAATATTTTCAATATGGAATCTATGCCATAAAAACTGACTAATATTTCCCAAAAAAGAAAAAAAAATCATAGCTTTAAACATTAATAATAATAAATTAAAAAATTGTTTACTATATAAAATTAGCCAACTCATTTATCACATATTACAACCATAAGGAATATAAGGGATCATTTATTAAACGTTACAAATTCTATAAACATGCTTTTTAATAAAACATCCAATTTCGAAAATCATTAAGAAATACAAATTAAATTAACTTACATCTTTATTATTTAAAATAAAAAGTCTTTGTACCCTCCTATTATTTATCCAATTAAACTAACATATATAATTAAACTTTTAATTAAATATTCATCACGTATCATTGGATTTCCATGAAGTTATTATTATCAATGGATTCAATAATCATTCTTAATGAATTTTTTAGAAAAAAATATTACCAAACTTATTTTTGTAACAATTTTTATCAAATTAACATGTAAACCAAGGAATAAAATCATTATAATAAAACCATAAACATAGATATTACGCTATCCAGTAAAACAAGAGGTGAATACCTTCCATGGATTAAAGGCATAAGGTCACTAAAACCATAAAACAAGTTAATTATTTAATCTGTTTTAAAATGTATTAAGCTTAATTCCTCTATTATATAGTAGGAGTAAGTATGATAACATTATGATTTCACATTAAATAATAGGTTAATCCATGAATACCCTACCTTGAGGCTTTAAACCTTACTAAAACCAAAATATAATAACAACACTAATCTCCAATCACATCTCTTATAAAGAATTTTCAGTCCTCCAAAGATGTTGTGACAACAAAAAAAAGTTACCCCATGAAAAAAAGAAATACACCACTATATAATAGAATTTTAAAAAATGATGAAACAAATCAATCAAATAAGAGACCACTTAAAAATGTAGGATAATTTAACTTAGTTCATTGTAAGTTAAACAAAAGAATATGGGGTATAATTTCTATCGAAATGTTATCCAAACACTCTTGCTAATATCCTTTGGATTCCTAGAGTTAGGATAGAATTATAATTTTTCTTATCAAATTGAGGGTGTTATTATATTTATAGGAATACTTCCATTTTAATTTTCATGATGTGAATGGGTAATCTGCATTATGAAAATTCCTCTTTTAAAACACATTAAAAAAACACATTACATTGATCCAATAAACCTGGATCAAGTCTTGTCATGAACATCTTGTTTACATTATATGATTTTTGGAAGAATTCATTGAATCCATTCGCCTACCCTTAAATACCAATAATTAATGTGTAATTTCATGAATCACAAACTATGTATATCCCTTCTCAAGACAAATATATTCATCATGAACTCAAAAAACACTCTTAAATTGTATACTATATTTTAAATCGTGAAATTATCATGATTCCATATTATATCTTCCAAAACCTACAAATAAAACCATATGATTATTACATAAACCACATAAATTAAAAACACACAATGGAATGGGGTCGAAGGATCCAAGATGTATCATCACATACCATACACATAATTATAATCCTCTCTAATTTAAACCAATCCCTAAGAGAATGGAAATAAAAGTGGTCATATGAATAGTAATCCCAATAGATACCATGAAAAATGTCTCCATAAAATGTTCTATGCTACTTCACATAGGGTAAAAATGTGAAAAACAATGCAACATTGAAAACCATATTCAAAAATACACTCTTGGGAGTGATACCACTCAAAAAAAGAGCATGGTTATAGTCAAAGTGTTGATAAAAAGAAACCCATCTCATATTCTATATAAACTTCAATGACCACAAAATAAGAATTAATACATGGGAAGTGGTATATATAATAGATATTAGAATACTGATCACATACCGAGGACTCATAATCCCCAGTACTCTCCTCCATGATAATAGTCCACCAAAGGATATGAACCATTGGAATAGAATTCTCACAAAAAAACAATATCCAATAAGACCTAGATATGTATAAGCCACTCCTACAAGGAATTATCATCATAAATGACAATATTTACCTAATATATAATGTGAGAGTTCTCTTGAAGACAATAATGAAGCTACACCACTTGGAAGGAAACACGTATCTAGCTTATCATTATAGAAAGTGTTTTCTACTGTGGAACAGCTCAATATGAGCCAACATCTTGAAGGTACCAAAAAATAGTAAGAAATATTAATCCCAAGAACAATCAACCATATCATATAAAGATGATTCACCTTTAGTAACTATTTATATTCTACATTAAACTACCGAGGACACCTCCCTTGATCTACACATGACTGTCGATAAACATGCCCTATATTCATCCTCTCTCTTATATCCTAAAATAACTCGATGCTGATTTGAACTAGTTATTGAGACAGGTTTTTTGAATCTACGTATCTATTTTGTTTCACTCCAAAACATTACCCTATTTTCCTTTTCTAATTAGTTTAATTTTTTTGGTTTCATTGCAATAAATACATCACAGAAGGAAACATGCACTATATGCCTTTATCAACTCTCGTGGGCCCCTCTATCCTGTGTGGAACATACCTGAATGCCTGGGTGTTGTTACACTTGGGACTGCGTAGGGGGGAGTACATAAACACACTCGGTGGTGGGTGAAAACCCACCTACACTGTGTAACCCCATGGTCCTAAAAACCCAATGTCATTTTTTCCCATGGGGCATGGGTGAGTTGGTGAGCGGTGGTGGCGTCCTAACCCTAAGGTTCCGGGTTCGAGTCCTCACAACGCAACACGCACTATATGCCTTTATCACCACTAGTGTGCCCCTCTATCCTGTGTGGAACTAGACTGAAATCTCGGGTGTTGTTACACCTGGTACTGTAGTTGGGGGAGTACATAAAGGCGCTCGGTGGTGGGTGATGGCCCATCTATATCATGTAACCCCCTGGGCCTGAAAATCCAGTGTACTTTTTCTACTTCTGTGGTGGTGTGGTGGTGAAGGTGAGTCCCCAAAACAGGTTGTTCTTTAGGAGGTTCAGGGTTCAATTCCTGGGAGTCTGCTTTCGGGGCAAGCCTCTCCCTTGGGATCCACCCACCTTTCCGGGTTTTGCAGACTCCTCTGGGCGGGAAAAATGAGGTGCGACCCAATTGTTGATGGATCACTGTGACGAACCATCGCTGTCGGGCCGTTACCCGATAGGACTCTCTACCATCTCGGCTGGCAACAGCTCCTTCATTGACAGGGGAGCTGCCTTCGTGTGCTACCCCTTTGTGGGGGAGGTGGGTTTCACTCTGTGGAGTGTTTGAAAAGGACACACTGAGAAATTCTCTTTATATAAAATAAAGAAAACATCACACAATTTAAACAAAACACAATTTAGTTATGTTTTTTACAATCAACAAAATTATAAAACATCTAGAGAGTTTAAATATTAAATTAAAATATTATATATTAAATTAATTATATTTTAAATTCATCCAATAAATTTAAAATTCATATTATAAGAACAAACCCAATATTGTGTATAAAAACAATTTTTTTATAATAGTAGTTTTTAACCCTTTTAATGTAGAACCTAGTTTAAATCCAATTTTTTGAACACTTAAACATTTTAGAAGTCAAATTAAACTTATTTTTCTAAAAATAAAAATAAAAATTATTTTAGGTTAATTTTTTTGTATTTTTTGTAAAATTTCATTTTTTTATGAACAGTGAAAAATATCGTACATTAATTCAATGTTGCATATTATTATAAATTTTTTATAATAATAAAAAACAATTTAAATTGTATTTAAAATTTTAAAAGATACATTTTTTAATTAATAAAATTTTTGTTATTGGTATCAATTGAACTTTAAAATTGGATATACAAACCTAGAGAAATTTGAAAAGTTTTAACATTAAAAACAAGCATTATTTATTTATCTGTGGGATTAATTTTAAAATAATTAATAAAAATTATATGATTGGAAGTTGGAAAAATTAATTCAATATTTGGAATCATAATAATTTATACTATCTAATAAAAAACATCATTTTTTATAAATAGATTAGTGAATGTTATTTAAATTAATTACGACAATTAAGAAAAACAATTAGCTTAACAAAGGTTTACACCTTAATATTTTGAGCTAAAATGACCTATAAAATGTTCCAAAATATATTTTATGGAAAACTATCAACCCGTAATCCATTTTACATACTTTTAATTACTATTGTATCCACATAAGAATCCAATAACGTTGGTGAAATTCCCTTTTTATAAACTTACAAGAGTTCCACTCCTCAAGCACTATAAAAAGGCACTCAAGCCTCCCACTTCCTCACACCTATAAAAGACCATTTATCAACCAAGATATTCCCAAATAACTCCTAAATGATCATCCCCTCAACCAAGTGTCTAAACCATTTTCATAAATTCATCAATGGATGCCCTTTGGTGCAATCCAAAATGAGTTACCAAAAAAAGGTTAAATCATACCTTAACCTCTTCTATTTTATTTCTATTATCCACACCCAAAAATTTCATTATTATATGCTTATATAATAAATATACTTATATTGTGTTATATTAATTTTTTGATAAACAATCACACACACATATGTCAACTGAGTAGTGAACGTACCGTTTATGTGTATTGAGAACTACCACCACACAAAACAACATCATTCATTTTTCAATTACCACCAGTGATGGTTGGGAAAAATGATTGAAATAGTACTTATATTTATAATATATAAGATACTTATTATGTAATTATCCTTCATTAATTCTCTTATAATACATATCATTATAATTGCGGTTTTGTGTAAATACAATATCATCCTTTTGGAAAGTCTGGACTACCGCCCCTCAAAGCAATGTGATTTGGTCGCACTATACCTTGAACATATAAATGATGGTTTTATTAAAACCATTGTTAAATATATGACATAATACATATATATAGTATAATTTTCATTTATTGATATTAATATGAAATTGAAAGTAGTGTTCATGTGTTTGTACAACTTATCATCTCCATCAATGGTTGAATTCATTTCTTATGTGAAAATATTTTGGATTATTCAAAATATATATTCAATGAATATATATTAAGTTTACAACATCATTTTCATAATTGATACACTTAAACCATTATCTTATTAATATTAATAACAAGTAACATGTCAAAACATACTTGAGAAACTAGGCAATTAACACCTGAAATAGTGAAATTAATGAATGATTACTAACAAACAGGTAATAAGATATTATTATATGACAATATATGATATCATTAATTGTATTATGTTATAGAATATGGTATTAAATTGTTTTAAACAACTATACAATAAGTAACAGGAAAAAAGGAAGGACAAGGTGAGGTATTTTTACCTCTTTTTACAAATATGGGATAAATTTCAAATTCATCACTTACATATTTTATATGGTGCATCTACTACCCATTTGTATATATTATCTCTTGAATTAGTTTATAATCCTGGGACTTAAATTATTCAATCACTTTGTTCCTTAATATGGATTATTATTTAATATATTTCAAATGGGTATCGAACACTTTGAAACGATTAATGATTATTTTCCTCATGAATGTGTATAATGAATACCTTTGTAGTATCATCATCTTCAACGATTGATAACCTTATATTATAAAAAATATTTATTATCATATTTATGGTATATTTAATTTAACATAAATATCCATATTCTCATTTAATGGATATTATTATTACCTAAATTATATACCATTTTACATATGGTGTTAACTTTGAAATTTTTTTTATCATTAGAATTACATATAAATCCATATCTTCTATTAAGTACGTATGTTTGATAATGCACATTGTACATTATTAACTCAATTATTCTATATTTGAAGAATGTGCACATGTAAGACATTAGTGGGACCCAATTATATATAACCCTAGGATGCATCAGTAGTCTCATGAGATTTATTAGTTGGCCAAATTAGACGGGTTTTTACATAATATTCTAAATCATCGTGATAAAGGTATTCATTATAACAGTTCCATGTAGCTAAGAAACACAAAATCTTGTATTTAATAATTTCCCTTGTTTAGGTTTAGTTATTATTTATCCATGATATTTAACATTGACATATCTATAGATGTGCTAAAATTTCAATTCATTAATTTAATGGAATGTATTTTTAGTTTCTGACCTTGAAAAAATGATATTTCCTTATCTAGTTATTTTAATGGAATGTGTTATCAATTATATACCGTGATAGGTTGTCTATTCTCATCAATTCACTATTTATTCTTCTTTATATACTCTTATTAGGTAGTTGAGATCACCATTATTGTGTTTCTTTTCCCCATGTTAAGAAGAGAAGTCCATTGAGTGCGTATCAAGGATACTATTTATTTTCTTTTATTATGTACAAGGTTTTTTTCTATTTATCAATGTTTTATGGGTATCATTTATATAATCTATAATTCCATAACTAACAAAAATGATTGGTCCTTCTATAGTTGATTCCTTGTAATCATGCCAATTTAAAAATATAAGGCACTAGTTCTACGTTGTTTTGGTTAGGGCACTACAGTTGGTATCATAAAACGTTTAGTATCCTCCTTTTAAACTAGATTTAGGAAAACATATATTAGATGACATACCCCTAAGTAACAATTTGAGGATAAGAATAGAGTAACGTCCATGAATTTTGGTAATGTATATATTATGTGTGTTTATATAGATATAAATCTCTATCTAGATACTACAAGTGAATGTGGTTATGGAATTAATGAACTTATGGGTAAAAACTATTACAGTGTGTGGTGGAAATTACTCAATGGGACCTAGTACATGGTAATGATCCTTAATATAAACTAGGTTTAACAGACTCTAGTTATATTCTAGTGATAATTGACATTTTATTTATAAACAATTATGAATTATTTGAATATATAATGACATTTAAACATCAATTTTAACCATAAACCAAGGAAAGATCTATGTTTAAATAAAATGTATGATGTTTTTCATAATTGAGGATGTATTTAAATCGTTATATAAAAGAATATTAATTGATTAAACATATTTCAAGGATTTCCATTATATTTATTTTTTGGAAAGTTATCTAGGAATGTTACATATTATATTCGCAAAACCATGTTCTAGATCAACCACTTATTTTTTGTTCATAATTAAAATCTCTAAAGGGAAATAGTTTCTCAGAACTATTCACCATATGAATAAATATTTTTATGTACCATCAATATAGTGAAATAATTATCGATATATTATGTATTCAAAAGAAACCATGAGAACGAGATGTCTTCTGATCACTAAGAAAAATGGCATACATCAAAATAAGAATATGTTTTAGTGATTTCAATCTTGTGAAAAATGTGGAAAGAGTCACCCTAAAAATTCTTAAAGGGAACTAGAGTTTGATTTATGTTTGGAAAAAGAGGTCACCATGCTATATAGTGCAAGAGGATTAGAAAACACTAATATCCATTGTTACATCTACATGGATAAGGGGACCAATGTAAACTAATTCCCAAAGCATCAAGGAATTCTACCATAGATTATTCCATGATGTTAAGAGAAAATCTCTTGAAAAAAATGTATTATGTGTCTAATTTATGTATTTTTGAGAAAAAATAAGTATTCAATGTGTAAAACAAAATACTTTGACCATTTTTCATTTTGAATTTTGGCATCAATTTTTTGAAATGGTATAAATGTTTGAATTAATTGTCGGTATCTTGAATTATGGTAAGAAATTTTTTCAACAAAGTTCTATATGAATATAAAAATATAATATTTTTCTTTATTATTAGTCTTTATCATAACACTATAAAACATTGATAAATTATATGTTTCTCCTTAGTAAAAATGTTGTTTTACTAAAATAGAATATTATGAAGAAATAAAATCATATCTTTCTCCATGATACATTATTAATTTATTTTGAATCAAAAAATTTATGATTCATAATTATTAGACTATAACTAAGAAGATGGTAATGTTATAAAAAAGATGAACTTATAGCTGAAACAATTTGATACATGTTAGAGTACTACAATCTCTTGTACATTAATTTTTTTTAAATTAATCTCGAGTGAAAATTTTATGGTTGAAGAAGATATTTTTTAGAAATATTGGGATGTAAGAATCATGTGTAAATTTCAAGGGATTTTTTGAATAAATATTTTATGATTTTCATCAATGGAATATTTAGGGGGGAACTTATCATTGTTTTTTACCAAATATCTCATGAAACAATTATTTATGATAATTTCAATAAATATATTAGAAAATACCATTCAATGTTTCATTTGGTGAAATATAAAAGGAATAAATGAAAAATAGATTGGAGGTCATCAATTTAATGAGAGTAACTGTCACTTTTTTCTATTGAGGCACTTAATATTGAGGAAGAATAATATTAGTTTGTGTAGACAAGCTTTGATGTATAGGATTATCATTCCTATTTTGTGAGTGTCATTA
The DNA here is from genome assembly GCA_963277665.1 of Viscum album. NCBI lineage: Eukaryota > Viridiplantae > Streptophyta > Magnoliopsida > Santalales > Viscaceae > Viscum > Viscum album. The sequence goes on from OY728158.1 coordinate 443,172,420, forward strand.
TATTCATCTACTATTATATAAAATTTTATTGAAATTTGAAGAACATATATGGTATGTTTCAATAATTCATAGAGTATAATCCTAATATATATTTATTATTAGATTAATATTATTTTATGTAAAAAGATTTGAAGAACATGCCACTCCTTTTTAGAAAAAACAACGAATTAATATAAATAGTACTTGATAATTCATATGTAAAATTGGTGTTGAAATTTAATTCATTTTATATCTCTCAAATTTTATATTGATATGAAAATTCATATACTATAAAAAATTGAACATGATATGTTATAGTATCTAATAGTAGGGTTAAACATTGTAAGAATACCATATATACTACTATACAATAATAATTGTACATAAAAGTTATGAAGATATTGAATGAGTGATTTAATAATTTGACATGTAATGTGAGATTGATTTTAGATGATTGTCTTGTAAAAGAAAATATGTATAATTGATTTACACCACTAACAGTAGTAACCAAACTAATTTGGTATCTACAACTAGTATCAGTGTCAAGCATCTATTTATTTTATGAACATATTTTTTGTATCCTAGAAAATTTAAATTCTATTAGTGGAATAAGTGGTCATGTTTTTTATGAAACAATGTTTCATCTGTTGAGAAATTGAATGAATCTAATTTTAATAACGAAAGTATTTAAATTAGTGATGTATTCACTTTGGGATATCCACTAATTATAAGGTATAATACTAGGAAATTTTCACATAATTGGAATATTAAAATAGATTGGAAGTAAATAATTTCAATACTATTTTGATTTTATAAAAAAAAGCATGAAAAAATGATGGTCCATGAGTAAGCTATGAAAAAGTGCCATAATCATTAAAAAAGAATTAGGGGGTCATCAAGATATAATAATAAAAATATAAAATAGTGTCTGATAAATTTAAAGATATCATAATTGTTGAATATGATAATTGTGATAGTTATTTTTCTGGGGGAATTATATATTTCGTTATATCATAGGATTTGAGGAGATGTATAGTGATTCATATACTGTAAAAAAACAAATTCATAATTTATTTGATATATTTGACAAAAATATCTAATTATTTATGATATTAATGAAATATCACATGATTATATACACAATTTAACATCATGGATATTTTTATATGGGTCCTTATTATTTTTTTCACAATTTTATTTAATTATTATTGTTATTATTGTTTTATGGGGTATGAGTGTCTTGGGAGAGTAAAGGGTTAATAATCACATGAAATGTAGTAGATTAGAGAGATATATATTCCAATGACTAGCTGGTGGGATTCCACCATCTATCTAGTGGGATAAAATTTGTTTTAAAAAATATAATGGTAAAAAAAAGTCAATTGGTGGCATACTAGCTTTCTAATGTGTAGGATATGCTCGCTGGTGGCCCACAAGAAAAAAAATTAAATGAATATAACCATGGTAATTTAACTGAATCCCCATTTTTATTAATTCATTCATTATCGCAAGTCCATAATTGAAATATACAATCAAACAAAGTTTCATTCATCAATTTTTGACCCCTATCTTGATTTATAATCATTTAAAGCACTATCAATTTTGTTTTCTTCACATGGGAAATAGAAATTTGTTTAAAGACTTAAATTACTACTATTACTCATTTATTTTTACAATTCTATATAGAAATTATTTTGGGTAATAAATTAATTGTTTCTTATATATTTGAAAAAACGATGGGAACTTTATAAATGGAGTTATGTTACCCTTGATGAATTCGACCATGTGTCATCCAATGAATTATTTATACCTTTTTGTGTAATATAATTTGTCTGGGTTCACAAATATAATTTTTAAAAGGATGTTTCTATTAATAAAAGTTTTTCCCCTGAAATATTTTCAATAGACCTTTCCATATGTTGATTTGGACTTGTTGGAATTTAAAAACAAAAACTTGGTTAACTATGCCATGTGTGACAAAATCATACAATAAAAATGTATTCAAAATTAATTATATATGTTTATCATAACCTTAGAAAATTATTAGTATATGTCAAATGAATATTTTATATGAATGAAACATTCTATATAATTCCTATTTAAATGATATATTTATTATTTCTAATTACATGTTTATAGAAAAATTTGTGGTTAATATAAACATTATAATTAATAGAATAATGATATACTGAAATATAAATTATGGAAAAATTTCAAATAGTTATTTCTAAAAAATGTGACAATTATGAATTGATAATGAAATTTATTATGCATCCCTTATTAGTAATTGGTTGGGATATATTGAACATGCATCCAAGGAACCTGTGTTCCAATAATTGTTATTATTGGGGGACATTGATGTCATTCAAGGGATTGTATTTTATTTACAATATTTTTATATATGGGGAACCATATATGAGTTATAGAGACATGGAATTCCCATTATTATATTTTTGGAGACCCTACAGGTTATTATAAGGATTTGATATACAAGTTGATATTATTATGCTTAAGGGGATATTAAATGACTTTCATGGACCAGGAATATACATAATAATTTTATTGCAAGTCTATGAATGAAATCTATGGATATGGTGTTCCCATATCACATATATATTACTTCGAGACCTTGAACATTGTTCTTACATCTGGTATGCCCTTAGTTTTATAATAGGACATGCTACTATGGACAATTAAATCCTTTACTATGTGAATCATGTGATCTAAAGTTCTACCCGGGACATAGGTTTTATTATTATTTATATCAAGATAAATATAAAATATTTATATTGATTCAAATTAGTATATACTTTTCATTGAATGGATATGATTAATACATTGTTGGTGGTGACCTACTATGTTTTTAATCACATCCTACTTATGAAACTTTTGGATCCCTAGTGTAATTCATTATTGATGGTTTGGATAAGGGCAGGGGCCCTATGATAGATGGGTGATCAAATGTGTGGGAGGTAGAGAATCAATGGATTGACTGGATATATGCTCAATACCATGTTTTGGTTTTACTTGTATTATATGAATTTAATTTCAGATGCTTCACTTTTATTATGTGACCATTCTATTCATTGTGGTTCTTGTTATTAATTATTTGGGATCTAGCTTGTCTTTTACTTATTATTTTTTATTTCCTATTTTTATTGGATTTATTATATTATTAAAATTTCAATAGATAATAGGACAACGTCTCTCTACTATTTATCTTACACCCTCATCACTTTTCAAAAGAATATGGGGTATGGGGAGGTATACTTGAGGCTTTATATTTAAAAGCATACTTTTTTTATTATTAAAGAGAATCAGACATATTATAAAGTCATATTTGATCTTTTTATTTTGTCTAAATATTTTTTGTAAGGTAGAACAGGTCTTGTTAATTTTTATAAGTTGTTTTGAAACTCAAATCATGGATTAACTTACCCACATATGAGGAAATCATATGTTACCATAGGTGGGATTATTGTTTTACTTTTCAATGTCACGGTTGATTAATTTCACCTCAAGTAGGGAAATTTATTTTCTACATATATAACCTTTGAGATATTACTCATGGTTAGGTATGAAATAAGAGTGACTATATATTTATACTTATTGGAAAAGTGGTATAACACATTATTTTGTGTAAGCTTATGATATATAATTGAGTAAATATTGATTCTCAAATTACTATAAATCATTTGGTGTAAATGAAATGTTGTTATGTTTATTATCATTTTCCTTAATTTCAAGTTCAAATATTCTGAAAGGTTTATTAGTGATCTATGTTTGAAATTGTAGTGTTATACCTCCATAAAGACTTTCATTTCATAGATGAGATCTTAGTGATAGGATTTCCCATCTGTTTGTTAGAAAAGAGCATTCCAAAGGTCAAATGAATGAAGTTTATGATTATATTTGAAAAATATTGTTTTCAGTTGTTATTAAAATAGAAAAAGTGACATTGGAAACTGTTCCATCTATCTTAAACATTACCAAATAATTTTTCATATATAACACATTGATATTTCTAGTGAATGGTGGTCATTTTCTAATGGATTATTAGGTATAATCATTTCTAACCATATTAAATCATCTAGAGATTCACCTAAAGAGGATAATGATTTTTGAATGATATATTATTATAGGATCAATGAAGTGATAGTGGAATATAATGGTCTGATAATAATAATACATGGAAATGACTAGAATGGACATTGGGACATGGTAATTCAATTTTTCCTTTCTAAAGACCTTGATGATTGGAATTATTTGGGATACTACTCAACTCAAGAATAGAGGGATGTCATTGATGGATTACACCACAAATTTTATATATTTTCAATGTCTTTCTATAATTATGGTAGGGGATTGTTTACAACTACAAAGTTATTTAATGATGTTCTTTGAGATGATATTAGTTTATAGGTGAACTTTTTTATATGGATACATTCTATACAGTGGTGAATAGAGATCTCATCATCTTGAGGAATATGATGGTGGCCCGTGGTGGTGGATAAAAGGTTTAATTCATGACTTATATAAGTGAATTTTCTAGTAGTAAGATTAAATACTATTAGAATTCATATAATAAGTGTAGTGTGTATAGCTTTATGATCAGTGGATCGACGAAATGTTTTTAGTGTGGAAGAATAGGTGCACGAAGCCTGAGTAAGATCAACTTCTAATAGATTGTTGATCTTGTGAGAATATAGAAATCATTAAATGGGTTTTTAGGAACAAAATATTTATGTTTTTTAGGGAGGAATATAGGAAAACAAAAAAATTTCATATGCGATCAACTATGCCACAATAGAAGGGTAGTTGGAACTCTATAGGAGAGATTATATTATATTGAAGAATTTGTACCCCAGGACATGAAACCAGTTCCATCAATGTATCATAATCCAAAGGGTACCATCTATAATTAATGTCTATGGGGGAGACTAGTTTCATGTAGTTCAATATGCACAATTAGGTTAGTAATTTAGACCTTCCACAAATGATGGTGGGTTTTTTTTGCCTCTTCCTGGGCATTATTTCACTAATGAAAAATCATTCCATTCAATTATGGATGTTCAGATTATTGAGAGATTGGGGATCATTATCGAGTACCTATCCAAGGTTATGACCATAGATATCCTTCTATGTATGTTCTCTATGAATATCTATTAATGTACATAATTCCCACTCATTGTTGGTTATTAGAGGTTTTCTTGAGATTTCATTATGATCAAAATGAAATGTACTAATGTAATCCTTGTGATGTATTAGATATTATCATACATAGATTGTATTTATTATTTCCAAAAATAGAAATATGTCACATCTCTATATGGTTGAAATAATGATCATAATAGATATTGGTATTTATAGGTAGGGAATTCTAGACCTGACCATTAGTATTTGGGTAGAGTTATGGCCTAACTGGAATGGATTATTATAGAAGAAGACATAGCATGATGGGAATTTTATCCTCATGTTATTGATCAATAGTGTATTTTATTTTTGAATATTTCTTGTCATTTTTGCATGAGTGGAAGGTGGAATACACTACATAGATAACAATATGGGTGGGGAATGTTTTTATTTACCCTTATCAGATGGATCATGTGGATCATGTAGACATGATTGTTCAATTGGAAGACTTGGAATCCATGGGATTACCCTGGTTGATCATATCACTAATGGGTTCTCAAATTCAATTAAATATTAATATTGATATATCTTTTAGACTATGAGTCTATTAAAAATTTTAAGAAAATATATAATTACAAACAGATATTTTCTTTGATGAATCAATTTTTTTTATCAAAGTCAGGGGAGAACAAGTGCTTTCCTTGACTAAAATGAGTTGAGGTTATCACTTGTTGAGAGTATGATCTTCATACATTCCCCATTAAACTTTTATGATTTGGTACAGTCTATATTAGTATATTCTAATGTTATTTCAACTAACGAACACACCTACATTTTTTATGTACTTAAATAACTAGGACTTCTAACAATTCATGAATATGTTTTTAATTAGTTTTATTTTTTATTCCCTTTTATACTCAAATCATGGTAGTAGAATGAAATTCATTTGGAGTTAATTTTTGGATTCCTAGAGGGATAATTACTATATGAAAAGTTATCAAAGTGTCACTTATTAGGAATCCATATTAACATATTTTCTAACGTGGTTTATAATTTTGGAGTGTTAGTGGATCTTTATATAGGGAGGGAATCAGTTTCTTTGTAGTGGCTCATTGTTATCAAAATTCATTGATATCTAGGTTTTATGTGTATTATCATAGGCTTATCTATGATTTATCTTAATTGAAGGAATTTATTAATGATTTGACAAAAAATAGGTAAATTTCATATGGTATGATTCAAATGATCAAACATTCCATGGATTGAAGGAAATTCTAACCTCAAATCCAATTTTGATCTTTATTTATCTGAGTAATAAATATATCATATACTGTTATGCATTGAAAAATGGTCAATTTGTGTTACTGATGTTTGATAGTCACATGGTCTCTTACAGTTCATGACATCATAGACATAATTTGTGAAACTATCATAAACATGACTTTGATGTATTTTTAGAATTTCATGATCTAAAATGGTGTCCCCATTACCTTTTGTTTGGTAGGATTACATTATCAAAGGGTATATGATCAATAAATACATTTCCTCATACAGTGATATAAATCATTGACAATAGAGATGGGTTGAGTAACTAGGATATTTTTATTTTGAGTTTTAATTAACCTATTGAGAGTCTAAAATTATTACCGAATCTTTGTGCATAGAAATGAAAATCGAGGTTTTGAAATAGTACTCCATAGAGTGGAAGATCATGGTGTTTTTAGAGATATTCACTTGGATGAGTGGGAGTATTCAGGTTAGGAAATTCTTACAAATTTATCCATCACATATTCACTTCTCAATAAGACATAAAGGATATTTAATTCCTACCTAGAGTGTATATCCTCGAGGATATAAAAAAATAGCGGGAGCCTATAATAAACTGATACATTGATCGAGATGAAATAATTCATTTACATCACCATTACATGGTTCTCAAACAAATGATTGAGAACCTATGACTGAATTGAATTCATAAAATTAGGTAGTTAACACTAGTTTGAATATGATATATCAAGAAATCATTATATTTTAATTGTTTATATTTTTATAAATGGTTATTGTTCTTTTTAGGACACATTATAATGTTTTCTAGCTAATAAATGTTGAGAATTACTATCCTACTATTCTCTTATTGTCATTCCTTATTCTCGAGTTGTAATTCGATGATATCAATATAGATTATGTGAATGGAATAACAAATATGCCTGGAAAGAATAAATATTTTTGGGTTTCCAAATATTAAATAAACTTATGAATGTTTTTTTACTAATTATTATGAACTTTTCTGTGTTTGATCATGGAATGATCTATGTTTGGGAGGTCATGAATATGCATGATGTAGCTATGAGCATTGTTTTGGATTGAGATGTTAGTTTTAACATCTTCTTATAGAAATTATTATATAAAGATACCAGTATTTCAACACTCATGAGTAATTATTATCATTCTCAAATTGATGGATTTTTTAACATTTCAATCAATGCCTTGAAGACATGTTTAAAGATTGTGTCTTATATTTTTGTGGTTCCTTGAAGATCCACTAGGACTTGGTATAGGGTATTTACAATAACATCGTCGATGATTTTATATAGGTGGATTCATTTTGGTACAGTTACAACAATATTATGTTTCTCATAATTATATTTCTAAGACGATAGGGTGTCCTTAATTATGAGACCTAATCTCGTGAAGGATACATCAAAACATGTTCGGTTGATTAGAAAGTGGCTGAAAATCCATAGGATCTTGTAGAAGTAATATACTAATCATTTATGATAACCTGTATCGTTTTTGAGTAGTCATAAAGTATATCTTTAGGTTTCTACACTTTTAGGGAATTTCTGTAGATTGATGGATTGAAAAATAGATATCATATATATTTTTCCCCTGCAGATTATGGATCCTATTTGTATTGTCCTATATAGCTAATCACTTTTTTAGAGTTTACGTGGTATAAATGATGTTTTTTATGTATAATTAGTTTAAAATTATCTCCCCAACACATGATATATTATTATCGTAGATTATATTGTGCTTGATATGGATACATCCATTGAATATATTATCAAATATATTGTTGATTAGAGTGAAATTATCTATATAGAAAAATAATTCATATTTTATGAGTATTATGGAAGAATAATCATGTATAGGATGGGTCATGTTAGTAAAAAAACGACATGTAGTCCTGGTGAATTAAATTATTCAGCAATGGTACTTAGTGGTTGTCATGATGAAATACTTGTGATGTGTTGTTATACAGTGGGGAGATTATAGCAACTCATCTATTCTAAGGTGAATTCCCCTATAATATTTTAAAAACCCAGCATTAATAATCATGTTTGTTTATGTTTTCAGTAGTAGGATAGGATTTAGAGTGGATTCAAAGAGTATATGGATATGAATGTAAGTAAAAGAAGATGATTTGAGGGTTATAGAGGCCACCAATAGCCTACATGATAACACCATCTAGCCAGTGGCCCAAATAGTTACACCTCTCCCTTGTTGGGTGCATCAAACAACTCATGGACCATTGTTTGTCTGGTGGAGTCCAGTGGCATGCTAGTGGTCCTATATGAAAAGATTTTAAGTATTAGTGTTTTTCTTAATTAAAACAGAAACCCCTTATTAATATCATCCAACTAGTGGCCTAACTAGCAGAACATGGACAATGTTGGGTGGACCAACTAACTGGTGGCCCACTAGAATTGCGGTGGAGGCTAGTAATGTTATTATGGGATGCCCTAGAATGATTTTAAGGAAAGGATTCATTTTGATATAAATGATTCCCCATTTTGTTAACTTTTTCATTATCCCTATAAAAAACAAAACATGTATGGATGGGAAGATCTTCACATGAAAATACTTTAGCCTTTTATCTAGATACATTTTCACTTGAAGCACAGGTGATTTATTTTGATTTCATTGTAAAATGATAACCTATTTTAATCCTCAATTAATTTTTCATTATTATTTCATGTTCCAAGCCTCTTATATTAAAATTTTAGAGTTTAATGTGGGTATTTGGTTAATAATATTCTAATCATGATGAAGAATATGGAAATTTAGGTTTCTACACTTCAGATTTGTGGTCTCAAGCTATCCCATTTTCACAAGAATTCTTTTTCCTACATATAAAATGTATGACCATGAAAAAATAATTTATACTTTTCCTTTACATATAATGTCTTATTATATATCCCATTATTAGGTATAATTAACTTTATATAGGTCCCATGTGAACTGTTGTCATTTATAAACATAATATTTGGTCATTACACCATGATTTTGAAATTATATTGATTAATATGAAAATATAATTGGTGAATCTTTGAGTTATGTAGCCTTAACAAAGGATTAGTATATGTACATGAAATGTTTGGGAAGAATAATAAATTCTTGATAATTTTATTAAAATGGTATAATGATTATGTATAGTTACATACTGATGGATGGATCCTTAGTTCATGGAAAATTTATTATTTTATGGATATTGATATAATGAGCTCATAATTATGAAATGATGTTGCATGGCTATTTATTTCTATTGTGATAATGATCATCTGATCAAGACATTGATTATATGTTATTTTTTAATTTCTAGTAGGGGGACCCCAGAAATGTTTCCAATGATCCGGTATGCCAATGATTGTTACTATTGGAGGAACATGATTTGATTCCATAAATACAACATTTCGGTTGATATTACTATGGTTGGGGGGATAATTGATGATTTGTATAGATTATGTATGATCATTATAACTTTTTTAGGTGGAACATGATTTTATTCCATGGATTCATTATAGTCATTTATATTATTATATATGGGGGACCATGTATGTGATCCAAGGATCATATATGTGTGATGTAATCTTATCAATGGGCCTTAGCATAACTCAAAGGATCTGGTGTTCACATTTTACATTTATACTCTTGGGTGACCTTGAACGTAGTTCTAGGATCTAGTATTCCCTAATAATTATAACCTAACAATTTTCATTCAGTAGAAAAATTTCACACATGCTAAATCATGTATGATCAATTATGGTGGCACCATATAACTAAGGTTTGACATTATTTATTTCATTATTACTAGGAAACACATTATCTACATTAATACACATCAGTATACAACTTATTTAGAATGTGTTTTATTTATACACCATTAGTAGTGGCCTAATATATTTTACTCAAGTTCTACTTGTGTCGCCTTTGGTACCTAGGAAGAAGTCATAGTTATATGTCATGATATGGTCAAGGTACTTGTGATTGATGGGAGTTATGATTTATTTGGAATAGATCATTCGTGGGTGGACCCATAATGTATTTGGTACCAATTTATGATCTCTATTATCTTTCCATTGAGATTCATCTCTTTTACTATTTGAATTTACTATTACAAATGGTTATTATTTTATATTAGATTACAATTTGATTTTATTTTACATGTCATGGTTTGTGATGGAAGATTTTGATTTTATTTCCATGATTTTTATTTCTACTCTAACCCGAGATCATAGTCACCCCACCATATCATTTCTCCCCCACCTCTTGTTGAAAACCCATGGGTTACGAGGATATGGGACTCATGCCACGTATCAAAGATAAATCATTACTTTTGAGTGGATCGGGTTGGGGATGTCACATAGAATAAAAAATTAAAATTTTAAATTAGAAGTCATGTATTCTTTATATTGAAATATAAATGGTAAATCGACTTTAAACCAATTAATAAATTGAAGAAAAAATGATATGATCCTTCAATGGACACATATAAATATTATAAGTGTGGTCAAAACTACATGAAATAAAATCTCATATCAAAAAATATAAAAAAGTGAAAAAGGAAAATAGAAAGGAAATATTTTATTTAAATGGTTTAAATCCATCATAATTGAACTCTTTGGTGTTGGGTATCGTAAAAAGAAAAATATAAGGAATTAGAAGACGAATAAGAAAAAGAAAAAATATAAAAGTTGTCATAATTGAAAAATAAGTAATCAAAATGGAATAGTGTAGTAATTTTAGAAAAAATTGATAACGAAATCCCTTACATAAGTGATAAAGTAGAAGAAAATTTGGAAATGAATGATACTAACATTATGGAACATGATTAAAGAAAATAAGAAATTTCTTTTTGTGTAAAAGAAGAGTATGTTGATTCCTATATGATTAACCAATTAATTAATGTTTATGGTTTCTATATTAATAAAAAAATTAATCATAAAAAATGATAAAGGTTTGAATAATGTATTTGGTAGTTCAAAATATGTTAAAAATGAATCAATTATAAAAAATGATAACATTAAAGATGTCATTATTATAATGGATAATGTTTCTAATAAAGAAAGAGTTTTATAAGAAAATTCCTAGAATAGTTGAATTCATGAAGGGGAACATATGGCAGTTGATTCATAGTGTATTATAGGTATAAAAAACATCAAAAAATTATGATTTAATTTGAAAAAAAATTGATGAAAATTTTATGATGTCTACATAGAAAATGTTAATGAAATATTAGGTAAATTGTTTCACTGTTAAATAAAAAAATCAAAAACAATTAAACATAGTAGTGTAGGTTTTAGATAAAAACATGAGACAACCTAGGACAAAATAAACCTTAATTGAAATTATACAATAATTTTGGTGATGGAGAGAAACCAGAATCGGTATCTATCTCCAAAATTTATTAAAAATAGGGAGGATTATCTATTAAATTATCAGGAATATTTTTATAGATAGACTTAACAATTTACATGAATAGTTTTTTTAAATGATACTATTAGTTATACTCTTTAAATATATATAATTACTACTATTTCTATTATATCATCTTTATCACGTGGAATCAAATAAGGATATATTTTTTAGCAGTTACTCAATAAATATAAGTGTTAAAACTATGAAAAGTGAAATAAGAATTGAGATTTCTTGTAAGATTCTTATAGAAAACAATTAAGAATGGATAAATGAGTTGTATGTATGGTGTTATATATATGTTTATAGTGATGACGAACATGTGTATATGATTCAAATTCTATAACCCAAAATTTTAATGGTTATAATATTGAATAAATGATAATGGTTGTAAAATATATAATTATGGCAGTAGGAAAGAAATCTATAAATAAAAAAATACCCTAGATTATTGATAGTTTTTGTTCCTCCCCCACGAATAAAGAAACCATCATCTTGAAATCAATAAAGTAATATAATTATGGTTTAATGGAATTTTTATATTATTCATGGTTAAAATAAAAAGAGTTAGATCAACCTTATTTTAGTAAACATGATAAATTAAAATGATTTTTTCTTTATCAAATTGTACATAAAAAATATTTTATATGTTATTTAGTTAGGTCTAGAGGTAAATAATGTAATTTTTAAAAATAATACAATAATTAATATAAGATGTTAATTTGGATGGGTTATCACAATATAAGAAATTACTTGTTGGAATTTATTTTAGAATAAATGTTCTAGTAATTCCTCATATCTCTAAATAAGATAATAAAAAATCTATGTGACATAAGACTGTAAAAAATTTATCAAAATAATATGTGGGATTTATCCAAATAAAATGTATTGGTAGATCTTCCCTAATTGAACTAGTATAAGGATAATATTTTTTATCTATCAAAAGGAAAATAATTTAGTAGATGTCATAAAAGAGTAGAGACACAATTGAGAATTACTCTTGAATTAATTCACATATATTTGTATATATATATGTGGAAAAATTATAAGAATTTTATTTTATTTTATACCATTAATTAGTGATTATAAAATAATTAATACAGTTTTATTCTGGAAGAATATTTAAAAATTCCTGTACGTGTTTAGAATTATTAGAAGAGTATTCAGAAGAGAGTATAACATCGACATCAAGAAACTAAGAACTCAAAGTTCTAGGATTAAAATTAATGTTCCATTGAATCTAAAAATATAATTTTATTAATATTAATAAAATATAACCAACATAAAAAATTGGAATATGTTTTTATTATAATAGTAATGACTATAATAGAAATAGGGAGACCACACATATTAAATTTTAATGAATAATGTTATCTTGTTGGGTGTCTATCTCTACAGTGGTGGGAGTCCAAAATAAATGATTTATGAGAAAAAAATTAAAATTTAACCTCATTTTAGTTGTGTAATTACAAGAAGAAAAATATGAATTCCTTTAGATTAATTATCATTCCTTTCCCCTTTAATATCACTGGATGTAATATGGAATGTTTAATGAAGGAGATTTCGATGCTATAATATTGTGATATCTATTAATTGTGAGAAAGTAAAAAAACTAAAATATTATATATTAAAAATTGTTCGGTGATGCAATGTTAAAATTATTGAAAATAAAATATATGAATAATATCTCAAGTGATTTATTTTTTATATTAAAGAATGAAAATAATGTGTAGATTTTTTAATACGTCAGTGAAAGGAAAACTAAAGTTGAATCTATTTTTGGAGGTTTTGAATCTAATTAATAAATGATGAAGAGGGTATTTATTATTATTATAAGTATAAATATCAATATATATTGAAAAAAATGGTGTTAGAGAATATTAAAAAGAATAAATCACTAGTAGCCTAACCCATATAATTTTTTTTATTGAAAATACAATTTCATTAATCTCTTATTTTGAGGCTCCATTAGTGAAAAATTCCAATCAATATAAATAAATATTGATACCATGAATGTAGAGATAAGTAAATTTAGAATAATTCCACATAATACATTTTTATATGAATTATTGAGAAACATATCATAGGAAACAAGTGGGATTTCAGAAACAAGTTAAATGATCAACATTAATCCATCAAAAACAAATTCATGCTTGTGTGAATAGGTTATTCTCAGCTTGATCATATTATTTTAAAGATTCATTTAATTTTTTTAAATGATTAGTGGATACAATACATTTTTTCTATAGAATCTAATATAAACTAAATTATTTATTTAATTTTACTCATTTTTTCTTTTTTATGTAGATACAATGAATACAAAGTTTAAATGGAGAAACCTGTGTTTTTTGTTCTTGATAATGATTAAAGTAGACTAATAATGTCATGAAATGCTTATGTGGATTGAAACATTACATAGTAACCTAGTATTAAAATATGGAAATTTTCTTAATAAATTTATAATTCATCTATAGAAATGTGAATAACAATATATTTTTTAAAAAAATGAAGTCATATACACTTATTATAAATTAGTATGTTAAGAATATAATTTTTATAGGCGAACAACAAAATTATTTTCTTGATTTTTCTAATCATTTGAAGAAACTATTTTAAATTTCAATAATTAGTGAGTTGAGATATATGTTCTGATTACATTTTATTCAAAAATAAATTTATTATTTCAAATAATAAAAACATATTCGTGAGAATTACTAAACTATTTTGAGATGTAGGATTCAATTTTAATATCTACACCCATTCAATTGTGATAGTAGTTATCAAAAAAAATTATTTTTTAAATCAATGAGACTTTATATGGCTGATTTTTAGTTGAATTATTATATACATTTTAAGAATTATATAGTTTGTGATATTATTATCAATAAAAGATAATAGACTGACCCAATAATATCATGTCCTATAGATACTAAAATACTTATGATTCTTGTCAAAGTAACCATTATAAATTATATAAAATCATTTAATTTATATCTATCAAGGTAAATAAATATTGATTGGGTAGGTGATTATAATGATAAAGGGTCCATATTTGGTGTAATTTTTCCATTTATTGAATAGTTTGTGAGTCGGAACTATGAGAATTATAATGTCGTCATAGTGAGTTCTACTTAAGATGAATATGTATATTATAATACATCATAAACTCAAATAATTTATACCAAGGATAAGTTTGATTATTTGAGCATAAAAGTAGAAATACCACTAAGAATTAATTATAACAAAAATGCACTACTGGAATTTTTATAAATCCTACAAAAAACTCATAGTGTAAGAATACTGATAATTTATATCACTTCAATAAAAATAATGTGTTAAATATAGATATAGAGATCTAATTACTTACTATTCAAGTTCAATTGGTACATATTTCAACCACATATATCCACAAGGATAGATTTCAGTTCTCAATTATAATCATGGGTGTTCATCCCTCAACATCATTAATAAACTTTTGAATATCCCTCATTATGTTATAGATTATATTTCCAAGGGTGGAGAGATGACATACAACTATATAATTTTTAAGAACCTTTTTTTGTACATTTTTTTATGCGGTAGTGTTTTTTATTAAAGGAAGAGTTTTTAGAAGAGAATAGTTTATGAACTATGGAGGAGAGAACATTATCACATAATAAAAAAATTATCATCAAAAGGTATATTTCTCTTAAAAACACTACTCTAAATTATCGTGTGGGGTTGGGATTTATTATTTTGATAAAAAACAATTATTATGTATCTATGGATTTAAAATAAGTAATTTTAAATTATGTATTGAAATAATTTTATGTGTTGAAAACAAATCTATTGGGGGAGATTAAAGTGCATATTATTTTATTGGTAACATTGCCATTGTTGTCGAATGTTTGTGAAAAATATTTTTTTATGAATTTAAATTACATTATATTTTGATTCATTCTAAAAAAATAGAATTCATGGGTTGGTATTAGAAAATAAATCCTTTTACAAGTGTATGTATTATTTATTGAACGTATTAATTTTCCTGAAAACAATATTCATTTAAATAATTAATGAAATTGATCTAAATAAGAGGATTTGTAAATATAGACATGTTTTAGAAAATTAATGAATGTATAACATTGATGTAATTATAATTAAATAACTAATTCATTTTTTATGGAACCTTATCCATTAAACTAGTCAAATCAACTAATTTTTTATATCATTTGTCCTCATAATAAGATATCAATATTTAAAAAAAATGGACTTTCTATTGTGTGAAAATTCATGCATCCATGAATTTAATACTAGGAAATAAAATGAAATATTATGTTCCATTGAATTTCAGTTTTCATATTTTTTTAATTAAAAAAAACATGATCCATGTGGTCTAGTCTATAATAAAAATATGTTTGATTAGATATCGAGGGAAAAGTGTATTACAACAAAAACTATGGCCACATGGCTATTGATAAATCTCATGAACACACATATTTTTCTGATTAATATAATGCTTGTTTTTTTGGGAAAAAATATATCATGTTATTAAAATATTTCTAGAAAATAATTTTTTTGAATTAATAGGGGGAGTTCAAAAAAATTATTAATTTTCACAACTGATTTTCAGGGAGGAAATTATCAATGTTTTGACTAGAGATGTCATGCAAATGTTATTAATGTGAATTTGTATAATTATATATGATAATATATTTTGTGTTATTCTTTTATGTCAAACAAAAAGATGAAATTATGAATATATCAGAGTTCTATAATATAATAATAGATATTGATACCCTTCATTATAATTGAATTTTTTGTCAAGGGGGAAGTTGATCATTTAATTTATTAAGGATCGCATGCACAAATTTTTTCGATTTATTTAGAGGATGAACTAACTGGACATATTTTAATATTTTTTTATTAAATTAGTACCTTATACCAATTGATGTAATATTTTATAATAAATCATCATATAATATATTGAATATATGATTCATTCAGTGGTGAAGGAATAATATTTAATTAATATTTGGTTCCTAACAAAATAATGTTGGGTATTTTTATAAGAGGAAGTTGATTATACCTTCTCCAAATTTGTGTAACATTTTCTTCATTTAGGGAAAATTAATTTTTATTGTTATATGAAAATTCATTTAGTTGTAAAATTTTGAAAATATCAAGGAGAAAGATCTCAAACAGATGAAAATCATTGTAAAAATCATTTGGTTACTGATTATATTTCATAATTTTGAATAAGGATGATGAATAGTTTCAACAAAGTCACTCTAGACACTAACGAGTAAAAAATAATATATTTTAATTCAATAATTTTTAAAATAAAATAGAAAATATGTATTACCCCCACAATAAAAAGTTTCCTAACTGATTCAGACCCTACATTTTGTATCCACAATCTCATTTTGTTCTTGTATTGTAATTGTTAACAAAGAAACCCTTAAAATTATATAAGAAAAAATGTGAATGAATATATATACTATACAATAAACTAATAATGGTAAATTATTTTAAATTCAAATGATTGATGTACATACTTGTTTAATTGTAATTTTATTTCGTACTATAATATCTATTTATTCATCTAATGCATGTTTTGGTAGAATTTTAAGTCTTTTAGTGTATACATTTGGTATCATATACCCTTAAAACCCAAAGAATAAATTTTTATAACACTAATACCGGTCATGGAATTTCAATCTAGTTTCATTAGAATATTTAGTTATCCCAAAGAATATCATGATGTAAAATCATTACTCAACCCATTATGGTTTCTACTAAACATTCCATCACCATGGCCAGATATTATATTGAAATTCACTAGATTCTTCTGATAACATTCCTTCTTCAAGTTTGAACTTTTAGAAATGTGTACTATCTTTACAACACCTTAAACTAGAAAACATATTCACATAAATAGAGAGGTTTGTAAGAACCTTAGTACTCCAAGATGAATGTTTCCTTAAGATATTAGAGCTCTAGTGGGATTGCAACAAACAAGATAGATGAAATATAACAGATCACATCAGGGTATATTTTTCATCATTAGTGGTATCCATTTATTGAATAGTTTCAAAAATATAAAAATTATCAGGTGATATGTCATGGAACATATTCCATAAATCTCATTGTACCTATTCAATAGACATATTTTACAAATGTTTTGGGCTATGTTTAATCTATTCATATTGTGTTGAATGCATACCGTAATATCTTATCACAAAGTATGATTAGGGTTGAGACTAATGATTCATTGGTAAAAATTAATATCTAATTATTATTCATATTATTTATATTATTTATTACAAATTTTTTAATATTACACCAAAACTAAATTCTCTATTATATTTAAAAAAAACATCACTGTTATTTATTAATCCACAAAAACTATTTTTGAATAAGGTTTTTTTGAAACACTATTCATTTTAGAAAATAATCACAACAAAAATAATCCTAATCAAAAGGAATAATTGTGTGACTTAGTGGGTTTTATTGTAATTGAAATGAAATATGAATTCCCTACTTCATAGATATAATCAATGACTGGCCCATTTAAAATCACAAATGCCTTTCAAGCTAATATATCTTATGATGTTATCTCTATAAACATTCTAAAATCTCATATGAACTTGTAATCCTATTGACAAACCATATAATCAAAATATATACCTATATAACATCTTTTTAAAAAAAATAAATTGACCATTATACAATAATAAATAACAATCTACTATATTCCATATCTTATTTTATTGATTCCATAAAAAATATAGATCAGGTGAAAGAATAAATGATGTGTCCTTCATCTAACGATGAGAAAATCACATGGACCCTATATATTTTGTGTTAAAAATCTCGTGTGAGTCATCTAATAATGAAAATAACTTTTCACAATATAATTCAATCAAAGTCTATGTTTATTTTCTCATTATATGGCTGGAAGAATCCAATATTTGTCATTATCCATCTAATGATATGATTAAAAGCATTCCCAACAACCTCTAATTACCTATAACACAATATATTTCATTTGAAAGGTTTAAATATATAATATTCCTAATTCTTGATATCTCACCATCCTAATGAAATATTATTTGATAATAATAATACATCTCAACATATACTGATGAAGATATGAAATTTCATAAGATATTATTTAGTGTTTCATCCCATGTAACATGATTCTACTTATTACCTAATGGACATAAGTATTATATATCATATAAAACACTATATAATGATTAAAATATGATTTTATTCATAACATAATATATAATCACAACACACAATATTCTATGATGGTTATCAAGCGAGGATAACTCAACACCATACATGTAGGGGAACATTTTCATTAAAATTTACAAAAACTAATATGCATTAAATGTCAAAGAATTATAAATAAGTTATTTTCTTTAGAAATAAATGATATAATTCATAATCATAAAATCATACATGAATGTTTTTAAAAAATCACATATATGCTCATTCTAAACTTATAATATATGATATAATTATAATTCATCCTTATGTTTTTATAAAAATTAATATTTTAATTTTACTTATTACTTCTCTATGTAATATATATTAGGCCTAACTTTTTTTAAAACACTTTTACTAAAAACATAGTGAATAACATAAATGAATTAAGTTTGATTGATTAATACTATGCCCTAGGATTTATATTCCTAATACGGATCTGCTTGATCATATCTAAACTCCATAATATCAAACAATGAAATGTTTTTATCTCAATAGCCTCTTTAATCCACATTGATCACTTTCTATGTATGTAGTCATCATTCTAGAAACCATTCTATTAAAATATCCATTGAAATAATTTTGAGAATAATGTCATAATATTCATTATTATTTCCTAACACATCTAAAGATCTAATATGTTAATGAGACACTTACCTTGTTATAGTAATTAAATTCAACTCTTTAAATTTATTTTTACCGTAATTAAAAAATCTATTTTGGGATATAATTTATAATTCACATTATATTTTGAATAGAAAAACCCTTTTGGGATATAGTGATAATCTAATTCACAAATAATATAAATATAAATCTTTATATTTTTCATTAAAATCAATTAAATTAAACTCTTTATAACTTTAAGAGAAATTGAAATTTATAGATTTATAAAATCTATTACTGGTTAAAATTGATCTTATGAATTCTAGATATACTCCCACCATCCCCTTAAACACATTATTCCACTCTAAATATGATTCTAAGAAAAAAAAATCTATTCTGTCTAGAAATAAATCTTATTTACATTCAGTTGGAATATTGATGAAATAATCTATTGTTTTGATAGAAAATATATAAATCTATGTGTATAATGAATTTTATCTCGAAATAGAATAATGTATTATGAAATAATACCTTCCATTAGTAGTGAGAATACCTTCTCTGATTAAAAAAATATGGATAAACCTATTATCCTAGATAATGTATTTTTATCCCTGTCTCATTTTTGAACATAACCTAGAATATAATTATTCATAATCCATGTGAATATCATCTTATTATTCATAAAAAATTTTCTTTTGCCAAATAATATCTTATCATATATGATAAATAATAATATATATCTATTACTTAATCTATATAATTTTGAAAAACTCCAATACATTCAATCAATAAATGTATAATATCATTTCTTCATCTCTTGATTTCAATCAAAAAGATTTATAAATTCTTCCTTTCATTTTTATCCACTATATAATTATAACACCTATAAAATATAATTTTAGCATCACACACTATTCAAAATTTAAGAATCCTAATCAATAAAAGTGATTCCTTTCATGGAAACTCCATGGATTATCCATAAATAATTTTGGTGTCTTGATTATTAAATTCTATGGAATCATTAATCCCCCTACATGGAAAAATCATAAGTTTTAATTTTCTAAATTAGATATCTATAGAAACAATTTTTTTGAATTTAAAACAACATTTTAATCCTCAATTTTGAAATTTTATACATTTTTTATTTCTCTATATCACATGAACATGGACATTAAATTCATATCTGTTTTATTCTCAACACTTTAGAATATTTGGTAATTTTTTCTTGAATTAATTCATATTTTGGAACCATTATATGAATGAAAAAAAATTAATTTGATGACTGAAATAATCCATATATGTTGTCCAAAATCACTATGTGTCAATATCAAATCTAATCATATTTAATAGATATGTTGATATAAAAATCCATTTTTCATAGTTAATATAATTAATTTTAATAATTATGTTGTTAAATTTCTATTTTACATAAGCATTCTAATTCATGTATTAATGAAATTCCATTATCTGTTTACATTAAAAGGAACTATCTAACATATCAAATATTTTTCACTTAAATACTTTTCAAAAGTTATAAATATAAAGAAATTTTTAATTAAATGTTCTCATTCTAAAGGGTAATTGTTAATTTTAGGTTTAGTGATGATGATGTTATTTATATAAAAAATAATTTTTTACTTGTGGATATCATGTATTATTTATCATGTAAGTTAAATAAAACCACTCTAATAAATTTTTTTGACATAGTACATCATATTTACATAGTGATCTTAGATTCATATTACATCAAGAAATACTCATGTTTGAGCATACAAATAATCCAGGACTATATCTTTTGGACTATAATCTAGTAAATAATATTATATAATATTTTTTTGATAGATAAGTGGAAATTTCTTTTATCAAAAACAACTATATATATTCACTAAAATTCAATCCTCTTATATATTAAATTTAAGGCTATCACAACTTTTAAAACCCAAAAAAATCAATGAACTTAAAACATAACCATTATGGTCACATAATTAGTTACATGCCATATAGAGGAAAATAAATAAAACATAAATATTATGATCACCCATAAATAATGATCAATTTCTTTACATGTTCTTACTCAAAATTAATCTCAGACGTATCATTTTAAATGGTTTTCTTCCAAGAAACAATATTTCAATATACATATCAATAATATGAGACACATTTCACATAATTCAAATTTTTATTATCTCGTGTTATTTCTCTTTGTATGTATGATTATTATGATTGTGTTTCAAAATTATATTACACTAAATAAATTATCATATTAAAAATATATTAACATTCTAATATATACTCAATATAGAATTTTTTGTTATATTCACAAAAATAGAATACATACTTATTCATACAAATATTAATGTATTGAAAAAATGAACACTTCATGTAAATTAATAGATATATATGTTATTGAAATTATCAAGATGAGTAATCATAGAGAGATAGATATATAACACATTAAATTTATAGAATATGGCAGTGGCCTCATGGTCAGTGTGTAGTCTGAACCCAAGATCCTCCCCTCAACTAGGCTTTACTAAATAAAAAATTAAATTAAAGATATCATTAAAATAGAAAATGAAAAATCAATATTAAAATATTATCCCCATTCTCATATATTTAATGATTGTTTAAGGTCAAATATTATGAAAATTATATGTTATAGAGTCTCACATAGTGTATTATTCTAAAAATTATAATATTTTAATAGAATCATATGATGTTTTTCATCCACAAAAGGAAAAAATATTCCAAAATAAATCTAAAATATTAAAATTGTAAAATAATTATTGAATCATTAGGTATAAATAGAAATATTATTTTTAAAATGTAAATAATGAATGTATATTTATTTCTATCAATAATTAGGAATTTTCCATTTGTGGTTCATTATTCTGAGCAAGAAAGTGTTGAAGCTCCACTATTAATTTCCCTAGTTCAATCACATGATGAAATCATACTAGTGAGGCTCCATAATAATAATTTATGATATGAAATAATAGAGATACTCATACTGACTAAATTTCCTACAATGATAACGACCATTTCATGTCATATCCTTATATCATATGAGGAATTATTGAAGTGTTTTGTTAGTAGAAAATAGGATGGTGTAAATATTTAATTAACATTGTAATAAATTTAAAAAATATATAAATTATTCATGAAATATTTTCATCTATACTTTTAATAAAAAATATAGTTCATTTTCATGACAAGTGCATTTCTAAAATACAATTTTATCAGATAAATTACTAATGAAATATTTTTACCACAATAAATTATTTAACAAAAAATAAATATTTATGTGATAAATTTTTTTTAAATATAAATAAAATATATTATTAATATAAATAATTTATTAATAATAAATTTATTAATAATTAATAAGAAAAAATTCTCATTATATAGATAATTATTTTCCATCAAAAACATGTTTTATCTAGATCCTATGTTTACTTTAAATGATATAATTATCATATTTATAAATATTATTAGAGAGAATTTAGTGATAATTTCTAATTATCAGGTTTAAATATCTTAAGATGTATCATATTATATTTTTAGTAAAATATTATTTACCATGGTAAAAAATGAAATCAATGTTAATAAGGGTAGGAATTGGTAACAAATGGCGTCTTGAATATTAATAAAATAATTTAACACATTTTCAATATAGTAAACTATTTAATGGTATGCAATTTATACACACTTTTATAACTGAAATTTCATCACATAACTCAATTTTGATTTAATATTTACCCTATAATAAATCGTATCATTAATTTAAATGTTCATATTTTCACTAATAAAAGGATCTAACTTGCTTATAATTGAACACATACTTATAATTATAAATTTCCATAAAACATAGCCTATTTTACATAACATTTCTCTCTATTCCATTTTTGGATGCCCGTTGATATGGGAATGTGTCTCAACTATTAAATTCTAAGAGTACCTTCATGGTAATAACCACACACTCAATGTAAGTAATATCCACTTTGTAATGATTTGTTTTCTAATTTTCCATTCAACCACTTCCAAAAAAATTCAAAAAATTCTAATATTAGTATATTTATGAGAATGTAACACATCCCTGAAACCCATAACAACATATCAATAGAAATTACACAATTCTTGGAAATGATGATATATAATCATTTCATTATTCATTAGGGAATTACCTAGTTTATAATCATTTAAGCATCTGTCACTGGTCATATCCTTTTATACAATCATTTTAACATGAATCACTCGGCATATCCCTCCATATAAGTATTTTAGTATGTGTTTGGGAATAGCCAAGTCTGTATGAATTTCAAAAATTTCCACAAGGCAAGGCCTAATATATTATCATTTTAGCATTAACAACCTTGAATTTCCTTCTATAAAATCATTTCACCATGTGTTAGTGAACAACCCAATATATAATCATTTCAACATGAATTGCTGGGAATAACATGTTATATACTCATTTTAGTATGTGTCAGGGCATACCTTAATATATATTAATTTCATCATTAATCAATGTGAATATCCTACTATAAAATCATTTGAAGGTGAATCACTGAAGGATTCATAATATGAAAGATATCAAAATATAAGATCATAATCTTCAATGGTTAATTATGTACATTATAATTTTTATTTTAATTGTACTTTGATTTCTATCTCAAATTATCAACAGTCATATCAATATGAAATTAATGAATTATCAAGTGTTCCTATATTAAAAAATCACCAAATTCTCTTGTCATTTTAAACACATTTAAAAAAATTATCTACATTCCCATTATTCTTGGTTTTCTCACCCTACGCGTAGCCTTAAGCCATGTCACATAAATAATTGAATAAAAAGGTATAAAACCAATATTCAAATACATGATTTTATAATTTATCATTAAATATATTAATTATATAACACATTATGTCAAAATAATTACAATTTCACATATACTTCAAAACAAAACTGACCATAGGGTTAGGTTTAGACCCCAACCTTGAACTATAATTCAATACAATGCTTCAAAAGGGTAAGACCAATACAGAAGAAGGCATAGAAGAATGTAAGAGGAACCTAAATAAATGTATCATAACAATAAACAAAATTTTTTCCATGTATTCCCACCACAAAAATGGTGAGTAATAGAAGAGACTTGACTTCCAAAGAAAATCAATGCACTAGGGATCTGATATAGAAATAGAATTCCAAAGACATACTCTAATGATCTAGATTCAACTAGAATCCCCCTATAGATTAAATGATGGGGTGATATTAAAGGGTGAGTAAGAAATAATTCACAATACAAACTTAAAACTACTTTATGAAATAGATACATGGGGTGTAATCCAATTACATGTCATGTATTTCTTTTTAATGGAATACGTAAAAACCGCGTTACAATGGGTTCATATTTATACTGATAGAAATATACATTATTTTTATTGTGTACTTTAAATATAATAAATACACATTATGAACCAGTTTATGTCATTTATATACTAATATTTATACATCCTCTAACAGATACATAATGTGTAACAACCCAAAGAATGGTTTTCATCCCAATTTATAAGCTCCCAAACCACCTCCAAAGACCTCCAAACAATGGAAAACTCTAGTTACACCATTTAAAATGTACATACATAGACTCTATTAATTTTTATAAATATTACTCCCTTATCATTTGGTCATTTTCTCCAGTCAAATATCGTTATCTCTAAACAAGAATTCACCACCAAGTCTTAATGTCAATGGAAACCCAAAAAAATATGATTAAAAAATAAACTTGCAAAGGGAGGTACCTAAAAAAATATGATCTCCTAGAACATACCCACCATATAACATAACATACTAGATAAGCTTCAAACACCACAAAGGTGTTTCAGTGAATATATTTGGCCATTTCCCTCGCATATCAAACTTCATCTCCCAGGTTTCCTCTTGAACACACCAATGATTACACTACTCTATAACCCAAGGAATCATTATTCACCACATATAAATCTCTCTATGGCCCATAATCTATATCATATTCTCCTCAATAGACGTATCATCGCAATTTTGAACATCATATACATCATACATATAATATGAGTTAGGCTAATATATCCAAAGTTGTAACATGTGAAACAAATCATTCATGGCACTATTGCATTGTGGAAGGTAAATAATTATTCCATTAGATAGACTATATATACTATTTTAAATTTTCCTAAATAAATGTGATCTCACATTCCCTGTTTCTAGATATAGCATGTTTCCAAACTTGATATCAATTGAAGGAAAACACGAAGATTAATCTCGAACTCCATAGGTCATATTCGATGGCCATCATATGATTTCTTTTATATCTACATGGTCACCAATCAGATCTTGATTAAATAGGACTTATTATATATCTCATGCACATGACTTGGCCCAACATGCACTAACTCACACAAATCCATCTAACAAATAGCTCAATAATAGGGCTTTTCAAACAATCCTTAGAAAGGTGTCATCTAGATTGATTCCTATAATTTATTATTATATGAAAACTCCATGTGTGAAATATTTTTCATTGAATAAAAAATGAAATATGAAAAAATAGGAACATAACATATCCTTCATAACCTAAATACCCCACTCATATTTTCCACTGTCATAAGTTGATAGGTTTTGATTAAAAGAACTCGTAATCCCCTATAATTCAGAAGTCCCTACCATCACTGTGTTGTAGAATAAGGATTTCTATATGAAACGGTACTACCTGGAACAATATTCTTTAGGAAAACCTCACACATGTAAAGACTAACAAGATAATTAAATTCAAGAATCTACTTGTTAGAAAAAAAATTGGATTACCTTTTACAGTATATCCACAATCACCCATACTACAATGTTTTTATATATTTTACTCTAAAATCCTATCACAAAATGATATATGACATCATCTCATTTTTACTTAAATATGGGAAAAGGAACCAAAATATTGTATATCATATGATGCTTAGCTTTTACCTACTGACATGTGAAATTTCTTTCCAAAAATATTGCTACATATTTCTTCATTACTCACCACCGATATTATCTACGGGGATCATGATATATTTTTTCACAAAATGAAGTTCCAAACATATATAAGAGTCAAATTCTATGATAACCTCCATGTACAATCCCATAGGGACCCCTAATCGACCAAAAAAACAAGGGAATTCCTAATTCCAAGATTCCATCCCAATGGTGTCTTCCCTACATATAAGATATATCTCATAAATAAGCACTATATAATTGATATCTTCTCTATACTAATCTGGTAAAATAGAAAAATGTATAAAAGATGTCAGAGTCCAAGACACAGAAACATGAGACTCCTGATCATCCAGATGCATGTTTGATAATAGATCCATCATCTACCATTCATCTTATGAGTCATGCACTTCCTTGCTCTATTCCTTCCAGCTCAGGTAATCATTAATGATGTTTCAATTTTCTGGTGTAAAATCCATCTCAATGTTGAAATATTTCAGGTACTCGACCCACCACATATGCTAATGGTTTATGTCATTTTTTAGAAATGATATACCTTAGGATCTTATGATCTATTTATACTACAATCCTCTCACCCAAGAGATAATTCCTCCAAAATCCCAAGGAAATTTCCACCTCTACTAACTCTAAATAATTAGAATAAAAATTCCTCTCATGTAGTCTCACATGTCTGGAGGAATAAAAAACCCATTAATCCTACGACATTGGAACTATTCTGAGTCTACCTCTAGATACATTATGAAACACAATATATGATTTACCCAGAACAAGTAAATTGAGGATGGATTTCGAAGTTAGCCTACCTTTCACCAGATGAAATGATTTCTCACTATATTTTAACAATAACCATCACCCCATTATTAGTTATCACTAAAATTGGTTATTCTGGATATGATAAGTCTAAGATAAATAACTAATAATAACCTACTAATCCTTGAAAGCTATAAATATTGAATAAATTATTTGGTCTATCACATGATACCATGGGTGCACCATTTTATGTGTCTACAATCATAGATAACCTGACCTAGTAAGGGAACTCTACCACTCTATAAACATCATTTGGATATCTTGGTGTAAATCCAATGTTGTCTCAGTTTACACAAAATGGTTTCAAGTTGTTTAGTAAGAATGTTTGCATACTATGTGTATAGTAATATGTCATTAAATAAATCTACCACAAAATAATACAATAAAAGGATGAAATATTCAGTTCTTAGATGATAATAATACTCCTAGTGAGTTTGACTAACCAAAAGGAATCTCTAAAAACACATTACAGCCACACATTATCTTAAATGAAGATTGGGGTATGTCTGATGGTCCAACCCTCAATAGTTACTATCCAAATATAAAATTGATCATGTATAAAAGTTTATCAACTCTTTAATAATCTATAGGATCATTAATATGAGGAATTGATACTAGTTCTCGACCGTCATCAGGTTTAATATTCGATAATAGACACATTCTTAATATATATAATCATCCTTCTTGGAAGAAAGAACTACAAGAACTAATGGAGATGTACAAGAACATAATAAATCATTAGATTTTAGATCTTAAAATTTTTATCGAAATTCTAACATATATTAGTTATATTCTATAAGGAGGGATAAAAACTATTTTTTTACCTATTCTAACTCAATTATGAATTGGATCACTCACTTTGGTAGTATGCTGTGGAACTCATTAGGAAATAAAACATAAAAACTATCTACAATTGGTGAAAAATAATATTGATGTATTCCACCATCATCAAGAGATGGAAGAGATATTTGAAAAATGAGATAACATAATCTTCACTGAATTGGTCATGCTTGACCTGCCTGAACATCCCACTCAACCTAACGCGAATAACTACCTTTATTGGGAGATGTAAATGTAACTATCCTGCAATAGTGTCATAAAATAAAAACTAAGAACCAAATATAATCCTATAATTTCCAAAAATTATAGTTCCCAATAGAAATTTTAACCATCAATATCTTGAGAAAACTCTTTACAACATTTGATATTCTCTAAATACACTCTAATGTTGAATTAAAGGTTGAACAATCATTTTATATTTCAACATCCTAGAAAAAACATTTTTCAATTAGAAAAAGATAAAAATGAATAAAATTATCATATAACAAACAAAATGAAATAAATTGTAGGTGATATAAGAATCATACCACTAACAGTAGATATTCATGAATCCAAAGTAAATGGATTAGTCCATATTGAATGCAATTGAGTAGACCCTTTTCCCTTAGATTCAATCTGACTCCCCTATTTTATTCCCTCTTCCAGTAACTATTAGTCCTACACTAGGGTAACACAACCTCTACCTCGACCAGATCTTTTGGTTGAAGTCTAGCTACCTATGTTTTGAAGAGTAGTTAAGTCCTTCCCAGACAGTAGTATAGGTTCTGTTCCAATTACACTTCTTTACTACTGCATGACCCAAAAAATATATTTAGGGTCCAATCATATAATAAGATAAATTATAAAAAGTGGGGTATGTAAATTTAAGAAGTATGTGGTCCATCAGTCTACACTGACTGCACTATAACAGAACACAATCTTGAAATTAATTCCAAATACCCTGAGTACTCTATATGTTGGTTCCCTGTAGAACACTACCATAGTGACACTTCTTTCCACTAGATGAATAATTTTCAATTCTCCATGTTGAAATAGCCTGACTACTTCTTGGGACCTCTCTAAAATTTTCTTCCTTGATGATTTCATGATTCATCACATCCTCAAAATGACCCAAATGGAAAATGATAACAAATGACCTATTCTCATAGTAAATGGAATTTTAAAAAAAGGTCACCTTTGGGATATCCTCAGCTATGAATGATTGAAGAATAAACTATAGGTTGGTGAAGCATCAATGATAGTCTAGTATTGAATTTACTTCTAGAGTCCAGAATATAAATTAATGATCCTTCTCATTTCTCAACATCTTAGGATAGAAGTGGCCCAGTAACATTGACTCAAACATCTTCTATGATTACTCATCCTACTTTTCAGGATACTATATAATGTCCCACCAATTCATGGAAGGTCCATGGATGATATATATAATAATGATTCACCATCCTATTAAATGTTGTCTCAAGAATTCTTAAATACCATTTATACTAACTCAACCCATAAATCATCTTCCTAGGGGCCCCTCCCTAGTGAATGTAAGCATATTTTATAACTAGAAATATCTCTCCAGCTAAGAAATGAATTTCATGGAATGAATAATATCTCTTTCCATCGATCACATGTCCCTCAAGAAGCTATCACAGGGATGAAAAACTATGTAATCCCCTAGAAATATAGGAACATCTTGTTTAGATACATTACATGCTTTAATATTTCCACTCCAATGAAATTGTAGTTAATGATGATAATGAGTAAATGTTCTCTGCAAGATAAACATGCAGCATATACCACTGTATATAAAAAAACGTTCAACCGTAATAGGTGAAAAAATAGAGATACACAACTCATGGTCTCTCTAAACGAAGATTACAAGTGTTTTTTCATGACAAATCAGTCATTTTAATTTAATTAATCAGATATAATATATATCACATTTCATAGTTACTATAGGAATGTATATAACAAAAGAAATCAATAAATCCCTATCATGAAGAATACATATCAATATATATCCCTATGTGCCTACAATGATGTATGATTTCTCAACACATGACATTCCAGGACATGTGTATAAATCTCAATAACCGAAAAAATCATAAAGAACAAACAAAACATGTGTATCACTAAATTTGAAATCACATCTAATATAAAAAGTGAAAAATATAAAAAAAATCCCATCTAAGGGAACATGGATTTACCCCATACACCGGTTTACTACTCCCATGAAGAATCTCATAAAAAATTCATAAAACTTTATAGTATCCTTTCAACCTTACCAGAATTTAAAAAATAGGAAAATCCAGGTGTGCTATTATACCAATTTGCAACATCCCCAGACCTGGTGCCATGTCACATGGAAAATCAGGGTTGGTTAAAGTACCTTAATAATGTACCCCTGTATTCTAAAGGCTACAGACTAACAGTGATAGTCTGATATGTATTGGGGGGAGAAGATACCCTCTGCTCAAGAGTTAAAATATAGTGGAGATAAGTAATATAAAAATTATTAGAGTAATGGAAATGGTGGAAACAATACAATATATTAGATAAACTAAACAAAAAAAACTATGTGAATAATCTAATAAATAATAATGGAATAATGTAATAAGAGTCTATAATATTACTAAATGTCATGATATATTTAATAACAAATATAATATTAGAAGAAACAAATAAATGATCAAAAGTCCCCAGTCCCAATCCCCATGTCTGTTGCATCTCCAAACTCCATCCAATATAGAATGAAAATAGTAAACACCATGGTCTATTTCCCTCTTCCAATCCTGCATCCATGTAATCTACCCAGGTATAAACATGGGGTCCTGAATTGGGCTTGATTAAAACACTATAGGTCGACACCACTATGTATCAAAGAGAATTGTTTTCCAGTAAGTGTATACAATATGATGATAAAATAGGTATATTTATTTATTAATTAATAATATACATCAATCATCCTACTTATACACCATGTTGAAATTCCTCCAATCATGTAACATAATTATGCCAACCATATCCATATATCCAAATAACCTGCATCAATGTCGCATTGGTATATATGTATGCTTGTATAACAATCATGAAAACCTAACCACATATCAATTGAAATCAAACAAATCTAGTCCAAGCCCTCTACATAATAATTTTATTATATATTCAGGCACAAGCCTATATATAATAATTTCAACATGGAACACAAGGTATAACACGATATATAACCATTTTCTCGTGAATCACTGGGCATATCCTTCTATATATGAAATATATCATGTGTTGGGTCATGGAACATTATATAATAATTTTATAAGGTGTTTCTAGTAATATCTCCCTATATAATCATTTAATTATGAATTAAATGTCATATCCTATTATATATGAATTTTATCATGTGTTCATCCATTTCTTGGCTAAAAAGAATTTCATCATGAATAATGGGGTGTAGACCGCTATATAATAATATTATAATGTTTTATGGAATTGAATATTATAAAATATTTTCACCATGAATCACTGGGTATAGCATGCTATATAAGAATTTAAACATGAATCACTCAATGATTCATAAGAGCAAGGATATCACAATATCATGTCATAAGCCTTATTGGTTAATTTTTACATTACCATTTTCCTCCAATTACACGTATATTCATATCTCAAATCATAAAAATTCATATAAATAAGAAAATAACCCATTACCAAGGGATTTAATAATAATAAATTTACAAAGTTGTCTTAAAATGTTAACCACACTTCTAAACAATATCCAAGTTCTCATTATTCAAGGTTTCATCACCGAATAGGTATCTATGTACCAGGTCGTATCAACAAATGAACTAAAAGGGATCCATGGAATATTCCAATCTATTATTTTACCACAAATAAATTTATAAATTAAATATATCACATGTTACATCCTCATAATTACAATATTTCATACAATTCACAATTAAGCAACAAATAGTGTTTGGTTTATAACCCCTATATTGAAGTGA
The DNA here is from genome assembly GCA_963277665.1 of Viscum album. Taxonomy (NCBI): domain Eukaryota; kingdom Viridiplantae; phylum Streptophyta; class Magnoliopsida; order Santalales; family Viscaceae; genus Viscum; species Viscum album. The sequence goes on from OY728158.1 coordinate 443,204,760, forward strand.
GGTATAATGCAACTCCTCCAAAGGGTGAAAATAATATATAAGGTGTAGAATATTGCATTGGGAAACTAAATAAAATAATATCAATATAAAAACAAACTGTGGTCCATGTATTTCAATAATAATATTGTATTATGAATAAATAGAGGGGAAAACAAAATAAGATCAATACACTAGGGATCACATGTAGAAAAAGAAAGCCCAAAATGGAAGATATGGCTCCAAATTCACATAGAATCTACCCAGGGTCTAGAGGAATATATTATTAAAGTAATGAAGAATAAATCATCTGAAATTCACACTTAAAACCACTTATCTCAAAAAAATACACAGCATGTAATTCATTTAGAAATCTTTTTATCATTTTTAAAGTAATATATTGGAAACCCCATTGCCATAGGTTAGTACTTATATCGACCAATATTTACCTGATACATATTAGGATCATAATTTTTAACCACTTCATGACATGATAAAATTAACAAAATGTGTCTAGAGATAGTTACACAACATGTAACATATATAGGTTGTGTAATCTCCCAACGAACTATTTTCATTCCAGTTTATGAATAAGTACCCGAACCACCACTAATGTCTTCCAAACAATAGAAAACTCTTATAAACCCATTTAAAATATTTATACATAGACTCCATTAATTAAAAACACATATATCCTAGAACATAATAATATTTTCCCAAACAAAGACTCTTTATCTTGGAATAAGACACATCCACCAAGGATTAATTATAATGAAAAACCTAAGAAAAAATGTTTAATGTAAAAAACCCAAAGAGGGGTGTACTTAGAAAATGATGGGATCATACGTTAGTATTAATTCCTGATCCACTATGTGATGATATATGGGTGATGATTCCTAGTCGAGTATGATATAATTGTATTAATATTTATCGATCAATATGTTAGGAGGTTAAAGGATCATATATTTGACACACTATTATGAGATTAACATATTCTTTTTTATGCTCCAAGGATAAGGATTATTTTCTCTCATTTCCATACTCATATACCATGGAATATGATTTACCATTTTAGGTTACATTATTTTTCTTCACTGGAAAATATTATTTTTCTATATTTCTCTCTTGATTACTCATTTTTTTATGATTTATCCTCTTAATTAATCTATGATATGAATTTATCTTAATAAGTATTTGATGTCACCCATTATTATATTTCCCATAACACATTGAATTTTACTCAATGATTTATGGAGATGCAAAACTTATGTATAGATATTGTAGAAGATATTTAATCAATTATGTGAATTAATAATTTCATGTAACTAATATCCAAAGACACTAGTGCATTAGTTCAATTGACCATAAGATTATTTTTTTAGTTGTGACATTTAAACATTGTAAATGATATGAAATAAATGCATGGTTATCTTGGGACATGTCACTTGGTTACAAGGATATTATTTAATGAATTTGTTTTAGCAGAATACCTAGGAGTTCATGTATATGCTTCCTATATTAGGAAAAATAATCATATAGTTAACTTAAGGGATCAAAATGAGACAAAATTAGAGAAACCACTATGGTTAGGAATAAATATAATAGTAATACAATAAGTTTGTTAAAGTAAATAAATTATGGCCTCATATAAAATAATTCCCTATCTAGAACAAAATAAGTTTATGCAGGATCAATCACATATGAAATTGGAGTAATTTTCAACATAAAAGGTTGTTTCGGTATTATCTTGATCATCCCATGATTCAAATTATGAGTTCATTACTTCAAAACTATGTTCAAACTACAATGTGATATTCTTGGTTGATTCACATGATTTTTACAAATGTTAATGTAGAAATTGATGGGAACATGATGATGTAATATATAAAAAGTTATGTTTGTGAAAATTTTCATAATTTTTCCATTGAGGACCTTGATGAAATCACTAAAACATCGATGTTTCAGGATGAATATAATATATGATTTAAATATTTTATTATTATAGTGATATTTTATTCTTTTGTAATTTTTTTCATACCACACCGCTGCATTATTTTATTAAATATCTAGATCAATGAGGAATCAAGTTAAAAATGTGTTTCTCCAAGTGGGGAAATACAATGAGATATGAGATATAGTATAAAATCTCATGATAATTATTTCCCAAAACACCCATGATCAAAATATCTTTGGAAACCATGAAGACCTCCCCACTACATAGATTAAAGAGAAATATATTTGTGTTTGATTCTTTTCAAACCAGGGTGTACCGTGTGAGAGTGTCATCATGTTCGTTGAGGTTTCATTGTACCCCACATTCCTGATTTTCAAAGGTGGGAAGCATCTATCTCTTCTTCAGTGATTTTTTCTTATTGATAAACTTGGGATGGTGGGATGTTAGTTCTACCTTCCATGGATTTATCCTCGGAACTGATTGCCTAGTCTGAGTCTCCCATATTGATTAAGATGTTGTTCGAGAAACTAATTCCTAGTTCCAGCTCACTATGGATGTCCGTTAATTATACAGCTTATGTTTGTACATTTCAAGCGGTCTAGTCATGGAAGGAACCTTCGATCAGGGGATTAGTCTTGCTCAAGCATCAATGGGAAGCATTTATTCAAGAGCATTGTAACACCATTAATTATTCCTCATTAGGGTTATTCTATAGGGTGAAAAAAACAATGCTTATGACATTAATTATAGGGAATATTATTTTAGAGGCATGTCTCTAGGGTTTTTCTCATCCTCCCATGTTTAACACATGTTATTTTGAGTGTTTAAAGTATAGGAGAGACTTATCGAGCTGATTAGATCATTAAAAAAAGTGGAACAAATGGGAACATCCCAAGGAGGAATCTCCTAGAGTGTTTTTTCAATGGATGTATTAGAATACCCAAGGATGAAGGAACAAGTATGGGATGTCCCAAAGAGGTGTGATTTTACACCATGAAGGCCGATTTGGAAACCATGAGGGTCAAATCAGGGAAGGTGGGACATAGTACAGGGGGTTCCAATTTTTACCATTTGTTGGGATTTTACCTCATGGATGCTTCCTACATACCCTATGAAGATGAAAGGGAATAGAACTCACGTAATTTGAAGTGTTTATTTGGGGATTATGCACTAAGACCGCCCAGGTGCTGCTAGGCACAAAAATTAAATGTATTATTGGGGATTACGTCCTAAGATGACTCATGTTGGTGATGTGACCTCACCATGAGATGGTTGGGGTGATGGAGAAGACAAAATAGGATTATCCCTGGTCATATGCCTATATGAATGGCATGATCCCATTTGAGTGTGGTGTCCCATCTTCGAATCTTGATGGATGATGGATGATTTGATGAAGTAGATGGTATAAATGGGGTTTAATCAATGTAATGATAATGGATTTGTTATTGATCCTCAGTGAGGTTTCGTACGTATTACTATAGTTGGGAATCAATGTCTATTTAGTTCTGGTGTGGGTGATGAGTCACTAGAAATAGTGGATCATTCAGATGGATGCATGGATAGGACTCGAAAGAAATGAAACTTTAGGTTGAGGCATGATCTTCCTGAAACACAGGGGCTCAAGTTATAAACTAGGATTAGAAATGGATTGATGGGCTTGATCCTTATAAAGTTATATTTTGTATACTTGTATTGGAGAATCAAAGTCCACATATTTTACGATGGGGCATAGAATCAGGCAGTACACAAAGGACAATATTCCAGAGACGTTTCTGGGGTTACACATGGTTAGAAGACCATTTTTATGGGGGATACTTTTTTTGGAGTAGTATGGATTTTGTGTATTGGGATTACATGTGGATGGCTTCCCGAGGGAATCATAATGACTTAGGGAGGTTGATCCATGATATGTTACACATAAAGGGAAGATGTCACATTAGGAGGGTACATCCATAGTAGGGAGAACCATAGTTTACAGTTGATCGAGTTTGAAACTCACGGAGCATTCGCATATACCTTATATAGATGATAGTGATAAAAAACCACAATGTTCAAGATTACATATTAATGTCAAACAGGAAAAAGTTGAAATGATGTGAAATGGTCCGGATACATGGGTGAGAGGATTGATCCTCATGGTGGCTTCCTATGTTTCCCCATGGCAGAGAATAAAATTACACATAGTTCAAAATTGGTAATGGATAATATGCATTGAAATGGCCCAAAAAGGATGTCATGGAAGATGCTGACTCAATGCCTATATAATATATGCTCGGATTGAGAAACAAGAGGCAACAACAGACCTGACGATTGTGTCTCAAGAGAAATAGCCATAGGGGATGGTGTGTGTCTTATACATGGATTTTGACATAGGTATATGGAAATTGGAACATACTAAAGAAGGTATTTCTGAGAAGGATATGTAGATGTATGCAGAAGATTGGATGTTGTGTGAGGAACAACCTATCAAGGTGTGTTAGGGCTTATACAAAGACTTCTCTATGTGCGCCGCAATGAAAAAGTGTGAATGGAAAGATGAAGTGAATCAAAAAGGATGGGAGTGAAATGATCCTATTTCAATACCCTATTTGGTCCACTCAATCCTTCCACACATGTGAAAAATCACAGTTCAATTTTATTTGTTCGGGATGTGGTTTTCTTGGTCGTTTAACGTTCTAAATCTCAGATGATGAGTAATCGCTCCCCTACCCTTGGACATAGATAACATGTACCAAATATCACAAGGGAAATGGAAGTAACATGAAATTATATGAAAAATGGGGTAGAGGAGTGGTCACTTGAGGGTCTCACGTTAGAGTGTCTATGTGAAGATTCAATATCCATTCACATTCCTCTATGAAGAGGCATGAGGAAATGAAATGTAGTATGAACCACCACTCATGGGGAAATGAATTCATTTTTTATAAGCCCAGAGGGCTATATAAGAGAGGGTTTTGTGAAGATAGGGGGACCGATTGGAAGAGATTGGCAAAGAAAGGCACTTCATGGAACAATGTTTCTTCGAAAAGAAGAGGTTCTTATTAAAGTAGATACTTGGGGTAGACCAGAGCTTCACCTTATCAAAGCAATCTTAATTTAAAGATTGATATATTAAGGATTAATTCTTCATGGATTCTCGAACAACCCAATGGGGAACCCTCCATTGTGAACATTTAAGTCCTTCACAAAGGTAATCCCTACCATATGTAAGGTCCAAGAATAATAGAAGGCATCATGAATCAGAGAGATTAAGTACCATTGGTGATCTAGTTTTGGGGTACATGATGAGAATAATGAAACAAGACCTAGATGGTGAAAGGGCAGAGTAACCATTGTTTTAAGGGAGTGATCCTCATATTTATAGGTGATGTAGGTCAGTGTGGAAATAAGAGCTCACAACAAATAACAATAAGGATACCACAAAGTAATGCGAGCTCCGTGAAGTGTATACACACATAATCGGGTCTTTCAAGGTCACTCTAATCAACAATTAGATTTGAACTGAACATTACCTTGTTCAAAACATTGAGAGCATGAATATTTGTTCCAAAAAATCCCTCCCCCATCTTAATGGGATCCAAGGGAAAGGAGGGTTGGATTCGAAGGGAATTAAAAAAAACTCTTACTGGATCGTGAGGCTGGACCACAAAGAAGGTAGGTTGAAGAACAACATGATGGTTTTGGTATGTTTTCCATTAATGACACATGAAATTATCTTCGAAGAACGAATCATATCTCTCTTATAAATAGGTCCAGGTTGCTATGTTTTTCATACAAAGATCTTTACGAAATAAAATACTCATTATCTCTTCAAATGAAGAGATTTGGCCCACGAACGTTCCTTCTTGAACTGTGTCCTACAGTTTGGTTCTCCATGACATATTTTCAGCAAACATGTGCATCGTGAACCACTACTTCTATGTGGAACATGCTAAGAGAAATGGATGAAATGCATGCCAATTTCTCACTGATGTCACCCGAATGAATGAGTATGCTCACTCTGAAGAATTTGATTGATAAGTTCTCATGGATGACACCTTTAGGGAAGAAATTCCAGTCAAATAACAAATAAGAGAGTACACTTAGTGTACTTCTGACCAAAAATCATTAAATACACTGTTGTTAGATGCTCATAAGGGAAAACAAACATGTAATTGGTTATCTCTATACATATTCGGCATACTCGATGGTGTCTTTCTTCCTAAGGAAAAATTATATGAGAAGTCCTACTGGTTTAGGGGCACACTATGAAAAAATAAATGGTAAATGACTTTAGATAGACACATCGGGAAATATTGTACCACTATCACAGTGCACTTCCTCTAAAATCATGTCATACACATAGACATTAAGGTTCTAAAAGAAGATACATCCCCATATTTTTATTGAACTATCCACAGGGCATCGTTTGGGAATCCATAAAAGGGGAATATCAATAGTTTGGATCTACGCGAGGGTGGAAACTTCACTGATGACTGGGCATCGACCTATTGGGTGTGTGCATCCTGTATCAAGTTCTTGAATGTGCTGAGGTGGGTAGTTCTGTATGTGGTAGCATGTTATTCCTAATTACTTGTTTCCAAACCAAAATAATTCATATCGGATCTACTATGTCAGTGGAATCTAGATACAAAAACATTCCACCTGAATCACGGGGAGGTTGGCATCAGCCTCTAAGAACCTAGTCAAATATATGGAATCCTAATTCTGCGAAGGATATACAATGCGTTCTTCCTACCATGAATGTTTGGGAGGATGTGTAACAAAGTCCTTATTTGGATAAGGCATCATTAAACCTTTTTTCAGTCAATGATGATGACATGAAGAACACCAACATCATCCATTTCATAAATTTGTTTGGTTACATCATGAATATTCCTCCTAAAAGGGTAGATGCGCCAAGGGAACTTCCATCAAGTCCCCCACCAACCTGAGGGGACATCAACGAGGAAATTAATGTTCTTTCTGGTGGATCCTATAGGATATATAGTGGAAAATCTGGGGCTACAACATTAAGGATGTCCAAAAGCCAATAGGCAGGCTGGCTGGAGTCATCTCGGTACTGATCTATGGGTGGATGCTACCAGTTAGGGAAGAACACAGGGGATTTTAGTTAAGAACATTAATTTTTTCAGTTAAAATGGCTGGTGGGGAACACATCAAACTAGGAATAATGGTGCTTGAGAATTTATTTCATTTCCTCTGGTACATCAGTGAGATAAAGTTGTCATTACAGGTGTGTATTCCATTCCATTTCCTGTATATCTAGATAGATACACACATGGTAGGATACGAATACCATATTACCAGCACTCTACCTAGGATAAAATCTCGACATGATATTTTTATAATTGTGGGGAGATCCCCACTCATGCTAGTAATGATCGTTGTGCTTATCTAAACTGTGAAAGCCCGTATATTTTTCTTCCATCCACTTCCACTACCAACTATATCATTCAATAATTATCGAACAAACATAATACAGAAGAGATCGTATCTCACATCCTTCTACTATGATGTGTTGGTTTAATGGGGGGACTGTAATCCCATATTGAAAAACATATACTTAATAATGGTTCGAAAGACAATTCCAATGTATGTAGAGTCTGACACCAAAAGTGTACTTGGTGGGTGCTTCATGAGAACCATCCTTGTGTGATGAGAACACTATGGTTGATTTTAACACTAGAGGATGGAGAGATGTAGAATGTGGTACCTCCACCTTCAAGTGCATTCAGATTGATTCACGAATATGTGCTGAGTTGGGAAGCTTCTTACCAAGGTAAGTCATTATGGAAGTCATCAATCTTGGAAAGTATAGCAATGGTACCTATGACATGAATTATATGTCAAGCAGAAATGAGTTTAATTCATGAGGGTGGTGTCAACGTAGGTCATGGTGATGAGGTGGTAGGTGTAAGTATAACTGGTCCAGAACCATCACCAGTTGAAGGTGAGGAAAGGGAGGCGGCAGTTCCAGACATAGTCTCTCCAACTGGGATGACCTAGGAGAGATGATAATCATCAAGCGGGGTTTTCAAGGCTCCCTCATAGGATCCCATGAAACATGTGCCTCATGTAGTGATTCCTTGTAATGATGTCTATCTGGAGGCCTATATGGACTTGGAATTCTGCAAACACTTACTCAAAACCGATTTCCTATGGAAGACCTGGAGAAGCATGATATGTGGATGAAAGAAATTGAATTTTCCAAAGATGTAAGTAATATGGGCTCATCTTTGATAATAATGTTCATAAAATAAATTTAGGAGTTAGTATACATTCGAGGAGCTTCACGACCACTAACAAGATGAAAAAGGGTGTGGTTAAACTAGAAAACCCCCCAATATCGTTGGCAGCTCAACCGACTAAGTGATTTCCTTTGAATGACTAAGATAATTCTTGGTGGATGAAGTTGGAGCTAATGACCTTCAGAATGGTTACTAGGAGGTAGATTGTAAAGGAGGTTCTCTAGAGGATGGAGAAATCATGGCCCCAAGGGAGACTACTCTAGGAGAATTTTATACAACTATTGATGTATGCCCCAAGTCATCTCATACACTATTATCTATCCCACAATATCTTGGTCCCTTAATCAACATCTACTTATGTAGTATGGCATTGTGTAGACTGCCCATACCATCACGGATGATGACACAATAATTGTTGTGGAAGAACAAGCATTGATATTAACATCAAGAGAAACAGCAGCTGTAGAATCCAACAATGACATGGAATCAAGGGAAACATCTCTGGAACATTTATAGTTTTCCACCATATACATGGGAAAATTCCCTAGTTTTGAATTGATGAAAACCCGAAGGGGAAACTAAAAGTTTGACAATCATAAGTATTCTACCACTTGGAGCCACACCTATTGTTTTTCTCAATCAATGTGATAGACCCAGTCCTTGTTTGAATAATTCTTAGAATGGAAGGGGCCCTCTCTGTAAGGATTGTTAGAGGATCCAGGGCCCCTTATCTGAGATGTGTGTAAGTCTTTACAGAACCAAGAATCCAAGATGGTCATGCTATAGTTCTTATTGAGCGATCAATCACAGTGGTAGGGGAAGCCATTGGTGAAGAAAAACATGTAACTAGCTGGGGTCATATCATTGATGTATAATCAAGTGATGAACAACAACATGGCCGCGTAGAGTATAATTTTTTAAATGAAATTCCTTGGGAAGATCTAGTTTCTGAGCTCCAAGATTATTTTTCTTGAATATGAATCGACTGATCCATTAGAGAAAGACGAATCTGATTCTGATGCAGCCAAAGATAGTCAAAAGGCTAGGTACTAGGAATGGGAGCTAATCAAGAACTTAATCAAGGAGGTTCTACAACCTAACTGAATAGTCCAAATGGGATCACATAACATGTTTCTACATGATCTATGTGCTTTATGGGGAGATTCATGACATATAAATACATTGGTCCGATATTACCTTTCTAAAAATATGTATATGAGTAGTCGTCACCAAGATGCCGAGTGGTGCAAGAAAAAGTATGAAATTTCAAGAATCTATGAGGCTGATAAAGAAATCCAACAAGTCAATTGGTATATTATAAATTGTTTCACATTAAATTCTAAAAAAAATTTCTTGAAGTATGACTCAAATCCCAACTGTTATTGGCCCAAGATCAATTAGTGGGGGTCAACTGTCATGTGGGGGAATATCAAGATGATAGGGTTTGAATGAAGATCTAGGCTGATGAGATTCAATCTATGGTCAATAATGAGGAGAAGGATCTTGGGAAGTGACATGAATCTTTGGAATCTACAAACCAAATAGTGGTAAAATTTAATTTCTCCCCTGAAGGAGAAAATTTAAAAGGGCTGTGTTTTGATAAAACTAAGAAAAATTTCCTTCACCGACTAACTCGCTTTAAATGCATGCATGGAAATATTTCTTTCTTTTTTTGTTTACTTCACTAAAATCATATCATTAAAACAACCAAAAATGAATCCCTAAGCTTTCATGGGTCTTGGCCGATGTGATAAACAAGGGACGACCACAAAACTACTCACTAGGGATACATAGGCTCCAACCATGCTTCGAACACTCGAGGTTTGAATGGTAACCCAAATTTTCCAGATTGTGAGGAGGATATGAGTAGAGATTAGGGTCATCAGATAATCCAAACTTTCTTTCATAACATTCTATAACACATGAGCAGGATAATACAAGGGGAGTAAGAATAAACAAAAATAAGGGAAATGAAGAGCATGAATTATGATATCCAAAATTTCGAACACAATGAGGGTGGAATGACGATAGAGGATGATTACTGGCCATGGTTGCAACATAGTATTGATATCGTGTGACCTTTAATGAGATCAAATATACTAGTTCCAACCGCTAACGATATTTTCAACATGGAGCCAAACATAAAATGAAATTCTGATTCCTTATAGAACATTGGCATAATATTATAGGTGGGACAAAGTGGCATGGGACCAGGCCATTAGGGGGTTCCCTAAGACATGGAGGAGGAAGTGGTTCTAAATATAGGGCATGAAAATAATGGAGATAAAGTGATAATATAATAAAATATATTCCAACACTCATGAAATTATGAACCTATAACGAATACACATTAGGTGAGTGTAACGGTCTAAATTTAAAATCAAACCTACATCATAATAGGACCCATCTTGCAGGGGTCTTGGATGTCTTGTTATTTTACATCATGAAAATTGGGATGATAAGAACGTACTTTAGCATCGTATAGTGAGAACAATGTATGGAATAATTTAATATCATATTACCAAGATGTTATAAATAGTTTAAGGTCATACTACATAGACCATGTCCAAATGTTTCGAGTCATCTGACATGGACTAGGGGCTCCTAGATTTAGGTCATAGAGTTTGAAAGAAAAAGTGACATGTTTAATTTCATGTTTTTATAACATTATCATATAGTTTAATGTTATGGAGTAAGTAAAAAAGAGAACGTATATTTTGTTCATACAGCTCAAACTAAGAATTATGTAGCTTTTCATATAGGCATTGGTCTTATCCAAACATCTAATTCCACATGATCCATGCTCGGTGTGGAAAAAAGGGGGTAGCACATACATCACACATAAACACATAATAAGGGAATGGATGTGAATGGCCATGTATGTACCCATGACACTAGTTTTCCTACTCAACACGAAATGGGGAATGGTAGAATAACACTGAGGGTATCAAAATTACATCTAGACTTAAGGATGTTATAAGGAATTTTAATCATGATACCTACAGTTGGGAAGTGATTGAGATATCGACAATGATGGAGGATAATTTTTGACCATGTTAGCAACACAATATCCATATCAACTGACCAGGAATGGGAATAAACAATTGAGGATCGGCCACAAACCATATTCACAACAAGGGACTTCAATCAAATTTTCATTCTAGATCCTCTAGTACGTTGTCCTAGATTGGTAGGTGAGCCAAAGTGGCATGAGAACAGAACATTTGGGGCCCTTCCAGATGTGAAATATAATGGGGAAAAAATAAAGGTCACTAAAAGCATGGATGATGGATGAGTGAATTTCCATGAAGAACCCAACACAATGAGACCTACACCACAATGCATCGAAGCATTTTTATGTAGTAATAATGTGGTTCAGGGAATCAACTGATCATATATGACTCGAAAGGATGAGCAATGAAAAGGGAAATGGGATAATCAACCTAGGGTTGGAATGAAGACAAAATATTTATCCGTTTTCTATATATAACATTATGATTGAAATCATGCTACATGTAGTTCTAGAGATGACAAGATGTTTAATATCATACAGTATTAATAGAAGGGATCGTTGTATATCATAAATAGAATTTGTATGGCATGGAAAAGAAGTCTGACATGAATGAAGACCAAAGAGGCCTCACACCAAACCATTTATAATCCCATTAGTGAACTCTGGCCAAGGTTCTAGGGAACAAAATATAAGGACATGGGACTGGAACTAAAGAAAAAGTGTATACACATTCCGACGTATCCCATAATTATGGGAATCAAGCCATACATAGATCAAAAAATGTCATGTAGTTTACCATCATGTGATAAGGATGTTGAAGGGAGAATAAGGTCACAAAGGGGATGTGCATGGAATGATAAAGAAAACTTGATGTAAATGAGGACAATGAATTCCACACCAAACCAAGCATCCAAAAAAAGGGGATCACAGTTAAAGAGGTTAGGAGACGGAATGGAAGTACATGGGGTGAACCCCAAGACAAAAGATATAACCATTCTTATGTATCCTTTGAGAGCATGAATCATGCCATGAATAGTTATGGAGATTTCATGTAGTCTAACATCATGCAGTAAGGATAGATATTAAATGGTATTTTCTTGAGGGGGAGTACATGCTGTGGCTATAGTAAACCTGATGGGAATGAGGACCAAAGGGAAGTCCACACCACACCATTTAAAATCCTAAAAGATATCCATGAACAAGAGAGGATTAATAGGTGAAAAAATATGTGAAACCTGGGGATTGACATGATGATTTTGAACATGGTAATTCTTACAAATCCTGTGAGTGTAGGCATCAAACCATGTGTAATTCTTGAAATACAATGTAGTTTAACATTATGTGGTTAGGATGAATGGATGAAATGCAGTTTATCTTCATACTGCTAGGAAATGGAGGGATAAATTCCAAAAATGGATGTTCATAGTGTAGTAAAATAAACCCTACATGAAAGATGAAAAAAAATATATCTTCCCCCCACCATGAACTCCAAAGATGAGACTCAAGATAGGGTGCCAAAGGAAGTGGATTTTGGCAACACAATGTGCAGTTTAACATTATGTGGGATGGAGGGGTACTTTATTATTAAGGACATGCATATAGAACCACGAATGATAAAATTATTAATGTATTTTATTCTAGATAGATTGTTTAATGTCATGTAGGATTGGTGTGATCATAGTTTATCAGGATATAAATCAGAATATATGAGGGGGCCAAGTTTCCAAAGAGGTCATGGAACCTGGGGTTGGACCCAACTCAAAATAATCATGAATTCCTATGTATCTTATAATGATGTGAATCAATACACACATAGTTCTTGAGATACCATGAATTTAAACATTATTTGTTAAGGAATAATGGTTACAAGTCTATTTATCGTAATTTATTTATGATATAGAGGATGTCTTAGTTTAGGGTTAAATAGCTCAAACTATAGGGTGTATTCACTGTTTTCATTTTTCTATCATGTGGGATGGAAGCTTACCCATGAAATATACTTATTATGTAATTTAGAATTATTAAGATGATTAATATGATCATAATTCATGGTGACCAATGATTATGGGCCATTGGGGGAGACCTTGTTGATGATGTAAGGTCCCTACCATTAGGGATCCAAATTTGGAGGCTTCATTACAGGTATCTTCAGTGTCATCAAGGCTAAAACCATATCACCATGATAGAAAGAGTGAAGAAGAAACATCTAATTACATTACATGAAAATCTTATTCTGGTGCCTCAATAAATTTTGTAGGACTATGAGATTATTCTCATTCAGGGATTCTATTTTAGCCAGATGAACTTCTGCTACTCATATTGGTGTCATCTAATCATAGAAAGTTGTACGGTGTAAAGGCAATCAAATCATGATGGGATGGACTACCTTTATTCCATAGACTAGGGAATACATGGTCTGTGGGGTGGATATTTTACTTTTCATCTGGTAATCCCAAATATTTATGGGGAGCTTTTCATATTCTAACAAACTATCTTCTACAGTATGACAGAGAGGGTCCTGTTTAATGGCTCTATCATTCCATTTCCTTACGTATGTTATCATGAAGTATGGTTGGAACATATATTGTAGTGTAATCCAATTTATTATGTTTATCTACCTATTATTTGGTATTTTTATCAGAGAGAATGAAATGAGGAACTATTATTTAATGAATGATGTTAGATCTCAAGAACACAAAGTTAGAATGAGCCTTCCCTTGCTTGAGTATAATCACCTCTACAAACTTGAAAAAAAAATCATTTATAGTCATGATGAACAATCATTATTGAGCCTATTACTAGTTGATATTTTTTCATAACATTGAGCCCCCATACCATGAAGGTCCATGAGTAAATAATTGTAAATAGAGGCTCTGGAGGCTGATGCATAATGTTGGCATGGATCTGGAATGCATGCACCTTTTGGAAAATTCGATGCCGTCATGGATCCTGGTATGCAAGAAGTATCCAAAAGATCAAATATAGTAGGATAAAATTTAACCAAACTAATCATATCCACAAGAACCACCTACATATACCAGGTAGTATCATCTCTCTTATTGTAATAGGGGAGAATACCATCAAGACCACATCTGTACAAGGTATTCTTAAAGCTAGGACCAGTCTAGAGGGTGAACTTCACTCAACGGATTTTCTATGATTCAGCTATATTTTCAAGGATATTTCAAAATTAGAGGTACTTTAAAAAAAGTATTTGTCTAACTAGTGGTCTTTTATTTTCCCACATAGGGATCCAGAGGTCACAATGAGGTTGCACCAATTGTGGGATTTCCTACATATTAGTTATCGTCATCATCCAGAGTGACGAGAGAAATGAATTTTTATGTGCCACATGGATGATTAAATCGCCCTGGTCAGGCTATACAAGGGAAGAAAAAAAAGGCTATCTGAGGTGTTGGATCAACCATTCTACAATCGAGGAACATGAATGACCTCCGTCCAGAAAGGGAACTGGTCCATTAGCTGGTGATTTAGCTCTTACAAGGGTGTGAGCTCTGGCTCCCTCACAACATAGTGACCATTGACCTACTTGATGACTGTTTCAGAGTCAGCTCTCACGTGAAAGTGGTAATGTTCAATCTTGAGGGATAGTATGAGACCAATGATGTGTTCCTGATACTCTACCTCATCATTGTTTAAGCATTTGGAAAACAATAATTAGTAAGGCATGACATCATATAAAGGAGTGGTGAAGACTATATCAAAGCCTACTCTTTTGAGTATGGGATCATTGATTTTTCTATCAATCGGGCTCTGTGAGAAACCAACTACGTGCATCTGGAAATATGGAATTACTTGATCCACTAAGTGGATGGACTGATTTATTATGTTTGGATTTATTGATAGCACTATAAGAGATATATAGGATACAAAGAAGTCTTACAGTGCCCGATCCTTAATTGAATTCTATGGAACAAACCTAATGTTGAACTGATATAGGATAACATCCCACTAGACTATATGGCATGTCAACATGTGGCATTTCAGATTATACATTAGCGGGTACACAAAGGAAATCGTGTGTATCTCATGGGTTTGTTAAAGTGTTTTAACTTCTGTACTGAAAAAAGTAGTTTACGGAAGATCTTATCGATAGAGGAATATCTGGTTTTTGTTGAGTCAATAAGGTTTTCCTTATGAATTTTCTATTACTTCTTGTTTTGAAAATCACAAACACCTTATCTTTAATAAAAATTGATTTTATAAGGAAAATTATCCTTATCATATTTTCATCCATATTTTTCCTAAGTATAAAATTCAGATTCATTTCTGTTTTCTCGGATTTGTTTGAAACTTTGATATAAAGTATTCTGTTTAAGGATCCAAATTCTGGATAAGAACTGTAAGGAAGTTTCACTCCAAATTCCAAATGAGAATCCTATGACTAAGTTCTATTCCAGATTCAGGATACGAATTCTTATGAAGATGGACATTGAATTCTCATTACGAATTCTAATGACGAATTCTCGTTACTAATTTTGATAATGAATTTTCATTAAGAACTATGATGATGAATTCTCATTACGAATTCTGATGATGAATTCTCATTCCGAATTCACCTATTAAACAGAATCTGATCATCTTT
Source organism: Viscum album (assembly GCA_963277665.1). Taxonomy (NCBI): domain Eukaryota; kingdom Viridiplantae; phylum Streptophyta; class Magnoliopsida; order Santalales; family Viscaceae; genus Viscum; species Viscum album. The sequence continues at coordinate 443,220,560 of OY728158.1, forward strand.
GTTTTATACACTCTGAATTAATTCAGACTCCGAAAAATATTTTGGTTAGACTCCGAACTTTTATTCTGCTTACACTTCTATAATTTGTCTACACTTTATTATTTTCATTACACTCCGAACCTTCACTCCGAGGCTTTCATTCCGAACTTTTGAGTTAGATTTTAAAATGATGCCGTACATTCTTTTACACTTGTTTTGTTATAAAACGATGTCATCTATTTTGTTATAAACTAACCATTTTCTAAGTGACACGTGTACAGGTCCCTCCGATCTTTAAGGAAAATATGACCGTTGGAGAAGGAGCCGAACTTACCTATAAATATGAGCTCATTTGAAATAGCTCAGTGCTAAAAGGCTGAATGATCTTCGACTCATGTGATTACATGATTGAAGTGATTTCTAGAGAGAGAGGCTCTTATTAACTCTAAATGCTTCGTGCGACTCCGAATGTTGGTGATTACATTCAAGGACTTCTGGGGATAGGAAGACAGAGGTGCCGACTACCTTGAAGTTCGAGGGCTTCCTTGCTGAGGAAGATAGAGGTTGCCAACTACCTTGAAGTTAATGGATTGCGGGGATAGAAAGACAAAGACTCTGATCTTCGTATCGAGGGATTACCCTGGTGTGGGTAAGACAGACTTGCTTGAAAGTATAAATCAAGGGACCTTTATCCAAGGTTGTTGGATACCCTTCTCTTTGGGTTAAAAGACTTATATCTTGTTACTAGTAGTTCTACTACTTGTTTATATTCCGCTGCATTTTTTATTATAAGGAAAGTATAAATTTCATATACTTCCTTACTGGTACTCTGTTTCATTTAGATTCTATACGCTTTAAGGTAGAATCTCATATTTTAATCTTTTGTTAAGTTTAAATTTCCGGAACCATATTTCCGAAACCTACTTTCAGAATCTCTTTCCATGTTTGCATTCGATGTTAAAGGTTTTGTGAATTTTCTTAGTTAAACTTTGTTAAACTTAGCCCTTTCCTTTGCTTAAGGAAAACATAGTTATTCATAACTAACTTTAAAAGTTCCAAAGGAATTTTTAAAGTGTACAATTCACCCCCCCCCCCCTCTTGTATATTGAGCATCTACATCACTATTTAGATCTTACAATTGGTATCAGAGCAGGTCTCTGAAATACTTGTACACACATACAAGTTTTTATTGCTCACTTTCCCATTCCGAACTTTTCTATTCCAAACATTGTTATTACGAATCTTGTCTACTAACAAGTTTTTGTGCCAAAGGTTATTATAAGTATGGAAGGAATTAATGTTGGTTCAATTGATAATATGAATCCTACAAGACCACCAATCATTGATGGTAATGATTATGAATATTGGAGAGATCGCATGAAGACTTTTGTTATCAACATTGGGGTGGATAACTTCGTTATGCTTACTGGTGATTATAAAATTCCTGACAAGGAAGTTAGAACTCTCACTAACCAGGAAAAGAAAAAATATCAACTCAACTATAAGGTAATCAATACTTTACTGTGTTCAAGGAATAGAAATATATATATCCAAATTTCATCTTGTGTAGCAGCTAACTGTATCTGGAAGAAGTTAGAAGTTACACAATTTGGAACTTCTAAAGTGATTGAGACTAGGAGAGCTATGCTTAGAGCTGAATATCATGGCTGCAATTTTCCTTATGGTGTACCAATCTGTAAAGTGCAACAGAGATTTATGAATATCGTCAATAGTCTACAGTCCATGGGAGAGAAAGGTTTAGATGATGAAGCTCTTGTGGATAAGATAATTGATATTATTCCCAACGAGTGGGAATCCAAGAGAACAGCTATAGATGAGAACAGGAAGGTCACTCAAATTTCTCTTGATGAATTATTTGGGACTCTTCTCCAACATGAAACCAGAATGAAGAGAGATGCTGAAAACATCAATAAGAAAAATGGAAATGGTACTGTTGCTTTTACAATAACTTCAAATTAGATGAAAGCTAAGAATCCTGAGAGAGTAACCAGATCCAAGTCTAAGAATGTTATTTTCCAATCGGAATCTTGTGAGAGTGAAGTCTCGGGAAATGAACTAGCAAATCTTGCTCGAAGGATGAACCACATAGCTGGCCAGAAAAATTTCCAATCAAAGTATAAGAAAAAGGAAAAGAAAGATAGAAAAGATGGAGAAGTTACTTGTTATGCAAGCAAAAGATCTGGACATAATAGACTAGATTGCCCTTTGCTCAAAAAGAAAGAAAGGAAAGAAAGACATTCAAACAGGAATAGAAAGATGTTTTATAAAGCCAAAGCTAAGAAAGTTCTGAAAGCTAATGACACCTGGAGTGCCGGTGGTGTTGACTCTTCAGATGAATCTTCTGATTATGAATTTTCAGGACAAAAGAATCTTGGTCTTTTAGCCAGATTACCTATTGATAATCATTGTTTTATGGCTAAGGTACGAAATGCTGAATCACTGACCAATGATTCTTTAAATTCCAATGATAGTAAGTATTATAACACTTCTGATAAAGAATCTTCTTCTGATGAAGAAAATACTTTACCTACTTATGAAGAAGTTTCTAGGTTTGCTGAACTTCTTGAGATTGAGAATTATAAACTCAATAAAAAACTTGATAAAGAAAAATCTAGGAATTCTATTCTTACAAAAGAGATATCAGATCATTCTAAAGATCTTGATTAGAAAAATACTGATTTTGAAAGTATTTCAAAAATTCTTGAGGAAGTAAGTTCTGATAAGAATAAACTTTCGAAAGAATTAGAAAAAGTAATTTCTAATAAAAATCTTTTCGAGCCTAGCTCTAGTTCTAAAACTAACGATATTGAGGATAAAAACTTGGTTGTAAAACTCAAGTCCGAATTTTTTTCCTTAAATAGGTGTTTATCAAATTTTACCCATGGTAAAAAAAATTTTGATAAATTGTATTCCCAAATACGACCTTTAAGAAATAAATCCAGATTTGGTTATACCCATGCGAAACCAATTTTTAGTAACAATTATTTTGTTCCTCAAAGTGCCCCATTTTGTACCATGTGTCAATGTGGTGGTCGCTGGGCAAAGAATTGTTCCTTAAACAAAACCCAATATCTAGGATTTCACAAAGCCTACTTTTCTAAGAAGATGTGGGTACCTAAAATTTTATTGTCTGGAAATCTCGGATCCAAACAAGTTTGGATTCCGAAAGTCTAATTTTCTTCTTGATTTCAGGAAAATAAAGAGAGTACCAGCAGCAATACATGGTACATGGATAGTGGATATTCCCGGCACATGACTGGTAACAAAAGCTATTTTGAAAAGATTATCAAAACGAAAGGAGGAAAGGTAACTTTCGGAGATAATGATAAGGGTGAGATTGTTGGTATTGGTAATATTGTTCTTCTTGGTAAAACCTTGATTTCAAATGTTCTTTTTGTTAAGGGTCTTAAGCACAATCTCATTAGCATAAGTCAGTTATGTGATGAAGGTTACCTTGTGAATTTTAGGAATGATAAGTGCTTAGTTCACAATTCCAAGGAAGAATTTATTCCCTCAGCCAATAGGCAAGATAATGTTTACATCTTAAACATACAAGATCTTAGAAGCCAAGATTTACCTTGCCTTTGTGCAATGGAAGATCATTCCTGGTTATGGTATAGAAGACTAGGTCACTGTAACCTTAGGAACCTATGTAAACTCTCTAAGAAGAAAGTAGTTAAGGATCTACCGGAGCTTAGATTTGATTCTTCTAATGTTTGTGATACTTTTCAAGTTGGTAAGCAACATAAATCTAGTTTTAAATCAATCGGTGAAGTCTCAACAACCGATGCATTATAGTTAGTGCACATGGATCTTTTTGGTCCAACACAATCTGGAAGTATTGGAGGCAAATACTATGTGTTTGTTCTAGTTGATGATTACAATAGATTTACTTGGGTATATTTTCTATCAGATAAGTCTGAAACTTTTTCCTATTTCAAATGTTTTAGAGCTCATGTTAAAAATGAGAAAAACCTTCCATTGAAAACTATTCATAGTGATCATGGAGGAGAATTTCAAAATTCTGATTTTGAAACTTTTTGTAGTAAAAAAGGTATTACTCACAGTTTTTCAGCACCTAGAACTCCTCAACAGAATGGTGTAGTTGAATGAAAAAATAGAATTCTTTAAGAAATAACTAGAACCATGTTGAGTGAATATTCTATAGCTAGACATTTCTAGGCTGAAGCTGTAAGTACTACTTGTTATACTATAAATCGAGTTTTGATTAGACCTTTTCTTAATAAAACTCCTTATGAGTTATGGAATGGTAGAAAACCAATACTATCCTACTTTAAGGTTTTTGGTTGCAAGGTATTTATTTTGACTATTAAAGATAACTTACAAAAATTTGCACCAAAATCTGATGCAGGTATTTTCTTAGGATATTCCACAACCTCTGAGGATTATAGAGTTTTTAATAAAAATACTTGCACTGTTGAAGAAACAGTACATGTGAATTTTGATGAATCAGATCCTTTTGTTTTTAAACCACCTCAACCTATATCTTCGGATGTGCTTTCAAAAACTGATTATCAACCTTTGATAGAAGAACCTTCTGATAAGGATAATGTTCTAGAAGATACTTCTTAAACATTTACCCCAGAAGAATTTCTACCCTATGTTGATGAACAGGTTTTACAAAACCCAAATCAGGTGTTTCTTAAGAATCATTCCAGTGATAGTATCATTGGTGATGTAAATCAACCTGTAAGGACTAGAAGTTCCTTATGAAATGAAGTAGAACATCTAGCTTTTCTTTCCCAATTAGAACCAAAAAGCACTAATGAAGCTTTAGGTGATGATGATTAGATCAAATCCATGCAAGATGAACTAAATGAATTCGAAAAGAATAATGTCTTGAACTTGGTTGAATGACCTAAGGAAACATCTATTATTGGAGTAAAATGGGTTTTCAGAAATAAATGTGATGAAAATGGAGTCATATTTTGAAATAAAGCTAGACTTGTTGATAAAGGCTATAATCAGCAAGAGGGAATATACTCTGAAGAAATCTATGCTCCAGTAGCTAGACTTGAATCTATCCGAATTCTACTTGCCTTTGCAGCATTATTTAATTTCAAACTTTTCCAAATGGATGTGAAATGTTCTTTTCTTAACGGTTATGTTCAAGAGGATGTTTTTGTTGAACAAACTCCTGGATTTGAAGATACTAAACATCCTGATCATGTTTTTAGACTTACCAAAGCTTTGTATGGCCTTAAAAAATCCCCACGAGCATGGTATGATAGACTCACTGGATTTTTGCTTCAAAATAACTATGTTAAGGGAAATGCAGATCCAACCCTTTTTATAAAGAAATATAAGAAAAATGTTTTGATTGTTCAAATTTATGTTGATGACATCATATTTGGTTCACCTCAGCAATCTTTGACCGACTCTTTTGCAAGTCTAATGAAATCCGAGTTTGAAATGAGTATGATGGGTGAGTTAACATTTTTTCTTGGTTTTCAAATTTCACAAAAACCATAAGGGACTTACATATCTCAACATAAGTATATTAAAGATCTTCTTAAAAATTATGTTTATGACAATACATAGAGTATTAGTACTCCTATTGGTACCTCAAATTCTATAGATCTTGATGAAGCTGGGAAACCAGTAGATCAAACATTTTTTAGAGGTATGATAGAAAGTTTACTTTACTTAACAGCTAGTTGACAAGACATAATGTTCTCAGTATGCTTTTGTGCAAGATATCAATCCAATCCTAAGGAATCTCACATAAAGGTGGTAAAAAGAATTTTTCGCAACCTTAAGGGAACCATGGATCTAGGATTATTTTATACTTCTGTAATGATTTTGTTCTCAAAAGCATTTCCGATGCTGACTTTGGTGGATGTAGAATGGATATAAAAAGTACATCCGGAAATTGTCATTTCTTAGGAGATTGTTTTGTTTCTTTGTCCTACAAGAAAAAATATTCTGTAGCACTCTCCACTGCTGAAGCTGAATATGTAGCAGCTGGAAGTTGTTGTGATCAAGTTTTGTGGATGCAACACACACTCACAGACTATGGCTTGAGTTTTACTAAAACTCAAATTTTTTTTGATAACACAAGTGCCATTTCCATCAGCAAGAACCCTGCACATCACTCCCATGCAAAACACATAGATATTAGTCATCACATTCTTAGGGATCACACACTCAAATGAGATATTATTCTTCAATTTATCGGAACACAAGATCAACTTGCTGATATTTTCACAAAATCATTACCTTCTGATAGATTTGAATATATTAAACAGAAGTTAGGAATGATAACTATAAGGTAATCCTTCTTAATTAACTTTTTGTTGAAAAAGTCTCCTTACATCAATAAACTACTTTTCATAGGGGGAGTACATTTGATTGTTAGTTTAACAAAGTCTTTCAAAATTTATTTTCAAAACTTTTCGGAACGAAGATTTACAGAATTGAATTTCCGGAACTACAATTTTCCAGAATGGACATTTTCATACAGAATACTTCTGGAATGGAAGTGTTCGTATTGAAAAAATCCGGAATGAAAAATTTTGTACTGGTATTTTCATAAAGGAACTTTCGTACTGAATCTCTCTTAATAAGTTTTTTTTAAAATTCATGGAATGTGTTTTTTGTACTGAGTTTGTTTTTCGTACTAAATCTGTTTTTCGTGCTGAGATTTCCGTAATGAGTTTTCTGTACTGAGTTTGTTTTCCGTCGTAAAGTTTTTTACGAACTTTGTCTTTTCATAATAATGTTTTTTTTGTAGTCATTTTTATATTACCCATTATGAATAATCCTCCTAAGCCAATACGAAAGGTATGATTACCTTACTCAAGTTTTCGTAGTCATATTTTACTTGTTGGAATTTTCTTGTATTTTGTTTTTGAATTATAGTTTTCTTAATTCTTTGTTTTAATAAAAACCTCAAAAAGATCGGATTCAAGCTTTCTTGAGAATTCGTTTTCAACCGTCAGATCTGATCTCATCTGATCACAACCGTTAGATCAACCGAGGAAGTTGAACTGTCATTTCATCGCCTATATAAAGGGGACCAAAATACTTGTCCCACATCGGTTTTCAAGAACTTGCTTCCCGAATCTCTGCCTCTCTATTTTAAAGTCGTTCTGAACTTCATTTTTCTCCATTCCGAACTTCTCAGAGGTCTTCAGATCCGAATGTCTGTGGAGTTAGCTTCTCAAGAAATGTCATCCTCTAAGCCTATTTCACAATGGTTAGTTTACAGAGAAAGTCTAGTCCATCCGGATTTCTTCATCAACTATGATTCTCTTATTTCAAAGAACATTAACTTGAATTGGTGGGAAGATATTTCTGTGTCCAAACCGGGGAACCAAGACGATGTTTTTTAAGAGATACTTATTGAGTTCTATGAAACAGTTTCCTTCTTTCAGGAAGATAATAGGGAGAAATTTTCTTTTAAGTCTTATGGCAAGACTTATAAGCTTTCTTATATCAAGGCAGCAAGCTTGGTAGGGCTGACCTATGAAGGAGAATCGGAGCTCATATATCATGTGTTTCCAGATTCTAAGGGTAGATTCGACAAGGAAAAATCCTTGAAAACTCTCGGACTCTCAGATGACAAAGCTCCGGACATTTCTAGTTTTCCTACAAGTTTCCGGATTCCAGAGTTGTGGGTACAAGGTCTTATCGTACCGAGGAAAGGTGAAAAAGACAGCTTGAAGAAGAGTGAGATCTATATCTTAGATTTCCTGATAAATATAAGGAAGTTTAACATCATGAGGCGCATTCTTATAACCATTGAGAATCTTAAGAAAGGAAATCTCAGAGCCCATATAGTAATGTACCCAGCAATTTTATCGAGGTTGATAGTTCGGTGCCTTGAGTCTTTCAAGGAAGCTTGCAGATCTAAGACAAGGGTTTTCAAAATATTGTTGGTCAGTGATGATACCCTTAAGAGGATGGATGTGGCTTTCAACAAGGAGACTGGTGAGTTCCTCGATTTACCTAATCAAGAAGAAGCGGCTCCGAAGGCTGCTGAACCGGAATCATCTAAGACAGTAAAGAAAAGAAAGTTGAAAGAAGTTGTAGCTGAAGTACAGGATCCTAAATCTAAGGAAGTTCAAACCGCACCTCCCAAACCAAAAAAGAAGAAGGACAATCCTAATGAGGTTGTTGCGAAGTGGAGAGCAGATAAAGAGAAAAGGAAAGAAGGGGATCCGCAGTTCCGATTGGACCCTGCGGAGGCTAAGGCCTTAAAGGAGAGAACTGCTCATGAGCTTGAAAAACAAGTAAAGGAAAAGAAGCTCAAGAAGAAGATGTCAGAAGATGTGGCAGTCCAGGATTTGATAAAATTTAATGAAATAGTATCTGGAAGCATTCCAGTTCTGAGATCTTTCTCCTTGGAATCTTTAACTGAAACTCCAGGAAGAAACATTGATTTTTCGGAAGAGATTAAAACTGAACATGTTGAGCAACTCGAGCAGATTCAACAAGTGGAAGAGGAAGAAGTAGTTTCTGAAGGAAGTGGTGAAACAAGAGACTTATTGAAATATGTATATGATTATATGGGGTCGCCTTCGGAACACCTATCACTCCGAACTTCAGAGGCTGAATCCTCTAAGTTAGTAACTCCAGAGAAGGATAAGAATGAGGAAGATGTTGTTCAAAAAGTTGTTGATGATATTATTCAAGTGTCTACTGGCGAGCAGAAAACTCCTGATCAAGAATCGATTCCGAATAAATTCAAGGTAAAGCAACTCCTTGTTGAGACTCCGAAATCAGTGGCTAGCAAGAAAAGAGAATATGGTGATTCGTCTAAAAGGAAGTTGGAGCTTATTGAGGAAGAAAATTCTCCAAGAAATGTTTCAGATTCAGAGTCATCCTCTTTGGGGCATGACTTTGTTGTTCAGTCTTTAAAGAAGTTGGTGGGAACCATTCTGACCTTCTCAAGTATTGACTCAAGATGCCAGATGCTCCAACATGCTTTAAATCAGAAAACAGATTTCGTATCTATGGTTATGGACAAGTGTGTAGAAATAGAGGCTCAGTTCAAAACGTTTTTTGTTTGCTACGAAGCTCATAAAATATCTTGCAAGAGGATGAAAAACTTGTCGAATAAGACTGTTAAAGAGATGAGGTTATTTGATGAGTTTCAAGACAATGTTAAAGATGCCTTTGCGACTGAGGATAGAAAGATAAATGAGCTGACTTCCTCCATTGAAGAGAAGCTGACAGATGAAAAGAACTTCCGGATCCATGAAGTCAGAGATCTGATTGGGAAACTGAATTCCATTTCTCAAAACTGGAAGTTTGAAAGGGATCATCGGATCGAGTTTGAGCTGAAGTTGAAGGCTCAGGAAGAAAAGTTCAAGGCTCAGGAAGAAAAGCCGAAAGCCCAGGAAGAAAAGATTGAAGCTCAATCTGCAAGAATAGTGGTCTTAGAGAAGCAAGCTGAAGAAGATCATAAAGACCTGATGAAGATCAAGACTATTCTTAAGGGGCTCATTTCGAAGGAAAAAGATCCAAAACAGCTCAATCCGATCTTTTTTTTGTATCTATTTTTCTTTTTTTCCGAGATTTCAAACTTAATGAAAAGTGTGCTTGTCATTTCTTTTGTTGTTATTACTAATTTTTCAGGTACTTTGTTTTTTTCCCATTCCCTCAAATTCTTTTTGAAAATCACAAAGGGGGAGAAGGAAAAGATCCTTAATAAAAAAGAACTCTACTAAGAGTTTATCTAAGGGGGATTTTTTCATTAAAGAAGACATTCTTATTCATAATGAAATGTCACTCCGGAAATCTATAATACGATCCTTATAGTTTCAAAGCCTAAGGGGGTGTTATTCGTATTCATCAATAACCTCATATAAAAGGGAGACAAGCCTTAATGTTTTTCTTTCTTCTTAGAATTTCTTTTTCGTAAGGACGTTTGTGCTTTCCATAAAGGGGGAGATTGTTGAGTCAATAAGGTTTTCCTTATGACTTTTCCATTCCTTCTTGTTTTGAAAATCACAAACACCTTATCTTTATGGAAAATTGCTTTTATAAGGAAAATTATCCTTATCATATTTTCATCCATATGTTTCCTAAGTATAAAATTCAGATTAATTTCTGTTTTCTTAGATTTGTTTGAAACTTTGATATAAAGTATTCTGTTTAAGGATTCGAATTCTGGATAATAACTGTAAGGAAGTTTCACTCTAAATTCCAGATGAGAATCCTCTGACTAAGTTATATTCTAGATTCAGGATACGAATTCTTATGATGTTCGAAATTGAATTCTCATTACGAATTCTAATGATGAATTCTCATTACGAATTCTGATAATGAATTTTCATTAAGAACTATAATGATGAATTCTCATTACGAATTCTGATGACAAATTCTCATTCTGAATTCTCTTTCTGAATTCACCTATTAAATAGAATCTGATCATCTTTGTTTTATACACTCTGAATTAATTCAGACTCCGAAAAATATTTTGGTTACACTCCGAACTTTTATTCTGCTTACACTTCTATAATTTGTCTACTCTTTATTATTTTCATTACACTCTGAAGCTTTCATTCCGAACTTTTGAGTTAGATTTTAAAACAATGTCGTACATTCTTTTACACTTGTTTTGTTATAAAACGATGTCATCTATTTTTTTATAAACTAACTGTTGTCTAAGTGACACGTGTACAGGTCCCTCCAATCTTTAAGGAAAATATGACCGTTGGAGAAGGAGATGACCTTACCAATAAATAGGAGCTCATTTGAAAGAGCTCGGTGTTAAAAGGATGACTGATCTTCGACTCATGTGATTAAATGCTTGAAGTGATTTCTAAGAGAGAGGCTCTTATTAACTCTCAAATCTTCGTGCGACTCCGAATGTTGGTGATTACATTCGAGGACTTCCGGGGATAGGAAGACAGAGGTGCCGACTACCTTGAAGTTCGAGGGCTTCCTTGCTGAGGAAGACGGAGGCTGCCAACTACCTTGAAGTTGAGGGCTTGCGGGGACAGCAAGACAGAGACTCCGATCTTCATATCGAGGGCTTTCCCTGGTTTGGGTAAGACAGACTTGCTTGAAAGTATAAATCATGGGACCATTATCCAAGGTTGTTGGATACCCTTCTCTTTGGGTTAAAAGACTTATATCTTGTTACTAGTAGTTCTACTACTTGTTTATATTCCGCTGCATTTTTTATTATAAGGAATGCTTAACTTTCTTATACTTACTTACTTGTACTCTATTTCATTTAGATTCTATACTCTTTAAGGTAGAATCTCATATTGTAATCTTTTGTTAAGTTTCAATTTCCAGAACCATATTTCCGGAACCTACTTTCAAAATCTCTTTCCAAGTTAGCATTCGGTTTTAGAGGTGTTGTGAATTTTATTAGTTTAACTTTGTTAAACATAGCCCTTTCCTTTGCTTAAGGAAAACATAGTTATTCATAACTAACTTCAAATGTTCCAAAGGAATTTATAAAGTGTACAATTCACCCCCCTCTTGTATATTGAGCATCTACATCACTATTTCGATCCTACAGTTTTTGTATTGGGAAACATAAAGATGAGATAGTATAAATTATTCTCCATCACTTCTTTATTCTTTAGGGTGAGAAGGTAACTGAGTGATCATTCCACGATAGTAACATAAAGGAATAACAGTTTTACATATATGGGTGGCATTAGAACCGAATGTTGTGAGACATATTTCTTGATCTTCACAAAGGAGGTCTGAAACTTTTTATCCAATGGGTAGACAACGCCTTTATTCACTTGTTGAGAAAATGTAGGAAAATTTCAGTTAATATTCTCAATAAATTAGATTATGGTGGAAATGTGGACTTAAAAAAATTGGATCCATCAGATGTTTCTTGGAGGAGGAATCTGGATGATATCCATGATCTTCTTTGGATTGATATTGACACCTCTATATCTAACAATGAATCCATGATCATTTCCATAGGTAACCCTGAAATCACATGTCAAGGGATTCATCATCAAAAGAAGATAGTGGAGGAAGTCTGTCACTTTTTCATGATATATGAGATGTTCTTAATGTTAGTAACGCTTGAACACAAAGTCTTCCACGTAGCATGCCCCCAAAATTTTGAGGATCATGTTAAGGATGCGTTCCATGGAATGTTGATAGGTGGACCCTTCATTCTTTAGACGAAAAGGCATCACCTAGTAACAAAAGGTACCCTACATTGCTCTGCAGGTGGTGGACTCTTTATTTTTAGGGTCTGTTAAGAGATGATTATATATGGAATACCCATACATAAAAGAGAGTTCCTAGAATCTCATAGTAGCGTCGATCAATAAATATGTCATAGGAAGGGGAAAATATTTTTTTGAACAGTAATGACTAAGATCCCAGAAGTTGAAACAGAATCTAATCTACCTATTCTTTTTCTTAATGGGGAGGATGATGACTAACCATATGTGGTACCAGACCTCTATAACAAATTTGTCTTTGATAGTGTTATCAAATTCTTCCTCAACCATTCCAAAATGAGAGTGGTTCATTTTCGTTGGAGGTTCTTTGAATGTTTGATAACCAACTAGGATACAAAGTTGGTGGGGGGAAATCTGAGGATCTAGTCATGTAATCTCATCATAGCTCTGGTAAAGTACATTTCGATGTTGTTTCACGAAATCCAAATACCATTTTTCTCTTTTACAAATATGGCTATGTGGATCAGTGTTGGTCTCAGATATGGTGCAGTATCATGATTCAACTAAACCAATTCATCCCCATGGTGGATATAACTTCTTCAAACATGGTAAGAAAATCCTATAAATCCTCTTAATTGTCTATAGTGAGAGGATCATTGGAAGGGGAAATTATTCTACGTTAGCTTACCCTGACAGAATGTTGGCGTAGGCCTAGGTTAGAGATGAATATATTTTGGGAGACTCATGTACTGCTTAAACCATAAAGAGAATAGTTTTCATCCTGATTCCACCCTAGAATTAACTGAGGGTGCCACCCTTTATATTATCAAAATATTAGTGGCACATTATCTTGAGTCGGTTGAACCTTGCATGATGGAATAAGAATGTAGTGAATATTATTATCTCCATGGGGAGAACATCCCAATATCTCACAAGGGTAAGGGGATATCAAATCACTCGATCCTGATTCTTATAAGAATATGATGTAGTCTTCAAGAATTCCTTATACCTGGGAACATACTTTCCTCCTATCTGAGAGAAATGAAGCAATTTACCAAGTCTGAGGTAGTTCCCTATAATCAGGAATCAGGATGATGCAAGAATCATCTATATCTATTAGGGGGTAAGCCTCAACGATAGCAGTATCCCCCTCATTATCATGAACCTACTTATCCATTCTCATGTAATAGTTGTAACAACCCAAGATTTTATGAAAAATATTTTTTTAATTTCACTAATTTCATGTGTTGTACGCTACACCAAAAGGAGCTTGTACAACACGCATCCTTGACTTACCTTGCATTACACGCAATCGCGACCTTCCTCGATAGCGTGTGTAGTACGCAATAATGAGTTTCACTAAACAACAATATGCTATTAAAATATTATTAAAACTAGCCGTTATGAATAGTAATAACCAATTTTTGAAATTTTGTGAATTTTATTTTTCAAAATGGAATTCCTTTTTGGATTCGTAATATCGAAATTAGCTTAGGGTGAAATTTTGGTGATTTTCGGATAACTTTCATATTTTGATGAATAGTGAAAAGTAATAAATTTTAATTAAAAACAACTTTTTCAATCGAAATAATTAATAGTGATAAATTATTAGTTTGAGTGGTTTGAAAGTATATTTAGAATATATTTTTACAATTTAATACAATGTTGGTCATTGGATGTAATTTCACATTTAAACCAAACATAAACAAGTGTCAATCTTTTGATAGTTATTATCTCTTAAGAACACGCTATTTGTTTTGACGACGGGAATTAATTTTTAAATTAATTAATGCAACTGATATGTTTTGAATTTGGTAAAATAGAAATAATTTTTGAGTTCATAATATCAAATATAGCTTAGGCCTAATTTTTGGTATTTTTCTGAAAACATTCAATTTTTGATGAATAGTGAAACCACTAAGTGGTAGGTTAAAAACTGAATTTTGCATAAAACTTAATTTTACCGCTTCTGTGAATAGAATTTCGAAAATCCGATAGACACGGTTGATATCAGTAAGTAAAATGTGGTTCAATGAGATAAAAATAATTTTTTGGTGAATAGTAACTTTTTACTTTTTTTACCGCGGTTAATAGTAAATAGGGTAACTAAGGGTAAATATGGTATTACTATTACCCTAACACATGTCCTAATTCTATTGGATAAGTGTAATTCGACCAAAAACAACCTTATGAATATAATATGACCATTTAGGTCCACTTGGATTAGATTATGACATTTAATATTATTTTATTTAATGAATAGTTAAAATAGTTAAAATCAAAGTTTAATAACTAAACCATTTTTAATATGGGTTTATAAATAAGATAAATTCGATTATAAATATTCATTAGAAAGCTAAAAATATTTCCTACATAATGATATTTTATTTATAATTTTTAGACTTTACATAAATTAATTTATTTATGACACAACGATGATGCAGTAATTACCCTTTTAAGGAAATGTTAACATAATTGATGTTATAAATGCCCATATAAATGTAATTTGAGACTTTTTATGATTTACACTAATTTTCTAGGTTAATATGATATATTAGTGTTGCTTTAATCAACCTGGTTCAAACATATAATTCTGTTATGACTTTCACAAAAATCATATATCAAATAGTGTCAAAATTGACACAAAATAGTTTTTAAATAAAATATTATATTATTAATTGTTATTTTATTCCTAAAAATCTAAGGATCTCCCAAATGACTTAGATAAGGATATATATATTAATAATAAACAATTTGGGGTTCGTTTGGCATGTTATAGTAAGTGTATTGACCATATAGTGAAAGAAAACAATAAGACACTGTAAAAGATAAATTATTTAACTTAGAGTTAAATCTAATTGATAAGGTTAAAATAATATCCTAAACTTGTCTAAATCCTATTGGTTGATAGGATTTCGACCCATCCACATCTTGGCTTAGAAATAAGACCCTTTGGAACCATTATAAACCTATTCTGAATTTAATGTAAAATAATATTTTGAGATATTCCTAAGGTGCCCCTATCCTCCCTTATAAAAGGGAACCTCCCCCCCTCCTCCTCACTCCAATTTGAGCACTCATGCTTGGCTAAACCCTGCCAAAATCTCTTCTCCACTTCCCTAGAATAATCCTATAGGTCCTGGTCTTCTTCAAAGACCAATCTTAGTTCCCTAAGAGGAGTATTCAAAGAGGCGTTTCAAAAAAGAGGAGCTTCTGACACGTACAATGCAAATCGAACCTAAGGTAAGGGAAATATCACAATCTCATTTTTATCCGAGATTGTTTATTCGTAAGTATTTACTGGTGTTTATTTTATCATCAACATCCATGTTTCATAAATATTTAATATTATTTCCATCCACCTACAATTGTTTAAATCCATTTTTACCCTTCGGTGAGTTTTTAGTAAAAGAAATGAAAGTAATATTTTGTCGTTTTTCATACGAGGTACTTTTTGACTTTTCCGACAAAAGTACGAGAAGAATGTTTTTTTAACTTATACGGCATGAATGGATTTCTAAAACATTATTTCCAAGAAGTTTCCTTTACAAGTATTCAAGTTTATTTTTAATCAACTTATTTTAGTTTAAAATTGTATGACATGTTAAGAAAGGAAAAGTGTTTTTGAAGTAGAATGGATATTTTCCTCAAGAATGGAGTTCAAGTATTTTATCAAAATTATTTTCCATCTAAGATAATAAAAGGGTTCTGTTTTTATCCCTATTATTACATGGATTTGATTATGTTGTGATGGAAATATTTTTATGAATTCCTTTATCTTATATGAATTGTTTTATGATGTCATGTTGTTTAAGAATCCCATTTTTATTACATGGGTTACGCTATGATGTAAGGTTTATGATTATGTGGAACACATAAGAAAGGATTCATTATAAGATGGGTGGGACCTACATCTCCCTCCAATGCATTGGGTAAAGATTTTATATCTCATGAGATAGACATGGCTGGAACGGTAGGTTATACCCGTTCAGTGAAACAAGACTGGAACGAGGGTGACTCGGTTCAGAAAGGGACTTTGTCCACTAATATAGTCTTGGCAATGAGTCATGACTAACAAGAAATGATTTTCCATGATTATGTGTGCATGCCACAAAGTTTCAAGTTTCATGTTATGATTATGGGGATCTCATTTTCACTTCTATGATTTGTTCCATGTTAAGATATTATGATCTCTTTTGCAGGTTATGATTTTCAAAAAGATATGATATGATTTTTATTTCCTTTATTTTCCCTTGCTGAGCATTTGAGCTCACCCTTTATGTTTTCTTTTCCCCAGGATGTAAAGAAAGGTTTTAGGTATAAAAAAAAGGAAGATCTTTATGGGAGATGTTGAAGATCTTTCACCAGGATTAGAAGATTATATTCCGAGTTTCCAAAGACACTAAACTATTACGATCCTTGTGTGTGTGTTTTTGTTATGAACTAAGTATTCCGAAAATGTAATGTAATGTCAATGTACGTCAGGCTTCGGGTCTCTACAGTTGGTATCAGAGGAATGGTTTAGTCAACCTTTGGAAACTAGGATGCGAAAACGTTAGTGAGATCCCTAGAGATATTTCTATGGTATGTCTAGGGATGTCCCTAAGGTTAAGTATACATATAGGTTATAGTACTAGAATTACGCTAACGATCATAGAATTTAACCTAATATGTTAGATATTGAAGGTACTCCCCCTTTATTATGTTGTTTTCCCTAGCATGATTTTTGCCTCTCACACTATTCTTTTTGGGTTTTAGACGATGGCTGGAACCCGAAGGAATCGTGTAGATCTATGCAATGGACAATGCAATGATTGTCCTCCTGAACAAACAAATGTTATGGGTGATGGAGTGAAAAATAGTATTGCTATACTTACACAAGCTATGAATCATTCTGGACTTCCAAATGAGCAGAGAAGGGAACAATATTCTATTGAGTCCTTCATGAGGCAACATCCACCTTCTTTCAGTGGGTCTTCTAATCCACATGTTGCTGAACAATGGATCAGTACTACTGAAAAGATATTTTCCGTTCTTCAATGTTCTTAACATGATAAAGTCATCTTAGCCATATTTCGTTTGGAAGGTGAAGCTGATCAATGGTGGAATCTTATCAAGAATACGAGGCCAAGAGATGAAATTGAGTCCATGGAATGGGACGAGTTCAAGAACTTATTTTTCAATAAGTACTTCCCTTGTATTCTTCGAATAAAGATGGAGAAGGAGTTTCTTGAACTAAAGCAAAAGGATGATGAATCTGTTGGTATATACAAAGCGAATTTTACAAGACTTGCAAGGTATGCATCTGGCATTATCATCCAACCTGAAAGTAAAGTTGATCAATTTTTCAGTGGCTTAAAACCAAGTCTTCGAAGGGCATTAGCTATAAGAGACTTCAGTAGCTATGAAAAATTGTGTGTTGTGCTATCAAGGTAGAAATGGAAGTTGGTGTTACATATCCATCTCACGGTTTTGACAAGAAACGAAATATGGAGTTCAAGGAGAAATCTCAGAATAATGGTGAAAAGAAGATGAATGTTTTTTTATGCTCAAAGTGTGGAAAGAAGCATGGTGGAGATTGTCTTAAAGGGACTAGAAAATGTTTTAAGTGTGGAAAAGAAGGTCATCTAGCAGCTGAGTGTCGAGGTAATGGAAAAAGGGTCTCTAATGATGTGAATAAAGAAAACACTACAGAGAATGCACCACCAACACTTCAATGCTTCAAGTGCAAGGAAATGGGGAATTATGCTAATAAATGCCCTAATCCAAGGGTTAGTGATGATCAACATGAGCAACCACTTAAGGAAAAGGACAAAAGGAAGTCAAATGTGATCACTATTGGTGATGTTGAATATGAAAACGATGCTGTGGAATGATTAAGTGTTTATGTAATGGGATTCCAAAATAATGTTGTATCATGGAGTATTGGAATATTTATGTATTGGTCTAATGTGGTATTCAAAGTGATTGAGATATTTTTGGAAATAAGATGATATACGCATAATGAAGGGAAACGAGAAAGTGAAATGTTTAATAGTATTCATGAGCTCATGATTGATATAAGGACTAAGTGATATCATGGTTTGAGTATATAGAATTTTGAGGATTTTGGTACGTGGAAGGTGTTAACTTTTAACTGCATTCATGTTTTCACTAAGGATCAATGGGTATTCAAGAGAATACATGATTATGGACTTTGAATGTTTGGAATGTGACCAACAAAACATATCTTATGACATATGGGGATCAACGATGGTATTAAATCTCTGGTAATCGTTTTCACAATGTTATGAGAGTGGACTGCAGCATTATGGATAAGCCTAAAGATTGGAATGGATTATGTTGGACATAAGTTAGTATTGTTTAAGGATAGAAGTTTTTTCGATATTATTGATGGGATTTTATAGTAATATAGCTTTAGAAAAAGGACAACATGCAGGATGGGCGACAGCCCATCGCGTCGGACAAGGCTGTGGGAATCGAACCCACAACCGAAGTGCGACTGACCTTTATCGCCTACCACTGGCCTACAGGAAGTCCCTGTTTAGTAGAAGCTAGTTTTATAGTATTAAGCAGTATGATATATGAAGTATAAGTCCATTTTAGGAACCATATATGATTAATCTCACTATAGAATTACTTATGTATATTTAATAACTTTTGCTAACCTTTTGTTTGAGACAGATGGAATGACCCGTCATTTTATCACATGATCTGCTAACACTTCACGAATAACAAATTAAACTTCATTTATTTAAGAGATGAAGTGGCAATTGTTCAAGGCATGAACAACAGTGAGATTGTACCAAAATAAAGTAAGTATTTATTCTAATTCAAATTCTTCAACTTTAGGGAAACGATCTTGAAAACCAAAAATGTTGTCCGAGTGCTCTTATATCTAATTAATCATATGGTACCTTAGATCATCACAAATATATGGATTTGTGATTGTTGGATTTTCCATAGCCATGTTCTCTACCACTCTCCATCAGAACATGATGGTTATATTTTTCTTCCATGTCCATATTTTCACCTATGTGGAAACCCAGTGATTAGTTTATTTGGGTAACCGTTACGTTTCATACTTTAGTTTTTAAAGATTGGTTTTGGTATTCCTTTTTACTATGTGGGTTTCTATTAAAGAAACTTTCTAATAGTAAACCATTTATAACCCCGACGAATTTCGAGGGAGAAATTCAATTTAAGGGGGGTAGAATGTAACAACCCAAGATTTTATGAAAAATATTCTTTTAATTTCACTAATGTATTGTGTTGTACGCTTCACCAAAAGGAGCTTGCACAACACGCATCCTTGACTTGCCTTGCGTTACACGCAATCACGACCTTCCTCGATAGCGTGTGTAGTACGCAATAATGAGTTTCACTAAACAACACTATGCTATTAAAATATTATTAAAACTAGCCGTTATGAATAGTAATAACCACTTTTTGAAATTTTGTAAATTTTATTTTTCAAAATGGAATTCCTTTTTGGATTCGTAATATCTAAATTAGCTTAGGGTGAAATTTTGGTGATTTTCGGATAACTTTCATATTTTGATGAATAGTGAAAAGTAATAAATTTTAATTAAAAACAACTTTTTCAATCGAAATAATTAATAGTGATAAATTATTAGTTTGAGTGGTTTGAAAGTATATTTAGATTATATTTTTACAATTTAATATAATTTTGGTTATTGGATGTAATTTCACATTTAAACCAAACATAAACAATTGTCAATCTTTTGATAGTTATTATCTCTTAAGAACACGCTATTTGTTTTGACGACGGGAATTAAATTTTAAATTAATTAATGCAACTGATATGTTTTGAATTTGGTAAAATAGAAATCATTTTTTAGTTCAAAATATCAAATATAGATTAGGCCTAATTTTTTGTATTTTTCTGAAAACTTTTAATTTTTGATGAATAGTGAAACCACTAAGTGGTAGGTTAAAAACTGAATTTTGCATAAAACTTAATTTTACCAATTCTGTGAATAGAATTTCGAAAATTTTACAGACACAGTTGATATCAGTAAGTAAAATGTGGTTCAATGAGATAAAAATAATTTTTTGGTGAATAGTAACTTTTTACTTTTTTTACCGCGGTTAATAGTAAATAGGGTACCTAAGGGTAAAAATGATATTACTATTACCCTAACACATGTCCTAATTCTATTGGATAAGTGTAATTCAACTAAAAACAACCTTATGTATATAATATGACCATTTAGGTCCACTTGGATGAGATTATGACATTTAATGTTATTTTATGTAATGAATAGTTAAAATAGTTAAAATCAAAGTTTAATAACTAAAACATTTTTAATATGGGATTATAAATACGATAAATTCGAAAATAAATATTCATTAGAAAGTTAAAAATATTTCCTACATAATTATATTTTATTTATAATTTTTAGACTTTAAATAAATTAATTTATTTATGACACAACGATGATGAAGTAATTACCCTTTTAAGGAAATGTTAACATAATTGATGTTATAAATGCCCATATAAATGTATTTTGAGACTTTTTATGATTTCCACTAATTTTCTAGGTTACTATGATATATTAGTGTTGATTTAATCAACTTTGTTCGAACATATAATTCTGTTATGACTTTCACAAAAATCATATATCAAATAGTGTCAAAATTGACACAAAATAGTTTTTAAATAAAATATTATATTATTAATTGTTATTTTATTCCTAAAAATCTAAGGTTCGTCCAAATGACTTAGATAAGGATATATATATTAATAATAAAGAATTTGGGGTTCGTTTGGCATGTTATAGTAAGTTTATTGACCATATAGTAAAAGAAAACAAAAAGACACGGTAAAAGTTAAATTATTTAACATAGAGTTAAATCTAATTTATAAGGTAAAAATAATACCCTAAACTTGTCTAAATCCTATTGGTTGATAGGATTGCGACCCATCCCCACCTTAGCTTCGAAATAAGACCCTTTGGAACCATTATAAACCGATTTTGACTTTAATATAAAATAATATTTTGAGATATTCCTAAGGTGCCCCTCTCCTCCCTTATAAAAGGGCACCTCCTCCCCCTCCTCCTCACACCAATTTGTGCACTCAAGCTCGGCTAACCCCTGCCAAAATCCCTTCTCCACTTCCCTAGAATAATCATAGAGGTCCTGGTCTTCTTCAAAGACCAATCTTAGTTCCCTAAGTGGAGGATTAAAAGAGGGGTTTCAAAAAAGAGGAGCTTCAGACACGTACAAAGAAAATCAGACCTAAGGTAAGGGAAATATCACAATATCATTTTTATCCGAGATTGTTTATTCTTAAGTATTTAATGGGGTGTATTTTATCATCCACATCCATGTTTCATAAATATGTAATATTATTTCCATCCACCTACAATTGTTTAAATCCATTTTTACCCTTCGGTGAGTTTTTAGTAAAAGAAATGAAAGGAATCTTTTCTCATTTTTCGTACGAGGTACTTTTTGACTTTTCCGAAAAAAGTACGAGAATAATTTTTTTTAACTTATATGGAATGAATGTATTTATAAAAAATTATTTCCAAGAAGTTTCCTTTACAAGTATTCAAGTTTATTTTTAATCAACTTATTTTAGTTTAAAATTGTGTGACATGTTAAGAAAGGAAAAATGTTTTTCAAGTAGAAAGGATATTTTCCTCAAGAATGGAGTTCAAGTATTTTATCAAAATTATTTTCCATCTAAGATAATAAAAGGGTTCTGTTTTTATCCCTATTATTACATGGATTTGATTATATTGTGATGGAAATATTTTTATGAATTCCTTTATCTTATATGAATTGTTTTATGATGTCATGTTGTTTAAGAATCCCATTTTTATTACATGGGTTACGCTATGATGTATGGTTTATGATTATGTGGCACACATAAGAAAGGATTCATTATAAGATGGGTGGGACCTACATCTCCCTCCAATGCATTGGGTAAAGATTTTATATCTCATGAGATAGACATGGCTAGAACGGTAGGTTATACCAGTTCAGTGAAATAAGACTGGAACGAGGGTGACTCGGTTCAGAAAGGGACTTTGTCCACTAAGATAGTCTTCGAAATGAGTCATGACTAATAAGAAATGATTTTCAATGATTATGTGTGCATGCCACAAAGTTTCAAGTTTCATGTTACGATTATGGGGATCTCATTTTCACTTCTATGATTTGGTCCATGTTAAGATATTATGATATCTTTTGCAGGTTATGATTTTCAAAAAGATATGATATGATTTTTATTTCCTTTATTTTCCCTTGCTGAGCATTTGAGATCACCCTTTTATGTTTTCCTCTCCCCAGGATAGAATGAAAGGTTTTAGGTATACAAAAAAGGAAGATCTTTATGGGAGATGTTGAAGATCTTTCACCAGGATTAGAAGATTATATTCCGAGTTTCCAAAGACACTAAACTATTACGATCCTTGTGTGTGTGTTTTTGTTATGAACTAAGTATTCCGCAAATGTAATGTAATGTCAATGTATGTCAGGCTTCGGGTCTCTACAGTTGGTATTAGAGGAAAGGTTTAGTCAACCTTTGGAAACTAGGATGCGAAAACATTAGTGAGATCCCTAGAGATATTTCTATGGTATCTCTAGGGATGTCCCTAAGGTTAAGTATACATATAGGTTATTGTACTAGAATTACGCTAACGATCATAGAATTAAACCTAAGATGTTAGATATTGAAGGTACTCCCCCTTTATTATGTTGTTTTCCCTAGAATGATTTTTGCCTCTCACACTATTCTTTTTGGGTTTTAGACGATGGATGGAGCCGAAGGAACCGTGTTGATCAATGCAATGGACAATGCAATGATTGTCCTCCTGAACAAATGAACGTTATGGGAGATGGAGTGAAAAATCGTATTGCTATACTTACACAAGCTATGAATCATTCTGGACTTCCAAATGAGCAGAGAAGGGAACAATATTCTGTTGAGTCCTTCATGAGGCAACTTCCACCTTCTTTCAGTGGGTCTTCTGATCCACATGTTGCTGAACAATGGATCAATACTACTGAAAAGATATTTTCAGTTCTTCAATGTTCTGAACATGATAAAGTCATCTTAGCCGTATATCGTATGGAAGGTGAAGCTGATCAATGGTGGAATCTTATCATGAATACGAGGCCAAGAGATGAAATTGAGTCCATGGAATGGGACGAGTTCAGGAACTTATTTTTCAATAAGTACTTCCATCGTATTCTTCGAACAAAGATGGAGAAGTATTTTCTTGAACTAAAGCAAAAGGATGATGAATCTGTTGGTATATACGAAGTGAATTTTACAAGACTTGCAAGGATTGCATCTGGCATTATCATCCAACCTGGAAGTAAAGTTGATCGATTTTTCAGTGGCTTAAAACCAAGTCTTCGATGGGAATTAGCTATAAGAGACTTCAGTAGCTATGAAGAAATTGTGCGTTGTGCTATCAAGGTAGAAATGGAAGTTGGTGTTACATATCCATCTCATGGTTTTGACAAGAAACGAAAGATGGAGTTCAAGGAGAAATCTCAGAATAATGGTGAAAAGAAGATGAATGTTTCCTTATGCTCAAAGTGTGGAAAGAAGCATGGTGGAGATTGTCTTAAACGGACTAGAAAATGTTTTAAGTGTGGAAAAGAAGGTCATCAAGCAACTGTGTGTCGAGGTAATGGAAAAAGGGTTTCTAATGATGTGAATAAAGCAACCACTACAAAGAATGCACCACCAACACTTCAATGCTTCATGTGAAAGGAAATGGGGCATTATTTTAATAAATGCCCTAATCCAAGGGTTACTGATGATCAACATGAGCAACCACTTAAGGCAAAGGACAAAAGGAAGTCACATGCGATCACTATTAGCGATGTTGAATATGACAACGATGTGGTGGATTGATTAAGTGTTTATGTAATGGGATTCCAAAATAATGTTGTATCATGGAGTATTGAAATATTTATGTATTGGTCTAATGTGGTATTCAAAGTGATTGAGATATTTTTGGAAATAAGATGATATGCGCATAATGAAGGGAAACGAGAAAATGAAATGTTTAACAGTATTCATGAGCTCATGATTGATATACGGACTAAGTGATATCATGGTTTGAGTATATAGAATTTTGAGGATTTTGGTACGTGGAAGGTGTTAACTTTTAACTGCTTTCATGTTTTCAGTAAGGTTCAATGGGTATTCAAGAGAATACATGATTATGGACTTTGAATGTTTGGAATGTGACCAACAAAACATATCTTATGATATATGGGGATCAACGATGGTATTAAATCTCTGGTAATCGTTTTCACTATGTTATGAGAGTGGACTGCAGTATTATGGATAAGCCTAAAGATTGGAATGGATTATGTTGGACATAAGTTAGTATTGTTTAAGGATAAAAGTTTTTTCGATATTATTGATGGGATGTTATAGTAATATAGCTTTAGAAAAAGGACAACTTGCAGGACGGGCGACAGCCCATCGTGTCGGACAAGGCTGTGGGAATCGAACCCACAACCGAAGTGCGACTAGCCTTTATCGCCTACCACTGGCCTATAGGAAGTCCATGTTTAGTAGAAGCTAGTTTCATTATATTAAGTAGTATGATATATGAAGTAAAAGTCCATTTTAGGAACCATATATGATTAATCTCACTATAGAATGACTTATGTATATTTAATAACTTTTGCTAACCTTTTGTTTGAGACAGATGGAATGACCCGTCATTTTATCACATGATCTGCTAACACTTCACGAATAACAAATTCAACTTCATTTATTTAAGAGATGAAGTGGAAATTGTTCAAGGCATGAACAACAGTGAGATTGTACCAAAATAAAGTAAGTATTTATTCTAATTCAAATTCTTCAACTTTAGGGAAACGATCTTGAAAACCAAAAATGTTGTCCTAGTTCTCTTATATCTAATTAATCAGATGGTACCTTAGATCGTCACAAATATATGGATTTGTGATTGTCGGCTTTTCCATAGCCATGTTCTCTACCACTCTCCATCAAAACATGATGGTTATATTTTTCTTCCATATCCATATTTTCACCTATGTGGAAACCCAGTGATTAGTTTATTTGGGTAACCGTTACGTTTCATACTTTAGTTTTTAAAGATTGGTTTTGGTATTCCTTTTTACGATGTGGGTTTCTATTAAAGAAAATTTCGAATAGTAAACCATTTATAACCCCGACGAATTTCGAGGGCGAAATTCAATTTAAGGGGGGGTAGAATGTAACAACCCAAGATTTTATGAAAAATATTCTTTTAATTTCATTAATGTCTTGTGTTGTACGCTTCACCAAAAGGAGCTTTCACAACATGCATCCTTGACTTGCCTTGAATTACACGCAATCGAGACCTTCCTCGATAGCGTGTGTAGTACGCAATAACGAGTTTCACTAAACAACAATATGCTATTAAAATATTATTAAAACTAGCCGTTATGAATAGTAATAACCACTTTTTGAAATTTTGTAAATTTTATTTTTCAAAATGGGATTCTTTTTTGGATTCGTAATATCGAAATTAGCTTAGGGTGAAATTTTTGTGATTTTCGGATAACTTTCATATTTTGATGAATAGTGAAAAGTAATAAATTTTAATTAAAAACAACTTTCTCAATCGAAATAATTAATCGTGATAAATTATTAGTTTGAGTGGTTTGAAAGTATATTTAGAATATATTTTTACAATTCAATACAATGTAGGTCATTGGATGTAATTTCACATTTAAACCAAACATAAACAACTGTCAATCTTTTGATAGTTATTATCTCTTAAGAACACGCTATTTGTTTTGACGACGGGAATTAATTTTTAAATTAATTAATGCAACTGATATGTTTTGAATTTGGTAAAATATAAATCATTTTTGAGTTCATAATATCAAATATAGCTTAGGCCTAATTTTTGGTATTTTTCTGAAAACTTTCAATTTTTGATGAATAGTAAAACCACTGAGTGGTAGGTTAAAAACTGAATTTTTCATAAAACTTAATTTTACCGCTTCTGTGAATAGAATTTCGAAAATCCAATAGACACGGTTGATATCAGTAAGTAAAATGTGGTTCAATGAGATAAAAATAATTTTTAGGTGAATAGTAACTTTTTACTTTTTTTTACCGCGGTTAATAGTAAATAGGGTAACTAAGGGTAAATATGATATTACTATTACCCTAGCACATGTCCTAATTCTATTGGATAAGTGTAATTCGACCAAAAACAACCTTATGAATATAATATGACCATTTAGGTCCACTTGGATTAGATTATGTCATTTAATATTATTTTATTTAATGAATAATTAAAATAGTTAAAATCAATGTTTAATAACTAAAACATTTTTAATATGGGTTTATAAATAAGATAAATTCGATTATAAATATTCATTAGAAATCTAAAAATATTTCCTACATAATGATATTTTATTTATAATTTTTAGAGTTTAAATAAATTAATTCATTTAGGACACAACGATGATGCAGTAATTACCCTTTTAAGGAAATGTTAACATAATTGATGTTATAAATGCCCATATAAATGTAATTTGAGACTTTTTATGATTTCCACTAATTTTATAGGTTACTATGATATATTAGTGTTGATGTAATCAACTTGGTTTGAACATATAATTCTGTTATGACTTTCACAAAAATCATATATCAAATAGTGTCAAAATTGACACAAAATAGTTTTTAAATCAAATATTATATTATTAATTGTTATTTTATTCCTAAAAATCTAAGGTTCGGCCAAATGACATAGATAAGGATATATATATTAATAATAAACAATTTGGGGTTCGTTTGGCATGTTATAGTAAGTTTATTAACCATATAGTGAAAGAAAACAAAAATACACGGTAAAAGTTAAATTATTTAATTTAGAGTTAAATCTAATTGATAAGGTTAAAATAATACCCTAAACTTGTCTAAATCCTATTGGTTGATAGAATTTCGACCCATCCCTACCTTAGCTTCGAAATAAGACCCTTTGGAACCATTATAAACCGATTTTGACTTTAATATTAAATAATATTTTGAGATATTCCTAAGGTGCCCCTCTCCTCCCTTATAAAAGGGCACCTCCTCCCCCTCCTCCTCACACCAATTTGAGCACTCAAGCTCGGCCAACCCCTGCCAAAATCCCTTCTCCACTTCCCTAGAATAATCCTAGAGGTCCTGGTCTTCTTCAAAGACCAATCTTAGTTCCCTAAGTGGAGGATTCAAAGAGGCGTTTCAAAAAAGAGGAGCTTCAGACACGTACAAAGCAAATCGGACCTAAGGTAAGAGAAATATCACAATCTCATTTTTATCTGAGATTGTTTATTCGTAAGTATTTACTGGGGTGTATTTTATCATCCACATCCATGTTTCATAAATATGTAATATTATTTCCATCCACCTACAATTGTTTAAATCCATTTTTACCCTTCGGTGAGTTTTTAGTAAAAGAAATGAAAGGAATCTTTTGTCGTTTTTCGTACGAGGTACTTTTTGACTTTTCCGACAAAAGTACGAGAAGAATGTTTTTTAACTTATACGACATGAATGGATTTCTAAAACATTATTTCCAAGAAGTTTCCTTTACAATTATTCAAGTTTTTTTTAATCAACTTATTTTAGTTTAAAATTGTATGACATGTTAAGAAAGGAAAAGTGTTTTTCAAGTAGAAAGGATATTTTCCTCAAGAATGGAGTTCAAGTATTTTATCAAAATTATTTTCCATCTAAGATAAAAAAAGCGTTATGTTTTTATCCCTATTATTACATGGATTTGATTATGTTGTGATGGAAATATTTTTATGAATTCCTTTATCTTATATGAATTGTTTTATGATGTCATGTTGTTTAAGAATCCCATTTTTATTACATGGGTTACGCTATGATGTATGGTTTATGATTATGTGGCACACATAAGAAAGGATTCATTATAAGATGGGTGGGACCTATATCTCCCTCCAATTCATTGGGTAAAGATTTTATATCTCATGAGATAGACATGGCTGGAACGGTAGGTTATACAGGTTCAGTGAAACAAGACTGGAATGAGGGTGACTCGGTTCAGAAAGGGACTTTGTCCACTAAGACAGTCTTGGCAATGAGTCATGACTAACAAGAAATGATTTTCCATGATTATGTGTGCATTCCACAAAGTTTCAAGTTTCATGTTATGATTATGGGGATCTCATTTTAACTTCTATGATTTGTTCCATGTTAAGATATTATGATCTCTTTTGCAGGTTATGATTTTCAAAAAGATATGATATGATGTTTATTTCCATTATTTGCCCTTACTGAGCATTTGAGCTCACCCTTTTATGTTTTCTTTTCCCCAGGATATAAAGAATGGTTTTAGGTATAAAAAAAGTAAGATCTTTATGGGAGATGTTAAAGATCTTTCAACAGGATTAGAAGATTATATTCCGAGTTTCCAAAGACACTAAACTATTACGATCCCTGTGTGTGTGTTTTTGTTATGAACTAAGTATTCCGAAAATGTAATGTAATGTAAATGTACGTCAGGCTTCGGGTCTCTAAAATAGTCATTATCTAGATAGTGGGATTGTAAACTGTCAATGGGAGATATATCACTTTGGAGAATTCTTACTTGACCATTAAGGGATTACATGAGGCATTTGTGATATGAGGAAATGACTCTTTCATGCAGGTGGAGCCATAGTGTACCCATCAATGTCTTGTAGTTGATGTCCAATGAGACAACCAAAAACTTAGTGATATCAACCAAACCATTGAATTGGGTCTTGAAATAGAGTTTTCTAACTGGAACATGCTCTATCATTCCATATCCTTGAATTTTCATGTTAGAGTTATATAAACCCTAGCCTTTAACATATTACATTATTAGTTTTTTAGAATACTTAAACCTGAATGTGCAATCCATGGATCTTAATATCAATTATCTTTGAAGACTGGGTACATAAAACATAAAACATGGAAATATATAATATATTTCATTTCTTAATCATCAAGGATAGATCTTATCATCCACTAAGCCCTGACATCTTTATATAGTACCTAAGGGATCACATGAAAGAAGGGATAAGCTCAAAGGCTAGTAAGGAAATAAATATAAGAATAAGGGTTTATCAAAAGGTTGTGAGATAAAGATATAATGATATAAAATGGCATATAGAATCATGAAATAGAAACATGGGATCATATGAAAATGAATTCATATTAATGTAAAAGAAACATAATTCTTGGATTTAGAACTATTCATGGCTTGTTTCATGTAGAGTAGGATAATTCAAGGTTACCCACCAAGACTGTTTCACATGACAGCACAAGTCAAGGAAAACCGCCAAGACTGTTGCACATAACGTCTCTTGAGACTCATGTTTACCCAATTAATTGGAGCGCTATCTGGACACACCCATATTAACATGCTCATGAATATTCTTTCCAACTAAATAATCATACATAATCAATCATACATAAATATAAGGTAACACATGGAGCGAAATGGTTATCACATTCATGTCATGAAGCATAATGAATGGGCCTATCATAAAAGTGTCCATGAGAAAAAAGGAATTAAAACATACATGGAAATTAATATAGTAAGATAGGCATATATCATGTTAAGTGTTTTCAAATAGACGTAACATCATGTAAGAAGTGTATTTATGAAATTCATAGCATTAAAACATTTTATTGCAGTTCTAAGGATAATACTATTGGGAATTTAAAATCGAAAAGGGAATAATAATTTATATAAAACTATAAGTGAAATCTGAAGGTTTTAACAATAAAAAATATGATTTTTAATTTTTTTTAACATATGGTAGAGTGAAAATGTAATTGGGTAAAAAATTGGGATGTTCTTTTAAAATGGGATTTCTTATTAGGAACTATCGAGAAGGGAATCACATAAAATCATGTTTATACTAAAAAGATAATGAAGGATGGATCATGAAACTTAATTTTGATGCATATAAATAGAATATATAAGTTGTGCATAGAATGAAATGACAACTTCATTTGGTTAAAATAATGATAGAGCAAACCAAACAAATAAATGTTGTTTGGGTAGAATCCATTAGATAATATCTGTACGGTATCAAGTGTAATTTGGAGGGATTAATTAAAGATAAATCTATTTAAAATCTTTTATACATCATTAGAGAAGTATGGGGAAGTAAAAAAATCATACCCCATCATTAGTAATTACACAGAAAAGGGCATAACCTAGAGTAGAATATTGAATAAATGTTGGAAATAGTGGATCCCTTACCTTAGGTCCGATGGATATCTTCTCTTGATCTTAATGAGCCCAATCGTCAAATTAGGTTAATTAATTAATAACACCAAAAAAATTACATCAAAATTATTTATCATAACCTTTTCAATTAATTAATATCCGTGTTATTGGTTATGAGATTCAATTTTAGTGTTTAGGTCTGTTTGTTCTGTTTTTTTAAATGACCAGTTCAATTAAATTCATGTTCGAATACACACGTATAATGAGAGTGGTTGTCTAGAATTGATGTTATATTTTATTTTTGAACATTCATAAGGTTTAATGGTTTTGAAATTCATTTTTTTATTTGGAGTGAATGTGAATTATTATATAAAACATCAATGACAAACACTTGGATTAACTTAGCGATTTTACTCATAATTTACTTGTTTTGTATTATTATTTTACATCATGTGTAAAAACGGATTACTAAACTCAACATAATATAAAATACATATATAATATTCTGGTTTAACAAAAATATGGTTGCATGACTTGATTGAATATGATTATGAAAATTGAAAAATTGTCATCCTTGAAGGTGATAAATCAACACATCATGGACGATGTTTTCATTTATATTATAAAAGGTGGGGAAGGATAGATTATGAAAACGTATACCATTAGAATAATATAATTATATTTAATATATGATTTTGGAGTTATCATACTATTTGGGTGAAGGAATATGAAGAAAGAAAAAAAGAAAAGTAAAGAACTTCAATAAAAATAAGAGAAACAGAAAGAGGAATTTAACTATTGAGTTTATCTCTTTTGAGAGCCTCTTATGGGGATAGTATTTGGTCTTTTGAGAACAACAATGGATAATAAACGTGGGTAGGATCTTTGAAATTGATTTGGATCAAATTTATGGAAGGAATAATGCTTTATAAGAGTCAAGAGAAGTGGGGAGTGTGGCTGGTTTTAATAGTGGAGCAGAGGAGAGTTTTATTAATATTTTAACCCTTAGTTTAAAATTTTTTTCATATGGGAAGAAATAGTAATGATTCATGTAAGAAAACCAGTAATATTTGCATTTGAGTTTGTACCATTGTCCATTTACATCATCCCTGACTCATGTATGATGTATAAATTATGGTTTTAGAAATTATTTTGAATTATCATATTTTACATTTAATAAAAACTTCATGTATTTTAGAAAAATCTCAAAAATTCAACCATTCCATTTTTCAAAATCTAAAATCCTAAAATGAAATCCATTTTTTTTAAATTATAAATTTTAATAATTTAGTTTTTAATTAATATCTGAATTTACATTAAAAATACATATTTTAAAACAGTAACTGATTTTATAATGCATTCAAAAATTACATAATCTCTTAAAAAATTATAATAAATCTAGAAGACATAAAATTATTAATTTATGAATAACATTTAGGAAAATATATTTTCCTTTTAATTATTTAATTAATTATAATTAAATAATGAATTATAACTTATAAAAATACAAATACTTTTACTATGGTCATATTATCTCTTATAAGAGGCATATATTTTTTTTACACATTCAATGGTGAGGTTACTACTGTTTTTTATGATTTAGTATTCATTAGGGTCATATTACTATTCACAGGGGTAGGTTACTATTCAACAGGGTATGTTGATATTCACCAAAAATTATGATTGTACCATTAGACTCTAAAAATCATAATGATTGCAACCTTATATGTCACATTTTTGAAATTCAAATCACAGAGGTGACAATATTATGTTTAATGGTCACATATTAGTTAATAGTTCGTTGTTTTGAAATTTCATGTGATTATATGACATAATTATCAGAATAAAATTTACATTTATAAAACCTTGGGTCGTTAAATTATTCCCCCTTATGAAATTATGCCCTCAAAATTTCATTTTGGGATCTAATCCATTAACTGGTGCAGGTACTTTTCCATCATTTCTTCCTCCGATTCCCATGTTTCTGCTTTGTACTTATGGTTCTTCCACAATACTTTAACCAGGTGAGTAGTATTGTTTAGTATAACTTTATCTCTATGTTCTGAGATCACCACTGGCATCTCCTCATAAGAATATTCTTTCTCCAATTGTACCACCTCTCCAAAGAGTATATGTGAGAGATATGGTATGTACATCCTTAAGATGGATTAATGAAAGATTTCAAGTACATTGGACATTGAGTGTTGATGTTCTATTTGATAGGAAAGAGACCCAACACAGTCATGAATCTCAAAAGGGCCTATGTACCAGGGACTTAGCATTCCTATCTTTGAAAATCTCACAACCTTCATCCATGGATAAATGTGTAGAAATACCATGTACCAACTTTTAACTCTAGGACTCATGGATGATTGCTTGAATAAATATTCTGCCAACTCTGGGCTTCCTTGATGTGATTCGGAATGGTTTTCACCTTCTCCACCAATTTTTCCCATTTTTGGTCCTGGCAACACACGCTCACTAACTTTATCCCAACATGTCGATGTGTTGTACCTTTTCCCATAAAGGGCTTCATATTGTACCATTCATATGGTTGAGTAGAAACTGTTGTTGTATGAAAATATAATTTGTGCAAGATGTTAGTCCCACCCTCCTTTAAATTCCAACTAACATTATCCCATCATATCTTCAAGTGTCTAAATATTCTACTCAGATTGAACATCAGTTTGAGGATGATGTGCCTTAATAATGTTCATGTAAGTGCATAGACCATGTTAGAGACTTTTCCAGAACATCCAGGTGACTCTCAGATCACAATTAGATATAATTTATAGTGGTACTCCATGCAGCCTTACCACTTCATTGATATATATCCATGTATGTTGATCCAATGAAAATACATCTTAAATAGGTATAAAGTGTGTTGTCTTTGTAAGATTATCCACAATGAACTATATAACATTGTTTTCTTTGGATGTCCTTGGATCTTTAGTGAAAATGTCCAGGGTGGTGTTCTCCCACTTCCATGTTGGTATCAGTAGTGGTTGCATCATTGCCTTGGACATATGTATTTCATTGTTCACTTTATTAAATACCAGAAACTTTGATATATATTCAAAATTATACTTCTTTATATTTTCTAACTAAAAGTTCTCTTGTAAATCTCGATACATATTTATGCTCCCTGTGTGAATAGAGAAGGGTGAGATATCTGTATCATTGAAAATCTCATTCTTTATCACAGTATTGAATGGTACACATAATCATGACTGAAACCTTACAAATCATTCTTCTACAATCTTGAACTCCGAGTATTTCCCATTTTTAATGGCTTCCACCCTTTTCTAAATTTCCACATCTTTTCTTTAACCTTCCATTATTTTATCCACGAGAGATGGTTGAGAGATCATTTGAGAAAGGATTTATAATTTTCCTCCCTTAACGATCCCTATTTCTTTCCTCTCCAAATCTAAGAAGATCAGATACTTTTCACCTGTCGTCATTAATAATGATCTAAGAATCTTTCAACTTAGAGTGTCTGCCATATTATTTTCATTACCAAAATTTTTGTAGATTGAGCTGTCATAATCCTTGATGAGCTCTATGCATCCTCACTGGGGTATATTAAGCTTTTTTTGTAGGAATATATATTTGAAACTCTTGTGATCATTATATATCTCACACGTCTCCTCATATTTATAATTTCATCATATTTTTAATGCAATGATCATTATCGCCAACTCCAGATCAGGGGTATGAAACTTTTTCTCATGGGTTTTTAGCCATAATGTGTCGTATACTATATATATATCATTTCGCATCAACACACATCCTAGTCCAATTTTTTAACCTTCACTGTATACCACAAAGAGTTCATTAATTTTGGGGAGTGCGATTACTAGTGTTGTGATTGTCCTATTTTTTAAATCCTTAAACAAGACTTCACATTCATGAGTCCAGAAAAAATTTACGCTCTCTATTTCATATTTGTCATTGGGTTTGAAAATCATTATATGTTCATCAAAAATTGGTAATAATACCATGTTGGACCTAGAAATATGCAGATCTCTATTACATATCTCTTCCTGGGCCACTCTTGAATCACCTTTTTCTAAGAAGGGTCCATATATATATATCTCTTCTCTCGTGATAACATGCCCGAAGAATGATACTTCCTCCATCAAGAACTCAAATTTACTATACATTGTATAGAGATTATCGCTTCACAACATCTTTAACACCATATTCAAATTCTCCTCAAGTTGATTTTTTCTCTAGGATTATATTATAATATCATTGATAAAGACAACAAAAAATGTGTTGATGAAATATCTAAATACTCTATTAATTAAAGAAATGAATATTCCCATAGCATTTGTGAGTATGAAGGGAATTATGAAGAATTAATTGTGTTTATAACTCATTAAAAAGTTATTTTTGTTATTACCGTCATTCCATAGATTTTGATGGTGATATCCTGACTGAAGGTCCACCTTAAAGATATAACTATACCCACGAATCTGATCGAACAATCCATATATCTAAGGAAAGGGATACTAGTTATTTATCACTATTGTATTTATCTCATGATAATCAATGTAGGGGTTCATTTATCCATCCTACTTCTTGATTAGGAGTAATTGCGTACCCCATGGTGAAGTAGTTAGTCATATAAAACCCCTCTCAATATTCTTTTGTAATTTCTTCTTCGGTTCTCTCATCTCTATAGTGGCCATTCTATAAGGTTTCTTTATTAAAGGTAGAGATCCAAGAATAATTTCAATTGAGAAAACAACCTCCCGGTTAGGTGGAAGACTAGAAAACTCTTTGGGAAATATCTTATTGTAATGCCTCACGATGGGAATATATTTGGGCGAGATTTTATCCTTTATCGAAATCATTTAAGATAGACATGATTTCCCATAAGGAATTAATATTCACACATGAGACAATTATTCTCAGGGAGTTTCATCTTCCACCTTATAGTTATAATGAATGGGAGGATTCTTCTAGATATGAAGAGTTATCTCCATTTCCCGACAGTTCATGTGGGATTTGTATAAAGATACCCAATAAATGCCCAATATAGTGTCGAACTCCACTAAAAAACGTATGATGAGATTTTATGGGAGATTCAATCCAAAAACTTTAACCTTGAGGAGTTATAAACCATGGACACAATAAGTTCCCCATTAGATATTCTCAGTGATTACATATCCTCAAAATTTTGAGGTGGTGTTTTAATAGTTCTTCTAAACATGCAAGATATGAAAGAATGTATAAAACTAGAATGAAATAGTATGTTCAGTATTCATGAATGAATAAATAGATTACCTCTAAACACATAATTTTACTACTCCACATTAGTAGTAGTGATATCATAATCCCTTCCTTGCTGCCTTGGAGGTTGTTTTTATTGCCTCTGACAACCCTCACCTTACAGAAATCTTTTCCATAATGAAATTCTTATTATAGTTGTAAGACTAAACTATTGGATGAGAATTTATCTGAACCATACTTTATTCATCCACATTACTGGGACTCATTATATCCCATAAGTGTGTTTTATCCATATTTCACAACATTTAAACATTTGAAACAAATCAGGGTTCCATTTAGATAGTTCTCTAGATGCTTCATCCCACAATTTTTACATGTGGGGTGATCAAGCTTCTTTCAATCAGGTAATTTATTTGTGGAAATGACCAAATTAGATTCCATTTTCCACTTTTTTCATTGGGACCACGATACCAATGAGAGTATCTGATCTCCATTTTAGCCTTAATGGCACAATAGAAAGTATCTTCATAGTTGTAGAAGTATTTAATCACAAATTTATTTCATAGAATTGACTTTAGTACATTAAGGAAGAGATCCACCTTGCTTCGGTGTTCTTGATAATTCTGGAGGCATACCTTGAAAGCCTTGTAAATATTACTTCATATGACATGATTGACTCATCTTCCTTCTTCATAAGTCTGAGGAACACTCCTTACATCTTGAGACAGAGGGTTCAAGGATAATATTTATTTAAAAACATTCTCTTGAGTTCCTCCCAATCTAGGGAATCAATTTCCTTATAGGGAATCATATTCTTGATCATTGTCCACCCCTAATCAAATTCCCCATCAAAACAATAGACTACATGTATGACTTTCTCTTTTTCTGAGCACTGGAGGATAGAGAATTTCTTTTCCATAATTTCAATCCACTATTCGGAGAGGTGGGGATTCGAATATCTACTACACATGGGAGGCCTTTTCCACATGAAGAATTATAAGGCAACATGCTCTTTCCTTGGAGGAGGATGGTATTGCACATGATTCATGTTATTATTAATAACATGATCCAACAAAGCATGTAATATCATGATGTTTTTAGCACCAGTTCTTATCATATCAGTCATATCATTAGGGAATATTCAAATTCCTTATCACATTGATCATTTTCATGTATTCTTGTATTTCCCTCCATTAACTAAGAAAAATAATATACCATTATATGGATTAAATACTTATCTATTGAGAATAAAAATGAAGGTTTATCATAAGTGGATAGACATGTAATGAAAAAGTATATCTAATCTTGTGATTCCCTATATTTCAATCTAGGTTATTCTTGATGTATTTATTTACATATATTCTTATGGTATTTTTTTATTACTTTAATAATGGGTTGTACTAAGCTTATCTATTTTCCAAATCATATCCCCTAGGAGTGTCAAACCAAGTGGAAATCAAGACCCATTGTCATACACCAGTTCGCATTCAAGTCTATATAAATGTGTTGATTTTGGGTTTTACCCCAAAATACATCAATTTCAGAACCACCTCTACCTATTTTTATCCAAACTGGGATGTATTTTCTTGATAAACAACTTATTCTATACTTACCATAATTTAGGTGTGTTTTCATATAAATAGACACATCCATAAGGATCGTACTAAAGTGATTTATTGCTAATATCCCAAAATAATTATACCCTCCTTTTATACCAACTATAGAAACCATATCCTTTTATATATATCATTATATGATTTTATACATAATTAAACATCAAATTACAAGTTAAGGATTGTAATTTCTAGTGTCCTGGACGAATAGGTACATAAAAATGAAAACATGGAACTAAATAAAACAATGATTTATATAATATCCAAAAGGATATCTTAACTTCCTTTGATCCACTACATCTGTATAGGGTTTCTTAAGGATCACATGAACAAAGGGATGAGCTCCATGCTAGGTGTGAAAACAAACACAATAATAAGGCATTAACAAAATGGTTACAGATCGTGACATAATGATATAAAATTGCATATTGAATCATAACATATATTGATGGGAACAAATAAAAATAAATTCATAGTAATTTAAAAGAAATATAAATCACGACATTAACACAATTCAAGACTCTTTACACATAAGGAGGCGCATTTCAAGGTTGATCACCAAGACCATTGCACACGGTCGCACAAGTCAAGGATTACCGACAAGACTATTTCTCACAACATTTCATGAGACATAACATTACCCAATAAATTGGATTTCTATCAGGGTGTACCCATCTTAACATGTTCATGAATATTTTTTACATATAAATAATCTTACATAATCATTCATATGTAAAAATAAGGGAACCCATACAGAGAAATGGGTATCACATTAATGATATAAAGCATAATGAATGGTCGTATCATAAAAGTTTCCATGAGAAAAAAGAATTAAAACATATTTTGAGATTAATAAGGTAAATAGTCATATGTCATAGTAAGTGATGTCAAATATATGTGAAAACTTATAATAAGAGTATTTAGGAAATTCAAAGCATTAAAACATTTTAGTCCATATTTAAGGAAACTACTACAGGGAATTTAAAATTGAATAGAGAAAATTAATTAATATAAATAAAAAGTGGGAAAAATGATTTCATAGTAAAAAAGATTGGTTTTGAAAAAAATAGTTGCTTAAAACAAATTGAATAGTTCACTTGAAAATGCGTAAAAATTTGGGAAGTTCCATTAAAACTAGTTGGCTTTTTGGGATGTTTAAAGGAGGGAATCACATAAAATCATGTATATACCTTAAAATTAATGAGGGGTGGATCATGAGACATGATTTTGTAGAATATACATAATATGTAGATGGTGTACATAAAAATAAGAGAAAAATTCATTTGGGTAAAAACAATGACAGAGAAACCCAAAAGAATAAAGGATGTTCAGGTAGAATCAATTATCGAATATCGACACGGTATTTAGTCTACTCAGAAGGGATAGACAAGATATAAATATATTTATCATCTACTATACATAATTAATGTATTATTTTGAATGTGAGAAATCATACCCCATCAATATTAATTACACTTAAAAGTCAATATCATAGAGTAGATTCTGGAATAAATTTGAGAAAGGGAGGATCCCTTACCTTAATTTGGACGGTGGTCTTTGAATGATCTTAGTGACCTGAATAATAATATTAGGTTATTTAATTAATAATTTTAGAACCTATTTTACATTTATATTATTTATTATAAACGTTTTCAGTTCATTGAAAACTGTTTTGATTGTTGATGAGGTTCAATTTAATTATTGGGGTATGCTTTATTCCTTGGTTTTATTGATCAGTTCACTTATATTCATGTTCAGATAAACAAGTATAATAAAGGTGGTTGTAAATATTTGATGTTATATTTTATTACTTACCATACAATAGTTTACATGGTTATAAAATTCATTTGGTTATTTGGAGTGAAGGAGAATCGTTATATAAAATGTTACTGATAAAAGCTTCGATTAACTTATCGATATTTTACATAATTAACTTGTTCTATATTATTAATATATGTAATGTGTGAAAAATGAATCCAGAACAAAACATAAGATAAAATACTTATATAATAGTTATTTTAAACCTTAAAAATGTTTTCATGACAATAAATGATGATGGTAATGAACATTGAAAACCCATCATTCTTGAATGTGATAAATAAACATTTCAGGGATTTTGTTTTCATTTATAATATAATTGAATGGGGAAAGTGAGGTTATAAAAAAACCATCCCATTATAATAATGGAATTATATTGCATGTATCTTAATAGAGTTATCATACCATTTGGGCTAAGGGGTGAGAGGAAAGAAAAAAATAAAAGAAAAGGACCTGAACGAAAATAAGAGAATCAGAAAGTGGAATTTACCTCATGAGTTTATCTCTTTTGAGAGACTCTTAAGGGGATAGGATTTAGTTATTTGAGGAGACCATGTTATTCTGGATGTGAGGGATGATCTTTGGGAGGGATATGGGTAGAATTTAGGGAAGTCACATGGCTTGAGTGGAGTGATGATAAGAGGGGCGTGTGGGTGGTTTTTATAGTAGATGGGAGGAGGGTTTTCTTAATATTTTAATCATTAGTTTATTATTTTTCTTTAAGACAAGAAATATTAATGATTATTGTAACAAAAAATAGTAATATGTGAATTTCAGTTCATAAAAATGGCCATTTACATCATCCATGACTCAACCATGATGTATAAATTCTATTTTTCATTTATTGTGAATTATCATATTTTACTATTCATAGAAATTATAGTATTATAGTAAAATCCTAAAACATCACCCTTACCATTTTTCAATGTGAAGAATCCAAAAATAAACACCTTTTATCAGAAATAATTTTTTAAATATAAACAATTTAATTTTTAATTAAAAACATAATTTATATAAAAAATATAGATTTTAAAACTATAACCGATTTTACAATGCTTTAAAAAAACTACATATAGTATAAAAACATTATCATAAAACTAGAAGACATAAAATCCTTAATTTATGAAAAAAAAATTAAGAAAATATACAATCTTTTTAGTTAATTAAATGATTATAATTATATATTTATGACTTAAAATAATACCAATACTTTTAATATGTTCATATTATCACTTATATGATGAATAACTATTATTTATAAATTTAACGGTTATGTTACTATACTATTGGATGATTTACTATTAATAAGGGTCAAATTAATATTCATAAGGGTGTGTTACTATTCATAAGGGTTAGATACTATTTACCAAAAAATAGTTTTGTTCCATTAGACTCGAAACATCGTACTGATCACAACCGTGTATGTCATTTTTTCAAATTCATATTATAGAGTAGAGAATATTATGTTTATAGAACACATAGTACTTAGTAGTTCATTGTGTTTTAATTTAATGTGATTATATGAAATAATTATAAGAATAAATTTTCCATTGATAGAAAATTTGGTCTTTATAAGAGGGACATAGATCTGCTTCATCAAGTCCCAACTTGCGGAGTGTTCAGGTTTGGATGAGTTTGACCCTAGAACCTATGTGGAATGACATTGGGGGTTCTCCATGCCAATGAATTTTCTATTGATTTATAATGCGAAGATCTTCCATTTTATAGGGGTATATTCATCTTCTCTTTAAAAATAAATGATGTTCATACATTCTCCATGCTCAGCTTCCTCAGCATTGAAGGCGTCTGTAGCCAATAACTATATTTTGAAATGGAGGGGGCTTCTCAAAGCCACTGTAATGGCTCCACAGATATCTAAATATAGGAGTAGAGTCTCAAAGATGAATATATTGATAATAATGAAACATAGGTGCTTAATAACAACATACATCAGTTACGGACATGCTTTTCTTCCAATAGGAGGTTTTTCTGTGGCGAAAGGGATGACATGTACTTCTGGTCGGACCGACAGATTCTGACTTAAGCATGGGACACCCCATCACTCACTATATGATCCATGAAAGATGATGAATGGGTAATGAACAGATGGATGAAGACTTTCCATATTTTAAAATGGATATTTCTAGAGTGATCATGGCATCCCATATAGATCGAGTAGTACAAAAGATGGTGGGAGGGAATCTAAGGAAACCGTACGAGAGGCATGTCTGTGATGATATCATCATTGAGACTGCTATATAGTCTCAGTAGCTTGCATGTCTTGGTTGAAATCACTAATCAATCCATTATTGGGATTCACATATCCATGATTCCATCGATGTCGACACTAATAGGGGAAATTTGGAGGGATTAGATGTGGATCCTCGATGTCGGCAATAATGTAAGGGTCCACTAACTCAGCAGTGTTCACTGAGGAATACTCCTAGTTTCCACATGGATAATATTTCATTACATTGTGAATTCTATGGGACATTCCAATCTCTGGTAACATGATGTCGCTGAGTGAATGGAAGGACTTTGGCATTATATAGGGGCTTCACATTTCATTACGCAGTTAGCCACTACCCTTTTTAGAAGTAGAGGGTTGAGATATATAAGTAGCAACAGAATCTATGGGGGGGATTGAAAAACTCATAAATATGTTTCTAATTAAAACGATCATGGATGATACCATTAGTATTATTGAATGCATTGAGATCAATCTTGTCATCAAACATATGAAACATGTAGCTAATGGCTTGTTGTCATTCACCCTCAATGTCTTAGTCAGGATTTGTATAAACATGCGAAATAATCCAAGGATGGACTCAATCTAACTATGTTGTTTTAGACTTGGTCCTAGATCATGTACTTGAACATATATTATAACTTGATGGTATTTACAAGGATGCAATGATAGTTGATGTAGTTATGGAGATCAATGAAATTATCATCCTCAGGCTTTCATCATGTGGCCAACCTCATACATCTATGATCCAAGGAACACTAGAAAGAGCGGTGAACCTGATCCTCTTAAAATTTTTTGGTCCAGTTTATCATTTCTAGGAATGGAACTTTGGGAGCTTGTCCCTGATGCGGGGATGGATTCTAGAGAGATGGTGAGACATGATTATCTCTCATTGGAGGTGGTGGTTAACGGGGTAGCGCATACTGACTCTGAGGTGGGTGCTACTAACCCTAATACTGAGGCTAAGGTAGTTTCCCATGATGAGGATGTGAAGGATACTCTATCAGAAATAATTACAATGGTTGGGGGGGCTCTACCTCTAAAGTTGTGTCTGTCTTGGCCTTAGTGTCCCTTCTTATGGGAGCAACATGAGGCAATGGACATACATGTTTGGATTAATACAAGTACTAATATAGAAACAATGCCTTGTTAGAGAAATCCCAAATTCCACCTCCATTGTTCTGAGTGATGGGGGATATAACCAATTCTTTCTTCACATTCCCCATGAACATCATTTTCAACTAATTTTATGTTAGTGGCAGGGAAAGTTAAAATATGAGGCACATACACCCAGAGAAAAAGTCTGTGACATGCTCATATGGCCTTTTCATGCAATTTGAGATGTCAAAAATTCTTTTCTTATGAGTAGTGGAGCTGAATTTATACAGAATTTGCCTATAGAGATCCTCCCAACTAGCAATACACCCAATGTTTAATTGGGTATACCAGACAAACGTAGGCCCTTCCGGTGTCAATACGCTTCACCAAATCTTAGTGGATGCCTTCTATGCTAGAGTCCCTAACATATGTCTACTTCATGGGATGAAGTGGGACATGATCTACAGTAGGTATCCCATCTTATTGATGGTGGGAAAAGTGGGGTTCCCTAAATATAGGGGTGCTAGCATATCATAAACCAATGATAGATACAGCTTACCATCAGGTGGGATCCCCACCTGTTGAGTCTCATGAACCCCAAGATGGGCAATGAGATCTGCGATCAGATCTCCCTAGTAGGGATTCCTATCCTAATCAGTATTTCTAACCACTGGTGTGTTGGTAGGCTCTTCGACATGATAGACAAGGCCAACCGCTAGTGGAGATTCTAGTTGATCAAATTGGGGGGATGATAAATGATATTCTTATGGATCACCTGGGAGAACAACCTATTGAGACACCTGAGGGGATACTGGGGTAATAAACAGGGGAGCCGAATCATTGATAATATTTTTGCGCTGCTCTAGTAAATTTCGATAAGCATACCATGATCACATTCCATATACTCCACCATCTACCCTATCTAGAGGGATATGGATGTCTAGATCACCAAAAGGAAACTAACTAGGGAGGAGATGTTTCTTCCTTTACTGCACTAATAGAGGACAGATGGGATCATACTAGGGGATCACCATAATTTGGATATCATTCTAAAGTGTGGTGAGTGAGGAGCTCATCCTTCTTTTCCCCTGAGCTATTGACACAAAACATCCTTTTCGGGAGAATCCCCCATAGTTAACACTAAACCAGATGGGTATCTGGGTTTAACACCTTCTTTGGGGGGGGAGGGGGTTTTCAACTGTTGGAGTCTCGACTGATTGGTAGAGACTTGGATGGCTTAGTGAGTATAAGTAAGTTCCACTATTGATGAT
Organism: Viscum album; assembly: GCA_963277665.1. Lineage (NCBI taxonomy): Eukaryota > Viridiplantae > Streptophyta > Magnoliopsida > Santalales > Viscaceae > Viscum > Viscum album. Next base: position 443,264,222 of record OY728158.1, read on the forward strand.
TGAAAATTCATGGGTAATACAATAGAATTGGTATTACCCCATGGGGTAGGTTCTCATTGAGGAGTCCCATATCAGCTTCCTTCTATGGGATTTCATCCTTGTTGAATGTGGTTGTGCCTAGTGGAAAGTCTATGATGTCACTGGGTGACTTGGGCTATCGATGAAGAGAGCTAAAGTAACGGGATACATATTGTCCCCAAAAATAGACCTACACATGAGGAGACACCTCAATAATGACACTTTAGAGCACATTGAAGCTCTAAACACATCATTGTTGAAGAATATGATTATAATAAGATGATGTAGAATATTGTGCCACATGAATTACAACCAACTCAACTAGGCAGCAATACTAGCAGATATCAACACAATGCTCCACGCTTCTTGGATAAACCAACTAATGATGTCAGATATATAAATACATCATCCCTAGGGTCTGGTAGAGACACGTGACCTCTTCCTAGTTGAAGTACGCTGGGATGTTGATGTATAGAGTTGTAATTGACCAAAACATTTCAATGAAGTATTCTATGGTGAGAATCTTCCACATGCACCATTGTTTAGATGCAGAATCGGGCATTCGATTAACCCATTCAATAACTATGTGTGGATGGGAAATTGAAAAAGGCATATATAAATATATATATATATATAGACCGTCGCGGTAGTGGGTAGGTTGGTGAGGAGTACGACATTAAATCTAACAAACCACTGCATTCTCGGCTATCTTCTGGGGTCTATGTTTCTTGAATCCCCACGACCCTATAAGAAGGGTGTTGAAAACTGGATCTTGCACAAGGGTGGTGTCCATTGGTGGTCGATCTTTATAGTTATCATTATCTACCAAATTCTAGAACAACTCTCTATGATCTGGTCTCATGATATAGAGTGTGTCAGGTGATAGTAGAGAGAACTGCCCAACAAGACCGCAGAAATGAGCCAAATCCTCTTCCTTTTGTATGCATCTGCAGAGGGACTTAGGGATCTAGTGTATCTCATTTTCCAATAGGATGAATCTAATGCATTAGGATCCTTCCCCATACACTGGTATAGTGTATTGTGTTGTAGGATACATCATCGAGTCGAGAATCTGAAAAGAGGACTGGGTTTAAAATTACATGGCATCTACCATGATTCATCCTGTAATGATGGAGGTTTACCCTCCAATCCCAGTAAGTTTTTTTTGGGAAAGGTGAATTTGTAACACAAAGAGTACCTTCTCACAGGTTGAAGAAATAGCAGGGAGGACCTTCACTTGATCTGGGTTGGATTTGATGAGGACCTTCATATCTGTTGATGTTGAAATGGTGAGGACCTCTACTTTGATGTGATGGGGTGTGAGGGCTACACATGAATTTTTTGAATAGAACATGTGGAGTTACTCCACAATTGTTTCCTAATGTGCAGGGAGGGACTCTGTGGTATGGTGTTCGGATGCGGGGTGGAGCTCTGTCAAAGATAGTGGTGATAAAAATAGGAAATTTACATTGATGACATAAAATATTGTTAAAAAATGCATACCTAAGATCAAGGGATGGCGTGTACCCCCTTTAAGAATGTCAAATTGGTGGTGATTACCTCCACTCTAGTTAGATATAGTATGGGTAGGGACTCTTTTCCAAATGATATTATCATGTATCATCCCATAATGTTTGTTGCTCGTGCCTGTGACCAAAAGAGTAAACCCAAACCACCCTAGGGGTGGCTGGGTCCCCAATCCCTATCGGGTATAGAACTTCATTTACTCTATAGTTACAGGGAATATATAGTGTGTGTCAGTGATGGAAATGTCCACTAAAGTTGTGGGAGACGGATCTCCCAGATCTGTGTCCTGGTGAGCGAGCACCCAACATTGGAATTAGTATAGCCAAACTAGGGCCAGCTAGGAAGAGGTATAAACTCACTTCTCCTAGATCTTCAAGATCAGAAGGCGTTGTTGACACAACCTGATGGGAGTCCTCCTTGTTGTAATCCTAGATGAAGTCATATCTGCGAAGACTTGAATATCCCTAAACTTATTGGCATAAGGAATTGAATAATCAGATAATTCTAGGGAGATACTCCTTAAAGACTTGCATATAAGAGTGGGGAGAAGTGGCTCCCTGAGCAGCCCTTGGTGGTCAGGGCGACGATGAGGCACAAAAGCCTCCATGATTATGGTAGGCCATAACCCTAGGTGGTATGACCCCCTCTTGTTCATATCTCTGAATAAGAGTATCAATAATACTCCTATGAATAAACTTTGAGGCTGAGATAGGGTGTGTTCCCCAATTATTCATATATGAGGAAGCTGTTGTGGTGGAGTCAGAGCTCTGTAGGAAATACACAACATCATTCCTCATTCCCCTAAATCTAAGGGTTGTAATGATTGGTTTCATGTAACTGACTCTTAGATCTAAAAAGTATAAAGATTCATCCCTCAGTACAAATTTTAGGAAATAAATTCCCAAATATGCAACTTCATTCAGTCTTCCATAGTCAGAGAGAAAGTTCCATACCACAATGCCATAGACCAGAATGCCCATCAATTAACGACTACAATATCTGGTGAGTTCCATGTTAGGAACACTATTTTCATCGAGGAACCTAGCATTTTATATCTTAATCCAATGAAATTATCTTATTCTAATGTCTCAAAAGCTACTAATCCCCATTTTGAGGATTAAACTTTTACATTTGGGTTCACCATTTACTTTTTAGATGCATTTCTATTAGGGCGTGACATGGAACCATATTTAGACATTTTCTGTTGATCACATTATACCATTAATTCCTTATTTCTAAAGATGGCTGGCATCGATAACTTCTTCTACAATGTTTGATCCTTGATCTAAAGGAGATGATGGGATGTTGGTTCCCCCTTTAATTTATTTATACATATAACTCACTGCTTAGTCAATGTATCCCTTATTGATTAATATATAGTTTCTGAAACTCATTCAAAGTTCCATCTCTTCATGGACATCGGTTAATTATTATTATTTTTTAGGAAATTCCAATGGGTCTAGTTAGGGATGTAACCATCAATCAGGGGAGTATTCATGCAAAGGTATCTCTGGCATGTCTAGACATTTGAACATTTTATCACTTATATTATTCATAATCATTGGGTTTATCATGGGAACATAAACCTAAGTCTCCCCACATAGATTAAAATGTATCATATTCCAGAGGCATGTCTTTAATGTTTTTCTCAGAGTCCCATATTTAACATGGGGGGTTTTCATGAGTTTAACATATAGAGGAGATGGATCAGACTGATCATAACACTGATACATGTGAACCAAATGGTCCCATCAATAAGAGGTGGATCCTAGAGTATTTTCCAGATAGATATATCAGAACCCCCAATGAGGACATACCCATGATGGCATGTTCCAAATAGGGAAGATTTCACACCATGAAAGCTGATATAGACACCACAAGTGGAAGATACGAGAAGGTGAGTCCCAAAAAAGGGGTGAAAAAATTTACCATTGGTAGGGATTGAACCTCGTGGAGGCTTCCAACATAACATCTATAGAATATAGGGATCAAAACCCACATATTTCAATGGGATTATTCGAGTTTTACATACTAAAGACTTCTTAAGTGCCACTAAGAGTAGAAATCATATGGATGTATGGGGATTATTCACTAAGGTGTCCCAAGTGGATCTCAAGACCATACATTGATTATGGTGGGTTGATGGACTAAATGGCCAAGTCTTATCCATGATAAGTTGTTTGTACGAATGGTGTGATTCCACAGGGGTGTGGTGGCTCAGGTAAGAATTTGGATAGATAATGGATGATTGTATGATGTGGATGAGATGAATGGGTTGAAACTAACATGAGGACGATGACGTTGTGCTTGAACCTTAGGGATGTGTCCCACATATCCTAATATAAGGGAATAAATGTTCATGTAGTTCTAGTATAGGTGATGAGTCACATGAGGAGGCGGATTGTGAGAATGAACGCCTGGATGTGACTCGAAGGAAATAGAACCTTGGGTTGAGGGATGATCTTCATGAAACATATGGTCTAAAGGGAGTCCCTAGGATAAGACATGAATGATGGAATTGATCCTCAAAAATAATTCTTACGTATCGCTATGGTAGGGATTCAATGTCCACATTGTTCATCATGGCACATAAAATCTGGTTGAACACAATAGAGAGTAACCTAGAGACATGTTGCGACTTAAACTTGGTTAGTAACCCATCACAAGTGGATAATCTATGTCCAAGGAGTATATATAGATTGTGTGAGGCTTATGAATGGATAGCTACCCAGGGGAATCAGAGAAAATTAGTGATATAAAAGCAAGAGATGTGCCCCCAAAACGGAAGATATCATATCTGGATGGCACATCCCCAGGGGGGCACTAGAGATTATCATTGATCGAGGTTGAACCTCATGGAGGTTTCTTATGTACCCTGTATAGAAGACATGGATCATAAAACATGTAGTTCAATAAAATAGGTTGACGTAATGTGGGAGTATGTGAACAGATGTGAAATGGTTGATATAGATGAGTGTTGGTATTGAACCTCAGGGAGGATTCCTCTATATCCCTATATATGGGAATCAATATCTGCAAAGTTCATAATGGGGCATTGTTATTACACACTGAGATGTCCCAAAAAGGATTTATTCCATGATGCTTACTATAATACCTTATGAGATATGACTGGTGTGAGAAACTAGAGGCAACAAGGGACCCAATGATTGTGTCATGATAGATTCATCCAAGAGGGATGGTGTGGGGTCTTACGCATGGCTAGTGGCCCATGGAGATGGAAATTGGGACTCAATCCAGGAGGGAATCACAAGGAGGATGTCTATAAGTATGAGGAGGATATGGTCACCATACATGGAACACCCTATCACAGAATGTTGGGGCTTACATAAGGGATTCTTGAGGCACTACCTAATGACAAATCATAGATGGAAAAAGGCGGTGGATTGAAAATGTTATGAGTTAAAGGATCCTAATATCATCCCCACATTGTTCCACTCAGACTTTCCATACATGTGGTAACTCAATGATTACAATCATGTGTTGGGGGGTGTGTGTTACCTAGGAGTTTATCATCCTGCAACTCGAACGAGGGGGACTCACTCCTCACAACTAGGGCTTACATAACTTGTACTAACCCACACTTTGGAAAGTGAGGGAACAAGAAATTCCAGGAAATAATGTTGTATAGGAGTGGTCACTTGAGGGGATGACTTTAGTCTGGCTATATGAAGACGCAATAACTATCAGCATGTCTATGTGAAGAAGTGTGATTAAAGGCAATGAATTATTAAGAACCACTCAGGTTTTCCATGACTAGAGAGCCAAAAAATAGAGTGTTTTGTAGGATATGGGGGATATGAAGAGCCTCACAAAGGAATGGTACTTCACCGAACAATGGTGCTTTATGATGGATAGGTGATTCATGAAGGAGAGGCTTGGGTGGAGCATTTCCTCACCTTAGCAAAGTGATCTTAATTTTGATGCTTCTTTGAAAAGTATTAATTCTCGGCGGATCTTTAAGAAAACCAAAGGGACGTCCAATTTGAAAAAGGTGAAGGCATTATCAAAGGGCATCCCAACCCTTGTCAATGGATGTGAATAACAAAAGAAGGTATAGCTCATATACCTTAGGAGATCCATTTTTGGGGTGCACTATGAGTATCACGAAATGTGACATAGTAGTCAAAAGGGATGAGTATCAATCATTTAAAGGCAGTGATCCATCTATTTATAAGTGATGGTTATTGGTGTGGGTTGAAGATATAGTTTTAGAGAACAACAAGGGCACCGAAAAAGTAAATGGAGGGATGTGAAGGGCATACGCTTGTTATCAGGTCCACGAAGGGATATTGAAGTTTCCGATGAAATCCATTTTCAAGTTATTCAACCAAGGGAGTAAGTCCTAGTGGAGGAGATCCATTTGTGAGCAGTTCTATGAAAGGTATTTGTGGATGATATTTTATGAAACATTCCATTTTGATGAATTTTCCACACTTCAAGGCCACTCAGATCCACATTTATCATTGAACTGACAATGACTGTGTGGATTAATTCAAGAGCTTGACTTTTAGCAGCAAAATTATTAATGAGTTATTTTTGCTTTATCATCCAACCTCTATTAGTGGGTATTCAAGACCACAATTAATAAGAAATTACTCCATTGAATAAAAATACTATAATATATCCAATAATAATCAATATATGATAAAGTAATTTTAGATATGTATTATCTCAATGTGAGGCTGATCAATATTTAATATCATTTTGAATAAAATAAAGAGGGTAAAATTGACTTAGTGGAATTGGAAGATATGAAAAAAATATTTTTAAAATACATTATTCTTATAAATCTTTTCTGAAATAGGGAGTGATACTTTCTTAAGTTGAAATAAATTAGGATGAATCATAGAGATCCTGTAAAGAAAACATCATGTTACTAAGAACATATCCTTATTTTTTAAGAACTAATCTTGAATGTTAAATATAAAATTACATTACTAAGATTAAACTAAGTCATCAAATCGAATTAACTATAATACACTTTAAAATTTATAATATAGTTTTTTATTATGAATAGAATATAGAAATCATAGTCTGTTACCCATATTATTATAGATAAAGGAAAATGGAGATATGGTTTCATTGAAACATACATGAAAAAGATCATAGGTTAAATAATGATCAAACACCTCCATGTATGAAATATGGGATGTAACATGCCAGGAATTTCCAATGTGGGAGACAAAGACATATAAAATGAATTAAATCTGTCAATTAGAGTAACCATTTCTAAAAATATATGAGGAGGGAAATTAGTACTGTGTTTTAAAAGAGGGTCTGAAATATTTCTTCCCCACACTTAAATTCTTCAAATAAAATGGGTTTGTTTTTTTAATTTAACTCCCTAATTTAATAGAGAAAGGTGGACACTGGAATTATAAATCATCCATGATAAGGTAACATGGAATAGAAAATGAAATCTAAATTTTCCACGTAGACTATAATAAGGAATTGGAAAAATTAACACATATTCTCAAATCTAGATCTCTAAATAGATTATTTTATTAATGTTTTTCACATCCATTTATATCATACATTCAGGATAATATAATTTATTCTCCACCAAAAACTAGGGATATAATATTTTCAATTAAAATAATTAGATGATCACTTATTGTATACATGGAGTACAATTCCTCACCAATGGATATGCATGGATGTTTACTTTTGGAAAATATAGTTCTCCTTCACTTGGTAATATTATATATGATAATAGGCATGGAATGGATTTCAATACATTGATCTCATATCAATTTTCATAATAGTGAATATTATTGCATACCCCAAATAATTATATTATTAAATATAAATGTAAGGTTTATTATGATTAGTTTCTGGAAAAAAAGAACCAAATTTGGGTTTTAATACAAGAATAAATGGGATAAAAGGATCAACCATTTGAGGAATGACTCATTAGTTAAGACAATACTATTGTACATGTGTATATTGATTTATTTCTTGATTAATTACATGAAAATCCCCAAAAATGAGATGTTCAGTTTTTTTTAGAAGACATTGTTGTTTTCAAAAATGTATTGAATATTTCTAAAAGAATTTACCAATTATAAGAGTAATGATTAAAGAAGAAACTTTTGTAAAAAATTGAAAACAGTTTTATGCACCCTTTTTCTTCACTATGGGGTGAACCAATCCTATTTGGTATGATGGGGAATTCATAAATACATATTTTCATATATTATCATGGGAATAACAAGATCATGATCAAGAGAAATTATCAGGTAACTGATATTGACGATTTTTTTATCAATTTAAAAGAGACCAATAGTTTTTGAATAGGTATATTCAGTTTGGGTATCATTAGTTTACGGTAAGGGGACATGATGTAATCAAGACATATTTTCTAATAAGGTATGGTGATAATAAATTCAATTTGATTATTTTTTATATAAAAAGTCTCCTTTTAAACTTTTTGTTTTTTATGAACATAATATTTATTGATAATGTAATGGTATTTTTAATATTAATTAATTTATAAAATTCAATTAGAGTACCTAAATAACTATTAAAATAATTTTTACATCAAAGAATATAATTTACTAAAAATTTACTTTTTGTGGATTATTATTTTTTTTATTATGATTAATTGAGGAAAAAATATTTTGATGATATTAATATTGGTATAATAATAATTTAATTTTTAATTTATATGAAATAATAAGAAAACATAACATAAAAAAATAAATTTTTCTATAAAAAAATTCTTCTATATATTATATAATAATTAAAATTTTATTTATTTCATTTGGGAAAATTAAATTAGATTAAATTCTGTCTAAATTTAGAATCACCATGTTTAGAATTGGTAATAAGGGAAATATTATATTTCTATTAAAAACATAATAACAATGGTTTAAAATTAATGATAGTTAATAATTTAAAAAATGATTTCTTAATGTGACTTGAATTTTGCTAAATTAATTAGACACTTAGACCATATATAATACCTTTTTAGGTATTAAATTCATTCTCACACATCTCACCAACATTTATTCACCAAACTTTTATGTTATTAGACCCTTACCCCTCACATAACATTAGTTTCAATGGAAATGTTTCTTATTTTCTTCTATTAATGGAGCTTAATTCAACCTACTTCAAGATATACATTCCCAGTGAAATTCCTTGGAGAAATTTCTCAATATAAATCCCTATGATACAAATTCTGTGTATGGTATCCATTTGTTACATTAATGTTCCCCAATTCCTCTATTTTCAAGAGGTCCTTTAATTTAATATTCAAAATATCATCTTTATTATTATATACTTCTTAACCATTTTATTTTCAATTTTCTCATCCATCAAACTCCAAAAGTATTATTAATTTTTTTTGTAAAGTCCAAATTTTGTAATTATATTAACATTTAAACCATTTTTAATACACAACGTTTAATTCAATAAATATTATCAAAACATACTCCTCACCAATTTCAACATCACAAATCAGAATGAAAATTTACATGGATTGAAGTTGAAACATATTTAATCATTACATAAAATAATTCTAGTTACTTAAATAATATATGAATAATGAAATTTATATAATTGTATGGGGATCTAAATTGGAAGTATAATGAGTGTAAAATTAATAAAAAAACTAACAACTGATGCTCAAAATAAAAAATATCTAACCAATAAATGTACATATAATTATGAAAATTTAGAAGATCAAAAATAAATACATTTAAATAATATTCTAAAATAACCGATTAGTATAATTATTTTTACTATACTAGATTTTAAATAATTTATTACCATGAAAGAATCCATGTAAAGGGTTTTGTCAAATCACTCTCTTCTCATTTACACATAATTTTCCTATGTTGAATTATTTTTATATGTTTATTATATTTATCCATTTGATTAATTCATATAGTAAATAATATTTCTATCTGGCGTTTTAGAATTTATCATAAAATTATTATTCATTGAATTATTTATCTACATGATTAAAAACGTTCTTATTAATAATAAAACATGTCCTATGAAATAATTTTTTTTTCTTCCAATTTTTTATTATTTATTTCAAAAAAAATCATCGTTATTTTTCAAAAAAAATATCTACTATTACTTGTCATGTTTAAATTTTTCTTTAACTATTTTTATGATTTTTTTAATAAATTTTTAATATTTGAGTTTTATAAAATGTATTTATAATTTTAAAAAATGATTCATACTTTTCATGATCGTATATTTTATATTTCACTAAAGATTAGTTGAAATAACATTTATGCATTTTTTAATTATAATTTTAGTGAAATATAATTCTATTTTTATTTCAGGTTTAAAATCTAATCAACATAATTTTTTTTTAAAATTGTGACTTGTAGCTCCTTCTATTTATAAAAGTGTTGTTAAATTTTTTCTAAAAATTCTTTGTAAATTTCCTATACATTTAAGTCTTTAATTCCAAAATTTGTACTTTCCTATTGGGTTTTGTATCATAATTTACACTATAAATTTCATTGTTAATTTAATATTATGGATGATTAGATTTTGGTATCTATATTTCATACTATTTTTTCCATTTGATATGATCAGATTTAAAAAGTGATTTAAAACCAATATTGATTCCTTGGTGTTTTAATGATATAATCTATAATGGTTTTCATGCATCACCAATGTTTATATAATATCCACATATTATTGGATATTGGAATTATATTGAGTATGTTTGAAGATAAAAATTGGTATTTTAATTTTATATGAAGTCATTTTTAAATTTTTTTGATATTTGTAGTAATTTGTTTGATGTTGTGAAGAAGACACTTGAGATTTCACTAGAAGGAGTTCAAGTCCCAAGGTTTAGTTTTTCATTGTATATTAAAGATATGGAAGGATAAATGGAGAACACTATTCTTGGATACAGATATCTAACATGGGATATAACACATGATACCGAGAAAATGAATAATAGGGACTAGTGCCAATGCTATGTCGAGTTCCAAAAAAAATAAAATAAAAAAATTAACATTTACTAGAAAATCGGTAATGGTAAAATACAATATATAAGGGTTACATAAGATCAATACATGGAAGTATTATTTATATCTCTCCAAATAATATTATCTCAACTCAATTGATACTCACATATACATTTCAACTCTTTAACATTCCACATATAGACAATCCATAATTAAAATCATGATCAAATTTGAAGATAAGATAAGGAATATATATTTATGAGGGATCCTCTAGTATCCTTGGTTATAAGAGATATATATAGAGAATATGACACATATTAGACACATAGATATACATAAAGGTGTGACTAAGATATTTTCACATAGTATTTGGTAGGAGAACTAATACTTATCGGATAACTACAACATTATATAAAAAATAGATATGTGGTGATGAAGATTTAGGAGGATGAATGATCGAAGGGAGTTGCGGATGTAAGGTATGAAACAGTGTATCACCATTGACTGGGAACAGTCTAGATCCCTTTTACAGATAACTCTTATTTATCATTATTTTTTATCATTCTTTTTGTTTTTTGAAATGTATATATTGATATTTATTGATGATAGAAAGATGAATATTTGATAAAATATTGTAGATGGGTGAGATTGTGCTAGAAATAAATTTAACATCATTCATGCATGATTTATGTCTAGTATCTACCCTCTTCAACATTTATTTGTTAGTAATTATTTATAAACATTGGAATCTATTAAATAATATTATTGGTTGAATTTATTTTCAAATTAATTAATGAACTTATAATCCATTTTGAAATAGATCTACACATTGAGGGCCAGACATCAAAATCATATGACACACTGTTTATAATAAGAATTGATTCATTATTTTTTGATCAAGTGAGTCCTTCTATGAATTGATTTTAAGATTCATCTAGACATAGGTTGATCATGTAACATTATAGATAACCACTTTTATAAGAGTTCGAGTGGTAAACATATTAATTCATGAATGATGAAAACTGTATTTAGAACTAGAAAATAAAATTCCCCTATCTTATCTATTGATTATTATTTGTTTATTTTTCAACTGTTATCTAATTTTTGTGTCTTATTATATTCACATTGTTTAATCAACAATAAAATTTCTTCACTGATTTGATGTTTTTTGAATTAAAATTAGGCTTCTACTTTTCTTTTGATTATCTCATGAAAAATATATAAGTACATATTTTTAGAAAAACCCATATGCACCACTATCTATATTCATAATAGTTTAATAACTAAATAATTCGAATAAAATCATTGAAATATTGTTCAAATATTATTATTTAATCTATGGACGGAAAATGTGACAAATAAATGTTTATAAAATCATAAGGATAATTTCAAAAAACAATATAACATAGATATTATTCTTAAAAAACTAAAAAATTATTAATGAATTCACTGATACATATTCTATATAAAAAAAATATAATATTTAGATGTGATAATATATATAAGATCTTATATAAAACACTTGGATCCCATTATTAAAAAAATTATAATTAATGTTCTCTCAACCAAAATAAATTTAACTGAAATGGATGAAATCTATAGGCTAGTAATTTGAAAACTGTCCAAGATGAAAATGTTATCCAACCTAAATCTATAAATGATTTGATTATGATTTAATCATACATGGATCTATGTGAAAAAAATATCTATCTACCCTTTATGAAAAAAGAAAACCCTTAGGATTCACATATATAAAATCCATCAATAACATGCTTCAATGTAATAATAATATAATGGGTTCTCTAATGAATACCCTATTTTGTTTAGAGGGGACTCCTATATTTTTATGTAATGACTATCACATAAGGGATTGTGTGTAAGGGAATAAAAAATTGTAGTGGTATCATTATTATTGAAGGGGAGTTAAAAAAATTGCCTAAAACATATCGATAAATAAATCATTGATACATTGGAAAAACTATATAATGATATTTCACAAGAGTTTTTTCCCAAAAGAATGATCATATAATTAAGAATAAAATTCACTCGGTTTATTTATGATTATGGTGATCTGTTTTATGAGGAATGGTATTGTATCATGATATTACATAGGAAATGTCTGAATCATCAATGCACTCCATAGTTTCTCATGGAAACATTATATAGTAGTATTACCCCAAATATTAAAATATATTTTTTAAATCACCTAAAAAAATTTTTGTGACAAAAAATTGGGGAATTGAAAAAAAATAATTCCATATGAATTATGAAAAACTCATAGAAAAATGTTCAATAAGGAGAACCATTATTATAAAAGATATAAGTATTCATAAAAAAATTGTGAATAAATTTATTGGTCATTAAAATTAAAATAATCAAAATACATTTTGGGAAAAAGTCTAATATTAGGGTATATATGGGTACACAAATTATTTCTTCTAAAATATTTATATTCATTCCCAAACAATTGAAAATGAACATTATATTCGTTATATTACAAGGATGTATAAAAGGGGTGATATATTTTCAAATACCTACAATATGGGTTATAGAAACAATATAAATCTATCAGCTAAGGATAACGAGGGTTGAGACATGATAATCCTCTTGGATTTCAATAATATCCCACACAACAATTCTAATCCGAACCTATGGTTGAGCATTCCATTTAACATGGATTTGTGGGTGGAATTTGTTATTGGTTGTTTAATATATTGGATTTTTAGGAGTTGAAAAAATATGATAAAGAGTCGTAAAAGGATACCAATAAATATGAAATTAATAATCTATGAACATAAATCCCTAAAATAACATGTGAACATGGAGAAAATAAGAAATGGATAACACCATAAACCGATGAAAATAATCCCATAGAAAACTAGTGGTTTTAAATATGATAAGTGTTCTATAATCACAATTTCATGTTATAAATGACCATAAAAATAATCTACATAAAAATCAAGATGAAACTATAAACCCATATCTTGATTCCACTAAATTTAAAAATTTGTATAGAATTATACAAAACACTGTGTAACTCTCTCAACTAGTAACCAATATATAATACATTAAAAAATGAATTGAAAAGTTTATTAAAAAAACAAATTAGTTGAATGCTAATTTTTAAGAATTTTTTCAACAATTCAATTCCTTGATAAAATTAAGATAAATAAAAAATATATTGAACATTATAATTTTATAAATAATTCCATTAAATATCATAATGATGGGAATTTCATTAATTCCAGTATTTGATTCAGATATTTTCTGAACTCTTTAATGAAAATTGGATTAAAAAATGATCATTAAATAATTTTGAACATATAAACTCATAGAGGGGTTCAATGCTTTCATATAGAATAAGAAACCTCCCAAACATCATGATCTATATAATTTTTCAACACTTACACATTATGATATAATGGTGAAAATTTTAACTATATATGATATCTTGGTGTGAGTATAAATCTAATCACTATATAATTATTTTAGAACCGGGATTGAGGAGTAAAAAATCATACCACATGTGTGTTATAATTAGTTGATAAGTCCATTATATACCTAATTGGTAGATTTTAGTACTTCATGTCTATTTTAGAGAATATATATTTTTATTTTGGATATGGAGCATAATAAATAAGTTCTTATCATCCATGGTAGGCCATTACTTTTCATGGTAGGACATATCATTGATGTTTCTAAAGGTAAAAATGTTTTTTAATTTTTGATATAAAAGTTTATTTTTAAAATAATCTAAATTGATAAGTAACCTCTATCTAACATGAATTATTTAAGAGTTGAGTTTTGAGAAAAATAGGTCTTGTTTTTTCTTATTGAATAAGAATTTTCCAAATAACCATTGATTGTAGAAAAAACATCAGGTGTTGATAATTTTATTATTCAAAATTGAATATTTGATAAATATAAAAATTTGGATTTCTTTCAAGAGAGGTATATTCATTTTGATTTAACCAATTATATGCTTTACAAAGATGAATAATGTCACTTAAAGATTGTTATTTTTTGTAGACATAGATGAATCATTATAAGATTTAAATGAGGAAGAAAATATCAAAACATATATTCATGATTACATAAAAGACTATGATTATTTTTATTTTTAATTTATTAATAAATTAGGTCAAATCACTTCAGTAAGTAATAAATCCCCTTTGGATAAAAACATGGAAAACATATAAATTAACATGAAATTCATAATTTGTAAAACATTCATACTCAATTTAAGAAAAACAATGAGGATCTTGGACCACCTTGACATAAGAGTCACCATTACTGAAAAAAGTGACCAAAATATGAGAAAAAACACTTATCATCAAAAATACTAATTTCAAGGTGATAATTCATCATTTATAGTCATTATCTTTTATAAAAACGAAAAAATTATTTAAAATGTTTTAGTGAATTTATAAAGTAAGATTCAATTTGGGATTCATTTCTATATAAATTTCAATGAGTGACTAATTAAATAATTTTACATTCATTTAAAAAACATCGAGTCGAAATATAACCCTACAGGTGAGGAAAAAATAATACTTTATCCCAACATGGAAGAAGTGGTTTGAGAATCATTTAACATATTGATAGATTTTGGAATAACGTTTTCCTTTTTAGATAGTTATTAGGTTATTATATATTAATTTTTAACCAAAAATAATGGAGAGGATATGATAAAGAATGAGAAAAATGAAAAAAATCCAAACCAAAACACAAAATAAGTGGATATTATGTATTTATTATTGGCGATTAAACCTAGGAACAAGGAAAACCCATTTTACAAATCCATTTTTAGATTAAATTTTTTAGAGGATGGCATAAAATGAATTATTATATTTTATTAATGGCTAATCTACTTACTACCATATTTTTGTAGATCATGATTATTAGGAGAATGTCATTTTCACATATCCATATTAGACAAATTTTATATTATGAAACACATTTCCAACTGTTGCACCTAATCCACTATTCATATTTTTATACTAGAAATTTACATTGATTAGATTGAATATAAAATCGAATTTTCTATTTGTTCATTTTTAAAAGATAGGAGAAATTTTGGGGATTTTTTAAGCATATAGAAAACTATTTTTAGATATATTAATAGATAAATCTTTTTCAATATATAGATAAATTTCAATATACCATTAATAAATTAAATTTATTGTGGTACAATGTTTATACGAGGAGGGATTGAGGATTCTAATACCAAATACAAATTTTCCAAATGTTTACACCTATAAGAAATGTTTATTTTATAAGAATCATTCTTAGTCTTGTTTGATTTTACTCGATATTCTATAATAATTTTTCTAAAATCTTTATATTGCTAAATATTTCTGTTTTCTGTGTAATGTTATGTTCATATAATCACGTATTCTACATAAATATAAACTCATATATTTATAGCTGATTTCTTACCTAATATGAAAATTAACTTATGATTTGATGTATAATTCCAGTGATATGTTAGAAGGGGAATTTTAAGATAAAATATTTGAGAATAAGAAAAATATTAATAATTATACTGTTATTGGTTATGATAATCACCAAAAAATTACAATACTTCTAAAATGGATTTGGATACTATTATATCTCATCGAGATAAATTTTTAATGAATTGAATTGGTGCTAAAGTTATAATTTTAACATTTCATTATTCCTAGTAGTATTTTCTACCTATGAATGAAAAAAACAATAAACATGAAGTGAATCATTTAGTTATAATAGTTTCACCAAAAAATGGTCATAGAGAAAGATATGTTGTTTTTTACCACTTATTATAGATTCCTGTTACAAAAAAAATGGATCCGTGAGAGTACAAAAATTCATTTTCTAGTGAAGAATAACTTTAATTTTCAGTTAAGTACCCACCTTGAATGAAAAATATGCCTTTATTTTTATTTTATTAGTCATTATTGAGGAAGTTTAATTGATTTAATGAGTTATGTTTATTTCTGATTTTATTTTGGTTTTGGTAATATTTCATTTTAATTTAGGTTTTCTGTAAAATATATTTTAAGGATTTTTGTGTTTGAGATGTAAATTCGTACAATTTTTTAGAGTTTTCAAACATCACAATGAATTTGAAGTTAATAAGTTGAGAGGAATGGAAAAAAAAGTTTTTTAGATTGTTTTACTATCTTTATCTAGTCAATGAATCTTGGTGTTTTACATTTTGGTGTGACATGGGAAAAGTCGATAAAATGTTGGTAGAATATAAGAGTTTTCCAAAAAAGGGATTCTTGATGTTGATATATTTAATGTGTCAGACATAGTATTAAATGAATCATTCCAATGATCTTATGAGATGAAAAATATTCTTATAGTTTTTGACTATATATCTAAATGGGTTGTGATATTGGAATTTTAGAAAAAAACAGGTTGTTGGTGTTTTGAAATTTACCAATAAAAACATCTTATCCTAATTCATAGTACCCAATACATGAATTAAGGGAAATAGAAATCACATTATGAACATTAATTTCAGGTCTTTAGTTGAAAATATGGGTGTTCTAATAGGGTTTGAACTAGATATTACACATAGTCTAATATATATACTAAAAATTATGGAATTAAACTATATTTATCAAATGATAGTATATTTCTCAAGAAAGGATATATATAAATTATTTAATATAGAAGTATTGGAATACAAAAATAATTATAATGATTTTTATTACATCACCACATGGGTTAATAATTGTAAAAGCATATCATTTTCTAGTGGAACATATTTATAAATATTTTTTAATAAGATATCATTGAATATTAATTTCATAAATCCATGTTATATATAGTTGATAGAAATAATTTTCCTAGAATAAATCATAAGGGGTGATTATAAAAATTCTCAAATTTTTCAATAATGAATAGAATCCTATAATTAATCAATCAATTATAATATAGATTTCCTTGATGTTTAAAAAGACTAGTTGTGTAAAAATAGGCTAAATCATTTCCCTATTAAATAAAAACCTGATTGGTTTGGAAACTTCATGAATTTTTTGTGTGGTTTGAAATGGGGATATTGATATATTTATAGAGGATAACATACAAGTGTTTTTTATTAATTTCCAGATTATAAAATACTACTTTTGGTGGAATCTAATGTAATTGGTTTCCATCAATTTTCTTAAAGGTATATCTACCATTGATATATACTATATACTGGTTATTCAATGATTCATAGTAAATAACCCATGTTTTTTGGTTTATTTAATTTTCAATTTCTTTTAATAGGATTAAATTTTGTTTGTGTATCCCTTTCCCCATAAATATATATAAATATATTATCAAGATAAATGAAATTACACTAAGAATCTATAAAATGTACAAGTGCCTATGTGATTTTGAACTCCTATATAGGTCCTTTGACAATGGTAAAAAATAAATATGATGTTACGTTATCAAGTAATTAATGGATATTACACATGAATGTTTGTGCCAACCATGTGAATAAACTACTTTATAGTTGGATATCCCTTTTAAATTTTATGTATTCCCAAAATATCAATAAATCTACATCTTCAAGATTTATTAGTAAAATTCTTCTAAAATCAAACCTCTAGATTAACTGTCTCCCTATATTAAATTTATATTCTCTTATATCAATTTATAGTATTTTTAATATCTCAAATGGGCCATATAGATTAATTTTCTCTAGTATAATAATAGATACTCATAATTGAATTTACATTAGTAAATATTCTCTAATTTGGGTACTAATGTTAATATATTTTAATTTAATTCTTTTTCCTCATGTTTTAATGAACTATGTGTGTGAAAATCATCCATTGTTATTGTGAAAAAAATTGATTGATTCATTTTTTACTCAGTTGAGATTGTTGTGCCAATATAAAAATGATAATGAAAACAGAATTCGACCAAATTTTAAAAAAATCATAAACCCAATAAAATGATTTCAGATTAAAATTATCATTGTGGTTATTCACATTAATTTAGATGATAATTATATATAATTTATTTAATATTCCCATACTAATATGTAGGTAAAAAATCATAGAAAACATATAATATATTCTAGTTATTAGGATTGATATAGAAACCTATCTATGAAAATTAATATAACCCTCTAATATAAATTGAAATATTTAATTGAAGACCAATTTTGGTAATACATTTCCTCCCATAACAGTATTCAGAATTGTTCATAATGTTGTGTTATATGTGTTTGGTTGGATTCTTTATTTTTGGTTAGTTATGGTCTAGTAATTATATTTATCCCAAAGTGACTCAAAAATATTAAAAAAATTGAATGTTTGAGGTTCTTGTTTCTTCCATTTTCCCTTAAATATTTTTCTTCTTTATGTATAATAATATAATAGTTTTCATAATTATATTTATTCAGGTACTATTAGATTTTCACAAAAATTGACTGATGTTTCCCATTATTTTTAAATAAATTTTTCATTAGAAATATGATGGACAGATAGGTAGAGTTTATATTTGTGGAAATATAATTTGATTTAAAAGAAATTTTATTTTTAATATAATACATAATAATTTTAAATTTTTTAATTAAAATACCTTAGGAAGACAACTCAAATTATATTCATATAAGTTATTAAAATCTACAGTAAACTGAAAAATTGGTATTCCATACTGATTCTCTGAGATATTAGGAACTATGAAAGACCCCATTGTAAATTCATTAAGTGCTACACAAATCAATAGATAAAGAGAATTATAATAATGTAATTAAATATAAAAGATTATTTGATTCATGTGAGGAAAATATCAAACCCAAATGAAGAAGATAGATATTGAGTTATAAGAAATTCATTTGAGTTGTTTCATTGATGTTGAAATTTGATCATGGGTTTTAGGAACTTGGGTGTTAGTTATATTTGGTAATTATTTTCGTTTTGGTTTTAAAATCATTTAAATTTAACATTCCTTCACTCCCACTATTGAAACGTAAATTTTTATTGATTTAGGGAAGTAAGTAATCTTTGTATTTGAGTCTTGAAATATTCAACGGATAATTATCTTTTTTTTTCATTTTTAGGGAAGGTATTTGAATCTTGATAATCCCTATGTGAAAATTATTAGAAAAATTTGGCCCGTTAAAATATCTAGTTATTATTTAATTAAATGATTCAACATGATATATTATAATATGATTTTGGAAATAATTATTTCTGATCATAATATTTATTCATGTATTTCTTGGGGAAGATAAAATCAAATGGATTGTGGAATTTTACATGGCATGTTTTTGATAAATTTTTTCAAATCATTTTCGGTAATTAATTGGAGTTTTTAAAATCAAACTTTTACCTTCTTCATGAAATTATAGAATATTATATTACTTTTTTTGACATATAAAATTCAATGAATATCTAGACAATATTTTCATTGCTAGTGATTTATTTTATCAATTATTTTCTGATTTAATTTTATATTTATTTTATGAAGAAACCAAATTTTTGTGGTTTTTCATTGAAAATATGTTGTTGAATAAATTATGATGAGGTCTGATTTATTTGGAAATATTTATATTAAAATTAATAAATTTTTTCATTAACTCAAGTATTATTGTATTCATTTTTTACTTAAAAATGTAAATTAGTTTTGGATATTGGGAATTTTATGCTTAAACTAATTAATTAAACTATGAATTGGGATTTGTTTCTTTTAAAGGATCTAATGGAGAATTTTTATATGATTTCATAAATAGTATCGAAAAATAAATTACATATTTTGAAATAAATGTTTTATATGTGGGATAATTAGAAAATTAAGGAGTTTCTGTAAATGAAATAATTCAACTAGCCAAATGGCCACTCAGGAGATAGTGCTTTAAAAATTATCATTATCCAAAAGATGTCACATGAATATTCATAATATATTATCATGTGTGGCCAAAAAAATCCAAAAGTGCTGATTCTACCAAGTTTACCCATAGTGAGAAATTATTGAAGTTCCCCTGAGATGGTACTGAGATGAACATTACACCACAAACTCCCATAAGTTATTGATCCAAGTGATATCGCATGTATTCACCAAAAGTATGTCTAATCATTTGACTAAGTCTAAAAAACCACTCTAAATCCAAAAAAGGTGAGACCAATTGATGAAACCAAATACATAATTTATTTCTTAAGAAAAACTAATGATGCTCAAACACTGCTACTAATAATTAATTAAGTTCATCATAGTGAAACTATTGGTTATAAGATTTCAATTACATGAGATATAAAACACCATGAACTATTTAAAGGTGACTATACATTGATGAGACAATCAAAAATGATTTATACCATCAAGGATGGTCTAATCTAAATCATTGACATATATAATTTCAACTTGAGCTATAAAATACGGTCTCATTATGACCAAATTGATGAACATGGTAATCAATATCAATTTTTATTTGGAGAATAATAATTAGTTTATCACATAATATTAGTTTGACTCTATGTTCAATGTTGAATGGGAATTTATTTTTCTAATGATATTTCTTGAGATTAAATAATTAGTGTGTGTACCCAACTCAAGGGTCTTCAATAATCAAATCACTTATTGACCCAACCGAAATTGGTAAAACAAAGTTATTGCAACCCATTTGAGAAAAATCAGAAACTACTCTAGAAGATGAACTTGTTTCTCTATATGATGAAGATATATGACATCTTAGATAACAAAAAGAGTCTTTAACTAAGTTATTCTAACCAAAGTAGTTTAAAACCCATTCGAAAAATGAATGTTAAATATAAAAATGAGAATAAATCATGTTCAAGGTGGAAACATGTCCTTTTATGGATGGTAATTTCATTTCCAATAAAATTATGAATCTAAAGATAAGGGGTCTAATATGTGGAAAATTTTCATGAGATTTTAGGAACAAGTGTTTAAGGATTTTTTTTGGAATTTATGGAAAAATAATTCTTTGAAATTTCACATTGACTTCTATATTTTTGGCTATTCTAATGTAACACGGGCTGAACTACATGAGGCCCAAAAATGGATTACTGTGTGTAGCACCAAAGCTGCGTCAGGGGATAAAAAATGAAATAAAAAACTATTTGGTGACCGAAAACTAAAAAATGGGGAAACAAAAATTCATGAGGTAAATATGAGATCATTTCATGTGAGGATTTATTCAAACTTCCAAATTAAAATAAACACAACTTAATGTCAAATTTTTTTCTCATTGTTTTGGTTTAGATAAATATGTAATAAAGATCACAAGTGATACTCACATTAGAAAACAAAATCATTTAATATTCCATGTATAGACCAGGTTTCAAGGGATCATCATCTTTAATGTTAGCTGAAAGTATTTATGGAATGTAATGAATCACTCTAGGTTTGAGGGGTTCACATCCACAAGAAAAATCATTGTGGATACAATAATGTGTATATCGATTGACTTGACCGGTCTTTCTAGAATCTGGAAGGAGTCACCATCCCTTCGAGCACTATATGTGTCATAGTGTACAGATCATCATAATGTTTCTAGGCCACATGGGAGATAGATATGATGGATACCCCCAGAGAGTCATCTCAAAATTAACACAAGTGGATCTTGTGTAATGAGTGACATTCGATGAGGATGGTTTTTACATGACCTCAGGTGTTGTCTGGTGCTATAATTGACGGTTCATTACGGGAGTTGTAATTTTATTTTGGTGGAGGAAAATGTGGTTCTTATAGATATTTCTATATGCTTCCAGAGGGATATTATCATTGTTCTTGTAGAAACAGAATCCAGGACTATTCATGATTCCTTGTATGGTAAAGGTATCACACCTAGTATATTTACTACCTTTATTGATAATTCTATACCCTCTTTAACAAAAATGTTAGAGTAACTCTTACATTGCATGATGGGAACAAAGTGGCGGACTAACTAGCCTCTCTTACGGTCCCAGGTACCCTGGTTGTTTTCCATTTTAACATGTCTCATTTTAAACCATATGGGGTGAATCTTATTTGGGGCGATTCCCTTGGCCTTCATTATTTTTGTCCATATTAGGTTTGGGAACCCTCTTTATTTATTGTAATGTATTTCTTATGTCTCTTTTTAAATAAAAATCATAATATTGGATGGAGGGCTCAGCGGAGTCTCCAATACGAAATGGTATGTATTATTGGGATGATACCTAGAGGAAAAGTGTTCATTTATTTATCGAGGAATATTATATTGGGTTCTGAAAATGGGAACATTAATTGTTATGAAAATGTTAACATTGGAATCACAAAAAAAAAAGATTGTATGAGATGAGTCTTGAGTGGCATACTAGGTTGGTTGGAAATATGTATGAGAAATTGGAAAAAAAGTATACCTAGATCCTTAGAAGAGATTTTAGTTCTTAAATAGAGAATATATATTTCTCACTACTTCTTCATCCATCTATAATTATATTTGAAATTAAATCACTGATATATTTTTATTAAATGACAATTTTCAATGAAAAAACTACTAAGGGGAGTTATACTATGCTATAATCCAATTTAGCATCATTCATGTGTGATTTTCATATAAGAGATACCCTTATCAACATTTATAAGGTAAAAATTCTAAAAAACTGTTATCCAGTGAAAAATTAAATTATTCATGTTATTTTTTAACCAAAAAAACATGTTAGAATCCATATTACGATAGATCATCTAATTTTGGGAGGAACAATATGATCAAATGACACATTGATTTTATGATAACGTATTAATCTTCTTATTATCGAGTGTCTTCAATAATTAAATTGAAATGGGATTTATATAAGAATAAGTAATCTATCTAATATGTCGGTTAAGCCATTTCTAAAATTTTTTATTATGTGTAATCATTATAAATTAATGATGAAAATCCAATTTTTAACGTTGAAATTTAATTCCCCAATCTTATCCCAATATTATTTTTGATTTATTCTTTGTTTTGGGGACTTATTATACTCAAAACATTTCACAATCACCACTATATCTTGTTCACTTCTATTTTATACATTTCATTTGTATTATTACTTGTTTTCATGGTCTGACACATACACATGAAAATATCCAATACCGATCAACCCATATTAGCTAGTATCTTAGTTCAAAATATTGTTATGAAAAATTTATTAGAAAACATTTACTGACATATTAGTTATTGCACCAATTATGGTGACTGTCAATTCCCTAATGATTCTCCACATTGTGATGGATACCATTTTGAAGGGTGTGGTTCTAGGGAAGACCTTTATGGATGATTATATGAATTGGAAGTTAAATAACTATTATTTTAGTCATTTTGGTGCGGGTACACCGTTTTCATCTGGGATTATCAACATGGACAAGTTATTAATCATTTGGGATCATATATTGAAAATAATAGACTATGTGTGAAATGTCATTGAGTTCCTTCAATCAATGTAAAATTCAAGAAAGAAATCCACTTTTGTTTTTTATAATTCCATAGTGAATGTAAAAAATTTCATTTCAAATG
This sequence comes from Viscum album, assembly GCA_963277665.1. Classification (NCBI taxonomy): domain Eukaryota; kingdom Viridiplantae; phylum Streptophyta; class Magnoliopsida; order Santalales; family Viscaceae; genus Viscum; species Viscum album. Next base: position 443,288,201 of record OY728158.1, read on the forward strand.
AGCATTGGGGATCCATTTATTATCATATTATTGGATGATTTTCATAATCAATATTTTTTAGAATGCTTTGATTAGGGTCCAAGAGGTCATTTTATAGATTATCATACCATGGTGGTGGCCATCTAATGTCATTGATAAGTTCATCCATTCTTCTGTCAATCATTCTGCGTTCTTTTGATGAAATCTATTTTAAGGGTTTTTTTCGAACAACATGCGGTTTTATTTTCCATTTCGATATTCTATCTTATGTTATAATTTCACCCAATAAAGATAAACAAGAACCAATATATGTGATTTATGTCTACTCTAATGATGTCAGAATCTAAATTGTTTTTCTGGTCCTCTGTGTTTACATATTTAATTTGATAAAACTATTATTCTTTAAATATGATATTTCTATGATTTTAAAATATCAATTGGAATATATGTTTCATGGAATTTTGTTAAAAATTTCAATTTTATTATTATTTATCCTACAATTACCTTAATTAGTATCCCTTTAAACATAACGATTTTGAACATTTTCGACTTCTAGTACCATCGTAAATAATAATATATTCTTTATTTTCTTAATTGATACACTATCATTAAATTAATTATATTACAAGTAACTATACCACTCTTATATTTTATTATCTACCATCAGACAAACTCTAGAGAATATGGAATTTTTATACACTCTATTGTGTAGTTTTATATGTATCATTATTTATGGAGGGGTTATAAGTTACATTATGAATTTATATTACCATACACTTCTCTTGAAATAGTGTGGTTATTTGGTCCTAGATAATGGTTACCTTAAAATTATTCATTCAATTAAATTATTAATTATTTAAATTATCATGTATAGTTTTATATATTCATTTATTATTTCATTTATGTACAGATTTACAATAATATTATTACATTTCAATATTTTTGGTGATTAAAAAGTATTTTTATTGTACTGTTATTATCCTTTTTCTTATGGGAGAAGGTTGTGACATCCAACAACCCATTATAAAATTAATACAACATCAATAATTGTAATCCATTTTTAATTTAAAAATTATTTATAGTGTGGGAAACAAGGTAGTCTACCTTTATTTATTTATTTTAATAAATTATATATTTTAGTTGGTAACAACTCATTATAAAATCAAATATTTTACTTTTACCAATGAGTGATGAGAATTTAATTCAACTATTAACAAAATATTAGATCAAATATTTTTTGGTAGTTCAATTTCCTTTAAGTAGGTTTTCCTGTTTAATTTTTCCTCACAAAGTTATTGGTCTCCAATATTTGATGAATTCACTCTAGAGATATCAATCTATCTCTCAATTATATTTATCCACCAAATAACACTCTATTTTATTGTATGTAATACAATTCTATGGTTATTTAGAGAATGATATCTCCTGACTTGAAATTCACATGGTAGATCAATTCCATAAGATGATGAATATATGTTTATTTAGGAATATTTATTATTAAAAATTCTGATTGAGATAAAATAAAAATATTTATAGAAATTACACATCAAACAATCAAGAGTTGGATTAAAAATTCATTAAAAATTATTCATAGGTTAATGGTTTAAATTTATTGAATTTCACTACTGCTATGTTTACTGGATTCTCCATTAAATATTATAAAACAGTTTCAAATCTTTCTTCTAATTAATTAAATTTCATTTCAAAATTTATTGTCCTAAATTAATTGAATTTTTAGTCCAAATACATCATCTATGGAAAGAATTATTTTTCTAGATGAAAATATAATAATGAAATGGGTGTACACTATTCTAGTTTTGTATAACTGATATATTTATCTATTTAATTCCTATAATATATGTATATTTTGTTACATGATGTATATACATTTTATGCACTATTTTAAATTTATGAATACATTTTTGTTATATATATTGAGAAGTTATAACCAAATATTGAACCATTTGTATATTTTATCTGCAAACTTATTGAAAATATTTTTAAAGAACCATTAGCTTAATCATGGGTATCCTAAAATTATTTTTGACCAACCAATATTTGATAATAAAATCCCAATGATATTGATTTCTTATAAAAAGGAAATGTTATATATGTTTATAGATTGTATAATACTATGGAATTGTATCACTAAACAAAATCATTGTTTTTAAAATAATTTGAATTTGAATAACATGTTATAAATGAAGATCATGGATCCTCAATTCCATTATACTATACAGATAATATCATAAAGGTAAAAAAATTATAGCCTAATGTTTCTTTTACTCATCAATAATAATAGAAGAAGATAATGAGAGGAGTTCCATCAAAACATAAACAACACATACCATTAATCCAAATGGATAATTTAAAAATATTAAGGAAATTTCATTGATTTTTCAAAATAATTCCCCCTCATATATCTCATAATTTTTAAATACATGAAGATAAATAAATTGTATATGAATATAATGTTAATATTTCATGAAAAATATATTAACAAGATAATATTTTTCCCTAAAGATATAAATAGAGGTTAAATAAATAAATAAAAGATAATTTCTGAATCTAATCTAACATAAATTCAAATATAATATATAAGTATATCAACCCCAAAATTATTTCCTTTTATTCATATACATAAACATTCTCTCTGAACAAACTCTAAAAACCCATAAATCAAAACCTATTTATCCCTTTTGGGATGAAATTCATTATATTCTATAGTATTTCAAATTTACCTCAAGATAATAATTTTTTGTTCAAATAATTTCTGTCTCAATTATATTTAAATTATATAGTTGAAGCAAATAAATTCTATGAATATTGATATTTTCTATATTTAGGGCATTCCACTCATTCCTATTTATATAATTATTCCAACAATACCACTAACATGGATGAATATTTTTCTCATTACAATAGAAAAAAACAACATAATGAACCATTTGTTCAAAAAATATCTTCCCAACCATGAAAATATATCAAAACATTTTAATTTACATTCACCCAAATTCATCACCTAGAAAAAAATCCAAAACATATCAATTCAATGTTCCTTAACTAAAATAAATAGATCATTACACAATGAAATATATACTATATATAAAAACTAGCCAATTATTTATTTATGAAACTTAGGTGAAACCCACATTAATTGAAATCCAAGACATACCTAGTAAATTTCTAATCATGATATTGATCTTCATCCCCCAGACACCCAACCATTTCTCTAAAAACAAACTTCTTATTTTGAAATAATATATATTTAAAATTTTTTTTATATTAGATCTGTAAGTATCATTTATTTTCCTATCAATTTTTTGGATCCTATTTTTCATAGATTATAAGAATTAGTTTATCAATTGAATGGATTTAAAGACACTAAATGTAATTATTATTACTTATATCCCATTGTAAAAATATTATTATATTTGACACAAAAAATAAATCAATCAAACGATGATTTTAATAGTAAATTTTTTTAAGTTATTATCAAAATAAGAAAATATTTTAAAATAAAATATCTAATTATTTATTTCCCTCATTATAATAATTTTGTAAATCCCATGATACTTATATTACTTCATTTTAATCACTATATAATTACATAAAAGATACTTTTATCTAAAATCTATATAATATGATTAATAAACATGGTTAAAATAATCATGGTTTGTTATTAGATGAAATATTGATAAATTAAAGTAATAATAACATGGAATATTAATGTGACCATAGAATAAGATATAGAAACAATTAAAATCCATAAAATTTTAGAATTATAAAAAATTGTCATAACCATAAAATATTTCATCATAAAAAAACTCAACATACACTAACAAGTGATTATAATGTTATATTCATTTATAATTTCCTGACAATGGATATATTATCTCGACAAATTTAAGAATTTCTCAATTAATTGAGGGGTTTTATATTAATATTTCAACACATAACACTATAATATGTCTTATATATGTGTTCCAAATAGAATTTAAATCATATATCTTTCCAAAATGTGAATAAAAACATGATAATGAAATGTGGTATCTAATAATGATATAACACATATACCATTTTTTTTTAAAAAAAGTGAAGCTTGGGTCGAAGACAAAAGCACAATTTATTGAATGTCAAAAAGGATTACAAGAGGTTAAAGGATGGGATTTTTTTACAATCTCAATCCAAAAGATATAATAAATCCGAAGGAATAGAGTCCAGCCAAGTAATGGTCTGATGAACTCCTTTGTTGGCAAGAGAATCAGATATTGCATTCGCTTCACGGTAGGCATGGGTAGCTATATAATCAATCCCATGAAGCAAGTTGAGGCAGTTCATCCAACGAGCAGTAAGAGGCCAGGCAAGATGGATGTTTCCATTCCAGATGGCATGGATGATAGTGGTTGAATAACTTTCAATCCATAGCTTTATCTAACCTCTTTGAAGTGAAATATCAACAGCGTGAATGACCCCAATCATTTCCGCCTCGAGAGATGAAGAGTATCCACATCCAACATAGAAACATCCCTGAAACTAGCTAGACGAGTCTCTAAAGACAGCACCACAACTAGTAGGGACTGGGTTGCCTTTGGAGGCTCCATCAACGTTAACTTTGATCCATCCTAGCATTGGTGATTTCCAGAACACTTAAAAGGAATGTTTAGGCTTTGGGAAGATGCCAGGAATATGTAGATGATGAAGGATCTCAAAGTCACCAACCGAGTTGGCATAGTAGTCTTTTTGAATTGAGGCAGCTTCATGAATCACAAGAAGAATCCGAGATTTACCTACAATAAGATTGAGATTGATTATTTTGAATAAGATCATTTCTAACATACCATAGCTCATGCAGAAGTTCAGCCACTGCTGCAAGAAACAAATTCTTAATCTGCAGAGAAGCTTCATGTCTAGTGTAGTTTTTTGAAACAAAGAGATTGAGTCAGTAAGGATCTTTCTGCAATTGAATAAATCAAAAATATAATTCCAAAGGGTAGAGGCCGTCGCACATGATAGAAAAAGATGATTGGTATCTTCCCTGTGCTGATTACACAGGTGACATTTAGAACAGAGTTGAATGCCAAAGGTCTTGTAACACCCCAATATTTCATAGTGTGTTATTTCTTCAAAATAATTCAATAACTTGCACTACACGCAACACTGAGTTCAATCACACCATGAATTACAAAAAAAATCCATTCAAAAGAGGTTATGAATAGTATTATCTAAATTTTAAACTTTATATAATCCTTATAATTTTAGAATCCATATTATGAGTTTCTTAGATATAATGCAAGAACAAATTCATTTTCAATATTGCACTTTTATCAACTTTTAATAGTGAACCCATTTTTAAATACAATATTTTAAACTTTTTGACTAAATGGGGACATCAAAAAATTTAAAATGAAACATCTCAAGCTTCCACGGTACGCTTTCCATTGAATAATACAGTAGCGTGTGTTGTACGCAACTTCAAGTTTTAACACACACCACAACCGATCAAACTAGCTGTTATGAATAGTAATACCTACTTTTTGAAATTATATATATTTAATATTTCAAAATTGACTTTATTTTTGGATTCGTAGTGTCAAATTTACCCTAAGGTGAAATTTTGGTACTTTTCAGATAACTTTCATATTTTGATGAATAGTGAAAATTACTAAATTTTAATTAAAAATAACTTTTTTAATAAAAATAATTAATAGTGATAAATTATGAATTTGAGTGGTTTTAAAGTATATTTAGAATATATTTTTACCATTTAATATAATGTTGTTCATTGGTCATAATTTTAAAATTAAACCGAACATAAACAAGTGTCAATCTTTTGATAGTTATTATCACTTAAAAACACGCTTTTTGTTTTGACAGCGGGAATTAATTTTAAATTAATTTCTGCCACTTCTGTGTTATGAATTTAGAAAAATGGATTCCATATTTGGAATCAGGATGTCCAAATTGTGTAAATAGGTAACTTTTATTTTTAAACATTTTGAATAATTACTGTGGTAAATATTTTATTTACCATGGTTAAGGGTAAATCTAGTAAATAAGGGTTAAAAAATAATATTATAATAAATATACTAAATTACCCTAAAACGTGTCCTAGCCTTATTGGTTGTTACATGTTCGACCATAGGCATCTTTGGGTCGATTTGGGGACCCCATGGTGCCACTTCTAGGTGATAGGGACACTGTATTTTAATTAAGTTAAAATGAATACAAAAATGACACAAACATATATCTTTTATAAAAACAATTATTACATAGGGTTATATATGATGGATTTTAGAATATAAATATTCATTAGAAATATAAAAAGCTTTCCTACATAATGATATTTTATTTATAATTTTTAGACATTAAATAATTTATTTTATTTATGACACAATGATGATGCAGTAATTACTAAAATAGTGAACAATTAAATTAATTGATATTATAAATACCCAAATAAATATAATATTAAACTTTTAATAAATTAAAATAATTTTATAGGATAATATGATATATTTGGATTGATTTAATTTACTTTTTTCGAAGTAATCAATCTGTTATGAGTTTCAAAAAAATCAACTATTGAATAGTGTCAAAATTGACAAAAAAGCGTTCTTAAAAAACATATTATATTATTAATTGATATTAAATTCCTAAAAATCTAAGGTTAGGCCAAGAGACTTATATCCTGATAGGTTCATCATTAATGTACCAATTGGGGGTCTCTTGGATGTATATAGTAAGTTTATTAACCATATTATATAAAAATAGAAAGAGACATTTTAAAAGTGAAACTAATTAACTTAGAGTTAATACTTAAAGATAAGGTTAATATAAGTACCCAAACCTGTATAAATTCTACTGGTTGAGTGGTTTTAGAACTATCTCCACCTTAACCTTTGAATAATCAACTTTGGAGCCATTAGAAACCGAATATGAATTTATTATAAATTAATATTTCTAGCTTTTCCAAAGGTGCCCCTCACCCCTCTTATAAAAGGGCACTCCTCCTTCTCATTTATTCACACCTTAAAAGCCTTTTGGATCGGCCAAACTCTGCCCAAATACTCTCCCAACATCCCTCACTACAACCTATAGGCCTTAGTTTGATCAGAAAACCAACCTAAGGAGCCCTTTTGATCAAATCAAAAGGAAGAACCCGAAGAAGAGGTAATGTTTTCACCACCCCTTTTCAAGTTCCTTTCTTCTTCCACTTCTTCTTTCTTTGTTCATACCATTCTAAAATAATAACTCCAGTATCTCAAATATACTGTGATGTTATTATAAATATGGTACAACCTTATTCAGTATTCTATCCACCCTTTGAATAACATGTCACCATACGTGCGTACGTACGGCTTACCGTCTCCACGTCGTGGTGTAATTGTTATTCAATATATTATTATTTGGATGGGTATAATAATGATGTGTAACTCATGTAAATAATAAATATAACATGTTAATGATTCTGTATATATGATATACCATACATTTATATATTATTTTAATATCAAAAGAATGATATTGTCGCTCGTGCGTACGTATGGACTACCGTCTCCACGAACGCGATGAGATTCATTCTCCATCGTGTACATTCAAGTATAATTATCATTTGATGATTTGAAAAATGATGTTTAAGGACTTGATATCATTCTAGATATGAATTATATACAACCTATCCTTTACAAACATGGCTTACATAACAAAACATATAAAAGAAAACAAGTAAGTTAACACCCGAAACAATGATAATACAAAGATATTATTATCAAATCAATATTAAAAGATCATATATGATATCATATTAATATATATGATTCTTGAATAATTTAATAACAATTATTTCACCATTATACAGGATGTTAACCTACCCCAACCAAGGAAAAGTACAAGGTAAGGGGTTTTCATCTCACTCCTTATTCCCGTGAGATTCATGCCATATTGCCACAATTACCTTTTGTGTGGTGTATGTACTGCCCATAATTATATTCTTTGTGTAATACACTCTAATTTATGTGTACTTACATATTCATTGTATGATACCTCTTTCATGGGTTGTATGTTCCATAAGTTACCAAATTGGTAAGGGTTATTTCACAATCTCTTCATTATCCGAGATTGTTTATACGTAATAATCTACTGGGATCTCTATATCATCCACATCCATGTTTCTTAAAAATGTATTTCAAAACATTTTTACTATTTACTAGAATATGGGTTGAAGTCATTTATACCCTTGTTTGACTTTTTATAAGAGGTTTATACAGGAATCTTTCCGTCGTTTTCCAAACAAGGTTCTTTTTAACATTTTCGACAAAATTAAGCTAAGAATGTTTTTTTAACTTATACGGTGGGTGAGGCTATTTTCCACCGTTATAAAATTGTCGAAGTTTCCCTTTCAAGATAAAAAGATTATTTCCAAAAAAAATGTTTTATTTCATAAATATAAGACTCTTAAATGATTTCAAAATAGAAAGAGATATTTTTCTAAAATAGTCTTTATTTCATCTATGTCAACATCCTTTGATGGATTTTAAGCTTATTTGAAGTTGATTTATTATGATACAAAACATCCATATTTTATTGAAGGTTTTGTGATATTTTTGACTGTGGATAAGTTATTCTTATGTCACTCATGGTTTTTGTTGAAAGTATTGACATTTCATAATTTATTTGTAATCCGAATGTTTATGTTATATTTTATCCTTTCATTCAGATGAATGTGTTAGACAAGTATGTTCCGAGTTGGGGATCGGTAAAAGTAAGCCATCCGGTTTGGTCTCCGGTTATTAGAGGAACTCCGGTTTGGTGTCCGGTTATTAGAGGCACTCCGGGTTGGTGTCCGGTTATTAGAGGCACTCCGGGTTGGTGTTCAGTTATTAGAGGCACTCCGGGTTGGTGTCCGGTTATTAGAGGCACTCCGGGTTGGGTTCCGGTTACAGTTAGCCCCATGGTCTTGGGACGAGGCCTTGAAAAAGAAATTAAAGTTCATCATTATGCATTCCAACATTATGAAAGTGGTTATTGATTTTTTCATGTGATTATTCGATTAGTATAATATCCATGTGAATAAGTAAATGGCATTATTTCATTTTATTTATGCCATACCATGTTGAAAGTTCATGTTTGAAAGGCTTTTGTTTTAGTTATACATTGCCTTAAATTTTTATTCTTATTTATGAAAGTTTCCGCTATATTGTTATCCTTACTGGGCATTTGAGCTCACCCCTTTTCTATGTTTTATTTTTACTAGGAAGTGAAGAAGTAATTTATGAATGACTTTCAGGGATATTATGTGGGGATATGAGGGTGGATTATGGAGAAATTATGTTGTTGTAGTAGTTTTTCATTTTATGATGTAATGTAAAACTTATGAATATATCTAGTGTTTCCAAGGCTACTAAACCAATTGGTCTTTCGAGATTTGATCTTCCTTGTGATCATGCCAATGTTATGTAATAATGCACCGACTCTGGGTAACTGGGGTCGGGGTGTTACAGTTGGTATCATAGGAAGTTTAGTACAAACCTTGGAAGCTATATTTAGATAAACTCTGATTAGAGCACATAGACCTAAGATAAACTTGAGGATTAGTATAGAAGAACTTCCTAGAATTTTGGTATTGTAGAGATTTTGTGAGTTTTCCGAGCAATACATCCATGTCTGGATATGAGCAGGTAGAGGCGGCTCTGGCACAGATGTACCTAGGGGTAAAACCCGAAAACACCGCTTTGAGCTAGACTCGAACAGGAACTGGTGCACAACAACGGGCCTTGCTGCACTCTTGGTTACGACACTCCCGTGAGATATGCTTAGAATAACTCTCATTTTCTTTACAAATCATTATGAAAGGTTTATGAGTATATACTTCCTCAAAGGAGGCATTTTTATGATTATGGATTATATCCATAAAATATTTAATTTCTGTTATGTGTTTCACAAGTTTGGGATTAGGTATTGTTATTCATAAACTAATCTAGTGTATGCCATTGTTTAGAAATGGCGCCCAGTAGAAGGAATGAGAACTCTAGCAATGCACATGATACAAAGAGAAAGAAGGATCATATATTTCATGGTCTTAAGGCAGAATTTATAAGAGAAATAGTCTCGCATGTATTATCATCATATGAAGAAATAATATCATGTGTTGATAAGATAATTAAAGAGTTTACTGAGTCCTATGGATTTGAAAGGAAGCAAGAGAAGAAAAGGATGGAAGAGAGAAAGATGGATAAAGGTAAGAGGGAAAAGAAGAATTTTCCCATATGTGGTAACTGTGGAAAGAAACACCCTGGAACTTGCCTGAAAGGAATGGGAGTTTGTTATAATTGTGGAGGAAAAGGGCACAAAGTACGTGACTCCAAGGGTAAGAAAATTGTTTTAAATGTACAATGCTTCATTTTCAAGGAGTTTTGACACTACGCGAACCTATGTCCCAGTCATCAGACTATGCCGCAAATGATGCTATTGGATAATAATCAAGTTATGATACTACCACAGATGAAGAGGAATGATTAGAGTTCTTATGTTGATTATGTCAATTGAGTGTTGTATCAACAATGTACTTGTTATAATAATTATGGAGTATATAAGGATTGTACTGCAGCACTATTTCATTATGGACTTGAGATTGTGTGGAACAAAGAAAAGTGAATCAATAGAAGGTTAAATTTTTGGAAAATATATGGTTGAGAGAAAGATAAACCATAATATGGTTTTGATACCGAGGTAGTGATTTTAGAATAATACATGATTGATTTGGATAAATTATATTGGATATTCTTGAATACCTTGAAGCAGATTAATGATTTTTCTATTCCATCATTGTTGGGGTTTAAAACATTTTTGGATTGATGAAGTATATCCAGCATTCTATATGGAATAAGGGAGCATGAATGTAATCAATAAAGATTATGGTAAATCAGGATGTTTTAGTGTATTAAAAGAATACATGATGAAGGTATTCATATGCTATTACGGGGTAAAAAGGATCTACATTATGTTTACCTTCCTTATAAATGTTGGACTGTGAGTTTGGACAGAAGTATTTTGGATAGTTCTAGTTTGGATTATTTTGGATTGCCATAAAAGGACAACCTGGAGGTCGGGCGGCAACCTGTCACGTCCGGCAAGGCTGCGAGACTTGAACCCGCAACCGAAGGGCGACAAGGGTGTATCACCTACCACTGGCCCACGAGATGTCCTGGATTAAATAATGTAGTTTTTTTTAAAAGATCTGGTAGATGAATTATAAATTCATTTATTTTGGAAGCCTGTACGAATAGTATAAATAGAAAAAAAATTACATTCTATTATCTTTTAGAGTGAAAGATGAGTTTGTGATAGAAATTTATTAATGGATAAAACTCTAATTATAAAGTATGTATATATCCTTATGATCTTAGCCAATCTAATAAATAAATTCCTCAACATTAACAAAATGAACTTAGAGCAAAAATGTTTTCCTAGATGGTACCTTAAATCATCACTAATTTATGGCTTTGGGATTTTTGGCCTTTTCATAGCCATGTTCTCTACCACTCTCCATCAGATAATTGATGGTTAGATTTCTCTTCCATATCCATATTTTCCTACATGGAACCCTAGTATGTGTTATTTTCGGTAATCTTCATACTTTCCACTCTTTATTTTAAATAGAGGCCTCGTTAATTCATTTTTCGATGTGGGATTTCAACTAAGATATTTTGAAATGTCAAAAATGTGTTATCCTAATACCCTATGTTTTGTTGAACCGATGGTATTTTAAATCATCATAGATTGATGAGTTTAAGGGCCTCAATTTCATACTTTTTTGTGATTGATGACCTCAATCACTACCTATAAATATTTACGTTTTCCTCCAATTATATGTCTCTAATTGCCACCAATGTTCTCCTAATCGAGATCATAATTTGGTGGTGACCCTTTCATTTCTCTTTTCCTCATATTAAGACTAAATTTTAGTAACCCAATTTCCTATGTGGGTTTTGCCACAAATATATTTTCTATTTTCAACCTTTTATTTTCGAAGAACAATTTCAAATTGTGAGGACACAATTTATTGAAGGAGGGGAGAATGTAACACCCCAAGATTTCATAGTGTGTTATTTCATCAAAATAATTCAATAACTTTCACTACACCCAACACTGAGTTCAATCACACCATGACTTAAAAAAAAGCCATTCAAAAGAGGTTATGAATAGTATTATCTAAATTTTAAACTTTATATAATCCTTATAATTTTAGAATCCATATTATGAGTTTCTTAGATATAATGCAAGAACAAATTCATTTTCAGTATTGCACTTTTATCAACTTTTAATAGTGAACCCTTTTTTAAATACAATATTTTAAACTTTTTGACTAAATGGGGACATCAAAAAATTTAAAATGAAACATCCCAATCTTCCACGGTACACTTTCCTTTTAATAATACTGTAGCGTGTGTTGTACGCAACTTCGAGTTTTAACACACACCACAACCGATCAAACTAGCTGTTATGAATTGTAATACCTACTTTTTGAAATTTAATATATTTTATATTTCAAAATTGACTTCATTTTTGGATTCGTAGTGTCGAATTTACCCTAAGGTGATATTTTGGTACTTTTTGGATAACTTTCATATTTTGATGAATAGTGAAAATTACTAAATTTTAATAAAAAAACTTTTTTAATCAAAATAATTAATAGTGATAAATTATGAATTTGAGTGGTTTTAAAGTATATTTAGAATATATTTTTACCATTTAATATAATTTTGGTCATTGGACATAATTTTACAATTAAACCGAACATAAACAAGTGTCAATCTTTTGATAGTTATTATCACTTAAAAACACGCTTTTTGTTTTGACAGCGGGAATTAATTTTAAATTAATTTCTGCCACTTCTGTGTTTTGAATTTAGAAAAATGGATTCCATATTTGGAATCAGGATTTCCAAATTGTGTAAATAGGTAACTTTTATTTTTAGACATTTTGAATAATTACTGTGGTAAATATTTTATTTACCATGGTTAAGGGTAAATCTGGTAAATAAGGGTTAAAAAATAATATAATAATAATAATACTAAATTACCCTAAAACGTGTCCTAGCCTTATTGGTTGATACATGTTCGACCATAGTCATCTTTGGGTCGATTTGGGGACCCCATGGTTCCACTTGTAGGTGATAGGGACACTTTATTTTAATTAAGTTAAAATGAATACAAAAATGACACAAGCATATATCTTTTATAAAAAACAATTATTACATAGGGTTATATATGTTGGATTTTAGATTATAAATATTCATTAGAAAGATAAAACGATTTAATACATAATGATATTTTATTTATAATTTTTAGACATTAAATAATTTATTTTATTTATGACACAATGATGATGCAGTAATTACTAAAATAGTGAACAATTAAATTAATTGATATTATAAATACCCAAATAAATATAATATGAAACTTTTAATGAATTAAAATAATTTTCTAGGATAATATGATATATTAGTATTGATTTAATTTACTTTTTTCGAAGTAATCAATCTGTTATGAGTTCAAAAAAAATAAACTATTGAATAGTTTCAAAATTGACATAAAAGAGTTCTTAGAAAAAATATTATATTATTAATTGATATTAAATTCCTAAAAATCTAAGGTTCGTCCAAGAGACTTATATCATGATAGGATCATCATTAATGGACCACTTGAGGGTCTCTTGGATGTATATAGTAAGTTTATTAACCATATTATATAAAAATACAAAGAGACATTGTAAAAGTGAAACTAATTAACTTAGAGTTAATACTTAAAGATAAGGTTAATATAAGTACCCAAACCTGTCTAAATTCTATTGTTTGAGTGGTTTTAGACCTATCCCCACCTTAACCTTTTCATAATAAACTTTAGATCCATTAGAAACCGAATATGAATTTATTATAAATTAATATTTCTAGCTTTTCCAAAGGTGCCACTCACCCCTCTTATAAAAGGGCACTCCTCCTTCTCATTTCTTCACACCTTCAAAGCCTTTTGGTTCGGCCAAACTCGGCCCAAATACTCTACCAACATCCCTCAATACAACATAGAGGCCTTAGTGTGATCATAAAGCCAACCTAAGGAGCCCTTTTGATCAAATCAAAAGGAAGAACCCGAAGAAGAGGTAATGTTTTCACCACCCCTTTTCAAGTTCCTTTCTTCTTCCACTTCTTCTTTCTTTGTTCCTACCATTATAAAATAATAACTCCAGTATATCACATATACTGTGATGTTATTATAAATATGGTACAACCATATTCAGTATTCTATCCACCCTTTGAATAACATGTCATCATACGTGCGTACGTACGACTTACCGTCCCCACGTCGTGGTGTAATTGTTATTCAATATATTATTATTTGGATGGGTATAATAATGACGTGTAACTCATGTAAATAATAAATATAACATGTTAATGATTCTGTATATATGATATACCATCCATTTATATACTATTTTAATATCAAAAGAATGATATTGTCGCTCGTGCGTACGTACGGACTACCGTCTCCACGAATGCGATGATATTCATTCTCCATCGTATCCATTCAAGTATAATTATCATTTGATGATTTGAAAAATGATGTTTAAGGACTTTATATCATTCTGGATATGAATAATATACAACCTATCCTTTACAAACATGGCTTACATAACAAAACATATAAAAGAAAACAAGTATGTTAACACCCGAAACAATGATAATACTAAGATATTATTATCAAATCAATATTAAAAGATCATATATGATATCATATTAATATATATGATTCTTGAATAATTTAATAACAATTATTTCACCATTATACATGAGGCTAACCTACCCCAACTAAGGAAAAGTACAAGGTAAGGGGTTTTCATCTCACTCCTTATTCCCGTGAGATTCATGCCATATTGCCACCATTACCTTTTGTGTGGTGTATGTACTGCCCATAATTATATTCTTTGTGTAATACACTCTAATTTATGTGTACTTACATATTCATTGTATGATACCTCTTTCATGGGTTGTATGTTTCATAAGTTACCAAATTGGTAAGGGTTATTTCACAATCACTTCATTATCCGAGGTTGTTTATACATAATAATCTACTGGGATATCTATATCATCCACATCCATGTTTCGTAAAAATGTATTTCAAAACATTTTTACTATTTACTAGAATATGGGTTGGAGTCATTTATACCCTTGTTTGACTTTTTATAAGAGGTTTATAAAGGAATCTTTCCGTTGTTTTCCAAACAAGGTGCTTTTTAACATTTTCGACAAAATTAAGCTAAGAATGTTTTTTTAACTTATACGGTGGGTGAGGCTATTTTCCGCCATTATAAAATTGTTGAAGTTTCCCTTACAAGATAAAAAGATTATTTTCAAAAAAAAATATTTATTTCATAAATATAAGACTCTTAAATGATTTCAAAATAGAAAGAGATATTTTTCTAAAATAGTCTTTATTTCATCTATGTCAACATCCTTTGATGGATTTTAAGCTTATTTGAAGTTGATTTATTATGATACAAAACATCCATATTTTATTGAAGGTTTTGTGATATTTTTGACTGTGGATAAGTTATTCTTATGTCACTCATAGTTTTTGTTGAAATTATTGACATTTCATAAGTTATTTGTAATCCGAATGTTTATGTTATATTTCAACCTTTCATTCAGATGAATGTGTTAGACAAGTATGTTCTGGGTTGGGGATCGGTAAAAGTAAGCCCTCCGGTTTGGTCTCCGGTTATTAGAGAAACTCCGGTTTAGTGTCCGGTTGTTAGAGGCACTCCGGGTTGGTGTCCGGTTATTAGAGGCACTCCGGGTTGGTGTCCGGTTATTAGAGGCACTCCGGGTTGGTGTCCGGTTATTAGAGGCACTCCGGGTTGGGTTCCGGTTACAGTTAGCCCCACGGTCTTGGGACGAGGCCTTGACAAAGAAATTAAAGTTCATCATTATGCATTCCAACATTATGAAAGTGGTTATTGATTTTTTCATGTGATTATTCGATCAGTAGAATATCCATGTGAATAAGTAAATGGCATTATTTAATTTTATTTATGCCATACCATGTTGAAAGTTCATGTTTGAAAGGATTTTGTTTTAGTTATACATTGCCTTAAATGTTTATTCTTATTTATTAAAGTTTCTGCAATATTGTTATCCTTACTGGGCATTTGAGCTCACCCCTTTTCAATGTTTTATTTTTCCCAGGAAGTGAAGAAGTAAATTATGAATGACCTGCAGGGATATTATGTGGGGATATGAGTGTGGATTATGGAGACATTATGTTGTTGTAGTAGTTTTTCATTTTATGATGTAATGTAAAACATATGAATATATCTAGTGTTTCCAAGGCAACTAAACCAATCGGTCTTTCGAGATTTGATCTTCCTTGTGATCATGCCAATGTTATGTAATAATGCACCGACTCTGGGTAACTGGGGTCGGGGCGTTACAGGTTTGCAGACCAGTTTCAGTAGGTAATCTATTATGGGCAATGCACCCAATAAAGGTCAGCCTAGAAGGCTTAATCCAGGGTTTGTTAAAATGATTCACCTAAATAAAACATGATTCATTATCAGAGAAATTATGCTTATAAAAGTTTTTGGAATATATAATGCCATTAGTAGAAGGTTCACAAAAAAGGAAGTCACCATCAGAGGAAAAAGGATAATTATTAATAGTTTGAAAAATATTATCAGGGAGATCACATTGATGAGAATGTAAGACCTCCTTTATAGTCTATTTAGTATCTTCAGGAAGATTATTAGAGGGTAACAATGATATTATTGGGTTTCCACACCATTTGTCACACCAAAAATTAATGGATGAATCAGAACTGAAAATCCATCTGAAATTATGCATGATATTTTGGTATGAGTCCCGGATCGAAGGCCGGATGGAAGAGTTAATGAAATTAAAATTCCCTTTTAAAAGCTTAGAGAAGAATCTATTTTTCAGGAAGTCAGATGCTTTAGAAGTGGAGTTAATAATGTGCCAAGTAAGACGAGCCTGAAGAGCATCATTGAAAAGCCTTAAATTTTTAATTCCAATTCCACTATTAGCAATGGGTTTACAAAATGATTTCCAAGTTATAGTAACAATATTCTTATAAAAAATGCTTCCAGATCAAATGAAGTTTTTGATATAATTATTAATTTTCTTGAATATGTCGACATGCCATTTGTAGACCATAAGGGAATAGACCATTTTAGAAACAATGGTCAATTTAACCAATCAAATTCTCCTAGCCATGGAGAGGGATTTCCCTTCCCAGCTGGAGAGTTGATTTTTGATTTGTGAAATGATATTTGAAAAATAGTTAGCTTTGGGACGACCCAAAATATTGGAACACGCAAGTAAGAGAAATGTAAACGACCCTCTTTAATACCTAGATAAGTTATGATACCATATTTCCTTCTTACCGGAAAATTCATACCAAAATAGATATAAGATTTGTTCTAGGAGATAGCTTGTCCAGAGATCTCCTCATAGTGAGATAATGCTTGCTTGAGAGCATGAAGATTTTTATGGTCTCCTTTTATGAATAGAATAATATCATCGGCGTATGAGAGATGGGTGGGGGTATTTAAATTCATGGAAACTTGAATAGGTTTAATCATATTTTTATCAACCAGATCATTAAGGATCCTACTAAAGTAATCCTATGTAATAACAAAGAGGATGGCAGAAAGAGGATCCCCCTGCCTGACTCCTTTAGAGCAATTAAAAAACCTCTAGGGGTACCCTTAATCAGAATAGAGATATTACCCGTGGGAAAAAGAGTCTTAACTCTACCAATGAAGGAATCACAAAAGACAATGTTTTTTAGGACTTTGAAAATTAAATTCCAATCAATGGTGTCAAAAGCCTTTCTGATATCTAGTTTGATAGCCACACAACCCCCTATAGTGTTTTTATTTAAACTATTATCACATTCAGAAGCAAGACAAATACAGTATTAGATAGGCCTTCCTTTAATAAAACCAAATTCATTCTATGATATGATTCTATTGCAGATATGAAAAGTCTGTTAGAAATAATTTTGGTGATGATTTTATAGATGGAGTTAATGAGAGCAGTAGGTCTGAATTGATGGATCTCAGAAGCATTCTAAACCTTAGGTATTAAGGTTAAAAACTGAGAATTTATTCCATGAGGGAGAGATCCATGAGTGAAAAAGATCTTAACAAGGCTACAAACATCATTTTGGATTATATCCAAATGATTTTAGAAAAAACCATTATTGAAACCATCCAGACCCGGAGCACTGTCTGAGTTAAGACCAAAGACAGTGTCTTTAATTTCATGATCAATAGGAGTACCTAAAAGAGACTTATTGTCTCTTTCATCTAACATTAAATAAATAATATTAGGTTTAAGATCAATATTAATATTCAGACTATTAAAAATGTTATAAAAGTACGAGGTAACATGATCCGCAATGGCTTCTTCTGAATCAATGATCAAGTCATTATTAATGAGAAAGGAAAGAGGACGACTGGCCTTTCTAATTCATTGAAGAGAATTATAAAATTTAGTAATGCGATCACCATCAGTAAGCTATTTTTTCCTAAACATTTGTTTATGAATATTGTCTTTAAAATATAGAAAGGAGTTATGTTTAGACGAGATATTAGCTTCCAATTGAGGATCCATATTAAAATTAGAGTTAGTGTTTTATGTTTGGAAGCGACTGAGTTCATATTCAAGATAGGAGATATCCTGGTCTATTTAGGAATTTGTAATTTTGCACCAGCCTTTAAGAGCTTTCTTAAGGACTTTCAATTTGTGTAAACAAGCAAAAGAATATTTATGGTGTTTAATGGAGTTCCAGGAGTTATAAATAAAAGTGACACAATCATGGTTAAAAGGCCAAGCATTATTGAATTTGAAAGGAATGACAGGCTTTCGATCATTCATAAAGATGCCAACAAGGATAGTATGGTGATCAGAGTTGAGTCTAGGAAGATTAACACTAGATATTTTGTCCCAGATGTCAAGAGCCTTCATGTTAATGAAAGCATTGTCATGTTTAATCGCAACGTTTTTATTGTAATGTTTTCTGTACCAGGTGTATTTTTCACCAATAAGAGATATTTCTAAGAGGTTACAATCTCATATAGTTGATTTGAATTCCCTAGAAGATATAGAGAGGTGTGGGGGCCCAATTTTTTCATAAGGTGTAAGAATGGCATTAAAATCTACCAAAACAACCCAGGAATCTTGAATAATTTTAGCCATATCAATAAGTTCAAGTTATAAAGTTCTCCTATCCTGATATTTATTCTTGGCATAAACCGTAGTGCAAAAGATATGTTGTCCATTCAATAAGCAATCACATGTTACTTGCTGATTAGAAGTTCTAAAAATTTTAATATTATTTAATGTATCATGGGAAAAGATCCACGTTGAGTCAACATGAGGACCGTTTTTACAAGAACCTATAAAACTATAATTAAGAGAACCAAATCTCATGAAGTTCATTTTAAAATCGACTTTAGGTTCAGAAATGGAAAATAAAAGAGGTTTGTGAGTGTTTAAAATCCTCCTAAGTGTAGTGGAGGTGTCATTGTTAGCCACACCTTGTCAGTTCCAATAGAGGATATTCATTTTCGATTGTTTTTTGGGTTAGAACACTTATTTTTTTTTGAGTTACCAGAACCCTTCTTCTTTTGGGATCTCGTAACTATTGAAAAAGAATTAGATTTTTGTTCACTCTCATCAGTTTCAGAACTGTGAGAGTTACCATGATCCAAAACTTCATTTAGATTAGAAACAGAAACTGGAGTACTCACTGGTTCAGTACTGTCCAGTGTGTGAAGTTCTTCAGTACCATGAGAAAAGGCTTGATCGAAAGAGAGTTGTTCCAAATCTCTAACTAGAGAATGCATATTTCCTATTGAGGAATGAGGTGGGATATGCAGATCTAAAACAACATCATGGGCATGGGGATTCTTAGGATGAGAATGAGGCTCTGTTAGAGACTAGACAGTTTCAAGTTCTACAGGTTTTGAGATATCAGTTATGGGGTGACAGTTTTTAGAAGGACCTTGTTTATCAGCAGGAGAGATGGGAACTATCCTACTAACCAAGCAGGGAGCAGCTGTTTGAACAGCTTCAGAAAAAGATTCAGAAATATGTAGTGGGGTGTGTGAGATACTGTGTGCCAAATGAATGAAATCAGGATCAGCATTTTCATTATTATCAAGGATCAAACTATTATAAACCTTTTATATAGAAGTGTATATAAAGGAAAAAAATAGATAATTTAAAAGGAGTTATTTATACAAATTCCAATCCAAAATCATAGGAAATGGAATACTGTTTATAAAATTGATATAGTGAAAAGAAAAATTACCAAAAACCAAAGAAGAACTAATACATTAAATATTAAAATAAATGCATATAAAATTAATTATTTAAATTTAATTTCAGATAATTGATTCATGAAAGAACGTGTGTAACAAAAGGTTGCATTGAAAATTCAAAATTATTTAAAATAAAAATAATTGTCAACTTTACTTTAAATGCGTCAAAATCTATAGATAAACAAGATTTCATGAAATAAATTTCAATTTCAAAGTATATATAATAATTATTAAATGATTATTTGTGGATAACATAAAATTTAAATTGAATGATCCAAAATTAATGGAAAAGACTATCAAAGTCCCCAGGAATCATATTTAGACATTTTTTGGATGCTCATATAATATCTTGAATCATAAGATTAAATAATTAATTATATAACATAAACAATTATTTATTTTAGTTAAATTAATCACCATTAATTAATAGTCTATATTTTTTACAGTGGTCATTTTGATTACTCTAAAAATGTTGTTTCCATAGTTTATATGTACAATTAGTATGATAGAAACATCCAATGGTCTTGGTACAATGGTTCCATAATCTCTGGAAGTGTTAATTTATATATATTTTTTCAATTAATTTAGTATAAGTGTTCCATTATTTTGAACATACTCTTAAATGGAACCAGCCAGTGATATATTCCATGGTGAGCTCATTTTATGTGGTTTATAGAACCATGATACTTTATCTTCTATATTATTAAATGATGAATTTTTTTAATCCATAATATTGTAAAATAAATAAATATATTTATAATAGTAAAATTATTACTAATAACATATTTTATTATCATCCATTAATGGGATAAATAAATACAAAACTATTTTAATAATTAAATTATTATATAATTACACTACTAATTTATCTTTATTATTATAATGATAAAATATATTTTATAAGTAATATGATTAGAATGAATATCTAAGGGTTTGTTTAAGGTAATTATTCCTTCTATTTGAGATACATCCATTTTAATTCTTCTTAATTATTAATTTAATAGAAATTAGAATAGATAATGGCTTCAAAAATATTAATAACATATTTTAGAGAGATATATTATTGGTTTTTATAATATGGAAAAACATTTCAATTTTATGCGAAATGTGAGTAAGATGGTTTTATTAAAAGTATAATGGATGAGGTATTTTTGAATTAAATATTAAAAAATGACATTAATGTTTTTCTTATAATACATTCAACTATATTGATTCTTAAGAACAAGTACTGAAAATTATTCATTTTCGGTTGACCAAAAATTCTTTTACACAGTACATAGTGTAATTAATCCTATATTAACATTATTACAAAAAATAGTAAAATTAATCGTATTTCACAATTGAACTTCGTATTTCAGTATTTATAAAAATCATAATAACATCATCCTTGATTTATATAAACATGATACAGAAAAAAAATTTACTTTACTTAAATAAATTTTAATATTATTTAATTCCTATATTTCAAATCAAATAAAATTTAGTGCTTTTTATAAATAAATAAAAAATATTATCCATAAAATATTTACATTTTATTATATAATTTTTCATGATATGAGTAATTATTTTATAGTATTTTTGTACTAACTTTTACTTATTTCATTCAAGAAAGGCATTAATTCTATTGATACTATGTTAATTATTTTAACAACCAATTTAATATTATAATTTTCATGTTGTATTGATTATGTTAAAATTTTAATGGTCATTTGTCCATCCTCTACTTATCCCATTAAAAATGGACATGTTGAATTTATTACATCTTATATATACGCCCAATTTAAATCATTATTACTTAAGTATATTTTATTTCAATGTTCTCAAAAATACCTAGCTTATTTATAATAGTTTTTTAGTACAACAATGTCCATGACTATGGTATTTCTTAATGACCAAAACATATCAAATTATAAAGGTATAGTTATATTATTTACATGTTATTATATTATCAACTATACTCATATACATTATATAGAATTTATTCATCATTGTTTTATAATGTTGTATTGTTAATTAAAAATATATTTACATATTTATATTGTTTACATGATTTATATTATATTGTCTAACTTTAGTTTACTAATAAAATATTATATTTTAAGGAAATATTTTTTATATAAAAACATATATTATTGCATACTTCCCCATTCAAAATTTTATTCATAGAATTTTATTTCATCCTTTTAATTGAAAATTAACTAATGCATTTTTTCTTATTACATCCCCTTGTAATATTTCTTCTTCCTAAAAAAATTAATTTCCCTAAAAAATTTTGACATGGTGAATTATATTTTTTCATATATTTTTATATCTAAAAATTTATATTTTCACTAGTTTATTTACAAGTTTCTTTAACAACTTTTATCGATATTGTTCAATGAAAGAGTGTTAGGAACCTAATGCTAACCCACATAGAATTTAGTGAGTCACAATATTTTTCCACTATGATTAAATTTTCTTATTGGGACATTTTCATGGAAGAATTAAATAATACAAGTTTTTTGTAAATTTTTTAAAAAATATTTACATACCTTTTACATAATATATTTCACAAAACCATTCCCCAATATCCTCAATTATCTCCATTTCCCAATACCTTATCTTATCATCTAAAACATTATATTTTTATCATTCATCAAGATATCTATAGATGAATATATATATATATATAGTAATATTTATTGTAATACCCTAGTTTTAATCCTTTTTATCTGTCATGTCACCACTATTCTAATATAAACCCCCATTTAGGGAATACTTTTTAATTGCACAATTTTAGGAGATCATGGGAGAATCAGGCTATGATATTGGATAGCATTTCATGAATAAGAAGTGGGTTGGGGGTCCCTTTAATATTAAGAAGTAATCTTCATTTATGTATGTGTGTCAATGAAAATTCATGTTATGGTTTCCTACCTTGGGAACAAAGGTGTAAGAGAATTCAAGATAGGTGAGGTCGTGTCTTATTATGTTCAAATATATGTTCCAAAATTAATTTTACTCAATTAGGATCATCATTGACTATGTTAGTAAGGAAAAATTTCTTTTATTATCTATGATATACTATTAATTGGTAATGGGATAAGGTAATATGTTCTAAACACTATATTTGCTATTTTTGGGTTGTTAGTGCAATCTTGAGTTTGAATATTCCATTATTTTTAGGATACTATGTCATTATATTGTTCAATAATATAGTAAATAGAAAAATTATATCCTATTAAACAGTAATATATCCAAAAATGGGTTGATTGATGGTAAAATTGGTAATAATGCATGGTTATCCTTTTAGGCATAACAATTATTTTAGTAATTGTGGTAAATATTAGTTCAAGGGTGTAATCACTCTTGGTGGTTACCCCAATTCAACATAATGATGTGAAATTTGTAAAATGATTATCTTAGGATGGTATCCCTATTATTTTTTTTCGAATTGTTGGAATATAATCCATGATCCATAGAATAACGACTTAGATGGATTTTCCAGTATCCATAAATGTATTATGGGTTGAATAATTCAATAATTAGAAAATATATTCTTCATTAATATTAAACCAAAAGTTATATTGTGATAAATATTTTTGGCACTCCAATCACCATGATTCTATTGGTTTGAGAGGCACATCATAAGAAGAAAATAATTTGGCCCCTTAAGGGTTATGGGGGAGTATTCTATTTCATTTTGTTAAATATAATTTCTTAGTTATGTAGGCTCGTGATTCTAGGTTTTTATATTTATCATTGACTATGGGATTTAGAGTTGTTATATAATTATAGATATTTAAATTTTTTATGATTTGGATCACAGAGTGTAGTGAGGTATGTAATGATTTTAGGTCATATTTCTTCAAATAGATGGATAACTATTGGTTATCCCTATATGAGATTTACATCTGGGATATATTTTTAATGCATTATCTGATGGAATCATAGAAATTTTTTATTTAGTTTTCCTAAAATGTGATGCATCATTATATATATTTTTTTAATATATATGAGGATTTTTATTTAGCCATGGTAACTCCATTTTATTCATTACTGAAATTTGAATGATTCTATGTCGCCAAAAATGATTCATGGTACTTATATCAGGTTCTATCATAAGTTTGTATGAATAAAATAGAACTAGTTGTTAGTTTTATAACCTAAATTATGTTATTTTATGATTTCATTTTTATGTACAGATGTAGATGGAATTTTTTTACTTTGGTTTATATTTCATCTTTAGAGGTTGGATGGATTCAGGCCTACCACATTTTTCAAATTCAATTCCCATTATGAAACATATAGCGAAATATGAATGTGACATATTTATTTTTTTATAACTAAAGGTGATATTATATAGAGACAACACACATTAGAGGTAATAAGTAAAATTCTTATGGTATGATAAGTATTATTGATAGGGAATGATATATGATATCCTTCATTTTTTCTATGTATGGATTATCAAATAGCTGTATAAATTGTATTTCAATGATTTGTTTTATATGATTCAATTTGTTGTTTTTTGGTGAATTATTGTAGTTTATTATTAAACTTTCTTATTCAATTAATTGTTTGAAAAAAATATATTGTTAAATAATACATATTCAAATGATTAAATGATCAATAGGATAAAAAATGTTTAGGGGTACCACATATTGTAACTAAATTACATAAACACGTATGATATGAAAATATGAATTAATATATGGAAGGCCAAAATTGATATATATATATATATATATAATTATTTAATTATTTATAAGGGACCACAATAATGAGTTGTTTTCTATTAACCTTATAAACTAATCTAGCTGAATATCTTCTTTCATTAATGTTATCTCTCCATCTCCATTTCTATAGTGAGGAACAAAAATTACATTATATTTTGAAAAGAATCCACCCAAACACAATGGTAAATTCACATATTCATATATATAAACAATGTACGAGGGATTATAATGGATAAAGCATAATTTTCTTTATCAATCATAGTGTATGAATTCAAAGAAACAATATATTTATTTTTAAGGTACATTCTAGTTTCATTCTTTTATGTTCAAAAATTGATTTGGGATTCAATGTAGAGTGTTCCTCATAATTTATATTTTTATTTTCTTCCACTATATTAAACCAGTGTTGTTTAGTCTTATGAAACCTTTTAGTTTTGTCAGAGAAAATTATAAATGTTTGACTAATTCCTAGTATCACTCATACATAAATGATGATGAAGCATGCATATATTCTCAAGAGGTCTATTTTGAATGAAAATAGTTTCATACCCCAGAAGTTATGATAAATTATATCTTTTATAGTTTCTTATGTATGGAATATTGGACGTGGTATTTTAAGGGAAGGGGTTCATTATATTTAGTGGAATTATATATTTACTATGTTTTTTTATTCTTGATATCATGTTAAAAATACAAAAAATAGTTAATATTTTTTCATATGGGAAATTATAAAAATTATTTGGATTATATGTTATTACATAATTTATAATATGCTATATCATAATACATGAAGTTATTTTTTTATGAAATCTGTGATTTCATTAAAAGGAATAAATGGAATTATTATTTTTATGTATATTATACTATAAAATATAGTAATATAAATTAAACAACTATAATAATATGATTTATGAAAAATAGGGCTTTAGACTATCAAGGTGATATCAACATGTATCATGGAATACATATTACCAGCTAAAGGAAATACCATGTCATCAATTTTTTATGATATGTAAGGCCTGTAAGATAGCATTAATATTATATATGGTGGATTTCATTAGTAAGGTATAATAGGGATCATAATTAATCTAACATAAAAGGTTGTGAACTAATAAAATATTACATGTGTCACTGTGTGAAGTGTCACATAAATGTGAGGCCCTTCATAGGCAATAACCACCACTACTCTGTGAGTTTAATATTACACCATCCTCAATATATTGAGTAAATTATCTGTGACCCTCATTGTACTCATTTATCTAAATTAGGATAGATTATTATTATTAGAAGAAAACTTGTTGAATTGGATAGTTGATAACTTTTCATACCTCATTGGTCATCAATTAGGATATTGGAATGACATTAAATATGTCATATAAGAATAAATTTTTTAATTTTTTGAATTTCAGCAATAAATTGAATTATATGGTTTATAATTTGTTTATAAAATATGGAAATAGGTATTTTCAAATATCCATTTATTTACAGAAGTGTTTATAAAGAAATAATTTTTTAAATATTAATAATTCATTGAATAATTATCAATAAAAATATTATTAGTTAAATATTAATTAATATTACCTTTTAATGTAAATTACAACTTTAAAATATTATGGAATGAATTATAATTTTTATAGAAAGTAATTATATATTAATTACATGTAGTATTTATAAAAAAATAATTTTAATAATAAATCAATGATATAAATTGTTTTTTATTTTAAAATATAAATTTCACATAGTTAATAATTCTAATTTTTGAAAATTAGAGGCAATATTTTATTAATTTATTAACCATTTAAAAATTTGTTCTAACATTTTATAAGAGCATGGTTAGAATAATAATAACAATTTTATAATTAAATTACGTAAATTATAAAAAAAATTGAACAAGAATATATAATATTTACAACTCAAATTATAGAATCTATTTAATGTAAATATGGTATAAATTAAGAATATGGAATATATCCTGTAGTAAAAATAAATATAAAATATATAGATTGATTTAATTATTTAATATCCTTTTTTCATGAATAATTTTTAATGAATTTATGATTGATTAATTGTAATTTTTTTTAAAAAATATATCATATTTAAATTAATGGATTATTATTTATTTAAGTTATTATATGATTTATTCATAAATAAATTTTATATATAATGAATTTTGATTCAATATTTATTTTAATAATTTATAATGATGTAGGATCCCTAATTTCATATGTGGTTCAAAAACATTTATTTTCAGTTTAATTATATAGTTTTATTTTTATTGTATTTCCTAATGGGGTCATTGGGGTTATAAGGTTGTTTAAGGCTTGTTTGGAGATCAGAACCCTATGTTTTGGAGGAATGGTGTAGGCCCAAAATATAGTATAAACCTTTTCGTTTTGTTCGTACTATTTTTTAAAACCATATAGGGTGACCTAGTGCAATAAAAATCGGTTTCATGGTTTTACATAACTCTGCCACCCAGACCAGATGCCCGTGTGAGTGTTGTTGGTGTCGTTGCAGAAAAGTATCACATGGGTTTGACATGGTTAGTTTATCCTTGAGACTATAAAATACATGGGATGTATCCTGGGCGTGATTATCACATAGTTTCTCTAGTGATGCGAACAAACCATGAAACCCTTTTTAACGGGTCAATTTAATGTTTTTTAATTTGATGATTATAATAATGAAAACCCTTTTTATTTATTTTTTTCCTCTAGTAGATATTCATGTTGGGAGATCCCCCTTATTCATCTATATCCATTTTTCTCTATTCCATATTTAACCTCAAAATCAAACATCCTTCATCACATTGGGTGAACATTTGTAAGATCTTTAATCCACTTCCTTCTTTTCTTTGATTAGCATTATATCATATTAATTAAAATACTGTGAAAACATATGCCCTATTTTTAATGTGTTTTTATATTTATCCATTTTCACTAACTCTAAGTCAAAGAAAGTGCGTATACTAGATGACACATCTACTATTGTAATAAGGTACTATAACGACCCACACTTTACATACATTGTTAATACTTCAAAATTGAAGCACACTTATTACAACATATGACAAAACCACAAAGGACCGTAAAGGTATAGTGTCTTTAGAAACTGGGAAACATAAACAACTGGTTCATAAATCTTCTACAGTGTCTCCCATTTATTACATCATATCTAGGGTCCCTTTTAGCATATTCTACTTAATATCCATCTTCCTGACCTGGGGAAATGAAAACATAAAAGGGTGAGCTCAAATGCTCAGCAAGGGCAAATAAAGGAAATAAAAATCATATCATATCTTTATCAAAACCTGCAAAAGAGATCATAATATCTTAACATGGAATAAATCATAGAAGTGAAAATGAGATCCCCATAATCATAACATAAAACTTGAAACTTTGTGGCATGCACACATAATCATGGAAAATCATTTCTTGTTAGTCATGACTCATTGCCAAGACTATCTTAGTGGACAAAGTCCCTTTCTGAACCGAGTTCACTCCTCGTTTCAGTCCTGTATCACTGAACCGAAATAACCTTCCGTTCCAGCCATGTCTATCTCATGAGATATAAAATCATTACCCAATGCATTGGAGGGAGATATAGGTCCCACCCATCTTATAATGAATCCTTTCTTATGTGTGCCACATAATCATAAAACATACATCATCGCATAACACATGTAACAAAAATGGGATTCTTGAAACATCATGACATCATAAATCAATTCATATAAGCTAAAGGAATTCATAAACATAATTCCATCACAACATAGTCAAATCAATGTAAAAATATTGATAGAAACAGAACTCTTTATTATCTTAGATGGAAAATAATTTTGATAAAACACTTGAATTGAATTCTTGAGGAAAATATCCTTTCTTCTTAAAAATCAATTTCTTTTCACAAAACATCATGCAATTTTAAAAGAAAGAGATTTTATTGAAAATAGTCATGAAATCTTTTAGAGGAAGCTTCATGAAAATAAGGCTTTATAAAACAGTAGAAATCCATTCGTGCCGTATAAGTTAAAAAAAACATTCTTCGTACTTTTGTCGGAAAAGTCAAAAAGTACCTCGTACGAAAAACGACAAAAGATTCCTTTCATACGTATTACTAAAAACTCACCGAAGGGTAAAAATGGATTTAAACAATTTTAGGTGGATGGAAATAATATTACATATTGATAAAACATGGATGTGGATGATAAAATACACCCCAGTAAATACTTACGAATAAACAATCTCGGATAAAAATGAGATTGTGATATTTCCCTTACCTTAGGTCCGATTTGCTTTGTTCGTGTCCGAAGCTCCTGTATAATGGTTTAAATAATGTTATTGACTTATTCCAGAATCATACATATTGATATGAGATCATATATGGTCATATTATTAGCTTCTTGTTAGTAATATTTCATTGTTACTTGTTACTCGGGTCTTTATAACTTTTTGTTCTTATGCGTGTTTTGTCGAATAAATTATTATTCTTATCTTTAGGTTATAGAGAATTAATTTCCAGAATGGTATTAGTGTAGTATATACCATATTCATTCATTTAATTCATTTATATAATCATTATGAAATGAAGATCATGTAGAACGAGTCGCATCACATCGTGGAGACGGTATTCCGTACGTACGCACGAGTGATGATATCGTTCCTATGATCGTGGAATTGTATTGGAGTATATATATATATATTATTTCAGTATCAATATTACTTAATAATAATCATATATAGTTACTCATTACACCATTATACCCATCCTTGTAAGGTGATGGTGGAAAATAGATTACACCACGGCGTGGAGACGGTATTCCGTACGTACGCACGCGCGGTGATTTCATTTTTCCGTAGGATGGATAGAAGGTGAATTAGGGTTGTTTCATATTTATAATAACATATCAGTATGTAAGTAATACTGATGTTATTACTTTATCATGAAACAACTAAAGAAGAAGAAGTTGAAGAAGAAAGAAATTGAAAAGATCGGTAATGGATATTACCTCTTCTTTGGAACGCCTCTTTGAATCCTCCACTTAAGGAACTAAGATTGGTCTTTGGAGAAGACCAGGACCTCTAGGATTATTCTAGGGAAGTGGAGAGGAGAAAATGGCAGGGGTTGGCCGAGCTTGAGTGCTCAAATTGGTGTGAGGAGGAGGGGGAGGATGTGCCCTTTTATAAGGGAGGAGAGGGGCACCTTAGGAATATCTCAAAATATTATTTTATATTAAAGTCAAAATCGGTTTATAATGGTTCCAAAGGGTCTTATTTCGAAGCTAAAGTGGGGATGGGTCGAAATCCTATCAACCAATAGGATTTAGACAAGTTTAGGGTATTATTTTAACCTTATCAATTAGATTTAACTCTAAGTTAATTAATTTAACTTTTACCGTGTCTTTTTGTTTTCTTTCACTATATGGTTAATACACTTACTATAACATGCCAAACGAACCCCAAATTGTTTATTATTAATATATATATCCTTATCTATGTCATTTGGCCGAACCTTAGATTTTTAGGAATAAAATAACAATTAATAATATAATATTTGATTTAAAAACTATTTTGTGTCAATTTTGACACTATTTGATATATGATTTTTGTGAAAGTCATAACAGAATTATATGTTCGAACCAAGTTGATTAAATCAACAATAATATATCATAGTAACCTAGAAAATTAGTGTAATTCATAAAAAGTCTCAAATTACATTTATTTTGGTATTTATATTATCAATTTTGTCAATATTTCATTAATAAGATAATTACTGCATCATCTTTGTGTCATAAATAAATTAAATTATTTGATGTCTAAAAATTACAAATAAAATACCATCATGTAGGAAATCTTCTGAGCTTTCTAATGAATATTTACAATCGAATTTATCTTATGTATAACCCCATATTAAAAATGATTTACTTATTAAACTTTGATTTTAACTATTTTATCCCTTCTTTAAATAAATTAATAATAAATGTCCTATTCTAATCCAAGTGGGCCTAAATGGTCATATTTTATTCCTAAGTTTGTTTTTGGTCGAATTACACTTGTCCAATAGAATTAGGACATGTGTTAGGGTAATATTGATATCATATTTACCCTTAGTTACCCTATTTACTATTAACCGCGGTAAAAATAGTAAAAAGTTACTATTCACCAAAAAATTATTTTCATCTCATTGAACCACATTTTAGTCCTTGATATTAACCGTGTCTCTCGGATTTTTGAAATTCCATTCACAGAAGCGGTAAAATTAAGTTTTATGCAAAATTCAATTTTTAACCTACCACTTAGTGGTTTCACTATTCATCAAAAATTGAAAGTTTTCAGAAAAATACCAAAATTTCACCCTAGGCTAATTTCGATATTCTGAGTCCAAAAATGAAGTCCATTTTGAAAAATAAAATTTATAAAATTTCAAAAAGTGGTTATTACTATTCATAACGGCTAGTTTTAATAGCATATTGTTGTTTAGTGAAACTCGGTATTGCGTACGACGCAAGCTATCGAGGAAGGTCGCGATTGCGTGTAAAGCAAGCCAAGAAAGTGTTGTGTAGAAAAAGATTCCTTTGATGATTTATATAACATAAAAGTCTCGGGTGTTACATTCTACCCCCCTTAAAAAGAATTTCGCCCTCGAAATTCGTCACTTTGTAACAAACAAATGAGGATACTTCTCCCTCATCATATCCTCAAGCTCCCATGTAGCTTCTTCAAGTTGGTGGTTCCTCCATAAAACTTTCACCAAGCGAGCGGTCTTGTTTCGTAGGACTTTTTCGCTACGATCCAGAATCTCTATCGGCTGTTCTTCATAAGAAAGATCTTGCTCCAGCGGTACAACTTCTGAGCTGAGTACATGTGAAGGATCTGGTTTGTACTTTCTCAGGAGAGATACGTGGAACACATCGTGAACTTGAGAGAGATTCGGTGGAAGCGCCAATCGGTAAGCTACCTTCCCAACACGATCCAGTATTTCAAAAGGACCGATATATCTAGGGCTCAACTTCCCCTTCTTTCCAAATATAATAACCCTCTTCCAGGGAGATATTCGTAAGAATACTTTGTCACCTACTTCAAACTCTAGGTCTTTTCTTCGATTGTCGGCATAACTTTTCTGTCGACTCTGAGCTGCTCTTATGTGTTGTTGAATAGATCTAACCTTTTCTACCATTTCATCAACGAGGTCAGGTCCTAATAGCTTTCTTTCCCCAACTTCATCCCAGCAAGTTGGAGTCCTGCATTTCTTTCCATAGAGAGCTTCATAAGGAGCCATCTGAATACTGGAGTGAAAGCTATTATTATAAGAAAATTCCACCAAAGGTAGGTGTTGATCCCAACCTCCTTTGAAATCCATAGAGCAAGCTCTCAACATATCTTCTAGGGTTTGAATTGATCTCTCAGACTGACCGTCTGTCTGGGGATGATAAGCAGTGTTGAAACTCAACTCTGTATCCAGAGTATGCTGAAGACTTCGCCAGAACTTCGAGGTAAATCTCGGATCTCGATCAGATATAATAGAAAGTGGTACTCCATGCAATCTTACCACTTCCTTTACATATATCCTGGCAAGCTGATCTAGAGAGAAATCCTCTCTAATAGGAATGAAGTGTGCAGACTTTGTAAGACGATCAACTATGACCCAGATAGCATTATTGCCTTTGGATGTTTTAGGAAGTCCTGTGACAAAGTCCATAGTGATGTTTTCCCATTTCCATTCGGGTATGGGTAATGGTTGTAACATCCCCTTAGACTTCTGTCTCTCAGCTTTAACTTGTTGACAAACCAAGCATCGAGAGACATATTCAGCAACATCTCTTTTCATGCCATCCCACCAGAAGTACTCTTTCAGGTCCCTATACATCTTCGTGCTTCCAGGATGAATAGAGAATGAAGAACTATGAGCCTCATCCAGCAGCTCTTTCTTTAATTCGGGGATGGGAGGAACGCAAACCCGATTCCTGAACTTTATTATCCCATCACAATCAAGGTTGAATTCAGGAACATTTCTCACCTTCTTTTGTAACTCGACATCTTCTTTCTGTTCCTCTTTAATCTTCACATGTATAGATGGTTGAACATTCATTTGAGAAAGATAAGATTTTTCCCCTTCCATTATAATTCCAAGATCCATCCTTTGTAAATCCATAAATATTGGATCTTTTGTGATCCTCATCATGGATAAACTAGCATGGTCTTGTCGACTTAATGCATATGCCACCTTGTTTGCTTTCCCAGGGTGGTAATGGATTGAGCAGTCATAATCCTTAATCAGCTCCAACCATCTTCTTTGACGCATATTCAACTCCTTTTGTGTGAAAATATACTTTAAACTTTTATGATCAGTATAAATATCACACCTTTCACCATAAAGGTAATGCCTCCAAATCTTTAATGCAAAGATTACCGCAGCCAACTCCAAATCATGTGTTGGGTAATTTTGTTCATGGATTTTCAACTGTCGTGAGGCATAAGCTATCACCATATCATTTTGCATAAGAACACACCCCAATCCCTTCTTGGATGCATCACTGTAGATCACAAACCTTTCTCCACTACAAGGCAGTGTGAGCACAGGTGCACTGGATAACCTTATTTTCAACTCCTTGAAATTCTCTTCACATTTCTCTGTCCAGACAAACTTAACTCCTTTCCGAGTCAACTTGGTGAGTGGATTAGATAATCGTGAAAAATCTTTTACAAAACGTCGATAATAACCAGCCAAACCAAGAAAACTTCGGATCTCAGTTACTGTTGTTGGTCTTGACCATCTTTCGATAACCTCTGTTTTTGCTGGATCCACAGATATCCCCTCTTTTGAGATTATATGACCCAAAAATGCAACTTTTTGAAGCCAAAATTCACACTTGGTAAATTTGGCATAAAGCTTCTCCTTTCTCAGGGTCTTCAATATAATTCTCAAGTGATCTTCATGCTCTTCCTTGCTCTTTGAATAGACAAGAATATCGTCTATAAAGACTACCACAAATTGATCAAGATAGTCTCTAAAGACTCTATTCATTAGATCCATGAAGATAGCAGGGCATTAGTAAGACCAAATGGCATCACTATAAATTCATAGTGTCTATACCTTGTACGGAAAGCCGTCTTTGGTATATCCTCCCTTTTGACCCTTAATTGATGATACCCTGAACGAAGATCAATCTTGGAAAAGTATTGAGCTCCGCGTAGTTGGTCAAATAAGTCATCAATGCGTGGGAGAGGATATTTGTTCTTGATAGTGATCTTGTTAAGTTCTCGATAATCAATGCAGAGTCTCATTGATCCATCTTTCTTCTTAACAAATAGAACAGGTGCTCCCCAAGGTGACGCACTAGGGCGTATGAATCCCTTATCAAGATTCTCTTGGAGTTGCTTCTTCAATTCCTGCAACTCAATTGGGGCCATTCTATAAGGTGTCTTTGAAATAGGCAAAGCACCCGGTACGAGTTCTATTGAAAACTCAACTTCACGATTTGGTGGAAGACCCGGCAATTCCTCTGGAAAGACATCATCAAACTCCCGTACAATGGGCATATTCTTAATCGTGAGTTTCTCACCAACCATTTGAGATAAATAACCTTCATTTAGTGGAATCAATACCCATAAGATGGAAGAAATTTCCACTGGAAGGTTATGTTCATCCTTGCATTGGTATACGATCGTAGATTGATCTGGAGTATGAAATGTGACTTCCCTTCTTTGGCAATTGATATGAGCTCCATGTAGAGAAAGCCAATCCATGCCAAGAATCACATCAAATTCCACTAAAGGAAGGATCACAAGATTTGCAGGAAGCACTTTCCCACAAACTTCGATCGGAGAAGAATTATAAACTTTTGATGCGATTGATGTGCCATTAGGTGTTGTCACAGCTAACTCAACATCTAATTGTTGAGGTAGTACGGTGATACCCTTAGAAAAGTCTTCATAAATAAAAGAGTGGGTGGATCCAGAATCAAATAAAACATTTGCTACTTTAGAGTGGATGGTAAGTGTACCTTTCACCACATCGTTATCGTACTCCACATCGCTGATAGAAATTGCATGTGACTTTCCTTTGTCTTTAGCTTTAAGAGTTTGTTGACGTCGACCATCATCATCAACCCTTGGATTTGGGCATTGATTGGCATAATGCCCCATCTCCTTGCACTTGAAACATTGAAGTGTAGCAGGTTCATTCTGTGTATCCCTTCCTTTGTTTGCATCATTAGACATCTTCTTCCCATTATCACGGCATTCAAATGCCCGATGACCTTCCTTTCCACATTTAAAACATTTACTTGTCCCTTTAAGACAACTCCCTCCAGGTTTCTTTCCACACTTTGAGCATAAGGGGAAGTTCATCTTCTTTTCCGTGTGCTCTTTAGATTTTTCTTTGAATTCCATCTTCCTCTTCTTATCAAACCCATGTGACTGATGGGTTACTCCAATCTCCATCTCGACTTTGAGAGCACATCGAACGATTTCTTCGTAGCTATTGAAGTCCCTTATGGCTAACGCCCTTCGAAGACTTGGTTTTAAGCCACTAAAGAATCGATCGATCTTACTCTCAGGTTGGATAATAATACCAGAAGCGTACCTTGAAAGTCTTGTAAAATTTGCTTCATAGGTACTAACAGATTCATCATCCCTTTGCTTCAGTTCAAGGAACTCTTTCTCCATCTTTGTTCGGATAATACGAGGGAAGTACTTATTGAAAAATAAGTTCTTGAACTCGTCCCATTCCATAGACTCAATTTCATCCCTTTGCCTCGTATTCTTAACAAGATTCCACCATTGATCCGCATCTCCTTCCAAACGATACACTGCTAGGATGACTTTATCATGCTCAGAACATTGAAGAACTGAAAATATCTTTTCAGTAGTACTAATCCATTGTTCAGCAACTAATGGATCAGTAGACCCGCTGAAAGATGGTGGACGCTGCCTCATGAAGGATTCAACAGAATGTTGCTCCCTCCTTTGTTCGTTTGGAAATCCTGCATGATTCATAGCTTGAGAAAGTTGTGTGAGCATGGCTACAAGATTTTGCGTTCCAGCTCCCATATCGTTTGGTTGCTCAGGGGGACAATCATTGCATTTCCCATTGCATTCCGCATTAACACGGTTCCTTCGGGTTCCAGTCATTGACTAAAACCAACAAGAATAGTGTGAGCAACACTAATTATAATAGGAAACCACATAATTCAGGAATAAAATTTTCATGCTTAAGGTCTTATCCTAGGTTATTCAAGGCCATTTCTAAAACACTAAGATTGTGTTCTATGCTTAGACTTATCCTTAGGGTTCTTACTAAGGCTTTCACATCCTAGTTTCCAAAGGTTGACTATACCTTTCCTCTGATACCAACTATAACGACCCACACTTTACATACATTGTTAATACTTCAAAATTGAAGCACACTTATTACAACATATGACAAAACCACAAAGGACCGTATAGGTATAGTGTCTTTAGAAACTGGGAAACATAAACAACTGGTTCATAAATCTTCTACAGTGTCTCCCATTTATTACATCATATCTAGGGTCCCTTTTAGCATATTCTACTTAATATCCATCTTCCTGACCTGGGGAAAAGAAAACATAAAAGGGTGAGCTCAAATGCTCAGCAAGGGCAAATAAAGGAAATAAAAATCATATCATATCTTTATAAAAACCTGCAAAAGAGATCATAATATCTTAACATGGAATAAATCATAGAATTGAAAATGAGATCCCCATAATCATAACATAAA
Source organism: Viscum album (assembly GCA_963277665.1). Classification (NCBI taxonomy): domain Eukaryota; kingdom Viridiplantae; phylum Streptophyta; class Magnoliopsida; order Santalales; family Viscaceae; genus Viscum; species Viscum album. Next base: position 443,325,043 of record OY728158.1, read on the forward strand.
ACTTGAAACTTTGTGGCATGCACACATAATCATGGAAAATCATTTCTTGTTAGTCATGACTCATTGCCAAGACTATCTTAGTGGACAAAGTCCCTTTCTGAACCGAGTTCACTCCTCGTTTCAGTCCTGTATCACTGAACCGAAATAACCTTCCGTTCCAGCCATGTCTATCTCATGAGATATAAAATCATTACCTAATGCATTGGAGGGAGATATAGGTCCCACCCATCTTATAATGAATCCTTTCTTATGTGTGTCACATAATCATAAAACATACATCATCGCATAACACATGTAACAAAAATGGGATTCTTGAAACATCATGACATCATAAATCAATTCATATAAGCTAAAGGAATTCATAAACATAATTCCATCACAACATAGTCAAATCAATGTAAAAATATGGATATAAACAGAACTCTTTATTATCTTATATGGAAAATAATTTTGATAAAACACTTGAATTGAATTCTTGAAGAAAATATCCTTTCTTCTTAAAAATCAATTTCTTTTCACAAAACATCATGCAATTTTAAAAGAAAGAGATTTTATTGAAAATAGTCATGAAATCTTTTAGAGGAATCTTCATGAAAATAAGGCTTTATAAAACAGTAGAAATCCATTCGTGCCGTATAAGTTAAAAAAAACATTCTTCGTACTTTTGTCGGAAAAGTCAAAAAGTACCTCGTACGAAAAACGACAAAAGATTCCTTTCATACGTATTACTAAAAACTCACCGAAGGGTAAAAATGGATTTAAAAAATTTTAGGTGGATGGAAATAATATTACATATTGATAAAACATGGATGTGGATGATAAAATACACCCCAGTAAATACTTACGAATAAACAATCTCGGATAAAAATGAGATTGTGATATTTCCCTTACCTTAGGTCCGATTTGCTTTGTTCGTGTCTGAAGCTCCTGTGTAATGGTTTAAATAATGTTATTGACTTATTCCAGAATCATACATATTGATATTAGATCATATATGGTCATATTATTAGCTTCTTGTTAGTAATATTTCATTGTTACTTGTTACTCGGGTCTTTATAACTTTTTGTTCTTATGCGTGTTTTGTCGAATAAATTCTTATTCTTATCTTTAGGTTATAGAGAATTAATTTCTAGAATGGTATTAGTGTAGTATATACCATATTCATTCATTCAATTCATTTATATAATCATTATGAAATGAAGATCATGTAGAACGAGTCGCATCACATCGTGGAGACGGTATTCCGTACGTACGCACGAGTGATGATATCATTCCTATGATCGTGGAATTGTATTGGAGTATATATATATATATATTATTTCAGTATCAATATTACTTAATAATAATCATATATAGTTACTCATTACACCATTATACTCATCCTTGTAAGGTGATGGTGGAAAATAGATTACACCACGGCGTGGAGACGGTATTACGTACGTACGCACGCGCGGTGATTTCATTTTTCCGTAGGATGGATAGAAGGTGAATTAGGGTTGTTTCATATTTATAATAACATATCAGTATGTAAGTAATACTGATGTTATTACTTTATCATGAAACAACTAAAGAAGAAGAAGTTGAAGAAGAAAGAAATTGAAAAGATCGGTAATGGATATTACCTCTTCTTTGGAACGCCTCTTTGAATCCTCCACTTAAGGAACTAAGATTGGTCTTTGGAGAAGACCAGGACCTCTAGGATTATTCTAGGGAAGTGGAGGGGAGAAAATGGCAGGGTTTGGCCGAGCTTGAGTGCTCAAATTGGTGTGAGGAGGAGGGGGAGGAGGTGCCCTTTTATAAGGGAGGAGAGGGGCACCTTAGGAATATCTCAAAATATTATTTTATATTAAAGTCAAAATCGGTTTATAATGGTTCCAAAGGCTATTATTTCGAAGCTAAAGTGGGGATGGGTCGAAATCCTATCAACCAATAGGATTTAGACAAGTTTAGGGTATTATTTTAACCTTATCAATTAGATTTAACTCTAAGTTAATTAATTTAACTTTTACCGTGTCTTTTTGTTTTCTTTCACTATATGGTTAATACACTTACTATAACATGCCAAACGAACCCCAAATTGTTTATTATTAATATATATATCCTTATCTAAGTCATTTGGCCGAACCTTAGATTTTTAGGAATAAAATAACAATTAATAATATAATATTTGATTTAAAAACTATTTTGTGTCAATTTTGACACTATTTGATATATGATTTTTGTGAAAGTCATAACAGAATTATATGTTCGAACCAAGTTGATTAAATCAACAATAATATATCATAGTAACCTAGAAAATTAGTGTAATTCATAAAAAGTCTCAAATTACATTTATTTTGGTATTTATATTATCAATTTTGTCAATATTTCATTAATAAGATAATTACTGCATCATCTTTGTGTCATAAATAAATTAAATTATTTGATGTCTAAAAATTACAAATAAAATACCATCATGTAGTAAATCGTCTTAGCTTTCTAATGAATATTTACAATCGAATTTATCTTATGTATAACCCCATATTAAAAATGATTTACTTATTAAACTTTGATTTTAACTATTTTAACCCTTCTTTAAATAAATTAATAATAAATGTCCTATTCTAATCCAAGTGGGCCTAAATGGTCATATTTTATTCCTAAGTTTGTTTTTGGTCGAATTACACTTGTCCAATAGAATTAGGACATGCGTTAGGGTAATATTGATATCATATTTACCCTTAGTTACCCTATTTACTATTAACCGCGGTAAAAATAGTAAAAAGTTACTATTCACCAAAAAATAATTTTCATCTCATTGAACCACATTTTAGTCCTTGATATTAACCGTGTCTCTCGGATTTTTGAAATTCCATTCACAGAAGCGGTAAAATTAAGTTTTATGCAAAATTCAGTTTTTAACCTACCACTTAGTGGTTTCACTATTCATCAAAAATTGAAAGTTTTCAGAAAAATACCAAAATTTCACCCTAGGCTAATTTCGATATTCTGAGTCCAAAAATGAAGTCCATTTTGAAAAATAAAATTTATAAAATTTCAAAAAGTGGTTATTACTATTCATAACGGCTAGTTTTAATAGCATATTGTTGTTTAGTGAAACTCGGTATTGCGTACGACGCAAGCTATCGAGGAAGGTCGCGATTGCGTGTAAAGCAAGCCAAGCAAGTGTTGTGTAGAAAAAGATTCCTTTGATGATTTATATAACATAAAAGTCTCAGGTGTTACAGGTACAAGGTCAAGTAATTATCCCTCAAATATTTTTTGTTTATAATATTCATTGTCAATCCGCACAAAGCATTTCCTACATTTTTCTATAAAAATACACTATGTTTTTCATTTTTTGTATCCTTTATATAAATGAATGTTTTTATCCTTATTATTGTTATAATGGGTACCTATAGTATAATTACATTCCTTGATTCATGGATTTGGAAAATAATATTAATATTATAATTTTAATGTTACCATACCACCTCCAAAGTGGTTCTGACATTACATGTTGATGAAATAAATGTGATGAATTATATGTAAACTCAATGGTATGACTACTTCTTTTTTATTATATAAAAAATGTTTATGATGATATTTAATTGGAATGATAATGAATTGTAAACCATTTATTGGCTCATAATATATCATATTGGACTAATTGTTACTTGTGATACTCAAACATGGAATCTCTACTGGTATAACACTGGGTTAAAGAATCCCTACTAGTATGATACCCATCCATGTCATCCCTACAGATATGATACTCTAGAATAGAGTAATATATATGAGTGATACTCAAGAATATACTTGTGATACTTGGGAATGAAGAACCTTATGGTGTATGCTACATCGACCTAACATCACCTACTACATTTTGAGACACTAGTAAATAGACATGGATATATGAGTTACACCTCACATCATATATAGTACAATGTAAATATATATTAACAATTATATATTCATGGTGAAATATATTCTAGGGTTTACAACAATGTTATAAGATGGTGTTATCATCCTGATCAACTTTAGTAACTATAATTGACCCTTTATAGTTTTAATTGTTGATTTTCCATTACTATATATACACACAGATCATATTAAGTTAATTGGATGGATATTTCTAGGAACTATTTGGGATTACCTACTAATTAAATATCACACCATATTAGGGCCTTAGTTTGGTTCTCAAATATACCTCATGGATTCATGCAAGGACAAGGGAAAACACTCGGACATGGATGCTTGACTAATTATAGCATGAGAAACACGGAGTGTGGGAATAATACATCGCCTGTGATGCTATTGGATTTATTTTTATTTTTTTCATTTATCATTTTTTATACTTATATTTTTGTATTCTCAAATTTTCTATAGATCCATGAAAAACTCATTATTTTTTAAATGGTACCACATTTGGCTTGACGTATTATTAAAATCTAGATGAATTAATTCTACGGTTATATTTTTATTTATTATTATCCTTATAAGGTTTTTATTATATAACTGCTCTGTGACTATAATTATGAGGGTATAGTCTTCCCACTATAACATCATGGACCCTTCCTTTTATCTGTCATCCTATATCATGGTAAGAAGAAAACTTGAGGCCATGTGGTTGCTGGTTCAGCAATAATCTTCTTGTGAGCTATGCCAGTGCATCACACTATTTTATAAGAGGATTTATTTTTATTTAAATATTATTTTGGTATAGTAGAAAGGAGACTTGGTCATATGAAAATTTTCCAATGAAATTGTGTGTGCGAGTAGCTAACCCATGTATAGTGATAAGACAAATTACATTAGTTGAGAATTTTTCTTTTTAGATTTTACATATTATTGTTGTTTATATTTATCTATTTGGTGAAACACATGATAATTGATTCTAACTAATATTATGACTTTGGATTCAATTTTATTATTGGACATATATGGAAAGAATTTATTGACTCGAGCATCCTAATTATCATGTAGATATTCACATTTCACATATTATGCATTGCCATATTGGTGCATCTCATTAAATGTATTTATTATAAATTCAATGAGTGGCTTGATTGATATACATATATATATATATATATATATATTTATGTTTCATGTAATAGAATGAGATATATAATTTTTTATATAATGTATCTTCATCAAATTAGTAATATTATTTTGAATGGATTGATGATGACACATTATGTAGTCAATTATGGCATGTTAAGTCATGGACTACTGGTCACATGGGATGGAACATGTTTATGGTTGTGATAAAAATAAATATATATGAAAATTTACATTGTTTATGGTCCTTTATAAATTTAAAATGGTGATTTATATAATCGAACAATTTTAGATTATTTTTATATAAATGAATACAAATTGAAAACAATATAAATTATTAAATAATATGGTCATTATCAAATGAGGATTTAAATTTAAATTTAAATGGGTTTCCACCTATAACAAGATATTATTAATATTTATAGAAGGAAACATGACTTATATCTGAGAAAATGAACCAATAATTACATTATTAGTGGGAAGATGGAAATGTATCTTTTTTCATGTGATATTTATGTCTTCTAAACCCGATGTTAAGTCTAGGAAGAGGGTTGTGGTTTTTATATAAAATGGAATTATAACTATTCTCTTACTATACCCATGGATTATGTCATTATAGAATATTAATTTGAGGTGTGTTTTTGAAAATTATAGAGTTATTCCACCACAAACACCGCGGTTTGAGTGACATGAAAGTGGTGATGACATCCTACATAGATGGTGGGACCTAACCTTCTGAAAGTGCCACATGATTCACTTATTATTATACATATAATTTCCACTCATTCCCAGTTTAGAGATGAATTCTTGATGATCATATTGACCATGTAGAGATCCTAGTGTCCTTCCCCTACTATAGAAGAGTTTATGTGAGTGTTTTAAAGGTATCATCCACCCATGTCATCATGGGATGGAGGTCCATAAGATAAATATTCAAGGATGGTGGTAATGTTGAATTTGTTAGAAGAATGTAAGAAACCTCCTAATAGGTAATGTAGATATCTTTGTAAATTTTTTATGATTTTTTCAATTGATTTTATGATGTTATCATCATGTAATATCACCATTAGGGTATGTCCTATAAGGTATTGAAATAGTAATATATGATTATTTCATTCCCTAAATGCAGAGATTGGACCAAGATATTGATTTATGTATCTATAATATGATACAATATATGTGATGGAAATTATTCTCTCCTAGCATAGATCCAAAAAATATCACTGACAATTTTTGGTGAGGTTTGGTGATAATGAATCATTTAGAGGATTATCCCATATACTCCATCTGTTATTTACTGATTGTATTTTAGTGGAACTCTATTTAGGAACTAGAAAATCATTCCCTCATTACCAAGTGTAACATGATTGATGACGATGGTGTGGGCCATGGTTGTTTAGTATTGAGATAGTGAAGTTGTTCAACTAGTATTCAGAAACTTTTATTTTAGACAACATTTAGGGAAACTATAACTAGATGGCATCCACTAATAGGTACATAGTTTTTCACTAGTGTGGAATTCCAGGTAATACGAAGCCACATTTTCTGAAAGACCACATCATATTTTTAGGATTAAGTATATTATGGAATATTATGTTTTTTTAAACCATCCCAATAATGAATAGTGGCAGTGGATCAATATTAGATCCTCAATCAAAAGTGGGATCTGTATCTCCTCACCAATTAGTTAGTTGATGTAATATCAACCATTCAAACATTGGGGGCCATATTAGTTGAGGTAGCCATGGTTCAAATGTATAGAGCCATCCGCCATGACCTAAATAGGGTAGTCAGGTTGTATCATAGGGTCATGGATCTGGCCATATCTATGTATTTTAATCAATTCTAGTGAATATTTTGTTATACTATCTACAAACCAAGGAACTATTCAAGTACCATATAAATTAAGTTAATACTTTTTCAACTGCAGTTATTCACATTCATATATATCATTGAAAATCATTGAAGCTCTCAGACATGAAATTCAAAACATTGGTTCAGTGATGACCCTTGAGAATCCATTTGTTAAAACATTACAGAGTGTAATCCTGTGTAAGAGTTATACCCACAGAAAGAGGGACCTAATTTTTTATGGAACCTCTTCATCATCAAGAAAGCTAGTTTTAAAATAATTCTTATGAATGAATCGTTGGTTCTTTACCATTAATTTTTATATTATTATCATAAAAGGGTATCCTTTACACTACAAAAGTGTGGTAGTTATATACATAAGTTTGAATGGGATGTCTATGCAAGCTAAGATAAACTAGATCATCATGGACGGGGTGGAGTGATAGTCGATATTGTTATCCTTTTTCTAGATAACCAATGAGTACTTCCGGATGATTTCCCTCCAGTATTTAGTCACTCTAGAGATTTTTTTTCAAATGATTTTTCTTAAATTCTTCTTACGAGTTAGGTAGTTTTTTGATAATGGGCTAATTATAGGAGGTTCACATTCATCCATTCATACTTATTAGATGTCTAGTACTGTGTTGCGAGATATCAAGAAGAAGTTATAAAAGTTGAAGACTATGGGTTTTATTCCTCCTAGAAATTCAACATGGGTTACACCTATCATTTTTTACAAGAAGGAGAACACTACCCTCATAGTTTTTGAGGAATATCATCTGTTAAACTAGAATATAGTTAAGATTTAGTGTATATTACCTCATATTGAAGAATAATTTAACCAGATCCTTGGAGCAAGGTTTTCTCCAAGATCAACTATATGTTGAGCTACTACTAGGTAATATTACAACCATTATATAAATCATGTATGGATTTCTAAATTTGGTATAGTTTTTACATGTATCTCGTCATTCCATTCAGAATCATGAATATTATAGAAGTAATTATGGCCTTGATAAATCCATTTTTCTAACCATATCTAGACTCATTTACTGTAGTATTCATGGGATATATCATAGTATATTTACATACTCTAAATGATAGAGAAAAATATTTTTAGATCACATTGGATATAAAAATGGAGAACCAGTAGTACACTATCATCACTAAATTCCACTTTTAGATTTACAAAGTTCACTTTTTTGGGTCCCATTATCTCAATGAAATGAGTATTAATTGAACCATAGAAGGTAAGAGATATTGATTATTAGTATAGTTTCAAGTACAAATTTGATATACAAAGTTTCATAGGGCTTTCTAGATATTACATGTGCTTTGTAAAAGGCATATCAATCCTTATAGAGTATCTTACTATCTTGAACAATAATATTATGTTGTTATAATCTTATAAAACATGAGAGGGAGAATTTTAGGAGAAGAAAATAATATTGACATTATTACAAATCATAATTATTACTAGGAAAGTAAGATGCTACTGAATTTTTCTTGATGCATTGGGTATTATGTTGGGAACATTTTTTAGGCTAAATTATAAATTCTTTTCATACAGGTCTAATAATTTGAGGAAAGTTAATAGAAATTACCTGATACATGATTATGAGAAATCATCGTTGAATAATGTCTTGCGTTATATGATGCATTACATATTTGGATATCCATTTTGGTGTTTACGAACCAAAAAAACATCAAATATATCATTACATACCATAAAATGATCATCATATAGACTAGGTGGGTTGAATTCTATTATTTCATAGACATTGATCTTGTCTAAATGGATTGGAAGGGAAACTAATTTGATGATTCTCTGACCCAAAAGACTGAAACACAATCTCTTTAGGATGCTAGTGATAAATTGTGGTTGATGGGCCTTCTTTTATAGATTAATCATGGAGGTTTGGGAGAGCCATGAGTGGCATCTCATTACAGTTTTTTTGGTACCGTCAGAACATATAGATAGAGTTAAAAGATTTTTTTTCTTAGATCTCGAGGTCTTAGTTTTATCTGAGAGTGTTTTAGGCTGGGATCCAACATAGGGATATTCTATCAATTTAGAAGAAAACATGATAGTTCATGGGTCATTTATGAATCCTATTGACATACGAGAGAAATTTATGCAAGAATACAATTATTTATTGTGGTTATTACACCTAGTGATTTCATAGATGTATGAGACATGAGATATTTTTATTTGTGGCATGGGATGAAGTTTAAGATCAAGCGATGCTTCCCTAGGTTTTCCACCTACCAGTTGGTGAATGCATAGAACTACAGGACTACTATCTTGTTAGATATGTTACCAATCACACAATAGATTTTGGATGATGTACCTATTGAATTTGTGACCAGTTTATTGAGGTCACCTCAAGGTAGCGATGCGGTTTGTGTATTCAGGGACATTTTGAAAAAGGACACCCAGTTCCTTCTCATTAGTGAGTCATTATCAATTAAGGATATCAGGAGACTATAATTATTTTGTATTAGATGGTAGAAGGGTTCTATAATACTATATTTTAGTAATGAAATGATCATTTATGAAAAAAAAATCCTCTTCATTTTATAGTCTCAAGGATATAGAAAACACATTCACTTTTTTGTTATTGTGTTTAAATGACTGTTAAGTATCATTACTGTTGAAAATATAGCTATTGAACATTGATCAAATGACTGATTCAAATATAAGGTTTGTTGAAAAAAAATATTTTCACTAAAAAATAAGGACAGAATTGCCTCATCAAGTAGACTTGGGTTGTACAATGCTAATTTTTTGGAGATCGTAAAGGAGGTAACGTCATTGGGCTTCGCTATTGAACAACCCCATGCCGAGCTTCAACTCTTGGCACTTTAATGGAATCTCCTATGGGAAAAGTTCATGTTAATAGAAATTACCACCCATGTGATGTTATTTGAGCCACCCCAACAGTCTCTCACCATTGCAATCCTTTCCCTTAGGTATTATTGGGGTGTTATTTCAGGTTATGTAATAAAGTAGTAGTTACTTATTGTGGAATACACTTTTATAAATAAATGTCTTATTCTATCAATTCATTTATGAGAATAGTATTTTATAAAAAATGATGAATTTGATCAATTGAATCTTCATGTAAAAATGGTGCTTTTGAGAAATATATACATTATTATATTAAACTATGGGTTTTATTAATACTATTTAGACAAAATATTATAAATGATTATTATATCAGTTCCTTATCTATAAATTATTAGGTAATCAGTTTGATAAGAGTTGTATTTTTTGTATGATAAAAAAGAAAGTGTATTTTTAAAGGATTAATTTTATTTAATCCATGAATTTATGAAATAAATAATATTCTAATGAAATATTTTTATCCAGTTAATTTTATTAATAATAAATGAGTATATAATTTTTAATAATTCAAATGTAATTTTTATTAAGGTTTAAAAACTATTTGTATAAAAACACATGAAATTTTATTAAATGTCAGTTTTCATTTTAAAATAGAAAATTCACTTATTTAAATAAAATAAAATAAATAAATATTATTTTGGAAATCATTCCACAGTAATTGTCCAATTTTTAATTTTATGTAATTTTCTAAGAAAGATGAGTTTTTGGGTAAGAATTATATGCCATATAAATAAATTATGTGTTTTATGACATCATAGTGGCCCCAAAATGATTTAATAAATACTATAATGGGTAATATAAGGCCAATATATGTTTTCACATTAAAATAATTCGATTTTAAATTTATTTTACTTATTTTATAATGCCTTAGTTAATCCTCCAATGTGTATAATATATTTTATGATTTTAAATTCATTTCCTTGAGGGTGTGACTCAGCACCACATAAGAAAGAATAATATTTTAATATTTTCATCCCTTGGTCTAATAAAATAATGTTTTCAAATAATTTTTGATAAAAACTATGGGTGTAAACCATGGGAATATTTTTGGTTTTGAATATTTAATTATATAGATTCCAAAACCTATGTTTGGACAATATTAAAGAATTTATCTCTCATTTCATATATAAACCCCCCAATCTCCCACTTATCATCACTCAAAATACTTGTAACACATCTATGATCTTCCCCCCCAAGGCAACCCAAGATCTCAATAATCCCCTCTTCAAGCTTTTGAAGTCACACACTAATGTAAGTGTTCCCTTCCTTTCTCATTTTTATCCAGGTTTATTTATTTTGTTACATCCTTTTATTTTTTGTTAAAAATGATGGGGTATGTTTTCAAAGCCTCTAAAATACATCTGTTACCATGTTTGTATGATGGGATACCTTTTTTCCCTCATTAATCCCTCCCTTGTACACCCATTACCTTGTCAAAATTTCGTAAGAGTTATTCCATTTATCCTCTTTCATCAAGTATCTCTATTATGTTACACCTTCTATTTATAAATTAATACCATTAAGATTTGTATTTATATGACACCATAACATTACATTTCATGTCTTTGTGATGAGGTACATCATTCTCTATCATCAACCTTTTTAATGAATATTTGTTCCATGTCGTAAGGCTGATGAAAATGCACATCGATTTTCAAGGCCAAAATCATTGTGTAGTGATATCATACCCAGTTCTCTATCAAGGTTATTGAGAATTAGGAACATATAATTATTTATTATTTATATTTATATAAGTATTACAAATTTTTTTCATAGAATAAATGATAATGTTGAGTGAATCGATGTTATAAGATCTATGTGGCACAAATAAGTATTTGATTAAAATTATTTTGAAGGGTGCACCTAGATGATGTTCTAATAAATTGGGTAATGTTTATTGTCATTATATTCAATGGAAAAATAGGGGTTACTCATCATAATCCATTTTCAATGTGCATTGGCTCATGATAGTATCATGTTTAATGTTTTTGCAACATTTCCTTGTAATAATAACCATGCTATATCATGCCATTAAGTTCATGTATATATTATTATCTAATGATATTAATATTTCTGAACATGTAATGTATTCTTAATGTTATGCCTTTATTACCCCCTTACTGGGAATTATTTCTCAGCCTTTTTTATGTATATCGTTAGGTTATTCCATATAATGTTAAGTATAAAGTAATTTTGTTGTTATGTAAAAGATGTTTTCAATAAAGATGTTAAATTATATGTCTTAAGATATCATGTAATGTTCTGAATCCACAAAAAACTAGACCACTAAATATTCTTGGGTCTTATTAAGTGAAAATTTATATAATAAATCATGTTTAAGTGTGTAATAAAGAGGAGAATTATAATATTTTATATTATAAGATATGTTTAGTTATTTTTGGGATTAGGGTTATAAAATTTTACTGATAGCCTTTGGGATAAGGCTGATTATAAGAACATAATCCCTAAATTTTGGTCAGTGTAGAGGAAGTAGTTTTTCAAGAAAATAAATCTCTATCTCGATACAAACAATTAGAGGTAGATCTGGCATAGATGTGTCTATGGGAAAAACATGAAGACACCGCTTTGAGCAAGACTTGAACTGGAACTAGTGCACGACAACATGCCTTACTCTACTATGGGTTCAACACTTCTCAGGGATATGCTTTGGAAAATTCATAAGCATCATATGAACCATTATACTTGGAATAAAAAAATTCCTATGTGAAAATATGTTGGGAAGTAGATCATGGATAACATATATTGAAGACTATAAATTCATATGTTAAGGGAATCAATATAACTTATACATTATCCATTTTTTTCATTGAACTCCCCTTCATGTGTTTAATAGTTTAAAATAATTACTCCTAACATTCCTTTTATTCTATCTAATGGATGGTAATAGGATGACTCGGGCTAAAAACTAATGCAAAGATCTATATGATGGTTATTTTAATGAGATTCCCATTCTGATTGGAGTAGGAATTGAAAACATTATCATGATACTCTCTCAGATAAATCATGTTTTGAATAGAAAAATGGGTTAAAAGGAATTTCCACCCCCCCCCCAAGAATGAATAGTCCATAACCAAGAGCTTCATGAGACAAAGGCATCCTACATTGAATGCATCATCTGATCCCTAGATTGTCGAACATTTTATCAACTCCATTCAAAAGTTATTCTCCGTCATTAAATTTTCCAAAAAAGAGAATATTATTCTATATAATTATCATATCTAGGGTAAATCTTGTCATTGGCGGCCTTTGAAAAAATATTAAGCATGAGGAAGATATCAAAGAGACAAAATATAGGGTTTGTCAAAAAATATTTTTTTATAAATATTTACCTAACACCCTCTGACATACGATCAAAAGGGACTTCATTTCCCTCAAGAAAAAAGATGATGAATACATTAGAACGTTTGAGGAAATCTTTACATGGCATTCACGATACACCTCCAACTTTGTCACCAACCCTGAATGCAGGGTTGAATGTTTTTTTGGTGGGATGAATCCTAGCCTATGTAAAGCCCGAACGATCCATGTTTATGATAGCTATGAGAAAATAATGTTATGGTCCCTCAATGTCGAAATTGATATCCACCAATATTTGAGGTTTCATTGGAATAAGAAGCATAAATTATAAATCATTTTTGGTGGACTGAGGAATAAATCTAGTAGTTCTGTATAAGTAAATCATCCCACTATACAAAGGTATATAAAGATACACCCCATAAATTCCTGAAGGGAACTATGAAATGCATTAGGTGTGGAAGAGAATGGCACCTGAACAATTACTATTGAAAATAAAAACTTGCTATTGTGACAGAGGAAAGGAACGCTTTATACGACCCGAAATGCATTGACCATTTCTAAATCTAAATGGAACCTAGTAACTTTGTCAATCAGTTCCCTAATCCATGGGTAATTTGAAGCAACCAAAAACCTCCAACGAAGCAAGGGAAATATTTTTACATCAGAAATGCTGAAGTGAATCCAAGAAACTATGTGGTGAAAGGTATGCTAGTTATTCAGTCAATGATATAAAATTTTCTTTTTTATTCTAGATATAAAAATTCTTTTATATTTTGAATTTTTATTACAACAATCCAAACACCACGAAAAATCATGGAAGTAGATATATTAGTGAGAATGGAAAATGGGGAAATTATTTCATCCCAGGAATATAACCCCTCGTCTATAAATTTGTTTTGATCGAACATAATAGGGAACCTCATCATACTACTTCTAGTGGAATTTTATTGAATTCTTTGCATAGATTGTCATTACCTCTATGTAGCTGACATAAATTTTTCTGAGAGGGAAACCACCCTCTATATATTGAACTAACCACCCAAGTGATTCTATACAAGTGAAATGAGGATGATGAATCTTCATTAGAACCATAATTTCAAGCATGGATATTACAAAATATCAGCGTGTGTATCATTCTCAGATGATTAAGTCTATGGAAATAACTGTCCTCAGAGACATACCTTTTCTGAGGGAATTCGCTGGGGTGTTTCCTGAGGAATTTCCAGGTCATCCTTCTAGAAGATATGATGAATTATCAATTGATATTATAAAAGGGGCTTTGAAAATATATGTGACTCCATATAGAATGGTTGTTGTGGAGATTTAGGAGATGAAGAAACAACTACAAGAGTATCTAGATTTAGGTTTTATACACCCAAGTGCATCACCATGGGGGTGCACCGGTCCTCTTTGCCAATAAGAAGTATTGGTCCATACGCCATTCAATTGATTATCACAAGCTCAAAAAATCATGTTAATGAAAAGGTATCCTTTTAAAAAAATTAATTTCTTGTTTGATCAACTCTATGGAGCCCAATACTACTCCAAGGTGGATCTGTGGTCAGGATACAACTAAGGGTGAAAAGGTGGATATCTCGAAGAATGCTTTTCGTATATGGTATGGGGACTATCAATTCATAGTAATTCCTTTCGCACTCACTAATTCTCTATAAATAATTATGGAATTAATGAATAGTGGATTTAGAGATTACCCCAACAAATTTGTCATAGTATTTATAGATAATATTCTAATATAATCCGAAACCGAGGAGGAAAATGAAGAAAATCTATGCAATGTACTAGATACCATGTAAAAGGATACTCTCTTTGAAAAATGAATCATGTGTGGGTATTAGTTGAAGGATGTACTATTCTTGGGTCATATCATTATAATCAATTGGATATATGTGGATCCATCAATGAAATGTGCAATTTATAGATGGATAAGGCCATCATATTTGACAAGTATCTCTAGGTTCTTTATGTTTGCTGGATATTATCGCCAATTTGTGAGAAATTTATAACAATTTTCAGTCACTCATTCCAAGAAAACGCATAAGGTATTCACGTTTTCTTTAAATAATGAATGTGAAAATAGATACATGACGTTGGGAAGGACGCTTATCCCTTTTCTCATTCCCAAACTACCCACATGTTGAGAACTTTTCATTGTATTTATTGTTTCTTCAAAGAAGTTCCTCAATAGTGTGTTTATGAAAAACGAAAAATTCATTGCCTATGCTGCATGAATATTAAATATTCATGAAAAGAACTATCCAACACATGATCTGGAGTCTGTTATTTTTAAAGACCCAGAAATTCCACAAATTTTTTTTCTTAAATAAATGGGAATTTTACGAGTCCGCAAAAACTAATGGTGCGTGATTATGAGGCTCGGTGTGCCCAAAATCAATCTTTGATGTTTTGTTCGGGTAATTTTAGTAAATGTATGAGTGGGTTTTTACAACTTTTGAACCAGTGCTCGAAACTAAAATCTGAGGGCACTGTTGAACTCACAACACCAGTATTCGCTTAAAAAGACTTTCACCTCGATGAAAGTTTGTCAAGAATAAAAGTTAGTTTTTGAATTTTTATATAAAAATAATAATAAAATAAAGTGTACAACACCTTATTTTATTTTATACTGCCATGTGAGTGTGTTGGTTAAAACCTCCACTTAGGAGTTGGAGGTGGGGCCGCCAAACCCTAACCTCCCATGAGAGGTTATGGTGTTGGGGCCCGCCCGAGCATAACCTCCTGTGAGAGTTTATGATGTCGGGACCACACGGGGCATAACCCCTATTAATGGAGAAGGATAAAAACCTCCTAAAATACCAATTAAATGGGGAGAAACACCTTGAGCATCCTTTTTAATTAAAAGAATCCATCCCCCTTTATTTAATATGGAAACCACTTGTGGATTAATTGGAAGAGCCTATGTACTTAATTCACCTTTTTGAAATTTGTGCCAACGGTTAAAATAATAGACAAACTATTATTTTGGGCAATTCCTTTTGGTGGAGATTGGGAGAAAATAAGATTCTCTACAATGAAAAATTCTCTCCAAGGAAGAGCACTCTCCAATGAAGAACGCTATTCTGGAGAATAATGCTCTCCCGATGAAGAACGCTGACGAGGGACGCCTTCCACTATGAAGAACAACCCCCTCCTACCCTCTTCCTCGAACTCCTTCGACATGGGACACATTCATCTACCACGGATCGATGACCATTTTTCCGCAACGTCAACAAACGACGACCAGCGAATCAAAAGTAGGGGTATAGTTTCTTTTAAGCATCATGTTCTTCTTTTCTTTTAAAAATGAAGAATGATGATGTTTATATTTTTCAGATGGAATGTTGTGCTTTGTTCTTGAGAACCAATTACTATCACCATAATCGAGGAGGGTGCTAGCAAACCTAACACGGCCCGACATCCTCCATCGATCTCCATTCTTGTGACGTTCAATGGAAAGGAATTAAGGTGATGATGATGAAGGTGGAAACGACGTAGGACGCGCTACCCGCAGCCTCCGCGAATCACGCCTACCTACGGTGCACTGATGCACTAGACTGATCTCCAAAGACCCAAGAGGCACACGCCCCGCCTGCCTACGGCATCCCGATAACCTATCGTCGCACGACCCGCCTTCCTGCGGCCTACCCGGCCACTACTGCGCCTTGCTCGGCACACCACCATCCCCCCACAGACTGCCCGACCGCTGTCACCCCCTGCCTGCCCCCCCCCCCCCCACGCCCTACCCGGCCGCTGCTGGTGCCCTATCTGGCACCCCTGCGGTCCCCTGCTGCCCTGCCGCGCCCTACCCGGTGCACCGTTAGTGCCCCCGCGGCCCACCAATGCCCGGTCACGCCCTGGCCGGCGCCCCTGCACCCTGCCCGGTGGCCTGCCGGCGCCCTAAGGCCTGCCTGTCTATTGCCACACCCTACATGGTTCCCCTGCGGACTACTCGGCACCCTGCTGGCGCCACCATGGCCTACCTGGTGCCCTGTCGTGCCTTATCGACCACCCACAACCCGGCCTCCTCCCATGCCACCCAGAACCGGCCGCCCCCGAGCCGGCCTTCGCATGACCCATGCGCTCCCGGCGGAGCCTGCATCACATCTCCCTTATGGAATCCGGGACGAGCCCTCACAGCACGGGCCGAACCGGTCCTGACCTTCAGGTCGAGTCGTCTATGTGGCGACCTTCGGGCCGAACCGCCCCGACAGTCCGCTGGCCCGGGCCCAACGGACCAGGCCAAACCTACCTGGCTAACCGGATCGACCCAGACATGGTTGGCCCTATCTGGGTTGGGCTGAGAGGGTACGACCGGGTCATACCAGGACGAGGCCCATTACCGACCCCTTTTCTTTCTATTGTCCATATCTTTAGCACCAGACGACCGATTGATGATCCGTCTGCGGTGCCGGTATTCATGGTGAGAAGCCATCCCTTTTATAATACCCCACTAGAGTTCGGAGTATAGATTAGATACAATGAGTTTGGATCATACACGAATCAAACCGGGCCCTCAAGACTAAAAAGAAAATATCTAACAGACCGGGCATACAATTGACGCATCATCTGTTGTGTTGAGACCCCTATGACATGTTGGACCTTTGAGATAGTTCTTCATTGCACTTCACGATAGTTGGAGTATTTACTATTAGCACCTGGAGAGGATCCTTACAGTGACGAGCAGACAGAGTGAGGAGACCTAGTAGCTGGTAGACCTGGTGACTGCTTGACCGATTCAACTCGAAGTGATTTGACTAGCCCAGTAGGGAGAGCCTGGTAGTTGGCAGCAGACACATGGTGGAGGATCCCCTGGTATTTGGCATCAGACCCATGTTAATTGAAAAGAGGACTACATCTGCAGGCTGTTAGAGAGAGCGCCTGGTATTTGGTGGTAGACCCATGGTAGAGGAACGCCTGGTAGTTGGCACCAGACCTGCGGTACTCGACAGGAAAAGTACCTCAGCATTCTAAGGTTAGTGAGATGTGCATTGGTGTCACGACATGCCCACATTACTCGACAGAGGAGGAGTTATCCAGTATCCATGGTTTCGATAATGAAAATACATGTTTGAGCTGATTCAATGACTTTTGTGTTTTCCACATGATTGAGAAGGGTCACTATATAACTTAGAAATATTTATGGGCAAATACCAAAGTAATGGTTATCCGTTGATTTCATACATTATGGTTTATCCTTGTTGGATTTTGTGAGACCATGAGGGTCTCGGGGTCCCTACTGAGTATCGTTATACTCACCCCTACACCGGCGATGCCCTCAGCTCGTTGTGTTGGTTACAGATGACGAACAATGCTGACTGAGGCAGAGATTAGTAGGACTAGACATGACCCAGAGGTGGACCACTCAGTGTGATAGTACATGGAGGATACAGACGGATGTGGATTACTGGGGAAGACATATATAGCTACCCTAAAGGTAGGATGTAATGACCTGAAATTTTGAATAAATCTTATTTCCTTATTTTATGTGTTATTTTATTTTACTCAACAAAAATGTTTCATTTGATAACATGAGTATAATTAAAATGGGACTGTTGGGTTTTGACTATTATTTGACCATTGGTCAATATGACCGCTGGAAACTAAATGTTTTGATTACTATATCTAAATACAAGCAATCTTGGTTAATTAATATAGAAAGAAGATTTGATGGCCTCACCCAGTAGTCTTGGACCGATCGAAGCCCATCTAACAGAACTTGGGAAGGAGGTATCACCACAGGGCTTTTCTCTGGACCAAACCCAAGCTGAACTTTATCGTGTGAACCTAGAACGGGATCGCCTTTGCGAGAAGTTCAAACTGATAGAAATTACGACTCGTGCGATGTTGGCCGAGCCTCCCTCGGATTCTCTCACCTTAGCACACCTTACACTTAGGTCCTATGTTGGTGTGATAAGGGGCAATGTAAGGAGACTGTAATTGCCTTGTGTAATCCTTTGTTTTAAATAAAAATTTTGATTTCTTCTTATGATGAAGTTTATGAATTTTCAAATGTCCAGATAAATATAGTATGCATATTTTTGATGAATTTTAGAGAAAGGATATTTTAAAAATGTTTATGTAAACCTTAAATAAATAAAAATGTGTAATGATTTTCAAAAAATGGCTTTCTACAATTATGTTCACTACGAAATTTCGAGTCTAATCAGATCAACTTGATTTTTGATGAATAGTAAATTATGAATAGTGATTTTACGCTTAGGATTAGTAATGTGACCAAATAGATTAGTAATCTCACTTAAAGAAAGTATTAATATAATCTAGGCACCTTGATTAAGTAATGTGATTCAATAAAATGGTTAAATAACGGTTTCATAAATTATTATTCAAGTATTAGTTTTTTCGGGTGAATAGTGTTTTTAATTAAAAATTTAATTAAAAATATTTAGAAAATTATTTTTATAAAACGGATTTCATTTTTGAACTCAGAGCACCGATATTATGCTATGGTAATTTTTGGGGTTTTTTCTGAAAAAAATGATTTTTCTGTGAATAGTGTTTTTATTTAAAAATTAAATTAAAAATATTTAGAAAATTATTTTTATAAAATGGAGTTCATATTTGTAATCAGAGCGTTGATATTTGGTTAAGGTGAAATTTTGGGACTATTCTGAGAAAGTTGAATTTTCGATGAAGAGTGAAAATACAGTTTTTAAGTTACGGCTGTCTAATGACACCATTAAATGATGTATTAAGTATGTAATCAATATGGTCGACTTATGAATAGTAAGATAAGGTATGAGGTGTCCCTTGGCCATTAATGCCTTGTCCCCTCACTTTCCCTATAAATACCAAGCCATCCTCTCATCCATTCAACTCCCCACTCTCCCCCAACGAAGTTCTGGTCTCATTACCTCCCAAGGAGTCCTCCCATGGTGCCCCCAAGCCCTCAAGGTCCCAAACTTTGAGTTTTAAGAGTTATGTTTTAAGGTAAGGGATCTGACCTCGCTCTTTCATTTCAAGTAATATCTTTTATGTCATTCCTTTTATGCTACATGTTCTTATGTTGGTGGATGTTCTTTTATACTCCTCTTACTTCCCTTTTTATGTTCATATAATGAGAGATCCCCTCTTACTCTCATTATTTCGTTTTATGAAGTTTTACGTGGCGTCATTAGGCTGCCGAAATTTTTGTAACGGATTCTTTCTCCCTTCTCATTTTTCAAGATCTATTTTCAAGTAAAGTATTTCAAGTTCCTTTTTATTATGTTGGGGTATGATCTCTAAATTTATCATACTGATCTTTTATGATCATATGATGAGAGACCCCATTTGATCTCTTCAATTCAGTATTTTTAAGTTTTAAGTGGCGCCGTTAGGCTTCCGAATTTTTAAGTGGTTCTTCACCCTTCTCGTTTTTGAAGTTCTACTTTCATGTCAATTATTTCAAGTTCCTTTTTGTTATGTTGGGGTATGATCTCTATATCTATCATACTGTACTCTTATGTTCATATGATGAGAGACCCCATTTGATCTCTCTGATTCAGTATTTTGATGTTTTAAGTGGCACTGTTAGGCTGCCGAATTTTTAAGTGGTTCTTTACCCTTCTCGTTTTGAAGTTCTACTTTCATGTCAATTCTTTCAAGTTCCTTTTGTCATGTTGGGGAATGATCTCTATATCTATCATAATGATCTTTTATGACCATATGATGAGAGACCCCATTTGATCTCTTCAATTCAGTATTGTGAAGTTTAAGTGGCGTCGTTAGGCTGCTGAATTTTTAAGTGGTCCTTGCACCTTTCTCCCTTTTCAAAGTTCTAATTCCATGTCAAGTCTTGCAAGTCCCTTTTTATCATGTTGGGTTTTTATCCTTATATCTATCATACTTATCATTTATGTTCATATGATGAGAGACCCTATTTGATCTCATCAATTCATTTTTGGTTGAAGTTTATGTAACGCTGTTAGGCTGCCGAATTTTCATAAGAGAAATCTTATTTTTGTCATCCTTTCATGTTCTTCATTTCATATGGTATATTTTCAAATTTCATTACCATGTTCTTAAATCACTTATATTATGTCCCTCTACTGTTTTATGGGTCATTTATGAATGTTTGACCCATGTCCCCCCTCTTTTCAATGTTTTCTAAAACCACGAAATATAGTTGTTATGCTGCAGAATTTCCGTCTCAAAATGTCTCTCTCTTTTTCTAAAGTTAATTTATTTTATTAAGTGAATACTCAAAGCTATATCTTCTATAGGTGTATTCATATATATACAAAGTTTTTCTATTTCAAATTCTGGGATTTTCATACATGAGACCCGCTCTCCCTTTCCGTGGGTTTAAAGTGACATAAAGAACATGTCTTTAAAGCAGTTTTAAAAAAACGTTATGATTATGAAATGAAACCCATTTATTTTATGCAATATGTGTTTTTTATGAAATGATTGATGATGATATATGTGGCTCACATGATAATAAAGACATTTCAAGGGTGCTCCCTGATAGAGCTCCAATGCATTGGGTAAAGACTTAATCTCTAGAGATGACCATTTTTAATGACGCCTTGGTGAATAACCTTGGTAATTTTTAATGACACCTTGGGGATGGACCATGGTGAAATGAAATGATTGTCAATATTAAATGTTGCAGCCACATCTTCAAGTTATGAAAAATGTTATTTTTATTAGGAAATGCCTCATGATTTCTTTCTCATGCCTTAAAGTACTTTTCATGTCTTTATTGAATTACCTCATGTTCACATGTAAAATGTTCCTCTTTTTTCCCTTACTAGGACTTTTCCTCACCCTTTCTTTTGATGTATGTCCCCAGGTTATGAGATGCAGTAATGAACCTAGGATGAACATAAGGAGAAGCCTTTCAAGTGTTTAAGAAGAATGTTTTTTTTTGTTTCATGTTTTATGTTCCTTATTTCCAAGACACTAAACCTTAAAGATCCTCAGTTCCATGTAATGGAATGAAAGTTATGTTATAAAAAGACGGGATGCTATAGTTGGTATCAAAGGATGGTTTAGTTATTTGTGGAAATTAGGATATGAAAACTCTAGGAATAACCCTATAGAAAAGTTAAAAAAAATAGGAAATCTTCCTGGTATTTTGGTGAGTATTGAGTAAGGGGTTGCCAAGAAAATACATCCCTGTCTGGATACGAGCAGGTAGAGGTGGCTCTGGCACAGATGTACATAGGGGTAAAACCAGAAAACACCGCTTTGAGCTAGACTCGAACGGGAACTGGTACACGACAACGGGCCTTACTGCACTCTTGGTTACGACACTCCCAGGGGATATGCTTTGGTAAATTCATAAGCTTAGTATGAACCATTGTTAAAGGAACAAAGATAAAATAAAATAAAGATTCACATAAGAATATATGATCATGGATAACCTAGATGGGAACCTAGGGGATCACAAGTTAGGGTATACTTTTCTTCTACAAGTTATCCTTATATGCTTTCAGTTCCTTTTCATGATTATTGGCTAAGTACTTAAGCCCCTAATTATGCTTTCTCTTCATAGTTAATGGTGGGAAATGGAAGAACATGTCCAAACAACCAATGTGATAGGAAATGCGACGATTGTTGTATTAATATGAAAGGGATGATTAGGGGATTAAAATATGATTATTATTTTGGAAGATGTTCACTATTTTGGGGACCCTATATGATAAAGGTAAATATATTACTACGGTATTTTCATTGAAGAGCTGGGTTGACTTATATTTTGAAAAATCGTTGAATTTAAGGTGGAATTATAGTAATTTAGGTTACTTATGGAAATTATTAACCTATCTTGGTGTAAATATGTTTAGGTTAGTAACTTTTTTTATAAGATGTTAGAAGTGGTTGATGTTGTTTGGAGATGAATGATAATGTTTACCTTGGAAGTCTATGTTATCAAATCCTTCTTGTATTTGGGTTTCAATCTTAGTTTGGTTTATTTTGAGGATTTTTAAGGACAGTTATTTATGGACTGGACTATGATGAACTCTGGGTAGTACCATGGAACTTTGAAGATTTAAAAGTAGTTTCCATTCCTATGGGATTATTTCTTTTTGAAAAGTTGTTTTACCTTACCCTTTCTGTTTTTGGGATAATGTTTAAAGATAGAAGAAATAGATAGTTAATCTTTTGTGGATTATGAAGATGATTCTTGTGTTTTGATGAGACCAAGTAGTTTTGAATGCTCATAATTTGGAGAAAAGATTAGTTTTGGGTAGAAACTTATTAAAGGATGAAACTCTACATGAAGATAGGTATATTTTCTTATGTTTTTGTTTTATGTTGTAAATGAATTAGTAACAATTATGAAAAGGAACGTGAAACAAAAACGTTGTTGGTTTACGTTTCCTACTTGGTAATCAAAGACCGTTTACAAACATCATAAGTTTGGGATTTTCTTATGGTTAACGTTCTCCTAATCATGTTCTCTATCACTCTCCCCCAGAAATTGACCCTTTGTTTTTCTTCCATGTCCATGTTTTCCTCCATGGAATCCTAGTATGGGTTAACTCGGGTGACCTTTGTACTTCCCTTTCATTCTTTTAAAGTAATAGTTTTACGGACTTCTTTTCCGATGTGGGACTTTCAATGAAATTTCAAAACCAAATTTTAAAAATTGCGAGGACGCAATTTCTTAAGGGGGAAGATTGTAACGACCCGAAATTTTGAATAAATCTTATTTCCTAATTTTATGTGTTATTTTATTTTACTCAACAAAAATGTTTCATTTCATAACATGAGTATAATTAAAATGAGATTGTTGGGTTTTGACTATTATTTGACCATTGGTCAATATGACCGCTCGAAACTAAATGTTTTGATTACTGTCTCTAAATACAAGCAATCTTGGTTAATTAATATAGAAAGAAGATTTGATGGCCTCACCCAGTAGTCTTGGACCGATCGAAGCCCATCTAACAGAACTTGGGAAGGAGGTATCACCACTAGGCTTTGCTCTGGACCAAACCCAAGCTGAACTTCATCGTGTGAATCTATAACGGGATCGCCTTCGCTAGAAGTTCAAACTGATAGAAATTATGACTCGTGCGATGTTGGTCGAGCCTCCCTCGGATTCTCTCACCTTAGCACACCTTACACTTAGGTCCTATGCTGGTGTGATAAGGGTCTATGTAAGGAGACCATAATTGCCTTGTGTAATCCTTTGTTTTAAATAAAAATTTGGATTTCTTCTTATGATGAAGTTTATGAATTTTCAAATGTCCAGATAAATATAGTATGCATATTTTTGATGAATTTTAGAGAAATGATATTTTAAAAATGTTTATGTAAACCTTAAATAAATAAAAATTTGTAATGATTTTCAAAAAATGGCTTTCTACAATTATGTTCACTACGAAATTTCGAGTCTAATCAGATCAACTTGATTTTGATGAATAGTAAATTATGAATAGTGATTTTACGCTTAGGATTAGTTATGTGACCAAATGGATTAGTAATCTCACTTAAAGAAAGTATTAATATAATCTAGGAACCTTGATTAAGTAATGTGATTCAATAAAATGGTTAAATAACGGTTTCATAAATTATTATTCAAGTATTAGTTTTTTCGGATGAATAGTGTTTTTTAATTAAAAATTTAATTAAAAATATTTAGAAAATTATTTTTATAAAACGGATTTCATTTTTGTACTCAGAGCACCGATATTATGCTATGGTAATTTTTGGGGTTTTTTCTGGAAAAAAATGAATTTTCAGTGAATAGTGTTTTTATTTAAAAATTAAATTAAAAATATTTAGAAAATTATTTTTATAAAATGGAGTACATATTTGTAATCAGAGCATTGATATTTGGTTAAGGTTAAATTTTGGGATTATTCTGAGAAAGTTGAATTTTTGATGAATAGTGAAAATACAGTTTTTAAGTTACGGGTGTCTAATGACACCATTAAATGATGTATTATGTATGTAATCAATATGGTCAACTTATGAATAGTAAGATAAGGTATGAGGTGTCCCTTGGCCATTAATGCCTTGTCCACTCACTTTCCCTATAAATACCAAGCCATCCTCTCATCCATTCAACTCCCCACTCTCCCCCCAACAAAGTTCTGGTCTCATTACCTCCCAAGGAGTCCTCCCATGGTGCCCCCAAGCCCTCAAGGTCCCAACCTTTGAGTTTTAAGAGTTATGTTTTAAGGTAAGGGATCCGACCTCTCTCTTTCATTTCAAGTAATCTCTTTTATGTCATTCCTTTTATGCTACATGTTCTTATGTTGGAGGATGTTCTTTTATACTCCTCTTACTGCCCTTTTTATGTTCATATAATGAGAGATCCCCTCTTACTCTCATTATTTCGTTTTATGATGTTTTAAGTGGCGCCGTTAGGCTGCCGAAATTTTTGTAACATATTCTTTCTCCCTTATCATTTTTCAAGATCTATTTTCATGTAAAGTATTTCAAGTTCCTTTTTATTATACTGGGGTATGATATCTAAATATATCATACTGATCTTTTATGATCATATGATGAGAGACCCCCTTTGATCCCTTCAATTCAGTATTTTTAAGTTTTAAGTGGCGCCGTTAGGCTGCCGAATTTTTAAGTGGTTCTTCACCCTTCTCGTTTTTGAAGTTCTACTTTCATGTCAATTCTTTCAAGTTCCTTTTTGTTATGTTGGGGTATTATCTCTATATCTACCATACTGGACTCTTATGTTCATATGATGAGAGACCCCATTTGATCTCTTCAATTCAGTATTTTGATGTTTTAAGTGGCACCGTTAGGCTGCCGAATTTTTAAGTGGTTCTTCACCCTTTTCGTTTTGAAGTTCTACTTTCATGTCAATTCTTTCAAGTTCCTTTTGTTATGTTGGGGAATGATCTCTATAACTATCATACTGATCTTTTATGACCATATGATGAGATACCCCATTTGATCTCTTCAATTCAGTATTTTGAAGTTAAAGTGGCGTCGTTAGGCTGCTGAATTTTTAAGTGGTCCTTGCACCTTTCTCCCTTTTCAAAGTTCTAATTCCATGTCAAGTCTTGCAAGTTCCTTTTTATCATGTTGGGTTTTGATCCTTATATCTATCATACTGATCTTTTATGTTCATATGATGAGAGACCCTATTTGATCTCATCAATTCATTTTTGGTTGAAGTTTATGTAACGCTGTTAGGCTGCCGAATTTTCATAAGAGAAATCTTATTTTTGTCATCCTTTCATGTTCTTCATTTCATATGGTATATTTTCAAATTTCATTACCATGTTCTTAAATCCCTTATATTATGTCCCTCTACTGTTTTATGGGTCATTTATGAATGTTTGACCCATGTCCCCCCTCTTTTCAATGTTTTCTAAAACCCCGAAATATAGCTGTTATGCTGCAGAATTTCCGTCTCAAAATGTCTCTCTCTTTTTCTAAAGTTATTTTATTTTATTAAGTGAATACTCAAAGCTATATCTTCTATAGGTGTATTCATATATATACCAAGTTGTTCTATTTTAAATTCTGGGATTTTCATACATGAGACCTCCTCTCCCTTTCCGTGGGTTTAAAGTGACATAAAGATCATGTCTTTAATGCAGTTTTTAAAAAACGTTATGATTATGAAATGAAACCCATTTCTTTTATGCCATATGTGTTGTTTATGAAATGATTGATGATGATATAGGTGGCTCACATGATAATAAAGAAATTTCAAGGGTGCGCCCTGATAGCTCTCCAATGCATTGGGTAAAGACTTAATCTCTAGAGATGACCATTTTTAACGACGCCTTGGTGAATAACCTTGGTAATTTTTAATGACACCTTGGGGATGGACCTTGGTGAAATGAAATGATTGTCAATATTAAATGTTGCAGCCACATCTTCAAGTTATGAAAAATGTTATTTTTATTATGAAATGCCTCATGATTTCTTTCTCATGCCTTAAAGTACTTTTCATGTCCTTATTGAAGTACCTCAAGTTCACATGTAAAATGTTCATCTTGTTTACCTTACTGGGACTTTTCCTCACCCTTTCTTTTGATGTATGTCCCCAGGTTATGAGATGCAGTAATGAACCTAGGATGAACATAAGGAGAAGCCTTTCATGTGTTTAAGAAGAATTTTTTTTTTGTTTCATGTTTTATGTTCCTTATTTCCAAGACACTAAACCTTAAAGATCCTCAGTTCCATGTAATGGAATGAAAGTTATGTTATAAAAATACGGGATGCTATAGTTGGTATCATAGGATGGATTAGTTATTTGTGGAAATTAGGATATGAAAACTCTAGGAAGAACCCTATAGAAAAGTTAAAAAAAAATAGGAAATCTTCCTGGTATTTTGGTGAGTATTGAGTAAGGGGTTGCCAAGCAAATACATCCCTGTCTGGATACGAGCAGGTAGAGGTGGCTCTAGCACAGATGTACATAGGGGTAAAACCAGAAAACACCGCTTTGAGCTAGACTCGAACGGGAACTGGTACACGACAACGGGCCTTACTGCACTCTTGGTTACAACACTTCCGGGGGATATGCTTTGGTAAATTCATAAGTTTAGTATGAACCATTGTTAAAGGAACAAAGATAAAATAAAATAAAGATTCACATAAGAATATATGATCATGGATAACCTAGATGGGAACCTAGGGGATCACAAGTTAGGGTATACTTTTCTTCTACAAGTTATCCTTATATGCTTTCAGTTCCTTTTCATGATTATTGGCTAAGTACTTAAGCCCCTAATTATGCTTTCTCTTCATAGTTAATGGTGGGAAATGGAAGAACATGTCCAAACAACCAATGTGATAGGAAATGCGAAGATTGTTGTATTAATATGACAGGGATGATTAGGGGATTAAAATATGATTATTATTTTGGAAGATGTTCACTATTTTGGGGACCCTATATGATCAAGGTAAATAGATTACTACGGTATTTTCATTGAAGAGTAGGGTTGACTTATATTTTAAAAAATCGATGAATTTAAGGTGGAATTATAGTAATTTAGGTTACTTATGGAAATTATTAACCTATCTTGGGGTAAATATGTTTAGGTTAGTTACTTTTTTTATAAGATCTTAGGAGTGGTTGATGTTGTTTGGAGATGAATGATAAAGTTTACCTTGGAAGTCTATGTTATCAAATCCTTCTTGTATTTGGGTTTCAATCTTAGTTTGGTTTATTTTGAGGATTTTTAAGGACAGTTATTTATGGAATGGACTATGATGAACTTTGGGTAGTACCATGGAACATTGAAGATTTAAAAGTACTTTCCATTCCTATGGGATTATTTCTTTTTGAAGAGTTGTTTTACCTTACCCTTTCTATTTTTGGGATAATGTTTATAGATAGAAGAAATAGATAGTTAATCTTTTGTGGATTATGAAGATGATTCTTGTGTTTTGATGAGACCAAGTAGTTTTGAATGCTCATAATTTAGAGAAATGATTAGTTTTGGGTAGAAACTTATTAAAGGATGAAACTCTACATGAAGATAGGTATATTTTCTTATGTTTTTGTTTTATGTTGTAAATGAATTAGTAAAAATTATGAAAAGGAACGTGAAACAAAAACGTTGTTGGTTTACGTTTCCTACTTGGTAATCAAAGACCGTTTACACACATCATAAGTTTGGGATTTTCTTATGGTTAACGTTCTCCTAATCATGTTCTCTATCACTCTCCCCCAGAAATTGACCCTTTGTTTTTCTTCCATGTCCATGTTTTCCTCCATGGAATCCTAGTATGGGTTAACTCGGGTGACCTTTGTACTTCCCTTTCATTCTTTTAAAGTAATAGTTTTACTGACTCCTTTTCTGATGTGGTACTTTCAATGAAATTTCAAAACCCAATTTTAAAAATTGCGAGGACGCAATTTCTTAAGGGGGGAAGATTGTAACGACCTGAAATTTTGAATAAATCTTATTTCCTAATTTTATGTGTTATTTTATTTTACTCAACAAAAATGTTTCATTTGATAACATGAGTATAATTAAAATGAGACTGTTGGGTTTTGACTATTATTTGACCATTGGTCAATATGACCGCTCGAAACTAAATGTTTTGATTACTGTCTCTAAATACCAGCAATCTTGGTTAGTTAATATAGAAAGAAGATTCAATGGCCTCACCCAGTAGTCTTGGACCGATCGAAGCCCATTTAATAGAACTTGGGAAGGAGGTATCACCACTGGGCTTTGCTCTGGACCAAACCCAAGATTAACTTCATCGTGTGAAGCTAGAACGGGATCGCCTTCGCTAGAAGTTCAAACTGATAGAAATTACGACTCGTGCGATGTTGGCCAAGCCTCCCTCGGATTCTCTCACCTTAGCACACCTTACACATAGGTCCTATGCTGGTGTGATAAGGGGCTATGTAAGGAGACCGTAATTGCCTTGTGTAATCCTTTGTTTTAAATAAAAATTTGGATTTCTTCTTATGATGAAGTTTATGAATTTTCAAATGTCCAGATAAATATAGTATGCATATTTTTGATGAATTTTAGAGAAAGGATATTTTAAAAATGTTTATGTAAACTTTAAATAAATAAAAATTTGTAATGATTTTCAAAAAATGGTCTTCTACAATTATGTTCACTACGAAATTTCGAGTCTAATAAGATCAACATGATTTTTGATGAATAGTAAATTATGAATAGTGATTTTATGCTTAGGATTAGTAATGTGACCAAATGGATTAGTAATCTCACTCAAAAAAAGTATTAATATAATCTAGGCACCTTGATTAAGTAATGTGATTCAATAAAATGGTTAAATAACGGTTTCATAAATTATTATTCAATTATTAGTTTTTTCGGGTGAATAGTGTTTTTTAATTAAAAATTTAATTAAAAATATTTAGAAAATTATTTTTATAAAACGGATTTCATTTTTGAACTCAGAGCACTGATATTATGCTATGGTAATTTTTGGGGTTTTTTCTGAAAAAAATGAATTTTCGGTGAATAGTGTTTTTATTTAAAAATTAAATTAAAAATATTTAGAAAATTATTTTTATAAAATGGAGTTCATATTTGTAATCAGTTCGTTGATATTTGGTTAAGGTGAAATTTTGGGATTATTCTGAGAAAGTTGAATTTTCGATGAATAGTGAAAATACAGTTTTTAAGTTACGGGTGTCTAATGACATCATTAAATGATGTATTAAGTATGTAATCAATATGGTCGACTTATGAATAGTAAGATAAGGTATGAGGTGTCCCTTGGCCATTAATGCCTTGTCCCCTCACTTTCCCTATAAATACCAAGCCATCCTCTAATCCATTCAACTCCCCACTCTCCCCCAACGAAGATCTGGTCTCATTACCTCCCAAGGAGTCCTCCCATGGTGCCCCCAAGCCCTCAAGGTCCCAACCTTTGAGTTTTAAGAGTTATGTTTTAAGGTAAGGGATCTGACCTCTCTCTTTCATTTCAAGTAATCTCTTTTATGTCATTCCTTTTATGCTACATGTTCTTATGTTGGAGGATGTTATTTTATACTCCTCTTACTGCCCTTTTTATGTTCATATAATGAGAGATCCCCTCTTACTCTCATTATTTCGTTTTATGAAGTTTTAAGTGGCGCCGTTAGGCTGCCGAAATTTTTGTAACGGATTCTTTCTCCCTTCTCATTTTTCAAGATCTATTTTCATGTAAAGTATTTCAAGTTCCTTTTTATTATGTTGGGGTATGATCTCTAAATTTATCATACTGATCTTTTATGATCATATGATGAGAGACCCCATTTGATCTCTTCAATTCAGTATTTTGAAGTTTTAAGTGGCGCCGTTAGGCTGCTGAATTTTTAAGTGGTTCTTCACCTTTCTCATTTTTGAAGTTCTACTTTCATGTCAATTCTTTCAAGTTCCTTTTTGTTATGTTGGGGTATGATCTCTATATCTATCATACTAGACTCTTATTTTCATATGATTAGAGACCCCATTTTATCTCTTCAATTCAGTATTTTGATGTTTTTAGTGGCACCGTTAGGCTGCCGAATTTTTAAGTGGTTCTTCACCCTTCTCGTTTTGAAGTTCTACTTTCATGTCAATTCTTTCAAGTTACTTTTGTTATGTTGGGGTATGATCTATATATCTATCATACTGATCTTTTATGACCATATGATGAGAGACCCCATTTGATCTCTTCAATTCAGTATTGTGAAGTTTAAGTGGCGTCGTTAGGCTACTGAATTTTTAAGTGGTCCTTGCACCTTTCTCACTTTTCAAAGTTTTAATTCCATGTCAAGTCTTGAAAGTTACTTATTATCATGTTTGGGTATGATACTTATATCTATCATACTGATCTTTTATGTTCATATGATGAGAGACCCTATTTTATCTTATCAATTCATTTTTGGTTGAAGTTTATGTAACGCTGTTAGGCTGTCGAATTTTCATAAGAGAAATCTTATTTTTGTCATCCTTTCATGTTCTTCATTTCATATGGTATATTTTCAAATTTCATTACCATGTTCTTAAATCCCTTATATTATGTCCCTCTACTGTTTTATGGTTCATTTATGAATGTTTGACCCATGTCCCCCCTCTTTTCAATGTTTTCTAAAACCCCAAAATATAGCTGTTATGCTGCAGAATTTCGGTCTCAAAATGTCTCTCTCTTTTTCTAAAGTTCTTTTATTTTATTAAGTGAATACTCAAAGCTATATCTTCTATAGGTGAATTCATATATATACCAATTTGTTCTATTTTAGATTCTGGGATTTTCATACATGAGACCTGCTCTCCCTTTCTGTGGGTTTAAAGTGAAATAAAAATCATGTCTTTAAAGCAGTTTTTAAAAAACTTTATGATTATGAAATGAAACCCATTTCTTTTATGCCATATGGGTTGTTTATGAAATGATTGATGATGATATATGTGGCTCGCATGATAATAAAGGCATGTCAAGGGTTCTCCCTGATAGCGCTCCAATGCATTGGGTAAAGACTTAATCTCTAGAGATGACCATTTTTAACGACGCCTTGGTGAATAACCTTGGTAATTTTTAATGAGACCTTGGGGATGGACCTTTGTGAAACGAAATGATTGTCAATATTAAATGATGCAACCACATCTTCAAGTTATGAAAAATGTTATTTTTATTATGAAATGCCTCATGATTTCTTTCTCATGCCTTAAAGTTCTTTTCATGTCCTTATTGAATACCTCAAGTTCACATGTAAAATGTTCATCTTGTTTCCCTTATTGGGACTTTTGCTGACCCTTTCTTTTGATGTATGTCCCCAGGTTATGAGATGCAGTAATGAACCAAGGATGAACATAAGGAGAAGCCTTTCAACTGTTTAAGAAGAATGTTTTTTTTGTTTCATGTTTTATGTTCCTTATTTCCAAGACACTAATCCTTAAAGATCCTCAGTTCCATGTAATGGAATGAATGTTATGTTATAAAAAGACGGGATGCTATATAGGAACCCCTATGGATGACTTAGTAGATGCTTTGATTTTCTTCAGTTATACTTGCTTTCAGTTCTACTTGTATTTACTGTTGGGCTTGCATTTCCGGCCCCTTTTACTTTCCCGCACTTCTTTTTTAAACAGCTTGACTTAGTTTTTTGCTTCCAGTTGTGTACTATTATGTGGTTGATTTTATTTTTAAAATAAATGCCTTCTTAGTATAAGGATTTACGCCTTTGGTGCTAGTCACCAGCACCTAGCCTATGTTAGGCGGGTTTGGGGTAGTCACGATATAGGCCTCGGGAGACAGGTCGTGACAAATTGGTATTAGAGGAGTTGGTTCTACCACAGAACATAGAACTATAATCATTCTTTTCTAGGATGAAATATTGTTAAGGGTACTATGTGTGATTTTCAGTTCAGGGAGTGCAATGTTGGTGTGGGCAGCTGACGTATCCATACACCAAGACCCTGACATCTGATTTATGACTTAGTACATGAAAACACTGATTATGTGCATGTTTCCAAAAGTTTTCTTTAAGTTATCTATACTAGGTCAGCTTACTAGGTATAATCTATTGACCGTGTGGCATCTATTTTTTTTAGGATGCCTCCCCGTAGATGACCAGTTCGAGCCCCGAGAGTTGTACATACTGACAGTCCACTGAGTGACAAGGCCTTGGTGCAGGGTCCTTTTCCAGCGGAGGCACCAGTGGTACTATTTCCCGTTGGGCCTCCAATGCCACCATACCCTTAAGGAGACATGACATGCCTCTTGAGTGTGTTTCAAGACTTCCAGTGTTAGAGTCCACCCAGGTTTTGGCGAGAGACGGACCCATAGGCGGTTGCGTATTGGCTTGAGGTTGTGGTGAGAGTCTTCAGACTGGTAGGGTCACCAGCTGACATCATATTGATACTTGCTGCCAGCCTCCTTCACGAAGCAGCATGAAGATTATGGAGCCTGATGCACCAGGTGCATAACGAGGCGATGCTAATTTGGGTAGACTTTGAAAGCCTGTTCCGGGCAGAGTTTGTCCCAGCCACCCTTCGAGTGGTGCAGATACAGGAGCTACTGCATCTACAGCAGGGTAGCATGATAGTAGCACAGTACTCAAAGAGGTTCAATTACCTCTAACTCTACTTCACAGATATTGTATGAGACACATTCTTTAGGGCCCATACAATTGAGAAGAGACTCATTCGAGAGATCAAAGTTCAGATGATCTCCCTTAGCATCCCGACATAGACAGGGGTGCCCGGGAGAACCTTCCTAGTAGAGAGTTTCCTTGCTGAGCAATCTCCAGCAGAGAGACCCACCACTATTCTACATGTAATAGAGTATTATGCACTTGGAAGTAGAAAGATGATGCAGAGGTCCAAGAGGACCATACATTGTGGTGGTCGACCACATGACTTAGGATTAGTTGTGCGGGGAACCCAGAGTAGAGACAAATCCAGTCATGCCAGGAGTGGTCCGTGTTACTCATGCAGCGGGCATGGTCACATGGCTTGTGCATGTCTGACCCGCCGTTCTAATGATCAGAAGATTATGGAGGGACCTCCCAGGCAGAGGAAGAGGTTCGAACGAGGCAGTCATTAGGGAGGTGGAAGATGTGTCATAGGAGTTGGACATGAAACTGGCAGTGGATGACATTACGAGGTGTTACCAGCACCACCACTAGGCAGTCCACCCCGACAGCAGGGAGCATGTGGACCGGGGAGGGCTCAGTTCCATGCAGCTGAGGCATATGATAAAGACACTTCGGAGATGAATCATTGTACTACCTATGTCTATTCCACCTTATCTACAGTTCTTATAGACATAGGTGCTAGTCACTCTTTTATTTCCACGTCCCTCATTTAGAGCTCAGAGATTCCGAAGGAGCCATTAGTTCGATCCTCACATATATATTCTCTTATAAAAGATAATTAGATGATTACACAATTGTGCCGATATTGCGAGATTACTCTAGGAGGTGAGAGAATTGGCTAGGATCTCCTAGTACCGGCGCCGAGACCTTACGACGTCATCTTGGGTATGGAATGGTTATCTACATTCTATTCTCAGATCGACTATATTAGGTGAAAATTGTGGTTTTTCCACATGGATGGGACTAGGTTTACCTTCACCAGTGAGAAGGGAGCCCTTGCAGCACAAGATGGACTTACTCGGAAGTGGGTGCAGCCGATCACTCACCAGTTGGCTTGCCTTACCCTCAGAGCAGTTGATGTGGAGAGTCCATCTTTTCCAGTAATGGTGGACTGGTATGCGGATGTTTTCCCTAACGATGTTCCATGACTACCTTCTCGTAGAGAGATAGACTTATTACATTGACTTGTACCCCGGGACGACACCTATATCTACTCCATCATATCGAAAGGCTCCCGCTGAGCTTCTCGAGTAGAGGGTATAGATAGAGGGCTTCTAGAGGAAAGGATTAATCCGGCCTAGTGTTTCTCCCTTGGTAGGCCCTATTCTATTCATCATGAAGGCATATGGGAGCTTGAGGCTCTATGTCAAGTTCCATTGCGTGAACCAGGTGACCATGAAGAACAAATACCCACTCCGGAGGATTGAAAACCTCTTTGATCAGCTGAAGGGAGCACAATGGTTCTCAAAGATAGGACTCAGATCCGGATATCACCAGCTTAGAGTTTGAGATGAGGATGTATAGAAGATGGGTTTCTAGTGTTAGTATGGCCACAACGATTTTTTGTTTATTCTCTTTGGCATCACCAACACTTCAGTAGTTTTCATGAGTCCCATGAATAGGATCTTCCAGCCTTACCTCGATCGCATTGTCGTAGTCTTCATTGATGAAATTCTAATCTACTCAACTACTGTGGAGAGCATTCCTACCACTTCCAGGTAGTACGAGACACACCACTAGAGCACCAGATTTATGGTAAGCTCTCGAAGTGCCAATTTTCGATTCGAGAGGATCACTTCATGGGACACATCATCTTGGAGGTTGTATTTGTAGTGGATCCAGCGAATATTGAGGCGGTACTTGCTTCGATGCCACCAAGGAGTGTGATAGAGGTATGGAGTTTCCTGGGTTTGGATGGATACTATTGGAGGTTCATTCCAGACTTCTCCAGAGGTGAAACACCGCTATTATCCTTACCAAAAAAGGGGAAACATATCATGTGTCCGGAGATATTCCAGCAGATCTTTCTGGAACTGAGGCAGAGGCTGACTAGTTCCCCTATCTAGAGGCTTCCGGAGGAGGGCATATAGTACATAGTCGACTACAACACATCAGAGACAGGAATTGGGTGTTCCTAATGATGGAGTGAGAAGTGATTGCTTATTGTTCTTGGCAGCTGAGAATACATGAGCAGAACTACCCTACCCATGACCTATAGTTAGAAGTAGTGGTCTTCAACTTGAAGAAGTGGTGGCACTATCTGATGGGCAAGTGTTTTACCGTGTACTATGACCATAAGATTCTCAAGTATATATCCTCTCAGAAGGATCTGAACCTGAGACGACTATGTTGGATTATGTTCCTCTAGGACTATGACTACGAGATAGTCTATACTCCTAGGAAGGGGAACATTGTTGTAGATGCACTCAGCAGGAGGACTGGAATACCACAACTAGGAGAGGAGACCGAGTAGATGGATTCTTTACCGATATCGTTTGTAGATAGAGATGGAGGAGCATTCTTTCAGTCTCTTACGGTCACCCCTCCACTAGTTTAGCGAGTCAGGGAGGCATGGGGACGCTGACTGTGAGACACGACATTCTAAGATATCCACATGGCAGGAACCTGATGTATTTTATGAAGGTGGGGAGCACGTCATCCTCTTTTGAGGACATAACTTGGTACTAGTGGCACATTAGTAGGAAGTGTTGATGGAGTTACACACATCCCCTCAAGTGGTACATCCAGGAGTGGCGATGATGTATCAAGAACTTCGACAACAGAACTGGTGTCCAGGTATGAAGAAGGAGGTAGTGGAGTTTGTCTCACGTTGCCTCACTTGTCAGCAAGTGACGGCGGAGCACCTAGTATCCGCGGGCCTGGTACAACCATTAGAGGTCCCATATTGAAAGTGGGATGGGATATAAAAGGACTTCGTGATCAGTCATCCACGTACATCCTGGGGTCACGACTCAATTTGGATAATCAGTGACCGACTCACCAAGTCATCCCACTTCATACCGATCAGTGAGCAGGGTTTAGTAGAGAGCATGGGACGCCTCTACGTGTAAGATATTGTGTGTTTACATGGAGTACCTTCTTTTTTTATCTCCGACTGTGATGCACGGTTTACATCCCGGTTATGGAAGGGGTTGCATGAAGCTTTCAGGATGCAACTACGTCTGAGCACCACCTTCCATCCTCAGACAGATGGTCAGACTAAGTGGACCATTCAGACTCTCGGGGACATGCTACATGCATGTGTTCTCGACTTCGGTCGTAGCTGGGAGGATCACATTCCTTTAGTGGAGTTTGCGTATGACAATAGCTATCACTCCACCATAGGGATAACACCTTTTCAAGTGTTGTACGAGTTACATTGAAAATCACCATTGTGCTGGACTGACCTAGGGGAGTCAGCACTAGTGGGACAAGTGATGATGTGAGCTACCACAGAGAAGGTGTAAATCATTCAGGAGTGGATTAAGACAGCATCGAGCAGACAGAAGGCGTATTCTGACAGGAGAGAGAGACCTCTGGAGTTCAAGGATGGCATCCATGTCTTTCTACAGGTCTAACCTAGATGAGGTCTACGGAGACTTGGCCAAGGCGTTAATTTATCTCCGAGGTTCATCAGACCTTTCCTGGTCCTCATTAGAGTAGGTGAGGTGTCTTACCTCTTAGATCTTCCACCTTAGTTGCATTGGGTGCACAAATTCTTCCACGTATCTCAGCTGAGGAGATATGTGCATGACCCTTCCCCATCATCGACCATGGAGCGCTGGACGTTGATGATGGGGTGACTTTTATTTAGGTTCCAGTGGAGATTGAGAATCGACAGAAGCATGTCCTTTGTGGATGGTTGATACCTCTGGTGCGCAAATGCTGGCAGTATAGGAACCTCAAGGAGAACACATGGGAGCGGGAGGCTCAGATGCGTGCTCAGTACCCCCATTTGTTCCCATAGTTCAAGTAGTAGCTTACGAGGACATAAAGCCCTGAGGTGGGGAGAATGTAAAGACCCGAATATTCTGGGGAATTTTTATTCTTAAATACATGGGAATTTTACGAGTCTAAAAAAACTAAATGTGCGTGATACTGAGGCCCGGTGTGCTAGGAATCAATTTCTGATGTTTTTTTCTGGTACATTCAGTATAAGTACAAGTGGGTTTTTATAACTTTTGAACAGTTTCATGGAATTGAAATCTGAGGGCACCATTGAACTCGTAGTGCCAGTATTCTTTTAAGAAGACTTTTTCCATGACGACAGTTGGTCGAGAATAAAAGTTAGTTTTTGGATTTTTATAAAAAATTAATAATAATAAAAAGTGCACCACACTTTATTTTATTTTATGCTGCCATGTGAGTGTCTTGGTTAAAACCTCCACATGGGATTTGGATGTAGGACTGCCACGCCCTATCCTCCCATGAGAGGTTATGGTGGTGGGGACCACCCGAGAATAACCTCCCGTGAGAGGTTATGACATGGGTACCACACAAGGCATAACAACCTATTAATGGAGGAGGATAAAATCCACCTCGACTCCCCATTAAATGGAGAGAAACTCCTTGAAATTCCCCTTTAACAAAAATTAACCAACCCCCATTAATTAATATTCCAACCTTGCGTGGATTAATTAGAGGAGCCAATGTAATTAATTCACCATTTTCAAATTTGTGCCAATGATTAAAATAATAGTGAAACTATTATTTTGAGAAATTATTTTTAGTGGATCATAGGAGAAAAGAGAATTATCTCCAATGAAGAATTCTCTCCAATGAAGAATGCTCTCAAATGAAGAACGTTGGTCCGGTGAAGACTGATCTCCCAATGAAGAACACTGACAAGGGATTCCTTCCACTACAAAGAACGACCCCCTCCGACCTTCTTCTTCGGCCTCCTTAGATGTGGGACATGTTCGTCTACCATGGATCGACGGCCATCCTTTTGTGACGTCAACGAATGACGACCGAAAAAATAAAGTTAGGGGTTTAGTTACTTTAAGCGTCATACACTTCATTTATTTTAAAAACGAAGAATGATGATGTTTATCTTTTGTAGAAGGAATGGTGTGCCTCGTTATTGCGAACCAATTGCTATCACCCTAATCGTGGAGGGTGCGTTACAACCTAACATGGCCCGACATCCTTTGTCAATCTCTCTGTTTGTGACGTTCTACGACATGACCTTTGGGCGACGACGACCAAGGTGACAATGTGGAAGGTCGCCCTATCAAGGCCTCCAGGAATCACGCAACCCCCGCAGTGCACCGATACACCCAACTGAATGCCACCAGCCTGACCGACGCACTCCCCGCCTACCCGCTACCTCCCGGCACCGTGCCAGCGCACAGTCCGCCAACCCATGGCCTACCTGGCCGCTGCCACGCCCTACCCGTTGCACCACCGACGCCACATGGCCTACCCGGCCGCTGCCGCGCCCTGCCTGATGCCCTCACTCCCCCCTCGGTTCCCTGCCGCACCCTTCCCGACCGCAGCTGCAGCATGCCCTGCACATCGGTGATGACCCTACGACCCCCTCGGTGCCCCACTGCGTCCTTCCCATCACCCCCGTGCCCTGGCTGGCGCACAACCATCGCCCCGCGGCCTGACCGACCCTACCGCGCCCTGCCAGGCACCCCTGTGGCTTGCGCAGCACCATACCGGCACCCCCGCGGCCGGCACCCCCTTCTGACCACCCCAGATTTGGCCTTCCCATGTGCCCCCCCACCAAACCTGCCACCCCTGAGCTGGCCTCCGTGCGACCTGTGCGCTCCCGGCCGAGATGGCATCCCAACTCCCTCGCACCCTCTGGGACACGCCCTCGCGGTGCTGGCCGAACCAGTCCCGTACTACTGGCCAAGTTGCCTATTTGGTAACCTCTAGGCTGCAACATCGCCATAGTCCACTGGGTCGGGCCCAGCATGCCGGGCCCCACCTAGTGGGCTAACCCGCCCAACATGTGAGGTCAGAACCGACGGGTCTGACAGGGTCGGCCTAGTCTGGGTTGGGCCGAGATGGTCCGATCATGTCAGACCAGGACCATGCCCATTACTGACCACTATTCTTTCTGTTGGCTATATCTTTGGCACCAGACGACTGTTTGACGATCCTTCAGCGGTGCCGGTATTCATGGAGTGAATACTTCTCTTTGAGAATACCCCAATGGAGTTCAGGTTATAGTTGAGATACGGTCAGGTTGGATCGTACACGAATCCAACCGGTCCCCCGGGACTAAATGACTAATAACTAACAGACCGAGCATCTGATTGAAGTTTCATCTATTGCGTTGATACCCCAATGATGTGGCAGAACATTGAGATACTTCTTCGTGGAACTTAGAGATAGTTGGCGTATTTCCCAGTAGCTCATGGAGTGGATCCTTCCATTGACGAGCAGACAGAGTGCGGAGACCTAGTGGCTAGCATACATGATGACTACTTGACTGATTCGACTCAGAGTGATTCGACTAGCCTAGTGGGGAGCGCCTGGTAGTTGGTCGCAGACCCATGGTGGAGGAGTGCCTGGTAGTTGGCGGCAGACCCACTGTACTCGATAGTAGGATTACCTCTATAGGCTATTAGGGGGAGAGCCTGGTTATTAGCAGCAGACCCACAATGGAGGTGTGTCTGGTAGATGGCAGCAGACCTACAGTACTCGACAGAAGGATTTCCTCAGCAGTCCAATGATAGTGAGAAGCACCTTGGTGTCGCGACAGGCCCACTGTACCTGACAGAGGAGTATTTCTCCAACTGCCATGGGTTCGATAATGAAAATCCGGGTTTGAGCAGAGTCAATGACTTTTGTATTTTCCTCATGATTGAGATGGGTCACCAGATAACTTAGGTATATATATGGGCATATACCTAAGTAATGGTTATATGATGATTTCATACTTTTTGGTTTATCCTTGTTATATTTTGTGAGACCTTTACGGTCATTGTGTCCTTACTGAGTATCGTTATACTCACCCCTGTAAGGTCTATGCCCGCACCTCGTTGTTTTGGTTATAGACGACAGACATCGCTGACTGAGGTAGAGAGTAGTAGGACCGGACGGTACCTAGAGGTGGACCACTCTTTATGATGGTACGCGGAGGAGACAGACAGACATAGAGTGCAAAGGAGGCCATATATACCTACCCATCAAGAAAGATACCACGGGGACGACCTAGTAACTACTTTACTTTTCTTTAGTTGTAATTTCTTTCAGTTGTACTTGTACTTTCTTATTGGGCTTGTATTTCCGGCCCCTTTTACTTTCCATCACTTATTTTGTATATAATTTTACTTAGTGTTTTGCATACAGTTGTGTACTAAAATGTGTTTGTCGTCATTTTTAAATGCAATTCCTTCATAGTTTATGGATTTATGCCTTTGTTGCCAGTCACCAGCCCCTGGACTATAGAAGGTGGGTTTGCGGTAGTCAAGATACGGGCCTTGGGGGACGGGTCATGACATTTCTGATCTTCACATTGAAAATATTGTGACATTTTCCCTTTGGTGAAAAGTGTGAAATATATACGGATCAGAAATCCTCAAGTATATATTCCCACATAAAGAGTCAAATATGATCCAAAAAGATGGTTAGAGTTGTTCAAAGACTATTACAGGTAAATTCAGTACCAATCAGGTAAAGAATATGAAGTCGTAGACTCTATAAGTAGAGAGGATCCAACAACTCATTCATTAATAAGAATTGAGAAGGATATAATCTTCTTATATGTGAAGATTATACACATGGGAATCATAATGGATGGAACATCATCAATCACTTCACAAATAATTTGTTGACTACCTCTTATGGAGAGGTTAATGGGTTCTCAAAGAGATGATTTGGGAATTTAGAAGAAAGTAGAATCTATTTGAAAATATAAATCCTTGGAGTAAAATGTTAAGTAGGAAGGAATTGTTAGATTTTTTTCATGACCATGTGTTCTATCAAATATCTAGTTAAAGTAATAACTTTTGGAAAATTCACATATTTTGAATTTATCCATTCACCTAAGTAACACAAATATGTATCTAGAGCGACAGTATAAATATTTTTGGGATAACATGATGATGGAGATCACCGAATATACATAAAAGGATAGTATGTTAGCAGGTGAAGGCTTGAAAGCATAAGTCTAAGGGGATGATTCAACCATTACCTATACCAACATGGAAATGGGAGAAAATCACCCTAGAATTTATCATTAGAATTCCAATGACATATAATTGAAAAGACATTATCTAGTTTATTTTGGATCATCATACAAAGACTGCACACTTCAATTTAATTTGAGAGGATTTCTCATTGGATCAATTGAAATAAATATTCATCAGATAATTGGTAAGGCTGCATGGTGTACCACTATCTATTATATCTGATCGATAACCATGATTCACTACTATGTACTAGAATAGTATCCAATAAACTCAAAATACTTAGCTAAAATTCAATATGTTTAATCATCCTCAAACTGATGGTAAATATTAGTGGACTATCCAAACACTTGAAGAAATGTTGAGGGCGTACTGAATGGATGCAAATGGAGGATGGGATCAAAAAAATCCTCTGGTTTTGTTCTCTTCCAAAAAATTATTCCACTCAAAAATATAAATAAATCTTTATCAATCCCTTTATTGGATGAGGGGCAAAACACCAAAATTTTGGGATGAAGATTGGGTATGAAAACTTATAGGTCTTAAAATTGTTGAAGAAATGGTGGAGAAGGTTTAGACCATCCCATAACAAATTAAATACTCTAAAAATAGATAAAATTACTATGCTGAAAACCATTGACGAGACATAGAGTTTTATGTTAGAGATATGGAATTCATACGAATATCCTTATACAATAGACTTATAGTATTTTGGAATAATGGAAATGTTACCCCAAGGTACAATGACCCTTTTGATATCCTTGATCACATTGGAATTGTGGCCTATTTACTAACACTCCCTCCGAACCTAGCTCATGTACATGATGTATTCGATGTATCACCCTTGATGATGTACATAACTGACGCATCACATGTACTCAATCATGAGGTGTTACTTTTGGTGAATAATATCTCCTATGAAGAGAATTCAGTGAAGATCGTAGATTGAAGAGAAAAATTTCTATAAAAAGAGTGGAATTCCCTCATCAAGGTGTTGTGGAGAAA
The DNA here is from genome assembly GCA_963277665.1 of Viscum album. Classification (NCBI taxonomy): domain Eukaryota; kingdom Viridiplantae; phylum Streptophyta; class Magnoliopsida; order Santalales; family Viscaceae; genus Viscum; species Viscum album. The sequence goes on from OY728158.1 coordinate 443,367,827, forward strand.
CCACATGTTTGAATAAGAAACATGGGAACTAGATTAAGTTATGAGGTAGAGTTACCCTCATTAGTTTTAATGTGGGAAAATAAAATTATAAGGGAAAAATTTCTTTTGGGGGAATGTTGTAACGACCCGATCAGTTTTTAAAAAAATTCCCTTTCTTTTAATGTATTATCGGTATAAAAACACATACACTCTTTTTATTATTATTATCATGTTTAAATGAATGTTCTGTATAATTACCAATGATATAATATTAGTTGAATGGTGATAACATGAATGATATAAGTGTTATGATTTAATTAAAAATATTATTCAAAACAAACAATGGATAAGATGACATCCTCAAGTAGACTCGATCCATTCAAATTTCATTTTTGGACCTCAGAAAGCAGGTAGTGTCAGTGTGATTCTATCTTGAGCAAGCCTAATCAAAGATTTAACACATTATTCTTGAATGGAATCACCAATGGGAGAAGTTAAAGTTAATAGAAATTACCACCCCGAGTGATGTTACTTGAACAACCCCAAGAGTCTGTCACAATCACACACCATACCATCATGTCTTATATGGGTGTTATAAGGGGTTATGTAATAAGGTATTAGTTACTTATTTTTTAATCCTTTATAGAACTCTAATGTATTGGGTAATGTCTATTATCATGTTACACCATGTAGAGTTAGGGTTTACTTGTGCTAATCCATGTGAAATGGGGGTTTAATCATGTTAATTCTTGTAAAACAAGGGCTTACTCATGCTAATCCATGTGCAATGAGCCTTGGATCAAGATAATATATATTTTTAAGTTGTTTACACATTTCCATTCTAGGATAATCATGTTGTATCATGCCTTTATGTTCATGTTTCTCTTTTCCTCAATTGATATGAATATTTCCTATCATGTATTGTATTATTCATGTTATTACTTGTTTACTTCCTTACTAGGCTTTATATCTCACCATTTTCATGTATATTTCCTAAGGTTATCACTTGCAATTTTATGTATAAGGAATTTTGTGGTAATTTAAGTGAACTTTTCAATGAAGGTGTTTTATTTTATGTCTTAAGTAATCATGTAATGTTCCTTATTACCAAAGAGGATTCAACTCTAAATTTTCAAGGTTGTATTAAGTGCATGTTTATGTAATAAATAAATTTTAAGTGTATAATAAAGGGCAGTGTTGTTATAATTATCTGATATAAATTCTTGCTTCAGGTCATGTTTTTAGAATAGGATGACAAAAGATCTTGATAATAAAGTATATTAGAGTGCAACATTAAACCCATAGATCCTTTGGAAAACTGAATTGATCATACATGTAATAGAATACATGAATCGAGCATGTGTCCAAAATTTTAGAGGATCTTGTGTGATACTAATATCCCATATCATTTTTTCTTACAATAAAAGCTATTAGGGATCAAGAAAGATAGATCCCTATGAGTCCTTATGCGGTAGGTCATGTCGATCACCTCTATGTTGGATAAATCCATGTGAGGGACTACTACTAGGACCCTATATCATATGGGAGATCTTTTAGTAGTTATATATTATTATGAATCATAGGATTATTCTTTGTCAAGATAGAAATATTATGTCAATCACCATAAAACCCCCCTGGAGTTCAGGGTTATAGATATTGTTTTCTTTCATTTTTCACATAAAATAATACATAGATAGATTAAAATATAGGGAAATCTATCACCTCATTATTTTAGGCATTATTAGATATTTTAGAAACTCGAGATGTTATCTTATAATTGAGATATTATTTAGAGGTACCAGGTCACACACCAAAAATTCCTTATATAGTATCTTCATCGATACCATGATCTCTCGTCTCATACTTTCGAAGCAAAGGATTTTTTACACAAGGATGATGATCCTTTTTAAGTGTATCATATCTATATTTTTGATTCATGAATTAATGGTCATTGATAAATGTCAATATCTCTAGTGCAGTTGTTACAGCAGAATTACCATGTATAAGATGAGTCTTCGGATAGAAAGGATGATTTACATTCTTTGTGGATATAGTTATTGTCAGCATTAGAACTACCACCATTGGAAGGGAAAATAAAAGATGTTTTTCATTATAGGGGGAAGAAAATAATACCCCGAATTGTCTATTTGAAAAAAACTATTTAATTTCAATATTTCTATTGGTTTTATAATTCAGTTAATTAGTAATGAGGTTGATGAAATTACAATAGTGTATAGGGATTGCTTGGAGCCTCGATCCCATTGTTTTAGAGGAAACAGGTGGGACCAATAGTTATTATTAACCATGAAACCTAGTTCTCATGAGATGTTTAAACGTGTTGGGAGATCTAGTAAATAGAAGAGGTCCATGAAGATTGACCTTACCATGCCATATAATTTGCATGGTCATGTGATTATTATCGGTATTATTGTAGTGATTTATTCAATGAAGCTTCTAGGGTTATTCTAATTATGTTTCCTTACCAAGCGAGGGGTTTTTTCGGATAGTGATTGTTCCATGGTTGGTGCATGAATTGTCTAACCATAGAACCAAACTATGTGATTCTATTTTAAAGTGTGAATTAAAATTTTCCCTTTTTAGAATTATAAAAATGAAACTCATTTTTTTAACTCCACATAGAAACTTCTCACATTGGGAGATCAATCTTCTTTCTTCCATTTCCCATAATCCCAAGACCCCATACCACATCAAAATCAAGAACCATTCATCACATTGGAAGAATGTTAGTAAGTGAATCAATTTAATTCATTCATTTCTCCATATATATCATCATATTCATCAATATTTTGGTGTGATCTAATATTCCATATTTTTGGGTTCTTGTATATTTCTACATTTTCTATTGTTTCTATCCTATCCATGGGCCGATAATGGGCAAGGAATATACTAAAAGAATAATGTTTATCGCCAAATAATTATTCCTTAAGAATTATTTCTTTTATATTATGCATTGAGATACTACACATGATATTTTATATGTTTTTTATAAAAAAACACTTATCCCTTATTTTATTTGTTATCCTTTACAGAAATGACCTTATGCATCCTAATTCTTGTAATAATTTTTAATCTTCAACTTATGTCACCCCTTATGGTGGGCCAATTGAATTTTACCTTGATATTATATATTCTTATTCGACCAACCACCTTTTAAATTATATTAGTTTTTAATCTAGATGAAATGAATATGATGAATTAAAATTAATATGGGTGGTACGATTATTGAAAAAGTTTTATATGAAATATGGCGACACCCTTGTTTGAGTAGAAAAATAATGAAATATGAACCATTTATTGGTCATAATAAAGCTTACATGATAGATTATTACCGAAAATACATGGTAATGATATCCCTACTAATATTATAATTGAGAAAGGAATACCTAATGTTATGATAGTCACGCATGGTGTCCCTACTGATATAATAATCAGGCATAGTTTCACATATACCAATGATACTCATGAATGAAATCCCATACACATGTGATAGTTGATCAAGGAGACCCTTATGATTTACAATACATGGGAATGGAATCCCCTACTATATTATGAGCCTCTAGTGAGTAGACATGAATGCCTAAGTTATGAATTAGGTCCAAGATTTAGATACACATCAATATATCTGGTTATAAATATCAATACATATATTGTGCACAAATAGACATACATTCATAAATATTCATATGTGTATGTTCACGGTGAAATTTTTTCAGAGGTTTCCCATCATGTGATGAACCATGTAGTGTTAGCCTGGTGTCCTTCAAGATTTAAAACCAACCCTTTAAAGTTTAATTTAATGTTTTTACACTATAATTTTTTGGATTTGGTGGCCTAGAACCAACTACTTTGTAATTTATTCATTTATAAAATCCTTATCACATATTTTTTGTTCTTCTGCGTGACAATGCATGTGATAATGTCCTAATTACAACTGTTGCATTAAAGGGTCATCGCGGATCCCTACTATGATGGGAACCCAGAAGTGCCATAACACTATTCTTGAATATATATTCTATGTCTGGATGATGTTATTTTAGGGACACAAATAATACAAGTCATTAGGGGTGAGGACTCATAAAACATTGAGGCACCTTCTCATGGTGTGCGCCCCTGGTAATATCCAGGAGGATATTATGAGAACGAGACCCGCCAGTAGGAAATCCACATTTCATTGTGTCATTAGATGTACCTATCTGCGGAAGTGTGTATTGGTCCATAGAATTTAAGGTGATTATTAATGGGTACTACAACTATCACACTTAGATGTATTGACGAAAACTATGATGACACACTGTTCGTAGCGAGGTAGGATACGTTGGGTGTGTCACGAGTAATACTGAATTAATAGATAATTCGAGAAAATATTTTTCCCTTTTGTTCCATTACAGAAGTAGATATATTAGGCCCTTTGATGGAATTGATTTAGCCTAAATAAATCCATGGACATGGTAAGGTATGGGCGAGGTCAGTTCCACAAAGTAAAAGAAAGAATAATAAAGCACCTGGATGGATGGCACTAGCATGCAACCCGCTTGATTTGGGATATTGAGACAAAGAGATTATATTACACGATACACATTCATAGGAGGTGACACTTCATTTCGGTGTTAACTTCTTTATCTATGGGTTCCTTGGCGTGTTTCTAGACACTAACCGTGGAATTTAGGCATCATTCACCCAATTTCAATGAGAAAGAGGCCTATAGGGTCACACACTATGTGTGTCCATGTATCTCAATTAAATATTAATTTTACAAGTTAAATAAATATTATTCTCGACTATGGTTTAATAATTATTTAAGGATGCCTGATCACATTTATTTCGACACTAGTTATTCAAGAGAATATATTGTGGGTGAAATAATATATTTATTAGCGAGTAATGCAGTTAAATTTATTTAAGAAATAAATAGCCATTACTCAAGGTATAATAAATATGGTGGAGAAAAATGGAAAATAAAAGTACCCATCGTGTATATTAAATATACATTCCATGTAGTTTTATAGAAAACATGTACACACTGTGTATTAATTATTACAGGCCGTGTAGTTTTCCAGTCGAGATTTTGAGGATATAATATTGTTTTATTAAATGATATTAATTATAATTAGTGTGAGCGCATGTCAAGGAATAAATAATTCGACATGGGGTTTCAATAAGAGTAAATGAAATAAATAAAATGTGTAACACATTTATTTATTTTCATAACACTATTAACCACATACCCGATTATAAATATCCTCACAACCCCAACACTTTTCCTAATCCATTTGTTGTGCACAACGTATTTGGAAATACTCTCAAGCCAAGAGAGAATTCCCTTTCCACCATGAATGCCCTAATGTTATGGGAGCGAGATCCTCCACCAGATCAAGGTCGTTGAAAGCAGACATCGCAAGTGAATGCTCTTATGCGCTAGCACCCGGAGATCCCTTCGGCAATGTCCAGAGATACGTGGAGCATGTATGGATCACTGCTAGAGGAATCTTATACGTGGATTCTATGATGCAACGACAGATCACATGATCGTGACCGGAGACATTGACAAAGAAAGAATTCCACTGAGGTAATTCTTGTGAATTAAATAAATTAATTATAACCAACATATGATGATCTTATCTCAATGGTTCCTAGACTCTTATTCTCTTTTTCGTTCTTCGTTTCATTCCAAAGATCCGGTGTTTTATTTCATGACAGATCTTGGATTTAACGTTGTTTAATGCTAAAATTAAAGTTGGGAAATCCCACCAATGCGCTTCTGTTGTGCCCATATCCTACAAGTGGTATCAGAGTGGTCAGATCGTTGATTATAATTATTTAGTTTTTCATTGGTGATTTACGAATTTAATAATTTTGTTATTTCAATCCATGTTTAATTTTTCTGGAAATATGAATCTCGAGATATCTTCCTCCTCCCCCATTTCTATTTCACCTCACAGAAACAAATTTTTCTTTTAATTTTGATTAAAATAATATAGAGAAAATCATTCGGAGGTGCCAAATGTTTCTGGTCATAAAACACCATAATACACAGCGTGAATTCGGAAGTACACGTCATGTAGTCTTGGTTCAATGAATTGACTGAGCTGCCAAATCAGGCCGTGTATTGGATTCTTTGTAAGAATTTTAGATGCTGTGTGTTGACCAGAAACAGGTGGCACACGGTTTCCGGAATACAGGCTGTGTGGTCCAATGAACACGGTGTGTAGTCCCTTCGGGTTAGGGTTGGGCCGTGTAACCCGTACACGGCTTGCCCGGCTGGAAACCGTGTAATCTGGAAACTACACGGCATGTGTCCCACAGAACAAGCCATGTACTCCGAAAATTTCCGAAGTACATTAACATGCCATGTCCTCGGGTGTGTACTTCGGATGGACGGTGAAGAAAAGTACAGGCCGTGTAGTCAGAACTATGCATTGTGTACTCACCCAAATTATGTAGATTTATTAAAATTTATTATTATATTATAAAAACCTTGGAGAGGTGTACCATGGTGCATGCGTAAAGCTAAGGCACAACATGTGATAGGTGTTTTATATATGTGTGTTTAATTTAACATATGTGTAATGAACGAGAATTCACCTGATTGGCTCCAAGGTACAAGTTACTTACAAGGATAATTTTAAATGAATTTATATGTTTAAAATTATGATGGATGAGAATCTCATGGGAGTTCAGAAAAAGGGTTTACGATAAAGGCATTGATTAATTAAATATAATTAATTAATTCAAGCATGATTTATCATAAACAAGAACGATTAATTAAATGAATGCTAATTTTATTTATGCGTAAATATAGTTGCATGAATAGATGATCATGAACTAGACCGAGAACATTGTATGTGAATGGTTTCTTTTAATTTATTTATTTCAATTAAATTTGTTGGCCTGTGAGCCATCTCATCATTAATATGTAGGGTCTGCGTGCCCAAGGATTATTTTATGTAAAAAAACCCTTTTACCCCTCACCTGTGTGTGAGATAAATGCATATGTAATGGATGGAGATCTCAAGATATTTGAGGTGGCTCAAGTCAAGAGCCATGGTGAAACCAATCCAAGGAGATACAATGGTGGAAAAGTGGAAAGCTATAAAAACAAACCCAAAATGTTCAAGGTGTTTCTCCCCTATGTCTTGGGTTATTTTATCAACCGATAGATAAACTAACCAATATAAAAAGCTCATGATCATACCATTTATCTTATTTATATCAGTTGCATGGTTTATTTATTGTAGGTGTGTTGTCATGATCACACAATTAATGAATTAAACGAGCATGCAAGATGGAACTAAAATAAAATCGTCTTATATGTAAATATTATCTTAGACATGGTTAATTAACAATGTATATCCCACTTAATATTAACAAGCATGTAATCAAAGATAATAAAATGGAAATTTACGTATAAGGATAAAATACCTCAAAAGAAATATTAAGTCAGTATAGCCTTCCATATTCCTGGTTAGAATCAAACCATAGTTCAAAGTGCTTGACCAACCATAGTTGGGGTGCTTTCAATTATCGGGGAATTTTAATTCAAGTTTTTGGGTTGACATAACATGGTTCGCATCAAGGGTTGACTACCAAAACAGGACATGGTGTGACCAAGAGGAAAAGGTTGAGAAAATCCAAAATAATAAGATTTCAGGATTGGGGAGTCCACTCAGTGGATCAAGGAGCTAGAAGTTAATGCAGTTGGAATTTGGAATGACTACTAAAAACCCTTACATTTTCTTGACCAACCCTAGTTGGGGTAATATGATGGGAAATATAGATATTTTCCAATAGAATATGCAGGCAAAATAATATTCTGAAATCAATGGTTAGAGCTATTGTATTTCGATAAAATAGTGGGAGATTAATAAGAATTAATTTATTTATTTTTCTCAGTTTTCTAATAAAGTACTAAACCTTTTCTCATCATAATTTGTATAAACAACAAGAAAAATACTTCAAAAATATCATTGGGAACCATACTCGATATGGAAAACCTTCTCACCGGCACCAATTTCCAAGAGTGGCAGAGGCGTTTACGCATCATCCTTCGCCCCGAAAAGAAATTGTATGTTCCGGAAGAGCCTATTCTAGTTGTGCCTAAGAATGTGGCAGGTGATAAAGAATTATATCTCTATATGAAACAATTGGATGATGCCACAGATGTCCAGTGTTTCATTCTATCGGACATGTCCAATGAGCTCTTGAAGCAACATGAAAAAATGGATGCGTATAGCATGATGTCTCATCTTAAGGATCTATACCAAGATAAGGTGAGACAAGAGAGGTATGAGATCTCCAATTCTTTATTTACGACTATGCTTGGAGAGTTTGTGCCAGCTGGGACTCATGTAGTCAAGCTTATTGGATACATTGAATGCCAGGACATCTTAGGGATTAAATTTTCAGATGAGTTGTGTACATATCTCATCCAATCATCACTGCCCAAGACCTTCTCTAGCTTCATTTTCAACTATAATATGAGTGGAAATGGGAAGATTCTATCAGAGCATCTGACCTTGATTCACCAGGTAGATAAGGACATGGGGCGTGACAAAACCGTGGTCCGTATAGTGATCAAGAAAAGGAAGGACATGGGAAAGTGACCAAAGACTTATAAACGGTCTGAAGCCCCCAAGCACCGTCCCTCCAAGAAGGGGAAAATAAAGAGGAAATGCAAGGAATGGGAGGCAGTGTGTTTTTCATGTGGCAAGTAGGGCCACGGGAAGAGGAACAACACCGAGAATCTTGGGGACTCTAAATGGGTGTTTGTTATCGAGTGAAATCTTTCTATTTCTACACATTGGGTATTAGATACAGCTTGTGGGACTCACATCTGTATTTAAATGCAGGAACCAAGTAGATTTAGAATGATCTCCAGAGGAGAGGTGGATCATCGAGCTTCAAAGGGTGCAAGGGTGGCTACATTGGCTATTGGAATCTTTCACCTCTCATTTCCAAATGGCATGATTTTGGTTTTACAAAACTGTTATCTTGTGCCCAGTGTTACCAAGAACATAATTTATGTATCTTCTTTGTATATAGATGGATTTGTTTTCAAGTATGGATGTAAGGGTTGTCTATTTTATAAGAACAATGTATGTTATGGTATGACACAATTGAATAATGGTTTGTATGTATTAAATTACGAAAACCAAGTGTTGGCAATCGATAATGAAACAAACTCACATGACTCATACATCACCCAGTTGTGGCATCACCACCATGGTCATGTAAATGAGAATCACCTAACAAAGCTCTGTCAAGATGGATATTTAGACTCTACTGAGCTAAAACTACATGATAGATTTCATGCTTGTTTACAAGGTAAAATGACCAAGCCGCCTTTTGGTGGACAGGGTGAAAGGGCCACAGAGCTTCTTGGATTTGTACACACATATGTTTGTGGACTATTTCCAGTAGAAGCTAGAGGTGGATATTCTTACTTCATTACTTTTACAGATTATTTGAGGAGATATAGATTTTCTTACTTAAGGAGGTATAAGTCTGAAGCCTTATAGGAATTTAAGGAAATAAAGAATGAAGTAGAGAATCAGCTTGGTAAGAAGATAAAGAAGCTTCGATCGGATCTAGGTGGATAATATCTGAACCAAGAGTTCATCGATCTTTTACAGGAGTGTGGGATTCTATCTCAGATCACTCCTCCTAATACACCATAGTGGAACGGTTTTAGTGAAAGGAGGAACCGAACCTTGTTGGACATGGTGAGGTCGATGATGAGTCATGAAGATCTTCCATTATCCTTTTAGGGATATGCATTACAAACTCCAGCATACACATTAAATTGAGTACCAAATAAGGCAGCAAATGGAATTCCCTCTGATTTATGGAGTGGAAAGAATCCCATTTTGTCGCATACATGTGTATGGGGATGCGAGGTGTGTGTTAAGGCCTTCTTAGGAAACAAACTAGCACCCCAGGGCATGAAGTATATCTTTATAGGATATCCCATGAAAACGAAAAGATATTACCTATATAACCCTCAATACCAGAAACTAATTGACGCTAGAAAATCCTTCTTTCTTGAGAGGGAGCACATCCTCAAGAAGGATAGTGGGAGAAAGAATTACTTAGATGAAGTTGATGCTCAAGATACAAAAGAGTTGGTACAGGAACAAGTTCCACAGGTCCCCGTGGAGGAGGTTAGAGAAACACAAGAACTGTGTAGGAGCTCAAGAGAGGTAAGGGATCCAGAGATATTTTGTTTCCTACTCACCGAGGATGGTGAATCATTACTGTTGGAAAATGTTGAGCCTATCTCCTACAAGGAAGTAGTAGAAAGCTTAGAAGCTACAATATGGATAGAAGATATGAATTCTGAGATGGATTCCATGTATCAGAACCAAGTTTGGCTTTTTTCGATGAGCCAGTTGATGTAAATCCTGTTGGATGCAAATGGGTATTCAAGAGAAAGATGGACATGGAAGTTCAAGTTAGCACATATAAATTATGGCTAGTGGCTAAAGGATTCAGGCAGTGTCAAGGAATTGACTATTATGAAACCTTCTCACCAGTTTCCATATTTAAATCCATAAGAATCATACTTTCCATAGTAGCTTACCATAACTACAAGATTACGCAGATGGAGGTCAAAACAACATTCTTTAATTGGAGCTTCGGGAATATGTCTATATGACACAACCTGAAGGGTTTGTGACACCAGGTGAAGCCAAACGGGTTTTCAAGTTTCATAAATCTATTTATGGATTTAAGCAAGCATCCAGGTCATGGAACATTCGATTTGATGAATCCATAAAGGAATTTGGTTTCATTAAGAACGAATGTGAGTCATGTGTTTATAAGTGGTTTAATGGGAATGCGGATGTTATCCAAGTGGTATATGTTGATGACATATTGCTTATTGGAAATGAAATACCAGCCTTACAGTTAGTTAAGGACTGGTTGAACAAGTGCTTCGCCATGAAATATTTCGGTGAAGCAGCCTACATTCTAGGGATCAAGATCATTCATGATAGATAAAAGAGGCTTCTTGGAGTAGGTCCGAGTACATATATTGACCAGATACTAAATAGATTTAGTATGGAACAATCCAAGAGAGGATTGGTTCCAGTGTCTCATGGCTTACATCTTTCTAAGAAAATGTGTCCTTAGACACAACAAGAGAAAGATAGGATGAGAAAGATCCCATATGCCTCGGCTCTAGGATACATCATGTATGCCATGTTATGTACAAGACATGATGTTGCCTATGCACTAAGCATGGTAGGTAGATTTCATGAAGATCCAGGGGAACAACATTGGAATGCTGTTAAGACTTTCCTTAAGTATCTGAGAAGAACTAAGGATATGTTCCTGGTTTATGGAGGAGACGAGGAGATTGTCATCAGAGGGTATACTGATGCTGGTTTTCAGACAAATTAGAATGATCTGAAGTCGCAATCTGGATATGTTTTCTATCTCTATAGAGGGGATGTGAGTTGGAAGAGTTCAAAGAAGCTAGTTGTCGTCGATTATACAGTGGAGTCTGAGTATATAACGGCTTCTAATATAGCCAAGGAAGCTGTATGGATCCATAACACTGTCTAGGAGCTTTATTTGGTGCACAGTAGTAAAGATCTCATTACATTGTATTGTGATAATACTGTAGTGGTGGCTCTTGAAAAACAACCAAGGTTACATCAACGGAAAAAGCACATACTCCAAAACTATCACCTCTTGAGGGATTTATGTCATAGGGGTGATGTTGTAGTGAGAAGAGTGTCCACAGAAGAGAACTTGGTGGACCCCATGACTAAAGGGATATCTCAGCAGAAGTAGGAATATAATGTGAGAGCTAGCGGGTTAATGTTTGGTAGTAGTTGGCTCTAGTCCAAGTGGGAGTCTGTTGGAGTTGGTGGCCTAGAACCAACTACTTTGTACTTTATTCATTAATAAAAGCCTTATCACATCTTGTTTACTCTTCTGCGTGACAATGCATGTGATAATTTCTTAAGGACGACTATTGCATTAAAGGGTCATAGCGTATCCCTACTATGATGAGAACTCGGAAGCGCCATAAAACCTTTATTTAATATATTTTCAATGGCCAGATGATGTTATTTGAGGGACACAAATAATATAGTTCATTAGGGGTGATGACTCATAAACATTTGAGGCACCTTCCCATGGTGTGCGCCCCTGGTAATATCCAGGAGGATATTATGAGAACGAGACCCGCCAGTAGGAAATCGACATTTCATAGTGTCATTGGATGTTCGTATATGTGGACATGTGTATTGGTCCTTAGAATTTAAGATTATTATTAATGGGTATTACGAATTACGAACTTAGATTTATTGAGGAAAAAAATAACGCCACGCTGTTCTTAGTGAGGTAGGATAAGTTGGTTGCATCATGAGAAATACTGAATTAATAGATAATGCGAGAAAGGATTTGTCCCTTATGTTCCATAAAGGATGTAGATATCTCTGGCCCATTGATGGAATTGATATAGCCTAAATAAATCCATCGCCATGGTAAGGTATGGGTGAGTTCAGTTCCAGGAAGTCAAAGAATGAATAATCGAGCACATGGGATGATGAAACTAGCATACAACCTGCTTGATTAGAGATACTGAGACAAAGGGATTATATTAAACGGTAAGCATTCGTAGGAGGTGGAACGTCATTGCAGCGCCAACTTATTTATCTATGGGTTCCTTGGCGTGTTGCTAGACGCTAACCTTGGACTTTAGGCAGGATCCGCCTAATGCCACTGAGAAAGAGGCCTAGAGGGTCACACACTAAGTGTGTCCACGTATCTCAATTAAATATTAATTTAACAAGTTAAATAAATATTATTCCCGACTGTGGTTTAACAATTATTTAAGGATTCCTGATCGCATTTATTTCGACACTAGTTATTCGAGAGAATATATTTTGGGAGAAATAATATATTTATTAGCGAGTAATGCAGTTACTTTTATTTATGAAAAAAATATCCATTACTCAAGGTCTAATAAATATGGTGGAGAAAAAAGGAAAATAAATGTACACGCCGTGTATATAAAATACACATGTCGTGCACTTTTATGGAAAACAAGTACACATTTTGTATTAATTATTACAGGTCCTGTAGTTTTCCATTCAGGATGTTGGGGATATAATATTATTTTATTAAATGATATTAATTATAATCAGCATGGTCACATGTCAGGAAATTAATTATTCGACATGGGGTTTCAATAAGAGTTAATGAAATAAATAAAATGCGTACCGCATTTATTTATTATCATAACTCTATTAACCTCAGACCTGATTATAAATATCCATAAAACCCCAACACTTTTCCTGAGCCATTTTTTGTACACAACGTATTTGGAAATACTCTCAAGCCAATAGATAATTCTCTTTCCACCAAGAACGCCCTTATGTTACGAGAGAGAGATCCTCCACCGGATCAAGGCGGTTGAAGGCGGATATCGCAAGCGAAGGATCTTCCGCACTAGTACCCAGAGATCCCTTTGGTGACATCCAGAGATACGTGGAGCACGTGTGGATCACTACTAGAAGAATCCTATACATGGATTCTATGACGCAACGATGGATCACAGGATCATGACAGAAGACATCGAAAAAGAAAGAATTCCACTGAGGTAATTCTTGTGAATTAATTAAATTAATTATAACCAACATATGATTAACATATCTCAATGGTTCTAGGACCCTTCTTTTCTTTTTCATTCTTCATTACATTTTGAAGATCTGGCGTTTTATATCGTGACGGATCTCAGATTTGACATTGTTTAATGCTAAAATTAAAGTTGGGAAATCCCACCAACGCGCTTCCGCTGCGCCCGGAACCTACAATATATATATACACTACTCACATTACCTACAGTAGTTATATAGTTCTAAACCTCATTGGGGATGGCCTACTGGGTATATACTACATGTTTTTTAGGATGTTGTTTGTTAACTAAATATAACTCATGTATTTAGATAGGTAAAATGGATATTTCTTGGTCGTGGATGCTTGATTGATTATAGTATGATATCCCAGGAGCACAAGACCGATCCTTATCTCGTAGGCATAATGTATATCATTTTTCATTATTTTTCATTTTGTTATTCTTTTATGTACGTAATACTGAATTTTGTATGGATCAATTAAATATTCATCATTTTTTATATTGTTCTACTTTTGGAATGATGTATTAATACTATATAAATGATTTAATTAGATATTTGTATATTTATTTTTTATTCTTTATCGATTAAATAATTATCTCACCATTGTACCACTATTGTTATGATCATATAGTCATCACACTATAACACCATACACCCTCTCTACTAGTTTGTATCATCTAGCATATGGGGAGGCATGTTTGAGCCCATGTGGCCACTAATTCATATTTCATTATCAATTGATCTGGTCTGGGATGTCACAAACAGTGTTATATATTTTCAAATATTCAACTACTAATATACTTTATAGTTGTGATAATAGATGTATTTTTACTCAAAGAATAAATTTTTCTTATAATTGGATATAATTATGATTTAATTCGATAATTATTGTTTTAAAATATGAGTTTGTATAGTCATGATGTGATTGAGGTCTCTCTTGAGTAATGTATTATCCTGTGATGGTAAATTTTGTTAGTATACTAACTAATATTGAGGATTAAACATTACATTTGAATATTGGGGTGGGTGATCATTTAATCCAAGATTATTTATGAAGGAATATTTTATTTCACATGATTCTTAGACATTACATAAAATGGTAAATTATACCTTATTCATTGGATTAATTTGGATATATATAAATATTTTGGGATTTTAATTTTGGTTTATAAAAAATGTTAGGAATTTTTAAAATATTTACCCATAATTATAGTTTAAACAAATTAAATTGGTGGAAGAAATAATATTTCTAAATAAATCCTCATAATAATTTATGAAAGCGGGAATAACATGAGAAATAATGGTCTGATGGAATCCCATTTAAATGTAATGTTTGTTGGAATCTTTACAAATTGAACACGTTTCAAGTCGTTGATCATTCAACCAGAGAGGCTATGTTAAAGGGGGACTCCCTTTATTTATCTTTTGCAGTGAAATAAAATAATGGTGTGATAGTAATAGTAAGATGCATACTTTTCAGAATTTGATTTAGGTTAATGTTTTCTAGGAAACCCTTAGTAATGATACCATAGAAATGTTATTGAGTTTATCCTTACGATGGAAAAGGAATATAATTTTCCAATAAAACATTCAAGAGTCATATATGATATTATTTTCATAATGGACTAATAAATAAATATAGGGTGACTATAAAAAAAATTAGTCCCATTTAATATTGAAATATTGATCTTGGTCCACTAATATATAGGATGAATTGTGAAATGGTCATATCTTTTTTGGGTGTGTGTTTCATAAAATTAATTATTAACTGAATATAAAACATGATACCCATAAAAGAAAATATCATGACTTAGATTAACGTCACTATCACCAAATATTAAATTTATATAAATCTTTATAAAGGGGATATATAATGTAATAATCCTCTTACACTAGTAATTTTTTAAAATGTTATTAATCAAAATTATAAATTTCAACATGTTATAGAAACCTCATCCCATATAAAAATTTGTTAATGTAATTCAAAAAAATAAATCTTAATTATTATCAGTAACATAGATCGATATATTAAAGGATTATAAATGATCTAATGAGTTGAGTTGTTTAAAACATAAAGAAACTATTGGTTTCTGACTTTGTAGATGAATTATATAAAAGGATACCATATTTTAGCAATTTAGAGAATACATGAGTTAGGCATGATATTTATAGATTCCAATATTGTTTTAACAATACAAGGGGATAATGTAATGAACTATAAATGGAAGAGTTAGTTGTAATTACCAATAAACTTCATTAAAATATCTTATTATGGTCATTAAAACCTTGAAGAATATTTCAAATGGATGGGTATTGTTTCTATATGATAAAAATTATAAAAAATACCTAATATTTTTTATTAAACTCAATGGGGAGTAAAAATCATATACCAGGTTTATAGAAATCGTTTTATTGATTATTAAGGGTATATCATTCCAAATTTATAATTTATAAATATTTTATGTATAATATAGTTCAAAAATCCAAGAATGAATTCATAGATATTGTATTATTCATTCAATTGTTCAATCAAAAATTTATTTCCTCAAATATTTTTTTATAATTGAATGTATCCACCATATATTTATATTAGAAAATTATTTTTATTTAAATTTAATTTATATTATATTTATTGATTTTATTTACTAATAAAGAGTTGTTATAAAAACACGACATTAATACCAATTGTTTATGACTCATTGGATTCTATAAAATGTTTTTAGAAAAAGTAAATGAAAAATTATTTCTATGATACAAAATATTTTATCCATATTATTTCCGAAATGTGATAAAAACTATCTCACCCATATTAGTAGAATATTTTAATTATTTACTCTATGAATAATGCTTATAACACATTATAAATCATATATGACATGTATAATAAATAAATATTCCTAATAAATTTAAATAACTGATATTTCATAGAATAGATGAATCATTGTATCTTAACATGATATTAGAATGTGTATATATCCTCTAAGAGGATAGTGGGTGTATGTTTTGACATTGAAAAGATATAAGATAAAAAATTAAAGATTATTCTTTTAAAACTGACTATCAATAAAATATTCTCAAGGGTAATGGCTATGCCAAAAACATAATAATGTAAAGAGTTAAAATAATTATAAAACAATTTCAAGGATACATTTTGACAGATATTGTTCCATGTATGATGGTGAAGAATATATAACTATGTCTAAGTAGAAAACATCAATTATTAACTTCATAACATTGAATTTGGTGAAGTAAAAGACCTTGAATACTATATTTAGGGTGTTTAACATTAAGAATATGCTACCTAGTCTCACCATTTGTATTTCATTATAGACGTTACTCTATATAGAGCTTATTAATAGATTTTTATCAAATGTTCACATTGTATCGTGTAAGGAATTACATATATGTGTAATGATTTTAACAAAAAAATTAAAATTAGACAAACCATAAGGTTAATCTATAACTCCATCAATTGTGATATGATATATAGGTTATTATATATATTTTCTCAAAGCATTAATAAATATTTTAAGAATATAATGTGTATAATGTTATATATATAAAATATCCACCTTATTATTCATTGGCTTTTTCTATGTGTTTATATATATATTTTTAATTGAAATGATAATTCTAATCTTATGGTATGACTTTTATTCCTCAAAAACTACTGTTCAACAATGATTATAATGGTTATGAAAATAATTATATTTATAATGAGTATGTTTCTTTCATATAGATAAAAATAGTAAAAATGAATAAAATGGGTTTTGTGGGATGGATAAATAATGATTTTTTCCACATGGTATGTCATGCACTATTTATTTGGTATACTGGGGTTATATAGTTCTAATTGTGGGCCTCAAATGTATAATGTTAGTAATATACCTATCACGATAACCTTTATATATTGTTAAATTTTTCATTCAAGCCTTGAGTATTATCTAATCAAGAGTTGGTTAAAAAAATTTCTTGTCATGTCGCTGGTTACAGATCCACCCTCTAAATATTTTTTCTCTTATGTGATAGATATAAATTATGATCCCTAAATTGAGATATAAGAATTATGTGTATGCACATACCCATATAATACCAATGATGTTATTTTATTTTAAATTGATGTTTATTTGATGTTTTAATCCATAATTATGACAGACATGTGTAATATCGATTGACATTGTCATTCTTTACTCAGACAATAAGGAATGCATGAGTATATATAAAGTAATTACATAATTCATTTATTTTTGTTTCTAAAAGTCAGGGACATATAGATATTTTAAAAATGTCTTATTGTATCATATACATCTAGTGAATATATGTTATCTGATACATGTTTTAGATGGAGATTATGCCGCGACAATTCATTGATTAATTATCACTATTTATTTTTTTATTGGATACAATAGTCAAATATTAATAAATTCATTAATTCATATATTTTTCAATACAAAAAATGATCTTGTGATCACTTTTTTGGTTAACAAAATGGGGATTTATTTTTAGATATAGGGATGCTCTAAATGTGTTTTAGAGATAATCCAGAAGTGGTTTTAGATAGCCCTTTACAAGTTATTTTTCTGATGTGATACATATAAATTTAGTTATATTTCCAAATTGTTTTAATAGATGTTAAAAGGGTTTTTATATAATATTAGATGTTCTTATATATAACATAATATATGGTGAAAAAAATATTTCCCTATGAGGATTTAGTGAAAGTTGTAGATTGATGTTGATGTCCACTTAATATTATTTTAATGTGATGTACTAAGGCATAATTGAATGGTATAGTCAAGAATATCAAAATTTAAGGTATAATATAACAAGATTGAATCTTATTAATGATTATTTTTTTGATTGAATATATCATATTACCATGAATAGTTCTATTCAATTAATTTAACTATCATATAATACATTAGGTATATCAATTGATAAATTTTATACTTCATATCACTGTTTAAAATAATATTTAATTAAAAAAACATTAAAAATATGAAGTGATTGAGATAACATCAGTGTTTCGTGGGTTACGAATTTTATAAATATATGAAATTAACTCAAATGTTATAAACATATGAGTTAATGGATGAAACTCACTAAAGACTATGTAGAGGGGAAATTGTTATGAGAGGCTTTTTTCAAAAATTTCAAAATTATATGGATGAATCCCTTCAATACTGGAAACTCCCAATCTATCATCATCTTTATTAAGAGGTACCATATTTTCATGGTACATTAAAGAGTATTCTACACATATAATGGGTGATTCACATCAACTAGTGTATACACCCTAGAGGGGGAGTTTGATGGTTACCTATTAGGTTTATTTATCAACCATAATGAATGAAGTTGAAACAAAAACTTCAATGGTGTAAGTTACATGATAGATTATTCATTTTATGTTTATGGATTTTTTGGGTCTAATACAATATGATATTTATGTTTGAGGATTATATTTTATTTTTACATGTTTTAAAAAAACTTTTTAATCATATAAAACAAATCAAAAACTACTTTTCTAATGATTTACTATATAATTCATTCATACTGACTATTAAAATTATATTTTTCAAATGAAAAATTTGTATGAATTTATTATATTTATCCATTAGTGTAAAATATATTGTTAGAAATTATATTAATATATATTTTTTGGAAATACAAGAAGTGATTAGTGGTGTGGTGTCTTAGTAAACATAGTGTATCCTAGTAGTATAATTTTTGGATTGTGTGTTACTGCTTCATTTATATTTTAGTTCATAAATATAATTCATATATTGTGAAATATATTAAAAAAAGTGTGTTATTATACTGAGTATTATTATCAAAATAATAATATGCACCTTTAATGATGTGATTTCCTTATGTTTGGTTTGTATTACCACTTAAATGTGATACATGTGACTGGGATAGAGTTGACTAGGATGTTTTGGTTGAGGGTCCATAAAGAGACTTTGGTTTTTTGTTATATCTCTTTTTTATCATCTATAGTTTATTTTTTATGGAATTGATATAGTGATCAATTTATTTTGAAAAATGTATATATTATTAATGTGTATTCCTTTTTTATACATAATGTGAAATACAAATTACTATATGGTTTTCTTTTAGATATAATTGTATTTCTATAATCTGATGGTATACTTTTTTTTGTAATACAAATTATTTTTTCTTCTATGATACATATATGATTGTCTCCCCATTGTTTTTTATTAACCCTCACTACAACACAACATCCTCTCATATATAAGAAGGGTAACATGAGTTTATATAGCCCCTCTATCTAGTTGATTATTTCAAAAAACCCCAAAGAGGGCATTAAATAATGAAATCTAGAAATAATATTTTTTTAGATAATATATTTGGGACACTAAAAATTGATTATATTCTACTTGAATAATTTTTAATAAACTAAACATATGTTTCATAAATACAAAAATTTTGAAATCCCATGTTACGAGAGTTATTGTAGTATTTTCTCTACGTTTCTATGAAACTATGGATTTAATTATTTATTTTTAATGTGATATATTTGAGATATTTATATATTATTGACTTCCTTCCAATGTTTTTAAGAGGAAATTTTTTGATGCATCATACTAGGTGATTTTATATATCAAACATTTTCATTGGTATATATTACCGTTAAATGATTATTGAATGTTACATGGTTTTTGAACTATTATATTTATTTAAATAACGGTTTTTGTAAAAAAAATTAATTATTTATATCATTGACAGTAAGATATTTTTCCCCTAAATAACTTATTTTGGATCATTAAATAGTCAAAACTAAAATTCTATTTTTTCATGTTATTATGTTTACACGATTTCATAATATTTTTTTTCCATTTTTGATACAGGATTACCCTATAGTGGGTAGGTGAAGTTATTTGATATCCCTGGTATAATCGAAAAAAATAAATGTATTCTTGGGATATATATTAGTACTGATAGAAGATGTTTTATTTTATTAGATTACACCAATTGGGTCAGTAATACTTGTAATATTTTAATGGGATAGTGAGACAGATACTCCACCATGTAATTTGAAATGGTTTTAAGTTAAGGCCATTTTTAATCTATTAGATGGTGGGTCCTTATATTATAATTACATATGATAGTTAGATCTCATTTTTTTGTCTATAAGTTATTATTAGTCATTTTATTGAATGGTACTTGGGATGGTAAATAAATATATACAAATGATATGGTATTATGAGTATGTTTGAATGGTAATGGAAATGTTATATAATTATAGTGTATTATTGGATTTTGATGACTATTTAATTATTATAATTAATTTTATTAAATTAAATATATTTTTAAAAGGTTATTTTGTTTTGAAAAGATTATTTATAAAGGACACTTATCATCCAAGAATCAATAAATTATGAGGGAGAATCCTCTTAGATTTGATATTCTGTTGAAAAAGATTTTTATATTGTCTGTTCTAGGAATGTTTGTAACCTTTAATAAATGGATTAATAAGATAAATTATATGTGAAGAAGAAATCCATATGTTTTCAGTAATCAGTACCTATTTTTTTGCAGTTACTCAGGGTATTAAATGATTAGAATATTTTGGAGAATATTTATATTCTAAATAAATATATGTGTACCCAATGGAGGTATATTTGTATCATGTAATCTAAAAATTAAAGGGTGATGTAGCTGAATGGATTATTTTATTTTATTTCAACTAAGTTAATTTATGTATCCAATTGATTTATTTTTTACTAATTTCTCAATGAGAGTTTGTTTATGGATTTTCTACCACAATAAATGTTTTATAAATTCATGGAGTCCCAATAGCATGGGGGTCACATTGGGATTATATTATCCAATTTAAGGGTTTTCAAAGTTTATATAGACTATGAAACAAAATAACTACAAAAATGAAAAAGAACAACAATGACCTTATGTACTCTTTAGGTGAATGTGCGGAACACATTCTTATTGAATAAAAAATGATATTGGTTATGTTTTCATTAATGAGCATGTAATGGGTCCCTAACCGAAATTAATTTCTTTTAAAATAATAATATTTTTATAACATTAGAGGCTTACTGAGGTTAATCAAGGTTATAGTGAACTGTTTTTAAAAATATAATAATATATGTCCCAAATATCTAAAAATTAATCACACTATAGAATGATATAATTTTGTGAAATTGATGCTTTTTGAATGAAAACTAAATTTTAAGGAGTGTCATGGTTGTAAAAAAATAGGGTATCTTTGGAGATTTTATATGTGCATCTAATTGGATTGATCATAATATTTTTAGATGATACATGACATATCTATTTTTGAGTTATTCCTTTGACTATCATGTCCTTAATGATATGTAAGGGTTTTATTATCATTTTATTTTATTTTTTCTATTTTGGTTATAGATTTTATTTAGATTTCTAAAAACATAAAATTTAGATATTTCATTCAAAATGTTATAGGATAGAAATATCAATGAAAAAAAGGTTGTTTTCAAAAGTATTATACCAGTATGGATAGGGTGATGATATGGTAGAAGTATTATTGGGAAGCATACTATGTACCTCCCAAGATAAAATCCATATATTTTGTGGGTTACCATGAATTCATGAGTTGATATATTTTTCAAACACATTACTTTATATATTATTGATTTTTTCTATTATTTGATTTCATATACCATTTACCATATCTAGTTCATGAAAAAAACATATTCAAGCATTCTAATATAGTGTTTTTTTATGTTCATTTAATTTAATATCTTAATAGGGGTAGTATTTTGGGCCTGGAACTAGTGCAACTCTATGTTGGGACTAGATCGCACAGGTGGGAGGAACTGATGCTTTTAGAATGTGGTCAGGTATGGTGATGTAAATATTGTGTCATCTTAATTATTCATGAAATAAGAAATAAATATATAGGACTGGAGTGGGATTTTTCATTAAAAATATATTTTTATGAATGGAAGATTTAATTTTGATTATAATTGTGGCTGAGAAATAGAATTACACTAAATTGGATGGAATGATTGTCAATATGAATTTTAATATTTTTTTCAGAGATGATGAAATTCATGATGTGTTGATTCTACTATCCCTCTTAGATATGGATGTTTGGAACAAAGTATAAATCATAACCCTAATGGGGTTCAAAATAAGAAGAAATTGTAATCAATATTATAATTTGAATATTTTTTATTTGGACTTTTTTAGCTAATAATTTTTTTTAACATGTATGATATTTTTTTAAAAGAACACAAGGTGTTGTTTTGAGTCATGAGTAATTATAATATATCTTTAATTAGTGGAAACCAATCCCAATAATAACCTACTAGGATCATACTAGGATTATAGTGATAAGGAAAGTGGAAATTTATTACTTATATGGACATAAGAAATTAGTTGATGACCATCAGGATTTTATAGACCATCTGATTCATGATGGATAAATAAATGGTCTCTAGTGGCTAATTAGGTTATATTTAAATAATATTGATCAAATAAAATGATTAATATTTTTATAAAAACCCACACAATACTATCCCCACACATATCAAAATATAACTACACCCTCCCTCTAATCCTCTCAATTATCTTACATTCCCACTATATTTTCAAACCACCTAGTTCATCATTCATTTCCCTATAAATAATACATATATGTTTAGAGACTCCTCTCATAAAAGATATAGTAATATCACTATTTTATCTTACTTTTTTTCCTCATCTTTCCTTTCTACTAGCAGAAAGAAACATTTAAGGAATTTTTTTATAATTGTAAATGAATTAGAAAACATGGTTTTAAAAATTTATATTTCTATATTATATAACATTAACATTGACAATGAAGAAAACCCCATTAATATTATGTAATAAGTTTCAGGTATTTACGGTAGAAGTTTTATAATTCATGTGAATTTGGGTTTCGATTACCCAAATTTTGATAGAATGAGTAACTAATCAATATAAAATTGGCATTGTTTTATAATATGGTATTGGTAGTTTAACATATAGTTTTAGTGATTGAGGAATGTTTTTTTCTAATTTGACTAGGTATATTGTGGTTCGACAGTCATTAGAGTAAGTACTATCATGGATAGTTACAATGGGAGGGGTGAATTAGTGATAAAATTTTAATTACATTCATTTGAAAATAACATTTATAGCCTATTAATGTATTAATGTTTATAATATTAGTCTCTCAGCATCCAGGCCTATAAACCAAATAAATTTCATCGTATCATTAAAGTTTTTTGGAAAGGCAAAGCATCTGCATTTATTAAGAGAAAGAAAAAAAGAACAACATAGGGGCAGATGGGGTCAAATAACAAACATGCCCTCATCCACCAAGAGCAAGTCTAGAGATCATAAAAAGACATGTCGTTTCCATAATCAGAGTCACCAGCAGTCTCCCACTCAGATTGAGACTTGTCCCTATTGAGGATTTTCAAGATATCCAAATCCACTTTCCTTGACACCTTGGACGACGATCTGGTAGACACAGTTCTAGGTACATTAGTATAATCCTTACGTGGTCTCCTCTTAAGGGGAGGACCTTCACTTTCAGTAGTCTTTGACTTTCCATTCAATATTTCATCCTTATAAGAGGCATGACCACCATTGCCCGAGAGCCTGATCGGGGAGCGCGCCTTCCCCTGTTCATCTTCAGAAATGTTCCCCCATTTCTCAGGTAACTCAGATGACTGAAAATGCTTCTGGATTTCATGTTGAAAATCATCATGAAGCTGCACATCACCCAGCTTAGAGACATCAACCTGGTGAGAATCAGGGATCACCCGTTCTGGAGTCCGCAAAGGGATGTCCTCAGCTAGAGGAACCTCTTTAGCCAAATCAGATCGAGTATAAGAAGGGCCACTACGAGCCTCCTTCGGAGAATCATCAATAAAAATCCCTTTACCATGATCAGGAGCCGACTTTAGAATTGCGTCACCATCATGAGCAGAAGACTTTGGAAATATCGAATCCTTCAGGTTGGATTTCCTGCGACAGAGGACTGTTGAATGTCCTCTCACACCACATTTCTCACAAGACATATTCTTCCGGCATAATTCTAAAGAGTGTCCAACAGCCATGCATACATTGCAGAAAAGAGGCTTTTTTTCATACTCAACATCAATTTGAATGTTATCAGAAGGGGTGGAAAGAGTTACCTTG
Source organism: Viscum album (assembly GCA_963277665.1). Lineage (NCBI taxonomy): Eukaryota > Viridiplantae > Streptophyta > Magnoliopsida > Santalales > Viscaceae > Viscum > Viscum album. The sequence goes on from OY728158.1 coordinate 443,392,645, forward strand.
TCGATCAAAGTAGAACTAAGATCAACCTCCACCAACATCCTAGCAAAATGACCAAACCGAACATCCTCGGTTTCTTTATCAAGCCGAATGGGAGTCCCAATTGCCATGCCAATATCATGCAGAATTTTGGGATGCCAGAGGACCCAGTTGAGCCCATGCAAACGAATCCAGAGCTGAGAAAATGCATTTCGTGCACGCGAGACATTAAAATCCATAGACCATTCATGTAAATGCAACCATCCAGGTTTTAGAAACAAGGTTCCAATGCTCCATGCCCGAAGCTTCAAATCAGAAGATGGAAAAAGACAATGAAAAAATCCTCGACCAAGAGAAACACACTTCCAGTTAGAAAAGCCCCACAAATTTGAAATTCTGCAAGTCAGGTCTTCAAGCTTCCATGGATTAGCACCTTTAGGAAGAACAATACGCGCAATCAAAGAATTTTTACCCATTGACATTCGCTCTGCAAGCGCGGCAGGGTTAGCTTCAACATGAGCCGAAGAACCCTTACGAAGAATTCTGCTCGGGCAAGAGTCCGTGAACAAACCCAATGAACAGGATCCATCTTGCTTCAACCGGGAATTTCTGGCCCGCACCACGCCATTACCAAAATCCTGAAACACAGAAGTGGTATCTACCACAACACCATCTCGATGCCGCGGAGCACCACGCTGCGCGCCAATCCGCAAATCTGCTTGCAACATGGACTCTGATCCGACTTGAGGAACCGAAGTTGAAGAATCTGCCGAGGTCTTCGATTTCGCCAAAGCATCCACCATATTCGCAGATCCGGCAATAGAATCCTAAGCCGACTTAACACCAGCCGGGAAACGCGAAGACACCACAGCCTTAGGGTTTCCAGAAACAGCCGGAGACCGTGTGCCATGAGTAGAAACAGAGGAGTTTAACGCCAACGACGCACCACCGGGATCATTGAGACAATTGAACCCGAGAAAGAATGGAATTTCCATGACCGAGCAGAAACCCTAGAAAACTCCATTGACGCGGAGGAGAGATCCCTCCGCCGCCCACAGCGCCATCTCTTATTTTCATCGTATCATTAAAGTATTAACAAGGTCATTATATAAAACTATACACCATATTTATATTTGTTTATCAGAAAAATAATGGATTCACTATTATAAACTAATTTTGATGAAATAGGGCCTTCCCAGTCTAATCAATATAGATCTATTTGAGGATCACGCTTCACAGTCTAATCAGATAATGAATCTTTCAAATTTCTAATACAATTATATGATCTAAAATAAAAGATATATCCTTATCCTTATGTTTCCTCCCCAAAAAATTATTTAGATCTACCTCCATGATTACATTGGGTCAAATTATCTTTAAATATAAATATATTCATGAAAATTTATAGTAAATTCTGATCATATTATTTATAAGTATCAAAAACCCACCTCAGATCATTAAAATTTTGATTCTAATCATCATTCAAAATGCTTTAGTTCATTTGTGTCCTCATCATTTAATGTCTCGCAGATTCATCCCCTTATTCATTCATTAGTACTATAGTGTATGGGATTACCAGTTTATTAGTTATCACATTGTCATCTTATTTATCTTATAGAAGCTTACTTTCACATAGACATAAAGAAATTTTTTTCAATATTTTTGTAATAGATTATCCAGGAATCTTGGTATTGTAGCCTTCATATATTATTTGATTTTCAGTGTTGTTATATATTTATCTTCACATGAAAACAAATTTAAATCTTAATTATCATCATCATTTGTATCCCATATAACTGGGGATATTTATCTTCAAAAAAAATTAAAATAATATATGGATTTATGATCTATTTAATTATGTGCATGGGTACAGAAACATCATGTGTTATTTCCATGAAGGCCAACAATTTCTTATGTATAACTCATCAAATAATTCCTTAACACTCTATTATGATTCATGATCCATGATAATAATTTTTTCCCAATAAATTAAATATAATTTGTAGCTACCAATTGATTTTACCATTTATAAAATTGATATATTCTAATATATATTATTAAATTTTACTCATTAATTAGCATTTATTATTATATCCAAGTGCTCTTGATAATTGAAAAATATGAATTCTCTTTAGGAACATTATTATGTCTCTCATTTTTTTCATATCATAGAATATTGTTTCTAATTTTCCATATTTTTAATTTGTTCCTTATAAATATTTTATACCCAACGATGGTACCCTTCAATGACATTGAAACCCAATTTTTTTTAAATAGGGTACATATACCCTAGGGTGATGTCAACTACTTATAATTTCACAACGTTTTAAAACCAAAGGTGTTGGGATATACCCTATGAATTATGTTTTTATTTTCATATATTTAATATACAATACAAACCCTACATGTTTTAACCTAATATGATTTTATTAGACCCTAAAATTGTTTATAGTGTTTGTGCATTATTTATTTCATACATTAGAATATTTAATGAATGTTTCACTAAAATAATCTCAATGATTTTAATATCCCCAATATATTCCATATCAACATTCAAAAAAACTTTTGTAGACATTTCATTAGAATCAACTAGCAGAATTTATTGGTTACCCTCATGATTAGAACAAAAATCATCACATTTTGTGTTAATAGATGAATATATTTACAATAAATATTTATATATATTCTTCACCATAATTTTCCATTTTTGATGGATGTATCTCACTAATATTATTTATACACTTCATCATTTATTCTCAAAACCTTATTGAAAGAAAATGCAACATAACCCAAAAAATTCATTTGGGTACATAAATCTCACTACTCATTATTTTTATAAATAAATATCTCAATTCCAAAGGAAAATATGTATTTATATGTCTTGTTAAAAAAATTAAAAATCATATATGAGCTAAGTCTTCTAATATCATCCTAATATTAGATAACTTGTTGTATACATGGGAAAAATGGTGTAGAAAAATTTATTTGTTTAACTAACACAACAAGGTTTTCCATATATAAATATTAATGTGATACCGACCCAATAAAATTACTTTAAAGAATATTAATAATATTATTCATGATAAATATATCTTTTACTCATCAGAAAAACCAATAAAACGATAAGGTGAATGAAACAATACTTCCATATTCACACTTTATCAAATACTCCATCTATATTGACATAAATAGTTAAGTAAAAAAGTTGGGATATAAGTGTAATTACTTAACCTCTCCAATTAGTTCAATCAAGATATTGATTACATAAAGATTCACAAAGAAATAAGTTTTGACATCAATTTTTTAATGTTTCTAACCCTTACCTTATAAGATATTTTAATCTTTATCACAATAGTTGTTAAATTCTATGGTGATATTTTTTACTTATAATATAGTGTATACATCTCCCATTTAATTATTCATTTTCATTAAAAATTAAATACTGGAAATATTTGTGTAAATAAATAAATGGTTAGGGAATATAGAGAGAAAAATTATATCCTCATTTTTAATAATAAGTTAATGAGTTTCATCTCAACCGAGATCCATCTATCCAACCCATCACAGAAGGGGGAGACTTTTTTAGTCATCATTTTCTATCATCATTCTTGATAGAATTCATTGTCACCCACTTGATTTTATGTATTTTTTATATGGAGTCTTCTTATATGTGATAATCATTAAAAAAATAATTATCTCACTCTTGAATTACCTTTTTATTGAATTATTACTCAGCTTTTATGAATTCTATAAAATCATTCACAACCCTTATCGCTTTCTCACATATTTCGAAATTATTTTCTTAAATGTTATGTAGTTATTTTTAGAAAAAATCCCAATCCAATTAGTACCTTAAAATGAATATAAATTTTATTATTTATAACATGATTTTTTTCTCCATTTTGATATAAATTTCTTATTGGGATTTCAAAATAGTTAGAAACTTATTTTTTACAAACAAAGGTTTCTTGGGTTTTTTACATGGTTTCATATTACCCACAATAATACATGACTATTTTTACTCATCTATATTTGATTCCATTCAATTAAATTCCTAGTGAATATATCCCCATATTTTATTTATATCTTCCGTGATCATCTGGTTTGATGATCACATCATCCACATTTCTATTCTAATCACTCTATATGATTTTTAATCAGAAAGCTTGATTTATTAATGGTCACACAGTTAATTTTTTAAGAACATATCCCCATAATGTTACCATATATCCTCCTTGGTTAATTCATATTCCTTGAAAAATATATAATATACCAAATGACAATAATTTGATTCAATAACTTCTACAAAAAGATAAAAAAAAATTAAACATTGATATTACATATTGATAGTAAAACTATCAAGAAAATAATTAGTGTTTCCATTTTCAAAGTAGTCCCACAATTTCCAAGGTTATAGTAATCTCATTAGTATATTGTTTTGTGTTAACTAACTGATAAGAGAACATCTCACTTATCATCTTAGTAAAAGTTGGTTCATACATAATTTTAATAACTATATAATTTAGAATAATTTCTTTATAAAAATTATTACAAAAAGGAAAAAACTAACCTTTTGAATCCTTATTTTTCTATAGGTGAGAAGATTTAAATTTATCCTTGGTTGAATTTGTATTATATTTTTTATTTTCATCATCTATTTTTGGAGTATAAGACATATTGATTATATATCAACTAGATTTTCTCTATCCCTATTTATTTTCTCTTCAAGATCCCTTATAATAGATTATTGTTTACTAAGATTCAATTTATATTTTATAATATCCTTTATAAATTTCACTCATTTCTTGACATAATCATACTTTTCAACTATTATCATATTTTTTTTATTTCATTAGTTTTAATTTTTCTTTCTTGTTTTTTGTTTTTTACTCATGATATACTTCCATTTCCTCTTTTATAATGTATTCTACATCTATCCTTTGTTCTCCATCATCATATCATGATGTTTTAAAAAAATATCTAATAATGATCCATTATATTAACTTCATTATATTAATGGGTGTACTAAGATGATTTATCATTTTTCATAATTATTATAAATCACTTACTCATGGTTATTGAATATTTATTACTTCATTTTCATCATTTATAATTTAGAGTTTTATTATCTTTCTTATCTATTTATAATTCTATAGTTATATTATTTGGACTTTTCTTACATTTCCAATTTCATTATAGTTGTAACACTTCCGTATTTACTTTCATTTCCTATCAAATTTAACTTCTAAACACTTTTTATTAAAGGTAAATAACTCTATTAAGATATTTTCAGCCTTTTCATTTTCCAATCAGTTTATTTCTATTCTTTATCATGTAATATGTTCAGTTTCCTTATATTTTCAATGTTCATCTCTTCTTTAACATTATTCATGAAGGTTGGAATTTCCAAATTTTGATCATCTGTGATAGTATTATGATGTTATTCTATGGAATTATCTTTAGTATACTTTAAATAAACAATCTTTTGGGTATACCTGTTTGGATAAATTATCATCATAAAATTAACAATAATAAAATAATTCTTATGATCACAACTCCCATAGATATTCATGACAATCTCATTTAATATTTTAATGTAGTTAATATAATTTTAACTATTATACATCAAAATATCCCCAAAACTACACTTACCCACATGTAATGTGGCCTCCTAGATGTTTAAATTTCCTTCATAACTGCTATTCAATTTTCCTAATTTTTTTAGATATCTTCACTCCCTTTACCACTATGTTAAAGTTTTTTGAACGAGATAGTTAAATGGGTTTTTTATTTCCAACAAAATTCAAAAAAAATAATTAAATTTAAATTATTCATACTTCTACACCAGTTGGATAATTCAATTGAATCCCATATTATCATTTATTACACTTAGAATACCTAAGTATGTTAGTAATAATTAGTTTTGTGTTAATTAACCTTACAATTTTTTAAAAAAAAAATTTTAAATAGAATTTTTTGCACGTAAAATTTACATTCACCTTATATATAATCTCTTTAACTAAACCCACATGTAATAAATGATTTAATATCCCAAAACATAAGTATTTACATGGTTTGGACATAATATCATACTCCTTATTTTTGATTGGTTTGTTGGGCCAGTCATAAATTCCCTATTAAAAACCAATGTATCTAACCTAATAACCTTCAATGTACTATTATTATAGATTTTCACTATTATATTTCCCGAGATTCCCATGAGATACAATACTATCCCACCACCCACTAATAATGTACGATTCAAACAGAAAAGTTATCAGTTCTCTCTAATTTACTTCTGCCCCTCCTAATGTAGATCTCCCTCCATGAAAATTCTAGATAAAGTGGTATTGTCATGTATAATATCTTAAAATACATAGATATTTTATATTCATTTTATCAAATAATAATCACAAAAAATTATTTTATATCTTCATCAATTGAAATCATATTATCTTCTCGAATGCACAAGATTACAATTCCCATATTCCTTGGATGATTCATGACTTCAGTCTCTTCATATAGCCTTACTAATTCATCATATAGTGTTTATAATATTATAATACTCTCACCCCCATATTATTCATTTTATAAAATTTTAAATTTCATATGAAATCTTAATTTTGGTTTTTAATATTCATTTTATAAAAACATAATATATCCCTATAATGTAGTATTCATTTATTTTAAATTCTTCAATGGTATTATTGATTTATCTACTCAATAAAACTAATTTGAATCTTGGTCGCAATCCTCATTTAAATTCCATAAGTCATAGGGTATTTCATTTCCAAATTACTCAATATATTCTATGAATATAAATTATTTTGATTTAATTTAGGTTTACATAAAATGTATGAATTGTAACCATGTGAAAAAAACTTCTAATGTGGATGTCATTTTATCGAACCATAAATATCAATCTTGAATCATAATTCATTATCATGTTTTTTGTTTAATAAATAGTGAAATTTTTGGGTAGTAATAGGTATTTTATGATTATATTAATAATTTATTCTGATTTTTTATACAATTTGGTACTAAAGTTTTCATATCATCTTATTTCATAGATATCCCAAAATCTTCACACTACGATGACTAAGTTGGTACCTTATGATGACTCTAAATTTAATTTCACTATATTTATAATGTAAGAAAAATTTTACAATTCATAAAAATGTTCGTTTATATAATATAAATATAATATATCCTATGATGAAACCTGTAATTTCTGTTTTCTGTGTGATGTCTCAAATATAGGGTTCACATATCCCATGATGATATCAACTCCAAAAATTTTGACCAAGGGTTCTACCCATGGACATTGGTTTTCAACCTATAAAGACATTTTTACACTAAAATAAATGAATGTATACTTGGATTTATAATGTATTAATCTTATAGTGATTCCATTGTACTAAATGACATGTGTAGAGTTTAGACCATTTGACATTCTTACATTATTTACTAAATATAGTTTTCACTCAAATAATATAAAAATATTAAGTATACAAATTATTTTGATTCTTATTATTTAGAATGGATATTGTACATAGTGTTTTGTTGTCCATAAATACCATTCAATTATTCCATTTTGGATCAGGACATCATACACCATATTTAGGTATTTCTACAAAAATATCTATAGTCAAGGTCATTAATAATTAGCCATGACATCTTTAAACCTATATGATGGATACAACTATCACGTATCTTCAAACACACTTTTAAAATAATTATCATATCCTTATAGATTAAATATAAATTATCTCTGTTGATTTTTTTGATCACATTAGCTAGATGAGTGAATAGAATAAATAATGGAATGGTTATGACATTGAGGGACCAAATATCCAAAAAGATGTGGTATATTGTCGGTAAAATTAGTGGTTATTCATTATTAAATTTTTTTGTTTAATATTTTGGTGTTGTGCTTCACATGATGTTTTGTGGAAGAGTAATCCCTTATGGTGATTATATCTTTTAGAATTGATGATGTGAAAGGGATAACATATATATATATTTGATATAAATCCCCATATTAAGATTTGAAACTACGAAATATATGTCATGGGTATTATTATAGATTCATAGATTGATTGGATATAATATACGAATGTTTTACCAAAGGGATTACTAAAGCATTGATTTGGAGATTGGTTTATTTACATCCTTTTATCATGGGTGAATGCAAGAATAAATACTTTGGACACTATAATGACCATAAAGGGATTATATTATGAATTATAACACAATTATAAGAGAGTATAATACCTCATGTATTATATGATTTTTTTAAAAGACTATTAGAGTTGACGAGTTCAACTCACTAATATGGTTAGTTGGGTATACAATATTTATAATAAACTATGGGAATTTTTGTTTCAGATAATTATATATTTATAAATTATTCATGTTCGGGATAACTGAGTGAAGTCTTGTGTGGTCAGATTTGAGGCAATAGAGTTATTAATTTCAAGTGAACTGTATGTTTGGGTATATATCAAGTTGGTAGCACATTTTTGGGATTTGTTTTCTAGGATTTTTTTGACAGAATTATGATATGGTTCCATTTCGTGTTCTTATGAGGCATTAATTGATTCGTAAATTTATTTAAATGATAGTGGACTAGAAATGTGTTTTGAAACCCCAATTATATTCTTGTGTAATTTATCAAATATAGGAGTACTGTAAGTGATCCATTGTATTATGATTATTTATTATAAAAAAAATTAATGGAGCAAACTATTATTGATCCTTGGTAGCTAAATCATATACATTACATACTTCCATCAACAACTGGTGGATGTGGATAGAAATATAGTATATCTATTATTTTCTATAAAAAATTTATTTGGATAAAATATACTTTCCATGATATTTTTTACCATTTATATTGTTTTTCATAGGAGGTCTTATAGGTTCAATCATTTTAACTATTTATAATGAACTTTCTATTAAGACAAATATATGAAAATGACTATGTGGCTCATCTGTTCGAATTATAACTACATTTTTAAGTATTAGATAATTTTATCTCCTGCACATTTTTATAATGTATTTTTTTATGATATAATGGTTATATTTGAGTCTAGTGGTATATTATTGTTCTCTCTTATAATAAAAAAACGATTAAACAGAATTTTTCAAAGATAAGAAATTAAGGTGTTGTAGCACCTGGGATAGCACACAATTTCCTATACAAGTGTCTAATAAATAAATATTTTATATCACTATTAATTTATTGAATATACCCTTACTTGATGAATTATAGAATATATTAGGCGAATTTTGGATGTCTTCTAAGAGAGTATTATTACCACACTTTATACACGATCCTTGGTAGATGCATAGACCTTTAGTTTAATATTTTGAGACTATGTGATCAAGTTATAAAAATTTTATAAATATAATGTGATGATAGTGAGGGGAATTGAAGATTTAATGTGGCCTTTGTATTTTTTCAAAGAATACTTTTTACTAGATTGAGCTGGTGGAAGGTACAATTTTCAATATAAATTTTGGATCTTCACAGGTTAATTTTAGAACATAATATGTGGTATATTTTATTAAATAGTTTTATTTTTGATGTAATTTCATTTTTATATTCATTTTTTTTGGATTTCATTGTAATTTTTTTGATATTTTATATTTTTATATGATGACTATAGGATCTATAATTCGTATTATAGACTATCAATAATCTTCAGTGGAATTTGAAGTTTGTGATTGTGTGCGTGAGGCTAGCTATAACCTCAATCTAAGGCACTATATGGTATTCCTATTACAACATACAGATTTTGGAAAAAAGTTTTATTTTTTATATTTATCCACATGATAGATACAAGGAGAACATTATATAATTGGTGCAGGTTTGTAGGAAGTGTCTATTGATATAGAAAAATTATGATCCAATCAAGAATCAAAAAGTCCTATTTATAATGGTCATAGAATTTTATTCATAAACAAATATTTAAAATTTATACTTAGATTAATTTATAGAAACACCATATCCTCTACATGAAAAACTATGGCTTATTGATGATCTTAAAAATATCAATATTATTATCCCTATGATTATATAATATATTCCTAAATAGTTTGGTAATGTTTGTTATTTATCAAAATATTTAATTTACTAATAGATTTAAATATCCTCTTTCAAACTAGAATGATATATTTCAAAATTTCTTTTTATAAACAACATTATATGGGGTGATTAGTACACTTGAGTAAAATATATTATTGTTTAAGAAATTTATCAGTTAAAGATATTGATCTCTACCTCCATTGAAGTCAATTAAAAAAACACTAATATTTACATTAAGATTTTAAATATACTTTCTATTTTTATATTATATAAGTGGATTATATGTTATTATAAAGAATAACTAATTATTCTATGTTAGAATCCAATATTACATCCTCGTAAACCTCATATCTTGATCAGTTACAATATAAAAAAGTACACTATATTGAATCACTTGTTCTCTAATATATATCATTGTAATTTTAAAGGGTGGGAATTAATACTAAATAATGACAACTTGAGAATCCTTTTTAAGTGGATCAATTGATGATAATATATAATTTTCTTTCATATCCCTTTTAAATGCCTTTTAAAAAGACCTATAGTGATGTTAAACTATTTATATTTCGGTTTAGGATGTCTGTCAATAATATCCTAGTAGATAATAAATTATTAAATTAATATCTTCCATTGAGATAAAATTAATATATATTTCAAAACCAATTTAATCATATTATCTTTCCATGAAAACTATATGTGATCCATATATATAATTTTGATTCATGGAATAACATGGAAAGGTGAGTTATTATCATAATCTAATATCTCATTCCATATTTTTATCATTTATAGAACACATAATCATATCATAAATATTGAAAAATTACCTTTATCAATTGTTAATAATAATATTGGAACTTCCCTTATAACATCCACGATCATTTATATATCTATACCATATAATTATGATACCAAAATCTTTATTAAGATATAGTCTGGATAAAGAAATTGAGAAATGTAGGATATTTTACCTTTTGTTACGATCATCATTTATATTCCCTAAAAATCCAAGAATATGTTTCCCTTTTAATATAAATCATAGATATTTTAGAAAGATCATATATATATATCTCTCATTTTTGATTTTGACTCTATTCTTTGTTAGTAATTAATTGAGTAGACATGGACATTATTATTCTATAACCATATTAATTAGAGAATTTTCAACTAATTTTATGTAGATATATAATTTAAAATTTAATATTCAATATATAACATGATAGAAAAGAATCATAATTGTTAATGACATTATTTGGATTTTAAACACTATATCATCCATCATATAATTTATCAATTGAATTGTTAAATTTATTGAAGAATATGTTATCAAATTAGTATTTTTCATCAGTACATAGACTAATACATATCATAATTGAATACTATATATCTCAAACCCTTATCCACAAGAGTGTAGTATGAGTATAAGTGAACTTAGTAACACATATTTGGATATGCTGGATGTCTTTTTATATTCTAAAGTCCATAAAAATTTGTTTCTATTTTTGTTAAACGTATTAATGGGTTTCGTAATCATAAGGGGATTGTTAAAAATACGTTATAATACCAAGATAATCTGAGTAAAAACAATCCCATCATCACAAAATTTATACAAAATAATTCTCTAATAACCAATTTCGTAAAATGATCAATAGATATCAATATTATTATGATGGAATAAACTATGAATGAAGGAATCCCTATCCATTATTCACACGTATTAATAACTTTCATATAAACATTATTATTATATTTTTTTAACATAAATATCAAACTCTCCCCATATTATTCATTTATTTTAGAATATATGGGAATATCATTTATGCATACCACACAAAAACATTGTGACAATCATTAATATCTATATTTACTCCCCATTATTATTTCAAGATTATATTTGTAAAGACCCGAAGCCTGACGTACATGGTCATTACATTACTTTTGCGGAATACTTAGTACATAACAAAAACACACACTAAAGGATCGTAATAGTTTAGTGTCTTTGGAAACTCGGAACATAATCTTCTAATCGTGGTGAAAGATCTTCAATATCTCCCATAAAGATCTTCCCCTTTTTTTTTACCTAAAAACCTTTCTTTATATCTTGGGGAAAAGAAAACATAAAAGGGTGAGCTCAAATGCTCAGTAAGGGTAAACAAAATAAATATCAATCACATCATATACATAAGAACATAGCTTTTGGAAATCTTAACCTGCAAAAGATATCATAATATCATAACATGGGATAAATCATAGAAGTGAAAATGAGATCCCCATAATCATAACGTAAAACTTGAAACTCTGTGGCATGCACACATAATCATGGAAAATCATTTCTTGTTAGTCATGACTCATTGCCAAGACTATCTTAGTGGACAAAGTCCCTTTCTGAACCGAGTTCACTCCTCGTTTCAGTCCTGTATCACTGAACCGAAATAACCTTCCGTTCCAGCCATGTCTATCTCATGAGATATAAAATCTTTACCCAATGCATTGGAGGGAGATATAGGTCCCACCCATCTTATAATGAATCCTTTCTTATGTGTGCCACATAATCATAAACCATACATCATAGCGTAACCCATGTAATAAAAATGGGATTCTTAAACAACATGACATCATAAAACAATTCATATAAGATAAAGGAATTCATAAAAATAATTCCATCACAACATGATCAAATCAATGTAATAATATGGATAGAAACATAACCCTTTATTATCTTAGATGGAAAATAATTTTGATAAAACACTTGAATTGAATTCTTGAGGAAAATATCCTTTCTTCTTCAAAATCAATTTCTTTTCACAAAACATCATGCAATTTTAAAAGAAAGAGATTTTATTGAAAATAGTCATGAAATCTTTTAGAGGAAGCTTCATGAAAATAAGGCTTTATAAAACAGTAGAAATCCGTTCGTGCCGTATAAGTTAAAAAAAACATTCTTCGTACTTTTGTCAGAAAAGTCAAAAAGTACCTCGTACGAAAAAGCGACAAAAGATTCCTTTCATATTCTTAAATAAAAACTCACCGAAGGGTAAAAATGGATTTAAACAATTGTAGGTGGATGTAAATAATATTACATATTGATGAAACATGGATGTGGATGATAAAATACACCCCAGTAAATACTTACGAATAAACAATCTCGGATAAAAATGAGATTGTGATATTTCCCTTACCTTAGGTCCGATTTGCTTCGTATGTGTCCGAACCTCCTGTATAATGATTTAAATAATGTCATTGACTTATTACAGAATCATATTCATTTTTATGATATCATATATGGTTCACTTATGACTTTATATTACCCGTTCTTTTGTAAATTCTATGTTAAAGAAGCGTTTTGGGTAAAATCGTTTCATTTATCGTAGGTGTTTTGACTTGTTGTTCTTGACATTATTATTACTTATATCATGATTTACTTACTTCCAGAATATAAAATATGATTTATATATCATATATATTCAGTATATATATATATATAATAGATAGATAAATGAAATGAAAAACATCGCTCATGGAGACGGTAGTCCGTACGTACGCATGAGCGCTGTTTTACTTTCCCTATTGTCTTGAAATGGAAGTAAGTAGATGACATACATATATATATACATAAATCCAGTAGCTTTATAATTTCATATATTTCATTATTATTTCTTATATATACTTTATAATCATTCTTAAATGGTTAACATGGAGAATGAATCTCATCGCGTCGTGGAGACGGTAGTCCGTACGTACGCACGAGCAATGATATCATTTCTATTGAATTGAATTGGAGTGAATTATACAATATATCAGAATCAATATGATGTTGTAATAACTATGTATAGTTATTCTTTACACCATTATACCCATCCATGTAAGGTGGTAGTGGAAAATAGATTACACCACGGCGTGGAGACGGTATTCCGTACGTACGCACGCGCGGTGATTTCATTTTTCCGTAGGATGGATAGAAGGTGAATTAGGGTTGTTTCATACTTATAATAACATATCAGTATATGAGTGATACTGATGTTATTACTTCATAATGAAACAACCTAATAAGAAGAAGTGGAAGAAGAAATAAAGATGAAAGAATTGGTAACGGTAATTACCTCTTCTTTGAAGCGCCTTTTGGAGACCTCCTCTTAGGGAACTAAAATTGGTCTTTGAGGAAGACCAGAACCTCTAGGATGTTTCTAGGGAAGTGGAGAAGAGATTTTGGCAGGGGTTGGCCGAGCTTGAATGCTCAAATTGGTGTGAGGAGAAGGGGGAGGAGGTTTCCTTTTATAAAGGAGGAGAGGGGCACCTTAGGAATATCTCAAAATATTATTTTATATTAAAGTCAAAATCGGTTTATAATGGTTCCAAAGGGTCTTATTTCGAAGCTAAAGTGGGGATGGGTCGAAATCCTATCATCCAATAGGATTTAGACAAGTTTAGGGTATTATTTTAACCTTATCAATTAGATTTAACTCTAAGTTAAATAATTTAACTTTTACCGTGTCTTTTTGTTTTCTTTCACTATATGGTTAATAAACTTACTATAACATGCCAAACGAACCCCAAATTGTATATTATTAATACATATATCCTTATCTAAGTCATTTGGCCGAACATTAGATTTTTAGGAATAAAATAACAATTAATAATATAATATTTGATTTAAAAACTATTTTGTGTCAATTTTGACACTATTTGATATATGATTTTTGTGAAAGTCATAACATAATTATATGTTCGAACCAAGTTGATTAAATCAACACTAATATATCATAGTAACCTAGAAAATTAGTGTAATTCATAAAAAGTCTCAAATTACATTTATTTTGGTATTTATATTATCAATTTTGTCAATATTTCATTAATAAGATAATTACTGCATCATCTTTGTGTCATAAATAAATTAAATTATTTGATGTCTAAAAATTACAAATAAAGTACCATCATGTAGGAAATCTTTTTAGCTTTCTAATTAATATTTACAATCGAATTTATCTTATGTATAACCCCATATTAAAAATGATTTACTTATTAAACATTGATTTTAACTATTTTAACCCTTCTTTAAATAAATTAATAATAAATGTCCTATTCTAATCCAAGTGGGCCTAAATGGTCATATTTTATTCCTAAGTTTGTTTTTGGTCGAATTACAATTTTCCAATAGAATTAGGACATGTGTTAGGGTAATATTGATATCATATTTACCCTTAGTTACCCTATTTACTATTAACCGCGGTAAAAATAGTAAAAAGTTACTATTCACCAAAAAATTATTTTCATCTCATTGAACCACATTTTAGTCCTTGATATTAACCGTGTCTCTCGGATTTTTGAAATTCCATTCACAGAAGCGGTAAAATTAAGTTTTATGCAAAATTCAGTTTTTAACCTACCACTTAGTGGTTTCACTATTCATCAAAAATTGAAAGTTTTCAGAAAAATACCAAAATTTCACCCTAGGCTAATTTCGATATTCTGAGTCCAAAAATGAAGTCCATTTTGAAAAATAAAATTTATAAAATTTCAAAAAGTGGTTATTACTATTCATAACGGCAAGTTTTAATAGCATATTGTTGTTTAGTGAAACTCGGTATTGCGTACGACGCAAGCTATCGAGGAAGGTCGCGATTGCGTGTAAAGCAAGCCAAGCAAGTGTTGTGTAGAAAAAGATTCCTTTGATGATTTATATAACATAAAAGTCTCGGGTGTTACATTCTACCCCCCTTAAAAAGAATTTCGCCCTCGAAATTCGTCACTTTGTAACAAACAAATGAGGATACTTCTCCCTCATCATATCCTCAAGCTCCCATGTAGCTTCTTCAAGTTGGTGGTTCCTCCATAAAACTTTCACCAAGCGAGTGGTCTTGTTTCGTAGGACTTTTTCGCTACGATCCAGAATCTCTATCGGCTGTTCTTCATAAGAAAGATCTTGCTCCAGCGGTACAACTTCTGAGCTGAGTACATGTGAAGGATCTGGTATGTACTTTCTCAGGAGAGATACGTGGAACACATCGTGAACTTGAGAGAGATTCGGTGGAAGCGCCAATCGGTAAGCTACCTTCCCAACACGATCCAGTATTTCAAAAGGACCGATATATCTAGGGCTCAACTTCCCCTTCTTTCCAAATCTCATAACCCTCTTCCAGGGAGATATTCGTAAGAATACTTTATCGCCTACTTCAAACTCTAGGTCTTTTCTTCGATTGTCGGCATAACTTTTCTGTCGACTCTGAGCTGCTCTTATGTGTTGTTGAATAGATCTAACCTTTTCTGCCATTTCATCAACGAGGTCAGGTCCTAATAGCTTTCTTTCCCCAACTTCATCCCAGCAAGTTGGAGTCCTGCATTTCTTTCCATAGAGAGCTTCATAAGGAGCCATCTGAATACTGGAGTGAAAGCTATTATTATAAGAAAATTCCACCAAAGGTAGGTGTTGATCCCAACCTCCTTTGAAATCCATAGAGCAAGCTCTCAACATATCTTCTAGGGTTTGAATTGTTCTCTCAGACTGACCGTCTGTCTGGGGATGATAAGCAGTGCTGAAACTCAACTCTGTATCCAGAGTATGCTGAAGACTTCGCCAGAACTTCGAGGTAAATCTCGGATCTCGATCAGATATAATAGAAAGTGGTACTCCATGCAATCTTACCACTTCCTTTACATATATCCTGGCAAGCTGATCTAGAGAGAAATCCTCTCTAATAGGAATGAAGTGTGCAGACTTTGTAAGACGATCAACTATGACCCAGATAGCATTATTGCCTTTGGATGTTTTAGGAAGTCCTGTGACAAAGTCCATAGTGATGTTTTCCCATTTCCATTCGGGTATGGGTAATGGTTGTAACATCCCCTTAGACTTCTGTCTCTCAGCTTTAACTTGTTGAAAAACCAAGCATCGAGAGACATATTCAGCAACATCTCTTTTCATGCCATCCCACCAGAAGTACTCTTTCAGGTCCCTATACATCTTCGTGCTTCCAGGATGAATAGAGAATGAAGAACTATGAGCCTCATACAGCAGCTCTTTCTTTAATTCGGGGATGGGAGGAACGCAAACCCGATTCCTGAACTTTATTATCCCATCACAATCAAGGTTGAATTCAGGAACATTTCTCACCTTCTTTTGTAACTCGACATCTTCTTTCTGTTCCTCTTTAATCTTCACATGTATAGATGGTTGAACATTCATTTGAGAAAGATAAGATTTTTCCCCTTCCATTATAATTCCAAGATCCATCCTTTGTAAATCCATAAATATTGGATCTTTTGTGATCCTCATCATGGATAAATTAGCATGGTCTTGCGACTTAATGCATCTGCCACCTTGTTTGCTTTCCCAGGGTGGTAATGGATTGAGCAGTCATAATCCTTAATCAGCTCCAACCATCTTCTTTGACGCATATTCAACTCCTTTTGTGTGAAAATATACTTTAAACTTTTATGATCAGTATAAATATCACACCTTTCACCATAAAGGTAATGCCTCCAAATCTTTAATGCAATGATTACCGCAGCCAACTCCAAATCATGTGTTGGGTAATTTTGCTCATGGATTTTCAACTGTCGTGAGGCATAAGCTATCACCATATCATTTTGCATAAGAACACACCCCAATCCCTTCTTGGATGCATCACTGTAGATCACAAACCTTTCTCCACTACAAGGCAGTGTGAGCACAGGTGCAGTGGATAACCTTCTTTTCAACTCCTTGAAATTCTCTTCACATTCCTCTGTCCAGACAAACTTAACTCCTTTCCGAGTCAACTTGGTGAGTGGATTAGATAATCGTGAAAAATCTTTTACAAAACGTCGATAATAACCAGCCAAACCAAGAAAACTTCAGATCTCAGTTACTGTTGTTGGTCTTGACCATCTTTCGATAACCTCTGTTTTTGCTGGATCCACAGATATCCCCTCTTTTGAGATTATATGACCCAAAAATGCAACTTTTTGAAGCCAAAATTCACACTTGGTAAATTTGGCATAAAGCTTCTCCTTTCTCAGGGTCTTCAATATAATTCTCAAGTGATCTTCATGCTCTTCCTTGCTCTTTGAATAGACAAGAATATCGTCTATAAAGACTACCACAAATTGATCAAGATAGTCTCTAAAGACTCTATTCATTAGATCCATGAAGATAGCAGAGGCATTAGTAAGACCAAATGGCATCACTATAAATTCATAGTGTCCATACCTTGTACGGAAAGCCGTCTTTGGTATATCCTCCCTTTTGACCCTTAATTGATGATACCCTGAACGAAGATCAATCTTGGAAAAGTATTGAGCTCCGCGTAGTTGGTCAAATAAGTCATCAATGCGTGGGATAGGATATTTGTTCTTGATAGTGATCTTGTTAAGTTCTCGATAATCAATGCAGAGTCTCATTGATCCATCTTTCTTCTTAACAAATAGAACAGGTGCTCCCCAAGGTGACGCACTAGGGCGTATGAATCCCTTATCAAGATTCTCTTGGAGTTGCTTCTTCAATTCCTGCAACTCAATTGGGGCCATTCTATAAGGTGTCTTTGAAATAGGCAAAGCACCCGGTACGAGTTCTATTGAAAACTCAACTTCACGATTTGGTGGAAGACCCGGCAATTCCTCCGGAAAGACATCATCAAACTCCCGTACAATGGGCATATTCTTAATCGTGAGTTTCTCACCAACCATTTGAGATAAATAACCTTCATTTAGTGGAATCAATACCCATAAGATGGAAGAAATTTCCACTGGAAGTTTATGTTCATCCTTGCATTGGTATACGATCGTAGATTGATCTGGAATATGAAATGTGACTTCCATTCTTTGGCAATTGATATGAGCTCCATGTAGAGAAAGCCAATCCATGCCAAGAATCACATCAAATTCCACTAAAGGAAGGATCACAAGATTTGCAGGAAGCACTTTCCCACAAACTTCGATCGGAGAAGAATTATAAACTTCTGATGCGATTGATGTGCCATTAGGTGTTGTCACAGCTAACTCAACATCTAATTGTTGAGGTAATACGGTGATACCCTTAGAAAATTTTTCAGAAATAAAAGAGTGGGTGGATCCAGAATCAAATAAAACATTTGCTACTTTAGAGTGGATGGTAAGTGTACCTTTCACCACATCGTTATCGTACTCCACCTCGCTGATAGAAATTGCATGTGACTTTCCTTTGTCTTTAGCCTTAAGAGTTTGTTGACGTCGACCATCATCATCAACCCTTGGATTTGGGCATTGATTGGCATAATGCCCCATCTCCTTGCACTTGAAACATTGAAGTGTAGCAGGTTCATTCTGTGTATCCCTTCCTTTGTTTGCATCATTAGACATCTTCTTCCCATTATCACGGAATTCAAATGCCCGATGACCTTCCTTTCCACATTTAAAACATTTACTTGTCCCTTTAAGACAACTCCCTCCATGTTTCTTTCCACACATTGATCATAAGGGGAAGTTCATCTTCTTTTCCGTGTGCTCTTTAGATTTTTCTTTGAATTCCATCTTCCTCTTCTTATCAAACCCATGTGACTGATGGGTTACTCCAATCTCCATCTCGACTTTGAGAGCACATCAAACGATTTCTTCGTAGATATTGAAGTCCCTTATGGCTAACGCCCTTCGAAGACTTGGTTTTAAGACACTAAAGAATCGATCGATCTTACTCTCAGGTTGGATAATAATACCAGAAGCGTACCTTGCAAGTCTTGTAAAATTTGCTTCATAGGTACTAACAGATTCATCATCCATTTGCTTCAGTTCAAGGAACTGTTTCTCCATCTTTGTTCGGAGAATACGAGGGAAGTACTTATTGAAAAATAAGTTCTTGAACTCGTCCCATTCCATAGACTCAATTTCATCCCTTTGCCTCGTATTCTTAACAAGATTCCACCATTGATCCGCATCTCCTTCCAAACGATACACTGCTAGGAGGACTTTATCATGCTCAGAACATTGAAGAACTGAAAATATCTTTTCAGTAGTACTAATCCATTGTTCAGCAACTAATGGATCAGTAGACCCGCTGAAAGATGGTGGACGCTGCCTCGTGAAGGATTCAACAGAATGTTGCTCCCTCCTTTGTTCGTTTGGAAATCCTGCATGATTCATAGCTTGAGAAAGTTGTGTGAGCATGGCTACAAGATTTTTCATTCCAGCTCCCATATCGTTTGGTTGCTCAGGGGGACAATCATTGCATTGCCCATCGCATTCCGCATTAACACGGTTCCTTCGGGTTCCAGCCATTGACTAAAACCAAGAAGAATAGTGTGAGCAACACTAATTATAATAGGAAACCACATAATTCAGGAATAAAATTTTCATGCTTAAGGTCTTATCCTAGGTTATTCAAGGCCATTTCTAAAACACTAAGATTGTGTTCTATGCTTAGACTTATCCTTAGGGTTCTTACTAAGGCTTTCACATCCTAGTTTCCAAAGGTTGACTATACCTTTCCTCTGATACCAACTGTAAAGACCCGAAGCCTGAAGTACATGGTCATTACATTACTTTTGCGGAATACTTAGTACATAACAAAAACACACACTAAAGGATCGTAATAGTTTAGTGTCTTTGGAAACTCGGAACGTAATCTTCTAATCGTGGTGAAAGATCTTCAATATCTCCCATAAAGATCTTCCCCTTTTTTTTTACCTAAAAACCTTTCTTTATATCCTGGGGAAAAGAAAACATAAAAGGGTGAGCTCAAATGCTCAGTAAGGGTACACAAAATAAATATCAATCACATCATATACATAAGAACATAGCTTTTGGAAATCTTAACCTGCAAAAGAGATCATAATATCATAACATGGGATAAATCATAGAAGTGAAAATGAGATCCCCATAATCATAACGTAAAACTTGAAACTCAGTGGCATGCACACATAATCATGGAAAATCATTTCTTGTTAGTCATGACTCATTTCCAAGACTATCTTAGTGGACAATGTCCCTTTCTGAACCGAGTTCACTCCTCGTTTCAGTCCTGTATCACTGAACCGAAATAACCTTCCGTTCCAGCCATGTCTATCTCATGAGATATAAAATCTTTACCCAATGCATTGGAGGGAGATATAGGTCCCACCCATCTTATAATGAATCCTTTCTTATGTGTGCCACATAATCATAAACCATACATCATAGCGTAACCCATGTAATAAAAATGGGATTCTTAAACAACATGACATCATAAAACAATTCATATAAGATAAAGGAATTCATAAAAATAATTCCATCACAACATGATCAAATCAATGTAATAATATGGATAGAAACATAACCCTTTATTATCTTAGATGGAAAATAATTTTGATAAAACACTTGAATTGAATTCTTGAGGAAAATATCCTTTCTTCTTCAAAATCAATTTCTTTTCACAAAACATCATGCAATTTTAAAAGAAAGAGATTTTATTGAAAATAGTCATGAAATCTTTTAGAGGAAGCTTCATGAAAATAAGGCTTTATAAAACAGTAGAAATCCGTTCGTGCCGTATAAGTTAAAAAAAACATTCTTCGTACTTTTGTCAGAAAAGTCAAAAAGTACCTCGTACGAAAAAAGCGACAAAAGATTCCTTTCATATTCTTAAATAAAAACTCACCGAAGGGTAAAAATGGATTTAAACAATTGTAGGTGGATGTAAATAATATTACATATTGATGAAACATGGATGTGGATGATAAAATACACCCCAGTAAATACTTACGAATAAACAATCTCGGATAAAAATGAGATTGTGATATTTCCCTTACCTTAGGTCCGATTTGCTTCGTATGTGTCCGAACCTCCTGTATAATGATTTAAATAATGTCATTGACTTATTACAGAATCATATTCATTTTTATGATATCATATATGGTTCACTTATGACTTTATATTACCCGTTCTTTTGTAAATTCTATGTTAAAGAAGCGTTTTGGGTAAAATCGTTTCATTTATCGTAGGTGTTTTGACTTGTTGTTCTTGACATTATTATTACTTATATCATGATTTACTTACTTCCAGAATATAAAATATTATTTATATATCATATATATTCAGTATATATATATATATATAATAGATAGATAAATGAAATGAAAAACATCGCTCATGGAGACGGTAGTCCGTACGTACGCATGAGCGCTGTTTTACTTTCCTTATTGTCTTGAAATGGAAGTAAGTAGATGACATACATATATATATACATAAATCCAGTAGCTTTATAATGTCATATATTTCATTATTATTTCTTATATATACTTTATAATCATTCTTAAATGGTTAACATGGAGAATGAATCTCATCGCGTCGTGGAGACGGTAGTCCGTACGTACGCACGAGCAATGATATCATTTCTATTGAATTGAATTGGAGTGAATTATACAATATATCAGAATCAATATGATGTTGTAATAACTATGTATAGTTATTCTTTACACCATTATACCCATCCATGTAAGGTGGTAGTGGAAAATAGATTACACCACGGCGTGGAGACGGTATTCCGTACGTACGCACGCGCGGTGATTTCATTTTTCCGTAGGATGGATAGAAGGTGAATTAGGGTTGTTTCATACTTATAATAACATATCAGTATATGAGTGATACTGATGTTATTACTTCATAATGAAACAACCTAATAAGAAGAAGTGGAAGAAGAAATAAAGATGAAAGAATTGGTAACAGTAATTACCTCTTCTTTGAAGCGCCTTTTGGAGACCTCCTCTTAGGGAACTAAAATTGGTCTTTGAGGAATACCAGAACCTCTAGGATGTTTCTAGGGAAGTGGAGAAGATATTTTGGCAGGGGTTGGCCGAGCTTGAGTGCTCAAATTGGTGTGAGGAGAAGGGGGAGGAGGTTTCCTTTTATAAGGGAGGAGAGGGGCACCTTAGGAATATCTCAAAATATTATTTTATATTAAAGTCAAAATCGGTTTATAATGGTTCCAAAGGGTCTCATTTCGAAGCTAAAGTGGGGATGGGTCGAAATCCTATCAACCAATAGGATTTAGACAAGTTTAGGGTATTATTTTAACCTTATCAATTAGATTTAACTCTAAGTTAAATAATTTAACTTTTACCGTGTCTTTTTGTTTTCTTTCACTATATGGTTAATAAACTTACTATAACATGCCAAACGAACCCCAAATTGTATATTATTAATACATATATCCTTATCTAAGTCATTTGGCCGAACCGTAGATTTTTAGGAATAAAATAACAATTAATAATATAATATTTGATTTAAAAACTATTTTGTGTCAATTTTGACACTATTTGATATATGATTTTTGTGAAAGTCATAACAGAATTATATGTTCGAACCAAGTTGATTAAATCAACACTAATATATCATATTAACCTAGAAAATTAGTGGAATTCATAAAAAGTCTCAAATTACATTTATTTTGGTATTTATATTATCAATTTTGTCAATATTTCATTAATAAGATAATTACTGCATCATCTTTGTGTCATAAATAAATTAAATTATTTGATGTCTAAAAATTAAAAATAAAATACCATCATGTAGGAAATCTTTTTAGCTTTCTAATGAATATTTACAATCGAATTTATCTTATGTATAACCCCATATTAAAAATTATTTACTTATTAAACATTGATTTTAACTATTTTAACCCTTCTTTAAATAAATTAATAATAAATGTCCTATTCTAATCCAAGTGGGCCTAAATGGTCATATTTTATTCCTAAGTTTGTTTTTGGTCGAATTACACTTGTCCAATAGAATTAGGACATGTGTTAGGGTAATATTGATATCATATTTACCCTTAGTTACCCTATTTACTATTAACCGCGGTAAAAATAGTAAAAAGTTACTATTCACCAAAAAATTATTTTCATCTCATTGAACCACATTTTAGTCCTTGATATTAACCGTGTCTCTCGGATTTTTGAAATTCCATTCATAGAAGCGGTAAAATTAAGTTTTATGCAAAATTCAGTTTTTAACCTACCACTTAGTGGTTTCACTATTCATCAAAAATTGAAAGTTTTCAGAAAAATACCAAAATTTCACCCTAGGCTAATTTCGATATTCTGAGTCCAAAAATGAAGTCCATATTGAAAAATAAAATTTATAAAATTTCAAAAAGTGGTTATTACTATTCATAACGGCTAGTTTTAATAGCATATTGTTGTTTAGTGAAACTCGGTATTGCGTACGACGCAAGCTATCGAGGAAGGTCGCGATTGCGTGTAAAGCAAGCCAAGCAAGTGTTGTGTAGAAAAAGATTCCTTTGATGATTTATATAACATAAAAGTCTCGGGTGTTACAATATTTTAGTCTTAATGAGATTTATGTGAAAAAATAGTGTTTATATCTTTTAAAAAATCTATTATGTGGAATATAATCTTCTTTAATCATTAAATGAAGTTATCTTTATGGGAGATTCATTTTTTATTATTATTATCGATCTCTAGATAGTGATAAAATAAGTCATAAACTCGTAATATAGTATAAATATTCATTATCATGGTCCTATTATGGTCATGAAAATCATTGTATAGATGCATTGCAAAATCCATCAATATATTAAAATGGAATGGTGGACCCCAATCTAATTTGAAATGGAATATAAAACCATTTTATGAATTACCTTCAAATTAATTCTTCAATTATTATATTTTAAAATGGGTAATATTATATGTTCTATTTGGAGTGGAAAATTCTCTAGGTATCTAATTTGAAATGGAATATAAAACCATTTTATGAATTACCTTCAAATTCATTCTTCAATTATTATATTTTAATATGGGTAATATTATATGTTCTATTTGGAGTGGAATATTCTCTAGGTATGAGTGACATTGAGATCTCATCCCCATTATAAAGTGAAGGATGAGACAACTCTTCAAGGAATAAATCATTATTTTTAGACCTAATCACAATGTTATCATGTTTAATATTTTTCTATTCTAAAATATTAAATATATATATATATAGTTATTTTAACGAAGCAATCCCCATATTATAATGATTACTACCCTTGTAACTAATAGTTAGTGGTTAATATTTTAAATTACTTCTAGATATAAGTGATCGCATCCTAAAGGAATTAATACTTTATTTGACATTGTAAACAATGTACATACATGAAACTCATTTTTTGGTCTTAAATATAAAACAATCAATGTGAATCCTATGAAACTCCATTATTTAGCTTTGAATATCACTACATATCAATCAATAATACTTCCTTGTATCTTGGGAAAAAAATCACAAGAAAGGGATGACCCCATAAGCCCAGTAAGGTATGTGTTCAATTGATGTAGTGAACCAGGCATAACATTCTCAAAGATTTTACCTAATTTTATATGTTGGTATATGTTATATAGAACCACATCTTGGAGGAATGAATAGTTTTATAGTATTAGTAAACTATAAACATATATTATTGTCATCTGACATTTGAAAATAAAAAATAAATCTTATTTGTTTTGAGAATAACATAATTTATTCTTGAACATCCTTGCATATTAACCATTATACACTTCATGTAATCCCAAGGAAATAAGAAAAAATAAGGTTGAGCACAAATTATCATTAATGGTAAAGTACAGTGAAATAAAAAAATAATTAATACACATAATAAATATGTCTTGGTAAATAAATAAGAACATGTTCCATCTAAATTACTAGATATAGAATAATCAATATAAAAGATATATAAAATAATGTATAAGAAATTTAAATATCTTGATAAGGAATAATAAATATATTGACGTATTAACAGTAAACACGTTCTATTTAAATATTAGGAATGGTAATAATCAATATGGAACAGTAAAAAACTAAAACTATACATTTAATTAATAAACTAATAATTAAATGCATCCAAATATAATATCATTTTTAAAATATAATGGTTAATAATAAATACCTTATTAATGAATGAAATTATTAATTATATGACATCGTATCTAATTCACATGATACCTCTTACATAAATATCTATCCACAAAATTGTTTATAAATAATGGGAAAAATCCATTTAAATAAGGTTAGACAACTGTTTTTTCTCATTAGACCTATTAATGTGTTGAGAGGCCATCTATAACTAATTCCCACCATTGTATGTATGTCTATTGAATTTATCATTTATAAAATAATCAATTTATTTTATTAATAATGTTCCTTATAATAAAATTTACATATTATGTAATATATAAAGATATATTAAAGTTTCCCTAGATAAAAAGTATCTTTAAATATAGAAAAACTTATGTAGAAATGATATACAGTTTAGGAAATAAACATATCCATGGTAAATAATGTCAATGTAATGGAAAAAATTAACATTCTCAAGAAAGTGAATAATTAATTGGAAACATAATGACTACAAAAATGACAGAAGGAAGTGAATATCAGAAAATTCGTAGGTGAAAATTTTCATAACCCATCTATAAGAAGAATTTTTATGGTTAAAATAAAACATATACCTATTAGAGTATATGTAAAATATTTTTTTGCTGGTTGTAGATGAATAAAAACACTATAAAAATATAATAATTCTTTTGAGAAAAATATCATTTTCATTTAGAAATCAGTTTTTAAAACTAAATTTTCACACAATATTTTGAAACTAATTTTATTTAGAAATAACATTTGAAATATATAAATTATGTTTTATGACATATTAGAGGTCATGAGGGATGTAAATTCCATTTATTCCATACATGTTAAATCAATTATTGTTTTCACTATTTTAGTAAAATCCAAACAAGAATTGTTTTGGAAACAACATTAATATTACATTGAAAAAACATTATGAAATGTAAAAATTGGTAAAAATGTATTTAATAAAAAAAAATTAAAAGTATGAAAGTATTTTTCAATTTTTTTTTAAAATATATGGTTTTATAAAAAATGGTGATTTTAATTGAAGAGAGAAATGTTGTTATATTTTCCTAAAAATATCATTTATTTTAAGCACCAAAGAGTGGTAAATCATACCATTACATGAGAAATTTCATTAATAAGTAAAGGGGAATAAAATTAAAGGGTTTATTAAACAGTTATCAAATAATTTAATTCAATGAAAATTCAATAAAAAAATCCTGTTAAAAATGAGATTGTGAAATAAACCTTTACCAAGATCATAACATTAAAGTTAGAATTAACCAAAGAATAGATTATGTTTATAAAATATTTATCTAATTAAAAAACCATATATATATATATAAATATATATATCATAATTTATCCCAAATTCAATATGAGAATAATCATATTATATCAAAGACAATGAATGAGTAATATAACCTAATGAAAACAATTGTGTTATAAAATTCATCATTGCTTGTTTACTTTTAAGTAAAAACCCTTGATTTGAAATATTTAAAATTGAAAATTAAAATAAAATGATTTATTAATGATTCATGAAAGTATATTTGAATGATTCATTATGTACACCATATATAATAAATTTTGACCACAATAATATAATATGCCTCAATGAAGGGAAATTGTGATGAAGTCGCTGACCTCACACCACCATTTCATTGAACGTGGTTAGAGTCATGTATAGTGTTTTTAAACAATTTATTAAATAAATAAAGAATAATATTAATATTTATAAAATAATATATTATTCTTTTATAATATCATATAATTATTTTAATAATAATCATTCATTACCTTTATTGTTTCAGATGTTAATTACATTTCTTTCTTATTCATGACTTGTCTTGAATTTTCATGTTCTAGTTCATATTATATAGTTTCATCATATACATGAACAAAATCATGATATAATTATCATATTTATTCCTTAATTATTCATTAATTATAAATAATCATCAATGGATTTTAAAATTGAATAATGTTATGATCATGGAGACAGTAGGCATACGTATGCATGAGTAACATTCCCATTTTTAGTGACTTTTATTGAGAGGTGATAAGTAATATAGTGTGTTTACATAATTATAATAACATCACATATACCATATTATTTCATTAAATATACTTATATATATCATTCTTTTGGTTTGGTGGTGAAAATAAGGTCACATCGCTTCATGAAGGCGGTAGTCCACAGATAGATGAATGATGTTATCGTTTCTCAGTGTAAGAAAGAATATTTTCTATTAACTTTTAATAATGATATTTATGTCATTAATATCATAATTATTTTATTTATATCAAAAATATTAATATATTTTATCGTTAATACCTTCGATGTAAATAATTAGGGAGAAACGAATCACATCACTTCGTGAGGCGGTGGTCCATCATACACATGAGTGAAGATATCATATCCCTTAAAAAATTGAAAGTAAAAAAAGTTATATATGTTATAATGAAACTAGAGGTATAATTATATTAAATATATCACATATATTCTTTATAAAAATCATCATAACCAACCGTTGGAGGAGGTAATGGAAAACTGATTGATATTTGTTCGTGTGGTGGTTGTCTGTAATATACACAAATAATGATTTTGTAACACATATGATGGAAGTGGAGATGGTTTAAGTGATTAAATTAACATAATTTTTTTTTATATGGAAGTTTTTTAGATTCTCATGGTTTAATAGTATTTTAATTATATGGGTATGTAATAAAATAAAAATAATTATTGAAGAACATTTCCACATATTCAAGTAACCTAATTTGGTTAGCGGAAGAATCATTCAATGGTTAGATTTATACAAAAAATAAGGATTTTAGGTTAGTTGCAGGAATTTTGGATGTGATTATTCAGGTCTTAGATGATCCAAAATGGTTTCAAGGCATGAATAGTAGTTGATAAGGGTGTTCATTAATATGTTAGTTGAGTTGCACACATGGAATTTTTGAAAATAAAAATATGTTCCCATGTTTTTCAGAACGAAAAAGGTTCCAAATGAATTATTTATATAATTTTAAATGATATGGTCCATATATTTGTTTTAAATATATTTTAGACATTTTATGATATCAATTCAACCTATATAATTGTAGTTTAACCCCAAATAAAATAATTTTCACCTAATCCGAGGTAAATAATTTGTTATGATTTTACTATTAATTTTGGTAAAAAATATATTTTTAAATTATTAGGTTATATAAATTGTTAAAATTACAAATATAAAATAAAATTTTCCAAATTCCATTCATATAAGTCGAGAATTTTAACTTAAAAATTTAATTAAAATAATGCGGTGAGAATGTTTGTTTTTAATGATAAAATGTTAATAATTTAAATAAGATTTTATATCACATTTCAGTATCAAAATGAATTAAATTGGATTTATAGATATATCTTTTTATTAATATTACATTCAAACTAACTCCAAATATATTTTTACATTATAAATAATTTTTAAAAAGGTTGTTTTCTATTAAAATTTATTATTTTCACTAATAATCATCAAATATAACATTTACAAAAAATAAATAATATTAATCTAGAAAATTATGATAATATGGATTAAAAATTTACATTCTTTCAATCATTTTTAATAATATTTATAAAAATTAGATTTTTTTTTTAAATAGTTACTAAACTGTCATTTAGAGAAAAGAAAAATTTTCAACAAAATTTATTTTTCATTTTAATGATTAGTATTTTTTTTAATCAATTTATATCCATAATTTATATAATGTTTTTAATACTATTCATAAACTAATTTAATGGAAATTTTATAAATTTATACTATATTATGGTTCCTTTAGACACATGGTATTGTATTCTGCATGATATCGAAGAGATTAAATTTGAAGAAATATTTTTTTTATGTTTAGTGTTCTAGGTCTCATACTATATAAAAAACTATTGTTCTTTTAAAATATCGGGGTTTTAAAATATACAAAAATAAATAAATTGTTTACTTGAAAATTAAACATGATCTTAATAATTTTGGGTCTAACATTTGGAAACACCTCTATTTAAAATACCTCATCATGAAAGGGTTAATAAAATATTCTCTTAGGCAGAGAGAAAGGGATGAAAAAAGATTATATGTAATAGTATATTACTAGGTTTCTAAGTAGGATATCATTGGTTTTGTGTGTATATATATACATTGAATAAATAGATTTAAAAAAATATATCGTGTGATATTAGCCTATTATTGCATAAAAGTGAATGGTGAATAGAATAATAAGGTCCTAAAAACCATAAATGTGTGATGATTCAAAAGTCTTTATGAATCATTAAATATGAATATAATAGGCTAATTTCATTCAACATCCTTTTTATAATGTTGATAAAAAAATTTACTATATATTAATATAAGAAAATATGCATTAATGATATAATTATATTTCATGGGAACAGTTTAATCCTTTTGTTGTACTTCTATTGATATATAATTAATCATTTATTCCACGAAATAAATATCAAAAAGTTAATTTTTATACTTATTTTGCAACATTTCCCATTTAATAGATCAAAATAACTATAAAAGTTTTTGATGAATTTATATCATTACCCCACTAATTTAAAAATCAAATATGGTTAGAACCAATTATAAAATATACTAAATTATCATCAAAACATAAAAAGTAACACCATTAGTTGATCATTAATATTTATATTTAATTTTTTTTATCAATAAATAACTACAAATTAACTTGGACATTGTGTAGGCCATTTGTAGGCACTAAACTATTATTATCTTTCATCCATGTGTTTGTGCCCTGCGGCCTTTCAAAGTGTGACAGGTGTTCTCCCATAATCCATGTTTCCCTTTTTCTAAAATATATTAATATAATTCATATAATGTTCTTATGAAATAAAATTTTCATATTTGAAAAACATTAAATCATTAAATAAACATTTACCATGGTTTTCAATTAAAACATTTCATAAAAAGTCTAATAATCTTTTTTGAATATTAATAAAATGCCAATAATAATAATATTTTCGCAAAAGGTTCTCAATATCTTTAAAATTATATTTATAAAAGGTAAAATAATTTTCCATTAGAGATTTTTTCCTCTAAACTATATGTTTACTATAAATGTCTCGTAAAATATTCTTAATCTTGGTAGACTATGATCACATAACACTCAAAATAAGGTTTTTTTTGAATTTTAACTTAAGATCAATATTAAACTCATAATCCTTTGATTTTATTAGTAATCTTATGTTGTTGAAAAAATACATCCTTCTATATTTTATCCAAATCCTTAGATATTTAATAATTTTTATCAATAAACTATCATTGGTAAAAATACTTATACAATTTAGTACTTGAATTACCATACATAAATAATTCTTCCATTTTATTTTCACATAGTTCTATCCTTGGTCAAGTGTTTAAACTTTAGAATTGGTAAGATACTCAAATAACACCCATGTTACGCAAATTTAATACAATGAACTAGAAAATAGATCCAAAGGATGGGTTTTATTTCATTTCATCATGCTGTTAATTTTTCCTTGGAAATTAATTTAATTATTCCCGTTTTTCCATAGATAAATATTTATCATATTCCATTGAGACACCATATTTTAAATTGTACATACCTTAGTATTAACCTAGGTCATTCATTTTCATAATCTTTTCAAATTCTACATTACAGTTTCTAAACAAAACTATGAATTATCATAAGCATATATGCCTTCAATACCAAACACGATGCACGATAAGGATTATTGTCGTGCATTTGATGAAT
This sequence comes from Viscum album, assembly GCA_963277665.1. NCBI lineage: Eukaryota > Viridiplantae > Streptophyta > Magnoliopsida > Santalales > Viscaceae > Viscum > Viscum album. The sequence goes on from OY728158.1 coordinate 443,424,305, forward strand.
ATTGGTTCAAGACCAATACACTGTTCATTGAATTATTACCTATAGGTATATATTTTCAAGAACATAGTCTACTTGTAGTATCCATACGGTGTTTCATTTATAGAAAAACCCACATAAACTCTATAAAAAACATTATAATTTTAATTTATACATATATGTGATGTATATTATAGGGCTATGATAGTTAATTTTGGTTTTCCTTAATATATTTCCCATTATTTACACAATACAGACTTTTTTTTATGAATTGTAGATACCCATACCCCAGTAGTCCAAAGCAAGTGTCTACATTAACAAACTGCTATAAGATATAATAAATCATATACCAATAGACTGAAAAGTTTCTTTGTCTTATTAATGTAGATACAAACATGATTCCCATGTTACATTTGAAAATAAAAATTACATAATAATTTTTTTCACGAATAACCCATTCAACAATACATATCCTTCATTATCAAATATAATAAATTCTATTGATTATTGAGAAAATAAGAAAAATACGGGTGATGTAAAATTATTAGTAAGGGTTATGTATGTTGGAAGATATTTTTAGTCAAAAAGAATAATAAATATGCAATTATAAATAATTGAACATACATTCTACATAAATAAATATAAAATGCATAATCATTATGTATATGTATATAACTGAACAGACATTCCATTTAAATAACTTGATAAGGCATAATAAATTAGGAAAAGTAGATAACTTAGAACAATTTCTTTTTTAAAAACTAGATAATGACTGATCGACATAGAAAGTGAAATATCTGAAAACAAATGTCATTAAAACAATAAAATGTCAATAAAATGAACCCATACATAATTTCATTGTCAAAATAGAATATATTATAGTAATGAAATCTTTAATTAATGAAATGGTCAAATATTGGATATCATGTATTAGGAACATGATACCTCTACTAAAAAGATAAATCCATGAGATAGTTTGAAACTAATTTGTAGAAACCCTTTTAACTAATTCGATCAAACTATTTTGTCTAATGAGACATGTCAATGCATTGAGGATTAGAATATAATTAGGAATCAACCATGTTTAAATGTCTAAATCATTACTTATTTTTCAAATTATCATATAAATTCTTGAATAATGTGTCTTATCATCAAATACCCATATTGCATAAAAAATACAAAATTATTAATATTTCACCTGAATAATAAATACCATTCAATATATAACACCACATGTAGAAATTATATATGTTTTAGGAAATAATGATATTCATTATAAGTAATAGTGATAACTAGTGGAAATTATGTCCATATGAAAGGTATTAATTTAAGGGAAATATAATGTATAAAAAATGAAATTTGAATGTTAATTTAAATAATTACCATGATCAAAATCATCATAAAAAAATCTAGAAAAAGAATATGAATCATACTAATAAAACATAAAAAATTGTATTATATTTAAAATAAGGGGGTCTTATTCTCGAAAAATATTATTTAAATTATTTTTAATGATAATACACCATTATTTTAAAAAATATAATTTTAAATTAATATTTCACATAAAAATATAATCATACAATTATTTGAAAATAATTGTTGATATATATAATTTTTTTAGACCATGTTATCTATCATGGAGATTATAATTATATTCATGTCATACACGTCCAAATAATGAATCATTTAACTTTTTTGTAAAGCACAAACATGAATTTTTTTCGAATACAGCATGATTATTCGTTTAAAAATTGAAAATATTTAAAAATGGATTAAAAATACCTAAAATGAATAATTATTAAAAGGTGAAAAAATTCTAAACTATTTTATAAAACACGGTTTTCTATTAAAACCCATTTTCGACCGAAGAGAGAAATAAAGTCAAATTTTATTAAAAATTGTTCTGTAAATTATTTTATGTAACAATGGTTGGAAATTTTTCACTAATAAATGAAACAAATCATGAATGAGAATATGATAAAAAAACTAAATTTATTATTTAATATTGATCAGAAAATTTCTTTAAATGGAAATTCAATTATAAAAATTATTTATTGAAATTATATTTTAAGATAATCCCATAAAATCATCATAAGGATGATTTTATACTTATCCAAGGAATAAATTATATAATCAAATTGTAAATCCACATGAATCAAGATTATATGAAAAATAATGAAGTAAAAAACTCAATATACACATAATCATATAATATCAAAGACAACAATTGATTAATATAACCTAATGAACCAAAATTGTGTTATGAAATTATATACCACTTAGTAACATTTAATTCAAATCCAGTATAGATGAATTATTTAAAATTATAAAATTTAAAATGGGTAATTATTATGAAATCATAATATTATTTGTCAATGTTGATGTGGGAACACCATATATAATAAATTAGGTGCACAATAATAAAATACTCTTCAATGAAGGAATATTGAGATTTAGCCCCTTACCCATGGTTTATTTTGTTTAAACATTATATAAAATTTAGTTTTGGGGTTTTAACCATGTTTTTTACATGTAACATAACCTTATTAAAGTTTAAAATATCATATATAATCCTTTTGTAATATATATTTTCTATTTTTTTACTAATATTTTATTGTAATCATTTTTTGGTAGTTAATTGTCTTATTTTCTCAATCGGTATTTTTAATGAAAGTTCTGGTTCTGGTGAATATTTTACAGTTTTTTCATATACAGACAAACAATCTTGAAATAATTATGATATTTAAACACGAATTATAATTTAATTATAAGTTATGAAATATGGTTATGAAAAATAAATAATGTTACGATCATTGAGATGGTAGGCCATACATACTGATGAGTAAAGATGATAGTGCACACATACCCAAATGATGTTATAATTTTATGTGTATGAAATAAAATGGTATATTATATATTAATAAATATATCACTTTTTAATGGATTTTAGTTATTTTTAAATGATTTTCATGGGATTTCAATCCTGCTCATTTAATTTTTATGATCTCATTATTGTTAAAATGTGGATGTGGTTTCCAATTTGATGGATATGGGATAATGTTCTAAAGTCTTGACATTCCATGAAAAAAATTAATGCTTTGAATAAATTTAGTTGTAAGGTGATTCTAGTATAATTATTATGGATTCATTTTATTTCATTGAATGTCGTGAAATATATAAATTACAATTATTCCAAATAATTTTAACAATTTTAACTATTAACTTGCGAAAATATTTTGATGACCAATTTAAGTAATATTTATTACTATTATTACAAATATATAATATATTTGTAAAAATTATAATAATTAAAGTGGATAATTTTAATTTAAAATTAATCTTGTATATTAGATGAGAATGAGGCTTTATAAATGGAAAATGTCCAAACGTTTTCCATCAATTTATATCAAAATTCAATATTAAACTGATTAAAATGACATAAATTGGATTAATTGATACATAATTCCAATAATTTTACTTTCAATATAATTATTTTTATAACTTTACAATATATATAATTATAATTAATGGTTGGTTTTCAATTAAAATCATGTATTTTTTACTATTTATCAAAAAATGAATCTTCTTAGAAAAGTCAGAAAAATTAATCCTAGGAATATTTTTATATAATTATTTCAAAAATGATGTTTATTTATTAATTTAAATATTATAAAAGTAGTAATAATTAATTTTAAATAATGTGCGCAATGCACAACTAAATCGTCTTTTAGAAAAAATACAGTTATTAGAAAATAGATAATTTTTTAAAATGATTTTAATTTTATTTCTAGTTTGTAGATAACTATAATTTTCATAATTTTTGTATTACTAATGATAAAAAAATTAAATACTAGTTTATAAATGATATATTATATTATTCTACCATTATATACTAGTTTTTGTGTTATGTAAGCTATCGAAGAGATTAAATTTAATAAAATATATTTCATGGGTTGTTTATGATTGATTTTTGGTATAACACACACTCTAAAAATGATGTTATTAATTAATAATATTACTATGTTATAGTACAATATATCATGAATAAATAATCATAATCAATATGAAAATATGAATAAATAAAACATAGAATCTTAAAATATTAACTTGGGAATAATCTGGAAAGCATAAAGTATCATCAAATAAAAATTTATAAATAATCACACTAACTTGAAAAATATTCTTTTATATTCTATCCAATTAAATAAATATATTTAAATCAATAAGTTCTCTTATAATTATGTAAATTTTAATGTCGAGCATCATAAATATATTGTTGAGGCCTTATGCCACAAAATTTTTATAAATGGAGGTTTCTTCCAACCAGAAATTTAGTTTGTTTCATTAGACCTATAGATGCATCAAGGGGATATATTTGGTCTCAATCTTCACATAATAAGTCTAATTCATTCCTCACATGATGGAGTAGAATATAAGCAAGATAAATATTCATATTAAAAAACCATAATATGAAATATTAATACATTAGAGAATCAATACACATTATTATAAACCATCCAAAGTAATATAGAGAATGGTATCAAAATTATTTATCCTCAGTCAATATATTCCTAATCAATCCAAATAAATAACTAGAATGGTTTAATTACAATATTTTCAAAATGGAGAATATGAAAAATAAGGGTTGTTGTAATTGATGAATATAAATACCCTAAAAATTCTATTATGATCATTTTTGAGTAAAACATTATTTTAATATTGAAAATCAATTTCAAAAATTAAAATATTATATAATATTATGAAAATAATTTTATTTTAAAATAATCCTTATAAAACATTAATATAATATTCAATAAAATGATGGAGGGAAATTTTTGTACATTTTGTATAGGTTAAAAAACATTATTTTCACACTATTTTATATTTTTAAAAAATTACTTTATTTGAAAAAAGGCAAGAATAATTATCTCAAACCATTTTTTAAAAAACTGAAGCATTGTAAAAAAATTATTTTATAAATTATTTTGATAATTTATTAAATGATTAATCTTTGTTAAATTCATATAAATGGAAGAAAAATGATTTTTTACTGAAAAGAGAAATCAAGTCATCATTTCACAAAAGCAATTTCTATGTCATTTTATGTACCAAAGAGACTAAAAATGGTAATATTACTACAAAAATATCAAGAATATGTATATTATATGTAGTCAAATTAGTTCAAATATACAAATAAAATACAATCCTGTAATGGTTACTTAAACGTATACAATCCTCTATAATGATGCTCTTGTGAAATAAACACTTTCCTCTCTGGTAAGTTGAATCATAAGACCCATGAAGTAAATAACATAAAATGAGGATTTAAAAACCATGAATTGAAATATATTCAGGATATTACTTATCAAAAATGGAATAATATACATCTCATAGAGGAATAAGTCGGGGATATGGAATATGTCTCACTTAAGAAAAAATGAGATGAGAAACCCTTACTTCAGGTTCGCCTTCTTTCATATGTGTCTAAAAAAGGTGTAAAATAAATTTAGGTTTAAAATACACATATTATAGTACTTTAATAATATATAAAATTTCATATATAATTTACTTATAGTCTTTTATCAACCTTTTATAAAAAAGTTATTTGTTAAAATCATTATTACATGTGGTAATTTCTATGTTTTTTAAAGAATATTTTGGTTTATTAATTCTAGTCATTTTACATTGGTCATGGTTATATCATATAAATATTTTTAACCATAATAAAATATCATATATATTCAATATATATGTATTTATATTTTTTCACAAAATCTAGAGATATAAAATGGATTACCCTATTCATAGAGATGTTAAACCTTACGTACGAAAAAACAATATTTCCTTTTTTATCGATGGATAGTATGGAAGGATGATAAGTAATATATGATATATTTTGAGTCATTATTAGGTAAATAATATATTAATTAAATTTATCCTTATTACCATCCATGTATAATATTAGTAAAAAACTACTCACATCGATTCGCATGATGATAGTCTACCGTTCACAAGAGTGACATTAGTATATATCTCATAGAATGGAATGTTATAATGTATGTGTGATTTAACAGTTAATCAGTAATAAAATTATTAATTATATCACATTTATTAATTTAATATATCATTATTAAAATCCATGTTAAATGGAAATGATAAAACACATCACATTGGTTTTGGAGGTAGTAGTGTTCTATAGAAATAGGGGACATTATATTTTTGCAACTGATTGTAATGTAGGTCGATTGTGTGATTATATAATTTAAAAGTCTTATAAATTTCATAAATATAATATAAATATTTTTAAATACATCATTAAATCCATCTATTGAAGGAAGTGATGAGAAAAAAATAACATATGTTCCTAAGGCGGTATTCCACACCACACATGATCGATTGATTTATTTTCAGTTTGATAGAAGCTGAGATAGAAATAAATAATTACCTTAAAATAATAACATATAATTAATCCGAATATAATTATTCTATTATGTAATCTTGTTTTAATATTAGTTGATGGTTATTTAGGGGAAATAAATACTAAATAATCATTTACGACTATTACCTCTTCTATAGATAACTTCTATAGGGTTGCACAAAAATATTTCCTAGGTTGTATTGATGATCAAATTATGGAATAGATGATGTTTTATGGGTTTAAAAGAATAAATTTGAGTATTAATTATACGAACCATATGGATTTTTATTTTAAACAGGATAGGAGAGGGGTTGGCCATTTATAAGGGGGATAGGACATACAAAATTTTTTGAAATGAATAATTGATATACACATTTTTCTCTTGAAAAAATATTCCAAAATTGATTATTTTAAAACCATTTAAGATATAATGTGGAAATATTCCTTGATTATATGACATAGAAATTTTTTTGGTATTTTTTATCCCTAATCTGTTTTTTAACCCCTCTGTAAACCCATTTTAACCCAATCTATGGAAAATAATTTTAACGGTGTTTTTACAATTCATTATTAAAAATAAATAAATTTCCATATTTTTTTTAATTTAATAAATATAATTATAAATATATATTTAATTTTTTTCAAATTCAATCCATATAATATATGGAAATTAATTTAAAATCAAACCCACATACACAATAAATAACTGTTTTTTAAAAAAACATATAAACTTTTGAGAGTTTTTTATATCATAATTCTGTATGGAATTGATTAAAATGAATTATATAAGTATAAACTTATAATATTTTAACTAATTTTTTGACCAATTCATTATATTATTAATCTTTTTAAATAATTTATATGGAATGTAAATTTTCAATAAAATGGTATTTTAATTTTTGAAAAAAAATTAATATTTTTAGAAAATCCTTAAAAATTGATGAAAATGATATTTTTTTATAAATATTCTATAAAAAAAATTTATTTAAATATTATTTATAAAATTGGTAAAAAATAATTTTAATTTATGTTTTCAAAGCATAACTATACTTCCTTTGAAAACGTATAGTTTTTTCATAAAACATTTTATTTTATTTCAAATAGTTAGTATTGTATTTATAATAAATAGATTACTAAATAAATTATTTTATTAATTTTTGAACCATAATTTTCCTAATTTAGTTATCAAATTCATACCTCCCAACATAAAATATATGTTATTATAATCTTGTTTAAATAATTATATTTTAATTTAGTATCACATTACACTTAAAACTGGTGTTATATGAATATAAATTATTTAAGTGAATTGCATTATTTAAAATATATAATTAATTATTGGGGTGTTAAATTACCTTAAAATCATGGTTTTGTGTGTCATATACATTATTGAACATGATGTTTCTTTTTTCATGTCTTACAATATTAAAATAACCCCCCCTAAATAAAATGTTTCCCCGAAGTTTAATCTTGATCGCAGTAATCCAGGATTTGAAGGAAGAAAATAAATATATTCTAACAAACATTATAAATAAAATTATGAAAATATAATCATTATTAGAGATAATTATATGAATTAATTTCATCAATAATAACTCATTACTATGTTTTCAAGTAGGAAAAGATTATTGTAAAGTGATGATATGGACATTAAAAAAATAATTTATTATCGAGAGTGATTGAGATCATTTATCATAAGAATGTGAATAATCTAAAAATATAAAGTCCATAAATCCATATGACTATAGTGATTTTAAAGACCATTTCATTAATGGGAGATAACATTACAAGGTTAAATGTTTTGTTTCAATGAATTTTTCTTAGTGTTGATGAACTCCATTACCTAATATAATGGGAATATAAGAAAATATAGTGACATGATATATTTATATGTCACATGAACAATATAATTATTTTGATGTTCTTTGATAAATTTTATCTTTATTTATTACCACCATAAAGGAATATCAATGAATTATTTTTTATAACTAAAGCTCCATAATTAACATTTAACTAATCATAAGATCTAAAAAAGAGTGAAAAGTCATTCATAATGTCTCTAAATCTTTCCCAAAACCAAAATTGTTATAAAAATCAAAGAATATAATAGACCAAATTCTAAAATTCAATAGTAAGATCCGAAGATCAAATTTATCCATTCCATTTTAATTTATAAAAAATATTTTTCTAATAAAGATATTATCATATCAACTGAAACATCACATTGACTACTGGTAGGAGAGGAACCATTATTTCCCTTCAGTTGTATGTTCTAGCCTTATCATCTATCGGATGTTGGGGGTGTTGACCTAGAATATAGGTTATCGATTTTCTAAAACCATAATAATATAATCCCTATAATATTCCTGAAACATTGGTGAATATCCCCAAAATTAACATTTTTCATCAAATCATTTTTCTTATACATCAGTGATATTCAACATATGGTTTGAAGTCCTTAATAAATAATTATACAATATAATATTTATATGATATATTATTCTAATAACCAAAATACCATTGGTGAAAATACTTCTCAAACATAATTCATAATTTAAAATATATAATTACTTTAATAATTCCACTTTGGATATATTCCTAGCATATGTTTTACTTTGATACCTTTTCTACATCAATGGTATATTCCATTGACACTTGGGGAATTAATTTCTGTAGTTCCACATCTTTTAAGAATTAAAAAACATTAAATTATAAGTTCCCATATTAACCATTCATTCCAGTACCTTATGGACCTTGTCTCCAAAATTGTATCAAACTACAATTCCCATCATGCAATTACAGGGGTGTTCCATTCCAAATTTTACATTGGGCATAAAATATATTTTTCCCTTCTTCCCGTCATTCAACTGTTTCACTATCAACCTCTTATTAACATAATTCATTTTGAATCCATATTTATTTTTGTATTATTTCTCTATCATGATACTAGAAGATATTATATACTCATATTATAATAGATATTGGGAGTGGGTATCATTTAAGGATTAGTCTAATACAAAGAAATAGAAGGTCAATATTTAGATTTGGACTACTTATGTAGTCCATATCAGGCCTTTAAAACCTTGTAAGGATGCCTTAACATTTATCAATATTTTTATCATCCTATTGTATCTGACATTGATATTTTTTCTTCATATACTCTACATTACCATAGTGAAAATACATTCTAAAGAATAGTACCTTAAAATCCTTCAATTAAATGTTTGTTATTTATTATTTATCCTCAGTGTTTTGAGTCAATAACCACCACTTATATGAATCAATTTATAGATGATATAAATCCATAGAATCTTCCCCAACTAATTTATATATAATTAGATAAAAATATTCTCTATATAAATTATCCATTTATTATATATAAATTGATTTATAGTCACATTAAATGATAGAGGTTTTGGATGCATAATGTGTTCTAACAATTTTATGAATCATGGTGGGTCTTCATAGTGATGCATACTAGAATGGGTATTTCTTATAACCAGAGTCAACTACCCCAGTACAATTATAATTTGATCAGTTCACCCTGAAGCTCCAATTCTAGTTTCAATATCTTTCCCATAAAGGAAATACCTAGAAGGTGTATGCAATTTCATATAGTTTCCATTTATTCTAGTAGGATTTATTTCATGAAAATGTCATGCACTAGATTATATCATAACATTACGAAACATATTTTATAATTCAAAAAATATTGAAACATTAAACATATGTAAAAACATTTATGCATCGATAATCTTATAATCATTATAATTTTTTCATTATAAATTTTTAAAAAAAAATCAAAAATCAAATCCTTAATAAAATTTTATCACGAAAATTTTAATTAATGAAATCATATACCATGGGACTATCAAAAAAAATAAAGAGTGACACCCGTTGTCACTATCAAGCTATGGTCGATGCACAATTTTCCAAGTTATTACCCACAGGTACAAATTTTCAAGAACCACACCACTTATTGTATACACGTAGGGATGTATTTCTAGGTAAAATCATATAATTTATTCATTACCAACACATTAGGATGTTATTCTATACTTTTCTGAAATTTATACAATTGTTTTATGTTCTATAATATATGTTTTCCTTAATCTATATTCCTAGGTTTCAACTAATCTTTCTATAATACCAACTATAATGTCCTCAACCCTTGTATTATAGATTCGGTGATTAAATTATTACATTATTTCTTTATAAAAGTGATCACATCCCATAGAATTTAATATTTTTGTAGTCTTTCATAAAAATATTCATACATGAAATTCAATTTATAATTTTATATATAAACTATATAAAGTGATTTCTTTAAGAACACTATTATTATCCTTAGGGTATCCCAATATATCAATAAACAATGTCTTGGTATCCTATGGAAAACAAAATATAAGAAAGGGGTGAGATTATATGCTCTGTAAGGGTAGAAATACATAAAAATATATCATGAATAAAATTTAACAATCAATATAGAAATGTGAAAAAATAAAACACATTCCATTTAATCGACAACTTTTTCATCATATCACCAAATAAAGATGATCAAAAAATATATTTAAATAATCACATGATCATGAAAAATATCCATTTTTACTCTAACTAATTGAATAATAACTTGGTTGTTAATAACTGGTTACATAAAGAAGTAATTCATAACATTGGACATCTAATAAAAACTATTGAGGCCTGATGACAAGACATCTATATAAATCATTAAGGCCCTTAGAAAATACAATCTATTTAGAAGGCATTGGCTATCACTTACTATTTCCAATACATTCATCATGTTAATGGGGTGAAATGTCACACCCAAACTTTGTGTTGCGCCATATTTCTAATTTTTTTCCTTATAATTTTATATGCATCTAATTATCATTATTACTCTTCTCATATGAAATTTGGGGCGATCCCGACTGGGGTTTTGCACTTTTGCGCTGATAAATGTACATTTTTTCCTTGACATGCGACCTCGCCGAAGTCGTTCGGTCTCACCCGACTCGTCAGGGTTTGACAGCATGCGACACATGGGCGAAACATAATTGTGAAGCTGTGAAAATTCACCAGTGCCACCGAGTGACCCTCCCATCATTCAATTTACCAAAAAAATTTAATAATAAAGAAATAAAATTAAGTGTGAAAAAAAATTTCATTTTAATGATAATAATATTATTATTATTTGAGGATGTTATTTTTAATATTAATATTATTATCATTCTTATTATAATTGGTAACTCTTATTTTATTTTATTACCACACTTTTATTATTATAAATGTATTTTTTTATGTTTTCTTTTTATTTTAATTTATTTATTTATCTTTTTTTTCCCTTCCCACCTTTTTCCTTTTCCTTTCCTTTTCACTTTTTTTCCCACTTCCTCTCTCCCTCCCCCTCTCTTGCGCCGCGACCTAGACCCCCTGTACCCCTCTTACCCTTCGTAACACTCCTCTCCTCACGATGTGTCGCCAACGGCCGCATCCCTCTTTTCCCCTTGGGTCGCGGAAACCTCCCCTCTTCCCATCGGACCAACTCTCCCAGCCAGCACCGTCCGAGAACCTCCAAACACCAGACATCCCACATGAGCCGCGCCATGCCTCTCCCCTCCAGCTGCTTCCACCTGCAGCCTCTCCGGTGGTTCCCTAAGGCTGGTGAGCCTCCCATGCTTGCGCGTGACCCCCCATAATTCCCTCGGCCATCCGTCCTTGCACTCTCTACTTGCTTCGATGCACAGCACCTCCCCGTCGCATCCCCTTTCTGGCATGGCTGGGTCCATCAAGACCTCTGCCTGCGACTCCCCATGTAGCCGCGACCCCACCAGCTGGCCATCTTCCGTCCAGTGGCCGCCCCTGCGGTAAGCCAATTTCAGCCTTGTGGTGTTTTTTCCACTCATTAGGGGTTCAATTTTAGGGTTCCGTTTTAATTCATTTTGGTTTCAATTCTTGTTTATGGTTTAATCATAGATATTTGTGGTGAGATTTGCATGTGATTGAAGTTTCGCACCGGGTTTTGGGGCTTTTGGGTGTTTTGACTCCCTTCTTTTTTTTGATTGGGAATTGGATTGTTTCATGTTGGTTCGCCTCGTTTTGGTTCATCGCCGACACCCTAGGTAAGGGGTTTTACCGTTTATGATTTGCGCATCCTCTAAATTAATTTCTTTTGTTGTTTTAAGGTTCTTAGTTATTGTTGCGCTGTGTAGTTTGAGATTTGGTGTATGTTTGGTTTGGAAATTGGTTTTCATTGTGTGTTTGGGTGTTTTGTTTCTTTAAGCCTTGTTAGGCCTTTTTAGGATGTTTTACAAATTCTGTAAGTGGCTTATTTAAGTTGTATAAAGGATGAGAATTATGTTTTTTCATGTTTATGACGTGCAGATGGTTTTAAAGTGGTTATTTGATATGAAATCGAGTGAGTTTTTGGTGTAAATTTTATAGTGGTAATTTGAAAGTGTTTCATAAATGGTTTTATTGATTTATTCAATTGCATGTGTGGTGCGAAAGTGGTCTTCAAAAAGATTAAGTCTGCATTTTATTTTTTTAAGTGGCTTTTCCTACATGAAATTGAATGTGTATTTGGGGCGAGGTTTGGTTTTGCATCTTGGGAATGTTTTATTATGTTTTGATTGATTTATTAAATTATCTTGTAGTGCGTTGGTCGTCGCATGGTGAGTTCACGTGGTTGGCAACAAATGCCTACATGTATATACATGGATAGGCATGTATATATACATTTCTTCCTTGCGCATGTTCCCTCATGGAGCGGGATATATGTGACTAGATCAAAGGATATATATATATATATGAACATGCATATGTGTATAGGTGAACCGGTCTTGGTATTCCATCGTCAAAAGCTGTGTGTCTTGAGGTAGGCCCCCTATGCCCTAATCTTTAATTAAAATTCCCATTTTTTCTTGGTGTTCTTTAAATGCATCTTCTGCTTTTATATGAAATGCACATGCTATATATATGTGTGTATACCCATAAATGGTCATGGTTCTTTAAAAGTGGTTTCCTTAATGATTTTAGTGTGTAATAAGTATTCCAATGTTTTTTTGATTTAAACATGTTTTCTAGATTGCATTTAAATATATAGTACCTTGGTTGTTTAGTTAAACTTTAAAATGGTTTTGGAAACTTAAGTGTTGGGTGATTTTGTGTTCAAAAATGAAAAGTGTTTATTGTAATTAATTAAGATCGTCTGGCACTTTGAGAATGGTTTGCGAAAGTGAATCAAAACCCCTTTTAAGGCATGCCACGTTGTTGTAGAAACATGATGTGTGTGTTAAGTATGTGATTTATGATATGTGCCTAATAAAAAGGCTTATGCGATGTTATGTGACATAAAAAGGGGGATGCACTTAAGGAGGGAGAACGGTGGTGAGAGGTGAAATGGACTTTGGATAAGAAAGTGTTATATTCTTTATATATTTTTGATAAAACCTCACCACCCTTTGAAATAGAGCACATGGGAAAACTTGGGTACCTAGGTGGGAGACTAGGAATAGTACATTAGATGACACGGCATGGGTTCGTCCCGGGTTTTCTAGTAGGATTGACACAACAACACTAACTAAACATATGAATTTCTGAGGTTCGTGGCCATCTAAGCCACTTTTTCTGAGGGTCGTGGCCTTCTAAGGAACGTTTCACCGAGGTACGAGGTCTCTAGGTTCCAACTTGTCCTAGATACATATAGGGATTACCCATGGTGCTCATTTGTGACATGCGGCTAGCTATGTAACTTTCTTTTCAGTTGTTTCATACTTACTGTCTCACTGTGAAAAACCCCATTTCAAACTAAACTACTTTGCTTGCAATTTCAAAAGGTGAATGCACTCTTGGAAATCGATTTTGAAAATATGGTGGAATAAAAATGATTTTCATAAAAATGTCATCTTGTGATTTGGATTTGAAAAGAATGATAAAAAACATTGTTTTATTATGTCTTATTTTCAAACTAGCACAATTGGATTTCATTATAAAGGTAAGGGCATAGGGCATGGTTATTCCTTGTCTTTCCTACTAAGCATCTCGGTGCTCACGCCTACCATAATTTTCAGTTTCAGGTTATAGACTTGGATCGCTCTTCGAGCGAGCGTGGTTATAAGTTCAGTAGTGACCCATGGGGTCACTTGGAGGTATGTCTAGTTGCCTATCATTATTTTATTTCCATCTGTTAGTGTTTACTTGTTATGTTCTGTTTATTTTTGTTTATATGTATTTTATTTTCTTGGATAAATCGTTCCCAACTGCATGTTTTTATGCCCGGCACTAGTTGCCGGCCCGTGGGGATCGGGGACGCCCTTTGGGCCTTGTCCCGGACTGGTTCAGGCACCAGGTCGAATGGAGACCCGACTTGGTTTGTGAAAAAATGGTATCAGAGGGAGGTTTGATCTCTTGGGTCATTTTTTTTGGAATAGAGTCACGGTAGATTGGATTTAAGGTTGTTGGAACCCAACGTCCTGACTACGAGTAAGGTGGCTAGCCAGCACACCTCGTGGCGGGACTCGAGTTACTAATGTAAGTTGAGGTTTGTCTGAGTCTTTGGTCCTTGTGGTTAATCATGTCTAAGGGAAATGAAATGGGGTATGGTCAGTGGTCCTAGTGAGCTCGTAGGGTCTAGGAAGCAATGTGGAGCCGGGGACGCTGTCCTAGAATACCCTCTGTGGCAGTGGCTTAACTAGCGTATGGCCGCCAAACATACGTTCCAGTCACATGCTGATACAAGTTTTCTCTTGCATCATTTCTCGTCTCTTTGTTTTGGATTCTTGGAGATTTGGTTTTTAAGTAAAAATTATTTGGCCTTCGAAAAATGTTTTGAAATGAAGCACTTTAAAAACAAATTGATGTGAAAGGTTTGGAAAGTGTGGGTTAGATGTTTTGGTTTTGAAAAAAATGGAAAGGTCTGGGTTTGATCCTTGGTTTTCTCATGGGAAACCACATGCATGAGTGTATATAGAAAGAGAAATGGTTAATGGCACGAGCGGATAATTGCCTGGATGGATATGAGGTGGGAGCTGGTGTGGCACTAGAACATTCATGTTCAAGGCTCATGGGACACCATTGGTGTTTGTGTAACCCACTAGCTTGGCTTATTTTCAAAATGTTTTGTTAAATGAAAATTTTGTGTTTTAGTAACCGGTGATTTCATAGTGTGTCCTTTTGTTTTGGAAATGTCGGATGTGAGACATTTTGAGCCGAGGATCCTTTCTGACAGATTTGTGTATTGAGTTTGAATCCTTATTCGTGAGTTGGTGTGCAAACGTGTAGTTGATGGTTTCTTTCAAAAATTGTTTCGGGAGCCCTTGCAGCGGTTCCCACTACATGTTTAGTGTTTATTGCTATATGTCTTGTCCATTGGACCAGTTTGGTTGGTTCCATGGTTTTCTTTCTTGGTTAGTGTACACCCCCAATAAAGATATAATGTGCGAATGATGTGCAACCACAGATGGTTCACCGTTGGCCGACCCTCCAGTCGACTAAAGTAAGGACTCTTCCTTTTTAGTTAAAATGCTAAGTCTACTCTTTTTTCCCTTCAGTGAAGTGGATCCTCTCGCAGCGGAATAACAGATGAGAGGGGAGTTGAAGGGAGTTTTGGTCTTTTTTAGTTGTCTAACTCGTCGGGTATAAAGTTGGCATCGTGGTGTATAAAGGTTCCCTTGGAAACAGTGAATGATATTCCAGTGGGGAAAGTTGAAGGTGGTTCAAAATTATTAGTGTTGACCAGTGTCCTGAAAGTATTTGTAGTAAATTCATCGGCTGCAAGGGTTATGTTCGGTGAATTCTTGTAGTGTGAGTTCTCTTTGATAGTCAAGGGTGAAGTTTGAACTCATTAATTTGGTTGTTTTGTTTGGAAACGGCAAAGGAGATCCCAGTGGGGAATGGTGGAAGCATCATGGAGTGGTCGGTACAGGCCATTGTTCTAAATAACCTTTGGTCCTTCGTTGGTTTCGTTTAAGAAAGGGTCTATGTGGGGCCACTACTGTGGAAGACCCAGTCACATGGGAATGCTATGGTCGATTGTAGGAATCACGTGTTGTTTAAGACTCAGTTTGAAGTCCGTCTCTGAATAATGTTCCTCTCAACAGTAATGGTCATGTTCAGGTGACGATTTGTGGTGTCGTGTTCTCATCCACTGAGACAAAGGGTGATGCGCATGCACCATTTCAGCTCTTGTGTTGGTGAATATTTCATATGTGATCATTTGGATGTCATAATGTGTTGTGTTTTCTGGTGTTGTCTCAATTGCAGTGCGGTTGCGTGTGACAGCAAAAAGAGAAGCTCTGTTCGGGAGTCTTCCTTGCCTGACTGTGAGGTAGAAGATGCTTCAAACATCAGATCTCTAACCATAGGTCTCAGAGTGAATCTGGCGCGTGGTCAGGAACCTAGAATGTTTATTATGCCCCGATATTATTTATGTCATCAATGTTAAAAGTAGAGGCGGTTTAAATTGTTTATATGGTTGTTTCGTTCCGAATGAACCGTCTGGCTGCATAAGTTTTCAGTGACTATACAGAGGCATGTTCGTCTCGTCACCTTAAAGTCTTAGGGGTTGTGTAGCATCAAATGTAATCACTTCAGTAGTCCTTATGGGGTCTGGTGGGTAATTTGGTCTCATGTTGGAATGGAGATCGTCCAGGGATGTGAAGATGTTGGTTTTTCTTGGGCTGTGGGTTTGACGCCCGGTAGTTGGGACCGACCATCCCCGCCCTTTGTGGTTGGGTGCTTGGTCCCCATCGGAAAAATTTCTAATGTTTTGTATCTGCTAGTTATTCCAATGGTGGGGAGCCCCTCAGGCCTCCCCATGTTGATCTTTTTCTTCTGTTTATATATATGGTTTGGTGATAAGTGATAATAATGTTCTTCTGGACGTGGTTTGACCTTATTTGTTCATTCAAGAAAATGTTGTGGTTTCAGTTTAATAGTGCTTGAGGTTTTTTGGCTGTGATGTTGGTTCCCATAGGTGTGAGATTTCCCTTCCTTGATCAGTCAACTAGAGGTGTTCTAGCTCTTCGGGGTGGGCGACACATATCAAGAAGTCATTATATGAGTTTCTCTATGTTGCCCTTGAGTCACTTTCTCTGAGCACGATGTGTTTTCTTCTTTTTGGTTGTTTTCATAGGAACCATCTCTGAACCTTAAGGGAGTGTGGTTTTCAACTTTGGGGTTTGGTCTTAGCTGTGGATTTTCGGGGACGGAAAGCCTTATGGTGGGGAGAATCGTCACACCCAAAAATTGTGTTGCGCCATATTTCTAAATTTTTTCCTTATAATTTTATCTGCATCTAATTATCATTATTAATCTTCTCATATGAAGTGTGGGGTGATCCAAACTGAGGTTTTGCGCTTTTTCACTGATAAATGAACATTTTCTCCTTGACATGCGACCTCGCTGAAGCCGCGTGGTCTCGCCCGGCTCATTGGGGTTTGACAGCATGCGACGCATGAGCGAAACATAATTGTGAAGCCGTGAAACTTCACCAGCACCGCCGAGTGACCCGCCCATCGTTCAATTTACCAAAAAAAATTAATAATAAAGAAATGAAATTAAGTGTGAAAAAAATTATTTTAATGATAATAATAATATTATTATTTGAGGATGTTATATTTAATATTAATATTATTATCATTATTATTATAATTGTTAACTCTTATTTTATTTTATTACCACCCTTTAATTATTATAAATGTATTTTGTCTTATGTTTTATTTTTTTTTAATTTATTTATTTATCTTTTTTTCACTTCCCACCTTTTTCCTTTTCCTTTCCTTTTCTCTTTTTTCCCACTTCCTCTCTTCCTCCCCCTCTCTTGCGCCGTGACCTAGCCCTCATGTACCCCTCCTACCCATCGTACCCCTCCTCTCCTCACGATGTGCCGCCGCTGGCCGCATACCTTTTTTCCCCTTGGGTCGCGACAACCTCCCCTCTTCCAATCGGACCAGCACTCCCAGCCAGCACCGTTCGAGAACCTCCACACACCGGATGTCCCACATGAGTCGCGCCATTCCTCTCCCCTCCGGCTACTTCCACCATCAGCCTCTCCGGTGGTTCCCTAAGGCTGGTGCGCCTCCAATGCTTGCGTGTGAACCCCCCTACTTCCCTCGGCCTTCCGCCCTTTCACTCTCTACTCGATTCGATGCACAGAACCTCCCCGTCGCATCCCCTTTCCGGCATGGCTGGGTCCGTCATGACCTCTGCTTGTGACTCCCCATGTAGCCGCGACCCCACCAGCTTTCCATCTTCTGTCCAGCGGCCGCCCCTCCGGTAACCCAATTTCATCCTTGTGGTGTTTTTTCCACTCATTAGGGGTTCCATTTTAGGGTTCCATTTTAATTCGTTTTGGTTTAAATTCTTGTTTATGATTTAATCATAGATTTTTGTGGTGAGATTTGAATGTGATTGAAGTTTCACACTGGGTTTTGGGGCTTTTGGGTGTTTTGACTCCCTTCTTTTTTTTCGATAGGACATTGGATAGTTTCATGTTGATTCACCTCTTTTTGGTTCGTCGCCGACACCCTAGTTAAGGGGTTTGCCCATTTATGATTTGTGCATCCTCTAAATTAATTTCTTTAGTTGTTTTAAGGTTCCTGGTTGTTCTTGCGCTGTGCAGTTTGAGTTTTGGTGTATGTTTGGTTTGGAAATTGGTTTTCATTATGTGTTTGGGTGTTTTGTGGCTTTAAGCCTTGTTAGGCCTTTTTTGGATGTTTTACAAATTGTGCAAGTGGATTATTTAAGTTTTATAAAGGATGAGAATTATGTTTTTCCATGGTTATGACGTGTGGATGGTTTAAAAGTGGTGATTCGATATGAAATCGAGTGAGTTTTTGGTATAAATTTTATAGTGGTAATTTTCAAGTGTTTCATAAATGGTTTTATTGATTTATTCAATTGCATCTGTGGTAAGAAAGTGGTCTTCAAAAAGATTATGTCTGCGTTTGATTTTTTTAAGTGGATTTTCCTACGTGAAATTGAGTGTGTCTTTGGGGAGAGGTTTGGTTTTTCATCTTGGGAATGTTTTATTATGTTTTGATTGATTTATTAAATTATCTTGTAGTTCTTTGGTCGTCACATGGTGAGTTCGTGTGGTTGGCAACAAATTCCTACATGTATATACATGGTTAGGCATATATATATACATATCCTACTTGCGCATGTTCCCTCATGGCGCGGGGAATATGTGACTGGATCAAAGGATATATATATATATATATATATATATATATATATATATATATATATATATATATATATATATATATATGAAAATGTATGTGTGTAGGTGAAGCGGTCTTGGGATTCCATCGTCAAAAGCTGTGTGACTTGAGGTAGGCCCCCTATGCCCTAATCTTTAATTAAAATTCCCATTTTTTCTTGGTGTTCTTTAAATGAGTCTTCTTCTTTTATATGAAATGCACAGAATATATATATTTATGTATATACATAAATGGTCATGGTTCTTTAAAAGTGGTTTCATTAATTATTTTAGTATGTAATAAGTATTTCCAATGGTTTTTTTGATTTAAACATGTTTTCTAGCTTGCATTTAAATATATAGTACCTTGGTTGTTTAGTTGAACTTTCAAATGGTTTTGGGAAACTTAAGTGTTGGGTGGTTTTGTGTTCATAAATGAAAAGTGTTTATTGTAATTAATTAAGCTCGTCTGGCACTTTGAGAATGGTTTGTGAAAGTGAAACAAAACCCCTCTTACCATTGTTGTAGAAACATGAGGTGTGTGTTAAGTGTGTGATTTGTGATATGTGCCTAATAAAAAGGCTTATGCGATGTTATGTGACATAAAAAGGGGGATGTGCTTAAGGAGGGTGAACGATGGTGAGAGGTGAAATGGACTTTGGATAAGATAGTGTTATGTTCTTTATATGTTTTTGATAAAACCTCACCACCCTGCACAAGGGAAACCCTGGGTACCTTGGTGGGTGACCGGGACTAGTACGTTAGATGACACGACATGGGTTCGTCTCGGGTTGTCTAGTAGGATTGACGCAACAACACTAACTAAACATATGAATTTCTGAGGGTCGTGGCCATCTAAGCCACATTTTATGAGGGTCGTGGCCTTCTAAGCCAAGTTTCACTGAGGTATGAGGTCTCTAGGTTCCCCCTTGTTCTAGCTACCTATAGGGATTAGCCATGGTTTTCATTTGTGACATGCTGCTAGCGATGTAACATTATTTCAGTTGTTTCATACTTATTGTCTCACTGTGAAAAACCCCGTTTCAAACTAAACTGCTTTGCTTGCAATTTCGAAAGGTGAATGCACTCTTGGAAATTGATTTTAAAAATATGGTGGAATAAAAATGATTTTCATAAAAATTTCAACTTGTGATTTGGATTAGAAAATAATAAAAAAGGAAATTATTTTATTATGTCTTATTTTCATACTATCACAATTGGATTTCTTTTTAAAGGTAAGGGAATATGGCGTGGTTATTCCTTGGCTTTCCTACTGAGCATCTCGGTGCTCAATGCTACCATACTTTTCAGTTTCAGGTTATAGACTTGGATCACTCTTTGAGCGAGCATGGTTATAAGTTTGGTGGTGACCCATGGGGTCACTTGGAGGTATGTCTAGTTGCCTATCTTTATTTTATTTCCCTCTGTTAGTGTTTACTTGTTTTGTTCTGTTTATTTTTTTTATGTCTTTTATTTTATGGGCTAGATCGTTCCCAACTGCATGTTTTTATTCCCGGCACTAGTTGCCAGCTAGTGGGGAACGGGGACGCCCTTTGGGCCTTGTCACAGACCGGGTCAGGCGCCGGGTCGGATGGCGACCCAACATGGTTGGTGAAATGAAACATAATCAATATAATCATTAATAAAAAACTAACATATATAATTTTAATAAATTCCGCATTAATTAAACATAATCATGAACCACCAAATGTAATATGGGGAATTGTATAAAAATAGTACATCCCAATTGATACTATTTATAGGAAACATAACTAAATTATAAGTATTATGTCATTAAAACATATTCAAAATATAGAATATTTAAAAAGAGGGTATTTGTCTTTTATTAATACAAAAACCATGAAAAATTCATCAAAATCGTTTGTAATTTGAAAAAATTTATTTCACATTCAAAATAGCATCCAAAAACAAAAAACATCTAAAATAGTATGAATAAATTATTATTTTAAAATTATTATTTTAAACATCTAATTGATGCTTCAAAATAATGATGTTAGGAAATTATTTACATGATATATATGGAAAAAACATTCATTTCAAATTCATTTAAAATGGACAAATGTACATATTTTTGGAAATTAAAAAAAAGATTAATTTCAAACCATTTTGATAAAAATAAAAAATCATATTTTTTAAAATTAATCATATTACTAATTGTAAAATATTATTGGAGTTATTTTTAGAAAACAAGGATATGGAAACATAAAAAAAATTTACATTAGAGGGAAATGGAGTTATCCTTTTATTAAAATAGTAAATCAATCATTTTTAGTAACGATATGAAGAAAAATTGAAAAATTACATTAAAATTTCATGATTGAACATTGGATAATGAAATATTATTGTTTTAATATATAAATTTAAATTAATTGTCAGAAGGAAATCATAAATATAAATAATCGTGAATAACAATTTGATTATCAAATAAACTCTTACCAATTTCATAACAAATTATTAATAATCCCCAATAATAAAATAAAATCAAATGATACATTAAATTTCAGGTATATAATTATATTAATGATTTAAAAGTGATAGTTTATCGAACACAAAATGGACTATGTGGCGAATATAGAATATGCCTCACAAATGTAAAAGCTGGGTGAGAAGCCCTAGCCTCATGTTCAAATTGTTTCTTATGTGTATGTAGATCATTTATAAAAAATATAGGTCAATTAATCCTACATTATAAAGTTATTAATATTTATCTTTCCATATATTATTTAGTTACTATATTTTTCACAAATTTATTAGAAAATATTTGTTCAAATCATTTTTTAGGTGATAATTATTTCATTCTTCATGTATGTTTTAGTTCAACAATTTTTTTCCTTTTTCTTGTATCATGGTTGAATCATATCAACAATTTTAAATATCATATATATATATATATATTATATATTCATAACATATTTATTTATAGTAATTTATTAGTGTTAGATATAAAAAAATGGATTACAACATTCTTAGGGACGGTATACAGAAATTACACATTAATGATGTTTCCATTATTCTCAATGAATGGAATAAAAGGATTTTAAATAAAATATAAATATTTATAGAGTCATTATGGAATATTATATATAAGATAAAAAATTTAATTTATCCTTTTTACATTCCATATAAATATTTAGTGAATAACTAGTCACATCGCAATGTGAGCTGGTAGTCCGTCGTACCCATGAGTGACAATATCTTATCTCCCATGAAATAAAATGTAATGAGTTATATGTGATATTTTAATGATATGGTCATAATAATACTAAAAATTTAATATATATTTATTAAATCTTACACTATTACCATCTAATTGAAATGTAATTGGGAAAAACAATTCACATCGGTTCGTGAGGAGGTAGAATGTCACATAAATGGGTGATGTTATTGTTTTACAACATGATATATTGTAAGAAGTTAGTTGTTAAATAAAAATTCCATTAGTGTATTAATTTAATAAATATCTTATAAATATTGAAAAATAATTTAGTATATTCAGCCATTATATTTGGTGATGGAAGATGAATTACATCATTTTGTGATGTCGTAGTCTATCACACACAGGATCGGCGGTTTGGTTTCCCTTTTCATGGAAGACGAGATGGATATTGGTCATTACATAAATATAATAACACCTTAGTATATATAAGTTAATTATTTTACTATATAATCATGTTTTAATAAGATTAAATTGTGGTGTGATGAAAAAAAATAAAAAACCTCATTTAAGAATGTTACAAATTTATCAGACTACTTATTTAGAGTCTCACAAAAACATTACAAAGTTGGATTTATGACAAAATATTCACCCATTATGTTAGTAGGAATATAATTAATATAGTATTGAAGATACTTTCATTTTTTATGTCCCTTGGTAGTGTGAGTATTATGGAATATGGGGTGTCATTTTATAAGGTTGAGAGCAAAGTCTTTGAATTTTTTAAGAGGAAAATTGATTTTCAGATTTTTTACAGAACTATAACATAAAAAATGGTACATTATCAAGAAAATAAGGATATAAAGTCTTTATATGTTCTTGAAATTGTATTTATACATGTTTTTCCTATTTTTAAACCTTATCTTTTTAGTTTAATATCCAAAAAATCTGTTTTATCGTTAATGTTGTTAAATAATTTTTAATTTTTTCTGTTCATTATGAACAAAAAATTAGTTCATCATATTATCAAATATAAATTTTTATAATTTTAAATTTGGAATCGGTTCTTCCAAACTCAATTAACTTATTTTAAGGAATTTAATTTAAAATTAAACCAATATTGGAGTGGTAAAAAATGTTTTTCCAAAGAAAACAGTTTAAATGTTTATAATGTTTTTAAATCAGAATTAAATAGGAAATTTATTATAATGACATGATTTGTTTAAATATTAATATAATTTATTTAATTTAACCTTAAAAAAATATATTTATAATTTAATATTTAAAATAATTTATATGAAAAAAAATTTCAATAAAAACATATATTTTTTACTATTCATAAAAAATATAACTTCTAAAAAAAGATGCAAACATTTACATAATAAAAATTTTGAAATATAAATTTAAATAGTGAATCTTATATTTCCAATTCATTTTTCTGAAAATGTTAATATTTAATTTTAAATTGTGTTTTCAATGTGAAACTAAAAATCCATTTAAATAAATATATTTTCTCATCATACATTTTTTTCATTTAATATGGTTCTTATTTAATTTTTAATATATAGATTAAAATTTAATTTATTTTTTTATTATTAAAAACATATTTTTCATAATTTTTTATTCCTATTCATACCCCCAACATAATGTCTAGTTTTTGATATTTCATGTATAAATAATAATATATTTATTTTGCGTCACATTTCATTTAAACTTGGTGTTTGTAGCATTGTATGATATCAAAGTGATTGAATTTATTTAAAAACAAATATAATATATTTTTAGAGGTGTTACAATATATTCTATTAACGGTGTCTCTAATAATATATCTTATCGAACATGATGTTCCTCTTTTAAAATCATCAGGTGTTACTCAAACCTATGATGGAGTTTCTAAAGGTGATTCAAAATTATCCTTATAGTTAAATAAAATTAGATTTTTTTTATGATATGAAATATTATTGAATTTTTTAATAGTTTATATTGACTATATATAATAATATCCAATCCTTATTCCTTATAAGAAAAATGTTCATCCAAATGGTGAATAAGAATAGTTTCGAGATTATTTTTCACTAAGTTGTTATTTGGTGATGATTTATATAAATAATTAAAATAATTCCTCAAATAATCGAGTTAATTAATACTATGAATTTCCATATATTCATATAGTGATTAAATATTTTTATATAACCATTATGATATTCATGAATTCATCTAATGTTATTTTAATTTTGAATTTGATATTTGGGATTGACTAAAAAATGTAAATATCACTACATTGTTTTCATAATCAACCAATTTATTAGTGATAACATAATCTCATTCTAGTTCCATTTTCTTTAGAGCTTATAAGTGTCTGTAATCCTCAACAACAACCGGTATGGTCTCCTAGCTTTAAAATATTCAACTGGGTTATTGAATACTCATACATCTAGAAAATTTAACTTTTAAACACCCATGAAACATAAATTTTTTAATCTTATTCCATTCCCATGAAATCATTGAGAATTAATAATATCTAACATCACCTTATGGGTACAAAAATCATCATTGTTAATAATGTTTTTAATTATTAAATATTTTGAAAGACTTATCTTAAACTGTAATTTTGTGGTCAGTGAAATCTTCAAAGGAATATCTTATAAGCCCTGTCATGTTTTATTAACTAGAACTATTTTGATCATCCTTTTTTATTATGTGAAAGTAATTCCCCTTATATATTAATATGACTAGTCTGAGGAAAATAAATATTAAAAAATAAAAATATTGAACCCCATTTCTATTTTTTTCAATTCATAACCAATATTTGATGTCTTAATTAGTGATAAATATTACTCATCTTCTCATTCATGGTGAAGAAAATCAAAAATCCAAATATATTTTTATAAAATTTATATTATTATAAATATATTGTTAATTGAATTTAACCATTTATCCATTATGAATAGATCCTATTATTGAAAAAATAATGGTTGTTTTTTTAAATAAATGAATCAATTATATTTTATTATCTTTTTGAGTAATTTTTTACTCTTCATGGTTCACATTATTTTCATATCATGTTTTAATTGATTTAGTACATATATAATAATATTAAGTCTCACTTTTATCTTATTTGGAATCACATTACTGTAATAATTTCATTAGTCATCGCAAGGGTTATTGACATTGTTCCTCATATTACCATCCATTTACCGAAACATTAAAAAAAATTGTTATAATAATATGCTAGTGAATAAACACAATGAAAGAATATTAAGAACATAGATGAAGCAATTCAGTAATTACTCAAATCCCAAAACCTATAACATCTTATGTTTCAACATTTTTTTGTTTATAATGAAAATCTTATTATGTTCACTTTCATATTCTCTATAAAAAGATAAATATCAATATGATACAAAATATAATTAATTTAAACTCCAAAAAATATTATTCAAACTTTCATAACATAAGAATCAAATGATTATTCAATTTTCAAATCTCATGCTTGTCGCCAATAGGCTATAGGTAAGTCACTTTCACCAAAAAGGAATTAAAATACATGGTAAGTCTTATCCTATGGCTACATGCTATAGATATATAGTAAAAAAAGTAAAATATACCAAATTACCATTATAAATAAAATAATAAAATTAAACTACAAACCAAGGGATGAATAAATAACTAATGGAAAATAGAAAGACCAATTGGAAACATGCATAGATAACCCAAAATAAAAAGAACAATAAACTATACAATAGTCACATAAACAGAAAAATCAACCCACTATGAGGACTCCTAGAATGGGATACCATGAACTACCATGCTTAAAGTATTCTTGGAGATGGCCTAATAATATCGAATACCACTTTCATGCAATTCCACAAACCCCCATGCATCTTATATGAATAACCACCTCGAATCTAGGACCACAAAGACAATCCTATAATAGATTATTATCTAAAAAAACAACACATGTCGGGATGATGATCGTGTAAGAGGTATTATAATCAAAACTTGTTAGATAATATGAAATAATAGTGTAAATAGAAAAAAATAGTATTTTTTCTATCAATAATGGGAGTGAAATTGTAATGAGGGTTATAAAAACTATATAGGATTTTCATGAAGGAAACATGGATATATAATAATGTCGATGTCTATCTTTTATTGTCTCTATAAATATTTTTCATTGAAGAAATATAGACACTAATTTTATTATGTGTAACACATTGATATTTTAAAAATCCATATTCTTGATTTCTATCTAATCATGTCTCATTGATACTTATAATAATAGTGAAATTATACAAAAATAGTATTCATATATGACCATTATATACTACCAATAATAAGTGGTAATAATTATATATTAAAAATTATGTATATTGGTTTTATATAATCCAAATATATTTATAAATTAAAAGTAAATATGTACCCATGTTTTAGTAATGTAATTTTAGACATAAAAAATACATTTTCTACAAAAAAAGTTATTATTTTTTTGTTAGAAAATAATAAAAATAATTCATGCCAATTTTATCAAATTTATTTGAAAGATTTTTACATCATTTTTTAAACAATCATATAAAAATTATTAGAGGGTGGTTTTTTTGAAATGTATGGTTTTATCAAGGAATAATGAATTTTTTTTTGGTTTTGATTGTAATTTTTCATTTTAGATAATGTGTTTTTAATAATTTATTTTGTTTAAAACTTCATTCAAATAAATCATAATTATTTTCTAATATGAATGATATAATTAGTTTCATTGAAATTAATTTCATTCTTAATTTTTGTATAAAAAATTATATACTTAAATATATTTTTTTGGAAAACCACTTCATATCACCTTTTTCGTGTTTAGTTTTAAATTAAATTTGACCACTTATGAGAATTTAAGTTGTTAAAATGGATTCAAAATTTTTTATAATAATAAAAATTATTTTTTAAATACATCCCTTGAATTTATTTTAATTATGAATTGTAACTACACTATTAATTTGACCCCACCATAATGGTAAATAATGTAATTTCATTAAAAAATAATGTGATAAGGAATACATGATTTTTAAACATTACATTAATTTATTTTTGGAGTATTTTTATATAATCCTCATCAAATATTCAATGTTATGGAAATTTGGATTCATATTTCATTTAATATTTTGTTATATATTAATTTCTATAAAGAAAAATATAGAATCTTACTCTCTTTTGTTTTCAAAAAATATAATATTTTTTCATTGGGATAAAAAGAAATGTTTTTAAGTTAAATTTTATAATAATGAAAATTTAAAAATAAATTATGATATTAGTGTTTTTAGTTTTTAATTATAGTAAAATTACCCTAAATTCTTACACAGTATTGACAATGTTCTTGTGCATGTTGTAAAAAAATAAAACTAAAAGATATTAAAAAAAATAAACGGTTATATTATATTGACTATTTTTTGAGGTCTAGGAATTTTATTCATAAATATAATTTATTCATGATGTTTAATTGGTTTATATCACAATTAAATTGTTATATTACTAAAAAAACATAATATTAAATGAATCTTCTTGAAAATGAAAATAATTATATTTTATATGAATAAATATTTTTTCTATAGTGGATTAAAAAACATATAATTATTTAATATGTAAAATATTTTTGGGAGTTGGATTATATTTAATACATGGTTCACTTTTCATAGAAATTATACCTTATATGTAAATTCATAATAAATAATGATGAAAAAATGTGTTTCTTCTATTTATGAAAAAAGCATTAATTAGGATTAAAACAAAGAGATAATGGTAAATACATCAAATAAACTTTTTATAATTTTATATTATTTTAGGATTTAGTATAATCAACATCATATATTTGAAATATATAAATTTTATACAACCTTTCATGGAAAAATATTTTATATTATTTTAGTAAATTAATAAATTCTATGACTGCCCCTCTACTCACTAATGAATGTTCACCTATCACCCTTTTCCTGACAAATTTTTAGAATAGTACATCAAACCAATACTAACCTAGTATCTTCTTAAAATATATCCATATTTTCTTGAGGCTTTAATCATGGTATAATACCAACCGAAAAGGTTTTAACTTTTAAAGTAAAATAAGTTGTTCCAAAGAATAGATATACCATTTAAGTAAATGGTTTAGATTTATTTATTCTTCCAATTCCATCCTAAATTCCCATAAATTGTTATATAATATCATTATAATCTCCCATATATTGATATGTTATTATTTTTAATGATTAAATTTAGTACATATCTTTATTCAATTAAATGAAAATGAAACATTTATTCAGGTGTAAGAGAGACTACTAACTCGTGAATCGATGAAATTCATCTTGCATCACCTCCTCTGATGACAACTTATAAATTACATATATAATATTAATGAAATAATTATAATTTTATAAATTTATTATGTTATATATTTTCATATTTTCCATAAATTGAAAAATGACATCTTCATTCATTCATATGTGTAGATTACCACCTCCATGGAATGATGAGTTTAATTTTTCATCACCAATGGAAATAGATGGTATATATAGTGTATTTTAGAAAGGTGATATGTTATTTATGATGTAATCATTTTTTTGGAAGATTTAAATTATACTTAGTTTCTTTTTCTCATTTTCATTGAAAATGGAAATGTTACTCAACTGTATATATAATTTACTGTCCCCATGTTTGTAACATAATTAATCTTTCAAGACCATCAAACTAAATTTTCTATAAAATTATAATAAATTTATACAATAGTTAATTATATATTTATTATTATTCAAGACATAAATTAATAATATCATATTTGACCAGGCACAATATAACTAAGTCATTTAGAAATTATGAACCAAACTTCATCAAAATAACCAATGTGGACTTAACCAAATTTTTAATAAAATACATTGTTAAAATAAATAAAATCAATTGATGAATTATACTTTAATAATCTAAATATATTAGTATTATGTATGTTAATAAATAATTCAAATTTATTATGTAGTATTTAATGTACATACATTGTATGTTCAGACTCGAGGTTGTGGATTTCATCTCAATTTACATTCATTAAGGTGTGTTTTAATGTTATAGATATAATTTTAATTACAAAGTGTACATACATTAATTTTAAAATTATTATCATGACTATATCATAATTCAAGGAATTTTATGTTTATTTCATTTTATTTCATCCATAGCGGTTTTGATTTGGAAGTAACCAAAGTGTTAAAAAGATTCATACCTCAATTTTCATTCATTGAGTTATAATTTCAATTAATTGACTATATTTGTGAAATTATTATATTCTAAATAACTTCTTATTCTATAATTTTTATTTTTAAACTGATTCATGAGTTTTTGAATCTGTTACGTGTAATCCCACCTTTTATAAATTAACAATTAAAGGATTTGATCTTTATAACGATTTTCTCACTATAATTTTTATTTATTGGGTATTATGGTTAACCTATGCACCAAAATTTATATATTATGTGTATATACTACCACCCAAAGATGTTAAATCATGTGTCTATTTACATTCTTGTCATTTAACATTTTATTCGAATTTGGTTCTTTCAGAGTCTTAAGATAAAAAGTTAACAAAGTGGTAAGGATTTTTATGATACAATATCATCCTACCGTGGGATGTATATATTCTATTTTACTTTGGGATTTATCATATAATATTAATTTATAGAATCAAAAATATTTTATTCTTCTATTATTATGAATGTTTTACACATTTTTTTTATTTTTTTACTCACTTATTGATTAAATTAACATGATTAATGTTGTTTAAAAGTGATATTGATCATGGATGTTCTTTTATATTACAATAATTTCAACCCCATATCATTGATTTAAATATTTTTATGAAATTATGTTTATAAACTGATATTATTTAATAATATCATATTAATTATATTTGAATTTGTATAGAAAGGTTAAAATAAAAATCAACATTACAGTGTTCATATGAAACATGTTTTAACTTATTTACCAAATTGAATGGATTTTATTTTTACATATATGGAATGGCCACCATTTTACCATTATGAATATTTTTTATTAAGGGTTCCTTGTAATTTTTAAATGGATTTTTGAAATGAAAAAAATTCCCAATATTCAAGAAATTATTTTTCTATTAAATCTAATTTTTAATGATGAAATGTTATGTTTCTAAAGAATATTTTTATTGGTATTTTAATGATATTTATATCAATAAAAGAAAAAAAATTAATGTATATTATTATACACTGGTGAAATATTGTAATTATACCATCATTACTCTTTATATATATGGATTATCATTAATTCATTGAGTGTTTCAAAGAATAATTTTCTCTTCTACTAGTAAATCAAGAAATGAAAGAACAAAGATTAATTATATGTTCAAAAGTGAAATATTTTAATTTATTTTCTCGTGCTATTGTATTTGGACATTATTTTTGAATGTGTGATTGAATAGTGATCCCAAATAATAAAATGAATATTTCTTATATATTATGATTGGATTAATTGAAGGCCTCGATTGTATTGGGAAAAGATATAGATTTAACAAGTTATTTCTTCCACAAAATATAGTGTAGAAATTTTCCATGAAGTATATTATATTTTTAAGAGTGATTATATGATTGATATGATAATGATTTTTCAATAGAAAAAAATAATTTCACTTTCCATTCTATACATTCTAATAGATACTTTTTTAATGAATGAATTTACAAGACTCATGATTGTTGACATATATTATTTTTTATGATCGTTAATATTTTTGTGTCATATGATTCATGGTTCATGATTTGTGGGTATATATTCTCTTATATGATACTATAGAGCTTTAATTACACTATGATATTGTTACTCTCTTATTATTATCACTAATGAAATTCAATTTATAATACTTATGTTCACCCTTTAAAAACATTTTAGCTCTCCCTTATTTGGTTTTACATTTCATCTAGTTGTTAAAATTGACGTAAAATGAAATTTTCCTTGAAATCAATCATGTCTAAAACTTTTATGGGATAGTAAGAAGACATATTGTGAAATGAATTTTTTTTAAATATAGATTGAAATTGTCTCTTAAATTAATGGTTAATGTTATTGAATATTTTTTAATTTTCATTATAACTATAATCATAAAATGTATTTAGGTATATAATTGATCCATTATTTCAAATTAACATTGTCTATTTTAGAGTGATGAATGTGGGTCATGTTTATTGACATTAAATCATGATATATATTGATTATTTTTTATCACTAGATCATGGAAGAAAGGATTGGGGTTTCTATGGATGGTATAATTGAAGGTTTTAGATAAAATTATAGATTTTTATATTTTGTGTGAGGTTATATTAAGAGTAATGGATATCACCATGGGTTTATATGTTTAAGGTCATTCAAAAGTTAAAGTCTATAGACACCAATTATTTGTTCTAATTGATGAAATTTTGTTTTGATTAAGGATACTATGGGATAACTATTTTCAGATTGAGGTCTATGTTACCCTTAGGATAAATTTGAAGGATTATTTTTTTAATAATGATATTTTATTATTGGGAATGTATGTATAAATGTATAAGATATCTATTGAGGTAGATATATTATTTATTTTGGAGGTTATTGAGGTTATTTGTGATGTATGGTTATTTATTTATAGAAATAATTAAATATGAACATTTAGTGTCACTATTTAATTTTAGTGAAAAATTTACAAGTTCCTTATATGGAGGTTTATTAATTTTGGGTATTATGTTACATTTTTCTATTCATATTTTTTTCGGTTAATGGTTAATGAAATAATTAATAAACATTCATTCTTTTTTTGGGCCATTTGATTTATAATAAATAGATGTTATTACGCAAATAATAAAATATTGATACATATAATTTAGAATATAATGATATAAAGGTGGAAACTAATTGAAATAATAAACCAAGGAATGAAGTTGAATTTATGAATTTATAAAAATAAATTAAGTATATTTCCACAACATTGTTGTCTATATGGTAATTTAATTCATGAAATATTGAAAAAAATTCATGAAACCAAAATATTATCATATTTCCTTCATTTATGCAATCATTTGGGTCATTTTTTACCTCATTAGACCATAGTTTTTTAGTCATTATATTTCTCATGATCAATCTTTTTTGTGTGATCAATGATAACTTTTATCCTATATCATTATTTGGATATTATATTTTCATCGATGTTCATACATTCAATTTACACTAATGAAATCATATTTAGAATACTACTTATGTATTATTACATATGAATTTTTTTCCCTCTTATGAAACATATTTTTTATTGGACCTTTTTAAATTTTGGTTTTCAATTAAAGAATTTTGAAATGTAAAACCCATTATTACTGATTTTAAGATAAAAACACGAGGGTAAAATATATTATATAGGGGGAATTTAACTCTATGATATTTAGAAATTACATTTTTCGTGATGGCTTTATTAAATCAAAACATCAAATTTATGTGAATTCTGAAATACTATCAAAATATTTTATAAATATCACTAATATAACATAACCATTATATTGGAAGGAATTAATAGTAATATCCATAGTAAGAAAGATTGTATAAATCTTTTATATACCATATATTTTTTAAATAATTCAATTAACATTTATTCATTAATAATTAGCATTGTAATTTTATGTTCCAAAAATACAAATTCCCTAAAAAAGGATTCAATTGCATTTAGTCCACATTAAGAAACATTATTTAAAAAAATGATTAATGTTTTTGAAATTATCATATCAAAATCAATGTAGCATTATATTTAGTAATATTTGTGAAAGAATTAATATTTTTAGTATATAATATAAAATATTAACTTTATTTAAGTATTCTCTTTTATATTTAAATCATTTAGAGATTTATGTTATAGTTTAATTTTTTTTTGTTAGTAAAATTAACATATTTATATTATAAATTAACCAATTAAGGTAATTTTATTCAATATTACCTTTTCCTTTGGGATAAAAATGTTTATAAATAAAATGGAATTTTTCTTAGAAAACACGGTTTTCATTAAATTTTGAAGGTTTAATTTTAAATTAATTTCATGCACTTATATGAATTTAATATTATAAAATAGATTTAATATTTTCAATCAGAATAAATAAAATTTTTAACTGTACATTATTTATTTTTGTTCATTTCTTTTTAAATATTTATTACTTTGAAAATGTTAAATCAGGTAATTAAAGATAAAAAAATTTTTAAGGCCAGAAAATCACCCTAACCCAGGATTATAATATATTTTGTTTTTGTTTTTTTAAAATAATATTCTAATATACCAATAGTATGTAATTTGGTATATTTTTTTAAATGACATATATACTATTTTATGAAATGAAAAATACAAAATGAAACTCATTTTTTAAGAACCTAATCTTTTCTAGACAAATATTTGGCAAGTATTCAGGTACTTGTTGTTGTTACTAAGTGCCTCTCAGTTGGGGAATAACCTAAGGTGTGTTTTAATGATGTTTTTACGGAACTCAGAAAGACAAGGTGATATGAAATGTTTGCACACGATTTGGCCAAACTATGAGCAAGCATACCATGAAAATAGTTGAGGTCATCATGGTTGGCATAAAATTTTACTAAATGTGTTCCATAGAGCTATGTGGGTAGTGGAGTACCGCATGGTTGTCGAACAATTTTTCCTTACAGTGCGACCCTATAATAAAAATTTTTCATGCTACAATATTTATTTTAAAAATCTATATAAAAACCACCCAACCCCCCCCCCCCCCCCTCCCAAGAATCTCATATTTCAACCATGGCTCGGGCCTGAAAAATTCATGGTTATTCCAGAGATTCATTAAGGGATTCTAAGGTGATATAGACGTCTCTCTATGAGATCAAAAGCCAGGATTAAAGATACACTCTCTTCTCGATAAGTAGATTTCATCTTGTTGTTTCTCACATTTATTCCTATACCATTCCTTGATGTTTTCATGGACTATATCCATTGTTTCAATGGATCTAAAATTTTGGTTTGAGATCATGATCAAGGATTGTGGATCTAGATCATGATTTGAATGATCTTTATTCCTTTGATCTTAATTTTGGTTTATGGATTTAGATCCAAATAATGAACATCGATGTTGTGTAGCTTGGATTTTAAGGATTTCTATTGGGATAAAATTTATCAATAAACCGAGGTAGGTGTTCCAAATATAACTCCCATAGGTTTGGTTTTGATATATGAATGTGAATTTATGATTTTATATCTTACCTTGATAATTGAATTCTTAAATTGGAGTAATTATTAATGTCGAATTGAATTGTGTTTTTCCTTGGCGATTAATGGATAATTTAATCACAGACGAAATGAATGGGGGGGGGGGGGTTCCCAAAAATTTATTTTTTGGTAATTGGTTATGGGTTGAGATATCATAATTGTGATATTTAATTTATTGGGTTAAGATAATTAATTGGGGGAAATTAATCATGAAGTGTTTTGTCAATGAGAGATAATTAATTGTTAGAAAAAATTTTGTTCCTTGATGTTGATCAAAGATAATTAATTGTGAAAATTACTTACGAGTAGTTGAGATTGTATGTTGATATTTAATTGGGAATAATTAATTACGGAATTCTAATTGTATTGATTAATTTATTAATTTATTAATTAATTAAACGGTTATGTGCTTAATTAATGATGGTGTTATCTAATGTACTTTGAAATGTTTTCATAATCATTTGATTAGTTATGCAATGTTTTAAAAAATTCATGTGAATTAACGAATGTATAAATGGATTATATTTTTGTGGTGTTATACATGGAATTTTAGACCGATTAGAATTTGGTACATGGACATGGTTTTCCTCCCTAATAGTTATCTAAGATTGAGATTATAAGGTGCTAGGCCTAATAACCTACTCCAGATGAGAAATGATGTGATAGGAATGGAGACCTATACATAAAGATATTTGGGGTGATATGCATGAAAACTTACAACGAGTGATTAATAATAATAAATGATGATTAAAATGGGAAACATGGATTAAACATAGACATAATGTGATGATTAAAGATTAAATTACAATGTGATTACTATGGAATTATAAATTGTATTTATTTCTTCTTAAAACGGTATACACAATATTTTTAATGGACTTGTTTTATACACTGTTGGTGGTGGACTAATGAGTTCTACTCACACCATGTTTGGGCCACAAGATCGGTACCTGAGTAGTCTTTGTTGTTGCAGGACATGATAAGGGAGAAGCCCTGGGAAATGTTTCTATTTGGGATCGGAGAATCGGAATGGGAACCAGATGTGGTTCAGCAAATACATAATATTTTGTGATTGTTTTAATTTAGTTTTATTGTAGACACTTCACATTTTAATTATAATAGATTGTTTTACTAATCAGTTGAGTATTGTATTTCCATGATCTGGTTTTTTATACGCTTCAACACTTGTTTTTTATTTTATTCCATTGGGGATTTTTTCTGAAAAAAAGAGGGTATACACTCCCCAATACGGGCTTAACAACCCCTTTCTTCTAGCGATCACACTCTGGCATACAGGGAGGAGTACTTGTGGGAATGTTTCTAACTAGTTTGGGGCACCGTTTAGTGGCGACTAGGTTGGGACGTCACAAAGTGGAATCAAGGCAGTTTTCATTCCCACGTTCTTATTTTATCATACTATTTTGGGAAATGTAGAGAGAATACTTGTAAGATTCAAGTCTTGGTAATGAGCTGATACATGGGATTTTCAAACTCTTGTATGGGGAAAATCTGATTACTCAGGGTGGGATGGTTGTGATTACAGATTCTTGTTATAGTTGGATATTATTTCACCTAGGGAGAAGCACATGTAGTGTAAAGTATATTTGTTTTTAAAATTATTGAATATTGATTCATATACTAAAGAGGCATGATAGTGGATTATTCATGCATTATTGTTGGCACTCAAGGATGGTGTGAATTCATGTTTCTAGGCACTCACGTGAAAAATGGGTTATGGGCATGTTGTGGAACTAGAACTATTTTTCCATGTTGTGAGATTTAAATAACGATGCAAAATGAGAATAAATGGCTGTCTAATGAGAACCTTGATTGATCAAATGAGTATGATTAATTAATTAATTCTATAATTAATTAATTTTGAATAATGTGATTAATTAATTGTTGGATTAATTAATGAGAAAATATGTAACCTTGTTAACCATGACCTTGGAGTAGAATGGTTAAGGGTAGTTATTAGGCCTTGGTGTTGACCGAGTGGAAATATGGGGAAATGTTGTGTTGAAACATGTTTTGTTAGTTTCTCATCTTACGTAAATCTTATAAGGCTATGTTATGAGACCTAAAAAGTGTGTTTGGATTATAGAGATATGCCTATGTGAAGCTTGTTGAGGGTGAGACTAAGGGGTATGGTCCAAAACGAACTTCCAGACATGGAACATGAGGCACCATTGGTGCAAGATGAAGAATTAGGGGAAGAGATCTGAGATAACTTTGCTCATTTCACGCATTTCATAGAGAGAGACCCAAGTTGTGTTCAGAAATTATTGTCGGAGTTTACAAGGGAGTTTCAACTACTACACCCTCCTACTTTTACTAGAGAGGGTAGACCTGAGGGAAATTAATTCTGGATTGAATCTATATAGATGATGCTTGAACATTTAGAGAACCCAGTTGAGGGGTGGGTCATGTTGGTTGCTTATAAGATACGGGGATTAGCATAGTGCTGGTGGGACATCTGAGTATGATCTGTACAAGATAATGATATGTTATTGAAGGAGTTTTTGGAGAATTTATTGGAAGACTTTTATCCAGAGACATTAAGGAAATAGAAGGCTTCATAGTTTATGCATCTGGTCCAATTAAGAATTTCCACAATGGAGTATGCTGAATGTTTCATAGATTTACTGTGTTTTTCTCAAACATTGGCAGCGGATGAGGCTTCTGTTGGACAGAGTGGTTTTCTCAAGAGGGGGGTGAATTGATTTCCAATTAAAATTTCTGTTAAAAATATTTCTTTTAAATTCCCCCAATTATAACACTAAGTTAAACTATAGTGAATTTTTATTTAAGTAAAGGGTATCATAGATTATCAAGAGATCGATTAGTTCTCAGTTAAATCAATATGAAGATTCATTAACTTTTGAACCTAACCTAATTCTTTACAGTATATACAAACACTTGATAGTTTAACTATCAAAGTGACATTAAAATAGATTTGTATTTCAAAGTAAATAGCAGTGGAATATAGTATACTTGAGACATAATCTAAGATGCACGACAGATATAAAACAAGTGGTTCAGTCTCAAGCCGAGACCTAATCCACTCCACTTGGTGATCACCTGCCACCAAGAAGTTTATATTAATAAACTCTAATCCACACCCTGTATTGGGGTAACAAAAGTACATAGATTGTCCTAGCCACGCAGGGACCTCTTCTATAGTTTTCATGGGTAAACAAAAGTAATTACCAGCCACACAAGGACCTCTTCCACAGTTGTCGTGGGTAAACAAGAGTAAAGAGTTTGGTGTAAGGATTTTGAAATCCTTCAGTTCAGCATAAGAGTCAGTGTGTGTGTAAAATATATAAAGTAAACACACTACTAAAAAGTAAATAAATGAATGACTAAGTGAGAGTATAAGTGAGTTTAGAATTCTCTAGTGATAAGTAGTGCAGCTCTGGACTCGTTGGATAACATAGAAATTCTTATGACTCATTCACTTGTTTTTCTGTCGAAAAACCAAATGTTGTGGTTCATCTTGTGTTCTTCATGAGTGAATATGTTCTCTTGATCCTAGTGTACATCATGTGTTCTTTAGTAGACTCGAATTTCATGCATGAGACTATTCGTTCTTAGAAGATCTTGCAATCTATTCTATGTAGTCGTACTCAAGATTGGTGTTCGGTTTAGTATAGTGCACTCGTGTTTCTTTCATTGTTGTGTTGTGTCATGTCTTGTCTTTTCGTGTCTCTTCTACCTATTGGGAACACTTCTCTTTATCTTCGAATGTATGTGGTTTAGCTGACAGGTTCCATGAATTTCGTGCCTCGTACCTCATACTATGTCTACAAATAAACATCAAATATGTCAGTGCATTAAAGACGTCAAATATGACCATTAAAAAGATAAATATAAAAATGACAAAATAGTTTAAGAAATGTTGTCATAGTAGTTATGAAAATGTATTCTCCTTCATGGTATCTCCTTCACGGTGTCTCTTTCACGGTGTCTCGCTCACGGTGTCTCCATCATGGTATCTATTTGTCACGGTGTCTCGCTCACGATGTCTGAGTCACGGTGTCTGTCTTACAGTTTCTGGATTCCGGTGCCTTGCTCATAGTTTCTGGATTCATGGTGCTTGATGACTGTGTCATGCTAACTATGCCTGGAACATAGGAAAACAAATTGTCTGGCTTACAATGTCTATTATTAGTTTCTTGATTCATTGTGTCAGGCTTCCTGTGTCTTGGTGTCTCGTGGTCACGGTGTCTGTGTCTTGTACCTAGGCTAATAAATGTATTTAGACTTAAACAATAATATGCATAAAATGAATTGAGCTTAACCAATATAATGTATTATATATCTTGAAATATAAATACACATGATTAATTAGAGTGGTGGGATTTTTGATCATTAAAACAAGTTTAATACATGAGAAGTCCTACAATCTCTCCCTTTTTGATGATCACAAATCATATACAACTAAAGTGTAAATTAAATGCAACTACAATGAAAAATAACATATGTTAACATATATTTCTCCCCCTTTTGGGATAATCAAAAATTAGAAATAATAGTGTGAAAGTAGTGCATATGTCATTAAAAGTGTTCAGAATACAACATAAAGTAGAAATTCAATTAAAAATTAGTGACATCCCCAAACAAGTCAATGGGCTTATTCATGGATTGGCCTTTCTTTGCCTTTATCACCATCACAAGAATATGCCATAGGGGTAGTTGATGATGTAGAAGAAGGAATAGAAGTGGTAGTTAGAGAAGGTAAAGGGAGACCTTCGAAGATTGAGGGAGCCAAAGTTGGAGTAGTACAATATCGAGGCAGTTGCTGGTCAAGGATGATAGGCCTGATCTGACTAAGTGGCTGGCCAACTGACATGGATGTTGAAGCTATGGAAGAAGTGAATGTTGGTAATCAAGTTCTGAGAGGATCAACCACTGGAGTAACAATTAATGTACTTTGAGCATGAAGATACAGTCTCAAATGTTTAATGAAGTCTGCAATAATCTCTCCTCCATACTGCATGGCCTTTTCAAAACCATCAATTTTTCCATGAACTTGTCCAACAATCTGGTAAAATGGTGACCTTATGGACTTGGGTTTTTAAGTCTTCGGTTACATGAGGAATTATCAAATTATTTACAAGTTATTTAAAGTGATTGGTCATATCAGTCATGGAGAAAATCCAGTTGAAATAGAAGTCCACTTTCTTATAGATCTCCTGTTGAGAATCATTGGCAATCTTCGAGGGAATTTAAACTAGGTCAGGAACTCTATCACTGTTCTTAACAACATTAGATAAAGGAGACATATCAAATCCACTGAAGGCATTCTGAATCTCTTACTTGAAAATTTATATGAGCAGAGAACTATCAAAATAAGGAGTGGTGGTCTGATTAGAAGAATGAGAAGCTTTGACAACATTGGTCAGCGATTTAATGAGATTCCGAACCTTTTAAAGATATCCAGTATATTCATATGTGAACTTATTAAGGTTCTCCACAATATCTCTCATGTCTTGCAACATGTGTTTGTGCCTTTATCCAATCTTTTCATAAAATGATAGAATGTCGGGGTGAATCTGGGACACAATGTCTCGAAATATGTTTAAAACAGTAGGTCGAAGAGAAGTAGGAGAAGGCTCGGATGATGAATGTAATTCTTTCTGTAGGTTTTCAACCATGCTTTTTAGAGTTTCCACATCAGTACTGAGAAACATATTCTAAACTATTACTTCTTTAATTCATTGATCATCTTGGGTTGAATGTGCCAAATGATCTTCTCTAAAAGCAGTGAGGCATCTTCCTGACTTAGTTTGGTCACAGGATGAGGTTGAGAGAACATAAGTTTCTCAACTCCAGCTAAGATAGTGTCTAAAAATATGTTCAAATCATATTTTCTAATAAGAGATTGTTGTTCAGGTAAAGGTGAAGGTGTAGGTATTGGTACAGGTGCAGGATCAGGTTGAGGTTTAGGACGAGGTTCAAGTTTAGGAGCAA
The DNA here is from genome assembly GCA_963277665.1 of Viscum album. NCBI lineage: Eukaryota > Viridiplantae > Streptophyta > Magnoliopsida > Santalales > Viscaceae > Viscum > Viscum album. The sequence goes on from OY728158.1 coordinate 443,465,340, forward strand.
AGTATGTGGCATATTTCAGTTGAAACAAAGAAGAATGATCAATCCCAGTAGCAGTAACCTGCTGAGATTCATTTACATCATAGAAGCTAGGGAATATATACTGAGTGTACATAGAATATGACTTAGTTGGTTGAGATGCTTCAACAGACTCGGCCTCTTTAACCTTATCTTCATTAGTCTCATGATTTTGTGGTTCCTCCCCCTCAACATGGGCTTCCTTTTCTGGACCTAGAGGCTCATGGTCTTGTTCTAAATTCACAGGGTCAACTCTAATTTCCTCATACATTTATTGCCTATAAAACTAAAAGTCTATCTACATCCTCTTTTCGGCAGAGGGTATTATCTCAGGAATAGATTTTTCCATAGGAAGGTCTACAATATTATCTTCTTGGGTAGCATGGTGTTATTTTTTAGTTGTTTCTTGCACAGTAAGGATTTACCCTACTAAAACCTCTTCCATGGATTGATATTCATATTCTGGGAAAAATATTTCTATTGTAACCATAGATTGGATTTCCAAATTGATATGAACTCAAGGGACATGAGTTTCATCTTCAAGAATAACTGGAGGAACAACAGTCCTTTCTTTCTCAATAACAACTTCTTCCCTATGAGGTATACCAGCCTCTTCTCTACGTGGTACTTCACCTACCTCTTACTCTTCTTCTTCATATTTTGAATATTTTACAACTTCATGTGGTTCCAAACCAGGATCAGAAAAGCCCTTCGGCCTCGTTGGATAATCTATAGGATTGAACTTCTCATAGAGCTTATCATTATATTTAACCTACTCCTTCTTCCAGGGGTTCCAGTTTATTTCCATCCTCTTAATTGTAGGTTTAGAAAAACAATATTCAAAATCCATAAGTACTTATTAATTGGGTCTAACTACTTCTTTTGCAACAAGCATTGCAGAAATCATCCTAGAGTAAAACAAAGAGGTGGATTTGGATGTGACTTTAATCAATTCACACATATGTTGAATGATGTACTTGAACAGATTTATCTTGTGGCCATTATTCATAAGATGAATAATAAATACATCCTAACAATTTACTATAGAAAATTCACCTTTCCTCAGAATAAACTGATTCTGACCAAATTTGAACAACAGCCTTGTCTCCCCATCAAGTTCAGCAGTTATGGCCCTTCTCTTTGCGTGATTTCCAGTTAGGTTTTCCAGTGCATTTTCCAGGTCAAAGAAATTAGTTATAGGTGGGGTATCTCTCTGATAATCATCACATATCCCTTTGTGAGGAATCCTAAGGCATTCATCCCATAACCTCAATGAGAAGAGCATCTTTGTACATTAATCCATCTTCTCACAACAAAACACTAAACATCATCAAAAGAAAGTTGTACATACTGCTAGAACTGAGCTACTAACCTCAGATAAATGAGTCTATCCTTCCTTGAGAACCATTCGAGCCAGCCTTGTTCTCTTAAAACTTTTAAAACCATATATTTTCTAGAAAATAGCCACTCTTGTAAAATTTAATTTTCAGGTACAACACTACGGTTTACCAGGTTTGGATTCAAGGGTCTTTCGGGTGCCGGCATTGGTGCTATTTTCTTCTTCTCCGAGCTATGCTTCTCAGGAGTAGATAAAGACGGATTCTTCATCCTTGGCATCCACTAAAAGTTCAATAAAGAGAGAAAGAGAAAGTTTTCCAGGTTTAGATGGTTCTGGAGGAGGTCCGAGTGAAGAACCGAGTGAAACCCTTTTGTTTTATCATTAGGGAATGTCAAACGTTACAAAAGTAAAAACACAGGAAAATAAAAAAATGGTGAAATAATAATTACAGCGATACAGATTAAAAGAAAACCAAAAATAATTTTCACTGTGAGACCATGAATAGTCGTTATGGTGTTACGATAAATGGTCATTACGGTGAGATAGTCAGTGGTCGTCAGGGTAAGACAATGAATGGTTTGTTCAGTCATAGTGAGACAATAAGTAAATTGTTCAGTCATGTTGAGAAAGTAGTTGATAGACCATGAATACAATGTGCTAACTGTGAAACCGCAAACATGAGACAGTAACCGAGAAACCCTAAACATGAAATAGTAAAGTAAAATATTAAATAGTAAGACCAGTAAGATAAATATTTATGATGGATCATTCCAAGATCATGTATGATGTAATCTATTCTCTCCGAATTTAATGGTTTAGTGAATATATCAGCAAGCAGATATTCAGTACAAATGAATTCCAAGGTGATATCACCTTTTTGATAATGATCCATCAAAAAGTTACGTCTTACATCAATATGTTTTGTCCTAGAATGTGAAACATGATTTTTGAAATGTTAATAACACTTGTGTTGTCACAATTTATTGTTACAAGTCTGAATTCATATCCATAATATAGTAAAGTGTGTTTCATCCATAAAATTTGTGCACAACAACTGCCAGCAGCTATATATTCAGCTTCTGCAGTAGATAATGCAACATAATTTCAATTCTTATTACACCATGATATTAGTGACTTGACTAAAAAGTGACATGTTCCAGAGGTGATCTTTTTATCTAACTTACAGCCTCTGAAGTCAGAATCAGAATAACTGACTATTTCAAATGATTTTCCTTTAGGATAGAACAGTCCTAAACTGGGTGTATGCTTGGGGTTTTTGAAAATTCTATTTACAACATTTAAATGTGATTCGTTAGGGTTTTCTTAAAAAAGAGCACACATACACACACTAAACATAATATCAGGATGGATAGTAGTTAAGTAGTGTAGATTTCCAATCATTCCTCTATTATTGGTTTGATCAAGATATATTCCATCTTCATCAAGATCTAACATTCAGGTTGTACTCATGGGAGTGTCACTAATTTTAGTGTTATCCAATCCAAAACGTTTTATAAGACCTCTAGTGTATTTACATTGAGTCAAAATAATTCCATGATCATTTTGAAATATTTGAAATCCAAGAAAGAATTTTAGTTCACCCATTAAACTCATTTCAAATTTGTTTTGCATCATTTTAGAAAAATAAATACATAATGATGTTTTTGAAGATCCAAAAATAATATCATCTACAAAGATTTGAACAACTAAATCATCATTAGAAATATATTTTATAAATAGGGTAGGATTAGCTATTTCTTTTGTAAAACCTTTGGAAATTATAAAATAACTTAATCTATTATACTAAGATATTGGAGCTTGTTTTAAACCATATAAATCTTTTGATAATTTAAAAATATGATTTGGAAAAATTGTGTTTGAAAATTCAGGGGGTCGTTCAGCAAAAAAATCCTTAGATATATACCCATTTAAGAATGAACTCTTAACATCCATTTGATATAGTTTGAAATTCAGATGTGCAACATAAGCAAGTATAATTCTAATGGCTTAAAGTCTGAATACTGGTGAAAAAGTCTCCTTATAGTCAATTCCTTCTTATTGACTATAGACTTATGCAACTAATCTATCTTTATTCCATAATATATTTCCAGCTTCATATACCTTATTTTTAAACACCCATTTAGTGCCTATGACAAAAGAGTCTTTGGGTCTTTCAATAAGTTTCCAAACTTTATTTCATTCAAACTGATTGAGTTCTTCTTGCATATACATTACCCAAAATTCATCTTTGATGGCATAATCAATGTTTTTAGGTTCAATATTTGACAATAAGGATTGATGTTCAACCTTATCTCTAATATAATCTCTTGTTTGTGTTTCATTATCTAAGTCTCCTACAACAACATCTAAGGGATGGTTTCTAAGGGTTATAACCTTTCTTGAAAAAGATGTACTAAATATTTCAAGTTCATTAACAGATTCAGGTTCATTATGACTTGATTGCCTAGAATTTCCAGAATTGGATATTTTCACATATTCTTTCACAGAGGAATTCGAGGATTTTTAGTTGATGTTAATATTCGATAAATCATCCTCCAGATTTTCTAGGATGGTTCTAGGATCATGAGGATCTGTTTCAACAAACATGATATGGACAGAATCTTCCACACATTTAGTTCTCTTATTGAATACTCTATAATCTATAATTGATATTGAATAACCTAGGAAAATTCCTTCATTACTTTTGGATGCAAATTTTTCAATATTATCCTTATTGTTGAGAATATAGTCTTTGCAGCCAAAAAATATAAAGTAATTAAACATAGGCTTCCTATTATTTTAGAGTTCATATCGGGTCTTTATGATAATTGGTCTAATCAAAACTTTATTGATTATTTAGCATGATGTGTTAACAGCTTCAGCTCAAAAGTAAATAGATATGTCATATTCACTAAGCATTGTTCTAGAAATTTCTTGTAGGGTTCTATTTCTTCTTTCTACAACACCATTCTGGTGAGGGGTTTTAGGGGAAGAGAAATTGTGATTATAAGCGGTTTATGAGAAAAAGGATTCAAACTCTTGATTTTCAAACTCACGGCCATGATCACTTCATAAAGATTTTATCTTAATTCCACTAAGTATCTCTACAAACATGGATTATTTAATAAATTAAGAACAAACTTTACTTTTTGGGATAAAATGTATACCCAAGTATATCTAGATAAGTCATATACTAAGACATATACATAATGCTTCCCATTTATGCTAGAAACTCTATATGGTCCAAACAAATCCACGTGAACCAATTCGAGAGGTTGAGAAGTAGAAACATCTTTCTTTTGTTTGAAAGAGATTTTGTGTTGTTTTCCCTTTTGACATGGATTACAAACTTTGTCATTTGGAAACTCAAATTTTGGTAAGTCATTAACTAAGTTCTTCATAGTCAGTTTTCTAAGTGAATGTATATTGCAGTGTCCTAACATCTGTTCTAATGAAAAGAATCATTATGAAAAGCATTTAAACGAGTAATATTTTGTTCGGATAAAGAATTAAAATCAACTGCATAAACATTTTCATTTGTCATGGAAGAAAATACTAAAGAATTTTTAGAATTAAAAACAATACGAGAATCATTTTCAAACTTGACATTAAATCCATCACCACATAACTATGAAATATTTAACAATTTTTATTTTAATCCCTCAACAAATAAAACTTTAGAAATTAAAACTGAGTTAGTGTTACAATTTTACCTATGCTGATGATATTTTCTTTAGAATTGTCACCAAAGGTGACATAGCCTCCATCATCATTGATTAAAATTTTAAAACATGATAAGTATCTTATCATGTGTCTTTAAAATCCACTATCCAAGTACCTTGTCTCCCTACAAGATCTTTTTAAGCTGGTCTCCTACAAAACATGTGTAGATGGAAAATGATTTTGTTACCCAAATTCTCTTGGGTCCAGATAGGTTAGAAAGCCATGCTTTAGGTACCCAAATTTTTCTTATGGGTCTCATATAATTCACAGAATCAATGTATTTTTTATGATATAATTTTTTTGGTCTATAACAATGTAAATAACTAGTTGAAGCATATGAATTTCTAGAACTAGAACAAGCAGTATTCTGTCCAGATTTATGAACAAATTTAGTTTTAGTGATCTGTCTCTTTCCAGGCTGATAGCCAATTTTAGTGGTATATTTTAGTTACAATTGATTAACTAACATTTGAGTTAGTGCATCTTTTACATTTGTAAACTTTTATAAGTCCTTTCTCAGTTGCTCATTAAACATTTTCAGTTCATCATTTTCCTTAAGTAATTGAGCATTATTTTCTTTTTTATATCAAGGTCAGATTTAACAGAACTGGTCAAAGCATGATGTTTCTTCAAGGTCTTATATTTTTCCTTGAGCTCATTACAGGTTTCTTCCAGAATGTTACAGTATTCAAATAGTTCCTCACTAGACATGTTTTCAAATTCAGAATCAGAATCAATTTCAGAATAATATGAATTCAATTCAGGAGTTTCAAGTGTTACCTCTGATGTGTTTGTTATAAAACACATGTTAGATTTATGAGAGTCTTCATCCTTAGTAGAATCAAGATCACTAGATGTGTCTTCTGAATCAATACGACTTTCTTTCATTGCCTTCTTGTACTTATTTTCCTTGTAGTCATATTTCTTCTTGAACTTCAATTTTGTATAGTCATCTTTTATGTGACCTTTTCTTTTTCATTCATATCAGACAACATCATCTCACTTATCATCTTTCTTCCAATTTTTCTTCTGGTGTCCTTTTTTGTCATATTTACCTTTGTAGTTTGATTTTCTGAATAATTTATTCTTCCTATAGAACTTCTTAAATCTCCTGGTTATCTAAGCCATCTCAGCATCACTATGAGATGCAATCTCATCACTACTCGACCTTTCATTAGGTATGTGAACATTCTCATTTTCATTGCTCTTTGAGGTAGTATACTTAAATGATACTGACTTCATCATTGGTTCATCATCTTCTTCCTTGTTTACCTTCAATTCTTCTGCATACATCATTAACATTCCAATTAATTCCTTAATAGGTAAAGTACCAATATCACAAGATTCTCTAATCGAGACAAATGTGCCTCTCCATCGTTCTAGAAGATATCTCAATATTCTCATGATTTTTCCCTTTTCTGGAACAACCTTTCCATGGGAGCTCATAGAGTTGAAAATTTCATTTAACCTAAGATACGTGTCCGAAATAGGTTCATCAGGCTTCATTTTAAAACTATCATATTTATTAGTATAAGTGTTCAATCTCATTTCATTATCATTGGTTGTTCCCTAATGAGAAACACCCAAAGTATCCCATATTTGATAAGAAGTTTTGCAAGAAGATATTTGATTAAATTTTTCATCTCCTAAAGCACAATATATGGAATTCATATCTTTACAATTATTATTGTAAGATATTTTAGTAGGTTAATCTCAAGTTGTTCTTTCAGTTTCTGGAATCTTATATTGAGTCTCTATAGCAGTCCTGATGCCAAATCCATACTCTATAAGTGAATTTTCATTTTACATTTCCACTGTGCATAATTTTTACCATTAAAGATGGGAGTCTTGTTGGTAGAAACACCTTCTAGTCTATTTTCCATAATAACAAATTACATTAAAAGAGCTAGAAAATTAGAATTAACATAAATTTACAGATCTTTAAAGTACAACTACAATCACAGTTGAATAATATTGCATAGAGTCCTAACAAACAACCGCCCTTTGATACCAAATGTTGGTCAGAGTGGTTTACTCAAGAGGGGGTGAATTGACTTCCAAATAAAATTTTTGTTAAAAATATTTCTTTTAAATTACCCTAATTATAATACTAAGATAAACTGTAGTGGATTTTTATTACAGTAAAGGGTAAGTTAGATTCTCAAGAGATCGATTAGTTATCTGTTTATTCAATCTGAACATTAATTAACTTTTGAACCTAACCTAATGCTTTACATTACATACAAACACTTTATAGTTTAACTATCAAAGTGAATTTAAAATATATTTGTATTTCAATATAAATAACAGAAAAATATAGTATACATTAGAATTAATCTACGATGCATGGAAGATATAAAAAAAGTGGTCCAGTCACAAGCCAAGACCTAATCAACTCCACTTGGTGATCACATGCCACAAAGAAGTTTATATAAATAAACTCTGATCCACACACTGGATCGGGGTGACAAGAGTACATAGACTGTCCAGGCCACACAAGGACCACTTCCAGAGTTATCGTGGATAAAATAAATTAATGACCAGGACACACAGGGACCTCTTCCACAATTGTCGTGGGTAAATAAGAGTAATGAGTTTTTTGTATGGATTTTGAAATCCCTCAGTTCAGTGCAGGAGTCAGTGTGTGCATAAAATATACAGAGTACACACACTACTCAAAAGTAAATAAAATAATCCCTAAGAGATAGTATATGTGAGTTTAGAATGCTCTACTGATTAGCAGAGCAGCTCTTGACTCGTTGGATAACACTACAAATTTTCTAAGTCATTGTCTTATTTTTCTGTTGAAAAACAGAGTGTCGTGGTTCAGCTTGTGTTCTTCATGAGTGAAGATATTATCTTGATCCTAGTGTACATAGTGTGTTCTTCAGTAGAGTCGGATTGCATGCATGAGAAAATTATTTATTTGAATATCTTGCAATCTCTTCTTCATGGGCGTGCTCAATATTGGGGTTCTGTTCAGTACAGTGCACTCACATTTGTTGTGTTGTTTTGTTGTGTCGTGTATTGTCGTGTCTCTTATTCTTCTTGGGAACACTTCTCTTTATCTTCGAATGTATGTGGTCTAGATGACAATTTCCAAGTATTTTGTTCCTCATACCTCGTACTACGTCCACAAATAAACATTAAATATGTCAGTTCATTAAAGACGTCAAATATGACCGTTAAAAATAAAAATAGAAAAACAACAAAATAGTTTAAGAAACAGTGTCACGGTAGTTATGAAAATGGTGTCTCCTTCACGGTATCCCCTTCACGGTGTCTCCTTCATGATTTCTCGCACACAGTGTCTCCTTCATGGTGTCTCCTTATCATGGTGTCTCGCTCACAGCGTCTGAGTCATGGTGTCTGACATACGGTTTCTGGCTTCCCGTGCCTTGTTCATAGTTTCTGGATTCTTGGTGCCTTGATGACTGTGTCTTTATAACTCTGTCTAGAACTTTAGAAAATAGATTTTATGGCTTATGGTGTCTGTTCATAGTGTCTTTTTTCACTATGTCAGGCCTACTATGTCACGGTGTCTCGTGGTCATGGTGTATCATGGTTACGGTGTCTCGTGGTCACGGTGTCTCATGGTGATAGTGTATGTGTCTTGTACTTAGGTAATTACCTGTATTCAGAATAAAACAGTAATATGCATAAAATGAATTGAGTTTAACAATCATAATGTATGATATAACATGGAACATAAATACACATGAATAATAAGAGTTGTGATATTTTTGATCATTAATAAGATTTGTAATTATTATAGAGATTTGTGATCATTAAAACATGATCAATACAAGAGGAGTCCAAAATATTGTTCATTAATATGATTCCAGGATAAATATATCTATTAGATTACTCCGTAGGTGAGTATCTTTAGGCATATGATATTTTCATATGTGTTTAATAAGTCTCTCATATTAGAGGGGAACCTAAGTGGGGCATCCAATATAGGACATGTTGATGTCACATGATGATCTTGGAGTGTGTCTTTAAGAGTAGGGAGTGTCGTTATGAGAATATAAGTCAAGAATGTAGAATGAAATGTGGATAGTCAATATGAACAGTTCCACTAGATCTTACTCATGTTTTTTTCACCAATGCAGTATCTAGTGACACGATCATACACATTTTTCTAATCCAGTATTTGAGTGTTGGTTTTGTGGTAAGATAGGGTACCAACATAAGTTCTGTAGGAATAAGTGACATGCTAGTGCTAAGTGAGATGATTCTCCAAGTCAAAGTGTGGGAAGGGGGTCTTATACACCATATAGATATGACAGTTGGAGTTCTACTAGTAGAGGTGGTAGAGGTAGTGGGTGTAGTGCTTCAGAGAATGGTCACCTGTATCAGTAGAGTAGTGCTACTCAAGGGAGTCAAAAGACACCACAAGGATTAGTGGCAGGATAGTTACATGTAGTTCCACCTACACTTGTGGAGAGTGAGGCTGGTCCATCAATACTGATAGGTTCTACTCTAGTTTCATCTACTTTAGCTGGTGCCTCCATTGATACATGTGCCTCTCATTAGGTGATATCTACAAATCTAGTTACTGTCTTGATCCTAGAGGTGGAATCTATATATGGGGTGATGAATATCGAATCACTATTAGGAAAAAAGTCTAGGGATATCTTTTTATGCTATTTAAATTATCTAGAGATCCAAGAGTATCATTTTATTTCGTATATATATTTCCTTGATATAACATGCTTCAACATGATTGTGGGTATGGACAACGTAGTCGCATATAGAGACAACATTGATTTTTACCATATATTATTGTCCATTGTACATCCTAAGGGTGAACAGTATGATCATCATGGAGAATAGGATATCCATACAGGCCTAGTTTGTCCAATTACCCTGTAACTCTGAGAGATCAAAACCACATTTTCTATTATTTTTCAAGATGATCTTAGTGGTCAGAAAGAAGTCCTACAAATTGTAGTAAATAGTTTCAAGATGTCTTTCTTGAAGGCTTTCCAGGGTTTCCACCTGAGTTGGATGTGGAATTCACTATTGATCTCATTCTAGGGTTTGAGAACTCAAAATGTTGTTATAGGATTTGGTGGATAAAGGTTTTATCATTCCAAGTATGTCGCCTTGGGGATCAAATTTTTTTAGAAGGAAGGTTGATTTAATTTTACTCTTGTGTGATGATTACTAGAAGTTGAATAAAATGATAGTGAAGAACCAATATCCTCTTCCATGTTTCAAATTTCTTTCTGAACAACTAAACGAGGATTGTGTTTTTCTGAAGATCGATCTGAGATCAGGGTGTCATTATGAGAATGTTTATACATCTTATTTACTAATATCTACTTTTAGGAGTTCTTATAACCATTATGAGTTTTTTTGTAATGCTGTTTTTGTTGAAAAATTATCCAACAAAATTTATATACTTAATGAACATGGTATTTCATCCATATCTAGATCAGTTATGGGGTTATTCATGGAAGACATCTTGTTGTATTGTAAGACTTGGGATGATCATTCCCAACATCTTGAAATCATCCTGGGTATACTGAGGTAGATTCGGCTATATGCCAAGCTATATAAATGTCATTTTTGGATTAACATGGTATACTTTTTGGGGAATATCATCTAGGAAGAAGGTGTGTAAGTGGACATAGAAAAAGTGAAGGAAATTATTTCTTGGGATTAAACCCAAGAATTTTTTTGAAATCGAAATATTTTTGGGATTTTCTAGTTATTACAGTAAGTTCATACTAGTGTTTTATGGGTTAGCAGCACAAAATTAATGTTCGATACAGAAGTGGATAATGTCTGGTTGGATAGAAGCATGCAAGAAAGATATCCAGGATTTGAAGAAGTTCTTGACAACAGTGCCAATTTTTATCATACCATAGTCGAGTGAGGAGTTCATTGTGTATTGGGATTCTTTTGGGATCGTACTCAGTGTAGTATAGATGCAAGTGGATCAAGTTGCTGTTTATGGGTCTCAGTAGTTGAGGCCAATTGAACGTGATTACCCTATACATGATCTCGAGTTAGTAGAAGTGGTTTATGCTCTTATGTTTTGGAAACAATATCTTTTGGGATAAAAGTTTATTATTTTTACATATCAAAAAATCATGAATTATAACTTTTCACAATGTGACTTGAATCTTCTACAGTGAAGATGGGTAGAGTATATACTATCCTTTGATTTTGAACATACATATACACTATAAAGGTGGAATAATTTTGTTGATTCTTTGAGCAGGAAAACATAGACTAAGATGGTACATGAGTATAGTAAAGAGTGGAAGATGATGAATTTTTTAGGGGAGATGTGTGTGGTAGTTCTGGAGATTGAGGAGAGGATGACACTGGTTTCTGTAGTAGCGGAGTCTACACTTTTGTGATAGATCAAGGAAACAACGTATGAGGATATGGAGTTATTATCCTTAAGGTAGATCCTTGATGATTGGGAGACACCTTATGACTGTATAATATATTATTATGATATAATCTAAGTTATAAATCAGATTTTGTTGCCTACGAGTAAGCAAGAGGAACTCATGTGATAATTTTATTCCACAATGTGGAAATTACATCCTGAGGTGTAGAAAATGTAACATGACCTACGATGACAGTTTTAGTGGTCAAGAATGAAAAAGGAGATAACAGGGTTCAAAAAAAATGTTTCATCTATTAATAGATAAAGGGATATAATCAACAACTTGGAGGGATATTGCAGTCGTTCCCTATTCTAGAATGAATGTGGGATGACATGAGATCAGATTTAATGTGATGAATTCTAAATACTATTAGAAAGAATGATGCAATTTGGGTGTTTTCTGATCAAATAAAAAAGGTATCCCATTTATTTCCTATCAAGTAAAACGTTATAGTATAGCATTTGGATGAACAATGTATTAGAGAGACAGTTCATTTTCATGGGGTCCCATAGACTATCATTTCATATCATGATTTTTGCATCAATCCTTGCTTCTAGAAGGGATTATAGAAGGTGCTTTGTACATAAGAAATGTTATTTATGTACTTAAACCCACATACATATGGGTAGTCAGTGCGTACTATACATGTGTTAGAGGATATGATGTGAGATTGTGTGCTTTACTTTGGTGGTTCATTGGAGAAGCACTTGGCTTTTTTGGAGCTCACCTATAACAACTATTATCAGGAAACTATATGTAAGTCACCATATGAGTCACTTTGCGGTAAATCATTTATATCACCTATTTTGTGGATAGTAGCGGGTGAGTTAGAGGTGTGGGGATCAAGTCTTGTGTAGAAGACATAATATTTATTGCACATGATTCAGAAATGTATGGCTACAGCTCAATGTAGGAATAAGTCATATGGTGATAGATTAAGTTAACCCCTAGGGTTTATATATGGTGATCATGTATTTCTTTATGTGTCACCAAGATTGGGTCACCATAGGATATGGAGGCATGGCAAGTTGGAACCCAAGTTTGTAGGAATGTTTGAGGTGCTAGAGAGAATTGCGCCTGTGGTGTACTGATTTGAAGATACATATAAATTTAGTTCTATTCATGATTTTCTTCATGTGTCACAACTATAGAAGTATCTCGCAAACCCTTCTCATTTGATATATGTGGATGAAGATGAAATCGAGATATATGTTTCTTTTGAGGAGAATCAAATATGTGTGTTGGGTCACAGTGTGAATGTTTTATTGGGAAGGTAAATGTTGTTAGTTCATGTGTCATATAATAATAGAAGTGTTAAAGAAGAAACATGAGAATGGGTAGAGGAAATTATGGCTTAATGGACCAATACAGTTAGATCAGAATCTTATTGAGGTTTGTGAGTGTAGCTCGAGGATGAGATGTTATAAGGAGGGGAGATTTTAAGGTCCCATCCTTTTCTAGAACAATCTCTGGCATTTTTTCAGGTAATTTTTTATTATTAAGTTCCTTTGGGTTGGGGTATAACATATGGTGTGTTTGGGTTTAGTTTTTATGGAACATGGAATGATATGGGTAATTGATGGTTTGTGCACGGTTTGGCCAAACCATGTGTAAGAAAACTGTACGGACAATGGAGGTCATCACGGTTGGTGCACGTTTGACTAACTATGCACCATTGATCCGGCCAGCCAGTGGATGACCACACTGTTGGTGCATATTTTTTCCTAACCATTCGACCATGCTTTGGAAACCGTGCGCGCATGTCTATTATTTCAAAAATCTATTTTAAAACTACCTAAACCCCGACACCCCCCCCCCTCCACCCGAGACTACCATATTTTGAACATGGATCGGGATTGAAAAAATCTATGTGATCCCAATGCTTTAAATAGGGTTACCAAGGTTATTTGACCATCGTTGTTCATGATCAAAAGCCCAGATTGAATATCCTATCTCTTCATGATATATGGATTTCATCATGTTTCTTGTCATGTCCATTCATATATCTTTCCTTGATCTTGTAATAGAATATCTCCACTATTTCGATGGATCTAAACTTTTGTGTTGAGATCTAGATCATTAATTTTGGTTTTATATCTAGACATGCAAGATCTTGATGCCATTGATCTTACGTTTGGTTTATGGATTTAGATTTGAATCTTGATCGATGCTGTTGGGATGCTCAAGTTTTGGGGATTTCCATTTGGCTAATATACTTTAATAATTTGAGTAATTTGGCCTTAATCTAACTACCATAGTCATTTTTTCGATATGTGGATGTTATTTTATGATTTTCTAGCTTCCCATGATATTTGAATTCATAAATTGGAGTAATTTGGAATGTTTAATTTTCATGTGTTTTAACTTGGTGATGAAATGATAATTGAATCATTGAAAAAATGATGGGGGATTCCCAAATAGATATTTGTTCTGGATGTTAGTTATGGTTTGAGATTTTGTAATATTGATATTGAATTGATTGTGTTAAGATTATTAATTGGGGGAAATTAATTATAAAGTGATGTTGTCTATGAAAGATAATTAATTGTGAGAATTAATTATGTTTTATGATTTTGATCAAAGATAATTAATTATGAGAATTGATTATGACAAGTTGATATTTGATATGGATAATTAATTGTGAATAATTAATTATGGAATAAGAATTGAATTGATTGACTAATTAAATGATTAATTAATTAATGTGTAATGTTTTTAGATAATTTTTTAGTTATGTAATGGCATTTTAAATGTTTAATTAATAGTTTGATTAGTAATGGAATGATGTGGAAAATTCTAGTGAATTATTGAATTATTAAATGGATGAGATTTTTTTTTGTTCTAGGCAAGGGGTTCAAGACCGATTGTAATTTGGAACTTGGACAAGGCCTTCCTCCATAATATTTATCCAAGCTTGATAATATGTGGTTCTAGGCATGAAGACCTACACCGAATGGGACTTGGAGTTATAAGAATGACGACCTACAGTTAATGAGATTTGGTGTGCTATGCATAAAAACATATAAAGAATGATTAATAATAATTAATGAAAATTAAAATGGGAAACATGGATTGAAACTAGAACTAATTTGATGATTAATGATTAAATGACATTGTGATAACTATTTAATTATGCCTTTTATTTATTGATTCAACAAAATTCATAAATTATCCATAGATTGGAATCATTTTAGATACCACTGGTGGTGGCCTACTGAGTTGTACACACCCCCTATTCGAGCCTCCTGATCAGCAACTGAGTAGACATTATAGTTACATGACAGGATAAGGGAAAGGATCTGGGATATGTTGATGTTTCTGATTAAATCATGGTATAGGGAACAAGATGTGGTTCAAGACTCGGTATGGAATCACAGTGTCTAGCCTTTTAGATTCATTGTAGACATATTACATTTGAATTTTCATAGCATGTTTAACCTTTCAATTGAGTATTATATTTTCCTGTTATGGTTATTTATACACTTCCTCACTTGTTTATTGTTAATTGATGTTGTTTGTGTTTTATTATGATAAATGATGGTATAATATCTCTAAGACTGACTTACCAGACCCTTGTTGCTAGCCATCACCCTCTAGCGTACAGGTAGGCACAATTGAGGTAATGTGGACAACCGACTTGTGGCACAGTTAAGTGGAACCTGGGTGAGGACATCAAAATTTTCTTTTAAAAATTATTTTATTTTTTCATACGAGAAAATAAGAATTGGTGATAAATTATAAATTTTTTATACTAATAAATTATTAATATTTTAGTAATTTATTTTAATTTTTTAATAATTTTATTATTACCTTCATTGCTTACACAATGTGGGCATAATGTCTGTGCATGATGTTGAGAAATCAATGTAAATGATTACAAAAAATTTCAAAAGTAAAAATTTTAAAATTAATTTTTTCATTACATGAAATTTATTGTTAATTATAATATATTAGTGATTTATAATGATTATATATTCAACTAAATTTATTTGTATGTAACATTAGTGATAAATTAAATTACTATTTCTAAAAAAGAAATTTATGATATTATATTTTAAATAGTTCAGTTTTAAATTATTAATAAATAATTAAAATATTTTACCAGAAAAAAGCATAATTGGAAATAATATAAATTTTAATCCATGAATAATTTATGAACTAATTGTTTCTACATATTTAAATATAAAAAACATAATTATTGTAAAATATTTTATCATGGTGAAGGATAAAATGGGTGAACACGAGATAAAAATAATGAGAAAATATTTAAGAAATCCCCACATCTTTTACAAATATTATTTTATGAAGATATTTATAAATATCATCATTTTATGATACAAATATTTTAATTTTTCCCACTTTTCAAGGAAAATTAATTTATTTTAATGTAATACTTAATGAAATTCCTAGATTTTCCCTCCATTATGTACAAAAGGGAACCTCCCCTCGTCTCTTCCATACACATATGGAAAACTATATTTCTTCAAAATACAACCAAAATGAATTAAATATATATATATGTACATCATAAAAGAATTATTTTTTGAATAATACCAATATTTAAGTGCTTAAGGTGTAAAATAAAAGAGGTTTCCACAATCGGAGGTATACGTTTTAACAGATAGTTTTAGATTTATTTCTAATTCTACCTCCATATTGAAATTTCCTAACAATTATTATATAATAAAATAAGTATGTCACATATATTAAGATGTTATCATCAGCATTTATTAGCTTCAATCCATCCCCTTTTTCATCAAATGTGAAACTAAACCATCATTCATGTTTACGGTGGAATACCACCTCACAAACTATTATAATTCAGATTCAATGACTACCTCATACAGATTGTTATAATTATGGACTTAAAGTGTATATATTACATTCAGGAAGTAATTATAAATCTATAATGTAAAATATATCATAAATTTTCATACTTTCTCATCAATTGAAAAATGATAATGTCGTTTTTGTGTACATGTGGATTACCAATCCCATAAAGGCAACATAATTTGTTTTTAATCCAATAATATTAACCACCAATTCAATTTATAGGTTATATCCATCGTAAAGATATTCTAACATTTGTTTAAACTCGATGTCATGTGTCTGATATACAATCAAACATCATGTTCTTTTAAAATCTATAGGAGGAATACACTCATTACAAAGATCATTATTTTAAATACAAGAAAATTATTCTATAATATCCATCAGTAAATGAAAGTCCTTATATTAATGAACACACCCTTTATTTCTTTGAATGGTTATATGATGTGAATAATCACCTAAGTCATATTCTAACAAGAAATTAAAGTTCATGTTCTTTTGGTGTCATAATGTTTTTATTTGATTTTTTATCAAAATTTCATGTACCTTATCCCAAATTTTTAAAATCATTTCTTTTTTTCATATTATCCATTTCCCAATGTAAATCAATATTAATATTATTTTAAAATGACTTTTATAAATAAATTAATGAATTTTTGTTTTATATATGATTCATAAAATTCATAAATTTTAGGTATGGATTCGTATTGACCTAATCTATAACATTCTCTTAAATGATAACACTACAATATAAATGTATATTATTTCAATTTATGTATAAACAATTATATTAATCAACTTTAAAAAAAATTTATATAGTGGATCCTTGGTTTAATCGATGAAAACATGAAATGATTGGATTTATTTCATTTAGATTATAATTTTAGGAAATATATGTCAATATATTTTATACTCTAGTTACTTTAATTAAAAGATTATTTTCAACTAGAATAAACTTATATGGTAATTTCATGCATTATGTATTTTTCTAGAGATGAAAAAAATATTCCTAGAAAAATTAATCACAGTATATAAATTGATGGACTAATTTAATTGATCAAGGAACCCCTTTAGATTACTAAATATATTAAATAATTTCAATATCTATGACTTCTGTTTACCCATTTTTTGAATAAAAAATTATCTTTCATTTCATAAAATAAATAATCTAGTTTTTAATATTAAAAACACTATATATTAATTATTTTGAATTTATTTCATTTTATTTTCATCGAATGATTGATAAATAATTCATGAGATAAGGAATTTAAATTTTAAAAAGGAGGTGATTTTTAAAATCATGATTCATACCTCAACAAATAATAAATTATATCTTTACTTTTCTACATTGATTTTTTTCATCATCATTTTCTAATAATTCCACCAAAATATCCATGATTTTTTCCCCATAACGGATGACTAGGTTCTTCATCTTTTCTATCCATAGGTCTCTTTTCTCGATAAATATAGACCCCAATATATTACTAGATAAATTATGTAAATATATCATCCAATTATATGAACTAATAATTTATTTAAAATCATGAAAAATGATCATGAAATGACCCAAAATAGGACTAATTATTTTATAACCCGCCATGTTTAAAAAAATAGATCATTGACACAACCCCATTGTCATAATTATGATAAAATAGTTTTTCTATGAAATATTATTCTCTCATTAATTAATTTAAAATTATTTAATAAATATATATTAAATATTCCTTAAAAACATGATTCGTAAATTAAAATTCTTCATCCCAATTATATAAAAAATGCATTATGAAAATAATATATTTATATATTTTTTCCAAAATTTTTATTATGAAAAAATTTACTTTTAATCCTTTTAAAAAACACAAAGTCATTAACTCAATAATGTTTTTAAGGATTTCCCAAGAAAAAATATATGTTGTTAAATCATTCCCACTCATTAAAAAATTCATCTTTAAAAATATTACAATTTATCCAGTAAACATATAGTGTCCAAAAAAACCTCATGTGAAAAATATACCTTCCTCCCACACACTTGACATGACCCCAGTGGTCAAGCTGCTAAAATAACTCAATAAAAATAATTATGTTAAATAAATAGTATCATTCACTAGAAACACCATAAAATTATTCCTTGAGCTTACACAAACACATTTGTGTTATCAACATAATAATTCCTTATAAACTTACCTCGGTAGAAGCATAAGATAAAATTATGTGATGTAATATCTTACATATTCATATTTTTTTCCAATCAGGTCTTAGATTGTCTAACTATATTTGGAATCTTTCAAGGTGCTAATATAGGATAGGTATCTGGTATTAAGGGTTGGACAAGACATGGTTCTCAGTTCTCTATGAATTTATACCACAATAAGAAGTTTATATATTTTCAAATGGTTTTTTGGAAATATAGAGGCATTATGAATAAATATGGTGATGTATTTGGAGTTGTCAAATATTTATTGGAATATGGAAAAAATATTAAAATCAAACTATGATGTATATACATAAGTCATAGTTGGGGTCATGTTTTTTTTGTCCATAATGATTTAGGGATACCATGAGTACTAGTACACACATATAAGGGTAAATAACTCATTCATATGGTTACTCAGCTCATTTGGAATATATTATAAAATAGGAAGTTGCTCATATATGTTAGAGTACTCAATATATAAAGGTCATACAAAAGGGTACCCTTGATATTATAATATTCCTAGAGGATGGGGAAATATTATAATGTCCTAATGTATCCAACTAATACATTAGGGTGAATTTTTTCATGAATTTTGAAAAATCTCATGATATATATGGGCTTCAGAAATTTGGGTTAGAAAATGGTAATGTACTTAATATGTTGGTGTATCATCATGATGAAACATAATGAATAGTCTAAAATATATATAATCCAAGGATGGTATATGATGAATGAAGATTTATACATAAGGGTTTATGGTATTTCTTATAGTTGGTATGGTTTGATACCATGTGATGCATAATGGTTAACACTTACCATGTTACACATAATGGTAAATCTATAATGAAAAATGGTAATGTGTGTAATATGTAATCGTTAATTTGGTTATACAAAAAGGTTAAGAAATAGGGGTTGATATGTATGTTGATTTCATAAGGGTTTCCATATATGTATAAGTTAATATAGCATTCTTTCAAATAATGTATGTGATGGGTATTATGTCATTTATTTCAAAAATAATTAATTAAGTAATTTAAATTAGTTGTTAAAGGGGGTTAGGTGATATCAACTAATAGTATAGAAGGTACTCCCTTATATTCTTATATCTATAATTCTTTCATATCACTTGAGAGATCTTCCATAATTGTAATATTTTCTTTATGTATTTAATTATGGAAATTAACCAAGGTTATGTATTGTTGTAATAATTTATCTATTTCTAATTTCCATCTTTATTACCTTGTTTCCTATCGATATTTCCCTTAATCTAATATGTTATTATATTTTCAAACATATTCCATTCGAGAAACAATCATCCATATTTTATCAACATGTGGTGTTCCAATAACTACAAGATATTTTTTCATATATTATTCTGGTGTTATTAATGTGTTATTCATGTTTTTATTCCTTATAGTATTATAAGACATGGGTAAGGTTTTCCGAGTGACTAAGAATGA
The DNA here is from genome assembly GCA_963277665.1 of Viscum album. Taxonomy (NCBI): domain Eukaryota; kingdom Viridiplantae; phylum Streptophyta; class Magnoliopsida; order Santalales; family Viscaceae; genus Viscum; species Viscum album. The sequence continues at coordinate 443,485,314 of OY728158.1, forward strand.
AATCACTTGTATATTGCATTGTACATTAGAAATATATATGGGTTGACATGGGTAGTAAATGTAAATTTTTCCATACAGGTTGTTTATTTTAATGTTATGTGGTTTCATGGAATAATGAGGGTGATTCTAGATATTGTTTATGATATTATATAGTATGTGATAGAAGATTTGGTTTTTTAAAAATGATGTGGATGCACCCAATGTGAATTTTGTTGATTTTATTAATTTTTATTGTCGTCAACATGTTTTCTAATGATATTATAATGGTGTCTATCCTTTACATGAGTGGTTATAGTGTTAAATTGATTTTTTTCTAGGATAATGGTGACTATCCCAAAGTTTGATAATAAGGTTACAAGACTCAACCTTAAATATATTATAATAATTATTTTTTAGTCAATAATTCCATGTACTATAGTAAAATATCATTATAAATTTATGTTTTATATAATCATGACATCACTCTTATGAAAATAAATATTACATTGAAAATTTAAATTTTCTTTTAGTATCCAATTTTCCCAAAGACAAGAATTTTTAGGATATAACATGTTTTCTTTCCAAGTAATATCATCAAAATTTTAGTCTTCAACTCATCCTAATCACTAATTATTATTAAAACCCTGTGAAAAAATTATAAATATTGGATTATTAGAAACATTCATATTTATGGACATAGAAATGAATTAAACCATTCATTCCATGAATATCAATAAAAAATTTTCGTTTCAAAAATATTTATTTAACTAAAATTAATAAATTTCTAACCAACGAAATAAAATATTTTACCAAAATATTTTAGTAATATATATCAAAAGATCATATATATGAAAAATAAAACTCACTAAATTTCATTATAATCATAAAACATTATTGACAAAATTTTCACAAAGATAAAAATTTCACCCTTAATAAGAAGCATCTATATTTTTATAAATATAAGCTTGTTTACTACCTTTTTAAATGAAATTTTTTGCATGAAAATACATAGAAATCAAAGATAAATCATATAAGTATCTTGATCCATCATTTTCATATCACTTTTAAAAATAAATAACTTGCATGTGTACACATGGAATAACCTTCACAGTTATAAATGGAAGAACAATCATGATTTATAGTGGAATAACCATAACAGTTTCAAATGGTGTATCCATCACACTGAACTTAAAAAATTAATATTTCTCAATGAATAAAGGACCTATCATAGACCCACCCATCCTTGGATTATAAAAAATTCCACATAACCAAAACATAACTGTAACACATTAGGCCTTTCATAAAAATATTCTTTGTGCTCATTAGAATACAATTTTGAATTATGATATATCAATTACCTTTAAAACCCAATTTGAAATAATAAAATTCCCAAAAAAGGGAATAATTAGTATTACTTGAAAAAAACATGGATTCTTATTGTGTAATAAAAATATATAATAATGGTTATGATGTCGGAAAAATCCTTTGATGTCGAATATATTAAAATAGATCATTTCATTTTAATTTTTTTAAAAACATTCAATAACAAGATTACATGGAAATTATCTTTAAGAAATAGACAAAAAAATCTTTTATTACTCATTAATTTCCATATAAATAAAAATAAAATTCATTTTTACGAATATGGACAATGAAGAGAGTAATTTATAAATTAAGTATTTAAAACATTTAAATAGAGGATTTTTAACTAAAAATTCATTTACTTTAACTGGAAATCATCATAGAATTTCTTTATCTTAATAAATAATAAATTTATGTGAATATTTTTCTTTATTAAAAAAAATTATATTTATTATCACATTTATAGTGTTATATTCAATTATATAATCAATTGTACTCACAGTAGATGTTTTGTGGATATTTAGGTCATATGTCCAAAATGACAACGAAAGGTCGAGTAGTGTCAATAGGGTCAATATTTCATCATATAAAGAATAATATTTATTATATAATTATATTTTTTACACATAATTTATAAATTTTAATTAAACTATGAATGATTTTAATGAAAAATGATCTATGTTATAATCATGGAGAAGGTATGTCCTATGTTTGTAAGAGTAATGTTACCACTTTTCCAAGATCATGATAGAAAGATGATAAGTCTTATATTATCTTTAAATAAAGATAATTATATCATATTATTCGTATGACTAATTTAAATAATGTTATATATATCACTTATATTTCATGGTGGTGAAAAAATAACCGCATCACTTCGTGGAGGTGGTAATCCACGCGTACACCCAAACAACATAATAATTATTCAATGAATGGATAGGTAAGAAAGTATATGTTATATTACAATTATATTACGATGAATAATCATTAATAATATATATATATATATATTAAATCCACAATTATATCAAGACATGTGAGGAAGTGATGGAAAATGAATTACATCACTTAGTGAGGTGATAGTCTTCCGTATACATAAAGGATGACTTCATTTATCATTTCATGGAAGAATGATATAAATATTTTTTATTACATTAACATAATAAAATTTCATTATATGGTATATATACTTTTTCTCAAATCATAAATATATAATAATATTTTTTGTAGGGGGGAGATGAAAAAAAACTAAAACATTTGTCTAAAAGATATATGTATTCATCATTAAATATAATTTTTCTTAAAAATTAATCACTTTATGGTTTTCAATATGACTAAACATGGATAACAAAAATAATTTTAGGTATTATAGTATGTATTTTGATAGGAATTTGTAGACCAATATATTTTTTATGTGTGTTGAAAAGAGGATACATGATTCCCTTTTATAAGTGATGGGTGGGTCATCCTAGGAATTTATTAAATGATAAAATTTTCATGAATTAATTTTCATTTTAAAATGATTCAAAATTAATATGTTGAGAATATAAAATTATAAGGAATTTTAATTATTTCATATAATAAAGAGTTTATATGTTTAAGAGTTTTTTCACATCCTTATATTTTTTTAACATCTTATTAACCCTTTTCTCACTTATTGTGATATTAATGTTTTTTACACTAAAGTTTTCAAGAAAGTATCTATTAAAGTAAATATATCCCATGAATGGACCATGGATCATATTAAAACCCATATTTAATTCAATTATATTTATTTTTTTATTTTTTTAAATTTTAAATTATTTAATAAAACATTACTAATTGTTTATAATAAAAAATGCAATTTTTGATGAATTCATTTAATATGAAATTTAAATCAATATAGAAAAATATAAATATTAATTAGATAAATTAATAAATAAATATATTTTTGTATTTATAAAAACATGGGACACAATAATCCTTTCAAATAATATTACTTTTAATATTTTTAACATCTATTATTTTATAATTTAATTAATTTAATAAATACTCTATCGGCGTTTCACAAGAACATGAATTCAATATTTAATTATTAAAAATATATATAAATATCAATGATAATTATAAAATTTACAATTAAAATGAATATTTTAATCTAAATATAAGGTTTTTTGATCCCTTTCACAAATATTGTATTTATTAAAAGAAATAATTTGCCAATTTTTTCATTATCATTAATTTAAATATCATATTTATCAAAATCAATGAAAACTGGGAACTAAGATCTATATATTAGAAACATGGAAGGAAATATCTCAACTACTCTTGTAAAAAAGATTAAATGAAAGTGTTATGGAAATATTTATCCCATATAATATGATTTTAACCTTAATTACCTTATTAACACATTTAGTGGTAATAATTATTTACTATAGTTACTATTCAGAATAACTAATAACAAAAAGAAACTGCTTAATATAATTTTTTCCACGGATTCTAAATTCTGAGTCCATTTTTCATGAATCAATCCATAGATCTATCATTATTAAACATAAAATCATAAATTAAAAAAAGCAATGGAAAATATTTTTTTAAGAAAAATGGGGTTTTAAATTAATTTACTTATAGGAAAATAATATATAATTATTATTATAATTTTATTTATTATATAATTTTTAACTAAACAAAAATTATGTTACATTTGTATGATATTCGAATCACAATGGGGCTGTTAAATTAAATTTTTTAACGAAATGAAAGTAATGTTTTATAATAGTTGGTATTTTTTACTATTATTTGAAAAAATAAATGTCTTTAGAGAAATAAAAATATTACAATATAATTTTGAAATTAAGATTTCAAAAATGAGTTCCATTTTGTATAAATAAAATATTAAATTTTTCAATTAAATCATTTAATTAAAAAAATATACTACATAAAAAACCACAATTTTTTTAGATATAATGATTTTTTACTACAAATTACATAGATTACTTATAATTTATATAAATATATAATATAAGAATGATAAATGATTTGATCTAAAATTAAATGGGGTTTCCAAAAATCAATTTGGGTCCTTTGTACATAGTATCAAGCCCGAGTATTGGTTTTCACCATTCATTTCAGGCATTGTACTCTATATAATGAGTGATTGAGTAGTACTAGATTTTAATATCATCACGCGGGAGGTATATATCAAATAATGACACATGACATTGTATGTCAATAAAATTACCAATTGTGGGTGTGATGTTTACCATAAATATAGGATTCATTGGGATCAATGAGAAAGTGTTGGTAAAGATAGGGTGTCACCAGAGCTCGAGTTTATTTAGGAAATATATCTAGTGATTATTAAATAGATTAGATGTTATTTGTACTTGGAACATAGTGTTTGGATGTTCTAGTTCCGTTTCATGTCTAAAATAGGATAATAGATTTCATTATACATTCTTATGAAATTTCATGTAGTGTTTATAAGGTCATGGGTAATTTTGATATGACAGACTGTGGATACTTTATTCTAATCCACAACAAGACAAAAAATGAAAAAGATCACTCATAGCTGGTCTTCCATGAATAGAGTAGTCTGAGTGTTTTACCTTGATTTTTTTATTGTACTTTTCATTTCCTAGAATATGAATAGATATTTTATCTACGGAAATTATTGGTGGTATCCTTTTTAGTTCTCACCAAAAATACATGGCCCAACAATGATGTATATAGAATATAATATTTAAGTCATAGGTAAGAGAATAAGATCATTTTCATGATTCGATTGGATATGAATGTAATGATACAGATTGATTATGATATTGTGATCTCGTAGTAGTATAAATGGGATCCTCGGTGTTAGGTTGGGGGTCATTTTTATTACTTTTCAGTATATTTTAATGTGGTCGGTAGAAAGGTAATATGTTTTATGTCCATATCATTATTGTCACATTTTATAACTCTAATTGTTTTCTAATATTTATGTTACATATTATTTTTTTAATATTTATATATTTTTATACTATTTTTTTGTTTATTATTATTTTTCATTATATGGTTTATATCATCAATGGTTCCCATAAAAACCGTTATAATGGTAGATAGACATAAGAATATGAAATTTTATTTTTGATTTCACATGGTGATAGAGTTTATTTACCATGTATTGAGTCAAACTAAAGTGTTATAAAGATATATCATAATCCTTTTTATTTTTTATGGTGATCTTGTTTCTAGTTATAAAAATGATATAATGTTAATATGGAAATGTATTGACATAATTCTTATGAGGTAGCTAACCCAAATATGATGAAGACCATTTAACCATTGATGGAATTGTTGTTTTTTTATTTTTAAGGATGGATTAAATTACTAAATATAATTCAATTTGACATTGATTCATGATTTATCGGTTTACCCTCCTAGCCTATGGTGTAATATTAGTGTTTCTTCATTCATCAATTCATGAACTTGTCATTAACTTGACATATGTGTTTAGTTGTAATTTCTAATTGGTTCTAATTTGGTAATGAAATGGGGTTTATTATTTTTATGTTTCAATAACAAACTATATTGTGCATTCCAATATAGATTTTTAATGGGATTGTACTAATCTAGTTTGAGTTTTTCATCCATTCCATGATTGATTATGTAGATCCTTTGTGTTTTGGTTTTGTTTGGTACTTATCCTTAACATAGGTAAGAGGAGAATTTAGAATGGATGGTATGTGAAATTTGTGTAGTAGAGAAGCTTAAGGTATCATGGATTGTACCTAATAATAAAATTATCTCTATTTATGATATGAAAATTGTTTTCGTTATGTTGAGAATAGTATTGGTTCTCATCAGGATGTCACCTCTAAAAATTCTATTGGGAAGTAAATAGGATAAAAACAAATTTTTATCAATTCATGTAATATATGAGTGCCATGAGGGAGGAGGTGATCATGATATATACATTTTTGTTATGGGGTATGTAGGTTGGACACAATTATTAGGATTATAGGGGCAGTGGTTGGATGAGAATTTTAGAGTTCGTTTAGTCTTATTTTTTATAGGATTAATTAGGGATCTCTTGGATATGGCAAGCCCATGAAATAAAAGACATGGGAGTTCTATAGATCATATCATAGATTGTTTTAGTGTGAACATGTGCTTCTGGAAGTGGACTAATATATTTAATTAATATAGATAATATTTTGTCAGGTTGATATTTTACCATGGCAGAGTGTGAAGTTGGATACATATATGTTAAGGGGACTAAAAAACCCTCAAGATATGTATAGGTATAGGTAAATATACTTGATATAATGGAATGGGAGACTTTGGGATGATGTTACTCTATAAATTCATGTCATCTTCATTATGAGAATTATATGTTTTTTTATTCTTTTCACCTATCATATGTGGAGAATTTAGTTAGATATTATGTCATGAGATTATTTATATTTTATATATTTTTCTTTGAGGATAGTGGTAGACTATATATCTTATGTTTACTTATAAATATATGGTTTATATCAGGCAATAATTTTGGTTCTAAATATCTTTTAATTAACATAATTTCTTGTGTTAGTGAACTATGCACTTATATTGGATAGAAACCAAGAGAATGGGATAATACCAAACTAGAAACTATTATATAATATTTTAGGTAGATGAAATATAGGTATCTATAAATAGGGATATTATGAAACCCAATTGGAAGTTAGAGTAATGGTTTGCTGATACCACCTTTGAATGTATCATCAATGAAGGTTCTCTTATGCATTTTGACTGGAAATTTTATATCCTAGTGTTTTCAACTGATGAATGAGAAATATTATTTAATCATTATAGAAAATCTTAAGTAGTTTTGATTGATAAAATCACAGTCAGTTGGGGGTTATGGATCAGGTTAGACTCAGGAATATTCAGTGGGATCAGATTATTATTTGGAGCATATTGTCTAGATTATTTTTTAATTACATCAAGGTGGTGGATAATATACCAAATAATGGGAGAAATGCTTGAAAATTATCTTAAAACTATAAATAGAATAGTTATTGGGTAAATGAAATTTATTTTCACAAATTGTGATTTAGTCGATATATTTAGAGTAGGAAGGTGATTCATTAATATTGGACCCAATGTTTCAAATTTATTCAATGATGTTTTAACATCTGTTTGGTGAGTTGTTGGATGAAGTGATTATTCAATTAGAATTTTAATGGATTCAAAATATGGATTTGGATTTCACATGTTGTAAATTATCCTTTTAAATGTGAATATTTTTATGATAACATTCCATTAAAAACACATGTGTTAGGGAAGACAACTTGTTTATAAAATAGTTTGGATAAGGAAAACGACCATGAAAAAAATATATTTTACTTGAAGAAGATTTTATGTTATGAAATCTCAGGGGTTTTAAATATTGGGTGGGAATTGGATTATTTATATATTATATACCTATAATATATTCAATTTACATTTAGTTATTTTTTGTTGTGCCTCAATAAAACAATATGGAAAATCAATGATCTTATAGCTAGATATTTCTCACACTATGGGAGGAGGACCTCAACCACATTGGGGGGTTGGTGCATTGATCCAATATGGTGGATGGGGATTTTGGGATATGTGTAGGATTGAAATAGATTTCTCCATCAGGGAATGGGGTCCGGATAGTGGTAGTGTCCCAAAAATGGTGTAGTGCTTCTCGTGAGGTGTGTATGTGGTGTATGTGGGTAGTGATACCCTACTACTAGCTTTAATGGGAAGAATGTTGAGTAAATTTATAATGTATAGATCAAACATATGCGAAAACGATGTGGGAAACCACTAACACACTACAATTTATCCTTTATTAAAATCTTATAGATATATAGTGGTTACTATTATAATTATATTTGAACCATATAATCATCAATGATTCATTATCATTAACCTCATCTATCATTCAAGATCTCCAATATACTAGAGTTTATGATGATTATATGATGATCAACCGTAAGGTATCTATTGATATTATATGTTTTATATGATGAAACGATGAGTCAAAGAACCTCCATTCCTAAAATCATCTCCTTTATTACATGCGATTATCTGATGAATGTTCCACTATAATACAAACATATTGACATGATGTTTGTTTGATGTAGATTTTATTCATGTATATAAGGAGAATGATTTTATAATAATGAACATCGATCAGGTAAAAAATTGTTTTCATGTCAGAACGAGATACATGATTCTTGGCATATTTTATAGGATCGATGAATTATTATCTTGATTTAGAATATCCATGTAACAACAATAATTTTTTGAGCATTCATGTGACTCTTTAATCAAATAAATAGTATTGGAATATACCTATATATATGCACTGAGGATGAGATATGTTGATGATGATATTAATTGAACATTTTTTTCTTTGATGAAATAATAAAACCATGGCCATGTATTTCTCAATGAATTACATGATGCATTAGCTTTTTATAGGAAGAGTAGATGTCATGGGTATTTATAAATGTGTCTAACAAACATGAAGGCTTCATGATGTAATTTTTCCATGAATTCAATTAGTAGTACTTAACCGTTCTATGTCAGGTATATTATTTCAGACAATATCATGATAGTGTATACTTAAACACTATGTATCATTAAGAATACAAAGAATAGAGAAATCCACAAATGTGATCAATGAAGAAGAATATTCAACAAACATTTTTGGTTGTCATAAAGAAGGAGAGCATGTGAGAAAAGAATAATATTCATGAATATTTTTTCTTGTGAATGAAAATAGAAAGTAAAATAGTGAATACATATTTTTATACATTCAATGAAATTGTAGCACTTAGACAGTACAATGGAAGAAGAAAGTATTTCACACATTTTCATGCATAAAGAGAGTATATGAAAGACATAAAAATGTCTCTATCAGAATTTATTATATCCATTTTATGTAATAACATAATATAATAGTATATAATATAAACTATATATGTTCTAGGGTTTAAATCATGAGAAGCCCATGAAATTGGCGCCTAAAGTGTACTTCTTGAATATTGATATTGTGAAATTTATTCCAGCATATATGTAATTATGTATTTTTTTGAATTGATTTAAGAAATCTGAGTTATCCTAGTAAATTAATAATTTAAGGATGAATAGACTCAGAATTGTTTCCACAATGGAAACATGTCATGAAAGGGGATCAAATATTTTTGGAAGTCTAGTCGATCAGATCAGTGGATGTTAAATGTACTTGAATAGGTACATGATTGAGTATGATCCTAAAATATCATAAGTGGCTGATAAAGTGATCGTCTCTTAATGAATCATGATTTTAACAAAGGATAAGTATTTCGGTTGGTTTCAAGATCATGTGAAGTATTCCGATTAAAGATAGGATAAGAATGAGTCTTTCGATTAAAGTCATAGCAAGAGATCTTTTCGTTGTATCTAAAAGAAAATGGTGTACCTTTTATGGATCCAGAGTGAATTTATTTCAATTTCAGTATAAATAAAGATAGGTATCTCACTTGGTTCTTGATCTAGTGTAATCACTTATTTTATAGTAATAATCTTTTACCATGGGGAATAACTGGTTGCAAAATAGAGTGGAATTTCTTAGACATTGTAAATAATGATGTCATATATCAATCATTTATTATAACAACACATGAGGTGAAATTGAGAGATAATTTTTAGTGTATGTTGAAAAAAAAAAACGATTTTTATTTTTTGATATTAAATGAAAAGAAATTCATTAAAAGAATCCTCTTCTTCACCTCCCCTTCTTAGTGGACAATTTTCCCAAGAAAAATCAAGTCGTATTAGATACTAGGTTCCATATAAAGATCCATGAGAGTCTTTATGAAGAGAAAATTTTGAGAAATTAGCGATCTATATCAGATTGGAAAAAATGATGTTAGTCATAGGGATTCTATTCCAAATATTTTTTCCAATACTTAGAATAACATAACTAAATTATATGATAGAATTTTACAGTAAATATTTCAGCCAAGGAAGAGATTCCATGTAATAAAAAAGTTATATGATGCAATAATTACATTTATTTTTATTTTTTTAATTATTTCAAATCAAGTTGTGATGATGATGGAAAACTTAGTGGTTTTAATTTGGAATAAAAATAAAATCTAAATAAACTCCCCAATGATGATATAAATTATAATGTTGGGGGTTTCATGTCTCGTTAGAATGACTAATTACTGTTGGAATATGAATATAATTCTATATAAGATGAATTGGTTAAGAAGGTAGACATACCCAAAACTCTCAAAAATCATGTGAAATAAATGGATGAAATAATTTTTCATTTCATTGAAATATATGTTGAATCTATTAAAGGTCTAAAAGTAAATATTTTTTATATTTATTTCATTGTGATTATATTTTTATAATTATTCCATGTATTTGAAAAAATGAGAATTTTTTTAAAGGATGTAAATGATTATCAATTAAAGAATAATGGTAATAGGGTAACATGGATTGAAAATTAATTTCAAAAATCAATAAGCATGCATGGTGAATAAGTGATGGTGTTGGAGGTGAATTGGGTTTACAAGATAATATCATTTGTTGATGAGAATAAATCCATCAATATAAGGTTTTTGTAGCTGGATGTGAGATTGAAAAGTTAATAATCATCTCATGGTGGAACATTACAAATCAGAAAAAAAGATATGATGCCGCTCATGTCATCATTAGGTATCATGATTCAAAAATAGTTTGGGGTAATCCTCTAATAAAATAGATTCATCTTTTAATAAGAAGGTATCCTAGTATAGATAATGAATTATGTGTACTTATGTTGTTCCAAGAACTGATATAGGTTTTAGGAAAAAATCATGGAATGTATGGATAGTAACAAATATAGATAAGTCCACTAATACAAGGGTGGATGTAAAACAAATCCTTAGGATCTAATCACAATGGTTTTTCCCAAAGAGTGAAGGTTACTCTAAAAAGTAGCATGGTTCACAATCCCTAAAATTAAAAAATAGTACACAACAAAATAAGAGAACAAGTATCACTGGATTTTCTTCCTTATATGTTTTGGAATATGAAACTTGATTATTGTTGTAAAATGAAAATTCATGAAAACAAAAGCAGGCATTCCTTTATGGGTAAAAGGATAAATAAAATATATTACCTTTAATAGAGAATATAAATACAAAATAACTAAAAAAGTGATAATTCATCCTTTGGTTATAAAGAAAAATAAGAATGGTATAATAACTACATAAAAGTAAAAAATTGAGAGATCATCTATAATAGTAATGAGAAAAATATTTCAAGAAAATCACTAACATTGATTAAAAATAAGGTACAATTTGTTAAATTGAAACTAGTAAAAATAGTTGGAAATAAAAAATTAATGTGTCAGATCCGAGGGTAGAGGTCATTGTTGGTGCTATAATATTATTGGAACAAATCCTAATATTTCTGGCATAACTTTTCTTTTCCAATAAATATGCATGAATCAAGTGGGAGTCATGGAGATCCTATGTGATCATGTTTTCGAAAAGAGAATGTTGTAAACAAAAATTCACCCAATATTCCAAGAATATATAGATATAAAATCATAAAATATTTTTTTGACGATGTAATAAGAAGGGTCACATATCAAATAATGTCATAGAAATACTTCTAAGAGATATTCTTAATACTGATAATGGAAAAATCATTTAACAAATAATATTTAAAAATTTATGGATATCTATGAAGAAATTATTTGTAGTAGATTGAAAAAACAAAAATAAATTTTCTATTATATTGGATGAAGATAAAAAACATAATAAAACTATATTAATGTAATTTATAACATTAACTAAGATGGAAAACGTTATCACACACAATGATGATGAGAATCTGAATGAAATTGGTATAAAAGCATGTACTAGGTTCAGAGGAGGTTCACATCCTAAATGTTACTCCTGGTGAACAAGGTCCCTCCTTATTCGTTTATATATATATATATATTATTATATTTTTTTAACATTATTTGAATTGATGTTGATTGATAAATCCCTTGAGGGGAAATATTTATTAGATGACTCTATTAAGTCTTCACCACACATGTAATGTCGATTATGAATAACATTATTAGAATAGAATATGTGGTCTTCCAGTCTGAATGTTAATGTTCATTCTTAATTTTATAAATCATATCAATTATGGTGAATTTCTTAGTTTATGAAAAAATGAAATGAATGGGGTATCATATCTTTTTCACCTAAACATTCTGATGTTTTAGTTGAATAATGTACAACATTTAACATCTTATTGAAAAATCATATTACTTAAAATCCCAAAAAAGAGACTATATAATTTCTAAGCATTATTTCACATGAATATTAATTTATCGATAGCATTTAAAACCTTTTTTCTATCCCTATGATTTTCTATACTATGTTTTCATAAGTTGAATTCTATTTTACTAACTAAAGACAATTTTCAGAGAAAACCATTTTAGATCATCCCTCTCAATGAAGTGATCAAGAAATTTTTTATATAAGTGAGAAAAAAATGTTTTTAAAATAAGTATGAGATACCCCCACCCTACGTATCCTTTTAATTGAATTTTAAATATAGTGGATAAATTTTTAGAACCCCATAATGATATTCTATAAAACGGGTTGATATTTACAACAAAATTCAATGGGGAAGATTTATTGGACCATTTTTTCATTTTTTTTATCAGTGAAAGGTTAATATGTGTTTGGTGAGTTGTAGGATGTGGTGGTGATGCTTTTAGAAATGTTATAGATTATCTTTATAGCATAGGATGTAATACCTGCACAATATTCCATTGAAATTTGTTGATTGTTATGATTATATTCATTGAATAATTTGTGTTTTATGGTGGGAACGCTTTTAAAACATTATTTAGAATAATAAAAAGTATATTAAAATTTTTTATTTTAGTATATGGAATATTTTATGTAATGGTATAATACTATTTTGGAATATATAAAAATAATTGGCTTGATAACATATTCAATAAGACGATATATTCAACGTAACTAGAGTTATTTTTATTTTTCTAATACTATGACCAACCAATGATCCAAGATCTAAATCAATCCCACACTATTGGTAGAGGACCTCAGCCATATAGGGGATCCATATCAAAAGACTCACATAAAGTTATATAAGTGTGGGAGATGTATTGGCCCGTACGAGCATGCACCAAGGGGTATTGGTTTGGGCAAGTTATAATGGACCAGTGGGGTGTGGGATGCCTCATTAGGGATGAGTACGGTATATATGGGTGATTATCCCACACTTCTAACTCAAATGGTTAGTGAAATGAGTAAATTAATAATTTACTAGTTAGTCTTAATAATCCTGGTATGGGAAAAACTATTGAGATATTACTTATCAATCCTTAAAATGATACTGATAAATCATGGTGTCTCAATTAATTTCATCTAGACCGTTGTATCATCATTGAGGCATTATCTTCAACCTTTTATCTCATCTAATATCTATATTATCATAGAGTTTATTTATAATCTCTTATGATCTATCCGGATGTGTCCATTGATATTACTTAGTCGAGATGTGGATATGATGATACAATGATCCTCTATGCAAGTAATCATTTTCTTGATTGACTATGGATATCTGAAGAAGTTTCTAATGTATAATAATGATATAGACCAGATATTTTTTATTGTAGTGTGGATGTGTGTGTATGAAGATCTTACATGTGTATTGAAAAATTATTATCCATCATATAAGAAAATATGTCATTATTCTTGGAATATTTTTTCAGATTAATAAAAAAAGTTGATTATATAGAATATCTATGAAGTAGAATGATTTTTGGAGCCTCAAAATGAAACATTTCGTAATGAAAATGTAGTGGAATCAACATATATATGTATTAAAGCATTGAGGGTAATATTTGTTTTACATAATACATATATGTTCCCATTTTATATTAATTTAATAGAGAATAATGAAAATATATTTTTTTGATGGTTTTTGAAAATATTTGACTTTTATTGGTAACAGGATATCAAACACACCTTTCCACTCCTATATAAAGCACTCTAAGGCATCATGATGAACTTATTCTGAAAATCCATTTGGGGATACATAACCTCTTTGTCTCATATATATTATTCAAGATGACCTCAACAAAAGGTATACATACACACCATGTCTTGTGAATTAGTACAATAATAATGAAATACTCAATTTTCTGCATGGAAGAAGAAGACACACTCATTTGGTTTTGTGGAAAGAAGATAATGGTAGAAAATAAGACAGTTCATGCATAATTACCTATTTAACGGATAATTCATGGAATATAGTTCATGAATATTTTCATATATACATACGTATTGAATCATGGGGAATTAATATAGGAATAAGAAAGGCTTCCACACACATGCATGGATAAAGATAGTATATTAATTTCTTGAAAATTAATATATATATAAATTTTTTAAATCATATTTAAGAAATTACATAAGATAGGAATAAAGAATATGATAAATATATCTGATGGGGTTTAAGGCATGTAAACCCTATGAAATTCCTTTATGAAGTTAACTATAAAAAGGTTGATATTGTGAATGTTATTCTAGGATATATATATATATATATGATTATTTTTTGTGTGTGTTGATTGAAACATCTATGTGAGGTTGAGACTTACTCATATGAAGGATGAATTGCTATATAATTTCTTATTCTACAGAAACCTATCATTATAGATGATTAGATATTTTTGCATGGACAATAGATCTTACCAGTGGGTGTTGAAGGTTTATGAATATATACATGATCAATTCAGATCATTAATGATCCTTGAGGAAGATCCAAAGTTGATACTATATTGGATCAATCCTTTATTAAAGTTAAAGTCTTCCTTTTGGTACTATTATCATGTAATGTGTTATAGTTAGATCTACATTTTGATGGAGTCTCTTGATTGGAGATTGTGTAGGAATTACTTCAATTATATCCTTAGAAAATAGAGTATCACTATTCGAGTTAGAGAGATAGAATATTATTTGGCGAAAAAAATCAACAGAAATATCTCATTTTATGAAAGAAATAGTGTAATCTATTGTTGGATAATGAATAATCCATAAACATCATGAATAACCACTTACAAAAAGTAAAATGATTTTTCTGAACATTGTAAATATTGGTTTCTTCCCTATCTATACTATTATAGTTGTATAAAATGTTATATTGGAGGATAATATTTAGTGTATCGATAACCATAACAATTTTGAGGTGTTTAATTGAATATAAAACTAATAGGTAAAAGAAAGCTACTGATATTTCGCTCCCCTCTTAGAGGTCCATAAAACAATGGGACCTTCAGTTGACTGTCAGAGGTACACTGTGAAGGTTTTTTTCATGTTGATAAATGGTTCAAGATGTGAATATGTATAAAATATATTTAATGAATTCATATTGAGATATGGGATTTTATTATGAATAATGATAAATGTGGTATGTGATAAAATCGTGTTTGAGGCAATAGGTATGATATATTATATTAGTTGGCATCAAGTATGTTATAGGTTGAAAGTGAGGCTTTGAGTGTGATGTGGTAAAAAAATCAACATAAATATGAGATTGGATAATTATTTTTGGTAATTGGATGCTATATGTAGATAACTAGTTTTTGTGGAATTTTGGTGATGGGTTGGTATTATATCATTGACCTATTGGGTAGTTTGGTTTTGATTTGATGGTGTCAGTGATTATTTTGGTGATGATTTATCCTATAAGGAATCGTTACATTTGTGTTTAATAAAGATATTGAAGAAAAAATGGATTATTTTGGTAATGTATTAGTTCTG
Source organism: Viscum album (assembly GCA_963277665.1). Classification (NCBI taxonomy): domain Eukaryota; kingdom Viridiplantae; phylum Streptophyta; class Magnoliopsida; order Santalales; family Viscaceae; genus Viscum; species Viscum album. The sequence continues at coordinate 443,501,474 of OY728158.1, forward strand.
TGATAATAATGTGATATGGATTATTAGGTTTCTGTTTGATTTAGTAACTGTTTGTGGGTTGATATAACTTGAGATTGATCTATTATTTGGAAGTATGATTTTAATGATCTATGTATTTTTAATTTGATATTATAGTGAGATATTAGATTAACCATGTTTATTAAGACTATATGAAGTCGTAGAGGGTGTGAATGTATCCTAATGATTGGGTATCAAGGGTTTTTATTGGATTAGGGCAATGTTTTCTATGAATTTTTTCTACAAGCAGTGTTTAAAAGACACATGAATCATGTTTAGAAGTATTCCGAAACTAAATTTGTTTCTGATGTTTTAGAGTGATAGTAGTTATTCGAGAAAACAGAAAATATAATGTATATAAGGGTACTCTTATAAAAATTCATAAGGGTTAGTTTTGTTTTTAAAAAATTGGATATGTATTGATATATAAGGGCCCCCTTTCAGAAGGGTACTCTTACATAAGGGTAAATTTCCCATTAATAAGGGTACTCATCTCATTTTAAATGAATATAAGTATTAGAAAATATTGTGATATGATTGAGTACAAGATATATAATGTTTTCCTATAAGGGTTCCGTAGATGTGAAAGTATTACCAATGAGATAAGAAATTTGGATTTCATTATATGATACATAATAGATAATTCTATTATATATATGGGTAACTCCATGATATGAAATGGTTTCCATAGTCAGGTTAGGAAATAGTAAAGTGACTGATATGTAGTGTTTTTTGTTGATGATATGAAAGGGTTTGGATGTATGATACAAAAATTTAATAATGTAAATAATTTTTAATGGTTTACATATAAGGGTTGATGGTTTTTCTTATGGATTGTGAGGGTTGATTACCTAGGATTCCTATGAGTTTATAATTACCTTATGATGTGTTAGGGTTGATCTATATATGAAAACTATAATATGAGGATTATATAACCATAAACTCAATAAAACATCATGGTTGAAACATAAGGTTTAAATTTCAATAAAGGTTTCATCTATTTTCTTTATCAAAATTAGTGTGATATATTTTATATGAAATTATTGTAAAATATTTATTTAATTATTTTAAATTATATATAAATGGAAATTATTCCTTTTTTTCTAGAATTAGAGTGGGTAATCCAAAATTCAATTCTTTTTATCAGTATTCATTATAAATTTAGAGATTCCATTTGATTGATGTATTTCATTAATTCTATTTTTTGTCGGAATTATCCATGAGTACATTTTGGTACCCTAGAGTATAAATTTTTAGTTAAAATTTATATTTTCCTATTTTATTTTAGTGTTGTAGTAAATAAATACTTTTTATTGATTATCTAATTTTTTCTATTTGTTGAAAAAATTGGAAATATTTTCTTGAAATGGATAACCCTACTAACTACAACTATTTGCCTCTTATATTCATAATATATTATATTTTTTCTTATGAGTCATTATATAATCATGTGTGGGAAATGTTGTGTGAGTGAATATAAACAAAATAACTTATTGTTTTCTTTACTCATTAGTGATGCCTAGGCTAGTATCTTGTTGTAAGAGAAGAATTTCTACTGGTACAGAATGAATTTCTTGGCTATATGGCTTGAAGGGATGATGTGTGTGATTTCATCTGATTAATGAATGTTAACTGGGATGTGATTGATGATTAGGTTACATTAATATGGGATGGGTGTAACACATGACTAAGTGTGATGTTAATAATTTTTGAATAGGTTGATGAGGTGATCTTTTGAGATGTGGATGGTTATGAAAATTTACTATGGTATTGATTGAACATTTCTATGTTATTTCTATGATTTTGTTATTTGACTCTCATAATGGGGTAATGTTACTTTATTCATGTTCTTATATAAGAGGCCCTATGAGTTGGTTTTGAAGGCTCAATGTGAGTGGCCAACTATACAATTTTATTAGCATATGGGGATGGTGTTTACCATCATTGTAGTGGAGGAATACACAATAGGTGTGCAAAAAAATATATGTGATTTAGATCACTATATGGGAATGTTTTGTTTTCATATATGGGGTCATATTAAGGAAATTGGGTTTGGATTGGAAAATTATGGGTGTTTTCATTCCACTGGGACTTTCACGATACTAATCTAGTTGAGGATAAATGACTCTGAAGAAAAAATAAATTTTTATATGAATTTTAGAGATAAGTTTTTTGAATCATGTTTTACTCAATATGGTTATTCTAGTTATGGGTGTGATTTAATATAATTGAATGTGATAATGGGTTTAAGGCCACGAGAACTTCTAGTATGATACATTTTGGATATATCATTCAACTCATACGCTGAATGAGGTTGGTAAGGCTCAATTATAGCTACTAATGTATATGTATAGTATTCTGAGTAGTGATATAGTAAAATGGTCAATTTCACATTACATACAATACTATACCTATGGATATTATCTAGGTATACAATTTTTTGTGTCATACAATGTTCATACTTGCACCTTGCAAAGGTCTTCTTGGATGTTTACTAACTATGTGGTTTAATGGACATGTATGGGGTATGGAGTATCATCTGAAGTATACGTGAAATATATGTATAAGATGGGTTACAAATTAATAATTTGATCTATGAGCCAGATTGGATGGAATCTTATTGTTAGGTTGGTTGTTAGTTTGGTTACATTTGATTATGTCTTTATTCAGTCCTCATACAGATGATTTTTCTCAATTTTTTTAACATGGAAGATTAGATGTTTTTTCAAAGGACTGTCAAAATGATATAGATAGTCTTCCCTATAATTTATAATTTTTATGTTATTTTTATATTGTTATTACTATTAATATTTAGTGGGTATTTTCTCTATTCCATCACCCCATAAACCCTCACTGCTAGTCGGATGCCTGTAATATATGTGTGGAATGCATGACATCAAATCGAGAACTCATATAGTTACTATTAATTGAGTCATTTTGGGGAATTAATTGTGAGTACAATCCACATACTACACAAAATAAAAAAAATCACAAAAGACAGGCAACTATAAGGGTTGAATTAAAACCATACACTACTAACATCATCCATGAATTGGTTCTTAAAAAAATACTTCTATGGTTTCATTACACTCCCATTATTCCAGAACATTTTAATCTAAATTCAAATGGGGAAAATATATATATATATATATCATTTTACACCATGTTGATAATCATAAATACCCCCAATAAAATCTATAAGGGATAAAAATTAGAATGGCCTTCATTGTCTACTTCATCATCCCATTATTTCCTCTAAAAAGGTTTATACACCATTTTTACGACATTCAATATTATAAATAGCACAATTGTCTAAATCAATATAATATGCACCACGAAATTAAAAATTTTATTTTCAAATAAGATGGCATCCTCGGTCGAAAAACAGTTTTGTTTTGTAGATCATTCCCATTCATGAAATATAGTTATGAGAACATAAATATATAAAACCAAATATTCTTTAGGTAAAATAACAACATATCATTTCACATTAGTGACCCATTATAAAATCAACTGATGATGAAAAATGTGTATAATCAAAAACTCTTCTATAGTACACTCTAGAACAAAAGATAAACACTATAAATCTTGAGAAAATGCAACAAGGAACCATCCTCCATCACATTTAAATTATTACTGTATATTTGTAAAAATTAATATTTTCTTTTATGAATACTTCATCAAGGACTTTGATCCACTTGGGAAATATATTCTCAAAACAACCATCAAAACATTTAATAAGAACATTATGGGGAAACCATTAAATACATAGATATGTGGATGATGTGTTACCTACCGTAGGGTAAGACCTTCAATACCATCATCTATGAATATATTGTTATGGAGGACTATGAAGTTGAGAAAAAATGCATCCACTCTATTATAAATAAATGTTGTGGGTATACAATGATTGATCAAATGTGAGAAATGTTACCCTCTCCCATCATGAATCCACTACTTTAAATAGAATTTCACAAACATATACTCTATTTACTAACCATAGAATTTTCAAAAAAGAGAATCAACGACAATCCCACTATTATTCGACTTTTATAAAACTATCCACGACAATAAAAATCCTTTTAACAGAAAAAATCAATCCCCAAGAGTTAATAATGTCACTATATACCAGTTCCATGTGAACTATAACATTAGGTCATACATTTGAAAATATTATCATAATAATTCACTATCATAGGATTGAAAAATAAAATATATTACCATAGGTTATGTATTTATACATAAAATGTAACTGGTAGTAAACTATAAATCCTTGATGGTTTTATTCATCCCCCAAACTAGGTGTTTCACTCTCTAAAAAAATATGGAACTCAACTCACATACTCATTGACCTTGGACTTTGAATTTCAATTAAAAGTTAAAAATTATATAATAAGGATGATACAATAAGGTCTTATCCTCATTATGATGGAATCCAATAAAATATATCATCTTCCCTCAATGACGATATCACTTCAAACAAAGCTGTGACTCAAATATGGTATCCTCTTGTGGATATTATCTATTTGTTAAGGATATGTAAAAAATCTTCACCATAATCTATAACTCTTGATGAAAATAGTGAAATATGGAATTTATTGTGTGATATATTGTTGATGAGTATAATGACCTATTTAAAAGGGACTCAATTGAAATCTAAAACAACCCTATGTTTCAACAGACCTTATCCATACATTATTTGAATATATACAAATCCATGTCTATGTACTCCAAATCCTGTAAATAATTGATTGAATGTAATTGTGGTGGATATAGATATGAATTTACACTAGTTTTGGGAGGGTCAGCGAGCTTGATAATCATTTATATATCCCCCAAAATACTATATATTTCATTAAATTAATATATACAAGATATGTCATTTGATTTTGTTATCAAAACTATCATATTTAAATAATCTCAGGGGTAAGGGTGAAATCTAATGACCCCTTTCTCTTTTTCTCAATCTCATAGATCCCATAGTTATTTTGGATATACATAAAATAGATTAGGAGATAAAATACCTAGAAGTGGAAGAACATGCTTGGATGACACTATCATAGTGTGATATCATATGAAAATTTTGTGATGAAAAATAATAATAGTATGAAACATTAATAGGATTAAATGAAAAATAATTAAAATTTGTATCTAAAATAAATAAAATTATTAGAATGTAACTAAAGAATAAAACATGTCATTATAAGAATATGTCAAGGATCATCATCAATACCTCGTGAAATAATGTTCCAGGGCCAATACTCATAAATTATATGTAAAATCACTACAATGGATGGGGATATAGACAACATAAGAAAAGTCCTTTATCTTTGGTAAAATTGTTTTATAATCCTCATAACCGTTAAAAGGAGACACATTTATCAGTGATAGAAAAGTGAAGATAAAGGGAAACCTTTATCAAAATTATTCTAGTATATATAAAGGGTCATTTTATTATACCTAGTAATATAGCTAATACGTTTTATACTACTACATCATTTTCTTAAAATTATAGCACACTATAATAGAAAATACATGTATCTGGAAAAATTATAATTTAATTGAAATAAATTTACATAACAAATACAATAAAAACATGTCATTATAGAAATTTCAATACATTATTTTGTACAATTATATTAAAAATTACAATTTATGAGAAACATTTATAAACATCAATAGTTTCATTATCTTTGATAGCTAACCCCATCTCTAAAAATGAGGATCATGGTATCAATTATCGAATAAACAAGCCCAACTCGGGAAAAATAATCTACTTATATAAGAAAAACATTATATTGTTAGTAATACAATAAAGAATTAAATCTAACAAATATGTGAAATAATACATTTATATGATTTTATTTTTTATTAGAAACAACATAATTAGTGGAATTCCAGCCACACTGTGTATTAGATTGTGGTGTAGATAATTTCTACACATCAAAAATGACTTATGAATTGTTACCTAATGTCTATAAAAAATATGTATTTATTTTCTCATTTTTGTGTATATCAGATATGTTTTGAAATAAAATGTTATTTTTCAAGTCAAGACATGCAATTTGAGTCATACTAGGGACACCCTATATCAGATTGAGGTGTGGCTGATAAAAACATGTAAAAAATAAAATATAAATCATTGTTATAATCTATTAAAAAAATATGAATGAGTTTACTTGATTTTGAGTATGTGATATTTTTTGAAATAAAATTCCAATTTTAAATAAAAAAGAAACAAATGGACTCATACTAGTTTGGTGGTGCGTCAAATTTCAGTAGAGAATATTCATACAAGTCAAAAATGACTTATGGATTACTTTTTTAAAGTATAAAATAAAATATGAAGGATTTTTATTACTTCATAGAATGTTGCATGCATTTTTTAATAAAATTTAATATTAAATTGAAAACATGCACATTGAGTCATATAGGTTGAATTGTGTGTTGGTTTGACATGACATTGGTTTCCATACGTTAAAAATGAATTTTGAATCATTTTTTTAATGTATCAAGGGAATCCAAGTTTGTTCTCTCAATTTTTTTTATGGAAACTCATTTCTAATTAAATGAATAATTAGAAATGATAATGGACACTTTATGTAATAAATGGAAAAAAATTTATCTAATTGAGGTGAATCTAATTCCTACTTTTCAAAAATGAAATATGGATCGTTTTACTAAACTATCAAAACAATATGAATGAATTTTATTAGTTTTGAGTATGGGATGTGTATTTTGAAAAAACATATTAGTTTTAAAAAATGAAGACACATTTAGAATCATACTAGAACCACCATGAATCATATTGTCATTTTCCTGATTCTTACATGTAAATAATAACATAATAATCATTTATGAAATATTTTCAAAATAACCCTAAATTGTTTTCTTCGTATATTTTATACCACCTGCAATTTAAAAAAAAAAATTAATTTATTTTAATAACACACACTTTGAATCATACTGGTCATATAATGTGTCATTTTAATGTAATAATATTTCAAACACATCACAAGTGAATTATCAATAATTTTCCTAAAACATGCAGATAATATGATTATGTTTCATATGTTTTTTATCATTATTAAAAACTTTGAACTAAAATGTAAATTTTAAACGCATAACATAATCTTTTTCAATACTGGGCACACTGTGTATCAGATTAAGGTGTGGATGATTAATACACATAAAAAATTATATATGGATTGATTTACTAAATTATTAAAACAATCCGAATATTTTTATTATTATTTTTGAGTATGTGACACATGTTTTAAACTAAAATGTCAATTTTTAATAAAAATAATCATTAAATCATACTAATCACATCATATTTTGTATTAATTATTCATTGATTCATACACACCACAAATTTCTTATGGATCATTTTTATAAATTATCAAAACAAATTGAATTCTATTTCTCGATTTTGTGTATGTCATGTGCCTTTTTTTCCAAAATGTTAATTTTATTTGAAAAAATGGTCATTGATTCATACTATTCACATAAGTTGGTAATTTGACATGTAACTAATTATTGTATATTAAAATGTCCTATGAATCATTTTCCAAAACTATCAATACAATCAATTTATTTTTTATAGTTATTATGGAGTGAAACACTATGTATCAGATTGTGGTGCATGTAATGTGAAAATGCCACCCATTATTTATGGATTATATTCCTTATTTATTAGAATAATATGAATTTGTTGGATTAGTTTTGAGTATGTGACATATGTTTTGAACTAAAATATCAATTTTATACAAAAACAATTTTGCTAAAACTGAAAACGTTGTATTTTTTATCGACAAGCCGTTGATTCCTATATTTAAAAATTGACTTATAGACTGCTTTCATAAATTATTATATTGATATGAATTTATTTCTTGGTTATTAGTATGTGATTTTTTATATAAAAATGTTAATTTAAACTAAAAACACACTCTTTGAGTTGTACTAGTCACACCGTGTGTTGGCTTGACATGCGACTGAATCCTGCATATCACATAGGATTTATGAATATTTTTTATAAAGTATCAAGTAAATCTGAGTGAATTTTATTAGTTATCAATGATTCACACACGTTTTGAACAAAATGTAGATATTAAATTCATAAAATACACATGGATTCACATATGGTACATCATCATTGATTATAATTTCAGCTTATTACTACATTCCACAAATGATTTATGGATCACGTTTTAAAAGAATCTACATAATCAGAATGTGTTTGCATAGATTTAAGTATGTATTGGTATTTATGAAAAAAAATTCAATTTAAATTTGAAAAAAAATTCAGTAATATCTGACATACTGTTTATCAAATTGTGTTTTGGTTTAGTTTTATACATCTAAAAGAACATATGTATAATTTTCCTAAAGTATCAAAATTACATGAATGTATTTTATTGATTTTTAGTAGTAATCATTTTTAACTAAAACGTCACATTAAATTAAAAATATAAACATAAATTCATACTAGGAATATTGTTTATCGAATTGAGTTGTGGTTGATTATTACACATCATACCTTCACACTTTAATCTTCAATGTATTTAACATTAATAATTATTTAACAACCACTTTGTTTGGTAACCCGAGAGGATGAATTTGTTAAATAATAGAAATGATGTGTAAGTCATACATAGTGCATCACCCATGTTGAATTCAAAATTATATTACTTGTGTGCATCAAAACTGTATCAACGATATCCATTATCTCATTTAAAATTAAAAAAATATGTATCAGATAAAAATTATAAGAAAATTAACATTGAATTTTTAGATAAAATTATGAAAAAAATGACTACAAAAAATATTAGGAGTTCACCTCTTAATGATGTCTGTAAAATTTTTGAAAATATTTATTAATCCCATTCAATTATAAAAAATATATTCCTTATTTTGAATATGGGGATAGTCATCAGTCCCAAAAGTATTGATAAAATATTAATAAATAATGAATTATTATATATTTTAAATGAAATTCTAATTATCATCATAAATACAACATTTGGGATTCTAGTTTGTTAACAAAAATCATATCTTTCATAAATTTAAAAATACGGCAACCACAATTTGTTTTGAATATTTTGATAATGAAGAATGTGTTTTGAACAAAAATGTCAATTTTAAAATAAAAACAAAACCATAAATTTTTACTAAGCATAACATGTATCATAATGAGGTGTGGTTGATTCCAATAAATTAAAAATTGTTTTTTATTCCATATTACAATTAGAGTTCATGTTTATTTGACTATAGTCTTCTTTGATTGCCTAGAATGTTGAATTCATAGTAGAATAAAAACAAAACGTGCATCATCTTGACTGTATCATCCTTGTATAATAATTAAAATCATCATGATCTCTGTAAAAGAATACAAGATAATAAGGAAATAAAAATGATAATGAAATTAACTCAAAATAGATAAAATGATGAGATAATTAACTATAATACAATCATATGTAACCTCCACATAATGTTTGTATACAATTTGACACCATTTATTCTTCCAAATCATTTCTAAACATATATATTTCCTCTTATCAATATGTGGACTATTTACTATCTTGGTTGTACTATAAAAATATAAATAAATAGGGGGGGTAACAAATATGTTAAATTATTTCATAATTATTATTGGAAATACCTCTTCTAGGATTCTTGTTTTGTTTATTGAAAACAATATCATTCATAAAATTGAAAGCATAAAAACCATTATTTTTTCCATTATTTTGATTCAGGAATTGTACAATCATGGAAAAAATAAGTAATTTTTTGTATGTTTTGATGCTATAATTTTATTAAACATACCCGAACGTGTATCCATTTTTAAAAGAAAATACTCTTTTGTGATCATACACTATCCTCATTCCATTATTTTATAGATATTTAAAACATCTCCTAATCATAATAATATTTTAATTAAAAAATAATATAAAATGTATAACTTGATGTTTCTTTGTAAATATTTTTTTTAAAATTTATAAATATCATCTTATATGGTTAATTTTCTGTGAATCCATGAATTTAATTTGGAAAATAAATCTTTGGATTGTCATGATTTATTATAATGACTAACCAATACTACCTAGAAACCAAAAGGGAAATCTAATGAAAGGAAAGAAAATATAATTTATATGATTAAATTTTAAATCCTTTCCCCTGAATCATGGGTATTAAAAAGATTTTATCATCTATAAGTATTTTTTCAAAAAATTTGGAAAGCTTTTCTATCATTTCTTCAAAAAAAATTCGTCCAATGGAAATATTTCTGTATAAATGAAGTTAGGAATAATGAGTCAAAATTTCAATACATAGGGTTTTCGATTGAAATTTTATCTATATATACACCTGTAAAAATTATAAATTGTATGTAGTCATAGTTAACAATGTAAATTAATTATTAGAAAAATCAATCACTAAAGCACACCTTATGTATACATTTACAACTAAGACTCCAAGCCATTCAAACTTTAGAATTTCATTTACATTCTCGGGGCCATCATAGTATGTATTGGACTCACCAAACGTCTATTAGTAAAACTAAATTATGGAATTATTACTCATTTTAAATGATATAACCACGTGAACCCATAATTTCAGTAAATGGGGAAGGTTAATTGGTGGGATAATTGTACTTTTTAATGATATTTTTTATTTTTCAGTTGATTGTTTAATTCTTTTTTATCAGACAATCCATTTTACACCCTTCCCTTGGTCCTTTTATAATAAAAATCATATTTTTATCCATTTTATCATTATTTGATAATGGTTTTAAATATAAAATGGGAATGAAATACATCCTTATAAACATATATTGTTATAGGATAAAATGGTCATGTTGTGGAATTTCCAATAACAGGATATAATGAATGAATATTTGCATCATAAATTAGAATAGGTAGATCAACAATAGGCTTGTGAGCTACGTGAATCTAGACATTTACATGACCTATATGAATTGGGATATAGTGTTGAATGTCTCCTTGGTTATATTATAGGGTACCCCTTAAAACAAGGTTATGGTTGGGTGTTGATAGTTTTAAATCACAGTCATTTTCATGTTATATAATACATGTACGGGAAATGTTTCATTATTTACCTAAATGAAATTTCATAGAAACCAATGAAAGTGATAGTAGATATATCTTCATGTAATGTTTTTTATTGTGTTTTTATTTCACCTTGAATCCTTAATATAACCTTTTGGAAAAAATAATACTACCAATTATGTTTTTCCACAATAGAAACTATTCAGTAACGATTTTATTCCATTTTCATATGTTTACCAAAGTGTTTACTTCTTTTATAAATATAAATTTGGGGTGACAACCCAAAACCCAAACCTTTGATGTAACCGAACTATTATATACAATTTATGGATAGTGATAGTAATTTTTCATCAGTTACTACTATTATTGACTCTTGTGTCTATGTTGAAATAAATAAATAAAAATTCAATTTTTTTTAATACAAATTTAAATTTATTAATTTTTATTATGTAATAAGTACACATGATTCCCATAGTTTTATTTTATAATCATATATTATTATTCAAATTGACATACACATTTCTCCATCAATATCATATGATGTGGGATAGAAGTGGATATGGATTTATATTCCCCAATTAGAAAAAAAAGGAACATAATTATGTCTTAATTTCATGTAACATTAAATATTTTATATTACATTAAAATAATAACCATCATTATCAATTGATATATACCACCATCATTAATTTACAGTTAGGATATGTTGTTTTTGTGGGATATGGCTTATTTTCATCACTCAGTTACTGTTTCAAAAATAAAAAATTATTAATCAATGTGATTAAAACATTTCTATCAATAAATTTATTACTAATCAAAATGGACCTAAATTCTTATGTTGGAAACCTCAAAATAACTGAAAACACAATGAACAATCTAATTGGGGTTCCTTTAATGCTTTAAATAAGAAAAATTTACATGGATGGGTTGAAGCCTCAAATAATGGTATAAAAAATTCATACTGGGATCTGTTGGAACAATCAAATACAACACAAGAAAAAGAAATTTCTTGGTGGGATCAACATAAATCATAATCTCACACTACTGATTAGTGTATAATCCCAACAACATGGGATGACTAGAAAACAATTCTTAGTCTCAGTGGAAACAATGATGATAATAAACTCGAGAAATCATTTAGAGCGAAAATTGGGAAAATTTGAAATAACGCACAGAAAATAATGACCAACCAACTAATTCAAACCGAGGTAGAAATGAAATAAGAAGTAATTTTAAATAGATTAATAAGGTATAAGATACATTTATAAGAAAATATATATAAAATATTGGACAAAAAATGAAAAACTTATAAAATTAAACAGCACAATACCGATCTAAAATATCATATTTTGTATTCTCACTTTTTGTTTGAATCTTACATGAAGCAATTTTATGAAAACTATTGGTTAGCTTTTTTTGTTGAAAAATTCATCTCATAGATGTTCATGTAAATTAAAATATAAAAATTAATTATGTTATTATATTTGGTAACGGAATATAATGGGAATAATTGTTTGATTTCAATTCATCTGAGAATGAAGGATACATAAAACTATGAGGGGGAATACAATCAATGCTCTAGTAAAACCCTTCCTGCTTATTATTTTAAATAAAAACATTACATGATAAGTGGTATGAGTTTTTTTTCAATTCACATGTTTCCTTTCATCTACATCCTCATTATTTTGGGATCTTTATGAAATAAAAGTGATAAATAATAAACTGAATTTTTTCATTCAATTAATTAAATGATATCTCATTGGATTAATTATAAAGACACGATTTCAAAATGGAAAAATGATAGTAATCAACAATAGTGAGGTTTTGATGTTTATTAATTTCATGACTAGATTAATGGTGTTCCAGGACTAGTTTCAATGATATAATTCTTAATATCCAATGATTATTTTTTCAAAGGATTAAAACATTGATATGGATAATTAATTGGTCATAAGATCCAAAAATTATAATAAACTCTACAATTTTAATCGAATAAACTAAAAGTATCAAGTATGGATTCATGGTTCTATTCACATTTAAAAAAAGTTCCCATTTTATCAAAGGGGTGTTTCAAGAACCCAAAACAAGAATTCTTATTCATTAAAAACAACATGAAAATTTAAAATATTTCATTTATTAAATCAGAGTAAAATATTTAAAATATACCAAGTGGCACAAAAACCCATCCATATCCTCAGAACACATATTTTTTTAAAAAAAAATTATATAGTACACATGGAATGAATGTAAAATAATAATATAATGATATTTTCATTTGAATGGACTCTGAATTTTTAAAATACCATTAGAAGAATATAATTTTTAAGAACAACATTTAAAATCAATGTTAAATATACATAATTTGATCGAAAAAACATCCTTTTTTCTATTAAACATGTATGAATTTATAAATATATATGTCACTCATCCAATTGCGTGTATTCAAATATCATTTTTTGAAGATAAACAATAATTAACATATATTTATATATATGTATACGTTTATTAGATTAAAAGGTATATTGAAATAATTTTTAATTAAACTCTATAAATATAAATAATTATAAAAAATCAAAAAAAATAAATTAAACCCATCTCATAATTCATTAAAAATTTATAAAACAATATGGATATATTGAATTTATTAGTGTTCTTCATCCTACTAATAAAAAAATTGGAAGAATTGTTTATTTAAATCCATGTATTTAGGAATGATTCTTAGAACATAGAGTGTATTACCGTCTGTACACTCTTGAACTCTACCTAATTATCATTTCTAGTCACCACCATAAATGGTAAGTGGGTAGATTTTTTTCAGTGCATGTCTAGGAGTTCGAGAAAATTGGCATGTGAAATGATGATTAACGAGTGAAATGATTATGAGGCCAAGCATTATAGAGAAAACACAATGGCTCGAGATGAGGGAGATTAGGTGGAGAATCAACGAGTTAGATTAATGAAAAATAAGATCTCCCATGTGCTCTATTCTATCCATTTCAAAATATTTAAAACTAAAAAATATGATTTAGTGGGAGTTGGGGATTACAAGTCACATACCTTGAGTTTCAAAAATGGTAGATTCATCTAAGATGTTAAAGGGTGGGAAATGGAAAAGATTCAATTCTTTGACATATTGAATGAAATTATGATCAAGAACTCTGTTAGGTTTATATTTAAAATATTTTGATGTTTATATTGATACTTTTAAAAAAATACTTATAATGTGTGGTTTTATCAGCGCTTTAATAATAAGAACACATAAAACATATCATTTTTAGTGCTATAATTTTAGTAATGAAGAAGATATGTTTAATGAGCGCTTTATATTTAGTGTTGATAAAGATATTTGTATATATGTGCTATAAAATGTATAGATGAAGACATATATAATTAATTTTAATAATATATGCAATGTAATTAAAATCTATAAATGTATAAAATTATAAATAAATATAACTGTATAGAAGTATAAATAATGATGTATTTAATAACAAATATATATAAAGAACTATAAATTTGTATTTACAAATATAATTATATATAAATATATGAAAATAAATATATATAATTAAATATATAGTAAAATAATTATAAATATTTATAGATAAATATAATTAATGATATATATTTATAATTTTAGTAATAAATAAACAGATTTATAAATATGTGTATATAATTATGAATATATTTATTTAATAATATAAAAAATTATATATATTAATATATATATTGATATTTATAAATAGAAATATAATAAATATAATTATTTTTTAAATATATTTATTGAAATTTCATAAATATATAAATATACATTCTTTTATTTATTATTATATAACTATTTTTAATAATATATTATATATTTTTGATTACTAATATATTTATATAATTATTTACATGTATATAACATCATATAATTTTATTAATATATAACTATATATAATGTTATTAATATAATAAACATACTAACTATTTAATCAAATTTATTATAATTTTAAAATTATTTAAATATCTAATTATTTTTTAATAATTATATAAATATTTTTTAAAAATAATATATATATATATATTTGAATATACTTATAAATATATATATTTAAAAATAGTGAATATATATTTAAAAATATTTTAATATATAAATATACATATATTTATTTGAAAATATTTATTTCAATATTTTGATTTACAAATATATTTTTAACAATATTATTGTATATATAATTAAATTTAAGAATTTTAAAAATGTAATAAATAAAAAATTATACATGTTCTATGAAAATATATGTACATCAAACATACATTAAACATTTAAGTACACATATATACATCTGTAAAATTTCAAAATCTATATTTACACATAAACAAACACACACACACACAATATAATTCATAAAAATATAAGTATATACACATTGAAATAATTATTTAATTAAAATATACCAAATTAATAATAAATTAATTATAAGAATATAATTTTTTAAATTGTTAAAAAATGGATATTAATGTATCGCATTTGTATTAATTATATACTTGCATATTGAAATTAATTTATGAAAATAATCTGTAATTTTTTTAATATAAGTATGAAAATTTTGTATATATTAGTTATATTATATTCTTAAAAAACGTAATTACTGTTAATAATGGTGCGTATAAACATTCACCTTTAAGACTACTAAAAATGGTTCACAAAAAGGTTGCGATTTTCTCAGTATTTTTTTACACTCAAAATATTAGACATTATCATCCATTTTTTCTAGCACTGATAAAAGTTACCCTTTTCTCAGCACTTTATGTTTTATGCTGATAAATTTCATCATTAGATGAATATTGATACATTTTATTATGTTTCATCATTTGAAATAATTTACACAACAATTGGGGGGATTTATATTTATGTTTCCACTCGTAATATCATAATATTTTATTCTTTTTTGTATTATACAAAACCATAAATCAAATTTTAAGCATAAACTTGAAACCCCATGAAATGAAAATATGATAAATTATAATTCCATAAAATTATGTTGATAAATAATCTATTAGATACCAAAAAATGAAAAATCATATTTTTTTAAAATATTAGGATAATTGAAGAATAAAATTGAAATTCCATGAAAAGAGGAGTATAGGTTAAGGAAACAACTTAATAATAAATGAGAAGTACATCATTAAATAATGTGTCTTCAAAGATCATAATAAATAGACTATGCTTTATATAAAGGAAATAATTAATATTAATCGACCTGAAATAGACTACAACCAATATTTAAAATCATTATATATGGTTGTATATTAAAAATAAAATAAATAAGTATGGAAATAATTATTACATGAAATAAATAGACATGTTAATGTTTTCATTCAGTATTTCAAATTTATTGCTAAAAATATTATTCATATGGTACAATAAATAAATTAATATACATAGATAATGAATTTCAAATACTATATACTTCATCAAGAGTGTTTGTATATATAATAAAAATGATTATATGAGAGAGAGATATTGAATTAGCTAAAATGAAAGAAAAAGAGATTGTATGTCTCCCAGGATTTATTCTTGAAATTCTATATACGGTCATATAAAATAATGACCTGCTTGATTAAATAAATTTATTAAATATTAAAAACACTAGTATTCATTAGTTAATTAATAGTATTTCACTTATGAATAAATTTATTTACTTTAACTAAGATCATGTTGATCCCTCAAAAATGTTGGTTCCAAAATTATCATGTTGAATCGATTTAAAATAATTATCATGGTTTCTTTTCTAATAGATACAGAACCATTAAAAGTATAAGGGTGTCGCAATAATTCCATTCCAATACTTTAAAAGTTCAAAAGTATCAGATATACTTTAAATTAGGTACAGACTATAAAATATCTCTTAGTATTATTGTTTTTGGTTTTTTAACACCACATGGTGTCTTATATAACATAGTAGTAAAATAATAATTTAAAATAAAAAAACAATTAATTGACTATTAATATTATATTTATACGTAAAAAACATTTTTATTACTATTCATGATCGAATGATATGAATTTAAAAAACAATTATCTATATTTGTGGTACAAACCTATAATTACATGAATGAAAGTTTTAAAAAATATTAATAAAAAAAAAATAATGACTATATTATTTATATAATTATATGAGGATATACAGAAACTAACATTCCATTATTACAAAAATTATTAAATATGTTTTAGAATGGTTAAGAAAAAATATAAACTAAGGGTGTTTGCAAGAAAATTTTTCCATTTCATTCCGGCTCCACCTATTGAATATTACTTAAACCATCAAGGAATACTAATTAGGATAAACCAAGGACCCCTTCATATAGATCAAAACATTTATTAATAGAATTGGATATATATTATGAATAGGTTGAAATTTTAAAAGTGACAAAAATCTTGAAATGAGGGTTTCATATGTATATAACAGAATGAGACTAGTTTTTTGAATACCATATTGAATTTTTTTTAATAAATACATTAAACAATATTAATTTTTTTTAATTTTTATTATATAGTATCTATATGATGTAAACCACAAAATTTCATTCACTATTCATTTTGTAATTTATTTTTTATTAACCTTATAATACACAATATCATATTTAACCATATATGACTATTCAATACTATATAAAAATAGACTATAAAACTACCAAAACATCCCACATTAGAATTTTTTATATTTTTAGTCAAAACAATTCTTCCATTAAATAATATAAATTCATCTATTATGTAATTCCCAAATATATTTTTCAGATTACTTTTTTCATTCATTATAGAATGTAAAAACTTTACTAAAATAAAAACTTATAGATACACTATGTTACATTGTTTGAGTAACTATTTATGATATAATTAAACTAATATTTTATTATTTTATAAATGGTAAGTGTATAAATAATAATGTTTTATCATTTACCTTGATATCTAATTTACTATTTCAATGGTGGACATGAACCATCCCATCAATCACATGAAAGAGTTGGAAGTAAGTTGATTGTGACACTCCAATACTACCTTTAGTTGATTAGAGTTTGTTGAATAGAGCTAAGAATATATATCACACATGTGGGAGGCCTTAGACATGTTATTCTACCCAAAACCAATTATCTCCATAAAATATCATAAAAATAAAGAGTTATAAATACTAATTAACATTAACATATGATTCACAAAACACACACTAAATATCAATAATATAATACTAATTAATTACTATAATTCAAGGGAAAATAAAAGGTCATGATATATCATTGTAAAATTATAATTTAAAAAAAGGAGATATTCATGTCACTAAAAATCTGAAAAAGAACACTAATATGAAACATCACAATTTTATACCATGACATTATTTCTTAATCATCACCGCATCGATATAATTCAACTCCAAACTGTGCATCATCTATAGATATTGAACATATAAGGGTATAAAACCATACTAGGGTGATTATAAAAATATCCACTAGGACACCACCAAAATAAATTGTATCTAAGAAAAAATAGGTGAGGTTAAAAATTGTATCCCATATATGCTTCAAAGAATAAGTGAACTGAGATTGGAGGTGAATCTCAGTATTCATAGCTCAAATCTATAAGGAACTGTGCACTAAATAAAACATTAAAATTATAGAATTTATCAAAAATAGATTCACTTAAAAAATAACATTATCTAAAAACAATAAATTCCACATTTCATCTATGGAATCAAAGTAGGGGATCATCACCCTGTTAATAAGTTTAGGTTATTAGAGTGGGTACCAACCACTATGAAGGGATTTCACCTTTTCATGTGGATTTTTAATTCACTAAGGGGCATAAGAATAATATATATTCACCACCATTACCCAATAAAATGATGGGGTACACAATAAAATATTATATAATAACCATTATATAGCATCGATGTTTTAATAGGCTAGTTACCTACTCTATATTCACTATACAAATCTCTCCAACACGTCATCATTAGCTGTAAAAATATAAAGAGTGCCTACATCTCGGAAAACATTAGAAAAAACACCTGATAATGAGGTGAAATTTTATATTTCATTTTTTATTAGAAAAAACATTGTAATTTACTTATCACATTTACAATTCTAACCCGAGATAAGAAGTTACAATAAACAATAAGGAACCTAGTATATACCATCTATTATTCTATACATTTTACGTGTGTCTTGGGAAGAATGTAGGAATATACTCCCACTATCCTATAATCTGGGGCGAACAAAATTATATTCCAAATGGGTAACACAACATGTGACATTTTCTAGATAATTGGTAATTTAGTTCCCCAAGATCCCATATTTTGTTTTCAAAAGAAAAGGTGTGTTAATTATCCCATACAAAAAGTGATACAATGAGTATATCCATTCATGTTCTCTATTAAACCTTCAGTTATTATGTGTTAGATACCATAGATAATGAATAATTATTCCAAACTATGCGATACTTATTCCTATGAAAAAATCATAGTTTCATTCCATAATGGAGTTGAAAATGTCTTAAGCATTTATATTCTATGTAGTATATAACATTATATAGGAAACCTTGCACTATAGAAATAATTTTCCATGGTATGTGGTGTCTATAATGCTTGTTTTGTTGTTGATTTTTATTCGAAATCACAATTTCTCTTTAATTTATGAACAAATACATTTTTTTATCTATGATCATTCCAAATTCATCTTCTACCACATTGTATATGATTACCATCAACCCCTGTCACCAGAGGCACCCCACCAGTGGAGGTATCTGATTATTAATGAAAACTAGGTTTTGATATCATTCTTGAGACATCATCAAAAGACAAACTAATACTTGATCAAGTTTTTGGATTCCTTGTTACAGTGCCAAGAACCATACAATACTAAATAAAATCACATCGCTTCTATCTCATGTTTTTACATCATCCTCCCCTTTTTATTAATTTCATAATCCATGCCTATAAATATCAAAATAAAGGCAATTACTAGTACCAATGGTGAAGGAATTTCGTGAGAAAGTATAAATATGTGAATTAATATGAATAATTATGTGGCTTAATGATCATCTATTCTTCATAATTTTCACACATATAACGTGGTTTCATGATATAATAATAAATCTAATAATATTATTATTATTAGAACCCTATAATATGGATAACCAATAGAGAGAATAATAATAATGGAATAAGAAAGACCATATAAATCATTTGAGGGAAATTATATTTCAATGATGTTGGAATACAAATACGTTACTAAAGATGGATGGTAATTAATAATAAATCCATGAGTATTATTATGGAAAATATTCTTGGATATTACTTTATTCCTATATTGTTGTAAAATAATCCAAATATAAATATTCTCTACAATTCTCTCCTATGATAGGGTTTAAAAAGAATGGATTATTCCTAAAATTATAAGATTTTACAAAATATTATAATGTGATAAGAAAGACAAATGGTTGTTTAAATATAAACTCACTTATTGATGGATTTATTCTTAAAGCCTAAAAACAATACTTACACCTCAATAAAACAAAATCCAGTTTCTTGTACATAGTTATATAGTAAAATTTTCACAATGAGTTTTTGAATTATTAATATTAAATTTTCACCTGAAATGGTGTAAATAATTATTTTAAAAAATATTTTATATTTTTATTTACTTGAAAATTTTATTAAAACTGAGGAACTACATGACCATATTAATAAATATTTTTTATAATACATAAATTTATTACATAAAAAATTCATTTCACTACACCCCCCTCAGATATATAATTTCATTCCCAAATTACAGACTCACCCAAATATGCAAGGGTACCAAAGTCACATTTGATTATCACTCAACCATACTCTTTCTAAAATAATATTATACTACTATAAAAACATAGAGACAATATTACATTATAATGAATAATGTTCTCTTGTTAATAATCAATATTCACTTGGTACTGGGAAAAGGATTCATCATACTCTATATAGAGATCACTATAATTGATAATATGTATTTTATAACATGTTTGAGGCCTCAAATACATCTCCAATAAGTTAGTGTGTTCTCCTTCTATATATAGCTTCATTTCTATTTTGTATATTACATTACCTATACTATAGAGAATTTGGAACAACCAAATGAATCTTGAGTACTATTTTCCTACCCAACTAGATATCCTCAATACCATCTATAGAATTAGCTTTAAAAATACATGGACACCATCCTAAATTATAAATTTACCCATTTTTTATAAATTTATTACTTCTGATAAGTTTTAGAAATTCTAAAACCCTCATGGTCAATTTCACATTCAATACCATTAACCCCACCAAATTGGGACCCATAATAATTAACTCAACTACATCTATCCAATATTAAGAATTCTTTATGGAATCCCATATAGGCCCTTAGGAGGTGAGATACTAATAGTGATGTGATAACATTTTTTATATAAAAATACCAGAAATGGGTTTCTATTGTCCCAAACCCATCCAAAATTATTCACTAAACCCAAAAAATATCATCAAGTAAAAGAATTTTCCTCTCAACATAACCATATATATAAGGGTGTAACTTCATACTCAGTCCTACTTAGGTGTTGAAAATAACCTACAAGTACCACCATAACTCAGATGGGAATATAATATAATTTTTAGACACTATCATTGAGGTAATTTTATGAATAAATTCTCATCATCATACAAGAATATGAAGATAACTATAGAAATTTGATCTCAAGTTGTGTGAATGAATTATAGTTTAGTTAATTGGTTAAATATCACCAAGATAGAATCATGAACCTTCAATAATATTGATAGCTCAATTATGAAATTCTTTAATATACTATAACACTTCCATTATAGGACCACTAGCATTTGGATGAGTCTGTAGGGTACATAATAACCATTCTTCAACCAATGAGATGTGATGAATGGAGATATGAACGTAAAAACACTAAAATACTGTCCTATCAAATTGAATCTGAACTAGAGATATCAATTAATAGTTTTAATTTTATGATGTACCTCCAAATGGGGAGATGTGCAACTCCCTCAATAACTTCTCATGAAACATCATTGGACCCACAATCCTTTCTATGAAGAGTATGACATACTCACCACCATTAAATAACCAGTTTTCGGTATCTATTGAGAAAATAATGCCACAAAAAAATATCATGGTTTTAGTCCTCTAGTTTATCATATATCACTTGTAATGAGTTTTGAAGGCCACAACAACTGTTTATTAAATGAATCTTCTTCTTCTTCTACCATAAATAATCAAATTTATGATAGCTACTTAGATGCCCCTCCCACCCACTGATTGTGACATTCCCAACTATATAAATCATGCATAATGATTACCTTTCCAATAATATAGATTATTTTTAATTTATATCCTGAATGTAACTATATCTACCATATATCTTTGTAGTAGAGATCTCTCCAAGAGAATATATACAAGATAATTTTAGAATCCATGATCACCATAAATGACTCATTGAAAATATAGTGTCTCAATATCTAAAGGGAAAATAACACCTTCCATATATCTATTGCATTTGTCATTATATTATTCACATAATACCAAAGAATTTAAGACATATATTTAATGAGTTCCCATAACAGTGTTAGAACATATCCCATACTGGAAATGGAGCATCATAGAACTCCTCATACTCAATATTTCCCTTGGATAGTATCCAAACTATGGAACTAATAAACCAAACATTTAACTTCTAAGAATTGTTTATGAAATTTTTTCATCATAAAAGAGGCTTCCATTTCTATATAAGGTAATACATAGGGTACTCATTCTAGGAAAAGTACTTGAATAACCATGGGTTATTTCCTACTAGTCTAAGGAATCTATATGTCTCAAATATATTATTATAAGACTACCTATCTATAATAGCTTCAACATTTTAAGGATTTAATGCAAAAACAAATCCAATTATTATATTCCCCTTGAAATGGACCTAAAAATATATATAATTCTAACTGATATAGTATTATATATAGTTATTAATCATGATTTATCTCTGTAAGAATCCTAAAATGGTTGTCATTATCATCCTCCATTTGAGAATTAAAGGAGACTTTTTCAATGAATACTAAAATAAACCTATCTAAGAACAGTTAAGAGATACATTTCATGACACCTTAAAATATAGAAAGGATTTTGGTCATGTTTAACAACATAAATATGAAATCATAATAGAAATTGTGACACCTAAACCGAATATCTAGGATAACATCCTCAAAAACTAAAAGTGTGATATCCATATACGAGATATATCTTTACGAACCACATTGTATCGTTCATATTTTTGGAGAGATCATCAATAAAAGAAATAATATAATTATTCTAGAAAATAAATTAACTTATATCGATATATTTAATACAATACCTCATTCATTCATCTATAATCATAGAAAAAAAGTTTCTACCTTGGTGGATGCACTATTTCTAATTAAACATATTTATAAAAGGTACTATAACATTAATATAACCATTATATGATATATTAGGATATTAGATAGGATAAATAATAAATCTATACAGTCTCATAGTGATAATTAATTCAGTGATAAACATCATGATGATGTGGGTATCATAGAAAATCTTATAGAAAAATATATATGTACTCATTGATGACTGTAAGTGACCACCACTCAATAGAATCAATATCACCCAAGGCTAGACACACCATCGATGCATAATCAATTTCAATGTTTTGTATTATGTAATTTACCGTCCTTACTAATTGGATCACTCCCTATTAATGTTGAATCACAACAAATATGTTCAATGCAATAACATCCTATAATGATAGAAATCTATCCATGCCAATTCTTAGGAAATCCTGTCCATATGAATGATAAAATCAAAGGATCCCATCCATACCATGATGAGATCCCCTGAAGACCACTAATTTTTATATTAATTTTAAATCTAATAGAAGACATGGTTGACATAGTAATCATAACACATTTGATTCTCTATCTAAAGAGTTAGAAATATGGAATTTAATAGAATATATAGCTCAGATAATTAACATGTTTCACAAAAATGTTGGACATCACTAATATTAATGTGCTTGAATTCTAATTTATAGGATGAATAGATTGATCATCAAATCATTTTGGGAATTATCTGATTGGAACCTGCAGTAACATGAATTTAACCTAGGTTATACCATGTAGTATTCTATGAATAGTGTAGGAATCCAAGGAGTAGTGAAAGTTGAAGTGGATAAACGCATCATCTACCCCCAGATGCTTCTACACCAATATCTATTTTTCTTTATATTTTTCTTATAGGACAACCATATTCACCTTAAAGAGGTTATTGATGAATATTTTGTCACTATTATAGAGATAAATCCATATTTCAACCCAATATACCATTAAATACATGCCTAGTGGGGAAGCAAAATTCCATGTCACTTCTAACAAAGAAGGCATAGAATTTTATTTCACCCAGACGGTAAAACCCTTTATGGGGGACCACTACCACTACCTAGATAAATAATTTTATCTCCATCTACGTATATACCTCTCCTTCTAATATTGACTAGAATTTTTTGATGGCACTGCCATGGGAAAAACTAATCCTTCTTTACTACCAATGTATAACTCTTCTAGAAAAAACATAATCAATGAATCAACCTCTAGTTATACTAAAATGTATGGAATGCACTTGGGTATGGTCAAATCAAGACCTTAACTTAGAAGGACTCACTAAAAATCAATGATTAAATAAATCCATTATTAATCACATCCAAAAATATATTGAGAGGAATATATATGATAATTTATACTAATAAGTTGTCATACTTCCTGTTAGGATGGTATGACTCTGAGTATGATATACTATGTGATAACAAACATTGGATCAAAATAAGAATGAGATTCTCAGATACTATAGGGGGGTGAATTGTACCTTTTAAAAATTTCTTTTGGAACTTTTAAAGAATGGTTATGTTTAACAAGGTTAGAAAAGATAATTTACATGAACTCTATGAGTACTAAAGACTTGATAGATTTCAGAATAGTGATTCCAAAAATGGAACTTAACAAAAGTTACAAAGATTAAGATTCTACCTTAAAGCATATAGAATCTAACTATATCAGAGTAAGGTAAGGAAGTATAAGAAAGATATACATTCATTAACAATACAAAATACAGTGAAAAAACATGTAGTAAAACTACAAGTTAAAACCAAGAACTCTTTTAACCCAATGATAAGGGTATCCAACAACCTTGGATAAAAGTACCCTGATTTATACTTTCAAGCAAGTTTTTATTAACCAAACTAGGTTAAGCCCTCGATATGAATATCAGAGTCTGTCTTGCTATCCCTGCAAGCCCTCAACTATTAGGCAGTCGGCACCTCTATCTTCCTAGCAAAGAAGCCCTCAACTTCAAGGTGTTGGAACCTCTGTCTCTCTATCCCCATAAGCCCTTGATTATAATTAGAAACAATCAGAGTCACACGAAGCAAGTCTGCACAAGCCAAAGCTTGAAGAAGACGTTCAAACTTTCTGCATGAAGCTTTGAGAGTTGATAAGAGCCTCTATCTCTAGAAATCACTTCAACAGCATGTAAGCACATGATGTGTCAAAGTTATGTTGTCGACTTTCATATGATATCCCTTTTATAGGAGAAGCTCCAATAGTCATCTCCCTCCTCCAATGGTCATATTTCTCCTTGAATTTCGGAGGGACATGTACACGTGTCACTCAACCGATGGTTAGTCAATAATTGAATGCATGAAATCATTTTGTAATGAATCAAGTGTAAGTATAACTCAATCTGATGTTCAAAATGTAAGAAAAAAAATGTTTGGAGTCTATCCAAAAACGAATTAGGAATCTATAATAAAGGGATATTATGATTCTGTTTCATAGGAATTCAGAACCTCAATTTAGTAGAAATCCAAAGTCTGAAATTTTAACGGAATTTGCAGTCTAGTTTCACTAGAATTCAGAATATGAAATTAGAGAGTTCGGAGTCAAACTCATAGAAGTTTGGAGTCAAACTAGTAGAAGTTCGGAGTCTATCTAGTAGAAGTTCGGAGTCGAAATAATAGAAGTTCGGAGTCAAAGTAGTAGAAGTTCAGAGTCTAACTAGTAGAAGTTCCGAGTCAAACTAGTATAAGTTCGAAGTCGAACTAGTAAAAGTTCGGAGTCGAACTAGTAGAAGTTCGGAGTTGAACTACTAGAATTTCGGAGTTGAACTAGTAGAAGTTCGGAGTCGAACTCATAGAAGTTTGTATCCATAATTTAGAGTTGAACATTGAGAGAGTTCGTATTCCAGAATATGGAGTTGAACTTTGTGAGAGTTCATATCCAGAATTCAGAGTGGAACTTTATTAGAGTTCCTATCCAGAATTCGGAGTGGAACTTCATTAGTGTTCGTATCCATAATTTGGATCCTAAAACAGAATGATTCATATATTAGTATTAAATGATTCTGAGGTTTTAGGAATGAATCTGATTTTTATACATAAGAAAAATATTGATATGAGTAATGAAAATATGGTAGGGGTAAATTCCTTTGGGAAGGAAATTTCATTATAGAAGTAAAATATCGGTTTGCTTCAGTATAAGGTGTTTGATATTTTCAAAACAAGAAGGAATGGAAAATCCATAAGGAAAACCTTATTGACTCAACAATCTCCCCACTTTTCTAATGCACAAACAACCTTTTGACAAAGAATATAAGGTATTAGAAAAAATTTCTTTATAATTTGAAATTAAAACAAATCTCCTTTTGTTCATATATAATGATGAATACAACTAACTCCCCCTTAGGCTTAGGAACTCTAAGGATTGTATTCTGAATTTCCGGAATATAGTTTTCATTATCATGGGAATGAAAATCTTCATAATTGGGAAGTACCCCTTACTAAAGGATAGTTCTTGACTTAGAAATTTTTCCTTCTCTCTCTTTTAAGTAGTTATTATTCCTCCTCCCCATTGGTGATTTTCAAAAAGAATTTAATATAATAGAAAAAAACTATAAAGTAACTGAAACATTAGTAAAGACAACAAACAACACAACCAACAAAAGATTTCAATAGAGTTGAATGAATTTTTACATAAAAAATCATTACAACAAAAAATCAGATTTGTCTATTTGTCCTCCTATTCCTTGGGGATTAACTTCTTCAAAAAGGTTTTCAGCTTTTTCAAGTCTTTCTGGTCCTCCACATCTTGCTTCTCCAAATCATTTATCATTTCATTTTTTGCTTTCATGACCTCTGCCTGAGCCTTAATGGCCTCTTCTTGTATCATTAATAGCTCATCTTTCTTTTCCAGCTTCTCTTAAAACTCAATCTAGATATCTCTTTCCCCATTCTAGTTTTGATCAACTGAGTTAAGTGTTCCATTCAAATCCCTCACCTGTTGATTTCGATAATTTTCCTCAAGGGTCAGCTTTTCCTGAAGATTCATAATCTTGGAATCCTCAATATCAAAAGCATCATTTACATCATTCGGAAAACGAACAATCTTAGCCAAGTCATCATCAACATTCTTTGATAATAGATTGATTTATCTACAAGATATTATGTGAACATCATAATTGATAAGGATGTTTCTATGATCAGCCTCAATATTCACACACTTGTCCATCACCATGGATAAGGATTCTGATTTATGATTTAGGCTATGTTGAAGCATCTGGAATTTGGATTCTATGGTGGGAAATATCATAATTGTGTCTGCCTACTTCTTCAAAGACTCAACAACAAAATCACGACCCAATGATAATGATTCTGAATCAGACACCTTCCATGGGGATTGTTCTTCTTCAATCTCCACCAGATTTGATCTATAATAACCACCAACTTCTCTCTTCCTAATGATATCCTTTTTTTGGTTTCCCACAAGCACCGGATTCCCCTACCAACTTTCATAACTTCCACATTAGGAGATTCTTCCTCGCTTTCAGATACTTGAACAATCTTATCTTCATATGGTTTCCCCTTCTCTGCTCCTTCTTCAAGATAATGCTTCTTATAGCTTACTTACTCATATTATTCACTCTCTTTTTCTTCTTCCTTGTCTTCATTTTCCTTACCTTCTTCCTCAACTCCCTTTCCCAGAGTGACTAGCTTTGAGGACTCCACCTTAGAAGTTCGGAGTGGTAGTTTTTCTAATGGGTTTTCCTTGTCTTGATATTATTCCACTTCTTTAATCAAGTCATCTAGATCACCACTTCCGTCTTCTACTTCTACCTATTCTTCTTCTACTTCCTCTTCTACTTATATTTCATCAAAAACTTCTTTCTATATTTCTTCATGAGCTCCTTTCTCTACTCCTTCAACAACCTCTTTCCCATTAGACTTTTTGGGAGTGAAGTAATTTTTTCCAGGAGTCTCAGGTAATGGTTAAACAAGATAGGTTTTGGAATGAGAATCATCTCAGACTCTATTTTAGTGCCTCTGAAAATGGATTGTACAAATTCAGCATTAGACATATTCTTTTTCAACTTCTTCTCTTTTTCTTGCCTCCCAAGATCATTAGCAGTTGTTTCTCTTAAGGCCTTTGACTCAGCAGGGTCTAATCCGAACTGTGGATCCCCTTATTTCATTTTCTCCTTATCTTCCCTCCACATAGAAGCCACCTCATCATAATATGTTTTCTGTTTCTTCAACTTTTGATGTGTGGATTGGATTTCCTTATCTTTAGGAGTCTTGCCTTCAGCAACTTCTTCCTTTATATTCTTCTTCTTCCCTGCATTCTAAGATGGTTCTTCTTTCTCTACCTTTTCGGGAACAACATCTGCCTCCTCGTCTGGCAGATCATAAAACTCACCTGACTCTTTTTAAAAAACGGCTTTCATCCTCTTTAAGGTGTCATCACTTATTAGCATCATCTTACAAATTATTGGCTTGGAATTGCAAGAAACCTTGAACAAATCAAGACACTGAATAATGATCTTAGATATAAGAGCAGGATATATAATGATTTGAGCTTTCAATGACCCATTCTTGATGTTATGAACTTTAATAATAACATGCCTCATCAGATTTATTTTTCTTCGATTTACAATGAAATCCAAGATGTAAATATCACTTCTCTTTAGGTTATCCTTATCTCATCTTCTCAGAATAAAAAACCCTTGAACCCACAACTACAGAATCCTGTTATCGGTGGAAAGATGAGAAATCGTTGATGTCTTTTCATCATTGAGTCCAAGGCATTACATTGCCTTCACATTGATAAAACATCCTTGCACATCCGGTAACTTATGTGAACAAAATTCTGCTTCACCATCATTTGAGATCCCCACAATGTTTGCTGCCTTGGTATAAGATAACTTGTAAGTCTTATCATATCTCTGCAAAGAAATTTTTTCTCTACCATATTATTCATAGAAGGAAACAGAATCATAGAATTCTAAAAGAAATTCTGTATAAACAGCTTCCTGATCCCCTGGTTTGGATACGCAAAATTTTTCCCAACCATTGAGTTTGATATTCTTGGATATTAAAGAATCATACTCACTGAAAAAGTTCGGGTGAACCAACCTTTCCCTATAGACTAACCATTTTGAGATTGTCTTCATCGAAGATATATCTTGGGAAGCATCTTCTACAGACATTCATAATGGAGGAGTACTGAAAAATTTGAAATGAACTTTAAGAACTGAGGCAGAGTTTCATCACATGAATGCTTGAAAATGATATGGCGCACAAATGGGGGTGGCCTTTATATAGGCGATGGATCTGACCTTTGAACATACAAAATAAATCTAACGGTTAAAAAACTCTCTAATCTGATTTGACGGTTGAAAAAAATACCCATAATTAAATATTGAATCCGATCTTTTGAGGGGTTTTTTGTAAAAAAATCGGATTGAAGAAGAATATCCGACAACTTTTATAAGAAAATGAAACTAAATTAAACTAAAAATGATTAAAAAAACATAAATAAGGAGGTCATACCTTTCAGATTTTCTAAGAAGTTTATTCATAATAGGTAATATTTTTCATGAAGAAAATGTGACTACGAAAAACTCACCACGAAAAATTTTATAAAAAAAGCTTTGAGTACCAAAACTCTAGTACAAAAAGTATGAGTACGAAAATTCCCATTACGAAAATTCTCATTACGAAAATTATCATTAAGAAAATTCTCATTAAGAAAATTCTCAGTACAAAAACGTCATCATGATAATTTCCAGTATGAAAACTTCATTAAAAAAATTTCTAGTACCAAATCTTTATTACGAAAATTTCCAGTACGAAAACTTCATTACTGAAATTTTGAAAGACTCATTACAAAGAAAAATTTGAAATAGTCATTGTGATTTTTTTTGAAATACTCATTTCGATTTTTTTTTGAAAGACTCATTATGAAAAAATTTGAATGATTCACAAACAAATGTACTCCCCCTATGAAAAAGAGTTTATTACTATAAGGAGATTGATTCAACAAGAAGTTAATGAAGGAAGATTACCTTATGGTTATCTTTCCTAACGTCTGTTTAATGTATTCAAATCTATCGAAGGATAATGATTTTGTTAAAATGTCTGCAAGTTGATCTAGTGTTCAGATAAACTGAAGAATGATATCTCTTTTTAGTGTGTGATCCCTAAGAAAGTGATTCCTAATATCTATATGTTTTGAATGAGAGTGATGTGCAGGATTTTTACTAAGGGAAATGGCACTTGTGTTATCACGCAAAATTTGAGTTTTAGTGAAACTCAAGCCATAATCTTTGAGTGTGTGTTGCATCCAAAACACTTGAGCACAACAACTTCCAGCTACTACATATTCATCTTCCGCAGTGGAGAGTGCTACAGAATGTTTCATCTTGCATGACCAAGAAACTAATGAATCTCCTAAAAAATTACATGATCTAGATGTACTCTTTCTATCCATTCTACATCCACAAAATCCTGCATCTGAAAATCTCTTTAAAACAAAATCATTTCCATAATTATAAAATATTCTAAAATCCATGGATCCCTTTATGTAGTGAAAAATTCTTTTCACTGCCTTTAAATGAGATTACTTAGGATTGGATTGATATCTTTCACATAAGCATACTGAAAACATCATGTCTGGTTGATTAGATGTCATGTAAAGTAGACTTCCTATCATTCCTCTAAAAGGTGATTGATCTACTGGTTTCCCAGCTTCATCAAGATCAAGTTTGTTTGAGGTACCGATAAGAGTATATATACTCTTTGGGTTATCATACCAATACTTTTTTAGAAGATATTCAATATACATATATTGGGATATGT
This sequence comes from Viscum album, assembly GCA_963277665.1. Lineage (NCBI taxonomy): Eukaryota > Viridiplantae > Streptophyta > Magnoliopsida > Santalales > Viscaceae > Viscum > Viscum album. Next base: position 443,532,836 of record OY728158.1, read on the forward strand.
AGATTCCTTCTAGTTTTTTAGATATTTGAAAACCAAGAATAAATGTTAAATCAACCATTATACTCATTTCAAACTCAGATTTCATTAGATCCACAAAGGAATCAGTTAAATATTGCTATGTTGAGCCAAATTAATGTCATCAACATAAATTTGAACAATAAAAACATTTTTCTTTTCAAACATTATAAAAAAGTTTGGATCTTCATATCCCTTAACATAGTTATTTTGTAGCAAAATACTTTCAGTCTATCATACCAAGCGTGTGGGGCTTGTTTAAGTCCATAGAAAGCTTTGGTAATTCTAAAAACATGATCAGGATGTTTTTTATCTTCAAATCCAATAGGGTTTTCAACAAAAATATCCTCTTGAACATAACCATTAAGGAAATCACATTTCACATCCATTTGAAAATGCTTAAAATTGAAGAATGATGCGTAGTCAAGTAGAATACGAATACATTCAAGCCTAGCTACTGAAGCATAAGTTTCTTCATACTCTAATACTTCATGTTGACTATAGCCTTTAGTAACTAATCATTATTTATTTCTCACGATGATTCCATTTTCATCACACTTATTTCAGAAGACCCATTTTTCTCCAATAATAGAAGTTTCCTTAGGTCCTTTAACCAAGGTACAGACAATATTCCTTTAGAATTCATTTAGTTCATCTTGCATGGCCTTTATCCAATCATCATCATCTAAAGCTTTATCAGTGCTTTTTGGTTCCAATTGGAAAAGGAATGCTAGATGATCTACTTCATTTATTAAGGAACTTCTAGTCCTTAGAGGTTGATTCACATCACCAATGATACTATAACTGGGATGATTCTTTAGGGATGACTGGTATGGGTTTTCTAAAACCTTTTCATCAACATTGGATGAAAATATTCTAGGGTAAATGTTTCAGTAGTATCTTCTTGAACATTTTCCTTATTAGCGGGATTTTCTAACAGAGGTTGATAATATGTTTTTGAAAACACATCCGAAGATGTAGGTTGGGGTTGTTTGAAAACAAAAGGATTAGTTTCATCAAATTTGACATGTACTGGCTCTTCAACAGTGCATGTATTTTTATTGAAAACTCTATAAGCCTTAGAAGTTGTGGAGTAGCCTAAGAATATTCCTTCATCATATTTTGTTACAAATTTGTGGATATTATCTTTAGTATTCAGAATGAATACCTTTCATCCAAAAACCATAAGGTAGGAAAGTCTTGGTTTTCTACCATTCCATAACTCATAATGAGTTTTATTAAGAAAAGGTCTAATTAAAACTTGATTTATAGTATAACAAGAAGTACATATAGCTTCAGCCCAAAATTTTTTGGCAACAGAATAATCACTCAACATGATCCTAGTTATCTCTTGAAGAATTCAATTTCTTCTTTTAACAACACCATTTTGTTGAGGTGTTTTGGGTGCTGATAAGTTATGAGTAATACCTTTTCTACTACAAAATGTTTCAAAATCTGAATTTTAAAATTCTCCTCTATGATCACTATGAATAGTTTTCAATGGATGGTTTTTCTCATTTTGGACTTGGGCTCTAAAACTTTTGAAATAAGAAAAAGGGTCAGATTTATTTGCTAAAAAATAAATGCACATAAATATAGTGTAATCATCAACTGTGACAAATACATAGTACTTTCCCCTAATTCATCCAGTTTGTGTTGGACCAAAAAGATGCATGTGCACCAAATGTAGTGCATCAGTTGGTGAGACTTCACTGATGGATTTAAAACCTGATTTATGTTTCTTGCCATATTGACAAGGTTCATAGTCATTTGAATAATCAAATATAAGATCTGGTAGATCCTTAACTAAACCTTTCTTTGAGAGTTTGCCTGAGTTTCTAAGGATACAGTGTCCTAACCATCTATACCACAACCAAGAATGATCTTCCATTGCACTAAGTCTAGGTATGTCTTGGCTCCTAAGGACTTCTAAAGCTTAGTGTGTAAACATTTTCTTTCCTATGGGAAAAAATAATAAATTCTTCCTTGGAATTTGGTACTAATAACTTATCATTCCTAAAATTCCAAAGGTATCCTTCATCACATAATTTACTTATGCTAATGAGGTTTTTCGTTAGACCTTTAACAAACAAAATATTTGAAATCAAAGTTTTTCGAAGAACAACAATGTTTCATATTCCAATAATTTCCCCCTAAGCATTATCTCCTAAAGTTTATTTTCCTCCTTTCATCTTGATAATATTTTCTAAATAACTTTTGTTACCAGTCATATGTCAGGAACATCAACTATCCATGTACCATGTATTGATATTAGTACATTCTCTATTTTCATGAAAATAAGAAAAATTTATGTTTTCAGAATCTAGACTTGCTTGGATCCGGAAATTTCAGAAAGAAAAATTTTGGGTACCCACATCCTCTTAGAAACATAAGCCTTATGAAATCCTAAATATTGGGATTTGTTTAAGGAACAATTATTTTCCATGTAACCACCACATTGACACTTTCTGCAGAATGGGGCACTTTTAGGAACAAAGTATTTGTTACTAAACATCAGTTTAGAACTCGTGTAACCAAAACTAGAAGAATTCGTTCGAGGTCGGATTTGTGAATACATTTTATCAAAATTTTCCTTACTATGGGTAATGTTTGACAAAAACTTCCTTAAATAAAATATTTTAGATTTGAGTTTTATAGCAAGGTTCTTATTTTCAAAAGCATCTGAACTAGCACTAGGCTCGAAAAAATCATTCTTATAAATTCTGTTTAATAGTTATTTAGAATGTTTATTCATTTTTGAACATACTTCCTCAAGATTTTATGAAATTCTTTCAAAATCATCATTTTTTTATCAATAACTTTAGAAAGATGTGATATTTATCTAGTAAGAATAATAATCCTAGACGTTTCCTTATCAATCATTTTAATTAGTTTTGAGTTATCAATCTCATGAGGTTCAGCAAACCTAGAATCTTTTTCCTAGGTAGGTAAAGTATTATCTTCATGAGAAGAATAATCTTTATTAGAAGAGTTATAATATTTAATATCATTATCATTTAAAGAAATGTTGGTCAAGGATTCATCATTATGTGCCATAGCCATAAAGAAATGTTTATCAATATGTAGCCTGGCTATAAGGCCAAGATTCTAATGTCCAGAAGATTCATAATTTGAATATTCATCTGAAGAGTCACCACCACTGGCAATCTAGGTGTCATTGGATTTCAGAACTTTTTTATCTTTAGACTTGTAATATTTCTTTCTATTCCTTTCAGAATGCCTCTCATTATTTTCTTTTCTTTTGAGCATAGGGAAATCAGGTCTTATGTGACCATATCTCTTGCATTCATAGCAAATGACCTCTAAATATTTCTTATCTTTCCTTTCCTTCTTCTTATACTTGGATTGGAAATTTCTCTATGCAGCTATCTTTTTCATCCTTCGAGAAAGATTTGCTAACTCATTTTCTGAGACTTCACTCTCACTAGATTCTGATTAGATAATAACCTTCTTAGATTTGGATCTAGTAACTCTCTCAGCAGTCTTAGCTTTCATGTGATTTGATGTTGTAGTAAAATCAACACTATAATTCCCATTCTTCTTCTTTATGTTGTCAGTATCGCTCTTCATTCTAGTTTCATTTTGAATAAGAGTTCCAAATAGCTCATCAAGAGAAATTTGAGTAACCTTTCTATTGTCATCGAATGCAGTCCTTTTGGATTCCCACTCATTCGGCATGATATCTATAATCTTTTCAACAAGGTATTCATCATCTAGACCTATATCTCCCATTGATTGTAAGATATTCACGATGGTCATGAATCTTTGTTGTACTTTTCAAATTGGTTCTCCATAATGAAAATTGAAACCATGATATTCAACTATAAGCATAGCTCTTCTTGTCTCAATCACTTTAGATGTACCAAAATGTGTAACTTCAAGTTTCTTCCATATAATGTTAGCTATTTCACAAGATGAAATTTGGCTATATATGTTCCTAGTAATTGAACAAAGTAATGTATTGCGTACCTTATAGTTGAGTTGGTATTCATGCTTTTATTGATTAGTAAAGGCACATACATCTATATCAGGGATCTTGTATCCAACAGTAAGAATAAAAGAATTATCTTCCCCATTTTTGATAATGAAAGTCTTCATTTGATCTCTCCAATATTCATAATCATTACCATCAAAGATAGGTGGTCTGGTAGGATTTACGTTTTCAGTGGATCTAACATTTAAACCTACCATTCTTGAGAAAAACATTGGCACACAAACTTATTAGAAGTAAAAGTTTGTAAACAAAAAAGATATTCTAAGAACGAAAAATAATATCTCTAAGAAAAAATATGAATCCAAATTATGATTCCAAAAAATAGATTCCGAAAAGTATGAATCTGGAAATATGAATCCAAAAAAGCAATTCCTAGAATTCTCTTCTGAATCTAATCACAAGATTAATTCAGTTGAATCTAATTCACTCTTATGAAGTGTTATATTGGTACATGGAATGAGTTTACCTACTCTAATACCAATTTTTAGGACGGTATGACTCTTAGTATGATATACTCTGGGATATCAAACATAGGATCAAAATAAGAACGAGATTCTCAGATATAAGCGGGGGGTGAATTGTACCTTTTTAAAAATTCTTTTGGAACTTTTAAGGGATGTTTATGTTTAACAAAGTTAAATAAGATAATTTACAAGACCTCTTTGAGTACTAAAGACATTCTAGATTTCGGAATAGTGATTCCGAAAATGGAACTTAACAAAAGTTACAAGGATTAAGATTCTACCTTAAAGCGTATATAATCAAACTATATTAGAGTACAAGTAAGGAAGTATAATAAAGTTATACTTTCCATAACAATACAAAATGTAGTGGAAAAAAAGTAGTAAAACTACAAGTAATAAACAATAACTCTTTTAACCCAAAGAGAAGGGTATCAAACAACCTTGGATAAAGGTCCCTTTGATTTAAACTTTCAAGCAAGTTTGTCTTAACCACATCAGGGTAAGCCCTCGATACGAAGATCGGAGTCTGACTTGCTATCCCTGAAATCCCTCAACTATCAAGTAGTTGGAACCTCTGTCTTCCTTAGTAAGGAATCCCTCAACTTCAAGGTGTTGTAACCTCTGTCTTCCTATCATTGGAATCCCTTGATTGTAATCAGCAACAATAGGAGTTGCACAAAGCAAGTATACACAAGGTAAAGTTTGAACAAGCTGTTCAAACATTCTGCATAAAGCGTTGAGAGTTGATAAGAGCCTCTCTCTTTAGAAATCACTTCAACAACATGTAAGAACAAGTTTTTTCAATGTTATGTTTTCGAATTTCAAATGAGATCTTATTTATAGGCAATGCTCCAACGGTCGGGTCCCTCCTCCAATGGTCATATTTCTCCTTGAATTTCAGAGGGACTTGTACACGTGTCACTCAACCAATGATTAACCAATAACTGAAAGCATGACATCATTTTGTAATGAAACGAGTGTAAGCATAACTAAAACAGATGTTCAGAATATAAGCAAATAAAATTTAGGAGTATAACAAAAAAGGAATTCTGAATGTATAATAAAGAGATATTTGGATTCTGTTTTGTAGGAATTCAGAACCTGAATTATGTAGAAATCTGGAGTCTGAATTTCTATGGAAATTTGGAGTCTAGTTTCACTAGAATTCAAAATTGGAAGTTATAGAGTTCAGAGTCAAACTAGTAGAAGTTCAGAGTTGATATAATGGAAGTTCGGAGTCGAACTAGTAGAAGTTCGGAGTGGAACTAGTAAAATTTTGGAGTCGAACTAGTAGAAGTTCGTAGTCGAACTAGTAGACGTTTTGAGTCGAACTAGTAGAAGTTCGGATTCGAACTAGTAGAAGTTCAGAGTCGAACTCAAAGAAGTTTGTATCCATAATTCGGAGTTGAACAATGTGGGAGTTTGTATTCCAGAATTCAAAGTTGAACTTTGTGAGAGTTAGTATCCAGAATTCAGAGTGGAACTTCATTAGAGTCCTTATCTAGAATTAAGAGTGGAACTTCATTAGAGTTTGTATCCAGAATTCTGAGTGGAACTTCATTAGAGTTCGTATCCAGAATTCGGATCCTAAAACAGAATTCTTCATATCTTAGTATAATATTATTCTGATGTGTTAGGAATGAATTTGATTTTTATACTTAAGAAAAATTATTGATATGTGAAATTAAAATATTGTATTGGTAAATTCATTTGGGAAGGAAATTTTCCTTATAGAAGTAAAATATAGGTTTACTTAATTATAAGGTGTTTGTGATTTTCAAAACAAGAAGGAACGGAATAGTCAAAAAGTAAACCTTATTGACGCAACACTTCCCAGTTGAAGGTATAGAAATTCCAAAACCCTTACCATTCTCAAAATAACTGAAAGGTAATCATCCAAAAAAATGACAAGTCTCCAACTATTTTAGAGTTTCCACATTTTGTCTATACGTGACCATCATTAAACAATAAATAGTTTTATTGTAAGGAAGTCTAAAAGTAATAAAAATTATATAGTCGGTTGTTTTCTTGAGAAAAAATATAAAACTCACTAACTCCATATAATCATCGACCACATGTGTATTTTAATAACCTTAGAACCTATGAGTCCTATTTAAATAATAAAAATGAAGTTATCTTAGTTTACGAGTCCTCTTATCTTTCTCGGTGGTGAGTTACAACTGCCTCATGGCACGTTCTTCATTTTTTCTGACATAAAGAGAAGATTCCTTATGCTCATATATAAATGATGGATCCACATCATGACACAATAATGATATATATTTACTCAACTATTTTTAAATAGTAGGATGAAGAACTATTTTGGGAAAATAAAAAACTACCTCAATATCAAAATCGATTTTATTCTTGGGTGGAATTAAATATATTAAATAGACAAGACTTTAATGGATAAATAAAAATAAGTTGAGTTGACTCATGTTATAAAGTAATATAAATGCACAATAGACTTATTATATAATGAATGCATTAACAATTATACCCTATAACCATGATCTTAGGGATTCTAGATGATCTAAAGATTATCCGATTCAAAGGGAATGGAATCATCATTTTTTCACACAAATCAATGAGGACCAATTTTTATAACTAAACGCAAGGTTATTTTAAATAATTTCCCAATATTTCCAATAAAAAACCTAATGAGACCGCTAAATCCATCTGGAATAAAATAGAATAAAATTTATCAGGTACAATTTTAACATAACATAAACAATTGATTACTTTATTTGATTAGTTGTATACTATGTGTGGCACCCCAAATCAAGTAGTAATAGTTCTAGGGTCGGTGAATGGTATTAATAGTTAATATATCGGACATATAAAACAATATCCAAATTATATTTTACACATCCATATATGTTCATAAAAAATACTACTAAGAAAATATAAACAGAATAATTATTTATGATGTAAAGTTGATGTCGCATATATTAAATATTATCACTATAATACTAATTAATCACCAAGAAGTGGGATAAAGTACAGGGGCCCAAAATCTCAATATAAAATCTATCCTCAAATAGTTGGGATAAATAACTCAATTTTACAATAAATTCAGATATAGATACCAATCACAAATATCATCACATACCACCATTAATTCATAACTCTAATAATAATATATTCATTAAAATCGTCTTTGAATAGACCATAATCTTTTTAGACACATACTTAATTGGAATAAACCTTATTCATAGTAATTTATTAACATAACCCCACCAAATATATTATTTATGTTTATAAATGTGACCTACATTTTTTGTAGTGTGAGAACATATAAATATATAGTCATATTAAACCCAAAAAATTATAAAATTTTTTTAAAACATTAAATATTTTAGACATCGTATCAATATTTATTATATTCATTAGAAATATAAATATCACGATGGCATCATCTATTTTCACCAATAGTGGAATCTATAGAATCGTATACCTTCACGCAAAAAATCAGTTGAGTAATGTGTAGAGCCAAAAAAAAGAATATCATATTAATTTGTGATATATTTTATCTAAAATTATCTTCATTATGTCCCATGATATATTTCCCAATATGGATTTCTATAAAATCCTTAGACCCATCATTATTTTTTTGAGGCCTCATCCATTGTTTAAGTGTCATCATTGAGATCCTGATATTTATGTTTAACTTGACTTTTAGGTTAAATAAAATCCCATATTTTTCTCACTGACATAATCATCAGTAGATTCAGAATGTTAGAATAGTCTTTACCAGGAAATTCCTTTTTATCGTTACATCAATTTGAGGCCTCTTAATATTATTATGGGTTTGTTCCTCTATTAATACCTGACTTGAATAACTCTTCTTCCTTAAGTTATACTAGTTTATAGATGATAGTGGGGATATATCCTCTACCAACCCTATTTCCTATATTAATTATTTCTTTTATTTCTTCTTATATTCCACTAATTTATACAGTTTCATTGTCCACTTGTCTATCATATTTTTAAATAATATTTTATCAAATATCCATCTCAAAGATATCTGATCCACATAATAGAATATTTTCCCATTATATACTAATTAAAGACTATAAATTTCATTTCATGAAATATTTTAGATAAACAGTATCGTATACCATACCATATTTCAAAAAATGATCATAAGTTTCTTTATCATGTAACACTAGTACGAGACATATATGACACTTTTTGAAGTTACCTCGTCAATTCTAGACGATTTGAGACACCCTATGAAGATCAGCCCTAATTCGTGATTTCAAAGAGCTCCAAGGTGCGGGGAAAGGAAATGGGAGTGCGCCTAGATTTCTTACGGTCGAGTGGGAGGTGGAATCACCAAAAAATCCATTATCTTTAATAAGATATTAAAAATTAAAGAAACATTTTAAAACTGAAAAATGGGCTTTCGTGTTGGCCTAATTCTTAAATAACATCTCAAATACTCCATGATTGTGGATTTATAAATGCTCCAAATTTATATTTTCGTGTTAATAGATCAGAGGAGACCATTTAGGAATTGGAATGGGTGAAAAATATTAAAAAATTAAATAGTTATAAAAGAAACAAAATTTATTTTTAAATCTAGAATTGGCCTCACGGTTTGGCCCAATTCATAAAAACTCATCTATTCCTCCATAAAACCTTTGTAAACCCTTCAAAAAAGTATTAATGGATAATAAATGAAATTTAAATTCAAAATAAGTCCTTTATGTGACAATTCTCCCCACTATGAAAACATTCCGTCCCCGGAAAGCTACAGAATTGCCAGATGCAAAAGCCAAACCCAACTGATAAACCAAGATGTACTCCCTTTCCAGGTTTCGCCCCCAAAGGCCAAAACACCTACAGTGATCCATTAAGGAAGGAATACTTCACAAAAAAAACATAAACCACTTTCCTGAAACAATCAATCGCATTCAAGATTTATCCCAAAGGAAAACTCCTCAAACACTATCCGAACAAGACTGAAGCAATTCACTCAAACGAACAACAACATCGAACAAGGTTACACATACATTGCAATAACAAAACCATTGGGCACTCTCTAATCTCAATAGTTACCCAAGGAAGATTTAGGTAGCTTGGTAGATCTGAACGAGACTACCTACCACCAATACATGACCATGTATATGTCTAAGTTATTGGTACGGGGGAAAAAATAGGCTCCCCACCATAAGAACCAACCATCTTAATCGACCAGCATGGGCCGATACAGAAAGACCCCAAAATATAAAGTATTAGGATGACTACTTGTTTAGTCTCCATGGTTTGGGAAACAATGAACTAAAAGTGGAGATTCTTCTATCTAAATGGTTTTTTTGGCATGGTCACTACTAACCAAGTGCAACCCATGTGGTCAACCTGTCTAGCCAAACTTCATACCTTTCTCTAAAGACCCAATGGAAATCAAAGGGGGAGGGAATAGCATTTTGAGATGACAAGGGTACAAGGCCCTCAACCTATTTCAACTGAACATTAATAGTAGAAGAAATATGATGACACCATAGGTTTAAACTCTTATTATCTTTCGTATTGAGGATAGGACTTTGCACAAGGTTTTAAATGACCCTGTGATTTCCTCTGACTACGATCCAGCTTCTCTCGGAGACCTATGGCTGGAGCTCAAATGATTGAAGAATCTTCGGCCTCGCAGTTAGGATTTAGTAACCCCCTGAATTAGAATTCTTCTTTCATTGCAAACAACAACTACACCACAATCCCCGATAAGTTTTTCCAAGACATAACACATTCCAAACTCACATTACCCTAACTCGATATTTCACTGAAACAAGGGATTAGAAGATGTACACACATCACACCTTGTTTGTTCGGGTGAGAAACAATAGAAGTAAAGAACACTTATAATCACCTTCCTCTAAAATGGAATATTTTTTTATGTTTTTTTCAATGGATACATTCTCCCAACATAATAGAGACTCTCATATGATTGGCCAACTTTCACCTTTATGGTCAATCGAGAACATGACATCACAAGGCATCACCGAACATGACCGTTGTGACTAATATAAACAATTAATAGAGAGGGATATTGTACAACATCCCTAAACAACACACAATTCTTGAAAGTGGCCATAATATCTTCTCATGAATAGATTTCCCACACTCGTAGTTTAACATGACCTCCTTCTTCGAAGAGACTATGAATGACCGAGAGTTCCTCTTAGACAATATCCAAATACTCATTCATGCTAACAACCCCAGAACACTTCCACCTTCGAAAAATTGGGAAACTAAAGAGGCTATGGTCACTTTCAACCATCCATAATCAATCTCCCACCACAAGAGGATACATAAAACCAATAATGGAAAGGGTGTGTACTCAATCTAAAAATCTCAAGAAATATATTCCTTATATTGATCCACTGGAGGATTTTCCAATAGAGAAACAATCTGGGTTGCGCTTCAGTTATGAATTAACCTTTAATGGGGGTGTACCTTATCCAATGAGAGAACCCAAGGACCCAACCAATCTGGTCCATTGGTCAAAACAAGCCATAATCCAGCTCCAAACACATAAAGGGAACCACTGTAAAGGTATCCCAAAACATTTTTCAAAAGAAACCACTAACAGTCCCTACAACACAACTTACCGACCAAACACAAACCCAAATCACAGTTCAAACAGAAGGGGTTCTTGGACTCAAAACATTTCACAACATCAACATTTTAAAAAACCCATAATACAAACCATACATAAATTTTCATCAAGACATCATGTTTTTCTTTAAAATTAATTCTTTGAGAACAAACAGTTTAGCAGTAAGTGTATCCACCAATGGTACCCCATGGGCCTCACACATGCATGTTTTTCTTCCACACAGGGCACCCTCCTCATATCCATCCCGGAACTCATCCTGTCATTCCATCAACTATCCATCATACCATATAACCCCATGCATGTGGTCACTCATTGAAATTACAAAGCTTAAAACAATGATTCTCTCCACTTTTCAAAACCAAAATGGCCAACCAACACATCCTTTTTCTCAAAACTACTAACCAAGGGTTCCAAATCCAAATTCAAATATTACTAAAATTTTAATAAAGAAACAACCATTTATACCAGAACTCAATTTCATGTTATTCATATCAATTTCATAACATATCATCCCAACAAAACACCCTATTATAGATTAGAAATCTCTATTGGAAACACTTTTTCAAAACCAACTTCATAATAGTTTCTGCTTTCAAAAGAGGTGTAAGAACACCATTTTCCATTTCAAAATAATTCTGAATATTTAGTTCCAATATTTCATAAATAAAACCATTCCATATTTATTTTAAAATCATTTCACAAATACTTTACACTTCTTAAAACCAAGTCACTTTAAAACCAAAGTTCCAAGATTTCAAAACTAAAGAACACAAGACAATGCGAGAGGAAACTAGTTTTAGTTGGTGAATTGAACATATAGATAGCGGAAATATTTCAATCACTTCAATGTCACAGAGAGTGTTCTTGGGAATATCCTTAGCTTCACATGGCTAACCAGGCACTGTGAGCTTATTGAGACCATTAACCCAACTCTCTTTTCATTTCCCCTAATCATCATTAAACCAAGAAAACCAAAGGACCCTGAAAGGTCCCGACTTCCCCTGGAGACGTGAATCCCTTCAAGAGATGTGGTGATCAGCCACACTACTCATAACTGATATTCAAAGTCCCGAAAATCCTAACTCCATATTATCCTGATTGTTCCCCAAATAACTTGACCCAAAGAGATGGAACCTGCCTCTGATACCATTTTGTCACGAACCAAATCTGGTCACCATCGAAACCAGTGCCAAACCTGGCCCGTGACAAGGCCCGAAGGGCATTCCTATTCCCCAATGGCTGGCACAAGTGCCCGGGTATCATAAAATTACAATTGGGAATTATTTACCCTAGTTTATAAACATAAAACAACAAAAGAATCCAATAAAACGCATCTTGATTTTTCAAACCAAACAATCTTTTACAAAAATTCATAACTGAATTACATAGCTTAAAAAAACTGAAAAATACTATACCAAAGGTACAAAACCAAAATGAAATATCCCAAGAACCCTCATGGCATGGGGCATCTCCCTCAAGCCATCTCCTCCAGACATCACCACCAAGGACCTACTAGAAACCCGAACCCCTAGAACAAAAAAAACTGTACCCAACATGCGACAACAAAAATAACCAAGTCTACTTACACCCAAAGGTGTAAGTAGGGAGTGAGCCAATTCCAAGTAGGATACCACCACTAAGAGATTACATGCGATAAACATTAAAAGATGAAAAGCATTTAAGTTTTCAAAAACATGTAATTTCTAGTCACAATTTTTAAAAGATGCAACTTAAAAAAATCAGTTATTATGTGGGCTAATTTAAAGAATAAACACTTTTAAAATAAATACCAAGGCTACTGAATTTTCCAGCCACTCATACCATATTCCGACTATAAGCACAAAATATCTAGTTAGCACAAGTAATGGGAAAATAACCCCATGGAACTAGCTAGTTGTGGGTCCCAGGTACCTCATATCTCGGTGAGAGTAACCATCACAAATATCCATTCTGGTTCACGAGCCACTAGTAAGGGACATACCCATAACCTAGTGGTCCCCAATCATCATCATAATAATTTAGTTAGAGTTGTAAGCGTCAATCTTGCTATGTGAACATGAGGCCAAACCCCATGGATTCACTAGCATACTAGTACACGTCCACCCACCTAGATACCCGGGTTTTCCCTTTGTGCTCAAACAAGTTCAACAAGTCAATGAATATAATATTCACAAGAAAATAATATTTCTATATCATAAATTCTCCAAACATCCCACATGTATACAACACATGTCAAAAAATTCCACTTTTCATTCAAATTACTTTTGCAATCTGACTCACGCCAAAATATCCCACAACACTTTTCACATTTCTTTAACAATTCCACAAATTCGTTTAAAAATTTATAAAAACAATCCAATATATTAAAACTCTCATAACATCCCACTCACTTGTTACAAAACACCCCTTTTACCTTCAAAATCATTTTATCATTAAATTTACACGAAAGATCCCACAAACATGTTTCACTCCAACATCACAATTTAATAAAACATTACAGAAATTTACAAAACAATCAAAAAATATTTGAAATCATAAAAAATCACTTCACCTTTAAAACCCCCATAATACGTGAACACATATACGAGACAGCACATATGCACCATTTTCCCACTTTGGTTAACCAACTAAAACATTTACAATTTTCATAAAAAGAACCCAAGTGGTGCAAATATGTCTTGCACAAAAATCCCATTTCAAAAACCTATTTTTAAGCCAAAATCGCACCAATCTCTTACCAAAATAGAATTGGCATCCCAATAAACATGTAATAATCCACTTTCAAATGTTATATTATCACCTTGAACAATATCGCAAAAGATAGCCATGAGAACACACAAATCCAAAAATCACTTTCAATGAGTATAACAAGGATACACACATAAAACCCAATAAAAGACCCTCATTTTTAGGCCCAAATGACACTATATTTTTACCCATCAAAAATTGGCATCCCCATTGAACAAATAAAAAATCACATCCATGTTTAACAAAACTACTACAAGAGATAACACAAGAAATACATTTGAAAAATACATACATCAAACAAAAATGTATCTTTAATACAAAATGATTTACTATTTCTACCAAAAATGGTTTTCGCATAATAAACAGCATATAATGAATATGAAAAATTATTTAATCAAGCAAAATAACTCATCATTAAATGGTTACCCACGGAATCACCTACCGAATGTGTCGAACCCCTCCAATATTGGGGTGAAACATCAACCGCACGACCGCTGCACCTCAAGGAAGTTAAAAGAAACCTAAAACCTAAATATTTCAACCAAAATATAGTAATTTAGAACCAAGGAACGAAACCTAACTTCTGGAATTTTTATAATTCAAGAATTAGGGAAGAAACCCTAAGCAATTTGAAAGAGGAAATAAAGAGACTCACCTACTTGAAGTATCCGGAATTAATCACTCCAAAAAACAATAGTTTCTGAAATTGAAAATAGAAAAAATATAGGGATTTTTAGAAAAAGACTTAGGAGGTAATTTAGGAACTAGAATGGAGGGAAAAGAGTAATAATTGAGAGAGTTAAGAATGGATGAAATTACGTCTTTAATTATGTCTGATTTCAGATACCCTATGAAGATCAGCCTTAATTCGTGATTTCGAAGAGCTCCAAGGAGGGGGAAAGGAAATGGGAGCGCGCCTAGGTTTCATAGAGTCGAGTGGGAGGTGGACTCACCTAAAAATCCATTATATTTAATAAGATATTAAATTATTAAAGAAACATTTTAAAACTAAAATATGGGCTTTCGGGTTGGCCTAATTCTTAAATAAAAAACTCAAATCCTCCTTGATTATGGATTTATAAAGGCTCCAAATTTATATTTTGGTGTTAATATGTCAGAGGAGACCATTTATGAATTGGAATGGGTGAAAAATATTAAAAAATTAAAGAGTTATAAAAGAAACAAAATTTATTTTTAAATTGGGAATTGGGCTCACGGTTTGGCCTAATTCATAAAAACACATCTATTCCTCGATAAAACCTTTGGAAACCCTTCAAAACAAAGGATGAATGGAAAATACTTGAAATTTAACTTCAAAATAAGTCATGTATGTAACAATTAGTATCAATTAGTAAATTTTATTTTCTCATTTATTTGGGTACTAATGTTCTAGATCATGATAGTAATATTTCCCTATTTGAGTTCTTATTTTTTATGTGATATATGTCATAATTTTATTCTTATTCTCAATCCTACATTATGATAACATGGCTCATTTTCATATTCTCATTCATTTATTATTTTATGACAATACTTGTTATTTTATGTATGATATTTTTTATAGTTTTATTATATATCTTTATCATACATATATTCCCTTTATATTATAAATATTTATATTTTATTTTTACCACTTCTATTTACCCTTAATGTTAATCATAACTCACCCATTTCTAATATTTCGACCTTCCCATGATTAGATGAAATTAAAATTATGAAATTTATATAATATTTCTTATGTATATAATTTTTGCGAGATATTAATGTCTCATTATTGATTAAGATTGACTATTATAATTGGAAAATGTTGAATTTAGATATTTAATATAGTTTTTATGTGATAATTTTATTCATCATTATTGAAAACTATAAACATATAAGAATATGGGAATGTATTTTGAAGAAATATTTTCTATACATTATTTGGTAGGGACGGGCATGTATGTAGGATACTATAGTTGGTAACATTATAGGGTTTAGTAACATTTGGATATTAAGATTATATCTATTGAGGATAACTTAAGAGTTATACATGTAAAAAAATATTTATGCATTAAATTTCATTGTAATTTAAAAGGTATAGAAAACCCTTTGAGTCATTTGATATTTTATTTTTGGGATTTGGATGAGATAAATTTAGTGATTCTCCTAGGGATAAGTCTCTAATATATGTATAAATATATGAAAACATCATTAAAGTTTCCCAGATATAACATCCATTTCTAGATACAATATTTGGTTATAGGATTTAATATATATGTTCCTATGGGTAATAAATCTAAAAATTTTATTTTCATAGTTGACTCAATAATCCCCTCCTAAATGACAAAGATGCCTAACTGTCCACTCAGTTTGAATCTCCTAGAGGATATAAACTAGTTAAAGACATTTTCTTTATTGGTCATATTAAATTATTTATTATCTTAAGGATATAATATAAGAATTATGATAGAACCTAAACTAAAGAATCCCGGATAGAAGGAATATAGATTTCAGCCAAATTGAAAGTTTATATAATAAATTTGAAAATTAAGATATTCTATGGTTGTTTTTTGATTAACATAAAATAATTATTTTATGGAGGTAATTATTCATCACTCATGTTTAACTTATTTTGGTTTTATTAATCATTTTACCCTTAAGGTACCATGTTCACATATGATGTCACGGAAAATTGAAATATTTTCCTAGTGGGAAACCTAATAGGATAGAGATGTGTTGAGAAATCCTGAGTTTATTCTAAAACTGATATCTATATTTATGTTTAATATTTTAAATATTGAATATATAAAAAATATATTAAATAAAGGATTTAGATGGTCAATTTTAGGTTTTAGTGATAAATATGAAGAAATGATTGTTCAATATCCTTCATGTAAAACATTTAGTCAGAGTAACCGAAGGAAATATCTTAATGAAACTGGGAAATGTTTTATGTCAAGAAATAGAGGGTATAGAGTGACTAATTGTTTTAAAAAAATTGATAGAGTAGTAGAAATTTTGAAATGGGAAAAAATTTCATTCTATTTTATGAAAGACAGTTCATTATTTTACCTATGGGAAACCTTGATATTATATAAGTCAACACCCTTATACAATGTCTATCAAGGATTATAGGCACCAACAACATCAATGATATTGGAACACATATGCAACCACACCCATTAATGTGAGTGTTCACAATAATGTAGCATGAGGAAAACTGGTCAACACTCAATAAATGGGATATTATTATTTTTATTCCATACACTTCTTTGTGCCCAGAATGTTTTCTATAAAAATAAAATCACCACACTGATCAATAAATATTTTATTATTAATAAAACTAATTATTTCCCAAAAATAAAATTCCTCTCAAGTAGACATTATAAGATTATGTTTCATATAAAATCCAATTTCCCTTCTATTAGTCGAATTTTAATTGATATTAGGAATGGATTGGACCTCTTGAAAATGATACATGAAAATATTAAAAAATCACTTCTAAAATATAATCCAAGATAACTTATTAATACAAGGTTGAATATCAACTCTATTTTAATAAAAATTAGGCACTAAGAATAAAGGATTCATAGAAAACCTAATAATAGTTATTTTCTTAATATGTGGGACAATATGAGTTCACTAGTCAATTCCATGATAGATGGTATAGAAAAAACATTGAAAATTAAATCTAGAGTCATGGAATTCATTATTATTTAAGTGAGTGAAAATTGAATTTGAGAGAATGCAATTTATTTAAAGGGTTAGAATGTGACGACTAGAGATTTTAGTATGTGTTATGTTAATTTCATGTTTCAAACATAATTATAAACCCAAATGCCCCAAAATTCAGTATATAAAAAAATTTGAAAAATATATGGTCTTCTAATATTAAGAATGTGAAAATAGTTATAACCAAATTTTGATATAAAGGTCCTTTTAAATATAATATGAATAATTGTGGCTAATCAACACATTAAATACTTTTTAAATATAAAATATATTTTATAGAATGAATATTTTCCATGTTTGTTATATTTATGATGGGAACTAATTATAAAATAATAATTTATATAAATAAATTGTATTATCTATAATAATCTTTATATAATATTATTTTTTATGATTTCGTAAAAAATATTTTTTTAGTTGAATAGTGAAAATGCCAATTTTTAAATAATATGATTTATATATAATTTATAGTATATACTTTTGATATTTAAATTATAGACGAGGTTTTATAAAAAAATATTTGTACTTAGAAAATTGCTTTATAATTTATAAAAATTGTCTCAATTTATAAATCAATATTTTGTATTTCTAAACCATTATTATATTTTCAAAAAAATATTTTCAACATATTTGGCATTTATTATTTTCAAATTTTTTCAATATGATTTAATAAATTATTATAATAAATTATAATTAAACTTTGGGATCATTAGATTCAGATTATGTAATAATACTCAATTTATATTCATGAATAAATTTTAAATTACATTGTCAAAAATAAGTTACAGTGGTAAGAATCAGAAGGGGTAAAAAAGTGATTAACCAAGTGTGATATACTGAAAAAATATTTAAAAGTATGTGGGAATGTGTGTTTGAGACCTTAATAAAACTTATCTATAATAGTCCATGTTTTCACAGCTGGTTACATTACTAGTTTTGTGGTTGGAGAGTGATTTGAGGAAGCCAAATTTGGATTGGGGGAGGCTGAAAAAGCATCATAACAACAAAATTATTTTGATATTGTAAAATTGGATTTTACAATGTAAGAATTTATTTTACACCATTACTATCTAGAGTTTTATGTATTTTATGTTAAAGATATGACTATGAATGTCAGGTTTGCAACATAATACATGTATTTAAGGTTTAAATCCATTACAACATAGACAAAATTATTTTTTAAAGAAGTTTAGTTTTCAATGGTTTTATGGACTATAGAATTTTTTTAGGTGATATTACATTTGTGTCTCATGGAATTAAGACATAATAATGTGGTTTACACAAAAAAAGATTCTAGTTTAATGTTTTTATAACTCTTATTCTGTCAAATTTATTTCTATTTGGCTGTGTGTTTCTCTCATCTAATTGTAGATCCCAAGAAGTAGTTAAGGATATTATATTAATCCTTATTCCATGTTAATCAGTGGGTTATGGTGCTCATTTTTGGTTGTTATATGTGAGTCATCTTCCTAGCCATGTTTTTTTCCACATGTTCTTCTCTCGCAGATTCACTATGGTGAGATTGCCTTGGTTTGGGGTAAGTTTTTAGTGAATTTGTTTACAACCATTCAATGCAGTTTAGATTGATCCAGTGTTTCCTTTTTCATTTATTATTTTCAAGTTATTATTTTTCATCATGTGGTGTGTAGCAAGATCAAAATGATTTTATGAGGTAGGGAATCCTCATTTTCTCTTTTAATATGTTGAAAGTGTGAGGAATACATGATTTTATTATTCCTCTAGGTGGAAAGTATGGGTTTTCATAATAAGTATAATTAATCAGCATGTATAAAATTGATGGGTTTGTGGAGATATCACCTGACTTATTACTTTGATATATTTTTTCTGGATATTATTTCACATGGTTTCCTTTCAGCAAATAATGGTTGTTGGGATCCTTGATTTCACATTAGATGAAATGAGTTTAGAACCTTATTTTATTATTTTGTGACTAAACCCAAGGTAGAAGACAAAAGAAATTCAATTTAGATAACAAATCTATTTAACATAGAACCTTATTTGTGTGATAATACCAATGATAAAAAAAATTATTTGATGAAATTGTTGAATAATTATGGAATACAATGTGTCTTTTTGTTTTTCTTTATTTTTATAGTTCTGTTTCACAATATATATTGAGAGAGTAACTTTGTTATGATAGGGGTGATCAACTAGTTTATATGCTCTTTTGGGGAATTATTCCATGTGGGGGTTTATTGGAATGAATGTGAAGTGTGATGTTGTGAGATATAGTGATCATTGGATGTGGGGTGAATAGGTTGTGGTGTATAGTATTTCTGATGTGTGGAGATAATGTTTGAACTTCATTGGTTGTCTTGTGCATAGGATGTGGTCTGTATTAGAAATTATTTTTAGTTATTTTTTTATTTAGTTGTTTGTGGTTTTGTTGTATCTTAGGATGGCAAGGTGTGTTGATAATTCGGAAGTTGTGGAGGGATGATTTTTCTTGTGGTTCATGGGGATGATATGTAATGAGATATCTTCCAGTTGTGGTGTGGTGTACTTATTTTATTCCATTAATTATCAATGGGATAAATTACAATTTTTAAATTAAATAATGTTAGTTGGAAATTGAATACAATTTGAAGGAAATTTTTTGGTAATGGATTAATGAATAAAAGTGTTGTATTTTGTAATTCAATGTGGAACACATTGTCTGTCTTATGTGGTGTTGGTGTGGTTTGTTGCATGTAGTGGGGGAAATAGTTTTGATGGTTAATGAGTTTTATAATAGTTCTAATGTGGTTTGCAATGGTTTAGTTGTTGTTAACCCATGGGATGGATAATGTGTTCTATCTGTATGTCATGTTGTTTATATTATTTTTTAAACAAGCCCATCTCGAGGTGTGGAATATTTCCAATTATTAGATGTTATAGGTTCTGGATATTTTTCAAACATCCACAATGGTATTGATACATATGGGTGGCTACCCAACTTCCGAAAAATTCATTCTATAGTGATAGAAAATGTTTATATGGACGATATGTGAATTGAAGGACCAAGTCTTTAAAAGTGATGTGTAGTTATTGTGGCTATGATGAGACGTGATGTGTCAGCCCATGCTTTTATGTCTGAGAAATTATGGGATGATACATTTTTATATAACAATATTCTAGATTTTTTTAATAATGGGGTAGGTAGGGATGCATCCTATCCCATATCAGAGATGGTGAAATCTCCTTAAATAAAGTTGTGATTTGATGTGAGGTGATGTGATACATATAGAAGGGAAAGTAGTACATAATGTTTGACATTGGTGTGTGATCACATCAAATCAATGTGGAAGCATAAGTAGTGTACCTTTATTTATTATGATATTTATTAAATATTACTATATTCGATGCATGATTTTATGAGTGATCATTAGTGAAGTCGAAAAGGGATAGTTTCCCAGTATATGTGACTATAGTTTTTGTTCTGTGTCTACCAGTGAATTAGAATGTTATTTTCAATTGTGCACTTAAGATCAAGGTTATGTCCCTACTGGGTGTCCATGTATGCTCACCCTATGTATAGAGACAATTTTTAAAATTTCTAAGAGGACTTTTGGTATAGGGTAAGAAATTACAATATTTGGTTATAGAAGTTATTAAGTTATTATGGCAAGGCATGACTTTTTGTATTTTTCATTGGATAATTTTATTTGTATTAGTTATATTTATTCATCAATTTTTGAATTTTTTTGGATTTAAATTTACATTATATAATTTATTTTTATTGGTTTTTTATCATATATTTAGATCCAATATTATATTAATGGGAAATAACTCATATTTATGTGATTTTTAAACTCATAGTGCTAGTGAAAAACTCCTGTCGTACTATAGCTAGGACATAAGGATTATTATCCTCCATCTTTTGATGAGGAATATTTAATGGGAGGGACCATGATATAGTGGTATCCAAGATTATGTTTGAATGATAGAATTGAGTTTATAGTTTTTCATGGTGAGGATTGCATGGGTTTGTATGGGAACAAAGACAGTTGACTACGGTGTGTGACACAGACCAGAGAGATCGGCTAGGACATGTGATTTTAGGGCCCCATGTGTTTCAATGAATGGAAAGTGACCTTGCTGAATGACCAAGTGAGGTGGGAATGTGTTTAGGGTAAATACCTATGAAAGGTATATACTTCATGATTTGTGTATTTTTATTTGAAATGGGGATTTTAAAAAAATAAATTAAATAAATTATATTTGAAAAAGATCCATGCTATTGGGATTATAAATTCTCCTTTTTTATTCTGAATGGAATTGATTAATTATTTTTGAGTGCTTTGGGAAGTGGATTTTCTATAGGATGAACTAATTGAATATCATAAGGTTTCCCTTGCAGAGGAGGTTGAATCATGGTAGATGAACTTATATTACTCTCAATGGAATATTTTGGAAACTTATGATGGGAGTATTTCATTTTTTGAGAAAGATCACGGACTAGAGGGTCTAAAGACCACATTTGGTCTAATATAAGAAGTAGATTGTTTTTGTGTGTCATTAGTAGTTAGTTAAATCCATTGATTTGTGCATTAGTGTGGTAAGTTGTTTCTTGGTGACCATAGATATGAATATTTGTTATAGCTAGACATTAAGTAGGATTTATATCCCATGTTCCAATAGTTGAAGATGATGGGGTCTAAGTGGTAGTATTTTATATCCCTCTATTATAGGAAGTTTTATTGTTCATGAGTTGGGGATCAGGTTCACAAACATCATACACATTTATCCTAAAATATTTATTAAATTCGGTGTTTGGAGAACAACATCTTGATGATGACTTTCACCTAGAGAAAACATATGTGGTTACCCTATTTAATCATCATATGTGTCTAGATGTGAAAAAGGTTGAGGTTATTGAGTA
The DNA here is from genome assembly GCA_963277665.1 of Viscum album. Lineage (NCBI taxonomy): Eukaryota > Viridiplantae > Streptophyta > Magnoliopsida > Santalales > Viscaceae > Viscum > Viscum album. The sequence continues at coordinate 443,555,296 of OY728158.1, forward strand.
GTGTTTTTCTCTACGAGTTAATCCATAAAGGAGTGTCCAATGTTTCAATTTTAGGATAATATCATTATGTAGTGATTCACGAGTGGTTTTTATGTAAGTTTTATGATCTGTGGGGTACCAACCAAAGAGGATCCTTCGTCATTTTTATATGGTTGGTGAATCATGAACTCTTATTTGAGGCCTTTAATTATTCAGCTTCATTTGAAGATGACAACTTCACCACTATGATCATTGCATGAACCCTAAAGGTGGTCAGTATTAGGTTTGTGTTCTACCCCCTTTTCAGTAGATGTTGTAGTTTCCCCCATGGTTATTTTAGTGGAAAGGACCATCAACAATTTTTTAATAACTGAAAGTAGATAGCGTTGGTATAGAGTATCCTAGTGATTTTTTCTATCAATAAGGACCTATAAAATATTGTGGTTGGGGAGGATGGTAGTAGAGATATAGCGAAAATTAGTGTATTTTGATGCACATTTAAGAGGTGGTAGCTTTAACGAATCCCTGAGTTATGATATGTATTATTAGATTATTATCCTCCCTTTTATGATTTGTTAAATTTAGGGAGCTCACACTCATTTATTTCTCTTAATTTAGTCCATCCCTTGAGACTGGATGTGGTGAGCCTTCATGTTCCTCTATGTTTACCTATGCCTATTAGAGTTCGGTTATTTTTGGTTGATGTGTGATGGCGATCTAAGAAAATGATGGGACAACAACATTCTGGTTGAGAATTAATATTACTGGAATTAAATCAATATAGGTTTATACTTGGCATGGATTATTTTTATTCAATGTTGAATTCAAATACTATTTCTAGAATCTTGTTTCATTTCCCAATATAGAGTTCCATTAAGTGTAATTCATTGGAAATTCATTTTATCAGATGGGTGGTAACAGATTGGATCATGTTTTATTGCAATAGGTGTTGTTTTTAGAGGAATCCATTTTTGAGGTAATTCAAATAGTGTTAAAGGAGTTCATCTATTTTTTCCTATATGAGGTTATTACAATACCCTCCCCCCCAACATGTTCATAGGTTTGGTAGAGATCTGCAACCAGGTGGATCTCGGATTTTGATGGTTCCCAATCGAATGTAACCTACAGAGTTGGGAGAGATAATGTTGTATATGGATGATCTAAAAAATGGGTTTTATTCAACACAATATATAATCATGGAATAATCCAATGTTTTTTCGATGAATTCATTCTAGGGAATATATTTTATTATCAATACTCGATTAATCCTTTTGATATTTATGGTCAGAAATACCCTCTCTTGTTTTAATGATGAAATTATTACAATTATTTTTTAGGAATATATTAATTGAGAAATTTATCTTATTTATTAAATAATGTTTTTATCTATTTTTTGGGATATGTTTTTAAGTAATTTAGAATCATTTCTCATACACTACATTCTTAATCATAATGCATGGATCAGTTAAAAATATTGTTTTGTAAAATTATATACTTCTAACCTTACATGTGAGAAGAACCCCTATATGTGAGAAACTAATGGATTGTTTAGCAAAACAATGTCTTGAATTAAAACATATATTTTCAATCATATTATTAAATTTTCCATATGTTTGACTTTCTTAATGATACCGTTAAAATTAATGATATTTTCCATGTTTTATGCAGCTGAATCTCTAGAATTAAATATCATTTTAAAGGGTTCTTTAAAACCAATTTATTGGCTCGTATTCAATATATTACAATGATCCTATTTCAATATAATGTTATGACATTATATAAATGTTTTAAATTAAAATACTAATGATTTATTAGGAGATATTTTTGGAACATTTCAACCGAAATAAGATTATGTTTCAATATTTAAATATCAAGAATTATATCATTCACATAGATATATCATTCTTCTGTAAAAAAACAGAATTATTATAAAGAGATTCACGACGGAGACATACATGTTTTGATCTTTTGTTGTATAAAAATTTATCTGTTGTTGATGATTTTATTATTCTATTGTGTATCTCTTGAATAACATTTGTAACTAGGATAACTTTGATGTTATTATTTCTTAACAACTCATATCATATTAGACTAAGACTCATAATCTACAAATTTATGCTACAACTATGATCTCAATCTTTTTTGTAATCTAATAAATTACTATTTATTTTTTGGAGAATTAGTTACTCGTACTCAATCATCAGTGGAGTGTCAACTTCATTGAATAGGATGTCGATATTTATAGGTCCAAATAAATAAACAATAAGGTCTTATAAAACCGTTATTGTAATGGTTTCAACTAAATTTACTTATTTTTTATATTATTATGATAAGAGGAAATGTCATGTAAAAATCATCAACAATGATGAGAGTGTGTTGGTGAAGTGTACAAAGGGATCATTTTTTCGCAAACCACAATGAAAATTATCCTGTTGTTAATATTAATTTTTCTTCTACATATATTTGATTAATGAAGAGAATATTTTATATCTTTTTCTATAAAATAATATATGTTTTTAAATATTTCAAGATTCATAAAGGGACACAAGTCACCCCCTAGTGAATATTCAAATTATATCGACCCATTAATGGATATAGTAGGTGTGATTTTTGATGAATTCTAATAATTTGTACCATTATTATGTAACAGTTATGTATGAAGATAGATTTGGTTGACATAACTAAAAGAAGTTTTGTTAGCGATTCATTCCATTTCTTTTAATACATATAATTATAGATGCTGGAGAGATAATATTTTTATATATTTCAAAATTCATGGATTCAAATTTTACAAAAAGATCATCAAACCTTATGAAATACTTGAAAAAATAAGAAACATGCGGTGCTACTAAAGAAAATGAATATTATGACACCTCAAGGGAAATGAATGATATTATATGGGGACTTGTTCATGTATAATTTAATCATGTATCTCAATGTACAACTATTTATGAGTTATGGAAAACAATCATTGTCTCAGATAAAAGAACTAATAATTACAAAAAAATAAGATAAAATACTTAAAATTTGAAATTTTATACATTCAGAATAAATTATCGTGAAATAATCACACGCATTATTGTTATATTGATTGAAATAGTAAATGTTATTTTATCCTTAGGATATCCAATAAAAAAAGATCATTCTTTTAATGGTCAAATAGTCATACCTTCTAACTTGAATGAGATATCATCTCTAATAAAAAAATTCAACCTGGTCTCACAATTGATAATAACAAAATTGATTGGTAATATATTGTGTTATGAAGAATAAGTGAAAGCCCAAGCTAAGGACCATTGGATGATAAAAAGGTATAATAACACTGTAAAAAATATAGCTCAAAATATGAATAGTAATCAAAAGAGTATACAGTACTCTCATGTTACATAGAATGTGCATATTCATCAGTGGAGTTTTATCATCTATCCAGAAGGATGAAAAAATTTTATAAAAAGAAGAAAATATTCATGAATTCCTACAATAAATATTATCTAGGACTTAAATATGTATGATTTTATGAATGTAATAAAATAATACATATCAGACCTTATTTTCCGTAAATAAACAAAGGGAAATTAAATATTTGAAATAAAGAAAGGATATATCATGTAAGAACTTATTATGAGCCCAAAGATAAAGAAAATATATGAAACCTTCATGTAGTTCCCCTGAAGACTCCAATAGTACATGTAAATTTGTTTTAGAAAAATAAGCAACCATTATAAAAATAAAATATGATCATTTTGGCTAATGATGAAGAAGAGGGACAATATAAATATTTTATACATATGATTCTAAATGTTTATCATATAATAAATTTTATGGCTACAATTAAATATAAGATAAATATTATTAGTATTTACTAAAAGAATACATAACAAATAAAATATACATAATGTTGTCATAGAATAGAAAATTTACATCATGAATCAGCACTGGGACTAATTTTTTTAATAAATCTATCTCAAACTGGAGAATTCATAAAAACATAATGAATGAATTATAAGCTAAATTAGATTCATTAAAAATCCTTTATGGTGTATTAACTAATATAGAATAATATCTAAATCATTTTATTTTAAAAAAATTCATAATAATGGTAATTATAGAATAGTAATCAATGAAGAAAAATTGTAATTTCATGCCACCTAGATCTAAAAATATCACCTTAATATTGTTGGATTAATTCTCATTATTCATAAAAAATGCTTGATAAATTCCCAGATCAATGGAATAATAAAGTATTTTTTTTCTATAGATATGACTAAATCTATTTCTATAAATATTTTCAGCATTATAAAAATCAGGTTACTAATTTCATTTCTCACTAACATAGATGTACAATGAAAATTATGAATTAAAAAACATTTGTTAAACATTATTTAGGTAAAACATAACATGAAAAAAAATGTGGTATGGTATATGAATAGTGGTTTCTCAAGATATATGAGTGGAGACTCATCCAGTATTCATACATTATCAAAATTTGATTGAGGCCTAGTTACCATTGGTGATAATGAAAACAGAAAAATTGTTAGAGTTGGATAAGTTAGAAATGAAAAATATTTTCGATCAATATAGTACTATAAGATACATGGTCGAATAACAATCTGATTAATACCTTTCATCTTTGTGTTGATAATTTTTATATTTATTTCTCTAATAATTCACTCCCAATTTATAAGGAAATTTTTCTAATGTTTAGATCACCCATAACTGAGAATGTTTATACATTGGATCATAATTTCTTATTCGAATTGAAAGCAATTACTATAACTTCTAAGATAAATGAATCTTTGTCTTTTCATAGGATACATGGACATCATAATGTATTTGCATTACATAAATTATCTATGAAACATTTATTTTCTGGTTATCTTTATCTTAATTTTGATAAGGATATATTTTTTGATATATTCCAAATAGTAAAGAAAAAAAGTTATTCTTTAAATTTTTAAACAAGGTTTACACATAAAAAACTATATAACTTCTCCATATAGACCAGTTTAGAGCATCAGTAGTATAAATATTAGTTTGAAGAATTTTTTTATTTTTTTGTTGACGATTTTTTAAGATTTTATTGGGTATATTTTCTAAACCATAAATGTTTGGTACTCTATATTTATGCAATGTTTCTTAAAGTTGTTTGAAATGAAAAATAGTTGAAAATAATTTAACCAATAAGTGAACATGTTGGAGAGTGTTATGATCATTAATTTAGATAAATTTTATCATACATGGGTATTAAACTCACATTATCTTCTCCTATAGTCCAAAAATAAATTTATATATAGAAAAAATAAATATGATGATTAAATAAATAGTTAGAACTTTGTTGAATAAATATTTTATTCCTAAATATTTTTTTGGTAGAATCTCTCAACACAGCTATTCATATCCTAAATAGAGTTTTAGTAAAATCCTTTATAAAAAAGACACCCTATGAACTATGGAATGAAATGAAAATATATGTCAGATACATTACAGTGTTTGGATGCAAGTTTTATATCTTGAATAAAAAAGAAATTCAAAGAAAATTTGATCTAATGATTGGTGGAAGGATATTTCTCAGATATTATTCTACATATAATGATTAGTATTAATATAATAAAATTTCAAATAATGTTGGAGAACATATTCATGTGATGATTGATTAAATTGAACCCTTTTATCACAATAAAAATAAAATATTTAAGGTTCCAAGTTCATCACAAAATGTGATCCTTGAATCCCATCTTAATGATTTAAAAAATAAACAATATTATGATAAAAATCAGTATAGTCTATAAGAAAATGAATCTAGGGATCTTAAAAGTGTATTTTTGAAAAAATGTTAACCTTAAATGATTATAATTTGGAAACGATTATAAGATATAAAGATACATGAGCTATGGGAAGATGTAATATATGATATTTCCCTGAATTATCTACCATTATATCTAAATTTGAACATAAAACTTTATAGGATGTATTAGAAGATGAATATTGGTTAATAGATATGCAATAAGAGTTTAACAAGTTTAGTTGAAATAATATTTGGGAATTGGATGATAGATAATCTAACCATCCAATAATAGAAACCAAGTAGAATTTTAGAAATATACAAGTTGTCCAAGGATTAATTACTATAAATAAACATAGATTAGTATCTAAAGGTTATTATAGTGAATAAAGAACAATTTATGATGAATCCTTTTAACATATTTCTTGAATATAATATGTTGTAATAATTTTAAATTTTACATCATAAATTAAATTTAAATTATATCGGATTGATGTGAAATGATATATTGTAATTATATATTTTATTGATTATGTTTATATTGAAAAAACACTAGGTTTTAAAAATATTTTTCTAAAAAACTAAGTTCTCATACTTTATAAATATCTCTATGGCCTTAAACAAATCCAAGATCTTAGAAATGAATGATTAAAAATGGATTTTACATAGGATTTAAAGATCATAATAAATTTTCAAAAAATATTTTGTTCTGATATTTTATTAGTAAATATTAATGAATATAATTTTATTTTTTATTAGACTAATAAAAATCATTGTAATGATTTTTTTAAAAATGAGAAAAAATAATTTAAAATGAGTTTGATGGGTGAATTAAACTTCATTCAGGGTTTTCAAATATATAAAAAATATCAGGGAAATATTATAAATAAAATTGAATATACTACTGATTTATTGAATGATTTTTTAATAGAAAATAGAAAATATTATACAACTCCCTTGTGTACCAATATATAACCTGATATGGATGAAGCTAGAATGCCAGTTTAAATTATGTTATTTTGATGTATAATTAACATTTCTCAATATATTTCGTCCAGTAGGCTAGAAGTTATGTTTCTTATCATTCTATGTACAATTTTTTAAATGCAACCTAAATTATCACATCTTACTATCGTTAAAATATTTATAGATATTTTAAAGTAACTATTTTTAAATATTTAAAATCCAAAACATTATATTATAATTTAATAGTACATTCAAATACTGATTTTGAAGTTTTTAGTAAATAAAGAAAGAGTTATTCAGTAACCGATCACATTTTAAGGAAGACTATAGTTTCATGGTCATGTAAAAAACCAAATTTAGTTCCTTTCTTAGAAATTATGGTAGAATAAATATCTTCTTAAATTTTTTGTGCTGATGTGTTATGGATGAAACCCAAGATATTAAATATTGGAATAAACTTCAAATATATTACTATTTCATGTTCATATACTAGTTTAATTAATATTTCTAAAAAACTAGTATATCAGTCAAGAACTAATAATATTGATATACGACATCATTTTCGATGTGATCATATTCTAAAAAATGATATTTCTTCGTAATTTTATATTAATGAATATCAAGATGTTGATATTATTAGTAAATCACATCCCACTATATGTTTTTAATTTATTAAGTTAGATTAAGGTTTAATTAATTTTAAATAATATTTTATTGTTAATTATTTTCTTTAATTTTTTATTTATAATATTATTAATTTTTTTTACTTGTTTTATAATAATTTATAGTGTTATTTCTATTTTCTAAAAAAGTGTCTTTTCAAAAATATAATCTCTAACGATTACTCAGATTATTTAGATCATGAAATAAAACCAATATCAGGAAAACCATAAAACCTATCACATACCCTAAACAACAAACCCTCTTAGCTTATAGAGGAATCAATTTCTCTATATAACCATAAATTCTAAACCTAAAATCATATGGATTTTCAAAATAGTGAAGGAAATTAGGAGAGATGAATGTGTTATAAGTGAATCCAAGTTCCAATGCACTTCCAATGCTGATAGACGATTCATTCAAGGGAATTTTATCCAAATTGAAGGGATATTTTATTCGAATATGCAATTAAATTAATCTATATCCTCTCAAGGACATGACTATATTTTAAATAGAAAAAATAAAAAATTATGTTTTTTACAATGATGGAAAATATTTTTTTCAACATACCCAATTTAGTTTGGGAAACACATAGTGATTCATACATAACCTTTTAAATGATATGAACATTCATATTTCCCTAGTAGAGATAACTATGATTATTTAGTGTCCCTATAAAGGGGATTTCATTTTAATCCTCAATCAATTGGTTATGAGATGGAAAAATATTATGATATTATGTCTTTTATTTTTAGATATACCTTGTATGAGATATGTCAATTAAATATTTCGATGCTGACTAGAAGTTACAGGACAAATTCATTCATTCCGCAAAAAAAGATTTATGTGTAAAAAAATATTCTATTTATAGAGTATTATAAAATATTTTTTATCATAGGTGACATAAATCTCACCATAAATTGATATATGATTATATATATGTTTCATTTCTATAAGAAATTAGCAATAATGTATTTTTATATTTATTGATGGATAATTTATATGATTTTGTATAAGAAGGATAAGATTTGTGGTATTCAGAAAGACATTATATTTCATAATTGTAATAATCTTCTTAATCATTCCTTTGAAATGTTTTGACTAATTTAGAGACTACTAAAGGAAAACAGATGTTGGTTCTTGTAATAAAATATCAAGAATATAGTTATATTACTTAGGGGTACTAAGATACTCGAATATCAGGTGGGCCAATTAAACATTTCTGTGAAGAAGTACATGAATCAAGGATTGCTAATTTGTGTGATATAAATAGATGGAGACTTTGGGTTGTTATTAGTGGAAATCCTACTGAAAAAGAATTCACCATTCTTGTTAATATCCCTCAGAAGAAGAAAATATTGAAGTCCTTTACCCATATCTGAGATAAAGAGAAGAACATAATGTATGAACTCAAGAATATGATATTTTTATAGTTGAAAAAGATATAAAACCAGTTTTTTTATATTTAATAACTAATTTTTTATAAAACCCAATAGAATATTGTGGTCAGAATGATTATCATATACAAAATCATATTGAAGAGAATAATCATAGTAGTGATAAACTGCACACACCTATAGTTAAGAATACGTAAATAATTTATAATAAAATAGTTTATTTAATAATAGAATATATTGAAAAGGATTATTGTAAATACAATGAGAATATAGAAGTTCATGATCAATTTTCATTATATTCTGATGATAAAGATAAATTTTTTCCCTTGAAGTTGTTTATGTTATTCAACAATCCAGAAGTCAAGAAGGATATCATTTCAATTTTTTATTTCTCAGATTGGAGAGGTAGAATCTGAATTTAGTCATATAAATGGAGATTATATAACATTGATATGTGCTAATGAAATCAATAAAAAATATTTGGATCTTTTTAAACTCAAATAATCTAAAACAAAAATGGGAATCAGTTAATGATTAACTGATCAATCCAAAGGAAAATTATTGTTAAAAATTATATTAATCGATTTCAAATAGACATGTTTCATCATATTGTAAAGAATAATTTATAATAAATTTCAAAATTAGATATTGGCGATTTAATGAAATATCTATGATGTCAACTTTAATTGATAATAAGTAGACCATGTCTAGAAAGGGATTATCTTCTAAACATCATACATTACTAGATCATCTAACAATTTTTTAATCTAATACCCAGGTTTTGTCTACAAATAATAAATGAATACTTAGTCCACAATGTGATAGTTCTCCATTGAATGTATTTTTATATAATAAAAAATATAATTTTGAGAAATTTATTTCTATCGAGACATATATAATAAGTATTATTAATCATTTTAATGAGATGTTGTAGTATTTTTTTCAAGACCAAAGTAATGTCCATGTGTTTCTGAAAGTAAATTTGATTTAGAATTTGAAAATTGGAGTGAACTCAAATAATTTGATAAAATAGTGGGATGAAATGTGGAATCAAAATTTTAATGTAATGATGTCTGTGAATAGATATATTAACCAGTATGTCCAAAATTATTCAAGAACTAAAAAATCACCAAAAAAAGACCTTTATCCTTCATCTCATCTTTCATCTTATCTCTTTCTGTTAAATATTCATTGTAATCAAAAAAAATTAATTTAAATAGTATTATATTATTAATTATATTTTTGTTTGTATATTATTTATTATTTCTACATCTTGTATTAATGAACAATATTTTTGTGTTTCTTGGCATAAGAAAATAATTATTGTTACTTTTATACTATATTATTTATGTTATAAACTAGTTTCAAAAATATATTTTTATATCACAAAGGGTGATAAATTTTTTTATAAACCATATTATATTAAACAAAGGGAAGAATACAAATATTAATTAGTAATTTAAATAATTAGTATTTATAATAAAATATCTTTAATTTGAAAAACATAACATTTTTAATTTTTTTGGTTAATAATTTATTATAAAACAATAAATGAGAAAATAATTTTATGTTTAATTATTGTATTTTTTTGATTTAAATTTATTATATTTTATAAATGTTTATGATGTGTGGGTTTTAATATTTTCAAATGTTCGTAATTGATGTGCATGTTTTGTCTTGACAATATTCTATGAATCCTGATAATGTTGATGCTCTAGAATAACCATGTTTGATTTATTGAGAATATAAATTTCACTATTATTCATGAAAATATTTCACTATATGTTTATCATATTTATGGGTAAATTTTTTTATATGAAATGTTATGAATATCTTTCTATATAATCTACACACACTATTTATAACCTATATTTGCGAGTTGAGTGTATGGTTCATAAACTCTCTATTTGGAATGAAATAAGTGATTATAAACTATATACTATTTAAAAGGCAAATATCAAGAATTGTACAATTGAGAAGAAAACCTATATTTGAGAAATAAATGTAGGGTTAAATAACCTATCTTCTTAAATTCTAATATATTTTATCAATCGTCCTTTGAAAATTACTCTATGTTTTACGTGGTCAATGAAAATGTTTAGATTCATGCTATTTTAATACTTTTATGAACTATTCTTGATATAATTAAATATCAATTTAAAAAAAATTTAAGGATCAATTCAAAGGATTTTATCCAAAAATTTAAATCGATCCAATTTCTATGAGACGTTATGTATTTATTTAAAAGTTTTAAAATTAAATACTTGGGATTTATTAGGCGATATTCATGGATATTTTAAACTAAAATAAGATCATATATGTTTATTTATATGCTTATAATTATATCATTCACAAATATAGTATCTCATTAATACTAAATGTATGTTATTCTAAAGATCTAAAACTCTAAGGCATACATGATTTTATTTTGATTATTGTAACTACAAATCTATTATTACTATTACTATTATTATCTTTCACTATTTATGGAAAAAAAATATCAAATAGGATCACCTGGAAATGATTCTTTCATAAATTATTATATATATAATGAAGAAGATCCATATTCTATCAATTACCACTGTAACTTTGAAGTCAAAACTGTTTCTCAGTCATATCAATTCATATTTATTTTTTGGACTTTCAGTTATTTATACCTAGTCATTGGTGTTGTTTTATCATCTCATAATAACATTGGGATATTTTTGGTTCACCAAAAATAAACAAGAATGCCAATTAAAATCCTCATTTTAAACATGTCAACTACATGCACTCAATTGTTAAGTTCATCTTGAAGGAGAACATGTCTAGTGAAAAACATCTGTCTTAGTGAGAGAGTGTTTTTATAGTGGACTAGGAGATATTTTTTCCTCAAAAGACTATTAAAAATTTCTATTTCTTCTACTCTGTTTTCTACATCATAACATTGATTAAATAGTATAGTGTTCCATATTATCATTCTATATATTACGAGGTGAAATTTTAAAATTTTAGGATTTTTAAATGAACACAATTCACACACCTCATTTTTATATATTTTTTTATATTTGAAAAAAAATAAAATGGTAGACTGAGGTTTTATATAGATTATTATAGGTTCGATCAGGTGACAGATGAAAACCATTTCCCCTTTCTGAGGGGCGATGATTTATTTGAATAATTGAGATGATATAGTTGGTTTATGATGGTTTTCCTACTGTATAGATATCACTAGAGGAGGTTGAGGGATGTAAATATCTTGAATACTTCCCTCAGATGTAGGAAAGGTAACTTTGAAATTGTAATCATGTTGGTTTGTGTAATGAACACACATTCTATGTATATAGAACTTGTTAACTCTATATTCCCTAATTCCAAGATCGATTCATCAGAATTCTCATGTATGATATCTTGATCTACTCAATTTCATAGGAAGACCATACTGATAATGTCAGATCAATGTTGTGGGTCATTTAAAACCACCATCCATATGGAATTTTTTCTAGGTGACATATCTAGATGTGAGAAGTCCATTTTCATGGAAAATCAGTTCCACGTTTGGGTGTGGAATTAGATATTCCAATGATTGGGGAAGTGGTTTCTTGTGTATAACCCAAGAACATGGCATAGGTTCACAATTTCCGTGGTATTATAAGCTATTATTTATTGTTTTTCAGTAGTTTCACATGTCATATAGCCTCTATATCTTCATTGACATAAAAATCTCAATTTTTATGTTGACAATTAAATACTAATAAATATATAGTTACTTAAAAGAGATAGGTGATCTTTTATTCATCTAGAATGATATTTCCCTCCATTTATAACTATTCTGGCCATGATATCGAGTGTTCATAAGTTATGTTTTCCCTACATTTCTGGTGTCATAACCTCAGAATTGTGTTCTCTATGGTTATAATAGACTACATGTTACCTAAATATGTTGTCTCATAGTGGGATATGAATGTATAACAATTATGGTTAAAGTGGTTTCTTTAGAATTGTGATATTCAGATCCCATAAACCTCTAGAAGGGAGAATGTGGTTTCACATGCATTAAATCTGATGTCTTGAGGATATGTCATTTGGTAGGCTATATATATTTGGAAAGTAATGGAGGTTCAAGATAGTATTAATGTTGATTCCCAAGAAATATGTTTCCGTATATGTATTTATAATATGAATGTGGAGTCAACCTTGATGTAGAATTCATATGAGTCTTAGTTGGGATTCTCAAAGGCTTAGGTGATGTGGGATCATGTTTTCCATAGTGATGATCTGGAAGGATGGTCAATGGATGGTTAGAAGAGGGTATTTTTCTAGGGGAGTTTCATTATTCCCTAGATAATTCATGAGAAATTTGTCTTTGAGATTCACATATCACTTTTAGTATTACAGCTAACATGACCAAGATTCATCATGTAGTGAGGATGCAATTTGGTTGTTGGAGATGAATTGGTAAGTGGTAGAATTTATTGAATGGTGTTTAGATTATTAGTGGGTGAAAATGGGGAATCTTGTTCTAGAGGTTTATTGAAATTATTTAATGTTCCTATGTGTTAATGGGATGACATCTCGATGGAAATCATCACGAGGTTACATTGGGATCAGTGTGGTTGTTATTTGAATTGGGTGGTAGTGTAATTGTTGAAAAATTCATCTCATATCCTGGAGATATTTGGGAGTATTACCATGGTTATTTTGGTAATAAATTATGTGGATGATGTGAATAGGCTTTATAGGGTACTAAGGACCATCATATGTGATGGATATTTTCATTTTATCTCATTCAAAAAAATAGAATTTTTGTAGGATTTCAGATCCCATTTGTGCCTTGCCACTATGTCCCACGCTTGTATAAACGAGATGATGCAGTAGACCATGAATATGAATTATTATATGAGTCAATAATGCATCTGAGACTGTGGTAGGTCATGGTTATGGAACTTGAATCAAGTCAAGTTTCCCTAAAAAAACGTCTACTCACTTTTGAGATGCATTGCTATGTTTGATGTTTTTTACGAGTGACAGTAAAATTCTTCATTTATCATGATAATTTTAGGGGAATAATAATTTCATAGACCTAATGTGCTGTAGAGAAATATTTGTAAGACCCAATATGTTTTATAAATGATTAAAAATGTGTGAGAACATGATATATTTAATTTTATTATCATAGGAGGATATCCTATGAGTTTAGGGTTGGTGACCATGTTTGCATGAGGGTATCCCCTCAGTGAGGGAATTTGTGTTTTGATAGGGGATTAACCATTAATTTTGGATTTTTGGGAACTATGAGATGTTGGGGTATATTGGTGACGTCACATACCAGCTAGCCCTGCCACCATGGATAGAGAGGACCCATGGACTCTTCCATGTGTCCCAGTTTTTTTATATCTTCACGGTGATTCCACATAATTGATTAGAGAATGATAGATATGGAAGATGAAATCCTGTTTTTGGAGTTACTATTAGAGAATTAGGATCATCAAGAGAAGGTTATTCATGGAATAACCATTCCCTAAGTTCATGTTTTGTGGATGTATGGTGGCCTAGAAGATAGTTATTGGGAGAGAGACTTGTATGTATCTTAATAACCTCGTCTATTTTTAGTTTTTCATTAATCTGTTCTATTTTAATGATTTAATGTTATATCTTTTTTAGATTTATTTTTACCATAAAGTGTGATAAATCTTATAACATATGAAAATGGTAGGACCAGAATTCTAATCAACATTCATTATACTATAACATGATTTTAATTATGTAGGAATGTTATTGCCTTCCAAAGTGGATAATATCATGACATATGAGATAAAATTCCATAAATTGCATTCTCTGGGATGTTTTTAGTATTTTTTGTAGTATTGGATGGTTTTGGATATATATAGGTTGAGATGGTGATACAGAAGGATATTTGTAACGTGGTGGAATGTGGATATTACCAGATGTGTGATTTCATTATCGGTGGGACGTTAGTGTATGGTTGTTAAATGATTTATTTGATTGGGATTATTTGGGTGTGTTTTAGTTTTGATAGTAGTTTTATTTAATATGTTTAGAGATCCTAGAGAGTTATCTCATGGGGATCATTCATATAACACTTTATTTTCTTACATTTGGTTTTGTTTATCTAGGCAAAGAATCATTTGACAAGTATCTAATGTATTTTTTTGTGCAATCCTGACATGTTTCATTACTAATTTTGTGTATGGAAGGTTCTAGAAGAATACTAGGTGATTTTTTGTAGAGGTTAGAGCTACAAAAGAACTGCATTAAAATTTATATTCCATAAATAAACATTTAATCATGCAAAACTTTCTATTTCAGATTGATTGGTCGGTGGTTTTCAGCTTCTACAAGGCCGAGGTGTGGCTGTGAAAATAGGTTTTTATTATATATGATAATTATTTTCAACGTTAGTCAATTAATCCCCATATTCCATTTTTTTAAATGTAATTTTGGTTTTATAATGTTTTATGAAATAAATGATGTTTTAATAGAGTGTATTTTATAGTGGAAATTAAGGGATAATATTATGGTTTACATAGAAAAAGGGGTGTGTTGTAGGATTTTTTTTAAAGTCTGGTTTAGATGAATTTCATTTTATTTGGTATTATATTTCTCTTATCATGTGGCGAAAACTATGAGGATTTGAATTATTTTCCATTTTTTAATCTTCTAGTTTGATATGTGGCTTCTGGTTGTCAAGTTTTGGTGATATGTGGTGAGTTCCCTTCCCATTACCAACCTTCCATTCTTCACTTTTCCATTTTTATCAATGATGTTTCTTTTGTTTTGGGTGATTTTGTGTGTGTTTTTAGAACAATTTGTTGCAGTTTAGGTCAATTCCTGAGATTTCATATTCCATTTTGGTTTGTAGTTTTTTCTTCTTCACCCTATAATGCTAATCAGGATTGTAAATATTATTTTTGGTAACTGATTAACAATCCCTTTTTTATGTTGAATGTGTTGTTATTGTATGAATTTTCATCTCATTCGGTGGATAGTAATGGTTGGAAAAATAAATACAATTAATTGTAATGTCTATGATTAAAATGTATGGGGTGATATTATATACTTTAGTACATTGATATATGTTGTTGATGATATTATGTCATGTTGTTGCCTTTCTAAAAATATCATATGTCTAGAAACATGATATCTAATTATATTTTATGAGTTGAGACCCTTTTTCTATTGTTGTGTGATCACACCAACAATAAATGGGTAAATAATATATAATTTTTCAAATAATACCCTACTTTGGGAATCAATATTTTTTTATAATTCCCATTATAAATAATAAAGTAATGAGATGAAAACCCTAAAAAGTTGAGAAATCTTGTGTATTTATATATTTTTATTTCTCTTAATTGTTCTTTTTCTCTATGTAGTTTGAGCGAGTTGTTAAATAGTGATAGAGGTGACCAGATGGGATGTGTAGTGTGTGGGGTTGTGAAATATTGAAGGGGTAGGTTCTCATGGATGTGATTTGAGAAGCTGTATAATGTGGTGTGCATGGTTTATGGGGTGTGTTAGTCATGATGTGTGGTATGTAGTGTTTATTTTTCTTAGATGTTATGGGGTGTATTAGTGATGTTTTGTGGTAGTGATAGGTATTGGCATTGTTCATTTTTAAAGTGTTGTGTGTTGAGGATGTGGTTATTTTGTAATGATGGGTTGGCTACTGGTACACAACGACAATAGTTTATATTTTAAGAGTTATTTGTGGAATGGTGTTGTTGCTTTAGTTTTTTTTCTTGTAATTGAATCGATAATGATGAAAATATTAATTAAAGTGGTTCGTTAATTGAATATAATGTAATGGAAGTTGATTTGTGTGTATATGTAATAATTATTAAAAGTATTGCAATATGTAATTGATAGTGGAGATCATTATGTGCCATGTGTGATATTTGTGTGGTGTGATTCATGTAGTGGTTGTATTGATTTTGATAGTTCATGTCTGGTAGGATAGTGGTAATTTTGTGTATTCTTGTATTGTAGTTTTGATAGATTTCGTTGGGTAATGTGTTCTATCTACATACCCTGAATGTTTGTGTTAATTTTGATATATTCCCCACCCTATTTGCATAACCATAACAACACTCAAAGGTGTTTGCTTCTGGGTTTTTTCCCTATCATCTAGGATGGTGCTGGAAAAAATGGAAATATACCACCTCTTCCTCACTCACCCTTCTGATGTGATGGACCAAGTGTCTATGGGTGAGATGTGTAGTGATGGAACACAACTCGTTTTTCAACATGTGGGTTTTGTGGCTATGATGAGACATTATGTGGAGGCCTAGATATATACAGGTGGGATAGGATAAGATGGTTCAGAGTGCATGAAAAAAATTCTATACATTATTATGGTGAGGCAGGTATGGATGCATCCTGTCCCGAATTAGAGATGGATTATGTGTTATTGGGTGAGGTTTTATGTGATGTGATGTTATTAGATACGTATGGAAGGGATTAGAGCATAAGACAGTCATCTTTGGGTCATGATAGAACTAAATTAGTGGGGGAAATGGATGTGATACAGTTTTATTTTTATGATCTCAATTCTATATTTATATTTTTTTTTCAGGATTTGGGGAGAAATATTTGGTGAGGCCAGGATGGGATAATTGAACAATGTAGGTCTGTGAAGGTTCTTTCTTGGTTCATTAGAACATTACCATGTACTTTTACATAGTGTACTTGAGACCTTTGTTATATCCCTAATATATATATATGTTTACTGACCCTTAATATATAATATATATTTTTGGATTCCAAGAGGACTTTCTAGGCCAGCCTATAGATTACTATATTAGGTTGGAGTTTCTATTGACTTGCTGGAGTGAGGCTTGTATTATTGGTATTTCACATTATATGCCCTTATATATATCCATTTACATTTTTCATGAATAGTGGGATTGTTTTTATATTAATTCTATATTATCTACTTTATTTTTTGGGTGTTGAAAATCATTACACATGATCATGTTTAATATTATAAAGAAATGCTTCCCATTTTAGATACTTTTATACCCTCGATACTATTTCCCCACATGGTGCCTGCTATAAGTAGGAATAATGGGTCATTATCTCGAACCCATCATTGTGGAATATTTTTATTATCGAGTTCATGAAATTTTCTCTCCCTTCCATTATTTCCCAATTTTGGAGCTACACTCCTTGATTATAACTTCCCATTATTAATTTCTTCGTATTTATGAAAAGTACATCCCTTTCCACCTACAAAAGGTGTACACGTATCACACCTTCCCCACAAAACAAAAACCAATTATTTTAGACCAAAATCTATAAAAACCTATCTTTAACATTCCTAAACATCATCAATAGGTACTGTACATCTCAAAATAGCATCCCTATAAGGCTTAAATGCTTATTTATAAAAGATAATCCAAAAAGTGTGGTATAAATTTATAGTCACTGTTATCTCATTTATGTTCATTTCTATGCACTTATTCACTCCCAAATTAAACTACACCATAACAAAATGATAAAATTATAATCATTACAATGATGTAATATTATTAAAATGTTGGTATAATAATTAACCACTACCAAATTTTCCATTATAAGAAATGGCATTCGTCATTCAGGAATTATCTCGATTGTTGTCTCCAAGAAGA
This sequence comes from Viscum album, assembly GCA_963277665.1. Lineage (NCBI taxonomy): Eukaryota > Viridiplantae > Streptophyta > Magnoliopsida > Santalales > Viscaceae > Viscum > Viscum album. The sequence goes on from OY728158.1 coordinate 443,573,709, forward strand.
AACATGTTTCTATTTAATTCACCACCTTCAGGGATGTCCCTAAATAGTAATACAATATATATAACAATTATATTTATGAAAAATTTTATATTCAAAAGTTAAAAACTTTATTATTAATTTTCTTCTTTTTATGGAAAATATAACCATCTTCCTTCGATATTTGTGCACTGTCATCACCAAAGAATGATTGAATTATGTTTTTCTTATAATAAATACATTATAATTCATGTCATGATAATTTATTTAATGGACAAATATTATTTATATAAAATTATTAATGTTCTAAAAGAAAAATTTTACAAGTTTTTACCAATAAAATCATTACAAAATATGCTACATTCAACTATCCACCGAGTATTTAATGGGAAAAACATGACTTATATATATAATTAAATAATTTGATTTCAGTTATATTCTACTTCCTAATCATTAAAAATATTATCCATCACACTAATAAACACTAAATAAGATCATTTTTCTTAAATTAAAATGATATTACAAAAAATTTACTTTAAAATCAACTATTAATTTTTTGGTGATCATATTTGGTTGGTTTAACCAACAACATAAATAATTTTATAAACCTGTATAATAGATGTATATTGGAATTTAATTTATAGTTATATATAATATAAATAATTAAATAATATATAATGTTAATATAAAAATTTAATTCATTATTAATGTAAACACCCATCATTTTCTAAAAAACAACAACGCGTGATTATCTCTAAATTATTATTTGAATATTAAATCAAAACATCCATAAAATAATATGCTAAAATTATTAATAAATATTTAAAAAGTAAATTTCAATACCTTTTAGTATATTTTAATAATAAACATTTTTATGAGAAGGAAGAATAGAGCTTTAATTGAGATACTTGTTTAAAATAATAATGATTAATTGCATGCGATATCTAAAATAGATTATAGCTAAATAATATACAAGAAGATAAAAATTATAAAATAAGTTTATAAAATTTTATATGAATAAGTTTGTAAAATATGAAATTATGATATTTATGTTTTTTATACATGATCACTGCATGCATTAAACTATGTAGGGAAATGATGTGTTTCCTATCACAAATTTTCATCTCGTAACACACAATTCTTACATTTAACACTAATAATATTAATATGGGGTGATGAATAAATAATGATTCCAATTCAAAATAATAATATATTATTAAGATTCGCTTCATGATAAATTTTATATTCTTTATTCAAAATATTTTAATTTTGAAAAGGGTTTTTAAATAAATAGTTACTCAAACCATACATGTCTGGTTGTCAATATTATTTTAAATTCAAGAATAAATTTTAGATTAATCCTTGTAAGATTTCATTTAATTTCTAAATTTTTTCATTGTTTCCATCAATTTTCTGTGGGTTTTCCATGTCCCCTAAAAATTTCATTTCCCCTTAACTCATAGTTTTACCTGATGTATCTGTTATAATTGAAACTGACCCCATTTTATTCTCTATTGGGAACCTAAATACTCCATATTTTTATTCATTGGAATATCTAATAAATATACATAACTATTCCTTAATAATTTATTTCATTCATATTATACTTATTTGAATTCATTAAAAAAGTTTAATTAAATTTTAAGGTTCAATTTGTGAATTTCTCTGAAAAAATTGGAAATGATTCCCTTTTAAATATTTACATATGAAAATATTTTCCCATCATGATTGCAATTTATATGAGTCTTTACATATATGTGTTTTGGGTTTCTAAATAAAAATGTTTTTAACTCATTTTGATATATTGTTCCTTTTAAAATGATATCAGATATTCTGATGTATTTTCTATCTCAAAATTAATTATTTCAAAATATTCTAAAAATATATTTTCATTTATGTAATTTTTTATTGATTAATATTCTTCTAGATCAAATATATTCTTCAATTGATATCTACCACATTATTTACATTGATGGATTAAAAAAATGTTATTTTGTATCATGGGAATGATAAATCACTTCTTTTACAATGGATATACATTGATTTCTTATAAAACATTTATTACATCCAATACTGTCATTTATTTTTGATTCCTTTGAATGAAGGGTTTCCACCAAGGATACATACATTGATTTATGGGGGAAATTATTGTATTAATAGTATATTATTGTTCTATATAGTGTAATTATCATATTTTTATTATCCTGATGAAATTAGACCTACATATAATTTTATGTGATGTTGTTAGATACATATTCATTTTCTGTTGATTTTTTATGTTATGATTTTTTATTTAAATATTAATTATTTCCTTATGTGAATTTATTTTAAAAGAAAATGAAACCCAATTTAATTATATGGGTTCTTTATAATTTTTTGAAGGAAATTCATTTTATTTTCATGCATTATTTATCCTATAAAAAATAATAAAATTAACTTCAATGTTTTATGAGACCTACTATTCTATTGGATAAATAATGTTATAATTGAATTACATTCAAGTTAAACTCATAAGTATGGATGAATAATGGGTGGGGTCTTATATAAAACTCTAATAGTTGGATAAGTATTTATCAGTTAAATTATTATCATATTTTTTAGATGTTTATAAATGAAATATTAAACTAAAAATTTCAATGATAATTTTGTATAGAAAATAATATAATGAAATATAAAAAATAATACATTTTGTGGTCGTAATATGAAACAACCTAAAAAATATACAAGTGTATTAAATGAATATATATTTATACCATAAATATAAAATTTTTATCGTCAGGTTTATCCATGAAGAATATTCAACCAAATGATACTATTGAATTAATTCAGTGAATTGGGAATATAATTGACTTAATAAGAGAGAAGTAAATGAATAAATTTTACAAACTCATATAAGGATATAATATTGGTAACATTATATTATATATATAGAAATTGGAAGTATATAAATTATATATATATATATAGACATTAGATATGTCGTTTTTAGTAATATTCAAATTCAATTTGTTTGAAATGAATATAAAATCTTTTGAATGTTTAAGATATATCATTCATAAAACTAATTTTATGTGTACAATATATTTTTATATTAGTGGATTAATATCATAACTATTAATAAATGACTCAAATTAAATAATTATATAATATAAATATCAACTAAATTCATAAACATTCATCTAGTTATGGTTATTATATAAATAATGAAAATAATGTTATTTTAGGAAGAAAAAATATCGATTTTATAAAAATTAAATTACTTACATTTTTGATAGGATATAAAAAATAGATATTCAACTCTATAAAGATTTATTTGATAAATAAATTTAATTTTTTAAATAATCATATGAAAACTATCAAATATGAAATTTTTTTATTTTCTGAAAAGATTAATTTTCCAATGAATAGTCAAAAATTCAAATTTTATAAAAAAAATTATTTTCAATTATTTATTAATTATCATTTTATATTGTATTTTTTTAGATTTTAATACTTATTTTAAATATAAAATAATAAAATTATTTACATTAATATCTAGGTTATGTTTAGTTTTTCTATTGAAAATTATAATTAAAAATGCATTTTTATAGAAAACCATTTATCATCGTGTTTCGCTACTTTATTCAAAATGTAATTTTTTTACACAAATAAATTTTAGAAATTATTATATATTTGGAATGATAATTTAAGTATTTTTAATGAGATCACTTTAATTTCTTATCATTATTAATTGTAACATTGTTATAGTAATAAGTTACCATAGAAACGGGTAAAATGGGTTAAAAGGGTTAAAACTAACAAAATAACGATTAAAATTTTCTAAAATAAGTATAAATTCGATTGGATAGAAATATTTTGATTCTATATCATATTATATTTAAATATGATTCATTTTGGATCAATTTTTCAATACAATGTGACTAACATATTTTAAACATTTGAAAATCACCATGTGTAGCCTCTTCCTAGCTTAGATAAAGACAAACCGATCCTCACTTATAAAAACATCAAGAACCTCTTTTACCATCCAAACCCAACCATAAACTCGTTATTAAACGCATCCCTAAATTTTAGGTGACTTTTTTTAACATAATACCATCATTAGAAGGTTTTCAAAAATGTGGTATACTTTTTAATGAAGATTTTTCATTGTATTTTTTCATTGATATCCTAAAAACCTGTCTAAAAATTTGTTATATAATAAAATAATTATATAAAATATACTAAAAGATTACTATTTTTAGTTTATAACCTTTTTTTATCTCTCTTTCCGTCTTAGAGGAAATGGAAACATCGCTCATGTGCACACGTAGACTACCACCACCACGAACTAATGTGATTAATTTTTTTATCAATGGAGCAAATGGATAGTTAAAAGGAATTAAAAATGAATATATATGAAATTAATGACATATTTATAATTATTTAACTATAATATACCATTAATTTTCATATATTTACATCCATTTGAAGATGATAAAATTATTTTCTAATATGTTTGGAATACCACCTCTCAAAAGTTAAAAGATTCATTTTTTATTTTCAACATATAATATTTATCTTAAGGTTAAAACTAGTGAATATATATAACATTTTTAATATATATATGATTATAAAAAATTTAAATTTTTTATTTTTTATTTTTTATCTACTAGTTAAAAAATAATTTTTTTCATGCTTACATATGGACTACCGTCTCTATGAAAACACATTATTCATTTTTCATTGACTCAAATCATGTTTTTTATTTTATTGTATATAATTTATTGATGTTAATGATATTAATTTTTAAATATTATAGATATGATGTAACAATGTCCCCTTTGACCACAGTTATCCTACCAATTTCATTTTGCAACAGACCATCCACAAAGAACCTGACATGAAATTAACTAATTATGAAATTAAATATTTAATTGAAATAAATGAACATAAAATTTTAATTTTAATTTAATAATCATATAAAATTTTATAATAAATTTAAATTATTTATACTTTTTAAATTTACATCTAATAAATTTAACGCCCCTACCCCAGTTACCCAGAGTCGGTGCATTATTACATTACATTGGCATGATCATAAGAAAGATCAAATCTCAAAAGACCGATTGGTTTTGTAGCCTTGGAAGCACTAGATATATTCATAAAGTTTTACATTACATCATAAAGTGAAAAAATACTACAACAACATAGTCTCCATATCCCACAATCATATCCCAACATACTATCCCTACAGGTCATTCATAAATTACTTCTTCACATCCTGGGAAAAATAAAACATAGAAAAGGGGTGAGCTCAAATGCCCAGTAAGGATTAAAATATAGCGGAAACTTTCATAAATAAGAATAAACATTTAAGACAATATATAAAATCAAAAGCATTTTAAACTTGAACTTCAACATAGTATGGCAAAAATAAAATGAAATAATTCCATTTACTTATTCACATGGATATTCTACTAATCGAATAATCACATGCAATATAAACTTCCCCTTTTATAATGATGGAATGATTAATGGCAGACTATCATAACCACATAGCCAAGGCCTCGTGCCAAGACTACAAATAAGATTTTTCCAAGGCCTTGTTCCAAGACACTAGTTTGTTTCATTAGACCTACCGATGCATCGAGGAGCTATATCGGGCTCCACCCGTCACATATTAAGTCCAATGCATTCCCATAAGAAAAGGTTTAAACATAACATAAACATTCGTATTAAAACTAGCATACGAAATGTAAATATTTCATCCATAAACTATGAATGGTATAAAAATAACACATCCATAGTCAAACATATCACAAAACCTTCAATAAAATATAGAAGGATTGTATCATAATAAATCAACTTCAAATAAGCGTAAAATCCATCAAAGGACATTGACATAGATGAAATCAAAACTCGTTTTAGAGAAATATCTCTTTCTATTTTGAAATCATTTAAGAGTCATATATTTATAAAATAAAATATTTTCTTTGAAAATATTATTATAAACTTGTAAGGGAAGCTTAGAATATTTTATAACAGTGTAAAATAGCCACACCCACCGTATAAGTTAAAAAAACATTCTTACCTTAATTCTGTCGAAAAGGTTAAAAGCACCTTGTTTGGAAAACGACGGAAATATTCCTTTATAAAACTATTATAAAAAGTCATAAAAGGGTATAAATGACTTTAACCAATATTCTTTTAAATAGTAAAAATGTTTTGAAATGCATTTTTAAGAAACATGGATGTGGTTGATAAAGAGATCCCAGTAGATTATTACGTATAAACAACCTCGGATAATGAAGAGATTGTGATATAACCCGTAAATTGTACTTTTCCTTGGATGGGGTAGTTTAACCTCCTTTATAATAGAGAAATAATTGTTATTAAATTATACAAGAATCATATACATTCATATGATATCATATATGATCTTTTAACATTGCTTTGTTAATAATATCTTACTATTATCTTTGTTTCGGGTGTTAACTTACTCATTCTATTTTATATGTTTTGTTACATAAGCCATCTTTGTAATGGATAGGTGGTATATTATTCATATCCATAATGATATCAAGTCCTTAAACATCATTTTTAAATAATCAAATGATAATTATACTTGAATGGATACGATGGAGAATGAATCTCATCGCGTTCGTGGAGACGGTAGTCCGTACGTACGCACGAGTGACAATATCATTCTTTTGATATTAAAATAACATATACATGGATGGTATATCATATATACAGAATCATTAACATGTTATATTTATTATTTACATGAGTTACACATCATTATTATACCCATCCAAATAATAATATATTGAATAACAATTACACCACGACGTGGAGACGGTAAGCCGTACGTACGCACGTATGGTGACATGTTATTCAAATGGTAGATAGAATAATGAATATGGTTGTACCATATTTATAATAACATCATAGTATATATATTATACTGGATCTATTATTTTATAATGGTAATAACAAAGGAAGAAGAAGTGGAAGAAGAAAGGAACTTGGAAAAGGGTGGTGAAATCATTACCTCTTCTTCGGGTTCTTCGTTTTGATTTGATCAAAAGGGCTCCGTAGGTTGGCTTTATGATCAAACTAAGGCCTCTAGGTTGTAGTGATGGATGTTGGGAGAGTATTTGGGCAGATTATGGATGAACCAAAAGGCTTTGAAGGTGTGAAGACATGAGAAGGAGACTGCCCTTTTATAAGAGGGGTGAGGGGCACCTTTGGAAAAGATAGAAATATTAGTTTATAATAAATTAATATTCGCTTTCTAATGGATCCAAAGTTGATTATTTAGATTATAAGGTGGGTATAGGTCTGAAAACACTAAAACAATAGAATTTAGACAGGTTTGAGTCATTATATTAACCTTATCTTTAAGTATTAACTCTACGTTAATTAGTTTCACTTTTACAATGTCTCTTTTTATTTTTATATTATATGGTCAATAAACATACTATATACATCCAAGATACCCCCAAGTGGTCCATTAATGATGAACCTATCATGATATAAGTCTCCTGGACGAACCTTAGATTTTTAGGAATTTAATATCAATTAATAATATAATATTTGTTTTAAAAACACTTTTAGGTCAATTTTGAAACTATTCAGTAGTTGATTTTTTTGAAACTCATAATAGAATGATTACTTAGAATACAGTTAATAAAATCAATACTAATATGTCATTGTATCCTAGAAAATTAGTGTTATTCATTAAAAGTCTCAAATTATATTTATTTGTGTATTTATAATATCAATTATTTTAATTTTTCCCTCTTATGGTAATTACTCCATCATCATTTGGTCATAAATAAATTAAATTATTGAATGTATAAAAATTATAAACAAACTATAATTATTTAGGAAATCATTTTATATTTCTAATTAATATTTATAGTCGAAAATCCATCATATATAACCCTATGTAAAAAATTGTTTTTCTAAAAGATATATGCTTGTGTCATTTTTGTATTCATTTTAACTTAATTAAAATAAAGTGTCCCTATCACCTAGAAGTGGCTCCATGGGGTCCCAAAATCGACCCAAAGATGCCTATGATCGAACATGTATCAACCAATAAGGCTAGGACACGTTTTAGGGTAATTAAGTATTATTGTAATAATATTTTTTAACCCTTATTTACCGGATTTACCCTTAACCATGGTAAATAAAATATTTACCGAAGTAATTATTCAAAATGTCTAAAAATAAAAGTTACCTATTTACACAATTTGAACATCCTGATTCCAAATATGGAATCCATTTTTCAAAATTCAAAACACAGAAGTGAAATAAATTAATTTAAAATTAATCCCCGTTGTTGAAACAAAAAGCGTGTTTTTAAGAGATAATAACTATCAAAAGATTGACACTTGTTTATGTCTGGTTTAATTGTAAAATTATGTCCAATGACCAAAATTGTATTAAGTGGTAAAAATATATTCTAAATATACTTTAAAACCACTCAAATTCATAATTTATCACAATTAAGTTTTTTTATTAAAAAAGTTGTTTTTAATTAAAATTTAGTAATTTTCATTATTCATCAAAATACTAAAATTATCCAAAAAGTACCAAAATTTCACCTTAGGCTAAATTAGATATTCCAAATCCAAATATGAAGTCCATTTTGAAATATAAAATATATATAATTTCAAAAAGTAGGTATTACTATTTATAACGGCTAGTTTGATTGGTTATGGTGTGTTAGAACTCGATGTTGCGTACAACACACGCTATCACATTATTCAAAGTGAAGCGTACCATAGAAGCTTGGGGTGTTACATTGTAGATTTTTTATGTCCCCATTCTAAATAAATCTATTTAGTCAAATTAAATATATAAAAGTTTAAAATATTGGATTAAAAAGGGTTCACTATTAAAGTTGGTAAACGTGCATTTTTGAAAAATACTTATTTTATCTGAAAAAAACGAATTTGTTCTTAAATTATGTCTAAGAAACTAATAATATGGATTATGAAATTATAAGTATTATATAAGGTTAAATATTTAGTTAATACTATTCATAACCTCTTTTGAACGGCTTGTTTGGTAAGTCATAGTGATGTTGAACTCGGTGTTGCATGTAGTGCAAGTTATTGAATTATTTTGAAGAAATAACACACTCTGCAATCTTGGGGTGTTACATTCTCCCCTCCTTCAATAAATTGTGTCCTCAAAATTTGAAATTGTTCTTCAAAAATAAAAGGTTGAAAATAGAAAATATCTTTGTGGGAAAACCCACATCGGAAATTGGGTTACAAAAATTTAGTCTTAATATGAGGAAAATTGAAATGAAAGGGCCACCACCAAATTATGATCACGATTAGGAGAACATTGGTTGCAATTAGAGACATATAATTAGAGGAAAAACATAAATATTTATAGGTAGTTATTGAGGTCATCAATCACAAACAAGTGTAAAATTGACGTCCTTAAATTCATCAATCTATGATGATTTGAAATACCATCGGTTCAACAAAACATAGGGTATTAGGATAACACATTTTTGGTTTTAGGATTCCTTAAATAAAGTATAAGAATTAATTTCTTCATAGAATTAGAGAAGAAGAAAAATATATTCTTGATAAGTATAGTTCCATCCTTTAACTAATTTCTACCACATAATCATCTTTCACTCTAAAAGATAATAGAACTTAAAAGTAATATTCTATTTATCCTATTAGTATAGGGTTAAAAATGAATTTATAATTTAACTAGCAGAACCATTAAAAAACGGCGTTATTCAATCCAGGACATCACATGGGTCAGTGGTAGGTGATACACCCTTGTCTCCCTTCGGTTGTGGGTTAAAGTCTCGCGGCCTTACAAGACGTGATAGGTTGTCGCCCGACCTCTGATTTTTCCTTTTATGGAAATAAAAAATAATCCCAACTAAAACTATCCAAAATAAATCAGTCCAAAATTTATGAGGATGGTAAACACAGTAAAGATCCTTTTTCCCACGTAATAGCATGTGAACACATTCATCATGTATTCTTTTAAAACACTGCAACATCCTGAATTACCATAAAATCTTATTGATTACATTCATGATCCCTTATTCCTTAAAGAATAATAGATATACTCCTTCCATCCAAAAACGCTTTAAACCCCAAAAATGATGGAATATACAAATCATTAATCTGTTTCATGGTAGTCAAGAATATCTAATATAATTTATCCAAATCAATCATGTATTATTCCAAAATCACTACCTCGGTATCAGAACTATATTATGGTTTATCATTCTCTAAACCATATATTTTCCAAAAATTTATCCTGCTATTGAGTCACTTTTCATTGTTCCACACAATCTCAAGTCCTTAATGAAATAGTATTGTAGTACAATCCTTATATCCTCCATAATTATTATAACATGTACATTATTGATACAACACTCATATAAGAACTCTAATAATTCCTTTTCATATGTGGTAGTATCATAACTTGATTATTATCCAATAGCATCATTTGCAGCATAGTCTGATGACTGGGATATAGGTTCGCATAGTGTCCAAACTCTTTTCAAATGAAGAATTGTACATTTGAATCCATTTTCTTACCCTTGCAGTCACATACTTTGTGCCCTTTTCCTCCACACTTATAAAAAACTCCCATTCCTTTCAGGAAAGTTCCAGGGTGTTTCTTCCCACAATTATCACATATGGGAAAATTATTCTTTTCCCTCTTCCCTTTTTCCATCTTTCTCTCTTCCATCCTTTTCTTCTTTTGCTTCCCTTAAATGCCATAGGACCCAGTAAACTCTTTACTTATCTTATCAACAGAAGATATTACTTCTTCATATGATGATAATACATGAGAGACTATTTCGCTTATAAATTCTGGCTTAAGACCATGAAAGAAATGATCCTTCTTTCTCTTTGGATCATGTGCAATGCTGGAGTTCTCATTCCTTCTACTGGGCCCCATTTCTAAACAATGGCATACACTAGATTAGTTTATGAATAACAATACCTAATCCCAAACATGTAAAACACATAACATAAATTAAATAGTTTATGGATATAATCCACAATCATAAAAATGTTTTCTTTGAGGATGTATATACTCATAAACCCTTCATTATAATTTGTAAATAAAATGAGAGTTATCCTAAGAATATCCCCCAGGAGTGTCGTAACCAAGAGTGCAGCAAGGCCCGTTGTTGTGCACCAGTTCCCGTTCAAGTCTAGCTCAATGCGGTGTTTTCGGGTTTTACCCCTAGGTACATCTGTGCCAGAGCCGCCTCTACCAACTCGTATCCAGATAGGGATGTATTGCTCGGAAAACTCACAAAATCTCTACAATAACAAAATTCTAGGAAGTTCTTATATGCTAATACTCAAAGTTCATCTTAGGCCTACGTGCTGTAATCAGAGTTTATCTAAATCTAGCTTCCAAGGTTTGTACTAAACTTCCTCTAATACCAAATGTAATGCCCTGACCATAGTTACCTAGAGTCGGTGCATTATTAAATTACATTGTCATGATCACAAGAAAGATCAAATCTCGAAAGACTGATTGGTTTAGTAGCCTTGGAAACACTAGATATATTCATAAAGTTTTACATTACATCATAAAGTGGAAAACTACTACAACAACATAGTCTCCATATCCCACACTCATATCCCCACATACTATCCCTACAGGTCATTCATAAATTACTTCTTCACATCCTGGGAAAAATAAAACATAGGAAAGGGGTGAGCTCAAATGCCCAGTAAGGATAACAATATAGCGGAAACTTTCATAAATAAGAATAAAGATTTAAGAAAATGTATAACTTAAAAAGCCTTTTAAACATGAACTTCAACATAGTAAGGCAAAAATAAAATTAAATAATTCCATTTACTTATTCACATGGATATTATACTAATCGAATAATCACATGTAATATCAATTAACACTTTCATAATGATGGAATGCATATTGCCAGACTATCATAACCACATAGCCAAGGCCTCGTGCCACGACTACAAATAAGATTTTTCCAAGGCCTTGTGCCAAGACACTAGTTTGTCTCATTAGACCTACCGATGCATCGAGGAGCTATAGCGGGCTCCACCTGTCACATATTAAGTCCAATGCATTCCCATATGAAAAGGATTAAACATAACATAAACATTCGTATTGAAACTAGCATACGAAATGTAAATACTTCATCCATAAACTATGAATGGTATAAAAATAACACATCCACAGTCAAACATATCACAAAACCTTCAATAAAATATAGATGTTTTGTATCATAATAAATCAACTTCAAATAAGCGTAAAATCCATCAAAGGATGTTGACATAGATGAAATCAAAACTCTTTTTAGAGAAATATATCTTTCTATTTTGAAATCATTTAAGAGTCATATATTTATAAAATAAAACATTTTCATTGAAAATATTCTTATAAGCTTGTAAGGGAAGCTTTGAAGATTTTATAACACTTAAAAATAGCCGCACCCACCATATAAGTTAAAAAAACATTCTTACCATAATTCTGTCAAAAAGGTTAAAAGAACCTTGTTTGGAAAACGATGGAAAGATTCCTTTATAAAAATCTTATAAAAAGTCAAACAAGGGTATAAATTACTTTAACCCATATTATTTTAAATAGTAAAAATGTTTTGAAATACATTTTTAAGAAACATGGATGTGGATGATAAAGAGATCCCAGTAGATTATTACGTATAAACAACCTCGGATAACGAAGAGATTGTGAAATAACCCTTACCTTGTACTTTTCCATGGTTGGGGTAGGTTAACCTCCTGTATAACAGTGAAATAATTGTTATTAAATTATACAAGAATCATATACATTCATATGATATCATATATGATCTTTTAACATTGCTTTGTTAATAATATCTTAGTATTATCGTTGTTTCGGGTGTTAACTTACTCGTTTTATTTTATATGTCTTGTTACGTAAGACATGTTTATAATGGATAGGTTGTATATTATTAGTATCCAGAATGATATCAAGTCCTTAAACATAATTTTTAAATAATCAAATGATAATTATACTTGAATGGATACGATGGAAAATGAATCTCATCGCGTTCGTGGAGACGGTAGTCCGTACATACGCACGAGCGACAATATCATTCTTTTGATATTAAAATAATATATGCATGAATGGTATATCATATATACAGAATCATTAACATGTTATATTAATTATTTAAATGAGTTACACATCATTATTATACCCATCCAAGTAATAATATATTGAATAACAATTAAACCACGACGTGGAGACGGTAAGTCGTACGTACGCACGTATGGTGACATGTTATTCAAAGGGTGGATAGAATACTGAATATGGTTGTACCATATTTATAATAACATCACAATATATATATGATACTAGAGTTATTATTTTAGAATGGTAATAACAAAGGAAGAATAAGTGGAAGAAGAAAGGAACTTGGAAAAGGGAGGTGAAATCATTACCTCTTCTTCGAGTTCTTCCTTTTGATTTGATCGTAAGGGATCATTAGAATGGCTTTCGGATCAAACTAAGGTCTCTAGGTTGTAGTTATGGAAGTTAGAAGAGTATTTGGGCAGTGTTTGGCCGATCCAAAAGGCTTTGAAGGTGTGAGGAAATGAGAAGGAGGAGTTCCCTTTTATAAGAGGGGTGAGGGTCACCTTTGGAAAAGCAAGAAATATTTGTTTATAATAAATTAATATTCGGTTTATAATGGCTCAAAAGTTAATTATTTAAATTCTAAGGTAGGGATAGGTTTAAAACCTCTCAACCAATATAATTTAGATAGGTTTGAGTCATTATATTAACCTTATCTTTAAGTATTAGCTCTATGTTAATTAGTTTCACTTTTACAATGTCTCTTTGTATTTTTATATTATATGGTTAAAAAACATATTATATACATCCAAGAGCTCCCCATGAGGTCCATTAATGATGAACCTATCATGATATAAGTCTCTTGGACAAATCGTAGATTTTGGGGAATTTAATATCAATTAATAATATAATATTTGTTTTAAAAACTATTTTATGTCAATTTTGACGCTATTCAATAGTTGATTCTTGTGAAACTCATAATAGAATGATTATTTCGAAACCAGTTAATTAAATCAATCCTAATATGTCATATTATCCTAGAAAATTAGTATAATTCATAAAAAGTCTCAAATTATATTTATTTGTGTATTTATAATATCAATTATTTTATTTTTTCACTCTTATGGTAATTACTGCATCATCATTGTGTTATAAATAAATTAAATTATTTAAGGTATCAAAAATTATAAATTAAATATCATAATTAAGGAAATCTATTTATCTTAATAATTATTATTTATAGTCTAAAATCCAACATATATAACCCTATGTAATTTTTTTTCTAAAAGATATATACTTGTGTCATTTTTGTATTTATTTTAACTTAATTAAAATAAAGTGTCCCTATCACCTACAAGTGACTCCATGGGGTCCCAAAATCTACCCAAAGATGGCTATGATCGAAAATGTATCAACCAATAAGGCCAGGACACATTTTTATGTAATTTAGTATTATTATAATATTATTTTTAACCCTTATTTACCGGATTTACCCTTAACCATGGTAAATAAAATATTTACCGAAGTAATTATTCAAAATGACTAAAAATAAAAGTTACCTATTTTCTAAATTTTAACATCCTGATTAAAAATATGGAATCCATTTTTCAAAATTCAAAACACAGAAGTGGCAGAATTTAATTTAAAATTAATTCTCGTTGTTAAAACAAAAAGCGTGTTTTTAAGAGATAATGACTATCAAAAGATTGCCACTTGTTTATGTCCAGTTTAATTGTAAAATTATGTCCAATGACCAAAATTGTATGAAATGGTAGAAATATATTCTAAATATACTTTAAAACCACTCAAATTCACAATTTATCACTAATAATTATTTTGATTAAAAAAGTTGTTTTTAATTAAAATTTAGTCATTTTCACTATTCATCAAAATATTAAAGTTATCCGAAAAGTACCAAAATTTCACCTTACGATAAATTCGATATTCCAAATCCAAAAATGAAGTCCATTTTGAAATATACAATATATATAATTTCAAAAATTAGGTATTACTATTTATAACAGCTAGTTTGTTTGGTTATGGTGTTTTAGAACTCGGTGTTGCGTACAACACACGCTATCACATTATTCAAAGAGAAGCATACCATAGAAGCTTGGGGTGTTAAATTGTATATTTTTTATGTCCCCATTATAAATAAATTTATTTAGTCAAATCGAATACATAAATTTTAAAATATTTGATTAAAAAGGGTTCATTAGTAAAGTTGGTAAAAGTGCATTTTTGATAAATACTTCTTTTATCTGAAAAAAAGAATTTGTTCTTACATTATGTCTAAGAAACTAAGAATATGGATTCTAAAATTATAATTATTATATAAGTTTCAAAATTTAGTTAATACTATTCATAACCTCTTTTGAACGGCTTGTTGGTAAGTCATAGTGCGCTTGAACTCGGTGTTGCGTGTAGTGCAAGTTATTGAATTATTTTGAAGAAATAACACACTATGCAATCTTGGGGTGTTACAATAAAGGAAACACAAAGTAAGTCATGAGGTAATGTATGAGGTTTCATAACTCAATTTTCATTCATTAGGTGACACTAACAATGTTATGTGAACATTAAATGTGAAATTAATTCTGATTATATTATGTTTTTTTTCATTTTATTGTGATTTTACTATTGTTTCAAACAATCACTTCAGAGATTAATTGTAAAATATTTAATAATATCTTTGTATGGATTTTCCTTATCATTTTCATTTTATTGAAACATGAATCATGTCGTCAAAAATCATTTTTTTTATTATTTAAATATTAAAAAATTAATGAAATTGAATATATTAATTCATTTCATTGATTTTATTTAAAAATCTATATCATATAATTACTTTCGATGGATTTTAATTATAAAGCTACACATGTGGTATAGGAATTATGTTACAATGTGATTTCTTTTCAAGATTATATATTCTCTTGATCATTTTGTGGATATATATGATATTAATTTCATGAAACACACATATTTTAGACTCTTAATTTAAATTCTATGTTTTATGTTATTTCATTTCATTTTCCTCTCTTTATTACTTAAAATGATCATAAACATGTTTTTAACATCTTTAAAAGAATGACCATATTTTATATAAATTTGTTTCAATAATATTTCTAATATTAACCAATGATTAATTGAAGTAATTTTTACCCATTAATGAATACACACAAAATTATAATGAAACTTTTTTTATTTTCTGAATGAGGTAATTCTTACCAATGGTGTGAATAAAATAGTTTTTCCAACAAACTACATGAATTAATATTATTATTATCATAACTATATACTAATTTAAATAAAATATTACATGTTTTCTATATTATGTTCAAATAATGAAAACTTACCAATAAGTAAGTTATTTTTTGAAGGTGCAGAATGAAAAAAATAATTTTCTATAGTTTTCGATGAAATTTTTTAAATTTTATTTTAATTGTATTTTAACAAATTGTAATATCCTTTCATTATTCTTATTCATAATTAAAAATATGATCTTATGAAACCACCCATGTTAATTCTCTCTATGGCCTAAATTTTTTTTTGAAAAGATATTTTCTTGAAACTCATTTCATTTCCATCAGTAAATCATAGAATAAATGAATATAAGTTGTTTCTTAGAGTTTGATGATGAAAATGAAATCTTCCATGTGTTATATTTATATTTGGTATGTGTAAATTATTTATGATTATGAGTGATCCTAATATATCTAATTATTATGGATGATCATGATATATCATATTCGATGTGTGATCCTGAATTAGTTATCTAATTCATTGAGTAACATTCCTTGTCTTTTATTAAATGATGCATTTAAGTGGGTATGTTTCTAATTTAGATTTAATAGGGTTTTAGTTATATATAAATACAAAATCTAGAAAACCTGATCAATTTTTCAATTTTTTTTCATTTCCACATAATAGAGTGTATCTAGAAATATAGGATTGATCAATTTTTTAGTCTTGGAGAACAAAATACAAATATGATTCCCATAATACATTAGAAATATAGAATAAGTAAAATAATATTATTATTAAATTTTTGATATTATTACTAATATACTTCTTCATATCCAAATAAGGAAAATTAAATAAATTTTA
Source organism: Viscum album (assembly GCA_963277665.1). Taxonomy (NCBI): domain Eukaryota; kingdom Viridiplantae; phylum Streptophyta; class Magnoliopsida; order Santalales; family Viscaceae; genus Viscum; species Viscum album. Next base: position 443,590,887 of record OY728158.1, read on the forward strand.
TTCTCATATGTTCATTAACAGTTATATATAGTAGTTACTATCACCAGTAAATAAGGTATAATAAAAATGGAAGTATAGGAACCTTGAAACACTTGGTATTTAACAAATAACATAGATAAAATGCATCCTTTAATAATTTCATAATATTTATATCATGAGTAATAATTATTTCATTCATAATGAATGAATTAATTAAATTTAGACACCATGATCTTATAAATCATGTTATATTTAACTTTGAAGCATTTCTCCAGGACAATTTAATCAATAGGAACATATTGACCAAAACTCATTTAATATGGCTAGGTAACTTGTTTGTTTCATAAAACCTGCTGTTAAAGAGAGGTTATATCAATACATTGGCCACACCCATCACTCAGAGACCATTTCATTCATCATTTATTGAATGATTAATTGAATTCCTAAAAAATATAACTAATTAAAAAATAACCGTATTGGATAAAAAATATGGAATTTTAATATTTTACCAATCAACCAGATAGTTATCTTATAGAAACACTTTATATAATGAGATTGAATAAATTTTATATAATAATTAAATCCATTATAAAAATAATATGTATATCTAAGTTAAATTACATTGATATTGAATAATTATCACAATAAAGTGAATACCTCAAGACAAAAATAACAACCACGAAATTAATAAGTCATAAAGGATGACAATCAATTAATTAAAATATTTGTTTTGTAAAAAAATATTTTCCATTAATTAAATATTAAAAATGAAGTAAACAAAATTAATATATGTTTTCATTAAATATATATATTTTTAAAAGCACTTAAAACTTTTATAAGATACTTAATTTAGTAAAACATTTATTGTGGAAAGAAATTTTGTTAACTTTGTATACATTAAAAAACATTCCTTCTGGATTTTTCTAATGATAGTTGAAAATGGACCCTTTGATAAAAAAATAAATATTACTTCTAAACCTTTTACTAATTCATGATAAACAAAATAATTCATAAGTCAATCATTACCATAAATAAAAGTACTTTTTAAAAATAAATATGAAAGATATGAACATTAAATAAAAACAAACCTCTTAAAAAGATAAATACATTCCTATTTTATTTTTAAAAAAAATTTCTTGGTTAATGGTCAAAAGAGAGAAAGAGTTAAGATACAATCTGTAAAAAAAATACTGAATTTATAATAAAAATAATTTGATTTCATAAAGGTTATATTATAACTTTCCTTCAATGAAAATAAGATAAATAAATAAAATGAGATAAAAAAATGAATTATAACCTCTTTAGAAATATTAATGTTTGAATATTATAAAAGAGTATACATGAATTGAAGATTTACTATTCATGAATAAATTTATGCAAATTTTAAATACAAAAATTTGAATTAAATACACCAGAAAAAAATATGTGCATAAACTAGCATATGTCTCAGTGGAGTGCACATTAAGGTGAAATCCCAAACAATAAGATCCAATGTCCCTGTAAGTTAATTTAAGCTCTTATAAAATTAATTTAGATTTATTATAGATAATTTCTAAAGAATATACCTATCTATTATATTATATATAGTTTATTTAAAAGGTTATTTCACCCATTTTTAAATAATATTTTTTGATCATTATATTGATTTTTAACTGCTTTGTTTTTCTTGTTTGTTTAGATCCAATAGTTTTGGCCCTTACATATATTTCACGGTTCCATAATCGTATTATTTTTAATCATAATTTTAATATAATATATAATTTATATACATATATTTATAATCATCTATATAAGATAGAGGCAAAAAAATGAATTACATTATCCACTAAGATATTAAGTTGTATGTGAGAATGAATTTTTTTTTCACTTTTTTATGGATGGAACATAAAAAAGTAAGCGCTAATTGAAATTTTAATGATAATTTTTAAAATATATATTATTTTTAATTAATAAATATTTATTTCTATCCATGTTAATCATAAATTAATAATTTATCTCATTGATTCGTTGAGGTGGTAGTCCACGCATACACACGAGTGATCGTTTTGTTTTATAATTGATTGGATGGTAAAAATGTATATGTGAATTAAATTTTATAAAGGATTATTAATTTCATAAATACCATATATATCAATTTATACTATCATTGTAAGCATTCATGTAAATTCATGGTGTAAAGGTAATTACATTGTAACGTGCAGATAGTAAGCTATACGTGTACATAGGTGTTATTTTCCCTATTTATCTGATTGAAAAGATATATAAAATTGTTATTACGTGATCATATTAACATATCCACATATTTATGATACTTGATTAATAATGTTATTGTTGGTATGTAATATTTTGATAAATTAGAAAAAGAATGAAATTTTAATGTGTTGTAAATGACAATTAACTACTCTCTGATTGAAATATTTTTTATCCCTTCTTAAGACCCCATTTAATGATATTATGTGATATAATTTACCACTTATTTATGGCTAGGTAATTTGATGAAATAATTTTTTTGGAACTTGTTTGAAGTATAGAACAAATTTTTTTAAAGTAAATAGGGAAGGGGTGTCCTTTTATATGCGAGGGGAGGGGAATTTTTATAAAATTTCCAAATATTATAATATAATATGTTTACAAATCATATAAAATGGTTTCAAAATAGAAATAATTGAAATATAATGAGGATATAATGTTAATATAATCATTAAATGAAAATTGGATAGGTTTAGATATTGTTTTAAACCATATCATTTTATTTAACTCATTCATTAATAGCTTTATACATTAATTGTGGTGACATATATTTCATTATTAAATAAATATAATTTTACATATTAAGTGAAATTTCGTAATAAATGGAAAAGTGATGGAATATTTAAGGAAATATTATCCCCTTTTTCTGAATTAATTTTTTTTTATTTTAAATAATATAATAAAATATTGTTTTCATAAAATATCATTGAAACCATTTTTCAAATATTCATTTAATTTTACACTAATGAAACCAATAGAAAGATTAAATTCAAATATTATCATTTTAAATATAACTAATATTATATATTCAAATGTAAAATTCATATATCATAAAAATTCATCCAAGTTATACTAATTTTAATATTTTTAATAACATTTGTTTTATATTTTTGATAAATGAAAAAATTATATATCAGGGTGGCATAAACAATTAAAGTGATTATTGAGTAAAAAAATAAAAAAACATGTAAAAAATTATTTCACCATTAAAATTCTGATTTTCTACCAATAATAATGTTGTTTTATCCTTATGATAAAATATAAGAGATATTAATATCAAGAGTGTTTCATTATGTTTCAATTCCTTTATTAAAGTAATTTAAAGGTCGATATCCTACACCAATGACACTAAGTTCTGATATTTTAATATATTGGATCGAAATATCTGATTAACATTAATCCAATATGATAAAGGAATGTTTAATAGAAATTGTATGGTCTTATCTCAAAGTTTTACCTAGTTTTATACATTTGACTGATAGTGAGATGAAAAATAACCACCAAGGATACAGATAATACTAACCCAAATTAATCACGATCTATACAAAAATTGATCATTCTAATTAAAAATATGGAATATAATTTTTCAAAATAAATTCATATAATTAGAATTATTTTTTTTGAGAAGAAAATAAAAAATTTAATGAAATTATTTTTTTAAGAAATTATTTTTATGTCCAAAACCGAACTTGTACCAAAATCAGGTATAATGATGAATAAAATTTAATTAATAATATTATTTACAACTAATAGAGTATTATTTTGCCTTATGATTAAATTCAATGTGTTGTATTTCTTTTCTAATAGAAATAAATGACAGTTTTACGAAAATTTGTATTTTCCACTACTTAACTGAAAAAATTATATATTTTTAGAATCATTTGAAAACATTATCCGAAGCTCATATTGATATGATTAATTCAATAATAATATAATATTAATATAAAAATAATTCAATAGGTTTTCAGGATTCTATTAAAAAAGGGTTTTCATTGATATAATTCTCTTAAATATATTTATTTAGGCAAAATTCTGTTACAAAATATTTTCATGTTACACAATACCACCATTATAAAAATTTATCCAATGAAAGTAAATCATAAAAATAAAAGATATGTGTTACTTATACCTCATCACATCCTTATTTTTTTAAATTTATTCCATAAATTTAGGATTTCACCACCAAACATTGACTAACATAGTGGTCTTGTTTTGTACGAGTTTCACTCAATTATCCATAATTCCCAAAACATAATCCACATATTCATGATTTCATACTACTGGTAGGAACTCTAATTTATGTAAATTTCAAATATTATATGTACTTAATTGGGAGATATACATGGACCATATCATGAAAATAAGATATATATTGTGTAATTTCAAATCGATAATCTACATTCCCAATATGCTCATGAATTTTGAAGGGAATAATATATATTGGGCTCAAAATTCCATTCTTTAAAAATATAAAAAACTTATTCCAAGAATATATATATATATAAATTCATCTTCACCATCATTGAACTCTATATATCTCAAAAAAATCAATAAAACATTTTTCACCACATTGAGCTATCCTTATATGATATTAAATGGATCTAACCTTCTCCCAAATTTTCTCATCAAGATTCAGTCCTAATAGATTTATTTCTCCAAATATATCCCAACATTTTGGATCTATTCACATATTTACATAGATTTATTCATAATGATTTGTATGAATTCTTGAGTGAAATCTATTTTTCTGTGATTATTTTAATGGTATCTATTAATCCCAACCATTGTTGAAATCAATAGATATATCTATTAATATGTCTTCTCAAGTTTGATTTTTCATCTCAAAATTACCATCAATCTAAATATGAAACGTAGACTTGAAACTAAACTCTATATCTAGAACATCATAGTGGATTCTATAAGACATCAAGTAAAACCTCTGATCCTGAATAGATATTATTAAGAGAGGAGCTCCATGGTATCTCATAACATCTTTAATTTATAACATGAGTAATTTGACCATGATAAAAAATTTCTCAAATATTGATAAAATTTGGTGATTTCATAAGGTGATCAACTACAACAAAAATATAATTATTCCTTTTATATATATTTTGGATTCGAATGATTAAATAAATGGAAATTCTTTCTCATTTCCATTCATATATGGGTAATGGTTGTAACATTCCACTAGAAAGTTATTTATCAGTAATAGATTATTGAAAGAGTAGGTATCACGATACAGATTCTACAATATCAATTTTCATGTTATCATACTTGAAAAAATGTATCACACACTTATATAACTTTTTAAATCTATGAGAAATAAATATTTATGATCTATGAACCTCATCCAACAAACTCGTTCTTCAATTATGGTATATGTAGGACACATACTGGTTTCTTGAACCTTATCGTTATTGTGTTATCATAGATGAGCTCAGGAACATTCCTCACCTTCATTAATAATTAGAAATATTACTTCTACATCATATTTTTCCTCTCATAGATGGATTCTTGGACACTTATCTAATAACGATAACATCAGTCCAATTTTCTAAATATTTCCATATCCAACTAATGAAAATCCAAAATTTGTATATATTACAATTATCATTATGAAAAAACTATCATTGTCTTTCTAACATATATCAGTTTCTATATTTTTCACTGTTAAATGAGGTTAATGTATTGAGAAGTCATATTCATGGATCAATTACAACCATCTTCTCTAGAGCATACTCAATTATTTAATTTTAAATATATTCCTCATGATTTTATGATCATTATATATAGCGCAAATTTTACCATACTCGTAATACAAATTTATCTTTAATTAAAATCATACAAGATCCAACTAAAACTCATCAGTTTGGTAATCCCTCTCATGAATTTAAAATTTTAAAGTGGCATAATATTTCTCCATATCATTCTACATGAGGACACATCTTATTCCATTCATTAACTCATAAATATATATCACAACCCCTCTCCACTTTAGTGTAGTGTATAAAAAATCATTCTACACAACATTCTATTCAGTTCATTAAAATTCACCTCACATTGTTTTATCCAGTAAACATAACCCCCTAATAAACCAACATTGTGTCTTGATTACATAGTCCGAGTAAATATCCCATGAATCTTTTGTAGTGTCCATTCAAATAAGAAAACTAGGGATCTCAATTATTGTGGTTGGTCTATGACATTTCAATGTAAAATACGTCATTTAATTATCCAAATATATACCATCAATTTATATTAAATGATAAATATTGATACTTTAAATGATACAAATCCACCTTGGTATAATTATTATATAAATGTTTCATTCATAGTGTCTTTCACAAAATTCATAATGAGCATACCTCATATGGAATCCTATCTTGGGTGTGTACTCTTACTTGACCCATAATTTATAATATAAAAATCATGTCTATATACTATATTAATATTTTTCTCCTCATAATTGATCAAATATATTAACGATAGGGGTTTGGGTATAGTTTTCCATAGTACTAATTTTGTTAAGTTCCTGATAGTCAATGACAATACAATTTAACCTATCCTTATTCCTAACAAAATGAACTGGCTCACCCCATGTTGAAAAACTAGGGAAAAGGAATCCCATATTTAGTCTATATTAGTTTTGATTCATCAATTATATTAACTCAATTAGGCCCATTCTATATAGAAACATCGAAATAGGTGTATCACCTAGTATGGTAACATTGAAAATTGAACTTCTCAATTTAGAAGAGACTATGTAACTCTTATAAAAATACATTTAAAATAATCATATACAATAGGAATATATTCAATTTTGTGTTTCTTGAATCCCATCATAGATAAATATCCCACTTGAATAGTCATTAAGTTTTATATCAGGGAATAAATTTAAATTGGGATTGCAGGTTTTACCTTACACCAAAGGAATATAGTAGGTTGATTCAGAATATTGATTGTAACTTATTAAATCCATGAATTTTAATTCAAGGGACATATTCCATCAATAAAATACCAATATAGTATAAAATGAAATTAAAATTTATGGTTAATGTAATATAATGTTATTCAACATAGGTTAATCATTCTATGTAACAACATGTTTCTCCATACATGCCATGTTATTTGTTAAAACATGAGTCATTAACCTTAATATTCACATGATCTACTTAGTTACCACATCGTCTATATTGTCCTATTCGTCATTGTAATCCCTATATTGATTATATGTATTGATTCCAATTATTATATTTGGGTGCATCACTAAATAATGGAACACACTAAGTTTTCTTATAATCATCATCAATTTTGTACCATAACAAAAATTTCAATAAAGTGTTTAATGTTCTACATTGCTTAATGATTTTATTATAATCATCATATTTTATATGTTTATTTGAAATATATTTCACATGGTTCTTGAAAAACGTCATCAAATACAAACTATAGAAACCCCATATCAATTTCGTAAAAGTCATTGTAATCATTATTTCATTGGTATAAGATTCAACTAATATCACTACATAGGATCGATCAGTTAGGTAGTCTTGAAGAAGTCGACACATATATGATTAGTATATTACATTGGAAATATAAAATAGATATCATAAAAACATTCATCCATCCTTGATATTATTCATAACATCCCTCTTCAAATTCTAAGTAAATAAATCTAATTGCAGTGTGATCCTAAATGATCAATAAGAGTTTTGTATAAATGAATATATCATTAGTAAATAAAGCATAATAAATAAAGAAAATTTAGTAATTTTAGAAATATGATGTTTAATTAATTACATGAGAGAAAAAATAAATTCATAGTTAATATCAATGTAGTCATTTCATGGATAACAATAAATATATTACAAATAAAGGAAATGATTAATATTGGACGTCAAGATATCATTACCATCAAATCCTTGTGCCAAGTGTGTTAAATCAATGGGTAGGTATTCACTAAAATCATACATAATAAGAAAATCTAACATTTTTGTCTCATGGGGATTATCGATGCATCAAGGTTCTATCTATAACTATGTCATGCTTGTGAATACATTTATGATGCATTTTTAATATATTGAATGATAAATTTAATTCATTAAAAATATCACTTATCAGTAAATATCTATACATAGTAAATAATAAATAATATTAATATTTCCCCAATCAATCAAATATATTTCATAGTAAAACACCATATGTGTAAATATTATACAAATAAAGAAATAATATCCAAGATATAAAAATAGATGGATATTTAATAAAATTATAATTTCTAATGAAAATTTAAAACAAGAAATTGAATGTTTAAAGATAAAATTAATAACCAAAAAATATTAAGACTTAAAATATTACCATCAATTAAACAGAAATAAAAGTTTTCAAATAAAATCATGAACTTTAGGAAAATAAATACAATATAAAATAATCATCAAAATAATTTTTCATTAATATTTTTATTTGTAAATACATTGAAATATTTTACAAAAATCTCATTTTTTAAAAATAATAATGACTGCTATAAATTTAGTTCTCTTCATATATGATAAAATATATTCATTTTAACATTTTCAATAGACTTTTCTAAATGTTACTTTGGTAAAATTTATAAATATTCCTTTAATAAATTTTAAAATATAAAAGATAACATAATATTTCCTTAATAAATCATTTGATAAAAAATTACTTTAGCAACATAATTCTAAAATATATGGACATGTATGAAAATTAAAACCTATCAAATGATATATGAGATCAACATATATTTTAAGTATTTCATTGTTTCATTGAAGTTCCAAATAGAATAAAAATTAAAATAAAATATCGATTCTCATTAAAAATTAATAAGATATTGAAAATAGATGGTTTTTGTGAAGGATAGATTATAAGGCTCCTTCTATGAAAATAATAGAAATCTAAAAAAATGTAAAATAATTTCCTAAATATATAGTACAATGTTAATTTTTTCCCCTTGAAAGATAAATAATTAATTGAAACATCAATAACCATGAATAAATATATTTTCATGTTAAATACATCAAAGGGATGGTATATACACCACCGGAAAATGATATTATCCCATCATCAGATGTGATCATAATTCAAATGTAATAAATAAGATAATTTCAAATTATAATATTATTTTCCTAAATTAGGATTAAATTAATAACATTATGTTAAATTTATCATTTAAAATGGGTGAATTCTTTACAAAAATTGGTATTTTTCACTAGTCCTAGAAAAATAAATTTTATCTGAAAAATAATAAATTTTCAACAAAAGATAATATTTTCATAATGAATTTAAAGTTGACATAATTTTCACATAATAATATTTCAATATGTTTTCATGTTATGTTTAAATATAGTGATTCGTTTAATGTAATTTAACAAATAAAATTTATTAAAATAGAAATATATCATAAAATATTTGTTTTTTAAAAATTATTTCCAAACATAGTGAACATGAGTGATGATGATAATGCTCTATGAAAGAAACTTATTATATCTATTGTTCATATGAGTTTTTAATGGTCCCATTTATCAATTTTGACATCAAATGGATCATGTTATAAATTTATAGGATTAAGACCTTTGTTATATATTTATTCTATGTCACGCATTTAAGGATTTATGACATTACGAGTAAGAGTGCTTTTATATTATATTTTGAATATTAAATAAGTTCACATACCCTTATTGAAATATTTTTCAGCTCATAGGTATAGGATTTTTAATTCCTATTTTTAACCCTAATGAGAACTTAAGATAACCAATCATATTCTTCTTATCTTTGGAATAAAATGTTATATATAATGTAATATATGTTTAGAAGGGTTTCATGTGGTAAATGAAAAATATTTAATATGGAATAAGAAATGATAGGTACAGAGGAAAAACACTCAATTAAATACACATGAAATGTTATTTATGATTTTATTTTAATTTTATAACTATCTCATCCTAAAAGGAAAATGAGTATGTACATGATCCAATATTTTCTTTTTAATATTCAAATATTTTTAATGGTTAATGTCAGGTCATATTTATTAGATTCAAATCCATAAATATAATGATTTTTTAGCACCGTATCTGGGTTTACGGGTTTGGGGATTTTATATGTAGACTCGGAGAGGGGTTTATTAATCATTGTGTATAATGATATTTTTAGGAGATGTTAACTTATGAATTATTTATACAAACATCAATTTATACTTTTACTATTCATATTATGTATATTTGATAAATATATCTTTTTAAGATAAAAATGATTATTCTTTAAGGTGATTAAAAATTTCAACTAGTTAATTGAATGGATGATACACAGAGGTAATCATGGTCTATCAGATATCGGTAAACCCCGATGGTTTTAAAGTTATTATTTTACAAGATAATATTTTTGGAGATATTTATGATCTATCTAAGGGTTAAAATTTTGGTAAAATATGATTCTTGTTATTTTGGTAATGTTCACTAAGAAATATATTTCTTTGTGATTTAAGTGACATTGGTTGAAAAATATTTTAATTATTTTTATGGTTTCACTATTTATGGAATGATTTAAATTAACCATTCTGTGTTATTTTTGAAGCGTTTTAGATTAATTTTTTATACCCCAACATAATAGTTGTAATGGAACGAACCTCTCTGGTCCATTACTTTGTCAAAATGTGGATTTTGAGGTGTTCCGGGAGGTCGAGGTGACTTATCCCGAACCCGTTGCCAATTTTCCCTTTCGGTGAACAGTAGCATCGGTGAACCTAGGTGAACACTACCAATAGTGGACAGTTATGAACAGTTCCAATGCTGAGTTCTAACAGTAGCCTCTATTTCCTTTTCCCAATTTCGAATTCGATGAATAGTTACATCGGTGAACAGTTCTATCAGTAACCTATAACAGTAACCTCACTTTCCATTGCCAAATTTGGTTTCTATGAATAGTTCCATCAGTGAACAGTTCTATCGGTAACCACTAACTATAACCTCTATCAGTAACCTCAAAAGGTAGAATTATAGTGTTTCTAGACCAGTGAGGTCTAATGGTAACCTCTATCAGTAACCTCTAATGGTAGTTGTATAGTGTTTCTAGAATGGTGAGGGCTAACTGTAACCTCTATCGGCAACATCTAACGGTAGGTGTACAATGTTTCCAGAATGGTGATCTCTAATGGTAACCTCTATCTGTATCCTCTAACGGTAGGTGTACAATGTTTCTAGAATGGTGAGGTCTATCAGTAACCTCTAATAGAATGTGTACAGTGTTTCCAAAACGGTGGGTGTACAGTGTTTCCAGAATGGTTGGTTTACAGTATTTCTAGAACGGTGAGGTCTATCGGTAACCTCTATCTGTAAACTCTATCAGTAACCTCTATTAGTAATCTATATTTCTATTTCCAAATTTTTAGTTCATGAATAATATTTATAGAATGGTGAGGTTCATAAACAGTGTATTTTATTTTCCAAATTTTTCAGTATGTGAATAGTGTTTCCAGCTTCCTACAGTTTCACCTCTTTGACGTTTCCATTAACGTAAAATAAATTTAAAGTCTCATTTTAAGGACTATATGGCTGATTCCAAGGAAATAACTCTGAAATTAATTATTCCTATGGCTCGGGATGTTTTTACATGGTCAAACCACGTAGTTTAATACGATCCTCTTTTACTGGGAAATCAAGTGTATCTTAAACTGCCACTCCATTAAATATTCTAAAGGGACGAGATATCTTCCACCATAATTATTCGTCTTTGTACTCAGCTATGAGACTATAGAATTTTTAAATCCTTTTTATAGGAGTTACATAATCAAACCTTCCTTTTAGGATTGGTTCCTCTTTTTTTGATGCAACCGATCTATATCGTTCAATCTTCTATATAAGTTATGTTTTATCGTCATTCTTTGGGCTTATCTTCTCCTGTTTCTCCTTTCCATTATTAGTTTATGTAATCTCCATGCTTCTAATGGGGTTTTCTTGGGTTTTTTTTGGTGCAGTCGTACCATGGAATCCCTAGGTGGATGCAGTTGTCGTGAGAGGAGGATCTTGACCATTGTGTGGATAAAGAACGTCAAGAACTATTTGAGGTAAGGGATTCATTGCTTCTCATTTAATTTATGTGAAACTATATTGTTAGAATGTTTAATCCCACTTGATGACAATGGAATTGACATCATAAATATTTTAACCGGATAAATAAATTTATATCGGTCATATGTTATTGCCTCTTATTATGCTAGATAATGTGATATCTACGCTGACATCGTATAACTGTTTGTTCTTGACAGAATTTGGTAAATAACATAAAAAGAATTAATTAATACATGTTTTTCTAATGATAAAAAAGGAAGGAAAATTAATCTTGTTCATCTTGTTGTAATTTTAATGTTAATCCAAATGGTGTAGTAATAATGTTTAATTTATTTGTGATATCTAACTGTTTAGGTTTCCCGAATCCGAAACCTACATATAATAAATTGGTTAATTCAAAAGGGATTATTTGTTTGATATTTCCTTGATGGGTTCTGAGTTACCCTCTTGTTTTTAAAAGTTCCAAGATCTAAATTGTTAATATGTTTGTTTTCCTGCTTCTTTTGTTGTGATGTGATCCTGGATGGGTGTTGTGATATTTGGGGGCATGGATGCCTTTTGGTTATGGCAGCAGATGATGCCTAGAGTGGGGAGATGCGTCTGTTTATACATGTGGGTGTCAGGGAGGACACTCGGGATGATAGAATGGGATGGATTTTATTGTTGGATTCTTTCTGTTTTTTATTGGTTGTCTATCTTCTTTACTTTTCCCCACTGCTCAAGGCAACTGGTCTTAATAACCCTTCTTCCGAAAGAGGCGATGACACACGGGGTATGCCTCGTGCTTTCCTTGATTAGCTTATCAAGGGAGGATGGGTATATGCTCATGCTATAAGCAGCAATGACTCAATAGGTAGTACATCTACTAACCCCATTGACCCCCCTTATGTTTAGTAGCATTGAATGTTTTTCTAGAATACCTGAGAATTTGGGAAAGTTATTATGTAATGAATAATTGAATAAATGGTGTTATCCCATGGGGTTGGAGTTTGCTGGAACATAATGATGAGGTTGTAATTTTACAGGAACAATGGACTTTTGGTGTGGTGCTAATGATATTTAATATGGAATTTTTCGTGGTTAATTAATGTTTAAATAATTAATTAATGTAAAGTGGAACTGATAAAAAGTGAAGGAAGTAATCTAATAAAGCTCTTTAAATTGTTGTGTGCTTATAGGATAAATAGTCTTAGAAGTAGCAACCTAGATTCTGATATATTTTAGTTGTAGCTGTGTCTAAGACTAGGTTATTCCCATAGTGTTATTGTGGTATATATTATATCCTTTACATTTTGTGATTCTATATGCTACTCCACCATATCAGTAAGGGAAACTGACACCCCGACGATTATGTGCCTTGGGGGGTGTTTTCCCCAACATTCTAGTAGGAGGATAGATGGCTGGCAACCCCCATTGGCCCCGCTCTATTCTCTTGGTAGTTACTTGAGCTGTAAGGCACATTGGTTATTTTTCCCCATATAGGTGTGTAGAGGGCTGTAATGGATTTGGGTTATTCATACACATATATTCTAGATATAGTTTTCTATGGACTACTATAAGTATAGCGTGTATAGGCTGTGATAGATTGAGAATCCTTACTCAACATATGGCCTGTAATGGAGTGAGGTATAATTCCCGACATATGATAGATGTTATGCGAGCTTTGGTGGCTTTCGGAAACTACCTGGTTACTTTGGTTTGTGGATGTGGTGGTTTTTTTTCACGAGGTGCATGTTGTGGTGCTTCGCCCAGGTGTCTATTGGAAAGCCTTTTTTGAGAGAGATGATTAGAATGTAAGATGTTGGGGAAAAACTGCAAACTAGTGGGGAAGTAGTAGCTGGTTACCCTTGATATTCATTGTTATACGATATATCCTTGTATGTGTTACTTGCCGAGAGTATCCATGGTGAGGTTGGGAACTTAGTATACCTATTTAGGTGACGAGTTATTTCCACGTGTTGTCTATTGTACATTAGAATACTTTCATTACTTAAGTATGAGAGGCTTCGAGGAGGATCCTATTGAGTATATAGTTATACTCACCCTATGTCTATACAAACTGTTTTTAGGTCACTTGGAGCAGGTTGGAGATCAGGATGGTTACTACTAGCTTGTGGTTATAGGAGCTGTTCGGGCTTGTGGTTGTTGTTCTTTTACTTTCTTTTGGGTACTTGTGGTTTTCCCCTCCTAGTTGTAGTACTTTTTCATGACATTACATATTCTCACTTGGGTTTTCTTTTATATTTTATTTCTAAGTTGGAGTTGGTTGGTGTCTATCTTTTCTCTCTCTTCTGCATGTGTTTTCTTAGAGGGTAATGCCTCCCAATTGTGTGTTTACTATACCCTCTGTGTTAGTCGCCAACCCAGGGCCTACTGGGGGTGGGACTCAGGTGGGAATTATCTCTCTTCTCATATTTCCTGCCCTAGAGGGGTACACATTGTGGGAAGGGGTTAGTGGAAGAGTGGTATCAGAGGTTAGTTTGAGAAATAGAATGGAGATTGGTGTTAGGCATAGATGATGTGGCATGGGTTGGTAGGGAAATGGTGTAATTCATGTTAAGAAAGTGATGTAAACACAGGAGACGGCTAAGAAATAGGCATTTAGTACCCCCTATGATTTGATATATGAACCATTAATTATACAATGGCTACTAAACAAGGTGATACTAGTTGCGGGGTAGAGACCTAGGAAAGGACCATGCATCATTATTTTTTGTTCTTGTATTTAAATAGGTAGAACATGGGATATGTTAACCTAAAATCAGTGAATGAAAACAATTAATTAATTAATGTTTAGTGTTACATATCCAGGTTTATGAACTCTAATAGTTTTTTATTTTATAGGTATGGCTCTCGGTCGATGTCCTCATCAGGTTTGCACAGAAAATGTACAGCAGGCTGTTCCAGCAGATCGCCGCAGGGTAGAGGTTGGCGATGAAAACACTTTGAAGAAGACACTCTGAGAGTTTCATCACTAGAATCAACAGAATTACAAGGGATCAGTTTCAAAAGAAGTCATCGAAGACTGGATAGAGGAGGTCGAGATCAGCTTCAGTTCGATCTGTGCTTGGAAGGTGCACTGGGTGTCCTTGGTTGTGATGATGTTGCATGGAGAAACGAGTCAATGGTGGTTCTTATTTCTCGAGGATCGTGAGGAGTCAGTGATCTCATGTGGGAAGTTCTGAGAAAAGTTTAGAGTCTATCTTTTTTCTTTGACCATGAAGGAATCTAGTCTCCATGAGATTCTTACCCTTCGATAGGGGAGCTCTAGTGTGCGAGAGTTGGGGATCTATTTTAGAAACCATTTACGATATTCTTCAGACTAGTTTCCAAATTAGAAGTTCAGGGAGGGGAATTTTGAGGACTCTTTGTGTCCAGAGATCCAGCGCCAGGACACCCCATTTATTCTGAAGAAATATATTGAGGTGCTGTTAAGGGCAGAGGTTGTTGAGAGAACATTGGACAGGACCAGATCATCACGAGAGGAGAATCGTCATGATTTCGTATGAAGAAGAGTTGTGGTCTGGGGTTTCTGGTTTTTAGGGTAGAAGAGTTTCCGTTCAGTCGGGGGTAGGTCCCATCCCCTCACATCACATTTCACTAGAAGTATAAACTATATGGTCTATCCCAAGGGATCAGGGACTTATTTTTATTTTAGTGGTCGTGGTCATCAGTAGCGGGAGTGCCTGACCTTTCAGAGTAGTCATCGTTCACCAGGTTCCACGCCCCAAGTTTATTCGTTGAGGCAGTTCCAACCGAGGCAGCAACAACAGGTTTCACCAGATTCAGATCAGAAGAGGGTAGATATGACCATCATAGGACAACCCCATGATGCTCCCCATCCCCAAGGAACAGAGAACGATTGTGGTGGTTGTCTTCATAAGGGTCAGAGAGGTCATGGATGTGGTCGTGGTCAGCTTCATGCTCTAGCGTTGCCAGCTCTAGGTGATCCAGATGTCATTCATGGTACCATTTTCTTTTTTTATACCTTGGTGTATGCCATATTTGATTCAACAGAGACACACTCTTTTATATCCCCTACCATTTTCCATGGTTTGGTACTTGAGGTAGAGAGAATTCTAGTGTCTTTGGTGTTGACTACACTAGTTGGAGGTCGAGCTGACTTGTTTGAAGTATATAGAAACTGTGAGCTAGTGTTGGGGAAGCACCTCTCTTGGGGAGATTTATTATGTTTATGAATACAAACATATGATGTCATCCTTGGCATGTATTAGTTGTATTCGGTGGAGGCTATCGTGGATTTCTTCAATAGGATGGTTGTGTTCTTCGATGTGGATGAAGAGCCGGTGGTGTTCGTTGGTGAGAAAGACTGTTAGATGGGTCATAGGCATGTTCTGTCCTTATCATCCACGATTCCTGAGATGGCATTGAGTTCATCTGAGTTTTAGAAATTGACATTTCCGAGGGTCGTATAAGAATACACTGATATCTTTCCAGAAAAGGTTGTTGTCTTACCCCCTCGACAGGAGATTGATTTTGGGATCGAGTTACAACCAGGAGCTTCTCTTATATGAATGTCTCCATATAGGATGGCCCCTTCTGAGTTACAAGAGTTACATATATAGCAGGATGGTTTGTTACATTGTGGTTTTGTTTGACCAAGTGTTTCACCGAGGGTTTCAATAGTTTATTTCGTGGAGAAGGCTGACGAAAGTTTACAGTTGTGTGTCGATAATCGTCCCTTGAAAAAATTGAAAATAAAGAATCGTTATCCTCTTCCATGGATTGAGGATTTATTCGTTCAATGGAAGGGTGAATGTTGGTTCTCAATTATCAAATTGTGGTCAGGTATCATCAAATGCATGTAATGGATGAGGATATCCCGAAGACTACTTTCCACTACTGTCATGGGCATTTTGTGTTTGTTGTAATGCTTTTTGGAGTGATGAATTCTCCATATGTGTTCACAAGATTGATGAATGATGTGTTCTACGAGTTCTTGTACATGTTCATGGTTGTTTTTGTCGACGAAATACTTGTGTGCTCCACATCTTAGGAGGATGACGTAGAGCATCGACCATCTGTTTTGGGAGTTCTTCGTCAACATCAGTTGTTTGGGAAGTTATGAAAGTGTGTTTTTTGGACTCGAGAATTCCATTTCATGGTGCATGTTGTGTCACAATAGGGATTAGCTGTGGATTGATCGATGATAGAAGCAGTTGTGTCATGGGTATCCCCCAAAACAGTGTTAGACTTACGAAGTTTCCATTGTCTCAAAGGTTACTACAGGAGGTTTATAGCCAATTTTTCAATAGTTGTGGCTCCTCTGACAGCATCGACCAAGATGTATCAGGCATTCATATATATTGATAAGTGTCAGGAATCTTTTATGTATCTAATGTAGAATCTAGTAAGTGCTCTAGTTCTTTGCCTTCATGCTGAGCGAGTTCAGTTTTATGTTTTCTATGACGCTTCACATCTGGGTTTATGTTGTGTTCTCATGCAGCAGAGGTCAGTTGTTTCTTATAGTTCTCGGCAGTTACCTCCCAATGAAAGTAACTATTCCACTCATGATCTTGAGTTGGAATCTGTGGTGTTTTCTCTGATGATGTGGAGACATTACTTCATGGTGAGTGCTTTGTAGTTTTCATAGATCATAAGAGTTTTAGGTATGTTTTCTCTCAACGTGACATGAACTTATGACATCATCGGTCGATGGATTTTTTATAGTAATACGACATTATAATATCATATATTCCTGGAAAGGGGAATTTTTTCGCTGATCCACTAAGTGGAAAGTCACATGGTGATGTTGTGCGTGAATATGATGATTCCTAGAGAGTAATGGAAGAACTGTTAGCATTACATCTTGATATAGGAAAAGTTGGGGGTAGAGGTTGTCTTTTATCAGATGATGGTGAAATCATCTCTCGTGAAGCAAGTATAAGATTCCTAGTTAGGGGATCTATAGGTGGAGGTCTGGAGAGACCAGGTTGCATGTGGCAAGGCCCCTCATGGGTGATCTAATAATGAACAACACAGAATGTTGTATAACGGAAGGCTTTTTTTACATTGACGATGCGCGATATGGTTCATAGGGAATTCCATAATTCTCCTTTATTAGTACATCCTGGCATGAAAAAGATGTACCGAGCCTTGGGGTTTCAGTTTTGGTGGCCTGGGCTGAGGCCTTCAGTTGCGGAGTTTGTGTCTTGATGTTTGGTCTTCAAGAAGGTGATGGTCGAACACTGTGTTCCAGTTGGTCTTCTCCATCCATTATAGACTCGTTAGTGGAAGTGGGAGGACTTGACAATGGACTTTGTTACTGGTTTACCTCAAGCTCCGTGAGGACATGATGCTATTGGGGTGGTAGTGGATCATTTAACAAAATCATCCCACTTCATAGCTATCAAGGAGTTGAGCTCAGTAGAAGTTTTGTTAATGCAGTATCTTGAGGAGGTGGTGAGACTTCATTGAGTCCCAAGGATGATAATTTCTAATCGAGATCGTCATTTTACCTCCAGGGTTTTGGAGAGGTCTCTAACATGCTTTCGGTTCTCAGCTATGCCTTAGCACTTCTTTTCATATTCAAACATATGGCCAGACAGAGTGAACCATCCAAACTCTTGAAGACATGTTACGCTCCAGTTTTCTTGATTTGGGAGGATTGTGGATAATCCACTTACCCTTGGTAGAGTTCTCTTATAATAATAGTTTTCACTCCACCATCAGAGTGGCACTATTTGAAGACTGGTATGGCTGACCATTCCTCCCTCCGTTGTGCTGGATTGGGGTCGAAGATTCAGCAATTCTCAGACCAGAACTAGTGCAGAATACAACTGAGATGGTTCAGGTGATTCCTGAGAGGATGAAGACAGTGCAATTTGGTCATAAATCATATTTTAATAAATGAAAATTCCCCTTATAGTTTAATTTTGGTGATCATGTGTTTTTGATGGCGACTCCCCATCATGGGGAGTGAAGGTTTGGTCATGTGATTAAACATTATCCTTGGTTTGTTGGTCCTTTTGAGGTGTTAGCTCGTGTTGGAGTTGTGGCATATCGAGTAGAACTTCCCCCACAGATGAGTCAGATACATGATGTATTCCATGTATCACAACTCCATCGTTATCTTCATGATAACTCTCACATCATCAATTGGGGAGATATCAATGTGGATGATGATGCGACCATTGAGGAGAAACCTGTGGAGATCTAATACCACAAAGAGAAGGGGTTGTGATGGCGTTCTATCCCCTTGGTTAGTGTCTTGTGGCAACATGGTAACATGGATAAGAGCACATGGGAACGTGAGTAATAGACATGTGCTCAGTACCTAGAGTTATTTGGTGTTTAACTATTTTCATGTAACGATGTCCCTTTTGTGGTTAGACCTTTCATGTTTATATTATGATTTTCTTTTGTTGCATTTGTGGGTTGCTCTCTTTAGAGATTTATGTCGATCAGTGGTTGTTCGGACCCCATTTCTTTTTCATTAAGTGGGTTTTGAATTCTCGGGGATGAGAATGTTTGGAGAGGTATCTGATGTAATGGTTGGGACCTCTCCGTTCCATGAAATTGTGAAAATGTGGGGTTTGAGGTGTTCCGGGTGGTCAAAGTGACTTATCCCTAACACTTTTCCAATTTTCCCTTTCGGTGAACAGTAGTATAAGTGACACTCGGTGAACAGTTCCAGTGGTAGGCAATTGTGAATAGTGCTAACATGGAGTTCTAATGGTAAACTCTATTTCCTTTTCCAAATTTTCAATTCTATGAACAGTTCCATCTGTGAACAATTCTATTGGTAATCGTTAACATTAAACTCTATTTCATTTGCCAAATTTTGAGTTCTATGAACAGTTCCATCAGGGAATAGTTCTATCGGTAACCTATATTGGTAACCTTTAATAGTAGGTGTACATTGTTTCCAGAAGAGTGAGTTCTAACAGTAACCTCTATTGGTAACCAATAATGGTGGGTGTAAAGTGTTTTCAGAACGGTGAGGTCTAACGGTAACCTTTATCGGTAACCTCTAGCGATAGGTGTACAATGTTTCTGGAATGGTGATGTTTAATGGTAACCACTATCAGTAACGTCTAATCGAACGTGTATAGTGTTTCTGGAATAGTGAAGTTTATCGGTAACTTCTATCGGTAACCTCTATCTGTAGGTGTATAGTCTTTCTAGAACGGTAGGTGTATAGTGTTTCTAGAATGGTAGGTCTACAGTGACTCCAGAATGGAGAGGTCTATCGATAAACTCTATCAGTAACCTATATTTCCATTTCCAAATTTTGAGTTCATGAATAATGTTTCCAGAATGGTGAGGTTCTAACGGTGAGGTTCATGAACAATGTTTTTCCTTTGACAAAATTTTGAGTGTGTGAATAGTGTTTCATGCTTCCAACAGTTTCTCCCCTTTATCATTTCCTTTGATGTAAAATAAAATTAAAGCCTTTTTTAAGGACTCTAAGGCCGATTTAAAGGCCATAACTACAAAATTATTTTTTCCTAAGGCTCAGGATGTTTTTACTTGGTCAAACTATGTGGTTTAATGCAATCCACTTTTAATGGGAAATCAAGTGTATCTTAAACTACCGCTCCATTAAATCTTCTAAAGGGATGGGATATCTTCCTCCCTAATTATTCCTCTATGTTCTCAGTGATGAGACTCTAGAACTTATCAATCCTTCTCATAGTAGTTTCACAATCAAACGTTCTTCACAGTATTGGTTCCGCTCTATTTTGATGCAACTGAGATGTATCGGTCAATCTTAGATATAAGGTATGTTTTATCATCGTTATTTTGGGGATCATCTTCTACTATTTCTCCTTTCCGTTATTATAGAATGTAATCTACATGATTATAATATGGGTTTCCTGGTTTTTGGTTGGTGCGGTAGTACCATGGCATCCTCGGGTGGATGTAGTTTTCGCGAGAGGATTATCGTGTCCTTTGTGTGGATAAAGAATGTCAAAAACTATTTGAGTTTGGGGAACCTTTACTTCTGTTTTCTTTTACATGCAACTATTTTGTTAGCATGTTTAATACCATTGGATGACATTGGAATTGACATAATAAATATTTTAACGATATAAATAAATTGATATCAATTTTATGTTATTGCCTCTTTTTTTGCAAGATAGTGCGATATCTATGCTTGATTCGTATAACTGTTTGTTCTTGATAAAAATTGGTAAAGAACATAAAGCATAATTAATTGATATTTGTTTGGATAAAGATAATGATACATGTAAATGAAGTTGGTTCTTCTTGTTGTAATTTTGATGTTAATCTAAATGGTTTAGTAAGCATTTTTAATTTATTTGTGATAGCTTACTGTTTAGGTTTCTCGAATGTGGAACCTACTTATAATAAATCGGTTAATTCAAAATGGATTATTTGTCTGATAATTCCTTTATGGGTTTTGAGTTACCCTCTTTTTTGAAAAAGGGCCAAGATCCAAATTGTTAAGATGTTTGTTTTCCTGTTTCTTGTGTTGTGATATGATCTTGGATGGGTGTTGTGATATGTGGGGGCAAGGAGGCCTTTTGGTTATGGCAGCTGTTGATGCCTAGAGTGGAGAGATTCATCGGTTTATGCATGTGGGTGTTGGGGAGGACACTAGGGATGATGGAATGGGATGGATGTGATTGTTGGATGCTTGCTGTTTTTATTGGTTGTTTATTTGCTTAACTTTTCCCACTACTAAAGTTAGCTGGTCTTACGTACTCTTCTTCTGAAAGAGGCGAAGTCACACGGGGTATGCCATGTGCTTTTTGTGTTTATCTTCTCACGGGAGGATGGGTATATACACTTTCTATAAGCGGAAAAGACTCGACAGGTATTACATCTACTCACCATGTTGAGCCCCCATGTGTTTAGTAGCATAGAATGTTTTTCTATAATGCCTAGTAATGAGGGAAAGTAATTTTGTAATTAATAATTGAATAATGTTTGTTAACCCATGGGGTTGGAGTTTTCTAGAACATAATGGAAAGGTTATAATTTTGACGGAACAATATACTTTGGGTGTGATGCTAATCAAATTTAATGTGGAATTCTTCATGGTTAGTAAATTTTTAGAGAATTAATTAACATAAAGTGGAACTGATAAAAAGGGAATGAATTAATCTAATAAATCTATTTAAATTGTTGTGTGCTTATAGGATACCTAGTCTTAGAAGTAGTAGCTCGGAGTCTGAGAGACGTTAGTTACAATTGTGTCTATTACTAGCTTATGACCATAGTGTGATTGTGATATACAGTATATCATGTACTACTTGTGATTCTAAATGCTACTCCACCCTGTCAGTAAGGGAAACTAACAACCCAAGGATTCTGAGCCCTAGGGGGTGTTTTCGCCAACATTCCTACGAGAGGATGGATGGCCGACTGCCCGCTTTGTCCCATATCTCTTCTCTTGGTAGTTACCTGTGCTGGTATGCACATTGGTTAGTTTTCCCCATATATGTGTGTAGAGGGATGTAGTGTCTTGTGTTTATTCACACACATATATTCTCGATATAGTATTCTATAGACTACTATAGTTCTAAATTTTATAGGTTGTGATGGCTTGAGGATCCTTACTCAGTTTATGGGCTGTAATGGCTTGAGGAATAATAACCAACATATGATACACGTTATGTGAGATTTGGTGGCTCCTGGAAACTACCTGGTTACTTTAGTGTGTGGATGTGTTGGTTTTGTTGCACGAGGTGCATATTGTGGGGCTTCACCCAGCTGTCTGTGGGAAAGACTTTTTTAGGGAGATGCTTAGGACCTACAATGTTGGGGAAAGCAGCAAACCAGTGTGGTATTAGTAGCAGGGTTCCCTTGATATTATTTATTATTTGATATATTCTTGTATGTGTTACATGGTGAGAGTATCCATGGTGAGGTTGGGAACATTGTATACCTATTTAGGTGAAGAATTAGCTTCACTTGTTGTTCATTATGATTTAGAATGCATTCATTACTTTTTCACTAGAGGATTCGAGCAGGATCCTACTGAGTATACTGTTATACACACCCTATGTATATAGAAACTATTTTTCAGGTCACTTGGATCGGGTTGGAGATCAAGCTGGTAACTACTAGACTGTGGTTACAAGGGTTGTTCGGGTTTGTGGATGCTGTTGTTTTAATTTCTTTTTGGTACTTGCAGTTTTCCCCTTCTAGTGGTCTTACTTTTGCATGACATTAGATATGTTCACTTGGGTTTTATTTTATAATTAATTTCTTATTAGGAGTTTTTGGTGTCTATCTTATCTCTCTCTTCCACATGTGTTCTCTTAGAGGGTAATGTCCCCCATTTGTTTGTTTACTATACCCTCTGTGTTAGTCGCCAACCCAGGGCCTACTGGAGGCGGGACTCGGGGGTCATTATCTCCCTTATCACATTTCTGACCCATGAGGGGTTCATTTTGTGGGGTGGGGGTCATGACAATAGTTTATTCATTTATCCTCCTGTCACGTTCCAATAATTTTGGTCTTAGTCGTGATAGGAAGAGTATCTTTTCATCATTTTTAATACATTTTAGTTAATAAAATGTTGACTATAGTGTTTCATGCATTAAATATTGATACTCATCCTTTGATGGAAATGTAAAAATCCATGATTTTATGGTATGATTCTTTTAATATTTAACATCTTCGGTAGTTTTAGTTTCATGCAACACCATGTTTAAAACTACAATATACTATTAAGTATAACTGTTGGAATATATATATATGAAAATTAGGTAAAGTTATATGTCCAATAGAATAGAAACTTCACATAAATGTATACATAATTTTTTTATCTTATCAATGAGAATATGATATATTTATATCTTGGTATAAGTAATTAAATGTTTTAAAAATTATAAATTATGTTTTGGTATTTTAATACATCCTAAATGTTTTATTACAATATTATATTTAATAATATTCATTAAAATATTTCATTTTCCTAGATTATATTCCAAAATTATTATATTTATTTATTATTATTATAGGTTTATTTTGGGATACGATATTTAATTTTTCAAAGTATTTTAAAATCAATTAAAAATTAAAAATTTATTATTTTTCTATAAAATGATGTTTTAGTTAAAAAAATAAATTTCTCATATTTAAAATATTATTTTCGCAAAATGAAGTGTATTTTTTAATTATTACCATTGAAAAATGGTTATGGAGAATGTAATTTATCATTATAAAATAGATTAATTTTTGTGAATTGTGAAATACAGTAATTTATGATGTATATTCATTATATGTTAAATACAAAATTTCAGGATTCATTTCCAATGAAAGGAATATAATATTAATATATCCTTCTCTTTTTATTTTATGCAGTCAGGAAATCGAAACAATTCATTGTCTTGAGACAAAATAATAAACTAATGATTAAAATAATCAAAAAACACTCTTATCTTCCACTCTAAAAACCTTCAATCACATCCTCTACTCCTCAAAACCCCAAAGCCTTGAAAATTTTACAATTTTTCTTATATACCTATCCTAAAATACTCAACCACATTATTGTCTTTTTGGAGTCACCCAAAATTCCATTTCAATTTATTTAAGAAGGTTCTCACGGAGTGGAATTCAATAGGTAAAATTCATGTTTCATTCATTAAATTTTTATTTAATTTATTTTCTTTTATTATCATTTCATTAACTCCTCTTCTAAAAATACATGGTAACCTTAATTTCTTTAGTTTACTAGAATTTTATTAAAATTGTATATCCACTATAAATTATTTTATCTTAACATTTTCTTCAAAAATTTAAAACATCATTCGTGAGGTGTCGATTCACCACCGGTATGGACGATGATTCTCTTAATTTTCTAACACCACATTCAATACAGGTCATAAATACATTTTTATTGTTAAAAATTATACTAATATGTATATTATAACATTTTTATTATTTTGTAACTAGTATATAAAAAAATATGAATTAAAAAAAATACTACGTGATAATAGAAAAATGACGAAATAATCCAAACAGTTGAGATTAACGTTTTATCTAATAAATCAACCTCATATCTAGAAGAAAATGATACATAATAAAATTAAATACTATTTATTTTCATTAATATAAATATAATTTTAATTCTAGGTAATTATCTCTATTTAACATGATCTTCCATAAATGTATACAAATGATCCAATATTGAAAACCAACGAAACCAACATTTTTAAATGATTAAAATGAACCTTATAACTCATCCAAAATACCATAAATTCACTTAATAATATTATAATAAAAAAATTATATGTTTAATAGGTTCTGAATTAAATTATTAATTAATATATTGTATTTATCCAAGGAGTTAAGTACAAGTGCAGAGCACTTTTGTATATAAGGTAATGAATCCATAAAAAACCACCATTTTTTCTCGGGTTATACATCCTTCCTATTTACACCAATGTAATTATTCATTATTTTTATTAACATATACTAATTTTTTTTTATATTTTCCATACTCATGTATCATTATTATTTAATCTTTCTTTGATGTTCAAATACATGTTTTATGTGTTTCCTTTTTCAATTCCTCCCAATAAGGAAGCCCGGTTAAAGGGTACATCAAATTTCATATCCATTTTCAAGTACAATACATAATCTATTACAATGAACCAATATTTTTATAAAATAAAATTTTTATCATAAAAATATTTTATTTCATTAATGGTTTTATATATACAATTAACCCTTCTTCTCTTTAAAAGCTGTTTTATTTTTTCTCTGAAACTGAACTAAAGTGGCTCATTTCCAAAGATTCATTTTAAAATTTTTTAATTTAATTGGATATCATTTATGAATTAAATATATTTATTTTTTCATTAATGGGATAATCCTGACTAAAATCTTATTTAAATACAAATTATTTTTTCTTACCAAAGAAAAAAGTTTATTTCTCTATAGTATTACATAATATTTTAATTAGAGTATTTTAATCTAATTCAACACCATTTATTTGATTTTATGCCTGATAGTGGATAATATCATATGATTACATATACAATATTTTTAGGGTTTATGATTAGTTAGATTATGGATTGGATACAAATTGTTTATGGTTGATGTATTCACATTTCGTATGTTATTTTTTCATTATGAATGTTTATGTTTAGTTTTACCCTTTTCATATATGGAATTAATTATACTTATTATGTGATGAAGTGTTTATTATAGACACTTGATGTATCAGTAGGTCTCATGAGACAAACAAGTTTAGGTATTAGTAAAATAATACTCGTTTATTTTTTCTTGTCCGAAGAATTCATGTTATGTAATGATGTCTAGAATAGTTTATTCCATTATTCTGATAATAGTAGTTGATAAACCATGTAATTATTGTATTATTAGAATACCCAGGATTAAATTTTATTCTCATGTTATTATTTATATAGATTTATTTATTTAGATCTTTTTCTGGCGAAATTATTCTCCATATTATATTTTAATGGAATGTGTTTTTTGTTATTCACCATGTCTTATTTGTTATGTTTAATTATGTTAGCTTCCTCATTATTTATTACTTTAACTGAGCTAATGATATCAACCCTTTCTTATGATTTATTTTCCCTAGGATGAACACATGTGTATTATGAAAGAATTTTAGGGATAATATAGGAGTTTATGAGAGGTTTCCAATAAAGATTCAATGTTTTTCCCATTTAATTTGTAATGTAAAGACAATGTTTTTATATGGTTTTCAAAAGATAATAAACTATTTTTCTTTTGTGATTTGATATTTTTTTCTTAGTACCAATGTAATAAAGCAGGGTACCGACTCCATACTCTTGGGGTTTGGGTATTTATAGGTGGTATCTAAGAAGGTTTAGTGGAAACCATGGAATCTATATTTAGAAATCATTGATTATTGAACATAATGATAAGAAATATTTTAAGGATATGAATATAAGTACAAACACAAAATTTGTTAAGTTATATATTATGTGGGTCTTCAAGTAGTACATCCATGATTATATACTATAAGTGGATATGGTTGTGGAACATAAGTACCTTCAAGTAACAACTATGAAAAGGTGTCTTAGGTATAACTCAGTGTAACCTAGTACATGACAATTGGGTTTGTTAAACACTTTTTATAACACTCCCAGAAGATATACTTATAATAATTCACATGTTTATTAAAAATAATTATAAAGGATTTTAAAGTATATTTGTGCCCAAATAAACCATGTTTCTGATTATGAGATTATCTATGGATAAATTTTTCAATTTATGATAAGTGTTATGAGTTAAGAAATTTTGTATTAGGATTATTCATCTTATTTAGTGTATGTCATTTTTTATAAATGGTGTCGAGTGGAAGGAATGTAAACAATATCAATGTGTATGTTATGTGTCAGTATTTTCTTCTTATTAAATATAATAATAATAGAGAAGGAGATGAAACTAGATCTAAGAAACATAAAACCATATCAGGATAGCTTAATAAAATTTTGAATAATAACTTTACTTGCATTGAGAATCACAGTCCACAATGCAGTCTAAAAATGTGACAATAATTTAGGTGATAATAACCTCAATCATTTAATTGGTCTAAAACCCCATATTTAACTGAGAAGTGGATCAGTACCTCAGAGAATATATTTATCTTTTTGGGATGTAACAAAAGGGATAATGTTATCATGAAAGTTTATTATCCATCAGCAGATGTAGATAAATGATGGCGTTTAATTTTAAACACAATGGAAGGATAAATTTAAAATAGGGAATGAAAGTGTTTTGGTTATATTTACTTAGAAAAATATTTCCATCATTAATAGCGATAAGATCTGGAGAGTATATTCTTGAATCTGAGAAAAAGTAGTATAATAATGTTTCCATGTATGAATCCAAATTTAGAAGGTTATAATGTTATATTATAGATTATGTATGTTACCCAAAAAAATTATTGATATATTCTTTGAAGGGATAAAACCATTCATCCTAATAGAACTAGTATCCCAAACATTATCATCATATAAAATTTAAAATCATGATTTATCAAGAACAGAATGAATTCTCTAGGTATTTTGACATTAAAGGAATACAATAGAAGAAGGGGGATGATAAACCCAAGAGAAAGTATAATAAAGAAAAATGGAATGAATAGACGAGTTAACATTCCATACTTCAATAAATTTGGAAGGAAATGTCATGTAATATTCCTATTAGAGGTGGGAGTTTTTTTTCAATAATAGATAACATGCTCCTAAGACTATGATTTCATATGAGAAAAAGAAGATACCAAATTTTAATGCTACCATTGTATATAGATTGTACATTATGAAAATGATTCTCCATAACATCAATGAACAATCCCTATAAAACGTCAAGGGAACATGGCTATTCTTATATAGTCAGATAGTCTACTTTAATGTTTCTAATTATGTGGTGGAAGGAACATTAATCATCTTCCCAAATTTTTTAAAAGATTTATTTGATTCTGATTATCACAATCTTTTATATATTCCTAGTTTTCAAAAATAATTGATATTTCCAATTCAGCTCAAAAATGGTTTTGATAGTAAATACTACTAGTGGAAACCTATTACACCACAGATGTGTTGATAAGTTCCTATTATAAATCATAAACATTATTTATACTATTGGGAATCATTGTTTTCCCAACGTTTTTAAACCATTGGGAAAGGCCCTCAATCTATTGGGAAATCTTATCCCAATAGTTTTAGAACCTATTGGTGTGTGAGGCGTCGGGAAAGCCTTATACCAACGGACTATTGGGAAAAGGCTGTTCAGATTTCAATTACCCATGATTCATAACAAACCGTTGGAATAAAATTGGATCTTATTATTCCAAAGGTTTAGCTGAATCGTTGGGAAAATCATCTCACAGGGGTATTCCAAGTGTTTTAAAAGCATTGGAAATAAACATATATGGGGTATAACCCAAAAGTTTTGAACCGTTGGGAAATATAGCAGCACACATGGGTATAACCCAACGATTTGGAAACCATTGGATTAAACCCCCATTAATTTAAAATGAAATATCCTCCAATAAACATGAGGCTGAAATTTGTTTGAAAAATGTGCTATCTCACAAAAATACATTGAAATCACAAAAAAAACTCATTCTGGGTGGTTAGGAACACTACAACCTCCAAACCTAGAAACCACACTGCATATATATAAAACTCACAAAAACTCCCTTCATTCACCTGAAATCACACAAAAACACACTAAAACACATTGAAATAATCATCTCATTTTTGAAGGCTTACTCACATCCCTTACCCTTGTATGGTTCACATATTGATGTGGTAGAGAGACCTCAAACCAACAAAACGGTGTCTTGTTGATCAAATAGGGAGGGGGATATTAGAAATTCAAGTTTAAAACTCATATATCAAATAAACTGGTTGGTTAATAGTAACTAGGCGATCATTAAATTCAATGGCCAATTTCTTTCCTTTATTCATTCCATTCTAGTAGAAAAACATTGTTTTCTCATCCTCTTACTCTATTAAAGCCTGATAATTCTTATAAGGTTCAATTTATCCTTGAATCACTGAAGATTTATCGTTTTTAAAATTCCCATACTTCTTGGGATTTCTGTTACCAACCCTTTTCCACTCCATGAATCATCATCATCTGAAGGCCCTTCACCAAAATCTAAGAATCTGTTCTAAAGGGGAACTCCATTGGAAATGGATCTACCGGCATCACCCTTCATCTAGGCCTCCGCTACATCCATGTTCTGTGAGCTTTACAAGTATGCCTATTTTTTCCCATGATCCATGCAAAAATTACCATATATGTAGGTCAGATATGAAGGACTAGATCTCTAACCCACTGGTCGACCATAGTCCACACAAAACATGCAGGAGAATTCAAAACATCCAATGTGAAGTAGTCAGAGGATCTCGATTCGAGTGAAATTCATAGGATGACCAAAAGAAATGTATTAAATCTGTTTGGTGAGTTAAAAACCACCAAGAGAAATAGATTCCACATAAAGGTGGATTAACAAATTTCTCCCCAATGATTTCAACCATCTTCAAATCATCCCAAAATTGGGATGAATTTGGTTAATAGACTAATTAGAAGTCACACACTTTGCTTTTTAAGGTTGTATAAATATCAAGAAACTATGGTCATCAACATATGAAGAAAATAAGTTGATCAAAATAATAGAACACCTTATCAAATTGAAAATGTCTTGAAGATTGATTCCATAAGATTAATTCATGCGGAATGTAAGGGTAACATCACCTTATAAAGAGAGTTTTAATAAAAAAATATATGGAAAAAAACATGGTGTATTAATCACCAGTATAAATTATGAAATGTTAAACTGAAAATACATTGCAAGAAATAAGAATAAAATATGGTGTTTTAGGCTCTATAAGAAGATGAGAAAATTAAAGTAATAAATGTGTGATTACTTCAGAAGTAATATTAGTCTTTGATAAATGCATCAGAAGAAGAGATAGGTCAAGTAGGCTATGTGTGAATTTGGGTGTGTGACATCAAGATGTATTTTCTAAACCTTTGAAAGTATTACATGAATGGTGAAACATGATATGGGTTTTGGAATGTTGGGTGGACTTGGTTTTGAGGAAGAGAACATGAGTGCTTGTGGTTTACCCTTGTGGTTGGCTTCTAGAGGGACGGACTTGTTTGGGTTCCTAGACCGTGTAATGTATATTAAAATGGGTGGTCCTTCTACTTATAAATATGATCATGAGAATAATAAGTGCTCAAAGAAATGTGGGTTGATGTGGTTTTATGTGTAAACTTTCTCTTTGGGTGGAGACTGTGCGTGGGAGATTTGGTTTTGGTAGGAAGCATATACTGGTTCTTGGTTTTCATTAAATGATAATCGCTTGGAGTGTTTTTGTTTTTATAGTGCATGTGGTTACTGGGGGTATGACCATTTAGAGGGCGTAGGATGATTTTCTTGAGTAGGGAAGAAAAATATGAGTATGTGGATGAATGATTTCTATGTGATGATATTATCATGGGTAGGGATGCCCAAGACTTTTAAATGACTTTGACATGTCCATGTAGTGATTGGAGACATATGAAATAGATTACTGTTGGTGGTATTCATCAATAAAATCATAGCATACTATTATTTAGTGAAGATCATTCCAAAAAAAAATAATATCATCATTAGAATAATGGGGGGAAATGGATATATGTCTAGATATGCTACTGTCTTTTGAAATGATATGAAACATTGTAGGGATTATGATCATGGATAGTTCGACAAAGTGGTTGAGGTTTTTTGGTTGAGTTGATGATGATGATACTTCTATGGTGGGGAGTGATGTATTTGTTTCAAATATATAATCCTTGTTCTAGAAGCCTTATAGGTTTGTGGAACTGGCTCTGGATTGGTTGGGGTGGCATTGTGATTGTATTATTTGGGGTGGCATTTTGATTCTAGTGAAGAATTATTGATGTGTGCAATTATTTTTCATAGGTTGTTTAAATATTAAATCATTTAGGGTATATGATTGAGCTGATTGTGGGCATTGAATTGGGGTGTTTTCGAAAATAAATATGACGTGTGGGTATCTGAGGTGAGTTATTGCCTGCGGTAGGAAACAAATGTGGTTTTGAGTTAATATAGGATTTGACTATTGAACTACACTAGGGTCGGGTACAGATTCCAATTGGTGGGTTTGGGTGGTTGTGTAATGCCTTTGGTAGTGAAGGAATTTAAATGAATTGAGGTGGAAACATGCTGAAGAATGGAGATGGGTGCTCAGGGAATTACTCAAATGAGGATAGACTGACTGAGGTTTTCACATAGTGTGGGTTCTTAAGGATTCACGATACATATATTGTGTGGTTTTATAAATGATATGCACGTTTAGAGTTTTATATATGTCTAACATTTTAGGGGATTGTTCTCTAAAAGGGAATAATGTATTTATAAATATCCTATAAAAGGGTTAAGATGTGAATTCAGCAATCTGTTGGGTTGTCAAAATCTGGAATTTGTTTACAAAAAACTAAAAATCTGAAATATGTTTACAAAATCCAGAATTTGTGAACTATTTTTGTAACCTACAAACAGCTCTACAAGTTTTTAGAGCATGGTTATAGTAAATCTAAAATTGTTTTAAAATATCTAGAACTTGCGAAATTTTTTATAATCATGTATATGAACCCAATTACCCAATGCAATATAGAATTCATTATTGAATTCTCAATTGAATACATAGAGAATGAATTATGTAATGAATTCTGAATTATGAATCAATAACACATACAAAATGAATTATGTTACATACAAAATAATGAATTATATATAAAACATATATTATATGACATACAAGGGGTTGGGGGTGTCTTGGGGGTGGGGGAGTCAAGGGTTGAGGGGCTGTCCACGGGGGTGGGGTTGTACAGGGGTGAGGTGCTGTCCCCGGGGGTGGGGGTGTCTTGGGGGGTGGGTTATACAAAATTAAGAAAACATACAAAATTTCACTTTATATAACACATACACGATTGAAATCATAAATTATAAGCTAATAAACCCAAAATAATGTATCAACAGAATCTGAATACATTTGGTTGGTTTTTCGTATACCAGTTGTTTATAATTAAAATGATGTCCATTTTAAACAAAAGACATACACATAGAGTGATATCGGCCACTCTATGCCTCGTATTGAGGCGTAATTGACATGTACACGTCACAAATGACCCATGGATCGTTTTCATAAAGTATCAACAGAATCTGAATGCATTTGGTCAGTTTTCCGTATGCCAGTTGTTGTTTTCACATAAAATGTTTTCCATTTCAAATAAAGGTGAGACACTTTGAGTGGTGCCGGCCACACCATGCCTCGGATTGAGGCAGGGTTGACTCATACACATCACATACGACCCATGGATTTTTGTTCTATAGTATCAACATAATATGAATACATTTGGTCGCTTTTTGATATGACATTTGTTTTTACTTAAAATGATGTCCATTTTAATGAAAAGATAGACAATTAGAGTGATACTAACCACACTGTTCCTTAGATTGAGGCTTTTTTGACTTGTACACATCATATATGACTCATGTATTTTTTACCTAAAGTTTCAATAGAATCCGAATGCGTTTGGTCAGTTTTTCGTATGTCAGTTGCTGTTTTCACTTAAAATAATGTTCATTTTTAACAAATGATAGACACTTTGAGTGGTTCTGGCCACAAAGTGCTTAGGATTGAGGTGAGGTTGATTCATACACATCAGATATGACCCATGGATAATGTTCCTAATGTTTCAAAAAAATCCGAATGTGTTTGGTCACTTTTCTATAAGTCAGTATTTGTTTTAACTTAAAATGATGTCCATTTTAAACAAAAGAGAGACACTTTGAGTGGTGTCTCCACACCACGCCTCGGATTGAGGAAGGGTTGAATCGTACATGTCACAAATGACCCATGGATAGTTTTACTAATGTATCCACACAATCCAAATTTGTTTGGTCTGTTTTCCATATTCCAGTTGATGTATTCACTTAGAATCTTGTCCATTTCAAATAAAAGTGAGACAACATGAGTGGTGCCAGACACACCGGCCATCAGATTGAGGCGAGGCTGACTCGTACATGACACATATGACCAATGGATCGTTTTCCTAATTTCTCAACAGAATCCAACCGTATGTCAGTTGTTCAAAATGATTTCCTTTTAAAACAAAAGTGAGACACATTGAGTGGTGCCGGCCACACCGCGCTTCAGATTGAGGCGAGGTTGACTCGTACACGTCACAAATGACCCATAGATCATTTTCCTAATATATTAACACAATTAAAATTTTTTTGGTCAATTTTTTGTGTGCTAGTTGTTATTACTTAAAATATTATCCATTTTAAACAAAAAAAATACACTTTGAGTGGTACCAAGCACATAGTGCCTCAGATGGAGGCGGGGTTGACTCGTACATGTCACGAATGACCCATGGATTGTTGTGTTGAAGTATCAACACAATACGAACGTGTTTGGTCATATTTCCATAGGCCAGTTGTTGTTTCCACTTAAAATGTTGTCCATTTCAAATAAAAGTGAAACACTTTGATTTGTACCGGCCACACCAGGCCTCAAATTGAGGTGGGGTTGACTCGTACACGTCACAAATGACTCATGGATAATTTTTCTAATGTATCAACATAGTCTGAATCTGTTTGTTTGGATATCCATATGTCAGTTGTTGTTTTAATTTAAAATGTTGTTCATTTCAACTAAAAGTGAGACACTTTGAGTGGTACCGGTCACACTGTGCCTCGGTTTGAGGTGGGGTTGACTCGTACACTTTACATGGTCCTTTTGAGTGCCTTCATGTGTGGATAAAAGATTCGGGAGAGTCTAATCCTCTTCATCCTTCCTCTTTTCAATTAGTGTTTTCACTCTTCTCTCATCTTCTTTCGAATCTCTAAAACCCTCTTTTCTGTTGGGATTTAAAGTGAATCATGAAGAGATCTTAGATTGGGATCTGAGGTCCATGGAGGAGGGTTGGAGGGGAGGGTTGTCCAGGGTCTAGGGAGGAGGGTGGGGGGGGGTGGGCTGTCCGGGGTCCTGGAAGGAGGCTGGGTAATGTATCTAAAACTATATGAAGGTTTCATAGATCGATTTTCAACAGGACTGTGAACCGCAGTGGGGTGTCATCCTGGAGTAGGGCCAAATCCCAGCGTGACCGTTGAGTGACCATGGCATGACCGAGGCATGTTGGCCTGGTCCAGTGACATCTGTGGGGAAGCATCTTCCGGCGAGAAGCGAAGGGAGTGGGAGGAGACATGGGAACATTCCGTCCATCGCCTCCCTCCCCATTAACTATGGGTGGGTAATGTATCTAAAACTATATCTAGCTATCATACATTGAATTCTGAATGGACTGCAAACCACTATGGGGTGTCATACTAGAGTAAGTCTAAATCACGGCGTGGCCACAACGTAACTCCGGTGTGACCGCGTCATGTTGGCATGTCCGGTGACATCCATGGGGCAGCATCTTCTGGCCCGGAGTGAAGGGAGCGGGAGGAGGCGAGGAAACATTCCGGCCGTCTCCTCCCTCCCCATTAACAATGTCTAAGTAATGTATCTAAAACTCTATCTAGGTATCATATATCTAATTCTAATAGGAATTCGAACCACCTCGGGGTGTCTTCCTATAGTAGATCCAAATCACTACGTGACCACGGCGTGACACCGGCGTGACCGCGGCGTGACCCCGACGTGACCACGACATGACTGCGACGTGTTGGCCCTATCCAGCAACATCCAAGGGGCATCATATTCTGGCCATGATTCCAAATAAATCCTATGTAGTTGTCCTTCACATTATTGAAACTGATCTTATGTTTTAAAAAACATACTCTTGAATCGAGATTGTGGTATGATAAAGATATATATGTTATATTCATTGTTTTTAAAAATGGTTTTATTATAAAAACAAGACATTATATATCAAATGAAACAATTATATTAAATAAAACTTATTCAAGATAAGCAATTCAATATAATTAAGTAGAATTAAGAATGTAGCTAAATTCAATTTAAATCATTCTTAAATTAAAGAGGCTACGAGAGGGACCCTACCTCATGTTAGAACCATGCCATCCACTTCGGCTCTTGGAGCTTTCTAACTAAAACCTGTTACTCCCCCACTGGGTATATGCTCCTCCACACACATTCAAGGACACCATTCCCCTATGCACACACCTTCATGGCCATAAGAATGTGTAGGGGGATCCTTACTCATATTTTTATATGCATATACATATTTCCACTCACCTACACATGAATTTTTATATATATATAAATGGGCACACATAGACCCATACATGTATAATCATTTCCATGGTTGACTATACACATAATGGGAGAACCCACATAGATGTACTTACTTTCCTATGCACACGTAGGCGAGTCAACCTTGACTTGATGACTCAAAACCAACAACCAGGGATCAACGCACTTATCAAAGGATATTAAGAACCTCAAATCATATAAAGGACCCAACATAACCAGTGAAAAACCAACCACCATCATTAAATCCTTAAATGGATTGGCAGCAGGTAACCAAATCCACCCGAACCAACAAAAAATGATCTAACACCCTACCAAAAACATAATATAGAGTCAAAAACATTGAAATCTCCAAAATATATGAGGTACGAGGCAAGTATTAATCATAGAATCTTACCTTGGATCAAAGCCGGTGGACTGAAAAAATATGAACTCCTTCTGGCCTCCTTCATTGAATATTACTACTTCTTATCCATAGAAGCCAGTAAAAGGCCTAAGTGGCCAATGTGATAAAAAAATAAAATAAAAACTAAACTAAAACATACCTATCTCCTATGACTATATATGTCACCTCCCAACATATAAGAACCAAAATGCCACATGGGTAAAATAATGTTCTTTCAAGAAAGGGGGAAACAAATCCATGTTTCAAAATGATACTATCAAAAAGTACATTCCTATTAACTAACCAATGAATCTTCCTATGAATGGTATATAATTATTTTGGGTCAAGTTTCAGCTTAGTTTAGTTTTATTCAATAAATTTTTTCTTGGGAAATTTCTATTAGATTTAGTTTGTCTTGTTTTTGTTTATATTATCTTTGGCAATTTCATTCATTTGGGTTCCAGTCGATCATGGAATTGTTTTTATGCATTTCATATGATACAACAATGGTTTATTCATGGGGTGTCACATAATGATCATTGACCTCAATAACATTCCACCAACACCCCAATTATTATACTTTGTCCTACCAATGGGGTATTTACTAACCATGTGAGTAATTTCCAACGTATCACACTCTACAAGAATCATCCACCATTTCCTCTTTTATTTAATTACATATTTGACAAAGGTGAGGGGTCTTGCAACTTTTAAAGAGTGTTATCGAAGATAATATCCCAACAAGTTGGTACTATTTTTCATCACAAATGAAGGGTTTGTGGTGATGCAAGATCATTATCATGTAAAAC
Source organism: Viscum album (assembly GCA_963277665.1). Taxonomy (NCBI): domain Eukaryota; kingdom Viridiplantae; phylum Streptophyta; class Magnoliopsida; order Santalales; family Viscaceae; genus Viscum; species Viscum album. The sequence continues at coordinate 443,627,926 of OY728158.1, forward strand.
CCTTTAGTTTTTCTATGGATTCGTTCATTGTGAAATAGAGTCAAATGGTCATGTTTAAAACCTTTTTTATAATGAATGTGACATGCCAACCAGATCTTGTGCGATAAGGTAACCTTGTCGCCAGGGATTCCACGATGTCATTCTAACCACTTGGGCACATCTCTTATTAAAGGGCATTACTATTCTTGGTTAGGTAAAGCTGGTTAGATTTTTCTGACCAGCTACATGTTATCCATCTTTATGAACTAGTATGGGTTTCCTAGTATATCATATAACACCAGTCTAATATTCTAATAGAATTGATTACCCATTGGTTATTTGGAACCAAATCATTCCATTTTTTCCACAACAAAGTTGGAATTAGCCTCTGGGATGTCTATTGAATAGGCAGGATACCCCCCTTGGGGAAATGTGAGACAAATTTCTTCCATTCATGGATGTCTAGGATAACCCCTCATAGCAACTTGTTTTGGTGAGGGATAATCTCAATATCATGAATGAAAAGTTAATAAATGAGATTTATATACGATCTCTCATCTCTTTTAAATATTGAATCAATATTTTACTCTATCATAGTAGAGCTTGGCCGACCGCTATACGCATTCACTGGTTCCCTTCCCAGAAGGTCCATAATAGTGTCTGTTAATATTTGGAAATCATATAAGTAGGATAATACACCACATGGGGTTATTGGGTGAGGCTGTAAATATATATAATCCATAGGAATTATGGTTTCATGGAAATATTTTTTAATGGGTGTCTTTTTCTAATCGGGAATGCACTTTCTGGAATCCAAGTTGTCACTTTGGTAATGGCAGCTTTAGTGGTAGAGATTCAGCCTCTTAATATATTTTTATTTACCATTATAGGCCTCTGGCTTCTCTTGAGCCATATTCAATTGGAAAATATCCTTTATTGACTCAATAGTCCTTTAAAGTGTTTATTTGGATAGGTAGGGGATCAACTCCATTGATACAGTTATCACAACACCACCGTAATCCCAACTTCCTTATTTCACCCCAGGATACTATACATATCTTGATTTGAGTACCCAACATTAGTCCATGATGAGGTTGTTGATATAGTGATATGATCTGACCATTTCTATTTCACACGTTATCTTTCACTGGCTGGGCCAATTATTGAAAATGGAGATGACTCTCTCATTGGATGAGCATTCAACTTATCACTTCAAGATGGGGTTCTAATCCATTCAGTTTTATTACATTTGGTTCATATCATTGTGGTTTAGTTCAATTTAGTTCATGTCGGTTGTGGTTATATAGGTTTTAATTCATTATATATGGTCCAATTTGATACATCATTTGTGGGTTTGTATCGTTCCACTTTATTTAGTTCAAATCATTTTGGGTTTAATCTTCATGATCTTATTTGATTTGGTTTCCTGTGGTTCATCTTTGTTTGTTATGTTTGATTTCATCCTAATTGAGGTAGGTCACTGATTATGTATGATTCCTTTTGATACAACATGATATGATTTTTTTAGATATATTTAGTTTTAATTTTTTTTCAGTATACGCTAATTTAATTTATTGTAGATTCATTTAGGAATATTCAATTTTACTCTTTATAGGTTTATACAATTCAGATTATTTTTATTTTTCCTACTTATATTATGTCATATTTCATTCAATTCTTTTTGAATGAGTTAATGTTTGTTTCATTTAAATTGTTTTGTTTCATCCTCAATAATGTGTGCTACTGAATCAGTTATTGAGAATCTAGAATGGGTCACCCATACATTAGAAATCCATGAAACATCAAATAGACAGAGGTAAAAAAGATAAATAACCCAAATGAGATTAATATAATTAACATCAATTAAAAATTAAAAAATTAATCAGAAAAAAAAGATTCAATGAAATTAGAATCAAACATACAGTAGGCCGTGTTAGACAAATACAATAGGACATACCAAAACAGAATAAAAAAATCAATTATACCCATATATTCATTGTACAATATCACGTTTCTCAGCATATCTCCACTCACCCATCAATAAAAAAACATGAGATGATTATACAAAATGATTAATCTTGACAATGTAACATGATATGTGATAAAAACACACACAAATAGATATGCAGGATGTAAAGTAGTCTTATTCATGCAATTCATACCTAATATTGAGTTTTCATAGACACATAAATCACGACAAGAATAAAATTAAATTGGGCCAGATAAAGAGAGAAGAATAAACCAACCTAAAATGGTGGCAGATGAACCAAGACTATCCAATCCACTTTCCCTTCGACATCAGATTCCAAAAAATTCCACAGGCAACCTGACAGAACCATGATACCCAGTAGAAATGAGGATCAAAGTTAGAATCAGGAAACCTCAAAACCCATAGGGTTCCACCGAATGAAACCTAGAAACCGGAGAGAGGAAACCTCTAACAAATTGATGAATTAAATAAGATGAATTCAAACACGGATGCATCGATCAAGAAACCTAGAGAAATTTGGGATAAATTGAAGAGTAGAGGGATCCGAGAGAGCGGGACGTCGCGCGAGGTGTTCGGTCATGGGGGTCTCACGTGTGACTGGAGAGTGGGATGAGGGATGTTGTCGATGGGGGAACATCACTGGAAGAGATTTAGCCTGAATCCTAGAGGAGAGGGGGGCGTCATCGTCGGAGAGGAATCCGAGAGGGGAGGGTTTAACGTTGCCGAAGGAGAGGGCGCAGAGAGGGGATGGGGGTAGGGAGGTGGAGGTGGAGGTCAGGAGGTTGAGGAGGTCAAGGTCAGGAAGCGGAGGAGAGGGCAGGGAGGCCAAGAACGGGGAGTGTTCTCACGGGGGGTGAAAAATCAAAAGGGATCCCGATAAAAATCAGAAAATGGAAATGTATACTGATGGTTTTAGAAATATTGTAGGAATAATCCACAATTTCCCAACGGTTTTTTTAAACTGTGGGCATGCATGAATTTGTATAAACACATTTTCCAATATTGTTAATATATAACTTTATTATCATACATATGGTATATTTTGAAGTAATTTTTGGTATGTATTGATTTTCAAATTATAATGAGGAAATATTTTGAAAAGATAAAGAAATTATGATTTTTGATGAATGTATGGAATTTATCATATTTACAAGGAATAATTCATTATCTAATTCTTATCAAGATCCACCCCAAGTAGCTTCTACTAAATGAAATTATTTTGGAGGAATAGAAAACATCATATATGGATGAGGATGAAAATATTAAAATTTGGTATATACCTAATATATAGAAATACAATGATATATTTCTATAGGATTTACATGGACATACTTTAGAGTGGGAAGTGGAGTTTTATATTGATTTAATCACTTATTCAGGACTAAAATCAAATAATCCTTGTATAATAGCCACTATGGAGTTAATAGAGAAAAGGAAACAACTATTCGAATTGATTGAAAAGGGAATTATACAATCTAGTGTTTATCCATGGGGAGCACATGATCATTTTGTTAAGAAGAAAGATATATCATTGAGGTTGTTAATTGACTAGAGGGATATCAATGATATGATAATAAAGTACCTATTTATGTTTTTATGCATTGATGAGTTATTTGATCAACTTCACTGAGCATAATATTTTTGAAACATTGATATATGTACTTGATAACATCACTTTTGTGTTAAGAAGGAAGATATTCTAAAGACAACATTTCTATCCAGGTATCAACATTATATGTTCAATGTCATGCCATTTTGATGGATTAATTCACCCTCCATTTTTATGGATAGAATTAACAAAGTGTTCAAGTAATATATCGACTATTTTTTTGTAGTATTTATTGTTGATATCTAGTTATATTCAAAACTCTATGAGGGTGATGTTAACCAATTACACATTGTTCCGGAACTCTTAAATTAAAAGACATATATCAGATGTTTAGCATGTGTGAATTTTAGTTACAAATAGTTTCTTTTCATGGAAATGTTATTTATAAGGATAGAATATTAGTTGATCCAATGAAGGGAAAAAAATTACAAATTTCTTACATTAAAGAACATAACTAAGGTATTAATTTTAATTGGATTATAGGGTAATATTGGGTTTTCATTAAGAAATTTACCAGATTAGCTAAGCCATTAACCAAGACAACCCGTAAAGGGATTAAGTTTGTATGAAAAGTAATGTAAAGAATGATTTGAAGAATTGAAAAAGAGATTAGTGAATACTCCAATATTGAATCTACTATCATGAAATGGTGTATTTGCGATATATAATATTTAATAAATGAAATGTCAAGGCGGTACCCTTACGAAAAGTAGTTCGGTTATTACCTTTGCATCCAGGTAGTTAAAAAATAATGATCAAAATTATCCAACTCTTGAAATTAAGTTGCAATCCATGATCATTGGTCAGAATATATGTGTAAAATCTCTCTATGGATATTGATTTGAGATAGGTATATTAAAAAATATTTAAATATATATTCCCTAAAAAAGAACTCAACATTATGAAAAGGTGATGACTCGTGTTACACAATCATTCTGATTCTAAAATAAAATACCTCTTAGGGAAGGAGAATAAGGTAGAAGATGAATTGAATGGGAAGGATTTTAAATTTCAATTGAGAGATCATGTTTTCATATAAATTAACTTCATTGAAGGGTGTTCTATGATATGGAAAGAAATTTAAAATGATCCTCAGGTACATTGGACCTTTAGAAATCATAAAGAGAATTAGATATGTGTCTTATCATTTTGCGATTCCACCAAGCCTTTTTATAGTAAACAATTTTTTTGAAATATATTTTTTAAGGAAGTAAATCCCCAACCCAACTCAAATACTCAATTTTTATGGAATATAATTGGAACATGATTTATCTTACATGGAAAAGTTTATCCATAATTTGGATAATAGAAAACATGTATTGAGGAACTAGATGACTCAGCTGGTTATGGTATTTTTTAATAATCCTTAAATTTATTAGGTGATATGGGAACGAGAAAAATTTATAATGATAAACTACATAACTAATTTTATGTGGTGGTATGTTGAAAATTTCAATGAGTATTGTCTTTAAGTGATCGGATAATGTAACACCCCACAATTTTATGGTATACCCCTTTTAAAATTTAACAGCTTTGATAGTTTATGATTCATCCAACTCTGAGATTAAAACTACAATATACTACTAATTATGACCATTGGTATTGTAATGTGACCATTATGAATAATATTATGACCTGTAAAATTTTTATTCCACCTATGAAGTTATAAATAAAATTTGGTATCTTAGAAATGAAAATATGTTATATTTATATCTTGGTATTAGTAATTGAATATTGTAAAAAATATAAATTTTTTTCATATTTTTGAAAAGCGTATATGTTTCATTAAAATTTTATAATTAATTAAAAATTTTAATAAAAATTTATTTTCAAAAAATAGATTCATAAATTAATATTTTATTTTAAAATTATTATAATATTATTTTAAGAGACCATATTTATTTTTTCAATGTGTTATAAAATCAGTTATAATTTTAAAATCATTATATTTGAAATAAAAGATATTTTTTGTTAAAAATTTAATTTCTTATATTTGAAAATTATTTTCATAAATGGATCCCATTTTTTTAATTCTATGCATAAAAATGGTATGTGTAAATTTTTTATATTTTTTTAAATATTTAACATTTTAGTGAACAATGAAATAAAATAATTTACAGTATATATACATTATATGTTATGTACACTATTGATTAAGTAATTTATAATGTAGTCACCAAAATATGGAAATGTCTTATATAATTACTTTATAAATCATTGTAATCAAACCTATTCATATTCTTGATAACAAGAAATGAACTAATGAATAAAATACTCAAAAAACACTCATCTTATCCACAATAAATACTACCACTCACCAACTCTTCTCATCACACATCTGAATCCTTAAATCATGCCTAATTTATGCCCAATCCATCTCTTAAACCATTCTTTTTCATTATGGTCTTTTTTATCACACACAAATTTTCATTTCAATGTTTTTAAGGAGGTTCATAATGAGACAAATACATGAGGCAATGTCCCATTTCATTCATTTAATTTTTCATCAATATATTTCCTTTTTAATCATTTCTATAACTCATATTCCCAAATATTCATGATAAATATAGAATATTATGTGTAATATAATTCTATTATGATGATATATCCACCATATATTATTTTCTCTTCCCCGTTTAGTTCTATAAAGAAAACCTCGCTTGTGATGAGTTGATTCACCATATTCGTCGATAATGATTCTATTGTTTTATAATGCCACCATATAGTTTCATAATAAAACCATATTATGGAAAAAATATAATTTATATATTACAACTTATTTAGTTTTTTTTAACCAATATATACACATAATATCAATTAATGAAACAAATCTAGTAAGTACAAATCAAAATAAACCAAAATAATCGAAATGGTTATCCATAACGTTTTATCAAATGGATCACACATTTATCAAGAAAAAATGATATATAATAACATTAAATAATATTTAATTTAATTTAAAACATGTAACATAAATGGTGGATAAATTTTTCCATTTCACATGACCTTGAGTACATGTATACAAATGAACTAATCATAGAAACAAAGGAATTGAACACTTCTGAATGATAAAATTGTATCTTATAACCCATAAAAACATAAATAAATTTAATAATATTATATTAAATAAAATTAATGTTTAATAGGTGATGAATTAAATTATTAATCATTATAATTTTATAATCTAAATGTTAATTACAAGTTTATAATTCTTTCAGACATAAGGTATGCAATTCCCCATGAACCTCCATTTTTCATTCACATTACAATTTATCCATCTTTAAAGACTATAATTCTTCATTATTTTTATGTAATTATTCTAAATTATTATTATTTGTTCTAAAATCATATATCAATATCATTTTATCCTCCATTTATGTGGAAAATGCGTGTTTTATATTATTCCTATTTCAATTCCTCTCGATAAGCAAGCCCAATTAAATAGTACTTCGAAATTTCTTACCCATTTTCATGTACACTGCATAATCTATCATAAGGTAAAAATATCTTCATAAAATCAGTCATTTTATCATGAAAAACCTTTTTATTTATTTTATGGTTTTATGAAAAAATTAGTCCTTGCCCGATCTAAACACCCTTTTAAATTTTCTATTAAACTGCATTAAAGCGGACCATTTTTAGTTACCCTTTTTACATTTTTTCAATTAAATTATACATAACTTATTCCTTAAATAAAGTTTATTTTTTATTTCCATTTAATTTTATGGAGTAAAAATGATTTGCATCTTTTTTAGGAAAAAATAGTTTTTTTCTTTCCAATGTAAAAAAGGGCATTTATCTCAATACTTCCTTAATGGTTTCATTAGATTATTTTCATCTAATTCAATATAATTTGATATATTTTATTCCAAATAAAATTTTAAATCATCTGATTCCATATAAAATATTTTCTTAATTATTTTTTATTAGGTTTATTCTATATTTTCAATTCATTGTTTATGGTGGAAGTATTTACATCTCATATTCTAGTTTTTCAATAAGAATGTTTGTGTTATGTTTCAATAATTTTTTATAAAGAAGGAATTGGAATTAGTATGTTTTGAGAGGGAACTACTATATCCCCTCAATGAATCGGTAGGTCTAATGAGACAAACTAGTTTGGGTATTAGAGAAAATATTACTTATTTATGGTTTTTTCATTGAAGCCCTATTAGGATGTTATGTTGTCTGGAATTATGAATTCGCCCATTATGATATTTGTATGTGATAATCCATGTGATTATTTTATAGTATAATATCCATGGAATATATTAATTCTAATGTAATTATTTACATGGTATTATTTATTCATCTCTTACTCTGACCTTTTTAATTTTTAATGGCATGTGTTTTTAGTTATTCTCCTCGCATTATTGTTTATGTTTACTTATGTTTTCGTTCACTGTATTTCTCACCCATATTGATAATATGCGATCATCCATTTCCAATTATTTATGATTTCCCTACGATATGAATATGCGTATTAAGAATGACTCGTAGATAGAATCTTGTAGTTTATTGGCATTTGCAAGAGAGTTTATGTGTTGTTTTCCTTTCAATTGGTAATGTTAATCTTATTTATTTATCAGGTCTTCCAAAGATACTAAACTATTCTGTTCTTTGTGACATGATCTCTTTTTCTTTTTTCCAATGTAATAACGCAAGGCATCAAATCTAGGCTACTGGAGTTTGGGATTATACGATAATACATGAGAACAAGGTAAAAATAATTGAAAGAAAAAACCAATGGATGATATTGTATTTATAATTTAATGAATATCAGGTATATACATTTTTTCATCTTTTTGGTATAGATGGTAAATAATTTTCTCAACTCTTGGAAAATATTCCAAAAATAAAAAATTTATTATATTTCCATCATTTATAATGAATTGATGGTCTTATTAATCCCCAATTGGATTTTGGTTTTGTAATCATTGACTTTCCCATGATTATTAACTTTTTAGTTATTAAATTCCTTGATCACTCCCCAACATTATGTGGATGTTAATTTTCCCATCATGTACGTATTTCTACTTCCACTTAATATTATCCTAATTTAAAACCATCATATTTGTTATTATGAATTATATTTTTATTTCTATTTTCTTATTTACAAAATAAAATCTTGTAAACCCATTTTATAATGTGGGATTTTAATAAATGTTACTTTCAAATGTTAAAACCTTGATTACTTAGATCAAGCTAAAATTATGGTGATGTAGTTAATTAATGAGGAAGATAATGTAAGACACCAACATTCCGATATTTATTTCTCCATAAAATGAAAATTATTCTTCATTGTTTTGATACATTCTATATCAAACTCAAATGGATTGTGATACTTTTATAAAAATAGAATATTATAATCAATGAAAACACAAATCCATTATAATGTTTCAATATTAATGATCATAAAAATAAGTGAATATTGAGTAAAATAACACACAAATATATATATATATATGAAAAAACTAAAACACTATAATCTTATGGTTTGAAATGATTATTGTGACCCTAACTAAAATAATGGGACTACGAAAAATAAATAGTAATACGATCGACATGATGGTTGAAAAGTAAAAGAAAAATTCTCAGTGAAGCTTCTATAGATATATATATATATGGTATTGTAATATGAAAATTGTATATATGGTCCTTGTACACTTATAAATTATATATATATTCATACTTTAGATATATTTTTGTTTAGTATATTATAATCTATTTAGTTTTTCTAAAATATAAAATACTTTGAAAATAGAAGTGATAGTTTTCATAAATTGTTTTCTTGTTCCATGTAAATTTCGTATCAATGATATTAAATAAATAAATATTTATAAATTATTATAATTAAATAATTTGGTAATATATATTCAATTTATTAAATTAATATTAATTTTTTTGGTAATTTTCAAAGGAATTATAATAAGTCATTTTATGCTTCAAAAATATGTTTTCTTACAAATTAATTATTTATTTTGGGAGAAAATATTTATAACTGTTCACCTATATTAAAATTTTCATCTGATAAAAGTTTTATAATTATTTAAATAATCATATGAATATTATCAAAGTATTGAATTGTTCATATTTTTCAAAAAATTATTATTTTTCATTGAATAGTAAACAATTGTCGTTTTAGAGAAAAATAAAACATTCTATTGTAGTATTTTAAAAGTCCCATTTCAATTTTAATTGAATATAAAATTTATCTAGTACATTTATATAAAAAAATAATAGAATTTATTTCATTTAAATTTAAATTATTCATATTTTTTTTGTGAAATCATTTTAATACTTGAATTGAAGTTTCATGGAAACCATTTTCATCATGTTTTTTGGTTTTCTTTTGAAAATAATTTATAACTTTTATAGAAATTGAATTTAGAAAAATGGAATCCATATTTTTAATTAAAATATATATTTATTTTAATTATTCCATGCTTATTTTTTTAGTTATAAATTATAACATTGAGAAAAATATATGATATCGTGTTATAATTTAAAACTGGTTAAGAGTGTTAAAAATAAATTGATAAGTTTTATAATGAACTAAATAAATTATTGAATCCTATTTTATGGTCATATATTGACCCTATCGAATATATTATTTGAATATGAGTCATTTTAAATCTATTAAGCTTGATTGTTATATTAATAGATTTTAATATTTTAAAACATTCTTTGGGTGTCATCTTTGTTACTTATAGAGTGAAACCTCCCCTCATATCTAATCCATCCTTAAAGAGACTCTTACCTCCTCCAATACCATCCTAGGAACCTTAAAAAATGCATCCCCATTTCTTATTGGTCATATTATAACCATAATTCCATCCTAATAAGAAATTATTTATAAACCTAATGACGTTGTCCGAAGAGGATGTATTACTCGTAATCGAGTGTTTTGTTTTTATTTACTATTTTGTTTTCTATTAAAATATCATAAAATTTTATATATAATAACATCACTAAATTCATCGTACTAATGTGTAATTTAGTTAATATTATTACACATTTTCATCAAATTGTCCATCTTTTGGAAAATGTAAACATTACTTGTGCATATGAGTGGACAACCAACTCTATGAACAATTGTTTTTAATTTTTCATAAACAAATCACGTGGATGGGTAAAATTATTTAAAATAATTAAATATTTCATTTACAAAAAAATTATAATCCTTTAGATATTTGATATCACCTATTTTATTAACTTATATCAATTGAAAAATGATAACATTTTTTGTATTTATGTGTGGAGTACCACCAACATGAATCATTGTGATTGATTTTTCATTTTCACTACATAAGGATAGTCATAAGGATGAAAATAAAGAATATGTTTTAAATTGATAACAAATTATTTATTATGGTAAAGTAAAATAGTAACTTATTATTTTCTTTTCCACCTGTTAGAAAAATGAAAGCGCCATTCATATGTACAAACATAATGTCATTTTCATGAAATTATATAGTTCATTTTCGGGACTCCCATCTATGGTTTCTTCTAAATATTTATATAATGTATAAATATGATAAATATAACATTATTATTATTTTATAATTATGTAATAATGGCCTATTTTAACATGGTTAAACTACATATATCATTTTGCAACTAAACATCCTCAAAATTTCTAACATGTATGAAATAAATTACGTAATTAAATATATCATTGAAATAAGTGAAATAAATGGTTTAGTGATAATTTAATAATTCTTTAATAGTTTATAAAACAAGTAAATAATTTATATTCTTATACTATGTATGATTTAAAATACATATAGAAATTATGGTCTTGAGGAATGAGGTTTCCTAACTTAATTTCAAATCATTGGGATATACTTATACTTAATTAACTATGTTACACCAATATTATATATAAAGTAAAAAATTGATTGTATGATTTTGTATTTCAATTTTTTTACAATTATTTAAAATAATTAATTTTTTGATTAATTCTAACTTCAATGATACTATTTTTTTATTATTCATCATATTCTCAATTTCATGATTCAAACTTCATTTCATACACCATCATTTTATTTATTGGTTTACTTACTATCCCATTAATGGTATATTTATTATTAAATCATATAATTCATGGTATATAAATTTCCATATAATATTCTTTCATTTAATGACATTTCATTCATATATTACACATGTGAAAAGGTTTTATATTGTAATATAATTTATTCTTAATATTATTTATGTGCATTCCACCTTTGGGAAAATTATATGTCATTATATCATAAACCAAATATATATTATTCTAATCTAGTAATTTATATGTTTTAAAAGGGTTCTTTTAACTCTTCCTTTATTGGGTACATAAATTGATTGAGAAAATATTTTGATGAAAAAATGACTTTATTTTCTATGTGGTTGATAAAATTTGTATGCCATGATAATTTTTTCATAAAAATATTTTAAATAATGTTGTTCCTATTTTATAATGATTTATTTTTATAATTTATCCCATTTATGAATTTCTATAATATTTAAAAAAAATGAATAATCTTGCCATTTTCATAATAAAGTGCTTTTTACTAAAGGTACGACCAAAATATTTGTTTTAGTAAATACTGAATGAATGAATATTCCCACCGACATAACTATTAATAATATTGAACAATCCATTAATAGTATCCATTGTTGTTTTCAATGAAAATTATTTTCTCAATGTTTTCTAAATTTTAATGTTTAAAGGTAACAAAACAAAATGGTATTTTCCCCTATTTCCCAATATATGTTTTAAATTTTTCATTAATGGTATTTTAATATATGTCATCATATTTTAATGATTCTTATTATACATTAAGTATATGGTATTTTGATAAAATCCATATTAATTCTTCAAATGAAATATGATGATTGCTAGAAAATGATTAATAGTAAACTCATTTCTTTTCCATGCGTAAATAAATATGTATTATAAAAGAATCAGTTTTAAATGTTTAATAAGGAAAATAAAAGACTCAATATCTTATATTAATATTTTTTACATGGAAAATTTTGATGATGATTTTTGAGAATGATATTCCCCATGATGATAGGTGATCTTAATATAACTTATAAAATGAGTGGGCTATAAATAACTCTCCAATACATTGGAAAACATTACATATCATTAAACACAAGAAATATAGTGTAGACACGGAAATTTTATCCTATATATTAAACTATTGACTAGTTATTTATGACATTATTGAACATAAATGATAGTAAAAATGTTCCTAGAAACCAATATGTTTTCTATATACATAATTTTAGTTTATAATGGTTCTTTTTATCAAGAGTAACATTATATGGATCATGATTATTTATTCTTATGATTCATTCCATTATTAGATAATAATTCTATGCCACGTGTTTAATGATCCCGGTTAGGATTGGTAAGAGTTATTTTTTGTTATGATCATTCACTTTGAATATGTTATCATGCCCTTAAGAATGTCTTATGCTCATAGAAAGTACAAAATTGGTAATAAATATGTTTACCCTTGTATAGAATTTTATATCAAAGTTATTATGATTGTTTACCATGATTTATAAATAATTATGTTATGTAAGAGATATCTACAATGGCTTCAACTGTAATATAATGATGACGTATTGTAGAATAAAAAATATATTGTATATTTGAAAAATATCTCTTAAAGAAGTGTTTCATTTATTTTGATAACACATTCCAATAGAATATTAAGTAATATTTGAACAATTAAATTGTTGTATAATACATGTATAACCCAGTATTATTTGACTTATTCATTCATAATTAGAGGAAACCATGTATGGTATATGGAAAAAACCATTACTCAATATGAAATATTGGAATCCAAGATTACGCTATGATAGTAGCATAATATACCTTATAAAATAGTTATATTTAAAGCAATTTGATATGCATCACATTAATATCATTAAATATGAATTTGAAATATCACATAATTAGATGTCCCTTTAAATTTTACTAGAATTTTATCTATGTAATTCAACTATTATTAAAACATTTTTTATATTCAATAATGTAGTATATTATAAGACACAAGTATTGTGTAAACATAAATCAATAATTGAATATATTAATTCAATATAAGAGATTTAAATCGACATAATTTTAAATAAAAGTGTTGAAAATAATAAAATAAATGTTTGGAATAAGGAAGACATACCTGTATTTTTTATAAAACATAAATGTTTAATTTTCAATATAAATACATTTATTAAAATTTTAAATTTTAAAATAAATTTGATTAACATAAAATTATATTATAATTCAATATCTTATTGTATTTAATAACAACATGATATCCCAAAATCATTATTAATTTTTAAAAACGTCATAAATTTTATCATGCCATAAAAAATAAAAAATTTATATAAATATTTGATTTTTTTGAAAACATAATTCTATAATATTTTGAAACATATTTAGATAAATTTTTTGTAATTTTTTGGGTCAGAAAATTGAAATTGTCTTATCGTGGTTTCTTTAGTTTTTTTCAGAAAAAGGATAATTATTGTTGAATATTAAGTAATTTAGTTTGTTTATAAATACTACATTTTTATGAAATCTTCATGGTTTGACCATGGAAAAATAATTTAAGAACCCTTATGTAAAAAAATGTATTTTAGGATTAAAAATTTTTAATTAAACACAATATGTTGATTATGGATACCTGTGTTTGTAGTTTTGTAACTTAAGTTATTTTTTTATAATAAAAACTAATTTTCATTCTTTTTTTAATTAAGTGATTCCAAGATGTTATAAAGATTCAAATTCATTAAAATTTCTAACAATATTTATTTTAATTAAAAAAAATATATCAGTAAATTCAATTATTTTAAAATTTATATGTCATAAATGAAAAAATCAATATTTCAACCCAAAATACCGCTTTTCTTCACATACATATTCCTTCTCCTTTTAGTTGGATAATCACCTATATTATCTTCATAAATCCAAATATACCCATTTCGAATATAATAAGTCTCCAATATCCTTATGGAAATTCTAGAGGTACTCAACAAAAATATTTCAACAAATTAATAAAGGAGTAAATATCTGACTAAGAGGTACCCCCCCCATTCTTATCATTATTTTATTTTAATTCATATTTCTATTAGCCCAATAATGATTGTTTTTAAAATTCCAAAAAAATCACATATAAGTATATAAAATATTATTTTATTTTGATACAGTTGTAACTATTTTAATCTGTTTAAAATATATACTCTATCACCTATCTTTTGACCCACCCCATCAATGACCAATTTCAACCAACTATGTAGAAGTTATCGATGCTTTACATATCACCACATATAAATATATTTATATTAATTATGTAATAAAAATTTATATCAATGTATTATAATATTATTTAAATGATTTAGCACAATTATAAATAAAATAATCAAAATCATAAAATCAAATGAAAATAAGATAATTTAAATAAAACACGAATTCAATCCATTATCACTTCACATGAGCTAAAAATAATTAAATTCCAATGATAATAAATAAAAAATTATGAAAAATGAATATATTTCACTTTTGGATTCATGTTTTAATAAACACAGTTTTTTATACAGGTGGAACAAATGTGATGAAACAAAAGAAGACCTATGGAATGGGATATTTCATCCAATTTTAATTTATTGAGTTATATTTAAAATTGAGTAAATATTCATATTTAAAATATTATGATTACTATCAATTGAATTATTTTAGTATTAATAATATGTCAATATTTTTTTCAATTTATTAGTTCTGATATTTTTCCATGTGAATTTAATTATTTACCAAACCTATAAGTGGATTCTTAACTTTATTTCCTCTTATTGAGTATTAGCATTCCATTATTGGTTATGTTATTATAATATTATTTTAATTGTATCTTATTATTGTTAAGTAATTTATTAAAAAAATTATGGGGATTAATGTTTTATTCACATAATTACATCATTAATATATTCTTTTTTTACATGTTATGTTTTTGGTAAGGGATTCCATTCCAAGTCATTACTCATTTAAATTATTATTGTACAATTAATTTTTATTTCTAGTATAAAATAAATTCTTGTTCTTGAACTTTTAAATTACCAATTTACATTTATTTTTTATTTATTTTCTACCTCAATTATTCTATTATGAATTTAGAATTCATAAATTATATTTTTTTGTACTGGTTTATTTTTCAATATCATTGTGAATTTTGTATCATATGTTTAAATTTGTTTTACTAAAATGGTATTCCATTTATCAAAAAAACCCAATTTATTTTATTATAGTTTGTTTCTTTATGGGTTTTATAGTTCTTCGTGACATTTTCAATACACTCTGTATGTGTGGTCCTAAAAATTCATGTGGGAATTTCAATTTTTTAGTTTTGTGGATGGTTCAATGTGAAAACTAGGATTCAAAATTCAATCTTTGGAATTTATATTTCTCAATATAATATTTTTGGGACCAGAAATGAACTTTTCATGGATCCCCAAAGGAATGTAGTGTCCTTAAGAGAGTCCATGGTTGATATTGTAGCAAAAATTATAGAAACACAATTGTCATACGATGGGGCTTGTTAGTGAGTAAAGGATTAATTCCCCACATAATATATTTTAGAGGTATCACTCTCATTACCCTAATTTGTGCTCACACAATGGGAGGGGGATTATCCCTTTTTTTCTCCCCTCTAACCCCATCTATTAGGGTGTTTTTAAGGGTGTTTGATGATTATTCGAGGCATAATCATCGACTTCGATGGCCTTAGATAACCTTCTTCTCGCTTCATTATAATTTTCATTTCTCTAGATTAGTGTTTTTTATTGATTTCCCAAAATAATGGTTAAATCACCTTTAAATTTTTTTTTATTAATATATCCTTTAATGTGGACATCATTTGAAGACGTCGATTCATCTTTATTAATGCTTTCATCAATTGTACATCATGCCATGAATTTTATTTTTTTTTTAAAATTTAAATTAAAATATTAATTCTTTTAAAATTGTGTTTTAGGGATTTGTCCATGGATATCACCATAAGTGTGCAGTAGAACCCACTAATGAATTTGTTCATGGTTTCAATTCAACTAGTAAACCGTTGAAATATGAATATATTACTTATAATTAATTTAAATTATGTTAAATTATAAACTTAATAATTATTTATAAATGATATAACAACACTTTATGGATTTTTTTGGCATGGGAAGGCATTCAAAAGGGACGATTGTGGTCGTATGATTTGTAAAGATCCTAGTGTGTCTTTTATAGGTCTTATAAAGCCTATGATAAGTTATCCAATAGTGTATTTAAATAGAGAAATGGGTTTTACATGAGTTAGGTTGTCCTGCCAATTTCCCTATAGCTCTATGCATGATGTTATAAGAATTTTTCTATGTGTGGGATATTTACTATGGTGAATGACCCCTTCACTATGGAATCAAAATTTTTTTATTTCAAATTAAATTAAATTAATAAATTTAGTTGAGCACCTAATAATAAAATAAAAAATTTTCTACGGAAACCTCAAACATAGGGACTTTTATTAATGACATACCCACCAATGAATGAAGTTTAGAATAATTATATTACATGAAATTTAAACCACAAGTGGGTTCCAAACAAAATAATTAAAATTTAATGGACTTAGTGACCCTTGATTTCATTCCCTTGATATCAATTGTTCATGTTGGGCCATTGTGACCCATCCTCTTAAGATATATCTAGGCTTTGTGGGTTGACCATGGTTAATATGGACTAGGGATGAGTGTCTAGAATAACTTAGTTAGAGCCTGATAAATTGGATATGGAACATAAGGAACATCACTATATATTTTATACTGTTTATTGTCCTTTCATACATATGAGGTTGTTCTATATGTATCAATATTTGGGAATACAACACCCCGTATGGAAGCTATTTGCCGGAGGATTATATAATGATCTGAAAATTGAATATATTATTAAAATTAGTGAAATAGGAGAAAATTTATTCCATTTTATTAACTATGGAAATAGTTTTGAATATTAATAAACTACTAATCACATCAATATTATTCTTCTTCATTAAATAGTATACCATAATTTCCTTAGAGTAAATGTGGTAATGAAAGTCCATGGAAGTTCCCTACTGTGATAAGATCCCATATGCATCATGATAATATTCTCAAAATATATGTTCTATAGCCAATTGAAATAATTTTAGAGACCCAAATTATTTAGGCTATTTTGGGTTGAGTCTAATAGGACTTTTAAGAATCATCTTGTGTTTTACACCACAAGAAAATTATAGTATTGATTATTATATGAAAAAGACTTCCTAGTTAGAAATCCATATTTATTTGGGTCATTGGGTGTTCCTTTCTCTAGATGTGCATATTGATCCTTAAACATTGTGATTATTATTAGTGGATATTATGATTTGTTTGATTTTCTGTGTGGATGAAAAACATTATGACGTATGTTCATGGTTATATAGGATATGCTTGGTCTGTCATGAGTAATATTAAATTAATGAATAAAGAGAGAATGAACATTTCCTATCCATTATTTTTTTGATGTTGCTATCCCAATCACTATTATAAAAATGAAATGTCTTAAATATTCACATGTCCATTGTGTGCGATGTTCAAGTTATATTTTAGAAAAATTCATAGATAGAGACATCAAGATCATAAGATGGTGGCACAAGAATGCAGCTGGCTTGATTAGATTTATCAATATAAAGGATTGCCATGTAGAGTTATATTATGTATGTTATTTTATGTTATTGATAAAATTACTTATATCGCAAAGGGATCCTTATCATGTTTCATGATTCTAACCTTAGACTTTGCTATGCTTCTCTTAATACAACTTAGAAACAGTCCTATAGAATTACAATCCATGTGTACACGTAACCTATTTTATTTAAAAATATTACTTATTATTCAAAAAATTAAATAAAATTATTCTCACATATATTTTTTATAGTTATTAATGTTTTCATTATCACATATATTCTGTAACTTTTAACTCAAGAGAATATTTTATGGGGAGTATATTTAATTAAAATTGTTTTTAATTAAGTGTATATCATATTTTTTGTTGAATAATGTAGTAATATTTATTTATTTAAAAACAGTCCATTATTCCGGGCCATATAAAAATTTTAGAGTAATAAAAGATCATGTTTACTGGATTGGTGAGATATATTATAAATTAAATTCTATTTTAGAAAATAATATTAAATTAATTAACTAGTTTTGAACATCTCAAGTAAAAATAATAATAATACTTTAATAGATAATGGAATCTGCAGGGATTTCCCAAATAATAAGGGCATATGTGAAATTATCATTTATTAACGTTGTCAATATTTAAAAACAATTATATTACTTCTAAATTGCGTTAATTTGGTTTGGTTTTGAACAACAACATCTATAGAATTCTCTATTTTCCCTAGAGGGGTCCCTCCCCAAGAAAGCTTTCAGTAATTGAGAGTCATCTTCCTCCACAACCACTCTCAATTCTAGATATAGAAAATATAATATTTCTTTAATAGATTTTTTTGGTTATCAAAGATGAGTGATTAAAGAATTATGAAATACAATGATATCACCTAGACATTCCTACAGTGATTTTTGGATGTTTCTGGAGTACCTATGGATTATTGTTATAGAGAATCTACACATGATTAGAACAAAAAACGATAGTATGATATAGATACCTTTTCATATCCATAAATTAAGAAAGAATTCAATGGAAGGTAATTTTTTTTATTTTTAAATTAAATATATATAAATATGATTTGATCCTATATTTGTTTTCGATGTTGTCTCATCAATGAAAATTATATTTGGTGTCATCATTAATGTTATTTCTCAATGTTTTACATCTCATATTAATCATTAATTGTTAAAAAAGACCATGTTGGGGATACCCTATCTAGATATTTTGATATTCTTAGAACCTTCATGTTTTATCATAGTGATCTTATAATTATTATTAATTATATCATTTTCATTGATTGATTTAAAAATTTATCATTATTTTCCAATTATAGTTTAACAATTCTGTAATCCGAATTGTGATAACTTCTATTTTTACTCTTTTTCAAAAAAATATTATCATATTAATTTGATTTTATAAATGAATAAATTTTGACGAACTAATCCAATGTATCTAAGGATTCGGTTGGATAACACTAGCATACAAACCATGTACCATGTTGGTGCACAAAATGTTCCTGTGTTTAATGCTTTTAATTAATTCCTAATTAATATAATAATTATACATCTATTACACATGGTTTGTATTTAAATAAATCATGTGTTTAACAGGACATCAAGGAAGAAACCTAGCTATACAAATTGAAGTATAACCATTATACATGATGTGTTTTCCATTAGTAAAGGGTGGGACATGTATTTTTCTTACCCAACCAACATTCATGGTGAACATGTATCTCAAAGACAACATGTTGTGTATACCATGTACATGTCCTTTATTGTACTTCTTTGTGAAATTATTACATTTCAAGTCCCCAGGAATGTTCCAAAAATGGATGTTTTGTGCAGTTGGATTATACGTGTTTTTTGTACTACCAAATCATGTATAATTCAAAATTAATTTAATATAAAACTTTAAAAATATCAATTTTTATCATGTGTCATTTATATGACTACGTACATTCCCTGTTATGGGTTTTTTATATCTTACATGTTTAATTAATTATTATTATTATTCCGAACTACATATTTGGTATAACACATAATATAGTCATTACACTACAAACATTGAAAAATAACAAGATATATAAATAACATGTGTTTCTTAGGTTATTTATTTGATTATTTTAATTCCCTGAAATTATGTGATATGTTTTTTATTCAATAAGTCACATTACTAAAAAGTATACAAATATAATACATCTAGGCTACTTCATATGGGTAATCCCTATGTGTCCTAATCGGTACATGTTATGTACATTATAAATTTTTAATAAAGTTTTTTAATTTTCTTTATATTAAGTTAGAGGATAATATCAATAATGTTTCAAAATGAATTAAGGTAAAATGATTTGATTAATTAAAGAATAAAATTAATTTTTTTGTATTTAATTTTTATTAAATATGATTGATTATATTTGAATGTTAATTTTTTTAAAAGAATAATTTTTTGCATGAATGTAGATGATAATGAGAAGAGACTATTCTTTTATATGAAATTGAATTCCTATTAAATTATAATAAAATTAAATTTCAGTCATGTGAATCATTCCTCCTATCATTTTTTAATGTCATGTGAGCATTGGGCTTCATTTTATATGAATGCATTACTGAATAATTAGGGTTTTCTCAACTACATTTGAGTAAAATCTTATGTAATTGATTGAGCTCTCAAGTGAGTGGAGATAGTTCATGTGTGAAGCTATGGTGAAACACATGTAATTGGTGCAAGGGTGGACCGATGGAATGATACAACACTAACCATGACCTTTTTAAAGGGTTTTCCACTAGGAAGTTTGTTAATTTACCATATAAGAAGAATAATAATAAAATATCATGATCATAAAACTCTATTATTTTATTTTTATATAATTTCATTGATTAATTCATTGCATTTGTTTTTTTTGTAATCACCTAAATTAATCAATTAACAATCATAAAATATAAAACTAATATAAATTGTAGTATGCATAAATTTAAATATAATACATTCTTAATCCATTAAGTAAATATAATTAATATTAACAAACATGTAATAAAGAAAAATGGTACACATCCCCTATATCAGCATCAGGTGGAGCAATTTATGAAAGGCTTGAACATTGTAACAACTTTTTCATCTCATATATTTCATTATATAAGGGCATTAAAACTTATAAAGATTCATATTTTGATTCCAAGTATGAAACTATTTTTGGTTTGTAGGATTTCAATTGTGTCTCCTTGGGGAAATGATTTTTTTGATTTTCATTTTCCTTCTACTGAGATAAAGGGAAGATCATTGAGTTACAGTTTAGAGAATATAAATCTAAGAACTCATAGAATCCATGAATAGATCCTAAATTTCAACCTTATTGATGGTAAATATTATTTCACTTGGGTTTTTATTAATGTTAATGGATTAAACTAGGTTTTCATGCATTTTGAGATACTTTATTACATTTCCTCAATAATAGAGATTGAAATTTGGTTGAACATAGCCCCTAAAGAAGTATGTTTTGTTCACTATGATAGATTAGAAGTTGAGGTTGATTTATGTACTCCCTTTATTTATAAGGTTTTCATATCAACTGCACAATATGAAATCAATCTTATAATTTTTTATTACGAAATTCCATTATACTATGATTCTTGTTGCATCATTTAACATTCAATGTCCAAATGTCAAGGAAGCATTATATATTCTAGATGCCAATTGAAAGGGAATGATGAGATACACTGCAAAATGAAATATGGTATAATGTATTTGTAGGATACTATTTCTCAAACTAATGATAATTTTAGGAATGAAGACCCACATAACTCTCACACAATAATCATTGTTTCTAAAAATGTATAGGATGAAAATAATGGTCAAGGACTAAGAAGGTCTGAGACTGATTAAAATCATAAATAAGGTCCTTTTTAAGACACCCCAATGTATGCTTCAACTCATCAACTAAATGAAATTCCATCTATTACTTAGGTAGATTTGGATGAAGATTTTGGGTGAGTTGGTGTGGGCTTATCCTTTAAGGATGCGTCAATTGGGGGCCTAGAAGATGTAAAATATGAATCTTAATATCATGAAAACCAATTTGAGAAATTTTTTTCATCATAGACTGGGTCTAATAATTTGATGGGGGGGGACATATTTTGGTTTCTTGGTGAAAAGGAATGTCCATGTTTTAGGCTTCTACCTCGATAAAAATCCAAAAAAAGTGGGAAATCTAATTATGATAAGGGAATCTACCACTCCAATGGTAGTTGAGATGTTTTATCCAATTCACATGATATCAATAATTTAATAAAACCTTTATTGGAAACAATTATAGGATGTAAATGTCTGGTTCCTCCTCTGTATATGAACATGCATCTCCTTCTATATTCAGGCTCTAAGAGCGGTCTCTTCTGGGTGTCTCCTACGTCCATTAAAATACTCAAGCACATACTATTGTATCTAGGATCCAATAAAGGTATCTTCTTGATAACCATGGCTCGAAAAATATTAAGGATCCCCATCCCAATCTCCCATAGCTTTGTGGAGAATTTGGACTCCCAAAAGGGTCTCCTTTGGATGACTCCTGCCTCTATGGCACTACATAGGTCCCTCCGGTTGCATATAGGATATAACATGGGTCTCCATTGGGTGCCCCTTTCCCCCCTGGAACCACCCAAATGTAGGACCCTCTAGTTGTGTTTATTAGACTCCCAAAGCTATAACTTTATATAGATTTTGGACTCTATCAAGAGTTATTGGATGGTTTTGTTTTCCCTACTAGGACATGATTCTAGTGCTCTCCTACTATCTTTAATAGGTTACCCCTACTGAGAATTATAGTGGTTGTATCAACCACGATGGAAAATATACAGGTGGTCAATGCATGTAGAAAATTACCCATGATGACCCTCTACTAAGAATAATTGCTGACTATATCTCACAGGATGTTGTAGTCCCTATCTGGAGTTCTATGTATCAATTTGGAAATGTAAAAAACAATATTAAATTAGAATATTCAGTTAATATTATTGCAACTTCTATAATCAAAAAGGATGTAACAAAGAATGATTTTTTTTTGTAGTTATATAAAAATTGAGGTGGCTCTTTTGGTTCAATCCTTAGATGATAGAAATGGCATGTGGATTAAAGACAAGACTTGGAGGTTGTGTAGGCTTCTTTGAGGTAGGGGTGAACACTTCCCGCATCACAATATGATCAATCACTCTAGGATGGGTTAATTGTTTTTTCTTTTGTTTCTTTTGGCCCATGGGGATATTGTATACTAATCTTTCTAATCCCCATCCCCCCTTTCTATGATCTCAATAAAGTGGCCTTAATCCTCTAACCCTTATAAAAAGATAAAAAGTTAATTTTTCACAAAAATATTAAAATTCATCAATTATATGTGTGTGTGTGTGTGTGGGAGTATTTTGTTATTATATAATTCCGCTAGAATATTGAAATTGAATCAATGATAAATCTGACTAAACATCCCAAGTCTGGGTGCTTTTAGTTCAATAACCTTTTAACATAGATTTTTGGTTGACTTAACGTAGTTTACATCCAGGGTTGACTATCCATATTGGATTTGATGTAAATAATATTGAAGGGTTGATGGAATACAATTTCAGGATTTGAGGATTATGGATTCCACTCAATATATAATGTAATTATGATTTAATGTAGTTGTAATTTTGAATGCGTATCCAAAAACATATAATTAAATTCTTAGACACATGTATTGTTTATGCTAACTATAATGTGGATCTATTCTAATATAATTTCCATGAAACAATATATTCAAATTATGATAGTGTGGGATATTATGTTTCTATAAAATTAAGGGGTATTAATAAATAAATATAATATTTATTATATAGTTTTATTACATAAAATACTTAAATTATGTACTTCTTATTTGTATAATGACAATTGATATGAAATTAAACATATCACAATAATACAAACATTATATAGATGACTATTTCATAGGAACTAATTCTTAGTAATGAAAAATCCACATATGTGATATCATGCACCATGAAAAAAATTATAATTTCTAGAAAAACTCTAGTCTTATAGATCCTAGTAAAGCTGATAGAGAAGAATAACTGTCTTTATATGGAAACATTTTAAAAATTCCACATATGTCCCCCAATTCATGTTATAAACCATGAAAAAATATCTTATAATGAAACATAAATACATTGATATGTATTGCATGATGTATCACCTTCCTAGTTACTATCATGAAAAGGTCAAACAAGTGCGATATAATATCATCAATGCACTATTTACATTCAATATTGTAGATTCGACACCCACTGGACTCATGTAGTCAAAATTATTGGATATATAGAATACATAGAAATAATGGGAATTCAATTCAATGATTAGTTATAAGAAAATAACATTCCCCCATGGCTTTCAAACTCTTTATCTAGTTTTATTGATATGTATAACATGAATAATAACAAGAAGTTTCTTTTAGAAATTTTCAATAGCACTCTATATTTTGACAAGGACATGGGGAATGATAAACATGTGGTCCTAATGGTGAAAAATTATAAAACAACAATAATAAAAAGTGTCCCAAGACTCATAAAAAGTATAATGATCCTATTCACCATCTTTTTAAGAAGAATAGTAACCAAAGGCATGAAAAAATAATAAACGGATGATGTTTTTCTTGTGGAATGGAAGAAAAGTAGATGAGGAACTGTACCCATCTGTAAGGGAATGAAAAATATGAAATTATTATCTATTGTAATCGTTCTATATTTATACATTTGGAATAAGATATAGACTATGGTTCTCACATATGTACTCAAATTTAAGAAAAATGTATACAAATAAATATTCCAAGATGATAGGTGGGATTATGTGTTCAAATGTTTTATGGTTGGTTGTGAAATATATTAGTGATTACTATATTCTATTTCCAACCCGAATTATCTAGGATTTAAAATATTTTTTATTATACTGATTATTATGAGAAACATAATTTTACTATCTTATCTTGATAAAGATAAATTTTTTCATTATTTAAATTAAAATTGATTTATTTTATAAAAAACACATATGGTATGGTATCTAAAATTAAATTAATGAACATTATAAATATTAAATTAAAAAAATGTGTATTTTAAATTGATAATGAATCATGTTCACATGACTCATATATCACTAAAAAATGGAATCAATATATTTTTCATGTAAATGGCATTAATATAACGAAACTATGTTAATATTTTTATTAAGAAAATTTTGACCTAAAACTACGTGAATGTTTTGATGATTTTTTACATGAAAAAAGACCAAACCACCATTCAGTGGAAATGGAAAAAGGTCTACTAATATTATTGGATTTATTAAAATAATTTATTGTGTACTATTAATAATATGAGATGGAGGTGGGTATTCATACATCATAACATTTTCTAATGAATTGATTTGATATGTATACGTTTAATGGATGATGTTTACTTCTATGTCCATTGAGATATTTAATGAATTCAAATTTTATTTTGAAATTCAACATGGAAGTAATATAAAATATATTCGATTTATTCATGGTGGTTAATATAATAAACAAGATTTTACAAAAAAAATCTAAAGGTTTTTTGGATTATTTCATAACTCACACCACATTACAAATCGTAATGGAATTATATTACTAAAAGCAGGATCCATAATTTTTTAGGAATGGTAATGTTAATTATCACCCAAGAAGATCTTTTTAATCAATTTCGGGGTATGCCCTAGAAACTGTGGTTTACGTCTAAATCGAGTGCCAAATAATGCATAAAAAAGAATCCCCTTTGATTAATAGAGTGGGAAAACTGTTTTTCCTCATAAATGTGTATAAGGTTGTAATTAATTTTTATGTCCATTTTATAAAATTAAATATAACCCTAATAAACATAGTATATCATTTTATGGTATCCTAATAAAACCGTTGAGTATTTCTTGTATAATTACTCATAACAATTGATAATATCTATAAAATATATCCTTCTTGAGAAGGTGTACATCCTTAAGAAGGATATTTTGATTGAGATTTAATTTGATGAATTCTATGATACATATACATAATATTTGGTATATAAATTCCTTCTATTGGTCATTATGGAATAATTTATCCTGAAAACACATGTAATATATGGATTCTTGAAGAGGTCAGGGAACCTGAGAGATATGTTTTTCTAGTAACCGAAATGGTGAAATATTACTGGTTGATAATAATAAATCTCTCATATACAATGATCTAGTAAAAAATATAGAAGATAGAATATAGAAAGAATCCATGAATTCTGAAATTGATTCCATGTATTAGAATAAATTGTGGCTTCTGGTGAATCAACCAGTTGATGTAAATCCTTGTTGGTGAAAATGGGAATTCAGGATAAAACTACAAATAGAAGGTAAATTATGTACCTATAAAGGAAGTCTATTGGAAAAAGGTTTTAAACAATATCATTTCATTTAAGAGGAAGGAAAAATTTCTTTATTTTCCATTTTCAAATCCATCATAATAAAACCTGATATAGTGGCTTACCATGACTATGAAATTTAAACGTGGAATGTAGAAAAGAATAAAATAATTATAAACAATAATAATATATATATATATATGATATAACCTAAAGTTATTGTCTCTCTAAGTGATTCCAATAATATATAAAAGTTACAAAGTCTAATTTATATTTTGATACAGTTTTCTAGGTAATGAAATATTTATTTTTCTGAATCTATACTAGAATTTCATTTCATTTAAAATTAACATAAACCACATGTTTATATTTATTTTAGTGTCAATGAAGGCATTATCATGGTAGTATATGTTTATGATATATTTCTTATTGTAAATGATGTACCAATCATATAATCTATTAAAGGATAGTTAAATAAATGCTTCTCCATAAATGACATAGGTGAGTGAGTATATATTTTAGGGTTTATTATCATTAATGATATGTATAAGAAGATTTGATAACTATGTAAATGTACATACATTGATCTTATAAAAAATTTATTTAGTATGGAACTATCCAAGAGGGGATTGTTTTTAATTTATCTAGGTATACCTCATTCCAAGAAAATGACTCCTTAAAAACAAAATGAGAAAGATATATTGAATTATTTCCCACAATATTTGATGATATAATAAATAATTTATGGCATGTTATGTATCATAATTGACATTTCCTGTACATTGAGTATGGTAATAGGATATAAATATGATCAAGGTGAGCATCATTGGATTTCTATTGAGTATATTAAAAAGTATATGAGATGGATATAGTATATATTTTTAGTTTATAGTGGATATTACAATCTATTCATAATGGGATATACTGATTATAGTTTTTAAATAGATTAAAATGATATAATATTGAATCCATGATATATCATCAGCCTCCACGGAGGTTCTGCGAACTGCTTGGTTTCAAAGACACTAGTTAATCAATTCTATTATGATATTCAATTATATTAAATCTTCTTACAAAAAACGAATCACATTAGATGAAATAGTTTTCTTAAGAGCATGATGTGTTACCTATTATTAATAACCCTATCAGATTATATTATGTATTTATTTCAGCATTGGATCTTGAAAAAGAGTCAAGGACACACCAATGGTAAAAAAACATACTCTTAGAATTATGAACTAAGGGATTTTAACTAGAGGTGTGAATTTATTTATATGTAGAGTTTCTATGTATGAAAATGTAGAGGACCACATCACTAAATAAATAAATCCACAAAAGAATGAATATCATTTGATTTCTATTTAACTGATTGTTGCTAGTATTTGGAAATAGTGAAAGTGATATCCTCTTTGAGTTAGTTCCCTGAAATCCAATTATATGTACTTTAGGATTACTTTTATGAATAGTTTTGAAAATTAATTAACTAATTATTAGATAATGATTTTATTCTTCATGAAATAGTATGTGGTAATAATTTATGTGTAAACATTACACAAAAAAGTTATAGTGGTTCCCTACTGTGATGAAAAGAAAAAAATTCCAGGAAAATAATTTTAAATGATATTTTCTATAATAAGATAAAATCACATTAGGGTCAAAATTTTTTTATAATATCAGGGGTGGATACTTGTAGGAATTTTAGGTACATTCAATGCATATACACCCAAGTAAACTTCCAATGGTTTTGATCATGATAGCAAGAACCTCTAGTAGAAAATCAATATTTATACGATTCAATAGATGTTTTTATTTTTGACCATGTGTATTGAT
This sequence comes from Viscum album, assembly GCA_963277665.1. Taxonomy (NCBI): domain Eukaryota; kingdom Viridiplantae; phylum Streptophyta; class Magnoliopsida; order Santalales; family Viscaceae; genus Viscum; species Viscum album. Next base: position 443,656,467 of record OY728158.1, read on the forward strand.
TAATATACACTAAAATTATTATAATATGATATTTTTTACATTGATGTGTGGATGAAAATCATTATGGAATATGTTTTTGGATAAGTAGAAAACATTAGGTGATTCAAAAGTAATATTTCATTAGTAAATAATGCAAGAAATGATTTTTTTCATTTATTCATTAAGATAATTTTATTTCTTAAGAACATTTATGGAAGTTATATTACCAAAATAAGTCCATATATATGCTATTTTGTAGACAAGTATGATTTTTATAAAATTTAAAGAATCTTACATCAAGAACATAGCAAGGTAGATAAACCTTCAATAAATCTACTTAATTAGAGATGAAATAATAATGAGAATATATTACATAGTAATCATGTGTATGATGTTTTATATCATTGATGTATTTACTTATTTTTCTATGGGATCTTTGGTATTTTTCTAGATGTTAATCAAGGAAATTGTGTTGCCTCTACTAATAAAACTGAGAAAGAGTCATGGAGAATCACACATAGTGTATTAAGAACCTCATTTAAATAATAATATTAAATCTAAATTTTCGTATTAAACAAATAATATTCCCACACATTTCTTGATAATTATACATTTTTAAATTATAATATAAATTCAATAACTAATTATTTGAGTTAATATTGGGTCATAATAATATTAAAAAAAATTAGTTAATAAAATATTTATTTATTTATTGGAGAATAATATTGTGATATATATTTCCTAAATTAGTAGTAATTTTTTAAGGGCCAAAAAATATTGTATATGAATTAAAGATCAAGTAAAATGGTCCAGTGAGAAATAATATGCATTAGGTATTATTTTATTATATAATACTTAATTAATTCATTGGTTTTTTTCATGATAAAAAATATTATTATTATTGTTATTATTAGAATTTTTATAAACCTGAGGTTCATAATGAATTATGAAAATAATAAGGGTATATTAAAAATTATTATTTTCTAACATTGTCACAGTTTCACCCCAATTATATTTTTTATAAACTGTTTCCATTTCACTTTGTTGTGCATAATGACATCTATAAAATTCTCCCAAAGACATTAGTATCTCCCTCTTAAATAACAAACTCTTGAAATGAGAGTGGTATTCCTCTACCAAAAATAATTATTATGGGGAGATAAAAGATAATCCTTTTAAATGATGTATTGGAGGCGAATAAAGAAGAAAAATAAAGCATTTTGATCTTCTATGATTACTCCTAGAGATTCCTATAGAAAATTTTGGAGGTTAATAAAGCATGTGTGGATCACCCATATATGAATACACACTTTATTTCTATAACACAATTATGGTTCAATGTATTGACATCATAACCATCAAAAAAATTAATCATAAGGTAATTGTATATTTTATATAATTAATTACAAATCCTTATCTGGTGATCCTGTATTGCATTCTAGAATTACCACATCAAATAATCATTTATTAAATAATATTGGTCGTAGTTATTATCCTTTATGTACATATCATATTGACCATAAATTAGAAAAATCATTCAAAAGTGGGAATACCACAATCTGTGCTTTTTCTGTTCCTAAAATATTGATATAAGGTGTTAGTTTCATGAAGTTAACTTAGGGGGGATTGTATGATCCATGATGGCATACTATATCTAGTGGGGGTTATGAATAGAAAAATAGGTTTAGGATTTAAATGAGCCCACTTTTCTCTTTTATTATCGATCTGACCATATATATTTTCTTGGGGTAGTTGTGTTGTGAATGTAAAATCAAGGTAGTGTAGAAATATTATTTATTTATGGGGAAAATATTGTAGGTGCAGTCTTTTATTATTAATGGAAAATCACATTAGGGTGTTCTATGATACCATTCTATGAAAACACTTATGTGGGAGACTTGTGTAAATACTGGTGGAAAAAAACCCCATGGGGGGGTTAATGTTATTTGTGGAATTATGTTATTATTGTGAAAACCCTCACCAGTGAGGTATATATTAATCGTGGGCTTATGCCCAGGATATGTAAATTCTCATGGGGGAAGGTTTTTGATATTTCTATGTATACCAAGGAAACAATGTTATATTTTTGATGTGATGCAATTTAAATATTTGTAAACAATTCATTAAATAATTTATTTAATTTGTATAACTCACTAATATTCCCACAACTCATGTACCAGCAGTTTTAGTGTCTTAGTGATTATCTACATAAACATATACTTTTACCACACATGCAAAAATTTCTATATGATTTTCTCTTTTATATCCTTTCAATGATATCCCAAATGAAATACTCATCTTCATAACCAAGGTATTGGAATATTAAAAAATGGGTGCGCTCAAAGGCTCGGAAAGGGACGAACTTATCCTATATTAATAAATCTTGATCGTAGAATATAATATTCTGAATACATGAAATTCATAATAAAATATCAAAAGAACATATATGATAATAATAAAAAAATGTTATAGTAATGTAAGATCATGAAATAATTATGGAATCATAAAATATATGGCATGCCTAAAATACATCTCAATAATCATATAACATGTGATAATAATAAGAAATTGGGGAATACATTAAAAATGAGGTATAATTAAGAAAAAATGGATTGTATGGAAATGAAATGCATCTTAAAAATTTTAACATAATTTTATGAACAATGTGGAAATGTGTCACAACTATAATTATTATTAAATTATAATACAAAAAATCCATGTCCCTTTTTAAGATTGGAATAATCATCCCATTTACCATTGGGATTAGGGAAAAATCCTCTAATGTATAAATTATCTTAGGATAAATCCTCTTGTGTGCCCTTTAGTATGGTATAAGTCATCTCATGAACCCTATTATCTTTGAATAAACCCTATTTTTTTCCTCATTGGCTTGGGATGAATCATCCATTGTTTTTTTAGCTTATGATAAATCATTCCATGCATTTTAATCATAATAGTCTTAAACATAAACTAATTCATTGACATTTTATATAAGACCCCAGACATCACCATCAAAACATATGTGTTCCATTAATAATGAATCATAAACATATAATAATGAATGCATGGAAAAATAATGGGTTTTGTAAACATCAAAATGAAATCCTTATCTTTTGAATCAGAGAAAATTAAAATAAAATGGGTTCAACAAAAAAATAAAAAAAATTGTATCATAAATTATGAATTATATAATTTTAATAAAAAATTAAGATCAGTCAAAATAATCAAATAACATGTACTAAAATAATAATAGGATACCAAAACACCCATTTTATAAAATAATTCATATCATAATAACATATATAGGGTGATAAAAACATCACATTATAAAAGATAAACACTGGAGTGTAAATAGAAGTTAAACTAAAAAATGTATTCAAAAAACTTTTTAAAATTATTACATATAAATTAATATCAAAATAAAATTTGTAATTGAATGAAAACACATAATAAAATATTAATATAACAAGTTATAAATGATAGGTCATTAAAATAAATAAATGATTCAAAAAAATAGATGTTAGAATAAATTGAAAAAAAAGTTTTAAAAGAATCATTAATAATGGATACATTAAAAATTAATACAATTTTTAAGAAAAGTCATTGAAAAATAATGTTCAATCCTTTACTTTTAAAAATAATATTTTACAGTTGAAACTAAAAAAATATATATTTTCAATAAAATAAGTGAATCAAATTTCACAAATTATAAATTTTTTTAAAAAATATAATGGATCCTATAAAAATCCTTAAAGGTATCATTTTTTTGAGTGGATGAAACCCCATTTTATTTGGAAAAAATGGAATCCCCTTTTGATCATATTAAAATAATTTTTTTCAAAACCCACAGCACCAAAGAAATTTTAAAACATCTAATAATCATGAGGTAAAGATATATTTAATTTTATGTTAGATATCCACAAGTGAATAAAATGATAAAGTCATTATAGTTAATGTGAATAAAAATTCTTAAGATGGATTATCACATTTGAGAGATCAGTAATTTTAGAAGATTGTTGAAAACAAATCCTTATGGCATGTGTTTCATTTAAATTAAAACTGAATAAGATGATTAACCATGAAATTGAATGTAGAATACTATGAATGATAAATTAATTAACGATATAATATTTAAAATATGAATTATACACACCACTCAAATAAAAATATGCATATGATATAAAAAATTTCAAAACTAAGGGAAATGATGATGAAAATCACTTACCATATTCCATATTTTTTTTCTTTTCACGTACATAGATTTTTGAATAAAAAATCAAATTTATTAGATAAATTAATAGGAATATTAACATTATATAATTAAATTAATATGAACATTTATTATCAAATTTTATTTCTTATGATAATTTTTCTTATTTTGTTTGTGTGAAAATTGAATCGTCGTCATCCTTTGTTTGAAATCATAGAGAATGAAAAGGATAGATTGATAATAATTTAAATACATAATATAAAATTTATAGAATAGTATAATAATAATTATTTTATGAATATGTTATAGGAAAAAATCATGTTTCTATGAGAATATTTATTATTATTATATATCATTTTTCAGGTAGGTGGTTATATCAACCATAACATAAAATTACATAAACTTGATTTGTGAGTATAGTTAAAGAGGTGTTGATTTTTTTAATAATATTAACCTAAAATAGGTGTAATGATGTTTTTTTATTTATCATTTATAGAATCGTTAAATGGTTTTAAAATAATGTATGAAAATCCATACGAAAAATGAAAAAAACATCGTGGTGGAGGGAGTTCCCAAGTATGCTTTTTTAGCTTTCTTGTTTACCAATTTTTCAGAGTGGGAGAGGATTGATATCAAATTTAAATTTATTTGTAACAACTAAATTACACATATTATATTAATTTTCAATACCATCATAATTACCATCCACGAATGGAGGTAATGAAAAAAATTCAATGTCTCTTCATGGAGGCCTCATGGTGCAGAACCCACTAATGATTTTATTTTGTTTTTCTAAGTGTATAGAAATGAATATCTATGTTCTGTAAAATTAACATAAAAAACAATGTATAATAATTATATTTAAATCTTTATATTATTATTATTATAAGATATTTTTATGAGTAATATTATGTAGAATTTTTTTTGAATGAAACAATACATAGGCTGAAGGCTTGAAATCACATTGGATGTTCCCTTGAACATCAACAGATTATGATAATTATGTCTGACTAGGGTCTTATATTGGTGGGATAGGTTTCTATAAAGGGTAAAATAGAAGATTTTAAATTTGTATATTGAAGAGGTATTTAATCATTTATCGGTGTAATTGGTACGCATTTATAAGAGGAGAAAAGGGGAAATTTTAAAAATACTCATCATTTTCAATATTATCATAACACTGTTCAAGGATGATGGAATCAAATTTATTATAATAGTGTGAGGGGTACAATTTATGTTCTAAAATATCCACTTAAATACATTTTAGTACATGTTAAGGTTGATTTATATCTCTATTTTTTCTACTTTCAACATTTTGCCCAAATTAACTTTTACCTTGTTAAATAATTTTTAAAATAATAATTAACAGTAACAAAGAAATAAATACAAGAACCTTTAAACCAAATTTGAAAATTCTTATTTACAACTAAAAAATAATTTTCACAGGTAAAATTTATAATTGAGTGAAATGTCTATTAACAAATAAACAAACTTAATCACATAAAAAATAGTTTGGAAAAATACTATTTTATGTTTTAAATTTATATATTATATATATTTATCTTGAATAAATATTATTATTACACTAATAGATTTGTTATATATATAATAATGATGCTTTCATGTAAATCTATACCCACATTTATCCATCCAAACCCTTAATTAGTGCAAAATACTGAACAACAAAAAAACATTAATGAATATTTTTAATTATGTTTTAAAACAAATTGGACATAGAATTATATTTTAAAAGAATATTATAAAATAAATAATTTCATTCTCTAAACATATATATCTTAATACATGAAGGGTTTTTTAATTTCTAGTATAAATATACATTATGTTAAAATAATAAAAAGTATAATTTTGTTAAAACCACATTTTCGACTGAAAATCATCTTTTTCAGATAAAACTAAAACAATATCTAGTAATTATATGTTAATATGAGAAACATAGAAATTAATTTCATCTAATAAAATTTAAATATAAATTCTAAAACATAAAATTTATCTATTAGAATAATGTATATAATATAAAGATAATGGATTTTTTTGAAAATAATATTTTTTATTATTAACATCTATTAATTATTTATCATACAAATATTTAATGGTATATAATATAATTATTTATTATAAATTTATTAATAACTTCCCATTACAATTTTTCCATTTTTTACATTGGGTGTAGCATTTCAAAAAAAATTATTGAACATAGAATGTATTTTAAAGGATCCAAAATCTCAGGTCATTACAAATCCCATTAAATATATTATGTCCTCTAAATTTTAATTATCACTTACTAATCATGATAGTTAAGGGTATCTATAACATATATAAAAGACTCAATAGTTAATTTCCAATGTGTAATTACCCCTACTAATTATGGTGATATTATGAAACAGATTTATTTTTTCCAAATATGCCTATACAAATATTGAGTTGTTTTGTAACAAATTGAGCTAAACCTCATTTGTGATTATTTATCAAAAATCCTAATATGGAATCAATTTTTGATGAGGTACCATAGTAATTATTTATATGATATATGATAATAATTTTAATTGAACTATTAATTGTGAGTTCATCATTCTCACAATTACTGTGGAATCCATGTAAATAGAGTTTTAAAAGCCCAAAATTGTCTTAAATTATTCTAAATGAATAATTAATAAGATTCACAATATATTAGAATATTAAAATAAAATAATATAATATAAAAAAATTGGAGTTCATCGGATTCTATTATAAAACATCCAAGCCCAACTGATTGGTTTGAACTAGATTGCACTTTGATATCCTCAAATATATAGTGGTGGGAAAGGGTGACTTTTACAATTATTTGGACCTATAATTTTCAATTTTTATTGAATATGATTTCCCATTTTTCGATGGTTTATTATTTTGTAGATTTTTTATCATCATTATCTATTGGTTTTGGTCATCATTTTTTATAATGAAAAAACATCATACATTTGAAGCATTAGAAAATCTTGACATCTATTTCATTGATAATCTCCTCAAAGCACCTCAATAATCCTCTAATTAATTTCCAATCCTTATATATTAGAAAAACATTATTTTTCATATGATACCTTTCCTTTTGTACTTATTTACACATTTTTTATGTAGGAAGTGTAATATTTTTTGCCATCATTATCAATGACACCAGGTCTTCTATGAAACTATTTCATTCTCTTCATTGTTGATTTCAAATGTTTGGAATGTAATAAGTTAATTATCATAAATTGATATATTTGGGTAATAAAAACTAGAACTAACAAACCTGGTTAACCCACCTCAATAGTACCCAAGATGATCATGACATGAGCTCAAAGGTGCTCACAATTCCTATTGGATGGAGACAAACAAAATTTATTCAAAAAAATGATGTAATGATTTCACCATAAGAGTAAATATTAAAATTAAACTAGTAGGTAAAAATGGGTTGTATAATGATCTCCTTATACAAGAACAAGGGACTAAAACACAATGATAAAATGTCCCAAAATAGCAATCTAACCTGGAACAACAATTGAATCCCAAAGTCCAACATGTGATGCCAACTCCCGAAGGTCACACAAGAAAGGTACACACTACACCACCAAGTGATGTCTTACCTTTTTTTTGTACCTAATATAATTAAATATACTACTTCCCTAAGGTAATGGAAGGGTGTTTGATAAAATCCCATGAGTATGTTTCAAATAATTTCAAAATAATTACATATTATAAAACTATTTAATCATAATGTAAAAAATGTAATGGAATCAATTTTCATGGTTAATATGAAATATTTATTGAAGAAACATTTCTAATGAATATTGAAAAAAATTACAATTTCTTTTAGATCAAAGTATTCTTAATAACACATCATTTACAAATATTAAATAATATTAATTTTATTAAAAGAGGTCATGAATGATAATTTAAATAAAAAATAACATGGGTAAAAAATTTAAATTATAAGGCATGAAAAGGAATTTCCATTCCTAGAAACATGTTTATGTGACCGAAGGGATTGGATATTAAAATATTATCATACACATTTGTGAATTATGGATTCTTATGTACATAAGAAACATCCATAATGAAGAAAATGATAAGATCCATAAGGGATAATATCCATACCCTTTTGTATAATAGTGTATTTTGTCACCATTAATCCATTCAGAGGTATGAAATGTATATTTCATGGATGTGTTATTCTGATTAAAATACCATGTATCACATCTTCTTCAAGGTAAAAAAATGGTGATATCATTCCTTGAAAAATCATTACAATATTTATTTCACATGGGACAAAATCATGTTAGAAAACATTCCATCCATTTTAAAAAACATCCTCAAATGGGTTTTCATCAAAACTCATTTCATTCTGTCAAAAACCACATAGTGACTACCCATAATACATCATAGCCAACTATCTATTTTATGTCCCTTATGTTGTGGTTTATCACCTCCTCTTTTAGAGATAAATATAACATAAAATTAAAAATTCATTTTGAGGCCCCAATGTTGTCACTAATATATTGACCAACTCAAAATAAAATAGGGAATTAGGGAAAACCTCAAGAATTTAATAATATACATGAAACTCTATAAAAGATGTTTTCTCTAAGATATCCAATCAGGAAGTCTCCACATCAATGATAAAAGGACAAAATTCCCTCATAAATTACACCCACTTCAAAGTCTCCTGAGAATCAGAATATTGATGTCACAATACCTGAATAAAGGGTATTTATTTTCTATAAAGAACATTTATCTAATAATCAATGTTATGAACCTTTTTCTTGATCAAGGATAAATTGGGTTTCATATCCTTATTCTCCCAACATAATACATTTGATGTATCATAGTGATATTTTTTGAGTTATGACACATTAAACATGTTGTGTATAGAAGTCATCTATGGGGTAATGTCCAAATGTTTAGCTAAATTATCAACACATTCTATAACCTCAATTATTAACACATATATTAGTTCAATCTTTCCATATTTATTCAGTTTTCGGTGAAATAGTATTTTGAAACCCTCTGAAAAACCATATCACTCCTTTAAAACTCCAAAGGGGGTCAACAATAATTATGACATGATTTCTAACATCCCCTATAAATTTCTATTAATTGACATATCAAATGAGTACTTGCTATAATCTCTAGTACCAAAATTATTTATACTAGGGATGTGTTATCAATCTCAGACTAAAAAGGTAAATATTTTCATAGTCAGTCATAAAAACCCTCAAAGTGGTATATATTAATGGATGATTCATATCTATTCTATTAAGAAAACTCATTAATCAATAAATATTTATCCCAAACACCTTCAATGTCAAGAACACGTTCCCATAGCATGTACTAACTAATATAAGTTTTATTTTATTTCTACAAATCTATTGGAGGATGGTATGTCATTCTCAACTTTCCTTAGCATCACATTGCCACCTAGAGGCCCTTATGAAATAATTAAGTGAACAATGGATCCCTATAATAATTTATTTTATATGAAAGATCCTTAAATATAATGATATATTCAATATAAAAATTCCACAATTTCTCAAACATGGTGGTACCACGAATTCAAATGATGATATAAAATTTGGTTAGTGAGTTAATCAGCACATATTCAACATTATTTCCACATTTGTATGGAAATCCAAAAAAGTCCACATATATATAATTCAACTCCCAAGTCATCCCTAAAAGAGGATTCAGAAAACACAAAGACTTATGATTTACTATATAAACCTATTGATTGGTATAACATTAGGAAGAGAAATTAGAAAAGTCAAATTTCATACCTGGGAACCCGAAACATTGCCTCAAATAATATGACAAATTTTGAGTTCCACAGTGAACTTCCCATGAGGATTACTGAAAATATCTCATCCTAGATTTCCTCAAGTTAAAATCAACCATGAACCTATAATAAAAGAAAATAATTCCAACTAAAGATATATACCACTAACTAATGGATCTATAACATATACATAATCTTTAAAACATTAGAATTCATGATAATATCATATAATGTACAGTGAATTTTAGTTGAGAAATCACCAAATTAATCATGGTCTCATCCTCTTGGATAGTCAAATGCATATGAGATTATATGTCCATAAATTTAAATCACACATAATATTCCTTCATGTAATTGAAAATAAGTTTCATTATCAAAGCATTGATAATGATATTCCACTTTCTGGATGTTTAGAAAATGTCTAAATAAAATCATGTAGGTACTTCACCTCCATCAATGTCATTAGCTCAAATATTTTTTGAGATAAGATATAACTCAACATTTTTTTATCTTATTTTTCAATAAAACATTCACTAAATATTTAATTCCACTAAATATTCTAATAAAGAATCATAGTTCTGAGTTCAAGAACATTTGTGGGATATATCTATTCGTGTGATCAGAGTAGATGAGAACCATACACTAAATCATGATCTCCCTATATAATTATGTAGTCCAAAACTAATGATGATGCATCACAAAAGTCCTTATATCCCACACCATCATTTATAAAATTAAAATGGTAGCGGAAGTCAAATTATCTTTTATATATTCAAAGATAAACCTATAATTTCGAATCCCAAATGAACATTAATTATTTAAATATAGGATCAGTCATTTGAGGAGCTAGTTTAGAGAAATTTTTCAGATAAAAATGATAATATACTATCAAATCCAAGATTCCATGAATATCAAGATATTATGTGGTTCCTACCAAGTCATAATACCTTCCACCATATCTGGATCAACTAAAAAAACTTGTTTAGAACCCAATAATCCCTTGAATTTTATTTCCCACATACAAAATTTTCATTTCTAAATCATGAAATAAAGATTACAATCTCTCAATATATCAAGTAATTATTTCAAATGATGTGCTTTGTCTCCCTTATATGTTGATTAAAACAATATGGAATCCACTCAAATGACTTTAAAAGAATCAAGTTACTCATGGCGAATCTCATTCTTTATTTCCATGAACACAGTAGATGAAATCACTAGAATGAGAAAATTAATGCGGTACTCATAATTTCATGCATGATTACAAATTTATTCTTCCAAATGATAGACTTTGTTATCATATTTTGGTGATATCCCACCAAATTTCAACCATCGATAGACAATTCACCTACATTAATTTTTAAAATAATCATCAGTATTAGTTAAAGGATACATATAGAAAATGGGTTCTTCCAAATGTGACAAAATAGGTTAGATAAATCCTTTTCAAAATAGATCAACCAATTGAGTTTTCAACTCGTTCAGTTCCACATGTTCCAAATATTAAGAATTAATACATATAGGTTGTTTACCTGGTTCCAAGTCAATATAAAAGTATACCTCTCTCATAAGTGTAAATCCATTGAACTCATACTGAATGTTTTCATAAAACTAGATGAATATAGGATGAAACTCACCACCCAATGGTTTATTCTAAAGTTAAAGGGAAAACATTGATGTCATCCAACCTGACTTCAAAAGTATTTTTATTCTAACTGACCTTGGTACCCACGGTACCTAAAAGAAAATATTTACTCTATAATTCCAATATATGTAAAATTAATAATGATAACTAATGATATGATAGTTATGAGTGATCAAAATATCCATCCCAATAAATATATCCATAGTTTTTATATCCAGAACTAAAATGTAAAAAAATATTGACATACATTGAGGTAAATGTATAATAAGATCATTTGGTTCCATGTTTTATCTTCATATGAAGATTTCTATCTATATCTATAACATAATTCATGCTATCCATAGAAAGAATCTAAAATTCAAGAATACATGTTGACACAACAGAATAAGAGAAACTAGTTTCAAATAATGCATGTACTAATGATGAATAAATAGTAAAGGTATATCTCAATGTCATGGGGCCCATGTAGAATACAATTGGAGATTAATCCACTTACTAATGTTGCCTCATTCCAAATTCTTGTGTCTAGAACTAATTTTTTATTGAATAATATTACATTCCCATAGTTATTCTCTACATTAATGATCCCACAAAACAATATGAGGTAGTAAATACATGATAAAACGTTGGTACATTTTTTAACCATCTACTATATATTTAATTATTTTGTTGATATGATAATGAAAGATTCTTGTTCCCAACCATACAACACATAAATTCAGTAAGAATGATTTTATAAAACATCACATATAATTTATAAGAGGTTGATTACTGGGTCTTGTAACCATGGTTTTTATCAAGTTACCCATCTTGATCTCTATTCCATTTAAAAGAATTATGGATAATGTAATTAAGACTAGGAGAATCTCACATCAACCCTAACATCCAAATCATGTTAATAATTTTAATCAAATCTTTATCCATGAAATCATTTAAAGAGTCTATCATTAGAATAAAAACATGAGACCAAATATATAGTAAGATTCCAACCTCAAATCTATTATATATTAGCTTCTCATTCGATACAACATTAGGAGACATGTGAAAAATCTCAGAAAAGTGACTAGCATTCTTATTCACAGACAGACTACATTGATTATGTTTATGAAGCTGCATAAATTTATCCAACATTATTTAATATGGATAAAATATATCTATAAAAATAACCCTAGATTCTATCAACTACAACCCCAAATTTTTTCATTCTAAACTATTGAGTCCCATAACCTTATACTAGTCCCTTAATTCTTAAAATCATCACATTTTACCTTAAAAAATTTAGGCATTTCTGGAACCTTTAAGAGTTACTCAACATTATTCAACTAATCCCCATCCTAATGATGATTATTGGTACCCTATAAAAATGAATCCATTGAATTAATAAACCTATGGTTATGATCTTGTTTATCACCCCTCATGGGTAGAACATCTATAGACCAATTTGGAATTTGTATTTTTATTAATTCAGGATCTTATACTACACACACAATATCATTAACAAGATTCAGATCAACTATAGGGTTCTATATCTATGGTTTATCGGTGGATCCATTCTAATGTTAGTTAAAACAAATTATATATGTAATGGTACTGCCCAACATGAAGAAAAATAATATTAGTCTAGAGACACAAGATCTTCAAATATATTAGGAGGAATTCAATAGGATAATCCAACTGAAATAAAACCCCAAAACATTTCTACATTCAGATCATTAATATTTATCAAGGAAATTATCCAAAAAATTAAATAGTAACCTAAGGATAATTATAATTAAATCAATCTTGAAACATTATCATAATATACTCCTTATGTTCAGATATTCTTATCCCAAACTGTCATACTGACATGAAAGAGGTGGCTCAACTATATTTTATATGAATTTGTAATGATAAGACCCAGAAAACGAACATAAATAATACACAATATAATCCTAACAAGAATTGAATGAATTTATTTCTCACAGTGGGATAGGGAAAAACAACATTGCATCAAAAATAATAAACAGTGAATAATATTTCTGCATGAGTAACAAGTTGATATAGAGTAGTAGATACAAACGGTTATTATGATAAACACTCCATAGCATAAAACAATAAAAAGAATTGTTTAAAGCCTCAAGATTAATAAAACCTTGAAAAATAGTAAATCATAAATTTTAATATGTCTCACCAATATACAAAGGTTTTCGAGTTGGGTACACTCTCCACCTATCTGTGGTCCAATCAATTAACTATACTTGTAATTAAAAAATATAAAACTTCATGATGGAAAAGGTATGGTTTGAGATATAATCCCGATATTATTTCATCTATAATTTTACAATAATGTCATTTTATATAAACTATTTATTCTTAATGAAAATAAAACATGGCAGGGAAGTAATGTTTATACCCAATATCCAAACATGTTTGGAGAAAGAATATCAATGACTTTTAAAAAATATTTACAACATTTTTTCGATCAAAGAACAAATAATTCAATATATTTGTTAAATATTCATGATTAAAAAAAATTCATGAGGGATCATTAATAATAATTTATATCGAAATATAAATACATAAAACATTTACATCATAAGGAATGAAAAGTCAGTTTTTATCACAAAATAATGGTTAAGAGACCTAAGGGCTGGATATCTAAATAATTTCACATTTCTTTGTGAAGTAATAGTTAAAATGTTCCCAATAAATTTCCTTAATGATGTAATGGAGAAGATCTTTAATGACAAATCCCCTACCCTTAGGTAGTTTAGAGTATGTTTTCATCATCAATTTTTTGTCAGGTATTGCTAATACATTCTTGTTGTTTATCATTCTAACTCAACTTTGAAGTCTCCCATGTGAATCAATGAAAATAAAACAACATAAAGGGGGTCATTATTCATTCAAATATCATTCTATTTGACCCAATTTTAAGTTTAATAACATTCCACTATTTTCCAAAACCAACATAATGTGTATTGTAATAGAAATATCATGTATTTATTTTAAAAACAAACTATAAATGATTTTTACCAAAATCCACTAAAATATTTTTAAATCTTTAATATTTAGTTTTTAATTTCACAAAAAATAGTCAATAGTTAATTTTTTTTAAAAACATTCAATAATAAATCACTATCAAATTCATGTCATCGAACAGAATTACATTTCAATATCCATTTATCAATAACCAACTATAGATTTTAAAATTTATTTGAACCTGAATATATAATATAAATTCATTATAGGATTTAAATTATAGTAATAGATTCTGAAGCCGCCTACCTTGAAGAAACTACCACAATAACCTGATAAAGGATTCTCAAGGAGGAATAAGTAATCCTACATGAATCTAGCATACTCCAAGAATTTTACAAGGAACTAATGTGCGATGATGCATAAGAATCAACCGAATTGGTGTAACGAAGAACAACATGGAGTAGTGCAGCACTAGAGAAGATCGTCCTGACATAGTACATATGACAGTGGCATGGATAATACCTCCACAGTATAGAAGTGGATTTCAGAATACATGATTAAGTGTCAAATGACCCCTATGGTGTATATATGGGGACTATGATGTGTATTTATATTGTCCACTATCTTTTATACCATTGGAATGAAAATCGAGTGAAGGGGGTCAATATTTATAGGGTTTTAATATACTCTGGAGAAACCCCTAATAAATCACTATCAAATTCTCCAACTCTACTATTAAAAATGGCCATTCAATCAAACATAATAGTCTTCTTAAGAGGATTAATTCCAAGATAATGAAAGACTATAATTCTATTATTAATTTGCATGGAAATTGTTTTCTATAGAATGGTATAATCCACAACAATTCAACCTTCCCAAACATCCTATCAATTGGAAATTTATTCCATTGCCCTACATCACCATCAAAACCATATAGTCTCCTTTAACATAGCATCATAGACCTCATTCCAACATAATAACATGGTGAAGGTACACATTCTATATCATACCCCAACCTTTTATGATGTAGTCACCTATACTATATTACCCATAACATTCATTGTTTAATTGTTTTTTACATTCCCAATCCAGTTTTTAAGACAAAGCTATTATTCAATAGTGATCAATTTTCAAATAATAATGGGACTGCAAAAAAATCAACCATGTAATTTTTTACTCTTTGAATCCATCACTTTATATTTTAGTTCAGCCAAAATCACTCTTGGTTCAATCTATATCTATTTAGGTTGGGATCTAATATATAATCAATCATATTTACTAAACATATGATATTATTCCAAATGGATTGAAATTAAAATGTGATTAACCAAATCACATCACCTTGGAGTTTCAAAAAACTTTTTCAGTTATGCGCATTTTTTTGGAACTATGTGATGAATTGGTTAAAAACTAACATGCCCTCTTCGGTTTTACTACCACTATTTAGATATTTTCTAGATCCTTAATACACATATAGTATCTTGAAATGGGTTTATGTCATAGTAATAACATCTACTCAAGGCTTTAAAATACTTCCAGGTATCATACTATATGGAGACTTTCCCTTAAAAATGACCTTTGCATTCCTCTAAAGATATAAAAATAGGTCTCTGAATGTAATTACACTAATATACAATGATGGATTATCTTTTTAATTAATACCAACTATAGAGACCAAATATGAACATAAATATAAAATATATTGATACCATGATTTAATTAGTACATCTCATATATAGTAAAATATCTTAAGGATTGATAGATATACTGTCCTTCATATTATCTATATATACTTATTTTTACTACACATATGAAATTTTATTCATAAATGTTATCAGGAGGTATATTTCTAGATATCTCACATGAAATAATCATCTTCGAATCCTATGTACTAGAATTATATGAAAATTGTATGATCGAACACTTAGTAAGTGAAAAGTTATCATAGAGTAATATATCATAACCATGGGGGATTACATGGGAAAGAAAAATTATTATAATAGATCAAAATATTTTATATTATAATCATAAATCACGTTATAGTTATATAATATAATAAATTCATCATTAAATAACCATTAAATATATGAAATTTTTCAAGAAAATAACAATATTCATAAAACATATGGATATGATCTTAAAGTGCAGAATAATTAAAAAATAAGGTATATCCATTAAAACAAGGAATTTAATGGTAATGGGAAAATATAATATAATTTTATGAACAATATAGAAATTTTAAAAAACTATTATTAATGGAAAATCAGTATAACATAAATCCATGTCCATTATTCAACATGGGATAATCCTCTCGTGCACCACTGGGCTTGTGATTACAATTTTTTAGCACCCCTTTGTCTTGTGGATAAATCCTCATGTGTACCCATTGGCCTAGGATATATCCTCCCATATACCCATTTGAATGTAATTCATCCTCTCATATACTTCATTTTCTTCAGATATGTCCTCATGTGATGCTCATTGGCATGGGATAAATCTTTCTCTATTCCTTTTGACCTTGGATAAATACTCTTGTAATCACGTATGAGATCATGATACATAAACATATATCTAATCATTAAAGTTGATATATTACCCACCCCCCCCCCACATCCTCACCCATGCATATCTATTATATAAAAAATATCAAACAAAAACAAATCTTAATTAACTGATGGAAAATAATGCATTTCATAATCATTGAAATGGAAATCGACCACTTTTCATAAAGAACCCATTGCAACAAATGGGTCCCATGAAACATCAAAATTGTATAAAATAACAACATTAATTCAATATTTTGAAACTAAGAACATGATAACTAAAAATAATCATTTAATATGAATGAAATAAATCAATGGATAACAAAAATGACAATTTTAGTAAGAAATCATATCATAGTAGAATATAGAGGGTGATCAAAAAATCATTTTATCAAACATGGAAATTAAAATTTAAATAGAATCTAAAATTCAAAAGTATAAAAAAATATAAATTTAATGCCCATGTTCATATAAAAATACATTAATGGGAGAGAAATTACATTTACTGATCTTAGAATAAATATTTCCGAAACAAATAATTGAAAATACATAAATGGAACAAAAATAATAAAAGATAAAACACATTGAATGTTGTTTAATGTTAAAATTTTATTTAATAATAGTTAATTTAAAAAGATATAATCATTACGAGACAATTAATCCAAAATTCATTAAAAATATTTTCTTTTAAAAATAATATTTAATAATAGAATGTTAAAAACAAAATTTTTAAATAAATTTAGTGAAAACACTTTGAAAATTTTTATTTATAAATATAATCTCGAATAATTGAAAATATTTTAATTAGTTAATGTTATAACAAATTTGAATAAGATAAAATATAAATTTATTTTAAAGATATTGAAAAAATTTGAAAAAATTTAGAAATAAACATGGGATTGGAATATATGTAACATTATACAGTTTATAATTTCTCATGATACCCATTATGATATGTAACCTTTGGTCCATTTAGGTGTTATAGATTCCCTTAACATTGTAGAGGCCTTAGTGACCTTAATATATGAATATATTTTTAGGAATTCGGTTTCTATTTTTATTCAGGGGAACCCCATTTGTGGGGTTACACAATGTATTTGATAACATAACGATGAAATTCAAAATTAAATTCTCTGATTTAGGGATCATTCATGGTTGGTACTATCAATCATGTGGAAAAGTTATCGTGATGGCTTAAATTTCCATATATTAATCACCATGAGTGTTAGATCCATTGTATTTTAGGCACATAGATTGAATCAATTTAGGACAAGAATTAAAGGGAAGGGTCATACATGTTTCTAGAACTATTTACCTTGGATGTACTTTGGCAGTGTAGAAAAGTCAAGGGTAGATGGGAATGACTTGGAAGCATTCTGTATTGTGGTAAATAATATGTTTAGCCTAAAAATGAGTTATAAGTTAGGATTTTTATAATAAAATCTATGATGTACATGAAAAAAAAACTGAAATGCCACAGAGCATGGTAATTTGTTATGACACAACATCAGTGTTCAAAAATGTACGTATCGTGTGTGTTAGAGTTGGGTTTATGATTAGGTTGCATGATAATGTTAAACCATTGGGTTTTGTTGAGGCCTCAGTTTTAAAGATGCTTTTATATTCATAGTAGATCATATGATTTAAAATCCTAATCATTTTTGTTGGAATGGTTTTGAAATTATTATTAATGTTCTAACATGATTGAGGATACTTTGGAATTCAATTGGTGTCATTAGATAGTGAATATTGGGGTTGTTTGTAACACATGTTTTCAAGGAATCATATTTTTATGTGTTGGAAATATATGAGAATGAATTGATTAATGTGATATTTGTTTGATTATAAATACCTATTGAGGTTACAGTCAAGGAGAAGTAAATGGTGATCCAGATAGTTGAAATAGCACCATTTTGTCTTGAGGATAGAATTAATGTTTGAATTTGATATATGTTGGTGACTTGGATAACAAATTCATGGTATTGGAGTGAGTTTCAATTACAATCATAATGGTGTTAAAGTATTACAAGGTGTATCCATGTCGGAAAAATTTGTGTAGTGACTGATTTGTCTTATGTTGTGATGGTCTGGGAATTAATGTAGTGGTGCCATTATAAGGATGATCTTATTGTGGGTATCATGGTATCAATTGGGTTAATAACACTTATATGATGGAAGCATCATGGATTTATATTATCCGTAATGGGATGATCATTATAACATTTTTATACTAGTGAGAAAATGTATCTAATATTATCTTTAATCCTCAGTAACATACATATATAAAATCAAATATGATAATAAATAGATTCATAATGTTTAAATCATTATTTTAGTGAATTTATATGATCTAAGAGAGATTAAAATTGTGTTTTTTCTATTCATACTATATGATGTATCATAAAAATCATTTTGGATTGTTGAGAACTCAACTACAGAGTTTAACTAGAAGTCGCGTATGGGGTTAAATTAGTTTATTCTAGTGATCATGGTATTAGAATAAACTTGATGGAATCATGATCTGGAAAATTATATGTGTGTTAGTGGAAACATTTTAATGCTTTTATAAAAGTCAACATAAATAGGTCCAATATAAAATATTTCATGTACCTAGATCTAGTTCATTAGAATGTGAGGGAGTGTTTAGGGAATTTACTAGTAATTTTCTTGGAAAGGATGGTATTTTTTTGGTATGCATGTTTGTTGGATAGTCTTATGTTTTTTGGGGTGTTTTTTAATGAGGAGTAGCAGCGTCTATTCACTGTAATTTCCATGGCTATTTTTCTACGGTGAGTTGGGAACATAAATGGGAATATGGGTAGAACATGTGAAATGTATTTTGATAAGAAACTTTTTATGGTGGGTAAGCATAGTGGTTAAAAATTTTCTATTATGAGTTATAACTTATGGTGGTGAGCATCATTAGATTGATTATTAATTAGAGGGAAAAACCAATAGTGTCTTTGAATAAGAGATATTAGGTAAACAAAATATTTATGTCTATGTGATAATCTTGAGTTATGGCTTGGTTTTTATCAGGTTGAGTAAATGGATTTGGAAAATGATCTTCACGAGCCAGTTTAATAATTAGGAATGCAATTCAATTTTTTTCCTTTGAATTTGTGACTGTGGAAGTTCAAGATGTTTTTGACATCTAAAATTGGAACTTCTCAATGATGAGAAGTGTTATTATTGGCTATTTCACTATATATTTTTCCAAAAAGAATGAAAATTCATGTTGTAATTCTAGTTTTTTGAGTTATTTGATGGGTTTTTTTAAAAAGGGGGATTCAAAATGAAATTCCTAGAGTCAGTATGTGATTATCATATTTTGGAATGAGGAATGTGTATATAGTGGACTTCCAAGGTCTCATATGAGCCTTTAGAGAGGAAATGCTAGATTATATATCCAATATAGTACAAAATCATTGTGCATTTGATGAGGAATTTAAGGGGTGACTGTTTTTTCAATTAAATTTTTATAGAGGGAATCCCTCTTTCCCATCATTTTATCTCACATAGAAGGGGGTATTATCACCATGGTTCTCAATCTTCAAACCCTTCAAGAGGGATGTTCTAAAGGGGATTTGTCAATTATTTATTCTATGGTCTTTGACTTTGATGGAAACTAATGATATTCTCCATCTATGTTATAATATTCCATTCACTGATGTGTTATTTTATAGATATTTCACCATATAATGGTAAAATGGACATTTTCAAGGGGTTTCATATAGCCTAACAAGAAAATTTCTCATGATGATATATACTCATCATAGTGCATTATTTCATCAAGGTTACGTAAAATTGTTGATTACTTATGTTATATCCATTAATTTAATTTACATTTTTTTTGTATTAAAATATTATGGACTCATAATGGGTTATACATGGAGGGAAATTCACACTTCCTGCATGTTATAAGTAATTGTTCAAGTGTGATGGGATGATCAGGGACCTATTAAAATCTTCTGAATTATAAATTTATATTAAGGTATGTTTTAAATTGAATAAATAATTACAAATTTTTTAATTAACTATTTATGTATTTCTATGCATGGTTTAGGACTCACGTGGGTAGATAGTGGATGAAAGTGATGGGATGATCTCAGTCGAGATTGGATAGGTGTTATGGATTCTATATAGAGCTACCAGACCATGACATAAAAAAGGTAATTGAATTCATCAAGAAGTAGGTTTCCCTTGAAATAGACCTATGAATTTATACATAATCTTACATGGATGTTAGTGTGGGCTCGCCACTAAGGGGATGGAAAACATCAATTATTAAAATGGATAATTTAAATTTAAATTTTAAATTTAATAGGCCACTAATTGAATTTAAATGAAAAATGTGACTTGTCCACCGTGAATCTAGTGCGTTACCATGACACCCAGATCGTCGATGGCTATGGTTTGGACTAATAGTGCTCCATGAATTTTAAGCCTCTTGAGTGGTGCTCATCAAAACCATTGGAATCAAAATAACTGACTGTCCCTTATATGTATTTCCTTAATATTGAATGGCCATTGTGTGTTGTAATATGACCCTTATGGATACCTTGAGATATTATGATATACATACTTGTATGGGATGAGTGATCTGTAGAGACACAAATCTTGACGTACATGGAAAATACATTACATTTGCGGAATACTTAATACATAACAAAAACAGACACACAAGGATCGTAATAGTTCAGTGTCTTTGGACACTCGGAATAAAATCTTCTAATCGTGGTGAAAGATCTTCAACATCTCCCAATAAAGATATTCCCCTTTTTTTCTTACCTAAAACCTATCTTTATATCCTGGGGAAAAGAATACATAAAGGTGGTGAGCTCAAATTCCCATTAAGGGTAAACATAGAAAACATAAAAAAATCCATAAACATTTGAATGAAAAAACGTGAACATAAAAGCTAAACATCAAAATCTTGAGCAAAGACATGAATCTTGGAAGTACGTAAGGAATATATCATAAGGAAACATCAATAATGATATAATATCATGGGAATAAGACATGTAATTGTGGAAACCATTAAGAACATGATATGATTTCCATAGTAGCCAAGGCATTGCTGCCAAGACCATCTTGGTGGACGAAGTCCCTTTCTGAATCGAGTTCACTCCTCGTTCCAGTCCTATTTTACTAAACCGGTTTAACTTGTCGTTCCATCCATGTCTATCTCATGATATATAAATCTTTACCCAATGAATTGGTGAGAGATATAGGTCCCACCCATCTCATAATGAAATCATTCTTACTTGTGCCACAAAATAAACATACATCATTCATAATAACTCAAAGAATAAAATGGGTTTCATAAACATCATCCCATCATCACATAATCCATATAAAAGAAATTGATATTTCATCATAAGAAAAGTGAAACTATGTAAATCAAAGATACATTATACCTAAAACATACACATATGAAATAATGTAATTTAGATGGAAAATGAGTTTGATAAAACACTTGAAATGAATTCTTGAGGAAAATATCCTTTCTTATTCAAAATCAATTTATTTTCACAAAACGTCATATAATTTTAAAAGAAAAGGATTTTTTTGGAAAATAGTAATAAAATATTTGGGAGGAAGGATCATGAAAATAAGGCTTTATAAAACCGTAAAAATCTGTTCGTGCCATATATGTTAAAAAACATTCTTCTCATAATTTTGCCGGAAAAGTCAAAAAGTACCACTTAAAAGAAAGATTTGATACATACCATGTAGTAAATGTAAAAATGGGTAAAAAGAAAATCAAACAAACATGAAAAACTTTTTAGAAAACATGGACATGGATGATAAATATAACCCCAGTAAATACTTACATATAAACAATCTCGGATAAGAACGAGATTGGAATAGTTATCCCTTACCTTAGATCGGATATGCTTCGTATGGATCCGAAAATCTTTTATATTGATTTAAATAAGGTCGTTGACTTATTACATAATTGTATTCATTGTTATGATATCATATATGTTTCAATTATGAATTTATATTACCCGTTCTTTTGTAAATTCCATGTTAAAGCAGTGTTTTGGGTAAAATCGTTTCATTTGTCATCCGTGTTTTGACTTGTAATTATTCATGTGACTAATTATATAATGACTACTTAATTCCAGAATATAAAAAATGATTTATATATAATATATATTCAGAATATACATATATATAATAGATTGATAAATGGAAAGAAATACACCGTTCATGGAGACGATAGGTCGTACGTACGCATGAACGCTGTTTTTGTTTCCTTATTGAATTGAATGGAACTAAGTATATGACATACATATATATATATACATAAATCCAGTAGCATTATTATTTCATATATTTCATGATTACTTATTATATATACTTTGTAATTATTCTTTATTTGTTATAATGGAAAATGAATCTCATCACATCGTGGAGACGGTAATCCGTAAGTACGCATGAGCGATGATATCGTTCTCATATTTATTGAATCGAATTGGAGTGAATGATATAATATCATATAATTAGTTTGATTTTATAATAATCATATCTATTTATTCTTTACATCATTATATCCATCCAAGTAAGGTGGTGGTGGAAAACAGATTACACCATGGCATGGAGACGGTATTCCGTACGTACGCACTCACGATGATTTCATTTTCCATAGGATGGATAGAAGGAAAAATGGGGTTGATTCATATTTATAATAACATATCAGTATATAATTGATACTGATTTTATTACAATATAATGAAACAACTAAATAAAAAGAAGTTGAAGAAGAATGAAAATTGAATGAATCGGTAACTGATTTTACCTCTTCTTTGACACGCCTCTTTGAAACCTCCTCTTAGGGCACTAAAATTGGTCTTTGAAGAAGACCAGAACAACTAGGATGTTTCTATGGAAGTTTAGAAGAGAATTTGGCAGGGTTTGGCCGATCTTCTAGGCTCAAAGTGGTGTTAGGAAGAGAGGGAGGAGGTGCCCTTTTATAAGGGAGGAGAGGGACACCTTTGGAAAAACTAAAAATTTTATTTTATTATAAAGTCATATTCGGTTTTTAATAGCTCCAAATTGATTTATTTCAATGATAAGGTGGGGATAGATCTACATCCTCTAATCCAATAGAATTTAGACTAGTTTAGGTCATTATATTAGCCTTATGGTTTAGTTTTAACAATTAGTTAATTAGATTGACATTTACCATGTCTTTTTGTATTTTTATATTATATAGTTAATAAACATACCATATACATCCAAGTGACCCCCCAAGTGGTCCATTAATGATACACCTATCATGACATAAGTTTCATGGCCGAACCTTAGATTTTTAGGAATATAATAACAATTAATAATATAATATTTGTTTTAAAAACTATTTTATGTCAATTTAGACACTATTTGGTAATTGTTTTTTTAAATCATAACAGAATGATTAGTTCGAAAACACCTAATTAAATAAACACTAACATGTCATATTAACATATAAAATTATTTTAATTCATAAAAAGTCTCAAATTACATTTATTTGGGTATTTATAACATCAATTATGTCAATATATCATTTATAAGATAATTACTGCATTATCATTGTGTCATAAATACATTATATTATCTTAACTCTAAAAATTACAAATAAAATACCATTATGGAGGAAATATTTTTATCTTTCTAATGAATATTTATAGTAGAATATATCATATGTATAACCCTATATTAAAAATGATTTAGTTATTAAACATTGATTTTAACTATTTCAACCCTTCTTTAAATAAATCTATAATAAATGTCCTAATCTAATCCAAGTGGGACTAAATGGTCATATTTTATTCCTAAGGCTGTTTTTGGTCGAATTACATTTATCCAATAGAATTAGGACATGTGTTAGGGTAATAATAATAACATTTTTATCCTTAATTACCCTATTTACTTTTAACACTGGTAAAAAAAGTAAAAAGTTACTATTCACCAAAAATTATTTTCATCTCATTGAACCACATTTTAGTACTTGATATTAACTATGTCTCTCGGATTTTTGAAATTCAATTCACAGAAGTGGTAAAATTTAATTTAAATTAAAAAAATGTCAGTTTTTTAACTACAACTATGTGGTTTCACTATTCATCAAAAATTGAAGCTTTTCAGAAAAATACCAAAAATTCAGCCTAAGCATTATCTGATATTCTGAATTCAAAACTGATGTCTATTTTTCCAAATTCATATCATATAAGTGACATTAATTAATTTTAAATTTAATTCCCATTATCAAAACAAATAGCGCGTTTTTAAGAAACAAAAACAATCAAAAGATTGATACTTGTTTATATCCAATTTCAAAGTGAAATTAATTCCAATGAACAACATTGGATTAAATGGTAAAAATATATTCTAATTACACTATAAAACCAATTAAAAATATAATCTACCCATATAAATTATTGCGATGAAAAAAGTTGTTTTTAATTAAAATATAGCGTGTTTTTACTATTTATTAAAATATGAATGTTATTAGAATAATATGAAAAGTCTATCCAAAGTAAATTTTTATATTTTGATTCCAAAGAAGAATTTTATTTTGTCAATTTGAACTTATAGACATGTCAAAAACAAAGATTTAATGTGGGTGCGTCATCAAAAGGTGGGAAAACTACAATTTTTTAAAAATACATATTTTACACGAAAAATTTATTTTTTTCTAATAACATATTCTAGAAAATGTGTAAGATGAATAATAATGTTATAAAATTCAAAATGTAGTTAATACTATTCATAACGGCTAGTCCATAATAATTTTATAACAATATATCGTTGTTTAGTGAAACCTGGTATTGCGTATAACACACACTATCGTGGAAGGCCGCGATTACGTGTAATGCAGGCCAAGTCAGGGATGCGTGTTGTGCAAGATCTTTTTGGTGTAGTGTAAAATAGATGACATTAATGAAATTAGAAGTAATATTTTTCATAAAATCTCAGAGTGTTACATTCTACCGCCCTTAAAATGAATTTCTCCCTCGAAATTCGTTGGGGTTATAAATCGTTTACTATTTATAAAAACCCACATCGTAAAAAGGAATACTAAAACTTAATTTTAAGAACTAAAGTATGAAATGTAAGGATTACCCAAAGTACCTCATCACTGGGTTTCCATATAGGAGAACATAAGTGAAAATATTGATATGGAAGAAAAATCTAACCATTAAATTCTGATGGAGAGTGGTAGAGACCATGGCTATGAAAAAGACATCAATCATAAAGCCATAGATTTGTGATGATCTAAGGTACAATATGATTCATCGGATATAAGGTCACTAGGAGAACATTTTTGGTTTTCAAGATCATTTCCCTAAAGTTGATTAAATTGGAATTAGAATAAATACTTTCGTGATTTTTGAATAGTCTCACCGTTGGTCATTCGTTGGACAATTTCTACTTCATCTCTTAAAGAAATGAAGTTGAATTTGTCATTCGTGAAGTGTTATCAGATCATTGATTGAATGATGGGTCATTCCATCTGTCTCAAACGAAAGGATATAAATGTTATCAAAAATACATAAGACCATCTATAGTGAGATTAATCATATATGGTTCCTAAAATGGACTTATACTTCATATATCATACTACTTAATATAATAAAACTAGTTTCTACTAAACGAGGACTTCCCGTAGGCCAGTGGTAGGCGATAAAGGCCCGTCGCACTTCTGTTGTGGGTTCTATTCCCACAGTCTTGTCTGACGCGATGGGTTGTCACCCGTCCTACAGGTTGTCCTTTTTATAAAACTAAATTACTATAATATCCCATCAATAATATCGAAAAAGGTTTTATACTTAAACAATACTAACTTATGTCCAACATAATCCATTCCAATCCTTATGCTTATCAAAAATACTTCGGTCCAATCTCGTAGTATAAAGAAAACGATTACTTGAAATTTCATCAACCAAGCATGTGAATACAATCATTTATCCCCATATATCATGTTGGTCACATTCCAATCTTGTGAATACCTTAATCATGTATTCTTTTGAAAAATGAATACCCATTAAACCTTAGTGAAAAAAATGAATGTTATCAAAAGTTAACTCTTTCAACATACCAAAAATAAAAAATTATATATACTCAAACCATGATATAACCTTCTCGTTATATCAGTCATTTGGTCATGAATACTATCAAACATTTAATTTTATGCTTATCCCTTCATTATGTGCATATCATCTACTTTCCAAAAATATCTGAATAACCTATCATGGTTACTGGTACCATTCAGCATACACTTTCAAAACATAAGGAAAGACAAATGTGTAACAATCCTTATATGTCTCTTTATTCCATAGTACCATGAGATTACTTATACAACATTAAACTTGATAAACATGTAATCAATCCACTACCTTATTAAACCATTGACCGAGATTCAACAATTCTTGCATCTCACATATCATTTGTAGTCTTTTCATCATCATCAACATAAATACTACCCATATGACCATACTGATTATCTTCATGAGACTTTCCCTTAGGGCATTGGTTTGAATAATGCACGTACATTCCACATTTAAAACATTTAACCATTGTTGATGTCATAGCAATACCATTATCCTCATCCATTGTGTTAATTGAACCTTTTAATTTGCACTTACTGGATTTGTGTCCTTCTTTTCCACACCCAAAGCATCTTCCAGTTCCTCTGAAACATTCTCTTTGATTCCTCTTCCAACATGATTTACATATGGGAAATTGAACATTCTTTCCTCTATTATCATCATCAGACTCCATCTTTCTTTTATTAGCCGAGTCAGGAAACTTACCAAATTTGAGTTTATTGATCATATTATGAGATTGCTGATTCGGTATAATAATGATGTTTGGACTT
This sequence comes from Viscum album, assembly GCA_963277665.1. Taxonomy (NCBI): domain Eukaryota; kingdom Viridiplantae; phylum Streptophyta; class Magnoliopsida; order Santalales; family Viscaceae; genus Viscum; species Viscum album. The sequence goes on from OY728158.1 coordinate 443,684,481, forward strand.
CCAAATCCCATTTCATTTGGTTTCTCATGAATAATATCATTCCATTGTCTATCATATCCTCCATTATCGTTAATCTTCCTGTTTCCATCCATTTTCTAAAACCCAAAAAGAATAGCGTGAGAGGCAAAAATCATGCTAGGGAAAACAACATAGTAAAGGGGGATTACCCTCAATATTTAACATCTTTGGTTAAATTCTAAGATCGTTACCGTAGTTATAAGACTATATCATATACGTATACCTATCCTTAGGGTCATCCCTCGACATACCATAGAAATATCACTAGGGATCTCACTAAAGTTTTCACATCCTAGTTTCCTAAGGTTGACTAAAACTTTCCTCTGATACCAACTGTAGAGACCCAAAGCTTTACGTACATGGACAATACATTACTTTTGCAGAATACTTAATACATAAAAAAAACAGACACACAAGGATCGTAATATTTTAGTGTCTTTGGAAACTCGGAATAAAATCTTCTAATCGTAGTGAAAGATCTTCAACATATCCTAATAAGGATCTTCCCCTTTTTTATTACCTAAAACCTTTCTTTACATCCTCGGGGAAAGAAATCATAAAAGGGGTGAGCTTAAAGTCCTCGTAAGGGTAAACATAGAGAACATAAAACAATCCTTTAACATTTGAATGCAAAATCATGAACATAAAATCTAAACATCAAAATCATGAGCATTGACATGAATCTTGGAAGTACATAAGGCATATATCATAAGGGAACATCAACCATGAAAAAATAGCATGGGAATAAAACATGTAATTGTGGCAACCATTAAGCACATGATATGATTTCGATAGTAGCCAAGGCATTGCTGCCAAGACCATCATAGTGGACAAAGTCCCTTTCTGAATCGAGTTCACTCCTCGTTCCAGTCCTGTATTACTGAACTGGTTTAACTAGCCATTCCCTCTATGTCTATCTCATGAGAAATAAATATTTACCCAATAAATTGGAGGGAGATATAGGTCCCACCCATCTCATAATGAAATCATTCTTATTTATGCCAAAAAATAAACATACATCATTCATAATAACTCAATGAATAAAATGGGTTTCATAATCATCATCACATCATCACATAATCCATATAAAAGAAATGGATATTTCATCATAAGAAAAGTGAAGCCATTTAAATCATAGATATATTATTCTTGAAACATAAACATATGAAATAATTTCATTTTAGATGGAAAATGGTTTTTATAAAACACTTGAAATGAATTCTTCATGAAAATATCCTTTCTTCTTCAAAATCAATTTATTTTCACAAAACGTCATGCACATTTAAAAGAAAGGGATTTTGTTGAAAATAGTCATGAAATATTTTGGTGGAAGCTTCATGAAAATAAGGCTTCATAAAACAATAAAAATCCATTCGTGCCGTATAAGTTAAAAAAACATTCTTCTCATACTTTTGCCGGAAAAGTCAAAAAGTACCTCATAAAAGAAAGATTCTATACATACAATGTAGTAAATGTCAAAAATGGGTAAAAAGTACATTAAACATAAATGAAAACATTTTTGGAAAACAAGGACATGGATGATAAATATAACCCCAGTAAATACTTACGAATAAACAATCTCGGAGAAGAACGATATTGGAATAGTTATCCCTTACCTTAGGTCTGATATGTTTCGTATGGATCCTAACCTCTTGTATATTGATTTAAATAATGTCATTGACTTATTACATAATCATATTCATTGTTATGATATCATATATGTTTCAATTATGACTTTATATTACCAGTTCATTTGTAAATTCCATGTTAATGTAGCGTTTTTGGTAAAATCGTTTCATTTGTCCTTCGTGTTTTTACTTGTAATTATTCATATGATTACATATATCATGATTACCTAATTACAGAATATAAAACATTATTTATATATAATATATATTCATAATATACATATATATAATAGATTGATAAATGGAAGGAAATACACCGTTCATGGAGACAGTAGGTCGTACATACGCATGAACGCTGTTTTAGTTTCCTTATTGAATTGAATAGAATTAAGTATATGAACTACATATATATATATATATAAATCCAGTAGCATTAATATTTCAAATATTTCATGATTAATTATTATATATACTTTATAATCATTCATGAATTGTTAACATGGAAAATGAATCTCATCGCGTCGTGCAGATGGTAATCCGTACGTACGCACGAGCAATGATATCGTTCCCATATTTATTGAATTGAATCGGAGTGAATGATATAATATCTTAGAATTAGTAATATTTTATAATAATCATATGCATTTATTCTTTACACCATTATACCCATCCAAGTATGGTGGTGGTGGAAAAACATATAACACCACGGCATGGAGACGGTATTCCTTACGTACGCATGCGCGGTGATTTCGTTTTCCGTAGGATGGACAGAAGGTGAAATGGGGTTGCTTAATATTTATAATAACATATTAGTATATTATTGATACTTATGGTATTAAAATATAATGAAACAACTAAAGAAGAAGAAGTTTAAGAAGAAAGAAAATTGAAAGAATTGGTAACGGATATTACCTCTTCTTTGGCACGCCTCTTTGAAACATCCACTTAGGGCACTAAAATTGGTCTTTGAAAAATACCAGAACCTCTAGGATGTTTCTACGGAAGTGGAGAAGAGAATTTGGCAGGGTTTGGCCGAGCTTGAAGGCTCAATGTGGTGTGAGGAAGAGAGGGAGGAGGTGCCCTTTTATAAGGGAGGAGACGGGCACCTTTGGAAAAACAAAAAATATTATTTTATTATAAAGTCATATTCGGTTTTTAATAATTCAAAATTTATTTATTTTGAAGCTAAGATATGGATGGGTCGAAATCCTCTCATCCAATAGAATTTAGAAAAGTTTAGGTCATTATATTAACCTTATATTTTAGTTTTAACTCTTAGTTAATTAGATTGACATTTACCATGTCACATTGTATTTTTATATTATATTGTTAATAAAATTACCAAATACAAACAAGAGACCCCCAACTGGTCCATTAATGATATAAATATCCTGACAAAAGTATCTTGGCCAATCCTTAGATTTTTAGAAATATAATAAAAATTAATAATAAAATATTTGTTTTAAAAACTATTTTATGTCAATTTTGACACTATTTGGAAATTGATTTTTGTGAAAATCATAACAGAATTCTTAGTTCGAAAAAATTTAATTAAATCAACACTAACATGTCATATTAACATATAAAATTATTTTAATTCATAAAAAAATCTCAAATTACATTTATTTGGGTATTTATAACACCAATTACGTCAATATTTCACTAATAAGATAATTACTGCATCATCATTGTGTCATAAATAAATTAAATTATTTTAACTCTAAAATTTAAAAATAAAATACCATTATGAAATAAATCTTTTTACCTTTCTAAATAATATTTATAGTCAAATTTATCGTATTGATAACCCTATATTTAAAATGTTTTAGTTATTAAACTTTGATTTTAACTATTTTAACCCTTCTTTAAATAAATTTATAATAAATGTCCTAATCTAATCCAAGTGGGCCTAAATGGTCATATTTTATTCCTAAGATTGTTTTTTTTTGAATTAAACTTATCCAATAGAATTATAACATGTGTTAGGGTAAATATAATATCATTTTTACCCTTAATTACCCTATTTACTTTTAACTGTGGTAAAAAAAGTAAAAATTTACTATTCACCAAAAAATATTTTCATCTCATTGAACCACATTTTAGTCCTTGATATTAACCGTGTCTATCTGATTTTTTAAATTCTATTCACAGAAGTAGTAAAATTTAATTTAAATTAAAAAAAGTAAGTTTTTTAACTACCACTAAGTGGTTTCACTATTCATCGAAAATTGACGTTTTTCAGAAAAATACCAAAAATTCAGCCTAACCATTATTTGATATTCCGAATTCAAAATTGATGTCTATTTTTCCAAATTAATGACATATAAGTGACATTAATTAATTTTAAATTTAATTCCTGTTATCAAAACAAATAGCGTGTTTTTAAAAAACAAAAACAATCAAAAGATTGATACTTGTTTATATCCAATTTCAAAGTAAATTAATTACAATGAAAAACATTGGATTAAATGGTAAAAATATATTCTAATTACAATTTAAAACCAATTAAAAAGATAATCTAACCATATAAATTATTTTGAAGAAAAAAGTTGTTTTTAATTAAAATATAGCGTGTTTTTATTACTCATTAAAATATGAAATTTATCAGAATAATATGAAAAATTTATCCAAAGTAAATTTTTATATCCTGATTGCAAATAAGAATTTTATTTTTTCAATTTGAACTTATAGACATGTAAAAAACAAGATTTAAGTTGGGTGCGTCATCAAAAGGCGGGAAAACAGAAATTTTTTAAAAATACATATTTTACACGAAAAATTTATTTTGTTCTCATACCATATTCTAGAAAATGTATAAGATGAATAATAATGTTATAAAATTCAAAATGTATTTAATACTCTTCATAATGGCTAGTCCATAATAATATTGTAACAATATATCATTGTTTAGTGAAACCTGGTATAGCGTACAACACACGCAATCATGGAATGTCGTGATTGTGTGTAATGGAAGCTAGGTCAGGGATGTGTGTTGTGCAAGATCCTTTTGGTGTAGCATACAATACAAGAAATTAATTAAATTAAAAAGAATATTTTTCATAAAATCTCGGGCTATTACATGATCCCTCTATACTAGATAAGTCAATACTTTTTGGATGGACTAAATGAAATAAAAATATTGGTGGAGTGTGAGGACCGACCTTAATAGACCTTTGAACACTTAGAGATAGGCTATTAGACACCTATTTTATTTTTTTCTAGTTTATATTATCCTAGTTGGATTAAAGTTTCATTTTATTTTTGAAATTTTTCCAGAATATGATTCCCTGTTTGATAAGAATTGTCTTAAAGATTATTAATTGGATCGAGGACTCCATATAGATTTTTAGGTCCTTAATGTTAACCAAGATACCATGGTAGGTTCCCCTACGACATAATGATCTTGGTGATATGTTTTTCTCTTGTATGTATAGCGAATAATGGTTTAGGAATTTATCTAACCCTTATTTCTCTATCATTGTTGATGTGACATGGTATATCCCTTCGAGTCAGTCATCTAGTAAATGGAAAATACTCATGGATGTGGTATTTAATTTATCAATGCAAAAATTCCTATTGGGGAAATCTTTTATTATATATGAGAAATTAACATAATGAAATCTATGATACCATGCTATAAAAACACTTTTAAGGGAGGTCTATATTATTATTGGCTAATAAAACTCCCATATGGGATGTCAATACAACATTAAGGGCTTATCCCATAACTAATATATTCTCATAGAGGACTATTGTGTTACTTAGGGTTTTATGTACATGCTAAGGAATCCTATATATGGGATATTTGTGATAATTTTCTATATACCTGGGAAACTGTGGTATGTTATATTAGAATACATGGTCATTGTGACATGCCCAAAGACACCCTAGTATTGGCTAAAGAAGTCCTGGTTCATCGGGGTCATGGACCAAATGATCCACAATACAATCGTACATGGTACATGACTTGACACTTTCCATGGTGTATAATTAGAAACATTACAACACTAGATGATAATTTTTTTTTCTACATATATATATTTTATGTTCAATACTTTATTAATTTATTATAGGAATGGCATGTGAGGATATCATTGCATTATCAGTAATATATGGGACTCATTTGGTTGCTTATAACTAATTATTGTATTTACACTTTAATTTGTAGTCCATGGAACTTGGTTACATGAGAAGATATACATTGGTTATAGGCACTAGTTGGGATGAAGCACAATATCTTCAAAAATGAGCATGAAAACTCAGAAAATGTTAAAAAAAATTATTTGGGTTTCAGGATAGGGGATTTTAGTAGAGAATATAAAAGTTTTCATTTAGTATTGTATTAATATTTTTATATATTTTCTATATTTGATAAACCGATTAGAAAATATATTTAATATGATTGTACTGTTGGTTCAGGTTCATATTTTTATTGTCCGATGTTTTATATATCATCATGCTCTGGTGTTTAGCATTTTTAATGATGTTTGGTTATTTTATACATTATAATAGACTCCAATACTGGTTATATGTTATTCACATGATATCATATTAGGATATCACTACAAGTCGGTATACTTTGGTTTATGAGGAGGTGTTCTTAAGTTGTAGTAGAAACCATCGATCATGTACTGATTAGTTATTCAAGTATGCAGGATGTTACAATATTTTACACCTCTTTAATCTATAATACAACAAAACAATTGATTGTATAATGTCTCAAACTTATCATACAGATTCCATAGTGTTAAAAACAAATTAATTCGGAGTTTATAAAAAAATGCCAAACAATATAATCTAAGTAACTCGAGGATTATATTCATTGGAATATTATATACATAAATAAATCGTCTTAAATATAAAAAACAATATCATTATTTTAAACATGACATAGTCCGCATAAATCCCAGAGATGATTGAAAATTTCATATGATTTACATGGGGAAACATATAATGAAAAGGGTGAGCTATAAATCCTAAGAAACGAAAAATGAAAATAATGTGTAACAAGAGAGTCGAGAGGAATAACATAATATCATAAAGAAAATGGTCATAAGCTTGGATACAAATCATAAGGAAATAAGATCATAAGATCATAGAATCCTAAACATGTACAAACAATAAAAGTAATGGCATCATAATCATATGTATAGGATAACCACCACGAATAAATAACATAGTGTAAGAACTATCATAATCATTATTTTCTCAGGATTACCACTATCAAAACATATTGTTTTTATGCTAACAACCTATCCAACATAAATGGTGTTTAATGAGGAATTAAAAATCACGCAATACATTAGATTGATATAATGGACCCACCAATCACATACTAATATGAACATTTTTCTACATCCCACATAAGTAAAATAATCATTTAATAAATCGGAAGCATGATACAACCGAAAATAAGGATATGGGATTTCCAATATTTTCTTATGAAATATATTAGATCTATATAATATATAATCCTAGGAATATATTGATTTATAAAAATTTTGAATTTCCTAATTGTTAGTGGTAAATATATATTGAACAAGGTGTTCCAACATAGATAATTCATCAGAAAGATTCTAATAATAATGAATGGAAATTAACCACTTGGGCGAAACTTTATAAAATAACTAAACAAATCATTTAATGAATAAATGCCATGTTGTTATAAATAAACCAAAATTGAACCAATAGTTTTATATATAAAATAATTTTTTTATTAAAAGAATATTAATGGTTTTAAAATATTTAATTGGTGTGATGGATGAAAAATGACAAGAAGATGGATAGATCCCTAAAATTATGTTTACATAAAAGTGATATTTTATAATGGACCAAAAAACAACAATAACTCCAATAAATAATATTATATTTTAATTGGAAAAAAAATTAGGATACGATATACAAAATTAAAATAACTTCAAAAGAATAATATTGTGTTAAAAGGATGAAAAAATGAGAAAGTATAACCAAAATTTAACACAGGTAGTTTGTATGATCCCTTTTATATTTCAAAACACCTTTGTTAAAATCTTATATCTCAAAATATTTATAAATTCTTATTTTGAAGGCATTAAAATTTAAATATGATGTTCACATGGGATAAGATATAAAAAATTTCCAAATTAAAAAAGATAACATTGGAAGGAAGGAAAGCTGTGTACGAGGAGGTGAAATTGTTGTTTAGGAGGATGGGAATTGTTTTTCACAGAGTATCATTTTCATGATGGATTAAAACTCATCAATTAATAATTTTTAAATAAAAATTGATCTATCTATATATGAAAAGGGTAAACTCTAATAAATAAAAAATTAAACCTATAGAAAGAATTTAGATGTCAAGAAATAAGATTGAGATATGAAAAACCATATATTCATGGAAATACATTAATAATAGTCCATTGTAATGAGAATATTGAATTTAGTTAAAGTTTCATATTTCAATAAAATAATTGAAATTATATATATTGGGGAAATAATAATAGCATAAATATGAATATTGTTTTATAATATCAATGAATGAAATTATAAAGGGTGCTTGAGATGGAAACCCTTACCCGAATGGCCTGAAATCCATCAATTTTATTGATTTTTTGATAACCCCCCTTTCATGGGATGAGGGGAAACCCTTACAAGGCCCATAGGCTCTGAAATTACATGGATCATAGGCTTATGAGATTACATGTCCTGAATGTCTTATAGAATTCAACCAGACTTTCTATAAGGAACTACCCCTCCCCGGCATCTACATCGTCGTAGTATACACATCATTTAAAATAATTAAATTCATAAACGAAAAAGTACCTAAAATAAGGAAATTTTGAGAGGAATCCCTTAACTCATGTCTTAATTTAATCAACACTTAAAATTAAATTACTAAATAATTAGACTTGGTTTACTAAAAGAATTCATAATATATAAATATTTATTTTTATAAGGTCTATTATTCATCATGGGTTAAAAATTTATTACATACTCCCTCTTGTGTGAGTTTCTTGAAGTTATTTTGAAAATTTAGTAGAAATCATAATTGTTTGTTGACCTAGGTAAAAGTGTTATAAATTAGATTCATAATTATTGAATCATTGTTTTCTTTTCCATTGGTACATAATTTATGATGGTGAATAGTATTTCAATGAATGGAATCGAAATATAAAATCATCTTTAATATGTACTTTTGTGTTTAAATATAATATAATCATATATTTATAATATCACTTATAGATTTTATAATATAATCATTAAAGAAGTTTAATGGTCAGTAAATAATAATCATAAACATTCTAATTTTTTTTACTCCCCCATGTTTTTTTGTTATAGAAAACAAAATAGAAACATCATCATGTAGAGGTTGTGGTCTACATAAAAACACAGATGATTATCTCAATATATATAATAGAAAGAAGGTATAAAATAAAATATATTATCATTTAAGAATCAATAACAAGTTAAATATACCATATTATATTATTAAATAATCTTCTTTAACCAACTATAAATGTTGGTGACCGATAATATAAAAAGTCATTCATGGAGGCGGTATACTAAATGTATGCATGATGATAAATACATTTTTTGAAATTTTTAAGAAGAATATATAAAATAGTTGTTTTTTGAGAATACTACATCATGATAATATTAGTAATAGAAATGTTATAATACCCTAGATAGAAATGTATTTTGTCGTAATATTTGAAAATATTTATAAAAATATGATGTAAAATATCAGCTCTCACATTGGATGTTCTCCTTTAGTCACTTCTTTAATGAACCATAGCTTAGTATTTTGGAAGGTAAGAAGATTTTAGGATATTAAATTAATGTTTAAGAGAGACTAGGTAAACTTTTTGATCAATACATATAGTCTTTGTACATTTAGAGAAGTGAAGGTCATCGTGGTTCCTTTTATAATACTAGAGATGGGAATTTGAATCATATATAAATATTTAATATTATAAGGGATCATGTTTCACATGTAATGTAAATAAAATTTGGAAAAATATATTTTTTTTGTTTAAGGTCATCCAAACCACAACCACAATTTTCCAAACATGTTTTAAACAAGTTTTGTTTTAAAAATGTTTTGAATTTATTTACTCTTAGATTTTTTACTTCTTCCATTTTTTCTAATGATGTAAATAAATAATACCATGGAAATTTATTTTTATTCTTACTATAAATAAAATTATTCTTGTTAGTTAATAAGAACCCAATGAATCTATATAGGAAAAGAATATCAAATAAAAGTTATATCTATAAGAATAGTTATTTTTAACATTAACACATGTCATGTGAAAAATATCATTTTAAAAATAAATAAACTCTTAATTGTAAGATTTATTTTTAGGATAAAATTATATATTTGATGGATTAAAATGAAATTAAAATATTTATCCCTATTTACAATGATTTTATCTAAGATTAAGAATATTTAGAAACCTAATTCCATAATGTGAAATTTTTATTAAAACAAAAAGATAGATATACAATCACTGTTTAAACAATGCCTAGATTTTATAAAATTTTAAGAATGGTTGGAATATGTTGTATTTGAAAAAAAATAAAAAATATATTTTGTTTTATCAAAACTTATTTAATAACAATTTTGATATTTACATATAATAAGGTCAAAAAATGAATGTATTAGTAAACTTGTTATTTTTCACGGATCTAGTAAAAAAAATTATTTTATAAAAATACCAAAAAGTAATAAAATATGATTTTTACATGTTTATTTCAAAAAAAAATTTCATTTTAAAAAATTCAACCTATAATATTAATAATTTTTTTAAATTAAAAAACAATATATAATGAAGATTAGTTTTACTGAAAAAATGATATTTATTAAGATTAAATGATTTTAATATTATATAATATCAATTTCTAATTTATAATATCTTAAAACGTTTTTTGTATATAATAATATTTTATAAGAGTTTGTTTTCATCTATTAGGATAAAATATATAGTACTTAACTATACCACTATTTGAAAGAAAATTACTTTAATAGTAAATATTGTTTAATGAATAAAAATATTATTTATTTAACTATATTATAAAATATTATTTTTATACACCATTAATATTAAAATATTTTTAAAATTTCACATTTATATCGTATCATATTTTAATATTAATATTAATTTTTATATTTAAGTTTAAAAATAAAATATATATATATATATATCATATTTTTATTTCCTTAGGAAATATATTATTTTTAAAATACAAAATTACACTATAGTAATTCCAAATACCTATCATATATATGACCAATGCCTACATTTATAATGAAAATATATCTTAGAGACATATTATCAATTGCAATATTTGAAATTACCATATTATCAATGACCAAATTAAAATTCTATATTTATAATTAATAAATCATTTGTTCATCCCAATATTACTTTGTGAAGCAGAGTTATTATTTAATAATATAGATTTTCCATAATTATTTCTCATTTCCCTATGATCTTCCTCATCATAGGTTTTGTTTTGTTATTGGTTAACAACAAAGATTAAGTTCATTCATGGGATTTCCTATTCATGATGATTTAATTATTTTATATTGATTGTCACCTATTGATTTATACAGCATTAATGGATGTGTTTTTACAATGGTGAGTAGTTGTATGTGGTGTAAAATATATTGATTTTTATGATTTTTATATATCATTCCACTTAAAAATGAATAAAGGGTTGTTGGTATAATTAATATCATTCTTGAATTATCTCCTAGTAAATTTTTATTTATTTAACAAAATAATATTATTATAAATATAAAAAATGGTTTATAAAAAAGAATACAGTTCTGAAAATCTTATGGCGATGAAATCCCCCCATTAGTAAATTTTATCATCACCATTACTCTTATCATGTGAATTTAGGTGATGGTGTTCTTAACATATTCATCATTCCATATATGACTTCGGATATGAGAATTACATCATTTTCTTAGTCTAATAACTAATTAATTATCCTTCCTCAAACAACATTGATTGTTAAAATAATAATATACCCAAATATGTGTAAAAAAATAAATATTTATCCATATCATACCTCTTTCAAAACCATTTGAATATCCAAGACTTTAAACCAATTCAATATTATATATTCTTATAAAAATTTACTCAATTTTAACTATAAAGTTAATTAATCACCAGTTTAAAACATCATAGACTATTAAATATATATCATAATACCAAAAATTAGATGACAATAACTAAAATAATTACGCATTAATGTTTATTTATATATTAATAAATTCAAATACTATCTAACTCAATTATATCAAAATCAGTAAAATCTTTATTACCTAATTATCAATCTTATGTTAATCACATCAGTTGTGAATACATTAATCACATTTCTTCTACAATTATGTTGAAAAAAATTAAAATTTTAATTGAATCATTTTTCATGGTTATTCATTTCATTTAATTTTATTCAAAACCATTAAAATAAAATTTAATATAGATAAAATCCTTAGATGTATCACTTAACCATAATAACTTTTGGAATATACCATAATACCACTGATAATAATCACTCACTAATTTAAATTATTATGATAATATTAATGAATATTAACTATTTTTTTGTCGACCACAATTCCATAGGTAAGACAAGGAAACTAGTTATTGATATCAAAATAAGAGTATACTAATATTCTAAACCATTTATGTATATTCACATATTCTGTTATAATATATAGTGTCTTTTGGATATATAAATTTCCTAGTCATATCTTCATGATCTATTTTATAAAAAATACTATAATAAAATTGGTTGTAAAAATACACAAAATAATCCAAGTATACAAATATGAAATATTATTTGTAATATATCTTATCCATTGAAGCATTAATTTCATTAAATGATACTTTAATTTCAACAATTTTATATTTGGTTAATCCAAAAACTCTTTTTTGTACAGCCTAGGTTACGTAAATTTTTTCTCTCTCATGATTGTTAACTTAACCCCTTATTCTAAATTGTAAATACATCATTCGTAATGCTTCGTATAGGGGATGTTATTGACCAAAGAATACCCCATGGAAGTTTCAATCCAAGTGTGAATTTTGAGAACTTTTTCTTGAAATAAGATTCAACAGGGTTAATAACCAATGTTCCCTCTTCATGGTTATTAATCCAAGGTATATATATGCTAGGGAATGTATCCAATGTTTGTGTCCAGATAGAGTTTTAATTTTTTGGAAGACCACATAGTCAAAAAATTCCAATTTTTTTTATTTTATCATATACTTAGGGTTATCCCTTAGAGTTTTCATTAATTTTATATCATATTAATATCCAAATAAACTATACCTTTCTCAAATACAATCAATAGAGACCTATCCAACAAGTAAATATTTATTTATTATTTATAATATAGATTCCAAATAATAAAATCCAAGAATATATATATCTTGGGTATTTGGAGTATTTAATAAATAAATAAAACATCTTAAACCTAAAAACATATTTATTTAAACCTTTACAGTTATCTTAATACCCATGAATCCCCTAAAACTACATAGGATAACCTAGGGAAAATATATAATGAAAAAGGTGAACTAGAAAATTCATGTTAGGGAATAAACATATAAATAATGAATATCATGAGATTCTAAAGGAATAACATGATAACCTAAAGATAATGATCATAAGAATTTAAAAATGTAATAAAATATGTTATCATTTGATATCGAAATCATAAACAGTCAAAATCATCATAAAGCATGACCTCATATTCATATGTAATTTCTAACTATAAATAAAATAAACCTTTGGAAAACCAACATAGTAATCAACGTATTCACATGTTATCTTCCATAATAATGATGTGTGCTTATGGTATCCAACCATACACCAAACATCAGATCTCATTGGACATTTACATTTCTCAATGCATTGGTGGGTTATAATGAAACTGCCTGTCACATCATAATATATACATAATTATGTGTTCCATAAGAGGAAATTAACCCTTACATAAATCATAGGAAAAATATTACCCAAAATAAGTATGATGTTCTCATAAGAGTTCCATAAGATATAACTGAATGATATATCATATATATTCTCAATAATAAAAATAAATATATCAATTTGAGTATTCATAATTAAAATTGTACATAGATCGAGAACATGGAGTTCTAATGTAGAGAAGTAATGCTAAATATTTGATGAGGAATGATTTAAAATGAGAAACTATTGGTGAAATTTATGAAATAACTAATATAAATTTTTTAAGAGGGAAAAGGGATATTGTTTTCCAAAATAACAAAATTGAAGCAAGAGGGTCATCCATAAAATAATGAAGGTTTCTATTAGTTATTAAGTAATTTAAACATTTTATGTGGGATATTCTTGACATGGGAAAAGAAGTATAAATGTTCCCCTAAGTCTCGTTCACATAAAATTGGGGATTTCAATGAGAATTAAAAACAAGTATAACCAAAATAAGTAAAAAGTATTTTTTTTAATTTGTATATGTGTAAGAGATTTTTATAAAAATAAAATAATGTTATGATAAGAATATTTTATATAATATAAAAAATATAGGTGAACAAGTAACCAAAATGTAACGAGGGTGGTTAGAAGGATCACATTCTGTGTTTTAAAACACATTTTTTGAAGTCCAACATCATATAAATATTGATGAAATGTTATTTTTCAAATATTTTAATGTAATGTTGAATTGAAAATGAAAAAAATAGGTTTCCAAATAACAAGTAGGACATTGGTGGGAAGGGAAATTATAGATAAGGAAAATAATTATTATTTTTATTTATTCAAAAGCTGCAACAAGAACAAGGCAGCCCACCAGCCAGCATCAAATCCATAAAAAACTCAAGGAGGTATGAAATATTTTATACTATATTAAATGAATGATGAAACACTGGGAGAAGAACTATTACTCAATAAATCATATTGTGAGATAAAGAAGACTTATATTATGTAGAAGACATCATTTGTATTTCATAGTAAGGAATTACATGAATTGAAGTGTTGTTTCATAGTTCAATAGTAATTTATGATATTAAAAATATGTGTTTATAAATTACATAATACAAATGAACAAAGGTTCATAATATTAATTTTTCCTTAATGAAGTTTGATTGAGATTGAAACCATTATAGATTGTGAAACATAGTAATAAAAACCATTTGAAAAGGATATAGATTAAAGATGAAGTAAAAATACCATGAGTAAAGATAGCACATGTTTTTACATATGTAATTGGTAATATATACACCATTTAAATGAAATTATGATGATAACAAGATGACTTTTTGTCACAAAACACTCACCTTATGTCGAAATGTTCTCTTCACATGAAAATAACCTCTAGAATTTCTAATTTAAGACATTTTAAAACGTTGTAACTAATATTTTACAAATATAATTATTTTTATGAGATCTATTTATCATTATGTTTCCTAAATTTACTACATTGTTTCTTCTTATGGCAGTTACATAGTGTACATTGTTCAATTTCATGGAATCAATCATGGAATGTTGATGCAGGTCAATGTGTTATAAAATAGTTTCATAATATCCATAAGTTTAGATTATTTTTACTCAAATTATTCCTTTGAGATATATTATATATTTGAGAAAAAATTTCCATTAATGGGTTCAAATGAAAAATAGTACTTTAATAAGTCCTTTTTAGAGATTAAATATACTACAATCATATATTGTAAATATAACTTATAGAATGTATAAAATCATCACTAATTAAATTTAATAGTTAATAAATAACTATTTTAAACATTACATGATTTTTTATTCATTCCATTTAACTCAGTATGGAAAAGGAAATAAAAAGTCTGTATGGTGGAGGTGGTTGTCAGCATAGACAGAAAAATGATTCTCTCAATTTCTCTGAATTGAAGGATGGTAGAAAATTAAAAATATAACAATTTCAAAATAATTATCATGTTATAAGTAAAATATTTTATTAGTAAATAATATTTTTTATGAGATGTAAATGTCAGTGATAAAAAATACAACACGTCACTCATGGAGGTTGTAGTCAAAACGTATGATCGGTGATGTATTTATGTTTTGGAAGGGTTTTAGAGTAAGGTATAAAATATATGTTCCATGTTTATTAAAACCCAAACTAATTTTTAAAATGTTGATTTTATTATAAACTTGTTAATATAATAGTTTTGGGTAGGTATAAGTGAAAATAATTATGAATGTGTGGTGGAAAATGTTACCGCTCCCATTGGATGTACTTCTTTATTCAATAACATAAGCCACCAATGATTGGTATTTTGGTAGGAAAAAATATTTTTTGTTGTCGAGTTATGTTAAATGAGATACTAATGAATTTTATAGTCTATATTAAATGAGTTTGGATGTGTTTATATGTATTGGGTGTGGTGATTATTTTTATAATTGAAGAGAATGGAATTTTTTGCATATATAATTCTTAAATATAAAAGAAAATATGATTCAAATAGAACATGGGAAAATGTTTCTAATAATATGTTGTAGTGGTATAATGTTCTATAAATCCTAAAGAATAATCACATTTTTTTAAAAACAATTATGCCATTTTCTCTTAGGTTTCTAATTTTAGGTAATAAAAATTGACCTAACTAATTTGTTAACAAATAATTTATTTTGAATAATAAAAAATGATTTTTATTATGTAATTTTAACCTAATTATAAAAAAAATTAAATAAAAATTTATCAAGATAAACATTTTTAAAAAATATTAATTTTAACATTAATGAATGTAGCACACAAAAACTAATTACTAGAAATATTTGTATTATAAAAAATATGATTTCCATTTAGGATAATTTTATCATTGTTATTTCTTATTTTGAAACTAAAATGTTTATTATTATCACAATAATATATAATAAACACAAAAATATGTAAACAAACTAATTCCACCATGTGAACAATTTATTGAATGATACATATAAAAAGCATTTGTTGCTAAAACATTACATATATTCTCTAAAATGATGAGTGTGGGTTTGATATATAGTATTTTAAATTAAATAATGTAAATATATAAAAATATTTTTTAGGTTAATATTTAGTTAAAAACAATCATGTAATTAGTTTATAATAATTATAGAAAAGTGACAGTATCAGTAAAATCATTATATTTCACTATTTACTTCAAAGTTAATTATTTAAGAAAAATATAAAAAAATTATTTATTGATAAATTTTACTTATTTATTTATGAATTTATTCTCAATATACAAAATTAAAATATCTAAAATTTATAAATTTTGGTATTAAAATAAAACTCTATAAATAAATGAAGTGTTCATTTATTAAAAAATGGTGTCTTAAACATGAAGGTTTATTAATAGTATTTCATATAAACTTTCAATTTAAAATATATATATATATATATATATTAATGTAGAATAACATTTTAATAGTGTTGAATTTAATATATTAGGATAAAATATTCAACACATAATAAAATAGTTATCTCAAAAAAAAGAATTATTATTTTTTAGGAAATAATATTTAACAAATACCAATAAAATTTAATTATTTATATTGTAAAATTTAATTTTAATACTCCATTGATGTTAAAATATCTATTTGAATATTATATATTTACCATATTATTTTTTAAGAATTATATGTATATTTATAAGTAACCCATGAATATTAATGTATATATATCGTATTTTTATTTCGTTGTGAGTTATATTAATTTTAATTTATTACATAAAATACAAGACTTTGGTATAACAGTCAGATATATGGCCAATGACCTTATCTGATACAACAATATTTTAAAACTCCATATTTAAAATGACCATATATGAAACAACCATATTTTCAACAGTCATATTTAATTCATTTGTATAAAGTCTTATTAAATCCTTTTCAGATTCCACTCTCAATTCCCAATCCATATTTCTTATTTAATATTATATATATTTCATAATGATTTCTGATTTCATGGTTGTCTTCCAAATTATATATTTCGTTTGGATATCGGTGATCCTCAAGATTGTAAATGACACACGGGTCTCTTAGTTGTGATTGTTTTATTAATTTCTATATATTATCAACTATTGATTTTGGTACTCTTAATGGATTCATTATTTTCATGGTGAGTAGTAGTTCTTGGCATGCAATACATAGTTTTATGTTCTCGATTACGCATATGAATGAATAAAGTGTTATTACATTAATTCATATCTTTTATGTCTTCTTTTATAATCCAAATAATTTCCTTTAAAAAAAATGTTTGGAGAAATAAACATATGGTTTATAAAAATAATATGCTCCTAAAACATCCAACTATTTATATACCTCTACTTTTCAGTTGCGAATATCCTTATCCACTATGTTTTTAATCAATATATTGTTACAAGAATGTTAATATCTCCAACTAAATAATTTTTAAGGTCAATTTCTGTTACATATTAGTTTCATTACCAAGGTATAAAATAAGTCTTATTATAATTTTATTTATGTATAATTGTTTACAATATTTAAAAATTTTATTGAAAAACAACAAAATTAATTATTATCACAAGTGATCCATTAAATTATTATTTATCTATTTTTTCATAATGAATATTCTTTATCAATTTTTCATGGTTTTACATTGAATTTTTATTCATATATTTTATTGATTTTTTCATTTTAGAAATAATTTTTAATGTTAAATATGTTTTACTATGGATATATTCTAATAATACCATCAATCCTATTTATAGGGACTGCACACGATCATGTTTATTCAATATCCATGGAACCTATTTTTTTCTCCAGTGAATTATTCTTTAATATATATGTGATTTTTTTCTTATGAGTTACATAGATGAATATACTTATTATGATGGACTTGGTCGATCTAGAATTTTATAGCCTTCTAATGAATTCAGTAATGTTTTATGTCTCATTTGATTACATGTAAGGAACTTGGCAATAAGCCCAATATATTATGGGACTCTATCCACTGTGTTTTATTATATTACTGATGATCCATGACTTATGCATATATTGCCGATTTTTATGTTGTTTCCAATTTTTTTATGATGTCATAATCTTATGATATAGAATTATTAATAAATAAAAAACATATATTATGATTCATGAATTATAATCCATGTTTAATCTTATTTAATTTCTCGATGATATGTTCTTGTATCTATAATATCCTAATCATAACCCCTGGGTCAGAGTTAGAATGCAACATAACCACATGTGATCCTCCCTATACTCAATAGGTTGTCAACTAGTAGCTACGGTGAAAGTATATCACTCTGGAGACTATACCCTCAGTATCCTGAAATCTGATAAAAAATAAAGAAATCTACACTATAATATCTCACATAATTCAATCCCACCAAAGATACTTATTGAAATATATATACATATTCAAACACCCATAATGAATAGATAATAAAGAACTATGAGATTAATACATCATATCCTTCTCCAAATATGGTAAACAAAAAACACAATCATTGTTCTTGAACCTTATAATTCTATCACAAATAATTTCCCACATATGAACGTTTCTCACTGTTATTTACAGCTCTGCAAATTCCATTAGTGCCCCATTAATATTTAATAGTGTATATGGTTGAACAATCATTTGAGAAAGGTAATATTTCTCCCCTTAATTATTTCACAATAAACCCTTTGAAAATCTATAAATATTGAATATTTTTTGATCCCAATCATAGATAAGTAAGCATGATCATATTGAATCTAATAAGATTCTACCTTGTTCACTTTCCCAGGGTGGTAATTCATGAATAATTCATAGTCATTAATGATCTCCAACCATATTCATTCATATATGTTAAACCCTTTTGAGTGATAATATACTTCAAATTATTGTTATCGGTTTATATCTCACATATTTATTCATATAGATATTACCTCCACATCATTAATGAAAAAAATATTGTAGAAAACTTTGAATTGAGTGTTGGGTAATTTTTCTAATAGTTCTTCACTTTTGAGGAGGAATAAACAATAACCATATCGTTATACATAAGGAGGCATCCCAATATTTTCTTTTATGCATCACTATATATTAGAAACTAATCTCAACTATATATAACTGTATGAATATGTGCAATGAATAGTATTCTCATTAGTTCCTTAAAACATTGGTACATTCTCTTATTCGAATGAAGTGGGACCCCTTCCATGTTATCAAGATGGGTGGATTCGATAGCTATGAAAATGATTCAAAAAAAATTGATAATATCCCTCTATAATAATAAAACTATAGATTGAAATCATAGTAGTTTTTCTCATATAATTTTTAAGAAATTATTTTAGTGAAGTTTCTATTGTTACACCATCACCTGAGATTATATGACCCATGAATAAATCATTCCAAGTCCAAAATTAATACCTGGTTATTTTTTCATAAAGAAAACCATTTATTAGGGTCTTTATAACATTTATATAATGATTTTATTTCCTTTTCATGATCTATTAAGAAATAATAATATCACCTATAAAGACTACAACATGCAGATGATGGAAACATCTATATAATCTATTCATTAAAACCATGAATATAGACAAGAAATTAATGAGACCAAATTACCTCACTATAAATTCATATATTATATACCTTTTATAGAATATTTTATAGGTTATATCATCCTTATCAAACTTTAATTTATAATATCAATAATGAAGATCAATCATAGAAATGTATTGACCTAAAAATAGTTGATCACTCATGTCATCAATATAGACTATAAGATATTTTTCTTAATATGGATCTTGTTGTATTCTTGAAAGAAAATCCAAAGTCACATTGGTCCATATTTCTTCTTAACAGATAAGAAAGGATCACCCCAAGGTGACGCACTAAAAAAAATTTAATTCTTAGTTTGTTTTCTCCTGGATTTTCTTCTTCATCTCAAGAAACTCATTTGGGATTGTTCTATATGGATTCCAAGAAATAGATATAGCACATGGTATGCTTTAAATTGAAAACAATACATCATGATTTGGTAGATGATAAAGATATTATTTCAATGATAGGTCAAGAAAATCTGTCATTTTAGGAATTATTTAGATTTAGAGTTTCTCCCCAACCATATGAGATAAATTTACCTTTTGAATAGAAATCACGGCCCATATAATGAATGTAATTTCCAAAGGAAGTATATTTTTTCATCACATTGATAGTATGTCATAGGTTTGTTCAGAATATCAAATGTAACTTCTCTTATTTATAATTGATGTGGGATTTATGTAAATATATCACCTCTATGTACAAAATCATATTGAATAAATCTAGGGTAAGAATGATAATATTTTTAGTAAATCAATTTTAAAAAAAATCAACTGGAGAAAATATAAAACAGTATATTCAATCATCATACAATTTTGGGTTTTTACTAAAAACTCAACACGTAATTGTAAAGTTTTTTTAGTGATACCCATTGAAATTAACATAGATATATATTAGGGGGCAGATTTAGAATAAAATAATATATTATCAGTTCCATAGAGGATGGTAATTGTACCTTTATCCATATCATTTCCATGCCCCTCCTCATAAATAGTGATCACATGAAATTTATCTTGGTATATGTGTTTGAGATGTTTTTAGGATCGATCATCATCATTATCCATTGGATTTAGGCTTTGGTTAGCATAATTCCAGTATTAAACTCATTTAAAGCACAAGAGTTAGAGTGGTTCATTATTTGGATATCTCTACCTATTCTCATCACAACTTAACATCTTCCCATCCCTTATTCATTTGATTACATGATTAACATATTTTCTTCACTTTAATCATTTGGTAGTTCCATTGATATAATTTCTCCAATGTCTCCATCGACATATAAAGAATAATATAATGCTCATCTTTATATCTTAATGGATTTTAGAAATTCCCTTGAATTTCATATTTTTCATATCAAAAAATTTAAATTGATTGGTAAAACTAAAATCAATATCCACCTTGATAGAACATCACACAATTTCTTCATATCTATAAAATTTCCGTAAAAATAACTCCCTTCAGATATTTGGATTTAGGACACTAAAGAATCAAGAAATCTTAATTTTTGGTTGGATGATAAAATCATTGATTCACTCATATGTCTTGTAAAATTTTCTCCATAGGTACCATAAGATTCTTAATACATCTATTTCAACTCATATAATTCCATATATATTTCTATATTAATAATATAAATAAAATACATATTCCTAATTATCCTCTTAAACTAATGAAACTCTATACAGTTAATTTCCTCATATTTATTCATTTTAATCATAAGAGCCCACCATTGATCTACTTCACCATACAAATGATAGATTCTAGAATATCCTTCTTATTTTCATAATGCTTGAAAATGAAAAATATTTCTTCATTATTATCGATTTTCTACATAGTGACTAGTAGATTTGTGGACAACAAAAATATGGGAGATTTTTCATCATAAAATTTTATCGCAACATTTCACTCTCATTTTCTCACTTAGATTATTTGTGTTATTTATATCTTGAGAATGTTGTGTGACCATAGTAACAAGATTTTTTATTCCAACTACCATAACAGTTGAATTCTCTAGAGGACAATAATTTCATAAACTACCAAATTCAGTATTGACATGATTCCATTGGTGTTAATCTATAGACTAAAATAAAAAATCATTGAGGGACCAACGATAATTATCTATGAGAAGTCATTTTTATGATTATAAATAACCAAAAATTATTCTATGAAACCTATGATTTATCCATTTTAATTCATCATCGTTACCCATATTTTTGTATTATATCCAACGCATATACTTATACAAATAGTTTTTACTAATGTTTTCTCATCCTAGTTCCAAAGTTTAATTAAATAATTATCAAATACTAACTATAGAAACAAATTATTTTCATACATATATATAAAATCTCAATACATGAATATTCTTTAAATTGTATTTAGATCTATAACAGAATACATTAGGTATAATATCATTGGAAGCATGGAATCATATAAATATAGTTTATAAAATATTTACATCATCTTCTTATCATTTCTTTATAACCATCACCCTTATTAGATATATCATACTTAATAAATTTCTTTCTAATATGGAGAAAATAAATATAAGAAAAGGGTGAACACTGATTCTCAATAAAGAGTAAATAAGGAAGATATATATGCTCAAATGTTCATAAAATGAGGAAAATAAAATTATAACATGATATTAACATTGTATAATCACACACTACATATAATAGATCATAATATTGAGTCATGTATTAGAGCATTGAAGTTCATAAGACATGAATTATAAATATATCAAATAACATGAACAATGAGATTATAATAATGACCTAAGAAATGGAATTGTGGCATACACATAAGCGTATAAAATTATTTCCATAGTGGTCAAGGATCTTTCCCAAAACAATCATAGTGGAATAAGTTAACACTAAAAACCCTTTCAGTAGTCACAATTCACTATCATGACTATCAATGTGTACAATTTCACTACTAAAATTTGTTCACTCTCCATTCAAGTATGTTTCATCTCATCAGATACCAAAATTTACCAATTTAATTTTTGGGATATAAATATCCCAACTAATTTGTAATGAAAATAATACAAATGTTTTTCATATATAAAAAACTATTTATCATATTAGAACACATGGAAGAAATTGGCTTTCAGAAAATTTTCCTTCATACATAACACATGGAAAGGAACGAGTATCACAATAATTTTTTCATCATTTTCATAAACCATCATTTAAATAAAATAAGATAGTATCCTTGGATTATATACCCAAAAAATATAAATCAAAGTCAATGTATTTTCTTTGATGAATATATATTTTATTCAATTATCATCGATACTTTCTTGATGAAAAAACATTCCATTTTAAAATCACATAAAAATCAATATAAATATAAATAAAAAAGTTTTTTTTTTGAAAAATCATTTTACTCATGTTATAAAATCTTTAAAGAAAAAAATTACTTATTAAAGAAGAAAAATTCATTCATTTCCTTTTAGATAAAAACATTCCTTACATATGTTTTTCAAAAAATAAATTAAAGGTAACTCATTTGGAAGATTAAAAGAAGATTCTTTTCAAGATATTTGTTTATTGATAATTGAGTAAAAATTTATCTAACAATAATATAAAAACATTAAAAACCTTATTTAAATCATTTTTTATAAATAGGGATATGGAAAAAAATTGACCGAAGACACAAATGAAGTTTATTTTCCTTAAAATTATATTTTCGGCCTATTTATTACATAGGTGAAGAAAATTAAATGAAAAACTGTATTTTCAAAAAAAATAACCAGATGAAATAAAATTCCATGAGTATCTTTGTAGTTTAATCATTGGATTTCATCATCAACATTTAATGATAAAAAATAAAGATAAATAAAGGCATTTGAACATAAAACCCTTACATTGAGTACCTTTTGATTTAAAATCTCTCTAAACTCCTATATAATAAATTATAATTTACAATAATTATATAAAAAGAATCATTTTAATACCTGTAATATAATATATTATAATTTTATAACACATAAAGACCGCCTTTTATTAATAATTCCCTATTAAAATCATCATTTCTAGGTGATAATTGTTTCTTCTATCAGGAATATTTCAAATCAGTAGTTTGTGTACTTCTGCATTTATCATGGTTTCATAATAACTATAATATTTATAGTTATATAAATATCATCTGTATTCATTATTTATATATTTATAGTTATCCATGAAATTTAAATATGGAATAATTAATTACACCATTCATGGAGATGGTAGGTCGTACATATAGATGAGCATTATTATAATTTTCTGATAGATAGAATAAAATAAAGGTAAATATTAATTTTCATTCATAGGATAATTATTAAATCAGAAATATATAATATATTTATCAAAATAAATCTCAATACAAACCATGTAAAATATATTTTAAAATTGAATCACATCTCTTTGTGGTGGTGGTAGTCCACATGTATGAACAAACAGTGTTATTATTTCCCAAAGGATTGGAATGTCAGTGTAAAGGCCCCAACCTCGTTATCCTAGAGATGGAATCCTACATTATTAAATTGGTATATTAAATAATTAATTCACATCTTTATGGACAAAATATTTTAGTAGATTTGGAAAATGAGATACAAAAACATGTTCTACATTATAGTTTGAAAGGAAAAAAACATAGAAATTCCATTAGAAACACCCATAGACTCCTTTATTATACCAAAAATTCATTCATAATATATATGTTAGCATCTTGGAGAAACAAAACATAAGATAGGTGTGATATCCGATTCATAGTAAGGTTAAAAATATAGTGGATGATGTATACATAAACAATAATGCATGTTAAACATCTAAAAACACATGTTAATGAATCCTAAACTTTATCATTGTTTGGTAGGAATAAAATTTGATCAGGATAATACCATATAAATAATCACATGAGAATAAAATGTTACCATGAATATTCATCTAGTCTAATAATACAGTGGTTTATCAACTACTAATATCATAATGAGGTAATTCAGTATTTCAGACATCATAAACATACTATCAAGTTTTCATCTAAGACACCATACATAAATACGTGAAAACACTATCTAGTTTGTCTCATGAGACCTACCGATACATCGAGGGGTTGTAATGAACCAAAATATCTTAAATGAATCTTCCCTTTATGATTTAATTATTTGTTATATTATGTAATAAGGTTATACAAAATGAATTCACATACATGGTTATATGATAGGATTTAAATTTCCGATAATAATGGTACCAATGTTTATAAATTTGTTAAACAATGATCACGAGATTAATATTAATATATGGCTTTAACAAATCCAATTTACATAGGCAAATGAAGTGATGGTGTCATCTAGTAAGATTTTACCCAATGTAGACCATTTATTGGATCATTCGATAGAGATTATAACATTGGTATTTTTCATTGACTAAGCCCAATCTGAAATTCAACAACTTTAGTATGAGATATACCATTTACAAAAGAAGTTCAAGATCATCAAGATCACATCCAAAACCATGTTCATCGAACGACCCCATGAAACTCTCAACGTCGCACACCATACTCTTAGGGTGTAATCCAGGGTAATAGAGGGATATATATCAAAACCATAAAAATATGAAAATGTATATTATATATAATAATAAATTTATTTTAGTTTTTATTTATACATTATAAATTCATTTGATTTCGATTCAATTAAATTGAAAATCATTTTTTATGAAATATTCAAATTATACTATGTTTTTTAAGAATTAATATATTTTTTAAATAATTATTATTTTATTAAAATGTTATTATTAAATATTTTTTATTAATTTTTAATGGTCTTATATTTTTCCAGAAGTTAAATGTACATTTTATAAGGGTCAAAAACTATTATTCTAAAAAATACAGCATTTCATAGTAAATATCAAATCATATTTTAAATGTATAAATGAATATATTTAAAATAAATAGTTACAACATATTAATATCATATTTTTAATCATAACATTAAAATTATCCAATGGCTAATTTTTCATAATTTTTTGTGAGAGTCTAATTTTAATTTGAAAATTTAATAATGTATATATATTTTGTTTGTTTTATGACAACATAAGGACCCCAAAATGATGTCATAAATACTATTTGGATATCTTAGTCCAAATATATGTTTTCCCTTTAAAATAATTTGATTTTATGTTTACTATATTACTTTTATTAAGCCATTATAAATCCTCCAAAACAGTTAATATATTTTCGAGTTTTAAATTCATTTATTTAAAAGTGTGACTCACCTCCACATAATAATGTGTTTTATTTAAATATGTTCAGTCATATTCCTAATAAAATAATTACCCTCATCTTTTAGAATCCTTTTTTAGAAAACCGTGTGAATGTTTTTGGTTTTGAATATTTTATTATATAGGGTCCAAAACTATGTTTGTAAAACATTAAAGAATTACCCTCTCATTTCCTCTATAATCAAACCCAAGATCCCAATAATATTCACTAAAATACCTTTTAACAATTCCTTAATCTACCCTCCCCACTCTATAATCTTTTCAATGTTCCTTATGCTCTCAAGAATCCCATTTTCATGTTTTTGGAGTTGTACATTCATGTAAGTGTTCTTTATTTTCGCATATTTATTCATGTTTATTTATATTGTTATGGACTTTTATTTGAAATTAATAATCATGGGGTTTGTATCTTTTCCTCCCAAATACATATTTTATTATGTATAAATTATTATATACTACGTTCTCTCTCGTTAATCCCCCCTTATACACCAGTTACCATGCCAAAATTTTGTAAGCATCCTTTCTATTCACATTTTATTCAAGCCTAACTATTATCATATGAATTAATTTACTAAATATACATGTGTTAAAATATCATTCCATTTCCTATTACTTTCCACATAATTTAAAAATTATTGTATATCCATTTTCTCTCATCAACCCATTTTATGAGTTTTGAAGCGATGTCATTATGCTGTCAAATTTTCAACACGATTTTCCCTTCCATAGTATTTTTATAGGGAATGTTACAGCCATCTCCTATAATGGGTTTTAACCTTTATTAATATATACCTTCTTCATTAAAAAAAATGAATATATTCCAATCTATTTTATCATGTAATAAATTATAATGATGAATGAATCCATTTTTTATGATCTATGTGACACACTTTAGCATGATAATGAAATGACTGTTTCGGGTTCGTTTGAAATTATATAGAACTACAATGTATTGTTTAATGATTTGTATCATTATAGTAAGTGTTTGGATAGAGGTTTACCTGATTCATTTTTGTTACTTCTCCCACCATCATTTAATTGTTGATTAACCATTACCTATGATATAGTGTTTTAATTTGTTTCCACATTTTCCTTTTTTATTATAACTTAGTTATATCATTGTAAGAACCTGGACATTATTTTCAGGTATGTTTTCCTCTTATGGTAGTTTTTGGGAAAATGAAGAATTTATAGAAATTTCCAATGTACACACTGTGTACTTTATGAGTACATGTCGTGTACTCAGTTACATGGGTAGCTGTGTCCTGGCCATGCAGTGGCCACACACACGGGTGTGTTGGGGTGACTTTGAGGTTACCTAAAGCGAAGTATAGAAATTAAATGTACATGCCATGTACTTCAAAAGTAAATGCCATGTATTTTTTCATTAAATGGACCTGGTTCATGTCAAATCAACTGAACACCCTTCTTCTAGGTCTCGTTCATCTGAGAGAACCCGTACAGATGCAATCATTCTCTGAGCCCCCCGAGCCCCTGTCTGATCTCTGATTCGACCACCGTCGATTGTGTTTGGATCACCTCGATAAGGTCTTCCTTCTACTTGATCTTCGGTTCACCATTACTCTTCTTTCTCTAGTTATCCTATGCTAAATTTTTTAGACGTTTTTATAGATCTGATGTGTTCTTGGGTGATTCAAGCCCCGAGACTTGAGTATAGTGATCTCCCAATTCTGAGGTAGGTGGTTTGTTCCTTTCTGTTGAATTTCATTGTGTAATATGTGCTCTTTTTTCTTATACCTTTGATCATGGTATTGCGGATTTACTGTTATACCCTTGTTAATATCCTACCATGCTTGTATGCTAGCGTAGAGGTTAATTGGATATGAATAGGGTTGATGGCTTTGTCTTAGATGTGTTTTCCCATGCTTTGTTCTATGTATGACTGTTGGTTCTGTTTAGCCTGTTAGGCCACTTTGCCATGCTTTTCCATGCCTAGTTATTGGATGATGTGATTATTTTTATCTGACATTCTTGATATGCTATAGACTATTTATCCATGTAGTTCAAGAGGTTTACTTTGGCCGTATGGCACTACTACGCTTGTTTGAATTACATAGGGTGGTGGGAACCTGGTGTAGTAGACTATAAGGGGGATTGTCCATGTGATCTTGCTCAGAGAGTCTTTGATTACTTTAGAATATAATGGGAATTGATTGTGTGAGTTTCCTCAGAGAGGCTTTGATTAATTTAGACTATATTGGGAATTTATCGTGTGAGATTCCTTAGAGAGTATTTAAACCACTTTTGGCTATAAGGGGAATTGACCGTGTGAGCTTTCTTAGAGAGTCTTTAAGAACATTAGTCTATAAGGGGAATTGACCGATTGAGCTTCCTCGGAGAGTCTTTACAAACTTTGGGCTATAAGGTGGATTAACCGTGTGAGCTTCCTGAGAGTGTCCTTGACTACTTTAGATTATAATGGAAATTTGACCTTGTGAGATTTCTCATTAAGTCATTAAATTAATTATGACTATAAGGGGAATCGACTATAAGTGCTTCCTTACAGATTCATTATATATTCTTATGACTGAACCAGAGGGTATAGGATGCATGTACTTCACAGAGGGTTACCTTGATTGATTAGCTACTTATTTGATATGTGGAACTGTTTATTGCTGATTACTTTCTTGTTCACATTATCTTTGATTAATACCTACCATATATATTCCCTGACTGTTAGGCACAAATATTTAGTTGGTCTCTTAATAGTATTTAGTCTCACACACTATTTGGGTCATGATTTCTAGCCCAAAAAGATGATATTGTTGCAGGTATAGATAAGGGAAAGCACCCTTCTTCATTCGGTTCTTGATTGACTGTGGAGCTAGAGATCATGGGACCAAGCTATGGCTTACGATGTTGAAGAGTTGTTTACATTCACTCTATTGTATTTAGTTTAGTAATATTATATTACACCATTGTGATTTGTATGGATACTTTCCTAGACATGTGTATCATGCATCATTTATATATGTGTGTTGTGTGCTCTAGTTTATTATTTTCCAGTCTTCCACTGTTTACTTTTGTATGGATTGTTACTTATTTTGATATTTATATTGATTTTCTTCCGCTGTGTTACTCTGCCAATGGGTGCACAATTTCCCCACTATCACACCCAAGGCCCTCTCTGCTAGTCGGTAGCCTCTAGAATTCTGGAAAATGTGCTTGAGGCCATGTGACCAACCGGGTACGGGGAACCTCTATGTGGCTTCAAAAACCGCGACGTTATAAAGTTGTATTAGAGGGATTCATTCCTCTTAACATACTATTTGGATCCTTTAGCCACAGATATGATGGAATAGGTACCTGTTAATAAGTTGTGCTCAGAAGTAGCGAACCTGTGTACAGGGAAATGCCAATCTACCTCGTTTAATGTAATTTTTCTGGTTTTGGAACTTTATGGTTGATTTGATTCTCATTGTTGGGTGAATCACATGTTTTTTACTATTATTATTGATGCTCTTGAGTTTCTATTTCTATAGTTACCCATTGAGTTGAGGGTATGCCATCTCATGCATCATATAGTCCCTTGTTAGAAATCACATGACATGCATTCCTTCCATGCCATTTAGGGTGAATCAGCGATTGCATGTATTTGTGATAGGTGTTCAGTAGAATATTCATGCTGTTGTGTTAGATGTCATGATAGAATACCCACATTTTTTTAGAGCCTTTATTGTGTAAGGTTTTTCTTGAATGACTGCCAAACTTTGGTTCATGCGGTGTTATAGGCCCTCATGGACTAGAATTTGGTGGATTATTGCACTGTTATCCTTGAATATAACATGTATAACATTCCATGCTTTGATTTGTGGGGAGTATGTTCCCTCACGGATTAGAATTTTGCACTTAAGGGACCGTTTCAGTGTTTTTATCAGCACTGGAGTAGTTTCTAAGACTTACTCTCCAGAATAACCCAGAATACATGTCGTGTAGTTTTGACTACACACCATGTGTTCTTCTATTCGGGAAGAAATTGTTTTCGTAAGTACATGTCGTGTACCGTATATACACGCCGTGTAGTCTCTAACCGTTTCATAGGTCATGTGGGAAGAGACACTGGATAGGAAAATTCTCATGGGAACAGGTCGTGTAAAAGATGTACATGATGTGTTTCTAGAACCTATGTTCACCCGTGTGACTAAGAATACGAAGGGATAAAAATGATAGTTTTACGAATCGTGTTAGTCTTGTACATTCTATGTACTGTGATCTTAGATTCTGGTTGTGTTATTAACAAAATAGGTAAGTGAAATCCTCTAAGTAACCACTATTTCCATCTAGAACATACCGTGTACTGTGAGTCGTCTAACCGACCATGTAGCTAATAACACGGGTTGGTGATGTTCGTTTAGTACACACCGTATCCTTAAAAAACATGTCGTGTAGTTTTG
This sequence comes from Viscum album, assembly GCA_963277665.1. Classification (NCBI taxonomy): domain Eukaryota; kingdom Viridiplantae; phylum Streptophyta; class Magnoliopsida; order Santalales; family Viscaceae; genus Viscum; species Viscum album. Next base: position 443,715,373 of record OY728158.1, read on the forward strand.
TTCTAGGATAAATTGTGTGGTTTAGCCGTGGAAGGGAACTCGGGTAGGGAAAAAGAAATCAATTACATGCCGTATAGTGGACATATATGCCGTGTATCCATGTTTTGAAAAACTATAAGGATTTATTTCTCTAGTTACCTTCTTGTGCTTTTAAAATTCATTCCTTGATAATATTGTTCTAAGTTGTAGACTTGACCTTGTAGAGTCATTCCACCGAGACATCCTCCGGTTGTACGCCAGTTTCCAGGTGGTGATCAGACAATAGACATGGCTGATCAGGGAATTCTAGAAGATCCTCCAGTGGTGCCAGCCTTGGCACCATCCATTGTACCTAAAACAGTTGCTGATGCACAGTTCAAAGAGGGTTTCATGCGGACGATGCAGACCTTTCAAGGAGCACCGTCTTTTGCCCCGTCAATGGTAGAATTGACACGGGTCTTTCAGCAGCAGCATCCTCCCACTTTCTCAGGGGATGGAGGAACCCAAGCTGTAGATTCATGGATAGAATCCATGCTAACGATCTTCGGGCATCTGGTGAAATATCCAGAGATAAGCGTGAAGCTCGCTACATACATGATGTGATACTCCGCCAAGAGGTGGTCTAATGTGGTCTCACAGGCAGGACACCCGCAAAATATGTCTTGGGAAGTGTTTCAGTGCATCTTCAATGATTACTTCTATCTAGAGACCATTAGGGATGATTGAACCTCAGATTTCATGATTCTGGATCGGGGTACTCTATCTGTTATGGATTATTCCTCTTTCTTCACTGATCTGCCGTGCTTTACAACCTTTCTAGGGGGAGATGAGTTATTTCTTACACCGAAGTTTGAGGATGATCTCAGGAATGATGTGTAATCCCAGGTGAACATATTTATGTTGACATAGATATCATAATTTGTCAACTAGACGATGATTACAGAGTGTAACTTCAGGGATTCAGGAGCTGTGAGCTAGGACTGTTCGACATCTAGAGTTATTATTTCTCCTACTGATAGCAGGAAGAACCACTGGGAGACTGTACCTAGAGATCAGAGTAGGTAGAATGCATCTTCTGGTAGCCAGGTAGTGTGCTACCGGTGCATAAATAGTGGTCATACCATGCCACATTCCCTGAGAGACATAGTGGAGCCCCGATCTTATGGAAATATGGGTCACTTTCAATGTTTCTGTCAGACCATCTCAGTAGCAGTTGGAGACAGGGGTTCTTCGATGACTCCTCATTCTGTAGAAGCACCACCAGTTTCTCACTAGTCTGGGAAAATGGAGTTATTCACACCTTTTAGGCCGAGGTGGAAGTTGTTTCCATGGCAGTCAGTCACTAGTATTTCAGCGACCACAGGGTGGATCAGAATAGTGTGGTTTGGCAAGGTCACAAGGCCGTGGTGCAAGCCATACATTTTCAGTGGAGCCGAACTAGTAGGAGCTGGATCCCTGACCCTCTATAGTTTGAGGTACGATCTTAATAGCGACATTTTTAGCTTCTTCTCTTTTCTATATAAGGGCTTACCATATCTTTATATTTGTCGTTCTTGTGGAATTACTTCGTCTCTCCATCTGTTCTTATGATCATATATTAATGTTAGATAGTCAATTGGGGATGATAATGGCTAGTGTACGTTAGCCAAGGGAGTTCCCTCTAGAGGTTAGTGGGTGTAACTTTTTATGGGACCTATATGTTCTAGAGATGATAGGACATTATTTCTTTCTCAGGATGGACTGGTTAGTTCCCTTCTAGGGAGTCGTCGACTGTTATCACTACAGTGTGAGTTGTACATCCCCAGAGGGTGATCGTTTCTTCATAGTGGTGAGTGGGATGTCTAGGCGAGTAGAGAAAGACCCGAGCATCATGGGCTAGGAGGAGTTGCATCCCAGATCATAAGTCTATACCTAGATGACCAGGGGACTACACGGTTATAATTTCCTCCAGAGGTGGATAATTTCAAGGATTTCTTTGTAGAGGACATTTCAGGTTTTCCTCTGAAGTGAGAGGTCGAATTTTCTATTGAGCTCGTTCCACGAGTGGCACAGATATTCATTCCTCCTTATAATATGGAAACACCAGAGTTTCAAGAACACAAGAAGCAGTTGGATGAGTTATTGAAAAAGGGTTCTATCTTAAGCAATACATCTCCTTGGGGTTCACCTATCCTGTTTGTGGAGAAGGTAGATGGTACCCTCAAACATTGTGTGGACTATCAGAAGTTGAACCAGTTGATGGTCAAGAACCAATATCCCTTTCCTAGGATTGATGATCTCTTTAATCTTATTTGAGGAGACCGGTTGTTCTAGAAGATTAAACTGAGATTCTGCTACCGTTAGGTGTGTGTTAGACTATCTGATATACCACTAACTACCTTTCGGAGAATGTATGGTCTATACGAGTATATAGTTATGTCGTTCGGTACTACGAATGCACCGACATTTTTCTTGGCACTGATGAACCAAGTGCTCCATCAATAATTGGATTCTTTATTGGGGGTCTTTATTGACAATATATTGGTGTAATCTCACACTCAACACGACTATGCTACTCATCTCGAGATAGTTTTGAGTGCACTAAGAGAGATTCAGTTATATGCTAGCTCTCAAAATGCCTCTTCTGGATGGATCAGATGCACTTCATGTGTCATGTGATCTTAGATAAGGGAGTATCATTATACCCAGAGAAAGTGAGAGAAGTAGTGTCTTGGGAGTAGCCAAAGAAAGTCTTTGAGGTTTGGAGTTTCTTAGGGCTGGCTGGAAACTACAGATGCTTCATACAATACTTTTCACCATATAAGCACCACTCAATATTTTGACAAAGAAGGGTTAAAAGTTCTTGTTGTCATATTCTTATGAGTTAGCCTTTCATAAGCTGAAAGAGTGATTGAATTCATCACTGATACTAGTCCTTCTAGAGGTAGGCGAGAGAAATATTGTCTACTGTGACACATCCGATATTAGGATATGAGTTGTACTATTAGAGGGAGAAAGAGTTGTTGCATACGGGTCTTGGCAATTGAGGCCACATGGGAGGAATTACCCGACGCACGATCTCATTTTGGCAGCAATTGTTCCTACTTTACATTGTTGGAGACATTATCTATTAGGAGAGAATTTTGTGTTTTTCACCGACCAAAAAATTCTCAAGTACATTTTTACTCAGCGTGACATGAATTTAAAATAGCAAATGTGGGTTGAGTACCTTCAGTCTTTTGACATTGAGCTTGCCTATACGGTGGGGAATGTCAATGCAGTGGCTGATGCGCTATGCAGGAGGAACTAGATACAGGCAGTTCAGGAGGCCCAATGTGAGTTGATGCTTATGGATATGTCCTATGAGATTCATTTGGAGGTGTACGATAGATAGGGGTATATGTTTCTTTCTTTTGTAGTTGTCACCTCTACTCATCTTGATCGAGTTCGAATGACGCAGCTATCAGATTCTGAAGTCCAAGTCCCATGGGAGATCGTGTTAGGAGTGGACTATATTCATGGATGGACCATTGGAAAGTATTATATCATGAATTTCTAGGGGCATGTATGGTTTACATCAAACATAAGAGAGGAGCTAATAAATGACATTAATTCTTCATTTTTGGCAGTTCATCCTTGTATCACAAAAATATATAGTGATCTACACCATTAGTTTTGGGGGTCGGGTATGAAGAGTGATGTTTCTAGTTTCATCATGAGGTGTTCCACCTGTCGTCAGGTGAAGGCGGAGCATCGGTGGCCAGCAAGACTTTTGTAGCAGTTACCAATTCCTGAGTGGATGTGGAATGATGTCACGGTGTATTTCATGATAGGTTTACCAAGGTCACCTTGAGGTAAGGATGCAATTTGGATTTTCATTAACAGAATGATGATGGTTTCCCAGTTCTTACCAATCCAGGAGACCTTTAGAGTTGATGAGATGGGACAGTTGTACATCCATGAGATTGTACGTCTTCATGGAGTTCCACAAACCATTGATTTAGAAAGGGATGCTTGTTTTACTTCTCGGGTCTGGCAGGGGGTTTTAGAAGGTATTCACTACACATGTACTTTTGAGTACAGCTTACCACCCCAAGATAGATTTCTAGTCCGAGCATATGATTTAGGTACTTCAGTACATACTCTAAGCATGCATCCCGGATTTTGGAGGTTCTTGGGAGAATTTCATACCTCTTGTAGAGTTTTCCATCATTAATAGTGTTCAAGAAACCATTCTGATGTAAACTTTTGATGCTTTGTATGGTAGGACATATCATTCACCCTTATGTTGGCTTCAGGAAGGAGATGCAGCTTTTCCAGGACCTCATCTTTTTTAGGAGACCACAGAGCAGCTAGAGTTGATTCGAAAGAGGATGGATACTAAACATTCTCGACAGAAGTCTTATGCTGATCAGTAGATACAAACTCTGGATTTCGAGGTCATGGATCAGGTTCTCTTGCATGTCACACATAGGTTGGGGAACAAAAGAAATAGAAGATAGTGTAAGCTTTCACCGAGGTACATCGGGACGTTTGAGGTTGTGGAGAGATTCGGTCCAGTTTACAATTGGTTTCAGTTACGCAAAGGTACCGGGCTATGTACAATGATTTTCACGTTTCTCAGCTCTAACGTTACTTTTCAGACCTGTCTCATGTCTTTCAACCCGTGGAGGTTGAGCTCGAAGTGTATGTGTCATTTGAGGAGCATCCTCTCTTGATTTTGGATCATTGTAAGAAGGTTCAATATGGCCGGTATGTTCCTTTGGTATGGGTTCTATGGCAACATAGTCGAGTACGGGATGTTACTTGGGAGAGGGAGACCGATGTAGGAGAACAGTGGCCGGAGCTGTTCGAGGTTTCTTCTTCTACGCCTCTCTTGTAAAATTCACAGAAGAATATCTTTTGGGGGAATTTTGTAAGAACCTGGACCTTTTTTTAGGTTTGTTTTCAATTTCAGGTCATTTTTTAGAAAAAAAATGAATTTCAAAAAAGTTCCAAATTACACTTCGTGTACTTTATGAGTACACTTCGTGTACTTGGTTACCATGGGTAGTCGTGTGCTGGCCGTGTTGTGGCCGCACACACAGCTGTGTAGGGGTGACTTGGAGGACACCTAAAGTGGATTACAGAAATGGAAATTACAAGTCATGTACTTCAAAATTATACACTTATTATTTTATTTTTTTCATTAAACATTCCGAGTATGCATCTAATTGACAAAAAATTCCTTATTCTAGGTCTCATTCATCCAGAGAACCCGTATGGTCACGATACTCTTTGAGATCCTGAGCCTCTGTCTGATCTCTGATTCGACCGCCATCGATTTCGTTGGGATAACTTTGGTAAGATCTTCCTTCTTCTTGATCATCTTTTCATGATTCCTCTTCTTTCCCAAGTTATCTTCTGTTGAAAGTTTGAGAAATTTTGTAATATCTACGGTGTTCTTGGGCGATTCAAGCCCAAAGACTCAAGTATAGAAATATCCTAATGCATAGGTAGGTGGTTTGTGACTTTTTGTTGAAAATCTTTGATTAATATGTGCAATTTTTTCCAAAACCATTGATCAAGGTATTGCAGATTTTATGTTTTACCCTTGTTAATTTCATACCATGATTTTATGCTTGGTAGAGTTTAATTGGATATGAATAGGGTTGATGGATTTTTATTGGATGTTTCTTCCCATGGTTATTTCTGTGTATGACTGTTGGTCCTGTATAGCATGTTTGGCCGCCTTGCCATGATTTTCCATACCTAGTAATAAGATGATGTGATTATTGTTATCTAACAAGCTTGATATGCTATAGACTGTTTATCCAAGATGTTCAGGAGGTTTACATTGGTTGTATTGCACTACAATTCTTGTTTGAATTACACAAGGCCTTGGGAACTTGGTTTAGTAGACTAAAAGGGGGATTTACCATGTTAACGTCCTCAAAGATTCTTTGTTTAATTTAGAATATAAAAGTTATTGATCGTGTGAGTTTTCTCAGAGAGACTTTGATTACTTTAGAATATGAAGGGAATTGATGGTGTGAGCTTCCTCGGAGAGTCTTTTATTAATTTAGACTATAAGGAGAATATACCATGTGAGCTTTCTCAAAGTGTCTTTAAACAAGTTTTGGCTATAAGGGGAATTGATCATGTGAGCATCCTCAGAGAGTCTTTGAGCACTTTAGGGTATAAGGGGAATTGACTGACTAAGCTTCCTCAAAGATTCTTCAACCACATTGGGCTATAAGGGTAATTAACCATGTGATATTCCTCAGATATTCCTTGACTATGTTAGACTATAAGGGGAATTTACCATGTGATCTTCCTCAGAGAATCATTAAATTAATTTTTACTATTAGGGGAATCGATGGTGAGTGCTTCCTCATAGAGCCTCTATATTTTTTTTGACTGAACCATAGGGGAGAGGTTACGTGTACTTCCAAGAGGGTTACCTTGATTTATTAGATTCTTATTAGATATGTGGAACTATTTATTGCTGAGTACTTTCTTGTTCATTGCATCTTTGATTATTACCTGCCATATATATTCATTGACTGTGCGGTACATATCATTGGGTGGTTGCCTACTGGGATTTAGTCTCACACCCCAATAGGGTCATTATTTTGGGCCCAAACAGATGATATTGTTGCAGGTATAGATATGGGAATTCTCCCTTCTACTTCAGGTTCTTTATTGATTGTGTTGCTGGAGAGAATAATACCAAGCTATGGCTTACGATGTTGAGGAGTAGTTTACTTGATTTCTTTTTTATTTGGTTTAGTACTTTTATATTCCAGAATTGTGATTAGTTTAGTTTCTTTAGAATACATATGTATCATGCATCATTCAAATATATATATATATATGTGTGTGTGTGTGTGTGTGCTCTAGTTTATTATATTCCAGTCTTCCATTGTTTACTTTTGTATGCATTGTTTCCACTTCCGCTATTGCTATTGTTTTTCTTCCACTATGTTACTCTATAAATGAGGGCATAGTATCCCCACTATCACAACCAAGGACCTCGCTGCTAGTCGGCAGCCTCTGGCATTCGGGGAAATGTTCATGAAGACATGGGACCAACCATGTATGAGGCACCTCTGAGTGGCTTCCGGAATTGAGGAGTTACAATCATGCATTGTTATTGGTGTTCCATTATTACACATTGATATTCCTTGTATATCATATATTATTATCTTCATTTTTCTCTATAATTATTCTCTTACTATGCTTCATGTCCCACCACTTTTTTATGTGTTTCCTTAGGTTAAGAAATGCAGTTTTAAGCTCAAGTATGTTAAAGAATTTTTCAAAAAAGATGTAGTAATTACTATATAAATATGCAATAAAACATAACTAATTCCTAATGACACTAAAAATATCAATAATTCATGTTCTATTAATTGTAATATTAAGTAATTAAATCATGTGTTGCTATGTTTTAAACAGAAGGGTTGTCATACATGGTAGTAGAAATTGTTTTAGTCATTCGAGGGATTAAGATTTGAAAACACTAGAAAATCATTATAAATAAGTCTATGTATAATAATAAATACCTAAAAGTTTTTATAGTGTATAGTAAGTGTTTTATAAATAAAATACATCCTTTTTTAGATAATACCTGTGAATACGGTTCAAAAAAATATATACCTCAGAGTAACAACTTTGACAGGATATGGTATTGAATAGAGGTAATCTAGTACAAGACAACAGGCCTAACTATGTACATGTTTTGAAAATCTCTAGGGATATGTTTTTGTAATTCATAATCTCATTAAAATCCATTATTAAGGGTTTATAAAAAATGAACATTAATTTATATGTTAGGAAATAGGTTATGGATAACAAATACTAAAGAATAAAAATACATAAGTTAAGGAAATGCATGTAAGTTATAATTTATCCCTTTAATTCCATTAAATTACCATTTATGTGTTTAATAGTTAAATATACACATACATAATTTTCATTTTAATCAATAAAATATATATAGATATGAATAATTGGGTAAATAATCAATGTAGATAGAAATGTGATTACATCCCCAATGAGATTCCCAACCTGATGGGAGCAGGAGTCACACAATTCATGATGATACTCTCTAAGTTGACTAATTTTTTGAGTAAAATCCTAGACCAGGAGGAGCATTTAAATAACTCCCAAAATAGAACAAGACCCAATGAAGATATCATTATGAAAAATGCCTCAATGTTTCAATTGACCATGTTATCCCTTAATCACCCAATAATGGTTCAAATCCATTGAGAAGATATTCTCCATATTTCAATGCAATGAATAAGTGATGTTTCTTTTGGTTGTTTATCATATGGAGGGAGAAGCTGATCAATAGTGGAAATTGATAAAAAAAATAATATGAAGCCTGGGGAAGAGATCAAAGAAAATATGTTGAACGATTTCATAATTTTGTTTTATTAATGTTTTCCTTGAACTCTCCATCTTAAAATGGAATGGGGTTTCCTTTCCATCAAGATAAAAAATACGACGAATATATTAGGGAATACAAGGAAATATTCACAAGACATGAATAGTACTCGTCCTGATTTTTCATTATCCCCATAGAAAAGGTGGAAAACTTCTTTGGTGGGTTAAAATCTATCATACAAAAAGAACTAGAGATTTTTGACTTTGATATCTTTGAAGAAATTGTCCAATGTGCCTGTAATGTCTAAATGGTGATCAGTTAATATCAAGGGTATCACAAGGATACAATGCAGAAAGTGGAGATCAATTTTGGTAGTCTGATAGAGATATCTACTGGTACCATGAAATTTCAACATCCAACATTCCAAAGGTGTAGAAAGTATCCACTAGAAATTTTCATAAGGGTAAGATGAAATTATTTAGCTGTGGGAAGTAAGGGCACTTAGCAAGTGATTTCCTATTGGAGAAACCTACTACTATAAAGAGGTAGATTAATGCTTCAGTTAACCCTCAAAATATTTTTAATTGTAATAACTACAAAAAATCATTTATCTTTTCTAAAAAATGCACTAAGGCATGGGTTTTTAAAGACACCCAACAACCTATTTGGTAGTAAAGGAGATATTTTTCTATCACTACTGCCAAAGTGAATCTCGACAAAAAAGTGGGGAGAGGTATGATAGTTGTCCAATATATAATATTGAAAATACTTTTTTATTCTAGTTTTAAACATTCCTTCAGACCACAAATGATTAGTAGAAATACATGAACACCACAAAAAAATACGAAAGTATGGATGCTGGTGAAAATTTAAAATGGGTAAATTATTGCATCTTATGTATATATCTCCTCTCCTATCAAAGATTATTGTATAAATTTCCTAGTAAACCTTTTCATACTCCTATTGGTGGAATACGATGAAATTATAGGCATTAATAGGCTTTCCCTATATATATACAAGATAATTTTATGTGAGAAGAAAATCACTCTTCGTATTGCGAATTATCCTCGTATTATTTTAAAATTCAAAGAGAAAGGTTGAATATTAATTAGTAGCATCATCTAAAGAATGGATTTTATTTTTCTAGGTCAAATAATATATATCTAAAATGACTTATTATAAGGAAATAATCATCCTTGATGACATTCCCATTGTGATGTAATAGGCTGATGTGTTTCGCGAGAAATTTCCTCTTCTTCCACCTCAAGTAGATGTTTAATTTTTGATGTTCCTTATACCTGGGGTGTTACCATTATCCAAGAATCTGTATAGAATGGATTTTCTACAACATGAGGATCTGATGAAATAAATACTATAGAATATGTATAAATTCTTCATACACCCATGTTCCTCACTATGGGGTTCACCTGTCCCCTTTATCAAGAATAAGGATGTGTCAAACCGCCTTCACCTGAATTTTTGTGTTCTCATGAATGTCAGGATAAACAAAAAGTATCATCTACCTCATATTAATTACATATTCTATCGGCTACATGGATAGAAATACATTTATATGGTGGATATATGGTGAGTATATCACCACGTTATGGATAATAAAGAGGATATCCTCTTTTGGGTTATCAGCGTATTATCGCCAATTCATAACAAAGCACTCACGATTTTCAAACACTCTCACGAAAAAATATTATAAGGGTAAAACATATTCTTATAAAGATGAATCCATATAAGGCTTCAAGAAGTTAAAAAATGAGGTTTATCACTATTCTTGTTCTCACACTACCCACAAGTAGAGAGCTTTTGTGGAAATCAACAATTCTTCGAAGAAGGGCCCCAGCTGTGTGCTGATGGAAAATAAAGAATTCATTACCTATGCTTCAAGGCAGTGGTAGCTCATGAACTAAAATACCCATTACATGATCTATAGTTGGCTATATATATTTTCTATTTGAATATTTGGCATATTATATCTTTAAGGAGAAGTGTGAAATATATACAGATCAAAAAAGTCTAATGTATAAATTCACATGGAAATAGATGAATATGATCGAATAATAATGGTAGGTTCTGATCAAAGAATATGAATTATCAATCCATTACCATCCTAGGAACCAAAATAATGTGGTGGATTCTTTAATTATAAAGGATCTAGAAATTCGGTCATTGGTGATAACTTAGAGGGATCCAATATTCATATATTTGGAATGAATGGTCATGGTAATCACAAAGTAAAGAACATTTTCAATACATTCAAAAATGGTTTCTCAAACTAATCTTATGGATAGGTTAATGGATACCCAAAGAAATGATATATTAATTTATAAAAAATATGAAGTTATAAGGTAAGGGAAATCCTTGGAGTTCAATGTTAATGATAAAGTTGTTTTGAGATTTGGGTCAAGACTATGTGTACCATCAAATCCTATGTTAAAGAAGGAGATGTTGGATGATTCAAATAGCTCAACCTTCTCCAGCCCCCATGAATAAAAATGATGTATCGAGATCTATGATAAATCTTTTGGTGGAAAAATATTAATAAGGACATTACAGAATATATAATAAGATGTCACGTATGTCATCAAGTGAATGATGAAATGTAAAAATCCAAGGGGATAATGAAACCATTACTCATACTACATGGAAATGGGAAAACATAGCCAAGGAATTATTCATTGATCTAACATATAAATTAAGAAAGATTAATGCCATATGGTTTTTGGTGGATCTCTTTATAAAGACTCCACACATCATTGTGAAATAAGAGAAATTCCCATTAGATCTATTTTCATAGATATACATCAAGGAATTGGTCTGGATGAATTGAGTTCCACTAATTTTTATATTCGAACGAGATATAATATTCACAACTAGGTTACAAAAGAATCTCCAACAAGTTTAAATACCGAGTAAAACATTAGCATGGCCTATCACTATATAACTGCTGACCAATCTGATCAGACTATCCAGACACATGAGGACATACTGATAGCATGCCACGTGTACTTCGAAAATGGATAGGATCAACAAATTATTCTAGAAGAGTTCTCTTACAAAATCAGTTCCCATGAAAGAATCCAAATATTTCCCTTTGAATCCCTTTATGGGAAGACATGCAAGACACCTATATGTTGGGATGAATTTGGGAACGAAAACTTCTATGTCTGAAATTGGTCAACGAAATGGTGGAAAAGGTTAATACCATTCACCAAAAAATCAAGGCTACTCAAAGTTGAAATAATGGATTTGTTGAAAATAATAAATGATGCCATGAGTTTTATTATGGATACATGTTAATCTTATGAATGTATCTATAGAATAATGTGATGGTATTTGGGAAGGAGGTAAATCTTATTCCAAGATATATTGACCCATTAGAGAACCTTGATTGCATCTGAGTAGTGGAATATTGACTTGTATTGCCACCTAACCAATCTAAAGGTCATGATGTTTCCCATTTATCACTCCCAAGTATGTATGTACATTACCCCTCACATTTACTCCATCAATAGGTGGTATAATTGGAGAATGATATTTTCTATGAGGAGTATCTGGTGAAGATCTTAGATCATTGAGACAAAGTCCCCTGAAATAAGACAATGCAGCTTGTCACAATGTTGGGTGGAAACCACATTTATGAAGTAGAAATGTGGGAACTAGAGGAAGTTAAGAGGCAAAATTACCCTCATTTGTTTTAGGGTGGTGAAATGAAAATTTGGACAAGGAAATTTGACAAAGGGGGGTGATTATAAATAACCGAACAATTATAAATGAATATTACCATGGTGATTCAATTAAATGTATTATTATGTAATATGATTATACAAAAAATAATTCACAATCATGGTTATATCATTGAAATTAAAATATATTTAATAATATTACCATTGTTAATATAGACATTAAACATTGATAATGTGATTAATATAAATATACGGCTTTAACAAATCCAATAAACAGAGACAATGGAAGTAAAGGACCCATTCAGTAGGATTATACCATATCAATCCTAGTTATGGTAGATGCTGAGTGAGATTTCATCACTTGGATTTTCCTTTGACAAAATCCAAACTGAGGCCTAACAAATTAATCAGGATTGTAACCATTTACGGTATAATTTCAAGTTCATCGAGATCACATCCGAAACTATATTAGTAGAATAGCCCCATAAATGTCTCCCCATCATAAACCCTACTCTTAGGTCATACATAGACATAGTAAAGGTATGTATATCAAGACCATAATAATAATAATATGTATATTTTATAGAATAAATAATATATTTTTATTTTTATTTTCACTTTATAAATGTTTTTGATTTTGATTCAATCAAACACAAATTGTATTTTTGGGTAATATTAAAAATCAACTAAGGTATTTATTAAATAATTGATTTTTAAATAAATAGTATTTTATAAAATTTTATTTTTAAATGGTATTTATTAATTATAAATGGTCGTAGAATTTTTTGATGTAAAATGTACATTTTATAATGTTTTAAAAACTATTATTGTCACAAACGATTGAATTTTTAATAAATGTCAAATATGATTTTAAAAGTTAAAATTAATATAGTTAGAAAAACTATTTAGACAATATTGATAATATTTTTGTAATAATTATTTTGAATTTATCTAATAGTTGATTTTTTCTAATTTTTGGAGATAATCGAATTTTCAAGGTAAATATTAAATATCGTATAAATATAAAGTGTGTTCTATGACATTGTAATTACAGAAATAATGTTTTAATAAATAAAATAATATGTATCCTTGGTCATTAATATTTTACCTCATAAAATAATGTTATATTATGTTTAAATTATTGATTTTATTAAGCCTTTATGAATCCTCCAAAATAATTAATATATTTTAGCGTTTTAAATTATTTTATATAAATGTGTTACTCACCTCCACATAATAAAAGACATTATTTTAATATGATTGACCAATTTCCTAATAAAATAATGGAAACCATCACAATTTTTCTAAAAACCATGTGAAAAAATAAGGTATGGTTTGTGGCTTTACTTATTTTATTATATTGAGTCCAAACCTTCTGTTTGTGAAATATTAAAGAATTACCCCCACATTTCCAATATAAACCCACCCAATATTAAAATTATCTTCTCTAAAAATCATTAGATAACATCCTTAATCTTTTGTCCCATCTCTGTAATCCTATCATAAAGCCCCAAGCTCTCAATTATCCCCTTTTCAAGCATTTGGGGCTACACATTCATGTAAGTGTTCTTTCCTTTTTCATGTATAACCACGTTTCTTTATATTTTTAGGATAGTTTATTTTCAATTAATATGATGGGTAATATTTTCTCACCTCCCTCTTACTTCAATTATAATTTATAAAATATTAGATACCCCATTATCTCTCATTAATCCATCCCTTGTACACCTCACAATGCAAAACTTTCTGAAACATTCTTCCCTTTTTCTTTTTATTCAAACATATTTATTATCATATTCATTGATTATCTAATTATATATGTTGATATATATCCTTACATTTCCCTATTACTGTCCAATTCATTCCCAATTGATGAGAGTCTCATTTGTCTCTTATGAACCTATTTTATGAAAGTTTTGGTGACATTGTTAGGCTGGGGATTTTTGTCCGCAATTTTCTTTACCAAGCCATTTATGAAGTGAATTTAGTACCCATTTCTTATCAAGGGGGGGGGGGGGGGTAAATTATATTAATATAAGCCTTTTTATTTGTCACTGACATGTATTTAATCCACACTTCTTGATCGTTGAATAAATTATAATGATAAATGAATCCATGTTTTATTGTCTATGTGGAATACACACACATGAGAATGAAATGAAAGTGATAGAAAAACAAAGAATTATATATCCCTCCAATGCATTGGGTAATGATTAATATCCGGATACATCAAGGTGGGATATGGGTGTCCCTGATTCCATTAAGGGACATTTTCTATAATGAATCCTTGGTGGTTTAGCCTTGACCTATGATGCATTGTTTTAAGAAGATTCACCATTTTTCATGTTATGATTATCACGTTATATCAAACCTTATTATTCATTTTCCTTCATTCCACATTGATATAAATTATCTAAAATTTATTATTATCTTCATGATATTTCATGTTTATTCCCTTACTGGGATTTATGTCTCATACCTTTCTTATGTATTTCCCTATGTTATCCAGTATAGTTTTAAGATTAATCATGTTAAATAAGTTTTTACTAAAGATGTTTTCAGTCTTGTTTAAAGTTTCAATGTAATTATCTAATTCCAAAATACACTAGGATTCTCAATCTTTCAGAATGTATAAAGTGTAATATTATGTAATTAAATCATTTAATAATGTGTAATCATGAGAAAGGTTTTATAGTGGTTCTTGTAGAACCAACCCTTCAATTACTAATTCAAATTAATTTCTCATATGAAAGTGGTGAAAGTTAATAAACATGTACATTCATATTGAAACTATAATATAGAATGTAAATAATATACCCAATCAGTAAAATATCAGGTGTAATATGATGAATTGTATCAGGATAGTACATACTCAGTCATAAAAATAATAAACCATTAAATAAAATATGGTTGATGGTATTATATGAGATAAAACACAATGAATAATAATAATTTATATAGTGTATTGAAATATATGAAAAATATTCTAATAAAATAATTGATAAATTATTGATTGAGAACCCTTTTACATTGGACAATAGTGTTCTTTGGGAAATTAATTTTTAGTTTTTAAAAAAAATACAATGTAAAAATGCATATCCTAGAAAAAATGAATGAAATTATATTTTTGTAATATTAAAATAAAATTAATACTGATATTTTGAAATTAATGTGAAACAAGTAAAAATTGTGTTTATGAAACTTTATAAATGAGCCACTTTATTTTTATTTAATTGAAAATATATAAGATTATTTAGTGAGGAAAAAGTAATAAATTTTTATATAAAACCCTAAAAAATTATGTTTGTTGTTTATGGTAAAAATACTGATTTAAAAAAAATATTTGGTGATTAAAATATATTATAGAGTGTACATGAAAATTCCTAAGAAATTGACATGTTCCCTTTAATCAGACTTACTTATCATGAGGAATTGAAAAAAGAACCTTATAATACGTGTGATTAACCATAAAAGAGAGAATAATTGAAATAGATAACTATATTTGAAACATAAACACATAATTTAGGATGATTATATTATAATAATTAATAGTTACACTAGGTTAAAGAGAGATAAATCATATCATGAATAAAAAATGGAGGTTTGGGAAGAAACCCTTACCTTATTTTTAAAATTTTTATCCACTTGAACTCAATTTCCTAGATAATAAAGTAAGATTCATTAATAATTTAATTCATAACTTCTTAAAAATGAATATGATTTAGTATATATTTATTTGGATCATTTATATCCTTTTTGATTAGTAATAAGTTTAAATTTTATCGTTTGGGATTGTTTCCTTGGTTTTCTTGATTGTTCACTTGTAAAAAATGTATGAGAGATCCTGTAAAATTGAAATAGTTTTCCCGATTTGAAATTATATTTTATAAATGAAATTCAAGAAGAATAAATTTTATTATATATTTTTTTTCCCATATGAGGATTATTCATTAGATAAAATATTAATTATAACCGTTCAGATTATTTTGAGTGGTTTTTGATCATCACGAACTAGTTTTATCTTTTAAACTAACATTATGTATATACTGGTTCCAAATAATTAAATATGTTATATTACAAGTATTATAGTTTTATTTTACAATTAAAATCTTTTTATGACTATCCTTTATGGTTGAATTGGAAAACACAGACTCTTGGCCCATGATGGAAGTAAATCAACATCTCATGGATGATATTTCATTTTTAGAATAAAAATGTGAAGAGAAGAGAATTATTAATTGATATACAATAAACATAATAAAATTATATTATATAAATTTTAATGTATTTATAATATTAAATTGGTATAGGGTGGTTAGTAATGGATGCAAAAAGAGATATATTAAAAAAAATAAGAGAACAAAAGGGGATTATACCTCTCCAATTCCACTTCTTGAGGACCACCTTAAAAAACATTAAAATTGTATTTTGGGTGGGAAAAAATATAAGAATGTTTGGAAGTGTTTTTAAATATTAATTGGGTATAAATTGGACATGAGTAAAATATTTGGAGGAGCGAGGGGGAAAGTTGATGATGGGTTGAATTTATAGTGGAAGAGAGGAGTGTTTTTTATTACTTTATTCTTTTGTTTATTATTTTGGCTCAAGATGAGAAATAATGTTGATTATTGAAAATAAATAAAGTAACTAGTGCATGTGATTTATAACCAATGGGTTCTTAAATGATCCATATATCATTCATGACTCAATATTTCATTCATTTTCTAATAATCTTAAGTACAATAAATTGTAGTACTTCACTATTCACTAAAATTTCATCTATTTTGGAAAAATTCCAAAAAATAAATCTTAAAATTTTTTATATGTAAAATTAAAATTAGAACAATATTTTTTGAATATAATTTTCTAAATATGATACATTTTATTTATAATGAAAAAAATAACTTCTTCGATAAATAATGATTTTAAAATTAAAACTGGTTTTATGACACTTCGAATTATTAATTAAGGTCTCTTAAAATTATTTTATAGTATTAAGACAATAAGATATTAATTATTTAATATATTTTGTGATAATAATAATATTATAAATCCTTACATTATTTATTCAATCGTAATTAGACATTAGCAATTTATAAAAATATAAACCATTAATCTATCAATTTTGAAATACTATTTTACTTATTACGTGATATAAAAAATAAAATTATTTATATATAAGATACCCAAATTTAATTTACCATTTCATATTTGAGTTTTTTGTTCAAATAATAAATATACTATTAATAAAAGTAAAAATAATGTTTTATATGAATTGGGATATTTCATTACTCACTAGAAAATTAATAATTTCAAAAAATGAAAAATACATATCCTATACTTATTTTTACATTCATATTATTTAAAAGAATATTATTTTGTTCAATATAATTTAAAAAAGTGTCCAAATTTAGTTTTTTAAAATTTTAACCATTAAAATTTTGTAAATTACCTTTTTAAAATGTATCTATTAATACTTAAAAAAAATTCACTCTAATCAATATCCTATCAAACACACTGATTGAATTTAAAAATATTTTATTAAACATATATTATATAAATTTCATTATTATATTTAAAAAATAGTGATTAATTTAATAAAAATTAACATTATGGTCATAAATATATTTCATTTATAAAATCACACCCTTTATGTTCAGTTGGTTTTTAATTTCATCCCTAATTAATTGGTAACCAGTGAATTTATTTTATAAACAAGTGTAAAATTGTTTTTATATTTTATTTAATACCTTTAATTACCTATATTATAATAGCTTGATCATAATAATAATATTTATTATTAAGCTCATTGTTTTGAGTAACATAAGTTGTTGAATAAGTTTATTTTAAAAGGTGGAATTCCATGAAATTTTAGGGGTTTACATTCTCCATTCTTTATATAAATTAAGTCCCCAAATTAGAAAATTTAACTTCAAAAAATTAATTGTTTATATTTAAAAATTATTTTTAAGAAATATCACATAATTAAAAGGTTTTATAAAACAGACTCTTAAAATAGGTTAAGGGAAATGTAAATGTCACCAAAAAAGTGATTTCAAAATAAAATAACAGTAATGAAAATATGGAAATAGAAGATAAGTTTAAATGTCATGTAATAATGGAGAGTGATAGTAGTATGATCTCTAGAAACTCTACCATCAAAAAATTAAAAATTCTATATTTGTTAAAAGACCATTGATTTCTCATAAGGAATATTAAATGGATTACAATTTTATTCTCAAATCCCTTTTCTATAGTTGGGGTGTTTATTGTACTATCCATAACATCAATTGAAAAAAATAAACTTACATCATTCATTTCCATGTCATAATCCCATCCCTTGGTTGTGCTTCGAACTATCTTCACATCATTTTTTAAATCTGTGGAGGGATATTCAAAAACAATATCCTCAAAACACATTTATGAATCATAAGATCTAATATAATTTTTTTAGACTTTTAATTTTCACTAATACTAATATGGATATCATCGGTTATCTAATATGATAAATCATTATTTAATATTAATTACTAACATCTTCAATCCATTCTATAATTAATTATACATTATACTCATAAAAAATATGTCGTTCATAATTCAAAGATAATAAATTTAGAATGAAGGTCACTTAATTCCCAAAATCAACATAAAATATGATTACCTAAATAATGTATCACTTATTTTCCGATAACAAATATATAAATACTTTAATCTCCTTTAATAATTAATGAAACATGCATTCTTCCAAGATTATAATCTCATGATTTGAAATAAATTCCTTAAATCCAAACATTTAGTAAATCTAGCAAAACATAAAGCATCATATCAATAACAACCCTCATAGTCAAAAATAAAATTACATAAAAATATATTTATTTTTATCTCAACATAAATCACATATTTAGTGTTATACTTCTAACTTCATGTATTTTTAAGAAGATTACATTACAATAGAATCACTCCTCTTGATTACTGGGGCAAATCATCTCATTCTTCTAATTCATTAAGGATGAAGCAATGTATTACAATCCATATATATCTTAGGCTTCTTATAACCATATTATTATTAATATAATACTAAATTATCATAACTCTTTAATCCTAACATAGTCATGATAATCATTCCTCTTCATCTGTGGTAGTAGAATAAGCTTTACCAGGATCTAGTATCCTCTTTTGGGGTACATTGTTTTCACTCTTGAGAAATTGATTTTTATAGTGACCCATATCATTACTATTGAATCATTGAATTGGTTGTTTCTTTATTTTTCAATCATGAACACCATGTCCCTTATCCTTATAGTTTTATAAAACTCACATTCCAATCAATCTCATAATATAGTGTTTCCTTCCATAATTACCACATGTGGAAAAATCCTTCCTTTTCTTATCCTGTTTATACATCAATTTCTCTACTATCCTTTTTATATTTCATACATTAAAAATTATAAAACATGGAAAATTATTTCTCTATATTTATATCCCATGATACTATATCCTTATATGAGGATAATGTTTGGGAGAATTTTTCCCAATTAAATATTGGAATAATTCCATAAAATATATGACCATACATACTATTTAGATCATGTGCATTATTGTGGTTCCCATTCCATATATGAGGTGATATTTATAAACAATGGAATACACTCAAATAGGTTATGAATCAGGACTGATAATCCCTAATAACAAAAATAGTTCACATAAATTGTAATTTTTTCATTGATAATCCTCAAATCATAAACATGGTTTCTTTGGTGACATATTTACATTTAAATCCTTCACAGTGGTTTATGAAGAAAATATGAATTATCTTAATGATATCATATGGGAGTGTTAAATTTGGTGCATAGTAAGTCTAGTTTTCATGTATTAGGTCTCATTGAGTCAGTCCTAACACACCTTGTCAGAGTAGTTACCCTTAGATACAAATGTTCCAAAACAATGTCTACTTATCATATCTAAATAGGGATATATTTATAGGAACACCCACATAATCACTACCTTACCAAAATTCTTGGATTTAATTCTACGCTTATCCTCAAAGACTATCTTATGGGTTCTGTTCCCTAATCTATATTTTCTAATTCTTGTTTCTATAAAAATATATTCTAATACCAACTCTAAGGATGCCAACCCAAGAAGCCCGAAGACAACGCCTCACTTTATTAAATTAGAATAATAAAAATAAATTCACATCTTGAATGACTGAATAGTATAGTAGGTTTGTAAAAACAAATAAAAAACATAATTTCTAAATTAATAAATTAAAGGTATACAATATATAAACACCATTGGGAAAATCAATAAAATCCTAAGTTATACCATCAATTCATTCATAATATATATTTTCACATATTGGGGTAAAATAAAAAATCAGAAATTGGTGAGCACATATGATCAATAATGGAAAAAATATACTAGAATATATAAAAATAAAGAATAAGGCATGGTGAGTATCTAACAACACATGTTAGTAAATCATTAACATGATCATGGTGTGGTAGTAATAAATTTTGTTAAAAATAATTCCATATAAATTATTACATGACAATATAAAACTAAAAAATAAATATTATACTTGTGCCTTGGGCCTACGGGTCATGTATGGGTTCCCATTCAACCCTTAAAAGGGGGATTATCCATAATAAAATAAAAAAGAAGGCCTTCGAGCCATTCAGACAATTACAATTCCTATTTAAACTATAATATTAAATATACATAATCTCTATAATCATCAAACTATCTTGAGTAATATAAATAATTTTATCATGACCGTAAATCCCCAATCAAAATAATCATAATCCATTAAATAAAATATGGTACATTTTAACTTTATAAATCAATTTCAATTAGGAATAATATTCAAAATAGGGTTTTTAAAAAAATGAAAAAACTCTAAAAACATTATTGAGTTATTTATCAGAGAAATTACCTTATATTTGAAAAGAAGAGTTATTTATTAAAATCTTTTGTATCTTTCATAAAATATAGATAGTAAAAAAATTATGTGCAAGAAAATAAAAGAGAATTAAAATATATTTTAGGGTTATTAATTGAACATTCATATTGAATTTTTAAAAAATAAGTGAAAACAAAAAAAAAGAGTTTAAGAAGCATTAGAAATGAGACACTTCAATTTGGTTAAAGGAAAAATATAAAATATTCTTTAACGCATAAAAAGGAAAAAATGATTACATAAAACCAGAACACAACTAAGATTATTTTTATGATAAAAATAGTGATTTTAGAAAAATATTGGTTGTTTATACCAGATTGTGGAGTCTACTTGAAAAATTGTAAAAAATTAGATAGTTTCCTTCAATTGGGCATTCTAATCAGGTTTTATTGAAAAATAAACAATATAAAACAATAATTTACCACCTAAAATAAATTATAATTGGTCTAGATACATATATTTTGATCATAAACCCACAATGTAGAAATATTTAATCAGAATAATTAATAATTACATTGGGTAACTAGATGGGAAGTGTATCTTGAAAATAAAATATTGGTTTGTGAAGAAACCCTTACCTTTTTATTTACATTCACTTTTTCCTAGATAATAAAATTATATTATTTAATAATTTCATTTAGTACCTATTAAACAATTAATTTATTTATTATAATTTTATTCATTTTATTTTTGTCTTTTATGATTTTTTATAATATTCAATTTCACTGTTCGAGATTATTTCCTTAATTTCTATGATTAGTTTACTTCAATACATGTATAAAAGATCATGTAAAATGGTATTAGATAAACAGAATTGAAATTATTTTATAACAATTAACATAAAAATATAAAATTTTCTTATCTGTTATTTTCATATATATAATAATGAATCATTAGATAAACCTTTAATGATAATCGTTTATAAATTTTTTTGTATTTTTTTGATCATCACATACTATTTTTTTCTAGTGAACTAATATTTTATATATATATATATATATTATTTCCACATACATTATATATGATTAATTATATATATTAGTATGATTTATTCATAAAAATGGTTCTATAATAATCCTTGAAGGAGTAATTAACAAAAAAGAAAACACATCATCCACAAAGGCGATAAATTGGATCCTCAAAAAAGATGTTTTCATTTAAAAAAAAGGTAAGAGATGATAATTGATGATACATATTCCAATAACATAAAAAAATTATATTATATAAAATATAATGGATTTATCATGCCACTTTTTTATAGGTAGGTGAGAAATGGATAAGAAAACAAAGAAATTAAAAGAAAATTAAATGAACGAAGGTGGATTTTACCTCTTGAAATCATCTCCTTGGGAACCTCCTTAAAGAACATTGAAATGGTCTTTTGGGTGATATCAACAAAACTATAATGTGGGTTATATTTTTGGGTGGGTTTTGGGTGGAAATTGGAAAATCATCAAGGATTTATATGAATGAGGAGAAGAGATGGTGAGGGGTGGTATTTGTTGTGGAGGAGAGTGGTGTTTTTTGATTATTTTATTCATTTGTTTATTATTTTGGATCAAGAAAAGTAATAGAGTAAGTTATTATGAATAAATACAATAACTATTTCATGTTAGTTCTTTAAAACCCCAAGCTTCAACAGTACAGTTCCCTTTGAATAATTAAATAGCTTGCATTGTACGTAACTTCGAGATTCTAACACACTACAACAAATCAAACTACCCTTTATGAATAGTAATACCCACTTATTAAAATTTAATAAATTCTATTTTAAAAATGGACTTTATTTTTGAATTTGGAATATTGAAATTAGCTAAGGGTGAAATTTTGGTATTTTTCTGAAAACATTCAACTTTTAATGAATAGTAAAAGACATTGTGTTATTAGTTAAAACCGAATTTTTTATTTAAATAAATATTTATTTTATTTAAATTTATTTTAGGTCAAAATAGATACATAATAATTATATATTTTCAGTTAAATTCATTGGTTTAATTTTAAAATATGTTTAGATATATAAACATTTGATTTTACTTTTTAGCGCCTTTTCCAACCTTTTTGGAGCATTTGTAAATTTTCATAAAACATAATTTTTTTAATTTTGTGAGTTTATATTAAAAAATCCAAGTGACATGGTTGATATCAGTAAGTAAAATGTTGTTTGATAAGATAAAATAATTTTTTTTTGAATAGTAACTTTTGACTTTTATTTTCCACGGTTAAATGTAAATAGGGTAATTAAGTGTAAAAATAATATTATAATTACTCCGACACATGTCTTAATTCTATGGGATAAGTTTAATTCAAACAAAAACAACATTAGGAACAAAATATGATCCCCTTTTTATAAGGCCCTGGCCTTAAACCTTACTTAATATTGAATTAAATGAATAATTAACGTTGAGGATCTTTTCAGGTTTAGAGTTTTAGAGAATTAGAACATAACTATTACATCTCAAAAGATTACAAAGTAGTCACTTCTACTAAGTTTCCATAATAAAAAAAACTCTTAAAATAAACATGTCTAGTTCCCTGTTTTATATATCATGACATTCCCTTGATCCCATCCTTGACCTTATTCCACATTATGTCTTGTGAAAAACATTTCTAAAAAACTTGGGGTGAGAATAAAAAGCTCAGTAAGGGATACACAAAGAATGAAAACTATTAGTTTTTCAAACATCAAGTAAACCATGTATACTCTATCAAAGTAATTCTTTCACCTTCATGAAGTAGTAAAAACTCTTCACTAAAAAACGTATCATTACTTACCTTTTTGTAACCAAAGGATTACCATAAACCCCATATAAAGAACACATAACATATATAAAGGTAACTTGGGACATAAACATACATTAGTGGAATAACCATACGGTCAACTTCCACACATATCACTTAAATGGAATATCCATACGGCCAATTTCCATACATACTTAATAGAATATCCATACGGCCGACTTCCATACCCAATGCATTGGAGGTTATAACGTAACCACCCGTCCTGGTATTCACGGCACCACCCGTCATATGGTTTATCACGTAACCACCCGTCAAATGTCCAAGTACCAATATAAAATCATAAAACATAAAACCAATATAAAGTAATGATAAAATTTCCACATTTCAATCACAATATATCATAATAGAATCCTTTATTAAAACCATTTTCAATACCAAAATACATAAATGAGTATATTGTATTTCTTTCATTTTAAAAACATAACGGCCTGTTGAGAAA
The DNA here is from genome assembly GCA_963277665.1 of Viscum album. Classification (NCBI taxonomy): domain Eukaryota; kingdom Viridiplantae; phylum Streptophyta; class Magnoliopsida; order Santalales; family Viscaceae; genus Viscum; species Viscum album. Next base: position 443,739,600 of record OY728158.1, read on the forward strand.
GCCAAAGACCAAATAATACTCGCGGTGGCCGAAAAGGTCGTTGTCACCGCATACGTTAAAAAAACATTCCTTTTTTTCATTTAGTAAAATGCTTCGTAGAAAAAGATTCCTTTTGTATAAAAGTAAAATTCAAAGGGGTTTATACACCGTATAAAATAAAGTTGTGTATAAAACGAAATATGCCTCAATGAAAGGAGATTGAGACAAAGTCCCTTACCTCGGGTCCGACTTGACTCGATCGTTCTTTAACATCCTGAATAATAAACTTCAGTTAATTTATACTTGATTAAGAAAATTTTTAAAGTTCATTATTCCTTTTATATCACTTATTGCCATGTTATAAACATTATGTAACCATTTAAGTTAATAATGTTTGTTTTGTCAATATTTGGTTCTTAAGTCGAAAGTGGACTTCTTACAATTACATGTTGTTCGTGTGGTCAAAGGTTCTTTATATCCAGAATGATATTCCTGATTTGGATATCATATATATCATATATATCCATCATATACATGTATTTATAATATTACATAATCATTTAGAGGTATGAAATGAAATGCATCGTTCATGGAGACGGTAAGTCATACGTACGCATGAACGCTACTTTCATTTCATTGTCATATTAAGGGAATTAAAACTAAATGAGAGGTATGTATATTTTAATTCCAGAATTATATTCACCATTTATATATACCATTCATTATATATATCCATTATATACATGTACTTTTAATAGTACATTACATTTGGGGATAAGAAATGAAATGCACCGTTCATTGAGACGGTAAGCCGTACGTACGTATGAACGCTACTTTCATTTCTATCTCATACTTTAATGGAGAGAAATAATAATGATATAGAGGTATATTATAATTCCAGTATAACATCATATATAATAACTTTAAATCCATCCTTTACACGTCCCACATATGGAATTAACGAATCACATCACTTTGAGGGGGCGGTAGTCCGCACTTCCTTAAATGAAGATATCGTGTTTACCCATAATGGAAACCATAAAGGTATGCCCAAAATGAAAAATAAAGAATCTTAAGGAAGGAATAAACATATTATATATCATATATAAAAATATTGACATCATAATGGACACCTTTGAAGGTGTTAAATGAGTATTGAACAATCATCGTTTCGGGAGGCAGAATTTCGCCATCCACGGAAACCGTATGTTCTTTAACCAATTGATGTAGTTGTGTGACAGTGTAGCTCGAATAAATCTTATAACAATATCCTAGTATATTTATTATACTGGTGTTGTTACAAAAGTAGTAAATAAAAAGAGTTTAGGGGGTTGGAGAATCAAAATAAAACAAATGAACAAGAGAGAATGAATTACCTTTAAAAGTGTAACTCCTTTTGATTTGAGCCTAAAGGCTTCCATTGAAAGAATTATGCCAAAAAGGAATACTCTAGGATGAGGAGAGGGATGTGTATAGGGTTAATGGTCAGGGTTTGGCCGAGCCAAAGGCTTGAGGAGTGTGTGTAAGGTGGTAGATGTGGGGGCCTTTTATAAGAGGAGAGGAGGGGCACTTTTGGAAAGTAAAGAAATATTACTTTATTTGAAAATGTGTTTCGGTTTTAATAGGTCCCATATTGATATAATTCGTGTATAAGGTGATAAGGGTTCGAAATACACCCATACAATAAGTTTTGGACATGTGTAGTTTATAGATTTTACATTATCTTACCATTTTATTTAAATCGTCAAATAATGATGTCATCGCTGCATCATTATTATGTCATAAATACTTGAATTTATTTAATGTCTAAAAATTATAAAAAAATACTATGATGTATTAAATCTTTATATCTTTCTAATGACTATTTGTAATCAAAACTCTGACTTGTATATCCCCATTTAAAAATTCTTTTAGTAAAACATATCATGTTTGTGCCATTTTTTACATTAACATTAAATAAAAGGTAATTATGCCATTTTCAACCAAAGTGACTCCATGGGGTCCCCAAGTTTACCCATGGCTTTTATTGGTCGGCCATGACACATTAGATGAGGGTAGGACATGTGTCTAGGTCATCTCATATTATTAAAATATTATTTTTACCTTAAACTACACTAATTACCACTAATCGTGATTAAAAACATAATAAGTTACTATTCACCAAAAAATTATTTTAATCTCATTGAACAACATTTTACTTCTTAATTACAACCATTCATGTCAGATTTTTTGAAAATAAAAACACAATGATGGCAAAATTTCATTTAAACGGAAAATCAGTTTTTATAAGTACCACTTAGTGGTTTCACTATTCATCAAAATTTGAAGTTTTTCAGAAAATTACCAAAAATTCACCCTAAGATATATTTGATATTACGAATTAAAAAATGAAGTCTATTTTACAAAATTCAAAACATATAAGTCACATTAGTTAATTTAATAATTAATTCCCGCTGTCAGAGCAAATAGCGTGTTTTTATGAAACAATAAGTATCAAAAGATTGACACTAGTTTAAGTCCGTTTTCAAAGTGAAATTAATTCCAATCACCACTATTGGATTTAATGGTAAAAATATTTTCTAATTTCACTTTAAAAACAATTCAAAAGATAATCTACTCATATAAATAAATTAGATTAAAAATAGGTTTTTAATTAAAATACAACATTTTACACTATTCATTAAAAAAAAGAACTTTATCGGAAAGGTACCAAAAATTTACAGAAGGTAAATTTTGATGTCCCGATTCTAAAGAAGAGTTATTTTTGGTCCAATAGAATTTATAAGATTGATCAAAACTATATTTAATGACAGTTCACCATCAAAAGGTAATAAGTGAACCCTTAGTGAAAATTAGTGTATAAATGCCTAAAATTGAACTCTTTCCGTATTTTAAGCCTTTATCTTTTATTGGGTAAATGTAAAAACATTTAAAAACATATATAATCATATTTTAGTTATTTCTATCCATTCCCGCCAGTACAACGGCTACTTGTTAACTAACATTTAAAATAATATTATTTTATTACTTGTGTGCAACGTAAGTTTTCAATGAAACTCATCGTTGCGTATCGAGTATGCTATCGAACGGAGAAACCCCTTTTAATTAAAATTAATATTTAATTCGTAAATATTAATAAATATTAAAATTCTTTATTCTTTAATTACCTCGAATGTTACATCCTTCCCCCCTTTTGGAAATTGTGTCCTCGCAATTTTATTCACTTATCAATAAAAGTGGGGGTATTTATCCCTCATAGCATTTTCAGATTCCCACCTCGCCTCTTCAATCACATGGTTTTTCCACAAAACCTTTACCTGATTAATCACCGTATTCCGTAACACCTACTCCCTGTGGTCAAGAATCTGGACTGGTTGTTCTTTATATGATAGGTTCTCCTCCAACTGAACTACCTCTGGACTCAAAACATGAGATGGATCTGGCATATACTTCCTCAACATTGAAACATGAAAAACATTGTCTACCTGAGATAAACACGGAGGTAAAGCCACCTGATATGCAACTGATCCAACTCTCTCCAGAATTTCATATGGTCCAATAAACCTTGGACTCAGCTTTCCTTTCTTACCAAATCTCATCACACTTTTCCAAGGAGAAACCTTGAGAAAAACATGATCACCTACCTCGAAAGATAGATCCTTCCTCCGGTTATCTGCATAACTCTTCTGCTTGCTCTGAGCTGTTATCATGTGCTTCTGAATCAACTGAACTTTTTCTGCCATATATTCTACCAATTCTGGTCCCATCAGCTTCCTTTCACCCACATCATCCCAAAATGCTGGAGTTCGACACCGCTTCCCATATAATGCGTCAAATGGTGCCATATGTATACTGGAATGAAAGCTGTTATTATATGAAAATTCAACCAAAGAAAGATGTTGGTCCAAATTCCCTGATAATCCATCGAACAAGCTCGTAGCATATACTCCAAGGTCTAAATTGTTCGTTCTGACTGCCCATCTGATTGAGGATGAAAATCTGTACTAAAATTTAATTCAGTACCCAATGACTTCTGAAGGCCTTTCCAAAAGTTAGATGTGAACCTGGGATCACGATCCGATACAATGGAGAGAGGAACTCCATGTAACCTGACTATCTCTTTAAGATACAAACGGGAATGTTGATCTACGGAAAAAGTATCTCGTATAGCAAGGAAATGAGAAGATTTAGTCAAGCGGTCAACAATAACCCTGATTTCATTATTACCTAGAGATGTCCTCGGTAATCCCACAACAAAGTCCATGGATATGTTTTCCCATTTCCACTCTGGCACTGTTAAAGGCTGAAGCATCCATTTCGGTAACTACCGCTCTGCTTTAACCTGCTGACAAGTCAGACACTTCACAGTAAAATCAGCAATATCTCTTTTCATTCCATCCCACCAGTAATACTCCCGCAGATCTCTGTACATCTTAGTACTGCCAGGAGGAACTGAAAACAGAGAACTGTGTGCCTCACATAACAACTCATTCTTCAACTGTGAATCTGAAGGCACACATAACCTCTTCCCATACCTCAAAACACAATCATTATCAATGTTGAATTCAGGCAACTTACCTTTCTGAACCAGCTCTAAATTTTTCTTCAACTCACTATCTCGTTTCTCTGCTTGCTTGATTCTGTCTGATAGAGAAGATTTCACTGATACCTGAAACAAAACAGAAGAACATCCTGTACTAAGAACTTCTATGCCAAAGTTCATCAAATCTTTAACCAAAGGATCACATTCCAAACGCAACATTTCTAATGAAGCATTACTTTTTCGACTCAAAGCATCAGCCACTTTATTTGCTTTTCCTGGATGGTAATGAATTGTGCAATCGTAATCCTTGATTAATTCCAGCCATCTACTCTATCTCATGTTCAATTATTTCTGAGTGAATATATAGTTTAAACTTTTGTGATCAGTATATACTTCACACTTTACTCCATACAAATGATGCCTCCAAATTTTTAAAGCAAAGACAAGAGCAGCTAATTCCAAATCATGTGTAGGGTAATCTACCTCATGAGTTTTCAACTGTCGTGAAGCATAAGCAATTACCTGATCATTATGCATAAGGACACAGCCATGTCCCTTCAATGAAGAATCACTGTATATAACAAACTCACCATTCCTGGAAGGTAGTGCCAAAACTGGAGCATTCACCAATCTTCTTTTCAATTCCTGATACCACTTCTTTCGATGGCCCAACATCTGCTGAAGTTGTTGCAAAGGATTTCACCACCCCTTTCTGCTTGTAGTCTGGATTCATTCCCCTAGTTGAGTTCTTCGTTTGACACTGGTTTTCATAATGACCCATTTCATTACACTTAAAACATCTTACCGTTGGCTTTTTATTGCCTGCTTGATCATCTTCCTTACAGTTACGAGCAATATGACCAGACTTACCACACCGAAAGCACTTACCAGACATGGATAAACATTTTCCAGGATGAATTTTACCACACTTCTCACAGGATGGATATTTGGTTTTCTTACCTCCTTGCTTTTTTGATGATTTCTTCCCCTTTGCCTGCCAACTAGACCACTTATTCTGTTGTTTGTCATTGAACACCGGATCATCAGAAAACTCCATTTCCACCTTCTCCGCACATCGAACAAGTTTTTCATAACTTTTGAACTCACGATAAGCTAAAGCCCTTCGATACTTTGGTTTAACCCTGAGTAAAAACGGTTTATTTTACTATCAGGATCTCGATTGAAGTTTGGATCATAGCTTGCCAAACGAGTGAACTTTACTTCATAAGAAGCTACTGAAACATCCTCCTGCCTCAATTCTAGGAACTGTTTTTCCATCCTAAGACGAACCACCTTAGGAAAATATTTCTCAAGAAACATACCTTTGAATTTGACCCAGTGAAGATCCTCAATCTCATCACTATCCCTGATATTTTTCACCATCGACCACCACTGATCAGATTCACCTTCAAAATGGTAAACAGCAAGACTAACCTTTTGATGTTCTGAACACCCCATGAAATCAAAACTCTTCTCCAATGCTTTAATCCACCCTTCAGCTGGCACAGGGTCAGATGATCCTCTGGATGATGGGGGATGTTGCCTCATGAAATGTTCCACCATTGACATGTTCCTCTGCGGTTGATCTGGCTGATCTCGTGCATGGATACCACCACCATTTATAGCCTGAGTCAACTATGCCAACACTGCAACAAACAGTTTAGTTCCGATTCTGACCATCTCAGGTTGCTGATTTGGAAGGTTGTCTTCCTCTTGATGTCGTCCCAACATAGTTTCATTGTTTCCTCTGCGGAAAACCATTCTGAACACAGAAATATCTTAGGCGAAGCAACATGGTAATCTGTAAATGCTATATCATTTCTATCATATTATAATTTAACACTTTTCTAACTCCTAAAGTTGTCTAAACCAACCTTTGATACCAACTATAAGGTCGCGTCCTTAAACCTTACTTAATATTGAATTAAATGATTAATTCACGTTGAGGATCTTTTCAGGTTTAGAGTTGTAGATAATTAGAACATAACTATTACATCTCAAAAGAGTACAAAGTAGTAACTTCTACTAAGTTTCCATAATAATAAAAACTCTTAAAAGAAACATGTCTAGTTCCATGTTTTATATAGAATGACATTCCCTTGATCCCATCCTTGACCTTATTCCACATTAAGTCCTGTGAAAAACATGTCAAAAAAACATGGGGTGAGCATAAAAAGCTCAGTAAGGGATACACAAAGAATGAAAACTGTTAGTTTTTCAAACATCAAGTAAACCATGTATACTCTATCAAAGTAATACCTTCACCTTCATGAAGTAGTAAAAACTCTTCACTGAAAAAAGTATCATTAATTACCTTTTTGTAACCAAAGGATTACCATAAAACCCATATAAAGAACACATAACATATATAAAGGTAACTTGGGACATAAACATACTTAAGTGGAATAACCATACGGTCGACTTCCACACATATCACTTAAATGGAATAGCCATACGGCCAATTTCCATACATACTTAATGGAATAGCCATACGGCAGACTTCCATACCGAATGCATTGGAGGTTATAACGTAACCACCCGTCCTGGTATTCATGGCACCACCCGTCATATGATTTATCACGTAACCACCTATCAAATATCCAAGTACCAATATAAAATAATAAAACATACAACCAATATAAAGGAATGATAACATTTCCACATTTCAATCACAATATATCATAATAGAATCCTTTATCAAAACCATTTTCAATACCAAAATACATAAAAGAGTATATGGTATTTATTTCATTTTAAAAACATAACGGCCTGTTTAGGAAGCCAAAGACCAAATAATACTCGCGGCGGCGGAAAAGGTCGTTGTCACCGCGTACGTTAAAAAAACATTCCTTTTTGTCGTTTAGTAAAATGCTTCGTAGAAAAAGATTCCTTTTGTATAAAAGTAAAAGTAAAAGGGGTTTATACACCGTATAAAAGAAAGTTGTGTATAAAACGAAATATGCCTCAATGAAAGGAGATTGAGACGAAGTCCCTTACCTCGGGTCCGACTTGACTCGATCGTTCTTTAACGTCCTGAATAACAAACTTGAGTTAATTTATACTTAATTAAGAACCTTTTTAAAGTTCATTATTCCTTTTATATCACTTATTTACATGTTATATTCATTATTTAACCATTTAAGTTAATAATGTTTGTTTTGTCAATATTTGGTTCTTAAGTCGAAAGTCGACTTTTTATAATTACATGTTGTTCGTGTGGTCAAAGGTTATTTATATCCAGAATGAAATTCCTGATTTTGATATCATATATATCATATATATCCAGAATATACATGTATTTATAATATTACATAATCATTTAGAGGTATGAAATGAAATGCACCGTTCATGGAGACAGTAAGTCGTACGTACGCATAAATGCTACTTTCATTTCTTTGTCATATTAATGGAGTTAAACTAAATGAGAGGTATGTATATTTTAATTCCAGAATTATATTCATCATTTAGATATACCATTCATTATATATATCCATTATATACATGTACTTTTAATAGTACATTACATTTGGGGATAAGAAATGAAATGCACCGTTCATGGAGATGGTAAGCCGTACGTATGCATGAACGCTACTTTCATTTCTATCTCATACTTTAATGGAAAGAAATAATAATGATATAGATGTATATTATAATTCCAGTATAACATCATATATAATAACTTTAAATCCATCCTTTACACATCCCACATGTGGCATTAACGAATCACATCACTTTGAGGGGGTGGTAGTCCGCACTTCCTTAAATGAAGATATCGTGTTTACCAATAATGGAAACCATAAAGGTATGCCCAAAATGAAAAATACAGAAGCTTAAGGAAAGAATAAACATATTATATATCATATATAAAAATAGTGACATCATAATGTCCACCTTTTAAGGTGTCAAATGAGTATTGAACAATCATCGTTTCGGGAGGCAGAATTTCTCCATCCACGGAAACCATATGTTCTTTAACCATTTGATGTAGTTGTGTGAGAGTTTAGCTCGAATAAATCTTATAACAACATCTTAGTATATTGAATATACTGGTGTTGTTACAAAATAAGTATATAACAAGAGTTTAGGGGGTTGGAGAAGCGAAATAAAACAAATGAACAAGAGAGAATGAATTACCTTTAAAAGTGTAACTCCTTTTGATTTGAGCCTAAAGGCTTTCTTTGAAAGGATTCTGCCCAAATGGAATCCTCTAGGATGAGTAGAGGGATGTGGAGAGAGTAAATGGGCAGGTGTTGGCTGAGCCAAAGGCTTGAGGAGTGTGTGTAAGGTGGTAGAGGTGGGGGCCTTTTATAAGAGGAGAGGAGGGGCACTTTTGGAAAGTAGAGAAATATTACTTTATTTGAAAATGTGTTTCGGTTTTAAAAGGTCCCACATTGATATAATTCGTGTATAAGGTGATAAGGGTTCGAAATACACTCATCCAATATGTTTTGGACATGTTTAGTTCATAGATGTTACATAATCATTCTATTTTATTTAAATCGTCAAATAATGATGTCATTGCTGCATCATTATTATGTCATAAATAATTTAATTTATTTAATGTCTAAAAATTATAAAAAAATACTATGATGTAGGAAAGCTTTTTATCTTTCCAATGACTATTTATAATCAAAAATATGACTTGTATTACTCCATTTAAAAATTGTTTTAGTAAAACATATCATGTTTGTGCCATTTTTTACAATAACATTAAATAAAAGGTAATTATGTCATTTTCCTACCAAAGTGGATCCATGGGGTCCCCATGTTGACCCATGGCTTTTCTTGGTCGGCCATGACACATCCAATGAGGGTAGGACATGTGTCTAGGTCATCTCATATTATTAAAATATTATTTTCACTAATCATGATTAAAAACTTAATAAGTTACTATTCACCAAAAAATTATTTTAATCTCATTGAACCACATTTTACTTCTTAATGACAACCATGTATGTCGGATTTTTTTAAAATCAAAACACAATGATGGAAAAATTTCATATAACTGGAAAATCAGTTTTTATAAGTACCACTTAGTGGTTTCACTATTCATCAAAATTTGATGTTTTTCAAGAAATTTACCAAAAAATCACCCTAAGCAATATTTGATATTACGAATTCAAAAATGAAGTCTATTTTACAAAATTAAATACATATAAATCACATTAATTAATTTAATAATTAATTCCCGCTGTCAGAGCAAATAGGGTGTTTTTATGAAACAATAAGTATCAAAAGATTGACACTAGTTTAAGTCCGTTTTCAAAGTGAAATTAATTCCAATGACCACTATTGGATTTAATGGTTAAAATATTTTCTAATTTCACTTTAAAACCAATTCAAAAGACAATATAATCATATAAATAAATTAGATTAAAAAGAGGTTTTGAATTAAAATACAACATTTTACACTATTCATTAAAAAAAGAACTTTATCAGAAAGGTACCAAAAATTTACACAAGGTAAATTTTGATATCCCGATTCTAAAGAAGAGTTATTTTTGGTCCAATAGAATTTATAAGATTGATCAAAACTATATTTAATGACGGTTCGTGGTCAAAAGGTGATAAGTGAACCCTTAGTGAAAATTAGGGTACAAATGCCTAAAATTGAACTCTTTCCGTATTTTAAGCCTTTATATTTTATTGGGTAAATGTAAAAACATTTAAAAACATATATAATCATATTTTAGATATTTCTATCCATTCCCGCCAGTACAACGGCTACTTGTTAACTAACATTTAAAATAATATTATTTTATTAATTGTTTGCAACGTAAGCTTTCAAAGAAACTCATCGTTGCGTATCGAGTACGCTATCAAACGTAGAAACCCCTTTTAATTAAAATTAATATTTAATTCGTAAATATTAATAAATATGAAAATTATTTATTCTTTAATTACCTGGGATGTTACACTTCGGTCCACGGGGATTGGATTAGGACATTTATTATTATTTTATTTAAGTAAAATTTGAAAGAGTTAAATTCAAAATTTAATAACAAAACCAATTTTATTATAGGGTTATACATAATATAAATAAAAATATACATATTAATTAGAAATATACAAATATTTATTACATAATGGTATTTTATTTATAATTTTTAGACATTGTATAATTAAATTTATTTATGACACAATGATGACGCAGTAATTAAATTATTTATGAAATATTTAAATAATTGATATTATAAATATCCAAATAAATGTAATTTGAGGCTTTTAATGAATTACACTAATTTAATAGGTTAATATGACATATTATGGGTGATTAAATAATTTTTTTTCAACTTAATCATGATGTTATGATTTTCACAAAAATCAAATACTAAATAGTCTCATAATTGACATAGTTGAGTTATTAAATAAAATACTATATAATTAATTGATATTATATTCTTAAAAATATATGGTTCTTCTAAAATATTATATAAGGTTATATATATTCATAATAAACCAATTGGGGTTATCTTGGATTGTTATAGTATATTTATTGACCATATAATATAAAAATACAGAGTGCCATGGTAAATGACAAACTATTTAACTACGAGTTAAATTTAAAATATATGGTAATATGGTGACATAAACCTATCTAAAACCAATTGATTGAGATTTTTTCGACACCTAAGAACCTTATCCTCTGAATAAAACATTTTTGTGCCATTAAAACCCAAAAATTATTTTATTATAAAATAATCATTCAAGAGTTTCCTAAATTTGATGCTCACCTCTCTTATAAAAGGGTACCTCGCCTTATCTTAATTTCACACCTCCAATGAAATTTTTCTCAGTAAAACCCTACCCAAATATACTCCCAACTTTTATCCCTTCATCGTAGATTCCTTCCTTTGTTCATAAATCCAACCTGTGGAACCCTTTTGATCAAATCAAAAGGAAGAACACGTAGAAGAGGTAAGTATTTCATCACCTCTTTCAAGTTTTCTTCTTCCACTTCCCCATTATTGGTTTTTTCCATTCTACAATAATAACTCTAGTATCTACTATATACTTCAATTTTATTGTAAATATGGTATAACCATATTCTATATTCTATCTATCAAATAAATGAAAAAGTCATCATACGTGCGTATGTATGGCGTACCATCTCCACATCGTGGTGTAGTTTGTTATTCAAGCATTTCATTATTTGGGATGGGTATGATAATGAATATAACTGATGTAAATAATAAATATAACATGTTAATGATTCTGTATATTTTATCTACCATACAATTACATACTATTTCACCATCAATATATTGATATTGTCACTCGTGTGTATGTACGAATTACCATCTCCATGAACGCGATAAGATTCATTCCCCATCATAATAATTCAAAAATAATTTTCATTATATGATTAAAAATAATGTTTATGAACATAAATCAGTCTTTATATTAATCAAATAGATACTATCCCTACAAAACATGGCTTACATAACCAATCATATAATGGAAAATAAATCGGTTAACTCCCGAAATGAAGATAATACTAAAATATTATTAACAAAGTACCATTATAGGGTCATATATGATATCATATTATTGTATATATTTATTATATAATTAAATAAAAATTATTTAACTATTATACATGAGGTTAACATAACCTATATTATGGAAAATTATTAGGTAAGGGTGAATTTCAGAGTCTCTTTATTATCGGTGGTTGTTTTTACGTAAGTATCTACTGGGACCTCGTTATCATCCAGATCCGTTTTTCTTAAAAATATATTTCAATTTTTTTTTACTATCTCCAATTCTATAGGTTAAAGTCCTTTATACCGATGTTTTAATTGTTATAAAAATTTTATAAATAAATCATTCAGACATTTTCCAAACATGGTCCTTTACGACCTTTTTGACAAAACTAAGGATAGAATGTTTTTTTAACTTATACAGCAGGCGCTGAAATTTTCCATAATTATAAAACCTTAGAAACTTCCCTTATAAGATTATTAGAATATATTCAAAATAAATTTTTTCTTTTATAATTACATTACATATAAATGACTTCAAATTAGAAAGAGATATTTCTATCAAATGGTTTTGATTCCATCTATGACTTAATCCTTTGATGGATTTTAAACTTGTTAGAAGTTGATTTACGATGAAAGAATTAGTCCATATTGTATTGAAGTTTATGTGATATGTTTGACTGTGGATGTGTTATTTATACAACATTCAAGGTTTATAGATAAATTGTTGACATTTCTTATGCCTGTTTAAATACGAATGATTATGTTATGTTTAAACCTCTTCATTTGAGGAATGCATTGGACTTAGTAAGTGAAAAGTGGAGCCCACTATATCTCCCTGATGCATCGATAGGTCTCATGAGAAAAACTAGTGTCTTGGCACAAGTCCTTGAAAAAATATTATTTGTAGTCTTGGTACAAGGCCTTGACAATGTGGTTATGAAGTCTGGCATTATGCATTCTATCATTATGAAGGTGGCTATTGATATTGCATGTGATTATTCGACTAGTATAATATCCATGTTAATAAGTAAATGGAATTATTTTATTTTATCTTTTGCATATTATGCTGATTTTTAAGTTTAAAAAGATTTTGTTTTAGTCTTATACATTGACTGAAATGTTTATGCTTATTTATCAAATTTTCCCTTATATTGTTATCCTTACTGAGCATATGATCTCTCCCCTTTCTATGTTTTTTTCCCAGGATGTGAAGAAGTATTTTATGGTTGACCTGCAAAGATGGGAAAAGGATATAAGTGTGTTCAAAAGAAGAAAAACAATTGTTGATGTTTTTATTTCATGATGTAATGTAAAATTTATAATTGTATCTAGTACTTCCAAGTCAACTAAACTGATTGGTGTTTTGGGATTTGATCCCTTGTGATCTTTCCAATGTTTTGTAATAATGCACTGACTCTGGGTAATCGGGGTCAGGGCATTACAAGTTTGAACTGATTAGTGATTACAAAATCCATGCATCATCCATGACTCATTAATTCATCGGTTTATTTATATTGTAAAATACCGTAATTTACTTTATATTACTATTCACCAAACATTAAACTATTTTTAAAAAGTAATAATAATTCACCATGATGAATTTTTAAAATTTAGAATTCAAAAATCCACTCAATATTTTGTAAAAAAAATTATATTTATGATCATTTTAATCATTATTTAAAATCATCATTTATTTAAAATGTACTGATTTCAAAATTATAACTGATTTTATGAGACTTTTAATTATTAATTATGGTATCATAAAATATATATTATTATAATAATAAAGAAAAATATTAATTTTTTTATATTTTTTTCAAAATATTTTTCTTTTAAATCAATATATTAATTATAAAATTATAAATAAATGTGTACACTTTACAAGAAATATTAACACATCATTTAATATTTTAAAAACATTTTTTTAATTATTCAAAGATATTAATATAAAAAAATTTATTTATCAGATACCCAAAATTTTTTAAATCTTTCATATTTTAGGTTAGAATTCAAATCATACATATAAAATTAATATAAAGAAAATTACAGTTTTATAAAAATCAAAATTCATAACTATTTACTAGAAAATTAATATTTTCAGAAAAATGCCAACATTTTACCATAAGACAATTTTGACATTACAATTTTAAATATTATGTTTATTTTTTCGAACAGAATTTTTAAAAGTTTAAAAATTAATTTTTTCAACAAGTGGTCCATTAAAAGGATGTAAATTTCCTTTTAGAAAATATATCTTCTTTTGGTTAAACTAAATTAATTGTTATCATAACACATTAAAACATACGGATAGAATTTATAAATATTTGACTGAACATTTAATAAATTTAAATTTCATAAGTATATTTCAATAATAGTGATTATTTTAATAAATAATTCCAATGTGGTCATAAATATATTTTTTTATGATGACACGTCCTTTAGGTTCAATTGGTTTTAATTTTCATTGATAATTAAATGGTAACAAATTAATTCATTTTATTATAATGTTTAAACTATAATTTAATCATTTAATTAATCCCTATAAATATATGTAGTATAATAGCTAGGGTAAAATAATAATATTTAATAATATTTTTAATATCGTGGTTCTGTGTGAGGTAAGTTGTTAAAGAAGTTAAATTTTTAAAAGAGACATATTGAAAAATCGTAGTCGGGTCAGTAAGTAGTAAGATGTGATATTATAATTAAATAATTATAATTATGTTATAAATATAATATATAAAAAATTAAACCAATCATTATATCCATTCATAAATTATGGTGATTAAAAATTCATTGTTTCGCTCTGTAAAGACGGTAAGCCGTACATACACAGGAGCAATATTTTCACATATAGTTTAATGTGAAATAGGGGTTATAATGGTGTTTTAATAACTATAAAAGAATAAATAATATTTATTATTATCATGTTATTATTTTATGAAAATTTAATTACATATTGTAGAGTAAACTATCAGTATATAAGAACGTGATCATTTAAATAAATTACCTCTTCTTCGAAACGATTCATTTAAATCTCCTCTAA
The DNA here is from genome assembly GCA_963277665.1 of Viscum album. Taxonomy (NCBI): domain Eukaryota; kingdom Viridiplantae; phylum Streptophyta; class Magnoliopsida; order Santalales; family Viscaceae; genus Viscum; species Viscum album. The sequence continues at coordinate 443,754,655 of OY728158.1, forward strand.
AGGTATATTGGTTTGGTTATGTTGGAATACCATAACCTCTATAATCTGTATAGGTAATTTTTTAATACAAAATGGAATATTTATTTGGATCTAGAAGGCTCAAAGTGGTGTAAATAAGTTAGGGAAGATGTTCCTTTTCTAATTGAGATGAGAGACACTTTTATAATTTCTCAAAAGGTTAAATTATTATAAGTTCATTCTCAAGAAAAATACCTTCAAATGGATAGTAATTTAATGATAAGGATGTATAATTTTTCTGTCCCTTTAATAAATATAATTTATACAATTTTTTTGTGTCCTTTTAATTATTATCATTTTGATTAATAATTAGGTAACCAAATTTAATATTAATAAAAGTAACAACATTCCCAATAATAAAGGGTTGTAATTTTTATATATAAGGACAAAATGGGACCATGAAGGCCATTTTATGGCCTTGAAGTCCAAATAATATTCACCTTGTATTATTTAAATGTCTTTTCATGACTTTTAAATAATTTAATTAAATAATATTTTCATTAAAGGGCATTTGTGTCCATTTTGACACTATTCATTTTATTTAACTTATAATGAATAAATTCAAAGTCTAAAAAAGAATATAATATTTTGAAACTACATTAATATTAAATAGTTACCTAAAATTGTATATTAGAACTCTACAAAGTATTCAAATTATATGAATTTTAATATCTCAAAAAGAATTTATTTAATTTTTTCTCATTAATTGAATAAATATTGTTTTAGTGTTGGTTAATAATTTATGGTAATTATATAACACATAAAAATGATAATAAAATTAAAATAATTAATACAGTGTCATTATACATTATATTTCTATTAATAATCATTCAAAACTACTTTTTTCATATGTTGACACCTAAAGGATATTGTAAACTAAGAGGGTGGTATTTTGTAACATCATTTTCATAAATAATATTTAAATGATTTTCAAGTAAATGTGTCCATTAAACTAATAAATTAAGAGAATGAGGGGATAATAGATTAATTTAATTCAGCAAATAAAACTTTTGATGAGAAATTATTGTCTTAACACCTATTTTTAATCTAGAAAACCACGATTTTCAATTTATCGAGATGATAAATTTTACCACGGCTATAATTAATAACAACAGAAAAATAAAAGGGTGCTATTAACAGAATTTGAACATCCTAATTCCAATTATGAAATTAATATTACATAATTTAATACCTATAAATTTCCAAAAATAGTATAAAAGTATGTTCCAAAAAATGGTATAAAAAAATATTTTGATAAAAAATATATTTTTAGCATAACCTAGAACTATTCTTATCCAATTCCTGAAAATATTATTGTTCGAAAAAATAGATCAATAAGATAATATATAAATTTCATTAAAATAATTCACCAATAGTAATTAATTTAACTAATTATATTGCACATATAAAAACAAATTTTAATACAAAATATTTCATTAATTTTCAAAACTAATTAATTATAATCATTTAATAAATTATGAAATAATTTTAAATTTTTTTTATCATATATATTTCATAATTTAGTTATTACAATTCATACCATTCGATACATCGACAACGAGTTTTTTGAGACATAATATACTAAACATGATACAAAGTTTATATAAACTAATTGTTAAGTGGTACACAAGCAATTGACGAAATCAATTTTTTTAGAGAAGTATTTCACAAAAAAATATCAGGGTGTTATATCTCAATATCTATCACCAACCACTTCCATGAGTACTATTGAAACCAAACACATCACTATGTATTTTATCCAAGAGTCTATAATAATTTTCATCACTTCATGATAAATGTTTTTTCATCGATCCTAAAAAAACAATTTTTCTGTATCAAAATGATTCAATCCCAACTAACGCAATCATCTATCTCTATATAGTATTTGAAATAATTTTTCATTTATATGTCTAAATAAAACAATGGTAAATGTAAGTTAATTTAGACTCAACCTTAACCTTCTTATTATTAATATTATATATAGGTTTAAAAATATCAATAATAGATAAAACATTTATAATATCCTCAATTCCATACAAAACTTTCATCGTATATATAGACAAACGCATTTACTATATAATGAATAAAAAGTTCACCTTTTAAAAATAATATGATTGAATAAAATTTCATTTTATGGGAGGATCATACTAATAAATCTATAATTCTACAACGAATCCACTATGTAGACACATATCACAAGTGCATATTTCTATATCATAAACTCTTATTAAATTTTGAACACATAGTTATTATTTACCATTTTTCAATAATCTCCTGTCTCTGATTTAGGGTTTATATTTTAAAAAAAGTATTATTATCACATGTTATCTAATACTGATGATTCAGAGTTTGATAAATTCATTTCTAAAACATTCAATCTCAAAGGAATAGAATATTTCTCATTGAGAATACTTATAAACCTTCTATATTTAACTCGGTGTTTAGTCTCTTTATATCTTCTCCCATCAAATAGATATTTCAGGGAGAAATCATTCCAATAATATCATATATTATTTTTGGACTGTTTTATGCAATACACATTTCCCAGTAAAACTTATATATAAACTCAACTATTTTGTTTGTAACCTAATCTTTATAGGGTATTCCATGTATGTGTAAATAAAATAAAAGTCCAATTATTGGAATCTATTTTTATTTGGGTCATCCATTTCTTGAATTCCTTGTACATGTTAATCTAGGGGAATTATCTTTAGCATGACCAATTTTGTTGGATGATTGAGGTTTTCACATGTTCTTCTCTATAAGAAAACTCAAAAATTATATTTTACTTCTTATCACATAAAGTATCCTTAATTTAATATATATCTTATACATAAGTAAAAAATCATTTTATTTAAATGTTTATAATTATATAAGATTTAAAATATCCACATGATCTATCCTGGAACCAGATATAGAAGACCCCACCATTCATAGACTGTGGTATAATCATCCAGTCTAGTGGGAAGTATGACCCTAGGTCTCTATACCTATTAATAATTTACTCATGATTGAATCTAATTATTTATAACTCTAAATCCTATTATATATAAATTATATCCCACAAATACATTCAAGTTTACAACATTAGATACTGTCAAAGTTCAAGAAAGTTGTAAACTAAATTTTATGTTATCTTACCTAGTGTATAATAAATGGATAGAAAACATTTATGAATAAATTTATCATATAATTTAATATGTACATAGTATTCAAATTTTATAGGAAATTTATAAACCATAATATTATATGGAAAAAACAAATACATAAGTTATTTATTTATTTCTTAAATTTAATATATGTATATGAATAATTTATATTATATTTATGAATTAAAATGTCTTATTAAAAATTATATACACATAGATTTTATTAAAAAATTTAAACTATAAGAAATTATCAGAAAATCATAAATATTTATTGGCTATAACATATTTAATTATTGTTAGGGGATTGATCAGTGGTAGGTGATAAATACCAGTCGCACTTTGTTTGTGGGTTCGATTCCCGCAGCTTTGTCTGACGTGACGGGTTGTCACACGGTCTGCGTGTTGTCCTTTTTCCAAAACTATATAATTCTTAAAACATTCCCCAAAATGAGATAAAATCTTCAAAAATAATCATAACATATTTGAACCCCAAGTTTATCTCATGCCTTTCATTTTCCATCATAACATATAATAACCCATAATTACCTCAAAAGTAAGGATCATATAAACTATAATGGTTACCTTTATAATTATTACCTGAACATCCACATTGATTGGACATCTTGTACATGATGCATTACAGAACATACCAAGGTACAAGTGGTTGATCATGACTCCTGGATAGTTGGTTTAGAACAACCATGAGTTTCCTCATTGAATCCCCCATTTCATCCTGTCTCTTAATCAGAGAACCACCACAGTTTCCTTCAAACCTATTGTAACTTTGGTGCCTTTTAGATCCAGCCATTTACTAAAACCAAAAAGGTCAGTGTGAGTATATCAACAAAACCATCATGTACTAATGTGGAAGATATACTTACTCATTCACTTTATCTGAAAACTATGACTCTTTCAGAAATCCTACCCATTTTGGTAATGTCACTTATGATTAAAGAATACCCTAACCTCTAAAGTTATCTAAACCGACCTTTGATACCAACTATATGGCCCCAGCCTTAAACCTTACTTAATCTTGAGTTATTACAAGATTACACATTGAGGATCTTTTCGGGTTTTGAGTTTTAGAGAATTAGATCATAAAACATGCATTACATTCCACATTTAAAAAAATTTGTTACATAAAAGATAGTATTAATTTTTCCCATCAACGGAAACATATTTAAAATAAAACATGGATTCTTTCTTGACACTTCCTTGACACTATCATCATATCATGTACCCTTACCTTGACATGTGAAAACATTTCAAAAACATGGGATGGGCATAAAAAGCTCAGTATGGGATATAAAAAGTATGGAAAGGAAACATGAGTACATATATACATAAGAATGAAATCATACTTTACCCATAAAGCATAAGCACTTTAACACACCACATAAAATCATGAATAAATCATAGAAATCATAAATCATAAAAGGTAACTTGAGGCATTCATAACATTCTTACGTAGGTAGTAACCCTTTTGGTTACGTTTGGAATACCCATCACAGTATATTCCCTAAATCTCTTCAGAGATACCTTAACGTTTAACCCCTTCGCGTTAACCAATGCATTGAAGAGCTATATCGGGCTCACCCACCCTTAGTTTATCACGGAACCACCCGTTTTCATAACAATCCCCAAGAACCATAACATAAATGTATCACATAAAACATGCATAAAGGAATTATAACATTTCCACATTTCAATCACAATATAACATTTTAGGATATTAAAATAATGAATCTATTAAAAAACGATTTTCAAAACCATTTAAAACGTTTAATAAAGTTATTTTTGAATCAAAGTGTCCTATACCACCTTGAAGATTTTAACATTTTAAACCATTAATATCCATATAAATAAATACTTAAAACCATTTTGAAAACATGAATATTAATAAGAACAAATCATTAAAACATTTAAAGCGATATTTTGGTTAAAGGGTTTTTACCAAAATTAGAGACACTTGAATTCAATAATTGAGGAATAACATTTAATCAGAACTTTATAATATCATGAAAATAAATGGATTAATGATATAATATTCCAAAGGACAGTATATAAACCATATAAGAGTGAATTGGTGCATAACAACAATGAAGTCTCAATAGAGATGTAAAATGTGATGAAATCCCTTATAAAGAAGGTATCCTTAAATTAAAGATAAATAAATCTCAAAATTATGTGTGCCAAATATAAATACACCCAAAATAATTGTATATTAAGTGTAAAACAATAATAGGTCATTCACACATATTCAAAGGATGACATATTCATTAACTACATGTTGAACCCAAAGAAATCGAAATTGGGTTAAAAAGTTCCCTTGGTAAAATTCGACAGCCTAATGACGTCACTTCAAAAATTCAGAAAATGAGTTGATGAGAGATAAAAAGGGAATCTCATCAGTTAGACATAAAATTTACATAAATCAGGATATATAAGAACATATCCCATCATAATAGTATTTGAATTAAAAGACATAACAAATAAAGACTTTTAAAAAGAGGAGGGTGAAAGGTTCCCTTACCGACTTGGGTAACTCTCGAAAAGTACACCCCATTGAAGAAGTGTCATACAATGAATATGTAAATACCCATAAATGGAATTATACTAAAAAATGAGTGTAATAATGGGAAGTGCATAATCCACTCAAAGGAAATTGTGGCAAATGTAGCATAAATCTCATGGGAATAAAAGTGAGATGAAAAATATCTTATGAAAACTCGGTAGCCTAACGACGACACTTAAAACATCCAAAATGGATTGATGAGAGGAAATAGGATCTCTCATCACATCAACATAAATTTTACAGAAATAGGAATATAAAATAACATCCCTCAACATAAAAAATAGGAGCTTAAAAGAAGTGACATAAAGGAGAGTACTTAAAAAGAAAGAGAGAGGTTAGATCTCTTGCGAAAATTCGGCAGCCTAACGGTGCCACTCAAAAACTTCAAAAATTGATTGATGAGAGAGAATAGGGTCTCTCATCATATGTACATAAAAATTACTGTAAGAGTAATATAAATTAACATCCCAATCACAAGAAATATGAGCTTTAGAAGGAATGACATAAAAGAGTGTACTTAAAAAGAAAGAGAGGAGTAAGATCCCTTACCTCGGGTCCGACTTGACTCGATCGTTCTTTAATATCCTGAATAATAAACTTGAGTTAATTTCTACTTCCTTAAGAACCTTTTTCAAGTTCATTATTCCTTTTATATCACTTATTACCATGTCATAACTATTATGTAATCATTTAAGTTAATAATGTTTGTTTTGTCGATATTTGGTTCTTAAGTCGAAAGTGGACTTCTTACAATTACATGTTGTTCGTGTGGTCAAAGGTTCATTATATCCAGAATTTTATTCATGATGTATATATCATATATATCATATATATCCAGTATATTCATTCATTTATAATATTACATAACATTTAGAGTTAAGAAATAAAATGCACCGTTCATGGAGACGGTAAGTCGTACGTACGCATGAACGCTACTTCCATTTATATTTCATATTTAATGGAATTAACACATAGTGATACATAATATTATTTTAATTCCAGTATGGTATCATATATAATATCATTAAATATATCCTTTATACGTACCACATATGGTATTAACGAATCAAATCACTTTGAGGGGGCGGTAGTTCGCACTTCCTTAAATGAAGATATCACGTTTACCCATAATTGAAACCATAAAGGTATGACATAAATGAAAAATATAGAAGCTTATGTAAAACATAAAAATATTAGATATCATATATAAATATAGTGTCATCTTAATGGGCACCTTTTAAGGTGTTAGAAGAATGTTGAACAATCATCATTTCGGGAGGCAGAAATTCGCCATCCACGGAAACATTATGTTCTTTAACCATTAGATGTAGGTGTGTGTAAGTTTAGCTCTAATACTTCTTATAACAACATTCTAGTATATTTAAGATTATTTATTTGTTACAAAATAAATGAATAAAAATAGTTCAGGGTGTTGGAGAAGCAAAATAAAACAAAAGGACACAAGTGAAGACATTGCCTTTAAATCGGGTAACTTCCTTTGATTTGAGCTCAAAGGCTTGCTTGGAAAGGATTCTGCCCAATGTGAGGCTTCAAGGAGTCATAGAGGGATGTGGAGAGATTAAATGGCCAGGGGTTGTCCAAGACAAAGGATTTGGAAGTGTGTGTAAAGAGGTAGAGGTGGGGGACTTTTATAAGAGGAGAGGAGGGGCACTCTTGGAAAGGTATAAAATGTATCATTATTTTCAAATGAGTTTTGGATTTTAATTGTCCCACATTGATGTGATTCATGGTTAAGTTGATAGGAGTTATAAATCCACCCATACAATAGGTTTTGGACATGTGTAGGTCTTAAATTTTACATTATCTTTCTATTTTATTTAAATCATTAAATAATGAGGTCATCACTATATCATCATGATGTCATAAATAATTTAATTTATTTAATGTCTAAAAATTATAAAAAAATACTTTGATGTAGGAAATATTTTTAGATTTCTAATGAATATTTATAGTCCACAATATCATTTATTTAGACAAAATAAAAAATATTTTACTTAGGTGATACATTCTTTGTTACATTTAACATTCTTTAAAAATAAAAAGATAAAAAGTCACTTTCTCACAAAAGTGATTCCATGGGGCCCCCATGTTTGTCACAAGGCTTCCCATGGTTGGCCATGAGACAACCAGTAGCCTTAGGACACATTTTTTTTGTCATTTAGTATTATTATGATATTATCTTATTATCTTTAACTACAAGATTACTCATTAATCAAGATAATTAAAGATAATTACCATCGTTACTATTCATAATGTCCAAAAACAAAAGAGTCTTAATTACATAATTTGGACCTTTTGATTCCAAATATGTAATCCATTTTAACAAATTACAAAAACATAAATTGAAATAATTAATTTAAAAAAAGTTCTCGTTGTCAAAACAAATAGAGGGTTTTTTAGAAACAATATTTATGAAAGGTTTGGCACTTGTTTATGCCTAATTCCAAATTGAAATTAATCCCAATGACCATCATTGAATTAAATGGTAAAAAAATATTCTAATTATGCAAAGACCCGTAAATTTCAAGTAAATTTTTTTCTTAATTTTCTTTGCATTTTACAAGAACGCAGTTTCTGACGACACCAGATTCCGAGGCCCGATATGCCCGGAATAAATTTCCAAAGTTTGGCTCGGGTACGTTCAGTGAACGGATGAGCGGGTTTTTATAACTTTTGAACTGGTGCCCGGAATCGAATTCTGAGGGCACCGATGAAATCGCAGCGCCGGTATTCGCCTAGAAACGCCTCTTCCGGAGTTGCGTTTTCTCGGGTGTGGTTTTTAATTTTCGGGCTTAAAGTTAAGAAAAAAAATAATTTTTCGACAACTTTATTTTATTTCACTTAAGCCACTTGGAAGCCACTTGAAGCTACTTAAAAGTGGCTTAATCTGAGTTGATTTAGATAGGATTCTATCCAGAAAATATCCTACCCCCTCAGTAGGATATTTGTGAGGTGGGGCCTGCACGAGCCCCGCCGTTTCTTTCCTCTAAGTAACGCACCCGCGAAAACCAGTCATTTATAAAAGTCAACTGACACATTTTCTTATTTTCTTAACAGACCATTTAATTGGGTGGTTTATTTCGTAAATTTAATGAGCTGTTTCTTTCATTGAATCAATTCAACGAATTGATGGGTCGTTACTTACCCGTTTTCATTTGTTGGCATAATAATAAAATAAGACCAACCAAAATATTTTGGAGGATTACTTGTTCAGAGAGGATCCTTGAACCTTCATCCTCCTTCGCGAAGAACGCGAAGAACGCGAAGAACGCCGAACCCGAAAATCGACGACGCGACGCCGTGATCCGTGACGCCGACAACGTTCTTCTGTGAAGTCTCTTCCTCCGCGACGGATCTTCTATCGGCTGCTTGAGGTAAGAGTCTCAGACCTTCCTTTTTATCTCCTTCGTGGTTCTTTACCAAAACACGGATTTAATTAATTAAATTAAATCTACTGTTTCATGGTGCGTTGAGTTCGCCGACTCAACGTCGTGTTCCACGACGATGCGATACCCTTCCACAACGACACGACGATCTCCACCTTCCGCGACAATCAATTCCACGAAGAACGCTCACGCACGACGGCCAACGAGGTAGGGATTTTATAATTTTGGAATACCCCTCTTTATATTCCCGTGAACGTTCTTTAAAAATTAAAGAACAGATTTCAAATGAACAATTTTATTTTATTAAAATTTTTGGTTCATGCGTTGAACAATTTCTCTCGTTGTTTTTATCTAACGCGAAAGGTGCGGGTCAAACGAACATGGCCCAACAACCCTCTGCCATTCTCCGTGTTTTGCAGATTTGGCGGGCGACCACGGAACGTGCCGCAACGAATGTTTGATGATCCCGCAGTGAAGAATGGAACCCGGGAGGAACAACGGCGTAGACGAGAAGGGAAACGGGCCACCGGAGTTACTCCGGCGGCCTGCGGAAGCCGGCAGCGGCGCCGGCGCCCGGAGGCGGCGGTGCCCGGGGACCCGCGGCCGCGCGGGTCCGGCGTGCCCGGGTGTCCAGGGCGGCACCCCGTGGGTGCCGCGGGGTTGTCACGCGGCACCCCCGGGTGTCCAGGGGGGCACCCCGCGGGTGCCGCAGGGTTGTCACGCGTCACCCGCCAGGTGTCCTGGGCGGCACCCCGCGGGTGCCGCGGGGTTGTCACGTGGCGCCCCCGGGTGTCCAGAGCGGCACCCCGCGGGTGCCGCGGGGTTGTCACGCGACACCCCCCGGGTGTCCAGGGCGGCACCCCGTGGGTGCCGCGGGGTTGGCACGCGACACCCCCCGGGTGTCCAGGGCGGCCCCCCGCGGGGGCCGCGGGGTTGTCACGCGGCGCCCCCAGGGTGTCCCGCGGGTGTCCAGCGGGTGTCCCGCGGGTGTCCCGCAGGTGTCACGCGGGAGCGGCGGCTCCTCCCGTGTCGGCCGCTCGGTCGCCCGGCCGAGCCGAGCCGGGCGGGCCGAGCCAGACCGGTCCGAACGGGTCGGACCGGGTCGGCTGGGTCAGCAGGGTCGGACCGGGTCGGGCCGGGCCCGGACCCCCGTCTTCAGACGGTTTTCGTTCAAACGCCTGTAACTTGAGCTACGGGCCTCCAAATGACTCGCCGTCAGTGGCGACGCGATCCTTGGATCGAGACGGTCGTTTAGGTTTATCACACTCAAGGTTTCAGAATACTTTGAGTTCGGCCGGGTTGGTTCGTACACGAAACCAACCGGGCCCTCGGAGCGGAAACACTCATACCTTGAGCTACGGACGTCCGATTGACGTACCGTCAGTTTTGGTGGATTCCTATAAGTGAGACGGATCTTTTGGCACACTCCGCCCGAGGTTCGGACGCAGGTGGAGTATGGTCGGGTTGGTTTTGCCTTAAAAAACAACCAGGCCCCTGGCACGGAAATGCCAATAACTCTCAGACCGGGCGTCTGAATGTCGCGCCGTCTGCGACATTGAGTTCTTGTTGACGGTACGTAACTTTTGGATACATCAACTTCGGACATTGTGACAGTTGATGTATCGGCCTCTCGGCTTGTGGAGCAGACCCTCCCGAACGAGCTTGCTGTGTGCGGGAACCCTAGTGTTGGCTGCGACTGGTACTTCGACAGTGATGACCGTGCAGAGATCCTGAGTGGACTACGGCGACGACCGTGCAGAGATCCTCACTGGACTCCGACGACGACCGTGCAGAGATCCTCAGTGGACTGCGGCGACGACTGTGCAGAGATCCTTAGTGGACTGAGGCGATGACGGTGCAGAGATCCTCAGTGGACTGTGACGATGAAGATGGATAGTCTTGTATCCTATGTGGGTCCTAGCTGTGCTGGTCTTGTATCCTATGTGGGTCCCAACTTAGATGATTCAATACTGGTCTTGTATCCTATGAGGGTCCCAGTATAGTTGAATCAATGAAGACAGCTGGTCTTGTATCCTATGTGGGTCCTAGCTGTGTTGGTCTTATATCCTATGTGGGTCCCAGATTAGATGATTCAATACTGGTCTTGTATCATATGTGGGTCCCAGTATAGTTGAATTAATGAAGACAGCTGGTCTTGTATCCTATGTGGGTCCTAGGTGTGCTGGTCTTGTATCCTATGTGGGTCCCAGCTTAGATGATTCAATACTGGTCTTGTATCCTATGTGGGTCCCATTATAGTTGAATCAATGAAGACAGTTGGTCTTGTATCCTATGTGGGTCCTAGATTTGCTGGTCTTGTATCCTATGTGGGTCCCAGATTAGATGATTCAATACTGGTCTTGTATCCTATGTGGGTCCCAATATAGATGAATCAATGAATAGTGCTGGTCTTGTATCCTATGTGGGTCCCAGCTTAAATGACTCTGTGTTGGTCTTGTATCCTATGTGGGTCCTAGGATAAATGAAACGATGAGGACGACTGGTCTTGTATCCTATGTGGGTCCCAGCTTAGATGATTCAGTATCTATGTCTGATCATCTCTTTCACCCTTTTTGATGATGTATACCTGTGTGAGCTGAATCTTCTGTTTACTCTCCTTTGTGGATTGTGTTGAGCTATCCTGTGTGGATTTACAGTTTACTCTTCTTTGTGGATTGTGTTGTGCTATCCTGTGTGGGTATACGTTTTGCTTTCCTGTGTGGACGGGGTTGTGCTTGGGCTCGGATGCTGGATCCAAACGGGAATTGATGACTTAGTTATATGTATGGGCATATACCTAAGCCGTGTCAGATGTTACTTTGTGACTGTATCTTTCCTTTGTGGATTATCCTTCATGGATTTCGGGAGACCTTCGGGGGTCTCGGGGTCCCTACTGAGTAGCTTATACTCACCCCTGCACGGGTTATGCCCGCACTTCGTGGTGTTGGTTGCAGACGACGGACAGCACTGACCGTGGTGGAGGCGTGCGGATCAGGACGGTACCTGGAGGTGGACCACTGGGCGGGACGTGCTCGGAGCGGACAGCTGGACCGAGGAGCTGTGGAGGATATCTATACCCACCCTTCAGGTGGGACCTTCAGAGGACGGCTCGACGCTGTGGCTTTTCTTTACAGTTGTTGTTTTCCCCTTTCAATTGTACTTTACAGTTGGGCTTGTATTTCCGGCCCTTTTAATTCCATCACAGCTTGTTACAATTTTACTTATTGTTTACTTTTCCGCTTGCTTACTCTGTGGTGCTTGTTTACTTTTCAAAGGCAATGCCTTCCCTTTTGTTGGGATTTATGCCTTGGTACTAGTCGCCAGCCCCTGACCGATGGAAGGCGGGCTTGGGGTAGTCACGGCATGGGCCCCGAGGACGGGTCGTGACAAATTGGTATCAGAGGTGGTCGGTTCTACCGGAGACTCTGATCTTTCTTCTTTGTGAAGCTATAGTGTTTAGCGTATTGGGTGTGGTTATCAGTCCAGGGAGTCCAGTGTTGGTGCGGCGGCCGACGTATCCGTACACCAAGACCCTGACTTCTGATTTCCGACATAATGCACGAAAACATTGATTGCATGTATGTTCAAGTTTTCTTTGTGATTACTTGTGTCAGCTCACCAGGTATACTATTCTGACGGGGGTGCACCTGCTTCTTTCAGGATGGCCCCATGATGGCAGACAGCTAGGGTTCCGAGAGTGGAGCGTGATGACATCCCACCGAGCGATGAGGCCTCGGTGCAGGGCTCCTTGTCAGTAGAGGCACTAGCGGTACCTTTACCCGCCGAGCCACCGATGCTACCAGCCCCAGCCGCTGACGATGCATGTCGCCTTAGCGCGCTACATGAGTTCCAGCATCAGCGACCGCCCAGGTTCCGCGGGGAGACGGACCCCCAGGCAGCCGAGGACTGGCTGCAGGTAGTGGTGCGAGTTTGCAGGCTAGTGAGGACACCAGCAAACCTCATGGTGATCCTCGCATCGAGCCTCCTGCACGCGGCAGCAGGCAGATGGTGGAGCTTGATGCTTCATGTGCACGACGAGACATCTCTCCTCTGGACGGACTTTGAGAGTATCTTTCACTCCGAGTTCATCCCATCCACCCTCCGTGCGGTACGCATACAGGAGATTCTTCAGCTGCGGCATGGCAGCTTGACAGTGGCCCAGTACTCGGCGAGATTTACTGATCTCTCGAGCTACTCGACCGACATGGTATGGGACCCCTTCTTCCGGGCCCGGACCTTTGAGCAGGGATTGAGGAACGAGATCAGGGCTTCGATGATCTCCCTCAACATTCCGACACAGGCAGAGGTATTGGAGAGGGCCCTTTTAGTAGAGAGTTTTCTCGCCGAGCAGGCTCCAGTGACAGGACCCTCCTCAGGACGGCCCGTAGCAGGGTCTTCTGCAGCTGGCAGTAGACAGGTGACGCAGAGGTCCAGGCGGGCCAGACCATCAGATGGGCAGTCACAGGATGAAGATTCGATTGTGCGGGGCACCCGAAGGAGAGCCAGCTACGCGAGGGGAAAACATTGCTACGCATGCAGTGGGCGAGGTCACATGGCTCGAGACTGCCCGACACATCTTACAGACGAGCAGCAGGCGGTAGAGGGACCTCCCAGATAGAGATTCGGCCATGGTGGTCCGCAGGGTACAGGCGGACGAGGCAGACGATCTGGCCGAGTAGCCGATGGTGGGAGACACTTCGAGGTGTTTCCACCACCACCACCAGGAGGTCCACCCCGACCGCAGGGAGTTGGTGGACATGGGAGAGCTCATCTTCAGGCAGCTGAGGCCTTCGATCATGGAGCTCTGGGAGCAAGTGGACAAGAGCGGAACTAGTGGATACGTCTTTTGTACTTCTAGTTCCTTGTTGCTTGTGTAGCGTTTTTGTTTTATGAGATGCAATAATAAAAGACGCATACCTTTGTGATGTTTTCATTCTTTCCCTCTTTTGTGTTGTTACTAAGAGGTTCCGGTTTTGACTGTTGACTTGACCCTCACTTGTGAGACATCTACTGGAGGAGACCCAGTTACCACACACTGATACCGATAGTGTGACTCAACCCTTGGAGGCGAGAGTAATGGTTGGATCTCTTGGTAGTAGCGTCGAGGCCTTACTACGTCATCCTTGGTATGGATTAGTATCATCCATGTCGGGATTGACTGTATTAGGGAAAGAATGTGGTTCATCCAAGAGATGGGACCAGATTTTCTCTTATCGGAAAAGAAGAAATCTTAGCAGCTCTTGTGGGGCCGGAGATGGTCCAGGCCACGACTGAGATGGTCCAGGTCATCCAGGGGCGGATGAGTACAGCTCACAGCCGGTAGAAGTCATATGCTGATAGGAGGCGGAGGCCACTAGAGTTCGAGGATGGCGACCACATCTTCTTGCGGGTCTCACCTCGGCATGGTTTGCGGAGATTTGGCCGAGGCTGCAAGTTGTCTCCATCCTTCATCGGGCCTTTCCAGGTCCTCAGCAGGATTGGCGAGGTGGATTATCGCCTGGCTCTGCCACCTCAGTTGCACCGGGTACACGACGTCTTCCACGTATCTCAGCTGAGGAGATACGTGCATGACCCGACACACATCATTGACTATGGGGAGCTAGAGGTAGATGATGGGGCGACTTTTGCGGAGGCCCCGGTGGAGATAGAGGATCGACAGGAGTGGGTCCTACGTCGGTGATCGATTCCTCTTGTGCGCATCAGATGGAAGCACGGGAACCTCCAGGAGAGAACATGGGAGCGGGAGGCTCAGATGCGTGCTCAGTACCCACATTTGTTTCCCTAGTTTATGATGTATCTTTACGGGGACGTAAATCCCTATGGTGGGAGTAATGTAAAGACCCGTAAATTTCAAGGAAATTTTTTTCTTAATTTTCTTTGGAATTTTAAAAGAACGCAGTTTCTGACGGCACCTGATTCCAAGGCTCGGTGTGCCCGGAATCAATTTCCGAAGTTTGGCTCGGGTACGTTCAGTGAACGGACGAGCGAGTTTTTATAACTTTTGAACTGGTGCCCAGAATCTAATTCTGAGGGCACCGATGAAATTGCAGCACTGGTATTCGCCTAGAAACGCCTCTTCCAGAGTTGCATTTGCTCAGGTGTGGTTTTTAATTTTCGGGCTTAAAGTTACGAAATAAAATAATTTTTCGACAACTTTATTTTATCACTTAAGCCACTTGGAAGCCACTTGAAGCTACTTAAAAGCGGCTTAAGCTGAGTTGATCTGGATAGGATGCTATCTAGAAAATATCCTACCCCCTCGGTAGGATATTTGTGAGGTGGGGCCCGCACGAGCCCCGCCGTTTCTTTCTGCTAAGTAACGCACCCGCGAAAACCCGTCATTATAAAAGTCAACTGACGCGTTTTCTTATTTTCTTAACAGACCATTTATTTGGGCGGTTTATTTCGTAAATTTAATGAGCTGTTTCTTTCGTTGAATTAATTCAACGAATTGATGGGTCGTTACTTACCCATTTTCGTTTGTTGGCATAATAATAAAATAAGACCAACCAAAATCTTTTGGAGGATTACTCGTTGAGAGAGGATCCTTGAACTATTATCCTCCTTCGCGAAGAACGCGAAGAACGTGAAGAACGCGAAGAATTCCGAACCCGAAAATCGACGACGCGACGCCGTGATCCGCAACACCGACAATGTTCTTCTGCGACGTCTCTTCCTCCGCGATGGATCTTCGATCGGCTGCTTGAGGTAAGAGTCTCGGACCTTCCTTTTTATCTCCTTCGTGGTTCTTTACAAAAACACAGATTTAATTAATTAAATTAAATCTGTTGTTTCATGGTGTGTTGAGTTCGCCAACTCAACGCCGTGTTCCACGACGACGCGACGCCCTTCCGCGAAGACGTGACGATCTCCACCTTCCGCGATGAGCAATTCCGCGAAGAACGCTCACGCGCGACGGCCAACAAGGTAGGGATTTTATAATTTTGGAATACCCCTTTTTATATTCCCTTGAACGTTCTTTAAAAATTAATGAACCGATTTCAAATGAACAATTTTATTTTATTAAAATTTTCGGTTCATGCGTTGAACAATTTCTCTCGTTGTTTTTATCTAACGCGGAGGGTGCGGGTCAAACGAACACGGCTCGGAAACCCTCCGCCGTTCTTCGTGTTTTGTGGATTTGGCGGGCGACGACGGAACGTGCCGCAATGGATGTTTGATGATCCCGCAGTGAAGAACAGAACCCAGGAGGAACAACGGCGCAAACGGGAAGGGAAACGGGCCACCAGAGCGACTCCGGCGGCCCGCGGAAGCCGGCGGCGGCACGGGTCGCCGGCTCGGCGGCGCCGGCAGCCGGAGGCGGGGGCGCCCGGGGACCCGCGGCCGCGCGGGTCCGGCGTGCCCGGGTGTCTAGGGCGGCACCCCGCGGGTGCCGCGGGGTTGTCACGCGGCGCCCCGGGGTGTCCAGGGCGGCACCCCGCGGGTGCCGCGGGTTTGTCACGTGACACCCCCCGGGTGTCCAGGGCGGCACCCTGCGGGTGCCGCGGGGTTGCCACGCGGTGCCCCCGGGTGTCCAGGGTGGCGCCCCGTGGGGGCCGCGGGGTTGTCACGCGCCACCCCCCGGGTGTCCAGGGCGGCACCCCGCGGACGCCGTGGGGTTGTCACGCGCACCCCCTGGGTGTCCAGGGCGGCACCCTGCGGGCACCGCGGGGTTGTCACGCGGCGCCCCCAGGGTGTCCCGCGGGTGTCCAGCGGGTGTCCCGTGGGTGTCCCGTGGGTGTCCCGCGGGTGTCCCGCGGGTGTCACACGGGAGCGGCGGCTCCTGCCGCGTCGGCTGCGCGGTCGCTCGGCCGAGCCGAGCCGGGCGGGCCGCGCCAGACCGGTCCGACCGGGTCGGGCCCGGACCCCCTTCTTCGGACGGTTTTCATTCAAAAGCCCGTAACATGAGCTACGAGCCCCCAAACGACTTGCCGTCAGCGGCGACGCGATCCTTGGATTGAGACTGTCGTTTCGGTTTATCACACTCAGAGTTTCGGAATACTTTGAGTTCGGCAGGGTTGGTTCGTACACGAAACCAACCGGGCCCTCGGAGCGGAAACACTCATATCTTGAGCTACGAACGTCCGATTGACGTGCCGTCAGTTTTGCTGGATTCCTCTAAGTGAGATGGATCTTTTGGAATACTACGCCTGAGGTTCGGACGCAGGTGGAGTATGGTCGGGTTGGTTTTGCCTTAAAAACCAACCGGGCCCCTGGGACGAAAATGCTAATAACTCTCAGACCGGGCGTCCGAAAGTCGCACCGTCTGCGGCATTGAGTTCCTGTTGACGGTACGGAACTTTTGGATACATCCACTTCAGACATTGTGACAGTTGATGTATCGGCCTCTCGGCTCATGGAGCGGACCCTCCCGAACGAGCTTGCTGTGTGCGGGAACCCTAGTGCTGGCTGCAACTGCTACTTCGACAGCGAAGACCGTGCAGAGATCCTGAGTGGACTGCGACGACGACCGTGCAGAGATCCTCAGTGGACTGCGACGACAACCGTGCAGAGATCCTCAATGGACTGCGGCGACGACTATGCAGAGATCCTTAGTGGACTGCGACGACGACAGTGCAGAGATCCTCAGTGGACTGCGACGATGAAGACGACTGGTCTTGTATCCTATGTGGGTCCTATCTGTACTGGTCTTGTATCCTATGTGGGTCCCAGCTTAGATGATTCAATGCTGGTCTTGTATCTTATGTGGGTCCCAGTATAGTTGAATCAATGAAGACAGCTGGACTTGTATCCTATGTGGGTCCTAGCTGTGCTGGTCTTGTATCCTATGTGGGTCCCAGATTAGATGATTCAATACTGGTCTTGTATCCTATGTGGGTCCCAGTATAGTTGAATCAATGAAGAAAGCTGGTCTTGTATCCTATGTGGGTCCTAGCTGTGCTGGTCTTGTATCCTATGTGGGTCCCAACTTAGATGATTCAATACTGGTCTTGTATCCTATGCGGGTCCTAGTATAGTTGAATCAATGAAGACAGCTGGTCTTGTATCCTATGTGGGTCCTAGCTGTGCTGGTCTTGTATCCTATGTGGGTCCCAGCTTAGATGATTCAATACTGGTCTTGTATCCTATGTGGGTCCTAGTATAGATGAATCAATGAAGAGTGCTGGTCTTGTATCCTATGCGGGTCCCAGCTTAGATGACTCCGTGTTGGTCTTGTATCCTATGTGGGTCCCATCTTAGATGATTCAGTATCTATGTCTGATCATCTCTTTCACCCTTTTCGATGATGTATACCTGTGTGAGCTGAATCTTCTGTTTACTCTCCTTTGTGGATTGTGTTGAGCTATCCTGTGTGGATTTACAGTTTACTCTCCTTTGTGGATTGTGTTGTGCTATCCTATGTGGGTATACGTTTTGCTTTCCTGTGTGGACTGGGTTGTGCTTGGGCTCGGACGCTGGAGCCGAACGGGAATTGATGACTTAGGTATATGTATGAGCATATACCTAAGCCGTGTCAGATGTTACTTTTTAACTGTATCTTTCCTTTGTGGATTATCCTTCGTGGATATCGGGAGACCCTCGAGGGTCTCAGGGTCCCTACTGAGTAGCTTATACTCACCCCTGCATGGGCTATGCCCGCACTTCGTAGTGTTGGTTGCAGACGACAGACATCACTGACCATGTTGGAGGCGTGTGGAGCCAGACGGTACCTGGAGGTGGACCACTGGGCGGGACGTGCTCGAAGCAGACGGCTGGACCGAGGAGCTGTGGAGGCTATCTGTACCCACCCTTCAGGTGGGACCTTCAGAGGACGGCTCGACGCTGCGGCTTTTCTTTACAGTTGTTGTTTTCCCCTTTTAGTTATACTTTACAGTTGGGCTTGTATTTCCGGCCCTTTTACTTCCATCACAGCTTGTTACAGTTTTACTTAGTGTTTACTTTTCCGCTTGCTTACTCTATGGTGCTTGTTTACTTTTCAAATACAATGCCTTCCCTTTTGTTGGGATTTACGCCTTGGTGCTAGTCGCCAGCCACTGGCCTATGGAAGGTGGGCTTGGAGTAGTCACGGCACGGGCCCTGAGGACGGGTCGTGAAAAATTACACTTTAAAACAAATTAAAAAGATAATATTACCATATAATTAAATTATATGAAGAAGCAGTTTTGATGTAAAATGCAGTATTTTTCACTATTCATTGAAAAATGAACGTTGTCAGAAAAATACCAAAAATTAACCCAAGGAAAATTTCAATGTCCCAATCATAAATAATATGTTTATTTTGAAAAATAGAACTTATAAAATTTTCAAAAATTGGATTTAAAATGGGTTCTCCATCAAAAGGCGGTTAATCGACCTTTTAAAGAATATTAGAATGTTTACGCTTAAAAACTGGATTCATTTGAATTTTTAGTCCTCTAAAATTTATTGTAAAGAGTAAAAATATTTGACAAACATATATAATCATTTTTTAGTTAGTTCTGTTAATTCCTGCCATTACAACGGCTAGACATTATATAATATTATTTTATTATTAGAGTGCAACGTAAGATTCCCAAGAAACCCGTTGTTGCGTATTGGGTACGCCATCAAAAATTTCATCCCCTTTAAAGAAATATTAATATTTTATTCAAAAATATGGATAAATATAACGATTTCATATTCTTTATTTACCGGGGGTGTTACATCATTCCTCCCTTTTGGGAATTGCGTCCTCGCAATTTTAAAATTGGGCTTGGAAACATCCTTGAAATTCCCACATCGGAACAAGAGTTGGTAAAAAAATCACTTTAAAATAAAGAAAGATAAGTACAGAGGTCACCCGAGTTAACCCATACTAGGATTCCAAGTATGAAAATATGTACATGGAAGAAAAAAAACAAAGGGTCATGTTCTGATGGAGAGTGATAAAAAACATGTTTAGGAGAAAGTTAACCACATGAAAATCACAAACTTGTGATGGGTTAAACGGTATTCGATTCCCGAGTAGGAAAATTTAACAGACAACATTTTTGTTTTAAGTTACTTTTCATTGAGGATTTTATTTTTGAGCTTAACTAAATGATAATGAAACATACTTACTTGTCATGTAGACTTTCAACTTTTACTAGATTCCTTAACCAAACTAATATTTTCGCCAAAAGACGAGTATTTAGGAAGACTTGTTCGCATTAAGAGTACTATAATCCACTTCTAGAGAATCACCTAATCCACAAAAGATAACTATATTCTCCCATGTCTTTAGAATTTAACCAAAACCAAAACCAAAAACGTTAGTACAAGATCAGATAATCCAGAAAAGGATAACCCTTTATAAAAAGAAAATCTATTCTTAATCTCCAAAATTTTTCCAACAAAACCCAAAGATCAATGAGGAACATTAGATAAACAATTTGTCCATAAAATTCTTCAATGTAAACCAAACTAAGATTGAAACCCAAATATTTGAAGGATTTAGTCACATAGTCTTCCAAGGTAAAAATTAACTTTTATCTCCAAAAAACATTAGTTGCTCTTAAATTCTCATATTGAAAAGCAATTAACCAAATCACATATCCTCCATGATAGGTTAATCATTTCCATAGATAACCAAAAATAAACTTACTCTTGATTCCTAAAATCATCTAACTAAAAAAGAATTAGTCAAACTAACCAGGGACTTCACGTAGTCCAGTGGTAGGCGATAAATACCAGTCGCACTTTGGTTGTGGGTTCGATTCCCGCAGCTTTTTCCGACGAGACGGGTTATCACACAGTCTTCATGTTTTCCTTTTTCCAAAACTATATAATTCTTAAAACATTCCCCAAAATGAGATAAAATAATCAAAAATAATCATAACATATTTTAACCTCAAGTTTATCTCATGCCTTTCATTTTCCATCATAACATATAATAACCCATAATTACCTCAAAAGTAAGGATCATATAAACTATAATGGTTACCTTTATAATTATTACCTAAACTTCCACATCGATTGGTCATCTTGTACATGATGCATTTCAGAACATACCAAGGTACAAGTGGTTGATCAGGACTCCTAGATAGTTGGTTTAGAACAACCATGAGTTTCCTCAGTGAATCCCCCATTTCATCTAGTCTCTTAATCAGAGAACCACAATAGTTTCCTTCAAACCTATTGTCACTTTGGTGCCTGCTAGATCCAGCCATTTACTAAAACCAAAAAGGTCAGTGTGAGTATATCAACAAAACCATCATGTACTAATGAGGAAGATATACTTACTCATTCACTTTATCTAAAAACTATGACTCTTTCTGAAATCCTAACCATTTTGGTAATGTCACTTATGCTTAAAGAATAACCTAACCTCTAAAGTAATCTAAACCGACCTTTGATACCAACTATAAGGCCCCAGCCTTAAACCTTACATAATCTTGAGTTATTACAAGATTACGCATTGAGGATCTTTTCAGGTTTAGAGTTTTTGATAATTAGATCATAAAACTTGCATTACATTCCACATTTAAACAAAGTGTTTACATAAAAGATAGTATTAATTTTTCCCATCAACGGAAACATATTTAAAATAAAACATGGATTCTTTCTTGACACTTCCTTGACACTATCATCATATAATGTACCCTTTCCTTGACCTGTGAAAACATTTCAAAAACATGGGATGGGCATAAAAAGCTAAGTATGGGATATAAAAACTATGGAAAGGAAACATGGGTACATATATACATAATAATGAAATCATACTTTGCCCATAAAGCATAATCACTTTAACACATCACATAAAATCATGAATAAATCATAGAAATCATAAGACATAAAAGGTAACTTGAGGCATTCATAACATTCATATGTAGGGAGTAACCCTCTTGGTTATGTTCAGAATACCCATCACAGTATATTCCCTAAATCTCTTTGCAGAAACCTTAACGTTTAACACATTCGCGTTACGCAATGCATTGGAGAGCTATATCGGGCTCACCCACCTTTAGCTTATCACGGAACCACCAGTTTTCATAACAATTCCCAAGAACCATAACATAAATGTATCACATAAAACATGCATAAAGGAAATATAACATTTCCACATTTCAATCACAATATAACATTTTAGGATATTGAAATAATGAATCCATTAAAAACCCATTTTCAAAACCATTTAAAACGTTTAATAAAGAGATTTTTGAATCAAAGTATCTCATACCACCTTGAAGCTTTTAACATTTTAAACCATTAATATCCATATAAATAAATCCTTAAAACCATTTTGAAAACATGTATATTAATAAGAACAAATCATTAAAACATTTAAAGTGATATTTTGGTTAAAGGGTTTTTACCAAAATTAGAGACACTTGAATACAATAATTGAGGAATAAAATTCAATCAGAACTTTATAATATCATGAGAATAAATGGATTCATGATATAATATTCAAAAGGACAGTATATACACCATATAAGAGTGAATTTGTGCATAACAACAATGAATTCTCAATAGAGATGTAAAATGTGATGAAATCCCTTATAAAGAAGGTATCTTTAAATTAAGGATAAATAAATCTCAAAATTATGTGTGACAAATATAAATACACCCGATATAATTGGATATTAAGTTTAAAACAATAAAAGGTCATTCACACATATTCAAAGGATGACATATTCAACAACTACATGTTGAACCCAATGAAATCGAAATTGGGTTAAAAACTTCCCTTAGTAAAATTCGACAGCCTAACGGCGTCACTTCAAAAATTCAGAAAATGAGTTGATGAGAGATAAAAAGGGAATCTCATCACTTGGACATAAAATTTACATCAATCAGGATATAGAAGAACATATCCCAATATAATATTATGTGAATTAAAAGACATAACAAACGAAGACTTTTAAAAAGAGGAGGGTGAAAGGTTCCCTTACCGACTTGGGTAACTCTCGAAAAGTACACCCCATTGAAGAAGTGTCATACAATTAATATGTTAATACCCATAAATGGAATTATATTACAAAAGGAATGTAATAATGGGAAGTATATAAACCACTCAAAGGAAATTGTGGAAAATGTAGCATAAATCTCACGGGAATAAAAGTGAGATGAAAAATCTCTTACGAAAACTCGGCAGCCTAATGGCGCCACTTAAAACATCGAAACTTGATTGATGAGAGGAAATAGGGTCTCTCATCACATAAAAATAAATTTTACAGAAAGAGGAACATAAAAGAACATCCCCCAACATAACAAAGAGGAGCTTAAAAGAAGTGACATAAAGTAGAGTACTTAAAAAGAAAGAGAGAGGTTAGATCTCTTACGAAAATTCGGCAGCCTAACGGCGCCACTCAAAACTTCCAAAATGGATTGATGAGAGAGAATAGGGTATCCCATAATATGTACATAAAAATTACAGTAAGAGTAATATAAAATAACATCCCAATCACAAGAAAGATGAGCTTTAGAAGGAATGACATAAACGAGTGTACTTAAAAAGAAAGAGAGGAGTAAGATCCCTTACCTCGGGTCCGACTTGACTAGATCGTTCTTTAATATCCTGAATAATAAACTTGAGTTAATTTATAATTCCTTAAGAACCTTTTTCGAGTTCATTATTCCTTTAGTATCACTTATTACAATGTTGTAAACATTATGTAATCATTTAAGTTAATAATGTTTGTTTTGTCGATATTTGGTTCTTAAGTCGAAAGTACACTTCTTACAATTACATGTTGTTCTTGTGGTCAAAGGTTCATTATATCGAGAATTTTATTCATGATTTATATATCATATATATCATATATATCCAGTATATTCATGCATTTATAATATTACATAACATTTAGAGTTAAGAAATGAAATGCACTGTTCATGGAGACGGTAAGCCGTACGTACGCATGAACGCTACTTCCATTTCTATTTCATATTTAATGGAATTAACAAATAATGATACATAATAGTATTTTAATTCCAGTATGGTATCATATATAATATCATTAAGTATATCCTTTATACGTCCACATATAGTATTAACGAATCAAATCACTTTGAGGGGGAGGTAGTCCGCACTTCCTTAAATGAAGATATCACGTTTACCCATAATGGAAACCATATAGGCATGAAATAAATGAAAAATACAGAAGCTTAAGTAAAACATAAACATATTAGATATCATATATAAATATATTGCCATCTTAATGGCCACCTCTAAAGGTATTAGATGAATGTTGAACAATCATCGTTTCGGGAGGCAGAAATTCGCCATCCACGGAAACAGTATGTTCTTTAACCATTAGATGTAGGTGTGTGTAAGTGTAGCTCGAATGCTTATTATAAAAACATCCTAGTATATTGGAGATACTGGATTTTTTACAAAATAAATGAATAAAATGAGTTTAGGTATTGGAGAAGAAAAATAAAACAAAATGACACAAGTGAAGACATTACCTTTAAATCGGGTAACTTCCTTTTATTTGAGATCAAAGGCTTCCTTGGAAAGGATTCTACCCAAATTGAGGCTTTAAGGAGTTAGAGAGGGATGTGGAGAGATGAAATGTGAAGGGTTTGGCTGAGGAAAAGGCTTTGGAAGTGTGTGTAAAGAGGTATAGTTGGGGGCCTTTTATAAGAGGAGAGGAGGGGAACTCTTGGAAAGGTATAAAATGTAACTTTATTTTCAAATGAGTTTCGGATTTTAATGGTCCCACATTAAAGTTTTTATGGGATAAGGTGATAAGGGTTCGAAATACACCCATACAATAGGGTTTGTACATGTGTAGGTCTTATATTTTACATTATCTTTCCATTTTATTTAAATCGTTAAATAATGAGGTCATCACTGCATCATCATGATGTCATAAATAATTTAATATATTTAAAGTCTAAAAATCATAAAACAAATACTATGATGTAGTAAATTGTTTTATATTTCTAATGAATATTTATAGTCCAAAAGATCATTTATGTAGACAAAATTAAAAATATTTTACTTAGGTGATACATTCTTTGTTACATTTAACATTCATTAAAAATAAAAAGATAAAAAGTCACTTTCTCAAAAACGTGATTCCATGGGGCCCCCAAGTTTGGCACAAGGCATCCCATGGTCGGACATGATACAACCAGTAGCCCTAGAACAATATTATTTGTCATTTATTATTATTATTATATTATCTTATTATCTTTAACTACCTGATTACTCATTAATCAAGATAATTAAAGATAATAACCGTCGTTAGTATTCATAATGTCCAAAAACAAAAGAGTATTAATTACATACTTTTGACCTTCTGATTACAAATATGTAATCAATTTTACCAAATTCCAAACACATAAATTGTAAAAATTAATTTAAAAAAACTTCCCTTTGTCAAAACAAATAGCGGGTTTTTTTTAGAAACAATATTTATGAAAATTTTGGCACTTGTTTATGCCTAATTCCAAAGTGAAATTAATACCAATGACCATCATTGAATTACAAGGTAAAAATAAATTCTAATTAAACTTTAAAACAAATTAAAAAGATAATATAACCATATAATTAAATTATATGAAAAAGCAGTTTTGATGTAAAATGCAGTATTTTTCACTATTCATTGAAAAATGAACATTGTCAGAAAAATACAAAAAATTAACCCAAGGTAAATTTAAATTTCCCAATCATAAATAATATGTTTATTTTGAAAAATACAACTTATAAAATTTTCAAAAAGTGGATTTAAAATGGGTTCTCCATCAAAAGGCGGTTAATCGACCTTTTAAAGAATATTAGAATGTTTACGCTTAAAAACTGGATTCATTTGAATTTTTAGTCCTCTAACATTTATTGTAAAGAGCAAAAATATTTTACAAACATATATAATCATTTTTTAGTTAGTTCTGTTCATTCTCGCCATTACAACAGCTAGACGTTATATAATATTATTTTATTATTAGAGTGCAACGTAAGATTCCCAAGAAACCCGTTGTTGCGTATTGGGTACGCCATCGAGCATAGCATCCCCTTTAAAGTAATATTAATATTTTATTCACAAATATGGATAAATATAAAGATGTCATATTCTTTATTTACCTGGGGTGTTACAAACCATGTACCCATATTACACGTCGTGTACTTTGTTTTTACAAACCATGTTTAGATGAAGTACATGGCCATTTGAGGAGATTAGAGTACACATAGTGTGATCTGGTAGACTCCCCATGTATTTCCCCATTGTTACCTATTTTAGGTTTTTTGGATGTTTTGACACCCATGAATCATAATTGGACTTTAGAGGATCCCATTTTGTGTGCCATTACATATAGATCGCAATGATGGAATCCTTTGGGCATATAGGGGTCATCTCAATGGATTATTTGTGGTATGATAGTTGAGTAAGAGGTTTTCCTTGAGGATTGGATTCAGAATCCTCAAGTGGGATAGGACGTGATCTAGGAGGACATGGTGAGGGTAGTGAGCTCAGTTATTAGCCTATGCTCATTTTTTCATGATGAGATTGTTAAGACTCCATGGATGGATCCAAACAGGTGGGATCAATATTTATCTCTTTGGAGATCATTGTTTTTTCCAGTGTATCTATACATATGGAATGAGGTTTGAGTAGTTGATTTTTGGACCCTATAATTGAGGATTTATGTGGCTGGAACATTTAATCTGGGTAGAGATCATAATATTATAGTTATATCGCAGTTCCATTGTGGTTTTGAGTTGACTCTATGAGACTCTATAGGATTCCCTAGTGTGATGGATTCTGATCAAGTGATCGGTGCATACCTGGTTGGTACGTTTTTGAACAAGGACCGGTAAGAGGATATTGAGGGCCAATTGAGGATGTTTCTTCTAATAGGGATTGACATGATAGTTTGGTTATTGACAAATATTGGGTGGGGATTTCTTTGCTTCAGTGATATTTATATGGATAAAGATATATTCATATCTTCTGTGTTATTCTCGAGGTCCACATGTTGACCAGATTGATAGGACGACCCTGAGAAGGTACATGTGCTTTAGTAGTTTCATTGTGGGTGTTACCTTGGGACTTGAGATGATTTATGAGCTGATGGATTTGATATGTCGATGGTCAAAATGGATGTTAGTAATCCCTTATAATGTTTTAATTGTTGATGTTTTGAATTGGATTATTCCATAGGGTGGTTATGATATTATCAGGTTTATAGAATGTAGAACCTGGTTTAGTGGTTAGGGTAGAGATAGTTGGGATTGTTGGATAGATTATCCATAGGCACAGTTCTAGATATCAATGATTGAGATAGTTGAAACGAGGCTCTGTTTTGGTACATATAGTTTTTCAATGATTTCCATTTCTGTCACGACCCGCCTTCACCAAAAGGAGGGAAGGGTCAGCAGATTTCCAGGCCCTTCCTTCTCTAAGTTGAAGGAGAGATAATGACCCCCGAAACCCGCCTTCAATAGGTCCCGGAGTGGCGACTAGCACCAAGGGTATAGAAAATTCTCGCAAATGGAAGGCATTACCCTTTCTATTTTATAGGATCGAAAGATAAGGAGGAGAAAACCCGACAACCCCAAGGTAGAAAGAAATGTAAAGCCAAAAGTAACCCATTCCCACATGCATGTTTCGAAAGTGAAAGCCACAAAGTGCAAAAAGGTGACTACAAGGTAAGTACCAAAAGAAAAAGAGAAACAACTGCAACTGCTCCAAAAGTCCGAGCTAGTAAGGTCCTGCGTGATCCCGGAAGTCCTCCTGGAAACCTGAAAGCAGCTTTATATACGTAGGGTGAGCATACAAGTACACTCAGTAGGGAAAACCAAGACTCTCATGCACAAGTGGGGGAACGTACTAAAGTCTCGTGAGAAAAGAGTAAACCAAACAACTAACAAGGCAAACTATCCATCCCAGGCCTCACCAAGGCTCGCTCCCCAAATAAAGCAAGTCAAGTAATATATATATAAGAGCACATCGATGTTTGGGTACCCCGTGCCACTTTCCCACTGGTTATTGAGACATCCTACGCATCAGACCAATCCCGCCATTCTCACCGCAGTCCCACTGCCACACCCGCCGACACACACCTGGGCCACAACCACACGCAGTCCCACTGCCGAATCCCGCCCGCACACACCTGGGCCACAACCACACGCAGTCCCACTGCCGAATCCCGCCTGCACACGCCTGGGCCTCAACTGTCACATGTAACCATGCCTGCAAACACCTAGGCCAGAGCAACCACCGCCACGCCCGAAGACACCTGGGCCTCATCCCGAAGACACTTGGGAAACCACCTGCCGCACACACCTAGCCAACCACCACAACACCCCACCCGGAGGTTCTTGGGCTAATAATGGACTTCAAGCCATCACAGCCTGCCCGAAGATACTTGGGCTATTCGGGAAAGGGAGCAAAAAAGAAGCTAATAACCAGCAACTAAGGATAGTGTTGGGAAAAACACCCTTCCCCCATAAATGGGGGTGTTCGGCACTGAGTGCTCAACTTGGGTGGGGCGTGAATAATAAACACAAAGCTACAAGTATAGATATAGGTATCAAACACTCACCCAAAGCATAGGTTTTCCTAGCCAACCTACAGAACACAACACCACTGCACCCAAGTCACAGTTCACGACCATTGCCCACAAAACCATTTGTCCCATTCTTGTTTCACGTTTAGTCAAAATGTTAAATTAATTTTAAGCACTACTGGACAACTACCATAAGCATAACCAAGGAAAACGTCAAAAGCAAGGATCAAACAAAACACTCACACCCGGTTCTATTAACAGAGGATCTCTCCCCAATTTGTGATATCAACAAGTGACCATTCGGGTTTAAAACTCACAACCACCGAATCCATACCAACAGGAGATCCCATCCCACCAAATTCACACAACCACCGAGAGTATAAAAGAATCAGGGAAACCCATCCCCTCCCACATTTCCAGTAATCGGCCCGATGGGAAAACAACCAACCACCACTACCAACACAGGTCAGGGATTTTCAGGTTTAAACGACTTAACACACTCCATGATTTCAAAATTCCGTGTGTTCTAACCGGAAGTTATCACAGAAGGGTTGATCCTGGTGCTTTCAATTATTCAGCCGGATATACGTGATTAACCAATTTCACAGTATGAGTTCACAATTTCCGCAACCCATTTAAAACATCACGAAGGGATTCATCAGCGCACAAACAACGACCACCAACGGCCTCAATTTCCAGAAGAACTTAAACCAGCACAAATCAAAAAGGATAAGCACAAGATAAAGCATAAGCAACGATCACAACACCTTCCCCTTCTTTCTTTAGAACTTTGTTTATTATCTTCATCAAGGTTTGGTTCAACCAATTCCATAGGAACAAAAAAAAACGCCCACCCCGCATGATACACAAAAGTGAGAGATGAAAGAAATTCCCTACTTGTTGATAGATGATCGACGTTTAGGCCGGGGGCGCGGAACTTTACAGATAACGACGCGGCGGTCCCGATGCACTAGAAGAGTCACGATCGAAGAAGGGGGAAACCATAGCCTAACCCTTAATTTATAAGAGCCGGGGACGGTTGAGATAAAAACGTTGAACCGCGTAAGACGTGGAAGTCGTGGGTTGACCACGCGGCTTGACTCATCATTAAAGGTGCTGAGTGGTTTAAACCGACTCATGAGCCAATTCAGTATTTAATTAAACTTTTGTGTGCGTTACTGGAAAAACTTGGCAAGGCCGGGTGACGTCGGCCGGTTCCGCCGATCGGTCACACCGATTGGTCGCACCGATCGGTCTCACCGATCGGTCTCACCGATCCATCTCACTGATCCGTCTCACCGATCAGTCTCACGAATCGGTCTCACCGATCTGTCTCACCGATCCGGTCTCACCGATCGGTCACACCGATCGGTCTCACCGATCGGTCCCACCGATCGGTCTCACCGATCGGTCCCACCGATCGGTCTCACTGATCCGTCCCACCGATCGGTGTCACCGATCCGTCTCACCGATCGGACTCACCGATCGGTCTCACCGATCGGTCCCACCGATCGGTCTCACCGATCCGTCTCACCGATCGGTCTCACCGATCCGTCGCACCGATCGGTCTCACCGATCGGTCCCACCGTTCGGTCTCACCAATCCGTCGCACCTATCGGTCTCACCGATCCGTCCCACCGATCGGTCTCACCGATCCGCACCGATCGGTCTCACCGATCCGTCTCACCGATTGGTCTCACCGATCGGTCCCACCGATCGGTCTCACCGATCCGTCTCACCGATCGGTCTCACCGATCCCTCTCACCGATCGGTCTCACCGATCCGTCGCACCGATCGGTCTCACCGATCGGTCCCACCAATCGGTCTCACCGATCCGTCTCACCGATCGGTACCCCTTAAGGATCCGGATTTTGGCAAAGGAAGGGACCAAGGGGGGTCTGGGTCATCACATCAGATACCTCTTAAATGATTCTCGTCCTCGAGAATCACAACAAACCAGAAGGAAAGAGAGGGTCCAAACAACCATCTTCGAAAGATACCTCTTTGGATTGAACCCCCGCTAACTGAAAACACTCCCCTGCCAAGAACCAAGCAACATACCATGCCAAACCACCTGGTCATGTGGGTTTGGGGAGTTCCCCTCCCCCATGTCAAGATATTATCCGCTTTGGGCGGCACTGACTCGCCTGCACGGGTTTAATCGCATCCACCTTGATGTGTCTTGATTAGGGGTCGGGTTCCCTATTCCCTTTAGCTGGGGATTTTCACACATAACAGAGGAAAGGGACTAGTACATTTCATAGCCAAAATTCAAACGTTCTATCACAACAGGCACAAAAGGTACAAAGCTCAAAACAACTCAGGGTATTGGGCACGCATCTGTGCTTCCCTCTCCCACGTACTCTCTTCGAGGCCGCCATGCCTCCACAACACACGAACCAAGCCGATAGTTCATCCACGGAGCACTTTCTCCTTGCGATCCTCGATCCTGACTGGCCATTCCTCGAAGGTCGCGTCTTCTCCCACATCTAGCTCTCCCCAGTTGATGACATGAGAGTCATCATGTAAGTACTGACGAAGCTGGGAGACATGGAAGACGTCATGGACCCTCTCCAACTGAGGTGGTAGGGCCAGCTGATATGCCACCCCGCCAACTCACCTCAGCACCTCGAAAGGTCCGATGAACCTAGGGGAGAGCATACTCCCCTTTCCGAAACTCCGCTACCCCCGTCGAGGGGAAACCTTCAAGAACACATGATCTCCCACCTCAAACTCCAAGGGCCTCCTCTGACGATCAGCATAAGATTTCTGCCGATCCTGAGCTGCTTTCATCCTCTCCCGCACTAGCTGGACTTTCTCCGTGGTGCTCTGAACTACTTCTTGTCCAAGAGTACCAGTCTCACCAACCTCTGCCCAGCATAAGGGTGAACGACATGGTCTTCCATACAAAGCCTCAAAAGGAGCCATGCCGATAGTAGAGTGGAAGCTGTTGTTGTAGGCAAACTCTACTAAAGGCAAGTGTCGTACCCATGATCCTCCGAAATCCAGAACACATGCTCGCAACATTTCCTCCAATGTCTGGATAGTCCGCTCTGTCTGTCCATCAGTCTGAGGGTGAAAAGCAGTGCTAAGGCGTAGCTGGGTTCCAAAATCATGTTGTAACCCCTTCCAGACTCGTGAGGTGAACCGAGTGTCCCGATATGAGACGATAGTCTTCGGAACTCCATGCAAACACACCACCTCATCCACGTACCTCTGTGCTAAGGTACTCATAGGTCCCGACTCCTTTATAGCCAAGAAGTGAGCAGATTTTGTCAATCGATCCACCACTACCTAGATAGCATCATGCCCGCCCTGAGCTCTGGGTAGTCATGTGACGAAGTCCATCGAGACGTCGTCCCACTTCCACTCGGGAACATATAGAGGATGCAACAAACCACCAGGAACACGGTGTTCAGCCTTCACCTGCTGACACACCAGGCATTTAGCCACAAACTCTGCCACTTCCCGTTTCACCCCGGGCCACCAAAACTGTCCCCTCAGGCCTTGGTACATTTTCGAAACACCTGGATGTACTGCCAAGGCTGAGCTATGGAACTCACAAAGGAATTCATCATGCATCACCTCTGGAACAAGCAACCTCCCATGAAAGAGCATCCGATGTCGGCTGTCCTCCGACCATCCTTCCGGAGCGTTCCCCTGATCGACACGATCTCACAACACTTCCACCTCAGGATCTCCCCACTGAGACTCTTCCACTTGCTGCAACAAAGAGGACTGTACCGTCATCTGAAACAAGCAGCCTCTAGCACCTTCCACCCTTGCATCCAAGTGCAAGGCAGCCAACTCCCCCATCACCTTCCAAGCATCAGCAGATTCCCGAACCACTTCCTGATGCGGCTTCCTGCTCAGGGCATCAGCCACAACATTGCCCATGCCCTCAGTATAAGAGATTTCAAAGTCGCAGTCCTGGAGGAACTCTACCCATCTTCGTTGTCGCAAGTTCAAGTCCCGCTGGGAGAAGATATAGCGCAAGCTCTTGTGATCGGTGAAGACCACAAAGCATTCCCCGATGAGGTAGTGTCGCCACAGCTTCAATGCGAACACTACTGCTGCAAGCTCCAAGTCATGGGTGGCATAGTTCCGGTCATGGGGGCATAGCTGCCTGGACCAGTAAGAGATCATCCCTTGTTGTTGCATCAACATGCATCCCAGGCCATGTCCTGAAGCATCGCAAAATACCTCATAGGCCATCCCTTCTTCTGGTAATATCAACACTGGGGCACTAACCAGCTTTTCATTTAGGTAGCTGAAGGACGACTCGCATTGCTCGCTCCACACGAAAACCTGGTCCTTCTTGGTCAAAGCCGTCAAAGGGGCTTCTACTCGGGAGAAGTTGGGTACGAATCTCCGGTAGTAACCTGCCAGTCCGAGGAAACTCCGGACTTCCGCCACACTCTTGGGTGTTGCCCAAGAAACAACTTCCTCAACCTTTGATGGGTCGACTGCTACCCCCTGCTCCGACACTACATGCCCGAGGAAGTGCACTTCTCGTGTCCAGAACTTGCATTTTGACAACTTTCCGTAGAGCTGGTGCTGTCGGAGGACCTCCAAAACTGTCCTCAGGTGCTCTGCATGGTCCTCTTCTAACCTTGAATAGATCAGGATATCGTCGATGAATACCACCACAAACCGATCCAGGTACTCCCGAAAGATGGAGTTCATAAGCCCCATAAACACGGCCGGGTCGTTCGTAACACCAAAGGGCATGACCACGAACTCGAAGTGTCCATACCTGCACCTGAACGCCGTCTTAGGGACGTCGCTATCCTTCACCCTCAGCTGGTGGTACCCGGATCACAGGTTGATCTTCGAGAACCATCCTGCCCCCTTCAGCTGGTCAAAAAGATCATCTATCCTCGGAAGAGGGTAGCGATTCTTGATCGTTACCTGATTCAGCCTCCTGTAATCGATGCACAACCTGAGGCCACCATCCGCCTTCCTTGCAAACAAGACTGGAGCGCCCCATTGTGACGCAATCGGACGGACATAACCCCTCTTCATCAGATCGTCAATCTGTATCCGCAACTCCCGTAGCTCCGAAGGTGCCATCCGGTAAGGAGCCATTGAGATTGGTCGAGATCCGGAATGTCGGTCTATCCCGAACTCGATATCACGTCGAGGGGGTAGAGTCGTCACCTCTTCAGGAAAGATGTCCATAAATTCACGAACGATATCTGGTACTTCCACCATTTCCGCATCTACTGATTCTATCGTCAGTTCGGTCAACAAGGAGAGGAGGGGTTCCTCCCTCCTGTTTCCCTTCGGACAGCTCCGCTCGCCGGTGAAAGTAACACGCTGGCCGTCCAAACCGGAGAACACCACCATTCTTTAGAAACAGTCGATGATGGCGCACACAGAAAATAGCCAGTCGATGCCTAGGATGACATCGTACGGCTGAATCTGTAGCAGAAGGAGGTCCCTAACCGACTGATGTGGCCCTAACATCAGTCTACATCCCCAACAAACGAACAGCAAGTCGGTCTGACCTCCAACTGGTGTGCTCAACACCAGGGGCACTAGAAGTCTCTCGGCATCTAGACCCAAGGCACAGGCTAGACTGGGTGCAACAAAGGAGTGCGAAGCTCCTGTATCGAACAAAGCATAAGAAAGAGTGCTAAACACATTGATCGTACCTCGAACAACCTCTGGACCTGCTGGAACTATTGCCTCAGCGGCATGTAACTTTCCACGCCCAGCTCCCCTGCCCCTCGGCTGTCGGCCACCTCCCCGACCACGCCCTGGTTGAGGTCCCTGGGGAGCACCCTGAGGTCGGCCTCCTCCTCCTATGTCTGCCTGCGGAGGAGCGGGAGCTCGCTGTCCCTGCTGCTGCTGCCGGAAGGGTCTGGCTGGAAACTGCTACTGCGGCGGATGCTGGGGATGACTGCCACTGCTGTATTGCACCCGATCGGGGAACTGACTCCGGAGATGTCCAGGGCTCCCGCAGATGAAGCACTGTGGTCCCGAGCCTGAAGGAAAAGAACGTGGG
Source organism: Viscum album (assembly GCA_963277665.1). NCBI lineage: Eukaryota > Viridiplantae > Streptophyta > Magnoliopsida > Santalales > Viscaceae > Viscum > Viscum album. Next base: position 443,789,230 of record OY728158.1, read on the forward strand.
CCAGGGGATCGAAACTGAAACTGCTGCGGTCTGCTCCCTGCGGGTCGGAACCTGGAGGGTCCCGATGCTGGAGGCCTGGTGCTGACGGCCTTCCCCTTCGATGGTCCCAGCTGGATCCCTTCTCGTGACACTCCGCCCAGAGCATGCATCCTTTCCACCACTTCGGCCTTCTTCTGGACCTCTAAGTATGTCGGAAGGGTAAAGGGGGTAACAGCATACTGGAGGGAGGGTCGGAGCGCCTCCTCCAAACGTCTTGCCCGAGACTCCTCATCGGGAAAGAGGTCCTGAGCAAAACGCAGGAGGTCCTTGAACATGATTCCAAGTTCTCTCACGAACATGCTCCCCTGCTGGAGGGAGAGTAGCTCCTGCCTCTTCTCGGCCTTCATTGTCGAGGAGAGGAACTCCGCCCGAAACTCCTTCTAGAAGTCCACCCAAGCAACCTCAGACTCTTTCCTACTCCCCAGGTGAAGCATCCACCACTGGCGTGCCTCTCCTCGCATCTGGCTAACAGCCAGAGGAACCCAGTATTCGGTCGGGGCCCGAATCAAGCCGAAGGCTATGACTAACTCCTCTATCCAGCCTTCTGTCTTCATATCGGAGGTGCTTCCCTCATACTTCTCGAGGGCCTATCGCTGGAAGGCTCGAAGAGTCTTCTTCCACAGGTCGTCCTCTTCCTCTCGATCAGCTCTCTGCCGATTGGCCAAGGCAGTCTCAGGGGCCTCGATCGCCTGTACCACACGTGGTCGCCTTCCAGGTTCCATAGCTGGAAGGTAACAAGGAAAGCCTAAGCCCACGTAGTGCAAAGAAAATCGTTCTTAAAACTCATTATGATTTAATTTATTCTTAATTCCCAAGACGTCCCAGAAACACAAGAACACAAGTCATTTATGATGCATGTACCTTTCCTAGGGTCTCTACCCTGCAATCAGTGTGGCCTCACTTGGTCGTTCGGTAGGTCCAGAGTCCTTGCATCGGATCACGGGGGGCCCTAAAATCCTGTGTCCTAGCCGGACTTCCCTGGCCTAATTCACGCACCAAGGTCATCCAACGCTGTTGCCTTACCATCCCATGCAATCCTCACTGTGCCTAACTCCAGACTCCGTCCTATCTCTCAACCTCCTCTGATACCATTCTGTCACGACCCGCCTTCACCAAAAGGAGGGAAGGGTCAGCAGATTGCCAGGCCCTTCCTTCTCTAAGTTGAAGGAGAGATAATGCCCCCCGAAACCCGCCTTCAATAGGTCCTTGAGTGGCGACTAGCACCAAGGGTATAGAAAATTCTCGCAAAAGGAAGGCATTACCATTTCTATTTTATAGGATCGAAAGATAAGGAGGATAAAACCTGACAACACCAAGGTTGAAAGAAAATTAAAGCCAAAAGTAACCCATTCCCACATTCATGTTTCGAAAGTGAAAGCCACAAAGTGCAAAAAGGTGACTACAAGGTATGTACCAAAAGAAAAAGAGAAACAACTGCAACTGCTCCAAAAGTCCGAGCTAGTAAGGTCCTGCGTGATCCCCGAAGTCCTCATGGAAACCTGAAAGCAGTTTTATATACGTAGGGTGAGCATACAAGTACACTCAGTAGGGAACACCAAGACTCTCGTGCACAAGTGGGGGAACATACTAAAGTCCCGTGAGAAAAGAGTAAACCAAACAACTAACAAGGAAAACTATCCATCCCAGGCCTCACTAAGGCTCGCTCCCCAAATAACGCAAGTCAAGTAATATATATATAAGATCACATCGATGTTTGGGTACCCCGCGCCACTTTCCCACTGGTTATTGAGACATCCTACGCATAGGACCAATCCCGCCATTCTCACCGCAGTCCCACTGCCACACCCGCCCGCACACACCTGGGCCACAACCACACACAGTCCCACTGCCGAATCTCGCCCGCACACACCTGGGCCACAACCACACGCAGTCCCACTGCCGAATCCCGCCCGCACACACCTGGGCCTCAACTGTCACATGTATCCATGCCTGCAAACACCTAGGCCAGAGCAACCACCGCCACGCCCGAAGACACCTGGGCCACATCCCGAAGACACTTGGGAAACCACCTACCGCACACACCTGGCCAACCACCAAAACACCCCGCCCAGAGGTTCTTGGGATAATAATGGACTTCAGGCCATCACATCCTGCCCGAAGATACTTGGGCTATCCGGGAAAGGGAGTAGAAAAGGAGCTAATAACCAGCCACTAAGGATAGTGTTGGGAAAAACACCCTTCCCCCATAAATGGGGGTGTTCGGCACTGAGTGCTCAACTTGGGTGGGGCGCGAATAAGAAACACAAAGCTACAAGTATAGATATAGGTAACAAACACTCACCCAAATCTTAGGTTTTCCTAGCCAACCTACAGAACACAACACCACTGCACCCAAGTTACAGTTCAGGACCCTTGCCCACAAAACCATTTGTCCCATTCTTGTTTCACGTTCAGTCAAAATGTTAAATTAATTTTAAGCACTACTGGGCAACTACCATAAGCATAACCAAGGAAAACGTCAAAAGCAAGGATCAACCAAAACACTCACACCCGGTTCTGTTAACAGGGGATCTCTCCCCAATTTGTGATATCAACAAGTGACCATTCGGGTTTAAAACTCACAACCACCGAATCCATACCAACAGGAGATCCCATCCCCCCAAATTCACACAACCACCGAGAGTATAAAAGAATCAGGGAAACCCATCCCCTCCCACATTTCCAGCAATCGGCCCGATGGGAAATCAACCAACCACCACTACCAACACAAGTCGGGGATTTTCAGGTTTAAACGACTTAACACACTCCATGATTTCAAAATTCCGTGTGTTCTAACCGGAAGTTATCACAGAAGGGTTGATCCTGGTGCTTTCAATTATTCAGCCGGATATACGTGATTAACCAATTTCATAGTAGGAGTTCACAATTTCCGCAACCCATTTAAAACATCACGAAGGGATTCATCAGCGCACATACAACGACCACCAACGGCCTCAATTTCCAGAAGAACATAAACCAGCACAAATCAAAAAGGATAAGCACATGATAAAGCATAAGAAACAATTACAACCCCTTCCCCTTCTTTCTTTAGAACTTCGTTTATTATCTTCATCAAGGTTTGGTTCAACCAATTCCATAGGAACAAAAAATAACGCCCACCCCGCATGATACACAAAAGTGAGAGAGGAAAGAAATTCCCTACTTGTTGATAGATGATCGACATTTAGGCCGGGGGCGCTGGACTTTACGGATAACGATGCGGCGGTCCCGATGCACCAGAAGAGTCACGATCGAAGAAGGGGGAAACCATGGCCTAACCCTTAATTTATAAGAGCCGGGGACGGTTGAGATAAAAACGCTGAACCGCGTAAGACGTGGAAGTTGTGGGTTGACCACGCGGCTTGACTCATCATTAAAGGTGCTGAGTGGTTTAAACCGACTCATGAGTCGATTCAGTATTTAATTAATCTTTTGTGCGCGTTACTGGAACAACTTGGCAAGGCCGGGTGACGTCGGCCGGTTCCGCCGATCAGTCACACCGATCGGTCTCACCGATCGGTCTCACCGATCCGGTCTCACCGATCGGTCTCACCGATCGGTCCCACCGATCCGTCTCACCGATCCGTCTCACCGATCGGTCTCACCGATCCGTCTCACCGATCCGTCTCACCGATCTGTCTCACCGATTTGTCTCACCGATCGGTCTCACTGATCGGTCCCACCGATCGGTCTCACCGATCCGTCTCACCGATCGGTCTCACCGATCCGTCTCACCGATCGGTACCCCTTAAGGATCCGGATTTTGGAAAAGGAAGGGACCAAGGGGGTTCTGGGTCATCACAATTTCGGATTGTGGTTCCATGTATTCTATGTTATACTATTTAGTATAGTGAATGTGGTGTAACGACTATGTGGTTTAGTGATGGGATGAAATTCTATGATAACAATGTATACTACTGATATGATATTATACTAAGACTCTATACATGAATAGTACACTTCATGGATAGTGTGCCAGGTTGTGGCTCTAGACAATGATGGAATGCCATTGAGAAAAAGATGTTGGACTAAGGCTCATTCTCCTTGGGTTTGGGCCAGACTGATCCAATGGGACCCATCGATATTATAAAAATATATATGGTTTTTTAGATTGAGGTTTTGATAGTTTGAATTATACTAATAAGATGATGTCATATTGAAGCGATAGGCACTGCAAGTATACTCCATGGAGTGTGCTAGACTGAGGCTATGGATAGTTATGGTATTCCATATGGGATGGATAGTGGACTGATGTGGCACATCAATGGTATATATGTTGGCCCAATGCTCTAGGAATGATTAATTAGATATATGGTAATGGTTTTGGACTGATGTTCATGGTATTTTTGTTTTGATACAAGGGTGACATGTCAAACAGATGGTCTAAGCATGGATGTGCCTTTCAGGGGTATTTTGTGATATGTGGGTCAAGGATCCTAGTATGACATAATGTTTGGATAATGAGTATGTTGTACATGATGACATAGATTAGAACCTAGATGATATGACTTTCATAGTATGGGTCCTTATATTTTTGAGGGTTTGGTTGTGATTTCCATGGTTTTGGAGCCTAAAGGTTATTTTTGATTCATGGTCCTTGAGATTTCCTCATAGACATTCTAAAATTGGCTAAATCAGTTATGGTTTAATGAAGTCATTGAAATATGGTTAAACAATGGTATTGTTTGTATTTTTGTCAATTTTATATCTAATAGATTGAGTATATTTGAGGAACATGCACATATGAATATAGTTTATGGGTTCACCATTGGATATGGCCTACAGAGATTTATTTCCCACCCCTTGTATGTCCACCTCGATGTGCATAATCATCTTTTTTAATGAGCCTGGATGCATGATAGATCAGGCTGAGGACCCTGGTTGCATGGTTAAGAGGGATGATGTGTGTGTAGTCAATTGGATGAGATGGAGCAGCATGACAGGGTACTGGTTAACATGTATGTGTTACTCTATGGGGTTTCCAGTAGGGCCTATTTAATTTATTTTCAGTTTTTGTTTTGTATGTGTGATCAGTCCAGTGGGGGGTGGTTGTTGTTTGTATGATAGTTGTTCATGCCTTTACTTTATTTTCATTTTTCCACAGCATGTTTAGTTTCATTTTATTTATTCTTTTGATTTTTCATATTTTCTTGGTGTTTGGTTATTTACTTTATGTTATTCGCTCTAAAATTGTTGTATAGTCTTTTAAAATATCAACTTCAGACCCATGATATTAGTCAGTATCCTCTGGCGTACAAGGAGGAATGATTGAGGTCTTGTGAAGAATCATTTCAATTAATTAGTTTAGTGGCTACTGGGTCGGAACATTAAATATAGCCTTCTAGAAATTGTGATATTTCACCATATATCATGTGATATAAAATAATTTGTGAAATAATATCCAAAAATCTTTAAAATATCTCTCAAAATACTATTTGAATGTTATCATTAACTTCATTGGATATCATATCATAGGTAATAGTTTATAAATACACATCAGAAACTATTTTTAATTATCTCTAAAACAATATTAGAGATTCTTTCTATGTAAAAATTAATCAAAATTTAGTCAACCATAATGTTTTATCCCACAACCCATTGTATCATCAAAAATATATATCAATCACTAGATCCATTAATATAATAAGTGTTTATCCTCCGATAAATAATTAATTCTAGTCACTCAACAAATGCATCTTCCATAATATCCATAAAAATAATATATCTACATTTAAAAACCATAAATATCATATAATATCATGCAATCTCATATGTTCCATGTTTCTGAGACATGAAGTGATCATGGGACATAGAGTATATCAATCTCAGATATCCAACTCATATATATTATACTCTTCGATTATAGACATACATTATCAATCATTACACCACATTGTAATCACCTATATTGATGAAAATATCACATTACCCTCATAAAATTAGACAAGTACATAATATATAACATCTAGGTACATATGAAAACCCCAATATTTATCTTAGATGAGGGAATAGGTGTCGTCCTCATCATACAAGATGAAAAATTCTATCTTATTTGAGCTATAAATGATGACAGAGTCAGTAAAATACACAACCAGAACAGATCAAAAAATCCTAAATGATTTTAAATAACGGTATCAAATTATGTTGGTTCTCATGCTAGATATTGCACCAATCATAGGTAATAAGGAATCCTATTTGATCCTTACAACCCAATTATTCAAATTAAATAACATATAAATCACTATGTTATATACATAGTGTTTCATATAGTGGAAACACAATTTTTCCCCATGAACCTATTTCATATCACATACAAGAATAGAAAAAATTCTAAATGTAGCAATTTTATAATGATATATAATAATATATGATGAATATTGGTTGTGTATAAGTCAACATCTAATATTGAGAGGTCAATTATCATTATATTTCAAGAAATGTAGAACAATATATAAATTTATATCACTAATGTGGAAGAATGATAAAGTAGATATTTCTATTTTATATGATTCATTTTATATTCTCAATATCTTCTATGAATAGTGAATAAAGACAGGAAAATAAAATATCTGGGATATTATATATAATAGAATTCCAAATAAATCTTATTTTTTCTACACTATAACTACCCAATGTAGATCAAGTATCACTAATAGATGGAGGGGGTGAACAAGTGCTATCTTTTCCTTTTACATTTCCTTCTTTCTGAAATAACATTTCCTCCTATTCAAGAGTTATCACCATCACTAAAAACGAAACAATTTCATATCTAATAAAACATTTGTATTTAAATGGTTCACTACTCAACAAAAGTAGCTACATCCTTGGTATAGTGTATAAATAATCTAATATCACAAAATCCACTTGAACACAATAATTTTTACTAGAATATAGTGATTAAAATATTACCTTACACTCATCTTGTACTAAATTCAATAAAATAGTTCATGTTCTTCAAGTAGATTGGAATGACTTAAAAAAATTAACAAGTTAAGAAACATATTTTTCTCTTACCTTGTCAACATTAAAAGATGTATTCTTCATAAAACAATTATTCACTTTCCTACCTTGAAGTAGGTAAAAACATATGTGACTTTGTAATGATAATCAGTCTGATTTACCAGTGTGATTCCTCACCCCAATTTCTCATTATAATAAAATAACACTCTCTTTTAATGCCGCTACAACAATATTGAACTTATTATATCTGAGTCCAGAAATCCTACTCTGATTTCTCAATATGATCTGAAAACTATAATTATGATCATCGCTATTATATTTTATTCTTTTATCTAAAAAGCATTCTTAAGATAGAATAATTAGGAATCTTCTTCTCTAAATAATTTTTAGCACTTTTCATTCTCTATTGAACATTATTTCAATATAAAAAAGTAAAAATTTATTCTACAGTTTATATGTCACCACAAAGGTATTGATTGGATTTTTAAAAATATCCACGCTCACCCAAATTTATCAAAACATAAATTATACTTGAATTTTTAATGAATCTTGACTTCTTTAATGCTTCTCTACTCCTCTTAAAAAGACCAATATCTTTTAACATGTTCATCTTGCTGCAAACAATATTTTCAATCTTCATTTCGATTTTGATTCATAATTTTTAATTTCTCATTATGATATAAGAATTTGGTCACTTTGATATTACATCACATTATTAAAAATTCATCAGAACTAAATACTTACCATTATGATGACCACATTATTATATTCAACCCGTTCGATGAACTTTCTAAACCTCCTTTCACAGCACATCACAAAAGTGACACAAAATAATATTTCAAGATCCCCCCTTGATAACATTTTTTAAGATTCACTAGACTTTTCCCCTATTATTCATTTCTTCAGACTGATGATCCTATGTTCTATGATTTTTATCAATGTCATCCTACGTCAAATGTATTGGTATTATCTTCACTATGATAACCAATTTTTGTGCTAGTATAATGAATCTTGAACAAAAAAATTCATATCATAGTTTTTCTTTCTCATGACCAACTTGAAAATGAAGACATTTTCCCCGATTGAAAGACATTAAATAATTAATCTTGATGATAATGGATGACTACATTGATGATTTATCAGATATTTCATTCTTTATATTTTTTCTTACAAAAATTTACTATTATCTTATTCAATATTCCCAATAACTCCCACTAAAAAAAACTATATCTCTAATTATTTTCCCCTATCATAGAATCTAATGATCGGTGGTAGTATAACCCTGATTCTTGATGGTACACCGCATCTGATGGATTGGTTCCAATAGCATAAACTTTAGCAGCCTGTTTTTTTTCTTATTACAATGCACCAACTTCAATATCCAATGTTTTCTTTCTTGTGGTTTATTGGTCTAACTGAAAACCACCATCTTCATTTTATCACATTCATATCATCATTCTCAATAAAAACATATGTCTATGATGATATCTCATTGATGAATTTAGGGAAAAACACTTTTTCTATAGTAACATCTTTATTTTTCAACATTATTCACGTATATTGACTTCATCATGACTTTAAATATGTTTTAGAATAGCATGAGAGTCATCTGATTTAAAATGGAAATTATTTTAACAGCCCATTCTTCCAGTAATATCATTCTTTCCAACTAGCCTCAATATGACTGGTAGCAGCATTTATCCCTTATTAATTTATCAAACTCTCATTAAATGTTTTATAGAATACGTATATTATATTAAAACTCAATGATCAAAAAACTATCATTAGATTTACATAAGTTCTTGGTAGAATTTATTTCTCTTCCACATAACGATCATAACATCATTCCAGACCCACAGTGAGTCTGATGGTCTGCTTCTTTCAAAAAATATATCCCAATCTGAGGGATTTTTTTTAAAATTCTGTGTCCAAAATAAAAAATACGATTGTGAGGATAATAGGTAATAAATATAATGTTATGTGATTTTGTTTAATTTTTATCTTCTTTAACAATAAAATAACTCACCAAAAGACTTATAGCTACCAAAAACAACCTTTAATCAACATGGCCTTAATAATCTCCCCCTTTGTATATTTTTTTCAACCATGATTCGTAAATCACTGAACATTCTAACATGAAGCTATGTAATACATACTAAAAATTATAATCATACATAACCTAACTCATTATAGGAAATAAGAATTATTGACATCAAAACCTTGTTGTCAAAAATTACTGACTCATGCAACTTTTTATGCTTTTCTTCACGTCTTTCTTCACCTCGTTATTTTCTTATTCTACATTATTGTGAAAACATTTTCCAAAAAACCACTCGAAGAAACTGTTAGAATAGTTCACACACTTATATCCTAAAATCACAACTATCCATAAACTCCACCTTGAAAACATTTTCCAATGACTATATAAGAGATGCAACAAAATCACATACCCCAACCTTGATGACAAGGTAGATATAACCCATGTCCAACCTTATTTTATAAAAAGTTTCCTTTGGTAATTGTTTTGTGAAAATACCAGCAACCTATTTCGATGTATGAACATACTCTAGCATCAATTAATTCTTCTATACATGCTCTTTGATTTAATGATATTTGACATTAACATGTATTGATTGGTAATGTTGTATCAAATTTCATGTAAGGTTTATGGAACACTGATTATAACAACCAAAGATCTAGGGTAACTTTAATTCAAAAAGAAAATATTCCAATTTTTTTCATCAACATAAGCTGAGTAGAATATTTAGTGTATGAAACATAATCTGGTTCAAAAATTATAAGAGTTACTGAATTTAGTTTCGTTTTATACTAAAAAACCCAAATTTTAACTATAATGAAAACTCCACTAGATTTGTATCTTCTATAATTAATATTTCATACCAATAAACAATTGAATACCCAAAAAGTCAACACGTTCAAAGCTATCATACTTGATTAAAAATAATTAATGTACCTTATATATATATATGAATTACTTTTATAGAAATTTTTTTGATTATTATTGTGAACTCTGAAATATTTTACATAAGGTGACAACCTAAAAAATTTAGGTCTTGAGGTTGTAAAATATAACCAAATTTCTATGACAATCAAAAATTATTTTTGATCTACTTTCTTACCTTCTCCATATTTATTAAACTTTATTCCCAGTAAAATCTATGTCCCAACAGGTTTTGAAATACCCATCCTTAGCTTCTTAGAAATTTTCCTAGCATACTTTTCTTTTTAAAGTAAAATATATTTATTCTTTTTTGAAATTTATATCCCAATAAAGTATTTAATTTTACCTCAAATAGAAATCTCAAAAAACATTATTCAGCCAATATTTTTCATTTTCATTAATCATTCCCAGGAAAAGTAATGTCATTTGAGTAAATAATAACGATGGGGGGAAATTATAACATTTCATTAATATACACATTCATGTCAACTCTTCCCTTTTAAAACATACGTTCCTTAATAAAGTATCCTATTTAAATTATCATTTTCTTGTAGATTGTTTTAGCCCATACAAGGATTTTTTCAGTATAAAAACACAACATTAGTCCTTCCCATAAACATATCCGAATGTTATTTTAATGTATATATCCTAATTAAGATATCCATTCAAAATATATGATTTCACATACATCTAAAAAAATTAACTTTTTTGTGTAGTAATAGAAAAAATATTCTGATTGTTTATAATCTCTTCAATAGAGAAAAATATTCATCAAAATAAATACCATCAATATATGAGTAATTTTCTCACACTAATATTGCTCTATTTCTTATCAGTTCATCATCTTCTTTCATCTTGTTCTATAAAACACACTTTTCACCAAAATCAATATTTCATTTGGTTTTGATACAAGTTCTAATGTATCATTATTTTCAATATGATCAAGCTCTTCGTTCATCGACTAAACCCATTATGGATACTCAAAATATTCAATCACATAATTGCGATCTACTTTTGAAAACAAATTAGCATGTCTAATTATTCTTCATTCTTAAACCCTTTGATGTTACTGAATAGTAATGTTTTGATCTTCCACTTACTTCTTCATCCTAGGATGTGATTTTTTAGATTTTTCACCATAACCAAAAATAGATGAGTCTTTTTATTCTTCAGAAAAGGATTAAAATTCATTTTCATCAATTTTATTATCCTAATCTTTAGTTTTTTCTTTTGGTTCATCTTCATTATCTGCATGATTCAGTTTATCTTCCTTAGTTTTTTCAATAACTTTCACCTCAACTGTGTTAGTTAATCTTCTTGAATCTTTGTTAAAATTTTTATATCCTCTTCCATCTAGAGCATATCCAAGAAATTGTTTTCCTTCACCTATCTTATCAAACATTACAAGAATTGAATCATTGTTCTTTATAATGAATGGACCACAAAAAACTCCTATGTTTTTCAAACATGGAGTTTTTCAATAAAAAATTTATAACAATGTAATATATAAAAATGATCTATAGAAATATCAATTTTTAATATACATAGTATTTCTCATCTATTACCTCCAAATGTAATGAGAAATATCATTTTCATGTAACATAGTTCTACCCATTTCAACCATACTTTTATTATTTCTTTTTGAAACACCGTTTTTAATAGTGTATGGCGTACTCAGTTCATTCTAGGTTCTATACTTCTCGTGATAATAATAAAATTATTTATGTTTTTATTCACCACTATTTTCTATTATAAAATAATTCACAGAATACTCGCACTCCTTATAATTTTTCCTCCTAAAACATTTAATCATTTTTAGATCATTTATATTATGTATAGAATAATTAATACCATAAATGAGAGTAAAGTAATCAATGAACGAAATGAATTAATTATCACTATAAGTTTATTTTTTCACATTGATCCAAAGGATTCTGAATGAATAATGTGTAGGGGTCCCTTTGAACAATTGTAAACTTTCTTATACAAAAAATTAATAATATTCCATTTCTTATGAATTGTGCAACACCAATATTATTTTCGTGTCATATCAAGAATTTCACGGACACTATCTCTCTTAGATAACTTTTTCATGTTTCAATGAAACATGCTCCCTGCATTTTATTTCACAACATATTATTTTTCACCATGCCTATGTAACTTGTGTTTTGAGCCACACCCACATGGATCACGTTTTCTTGTGTGTGTTGGCCTCTTGTAATTATTTTACTATCTTACTCACTTTTAAAAACCCCCATACTGTTTTAGTAAAACTTTATTTCCTTCATTATAATGTTAATAAAAACATAGAATTTTTTTAACCCATAAACAATCAAATATTTCTTGGATTTCAAATTTTTTACCAATGATGGTTGATCAAACACCTTTGATTCTGAGAGATTCATCATTTCCAAATTTTACTATTCCTTCTTTAAAATCATTCAAAATATTTAAAAAATTCAAATCGCATGTCATATAATATGAACACCCACTATCAAGAATACAAGTTCATTATCATTATTATCTTTGAAATAGGATTCTACAAAAAGATCATTTTCATTACCTTTATCGTTCATGGAATCCTGTTTATGATAATTGTTAATAAACATTTGTTGTGCTAGTAACAAAACGAGACAATTTTTTTCACTATGTGTAGATTGATCACATCATTCACTAGTGGTTTCTAGATATTGGAACCTAATTTACATTTTTCACCAACCATATTATGATTTACAAGAATGAAGTTCTCTGAATTATTTTTTGGGAGGATAAACTCCCCATCAAACTTCTCTTTTTGAAATTTTTGGAGTAGTTGTCGTTTTATTGATTAAAAAAAATGTTTTTCATGTTTCTGAATGCACCACAGAATTGAGATATCAATAGAAATAATATTTTCATCCATAACAATAATATTGTCCAAAGTTGGGAGAATGTTTCTCAAAAAACTTATATCCTTTCTGTACATTCCCCAGTTGACCAACAACATTTATATTATCAACAAATGTCATCTTTCTCAGCTTGGATTTTAGTTCATATTTTTCAAAATAAAAAGTAAAAAAAACTTTTTTGGAATCAAGATTTTTAAAATCTTCTAACTTCTCCACTTTATTGGTCTTGGACACATACATAACTTTCCCATATTTCTTCTTCTCAGAATCAATATCAACTTTCTTCAAAACCTTTGAAGGTAATTTTAAATCCATATGAGGTTTTCTATTTCCAAAAAATTCACTAACTTCCGATATGGTATTGTTGAAACTTATAACCCTTATTTTATATTTAGATTTTTTTTTATATTGTTCAAACTATTCTTGTTTTTTCTTAAATTTCAATTCTAGTTGTTTATTAAGATTATTTCCTTTATCAAGATATTTCTTCAAATCATCAACCTATTTTTCCGGCTAGACATTCTCATCAAGAAAAAATTATTCATTATTTGATGAGGATTGTTCAATTTAAGCATCATGATTTAATTTTCATGCCTCACAAAATTTCTCAGAAATTATTTTGATTCTTCATTCAAAGAGAATTTTATTTATGTTTATTATTATTCAAAACTATTTCATTAGAATTATTATTTATTATCTATTATAATAAATGCATTCACATAATTTATATTTGACATTTCATATTAATATTCACTATCTTCTTCGTCATCATCATTAGATAAGAAACTTCTCCTTTTGGATTCGGATAATTTTCTATCATTTCAAATAAAATATTATTTATACTCATCACCTCATTTCATCCATGGTATATTTTTTCATCTATCATATTACTCATTATTCTATTTTTTCATACAAGAAAACTAGCCAAAAAGAGCCCAATGACTCCACATTTAGAACATTTGAAGGGAATATTTCCATTATAAATTAGTATAGCTCTTTTTATATTCTTAGATAATAATAATAAAAATTCATCAATACTTTTAAATACCTATTTTTTAAAATTAGGATAACTATAATCTTATTTATAAATATTCTTCTTTGAATTTTCCTTCTTGGAAGCCTTGAAATACAATTATTTATCACCTTATGTTTTGAGTTTCATAAATTTTTCCCTTCTCATTTCATACTTAATGAGAGTGCTACGAAAATAATCCATAAATAATTATTTTGGATATCTATATTACAAGGAGGAAACTTTAGCATCGCACTTTTCCGAAATAATTATTAAGAGATTTTCAATAACTGTATAATATTCAAACATTTCACCAAGACAACTGATAGTGTTGAAAAATTTATTTACCCAAATGATGATTTCACTAGTGGATTCATATTCAACAATCATAAGATTATAAAACATCAAACTTCAGATATAAAACTTTCCATTCATAAATTTTGTCATTCATAAATATTTTCTAGATTATAAAAAATATCTATGGATGTTGAAACACAATTCACTCTTAGATTTATTGAATTTAGAATCCATGAGTCACAACCTAATGAAATAGAATAACAAATAATACATTTGTGTCTAAAATAGTAAACATAAAACTAGTGTGTGTGTGTGTGTGAGGGATGAGAAATAGTGTTATATATTCAAAACATCATGAAAGAGAAGATAAAATACTAAATAAAATGACTGGTTCTTGAGGATTTGATCATCACATCTCTTCAAGGAAATTTTAGTCGATGTATAAAATATTCAGTAGTTGATAGACCGTGCACCCGATGAAACAAAGTGTCATAGGATGTTGCAAAGGCACAAAAGATTCAAATTTCACAACACATTCTCTTCCAAAAAATAGATTATAAAAAAAAATTATGTGTGTCTTGCAATTTTTATCTTGATATCTATTTTAACCTGAAAAATAAGATGATTTAAGTATAGAAGATATTCAGTAGTAACAAAAACTTTTCTTCCTTCGTATATTCAAAATAAATTGAGTCTAGAGCTGTCATAAATATATCCTTAAAAATCATAGCATCATTTCCTCTTTACTCTTATATAAAAAATATATAATAAAATCATTAAAAATATTTTGAATATACCTTAAAATACAATATCTAAAATAACAGTACAGTTCAATGATTTTAAACACCCGTTTAAATCCATTCAAACATTTTTAAATTTAGTCAATATAGTTCTTGAGAACTAGAACCAAAAATAAAATGTAAATTCTAATATTTTAATTTAAATAAACTTGAAAACACCTATTTAATTGGGAATAGATGTTGAAATAATTTATTATTTTTTCTATTTAAATATTCCTCCATAAACATTAAAAATTATTCAATCATAATGTTGATATTTAATATCAACTTTTCTAGTAGAAAACCTATTGAAAATAATCCATATATATACAGAAAATAAATTTTCAGTAAAAATGAAAATAATTAATAGTAACATCGACAATAAATAATAGCATAACGTAGTGTATTATGTGTAATGTTGAATAGTGTATGAATAGTAACATAGCATGGGGCAAGAATTGTAACGTAGGGTTGATGAACCCCCCTTTACGGAATGAATAGTAACATATCATAGGGATGATGAATAGTAACAAAGTATTGATAAACCATTCTTTTCACAATGAACAATAACCTAGAGTATGGGTGATGAACCATAATATAGGGTTGACGAACCATACTTTTTGGAATGAACAGTAACATAGTGTAGTGATGAGAACTGTAAAGACCCAGAAATTTTGTGGAATTTTTTTTCATAAATACATGGGAATTTTACGAGTCTGCGAAAATTGAAGACGTATGATTTCAAGGCCCGGTGTGCCCAGAATCAATTTCTGATATTTTTTTCTGGTATGTTCCAAAAACGTACGAGAAGGTTTTTATATATTTTGAACTGGTGCTAGGAATTGAAATCTGAGGACACCGTTGAACTCACAGCGCCAGTATTCGCTTAAGGAAACTTTCACTTCGATGGTAGTGGGTCAAGATTAAAGGATAGTTTTTGGGTTTTTAGAGAATTAATTAAATAAAAATAAATTGTTTCATTTAATTTTTATTTGATGGTTAAAACATCCTCATAGAATTTGGAGTTGGGACCACCAAACCTTAACCTCCCATGAGAGGTTATGGTGGTGGGGCCCACCCTAACCTATCCTCTAGGGAGAGGTTACGACATGGGGACCGCACGAGACTAAACCCATATATTAATGGTGGGAGAGGAAAACATATCAACTCCCCTCATTAATGAGGCCGAGTCTCACCCCCCCCTTTATTGGTGCAAACTCCCCTAATTTAATGGTGCCAAATCCTCCACAATAATTAAAGGGGAGCCACCATAATTAATTCACCATTTTGAATATTTTTCCAACAAATTAAATAATAAATTAAAATAATCTATTATTATTTTAGTTGGTATTGTTCAACTTGTTGGCCGCTTTGAGGGGAGGATTATTGGGAGAAAGCCCCCAACGAAGAACACCTTCAACAACAAAGAACGCCAACCTTCTTTGATGTCTTCCTCGGAGCTTCTACCGATGTGTGAGGTATTCAACCGACCTTCCCTCTACAACGACATCAACTAACTAACACACGAGCTTCAGATTGAAAGTTTACAGCAGACGGGACAAATGACAATCAACATCGTCTTCTTCCCCACGACTCCGTCATCGATCAATGATCAAGGTAGGGGGATATTTTGAGTTATATCACCTTACTTTTTCTGTTTTTCATTTAGAAAGGAATTGTTGCAGAGGCTGTGAAACAATTGAAGTTTATCTTTCTTACTTCCTGATGAACCCAACGTTACCCCCCATAATGCGGATTGTGGGTGTCAAACCAACATGGCCCGACCCCTCTTTCATTCTTGTTTATTATGTTCTTCGGCATGAAGATGATGTAATGAGGCGTATAAGGATGTGAATACAAAGGCTGCTCTACCCATGGCTTCTGTGATCTGCACCTCCCTCGTGGCGTCCTGTACTGCCGCCAGCTGAACCAACCCCAACCGAGCCCCCTCCGGCCGTGCTTCTCGTGGAGCCGAGACCCTGCCCGTCGGCCCGCCTGGCACCCCTCATGGCCGCCTGCCAAGATGGTCGCGCCCTGGTGTAGCGGCATACCCACAGTGGGTAGTGCCTTGGTGTCATGGAAGACCCACAATTCTCGACAGGATGAGTACCTTAGCAGGCTATGAGGGGGAGATCCTTTGTGACATGGCAGACCAACAGTGGGGAGCGTCGTGGTGTTGCAGCAGACCCACGGTACTCAACGGGAGGAGTACCTCAGCAGTACAAGGTTAGTGGGAAGCACCTTGGTGATGCGGCTGGCCCACTATACTCAATATAGGAGGAGTTCTCCAGCAGTCGAGGGTTCGACAGTGTGACTAGGGGTGTTACATGATACTACCCCTAGAATAAAATCTGAGTTTGAGCTGAGTCAGTAACTTTTGTGTTTACCGCATGATTGATTTGGATTACTTGATAACATAGGTATAAGTATGGTCATATACCTAAATGCTGTTATCTGTTGATTTCATACTTTTTGGTTTATCCTTGATGATTTTCTGTGAATTTTAGGGTCTTGGGGTCCCTAATGAGTATCGTTATACTCACCCCTGCAAGGGATATGCCCGCACCTCATTATGTTTGATGTAGACGATGGACATCATTGACTGAGGCTGAGAGAACCAGGACTAGATGGTACCTAGTGGTGGACCACACAGCCTGATGGTGCACTGAGGAGGCGAATGGATGTGGAGTTTTGTGGAGGCTATCTATACCTACCATTCCGGTAGGATTTCCCGGTGGAAGATACAGGAGTTGTTTTCCCTTTTTCCATTTCTTGTACATTCAGTTTCCTTGTACTTTATAGTTGCTCTTGTATTTCTTCCCCCCGTTTATTTTTCAGCACTCATTTTGTATACAATTTTATTTAGTTTTTTCTTTCCATCTCGTACGCTATTGTGTGATTTTCACGTTATAATTGAAATGCCTTCCCAAATTAGGGATTTACGAAGTTGGTACTTGTCTCCATCCCCTGGCCTATGGATGGTGGGCTTGGGGTAGTCATGACACAGGCCCCGGGCGACGGGTTATAGCAAATTGATGTCAGAGGAGTCAGATCTACTGCAGAACAAAGGTTCTTGATCTTTTCTGTGATGCAATAGTGTTAAGGGCAATGAGTCTGGTTTTTAGTTCAGGGAGTCCATTTTTGGTGCGTCGGCCGACGTATCCATACACTACGACCCTGACTACTGATTTCCAACTCAATTCACGATAACATGGATTGCGTGTGAGTTTTCAAAAGTTTTCTTTATGTCATCTCAACCAGGTCATGTCACTAGGTACCAGTCGGCTTAGTTTATCCTTTAGAGGTCCCATAGTGGAAGTGGAATGGGATATTCATGGTCTTCATTATGCGTCATCCACGTACAATCAGGGGTCATGACTCGATTAGGATGATTGTTGACCGACTCCCCAAGTCGGCTCACATCCTACTGATCAGAGGGAAGGGTTCAGTAGAGAGCTTGGGATGCCTCTATGTGTAGGATATTGTGCATCTTCATAGTGTACCTTCTTCTTTTGTCTTCGATCGTGACACACGATTTTATTCCCTATTTTGGAAGGGGTTGTAGGAGGCCTTTGGGATTTAGCTTTTTCTATGTACCGCCTTCCATCCTCAAATGGATGGTCAAACGGAGCGGACCATTCATACCCTTGAGGACATGATGTAACACCCCAAGATTTCATAGGGTGTTATTTCATCAAAATAATTCAATAACTTGCACTACACGCAACACCGAGTTCAAGCGCACCATGACATACCAATCAAGCCGTTCAAAAAAGGTTATGAATAGTATTAACTAAATTTTAAACTTTATATAATCCTTATAATTTTAGAATCCATATTATGAGTTTCTTAGACATAATGAAAAAACAAATTAATTTTCAGTATTTCACTTTTACCAACTTTTAATAGTGAACCCTTTATAAATACAATATTTTAAACTTTTTGACTAAATGGGGACATCAAAAATTTAAAATGAAACACCCCAAGCTTCTATGGTATGCTTCTTTTTGAATAATGTGATAGCATGTGTTGTACGCAACACCGAGTTCTAACACACCATAACCAGTCACACTAGCCGTTATGAATAGTAATACCTAATTTTTGAAATTATATATATTTTATATTTAAAAATGTAATTAATTTTTGGATTTCGAATATTGAATTTATCTTAAGGTGAAATTTTGGAACTTTTTAGATAACTTTAATATTTTGATGAATAGTGAAAATTACTAACTTTTAATTAAAAACAACTTTTTTAATCAAAATAATTAATAGGGATAAATTATGAATTTGAGTAGTTTTAAAGTATATTTAGAATATATTTTTACCATTTAATACAATTTTGGTCATTGGACATAATTTTACAATTAAACCGGACATAAACAAGTGTCAATCTTTTGATAGTTATTATCTCTTAAAAACACGCTTTTTGTTTTAACAACGGAAATTAATTTTAAATTAATTTCTGCAACTTCTGTGTTCTGAATTTGAAAAATTGATTGCATATTTGGAATCATGATGTTAAAATTGTGTAAATATGTAACTTTTATTTTTAGACATTTTGAATAATTACTTGGGTAAATATTTTATTTACCATGGTTAAGGGTAACTCCGGTAAATAAGGGTTAAAAAAAATATTATAATAATAATAAATTACCCTAAAACGTGTCCTAACCTTATTGGTTGATACATGTTAGACCATAGTCATATTTGGGTAGATTTTGGGACCCCATGGAGCCACTTGTAGGTGATAGGGACACTTTATTTTAATTAAGCTAAAATGAATACAAAAATGACACAGTCATATATCTTTTAGAAAAACAATTTTTACATAGGGTTATATATGTTGGATTTTAGACTATAAATATTTATTAGAAATATAAAAATATTTCCTATATAATTATATTTTATTTATAACTTTTAGAAGTTAAATAATTTAATTTATTTATGACACAATGATGATGCAGTAATTACCATAATAGTGAAAAATTAAAATATTTGATATTATAAATACACAAATAAATATAATTTGAGACTTTTTATGAATTAAAATAATTTTATACGTTAATATAACATGTTAGTAATGATTTAATTTAATTTTTACGAAGTAATAATTCTGTTATGAGTTTCATAAAAATCAACTATTGAATAGTGTCAAAATTGACATAAAAGAGTTTTTAAATAAAATATTATATTATTAATTGATATTAAATTCCTAAAAATCTAAGGTTCGGCCAAGAGACTTATATCATGATAGGTGTATCATTAATGGACCACTTGGGTGTCTCTTGGATGTATATAGTAAGTTTATTAACATTATTATATAAAAATACAAAGAGACATTGTAAAAGTGAACTAATTAACTAAGAGTTAATACTTAATGATAAGGTTAATATAATGACCCAAACCTGTCTAAATTCTATTGGTTGAGTTTTTTTCGACCCATCCACATCTTAAAATTTAAATTATCAACTTTTGAGCCATTATAAACTGAATATGAATTTATTATAAATTAATATTTCTAGCTTTTCCAAAGGTGCCCCTCACCCCTCTTATAAAGGGGCACTCCTCCTTCTCATTTCATCACACCATCAAAGTCTTTTGGTTCGGACAAACTCTGCCAAAATACTCTCCCAACTTCCCTCACTACATCCTATGGGACTTAGTTTGATCAGAAAGCCAACCTAAGGAGCCTGTTTGATCAAATCAAAAGGAAGAACCCGAAGAAGAGATGATGATTTCACCACCCTTTTCCAAGTTCCTTTCTTCTTCCACTTCTTCTTCCTTTGTTATTACCATTCTAAAATAATAACTCTAGTATCATATATATACTGTGATGTTATTATAAATATATTACAACCATATTCATTATTCTATCCACCCTTTGAATAACATGTCACCATACGTGCGTACGTACGGCTTACCGTCTCCACGTCGTAGTGTAATTGTTATTCAATATATTATTATTTGGATGGGTATAATAATGATGTGTAACTCATGTAAATAATAAATATAACATGTTAATTATTCTGTATATATGATATAACATCCATTTATATATTATTTTAATATCAAAAGAATGATATTGTCGCTCGTGCGTACATACGAACTACCGTCTCCACGAACGCGATGAGATTAAATTCTCCATCGTATACATTCAAGTATAATTATGATTTGATTATTTAAAAATGATATTTAAGGACTTGATATAATTATGGATATGAATAAGATACATCCTATCCCTAAAAAACACGTATTATGTAACAAAACATATAAAAGACAAAGAGTAAGTTAACACCTGAAACGACGATATTTATAAGTTATTATTAACAAATCAATGTTAAAAGATCATATAAGATATCATATTGATATATATGATTCTATTATAATTTAAAAACAATTATTTCACCATTATACAGGAGGTTAACCTACCGTCAACCAAGGAAAAGTGCAAGGTAAGGGTTTATTTCACCATCTCTTCATTATCTGAGATTGTTTATACGTAATAATCTACTGGGATCTCTTTATCATCCACATCCATGTTTCATAAAAATTTATTTCAAAACATTTTTACAATTTACTATAATTTGTATTAATGACATTTATATCCTTTTTTGAATTTTTATAAGAGTTTTATAAAGGAATCTTTCCGTCTTTTTCCAAACAATGTGCTTTTTAACCTTTTCGACAGAATTAAGGTAAGAATGTTTTTTAACTTATACGGTGGGTGCAGTTATTTTCCACCATTATAAAATCGTCGAAGATTCCCTTATAAGCTTATAATAATATTTTCAAGGAAAATTTTTTACTCCTAAATGATTTCAAAATAAATATTTCATGAATTTTTTAATGGTACTCTTTATTAAGATCATAATTTTAAATGTTTTAAAGATTTATCTTTCTAAATATTTTTAATTAATGTCCATGTTTTCAAAATGATTTTAAGGATTTATTTATATGGACATGAAGGGTTTGAAATGATATTTCTTTTCAAATGTTTCAATGTGGTATGGGATACTTTGATTCAAAAATCTCTTTTAAATTACTTCCTTTATAAATGGGTGACTTTTCAATGATTTCGAGAAAAGAGATATTTCTCTCAAATAGTTTTGATTTCATCTATTTCAACATACTTTGATGTATTTTAAGCTTATTTGAAGTTGATTTATTATGATACAAAACTTCTATATTGTATTGAAGGTTTTGAGATATGTTTGACTGTGGATGTGCTATTTTTATACCATTCATGGTTTATGGTGAAAATATTGACATTTCGTCTGCTAGTTTTAATAAGAATGTTTATGTTATGTTTAAACCTTTTCATATGGGAATGCATTGTACTTAATATGTGATAGGTGGAGCCCGCTATAGCTCTTCGATGCATCGGTAGGTCTCATGAGACAAACTAGTGTCTTGGAACAAGGCCTTGGAAAAATCATATTTGTAGTCTTGGGACGAGGCCCTGGCTATGTGGTTATGATAGTCTGGCATTATTCATTCCATTATTATGAAAGTGGTTATTGATATTGCATGTGTTTATTCTATTAGTAGAATATCCATGTGAATAAGTAAATGAAATTATTTCATTTTATTTTTGCCATACTATGTTGAAGTTCATGTTTAAAAGGCTTTTGTTTTAGTTACACATTGCCTTAAATGTTTATTCTTATTTATGAAAGTTTCCGCTTTATTATTATCCTTACTGGGCATTTGATCTCACCCCTTTTCCATGTTTTATTTTTCCCAGGGTATGAAGAAGTAAATTATGAATGACCTGCAGGGATAGTATAACTGGATAAGAGTGTGGTCTATGAAGAAAATATGTTGTTGTAGTTTTCGTTTTTATGTTGTAATGTAAGAATTATGAGTATATCTACTGTTTCCAAGGCTACTAAACCAATCGGTCTTTTGAGATTTGATCATTCTTGTGATCTTGCCAATGTCATGTAATAATGCACCGACCCTGGGTAACTGGGGTCAAGGCATTACAGTTCGTATCAGAGGAAGTTTAGTACAAACCTTGGAAGCTATATTTAGATAAACTCTGATTAGAGCACATAGATTTAATATGGAATTTGAGGATTAGTATAGAATAACTTCTTAGAATTTTGGTATTGTAGAAATTTTGTGAGTTTTCCGAGCAATACATCCCTGTCTGGATACGAGTAGGTAGAGGCGGCTCTGGCACAGATGTACCTAGGGGTAAAACCTGAAAACACCGCTTTGAGCTAGACTCGAATGGGAACTGGTGAACGACAACGGGCCTTGCTACACTCTTGGTTACGACACTCCCGGGGGATATACTTAAGATAACTCTAATTTTCTTTACAAATCATTATGAAGGGTTTATGAGTATATACATCCTCAAAGTAGAAATTTTTATGATTATGGATTATATCCATAAACTATTTAATTTATGTTATGTGTCTTGTATGTTTGGGATTAGGTATTGTTATTCATAAACTAATCTAGTGTATGCCATTGTTTAGAAATGGAGCCCAGTAGAAGGAATGAGAACTCCAGCAATGCACATGATACATAGAGAAAGAAGTATCATATATTTCATGGTCTTAAGCCATAATTTATAAGAGAAATAGTCTCCCATGTATTATCATCATATGAAGAAATAAGATCATGCGTTGATAATATAATTAAAGATTTTACTGAGTCATATGGCTTTGAAGGGAAGCAAGAGAAGAAAATGATGGAAGAGAGAAAGACTGATAAAGGGAAGAGGGAAAAGAAGAATTTTCCCATATGTGATAACTATGGAAAGAAACACCCTGGAAATTTCCTTAAAGGAATGGGAGTTTGTTATAAGTGTGGAGGAAAAGGGCACAAAGTACGTGACTTCAAGGGTAAGAAAATGGTTTCAAATGTACAATTCTTTATTGGCAAGGAGTTTGGACACTACGTGAACCTATGTCCCAGTCATCAGACTATGCCACAAATGATGCTATTATATAATAATCATGTTATGATACTACCATAGATGAAGAGGAATGATTATAGTTCTTATGTTGATTATGTCATTTGAGTGTTGTATAAACAATGTACTTGTTATAATAATTATGGAGTATATAAGGATTGTACTGCAGTACTATTTCATTAAGGACTTCAGATTGTGTGGAATAAAGAAAAGTGACTCAATAGAAGGATAAATTTTTGGAAAATATATGGTCGAGAGAATGATAAACCATAATATAATTCTAATACCGAGGTAGTGATTTTGGAATAAGACATGATAGATTTGGATAAATTATATTGGATATTCTTGACTACCTTGAAACTAATTAATGATTTGTATATTACATCATTGTTGGGGTTTAAAACATTTTTGGATTGAAGGAGTATATCTATTATTCTTTAAGGAATAAGGGATCATGAATGTAATCAATAAGGTTTTATGGAAATTCAGGATGGTGCAGTGTTTTAAAAGAATACATGATGAAGATGTTCACATGTTATTACACGAAAAAAGGATCTTTATTGTGTTTACCATCCTTATAAATTTTGGAATGAAGTATTTTGGATAGTTCTAGTTTGTATTATTTTGTATTTCCATAAAAGGACAACCCGGAGGTCGGGCGGCAACCCGTCGCGTCCGGAAAGGCCGTGAGACTTGAACCCACAACCGAAGGGCGACAAGGGAGTATCACCTACCACTGACCCACGTGATGTCCGAGATTAAATAATGTAGTTTTTTTATGATCTGGTAGATGAATTATAAATTTGATTTTCTTTCAAACCCTATACGAATAGGATAAATATAATATTTTTTTACATTCTATTATCTTTCAGAGTGAAAGATGAGTTTTTGGTCGAAATTAGTTAAAGGATGGAACTCTACTTGTCAAGAATATGTTTTTCTTCTTCTCTTATTCTATGAAGAAATTAATTCTTATACTTTATTTAAGGAATCATAAAACCAAAAATGTGTTATCCTAGTACCCTATGTTTTGTTGAACCGATGGTATTTCAAATCATCATAGATTGATGAATTTAAGGACCTCAATTTTACACTTGTTTGTGATTGATGACCTCAATAAATACCTATAAATATTTACGTTTTTCCTCCAATTTTATGTCTCTAATTGCCACCAATGTTCTCCTAATCGAGATCATAATTTGGTGGTGACCCTTTCATTTCTCTTTTCCTCATATTAAGACTAAATTATAGTAACCCAATTTTCGATATGGGTTTTCCCACAAAGATATTTTCTATTTTCAACCTTTTATTTTCTAAGAACAATTTCAAATTGCAAGGACGCAATTTATTGAAGGAGGGGAGAATGTAACACCCAAAGATTTCATAGGGTGTTATTTCTTCAAAATAATTCAATAACTTACACTACATGCAACACCGAGTTCAAGCGCACCATGACTTACCAAACAAGCCGTTAAAAAGAGGTTATGAATAGTATTAACTGAATTTTAAACTTTATATAATCTTTATAATTTTAGAATCCATATTATGAGTTTCTTAGACATAATGAAAAAAAAATTCATTTTCAGTATTTCACTTTTACCAACTTTTAATAGTGAACCCTTTATAAATACAATATTTTAAACTTTTTGAATAAATGGGGACATCAAAAATTTAAAATGAAACACCCCAAGCTTCTACAGTACGCTTCTCTTTGAATAATGTTATAGCGTGTGTTTTACGCAACACCGAGTTCCAACACACCATAACCAATCACACTAGCCGTTATGAATAGTAATACCTAATTTTTGAAATTATATATATTTTATATTTCAAAATGGACTTAATTTTTGGATTCGGAATATCGAATTTAGCCTAAGATGAAATTTTGGTACTTTTCTGATAACTTTAATATTTTTATGAATAGTGAAAATTACTAAATTTTAATTAAAAAGAACTTTTTTAATCAAAATAATTAATAGTGATAAATTATGAATTTGAGTATTTTTAAAGTATATTTAGAATATATTTTTACCATTGAATACAATTTTGGTCATTAGACATAATTTTACAATTAAACCGGACATAAACAAGTGTCAAGCTTTTGATAGTTAATATCTCTTAAAAACACGCTTTTTGTTTTAACAACGGGAATTAATTTGAAATTAATTTCTGCCACTTCTGTGTTTTGAATTTGGAAAAATGGATTCAATATTTGGAATCAGGATGTTTAAATTGAGTAAATAGGTAACTTTTATTTTTAGAAATTTTGAATAATTACTTCGGTAAATATTTTATTTACCACGGTAAAGGGTAAATCCGGTAAATAAGGGTTAAACAAATAATATTATAATAATAATAAATTACCATAAAATGTGTCCTAACCTTATTAGTTGATACATGTTCGACCATAGTAATCTTTGGGTCGATTTTGGGACCCCATGGAGCCACATGTAGGTGACAGGGACACTTTATTTTAATTAAGTTAAAATTCATACAAAAATGACACAAGCATATATCTTTTAGAAAAACACTTTTTAATAGGGTTATATATGTTGGAGATTCGATTATAAATATTAATTAGAAATATAAAATTATTTCCTACATAATGATATTTTATTTGTAATTTTTAGACATTGAATAATTTAATTTATTTATGACATAGTGATGATGCAGTAATTACCATAATAGTAAAAAATTAAAATAATTGATATTATAAATACAAATATAAATATAATTTGAGACTTTTTATGAATTACACTAATTTTTTTAAGTTAATATGACATGTTAGTAATTATTTAATTAAGTTTCTTTGAAGTAATCATTCTGTTATGAGTTTCACAAAAATCAACTATTGAATAGTGTCAAAATTGACATAAAAGAGTTTTTAAAAACAATATTATATTATTAATTGATATTAAATTCCTAAAAATATAAGTATCGGCCAAGAGACTTATATCATCATAGTCGTATCATTAAGGGACCACTTAGGGGGTCTCCTAGATGTATATAGTATGTTTATTAACCATATTATATAAAAATACAAAGAGACATTGTAAAAGTGAAACTAATTAACTAAGAGTTAATACTTTAAGATAAGGTTAATATAATGACTCAAACCTGTATAAATTATATCGGTTGAGTTGTTTTCGAACCATACCCACCTTAAAATTTAAATAATAAACTTTGGAGTCATTATAAAACAAATATGAATTTATTATAAATTAATATTTCTACCTTTTCCAAAGGTGCCCCTCCCCCCTCTTATAAAAGGGAACTCCTCCTTCTCATTTCTTCACACCTTCAAAGCCATTTGGTTCGGACAAACACTGCCCAAATACTCTCCCAACATCCATCAATACAACCTAGAGGACTTATTTTGATCAGAAATCCAACCTAAGGAGCCCTTTTGATCAAATCAAAAGGAAGAACCCGAAGAAGAGGTAATGATTTCACCACCCTTTTCCAAGTTCCTTTCTTCTTCCACTTCTTCTTCCTTTGTTATTACCATTATAAAATAATAACTCCATTATCATATATATACTGTGATGTTATTATAAACATGGTACAACCATATTCAGTATTCTATCCACCCTTTGAATAACATATCACCATACGTGGGTACGTACGGCTTACCGTCTCCACGTCATAGTGTAATTGTTATTCAATATATTATTATTTGAATGGGTATAATAATGATGTTTAACTCATGTAAATAATAAATATAACATGTCAATTATTCTTTATATATGATATATCATCCATTTATATATTATTTTAATATCAAAAGAATGATATTGTTGCTCGTGCGTACGTACGGACTACCGTCTCCACGAACGCGATGAGATTCATTCTCCATCGTATCCATTCAAGTATAGTTATCATTTGATGATTTAAACATGATGTTTAAGGACTTGATATCATTCTGGATATGAATAAGATACAACCTATCCATAACAAACATGGATTGTGTAACAACACATATAAAATAAAACGTGTTAGTTAACACCCGAAATGACGATAATTCTAAGATATTATAAACAAATCAATGTTAAAAGATCATATATGATATCATATTGATATATCTGATTCTTGTATAATTTAATAACAATTTTATCACCATTATACAGGAGGATAACCTACCCTTAACCAAGGAAAAGTGCAAGGTAAGGGTTTATTTCACAATATCTTCATTATCCGAGGTTGTTTATACGTAATAATCTACTCGGATCTCTTTACCATCCACATCCATGTTTCATAAAAATTTATTTCAAAATTTGTTTACAATTTACCAGAATATGGATTAAAGTCATTTATATCCATGTTTGATTTTTTATAAGAGTTTTATAAAGGAATCATTCCGTCGTTTTCCAAACAAGGTGATTTTTAACCTTTTCGACAGAATTATGGTAAGAATGTTTTTTAACTTATACGGCGGGTGCGATTATTTTCCACCATTATAAAATCTTCGAAGCTTACCTTATAAGCTTATATGAATATTTTCAGAGAAAATGTTTTACTCTTAAATGATTTAAAAAGAAATATATCAAGAATTTTTGAAAGGTACTCATTATTAAGATCATAATTTTAAATGTTTTAATGATTTATCTTTCTAAATATTTTTAATTAATGTCCATGTTTTCAAAATGATTTTAAGGATTTATTTATATGGACATGAAGGTTTTGAAATGATATTTCTTATTAGAAGTTTCAATGTGGTATGGGACACTTTGATTCAAAAATCTCTTTTAAATTACTTCCTTTATAAATGTGTGACTTTTCAATGATTTCGAGAAAAGAGATATTTCTCTCAAATAGTTTTGATTTAATCTATGTCAACATACATTGATGGATTTTAAGCTTATTTGAAGTTGATTTATTATGATACAAAACTTCTATATTGTATTGAAGGTTTTGAGATATTTTTGACTGTGGATGTGATATTTTTATACCATTCATGGTTTATGGTGAAAATATTGACATTTCGTATGCTAGTTTTAATACGAATGATTATGTTATGTTTAAACCTTTTTATATGGGAATTCATTGGACTTAATATGTGACGGGTGGAGCCTGCTATAGCTCTTCAATGCATCGGTAGGTCTAATGAGACAAACTAGTGTCTTGGCACAAGGCCTTGGAAAAATCTTATTTGTCGTCTTGGCACGAGGCCCTGGCTATGTGGTTATGATAGTCTGACATTATGAATTCCATCATTATGAAAGTTGTTATTGATATTTCATGTGATTATTCTATTAGTAGAATATCCATGTTAATAAGTAAATGGCATTATTTCATTTTATTTTTTCCATACTATGTTGAAGTTCAAGTTTAAAAGGATTTTGTTTTAGTTACACATTTCCTTAAATGTTTATTCTTATTTATGAAAGATTCCTCTTTATTGTTATCCTTACTGGGCATTTGAGCTCACCCCTTTTCTATGTTTTATTTTTCCCAGGGGATGGAGAAATAAATTATGAATGACCTACAGGGATAGTATGAGGGGATAAGAGTGTGGTTTATGAAGAAAATATGTTGTTGTAGTTTTCGTTTTTAGGTTGTAATGTAAGACTTATGAGTATATCTAGTGTTTCCAAGGCTACTAAACCAATCGGTCTTTCGAGATTTGATCTTTCTTGTGATCATGCCAATGTCATGTAATAATTCACCGAATCTGGGTAACTGGGGTCGGGGCGTTAGATATGATACGTGCTTGTGTCCTCGAATTTCATCGCAGCTGGGAGGATCACTAACCTTTGGTGGAGTTTACATGTAACAATGTTTATCACTCCACCATTAGGATGACACCTTTTGATGTTTTATACGGGCGACCATGCAGATCACCCTTATGCTGGAATGACCCTAGGGAGTAAACACTATTGGGACCAGAGATTGTAAGAACTACCATAGAGAAGGTGCAGATCATCTAGGAGCAGATGAATACTGCACAAAGCAGAAAAAATTCATATGCTGATAGGAGACGAAGACCTCTGAAATTCGAGGATAGCGACCAAGTCTTTCTAGAGGTATCACCTTGACAAGGTTTACATAGAGTTGGATGAGGTAAAAACTTATCTTTTAGGTTCATCGGACCATTCCAGCACCTCAGCAGAGTATGTGAGGTGGCTTACCACCAGGATCTTCCACCTCAGTTGTGCCAGGGGCATGACGTCTTCCACGTATCTTAGCTGAAGAGATACATGCACGACCCTTCCCACATCATCGACCATGGAGAGATGGACATCGAAGATTTGGTGACATTCACGGAGGTCCCATTTGATATTGAATATCAACAGTAGTGGGTCCTATGTGGATGGTTGATACCTCTGTTGCGAGTTTGCTAGCATCCCGGGAACCTCCAGGAGTGCACATGGGAGCGAGAGGCTCAACTGTCTGTTTAGTAACCCCACTTGCTCCCTTAGTTCGACTTGTAGCTTATAAGGATGTAAAGCACTGAGCTAGGGAGACTTTAAAGACTCGGAAATTCCGTTGAAATTTTTTCTTAAATACATGGGAATTTTACGAGTCTGCGAAAATTGACAGCGCCGGATTCTGAGGCCTGATGTTCCCGAAATCAATTTCTAAAGTTTTTTTTGGGTACATCCCATAAACACACAAGCGAGTTTTTATATCTTTTGAACTGGTGCTCAGAATTAAAATATAAGGACACCATTGAACTCACAATGCCCGTATTCTCTTAGGGAGACATTCTCTTCGACGACAGTGGGTCGAGACTAAAAGAGAGTTTTTGGGTTTTTAGAGAATGAATTAAATAAAAATAATGTGTGTGGCTTAATTTTTATTTGATGGTTAAAACCTCCTCATAAATGTTGGAGGTGGGACCACCACACCTTAACCTCCCATGAGAGGTTATGGTGGTGGGGCCCACCCAAACATAACCTCCCGTGAGACGTTACGACGTGGGGACAACACGAGACTACCGCCCCCTATTAATGGTGGGAGAGGAAAACCTCTCACCTCCCATCATTAATGAGGTGGAGCCTCACCCCCCCCTTTATTGGTGCAAACTCCCATAATTTAATGGTTCCAAATCCTCCACATTAATTAAGGGGGAGCCAAGGTAATTAATTCACCATTTTAAATTTCGTGCTAAAAAAATTAAATAACTAACTAACATAATATATTATTATTTTAGATGGCATTGTCCATTTTGGTTGGAGCATTGAGAGGAGGATTATTGGGAGAAAACTCCCAATGAAGAATGACTTCGACAACAAAGAACACAGACCTTCTTTGACTTATTCCTCAAAGCTTCTACCGACTTGGGATTTTTTCAACCGACCTTCCCTCCGAAACGTCATCAGAAAACTGAGACACGAGCTTGAGATTGAAAGTGAGCGGTGGACGTGACGAACGAAGATCAACACTATCTTCTTCCCTACGACTCCATCATTGATCAAAGATCAAGGTAGGGGTTATTTTGAGTTATATTACCTTACTATTTCTCTTCTTTGGTTAAAACTAATCATTGCAAAGGATGTAAAATATTTGAAGTTGATCATTATTACTTCTTGATGTGCCAAATGTTACCACCCATAACACGAAGGGTGTGGGCGAAACAAACATGGCCCGAACCCTCCTCCATTATTGTATATAATGATCCTCAGCAAGGTGACGAAGCAACAAGGCGATGAAGATAGTGAAGACAAAGGTCGTGCAAACCACAGCCTCCGTGATCCGCGCCGCCCCAGTGGCGTCCCACACTTCCGCTTGCCAAACCTGCTCCGACCGATCCCCCGCCAGCTGCGCCACTTGTGGAGTAGGGCCGCCACCCACCAGCATGCCTGGCACATTATTCGGCTACGCCTGGCCGTACCGCGCCGGCCCGACCACCCTGCACCCCCCAAATGTGGCATGCCACCTGAGTCGCACCCCTCGCAGCGCCTTTTGTCAGAACCTCCCTTACACCAACGCGCGGTCGGTCCGTGATCACACGACTGGTCTACACCCCCGTGCTACTCATGGCCTTTATAGCCTACTGGGCCGAATCCAATTGGTTGGCCTAGACTAAGTTGGGATGGGTCGGTCCGACCGGGTCGGCACGGACCGAGGCCTGCTGCAACCCCCCCCCCCCTTTACATTTTTTTCCATATCATTGGCACCGTACGACCATTTGACGAACCGTCAGCGGCAATGGTTTTCTTCGAGTGCTATGGTCCCATTGAGTATACCACACTAGTGTTCGTGGTATAGTTGAGATATGGTCAGGTTGGATCATGCATGAATCCAACTATTCCCTTCAAGACTAAAAGGCTAATAACTCATAGACTGTGCATCTGATTGACGTGATGTCTATTGCGTTGAGACCTATATGACATGGCATACCTTTGAGATACATCAACGTGGGACTTCGTGATAGTTGAAGTATCGAATAGTATCTCGTGGAGTGGATCATCCTAGAGACAAGAGAGCATAACACATAGACCCAGTAGCTGGATTAGACCTGACGAATGCTGACCGATTCGAATCGGAGTGACTCGACTAACCCAGTGAAGAATGACTTGGTGTCACGGCAGACCCACAGTGGGGAGTGCCATGGTGTCGCGGTACCCACGGTACTCGACAGGAGGAGTACCTCAGCAGGCTACGAGGGGGAGTGCCTTGGTGAAGCGGAAGACCCATGGTGGGGAGTACCATGGTGATGCAGCAGACCCATGTTACTCAAAAAGAGGAGTAACACAGTAGTCTAAGGTTAGTGGGATGTGACTTTTTGATGCAGAAGGCCCACTGTAATTGATAGAGGAAGAGTTCTCCAGTAGCTGAGGTCTCGACAGTGTAACTTGGGATGTTACTTGATACTAAACCTAGAATAAAATCCTGGTTTGAGTTGAGTCAGTAACTTTTGTTTTTTCCTCATAATTGAGATGGATTACTTGATACTTTGGTATATTTATGGGCATATACCATTGTGGGGTTATCTGTTGATTTCATACACTTTGGTTTATCATTGTTGGTTTTGTGAGACCTTGAGGGTCTCGGGGTCCCTACTGAGTATGGTTATACTCACCTCTGCACGGGCTAGGCCCACACCTCATTGTTTTGGATATAGACGACGGACATCGTTGACCGAGGCTGAGAGCACCAGGACTGGACGGTACCCAAAGGTGGACCACAAGTAGTAACAGTACACGGAGGAGACGGACGGACATGGAGTGCTGTGGAGGCTATCTGTACCTACCATTAAGGTAGGATTTCCCAATGGATGATCCATGATATATTTTCCCTTCTTCCAGTGCTTGTATATTCATTTTCCTTGTACTTTATAGTTAGGCATATATTTCCAGCCCATTTTTAATTTTCAGCACTCCTTTTGTCTACAGTTTCTTTAGTGTTTTGTTTACAGCTCTTACTCTGTTGTGTGCATTTGAAGTTATAAAGACAATGACTTCCTGATTTAGGGATTTATGCCTTTGGTGCTAGTCGCCCACCCTAGGCCTATGGAAGGTGGGCTTGCGTTTGTCACGACATGGGCCCCTACATGAACAAAAAAGCACCCCTTTTTTGTTCGATTATGAGACCAAAACATTTGAGCAATAAAACCCAATTTTAAAAACCTTTAAAAAAATTTATTTATCCCTATTTATTGCCCAACTTTTCTATGAAAATATCTCTCCATTTCTTTAAAATAAAAAAAATTGATCACAAACTTCCCCAAAACAAATGGAGAAATAAATAGTTAAAATTACCATATACCACTATCAAATTTAAAATTTTTCAAACTGAGAAAAGTCAACAAGAATTGTGAATATATGTTCTAGATAATTTTCAAAAGGTATAACTTAATATCCAATATCACCCCCTTCACATGATCAATAATAAAATGAAATTGATAATCAATATTATTTTATCTAGAATGTTGTAAATAGATTTTAGAAACAGAAATTGCAGAAGTATTATCACAATAAATAGGTAGTTTATAACGATAAACACAAAAATAATACAATTTTTTCTTACTCTATAAACAATTAGAACAACTAGTTTTAGTATTGTTATACTCAACTTCAATTGTAGATAAAGAAACCAATAGTTTTTTCCATGATGACCAGCATATTGAACTTTTTTCCAGAAAATAACACATAATTGATGTTCTTTTTCTATCAGTTTTACATCCTCCAAATTCAGAATTAGTATAAGATGTTAAACCAAAATAGTTTTATTTTGGATAAAATAAACCAGGATTTACCATTCCATTAACAGATGTAATTATTATTTTGATATCTTTAATATAAATATATTTTGGATATTCTTCAAATAAATCACATAATAAATAACTAAAAATGATGCCAGGTTTAGACACAATTATGTATAGCTAGATACAAATCATGCCTCTATAACATCAAATTCAACATATTTACCTGATGCATCAAAATATAATTTAACATTGGTACCCATAAATGTTTTCATAGATTTAGTAGAATTCAGACAAATCCATAATCTAACTTTTAAAAATAATTTGATTGATTTATAAAAATTACATATTTTCATTGAAAATTTTGAAGTCCAACAAAGAATTTTAATTCACCCATAAACATCAATCAAATTTGGGAGAAATAAAAGATTAAAATTTATTACAGACTATTTCTCTACATGATCCAAAAACAATATCATCAACATAAATTTTAAAAACTAAAATATCCTCAGTTGTTATTTTATTAAAAATATTTGGATCAACATTTACTTTAATAAAATAATTATTTAATTAAAAAAAGAAATCCTTTCATTCAAAGCATGACATTCATAATTAAAATCGTAAAAATATTTAAATAATTTTAAAAAATGTTTTAGAAAATTTTCAACTTCAAAACATGGTGGTTGGAAACATAAACTTTTTCAGTTATGAAAGAATTTTTGAAAACAATTTTTTTACATCCATATGATATAATGTAACACCATGAAAAAATATAAAAACCAACAATATTATATTTTCCTCTAGCCTAGATACAAGTGTAAAATTATCTTTGAACACTATAACTTATTCTTGAGAGTATACTTGAGAAAAAAAACTATCTTTATTTTTTGACAATTGGTCCAGATTCATTCAGCTTGTTCTTAAATATCAAATTAGTTCCAATTACCTACTTATCCATAGGTAATTATACTAAATTCAAAAAATTATTTCTATCATAATTATTTAATTATTATTAAATAGAAAAAATGCAGTTTTCATCTTTCAAAGTATCATAAACATTAAAAATAAATAAATCCAAAATAAAAGAATAATTGGAACAAAAATTTAAAATAGAACTTTAGGTATTAATACTGGAATAAATATTTCAAATTACATTTTCTATAAGATGGTATTTATGAATCTTCTAGGATTTTGGATCAGGTTGAGAATGAGTATCCTACCCCTAAATTGATTATTTCTTATCTTGAAGAATTTATTCACAGAAATTAAATTCTTTAAACTCTTTATCAATAGCATTAGAATAAGAATTTATATTAACATTATTTTCATCAAACATAAGATGAATAAATTTTTCAATAACCATAGTTATTTTAATATAAACTCTATAATATTTAATTTTATTTTAATATCCATGAAATAACTTTCATCAATATTAGAATAAAATTTATTAAAATTGATTTTTGAATTTAAAATAAAACCACTAAAACTAAAAACCCTATTAGAACCATCATTTAAGTTTTTTTATAATTCATATGGTGTTATCTTTACCAAGGTATAATATGAAATATATTTTATATATAACATGAAAACAAAATTTATTCATCCCAAAAATATCAAATAAAATTATATTCACTCAATACAGTTCGATCCATTTCAATAAGTGTTCTGTTTTGTGGTTCTACAACACCATTTTCGAATAGTGTTCTAGGAGAAGACAAATTATGAGAATATCCATTATTTTTAAAAAAATTATAAAATTCAGATATTTTTCCACTATGAATAAATATTATAATACTGCGTTTTTAATTTTGAACTAATTTAGAAGATGTATAAAATCTTTTTAAAGTTTCATTTTCTGATCAACAGTGTATACCAAAGTAAATTTACTACAATCATAAACAATAATGAAAGAATATTTCATTCCACCGTGGCAGGAAATTTGTGTGGTACCAAATTAATCAAGATGTACTATCATTAAATGTATATTATTAGTTATTTGATTGATGAGTCTAAATGAAATGTTGTGTTTCTTCCCTTTCATGCAAGCTTCAAAAACATGAATATGTTCATTCTTCCAGAAAATATGTTGTAACACATTTTCATGTTCTGAGAGCTTGTGAAACATTTTGGATGAATTGACATAAATGTCTATGCCAATAGAAGTTTCTATTTTTTACATAATTCATACATTTGATATGTTGAACAGTTAATTCTGAAAGATAGATATTATAAATATTATAATTTTTATTATAAAAAAATAAAAAAGAAACCCCTTTTAAAACTAATCATTTATCACTCTAAAATTTAAATTTCATTATATGACCACATAATTTTGATATACTAATTATATTATGTATATATTCTTTGAAACATAAATCATTAGAAATAAAATTATAATTTGAAATACCAACTTTACAAAATCCTTTTAATTTGACTTTGGAGTTGTCTTTAAAACTAATAGTGCATCCATCAGTTGTATGTTATGTGGAGACCTTTTATGGGTCTCTATTCATATTACCAATGAAGTTTTTGTTCATGTACCATATTTTTTCATGAGACATCCAAGGAATTTTTCCTTGTCTATTTAATCAATAAAGCATATGTTAGTAGACTCTTTTTCATTTCTAGGTTGTTCACTAGAATCTAATTCTTCTGTACGACTCCAACTAGTGGTCAACCTCTTTTTATCTTTCTTTTTTTATTTATCATTAAAAATTATTTTAGGACAATAATTTTTGATATTACGTTTCTTATTACACTCATAACAAGTTACATCTGAAGTATTATAATCCATATAACATTTCTTATCCCCCTTGTACTTTTTAAGGGCTTCTTCAAAACTTATTCATCAATCCTTTATTTTTAATTATATTCTAAACACTAGAAATAGTCTAATTAATATCTTATTTTTCATAATCATATAGATTAGAATCAAAATAGAGAGTACAAACAAAATTCACATATTTAAAGGCTACGCCATTACTTTTTATTGTCTCCTCATCTTCTATGTTATTAAGATCCAATTCATACTAATGGAGTGATCCAATCGATTAATCAAAATTTACTCCTTGAAATTATTTATTTCATTAATGGAAACCTTCTTGGTATGCCACTTATTTGGTAAGGATCATTGGACTCATCCAAAAATTAAAAGGTTTTCTAGAGATTCCCCAATTGAATTCTTTCCATTCACATTTCTTTTGAATCTATTGAAAATTTGTTTTTCTATTTCATCATCAACAATATTTAAGTCTTTTTTCTCATCACAAACCATTCCATGTTTTGTATGGATTAGTTTTTCGGAGCTAAGGTGAGTAACCTAAAGAGTATTAAATATTTTATTAGTTTTCTTACAAGTAGACACTTGAATTAGACCCTTCTGTTGATAGAACAATATAAAATACTAACAACATTGTAATTTAAAACATATCTAGTAGCGTCAATTATGAAAATATTATTTGGGTCATATTTAGGATGTTTGTACTATTTTGACATGAGAAACTAGTGCTTAATGAGGAACTGTATGAGGTAAGCCTCCATTCGATATCTTCAAAATCCATATTAATTATTATCAGAGTGTTGGGGATTTTATGGAACCCAGGCATCATTCAAGTCTAATCCTACAATCCTATAAGATATTGTACTTAGATTTTGTGGTGTAGTAAAATGTTACTACAATTAAAATTAATACAGACTTTAGAGATAGATTTCATAATTATTAAATGAAAAATATGTTGACAGATATTCATGGGTATCAGATAAGGAATATCAGTGATATTCAATTCTAAAAAGGGTTTCCCTTTTATGAAAATTGATAGACTGAAATGGGTAATATTAGATAGTCTAAAGGTGGTTAATAGAGCCAATTAAGAAAATTAATTGATTAATTAAATTAATTATGAAAGTTAATTTTTGTTGTTAATCAGCAGTGGAAAAAGTAAATAACAATAAGATTTGTTTCATATCAGTTTAGTCTAATGTGGTCCTAATTCTAACTCTTATACCTCTGAACTCAGTGACATATATGTGTGCACTAACAATGAATTTTAAAGGTGAATCATAACCAAATTAAAAAATCTTTTTCTAGTGGAGGGATAATCACATTATTGACATTTTCATGGGGATTCCAAACAATTACAACATAATGTTAGATAACAAGATTCCCGATCCAAATAGTCTTGTCTCTAGATACATTGAGTCACAACCCTTATATTCTAATATTATAATCTGGTAGTCACAACTAGATGAAACTGAATATAAAATTATTAATTTTTGTGTAAATGAATAATTAGAAAAATTTAGTGTGTGTGAGAGATTGGAAATAGTGTTATAAGCTCACAAACAGATGAATGAGAAGATAAAATAATAAAGAATATGTAATGGTTGTTAGGGATTTTATTGGAACATATTGCAAGGAATTTTTATTCGATGTAGATATGATTTAGCATATGAGATATCACATAGGAGATGAAACAGTGTGTCAAAGGATGTTGTAAATGCACAAAAGATTTAATGTTCACAACACTTTCTCTAAAAATAGAGTATCAAAAATGTGAACATGTGTATTTAAATTTGGATCTTACTATTTAGTTTTAGCCTTAAAAATATAAGGATATATATAGTATATATTGAGTAATTATAGAATTTCCACTATATTTTTGGATTTTCATAATAAATTGAGTCAAGATAGGTCATAAATTTATCCATTAAAATCACATCATTCATTTATCTTTAATTTAGTAGAATAAATCACTAATAAAATCATTAAAAAATATTTTGAAAATTTCTTC
This sequence comes from Viscum album, assembly GCA_963277665.1. NCBI lineage: Eukaryota > Viridiplantae > Streptophyta > Magnoliopsida > Santalales > Viscaceae > Viscum > Viscum album. The sequence continues at coordinate 443,828,033 of OY728158.1, forward strand.
CAATAAAATATCTAAAATAATATCAATGATCTATGATTTAAACAAACCATATAAATCCATTCAAATCTCTTTATATTTTTTCTAAAATATTCTTGAAAACTAGAAGAATAAATTGAAATTAAATTCAAATATTTGAAATTAAATATACATGAATCCACCAATTTATTTGGAAAAAGTTGTTAAAATAATTTATTAAATTTTCTCTCTAAATATTACACCAAAACATTAAATACTCTTCGATCATAATCCCCATATTTAATGTGAATTTATTTTGTATAAGAACTGTTGAATATAATGTATATATATATATATAATCAATTTTCAAAAAAAAAAATACACGGAATTAATAGTTACTTCGGGAAAGAATAGTAAGGTAATGTATGGTATGATTAGTAAGGTAGAATATGGTATGAACAGTATCGTAGAGTAGGGAATGAACAGTAACAGAGGGTTGATAAACCATACTTTGTGAAATGAATAGTAACATAACATAGGGATGATGAACAATAATGTATGGTCGATGAACTATACTTTTCAGAATGAACAATAACATAGCATAGTGATGACGAGTAGTAACACAGGGTTTATGAACCATAGCTTGCGGAAAGAATGGTAACATAGCGTAGGGATGATGAATATTAATATAGCATATGTATGATGAACATTAACATAGGGTTAATGGACTATAATTATCAAAATTATGATGAACAATAGAATAGGGTTGATGAATCACAATTTTCACTATTCATTAATAGTAACATAGCATATGTTATGAACAATAATGAAGGGTTAAAGAACCATACTTTTCGGAATGAACTGTAATGTAGCGTGGGGTTGATGAACCACACTTTACAGACTGAACAATAAAATTGCTATGTGACGATGAACCATAACATAGATTTGATGATCAATAATTTTCACTATTCATGTAAAATAATTTAATGTAGGGAATGAACCATTCATTGAGGAAATGAAACCAGACAACATACTTTAAGAAACATTAATTAATTTTTAAGGGATCCAAAAAAGAAAATACAAACTTTTGTAAATATGTATTATTTGTAGAAAAAATAATTATCACTCTAACAAATAATTAATCAAATAAAACCATCATCTACTAATCCAAATATCAAAAAAATAGAAGCAACAACATTCTTGAAAAATAGATGTTCTGAAAAGTCAAAACATAAATTAAATGAATCTAATAACAATTCAAAAGACCTTTTATAATTTTATTTAAATTAATAAAATCAATATAAACTATTTCTGTTTCTATAAAATCATGTATCCTGCAAATTTGATAACTATTGAGGTTTCATTAAAATAAATACATAATTTTTTAATAAAACTGAAAACAGTTGATTTTCTAAAACTATTGAAAGAAATTAATTTAATTTTTAGAGTTATAAAAATGAATCATATGACTTCCTCGTAAACTAATGAAACATGTATAAATATATTATTCATCCAACATGATAAGAATCGCAAAAATAAATACACTGTAGTTTATGAAATCATGAAAATATAGAAAGGGTTTTAAACCAAAACATCACATACAATAAAAAACAAAGAGATTGCACATGTATAAATAGATTAAATTTTATTGACTGAATTTATTTCACCCCATAATAATCCTATCTTCCAACTAAATAAACTTTGATCTATTTGGAATAGAAAATAAATTTATATTAATTTAATATTTTGATGAATACCAAGAGTTCCCCTCACCTCTCTTATAATAGAGCACATAATCCAATGTTCTATTCACAAATAAAAAACCTATTTTTTAAAACACGTATCTAATAAAATCCATTCCTATAATCTACTAACACATTATATATCTCTTATTTTGTGAAAAATATCGCCCTTAATGATATTAAGGTACTATGAAAAGAATATTTTTCAATGAAATGTTATTTTTTTATCAATTATTTTAGTTTTATTTCTTCTTCACTTCCTAAAAATATTATTCAAAAATTATGAAATAATAAATATTTTATAATTAATATAATTAGGTGTTATTATTTAAAAATCATTTCCTAAATCTATCCCCAATTACATCAAATGGGAAATAAATTAATCGTATATGTGAACGGAAGACGACCACCTCAGAGGCCTATATATTTTGTTTTCCTTCCCCATCTCTAAATATTGGTCATAAGTATGAAATTAAATTTTATATATGATATTTAATAATTATTTATCATTATAAGAAATTATAATATCATTATTTTTCTTACATTTCCACACATATAAAATTTATAATGCCATTCTTGTATACGTGTAAATTATCACCTACAAGAATAAATGTTGTTAATTTTCTGAAACCCCATAAAATATATTATATATCTAACTATATTTGAATTATTAATATTTTATAAATGATTTTATTATGATTCTATAATGATAAAATAATATTAGCTTTTTCAATAATGATCATTGAAAAATGGAAATGTTGCTCATTCCAACGTATGGCCTATTATCTCCATGATTATAATGTATTGAATTTTTTAAACCCATATTTAATGAATGTATTTAAAATTATTAATGAATTATAATATTAATTTTTATGCCATTAATATTATTCTAGTTATGATGTACTAATGACCACTTTGACTTTTGACAAAATAAAACATTCATTTTGGACTCAACTATCTAATATCGTCAAAACATATGACATGAAGATAAATAATTAAGTAATTATCATAAAATAATAATAAGTAAAATAGAAAGAAAAGTAAAAATAGGAAAGATTATCAAGATAGTAAATAATTAACCTAAGATAATTATTCAAGAAGATTATGATTGTATGTGATGAGTCAGACTCAAGGTAAGGGATATTTTAACTGAGAACCATGTTTTAAATATTTTAATGATTTATTATTCAAAATAATTCTCTTTCATGTCCATGTTTTCGAAATTATTTTTATGAATTTATTTATATGTACATAAATGTTTTAAAATTATAATTTTCTAATTTCAATTAATTTTTTTATAGATATTATTTTTAGGATTTTGGTATGAGAGTTTCTTTTAAATCCTCTATTAATGTTACTCTTTCAACTAATTTTAAAAAATCCAAAAGGATTTTTTAATAAATATATATCATGGACATAATTTTTATATTTCATGTCACTTAATTTTTTTTAATATTCCATAACATGACTAGAATTTTATTTTAAAATAAAACATATTCAATTATGATTGTTCAGCTTTGGAAAAGTTATTTTCATCAGGAATGTGTTTATTTTAAAACATTTATGTGTTATGTTTATGTTATGACTCTTGGGAATTTTTATGAGGATGGATTGTTCCATGATAAATTGACGGTTTGTGATTCCATCGTATCTCTCAAAATAATTGGGTAATGAGATTTAGGGAACCATTATGTTTTTTTCTTAAGAGATTAAGGGAATATACAATGATGATTATTCCAAACATAACTATGAAAGTTACCCATTATGTAGCTATGAAAGAAACTGTATATGTAATAGTGATATGGAAAATGATATCCTTAGTTGCCTACTAATATATTATATTCTACCTTATTAGTTATTATGAAATTAAATTAATTATCAAAATGTATAATAAGGACCATTTTTAAATGTTGATTCATTTTAAGGTAAAAATGAATGTTTTTTAGAAAATGTTTTTATGTGTTTTAACTGTATTGATTGTCTCATTTCAATTATGTCCCTTACTTAGCTTTTCCTGCTCATCCCATGTTTTAAAATGTTTTTCATAAGATGTTTAACATAAAGGATAATTTCATGATAGTATTCATTAAGAATTCTCAGTAAGGAAATAATTTTTTGATTTTAAAGAGTTTGATATGGTGGAAAATTGATATTGAGTTATACTATAAACTTTTAATAATTATTTTTAGAAAATAATGTTTTGTCCTAATTCTTTAAAATTATAAAATAAAATGATCCTCGAATGTTTTTTCAAATTTAGAAACACTAGAATATTTAATTTTTATAACCATTTCCTCATCGACATTATCAAATAATTGTGTAGAAAACATTGGAGATTATTATATTTTGTTCATTGTTATAGATATCATCATGGGTTTATAGTTTTAAGATTTATCATAATTTTATGGTAATATAAGCCCTTTATATGAATTATGTTATGATTTTTTATGTGATTAATGATATATTTGGAAATTAGAATTAGAAGGGTAATCGACATAATTATAAACAATTTTAAGTTTAAATCGTTATAGAAATTAAATTGGTATCATATTCATTTTAACATGAAATTGTTTATTTCACATTTAAACGTTGATATTTTTGATAGATTAAGGATAATTTCTCAAGAAGGAATGAAAAAAATATAATACATCCTTTTTAACCCATCTAGATGGTTTAGTCACCATTTTCTTGGAATAATATTATTTATACGATCTTGAACGATTTTGGAGCATCTAAATCACATGAAATATACTATTAGATATATCAAAGACTTTTTTATTTCTTAAAAATTTCTATAGATCATGGTATTTCATTTTTTTTCTTTTAAATACTATACACAGTAAAATTACTTTAAAATATAAATGCAACCGAGGGCTTAAAAATCTCTATTATGGAGATTTGTACTAACTGTTGAAAAAAAGTGGAACTAAATAACGTAAATGAACACTGTGTTATATGGATTTAGGTTTTGAATTATTTTCAAAGGGATATTGATAAATCATAAGGTAATATTCAATAAAATTATTCTGGAATAATGAAAAAAATATATCATTTTTTTGAAATATTATACAGTGGTATTTTAATAATAGTGTGAAATACAATATTCTGATTTTGAAAAATGAATGAGTTATAAATAATGCTTATGATCATGATATGAAAAAGATTATTTGGGTAATAATTCCTTTAATGTTAGGACCATGCTAGAAAGAAGTTAATTTTGGAATATAGAATATGTTTTTATTGTCTATTTTTGTCAAAGTAGAAAAGGATGAAAATAATTCAACGTACAATGTAAAAGATGAAAATCAGACTGGCCATCATAATCAGAATAATGGACTCACAATTCTCAAAAAGTATATAAGATTAAGAAGATGTTTTCTGGAAGAAGAGATTCATTTGACTCACATTGGCACAAGAATGAATGGAAGATTGTAATGAAAAAGGGATTCAGATTTTTTATTGTTCCAATTAAAATATTATAATGATTAGATGATATTGTAGTTCTCATTAATCCTATGTTTTTAAAAATCCTATGATATAAGCATTATGAATGAATGGTTGTGTGATGCCAATTTTATCATGGGATGGAAAGCCTTTTTTTTGAAATGACGGAATGTGGAAAATACATCCCAATATAAGTCAGTTGATATTGGAGTTATTCTTAAATGGATTTAGAGTCATGGGGAAGCCTTGTTACAAGAATAATTTTGTAAAAGATAATGTTTATGAAGTCAGAGTTTTTTGGTCTCAGTTCATCTATGTGATATCACCAGACATAGAAATATTCATTGGTTGATAAGGTTGATCGTAATTTGATCATGTGAATATGTTGGTTTTTAGTCACACCAATAATCAAAAATAAAATAATCTTCAAAAAATAATACTATGAGGTTCATATTTAGAAAAGGAAATAAGTTAACGAAGTTGAAGCATCTGTAATTGATATATCAGATGTGGTATGACACAGATCTGTCGTAACATATTCATAGACCAATTCATATTATTATTATCTCTTTTATGTCATGTTAATTTTTTAATATAGGTACAATTATTTTGTGTGGAATTTTTAAGAAACAATATATTTAGATAATAATTGAAGTTTGTTGGTACCAACATAATGAAGAAAATAAGAGGTCAATAAATAATTTTGTCAACCATTTTTTATCAAGATGATTTTTTGATTATTTTTTTGTTGGGAACTTCTTTTCTTTATCTTGTGGGTCAAGGGAGAATAAATCCTATGATTTTTTATCAATTGGTTTAATAGAATGAATATCTATTATTTTCATTATTTTATTAGGATCAATAGATATCTTGAAATGACATCAAACTGTCAAAATAAATCATAGAACAATATTTTTGATGCAAGATGACCCCAATAAACATCATTAGATGAAGGATCATTGGACTGAATAAATTAAGAAAAGAATAATTTCTTCAAACTTGTCAAATGGTTGTCAAGGTTAACATAGAATATTTTTATGAAAATTGATGATTGGTTTTCTTATGATTTATTTGGTGTAGTACAATTTATGAAATTTTTATTTTCATCATAACAAAGACCTCAGAATGACCAGTTGGTTTTAAGGACCATAATGAGAAGACATCTTATTATCATATGTTATTTAATTGATGCAGAGTTTTTGTTATAGATAAATATAATGTTGAATATGTTATTTTTATCTTAATGATAACATTAGAATATAGAATCATAATTGGACTAAAAATGTACGATATTATAAAGGATGTGAAGTTTCAATAATTTTATAAAAGTGAGAAGAGTGGAGAAGGGCTTAAGAAGTATAATGTATATCTGAAATTCAAGGAAAATTAATTATTCAAGGAATATAGTTGAGAGGAAATCATTTTTGGAATCACTCCCAAACCACTTTTGTTTCACGTATAAATAGTGCAAGTACAATATACTTCCTTAAAGATTTTATTACAAAATATAGAAGGTGGACTAGTGAATAATTATAAAGAGAATAAGTTGTTAGATTTTGCATTACACGTGAATTTTTTCAGACATAAGAATAAATGAGAAGAGGAAATATCATAATCAATATTTCTAGAATCGGACCGAGAAATTATATTAAGAGTTTCGTACTAAGGAATAATCAGTTCAATTTCTTTCGGTGATATTCATATAGAGTTACATTTTAATATTGAGTAATTGAAGTGGATAATCGAACTGAGAAATCATTTTCTTTATTATTACAATGTACAAAATAAATTCTTTATTATTATTGTATATGAATGTAAAGAATTTTGTTTGATGATCATTTTTGTAAAAGATGACAAGGTATTAATGTAAAATATTTCTCAACTAGTTACAATAAAATTTTATTATATCATTTATACTAAAAAAAGAACACACACTATTGTATTGAACATAGTGATAAATGAGTTCACAAGAATATTCAACTCATTTTATTCCATAAATAATGATTTATTTTAGTCGATTATGTGGTATTATATTTTTTTCATACCATACAAAAGACATTGATACTCTTTTTTATTAATGAACCACATAAATTATTGTCATCCAATGGATATGTGTTTTGTTTTGATTTTAGTAAGGTAACAACTCTCTAATGGGAGGCATTTCAAAAAGATGAAAATAGAAAAGAAAATTTTATCATTGATTTAAGCCCACCCCCTCTTAGTGATACATTAAACATAATGTAAATTCACAATTAGTATCACAGGGGATGGTTCCCTTCATTTACTCTTTACTGATGTTTTGAAGAATCATTTTTTATGGATATTCTAAATTTTGTAAAGAGTTAGGGTATTCTTATCTTATGTGGAATGAACTATCATATCTTGAAAGATAGAATGTGTTATTAACTATGTGTTTTTTGGATGATGTTCTTAAATATCAAATAGATAGATTTACTCCTATTGATGATAAATTTCCTCTTATAACTATTGAAAAGACGAATCATGTTAATTAGGGAAGGGAAAAGATTGATTTACTCTCATCGCTCTCTAAAATAGAGTTTTTAAGATTGAAGGGTTTTGCCAATTCCAAATGTATCTGGGATAATCTAATAATAATTCACGAAGAAAATACAAAATTAAAGAATTCAAAGATAAAAATAAAGAGGTTGAGCTATGAAGATCACAAGATGGGTGAGTATGAATCTATTAGTGACTTCATTACCATAGTGGCTGACATTGTTAACAATATAAGATGTATTGGAGAAAATTTTAAATACTCTACTATTGTTGAAAATATATTATAGATCCTTTTTAAAAAGTATAATGTCATAGTTTCCCCATTGGAATACAGATATTTGGAAACATTATTTGATTTTAATATCACTCTGATTACATATGAAATGATAAGGGAAAAAGTTATAAAAGACAAAAACATAATATAATAGAGATATTTCATTCAAGTATTCCAAGGAAAAATGCATATGCAGGTTCTTGTTGAAAAAGAAGATGGTGATTTTGATTACTAGAATGTGGTTTTCAAAAGTATTGGTAAATTTGTATCCATGTTTTTTTAAATGTGAAAACTATTATAGATAACTATAGATGGAAACTTCCCTTGAGATATTCTGAATGGGGACCCTTTGAGAATTTTGTGGTTAATTGTCAATGAGGAAGTAAATGGGAAGATAGTGAGGAAGAAGATAAATAGTTTAGAAGATCACGGGTGAAATAGGTTGATAAAGATAAATGATATTCATAGTGAAATTATAGAACATTATTCAAATATAAAAGGACGAGTATCTTATATAAAGAATGTGGTGATGAGGACAATGAAGCTAAAATAGAAACTTATATTTATAAGGATGAAAGTACTTTTATTATGATAGTTAAAAATGATGTAATTGTATGTAGAATTTATAAAGAAGAATGAAATAAATTATAATTTCATCACAAATAAGAATTGAATGCCAGTATTATAATGATTGGGTGGATGGAGAAAGAAATCAAGAATATGGAAAGTGAGTAATTTTAAACTATCTATCAAGATGCTTTCCCTAATGAGATAGTCATGTTATAGGAAAATATTGATGATTTAATAAAATCTATTGAAAATGAAAATAATCATAATTAACATTTGAAGGTAAATTATAAGGGAAGATAAGAAGAGTTGGGACTTGTCCAATATGAAAATTCTAAATCTGAATAGAGGGTTTCATGTTTCAATAACCCTATCTCTAATGTTGGTGAAATATCTAGAGAGGGTAAACATAATAAGGATAAAAAAATACCTTCAAAGGTTGAAAATAAAGTAGAAATGGTTTTCATAAAGAATAAATCAAGGAAATTTATGTATGTGGGAAAGGTGAAAGAAGATGGGAAGTTAATTGTTTCTAAACATTATGAATCCTAAAACGGTTCTATGGATTCTAGTTTTAATAAGAATTGAAAGAAAATAGAGTAGAAGAAGAAGATTCAAGTGGATTGTAGAAAGGATGGTTGTAAAAATAGTTCTGATAAGAAGAATTTATAGAACCATTATCACAACGCATGTTAGTATAAATGATTCATAGACAAAAACACTTTCTATTGATATTATTGGTATTGTTGTGGATTTGATCACATATAAAATATGCGTTCGTTTAATCAATAACATTACCACCATTTCATAAAATATAAAATGATAATATTGAACGGAATTCAATCCTCTCAAAGGTAGATGTCTTGGAAGGGCGTTTACATGAAACCTGAAAAAACTGTTTTGAAAACTAAGAATAGGATTCAACCCTTGGACTTTTGAAAGATGCGAACAACCTGGAAACCATGAAAAAGTATGTATTGTTCTCTTAAGAAAATATTTTTGTTAAAAAATCTCAAAATATGATTGTTACAAAAGATAAAGGTAAATAATAGGTGGTTTTTTCCATGAATTCTCTTAAGGAAGAAGAAGGAGAACAAACTTGGCTTCTGGATAGTAGTTTTTCTTCTCATGTGATTGGAGAATTAAAATTATTGAATAATCTAAATGAAATCAAGGAAGGAATAGTGAAATTTTTCGATGATGAATCTTTTTGATTCAATGGTATTGGATCAACCGTAATTGGGGAATAAATGTTGAAATACTGAAAATATTTGTTTATTGAAGGGGTTAAACAAAATATACTAATTGTTTCACAACTTTTGGATGAAGGTAACAAAGTTATATTGAGAAAAGAAACTTTTATTTGAAAATTTATGAAGATGTAAAGATTGTAACAAAAGGCCAATGAACAAAAATAAATATATCATAAGACGATGAATCTCAAAACTCTCTTTATTTGAGTATAGTGGAAGAGAATTAGTTGTGGAATAAAAGGAAAAGACACATGTGTTTGAGAAACATGATTAAGTTGTCAAAGAGAGATATTTTTGCGGTATTACTAATATTTTAAAAAGAATATATTATTTTTTAAAGTTCTTTTATAATGTAAATATAACAAACTATATGAATTGAAAATAAGTATTTTTTTAAAAATAACACATTGAAGTTATTAATTCAGATATCTATGGTCCAATTAGAGAATAATCAACTAACATATATAAGTAATTCATTGAATTCATTGATGACTTTACTCACATTAATTGTGTCATATATATGAAACATATGTAATATTCTTTGAAAATGTTTTAATGATTTCGGAGTAAATTTGAGAAGGAATTTAGGTATTCAGTGATGTAGTAGAGAAGTAACAATGGTGGTGAACACAAAAATGAATAATTTGAATTTTACATTGAAAATCATGAAATTTTGAATAAATTCAGTACATTTTACTCTCCTCAATAAAATTTTGTTATTGAAATTATGAAATGCAGTCTATATGAAATGGGAATAACTATGTTACATGAACAAGGTATATCTCATTACATTTGGAGAAAATACATGAGAATAATTATTTATATTAAAAAATAATGTTTCTACATGACAAGTTCATATATGACTCTATGAGATTTTTTGTATGGAAAAAAATACATGTTCAAAACACTTTACAATTTTTATGATTCCATTCATCATAAAGAAAAAATACAAAATCTTATTAATGATTGATTAGAGTATGGAAGATGGAATTTTTATTGAAATTTTCTAGATGTAATCATATATTGATTTTTCAAGAAAGGGTATAAATATTAGTCATCTATGTTGATGTGAAAGTTTTTAAAAAATCTTAAGGTGATAAATATACTTATTAATTTAAATAATATAAATTGGGTGAATGAATATCTTAAAACAATTTAGATATGGATTCCAAAAAAGTAATTATTCTCTAAAATAATATTCACAATAAATTATTTCTATGGATGTCGAAGAATATATAAAATCTCATCCTATTACGGGGAAGTAACTAGAAGTCAAAAATATTATTTTTGGTCAAAATTTAGCATTCCAAACAAGAATAAAAATTTCAACTACTTATTTTATTCAAAACCTGATGCATAATATGTGAATTAAATTAATAATGGTTTTAGGCTATGAATAAAGAGTTTGGTAATATTGAAAAAATGATATATGTGAACTCATACTTAGGCTAGATAACGAATAATTCATTGGTACAATATAGATTTCCCAAATAAATCTCAATGAATATGTTGAAGCGATTAGGAATAAAAGAAAATTAGTGTACAAAGAATAATCCAACATAGAAATCATTGATATTGATGAAACCTTTCCTTCAGTGTAATTTTTAGAAACAATAATAATTTTTCTTTATATTGTTTCCCATTGATGATAGATTTTTTAAATGGATATGAAATCATTATTTTTAAATGGTGATCATTATGATGATGTTTTCATTGAAAAAACATGTGGAATTATTATTTTGAAAGATTATTTTTATTTTTTCAAGATGAATAAATCCTTGTATGGGATAAAACAATCTCCAAGAGAAAGGAACTCGAAATTGAGTACATTTTAATGAAATATGAGATTTATGAAATGAAGGTTTGATAATAATATTTACATCATAAAAATTGAGGATTGTTCCATCATTGTAATAGTCTATATCAAATAAATTATTTTTGATTGGAATGATAAAAAAATTCTGAAACATTTTCTAAAGTGAAAAAAAAGTTGTTTGAGATTTCCTTGATGTGAGAAATAAAGTAAATTCTTTAGTTCCAAATTTGATAAAATAATGAAAAAAATTTTCTATACCATGAAAATATTTGGAAGGGAATTCTTATGAAGTTTTATATGGAAAATTATGTACTATTTGCAATAAGGATTTTAGTTGGATCATAGTTTTATAAATATGGAGAAGGAAATGACATTGACCAGAAAGATATTCGAAAGATGGTATGAGGTTTTTTTATCTAGCTGATTCAAGACCAAACATTTTAATGTTGTCACCTTATTTTAAATATTTCAATGTTCTCATAAAGAATCACATTTTTTTGGATGGAAAAATAATTCCCTGATATATTAATTGAACATCAAATTTCAGAATCAGATATGATCTCCCAGAATTTATAGGCTAATCTAGCTAATAAAATGTTGATTGGGTATGAAATTTTGGATATTTAAGATCCACATCTCCTAGAGTTTTCCGTTGGGGAAAGAGTTCTGTCTGTTGGAATACAAAGGGACATCATTCATAAACTCTTCGCACATATTAAGATGATTATGTTTTTTCAACTCAAACTACTACCCAACCAACATAGATAAAGACTCAAAATGAATATTTTCTTATATAATTGATGTTACCCTTTCTCTTGGTTAGTGATAATCAATGTGAAATCAACCATACGAGAATCCAAGCACAAAATTCTCATTCATATGATATTTTTATCAAATATAAATTCATCAAAGTGTATGTGGAGAATAATAAATTGATGTAGGAGTATGTTCCCACATTAAAACAAGTTCCTTAAATTTTCACAAAAACTTCAAAAAATAAACCTTTTTCAAATTTGAATTTAAACATGGGTGTCTGACATCATTCTCATCTTGGATGAGGTATGTGTTTATGTACACACTCCCTTATTTTCTTTATATGTTGTAATCAAAGTGGGGAATGTTTCATAAATATATCCACTCTTCAGTGAAAACCCCTTTAAACAAACATGTTAAAAGTGGATGTTTTTGGTATGATTTGAATCCATCATGTAAATGTGTATACTATTTTAAATATTGGATTGATTGGTTATATGAATCTTTTTTAATAGGAATTTTTAAGAATAAAAAGAATGATTCGAGGAAAAGATAAAGAGGTTCTAATGAGTCTCTATTTTTTACAACATGGCTCAAATTTTAATAATTAATGTTTCCTATAACGAGTAACATCACATAGGATACAAATTTTTTTATAAGAAATCCATATTTTGAGGTTAAAAAAGTTCTATGATATTTGAATATTGGTTTATAACAAAATACAAAGGGTGAGATTTTTTGGACCATGTTAGTAAGAAGATGTTTTTTGAATCTCAAAGAATTTTCTGTTGTATTTTGATTTTGGCTATGATAAGGTAGAAACGAAATAAATTAACTTTTTAAAAATTGAAAATCAGACTATAAATTTTATTCCAAATAATGGACTTAAAATTCTTAAGAAATCCCATCATATTGGTATGAATGTTTCTATAGGAAGAGGTTCATCAAACTCACATTGGTTCTAGATGCAAATAATCCTGTAATGAGTAAGAGGATATGATTCTACAAGAATCCAATAAAAATATGATGATGCATTAGTTATATCGGAGTTATCATAAATCATATGTCTTTGAAAAAAATTGTGATCTAAGATTATTGATGGAAAGAGGGAGTGATTCCAATTGTATTAAAGGTTAGAGAGGAAAAAAAATTATAAAGGGTTAAAAGTAAAAAATAATTACCATTTTATTTTAGACTATGATAAAGATATTTTAAAACTATTAAATGTCATGGGTAATTAAATATATTAGTTGATGTTTTTTAATGAATAAATTGGTTGAAGACAACATTTTATAGTATTAGTTCATTAGTGTGAGATCACCAAATGTAGAAATGTTTTCTGGGTGAGAAGGTTAGTTAGAATTTGAAAATATAAGGATTTATGTTTTCATTTAGACCAACAGGACATGAGATAACAATATATAAAAAAAATTATTTTATTAATATCATATTCAGAGATGGAAAAAATTCACTACTGTCGAAGTAGCTAGAAACTATCCATCAAACATGGTGTGAAACTAATACAGCCTAATGGATTCTGGCACTAATTCATATAAATGATATATTTTAAAAATCAAATGAAAATTACATTGGTGGAATAACGTTTTACATATAATTTGATGGAAGTAATGGATTCATAGAAGTATAGTAGATTTTAGTGAATAAAATAAAGAATAAAAGCCGTGATCAATCAAAAATGTATTCAAACATCTATCATCAAGATAAATTATTGATTGATTCTCATATAGTAACATGTTTTTATTATCATGTAGGAAAAGATAAAAGAAATTATTTTCATTTTTTATCATGTGGGATGAGATAATTATGAACTATCTTATTTCATATATCATTTTGGTTAAGATCGATCGGACCAGAAAAGACACTGAACAAATTATGTGAAGCATAAATTAAACCATCTAATGTGGGATGACACAAATAAACATTTCAAGACAGGGGATAGTTAGTTTGAAGAAATAATTAATAGTGGAATTTTATGGATCATTTAAAAGTGTTATCAGATGGATTATATAAGTTATTTAAGAAGCTTAAAGAAATATTTTTATATGTTTTTATTTATTGTAGACGAATTTAATGAAGAAATTCTTTTAATAGTAGAAATAAATAATTCATAATGAATAGTTTGTTCTATAGATCATAATGGGAAAACATCTTATTCTAATGGGACTTTAAATTCATGCATAATTTTTTGTATACAGAAAAATAGTAAAGAATCAATTATCATCATCATGATGTATAAATTAAAATGTGTAATTACAATCAAACTGATGAATGTAGGAAACTAAAAATAAGGAGGAAATTTCTGAAATAAGAGATATCAGTAAAGAAACACTGAATAATTTGAAGTTGTATCTGGTATTCAATGAAAATAATTGTTTTTATAAATTTGGTTCAATGGGAAACATTTTCCTAATCCTTCCCAAACCATATTTGGGTCACCTATAAATAGTGGAAGTAAATTATTCTTCCTTAAGGATTGTATTACTAAATAGAGATGTTGGATTTCTAAATAATTATAGAGAGAAAACTTTTCTAATTCCTTCTTTACTAAAAATGATTAATGGAAACAAGAAGAAAAGATTAGAGGCATGATCATAATCAGAGATTCCAGAATTAGACCAAGAAATCAGATTTGGATTTCTGGAATGAGGAAAGAAGATATTTATATTTATTTTGGTGGTATTATTATAGATTTATATTTCCTTATTAAGAAATCAGACAGGCCAGTTGATCATTAAAATCAGTTTGAGTTTCATTACGATTTCTAAAAAAAGTTCTTACATCCTGATGGGTAAGAAATTGAAGAATTTTTTGAAGGACCATATTTTTGAAAGTCTACAAGGTAGTACAGTAACATGATTACAAAATTTTAAAAAACAACTGTATTAAATCATTAGTTTTAGAAGATGAACATGAATTATTGTATATAACATTGTACTAAATGAGTGTAAGAGATATATCCTACACATTGAATTCCACACAAAAGGTATTTTTTCTATTAGATTGCGAGGAATAAGATTGTTTCCATACCATATCACACATGTAGGTATACATGATGAGTAGTGAACCTTGTATATTCTTGTCTTACTTTGAATGTGTCTTTGGTTTTTTAGAAAGTTAAAAAAATATCTAATAGGTAGTGAATGTAGTTTCATAAAAAAGAAAACTAAAAATTAATATTTACTAGTAATTCACCTCTTCCCTGTCTCATTAATATATCGATCTCATTGTACGTTCTCATTCAGATTCGATTGAAACAGGTTTAAACATATTAATATAATTTATAGTTTACATGATCTCTAATTATTAGGTCATTATGGGTTA
This sequence comes from Viscum album, assembly GCA_963277665.1. Lineage (NCBI taxonomy): Eukaryota > Viridiplantae > Streptophyta > Magnoliopsida > Santalales > Viscaceae > Viscum > Viscum album. Next base: position 443,843,696 of record OY728158.1, read on the forward strand.
CTACATTTTGGGATGAAAAATGAAAGCTGTGAGATAACCATTTAAGTTAAAATATATAATGATTGTTTTTTAGGATTTTTTTCACATATTTCTAGTAATGTTATAAGAATTTTAATTTTACAAATAAAAAAAGGACAAATAAAAGGATTAGTGATTAGATATCTAACTAGAAATGGCACGATAATTAATCCCACAACTGAAGGGTGATAATGGTGCATCACCTACCAATGGCCGAAGTGATTTCCTGGTTAGTATACAATATTTTTCTTCATTTAAACCAACTAAAAGAGAAACTATAATTTCATTATGGGACCATATTGTTTATCTAATAATTTTTTTTGGGATTTGAAAATGATTTGGTGATTAAGTGATTAATATAATTTTATAAGATGTTCACAATTTTTGGTTCCCTATTGGATCAAGGTAAATAGAATACATTTGGATTTTATATTAGGTATAAAAGTTGAATTATTTTTCACAGTAATATATTATTTTATTATGGATTTTATGGTAATTAATATTATTTATGGACATTTTTATCATATCTTGGAGATAATGTGATTTTTGGAAAATACTTTTTGGTTATCAAAAGATAAGATTGATGGATGTTATTTAGAGATAAATGTTATAATTTATATCAGAAGACTATGTGATCAAATCCTTATGAATATTGGGTTTTAATATCAGTCAATAATAAATTTTGATTAATTTTAATGGTAAATATTTTTTGAATGATCTATGTAAGGATTTTGGTTTTACAGTTTACTTTTACAGAGAGAAGTAGTTTTTCATCTTATAGAGGTTTAATCATTTTGGGGAATTAGGTTATCTTATCCTAACCATTATTTGTTAATGATTCATGATATGAGAAATAGATAGTTAATATATTGTGGATTATGTGATTATTTATATGTTTATTCTAGTTCATCAGGTGTGGAACATTCATCTTGAATTATCCTCATTTGGGGAAAAAGATGAGTTTGTGGTGGAAATTGATTATGGGATGAATACAAACTTATAAATAATGTATATTTATTAATCATATATATTTCTGTTATAAATTAATTCTTCAACTCTATAAAGATAATATTGAAACAAAATCAATATCCATTTACTTTCCCTATATAGAAATAAATAATATTTTAAACGATTAATGATTTATGGTTTTATGAATATTAACATCCTCATGGACATGTTCTCTGTCACTATTCAATATAACATGATATTCAGTTTTATCTTCTATGTCTACAATTTTCTAAATGAATCCATAGTATGTGTTATCTCAGGTGACCTTCATAATTCTACAAGATATGCCATATCATGCTTGAACAAAAAACTAAATATTATTATTTAAATGTTACCATTATGATCATACCAATAGAATGGTGGGAATGAACAAGAATTGGAAAATTATGAAATCATGGTTTAAAAATTTAAATATAATTAATTATATGGTGAAAATTTATTTATAAATGAAACTAAAATCCTCTTGAAAATAAAAAGATATATATTACTACGACTATTTAAATACGCCCAAATGTATTTTATAGTAGTAAAATAAAAAATTAACACTTTATGGATTATACTAAGAAAATATATAATTAATATGATGTTTGAAAAACATCTTATGTGTTTTATAGACATTATAGATGAACAAATACAATTTTATGCATGAAATATGTATTTTTCTAAAAATAAAAATTTGCTACCTATTGATGGGTCACTAATTTTAAATACTAATTTTTCACACATAAATAAATTCTATTTAAAAAAATATAAATTTTACTTCAAATTGAAATATAAAAAGCTACATTGGTTTATTGTTTACTATTTTCCTCATATCTTTCATGTTTCGATGAATAATAAAAAATTACATAATTTTAATTCAAATATCAACTTCATTATCTAAAATATTTATAGTAATAAATTATGTTTTCATTGGTTTTGAATTATGACTATATGTATTTTATATCCATTAATACAATATATGTCACTAAACGCAATTTCACTATGAATGTGGATATAAAAACACTTCAATATATTGAACGTTTTTACTTTAAAAACATGTTTTCTCCTTCCATAAATGACATTAAATTTAAATTAAATATATCCAATTATATGTTTTTCATTTTAATTTTTTTTCCATATTTTGAATCATAATGTGCTAATTTATTAAATAGATACATTTTATTTTTTGATAATATGAATACTAAACATTGGAAATTTTTATTACCATAGTTAAGGGTAAATTGGGTAATTGAAGAAAAAAATTATATAATTAAAATTATAAAATTACCCTAAAATGTGTGCTATTTTTTTATGGAGTTATACTAAACAAAATTCATCGTTGGGCCGATTTTATGTTTTCATTTTGTATTTAGATGACTTTACGCCCTTTATAATATTTTATTTTCAGCAAAAGTCAAAGGCGTCAAACTTTTTTTTAATAATTATAGCATTTTTATTATGGGGTAATTTAGTAGCAACATTCAACATTAAATATTAATTTTAAATAAAAAATATTTATATGTATCAGAATATTTTATTTATAATTTTATTTGATAAAATAATTTCCTTAAATTCATACATAATGTTGATGCAGTATTTGTTTAATTAATAGTGATATCAAATAAATTATAATAATTTTTTTAAAATAAATATAATATTAGATAATTAATTTCATAAAAAAATTTATATTACAATGAAATGTGAGTGATGTTTTATAATAATTGGATTGAATTTATGTCATTTCTAGGTTATTTTTAAAAATTCAAGTAATGAATAGTGTCAAAATTGACATTAAAGATATTTTACAATATATAATATTTTATTAAATATTATACAATTTATAAAAATATAAAAATCAATTAACTGATTGGTATAATGTTTAAAATATCATAAATTATCCATTTTTGGTTTTTTTGGTCTTTTTATATTAACAATATTTGACCCTAAATGAGTAAAAAACTATGTTTTCACGGAAATAGTTAAAGGGATTAAAAAATTAATGCCAAAATATAAGGATTAAATAATAATTAAAACATGTTTTAATTTATTTTAATGAATTTTTTTAGACTCATAATTATCATATATTAGAATTAAATATGTTTGGAGGAATTTTTAATGGTAAATAAATTTATATTTATTTAATATTTTGAATAATTACAAGAGTACCATTCCCCCCAATTATAAAAAGGAACATATTTACCACTTCCCTTCACACATAAAACACTATTTTTCATCTATGATTTTCCCAACATTCTTCATAGAATCCCTACCCACATTCTATTTCACTTATTTTAGTTATGAAATAATCATTTGTGTTGTGAGAGGTTTAAGAAAATGATATTTTCTAATGAAAATGTATCATTTTTAATCATGTATCTATGTTTTATTTTATCTTCCACCACATTAAAAATTTATTCAACAGTTATAAAATAAATAATATTGTATCCTCTAAATATTTAGATTTTATTATGTTAATATCAGTTCAAAAATCCATATCCACTTCCCTCATAAGGGTAAAGAATCAATCATTCATGTGTTCGCCACTCAACTTCTTCATGAGCCGATATAAATAAATTTCCATCACATTATCTCAAGACTAGTTCTAAATATTGAATTAAAGATTATATATTCTGTTAATGTCATATTTACCATTATTAGTGTAGCACCACAAAATATTTGTGATATATTTCTCTTAAATACATTCTACTCATAGCCTATATTTCATAAATCATTGAGTTTCTTTGAAACACCACTTGGTTATTTAGGATATATTCATAGCCTATCCATTGACCTTAAATTATCTACTTGTGTTTTTTGAATTTGGAAAATATGATATACACAGTTGTGTTTAGGATGATATTTAGAGTCTGATAGAATTAACTTAATATTTGATGAATAGTAACATACTCTTATGAATAGTAACCTACCTTTATGAATAGTAACATACCCTTATGAATTGTAATATGACTCTTATGAATGGTATCCACACCCATTAATGTATAAATAAAGTTAGGAACCATAAAAATGAAGATGAATAATTTAAGTGTTTATATTTTTCAATTAAATAATTATTTTAATTAAATATATAATTTATCATATTTAGAAAATTGTTTTTGAAAAATGGACTTCATTTTTTTATTCTACACATTGAAAAATAGCTATGGTGAATTTTTGGTATTTTTGCAAAATACATGAATTTTCGATGTATAGTGAAATACCGTAATTTACCAAATAAGATAAATACACTAATTATAGAGTCATTTATGTTGTTCTAATGATGTAATCCCAATTTATTTTGATTCACATGCTAAAATTACTATTGTTTGTCATGGAATACACATTATTCCTTTTCTAGTGGAGAAATAATAAATTAAGGAATATAATATAGAGAAATCCCCTCTCCCCTCCACTATATAAACCACCCCTCGCCCCCACTTTCTCCCACAACAATCATGTTTGAAACCATTCATAATTCCTCCAAATACTCTTCCCAATTCCTCTCCTGATGTCCAAGATCTGTTGGTCTCACAAAAAGGCCAAAAAACTGGTCTTAAAGTGTTTCTCTGGGAGGAGTTATCAAGAGGTGAACATCTCTTCTATTCTCTTTCAAATTCTTTTACATGTTTTATTATTTTGTTTCCCTCTTCTGACCTCACACCATCCAAATTCCATGAAAAATCCATTACCATAAATATATGGGATTTTTATTATACAAATGTAATATTTCATATTAATCTCTCTTTTTTCCATGCATTTATACAATTAACGCAAACATCGTCTAAGGTGTGTTAATTTATTGCACTCAAGTAATACGGGTTTTCAATATGCATTAAAATATTCAATACATGTCATTAAACATTTTCACAAGTTTAACTAGATCATAATATATTTATTTTATCTTTTTTAATGTTACGGATTCCTTACACAGTAAAAATATTGAATAATAATACAAAATAGGTTTATTGTTCACAAAATCTCCAAGCCAAATCCAAGTGTTTATTTTTAACTCATTGAATAATTCATACTCAGGGTATATAACCATAATAATTATATGATAATTTATATATTTTTAATTTTAATAATATTATATATTAACAAATCTGATTTTTTAACCACATTTCAAATGAACATCTATTCATTGATACAAGTAAACGAATCATGAAAACCAAAGAAGATAATGCTTCCAAAACAATAAAATTGAATCTCTTAAACCCATATAAAATTTCATTAATGAACCTAATAAAGTTATAACATATAAATTAAATGTTTATGAGGTTCAAGACTCATTAATTAATGATGCTAAATTATATTATTCAGGTCATTAAGAACAATCAAGAACACCTTCAAGCATAAAGTCAGGGGTCCTCTCTCTCACTTTTGTTCAAGAACCTCCCATATGTTGATCTCTTTTATTATTAATATCTAATGATGGGGTTACCCCCCCACCCATACATTCATTATGATATATAAATAATGGGATACCCCTTTACCTCTCGTTAATCCCTCACTAGAACAATTGTTACCATGCGGAAAAGTTTGTAAGGGGTTTTCTCATCTCACATTTAATTCAGTGGGATTTCAACTGTTGTTTACTTATTTATTATATGTTGTATAGGTGTATTGAAATTTGATATATATTATAATTATTCTATTTATATTCGTGGTATTCTATGATTCATTTGGTGGTTATTAACTTTTTGTCATACGACTCTATTTTTTACAACATAGTAACAGGCTTTGTCTCAATTTTCACTTCATTGTGACTTTCTTAGTATTGTGTACCTACTCTTCCTTATGTGGTGTACCTAATTCCCATTTGAGATCAATTTATTATTGAAATTATATTCCATTTAAATTTCCATATTCTCATATTTTGGATATGATTATTGTCTACATCGTATACCATTTTACGTACAGTAATTATTTTGAGTTTTATTTAGACTGTGAAAATATTTATGAATCTATATCCTCTATTATATATAGATAATTTCAAGGAATATTTATCTTATTTTGAATCTATTTATATATAATTATTTGGACTTGAAAAAGCTGTCGGGGCTCGCTACAGCCCCCTGCTGCATCGGTAGGTATCATGAGACCAATCAGTCGGGGATAAACCCTTCGAGTTTGTTTCCAAAAAACAGACGGGTTTCTACCCACAGGACAAAATTGTTTTTATGGTATTATGGTCTCATGTTCTAGATACATGACATCGAATTAATAAGCATTATCTTTATTCCTTATCAGTTATTATTATCCAATAGGTTTTCACTATGACAAAATCTATGGATGTAGTTTCATTACTAGTTTATTAATGGTGTTAGTTTTTCATTAATTCACCATGCCATATTGATTATGTAAAATTTATACAATTTAGTGATTATTAATTCATGATTCTACTATTTATAACCCTTATTAAGAATTTCATATCACCACTTTAATTATTTTCTTTCAACAGGTGATAAAGAGTAGATCATTTATTTAGTTCTTGTGGATGCAGTTTTTATTTTTTGTTATGTATTGTATTTTATAACCTTTTCCAATGTAATTTGAGTTACATATATTTATCTAGTTTCTTCATTACTAATAAAATGATCGTTCCTTATGGATTTTCATTACTTCTAACCATGCCAATCTAACAATTAATCCACTAGATCTAATCTAGCGGGGTCGTGGTGTTGTTGTTGGTATCATAAGAATTTTAGTAGAAAACATGGAAACTATAGTAATTAATGTATAGTTTGGAACAATACCCTAAGGAATTATTTGAGGATAAATATACAATAATGTCCTGGTATTTTGGTATGGAATAGATTATGTGAATTTTTACAGCAAATATATCACTATCTGGATACAAGTAGGTAGAGGTGGCTCTGGCACATATGTACCTATGAGTGAAAGCTCCGACAAGGAGTTTCGAGCATGGCCTGTGGTATCCTAGTACACAAAAACAGCCCTTACTGCACTATTGGTTACGACACTCTTGGGGGATATGCTTTGGATAATTCACATTTTCATTATAATCCATTTTGAAGGATTTTATTATTTCCTTTGAGAATCCATGTTTATGAAATTAGTTATTAATAGAATTTAAATATCTGTTAAGTGATTTTATATTAGATATTTATAACTGAATCTAGTGTATTCCATTATTTATAAATGGATTCTAACAGAGCAAGGGGAATCAATACTCATGAGCAATGTAGGGATCTCCCAACTGAGTGAGTCAACGAATTCAATGTTTGGGCATATCTGATCTTTACCATATTGGGACAACATACTAAATTTGTAATGAATAACCATTACAGACATGTTTTGGACCGTTTCATGTGGCACAATCCGTCATCTTGTAGTTGGACTACAAATATAGTGGTTTCTTAGAAATGTATCAACTACCATGAAATGATATTCATGGTATTAATATGTACTGGAAATGAAAAGGCAGTACATGTTGTATATTGTGTCTAGGGTGATGCTGATCAATGGTGGTCTATGATTCAGAATACCATGGAGGAAGAAGAAATAGAATATACGGAATGGAGTGAATTTAAGGAAATATTCTTCAAAAAATATTTCCCTCATGAGAAATGAACCAAAATGGATAGGAAATTCCTTATCTTAAAGCATAGAGATGAAGATATTATTGTAGAGTATGAGGCTACTTTCACAAGGATAGCCAGGTATTCCATATATTATGTAAATGATTCTGTACACAAGATTGATCATTTTATTGAAGGTCATAATCCAAGTAATCGAAGGGTACTGTCTTCTCAAACACTTTCATCATATGATGAAATTTTATCAAGTTCCATTAAAAAAGTGAAGGAATTTTCTTAATCAAATTATTTGAAGGGAAACCAAGATAAAAAGTAGTACTCTAATAACCAAGGGAATAGTGAAGCACCAAATAAGGACATGTGAATGAAGAAATTCCCATTATGTAAGAACTGTGGAATGAAACATATTAGGAAATACTTGAACGACATGGGATTCTCCTATAAGTGTAGAGAAAAGGGGAATTTATCTAAGTAATACAAGGGGAAGAAACAATTTGATGATGTTCGATGCTACAATTTTAGAGAGATGGGATGAGTGTCCTAAACTCTATGGAATCTTGCCATGGAAAAGTCCAACATAGCAAGAGAGAGCTTATGCAATTTCAACCGTGGAGGTTGAGGATCCTAATGATGTCGTGGAAGGTAATTTAATTGATTCCTCAAATTTATCCAACACTTTATTTGATTCTGTATCATTGCATTCATTTATAACTTCCCAGTTTTCCAAGAAAATTAGAGCTGTCCAATTTGATTCAATAAAGGAGTTATCAATCAAAACTCTTATGTCATGCATCATTGAATCAATGGAATGTCAACTAGTACCCCTCATGACACATAATGGTGATTTAGTTTCTAACCTTATCATCATTTCCATGACTAACTATGATATAATTCTCATTATAAAGTGTATATCAAACTATGATGTGAAGATTTATTGCAAGAAAATTGAAATTACAATTTTGGGAAATTGAGTACAATATCTTATCATTATAGTATAGACCACTCCATTTGATTATTGTCTATACCCACACCCAGTATCTTTATTGAATTAAATTCTTGGAGAGGAAGATAACACAATATCTATAGGTGAGGAATGAAATATTGAAATAAATGATGTGAATATAGAGGAAAAATACATTGATTTATTTCCAAAGGATTGACCTGGACATCCTCGAGAGTAGAAAATTGAGTTTTCCATTGACTTAATTCCTGTTGCATGGACTATATCAAAGACCCCCAATAAAATGGTCATTGTTTAGTTAGTGGAGCTATAGAAACAACTAGAGGAGCTTAGTGATGAAAGATTTATTCGACCTAGTGTTTCTCTATGGGGATCCCCAGTCCTGTTTCTTAGGAAGAAAGATGGATTGATGAGATTATGCATTGATTACAAGTAAATAAATGCTATTAATGTATAGAATAAGTATCATCTTCCTCGGATTGATGATTTATTTGATCAACATCATGGATCTCAATAAATTTAGAATATTGTTCTTCAATTTAGATATCATCATCTGTGTGTGAGGAATGAAGATATTCCTAAGACAATATACAAACCAGGTATCGGCATTGCGATTTTATAGTGATGCCTTTTGGACAGAATAATGCACCCTCTGTTTTCAAGGATTAAATGAATAGAGTTTCAATAAATATCATTATAACATTGTTGTGGTATTCATTGATGATATCCTGGTGTACTCAAAACTCTATGAATACTATGAGGATCACTTTTGGATTATTCTTAAAACACATAGAAGAAATGAATTATATGGGAAGTTTTGAAAGTGTGAATTATAGCTTCAATCAGTTTCTTTTCTAGGACATATTTTCTCCAAGGATGGAATCCTAGTTGATCCAACAAAGAAAAAGGCAATCCATGATTGGCACACAATAACAAAAATAATGGATGTATGCAGTTTTATAGGCTTAGCATGTTATTATCGGTGTTTCATTCAGAATTTTTCCTTACTAGATAACCCACTAACCAAGATCACATGTCAAAGAGTTAATTTTGTGTGGATGAAAGAATGTGTCATTTTCATCAAATAATTTAAATGAATATTGGTCAATGATCCAGTTTTGACTCTTCCACTTCTAATTGATGGATTTTTAATATACAAAGATGCACAAAAGATTTGACCAGGTTGCATCCTTATGAAAAACGATAAAGTAATTTCTTATGCATCAAGACTGTTGATGTCTCTTGAGAAAAATTATCCAACTCATGATCTTGAGTTAGTATCCGTAATCTTTTCTCTGAAAATATGGGCACACAATCTCTATGAAGAATGGTGTGAGATTTATATGGACCACAAGAGTTTGAAATACATTTTCACAGAAAAAGAACACATCATGAGGAAAAGTAGATGGCTCGAGTTACTCAAAGATTATGATTGTTCAATACACTACCATCCCAGAAAGTCAAATAAGGTGGAAGATGCATTAGTCATGAAATATCATGGACACCTGAACAAAATGAGGATTGAAAGAGATTATAAATTAATGGATATAATAAAGATGTATATGGGAATTGTGAAAGAAGGGGAAATATTATGAATCTTTCAAATGATAACTAAACCATATTTATTAAAGAAGTAAAATTCTCTCAATCTGATGATGACAATCATCCCAAAAAAATTATTGTTGTTACGAATGTGAGATTGGAAGGCTTCATGTATAAGGAATGAAATCTGAAGTTTCAGAAGAGGTTATACATCCCATTAGTATCTAAGCTAAAAAGGGAACTATTAGATGATGCTCATAGCTCAAATTTCACTATACACCTAGGTAGGAAAAAGATATATAGATATATGAAAGAATATTTTTGGTGGGATAATATGAAGCGGTAAATTGCTAACTATGTGTAAGGGTTTCTAATTTTTCAACAAGTTAAGTCGGAGAGAAATCATCCTAGAGGAGTGATCTAACCTCTAGCCATTCCTATGTGGAATTGGTCTAACATTATGATGTATTTTTTCACCATACTACAGATGACACCTATAAATAATGATGTAGTATGGGTAATTATTGATCTTCTCACAAAATCAGCGCATTTCCTTCCTATAAGAGAGGATTTACCACCTAAGTTCATGGAATGACATTATATTAATGAAGTTGTAAGACATAATGGTGAACCTATATTGATTGTGTCGGATCGAGATCCCCTATTAACATCAAAATTATAGAAAATTATTCATAAGGCATTGAATACTGAACATTGTATGAGTACTGCATATCACACCCAAACTGACGGATAGTCTAAAAGGACTGTTCAAACACTGGGAGACATGCTGAGATCATTCTATCTTGACATCCAAGGTATGTGGGATCAATAATTTCCTTTGGTGTATTTTTCATAAACAAATGGTTTCCATTATTTCATTCAAATGTCTCCATATGAAGCATTATATAGAAAGAGATGTTGAACTCCTAGTTGTTGGGATGAAGTTGGTGAGAGAAAACTTATAGGCCCAGAACATAATGATTAGACCATGGAAAAGGTAAACAAAATCCAAGGCTATATAAAGGAATCCAATATTAAGTAGAAGAGTTATGTTATCAACTAGATACAGGATTTGGAATTCCAAGTGGGAGGTCATGTATTTCTAAAAGATTCTCTATTGAACAGTATCCTATGGTTTGGTAAGAAGGGGAAACTAACCCCTAGGTACTTCGGCCCATTTGAAATTATGGAATGAATCTGTGTTGTAGCTTTCCGTTTAGCAATGCCTCCAAGTATCTCCAAATATCATGATGTGTTATATGTGTCATTGATGAAAAATATATTCGAAACCCAATGCAGGTACTCGCATATGAAGAAATAGAACTGGAAACTGATTTATCATACTGTGAAGAGCCTATCGGGATCCTTGAAAAAATGGAGCAGGTATTGAGAAATTGGACGACTCATCTACTAATAGTTCTTTGGAAAAACTAGAATATGGAGAAAGCATCATGGGAAACTGAGGAAGTTATGAAGAAGAACCACACAAATATTTTTGGTGGGATTTATATATGAAAAGTTTCGAGGGAGAAATTTCCGAAGGTTGGAATAATGTAGCACAACAAACATTTTATGGTATGATTCACTTAAATAAATTCGATTCATAGCCTATATTTCATAAAGTACTATGTTGATTTGAAACTAAACTTATTTATTTAATAGATAGTCATAGCCTAGCCATTGAACATAAATTTTCCTCTTTGGTGTTTTGAATTTCCAAAATCTAACATACACAGATGTGTTTTGGATGACATTTATAGTCTGATAGAAATAACAGAATTTTTTACTAATAGTGAAATACCATATTTTACAAAATAAGATAAATACACTATTTATAGAGTCATGTATGATGTTCTGTTGGTGTAATCCTAATTGATTTCGATTCACATGATAATGTTACTATTCTTAGTCATGGAAGATTCACTATTCCTTGTCTTGTGGAGAAATAATAAATTAAGGAATATAATATAGAGAAATCTGATCTCCCTCCACTATATAAACCACACCTCACCCTCTCTACCTCCCACACCACTCAAGGTTCAAGACTTACCTATATTTTGACAAATACTCTTTCCAAGGACTGTCCCAATATCCAAGACCTAATGGTCTTGCCAAAAGGCAAAAAACAAAGGTCATAAGGTGTTTCTCAAGGAGTAGTACTCAAGGGGTGAACCTCTCTTCTTTTTTCTTTCAAAATCTTTAAAGGTTTTATTATTTTCTTGCTCTCCTCTCACACCACCTCACCTCATCCAAATGACGTGATAATTCCATTACCTTACATGTACTAAATTTTCATTATTCTAATATAATATTTCATCATAATCTCTCTTTTTTCCCTCCTTTAATATAATAAATGCAAACACCATCCAAGATGTGTTAATTTATAGCACTCAAGGAATATAGGTATTCTATTTGCATTACCATAATCAATACAAGCCATTAAACATTGTAAATGGTTGAATAAGATCATAATATATGTATTTTATCTTTTTTAATGTTCTGTAATCCTTACACATTAATGATATGGAATAATAATAATAAACAAGTTTACTGTGCACAAAACTGCCAAGCCAATTCCAAGCCTTTATTTTTTACTCATCGAAAAAGTCATCCTCAGTGTATATAACCAGAATAATTATAAGATAATTTACATCTATTTAATTTCAATAATAATATATATTAATAAATCTGAATTTGTAACCATATTTCAAACGATCTTCCATTCATTAATACAACTAAACCAATCATGAAAACCAAAGAAGAAAATGCTACCAAAACAATAAAAATGAATCTCTTATACCCATAAAAAGGAAATTAATGAACCTAATAAGGTTATAAAATATCAATTGAATGTTTATGAGGTTATTGAATTATTAATTAATGATGATAAAATTGATTATTTATGTTGTTAAGAACAATCAGGAACACCTTCAAGCATAAGGTAAGGGATCCTCTCTCTCACTTTTGTTCAAGAATCTCCCCTATGTTGTGCTATTTTATTTTTAATACCTAATGATGGGGTATGTATTTTCACATCCCCCATACTACCATTATGATATAGAAATAATGGGATGCCCCTTTACATCTCATTAAGCCCTTACAAGAACACTCGTTACCAAACTGAAATGATTGTAAGGTGCTTTCTCATCTCACTTTCAATTCTGCGAGATTTCCATTATTAGCCTATTATTTCTTATATGTGGTATAAGATTACTGAAATTTGATATATATTATCATGATTATATTTATATTATTGTTATTATTTGATAAATTTTGTGGTTATTAACTTTTGGTCATACGACTCAATTGATTACAACGAGGTAACGAGCTTTGTCTCAATTTTTTCTTCATTGTGACTTGCTTATTACTATGCACCTACTCTTTCTTATGTGGTGTACCAACTACCCATTTGAGATCACTTTTCAATTGAAATGATATTCCATTTAAATATACATGTTCTCATATCATCTATATGATTATTTTCTATGTCGTATATAGTTTTACATATAATATTTATCTTGATTGTTGTTTTGACTGTGGAAATATTGATGAATTAGTATCCTCTATTATATGCGTATAATATATAGGAATATTGATCATGTGTTGAATCTATGTATAAAGAATAACATGGACATGTAGCGGTGGGTGGGGCCTGCTATAGCCCATCGATGTATCAATAGGTCTCATGAGGCAAATCAGTCGGCAACAAACCCTTCTAGTTTTTTTCTAAAAATCAGACAAGTTTATACACATAGAGCTAAACTGTTTTTAAGGAATTATGGTATCATGTGCCAGATACATGGCATCCAATAAATAATCATTCTCTTAATTCATTATTAGTTATAACTATCCATTCTATTTTCACAATGAATGAATCTATAGATGCAGTTTCATTCTCAATTTATTAATGGTGTGAGTTTTTTATTTATTCACCTTGCCATATTAATTAGGTTAAATTGATTGCAATTCAGTTATTATGGATTCATGCTTCCATTATTTGTAACCCTTATGGAGCATTTGAGCTCACCCATTTCATTATATACTTTCAATGGGTGATGAAGAGGAGATCATTTATTGAGTTCTTGTGGATGCAGTTTTTAGTTTTTATTATGTATTGTATTTTTTAACCATTTATAATGTATTTTGAGTTACATCTATGCATCTTGTTTCTTCATGACTACTTAACGGATCGTTCCTCCAGGATTTTCATTCCTTATAACCATGCCAATATAACAAGTAATGCACCATCTTTTGTCTAGATGGTTCAGGTTGTTACAATTAGAATATAATATATAATTTTTTTCATAAATTGCCGTGAATAGAAAAATGATAATGCCATTCATGCGTACATGGGAATTATCACCTCCACAAAGTGGTGTTATTATTTTTTTCATCACCACATCACATGGATAATATATATAAGAAAATATATATGATTATTATAAAATTTATGAAATCATTATGATTCAATAATGATAAAATTATACTTAACTTCTCTCCAAAATAATCATTGGAAAATGGAAACATCGCACATGCATACATGTAACCTACCATATTCATGATTGTAACAAAGTTCAATTTTTAATAACCATAGTTAATGGGTGGATTTAAAAGTATGATTCATTTATAATAATGATTATTATTTTTTGAATATTATTTTAGAGGTTGATTAATACTTAAAACATTGAATTTTTACATCATACCAAATTCATTTTGGAATCACATGCCAAATATCGTGAAAACTTCTAACATGAAGATTAATAATTTTGTATCTTTTACAGATTAGTAATAAGTTATATAAAATGAATAATAAACTATAACTGTGTTATCAAGAAATAAAATAATTATCCTATGTTAATTATTTATGATGATAAATATTTTAGGTAATGATTTGGACTCAGGTTAAGTGACTTTTCAATTTAAAAACTATGTTTTAAATGTTTTAATGATTTATACCTGTAAATATTTCACTTTCATGTGCATGCCTTCAAAAAATTATGAATGTATTTATAAAGTGGTGAATTATATATAATTTTAATTTTTTAATTTCTATTAAATAGTTTCTATAAGGGATTTATTTCAGGTACTATGTAGGAGAAGTTTTAAAACAATGCTTTTAAAGATACACTTTCAAATATTTTTACAAAATCAAAATAGAATGTTTATTTTTACATTTATGTAATTAAGTGAATTTATATATTTAATGTCCGGTAAATGTTTTGAATCATATCTTACATATTTAAAATTTTATTTCAAAATAAAATTTCCTCAATTATTTGTGCATAGCTTTGCAAAAGTTATTTTTCTCAAGAATGATTCTATTATGAACGGTTTATGTGTTATGTATATGTTATGGTTCTTGGGAATTTTTTATAAGTATTGGTGGTTATAGGATAAAACTGTGGGCGGTTGACCATGGTATATCTCTCCAATGCATTGGGTAATAATATGGAGTTTACTGGTAGGGTTTCTTCACTACATTACAGGAATATACTGTGCTCATTATTCAAAACATTACAAAGAAGGTTTCCCCAATTATAGTCAGGAGAGAACAATATATGTATGAGTGATATAAAAATGTTTAATCACATTTCATAATTATATATTATATTAATTCATATGATTTTTATGAAAATCTCATTATTTTCCAAAGGTGAGATAATGAATGTTTTTAAAAGATTATTTCTTTTTTGATGTATAAATTAAGGTTTAAAAAAATGTTTATATGAGTTTTCAATGGAATAATAGTTTCTTTTATTTTATTTCCCACACTAGGAAACTTTTTTGATATATATGTTTAAAATATTTTTCACATGATGTGATTGTAAAAGGTTGAACTCATATTGAGAGTCATGAAAAGTTTTCATGAAGTAAATAATGTTTTGTTTTAAATATTTTTATATAATTGAGAAAATTGATAGAGTATAAGTTCTACATGTAATTTATGTTTTTAATATGTATGATTTTTTCTAATTATATATAATTTAAAATTGAAAAGTTCATTGACTATTTATTTTAGTTCAAAAATAGTAGATTACGTACTGTTTAAGGTTTGGTCCTTATAATTTGACAGAAAACTCCCAATAAATTCTTTAGTATGTAAAATCTATAAAAAAATAAAATTATAATAATTGTAAGATTTAGAAATCATATTTCTAAAGTTAAAATACTTGATCATATCCAAAATACATTACTTCAAAACACTAAATGATAACATGTAAACATTTATTTCCCATATATAAATCTTTTTAAGTATAACATCTTCAAACTATGAGACCTATCCATCAAACATTTCTCTTGATATATTAAGTTAAATAATTTTACTATTAATGTTGTTGTGTACCAATAAATACTAACGTGTTTTTGGATAAAGAGACATTTACTTTGTTATTATAACATAATTTAACTACGTTCATTTTTACCACAAAACACTAAAACTCTATTATTATTTTAAATAAAATTTATGATTCAATTTAATTGGAATAATTATTTATAGTAATATTGATATAAACTTCCTCATGATAACAAAATGTAACAATTATATTTTTAATTACAATCACACATCTCAAACTATTTAGGATATTAAGAATATGTAAATTAAAATTTATACCATTTTAATATTTTTATTAACATTTAAATTATCAAATTAAAAAACATACCTCTATCATTTAATACAATATATTATTCTCATGATATCATTCTGATATTTGGAAAATTTTATAATTTAATGAAATTACTCTAGTATTCTATTAGTATAAATATTTAACAAATATAATTTATTGTTATATTATATATGTTAATCATTGTGTTTGGACAATTTTCCTCAAAAAAGAATGAAACTTTATAAAAGATACCTCTTGTTAGTGTTTGGAACACCTTGCATCATACTAAAAAAATATTTGGATAAATAATTTGTAAATAGAAATATTTTTTTCCTTAACTCCTTTTAATATCATTTCATAAAATTGGAAGAATCTTGAATCATGTATATAAATTTAGTAATATTATTTTTTTAAATTTTTATTTATTATTGAAAAAGTTCTCTTATCATATAATAGAAAGAAGATAAATATATAGATCCATAATTTAGATCTATCTAAGTATGATAAATTCTATTACATTCAAATCATTACTATATAAATTCCTTGTTTCAACTCTTTGAATGGAAATTATAAAGTCTATCAAATCATACCTGGATTTTTATTTTATATATATTTGTATCACTTATAAAATATATATTTAGTATCACATACCATTTAAAATAAAAAATCTATTTATATAACACTATAACCTAGATTGTATATCGCATAGAGTTCCCAAAATCTATTCTAGAATCATAAATGATTCCATACTATGGAATCATTGGAAAATCTTTCATAATTTTACCTCTAAGTTTAAATGACCATGACTAGATACTAAATGAAAAAAATTCCTTGTCCAACTAACATTCCATATTCAGGTAAAAATATTTCCCATATGTATTATCTGTACGATACACAAACAAAGATATCATGTTACTACAATATCTATTATCCCCTATTCAAAATATTATGTCATATTTTATTTAATTCTTTAATTTTATTTAATCATTTATATAAACAAAAATAGAATGGAATCATTAACTAAAAAAAGACATAGGGAAACGTCTTATCTTACCATGTTATTAGTATACCCAATCATATTGAGCATATGAGTTGATATTAAATTTTCGTAGGTTATTTATCATTTATTTCCTTTGATTCCGTTTGTGAATCATTATATTATTCTTATAGGTATTTAGATTCTTATTTTGAATAAATTCATTACTTAGTTAGATGATATAACTTTTCACTAACACCTAGATTTTATACATAAATAAATCATATTATGTTAACAGTTATACGAATTTCTTATATTAATATTATACTTTATATGGATTAATATTGAAGTTATATTTCAATAAAAATGTGATTATATCTATTTTAGAAGATTTTATTAAATGATTACAAGGTATTATTAATATTTAGTATATAATTTAATTAATATAGATACTAATAAAATTATAACCCTTTTTAATACCTTGATATTTTAGAATATATTAATCTTTAAATAAATTTTATTTCTTTTATAACTTGTGTTACATGCAATACTATGTTTTAACAAACAGTAATATACTATAAAAATATTTTTATTTAGACATTATTGTGATAACCTAGCCCTTAAATATAGTGGAATAATTAGGAATATAAACATTGTTAAATATATATTAAGGACTCACTCAATAAAAATTCCTTCATTAATTCTTAGGAAAAAAGTACTCAATATTCAGTGAAGTGATTTCACGTTAAAAAAAATAATTTCCTTTAAAAATGATTTTCATTGCATTTTTTTGTGTCAAATTATAATTAGTTTATTCCATTTTTTAAGTTTCATTTTATATAACTAGATTAATTTTTTAAATAATCATTTAAAAATTTAAAAATGGTAAAACCTGAAGTATTTTCTAAAAAATATGATTTTCCAGTAAATAGTGATACTTATTAATTTCAATAAAACACTCATTTTTTTCATTCAATAGATAACTAATTTTTCGAATTTTATCATAAAATAATATAATTTTTATTTATTTATAAATAATATTGCTAATTAAATTTGAATATAAATTCTATGATATATCAATATAAAAATACATCTAGACATAAAAGGCATTTTTTTAAAAACATTTTTTTGTAGCGCTTTCTTGGTAACAAAAAAAATAAAATTAAAAAACTTATAAATATTTAATTTAGTAAAATTTAATTAATATTTGGAATAAAAATTTTATATTTTTTAAAAAATTTAGCTGAATTTTGGGTTTTAATGGAAACTAAAAATTTTAGAAATTAATCACCATAGTAAAACGTTAAAACGAGTTAACCTAGGTTAAACCTATGTTATAAGGACACCGTTTTTAATATTAAATATTTTTATACAAATTTATTTATATAATTATATCCTTGGACTTTATATTGTTTTTGTGGACGCTGCTCTATAAATGTTACCTATATAATATTTCAAGTAAATAAAAAAGAAAAATGTATCTCTCTTTCTTTTAAATTTATATTTTAAGGTCACATAGTGTTAAAAATCATTATTAAATGAATATTAAAGGATTTTATTTAACACTATGTTTTTTTAAATTATGGTAATTTATTTTTAATTTTTAGTGATTATATATTTACATTAATTTTTTACGCAACATAAACACAACCTTTTTTGAATTTATAGAAAAATATAATAAATGATTTTAAAAATATTAAAATTAGTATAATTTAAAATATAATTATTTTTACAGGAATTTAATAGATGAATATATCATATTATAGTTATTTATAGGAACATATTCAATATCTTTCTTCATCATGATTCCTTTAATGTCAATTTAAATGTATAACTTCAAAATTGACATTAATGATATTTTATAAAAATAATATTTTATTAAATTATTTAAAAATTATTAATATAATGGAAAGGACAGGTAAAATAATATATAGTCTAAAATTTAATTCTATTTCCATTTTAAAATACATTTTCACATTATATGTTAAATAAATATTCTTTGAGAGGTAATAAAATGTTAACATGATTAAGGTTGAAATATGTTAACTAAGGGGTTTCACCAATAGATAAGTTTCAAAACACAAATAAAACCTATAATAATTTTTTATTTGATTTTATTTAATACTTTTACTACCACATATTAGAATATATGGAATTTAATACTTTTTATTGAGAATTTCGTTTTATTATTTTATTCTTTAATGATATTTCTTCCCTTTCCAAACCCTTAATTATAAAAGGGTGCCCCTCCTTTAGCATATTTACACCAATTTAGGAATTATAAATAAAAAAATACAAAATCAATTAACTTATAATCATACTTCTACACATTTTAGATGTTTTTTTTATTCTAAAAAACCAATCCTAGGATCATTAGGTAGATATCTAATGTAGTACATTCGAATAAGAGGTAATCCCCCTAGCCTGTCCCTTTCTTTTTTACTTGTTATTTTACCATATCTAAATATATGGTATTTATTATAAAATAATATATTAAATTTTATAAATATACATAAATTTTATTATGATTATGAAACCACCATTTTAAGACATCATTCATATCAAATGGGAAGTGGAAGTATTGCTCTTGTGGATGTATGACTTATAATTTCTATATAGCGATGAAATTCATTTTTGATCACCTTATTTTTTAGATGGGTATTATGATGAATTTAATATTTATATATGATATTTAAAAAATAATTATAGTCTTATAATTATAATATCACAATTACCTTATTATCATACAACCAATTGGAAAATAATAACATCATTGATCTGTATGTTAGGGCTACCGCCTTCACAAAGCGATGTGATTCATTTTTCACTTACAATTAACATATCCAATAACAGTAATATATTTAATGAATATATAATATATATATTATATAGTAACTATTCTTAAAGGTAAATTAATATTTACATTTCATTTGTTCCATCTGTCGAAAAGTGAGAACTGTGTTCAAGTGTACGTACAGTTTATCGTCTCCATAAATGATATATATCAATTTTCTATGTCTATACTTTATTTATGGATATAAATATAAATATAATAAATATTTATGAAATTTATATCGACAATAAAATTTGGATACGATGCAACAATCATCAATGAATAAGGACAATTACTTCAAACCCGAAACACACTTAAAAAAAAAATAGTTAATACCCACAAACAATGAGTTTAAAAATGATTTATTAATAATTATGTTGATATATTATAATTAGATATTTTTATTTTATAAATATGTATATTAATTTTTTATATAAATAAATTAATTTTAAATTGATTATATAAAAGGTTAGAGTTTTTTCAAAGCAAGTGGAACTCAAGGTAAGAGATTATCATCTCAAATTAAATGTTTAAGACATATGTTATGTTATGAACATATATTTTTTCTGAGGATTATATACTATCCATTTGATATTTTATATCCTTAATATACTTTTGTTAGTGATATTTATATTTTTTTGTTTTATACATTCATATAAATTATAGTTCAAAATTTATCAAAGTAGTAAACATTTTTTGTTTCCAATATCAATGTATTCCAGGATTGTTTATGATTAATTTTTATATAATGAAATATTATGTTTTAGATATTAAGAAACTCATATATTTTATTATACTCAAATAATTTATTGATAATGCATATTTTCCATCCATTTTACTCACTTTAAGTAAAAAATATACTTAAACTACATTTTTAAGTAAAACTGACTTTATCTCCCACATTAGATAAAACCACTTAATCTTCTATATCTGTGTAATCTAAAAAAGTATTCCAAAATAATTTTATTATTGTAAAATTATTTTAAAACCATTTTTATCCATTATTGATTCTATAAAAATTATAATTAATATTCTTATCTTTTTCCAAACAAGGTACTTTTTATTTTGTTTAAGAAATTTTGAAAGTAATGTTTTGTTTTAACTTACACAAAATGAACAGAATTTGAACCCATCATGGCCACTAAATTATTAGAAAATAAATTTATAATTTGACAATATTATTTTCAATAAAAGGATTTTACTTAATATTTAGATTTTAAATAAGTTATTTAAAAGAGAAAATTGTATTTTCCAGAAGTTATTTTCTAAGTGATCTTTTAAATAAATTTTCCATCTAAAAGTACATACATAGACGTTTTATAATATATACTAGGGATATGATTTTTGGAATCTATAGTTATTATTTATATGCATTATTTATGTTTAAAATAATAATATTTCTATGAACTTCATTTCTTTTACATGAGTTTTTCTATGATGAAACGGTGAAATATTTATGAAACCCATTATATTTCAATGAGTTAGCAGTGATAAAATTTTAAAAAGACAAGTTTATAATTAATGGGTTTGAAAATAATTATATTTTTATAATATTTTTTAATTCATATGAATGTTTTTAATTATGTGATAGGTGGTCCCTTAATTATGAAACTATAAAACTCATTGGGTATAGATGGATATCTCCTGAGATAAACAAGACGTGTATGTGGAGTGAACCCAACTCAGTAAGGGACTATATCAACTATGACAATATTTGGAGTTAACATTAATTACAATGCTAGTTTGGACATAAAATCTAATCCAATATAATAGTGTAGGATGTAATTATTTACTATAAAGGAAACAATTTTTTTTAGTTATGTTGATTTCAAAAACACATACAAATTATGTGAATTTTATGATCTCATAGCTCGTGTTCATTTATCATATAATGATTTGTGTCTTACAAACTGCAAGATTAATTTCATTTCTCACGATTGTGATATATGATATGAATTTTATATCTTTCAAATGTTAGGATCTTTTTCTCATACCATTATATTCGTAGTATATTAAAGTGAACATTGATATATCCATTGATTACCTTTATTAAGAATCTGAGCTCACCCTTTTTATGGTTCATTTTCACCAAGTTATAAAGACATGTATAATGACTGAAATTTCTAACAATGGTATTAGTAAGGAAGAACATTATGGGAGATGATGTAGTTACCTTATACACTGTATGCATATTTATACATATTCTCAATCGTATATAATGATATGATTATAGGATAGATCAATATGTTATTTAATTAATATCCATCTAACAAGATGTAATATCTATTTATGAAAAGAAATATTATATAGATGGTATCATAGAAAGGTTTAGTTACCATTGGGAACATGGATGAGAAGACATCAGTGAGACCCCTGGTTGTATTTCTAATTAGTTATCATGATATATAATTAAAAACAAAAATATAGGTGAGATTCCTAATGTAAAAAATAAATGGATGGTGTGATTTTATGAATTTTCATATAGTAATGAACATGGAGTAATGAAATTTCAATTTTAATCATGTTATGATTGCAGGAAGGAGCACATAAGGGAATGTTTTAAAGAAAAGGGGAGGTTGTTTTCTATATATAAATTAGTGAAAAGAGGACTAAATTTCTAAGAAATTAATAGTAATATGAGTGGGGAACATGAGTATTATCTAATTCAACGCACTAATAATTGGGTTAATATCTAAACCAAGAAAAGGGAAATTTTATTCCAATCAATGAAGGGATATGATTGATGTTTTTAATGGGGATTCAATAATTTCATTATAAAAGTGTTTTATCAATGATATTAGAGTTATAATATTTAAGAAGAATATAATGATTATTTAATAGAATATTTTAATTAGCGATTTAAAAGAATATTTTGAATGATACAGATAAGATAGAAAATAGATTTTTTTGCTATGGTGATATTTTATTGAAAATATATGACTAAGAGAAAGATAACCCTTAATATATGACTGATGTTGAGGAATTAATTTTCAATCCAAATAAAGTGATGATTTATATAGATAACAAAAATGGAATAATATTGGTGACATTGAAATTTTTTATTTATTAATTAAAAAAACTGATTTATGATGTAGTTTATATCGTTTTTTGGATTTATGAAATATAGGCATAGTCTACGATTTTTTTTGATTAAGGATATAGCTATGATTTGGGAAGAAAATATGTTTTCATTGATGTCTTATGTTGATTTAGATTATTTTGATTTATTATGATCATTTTTTTAAAGAATATATGATAATGGAATTAAAATGTTGGGTGAGGTTATTTATGTTTAATGATATATTGTTTGGGGATAAGTTTTAAAATTTATCTTGAAATATATATATATATGTGTGTGTGTGTGTTTCTATGACCGGATCATTAATATTTGTGGGTTTGAATTTGGTCACACGTGTTTTTTAGGATTCTTAAGTTTACCTACTTATTTAATGGTTTATGTAGAATTTTTCATGTAACTTTTATTATTTTATATATTAATGTATTATATTTATCTATATTGGAGAACTTCTTCTAATGATTTTGGTTTTAAGTATGAATAGTGATGTAAGGAATGAATTGTCTTTATTATTTAGATTTTTTCTTTTTAAAATTAAACATTAGTTCTTCATTCATGAAAAATTTACCTTGAACAATCATTTCATAGAGTAATAGATAAATTGTAAATTGATCGACGCACAAACAAAAGATGAAACTATATTTATGATATGGAAATAAATCAAGTAAATTTTATTATGTTCAATATCTTGATTGTAAAATAATCCTTCATTATTTGGAAAAGTATCATTATATAAAATATTAATCTTTTAACATCATTCCCATTGATTAGATAGTCCTTTCACCCATCATATATTTGTGGTTGTCTAGTTGTTAACTATCTCATGTCTATGTTCTCTATCATTTTATATTTGTCTCTGGGAATTAGTTTTGTTTTCTATTTCTTTTTTTAACTTCCCACTAATTATTTCCAATTAGGAAACCTAGATTTGTGTCCTTTCATATTGACATAAAACTTCCCTTTCCTAATTTTTAATAGGATGCTTTGTTGACCCATTTTGCAATGTGGGTTTCTCACAAAAGAATTTTTAAATGTCCAAACCATGATAATGGAGAAAAAAAATTCAATTTTCAAGGATTCAATTTATTAAATGGTTTTCATTAACACCAATATATTTTATAATTTGTTTCTCTCTAAGTAAATTTTAATTCTTTGATATCTTTTGTTACACACAGCATCGATTTTTAATGAAACACAATATAAAATTAAAATATTATTATTTAAACATGTTCATTATAACAGAAGAATTTAATTTGGTGATATGAGTATTAATAACCACATTATGAAATATAAATAATGTTAATAATCAATAAAATTGAGATAACTAATTATTATTAAATATGTAATCAATTTTTGGTGAAGCCATTTCATTCTTTAAAAATGCATGTTATTCAAAAATGATTTTAATTACATTTTGTGTGTTGAAAGTATAATTAATTTTTTCTACAAATAGAAATATTATTTTTATAAATTATATTAATTTTAGAAATAAACACCTAAAAATTAAAATTATGTTAAAATATTAGAATTTATCAAAAAAAGAATTTTTAATAAATAGTTAAAAATACAAATTTTTATAAAATTGTAATTTATTTTAATTAGAAAATCCCCAAAATATTGTTAAATTGATCTTAAATTAATATAATTATCCTTAAAATATAAATAACCTAATCAATTACATATTACTCAACATTAAATGTGTTCTTGGTATATAATTATTTTAGATAAAAAAGTAGTCTTTTGGAAAACTGTTTTTCAACGTACTTTTGCAGGATAATTATAAAAATAATTTCAAACATTAATATTTATTTAATTATTTTAAATAGTTTAATTGTTTTGAATAATCACAGATAATATTAATTAATATGTTCAAAATAATTATTTCATGTAATTAATAATAATAATTGTAAAAATATATCACCACAATAAAAGGGTAAATCAGGTTAACCTTTGGTAAAAAAACAGGATAAGACAATAATTTTTCTTCTAAAATATTATTGTCTGAAATTATTTCTACAGTTATCACCTTATAATCAATATTTATTTTTTTATTGGGCAATCTCAAAGTAATGTGACCTGTATATTATTTTATGAAATGAAAAACAATGTCAGTATCATACTTTAAAATTTATCATATATTTTTACAAAGTGATAAAAATAAGTATTTAAAGGATATTAAATGTTATTATTAGAATAATGGAATAATTTTACAGATGGTAATTAATTTTTTTTAGTAATTTTATAATTACCACAAATTCGTATGCAACATCGATAGAATATTTCTTTATTTAATAGAAAAATACAATAAATGTTTTCTAATATATTATAAGTAATATAATTAAATATTTTTATAGTTTTATACATATTTTATTGATTAATATAGAATATTTTTGTTGTTTTATTTTATTATAATATAAATCCATATTTTTTTGTGCCATTAAAGACAAATTAAATTAATACTACCAAAATTAACATTAATGACATCTTATGAAGACAAAATCTAATTAAAATATTTAAAAATAATAAAAAACATGAAACATAAAAATTTGTATAAAATATTGACAAAAAATAAACCCTTCAGAGTTTATAATCCAAATTTCACCTTATAATAATATTATAACCCTTTAAGAGTGAAAAGGATTATACCTGGGTTATGTTTAAAATATGTTAACCAAGGGGTTAACCAAAACATATTGTTTATTAAACCAGTTGAAACTTTGAATATTTTATTGGTTTATGGATTATAATCACCATAAAATCATATATTCAAATATCATTACATTTGGATGCATCTTTTTAGAGAATAAATATTTTATATTTTAAACTTTTAATAAATTCAAAGAGTGAAAACCCCCTCTCTTACCAAAGGAAACCCCTCATTTCTCTTATTTAAACCACACTGAGTCGTATATATTATAAAAAACAACCAAATTATCTTATGAAAATCCTTTCACAAATTATTGGGACTATTTAATTCTCAAAATATCCTCCCTATGATCCTTGAGAGGGTATTTATATGTGTTTTTTAAATAATTGGTAATCGCATTAACCAATCACTTTATTTTTTACTTTATAATTTACCTCCTCTAAATTTGTGGTTCTTATCCTTAAATAAAAAATAATATATAATAAATTATGTTAAATTTTATTTTATTATTAAAACCCCGTTATCAAACCTTATTCCTTCCAAATGATATGTCAAAGTATCACTCATGCGTAGATAGGACTTACCGATACAATTCATTTTTCATCGCCATATTAAATTGATGGGTATCGTAATTGGAATAAGGTTTGTATATGATATTTATGACATTTTTATAATTTGGGTATTATACTATAAAATCTAACTAGTCACCATCCAATGAATTGGAAAAAGGATAACTTCGCTTGTGTGTACATGTGGAATACCTCCTCCATGAAGCGATATGACTCGTTTTTCATTTCCACTTTCCCTGGAATAAAATAAAGATATATTTAATGAATATATATAATATATATATTGCATAATAAATATTATATAAAATTTAATTAATATTCACATTTATTTCATTCAATCCATCAAAAAATTAAAACAACATTCATGCGTATGAACGGCTTACCGCCTCCATGAAGGGTATAATAAAAATTTCTATCTCTATCATCTAAGTATAAATAGTGAAAATTATTTATATTATGAATGTAAATGATATATATATTATGATAAAAAATTATATTATGAAACCATGATCAATGTACAAGAATTAAAACAAGAAAACAAATAAACTCATATAAAACAAAATCATTAATACATTTAAATGATGATTTCATTTAGGAATTATTAATAAATGGATTTTGAAATCATTTGAGTAGATTATTAATGATATTAAAAGTATTAAATTTATTTTTTATAGAATTATAATAATTTTAATTTTATTATACATGATGTTATAAATCCCATTTTATATTTTATATCATTAATATAATTATTTTCATGATATTAATAGTTTGATTTTATGTTAACCGTTCATGGGGCATACAAAAAACTTATTACCAAAAAAGTAATGGTTTAATGATAAAAATCCCACTCTTTTGTTTTTCCACGATTGTGACAATTGATGTGGATTAAATATACCAACCACTATTTAAATATAGGATGAAAAGTCTTTCGGAAATATTTTGGCTTCCAGGGTGGACTTTGTAATAGCTTGGTGCAAGATCCCATGCTCAGTGGGTAATTGGGGCTTCTCCCTTTCTCACCTATTGATGGATGACCATGCTTGAAGAGAATGCTCTAGTGTTGCAGTCTATATCTCACTTTTAGGGTTACCTCTTCCCCTTAAGAATTAGTCCATCCTTATGGTTATTTGGGGCTCATTGGGTAGTTTTTTTGCATATTTGAAAGGATATCCATATTGGCGAAGGCTTCGGTAGAAAGGATCTGCGTCAAGGTGGATCTTTCTCGACCGCTCCAGGACAACCTTGTGATTAGGATCGAAGGGGTGAAAAATCTTCACCAACCATTAATTTATCCTACCTATCCCAACTTATAATATTTCCACCACATTTCAGACCATTCTCTGTAGGTTTTCTGCAAATCATGCTTGAAGGGTGGAAATCCTCGGGTGGTTCTGAGGTCTTATGAAAAATATCCTCACTAGGGATTCCCTGAAGGTCTCAAGGGACGTGATCGGGGTAATGTTATTTCATAAGATTTCTCTAAAAAGGCACCAGAGGATTAATCTTCCCATCTTCTTCCTAATTGTTATGGGTGTCCATACCTCAATCGCAGTCAGGTTCCTTCCCTCTGAGGCCTGGGCGGGGATCCATTGGTTTAGTCTCCTGAGGAGGGTCCCCACCCATAGGGATGACCCTCAGCAACTCTTTTCATTACATCCTTTTCATTTTCACTATGTTTGTGTAGAATTGGGTCCCTACACAAATCTTCACCTCAAATATCATTATGATGGAATAGAATTGAGTGACCATGAGGCCTCACTACCTTCCTTGTCTTGGGTTCCTCCCATCCTATCATGGACATCTCAACAAGTGGTGTCTTCCCCTCCTTATTCACCAACACTGCATTCATCTCCTTCCTCTTCATTCTCTCATCCAGCATTTTCGAAGTTAGATCAGGTCAGGATGGAAGAACAATATTACGTGTCTCTAGAAGCCACTTGCAGAGTGTTGTTCATAGGTGGGGCTTCTCCAATGTCAATCTCCCCAGAGGTGTATACTGGTGTCGAACCCATTCTTAATCTAAATATAGTGCATTTTCTTATTCAATCTCATCTCACCATTTCAAGGGCCTTGAATATGGGGATAAATCAAAATGTTCTTAATTCATCATTTAAAGACATAATATGGAATGCTTGTGGCCTTGAGAATAGGGGGAAGTTAGATTTCATCATCAAGGAATTATGTAATAATAATGTTTCATTAGGGGATATTTTAGAACCAAAACAAGTTTCAAGCAAAATTAAGCAGTATGGTTAGAGGATTAAAGTCTGTGGTTTTATGTATAGGAACCCTCCAAACTCCCAAATATTTATTTTTTGGAAGGATCACATCAATTTTGTGCTTCTATGTTCATAAAATCAGTCTCTAACCACTAATATTGTAGTTGGGACGTAAGTATTTCTATTATCCTTCATTTATGCAAGTGCAACATCCAAGGTAGAGAGTCTTTGGGGAGCTATTCAGTGGGAATTAATCTTTATGACACCCCATGGATTGATGGGGGAAATTTCAACATCATAAAAAGTCCAGAGGAAAAGAATGGGGGTAGTTGTATTCCCAAGAATAAAAGACAAGATTTTGTTTCATACATGTCAAGGAGTGGCCTCTCGGATGTGGGATATGAGGGTATTAATTTCACATGGTGAAATAACCAACGTGGAGGGAGGTGTACCTATTGTCAGCTTTATCTATGACCGGTGAATGAAACTGCAATTTTTATATTCCCATACTCCAAATTCATTTATTTTTTTCACTGCCTTTCTGACCAATCTCCTCTGATCATTTCCATTGGTGCAGGGTCGTTTTGGGAGGATCATGCTCTTTTTTTCTAGAACATGGATGGAGGAACTGGGTTTCTTCGAGGAGGTTATGCAATATTGGGATCTACATCACTTGGAGAACCTATCTATCACTTTGCACAATAAGTTATGATGGATAATGAACATCCTTCGCATCTGGATAAAGAAGATCTATGCTCGTTATCATGACATGGCCGAGATCATTATAGAATTGCAATGCATAATGAATTTCTATAATGGGAATGGGATGAGTCTTTGTTTAGTGAAATTATAATTAAAAAGGATAAAATCAATGATATTATTCTTAAGATAAGAACGGATGACCATAGAGCATGCAAGGGTTAGATAGCTTCATGAGGGGGACCGGAACTTTAGCTACATTTATGGATGAATTAGATAATCTCAGCATGTTCGGAGTCCAAATATTCACAGGGATTGTGGATCATATTCCAATGATCGTGAGGGGATAGAAGCCATGGTCATTAAATCTATCCAAACTTTATTGGAAGCTCCCAATCCTAGGATGGAAGGGGGTACTCGAGCGGTGGGAATGAGATTTTTTAGGGCATTCCAAGCAGTGTTTTAGAGGTCATTTATGATGTCTTGAGAAGAACTCCAGATGAAGATAATATGTAGGTGGCATTTGGGACATTGAACCCGGATAGTTCACCAAGGCCTGACGGCTTCCCTGTGTATTTTTATAGGGTGAATTGGGACATTGTTAAAGGGGATCTTGTGCATGTTGTCCATGATTTCTTTCAAGGTGGGGACCTATAACCCATTGCATGTGTAACCAAGATTGTTCTTGTCCCCAAGGTGTGTAACCCTCAGTCCATTATTCAATACCATCCCATTAGTGCGCTTAATATACCGTATAATACATTTCCCAACATACTCACCAAAATACTAGTTATTCACCTGGATTCATGGATGAATTATGAACATCATAGTTTCATTACAAGGAAGAAAATACAGGGATCCATATTAGTGGTGCATGAAATGGTAAGTGACATCAACAAAAAACCTTTCAGGGAATATTTGGTAATTAAATTAGACATGATTATGACGTATGATAGGTTAGAATGGGGTTATTTCTAAGAGTATTGGATTTCATGGGGTTCTCCAATTAGACTAGTGACCTTATATTCCATTTATTCATCTCGATGTGGATTTCAACATCATTTATGGGTAATAATTTTGGGTTTTTAATGGCTTTCTCAGGTCTCAGGAAAGGGGATCATTTGTCCCCCACTCTGTTCATTCTCTCCCCAAAGGCTTTTATCTACAATATAAACCAGGGCCTCAACACGGGTAAAATACCTACATATCATAACAGGAATTCCACAAGTGGTATAACACATTTGATATTGTAGTATGACATGATCATATTTATCAATGGAAGTAGAAGGTCAGTGCATGGGTTGAATGGGATCCTATGGGAATACTGAAAGTCGAGTGGGCAGGTAGTGAACAAAGGGATAATTATTTTCATTACAACCAAGAATATCTCACAGATGAGGGAGAGGGATTTGGGGGCCATCTTGAGTATGGTCAGATGATCCTTTCCCATGGTGTATCTTGGGGCACCTGTTAGTCCTTCCTCCCTTATGGTTAATCATTTTGAAAAACTCATAAGAAAAATCATGGGGCGCATCTAGAACTAGAAAAAATTATTCTTATCCTTTGGAGGTTTCATAAGTCATGTTAATAGTGCTCTATTTTCCATTACCATGAATATTATTTGAATCCAAAATGTCCCTAAGAGTGTTATTTCCAACCTGGAGAGGATTAAGGTGCCCTTTATATGT
This sequence comes from Viscum album, assembly GCA_963277665.1. Classification (NCBI taxonomy): domain Eukaryota; kingdom Viridiplantae; phylum Streptophyta; class Magnoliopsida; order Santalales; family Viscaceae; genus Viscum; species Viscum album. Next base: position 443,875,073 of record OY728158.1, read on the forward strand.
GATGTTCTGATTAAAGGGAGACATCACTGTGCTTCAGGGAAATGGCTTGCAATACCTTTCTCTGAAGGGGGCATTAACCTGAGAAATTTCACCTCACCCATACAAGGGATTCATGATAAGATTGTGTGGGAGGATCTGGAAGGCCGATCCCATTTGGGAAGAACAATGCATGATATTTATGGCCTAAATGTGAGTAAATAGAGAACTCGACCATAATGGATTTGGAACCCGACTCACCCATAACTAGAATCTCAGTATCATCACACTAGATGGCTCATGGGAAAAAGGAACATAAATTTTTGGATGTAGGATTGGGGGTGGGTAGGATGTGGTTCCCGAGTAGCCCCATCCTGGATGGGTCATTTAGTGAGGAAAGTCATCATCCCAGGTTTCTCCAGTCCATTCTTGATGAGAGAAAAGTCACTATGCTCAGCAACATAGTTACTAGTGATGATGAAGATAGACTTCTTTTCACGGCCTTTATGTCAAGTGTTTTCTCCATCAAGGATTTCGATCATGTGATGAGGGACTGGTCCAAGGAAGACCCATGGAGGTGACTCTAAGGTTCAAGGAGATTCCCTCCAAATTTACTTTTTTATTCTGGCATGTGAGGAATACATTCCATCCTACTGATGAAAACCTGCAACATGTGGGAGTAAACATGGATTCTAGGTACTATTTTTTAAGGTCATCCAAATATGAATCAGTAGATAATATCTTCGATGATAGTGAATGGGACATATGGATATGCAAAGATATCAAGACATTCTTCGGTTGGGATGGGTAAGATGGGGTTTATGCTAACATCTTCAAGTCATGTTTTATAGGCACTAGTACTCATGTGGTTGAGAGAAAATCTAGGTCGGTCATTCTAATTACGGGATCCTTGACCATTTGGAATGAAATAATTGATATTCATCACAAAAAACATCATATGATATTATGTTAGTATTATATTCAAAATGGAAAACACTTTTTTGGATCAGATTAGGCTGTGTCCCAAATGTCACTCTATGTCGTCTATGAATTCTAACATCCAGATCCTCTACATTGACAACCAAGCTGGAAACTCATGGTAGGGATGATGGGTCCACCGATGAACTCTCATCCAAGGGATCAAGATCAATATTAATGTGTATATACATGGGGGGGGGGTTTATAGGGAAGGTGTGATTAGAGACCAGGAGGGGTTTGTGCATGTATTGTTCATGACCACTTAAGGAAGAGGTTATGTTCTTTAGGTGGAGGCTTAGACCATGGTTACGGGCTTGGAAATATGCACCCAAAGGTGGTCCACATTAATGTTATTAGAGACAGACTCCACGATTATATATAAAGCGCTTCTCATCATAGGTAGGATTCCTTGGAATATTACCTGTACTCTTAGGAGATGTAAACTATTCATGTGGAATCATACGGAGATCTCTCACAGGTGTAGGGAAGGAAATATGGTGGCTAACCTTTTGGTGTTTATCATACCCTCAAATTAAAGTATGGTTTAGTTTTTTAATTTGTATTCTTCCCCAATTGAGTAGATTAAATTTTTTTTCAATAATGCTATGGGATTTTATTACATTACACCACATGGATGTATTTTTAATTTTTAATGTATTGTGTTTTTTAAAAATCAATAAAAAGATTAAATTTTAGTTAGTAGATATGTTTTCAACAAATTTTTTATTCTAAAACCACTATTTCAATTATTTTTCACCAATGAAATAATTTTTTAAAAATTATTTAACGATAATATACTTTTTATTTTGAAAACATGGAAATTTTATATTTTTTTTAACAAAAGTATGAGAAGAATTTTTTCTTTTACCTTATAAGGCATGAAAAAAATTTCCGGTCCTCATGACCACTCAATGTTTTGAGGCGTTAATTAACATTTTCAACGATTATTTTAAAACAATAGTGTTTTTTCATTCAAATTTAAAATATTTTTTTATTTTAGATAATTTATTTCAATGTAAAATGCATATTATTCTTAGGAAATGTTCTACGGGATCTTTTAAAATAATTTTCTATGTAGTATGACATCATTTGTTGTTTCCGAATATTTAATGGGGATATGATTCAAGGATACCATCCTAATTATTTATTTAGAATGTTTATCATTATGATGATGCAATGTTTATGAAATTTGCTTCATTTACATAGTTTATTCTTCGATTAATTGATTAAATGAATGTGCAATTAATTTCTTTTACAAGGGTTGTGATTTAATGAAATATTTATCAAACCTGTTTCTTATTTATAGGATATAATATAATGAATTTTTTCCGATTTTGTGGAATATATATGTATTCTTTTAGTTATGTTAGAGTTAGACCCAATATTATATAACCTATAATACATTAAATACCATCTTATTAACTTGAAAGGAAAATACCTACCATTGGTTATAATTGAATTATTTGTAATTCTTGTGATTGTTTCCAGACATGTTGAAACATTATTTGTTTATAAATTTATATATATATTAATTATGATACAAAACTTCTATATATACAATTTGGATTTTAGTTGGTGTATATATGTGAAGAAGCTTTTGACTGTCTATTGGATGGAATATTGTAGGTTAGTCAAATCAACAGTCCTCAGAATTAGAAACTTATAATGTTTCAAAATGTCTCTTCGGGTTTAATTTATTTGAATGATAATTAATGAAAATTTAGGAAAAGGGAATCTCCTCAAAAATATTTTTTAAAAAAATAAATTATGCTGGAGTATTTCATAACATTAAATATTTGGTATAACCTACTCATATAGTTTCATAATCCAACATTATACTTCACTCAATGTAGTGTGTAACAAAGGAATCTGACCGCAACATCTAGAATGAATACTGGATTGGTCTCTTATCATGAAAATATGCGATAGAAATTACAAAATTGCTTAATAAAATTTTTAAATTAGACATTCACTTGTATTAAAATATATGTATTTTCCTACTTTCATCCAAAAAGACCTTTAAGAATTCTCATTTATGAAAACTAATAACATGGTCATTTGCGAAACATTCATGAATATATCTCTCAAGTGTATGTTGTATTATATTTTTACCTTAAGAAGAGATAATAAATATTTGTACAGTATTATAAACTATTACAACTCATTGATTAAACCTTATCAAACCTTATTAATATAGACGGTCATTTAAAAAGGCAAACAAATAGATGAAAAAATGAAATATAATAATTTCTAATACCATTATATTTTATTTATAGGTATAACAAGGAATATGATGGTAATATATAGTTTTATTTCACATTTATAACTTTTATATAGAATATAATCATGAAAATTTATAAATTCAAGGCCTTATAAACTATAAATTAGGAAGAATTGATGAAATTACTAATCACTGCTGAGATTTCTATATATATCTAGAATATATTTTATGTTAGTATGGATATATATTATCGGTACATACCACACTATATAAGTATATTTATTTACTGTGAAGGAAAACCTAAATCAAGGGTGTTATGTTGCAACTACTCTGATGTATCATGTCTGCATATTTGAATTAAAATGGTTGTGTAAAAAGCATCATAAGTGAATTTTATGTCTGAAATAGACCAATAATTAAATAAAATTTCCAAGAAGTGAAGGAAACTATATTTATTTTCTAAAAACTAACAATATATAGAGAGATGAATAATAAAAGTGATATAACATCAAATGGAAATCTTGGGGAAGCTAAATATAAGAATATAATAAAGAAACACTATAAGGATTAGGTTGGTTATTTCAATGATTACTTCATCATCATATATTCACTAAAGGTGAAAATTCATAGAGTTTTTAAATCCATTATGATTTTAATGTTACATGAATGGAGAAGTATTTTTTATTTCAAATCATCTTTTGTTATAAAATTTATTAAGAATAAAAAGTTCTATATTTCTTAATAATTTCTCCAAAAAATGAAAAAAATAAGAGATATCGATTCCCAAAATTTTATCACCATGAACAAATTTAGAGAGACTGATTCATCAATATTCTAAATAATTTAAATATTTATACCACTCTTTCATAGATATATGGTGTTCGTTGGTACCTATATAGAATAATGGAATGAAATAAATGTAAAATTATTATCATAAGATTATGAAACATTATTTTTTTATTTGGTTAGCTAGTGTTATCCATGTTACCTTTCTCCAATAAATATTAAATAATATTAAATAATTAATAATTTTTAAATAGTTATTAATTAATGATAAAATACTTATAAATAATGAATTTAAAAATAATTTAAAAATTAATACATATTTAGAAAATAAATATTATCATTTTTAAACAATTTATAAAAAAAAAATCATATTTATAATTGAATTTTAAGAAAAATAAAATTGTCAACTCAATTGTATTTTATAATCCAAAACCAATCACAACACATAATTGATATAATGAAAAAATTTACACTGTCATTCATAATTTTTGAAAAACATTAGAATCATGAAATATAATTAACTAGTAGTTCTTTTTCAATCGTGTTTTGTTACTAATATTTTTATCCACACAATTCTGATTACATTAAACAAAACTCAATTCTGAATGGAAAATTGTTTCTCTCTTATAAATAAATAGTGTTTTCCAACATTACCTCCCTTAGTATTTATGTTCTTGATTATATTAAATATGGATTCAATTTTATACATAAAAATTTAATGTGGTCTCTAAAATATATAATAAACAATTAAAATGATGTTAAATCATGGACTGAAATTATTTATTAATTTTTAGAAAATGAGATATCAAATTCCATAATTTGTAGAAATGATAATTAAATTTAGAATATTATTCAGAAAATATAAGAAGGAAATAAAAATTTAATATAATAAATAAAATAAATTGTTAAAAAATATTTTGATGTTTCCAAAATTCAAGAGTATGAAATTATTGATGAATTGATTACTATGGTAATTTTGATTGTGATAACTATTTAAGGGTTTAGAGAAAATTTCGTAAATTATGACAACATAATTAATTATGAAATGATAAGTGGGTCTTCTCTATTGATCAATGTTAAGTATAAAAAAAATTAAATTTCTATCGAAACATTTCAAGGTATAACGACTGAAGATAACCAAGACAACCCAGATAAAAGAGAAAACATTGAATAATATACTCAGACTCATTGTATCCTGTCAAGAAACATTCTTAGAGGTGGAATAAGAATGTATAGATCTATGATTCCATTTTGAAGTTTTAATTATGAAAAGTATTATTATTTATCTACTAACAACTATATGACAGTTGAATGAAAAAATGATAAAGAGGAAGCCACCAAAAAACCAATTTTCATAGAATTTTCAATAACATAATCAAAAGAGAAGAAGAATATTTCACTATGTAAACTCAAAAAGAATTTCATCTTGATTGAATAAGGTGGGTTTGATAGTGAATAAAGAGTGGATTATGGTAATGAAATATATTCCTCTAAAAGAGTTATAATTTCCAAATTATAATAATTAGATAACCCTTTTGAATATTAATATCAACATAATGGTGAATATATACCAGATAAAGGAAAAAATGTTAAAGAATATATCATGTGAATAAATATCAAGGAGTTTCTATAAAAAATGATATGATGAGGGATGATAATACTCATCAGAAAAAGCGTTAGGAATTTAAAGAAAACTTATGGGAGGAAAAATCAATCTTGTGTAATAAACAAAGATTCTAGAACACGATATTATAAAGAATATTAAAGACAATATAGTTGGAAGCTCCACCATTATCCTATGAGATATTGAAATTGATAAAATATGGAGACATAATGATTAACACAATAATAATAGCATGAAAATAAAACATCAAAAATATAAGGTTGTTTAATAATTAGTTGATTCATCTAATAATTCTATATAAAATAGTTTCTCAAAACAAGTTGCAACATATGAAAAAGAAAAATATATATAGGGTCTAGTATAAAGGGACATTACTCCTGCTAAAAAAACTCATTTCTGATTAAAATATAAAAAAATTAATACCATATATAAAGAATCACATCATCTAAAATCCGAAAAGTACTATATTTAGAAAATTATGCTTTAATATTTAAAAATATTCTAGGAAGAATTGTATAAGAGGATCTTGGGAGCTATACTCATTTAAGAGAATAAAATAGAGAATGATATTAACCCATTCCATTGTATAATTTTTACTATAAAAAAAATTAGGTGCACTTTATTTTATGTTAAATATTTAGCTATAAGCCTGAATGGTCCAAATGCCTTCTTCATTATTGATTTTTGATAACCCCCTTTGAAGGGTTGAGGGGGAATTCTTACAAGGCATGTAGTCTAATAGATTTCATTACCCCTAATATTTGGACACATTATAGAAAATAAGGATGAAGTGTCTAATAGGTTACAATACATATAAGAGCTATATTAAATTTTTTATTAATAACTATATACTTAAATTGGGTGAGATTATTTTATTCATTCTTAGTTGAGTATTTTTTTAGTAGATTTGGAATAATTATAATTAATCCAAATTAATCTATGACCAAATATTATTGATGTATATTCCAATGAATCAAAATTTTAGGACCCCTAGATTATGGCTAGTTCTTGTTCATATCACATAAATGTAGATATTAACAAATTGAAAAAAATAAAAATATTTGAGGGATTTATGAAACTTTTTCATTACATTTCTCATAATATCAAATATATAAGAGTAGTAGTTATTGGTAAAAAACAGTATAGATAGCCACTCGACAGTGGATAGAGAAAATAAAAATGCATTGAGTATATCAAACTTCTGTAATTGCTTAAATGTGTTCATCATTAGGAAAAATTGATAAATAAGAAAACAGATGAAAATGGGGATGTGGATACAGTGGGTTAAATTACCATAGTAAATATTTTTCAAATCACGGAAGTAAAAAAGATATTACTTTGGAAAATAGGTAAAATGACTTATTAAAGAGATGGTTGGATAAATTTGGCCAAAATAAAATGAAATTATAAATTTAAGAAGATGATATGAAAATTATGTTTTATTCAAATAAGATATAATTAGTATTTTTAAAACATGGAAAATGGAGAAATAGTGAACAACACTTATATGTGGATTGAAATTTTAACCTAAATGAATTTTTATTTATTCATTCTGATGTTTGTGGATTTATGAAAAATATTTCAATGAGTGTTTATAATTATTTTATCTTATTTAAAATTGAATTAAAAAGGATGACAACCACTATGTTTTATATGATAAATCACAAGCTCTAAATATATTCACCAGATTTAAAAGACATGTAGAAAAGTAAACTTGAATGTAAATAAATTTGTTAAATTTCGATAATTGGATGGAATAGGCCCACAGATAAATCATTGAATATCAAAACAAGCATGGTATCTAATATGAATTTAGTTCTCCATAGATATATAAAAAAATTTGAGTGGTTAATAGAATTAAAAGGTGGGTAGTTGATATCTTTATAACTATTGTGGAAAAAACATAAAACATCAAGGAATTATTGTCATTATTCCATCATAACTATAAAAATATTTTATAATTACTTCCTTATAAATTCACACCCAAACGTGACTACATATGATATTTTGAATAAAATTAATTTAATTTTAAAACATTTCATGTTATTTGGACATACAATTTTTCTCAAGAGAAAGAAATAAAGTGGAGTAAGGTTGGATTACAATGTGGAAGAATGAATTTATATTAGAAACACCTGAAATGGAATGTATTACAAGTGTTACAATAAGATATATAAAATTAATAATAATAGTGATGTTTTCACAGTCAATTAAAATGGGGAAGGGACCATATATACTATATGTTTAAGTGATGAGGATGATATTTTCATTTCAAAACCTAATGAATAAAATATTAGAAAAACTAATAAATAAAAAAATATAAACATTATAATTTTTTATTAATGAATATAGTTATTTTAAAACAAACGGGTTGAGTACTAGTTTGATAAAACATTTTTATTTTCATGAAATTGTTGAAGATCAGAATCTATGTTTTTATATGAGTAGGAAGTTTATGTAAACTGTCCATACCAGTATTTTATCAAAGGTATAACTAAAAATGGTTAATAAACCCTTAATACAAAATTAGTGGGTTCAATTTATCAATGAGGAACTAGAATGGATTAAAATTAAGGAATCTTTGGAACTTATTCCTAGACCTAAATAAAATAATGTTATTGGATCCCAATAATTTTCAGAAAAAAAAGATTAATGAGAATGATAAAGAAACAAAAAAAACTCAGACTTATATACAATGGATACTCATAAATTGAGTTGGTTGAAAATGGTAGAACTTTTTCCTTAGTGGTTTGGATTGAATAAATTATAATATTATTCTTTATATTATCTTGTAGAAACACCAAGATATTGTACTCAGATGTTAAATCAGATTCATTGAAATTTGGAAATCATGGGAAAGTGTGCATAGAATTACCTAAATTCATTGTCATGTATTTAAATTTCATAAAGGTATATAAGTTGAAGAAATATCAATATAGCTTGATGCAAGCTCTATGGGCATTGAATTTTATGTTTTACGAGTATCTAAATGGAATGAAGTTTCAGAATTGATAGGTAAATAGAAATATGAAAATAAAGAATTCTATCACCACATCATAATTTATGATTTTTTAGGTTCATGATATAATATTTTTCAGTAACTAAAAATTATTATATGAGGAATTATATTTGAACATTAATGGGAGGTTTGAAATATCAATCCTCGGGTAAATATTAGTTTTATTGGGCCTAAAAATGTGAATAATAGGGTATATATATTTCTCACATGAAAAATATATACGATATATATTAAATAGGTATCAAGTACTAAATGTTATTGTATTTTATGTTCCAATTTATGTAGGAATAAAATAAAAAAATGTAATTAATGGAATTTATTTAATGAGAAAAAGTTCAAAAGATTAATTGAATGTCTTATGTTATTGATAGTTTCCTGACTAGACCATATTTAAGTCATCATCATCTGGGACCGACATCAATCAAATATAAAGGAAACACTTATTTTTGAAGAAAATATGATATTGAGATACTTATCAATCATACACAGTTATGGGATAATGTTTAAAAATATAGGTGAGATAGAGTTAATGGAATTTACTAATATAGACTGGACATGAGTATTTTATGATCGAAAAACCACATGTAAAAAATAATTTTTCATTTAAGAAGTTTTTTTGATGGTGGTAAAAGAGAAAAACATTTATGAAATTAATCTATGGAGAGGATTAACATGTCCCTATATCACAATAACGTACATAGATTATATATATGAATACGCAGTTGAAATAATTGAGTATAGAATAAAATTATCCTCTTATTATTATTTGTGATAATCGAAACACTATAAACATGTCAAGAAATCAAATTTAATGCTCCATGAAAAACATCATTAAGAATATGTTCCATTTTCTATTATAGAATTTTGAATTGGTAATCTTGATAATATAATAGGTTCCATCAAACTAGTTGTTTACAAATATTCTGATCAACCCACTCGTAACTAAACAATTTTAGAAGAAAATTATACAAATGGGATTGTGTTACATTCCCTCTTATTAATGCTACAATATAATTGGATCTATCATACTCCTTTAAAAAATTTTAAAATACTGGGGAGGTATTTTATTCAAACGTAAAAAATTATGCTCCCTATATGTGAACTATTTTGATATGTATCTTTAGTTTTGTAGGAAATATTGTTATGATCCTGTAAAATCAATGACTTGGTGTAAGATATGTTAAATAACAACATTAATGATTATAGTAATCACAAATGTTATATATATATATATTAAACAAATTGATATTATTTTCTCTGTATTCATTTTATTTAAAGAGGTTGTGTTTATCCCCAACTATAGTTCCTTTGGATTGTTCTAACCATAAATAAGAGGGGTTGAATTAGTGGTGAATTTATAAAATATTAAATTCTATGCAATTAACTCCTATATATTCTTATAGTTTTATCCTTTAAAATTTTTAATAAAAAACTCACATGTATTAAAAATTCGAATTTAAGGTAAGGAAGACAAAATTTATAAAGAAAGGATTCAATGGGATAACATACATCTTTAACATGGCGACTCTCACCAGTCCTTAAAAATTCACTATTTGAATGAACTGAATAATACATGTGGCATATTCAATTAGAATCATTCTATTTACCAATTGGAATGATTATGTTGAATCCTGTATATTTTCAAAAGTTTTTCATACAAAAATAAGACAAAAAAATGATATCAAGATTAGTTTAAAAACTCCCATTAATAATTTTTGGGAATATCCATTTGTTTTTCTCTATCAATTAATGTCAATCTATGGTTTTTTAATTTTATTATGTGAAATTTAGCTATTATGCCTCAATGAAACATTTCTAGTTATCTATCCTATGTTATGTCAACTGAATAAAAAAATTCCTAAAAGTATACTTAGACATTACATTTTCTATACTCTATCTTGTTTCTATAATGGATTATCTATCTAAATCATGTACTCTAAAACTCTCTTTAGTACCTCAGTTTGAACACTCACTCCTATAACTCTTATTCAACCAAATTAATTGGGAACTCATTTTTATCAAACGATGTCATATTTTCATTAATGTAAATAGTGTTAAGTATTTCCATACTATTCACACCCTTTAAATAGGTTACCCAAATGTAGTAAATGTGGGTACTCATTTTTCCCACATATTGAAAATCCAAAGAAAACTCTATAGAATTACAAAGTATTATATAAAAACATGATACATCATGAAAAGTGCATCAATTACATTTTTATTCAATGTTACATAAATTCTACCATTATGGATCTTCTACAAACTCTCTAATCTCAACTAGATAACAAAAAAAATGAAAATGGAACAAGATCATCATTCTTCAAATAAGTTTATATGTATTTATATAATTTTCATGAATCTTTATATGATAGAATTTTTTTGTGGTACTAATTTATGAACTCCTATGTTTAGTTATCTCTATCTGATCATCTTTAGTTAGTGGAATATTTATCACGAATTCATTTTATCAATGTTCCATAGATCTATAATCTACTAAAAATAAAATTATATGAAAATTATAGATGACAAATGTTAATATGATGGATCTTAGTCAATTTGACTTGATCTATAACCATCATAACTCAATTGTTTTTATTATTTATCAAATTGATCATCATACATATCATAATGTAAAACTCATCAACTAGGATATTATACAGATTATTTTTATAGAAAAAACCATCAGCCTCTATTGAATAGAGTTGACCCGTTGGATATGGTTGAATAAATTTTTCATCTTATAAACACTTCCATCAAATGTGACATCTCTGTATAGTGGACTTATTTTTCTAAAAAAACTTAAAATTTATTCTTTTTATCAAAAATTAAACTTCTCACACCATTTTATTTTCACATTTTTTGTTTTCAAAACTAAAAACATGAAATTATACATCTCATTTTTTGACATCTCTTCATTTTTACATTTTTCAACATTTTCTCTCAACTATCATTATAGTTGTCATTTTCTGGTGGATCATGAGAAACTCCATCCAAAAATATTTTTTTTATATTTCTCAATGTTGAATTTAAACTATTGTATCTTCATTCACATTTATCTTTCCATTTACCAGTGTTTTATGGTCTATTATTGGTTGAATATGTTGGATTAAAAAGTTATACTAATTTCCCAATGTATCATGTTCAACAATATTGACTTATAGCATCAAACATCAGTATATATTTTTGATCATCTCATTCAAATAAACCTCATTTAATGAGGTTTATATACAAGATATCATCTATAACCATTCATCCATATTTCTTTTACTAGTGTTTTGTGTCCAAAAAACAAGAACTCCTCCACTGGGTTCTTAAAACTTCATGGATAATGAGATCTTTAATGATATTGTAAATATTTATGAACATCTTAGAATCATCAGATTTGGAAATAAAGTCTCTTAAGAAATTTATTAAAAAGTCGTAACATCCTCCATAAACATCATACCAAAATAATCTTATCAATGGTCAAAAACATCTTTCTATCCTAATTATAATTTTTCTTTTATAAAAACAGGTCCTTAACAAATAAAAATGTTTTTTTTGGAAATAATCAGAACATATATTCAACCAACACCTTTATATTTATAGAAAATACTCATTAGAAACTTCATAAATCCAATAGAACATTATAAAAAAACAATTTCTCATAATTTTTTTAATTTTATCAAATCATGGGATTTCTCCACCATAATGTTATAACACCATACTACTATTATATAAATCAATTTTTTAAAATAATTTTATCCCTTTGTGGGAAAAAATAATCTACCCCTATCAACATAAACTCCCCATCAATTCTATATTCTCTTAAAAATGCTATCTAAATTTTCCTTCCACTTCCCCAATATATGTTAACCATAATATCAGATTCCTATTAGAAATATTTGTACTTACTCTACCACATTTAGAAATATTTGTATGTACTCTCCCAATGATTCAACATAATCCAAACCATAGTGGGGTCATTCCTTATAAGATTTAGGATCTCTTTAGTAGAGGTGAAAAATTATGTTTCATCCAAAAATCTATAAATTTATCTTGGAAATATTATAAATTTTATATTTTGTAGAAATATACTCAAGTATAATATCTCCACCAGAAAAATTATATTTTATGAAGTGATACTTTTTATCATTTTTTTTGGATATTTAATATTACACTTGATTCTTGGAATAAGCAATGGCACTCTTAGTATTAATATGAATCTTCAGGGATTTAAAAACATTCACTTTCAAATATTCCATATGAACATTCATCCAAATTATTTTACTACAAGCATGGGGGGAAGAAATATATTCTACATCTATTATGATCAATTTAGTAAAACTCTATTTATAACTATTCTAACACAAATTATTCTCCAAATAATTCCTTATATTGTAAATTATTTATCTTTACAACCACCCACATAAGAAAATGTTCCTTTAACATATCATAGGCTTATTTTTTCTAAAACATGTACGAATAATTTGGATCACATCAATATCCTTCACAAAATTTAACATTAAAAAGCATATCTAGAATTGAATCTATAAGATTAATTAAACATTTTATAAAAAAATTGAATTCTTATTAATTCACAATTTTCCCAGCATCAACATTACTCATATGTGTGCCAAAATAAATATAAGAATTAACTTCTTTAGAATATTTCATTCTTTACTTTTGTAACAACACTTTGATATACTATTTATATTATAGAACAAATATTTTTACCTCTCATGTAATTGCAGGCCCTAAAAGTAATTTAATTCTTCAAAAATTGACATGAAGAATTTTTTATAATTTGTTCAGAGAACCATTTACATGATTTATCTCTATCACTTGTAAAAATTATTTCATCAACATAAAAAATAATAATAATGTTTTCGAAGTTTATCCCACTTATACATAAATTTCATTCAATTTTTCCTTTAGAATGTATCAAATTCGTTAGGAAACTGTCAAGTTTTGATATCTAAGCATATAGATCTTGTTTCAACCCATCCAAATAGTTTTTCTATAAACACACCACGGTTCTATATTTTTCATGTAAGAATCCCCAAGGTTTATCAATGAAAACTTATTAAATTTATCAATTTAGAAAATATGAATTTATATCTGTCATATAAACATTTTAATAATGATGTACTTTAAATACCAGGGACATTATTATTGTTATAATGTCAAGAAAAGAGAAAAATATTATTTAAAATCCCAACCCTAAACCTATGAGTGACCTTTAAAAAAGTTCAATATTTTTTTATTGAAATTTCCCCCGGATTATTGAACTTGCTTTTGTATGCTCACTTTATCCCTATAACAATCACCAAATGCTTTTCTTTTACCACATTGCATAGGAATTAATTTTGTATTCTTTCCAAAGAAATGTCTATTTTTATATAAACAAAACTACTAGCATATTCTCTCTATAAAAACATAGAATTTTTAGACTGAGATGTCATATTTAAACCCATTTTCACTAAACATTTATTTTTCCTCTTCACTGGTATATTTTTTTTGGGAGGGTAGGGAAAACTGTATTAATTATTGATAGCATATTTCTCCATATGGGATCAAAAATAATTGCTTGTGTACCAATTTCCATTAAAAGTCCTTAACATCATAAAATAAACACTCATTTCCTGATCAAATTACCCTTTAAAAAATATAAACATTTCATCAACCTATGATTTAATATTCATAAAAATAACGATGTCTATTTCTGTAAAGTCATAATTAAAAGTGATAAAGTAAAAAAATTACCTTTTCAAATTAATGAATCCTCATCCCTCAATGAATAATTTAATGAACTACATATGGTCTAGTGTATTTAATTTCTCCATTCTTAGGTCTTCTACTAACCATCTTCCCTTTCTGACATGTTATAAAAACATAATATAATATTCTTTTTAGTGACGTTATGTTACTTATAGTATCAACATTTGAATGTTTTATACTTTTCTATCTATTATGTCAAGTTATTTTATTCCCCATCACATTTTCATCCTCATGACTTACATAACATGAATTATATGGTTCTTCGATCTGAATAATATTTAAAGTAGTTTTCCTCCCTTGGTAAAAAAATTTCACCTTCTACACATCGGATGATACAAGAAGCATTCCTCAATATAACTTACTTACCATCATCGTAGAGTTGGCTAAAAATCAGTTTTTTGGGTTTGATCCCATAAAAAATAAAGGTTCTTTTAATATCAGTGTGTGAGCTTCAATATCAGCAATTCTGAATCCCCTGATTTTTAAGGATCTTTCATTTACAAATGTTACTCCCCCTCCTTCTTTATTTTAAAAATAGGTCAATATTTTCATATCACTTTTCATATGTGTGGAATAACCACTATCAATAATTCACGTTTTTTCCATATCTTGTATTTTACTATTGTTTCAAAAACTAATGATATTTTATCAACTTTCATCTCTCCTTCTTGAATTTCATTAGTAGAGTAAGAACATTTCCCGATAAGAGAAGTCAAAAATTATTCCACAGGGAGACCTAATTGGTCACATATTCAAAATAATCTTTAATACCATAATATTTTATCTACATAGGAAACATTATAATATATTTCGATTTGTCCTTTCTTTATTCCATCAATTTATGATGGTTTATCTCTTTTCTCCCACCGCTTCTCCCCTTAAGTTCATAACTACTTCTTTGGAGATATTTTTTTTCAAATAATTATAATAATTCAACCCAAAAAATTTCCATCACTAAAAAAACATCGAATTTCACTCTTTTGTAGTAGAATGATATTTTTTTGTTGAAGTTTTTCCAAGGATCATAAGATCCTTTTATTTTAGATTCCTCCAATCATGGTGTATATTTTTTATAGGGGTTATTTTTAAATTTTGTTAATGTGATTTTTTCTCAAATATTTTCCCTACACAAAGTTTCCTAAAATATTATTAACATCTACGTGATTGGTATTGGGGAAGATTTTTACAAATTATTCGAATGAGAAATCTCAATAGCTTGAGGTGATTCTAATTTTACGTCTCAATATTTTTTAAAATTTATATTCTAATTTATTTATTTAATTTCAACCTTAATAATTTTTTATTGAGTTTTACAAACCTCAACTTCTATAGTGGAAATTTTTTTAACATGATATTCCAATATCCACCCATGCTTTTCATCTTTCAGTTTGAGGTCAACAATATTTTTGATATACTCATCCACTAATATGAAGAAATATTATATTTCAATATTTTTCATTAAACTTCCCTTATTTATCATAATAATGTCATTCATTAATTTGATTTTTTTCTCTATAAATTCTATAATATTTTACGTTAGTTGATACTCCCTATAATTTTTTCCACCCTATTGTTTTTCACTAATTAATGAAACGACATTATTTTCAACATTAGAAATTAAATTTATAAAAGTAATCATATTTAAAACTTATAAGGAATAATTATCACGATATCGGTACTCAGTTATTATTTAAACCATACTTTTTCTCTATCTGAATTTATTTCTCATACCACCAGTAGATTTTACATATTCATTAGATGTTTTTTTTAAAATATAAATATAATTTTTTCATTAAAATCATATTCCTAAACACCAATATTATTCTTAAAAACATTTATAGAAAATTTTCCAATTTTTCTAAACATAAAAAATTTAACTAGGAGCTATAATTTGAACAATACTCTAGATTCCCAAAAATATTTCATGGTAAGAGACATGATATACTTAATATCTTCATCACAAATATTATTATAATCTAATTCACTATATTTCACCAACTCATTAGATTTTTTTTGGAATTTTATATTTCTCATAGCTTCAAAATTCATTTCATACATGATATTATTTTTGAATGTATGAGCTTTATTCATATTATATGAAATATTAATGTTATGTATTTCAACAACATATAAATTATATTTTTTTTAAAGCATATATTTTTTATTAAAGAATTTTCGGGTTATTTATCATGAGTTTCTTAACAATGGTAAAATATTCCCAGATATCTATGAATCCTTTAATTTTATAAACAACTTCATTAAATCTAGTGAAGTGTTTTTTGAACAGTTTCTTTATATTTAATTCAAATATCATTGAAAATTAATTTCCAAATTTGTAACTTTTCATCCTTTATAATGGGGTTTCCCTTTGAAAATTAATTTCAATTTTCCCTAAATGCCATTAGGTATTCAATCACCCAACACCTTCATGAAAATAATTACTAATATAAAAATAATAAAATAATTTACTGATTTCTAATCAAGCTAAATATCTCCTTTTTCATAAAATTTCATCAGATAATCTTTCTCAATTAGAGGAAACCAAACATTTCATACTTCAATTACCTCTAAGATAAGACATATAATTTAGGGTATTATTTTAATTCTCCAACCATATTGATATTTTAAATTGAAGGTATGGATAAATCTATTTTAACAATGATTCTAGTTTCCAAGATAAGGATTTTTAAAGGGTATAATTAACTCCAAAACCAATTTATGTTCCTGAGGATCATTGGAACCACTAAGAATGGTTTGGTTTAATTAATATTTATTTTTCATAATATAAAATTATATAAAATTAACACTTGCAACTTATTAGAGTCTTTTCCTTACCAATTTTTTGTAAATAGGAATGCATGAAAAAATAATAAAGTCAACAAAGAAATGCTATGTTTAAAATGTTTTACCTCAGTGTGAGAACCTATATTCCTTCCACGGAGACTCCGACTAGTCCATGGAAATTCACTATTGGAAATAATTGAGTAAAATTTTTTCCACCCACAGTTTGAATCCTTCAATTTTACAACAGGATAAATTATATAGACTCCTTTAATTTTAAAAGGTCTTTTCTTACAAAACTAAGCTCACATAATTGATTCAAAACAAAGTTAGAATAGATCCCTAGAAGTTTGTCTATAAATATTTTCCTAATTTCAGTTTTCTGATAATGTTTCATATGTGTTCCTTTACTCCGCCTAGTATTCTCATCTATTCAACATCACTAGAACTTCACCAATATTCTAAAATGTGTTCTTTCTATTTAAAAAAACAATTATGCCTCAAAATCTTCAAACAAATTATATATTTTTCTCTTTGTATGATTTTATGAATGGATTATCTATCCAATTCCTCTCTTTGAAAATATATCAACTATCACATTTTAAACACTCTATTAGGCAACTATTCTTTAACCAAATTGGATGGAAAATAATTTTCTTCAAAGGATTTTATATTTTTGTGTGCGTGAAAAGTTTTTAGTATAATCAGAATTTTCACCCTCTTTATATAGATTCTAAAAAATTAGAAAACATTGGAACTCATTTTTATATAACTCACTGGAACTTTCAAAATTATTCATAAGAACTCAAGAGTATAATAGAACAATATTTTACCTTTAAGAAAACTCTAAAATTTCATCCTTATTAAATAATCATAATCTTGTTACATTAAAGAGGTTATTTTAACTCTCTTATCATAGAAAGATAAGAAACCAATTAAAAATAGAATTCTATGATCATTGTAAAAGGGATATAAAATGATGTATATAAAGATCGTGGATCATTTTTCTATGTAATATTTTTCCCATCCCAACATGATGAACTCTTCCATTCAGTTATATCTATCAAATCTTTTTCATTCGACCAAATATTTCTGATGGCTTCATATAGTTATTCTTCATTAGGTCAAACATCTTCTTAAAATAAACATCTCTAAAATTTCTATTTAATGATTTTTATTCTTGTGGATATTTTTATATTACACTCAATGTTTTCATACATAACTTTTATATCTTTATAACTTCTTAGTAACAAACTACTAATTTCCTATAATAGTGAATTATAGAGATTTTCTGTCTTGAAGACTTCATTAGTCTATATGTATTTCATTGGAACTATTAATGTTGTTTGTCTAATTTTTTGAATTTTTTTAATACTTCAGTCATATGTAAATTCATTTTATTTTGTCCCTCTTAGTTAAATACCAAATTTTACATTATTAATCTTCCAAAACATTTAAAATCTTGAACTATTTTTTTCTCCCATATGATTTTTCATACATAAAACATCAAAATCAATTTTCTCATTTTGATACATCAATGCATTTGTAAATAATTGAACATTTTCTCTCAACTCGCTATTAGGTAATCAATATCATATGGCTCATTAAAAATATTTTTGTAGGTTTCTCTCTAGGTACATTAAACCACTCCTTCTTTATTCTTCATCATATGTCTGGTAACCTGGGTGTGATGGTTTAATCTTGTAGACTACATGTCGTAATAATATTTTAATACTCTATCTTTGAATGAATTTAATAAATATTGAATTTCAGATTCAAAATAATTTTTCTGTGCCTGATAATCTTGGTCTATTAATATCTATACAATGAGGATCATCCGGAGGATAATAACCACAACTCTGTATTTTGATATCTTTATTGGGGGGGGGGGTATGTATTAAGAAAACATAATATCCCAATTTTGATTGAAAAAAAAATTTAGTATCATGATATTTTTCATGATGTTTGAAATATTTATGAAAATGATAGAATAAAATTATTTGGTTCGAAAATTTCATAACAATTCCAAGAAAACAACCTAACAACCTCAGCTGACTTCATAACAAAACTATCCAAACAAATTTTAGAAACTTCTTTCTCAGCTATTTACAAAACCATTCTTAACAAAAAAACATGTTGTTAAAAACCTATATAAAATAATATATATTTATAAATTATCATCTCCAATGATTTTCATGATTGTATTTATTTTCAATACGGGGAGAATAATGATTTAAATTTCAAACAAATCCAAAGGGTAGATTGCTAAACCTATAGTGATTATGTTTTATTTATTGTAAACTTTTTATAAGTGGGATGATTTTTGTGATAATAATATTGGAGATATGAAGATTAAGGTGTATATGAGATCAATATATATAACATTATATAATTATTTTATTACATGACTAATGTGAACAAATTCGAGATCTATTGGTTTTATTTTTAAAAGCCTATGAAAAAAGATGATAGAATTGTTAATGCATTATATTATCCATTGACGGAATGTTGATCTTGAATAAACCCATGATGATACTTTTCGTGATGTTATAAAGTGGTTTATAAGGTTTATCAACACTATAATGAAGAAAATATATAATTTTAAAAAGTTCATGAAGTGTTGTTTTGAATCCTAAAAAATAAAAATAAATATCTGACATATAGGCCGACATTCGATGTTTTATAATCACACATGATAATTTATCTACATAGATAAAGATGTAAAGGGAAATAACTTATAGTATCCCTTGTATGTAAATTAATTTATATTATAAGTTAATTCTTTTATGAATACCAAGAACAAGAGTCTAAAATTTGTAAATGAATTTTTCTTACTCATGTATGATATTTTATATGACATAATTTATTTTTTATTCCCTTATGTAAATTCATTTACTCAATAAAAGAATTGATACAACATAAGTAAATTCAATTACAAAAGTATAAATTTTAGTCTTCTATAATTAAAAAAAAGAATTTATCTTATTCATTATAGGTTTGAGAAGCCTACAAGATAATTTTCTTGATGTAATGAAAATTTGGGATACTCAAGATAATATGTTTTGTGTTTGTGCTATGTTTTAGAATTCATATTTTCAAGATAATTAGTTGTAGTTAAGAAAATTATTAGATGATTTTCTTCATTAATCAGACATCCTGACTCAATATATTATCATTATTCATGGTTATGTTAAAGGAGTGCAATTTGGAAAAAATTATTGAGTGGTGAGATGATGTTATACCTAAGGGTCCCTATCATAAGGATACTATTGAAATCACTATGGATATACAACATATCTTGTTTTCTAAATATCTAATATATGACCATACTGGGAATCTAGTACACTTCGTTTTTCAATTCAATGGGTCAAGGATATACCACGGGCCTTTCAAAAAGAGAAATCCCCAGGACCTTCCTCTACATTAGTCATATCACTTGTTAGGAACATCCCAAAATCATATTCATAATTCGCACGTGTATTGTTCTTATGTCGAAGAATAATGTGTAAAACATTCTAGGTTTAATCCGCAATTATTCCCTTATTAATTATTCCATCCATATGATCCAGTGGCAAGCCATACATATATACATGAAACCACTATGTAATCGAAAATCTCATTCTTTAAAGGTCCATAGTTCAATATGTGTTCCATTTTCCTCCAATTAACCTATTTTTTATGATCTACTCACTCTTTAGTGGGCCATATTCTATACGAGTCCCACAATGATCTCTCTAGTTTACATACCAATAAGTAGAATAAACCATAAAGGCATATAAATGCATAAATAAAATACTAACCATTTTTTAGAACCTATCACCTTGAAATCCACGATATAATACTATAAAAATCATAACATGATATCTTAACCGCACGATGCTCTACCAAATTAAAAGATCTGGTCACATAACCTTAAACTATGTGGTTCGAACTTTTTGGGATTTAATTCATTTTAAACAATATATATAAGTTTTCTCTCTTAGATTTTTCCCTAATATCTCCCAATTCCCTAACATAATACCATAAAAGACACTTCATTAGGACAGGAATTCATGACCTTAAATGGATCCACATTAGTTCTTATCATACTGTTAAAGGGATTAGTATTCCTTTAGGTGACCCTAAACTATACAGTCTTTGATTAACGTTATAGGTATATAAAGGAATCCCTTTCTCGAGGGCCTGATCCCAACCCCACAACACTTATCGCATCCCTAAGTGGAAAAAATTACTGAGTTCCTAGTTGTGCATCTTTAAACCATAGTATATTATATAAGTAAAAGGGTTTTGAAGAACCTATAATACATAATTTTATTTTAGTTAACACGTTGTTTTGATCAAACACTGACACAAAAGTATCCTACAATATTATATTTTACAAAAAAAAATTAATTAACATAACATATATCCTTAATAGATTTCTCATATCTGTAATAATTCTCCCCAAATGGTTATGATGATCAATACATCTAATCATACTGACCAATGTGAAAACTAAATCATCACTGCAAAAGATACAGTGACCACCATCCAATAGAAAACCATCTACACCAACTAAAAATGTGACCACATAATTCCAAAAAAAAATGGTGTTTACTTTATTATTATTGTACAAGATATAAGGTATCTCACCATAATTGACTATCCAATTTATAAGTAATTGAAAAAATTATATATTCATGATTTTCATATTATATTGGATATATAGAAACAAGGAATAATAAACATTATTTTATTTGTGATATCATTGAAAATATCCATCTTCCAATCCAAGGGAAAAGAAAAAAAGTGAGATTAGATGATTTTTAAGGGTTATGTATAGAAATATTTAATATGAGTTAATATGGAATAATAAAAATATAAGAGTGGATAATTAAAACATATTTCATTCAATGCACAACATGAGATCAATAAACATCCATGGATAATATCAATATATCTATCAAATGAACAATGTAAGCTATTTTATTACGAACAAATATTATTTCTATATATTCTTGTTCATATAATCTCAACCAATATATCATAAATCTTTTCATCAAGTCCTTTAAACCAATAGATCATTGTTAATATATGGTTATGTGTAATCTAGATACTAATATTGTATGTCGTGTTTTCTATTTTATCTCATGAGACTTATCTATAGATCTAGAAACTATGCAAAATAATTCCACACCTATCACTTTAAAATACAATTAATTATTCTTTTTTTTAATTATCAATAAAATAATTTCTCAAAAAGCATTTTAAATAAATATTTATATATATCAAATGAAGATTTCAAAATGGAAATCTTTTCCCAGTTAATAAAATAACTTAATTAATTGTCTTCATTCAACAGACACCATATAAAAATATAGTATATATTTGAAATATTATCAATGTAATGTAAATTATTTTCCATGAAACCTTTATATTAAAAAATATGAACATAAAAGACAAAAAATATTTCCAATGAATAATGTATAGTGATAGAGAAAAATATTACAAGAAATTGAATGATTGAAAAATAAGGTATGATCTATAAATTAATAAAGGATTATAGAATTCAATTCAATCATTAAAAGTTATGGGTATGTATAAAAAATAAATAATAAAATAAAATACTATTAATAAATTAAAAATAACATCCATATAACTTTATGTAATAATAGTGTTATAAATCAATTTTTTTAATTATTTCTATTCCATTTAGGAAATAATAAAATTTTCACCTAGTATGATTTTAAATAATATTTTATAAAATATTTAAAGAAATATTTTATATTAAATTTTCCATTCTAAATTATAATGGAATACTCAAATAAATATATAGCCCTGATTGTGGAAAAAAATTTGTGTGTTGTCTGTTAAAACAAATATTTTTGTTCTCACCATTGATAAAAAGTATCTCATTCAGAAAATAATAAGAATATTTTTTTTAAACCGTTTTATATATAGTCAAAAATCAGTAAAAATAACTTTAATAAATATTAAATGGATTTAAAATACATTCTCTATAACATTTTATGAAAATATAGATATGGAAGAAGAAGAGTTGAAATTAATTCTCCAGAATATTATTTTTAAAATAACATCACTTAAATGTTTATTACTTATTGATTCTTAATCCAAAAATATAAGAAATATAATTTAAACATATAATCCCCAATATTATTAGAGAAAAAAAAAATATATGGGCTATATGATATAGGGATTATTAAATTTTCTTAATGGAAATATGAACATAAAAAATTCCAAAAAAATGAGATTATATTTGAAATATATTACCTTAAGTTCAAATTTCCTCTTAAGTGGTTATAAGTAACATTATAACATATTTATATTTATTATACATATATAAATAAATTTAATATATACTTTTAATTTCATATATGATTTACTTGTGACTTTTTATCACTCATTCATTGACAATCATTCATTAACATCCTCATTTAAGGCGTTAATTGTTTCATTTTTCATGAATGTTCAAATTCATATGTTACGGTCCTTGTACATTGACCATGTTTTTATCATCTCAAAAAAAATATAATAATATAAACATAAAATATATTCACTATATTCATATTTATAATCACCCATGAAAGGTGAACATGACAAATTTATCATAACACTTCGTGGAAGTGGTAGTCCACACATATAAACGAGCAATGTTATAATGTTTTAAAAAGTGTAAGTGTATGAAGATATTTGATATAATATTTTCCAAAATAATAATTTTTTATAAATATAATAAATATTCATTAGTTAAATATTTATAAAAAACATAGTAAAGTGGTTATGAAGAAATAAATAAACCACTATATGGAGACGATAGGTCATACGTATGCACGAGTGATGTTGTAATGTCCCCGACCTCTCCGGCCCATTCCTTTATCAAAAAGAAGGTCAAGAAGTGTTCTGGAGGGTAAAATGGACTTTTCCCACACTTTGCAAGATTTTGAAACTACACGTCATGTAGTTAGAGTACATGTCGTGTACCCCCTTTCCGGGTATACCCTGTGTCGCAGGTCGTGTCCTCGCCGTGTGAAGTAAATGAGTACACGCCGTGTAGTGTAACTACACGTTGTGTACCACCTTGCCAGGTATACCCCATGTTGATAGTCGTGTCCTTGCTGTGTGAAATAATGAGTGCACGCCGTGTATCCAAACTACACGATGTGTAGTCTTTCCCCGCGTATGTGTTACCCTCAAACCGTGTGTTAACCAGTCAACAGCTGCGAAGCTGTGTTGGAAGCTGTGTGGAGACCGTGTGAAATAACCGACTACACGCTGTGTCCCATAAAGTACATGTCGTGCAATTTTTATTTTCTCTCCTATAAAAGGAGGGGACACTCCTCCTTTTCAACTCACCCCTCTCTTCCCCTTTCCTCTGAGTAGAGTTCTCCCAAGAGACTCAATGGCTCTTTCTTCCATAACTTCTTCGTCTGAGGTCCAATTTACGCTCTGTCAGCAGCCACGGGATCATAACGATGAGGAAGAACTTACGAGATTGGATCCATTGTCTTTCCTTCAGCCTTTCCTTTTTGAATTCCACCCGAGGTGGTTTTTCCGGGACCCGACAGAAGTGACGGACGCCAACAGACATCTTCTAAAGTTGATCTGTGGGAGCGTTGTGATCAAAACCTGTTGAGGTAGGGATCTTACATTTGTATCTCTAAATTGTGCATCATGCGGGGTGGGTGTTCTCTTGTTTATGTGAAAAACTTTTGAACCGGTATAATAAAGATAATAACTGGCTTATATAACGGGGTTGGGAAGTTATGATTACTATTACTTTATATCCTGTGATATTATGTTGTGAATTGAATGAGATTCTGCCTACTGAAAATCATGGTCTTTGGCACCCTTTTCTTGTGCAATTAAATGTTTCCCTATCTTTCTAGACCATGTTTTTGGATGGAAATTTGTGGAATGAGGAATTTGGTTAATCACGTAAGTCGGCTGTTTAAAATCTGGAACCCTTGTGTAATCACCCCGGTTGAACAAAATGGAATAATTAACATGTGCGTGTTGTCTTGGATACGTGGCATGTGATAGGGGTGTTTTGTGGGTTGTTGTGGATAGGGTGAGCAGCGGGGCTATGGTTGACTTGGTTGTGGGTTGGTGTGAATGTTGTGTTATTAACAGGCAGTGGGGCTGCGATAAATGGTATTAAAGGGATAATGATGTACGGTGCGGTTGTGGTTATGGCAGTTGGCAGTAGGGCTGCAGGGATGGGTCCGAATGTGAATGGACTATGGGTTGTGAATTATAAATAAAATGTGGAATAGTTAATAAATGGTGGGTCATGGTAATGGAACAGGATTAATAATCAATGGGGTTGTTTAGCTGATAAGAAGGGTTTTGTTTTTCTTCTTGTGTTTCCCTAACTTGATTTTTGGATGGCAGGGATATGTTTTATGAATGATCGATCTGGTTGGTTGTGGATAGTTTCCAAGTAGTTAAGGAACTAAATAAACAAATTCTGCTGAAATGTGAAAACCTAAATGGGGTTGGTGGGTTTTATTGTATGCATGCTTCGTAGTAGTAGTGCCAAGGCACGTGCTCAATTTCTCTGTTTAGAAGCCATAGGTTGGGCTGTGTGTTTGGTATACATATATATATCTTTATCATTTTTGTTTTATCACATGCCACCCATTTGAGAAATTAGTGTCGAACACTCCCATTTTATGGGAGAGGGTGTTTTTCCCTTAGTTACTAGCTCCTTCCAGCTCATTCTCCCCTAGGCTGTGATGTCTTGAGGCAACCTTACACCTAAGACTCTTCGGGTAGGTTTTGATTGGGGTGGTTTCAGCCCAAGACTCTTCAGGCAGGTTCTTCCATTTCCCAATAATCTTTGGGATGAGGTCCAGGTGCGTGCGGGTGGGATACGTGGTTGTGAGGCCCAGGTGTGTGCGTGCGGGATACGTGGTTGTGAGGCCCAGGTGTGTGCGGGCGAGACATGTGGTTGTCAGGCCCAGGTGTGTGCGAGCGGGATACGTGGTTGTCAGGCCCAGGTGTGTGCGGGCAGGATACATGGTTGTGAGGCCCAGGTGTGTGTGGGTGGGATAGGTGGTTGTGAGGCCGAGGTGTGTGCGGGTTGGATACGTGGTTGTGAGGCCCATGTGTGTGCGGGAAGGTTGTGTGGTTTTTGAGGCCCAGGTGTGTGCGGCCGGGGAGGGTGTGGCAGTGTCAGGACGTTCGCCGTTAGGAAGAGCATATAACTACTGGTAAATGGTGCGGGATACCAAATACTCTTGTTTCATATATACTACTACCTGGTGTGATTTTGTTTTTAGGGAGTGTGGCTGGTGAGGTTGGGTGGATAGAATTCCTTGCTAGGTTTCTTCTGTTGTTCTCACGGGACATTAGGATGTCTCCCCCCTTGTGCACTAGAGCTTTAGGTTTCCCTACTGAGTATACTTGTATGCTCACCCTACATTTACTTTCAGGTTTATAGGAGGACTACCAGGGTCTTGTGGGACCCAACTAGTTGGACAGTTGAGGTTGTTGATGTTGTTGTACACTTGTTTCTTTTGGTATTGTACTTTGAGCTATCTTGTACATGCACCTTGTTATAAAATTTTTTAAAAATGCATGTGGGATTGGTTTGGGTTTATTTCTAAACACTTGTTCTTTTCCTTTTTGGAGGTTGACTTGTCCTATTTCCCGATCTTAAAATAATAAAAGGGCAATGACTCCAATATTTGTGAAAACTCCTACCCTCGGTGCTAGTCACCAACCGGGGGCCTACTGGAGGCGGGACTCGGGGGGTCATTATCTCCCTTTCACCATTGCCAGCTGAGAAGGGTCATCTTTGGTGGGAGGGGGTCGGGACAGAATGGTATCAAAGGTGATGGTTGAAGGATAGGATGGAGTCTAGAGTTAGGCACTGTGAGTATTGTAAGGGATGGTAGGGAGACAATGTTAGTTAATCGTGGTGCGTGACATAGGACATGGAAGACTGGCTAGGACACGGGATTTTAGGGCCCCCCATGATATGATGCAAGGACTGTTAGCCTACCGAACAACCATGTGAGACTACATTGATTACAGGGTAGAGTCCCTAGAGAATGTACATGCATCATCATGATTGTGTTTTACATGATTTGGGTGTTCTGGGAAATAAATTGAAATAAAATGACAAAATAAAACCTTGAGTTTTCCTTACTACTTGGGTTTAGGCGATCCTTGTTTACCGTACAGCTATGGCACTTGGTCGTCATCCCCGGGTGGCTCAAACGGCCGAGGCCTGGCCGATCCAGGCGGTAAATCTGTTGAGGATTAACCAAGAGGGGGAAGATAGCTAGTCGAAGAAGACTCTCCATTCTTTCCACCGGAAGATCCTCAAGAATTACGAGGGTAGTACTTCGGATACAGAGACAGAGGGGTGGTTTGAGGAGCTGGGGATCCCTTTTACCGTGATCTGCGATCCGAGGGAGTACTGGGTTCCCCTAGCAGTAAGTTAGATGAGAGGTGCGGCGCGACAGTGGTGGACGCTCTACCTCGGAGAGAGGATAGAGGCAGATGTTCCATGGGCTGACATTGAGAAGGAATTCCGAGAGGAATTCCTTTCTTCCATGGTCAAGGCAGAGAAGCGGCGGGAGTTACTCTCCCTTCAGCAGGGGAGTATGTCAGTACGAGATTTGGGGATCATGTTCAAGGATCTCCTGCGCTTTTCTCCGGATCACTTTCTAGATGAGGTGCCTCGAGCGAGACGTTTATAGGAGGCGCTTCGTCCTTCGCTCCAGTATGTTGTCACCCCCTTCACCCTTCTGACGTAAATGGTGGTACAGAAGAAGGCATAGGTTGTAGAGAGGATGCACTCTCTAGGAGGTGCACCCTGAGAGGGGATCCATCCAGGATCGTCGAAGGGGAAGGCAGTCAGCAGCAGGTCTCTTGCGACGGGACCTTCCAGGATCAGGCCAGTGGGGAGCAGGCCCCAGCAGTTCCAATTCAGATCTTTGGGTCCTTGTCCCTTTTTCACGAGCCCAGGACTGAAGTGTGTCTCTTGTGAAGGTTCCGGGCACGTTCAGAGTTGGTGTCCGATCCGAGCTCAGTACGGTGGAGGTGGGGTGGTTCAGTGCCCACCTCAGCAGAACCAGTTGCCGGTGAGGCCCTTCCAGCAGCAGCAGGACCATGCTCCTCCGATGGCAGACTTTGCGGGAGGAGGCTGACCTTAGGGTGCTCCTCAGGGGCCTTGACTAGGGCGTGGTTGGGGAGGTGGAAGACATCAGAGGAAGAGGAGCTGGGTGTGGACAGTTGCACATAGCATAGTTGATAGATCCGGCAGGACCAGAGGTGGTGCGAGGTACGATTTGTTTGTTCAACACTCTCGTTTCTACATTGTTTGATTCAGGATCTTCGCACTCCTTTGTTGCAGTTGGTCTAGCCTATGCTTTGGGACTAGATGTAGAGAGACTTTCCGTACCACTGGTACTGAGTACACCAGTTGGAGTCCAGACCAGCGTATCTTGTGTTTTGCGGGGATGTGGGATGATGTTGGGACCACATCGATCAAGTGGGGACCTTCTTCTATTACAGATGTAGCCATACGATTTCATACTAGGAATCAACTCGTTTTTTTCTGTCAGTTCCGTTATCGACTGCTTCCGGAGAAGAGTCGTGTTCTCTGACGTGGATGGGCATCGTGTATTTTTGTTGGCGAGAGGAGCTATCAGGTGGGAAGTCGGCGTCTAGAGCCTCTCCTTTCCTTGTTAGGTGGGTTATCAGTGGTTTCAGTTGATATAGAGATGATGTATGTCCCAGAGGTTGTTAGGGTGTTCCTTGATGTTTTTCCTGAGGAGGTTGTGACTCTACCCCCCCCCCCCCCACGTGACGTTGTGTTCGGGATAGACTTACCACTTTGTGCCCACCCAATTTCGATGGCCCTTTATCGGATGGAACCTTCGGAGATGCGGGAGATGCGGATTCAGATTGATGGTCTGATAGAGAAGGGTTTTGTTCGACCCAGCGTATCGCCATGGGGAGCTCCAGTTTTTTTCGTGAAAAAGGCAGATAGTGGTCTCAGGCTATGCATAGGCTACCGAAGGATGAACCAGGTAACGATCAAGAACCGTTACTCCCTTCCAAGGAAATACGATCTCTTCGACCAACTAAGGGGAGAAGGTTGGTTTTCCAACATTGATCTATGATCTATATATCATCAGCTGAGGGTAAAGGATAGTGACATCTTGATGACAGCTTTCAGGTGCAGGTATGGGCACTTCGAGTTTGTAGTG
Source organism: Viscum album (assembly GCA_963277665.1). Classification (NCBI taxonomy): domain Eukaryota; kingdom Viridiplantae; phylum Streptophyta; class Magnoliopsida; order Santalales; family Viscaceae; genus Viscum; species Viscum album. The sequence goes on from OY728158.1 coordinate 443,904,442, forward strand.
ATGCCGTTTGGAGTTATCAATGCACCAGTTGTGTTCATGGGACTTATGAACATTGTATACTGAGAGTTTCTGGACTGGTTCATTATTGTGTTTATCGATGACATCCTGATCTACTCAAGATCAGAGGAGGAGCACGTTGAGCATCTCAGGGCAGTCTTGGAAGTCCTTCGACACCACCAACTTTACAGGAGATTGTCGAACTGTAAGTTATTAACACAAGAATTAAACTTCCTTGGGCACGTAGTGTCTCAGCATGGAGTGTCAGTTGACCCGTTGAAGGTGGAGGCAGTTGTTTCTTGGGCAGCACCCAAGAGCATCGTAGAAGTACATAGTTTCCTGGGGATAGCAGGTTACTATCAGAGGTTCATTTCTGACTTCTCTCGAGTTTCTCCTCCATTGACAGCATTGACGAGGAAGAACCCGACCTTCCTATGGAGCGAGTAGTGCCATAAAGATTTCGACTACCGGAAGGAGAAGTTGGTCAGTGCTCCTGTACTCAGGTTCCCAGAGGAAGGGTTATTGTATGAGGTGTTTTTTGATGCTTCTAGCCTTGGTCTGTGGTGCGTGCTGATGCAAATAAAGGGAGTGATCTGTTATGGGTCTAGGCAGTTATGCTCTCATGAGCGTAACTATTCCACCCATGACCTAGAGCTTGCAGCAGTAGTGTTCGCACTGAATTTTTTGCGACATTGCCTCTTTGGGGAGTGCTTTGTGGTCTTCTCAGATCACAAGAGCCTGCGTTTTATCTTCTCCCATCGTGACCTGAACTTATGGCAGTAGAGATGGGTCGATTTTCTCCAAGACTATGACTTTGAGATCTCTTACACTGAATGTAAGGGAAACATTTTAGCTGATGCCCTAAGTAATAATTCACATAAGGAAGTGGTTCAGGAATCCACTGATGCTTGGAAGGCGATGGGATAGTTTGCTGCCTTGCACATGAATGCCATGGTAGATGGTGTTAGAGGATGTTTGTTTTAGATGACAGTGCAGCCCTTCATGTCGCAGCAGGTGTAAGAGTCTCAGCGGGGGGACTCCGAGGCGGAAGTGATGTTGGATCGTGTCGATCAGGGGAACGCTCCAGAAGGATGGTCAGAGGACAGCCGACATCGAATTCTTTTCCATGGAAGGTTGTTTGTCCCGGAGACAATGCGTGAGGGAGTTCTCCATTAGTTCCATAGCTTATCCTTGGTAGTACATCTAGGAGTTTCTAAAATGTACCGAGGCCAGAGGGAATAGTTTTGGTGGCCCGGGATGAAACGGGAAGTGGCGGAGTTTGTGGCTAAATGCCTAGTGTGTCAGCAAGTGAAGGTTGAACACCATGTTCCCAGTGGTTTGTTTCATCTGTTAGATGTCCCCGAGTGGAAGTGGGATGAAATCTTAATGGACTTCGTCACAGGACTACCCAGAGATCAGGGTGGTTATGATGCTATCTGGGTGGTGGTGGATCGACTGACGAAATCATCTCACTTCTTAGCAATTAAAGAGTCAGGCCCGGTGAGTACCTTAGCACAGAGGTACGTAGACGAGGTTGTATAGTTGCATGGAGTCCCAAATACTATCATCTAAGTTCGGGATACTCGGTTTACTTCACGAGTCTGGAGGGGGTTAGAGCATGCTTTTGGCACCCAGCTATGCCTTAGCACTACTTTCCAACCCCAGACCGATGGGCAGACGGATCAGACTATCTAGACGTTGGAGGACATGTTGCGAGCATGCGTTATGGATTTCATAGGATCATGGGTACGACATTTGCCTTTAGTAGAGTTTTCCTACAGCAACAGCTTCCACTCTACTGTTGTAATGGAACCATATGAGACTTTGTATCGGAGACCATTTCGTTCACCCATTTTCTGGGCAGCGTTTGGTGAGACAGGTTCTCTTGGGCCAGAGGTAGTGCAAGCACCACATAGAATGTCCATCTTGTATGTGAGAGGATGAAAGCGGCTCATGACCGAAAGAAGTCGTATGCTGATTGTCAGAGGAGGCCCTTGGAGTTTGAGGTGGTAGATCATGAGTTCTTGAAGGTTTCCCCTCGACGGGGGTAGTGGTGGTTTGGGAAAGGGAGAAAGCTCTCACCTAGGTTCATCAGACCTTTTGAGGTGCTGAGGCGAGTCAGCGAGGTGGCATATCAGCTGGCCTTGCCACCTCAGTTGGAGAAGGTTCATGACGTCTTCCACATCTCCTAGCTTCGTCGGTACTTACCCGACGACTCTCACGTTATCTACTGTGGAGAGTTAGATATGGGAGATGACGCGACCTTTGAGGAACGAACAATCAGAATCGAGGATCGTAAAGAGAAGGTGATATGTGGACGAACTATTCCGTTGGTTCGTGTGTTGTGGAGGCATGGCGGTCTTGAGGAGAGCACTTGGGAGTAGGAGACCCAGATGCATGCTCTGTACCCAGAGTTGTTTTGACTTGTGTTTTTCCCTTGTTCTTTTGAGCTTTTTGTTGATGTTGTACTCTATACCTTTGATATATGGAATGCTTGGATTGTCAGTTGTGAGACCTTTTGTTTCCTTGTTCCCTGGTAATGTGTGACATGTCCAGATATGTGGGGAAAGGGAAAAAAACCTAACCCTTAATCGAGACGCATTAATGCGTATGCGATTGAACCTGTGCAGACGAGTCAGTGCCGCCTAAAGCAGATAATATCTCGATATAAGAGAAGGAATTCGTAACACACATGATTAGGGTTGTTGGTTGGGTTCCTATTATAACAAGAACCCTAAGAGGTATCTTGTTGGGTTTTCTCTAGGTTGGTTTTTGAATTCTCAGGGACGAGAATGTTTTAAGAGGTATCTGATGTAATGGCCTGAACCTCTCTGGCCCATTCCTTTGTCAAAAAGAAGGTCAAGAATTATTCTGGAGGGTAAAATGGACTTTTCCCACACTTTCCAGAATTTTGAAACTACACGCCTTGTAGTTTGAGTACACGCTGTGTACCCCCTATTCGGGTATACCCTATGTCACAGGTCGTGTCCTCGCCATGTGATGTAATTGAGTACATGCCATGTAGTGTAACTACACTCCGTGTACCACCTTTCCTGGTATACCCCATGTTGAAGGTCGTGTCCTTTCTGTGTAAAATAATGAGTGCACGTCGTGTGTCCAAACTAAATGATGTGTAGTCTTTCCCCGCGTATGCGTTACCCTCAAACCGTGTGTTAACCAGCAAACGGTCGCGAAGCCGTGTTGGAAGTCGTGTGGAGACCGAGTGAAATAACCGAGTACACGTCGTGTACCATAAGTTACACACTGTTTACTTTTGCTTTTCTCACCTATAAACGGAGGGGTCCCCTCCTCCTTTTCAACTCACCCCTCTCCTCCACTTTCCTCTGATCAGAGTTCTCCTAAGAGACTCTAAGGCTCTTTCTTCCATAACGTTTTCGTCCGAGCTCTGATTTACAATCCTTCAGTGGCCACAGGATCATAGCGATGATGCAGAACTTCCGAGATTGGATCTATTGTCTTTCCTTCGGCCTTTCCTTTCTGACTTCCACCAGAGGAGGTTTTACCGGGACCCGACAGAAGTGACGGACGCTGACGGACGTCTTCTAAAGTAGATCCAGGGGAGCGATGTGATCAAAACTTATTGAGGTAGGTATCTTACCTTTGTCTCTCTAAATTGTGCATCATGAGGGGTGGGTGTTCTCTAGTTTATGTGAAACACTTTTGAACCGGTTTAATCAAGATAATAACTGGCTTATATAACGGGGTTGGGAAGTTGTGATTGCTGTTACTTTATATCCTATGATATTCTTGTTGTGGATTGAATGAGCTTCTGCCTACTAAATGTCATGGTCATTTCAGGCCTTTTCATGTGCAATTAAATGCCGCCCTATCTTTCTAGACCATTTTTTATGGAACTTTGTGGAATGTGGAATTTGGTTAATCACGTATGTTGGCTGTTTAAAATCTGGAACCCTTGTGTGATCACCCCGGTTGAACAAAATGGAATAATGAACATGTAGGTGTTTTCTTGGATATGTGCCATGTGATGGGGGTGTTTTGTGGGTTGTTGTGGATAGGGTGAGTAGCGGGGCTGCAGTTGACTTGGTTGTGGGCTGGTGTGAATGTTGTGTTAGTAACCGGTAGCGGGGCTGCGATAAATGGTATTAAAGGGATAATGGTGTACGATTCAGTTGTGGTTATGGCGGTTGGAAGAGGGGCTACAGGGATGTGTTGGAATGTGAACGGACTATAGGTTGTGAATAAAAAATAAAAAATGGAAGAGTTAATAAATGGTGGGTCATGGTAATGGAACGAGATTAATAATCAATGGGGGTGGTTGGTTGATAAGAAGGGTTTTGTTGTGCTGCTTGTTTTTCCCTAACTTGATTTGTGGATGGAAGGGATATGTTTTACGAACGATCAATGTGGTTGGTTGTGGATAGTTTCCCACTAGTTACGGAACTAAATAAACTAATTCTGCTGAAACGTGAAAACCTAAACGGGGTTGGGGTTGTTTGTTGTACGCATGCTTCGTAGTTGCAGCGCTGAGGCACATGCTCAGTTTCTCTGTTTAGAAGCCATAGGTTGGGCTTTGTGTTTGGTATACATATATATATATATCGGTATCTTTTGTGTTTTATCACACCCCACCCATGTTGAGCACTTAGTTCCAAACACTCCCATTTCATGGGAGAGGGTGTTTTTCCCTTAGTTACTAGCTCCTTCCTTCTCCTTCTCCCCTTTGTTGTGATGGCTTGAGGTGACCTTAAACCTAAGACTCTTCAGGTATGTTTCTATTGGGGTGGTATTAGCCCATGACTCTTTGGCCAGGTTCTTCTGTTTCCTAAGAATCATTGGGATGAGGCCCAGGTGTGTGTGGGTGGGATACGTGGTTGTGAGGCCCAGGTGTGTGCGGGCGGGAGACATGGTTGTGAGGCCCAGGTTTGTGTGGGCGGGATGTGTGTTTTGTGAGGCCCAGGTGTGTGCAGGCGGGATACGTGGTTGTGAGGCCCAGGTGTGTGTGGGAGGGATGTGTGGTTTGTGAGGCCCAGGTGTGTGCGGGCGGGGAGAGTGTGGCAGTGTTAGGATGTTAACCGTTAGGAAGAGCTGCTAACTACTGAGAAATGCTGCGGGGTACCCAATACTCTTGTTTCTTATATACTACTACCTATTGTGATTGCGTTTTTGGTGAGTGTTGGTGGTGAGGTTGGGTGGATAGAATTCCGTTCTAGGTTTCTTCTATTGTTCTCATGGGACATTATGATGTCTCCCAACTTGTTCCTGAGAGCTTTATGTTTCCCTACTGAGTATACATGTATGCTCACCCTACGTTTACTTTCAGGTTTCCAGGAGGACTACCAGGGCCTTGCGGGGCCCTACTAGTCGGACAGTTGGAGTTTTTGTTTTTGATGTACACTGGTTTGTTTTGGTATTTTACTTTGAGCTTTCTTGTACTTGCACCTTGTTATAAAATTGTTTAAACAAGCATGTGGGATTGGTTTGGGTTTATTTCTATACACTTGTTCTTCTACTTTATGGTGGTTGAATTGTCCTATTTCCTGATCTTAAAATAATAAAAGGGTAATGCCTCCCATATTTGTGAAAACTCATACCCTTGGTTCTAGTCGCCAACCTAGGGCCTACTGGAGGCGGGACTCGGGGGTCATTATCTCCCTTTCACCATTTCCATCTCAGGAGGGGCATCATTGGTGGGAGGGGGTTGTGACAGATGTTCTCATTTTACATAGGATAGAAAGGAAGTTGAAACTAGTAGTAGGATAATTATAATTACATATAACTATATTGATTATACTAGTAAAAATATTATAATCTGGGTATAAAATATTTAGATGATGCAGAATAATTGAGAATCAATAAATGAGTTAATAAATAATATTACCTCTTCTTTGAGATATGTCCTTAGATTACACCTTAAGCCTTGTTAGGATGATATTAGTAGAGTACTCTACGATTAATAATTAACAGATGGAATCTAGGAAGGTTTTATAGACGTTTTTTCTAAGATAGAGTGATCAAAACTTTTAATAGTAGAGGAGAACAGGTTCCCTTTTATAAGTGAGTGGTTGAATACACATGGATTTACGTAAAATATTAAAATAATATAAAGTAATTTTCATATGAATATAGACCAATGATTTCATATATTATAACATTATTTTTCCCTAAAAATTGTGATGGTTTCATCTAATTCTTGGTTGTGGGTGATTGAGGGTGGTTTCAAAATAATTTGTGTTGGGTTAACTATATGTGTCTCTAATGAATAACTCCCAATGGTTCAAACCTCTATTAAAAGGAAAGAACCTACTTTCTAAATTCAGGCAGTAAATTAGGGTTTCAAACATAATGAAATTTAGGATATCACATTAGTCGAAAGGATGTGAGTCCAGAATCATCACACCCTTCTGGGGGGGAGTTTTTTGCTATTTTGGGGCTCTCTTATAAATTTAATATATATTCCTAAAATCTTTCCCAAGCCCTAATATAAGATTGATTACCCTTGTTTCAATTACATGATCATGTGAAAGTGTTTATGGGAACAATTTGTGTGTGTGTCATGGGTTCTCCATAATTCTTCTACAAATTTATGATCATTTATTTTATAGCCATATTTTGGCTCTCTATACTTCATCACCATCTGAGGAGGTAGTTGGTGTCTTTGAGATAGGATTAAACCTATACAAGGAATCCTACATATCCTATTAAAAAATGAATCGACACCCATTTAGTTTAACTGAAATTGATTAAGGTTGCATTATAGGACTATACCATTAAGTTTAACATCATGCGGTAAGAAGATAAATATAGGGTTTGGGCCTCGAGGAGGTGTTCTACATCACCAATTAATACATGAATCAGAGTCTATGTAATTTTTGTTTCGATAATCTATGTGATATAAGATGAAACAATTGAGTCCTTGAGTGGGAATTATGCATGGACATATGCCCTGAATTTCCTCCTCTAGAGTATGACCCTTTGCGTGAAGAAGATATGAAACTAGTCTTATATCCTAATGAAGGTCCCACACAAGGGGATTCTTACTCATGTAATTTGTATAAAAAATTTTATTCTCTAAGCACACACGAGTCATGCTTAGTGTGAGAAACAATATATAGAAAAATATTGGACACATCACATGAGAGAAAATTGTTATGGGGCTTACAAATTGATGTGTCCCTTAGATAGGTATGATTACCAGTCTCATGGAAGATATGGTATGGAGTTTGGGCCTTATGAAGGAGTCCTATGTCTCCAATTTATAATAGCAATTAGATTCCTCATAGTTTAATTATTCTTGAATCTACTGATTAGTGTATGGTTTTTGAGGGCTTGGTTTGGGGTTACATTTAAGAGGATTCCCACTTATAAACCCACTTCTTTTCCACTAACGAACAAGAAAGGATGATTGGCTCGTAATATTATTTTTTTCCTATGAGCCACGATAATTCGAATATGGAGGGACATACACCATAGTGGATTTCCATTGGATCTCAGACCTTAGGAAGGCATATTACATATCCTATTTGGATAGTAATTAGCTTTATTTTAGTTTAATTATCTTATCAATATGCAAATAGGTGAGGAAGAACAATAAAAAAAATAGGTTTTTTTGGGTCCCATTCTCTAATTTATCTATGTTATGGAGAGTCTTACACAATGGTGGATTCCCTGATCAATATTAGAACATTATAAGGCATACTACATATCTTATTTTTACAAGAATAAGAGACCTAAAAGTTCAAAAAACCTATCCCACTAATGGGTTGGAATGATTTATTAAACTCAAGGAAATTTATATTTTCCCCGAGGTTTTAAAAAGACTAGGACTTATAAAAAAGGTATTCTTTAATTTTATATTCATTCGACAACATCTGATGTTTAAAGATTAATGTTGACCATGAATGCTCTTTGGATGGGTCTCTTCTAAATGTAAGACACAAATAATGTTCCACGATTTTGTAACCCTATCCCATTATAGACATTTCCCTAATACAGGGGGTTATTGTCCAATGGTTCATAGATGAGGGTTATACGGTGTATTTTCATTTGTTTTTATAGAAAACGGTTGCATGTCCTACGACGTCCACCTAACATGTCTATTGTGTCTTCCAAAAATCATCTTTATTATCAACCTATCATATTATAATTATCTACTAGGAATGTCCTAGGTTTCTAGATGACATGGAATACACATCCTAGGGTTTGTTTCTGAAATGTCCTCATTGTTTCATGTGATAAAAGATGAAATTTACGTGTACTTTCTATTTATCATTGAAAACATGTATCAGGTGCTTTGCATAATCAAATAATACACATCCAAAAAATTTTACATGATCAACTGACATGTCTAGGATGTTTTCAGATAATCCAAATGAAATTCTGAGTATTTCTTCATGTGGTCAAGCATACTTTTCAAGGATGTCTCTACATGATCAAGATGACCTATCCATGGGCTATTTCATGATAATTTTCACATTTCAATGGGTTCCCAAATTGTAATGATGACATTTCCAGGGCCTTCGACATAATCAAGGATGGAATTTCTTGGTTCTATCACATGGTTAATGGAAACATGTCCAGGGACACATGAGGGAATTGTTAGACCAATGATGATTCATGTGATCACATGATCATAATAGAGTCACATAGACGGGTATCAAGAAACTGTCTAGGATCACATGAAGGACAAAAAATGCACATCCAAGGGTTTATGTATCCTACATGATGTAATCATGATTAAGGATACATGGAAAATGGTTTACTTGAGATTATGAGTACGAGGACATGGTATTATATCAAGTCCACGCATTAGAGGGAATCCATGAAAAATGAGTGAATTTTCATGGTTTGTTTCATTTAATGCAAAGGGTGTATGTCTACAAACATCATCACGGGAATTCCTCCATGTCTAAGGGCCTTCACCACATGGACATGTATAGAAATAATGAGCTCAAGGGTTCTTTATATCAGTTATTCATGAAAAATAATTGAATGTACAAGACTCATAAATACTATTCATAATGGAATCATGCATGAAAGAATTTCATGATGTTTAAATACTCAAGTGATTGTGTGACCTCAACAGGGTCTTGAAAGTGGTTATGTAAACATGTGCAGGTGGATTCATAATAAGGAAGCATGCATGGATGTATATTTTCATAGAATATGTTGTTCATGGTCAAGGGATCATTTCATGGTCATGTATCATAGGTTTTTAATAAAGGATATGTGAAACCGATGAAGAATCATGTGATATCATAATTGATTCACATCAATCGAGGTTCATATGATGGCATTACATGATATTAAATTCATCATGAAATCATATTACCTTCAAAGGATAATGTTTTAAGTTCTCATAATCACCTGAATTAAGTCTCCAAATGTGGTAGTATTTCCTCTCTATCCTCTATTTTCCTTCTTCCCTTTTCTCATTTTCTTCTCTCATCCTTCTCCCCCTTGTGTGTGTCTCCTTTTATAAAAGTTAATTGGTTTTATATTGGATGTCTTTTGTTGAAGATAGTTCCTCTTTCCCTGGGAATACACCATATGTACCATCTTATGGTGGTGGATGGCTTCACAAGATCAACATAACATTATTGAAAGACAACTTATTGTGACGAGATTTTTGTTAGCTACTAAGGCTTTACCTGATCATTTCATTTTTATGGCATGATCACTTTTTATTCATGTGATGGATTTAAAAACAACCATTGATGGATTTTTGTAAGTATTTTCCCCTTCACATGATTATCCTATCATAATGTGATGACACTACATGATTTTATTATTGGATTCACATGATCTGGTAGATGAAAAGAGTCTATTGTGAAGAATAGAATTATTCTTTTTAACAAATGCCTTAGTTATGTCTAAATGTATTTACTCGATAATATCTAATTAATTTCATGATCAAAAAAAATGCATGATGTATTCATGTGGAATTTATCATTCTAGTCAATTGAAGGATTTGGTTTCTTTGAATTGAGGATTGAATTAGAAACAATGTCACCAACATGGATCTGGGTCATCGATCATGTCCCCTTTATCTCAATTTGATCATCATCGGAGAATAATATGGTGGTTTTTGAATAATGGTGTTATCAGGGCATTGTGTGTGACTCAATGAATCAAAAAAATTGTATCAGTGACTACATTGAACGAGTGGGAGGTTGAAGATGGTCATATGAGCTGAATAGATAGTATGGAGAAGTTTTATTAGATGAATTTGGATAACTCTATATATTTTTTAAGGAGGATTATTTTCTTGATATGTCTGCATCCCCCATCAATTTCCTAGTTTTTCTGGATCCTTTTAATAGGGACGTTCATATCATATTACTTTGGAGTCAATAGAAAGGTTAGTACACACAACACAAACACCCACACCCTCTCCATTTGTGCCCTAATATCACAACCAACATAGTAAACACTTTCATGTGCCCTACATTATCATAGTGAGTTCTATGATCACTTATATACCCTCCCACACACCATGAAACTTTCTAGATAGTTATATTACCCATGGGGCTGGGTTGATGTCACTCCCACAAGTTCCCCTGGTTGACATGGCTAGCTGGTTAGATTTTTTGTCCAATTGTTTGTCTATGGAATCCATAAAGTACATAAAAATTTACCTAAAAAATAGATATTAAATCGTATAAAATAGAATCCATTATAAAATGAAGCCTAATCTAGGCACCTTCAATTTCCATTATGAAAAATATATTGGTATTTTTTCATATACTTTTTATTCCTTAGATCTCTGAATGATAAGTACTTAGTAAAAAATTATTGGAATAAAAAACATTCACCCCACATTAGGATCAGATTCATTTTGAATTAAAGGAATTTCATTCTAAAAAAAAATAATATTACTTTTCAATATATGCGTACATATTTTGGGCCTATGAACACCACCAGGGGGTGATACATAACTCAAGGACTCAAAATTACCAGAATTAATATCCTCTAGGTTACCACGATGGATGACCTTTTAAAGGGATTATTTTAACCACAAGAATAAAATTATCTTAAGTAATGGATACTCTATATTGGACAGTATGTAGAAATTCCATGGTGGAGAAGGGATTGTTACAAATAGGGATTTATGTAATTGTCTAAGATAATAGGCATGGAAAATGCTAAAATCCCATGAGAATCGAAATCAAGATAAATGTCGTTCTATGATAAACTTCTATATAGATCAAACTCATACATATGGGACCTAGGTTAATGAACAAAAAACACTATGATGATTTATCTTATGTAGATTGATATCATATGGTGGAAGGGGAATACCATCATTTTATGATGAAATCCTAGGAATTGATCCATGATTTTAGCGAATTTTTTAATAGATTTGTATCTCAAAATACATTTTAGACCACACAATTTAGGCTACACTATGTAGATTATGGTCCCAAAGGATGGACCAAAGCCCATTTAGCTTAAAGGAATGATAGGACTAGGTACCCTCAGGTTGGTCCCAATAAATAGAAAAATAATATGACATTATATTAGATTAATGAGACTAATGGGAATAACATTATTTTTTTCTATAGATAGATAATGTTTCCAATAATATTTGTATCATTTCTGTTTTATCCAAAAATGAATCCTAACATTTGTATGGGGAATTCATGGAAGGAATAGACAAGAAATTTTCTCAGGCTACCCTTTATGGGTTATCATTATGACATGTTTTTTTTACTTTTTCATTTCATAAATGATTAATATTTACTGGATCACATAATGTTCATGTCCCGAGACTAGTGATATAAATTTTTCCCATGATTCTCTTTTTTGGTTTTGAACTTGGGGAACATTGTGACTCAATAAATTGTTTGTTTTATGGTTCTAAAAACATGACCATTTTTCTGTATTTTAAGCACTTCCTATTCAGACCATATAATGTTGTATTTTAAGGTTTTATAGCTCAGACCTTCTACTACGGGTAGTACAGGATGGTCATTAATAAAGGGTTCGAGAACCCAAAATCCATGATGGGATTCTGAAGAATGAATGTTTATGAAGGGTTCTGGAACCCATTATTCTTCTAGAAAACATGTAGGATGAATGTCAATGTGGTTTTATGACATCCTATATCCTTACCATAAAGGGTATTGACAGATGGAAAAATATTATGGAAGGTGAGTACACATGGATAGTTAGAATATGGGTTCTGTATGTCATAACACAAAAGATTGAGTCAATGTATATCGAATGGTGTAGAAAAAATAGGGATGACCCGAAAAAGACTATGTTAATGAGTTTTTAAATGGTGTTATATTACTGCATTGGGATTGGAGTTCCTTCCCATCATAGAAGTGATACCTTTTATTGGTGGTTCAGAGGACCTTGTATATGGGCCCTTTGGGCTTAAATGCGTGGTCAATAAAAGGGGATACATTCTCTCATCCAAAATAAATGAATGATTCATGAAGATTCAATTTTTTAGAAAATTTAGTGCTAACCAAGAAGGGTTCTATAAAATTGTGGTAGTTTAGTTTCTGTTTGGGATTCCTATTCCCTTTGGCTTGTGGTTTAGAGTCTTGTGGTGTGGGTCATCAAATGGTTTGAGAATATAATATCATGTTCTATATTTAATAATGTGTATTACAATTAGTGAAATAAGGCCAAGGATGTCAAATCTCTTGAAAAGTTTTATTATAGGGATTTTAAATCATGATATTGGGATATCTGAGTTAACTAAATGTGGAACTTAGTGGGCACATGTCAACTATTGATAATTACATAAATCCATTTTTCATGAGGTGATGATAACATATCTTGTATTTAAGGGGGGGGGGGGCTTCAATGGGACCAATCCCATAGAAACAGTCCATTTTTTGTGTTTCAATTCTATAAAGAATAATGAAAGGTGATTATAGAATATCCATTCCCTATTACTTTCTATTTATAGGGATGAACTAGGAGAATGCATGCCCAAGGTCATTGGGGTTCCAAAATAAGGATACCAACTCGAGGAATTGGTTATGTCGTATTATTCTTCAAATAAATTATGGTAGTTTATGGAAAACATAATAATCAATAAGGGTTAGAGAATGATAAATATTTTTTTCATCCTATTGAGGAAATTATCATGTTTAAAAGATGTTAAAATCATTACCCAAAATTTTTCCTAATCATAGGGGTCTAGTGATCATAGCTCATCTTATAGTAGGGATAAAAAATGTGCCACCTGAGATTTATTTCTTATTTATTTAAGAACAATATTTTTCCTAAAATATATAGATGTTATGTCCATCATCTAAATACATGAATTTTTATCATGAGTCCCTATGTGGGTCATCACTCTGACAAGTTTTATATATCATTCACTATAATTTTAGTGTCTTGTGATTTATAATATCAAAGGAAAAATTATAATGTCATATATATTTGACCAATTTTCATTTAGTTTGAGGTCATAATGCATGTGGACCTATTATGAGGGGAGTGTTACACAATAAAATAATTATTTTACCCAACATCAAGCATAATTTTATACACTTTTTATTAGGAGATCAAAATGTATTAAATCATAGATCAAGGTTCTTGGGTCATGAGTAATGATATAGGGAATATTGAAAAAATGATTTTCAATAATTCTATGGTGAAGATATCCATTATGAAGATATAAGGGATAACAAGGATAATAATTCCTTACCACAGGGACAGGATGCCTCTGGTTGTTGGGTCTATGTTTGTTATGCAGATCCACAATTATCATGGTCAAACAGAGAGACATTTTCTACTTTCTTGGAGTTGTAAAAGGTTTTACGTAAATCTAGGTACTCAAGACATGAGGTGTAATTTTTGGTTCATGGTTCTTAAAATATTATTTAAGCACCCTTTACAGTGGTTGGCCTCGGTCATGCCCTGTGTTCCTTATATAAAGAATGAATATGGGTGATGTTTTTCACATTTAAACATTATTTAGAGGGGAAATATCTATCATACAGTTTAACACCATGGAATAAAGAAATTTGTTATTACATTTAATGTCACATTGAAAGGATTTTACAAATCAATTTTCAATCATCTTTACATTACCCTAAAAAATAGTAAACTTTTCTTAGCTTAAAATTTGTAAAAAAAATTAAAAAAATATTGAGAAAGGGTATTTATTTGAAAATATCATTTGAAACATCTAATGGATGATTCAAAAAAAAATATTATTCCTGATGGTGGGATGGCCTATTGGTGTATTCTGTGTTAAAATAATGATTTTTCTCCCAGATTTGGTAAAAATTGCGTTATTCAAAAAATGAAAAGTTGATTAATTTTAGAAAATTATAAATTAAAACATGGGTAAATTAATATTAATAAAACTGTTTTAATGGTAAAAATGATCGTCAAATCATAGTAAATAATATATGGAGAAGGGAGAAAAATAGTTGGAAGGGCAACATCAAAATAATATTTTTTAAATACAGAACCTTTCATGAATCTTAATTATTGATTCATGATCAAAAAAGGTATTAAATGATATATAAACATGTAAAACCCATGATATCTAGAAAAAAAATTATGGATTTAATATCTTAGGTGTTCAGATGGTATGTTTGAGTATGATATACTCTATAATACCAAATTTAGGATCGAAATAATAGAGGTAATGAATCAAGTATCTAAAGATTCCCAAAATACAAGAGGGGGTGAATTGTATACTTTAATAAATTCCTTTGAAACATTTAAATATGGTTATTTTTAACAAGTTTAAACATGTTAATTCATAAAACCTCTAGTTATAGACACTTTCTTAAATCCGAAAATATGATTCTGAGAAAAATATTCCAGAAAATTGATTTCGGATATGAAACTTATTGAAAGTTTACAAATATAAAGCATCTACCTTAAATCATATAAAATCTAACTAAATCAGAGTACAAGTGTAAGGAAGTATAAGACAATTATACTTTCCTCAACAATACAATTGTAGCATAAAACATGTAAGAAAACAAGTAACAGTAGTAAGTCTTTTAACCCAAATAGAAGGGTATCTAACAACCTTAGATAAAGCTCCCTTGATTTATAAATTCATGAATGTTTATCTTACCCACACCAGGGTAAGCCCTCGATAAGAAGATCGGAGTATGTCTTGTCATCCCCACAAACCCTCAACTTCAAGGTAGTCGACACCTCTATCTTCCTCAGCAAAGAAGCTGTAAACATCATTGTAGTCGGCACCTCTGTCTTCTTATCCCCAGAAGCCCTCAATTGTACACAAGAACAACAAGAGTCACACAAAGAAAATCTGAACAAGAAAGTCATCACACACAAAGAAATAAAGACTCTCTCTCTATAAATCACTTCAGTAGAATTTAATATCAAGATTGATCAAGTTGTTGTGATCTCTTTCAAATGAGCTCTTATTTATAGGCATTGCTTCAATGGTCAGCTCCCTCCTCCAACGGTCATATTTTTCCTTGAATTTTGGACGGACCTTTATATGTGTCACTAAAAGAACGGTTAGTTAGTAATTGAAAGTACGACATCTTTTTATAACAAGTGTAATAAAAAAATATGGTTACATAACTAAAATATGATATCCGGAATGTAAGAAAATAAAATCTCAGAGTCTAACCAAAATTGAATTCATAGTCTATAACCCAAGGATATTCGGATTCTATTTTCTAGGAATATGGAACCTGAACTCTGTAGAATTCCAGAGTCTAAATTTCAAGGAAATTATGAATCTGAATTCACAATAATATGGATCATGAACTCACAATGATTGGATTCAGAATTTATGAGAGTTCGGAGTCAGAAATCATTAGAGTTAGGATTCTGTATTCAGAGAACTCGGAGTCATAACTTTGAAAAACTTCGTAACCAGAATTCATATTCAGAATTCGGAGTCAGAACTCAGAATGTTCGTAACTAGAATTCATATTTAGAATTCGGAGTCTGAACTCAGAAGAGTTTGTAACCAGAATTCTTATTCATAATTCGGAGTCAGAAATCAGAAGAGTTCGTAACCAAAATTCATATTCATAATTCAGAGTCATAAGTCAGAAGAGTTTGTAATGAGAATTCATATTCAGAATTCAAATTCATAAGTCATAAGAGTTTCTAACCAGAATTCGTATTAGAATTATGAGAATTCAGATTCTAAAACAGAATGCTTTATATCTAGGTATTCATAGGATTTTGTGGTTTTGGTTTCAAACCGAATTTTACACTTAGAAAAAATTATGATATGAACAATGAAAACTTGGTAAAGATAAATTTCCATGGGGAAGGAAATTTTTCCTTATAGAAGTAAAACACGGGGTAAAATGAAATTTTCCTTCAGATAAGGTGTTTGTGATTCTCAAAACAAGAGGAATGGTAAAGTCATAAGGAAACCTTAATTACTCAACAACCTCCACAAGTATGAAGTAATGGAAAATTCATAAGGAAAACCTTATTTATTCAACATTATGATCATATAAATTTCTCAAAAGAAATTTGAACTTAAAAATCCTGAAAATAAAATGAGATTATAATAGAAATACCTTACCTTAACTTTGACATGTTTCATAAGGGGTTTTCAAATATATTATAATATATTTATATTTAATATAAATTTATTCCAAAAATATATACATACTTATAATATAATATATTATCCAGTTATAACATTCTAATACTCTTTTATTAATAATATTTCATTACTTTCATCATTTTGGGTGATATATTATATTTAATAAAAAATAAATGTGCCATAAATATAATATATATGAATTATTTCAATATATATAACAATCCAAATAAAGTAGTGAGGAAAACAGAATTACACCACCACGTGCATAGGTTAGGTCCTAGGTATGCATGAATAATGTTTTTCTTTTATTTTTTTAAAAAAGGAGATGTAAAATGGTTTTAACGTAAATATAATAGCATATAAATACTTTTAATATATATTTTTAATTGTTTCTGATTTATGATAATATATTTAATTTTAGTAAAATAATAAATAATATTTCAATGAGTCCGTAAATATTATTATCTTTTCTTTAAGAAACATCATTTTGATTACACCTTAATCCTTCATAGAAAAAAAAAATAAAACAACATCAAGAATGATGTTAAGGAATCTATGAAGGTTTTGGGTTGGGAATTTCCAATCAAGAGTGCTAAAATGTTTTTATAATAGAGGAATTGGTCTTTTATTTTATAAGTAATGCGAGGGATATACATTGAATTAATTAAATGATTTTAAAAATATAAATTAATTTTTATGTTAAATTTGATCTAAATTGTAATATACTTAAATATTATAAGGATAAGGTAAAAATATAACCAATATATTGAGTTTATGAAAAAAAAAATATTATCTTAACACCTTATCAATTCCTTTTTAACCCTTTTAACCCATTTTACCAATAACCGAGGTGACAAATATTTACAATGGGTATTATTTATTATGAACTGAAATTAAGTTGAAATTATTAACTAATATTAATTATAATGATTCAAAATCTGGAATTCATTTTCATGATTCAATTCCTATAAGAGGAATATATTAATTTTAATACAGTATTTTTAAATTCAATGAAAACCATTTTTAGAAAAATGTTTGATTTAAGAATAAAATTTATTATATAGAAAAATAAATATTAATGTTGATTCAAATTGAATTTGGTGAATTATTCTAAACAAATTATACATATTTATATTCAAAACTGAAGCAAACTAGTAATATACCTAGTAAATGTTTTATTAAAATAAAAGAACTAAAATATTTTTTATTTGAACGAAACATATATTAGATTTCCAAAATGTTAAAATATACTTCTAAGATATAAATTTTATTTTTATCTGATTTATATTATTTACTTACTATATATGAGGAGTCCTCCTTAAAAATTATATAATGTTGACTTTTCTATCAATAACTAATACTCTTATATTTGGTTTTATTTAGGTTTTAGAGTTTTAGAGAATTTATCCATCACCATTACATAAATAAATATTACATTACAATGTGAAAACTTCCACTTAGAATCCATAGTATCATGAAACATATACACAATTTTAATCATGAAATAATCCTTGCCCCATTAATCCTTGAAACACAATGAAAAACATTTTAAAACAAGGTGTGAGTATAAAAGCTTGTGTTCATGGCATACAATAAAGATAATGAAATCAATTTTCAATTACTAACTATAAAAAAATTATTTTTAAAATATTATATGGGCTCAAAATAAATATTTTCTTACCCAATAAATCAAATTTTCTTCCAAAATATTTTAATAAAACATTTTATAAGAAATATCAAAGGAAAAATGAATCACACAATGGTTACATTCCAATCATTAAAACTCATAAAACATTTTCAAATAGTTATACATTTTACCCTTAAGAGATATCATATAAATAACTATAAAAATAATACCATTATATTACCTTGTGAAATAATAATATTTCATAAAAAATGATATAAATAATTGATAAATCATATAGGTAACTTGGTGTAATATTTCTATGTAACTCTTACAATAACCCTTACAAATGGTTTAACCAATATAGTCAAATTTTAAACCTAATTCATTAGAGTGTTTTCTAAGAACACCCATTGTAAAATATATATCAATCTCACCCATCATAATTAAAAATATGCAGGTGTCATACTATGACTTAAATATTTTAATATCACAAAATTTCATCACAAACACTATGAAAAACTCTTTTGAACCTATATGAAAAACACTTCCATATATTGAAATAGACTTTTTTTAAAAACACATTTTAAATCAATAAAATACCCAAAAAAGTGGGAGTTGACTTTTAATTAAATATGAAATTAAATATTATAAATTAGTCGTAAAAATAATGGTTACATATGAGTTAAAATTAATTATCAGTGTATATGTTTAAATAGGACATTCATTTGTTCCTTTTAAAAATGTAAAAACATTCCATAAAAATATTCATTTTGAAACCCATTAAAAGAAAGTAAAAAAATACATAAAATGTCATATATAATTATTTTATGTTCATATAAATACATTAATAAAATATTTTTTAAACTATGGACATGATATAATTATAGTTTAGAAGAAAACATAAAAAGTTGATATTTAAAACAACTTCTTTTATCTTGAGTAAGACTCATAACGTATGTTATTTATAATCCTAAATAAAAACTTTTGTTAATTATTTAATTTATCTAGAAAAATTTTGAAGGTCATTTTTATTTTATTTTTTAAATTCCCTGTTATATACAGTCACATAATAAATTATGGTCGTGTCCGATGTTTTGATGATATTCGCCTCATATGCCATAAAATAATTTAGTAGGTCGACTATTGTAAAAGTTTTAATTATTCCATCATATAAAGAATAATGAAATTTAAATAACTATAATTTTTATACCAAATTTATACATTTAAAACCAATCATAAAATATGGTTATGAATAATGAACTGTGTTACAATCCTGGAGATGGTAGTTTGTACATATGCTTGAGTAACCCTTCCATTTATCAATGATCCTTATGGGAAGAAGGTAAGTATTATTTCCTATTCATATAATGATAATTATATCATAAATACAATATAATCTATTTAAATATTCTTTTATATATCATGCATGTGATGTGAGGATAAAAATAGATCCCATCAGTTTTTGGAGATGATTGTCCACACGTACGATCGATCGACATTTTGGTTTTTTAAAGGATGGAAAGTTAAGAAATTATATGATATATTAACTTTTATTAAAGATAAATATTTCATAAATATAAAACATGTATTTATAAAATTAATTCATCAATATAACCTACCATAAGATATAATGACAGACAATGAATTAAATCAGTTCATGAGGTGGTAGTTCACCATACACATGAATGATAGATTCATTTACTTTTGATAGAAAAAGAGAAGCATAATTGTTATTAAATTAACATAATGACATATTAATTTATTGAATATGATTGTGTTATAAATTTATCTTGGTTTAAGAATATTTTATAGAGGTATAATATGAAATAAAACAAAACTTATTTGTTAAGAAATGTATCTCTTCTTCAACCTCTTAACATTTACCCCCAAAAGCTTTCCTATGTTAGAATTAATATAAAACAAAGGGTAATGGAATTTGGGGTGGGATTTAAGGAAAACATTTGATCATGTATTAGGAAAATTAAAAAGATTTTTAATGTGTTATGAAAAGAGGAGAGTAGGTTCCCTTTTCTAAGTGTGGGGAGGGGTACTCTTAGAATTACTTAAGTTATTAAATAAATATAAAATAATATTTGGTTCCAAATGGATTGAAACATGTTTTTTTATAATATTTGATTAAAAGGGGATTAAATCCTCTCATATATTAAATTTTTACCTATTTATGTGATTTTCTTTTCCTTATCTTTTTTAATCAACTTTAATTCTTTTTTACAACTACAACACTAATGAATGTTTTTCTATATAGAGATCAATATATTTAATATAAAAAGAGAATTGGTCCATAAATAGACCTTGTTTTTTATATTCATCTATATATGAATCTCTTGGATGAAGATAATAGTGTATTAATTTTCTATAATTTAATAACATATTATTTATTAAAAATATCATTAATGTCAATTTTGAAACTATTAATTTAATTTGACTTTAAAACCAAAATTTTAATAATTTAATTAGAACATAATCCTTTAAAAATCATCATAATAATTTATATTTATGTAAAAAAATAGCAGAACAAATAAATTATTTCAATACATATAACTTTCAATTTTTTTAAAATCATTTATTTTATTTTTCTATTAACAAAATATTTAATTCTTTAAAGTTTTATATTCTTTTAAGGTAATTTTTTATCACTCAAAATTAAAAATAAACCACCATAAAAAATCATTTATATTTTAATATTATATTTATAATTTAAAATATTCCTTACTTTTACCTATGTTTAAAAAATTGCATAATAAAATAAAGAGAATGTCATTTCACACTTTTCTTTATATAAAATAACATCAACATAAAAGAAAACTGAAAATAGAAAAAAAAAATGTCAAATATTAAATTATTTTATGATTATATACGAAATAAAATCATCCAATAAAATTAATTCATGCATTAATGCCATTTTTGTATCATTATCAAATAATTTGTACCCCTAATTTCTTGATTTTAACACTAACATGGGGACAAATATTTACTAACATTATTATACATAACAACAAAAAAAGTTTCATATTTTTAAAATTTAGACACCCTAATTCAAAATATGGAATAAATTTTTCATCATTCAAAACATAGAAGTGGCATGATTAAATTTAAAAATTAAACCAACAAAATGTGAAAAAAACAATTTTTCAGAAAATTTCCTTTTTAAATATAAAAATATTATTGTAATCAATAAAATTATAAAATTTATTAATAAGAGTATATTTTGATTATATTTAATCAAAAGTAACCCCTTATATTTTAAAACGAATAAAAATTAAAATTTAATTTATAAAATTTTTAAAACAAAATACTGATTTCAATAAAAATAATAATTTTCACTATTCTCTTATAAATTAAAATTTTCATAAATTTGTTGAAATATCATCCTAATATGATTTTAAAATAATAAATATAAAAATAAATCTATTTTTTCAAATTAAAATTATATAATTTAGAAATAAATATTTTAAAAAAACATATAATTCATGGGAAACCAAATTGGATTGAAATAAAGTCTTTTTCATTTTGAATGAAAAATTATCTAATAATATTATGATGAATATAAATCAACAAAATATAATTAATTAGTATAAATATGATATTAAAATGACTTATACAGACATTACCTCAGCTGTTACATACTTCCCCGCATTGGTAAATTTCAACCTCATAATTTTATTCACTTATTAAACAAGTGGGGATATCTTTCACTTCTAGAGTTTATAGACTCCCATGTTGTTTATTCAATGATATGGTATTCTTTAAGAACCTTAACATGTTGAATTAATTTATTCTGTGATAATTTTTACCTCTATTAATGAATCTTAACACGATGTTCCTCATAAGAATGGTTTCCTTCCAACTGAAATACTTTATGTCTTAGAAGATGAGATGAATTCATCAGATATTTTAATAACATCAAAATAAGAAAAATGTTTTATATGTCGGATAAAAGATTATCGAAGACCACTCAATTGGAAAATGTTCCAACCATCTCCAAAATTTTATATTTTCCAATTAACCATTTACCAATCATATATTTCTTAACTAAAACACATAACACATTTCCAAGGAGAATCATTAAAAAAACTTGATCACTGACCTCAAAAGAATGATCCCCCTCAGTTGTCCACATAACTTTTCTGACCAATCAGATCCATTATCATATATTGATGAATCATATTTAAATTCTCAACCATTTCCATTACCAACATTGGTTCCAGAAACTTATTTTCTTCTAAACTGTTTTCCATATAATGCCTCCATTGTTTTTATTATTATATTCCAATAAAAATTGTAACTATAAGAATATATGGATCCAAAATTCCCTGGTAATACATTCAAAAAGTAAAATGTCTTTTTTTACATGTCTTGAATAATTTTCTTATACTTTATGTCAAATTGATGATTAAAAGTTGTACTGAAATTTAATTCAGTACCCAATGACTTTTTAATTTATATAAAAAGTTGAAATGAACTTTTGGTCATGATTGGATACAATTTAGAGAGAAAATCCAGGTTACTTGACTATCTCTTTAAGGTACAAACAAGAAACTTGCTCTAAATAAATAGTAACTTATATGATATGTTAATGTATATATTTATTTAATTTACATAAAAATAAAATAAAATTATCAATTAAATATTTATTCAGGTATCACACCAAAAGAGTCATGGAATTATCTTCACATTTTTAATCTAGAACTCAAAAGGATGAATAATTACCTTAGGTAATTGTTGTTATTTTTTAACCTACATAAAATAAATAAAAATTCTTTTAGATTCAATAATATATCTATTCATTCCATCCCACAAGTAATAATTTTGATGCTCTCCAAATATATTATTGATTCCATGATGAAGGGAAAATAAGGAACATTGAGCTTTACTTAGCAATTCTCCCTAAAAATAAGAATCAAAATGTAAAAATAATATGCTTCCAAATATAATAACACCTAAATAAACATTAAACTATAGAAACATAACCTTATTAATAAATTATACCTTTTACTATAAAAAATGACCCTCTATTTAAGATTTCATAAATATTTTTACATATATGATTTTACAGAGACCTAAAACAAAACAGGGGAAGTTCCAACGTACAAAATTTCAAGGAGAAAATTCATAAAGTCCCTAATGAGATATTAATTTTCCAAATATATCATGGTTAATGTATCATTTTTTTCTAACTCAAGGATCTATCTACATTGTTTTTTTACCTTTTTGTTAATGAATTGTACTTTCATAATCCTTTTTCAATTTCAACCTTATCCTCTATCTCATGTTTAACTCTTTCTAACTTAATATATAATTCATAATTTTTTATCAATATATGTTTTACACATGTTTAAATATAAATTATGTCTCTATAATATTAATGAAAACACTAAAACTACTATTTTGAGGTAACGTATATCGTAATATTCTCATTTTTTCATTGAAGTGAAGCATAAGAAATTACGTGGTCATTCTACCTCAAGGAATAACCAAGCCCTCTTAATGACGAATCATTATATATAAAAAACCCACCATTTATAAAGGGTTGATCCAAAACTATAGTATTCACTAATCATATATTTAGATATTGTAGACAGTCATCACATATTTCCTCCCAAAAAAATCACTATTTTTTAGTTAACTCAGTCTATTGGCTAGAAAATTGGGAACAATTTTCAATAAATTTCTAGTATAAGTATTATAATCCCATAAAACTAAAAATCAAGGTAACATTTTTAGGTTTTTTCCATTCATCAACCACATTAGTTTTAGTATAATAAACTTCTAGTTTATCCATAGTTAAAATTTACCCAGGGAATGAAGTCTATAGTAATGAAAAATCACATTTTCAAAATTTTCCTCATAACATATTTTCATGTTAGAGTATTTATAACAACCCTAATATTTTTTTCATCATCGTTATATCTTTTTTAATTAATAATTATTTTTATAATAAAAAACCAATAACTTATCCCATAATTCCTAGAAAAATCAATTCATAATACCCATAAAAACTAGGGTATTTTTCAAAACAAAGGAAATAACAAAAAATTCATAATTCATGTATCAAGTCTAAAATAATGTTCTACGAATTTTATCTTCCTTCACCTTTAACTAGTGATACACAGACCATAGTTCAACCATAAAAATATATCTAACTCCCTATATATGATCAAATAATTCATCGACATTAGTCAATGGTTTATTTTTATTAATATTAATGTTTTTCAAGTATCTATAATCCTTGTAAATTATCATTGAATCGTATTTATTTTTAAAAAATAAAATATGGTCGCCCCATGGTGATGTTCTAGGATTAATGGATCCTTTATCTATAAATTCATATAAATTTTTTTAATTACAAATGATTTAATTGAGATATTATATACATTGATTTGTGAGTAGTCTTTACATGGTAACAATTTAATGAGTAAACTCAAACTCTAGATTATTTATAATACTTGGAAACTCATCATGGAAAAAATCTAAAAATTATTTTATAACAGGTGCATTATTTATCTAATTAGTTCTATTATTTTCAAAAATATATTCATGATAAATTTCATTTCTATATTTCAATAGTTTCATATCTTATTGATATGTTAACAAAGTTTTAAATTCATTAATTTTTAAAAACATAAACTCATAATAAATGAAAACTTTTTATCTCAACAATCTATTTGAACATGGAAAATATGGATCCAATTCATACCCATAATAAAAAAAAACTATGTAGCGGGAAATGAAAACATGGATTTTAGGAAAATTCTTTCCATAAAGAACAATATTAATGTTCTAATAATTTATTCTCTCTATAATACTTCCCCCAACAAAATTCTATATGTTTTGGTTTCGTGTTTAGATGTGGAATTTCTTATATACAAAAACCTTTTTATAAGTGAAGGAATTTGTATACAAAGAATAAATTAAGACTTAGCATAATCATATTAAAAATTAAATTTATTTTTAAACACTTAATTTGATGTCTCAATATCTACTGAAGTAGTTGTAATGGATTTCACCACACCCTTCTCCTAATAGAATTGATGATTCCCATAATTTTTCTACTTCTTTAGAAAATACATAGTGAGAAATTTCATAACCCTTAAAAACTACAAATTCTTCTTATCAAAATTAATTATACCACTTCTCGGATATTTCTATTTATAGTTGTGATCCATATAAATAAATTTAACATATTTACATCACTTAACATATTTCATAAGACATTCTTTATTGTTCTTTTTATTAAAACTATCATTAACTGAAAACATGATTTTTTACCGTTATATTTCTCCAATCCTTTCTTGGCATTTCCCTACAAACTAGATATCTCTTTTTTCTTATTTTTTAGAACACCAACTAATTAGAAAAAACCATTTTCCCCTTTTTATCACATCAAAAAAGTATATCATAATTTTTAAATTATTAGGAGCCCAATTATCTTTTATATAATAGGTTGAACCCTAATTAAAACCTACTAATTTTTCTATCTAGATCCTGGATAAAATTTGTTTCTCACCTTTTAAATCAAGAGACTTGTGTTTATTAAATATCACTGAATATTTATCCTTTTATCTCAATTCCAATAATATAATTTATATTCTAATAGAAAAATTCATTGGAAAATATTTCTCAAGGAAAATAATTTTAAATTCATCCGTTTATAAGGAGTCAATATCTTCCCTTTTTCTGATATTCGTAACCATTTACCACCAGTGGTCAAATTCACCAGAAAAATGTTAAAAACAGGTAGTTTAATTTAGATTATATGAAAAATCCCATGACATTGAATATCTTTTATATGGATTTAATCCATCCTTTATCTATTATTGGTTTAGTAGATCTTCTAAATAATGGAGGGTGTAGTACTAAGAAATGATAGACATGTTCATATTTGGTGATCATGGTTTTTCTATCACATGGATCCCACAAAAATTAATATACTTTATTAACTAACCCATCACTGAAACAAACTACTATGTTTCATTTTCAACCATTAAATGTTTCTAGTTTTGAAGGATATCATTCTATTGATTCTTTCCCAAATAAGTTTCCTTGTTTCCTCAATGGAAAATCATTATAAATAGTCATATTATAGATGAAGAAACATGGTAAAATTCATATAATATATCATTTAAAATTAAATATCATGTAAAATCATTTAAGGGTATCCTATTAGCA
The DNA here is from genome assembly GCA_963277665.1 of Viscum album. Lineage (NCBI taxonomy): Eukaryota > Viridiplantae > Streptophyta > Magnoliopsida > Santalales > Viscaceae > Viscum > Viscum album. The sequence continues at coordinate 443,930,769 of OY728158.1, forward strand.
TTATACTAACCACTAAATTTATCCAAACCCTTTTTTAATTCAAAATAAAAGAATCTCGCATAAAAAATTTCATAACGTAGAGATTTAAGTCAAAATTTCCTTATCTTACACTTTATGATACTAATATTTTATAGTTTTATATATCATTTCCATCACTCTTACACAAGTAAATATTCTATCACAATGTGAACACTTCAACTTAGTATCCAATTTTCCCATAAAACAAAACTTTATGATATTGAAATTTTCGTTTTCCTAAAGTTTCATCACACTTTTAATTTTGACATCATCCATTCCCACAATCACACATAATACATTGTGAAAATCAATTTTAAAGGTGTTATGCACATAAAATTATCAGTAATGGACATATAAAAAATAAATTGATTGTTAGTCCATGAATAAATATTATAAATTATATTTTTTTATATATTCTTTGTTCTCAAATAGTAATTTTTTTAACATATTAATCACCTTATCTACCAAAATATTTTCATAATGTATTTAATAAGAAAACATTAAGTCAAAAATAAAACTCAATAGGGTTACTTTGTGATCAGTAAAAATCATAAAACGTTTTGAAAATATTATACTTTTTATCTTAAAATAGTAACATATACATTCCATTAAATATAATATAATTATATTACCTAGTAAAATAATAATACTTCCATAAAGCCCCATTGAATGAATATATAAATCATATTTTCAGCATGATAAATAATTTATATCTCACTCCATCATACACTCTTAGAAATGGAATAAACAATAAGGTCGACTTCTATACCCAATGCATTAGAGTTTTATTGTGAAACTCTTATTATAAAACATATATCAGGCTCACCTATCATAATAAAAAATTTCTAAGTACTATATCATAAATAAAATTTATTAGTATACCAAAATTTCATCATAAAACCCTTCACAAACACCTTAAAAATCTATATTCAAAACACTTTGATATATCGAAATACCCTTATATTTTAAAACTAAATTATCAATACCAAGATACCCATTAAAAACGGAAGGTGGGTTTTTATTAAATGAAAATATGAAATCTTATTAGTTAATAAAAACATCAAATAATGGTTATGGTGGTGGGAAAACTCATTTTCATGGTATAAATTAAAAGAAAACTAATTTTTTTTTGTAAAGAAAGCAAACACATTCCAAATAAATATTTATTTTATAAAAATTTTAATGAGATTAAAAATACATAAAATTTTCATTCTAATTACTTCATGTTCATATAATTAAATTAACTATATAATTTTAAAAATATGGACATGATAGAAAAATATTTTAAAATAAAATCTTAAAAGTGGATTTTTAAAAGAAAGTCGCTTACCTTAACTCTAACTCATAATGTTTATTCGTTACCATCCAAAATAAAAAAATATGTTGACTATATTATTAATCAAGATATAATTCTATGTTCATTATTCCTTTATTTTATTAATTATCTTGTTACATACAAATACATAATCAATTGTGTTCACATTAGTCGTTCTGATGATATTCTGTTAAAATGTAAAAAATAAATTTGGTAGGTTTACTATGGTCGAAGAACACTTATTCCATCATCTTAGAATAATAATAATTAAATAATTGTCAATTTTATACATCAATTATACTTTTATAATAATTAAATAAATATGATTTTGAAATATAAACTATTTTACAATCATATAGATAGTAGGTCATACATACGGATGAGTAAAGTTTCCATTTTACAATAACCATTATGGGAAGAATGTCAGTATTATTTTATCATTATATAAATATTAATATATAATAATTACTGTATTATTTCTTTAAATATATTTAAATATATCCTCAATTTTATGTGGTGACAAAAATGAATCTTATAGGTTTTTAGAGGTGGTATTCCACACATAAGCACAAACTATATTATCATTATTCAACGTATGGAAAGGTAATAATTTATATGATGTATTAACATTATATAAAATAAATATGTCATTTATATCATTTATATACATTAAATTCATTATTATAACAATCTATGATTGATTGTGATAAAAAATGAATTACATGGGTTCATGAGACGGTGGTCTTCCATACACACAGATGATGGTTTAACGTAAATTTAATAAAAGATGATATTGATATAGTTTATTACCATAACATAATATCATATTAGTATATTTAAGATACATATGATTTTATTTCATCATGGTTGAAGGATATTTAAAAGAAGTAGTAGAATAGATAAATTATAAAACGTTTGGTTAATAACTATACCTCTTCTTCAACTTATTAAGGTTTACACCCAAAACATTCTTATGACTATTTTCTGATCAAACCAAGTATTAGAAAATATGGGGAGGGATTCAAAGAATGGATTTCTGTAGGTATTTAATGATCCAAAATTATTTTTAAGGGTGTATAAATGTGGATAATAGGTTCTCTTCTATAAATGAGGGGAGGGGAACTCCAAGAATTATTTAATTATTAAATTAATATAATTTAATATTCATGTCTAAAGGGCTAAAAAATAATTTTTTTCTAAGGTATGGTTAGGGTGGGTGAAAATAATATAATTTAACCAAATTTGGATATGTTTAGGTGATGTGTTTATCTTATCTTTTTATTATAATACACTATAACCATTTTTGACAATTATAGGGATAATGATGTTATTACTCTACAGTGGTTGAATATAATTACAATAAAAAGAAAATGATACCATAAATGTACTGTGGTCTATAATTTAAACCATATCCCAATCACTTGGATAAATACAAATTTTTTGTAATTTTAAATTATTTTATAAAGTATTATTTATTATAAATTATCATTAATTTAAAATTTGACTTTATTAAAATAATTTGACTTTAAAACTACATAAAAAGGATGGAATTATAATATAATACTGTAAAATATCTCTAATAAGTTATATTTATCTTTAAAATTTGTAAAATATATATATTATTTTAGATTATATTAATTTTAATATTAATAAAATATTTAATTTTATTTTTCTATTAATTGAATAATTATTGTGTCAGTGTTACGTAGGATTTTATGATAATTATTTAATCAGTAAAAATTAAATAAAATTACCAGGATACAAAGAACATATATATTGAAAAATACTTTTTACTAACATATCCTCTATTTATCCCTTTTTCATAAAAAATTAGAGATAATAAAAATGTGAGAATGATGTTTTTGAACTTCTTTTATATAAAATAATATAATGATTAAAGTCATGACAACATGAAAAAAATGTCATCTAATATAATTTTTTTAACACACCAAGATTTTATTATTATTTTTTTGAATTAATTTTATCTTTTTGATATTTTCCAATTCACACAACATGAAAGATAGTTTTTTTCTATTAAATCACTATGTTAGGCATGTGTTATGCACAACAAAAATTTAGTCATGCAGTAAATGCAATATAAAATTTATCCTTCTCTACATGGAACACTGATCATATCATGTGTTATATGCAATAATGACTTTCATAGATGCCATGCGTATCATGCATGACCTGATTTTAGTGAACAATATTATATCATGAAAATGTTATTATTTAAAATAATATAATGTGAACTAACTATTAAATAATAAGTTATGAATATTATTAAATAATTTATGAAAATATACTGTTTACAAAAATATAAGATGATTTCAAATGTTACCAATTATTTAGAAATTAATATGAAAACTGGTTGAATATAAAAGAAATTATTAATATATTTATATTCATAAAGCTATTTTAAACTAATAAATTAAATTAATTAAAACTAGTATGAAATATTAATTTAATATATATTTTATATATTCAATAAAAATTTATACACATCCAATAGATTCGATATACATAAGAGAACAAACCGAATTTTATGAATAAAAATCTATCTTTTAAAAAGGTAGCATTACAACCTTTTAATCGAGTACCGATTTTAAATCCGATTTTTGGGACTTGAAAAGATTTATTATGTCAAAATATTTTTTATAATTTTAATCAAAACATAAAAATTTGGTCAGGATAAATATTTTTTATTCTTCTTTAATGTTTAATTTTTTAATTAAATGTTAAAAATATTGATTTTTAATTCAAAAATACTTTTTCATTTAATTTATTTATAATGATTAATTTTATTTTAAATTTTTTAAAAAGTTTAATTAGATAATAATTTTACCAATTTATTAAATTTAGGTCATTGGTACTAATTGTACACTAAAATTGGTTACAAAAACATAGCAATCTTTTGATCATTTTCCACATTAAAACCCACCAGTATCATCCCATCAATGAGATTAATATTAAATTAAATGCTTCCACTTTTGTGATTCTAAATTAAATAAATGGATTAAATATTTGTAATAATCATAATTTCTAATTTATAATATGTTTGCCTTAGTATTTACCAAAAATATAAGTGAATTTAGTTAAAATTAGTTACATCAATTAAGGTAAAATTAAGATTAACTAAGGGGTAAACCATAAAATTTTGTCACAAGATAACCTCTATGGTTTTAAAATATCCATTATATGGAAATATTTATTCCATATACTATCATTTCTCTAATTTTATCCATTAGTTGTTCCACTTTCAACATGAAAACGTGGATGGAATTCTCTCTTTAGATATATAAAAGAGTAACACTCCTATTCCACTATGAAAAGGCCTCCTCTCCTCCCACTTACCCACACCATTCATGACCCATGTATCAAAAAAATATGATTAATTATTCTTAAAAAAATCCATGAAATCCGCTTATAATCCATCCCTTGGATAAAAATCAACCCAATTATTCCTTTTTTCATAAACCAAATGAGTCACTTAATTAAGATGTTACATTTTCCTTCAAGCATCTTTCTTTTATCTTCATTATAAACCCATCCACTATTTTGATTTCATGATTGTACAAAAACACAGGTATCCTAAATATTCTAGGATTTTTTATCCTATGTATTCTAGCTATAATTACACACACCTCTATATAATGGGTAATGAATAAATTGCTTATTTTCATGTCGAACTACCACCTCATTAAACGATGATTGTCCATTTTTTCAATAACACCACTCATTGTAGAATTTATAATGAACACCATATTTATATATGTAATATATTATAATTATTATTTATTTAAACTTATTTATTATTTTTGAAACACATGTATTTTATAATTTTCATTTGGTGTAAATATGATAATTTCATTTGAGGGAGTCTGGACAACCACCCCTCAAAGGAATGTGATTTGTTCAGACACTACATGAAATGTATTAAATAGGGTTTTAGTAAAGTATAGCATATATATATATCATTATAATTCTAATATAATTATAATATATGAATTAATTCAAATATTTTATTTTCTTTTTTTCTTTTAATAGGATAATAAAAATGGAAACGACGTTCAAACGTACGTATAGATTACCTTCTCTATAAACAGTGTCTTCCATTACATACTTATATATTATATATATAATTATAATAAAAAAATATCTAATATAAATCATATTTATATCATGTCTTATATTTTTTAATCATGATATAATTAGAAGGACTGGATATATATCAAAGTGAGACAAATATGAAGAAAAAATAGGATATTACCTAAGATGAAACCATTACATATAGTTGTTAACAAGATATTAATATATTGTCATAATCAAAAAATATATTTTATTAGATAAAATAATATGATTTTTTAAAATATTTATAATAAAAATACATGTATTATATAGTAATCTTGTATGATTATGAAGACATTCAAGTCACAAGGTAAGGGGATTTCATCCTACTTTTTATTTTTGTGAGATACACGCTTTATGCATAACCCATTCCTTTTCTATAGTGTGTAAAATTCCCATGGATGTATTCTATGTTTCATGATTTTTAATTTTTTGTTATTTATATATAAATTTAATTACCATTATTTCATGAGGATTAAGTTTTGAATGTTTTCAAATTTGTAAAATAGTTTCATCTCAGTTTTCTTTCTTTGAGACTCAAGTGTTTTTATGCACCAGAATTAATTTTAAGGTGTATATACATCAATTTTACATTATATATCATGAATATCCATATTTTAATGAGGTTAAAAGATACATTTAATTTCATTTTCTTACATGGATATTATTATTAAAAGTTAACAAGTTATAATTATTTATTTAAACAATTTCTTTGCATTTCCAGATTGTTCTTTTTTATGCTCCCATTGATGATATATTATGTTCTATATCGCAATAAAACCCCTGAATTTTCATCCCCTTCTGTTATTCATGATATATTCATATATTGATACATTTGTTTATTTATTTTTTTCTTAATATAGTTAATAAAGACTTTTTAAAAAAAGCCTGACTTTACCTTATCTTCAGTAAAAAATACATGTTCCCTAAAAATCATTTTTTCTAAAAAGGGTTTTCAAGAATATTATATTAATATCCTATGATAATTAAAAGTTGTTTTTACCCTTTATTTATTATATTAATTATTTCAAAGTGATCATATTTTTACTTTTTGAATAAGGAATTTTCTATCCTTGTTACTGTGAAAAGTAATATTCTTTTAACCTCATATGAAATTTATGAATTTGTCCTCTATAAATCCTTAGGGGATTTATTTTGTTTTTTAATTGACAATTTTTTAGAAAATATTTTGAAAATATATTTTCAAACAAATGGTTTTCAAATCGTTTTCAATCTCCATTTATAAGTTTTTATGGAAAATGGTTTTCAAAATTTTTTCAAGATCTCTTTATATGATTTCAAAGAAAAATGTTTCGAAAATGTTTTCAAAAATTTTGTTATGTGGTTTCATGATTATTTTAATGAATTTTTTAAAAGGTTTTATGTTTTAGAGATAATTTTCAAATAATAATGTACATTTACCCTAACAAATGTCTTCAAAATATCCTTCAATTTATATTCCATCTAAGATAAAATTTGTTTTATGTTTCTAAATCCCTTATATGAAATTATTAAAAGATTCCATTCCTATTCTATATTAAATTGTTTTTGTTTTGGTAGAATTATTCTTATGAAACTCATTTCTATTCCATATGACATATTCTTTTGAAACCCTTTTCTTTTCACGTGTTATTATTTGATGAAATGATTATGAAATAATTCTATTTTACATATGATATGTTGTCATTAAATATAATTGGTACAAATTTCAATTCATGGGATATGATTTGTGGTTTATAGAACCCACCTCTTTTTATGGGTCATGATACGATGAATGTTTTATTATCTTCACTCTAATGTGTGAATTATTTTATTATATCATGGTTGGGTCACATATCTCTCTCAAATTCATTGGATAATGATGGATGAATCCTAAGTATAAATTGTATGAGCGATCCATATTTCATGTTCACAATGTTATGCTTAAACTAGGTTTCATGTCTATAAGTTAGTGTGTGAACTCGATTACATGTTCATAATTTTATGAGTAAACATTATTACATGGTCATAATGTTATGCATGGACCTGGTTTTATGTTTATATGTTAATGCGTGAACCTTATTACATGTTCAAAATTTTATGAAAGAACATAATTACATATTCCCAATGTTATGTGTGGACCTGGTTGAATTTCCATAAGTTTATGCATGAATCGGATTACGTGTTCACAATGTTATTCATATACCTAGTTTAATGTCCATAAATTTATGTAATAACCTTATTAAACATTCATAATGTTATTCATTGACCTGGTTCTATGTCTATAAGATGATGTGGGGGCATGATTTCATATTCTAATCTTAATGAGTGAACCACTTTCTACATATACTAGTTCAAAATATTATAAACCTATGTGAATTCCAAAATTTTCATTTCCTATTCCTATATTATTCTTTCAATACATATTCTATTAATTTTTTATGATCCATGTCATATTAACTTACAATCATTATTATGATCTCTAATATACAGTTTATGATCATCAAATGTCATGCCCAAGTTCCATACCCTTTTTTATGTTATGATTACTCATTAATTTTTTTATACTTGTTGAGAATCTGAGTACACCCCATTATTATTTTTCCTTGACCCTGGTTATGAATGATGTTTGTAGTTAGGTGTACTAAAGGTGGAAATATTCATGGGACAAGTTGAAGAACCTTCACCAAGATAGATTTTTTGGTTTCCAAGTGTCCAAAGACACTAAACAATAATGTTCCTTATGCATGAATTTTGTTTTTACTATTACGAATATTCATTTAAAATGATGTAATATCCAAGTATGTTATGTATGGATCACTATAGTTCGTATCAAAGGGATGTTTTAGTCAACCTATAGATTCTAGGATGAGAAACGTTTAGTGATATCCATAGGTATTTTTTTATGTATATATCTAGTGATGGTTGTAAGGGTGAGTATAATGATGAGTTAATATTTAGGAAAATGTCCTAGAATTTTAGTAAACAATAGAGTGAGTGGTTTCCTAAAAATACAACCCTATATTGATTTTAAAAGTGTATGTGGTTCTAACAAAAATGTAACTAGGTGTAACAACAATGACATGAAGTCTTGGGCATGACTTAATATAACCTGGTATACGACAATGGGCCTTATTACATATATGTTTTCACACTCCTGGGGGATATCATTTCAGAATTCAAAAACTATTCATGAAGAATAATAAAGGACTTAAATAGAGGATGACTATGAATACCCTATCATAATCCTAAGGTTTTATAGATTAATGAAGTTTGAGCCATGATTTAGGCACCATATAAGTAATTTTTCATTATTAAATGGTATCCCAATATGATAAATGTTTCTCACACTATACTTTTTGGTTTATTTAAATGGAGATAACTATAAGGGAAATGGTTAGTATTAAATTCATAATATTTGTAAATTATTTTCAATATGTGAATAGATTTTCCAATTGGAAATATCATATTGAGAATCAGGATGGTGGTGCGAGTATTAGTTGTACTTTCGAAGACAATGAGTCCACAAACGTTATGTGAAAGGTATTTGATGTGTATTTAGTATTGTTTACATTAAAAAAAATAATCATGGATATGTTGAGGATGAGTAACCATATTACATGATAAATATTTAATCTTCTACAAAATATGTATTAAGGAATAACTTGATGAAGCCAAAGTAATTTTTTATGAATAAATTTGTATGAATAAAGTATTTATGTTTCAGAAATAAAATATTTTTTTATATGATTCCTAAAATATATTAGAGTGTTCAGTATATGGTTTTATTAAAGAAAGAAATGGATATATTTAATCTAGATTTAATTGAATGGTGGTATTTTGTTTAAGGGAAAGTAACGCATAATTAATTACTGACATCGATATAATGATATTTGGATAAATTTACATTGGACATAAATAAGTAAGTTGGGAGATACGAAGTACCCTGGAACTGATAATTGAAAACAAAGTTCCATGTCATCAAGGATGAAGTTTATAACTTCATTTATTTAACGAATGTATCAGGTATTCATTGAAACAATGAAGAATGCATGTTTTTTTAAAGTACTTATGGTAATTTGTGTTATTACCATGATTAAAGAGAATATATGATGAGGGAATTCAGAAGATTTCAATTTGATGAACAATATATAATTTTTAATATGTGGGTGATCATTATTAATCTCATTTTGGGACTTCTTTCTAATGTTTTGTATTTTCATCTTTTTGAAGGGTTTAAAAGTTAACCATTTATAGAAGGATTTAGTTAAACATTGGATGATGTTTTTGAGTGTAAATACTTATATTACCACTTGAGGATTTATTCATATTAGATAAAATTTTATAAAATAATGGTTTTGATGATAAACAATGACAAATGGGATGGAATATCATGAATCTCGTGATCCAATACTGCTTCTGGAAGGAAAACATCACATTCCTATCTAGAGGAAGAGGTAAATTGGATCATGGATCAATAAAGGGGGAGGTTTTCCTTATATCAAGAAATTATATTTATTCAAGAAAAAAATTAAATTTAGCAAAATTGTTCTTGAAAAAATATTATCCTTGTGCCATTATTTTCAACAAATCAGATTGTCCCATTGTTTATTAAAGATTTATGGATTTCTGATTGTTAGCTTTTTCCTGACCGTGTTCTATTTCACTATCCATCATAACATGATGGTTTTATTTCTCTTCAATGTCTATGTTTCTAGTTTCTACCTGTATTTTCCCATGTGAAAACCTAGTTATATGTTACTTTGTGTAACCATTATGGTTCCAACATTCGCTTTTTAAGGGAATTTTTATCTTCACTTTTATGATATGGGATTATATAAATAAAACTATAATGTATTAATGTGTTGATTACCAGGAAGAATTTTGATCTATAAATTCATTTTATGGGGGTACAATATTACACAATGAGATGTTGTGACTTATTGTTTTGGAATTAATTTAATCTTTTTGAAATTTATCATTTAATGAAACACTATAAATAGTTTATTTTATATTAAACCAATATGTTCGGATTCAGTTAATACATAACACAAATTTAATTGTGCAATAAATGCAACATAAATTTCAATGTTCTCTACATGGAAGAGAAAGGTGATATTTTATTACATGCAATAATGACTTTCCTCGTTGGATTGTGTATCACTCATGACCTATTTTTACTGAAAATAGTATGCCATTAAAATTTTATTATTTAATGTAATAAGATATAACCTAGATGTTAAATTGGAGTTTATAAACATTATTAACTAATTTATTATAATATATGTTTTACACTAATAAAACATGAATTCATAGGTTTCAAATTAATTAGAAATAAATATGAAAACTGATAGAATATAATGAAAGTTATTTTTATTTTTATAGTCAAAAAGTTTTTTAACTAAATAAATTAGATTAATTACAATTATTAAGAGATATTAATTTAATATATATTCTATATACTGAATCGATTATTTTTTATATTCATCCAGTAGATTTTATAGACAAAAGATAAGAACAAACACAATTTTATGTATAAAAAACTATTTTTTATAAAGTTAGTTTTGCCGCATTTTAATAAAGAAATAATTTTATATCAAATTTTTAAGAAATTTATAGATTTATTTTATCAAAATTAACTTCATATTTAGAAAATAAAAATAAATATTATGTTATGATAAATAATTTGTAATTTTTGTAAGGATTTTTTTTAATGAATAGTTCAAAATGATAGATTTTAATTCAAAAATTATTTTTCATTTAAATATTTTGATAAGGTAATATTATATTTTAAATTGGTTTAAAAGTTTAATTATATAAAAATTTTATAAATTAATTTAATCACATTATTTTAAATAATTTCACAATGAAATGGGATATAAAAATTTATCAAAATATTAATCTTTTTTTACGTTAAAAACCTGCAGTGTCATCCTGATAGGGTTATTAATATGAAATTAATTTTGTTAATTTATGAGATTGAAATTTGAAAAAATTTATTAAATATTTTGGATGATATTAATTTTTAATGTATAATTATTTTAACTTATTTTTTAGTGTAAATATTAGTGAATGTAATTTTAATAAATTACATTGATTTAGGTAAAATTAAGCTTAACTAAGGACAAAACCATAAATTTAGGACATAAAATTACATATAAAAATTTAAATTATCTATTTAATGGCCAAATTTATACCCCATACTACCTTTTATATGTTTTTTTCATTATTGTATCCACTTGAAACATGAAAAACGTGGGTGGAATTCTCTCCGTAAAATATTATAAGATGGTCACTCCTCCTCAACTGTAAAAAGAGCTCCTCTCCTCCCACTTCCTCACACATATAAAGACCATTATCTCACTAAATATATGATTAACTAATCTCCCAAAATCCATAACTTCTTACTAGAATCCTCCATTTTGAAATTAATAATCCCATTGAATCTTTTTGGAACAAAAAAAAGGAGTTACCTAATTAAGTGGAAATATTTTCACTCAAACTCCTTTTTTATCTTCTTTCTCTACCCCCTCAACATTCATTATTTCGTGATTTTATAAAAACCAGTATCATAAATATAATTGTTTTTTATGATAACAAGTTTACCTACAATTACTAACAGCTCCATCTAGAGGGTAACGAACATATTATTTACATGTATAGAGAACTACCACCTCACTAATCGATGATGGTTCATTTTTCCTCTATTGCCTCTCATAGTGGAAATTATGATGAAAAATCTATTAAATGTGTCATATATTATATTTAATATATAATTAACCTTATTTATTATTTTTACAACAAAAAGATTTTTTACTTTACATTTAGTCTAAAATGATAATTTCTTGTGAGGAAGGGTGGACTACCGCCCCTTAGAGTGATGTGCTTTGTTCACACAATAAATAGAACATATTAATGATGGGATTAGTCAAATTATATGATATTATAACATTATAAATATAATATAATTAAATTATATATATATACATATATTTCATTTTCATTCTTTTTTTCAATATGATAATAAAAACGGAAACAATGTTCATGCATACGTACGGCTTACCGTCTCCATGAATGGTGTCTTCTATTTCAAAACTCAATGTTATATAGATTATTATAGTAAAAATATAATGAATATAAATGATATTTATATCATATATTACATTATGTAATCATGATATATGTATAAGGACTCAATATATAACAAATGAAGACACATGCGAAGAACAAAGTGAATATTTCCCAAAGTGAAACCTTAACATATGGTTTCTAATAAGAGGGTAATATAAGGTCATAATAAAACCATATATGGTTTTAGATATAAATTTTTTATTATATAAAATATTTATAATAAACCTAATTTTATTATATAGTAATCCTGTATGAGTATGAATATATTCAACACACAGGTTAGGGGGATTTCATCTCACTTTTTATTCCCATTAGATACATGATTTATTCACCACCCATTCCTTCTAATAGGCTCCTAAACTACCCATGGATGTATCTATTGTTTATTAATGTTAAATTTATTGATATATGCATATCAATTATATAGCCTTTATTTCATTGTTTTTATTTTTCAAATGTTACCAAATAGGTAAAATACTTTTTTCTCAATTTTCCTTCCTTAAGAATCATGTTTTGTAATGCACCTAAATTCAATTTCTGCGGTATATGATTCTATTTTACATGATATATCATGAATATAATTATTTTTATGATATTAAAATATTAAATTCATTTCATTTTCTTATGTTGAGAGTATGATCCAAGGTTACCAAGTGATAAGATTTTATTGAAACAATCTCATCACTTTTCAAGATTGTTGATGATTATGCTTACATTGAGGAAATCTTAAAATCCATATCTCTAAAACACTCATGAATATTACTATACTCATTTATTCATGATATACTCATATAATGGTCAACTGTTTCTACTCTTTGGTATAGAATATGGAAAAAAATGTGTTTTTAAGAAATCCCAACTTTACCCTCTCTTCGGGCAGAAATCTATGTTCCCTCAAAGCCATGATTCCAAAAAAGAGTTTCCAAGAGTATTATACTAATATACTTTGATCATTAAAAGAAATTGTTACACTTTTTTTCTTTTACCAATGGTCTCAATGAAATCTTCTAGTCTCTTTTTGAATGATTCATTTTTCTAACCTTTTTAACATGCTAAAGGGATGCTACTTTTACCTCATACGACATATATGGATTTAACCTCTATCAATACATTAAATATTTCTTTTCATGTTTAATGGTTTATTTTTAAGAAAATTTTTTAATGAAAATTTAATACAATGGTTTTCAAAATGCTTTCCAAATCCTATTATATGTTTTTAAGTAAAATGGCTTTCAAAACATTTTCAAGCACTGTTAATATGTTTTCAAAGAAAAAGGCTTCCAAATGGTTTCCAAAGATTTATTTATAAGCTTTAAAGTTTATTTTCAATAAAATGTTTTTCAAAAGGTTTTATGTTTTAGAGATCCATTTCAAATAAAAAAGGAATATTTTTCATATTAAATGTCTTCAAAATATCCATCCAATTTATTTTACACCAAAAATAATATCTATTGATGTTACTCATGGCCATCTAGGAAATGATCCAAAGGTTTAATTAATATATTATTGTTAAGGGTTTTTGTTTTTTTGGAATTATTCTTATTAACCCCATTTCTCTTCCGTGGGTTATATTCTTTCTAAACCCGCTTCTTTTCAAGGGTTTTTTTGATGAAATGTTTATGAAATTTGTATAATTTCCATTGGTTATGATGTGATGAAATGTTAATGATAACAATTTAATTTTATAGGCTATGATTTGATGTTTATATAACCCATCTCTTTTTATGGACCATGATATGATGAATGTTTTATTATATTTTGGAACAGGTTTAAATAATTTTATTATGAGATGGGAATAAATTATATCTCCTTCTAATATATTGAGTAATGAAGGATGGATCAAGAGTATAAATAATGTAAATGAGCCTAATTAAATGTTCAAAATGATATTCATTAACCTGGATGAATGTCCATAAGTTTATGCATGATCCTAATAAAATGTTTCCATTATTATGAGTAAAAGTTATTAGATGATCATAATGATATGCAAGGACCTGGATTCATGTCCATAAGTTTACATGTGAACTAGATTACATGTTAATAATGTTATGGGAGAACTTGATTACATTTTCACATTATTATATATGGACTTAGGTTTAATTCCATATGTTTATGCATGAACCTAATTAAAAGTTCACAATCTTTTTCACGTTATCCTAGTTACATGTTCACAATGTTATGAATAGACCTTGTTTCATGTCTCTTAGGTTATGCATGAACATAATTACACTTTCAAAATTTTATGAACGGACTTAGTTTCATTTCCATAATATGGTGCATGATCCTAAATTGATTTCCTTAACTTATCGAGTTCTCATGTTTCTACTTACATAATTTTACAACATTTTTAAAACAAACTGCATTCCATAAATTCTATGTCTTATAGCTATGTTATTCTCTCATGAATTATGCTTATAATTCTCTTATGATCCACATTTTATGAGCTGCCAATATTTATTATGATATCTAATATGCTTCGTATGATGTTTAATTGTTATACTCAAGTTTCATACCCTTTTTTTCATGTTATACTTACAATTTTCCTTTATTTAAACTTACTAAGAATCTGATATCATCCATTTATTATGTTTCATTTCTCCATGTTATGAAGAAATGTTTTAGTAAGAAGTAATAATGTTGTAGATACTAATTGGATATGTTTATGATCTTTCACCATGATAGAAAATTTTGTTTCCATTTTTTCAAAGATGCTAAACTACTACAGTTATCTGGCATGTACTTTTGTAATGTACCAAATATTCATCTCAAATGATGTAATATCCATCTATGTTATACATATGTCATAATAATTTTTTTTGTTATGGATTTAATATACTCATAAAATAAAAATAAAAGTTACCTTTTTACAAAAATTGGACCTCCTGAATTAAAATATGGAATCCATTTTTCTATATTCAATACATATTAATCGCATAATAAAATTAAAAATTAAACCAGAAAAACATGAAGAAAAACATTTTAATGAAAAAATAAATATATGTACAAACAAAATTATACAATATTAAGGCCTAAGATTCATTCCAAGTAATATAATTTGATTATATTCAATGAAAATGAATGAATTAACTTTAAATAAAATCTAAATTATAAATTTACATCAAAATACTTTGAAATAAAATACATCATTCAATAAAAATCAACATTGTTCACTATTCATTTAAAAATTAAAATTTTCAGAAAACTCAAAAAATATCAACATAATATATTTTGAAAATGAGGAATAAAATAAATCATCTTTTCAAATTAAATTTCAAAAATTTTAAAATATATCATTAAAATAATTCTATATAATAAATGAAAACCCGATATATCTAGAAATAAATCCATCTTCTTTTTTACTGAAAAATAAAAAATATTATTATAATGGATATAACATTATAAAATAAAATTAACTAATAATAACATGATATGAAAATAATTTATATTAACATTACCTAGGTTGATAAAATATGGATTTTCTAGAAAAAGTTTCTATAAAAATTCTATTTATACAGACAACATTAAAATGTTATAAAAGTGATATTTTGGAGAAATTGATATTTTTATTATTCATCTCAAATAAAATATTTCTGGAAAATATAAAACATTAATCCTAAGATTATATATAAATTAATAATTAAAATGGAAATTAATTTATTAAAATTTAATTTTTAATATTTTTTGAATATATGTGTTAATTACATTATTGAATAAATATATATGCATTTTGACTTAAATTATTTTGAAACTAAATATTAATTAACCTAATTGAATCATGGGTAATATAAAAAACCATACACATTTTTTGTTGGAAATATAATGTTGAACGTTAATTGAATTTGTTAACCATAAATACTTTAGTAATATCAAAAATTGATAATTATATATCCAGAATGGGGGCTCAATAGAAATAAAATATTGAACCCAGTGAGAATCACATGATAAGGTATTCAATTTTCAATGCTCTTAATTTAGAGGTTAAATTGGCCAGTTTTTTATATGTTGTAATTGATATCTTTCATGAATTTTAGTAAACATCTTAATATTTTTTTCAATCCAAATGGTGTCATCACTGTATGCATCAACATAAATACAATACCCCTATCAGGCATGTACCTTATTTATAAAAAAGGTTGCATCCCCAGAAACTAAGAATACATTATTACCAACCTAATATATTACAAAATAAGTGATGAACATGTGGATCTTTTAGTATCATCTCAATAGAACATCCTAGTTTTAGAGATAGCCTAAAAGTCTTCAGGTAATAAAGCCCCAATAGTCTTCCTAACAATGATGAGTCATAAAGAATCACAACGCCTTTACAACCAAATTCATCCACATGGGGGTATTATCTCTATGGTGAGATAGAACCTATATCTAGTAAAACAAGTTGGTGGAGAAGTACATGACCCGAATCAACAACGATACATGAGAACTAACTATAAGGGTATCTACTAGTTTTCTTCTTCTCTACCTTTGGGTGGCCCTATCCCCTCAAGAATTTGTTGGAGAGGCACCTAGAAGATCCCAACTCTTGTTAACTAAAACATAGATCCTATGAAGAGATAGTATGAGGGAGACAAGAAAACAAATCCTAGGGTTAGACTCATATTATTGTCCCTACTTATAATGAACATTAGTATATCCTAGTGGTGAACAAGGGGAAGACCCATATCATCACTTCCAACCACAATGTCTTCTAGTATATCTTTTAATTAATAGAGGAATCCTGAAGATATATCATGGTGTCTGTTAAATATAAATCTTATATCCCTTATCCTACCAAGATGTTCAATAAAAATACAAATAAAATTAATGAATATAGGTGGTAGGATCATATCATAATTCCAAATAGATTGTATTTACATATCTCAATAGTAGTTCAAGAATGGGACCATATTTCATGTCCCATTATATATTTTCTGTTTCATATCATGATGATGGAAATTAAAACATCTCGGACTCTATAAATCGAAGTTCAAGAGAGGTATGACTGAATCCATTTCATGCTATCAAGTCCTTCATCTTCATGGATGTTTTCTTCTATTATTCTCATTTTGATCCACTATGGTGGTGTAGTTTTGGGTTTTGATATAACATGAGATTAATTTTATATAACCCTTAATGCTTTGTAAGGTGATTTTTTGGATTTTCATGTGGTTATGGTTCGTGGGAATTTCTTATTCACCCTATTGTGTACATAGTGTTAGAAAATCTTCTTTAAGGTAGGCAATCCTTTTTTTTCAAATTTGTGCATCATGAAGAATGGTTTTATTATTTTTTATCTATAAGGAATGGGTTTTTCTTGCCTAATAAAGATAAATTAATTGTTCAATTTAAATTGATTGGGAAATGTTAATGATTATTATGATCTTACATCTTTGATATTATTTTGATTTTTTTATCATATATAATGAATTCCCCACTAAAAATGATGTTGATTGGGTAATTGATTGTGCTATTGGATAAGTGTTGTAAATTTCTTGTTGTCTTTTTTTTACTTCACCCTAAATTATAAATTTTTTATCCATTTATATTTGGTGAAATAAATAGTTTCCCATATATTTTTGGATTATTTAATAACTCCCCTAAAATAAATTGAAATGTTACAAAATACATTTGTAATATATAAACTTTTCTTTGATGTGTGGTTGTGATGTGGTGTAGTGTGGAGTGTATTTTGTTTTAATGTGATTTGGGTAGTGATATGATGATTGTTTGGAGATGCTTTTGTGATAGTGATGTGATGGTTATTTGGACATTATTTTATGGTGGTGAGGTGATGGTTTTTTTGTCCATACATTGGGGGTGGTGAGGTGTTGGATTGTTTGGCCATTGTTTTAGGGAGGTGAGGTGATAGTTTCTTGGATGTGAATTTTTGGTGGTGAGGTTATGGTTTTATTGTAGTGATTTTTCATAAATTAGGTGGTGTTTTTTTTCTGGATTTTTGGGTGTCAATGTGATGGTATGATGGGGATGATGAGATACTTGTGACATATGGTTGTGTTGTTATGTATTCCCAGGTATTGAATGAATAATTAATATGTAACAACTAAAATAGTTCGAGTTCTGCTTGGTTAATTAGATGGAAATGAATAATGAAAAAATAAACTATGGTTTGTTTGGTTAGATTTGGTTGATGCTAAATAATGAAACGATGGACTAGATAATGGAAGTGATTGGTGTTATGAGACGTGTCTTGGGGTTTGTGTGGTGTTATGCATTTAGAGGTAGCAGTGAAAATGGGGATTTTGTGAGTTGGTTAGTGTTTTTTGTGTACCCATAGGTTGGGATAGTGCATAGATATATATATACTTGTATATTGATTTTTATTTCTATACACTCCCCACTTGTATCGAGAAAGATGTGCTGACATAAGTATTTTCATACTAAGGGATCTTTTCCCAATATTATAGTTATGAGGATGGTTGTATAGCTACCCACACTTCCCGTCTCTCTCTTTAGGTGATTATATATTCACAAGATGTGAAGGTTATGGGTTTTTTAATCCACTAGATTATGTCCTAGTTTTTTTGGTGATGGATGTGATATGTCCATGTTTTGGGGTGATGTCTCATGTTTCTTCAGGAAGATTTTGATATTGCCATATTGTTTGGAATCTTATAGTGGGGGTATCGTATTATGGGAATAGGTAATGACATTATTTAGATTCATGTTCATAGCACCCTACTATTCTAGTTATGACTTTGATTGTGGTGTGGTGGCCTCGGTTTCTGCAGGAAAGATGAGATGTGACTATGTTGTGGGATTGTGGTCATTTTGAATACAAGCATTAGGTTATATGACTGTGCGGTAGGTGTTTTTATAAGTTATTTAGAAAATATGGGATCACCAAGATGTATTAAATTAGGGTTTTAGATCATAAAATCATTGGGAAAGCATTGTGAGGTACAATTTATTGATATGTTACTTATTATGTTAATATACAAGGCTTTCCATATTTGGTGAGGATTCCTTGGTGAGGTTAGGATGGATTGTTGACCATTTTAGGTGATATTAATTCATCTATTTTCCCTTGGGAGTTTTAGTATAATTATTTTACATTTTCATGGGAGACTTTGATTTTCTCACTAAATATACTTGTACGCTCACTCAACATATATAAATTGATTTTTAGGATTCTAGGAGGATTACAAGGTTCATACTAGATAGTACTTGCTTCAACCCTTTTGGATATATTTTGTTCACTACTGTAGATTTTTTTGGGAATTTTCTTTTGGAGTCATTTATCTATATAATTTTAATTTTTAAAAGTATTTTGGGATGGAATTTGTTTCATTTAATATTATAATATTGATTTTATTGTGAATGATTCAACTTATCACTCAATCATATATTAGTATAGATTAGAATTCCTCTTATTTCTTGATATATTATTACCTCAATGATAGTCTCCATCCTAAGCCCCACTGGAGGTGGGACTTGTGGTTATTATCTCCCTCTCTCCAATGTGGTATCATTGAGAAGAGAGAGTTCTAATAGAGTGATATCAGAGGTCATGGTTAATCTATTGAATTTATTTAATAGCCTTGAATAGTGACTATTTCTTAGGTTTGTTTGTAAATTGTTCATGTTGGCCTTGGTGTGTGACATATTCGAGGGATACTAGCTAGGAAATGAAATGTTAGGGCCCCCATGATCTTGTACATAGAATCAAAGTTTATTGAATAGACATGTGATGTGGACTTGTTTTCATAGTAGAGACCATGGAGAGGTAAAAACATTATGATGGCTTTTTTTAAAATTTTATTTGGGTTTGTTTGGGATGGAAAAAATGAATAAATTTATTTAAAATGAATCTTGAAAACCATAATATTAGACTTATGATATTCTTTATTTGTTTTAATCTATTAATAGTGTACATCATCTATGTGTTGATTGGGATGTTTAGGTAAAACGTAATGATTCAGTTGATCATTTTAGAGTTGATCTGAATGAGAATGACTAGTCTTGGGAGATGGTGTTGTGTGATTTTCATTGGAAGTATTTGGAGATGTATGAGAGTTGTTTTTCTGATTTTTAGAAATAGAGATAGATAAAGGAGCTTGAGATCAATTTTAGTTTGATCTATTCCTTGGTGGGATACTGGTTCCCTTGGTAGTTATTCAGATGTGGGTAGTTACACATTAGTGGTAGATGTTGTGTCTATGTGAGATAAAGGAGGCAGATGTTTCGTGGGTTGATTTTTAGAAAGTGTTCTATGTCGAGTTCCTTTCATTGACCATGAAGGCAGTGAAGGGGTGAAAGAATCATTCTTCTCATCAGGGGAGTACGTCAGTGTGAGAGTTTGGAATCATGTTCAAGGATCTTGCTTCTTTCTACCAGATCTTCTTCAAGATGAGGAGTCTCGTGTGATACATCGTGAGGAGGAACTGCACCCTTCTATCTAGAATGTAGTTACTCATTTACATTGCCAACATATCGGTTGGTTCACAAGAAGGAAGATGATATTGAGAAGATACACTCGATATGAGTTTTACCTTGAGAGGGGAACCAATATGGTTCTTTGAGGATTATAGTTTTGAGTGGAATGTCTCTATAACTAGGACCTTTGAGGTTTTGACATGTAGCGATTCGACATCATCAGCTTCCCTTCGAGACTTCTAGGCACAGTAGTATCCATGATTTTCCTAGAGATAACAGGATAGCGTTCATATGTGGGTCTATTTTCCATCACCAAAATTTTTTCCCAGTGGTTCTTCAAGCTCGGTTGGGGGAGGAAAAATGTTTCTGTAGAAACACCATCAATAGTTTCTGTGAAACTATTTCAATAGTAGGGGTATTTTGATTTTTCTCTATTGGGGGGATATGGAGTGGATAGAGTCTTTCCATATGATCTTCCTCAAGGTCATGTTAATGAACCCGATTTTGGTCATAGAGGAGGTAGTTCGCATTGAGTTAGAGGATTTGGGTGTGTTCAGTTGCTCTTAGTGGAGGTAGTAGTGCTAAAGGGGATAAATATCATTTGAGGTGTGCTCAGTTTGTATTCTATCCATGTTATTTCCTTTTTTGATTCGTTTTTTCATGTGCCATTGTTTTTCCATCTCTATTCTATATTCTAGTACTATACATAGATAAGAATATCATGCCTCTATTTTTTACTATTCTAGTCATTGGATAGAAGAAACATTTCATGTGTTTTGTGGGTGTAGACTGATGATGGGACCACATCAATCCCATGGAGAAAATTCATTACATCAGATGTAGTTTTATAATGTTAAAAGTAGAATAAACTATTTATATTTAATTCATTCTCATATTTACTTCTTTCATAAGAGATTCATTTTCATAGATTTAGAGGTAATGTGTGTGGTTTTCATTGGTGAGTGGGATTTTTATGTAGTAATGTAGTATTGGATCCCCTTATTTCGTTGATGGAAGAGTTGTCAGTGGAATTGGTATATTCTTGAATAGTGGGGTTCCCCAAGTTCATTGGGATTATTTTGTTTGATTTCCCCAACGATTTTGAGATGCTACTCCCTCGACATGATTTTTAGTTTGGGATAAACATGAGGCATTGTGCTTCTCCAATATCGACAGATCCTTATTATATAACACATTTATATTTATAGGAGTCTAGGATTTAGAGAGATGATCTAATTTAGAAGGGTCTTATTCAGCCTATTATTTCATTGTGGGGTGCTCTAGTGTTTTTTGAAAGTATGTGGATGATAGTTACAGTGATATATATTCTTCCAGAGGTTGAAATAGATGTTAGTCAAGAATTGTTAACCTCTTACAATAATATAATATATTTTCATCCTGTTGAGAAGGGTGAGTTTGTTTTTATAGAACAATCTAATGTTTTGATATCACCAGTTGAGGGTGAAGGAGGGTAATATCCTAAATACAACCTTTAGATATAGGTATGCTCATTTTGAGTTTATAGTCTTGATGTTTGGTGTCACAAACCCAACAGTTTTGTTCATGGAACTCATGAAATTATAGTTTCATGAATTCTTGGAAATGTTCATGTTCACTTTCATTGGTCACCTATTGATATAATCAATGTCATTGGAAGAACAATTCACTCTTCTAAGATTTTTCTTACAAGTTTTTTGACGCAACCAACTTTCTGGAATGTTGTAAAAGTGTACGTTTTGTACCTGATAGGTAAATTTCCATAGGCATGTGGTGTCTCATTTAGGTGGGCAGTGGACCCCTCAATGATTGAATTTATTTTTTTGGGAAACATATAAGACCATAGATAAGTTTCATATCTTCCTTGTTCTCATAAACTATTAACGGATGTTTGATCCATATTTCATTCATGCTTTAGCCTCACTAAAAAAATGAACATGAAGGATATTAATTTTTTGGATTGATTAGTTCCATGAAATATTGGGTTATTTAAATGGTGTCTTTCTCAATTCTATAGTTATTTGGTTTTTTGAGTAGGGTGTGATGTTTGAGGTATTTTGTGACACTTACCAACCTGTCCTAGGATTTATGTTGATAAATTAGAGGTCAATTATCTCTTATGGTTTCAGTAAGTTCAATCCCCATGAGAATAACTATTCCACCCATGATATGGAGATAATAAAATTGGTGTTTTTTGGATGTTTTAGTTCCATTACCTCTTTGAGGAGTGCTTTTTGGTCTTCACATATCAAAATATTATGAGTTATGTAATTTCTCAACATGATCTAAATTTTTTAAATTATAAGTCAATGGATTGTATTTAATATTATGTTTTGGAGATCCCTTAAACCTCATGAAAAGTGTATTTTGTTTCCTAACACTCTTTATAGGAAGTCATGGAAGGATGTTATTCTAGGTTTGGGAGACTCTTGGAGATGAATGAAGGATTGTTTTCGCCATACACTTAAATGAATGGGTGGTTGATGGAAGAGTATATTTATTCATAAAATATTGTAGCATTATTTGATGAGGAAGGCGGAAGAATATTTTTGAGGAGACTCATAGGTGGATGTGAATAATGGTCATGTTGGCCATGGTGATGCTCTGTTGGGATAGTTGAAGGATAGTTGGAACCGGATTTTTTTTGTGGGAAACTATTTTTTTGGTTTTTATTGATGAGGTAATCCTTCACGATTTTAATAGATCGCATTTTCTGGAACACCAAGATTTGTCCAAGATGTACCATGGCTTGAGGATGCAGTTTTTGTGACCCGGTATGAAATGGATGGTGGTGGAGTTCCAAACGAGGTGTTTAGTTTTCTTGTTCGTAACGGTAGAGTGTCAGGTTCCTAGTAGTTTTCATAATCCTTTATAAGTTTATGTGTAGAGACCCAAATCTTGATGTACATGGACAATACATTACTTGTGCGTAATACTTAATACGTAACAAAAACAGACACACAAGGATCGTAATAGTTTAGTGTCTTTGGAAACTCGGAATAAAATTCTCTAATCGTGGAGAAAGATCTTCAACATCTCCCAATAAATATATTCCCCTTTTTTTCGTACCTAAACCATTTCTTTATATCCTGGGGAAATGAAAACATAAAAGGGTTGAGCTCAAATTCCCAGTAAGGGTAAACATAGAGAACATAATACAATCCATAAACATTTGAATGATAAAACTTGAACATAAAATCTAAACATCAAAATATTGAGCAAAGACAC
Organism: Viscum album; assembly: GCA_963277665.1. Taxonomy (NCBI): domain Eukaryota; kingdom Viridiplantae; phylum Streptophyta; class Magnoliopsida; order Santalales; family Viscaceae; genus Viscum; species Viscum album. Next base: position 443,954,953 of record OY728158.1, read on the forward strand.
AAATCTTGGAAGTACATAAGGCATATATTATAAGGGAACATCAATCATGATAAAATAGCATTGGAATAAAACATGTAATTGTGGACACCATTAAGAACATGATATGATTTCCATAGTAGCCAAGGCATTGCTTCCAACACCATCTTAGTGGATAAAGTCCCTTTCTGAATCGAGTTCTCTCCTCATTCCAGTCATGTATTACTGAACCGGTTTAACTTTCCATTCCAGCCATGTCTATATCATGAGATATAAATCATTACCCAATGAATTGGAGGGAGATATAGGTCCCACCCAGCTAATAATGAAATCATTATTACTTGTGCCACAAAATAAACATACATCATTCATAATAACTCAATGAATAAAATGGGTTTCATAGACATCATCCCATCATCACATAATCCATACAAAATAAATGGATATTTCATCATAAGAAAATTGAAACCATGTAAATCATAGAGAAATTATACTTGAAACATACACATATGAAATAATGTCATCTTAGATGTAAAATGATTTTGATAAAACAATTGAAATAAATTCTTGAGTAAAATATCCTTTCTTCTTCAAAATCAATTTCTTTTCACAAAACATCATGAAATTTTAAAATAAAATGATTTTGTTGAAAATGTTCATGAAATACTTTGTAAGAATCTTCATGAAAATAAGGCTTTATAAAACCATAAAAATCCTTTGAGGTCGTAAAATTTAAAAAAACATTCTTCTCGTACTTTTGTTAGAAAAGTCAAAAAGTACCTTGTAGGGTAAATAAAAGAATGATTCCTTCCATACCATGGGGTAAAAGTAAAATGGGTAAAACGTAATTTAAACATACATGAATACACTTTTATAAAATAGGGACATGTATGATACCAATAACCCCAGTAAACACTTACGAATAAGCAATCTCGGATAAAAATGAAATTTGCACAATTATCCCTTACCTTAGGTCCGATATGCTTTGTACATATTTGAAACTCCTATATAATGATTTAAATAATGTCATTGACTTATTATAGAATCATATTCATTGTTATTATATCATATATGTTTCACTTATGACATTATATTACCTGTTCTTTTGTAAATTCCATGTTAAAGCAGCGTTTTGGGTAAAGTCATTTCATTTATCGTATGTGTTTTGACATTTCGTTCTTGATATTAATAATTATATCATGATTTACATAATTACATAATGTAAAAAATTATTTATATATAATATATATGCATCATACACATATATATATTATATATTGATAAAAGGAATGAAATACACCGTTCATTGAGACGGTAGGCCGTACGTACGCATGAACGCTGTTTTCGTTTCCTTATTAAATTGAATGTAACTAAATAGATGACATACATATATATATATAAATAAATCCATTAGAATTAATATATTTAATTATTATTCATTATATAAACTTTATGATCATTCATGTATGGTTAACAAGGAGAAATGAATCTCATCGCGTCGTGGAGATGGTAGTCATTACATACGCACGAGTGATGATATCATTCGCATAATTATTGAATAGAATTGGAGTGGATGGTATAATATATCAGAATCAGTATGATGTTATAATAACCATATATATTTATTCTTTACCCCATTATACACATCCACGTAAGGTGTTGGTGGAAAAACGATTTCACCACGGCATGGAGACGGTATTCCGTACGTACGCACACGTGGGGATTTCTTTTTCTGTAGGATGGATATATGGTGAAATAGGGTTGTTTAATAATTATAATAACATATCAGTATATGAGTTTTACTGATGTTATTACTTAATAATTAAACAACTAAAGAAGAATAAGTGGAAGAAGAAATAAAGTTGAAAGAATCGGTAACGGACATTACCTCTTCTTTGAAGCGACTCTTTGAGACCTCCTCTTAGGGCTCTAAAATTGGTCTTTGAAGAAGACCAAAACCTCTTGGATGTATCTATGGAAATGGATAAGATAATTTGGTATGGGTTGGCCGATATTGAAGGCTCAAAGTGGTGTGAGGAAGAGAGGGAGGAGGTTCCCTTTTATAAGGGAGGAGAGGGGCACCTTTGGAAAAACTAAAAATATTATTTTATTATAATATCATATTCGGTTATTAATATCTCCAAATTGACTTATTTTAACTCTAAGGTAGGGATGGGTCAAAATCCTCTCATATAATAGAATTTAGACAAGTTTAGGTTTCTATTTTAACCTTATCATATAGATTTATCCTTAAGTTAAATAATTTTACTTTTACCGTGTCTTCTTGTTTTCTTACACTATAAGGTTAATAAACATACTATAACAATCCAAAAGAACCCCAAGATGTTAATTATTAATATATATAACATTATATAAGTCATTTGGCCGAACCTTAGATTATTAGGAATAAAATAACAATTAATTATATGATATTTCGTTTAAAAACTATTTTATGTCAATTTTGACACTATATGGTAATTGATTTTTGTGAAAATCATAACAGAATTATTAGTTCGAAAAACGTTATCTAAATAAATACTAACATGTCATATTAACCAATAAAATTAGTGGAATATAAAAAAAGTCTCAAATTACATTTATTTGGGTATTTATAACATCAATTATGTCAATATTTCCTTAATAAGATAATTACTGCATCATCTTTGAGTCATAAATAAATTAAATTATTTAATGTCTAAAAATTATAAATAAAATACCATTATTTCTGAAATAGTTTTATCTTTATAATTAATATTTATAGTCGAATTTATCTTATGTATAACCCTATATTAAAAATGATTTACTTATTAAACATTGATTTTAACGATTTTAACCCTTCTTTAAATAAATTAATATTAAACGTACTAATCTAATCTGTGTGGTCCTAAATGATCATATTTTATTCCTATGGTTGTTATTGGTCGAATTAAACTTATCCAATAGAATTAGGACATGTGTTAGGGTAATAATAATATCATTTGTACCCTTAATTATCCTATTTACTTTGAACCGTGGTAAATAAAAGTAAAAAGTTACCATTCACCAAAAAAATATTTTCATCTCATTGAACCACATTTTAGCCTTTGATATTAACCATGTCTCTCAGATTTTTAAAATTCCACTCACATAAGAGGTAAAATTATGTTTTATGAAAAATTCAGTTTTTTAACTACCACTTAGTGGTTTCACTATTTATCAAAAAATGAAAGTTTCCAGAAAATTTCAAAATATTAGGGCTAAGCTATATTTTATATTATGAATTAAAAAATGATGTCTATTTTAACAAATTCAAAACATATCAGTTGCATTAATTAATTTAAAAATTAATTCTCGTCGTCAAAAAAAATAGCGGGTTTTTAAAAGATAATAACTATTTAAAGATTGACACTTGTTTGTGTCTGGTATAAATGTGAAATTACATCCAATGACCAACATTGTATTAAATGGTAAAAATGTATTCTAAATATACTTTAAAACCACTCAAATTAATAATTTATCACTATTAATTATTTTGATTAAAAAAGTTGTTTTTAATTAAAATTTTGTAATATTCACTATTCATCAGAATATGAAAGTTATCCGAAAAGTACCAAAATTTCACCCTAAGCTAATTTCGATATTCTGAATTCAAAAATGAAGTCCATTTTGAGTTATAAAATTTATAAAATTTCAAAATTTGGGTATTATTATTCATAATGGCTAGTTCATAATAATATTATAATAATATCTCGTTTAGTGAAACTCGGTATTGCGTACTACACACGCTCTCAAGGAAGGTCATTATTGTGTGTAATTCAAGCCAAGTCAGGGATGCGTGTTTTTCAAGCTCCTTTTGGTGTAACTTACAACACAAGACATTTCTGAAATTAAAAAGAATATTTTTCATAAAATCACGGGGTGTTACATTCTACCCCCCTGAAAAGGAATTTCGCCCTCGAAATTCATCGGGGTTATAAATGGTTTACTACTCGAAAGTTTCTTTAATAGAAACCCACATCATAAAAAGGAATACCAAAACATGGCTTTAAAAACTAAGGTATGAAACTTAACGGTTACCCAAACTAACTCATCCCTGGGTTTTCACGTAGGAGAACATAGGTGAAAATATGGATATTGAAGAAAAATCTAACCATCATGTTCTGATGGAGTGTGGTAGAGAACATGGCTATGAAAAATCCAAAAATTACAAAGCCATAAATTTTTGATGATCTAGGGTACCATCTAATTCATCGTATATAAGGGCACTAGGATAGCATTTTTTCTTTTCAATATCATTTCCCTAAAGTTGAAGAATTTGAATTACAATAAATACCTACTTTATTTTGGTACAATCTCACTGTTGTCCGTGCCTCGAACAATTTCCACTTAATCTCTTAAAGAAATGATGTTGAATTTGTTATTCGTGATGTGTTAGAAGATCATGTGATAGAATGACGGGTCATTCCATCTATCTCAAACAAAAGGTTAGAAAAAGTTATTAAATATGCATAAGTCGATCTATAGTGAGATTAATCATATATGGTTCCTAAAATGGACTTATAATTCATATATCATACTGATTAATATAATAAAACTTGTTTCTACTAAACAGGGACTTCCTGTAGGCCAGTGGTAGGCGATAAAGGCCAGTCTCACTTTGGTTGTGGGTTCAATTCCCACAGCCTTGTCTGACGCGTTGGGCTATCGCCCGTCCTGCAGGTTGTCCTTTTTCTAAAACTCCATTACTATAACATCACATCAATAATATCAAAATAAGATCTATCCTTAAACAATACTATATTATTTCCAACATAATCCATTCCAATCTTTATCTAAAATACTTTGGTCCAAGCTCATAGTATAAAGAAAACAATAACTTGAAATGTCATCAACCAACTATCATTTATCCCCCATTATCTTGTTGGTCACATTCCAATCATGTGAATACCTTAATCCTGTATTCTATAGAAAAATGAATACTAATTAAAACTTAGTAAAAATATGAATGCTGTCAAAAGTTAACTCTTTCCACATAACAAAATCCAAAAATTCTATATACTCAAACCATGATATAACCTTCTCCTTATATCATTCATGATCTCATGAATACTATCAAACATTTAATTTTCTCCTTATCCCATCATTATGCGCATATCATCTACTTTCCAAAAATACGGGTACCATTCATCACACACTTTCAAAACCTAAGGAAAGACAAAAGTGTAACAATCCTTAGATGTCTCTTTATTCCATAGTACCATGAGATTACTTATACAAAATTACACTTTATAAACATGTAATCATTACACTACCTTCTTAAACCATTGACCGAGCTTCAACAATTCTTTCATCTCACATATAATTTATAGTCTCTTCATCATCATCAACATAAATATTACCCATACAACCATATTGATTCTCTTCATGAGACTTTCCCTTATGGTATTGGTCTACCTAATGCCCATACATTCCACATTTAAAACATCTAACCATTGTTTATGTCGTAGCAATACCATTATCCTCATCCATGGTGTTAACTAAACCTTTTCCTTTGCACTTACTGGCTTTATGTCCATATTTTACACACCCAAAGCAACTTCCAGTTCCTTTGAAACATTCTCCTTTATTCCTTTTCCCACATGATTTACATAATGGAAATTGAACTTTCTTTCCTCTATGATCATCATGAAACTCCATCTCTCTCTTATTAGCCGAGTTAGGAAACTTACCAAATTTGAGTTTATTGATCATATTATGAGATTTCTGATTCGACATAATAATGATGTTTGGACTTCCAAATCCCATTTCATTTGGTATCTCATGAAGAATATCATTCCATTGTCCATCATATCCTCCATTATCGTGAATCATCTTGTTTCCAGACATTTTCTAAAACCCAAAAAGAATAGTGTGAGAGGAAAAAATCATAATAAAGGGGGAGTAACTTCAATATCTAACATCATAGGTCTAATCTAATATCGTTACCATAATTCTAGGACTATAACCTATACTTATACTTAACCTTAGGGACATCCCTAGACATACCTTAGAAATATCTCTAGGGATCTCACTAAACTTCTCGCATCCTAATTTCCTAAGGTTGACTAATCCTTTCCTCTGATACCAACTGTAGAGACCCAAATCATGAAGTACATGGACAATAAATTACTTTTGTGGAATACTTAATATATAACAAAAACAGACACACAAGTATCGTAATAGTTTAGTGTCTTTAAAAACTCAGAATAAAATCTTCTAATCGTGGTGATAGATCTTCAACATCCCCCAATAAAGATCTTCCCCTTTATTTCTTACCTAAACCCTTTTTTTATATCCAGGGGAAAAGAAAACATAAAAGGGGTGAGCTCAAATTCCCAGTAAGGGTAAACATAGAGAACATAAAACAATCCATAAACATTTGAATGCAAAAATTTGAACATAAAATCTAAACATCAAAATCTTAAGCAAAGACATGAATCTTGGAAGTACGTAAGGCATATATCATAAGGGAACATAAATAATGATAAAATAGAATGGGAATAAAACGTGTAATAGTGGAAACCATTAAGCACGTGCTATTATTTCCATAGTAGCCAAAGCATTGCTTCCAATACCATCTTAGTGGACTAAGTCCCTTTTTGAATCGAGTTCACTCCTCATTCCAGTCCTGTATTACTGAACCGGTTTAACTTTCCATTCCATCCATGTCTATATCATGAGATATAAATCTTTACCCAATGCATTGGAAGGAGATATAGTTCCCACCCATCTCATAATTAAATCATTCTTACATGTGCCACAAAATAAACATACATCATTCATAATAACTCAATGAATAAAATGGGTTTCATAAACATCATCCCATCATCACATAATCAATATAAAATAAATGGATATTTCATCATAAGAAAATTTAAACCATGTAAATCATAGATAAATTATACTTAAAGCATACACATATGAAATAATTTCATCTTAGATGTAAAATGATTTTGATAAAACACTTGAAATGAATTCTTGAAAAAAAATATCCTTTCTTCTTCAAAATCAATTTCTTTTCACAAAATGTCATGCAATTTTAAAAGAAAAGGATTTTGTTGAAAATAGTCATGAAAGGTTTTGGAGGAATTTTCATGAAAATAAGGCTTTATAAAACTGTAAAAATCCTTTCATGTCATGTACGTTAAAAAAACATTCTTCTCGTACTTTTGTCGAAATAGTCAAAAAGTACCTTGTAGGGTAAATAAAAGAAAGATTCCTTATATACAATGGGGTAAAAGGAAAATTGGTAAAAAGTAATTTCAACATACATTAATAAAATTTTATAATACTTGGACATGTATGATATCAATAACCCCGATAAACACGTACGAATAAGCAATATCGGATAAAAATGAGATTTGCACAATTATCCCTTACCTTTGGTCTGATATGCTTCGTACATATCCAAACCTCCTGTATAATGATTTCAATAATGTCATTGACTTATTACATAATCAAATTCATTGTTATTATTTCATATATGTTTCACTTATGACTTTATATTACCCGTTCTTTTGTAAATTCCATGTTAAAGCAGTGTTTTGGGTAAAATCATTTCATTTATCGTATGTGTTTCAACTTTTCATTCTTGAAAATAAAAATTATATCCAGATTTACTTAATTCCATAATGTAAAAAATTATTTATATATAATATATATTCATCATATACATATATATATTATAGATCGATAAAAGGAATGAAATACATCGTTCATGGAGATGGTAGGCCCTACGTACCCATGAATGTTGTTTCTGTTTCCTTATTGAATTGAATGAAACTAAATAGATGACATAAATATATATATATATAAATAAATCCATTAGAATTAATATATTTCATTATTATTCATTATATAAACTTTATGATCATTCATGTATGGTTATCATGGAGAATGAATCTCATCGCGTCATGGAGACGGTAGTCCGTACGTACGCAAGAGCGATGATATCGTTCCCATAGTTATTGAATATAATTAGAGTGGATGGTATAATATATCAGAATCAGTATGATGTTATAATAACCATATATAGTTATTGTTTACACCATTATACCCATCCATGTAAGGTGTTGGTGGGAAAACAGATTTCACCACAGCGTGGAGACGGTATTTCGTACGTACGCACGCATGGTGATTTCATTTTCCGTAGGATGGATAGATGGTGAAATAGGGTTGTTTAATACATATAATAACATATCATTATATGATTCATACTGATGTTGTTACTTCATAATGAAACAACAAAAGAAGAAGAAGTGGAAGAAGAAATAAAGTTGAAAGAATTGGTAACGGGCATTACCTCTTCTTTAAAGCACCTCTTTGAGACCTCCTCTTAGGGAACTAAAATTGGTCTTTGAATAAGACCAGAACCTATAGGATGTTTATATGGAAGTTGATAAGAGAATTTTTCAGGTTTTGGAAGAGCTTGAAGGATCAATGTTGTGTGAGGAAGAGAGGGAGGAGGTGCCCTTTTATAAGGGAGGAGAGGGAACCTTTGGAAAAACAAAAAATATTATTTTATTATAAAGTCATATTCGGTTATTAATAGCTCAACATTGAGTTATTTAGAATCTAATGTGGGGATGGGTCTATATACTTTCATCCAATAGAAAATAGACAAGTTTTGGTTTCTATTTTAACCTTATCATTTAGATTTAACCTTAAGTAAAATAATTTTACATTTACTGTGTCTTCTTGTTTTCTTACACTATAAAGTTAATAAACATACTATAACAAGCCAAAATAACCCCAAGTTGTTTATTATTAATATATATACAATTATATAAGTCATTTGGCCTTTCCTTATATTTTTAGGAATAAAATAACAATTAATAATATAATATTTGTTTAAAAAACTATTTTATGTCAATTTTGACACTAATTGGTAATTGATTTTTGTGAAACTAATAACAGAATGATTAGTTCGAAGAAAGTTAACTAAATCAATACTAACATGTCATATTAACCAATAAAATTAGTGTAATTTGTAAAAAGTCACAAATTACATTTATTTGGGTATTTATAACATCAATTATGTCAATATTTCATTAATAAGATAATTACTGCATCATCTTTGTGTCATAAATAACATAAATTATTTAATGTCTAAAAAGTATATATAAAATACCATTATGTAGGAAATAGTTTTATCTTTCTAATGAAAATTTATAGTCACATTTATCTTATGTATAACCATATATTAAAAATGATGTACTAATTAAACTTTGATTTTAACTATTTTAACCCTTCTTTAAATAAATTAATATTAAATGTCCTAATCTAATCCAAGTTGGCCTAAATGGTCATATTTTATTCCTAAGGGTTTTTTTGGTCGAATTACACTTATAAAATTGAATTAGGACATGTGTTAGGGTAATAATAATATCATTTTTACCCTTAATTATCCTATTTACTTTTATCCATGGTAAATAAAAGTAAAAAGTTACTATTCACCAAAAAAATATTTTCATCCCATTGAACGAAATTTTATTCCTTGATATTAACCGTTTCTCTATTATTTTTGAAATTCCACTCACAAAAGCGATAAAATTATGTTTTATGAAAAATTCAGTTTTTTAACTACCACTTAGTGGTTTCACTATTCATCAAAAAATGAAAGTTTCCAGAAAAATACCAAAAATTAGGCATAAGATATATTTGATATTATGAATTCAAAAATGATGTCTAATTTACCAAATTCAAAACATATCAGTTGCATTAATTAATTTAAAAATTAATTCTCATCGTCAAAACAAATAGCGTGTTTTTAAGATATAATAACTTTCAAAAGATTGGCACTTGTTTATGTTTTGTTTAAATGTGAAATTACATCCAATGACCAACATTGTATTAAATGGTAAAAAGATATTCTAAATATACATTAAAACCACTCAAATTAATAATTTATCACTATTAATTCTTTTGATTAAAAAAGTTGTTTTTAACTAAAATTTAGTAATTTTCACTATTTATCAGAATATGAAAGTTATCCGAAAAGTACCAAAATTTCACCCTAATATAATTTCGATATTCAGAATCCAAAAATGAAGTCCATTTTGAAATATAAAATTTATAAAATATCAAAAAATTTCTATTACTATTCATAACGGCTAGTTCATAATAATAATATAATAATATCTCGTTTAGTGAAACTCGGTATTGCGTACTACACACACTATCGAGGAAGGTCTTTATTGCGTGTAATTCAAGCCACGTCAGGGATGCATGTTGTGCAAGCTCCTTTTGGTGTAGCATACAACACAAGACATTAATGAAATTAAAAGGAATATTTTTCCTAAAATCTCGGGGTGTTACATTCTACCCCCCTTAAAATGAATTTCGCCCTCGAAATTCGTCGGGGTTATAAATTGTTTACTACTCAAAAGTTTCAATAATAGAAACCCACATCATAAAAAGTAATACCAAAAAATGGCTTTAAAAACTACAGTATGAAACGTAATGGTTACCCAAATTAACTCATCACTCGGTTTTCACGTAGGAGAACATAGGTGAAAATATAGATATGGAAGAAAATTCTAACCATCAATTTCTGATGGAGAGTGGTAGATAGCATGGATATGAATAAGACAAAAATCACAAAGACATAAATTTGTGATGATCTAGAGTGACATCTGATTCATTGGATATAAGGGCACTAGGACAACATTTTTTGGTTTTCATGATCATTTCCCTAAAGCTAAAGAATTTGAATTAGAATAAATACATACTTTATTTTGGTACAGTCTCACTATTGTTCGTGCCTTGAACAATTTCCACTTCATCTCTTAAATAAATGAAGTTGAATTTGTTATTCGTGAAGTGTTAGGAGATCATGTGATAGAATGACGTGTCATTCCATCTGTCTCAAACAAAAGGCTAGTAAAAGTTATTAAATATAAATAAGTCGATCTATAGTGAGATTAATCATATATGGTTCCTAAAATGGACATATACTTTATATATCATACTATTTAATATAATAAAACTATTTTCTATAAAATAGGGACTTCCTGTAGGCCAGTGGTATGCGATAAAGTCCAGTCGCACTTCGGTTGTGGGTTTGATTCCCACAGCCTTGTTCGACGCGATGGGCTGTCGACCGTCCTGCAGGTTGTCGTTTTTCTAAAACTGCATTACTATAACATCCCATCAATAATATCGAAAAAAGTTCTATCCTTAAACAATACGATCTTATGTCCAACATAATCCATTCCAATATTTATCTAAAATACTTCGTTCCAAGCTCAAAGTATAAAGAAAATGATTACTTGAAATTTAATCAACCAACCATCATTTATCCCCCATTATCTTGTTGGTCACATTCCAATCATGTGAATACCTTAATCATGTATTCTCTTGAAAAATTAATACCCATGAAACCTTAGTGGAAACATGAATTTTGTCACAATTTAACTCTTTCCAAATACCAAAATAAAAAATTTCTATATAATCAAACCATGATATAACCTTATCTTTATATCAGTCATGAGCTCATGAATACTATCAAACATTTAATTTTCTCCTTATCCCTTCATTATGTGCATATCATCTACATTCCAAAAATACTGGTACCATTCATCACACACTTTCAAATCTTAAGGAAAGACAACAGTGTAACAATCCTTAGATGTCTTTTTATTCCATAGTTCTATGAGATTACTTATACAAAATTACACTTGATAAACATGTAATAATTCCACTACCTTCTTAAACCATTGACCGAGCTTCAACAATTCATTCATCTCACATATCATTTGTAGTCTTTTCATCATCATCAACATAAATATTACCCATACGACCATACTGATTCTCATCATGTGACTTTCACTTAGGGCATTGGTTTTCTTATTGCCTGTACATTCCACATTCAAAACATTTAACCATTGTTGATGTCGTAGCAATACCATTATCCTCATCCATGGTGTTAACTGAACCTTTTCCTTTAAACTTACTGGATTTATGACCTTCTTTTCCACACCCAAAGCATCTTCCAGTTCCTTTGATGCATTCTCCTTGATGCCTCTTCCCACATGATTTACATAGAGGAAATTGAACTTTCTTTCCTCTATGATCATCATGAAACTCCATATTTCTCTTATTAGCCGAGTCAAGAAACTTACCAAATTTGAGTTTATTGATCATATTATGAGATAGTTGATTCGGAATAATAATGATGTTTGGACTTACAAATACCATTTCATTTGGTTTCTCATTAATAATATCATATCATTGTCCATCATATCCTCCATTATCGTGAATCATCTTGGTTCCAGCCATTTTCTAAAACCCAAAAAGAATAGTGTGAGAGGAAAAAATAATAATAAAGGGGGAGTAACTTTAATATCTAACATCTTAGGTTTAATCTAATATCGTTACCATAATTCTAGGGCTATAAACTATACTTATACTTAACCTTAGGGACATCCCTAGACATACCTTAGAAATATCTCTAGGGATCTCACTAAAGTTATCGTAATCAAGTTTCCAAAGGTTGACTAAACCTTTTCTATGATACCAAATGTAGAGACCCAAATCTTGATGTACATGAAAAGTACATTACTTTTGTGTAATACTTAATACATAACAAAAACAAACACACAAGGATCATAATAGTTTAGTGTCTTTGGAAACACAGAATAAAATATTCTAATCATGGTAAAAGATCTTCAACTTCTCCAAATAAAGATCTTCCCCTTTTTTTCTTACCTAAAACCTTTCATTATATCCTGGGGAAAAGAAAACAGAAAAGGTCTGAGCTCAAATGACCAGTAAGGGTAAACATAGAGAACATAAAATAATCCATAAACATTTGAATGCAAAAACATGAACATAAAATCTAAACATCAAAATCTTGAGCAAAGACATGAATCTTGGAAGTACGTAAGACATATATTATAAGGGAACATCAATCATGATAAAATAGCATGGGAATAAAACATGTAATTGTGGAAACCATTAATCACATGATATGATTTCCATAGTAGCTAAGGCATTGCTTCCAAGACCATCTTAGTGGACAAAGTCCCTTTCTGAATCGAGTTCACTCCTCATTCCAGTCCTGTATTGCTGAACCGGTTTTACTTGTCGTTCCAGCAATGTCTATATCAAGAGAAATAAATCTTTTCCCAATGAATTGGAGGGATATATATGTCCCACCCATCTCATAATGAAATCATTCTTACATGTGCCACAAAATAAACATACATCATTCATAATAACTCAATGAATAAAATGGGTTTCATAAACATCATCCCATCATCACATAATCCATATAAAAAAATGGATATTTCATCATAAGAAAAGTGAAACCATGTAAATCATAGATACATTATACTTGAAACATACACATATGAAATAATGTCATCTTATATGTAAAATGTTTTTTATAAAACACTTTAAATGAATTCTTGAGGAAAATATATTTTCTTCTTCAAAATCATTTTTTTCACAAAACGTCATGCAATTTTAAAAGAAAAGGATTTTTTTGAAAATAGTCATGAAATCTTTTGGAGGAATGTTCATGAAAATAAGGCTTTATAAAACCGTAAATAATCATATTAATTTTATGATAAAAGAAATATTCCTTCCATACCATGGGGTAAAAGTCAAATGGGTAAAAATGTATTTAAACATACATGAATACACTTTTATGAAACATGGACTTGGATAATAGCAATAACCCCAGTAAACACTTACGAATAATCAATCTCGGATAAAAATGAGATTTTCACAATTATCCCTTAACTTAGGTCCGATATGATTCGTACGTATCCGGAACTCCGGTGTAATGATTTAAATAATGTCATTTACTTATTAAATAATCATATTAATTTTATGATATCATTTATGTTTCACTTATGACTTTATATTACCCGTTCTTTTGTAAATTCCATGTTAAAGCAGCGTTTTGTGTAAAATTATTTCATTTATCGTATGTGTTTCGACTTGTCATTCTAGATATTAATACTTATATCCTGACTTACATAATTCCATAATGTAAAAAATTATTTATATATAATATATATTCATCATATACATATATATATTATTGTTCAATAAAATGAATGAAATACACTGTTCATGGAGACGGTAGGTCGTACGTATGCATGAATACTGTTTTTGTTTACTTATTGAATTGAATGTAACTAAATAGATGACATACATATATATATACATAAATCCAGTTTCATTCATATATTTAATTATTATTCATTATATAAACTTTATGATCATTCATGTATGGTTAACATGTATAATGAATCTCATCGCGTCGTGGATAAGGTAGTCCGTACGTACTCACGAGCGATGATATAGTTCCCATAATTATTGAATAGAATTGGACTTGATGGTATAATATATGAGAATCATTATGATTATATAATAACCATATATAGTTATTCTTTAAACAATTATACCCATCCATGTAAGGTGTTGGTGGAAAAACAGATTTCACCACTGTGTGGAGAGGGTATTCCGTACGTACGCACGCGTGGTGATTTTGTTTTCCGTAGGATGGATAGATGGTGAAATAGGGTTGTTTCATACTTATAATAACATATCATTATATTAGTTATAATTATGTTATTAATTCATAATGAAACAACTAAATAAGAAGTGGAAGAAGAAATAAAGTTGAAAGAATCGGTAACGGACATTACCTCTTCTTTGAAGCGCCTCTTTGAGACCTCCTCTTAGGACAATAAAATTGGTCGTTCAAGAATACCAGAACCTCTAGTATTTTTCTATGGAAGTGTATAATATAATTTGGCAGGGGTTGGATGATCATGGAGGCTCAAAGTGGTGTGAGGAAGAGAGGAAGGATGTGCCCTTTTATAAGGGATGAGAGGGGCGCCTTTGGAAAAACAAAAAAAATATTTTATTATAAAGTCAAATTCATTTTTTAATAGCTCAAAATTCAGTTATTTAGAAGCTAAGGTGGGGGTGGGTCGATATCCTCTCATAAAATAGAATTTTTACAAGTTTAGGTTTCTATTTTAACCTTATAATTTAGATTTAACCTTAAGTTAAATAATTCTACTTTTACAGTGTCTTCTTGTTTTCTTACATTATATGGTTAAAAAACTTACAATAACAAGCCAAAAGAACCCCAAGTTGTTTATTATTAATATATATAACATTAGCCAATTAATTTGGCAGAACCTTAGATTTTTACTAATATAATAACAATTAATAATATAATACTTGTTTTAAAAAAATATTTATGTCAATTTTGACACTATTTGGTAGTTGATTTTTGTGAAAATCATAACAGAATGATTATTTCGAAAAAATTTACCTAAATCAATACTAACATGTCATATTAACATATAAAATTAGTGTAATTCATAAAAAGTCTCAAATTACATGTATTTGGGTATTTATAACATCAATTATGTCAATATTTCATTAATAAGATAATTACTGCATCATCTTTGTGTCATAAATAAATTAAAATATTTAATGTTGAAAAATTATAAATAAAATTACATTATGTATGAAATTGTTTTAGATTGATAATGAATATTTATAGTCGAATTTATCTTATGTATAACCCTATATTAAAAATTATTTACTTATTAAACGTTGATTTTAACTATTTTAACCCTTCTTTAAAAAATATAATATTAAATGTCCTAATCTAATCCAAGTGGCCCTAAATGGTCATATTTTATTCCTAAGGTTTTTTTTGGTCGAATTAAACTTATACAATAGAATTATGACATGTTTTAGGGTAATAATAATATCATTTTTACCCTTAATTATCCTATTTACTTTTAACCGTGGTAAATAAAAGAAAAAGGTTAATTTTCACTATTTATCAGATTATGAAATTTATCCGAAAAGTACCAAAATTTCACCCTAATCTAATTTCAATATTCCGAATCCAAAAATGAATTCCATTTTGAATGTTAAAATTTATAAAATTTCAAAAATTGTTTATTACTATTCATAACGGCTAGTTCATAATAATATTATAATAATATCTCATTTAGTGAAACTCGGTATTGCGTACTACAAACGCTATCGAGGAAGGTCTTTATTCCGTGTAATGCAAGCCAAGTCAGGGATGTGTGTTGTTCAATCTCCTTTTGGTGTAGGTTACAACACAAGACATTAATGAAATTAAAAATAATATTTTTCATTAAATCTCAGTGTGTTACATTATGAGTGGAAATGGGAGAAAATATATATGGATGTAATCACAATGATACCCAAATATCAAGGAGGATATGATTAAATCTGGTTGATCATGTATTGGTTGAAAAAATCATTCCACTTCTTAAAAATCATGTAGTTGGGCATAGTAGATTCTTTGGGTAAGAGGTACGTGGATGAGGTTCTATGGATGTAGGGTTTTCTATGGTCCATTTTCTTGTATTGTGATGAAAATTTTACATGATAATTATTTAGGGGATTATAAGATTCTTTTGGCCCATAGTTACTCCACAATTTATCTTTCCACACATAGAAGAATGGGAAGTGGTATTTGATCATCCATGCATTGGAGGACATGTTGTGATCAAGCATATTAGAATTTGGAATATCATGGTCAAAACACTTTCACTTGGTTTAGTTTTCTTTTAATAATAGCTATCACCCATCCAACAGTATGGCCCTATTTGGGGATTTGTGAATTTTCCAAGTCTTGATTCACGTATCCCTAAGAGGGGAGGGGGTGAATCAGTGATGTATTTTTCTTTTATGTTTCCTTCGGTTTGATATGAACTAAACCTCTTGTTGAATATTTATTTCCCTATTAATAAAAATTCAAACACACATCAACATTATCACAATAATTTACAAGTTTTACAAGTTAACAAGAGTAGTTATGTCCTTATTAAGGTTTTGAAACCATCCAATACCACAAAATCAACTAAAAAATCCATTGAAAAGGATTAAAATGAGTATTTTGTTCCATTACACTCATTTACACTACGAAAAAAATCCAATAGTGTGTGTGCTCATTCTTATCACATATAGGGTGAAACAATGTTTCATTGCCTCTTGTCAACTATCAAAAATCTAATCATTCAAAACAATTCGTCTATATATAACCCATAAGTTAGCATGAACATTTTTTAGTCATCCTTAAACTATCATAATTCCTCCACAAATTTATTATATCTTTTACTTACTTATTTTCACCGTGCGACGTGAGTGTTTCCCATATATTATTCATCAACAAACTGCCCCTATTATGAAGACGTAGGATTCTTCTAAATACCAGTGTTTCTTTGTGAAAAGCTAGTTCTTCCATAGACCGCCTATCCTACATGGTATCCATTATTTTTTTGGCTAGAGTTATACAAAAAACATATTCCATGTAATTTCCTCATTAACTATCTCAGTCATAGAAATTATCCTTTATGAACTACTTCTTCATTCATGGAAACTACCCTCTGTAAACTACATCCCTTCATGGAATTCTCCTTCACAAACTACTCTGAACTTCTCCGTATTTCATCCTACAGTGATTATCTCTTCTAATAAGATTCTCTATTTCTTAATGAATTTATTAGGATCCTTTATATTGTCAAATAACTCCACAAATTTTAAAAATACAATTTTCCCTTAAATTCATTGTGGTACAGCCTTAATCACGTAATATGCTTGTTCCCACAAACCATTTTTCCCATTGTGGTCTGCGTACCTCCTTTCTCCAATCGCAGTGGTTGATTCCATCCATGAAAATGTTACTACCTAAATTATACCATTGACATCATTAACCATGAAATTCAACCCTTTATTGAACGGAATTACTCCTGTGAACTAATTCCCCAACATAGTTTGTGAACCGCTCTTCGCGGTCCACATAGTGTTACTATAAAAGATCCTTATTTTTCCAATTTTACTTTATGGATCTACATATTTCTTATGGAGTCCATGAAAGTTACCTCATAGTCCACAAACAATGATCCATGAACTCCTTTGTGAGAAAATATTACTTTTCTAAAAAATGAATTCTTGATTTAGAGGTCCAAAAATTTGGAAAATGTTGGAAAATAGTGAAACCTTAAGAAAATGATTTTTTAAAACCAACCAGATTGATATGTTGTCATTTTAATTCATCATGAACTTCATCTATCATGATATATATTCTTTGAACTATCACCTTTATCATAGTAAGATTTTACATGGAATGTATTGAAACTTCTTTATCTTCCAACACCATTATTCTTTCCAATCAAACATGAATATGATTGGCATCACGTTTACTCCCCATTTCTATCATAAGTATGACATCACAAGTTCTCAAAAAAAATTATTATTATTTTTAAATAAAAATTATCAGTTCATCTTTATATTTTACAAGATATTTAAAAGAGTTAATTGATTTAAACTTTTTGACAACAAAAACAACACTAAGGAAAACAAACTTTTCTTTCTTCCAAAATTTTCTCCATTCAACTTGTTCCCAACCCATTCTACAATTTAATGATTTATTATTAATTTTTAAAGATATATTTTGGGGTCATATTTGGTCTTGATGTGGGGAAAATCATGGTAGATAATGTTTAATTTATATGTGAGAGGATAAAACCCTTGAAAGACTGACATAAATCTTATTAAAATTACATGAGGAGGCCCTTGGAGATAGAGCGTTGGGAGAAAGAGTTTATTAAGGATCCCACTTAACAAGGAAATAAGGGGTTTGAAATGGGTTGTAAGATTTATCCAAGGTCTTGTGGTACCTTTTAGGTGTGGGGGGAGTTTTTGAGGTGGCATATTAGTTGCTGTTTCCACCATGGTTGGATAACATCCATGATGTCTTCCACATATCACATATTAATTGGTATCATCACAATAACTCCCATATCAATGACGGGGAAGATTAAGATATTTAGGATGACATGAAATTGGTGGATAATTAAGTAGATATCCAAGGTCACTAAGATAGTTTTACACATGGATGGACAATTCCCTTTGTTAATGTGTTTTGGAGACATGGTGTCTGATAGGAGAGTACTTGGGAGTAAAATATGAATATGTGTTCATAGTTCACAAAGTTATTTTGAGTTTTTCCTTACTCTATTTTTATTGTAGTTTGATGTTTTTCCATTGATGTTTTAGGAGATGTTTTGTTTTCCCTTTATGATATGTGTATTGTGTTATGTGGGATATGTGAAAATGTTTTGATATATAAAAAGAGTAAGGCTTCATTTATAATCGAGAGGCATTTTACTATAGGGAAATTAAATTTATGTGGGAAACACAATTATTCCCAAATAAGATTGTATCTTTACATGGAAGATGGAATTCTAGGGTTCATGTTTTTAAGGTGGTGAATTTTTATGGATGTAGTGGTAATTGGTTTGGGCTATGTCAAGGTTGATATATTTTTGGTTATGTGATTTCATAGTAATCAGGATGTATGAGATGTTTTTGGGTTATTTGTTTTGGTGTGCTTGGATGGTGGTATCACTGAAGTGAAATTAGATCCTTTAAAGTTATCTCATGAGGTGATTATTTGGCTCTTTTTCTTCAAAGTTGGTTTTTTATTCTCGAGGGAAGGATTTTTTCATGAGGTTTCTAATGTAATAGTCAGTTCCATCCCAGTACATTATTTTTCTGATTAAGGGAGATGGTGATATTTTAGGGGAGGCTTGAGAAGGTTTCTTGGTGGTTTGTGGTCCAGTAAAGTTGTTGTAGGATATTCACATCCTGAATGATTTATAGGATTTGAATTGGAATTTCATGTCTTATATAGATTTCAAATTTCATAGGATGAATGAGGATAATGGTGAACCCATAATTTAGATTCACTTCAAATATGTAATTCATGACGTATAATAAAATAAAGGATGAGGTAATTTGAATTTTTTTGGGAGTTTTTTATAGGAAAAATCATGAATTTCACATAATGAATGGGTTACAAAATGTGGAAGTTAAGGGATTCCATGTTTTAAAACATCTTTTATTAGCCTTATTTATTTATCCATCACCCTATCTCTATCTCATTTCTCAGTAAACCCTTGGTGATTTTGGAGGATCTTCTAGCTGTCATTCCATTACCTTGATCCATTGGTTCTGGTGGTTGCCTTTTAGTGATTGTTAGTAATCCCTTATCTTCATCTTAGTTTTCTTTTTTCCATTGTTATACTAGTTATCCTTGTAATGTTCAATTGGTTATGATTTGTGGACATTTATTTTTCTCTATACAGTGTGAAGCGGGTTAGAAAAGATTCTATGAAGTTGATAATTCCTTGTTTACAATTTCTGTATCATGGAGGACAGTTTTACAATAATTTATCAATGGGGGACTCTTTGGTCTTACCTCATAAAGTTAGATTAATTTATTAATTAAAATTTAATGGGAAATGGGTATGATATGCATGCTTTATATATTTTATATTATTATGATGTTGTGATTGTTTGGTCTCAATCCCCCATTCAAATTATTGATGTTGGGGGATTTTTCTATGGATGACATCTATTCTGGATCCATTGTTGTGTAGTTGTTATAATATCTCCCCAAAATGGAAATTGTCTAACCAATTATATTGGGTTAATAAAATGGGTTCCCTTGGAGTTTTGGACTCTTTGAAAACATCAACAAAACATTGTGAAATGTAATAAAAGCCCTTTATAATTTGTAAATTGATCATTGATGCATTTCAATGTGTTCTTATGATGATGTGTTATGTGTTTTGTAGTTTTTTTAGTCCTTTGTTGGGGTCCTGAGATAATGGTGGTTTGGTCATGCTCTTGGGGTAGTGAGGTGATGGATTTTTGGATGTTCTTTTCTTGTGGTGAGGTTATGGTTTGATTGGATGTTCTTTTAGGGAAGTAATGTTGTGGGGTAATTGGATGGGAATTTGGGATGGTGAGGTGACGGTGGTATGTACATGACTCTAGGGAGGTGAGGTGGTAGTTATTTGGATATGCTTTTTCAGAGGGGGGTTGATGGTTTCGTTGGCAATGATTTTGCGGAGGTGAATCAAGGGTATGATAAGGATGACTATATTCTTCAGATGTGTGTTTGGAATGTGCTAGATTCCTAGGTAGTATGCAATAATTAATTAATAATGACATTAATGGATCAGTTTATGATTTTTAATGGGCTGTAAATGACTAATACAAAAATAAATGATGATATGTGTGGTTAAATTTGGATTCTTCTAAATAATAAATTGGTGGGTTTGATAATTGAACATTTTGGTCATGTGAAATGTGGATTCTAGTTAGTGTGGTGTTATAAATTTAGAGGTAGAACCTAAGGTGTGTATTTTGTGATTTTATTACTATTTTGTTATGAACGTGTAGGTTGGGATTTTGTATGGGTATGTTTATATGATGGTACATTCCTTATGATATATGTACATTGCCTGCACACATCTAATACTATGTGCCAAAAACCATATTTTTTATAGAGGGTGTTTTTACAACTTACTCATGATGGGGATGGATGGATGGATACACACTCTCCCCCCATAGTATCTCTTCTAAGTGAGCATATATTCATAACATATGATGTTCATAGTTCTATTATTGAACTAAGGGATATCCCATGTGTGTTTTGGTGGAATGTAATATGACTATTCTTTGGGGTGGTGGACCATGTATGTTAAACTAGGATGTGATATGATTGGGTTGTAGGTAAGGATAAAGTTAGGGTCAATCATGGAATTAGGAGGGAATGAGGTTTATTTCATTCATGTTTATAATACGTTGTTACTCTGGTTATGGAAGTGGTTCTCATGTGACGGCCTAAGAGTTTTCACAAAAAATATGATGTGACCATGTTTTTGGGTTATGGCCTAGATGTATATTGGTGTGATGTGATGTGACTATGTTTTCAGTGGTATAATATGTTATTCGGAAGTGATGGGAGCACCATGACATATGAAATTAATAGAGAAAATCAATTGTAATGTGGTGTGGGTACCAATTATTGATATGTTTCTTGTTATGTTAATATACTTGGAAGCCCTTTTTTAGTGATTGTTCCATGGTAAGGATGGGGTGGATATTTTACCTATTTTAGAGTTATAGGTTATTTTGTTTACTCATTGGTGAATTAGTATGGTTCTATCACATGTTCTTGCGAGACTTTGGTTTTCTTCATGAGTATAGGTGTTTTCTAACCCAACATATATAAACTGATTTTTAGCATTTTGGGAGAATTATGTGTATAACATTGGATATTTTTTCTTTCACTGCATTATCTTTACTTTTGGTTATTTACATTATGTTACATTTAAGTATATTAGTTTTATTTATACATAAATTGGGGGGTAGTTTAGTATCTTTCTATAATATTTCATAGAGTTAATTATGGATGATTCATCTTATCTCCCAATACAATTTTATTAATGAGGTTAATTCCTCCCATTTTATGATATTTTTATAACCATGCTGCTATTATCAATCTCATGTTATAGTATAGGTGGGACTCAATAAGTCATTATCTCTCTCCCTATATTGTAGTATGATTGGTGGAAGGGGTCATGAAAATGATTATCCCTTCAATAATTTTACTATAAGTTAATCATATTCCTCCTATTGTGAAAAGGGAAACAAATATGGGTGAGCTCAAATTCTCTATTAAGACTATCATATTGTGGAATCTTACCTAACATAAACATGGAATATGTGATATGAAAAGAATAAATGAACAAGATGAATTCATAATGAACGAAAATATATGGAATGATATATAAATAAAAATAAAATGTTGATTACATTATTCATTGATATCATATTGATTGAATTCATACTTCCAGACAATAAAAAAAAATTTCCTATGGATTGTACCAATATACCTATAATTTTATCAGAAAAGGTGTATAGAAAAAAACATTTTTTCTCTCATGAGACCTATTGATGTATCAAAGTGATATATAATTTTGGGACTCACCCATTGCTTAATTAAATCAAATATATTCACCATAAGTTTTATAAAAACTAATAAAATTTCTTAAAGATACTCTTACTAAATGATACATGGTTATCCCTATAATAAGAAATATGGGAATCAAATACTTCCCCATTTAATAGAATAATGTGGATGTTGAGGAGAACATCCCTTTATAAACCTAGAAGTTCAGTGTTATCATAAAATACACGAAAGTCCCTTAACAATGAAATTTATGGGAAAGGGTACTTCGAATGTGTTGAGTAATATATGTAATATATTTATTGGGTTGAATAGGGTTTTCTAGTATGAATCCTATTAATTAGTTGGAAAAATAATTTAACATGGTTATTTTAGAGTGTCTGATTATTCCATAGTATAACCCATGGAGTTTCTCTCTTGGTGTTCGGTATTAGGCCCACTCATTAGTAATTAGAGTGATTATTGATTCAATTATCAACCAACCCATTTTGGGGTGATTTTCTCAAAGTGAATCTATACCACATCAGCATCCACTTGCCAGTATTCATATAGGAATTTTTATCCAAGAAATTACACACACTTTTATTTTATGAAAACATAAGATGATTTTTCCGCCATGTATAATTTATATCTTGATTAATATGAATGTGATAGAGGTAAATACATATATTTAAATCCAATAATATTAATGGCTAAATTGTCCAAAAGTATCTTTAATATCCAAAACATTCATGAAAGTACATCCCTGTTTAAATGTTGGTCAAAACACTTTTAATTTCACTAATGTAGTGGTTTTTTGGTGTATGAGATGTCATGTTTGTATCCCAATGGTTCCAGATGAAAACATTGGGTAAAATAGGCCAAATGGTGTGAAGGGCATGGTTGGTTCATAGTTGGAGAAAACCATGTGCCTCGCCCAAGAAATTGTACAGCATTGTGTAACTTTAGGATAAAGGGTAGAACATTGTTAGTACAAGTTTTTAAAAATAGTGAGGGTGATCCTGAAAACCATATGGCTTAGCCCTTTTTGGACATAGGGATCTGCACTATTGGCACACGGTTTGGAAAACCATGTGGCCAAATTTGGTGGCTTTAAAAAGTGGTAAATTGCAGTTTTCCCTCTTTAATTAATTTATTTATTCCTCTATTTGTATCCCATTGTATACCCTATATCTTGGGTTGTTAAATAAACCCTCAAAAGATTATAAGAGGTGATAATCCTTCAATTACTAGGCATTTGGTGTGTATTTGGATGGGAATCAAAGATATGGGTGAGTCTGACACTCCTCGTTGCCCTATTATCTATATTAGGGCTTGTATAATCTTTCATTTCTTTATGAATCACTAAAACCATCACATTTATAGAAACTTATTTGTTGGGGATTTAAATGTTGTTTGATTTAGAATCAAGGCATGTGTTCTTGGGATAATAATCATCTCCGAGCTTGAGGTAGGTAGTATTTAAACATTTTCCCATAGTCTTAATCTTTACAATGTATATGTGGTTATAAAAGTTTGTTGAAATATTAAATTATGTTGTCCTTGATTATGGAATATGGTATGAACCTTATATTGAGGACAAAACCCCTTTATAGACCCTTTCTAGTTCATTGGTCATGTCAGACCAAAACTAGGGGTACCCTAATGGTGTGTTGAACCCTTGAAATAGTGAAATAAAATGGTAAACATTAAGGTTATGGAATTATGAGAGAAAATGGGTTGTAAACATGTATGTGGCTTGGTTAAAGATTAAATTGATTTCATTATTCTTAAAACAATTAAGTGGCAAATGGGGATTTTGAAACGGTTTTAAATATGTGTTTTTGGGTTTTGAAACAACCATGGCTTCCACTCATGGAATTAAAGTTTGAAAGTAATGATTTTTTTTGGAAAGGATATGTTGATATCAAATGTAATGTCTTAGAAATTATGTGTAATTTTTTTAAAATTATTTTTAATTATTATTAGATCATAAGATCTGACAGCACATGATTTTGTGGCCAGGTGAGCCTAGAATGGAATTTTGATATTTTTCTAAGTACGCTAAAGTAATCGTGAAAGTGGATTATTATAACTTTTCAAGTGGTTCTCAAATTGAATATCTGAGGGCACTGTTGGATTCAAAATGCCAATATTCACCTATAAAGAACATAGCTTTATCTATAAAGGGCTGAATGGAAAAGTTAATTTTCAGATTTTTTGAAAAATAATAAAATAACTTTTAATAAGTTATTTTATTTTATTTTTTCATCCGTTGAGTGGGGGACAATGAAGATGTGGTTCACAGATTAATTGCATTTATGAGGCTCATTTTTTCACATTAACTCGTAGCGTAACGACACTTTAATGATGCATAATAGCTCTCCTATTTCTTAAATGAAACAGTATAACGACGCAACATCATAGGGTAACCAAAATGATGTGACACATATTCCTTTTATTTTGGTTGAGGCATTGGTGGAACGATGAATTAAACTTCAAGGATTGTCTTATGAACCACTGAATTACTTCCTCTCCAATAAATAATGACAAATGCTAATGAAATTAAAATATCTTAGATGCACCTCATAAAATGGAGTTGGAAGCGACGAACGATGTTGATGTCCTAAAACATTGAGGATGTAACATTGCGAAAAAAACATCAAAGAGGTAAGGGTTTAATTTATGCATGTTCTTCCCCATTATTATTCTAGAAATGAAGAATGTGATCAACTCACAAACAGGTTGATTCGCAAATCTTGTGTTTATGTGGGCGGGTGACATTTCTTTTGTGATATATAATCTGGAGTGATTTTATCTCTTCTTCGATTGATCCACAATCGCTGAGACTACCCATAATTATAAATTTATAAGGTAGAGAGCATGGTCCACCAGGAATAAGGTGTGAGCCCCTCCGTATTTGCGCTCTTTGTGAAAAGATTTTCTGAATTAATGACAAGGTGAGTTTGAGACCTTCTCGGTGAAGAGGATGCCCCCTAGAGGCTGCAGACATGAAGAATGGACCAATATAACATGTCTAGTGGTCTGCCGAAGAAAATTTCAGTGCGCCGATACTGAAGGCAGCACTGGCCGCATGCTGGAAGGTGGTAAAATTGGACGTCAGTGATTTCAGCATCCGGGTGGAGCTGTGCACCTGTCTGCACACTGTGGAGACCAAAAGTCCAAAGCCAACTGGTGCTGCATGGAGGGGTGGCCCACACCCATGCTACATGGGTGGTTGGCGAGATCAGTCAGCCGACCATGGCTAGAGAAGCCCCATGTTTCTGCGGGGAAGTTGGGAAGTCGGACACGGCTAGCTGCTACCTCCTAGGGGCACCCCACTAGCCACCCACAAGGTTGGTCAAGGGATATCGGGCTGCTCCTATAGCCACTGGGTCAGGCTTGTCCTGGTCCTAGTTGGCCACCCCGCACCTAACAGGTTGACTAGCACCAAATAGGTCGACTAGCACTGGCGGGCCGTACCCACACCCAGTGGGAAGAAAACGCACTATAAGGTCAAAAATGCACCCAATAGGGTGGACCCTCACCGGAAAGCTGGACCCACACCCTTCAGGCTAGCCTGGACTAGACTGGGCCGCCATAAGACCCAGCGGGCTGGACCCTTGGTCAAACTAATACGGGCCTTGTGAGGCCCATTGGGCCTAGCCCACTAGCCAGGTCAGACCAGACATACCCTGAACCAAACCAGGATAGGTCGGGCCAGTCGAATTAACCCGTGACATGTGGGACCCCTCGGCAGGGTTGGTCTAGGTGTTCTAACAGGGTCGGACCGAGCACAGATGCAATTGTTCCTTGATTACTGAATCAGCAATAAATAGTAGACCAGATGTCAAATTGAAGCATCGTCTGTAGAAATAGGAGCCTTGCGATGAGGCGGTCCATTTGAGATACTATACAAGTGTTTTGGTGGGGTTGGCGTACATTCGGGTTGGATCCGACTCGAATCCAATCGGGCCCATTTTACTAAAATCCTCATATCTTATAGACTGAGTGTCCGCTGGAGGCACCGGATTATTTTAGAACCCATATGATGAGACAGTTCTTTTGGTTATTTTATGTTGGACTTACTAGGTGTTGAGGTATGACCAACGACTTTTGCATCATCTTTGTGCATCCTTAGTGCCCTGGAATAGGATTAGTAGTCTATGGATCCCAAGTGGTCCGAAAAATGATAAGCAGTCGTATTAATCCTTAGTGTCCTGATAGACGAACTGGAGGCAGGTGGACCCTTAGTGGCTCGGCAGACTAACACCTGCCGTGTGGATCCTAAGTTTCCTTCTAGACGAGCAGGATCTGTGTGGATCCTTAGTGGCCCAGCAGATGAATATCATTCGTGAGGATCCTTAGTGGCCCGACAGATGAGCATTAGCCATGTGGATTCTTAGTTTCCCTACAAGCAAGCATCATCCATGTGGATCCTTAGTGTCCTGGCAGACGAGCAGCTATTCATCAGTGATGAGTCACTAAAGATTACAAAACATTCATCAATATAGCAAATAAGCCTTCTTACTTCTACTTTATATTGTACTTGGTGTGACTTGTCCTTGATTTGTGAATTTTCATTTTGGTTTGTTTTTGGTGTTTCTCCTTAGAAAACTGGGGTCCTCTACAAATTTCTATGTTACTCACCCCCTCATGGGCTTCACCTACTTGTGTTGTGTCTTGTGCAGATGACAAAATTTTTGACTAAGGACGTAGTTTCCTTGGAGGAGGAGGGGCCCAAAAGGATCAAGAAGACATGATGTGCTACTTCGTCTTCCATTAGATACACTACTCTTACCATCAGGTGGGGTTCTCAGTGGATGGCTAGCTGATTCCCTTTGTAATTTTCTATTTTCATTCCTTTTCAGTTTCTTATTCTGGCCCATTTGTTTTTAGTTGTTCTAGTACTCATCACTTGTTTCAGTATACTTTTTTTCACCATTTTAGTTTATGGGACATGGTTGGGAATGTTTGTGTGTGCAGGTACTCAAAAAAATCACTCTCACTTTTAGGTTGATATCTTCGGCACTTGTTGCCAACCCCTGGACTTTGGGAGTTGGGCCTGGGGTATGTCACGGTAGGGGCCCTGAGGG
The DNA here is from genome assembly GCA_963277665.1 of Viscum album. Classification (NCBI taxonomy): domain Eukaryota; kingdom Viridiplantae; phylum Streptophyta; class Magnoliopsida; order Santalales; family Viscaceae; genus Viscum; species Viscum album. Next base: position 443,982,862 of record OY728158.1, read on the forward strand.
ATTGGTCTTGAAATAGAATGGTTTTAAAAGGGTTTATTATTAATTAATTTCAAATGATTATTTGAAATAGGTTTGTGACCCCTTCCTAGTGAAAATTCTTAATGATTATTCTTAATGGTTAAAATTGGAATTTCTAGCAATATTAAATGTATTAGTATTTCAAAGGGGAAAACCTATACTTTAAATGGTGGTTTTAAGATGATTTCAAATGAGAATTCTGAATTGTGTTTATTTCCATAATGTATCTTACAATTTTCTAATGGGACTATAGTGATTGAGGGGAAGTAAGGGTTACAGTGATAGAATCCATGATAAATATGTTATCATTTTGTACAATAATGAAATAAACTAAATGTTAAATGTGCGTAATTGAAGATATATCTTAAGGGGATGTTTGGTATGTTGTGTAAAAAGGTTTAAATGTAATAAAGAAAATGTGTCAAATGAGTCATGAGTTTGTGATTGGAATATGTTAATGGGTTAATGAAATGTGAATTGTAAATGTTTTGTGTTTTGTTATGCATGGTGTGTGGTGTTGTATATATTATGTTAAATGGATAAATAATCACGTGAACATGTATTGGTAGATCGGGATAAAGGATTGAGGATCCTACCGTGGGTTTGTTTGAATTATTTTCTAATCCACCCCAATAATTCATGGGTTAGGGGGTCAGATTGATGCTTTATTCCATTGATGGATGCACTCAATTAATCTACCTGGACTAATGCCCTAAGGTATGTGTGATTCAATAGATACCTATAATGATGCTCCAATGTATGTGTGATATATTTTTTATGAAATTATTTTCCTTAGTGATATAGAAAAATTGAATATTTTCCCTTATGAATTGTAAGTGACCCTCTTTGAACGTAGTTTAAATGTGGTAAATGCATAACCCATTCTAAAAAAATGATGAAAATGATCCAGAGAATATTGTTAGCTAATAATTATTGGATTAGCGAATACCCCCCTTATGATTAAAAGTGTGTTTATCCCCTTGTGTACTAGATCAGGTTTCCAGTGTGTCCTAGGTTCGTTTTGTTGATCGTTTGACTCTAGAGAACTTAATGGAAAAAATGAATATTAGATAACTACATTAGTGATTTTCTTATTTCCTTCTATAATTTTTTCACGTAATAATTTTCATATGCTATTGTATAGACTAGTTTTCGTTAGGCACTACTGGTGGTGACCTATTTAGTTATAATCACACCCTTCTTGGGCGACCAAGGGTCTTAGAAACCCGAGATAATGATACTTGTCTTCAAGTACATGTTCATGGGAGGGACCTAATGTGTGTTTCATGCATAGGTTGTTTTTTAGAGCATGGGGGTAAGGAATAGGTTCGGACTTAGGTCTGGGTTCATATTCTTTTCGCATAATTGGTTTTGGTTTATTCGTATGACTGCTTGACATGTAATATACACATCATTCTGATATGGTATGTGCTACTTGGTTACTTGTTGGTATTGTCGCATGTTGTCCATTTATTTGTTTCTGGGGTTAGTATATATATTAATTTAATTTTCTTATATGGATTTACTCTAAAAATTGGTACAGTATCCCCAATATTCCTCCATAGACAGTCACAGATAGTTAGTAGACTCTGGTTTATAGGGAGTCAAGCCTAAGCTCGTGTGATGACCTGATTTGGGGCACCAAATATTGCCCATCTGGTCTGGGATGTTACAAAGTGGTATTAGATTCAGTCTTATGTCTTAGTATTTGGGGCATGGTAAACATAACACTAGGATTTTTTTGGGTCCTAGTAATGATATTTTTCCTAGTTTCCTGCAACCCTCTATATGATGGAAAATCCAATATCCCAGGGGTGGTAATTGATGTTTAGTTTTGTGCTTTTAGGATTGACTATTATTTCCACCTCGAGTGGTTCACTTATAAGTGATGATAATGATTCACGAGGTTTATCTCTTGGCCTGATATGAAAAAAGAGTGTTATTTAGTTAATGTATCATCATATACACATAAGATTGGAAGGTCTTCTGTATTTTTCCTTTGATTGATAATACAGTGGGATCCACATTCTTGTAGTGTACTTTTCATCTAGTAAATTATATCTATTAGTTTTTTCCTGAAATGATTGATAAAGGAAATTTTTTAAAATATAAATTTTTATAAATCATGGATTTTTTCAATTTGGTTTAATAAATGGTTTTTTGAAATTTTAAATGCTTGCAGTTTTGAAAATATAAACATTTGAAATGTGAAACCTATGGTTAAAATTTGTTATGTATAGTTAAGAGGGTAGGTGAAATACGATGGAACTAGTATAAATATTGAAAGTGGGTATCCCTAGTGTTCTGTTCAGACCCGGTGTATGGGTGATTTGGGTAGAGAGAGTTCCCTAGCATGGGACCTTAGTAATTGGCAATGGGATGGTGGCCTTCTGGCATACCAACTGAGTTGGTTGCACTCTCAGTTTTCCAGGGTGTCCAGCCTACAACATCTCATTTGAGGAGGCTACCAGATTCACAACCATCATCTAGGCAGTGTTGTACAAGGATCAACAAGAGGCATTCATTCTTATTTAAATCAATGAGGAACCTGACAGATGTGTCTTTTCCCTTTCAAGTACGGGCTCCTTCTCTTCTAAAGAATGTTTTCGGCTGCTGGGGTCCCCAATGTAGGAGGTTACTTGGAATGAAACCCTTTGGATTAAGTGTATTCCCACAAAATATAACATACTGACTATAATTATCAGACACAATGCCATGGCCACCGACGAGAACATCACGCAATGAGGTGTTCTCATGGCCTCCCGCTGCGCTTGCTGTAAGGTTAGACAAGAGGAAATCATGGAGAACCTCTTATTCGAAGGAGAGTGGGTGTATGCCTTCTGGTTGACCATTTGCAGTTTATCTGCGGTCTTCTTCCCTAATGAGGAGGACTCCCTTTTCCTGGTTCAATGTATTGATAATTCATGAATTAGGGGAGTAGAACGCATGGCTCAGACCTTAATTCTGCATGTTGGTTTCTGGTGTCTTTGGAAGGCGAGGAACAAAGAGAGATACAAGGGGTGTGTTTCCCCTAATAGAGAAATTCAGGTTCGTACTTGCATCCTATTTCAAGATATGAGGTGGGATACTCCCTCCCTTCACTTTTTGATCTCAACCTCTCAGGCTAGCCCAAATGTTTTCTCTTGCGACCATTGGGTATTTTGTAATCCTCTATCCTTGGGCATGAAACTGAACATGGATGGATCATGCTCTTCGGGAATCATAAAGGGTGGTGGTGTCCTTCGTGACTCCAGGGGATCTTTGGTGATCTTATTCTCAGTCTTCCTGGGTTGGGGCTCTTCTCTTCTTGCAGAGGAACGTTCCATGCTTTCAGGGCTCACTTTTTAAAGATAAGGGGGGATGCATTTTGAGGAAGTGGAAAATTACTCCTAGATTCTCTACAACTCACTTCATGGTTCTGATCAAGTCCCATAGTCAATCTCCTACCCCATTATGATGTGTTAGGCTATCCTCTCAAGTAACACATGACTGAGACACACCTAGTTAGTGGGAAATAAGATGGTAAAACCACATGGATTCTAAATATCCTTAAGTTAATGTTACCACTTGCTACTACTATCTATACCATTTGAAACCAGAAGGGGTTTGTATGGTAAGAGGGGATGCCCTTAGGATGCACTATTTTTCCCCCCTTGGCCTCCTAGCCATGTACTTGTATCCCCCTTGTTTCTTCTTGCTTTCTATTTAAATAATTAAATGATGATGATGATAAGACTTTGTAAGGTATCATTGATTTGTAAAAGGGATATTCTGATTTTTCTCTCGATGAGATTGTGATCATGGGATATAGTTTATTTACTGGTAATGTGGATGTGTAACTCTTACGGTTTTTGATTTTTCAAGTTGGTTTTTGGACCCTAGAATAGATTTTTTTTCTCATGGTTTTAATGTATGTGAGTTGTTATTCTCCATGTGATGCCTAGAGTATGTTTCTACTGGGATGCATTATACGCAATATGTTTTGGATTGAATTAAAAGAGGTATTTCATGGGAAATTATTTGGTGGAGGTTTGGTGTGTATGGATTATAGATTGATAAATCTATTGGTATTTTCCTGATTTGACTCTTGATTAGGGAGTTGGTATTGTTGGGTATTTGATGACGAAATGTTAGATAGTTCGGAAGGGTTGTAAGTTCTTTTGGATGTGTAAGATATAGGTAGATGTTTTTTACCATGGTAGTGGCATGCAGAGAGTGCTTCCATGTTTTTTTATCCCATAGGGATAAGAGAAAATTTTAATTATTCTAGAAATTAAATCTCGAGTGGTCATTATGGTTTACTAGTTTTGTGAAATAAAGGTTTGTCTCAGGATATGTTGTCCATTGTTGAGGTTTCTTTATTATGGGAAGCACGAGTGGGTGATTTAGAGGGGAAGTAGATGAAATTTTGTTTCCGTATGTTGTCTTTATGTTGTAGGGTTATTTCATAGTTATCTCTTCAGAAGGGGTTTGAGTGTTTTTGGTTGGGTTTAAAGCAGGTTTTTTTAAATTTCCAAGTCATTAGGATCCATTCCTCATGTCCTTGATAGTGGTTGATTTGGGAATCGATTATGATATTTAGTGAATGAGACAGGGGTGACCAAGGCATGGGTGCATGATTTTGGTATGCAAGTGACACTCGAGATGGTTGAGGTCATGCGACAAGGATTGATTGTATTTATTTTCGTTGGTTAGATGATAATGAAGATAATACCTCAATTCCAGTGAGGCTGAAAGACCTCGAGGTGTTGCTTGTTTAGTAAGTGAGAATTGGGAATTACTCCGGTGATGTGTGATCCATGTAATCTATAGTCAGCTTTAGCATGGTCACAATAAAAATTGAGACCTTAGGGGATTGAGCATGTCCATTTTTGGGAATGTGTTGGAAGCTAATGATTTTTTTGTGATGGATTATTAGGTTGCTCAAGATAAATGCTTGTCAAATTTGTGTGTGATCATAATATGAGGAGCGTGTTATGTGCAAAGAATTTGGGTTTTTGGTTTGGTTTGGTGGTTGAGGAATTCCATGTAAACCACAATTTTCATGTTGAAACAACTATATTAGGTTAATAGAAGTGGTTCTAAGGGAAATATAGCATTTTGAATTCTTATAAAAGGGCCATTAAGTATTAGTGTTTTATCAATGGATGCCTCCTTTCAGGTTGTGATGATGGAATGTGAATAAGTCATTGGTAGGTAGGGAATCCCAAAACATTCAACAAGGTTATGTTTTCCCCATGATAGGAGGTGACATCATGATAATTTGTTTGTGGTAGTGTTCCTCAACAACTTATTATCTTGATTTTATCTAGCGATGATCATTTCCAATATCTTGACATAATTGTGTGTTCCCTGGGATGGATCTGGTGTTACGCCTAGTGACATGAGTGTGTTTTTATTAGATATGGGACACAATCATGCTTGTGCTATTGGGATGGCATGTGTAAATTCTATTGGTGGAGAGTCCACCATTGACTGGATGCAGGTGAGGTCGCTGGGATTGACCAGAAGTCAGTGAGTTCCATGGGTTCTATTCATAGAAGATGGAAATGAGTAGTGTGTACTGTTGGTTGTGTTTTTCATGGAAAATTTCTACATCCATGTCCAGGTTTTAAGGTCTAACTAGTGATCAAATCTATAGCCATTGTGGTTGAAATATCTTGGGTGAGATGGTGAGGAAAATACTCCATGGTGGGGAGTGATATGTCAGTCATGGATAAATAGATAAGATCATATAGTGTTTTTGGTGGAAACAAGGCACCAATGATATTTTTATAAGTGAACGTTTTTAGTTCCTCAGAGATGTTTAGCTGGGCCTTGGATATTTTGGCAGAACTACTTGAGCAACAGATTTCAACTCAGGCTAGTTTTAGTGTTGACATTAGTTTTTTCATGGGAGATTGTTGGAGGGTGTTGTACAACTAAAAAAGGTTTATGTTTTAGTGGATTCTATGGTGGGGAAGATTCACTGGATGTCAAGAATAGAATATGGTAGGTGGACACAATTGATGGTATATGCCATAAGTGAAAAGGAGTCTTCTCCATGTAGAGGATAAAATACCTACTGTGGAATTTGGGTGCCAATGGAGTGGGTCATCCAGGATGGCTTTACTTCTTTGGGTAAAATGGAATGGATTTGGTGGTCTGTATGACACATTTGGATAATGTTGAGATGCTAAGTGCGCCCTGGTATGAAAAGTGGTTTTAAGGAAGAAAACTATTGCCTATGTTGATATTGGAATGAAATAGTTGTGATTAATATGGGAAATCATGATGGTCTGGTTGGGAGGTAGTATTGGGTGGATTTTTCATGGATTATTAGGGAATGGTGAGCTAAAAAACATATCAGGAATGTTTCACAAGTATAATTGATGTTTTTTTGGTCTCCTTTTGTTGGTAGAGGTATCCCACATCAGGAAAGTGGTGGAGAGAGAAATCATATGGTGTGGAGAACCATAGAAGGAAAGTGCCCTTTTGTTAATGGGATCAGTAATATGAGTTGGATAGGCACCGACATAATCTGTCTTACTAAAGTGATGTTGGTGATGGGCATTGTCTCAGGTTTTTATAGTGGAGTGTTTTGAGATGAATGTGTAGCTTATGTGTACTACAAATGTTTAGAAATGTGTTGAGGCTATTGGGTCTCAAGTTTCTGAACATTATAGGTCATGTAGTGTGGTTGGATTATTTTTATCCCTTCATTGATTCCATTTTTGGGTCACCAATAGACTTTTAGATACCATGTTTGTTGGTGCCATGTGTTTTGGACCCTGAAATGTGGAGAAGGTCGGACCAATGGTGTTTTGGTAAGATCTTCCAAGGTAATATTATTCCATGTAGGTATCCTATGAAGGGTTAATTTAGTGACATTACCTATAATTTAACCTTATTTTTTATGTTAATAATAATTAGTTGAGGTAGTTCATATTTTAGGAGCAGTGGCTCAGAGATGAAGATTTTGGCAGGGGATGTTTCCTCAGGGTAGGTTTGTTTTCTTGGTTCAAGTTTCAAAAAACTATGGCCGTTTTAGATAAAAATTTCAAGAAAACAAATTTGTAGGTGGTCCCCATGTCCAATACAGTTGTCTTAGAGGATCAGTAAAGTCGGGATGTACATATCATGGAAGAGCCGTTATATATTTGCATTTTTCTAAGATCCTGGAATTCGTGACCTTACGCCCTTATTTAGAGAGAACTGCCCACCTTGCCGATAAAACTGTGCATTTTGGAGACACTTTTGAATAGAGGATAGTGCACTATCACTACACCATTTAGAAAACTATATGGGTTCCCCAATGAAATAATATATCTTTTCCCCTCTTGTATAGTGATATCTTTATGGTTAATAAACGGTTTAGAAACACATGGTCTTTAAAAAGTGGGAAATTTCAGTTTCTCTCTCCCAATCTATTTATTTCACCCCTATTTTTACCTCATTTAACCTCATATAGATTGGGTAAAAAACCAAACCCTCCAAGTATTCAAATAGGTGATCATCCTTCGATTATTAGGCAGATGGGTGTCAATTTAAAATCTGGGTGAGTCTAACACTTCTATTATCTCTATTTTCTAGATAAGGGATTAAAGAATTTCTCATACCATTCTAAATACCTAAATACTATAAATTTTCAATAGTATTCAACATTTGGGGATTAAAGGGTTTTTTGATATTTAATCAAGGGATTTATTTTTCCTAATAATCATCTTTGAGCATGAGGTAGGTGGTATTTATGATTTTTCCCATAATCATGAACTTTATTATTTTTATATGGTTGTGAATATATGTTTCTATCTTTTGTTCCCTTATTTATTATAATATAAAGTGTTTTGAGCCATATATTGAGGTGAAAACCCCTTCATGAACCCTGTTGGTTTTGTTGAGCATGTAAGACTGAAACTAGGTTTACCCATGGGGTGTTCTAATCCCTTTAAATGGTGAAATAAATTGGTAAAAATTGAGGATAAGTAAATATGTGACAAAACGAGTTGTAAATTTTAATTGGGTATGTGTCTTAGTTAAAGAGTAAATTTATTTGATTATATGATATAATTATGAGGTGAACAAGGTAAAGTTTGAATGATTTCTAATGATGTTTTTTGGGGTTTTGACCCCACCATTTTTTTCAATGACATAACTGATGATTGAAAGTGGCGATTTTTTTGAAAGGATATTTTGACCTCAAATGTTTTGAAAAGGGTTTCTTATTAATTAATTTCAGTGATGATATGAAATGGTGGGGTGTGGCTCCTTCCCTAGTATATATTTATAATGATTATTTGTAATGGTTTAAAATAGACATTTTATCCTTAGGGAAAGTCTTATTTTTTCAAAAGGGGAAGACCCATGTTTTAAAATGACGTTTCAAGATGATTTCAAATAAGAATTTTGAATTGTAGTTATTTCCATTATTTATTTTAAAATATTTAAATAGTACCATTGTAATTTAAGGTATGTAAGTGTTAATGTGATAGAATCCATGATCAATATGTTTCCTTGATAGTACAATTATTAAATTAACTAAATGGGGAATGTTTATAGATAAAGATATAGAATAAGGGGATGTTTTTCATGATGTGGAAAAATGGGTTAAATATAATAAAGTAAATGTGTCAAATGACTCATGATTTTGTGATTTGAATATGTAAATGGGTTAATGAATTGTGAATTGTAAATTTTATGTGTTTTTTATGCATGGTCTGTGGTGTTGTATATAAGTGGAAAATGGGTAAATAAATTTGTGTGAATGGATTGGTGGTGTGGGATAAATTATAGAGGATAGTCAAATGGGCTGGTTGGAATAAGTCTATAAACCACCCAATAATACATGGGTTATGGGTTTTAATTGATGCTCTATGACACGAATAGTTTCATTGAGTGAAACGTCTTGGACAGATGTACTAATATATGTATGATTGGATGTTAAACTGGACTAACGCTCCATGGTATGTGTGATGTAATTTTTTAGGAAATGGTTATACCTAGTGAGATACATAACATTATTATTTTTCCTTAGGCATGGTAATTTACTATCTTAGACCATATTGTAAGTGATGTAAATTCTTAACCTATGGTAAAATGATGAAAATTATCAAGTGATTTTTTTAATCCAATTAGTATGTGATTAGAAAATAAACCCTTTTGAATAAAAGTGTGTGAAAACCCTTGTTCCCTGTCTTAGAATCCTAGTGTGTCATGAGTCGGATTTTCTTATAGGTTGAATCTAGAGAACTTAATTGAGAAAATCAATATTATATAATTACTTAAGTTATTTCCTTGTCACTTTGTTTAATTTTTTAACTTCATTATCTATGTAAATTGTGGTATATGCTACTTTTCATTAGACATCATTAGTGGTGGCCAGATAATTTGCACTCACACCATGATCGAGTCACCATAGATCTTGGGAAACTGAGTAGATGGAAATTGTTTTCAAATATATGTTCAGTATAGGGACCTAATGTGTGGTTTATGCATGGTTTTTTTTATGGAACAGAGGAGGTCTGGACTAGGTTGGGACTTGGGTATGGGTTATGCGTCTTTTGGTATCTTTTTTGGGATTATTTATTTGACTGCCTGACATGTTGTATACTAATAATGTTGTTATGGCATGTTCTACTAGGTAACCTGTTGGAATTGTCACATATTGTGTATGTATTTGTTGATTCTCATTATTGTATCCAATGATATATTTTTTGGTGTAGATTTACTCTTAAAAATGGGTATTTTCTCCCCAATGTTCCTCTATAGACTCACACTGCTAGTCGAAAAACTCTCGCGTACGGGGAGGCGCAATGGAGGTAATCTGATGACCCAAATTTGGGAACCATATTGTGTTCATCGGGTCCAAGGATTCATATTATTCCATGGGAATTTATGCACATTAAAAAAATAAATTAGTTTTTTATCATCACATGAGTCCCAAAAAATGAAAATTGTGACAGGAAAACCCCACATATGGCTGGGGTATAAATTCAATATTAACCTATTGGAAGAGAGGACATAAAATAGATCTTAAAATACAACAAATAAATTAATTTAAAAATACAAAATATAAAATAAGTTTTATATACAACATATAGATTAAATTAGTTGTATAATTAAAACTTATCTCAAAAAGAGATTTTTAGAGAGAAAACCCTCAGCACTTGTCCGGAATTCCATGAATATACTCTTACATCATAAATTAAAATCTAATATATTTTCATTAATTAATTAATAATATTAATCATTTCCATTTTTATATATATTATTAAAAAATATTTATTTCTAAAATAATTCTTCCAATTTTCCACATTGATGTTTATAGTTTTGATCATTTGTTTTAGTTTAACAGTTGAGGTGTTTATATTCATTAATCTTAAAATATTCATCAGGACTAGGTATTTAAAGTGACTATTATAGATCATTAATAATAATTTATGATGTTTCAAATTCAATTCATGAGTATTTCAGAACTTATCCTTGATAATAAAGTCCATAATAAGTGTGTTTTGGAGATTTTTGGAAAACGAAGTGTGTGTCCATAATTAATGAATTAGATATTGATATAACATCTCCAGAGTGAATAAATAATTAATATTTTTTAAATTTATATCATATTATAACAATAAACATGTTTTTATATTCATCCTTGATATTAAATTAACTTTATTTTTAATGTAGGTAGTAAAACCGACCCAAACCTGAACATACCTCGACTACATGAATAATTATGTGGTGTTTTTTGCTATAATATAATTATAAAAAAATAAAATATATATAATTCAGTGTTTATTATTGTGATATATTAAAATTTTATAGAATTATAAAAATATTTAATCGATATTAAAATATTACATGATTTGAATAATATATTATCTTTTAATAATGCTTAGTTTAGATGATTTAATTAAACATGGTCATTTGTTAATCAAATCATTAAGAGCTTCATTATTTTCCATATAGAAAACATGTTGTTATCCTAAAATTAATATTTTACCTTTATTTATATCCTTATATCAAATAGTGTAATACATGGAATGAAAAAAGAAACATGTTATGTCATGGAGGTGGCAATCTATAAAATGCACAAATAATGATCTTGGTTTTCTTACTCAATGAGATATATGAATAAATAATGATAATATCCGTCATATAGTAATAAAATAATGACGAAATAAAATATGTAGATTATAATAATATCATTATATTATTTTTTCTAGAATAATATCATTATAGTGTATAAATTATAATGATATCCTTATTTACGTGTGGCAAGAATAAATTTGGAAGAATATAATTAAAAAATAAAACCATGTAGTTGATAATACTCATGTAAGGGACTTGATTTTTCTTTTGATATATCCTTAAAAAAATGAGGACCTTGGGATAAGTAATTGACACCAAGATATTTTTACTGTGGTTGATGGTTCTGGGGAATGAAAAACTCTATATTTTTTATAAGAAAATTCAATGGGTAGTGGGACTTGAAGTTATGAAGATTATACGCTTTTATAAGTGAATGGAGGGTAGTTTTTTAAAAAAAATTAAATTTTCAGTACCTTTAGGATACTATTCGAGATTAAAAGAAAAAATTTAGAAAATATATATGTTTATAAGGAGTATGGGTTGGAACTCACTTCAAACACTCATTTTGTAGAAACAATTGATAGTTTTAAGGTTTTTGTTTAACTTCTTTTCCATTACCCTAATTTAATTTTATTGTGGAAATTAATTTATTACCTCATTAATTAATTTTAATAAAAACTATTATAATTAGTCTTTATCAAATTTTTGTACTTCTAATTTATAATTTTGAAAGTATTATATCAAATAATATCTCTACAGGTGAGAAAATATAATTTTAAAATAAATACACCTAATAGTGTAAAAATTTATTAGACAAATAATGTTTTCTAGTTTTAAATCTATATAAAAGATAAAATTATATTTTTTTGATTATAATGACATAAATTTATTTATTATAAATCAAATTATGGTCTAGAGGCTCTTAGGGTAGTAAAAAACTGAATCTACCATAAAAATAAAAGATTTAAAAATACGATTAAAAGTATGTTTTTATTAAAATACATTTTAATTAATTCTAAAAAAGTTAACAATATGATTTATAAATTTAATGAATTTTTCAAAATAAATATTCTTATTCCTAAAGTTAAAATTTTATTGATTAAAATGTTATATAACCTTCAAAATCATTCTTATATGGTGATAAAGTCATATAAATTTCATGTTTCATGAAATTTGTATTTAAAAACTTAAAAATTCCTTTTCAGAAATATATCCAAATATAATACTAAGATAATTTCAATATAAAAATACTCCAAAATGATGTTAGTTTGAAGAATTTATAATTATTAAATTAATTTGTTAAATATATTCATGAATAAAGGTGCTTTAAAGGGTGAATTGTGTAATATTTCAAGATATGGTGTCTACCTAATAGAGTAGAGTCTTGAGTATTATATAAATATGTTAAGCCCATATCCCAACCCACACCTAATTTTTCCCACATAAATACACTAATTTCACTTGAATATTAAGCTTACATCCTTTCCACCATACAAAAGTATCATTGATATATTCTGATGAAATCATGGGTGGAGGATCATATCTTCACTTAAGAGGCTAAACTGAATAAATCATTTAGTGTAGAAGGGGTAATTTGTGCTTTCTTTTTCTTTTTATGATATATTATCTATTGTTTCATCCCCATTAAAATATTTATGTCATAAATACATTGAAATATATATTTATATTCCTCACCTCATTTGAAGTGGTAATGACTGAGAAATTAGTACAAATAGTTTACATGGTTCATATAAAATCATAATCCTAGAAATGTTGATTAAAACCCCTAATATGGATTATTCAATAAAAAAAAAATTTTACAAGCATGTTATACACCCTAGTTACACTTCTCTATCAATTTTTTTGGAACTCAAATTTCAATTCTTGAGTGTATTATTAGACATCCCAAACAAAAACCTCCATCTTTCAATTAGGCAACCCAGATCCATGACCATTATTCAATGATTATCCAAAGATGAAAAAAATAATCTTTTTCAGATGGTATTCCTCCATAAGAAATTTGTACCACCTTATCATTTTTAGAATACTTCAAGTTCTTCAACAGTTGTTTAGAACAAAATTTTTGGCCTCAAAACAGCATTCAGATCTTCAATGCTTTGATTTCTCTTCATCAAATACATGAAAAAATGTGATCATCTTCTGATAGAATTTTCATGATTTGGATCCTTCTTTATTCAATAAAAATATTCATAAAAAAAACATCTCGTACAATCAATGCAAGATCTCTCAGGATTTAAATATTTAATATTCATTACCTGAATGCTCACATATTTGCACAAAAATTAATTTTTTACAACATCTTATTTAATTCCAAAATTAAGTTTTTAAAAATACTCAACAAAATGTGTTATTAATAAAATGTTTATATTTTATCATTTTGAATTTAAATTATATCATCTTTTCAAATATTCCATAAAAAATATGGTCATTCTTCATTCTTCACATGGTATGTTATATTCTAGTGTGCATTATTATGATTTACTACAGGTCAAACTATGCATGTGGACCCTCTATTTTCAAATAAAAACATAGTTATGTGGATTTAATTCATTCTTGGTATATGCATTATCTTCATATTAAATTCTTGTAGGGTTCATAAATCTATCGTAACCAAAGATCATTTTTTCACCTTCATGGACAACATTTAATTTCTCATTAGAAATACCAATTTAGCATGGCCCTAACTCCCTATTTCTTTATGAGTTAAACAAAACATGTTACTAAAATTTAATACTTTAAATCATAGTATAAATAATCAGTCATGAAATACCACATCATGATCACATCTGATATTTATCAATGCATCATGGAATATTCATGAAATGTACCCTCTACATAATACTCGAAGAACTCTGGATGAACCTATAAAACACCTAAATCTCAGGATAAACTGGTTTACATGTATTCTTATTATCCAATTCAGATGAAGTCATTGTAAACATGAATACAATAAAAAATTCATGGTAATTATTATTTTATAACCTAAGATTTGTATGTATTTATATACATGAATGGCCTCCTACAACTTATTTTTTAGTTAGGATAAACATGTTTTTCAAATTGTCATATACATATATGATGGATATTACCTTAATGGAGGTTGATGGAATTTTTATCTTGATATCCCAATTATTCCGGATCATCATAGAAATAGTGGTATTCTATTTGATTTAAATGGCATGGAAAAAATAATAATACATGTATAGACCACAATAATTCAATGGTTGGAGATAAGGATGTGGAAGCTATAATAACATCAAATATATAATGATATAATGACCAAGATTATATGTATATAGTTTTAATTCATGATTTTTGAATAATAAAAAGTCTAAGATACACATTAAATATCTCTGTGGATTCCCTCTTCTATATATGAAAAAAATATTTCCTCCAAGTTTTAGTTGTGAGTAATTGGGGTTCCTCCAATTTCTAATAGAATCGATCTATGTTAGAACCCAAGTGTTCGCCCCACCACACATTTTTCTCCACTACTCCATTGTATTAATTGTGAATAGATTTAATCCTATGGGTTCTCTATGGTTGTTATTCACACCCTCACCCACCTGCTGCCCATGGTATTTCATATCATCCTTCATCCTACATGGTTATCCAAGGTCCCACATGTAGTTGAGGTGGATCCTTGATTTACCAAAGGTTGGCCATATTTTATTTCTATGACGTACTCAACTCCTTATTAAGAATTAGTTTCCAATAAACTCACTATAGTTCTTCCATGAATGGGGCTTCTCCTTGAAAAAAATAAATTATTTTACATGGACTTCATATTCCATCAAAAAAATATTATTCCTAAAAAATACTCAAATAATTAATCAAATATACTCATGTAGTGATAAGAATATTTTATGGACACTAAACCTCAAAATTCATTTATGAAAACAATTATTTACATGGTATCCATATTTTTAAATATTATAAAAAATATTTACTCTCTTAGTGAAATTGTAAGATGACTTGGGAATTAAGAATAGTTCAATAAATGTAACAATTGAAGGATTATTTTTCAAGGATAAAATCCAACGAATTTTCATTAATTCATAACAATCCTCTAAGAATCATCACTTGACCACCACTATATATACATATTGTCTCATTGAGAAAAGTCAACACCTACTTGTTGTCAATAATCCCCCCTTTGTATTTTTTACCTAACTCTCTTCACATAATAAGAGTCAATATATGTGTTAACTTATTTCCTTAACCTTATTTTCAATCCAATTCAATGGATAAGTGTGGGTCTTCTCATCAGATAAATTTTAAAAAATATTATCTTCCATTATATGATTTTTTATTTAATCTGTATAATAAAGATATGATATCATATAGATCTCTTAAAAAATATACTTTTGTTAATCAACTCTATGTTTTAAAAAATATAATCCATTATAAAATAACAATAATGTGATATCATGCTATGATATTCTCAACTCTCATTTTAGGGGCTGTAAATAATTTTTAAAGGAGATGAAAATTTTTAATAACCATGAATTTTATCAAATTGAATTTTACATCAGAGTATATAACTGTGTAATATGGACTAATATAATATTATATAATGTACACACACCACATTATAAAACCATATATATATTTAATCATATTAATTTAAAAACTAAATTTAGAGAATAAAAATGGACACAATAATTGAGCTTATTACAATGGAAGAAAATAATATTTAAATAACAAAATAAAGTATTGATCTGTTAGATCCCATGAATATTCTCACTCACAAAAAGCACTATGGAAATGATATGAATTTTAATTAGAAAATATAAAAAAATATATAATCTGGATATATTTAATATGTTAATTAGTAATTAATTAAATATGTGGTGCTTATAATAATTAAAAAACCATATTACCATTTCAAATCTATTTGTTTGCATAGTAATCTGGTTGTTGGAATATTAACTTGGTCATTAGAATAGTAATATGAACTTTAGGAATAGTAAACATATCATTAGAATAGTATCATCACCTAAAAAAGTGTAAAATAATACTTATATATCATATAAATTAAAAATATGATATATTTATATCATGGTTAAGGTGAATAAATGTTTTAGGGATGAAAAATTAAGTGTATTTATTTTTTAAAAAACATAAATGTTTTAATTGAAGTTTTATAAATAATATAATGATTTAAAATAAATTTTATTTTTATAAAATTGATATATATATATATATAAATATTATTCTTTATTATAATGTTGACATAAATTTAAGAGACCATAATAATATTTCTAAGGGGAAAAATTGTTCACAATAGGAAAATTGGTAGTTTTTAAGCAAATGTATATTTTATTTAAACATTAAATTTATCATATCTAGAAATTTATTTTTATAAAATTTATATCATTTTCTGAGGAAATTTTTTTAGAATTGGCTGGATTTTATTTTTTCTATTTTTATAAAATAGTTGAATTTTTGTGAATACTAAAATATAGTAAAATACCATATTTTAGATTATAAGTTAAATTTGTGATTTTATTAGTCATGGATTATGTATGTAATAAATATTTTTAACTCACATGGACCATTTAGAATATCTAGTCGTGGAAATCAACACTATTGATATTCTTGATGAAAAAATAAACTTATGAATGAAACATTCAAAGATACCCATATACTCCCCATATATGTTCCAACCCATATCCTCACACCATATAAGCCTTGGAAGTTTCAAAATATCTACTAAATTTCCATCTCCAAACTAGACACCATTTTATAGTTCTTTTATTCTGAACAAATGATTAACTCCATGTTCCTTAATGATTATTTCATGGAGACGACATTTAAGATGTAATATTCTCAATTTACATATTTAAATTCATTTATTCTTATATCTTATCCTCACCTCAATAATTATAGCATCCCGCCTTTTTATAACATAAACTTTAAGTACATTACACAAAACTGAGGATCTTTAAGGTTTGGTGTCTTGGAAACCAAGAACATAATACATGAAAAAAACATAAAACATTCTTCTTAAACACTTGAAATGATTCTCCTTAAGTTCGTCCTAAGTTCATTACTGCATCTCATAACCTGGGGACATACATAAAAATAATGGGTGAGCAGAAGGCCCAGTAAGGGGAACAATAGAAACATTTTACATGTGAACTTGAGATACTTCAATACGCTCAATAAAAGAACTTTAAGGCATGAGAAAGGAATCATGATGCATTTCATAATAAAAATAACATTTTTCATTACTTGAAGATGTGGCTACATCATTTAACATAGACAATCATGAACATATCACAAAGGTCCATCCCTAAGGTGTCATTTGAAAATTACCAAGGTTATTCACTAAGGTATCATGAAAATTGTAATCTCTAGTGGTTACATCATTACCCAATGCATTGGAGCGCTATCAGGGCGCTCCCTTAAATTTGCATTTATTATCATGTGAGCCACATATATCATCATCAAAAATTTCATTAATAACCCATATAGCATAAAATAAATGGGTTTCATTTCATAATCATAATGTTTTAAAAACTGTTTTAAAGACATGATCTTAATGTCACTATAAACCCACAGAAAGGGAAAGAGGGTCTCATGTATGTAAATCCAAGAATTTAAAATAGACAATTTTGAAATATATTTGAATACCCTTGTAGAAATAAGATCTTTGGTTATTCACTTTATAACATAAAATAATTTTGAGAAAAGAGAGAGGCATTTTGAGATGAAAATTCTGCAGCATAACGGGTATGTTACAAGGTTTTAGAAAACATTGAAAAGAGAGGGGACATGGGTAACCCACTCATAAATGATCCAAAGAACAGTAGGGGGACATAACATAAGGGATTTACGAACATGGTAATGAAATTTGAAAGATATACCATATGAAATGAAAAATATGGAAGTGAGACAAAAATAAGATTTCTCTGATGAAAATTTGGCAGCCTAACGGCGTCACTTAAACTTCAATAAAAAATGATTTGACAAAATCAAATAGGGTATCTCATCATATGATCATAAGAGATCAGTATGATAGATATAGGGATCATACCCCAACATAATAAAAAGGAACTCGAAAGACTTGACATGAAAATCGAACTTGAAAAATGAGAAGGGTGAAAGAATCCCTTAAAATTTCAGCAGCCTAACGGCGTCACTTAAACTTTCATAAAACGAAATGACGAGAGTAAGAGGGGATATATAATCATATAAACATGAAAAGGGCAGTAAGAGGAATATAAAAGAATATCCTCTCACATAAGAACATGGAGCATAAAAGGAATGACATAAAAGAGATTACATGAAAAGAAAGAGAGAGGTCAGATCCCCTACCTTTAAAACGTAACTCTTAAAACTCAATGGTTGGGACCTTGAGGGCTTGGGGGAACCTTGGGAGGACTCCTTGGGAGGTAACGAGACCAGAAATTCGTTGGGGGAGAGTTGGGAGTGAAAACTAAAGGATGAAAGGGTGGGTATTTTTAGGGAATGTGAGGGGACGAGGCATTAATGGCCATGGGACACCTCAAAAGTGTTTTTCTCAAAACCATGTACTCTCCCATGGAATTTACCAAGGAGTTTGGAAACATGGGGCCCAAAATACAATAATTCATCACCTTTGGCCGGTCAACCCTTAAAATATCTCATGAAATCATCATGACACAGTTATGATGTCATTAAACATACTGAAACCCTAAAACTGTATTTTTACTATTCACTGAAAATTCAACTTTCTCAGAAAAATCCCAAAATTTCATCTTAACCAAATATCGATGCTATAATTAAAAAACTGAACTCCATTTTATAAAATAAATTTTCTAAATATTTTTAATTTAATTTTTAAATAAATACACTATTCACCGAAAATTCATTTTTTTCAGAAAAATCCACAAAAATTTCCATAACATTATATTGATGCTCTGAGTTCAAAAATAAAGTCCATTTTATAAATATAATTTTATAATTATTTTTAATTAAATTTTTAATTAAAAAAGACCATTCACCTGAAAAAACTAATACTTGAATAATAATTTATGAAACCGTTATTTAACCATTTTATTGAATCACATTACATAATCAAGGTGCCTAGATTATTTTAATACTTTCATTAAGTGAGATTACTAATCCATTTGGACACATTACTAATCCTAATCATAAAATCACTCTTCATAATTTATTATTCATCAAAAATCAAGTTGATCTTATTAGACTCTAAATTTTGCATTGAACATAATTATAGAAGAACATTTTTTGAAAATCATTACACATTTTTAATTATTTAAGGTTTACCAAAACATTTTTAAAATATACTTTTTCTAAAATTCATCAAAAATTTGCATACTATATTTATCCGGACATTTGAAAATTCATAAACTTCGTCAAAAGAAGAAATAAAAATTTTTATTTAAAAAAAAGGATTACACAAGGCAGTTACGGTCTCCTTACATAGCCCCTTATCACTGCAGCATAGGCACTAAGTGTAAGGTGTGCTAAGGTGAGAGAATCCAAGGGAGGCTCGGCCAACATCGCACGAGTAGTAATTTCTATCACTTTGAACTTCTCGCAAAGGTGATTCCGTTCTAGATTCACACGATGAAGTTAGGCTTGGGTTTGGTCCAGAGCAAAGCCTAGTGGTGCTACCTCCTTCCCAAGTTCTGTTAGATGGGCTTCGATCGGTCCAAGACTACTGGGTGAGGCCATCAAATCTTCTTTCTGTATTAATTAACCAAGATTACTTGTATTTAGAGACAATAATCAAAAAGTTTAGTTTCCAGCGGTCATATTGACCAATGGTCATATAACAGTCAAAACCCAACGGTCTCATTTTAATTATACTCATGTTAGCAAATGAAACATTTTTGTTGAGTATCAAAAATAAAATAACACACAAAATTAAGAAACAATATTTATTCAAAATTTCGGGTCGTTACAATCTTCCCCCCTTATGAAATTGCGTCCTTTCAATTTTTTTAAAATTGGGTTTTGAAATTTCATTGAAAGTACCACATCTGAAAAATAGTCAGTAACACTATTATTTTAAAGAAAGAAAAGGAAGTACAAAGGTCACCCGAGTTAACCCATACTAGGATTCCATGGAGGAAAACATGGACAAGGAAGAAAAAACAAAGGGTCAAGTTCTGGGGTCGAGTGATAGAAAACATGATTAAGAGAAAGTTGACCATACGAAAATCCCAAACTTACGATGTGTGTAAACGGTCTTTGATTACCTAGTAGGAAACGTAAACCAACGACGTTTTTGTTTTACGTTCCTTTTCATAATTTTGAGGAATTCATTTACTACATAGAACAAAAACATAAGAAAATATACCTACCTTCAAGTAGAGTTTCATCCTTTAATAAGTCTCTACCAAAAATAATTTTTTCTCCAAATAAAGAGAATTCAAAAACACTTGGTCCCATCAAAAACACAAGAATAATCTTCTAGAGAATCACATAATCCACCAAAGATTAACTGTCAATTTCTTCTATTATCCCAAAAATAGAAAGCGTAAGATAAAACAACTCTTCAAAAATAAAGAATCCCATATGAAGGGAAACTTATTTAAATCATCAAAATTCCATGGTACTACCCAAAGTTCATCATAGACCATTCCATAAATAATTGTCCTTAAAATTATTCAAAACAACCCAAACTAAGATTGAATCCCAAATACTTTATAACATATTCTTCCAAAATAAACTTCATCGTTCATCTCCAGACTACATAAAACACTCTTAACATCTTAAAAAAAGTAGCTAACCTAAACATATTTTACCCAAGATAGTTAATCATTCCCATAAATAACCTATAATACCATATGTTCACCTTAAATTCATCAATTCTCCAAAATATAAGTCAACCTTACCCCTAGATGAAAATACCGTAGTAATCTGTTTACCTCGATCATATAGCGTCCCCAAAATAGTGAACGTCTTCCAAAATAATAATCATCATTTAATCCCCTAATCATCTCTGTCATATTAATACGGCAATCGTCGCATTTCCTATTATATTGGTGGTTGGTACATGTTCTTCCATTTCCCACCATTAACTAAGAAGAGAAAGTATAATTAGGGGATTAAATACTTAGCCAATTATCATGAAAAGGAACTTAAAGCATATAACGATAACTTGTAGAAGAAAAGTATACCCTAACTTGTGATCCCATAGGTTTCAAACTAGTTTATCCATGATCATATATTCTTATGTGAATCTTTATTTTATTTTATCTTTGTTCCTTTAATAATGGTTCATAATAAGCTTATGAATTTACCAAAGCATATCCCCCGGGAGTGTCGTAACCAAGAGTGCAGCAAGGCCCATTGTCGTGTACCAGTTCCCGTTTGAGTATAGCTCAAAGCGGTGTTTTTGGGTTTTACCCCAATGTACATCTCTTCCAGATCCACCTCTACCTGCTCGTATCCAGACAGGGATGTATTTTCTTGGCAACCCATTACTCAATACTCACCAAAATACCAGGAAGATTTCCTATATATAAACTTTTATATAGGGTTATTACTAATGTTTTCATATCCTAATTTCCACAAATAACTAAACCATCCTTTGATACCAACTATAGTATCCCGCCTTTTTATAACATAAACTTTCACTACATTACACAAAACTGAGGATCTTTAAGGTTTAGTGTCTTGGAAACCAGGAACATAATACATGAAAAAAACATAAAACATTCTTCTTAAACACTTGAATGGCTTCTCCTTAAGTTCATCCTAGGTTCATTACTGCATCTCATATCCTGGGGACATACATCAAAAGAATGGGTGAGCAGAAGGCCCAGTAAGGGAAACAAGAGAAACATTTTACATGTGAACTTGAGATACTTCAATAAACTCAATAAAAGAACTTTAAGGCATGATAAAGGAATCATGATGCATTTCATAAAAAAATAACATTTTTCATAACATGAAGATGTGTCTACATAATTTAACATAGAAAATCATGAACATATCACCAAGGCCCATCCCCAAGGTGTCATTTGAAAATTACCAAGGTTATTCACCAAGGTATCGTTAAAATTGTAATCTCTAGTGGTTACATCATTACCCAATGCATTGGAGCGCTATCAGGGTGCACCCCTAAATTTGACTTTATTATCATGTGATCCACATATATCATCATCAAACATTTCATTAATAACCCATATAGCATAAAATAAATGTTTTTCATTTCATAATCATAATGTTTTAAAAACTGCGTAAAAGACATGATCTTAATGTCACATTAAACCCACAGAAAGGGAAAGCGGGTCCCATGTATGTAAATACCAGAATTTAAAATAGAACATTTTGATATATATGTGAATATCCTTGTAGAAATAATAGCTTGGAGTATTCACTTTATAACATAAAATAATTTTGAGAAAAGAGAGAGGCATTTTGAGATGAAAATTCTGCAGCATAACGACTATGTTACAGGGTTTTAGAAAACATTGAAAAGAGAGGGGATATGGGTCACCCACTCATAAATGATCCATAGAACAGTAGGGGGACAGATTATAATGGATTTGAGAACATGGTAATGAAATTTGAAACATATACCATATGAAATGAAAAACATGGAAGTGAGACAAAAATAAGATTTCTCTTATGAAAATTCAGCAGCCTAACAACGTCAGGTAAACTATAATAAAAAATGATTTGACAAGATCAAATAGTGTCTCTCATCATATAATCACAAGATATAATTATGATAGATATAGAGATGATACCCCAACATAATAAAAAGGAACTTGAAAGACTTGACATGAAAATCGAACTTGAAAATTGAGAAGGGTGAAAGAATCTCTTAAAATTTCGGCAGCCTAATGGCGTCACTTAAACTTTCATAAAACGAAATGATGAGAGTAAGAGGGGTTCTATCATCATATAAACATGAAAAGGGCAGTAATAGGAATATAAAAGAACATCCTCTAACATAATAACATGTAGCATAAAAGAAATGACATAAAAGAGATTACATGAAAAGAAAGAGAGAGGTCGGATCCCTTACCTTTAAAATGTAACTCTTAAAACTCAATGGTTGGGACATTGAGGGCTTGGGAGAACCTTGGGAGGACTCCTTGGGAAGTAAGGAGACCAGAACATAGTTGGGGGAGAGTTGGGAGTGAAAACCAAAGGAGGAAAGGGTGGGTATTTATAGGGAAAGTGAGGGGACAAGGCATTAATGGCCAAGGGACACCTCCAAAGTGCTTTTCTCAAAACCATGTGCTCTCCCATGGAATTTACCATGGAGTTAGGCCACATGGGGCCCAAAATACAATAATTAATTACCTTCGTCCAGTTAAACCTTAAAATATCTCATGAAATCATCATGACACAGTTATGATGTCATTAAACATACCAAAACCCTAAAACTGTATTTTTACTATTCACTAAAAATTCAACGTTCTCAGAAAAATCCCAAAATTTCACCTTAACCAAATATCGATGCTATAATTACAAAAATGAACTCTATTTTATAAAATAAATTTTCTAAATTTTTTTAATTTAATTATTAAATAAATACACTATTCACCGAAAATTCATTTTTTTCAGAAAAATCCCCAAAAATTACCATAACATAATATCGATGCTCTGAGATCAAAAATAAATTCCATTTTATAAACATAATTTTATAATTATTTTTAATTAAATTTTCAATTAAAAAACACTATTGAACCAAAAAAACTAATACTTGAATAATAATTTATGAAACCGTTATTTAACCATTTTATTGAATCACATTACTCAATCAAGGTGCCTAGATTATTTTAATACTCTCATTAAGTGATATTACTAATCCATTTGGACACATTACTATTCCTAATCATAAAATCACTATTCATAATTTACTATTCATCAAAAATCAATTTGATCTTATTAGACTCTAAATTTCGCACTGAACATAATTGTAGAAGAACATTTTTTGAAAATAATTACACATTTTTAATTATTTAAGGTTTACCTAAACATTTTTAATATTTAATGTTTCTAAAATTAATAAAAAATATGTATACTATATTTATCCGTACATTTGAAAGTTCATAAAGTTCGTCAAAAGAAGAAATCAAAAAATTTATTTAAAACAAAGGATTACACAAGGCAGTTACGGTCTCCTTACATAGCCCCTTATCACACCAGCATAGGAACTAAGTGTAAGGTGTGCTAAGGTGAGAGAATATGAGGGAGGCTCGGCCAACATCGCACGAGTAGTAATTTCTATCAGTTTGAACTTCTCGCAACGGCGATTCCGTTCTAGCATCACACGATGAAGTTCAGCTTGGGGTTGGTCCAGAGCAAAGCTCAGTGGTGCTACCTACTTCCCATGTTCTGTTAGATGGGCTTCGATCGGTCCTAGACTACTGGGTGAGGCCATCAAATCTTCTTTCTATATTAATTATCCAAGATTACTTTTATTTAGAGACAATAATCAAAATATTTAGTTTCCAGCGGTCATAATGACCAATGGTCATATAACAGTCAAAACCCACCGGTCTCATTTCAATTATACTCATGTTATCAAATGAAACATTTTTGTTGAGTATCAAAAATAAAATAACACACAAAATTAGGAAACAAGATTTATTCAAAATTTCGGGTCTTTACAATAATCCAACATGATATAATGATATTTTTATCATAAATATATTGAACCTATATTTTGTTAATGTAATTATCATCTTATACTCTCCTTTCATTTGATTCGTAAATTAAAAAAATATTGACAACATGGTTGGTTCACTGCCTACATGAACAACATACTTCATTTTCATCCACATTCTTCAAGGATGATTAACAACACTATTATGGTTGAAAATTATTATAATAAGTATATTATAACTTTTTTCATGTTCTCAAATGTTTTAATAATCCTTTAATTAAATAAAATAAAACTATTTTTTGATGGTAGGTAAATTGAACTAAACGAACTAACAAAATAAAAAATAGAATTTTTACTAATTGAATCGTACATATGTCAGAAAAAAAGCTAATTGGGATAATAAAAATTTTATAATAATATGATTACCATTTCATTTTACTTCTAGATATATGGTCATTTTTTATAGGTACATCAATTATTATCCATATGTGAGATGACCTTTGTACCATAAAACAAATTCTCTTGAAAAATCAAAAATTATACCTTATATCTCATTGAAATGGTTATAAATTAACATAATAAAATTATAAAAAATAAATTATAGATTTAAATGTTTTAAATTAATAATTTAAATAAGTAACCAATTTTTATTATTCAATATGTTATTTTCAAGTACATAATAGTTCCAGACATAAGGTAATGGATCTTTCAGTACCACCATTTTTCTAAAGATCATGACCTTTCTCTCTCGAGCTCACTTCTATATAGCCTTTATGTAATGGAATGCTTATACTTTATGTATATACGTCTCTTATATATGTACCTATATTATTCATCATTCCTTTTATGGAGAAATACATGCCTTAAGTTCATTTATTAAATTCAATCTTTAAAATTATACCTGATTGCGGGGAACATTTTTTCCCTTAATCCTTTTATATAATACTCTTTTAAGGACATTATGTCCAAATAAAACAAAATATACCTATCATTATGTAATTAGATATAAATCTCCATAATAATTAATTCCTTCATCTCTTTAGAATATTTATGAAAAAACCCATTGATTATGATATGAGATAAGATTATGAAACATATTTCCATTAATATGTAATTATTATTTTTATGAATTATGATTGATTTAATTTTATGGATAATATAAACAAATATATTTTATCATGGGAGAACCTATATATATCTAAATTTTATTTTAAACTCTTTTCACATGATATAGTATGTATTGGATTGGGTATGATGTGACTCTTTCAACCATGTGATTTTTTATTTATGGTTAGCCTTAACTTATGATTATGTCTTGTTTCATGTTATATAAACATTTATATAATGCCATTATTTTATAATTATATATTCTTTATTTTATGATCCCATATAATTTTTTATGATCCTGTTATTTTATGATATTATGTAATGCCATATCCCTCACTTGTATTTATTTGTTATCATATTTATTCCCTTACTTAGACTTTTAGATCACCCCTTTTGTCCATGTATTCCACAGCATATCCTATGTATTTTTTGAAGCTCATGGTTATTCTAAAACACATTGTGGATATTAAAATCCATATGTTTTGTTTTAGTTTATTTTTTATGCACTATTATTATAGTCAACAAAGGCATTATGCCTCTCAATCCATTAGTTTTTTTGTGATATTTATCTTAAAAATCATGTAAAATATTTGTATATGGTTTGGGTCACTATTGTTGATATCAAATGATAGTTAATTGTTTTTATGAATAATAAATAGAATTATTATGTGAGAACCCTTCAGATCATTATAATTATAGGAGAATTTCCTAAATGTTTGGTGAAGTATATTGTGAGTTGTTTCCAAGAAATTACATCCTTGTCTATATATTTTAGTTGGATGTGGATATGGAAGAGTTTTTCCTATTCATAATAAACCTAAAAACTGTGAATAAGGTATTATATTGATCTTCACCTGGTTCATAAGAGAGGTTCCTTGTTTCACAAAATGTTTGAACCAGAAGGGGTATATACTTTAGAAAATATTAAAACCCTTTACGAATAATTACGAATCGAATAAAATGATTGTTATGTTATAAAACATGATAGAAAAGAAATTAGAATGGATATCCTAGATTTCAACCTAGAGTTTCATAATTTATGATATTATTTTTATTTATAAGTTATCATTTCTATGTTCATAGTTTCCCTTTTTACATGATTTTTAGTTTGAACATTCTCATCTGTACCTTTATTTTAGATATCATAATTGACTATATCCAAAATTAAATAATGAAAGGTGTTTTCATTATCAATTCATGAGATTCAAATGTAATGTATGATTATATTTCTACACATTATTTCCTATCATGAATGTTTAGTATAACTATTCAAAAATCACCTCAAAACATTAGTGTTGAGTTATCTGTGAGAATAAAAAATGTAGAAATAGTTTTTTCCCTATCTTATAACCCAACCCCAATCAATAGTTTTATACATAACATATCAAAAAATCTTGTCCTACATACTTTAGTAGAGTTTGATGTAATATTGGTCGTGGATTGGTTTCCCTTATATTCATAAAACATCAACTATCAAGAAAGGTTGATCATTATCTCGATACTGAGTTATCATTTGATTCCATAAAAGTGTATCGAAGAGGATGAACCTATTTTGAAATATTTCTCACATGTCTGGATATGATTTCCTTATAAGAAGACATATCAAGTTCCAATGAATTATAAAATTGATTGAGTCATGCATGATACATGCATCCTGTTAGGGATTATACATATTTACCCCATGAATAATTTTTTATTATTGCTCCTGACTGAGAGGTGAGGATCTTAATTGAACTGATATGTGGATCTATACCCATATTAAATAATCTATATAGAATGGGAACCATTTAGTTAGAATAACTAAATAACCAATTACAAGAGAATCTTGAAAAGGGTCATATATGCGTGAGTTCTTTGAAATGGGTTATGTCATACCTCTTCATCAAGCATAATTATGGGAAAATTCACCTCAACATTGACTATCGTAAACAAAACAAAATCATGATAATGAACAATTATTCTCTAGATATTATATATCAATTTTTTTATCAAATATATGGGGACCATTATGTTTATAAGGTGGACCTTCAGTCGGGATATCATTCATTAATGGAAAATAAGAAAAATATTCCCAAGAATTCCTTTCATATAATATATAAACCATGAGTTCATAGTTTTTCCCTTCAGACTGACAAATGATCCCAAAATAGTTATAAGCATAAGAGATAGAGTATTCAAAGATTACTTTGAATCAAATTGGTAGTATTTATAGACGATATTATAATATTCTAAAAATAAAGGAAGGGTATAGGGAATATTATATTAATATGATAAATACTTTGTGAAGGTGTAATCTTTATGAAAATTACAGTAAATGTGAGTTTTTGATGGAGGAAATATCATTCAGGGGGAATGTTATCACCAAAAATAAAGTCTCTATGGACCCGTTTTTTGATAAAAGAAATTTAGGATTATCTCGGTCCAATACCAATTATGTAAATTGGTAGTTTCCATAGACTAACTTGGTATGATTTGTGATAATATTCTCATGATTATCAAACCTTCTAGCCAAGATAAATTAGAATTGGATTAATGTTTTTCTGGAATAATGAATATGAAACGCGATTTATGAAATTGAAAAATAAACTAATTATTTCAACATTAAATTTTCTACAGATATGTGGAGAAATTTTTTTTTCTATATATAAATTCATTAAAAAAATGATTAGGTTCTGTACTAGTGAATATTGATAAATTAATAGCACACACCTCAAGGATGGTATAAGTTCATGAGAAAAACAACCCAACATATGATCTGGTGTTACCTGTAGTGATATTTTCTTAAAAAATATGGATGTATTATACATATGGGTTTAAGTGTAAAATATATATGCTCCATAAGAGACTTATTTATATACTCATGTATAAGGATCTTAGTAAGCCCCATGATATATGGGTAGAGCATATTAAGGACTAAAAATCTCACTCCACTACCATATTGGGAAAAATAATTGTAAATGACCCAAGAAGAAGGTATATAATAGCCTTATTAATAATTGGATTTAATAAGGATCAAATATTCTTAGACTTATCAAGGAAGGAAACGAGGATCATATAGAAAGGAACATCTATATTCTATTATCAAATGATTTCTCAATTATCCATCTTGGGGATGATAAATCTTGTTTAAATAGATGATGTAGAAATTCTGAAGTAGGAGGAAGATAATATAAAATTTAAATCGTTAGATTTAAATATTCTTGGTGAAATATTTCAATGATTTGGGCCATAAAAATGTGTACCATAAAATATTGAGATAAATATGTATATTTTAAATGATTCGCACAGCTTAACATTCTTTATCCAGCCAAAGAGAAGGAATGTGTATTGTGACATTTGAGAGAACTATTTGTGTAACAATATGATGAAGGTAATAAAAAAATATATATCAATATTACTGGACAATTAGAAATTTAAAGATAAAATGAAAAATTCTCTGGGAATGATACATCCATGTCCTAAACCAATAAAGGAATAGGAAAACATCACCTTCGACTTTTTCTCTAATCTTACAAAGATATCTAGGAGAAATTATGATATATGTGTTATGTTATACATTATTATAAATACTAGTAAATTAATCATTATTCAATTAGACTTCTCAATCAATAAACATGCATGGAAATAATTCATAGAAGTGGGGAGTGTTCATGTAATACTGTTATAGATTTTATTTGATTGAGATTTGAGATTTGCCTCCATGTTTTGGTGGAGTCTCTAACTTGATCTAAACAATGATTTGAACTTCAGTATAGCTTATATCTTCCATAATTATTTCCAATGTGATCATATTGTTGATAAATTGGAAGAAATGTTTAGAGAATCCTCGATGGACATCAATGTATGATAGGGTAAATATCTTCCTCTGGCCAGGTTCTCATATAGTAATTGTTTTTTACTAAAGCATAAAAATTGGTCCATATGAATCCTGTTATGGGAAAAAATATAGAACGCCTCTGTGATTGGATTATGTTAGTGAACGTATGATACTAGGACTTGAAATGGTTATAGAAATGGTTTACAAGATTAAGTCTATTCAGTGGTACATTTAGGATGTCCAGAGTCACCAAAAGAGTTATGATAAAAATATTTGATGTGACCTAGAGTTTGAGGTTGGATATGATGTGTTCTTATTCATATACCCAAAAAACATAGTCCTTAAATTTGTGAATAAGGGTACTCTAAGTATTAGGTACTTCATCACCTTTTAGATTCTTTATTGCATTGGAGTTGTGTCCTATAGACTACCACTCCCACCAACCATTTCTCATGTACATGATGTATTATTTGTATCCATCTTGAGGAATCAATTATCATATACCTCACATATATTAGGTGGTATAATTGGAAAATGATCCCTCTTATAAGGATCATTCCGTGAAGATCACTGACCATAGAGATAATTGTTTACACAATAAGACAACTCACTTAGTCAAAGTACAATAGAAAACCCATATGTATAAGGATGTGACATGGGAACTGAAGGAAGAAATGAAGCAGACATACCTTCATCAGTTTTCAACAAAGTATGTAAAATGAATTGGTGAAGATGTAATTTCATAAGGGGGGAATTAAATGACCCATAATTATATCCAATGTGTTATCCCATTAGAATATATAATTTTGAAAAAATTAGTAAGTTAATATTATATAATTCTCATACATTACATGAAAATCCCACCAAGATTTTATTATTTTTGTATAAAATTTTCATTTGGAGAAAAAATGGCCATGATAATTGAAAATATTAAAATTGGAAAAATAAAAACTAGCATAATGATAATATGAATATTTTATCTACCATATCTCCAAGAATAATCACACTCACAAAAAATACTTTAGAAATGAAGCAAATTGTTAGTCCTAAAATATAAATTTTGAAAATCAAATTATATATATAATTGAGATAAATTTGATGTTAATGAAGAATAAATGAAATATGACGTACTTATTGAATGTAAAGAACTCATATGATCATTACAAATATGACTATTTGAATACTAATCTGACTGTTGGAATATTTACCTGACCATTTGAATAGTAATATGTGTATTTAGAACATGGCTCTTATTATAGTATCCTCACCTATAAAAGTGTAAATTAATATTTATATTAATTAAAAATAAAATATTATATATTTTTATCATGATCATAGAAAATAGATGTTTTAAAAATGATAAATTAAGAGTTAATATTTTTGTAAAAAAAAACTATTTTTATTACAATTTAAAAAATATATAGATTTTTAAAAGATTTTTTTACAAAATGTATTGATAAGTAAATATTACGTTTGTTTAAATGATAAGATAATTTTTTGTGGCAATAATTATTTTTTTAATGGGTTGGAAAATTGGTTGTACTTCATAAATGGGTATTTTTCAAATAAATGTGGATTTTGATTAAAATTTAATATTTATAGTATTTATAAAATTATTTCAATAAAATAAAATTTATTTTCTGAATCTATTCATCTAAAAATGGTTAGGGTGAATTTTTAGTATTATTTAAACTATTTGATTAGTTTATGAATATTGAAATATATAAAAATATGTTATTTAACATTATAAGTTAAATACATGAGTTTTTTATTCATGAATAATTTAAGTGTTGAGTCAATAAGGTTTTCCTTATGACATTTCCATTCCTTCTTGTTTTGAAAATCACAAACACCTTATCTTTAAGAAAATTGCTTTCTTAAGGAAATTTGCTTTTATAAGGAAAATTTCTTTTATAAGGAAATTTGCTTTTATAAGGAAAATTTCTTTCTTAAGGAAAATCGCTTTTATAAGAAAAATTATCCCTATCTTATTTTCATCCATATTTTTCTTAAGTATGAGATTCGGATTCATTTTCTCGGAATCATTGAAACTTTGATATAAAACATTCTGTTTTAGGATTCAGATTCTGGATAAGAACTATAAGGAAGATTCATTCCGAATTCCGGATATGAACTCTGACTAAGTTCTATTCAAGATTCAGGATACGAATTCTGAAGAAGAATTATCATTACGAATTCTAATGAAGAAATCTCATTCCGAATTCCTGTTACGAATTCTAATGATGAATTCTCATTATGAATTCTGATAAAGAATTCTCGTTACGAATTCTAATGACGAATTCTCATTACGATTTCTGATGATGAATTCTTATTACGAATTCTAATGACGACTTCTCATTACGAATTCTGATGACGAATTCTTATTACGAATTCTGATGACGAATTCTCATTACGAATCCTGATGATAAATTCTCATTACGATTTCTGATGACAAATTCCTATTCCGAATTCTCATTCCGAATTCACCTATTAAACAGAATTTGAGTATCTTTGTTTTATACACTCTGAATTAATTTAGACTCCGAAAAATATCTTTGTTTGACTCTGAACTTTTATATTGCTTACACTTCTAAAATTTGTCTACTCTTTACTATTGTTCTTTACACTCCGAACCTTCACTCCGAAGTTTTCATTCCGAACTTTTATGTTAGAGTTTAAAACGATGTCGTACATTCTGTTACATTTGTTTTGTTATAAAACGATGTCGTATGTTTTGTTATAAACTAACCGTTTTCTAAGTGACACGTGTACAGGTCCCTCCGATCTTTAAGGAAAATATGACCGTTGGAGAAGGAGCCGACCTTACCTATAAATAGGAGCTCATTTGAAAGACCTCGGAGCTGATGCAGATAACTGATGATAGATAAACAACTTGGTTTTGTGCATACATGCTGTTGAAGTGAATTCTAGAGAGAGAGGTTCTTATTAACTCTGAATGCTTTGTGCGACACCGAATGTTGGTGATTATATTCCTGGGCTTCCGGGGATAGGAAGACAGAGGTTCCGACTACCTTAAAGTTCGAGGGCTTCCTTGCTGAGGAAGACAGAGGTTTCCAACTACCTTGAAGTTGAGGGCTTGCGGGGATAGCAAGACAGAGACTCCGATCTTCGTATCGAGGGCTTACCCTGGTGTGGGTAAGACAAACTTACTTGAAAGTATAAATCAAGGGACCTTTATCCAAGGTTGTTGGATACCCTTCTCTTTGGGTTAAAAGACTTATATCTTGTTACTAGTAGTTTTACTACTTGTTTTTATTCCGCTGCATTTTGTATCATAAGGAAAGTATAACTTTCTTATACTTTCTTATTTGTACTCTGATTCATTTAGATTCTATATGCTTTAAGGTAGAATCTCATATTGTAATTGTTTTTTTAAGTTTCAATCTCCGGAATCATATTTCCGGAACCTTCTTTCGGAATCTCTTTCCTAGTTTACTTTCGGTGTTAGAGGTGTTGTGAATTTTCTTTGTTTAATCTTTGTTAAACTTAGCCCTTTCCTTTTCTTAAGGAAACTTTAGTTATTCATAACTAACGTTAAAGGTTCCAAAAGAATTTTTAAAGTATACAATTCACACCCCTCTTGTATATTGAGCATCTCATATTATATTTCGATCCTACAATTGGTATCAGAGGTTGGAAACCTCTTACTCTATACCAATCTTACATTTGGTATCAGAGCAGGTCTCTGAAATACTTGTACTCACATACATGTTTTTCTTTCTCACTTTATCCTTCCGAACTTTGTCATTCCGAATTTGTCCATTCCGAACTTTGTAATTACGATTCTTTTCTACTAACAAGTTTGTGTGCAATGTTATTTCTAGTATGGAAAGAATTAATGTTGGATCTATTGACAATCTAAATCCGACAAGACCACCTATATTTGATGGTAATGACTATGAGTACTGGAGAGATCGTATGAAGACTTTTGTTATTAATACCGGAGTAGACAACTTTGTTATGCTTACTGGTGATTATAAAATTCCTGACAAGGAAGTCAGAACCTTTACTAACCAGGAAAAGCAAGAATATCAACTCAACTATACGGTACGCAATACTTTACTATGTTCAATGACCAGAAACATATATAGCCAAATTTCTTCTTGTGAAGAAGCTAATTGTATATGGAAGAAGTTAGAGGTTACACACTTTGGGACTTCCAAGGTGATTGAGACTAGAAGAGCTATGCTTAGAGCTGAATATCATGGATTCAATTTTCCTTATGGAGAACCTATCTGTAAAGTTCAACAAAAATTTATGACCATTGTCAACAGTCTACAATCTATGGGAGAGAATGGTTTAGATGATGAAGCTCTTGTGGACAAGATAATTGACATTATGCCCAATGAGTGGGAATCCAAGAGAACAGCTATAAATGATAACAGGAAGGTCACTCAAATTACTCTTGATGAATTATTTGGAACTCTTCTACAACATGAAACCAGAATGAAGAGAGATGCTGACAACATCAAGAAGAAGAATGGAAATGGTACTGTTGATTTTACTACAACTTCAAATCAGATGAAAGCTAAGACTCCTGAAAGAGTTACTAGATCCATTTCTAAGAAAGTCATTTTACAATATGAATCTAGTGAGAGTGAAGTCTCAGAAATTGAATTAGCCATTCTTGCTCGAAGGATGAACAAGATAGATGGACAGAGAAACTTTCAATCTAAGTATAAGAAGAAGGACATGAAAGATAAGAAAGATGGGGAAGTTACTTGTTATGAATTTAAATGAGTTGGACATATTAGACCAGATTGCCCTATGCTCAAAAAGAAAGAAAGGAAGGAAAGACATTCAGACAGAAACAGAATGAAGTTTTATAAAGCTAAAGCTAAGAAAGTTCTGAAAGCTAATGACACCTGGAGTGCCAGTGGTGGTGACTCATCACATGAATCTTCTGATTATGAATCTTCAGGACAGAAGAATCTTGGTCTTATAGCCAGATTACCTATTGATAATCATTGTCTTATGGATAAGGTACGAAATGCGGAATCATTGACCAATGTTTCTTTAAATTCTAATGATAGTAAGTATTATAACTCTTCTGATGAAGAATCATCTTCTGATGAAGAAAATACTTTACCTACTTATGGAGAAGTCTCTAGGTTTGCTGAACTTCTTGAGATTGAGAATTCCAAACTCAATAAGAAACTTGATAAGGCAAACTCTAGGAATTCATTTCTTACAAAAGAGATATCAGATCTTTCTAAAGAACTTGATAAGGAAAATGCTGATTTTGAAAGTATTTCAAAAAATCTTGAGGAAGTAAGTTCTGAAAAGAACAAACTTTCTAAAGAGTTAGAAAAAGAAATTTCTAAGAAAAATGTTTTCGAGCCTAACTCTAGTTCTAAAACTAATGATTTTGAGGATAAAGACTTGGTTGTAAAACTCAAGTCCGAAATTTTTTCCTTAAAGAATTGTTTATCAAACTTTACCCATGGTAAGGAAAATTTTGATAAGATGTATTCCCAAATACGACCTTTAAGAAATAAATCCGGATTTGGTTATACCCATGCAAAACCAGTTTTCAGTAACAATTATTTTGTTCCTCAAAGTGCCCCATTTTGTACCAAATGTCAATGTGGTGGTCACTGGGCAAAAAGTTGTTCCTTAAACAAAACCCAATCTCTAGGTTTTCATAAAGCCTACTTTTCTACGAAAATGTGGATACCTAAAATTTTATTGTCTGGAAATCTCGGATCCAAACAAGTTTGGATTCCGAAAGACTAATTTTCTTCTTGATTTCAGGATAATAAAAAAAGTACCAGCAACAATACATGGTACGTGGATAGTGGATGTTCCCCGCACAAGACTGGTAACAAAATATTTTTTGAAAAGATTATCAAAACGAAAGGAGGAAAGGTAACCTTCGGAGACAATGCTAAGGGAGAGATTTTTGGTATTGGTAATATTGTGTTTTTAGGTAAAACCTTGATTTCAAATGTTTTTTTTTGTTAAAGGGCTTAAGCACAACCTCATTAGCATAAGTCAGTTATGTGATGAAGGTTACCTTGTGAATTTTAGGAATGATAAGTGTTTAGTTCACAATTCCAAGGAAGAATTTATTCTCTCAGCCAACAGGCAAGAGAATGTTTACACCTTAAACTTAGAAGACCTAAGAAGACAAGATTTACCTTGCCTAAGTGAAATGGAAGATCATTCCTGGTTATGGCATAGAAGATTAGGACACTGTAACCTTAAGAACCTATGTAAACTCTCTAAGAAGAAACTAGTTAAGGATCTACCGGAGCTTAGATTTGATTCTTCTAAAGTTTGTGATCCTTGTCAATATGGCAGGCAACATAAATCTAGTTTTAAGTCAATCGGTGAAGTCTCAACAACCAATGCATTACAGTTAGTGGACATGGATCTTTTTGGTCCAACACAAACTGGAATTATTGGAGGCAAATACTATGTGTTTGTTCTAGTTGATGACTACACTAGATTTACTTGGGTCTATTTTCTAGCAAAGAAATCTGAACCCTTTTCTTATTTCAAAAGATTTAGAGCTCAAGTTAAAAATGAGAAAAACCTTCCATTGAAAACTATTCATAGTGATCATGGAGGAGAATTTCAAAATTCTGATTTTAAAACTTTTTGTAGTAAGAAAGGTATTACTCACAATTTTTCAGCACCTAGAACTCCTCAACAGAATGGTATAGTTGAAAGAAGAAATAGAATTCTTCAAGAGATAACTAGAACCATGTTGAGTGAATATTCTATTGCTAGACATTTCTGGGTTGAAGCTGTAAGTACTGCTTGCTATACTATAAATCGAGTTTTGATTAGACCTTTTCTTAATAAAACTCCTTATGAGTTATGGAATGGTAGAAAACCAAGACTATCCTACTTCATGGTTTTTGGTTGCAAAGTATTTATTTTGAATACTAAAGATAACTTACATAAATTCGCACCAAAATCTGATGAAGGAATTTTCTTAGGTTATTCCACAACCTCTAAGGCTTATAGAGTGTTCAATAAAAATACCTGCACTGTTGAGGAAACAGTTCATGTGAAATTTGATGAGTCTGATCCTTTTCTTTTTAAACCATCTCAACATACATCTTCGGATGTGTTTTCAAAAACTGATTATCAACCTTTGATAGAAGAACCTTCTGATAAGGAAATTGTTCTAGAAGATACTTCTGAAACATTTACCCCAGAAGACTTTCTACCCTATGTTGATGAATAGGTTTTACAAAACTCAAATCAGGTGTTTCTTAAGAATCATCCCAGTGATAGTATCATTGGTGATGTAAACCAACCTGTAAGGACTAGAAGTTCCTTAAGAAATGAAGTAGAACATCTAGAATTCCTTTCCCAATTAGAACCTAAAATCACAGATGAAGCTTTAGGTGATGATGATTGGATTAAAGCAATGCAAGATGAACTAAATGAATTCGAAAGGAATAAAGTCTGGACCTTGGTCGAAAGACCTAAGGAAACTTCTGTTATTGGAGTAAAAAGGGTTTTCAGAAATAAATGTGATGAAAATGGAGTCATTGTTAGAAATAAAGCTAGACTTGTTGCTAAAGGCTATAATCAACAAGAAGGAATAGACTATGAAGAAACCAATGCTCTAGTAGCTGGACTTGAATCTATCCGTATTCTACTTTCCTTTGCAGCATTTTTTAATTTCAAACTTTTCCAAATGGATTTGAAATGTGCTTTTCTTAATGGTTATGTTCAAGAGGAAGTTTTTGTTGAACAACCTCCTGGATTTGAAGATACAAAACATCCTGATCATGTTTTTAGACTTACCAAAGCTTTGTATGGCCTTAAACAAGCCCCACGAGCATGGTATGATAGACTCACTGGATTTTTGCTTCAAAATAACTATGTTAAGGGAAATGCAGATCCAACCCTTTTTATAAAGAAAGATAAGGAAAATGTTTTGATTGTTCAAATTTATGTTGATGACATTATATTTGGTTCAACTCAACAATCTTTGACTGACTCTTTTGCAAGTCTAATGAAATCTGAGTTTGAAATGAGTATGATGGGTGAGTTAACATTTTTCCTTGGTTTTCAAATTTCTCAAAAACCAGAAGGAACATACATATCTCAACAAAAGTATATTAAAGATCTTCTTAAAAAGTATGGTTATGACAACACTAAGAGTATAAGTACTCCCATTGGTACCTCAAACTCTTTAGATCTTGACGAAGCTGGGAAACCAGTAGATCAAACATCTTTTAGAGGTATGATAGGAAATCTACTTTACTTAACATCTAGTCGACCAGACTTAATGTTTTTAGTATGCTTATGTGCAAGATATCAATCCAATCCTAAGGAATCTCACTTAAAGGCAGTAAAAAGAATTTTTCGCTACCTTAAGGGAACCATAGATCTAGGATTATTTTATACATCTGGAAATGATTTTGTTCTAAAAAGCTTTTCTGATGCTGACTTTGGTGGATGTAGAATGGATAGAAAAAGTACATCCGGAACTTGTCATTTCTTAGGAGATTCTTTAGTTTCTTGGTCATGCAAGAAGCAACATTCTGTAGCACTCTCCACTACTGAAGCTGAATATGTAGCAGCTGGAAGTTGTTGTTCACAAGTGTTGTGGATGAAACACACACTCACAGATTATGGTTTGAGTTTTACTAAAACTCAAATTTTGTGTGATAACACAAGTGCCATTTCCCTAAGTAAAAACCCTGCACATCACTCTCGTGCAAAACCCATAGATATTAGGCATCACTTTCTTAGGGATCACACACTTACAGGAGATATTATTCTTCAGTTTATCGGAACGCAAGATCAACTTGCTGATATTTTCACAAAATCATTGCCTTCTGATAGATTTGAATATATTAAATAGAAGTTAGGAATGATAACCATAAGATAATATTTCTTAATTAACTTTCTGTTGAAAAAAAATCTCCTTACAGTAATAAACTCCTTTTCATAGGGGGAGTACATTTGATTGTTTATTTAACAATGTTTTTCAAAATTTGTTTTCAAACTTTTCGGAATGAAGATTTCCGGAATGGAACTTCCGGAACTAAATTTTTTGATTGGATAGTTTCGTATAGAATACTTCTGGAATGGAAGTGTTCTTATTGAAAATTTCCGGAATGAAAATTTACGTACTGGCAATTTCATAACCAGGTTTTTGTATCGATGTTTTTACTCATAATGTATTTTTTGTAATGTATTTTTCATCTTAAGTTTGTTCTTCGTACTGAGTTTTCTATAATGAGATTTTTGTACTAAGTTTATTTTTCATAGTAAAATTTTTGAGAAATCAGCCATTACGAATAATTCCATAAGCCAATCCGAAAGGTATGATTTCCTTCCTCATGTTTTCATAGTCATATTTTACTTGCTGGAATTTTCTTGTAATAAGTTTTCGGATTATCGTTGTCTTAAATCTTTGTTTTAATAAAAACCTCAGAAATATCAGATTCAAGTTTTCAACCGTCAGATCTGATCACAGCTCTTTGCAACCGTTAGATCAACTGTAGAATGTGAACCGGCATCTCATCGTATATATAAAGGGGACCCAAAATTCTCGTCCCACATCGATCTCAAGCTCTCGCGTCCCGAATCTCTGACTCTCTGATTTAAGGCCGTTCCGAACTAAAGTTGTCTCCGTTCCGAACTTCTCATAGAACTTCAGATCTGAATGTCTGCGGAGTTAGCATCTCAAGAAATGTCATCCACTAAGCCTATTTCTCAGTGGTTAGTTTACAGAGAAAGGTTAGTCCATCCGGTTTTCTTCAGCAACTACGATTCTATCATTTCAAAGAATATTAAGTTGAATGGTTGTGAAGATGTTGCGGTATCAAAAACCAGGAACCAAGATGATGTATATTCAGATTTACTTGTCGAGTTTTATGAGTCAGTTTCTTTCTTCAAGGAAGATAATAGGGAGAAGTTCTACTTTATGTCTTATGGAAAGACTTACAAGCTTTCTCACACCAAGGCTACAAGCTTGGTAGGTCTGTCTTATGAAGGAGAATCCGAGTTTATTTCGCATGCGTTGCCAGACTCTAAGGGTAGCTTCAACAAGGAAGGCCTTAGAAACTCTCGGACTGGCTGATGACAAGGCTCCGAAGATTGCAAGTCTATCTACAAACTTCCAGATTCTGGAGTTGTGTGTGCAAGGACTTATCGTACCGAGGAAAGGTGATAAAGATAGCTTGAAGAAGAGTGAGATCTATATCGTAGATTTCCTGGTAAATCTAAGGAAGTTTAACTTGATGAAGCATATTCTTCTTAATATTGAAAATTTGAAGAAGGGGAATCTGAGAGCTCAGATTATTATGTATCCAGCAATCCTCTCCACGTTGATTGTTCGGTGCCTTGAGTCTTTCAAGGAGGCTTGAAAATCTAATCCAAGAGATTGCAAGATCATGCTGGTCAGCGATGGTACTCTGAAAAGGATGAATGTGGCTTTCAACAAGGAAACTGGTGAATTCTTTTATTTTCCAAATCAAGAAGAAACGGCTCCGAAAGCTGCTGAACCGGAATCATCTAAGCCAGTAAGGAAGAGAAAGCTGAAAGAAGTGGAAGTAGAAGAAGAGAATCCTAAGTCTAAGGAAGTCCATTCCGCACCTAAAAATCCTAAGAAGAAGAAAGCATGTCCTGATGAGGTTTTTACAAAGTGGAGAGCTGATAAAGATAAAAGGAAAGAAGGGGATCCACAGTTCGGATTGGACCCTGCGGAGGCTAAGGACTTGAAGGAGAAAACTGCTGATGAGCTTGAAAGACAAGAAAATCAAAATAATCTCAAGAAGAAGATGTCTGAGGCTGAGGTTGCTCAGTCCTTGTTAAAATTCAATGAAATGGTTTCAGCAACTATTCCAGTTCTGAGATCTCTCTCCCTGGAATCTCTACCTGAGACTCCAGGAAGGAATTTCGCTGCTCCGGAAGAGGCTGTTGCTAAGAATTCTGAGGACGTTGAGCAAGTGGAACAAATAGAAGAGGGTGCTGAAGGATGTGGTGAAACCGGAGATGTGCTGAAACAAGTAGATGATTACAAGGGAACACCTTCAAAACACTTATCGCTCCGGACTTCAGAAGCTAAATCTTCGAAGCTAGTTACTCCAGCAATGGAAGAAGAGAAAGGAGAAGAAGAAGTTGCCTATCACGGAGAAGAAGAACAACTTTTACATGATATTTCTCAGATGAAAAACGCAGAGGTTGGGGTTCAGGAAGTTGCTGATGAGGAAGATTTTGTTGTTCAAGTTTCTGATAGTGAGAAGAAAACTCCGGAACAAGATTCTATTCCGAAAAAAGATAAGGGGAAACAAATTCTTGCTGATACTCCGAGTTCAGAAAAGAGGATGAGAAAGGAAGTTAGTAGTTCTTCAAAGAGAATGTTGGAGCTTATTGAGGAAGAAAACACTCCAAGCTCGATTTTAGATTCGGAGTCATCCTCGTTGGGGCATGACTTTGTTGTTCAGTCCTTAAAGAATTTGGTGGGAACCATTCCGACCTTCTCTAGTATTGACTCAAGATGCCAGATGCTCCAACATGCGTTGAATCAGAAAACCGACTCCATATCTATGGTTATGGATAAGTGCGTTGAGATTGAGGCTCAGTTCAAAACATTCTTTGTTGGTTACGAAGCTCATAAAAGATCTTGCAAAAGGATGACAAGCTGGTCGAAGAAGACTGTGGAAGAGATGAGGTTGATTGATGAGTTTCAAGACAATGTTAAAGATGCCTTTGAGACCGAGGACAAGAAGATAAATGAGATGACTTCCTCCTTTGAAGAAAAGCTGACTGAAGAAAAGAACTTCCAGATCCATGAAGTCAGGGATCTGAATGGGAAACTGAATTCTGTCTCTCAGAACTGGAAGTTTGAAAGGGATCATCGGATCGATTTTGAAGAAAGGTTGAAGGCTCAGGACGAAAAGATCAAAGCTCAGGAAGAAAAGCTGAAAGCCCAGGAAGAAAAAATTGAAGCTCAATCTGCAAGAATAGTGGTCTTAGAGAAGCATGATGAAGAAGATCATAAAGACTTAAAGAAGATCAAGACTATTCTTAAGGGGCTCATGTCGAAGGAGAAAGATCCGAAATAACCAAATCTGATCTTTTTGTTGTATTATTTTTGTTACTGACATTCCAAATCTAATGAAAATTGTGTATCTCGTTTCTATTGTTGTCATTACTAATCTTTCAGGTACTTTATTTTTTTCCATTCCCTCCAATTCTTTTTGAAAATCACAAAGGGGGAGAAGGAAAAGATCCTTAAGAAAAAGAGGAACTCTAATAAGAGTTTATCAAAGGGGGAGAAAGAAAAAATACCCAAGGAAAAAGAACTCTAATAAGAATTTGTTTAAGGGGGAGTTTTTTCATAAAGAAGACCTTCTTATGAAATATCACTCCAGAAATATGAATACGATCCTTAGAGTTTCAAAGCCTAAGGGGGAGTTAGTCGTATTCATCTATATCCTTAAAACAAGGGAGATAAGCATTAATATGTTTCATTCTTCTTAGATTTTTTTTCGTAAGGATGTTTGTGCTTTCCAAAAAGGGGGAGATTGTTGAGTCAAAAAGGTTTTCCTTATGACTTTTCCATTCCTTCTTGTTTTGAAAATCACAAACACCTTATCTTTAAGAAAATTTCTTTCTTAAGGAAATTTGCTTTTATAAGGAAAATTTCTTTTATAAGGAAATTTGCTTTTATAAGGAAAATTTCATTCTTAAGGAAAATCTCTTTTATAAGAAAAATTATCCGTATCTTATTTTCATCCATATTTTTCTTAAGTATGAGATTCGGATTCATTTTCTCGGAATCATTGAAACTTTGATATAAAGCATTCTGTTTTAGGATTCGGATTATGGATAAGAACTATAAGGAAGTTTCATTCCGAATTCCGGATATGAACTCTGACTAAGTTCTATTCCAGATTCAGGATACGAATTCTGAAGAAGAATTCTCATTATGAATTCTAATGAAGAAATCTCATTCTGAATTCCTGTTACGAATTCTAATGACGAATTCTCATTACGAATTCTGATAAAGAATTCTCATTACGAATTCTAATGACGAATTCTCATTACGATTTCTGATGAAGAATTCTTATTACGAATTCTAATGACGAATTCTCATTATGAATTCTGATGACGAATTCTTATTACGAATTCTGATGATGAATTCTCGTTACGAATCCTGATGATAAATTCTCATTACGATTTCTGATGATGAATTCCTATTTCGAGTTCTCATTCCGAATTCAACTATTA
Source organism: Viscum album (assembly GCA_963277665.1). NCBI lineage: Eukaryota > Viridiplantae > Streptophyta > Magnoliopsida > Santalales > Viscaceae > Viscum > Viscum album. The sequence continues at coordinate 444,025,713 of OY728158.1, forward strand.
AACAGAATTTGTGTATCTTTGTTTTATACACTCTGAATTAATTTAGACTCCGAAAAATATCTTTGTTTGACTCCGAACATTTATATTGCTTACACTTCTAAAATTTGTCTACTCTTTACTATTGTTCTTTACACTCCGAACCTTCACTCCGATGTTTTCATTCCGAACTTTTATGTTAGAGTTTAAAACTATGTCGTACATTCTGTTACATTTTTTTTGTTATAAAATGATGTCGTCTATTTTGTTATAAACTAACCGTTGTCTAAGTGACACGTGTACAGGTCCCTCCGATCTTTAAGGAAAATATGACCGTTGGAGAAGGAGTCGACCTTACCTATAAATAGGAGCTCATTTGAAAGAGCTCGGAGCTGATGCAGATAACTGATGACAGATAAACAACTTGGTTTTGTGCATACATGTTGTTGAAGTGAATTATAGAGAGAGAGGCTCTTATTAACTCTCAAAGCTTTGTATGACTCTGAATGTTGGTGATTACATTCCAGGGCTTCCGGGGATAGGAAGACAGAGGTGCCGACTACCTTAAAGTTCGAGGGCTTCCTTGCTGAGGAAGACAGAGGTTTCCAACTACCTTGAAGTTGAGGGGTTGCGGGGATAGCAAGACAGAGACTCCGATCTTCGTATCGAGGGCTTACCCTGGCGTGGGTAAGACAGACTTACTTGAAAGTATAAATCAAGGGACCTTTATCCAAGGTTGTTGGATACCCTTCTCTTTGGGATAAAAGACTTATATCTTGTTACTAGTAGTTTTACTACTTATTTTTATTCCGCTGCATTTTGTATCATAAGGAATGTATAACTTTCTTATACTTTCTTATTTGTACTCTGATTCATTTAGATTCTATACGCTTTAAGGTAGAATCTCATATTGTAATTGTTTGTTAAGTTTCAATCTCCAGAATCATATTTCCGGAACCTTCTTTCGGTATCTCTTTCCTAGTTTAATTTCGGTGTTAGAGGTGTTGTGAATTTGCTCAGTTTAATATTTGTTAAACGTAGCCCTTTCCTTTTCTTAAGGAAACATTAGTTATTCATAACTAACTTTAAAGGTTCCAAAAGAATTTTTAAAGTATACAATTCACCCTCCCTCTTGTATATTGACCATCTCATATTATATTTTGATCCTACATTAAGAACCCAAAATATCAAAATCAAATACATTATTTACCTTATATATTCACAATATTCATAAAAATTGGTAGTCTTGAGCCAAAATAATAAACTGATGAATATAATATTTAAAAACACTCATCTTTCTTCCTTATAAATAGCGCCCAACACCACCCCTCCACCTCACACATTACAAGACATATGTCTTGAAAATATCAACAAAAGTATCTTCTTAATAATCTCCCCCATGTATTAGTGTAGATTTTCCCATAAAATATCAATTTCATATTCCTTAAGGAGTATTTCAAGGAGACGACATTTAAAAAAGCAATATTCTCAATTGACCTCTTTTAAATTCATTTTTATTTTATCGTTCTCCTATACTATCTCATATGACAAGAAATAAATAATTTAGTATCATAAATATACATAGATTTTTTTAATGTAATATCCATCTTCTACCATCCCTTTATTTTATAAATAATTGAATACATTGATCAAAATATGGATTGGTAACCGCCTCAATAAACAACATACTTGTTTTTACCATCGAATTAAAGGAAGGTCGTATAAACTATATTATGGTTTAATATGATTATAATATGTATATTATATCTTATTTAAACTTATGAAACGTTTTAATAACAATTTAATTAAATAAAATGATCCTACTTCATAATGTTCAGTAAAATGGACTGAATGTACTAACCACATATCGTTATCTTTTTTACTACGTGAATCGTACCTATACAAAAACAAAGAAGGATATTAAGGAAAATTTAAATATTTTTAAGGAAATAAATACCATTTCAAGTCAAAAACAACGCAGTAACCCCATTTTAAAAGGAAATCAATGATGATTTATATGTGAGACGACCTTGTAACCATGAACAAAATGCTCTCAGAAAAGAGACATCAAGTATTATATCTCATTAAAATATTTATAAATGAATCTAATAAAATTATAATAAATAAAAATAGAGATAAATGGTTATAAATTAAGTAATTAATTAATGTAATTTGATTATTATGTATGATTAGTGTATGTTCGGAACATATACAGATATTAGGTAAGGGGTCTCTTAGTAGAACCCTTTTTCTTGGAATTTTGACCTTTTTCTCTCTAACTCTCCCTCCCTCCCTATTTTATGTTTTGGAATGGATATTATTTTTGTATATTTGTATCTTAGATATGTATTTATCTTATTCTACATTCATTTTATTGGGTAATATTGGCCTTAAGTCTACATCTTAAAAATCTTTTTTAAAATCAATCTTGATTAATGGGAACTTTTCAATCCCTTAGTACTTTTATGTAAAGAACCACATATAATGATAAATGTTATTATATACTCGTATATGAACCTAAATAATATTTATTTCCTTATTATATTTTCAATCTTTATTAAATATCCATTTATTATGATAAGAATTAATATTATGCGACCAATTTCTCTCTATGGGAAATTATTATGTTTATGTATTTTGGTTGATTTCCTTTTGTAGAATGCATAAGAATGTATATATTATGATGGATTAACCAAAATAGCACTCTATTTCATTGGGTAGTATTTTTTTCTCGAGATAAATTATGTATGGGATAGGTAGGGATCTTAATCCTTGATGGGACTATGTCTACCATGTGATGTTTTCAGGGTGGTTAGTCATGACTTATTATTATGTAATCTTTCATATTATTTCTATATTCATTTCATTCAATGGTCTTATGATTAAATTTTCCTCATGTTATTAACCAATATGATTATTTATGAACCATGTCTTTATGATATCATTTTGTTCATTCTAAATCACATGAAATGATTCATTGGAAGGTTTATTTTCTTACTATGAATTTTATCTCACACCTTCGTTCCATGTTTTCCCCATGTTATCCTATGTATCTTTAGAATATCGATGTGATTTTGGAGATTATTGCAGAGATTAAAATAATGATTTTTTCTTTCAATTTTTTATTTATTATTAACCTATTATTCCAATCACATGAGGCATCTCAATAATTTATTTGTGTTTGTGGGAATTTTAGGTGACATTTAATATAAAAAATATGTGTAAAGGGGTGGGTCACTCTAATAATCTTGCACAAACATCAACAAAAGCATCAAAAAAGTTCAGGCACAAAGTAAAAAATTATATCCCCATTTGTCTCATCTTTTAATCAACCAAGAGCTCCCCCTAAATAAATATTATTGTTTATTTAAGAATTAATGATAACAGTGTTATTAGAATAAATAAAAAATAATTTTAGTTAAATCTATTTAGAATTTTCAAATTCACTAGAATTGATAAAATAAAAAATTCTTCTGAAAATTTCACTGCCTCAATGGATGCACTCCTCTTCATTCATTTCATGGAATCTTATTGACTTCATTAATGATAATATCTCTATGATTGCCATTAGTTACATCATCAATATATATCATTTAATTTCATAAATTTTAATTCCTAACACATAAAATAATAAGGAATAAGGAATAACCAATTTTTTCCATAGAAAGGACACTAAATGTGATATTTTTCTCTCATTATAGTCTATTCTCTTCTTCCAAAATCAGAACATCCTTTCCAAACAATAATTTTTGTTTTTTCAAAAGTAGATATATTATCATCAAGATTCAACTCCTTATGCATATCCACTTAATTTCTTTTAACCCTAATAGTATAATACATCTTTAAGTAATCATAGGAGACCTCTATACGGGGTTTAGTAATCCATACCTTTAGTTAATGACCCTAAAAACCACATATTCCAAAAACATATTCCAAAAAACAAAATTTCATGGGAGAAAATATTTGGTTTATATTTAATCTTTTATTCATTTGTGTTTTTGGTTTCATTTTCTCACCAATACTCCCCTTTGGTTCTTCCTGTACTAAAAAAGATACATGTTATACCGTAAATAATAGTATTTGTGTCCATGCATTCTAAAACACCAATAGTAACCTCGAAATTCTTATCTTCTATATTGATTACAAATATAACTATTACTAATTTTTTGATGTCATTCATCAATATAGGCCTTCATTTTCTTAAGTTGAAATTATCTGCTTGGCCTAAAATCCTCCATTAATGGGAAAGAGTGTTGATTAATTTATTTGTTTTTCTAAAAATGTAATAGTTTATCTTTGATACCTATAATATTAGATATATAAAATCCATACTAACAATTAAATTTTTTCTACTTGTTTGAACCCATTATCTCACCAAATCAAGAATGTTCTCTATTAGAATCCAATGATTTTTTGAAGTCTTATCTAGCCTTTATTTACTCATGTTGAACTGTGATGCATATATATTGTGCCTCTAATAACTCTTATTCTTTTAAATCCAATTATACCTTGAGATCAATTATAGTATTTTCTTGTTTATATTCTCTAAGATTGTTCTCCATGATCATATTAATGTAGGTCAATTCTATGTTTACATACACTTCCTTTTCATCATCCTCTTTTTATCTCTTATATCGCCTTCTTATTTTCATTCTTTAGTTGTAAAATCTATGGAATACAATATTCTAATTTTCCTTTCTGTTCCAACTGATGCTCTAAACCATTATCTTCATTATCACAACAACTTGATGAATTAATGTCTTTATTTACATGATTAATGAATCCAAATTTACCTTCAATATAACTAATTGATTATGTATCTTTTTTTCATTATAATTAGTTTCATCTTCTTACTCCTTATGGTGTTATTATTCTTCCTAACCTAATTTTTTTATTAGTTTTCTCATTATCCTAATTCAAATCAAATTCATCAACCTTTTTGTTTGGTTTCCCCATTCCATTATCAATTTCAAAACCTTTTGTAATGAAAAGAAACAATATTATTGACTTCATATTCACCTTCTTCATCCTCATAATTATTATATTCAATAAATTATTCATCTTCAATTTTTTATTTTTCTATCTCTTAAAATTCCATATAAAAATTATATATATTCTAACAATCATCAATTTTCATCATCTCAGATGATATAAATATATTCTGTAAATAATAAAGAGAAAAATCATCTCTCTTTTATTGTGATGAAATTTTTTGATAAAAATTATCTAGAAAATTCCTCTTGAATTTTTTAATAATTATTGAATAATTAATCTTCTCAATAAAACCCCATATGTTTCTAAAAATATTATTAAACCTTGTAATTTAGTCACCTTAGTCTCATCATCATCCATATTTATGTCATAAAATTGGATCCTTCATACTTGAAACTTAGATTCATTAAACCTTATATTACCATCATAACTACTTTTTAATTTTTCCCAAATTTCATGCATGGTTTGAATACCCATGAACATGTTAAAAACATTTTATAATTGTGAAATGAATATAGAATTATTGAGGCTCTATATCATAATTCATATTTTTATTAACTTCTTGGGTTATATTTTATCCTTTAGAAATAAGTGTAAAATCATCTATTGTAGCATCTCTTACTTCTGGTCTAAGTGATAAGAGATATGGTAGCATCTAATTCCTCCAGCAATGATAATTCATCCAATCAAATGTGGGAAAACATAAACTATTGATTGAATTAATATTATCCTTGTCCTATAATTATTTTTCATCTTTTGAGGGAACCTAGAATTGATATAAATTGAATGTCATATACCATATAAAGCACTTATAGGTAAATGGGAGAAATACATTTTTCACTTTCATTTTAGGATATATTCCATTTTATCCCAATATAATGAACATTTTAGGTTCTTGATACACTAAAATAAATCTATTATACTTACCTTTTGTCCTATAGTAATGAATAAGAAATCAAAACCTGGTGTTTACAAGGTTCAACATAAATGTAAACTTTTTTACATTATTTGTTAGACACCCCAACATAGATTATACACTAAAAATACAAGTGGTCAAAACATATTATACACCCGAATTACACTTCTTAAACAATTGCTAAGATGACCTAATTGTAATTATTTATTCATTTGTCACACACCCCACTTACAAGTATCCATCTATTGGTTAGACACTCTAGCTCCAAGAACCTTCTTCAATTTTAACCCAAAGATATAAATATCCACTTTCCATATGGATTTCCTCTATAAAAAGTATGGATCTCATTTAAATTTTTTTCATTAATCATGGTCATAAATAGTTTTTTGGAAAAATATTATTATCCTCAAAACTCCTTTCATATCTCAAATGATTTAAATCCACTTCTATAAATACTCAGGTACGTGGGATCACCTTCTTGTAGAATTTCCCAACTTTTACTCTTTATCACTTTGATACAAATATTTTTCAAAACTCTCAAAATTATCTTACACAATGGATAAAAGATCTCTCAAAATTTTAAACATTCAATCTTTATCGTCTCCATACAGACATATATACACAATAAATTTTTTATACTATGTCATTTAATTCCATAATATATTTTATAAAAACTCAATTTTTTTTTGAATTTCACATTTATGTTCTCTCGTTATAAAATCATATTAAATACCCATTTTAAATATATATGAAAGAATCAAATGATTTTTCATTCTTCTTATAATATTTTAAATTTCAATGTGGGTTCTTCAAGATTTATAGGGACTCGGCCAAGGAATTGGGGATTCTTCTTTTTCTTCTATAAGAACAGTTATGCGGCATGATTTCATGCTTGGAATGTAAATTCACCTCTCATAAAATACCTATTTGGTTTAGAAATTCATTATACGTAATGATTATATTCTTTATTTCATAAACACTATTTAACATCTCATTTGAAATACTCAATTGACAAGGAGAAAACTCCCCATTTCATGAAAAGGAAAATAAAAACCATGCCTTGTCATTAATACCTAAAAGATATGGCCTAACTCTTCATAAAACAAATACCCCTACCATATATCAACTAATATTCCTTCATTTATTTAGTAATATGCGTGAAGAAGAGACTTTATAAAATACTTGAAGAACCCAAGGTAAATCTATAAAACGCATAAAGCTCAGGAAAACTAGTTTTCATGCATTATTCTTCTTTGTCCGACATGAAACAAAAGTACACATTCATAAAATGATCTACCCATTATTCTTAATATTTTATAGCCCAAACATAGTATTATTTAGATTCATGAATGGCCTCTAGAAATTTTCTTTTCTATTTTATAGAAACATTTTTCTTGAATTATCGCTTGCATGTAAGACATAGACTGCAAGTATGTATTTTCATGGATTTTTATCTTAGAGTCTCAATTATATTGTCTCTTCATTGAAATGGTGTTCTTTTAATTGATTTAGTATGAAGTTTCAGGACTAATAGTGTGCATAGAAACCTCTGTAATTCAATGGTATGAGATAATGATGTGGATGTCATGTGAGGCCAAATTTTTGAATTTTTTTAATTATTTTTATTTATAATAACCACAATTTTAATTAAAATATTGGTAATTCATTAATTTTTAATAATTATGAAACATAGGAGTTAATTGAAAATTTTATATAAATATTTTTAATTAATATATTCTTTTTTAGGACAATTGAAAAGACACATATGAATTTCGAATTGTAAAATTATATTTGAGTGATTCTTGATATTATATTATTAAATAGATAAAATTTTGAAGTTTAATTCTTTAAAATAGTCTTTGAATTAAAGGTAATCTATACATTGTCTATGAAATTGAAATTAATAAAATTTAATTATTTATTATGAAACATGAATTCTTTAGTGGATTCTTTTAAGAGTTTATTTGATGATTTTTAAAAAAAAATTTAAAAAATTCATACATTGAAATTGATTTAAATATAATTGTAAATTTTAAATTTTATCATGGATGTGAGTATTTAAAATATTTTCTTTTTAAAAATAATATTTTAAATTGGTTTTTTAAAATTGGTTTATTTAAATTGTTTTTGATATTTTTAAAATTGTTTGGAAAAACATTAACATAAATATTTTTCTATGGAATGAAATTCCGAAATGTTGAAGTCCCTTAAATGTAAAACTAGTCGCACTGGTATAGTCACTATACTGACTATATGATAACATTCACTGGTGATGACATGAATTAAGCATAGTCACATAAAAACTAAATAGTCTGTGTTTGGGAAAAAATACATAGGCATGAAATACTGAACCTGTGGAATTCATGGTAACTTCTCAAGTTACAATATAACCATACTTTTCATGGTTAGTATACTATGTTTGAGGATAACATATGAAACCTACCATGATAACTCTCTCATGGCCACGTTTCTTATTCCATTATGTACTCCCCCATACGATATTGCAAGGCCTCTCCTAAAACTATTGTGACTCTCATACCTAAAAAATACAATGAGATAGAGATCCAACAACATTAAATGAACCAAAACCTCCAAAATTTATCCATCATATACCCAAAGAGAATATGATGCTCTCATATAGTGATTCACGATAAGCTAAAAATGAAGAACCAGTCACTCACACTACCTCAAGACTAAATATGCCACCCCACATAATTCCACCATACCATTACACCATAAAATATGAAAGAAATAATCTAGACCGAAGAACTAAATCCATTAATAATTAATAGTTAACTAAACATGTTGGTGGAATCTAGAGGTGTCCCAAAATTAGATTAAACCAAAATATTTCATAGAATAATATGAATATCTCTACAATTATAGAAGAATCAATTGTTTACACCTATGAAGAAAACCATCATGCATACCAGATTATGCTCCCTAAACCCATGCTCATTGATCACTTGGAAGATGTATGCTATCTCTTTAGATCTAGGAAATGATGAATCCCAATTTCATTAACCACCTCATGAATATCATGGTATGTCGATCATTTTATCACAATAAGAACAGATAAAAAAGATTGTTGATGAATCCAATGAAGAATATTTTTTTTCATGCATATTGAAGCAGAAGGAGCTCACCAAAGACCTAGCCGAACCATTTTGGTCATACCAAATGAATGGAAAGGGGAAACAACCCCAATCCAACTAATATATATATATATATATATATATATATTAGACTTTTAAATTTTATTATATATTCCTTGTGTAGATTCCATGACTAGAAATAATGATGTATTTTTCCAACATAGTAGTTTTTGGTTAGGAAGAGAGTACACATATTTTACTTTATGTCATTCCCATGAACAGAACATAGTACACTAAACTAGTAATGAAATGAAGTCTCAAGCAAATTTAGTTTTTGCATTACCAATTCATGCATGTACCAAGATAATTTAAATAAGACTTCCTCAATTTAGAAGCATTCCATCAAAATCCCAATCTATCCTTACAATGTAGCACGAACATCATTTTTCCTTCACTAACCACAACTAATATTAAATTTAATATTTCATGTAGTATGAAACCTGATAGAACCAATTCATAACATTTTTTTTATTGTATTAATATTGTGAATAAAATAAATCTAAAAAATAAAAAATTCACGTCTGAATTTGAAGACTCCAATTCTATTTTTTCTCATTAACTTAATATTCTTCTTACTTAAAGAATATGATGAAATCCACAATGTTATAATGAAATAAACCACTTCACCTACAACTTGTATAGAGCTTGGTCAAGGGATGGGAGAAAATCAGTTGTGGAAAATTATTAGTGCCATACAATAGCCATCATTCCCCTCAAAACTGGACACCTATCAAGGATTCAAAACTCAATGTGGTTTGGCACTAAAATAAAAGAATGTTCCTGAATAAGTTGAAATAATATGTTCTTGTCATGAAAATAATTTTTATGTATTCTATGGACCTATATGTATTCTTACATAAATAAAGATCTATTTACCATTATGGGGATCACTCATTCTCAAAATAACGTTCTATCAACTCTTGTCACTGCTGTTGTTTATACATTTTATTTATTTATTTATTTATTTTAATAACATAAGAGATGGAACACTACTCCCTTAGTGGTTAAGCTTTGTCGATTCCCCTTATCCCCCTTATAAATAAATTCTGAATTTTAGTTCTTCAAAATATTATTGAAATGATTAGATTTATTTTAAGTGATTATACATTAGTAGATATCTTAATTCATTAATTTTGAATGAATCTTATCTTCGTCACAAAATCTCACACAGAGGAAACTTAGTTCATCTTCATTTATTATGATCATGAAAAATGGGTTGTGTTAGGGGTAATCAAAGATTGTTGATTATTATTATGGGGATTATTGAAGGTTACTATAATAATTTCATCAATTTAGTAAACCCATAAATTCATAAAGAGGGGTAGTCAAGTGATATTTCATTTCATTAAAGACAAAAAAGATGAATAAAGAATTGGAATAAAAATTTTACATAGTAGGTACTGTTATATATGATGTTTGACCACTTATTATAAAATTTAATATAAAACCAATCCTTTTTAAAATTTCATTAATATTTTTTAATAATTAAACAAACCAATCAAAAGTGAAACACACCCATAGCTCTCTCACCTCCAGAAAAAAATCTCAATTGTGCTGTTACTAACTTTAACTCAAGTGAAAAAAAATCTACTGAGGACCCTGCAACAGGTGAATCATTACACCTAGAGACATTTATAAAGATCCTAGTGTTTATTTTTTTATTATAAAAAAATTTGAACAATTGAAAAAATCAAATTCATCTACGCTCATTTTTTTCATTCAGAGGATGAGAGATCTTTTTTCATGAGACTAAGAACCCTTGGAATAAAAAAGAAAGTGAAAAATTAATTTTTCACTATTACATTAACTCACTCTTCATTCCATTATTCTTTATATAGATTCACCTTATTCAACCAAAATTTGGAATATAATCATAACTAATTGAATTGAAACTCAAGAGAAATATATGCAGATATTTTAGTTAACAAAAATCATCAGTGAAAAATGAATAATAAAAAATATTGTGAGCTTAAAACATGAATAAATTTTCACCTACCTAAGATTCATGGTTTTTCTAAATAGGACTCAAAAAAATATATAATAATTTATAGAAATATATAATGGTTTCAAAACTTATTGATCCACTAACTCAAAGATCGGCTATATGAAATATTCCTTCTATCTTGAAGGGTCTTTCAAGGAGTCAATGTACGACATCAAAATTAGATAGATCACTACCTGGTATGAACTACACTGATCCTTCATCCATAAATATTTCCCTATATCAATGAGGGTTTAGATGAGGAGTGAAATTTATATAATCAAACAAAAAATTAGAAAGACCTTTTACAAATATTAGGAGATATTTAAAGGAAAAAAATTATGACCCACACCAACCTTATAAAGAGAATCATTTCATGGTATTAATTTATGAAATATTGTTGCATATAAATAAAGAAATTGGTATGCTTTTTATGGAGGATAACTGATTGAAAAAACAACTACTAAATTAAGGGACCATATTGAATGGATCTCTCAAAATTATTAATGATAAAGTCCACAAGTGGGGTACGTTATTTTTTTCTCAGGAACACATTATGGATGGTTGTCCTCAAGTTCAAGAAAATTGTGGAACCTTGTACCTAATACAATACCATCTGTATCAAAGCTATAACAAAAGAAGAATATAGTACTTTAACTCTCAATAAAAAGATAGAAACAAATTTCATTAGGTACCACTATTTCAAAAATATTTCATAAAATAAATCTAGCTATCATTAGTCCAGATACTGATTTCTCAAAAATTTAAAATCTATCTACTGAGAAATTCCCAAGGACCCTCACTGGAGAAGCTTCTGAAATAAACTATGAAGTCTATCAACCAGATACGAACTCCCTTTAATGAAATAAATAACTATATATCAAGTATGATTCCATCCTAATCCATTCATAATCCCAAATTAAATGTTATCTCAATTACACTAAGCCGTGGAAAATATCGTGTAAGTAGTGAAGAACCACCATATAGAAATAATATTTGAGGTTGGAAGTACACAAAACCTAAAAAATGTACCCCAGTAAAACCCCATAGAATAGGTACCTATAGAAACACCCCTTTGTTAAGGTAAAAGACTAAATATATGACATGCTTCAACCCCAACCACCATTCCCATCAAGATTTTAAGAACCCAATAAAACATTGGAAGAATCATTATATCCAGTAATGTTAGATACCTTAAAGATTTTAGAAATGAACATTCGCCTAATGGATACCGTCCACCAAATTACAAGTTATCTAAAATTTATCAAATATATATACACTAGATGATGATTATTTTGGGGTAATGCAAAGGTAAATTTATTTATAAATTTTTCATCTATTTTTACACCACTAGTAACTAATAAATCCCCTGATCCAAGTACCTTCTCTCTTCCTATCACTATTAGTGAGCTAAAATAATTCAAGCCACTATGTCATTTAGAAGAATAAATAGGTTTTATGGATCATTGATTATTTAAATCTCGATATATATGAGAACTAAAACATAGCATTGTGGATGGGAAAATTTAAAACTAAGTTATCGCCAACCTAGTATGTGTTTTAAAAGATGATTGGGTAACTCTATAAGTCTATTCATTCGATGATAATTTCTATGTCTTAGGAATGGATAAAGGAAAAGTTAAGAACCACTACACCATCATCTTAGGTAGTATATTTATCAATAAAATCAAAATAAAAAAATATTAATAAAAGAACACATTCCATGACCATTGTTTAATAAAAAATGATTTTAATATACTTGATTCAGTGAAATAGCCACATGAGGAACAAACTACTTTCACTATATATCATTTTGAAGTTTCTTGTTTTTTTAAAGAATATATTTTAATTTTTTATGATATATTCATATTTAAATATTATTTGGACCCTTATAATTTTAATGTTAAACTATTACTAAAAATAATTTTAATTTGGAATCTATTTTTATTACTTGACATAATGAGTAAATTGGTTGGAATTATTTAGATAGTTCACTTGAATTTTTTAAATTCTCCACTACCTTACATGTAAAAGATATAATCTGTAATTAATTTTATGTTTATATATAATAAAAATACTACTAAGTTATCTAAGGAGTAAACCTAATGTTTATAAAAGGTAGAAAATAGAGGAACCTGATGAATATATGGTTAGACAAACCAGGTCCTAAAGAATATGAGAACACCCTATTGTTCAGTGGTTAATCATTCCATGACAGAACCATATAAAAAAAATCATGGCAGTATGAAAAAAAGTGTTGCTATGCTCTTGAAGATGGAAGATGGGGCATTGTAAGAATTATTCCTTATTTACTGTATCATTTAGAATGACTAATATTTTTTCATCTCGTGTAATTAAAATAAAGGGAGTCGATTCCCAAAACCACTACATGGAAATGGGATAGAAGATTAATCATTTATATAAATATACTTGTAAATAACCCATATAGAAGTCCAAACATCTTCATATAGACATTAAATAGAGGCACCCCTAATTGTCTCTTTATTTTATGCAATTTAGATAATTTTATTTTGAAATATTTATTGTAAAAAAAATCATGTTACACATAACTAGAGTGGTGTCTATGATAAGTTCAGGTGAGATGAAAAAAAACATTAATGATTTAATCACCATTTTCCTTCTTAATGTTTAAAAAAATATAAAAAATTAAATTCAAAAAACAAATCAAAAGTGAAACCAAAATCTCAATTATTTTTTAATAATTTGTACATAGTTTCTATAGGTTTTTGTTTTTATATTTTTTGGGTGTAAATAAAAAAACAAAATGATAAAGAAAAATAGTAAAATTTATTTTCAATGGTTTTATACATAATTAAAATACCATGTACATTTATGATTAATTACGTTATTCATAATTACTGGATATGAAGGATTGGACAGTGATCATAACCTATGTTACATTAAAATTTTGTTTGAGTGCTAAAAAATAGCATGAGAGCTAAAAAGATATTTGTGTAATACTAATTATAACATGTGGTAACAATAATTTCTAACTCATTCTTGTGTATACTGGCCTTTTTATTTGTATTATACCTCATGGATTCACTAAAAACATTCATATAGTCCGTTGAACCTCGAAAAAATTGGGCAATTAGGATCCAACAATTAATATCCAGGATATAGGAATTGTGTGTGTGAGTGACCCTTTATAAATAAAATCAATATTTTTTAAAACTTATTGACACATTCATAGCTAGGAAGAATTAAAAAATATATATATAAAAAGCCTATATATCAAAATATGAATCCATATAGGTTACATGAGAATTGAACCAATAAATGTGCAACTGATTTATAAATATTTCATTTAAAACGTACAAACAAATTGTGAAAATAAACACTGGTTAAGGATGCTTTGGAATAAGGGAAAGATTGAAGTGATACCTGTTAAAAAATTTATTCCTTAAAAACCTAATGAATTCACTCAAGCAACTTGAATTTGAATTTGAATAATGTATAATTGTATGTGAGACTCACATAAAATACATGTCTATTTAGTTGAGTAATTATTTGATATTATTCAATAATGGTTGTGTATCTAATGTTAGGTAAGAAATCACGTTTTTGGAAACTCATTTATAAAATTGTCTGGAAGTGAAATATTTCAATAGTGGGGGAGTGATGTCAGAACAAAATTTTGAAAATTCTAATTCATTTTAATTGAGAATAAGCCAAATACTAATTCAAATACATGAAAAATAATTCATTTTGTATCCTTTAATACATTTTGGAATTTATTAAATTTTGTCTTTAAATATGGTTTAATTGATTGATATATTATTTTTTTGTATATTGAGAAGCCACCACAAAATTTAGAATTTTAAAATTTTAATTATATAATTCTAGAAATTAACATACCAAATTGTTTGATTTTGAGTTTTAATTATTTATAATAGTTTTTAAATTTAATGGAATTATTACATTGAATTTAAAATTAAAATAGAATATTTTTATTTGTTTCATTTTGGAATTGAAATTATTTAATGTATTTTTTTAGTTTAATTAATGTAATAATTTTATAATTTTTCAAAAATCTATACTTCAAAATTGTTTCAAAAAAGAATTTTAATTTTTAATTTTCAACGTTAATTGAAGATATAAAAATATCATGTTTCCCAAAACTAGATTTTAAATTGTCCTTTTAAAGGAATTTGAAATAAAGGGGGTATAAAATTGTTTATAGGATGAAATTTATATTTTTCTCATATATAAAATTGTTTGGAAAAAACATCACTATAAAAATGATTCTCCATTTTGGGTTGGAAACGAAACTCTCCTCATAAATTGGACGGGTCTCACTCTCACATTCACTATAATAACCACCTAATGTCTTCGCTAAGTGATTTTATAAGAAACCCATGTCCACATGAAAGCTAAAATGACCATGCACCAAAAAAATAAAAATGCATGGAATACATAAATTCATGAAATTCACTATCAACTCTCAATTCTTATGTGTACACAACCTTCTCATGATCATTATCATGATCATGATGAGATCCTTTTCAAGATACTATGATCATTGACGTCACTAACCTTATGCTACCATGAGATCCCAACTTAGGTGGTAATGGATCCACTACTCACATCATCATGACCCAAATCACTAAAACCTAACATGAGAGGGAGATGACCCAGGCATGTCGGATGCCCTTGAGCCACCCCTATTCTATTTATTATTTGGCCCAATAGAATTCGATTCACCCTTGAACTACTGTCCAAGAAGCTACCAGAGAAAAATAAGTCGCTCCAACAACCACAGTACTAAAGATGTTGGTCCACCTGATGCTATTAAACTACGACACCTTGAAAAAAAAAGATATGGGATTAATAGAAGACCCAAATTATCTTCTAATAAATTTTTGACCAAAAACATCTGTGGAATCCAAATTTATTCATGAACTGGATGAATTTTGAATTCTATCAAGGAAGAAAATGAGCACCACACCTTTTTGAGAGAACCCACCATTTCCTCCTCTAAAAAAATACTACCCACCCTTGATGAATCTCCCTTAAAATGTATATTTGTTAGAATTTTAATTTTTTTCTATTTTTCGTGATGATTCCAAGACCCCTATGCACTAGTTATGGGTCTGGAAAAGATCACACATATTGTGATCAATGCAATTTCATTAAAAATCCCTTGAAAATGAAAAAAAATAACCCTCCATAATATTTCTTAATGTGATTCACTAACCCCCACCCCCCCCCCCCCATTCCAATAAAATTTAAAAAAACTAATACGATTTGGAAACTCTATATCACATAACCCAATCCACCTTTACAATGTAACTCGAACATCATTCTGAGACATCCAGAATCATCAACACCATTTTTTGAGATTACATGTTTGATTCTAAGGTGACCAAAACATGATCCAAACTCTTCATATATATATATTTTTTATTACATTAATATTTTGAATTAAATTATTCTAAGATTGTTTCTTTTTTTATTCCCAAATATAAAGACACCAACCTCAATTTTGTATGTCCTAAAGGAAGTGATGCCCCATGACCAACTTTGGTCTTCCCTCTTTCAATACCTATGAATATAATTCCACTATCATCATCTTCTTCCTTCAATCATAAGAGGAAATCAATTGTATTCCAATGTGATGAATTTATTTTCCTCCAAATTGTATGGATATTGATCATAGGACTTGTGAAAATGTTTTGGGGAAGATTTTTTATGCCATAAGAAAGCCATCACGACCCCCAAACTAGAAAACTATAAAGGATCCTCAATTCAAGGAGGCTAAGGGATGAAATTAAAGAACATTACATAATAAGTTGAATAAAATGTATGCTTCTCTAAAGGATGATTTCGAAGAAATCCAAGGACCTTCTTGCATTATTCAATAAATAGAATTGTATTCACCATTTTGGGGATTTCTCATTCATAATGGAACTTTAAATGATTTCTCACCACATTTATGGTTTACTGATTTTATTTCATTTTTTTTCAATTACTCTTGTGATCATAAACTAATCCCTTAATATCTGAGCTATGGAGATTCCCCCTATCAACCCTGTTAATGAACTATATACTTCCAATGTTAAATATATAATTTTTATCATTAGATTGATTAAAACTTCATAAGAATTAATACATTTATTAATTCATTAATTTTTATTTAATCTTCTCTTCATCCACAAATTACACATTATGGTCACTTATGTTTTCTCCAATGTTTCTTATCAGGGGTAGTGGGTTGACTTATGGGTTATCATAAATCATTGATTTGTGTGGGGGTGTAAGTAGTTATGGTGATAATTACAACCCAATAGTTAAAATAGAACTTCCAGTAGAGGGGTAATATAGTATGGTTATATTTGGTTAAATATTTAATAAAAGAGTGAAAATTTATATAATTATTTAATAGGGTATCGAAGGGGATATCTGATGTTAGAGAAATTCTGCTCAATTTTAATTTTAAACCAATACACTTCAATCTTAAATTATATTTTTCCAACAAATGATCCCAACAACCAATATTAAATTAAATCTCGGGCATTTTCCTCTCGAGAGACAAACCTGAAACCCATATTTATTATATTGAACTCAGGTTCAAAAATTGTTTTATTGAGCACCCCAACAACGATGGATCATTAAAACATGGATTCACTTTGAGTGTCAGATATATGATGTTCGAATACTTGAGAATATATGCATATAATTTTTACCCAAAAACCCTGAAACATGGCAAGGTTGATAATAACATATAGCATCATTGTGGATGGCCTTTGCTACGTAAGAATATAAAATTCCTTTATCATTCAACTATGAGTAATGTGGTCCACTCTAGGTTCTACTGGAACCAACCCATATCATCATCCCTCAACCATCATGTCACCCGACACTATGGTGACACTTCTCCTCTACATGTTGTTTGCATGAGTCTACTACCTTGCACACCCTAATTTTAATATGAATTTCTTCACTAACTTTTCATTCAAGTTTGGTTATGTCGAACTACCTCCCATGTGGTTGACCTAAGTCCTGTATGTGGTTCACATGTGACCTTGGTTGGAAAAGGGTTAGCCATTTTGTTTCAAAGACCCACTCAAATAATTCTCAAAAATTAATTTTCCAAAAAAATGATAGTTTTTATTCCATGTAAGGGACTTCTCCATTCAAATAATAAATTGTTTTTCATAGCCATTATATTCCATTAAAATGATGAGAATTATAATCCTTTTAAAATCCTCAAATAATTATTCAAATTTTTTGATTAAATGATATGGATATTTCATATCCACTCAACTTCAAAATATATAAATGAAAATAAATATTTTCATTGTACTCACCTTTTTAAACGTTATGGAAAATGTGCACTATCCTAGTGTATTTGGAACATGTCTTGGGAATTAATAATAGTTATAAAAATGTCAAAATTGAAATAGTATTTCTCAAGAATGACATCCATTGAAATTTCATTAATACATAACAATCCCCCATGAATTGTCACCACATTGTACTCTAAATAAATATTGAAAAACTGGCAAAAAATTCAATATTATATTGGGCTCAACACCCACTCACATATAAAAGGCCTATTATCATACTCTAAAATAATTCCAAAAGTAGTCTTATATCACTACAATAATATGAAATATTCCTCAGAGTATTTTGACAGATTCCTAGAGGTAAAATTTTATCCCTTTTACCCATAAAATCATGGGAATATATTATTATATTCCATCAATGGCATGGGAACATGCCCATATACCTCTCCAAACCCAAGATATATCTATTATAATCCAGTAAAACGTAATACAGACAGTGGACTATCCTAGTAGTGATTGAGAAGTGGGAACATATTCGTTATCATAAACACATCTAATAAATTTTGGCATTAGATTAGAGGAAATACCAAATTACTACATCACTTCTGGAATCATAACAATATATCTTAGTATAAATCAAGCGTCACAACAAAAAATGGTGATTATATAAGGTTTTTCTATATAGAAGTGGTTAGAACCCACTTTAAACACTTTAGAAGTGGTTACCAGTTACCGTCAGTAAAGTGGTCGTTTACTCTAGTTAGTGACAGTTATTGGTAATTGTTGGTAAAATGATCATGTATTTAGTAGCTGTTAAATTAGAGCAGTTGAAACCCCTTCTAATTTCTCCCTAAATTCCTCATAAATAGATGAATTAGGGGTGGTTCTAATGACCCCTAATTCAAACATCAATTTAGGAATGGTTATATTATAACCTGCCCTAAACTACACTTTTTTATATTTTACCCACATCAGGTTCCCAATACATACCTAAAAACACCCCAGGAAGCCCCTAGATAGCCACCTAGGCCTCCATAGAGAACCCACGACACCTTAAATTCCTAGGATCCCCCAAGAAAACCCCTAGGAACCCACCTTAATCAACAGACAACTCAGTAGGACTCCCCATACCCCCCCCAAACAACACATGACACCCCAGGCACCCCCCCCCTAGAAAACCCCACATGCACCCTATAGACAACCCCATGAACCCACCCCAACACCATAGATAAACAAACCCAGAAAACAGAGGCCTAGTCACCCATACGCCAGTGCACCAGTCACCCATGCTCTGACTCAAGGAAAAAATAATCCCCAATTGGGATTCAAACACAGAATCTATTAAAGGGAGGGGAATTCCATAACCACTCAAAAAAAATGATCCTTTATAAAATATAGCCAAAAAATTATATTTATTTACTTGAATAAATATTGGATAATATGTATATTTTTGTGTGTGTGTGTAAATATAAATATTATAACATATTTTTCCATAAAAGTTATATATAATATGTATTTGTGTATAAACTTTATATATAATTTGTATTTTCTTGTTTCAGATTCAGTAATGGGCAACCCAGGATGTGCGATGCTAGTCTCAAAGTGGTGGTCATCATCAGTGCCAGTTGTGAGGTCAATAGGCATTGGCACTGTTTGTGCATGCCAAATGGGATATCTTAGGGTTCTGCATCTAAGGCAGTGGATTAGGTATGTTCCTCCAATTTAATTTTCCTCTTTTTTGGCATTCATCATGATCTTTGGGCCTCATAACCTCATGCCATCTTTTGTTTCCTGTTATATGTATATTACCCTGTGGGTGTTGGTTTACTAAAATCTAGGCCATGTGCCTCTTGGATTTTAGGCTTATAAAGGTTTCTCCATTAACTCACTTTAAAAGGGGTTTTTTTTAATTTTTTTCATTGAATGAGATTTTTCTAAAATATTTCATTTTATTATTATTACACATATTTATTAAAATATAAAAATTATATTTTGGTTTTATAAAAACTATACATTTATATATTTTATGGTTTATATTATGCATGTATTATATTATATAAGTATATATTATATATTTATGTATGTAATTATATAAATTTATATTATATCATTTATACATGCATATATATACACACAAAATTAAATAAATTCATATAATTGTTAATATATAATATTAATAAATGATATATATATACACTGAATTATTTTATAATTAATATTCTATACTAATATATATATAATAATAATATAATATATATGATTTTATATATATTAATATATTTATAATAATATTTATATATATAACATAAATTAATTAATAATTTTTTTATAGTTATATTTAATATTTTCTATATTATATATATTTAATACATAATATAATAAAAATGAATTCGTTCCTAAAAATCCAATAAAATGTAATTAATATAATATATGTATAATGTAAATCATAATTTAATTTTATAGTATTTAGAAAACCATATATAAATTTTATATACTTGAATAAATATATTTATAATTGTATTTATACTATGTGAAATAATATTTATATTTGTATATACATTTTTATATATTTATAAGTTTTAATTTAAATTATTAATAAAATTTATTTATATATATATTAAAATTCATTAAAATATATTTATATAAATTTTTTATGTAATATATCTAAAGACACACATGATCACATACATATATATATTATAAAAATTGAATTTATATGAGACTTATATTACAAAATAAATAAACATTTAAGGATGGTTGCAACCCCTCTAATCAATGGGATTAGTGTTAGTTCATGAATCCCTCAAATTTCTTGATTTATAAGTTGTTGGAAACCCCATATAATTTCATAAATTAGAGGGTGTTAAAAACCCCCTATAATTTCTTAAATTAGAAGGGGTTCAAAAATCAACTTTAATCTATGGGATTAGTGGTGATTCATTAACCCCCTCTAATTAAATAAATTATAGGGGTTGTGAATCCCCACTATTTCTTTTTAAAAAATAAATTCTATTATTAATATATATCTTCTATTATCCAAATGAATATTTTATATATATAGTGGCTCAGACCTCTCATGTCCATTACTTTGTAGAAATGTGGTGTTAGAGGTGTTTTGTTACGTCAAGGTGACTTATCCCCAATACGTTGCCAAGATTTCCATTCTGGTGAACAGTTCCAACTGTAGACAATTGTGAACTGTAATGTCACATTACATTTTCAGGTACTTTTGATGTTTCTAATTACCTTTGGTTTGTAGTAGTGACTTGGGGGTTCATTTGGGTGGACTTTTAAGGAAAACTAAAGGGAAATATCTTTCGCACATGCGGCACACAGTTTGTCTAAACCGTGTGGCCAAACCATGCGTGGTTGGGTTTGGAGGTAGTAGCGTCCGCAGGGGAGGTGAACGGTTTGTCTAACTTTCCAGCCAAACCATGCAAGAAGGGAGGTCGAGGCAGTATCTAAAGTACAGTTAGCGCACCGTTTGTCAAACTGTGCGGACTAACCCTGCTGGCACTTAAATTAGATCCTCAAATTGTGGATCTAAATCATTTTGCCTCTAATGGGTTCTATTATGATCCTAGGTGGCCCTAACTTGGGATTTGTTTCTCCTAATGTCAAGGATGGTTCTCCCATCATTCCGGAGTTGATCCGAACAATTCTCTTGGTGAATCGATGCCAGATTCTTGAGGTATGTGATTGTTCTTGTTTGGTTTCTTAGATCCACTTGGATCTACTTCTCCTATTCTATTGGTTTCTTAGAAATACATCCATTATGGGTAGATATAAGTGTTTTGATGCCGAATATGATGTGATTTGGTCTTGATCTTGCTAGTAGAAGATATCTAAGGCGGGTTTTTGGAGAATCAATCTGGGTTTCTTGAGCGTTCTTCGACCTTCATGGTTTTCATCAAAAACCTTTGAGGTAGGGGATTCGTTGCTTCTCATTATTTTAAGTTCAACTATAATGTTATAATGTCTTATCCCATTATATGACAATGTAATTGACATAATAAATAGGTGAACCAGATAAATAAATTGATATCCATCGTATGTTGCTGCCTCTTGTTTTGATATATAGTGTGATATCTATGCTTGTTCCAGATGAAATCGGTAAAGAACGTAAATCGTGACTAATTGATATTTTTTTAGCTTAAGATAAAGAGTCATGTGAATGAATCTGGTTCTTGTTGTAATTTGATGTTAATCAAATTGGCAAAGGAATCATTTTTTATCATTTGTGATAGCTTACTCGTTAGTTTTCCCGATTTTGGTACCAACGAATTATAAATCTGTTAATTCAATATGGATTAAAAAATTGATTGTTTGATAATTACTTTAAGGGTTCTAATTTACCCTCCTAATTGTTATATGGACAATATACCAAGTGATGTGATGTTTGATTTTCCTACTACTTGTGTGGAGATGTGATCCTGGATGGCTGTTGTGATATGTGGGGGCAGGGAGGCCTTTTGGTTGTGGTAGCAGATGACGCCTAGTGTAACATCCCAAGTAAATGAAGAATATAACATATTTCATATTTATTAATATTTGTGAATTAAATATGAATTTTGCTTTAAAATGATTGATATGTTCGATAGCATACCTGATACGCAACAACGAGTTTCATTGAAATCTTACATTGCACACTAATAATATAATATTATTATTTTAAATGGTAGTTAACTCCTACATGTTTTATTGGTGGGAAATAAAAAAACAAACTACAATATGATTATAAATTATTTTTAAATTTATTTACATTTATCCAATTAAAGTTAGAGGCTTAAAATGTGAATGAATCTAATTTTAAGCATAATTTACTTTAAAAGGTCGATTTACCTCCTTTTAATGGTGAACCCTCTTTAAATATAGTTGTGTTCACTTTAATACATTCTATATGACCAAATAAAATCCTTATTTATAATTGGGACATCAAAATTTACCTTTTGTAAATTTTTGGAATTTTTCTGATAATGTTCATTATTAATGAATAGTGAAAATATTGTATTTTAATTTAAAACTGTGTTTTAATATAATTTATTTATATGGTTATATTATTATTTTTAATTAGTTTTAATGTTTAATTAGAATATATTTTTACCATTTAATCCAATGTTTGTCATTGGAATTAATATCACTTTGAAATTTGATGTGTCAATCTTTTGATAGTTATTGTTTCTTAAAAACATGCTATTTGTTTGGATAATGGGTATTAATTTTAAAATTAATTAATGCCACTTCTATGTTTTGAATTTGGAAAAATATACATCATTTTTGAATTTGGAATGTCAATTATTTATTAGGATGAATTTTTGGTATTTTTCTAAAAAACTTCAATTTTTGAGGAATAGTGAAACAACTTAGTAGTAGTTAAATAAACTGAGTATTTCATTTAAATGAAATTTTACCCCTTCTGCTAATTGAATTTTGAAAATACAATATACCTTTTTGTTATTAGTTAGTAAAATCTGATTCAATAAGATGAAAATAATTTTTCATGAACAGTAACTTTTGACTTTTATTTACCGCTGTTAAAGGTAAATAGGGTAATTCATGATTAAAGGAATATTATAATAATTCAAAATTACCTTAACATTTGTCCAAACCATATTGGTAGATTGAGTTACGACCATGGTCATCTTTGGGTCGATTTTGGGACCCCTTTGATCCACATGGAAGTGATAATGACAGTTTAGATTAATTAACTTAACGTAAAGGCAAACATGACAAAAATAATATTGTATAGTAAAATAATTTTTACAAGAGGTTATATAAATACTATTTTCAACTATAAATATTCATTGGAAATATAAATATTTTTCCTACATCATGGTATTTTTTTATAATTTTTAAACAACAAATAAATAATATTATGAATGATACAATAATGATGTAGTGTTTACCTCATTAATAAATCATTTAAATAAATAAGATTATAAATATTACAATAATATCCAAAACATGTCCAATTAATATTGGATGATTTTATTTCTACCATGAGTCATCTTATCTTAGACTTTAATGATTTTTTTACCTTTTGAAACCTAAGATAAGTTTATAATAAAATAATATTTTCACACTTTCCAAAAGAGCCCCTCCTCTACCTCATAAAAGGAGACCATTTCTAACCAATTCCTCACACCCCTCAAGCCATTTTCCTCATCCATACTCTACCCAATTAATCTCACTACATCCCTATCTTCATCTTAGAAGCCTTACCTTAGGCAGAAGGAACTTCAAGGAGTCCTTTTGGTTCAAACCAAAGGAAGATACCGAAATTAAAGGAAACGATTTCTCTAAATTTGATTTCATTTATTTTACTCCTACAACCCCTAGAATATTTTTATTTCTTTTTTTTTTGTAACAAAACCAGTATACTCAATATACTAGGATTTTTTATGAGAATTATTATAACTACTCTTACACACACCTCTATCTAATGGGTGAAGAACATAATGTTTCTGTGGATGGAAAACTAACGCCTCACGAAACGATGATTGTTCGATTATCTTTTACCGCCTCTCATGGTGACCATTATGATGTCACTTTATATATATATGATATATATTATGTTTATTTTTTCTTTATGATTCTGTATTTTACATTTATATCATACCTTTATGGTTTCCATTATGGGTAAACGTGATAATTTCATTTGAGGAAGTGCGGACTACCGCCCCCTCAAAGTGATATGACTCGCTCATACCATATGTGGTACATATAAAGGATAGATTTAATGATATTATATATGATAAAATACTGTAATTATAATACTACTATGTATCATTATGTTTTAATTCCATTAAAATAATAAATATAAATGAATGTAGCGTTTATGCGTACGTACGGCTTACCGTCTCCATGAACGGTGCATTTCAATTATTACCTCCAAATGTTATTTAATATTATAAATACATGTATATACTAGATATATATGATATATATGATATCTAAATGATTAATATCATTCTGTATATAATGAACTATTGACCACATGGACAACAAGTAAATATAAGGTGTTCATTTTTGACTCAAGTACCAAATATCGACAAAACAAACATTATTAACTTAAATGATTACATAATGTTTATAACATAGTAATAAGTGCTATAAAATGAATAATAAACTTGAAAATGGTTCTTAAGAAATTATAAATTAACTTTAGTTTATTATTCAGGAGATTAAAGAATGATCGAGTCAAGTCGGACACGATGTAAGGGAACTTCTTAACCCAATTTCTGTTCTCTGGGTTAATCTCTTACTTTCAAATTATGTCATGCTATGATTATGGATTATCTTGTATTTATACATTCTTTATGTGTAATTATAGTGAATACACATAATAGTTCTATTTTATTTACAAAATGATCTTTGTAAGGGACTTCGTCTCAATCTCCTTTAATTGAGAATTTTTTTTAATACAAGAATTTTTTTATAGGCTGTATAAACACCTTTGAATTGTCATTTCATTCAAAGGGAATCGTTTTATATGAATCATTTTACTAAAGGAAAAAATAGAATGTTTCTTTACGTAAGCGGTGACAACGACCTTTCTGTCTTCGTGAGTATTATTTGATTTATGGCTTCCTTAACAAGTTGTAATGATTTTTTAAAAGGAAAAATAAATACCATATACTCTTTTTACGTATTTTGGTATTAAAAATGAATTTGAGAATGGATTTATTATTTCAATATCTTGAAATGATATTTTTCAATTGCAATGTGGAAATTCTATTTTTCTTTTATGCTTATGTTATGTGTTAGGATCATGTTTTGGTTCTTGGGCATTATTTACGTATACGGGTGGTTCCATGATAAAACTATGGCGAGTGAGGCCGAGATAGATCTCAAATGCTTTAAGTAACATGACGGAGGTAAACGTGAATGTTTCTCCTAATAGATTTAGGGAATATACAATGATGGGTATTCCAAAGTAACTCCCTTAGTATATGTGATATCTACAATGTATGTATAATATGGATGCAACAAGTTACATTTATGATTGATGATTTTTATCTGTTATTCATAAAATCTTATGATTTCCAGAGGTAAGTAAAAGAGTTCATGTATTGTATATCTTTATGAAAAAATGATTTCTTTCTTTGTTTTATAACCCTTACTAAGTTTTTTATGATCATCCCATGTTTCGAAATGTTTTCACAGGACCTAAAGATGAATAGGGTCATGGATGGTATCAAGGAAAAGCCATGTTGTCTAAAACATGGAACTGGATATGAATCTTTTTTTCAAAATTATTTATTTTTTGAAAAAAATGGAATCTGTGTCGAAGGGTCTACTTTGTAATCTTTTGATATGTAATATTTATGTCCAAATTCTCTAAAACTCTAAACCTAAAAATATCCTCAATGTGAATTATTCATTTAATTCAATATTAAGTAATTTATAAGTCCAGGTCCTTATAGTTTGCATCAGAGGTTGGTTTAGATAAATTTAGGAGTTAGGGTATTGTTAAATAAATGTCCATAAACTAATTTATGGTAATATTGAAATGATATAGCATTTACATATTACCATGTTTCTTCATCTAAAATATTTCTATGTTCAAAATGGTTTTCCCTAGAGGAAATAGTTCAGCTATGTTGGTACAACATCAAGAGGAAGACAACCATCCAAATCAATAACCTGAGATGGTCAGAATCAGAACTGATCAGTTTGTTTCAGCGATGGAACAGTTGAATCAGGCTATAAATGGTGGTGGAATCCATGTATGAGATCAGCCAGATCAACCACAGAGGAACATTTCTATATTGGAGCATTTCATGAGGCAACACCCCCCATCATTCCGAGGATCATCTGACCCTGTTCTAATTGAAGGGTGGATTAAAGAACTGGAAAAAAATTTCAATGTAGTTGGGTGTTTAGAAAATAAAAAGGTTAGTTTTGTTGTTTACCATTTTGAAGGTGAAGCTGATCAGTGGTGGTCGATGGTGAAAAATATCAGGGATAGTGAGGAGATTTATTCTCTTGATTGTAATGAATTCAAAGGTATGTTTCATGAGAAATATTTTCCTAAGGTGGTTCGTCTTAGGATGGAAAAAAAATTCTTGGAATTGAGGAAGGAGGATGACTCAGTGGCTGGTTATGAAGAAAAATTCACTCGACTGGCAATGTATGCTCCAAATTTCATATTATATCTTGATAGTAAAAGATACCGATTTTACTCAGGATTAAATCCAAAGTATTGAACGGCTTCAGTTTATCATGAGATCAAAAGTTATGAAAAACTTGTTCATTGTGTGGAGAAGGTGGAAATGGAGTTTGCTGGTGATCAGGTATTCTTTGTCATACAACAGAATAAGAGGTCGAGGTGGTAGGTGAAAGGGAATAACTCTTCAAAAAAGTCTGATGGTATGAATCATAAGTTTACAGTTTGTGAAAATTGTGCTAAAAATCATGTTGTGGAATGTCTTTTGAATTCTGGTAAGTGCTACCAATGTGGTGAAATGGGACATAAGGCTCGTAATTGCACTAAAAAGGATCAGGGTAATGGTAAGACAAAATATGACTTGCAGTCAGTAAAATGTTTTAAGTGAAATGAAATGTGTCATTATGAAAATGAGTGTCCAACAAAGAATTAAACTGAGGGAAAGTAGCTAGACTAAAAGCAGAAAGGGGTGGTGAAATCCTTTACAACTACTTCAGTAGATGTTGGCCCATCAAATGAAGTTGTTTGAGGTACACTATTTTTTGTTAAGATTATGCCAGTGTGTTGTTCGATTTAGGGTCTACACACTCTTTCATTTCAAGGAATATTTATAGCAAAATTGGAATTCCATATCTATATATTAATACATAACTTATGGTAAAATCACCTGGAAGTAATGTAGAGACAAAAAGAAAACATAAGAACATTCATGTCCTCGTGTGTGGAAAGAATCTTCCTGCAAACCTTATTGTTTTACCTCTAGTAGAGTTTAATATTATTTTGTGCATGGATTGACCTTATGTTTATCATGCTAACATTGACTGCAGAGATAAAAAGGTTTCTTTTCAGAAATATTTTCATTTTTTGTACTAGAATGAACCCTTTCTTTTGATAAAATATCACGAAGCTGAGAAACTACTAAAAGATGTAAATGAATGTTACCTTGAACATATTGATGAAAATAATGGAACTGTTCAGATTAATGATGTGCCAGTGGTGAATGAGTACATTAATGTTTTTCCTGATGAGTTTACTAGTATTATACCAGATCGGGAAGTTGAATTTACTTTTCTACTTAGTTCCTGATGCTAAGCCAATATCAAAACCCCCTTATCTAGTGGCTCAAATTGAACTTTTAGAGTTAAAGAAGAAATTGCAGGAGTTATCAGATAAAGGTTTCATTCATCCTAGAACATCACCCTAGGGTGCTCCTGTATTGTTTTTTAAAAATAAATATGGTTCAACGAGACTTTGCATTGATTATAGAGCATTGAATAGCATCACTGTTAAGAACAAGTATCCTTTGCCTCATATCGATGATTTGTTTTATCAGCTCCAGGGAGCACAGTATTTTTCGAGGATTGACTTGAGATCGGGGTACCATTAGTTGAAAGTGAAGGAATTAGACATTCCAAAGACCACGTTACGTACTAGATATGTCTATAATGAATTTGTAGTCATGCCTTTTGGGTTAACCAATGCACCTGGTGTATTCATGGATCTTATGAATAGAATTTTCCTTGAGTTCTTCGATAAGTTTGTGGTTGTGTTCATTGATGATATTTTGGTTTATTCCAAAAGTAATGAGGAATATGAAAGTCGTTTAAGGGTTTTCTTTCAAACATTAAATGAAAAGTGACATTATGGGAAATTTAGCATGTGTGAGTTTTGGTTACAACCAATTTCATTCCTTGGTCACATTGTTTCAAAAAATGGCGTAACTGTTGATCCTACAAAAACAAAAGTTGTTGAAGAATGACCGAGACCCACAAATATAACCAAGATTCGTAGTTTTCTTGGTTTGGTAAGTTGTTACAGGAGGTTTGTTTAGAAATTTTCACGATTATCTAGTCCAATGACTAAGTTAACTCGACAAGTTGTTACGCTTATTTGGACAAAAGAATGTTATGATTGTTTTTAGGAATTGAAAAAGGAGATTGGTGAGTGCTCTAGTTTTGGCACTGCCATCCAGAAATGGTGAGTTTGTTATCTACAGTGATGGTTTATTGAAAGGACATGGTTGTGTCCTATTGCATAATGATCAGGAAATTGCTTATGCTTCACATCATTTGAAACCACATGAGTTAAATTACCCTACACATGATTTGGAATTAGCTGCTGTTGTTTTTTCATTAAAAATATGGAGGCATCATTTGTAGGGATTAAAGTGTGTAATATATATACTGATCATAATTTTTTGAAGTATATATTCACTCAGAAATAATTGAACACGAGATAGTGGAGATGGTTGGAATTAATAAAGGATTTTGATTTCACAATCCATTACAATCTGGGAAAAGCAAATAAAGTGGCAAATGCTTTGAGTCGAAAAAGTAATACTTCATTAACTATGTTACGTTTGGAATGAGATCCTTTGGTTTTTGATTTGATTAACATTGGCATAGAAGTTGTTGGGGTAGGAAATTGCTCTATTTAGTTTTAGGTGTCAGTGAAATCATCTCTATCAGACAGAATAAACCACGCACAGAAAGAAGACATTGAGTTACAGAAAAAGGAATAATTGGTTCAGAAGAGTAAGTTGCCTGATTTTAATGATGATAATGATTGTTTTTTGAGGTTTGGGACGAGATTATGTATACCTTGTGATTCACAGTTGATGAATGAGTTGTTATGTGAAGCTCATAGTTCTCCATTTTCCGTTCATCCTGGTAGTACTAAGTTGTACAAAGATCATCGGGAGTATTTCTGGTTGGATGGAATGAAAAGAGATATTACTGATTTTACGGGGATCTATTTGATTTGTCTTGAGGTTAAAGCAGAGCATCAGTTACCAAAAGGAATGCTTCCGCGTTTACCAGTGCTGGAGTGGAAATGGGAAAAAGTTTCCCTGGACTTTGTTGTGGGATTACCAAAGACATCTCGAGGTAATAATGCAATCTGGGTTATATTTGATCGATTGACCAAATCTTCTCATTTCCTTCATATTTGAGATATTTTGTGTCTAGATCAACTTGCTCGGTTGTATGTTAAAGAGATAGTCAGGTTTCATGGAGTTCCCTTCTCCACTGTATCTGATCGTGATCTCAGGTTTACTTCTAACTATTAGAAAGGACTTCAGAAGTTTTTGGGTACTGAATTAAATTTTAGTACAGCTTCTCATCGTCAATCACATGGGGAATCAGAATGAACAATTCAGACGTTGGAGGATATGTTACATGCTTTCTCAATGGATTATCAGGGAAGTTGGGACCAACATCATTCTTTGGTTGAATTTTCTTATAATAACAGTTTTCATTCCAGTATACAGATGGCTCCATTGAGGCATTATATGGAAAGCATTGTAGAACTCCATATTTTTGGGATGATGTAGGTGAAAGGAAGCTGATGGGACCAGAATTGGTAGAAGAGATGGCAGAGAAAATTCAGTTGATTCAAAACAATATAAGAACATCTCAGATCAGATTGAAACATTATGCAGATAGCCATAGGAAGGATCTTTCTTTTGAGGTAAGTGATCATGTCTTTCTCAATGTTTCTCCATGGAAATGTGTGATGCGTTTGGGTAAGAAGGGGAAGTTGAGTCCGAGGATCATTGGACCTTAAGAAATTCTAGAGAAATTTTGATCAGTTTCATACAAAGTGGAATTATTTCCAAGTTTATCCCACGTACATAATGTTTTTCATGTTTCAATGTTGAGAAAGTATATTCCAGATCCATCTCATGTTTTGAATCCAGAGGTAGTTCAGTTAGAATAGAATATCTCTTATGAAGAACAACTAGTCCAGATTCATGAATTTAGAGAGAAAGTGTTGCGGAATTAGGTAATTCACTAGATAAAGGTTTTGGGGGAAACCATATGGTTGAAGAGGCAATTTGGGAATCTGAAAATGCAATGAAGGATAAATACCCCCATTTATTTTGATAAGTGAATAAAAAGTGTGAGGACACAATTTCCAAAAGTGGGAAGGATGTAACATCCCAAGTAAATGAATAATAAGACATATTTCATATTTATTAAATTTTTTGAATTAAATAATAATTTTACATTAAATGGGTTGCTAGGTTCGATAGCATACCCGATACGCAACAACAGGTTTCTATGAAATCTTACGTTCCACACTAATAATATAATATTATTATTTTAAATGGTAGTTAACTCCTAGATGTTGTATTGGTGGTAATGAACAAAAAAAACTAAAATATTATTATATATGATTGTTAAATGTATTTACTTTTATCCAATAAAAGCTAGATGCTTAAAATGTGGATGAATCTAATTTTAAGCATAATTTACATTAAAAGGTCAATTTAAATCTTTTTAATGGAGAACCATCTTTAAATATATTTTTTTCACTTTAATAAATTCTATATGACCAAATAAAATCTTTATTTAGAATGGGGACATCAAGATTTACCTTGTGTAATTTTTTGGAATTTTTCAGATAAAGTTCGTTTTTTAATGAATAGTGAAAATATTGTATTTTAATTCAAAACTGTGTTTCAATCTAATTTATTTATATGGTTAGATTATCTTTTTAATTGGTTTTAAAGTGAAATTAGAATATATTTTTACCATTTAATCCAATGTTTGTCATTGTAATTAATTTCACTTTGAAATTGGACATAATCAAGTGTCAATATTATGATAGTTATTGTTTCTTAAAAACATGCTATTTCTATTGATAATAGATAATAATTTTAAAATTAATTAATTCCACTTCTATTTTTTGAATTTGGAAAAATATGCATCATTTTTTAATTCAGAATATCAATTAATTCATAGGCTAAATTTTCGGTATTTTTCTAAAAAACTTCAATTTTTGATGAATAGTGAAACCACTTAGTAGTAGTTAAAAAAACTGACATTTTCATTTTAATGAAATATTTCCACTTCTATGAATTTAATTTTTAAAATATGGCATTCATGGTTGTTATTAGTAAGTAAAATTTCATTTAATAAGATAAAAATATATTTTGTTGAATAGTAACTTTTGACTTTTATTTACCGTGGTTAAATGTAAATAGGGTAATTCAGGATTAAATGAATATTATAATAATTCAAAACTACCATATAACTTGTAAAAATATTATTGGTTAAGTCACTTACGACCATGGGAATATTTAGGTCAATTTTGGGACCCCTTTGATCCACTTGGAAGTGATAATGAGAATTTAGATTAATTAAGTTAAAGTAAAGGGAAAAATGACAAAAATAAATATCTTTTAGTAAATTAATTTTTAAAATGGGTTATATAAATTTTATTTTATACTATAAATATTAATTGGAAATATAAAAATGTTTCCTACATCATGGTATTTTTTTATAATTTTTAAAAAACAAATAAATTAAATTATATATGACACAATAATGATACAGTGTTTACCTCATTAAAAAATCATTTAAATAATTAAGATTATAAATATTAAAATAATATCAAAAACATGTCCAATTATTATTAGATGATTTTATTTAGACCATAAGTCATCGTATATTTGACTTTAATGGTTTATGGACCTTTTGAAACCGAAAATAAGTTTATAATAAAACGGACATTATTAAATTAAATGAGTACATAATGTTTATATCTAGGAAATAAGTGATAAAAAATGAATAATAAACTTGAAAGAGTTTCTTAAGCAACTAGAAATTAACTTTAGTTTATTATTCAAGAGATTAAAGAATGATTGTGTCAAGTCAGACACGAGGTAAGGGAATTTCTTAACCCAATTTCTGTTTTTCGGGTTAATCTCCTACTTTCAAATTATGTCATGGTATGATTATGTCTTATCTTGTATTTATACTTTCATTATATGTACTTATAGTGAATACACATAATAGTTTTATTTCATTTACAAAATTATCTTTGTAAGGGACTTCATCTCAATATCTTTTCATTGAGGCATATTTTGTTTTAATACACGACTATATTTTATACGATGTATACACACCTTTAAATTTTCATTTCATTCAAAGGGAAAATTTTTATACGAAGCATTTTACTAAACTACAAAAAAAGAATGTTTTTTATGTAAGCGGTGACAATGACCTTTCCGCCGCCGTGAGTATTATTTTATCTTTGGCTTCCTTAATAAGCAGTACTGTTTTTCTAAAAGGAAAAATAAATACCATATACTCTTTTTACGTATTTTGGTATTGAAAATGATTTTGAGAATGGATTTATTATTTCAATATCTTGAAATGATATTTTGTTATTTCAATGTGGAAATGTTATTTTTCTATTATGATTATTTTATGTGTTATGACCCTGTTGTCGCTCTTGGGAATTATTTATGTATACGTGTGGTTCCATGATAAACGTAGGGTGGGTGAGCCCGAGATAGCACTCAAATGCATTAGGTAATGCGACAGAGGTAAACGTGAATTTTTCTCCTAATAGAGTTAGGGAATCTATTGTGATGGGTATTCCAAAGTAACTCCCTTAGTAGCTGTGATAGCTACAATGTAATTATGATATGGATTCCACAACATACCTTTATGATTTATGATTTCTATGTGTTATTTATAAAATATTACGATTTAATGAGGAATGTAAAAGAGTTCAGGTTTTGTATGTATTAATGAACAAATGTTTTCTTTCTTTGATTTATAACCCTTACTGAGATTTTTATGCTCATCCCAAGTTTTGAAATGTTTTCAGATGACCTAAAGATGAATAGGGTTGAGGATGGGATCAAGGAAAAGTCATGCTGTCTAAAACATGGAACTAGGCATGACTCTTTTTTTCAAGAGTTTTTTTATGAAAAAAATGGAATCTGTGTAGAAGTTTCTACTTTGTAGTCTTTTGAGATGTAATAGTTATGTCCTAATTCTCTAAAACTCTAAACTTAAAATGTTCTTTAATGTGAATTATTCATTTAATTCAATATTATGTAATGTTTAATGATGGTTCCTTATACCTAGAGTGGAGAGATGCATCGGTTTATGCACATGGGTGTTAGGGAGGACACCAGGGATGATGGAGTGGTATGAATGTGATTGGTGGATGCTTGGTGGTTCTTTGGTTGTTTATCTGCTTTACTTTTCCCCACTTCTCAAGGCAGCTGGTCTCGCTTACCCTTCTTCTGAAAGAGGCGAAGATGCATAGGGTATTCTATGTGCTTTCCGTGTTTGGCTTCTCCAAGATGGATGGGTCAAAACTCTTACTATAGGCTACAAAGACTCAATGGGTAGTACATATACTCACCGTGTAGGGTCCCCCTGTTTTAGTAGCATAAAATGATTTTCTAGAATTCATGGGAATATGGGAAAGTAAATCTGTAAGGAATATTTGAATAAATGGTGTTAACCCGTGGGGTTGGAGTTCGCCAGAACATAATGTAGAGGTTTCAATTTTAAAGGGACTGTGGACTTTGGGTGTGATGCTAATGAAGTCTAATGTGGAATGGTTCATGGTCAATTAATTTTTAATGAATTAATTAATGTAAAGTGGAACTGATAAAAAAGGAATGGTGTAATCTAATAATGTTCTTTAAATTGTATAATGCTTATAGGATACCTAATCTTAGAAATGGCAGCCCGGAGTGCGAGATATGTTAGCTGAAATTGAGTCTAAGACTAGGTTATGCCCATAGTGTGGCTGTGAGATATAGTATATTCTGTAATATTTGTGTTTCTATATGCTACTCCACCCTGTCAATAAGGGCAACTAACACCCTGGGGATTTTGAGCCCTAGGGGGTGTTTTCCCCAACATTCTAATGGGAGGGTGAATGGCTGACTACCACCATTGTCCCCGCTCTCTTCTCTTGGTAGATACGTGTGCTGGTAGGCACAGTATTTAATTTTCCCCATATATGTGTGTAGAGGGATTTAATGGATTTTGGTTATTAACACACATTTATTCTCGATATAGTATCCTCTAGACTACTATAGGTGTAACGTGTATAGACTGTGATGGCTTGAGGATCCTTACTCGGTGTGTGGGATGTAATGGTTTGAGGTATAATACCTGACATATGATACACGTCATGCGAGCTGTGGTGGCACTCGAAAACTACTTGGTTACATTTGGTTGTGAGGATGGTGTGGTGATTCACCCAGGTGTTTGCGGGAGGCCTTTTCTTTGCATGAGGTGCACATTGTGGTGCTTCGCCCAGGTGTTTGCGGGCAAGCCTTTTGTAGAGAGATGCTCAAGAGGTGCGATGTTGGGGAAAAGTGGCAATCCAGTGGGGAAGTAGTAGCAGGGTACCATATATATTGTTTACTATATGCTATATTATTGTATGCGTTTCTTGGTGAGAGTAGGCATGGTGAGGTAGGGAACATACTATACATACTTATGTAACGAGTTAGTTTCAGTTGTTGTTCATTGTGCTTTATCATGCTTTCTTTTCTTTTGCACAAGATTCATTGGGGAGGATGCAACTGAGTATACTATTATACTAACCCTATGTATATATAAATTGTTTTTCAGGTCACTTGTTTAAAGCCGGAGATTAGGCTGGTTTCTACTAGCTTGGGGTTGAAGGAGCTATTCAGGATTGTTGTTGCTGCTGTTTTAATCTTCTTTTGGGTACTTGCTATTTTTCCATTCTAGTTATAGTACCTTTGCATAAAATATCATGAGTGAACTTGGGTTTTCTTTTATATTCCAGTTATGAGTTGGAGTTGGTTGGTGTCTATCTTATATCTCTCTCTGCATGTATTTTCGTAGAGGGTAATGCCTCCCATTTGTGTTTTTACTATACCCTCGGTGCTAGTCGCCAACACGGGGCCTATTGGAGGGGGGAATCAGGGGTCATTATCTCCCTTCTCACATTGCTGGCCTAAGAGGGGTACACTTTGTGGGGAGGGGTGGTGAAAGAGTGGTATAAGAGGGAGGTTGAGGGATAGAATGGAGTTTTGAGTAAGGGACAGGTGAGGTTGCATGGGTTGGTTGGGAAATAGTGTCATTCATGTTTAGCAAGTGAGGTAAACACTGGAGACCGGATGAGACATAGGCATTTAGGGCCCCCTATTATCTTATGCATGAACCATTAAGTTTACAATTACTTTTAAACAATGTGATACTAGTTACAGGATAGAGACCTAGGAAAGGATCATGCATCATTCTAATTTGTGCCTATGTTTGAATGGGTAGACCTTGGGATAGGTTAACATAAAATGAATAAAAGAAAATAATTAATTAATTAATGTTGAGTTTTACATATTCTAGGTTTAGGAGCTATAACGGTTTGTTATTTTATAGGTATGGCTCTAGGTCAACATCCTCATCAGGTTTGCACAGAAAATTCCCAGAAGGCTGTTCTAGTAGATCGTCGTATGGTAGAGGTTGACGACAAAGAAACATGGAGGAAGACACTCCGAGAGTTTTAGTGCCAGAGTCTGCAGAAGTACTCGGGCTCTATTTCAGATGCTGTCACGGAGGACTGGTTAGAGGAGGTCGAGATTGGCTTCAGTTCGATCCGTGCTCGGAAAGATCACTGGGTGTCATTAGTTGTGACGATGCTACGTGGAGTATCAAGGAAGTGGTGGTTATTGTTACTTGGATATCATGAGGAATATGCAGTCTCTTGGGAGGAGTTACAAGAGACGTTTAGAGTCAAGTTTCTTTCTTCAACTGTAAAGGGGTCCAGTCGCTAGGAGCTTCTTATCATTCGATATGGGTTCTATACTGTTCGAGAGTTGGAAATTGTTTCAAGAACCTTTTACAATATGCTTCAGCCCTATTAGTAGATGAGGAGGCCAGGGTGAGGCATTTTTAGTAGGCTTTGCATCCAGAGATCCAGCGCCAGGTCACCCCATTTATGCTGAAGACATATCTTGAGGTGCTGGCGAGGGCAGAGGTTGTCAAGAGGACTTTGGATAGGACCGGATCATCATGAGAGGGGGATTATCATGATCCCTCATGAAGTAGAGCTATGGTTCGGGGTTCCCGGTTTTCAGGGTAGAAGAGTTTTCATTCAGTCGGGCATAGGCCCTAGCCCTTGACATCTTGTTTCTCTAGAGGCAGAAACTCTCAGGCCTATGCCAAGGGATCACGCACTTGTTTTTCTTTTGGTGGTTGTGGTCATTAGCAGCGGGAGTTCCCAACATTTCAGAGCAGCCATCGTGCACTAGGCGCTATGCTCCAGGTTTCTCCTTTGAGACAATTATAGCCGAGGCAGCAACAGCTAGTTGCACCAGCTTTAGATCACTAGAGGGTAGATGGGGCAGGCCTAGGATAGCTCCATGAAGCCCCCTGTCCTTAGAGATCAGAGCGTGGCCATGGTGGTGGTCTTCATCAGGGTAAGAGAGGCCATTGAGGAGGTTATGGTCAGCCTAATTCTCTAGCGTTGCCAGCTCCAGGCGAGCGAGATATTGTTCTAGATACACATTTCATGTTTTCTACCTTGGTGTATGCCTTGTTTGATTCAGGAGAGACACACTCCTTCATATCACCTACCCTTATCCATCCTTTGGGACTTGAGGTAGAGAGGATTCCAGTGCCCTTGGTGTTGACTACGCCAGTTGAAGGTCAAGATGACTTGTTTAAAGTAATTAGAGACTATAATCTAGTGTTGGGGAAACACTTCTCTTGGGGATATTTCCTATGATTACGACTACAACCATAAAATTTCATCCTCGGCATGAATTGGTTGAATTCGATGCAGGATATCATGGATTGCTTCAGGAAGAATGTCGTTTTCTTTGGTGCGGATGGAGATCCAGTGGTGCTTGTTGGTGAGTGAGATCCTCATATGGGTCATAGGTGTCTTCCATAATTATCATCCTTGATGGCTGAGATGATGCTGAGTTCTTCAAAGGTTAAGCAGTTTGTGTTTCCTAGGGTCATAGAGGAGTACCATGATGTCTTTCCAAAAGTGGTTATAGCATTACCCCCTCGATGAGATATCGAGTTTGGGATCGAGCTATAGCCATGAGCGTCTCCTATTTCAATGTCTCCATATAGGATGTCCCCTTCTGAGTTTTGGGAGCTATGTATACAGCTTGATTGTCTGTTAATGTATGGTTTTGTTCAGCAAAGTGTGTCACCTTGGGGGGTTTTGAAGAAGGCCGATTGCAGTTTGCGGTTGTGTGTCAATTATCATCACTTGAAATAAGTGACTATAATTAATCGCTATCCTCTTACATGGATTGATGACTTATTCAATCAACTGAAGGGTGCAAGTTGGTTCTCAAAGATTGACTTACAGTCAGGATATCATTAGATGCATGTGAAGTATGAGGATATCCCAAAGAATTATTTCCATTGTCGTCATGGGAATTATGAGCTCATGGTAATTCCATTTGGTGTGATGAATGCTCCAGATGTATTCATAGGATTGATGAATGTTGTGTTCTGTGAGTTCATGGACAAGTTAGTTGTAGTTTTCATCGACAACATCCTTGTGTACTCCAAAACTAAAAAGGAGCATGCACAACATCTACAAGCCATTTTGGGAGTTCTTCGCCAACATCTGTTGTTTGGGAAGTTTTCGAAGTGTGCGTTTTGGATTCGAGAGGTCCGTTTCATGGGGCATGTTGTGTTCCAATGGGGTGTTGTTGTGGATCCATCGATGATAGAAGCAGTTTTGTCTTGGGCAGCCCCCAAGATAGTTTTAGAGGTGTGATGTTTCGTTGGTCTCGTAGGATACTACTGGAGGTTCATAGCCAATTTTTCACTGGTTTCAACTCCTCTAATAGCTTTGACCAGGAAGGATCAGGCATTCATATGGACTTATTAGTGTCAGGAAGCTATCGAGTATCTAAAGAAGAAGTTAGTAAGTGCTCCAGTCCTTTGTTTTCTAGCTGAGGGAGTTCCATTTGATTTCTTCTATGGTGCTTCACATCTGGTATTAGGATGTGTTCTCATGCAGCAGAGGCTAGTTGTTTCTTATGGATCTCAGCAGTTACATCCCTGTGAATGTAACTATGCCACCCATTATCATGAGTTGGAAGCCATGGTGTTGGCTATGAATTTTTGGAGACATTGACTCATTGGAGAGCGCTTTGTGGTTTTCACCGATTATAAGAATTTTAGGTATGTTTTCTCCCAGAGTGACATAAACCTACGACAGCATCGGTGGATGGAGTTCTTACAGGAATATGACATCAAAATATCGTATACACCTGGAAAAGGGAATGTTGTAGCTGATTCGTTGAGTCAAAAGTCACGTAATTATGTTGTGTGTGAATCCGGTGATTCCTAGAGTGTAATGGGAGAACAGTCAGCATTATATCCTGATATGGGAGAGGTTGGGTAGTAGTGGATTTTTTAAGAAAATTTTTCCACCTTATATCAATCAAGAAGTCAAGCACAGTGGAAGTTTTGTCAAGGTAGTTTCTAGAGGAGGTTTTGAGACTTCATGGAGTACCTTCGACGATCATTTCTAATCGAGATCCTTGTTTTACCTCTAGAGTTTAGAGAGGTATCCAACATGCGTTTGGTTATAAACTATGCCTTAGCACTGCATTTCATCCTCAAATGGATGGTCAGACAGTGAAAACCATCCATACTCTTGAAGACATGTTACGCTCTTGTGTTCTTGATTTTGGAGCTTCCGGGATGTGGCAGTTACCCTTGGTGGAGTTCGCTTACAAATAATAATTTTCACTCCACCATCGGTGTGGCGCCTTTTTAAGCCCTGTACGACCGGACTTTCCGTTCTCCGTTGTGCTGGACTGGGGTCAGAGAGTCAGCAATTCTCAAACTGGAACTAGTGCAGAATACAACAGAGAAGGTTCAAGTGATTCATGATAGGTTGAAGACATCACAAGATCGTCAGAAATCATATGCGGATCAAAGAAGGAGACCCTTAGAGTTTATTGTTGGGGATCATCTATTTCTGAAGGTTACTCCCCATCGTGGGGAGTTATGGTTTGGACGTGGAAGTAAGATTTCTACCTGGTTTGTTGGTCCTTTCGAGGTGTTAGCTCGTGTTTGAGCTGTGGCGTATAGAGTAGCACTTCTCCTACAGATGAGTCAGATACATGATGTTTTCCATGTATCAAAAATCCATAATTATCTTCATGACAACTCCCACATCATCGATTGGGGAGAGATCAATGTTCATGAGGATGCAACCTTTGAGGAGAGACCTATGGAGACCCAAGACCGCAAAGATAAGATGTTTCACGGGAATTCTATTCCTTTAGTTCATGTTTTGTGGTGAAACAGTGGCTTGGAGAAGAGTACCTGGGAACGTGAGTGATAGATACGTGCCCAGTACCCAGATTTGTTTCATGTTTAACTCTTTTTGTGTATCAATGTGAATTTTTTGGTTATGAAACTTTCATGTTCATGAGATGGATTCTTTTGTTGCTTTTGTGGCTTGTTATCTTTTGAAAGGTATCTCGAGGGGTGGTTGTTCAGACCCTGTTTCGATTTCACTTTAGGTGGGGTTTGGATTCTCTAGGATTAGAATGTTTTAAAAGGTTTCTGATGTAATGGACCAGACCACTCCAATCCATTACATGGTGGAAATGTGGTGTTAGAGGTGTATTGGGAGGTCAAGGTGACTTATCCCCAACACTTTGCAAAGATTTCCATTCCAGTGAACTGTTTCAATGGTAGACAATCGTGAACTATATGTCACGTTATGTTTTCAAGTACTTATGATGTTTCTAATTACCTCTGGTTTAGAGTACTGACTTGGGGGTGAATTTGGGTGGACTTTTAAGGAAAACTATATGTCAATAGCTTTCTCATGGGCGGCACATGGTTTGTCTAAAACATGTGGCCAAACCATGCATGGTTGGGTTTGGAGATAGTAGCGTCCACGTGGGAGGTGCACAGTTTTTCTAGCCATGCAGCCAAACCATGTGAGAAGGAAGGTCGAGGTAGTAGCTAACACACGGTTAGCGCATGGTTTGTCAAACCGTGAGAACTAACAGTGTGAGCACTTAAATTAGATCCCTAAATTGTGTATCTAACTCGTTTTGCCTATAAAGGGTTCTTTTAAGCTCCTAGATAGACCTAACTCGATATTTTTTCTTCTCCTAAGGTCAAGGAGGGTTCTCCCATCATTCCGGAGGCGATCTGAATGTTTCTCTTGGAGAATCGAAGAAAGATTCTTGATGTATGTGATTGTTCTTGGTCGGTTTCTTAGATCCACTTGGATCTACATCTCCTCATCTCTCGGTTTCATAGAACTATGTCTGTTATGAGTATATCGAAGTGTGTCGATGCTGAATATTATGGGATTTGTTATTGATCTTGCTTGGAGAAGAGATCTAAGGTGAGTTTTTGGAGAATCGATCAGGTTTTCTTGAGCGTTCTTCGACCGTCGTTGTTTTTGTCAAAAACCATTAAGGTAGGGGATTCATTTCTTCACTTTATTTTACATCCAACTATAATTTTATCATGTTTTATCCCAATGGATGACAATAGAATTAACATAATAAATATTTGAACCAGAAAAATAAATTGATATCGATTGTATGTTGTTGCCTCTTGTTTTGATAGATATTGTGCTATCTATGCTTGTTCCTGATGAAAGCGGTAAAGAACGTAAACCGAGATTAATTGATATTCGTTTGTCAAATGATAAAGACGCATGTGAATGAATCTGTTTCTTGTTGTAATTTGATGTTAATCAAATTGGCGAAGTAAGCATGTTTGATCTTTTATGATAGCTTACTAGGGAGTTTTCCTGATTTTGGAACCAACAATTTATAAATCTATTAATTCAATATGGATTAAGGAATTTATTATTTGATAATTCCTTGAAGGGTTCTGAGTTACCCTCTTGATTGTTATAGGTCCAATAGCCCATGTGATGTGAAGTTTGTTTTTCCTGCTGCTTGTGTTGAGATGTTATCCTAGATGGGTGTTGTGATATGTGGGGGTGGAGAGGCCTTTTGGTTGTGGTAGAAGATGACTCCTAGAGTGGAAAGATGCACCGGTTTATGGATGTGGGTGTAAGGGAGGACACCAAGGATGATGGAGTGGGATGAATGTGATTTTTGGATGCTTTCTGGTTCTTTGGTTGTTTATCTGCTTTACTTTTCCCCACTGCTCAAGGAAGATGGTATTGACTACCCTTCTTCCGAAAGAGGTGAATATGCTTGGGGTATGCCACGTGCTTTTCATGTTTAGATTCTCCAGGGAGTATGGGTCTACGCTCTTTCTATAGGAAGAAAAGACTTGATGGGTAGTACATCTACACACTGTTTTGATCCCCCTTATGTTAGTAGCATAGAATGCTTTTCTAGAATTCCTGGGAATATGGGAAAATAATTATGTAATGAATATTTGAATAAATGGTGTTAACCCATTGTGTTGGACTTCGCTGGAACATATTGATGAGGTTTCAGTTTTAAAGGGACTGTGGACTTTGGGTGTGATGCTAATGAAGTCTAATGTGGAATGGTTGATGGTCAATTAATGTTTAATTAATTAATTAACGTAAAGTGGAACTGATATAAAGGGAATGAGGTAATCTAATAAAGTTCATTAAATGGTTGTATGCTTATAAGATACCAATTTTTAGACGTGGCATCCTGGAGTCCGAGAGATGTTAGCTGCAGTTGAGTCTAAGACTATGTTATTCCCGTAGTGTGGTTGTGAGATATAGTATATTCTGTACTTTTTGTGTTTCTATATGCTACTCCACACTTTCAGTAAGGGAAACTGACACCCTGTGGATTCTGAGCCCTGGGGGTGTTTTCCCCAACATTCTGATGGGAGGGTGAATGGCTGACTACCCCCTTTGGCCCCGCTCTCTTCTCTTGGAAGATACTTGTGCTGGTAGGCACAACGGTTAGTTTTCCTCATATATATGTGTAGAGGGATGCAATGGATTGTAGTTATTCACACACATATATTCTGGATATAGTATCCTATGGACTACTATAGGTGTAACGTGTATAGGCTGTGATGGCTAGAGGATCCTTACTCAGTGTATGGGTTGTAATGGCTTGAGGTATAATACTAGACATATGATACACATTATACAAGCTGTGATGGCTCCCAGAAACCACCTGGTTACTTTAGGTTGTGAGGATGGTGTAGTGCTTCACCCAGGAGTCTGCGGGCAAGCCTTTGTGTTGCATGAGGTGCATATTGTGGTGCTTTGCCCAGGTGTTTGCGTGCAAGCCTTTTTGGAGAGAGATACTCCTGATGTTCGACGTTGGGGAAAAGCGGCAAACCAATGGGGAAGTAGTAGCGGGGTACCCTTGATATTATTTACTATATTTTATATTATTGTATGTGTTACTTGGTGATAGTATCCATGGTGAGGTTGGTAACTTCGTATACATTCTTAGGTAACGAGTTAGTTTCAGTTTTTGTTCACTGTGCGTTAGCATGCTTTCTCAACTTTTTCACGAGAGGCTTCGGGGAGGATCCTACTGAGTATACTATTACACTAACCCTATGTATATATAAATTGTTTTTTAGGTCACTTGGAGCAAGTCAGAGAACAAGATGATTTATAATATCTTGGGGTTGTAGGAGCTATTCGGGCTTGTGGTTGCTGCTATTTTATTCATCTTTTGGGTACTTGCTATTTTTCCCTTCTAGTTGTAGTACTTTTGCTTGACACTTCATATGTGCACTTGGGTTTTATTTTATATTCCAGTTTTGAGTTGGAGTTGGTTGTTGTATATCTTATATCTCTCTTTCGCATGTATTCTCTTAGTGTTTAATGCCTCCCATTTGTGTGTTTACTATGCCCTGGGTGCTAGTTGCCAACCCAGGGCCTACTAGAGGCGGGACTTGGGGGTCATTATCTCCGTTCTCACATTGTCGTCCCAGGAGGGGTACAATTTGTGGGGAGGGGGTCGTGACAATATATATAATGCTTCTAAAACCCAACTGAACATATAACACAACTAATTATTAAATTAGATGTGGTTTTGACATAACATCATCTACAATCATACCAAATATTTGAACAATAATTATAAAAAAATTAAGAGGGAGTTGGGCAGAACCCCCTCTAAAATTTATTAAGAGGGGTTGTGAATAACCCCTTATAAAAACTCTCGCTAATCTACTAATTTTTTATAGTGGTGAAGACTTATATCTTATCGCTTATATAGAGATATTTTCAGTATATTCTGAAGACATCACTAAAATTATCTAAGAGGACCCCCTCTTTAAATGTTTGTTTCCCACACTAAATGGACTAAATCATTATTAAGGTTTCAACCACCTGATTTTGAGAATATAAATGGAGATGTCATCAAAGAAAACAAACAACCCAGGTGAACTATTATATTTCTTCCTCCTATTAATACTACTATTCTAATGGATCTTTTGTATATTTCGATGGTTTCATTAGGATCTTCCAGCTCTCCATCAAAAGTAAAAGGAAGTACTAGCCAGGATGGTCCTCCTCATGGTGTTATGGTTACTAGATCAGGTTTTCCCCCATATGATACTCTCTATAATGGTTATCCTCATGTAAATATGAAGATCAACAATGGAGGTCTCCCCTATAGTACAAGTTGTGAAGTTCTTCTCTGAATAAGC
Organism: Viscum album; assembly: GCA_963277665.1. Taxonomy (NCBI): domain Eukaryota; kingdom Viridiplantae; phylum Streptophyta; class Magnoliopsida; order Santalales; family Viscaceae; genus Viscum; species Viscum album. The sequence continues at coordinate 444,070,593 of OY728158.1, forward strand.
AAGATCAATAGGAACATAGGTATTCTCCATGCAATTCCATCAATAGTTGGAAACCTCAGAGTTCATCCATAGGTAATCTATTCCATCAAACATGGAGGCCTTCCCCAGATTTCTCATTATGAAGGTCTTCCCAGTGTCAAAAATAATCCAAGGGTACCATCATATTTAGAGGCACACAATAAATCATGTCTTACAATGCCAAGCACCTCATCACTAACCTATGAAATCTCATCCCATTCAAAATATAGTTTGAGGATACATCCATAATTTACAAAAACCTCATATAACAGAAAATCTAATGAACTTGAGGATTTTTTGAATGATCCCACTTCATTTGATAATGTTGTAGTGAAGAGACATTTATAGTAAGATGATCTTGATGAACCAATCTTTCAATTTGAGGATAATGTTATAATTATACCCCACGAAGTGGTCAAATTAAGGATACCAAATATGTTTTGTCTTATGGAAACTCCTTAAGGTATTCAATGAATAGTTCATACCTTATCTCATCATAGTTTATAGGAAAATTTCCATCATCTAATGATTAAATAGTTTTATTGAAAGGACTATACTAACTGCCTTGTGACGTTGAGTGAACTGTATCGTTGTGCTAACTTGACTTCTTTATCAGTTGATTAAATCCATATGGTAGTAAAGCAGCATGATTCCCAGCAATTGGATTTCCTCAACATCATAATGTCACTCCATTGTATAATGGTTGATACCCTACCTGACATGAGTATCATAGGTTGGGGTGAATATGGAGCTCCACACTTCACCCCACTAATCATTCAACAAATCACATTGATAAAATATTCATGCAACATTATTTCCTACATCCATGTCTGAGGTCCTGGTTCTACTTATTCCACATGGTTTTTTCAGTGAAATGTTATTATTTTGAAATCCAAAAAGTTGCATACTCATCTATATAAATCTACCACTATATTAACGCATCACATAACCCAAAAAGTATAAAATTTATCCTATCTATGTAAATAAAATACTACAACTATATAGAAATAATTTGTAGTGAGTGGATCTCATATTAAATTTGTGATTTATCTATATTGTGCCTAAATGAGAGACTAAAAAATAATAACAATGTGATAGCATCCACAACATTATTGTTATTGGGGTAGTAATAACCTAAAATTCAAGGGGAAGTTTTACCACAACCACTACCCCTTCGATTGTCAAAGTCACATTAACTCTAATATGTGATGGTGGTAAGACCAATTCATCACTCGCCAAAAGGGTTTGATCAATTATTACAACATCCTTCCCCAAATAATTGGGTTTTTTTCTAGATTTGAGTCAACTTTAATGTAACACTACTACAAATTTGTGCTTATCTAGCATTGTCTAAATTTGTTTTAAAAGACAACATTTATCAGTGCTAGAAATTTATTTTTAATTGGGATCTTTAACTGTGCATTTTTAGCTCTATTAATGGGGGTCTTTAATAATTCTAAAAACACTATTAAATGGGGGGTTTATAAATTCTTCTAAAAAATAACTAATAAAGTCCCTCCATTAAATGTGATAGTATAAACGCACTGATAAAGATATTTTACTATCAGCACTATTAAAATAGTAATTGTAAATGGGTTCTTTATCGACGATTTTTTTCTAGCACGGTGAAATAATATATTTAAAAATATATTTATCTTTAATATAAATTAGTATATTAATATATAAATACATTTATATTGATATGGATATAACATATATGTTTTAAATATCTTCCAAATAAGGATAAATAAACATTTACACTTAATATATAAGATATTTTGTGAAATTGGATGACAAAAAATAATAATAAAATAATTAATAATTTGATAATTATTATCAAGTAATAGTCATTTTTTAACAATTTGAAGATAAAACCCCATAAATTTAATAAAAAATCTAAAATAATTTGAAAACACAACTCAAACTTCAAACATGCATAAATTTTGACTTTGGTGTCTATTTGGGTTTTACAACATATTAAATCAAATATTTCAATGAGTTGTACACCCAAACGATCAGGGGTATCCTGGTCACAATTTTCGATGCCAAAAAAGCCTAAAAGGCCTCCAAAAATTAATTTTTAGTTGGGGTACCCCAATTGTTTAACATTGAATGGATGTTTTGCCTCTTGTAAGGGTGTCTTATTGATTTTCATTGGTTGAGACTAAATTTATTCTTAGGACATACATTCATATTTACATTATTGTTATGAAATTATTATCATTTTTCATAATGTAGTTTTATTTATAATTAAATATATTCATATTTTCTGATATTTACTTCTATAAGTTCACTTTTATATATAAATATATCAACATATTTATGTAAAAATATATTTTTAAATTCATAAAATAAATTTTCATCCTTTAATTTATTTAATGTAAAAAATTATCTATATTATTTAACTTATAGAAATGAAATAATATGTATATATATAGCTATGAAATTATTGTTTATATATAAATATATGTGTGTCAAAAATTAATAAATAAATATATGTATAAGTTTAATCTAATATAGGTTAATAAATGCATATTATAAAAATGTATTTGAAATAATACCAAATTTTTTTTACATTATTCAAACATTTTCATAAATTTTATCTATACATATATGTGTGTACTAATAAATGGAAATATATTAATGTTATATTCTTATATATGTAAATGAATATATTATTTAATATAGTTAGATAAATATTAGTTTATATAAATCAAACACACATGCAAATTTTATAAATGTATTCAAAAATAAGTATATAAATATATGAATAATATATATATATATATATATACAAATAAACCAAAACATCATTAAATAGACAAAAAACATTATGTCATGTTAAATATGTTAAACTTAAAAGGATATTTGTCAGGTTTAAATAGATGCCAACATGAATGAATCTATAAATTCTCAAAGTGAAAATATAGTGGGGGCAGGGCACTATTAAAGGTGTTGTGGAAGTGTTGATAAAGGGGTTAGACACATAAATGTCTAAAAATGTAATTTATAACCTTTAATAGTGCTAAAAATTCCGATAAAATGGGTGATTTATCATTGTTTTTTTAGTTTTGATTAAAAACGCATTTATCAATGATGATAAAACCTTATGGATATTAATTGTGCTTTGGTATTCAATGCTTTTTTAGCACTGATAATGGTCTAATAAAGCGCTTTTTAAGGCCTCATTTATTGTATTGTAAGTGCCCTCTAGTTTCTCCCACAATGTGACCTATTGCCATTATTTGGATCACAATTGATAAAAACCATTGGGGAATCCCTATGGATCACTATCCCTAAATTAGTTATTAAAAAACACTGAGAAGATCAAGTGAATCCCCACAAAATTTTTAAACCTAAATTGCTAGACAAAAAGGATTATATCAAATATTATAAAAAAAATTCCCTCAATGAAAATTCCTTGGGTAATAAACTTACTAGTATCATGTGGTTGATTATGATATGATTCATACTGTGTGCTTCAAATCGGTGAATGTAATTTATTTTAACCATTTATGTCACATGAAACATGAAACTGACACAAAAAACATGAATAGAGAAGGTATCTGTTCAAAACATGGTCTATATTGAAGTCAATAAAGATGGTGTATATGTCTGACATTAGAGATAGAATAAAAATACGGAAATTCCAACTAATATTTAGCTACTTTCTACTCTGTTATCATCAAACAAGGATAATAGGAAAGGAGTGGACTGATCTACACCCCATCAACCACAAAAAATAGAACTCCTCTCTACTAATGATAATTTGACTGAATATGAAGTAGAATTGGATAGATTATGGTGAATCAGACTACATCCAAATATGCATCTAGGCGGGGGGTGTAACGCCCCGACCCCAGTTACCTAGATTCGGTGCATTATTATGTAACATTAGAATGATCAGAGAAGATCGTGTCTCGAAAGACCAATTAGTTTAGTAGACTTGGAAACACTATATACATTCATAAATGTTTCATTACATCATAAAGTGAAAAAATACAATAAAATAGTCTCCATAGTCCACACACATATCCCCTTAAGACTATCCCTGAAGTTCAGTCATAAAATATTTCTTCACATCCTGGGAAAAATAAAATATATAAAGGGGTGAGCTCAGATTCTATGTAAGGATAATAATATAGCAGAAACATTCTTAAATAAACATATACATTTAAGGCAATTTATAACTAAAACAAAAGCCTTTTAAACTTGAACATCAACATAATATGGGAAAAAATGAAATATTGTCATTTACTTATTCACATGGATATTATACTAGTCTAATAATCACATGCAATATCAATAACCACTTTCATAATGATGGAATGCATAATTCCAGACTATCATAACCACATAGTCAAGGCCTTATGCCAAGACTACAAATATGATTTTGTCAAAGCCTTGTTCCAAGACACTAGTTTGTCTCATTAGACCTACCGATGCATCGAGGAGCTATAGCGGGCTCTACACATCACTTATTAAGTCCAATGCATTCCATATATGAAAAGGTTTAAACATATCATACACCATAACATAATCGTAACACATAAAACATGCATAAAGGAAACATAACATTTCCACATTTCAATAACAAGATATCAATACAACACATTGATATAATAAAAACATTATCAATACCAAAATAAATTAAAATTAAAACATGGTATTTATTTTTCATTTAAAACAAGTTATGGCTTGTATAGGAAGCCGAAACTCAAATAATGGTCACGGCGGCAGAGAAGTCGTTGTCGCCGCATACATAAGAAAAAACATTCCTTTTGTCATTTAAAAAAAATGCTTCGTATAAAAAGATTCATTTTAAATAAAAGTAAAATTAAAAGGGTTTTATACACCATATAAATAAATACTTCTATTAAAACAAAATATGCCTCAATGAAAGAAGATTGAGACGAAGTCCCTTACCTCGTGTCTGACTTGACTCGATCGTTCTTTAATCTCTAGAATAATAAACTATAGTTAATTTCTACTTGCTTGAGAACCTTTTTCAAGTTTATTATTCCTTCTATATCACTTATTACCATGTTATGAATATTATGTAATTATTTAAGTTAATAATGGTCGTTTTTTCGATTTTTGGTACTTGAGTCAAAAATAAACTTCTTATAATTACAAGTTGTTTATTTGGTAAAATATAAATTATATACAAGATTATATTCATGATTTAGATATCATATATATTATATAAATCTAGTATATAAATTCATTTATAATATTACATAACATTTAGAGGTAAGAAATGAAATGCACCGTTCATGGAGACGGTAATCCGTACGTACGCATGAACGCTACTTTAATTTCTATTTCGTATTTAATGGAATGAAATCATAATGATGTAAAGTTATATTATAATTCCAGTATAATATCATACATAATTTCATTTAATACATCCTTTATATGGCCCACATATGGCATTAACGATTCAAATCACCTTGAGGGGGCGGTAGTCCGCACTTCCTAAAATGAAATTATCATGTTTAACCATAATGGAAATCATAAAGGTATGCCATAAATGAAAAATAAAGAAGCATAAAGAAAAAAATAAACATAATATATATCATATATAAATATAGTGACATATTAATGGACACCATGAAAGGTGTTAAAAAAATATTGAATGATCATATTTTCCTGAGGTAGTAATTCACCACCCACAGAAACAGTATGTTCTTTAACCATTAGACGGAGGTGTGTGTAAGTTTAGTTCCAATTATTATCATAAAAAATCCAAGAATATTGAGGATAATTTTGTTGTTAAAAAATAAAATAATAAAAAGAGTTTAAGGGGTTGGAGAAGCAAAATAAAACAAAAGAACGTAAGAGAGGACATTAACTTTAAATCGGGTAACTCTTTTTGATTTGAGCCAATGGCTTCCTTGGTAAGACTTATACCCAAATTGAGGCTATAGGAGTAAGATAGGGAAGTTGATAGAGTATATGGGTAGAGTTTGGGCGAGCCAAATGGATTTGAAGGTGTGAATAATGTGGTAGAGGTGGGGGCCTTTTATAAGAGGAGAGGAGGGGCACTATTGGAAAGTCATGAAATGTTACATTATTATGAAATGCATTTTTCGGATTAAAAAGAACACAAAATTATATATTTCGAGGATAAGGTGATAAGGGTTAGAAATAAACCCACACAATTGGCTTTAGACAAGTTTAAGTCTTAGGTTTTACCTTATCTTTTCATTTTATTTCAATCGTACATTAATGATGTAATCACTGCATCAACATAGTGTCATAAATAAGTTTATTTATTTAATGTCTAAAAATAATAAAAAAATTACCATTATGTAGGAAATCTTTTTATATTTCCAATGGATATTTATAGTCTAAAATATAACTTTTATAACCCCTTGTAAAAACTATTTTAGTAAAACAATACATGATTTTGGCATTTTTATTTTTACTTTAAATAAAAGGTATTGATGTCATTATCTTACCCAAGTGGCTCAATGGGGTCCCACAAATTTACCCATGGATTTTTGTTTTCGGCCATAATTCATCCAATAAGATTAGGACATGTGTCAATGTAATTTCATATTATTATAACATTATTTTTAGCTTAAATTCCACTAATTAACTCTAATCGCCGTTAATAAAACTCAAAATTTACTACTCACCAAAAATTATTTTCATCCCATTGAACCACATTTTACTTCCTAATTAAAACCATATATGTTGTATTTTTAAAATTAACTTCACAGAAGCGGTAAAATTTCATTTAAACGAAAAATCTATTTTTTAACTACCACTTAGTGGTTCCGCTATTCATCAAAAATTGATGTTTCTCAGAAAAATACCAAAAAATAACCATAAGCTAAATTTGATATTCCAAATTCAAATATGATGTCTATTTTACCAAATTAAAAACCTATATGTTTCATTAAATAATTTTATAATTAAATCTCGTTGTCAAAAAAATAGCATGTTTTTAAGAAAAAATATCATTCAAAAGATTGACAATTGTTTATGTCCAATTTCAAAGTGAAATTAATTCTAATGACCACCATTTGATAAAATGGTAAAAATATATTCTAATTATACTTTAAAACCATTAAATAATATGATTTATCACTATAAACTAATTTGATTTAAAAAATTTCGTTTAATTAATGTTTAGTATTGTACACTATTCATAAAAAATTGGAAGTTCTTAGAAAAAACAAAAAATTAAACTTAGGTTAATTTTGATATTCCGAATCCAAAAATTACGTCCAATTTGAATAATAAAATTTATAAAATTTCAAAAAGTGGGTATTACTATTCATAAAGGCTACTTTGATTGCTGTCAGTGTGTTAGAACCTCGAACATGCGTACAATGCAAGCTATTGCATTATTGAAAGAGAACCGTACTATGGAATCCTGGGTTGTTACATTCTCCCCTCCTTCAGATAATTTCATCCTTTAAATTTCTTGAATATTACGGCATAAAAAGACTTCGTTGGTTCTTCATCATAAGTTCCTCTGGTTCCCACGTTGTGTCTTCCATCTTATGGTTCTTCTATAGAACTTTTACCAGACGAGTCTTTCGGTTTCTCATCAATTGTTCTCTCATATCCAGAATCATGATAGGTTCTTATCAATAAGATAGATCGCGTTCTAGTTCTAATTCCTCATAGGTGAGTACATGCGTTGGGTCAGGCATGTATTTTCTCAACAGTGATACGTGGAACACATCGTGAACATTAGAGAGACTTGGAGGCATTTCCAAATGGTAATCTATAACCCCAATTAGTTCTATAATTTCGAATGATCCGATGTACCTGGTACTTAATTTTCCCTTCTTACTAAATCGTATAACTCCCTTCCATGGAGATACCTTCAAGAAAACCTGATCTCCTTCCTAAAATTCCAAATCCTTCCTTCGATTATCGGCATAACTCTTATGCCTAATTTGAGATGTTTTGATGTGGTTTTGGATTACCTTCACCTTTTCCATAGTTTCCTCAACAAGTTCTTGGCCTACGAGTTTTCTTTCACCAACATCATCCCAACAGGTTGGTGTGTGACATCTCTTTTCATATAATGCTTCATATGGTGCCATCCAAATACTTGAATAGAAGCTATTGTTATAGGAAAATTCTACCAGAGGTAAATATTGATCCCACATACCCTAAAAGTCAAGGGAGAATGATCTCAACATGTCTATTAAGGTTTGAATAGTCTGTTCTGATTGTCCATCAGTTTGAGGGTGGTAAGTAGTGCTCAAACGAAGTTCAATATCCTAGGACTTCTGAAGACTTTTCCAGAATCTTGATGTAAAACAGGGATCACGATCCGAAACAATTGATAGGGGTACTCCATGAAGTCTTACAACTTCGTTAATATACAGTCTTCCTAAATGTTCAAGTGGTAAATATTCTCTTATAGCAAGAAATTGTGCTTAATTGGTAAGATAATCAACAATGACCCATATTGCATCATTCCTTCTAGGAGTCTTTGGTAGTCCCATGAAAAAAGTCCATATTAATATTATCCCATTTCCACTCAGGTATGGGAAGAGGTTGCATAACTCTTCCAGGTTGTTGCCTCCCATCTTTCACTTATTGACAAACCATGAATCTTAACACAAAATCAGTAATCTCCCTCTTCATGTTGTCCCGCCAAAAATGTTCCTTCAAATATCTATACATCTTAGTGCCACTAGGGTGTATAGAGAAATTGAAACTATGTGAATCATCCAATAATTCCTTTTTTAGAACATCTATATTGGGAACACAAATTCTCTTCCCAAATATCAAAATTCCATCTTCATACATAAAGTCACTCAATCTCCCATAATTCATAGCTTTAATCTTCTTTTGAAACTATTCATCATCTGTCTGATAACTCTTAATCCTTTTTTGTAAGGATGGTATGGAAAACATATGAAAAAGCATTGATGTTTCACCTTCCATAGTTATTCCCATGTCCATCTTCACTAGATCCATGAAAATAGGATCCCTTTCAATTCTCATATTACTCAAAACTCCATGATCTTTTCTACTCAAAGAATTGGACACCTTATTTGACTTCCCCGGGTGGTAGTGTATCGTGCATTCATAATCCTTGGGTAATTCAGGCCATCTCCATTTCCTCATGTTGAGTTCTTTTTGTTAGAAAATATAATTCAAACTCTTGTGATTAGTATAAATGTCACATTTTTTACCAGAGAGGTAGTGTCTCCATATCTTCAAAGAAAAGATCACAGCTGCTAACTCGAGATCATGAGTAGGATTGTTTTTCTCATTAATTTTCAACTGTCATGATGGATAGTCAATAACCTTATCATTCTTCATAAAGACACAACCAATTCTTTTCTTCAATGCATCACTATAAATAAGGAACCCATCATTCCCCGGTGGTAGAGTCAATATAGAAGCATTGACTAATATTATCTTTAGTTCTTTGAAACATTCTTCACACTCTTTTTCCCAAACAAATTTAACCCCTTTATGTGTCTGTTTCGTTAATGGGTTATCCAATCGGGCAAAATTCTGGGCAAAACATCGATAATAACCTACTAAACCAATAAAACTGTGTACCTCAGTTATACTCTTCGGTGAAGGCCATTCCTAGATTTCTCTTGTCTTATAAGGATCAACATAGATTCCATCCTTAGAGACAATATGGACAAGAAAATAAATTTCATGAATCCATAATTCATACTTTATAAACTTCCCATATAATTTGTGTTTTCTAAGAGTTTTTAGAATAATTCGCAAGTGATTTTCATGATCTTCATTGATTTTGGAGTATACCAAGATATCATTAATAAATACCACTATGAATTCATCAAGATATTCCTCGAAAACTCAATTCCTTAGATCCGTGAAGACATAGGTTGAATTGGTCAATCCAAAAGACATTACTGTAAACCTGTAATGCCTGTACCTGGTTCGAAATGACATCTTCAGAATTTATTCTTTCTTCATACACAACGGATGATATCTAGATCGAAGGTCAATCTTCTAAAAGTATTAAGCTCCATGCAGTTGGTCGAATAAATCATCAATGCGAGGTAGGGGATACTTGTTCTTTATTTATGTAGCATTGATCTCCCTGTAGTCATTGCAAAACCTCATAGATCAATATTTCTTTAAAAAAATAACAAGAGCTCCCCATGGAGAAACACTAGGGAGAATAAATCCCTTATAACTCAATTCCTATATTTGTTTCTTTAGTTACACTAATTCTAAAATGTCCATTATATATCAGGTCTTCGATATGGGACTTCAACCAGGAATTAGGACAATAGAAAACTCAACTTCTCATTCTAGAGGATACGCATGTAAATCTTTTGGAAGCACATCAACATATTCTCTCACAATAGGTACATCCTCTATTTGAACATTCCCTTCCTCTTCCATAGTTTATTCATTTTCTTCCTCCCCAATATGTGAATTTAGTTGAGCTACTGGGGGTGGATATAGATAAAAATTAGGTGGTGAGGATTCTTCTCTAAAGATAAGGTGTTCATTATCATCGTCATCAAAAATCATAACCTCTTTCTTCTTATAATAAATCTACTCATCATGGTCCAAAATCCAATCTATACCGAGGATAATATCAAATTCAATCGTGGGTATGACGATGAGATCAGTAGATAAAGAAAATTTATGTGCTCTAATGGGAACTGATTCACAAAACATTGTTGCAATGATATTTCCCTTATGAGTTTTGACTAAAAACTCCCTTGTTAAATAAAATTGGAGATAACTAATTTTCGTAGTGAACTGGGAAGATATGAAACAATGTGATGATCTAGAATGAAATAATGCATTTGTTAAACTTGAGGAAACCATTAAATTACCAGCCACCACGTCTTTTGGAGCTTCTACCTCTGAATTAGTGATAGCATAAGCTTGTCCTCGATCCCTTGGCCTTTTCTGAAGTAAGTTTCCCTGACTCTTAGGACATTCATTTGCATAATGTCTCATCTCCCTGTAATTGTAGCATTAAACATCGGTAGCTTCTTTCTTCCCCTTGCAATCATGAGCTTGGTGGCCTTTTTCACCACACTTGTAACAGACGTCCATTCCTTTCGAGAAAGTACCGGGATGTTTCTTCCCAAATTTACTATAGGATGGATAATCAACTTTTACCTTCTTCCCCTTATTTCGATTTCCAGAGTGATCAGTAGATCTCTTCTTCTCTTGCTTTTCTTTAAAGTCGTAAGACTTATAAAATTCCTTTTCCGTCTTAATAGCACATGAGACAATGTATTCATATAACGAGATGGATTGTGAGGCCAATGCTCAACGGATAAATGCTTTTCACCTATCAAAGAAATGATAAATCTTACTTCTTAGGTTACGTTTATAATCTGCAGCATACCTCGCTAACCTTTTAAAGTTAGCCTCATACCGTGAAACATTCTCATCCTCCTTTTATCTCAGACCTAGAAAATTTCTTTCCATATCTGCTCGACGGTCATGAAGAAATTATTTTTCTAAGAAAACCACTTCGAACTACCTCCTTTCCATATTTGATACATCATCATCTTCCTTTTTGTTTTGAATCAATGACCACCATTGATCAACATCTCCAATGAGGTGGTAAACTGCCATGATAACCTTTTCTCTTTGACTACTCCCCAAGGCATGTAATATTTTCTCAATGAATTTATCCATTGCTCAGATAATAATGGATTTCTACTCCCATTTAATGTTGGTGGTCATTTCCACATGAAGCGATCTAACATTGATCCTCCAGGTTGCGGATCAGGTTGCTCTATACGAGTAAGGATATTATTCATAACCTGAGTGAGTTGTCCTAGTATGGTGATAAGTTGATCAGCACCAGTTGTATCACCATCTCCATTATAATTATCTTGAGTAGGAGGGAAATACCTAAATGGAGTACGTGCATTGATATAGTTTCAATTCCTTCCACTATGATCCATTTATAAAAAATGGCATAAACTAGATCAGTTCATGAATCAAAATTCATAATTCCATACTTTTAAATCACATAACATAAATTGAACTATTTATGGATATAATCCATAATCATAAAAAATTGTTTTCTTTGAGGAATTATATACTAATAAACCCTTCATAATGGTTTTTAAAGAAAATGAGAATTATCCTAAGCATATCCCCAGGGAGTGTCGTAACCAAGAGCCGCCTCTACCTGCTTGTATCCAGACATGGATGTATTTCTTAGAAAACTCACAAAATCTCTATAATACCAAAATTCTAGGAAGTTTTTCTATACTAATCCTCAAAGTCTATCTTAGGGCTATGTTCTCTAATCAGAATTTATCTAAATCTAGCTTCTAGTGTTAGTACTAAACTTCCTCTGATAGCAACTGTAACTCCCCGACCCTAGTTACCCAGAGTTGGTGCATTATTACATAACATTGGCATGATCACAAAAGATCATGTCTCGAAAGACCGATTAGTTTAGTAGCCTTTGAAACACTAGATACATTCATAAATGTTACATTACATCATAAAGTGAAAAACTACAATACCATAGTCTCCATACTCCACACTCATATCCCCTTCAGACTATCCCTATAGGTCAGTCATAAAATACTTCTTCACATCCTAGGAAAATAACATAGAAAGGGGTGAGCTCAGATTCTCAGTAAAGATAACAATATAGCAAAAACATTCATAAATAAACATAAACATTTAAGGCAATTTATAACAAAAAAAAGCCTGTTAAACATGAACTTCAACATAATATGGAAAAAATAAACTGAAATAATTCCATTTACTTATTCACATGGATATTCTACTAGTCGAATAATCACATGCAATATCAGTAACCACTTTCATAATGATGGAATGCATAATTCCATACTATCATAACCACATAGTCAAGGCCTTGTGCCAAGACTACAAATAAGTTTTTGTCAGGGCCTTGTTCCAAGACACTAGTTTGTCCCATGAGACCTACAGATGCATCAAGGAGATATATCGGGCTCCACCCATCACTTATTAAGTCCAATTCATTCCTTATATGAAATGGTTTAAACATATCATAAACCATAACATAATTGTATCACATAAAGGAAGCATAAAGGAAACATAACATTTCCACATTTCAATCTCAAGATATCAATACAACACATTGATATAATAAAAACATTATCATTACCAAAATAAAATAAAAGTAAATCTTGGTATTTATTTTTCATTAAAAAAATGTTGTGGCTTGTAGAGGAAGCTGAAACTCAAATAATGGTCACGATAGTAGGGAATTCATTGTCACCGCATACGTAAGAAAAAACATTCCTTTTGTCATTTTTTAAAAATGATTCATATAAAAAGATTCCTTTTGAATAAAAGTAAAATTAAAAGGGTTTTGTACACCATTTAAAGAAATATTGTATTAAAACAAAATTTTGCTCAATGAAAGAAGAATGAGATGAAGTCCCTTACCTCGTGTCTGACTTGACTCTATCATTCTTTAATCTCATGAATAATAAAATAGATTTAATTTTTACTTTCTTAAGAAAATTTTTCAAGTTCATTATTCCTTTTATATCACTTACCATGTTATAAACATTATGTAATTATTTAAGTTAATAACGGTCATTTTGTCAATATTTGGTACTTGAGTCAAAAATAAACTTCTTATGATTACAAGTTGTTCATGTGGTAAAATATCCCTTATATCCAGAATTATATTCATGATGTAGATATCATATATATCATATATATCCAATATATAAATTCATTTATAATATTACAAAACATTTAGTGGTAAGAAATGAAATGCACCGTTCATGGAGATGGTAAGTCGTACGTACGCATGAACGCTACTTTCATTTCTATTTTGTATTTAATGGAATTGAATCATAATGATATAAAGGTATATTATAATTCCAGTATAATATAATATATAATATCATTTAATCCATCCTTTATACGTCCCACATATGGCATTAACGATTCAAATCCCCTTGAGGGGGCGGTAGTCCGCACTTCCTAAAATGAAATTATCGTGTTTAACCATAATGGAAATCATAAAGGTGTTCCATAAATGAAAAATACAGAAGCATAAGGAAAAAATAAACATAATATAAATCATATATAAATATAGTGACATCTTAATGGCCACCATGAACGGTGTTAAAAGGAGATTGAACAATCATCGTTTCGGGAGGCAGTAATTCACCACCCACAAAAACAGTATGTTCTTTAACCATTAGATGGAGGCGTGTGTAAGTGTAGTTCTAATCCATCACATAACAATATACAATTATATTTAGGATACTTATTTTGTTACAAAATAAAAGAATAAAAAGTGTTTAAGGGGTTGGAGAAGAAATATAAAAAAACGAACATAAGAGAGGTCATTACCTTAAAATCGGGTAACTCTTTTTGATTCGAGACAAAGGCTTCATTGGGAAGACTTCTACCCAAAGTAAGGCTTCTAGGTGTAAGAGAGGGAAGTTGAGAGAGTATTTGGGAAGAGGTTTTCATAGCCAAATGACTTTGAAAGTGTGAATAAGGTGGTAGAGTTGGGGGCCTTTTATAACAGGAAAGGAGGGGAACTCTCAGAATGTCATGAAATGTTACATTATTATGAAATGATATTATCAGATTTTAAAGGTCCCAAAATGATATATTTCGAGGATATGGTGGTTAGGGTTCAGAATACACCCACAAAATATGCTTTAGACAAGTGTATGTCTTATGTTTTACCTTATCTTTTCATTTTATTTAAATCGTTCATTAATGAGGTAATCACTACATCATCATGGTGTCATAAATAATTTATTTATTTAATGTCGAAAAATATTAAAAAAAATACCATGATGTATGAAATCTTTTTACACTTCCAATGGATATTTATAGTTGAAAATATAACTTTTATAACCCCTTGTAAAAGTTCTTTTAGTAAAACAATACATCTTTGTGACATTTTTATTTTTACTTTAAATAAAACGTATTAATGTCATTATCTTACCCAAGTGGCTCCATGGGTTCCCAAAAATTGACCTATGGATTGTCTTGGTTGTCCATGAGTCATCCAATAAGAGTAGGACATGTTTTAAGGTAATTTCATATTACTATAACATTATTTTTACCTTAAATTACTCTAATTACCTCTAACCGCGGTTAATAAAACTCAAAAGAAACTATACACCAAAAATTATTTTCATCCCATTGAACCAAATTTTACATCCTAATTATAACCATGTATGTCGGATTTTTTAAATTAAATTCACAAAAGCGGTAAAATTTTATTTCAACAAAAAAACAGTTTTTTAACTACCACTTATTGGTTTCACTATTCATCAAAAATTGAAGTTTTTCAAAAAAATACCAAAATTTCACCCTAAGCTATATTTGATATTCCAAATTCAAATATGATGACTATTTTACCAAATTAAAAACATAAAAGGTTTATTAATTAATTTTATAATTTATTCTCGTTGTCAAAACAAATAGCGTGTTTTTAAGAAAGAATATCAATCAAAAGATTGATAATTGTTTATGTCCAATTTCAAAGTGAAATTAATTATAATGACCCCATTGGATAGAATGGTAAAAATATATTCTAATTATAATTTAAAACCGCTAAATAATATGATTTATCACTATATATGTTTTTTATTAAAAAAGTAGTTTTTAATTGAAGTTTAGTATTTTACACTATTCATAAAAAATTGGAAGTTCTCAGAAAAAAAATGATAAATTCAACTTAGGATAATTTCAATATTCCGTATCCAAAAATGAAGTCCAATTTTAATAATTAAATTTATAAAATTTCAAAATGTTGGTATTACTATTCAAAACTGCTACTTTGATTAGTCAAGGTGTGTTAGAATCTCGAACTTTCGTACAATGCATGATATTGAATTATTGAAAGAGTAGCGTACCATGGAAGCTTGGGGTGTTACAGGGGGTGGTTGTTTAGAAGTGGTTTAAACCACCACTAAATCGTTGGGTGACAGTTTTGGAAAATCGCTGCAAAATTGTGCTTCAACATTTATTTATCGGCATTCATTTAAAAAACCACAGAATCATTTAGCAACGGGTTCATCTGTTGCTAAATCATCTCACAATAGTTTTTTTATTTTTATTTTTTCAAATTTTCATAATTAATATTTTTTAATACTTCAATATTTTATATTTCTAATAATAATTATTATTTATTATTTATTATTTTATATTTTTTGGTCATTTTTAAATTTTTGTAATTTATTTTTTTTATATAGTATTTATTACTGTATACAAGAACATGCACATGTGCATGTACATGCATGCATATTCAATATATAAATATTTTGTGTTGGGATAGATTTTAACCCCTTACCTCTTACATATTATCCAAATAATGTACCATCCAGCATGCTCTTCAAATAGTGAATAAATAGAATTTAATATACGTATATGTATAGTGATTGAAAAAAATACAAAAAAATGATAAAAAATAAATAGTCAATAATGAATAATTAATAATTAACAGTTAAAAATTAATAATTAATAATTAATAGTTAATAGTTAATAATTAATCACTAATAATTATGACCTAATAATTAATAAGTAGTGGATACATAATAAATAAATAATTAATAATAAGTTATTACTAAAATAATATATAAATAATAAATAGATAATAAATAAATAAATAAATAATAAACAAATAAATATGGAATATATAATGAAATAATAATAAATAATAAATAAATAATAAATATATAATAAATATATAAATAAATAACAATTAATAATTAATAAAATTATATTAAATTAACATTAAATTATTAATAAAATATTAATAAAATAGAAATATATTAATAATTAATTTATACATGATAATTGATTGATAAAAAAAATAACTAAATAATCAAATATAAAAAAATTAATAAAAAATAATATATAATATATAATCAATAATAAAATTAATAATAATTAATAATTAATTAATAATTAATAATTAATAAATGATTAAATAAATACATTAATAATAAATATATAAATAAATGAATAATTAATTAATTAATTGATAATTAAAAAATAATGATTAAATAAATAAAAATAAACAATAAATGAAGAATAAATAAATATTAAATAAATTTTAAATAGTTGTTTAAAAAAAATTTAGTAATGAATAATAAATCAATAATAAATAAAAATTAAATTAATATATATTAAATACTAAATACTAATCTAATAAATAACAAATAATAAATAATAATTGAATAAATAATAATTAATAAATAAAAAATTATAAATTGATATAAATATCTATAAATATGTATACATATAAAAAATTATGTAAATATATGCACACACACATTTATGTTACACAATTTTATATAATCAAAATCATATGTATAATTTTATATTTATATATATATATATAAACACAAGTAAGTATATATATATATATACATATTCACAAATATATTATATAAAAATTTATAAACATAAATATTTATAAATATTTCAATTATATATATGTATATACACACACAAATGTTCATCAATTCATATTAGCAAATATATATAATTTATAAGAAATTAACAAAAGAGGGGAAATCACAATAATTACAACACCATCAAATCTCTGTGAATGTAAATCAATGGAATAAAATCATAAATGATATTACAAGCATAAAAACACGCTCTTAAATGAAAATGAAATCTCATTGAATGTGTATGATATATATATATATATATACTTAATTTTATTTAAATATATTGTATATTAATATTTATTTACATATATTACGATATGATTATATATATATATATATATGTTTGTGTGTGTGTGTGTTTATCAACACACATGAATGTGTATATATTAACATTATCTAAATATGTGTGTATGGATATTTATACAGTTTTACTATAAATTCATTTACATACTATATTAAATGATAATGATATATTTATATAAAAATATATTTATATATGATATATGCACACATCTATATTTTTATATTTCTAAAATACACACACAATTATTTATATGTATTTATTTACATATATTAGAATATACACATAAATATATATTCTTTTATTGACACACAAAACATTACATGGATAGGTATATGTATGAAAATTAATACATTTTTATAAGGTAAATAAAATTGATAATTTTTTATTTAAAATGAAATAAATAAAAAATATTTATTTTCATATGGTCTATATGTTTAAAAATTCATTTATATGTAAATATGTATTTATATAGTTTATTCATTACAAGTTAATATAAAAAATACGCATATATTTAATTATATATAAATTTAAATTAAAGAAAATGATAATAATGCAATACCATAATATCAATATAAAGGTAATATCTTGGAATAAATTTAGTCTCCTTTCAAAAAAGATAATACGACCCTCGTAAATGAGTCTGAAATTATGTCGAAAGTTAAAAAATTAGGACAACCTGATTAAACACTCAGTTTTAGAGACCTTCTATGCCTCTTTTGGCCATAATAAAACATCATTGGGGTTCTCAATAAGAACTAGTTCATAGAAATCATTAAAGGCTTCAATTTGACAAGTGATAGAGCTGAAACATAAACCCAGATTAAAAGTTAAGACTCTTTGAATTTCATGTTTGATTCCTTACTTTTCCTAACACACTAATAAATTCTATTAATCTAATTATTACAAAATTTAAATCTAATATGGGTTTTGTTCATTTCATAATCATTGATAAGGAATGTTATAGAACTAAAATGAACTCATAGATCAAAAGTTATAGCTATTTGATGTCAATGTCTGACTTTCATGTTATTGAGGATTTATTTTACATTTCAAATCATTGATAACTAATAATTATAGAATATTTATTAATTAAAAAATTATAATTTCTTAAATTATAAATTATAAACACTATATGATATTAAATGATAAATAATAAATCCTAATTATTTATATTACATTTTAAAAAAATTATTTAATTTAGCGATGGTTTTCAAAATACCGCTGCTATTTCACAATGATTTTTTAGTAAAATTATTCTAAAAATAAATATAAACATTTTTCGAAAAAACTGAAATTAAAATAAAATTAAAAACACATAGCAGTGGTTTCAAAATTAGCCATGAAAAAACTTCCACTAAATTGGTTTATTCTTGTATTGTTACCACCAAATTACTCATAGTAAATAGCTATGTTGGTTAATACTCTAAGAAAGTGGCTAGTGTAACTCATTTAGTATATATCCAATAAGAAGGGTCTATATATCTAGTAAGATTAGATTCAATCCATTCTACTTGTGTCAAATACACAAGTTTATTCATCTTCTTTAAGAAAATAGTATTACGAATCTTCTTAAATGGTGAAGAAACCTTCACCGTTTCTTGAATGATACCCTACACCCACCCAATATGGATACTAGCAATAAATACATGCAAGTCGACCCTATCAGGTTCTATCAATTCCCTATGTTTAAGTATCATCATTATAAGCAGTACCCTTAGACCGCCTTGACTCCATTAAGTCTTTTTTCACATTGATGGATTCTATGGAGGTTAGAATACTCTAGTAAAGATGAAAAGGAAACTGTATCTCGAGTGGGTGGATGTAAATCCCCCTCCACCAAATTTTGTAAATATCACCTTCATATTATTCAATGACATAGGGAACCTTGAGTATCATATCATTCACATTATTCCATGGTGTGACCCCATGGTTGAAACATTAGAAACATGTGAGACAATAAAACTTCAGTTATTTTTAATACCTTGAATGGACCAGCATTCTATGGGTATATTAACCTATCAACATGATCTATTTATAACTAGGAAGATCAATAATAGTAGATCATTTACCATATAAGACATATGATAAGGAAAATGATGATACTTGATATGTAAAACTATACACTATTTGAAAACAAGAGGGTCTTAGAATTCATCTCTTGGTGGAAAGGATTACACTATTCAGTTAATATGCAACTCACATACATTATTATTTGGATATTTTTCTAGAGACCCTCTATAATTAATTATATATATTTTCAATTATTTGGAAGTATCTTCATGAATTTCAAGTGTTTAAAATTGTGGAACAGTGCCTATAAGATGACATACAGTGGTCCAAGTCCAAGTATTAGCTAAAACCACTAGAAAAAGGGAAGAAATTTATTATAGAATATGTCACAACTATCATGCTAACAATAAAACTAGTTCCATCTCCATCTCTCAAGAACATAGAATATCATATGGTTACTTCCACTAAATTTTTAAAATTAAAATAACACCCTCAAAGAGATGATAAAAATGAGAAAAGTCATCCAATATTTTAGGATTAGAATAATAACATTTCTTCTTTTTGAATCAAGAAGGTACTTGGGTATTTCATCTCTACGATGGAGAATAACTATACCAAACTGCCAAAGATCATGAAACATGATGAATTCAAGAAATTTTTTTGTCCTTACTACAACACCTACTACTAGATATTAGAGAATGACATCCAATAATACATAATCATTAAGGATATACTCTATAAGATGGATGAATATTGGAATTTGATGTTGGGGATACCCTTGAAAAATGTGGCATCGATATCTACTACATCATTAGAGGAATAAAGTGAGTGGTGGTAATTCTTAGAAGGTAATGGGAAAATATTTCATGACTAGATGATAATTAAATAATTTAGTCCAGAACATGCTATATTCAAGCCACCATTGAAACATCATTTGGTGACCCCGACTCCCCTTTCAATTTCAGAGTTAAATACTTATTTATCAAAATCCCTCAAGATTTTATCTAATTAGTATCAATAGAAGAACTCACCAGAGGAATATCCATTATGGTACCCAAGATAGTCTAAATGAAATCAAATTTATTATCCACAATACTAAGAGGAAGGGAACTGACCCACAAAATGATACAAGATGCACTACCCCATTAAATATGAATCTCAACGGATGAAGATTAATAATATGGATTCATCAATGTTGTTCACCTGATTAACGTATTTTAATATAAGTAATTTTATAAACCAAATTTCCACACCAATATTACTTGAAGAGGTCATATAAGTTGAGTATTTTTGGGAATAATACATAAATTTGGACCCTAATATTTAGGTAAAACTTCCATGGAAACAACATGTATATCATAGAAACCCAGAGATAAGCACTTCAATAAGATATGAATAAAAATTGATTCAGTCTTGAATTGTATAAGTCTATCCTAGTCAGAATCATACTATAATAGTGAATTGAGGATATGAAAAACATTATTATATATCAATATGATAGAGTTTTAGCTAAAATAAACCCAAAAACTATAATTATATCCCTCATTTATATTGAACAAAAATATTTATTGTCCTTGAAAACATCGGCATCTATGCCTCAAGATAGGTAATAGCCATAAGAAATAATTTTTAGACCTTTAATGTATAAATATGATATCTTAAAGAATCTTTTTATTATTTTTTCCACGATTTATATATATAATTACATTAATATATTTGGGAAAATCATATAATATCTTGTTGAGGCCCTCTTATTCAATCATTATTTCAAGGATGATGTTTTATTCAAAAATTGTATATCATATAGAGACTCCTTCCACTGAATGTCATATATTAACTTCCATTAGTTAATATGAAAAAATAATTACCATACAGGGGTACACCGGGCTATTTTATATATCTGTAAAGAATAAAAATATCAATTTACATAGATCCCCAACAGATAATAGTTATGGGATCAACCATATCCCAATCGAAACACAATGATCCATGGGATATAGTGATGTTGATATGTATCCTTCTATCCTGATGAGTGGGTGGTATGATATGAGTAAGAAGAAACCCCTCGGTTAGATTAAGGTCAAACCCTAGTTTATATACCTCATCTATGACTGTGATTTTATGGCTCTCCTCCATGATACGATAATTTATGCCCTATTGGAAATGGATTAGCTCCATATTCATTTTATGTTTCCATTATTAAACCATTAATGCCTCATATAAATAACTAATGGGTAGATCAGAGAACTATATGGTGATAATACCCATTTTGAGTCCTAGGAATCTCATTATATTGACATAAAAATATATAAAATAGGGTATAATAAAATTATAGACAATTACATCTAGTTTACTTTACATAATGATAAGGATATTTCTCCCTCTTATCCATTGAGAAAACCTAGTAGAGACTATAGATTTCTCACCAATCTAATTGGGATAAAAACTCCAAATATGGGAAGTTATCAGGTCACATGAGATATATTGAAAATTAAACAAATGAATCCACTGATTTTATTTTTACATGTTGCTCAGATTAATGTCTCTTTTGAGAAAACACCTTTAGGGAAGGAATAAAACCTTATACAATCTATGAACATCAAATTGGACCCTGAGTATCTTTACCACATTGAAAATATGACTAGTACTTAGTCAACAGCATAGAAGACCATTGATCATGAGAATATGAATCTAAAATGTATAAGGATAAGATGATAATGAGGTTTGGCCACATTCACCCATGTAATCATGGTATAAATTACATCTGATTGACTTAGTAGTTCTGAAAAAAGAACATGAACCCAAAAAATTAAATAATTCCCCATATATTTAGATAAATTTAAATTTAATGATATATCTTCCACACTGATTAATTTATGGGAACAATCAGAGGAATAAGATATTATGAATTCAACAACAGTATTCAAGGAAGTCATCTTGAACAGCATCGATCAACTCATACAGATTACTCTAGGTATGGTGTAATATATATGATCTATGCCTATTAATGTTTTCTTGTATTTGGAAGAACAAAATAGGTACATCACTTTTTTAACATTTCATTAAGTTTTATTTTCATAAAACAATACCCAAATTCCTATATTGGGTCCCATTTTGGATACCCATCACTCATCGTGGTTATAAGTTGTATGTGGGTAGAATATATTTGAACCACGTTTCCAAGGTAGAATTCAGTGTTGATAGACTCATCATGTTTAACATAATAATTGAAGTAAAATACCCATGTTGTATCACTAAAACCATCCTTGTCAATAAACGAAATGGGTAAATTTGAGTCTATATTGATTTTAGAGTTCTCAATTAGAATTTTAGAATACATAATTTCCTTTTCTAAATCACAGAGCTACTAATTAATGGGATATTCATCAGTCAATGCCTCTCTTTCATGGATTTATATTTGGGGAAGGAAATTTTTTGGAATGGAATTGGAAGATAATAAGACCATTTACATTGGGTCACCCTTAGTGGCATAATTATATCAAGTGATATCATTTGGGTTGATGTTTTATGGAAAAACATATCTATTCTACATGAACCATATCTTCAACACCCTTCTAGGAATTAGTATAAAATATAACATGGTTGATTTGGTGATGAAATACAAATAATACTATGTTCATCTTACAAATAATGAAATAATTTTTAATAAACCAGGACATTAAAATATTTTGAAGAATCCCATTAAATGAACATTTATAGTAACCCAAAATAAGTTATTTATATTTTTAGTATAATATATTGGAATCAAATTAAACTCTCAAAATTACAGAGATATAATTGAAATTATACCACCTCAAAAGCACTAATTTTGAGAGGAATCTATAGATATATATATTATATAAATTACACTATATACAACATTTCCAAAAAAAATTATGATCTTAAAAAAATTGATGAAGAAATGTTCTCTAAATTAATGGGAAAATGACTTCAAAAAATTATTACAAGATCTCAAGTAGTATCTCATGTACCCACCAATATCGATGTCACCTGTAGAAGCTAATACTATTAAAATATCCCTAGTTTTAGGTATGATGTGATCTATTTTTGGTTTTTGAAATTTGGTTTATTGCTGTTAGTTAAAAGGAATTTTCATTAGTATTTAAATGTTATTTAGGGAAATATAATGGTGCACATTTGGAAAATGGTTCAGGGAAATGTTGTTCCCTGTAATGAAACAAAATTATAGACCTTATAAAACAAATTTTATGACTGATAAATTGTGTTACATGATACAAAAAATGTAAATAAACCACAAAAAATTAAAATAACATTAATAATAAGGTTATAAATAATAAAAATATGGTAAACCATTAAAATTGTTTACCTTTACATTTTAAATAATTAATATGAGTTAATGTTGAAATAGGATATTTTTTATACAAGTCTTTTTTTTATAAATTTATATTTTACATTAAAATTTAGATTTAAAAAATATTTAATTTCTATTTGATTATATAAAATTAAAAAATTTAATTCTTGACCACAAAACTTTCTTAGTAGGATTTTTAATCTATTCTGAATAGATTGATTTCTAGTAAAAAATATTGGCTTTTGCGAGAATTATTTTTTTTTAGATTATATTTTTGAATTTTTTCCTATAATATTACCAAATAATTAATTAATAAAAATTCAATTTTTCAAAAAATATTAGTCAAATTAAAATAATTTTTTTTCTTAATTATATTTTTCCCACATGTTTTAAAATAAATTAAAATGTTTCTTTAATAAAAATTATTATTGATCCTTTCTTTTAATGAAGTCTTTTTAAAGGGATATTCAGTTTTAGTTTTCATAAAAGCATCAAGACATTTTTTTATAATAAATAAATTTTTTTCATTAAAATAAGTAACAAAAATAGTTTTATCTTATAAATAAAAAATAAATATTTAAAAAAAATCTTCTAAAAAATGTTTCTAAATGATTAAGTGTGTTTATTTAAAAATTAACTTTTCAATCAATTATAAATTTTTTGAGAACAAAATATTTCAAAAAATTTAAATCATGTATTTCAAGTTAGGTTAATGTTTCAATCATTTGTGTCATTAAAATTAATTACAAAGGTTAACAATTTATTACCATAGTAAAGGTAAAATTGGGTAAAATTTTAAAAGTTAGAATAAAAATACCTACAACCCTCAAGGTGGTATTAAAAATGGGGTTTTGAGGATAATATCTGGCCCAACACACTATCCCTTATATATTTTCTAAATTCTTGTCTATATATATTTGAATAGATACATTACGTTATTGAAAATATAATTATTACATCCAAAATTAACATTCCCTTCCATAGTAAAAAAATAAATAATTCCACAATTTCAAGACTCCCCTCTCCACATAATTTCTTTTTTAAAATCAAAAAAAGTATTCCTCCTATAACGCACTCTCATTTTCTTCATTTTTGGTTTACCTTTACTTTTCTAAAGGACATTATTTCAAAGGAATTTTTATAGATTAAACTCATGCATCCAATGTGATTGTTAGTTTCTTTTAGAATTTTCTTTTACTTGATGCCTTTCTAACTCATCTCTAACATTATTAAAATAATGAAATCTGAATAAATAGTAAACTAAATTTTGATTATATAATTTTCTTTGAAAATAATTTATTTTCAATGACTAAGAATGAAAATAACATTGATCGTGTGAACGTGTAGACTACCTCTTCCACTTAGCGATGTAGTTATTTTGTCATCACCACCTATTACGGATGGTAACAATGATGTATTTTAGGAATTATAATATTTAATATATCACTTCTATAAATTTGAAATAAAAAATTATCAGACACTAACTTTTACTCAATTCCCTGAGAAATTAAACTATTTTTCATGTATATGTGTTAACTACCACCTCCGTGAACAAAAAATGTTTTTTTCATCCCCATCCAAATTGGTTCCTTATAATAATTGAATTACAAAGTATATAAAAGAGTTATGAAATTTTTAATCTTTTAATTATTTCATGTTATAATTATATAAATACATTATATTATTCAATAAAACAATATAAAATATTATAGTATGGGTTGTTTTTACCACTTATGTGAACGATGATATTATGGTTATGTTATAAAAAATTATGGGATTCTATATCATGGTGATATCATGTAATAATAATGAATTTAAGATTTATTAATATTTCTTTAATGGTGTTATTTATAATTTAAATATTAATTAATATATCACCTTTCGATCATTAAAAACACCGAAACTAATTTACAATATTTTTAATTTTCACAAATCGATTTCATGTCTATAACATAATGAAATGGATAATTATAGAATAATTTAAAAACAATAAATTATATGATGAATAATCATGGAATAATGAATTTGGAAAAACTAAAAACGGATTAATATCATCAACATGATATTTTCATGAAAAAATAGTGAAACATTCTAGAACCATATAAACAAGTAATGATAATTGAGTGATATATTTATAAAAGATGATTATTAATATGGTATTTATGTTAAAAAAAATTAATAATATTATTAATTAAGTTCTAATGTTCGTTTTTTTCATCATACTAGTTGTTAAAAAACATGGTATGGTTTCAAGAAAAGACATAAGAAATTTTTAAAAGGGGAAGGGATCCTTTAAGATCAAGGGGTCAAAATTAATCTTAAACAAGAGAATATACCATTGAAATAGAAAAATAAATCAAGATAAGGGATCATATACTTGTTAATGAAGTTAAAAAATAATCCTTCATGGTTCATTGCGCTATAAAGTCAGGAACATTATTCCCTTTAGACCATGTGTGGAGTAATTGCACATAATTTTCAATGAGTATCTTGCATATATGTATCTGATAAACAATTGAACATGAGGTAGTGAAATTCTAATGAAGGTATTTTAGAATTACAGATGAAATTATTTCAATCGAGGGAATTTCAATACCATTAGAGTGAAAATTTAATCCCATTAATCATCGAACATGAATATACAATGAGGGAGTCACCACAACCATAAAAGGAACTAAATGAAGTCAAAAATAGTCCACTAGGGTCAGATAAAATCCCACCCCAATATGATACCAATATTTCATGACTATTAAATATTGAGTTCAATTCTAGTTCAATTATCTTATTGGGGGGTTCTAATGATTCTAGTGTCCTTGGAGGGGAGAGTTGTGAATAGATGAAGACGAGCCCCTATCGACCATTATATTTCTCAAAGAGTGGTAGAAATATTTTATTTCAAGAGAGTTGATAATTCATCCATGTATATGACCAAAAAATACATACTTAAGTAGGGCGTCCTTGAATATGATCCTTATTCCTCTCATTTGACATACACCAATAACCAACCACCGTGAGAGTCAAACTCACCTTCCTCTCAATGTGTTTTATACCCGTGTTATCAAACCAAGGTTAGAGTAAGTCATTTAAAATGAAATCCTAGAATTAAATACTACTGAAATATCTAAATGAGTTCTAAACTAATGTTACACACTCTCCTTCAAAAAAGAGGTGAAAATCAATTTCTTCAATTGAGTTCTGGAGACATAGGCACTTACCAGAAAGGATTATCCCCTAATGCTTGATCTCGTCAACCAAAGATATTTAAGTGTTTTGTATGAAAAAAAATTTAAAGCTATTGTTTGAAGGTATTTGTAAAAACCCTATATTTTATGATAAGTATTCTTTTTAATTTATTTGATTTCATGTTTTTTATGCTACAAAAATATTATCTTGTGCTATACGCAACACCGTATTAGCTTGTAGTATACGCAACACTATTCTTTGATTGTGTTACACACAATTTAAAGTTCGTTTGACAATAGTCATTCTACGCAAAATTGAGTGTATATATATACTCAATGTATAAATGAAAAATGTTTGCATTCTGTTATAACAAAACAACAAATTATTCTTTCACAACATGCAACCTTGACTTGGTTTGCATTACACGCAATCACAACCTTCCTCAATAGCGTGTGTTGTACGTAATACCAGGTTTCACTAAACAACGATATATTGTTATAATATAATTATGGACTAGCTGTTATGAATAGTATTAACTAAATTTTGAATTTTATAACATTATTATTGATCTTATAAATTTTCTAATACATTTTATGTGGACAAAATAAATTTTCGGGTGAAATAAGTATTTTTAAACAAAAGCAGTTTTGCCACCTTTTGATGGTGCGCCCACATGAAATCTATTTTTGAAATGTTTATAAGTCAAATTTTACAAAATAATATTCTTATATTGAATCAGGATATAAAACATTACATTAGATAAAGTTTTGATATTTTTCGGATAACTTTCATATTTTAATGAATAGTAAAAACACGCTATATTTTAATAAAAAAAACTTTTTTCACCGTAATAATTTATATGGTTAAATTATAATAATTAATGGTTTTAAAGTATAAATAGAATATATTTTTACCATTTAATACAATGTATGTAATTAGCATTTATTTTACCTTGAATTCGTAGATTAAATCAATTCAATCTTTTGCAATATTTTAAACAAAAACCTGTTTTCTTTCGACAACGGGATTAATTTTAAATTAATTACTGCAACTTAAGTGTTTTGAATTTTGAAAAATGGATTCCATATTTGGAATAAGTGGGTCTAAATTATGATAATATGCTACTTTTTATTTTTGGGCATTTTGAATAGTAACTACGGTAAATTTTATTTACCGTAGTTAAAGATAAATCGGGTAATTAAGTGTAAATATAAGATTATAAAATTACCTTAAAACCTGACAAAATCCTATTGGATGACTAAAAGTCTACCCATATCACCTAAGGATCAAATTAGTTTCATTTATTGGACTTTTTTCCACGAAAATGATTTAATTATTATTAAAACCAAAGAAAGTGACAACATGTCACTTTCTTAAATCTTATAAGTATAATAATTTTAATTTTGTGATGAACTTCATGAAACTTCAGATATAAATAGTCTCCAGAATTCTAATAAAATTATCTACATCATATGAATTTATTTAAAATTTTTAGGGATTAAATAATTATCTTTAAAGGTGACATAATAGTGATGTTGATGTTATTTTATTAAGAGAAATATCAAATAAATGGTTTTAAAAATATTTAAATAAATATTATATTAAATATTTACTGTGATCCACTAATTTTATAGATAAATATGACATGTTATGATTCTATTAAATATTTTAGTTCTAACATAACTTCTTTATATTATTTATTTAAATTCAAATAAATGAATAGTGTCAACATTGACACTATTGCTATTTTATAAAAATAACATATTATAAAATTGTCTAAAAATCACAAAAATATTTAAAAATTAAAAATTTATATTTATATGGTCGAAACTGTCATAAAGTATTAAATTATGGAAAATTAACAACACATATGTAATTATTCATAAAAAGTTAAAATTTAGAATACTATTACCACAAATAAAATTAAATTGATAAATAAGGATAAATCAAGTTGATAATGTTAAAAATAAATTCCTAACATGTCTAAATATTTTTGGTTGATGAGATTGAAACCCTATATCATCTAATATTAGGATATGAGGCATTTTGGAAGTTTTTAAGTGGGGTTGGGATTTAATATAAACTATTATTTCTTATATTTCCAAAGGTGCGCCTATCCTCCCTTATAAAAGGGCATCTCTTCCCTCTCTTCCTCACACCACTTTGAGCCTTAAATCTCAGCCAACCCCTATCCATTTCTCTTCTCCACTTCCATAGAAACATCCTATAGGTTCTGGTCTTCTTAAAAGACCATCTGTAGTGCCCTAAGAAGATGTTAAGAAGAGGCACTTCAAAGAAGAAGTAATGTCCGTTACCGATTCTTTCAACTTTATTCCTTCTTCTAATTCTTCTGCTTTAGTTGTTACATTATAAAGTAATAACATCAGTGTCACTCATAAACTGATATGTTATTATAAGTATGAAACAACCCTATTTCACCATCTATCCATCCTACGGAAAACGAAATCACCGTGCGTGCGTACGTACGGAATACCGTCTCCACACCGTGGTGTAATCTGTTTTCAACCACCACCATACCTGGATGGGTATAATGGTGTAAATATATAACTATATATGATTATTTTAAAGTGATATTTATTGTGAAATATTATACATAAACTTCAATACAATTCCACGATCATGGGAATGATATCATCGCTCGTGCATACATACGGACTACCATCTCCATGACGCGTTGAGATTCATTCTCCATGTTAACCATTAATTAATGATTATAATGTATATATAATAAGTAATCATTAAAGATATGACATAATAATGATACTGGATTTATGTATATATATATATATATGTATGTCATCTTCTTAATTCCATTCAATTCATTAAGGAAACGAAAACAGCGTTCGTGCGTACGTACAACCTACCGTCTTCATGAACGGTGTATTTTATTCCATTTATTGATCTATAATATATATATATATGTATATGATGAATATATATTTTACATTCTAGAATTATGTAAATCAGGATATAAGTAATAATATCAAGAACAACAAGTCCAAACATGTACGATAAATAAAACGATTTTACCTGAAACGCTACTTTAACATGGAACTTACAAAAGAATAGTTAATATAAAGTCATAAGTGAACCATATATGATATCATAACAATGAATATGATTCTGTAATAATTAAATGACATTATTTAAATCATTATACAAGAGGTTCGGATACGTACGAAGCATATCAGACCTAAGGTAAGGGATAACTTTTCCAATCTCATTTTTATATGAGATTTTTTATTCGTAAGTATTTACTAAGGTTATTATTATCGTCCATTTCCATGTTTTCTAGAATGTTTTCGAGTATGTTTAAAGTCATTTTCATCAATTTTGACTTTTACTACATGGTATGTAAGGAATCTTTTGTCTTACGAGATACTTTTTTGACATTCCAGCAAAAGTACGAGAAGAATGTTTTTTTTACTTATACGGCGTGAACAGATTTTTACAGTTTCATAACGCCTCATTTTCATGAAGCTTACTCTATAAGATTTTATGACTATTTAAAAAAAAGACTTTTCTTTTAAAATTTCATTTAATCTTGTGAAAAAATATTTATTTTTAAGAAGAAAGGATATTTTCCTCAAAAATCCATTTCATATGTTTTATCAAAACCATTTTCCATCTAAGATGACATTATTTCATATGTGTATGTTTCAAGTATATTTTCTCTATTATTTACATGTTTTCACTTTTCTTATGATGAAATATCCATTTCTTTTATATGGATTATGCAATGATGGGATGATGTTTATGAAACCCATTTTATTTTTTTGGGTTATGATGAATGTTTTTTGTTTATTTTGTGTCACATGTAAGAATGATTTCAATATGAGATGGGTGGGTCCAATATCTCCCTCCAATGAATTGGGTAATGATTTATATCTCAGGAGGTAGACATGGATGGAACATTAAGTTAATACGGTTCAGTGATACAGGATTGGAACGAGGAGTGAACTCGATTCAGAAAGGGACTTTGTCCACTAAGATGTTCTTGGGAGAAATGCCTTGGCTACTATGGAAATAATTACAAGTGATGAATGGTTTCCACAATTAAATGATTTATTCCCATGCTATTTTATCAAGATTGGTGATCCTTTATGATATATTCCTTAAGTACTTCAAAGATTTATGTCTTTGCTCAATATTTTGATGTTTAGAATTTATGTTCAAGCTTATGCATTCAAATGATTATGGATTGATTTATGTTCCCTATGCTTACCCTTACTGAGAATTTGAGATCACCCTTTATATGTTTTCTTTTCCCCAGGATTTAAAGAATGGTTTTAGGTAATAAAACAAAAGGGGAAGATCTTTATGGGAGATGTTGAAGATCTTTCACCACGATTAGTATATTATTTTACGAGTTTCCAAAGACACTAAACAATTACGGTCCTTGTGTGTCTGTTTTCATTATGTATTAAGTATTTCGAAAAAGTAATGTAATGTCCATGTACATCATGCTTTAGGTCTCTACAGTTGGTATGAGACGGAAAGGTTTAGTCAACCTTTGGAATCTAGGATGCGAGAACTTTTGTGAGATCCCTAGAGATATTTCTATGTTATGTCTAGGGATGTCCCTAAGGTTAAGTATAAGTATAGGTTATAATCCTAGAATTATGGTAACAATCTTATAATTAAACCTAAGACGTTTGATATTGATGTTACTCCCGCTTTATTATGTTGTTTTCCCTAGCACGATTTTTTCCTCTCACACTATTCTTTTTGGGTTTTAGACGATGGCTGGAACTCGAAGGAACCGTGTTGATCAATTTAATGTACAATGCAATGATTGAACTCTTGAACAAACCAATGTTATGGGTGATGGAGTTCAAAATATGATTTCTATACTTACACAAGCAATGAATCATTCTGTATTTCCAAATGAGTAGAGAAGGGAACAATATTCTATTGAGTCCTTCATGAGGAAACGCTCACCTTCTTTCAGTGGGTCTTCTGATCCACTTTTTACTGAACAATGGATCAGTACCACGGAAAAGATACTTTCAGTTTTTCAATGTTCTGAACATGATAAAGTCATCTTAGTAGTATATCGTTTGGATGGTAAAGCTGATCAATGGTGTAATATTATAAAGAATATGAGGCCAAGAGATGAAATTGAGTCCATGAAATGGGATGAGTTCAAGAACTCATTTTTCAATAAGTACTTCCCAAGTATTCTTTGAAGAAATATGGAGAAAGAGTTTCGTGAACTAAAGAAAAAGGATGATGAATCTGTTGGTGTACACGATGCGAATTTTACAAGGCTTTAAAGGTATGCATCTGGCATTATCATCCAACCAGATAGTAAAGTTGATCGATTTTTCAGTGGATTAAAACCAAGTCTTCGAAGGGCATTAGCTATAAGAGACTTCAGTAGCTATGAAGAAATTGTGCTTTGTGCTATCATGGTAGAAAACTAAGTTGGTGTTACATATCCATCTCATGGTTTTGATAAGAAACGAAGGATGGTGTTCAAGGATAAATCATAGAATAATGGTGAAAAGAAGATGAATGATTTCTTATGCTCAAAGTGTGGAAAGAATCATGGTGGAGATTGTCTTAAAGGGACTAGAAAATGTTTTAAGTGTGGAAAAGAAGGTCATCGAGCAGCTGAGTGCCGAAGTAATGGAAAAAGGGTTACTAATGATAAAGAAAATACTATAGATAACGCACCACCAACACTTCAATGCTTAAAGTGCAATGAAATGAGGCATTATGCTAATCAATGCCCTAATCCAAGCGTTAATGGTGATCTATATAAGCCACCAATTAAGGAAAAGGACAAAGGGATGTCACATGAAATCACTATTGGAGATGTTCAATATGACAATGATGTGGTGGAATGATTAAGTGTTTATGTAATGAGATTCTAAAATAATGTTGTATATAGTATCGTGGAATATTGGAATATTTATGTATTGGTCCATTGTGGTTTTCTATAAGAATATGGTGTTGGTAACCATGAAAAGTGATTGAAATGTTTTTGGAATGAAGATGATAAGAACATAATAAAGGGATAAAGAGAAAATGAAATGAGCTCATGACTGATAAAAGTAAAAAGTTATATCATGGTTTGAGTATATAGAAATTTTTGGATTTTGGAATGTCGAAAGAGTTACTGTTTGACAGCATTCATGTTTTCACAAAGGTTCTATGGTAATTTTTGTTTCAAGATAACACAAGATTAAGGAATTCACATGTTTGGAATGTGACCAACAAGATATATCATATGATAAAATGATGTTATTCACGTTCTTGTTATGTGACCTTTCTAGTAATCATTTTCTGTACACTATGAGATTGGCAGATGTATTTTGGATAAGACAAAATATTTGAATTGATAATGTTGAACATAATTTAGTATTCTTTAAGACTAGAATTATTTTTTGATATTATTGATAGAAAGTTATTATAATGTAGTTTTAGAAAAAGGGACAACCTGCAAGACGGACGACAACCCGTCGCGTTGGATAAGGCTGTGGAAATCGAACCCACAACCGAAGTGCAACAGGCTTTTGTCACCTACAACTGGCCTACAGGAAGTCCCTCGTTAGTGGAAAGTAGTTTTATTTTATTAAGCGGTATGATAAATAAAGTATAAGTCCATTTTTGTAACCATATAAGATTGATCTCACCATAAGATGGACATATTGATTTTTCTAACCTTTTGTTTGAAACAGATGGAATGACTCATCATTCTATCACATGATATTCTAACGCTTCACTAATAACAAATTCAACTTCATTTCTTTAATAGATGAAGTGGAAATTGTTAAATTAACGAAAAATAGTGAGATTGTACCAAAATCATGTAAGTATTTCTTTTAATTCATCAAATTTAGGGAAATGATCTTGAAAACCAAAAATGTTGTCCTAGTGCCCTTATATCCAATGAATTAGATGGTACCTTATATCAACACAAATATATGGCTTTGTGATTGTTGGATTTTTCATAGCCATGTTCTCTAGCACTCTCCATTAGAACATGATGGTTAGATTTCTCTTCTATATCCTTATTTTCACCTGTGTTCTCCTATGTAGAAACCCAGTGATAAGTTAAATTGGGTAACCATTAGGTTTCATACTTTAGTTTTTAATGTTAAGTATTAGTATTTCATTTTACAATGTGGGTTTCAATTAAAGAAACTTTCATGTTGAAAACCATGTATAACCCTGATGAATTTCGAGGGCGAAACTCATTTTAAGGGGGGTAGAATTAAACAACCCGATATTTTATGATAAGTATTATTTTTAATTTATTTGATGTCATGTTTTTTATGCTACAACAAGATCATCTTGTGCTATATGGAACATCGTATTAGCTTGCAGTATACGCAACACTATTCTTAGACTGTGTTACACACAATTTCATGTTCGTTTGATAATAGTAATTCTACACAACATTGAGTGTGTATATATATATATATTAAATGTATAAATGAAAAATGGTTGGATTCTATTATATAAAAACAACAAAGGAGCCTTGTACAACACGCAACCCTGTCTTGGCTTGCATTACATGCAATCGTGACCTTCCTCGATAGCATGTGTTGTACGGAATACCGGGTTTCACTAAACGACGATATATAGTTATAATATTATTACGGACTAGCCGTTATGAATAGTATTAACTAAATTTTGAATTTTATAACATTATTATTCATCTTATTAATTTTCTAAAACATTTTATGTGAACAAAATAAAATTTTTGGGTGAAATAAGTAGTTTTCAAAAAATGCAGTTTTGTCGCCTTTTGATGGCACACCCACATTAAATCTAGTTTATGACATGTTTATAAGTTCAATTTTACAAAATTAACTTCTTCTTTTGAATCAATATATAAAAATGTACATTGGATAAAGTTTTGATATTTTTCTGATAACTTTCATATTTTAATGAATAGTAAAAACACGCTATATTTTAATTAAAAAAACATTTTTCATTGTAATAATTTATATGGTTAAATTGTAATATTCAATGTTTTTAAAATATAAATAGAATATATTTTTACGATTTAATACAATTTATGTCATTATCATTGATTTTACCTTGAATTTGTAGGTTAAATCAATTCAATCTTTTGCAATGTTTAAAAAAAACCCTGTTCTCTTTCGACAATGGGATTAATTTTAAATTAATTACTGAAAATTATGTGTTTTGAATTTTGAAAAATGGATTCCATATTTTGAATCAGTGGGTCCAAATTATGTTAATAGGCTACTTTTTATTTTTGAGAATTATGAATAGTAACTATGGTAAATTTTATTTACCATAGTTAAAGGTAAATTGAGTTATTAAGGGTAAACATAACATTATAAAATTACCCTAACATCTTCCAAAATCCTATTGGATGACTCACGGAAGACCCATATCACCTATGGGTCGATTTAGATTAATTTAATAGACTTTTCCAGGAAAATAATTTAATTATTATTAAAACCAAAGAAAGTGACAACATGTTACATTCTTAAATCTTATAAGTATAATAATTTTAGTTTAGTGATAAAATTCATGAAACTTAGGATATAAATATTCTCCAGAAATCTAATAAAATTATCTAAATCATAGAAATTTATTTATAATTTTTAGGGATTAAATAATTATCATTAAAGTTTACATAATAGTGATGTTGAAATTACTTTATTAAGAGAAATATCAAATAAATGGTTTTAAAAATATTAAACTAAATATTATATGAACTATTTAATGTTCTACACTACTTTTATAGATAAATATGACATTTTATGAAGCTATTAAAACTTTTAGTTCGAACATATATTTTGTATATTGTTTATTTAAATTCAAATAAATGAATAGTGTCAAAATTGACACTTGTTATTTTATAAAAATAACATATTATTAAATTGTTTAAAAATCACAAAAATATTTAAAAATTATAAATTTAAATTTAAATGGTCTATAATTTCATAAAGTTTCAAATTATGGAAAATTCACAACACATATGTAATTATTTATAATAATTTATAATTTATAATATTATTACCACAAATAAAATTAAATTGATAAATAAGGATAAATCACGTTGATAATGTTTAAAATAAATTCCTAACATGTCTAAATTTTATTGGTTTATGAGATTACAACCCTATATCATCTAATATTGGGATATGAGACATTTTGGAAGTTGTTAAGTGGGGTTGGGATTTAATATAAACTAATATTTCTTATATTTCCAAAGGTGCCCCTCTCCTCCGTTATAAAAGGGAATCTCCTCCCTCTCTTCCTCACACCACATTGAGCCTTAAATATTGTCCAAAACCTATCAATTTCTTTTATCCACTTCCATATAAACAACCTAGAGGTTGTGGTCTTCTTAAAATACCATCATTAGTGCCCTAAGAGGAGGTTAAAAAGAGGCGCTTCAAAGAAGAAGTAATGTCTGTTACCGATTCTTTCAACTTTATTCCTTCTTCTACATATTCTTATTTAGTAGTTTCATTATGAAGTAATAACATAAGGGTCACTCATATACTGATATGTTATTATAAGTATGAAATAACCCTATTTCACCATCTATCCATCCTACGGAAAATGAAATCACCGCGCGTGCGTACGTACGAATACCGTCTCCACGCCGTGGTGTAATCAGTTTTCGACCACCAACATACATGGATGGGTATAATGGTGTAAATATATAACTATATATTCTTATTTTAAATTTATATTGATTCTGAAATATTATACATACACTTCAATACAATTCCACGATCATGGGAATGATATCATCGCTCGTGCGTACGTACGGACTACTGTCTCCACGACGCGATGAGATTCATTCTCCATGTTAACCATTAATTACTGATTATAAATTATATATAATAAGTAATCATGAAATATATGACATAATAATGATACTGGATTTATGTATATATATGTATTTCATCTACTTAATTCCATTTAATTCAACAAGGAAACGAAAACTGCGTTCATGCGTACGTAAGGCCTACCGTCTCCATGAACGGTGTATTTTATTCCATTTATCGATATATTATATATATATATATATGTATATTATGAATATATATTTTACATTATGGAATTATGTAAATCAAGTTACAAGTAATAATATTAAGAAGAACAAGTTCAAACATGTATGATAAATAAAACAATTTTACCCAAAACGCGACTTTAACATGGAACTTACAAAAGAATGGGTAATATAAAGTCATAAGTGAACCATATATCATATAAAAACATTTAATATGATTCTGTAATAAGTCAATGACATTATTTTTATCATTATACAGGTGGTTCAGATACGTATTATGCATATCGGACATAAGGTAAGGGATAACTTTTCCAATCTTGTTTTTATCTGAGATTGTTTATTCGTAAGTATTTACTGGGATTATTGATATCGTCCATTTCAATGTTTTCTAGAAATTTTTTCATGTATGTCTAAAGTCATTTTAATCCATTTTGACTTTTACTACATGGTATGTAAGGAATATTTTGTCGTACGAGATACTTTTTTGACATTCCAACAAAAGTACGAGAAGAATGTTTTTTTTATTATACAGCGTGAACGAAATTTTACGGTTTCAGAACACCTCATTTTCATTAAGCTTAATCTACAAGATTTTATGACTATTTTCAAAAAACTACTTTTCTTTTAAAATTTCATTGAATTTAGTGAAAACAAAATGATTTTTAAGAAGAAAGGATATTTTCCTCAAGAATTCATTTCTAGTGTTTTATCAAATCCATTTTCCATCTAAGATGACATTATTTCATATGTGTATGTTTCAAGTATAATGTCTCTATGATTGACATGGTTTCAATTTTATTATTATGAAATATCCATTTGTTTTATATGGATTATGCGATGATGGGATGATTTTTATGAAACCCATTTTATTTTTTTTGGGTTATGATGAATATTTTAAGTTTATTTTGTGGCACAAGTAAGAATGATTTCATTATGAGATGGGTGGGACCTATATCTCCATCCAATTCATTGGGTAAAGATTTATATCTCATTAGATAGACATGGCTGGAACGATAATTTAATCTGGTTTAGTGATACAGGACTAGAACGAGGAGTGAACTCGATTCAGAAAGGGACTTTGTCCACTAAGATGGTCTTGGCAGCAATGCATTGGCTACTATGGAAATCATAACAAGTGATGAATGGTTTCCACAATTACATGATTAATTCCCATGCTATTTTATCAATATTGATGTTAATTTATGATATATGCCTTACGTACTTCCAAGATTTATGTCTTTTCTCAAGATTTTGATGTTTAGATTTTATGTTCAAGCTTTTTCATTCAAATGATTATGGATTGTTTTATGTTCCCTATGCTAACCCTTAATGAGCATTTGAGATCACCCTTTATATGTTTTCTTTTCCCCAAGATTTAAAGAAAAGGTTTTAGGTAAAGAAACAAAAGGGGAAGATCTTTATGGGAGATGTTGAAGATCATTCACCACGATTAAAAGATTATTTTCCGAGTTTCCAAAGACACTAAACTATTACGGTCCTTTTGTGTCTGTTTTTGTTATGTATTAAGTATTCCCCAAAAGTAATGTAATTTCCATGTACATCAAGCTTTAATTCTATACAGTATTTCCTTCCACTAGAAATAACAACCCCATACACCATGTCCCTAGCTTTATTTTAGCGTGTGGTCATACTCCTAAGCCAAAAATATCCAGAAGGAGGACCCCAAGATGATTCATTTTTCCTAGTAATAAATCATCCTTATATTTTTGAAGGATCTGTGATACTACTAGTTTAATATAGCATGGATGAAGGTAGGATTATTTCTCACTTTCATTAATGTGGGATCTAGATTCTGGAACACCCAGATTTTAAGAATTACTCTTTCCCAATAGTGATTCCAGAAGATTATATATTCCGGTCTAATGATCCATCATAAGTGAGTTATGAGGTCCAAGATATTTCCAAAGACAATCTTCCATAAATAAAATAATATCATTTTATCTCACTCGACAAACTCCCATAATTATTAATAATTAATTTTCCCTCGAGGGTACTACCTTCCCTAACCTCCCATTCTGGATTAACTTACAAATTGTGCATGGTTCCCAAGATGCTACGAAGGTTAACCCGCCGTTATTTAACTAGCTTATCCATCCTAGACCATGAATCCCAATGGAATCTATCAATATAATTAGAATAAAAAATTAATTAATATACCATATTTTTGGTGTCTTTTATGACTATATTTGATAATTTAATAATATACAAAACATGCATGGGAATTGAGGTGAGAACATATTTTTCAAGGGTGACACTTCCACCAAAGGATAAGAAATTGTTCTTCTCGTTTTGTAAGTTGTATGATATCTCTTCAACCATTCCACCAAAATTATTTTTTTGTATTCTATGAGTGATTGTATATTTTTGGTATTATATGGGGAAGAACCTTCTCTGACCTCCTAGGTTTATCTTGATCATCTTACCATTACTCTTTTATGCACTAAATTTTATTTAAATAGTATATATATATCCAATTATATATATAATTTCAATAATTATCTTTATTTATTGTATTTTAAATTCCACTTCAAGATCTCTATATTTTAATGGTTTTTCATTAGAATGTTTCTAAATGCATATGGGTTTTTATCTCATTTTCAACTCCATGGGATATTATTGATGTTGTGATCATTAATCACTTTTATATGATGTATTCTATACCTAATTACTTTCACATAAGAAAATATAATCCAATATAAAGGTATTTTAATATTCACATCATGATTTACCTCTAAATATCATTTTAGTCTTATGTTATTACATTGATAAGAGTATCATTGAACAAATCTCCAATTCATTTGCTCATATTCTTTATTACATGAATATACCATTAAATAATACCTTGATTCCACCATTCCCATTTTTTATATGAAATTTCCATTTTTCCTCCCAGGAAAATACTTCCCATCATCAATACCAACATATTTAATAATTTTTTTTTAAAAAAAGTGTAACAGTGGTGCGAATAACAATAATTATTACCAATGAAACTTTTTTCCCTTGTCTATAATTTAGTACCCATCAATTTACTATTCTATTTATAGGAAAAATAATATGGATTATTTTCTTTTATTCTTATAATTCAATGTAATCCTTTAAAAAAAATTGAAATACTATTTTTAAAATG
Organism: Viscum album; assembly: GCA_963277665.1. Taxonomy (NCBI): domain Eukaryota; kingdom Viridiplantae; phylum Streptophyta; class Magnoliopsida; order Santalales; family Viscaceae; genus Viscum; species Viscum album. Next base: position 444,111,018 of record OY728158.1, read on the forward strand.
TGGGCTTCCAGAAAAGGGTATTTCAAAATATATTTTTTAAAACCCATAATTTTAAAATCAAATGACTTATCTTCCACCCACATTAATTTTATTGAAAATTATGTATTTTTATGTACCTATTATTGATATTTATATTTTCAGATTGAATATTTATAATTATTTATGCTCACCATTTTTAAAAATAATAATTTAAAGTGACTTTTAACTTCTTATTTTTATAATAATATTCAAAAAAAAAATTATAAATTCTGTTTTTATTTTTTATATTATGTTAAAAAATATTTTTTAAAATAACGTAATTTTATATTAAACATTCCTGTTATGATTACATGGTTAATAAAAGAAATTACTTTTATCCCTATTTTTAACAATATTTCTATTATAATTCATTAAAAATATCAAGGAGATATATTATTTTTGGACATAGTATATATTGAAAGATGAGGGTGAGTGTCATTTTAAAAAAATTGAAATTAAAATTTATAAAGGATTAAATAAAATAAATAAATCCATAAATAAAAATTTAGAGATTTAGGTGTATTGTATTAAACCATTTGATTTTAAAGTATGCATGAAACTCAATACAAGATGAATGAACCTTATTTTGTAGTAGTTGTAGTAAGAAACCTGATCACATGGATATCACTTTGGTGGCTAGGGCTAGGAACTGAAATCCCCTTACAATAACGTAGTAATCACTAACCCCCCTCATACTCAAATAGTAATAAGTAATAAAGAAAATAAAAAAGGATTTATTCTTATAAAATCCCTTTGATTACCACTCACAATACTACAACAATAATTTATAATAACAGAAATAGGGAGCATGTGAAAAAATTGTAAGAGAGTATTAAAATGAGAAAACACTGACACAATGGATCATTACGTCAATATTTAAGGTAATTTAAACCATCAAAGGTCCCTTGGTTGGTATTTATATCCTATAATGGCATTATTAACGTTCTATATGCATTGAGAATCATAGAGTTTCATCAGAAGTCAAATTAAAGCATGTCAACCCATCTAAAAATGGTTGGTTTTTTAGTATGTCTGGGTACCACCAGATAGCCAGTTGGGTTATTGGCCATTTGGTCTGGTCTTCTAGTTCTCCACTAGCACTTTCAGGTAGTTGTCATCATGATGCTCCTCCACACAACTCTTGATCCCCCGTCATTGTTTTTAATCTTGATATAATCATTTATACAATAATATATTTTTTGTTTATGAAATAATAAGGTTATAAACACAATTCAGTGTTTTTGATCATTAAAAATGCCTAAGATATTGAGGTACAACATTCCACCATTTTTAGTGATTTCCAACACTATGTTAATTAATAATTATAAATATATTCATGATTTATTTCTCAAGAATATAACTAAATATAATTTCAATATTTTAAAATTAAATCCATCCAAGATTTTTGGATCATTTTTAGTGTTTTAGAGTAAAATAATTCAAAAAAATATTTAAAATCATTCCCCATTTGAAAAAATTCATACCAAAAAAATTATCTTTAATTACATTACCATGATTTTATCCCCCATTGTGACTATCAATATTTATATGATATTAAAACACTTTGAGTTCAAAAATATTTTTGAATCCTCAAGAATAATAAATATAACTTTGAAACAAAATAGTTTAACATATAGATACCTTAAATGACATCATCGTCCTCTACCCTTTTGATATATTCAACAATAACATGGACAAGAGTTATAGAAATTAGGTTATTTAATTCAGTATACGAGATAAATATATTAGAACAAAATATCATTCAAGTTATATTAATAACATCATTAATGTTATCATTATAGAGAAATAATCATCATTTCATTATAAATATAAAACCATTATTTGACTAAAGTAATATTTTGATAACAAAATTAAAAAAATAAAAGATTTAATCATTTAAAAATTGAATTTTTAAAATAAAATACTACAAAATAAATGTGCATTTGGTTTAAAATAGGTTATCGTATCATTAAAAATGAATTTTCTTTAAAAAAATTCCCACTCTTCGAAATTTTTATATTTAAAATATAGTGAGCACCACCTCAAATAGTTATAATTTTTAAAAAAATAATCATCCAGAAAAACAAGTGCATCAATATTTAAATAAAAAATAAACACAAACACACCATGTAAAGTAAAAAAAATATATCAATAAATTCACGATTTAAATAATGGATAAAAATGAATCAATTTCCACACAAAAAATTAAATTGAACAATACATTTTATGATTTAAATTAAATAATATAATAATGTAAATATCAATGTGAAAAATAAAATAAAATATTTATTCCTTCCAATGCCCAATTATATAATACAAATGATAAGATCCTAACCCCCCCCCATGAAATTCAAAATGATCAACCATAAATTGTTTTTTGAAGTTATCTGCAAATTATAGATTAGTGATAACAAAATATAGTCTGATATTACCATTTTAGATATGGTATCTAAAAAAGATAAAGTCCATGGTTTGTATTTGTTTGTTTGATTACTGAATTATATTTCATAAATAGAAATAGAACTACTATTTTCACACATAATTAGAAGATGATCACAACCTATGTCATAATATTGAAGTGTTTGTTTCATCTAAATGATTTCTGAGGGAAAACTTCCCATGGTAATATATTCCATATTATATATAGAAATAGAAAAAAAATTCTTCTTAATACTTCATGTGATAAGGGATTTTCCATGTAAGTGTCAATTACCCCTTATACTTTTACTACATTGTTGGAAACCACCAAAATCCAAATCTAAAAAACATATAACTGAAAAGGGGTGTCTTTGGGATAAAAATCCAAAAAAACAGTTCATTTAAAATAAATAATGATTATTTTAAGATATTTTTAATTAGATTCCTTTAAATTAGCTAGAAATGTTTTACAAAGTCATAAAATAAAATTGATTTACGGACATTTCATGGTAAGATAGGAACGAATAAAAATCATACCTCTATAAATCCTTTTGTACACTTATTTACTAGATTCATAAAAATATAGAAATAGGTTCTTATTTTAGTACCAATATCCTTAACATTATCCATACAAAAAAATATCATTATTGTATTTACTTTTACCAAAAGTATCCTCTAAGATTTGAGAAATTTGCAACCCAAAGGAAAAATTAAGTTATCTGATAAATAACATTTAAAATTCCTTACTCGTTAAATCATAAAATTAATATCCCAGAGATTATTTGGTTGAATTTGTAATTATATAATCAATATAAATTTGAGTAGTTAAAATATACTTTCATATATGTTTAAAAATAATGATTAATTGTTCTTTCTATTTTCAAAAACAATTCTAAAATAAATTTATTCAAACAATCATACCAAGACCAAGGGTATTATTTAAACCCATAAAATGCTTTGGTTGACATGAAAATATGGTCTATAAATTTAAAATCCTTAATTCCATGTATTTATTCCATAAATATATTTCATAAACAATACCATTTTAAATTTCACTATTAATAACCATTTGAAAAAATATAAAATTCAAATGAGAGGTGAATACGAAGATGATTATAATATATTTTATGTTATTGAATGGGAAAAACTCTCACCATAACCAATACAGACCTCTTTATTGTATTATTTAGCTATAATTTGGGCCTTTATATGTGTTATACCTTATTCATCAAATTAATTTGTAAAGGCCCATCTGTTTCCAATAATGGTATGGTAATATGGACTTTCCACACGATTACTAACACCATTTTTGGAAAATTAATTTAATTCTTCTTATAATGAAAAAATAAAATTTTCATCATTGATGGAATAATCATGTTTTCGAGGCTCTTGGTGAGAAAAAAATTCATGGTGTCCTATTTCCTTTAAAATAATATTTCTTAAAATTAGTACCATCTTTTTAATCACTAATAATTTTTTTAAAGTATGGATATAGATTTTAACCACTTATTAGATAAAGGGATATGAAATTTTTGAACCTGGATTTATTTAAAGGGATGATTTTTATTTAAGGATAGTTTATCTAGGTATACCTATTAATCAAAAATTTGAGGTTATTTTTGTGAAAATTATCATCATGTTATATGTAAATTCATTATTTATGATTCATGGTCCACTTAGTAAAAGAAAAATATGTTTTTATAGAGTTTTAATACACCAAAATTATATTTTCATCTAATTTGGGGTCAAATGTACCAAGGTAATATTTTTAATAATGAATAAAACAACTAAAACTAACACCTACAAATAACCAAATTCATGTAATAAACCTTTCCAAATATTTGAGGGAGTATTTTTAAGAATGGTTCTAATGAGTGCATAGATAGTGGTGTAACATGAAGTATTGAATACTTTGATCCCAAATTATTGAGGGAGATTTATTTCATTAAAGAGAGTTTGAGAAATTTCTTGAAATGTTTAATTTTTACATTAAGCAACCCCATTTTATTAATCTATACTAGGATTTAGAAAGGAATGATGATAACCTTGTGAAACACAATGGTATTCAATATCATGATTAAAACTCAACCCCAGGATCACTCCAAAGGTAAATAATCATATATGTAATTTCACTTTTGAAAAACATGTCAAATTTTATAAAAACTATACAAGCCTCAATTTTTTATGTTAATAAATAAAATCATTTTAATCATTTATAATAATTAATAATTATGAATGAGTGAGATTTACCTCCTATAATAGCCTCCTAGGTTTATCGAAAAATATCATAGTGTATAAGATAAATCATCTTAGAGGTTGAAACTTACTTATTATACATAATGAGTGACTTATGTTGTTTATCAAGTATCCATGATTTAAACTCAATGTTATTTTTGAAATTCAAATTTGATTAATCTCATACTAGATATTTATAGTTATTTTTCACAAGTAAGTGTGTGCTAAAATGATCAAGGTGTCCATTCTATAGCCAGGAATCACTATATTGAGCACTAAAACATTTAACATTTTGGCATGTAAGGGATTTAAAATCATTGAAATAAATATTTTAAAATATAGAACTGTAAAATAAAAGGTTTTCTTATGACTCGAAAACATTTCAAACATATTTTTCAATTAAAACATTAAAACCACTATCAAAAAAGTTAATAATGCTAAGAAAACTATGCTCCAAACCATTTACACATAAAAATCATTAATAAAGGATGATTTTTCAAAATCCAATGATATATATTCTAATGATTGTACTCTTTTAGTTAGAACCAAAGACAGCATGCCCACCATCAAGCCCCTCAAGGTATTTGAAGATGCTACAGTCACCAAAAATATTACTTGACCACCAACTATCCATATAAAATGTATCTTCTAATGAATTGTTGCTAAAAAAATTCCTACAAAATGATTGACTTAATGTTGTGTTTCCCAATATTGGGGTCCAAAAATGATATCCAAAAGAGATTTTAAAACTCCTAATTACTTTTTTTTGCTGAGGGTAGAGTACTAAAGTGGGAGGGGGTATATTGAGTATCCAAAATAACTATACAAAACCATTTATAAAATCATCCAATTTAAAAAAAAATATAAGTTCATGAAAATTGTATAAATATAAATTTTTTATTCTCAAAATGTTTCATAATGGATCAATCACAACCCAATTAAAATAATTATAAAATCAATTTAACAATGAAATAAAACTCAATCATATCAAATAAATTATATAATGAACATAATAAAGATAACTATGAAATTTTTATTTTGATAAATAATTTTTTAAAACTAAAAATACTATTCTTTTAAAACAAAGTAAAAAAACAAATCGTGGAAATAAAAACAAGATATCAATTTTTAATTCACTACCTAATCCATCCCACGTGGCAATCACCTACTTCAAAGCTTACTTATTAAATGATAAACTTGATTCAAAACATGGATCAGGTTTTTAAATATAGATGCACACAGGGAGTCTAGGTAACACATAGCCTCTTCCACATTCCTTCCTGAGATAAAAGTTATAAAATAAGTATGAAGAGACTATCATATTACTCTCCAATACAGCATAGAATATGTTTCTCTATTAATATACAATTAAAAAAAATACAATTATAAATGTAAATAAAAATAGTAAAAAAATAAATAAAGAGTATATACGTATTTTTTTAGTTCTTCATTCTCTGATCTAGCAATGGATGATCAATAAGGATCTTACTTTTCTTATAAATTTTATTTAAAAATTTCTTCTATGTTTTTTTGAATATCCATTGAATGATTTCTATTCTATCATGAAAAACATATAGTCATTTACCACACTAAATAATCCTTTTTCTTTTCAGAAATGTTTCATAATCACAACCAGTTTTTTTATGGAAAATGAATCATTCATCCCTTGTGCATGAAGGATTCTTATAATTTAATTACTAAATAGAATATATAAATATATATTGTATGACAATAATAAAATAATCTAAATCCAATTACTGGTAGATAATTTAGAAATTATGACTTTTTCTTCAATGTAGCTATTGGCACCAGAAAATGCATCCATGTATTTCACTTAACTCTACCAGACATGATCCCAGAAAATAGATCATTTCCCAGCTTCAATTTGACATGTTTTGGAGCCTGAATGGAGTCACAGATCCAAAGTTATTTTTGTTTGATGTCAGACTGCTAAAAATGGACATCCTGAATGATTTTGGTAAAAATTATATTTCCATGTGGAATAATGGAAATTTGGCATACAAGAATGGATGTTTCATGTGCAAGAATATAATCTTGTATGCAACAACAAAATCATGTGCACAACATGTCACCCAAACCTCTTACATACCCCATATGATGTCATATTCCACCCCAACCACCCAAAAAATGTCTAAGTAAGGTGCACACAAGTTTTTTGATGCGCGTGAAACCTTAGCGTTAGTGTGAAGGATTCTTACACACCCAATGCAAAGTCAAATTCCCCTTTTCACGCACACATGCCGCAGGGTGCACAGAAGATATATTCTACACCTGGAATCTTATGTGAAACTTCATAACATTTCTCTTATAAATACTAGTGCACCCCACCCCTCCACCCCTTGTGGTAAAGCTCTAGAGGTCGACCACTACTCCCCTACATAGAGGACAACCTATTCTGTTCCTTCATGGACTAACCGAACACTCCATGTGAGATCATACATGATAGGTCCCATATGGGTCTGCATCCATGTGGGCCTTCATTGGTTGGATCCTCAAATGACCTCTTTATACCTAAGATAGGTGTCCCTAGATTCTATTAGTGCATTAAAACTTCTAATCATGCATGCCAGACTTAAATCTTGGGTAAAACAGTTCAAAGGTCCCCAACAATGCGTGAACCTAAGTTATACAGTCCAATATTGCACATATCACATCCTACGTGTAGCTCATCCTACGTGTTAGTCCATCCTACCATCACTAACCCCCATGAAAATTGGAGAGTCACACCATGAGTATTTCGGGTCAGTACGTCAATATTTTCCATTGAAACCTTTTGTGCATTAACATTCCCACTATGTAATACTATTATTTGAGATACTCCTCCACACAGCTTGAAATTCCTTGAGTCAAATTATTCCTTCCACATGTCATGATTCGATATTATCATCTTCGATTCCCTAAGTACCTTGATTCAAACCATTCCCCAAGAAAATCCTTCAAACCCAATCACATGACTACTATTCCAGGTAGAACTTACAAGGTCCTCTCTTTCATAAGTCCCAATAAAATCCATTTATAAGAACCTTATGCCTAATAGTACACTGTAAATGACTATAAACAATAGTATACCCTCTATGAAAAATATAGGATGCCTCTTCCTCCAAATAAGAGATGACTTATGCGCCAAGTATTAGATGTGAATATTCCTCACTACAAGACATTAAACTATAACATGACTTGTTATTCATTAATATGATTCTGCTTGTTCCAAAAAAGATATACATTTTTTTAAAATCATAGGTTTCCTCAAACCACGATTACATTTCCATTATTTCAAGAGCATTGGAATGCGTTCATTCATTCCATCACTCCACCTCATGCTTCGTGTCCTTCATTTGGATATTTATCCTCTTTCATGTCTAAAGGTACCCCCTAACATCCTAGTCCCATGTCTCTTCATCTCAAATACCGTTCTATGCCAACACCCCATAAGGATTTGGAAAACACTTAGATTATGGACCGATGTTTCGACTACAGTCAGCGGTTGGACCCTGTTTTATTATTTCCATCATTTACTAAATGCGATGTGGATGGGGAAATTAGAATGTGGTTAGAAGTTATATCTATTCATCATGCCACCATAATAATGTTCCAAATGTTGGTCATATGATTCTCACATTTCATCTCACTTTGTTCGGACTGATTCTAATGCCATTAATGTTATCCCTCTTATGCATTAGCACAAAGTTATAGGGCTCAATTATATGCTCTAACGCACTAGTTTCCAGAGATTCCATCTTGACCATACATGAGTAAGGCATTACAGGCAGCTTACATGCATAAGCCCCATTCACTATTGTCACTCCTTAGTGTCATCTAGGCAGCTTCCAGGTTAAATCCCCAGACACTATTTCCTCTCCTTTGTGCAATTCCGGTTTCTCCCATGCATAAGCCTCACCCACCATTGTTGCTCCCTAGCAGCACATGGGAAGCTTCCATGTTTAATCCCCATTCACCATTGCTACTCTTTAGCGGCATTGGACCAGCTTCCATGATTAAGCCCAATCCATAATATTTTCTCCTTAGCAGCACATCGGTAGCGTCCTTGAATAAGCCCATGCATCCTCTATGGGCCACTAACTATGCATAAGCCCTGATCTATTCCCTAGAGATGCACCTTTGGCGATGTGATCATCAAGCCTTTTTTTTTGCCTCTTGTTTCTCACACCGAGCATGACTCATGTGGGCTTATAGTAAGCATCAACCATGACACCATCTTTTGGCCACCTTAGTGTGTAATCCCCATTCCCCATACCAAAATATGTGGAATTTGACCTTTTCACTCTCTAGTAAAGTTACGTAGGATGCCTCAATGGGGTTCAAGGTCATCAGCCATCGGTCTTGACCACTTCGTGTCAGTTCAGCCTCATCCTGCATGATGTTAAAATATATGACACATTTAGAACTACCTATGTTTTGATCCCTATCTCCAAGAAAGGGTATGAAATAAGCCTCCTTGTTGTATAACCCAACACACTGATAAAATTTGGTGCCCCCTTTACTGGGTCCTACATCCTTGGTACATCCTTTAGTGGCATCAAACCAACTCTCGGGCCGCTAACAAAGTGTAACCCCAACTTATTGTCGGGTCGATGCCCTTTGCATATAACTCTATTCCATGACCCATCCTAAACGTTGTTGACATTGATTCCCAACCATGATGATATTTAGGAATCACCCATGAGTTTCAATCCCATGACCAATGTCTCATCCTGCTCTATCCCTTTAGCCCTTGTGGTTCGGGAAGGTAATGCCCCAATCCAAGGGTTCTACTCCCTTTGGGTATAATCCATGCATCCATTCCCATATTCCCTAGGCATGCCATCAATCACTAAACTATGTGGACTTTATTCCCCACCATAAGGATACATATGTAGCCTCTTTGAGGTTGAATCCCAACATCACAGTCGTCTTCACATCGGTTCCATCCCCACTCACTCTATCCTTCAACACTTCATCTATATCCATCCTGAATCATACCCAGACCACCACATCCTAGTGAATTCATGCCATCCAACACAGAATATAACCATGAATAAACCCCACACAATCCATAACCATCTGACCAAGAGTGTCCCTCTTGTGATGGGCCTCTATTCATGTGTAAGCCCCATCATGTTTCTGGGTTGATTTCCATTATGTACACCCTAATTCATCACCCCATCAAACTATGTGGGTTTCGATCCTTGTCTTCAATTCAGGGTATTTAGGAAACCATCTTGGGGTTCAATCCCATCCAATGGTAAAGCGTGGTATTCCCTTTTCTAGGGTTCACATTCCTAGATCAACCCTCAATAGTGTTCAGATCAACCTTCCCAGTGTGATACCTTCCATCTATAGGACACACCACCTTGGATCTATCCTTATTGGGCATTCTCGTCCATCATTCGATAAACCGTCCAGATTATACCTCACAAGGATGTAAAATCTGATCTATCTCTATGGGATGTTCTGATCACTCTCATTCCATCTCTACAATATTTTAAACTTGTAGCCTACCCTATATTGAACATGGGATATTTGAGGAAATCCTCGAAAACTAAACCATTGTAATAACCCTCTATAAGACATTAAACTCGTGGATTTCCCCATTTTAAAAATGATAAGCTAAGGAAAACTTCAAAGACATGCTTTGAAAGTATGATACCCCATCATTGAAATAGGATTACTCGGATTTAATGACTTTGAGACTGTCTCTAATGAGGAAGAATATAGGTTCCCCAATGTCCACACATCCCTAAATTCCACGACATGCCTGATGTTACCATCTACTCTGACTGAAGGTTTATTATTTGTCAAGAACCCTTGGAATGTCCATTCAAAAGCATCATAATTAACTTGTTTCAAGAAATATATAGCCTTGGGAATGATATTCACGAACAATGACTCAAATATATGAGGGATACATGGATTAGGCGATGAATTTTGATGAGGAATCCACAGAAGGATTAGCCAACATCCCATCATCTCATTCCGATCAAGGGGAAAACATACTTTAATAAGAAATGGATTCCACCCACCTTTGGAAGGTGGTAATGTACGGTAATAGCCCGAGCATCCCTGATAGACGATACATGCACCAACAAAATCATTAGAAATTGTAATATAGGTAATATTTAAGAATAATAATTCCGAAATCTGCATATTTATGAATTATATTAAATTATATAAACTAACCATTTGAATAAATAATTTCAATTTAATTATAAGAGGATGTGGTAATATTACTTCAACTAGAATTTTAGCTTCTTATAATGGTAACATAATTCTTATGGTGGTAAAACATCTCTTATGATTGTGGAAATATATGACTGATGGTTGTAGAAATTTTATTTCCAGAAACTACCCATAATTGGATAAATTTTATTTAAAATAATCCTAGAAGTGTAATTTTTTTTCATTCCCTATATACTGGTAAGCTAAAATGTTTGTAAATTTTAATCAAAAATTGTAAATGATTCATAAGGGTAATATAAAAATTGAATAAGGGTATGAAATGTTTATATATGATTGTTAAAATTAATATGATAGTCTCAAAATTGAAATATGAAACTACATAAATGTAAGGAATAAAATATAAATCATGGGTATGGGTAGATAAAATATTCAAATAAAGGTAGAATTAAAATTAAAAGCTTATGTTAGGATACATCCAAACTCACTTAAGGTAACAAGAAACTTTTAAGACTTACATTAAGGTAGAGCTAAGTGGTAAACCTAAAATTTAATAAATTAAACATGATTTGTGACCAATAGAATAAAGAATTTCTAGACTAATACAATAACCCTATTAATGATCACAAATAATGGATAAAAATTATATTAAAAAGTAGTGGATATCAAAAAAGTATATATCATTAAATAAATATCAAAACATTCAAATTATAGTATAATTAATAATGTTCTAGAAAAGGTTCTGGAATCAAACTCATCCACATTATTTATTCTCATAAATTCTCCATAATATTAATTTACTCCCCCATTTGGGATTAACAAAAATGTAATAGAATGATAATATGTATCATAAGAAGAAGAAATGAATAAAGAGTATTGATATTTCATTAATATGAATGTAAAATAATTACATCCCCAAAACATAAACAAAAAAGGACATATCAAATACTAGTATGATTTTAATATATCATCATCATGAGGGGAGGTAGTATTAACTTGGGCTTATCCTTTTCCAATATTAACATGTTCAGGAGTATAGGAAAAATGAGACGTAGAAGTCTTGAACACAATACAAGATACAACTGACACTAAATATATCACAACATCAATGGGAGTAAGTTTAAAAGGACTAAGTAAAATGGATTTTGTCAAAAAGGGTTCTGATATATTTACACAACTGATTTAGATAAAGGAATGGAAGGAGGATAAGTCAACAATGTCTTTAAAGTGTATATAAATGTCTCAATATTCTTTGTAAATGAAGAGGTTATCCATCCACCATGCTTAATAATTCGTGTGAAATGATATTTCTATTTCATAAACACCTTCAAAAATGAGAAAACTGAAGGTTCTGGGCATAGCAAAAGCTTGTGGGTGGATGTTCCCACTTGGCCTTTTGTCATTAACAATGATCAATCCAGGATTAATATGATAATAAATGCCAGTCTCCATAGATCGAATCACAGAAATGGACAAAAAAATAAAATTCACATAACCACAATGTAAGATCATTAAATATTGATTATAATTAATTTAATCAATTGAAAAGAAGTAACTTTTGGGTGTTCTTTCTTCGATGATGTTCTTGATCACGTTCCGATGTGATTTTTCATTGTGTCGTAGAAGCCAAGTGTATACTTCCTCTAGAGGTGATCTACATGTGCACATCGTATCTCTGGACGTCGCCAAAGGAGTCTTTGGGTTCATGCATGGAGAAACCTTTGCTTGTGTTGTCCGCCTTAGATCATCTTGATCCAATAGAAGAGGATCTCTCTCGATTTTGAGAGAATTCTTGGAGGAAGGAGTTCTCTCGGCCTTGAGGGAATTATCCAAAATTTTTGTGCACAACGATTCTCTTGTGTCGGAAAAGAGTTGGGGCTGTGAGGATATTTATAATCGGGTTTGAGGTTGTAGAGTTATGACAATAAATAAATGTGTTACACATTTTATTTATTTCATTGACTCTTATTGAAAACCCCCATGTCATATAATTAACTTGTTGACATGTTCCCACACTGATTATAATAAATATCATTTAATAAAACAATATTATATCCTCAAAATCTTGACTGGAAAAATAAACGGTGTGTGATCACTAATACATGACGTGTACTTGTGTTCCATAAAACTACATGGCGTGTAATCATTATTACACTGCGTGTACTTGTTTTTTCCATTTCCTTTCCAAAATGAAATCTACACGGTGTGTAATTATTAACACATGTTGTGTACTTTTTTTCCATGAAAAACTACACGGTGCGTAATCATTAATACATGGCGTGTATATCTTGTTTTTAATTTCCTTCTTCTTCAATCATTAAAATGATTTAGGCTTCCTTGAATAATTATCAAACCACGTACAAGAATAATCATTATTAAACTTGAGATACATGGATACACTTAGTGTTTGACCCTCTAGGCCTCTTTCTCATTGGCATTAGGCGGGCTTGCCTGAAATCCAAGATTAGTTTCTAGCAACGGGTCCAGGCACCCAAGAGAAATAAGTTGACAACGCATTGATGTGTCACCTCATACGAACTCTTACTGTGTAACGTAATCCCTCTGTCTCAATATCACATCAAGCAGGTTTCATGAAAGTGTTATAAACCTATATGCTTGATCTGTCGTTCTTTGACTTCCTGAAATAAAATCATCATGACACCATGTTCATGGAATTTTTTCGACAGTTCCATTTAAATCAAAGGGTTGAGATATCAACATCCATAAATGGAAGGGAAAAATCTTTCCTCAACTTATCCATTAATAACATGTCATTCTTGACACACCCAATGTACCCTACTTCCATCCAACTATCTTCATGATGGATTTCATCAGCAAATCTAAGTGTGCGAGTCATGACATGAGTTAATGATAATATTCCAGTCTAAGGACCATTACACATGCTCGTAGATAGTAATGTCCGATGACACCAAGACATGCGGAATTACTACTGGTAGGTCTTCTATCATAATATCCCATATTAGAGATTACCATGTGAGAACTACATGAGAGATAGTCTCGTCTTCTTACGAGTGATCACACATGATGGTCTGTATACTATGTGTCCTATCATAGTATGTCATCCAGCCATAGAACTTTATTTAAGAATATTGTTATAGCATTTCAATTTCTCATCATAGCGGGGATCTGCCATGACCTTATCAATGCAACAAATATTCCAGGACATTATTATATTATAGTCATGAAGAACAATGAACAATATATAATAAGTGTACATTTATGTAATCAAAGTACAAAACAGTTGGTTCTTAGGACACCAACCCTAAAAAACTCCCACTTCGACTAGAGCCAACTGCCTATGACATTTAGTCTACTAGACCTTACATGATGATCATGTTTCTTCTGAGTCAAGGCTTTAGTCAAGGGGTCTTACATGTTGTCTTTTGTGGAAATACTGCTCACTACAACTTCACCTCTCTATGAAAAATCCCTCAAGAGATGATACTTTCGAAGTGTGTTCTTTGTCCGCTGATGTCACCTTGGATTTTTTTCAACTCCCACCACTGCATTATTATCACAATAGAGTTTGATAGGATCTTCACTGCTAGGTACTACATCCATCTCTTGGACGAAGCTTCACATCCATACGACTTCATTAGCTGCCTCAGAAGCTGTGATATACTTATACTCTGCTGTAGAATCTATGACCACACCTTTCTTTGAGCTCTTCCAGCTCACTGCACCTCCATTCAAACAGAAGATGTATCAAGTATGCGACTTCATGTCATCTTGATCTGTCTGGAAACTAGCATCTACATGTCCTCTGATTACTAGTTCCTCATCTCCTCCATAAACTAGGAACATATCCATAGTATGTCTCAAATTCTTAAGGATAGTATTGACTGCCATCCAATGGCGATCTCTTGGATCAGCTTGATATTTGCTTACTGCACATAATGCGTAAGCAACATCTAGACTTGTACATAGCATTGAATAAGTGACTGACCCAATCACAGATGGGTAAGGGATCCTTGCCATTTTCTTTCATTCCTCACGTGTCTGAGGACACATTTTCTTCAAAAGATGAATTCCATGTGACACTAGAAACAATCCCCACTTGGACTGTTCCTTACTGAATCTCTTCGGTATCTTGTCAATGTATGAACTTTGACTTAGTCCCATCATTCTCTTGGATCTATCACGATGGATCCTGATCCCAAAAATATATGTTGCCTCGCCCATGTCTTTCATAGAAAAAAATTTATCCAACCATGCCTTAATTGACTGTAAGACAAGTACTTCATTTCCAATTACTAATATGTCATCAACATATACTATTAAGAAAACAACTGCACTTCCACTAAACCTTTTGTAGACACAAGGATTACATTAATTCTTAACCAATCAAAATTTTGTTACGGCTTCATCAAAATGAATGTTCCATGAGCTTGATTCTTGCTTTAATACAGAAATGGATTTCTGCAACTTGCATACCCTGTTGGCATCTATTGGAGTCACAAAACCTTCAGGTTTTGTCATGTAGACATCTTCCAGGAGGTTCCCATTAAGGAATTCTATTTTTACAACCATTTTACAAATTTCATAGTCGTGGTAAGTGGAAATGGCCTATAGGATTTTTATGGACTTCAGCATCGCAATTGGTGAAAAGGTTTCATCATAGTCAATTCTTTGATGCTGTATAAAACCTTTTGTAACCAGTCGTGCCTTATTAGTGCTAACTTTCCCCTCCATGTCCAGTTTCTTCTTTAATACCCATTTATTACCAAGAGTCCTTGTATGAAATGGAGGATCTACCAAAATCCGGACTTGGTTTTGGTACATGGAATACATTTCAAAATTCATGGCTTCTTGCCACATGGCAGCGTTTGTGCCTTCAACTGCTTCCTTTTAGGTAAGAGGATCATCAGTGTCAACCAATAATGAGTCACCATCCTCGATGACAAGAAAACCATATCGTTATGGTTCTCTCACCTCTCTCATTCTTCTATGCAGTTCTTGTGTCTCTTGTATAGATTGTTCTTCCATAGGAATTTGTGGAATCTATTATTGTACCAACTATTGTGTATCTTGAGCCTTGACTTCATCGAAGTCTATCTCATTCCCATAATATCTTTTGGAGATGTGATCCCTATGAAGGAATATGGCATGTCTTTCCACATTTACCTTTTTATCTGAGGGGTTGTATAGTTAATATCCCCTTGGTTCCTTGGGATATCCTATAATGATACACTTTGGCTTCGGGGTGCAATCACGTTACCTGAAGAGGCCTTAAAAAATTCCTCGATACACCACACGTGTAAATTTGATAACATAGCTTTGCATCCACTCCATAACTTGTATGCAATACCATTTATCGATTTAGTTGGTACTTGGATTAGTACATGGGTTGCTGTTTGTAATGCATATCCCCAAAAGGATAATGGAAGATTCGCATGACTCGTCATTGATGACACCATGTCCAACAAGGTCTAGTTCCTTCTTTCACTTACACAATTCTACTGAGGCATGTAAGGAGGAGTGAGTTGAGATAGAATCCCAAACTCCCGTAAGAAATCAATGAAATCCTGATTAATATATTTTTCTCCTCTATCTGAGTGGAGTTTCTTAATCTTATTACCAAGATGGTTCTCTACTTCATTCTTGTATTCTTTGAACCGATCAAAATAATATGAATTATACCTCATTAAGTAAATATATCTATATCCTCTAAAATCATAAGAAAAAGTTATGAAGTGTGAGAACCCACCCCTTTCTTCAACTTGAAATGGTCCACACACATCTGTGTGAACTAATTCTAGAAGCTCTTTAGCCCTTTCTCCTTTCCCACTAAATGGGGCTTTGGTCATTTTTCCTTTTAGACATGCATGACATACACCAAGTGGTTTTAGTTCGAAAGAATCTAAAAACGGAACTTGATGTAATTTTGTCAAACGTTTCTCATTGACCTGACCTAGCCGGTGATGCCAAATATCGGTGTGGTATGAGTCATGTGAATTAACTTTGTCATATATTTCCATTACTTGGTTTATGTAGTCTAACACATAAAGGTCGTTATATAAATGTGCCCTACCAAAAAAATGATATCTTTATAAAAGTAGCAACGACCACTTCCAAACTTGAAGATGAATCCATCAGTATCTAATCTGGATACTGAAATAATATAATTAAACCTGAGTTTAATATTAGAAATATACTCTTTAATATTCATCATACATGTATTATATTTAATAGTATAAGTATTTAATCACATTTCTTTTATACTCGTGTTTTTTTCATGAGATACAGATAGAGTATCCTAATTTTAATAATTTGTTTCACATGTAGATATCCTAGATAAATATTCTCCATCCAATTCATAATATAATTCATTAAAATATTTTCAATTAAAATTTTAAATAACTTTAGTTGAAAAAATACAGTTAGTTAAAGAAGATTTGTGGTTTTTTATATTTATCATCAATTATGGTTTATATTTCAAACCTTATACTCTCAATATGTTTTTTCATCTTAATTTTACAATGAATATAGTTAATACTAGTATAATATGTTTATTCTATGGTATCAATTCCTTAAATTAATTGGTATCAATAAAGATAGATATTTAGAATTGATAGAAATTTAGATCATTTTGTGTAAAACTATTTCAAAGTTAAAAAGTAGAAATATATCAAATAAACCAGACAATGATAATTAATGTTGGTCAGAGTGAAGTACTCAAGAGGGGGTGAATTGAGTATCCAATAAAATTTATGTTTAAAAACAAAATTAAAATAAATTCCCCAAATTAAAAAAACATCCCAATTAACAATAAATAATTTAAATATTTAATTTTATATTTTAAAAAAATCTAAAAGGTTCGATTACAACGCTTTTTAAACAATTTTTAAAATCACTTTGAATCTTGAATAAAATTTAATCATATCAAACATAGAATATAAAACAATTATTAATGTAAAATATCAATATATTGTTTTTATAAATATGTATAGACAATGAAAAATTGTTTTTTATTAAAATAATTTAAAAAAACAAGAAACAAGTATAAGAAATAAAAACAAGTGTTTCGGTCTCAAGTCAAGAACTAATCATATCCCCTTGAAAGTCACCCACTTCCAAGAATGTTTATTAAATAATAAAAAATATTGGAAATTTGGATTAGGATTTTACATAGAACAAAAAATAGGAATTCCATGCTACAGACAACCACTTATATAGTTTCTCAAGTGATAGAAGTTATAAAAGACATATGAAGATAGTATTAGATTCCTCTCCAATACTGTATAAGATATTATTCTTAAGAAATATAATGATACAACAAGTATAAATCAAAAAGTAAATAATAACAGATTAGAATAAAAAATTAATTGATGTGTTTGTGTGGTTCCACATTCTATGATCAAGTAAGAGATAACATATAATTATCTTATTATTCTTTTGTATTGTACATTAATCTATCCTTGGTGTTTCATTTAATTTTATTTGCAGGGTTTCTTATTTTTTCATGAAAATAATTTTTTCACTTACAACACTATAAATTCATTTATCTTTTTTTAAATTATACATAATGATGACCATCAATTTAAAAGGAAAAAGTAACCAACCAGCCTATATGCACGAGGTGTTCCTCTTGTTTTCTTTCTATTTATAATATCCAATTATTTATAGTAGGATAATAATAATAAAATTTAAATCCATGTATAGACATTGAATTTTTCTTAAATGTAGATAGGTTGTTGTTTTAGAATAATCTTTCACAAAGAATCATATATCTAATTGCATTAATCTCTCTAAACTAGCTGTTATAAGATTTAATTTGACTTTAATTTCATAATGAAATAGTGGAGGGACTTAAAATGGAGTTAGCAGCTTCTTATACTGGTTGGATAATGATTCTGGTTCTAGATCATATTTTCTAATGGTATAAAGCTATAATTTTCCATAGTGTAACTTATTCTAGTGTTGTTGACTTAGATAAATTTTATTTAAAATCTGTACATGTGGGTGAAACACATTTTTCATACATTTCATAAATGTAAGATAAAATTTTCATAATGTTAAAACAATATTCATAAATATTTTGTTAGGGAAAGCTAAAAATTTCATAAGGATAGAGTAATGATTATATATTCTATGTAAGGGTAAGAAAATATTTGTGCAAGGGTTTTTCTGAAACAATATAAAGGAAAGGAAGAAAATATTAATCTTGTATAATCATGGATAAAATCATCATGTTATTTTGGAGTAATAATTACAAATCTTACAAAAATATTCATCCAATCTCACGTAAGAGTAACTAGAAACTTACAAGTATACTATAAATATAAAACAATAGGAGAACTAAGATTTAATTGTAGAGACATGTATTTTGAGCATTAAAACATGTAATTATTGTACCAAGCCAAAAAAATTGAAACAATTGTTTTAAAATAAACATTTTAAGAATGTTGAATATATTTGGTCCATCAATAATTAGATTGTTATAGCTGCATTAATAAATTGAAAACCTAATTTTCCTATAATAAATTCAAAGATACACATTTAAAAAAAGTGTTCATTTGGGAATTTATAGTGGTTATTTTTTGATTATAATAACCAATTTCATAAGTACCTTTCCCATTCCATTGGGAACCCAAAATAAAAATTAAATTCTTCTCACCTTTGGTATATTTGGATTCAGGTTCCTCAAACTATTTAATTTTAATTTTTTATTTTTAAACATTGGGTTAGTCCTTTAAAGAAAAATTTTATTTTTAACTTCATTTAACTAATTTTAAAATCCGTAAATTTATTATAATATTAAATTGAATCTTATATCTTGATCTTTATTATTTTTTTAGAGAAAATATTTATCATTTTCATTTTCCTCCCTTAGTTTTTCGTTTTCCTTGATAATTTGATCTTTTTCATAAAAAATGACTTTTTATTTTTAAAATATTTTATATTTTTGTATGTTTAAAAAAATATTCGTTTAATTAATCTCTTGCATATCTTATATCTTCATAATTTTAATTATTATAAGTGTAAGTAAAAGTTGAAGAATTTACCTCTTGGATCACCTTAATGTTATCCATAGGCCACCTGGTGCTTCCACTACATGAGACCAATGATGAGGGGGAGTCCTTACATTCATACTATATTGACACCATGAAATCCTCTTTATTATCCTCTACCCATATTTATTCTTCTTTAGAGTGGGTAAATCTAGACATATGTGTCATTTTATGTTTCAATTATGTCATCTTAACTCAGGTTTAAATAGTTTCTTCCTCTTTTTATCATAATTTTTTGCCTTCTTATTCTTGAATAATTTTTTCATCATCTTTGTCAGTTGAGAAATATACTATTCACTTCTAGAAGAAACATTATTTTTGAATGGATGAAAAAAAATTATTATATTTTACCTATTTGGATTCCTTATTATCTATACTCTTCATTATAATCTCATGGGTCATGAGAGACCTTATGCCCTCTTCTACTATTATATTTTTTATATGCACTTTTCTTGTATAGGAACATGTTTGGTGTATAAAAACAAGTCAAGAACCAAAGGATATTAATATAAAATGTATCTATGGTAATTGAATTATATAAATACTTCCTTATAATATAAATATTATAGAAGTTAGTTAAAATATTAGATATATATGTTTTAGTATTTATACGAAATATTTCAAAATATTTTCTATACATATCAACCCTTGTATTCTTTAATTTATTGGTACCATCCAATATATCTTCTCAAAATTCACTTTTTTAATTGGATGTTTTACACATATAAATTAAATTAATTTAATTATTATTTACCCAGGATGTACATCATTCATGGCTTTCCCATCAACCACAAAATCTTCATATATATAGGGGTCAAATTTAATTATTTTTCATGAGTGGGGGTATATATATGCACAACTATTATCCAACCATATATCCTATGATTCTAAAAAATTATAAATTCATGTTTTTCAATAAATGAAGTTGAATGTATTAATGTTTGTAGATCTACACATTTAGTGTACTTCCACAACACCATGGGTATTTGAGGTAGAATCCATATTTGAATTATCATTCCCTGAAACTAATTAAGGTTTAGAAATTAATGTTGGCTTTGAGACTAATAGTTATTCCATGTAAAGATAGAAAGAGGGGGGAATTTATTTTTATAAACATTTTAAAAATTAAAACATAGAATAGATGAATTAAATCAATTAACGATATAATCTAAAATTGATAGTGTTAACTATAGTGTATTAATAAATTTAAAATAAAAAGAAAAATAGTTTGATAAAGGAGTTCAAAAATAATCCAGAAAGGTTCACCACAACTACCACCCTCAATAACCTTGATAATTTTAAGATTAAACTATCTTCCAGAATAGTATCTAAGAAACCTATTATAAGAATTATGAAACTTTATTTTTATAAGTTGTAATAATGAACCTAATTACATTACTATTTGTTTATATTTTGTGGATATAAACCCAAATAATGTGTCTTTTGAGGTAGTAAACACTTATCTCCCTAACTCTAAAATGGTAGTGAGAATCCAAGAAAAGGAAAAATAAGAGGTTGTCATATGAAATACTTTTAAAATCCACTCACAATCCTTTAATTATAATTTTTAATAACAATGATAGGGTTGATATGAGACTATTTTAATACGGTATGTGAATGGGAACAAAAATTAAACAATAGAGCTATAAATTGATCATTAAGGTAAGCAGTACAATCTAAGGACCTTTGGATCGGTATTGATATACTAAAATATCATTATGAATTTTATATTGCCTCTAAGGGACATAGAGTTAAATTAAAAGTCTAATTAAGTCATATAGGGATCTCTATAGGTGGATAGTTTTTTATTCTATCAAAGTGCGACCAGATATCCGAAGGCACCTAGATAAAAAACATGTTTATTCCAAGTCCAAACAATCATCCTATAGAGACCATGCATTTCTTAGATTACTATTACATCATTTCAAAATGAAAAATAATTACACAACTAGGATCCAAAGGTTTAGTGTCTTAGTAAAATTAGGACCATAAATAACATTTAAATAATAAAACATAAACATTTATTTAATTCTTTATTCTCTAGCTTCTTATTTTCTCTTGTGTTTTCCTTAGTACAAGTATTAACCTGAGGATATACATGAAAATAACAGGTGAGCTAAAATCCCAGTAAGAGGATAAATACGAGACGTGAAACTTGAGTGAGCATAATCATTATCACCATAATATAACCAAACGATTACAATCATAATCTAGAGAGGAAATTTTAGATAAAGGCATGGAGTGTGGAAATTTATAAAAATGAAACACCATGTCATAGTGGTAAAATATAAATCATAGTTTTAAAAAAATATAACATCATACTCATAAATATTTCACTTTTTATCATGATATTAATCATATTACCAAATGTATTGGATCCCTATATAATTCTGGTCGCAACCATCACATCATAACATTTATATTACCATTCTTATTGAATATAACATATATCAAAATTGGACATACAGTAACCCATGTAAAGGAATGGGTTTCATTTAATAAAACATGAATTCATAAACATAGAGATATCAAAAAACTGTATAATATTCTTTATATAAATCTTGATTGAAGAAGAAACAATCACATGAGAAGAAAAATATGTGTTTTTTAGAAAAAAAATCTATTTTTCAAATTTATTTTCATTTTTCATAAAAATATATTCGAAAAATGTATATCATTTAAAATAAAAGTAATGGACAAAATAAATAATATTTTTGGAATAATAAATAGATTATTTACTAAAAATGGATTGAATGGGGAAACCCTATGAAAGAGAGTTGGGTTTGAGAATCCCCTTATCTTATGTCTGAAGGCATTATTCACTTTAATATTGTAGATAATCATCTTAAATTCAATAATTTCAACAATCCAAAACCTTTTATACATGAATTTTATTCATTATAATTTTATTAATTTTATTTATGGTCATTTTTATGAGTTATAGAGTTCAATTTCATCATTTGGGAGTGCTTGTTTTCTTGGTTTTCAAGATCGGTTCGCTTGTATATGTGTATGAAAGATTATGTAAAATAAGAATGATTCTATAGAATTGAAATTTTATGTTATTAATGAACATAATGAATTGTAATTTTTCTTATATTTAATTTGGTTATATGGTATGAGAATAAATCATTAGATAAATAGTTAATAAAATTGAGTTAATTTATTTCGTCGATTTTACGACCAATATGAGATTGTGTCATCATATTAAACAACATGATTATATATTGACTCCAAAAAATATTATAAATTATAAAATGTATAATAAAATCTTCTCTAACCATAATTATTGTTTTATAGTAAGGATTTGATGTTGGTAGTTAAAAATTAAAACGTATCGTCCACAGTGGCGATAAATCAACAGACAACAGATGATATTTTCATTTTTAGAAGAAAAGGATAACGGAAGAGATTATAAGATAAAATATTCTCTTAAAATAATAACATTATATTATATAAAATATAATGGATTTATCATTCCTTATATATAGGTGGATGTGAGGTGATTATAAAAAAGGAAATAAAATTAATAAGAAATAAAAACGCACAGAAAAAGGTGTAACCTCTTGAATCCTTTTCCTTTAGAACCTCCATTGGGTAAAGGGTATGGTCTTTGGATGAGACTAGGATATACTATAAATTTAAGGGGATTTAGAATATTATTCAAAATAATTTTGACAAGCATAAAATCATTAAAGATGTGAGGAGAATTGGTGGTGAGGGGTGGCATTTATAGTGGAGGAGAGGGGTATTTTCTCATTATTTTATTCATTAGTTTATTATTTTTTTCATAAGACTATGAATAGTTTGATCATTATCACCAAATATATTAAAATAACTAAGGATAGTTTGGGTTTATGGTTCTCACATCAGTGATGACTCAAGGAATAGTTTATTTTAATTATAATATATATATATAGTAAATTACTATATTTTAATATTCAAAAAATATAATGTATTTAAAAAAATCCCAAAAAATTACGCTAATAATTTTTTGATGTGTTGTATTTAAAAATAAACCCCATTTTATGAAAATATTTTTATAATTATAATAAATTTAAATTTTAATTAAAATCATTATTTACTTGGAAATTGTCGATTTTAAAATAATAACTGACTTTACAACACGTTGAAAAAATAATTAAGGTCTCATAAAATTATATAATAATCATAAGAACACAAAATAATAATTTATTGGTGTTTTTATGATAATAAATTTTATTTTTAAACCTTATATTAATTATAAAATTGTAAATAAATATTCTTGACTTATAAAAATACCAATAAGTAATTTTTCATTTTAAAAATATTCATTTACTTATTTCATGATATAAATATATTATATATTCATTCATAAGATACCGAAATTTTATTTATACTTTCAAAGGATAAGTGAATATTTAATTGGATAAATTACAATTCCAAAAAGTTATGTTACTATTCTAAAGGTCATGTTATTATTCCATCGGTATAGGTTCCTTAGCTTCATGAAATACCTCTTATACTATTAGTTATTCATTTATAAATATTGTATTGAGTTCTCTATGTGATGTTATGTGATTTATAATATATGATGTAATTATAATATTGGAATTTACATTGATAAAAATCATGGGTTGTTACCTTATTCCCCCATTACGAAATTTCTCCCTTGAAATTTCATTTTACATACTATGGTGATTAAAGTGAGGATACATATCATTTATCACTTCCTATGGATCCGATATTCTCTCTTCATACTTATGGTTCTTCCAATTTACTTTAAGAAGGTGATTTTCCTTATTACGTAGAAATTTATCTCTACGGTCCAAGATCTGCATTGGCTACTCCTCATACGAGATTTCATTTTCCAATAGAATCATCTATGGATTCAATACAAATAATGGATCTAGTATATACTTTCTCAAAATAGATACATGGAATACATCGTGTACTTGAGACATTGTAGGTTGAAGTGTTAGAAGATAGGCCAAAACTCTGACTCGATCAACAATCTCAAATGGGATAATATACCTGGTAAGAAATTTCTTTTCATCCAAAAAACATGATCCTCTTCCATACAAATATGTAGGGGAATATATTATCTTCAAATTCAATCCCTACGTCCCATCGATGATTGTATTCATATCTCTTCTATTAACTATAGACTTCCTTGGTATTCTATGGAATGGTTTTAACTTTCTTCATATTTTATTCAAATAATTTAAATCCAAAGAGATTACTTTCACCAACTTCATTCCAAAACACCAAGGTTCTATATATTTTTAAATAAAGTGTTTCACATGGATATGTCTGGATGCTTGAGAGGAAACTAAGGTTATAAGAGAACCAAGACAAAGGTATATGTTGGTCACATCAAACATTGAAGACTATAGAACATGCTCCCAAATGATCTCTTGGTTTCTGAATAGTACATTAATATTGGTTATCAGTTTAAGGATGATAAGTCACACTGAAGTTCATCTTAGTGTTTAGATCATGTTGGATAATTTTACTAAACTTTGAGGTGAATATTGGATCTTGATTGGATACAATCAATTGTAGTACTCAATATAACCCTACCACTTCTTGGATTTATATCTATGGGATTTGATCTAGTGATATATCATTTTAAATCACGATTAAGTGAGATATCATTATAAGATGATCCACAAAAAACCATATAGCATTTTTCCCTCTAGATGTATTTGGAAGTTCGGTGATAAATTTCATGGTGATTTTTCCCATTTAAATATTGGTATGTCTAATGGTTGCAGAATACCCTTATAAGTGTGCCCTTCAACCATTAATTTTTTGATATACTAGGCACCTTGATGTATAGATTTTATCTCAATCTTTATATTATCCCACAAATATTTCAATCAGATATATCGATACATCATTTTTCTCCTAGGGTGAATATAGAAGGTTTATCTTTTGGCATAATTTATAATCTCCTTTTTATTTTTATATTGGATGGTGTATATAGTCATTGCACAAATCATACATTTCCTTCCTCTTCAATTGAAAAATATGAGGATTTCCCCTTTATCATAGATTCTTCGTACTTCTAAATCTCCACATCATTTTTATTATTATCCATTATTTTCTCCATCTGGGATGTTTGAGAATTAATTTGAGAAAGTATTTACAACATTCCTTCCATTATGATCCTCAAGTCCGTCCTCATAAAATCATATAATATGGTTTCCTTCTAAATTCTCACCGTTGATAATATTTCAGGATCACATCTACTTAGACCATATTCCACTTAATTATTTTTTCATGGATGGAAGTGGATTGATCATTAATAATGATTAACAACATAAAACCATATAATCTAACTAATTTTAATCTCCTTATATGTGAATATATATTTTAGGCTCTTACAATCATTATATATTTCACACTTCTCCCCATAGATATAATTCATCCATATTTTCAGTGGAGAGATCATAGCTGAAAACTACATATCATACGTAGGATAGTTATTCTTGTGAATTTTCTACTGTCTTGAGGCATAGGATATCACTTTTTCATTTATC
This sequence comes from Viscum album, assembly GCA_963277665.1. Lineage (NCBI taxonomy): Eukaryota > Viridiplantae > Streptophyta > Magnoliopsida > Santalales > Viscaceae > Viscum > Viscum album. The sequence goes on from OY728158.1 coordinate 444,137,440, forward strand.
ATTAGTAAACAATAGAATCCTTTCTTTTAAGATTCTTTTTATATCTCGAAGAGATCCCCACCTATCAGGAGTGTGAGTACTAGAGCGGTAATAAGACACTTTCTTTACTCTTTGAAGTAGTCTTCACATTCACTAACCTAGAAATTTTTTCCCCTTTCGAGTCATCTTGTCCATTGGGTTTTAAAATCATGATAACTTCCTCATGAATTTACGGTAATAACCAGTTAGACCAAGGAAACTATAAACCTCCAATGAAAATATTTTCCTAGACCAGTCTTGGATTTCTTTTTTCTTATATGGGTCCACATATATTCCATTATTGTTAGTAACATTCCCCAAGAATGATAATTTTTCATATAGTACACACATTTTTTGTACATTGAATAAATTTTATCCCACTGTAAAGTCCTTCTCATAGTATTCAAATTCTTCACATATCCCTCCTTACTCTTAGAGTATATCATAATATCATCAATAAAGACTAACATAAATATTTCATGGTAATCTCTACAAACTCTATTCATTAATTCCATGAATAATGTTGGATCATTAGTGAGTCCAATGGTCATCACTATGAACACATAGTATCTATACATCATTCAAAACGTAGTCTGGGAAATATCTTCCTTCCTCTCCATTAATTGGTGATATCACTACGAGAGGTCTTCCTTAGAGAAACTCAGGGCACCACGCAGTTTATTTAACAATCCATATATCCATGGAAGGTGATACATGTAATTTATTGTCATTTTTTTGAGATCATGATAATCAATTTAGAGGTGCACTGATCAATCCTCCATCTTGAATAAGAAGACTATTTCCCCCCCTACTGTATCACTCAAGCTTATAAAACCCATTCCTAGATTCTCTTGCAACTACTTCATTAGTTATTCCAAATTAATGGTGGTCATTGTATATGGTGTCATTGATATAGGAAAAGATCTAGGAATAAATTCAATTGATAACTCAGCCTCTTGGTCATGATTAAGACAATGAAATTCTTTGGGGCACACATCAATGTATTCCCTCAAAATGTGCATGTATTCAATTATGATTATCTTCTTTTCCTCAATCATTTGATCCATATATTCTCTCTCCTAAGGCGATAACATCCACACATGATACAATGGATCTAAAGAATATACATTATCTTCTGTTAAATTGTATAGAATTATAGGATGCTTTGATGTGGGAAGAGTGATCTCCCATTATTGATAGTTATTATTGGATTTGTATAATGGTAACCAATCCATTCCCAAAATATCATCAAACTACGCCAAAGTAAGTAAGAAAATATTTTTTGGGAGGTTTATTCCACCAACATTAACTGGGGAGGAATTATATACTTTGGGGGAAATAATTTCCCAATTTTATTTTCTCACAGATAACCGAAAATATATATTTTGTAGTGGTGTTTGAATATTTATACTAAACATTCAGAATATAAAGTAATTCATAGAATCAAAATCAAATAGTAAATTCACTATTCTTGGATGAATAACCATCGTACCTACCACCACATCATTATCTGGATCCACCGTAGAAATATTGATGGCATAATCCTTGCCTTTCTCCATTGGATTTGCTGGTTTGTGACACTGACTACCATCAACAAATCAATGTTTAGTGTACTATCTTGCATAGTTTTCTTTACCATTGTAGTTATATCATTGAATCATAGGTATTTCTCTCCTTTTCTCTGACCCATTATACTACTTTCTTTTGTCTTTTTGACATTCCATACCATGGTGTAATTATCCCCCACACTTATAGCATTTCACTATCACTTTGAGGCAATTCCCAAGATGATTCTTACCACATTTTTAACTTGTGGGTGTTTGATATTTATTCCCGCCCTTCTTATTAGATCCCCCAATCTGGAAAGATTATCTTATATATCTTACCACCATAGTCGTTGGACAATTACCCAAAATCTATATCCACTTTTAGAGAATATCGAACAACATATTCATAATTACATAAAAAAAGAATATCTATACCCATTGAATGTCTGGTTTTAAAAAACTACATAATATATCAATTTTTCTATCACTGTTGATAAAAAACCCAAAGCATTCCTTATAAAACTTGTGAAATTTACTTTTTAGGCTATGAATGATTCACATTCCCATTTGTTCAACTCTTGGAAGTATCTCTCCATATTTATACAAAGAGTTCAATGGAAAATATTTATTAAGAATCATTATTTTAATTTTTTTCCACTCTATCTCTTCAATTTCGTCCCTCATCTTGGGGTTTTTAATAAACACCCACCATTAGCAGGCCTCTCCATCTAGACAATAAATATCTATAGTCATATTCTCCATCTCAAAATAGTGAAGTACACAAAAGATCATATCTATTAAGTGAACCCATTGTTTCGTGACTGGTGTATTGAACGATCCAATAAATTTCGGTGGTCGTTTCCACATAAAATACTTGATATCCAATTTCTCCGTCTTAGGATAAGGTGGTTATTCCAAATTATTCAAGTTATTATTCATTTCTAGAGATATCTGGGTAATAATCTCCCTAAATTTTTAAACCCCACCTCACAAAACATTGGGTATCTCATTAGGGAAATCGATGCCTTATACTTCATATACATTTTTGGAATGTTTTTTAAATTATGTCTAAAGGAATATCTTGTGTGTTTTCTATGTTTATCATTTTTCTGAAACATATGTTCTTCGGTGCCTCCTTATACTTAGATTCATACTAATGGTTTTTACAACGGTTATCTAATCAAAATTCCCAAATTAACTAAACCATGTTTTGATACGGAAAATAGAGTCCCCACATTTATAACATTACAATTAAATTATTTTATAGATAAAAAAATGTGTTACACAACCAAGATCCAAAGGTTTAGTGTCTTGGAAAAATTAGGACCATACATACCTTTTACATGGCAAAACATAAATATTAATTTAATTACTTCTTCTCGAGCTTTTTATTGACCCACATGTTCACCTTTGTATAAGTATTCAGTTAATGATATACATAAAAATAATGGGTGATATAAAATTATGGTAAGAGGATGAATACAAGACATGAAAACTAGGTTAGAATAATAATCATCAAAACAATATAATAAAATTATCATAATCAAAATCATGAGTGGAAACATTTAATAAAGGGATGGAATGAGTAAATACAAACAAAATGACATATCATGACTTAATAGTCAAATACCATAAGTAGTTGTAAATAAAGATATCTTCATGTTCACACATATTTCAATTTTTCTCTTAATATTCATTACATTACCCAATTCAATGGAGCGCTTCATAATTCATGGTGCACACATCACATCAAAACATTTACATTTTCATGCTTGCAATATAGAATGTATATCAATATTGTACATAAAGAAACCCCTATAAAAATGGGTTTCATATAATATAGCATATATTACTAAGAATTTTAACTCTATAAAAAGGAGTAATATGATTGGTATCAATCTTTATTGAAGAAGAAACAATCTCATGAGAAGAAAAATATGTGTTTTTTATAAAGAATAATCATTTTGTAAAAAGTTTTTCACTTTTCATAAAACCAAATTGGAAAAATTTATATATCGGAAAACAAAAGGGAAGGAAAATAACATTTATAAAACAATAAAAAGAACATCTATATAGAAAATATAGTTAAAGAGGGAAAGGCCAATGAAATAGATTTGGATTCAAGAATCACCTGACTATATGTATGAATGATTAATTCACATTAATATCATATATAATCAAATTAAATTCCTTAATTTACCGATCAAAAACCTTTTCGACAGGAGTATTTTTCATTATAGTTTTATTATGTTCATTTATGGGATTTTTGATGAGTTATAATGTTCAATTTAATCAATCAGGTGTGTTTGTTTTTCTTGGTTTTCAAGATCTATTTTCTTGTATATGTGTATAGAAGTTTATGTAAAATTGGAATGATTGTACATAATTGAAATTAGATGTTATTAATGGAAATAATTAATTTTAATTGGTCTTATATTCCATTTCTATATTGTTTGGGGATAAATTAATAGATTAATATTTAATGAAAATGATTTAATTTAATTGTCGTGTTTTATGATAGTTATGAGATTGAATCATTTTATTTAACATCATGATTAGATATTGGTTTAAAAATATTATAAAACCTATAATATGTATAGTAAAATCTTATTTAACCATAATTATGTTTTTATAACATGCCTTGATAGCGACAGTGAAAAATGAAAACTCATCCTCCATGGTGGCTATAAATCGACACACCATAGATAATATTTTAATTTTTAAAATAAATGGAACTCAATAGATATTAGAAGATGAATTATTTAATAAATAAAATAACATTTTATAATACAAAATATAATAGATTTATTATGCCTCTTTCAATGGTGGAGTTTAAAAGATTATAAGAAAATAAATGAAATATAAAACAAATTGAAAAGAAAAGAAAGAGGGTTTTCCCTTTGGAATCCTTCTCCTTGAGAACCTACTTGGGGAAAAGGTTTTGGTATTTTTATAAAACTAATAGATACTAGATGTGAGGGAGGATATTTATAAGATTATTAGTTAGAATTTGGACAAGGATCAATGTTTATAAGGTGTGGGGAGAAGAGGTGGTGAGGGGTGGTATTTATAGGGTAGGAGAGGGGGGTTTTCTCATTATTTTATTCATTAGTATATTATTTTTTATCAAGACTGTGAATAGTTTAATAATTATCACTAAATATATTATAAAAATGCAGCTTATTTAAAAATTATTGTTCTTACATAAGATATGAATCACAGAATAGTGTATTTAACTCATAATGTATATATATCGTAAATTACTGTATTTTTCTATGCACCAAAATTTCAAAAATTTCATAAAAATACCAAAAATTCACCCAAAACATTTTTTAATGTTTTGAAATTAAAAATTAACTCCATTTTATGAAAATAATTTTCTATGTATGATAAATTTACTTTTTAACAAAAATATTCATTTACATGGAAGATACTAATTTTAAAATTACAACTCTTTTATAACAATTTGAAAATTTAAATAAGGTCTCATATATTTTATTAGAATAAAAAGAAAAAAATATAATTTTATTCTCTTTATTATTAAAGTAAATTTTCTTTCAAATAATTATATTAATTCAAAAATAATAAATAAATATTTATGAATTATAAATATACCAATATATATTTTATCCTTTTAAAAATATTTATTTACTTATTTCATTATATAAATATATTATGGATTCTTTCATAATATACCCAAATTTTATTTATACTTTAAAATGAAAAGTTACTATTCTATAGGAAAAATTACAATTCAAAAGGTTCATATTTCTTTTCTGAAGATCTAGTAACAATTCCATCAATATAGGTTCCTTAACTTCTAGAAATACCTCCGATACCATTCATAATTCATATAAAATGTTTTTATTATGTTCCCTATGTAATATTATATGATTTATACTATATGAAATAATTATGATAAGGTTATTTCCATTTATAATAGATTTTTTCTTTACAAATCTAGGATGTTCCATCAGGTAATTGTTAGTGTCTACTTGTAGGGGACTGCAACAATATCTTACTTGCTCATCTTGATCTCTCCACTTGGTTTAGAAAATTATTATAAAAATGAATAAAAAATAAGTGTTAAATTTATGAAGTTAAATTTTTAAAAATACATTTTGGTGTTTTTTTCATTACAACCACATAAGAGAGTGAGGTACAACATTAATTTCCAAATTATTTTTTTAAAACATCAAAAAAATGTTGTCCATCTAAGTCATTTTCATTTGATACATCTTATTCTTGATCAAGTATATCGTTAAAATGGTATTATTGACCTTATTTAACTAGATGTTTTATGAATGTTCATTTATATCATGGAAATTATCTATCACTTTTTTATCATTCCTAGTCATTAAAGGTTAATAAAATTAATTTTTCATTCAATGACTTCCCTCTATGAATACTATATTTTTACATTCTTTAATAAAAAGATGTTCATGGAATTATATACATATATTTATGGTTGAAATTATTGTATTAATCATATACCCTTTATCTATATGGTGTAAATTTTATATGCTTTATTATCATGATTGATTAGTATTTAGCTATAAATTTACTTGATATCCTATAATATGTAAAGACCTGGACCCAGTTTCTAGGAGTCGGTGCCATATTTCATTACATTTTTATGATTATAAACAAGTTATATCCCAAAGGAATGAATAATTAATTATATTTTTAAATCCAGATACACACATAAGCTTCACATTAGAACATGAAATGAAAAACAACATAAAAGTTCCATTGGGAACATCCACCACTCCAAGATTATTCCTTCAAGTCAATCACAATATATCTCTTCCTAACATAAGAAAATGAAACGTAAGAAGGGGTGAGATTAGATGCTTAGAAAGGGTAAATAATATAACAGAAGATATCATAAACATAAAAATTATACATGGGTAATAATATTAAATACAATCCTTTAAAAATAATAAACATGCACACATTTTTGAAGGACTATGAGATGGGAAAATATTTTCAAAATAAAACATAATAATGGGTATTATACTAGTCTAATAAACACATGAACTATGAAATTATAGCTTCAACATGAGGGAAAATATTATGTCATACATTTTGAAACATAGCATCAAGGAATCATCCAAAATACTTAAAAATGCTTAATTCATAGGGCAAAACCATATCTAAAAAAATGGGCAAAGCCTCAGCCAAGTCCATATCTATTTGTCTAATAATACCTACTGATGCATTGAGGGGATATAGTGGAACCCAAATACCACATAATAAGTCCAATTCATTCCTCATAATAATGGGTATAAATATAAACAACATATACATTCATATTGAAACTAACAAATAAAATGAAAATAACTTTCCCCGAACATTAAGCATAAACACTAATCATTCAGAGTAAATTGGTGAATGGTAATAAGATAGCACATCCATATTAAAACTATCCAAAAAATATTCAATTAAATATATTAGATGATATCATGAAATATTAACCCCAATAATACATAATAATCAACAAGATTGTGGAAATAGAGGAAGATACTCTTATAAAATCATTGATTAATTATTGAGATAAATAATCTTTTAGTTTAAAATGAAGAGTTCTTCTCAAAATGTCTTAGTATAAAACCATAAAGTAAGTAAGAGGTAATTTTAATAATAAATTTTTTGATTTTAGAAATATAATTGTTTCTAAAATAGATTATATAGTACCCTTGAAAATAGGTAAGAATATGAAAAATTCTATGGAAATAGGCTCATATTTAGTAATGAATTTTGAATATTTCTTATAAAACATTTTACTCCCATTAAATAAAGAAGGATTATGGTTTTTACACATAAATATAACATTTAGAAATAATTTAGGAGGAGTAAATAAGAATAATTTATAATTTAATTGGGATAAAGGGAAACAAATAGTAACCTGAAATAAAATGGATGTTCAGGTAGGAAACCCTAACCTTAAGTCCGAAGGTGTTCTTCACTTAATCATAATGACTTGAATTATCAAATTTAGGATCATAAATTAATTATTTAATAACCTCATATACATGTGATTGATTTATTATAAACTTCTTAGGTTTATTCATGTCCTTTTGATGGGTTAAGATACTCAACACCATTGATTGGGAGTGTTTTCTTCATTGGCTTTCATGACTGGATTACTTATATTCATGTATGGATAATCATGTAGAATGAGAATGGATTTCCAGAATTGATTTTATATGTTATCAATGAACATACATAACATTACATTGTTATATAATTCATTTGGTTATTTGCTGTGAAGATGAATCATTATATAAAACCTTAATGATAATTATTTGGGTTATTTGGAGAATTTTTATCACAATGATCTCATTTTGATCTATAAGTTAATACAATTTGTAAAAAACATTACAAAAATTTTAATAGGATTTATTACCTATATAATAATATCTTTCAGACATAAATATAGTTTCATGACCATAATTGAATACGTTAATAAAAATTGAAAACTCTTAATCCTTGAATGTGATAAATTAACACATCTCGGATGGTGTTTTTATTTCTAGTATAAAAGAAGGATAATATATATATGATGATGAACTATTACATTATCAAAACAACATTACAGTAAATTTAAGATAACAGAGTTATGATAAAATCTGGATGAATAGAGGTGGGGAAAGAAAAATAAAATAAAGAAACTCGAAATAATAAAATGAGAAGAGGAAATTACCTCTTGAAGTAATCCTCCTTGAGAGCCTCTTTAAGGTAGAGGTTATAGACTTTTTATAAGATGAATGGCTTATTTAATTATGGGAGGATCTTGGGAATTGATTTGGATAGAATTTTGACAAGGAATAAGGATTCATAGGAGTTAATAAAAGAGGGAGTGAGGGGGGTTTTATAGTGGAGGAGGGGAGTTATTTTAGAATATCTTATTCGTTAGTTTATTATTTTTCTCAAGACAAGAAGTAGTATTGATTATTGTGACCCGTCATAGTAATATGTGCATGTGAGTTAGAAACAATGTCCATTTATATAATCCATGACACAAGAATGATGCAGAAATTCACTTATTTAGTATATTTTGTAAATTATCAAATTTCACTATTCACAAAAAATACATATATTTTAGAAAAATCCAAAAAATTCACCCTAACCTTTTTTCAATGTCTAGAATTTAAAATTGAACTCCATTTAATCAAAATAATTTTATGAATACAGGAAATATAATTTTTTAAAAAAAATAATTATTTTCTTGAAAAATACAAATTTTATATTTAAAACTCATTTTATAATACCTTTAACGTTTAATTGTGGTCTCATAAAATTATCCAAAAGTCATTGCAAAAAAATATTTATTTTGTAAAAATTTATTTGAAAATTAATTTTTTTACTTTAAAATTTTAATTAAATATTTATTACCAAAAAATACCAACATGGAATTATTAATTTCAAACATACTCTATTTCATTTATAATATGTCATAATTTTTTAGATACTTTAATGGGTGTGGTTACTATTCATAAGGTTCATATTAATATTTATAAGGATATGTTATTATTCATAACTATCAAGTTAATATTTACCATAAATGTATGTTGTCTATATCAGACTCTAAATATCTTACTGAACGCAACCGTGTATGAATGTTTTTTGAAATTTAAATAACAGAAGTGGAAAAATTAATTTTATTTTCTAGGTTACAACAACTGTTGTTTTGTACAGATTCAATGTTTCATGCATTCAAAATTAATTTTATTTTTAAATTCCTTCTCGGGTAATTCTCCCCTCCTTACAAAAAATTCATCCTCAAAATTCAAAAAAATTTACATCATAAATAGATTTGGGTATTTCTTCATCATAAGCACCTCAAGATCCTATGCTGCCTCTTATATTTTATGATTTTTCCTAAGTACCGTTACCATTCGATTTGTCAGATTCATCAACACTTATTCTTAAGTGTATATAATCTAGATAGACTCTTCATAGTATAATAGGTTAGGTTTCAATTCTATTCTTTAAACAGTGAGGACATGTTTTTGTTCTGTCATATAATTTCTCAAAAATGATAGATGGAACACATTGTTCACATTAGACATGATAGGTGGGGTTTCCAAAAGATATGAAACAACTCCAATTTTCTCTATGATTTCAAATTCTCCAATGTACATGCACTCAGTTTCCCATTCTTCACAAATATTATAACACCCTTCCATGGAGATACCTTCAAGAAAACATGATCTCCTACTAAAAATTGAAAATCCTTCCTCCAATTATCATCATAGATAATTTTCCCGATTTGAGATTCTTTGATATGCGTTTGAATATTATTTATCTTAACTATTTTTTCCTCCATAAGCTCTAGGCCCCCAAGATTCCTCTATCCAACATCATCCCAACATGTTGGTGTACGACATCAAAGTCCATACAATGTTTTATATGGATCCATTTAAATACTTGAATGGAAACTAATATTATAGAAAAACTCCACTAAAGGTAATTATTGATCCCACATACCTTGAAATTTATGTGAACATGATCTCAACATGTCCTCTAAGGTTTAGATCATTAACTCTGATTGCTCGTTTGTTTTAGGGTGATAAGAAGTACTCAATCAAATCCTGATATCCAAATCATTCTGAATAATTTTCCATAATTTTGATGTAAATCATAGATCAGGATCATACATAATTGATATAGGTGCTCCATGAAGTCTCCCAACATCATTGATATAGAGTCGTGGTATGTGCTCCAGTTGAAAATACTCCCTTATATCGAGGAAATGTGCATATTTCTTAAGTCGATCAACGATTACCCATATCACATCATTATTTCTTAGAGTTTTGGGTAATCTACTGAAACAATCTATAGTTATATCATCCAATTTCCTTGTAAGATTTTTTAGAGGTTGCAAGACTACCATTAGATGTTTTCTTTCAACCTTCACTTGTTTACAAACTAATAATCTTGATATATAATCGAAACTTTTCTACTTAATGTTGTCCCACTAGAAATATTCTTTCAAATCTCTATAAATTTTAGTGCTACATAGGTGTATAGAGAAATTAATTCTATGTACATCATCCTATAACACTCTTTTCATTTGGGAAATATAGAGAATACATATCCACTTCCCAAATTTTAGAATTCTATTTTCACACATGAAGTCATCCAATATCCCATCATTCACACCATTAATTGTTTTGAAAATTTTCTCATCTTCAGACTAAGAAGTTTAAATCCTTTCCAAAAAATATGGTTTGGTAACCAAATGAAAAAGTAGTGATGTTTCACCTTCTTTGATAATTCTTATATCTATATTTACTAGATCCATAAACATATAATCCCTTTTAATCCTCATATTTATTAGGACTCCATGATCCATCTTGCTCAATGCATCAGCTACCTTATTTTCCTTTCCTGGGAGGTAGTGTTTAGAACAATCATAATCATTGACTAGTTCAACCATCGCCTTTTCCTTATGTTATTTCTTTCTATGAGAAGATATATTTATATCTCTGATAATCTGAATATATCTCAGATCTTTCTCCAGTGAGATAATGTCACAATATATTTAGAGAAAATCTTATAGCTACTATATCAATATCATGAGTATGATAGTTATGTTCAGGAATTTTTAACTTCTTTGATGCATAGACAATATCTCTATCATTCTATACAAGGACACAACCATGTATTTTCTTTGATACCTCACTATAATTCAAAAATCCACCATTCCTTGATTATTGATTTAGGATTAGATAATTCACCAATCTCCCCTTCAATTCTTTAAAACATTACCCACATTATTTTATCCATATAAACAAAACCCCATTACAAGTAATCTTGGCCATTGGGTTGGCTAAATGGGAAATGTTCTAGAAAAAAACCCAATAATAACCTACTAAACCAATAAAACTACACACCTTAGTTATGTTTGTTGGAGTAGGAAATTAATGCATTTCCTTAGTCATTATAGGATCAACATATATTCTATATTAGTGATAATGTGTCCAAAGAAGGAAACATATTGGTGATAAAATTACCACTTGTTAAACTTCCCATATGATTTATTTCTTCTAACAGTCTTCAGAATAGTGTGCAAGTTATTTTCATGATCTTCATAGATTTTGAAGTATACCAAGATATTATCAATAAATACCACCACAAAGTCATCAATATATTACTTTAAAACTATTCATTATATCCATGAAAATAGAGGGTGAATTAATCAGTACAAAATACATTACTATAAAATCATCATGCCCATACCTGGTTCAATATATTGTCTTTGGAATGTCTTCCTTCCTCAATCGCAACTGATGATATCGATATCAAAGTACTATAACTGAAAAATATTAGGCTCCATTAATTTGATAAAATAATTCATCAATATAAGGTAGGGGATACTTTTTCTTCATTTTTAAAGCATTGATCTCTCTATATTAAATTCACAACCACACATATCCATTTTCTTCTAAAAGAAAAGAACAGGGGCACCCTATAGAAAAAAACTAGGGTGAATAAATCCTTTATTACTCAATTCCCCTAGATGTTTCTTTAGTTATACTAATTCCACAATGGTCATTCTATAATAAGCATTTAATATTGTTGTTGAACTAGAAATTATATCAATATATAATTCAACTTCTAGTTCTAGATAATTTCTAGGTAAATCCTCCCATAAAACATTAACATATTCTTGCACAATAGGTAGATCAACAATTTGAATATTTCTTTCCTCACCCATAGATATTTCATTCTCATCCTCTACTAGATTTTCATTAAGTAGAGATTCTAGTGGGGATCTAAATAAGTTCCAAATAATGATGTTTCTTCTCTAAATTTATTAGAATATAAATCCTTCTCAAAAAATGTAACCTCCTTCTTCTTTCTATAGGTTTTTTCATCATTCTTAAAAGGTAATTCTATATTAAGGATTATATAAAATTAAATTATATGTATGATAATAAAATCAGTAGATAAATCATGTTTATACACCATAGTGGGTACAACCTGACACATCTTGGTTGCAATAATACATCCCTTAGGAGTTTTGACAAACAACTATCTTATTAAATCAAATTGAAAATATCTAATTTTCATAGAAAACTAGGAAGATATTAAAGAATTAATTAATCTAGAATCAAATAAATTATAGGCTATGTTTTAGTAAATGATTAATGTACCTTACACCACATCATTTGTAACCTCAATATCAGCAGTTGAGATCGTATAAGATTTTCCCTTCACCCTTGGCCTTTTTTGTAGAACATTTCCTTGAATATTTGGAAAATAATTGGCAAAATATCCCATATACCTAAATTTATAGCATGGAACATTAATATATTATTTATTACCCTTGAAATCACTTTCAAGATGGCCTTTATGACCACACTTTTAGTACACCCCTTTTCCTTTTAAGCTTCCACTAGGGTGTTTCCTTCCATAATTCTCAGAGGGTAGAAAGTAAAATCTTCCCATCTTCCCTATTTCCTTATTCCCTTCTCTAGATTTTTTATTATTCATGTTCTTATCTTTATTTCCTATAGATTCTTAATACTATGAAAACTTATTTTCCATCTTGATAGCACATGATACAATTTCTTTGTATGATGAGAAAATTTGGAAGACTAGTTCCTATCAAAGTAATGGCTTTAGGCCATCCAAGAATCAATAAATCTTTCCCATTATATTACTTATATAGTCCACTACATTCCTTTATAACCTTTTGAAGTTATTTTAATACATTGAATCTTTCTCATATTCCTTTTTCCTACAATTTAAAAACTCCCTTTCCATATCTTCTCGCTATTCATGAGTAAAGTGTTTCTCTATGAAAAGTTATTTAAATTCATTCCATTCCAAATTTTCTATTTCTTTCTCCTCCATTGTGTTTCGAATTAGTGACCACCATTGATCAGTATCTTTCAATAGACAATAAACATCAACAACAACCTTCTCCCATTCAATACTTCCTAAGGTGAGAAATATCATCTCTAAGGAACTTATCCACAGTTCCTCTATGAATGGGTTTCTAGTCCCATTAAATGGTGGAAGATGTTGTCGCATAATGTGATCTGACATATCTCCTTTATGTTGTGGATATAAATGCACCATATAGGAAAGGTTTATTTTTCATAACCTGATTATGTTATCCCAGTAAAGTAATAGGTTTCCCCTCACCCATCACATCTCTGGAGATAATATCATTATCTTGCATATGAGGGAAATACCTATATGGGATACAAGCAATCATGAGGTTTCCATTCCTTCCACTTGGTGACATTCTTATATAATGGAATACACTATATTCAGTTATGAATTATAATGTAATATATCAACTTAGAAAAATACATAACAGAAATTTGAATCATATTTGAGGATAATCAATAATCATAAACATCATTTCATTGAAACAAAATTACATTTAAATCCTTCATAATGTCTTGTACAAAAATTTGAATTATCCTAAGAATATACCATGGGAGTCTCAAACCAGGTACGCATTAAGGCCCTTTATCATGTACCAGGATACCATGGTTCAATCTTCAAACTCCTTGGTGGTGTTTTCACACATAGTTACATTTATTCCAGTACCACATCCACTTTTAGTTTCCATATAGAGACGAATTTTCTCGAAAAATCTACATAATATGCTTCTTACCAAAATTCTAGGATATTCATGTATACTTATACTCAAATAATATATTATATTTTTGTTCTATAATATATTTTTTCAAAATATAGTTTCCATTTTTTCTACAAAACATTATCTTCTAACAACTGTAAGACCCGACAATAGTTTCCTAGAGCTGGTGCCTTATTATGTTATATTGGAATTATTAAAAGAAATTATTATCCCTAAGGAACTAATATTTTAGTAGATTTGAAAATCTAGAATCATATATAAGTTCAGCATTACTACTTGAAATTAAAAACAACATAAAAGTTCCATTGTTAATATCCATCACTCTAAGATTGTCCCTACAATTCAATCGTAATATACAACTTCATGTCTAGGGAAAAATAAAACATAAGAAGGGGTGATCTCAAATGCTCATTAAAGGTAAAAAATACAGTGGAACATATCATAAACATAAACATAATGCATGGTGAATAATTGAAAACACATGGATTTAAAAATAATAAACTTGAGCACATTATGGTAGGAATATAACTTTAGAAAATCTTACCATAATAAAACATAAACATGGGTATTATACTAAAAAAACAACCACATGAACTATGAATTTATAGCTTTATAATGAGGAAAATGAATATGTTGGATATTTAAAAAACATACCATAATGGTGTTGGCCAAGACATATAAAAATGAATAAGTCCTCTAACAAAACCATTTCTAATAAAATGGGAAAGGTCACAGCCAAGTCTATATCTATTTATCTCAGGAGACCTACCGATGTATTAAGGTGATATAGAGTTCCCCATGAGTCACATAATAAGTCCAACTAATTCCTCATATGAATGTGGATAAATATAAATAACATATAAATTTATATTCAAAATTAATTATGAAATGCAAATAACATTCTCCTAACATTATACATAAGCACTAACCATTCAATGTAAATTTCAGAATGGTTTTAATATAGAACATCCATAGTAAAACTAATAATAAAACATTAAATTAAATATGGTAGATTATATCATAAAATATTAATCCAAATAATTCATAAGAATCAAAAATATGTTTAAATATATGAAGATACTCATAGAATTTCCTTGAGTAATTATTGAGGTAAACACTCTTTTACTTTGAAAATCAGAGTTCTTGTGAAAAAGTCTCTGTATAAAAATATAAATTATGTAACATGGTATTTTAATAAAAAAAGATTGATTTTATAAAGATAAAGGTTTCTAAAACATATTATAGAATGCCCTTGAAAATAGGTAAGAATATGAGAAATTCTCTCGAAACGGGCTTGTATTTCTAAAAGGATTTTGAATGTTTCTTTAGAACTAGAAACCTCCCTAAAATAAATAATTTGTATGGTTATTAAACATACATAGAACATTTACACATAATTTATGATTATTACATAATAAGAATTAATAATTTAATTTGGATTAATAGAGACAAAGAGTAAACCGAAAGAAAATGGAGGTTTGGGGAGGAAACCCTTACATTAAGTCTGAAGGTGTTCCTCACATGATCATAATGACCTGAATAAAAAAAATTAGGTTCATAAATTAATGATTCTAGAACATAAATTACATGTAATTTATTTATTATAACCTCATTAGGTCCATTCATGGCCTTTTAATGGGTTAAGATATTCAATTTCATTGACAGGGAGGGTTTTCTTCCTTGGTTTTTAGGATTTGATTGCTTATATTCATGCATGGATAAACTTGTAAAATGATAATTTTTGTCCATAATTGAAGTTAGATTTTATTAATGATCTTCCAAAATATTACATAGTTATAAATTTCATTTGGTTTTTTGGTGTGATGATGAATAATTATCTAAAACATTTATGATAATTGTTTGGGTAATATGATGATTTGTTATCACAACAAACTCATTTTGATCATTAAATTTATACCATTTGTAAAAAAATATTCAAGAACCTTAAATAGGATATATTTTCTATATAATAATCCATTTCAACTATATAAATGGTTTCATGACCAGAATTGAATTTATAAATAGAAAATGAAAACTCGACTTCCTTAAATGTGATAAATTAACACATCTCAGATGGTGTTTTCATTTCTAGTATTAAAGAAGAGGAAAAAAGTGATGATGATGAAATTATCATTACAAAATTATACCTCATGTGTGGTACTAGAGTTATCATAACATCTAGATGATGAGAGGGGAGAAATGAAAAAGAAAAAAAATGAACTTGAAATAAAAGAAATGACAAGAGGAAATTACCTCTTGATGTTATCTTCTATGAGAGCCACTTTATGTTAGAGGTTTTTCCCTTTTTATAATACCAATTGCGTATGGACATTGGGAATATACTTAAGAGGAGATTTGGTTAGAATTTTAAAAATTCTTAAGGCTGGAGGGGAGTGAAGAGAAGAGGGAGTGAGGGGGTTATAGTAGAAGAGATGAGTTATTTTTTATTATCTTATTCAGTATTTTATTATTTTTCTCAAGAAAAGATATTTTATTGATTATTGTGACCTAAAATAGGAATATATGCATGTGAGTTCAAACTAATGGCCATTTAAATCATCCATGACTCAAGTATGGTGTATAAATTAACTTTTTTAGCTTATTTTGTAAATTATTAAATTTCATTATTCCCCAAAAATTCAAGTATTTTAGAAAAGTAAAAAAATCACCCTAACCATTTGTCGAGACCCAAAGCATGACGTACATGTACATTAAATTACTTTTGCAGAATACATAGTACATAACAAAAATAGACACACAAGGACCGTAATAGTTTAGTGTCTATGGAAACTTGGAACGTAATCATCTAATCGTGGTGAAATATATTCAACATCTCCCATAACATTCTTCCCTTTTTTCATACCAAAAACCTTTCCTTATATCATGGGGAAAATAAAACATAAAAAGGGTCAGCTCAAATGCTCAGTAAGGGAAAACATAGTGAAAATAAAACAATCCATAAACATTTGAAAGCAAAAAACTTCAACATGAAATTTAAACATCAATATCTTGAGCAAAGACATAAATCATGGAAGTACGTAAGGCATATATCCTAATGGAACATCAATCATGATAAAATATAATGGTAATAAAACATGTTATTGTGGAAACCATTCAGCACATGTCTTGATTTCCAAAGTAGCCAAGGCATTGCTTCCAAGACCATCTTAGTGGACACAGTCCATTTCTGAATCGAGTTCACTCATCATTTCAGTCCTATAACACTAAACCGGATTAACTTACCATTTTAGCCATGTTTATCTCATGAGATATAAATCATTACCCAATGCATTGGAGGGATATATATGTCCCACCCATCTCATAATGAAATCATTCTTACTTGTGCCAAAAAATAAACTTGAAACATTCATCATAACCCAAAGAATAAAATGGGTTTCATAAACATCATCCCATCATTTCATAATCCATATAAAACCAATGGAATTTCATCATATGAAAATTGAACCATGTAAATCATAGAGACATTAAACTTTAAACATAAACATATGAAATAATTTCATCTTAGATGGAAAATGGTTTTGATAAAACATTTGAAATAAATTCTTGAGGAAAATATCATTTCTTCATCAAATTCATTTTCTTTTCAAAAAATGTGATGCACTTTTAAAATAAAAGCATTTTGTTGAAAGTAGTCATAAAATCATGTAGAGTAATCTTTATGAAAATTATGCATTATGAAACCGTAAAAATCCATTCATGCCGTATAAGTTAAAAATAACATTCTCCTCGTACTTTTGTCGGAAAAGTCAATAAGTACCTTGTGTGGTAAAAAAAAGATTCCTTACATACCATGCAGTTAAAGTCAAAAATGGTTAAAAAGGAATTTAAAAATACATTAAAACACTTTTATAAAACATCGACATGGACGATAGAAATAACCCCAGTAAATAATTATGAATAAACAATCTCGGATAAAAATGAGATTTGCAAAATTATCCCTTACCTTAGGTCTGATATGCTTCGTACGTATCCGAACCTCATGTATAATGATTTAAATAATTTCATTGACTTATTACAGAATAATATTCATTGTTATGATATCATATATGGTTCACTTATGACTTTATATTACCTGTTCTTTTGTAAGTTCCATGTTAAAGCAGCGTTTTGGGTTAAATCGTGTTATTTATCGTACGTGTTTGGACTTGTTGTTCTTGATATTATTACTTATATCCAGATTTACTTAATTCTAGAATTTAAAACATGATTTATATTTAATATATATTCAGTATATAAATATATATGTGATAGATCGATTAAATGGAATGAAATACACCATTCATGGAGACGGTAGATCGTACGTACGCATAAACGCTGTTTTCGTTTCCTTATTGAATTGAATGAAATTAAGTAGATTACATACATATATATACACATAAATCCATTATCATTATTATGTAATATATTTAATTATTACTTATTATATATACTTTATAATCATTCATGAATGGTTATCATGGAGAATGAATCTCATCACGTCGTGGAGACGGTATTCCGTACGTATGCACGAGCGATGATATCATTCCCATGATCGTGTAATTGCATTGAAGTGTATGCATAATATTTCAGAATCAATATCACTTTTCAATAATCATATGTTGTTATTTCTTTACAACATTATACCTGTCCAAGTAAGGTGGTGGTCAAAACAGATTACACCACGGCATGGAGACGGTATTCCGTACATACGCACGCGCGGTGATTTCGTTTTACGTAGGATGGATAGATGGTGAAATAGGGTTGTTTCATAATTATAATAACATATAAGTATATTATTGATACTGATGTTATTACATAATAATGAAACAACTAAAGAAGAAGAAGTAGAAGAAGGAATAAAGTTGAAATAATCGGTAATGGATATTACCTCTTCTTTCGTCATGCCTTTTTGAAACCTCCTCTTAGTGCACTAAGATTGGTCTTTGAAGAATACCAGAAACACTAGGATGTTTTTAGGGAAGTTGAGAAGAGAAATTGGCCGGGTTTGGAAGAGCTTGAAGGCTCAAAGTGGTGTGAGGAAAAGAGGGAGGAGCTGCCCTTTATAAGGGAGAAGAGGGGAACCTTTGGAATAACTAAAACTATTATATTATTACAAAGTCATATTAGGTTTTTAATAGCTCCGAATTGAGTTATTTTGAAGATAAGTTGGGTATGGGTCGAATTCATCTCATCCAATAGAATTTAGACAAGTTTAGGTTTCTATTTTAGCCTTATCATATAGATTTAACTTTAAGTTAAATAATTTTTCTTTTACTGTGTCTTCTTGTTTTCTTACACTGTAAGGTTAAAAAACATACTATAACAGGACAAACGAACCCCATGTTGTTTATTATTAATATATATAACCTCATATAAGTCATTTGGCTTAACCTTATATTTTTAGGAATAAAATAACAGTTAATAATATAATATTGGTTCTAAAAACTATTTGATGTCAATTTTGACACTATTTGGTAATTGCTTTTTGTGAAAATCATAACAGAAATATTAGTTCAAAAAAAGTTAATTAAATCAATACTAACATGTCATATTAACCTATAAAATTATTTTAATTCATAAAAAGTCTCAAATTACATTCATTTCGGTATTTATGACAACAATTATGTCAATATTTCATTAATAAGATAATTATTGTATCATCATTGTGTCATAAATAAATTAAATTATTTATTGTCTAAATATTAAAAATAAATTACCATTATGTAGGAAGTTTTTTTATATTTATACTGAATATTTATAGTCGAAATTATCTTATGTATTTCCCTATATTAAAAATGATTTACTTATTAAACATTGATTTTAACTATTTTAACCCTTCTTTAAATAAATTAATAATAAATGTCCTAATCTAATCCAAGTGGGCCTAAATGGTCATATTTTATTCCTATGGTTGTTTTTGGTCGAATTACAATTATCCAATAGAATTAATACATGTTTTAGGGTAATAATAATAACATTTTTACCCTTAATTTCCCTATTCACATTTAACCGTGGTAAAAAAAAGTAAAAAGTTACTATTCACCAAAAATTATTTTCATCACATTGAACCACATTTTAGTCCTTGATATTAACCGTGTCTCTCATATTTTCGAAATTTCACTCACAGAAGAAGTAAAATTAAGTTTTATGTAAATTTGCAAATTCTTCTAGGAGGTGGGTAAAAGTCGATGAAAAGTTCAATAAAATATTTATATATCTAAAATTACTATAAAATGACTCCAATGAATTGCATTGAACTTATATAGGTATTATGTATCAATTTTTTCCTAAAATAAATTTAAATAAAATAAATAATTATTTAAATAAAAAGTCGGTTTTTAAATAGTAACCTAGTGTTTTCACTATTCATAAAAAATTGAATGCTTTCAGAAAAATACCAAAAATTCACCCTAGGCTAATTTCTATATTCCAAATCCAAAAATGGAGTCCATTTTGAAAGATAAAATTTATAAAATTTCAAAAATTGGGTATTACTATTCGTAACGGCTAGTTTGTATAACATATCGTTGTTTAGCGAAACTCGGTACTGCGTACAACACATGCTATCATGGAAGGTCGTGATTGTGTGTAATGCAATCCAAGTCTGGGATGTGTGTTGTGTAAGCTCCTTTTGGTGTAGCATACAACACAAGACATTAATGAAATTAAAAAGAATATTTTTCATAAAATCTCAGGGTGTTACATTCTACCACCCTTAAAATGAATTTCTTCCTCAAAATTCGTCGGGGTTATAAATGGTTTACTACTCGAAAGTTTCTTTAATAGAAACCCACATTTTAAAAAGTAATACCAAAAATTAGATTTAAAAACTAATGTATGAAATGAAAAAGTTACCCAAATTAACTAATCACAGGGTTTCAACGTTAAAGAACATAGGTGAAAATATGGATATGAAAAAAAATAATATAACCATCAAGTTCTGATGGAGGGTGATAGAGAAAATGGCTATGAAAAACCCATCAATCACAAGGCCATAAATTTGTGATGATATAAGGTACCATCTGATTCCTCAGATATAAGAGCACTAGGACAACATTTTTGGTTTTCAATATCATTTTTCTAAAGTTGATATTTTTTCATTAGAAGAAATCCCCACTTTACTTCGATAAAATCTCACCGTTGTTCGTGCCTTGAACAATTTCCACTTCATCTCTTAAAGAAATGAAGTTGAATTTGTCATTCGTGAAGTGTTAGCAGATCATGTGATAGAATGTTGGGTCATTTCATCTGTCTTAATCAAAAGGTTATCAATAGTTATATACATAAGTCCATCTATCATATATTGTTCCGAAAATGGACATATACTTCATCTATCATACCACTTAATAAAATAAAACTAGTTTATACTAACCAGGGACTTCCTGTAGGCCATTGGTAGGCGAAAAAGGCCTGTCGCACTTCGGTTGTGGGTTCGATTCCCACATCCTTGTCCGACGCGATGGGCTGTCGCCCATCCTGCAGGTTGTCCTTTTTCTAAAACTAGATTACTATAACATCCCATGAATAATATTGAAAAAATTTATATCCTTAAACAATAATAACTTATGTCTAACACAATCCATTCTAACCTTTAGGCTTATCTAAAATACTTCGGTCCAAGCTCATAGTATAAAGAAAAAAATTACTAGAAAGGTTATCTACCAAGAATGTGAATACAAGAATTTATCTCACATATATCATAAGATATATCTCATTGGTTGCATTCCATACTCATGAATACCTCAGTCATATATTCTCTTGAAACATAAATTACCATAGAACCGTAGTGAAAACATGAATACTATCAAAAGGTAACTCTTTCCACATACCAAAATCCCAAAAAAATTCTATATAATCAAACCATAATATCACTTAGTCCTTATATCAGTCATGAGCTCCTGAATAAAATTAAACATCTCATTATCTTCTTATCCCTTCATTATGTGCATATCATCTACTTTCCAAAAATATCTGAATAACGTTCCATGGTTACCAGAACCATTAAACATATACTTTAAAATACTTTTGGCAAAATAGTAGTGTAACAATCCTTAGATGATTCTTTATTCCATAGTACCATACATTATTATTTATAAACATAAAATCATTCCACTAGCTTCTTAAACCAATGGCTGAGCTTTATCATTTCTTTCATCTCATATTTCATTTATAGTCTCTTCATCATCATCCACATAAATACTACTCATATGACCATGCTGATTCACTTCATGAGATTTTCCCTTAGGGCATTGGTTTGCATAATTCCCATTCAGAGAATGTCATGATTTCTATAGTAGCCAAGGCATTACTGCCAAGACCATCTTAGTGGGAAAAGTCCCTTTCTGAATTGAGTTCACTCATCGTTTCAGTCCTCTAACACTGAACCGGATTAACTTACCATTCCAGTCATGTCTCTCTCATGAGTTATAAATCATTACCCAATGAATTGGAGGGAGATATAGGTCCCATCCATCTCATAATGAAATCATTATTACTTGTGCCACAAAATAAACTTAAAACATTCATCATAACCCAAAGAATAAAATGGGTTTCATAAACATCATCCCATCATTTCATAATCCATATAAAACGAATGGACATTTCATCATAAGAAAAGTGAACCATGTAAATCATAGAGACATTAAACTTGAAACATACACATATGAAATAATTTCATCTTATATGGAAAATGGTTTTGATAAAACATTTGAAAGGAATTCTTGAGGAAAATATCCTTTCTTCGTCAAAATCATTTTCCCTTCAAAAAATTCAATGCACTTTTAAAATAAAATTATTTTTTTGAAAATAATCATAAAATCATGTAGAGTAAGCTTCATGAAAATGAGGCCTTATGAAACCATAAAAATCTGTTCCCGCCATATGAGTTAAAAATAACATTCTCCTCATACTTTTGTCGAAAAAGTCAAAAAGTAGTTCGTATGGTAAAAAAACGATTCCTTACATACCATGTAGTAAATGTAAAAAATGATTAGAAATGACTTTAAACGTACATGAAAACAATTTTATAAAACATGGACATGGATGATAGAAATAACCCCAATAAATACTTACGAATAAGCAATCTCAGATAAAAATGAGATTTGCAAAATTATCCCTTACCTTAGGTCCGATATGCTTCGTACGTATCCGAACATCCTGTATAATGATTTAAATAATGTAATTGACTTATTACAGAATAATATTCATTGTTATTATATCATATATGGTTCACTTATGACTTTATATTACCCATTATTTTGTAAGTTCCATGTTAAAGCAGCGTTTTGGGTTAAATCGTGTTATTTATCGTACGTGTTTGGACTTGTTGTTCTTGATATTATTACTTATATCATGATTTACTTAATTCCAAAATTTAAAACATTATTTATATTTAATATATATTCAGTATATAAATATATATATAATAGACCGATTAAATGGAATGAAATACACCGTTAATGGAGATTGTAGGCTGTACGTACGCATGAACGTTGTTTTCGTTTCCTTATTTAATTGAATGAAATTAAGTAGATGACATACATATATATACACATAAATATAGTATCATTATTATGTCATATATTTCATGATTACTTATTATATATACTTTATAGTCATTCATGAATGGTTATCATGGAGAATGAATCTCATCGCGTCATGGAGATGGTATTCCGTACGTACGCACGAGCGATGATATCATTCCCATGATCGTGGAATTGCATTGAAGTGTATGTATAATATTTCAGAATCAATATCACTTTTCAATAATCATATATAGTTATTTCTTTACACCATTATACCCATCCAAATAAGGTGGTGGTTGAAACCAGATTACACCACGGCATGGAGATGGTATTCCGTACGTAAGCACGCGCGGTGATTTCATTTTCTGTAGGATGGATAGATGGTGAAATAGGGTTGTTTCATACTTATAATAACATATCATTATATTAGTGATACTTATGTTATTACATCATAATGAAACAACTAAAGTAGAATACTTAGAAGAAGAAATAAAGTTGAATGAATCGGTAACTGATATTACCTCTTCTTTCAATACGCCTTTTTGAAACATCCTCTTAGGGCACTATGATTGGTCTTTTAAGAAGACCATAACATCTAGAATGTTTTTTAGGGAAGTGGAGAAGGGAAATTGGAAGGTCTTGGACGAGCTTGAAGGCTCAAAGTGTTGTGAGGAAGAGAGGGAGGAGGTGCCCTTTTATAAGGGAGGAGAGGGGCACCTTTGGAATAACAAAAAATATTATTTTATTATAAAGTCATATTCGGTTTTTAATAGCTCAAAATTGAGTTATTCTGAAGCTAAGGTGGGGATGGGTCTAAATGATCTCATCCAATAGAATCTATACAAGTTTAGGTTTCTATTTTAACCTTATCATTTAGATTTAACTTTAAGCTAAATAATTATTCTTTTACCATGTCTTCTTGTTTTCTTACACTATAAGGTTAATAAACGTACTATAACAAGACAAACGAACCAAAAGTTGTTTATTATTAACATATATAACCTTATCTAAGTCATTTGGCCAAACCGTAGATTTTTATGAATAAAATAACAATCAATAATATAATATTTGTTCTAAAAACTATTTGATGTCAATTTTGACACTATTTGGTAATTGATTTTTGTGAAAATCATAACAGAATTATAAGTTCCAAAAAAGTTAATTAAATCAATACTAACATGTCATATTAACCTATAAAATTGTTTTAATTCATAAAAAGTCTCAAATTACATTTATTTGGGTATTTATGACATCAATTATGTCAATATTTCATTAATACGATAATTACTGCATCATCATTGTGTCATAAATAAATTAAATTATTTTCTGTCTAAAAATGAGAAATAAAATACCATTATGTACGAAATCCTTTTAGATTTATAATTAATATTTATAGTCTAAATTATCTTATGCATAACCCTATATTAAAAATGATTTAGTTATTAAACATTAATTTTAACTATTTTAACCCTTTCTTTAAATAAATTAATAATAAATGTCCTAATCTAATCCAAGTGGGCCTAAATGGTCATATTTTATTCCTAAGGTTGTTTTTGGTCGAATTACACTTATACAATAGAATTAGGACATGTTCTAGGGTAATAATAATAACATTTTTACCCTTAATTTCCCTATTTACTTTTAACTGTGGTAAAAAAGTAAAAAGTTACGATTCACCAAAAATTATTTTCATCCCATTGAACTACATTTTAGTCCTTGATATTAACTATCCCTCTCGGATTTTCGAAATTCCACTCACATAAGCGGTAAAATTAAGTTTTATGTAAATTTGAAAATTCTTCTAGGAGGTGGGTAAAAGAGGGTGAAATGTTCATTAAAATTTTTATATATCTAAAATTATTATAAAATGACTCCACCGAATTGTATTGAACATATATAGGTATTATGTATCAATTTTGACCTAAAATAAATTTAAATAAAATAAATAATTATATAAATAAAAATTCTGTTTTTAAATAGTAACCTAGTGTTTTCACTATTCATCAAAAATCGAATGTTTTCAGAAAAATAAAAACAATTCACCCTAGGCTAATTTCGATATTCCGAATCAAAAAATGAAGTCCATTTTGAAATATAAAATTTTTAAAATTTCAAAAATTGGGTATTACTATTCATAATGGCTAGTTTATATAACATATCGTTGTTTAGCGAAACTCGGTATTGCATATAACACACGCTATCCTGGAAGGTCGTGATTGCGTGTAATGCAATCCAAGTCATTGATGTGTGTTGTGCAAGCTCCTTTTGGTGTAGCGTACAACACAAGAAATTAATGAAATTAAAAAGACTTTTTTTCATAAAATCTCAGGGTGTGACACCATTTCTCGACATGTAGAACTTAAAAATGAACTCCATTTTATCAAAATAATTTTCTAAATAAGAGATATTTAATTTCTAAATAAAATAATTATTTACTTGAAAATTAGAGATTTTAAATTTTAAACTGATTTTATAATATGTTCAAAAAAACTTAGGTCTAATATAATTATACTAAAATGATAAGAAAAAATATATATCTAGTAATAATTTTTATGAAAATTAATTTTATTAGTTTATTAATTTAAAATTTTAATACAATATTTATTACTCTCAAAAATACCGACACATAATTATTATTTTCAAAAATACTATGTTTCATTTATAAGGCGTATAAATTTTACCTATAATTTTAGGGGTTTTATTACTATTCATAAAGTCCACATTACTATTCATAAGGGTGTGTGACAATTCATAAGGGTCAAGTTACAATTGACAAAAAATGTATGTTGACCTTATCAGACTCTAAATATCTTACTGAACGCAACTGTGTGTGTCAGTTTTTTGAAATTCATTTCATATAAGTGGAAAAATTATGTTCATTTGTTAGGTTAAAATAAGTTTTCTTTTGTATAGAATCATTATTTAATACATTTAATATTAAATTTGTTTTCAAATCCTAGGGGTGTAACATTATACCTATTTATTCTCCATGGGTTTATTATTTTTTTCAATTAATTTATGTGAATCCATTTGATAAATAATATAAACCCCATTTTATTCCATGTTTTCTTTATGATATATTGAATGAGATCCATTTTAATTCCATGGGTTCTTTTATGATAGGATGAATTATTGATTTCTTAAAGACTTCATATTTATGGATGATGATTATTTGGGTCATGTATCACCTTCCAATGGATATAAGTATTCATGAGTAAATTTTTATTTATCTGAATCATGGTCATTGACTATATGGATCATTAAATTTATTTTCCCTGTAAAAATGTATGTTTCATATATAAAAGATGGTTCATAGTTTTATGCTTATTTTCATGACAATCTTCTGATATCATATCTCGTGATTATTTTCTTTCTATTTTGATTCATGTGTTATTTTATGTTAGGACTTAGGATATGACTTATGACCAATGAATTATTGTGGGTTACTTTATTTTGTATCTAGATTTTACCTATATGATCATATTTTTTCCACTAATGATATTTGACTAATATCCCATATGGTTTCCCATAATGGGCCTCTAATTGTACCCCTTTATAATGTTTCCATTTCCCTTGGGTATAGAGATGATAATGTAATATGGAATTTCTAGGAGAGGGTTTATATTATAGATAAATGTCCATAATAGTATAATAATGTTTTTATGTTGCTAGTATCAAAATACACCAATCCTTTATGGTTGTTAGATTTTTTGAAAGCATTATGTAAAATTATCTATATGTAGTGAAAGATTTATGTAAAATATACTTTTTAGATTGGATATCTATAGTTGTAATTAGATTAGGGTATATTTATTTTTTGAGATTATATTAGTTATCTTGGGTTTAAGTTAAGAAGAACCCCAGTAAAAACACTTGAGATTATTCTAATATTAGGAAAATAACGTAATTTTTGGTTGAAGTAGTGATTATGTGGTTTTACTATAAATTAAATCCCTACCTAGATACTAGAAATTGGATTTGGTTTTGTAATAGATATAACAAGGTGTAAGAACTCAAAATATGTACGGTCAGTTATTAACTCAAATATGACATTGCACGTGATAAAGATTTCTTACTGTACACCTAGAAAGACACTCCTAGGGGACCTGATTTGGTTAATTCCCATGATTTTTATGAACCATTATGAAGGATTTGAACATATAATTATGAAATGTTAAGAAAATAACCTAATATAAAAATTGTTATGGAACACCATGGATTGAAGGAATAGAGTCATTGGTTGAACCAAAACTACCATATTTTAAAAAAGAAAAAGGAGTCAATGGATAGTATATCGTCATATTAGGGTTTCTATATTCATATTTTGGATATTATCCTAACCATTTTGGTATTAGTTTTTGGTTGAAACATGATCATAAAAATAAATTTGAAGAAGGTACGCATCTATAAAACCCAATATCTTATATCCAAATAGGGTATCGTTGTTAAAGGATTAAGTCATATTATATGATTAAAAATTGAGACTCCTAGTATTACCTAAGGCCATGACAATAATATCTTAATAAAAATTATATGTTAATGACTTTATCTATTTCCATCAGTGATTGATTTTTTTTAATATATAATTTTTTTGAGGGTTATATGAGACATATCATAATTATTTTTACTTTAAAGGATTGTAAACATTTATTATATTGTTTTGGTACCCTAAAGAGTGATTCAATATCAAGTTCATGTTTTTTTCTAGACAAGTGTTGAATTAAAAATTGTTGAGGGTGGATAATTCATGGGTTTAATATTTGATTTATTTTGAATTTAAGAAGAATTGATTTATTTTTAAAAAAGTGGGATAGTCTTTCAATGGGAATGATAGTTCATTCATAATATTTTTTATGTTAATCATAATTTTGTTTTATTATATATATATATATAATAGTATTTGATTTTATTAATCAGTTCATTATATCATTTTAAGATTAAATATACAATTCACTTTTAGATGAATATATGATCTTTTTATAATTTAATAACTTGTATATTTAGTTTTTTTAGGAATTTAATGTTCATTAGAATATATTTTTAGGGCATATACAGACTTGGAAAAATGATTCTATAATTATTTTATGGAAAAGATAAGTATCCTGCTCAAAATTAAGATGGTACTATAAAAATTTCATAATATGTATTAACTTGATTGATAATTTCCCTAACTATCTTAAAAAGTGAATTATAATTAAAAATTTGTGGATGAAATTCTTTTAAAGGGGTAAAATTTCACAACATGAAACTATATACCTGATAAAACTAATGTTAGGTTCAATAACCAATGTGACACACTAAACCCAATGTAAAAAACACTGAAATAATAAGATAACATTATTAATTAAGATATAAAAAATAATATTATGGTAATCCATTAAAATTTATTACCTTTAGAAGGTAAATATTTAATATGAGTTGATATTGAAAAATGTTATTTTCTGTAAAATATTTTTTATTTATATTACATATTTTAATTAAAAAGAAATATTTCAAAAAGTAAGGACAAAAATTTGATAAAATAAAATAATTTTTTTATGGAATCAAATATTTCATAGTATGAACTTTTTTAATTTCTGCTGAAAGTTTCATTTTTAGTTAATAATACATTTTTTTTAAATTCATAATTTTTATGATTTTATCATCATGTACGTGAATCTTAGATGATTAAAAAATAATTTAATTAAAAAATATATATTTAAATATTAAAATTATTAAATCTAAAATATTATTTGAACTTTTAAAACCTATGTCCATTGTTTTTAGAACTGAATTAAAATGAGAATTTAAAAAAAATCTATAGATTTTTTTCAACTAAATTATTTTAAAAGTGATATTTGGTTTATTCTTTCAATTGAAGAATAAATTGTTTTATATTTTTTATTATAAATTAATTTATGTTACTAAAATTAGTAAAAAAAAATTATTCTATATGTAAATTTAATTTTTAGAAATGTAATCTTTCTAAATAATATTTTTACAAAATTTAAAAAAAAACAAAGGAAACATTGAATGATGTGTCATAAAAGAATGGTTAAGGAAAATACATAAAAAACCTACTTCCAACTTTTTTCCATTTTTTATCAGTTGACATTTTAATAGAGAGATTTCATTATGAAAAATGTAATGGTTTCTTCCAAAAAAACCTTCTCTTAACTTATAAAAAGGTAGCACTTAAAGTACATCAAGACTCCAATATCCTTAAAATTTATTATTTAAAACCTTCCAGTTTTATTCTACTGGAACCCTCTCCAAAATCCATAAAATTCTGGTCATGTTTATTTTTTTCAATTCCTTCATTCATGAGGACTTTTCCAAGAGAAAACTCAATCATCTAGTGTGATTATATCTTTCTCTTAGTATATTCTATTACTCTAATCCTTAATAATGAATCTACTGCTGTATTAATATAACTAAATCTATATAATTTGTATGCTTAAATATAATTATATTAATTGGGAAATAATTTTTCAGTCCCTTCCATCCATTAAGAAAAATAAAATAAGATCGATTGATTATTATTGCGAACAACTGCCTCCATGAGGTGATATTGTTCATTTTTCTTAATTTCTCTTAATATAAGGTAATAAAGAGAAATTTAATGAATTATTATTTTTAAAATCTATAATTTATAACCCTTAAATTTTATTTTATCAGATATCAGATTTTCTTACATTCAATGAGGAAGGGGATTGTTAATCACTCATAGGTGCATACTACTGCCTCCAGAAACAATAAATGTTTTTTTCATCACCACCCATACTATATGGTTCTAAGAATGGATTTAATGAATATATATGATAATTATGAAATTATTAATCTTCTCAATTTGTCATATTACCAATATCTAATAACATTCCCATACTTATAAAATCATTATAAAACATTTATGTTTGGGTAGGTTTTATCATTAACATGAATGATGTTATAACATTTTTTCATAAAAAAATATTTGATTTCATATAATGGTGATGACGTGTAAAAAATTTTAATTAAACATTTGTTATTTATTGTTAAATGTTTTGTTAATATTTTAAATATTTATTAAAATATCCCCTTTCGATCGTTAAACATGCTAAAACAAGTTCATTTTGTTTTATATTTTCACAAAAAATATACATGTTTCTCACATATGAAAAAACTATTATGGAATTTTTAAAAAAAATATTAATATATAATTAATAATATAAGAATGATGAATTTCAAACCACTATATAAGGATTAATATTATCACCATAATGTTTGTATGAAACATACAATAAAATTTTCTAGTACCTGATGATGAAATTAACAATAACTCAGTGATATATTTATAATAAATCATTATAAATAAATTATATTAATGATAAAAATTTTATATAAGATTTTGAATTATGTACTTATGTTAGTTATTCTTATCATACATAACGTATGATCATTTTTTAGTTAGATAAAAAATTGGGTGGGGGTTTCATCTCAATATTTCCTTCCATGAGACACATTATATTTTATCCACCTAATTTCATTTAAATGGTGTGTATAATAAAAAATTTATATGTAATATAATGAGATATCTTTATTTGTGGTATTTTATCTTTAAATTTATGTTCTTCATATTTGAAGGTATTTTTTTAGAATTTTTCTAAATCAATAAATGTTTCTTTGTCTCATTTTCCACACGAGGGGACACATTTAATATTGTCGTACGTAATTTATTTTATATGGTGTATTAAATTCCAAATTGATTTCACATAAGAAAATATCTTCCATTTAATTATATTTTAATGACCACATCAAGATTTTATTTAAAATGTACTTTGATTTCAACGTTACCAATTCCATAAGAGTTTTATCAACTCAACTTACAGTACATGGACACTATAATTTGTTATTTGAAGATACATTTAAAGATTTTATTGATCCAACCATTCCATTGTTTTATATATCATTTAATTCTTTCACTAGGAAATTTACATATCATAATCAATATCCACTTATTTTATAAAATGTTTAATGAAATTAAAGTGTATCATTAGATACAATAACTACCATTCATACCAATAATTTTTTCTTCCATGTCTATAATTTCATTCACACCAATGTTTTAGTCTCTTCTAGGGATATATAATATGGATTATTTTATATTATGTTCATTATTATCTATAATACTTTTAAAAATAAGAAATATATAATCTTGGTATGATCTGTATTTTCAAACAAATTTATTTATAAATATATTTTTAAAAAACCCATCCTTTCAAAATTAAATGTTGTACCTTCTACAACACATTTATTTTTGTGCATATTGTATCTTTTTAAAAAGCTATTATTGATGTTTATTTTTATTGTAAAATTTTGTAATGTTTTCAATTCAACATTTTGGAAATAGTTTTAAAGAGACATGTATCTTCTTCCTTTTATAGTAATATAAAAAAAATTGTCTAAAGAATCTTTCAGGGATTTCTTCCTTGTGAACACACCATTACACTAGAAGTGTAATTTTATAAGAAAAATTCCTTCTATATTTTTATGTTTTATAAAAGAAATAATATTTCTCTTATTTTTTTAAAATATTTCTTTTAAAAATATCTCACAATAACATGAAAATTTGTATTTACAAAGTCATTTTATAAATTCCAAAAAAATAAAATTTCAATTTATTCATTGTCTTTTGATAAATATTATTATTGATCAATGATATTCTTAAAATTATATCATACACTATATTTCTATGTAGGGATTATAAATGTTCCTTTATATCATTGAAATGATCCATTACTACTTTTTTCTTGCCTAATCATAATAGGTTTATAAACCTATTGTTTCCTAAAATATATTTCTTATATGAATACCATGTTTTTTATTCCTTTTATTAAAGGGAATTCAACAAGATTCCCTAAATTTATTTATTGGAGAAATTATTTTCTTGTTCATACACACTTTATCTATTTTGTGATATTACCATAGGTTTTATTATGTTTATTTAATAGTATTTAGCTATATTGTTACATAATTCTGTTGATTACCCATTTATTTTTCATAGGTTTATCATGTTTTTTATTTCTTTATGTGAATCTATTTTAATATAATATGAAATAAATTTTCTTTCATGGGTTTATGATGTTTATAATGAAACCAATTTTATTTTCATTGGTTCTTTATTATTTTATGAATGATTGATTTATTATGGAACACATATGTATTTATAATGATAGGTGGGTCTTGTATCTCCCTAGAACGCCCCAGTTATGTGTTTATGTCTCATGATATATTAATTCATAAGTAAATTTTATTTTCTCATAATCATGTTCAATAATGGTATGTCCCATGAATTTTATAGTCACTATATTAATGTATATTATGTATTAGAAAGATGTTTTATAGTTTTATGATTCCACTTATGACTGTATTATACTCTGATGGATTATGTTTAATGAATCACTATTTTTATTCATGTATTATTTTATATAAATAATTATTCTAATATTTATAATATAAAACTTGTTGGGTATGATTTATTACATATCTTAATTATTCACATATTATCATATTATACTCACTTATGATATTTTATTGTTATCAATTATGTTTACCCATGTTGTGCATATGACATTACCCCTTTCTTATGTTTCTGTTTACCTAAGCTATGAATATGATAATTCCTTATTGAATATCTTGAATAGGGTTTAGATTGTGTATAAATTTTGACAACGATGTAATAATGTTCTTATGTTTCTAGTATATAAATACACTAAACTTTATAGATATTTCATTTTGTAGGAATATCAAGTAAGGTTAGGTATATGTTGTAAAATATGTATGTAGACTAAATTCTTGTTTATCATGGGTGACTATATTTAGTATCAGAGCAAGGTATATTATTTTTTGTGATTATTTTACTTATACTTGTATTTGGTTAAAAAAATCATAAAGAAAACCATAGATTTAATCCTATACACAGGAAAACATATAATAGTTTTGGAGAAGTGCAGATTATGAGGATTACCTAGAAATGACATCCAGGTCTATTATAGAAAGTGGTTGTTGTTATAACCCATATGTAATTTGGTGTAATAACCATAAATAGGATGTGTTGTGTATTAACTTAACCATGACCTAGTGCACAATAAATATTCCTTAATTTATACCTAGCGGTACAATCTTGGGGGATATGGTTTGGTTAATCCACATGTTATTTAGGAACCATTATGAAATATTTGAATATATTATTAAAAAAATCGATAATGATAACCCTATAGAAAACATACAATGGAAAACTAAGGAGTGAATATATATATTCATAAGTTAACCCAAATTTATCATTTTTAAAACAAATGGAGTCATTATAGACGACATATTTCGATAGAGGTTTTCATATTGATATTTTGGATATTTTCGTAACAATATTTTGTTTAAGTATTCATTAAAATAGGATCATAAAAATAAAAATTATGTTGGTGAATATCTATAAAACCCAATGCCTTATAGATATATAGGGGAGTATATTAAACTAGTTAATTTACACAGTATTATTGAAAATTGAGACACCATGTCTTACCTAAGGTATTGAGTCTAATATCTTAATTGAAAATAAATATTTATTCTTTTATCTATTTTCATTAGTGAGTATAATTGTTGTGAATTTATAAATTTGTTGAGGATTATATGAAACATCTTAGTACTATTTTTAGTAGTTTTACTATAAATGTTTCTAAACATTTATTAAATAGTATTGGTACACTGAAGAGTTATTTTATGTAAACATCATATTTTTTGTGATAACTATTAAAAAACACATGGTTTAGGAAAGATATAACTTTGTTTTAATATATTTTTATTTTTGAGTGATAAAGTGTTTAGTGATTTTGGAATAAGTGAGTATGATAATATTTGTAAACATGGGATTGATAGTTGATACATTATTTTTTTAGGGTATCATCATTTTGGGATTATGGTATATATAGTATAGTATTTGATAATGTGATCTAGCACTTAATACCATTTTATTATTGAATATATAATTTATTATTAGAGGAATATATGATTTTTATCTGATTTTATGCCTTGGAGATATTGGTTAATTGGGAATGGAATATTCATTAAAATATTTGATTAGGATATGTACATACTTGGGAACATAATTATATGATATTTCTTGAGAAAAATATATTTATATTTATATATCTTAAGATGGTAAGAAATATATATATATATAAATATATCATTACATGTTATATCTAGATATATAATTCCCCTATCTATCTTCATTAGTAATTAGAAATTCGAATTTTCAGGATGAAATTCATTTGAAGGGGGTAAAATTTAATGGCCTAAAATTCTATACCTAGTAAAATTAATGTCATGGTAAATAGTATCTGTTGCAAGATACACCAAATTTAAAAAAAACACAACATATTAAGAGAAATCTTTTAATAAATCGATCATAAAACCTAATATGGAAAATTGTTAATAATTATTATCATTAAAAAGTAAATAATTGATTTGTGATAATATTGAAAAAGGTTATTTCATATAAAATTTATTTTCGTTATTTTATATATTTTCTAATAAAAGATAAATTAATATATTTTATAATTTAAATTTGTTAAAATAAATTTATTTTTTTATTCCTCAGAAAAAAACTTAGTATGAATTTTTGATTCTTTTCTAAAGAGGTTATTTTTAATTGATAAATTAAACTTTAGATAAAATTATAATTTTTATGATTATATCAATATGTAAGTGTGCCCTATAATATTATAAACCACTTTACATAAAAAAAAAATTTGTTTATAATATATAACATTATGAAATTTAAAATATTCTTTGTACATTTAAAATGTTAGGTCAGAATAAATACACACACACAAGAATAATGGTTAATTGTATCCATTTAAAAGAATTCAAATAATTTAAAACTAATTTCATATTTTGATTTGGAAAGTTACAACATTTCGTTTTCAACAAAGAGAATGTTCCATGGTATAAAAATGAAAATAAAATATCAATTATATTGTGGTTCTTTGATCAATGATCCCCTAGTCTACTCCACCAATACTCTCTTCATGAGCATAGTGATTTTAACTGGTAAATCCTTTTCCAATGGATCTCAAAAGTTGAGTTCAAGAATCTTCATCTTGTTAAGTTGATTTTACTTGGATTCAACCCAAAAAAACAATAATCCTAAAAACACAACACAATATAATGTATAGAGAAATCATGAAAAGTCTATGATTGGATAAAAACAATGTCAAATGATTCATATGTTGATTTTGTAGCTAAAAAAGTAATATATAATAAAAACATCATGACATAATCCTTTTAAATAAATTCTGAGTTTTTTGTTGATATAATTTATAGATGACACCGGAACAGCAAGACATTATTCTTATCCGTATGAAAAATGATCATAATATTTAAGTATCCAAAGTGTAGTCCTGAAAACTAACATCAAATATCTACATTATATTAAATATAGGTAGATACAACAACAAAAATAATATAAACAACAAAAATAATAATAATAATATCAAATATCAATAATTTAATTTTAAACTGATTCTCCATTCTAAACTTCATAGAGCATAGATTTGTTAAAAAATATTTGACTTTACGAAATCAATTATATAAATCTGTTGATAATATATAATAAATAAAATTTTATTCTAGTCAAGTGGATCTACATATTTCACCTGATAAATCATGATTTTCAAAATGATCACTGTGATTGAAATTTGAATTTAATAAAAGACTAAAATCCTTATCTTAACTCTACAATATGTTGATTTATTTCATTTTTAAAGAGACTTTGAAATGGCCTTTGATCTACTTTTAATTATATATTTACTATGGAGAAACCATTATAAAAATATTGAAATAAATCCAAATTTTATGTCCCCTAGATGATTGATTCAATGCAGGGTGATCTTCATTATGATAACTTCAAAATTATAGTTCAAAATTTATATTTTATTATAATATTTTGGTTAACATACCAACCATTAGAGAAAAAAATAGGTTTTCTTCCAAAAGGTTTGTTTCCCAAAACTAAATTTCTATTCAAATTTATGTTTAAAAAATTAAAATTCCTTATCAAAAGATAGGTTATAGAATCTAACATTTATCAAAAATTTGGGGTTTCATACAAACATTTGGTTATAACAATAATTTCAAAACTATGATTTCGAACTACAATAAAACATCTCGATTATTTTATAGAATAAAGAATTTTCTAGATTAAGAGTGAAACACTTTAAAATAATATAAAAGTTAAAATAAATATTTGGATAAACAAAATATTTAAATTCACATAATTTAAATTCATTAGAAAAATAAGTGAGGGTATTGGTGAGGATCAAAATAAATGATATTAATGTAATTTTTGGATCAACATCCATTCACATGAAAATCTCCTTTTTTATCATAAAACCCATATAAATTTATCAAAAAAATTCTTATAGGTTATAGTTATTAATCAAACAAAGAAGTTTTTGGTTATTAATCGAAAAAATAGGGTATTATTTAAATCATTATTAAAATTTTGTTTTCATCCAAATTTATCCAGATTTTTTAAATAAAAAATAATTTATAATAAATGGAAAAAATTCATAGTGGCACATAACTGAAATTTAATGTTAGTTAAGAAAAAAACATTCATCGTGAAAAATAATTGTCTTAGAAACATAAAAATATAACAAATAGGGAATTAATATAAAAGAAAATTAACAAAATAAACAATTCTATAAATTATCCCATATTACATTGAGTGTTATCTTAAGTTTTAATAGGTTAATGTATAAGGAAAGAGAGGGGTTTAGGTTTACACATATCATGGGAAGGGGATTATGTTGTTAGGGAATATCTAACTATCGATCGCACATCTGTCGGATCCTCCTACAACTCAAAGAAATTATTAGTCATTGAAAAATCCAATTATTTTGTAAAAAACATTAATTCCTATGATATAATTAACACTTAAAAATTATAAAATTTATAGACAAATATGACCAATATTATAATATTGAGCATATTTGACCATTATACATCAAAATTGGTCAACCAAAAATTTAAATCCTAACACTACAGAAATAAACTTCACAATTAAATATTTAATTTTACAACACTTTTGGTAGAGAAAAATTTTCCCTGTATAAACATATAATTACTTAATCCACGGTTTCATGGTTAATAGAGAGAAGTATGACTATTCTCAACACATTTTCAGATACTCTTATACTAGATATATAAGCTATATGCTCACTTGAAGCTAAAAGTTTCACATTTTCTAAATGACTTTCCAGGAACATATTCAAATCACCAAAAACTGATTTGAAAATCATTGATATATGAAATGATCAAAAATTGGTAGAGAAATGTATCTAAAAGGCTTTCAAATATTCCTTATAACCAAAAATTTCATCAGATTCTAATACTGGTTTTGAAGAGACTCAAACTCTACTTTGGATATAGATGAACATATAAAATATTCAACATACTTATGAGAACTATTATGCTCTTTCTTAATTTTCTCATCCTTCTCCTTTAATAGATTAAACTTGTATGAAATAAATTCAGAAAAAATTTGAACTTGTGAATCAAAACTATAGAATCATTCTTAGATTCTAAAGGTTCTCTATCAAATCTTGTAGAAGGATTCTCAACTTTAACGAATTTAAGTAATTTAACTTATATACCTTCACAAGAATGATAAGATATATCTTAAATGAAATTTTTGGATCAATTATCCTTTTCTAAAGTCCTCACCATTGAATTTTTTTAAAAAAATAATTAGATTAATCCTCGATCAATTTTTTTTGACATATGGGGGGTACTTACTTTTATAATGAACTTCCTTTTTATGAAACTCATCGGTTCATTGAGATCCTTGATAAATAAAATTTTCCACTATTGGATTATATACAACTTGAAAACATTATTCATATTTTTTTTAAATAGCTAACTCAAAAACCCCCTCAACGCTTTCTTCTAAAACTAAATCTAGTTGATCAACTTCACCAACCTTTTTAACTTTATCAGAAAGAATGAGTTGTTCAATTTTTCTTAGGGAACATAACCAGCATATCTTTATGATCTTCATCATTAGATGTTTCTTGATACTCTCCTAGAATATAAAAAACACCTCCAATCCTGTAATAAATATTCTCTTCCAACACTGGACTCTTTCTAGTACTAGTAAGAACATTTACAGTACTTATAGATTAATATTCCAAACCTATATAAACTTCAAGAAAACCATCTCTCCCTTCTACTATATATTCTCTAACTTCATCTATATTTGGACTTATAGACACGGCTGATTTTAATCTTTGGTTCTCCCCTACATCATAAGAACTAGAATTTTATTTCTCATCATCTCCAATAGGCATCATAATAACTCTTATAATACTAGAAAATAGAACAATTTTCTTGATCATCTAGGAAAGCAAGACATTATTAAGAAAAAAAATATTTCTTCCTTATATTAGAAATCATCTTCATCTTATATAGAAAAAATTGAAACTAATCATCCATAGGGGTATAAGGTCATCCTAAAATCCTTCTAAAAGAAAATTTTCATTTACCTTGACACGTACCTATAGAAAATGAGTTTGATGTCACTAAGAATAAGAAACATGATATACAAATTTGGTAAAATAATTTTCTACAATTCAACCATCCTCATCATAACAACAATCTGAATAAACTACTCCAAAACATTTTTGGTCAACCTCCAAATCATGTATTAACAAATTATTAACATGCAAAGTTTTAAACAAAAATAAAATAATGTCTAAAATTTTGTGAATAATATCTTTAGTTCATATTTAATTGAAATAGTACTTCCTTTTTAGGAAGATGATTATAGATCTGGTCCATATCTATAATCAAAATTAATAATTACTTATCATTCACCATTGATGAAATGACAACTTCACTATCACCAAAATTTTGTGGAGGATTTTCATAATATTATTTTACATATTGTTCATTGAAATATTAAGAAATTACACAATTAAAAATGTTTTCTAACCAGAGAAAAATTATCACTTTATTTAATATCAAATTATTTTGAAACAACCATTAAAATTGGAAAACATTTCGTCCAACACATTCTGATTAGAACTAGAGGTATTATCTTACTTCATTCCACTGGGATTGGCCTTATTTTTCCTCTTGGTCTTCACAGTCAAAGGAAACATAAGTTTTAATGTTTGGTGAGAAAACTAGTATTTACGAATTTGGGATCTTGGTAAATTGAAAGGATTAAGGTCCCTAGGTTGGAGAGAGATAAGGGTAAACAACTATCCTATCCTTATTCAATGTAATTAAACCTTTATCATCTTATGTATTTATAAATACCCAATTAGTTCTAATCACTGGATGGTTTGGGATCCAATAAACTAATTCCCAAAAAACATTTCCCTAGATCTAATTTATCTTTTATTATACTAAAAAAACCATATCTCATCATTTAAGGATTCCTCTATAGTCTTAGGTTTAAACTGTTATAGAAATATATAAAATTCATCTAGTTTTCCAAAAATATCTTCTAGTCCTAACACTATCATCTGGGTATCGACTAATGATTTATCAATTTTAGTTCTTCAAAGCTCTAGGATATCTAGGTAATTAACTTTTAGTATTTATGGTTTCATTTTCTTCATAATTGTATTGATTCTTCATATATTATAATTTACATTCAAATATATATATTTAGAAAAGTCAAACCTTAAGTTATTTAAAGAATTATTAACATTTATTATTTTAATTCCATTATGAATAAATGGATATATTTCATCAAACCTCACATGAGAATATTCATAAACTATGCTTCACTTTTAATTAAACACTCAAAAATCATTAGTAGAAGAAGAATACCTAATAAATATTCTTCCATCATAATTTGAGTCAATCTAAAAAAGATTTTCTTTAGTATTCAAGATATAAACCATGCATCTAAAAACATTAAAGTGTCCAACTTTAGGTTTCCTATTTTTCTATAACTCATAAGGTGTATTTTTAAAAAATGGAATAATTAAAAATATATTCATTATATAACAAGATGAATTAACATCTTCTTAAAAAAATTAGCTTATTAAAGCATATTCCTTCAACATAATTCTTCCCATTTCATTAATTGTAATATTTATTATTTCTATTATTCCTTTATTTTAAGGCGTTCTTAGAGAAACAATGTTTGTTTAATACACTAGATGGTGAAAAAATATATTAAATTCTTGATTCTAAAACTATCCTCCATGATATCTCTTTAGTAAAATAATATTGAAAACATTTTCATTTTCAACAAACTTACAAAACTCATAAAAACTAAAAAATATTCACTTATAAAAGTTAAAAATTAAACCAATGTAAATAAAGAATAAACATCAACTAAAACAAAGAAAATAGATATTATAGTCAATAATTCTACTATATAGGGTTTATAAAAATAAACATGGATAGGTTATAAATGTTTAGAGATATATTCTTTGATAATTTATTTCAAAGATAGCCTATGTTGCTTTCCCATTGGACATGAATCACAATTTTTATTAACATAAACCCTAATAATGAGAATATAATAAAATAAATTATTCTTATATAAATTTTTATGGAAAATATAATGGTATATCCAAGTCTAATATTCCCAATCTAGGATTCACATACTTTATCACTAAAATAGTTAAATTTCTATTCCCAAAAGGATATATGGTCCAATGTATAAAATTTCTTAGTTCTATGTGATTTAAATTCAAGAATTTTATCTATAAAGATAGAACAAGTATTGTTAAAGAAATAAATAGAAAAAACATATTCACATGAAATATAGAAACAAATCATATTATTCTTCAACCCTTTAAAGTAGAGTACCTTATAGATCAGGATTAACATTGGATCTCTAATTGATTCAACTTATTGGTACTTCCTTTATCATTATCACCAATGGTAACTAGGTCTACATCTAATTTTTATAGTGCATGGGAATTGTAAAGGTATACACTAATGTTCTTCGAACCTCTATTTTTCGTATAAAAGTTTTTTTTTGTCCTTCTGGATTTTCACCTATAAAAATTAGACTCAAAAACATATTTTGGTACCCAAAAAATCATGGGTCTTGTATTTTTAGTGAGAAAAGATTTTTTCAACCTAATAAATTTAACCTTGTGAGAAATTACTATTCATAAATATTTAGAAACAAAATATATAGTAACAATACTTCTATTATAATTATTTAAGAAATATTTATTAGCATAATGGCATTTAATTCAAAAATAAAAATATTTAATTCACGACATGTTGTGGCTATTTGAAATAGGAACAAAATAGTTTCAATACATGAAGTGATTCTTACCATTACTTATAAAACCATATATTTATTTTATATAAACACTATTTCCTAAAATATTATTTGAAGACCCTTCTCCCTTAGTAAACAAACTAGAATCACTTTTATAATATTAGATGTCATCCTGAAACTCGTTAATTTTATGTTCATTCCCAATATAGCTTAAAATGTATTTTCATAATTTTTTTTGTTCTATTTATTATTTTAATATGGAATATTTATTATTTGATAAAAAATTATAAATATTTATTTATAATGTATACATATTCATCGTGGATTCATATTTTTATTCAATAATAGAAAATTATTCAGCTAATTTTATATTTGATAATATTTTTGAATCCGAACCATAAAAATAATAAGATTGTACCTCATGTTACTTATCCATAAATCATAATTTTTATTTCTAATGTGATTGTTCATATTCTTATTCAGAACATTATGAGTTCCTAAATTCTTCCAGAACACTCCATGATTCCTTCATATCCTTTTTTCATGTTCTGCCTTCATCTTGATATTTCTCTTCTTTTTTCTCCATTTTTCATTTGAGCTTTAGTTCTGGGAAATCATGCTTGATATGGTCCGTATTCTGGAATTTATAACATCTAACCTATTTCAAAACAGATCCATTCTATTTTATCATTGAATGACTTCACAAAACCTTTCTTCCATTTATATAAATTATTGAATTTATATCGAGGTGATTTAGTTCCTCTATAGTGTTTGAATAACTTGAATCATTTAAGGATATAATTTATTCCTTTAACATCATTTCACATTTTCTAATAGTAAAATTAATAGTAATAATCTATTTCTTGGCCATTCTATAATCTTTAGCCTATGATTTTTGTTTAGCTTTGTACATCATCAATGTTTCGATCAATTCCATCATCATAAATTTTTTTATAGGAGTTGACTTTATGATTTTAACATATATTACATTCCCCTAAGAGGGTAACACTAATAATATTTAATTCCTAGTCTAGTGTATGAATTGTATTTCCTAGGGTAGCAATACTATTAACAGTTTCTATCAGCATTCAATTAAATTGAGTAATACTCTCACCTTTTTACATCCCAAAAGTATCAAATTTTAATTTTTTATTTTTTTTCCTCATTCATCTAAAATTCTGGGTTCCTTCATACGAAAAATCAATTATATTCCACATCTCATATGTAGTAGAACAATGATTAGATAAATTGAATTCATCATGACCAACTCTAATAATGAATTCATCCATATCTCTTGAATTAAGTTCATTCCCATATTCTTTGGTTGCATTCCATTTTTTAAATA
This sequence comes from Viscum album, assembly GCA_963277665.1. Lineage (NCBI taxonomy): Eukaryota > Viridiplantae > Streptophyta > Magnoliopsida > Santalales > Viscaceae > Viscum > Viscum album. The sequence continues at coordinate 444,180,779 of OY728158.1, forward strand.
TCATTTGGGAATTTCATAAAAATTAACTACCTTCATAAAAACATTGAAAGCGATATTCTTTAAATAGATGATCATATGGGATTTCAAGAATTAATAATTTTCTCTTTTGAAATTTTTTAGCCCTTAACATTGTAATTCATTCCTTAAGCTATCCCACATATATATTTCTTTGTATATACATTTACCATATTATTTTTTGATATAAATAGGATTCTTGAAAAGATAACTCCTTTGATACCAATTTTTGGGTTAGGATAAATAAAAAAATAAGAGGGGTGTATTTTTTTCTTTATAAAAACACTTGAATAATTTAAAACCACTCGCCTACTGTGATTTGAAAAGAGATATTGTTTACTTTTCTATATATAGATTATGAAATAGAATAATAAGTAAAATAAAATAATAATTCTTATACTAGTTTGGTGAACAAAGGTACCAAATTCCAATCCAAAAACATTATCTTTGTGATATATGTGACTCCAAATATCAGATCCTTTCGAAGGGATATTTATGGTCAATTAAAAGAAACTGAAAATTGTAACAAATATTTTACAAGGCATTAAACATGAAAATAAATAGTCTGAGAAATACCCCACACTAGATTATTAAAAAAACATGAAAGGTATTTGATTAAAGAATAACTTTTAAAAAGTCTTCAGATGAGGATATTGTTTTTAAAAAGGATATCTTTAGAGGAATATAAGAAATACATCATAATATACTGCTTTTGAAGAAACTATGAGTTTTTTGTAGATAAAATAATCAGATGACCTAGTAATAACTAACCATTTTTATTATCATTATAATAGATACCCAACATCAAATCATAACATGTATGCATCCAAAAATCATCAATGAGATATATTAGATTAAAAATAGGTAGATACAACATCAACAATAGTAGGAATATTAATCTCAAAAGTTCAAATATAATCTCAATGATATTCAAATTTTTTAGCTTTGGATGGAAAAGAATTGTTCAAAAATATTAAACTCTATGATATTGATCACATAAATACAATAAGAATAAATAATAAATCCAATTTTACATTAGTCAATAAGATATGAAAATACCACCAAATATATCTTGGTTTTCAAAATGATCTTCATGATTGAAATTTGAATTTAATTGGCCATTTAAATACATAAATTTCATTATATATATATTTGATTTACTTTATTGCCGAAAAGGCTATGAAGTGGGCTTCGCCAAGGTGATCCCATCTTGCCAAGCCTATTCATCATCACCCAAGACATACTCAGCCGCCTCATGCATAGGAACCTTGAAAGGAATATGATCATGCCCTTTAGACGAAGGATGCGCTTCCCTCCAGTGTCCAATCTCATGTTCGCAAACGACTCCATCTTCTTCATTAATGCATCCAATAGGTCAGTGCGAGGCCTAAACAGGGCATCAGTGGAGTATTTTCGTATGAGCGGACAGATCATTAACAGACGTAAGAGTCGCTTTTATATCTCACATACTTGTCTCGAAAGGCGTATTATAAAGGTGGGGAGCATCCTGGGCATGCAGAAAGGCATCCTTCCCTTGCAATATCTTGGAGCCCCAATCTTGTCTAAGTAACTGCGTATTCGGGACTTTGATTCCATCGTCTGCAAAATCACGGAGAAAGTTCTCAACTGGAAGAACCGTTTCCTGTCCTTCGGAGGAAGAATAGCCCTGGTTAACAGTGTCCTCACGGCCACCCCGATTCAAGCCCTTTCCTCCATTAAGGTTCCCAAGGGTGTTATTCGTTCCATGGACAGGATCTTTTCCGGATTCATTTGGGATCCTAATAATGAGTGGCGACGAAACTGTCTTTCTTAGTGGAGCATGGCGCGTCCGGTCAAGGAGGGTGGCATCAGCGTCCATAATGTCAGGGATTCCCTCTCTTGTATGCATGCTAAAATGGCATGGGAAGTCCTGAAAAAATGCACGTTATGGGGCTCGAACATGCATGAATGCTTTCTCAGTAATGGGGAGGGAGGAGCTGTGCAGGCATCCCCTTTATGGCATGTGATTCATCCCCTGGTGAACTTTCTCAGACCTCATTCTCGCTGGATCATCGGTACTGGTGACATATCCTTTTGGCATGACAACTGGTGTGGGGAGTCCCTTGGTTTCCCGAGATGCCCTGTTACCAATATTTCCTTCCAAGAGGCCAGAAACTTCCCTCCTTTCATTGGTGTTGTCCTTAACAAGAACCAGGAGGAGATTTTTAACCTCATTGATCTGTCCTCGGACCCAGATCGATGTGTGTTCACCCCTTCTACGTCTGGTAACTTCACCTCCAAAGATTATCATCGGGTTTCTGCCATGCAGACAGCGGAGGTCCCTTGAACTGACACACTATGGGATAACGCCATTCCCACTAAATTTAATTTCCTTTCTTGGAGAGTCCGACACAGAGGACTTCCTAAAAACGAGAATATCAGAAGATGCTGGGTGAGTATGGCTTCCAAGTGTGTTTGTTGTAAGCGGCATAATGAGGATACCTCAGATCACTTGTTTTTTGATAGCGACTGGGCGCGCAAGGTTTGGTCCTTCTTTAGTGCTTTCACGGGTTTTGATATTCCAGCCATGGCAGATCAACCCTTCCCTAATCGCTGGTTTCATGGTTCGGGTGATGCGGGCCCGGAGAGAAGAGCATGTACTCTAGTGTTTAACTCTAGTTGTTGGAGTTTGTGGCATGCTCGTAACTCGTTTTTGCATGAAGGCGTATCCTCCTCAGCTCGCTCCATCATCTTTGGAGTCAGGAACCTTCTTCTAGATATGGTTGTTGTGCTTAGTTCCTGGAGGGAGGCACCCACTCTGCAGCGCCTTCTTCCCTCGGTTCATCATCCTCCTCTGGCCTCTGCTCCGAGTACTAGTCACTGGGTCCGCTGGCTTCCCCCGAATCATGGCTTGAATCTTAACACTGATGGCTCCTATCTTGCGGGTGACATCAGAGGAGGGGGACTCGTTCATGATCATAATGGTTCAGTATTGTTTGCTTTCTCCATTAAGTTGGGCCCGGGCACTCCGCTCCTTCCAGAGGTGAAGAGTATGATGGTTGGCCTCCAATAATGCATCAAAAGGGGAGTGGTTCTAACGGAAGTGGAAACGGATTCCCTGATACTCTCAAATTCCATTCAGGGAATCAGGAGTGTTCCCTGGTCTATCGAGTACATTATCCGGAGGTGCCGGGGTCTCTTGGGTACTATAACTAGAGTTTCTCATACCTCACGGGAGGGCAATAAAGCTATGGACTACCTGGCTTCTATAGTCTCACCAGGCCTGGAGGACATTTTCTTTCATACCTCTCTCAGTCTGAAACCAACAGGGATTAACATCATCAGAGGGGATGCTCTCAGCTTCCATTACTTCAGGCCCCCATAGCCTCTGTTTTTCATTATTTTATCCTTTATCTTTTTCCTTTTATCTTGTCTGGTTCTTTTCTTTTTTTTCCTTTTTTTTCTCTCTCTTTGTGCGGATGCTTTGGTCCGCGCCTTTTTTGACAAAATTTTTTAAAAAATAGAATCGAATGGAATGGATACTCAATCATGGGGTTGCTTCACAAAATTTATGTGCCAAAACATAAACTTTAGTTCAAACATATGGTTCCAAAATAGAATTCCTTATCAAATGTTAGGTTACCAAACCAAACATTCCATATAAACATGGTTATAGATAATTTTTTTTAATAACAACACATTTTTAACAGTGATTATAGAATATATTAAAAGAACCAAAATACATTTTATAATAAAAATTTTGATGAATTAAGAGTAAAAACCTCCCATAGTTCTAGGTAAATTAAAATAAATATTCTCATAAACATAATCCTAAACTGCCCTTTAATAATCTTCATGTGTAAAACAAAAGTTGGTGTTTGTGGGAATCAAAATCAAAAAAAAATTCTAAATTTTTTTTATCAACATCCGTATTCTCAATATAAATCATATGATAAACACTTTTAAAACATAGATAAAATTATACTTTAATAAAACTTATTTTCAATTTTTTCATATAATCAAGTATTTTCAAGGTGATATTTATTTTTATATGACAAAAAATCAAAATAAATTTATTTAATTTTATTATAAATCGATTTATGTCATTAAAATCATTAACCAATATAATATCAATATCTACAAAAATTTAAATATTAAAACATTATTTTTTTAAAATGTGTTTTTACAAGATTGATTGTGTTTATTTTACAGTTAACATTACATACCGTAAAATTTTTTATGTGAAAACTAATTTATAAATTTGAAATAATAATTTTCAAATTATTCCAAAGGGGTGATTTTAATTTTTTCCATTAAAAGTTATTACATAGGTTAAATATTAATTACCATGGTAAATGTAAATTAACGCAGTGGTTAAAAAGTTAAAATAAAAAACCATAAAACACTTATAGTGGTCTCTTAAATGAATGGTAGAGGAAAATATCAATCCAAATACTATTCCCCACAACTTTTTTCTATTTTTTAGCCATTAAAATTTTAATATTAACATTATATTTTTTAAAAGGCAATCATTTTATCCCATGCTACCCTTATGTTCACTTATAAAAAGGTAACACTTCAATCACTTCAATGCTTTCATATCCTTCAAATATATTTTTGATACACTAAAAAAATTTTCTTAATAGAACCATATACCTTGGAAAAAATCATATTTTCACTTTTAGTGTTACTGAATGCTTCATTTCTAAGAAGTTTTCAAAGAGAAAACACTAGTATCCAACTTGAGTATGACTTTCTCTAAGTCTTTTACTTCACTGTAATATTTATAAAATAATCACTAAAATTATAAATATAATGAAATAAGTATAATTTTTTAATAAAATTTCATTATATTTATCATAAAATAATTATTAAATCTTTTTCATCCATTATGAAAACAAAATAGCATAGATCATTTGTACGAGTGGACTACTACTACCATGAAGTGGCGTTGCTCAATTTTTGTTCACCACCTATCATGGATTGTAATAAGGATGAATTTTATGAATTATTATGTTTTATATGTATGATTTTTAACTTTTAAATTATGATCAATAACATAAATTCTTTATTACAGTTCATATAGAGATGGGATCTTTAATGAGGCCTACATGTGAAATGCTACATCTGTGAACAATGAAATTCGTTTGTCCCCACCAGAAATCTTGGATGGATCTATGTATAGATTTATTGATTATATATGATAATTATAATATTTTTAGTATTTTTATATTTAATATTATATTTATCTAAATATATTCCCTTACACCAAAAATATTGTAAAATGTTTCTATTTGGGTTGGTTTTACCACCTACGTGAACAATGTAATAATAATTATGTCATGAAAAAAATTAAGGGATGTCATATAATATTGATATAATTTAATAATAAATAACATAATATATATTAATTATTAAATAAACATTTTATCAATATTTTAAATATTTATTAATATATAACTATTAAATTGTTCAATATAATGAAACATGTTTTTCATGATTTCCATTTTCAAATTGTATTCGTGTCTCCCACTAATGAGAAATTTTGTTAAGGAATCATTTAAAAAATGAATATTATATTAGTAATAATTTTGGTATTATTAATTTTGATCCACTAATTAAGTATATATCATGTCACTGTTATGTTTTTATGAAATAAAAAAATCAAATTTTCTTACACATGAGGATGAAATAAACTATAATTGAGCGATATATTTGTAAAATAAGATTATAAAAAAGTATATACAGGTTAAAAAATCAATAATATTTTGAAAAAACTAATCAATTTAGTTCTTTCTGTAATATATGAGGTTAAATCAATGTTGATTATACGGGAAAATAAGTTAAGGGTTTCATATCAAAATTTATTTCTTTAAAACACAATTTTTTATACACCTCATTTCATTTTAATGGTTATAAGGGTTTATTTATCTCATTTTCTACGCCATGTCACATGTTTTATATTCAGTAATAAAATTTATTTTATATGGTGTATTCACTAACCAATAGATTTTACATATAATATTATATTCCATTTAATGGTATTTTAATGTTAATGTAATGTTTTTATTCCCAATCTGATTTGTTTAGAATGTTAATAATTCATTAAAAGTTTCATCAACTCAAAAATATGATACATTAGGTCAAAGGATTTCTTAAAATTAACTTTCAATAATTCATTGATCCCACAATACCCATATTTTATATACTATTTTCTTTTTATATCTATGTAAATTAAATCCCATCATTAATAAATTATTCAATAATAAAAAATGTGAAATAAAAGTTTCACTTTTCTAATAATAACTCTCATTATTTCCAATTAATCCTTTTTTCATGTCCATAATTTCCAATCAATGTTTTATTTTTTGGGAAATATTATACAGAAAATTATCTATTATTTGAAAAATTCTATATTCCTCTTTTCAAATAAAGAATTAATACTCCCATTATGATGGGGGGGTTTAGAATAAATGTATTTCTAAATATATATTTTTTAAAATTCATTCATTCAAAATAAATTTTTTTATCTTCCACCCCAAATTTATTTTGATAAACTTTATTTCTTTTAACGGATCCATTATTGATGTTTCCTTTTAATAAGTAAATGTTTTCAACATTTTCAATTCACCCATTTTGAAAATTACATTTGAAATAAACTAGTAACTTCTTATTTTTACAGTAATATTAAAAAAATTATAAAAACACTTTTAGGTTATATTCTATATGAACATAATGTTTTCATAATTATGATAATTTATATGAATCTTTACAAATATTTTTTTTTTGTATTTCTAAAAGAAATATTTTTCTCCTAATTTTATAAAATATTTATTCTTAAATTATTGTAAAAGATCAGGGAAAATTCTTATTTAAAAATTGTTTTTCCTAAACTAAGAAAAAGTGGTTTTTATCTATTTAATTTTCTTTTGATTTAAATTATTCTTGATCGATGATATTATTTAAATGAAATCAATCATCTTATTTCTCTAGATTGATGATGAATTTTCTTTTCTATCAAAAAAATGATACATAACTACCTGTATATTTCATAGTCAATAAATGTTTCTAATCCAAATTTTACATCAAATTCATACCCTATATGAATACAATATTTCTAATTCATTTTATTGAATAGTGTTTACATAGTTTTCATTTATCAATTTATTGAGAAATTATTATCTTTTCAATATACAATTTATTGAAACATTATAAATACCATATGATTTATAATCTTGATTGATCAATATTTACCTAGAAGCATACATGGTTTCATTTGATACCTAGTTATTTTTAATTGGTTTATCATATTTTTTATTTAATTATTTGAATACATTTGAAAATGATATGAAACCCATTTTTTCAAGGTTTACTTATGATGTGTTAAATGAGTCCCATTTTTTCTATGGGTTCTTTATGATATGATGAATGATTGATTGCTTATGTAACTCATATGTATGGATAATGATAGGTGGGGTCCTATATCACCCTCCAACTCAATGGTTAACCATTTAAATATCTTGATATAGGTATTTGTGATTACTCTTTATCTTATCATATGTAAGGGTAATGATGGTGTGCCTCAAAAAAATATTCCTTATACTAATGTGTGTTCTATATATGAAGTATGATTAACTGTTTTATACTTATTCTCATTGATATTTTATGATATCATGGATCATGTTCATTAACTCACTCATTTGATTCATGTAATATTTTATCTCAAGATTTGTGCCATTATTTTTTTACCTAATATTTATTGGGTATGATTTTCTTATATATCATGATTATACCCATATAATAATCTTATTCTCTCTTATCATCTTCTATTTTCATCTCTTGTGTTTTTCTTACTGAGAATCTGAGATTACCCCCTTTTATTTTTCCATTTCCCTAAGGTAATAAGAATATAATTTCTTATAGAATTTAAAGAAGAGGGTTTTGATTATGGATAAATTATAACAATTTTGAAATAAATATTTTATGTTTCTAGTCTCTAAATACACTATACATTTACTATTATTATTTTCTATAGGAATTTAATGTAATGTTATGTTTAATATATGAAATACTTATAAAAAATAATGTTCTTTACATTAGGCCTCCATATTCACAAGTTAATCATGAAAAATCATTAGAAGATACAGGAGGATACCAAATATTGGCTCATGTTTTGATTAAACCGTGAATATTTCCCTATAAACTATTCAGCATTGGGTAGAGGTATTTCACATGGTTGTTACATGGTTTTTCAAACTATATGGTCAAACCATGTGACCTGGGATTTTTTAGATTGCAGTGCCCATATATTTGGTTTAGGGTTTTGGTAATCTATGTGTCCTAAACATGCAATGTCATTAATTAAATTTAATTTTTATTACCTTGATAATTACCCCAAACACTTATTCATTCTTCTTATTTCTAGGATCTCAACCCCCACCATTACATTAGACAATTTTGAAGACTCTATTCATTTTGAAGATCAGTTTTATGGGATCAGATTGTGTTTGATATAAGAGATTGAAGGTAACAAAATTTTTTATTACTTTTTTTCATTCCATTCTATATCCAATCATTTCCCATTATTCAAAAAATTAGATCAGGGATTATATTTCTGTATATATTAGATTGGTAATGTTTTGAAAAAATTATTTTTGGGTTATCGGGTGGAATGGGAAAGATGGTTTGGATTGGTTAGAGCTTTACATGATTTAATATATTGTATGAGATCCATTTTGAGGTTAGTGTCTTCTCTATTTATCTCCACTTATTAAAGTATTTTATTTCAATGATTTTTAAAAAATAATCTTCTTCTTTCATGTGGAAATTCATTGTTACCTTATTATTGGAAAACCTTTTTTATTTTTTTAATAGTAAATTAGGGGTGACACTCACATGGTGTTTTATGAAATGATAAAAACAGGTTTTTAAGGAAGATTGTTCTTAAGGTATTTCGAATTATTAGTTTGGGTGAGTTCAAATTACATTAGATATAATCTTTTTGGGATTTTATAATGGGTTGTTGCCACTTGGGGAACACATAGGATTATCTTCAATGACTGGGTTTGTGGATGGATGAGTTATTGCTCATAATTATTAAGCTATTCATGACATGCATGGGTGTGTAAGATATAGAGATTGAACATGGAAGGGTATTCCAAGTTGAATATATATATATATATACTATTTATGATAGTAATTTTTTATTGAATTTATTTTGTTAACTGTTTTTTGTTTTAAGTCATTTACTTTATTAATATTTTAAATTATAAGGTAACTTATAATTTTTCTAGTGGAATGGGTTAAATGTTATTGGTTGAGTGTGGATAGGTTTAGTTTATAAATCACTTATATGTGTACTTTGGTTCATTAGGAAATGTTTTTTATCATGAAACAAGTAGAGGGAAAGTCTCACAAATCTATAAAAGAGTCGTATGATGCTACATTCTTCGAATGGAGGTTAAATCTTAGAGATTTACATTTGGAGTGGTTGGAGTGATTCCAAAATACTGTTAATGTGTTAGGATGTTGTTTTATTTTTGTTGAGTATCATGTTCCATGTTTTACTACAACTCTAATATTTTATAGTTTTTTAATCTTAGATTCATTATTTATATTCCATGTATCATATAGTATTGGATATATAATTTTTATTATTGTCTTGAATGGTTGTGTTTGATGAAATAGAAAATAAACCCTCAATAAATCAGTAATATTTTTGAATTTATTTCTATCCATCAGGTTCTGGGAAATTTCACTTAATGTTAGTGGAACCTCTGATCTTTACCAGATAGCTAAGTTTGAGAGATTATAACTGGAATTAGTTTTGTTAGTAATTTATATTTGTAAGGTGAGAACATTATAGTCGTTGTTAGAAGTTGAAATGGATAGAAAAAAAGGCAAAAACCATCTTCATATAAAACATCACGTTACTAGTGTGGTCTATGTACAAAAAGTGGGTTTTAGACAACTATAAGAGTATTTTATCTCATAATCATGCATTTATCCAATGAGTCTAGTGTATACTGCATTAGTAATGAAACTTCCCACTATGATTTTATTGAAAATATTATGTTTATAATTCTTCTAAATTGGTTATAATTATTTTTTATGATAAGGATTTTAGAATATTTGAACTATTTATTTTACTAGTTAAGTGGTTACTAAGTCGTGGTTTTTTTCCAACTATATAAAAAGGGCATATGTTTAGTGGCCTAGTATATCATAAGAATAGACAGAAGAGAATATTGTTTCTCTTGAACCATTGGTGGAATAATATTTTTTTTAGATCATTAGGAAATATATAACACCCAAATATTTTATAACATATTTACCTTTAAATGGATTCTATGCCTTTGATATATTGTGTTACCTGGAACATTGGGTTTAAAAAAAATTTCATATTTTATTAAAATAAAATATTTTAATGTGATAGTTATAACCTAACCTTCGCATTGGAAGGTTTAAATATTAATAACTAAAATATGAAAAACTAATGGTTTACTTATTTATATAATAAGTTCATTGGTTATCAATTAATCCTAATTGAGAATCAATAATTTTAAAATAAAGGATATGTTTTTCTAAAAACCTATTCTTATAGACATAATGTATTTTTATTATAATAAATTAAATTAAAAACTATTACTGAATTATTTTAATGGAATTTTTATATTATATATTAAATCATATTTTTTCACATTCATGTAATGTTTTTCTAATTTCATGGTATAAGAATAAATAAAGTTTTATATTAAAAAGTATATTTTTCTAGGAAATTATATATATTTTGTATAGTGAAAAGATTTTAAAATAAAATTATATCACCTATATAAATTGAATTGTAAAAAAAGGATATCAAATTTTGAATTTATAGGTATAAATTTGGCGATTAGGTCCATTATTATTTTTGGCCAATATTTGTCACCCCAATATAGGTACAATGGGTAAAATATGGTTAAAACTTTGCGAGAAGGCTTTAATATTGATTCAACACTTGACCTTATCTTATTTTATTTGTTTATTTTATGTATTTATATTCATCTACTGAATGTATAGTGATTTTGGGCCATATTTCATTGATTTTGACCATTATTTTAATTATAATAAATAATAAATAAAAAATTTTACAACCTTGACTTTAAAATCTATAAAATTTTTACATAATGATAAATAGATGAAATGTTTTTTTGTTAATATTTATTTAAAATATATATAATTTTTTCAAACATGGTTATTTATTTCTAATTTTTAGTAATTGGATAATTACATAAAAACATATGTGATGTCGACAATGTATGTATTCAATTAATACAATAAAAAAATTAATGATTATAAAAATATTAAAATTAATAAAATTTAAGTGATTTATTATGTTCTAGGAACATTTAAATAAAGATGAAATATTAGTGATGTGTAAAATTTTTATATTATAATTCCATATTTTTCTGGGAGTCTTCAAAGTCAAATTATTTGAATAGTTCCAATATTGACATTAATGATATTTTATAATAAATAATTTGTTATTATATTATTTAAAATTCATAAAAATGTTATATTTGGACAATTGAATCTAACATGGTTAAAAATATCAATTTTTTTCCATTTATCATGCATTTTTCATTTTACGGCAATATTATTAACCCTTTATGATTGAAATATGTGTAACCATGGTTACGGTCAAAAATGATTAAGGGGTTAATGATAATGATAATGATTAAAATGACCCAAAACCTGATTAAATCTCAATGTATGATATAATTTTGATTCTATATATTTTTATTTTTATCCATTTCTATGTCCATTTATAATCATTCATATTGAGTAGAAAAATATTATATTTTAATCTTTTATAAAATTTCAAGTGTTTTCTCACCCTCCCTTATAAAAGATATTTCAAATTTTCTATTCTTTTAACCACAATGAGCCTTTTATATTCACCAAACCCTTTTCAATTCTCTTGTAGACTACTATATCCATGTTATGTATGTGTTGGTATAACCATTAGATTAACCTTATAGTCCTTAGGAAGATAACCACCTCCAAGAAGTGATGTGATTCATTTCTCATTTCCTCTTTACATAGATGGTATTAAAGATGAAACTGACAAATCTATGTATACACCCAAGTAACCTGAGTATGAACCTGAGTATAAACTCAAGTATACACTCGAGAGAGCCTTAATCCAGATATCCAAGCCCAAACACAGTATTCATTCTATGAAATTGATAATAAATATGCTTCTTTAAATCACTACAAATCTATCTTGCATCTCCAAAAGACCTAACATGTTCATGAAAATAAACTATAGGTGTGAGTATATAAATACCCATAATGACACACCAAATAAAAAGGAGAGATAAATATATTACCTAATAGAAATAGTCATCTCAACCCAGTGAATTGATGTAAATTAGAAACTAAGACACCAACCATAAACATACAATGATTATAAAAAAGAATCCCAATTCGAAGAGAACATTGATATCAATCTATACAGTCCACTTAAGAAAAATAAGACATCCTGCAAATCTAAAAGGGTTCCATGACTGATTCATATCATCGCATATATCAATTATGGTTTCCATGAGGGGGACCCACACCTCTCCATTATGTCACACAGTCTAGGTATACAATCTCAAATAGAGGATCCACTTCCTAGTTCTTCAGTGGGTGTCACATAGTAAGTATAGGAAAAATTCCCAAGTGTGTTTGGTGGGTGTCACCTGGTAGGTAGAAGAAATATTCCCTAGTTCATCATGAAATGTCACTTAATAGGTAGGGGACCCATTCCATATTTCATGAGTGGGTTCCACAAATTATGTAGAGGACCCACGCCCTAGTGCGTCAGTGGGATGCCACTGAGTAGATAGAGGACGTAGGCCCTCGTAGATCATGGGGTGAAAATCAATAGGATAATAACCCACTCTATATTACATCATGTGGATTACACTCAATAGGTAGAGGACCCATGACCCAATCTCTCATTGGGGTGCCACTTAGCTGGCAAAGGACCCACAACATAGTCTCTCAAGGGATGTCACTCAGTAGGTAGAGGACTAACACTCTAGTGTGTTAGTGGGTAAGAACACAGTAGGTACAAGACCCATTCACTGGTATATCAAGGGCTTATACTTTATATGTAGAGGACATACACCATAGTACATCAGGGGGGAAAAAAATAGGTAGATAACCCTCACCCTGATTTGATTGGGGGTTAAACTCAATGGGTAGAGGACCTATTCCATAGTTCATTAGGGGGATCCACTTAGCTGTTAAAGGACCCATTCATTATTTTCATATATGGTTCCACATAAGCTGGTGTAATGAGAATAGGGTACCATCATCCTATTATGTTAACGGGCTTCCGAGTCTAGCATCTCGTTGATGATCCCATAGGGCCACTACCATCATCAGGCATCCAAAAAAGAATTGTCACCTTAGTAACAAATTTCATCGTATCTAAAAATAAATTATTAATTTCACCATTGCATGATATATGAAAAAACATAGGATAGGCTTGTCACATGAAAAACAATAAATGTTTTTCAAAAGTCTAATGAGCCTACGAGGCTCATCGTCATTCCATCAAGAAAAAACATCAATCCTTTAATATGTAATTGCAAATGGACATGAATTTCCAAATAAATCGCATTTTTTGATCAATACAAAATAACCATTAGGATTGGATATTTATGTTCCCAAATTTTACGATTAGTTAAAATTGAATTTTTCGTAACACATACATAATATACTTCGTAGGCCCAAGCCATGAGTTGGAAAAAATTACCCAACATTGAGCTTGGATCATCCTACTAAATTTCAAGGTCACGATTTCATAAGGCCGATAATAATTCCAATGTCATATGGGAATGTTACAACCAAAAAATGGTTTCCTACCAAAATTAACAATACTAATAATATACATTATTATTATTTATAAAAGGAGGTATTAAAAAGAGAGGTCCACAAACCTGACTCCCCCTCCATTTTTCCACACACTACACGTGCCACCATTCAAGAACACCCCACTCATGATTTATTAATTTCTCATATTATTATTATTATTATTATTATTATTATTATTATTATTATGTATAATAATTGTATAGGGGTAAAAACCCTCCCTCATCTATAATATCAATCCAAGCAAGGTATCACATGACCCATCTATCCTTTTGTTTTAGAGTCATAAGATTTAATTTAATTTTATTAAACCCCCAAGTTTATTATTATATTTATAATGTTAATATTATTATTAGAAAAATAATAATAACAGAAAACACCATCAGAAGATGGAAATAAATAATATTATTGTCATTTTTTACCAAAAAACTACTCACATCCATCTATATAAACCACACGTCCCAAGGTGTTTCTCTCATGCACCTGTCATTCGATCCTATCACCGCTCCTAATCCCAAATCCTTATATTGTCACCACTATCACATATCAATCATAAATCCATCCACGAACCATTGATAGGGTTTTTATACTATAACAATGAATATTGTGGTTTTATTGTGCTCGAACACGCCCCATCAATGTTGAACCACATCCCTATAGGCCAATAATGAAGAAAATAATAAATATAGTGGGAAATGTAAAATAAAATATTTAACCCTAATTAGAAATGATTTATTTTAAAATGATTATATAAATATAGTGATATCAAGGTAAACTGGGTGTTTAATAGATGAATTATACAACAAGATAGAAGGGCTCATGCGAAGGATTGAATAAATCACAGATTAAAAAAGATAATTAATCCATGATCAAACATTTAATAAAAAGTTATAAATCCACAATTAAATATCCATGCCTCTATTATATGTTGATAATTATAAAAATATGTATTCTCTAGTGATAAATTGGCCCTTCTATGTTCACTTTCTCTTTATTCACCTCAATATGATCAGTATTCATCATTCTATATTGATTCACTGATGAAGAATGTTCTCTTCCTCCTCTTAGATCTTGAAAGTGTTATATGACTATCCATTCATAAATCATCATAATATGGGATTCATATAGTATTTTTATTAGTTTATTTAAAAAAAATTAAATTATTTATTTATTTATAGGAATTAAACTCACCCACCAATAAATGTCTTATCCAAACATCTGAAACAAACAATATTTAGGTTATTCCTAGGGTAAACCCAAAATTATGGACTCAATTGAGGTCTCATATTTCGAATAAAATCCTCTATTATTGAGTTATTCATCTCTTTCATGAAGTCCATGAAGTTTTGAAATTAATATATTTAACATTTTTAAATTATCAATTTTGGGATCACTGGCCCTCAGAATCTCACACCATCTCAGTGCCTAGCTCTGAAAAATATTCAAAACTCTTACACAAAATAAATTAATTCATTACATTATTCCCCCTTCAATTATTTTTATTCTTTAAATTCAAAATATAAATAAAGATGTTTGGATACTAAGAGTGTATCTAGATCACCAGATCTTTGGATCCCTCTTATTTTTTCATGCTATTTCCAAGACACACCCAGGGGTACCAATTGACCATGATGGGTCTTCCCAAGAGAGTTCACAACCACCACCATGTACCTTGAAAGTGAGATCCACACTATACACCCATGTCATCTAGGATGACACTCAGAAATGATTCAGGCACATGTCACCCCCACATTGATAAGTAGAACAAACAAAAAAACTTTTCAAACTACAATCACATGGTCCAGTTGTACACCACCTCACTAACCTGACATTGTAACGAGAAAAGGATGTATGATCCTTAGAGATATCTAGTATTCATGGCCAAATCCCCTTCATCCTCAACACAGATAGATATTCTAAAATAGATGACCTCCTCAAAAAATTGAGATTCCACAGTTTTCAGACGCAAAGCACCCCAGATGTGTTTTGGGATGTCCTCATCCACCCCTACATGAATCAAATCCCTTTCACAACCATCGCTAGCACCAACCATAGGCCAACATACATTGAATTCCACTGGCTGATACCAATGTTGTGGTGACCTATAGGGTCCACCATATATGGCCTCAAATGGTGATACAATGATGGTGGAGTGATAACTGCTACATTACAAAGTTTGTCGATGGTATATGATCCTCCCACATACCATCAAAATATAACATGAAATCTTGAATAATAATATCCAAAACCTTAATGGTCCACTCTCCGTGATTATATCTCTATGGTAGAAATACAATGCTCAAATGAGGATGTGTCTCAAATTCCATATGTTTCCTCTAAAAAATCATGAAATTATGTGAGAATAGTAGTTTGAATAAATATTGAGGGAATTAAATGATGCTGGACTACCTATTACAAGCATAGGTGTCCTGAACACTACAATAATATTTTTTCTCAAATGGGTAGAAATTAGAACAACCTGCTGATTTAGTCTATGATCACATAATCAACATCATAAATTATTGTCCATCGTTCAATAATTTTAATGAGAACCAAAAAACGCAATCTTATTACCACATCCACCCAAAACATCAGCCTCTACTAATAGGCATATGATATGAAAATAGTTAAATTCAAAATCAATCTACAACATCCATGGTCCCAAAACCCAGAAATAAATTTTCATGGTACAACTTCCCTTCTCCTAGTTTCCCTAATTAGGTAAAACAACATCCTCAACATCCTTTCCAAGAATCATTATTGATACGAAAAACTATACATGAAAAATGATGTTATTTTTTCATTCATGGAATTCATCAAGAACATATCCAAGGGGTTCTTAGTAACACGATATCTCACAATCGATTTCCCCAAGTTTTTTCTCCCAAAATCCTAGAAGAAGATGTGGGGTAAAAACCATCAACTAGAGGTACACTACACAATCCTCACCCATAAGCTTCAAGTAAAAATATGTCAAATACCAAGTAACATATCTTGATAATATAATATGGAAGAACTCAAAATCAGTATCTATAGGTTCCACAACCACACCTCAGGAGACCCTCAATATCATGTCATCGTAACATCTATAGGTTCCACTGACACACCCTTGTATTAGAACACATGCCTTGAGAAGTGGACATTAAAATCAAGAACATACTCCATGAGTGCTACCATATGATTATCACTCATATATCATGTCTATCACAATATCCCAGTGTCCCACATGCTCAAATATTAATTCCAAGGACACAGGGATACCATTATAGAAGACTACCAAGAACTAATTTAATAAATGTTAAGGATATAGATCATAAGACTTTCAAACATAATTGGGGTTATCAATAAAAAAATGGTATCACCAAGAACTCAATGAAACCACAAAGGATATAGAAATCTATAATCAGTGTATCCACTCCTTGAACTTGGAGGTGGTGATTACCTCACTGGAGTTCAAACTCTAAGAACTGCATCGCTTCTGTGCACTGGGAAAAGAGGTCATTAGTTATCAGGTGTGGATACTCCTCTCTGATAGTTTCCTGGGTCGGCTGACAGCAATACACACCTGACCTCAAGATCGAATCCACCTCTAATAGAAAAACACAAGGATATCTGGGATAACACACAAGGTCTTCTGAATCCCACACTCTATAAACGCTTCAAACCACACCATTACCTCTCACAGATACATGGGGTTATCTAATAGGCTATCACAGATATCGGGTAATCCCTTGTGAAAGTATATGAAGAAAACTAACAATCTCTGGGGTGGTAAACTGAACACATCCTCTGAATGGACGCCCTCATAATCTTCAACCTTCATATGAAACTGGAAAGTCAAATCATCTGCTTCTTAAATGGTAATATTATCCAACTAAAATGGTAGTTCATATAACCTCCTATGAATGATCTCACGCTAACCTACAAGATGATCCGTTGTAATAAAATTTGGAAAACTCTATCCCAAAAAACTAGAAGCAATAATACACTCAATCATAGTAATCTACTGAGTATGTATAGTAAAGGACCATCCCATACTAAGGATAACATAACAGGGTCCCACTATTAATATAGAAATATTTTGTGTGAATCTATGTCTTCTCGTAGAGTCAGGTCAATTTATCAACAGAAACGTGTGATCACCCATCCTCTCAACAAGAACCTTCAACACAAGGGTCAAGAAAAAAGTCCCCAAATTTTATCACTATATCTCAAATAGGGGATATATTCAAGGAAATCATCTTGCGACCATATTACAATATAGTAACTGGAGTATAGAATACATGGATATCCCTAAAAACACACCTGAAGCTTTGGGGTCCCAAGCATCCATTACCTATAACCAAATTTACCCTTTACACTTATTTTTATTTACCAAGGCTCACTCTAACACCTTCCCATTAGAATGAAATCAAACATTAAATTCAAGGAACTCATCCACCACACCTTAACACAATCCGATTTGGGTGGAAATGACTCACCCTCACCCTTTTGAATCACACTACATGAAAATGTATTTATGAGGAAAGATTCCATCTTTATTTAATGTTCTAAGCCATATTGAACACCACAAACACAGAGCCCTATCAATGCACTGCATCACCCTAGAGATGTCTCACCATTTGGACCACTATAAAGAGGTGACTTATCCTTGTAATACTTTCACACCACAAGCACGAACCAATCCTCAACCACATGAGAAGTGGCATTCTTACTCACCTGGTAATATGTGTGATCTCTATATTTGAAACACACAACGTGCACTCAGCACAAGTGCATCATATTTTAGTACCTCCAAAGCCAAAAGTTTCCCCATGGAGAAGACTAGTCACCAATGCAATAATTTAATTATCCAATGTTTAAAAAATATTGAAAATTCATACCACATAATTGAGACAAACCACTACTACCCAATGTTCTTTCTTATTAAGGAAGCTTAGTTTCCTTTATCACTAGAACTTGTTTAACATGGTAATACTCCAAAAAAATCATCATATTCTACTAGATCTATGAATTATTCAACATAAGAATTGGCATACTTCGTATATATATAGGGATCCATGTGCTACTCAATAGTTTGTATCATTTCTTAGTGCCCACCTGGATAAAAGAGCCTCATTGTTAATTTTAATAAATGATGAATCGTCACTCAATCATTAATATTTATGATACAATCGTGAAACCATATATATGTATCATGACAGAGACATATCAAATGTTATTAAGATGTATCGGGGTAAAAGATAACATCTGAGGAGTTAAAAAATAGTTACAATCAAAGTAATCAATCCTATATTAATAATTTTACAATTAACCTAAAACCAAATATTTAATATACCAATTCAACATGCAGGTTGTTAGAGTCTTGGTGTTTTGAGATATCCACTGTTGCACCAGCACTGGGTTCCCTTGTCAGAAAGACACACTCAAGACACTCTGACATTATTTCCGTAAGTCTCAAACAATCCTCATAATGGGAAAACTCCAAACATTTCATTGAGGGTTGAACTTATCTGATACCACTCTATAATGAACCAACCCATAAGGCCCCACCTGTACAGGGAAAGTCAAGGCCATTACAAACCCAAGTCTATCTTCATAGGCTAGGGGTTGGAAACAACCACTGATAAGGAATAAATAAAATGGGAGTTATTCTCCTAATGTACCTATGAACCCACTCTGGACCATATCCATGCATAAGTGTGGAGGAAGAATAATAAAGGATGATATCATCTAGAGAGAAAACCATGAATGTAATAACCTCTTAGAAAATACAAAATGGTACAAAAATGTATACTGAAATGTATATGGGAAAAATAAACACCCAACCAGAAAATATTTCTCATCCAGACAATAGATATAATAAATTAAATATGAGAGATCTCAACTCTGGATCTCCAATACCAAGCACTATTGATGGTCTATACACTCAAGTATTCCTGTGATACTCTGAAATGGGAACTAATTTTACTTTTTTATGAATAAGATATGAAAAGTGTAATAAAACCCCATACAGGGGTGAGTATATACATACCCAGTAGGATTTCCCAAAATCAAAATATAGAGAAATAGAAGACATCACAGAAGTAGTCATCTCAACCGAAAAAAGGAAACTCAGTCCAAAACTAAAACAACTATCCTAAAAATCAATATATTCAAAAAAGAATAACAAAAAGAGAGAAATTTCATCTTAATATCCACAACCCAAGTAATAACAATGAGTCTTTATACAACTTTGAAATGGTACAATTATTAATTTCCTATATCTCATGTATCCATCGAAGAACTGGGGGAGGAACCACACCTCACCATTGTTCCTTATAGT
Organism: Viscum album; assembly: GCA_963277665.1. Taxonomy (NCBI): domain Eukaryota; kingdom Viridiplantae; phylum Streptophyta; class Magnoliopsida; order Santalales; family Viscaceae; genus Viscum; species Viscum album. The sequence continues at coordinate 444,201,003 of OY728158.1, forward strand.
TTGGGGGAAAAGTCACTGGTAGAGGAACAACGCCTTAGTGAATCAGGGGGGGGGTCATATTAGTTGGAAGAGGACCCACACCCTAGGGTGTTAAATGGGTACCACATAGTAGGTAGAGGACCCATGCCATGTTGTGATAGGGGGTTCCATTTTGTGGTAATGGCCCATACCTCGGTGCGTTAGGGTGGTTGGAATCAATAGGTAGAAGACCCAAGCCTTGGTGTGTTCTGGGGTTTCACTTAATAGGTAGAGGAATCATTCCCTACAGTATCAGGGGGTTCCACTCAATAGGTTGAGGACCCAAACACTAGTCTGTCAGGGGGGCACCAATCATTAAGTATAGGTCCCAAGGCCTAGACTGTCATGGGGATATCACTCAATAAGGAGAAGAACCATGCCTCAGTGCATTAAGGGGGTTCATCCTAGCATGTAGAGGAACCATTACCTAGTCTATGAAGGGGTTATACTCAGTAGGTAATATAACCAATTCATAGTGTTTCAAGCTATTGTCACTTAGTATGTAGAGGAAACGTACCCTAGTCGGTAAGGGGGTGTCACTCAATAGGTATAGGACCCATTTCCAAGTGCATCGGGGTATTTCCACTCAGTAGGTATAGGATCCATTAACCAGTGACATATGGGGGTTGAAATCAAGATGGTCCAAGGATAATGGTGGACCTGCACTTGGATTCGATTGGGGGAAGCTGACCCTGATCACACTCCAATGATCTCTCCAGATCACTTTGATAATCAATAATTTACTAAAGAAGAGACATTCTAGGAAGAAATATCGTGTTATCTCAAAATCATCTATAAATCCACCATCATGTTCTATGTGGAAAAACAATTAGGATATGCTACTCTCAGGAAAAAATATGAATGTGGAAAAATCATGATGATGGATTGATGCTCATAATTGGTTTGTCAAGATGAGACTTGAATCAAATAAGATGCCATCAGAAATGGCCATAAATAACATAAAGGATCACACCATTTTGATACTCATGAAATAGGTCAGGAATGGCTATTTAGTTTCACAAATTGTACACTCAGTGAAAAAAAAAATTTCGTAACACATACATATGCCACTTGTTAGTCCCAAGACATGAGTCATAAAAAGGTGCCCAAATTGGTATTAGATCGAATGCCTCAATGTAAGGTTCATGATGTCATATAAGAAAGTTACAACAAAAACGATGTTTCATAAAAAAAATAATACTAATATTTTATATTTTTTTAAAAACATTATTCAAAATAAAATGTTCATGCACATGACTCGCCCTTTTCCAAAAATGAAAATTCCATGATACAAGCAGTTCCCCCAATCTATTTATTAATTACTCATATTATATTATTATAATAATATATAATAATTTAATAGGGGTAAAAATCCTCCCCCATATCAAATCTCTTAATATGAATGGTATACAATCCACCTATTTAATTTTATTTTACGAGAATTAGATTTCAAATAATTTTATCAAACCATCACATTTATTATTATTATTTTAACATTATTATTGTTTTTAAAAATTATAATAATAACACACACTTCCCTCCACAGACATGCAAGAATCATATTATGGTCGTTCTTCATCAAAAAATGACCCACATCCATCTTTAGAAACTACACATCCCTAGACATGCCTCCAATGTTCCTATCCCTCGATCATATATCCCCTGTGGAACCTATATCCTTAAATTATCACAATTATCCTATATTATTAATAAATCCATCAATAAAACATTGATATGTATTTGTGTTCGTGCCACAACAAAAAATTTGGGGGTTCAATTGTGCTCATACCCACCCCAGCAATGTTGAACCCCATCCCTGAACGCCAACAATGAAGAACATGATGAAAGAAGAATCAATAAGAACAAGAACAAATTGAAAACACATTTTATAGGTTTTCTTGGCCAATGATTATATAAATATGTTGATATAAAGGTCAATAATAGTTTTAATGTATCAATTATACAACAATGTAGAATTTCTCATGTAATGGAATAAATATATTAAAATTTAAAATAAGATAATTAATCCATTCCCAATATTTTAATAAATAAATAAAAATAAAAAATCGACAATCGCTGCCATGATTATGGATCAGAAATTGGTGTAGAATACTTCATCCAATGATTAATATGTCCTATTATATTCCATGCCTCTCGATTCACCTTGATCGGATCACTGTTCCACTTGGTGGTGATGACCCATTCCCCAGTGCATCAAGGGGGTTCGAATCCACAGGTAGAGGACCCAATACTTGGCGTGTCAGGGGGTTCCAGTGAGTAGGTAGAGGAATCATTCCTACAAAATAAGGGGGAGCCACTCTGTAGGTAGAGGACCCACACCCTAGTCTTCCATGGAGGAACCAGTCATTAGGTAGAGGTCTGATGTCCTAGACTATCATGGAGATGTCACTCAATAAAAAGAGGAACCATTACCCTATGCATCAAGGGGGTTACACCCAACATGTGGAGTAACCATTCCATAGTCTATTAGTGAGTTCCACTCATTATGTAAAGGAACCACTACATAGTGTTTTCAGGGGGTATCACTTAGTAGCTAGAAGACACATTCCCTAGAATATCAGGGGGTGTCACTTAGTAGATAAGGGACCCATTCCCTAGTGCATCATAGTACTTCCACTTAGTAGATAGAGGATCCATGAACCAGTGCGATAAAGATGTTCAAATAGTGATGGTTCAAGGATTATGCTGGACCTTCACCTTTATACAATAGGGGTAAGCTAACCCCAACCACACTCCAATTATTTCTAAATATCACTTTTATCAGCAAGAATTTATTAAAGAAGAAATATTCTAGGAAAAAATCCCATGTTATCTAAAAATCCAATACAAATACACCATCACATTCTATGTGTAAAAACACTTAATATATACTTCCCTCAACAAAAATTAAAATCATGGATAAAAATTTAAATGAGGGGTTGAGGCTAGTCAGTAGTTCGCCGAGAAAAAAATCAATCAACTAATATGTCATACAAAATAGGCATAAATCAAACAAAGTATCAAACCATTGCGTTACTCATGAAGAAAAACTCTTAATTAGATATTTACTTTCCCAAACGATAGTCTTCGTGAAAAAAATGCAATTTTATCACAACACATAGATATGTCACTTATTAGTCCCTATCCATGTGTCATAAAACTTTGGTATTAGATCGTATGACTCAATGTAACCTTCATGATGTCATAAACATATCAACATTCTGATGTCATACGAGAAAGCTACAAAAAAATGTTTCATGACAATAATAATAATAATAATCCATTATCTTATTTGAAAAAAACCTTATTCAATGGAAAAGGTTCGTTCACATGTCTTCTCCTTTTTCCCACACTACACATCCCATCATAAAAGAATTACCCCATATTTATTTATTAATTACTCATATTATTATTATTATCATACGGTATAATAATTGGATAGGGGTAAAAACACTCCCCTATATCCTGTTGCACCCTATTAAAGGTATAAACACCCCTATTTCCTTTTATTTTAACAAAATAATATTTCAAATAATTTAATTAACCCCTCACATTTCTTATTCTTATTTTCAATTTATTATTGCAATTAAAAATGACAATATAAACAAACACCACTCTCTATGTCCATGTGGAAATCAGATTATGATCATTATTCATCAGAAAACCAACCACATCCATCTATAGAAATCTCACATCCCTAAACATGACCCCAAGGTTCTTATAACTCAATCCCATTACCCCTCCAGATCTTAGATCCATGGAGTATCACCAGTATCCCATTTTATTCATCAATCCGTCAAAAAACTGTTTATGTGTGTGTCATTCATGCCTCATCAACAAATCTGGAAGTTCAATGATGCTTGTACCCACCCCAGCAATGTTGAACCCTTTCCCCAAAGGCCAATGATGAAGAACATGATTAATGGAGAGGGAATAAGAACAATAATGCATTAAAAACTCATTTTCCAAATGTTCTTAGCCAATGATTATATAAATGGGCGATATTGAGGGAAATAATAGATTTAATCAATCAATTATACAACAATGTAGCATGTATCATGTGAAGGAATAAATAAATCAAAAATTAGAAGAAGACAATTAATCCTTGCTCAATATTGTAATTAAAAGATAGAAATAAAAAATAAATGATCCCTACCATGATTATGGATAAATAATTTGTGTATAATGCTTTCTCTAATGTGGAATATGTCATGTTACAATTACTACCTCTCGATTCACCATGATCTGATCACCATTCATCGTTTGTTGTCTATATAATAAGGAAGAACATCATATTCCTCCTCTTAGACCTATAATGGGTTCTATAAATATTCATTGAAAAATATTAATAAGAGGAAAATTATAGAGGATATTAAATACACTATTTAATAAAAAACAAACAAACTATTAATTTATTTTAATTAAATTTACTTGAGAATGGAATAATTAATAGAACATTCAGTACCGACCATATTTAGGACATTATTATGGTAAAAATCACATTTTATTCCATTCTTATGGGGGGTTCCTAGGATTGAGGGTAAAAAATGTAACACCCCAAGATTTCATAGTGTGTTATTTCTTCAAAATAATTCAATAACTTGCACTACACGCAACACCGAGTTCAAGCGTACCATGACTTACCAAACAAGCCGTTAAAAAGAGGTTATGAATAGTATTAACTAAATTTTAAACTTTACATAATCCTTATAATTTTAGAATCCATATTATGAGTTTCTTAGACATAATGTAAGAACAAATTCATTTTCAGTATTGCAGTTTTACCAACTTTTAATAGTGAACCCTTTTTAAATAAAATATTTTCAACTTTTTGACTAAATGGGGACATCAAAAAAATTTAAAATAAAACATCCCAAGCTTCCACGGTACGCTTTCCTTTGAATAAAACAGTAGCGTGTGTTGTACGCAACTTCGAGTTTTAACACACACCACAACCGATCAAACTAGCCGTTATGAATAGTAATACCTAATTTTTGAAATTATATATATTTTATATTTCAAAATGGACTTCATTTTTGGATTCTGAATATCAAATTTAGCCTAAGGTGAAATTTTGGTACTTTTCGGATAACTTTCATATTTTGATGAATAGTGAAAATTACTAAATTTTAATTAAAAAAAACTTTTTTAGTCAAAATATTTAATAGTGATAAATTATGAATTTGAGTGGTTTTAAAGTATATTTAGAATATATTTTTACCATTTAATATAATTTTGGTTATTGGACATAATTTTACAATTAAACCGAACATAAACAAGTGTCAATCTTTTGATAGTTATTATCTCTTAAAAACACGCTTTTTGTTTTGACAACGGGAATTAATTTTAAATTAATTTCTGCCACTTCTGTGTTTTGAATTTAGAAAAATGGATTCCATATTTGTAATCAGGATGTTCAAATTGTGTAAATAGGTAACTTTTATTTTTAGACATTTTGAATAATTACTGCGGTAAATATTTTATTTACCATGGTTAAGGGTAAATCCTGTAAATAAGGGTTAAAAAATAATATTATAATAATACTAAATTACCCTAAAACGTGTCTTACCCCTATTTGTTGATACATGGTCGACCATGGGCATCTTTGGGTCGATTTTGGGACCCCATGGATCCACTTGTATGTGATAATGACACTTTATTTTAATTAAGATAAAATGAATACAAAAATGACACAAGCATATATCTTTTAGAAAAACAAATGTTACATAGGGTTATATATGTTGGATTTTAGATTATAAATATTCATTAGAAAGATAAAACGATTTCCTACATAATGATATTTTATTTATAATTTTTAGACATTAAATAATTTATTTTATTTATGACACAATGATGATGCAGTAATTACTATAATAGTGAAAAATTAAAATAATTGATATTATAAATACCCAAATAAATATAATATGAAACTTTTATTGAATTAAACTAATTTTCTAGGATAATATGATATATTAGGATTGATTTAATTGACTTTGTTCGAAGTAATCAATCTGTTATGAGTTTCACAAAAATCAACTATTGAATAGTGTCAAAATTGACATAAAAGAGTTCTTAAAACAAATATTATATTATTAATTTATATTAAATTCCTAAAAATCTAAGGTTCGGAAAATAGACTTATATCATGATAGGTTCATCATTAATGGACCACTTGGGGGTCTCTTGGATGTATATAGTAAGTTTATTAACCATATTATATAAAAATACAAAGAGACATTGTAAAAGTGAAACTAATTAACTTAGAGTTAATACTTAAAGATAAGGTTAATATAAGTACCCAAACCTGTCTAAATTCTATTGGTTGAGTGGTTTTAGACCTATCCCCACCTTAACCTTTGAATAATCAACTTTGGAGCCATTAGAAACCGAATTTGAATTTATTATAATTTAATATTTCTAGCTTTTCCAAAGGTGCCCCTCACCCCTCTTATAAAAGGGAACTCCTCCTTCTCATTTCTTCACACCTTCAAAGCCTTTTGGTTAGGCCAAACTCTGCCCAAATACTCTCCCAAAATCCCTCACTACAACCTAGAGGCCTTATTTGGATCAGAAAGCCAACCTAAGGAGCCCTTTTGATCAAATCAAAAGGAAGAACCCGAAGAAGAGGAGGTTAACCTACCCCAACCAAGGAAAAGTACAAGGTAAGGGGTTTTCATCTCACTCCTTATTCCCGTGAGATTCATGCCATATTGCCACCATTAACTTTTGTGTGGTGTATGTACTGCCCATAATTATATTCTTTGTGTAATACACTCTAATTTATGTGTACTTACATATTTATTGTATGATACCTCTTTCATGGGTTGTATGTTTCATAAGTTACCAAATTGGTAAGGGTTATTTCACAATCTCTTCATTATCCGAGGTTGTTTATACGTAATAATCTACTGGGATCTCTTTATCATCCAAATCCATGTTTCTTAATAATGTATTTCAAAACATTTTTACTATTTACAAGAATATGGGTTAAAGTCATTTATACCCTTATGTGTTTCGAAAGGAATCTTTCCATCGTTTTCCAAACAAGGCACTTTTAACCTTTTCGACAAATTTAAGGTAAGAATGTTTTTTTAACTTATACGGCGGGTGAGGCTATTTACCGCCATAATAAAATCATCAAAGTTTTCCTTACAAGCTTATAAGAATATTTTCAAATTGAATGTATTATTTTATAATTATGTTACTTTTAAAATGATTTAAAAAAAGAGATATTTCTCTAAAATAGTTTTGATTTCATCTATGTCAACATTTTTTGATGGCTTTTAAGCTTATTTGAAGTTGATTTATTATGATACAAAACATCCATATTTTATTGAAGGTTTTGTGCTATTTTTGACTATGGATAAGTTATTCTTATGTCACTCGTGGTTTTTGTTTAGAGTATTGACATTTCATAAGTTATTTGTAATCCGAATGTTTATGTTATATTTCAACCTTTCATTCAGATGAATGTGTTAGACAAGTATGTTCCGGGTTGGGGCTGGTAAAGGTAAGCCCTCCGGTTTGGTCTCCGGTTATTAGAGGAACTCCGGTTTGGTCTTCGGTTATTAGAGGAACTTCGGGTTGGTGTTCAGTTATTAGAGGCACTCCGGGTTGGTGTCCGGTTATTAGAGGCACTCCGGGTTGGGTTCCAGTTATAGTTAGCCCCAAGGTCTTGGGATGAGGCCTTGACAAAGAAATTAAAGTTCATCATTATGCATTCCATCATTATGAAAGTGGTTATTGATTTTTCATGTGATTATTCGATTAGTAGAATATCCATGTGAATAAGTAAATGGAATTATTTCATTTTATTTATTCCATAATATGTTTAAAGTTCATGTTTGAAAGGCTTTTGTTTTAGTTATACATTGCCTTAAATGTTTATTCTTATTTATGAAAGTTTCCGCTAAATTGTTATCCTTACTGGGCATTTGATCTCACCCCTTTTTTATGTTTTATTTTTCCCAGGAAGTGAAGAAGTAAATTATGAATGACCTGCAGGGATATTATGTGGGGATATGAGTGTGGATTTATGGAGACATTATGTTGTTGTAGTAGTTTTTCATTTTATGATGTAATGTAAAACTTATGAATATATCTAGTGCTTCCAAGGCTACTAAACCAATCGGTCTTTCGAGATTTGATCTTTCTTGTGATCATACCAATGTTATGTAATAATGCACCGACTCTGGGTAACTAGGGTCGGGGCATTACAAAAAATCTCACTCTTGGAGACTCCCTCTTTGAAGATGATGATATTAATACATTTAATATTTTTATAATATATATTATGGGATCACTAATCCATATAATCACATGCCATCTTATTTCCTAACATTGTAAATATTCCTAAAAATATTTAAAAAGTATTACATATAAAATCATAAGTCATTACCTACCAATATTATCACATAAATAAGATCGTGCATGTATTATGATTAGAAGAGAATTAAATTCTATTATATAGTGTATTTATGTTTGTGTAAATTGAAGGCCTAAATATGATTTCCAAAAGCATCAGAAATAAAAAAAATAGTAGAAAATATAGGAAGATGAAAATACAGGAAAGAATAAAGTTTCAAAAGGAGAACCATTAGAATACACTAGTGTTTGGTTTGTTAAGGATGGTATATTTTGCGTGTCGAATCATGGGGAAATAGGTTATTGAAATCATTGAAAGATAGAGATCACTATATTCCTAATTGTGTTTAAACAATCAAATAGTGATGTTCACATGATAGAAGAGAGAACATACACAAGATTTTAGAAATTGCGTTCGGATAATGATTAAAATTATTGGAAGGAAAAACATTGATTCAAGAAAGATTCTATATAACATTTTCCGAAGAAAAATATGCACATGGAGAAGTATTTTAGCATCCGGTGTTTGGAGTGGAAAAATTTGTGTCTAAATAAATATAGTGAATAAATTTCATATGATATATTTTTTAAATTATATAAAAGAAAATTCATTATACATTAATGGGGGAATTTTTATTTTTGTGAAGTTAAAACAATTATAATAATGTTGATCTACTTTTTCAAATAATAACATTCACATATTAATATTTATGATTCTAGTTGATTTTATATAATGTTTTTGATAACTAATTTGGTGTTGGATTACGTTGCAATTTTAAGTGACTATGACATAGTAAGAATGGTTTGAAGGAATTCAATGAGAATTATGAATGTTTGAAATTTGAAGAGTTAAAATTCCATAGATCTATGATTCCGTAAAAAAATAAAGGAGTATATATATATATATATATATAATTCTATCAAGACATGTTTCTCAGTTTTTAAATTTATCAAAAAGTTGTTGTGGAGAAATTTTGACCATATTTGTTTGATAAATCAGATAGGTCAAAGAATTTTCAATTTTTTCAAATTTTTAGTGTTGTGAAGAAAGTTCAAAATTCCAAATGCTTACTAAGTTGATATTTTATGAGAACTTATTTTGGTATCTAAAGTTCCATATAATTTTTTCTAGACAAATTTTGTTATGAGTATAATTTAAAGTTCCAATATTATGTTGGCTTTGAAAAATAATCTGATCTTGCCACCAGTTGGAACTGATAATATTTCATGACAAGATACAAAATTATAATTTTGATAGTTATATTATTTTTATTCAATTTAGTTATTTTATGGATATATAAATGTGAAAATAATAACAAAACATAGAAATGTAAATGTACCCAAATTAAGATCAAACCTTGAAAAGAACAAAAGAGTAATTTATCGGTTTCATTTATCATTAATGGTGTGCATACATGAGTTTTAATATTCAAAGGACCAAAACATTAATAAGATGTAGAGGTTAATTGAATGTGAAAAATAAATTATAAAATTTAACCTCTTATTCAACCCACCCACCCACCCACCTTATGGGGATCTTTTATAATTTCTTTTCTCATGAAATTAACCTATCACTCCTCTTAAATATTTTGATCATCTCTTTCATCAATATTTCATCCCAATTAATATATTATCCTTAACATTTCAAACATAAATATACTCTAATGATTCTTATTCTATAACTTTATTCCTTCCAATATTTTATCCCCACAACATCATGAGTTTATTTAATTTTTTATTCTTTTTTCTTTATGTTTAGGCCTTTAATTTTCACAAAATTTAATCATCTTTGTATTAGATAATTTTATATATATATCTGATGATAATACAATAAATATATTATTATAGTGATAATATTGAAATATCCTCATCTTATCATATTTTTGTGTTTAACAATAGCACAATAGTGGTTTGACCTGAAATTATTAATTCTACTTCGCATTACTCAATAAATTTAATTCAAACATTTTTTATAGTGAGCATAATATCTAGATCAATTTTTACCTACATCTGATAAACTCATAGATCACAAATTACATTAAACTCTATACCGGTACTACTATTGGTATCTTTTTCATTTTTATTATACTATGTTTATTAATTCTACTTTGTTAAAATCAGATCAGGAAATCTCAATGATTTTTTCAAAAAAGAGTCTCATCTTCACACCAGTGTTTTTTGAAGATTAACATAAAAATTACATCTATTCATTAATAAATTATTGAAATATTGTAAATCACTTCATGAAAGTGTCTTTCGTGGATGAAATTTTAAATCTTAATTCAAAAAATACTTTTAATAGTTATGTGAGAACACAAAAAAACAAATTTTTCCAAAAAAATAACATTTGATCGTAGTTGTCAACATCAAGACACATAGAACTTTTGGTCTTTCTCATCCTAATTTTTGATAAGTTCTATCAATCAGTTTGTTTATCTTTACACTTATATATATTTGTGTTAAATTTTTTAATAATATAAATTATCATTTTTTATCTGGACAAAATTACGTCATCATAAAGCTCAAATATTGAAATGCCTTCCAAAAAAACATATAATATACTTTAAAAATCATGTAGGTTATTTTTACTTACAACCATTCTCTCATCTTAGGGTATCTATTCATACATTATAATGTAGGTGTAGTGAATGCATCATCATTTAAATTTTCCAAAAAAAATTGAACGCTATCATTTACCACTACATATATCTTCCAAAGAATGTGCTTAATGAAATGATTATATTCCCAAGACATTGATCGAGCTCATGTTATGATTTCTCCTATTAAGTTAATATTAGTTGTTTCATTATGGTTATTATAGTCACAAATGATAGTTCATATAAAAATATTGTTATTAGATAAAGATACACATCATAATCATTTTTTCACCATACTATCTACATCTTAATATTCATATGATTCTTTAACGGGTTTTTATTGTAATACTTGTGTCTGAACATTGATTTTTACCATAGTTAAATTATTATAAATTAAATTTTCTTTTAGTAGGTTAACTAAATGTATCAGCACCTAATATTTTGAAACTATGTATTAGTCCAATCCATCACATGATTTAGGTTTTCTTTTGAATATAAATATTTCCTTGTTTTTCTCTATTGTCCTTCTGTGGCATTAATTCCACTTTTGTTCATTACTTCTAGTGACATATTCTTTCTGACATCTGATTATGTTACCTATAAATTATTTTGTTTCAATATACAGTTCTATAACCTTCATATATGATGTTCCTACTTTTTATTGGTGGATCTTTTAGAGTATGTACTTCTAGTATAATAACTTTTGAAACACCAAAAGCTAACTTCATTTTACTTCAATAAAATTTATATCTTTTCCATAATACAGTGACAAGAAATAAAAAACTTTAATCATCATAATTTGATGGGTACATCACTCATATCCTATGATCATGAACATATGGAAAAAACTGATGTTGTTTCTTTTATAGATACTACATGGTAGTTTTTTTATCATATCCTAAATACCCGTCCATGCATGTTCTTGTAAGGTATGTAAAAAATCACATGACTCTTAATCTTACTTATATTCCATCCTTGAGACTGTAATATATTTATGTACTAGATTAATCGGAGAGATCATTTTCTCACCACACTCTAATCTCATTGGAACTAGAAAACTCGTGACATTTTTATGATCTATTTGTTGTAGTGTAGTGACAATAACCTCCATTAATGGATCCTCTGCATTAATCGGTAATACTAAAAGTAATGTGAGGAATGTAAAAATATATAGGTGATGGAAAAATAAAATCAAGGTAATTATAGGTACTAACCTAATCCCACCAATGAATTGGATTCCTTAGTTATCTCCACATATTCTAGAAATAAAACCTTAGATTATCCTCCAATGGTCATTTCTGCATCTACCATAGTCAGAATCTTGGGCATAAATGTTTCCACATCATTTACTAGATCATAAGACTCACCATCACTTATCATGTCTTGATCAATTATTTGACCCTAACCCTCTCTCATTGTAGCTGGCTCATCAATTTCTACGGAAATAAGTTTTGAATGATGTGAACCTTTAGACATATATTGGTAACACACTTCAAGTAGGAAAAACATGTCCACTGGTATAAAAATTTAGGTAATGTTTAGGAATCAGGTACCTCCACAACTACATGATAAGGAATTCATATAGAAGAGTCTAAGTAGGGATTTCTTAGTTGATATCATAACCTCATTACTTGTATAAATATCATTACAACGATAGCTATTATGCAATATGGATTCCCCTTTTTTGCATTAATGGACACAACATAGGGCATTTGTATGTTATCCCACCTATTCATGAAACCAGAATGACCTTCATCAAATTATCGAAAGTCATGGTATTTCCATGAGCAGGACTCATTATTCATGATGTTTATGGATTCTCTCAATAATAATTGAGATAATAAAGGAATTATTGATAGATCTTCCTAAACTATCTTTTAGGGGAATGGATTCACTCTAAATTTCCATGGAGACCTTGTATATATGCCATTAATAGATTCCTACTTCTTCATGGACCAGCTAGAATATTTGAATCTGTATGATTATGTGGTTTTACATCTTAAAAAGGACGTCAAAATTATTATATACATAGGTTTATGAAATCCTAACACCATCATTAATTCTCACCACTATCAACTTATCACAAGACTCATGAAATATATAGAAGACCCAATATGACCACATTCACTCAGTCTTAACCCATCCCTCAGAACATTGGTCCTAATATTCTAACCAACCTAAAAGTTGGTTTGTGTCTGATTAAAAATAATTTATGATCATTAGTGTGTGGTGATTGGATTTTTAGGTGTAAAAATATTATGTGGATTCGGAGTGGTGTATCATATATAAAGATTTGACCAACCTCTCATTGATGTATTCCACCCTTGATGATATATTAGAACTCCCTATATGAGTGTACCATGTAATCCATGAGTTTATACTATTATTATTAGGCCTTGAGATGTTTATTTCTGTAATAAAGACATTAAAATACAAAAGAATTAACTATGATATCAAATATTCCTAGTGATGCTTCAACATGACTTGTGTAAGATCCCATATGAATGGCCTACACTTACTGGATGATCCATGCTCAATATATTTGACCAGAAAGATAACATTGGTTACAAAAAAGGTTTCTATAAACATTTTTTATTTTTAGACCATCAATTTTATATAATTTATATTTTTAACAATTCTAGATATAAGTAATAAAAATGGAGTAACATCAAGAAAAAAGTTATCCTAGAATGAACATAAATGAGAGAAAATTTAAAAAATAACCAACTTTCTACTAGGTTACTTTATCAATACAATTTCTACCATATAATGGTTTCACTCTAATACTAACATGATTAAGATGTCACATAGAGGTATACGTGATAAATAAAACATCAGTCACCTTGATTAGAGTGAGGGACATGAGGAAGGGGATAATAGATCTTCATGTTTCATTCATGTCGAAATATGCCTAGAAGTGAAGTGTTCACATGCAATTTATAGAAGAGTTTAATTTTATGACCATATGTTATCTCATATTATGTTCCTAAGTACCATCATGCATAGAACAATGAACACCCCTCATATCATGACTATATAAGAAATAATACGATGGTGTGTCCACACCCTGGGTCATATGAGACTCAAAATTTTATCCACTTCATTTCAATCTGATCAAATTCTGAGTGGGAGAATTTCTTGGTGTTCCTTTTTAAGGATCATAGAGACTTAAAAAAGGTGGGTAAAATTCATTCTAATATGAACCAATAATAGCACACAATTCTATATTCACACCCATGTTTCTTTTCCTAGGCTTACTATCATGTGTTCATGACTCTTTAAGCTCCATGGTGTCCAAATATAGACCAAATTTCATGTGAATAGGTACATATACCTAGGTTTCAACTTTCTCATGTAGATATACCTCTTAAATTATATATTTCTATTCTTGAGTCATGCATGCAGCCATTAATTACACAAATGTCTTGTGTTCTTGAACATTATACCTAGGAAACCTTACATTAAGAGCTAGGACATTCCCTGGTGAAAATATAGTTACTATTTTTGTTTCAAACCCTATTATCTCAATGGAATATGAATAGATATTATAGACACTATTTTAGAGGTATTTTGGTAGATTTTTTCTCACCCAAGCCTTCCATCGTACATTTAGGTGAGCTAATAAGTCAAAACCTATGGGAATTAATTGAAATTATGGGTAATTGATTTTCTTAAAGAGATTAATAAATAAATATTTATAAAATCACACTTACCCTAATATTTTTAAGGAATAAATTCAATAACGCCATTTTGGAGAGACTACACTAGGGAACCACATGTACAATGCACCCTAGGGGTGAAGCACTTACATACCACTTTCCAAATTCATGCTGAGAGGTCTGTGCTGGGGTGAATTGTTTCCCTACCCTCCCTAATAGGGAGAAATTTCTCCCAACCCTTCTTAAAATTGATGTATTTTTCCTTAAAAATCCACTAGGTCGAGGATTTTTCATACCCTATTCTATGGACATACATCCCACTAAACTATACAAGGGAGATCCTTCACCCAAACCCCCAACTAGGTAAACCATTCTACTTGTTCACCAAACAGGGCTCCAATTCACCCCATTCCCTATACTAGGTTTTTGTATCCCTCCTAACTCCATGGAATATAATACCTTAACCCAAGTGACCTAAATGGGTGACGTACCTACCCAAGTCTCTTACAAGGGTTCCACTCTTACTCGGGTCTCCTACCAAGGCACATATCCATCAAGGACTCCATTGATCTAGGATTAGTACATGCATTCCATAGTACACCCATTTGATCATGTATTCCATTGATAATTTATCCTCAGTTGGTTATTATCCCATGTCGATAGGACCCTTGTGGTAAAAAAAATACTTGTATTCTCCTGAAATGATGGTATCTATCCTAAGGATACTAGTGAAACCTCCCCCAAATAATAATACTCATATTAGCTTCCCAATATCTTGAATATGGCTTGACCATGCACCTAGTGTATATATTTTTTCCCCTCAATGATATATGTATATACCAAATTAATTTCAGTGGATCATCTAATGACCAATAATGGTGTAAAAAAACACTTATATGCTTAATCTATCATTGCAAGAATCAATTTCAATTGTTTTATGAATAATAAGCATACATGCATCATTTTTTTATCCATATATGGTCACAGTATCAATAAAACTATGATTACATCCTCTATGTTAATACACTATTTAAAGGATCCTAGTTTATAACTTTAGGATTTTTATACACCAATAGGGGTTTTTCTAATTCACAAATCATGATTAATGATATTGAGGGAAAAATAGAGATTTAAAATAATTTTCATGGAATAGTGATTTTCTCAGTATGAGTGATCTCATCCTCATATGTATCTATCTTGATTATCTTCTTCTACTGAATAACATCACCCACAAGAAGTAATAGGTTCCATATCATCAATCGTATTACTTAATTTTATTTTTATTCAACAAACACATTTAATAAAAGTAATAAAATTATGTTTAATCAATTCATAATATATTATAACCAAAGAACCATATAGAAGATGAAGGGGTTGTATTTTCATTGAAAGGAATACACTACATTAGGTGAAACATGGTATCAAGTTTCATCTCATGAATACTAAATTACATTGGATCTAACATATACTCATGCTCAATTTTATGGATATTTTATCACCAATATTTCCTTAAGTCAATATTTCAAATAAATATAATATTAATTATCATGAAATAATCTGTCACTTTCCCTAAAGTCCATATGGTTTTTATAGAAAACTTCATAACTCTTTATGAATCCATCCAAAAAAAATTAGATGTGGATGTATCTAACTCTCATAATTTTGGAAAAAATACCTATGAAAAGCTTAATCCTTATTAGAAGACTTTAATGTGTGACCTTTCAGTTTTTAGTAGCATGGAAAAAAAATACAAAATCCTTATTTTATATATACAAGACATTAGTGTCCCCAAATAATGAAAAGGTTCAACTCAATATACTAATGGGTGTGGTGTACTATTGATTAAACATATTCATATCTCTATAAATATATGTCCCCCACAAGTTGTATCATATATATCATGTTTATATCTATATAATCTATTTTCCCATCACACTGAGTGACCACTATATATATATATAAATATCAACATAATATTGTCCATCTCATTCTTTCTTAAATATTTGTAAAAGGATTACTAGGTTGGTGAATACATGACATGGAATTTATCTAGAAAATGAGCACCTAACATGTCCCTAATCCATGTAGTTAGACACATTTAATGTGGATCAGATAATAATAGTGATGAAATTCATCTATATAATTCAATCGAGGACCTAATATCTTTACTCATCATACAATTAGAGAAGTATCATCCTAGTAGTGTTCCATCTATTGACATGATTAGTATCATACCCAACAACTCATTGATTAGTTATGTCTCAATGACTTATGTAATAAATATATCAAAGTATAAACATTTTCATGATAGGATTAAAATAATCCTTTGGTAATTATTATTGATAATATTCATACACCCTTGAGTATATCAATAAGAGTATGACATTCCATGAGATATACTTTAGTGGGTCAACCTATGTAATAAGATTCTACTCAATACCTCCAGAATTGTTTCTTTGTATCTTTTATAAAAACCTTCATAAGGACTATATGATAATATTCATGATAATATTAATATATATACACAGCCATTAATACTCTATGATCATAAAATTTTGGTAACAACTTAATGTTTTACTTTCAGGGGGAAATTATCTGTTCACGTTATAAAAAAATGCAACTGTCAAAAATGAATGATAATTTGAGTTTTTCATTTTGTACATCATGATAAATTTTAAATAACTAAAAAATTATTAGTACAAAAAACCCCTTTAATAAATTAATTCCTAATATATAACATATGAAACATATCCAAATCATTCTTATGTTTGTTTCACATTCAGAGGTTTTTTTAAACTTATTACATCTCTATATACACTATCTACATCTCTACATTACCACCATATAAAACTCTGCCAATAAACTCTTTCATGTGTAATATCTATAATGTAATCTAGTTTTATTAATGGTGAAACTTCGAAATAATATTCAAAAATCTTATCTCATTCAACATATATGAAATCTCTAACTTCAAAACACTAAACATTATGGTGTTAATAGCTTATGTTGTTTACTTAAAACCATTTCTATGTAAATCAACATCATTTTGGCAAACCTAAAATAAATATTTTCATTGAAATAAATTCATAAATAATGTAACTATTTACACAATTATTTATCACTCCATCCTAAACTCTTTTAGGATTAAGTGAAAGCTACATAGTTAAGGTATCTTAATGTTACTTTTTACATTTTTCTGTATTACCATATAGTAACACTCCATTAGGATAAAAATTATAATTCTATTTATATTTTTATTCAAATAATACATTACAATATATTTATAATCACTATCTCATGGTAACTAAATATAACTCTTTAAATATTTATTTACCATCACGTATCCTAAACTCTTTAGGATAGTAAGTGGAAAACACATAAATATTATAATAATATAGACTTTTATTTTTTAAAATTGAACTTTTTAAGTAAAAACAAACTCTTATAATCCTCTTAAACATAATATTTTAATTAGTATGTATTGATAATAATCAAAAACTTATTTCTTCACGAAATAAATTTTATTTCATTTTTGAAAAATATTCACCAAAGAAAATGTTATTTCTATATAATATATGAAAACTAATGAGTTGGAAGAAATTGTTCTCTAAAATTACTGATTTTTTATTTAATATACAAACCACTAGGGTTGTGGGAACACCTTTAATCATATTTTAAAAAGTACCTGGATAAAAATTTTAACTGTGATAAAAAATTTAATTCCTATCTCTTTTTCAAACATGGTAAAGTATACTATTAATAGAAAAAAATGTAAATCATCTCATTTTATTCATATAAATTATTTTTTGAATAAAACTTTCACTTATCATATTATATAAATGAGTTAAAGTTTCACATACTCTACATAGATCAATATAATAATGATAAATTCCTTTATATTTAAGCATATAATGTAGAAACTATTCGCTTCATCACATTAATGAAAACTATACACTCTATCAGTTATTTCCATGATTTTAAGAAACTATATATTAAGATCACATTTAATATATAAATCCATTATCACATACCCGCATAAAATAAATAACTAAATTCTAAAACACTGATACATATCATGAACATTCCATGGAGATTCTAAAACTCAATTAGGTATAATGAAAATTCCATCCTATATACTCATTACTCCTCCTCTTTGATAATACTTGAGGATACATTGATATTAATTAGATAACATAAAAAAGAATTTTTGTAATTTTAAACATAATTTCATTCTTCTAGTTTTAACATTTTCCACCTTGTATAATCTTTAAAGAGTAAGAAATTATACATCAAATTCCCAGCTTATTTATTCTCAATATTTTAGAATATTAGGTAAACATTTCTTTCAATTTATTCATCTCCACATATAAAAACATGATAAATTCATTAGAAAAAATAATCATTATATGAAATATTTAATCTCACCAATTCATTAACATATCCAATCATATTTAATATATGAGGGAGATAAAAATTACTTTTATCATCTTGCATCTAATTCATTTGAAATTTTAATTGAAACATTTAATGAAATTCCTAACAATGAAGATTCACATGTTAACCACATATATATTTTGGTTACTGAGAAAGGTATTTCACTAATATATATAGTTTCTTATACTTAGGAACTTTTCTTAAATTACATGTCTTGTGATTTTCTTACATACAAACTCTTTTTCAGAGGAGTTAATATCAATGTTATATTTTATAGTTATAAATGTATTTATATAAAATAGAATTTTGTATCAGAGGAGTGCTATATATTAAATATTTTTATAAAGGATATTAAAAAATTACTCCCACTAAAAATCATGAACACATGCAACATATCTATTTAGTGAGAAAGGAACAATATTTTAGAATTAAATACACCATTTTTTGATCAAAAATATGTCATGACTATATGTAGTATACAATCTCCAATTTATCATTCTTTAACATGGAAAATACATTTTCCATAAAGTTAAATGATAAGTATCCTCTTATAGTATATCTTCGATTTGTCCCTAAACAATGATAATCATAGAGATTTTTGGGTTTTGATGATATGTTAATGTTATCATGAGTAAAATATTTTTCTCATTATAATGGGTTGTATATGAGATATTAAGGATATAATAACGAGGTAATAAGTAGAGACTTATGACTTGGGATGACTAGCCAAGTATATACCACAGAATTTCATAAAGTGATCAATATACTTATAGGTGTATGTTATAATAAATCCTTCTTACCCATGGCTGGTGAGATACCTAACGAGAAAAGCTTCATACATTAATACCAGTTTTATGAAATTAATTATAAATTTTATACTCAATGTTAAACTATGTATGTTCTTAACCATGTCATCAGTTGGGTCATGACCAATATGAGATTTATCCACTCATGTGGTGAGTAAGACATATATCCCTTGGTTGAATTATAATGGTGAATTTCATGGACATTTAATGTTAAGACACGTGATATGTTTCTAGTGCATTGGATAAAGGGAATTTGATGTGACCATACTCAAGATGAATGGCATGTGATGTATTCATAAACCAAGTCACTATTTTTCTAATAATTTAGAAACGATAATGTGGACTATACAATATCCTCATTTTTTATGATTAGGGGTAACTCGATCTAATGGGAAAATGTATTATATAGGAATACATATGATTTATATGATATATCTTATATTTTAAATGTTTATATATAGATCTGAGTACGTTTAAGTGATATGAAAACAAACCCCTTAGTTATATGACCAGTATTGGTTCTTTCTAGAGGTTAATATTTGTTAGTTTCTATAATAAAAGTGATTTCATATGTGTTGTCAACTCTAATAGGAATATAGGATCACACAATTTGGCCTTTGGATATGTGTTAAATTTCTGATAAATTTGTATTCTAAAATTAAGATAGTGTGATGAAACCATGAGCAAGAGGGTTTTTTAAATGGATTTACAAAGAGTTGTGAAGATTTTCATTAAGTTATTTTATATTTTAGTGTAAGTGATATATTTTTGATGTGAGATAAAATGATATGAATATAATGAAAATGGTTTAATGATGAATTAGTTACAACATATCATTAACCTCAAGTCTGATCATATGTTGGTGTTAATGTAGTCTGGGGTTCATGCAATGAAAATCGAGATTATATTTCACCCAATATAGTGTTTTATTTTAGCTACAACTTCCACTGAATTATCTCGTATATGGTTATTCAGTAATAATATATTATAATTGGGTAAAAAATAGCTTCGAATATTTACTAAATAAGTTAATTAAATGGACCCAATTAGATGTTATTGGTGCAAAGAGATGACTCCTGATATGGACTGTGATTTATTATCTTCATTAAATGAAGTGTGTTGAAGAGAATCAATATTGATATATGGTTTCTCCCAAGTTTACCCAAGTTATATGGTGTAAACAGTCGCTTTTAGTATGGATTGGGTTATCAAATCCACAGGGACCGAAGAAATAACCTTGACACACTATGTTTGGATGCGGGATTGGTTATGAAGTGTCCAACTATAGTGTTGATTGATTTGAAGAAATGGTGATTTTATTTAAAGAACAAAACAAACAAAATGACACGAATTAAAACAATTAATTAAGATGAGCCAATCCTACATTGTATCTAGGGCTTGATTGGATATATTTATTTTTCTTTGAATTTTATGTTCATCAGTTCAAGTGGTATCTATTAAAGGAAATAATTCTTCAATATCATTCTCCGATTTAATCCATACACAGTTTCAAGGATAATCACCCATTAACATAGAGGATCACATAAATTACCACTCCAAGAAATTGGATTGTACTAGCACTAAAATTGTGTTGTCATTAATGTCGGTGAAGACAAAGAAGAAGATAAATCAAATAAAGGAACTCGTAAAATGAAAAACAAGTTTAAGAGTTTAAGAACATCAAAAAGCATTTAATCCAGCCCATGAAAATCCCAAGGATAAACCCATAAAAGGTTAGCCCTCCATTTTTGATATTATATCAATGGAAGTGGGTAGTCGACTTGAAGAAGTGGGATTTATGTAGAAAAATATTGAAAAATGAACACTCCATCATTGTGTGATGAATGCACAAGTGCGGGTGTGAATAAATTTACACTTCGATTCAACGGTATCAACATGTGAAGAAAATGAAAATAAAAAGTGGAGAAGAAGAAGAATAAATTTTATTAAAATACTAAATGTGAAAGAAAAACTTACATTAGAAGAAATTTCGATATGATTACAAAATCAAAGCGGGAGATTACAATTGAATGAAATACAACGGATTGAAAAAAATCAATTGAGAGAAAAAATATTAGTTGATAATTCCCTTCACCACAAAACCCTTACATAGACATATTAGGAGCCTTAGGGACACCCCACCAAAACAAATTACATCCCCATTAATTTAGATATTCAAAAGGAGTGTGAGAAAATTAAGGTATTTTGACGTTTCGAAGTTGATCTGGAAATTTCGTCCAGAGTCGTCTACCATTTTGATATGTGAATTTGGAATTGAAGGAAGCCGAATCTATAGGTGTCGTAGAAGAGGAATATTCTCGTCCCTCTTCCTTATATTAGATGTAAATTTTTCAGGAAATTTTCCGTAACCATTTGGATGTTATGGTCAATATGGTGGGACGACTTTATGTGCATTCAT
Source organism: Viscum album (assembly GCA_963277665.1). Classification (NCBI taxonomy): domain Eukaryota; kingdom Viridiplantae; phylum Streptophyta; class Magnoliopsida; order Santalales; family Viscaceae; genus Viscum; species Viscum album. The sequence continues at coordinate 444,223,300 of OY728158.1, forward strand.
GTCAGGACCACCATTTAAATCTCAAATTCAGATCCCTTTATCATTTTGAAAACCTCAGAATTAGTTCTGGCCATTGTTGAATAAAATGATACGAATATTTTTATATTTAAAATTTAATAAATTTAGCTTCATTGGTCTTGTTTTTTGGGCCCCACATTTGTTTTATGGGCCTTAGGCCCGTTATGCTTCTTCCAGAAAATTTATTTATTCAGGAGAAAAAATCTCAATCTTCCCTAGGTATTAATCCATCAGACCTAAAAGATAAAATGTTTAAAATAAAGTGATGAATCATATATAAAAATATAAAATTTAAATGATAAACAATATATTTTTCACAAACAACTTATTGAGTGGGCCCAAATTGACACTTTAAGCATGAATTTCACAATGATGGGAAATGATGTTCAATTTCTGAATTGGACTAAATTGATGTCTATGCACTTTGAAGCAAATTAAAATTAAGATATTAATAATAAATATTAGCGACTTTCAATCTCTAATCACACCCCCAACATGAGTTTTTCTAGTCCCGAGAAAAATATATATCAAATATAAAATTCAAATTCCATTTTTCCAAAAACATTTTAATAGCGATCCCTCATCCAAAGTCCTCATACCAAAAAAATTATTAAACCCATTAAAATAACTTAAAACAATCTATTTCCATAATCATATCCCAAGCTCATGCCCATTCGTTTATTCAAAATCATCACCAAATTTCATCCAATTTCAATTAATCATGATAATGTGTTGTGCATCACAAATGATATGGGGCCCATTTTTTTGTTCAAGAGGAAAAAATGGAAGTGCTATGTGGGGATCACATTAAACCGTAAGATGAGTATCCATTTTTTTCTTAACTAGAATAGATATGAAAAGACTAACTCTGGGAAAGACAACTATGGAGTCATGATCCCCAAGTTTCGGACGCCACACATATTGTCAATTTCATGCTCTACAATAGATATATAAAGCCTAACTCTGGGAAAGAAAACTATGGATTCATAATCCCCAAGTGTCGGATGCCACGCATTTGGAAAAAGCATTGCGCTATGTGGTCATTATTTTTTTTCAATTTTTATTTACTTATTTTTGAGTACTCAAATTAAATTAAAAGTGACCCCAGAACCCTATGCAATAATGAAAGGGACCCAAGAACTCAAATTTACACCCAAGATTCAGTATACGTGTATTGTGGCATTTTTATTAAGAGGATGAAAATGTAAATTTTGAAAAATAACATCGGACAACCGCACATTCCAAAAACTATGATCTTGAACTTAAATGTGCATTAAAATCAGAATCAAGACATATAAAATTATTTGATATCCAATTTCAGTGTTTTCAATGTGTGTTATCATGTTCAAGGTTAATAAAATTTTTCTTTCCATGCATGTTCTTATTAAAAAAATCAAGTTTTCTTTCACCTCCCCCCAACATAGAATATCACTATCACTAGTGTTTAAATAAAAGATAGAAGGGGTTTGGGAGAGGTGTTCAAAAAAGAAATTTAAAATGATAATAATAGAATGAATTCACCTGGTGGTTTATGATGAAAGTATCTGCTACAGTCTCCCTTTAATCTGGGGTTTGAGTCTCGGCGGCTTGGATGGTGGTGAATGGATTTTCTTTACGACTCAAGACATGTGCTTATAATTTTTTATTATATAAATATATATATTTATTTAACCTACAATAAAATAAACTAATGATACATTGTCTTCATTTTAAATTTTTGGGTAAGGTATTTCTCAGAGATCGTGCCACGTGACACAGATGAATATGGAGCTCCCATTTAATACCCCTCCTTACTCATAAAATAAGAACAGATCAATAGTCAATGGTAATTTATTATATGAAAAATAAAAAAAATACAAAATAAATATGATTCACAGTTATTGGAAACATGAAAACACAGAAGAACACACAAAATGAAATAGAAAAGGCAAAAGCCAGGTTAACACCCAGAAAGCGCTTAATTTAAAGTCTTTAGATGAACATGAACCCCCCAACTTATCCAATACCAACTTTCTACATTTTAATTAACCCATCTTTCTCTAATTCAGCAAGATTGAGATTGATTATTTTTTTGAAATTTGTTTCGTATGAAATCCTATTTTCTACAAAGATGGGTAAAATCTTAGAAATATCTGAAATAGTTGATTGAGTTGCTTCTATGGTCTTTCCTAAGACACCAAGGATAATTCATATATTATTGGTTTCATGAGATGGATTAATGAAAACTGAAAGGTCTTGTTTGTACCCTATAAATGGATAATTTAGTGGGGACAAAAGGTTCATAATGTTTAGGTTGGGACGATGGAATTTTCCTTAAAAAGATCAAAAATTTGAAAAATAACATTCTTCTTCAAAAAAATTATAAATAATCGGTTCATTTTGAAATTGTGATTCCTCTTGAAAATTTTCCAATTAAATGTCTGGAATGGGTATAGACTCAATGTTTATGAACTCTCCTAGCGGTTTAGTGATTGGTGTTTCTAAAAAATAATCATTGGAGAGATATTCCGAACATTCAATCCATGAAGAAAAATTTCCATCTTGTGAATTCAAGAAATCAATTTCATCCTGATTTAAACACTCATTAACAATTCCCTCATGTTCTTTATCTTGACTTTAAACATTACCTGACCAATTATCTTTATTATCCAAATCCATTTTCCAAGATTCCAAAGTGGGTTCTTCACTAAATTCAAATGAGTTATTTGGGTAACAAGATTCTTCTATAATTGATGTGGAAGAGACAACCTGAGTTGGAGTGGGTTCCAAAAATTATTCAATGATTTTTAGTTCTAATCTCATGGATGAAACCTTAGAAGTCATTATCTCCATTTGTTGACACAATTGTTCAAGAGTTTATTGATCAAGTTGGACAAGGGGTTGAGGAATATGGTCTAATCTAGGAGTATAGTTATGTTGTTGGAATTCTACAAGAGGATATTCAGATTTTCATTTTTGTGATTGAAACTCATTATTGGTTTGAATGTTTTGTGGAGCATAAGAGTTAAAATATTGTGCCTCAATTTTTGTTGATTATCCCACCAATATAAACTACAATGGTCATTGTACATCACAATTGGTATGGGTTAGTCAATGTAGGGAGAGGTGCCCCATGTTTAGGTTTGTTCAAAATATCCTTCCATGAGAATGATATTGGGAGTGAGAAAACTTTTAGTGTGTCTAAGTTAACTTACTAAGGTCCTTTGCAATAGTGCCAAATTTTGGTTTCGCCCAAATTTACCCAAGTTATATGGTGTAAGCGGTTTCTTGTAGTACAGCTTGGGTTATTGAATCCACAAGGACTGAAGAAGTAACCTTGAGACACGTTATAAATGGATGCAGGATTGGCTATGAAGTGGCCAACTATGGTGTTGATTGATTTGAAGAAATGGTGATTTTATTTAAAGAAAAAACAAACAAAATTAATTGAATTAAAACAATTAATTAAGATGAGATGATCCTAGGTTGTATATATGGCTTGATTGGATGTATTTATTTTTCTTTTAATTTTATGTTCATCGGTTCAAGTGGTATTAGTTAAATTAAATAATTCCTCAAAATCATTCTCTGATTAAATCCATTGAAAATTTCAAGGATAATCACCAATTCACTTTGAGGATCACATAAATGATCACTCCAAGTAATTAGATCAAACAAGAACTCAAAATTTTTTCTCATTTAAGTCATTGAATACAAAGAAGAAGATAAATCAAAGAATGGAACTCTTAAAATGAAGAACAAATTTAAGAGTTTAAGAACATAAAATAACATTCAATCCATCCCATGAAACTCCCTAGGATCAACCCATAAAATTTTATCCCTCTATTTATGATATTATATCAATGGAGGTGGGTAGTCTACCTAAAGAAGTGGGATTGATGAAGAAAAATATTGAAAAATGAACACTCCACCGTTTTTTGATGAATTCACAAGTGAGGGTGTGAATAAATTCACACTTCGATTCAACGGTATCAACGTGTGAAGAAAAGAAAAATAAAAATTGGAGGAGAAGAAGAATAACTTTTATTAAAATACTAAATGTGAAAGAAAAACGTACATTATATGAATTGTCAATGTGATTACCAAATGAAAGCAGAAAATTACCATTGAATGAAATACAATGGATTGAAGAAAAAATTCAGTTGAATGAAAAAAATATTTGATGATAATTTCCTTCACCACCAGCTCCTTATAGAGGAATATTATAATCCTTATAGACTCACCAACACAATAAATTCCATCCCAATTAACTTATAGAGTCAAAAGGAGGGTGTGAAAATTAAGGGATTTTGACGTTTCGAAGTTGACCTAGAAATTTCATCCAGATTCGTAAACCATTTTGACATGTGAATTTGAAATCGAAGGATTTAGAATTTGGAGGGGTCATAGAAGAGAAATATGATCTTCCCTCTATCCTCTATGAGTTTTAATCATTTCAGGACATTTGGAATATCTGTTTGGATGTTATTTTGGAAATGGTGGGACGACTATATGTGGATTCATGTCGGGCCCACCATTTAAATCTCATCTTCATATCCCTTTATCATCATGAAACCTTCAGAATTATCTCCCGAAACAGTTGAATAAAATGATCCTCATGTGTTTTTTCTTTCTACTATAAAAATTTTATCTTCATTGGGCTTGGTTTTTGGGCCCCACATTTTTTTGATGGGCCATAGGCCCATAATGCTTTTTCAAGTAAATTTCTCCATTCAGACGTAAAACTCTCTATCTTCCCCTAGGATTCATCCATCGTACCTAATAGATAAAATGTTTCGAATAAAGTGATGAATAATATACAAAAATATCAAATTGAAATGATAAAAAATGTATTTATCACAAGTAATTTATTGATTGGGCCCAAATTGAAACTTTAAGCATTAATTGAACAATGATAGGAAATGAAATTCAGATTCTTAATTGGACTAAAATTGATTTTTATGCACTCTTAAATACATTAACATTAAGATATTAACAATTAATATTATCCACTTTTAGTGAATAATCAATATATATAGGGATTAAATCTTTCCTATTAAGTAAACCAAGGTTCTAGAAAATATTTATCAAATATCTTTATTTGTTGTATCATTGTTCACCAGGAATAGTGAAGGCACTAACACTCCTCTTGGGGTACGGGAATCCTCAAGTTATGAACTATGATCCTTTATCTAGAATACAAATTCAGAGATAAAAAGAATATGTTTGCTATAATTTTGATCATAAATGGACTAATCAATGATATAAGTATATTTTATCTATAAGAAAACTTACATATTGATTTTTTTCTAGGATAGATGAAGCATGTAAGGGTTTTATCCTACTTATATTGGTCATTAGATGATCCCTTAAGACCTATCATCCAGCCAGTGTATCCGTAATTATATCATGAGTATTTTCATACATTTAAGGTGTTATATGACCCTTATAAATCTATGAAAACTATTATTGGAAAAAATAGAGTTTCATCTGAAAAGTATGAAACAAGGATATTTATTAAGAGAGCTCATTCCCTTTAAATGTTCTTGGAAAAATTATATATATTAAATTACGTTAACCATTCATATCTCAATATGTTATTTTCAATTTGGTAACATTACCATTTGAACATTTCAAATGGTTCTCCGTGCAAAAAATGAATCAACTATTGTATTCATAAATAATGAAAATGGGTGGGGGTGGATAAAATCGTGCACCCAAATTCCTAAAATTTTATTACATGAGGTGAAATGTAGTATCAAGATAAATTTTATACACACAATTATACATTTCCACTAATGAATTTTGAGGATTTATCTTATTGATTTTTTAGCATCATATCAATGCCATTGTTCTTAAAGATAAAATGGTATATAATTTATCCTTGTTTAATATAAAACATCTTTATATTATTTTAATTCCCATCCAAAAAACTACCCATTGAATGGAAATTTGATATAGTTCTTGTTCCAAACTTCACAACTATTTTTGAATCCATTCAAAACTCTTTTGGACATGGTTATATCTAAAACTCTTCATTTTGGAATAGAAACTTTTCCCAAAATATAATACTAATATAATTTTCAAACTTTGTGACCTGATATTCCTCATAATAATTGACAATAAACATGAAATATTTATTTCATTGATTTAAGAAAATATAATCCTCTAAAAATGTGCAAGTTCTACTCAGGATAATAACGGTTCTGTTGTGAACTCCACCAAACATAGTTATATCTCATAAAAACAAGTTAGCCACATGATTTATCATTTAAATTATATGTATAATATATAATACCATTTCCCCTGACATCAAGTGACCACTAGACATGTAATAATATTAATATTTTTTAGTCTATCTCATTTTTCTTTATTATCTAAAAAATACTGACCAGGATGATGATTACATTATAATTAATTTATTTAGTTGATAAGCATATCACTTTCCCCTCTTCCAAGTAGATAAACATGACTAATGCGACCCTTGTATGCATAACCATAGATTTCCTTAGATTATTTCCACCATTTTATTAATATATTTACACAATATATGATTTGAAGAATCTCATATTTTTTGTGCTCTAACTTATAACATTATTAGACAAAAAACCCACCACCATTGATTAGTAATGTCATAATGACATGTGAAAGAAATTTATCAAATTATGTATATTCTAATTTTTTTTCTCACCAACCACATGTAAAATGATTTATTATTATCATAAATCTATAAATATATTTATGATTTTATAACATTACATGGGATATTAATAGGAATATAGTCCATGTAATAAGAATTTACTTATTACCTCATGAATCTATTCTTTGTATCATGTATATAACTCATTATAATGGGTAAAATATTTTATTCATGGTAATATTATCACATAACCATATCCCATAATACATTTTGGTGATCCTAGATTTAAGACAACTCAAATTCATACTTTGATGGGATAAAAATCGTTTCACATCACAATAAATATGTAGAAAACGTTAAATAATGATAAAGTAAATATTGTATTTTATATATCATAATTCATTTTATATAATTAAACTATTTTCATAATAATTTAAAAAAACCATATATTAGATTTTGAATAATATATTTTATATGCTATAAATTCCATCCATCTTCAATTTGATATACTTTCAATGCCTCCTTCATGATAATTACATCTATATATAATTCCTTCCACGCCTCTATTTGATGGACCAATAAAACTCTCACAGTAAACTCTTTACTGTGTAACATTTAAGAAGTTATCTAGTTTGAATAAATGAAATATATAGGATTCATAGTTACAATATTACACTCTTTAACGATATTTAAAATAATTACATTTTCAAAATATAAATGTTATAGTGTTAATCACCTATGTTTTCTACTTAAAACTCTTTAAAAGTATATCATCATAATTTTGTAACCGTTTTGATAAAAATTATACTTGAAATAAATATTTGAATAATTTAACTATTTAAATTTTTATTCAATAACCCATCATAAACTAAATTAGGATAAAGAGGCTCTCACTTAGTTAAGGTAATTAAATGTAACTCTTTACATTTTTCTTTAGTATCATATCGAAAAATCTTTTAGGATATAAAGTATAATTCACCTTATATATCATCTAGAAAAATACTTTAGGATATATTGATATTCACATTATAATACTAACTAATTTTTTTAGTATAAATTTAACATAACCATCGTATATTTTAAACTCTCTAATATATTAAGTGAAAAGCACATTTAATTTATATTATATTAATCTTTTATTTCATAACTTTGAACTTGTTATGTCCTAGAACACTCCCAATATCTTCTTAATCCCCATATTACTTTTAGTATATAATTATATGAAATAAATATTAATTTCTATTAATAAATAACTATTATTTATTTTTACCAAGAATATTTAATGAATAAACTAATTTTTCTATATCATATTTCATAATCTATGTTTTTGGAACATTTTTGTATAAAATACTAATTTATCTTTTAAAATATACCATTTATGGGAAGTGATAACACCTACCCTAATATTATAATAAATATATTGTTAATCATTTTATTCTAGAATAAAAATTTTATCCTTTTCTATTTTTAAAATATGTTACTGAATCCAATAAATCATAAACCATGTCAATGATCTCATTTTGTTCATAACAATTCATTCTTAATGAACAACTTATATTGTCATATAAGATAAATTAAAGGAATATATATATCCTCTACTTATATCCTTCTGAGCATGATGAACTCCATTACACTCAATTCTTTGATTTATAAAATCATTACATCTTCACTTAAATGAAAACTACAAAATCTGTCAATTCATCACCAGATTTTAAACAACGAAAATTTTAAAACTCTAATAAAATATAAAGTCAATATCACAAACCCTTCAAATCTATAGAATAAAAAATCTATAGACTAATACATATCATGGTAATTCCATGTAGTTTCCAAAACTACTTTACGTATCATTAAAATTTCAAACTATGTAATCATTTCCCATAATTCTTGATAACACCCGATATTTCAATAAAAAAAACTAGATACTTGAAAACACTTTGTTGGAATTTCCAACAAAGTTTTGTTCTTTTAGGTTTAAATTTTACCTAATTATAATATCTCTAGAGTACATTAATTTTTCTCAAAACAATCTAGTTAAGGGTATAATTTAATTGAATTGTTTAATTTTTTGAACATTTTCTTATATGAAAAATTATTAATTCCTTAACAAAAATATTCCTTATAGGAAATCCTCAATCTCATAAATTCACTAACATATTCTGTCATATTTAACATATATATGTAGATACATTAATTACTTTCTTAACCTTATATATAATTTCTTTGAAACCTTATGTGAATCATTATATAATTCACAGAAGCTACTTCACTCGCATATTGAAAATTATCAATAGTTTAGTTACTCAAAAATTTGTTTCAATGAAACATTGAATTTAATTTACGTAATAAATTTTCTTATATTTTCCGTCCTCGGTGTTTTTTACATTAAAATTCTATTTCTCATGGTTTTATATCAATTTTGGGTTTAATGGTATTTTTTTATCTAAGATAAAAGATTTTATAATAAGAGTACCATGTTTTATATATTTTCATTAGAAAATTTAATGGAAGTACTTCCACTAAAAATGATGATCTTGTATTCCATATCAATATGGTGATCCATGATCTATATTTCATCATTAATTACACAAGTTTTATCAAATAATAAGCCATAGATATATCTAGTAGATAATAAAAATTTAAATCATATCATAAATGATTCTTAGATAGAAAACTAGATAAAATCATTATCAAATAACATTAACCAGATTCACTCAACTCTATTCCTCTAATATCCTAACCATTAGGGTTTCCTAGCTAGTGAAACCTAACGAGAATTCCAAGAACAAGGCACCTAACCATTACGATCACCTCATTACTTACCTTACTTATATAAATAATTCTTTTTAATTTAATCATTAAGGTTACCAGTATTGAATGATCGTGTTCTATTCAAGTGTCCCTTAAGAAGGAATCTCACAATTTTATTTTTATAGGGTTTTATAAAAATTCTAACTATTTTAATAAACAACTCATTCATATTAAACGAAATTGATCTCATGAAATTTTTTTATCTCATAATTTTTTCAATTATGTATGCATGATTATATTGATTTAGTTTTTGAATCTTATTCCATCAAAAAATAATTTTTTTTCATTATATTAATGTGAAAATATTTGTACAACCTAGATTTGTGCGTTACAAACTCAAAATTAGAATCCAGTTATATTTGTAAATATGTGATTAAATATCATGCATATGGTATATGATATTTTCATGTAAAAACATAGAGTTATATGATATTGAAAATATCATCGTGAGTAATATAGGATAAATAGATAGAAAAACCCTCACCTTTCTAGAGTTATGTAACAGACTCTATATCGATGGGTAGTCTAACGCCCACTCCCTCTCCCTAAGGGGAACATACTCAAGAGAGAACTGAATTCATGATATCTCTATAACCAAATATTCCTATACTATATTCAATAAATATTGAAAAGAAAATAACACAAGAAATTATGCGGTCAAGATAAATGTAAACAATCACAAACTGACCCATGCTAGGGCTCAATCCAAAACTACCCCAAGCCCACCTCCATAGACCAGGGGGTGGAGACAAGCATCAAAGGAATGAAAAACTAGGGAATTCCATTGCTTAAGTACATTCACACACACACAGCCACTCAATTCAAAGGTACAGAGGGAAAATAATAAAAGATGATGCACTATTTTAAATAAACCAATCATGCATATACAACTAAGAAGTATGAGTAGAGTAAAGTAAAATGGAATGGGAAAATGGTAAAAAAAACATGTTCAACCAGAAAATTTTTCCAATCAGATAGAAACTTGAAAATTAAAATTGTCAAGAGAGATCATCTCCTGGATCCCATATTATGACCACCATACGCGATCCCAACACCCATCTCCTTGAGATCCTTCGAAGTCACTATCAAACATGTCTGTCATCTGCCTACGTCATGATACGGGTAGTAAAATCCCATGTAGGGGTGAATATAAACAAACCCTGTAGGATATCCTGAAAATTTGAATGGTGATCAATAAGAGATACCATAATGAGGAAAGTAGTAGATAGAATAATGTACGACAAAAGAGTGCAGCTCCACCCAATATGAGAGTGAATGAAAAATCATCCAGACACAAAGAGATATAAATGGTGATAATATGAACTTATCATCAAGCCTTCTCTTATTATAGAAGGAAAGTAGACTCATCCTGCCACGAGAAGGAAGACATGAAAATCAAATGGAATACCCCTCGCTTTTTCACCTCTCCTGGAAGGATAGTAACCAAAACCAAAGTTGTGGGTACGGAAAAATATTTTATATATATATATATAATAATTCCATTAAACCCAAACAATATAATAAGGTGATCTCCATCTCACAACTGAGCCTAAGAAAAAAAATCGCCAACAGTTTTAGAAGTATCCAACAATGATGCCCAACATCCCATATGTCAGTGCTAAATAAGAAATTTAAAGGGGGCTAAGTCATAAAATATTGATAATATATGCTTTGGGTGGAACTGACTTTTCCTCTTGGTTTTAGGACTTGACACAAAGAACGGTCTTTGTGGGGAAAGTTTCCATCATTCTCATGAGTCCAAAAGAACACCAAACCACATCTTTCATCTGATACACAAAGTATTATGGTGAAAACTACAAGTAGAGGACCCACACCTTAGTACATCAGGGGGATTCCACTCTAATTGAAGTCATAGAGGATTTTCTCTCTAGATCATTAAGGGGATTACACTCTAGTCATTGGGGATTCGTGCCCAACTGTTTCAAGAGAATCAACACTTGGGAGTCGACTGGGACGCACATACGAGTGCCACTAAATTCTAATTTTTATGAGGGTACTACTCAGAATGTAGTTGTAGAGGAACCCTGCCCTAGTGCATTAAGGGATTCCACTCTGTCATTGGGGATCCACCCCTAGTATATCAAGTGGTCGGTACACGGAAAGAATATTCGATGATGAAATAAGTCATGGATTCTCTTCAAACCCATCAAAATGATCTTACACCAATATTTATTTCATGTTTCCACATTTATTGATATCACTAGTAAGGCATTTCACATCCAAATAGATCACACCATTGAGATTCTTGCAGAAAAAAATGCACAAGATTGACAATTCATTCATCCTTATCAGACATCCAATGAAAAATTTGTATGTAATAGCATTATGCTTGAATGGTTTCGTGTGAGGAATTCAACTTGATCCCAAAATAGATTATATGGAACGCATCATTGCAATCCTCATGGAAAAATGTACGATATTGACTATTCATTCATCCAAAAAGGGCACCCTGTGAAAAAGATTAATTTCAATGCAATATGCCCAAAATAGGAATCAAGGGGTTGACACATTGATTTTGGTATAAACACATGATATTGGTCCATAAAAGTATGCCTAAATCATAGGGTCAGGATTTTTCCAATAGTGCATCAATTGGATATTGTATGCATGAGTTATGTCTGGTACAATATTTCTCAATAATAATATTCTATTATTATTATTATATTTTAGCATTTCATGAAACAGCGACATGATATCAAACCTTAAAATCATTAACATAGCCTCAAAAGGTCTGTCTCATAGTGAAGATCTTGTTTTCTTAGACGTTTCGTAAAAATAACACTCTGCCTAGATGTTATTGCAGTTCTAGTTTGCAGCCTGAAGGCCTGCTTCGGCTCGCTTCATCCCTCTCAGTACTTCCTGGACCGTTCCAACCCACCTAGGCTCAATCCGGACCTCATGGCCTAGTCTGACCCACTCCAGCCTAACTTGGTTTGCTCTAGCATCCGTCGGACCACCTGGTCCCGCTTACTCCCAACCTTTCGGCCCACTCTATCCTCGGTTAGTTAGTCATACTACATCAATGCAAGTTGAATGCCTTCTATATTCTATGGTGATGTTGTTTCCACTGGTCGCATACCTTGACTCCTACTTGCGGACTGGCCACTTTCCTTGGCTCCTCTACCTAGCACCCCATCGTCGGCTACGCCCAGCTGCTCCACCACCTCCTACGACCCCCCGCTCTATGATTGTGGCTAGTGGTCCCTTCAACAGACCACTATAATTCCTCTTATTACCTGATATCCAATCCAAAAGAATATTGGGGATCCTTGTGCTGATATATTCATAGAAACAAGCCCCCCTTATCGATCCATAATTCATTTGGTGTGTCTAAAAGTAAATAGAAATATTAATTAAGAATGAATGAAGAACGGGAAAATTTAGTAGGATACGAGCATGGATCAATGGTTTTGTTAGTTCATCCATCGATGATTGATATCCAAAACGAAGAAACAAATTAAAAAAATATATTTCTCAGGAAAAAAATACAATTAGAGATATGAAACTCAAATTGAAGTATATATACTTTATTTATATCTGATTACCATTGAAAAACCCATCCAATTCCCTTCCATTGTGATCTACCTATGATTCTTTGGTCATTTATCCTGGATCCACCATTGAACAAAGAAATATGGAGAGATTTTGGTGGATGGAGGATTATGGGCCAACTCTAATCATGAACTCATAACATCATATTTATAGAAAATTATCAAGACCCCCACCAATAGTCATAGAAACCAAACCTCTGATGCCCCCTCAATGTATGTGGTGCTTAGAAAAAACATCCAATTATGAAGTAAATGGTAGTATTGGATTTCCAATCCAATTACCCTTTTAGAAGTAATTTGATACCATGTTTGGCATAAAAAATTAAACATAAATATTTTATTTATGATTTTTCCCTCCATTGATTTTTCAATAGAATACATGAAATGATAAAATTTTTGTCCTACATGGGCTAAAATCCAAGTCCAACACTCAACTGTTCCCTAAGATTTCTAATTAGGGTTACAATTTAAAATTTATTATATTTCCTTTATGTGCATAGTATAAAATATACTTAATATTTTTATAAAATTAATTTTGGGAACACTGGGCCTTGGAATCCCACCTCATCTCATCTCCTAGCTCTAGAAATGTGTGTGTGTGTGTCGGTGTGTTAGAGTATTACAATGTGAAAATAAGTCATCAACATCATTCCCTCCAATAGTATTTTCATCCCCAATAAGAATAACTAGGAAAATAACTCAGGATATTGAGCCTGGATCTGGATCTCTAATTCCCACGAAATTTCCTACAAATATTCATACTGCCATAAGACATGAACTAAAGGGATTTTCTATCCACAAAAGCTCGTATCCTATCAATACTTGATCGAAACCAAGTTCTATACAAATGTGGCTCCATCTTCATTGTCCAGCTTTCCCCTTTTGATGACGTTTTCAGGAACAAGTATGTATTTCCTAATCTATAACACATGGAAGATGTTGTGCACCCACTAAAGCTGTGATGGTAGAGAAAGGTGATAGAAAACCATACCGACCCTCTGCATGATCTTGAACTGCCCGATAAACCACCTGTATAGCTTACCTCTATGACTTAACCTTTGCTTCCCTCAGTGTGGGAGACTCTCAAGAAGATTTGTTCTCCCTGCTCAAACTCAAAGGGTCTATGATGGTGATCTACATTATATTTTCGTCTAATTTGGGTCGTCCATATGTGTTTGTGGATGACCTTCACTTTATTCATCGTTACATTTACCAACTTTGGTACCATAAGGGATGACTTTCCAACCTCTATAAATCTCAAAGGTGACATCAATAGTCTCTCGTATATGGACTCAAAAGGTGACATGATGATGGTGAGGGTTCTGGACGTAGTGAATGTGTGATTGGGACAGGACCCAATTTGATTTTTACCATGATCAATGATTATTCCAGGATCAATACGATGATGAATTACAGTCTCCATGGAACATAATCAAAGATTTAGATAAGGAAGAAAGAGGCCTGAAACCTTTAGAAAGAATCTTTCACATCAGGTTTATAATTAATTTAATTAATTTCATAAAGAAAATTAAGACCTGGATATTTGGTATTTTCTTCGTTGATGATGTTGGTCATCTGGAATAACCCTTCTAGATTATCTTGTTTCTCTTGTAAGGATCTAAACTAGAATCCCTCTAGTGGTGATCAACACATGCTCTGATGGCCTCTGATCGACACCGCTCATTCTCTGAGCGTTGAACGGTGAATCAAGTGTCTTGTGTTAGTCATTCATGATCGCCTATTCTCCATCCTTGAAGAACGCCTCTCGTTCTTGAGAGGGGAGAGAAGAGGATTTGAGATAGAAATTTTTTGGCTCAACCTTTCTCAATTCACGAGGCATGTGGTGTGGTGTATAGCACAATAGGCATACTTTCCTTTTTATATACATGGAATTTCAGTTAAAATATTTAATTTCATAGAAACAATTAAATACATTCATGAACTTAGAGAAAACCCATGAATTTATAAATAATACAGTGTCCTTATTTATGGTGCACCAACTTGCGCAAAACGAAATTATAAATAAAATTCTGCATCCCAAAATAATAGAAGAATTGTTTTAATTTCTGCCAACTAGGTAAATAATTATTTACCATCCTGAATATAATTATTTTACTACTAGACCAAACTTGGTCCGCTCGAACTCCACTTCAATTTATTGTACACTCGAATAAATAATTAATTTATTTATTCTCTTAAATAAATATTTTATTTATAAAATATTAAATAAATATTTATTAAATGTTCAATAAAATAAATAAATTTATTGTATTTAATTAATGAGATCATTTTAACTAGAAAAAATAATCAACAGTCTTGAGAATAATACTTATTTCATTAAATAAATTCAAATAGAATTTAACCAAGACCACCAAAAACAATTAGTCTGTGACCCTCTAGGATTATTTCTCGTTGGCATTAGGTAGGCTTACCTAATGTTCAAGAGTATTGTCTAGCAATGGTTCAGGTCACCCAATAGAAATAATGTAATGTCGCAACAACAACATCCACATATCAACACTCACTATGTAATATAATCCCTTTTTCGTAATATCTCATCATGTCGGTTTCATGATTTTGTCATCAACCTTTATGCTTGATATGTTGTTCATGACAACCTGAAATAAACTCGTCATTACACCATGGAAATGGAATTTCTCATGATGGTTCTATTTTAATAAAAGGGCCGAAATATCAACATCTATAAATGGAAGAGACAAGTGCTTCCTCGACTTATCCATTAACAACATGCCACTCGTGATGTACCCAACACTCCATACTTCCCACCAACTATCTGTGTGATGGTTTTCATTAGTAAATGAAAGTGTGAAATCCAGGAAATGTATTGATGATAATCTTAAACTCCAAGGATCGTTACACAAGCTCATAGATAGAAATATCTGATGACACCAAAACATGTGGAATTCCTACTAGCGGGACTGTTCTCATAATCTCTTATCTTAGAGATTACCAAGTAATAACTTCATGAGAGGAAATCTCATCTGCATACAAGTACTCACACCTGACGGTATACATGCTATGTGTCCCATCATAGCATGTCATCCAACCACATAACTATATTTAAGAATATTGTTATAGAATTTAAGGATTCTCATCTGAGTGGGGACCATCCAAGAAATTATCATTGCAAAAAATACTCAAGGACATTATTAAATCATAATCATGCAGAATAATGAACAATATGTAATAATAAATTAAATATCCATGTAATAAAAGTAAAATTATTTGGTTCTAGGACACCAACTCTTACAAACTCTCACTTGGTCTAGAGCCAACTGCCTAAGACTTTCAGTCTACTAGACCTCACATGATGATCATGTTTCTGCTGATTCAAGGCTTTAGTCAAGGGGTCCACCACATTGTCTTCTATGAAATACTACCCTCTTTAACTGCACCTCTCTGAGAAAAATCAATCAAGTTATGATACTTTTGATGTATGTGCTTTGTCTTCTGATGTGGCCTTGTCTCTTTTTTGTGATCCACCGCTGTAGTATTATCATAGTACAGTGTGATGGGATCATTACTACTATGTATCACATATAGCTCTTGGATGAAGCTTCTCAACAAAAAATATTCTTTAGCTACCTCAGAAGCTATGATATACTCGGAATCTGATTTAGAATATGCATCCACATTCATCTTTGAGCTCTATCATCTCACTACACCTCCATTCAAAGTGTATATGTATCCCGTTTGCGACCTCATGTCATCTTGATCAGCCTAAAAACTAGCATCATTATATCCTATGATGACTAGTTCCTTATCTCCACTATAAAACAAGAACATATCCATATTATGACTTAAATACTTTAGTATATTCTTGACTGCCAACCAATATTGGTCACCTAGGTAAGCTCGATATCTACCAACTGCACTCAATGCGTAGGCAACATCTAGCCTAGTACATGGCCTGAATACATGAATGACCCAATTGCTGATGCATATATATTCCTAGCCATTATGTTTCTTTTATCATGTGTCTGAGGACACATTTTCTTGGAAATATGAATTCCATGTGACACTGGAAAAAATACCCTCTTGGATTATTCCATAATGAATCTCTTCAGTATCTTATCAATGTATGTAATTTGACTTAGGCCTAGAAATCTCTTGGATCTATCACGATTTATCTTGATCCCAAGAATATACGCTACCTCGCCCAAGACTTTCATGGAGAATCATTGATTAAACCAATCCTTAACAGACTATAAGATTGGTATCTCATTTCCAATAAGTAATATGTCATCAACATATACTATTAGGAAAACAACGACACTTCTACTAAACCATTTGCAGAAACAAGGGTCACATTCATTTTTGAAAAAACCAAATTCTTCTATGGCATCATCAAAACGAATTTTCCATGACCTGGATGCTTGCTTTAATCCATAAATGGATTTCTACAACTTTCAAACCTTATTGGTATCTTTTGTAGTCACAAACCCATCTGATTGTGTCATGTATAAATATTCCTAAAGGTGCCCATTTAGGAATGTTGTTTTAACCTCCATTTTCCAAATCTCATAGTGATGGTAATCCACAATGGAAAGTAGAATTCCGATAGATTTTAGTATTGCAAGTGGTGAGAAGGTTTCATCACAGTCAATTCCTTTATGCTGTTTAAACACTTTTTCAACCAGTCATTCCTTATAGGTATTGACTCATCCTTCCATGTCCAGTTTCTTCTTGAATACCCATTTTCAACCAAAAGGCTTTACATAAACTTGAGGATCTATCAAAATCTAGACTTGGTTTTGGTATATGGAATCCATTTCAGAATTCCTGGCTTATTGCCACATCATAATGTATGTTCCACTTACTGCTTCCTTGTAGGTTAGAGGATCATTATTATCAACTAATAAAGAGTCACCATCCTCGGTAACTAGAAAAATGTATCGTTCTAGTTCTCTAACTTCTCTTGTACTCCTACGCAGTACTTGTGTCTCTAGAATAGATTCTTCTTCCACGGGGCTTTGTGGAATTTGTTCTCATACCAACTCTTGTGCACCTTGATCCTCATCTTCATCAAAGTCTATCTCACTCAAACTGTCTCTTTTGGAGATGTGCTCCCTCACAAGGAATATGGAATTTCGTACCACTATAACCTTTTTGTCCAAGGGATTGTATAGGTAATATCCCCTTTTGTCCTTAGGTTATCCTATAAAGTTACACTTTGGGCCTAGGGGTGAGATTTTTTTACTTGAAGAGGCCATAACAAATACTTAGTTACCCCACACACATAAATTCGATAACAGGGATTTTCTTCCACTATAGAACTCGTATGGAATACCATTTATTGATTTAGTTGGTACTTAGTTTAGTATGTGTTTTTTTGTTTATAATGAATATCCACAAAAAAATAATAGAAGAATTGCAGGACTCATCATTGATCTCACTATATCCAACAGGGTGCAGTTTGTCCTTTAGCTCACACCATTCCACTAGGGCGTATTTGGAGGAGTGATTTGGGATACGATCCCAAACTCTCGTAAGCATTCAATGAAGTCTTGATTAATATATTATCCACCTCGGTCTGAGTGGAGTTTCTTAATCTTCTTACCAAGATGGCTCTCAACTTCATTATTTTATTATTTGATCTTATCAAAAGAATTTTGTGTATACCTCATTAAGTAGATATATCCATATCTACTAAAATCATCTCTAAAAGTTTTGAAGTATGAGTACCCTACCCTTGCTTCAACTAGAAATGGTCCACACACATCATTATAAACCAAATGAAATAAGTTATTTATCCCTTTCACATTTCCCATTGAATAGAGATTTGGTCATTTTTCCTTACTAACATGCATGACATACGCCAAGTTGTTTTAGTTCAAAAGAATCTTAATATCCATCTTGATGTAACTTGTCATGAATTTCTCGTTTACATGACCTATCTGGTGATGTCAAATTTGGGTGTGGAATGAGTCATCTGAATTATCTTTGTTATCAATTTCCATTACATGGTTTTGTAATCCAACACATAAGGTCTGTTTTTTAAATGTTCCCTACCATAATAAATGCTATCTTTGTAAAAGAAGAAACATTCATTTACAAACAAGAAAACAAATACATCTGTATCTAATCTGGATACAAAAATAATATTTTTAGTAACAGAAGTCACATAATAACAACCCTTTAATACCAAGATCATCCCAGTTGGAAACGTGAGGGGGTAGTCCCCAATAGCTACAGTAGCAAGTCTAGCTCTGTTGGCTGCTCGTATATCTACCTCCCCTCGATCAATCTTCCTGAATCTACTTGGTTCGTTTATTTGGATATATGTGTATATATGAGCACTAAAATATGTATCTAATACCCAATTTGTAGAAAAAAATAGATTTCATTCTATAAAAAATGCACCTGAAGCTTCCCCTTACTTCTTATGAAAGTTTCAGTTCTTCTTCTAGTGTCACTTCTTGCCCCATGAGAAATAAACATCCTCTTATTTCGTTGTCTCCCCTATGATATCCCTTTTCCTAGAAGGCCATGAAGATGATTTGGTCTTAAATCTATTCATCTTCCCCTTCCTCTTATTCACCATAAGGACAAAAGGCTTTTCACATGTCATATCTATGTCCACATGGTGAATGAGGATAAGAAGATCATATAGATACTTCCCAATGTTATTCATATTGAAATTGACAACAAAGTTTGAGAAGTTTTGAGATAGTGATGTGAGAATGAGTTTGGTTCCTAGTTGTTTGGGGAGTTTAAACACTAGATCCTCCAGGCACTCAATGTAGCCAATGAGCTTGACTACATGGATCCCAACTGAGGCACCTTCTCCAAGATTACTATGAAAGAGTTCCTTAGAGATCTCAAACATTTCCTATCTTTCTCTCTCTTGTTAAAGACCGTGGAGGTGCTCGAGCATTCTATAAGCATCCATGTTTTCATAAAACATCATGAGCTCAATAGACAATGATTATAGCGTCAACAATTGAACATCGACCGCATCGTTCATATGTTTTCTCATAGACCAGGAAATCCTCATCACTTGCCTCTTTGTCTAGCAGATCTGGTGATGCTGACTCTAGCACTTAAGACTTCCGTTTATGGAATAGGATTACCTGAAGGCATCTAAACCATTCCTTGAAGTTACTGCCGGTGAGGATGTTTTCTTTATCCATAATTGATTGTAGGGATTGTGTGGTTGAAAAGTTTGTCATTTTTATTCTATAATTAAAAAAGAAGATCATTAGTACTTTCTTGGTTACATTTTATAATAAATAATAAATTTTATTAAGTCTCCCACTATTTTTATCAAGTCCTAATAGCCCTCACCATTAAACTCGGAAAGTCCAGTTGCCATGACATTCTAGTGTCAAGGATCTATATTCCCTTTTGCATAACCCCAACAAGGGTTGTTCAAGATATTAAAAGGTATTTAGGTAGGAAGGTCTTTTCCTTCTACATGCTAGAAGATCCTTGATATGTTGAGTGGACTCCCTGATCTAGAATTCATAACCTTGGATTTTCTCAACTCTTACCTCCAATATTACACCAAGTCTAGAAAGGGCTACTCCTCTTTATATAATACGGTTAAGTCAACCTGAAGCCCTTCATAAGGGATTCCTGTATAAAAATATGTGTCCCAACACGAGTTGGTCAAACGCATAGTTTTATTGAGTTTTTCCCTTAATCAAGTAATAGAAGGCTTGTTCTGACTTAATATTTTATTTGAGGGATTTTCTATCTCTTATGTGTGAATTTATTATTATCATTATCACACACTTGTTTATATTTATTGGAACTTACTGAAGTGATTAACCTTGTCTAGATAATATTTACTCATAAGTCTGTTTTATTTTAGTTCCATATTGCATGCTTGTTTAATTCATTAATTATGTGATCGTGAAAACTCATCCATAATGATAAACCATTCAACTGATAGAAATAAAATAATGTTAATGGCAAGATCATGAGATTTTCCAATCGTTAGTTTATCTATCGGTTGATAAACTAACCCTGGCCTAGGGGAGAAACACATTGAACCTTTTGAGTTTGTGTTTATAGCTTCCACTTTCCCACCTCTGTATCTCCTGGGATTGGTTTCATCTCGGCTCTAGCTTGAACTGCCTCCACTAGCTTGGGATTTACATCTGTTTCATATGCCTTTTTTTGACTCACATGTAGGTGAGGGGTAAAAATGGTTTTTACATAAAAGAAACATTAGGCACGCAAGCCATACATATTAATGAGGAGAAGGCTCGCAGGCCAACAAAAAAAATTCAGATAAATAAATTAAAATAAACCACCCACATACAAAGGTCTTGTTCTATCTCCTGATCATCCATACATGCAACAATATTTATACATAAATAAAACTAGCAATCAATTCTTTAATTGCTCTTGTTTAAAATAAATCGTGCTCGAATAAATTAATTATCATATTTAATTAATCAACCCATTTATCTTAAACCCTTTTCTGAATGTCCTTGAGATTCTCATCCATTATAATTTTAAACAAATTAATTACATTAAAAATATATTTGTGCGTTACTTGTACCTTGTAGGCTACTTGGTGAATTCCAATTCATAACTACCCACTGAGTAGAAATGAAAATTACACAGATGTTAAATTAAACACATATATAGAAAAAACCTATCATGTGTTACGCCTCAGCTTTATGCCCACATGATGGTACATGTCTCAAGGGTTTGTATAATATAATAATAAATTTAAATAAATCTACGTAATTTGGATGAGTACATGACGTGTAGTTCCAACTACAAGGCGTGTATTATTTTTCATCATCTATCTAAAGTACACGCATGGGGAAATGGCATGTGAGTATACTTTGGAAATATTCGGAGTAAACGGCATGTCCAGTGGGTCACACACTGTGTAATTCCACATTACACAGTCTCTAGCTGGGAAATCTGTGTAAAGGGTACTGGTCCTACCCTAACCCGAAGGTACTACACATCATGTCCATTAGGACGCACGACATGTAATCTGGAAACCACGTGCCACCTATTCCTCGTCAACACACAGAGTCAATTAAAACTTATAAATACTCTAACACACAACTTGGTTTGGTGGGCCGGTCTGATGCATTGAATAATGACTACACGGTGTGTATTTATGAATACATGGTGTGCGTTCTACTGTTGTATGGCCAAGAAGCATTGGCACCTCCGAATGAGATCCCCTATATTATTTTAATCAAAATTAAAATAAATTATTGTTTCTATAAGGTGAACAAGAAACGAAATATGAGGAATATATCTCGAAATTCCGATTTTCAGAATGATTAACTTGAATTGAAACAACTAAATTATTAAATTCGTACTTCATCAATGAAATATTTAAATAATTATAAACTATGATGGAACCCCTTTGATACCACTTGAAGGTTATGGGAGCAGTAGAAGTGTGGTTGGTACCGGACCCAATTTGATTTCTAACATGATCCATGATCATTCTAGGATCAATAGGACGATGAACACCAGTTTCCATGGAATATAATCAAATATTTAGACAAAGAAGAAAGAGGCCCGAAACCTTAAGAAATGATCGTGTACATCATGTTTATAATTAATTTTTTTAATTTCATAATGAAAAATAATACTCGGATCTTTGGTATTTTTCTTCATTGATGATGGTGATCGTCTAAAATGACCCTTCCAGATTATCTCATTGCACTTATAAGGATCCAAACTAGAACCCCTCTAGTAGTGGTCCACACATGCTCTGATGGCCTCTGATCGACATTGCTCATTCTCCAAGTGCTAGTGTGGAAAATCGAGTGTCTTCTGTCAGTCGTTCTTGATCATCTATTCTTCAGCCATAAATAACATCTCTCCTTAATGAGAGCGGAGAGAAGATGAATCCAGAGAGATATTTTTTGTCTCCACAATTATCAATTCACCAAGCGTGTGGTGTGGTGTATGGCACAACAGGTGTACTTGAATATTTTTATACATGGAATTTTGGTTACAATATTAAATTTCATAGAAACAATTAAATACATTCAATAACTTAGATAAAACCCATTAATTTAATAAAATTACCACATCATTATTTATGGTGCACCAATTTGCACAAAACGGAATTATAAATAAAATTTCGCATCACAAAATAATAGAAGTGTTATATTAATTTCTGCCAACTAGATAAATAATTATTTATCATCTTGAAAATAATTATTTTTCTACAAGAATGACATTGGTCTACTTGAAGTCCACTTTCATTTATTGAACACCTAAATAAATAAACAATGAAATTATTATCTTAAATAAATATTTTATTTACAAACTAGTAAATAAATATTTATTAAATGATCAATAAAATAAATAAATATATTTGATTTGATTTTTGACATCATTTTAACTTGAATAAAATTTTTCCATGGTCTTGAGAATAATATTTATTTCATTAATTAAATTCAAATAGAATTTCACCGAGACCATGAAAAACACTTACTATTGACCCTCAAGGATTCTTTCTCGTTGGCATTAGGCAGGCTTACCTAAAATCCAAGAGTACTATCTAGCAATGGGTCAATGCAACCAAGATAAATTATGTAAAGTCACAACAACGACGTCCACATATGAATGCTCATTGTGTAATATAATCCCTTTGCTGTAATATCCCATCAAACAGGTTTCAGGACTGTTTCATCAACTTTTATGCTTGAAACTTCATTCTTTGACTACCTGAAATAAACTCGTCATTACACCATGGATATAGAATTTCATGTGACGGTTCTATTTCAATCAAAGGGTTGAGTTATCAACTTCCATAAATGTAAGAGACAAATCCTTCCTCGACTTATCCATTAATAACATGCCACTTGTGACGCACACAACGTACCCTACATCCTGCTAACTGTATGCATGACAGTTTTCAATAGTAAATCAAAGGACATAAGTTGTGGTATGAATTAATGATAATCTTAAAGACTATTGATCATTACACATGCTCACAGAAAGAAATATCTAATAACACCAAAACATGCATAATATTTACTAGTGGGTATGTTCAAATAATCTTCAACCTTAGAGATTACCAAGTGCGAACTACATGAGAAGAAGTCTCATCTGCTTATGAGTACTCACACCTGACGGTATGCATGCTAGGTGTCCCATCATAGCAAGTCATCCAACCGCAGAACAGTATGTAAGAATATTGTTATATCATTTCAAGGATCTCATCATAGTAGGGAACTTTTGTGACCTTATCAATGCAACAAATACTTTAGGATATTATTACATCATATTCATGGATAACAATGAACAATATGTAATAATACATTAAATATCTACGTAATCAAAGTAAAACCAGTTGGTTATAGGATTCTAAATATTATAGATGGTAGAGTGGTAGATGTTTTTTGTATGAAAAAACTACCAGAGGTAGTTATTCCTCCCATCTCTGGATGAAATCTAACACTTAATCCCTCAGCATATCGTCCATCACCAAGGTAGTGTTCTCGGTTAGTGCATGAGTCTGTGGGTGAACTGTTGTACTCATTTACACATGGGTCTAGCATTCGTCATATAGAAATTTCTAAAATCATGACATAAACCATACATCATGTTCAAATATTATTTTTGAGGGTTTCTCGTGATGGAGGATGATCTCAAATACGTATAATTTCCCCCCAATCTCCACTAAAATCAAATACGTGATAGAGAGGAAGTGCACCGAATTCGTGAGTTGGTTCACTATCACACAGATGTTTCCATGTACATTCATTGTGCATGGAATCCCTATGACATAGTCCACATATATTCCATCCTATTTCCGGTCTAAAATTTCAAGAGGCTATAACAAACCTGCCGGAATTTGATGCTCATATTTCACCTACTAAGAGGTGAGGAATCATGAAATGAACTCAACTACGCTTCATCTCATTCTAGACCATAAAAACTACTTATGAATATTCTTGTACACCTTCCCAAAATATGGATGTACTACCAAGGGATAAGTGTGGAACTCCCACGTCACCTCCTCCTACATCGCGACTGGAACAACTTTTTTCCCTAGAAAAAGATCTCATGATTCCCTCCTTCAGAATATCCACCTATTTTGTTTCTATTGGATATCTGATCATGAAAAATATCATAGTCAATGTATAATAGTTGGGAATCTTTCACACAATCATGGAGAAGATGAGTCATCACCATCAACAGCAAGAAATTGTACCCTCCTGCCCCACCATGTCCAGCTTTATAGAAGCTAACAACTCCAATGATTTCGATACTAGGTGAGCCTAGGACTTTCTAGTAAGTTCATTTGCTATAAAATTTACCTTTCTTGGAGTATATACTATCTCGAAGGCGTAGTCCTGTATGAACTCCAACCATCATTGCTACCTTAGGTTCAGGTCACTCTATGTTAATATGTAACTAAGGCTCTGGTGGTCTGAGTAAACCAAAATGTGCTCCCCCAAAAGGTAGTACCTCCACATCATTAAGGATAATACTATCGCTACCAACTCTAGGTCAGGAGTTTCATAGTTATGTTCATAGGGTATCAACTACCATGACCTATACGCGATGACTTCCTTTTGTTACATCAGCATGCAACCGAGCCGATCTCTCAAGGCATCGCAAAACACTACGAACTCAACACCTTAATCTGGTAATCTCAAAATTGGATTGCTCTTCAGCAACTACCTCATCTCCTTTAGGGCCTTCTATTACTACTCAGAATAGGTAAATGGTTTTCCCTTCCACATCAAAGTGGTCAATGGGGCAGTGATACTATAGAATTTTGACATGAATCTCTTATAGAACCTTTCCAAACCAAGAAATCTTCGTACCTATAACACATTTTTGGGTGGCACCCCTGAAACCACTACTTTCATCATTTCTATATCCATTACTAAACCATTTTTAGAAATGGAATTCTCAGAAAGTGAACCCTTGTATCTAGAACTAGAACTTCGAGAGTTTTCCATAAATTTTGTGCTCTTGAAGTAAGTCAATGAAAATACTCAAGTTCTCTATGTGCTCTTCCTCTGATGTAGAGAAGAAGTGTTTTTCATTGATCAATACAACAAAAAAATTGGTCTAAGTAATATGGGGGATCTAGTTCATCAAATTCAAAAAGACGGTAGGAGAATTATTCAGTCCAAATGGCCTCACTAGGAACTCATAATTCCCATGGGGAAATCTAAAATATAGCTTTGGAATTTTAGCCTCACAAACCAATAACTGGTGGTAGTTAGACTTGAGATAGATTTTGGAGAACCAAATCACACCATGAAACTATTCAAAGAGGTCGTTGCTCCTTGGAAAGATGTACATTTTCTTTATCATGGTTTGGTTCAGGTGATGACAATAAATAAAATGTCATAAAATATCATCTTACATCATTGAAAAAGGAGATGGAGCTACCCAAGGCGACACACCGGCCATAATAAAACATTTCCCATAAAGGACCTCCAATCGTAATTGCATCTCCCAGAACTCAATGGGTTCCATCTGATATGCCGCAGAATATATTTGGGTAGTCCCTCGTTGAAGTCAAAGAAAAACTCCAAATCCCACCTCAGATGTAGTCCTGGAACATCTTCAGTGAAGAGGTCTATATAATCCTCTACAACTGAAAGAAATCAAATGCCTAAAGTTTCTGATTCACAATGAGTTATACTCACTTACTAGTGGGAATAGTGTTGTATCCTTTTACTCAAAACACTTGATTTCTCTTCTATATGGTCTCTTTCACTGAGAAAGGAGGACCACATTCATTCAATTCATAGGAATCTGACTTGTTTTTGGTGATAGTCAAATTGGGATCGAACCAGGGAAATCAATACATTCCCATGATAAAGTCATAAGGTTCCATCATGTTGACTAGTAGGTCCCATGTGAACCTCTGTCCTCTAAGAAATAGCTCACACTTCCAAAATATGAAGGACACATAAGAAGCACTCCCCATAGGGACCTCGAGACAATGTTGTTTTGAAAGTGCCTCTACTAGGAGCTCCAATTCCAATACCAAGAGTAAGGATATAAAAGACTGATCAGTACACATATCTGCTAATACTAAAGGACGAGTAGAATAAACATACATCATTCCTTGGATTATCTCGTGCACTGTGGGATCACGGGCATCCAAAGGATGAAAATATACACATCCCCAGCTACCGTCTCCATAAGTCTGGCATGGGCCACCTAGTGGTGGTGGTGGAAGAACCACATATGATTCCCCTCACCTGCATCTCCTATTGTCCTTTTGTCAGCACCGCCTCTATGGGGACCACCCATTCCTCTCCTCAGGGATCCCTAATCACAACATTGTCTCATTCATGGTGGTCCACCTGAGTCGGGCAGTCTCATGCTATGTGACCTTTCCCATCATAAGAATAGCTTCATCCCTCTCCGAGATAACCTGGTGATTTACACTCCCTCAGTGTTGCCTGACCATGTGGCCATGTCTGATCAGGTGGAATCCTCTGACATTGAGATCCTTTCAAATAATGTATGCTAGATTTTGTAGATGTTGTTTCTCTAAATCATCAACTAATAGTCCTACCTAAATGATTCCCCTCAAACAAGAATCCCTCTGTCACTAGCACTAGCTCCATCACCCCTACATTGGTGGGGATACACAAGGGTACTATTCTGGAACATATCTCTCTATAGAGTCCCTTTTTGAACTACCATAGCTAGAAGTAGTCAGCACAGATCATTTCTAGTGATTACCTATTCATGTCGGTGAACCTCTCCATGTACTCTTTCATAGACATCCATCCCTACAGAAGCTCCAGA
Source organism: Viscum album (assembly GCA_963277665.1). Taxonomy (NCBI): domain Eukaryota; kingdom Viridiplantae; phylum Streptophyta; class Magnoliopsida; order Santalales; family Viscaceae; genus Viscum; species Viscum album. The sequence continues at coordinate 444,251,071 of OY728158.1, forward strand.
TGCTCTAGAATATGAACAGAGTGTAAACAAAAGAGGAAGTAGTCCACATATAATAGATATTAAAACACATCCCAAAAGGGTTCCGACTCGTCATGCATTTGAGTATCTATGCTCCACCAATTTCTAGCTTCCCCATGGAAAATACTGGTTGCTAAAGGCACCATCTAATCCATCAATGTTTGGATAAGACAGAAAACATGAATAAAAAACTCTTGCCAATCCTCTTTTGCATCAGGATCAGGCTCACCACGGAACATCAATTGTATCTGGTGATGGAACTCACGGAGTATGATCAACTTATGCTCATTCTCAACCTTCTCTACTAGGATTATATTCTTATTAATGGTTGGAGGTCCAGCAACCTATCCACCTAGAGGAAGGGGACCACATGATGGACTCTGAATAGAGGCATTGTCGCTCATAGAGTCATATTTAAAACAGAAGCTGGTATACCGGTTGGTCGTCATCGTCGTGGCATCCTCAAATATGTCAAGGAGTATCGAGGTCATATTTGTATTCATATATATATATATATATAAACAATGGGGTGTTCACTCAAGAAATACATTCAAAGACTCAATCCTATATGAAGAATGATTCATTGTACCTTGAAATAAGTGACTCATGGTTCTGAGTCAAAAAGCAGGTAATTAGGGTCCTCTTGGATTGATACATCATTCGGTTGTACCATCTTGGGACTCCCTGACGTTAGATATTCTCTCGAGAAACTTCGACACGATTTCCCTAAACCCAACCAAGATCATTTGGGGGAAATTTCTGAACAATGTCCAAAAAGTCAAACCTCCCTCTATTACCAATCTGTCACGACAAAACCCAGGTCAGGGCCCGAGATGTAACTTCCTCATGAACACCTCCATAGGCTAGGGAGTGATGACATGAACCAAAGGCATAAAAACATGGGTAAGACTTTGCTTATGTACCTGTTCACATGCACACAACCATTCAATGCAAAAGTGAAGACGAAAAGGAGTAAAAGATGCTACACTTCAATAAATAAACCCAACATGTATGGACCACTAAATAGTAAGAGTATATTAAAGTAAAATAAAATGGTAAAATAGGAAAAATATACACCCAACCCAAAAAATTTTCCAACCCAACAGAAATTGGGAAAGTAAAATAACTCAGAGAGCCCTGCTCCAAGATCCCAAGCGACAACCACCATATGTGGTACAAGAAATTGTATCCCTAAGCTTCTCCAATTTCATAATCAAACATTTTTGTTGTCCACATAAGGAATGATACATGTGGTAAAATCCCATGAAAAGGTGAATATAAACATAACCCATAGGATGCCCCAAATAGGTGAAGGGGTGAAATAAAATATACACTGAAGAGGAAAGAAGTTGATAGAACAAAGTATAGTAAAAGAGTGGATCTCAACCCAAAAATAGAGTGAAAGAGAACTCATCCTGATAAAAAGGGTAAGAAACAGTGAGAATATGAACTTCTAATCATGCCTTCTCTCTCTATAGTTGGATAATAGACTCATCCAACCATGAGAAGCTCGACATAGAAAGAATGTGGCATACCCCACAGATCGTTGCCTCTCCTACAAGAACAGTAACTAAAAAACAAGGAGTGGGTACTAAAAAATGTTATACATATATACTCAGCCAGAGAAACCCAAAAGATATATTAAGGGGATCTCCATATCACAACTCAACCAAGATGAAGAGTCACAAATAGGTCCGAAAAAATCCAACAATGATGCCCAGAATCCAAAACAACTTCTTGAAACATGAAAATCAAAGGGGATCAATCAACATACCTTGATGCTATCAACTTTGGGTGGAACTGACTTTCCATCATGGTTTTAGGTCATGAAATAAAGATGTGTCTTGGTGGGGAAAGCATCCCTCTTTCTCATCTATCCAAAGGTACGTCAAACCACATCTTACCACTGATTCACAAAGTCAGATGGTAAAAACTCAAGGTAGAGGACCCACTCGCCAGTACGTGAAGGGGATAACACTCTAATAGTAGTCATAGAGGAACTTTTCCATATTTGGGGGGGGGATTCCACTATATTCATCAGGGATCTACGCCCTATTGCATTATGGGATTCAACACCCAGGAGGCGACGAGGACCCACTCCCCAGCCCAGCTGAAGGGTAATATACTGAAGGGTATTACTAGTAAGTATTTATAGAGGACCCACATCCTAGTGTATCATTGGGATTCCACTCTGGTCATCGGGTATCCATTTCCTAGTACATCAATGGGATCAGCACCCGGAAATAATGATTGATGCTGACATAAGAAGTGGATTCACATTAAAATATAAAAAGGGTTTACCCCTGATATTCCTTTCATGTTTCCACATTTAATGAGATCTTTTATAAGGATCTGTATATCCAAATAGATTACACCTATATGATTCTTGTGAAAAAATGTACAAGTTTGATTATTTATTCACCCCTATCGGACATCTGATGAAAGGGCCATATGACATCAAATTATGCTTTAATGGTGCCACATGGGGACCACACCTCAATCCGAAAAAAATTATATGGATTGTAAAATTGATATTATAATGGAAAATTGAATGGGGTTAAGTATTCATTCATCCAAAATGGACACCTAGTGAAAAAGGTTCATTTCACCACTATACGCCAGAACCGAGATTTGTGGGGGGCACACATGGATTTTAGATTAAAAACATGAAATTGGTAATGAAAATACTATATAAATTTCAGGGTCTTAATGCCAATGATGACTCATTAATTTGACAGCATATGAAGGAGTTATGTCTGATACAAGATTTCTCAATAATAATAACAATAATTATATTTCAATGTTTTATGAAACTGAGCCTATTACTCGACCCTTCAAATTACCAAACCATCCTAAATTGTTCTGTCTCAATGTGAGGATCATGTTTTTTTAGACCGAATGTAAAATAGGCACTTTGTGTACAAGTTATTGTGGTTTTAACATGCAGATTAAAGACCTGCTCTGGCACAATCCATCCCGCACGTCCTACTCTGGCCCACCTGGGCTTGCTCTTGCCTACCTTGAACCACCTAATCCCGCACTCTCCTAGCCAGTTGTCCCTCTGGCCTCAAATTCTCTATCTCTAGGTGTCTACTCTAGCCAACCGCCTACTGCATTCTATGGTAGCGGTGCCACTTGGAGTCGTGCCCCATGACCCTACCATGGCAACCAGCCAATCTCTTATACTCCTCCACATTGTACCAAACAGTCCGTCACACTCCAACCATGACCCTCATCTATAGTGCCTCCCACGGCCACCAGTGGCGGATCTCCAGTGGTCCCTTCTCAAGACAATCAGACCTCCTCTAGTTGACTGATCTCCAATCCGCAAGTAGATTTGGGATCCATATACAGAGAGATTCCCAAAACCAAGTCACACTCATTGATCCATTGATGATTCGATGTGCTGAAAAACTAAATGGAAATAATCGTTACAAATGTAAGAAGAAAAAACAATTTAGCAGGATCTAATATTGGATTGAGGCCCATATTTGTTCAGTCGTCGATGATTGATATCGAAAATGAAGGAACTATTTAAAAAGGGGATTTTTCAAGGAAAATACAATTAGATATAAGGAACCCAAATGGGAGGATCCAACCTCTATGTTGATCTGATTTCAATTTAAGAATACTTCATCAGAACTTCCTTGGTGATGCAATAAATATTCATAAGTCATTCATCATTGATCCACTAAATAACAAAGAGAGAGGGATATAGTTTGGTGGAGTTAGGATTATTGGACAACCCTAATCTTGAACTCTTAACTTCGTATTAATAAAAAATTTCTAAAGACCCCAACAAACGGTCCAAGAAACAGAACATCCAACACCCTCACATTTTTTGTCAGGCATAGGTAAAACACCCCATTAAGAATTCAATGGCAATCTCAGATTTCCATTTCATGTTCTAATTGGAAATTAATTTGATATGATGTTTGAGATAAAATAATAAATCTAAATTATTTTATTTATTGTTTTTCTCTCTAAGCCTTTTTCTATTGAATACTTACACCAATGAAATTTATGTCCCACCTTGGGTAAACACCACATTCCAGACTCAACCATGCCCTCATGTTTTTTATCTAAATTACCATTTAAGATTTATTCCATTTCCATTGTGGTAATGGTATAAAATATATATTCTATTTTTTGAAAATTAATTTTGGGAACATCAGGCCTCAAAGTCACTCTTTGTCTTAGTGCCTAGATCTGGAAATGTACGTAGATATATTTAAAATTGTTACAAGGAAAAAACCATGTCTCCACATAAACTAAAAATCATGGAGTCACACCTATCATGTAATATAGGGATTCATATAAAATAATCCATTTATCACATAAATTTTTCATAAACAATATTCAAATTTTATAACAATTTATTAAACATGAATATTATAGGAATTAATAAATAAATAAACACATATTTTATTTTCCAACGCATGAGATACATATTTAAAAAATTTATATTTAATTTAGGATTATAAAATAATATTTTACAATGCCTAACACTTATCTTTTATAAAAAAACTATACAAAAATTAAAATATATGAAATTTAATTTGTAATGGTTTATGCCCATTGACATTATGTTAACCCTTAACATAATTTCAAGGTAGTGCCTCGTAATATGTAGTGTCACAATGTTGTGTCATGGATCAATCCACACTTGGAACTACATTTTTATACCATGTAATTTCAATCCAAAACACATGAAATTACATTTTCAAACATTCCAATTTCAAGAATGCTCCCTCAAATTACATTAAAACCTCACATAATGTAGTGTCAATACCACAAATTTTTTTACGCTCAATATATTATTATGTAGAGTAACTCATGTAAAATAAACACTTAATGTAATGTAGAGTGAGTGTATAACATTATGTTGACACTCTATATAATGTTAAGTAGGTAATTTATGATAATCTATTTTCAGGGTATGTAACATAATTTAAATTATAATATTAACAAACTCTATTCCTCACACTCCACATTATGTTAGCTGGTTTATCTAATTTCATGTCCCAAAATAGATATGTAAGTTTATAATTGAATCATTAAGTACTCTCCATACATTATATAAAAAATTAGCATAATATTAAGGTAGATCACTTGACAATACATTATCATATAACGAAATTTTGGGTTAGGAAAAATTAGTGACACTATGTTAAAAATTTATTTTCTTAACAGTGAAAGAAACACATTGATCCTTCAATGAATAAATTTCTGATACAATTGATGGGTTTTAAGTGATCATTTTATAAACATTAGTAGTGGAAGAACCCTAGAAATAACTTCAATATATCTTAATGATTCAAAAATATATGGGTTATCAAAAAATAGAGTACTTGTGAACCATAAAGAGTATACTCTATATTTTTTTATGATGGTGTACAGATGATAAGGATCCTTGATGCTGCAAAAAAATAAACACCTAACTTCAAGGGTATGACATCAGTCGGTGGATCCAAGAAAACTTATTAAGGACCCAAGATCATCAAAAGGGTATTATATCCTCCACTACACTGGTAAAAATTTATAAAAAAATAATATAGGTTTGATTAGTTTTCATTCATTAAGTGGTTCCATCAATGAGGGAACTTATTCACTATTATATCCATGCCCTACAATCTCTATTAATTGAATATCATTGATCGTATCACGATACATTACTACCCATTTTGTAACATTACCAATTAAATGATTCAAATGTATTTTCATTCCTTAAAATATATAACTCATTGATTCATAATTCATGAAACTATGTGAGGTAGATGTCTCCAAAATCAGGCACCTGAAGTTTTATGTTCACACTATGTTAGGTGAAACATTGTCTCAAGAAGCATCATATACAAACTAGACTATTTTGGAATGAATATAAGATAAGGCCTTATATTTTGGACACATTGGTTATATATCATTGAGATCCTTATTGATGATACATAGATGAAAAATATTTATTTAATTCATATTCCTAAAATCCATATAATTTTACTGCACATAAAATAGTATTATATATTTCAATTGGGGATGATAAATACTAAATCATTTAATACGTAATCATTCAGAATCTACAAACCCAGTATCACAAATATTTAAATAAACTAAAATCATAAATACTAAATGAGAAGAAAATGTATATCATGTATTGTATCTAAAACCTACAACCAATCTAAACAACTAAGAAAGGGTTTGATGAAGATCATCAAAGTGAAAACCAAATGGGATCCTAACTCTTGAGATATGCATGAATTTCAACTAAATAATTATTTATAATAATGAGATCAACCAACCTCTATGATGTTATAGTTATTTATTAATATGAGGAGGAATATGATGAGAGAAATTGGATCAAGGATATTTGGTCAACCATAAATAACACACTACCCTTCCATCTCATGAAATAGTGTTATTTAAAGGTCCCTCATAAATGATATTTTTTATTTTTCATATTAACTCATGATTTATAATGATTGAGTTAATTCATAGATCATTGAATGTATCATATGAATCAATAACCCTTAATTTAAAATATTATGTAACTCTCTTTAAATGATAACCAATGTGGAAGAAACGTTAAAATGATACCAACTATCTTTTTATAACTACATTATCCCAACCTATTCTTATATAAATTATTCATATTACATTATGTTTTTGACAACATAATCTTGATAAATTGATTAAGGATACGTTGGAAACAATGTTTTCTCAAGATACAGCATGGGGATATGTCAGAAGAAACATATTTTTAAGATTATTTACAATGATAAAATATAGGGAAACTTACCTCAGTGCAACACTCACAAAAATAAATCATAAAAAATATTTTTTTTATGGAATATTCATTTCAATATCCAACTTTCAATTAATCCCAAAATACTTTTCACCATTTTCCATTATATTGAATCATCTAACATAACTCATATTATCAAATTCAAAAATCCTATTGAATATATTCCAAAATAACTTTGAAAGGATATTATTAACTTTATTATATATTTTATCATATTTAATACATTGTGAATGTGTATCCAAAAATATTTTTGATTAAGGCTAAACCCCTTTCAGAGTGGATCTCTATGTAAAATTCTATCCCTATTCAGTAAACCAGATATTCTGACTTCATGATACTTTCTAACATTAATAATAAATGTTAATCTCCATATCTATAAATTAAAGTAAATAGTGGCCTCTATAAATTCACCTGTGTTTTTTAATATATAAAGGGATATAGTTTGATCTCCATCAAACACATTTATATCTATACATATGTACACTAGTCACAACACATACTAGCATGCACCATAATATGTGTCATTATTCCATGAAAACAAGTGACTATGGGACACTTTGTATATAAATAACATATAGAAAACACATATGTTAACTATTAAAAAAGTATAGACAGACCAATCAGTTGAATGCATAAAATTTCTTTCACATTTATGAATGAGTGTTTCTCATGTGTCTCATCTAAATAGATAATCACATCATATAGACTATCTAGATGTGTCCACACTCACCAATGTCTCAGAAGAGTGACCAACTATCTTACTCCTCATATGAGAGAAAAAAATACCATCTTGGTTCATCTCCAACTAATGACATAACCAAAAACATACCCAACCACCCTCATTTACTATGAACTCTTGTACGAAACAGGAACCTATAATATGAAAAATAAAATTTGTATGACATACTGTGGGGGGTATTTATTTTTCCATCTAGTGCACAAAAACACTTTTTATTCCTGTTGAGTATATTACTATATGACATATGATATTTATACTCACACAAACCATAACATTTAATCAAAACATGTAATACTCCGTGATAGGAATTGGTTAGGGATAAATAAAATCCATACATTCATAAGTAAATTATAATTATGCTTAATTAGATACATATAAATATATAAATATATTCATCCAATGTGTAATAATAATAAATTATACATTGCATTTAATGTGATAAATTTTATATTTTTAAAACTCTTTAAAAATATTTAACAAAACTCAACATAAGAACCATTCAATCGTACCATATATGAGAAATTTTCACATCAACCTAATGTATTCAATTCTTTCTCAGTTAATGTTAACATAATAAATATATATATAATTACAACCACATAACTATGTGACCATCTGATAAAACTATCTTACTAAAATATTTAGTTAGTAACATCTATGATGTAATAATGTTTAAATAATGCTCATATTTACCAATAATATTCTTAATTATGAAAATCATGAACATACTCACACTTCTTAACTCCACAACATAAAATTGTATTGTATAAATTTCTATTATACACATAGAAACCTTTTTATATGTGACATTTTCTTATTTTGAACCCTATTATAACCAACTTTTTCATTGAAATAATATACCTATTTAAAGTATTGTTTATTAACACTTCTTAAACTTCTTTAGGATAAATATAATTTTACATTGATAATGTAACTAAATATAACACTCTATATTTATCTTTAATGTTATATATCCTAAAATCATTAGGATATAATTATATAAAGATTTTATTATATAACAATTTCTTTTTTAACATTAACATTGTCAAGCCCAAACAAACTCTCTCTAGTCTCTTAGATAATATATTATTTTAATAATATTTTACTATGATAAAAAATATCCTTTCTATTTAAGAAAAAACACTTATTTAATTTTAGAAGGAATGTAATGACCTCGACCCCAATAGCCTAGAGCTAGAGTCAAATTTAATAAATTAGCACTTGAGACAAGTAACTGTGTCCTAAAGGGCCAAAAAGTTTAGTATTTTTGGTAAGATAGACACATTAATGATACCCATATTTCGTTTTAATACAAAAATTACAACATAATTTATTTCCAAGAACATCATTAATCCTTCTAGAATATCCTTACATATCATTCATAGTACACTTCATGGATTCCTTGGAAAAGAAGAATAAATAACACATATCTCAAATGATTATTAAGGGTTAAGAATAGTAGAATATATCATGAATCAATAAGAATAATCAACATGTAAAGATAAATAACTGAACACACATTCCATTTAAATAATTTGAATATCATGATTACATAAGGAATATTCAACTTGGAAAGGGAGATAACTAAAAACTCCTTACATTTAATCAATAACTTAACTACCATGAATAGATAGAGAATAATCAATTTGGAAAGGTAAATAACTAAAGACATTCTATTTAATCAATAACAGGACTATAATGTATATATACGTCATAATAAATATGGAATGGTAATTAATTAAAAACACATTATATTTTATCAATAACTGGGAATGAAATGCATCCATAAATAATATCATTTTGAAAATCACATGTATAAAAATAATTAAATTCTTAATGAAGAAAATAATTAATTATTGGACATTATCATATCAGGTATCATGATATATCTACTATCAATATCTTATCCAAGATAGTTAAAAAATATGTGTAAAAAACATTTATTTAGTCCTTACAAGTTCACATCATGAGACTACTAATTCATTTAGGGGATATATAATTCCTATTACCACCAATAACATCAAGTCCAAACCAATATTCACATATTAAATAATCAATTTTAATTCATGAAAATTAAGACTTATCATCAAATATCTGTATTGATTAAATAATATGATTTATCAATATTTCCCTAGATAAATAAATAAATTTCAATGTATAATATCATATATAGAACTAATATAAAATTAGAGAAAAACATGGATATGATAAATCATGTAGACATTTATGGGAAATATAATTTTCAATGATCACTGAAAATTAAATATTTCAAGGGAAAGTTAATTACTAAAAAATGTATCAAGAAAGGGAATAAAAATACATTTCATGTTCAAACTGATAATAAATAATCCATTGAACAAAAATTTATGGTGTCAATATAAAATATACCCCATGGAGTAAAAGTAAAATAATGGGTTTTTTCATTGATTAAAACAAAAACTAAAAAAACATCTTTTATAACATTCTTGATTAAAGTATTCATTTCTATTTGATAATATATATTTTTAAAACTAAAAGTTGACAAAAAAATTTGAAAATAATTTTATTTTAATATAATCTTTTGAACATATGAAGTGATATTTAAAACATTTACAGTTCATGATATTCAGAAATTCCACACATATTTTACATGTTAAAACAAAGATATGTTTCACATTTTTATCAAAATCCAAATGGGCCATATTTAGGAAATGATATAATAATTCCTTTAAATACATTTTGTAGAAATTAAAAAATGGGTAAAAATATATTTAATAATTAAATTGGGTAATGTTAAAAAAAATTATACCATTTTTAGAAAACATGTATTTCTAAGAAAAGGAATTTTCGATCGATGGAGAAATGAAGTTAGATTTTATTAAGAACATTTTCTCAAATATTTTAAGAACTAATTAATGTAAAAACAATATTATTAAGGAAAAACTTCTTAAATAATAATAGGAGAAAAAAATTTAATGTTTTTTATCCAATTATCAAATAATTTCCTTTAATTGAAATTTAAGCATAAAAAATCATAATTAAAATGATATTTTGAATTAAACCCTCACAAAGATTTTAACATTTTCTTGAGAATTAATAAAATAGTGGATTATGTGTATCAAACATAAATACACATATAATAATTATAAATACAACATGATATAATATGAATCATTACAAATATAATCGTATAATATTAAATATAATAAAGAAGTAATGTAACTCAATAAAAGGGAATTGGGTTATAATTTTTTTTCACTAGGAACCTTTTTTTTCAAATCCCATTGTTTGAAATAATTCAAATTGAAACATAAAAACCCATTAATTAAAAATAAATCATAATTTTTCTTATCAAATTGTAATTATATACACCATATAAAAAATATTTGTCTTATAAAATCTTTATCTGCCTCAATGAAGGTAAATTGAGACAAATTCCCTTATCAAATGCATCCTTTTAGTTGAATGTGATTTAAACTTAAGCATGTAATTAATTTATATCTGAACCATATTAATGTAATCTCATATATGATCCTCTTATGACATCTTATCACTAGTTCATTAATAATATTTCATTATTTTCATTATTTCTATTGTCAATTTTCTTGTTTTATCATGTGTGTTTTGACATGAATGTTACAGTTAGTGTGCATATTATATACTTAAATAATTTCAAAAATATTTTTAATTTTATAAATATCATTTTTAATTACATACATTTTTAAAATCATTATTTAATTTTGAACATTGAGAATGGATCTCATCACTTCATGGAGATAGTAGGGCATACGTACACATGATTGGCGTTCTAATTTCAATTACAGGTGAAAAGGTAATGAAATAGGTGCAATATAATTTTTTTAGAATCAATATAATTTCATATATATCCCATATATTCACTAAACGTATCATTATTACATTCAATTTAAATCCTAACTAAAAAACGATACACATTGCTTTGCGATGATGTAGTTCATCATACAAACAAGTGACCTATCGTATATTTAGATGGATAGAAAGTAAGACGTTTGTTAATACCCCTCCTTCTTCTCATTGGCTTTAGAAGGAGTGAGGAATTCTAGTTGTCCTTAAGAGACATCCCAAAGAAGGAAAAGGTAGACAACAAATGCCTAAGTGTTTCAATACCTTTGGGTACATTTTACCCTTTAAGATTAAAAAACTAATCCAATACAACCAAACCAAACAAACCACTATATGATGCATGGTAAAAAGAAAAAAATCTCAACTATTTATTTTATATCAACACACACCAAAGTTTACTATGACAGAATCCAAACTAAAATCAACATAAATAGTGGAAGATGAAAAATAAAACTCCAATACTACCACAAGAATCCATGATCCAAAAGATTTATGCCATATAGTCACCAAACTACCAAAGTATCACTAAGTAGTGCTAAAGAAATGTGATACATTACCTTTACCCAATTCTCGGTAGATGACATCTTCAAATCACCAAAGTTCCAATGTAGTGGTGAGTACTAATACTCCTTAGGTTTTACCCAATGACTTCCCTACTCAAACCACTGTGATACAAGTGTTATCAATATCTATATATAACAGTTTATATAAATAAATTTCTAAAAACATTACATCTAAATGTAAACAGAATCAAAAAATTGTTTATAACTAATATAAACAAGTGTTATTTCACCTGATTTTCCAAAAAAAAGTTGTATTCCATAAAACAACCAACTCAGGCTTTAAAACAATTTCACAGGTTCCATTTATATAACCCCTTTCATTCAATATATCTAAAAAACCAATTATGAATACTTCATTATGATATTTCCATACTCATGTGTGGTCTCTTGCTGATCTACCATGTTGTCACGTGATAATTATGACCCATGTTCCATTAGACTTTTGAAACCAAGAAAAAGGTCATATTTCAACGAAGCCTCATAAATTCAATATAAATACACACACAAGTATTCCCAGGACCATTTCTCAAACCAAAAATAGAAAAAAAGATTCAAGAAAATTTTCTTCTTATTGATAACTCATTTTTCCAATAAACCCTTTCATAAATCCATCCAATATATATTGTAAAATCACCATTTAAAATTAAAAAAAATAAATCACTTTCAAAAACAATTCACCAAAATTACAAAATTTCATCTAAACCCTTAAATCGTTACTGTAGAAGATTTATACCATGATTTACACAAAAACATCATAATTAATTTCACTCAACTCAATTTATTTTAAACTAATCCGATCAATTCTAGCAGGAGTATTCGAGTGAGAAGCCACACACCTTGAGAGTTTTGGAGAAAACTATAAAAATATGAAGAATGCAAACAAAATTGGGTTAAATAATCATGAACTGTAACACCACAAGGTTTTAAAAACATAAATTAAATGAATGAAACACTTTTTAAGTAGATATTTATAACTATCCTTTAAAAATAATTTTTCCGCTTTTATGTTTTGAATTTCAAAAATGGTCATCTATGATTGAGTTCAGTATGTTATATATAGTCTAAATAAACTAAATTGTATTTTTAGTGAATAGTAACAAAACCTTATGAATATTAATATGACCCTAATTAATAGTAAATAATAATATTATTTTATTTTATAAAGTATTAAAGATAATTAAATATTGATTAATTTTTCAATGTGATATAAAAGCAGTTATAGGTTTTAAATTATAAATTTCCGAATTAAGTATTATTTTATTTAAAAATTAAATTAATGATATATAGAAAAATATTTTCATAAAATGGACTTCATTTATGAATTCTACACATCAAAAACTAGTAAGGGTGAATTTATGGGAATTTTCTGATCTTTAATAATTTTTTATGTATAGTAAAATATGATAAAATATGATAAATGATAAATACTTGACTTACTACATCATAGGTTATGAAAGGCTGATGTAAGACCACTTTGTCCAAACTCACATGCCATTATTACTATTTTAGGTAACATGAATTATAATTATTCATATTCATGAGAACAAATATTATAATAATGATTAAAATAATGTTAAATACCTCCTCTCCTCCACTATAAATAACACCCTCATTCCCCTCTTCCTCCCACACCTATTAATCCTTGATCCTTACCTAATTTCTTTCCAATAATCTTTCCAAAAAGCTTCCCCATGTCCTAGAGCTACTGGTATCACCAAAGGACAAAAAGAATGGCCTTAAAAAGGATCTCAAGGAGAAGTGATCAAGAGGTAAACATCCTCTTTAGTTTTCTTTCTTTTCATTCATTTTATGTTATTATTTTTCATTAATTTTGGATTATGTTTGTATATTACATTAAATATTACCCTTACTTCCCATATTATTTAATAATGATGAGATACCACATTTATCTCATTCAATTATTTTATGAAATTTTAATCGACGTCGTTACGCTACTGAATTTTCGTAAGGTATTTCCAAAATTTTCTTTTATTTTGAGTTCCTTTATTTTCTTCTTCTTTCCTCACCTCCTCTTATACAAGAGACATGAAATATCCAGAAATAATTTATATTCTGTATTTTCCCATGTTCATGGAAAATTCCTCACGAATATTCTTCTCCTCCCCCACTTATTCAAGGAATTAAAAACATTGTTCGTGATGTGTTGAATTACCCACATCGTGGATGATGTGAATTCCATTTGCTTTAATTATTTCGAGGATGGACATGAAACCATTTTTATGTTTGTACCATGTTATAATATGTGTAGTTTTTCTCATTCTTGGTTTTTAAATTCTTTTTTACACATGGTTTTAATTTATAATACAAAATGAGGTCATTATTTTCAAAGTACCCCTAAAATGATCTAAACGAACATCATTAATGTTTTAACTTATGAATCAACCTCATGTAAGAATTCAAAATTATAAATGGTTTAATTTATATTATTGGAAATATTTAAATACCATTCCATTCTAATTCATGATTTTCACTTCTAATTGACAAGAACAACCATCATGAACCAATCATGGAAATCATGTAAAGAACTAACCAAAAACAGTGCAAGGAACAAAATACTAACAGTTAAAGAGTGAAATGATTCAATGAAATGATCAAATAAGGAATTATAAATATGGATATGTTTCTGTAAGATATTAATAACACTCTATTAACCATTATACATGAGGTTTAAATTATTTTCAAGTAATAAAAACCTGAGGTAAGGGAATTCTAAACCCGATTTCTATTCTTTAGGTTAACATTATACTTCATTATTTATGTGGTATTAAAATTGTTTGTGTGATTTGTTTTGTTTATATTATGTTTAATTATGTGTATTAATAGTTTTTAAACATATTAAGTCCACTATATTAAGTCTCACTTGAATTATATGATATTTCCAATGGGGTTTTCCTTTAAAATCCTCTTTAAATTCTATTTTATAAAATTTAAAGGCAATGTTTTTATGGAAATATTCATGTTGTATGATTGTGTTATGATTCATGGAAATTTTTATATTATGAAGGGTGGTAAATATATCTCCATTTTATTCATTGGGTATTTTGAAGTTGGAGGTTGGTCGTATGGTTACTCCATGTGTAACTGTCATGATTACACAAATTGTAAGGTAGTCGTAAGGGTTACAAATTATAAGGTAGCTATAAGGGTTAATGTATTATGTAAGTAATTCTCCCAAGATACCTTTATTATTATATTTATGCTATTATTTATTTTTTAAATCTTATGTAAATCTCATTTCTCACAGAGTAAGTATATATTAGTGAAGAGTAGGACTTTTGAAAATGTTTTCATGCATTACAAGTATTCATTGACTAATGTGCTCTTTCCTTCTTTTACCTCCCTCACTGAGATTTTTGTTCTCTAATGATGTTTTTTTTAAATAATTTTCATAGGTTATAAGGATGTGTAATAAAAATAAGGAATCCAAGTTAAATTTTTGAAGAATTATCAAAGAAATCATGTTTTAACCTTTAATGTTAAATATTATTAAATAAATGGAAACTGTTTTTATGGTATCCACTTTGTAAAAATGTGTAATGTCATGAATGTATTATGTCCCAATTCTATAAATCTATAAACTTGAAAAGATATTAAATGAAAAGGGAAGTTATTTCTTGACTAAAATAAATATTATGTAATGTAATAAGGTCAAGTCCTTATAGTTGGTATCATAGGATGGTTTAGATAACTTTGTGGGTTAGGATGATGTTAAAATAATACCATAAATGATTTTTACACTATGGTTAATTTAAAATGTTATATAATTTAAATATTACATTGTTTAATTATCTAAGATATGATTGTTCAAAATGGTTGTCCATAGAAGAAACAGGGAAGCAAAAGAGAAGAGGCACCGAGAGAATGACATCCTTCCAAATCTGAATCCAGGAATAGTAGGGATTGGAAAAAAATAGTTTGGGATAGTAATGGCTTAGATGATTTGGGAAATAAATTGTCGTGGGATCCATGCAATAGAACAACCATTGGTACCACAATGTAACATGACAATAGTGGAATAGTTTATAAGACAACACCCTCCTTCTTTTAATGGATCTTCTGACCCAGTAGCAGTTGAAGGATGGATTAAAGACCTTGAAAAGATATTTGATGCAATATGTTTTTCAAATAATCAAAAGGTATGTCTTTCCATTTATCATTTTGAAGTTGAATTTGATTAGTAGTGGTCAATGGTAATGAATATCCTAGATATATGGTATTTTTATTCCTTAGAGTGGGATCAATTTAAAAGTATTTTCCTTGATAAATATTTTACTAAGGTGGTGCGACATAGGATGGAGAAGTAATTACATTAATTGAAGCAAAAGGAGTAAGATTTAGTGGATGTGTATGAAGAGAACTTCACCCTACTGGCGATGTATTCTCCAAACCTTATTATAGATATTGATAAAAAAATCCACCGCTTTTACTCAAGACTAAAGCCAAGGTATCGAATGGCGTTGCCCTCCCATGAATTAAAATGCTATGAGAAACTTGTCTAATATGATGAGAGGGTAGATATGGAGTTTCCTAATTATCATGTTCACTTTGGAAATAATGAGAAGAATATTTTTAGATGGCAAGTGATGGGTAATAATCAACCAAAGAAATCTGATGGTTAGAAAATCCAGTTTCCAGTTTGTGAAAAGTGTGGCAAGAAGCACCCTGGGGAATGTCTTACCAAATCTGGGAAGGGTATTAAATGTGTTATATTTGGACATATGGACCTATATTGTAATGAAAATGATCATAAGACTAATCCTGATAAGAAAACTATAAAGTTTTTTAAATGTGGTGAGATGGGTCATTATGCAAATGCCTACACAAAGAGAGATCTGAATGGTGCAAAGAAGCTAGACTATAAGCAGAAAGGTATAGTGAGATCCTTTATAACTACATCTGCAGATGAAGAGCCATCCAATGAAGTTGTATCAGTTACTTTTTTTGTTTACTAATATTTTTTTAAAAAAAAATTCGATATCAGGTCTACAAATTTCTTTATCTCTAAGAAATTTTTTAGTAAATTGGAAATATCACCTCAATAAATGAGACCAAAACATGTTGTTAAATCACCAGGGGGAAATATTATAGAAAAGATAAATTATAAAAATCCTTATGTTGTGGTCTGTGGATAGACTTTACCTACAATACTTCTTGTTTTACCCTTAGTAGATTTTGATGTTATTCTGGGAATGGATTGGCTTTCTGTTTATCATGCTATGATTGACTATAGAGATAAAAAAGTTGTTTTTCAGAAAGAGTTTCAATTTGTATACAAGATTAAACACATAAAATTGGTTATATAACAGGAAGTTGAGAAAATTTTGAAAGATGGAAATGAACGTTATCTTGCTTATATTTTTTAAAACAAGGTAACTGCTCATATTGATGACGTGTGAGTAGTAAATGAATACCTTGATGTTTTTTCCAATGAGTTGCCTAGTTTCATAACTAATCCAGAAGTAATGTTCACAATTGACTTTGTTCTTGATTGTAATTTAATTTCAAAACACCCATATAGTATAGATCAAATAGATCTTATTAAATTGAAAAATCAGTTGCAAGATTTTCTTGATAAACACTTTATTCATCCTTGCACTTTACTATTTGGAGATCCTATTTTGTTCATTAAAAATAAATATGGTTCCATGAGACTTTTCATTGATTATAGAGATTTGAATAATATCATTGTTAAAAAAAGTATCTTTTTCCTCACAATGAGTACTTGTTTGATCAACTCCAGGGAGCTCAGTTATTTTCCATGATTGACATGAGATATAGATACCATCAACTAAAGGTAAAGGAGGATTACATCGTGAAAATAGAATTTCATACTAGATATGGGTATTATGAATTTTTTGTTATGTTGTCTGGGTTATCTAATGAACCTATTGTATTCATAAATCTTATGAATATAATATTTCATGAGTTCTTGGATAAGATTATGGTTCAGTTTATTGATGAAATTCAAGTATTTTTTAAAAA
The DNA here is from genome assembly GCA_963277665.1 of Viscum album. Taxonomy (NCBI): domain Eukaryota; kingdom Viridiplantae; phylum Streptophyta; class Magnoliopsida; order Santalales; family Viscaceae; genus Viscum; species Viscum album. The sequence goes on from OY728158.1 coordinate 444,269,054, forward strand.
TAAATAGGAGCATGATAAAACATCTAATGGTTGTTTTAAAAACCATAAAGGAAAACAAACTATATGGAAAATTCAGAAAGTGTGATTTTTGGTTGCAAAATATTTCTTTTCTTGGGAACATTGTAAATAAGGATGGAATAATAGTTGATCCTGAAAAAATAGAAGTGGTTGATGAATGTCCAAGACCTAAAAATGTTACAAATATTTATAGTTTTCATGGATAAACAGGTTATTACCAATGGTTTGTTAAGAACATTGCATAGTTATCTCGCCTAATAACTAATTTAACACGAAAAGGGGTTGAATTTATTTGGATAGAAGAATATGATTTTTGTTTTCAGGAACTAAATAAGAGATTGGTTACTAATTCAGTTTTGTCCTTGCCTTCCCAAAATGGTGAGTTTGTAATCTACAGTGATGCTTCTTTAAAAGGACTTGGTTTTGTTTTGATGCAGAATGATCAAGAAATTGATTTTTCTTCAACAAAACTAAATTCCCATGAGTTAAATTATCCCACACATGATTTGGAATTGGCATCTATGGTTTATTCCTTGAAAAAATGGAAGTATAATTTATACGACGCCAAATGTAAAATATATAATGACAATAAATGTTAGATGTATATATTCAATGAGAAGGAATTAAACATGAGACATAGAAGATGGTTTGAACTGATAAAGGATTATGATTTCCCAATAAATTACCATCTAGGAAAATAAAGAAAAAAGTGGAGGATGCTTTGAGTCAAAAACATCATGCATCATTAACCATGTTACATTTAGAACATGATCCCATGATTATTGATTTGAGGAATTTTGACATAAAAGTTATTGGTTCAGGGAATACATCTGTTTTGTTTGAGGTTTCAGTGCAGTCTTGGTTATGAGATAGAATTAAGTGAGCACAAAAGGAAGACCGTGAGCTACTGAAAAAGGTAGAATTGGTTAAAATGGGTGAACATTCAGAATTTATCCTTGAAAAAGATTGTGTTTTAATATTTGGAAAAAAAATTGTGTTCCTTATGATTATCAGTTGATGAAATATTTATTGTGTGAATCTCATATTTCTCCATTTTCAGTTTATCTTGGCAGTACTATCATATAAAAAGACCATCAGGAGTATTATTGGTGGGATGGAATGAAAAGAGATATTGCTGATTTAACTATCAAATGCTTGACATGTCAAAGGATTAATGTGGAGTGGCAGTTGCTGAAGGGGATGCTTCAGCCTTTTCTAGTTCTAGAGTTTAAGTTGGAGAATATATCCATGGTTTTTTGTAGAGGGACTACCAAAGACTTCTCTAGGTAATAATGAAATTTGGGTTATTGTTGATCGGCTGACAAAATCTGAGCATTTTATTTCTGTTAGAGATACAGTGTATTTGGATCAGCTTTCTCGACTGTACCTCAATGAGGTTGTCAGGATAAAAGGAGTTCCTATTTTTATTGTATCTGACAGAGATCCTAGGTTAACTTATAACTTTCTAAAGGGACTTTAGAAGTCATTGGTCATAGAATTATATTTCATTACATATTTTCAATCCCAATAAAATGGCCAGTCAGAAAAAAAAATTCAGAATTTGGAGGATATGATTCAAACTTGTTCGATGGACTACCAGGTAAGTTGGGATCATCATCTTTCTATAGTTTATTTTTCTTATAATAACATTTTTTATTTTAGTATACAGATGGAAACTTTTGACGCTTTGTAAGGCAAGAGGTTTCGGACTCATATATTTTGGTATTATATCCGTGAAAGAAAGTTTATGGGGGAAGAATTTGTAGAGGAAGTGGCTAAGAAAGTGAAGATGGAATGGAAGCACATGAGGATAGCTCATAGCAAGATAAAAAGTTGTGTAATAATAGAAGGAAAGTATTATCTTTGGAGGTATGTGATAATGTTTTCCATAAAATGTCTCCTTGGAAAAGTCTGATTACTTTCGGTAAGAAAGGGAAGATATGTCTTCGATACATTGGTCCTTTTGAAATCCTGGATAAATTTGGAATAGAATCATACCGAGTAGCTTTTCCTCCGAGTCTGTCTCAAGTACACAAAGTTTTTCACGTTTCGATGTTGAGGATGTATGTGCGAGATTCAACTCATGTCTTGTGCCAAGAAGCAGTTCAGCTAGAATAGAACCTTTCCTTTTAAGAGAAACTAGTTCTGATTCTTGATTTGAGGGAACGAGTATTAAGGAATAAAGTAATCCACCTGGTAAAGTTTTTGTGGAGAAACCACATGGTAGGAGAAGCAAGATTAGAGTCTGAAATTTCTATGATAGAAAGGAACCCTCATTTGTTTAATGTGTAAATAAAATTACGAGTATGAAATTTCTAGAACATGGGGATAATGTAACACCCCATGGATTTAAAAATAAATAAATTAATTTCATGAAACATTGTTTTATGTATATATTTATAACTAGCCTTTAAAAAGAAATTTTCCACTTCTATGTTTTTAATTTTAAAAAACGGTCATCTACAATTGTCATCAGTATGTTATTTAGAGTCTAACGGAACCATCTTTTATTTTTGGTGAATAGTAACATACCCTTATGAATAGTAAACTGAATAGTAATATGACCCTAATGAATGGTAACTTTTATTATTATTATTTTTCTTAAGGCTTTAAGATAATGACATCTTGATTAATTTTTCAATATGATATAAAAGCAGTTATAGTTTTTAAATTATTAATTTTTGAATTAAGTACAATTCTCTTTAAGAATTAAATTAATGATATTTATAAAATTACTTTAAAAATGTACTTAATTTATAAATTATACACGTCGAAAAATAGTAAGGGTGAATTTAGGGTAATTTTCTAAAATTCTAGAATTTTTGATGAATAGTAAAATACGATAAAATACGATAAATGCTAAATACTTGATTTACTGGATCATAGGTGATGCAAGGATGATGTAAGACCGCTTAGTTCTAACTTGTGTTATATTATTAAAATTTTGGGTGACAAGAATTATTATTATTCATTGTCTTGAAAAAAAATATTTTAATAATGATTAAATCAATATTAAATACCTCATCTCCCCCACTATAAATATCAGCCTCATTCCCCTCTTCCTCCCACACCTCTCAATACGTGAACCTTACCTATGTTCTGCACAGTACTCCTCCCAAGGCTCTTCCCAATGTCTTAGATCTTCTGGTCTCCCTGAAAGGCCAAAATCAATGGCCTTACGAAGGATCTTAAAGAGAAGAGAACAAGAGGTAAACATCCTCTTTAGTTTTTTATTCTTTCATTTTTTGTTATTCTTTTCCATTCCTTTAAGATTATGTTAGGATATTCCATTATATATTCCCCTTACATCCTATATTATTTAATAATGATTAGATTACCCTTTTCTCTCATCAAATTATTTTATGAAATTTTAAGCGACGTTGTTAGGCTGCCGAATTTTTGTAAGGGAATTCTCAAATTTTCTTTTATTTTGATTTCCTTTCTTTTCTTCTTATTTACCCACCACCTATTATCCAAGATGAATGAAAGATACATAAATATTTTATAATATATATTTTCTTATTTCCATGGAAAATCAGTCATCAATATTTTTATCCACCCTTATTCAAGGAATTAAAAACATTATTCGTGATGTGTCGGATTACCGACATCATGGATGATGTGATTTCAATTTTCATTAATTCCTTCAAGGCTGGTTATGAAACCATATTTACGGTTGAACCAGGTTATAATATTTTTATTTTTTCTCATCCTTGGTTCTGGAATTTTTTTGTACACATGGTTTTAATTTATAATACAAAATGAGGTCGTTATTATCAAAGAACCACTAAAATGATCTAAACGAACATCATTAATGTTTTAACTTTTGAATCCTACTCATGTAAGAATTCAAAATGATAAATGATGTAATTTATAGTACAGTAAATATTTAAATAACATTCCATTAAAATTCTATATTTCCCATTCCAAATGACAAGAATATACATCATGAACCAATCATAGAAATCATGTAAAGAACTCACACAAAACAGTGTAAGGAACAAAATAATGACAATTAAAAGGATAAATGATGTAATTAAATGATCATATAAGGTATTATAAATACAGATATGTTTCTATGAGATATTAACAACACTCTTTTAACCATTATACAAGAGGTTTAAAAGAGTTTAAATAATAAAAACCTGAGGTAAGGGAATTCTTAACCTGATTTCCATTCTTTTAGTTAACTTTATACTTTGTTATTTATGTGGTATTAAAATTGTTTGTGTGATGGGTTTTGTTTATATTATGTATAATAACGTGTATTTTTAGTCTTTATGCATATTACATCAACTATATTAAGTCTCACTTTAATTATATGTTATTTCCAAGGGGCTTTTCCTTTAAAATCCTCTATTATAAAATTCTAAAGCAATGATTTTTTTGAATTGTTCATTTTGTATGATTGTGTTCTAGTTCATTGGAATTGTTTATGATGAAGGGTGGGACCTATATCTCCTTCCAATTAATTGGGTATGTGTATGTTGGAGGATGTCCATAAGGTTACTCAATCTTTAACAGTGATGGTTACACAAATTGTAAGGTAGTCGGGAGGGTTACAAATTATAAAGTAGTCATGAGGGTTACAATATTATATATATAATACCCCCAAGATACCATTATAGTTATATTTATTTTCTTATGTATTTTTTAAACCTTGTGGAAATCTCATATTTCATAATTTAAGTATATATGAGTGACGAGTATGTATTTCAAAAATGTTTTCATATGTTACAATTATTCGTGCACTAATGTGCTATTTCTATCTTTTACATCCCTTACAGAGATTTTTGTGCTCATCCCATGTTTTTTTAAATTATTTTCATATGTCATAAGGACGTGTTAGAAAAAGAAGTAATCAATGTTAAATATTTGAACACTTTTAAAGGAAATCATGTTTTAAGCTTTAATGTTTTCTGTTATGAAAAAAATGGAAACTCTTTTTATGGTATCCACTCTATAAAAATGTGTAATGTTATGAATGTATTATGTCCCAATTCTCTAAAGCTATAGAAATAAAAATATCCTCAATGAAAAAGAATGTGATTTCGTGACTATAAAAAATATTATGTAATGTAATAAGGTTGGGTCCTTATATGAACCCACCTTAGATATGTCACCTATCGTTACCAAGAAAAAATATAAACTTATAAGGAATCCAAAACATTATATCTACCCACAGCGGGAATAGATCTAGGAAACTGAGGAGAGGTACAAAGTAGATCTAAGACAAACATCAAGTACGATGAAGAACGAACACTTACCGTGAAGAATCAGCTTCTAATCTCAAGGTGAAGCCTTCATATCAACTCCATATCAATGGGAGAACCTTCCTTGATGTTTGGAAAAAAAAACTCGAGTTAGGACTACATAGGAGGGAAAAAAGACACTTAAAGGAAAAAACATGTTAGTTCCACTTTTAAAGAAGGTGGTATTGACCTATGTTTGGTGTCGTCACATTTCTATAAGAATGATGCACTAACCATGTGTTAGAAACTACCATAAAGATGGCCCCTCGCAAGGTCTCCTAAACCATGTGCTAGCTATGTTGAAGCTACTGCCTCAAACTACCCATAACTCACGGGTTCCCATTGCCTATCTCATGGTTTTGACAAACTGTGCACTGCACTAGAATTTTTTCTTTATCCCCAAAAGAATAAAAAAGTTCTCCAAAAACATCCAAACATCACCCATATACTTTATATACTTAAAATCATGAATAAAAACAATGAGTGTTACATTCTCCCCATAATTGGCTTTTCCATCCCTAGAAACTAGAAAACCCACTTGTTTCTTGAAAGAGTTCTAGTTATTCCTATTTCATCTCATTCTCATGTTCACATGTCTTTTCCTAAACATGACCATGTTTCCATAAAATCCCCACTAGATTGATGATTTTTTCACGTAGTACTTTCTCTTGCTTATCCACATTCCATAGTAGAATTTGTACCAAAGAAGAATCTGGATCTAAGTTGAAATGATATCTTCTAATCACATGGTCAATATCAGGCTAATACATTTTTAGTCGTGATACATGGAATGAATTATGCATCGTAATGAACTATGGTGGAAATGCCAACTAATATGCCTCCTCTCCAACATATTCTAGTATCTAGAAAGGGTATATGTATTGAGAATATATCTTTCCCTACTTCCCAAAACATCAATTAATAAGCCTTGTATAAATCCTTAAGAACATAGTGTCACACACTGGGAATGATAATAGATTTCGGTGATGATCCACATATTATTTCTGATGACTCTATAAAGTCTCCATTTGCTTCTAGGTCAACTAAATGTTCCCTATTGTTTCTTGGACAAGGATCATCCCAACTAGTTATGTCTAACCATTTTCCACCCAACAATGTAATGAATGAGAAAGATTCCCACACAATTCTTCAAAATAATCCATATGTATTGAGGTCTGATATATGTTATTATATGATAACTCCACTAATGGAACATGCTCTTCCCATGAACAACCAAAATCCATTACACTATTCTACATCATGTCTTCCAACATTTGTATCGCCCTTTCGGATTTCCCATCTCTATGTGGATGATATGTCATACTCATAGTAAATAGAGTCCCAAGATTTTTTTTATGGATTTACATAAATGAGACATGAACCTTGGATCTCTATCTAAGACTATTGAAACAGATATTCCATATATTTCTACCACATCTTGGAAATAGATTTTGGATAAATCCTCCACCATATGAGTTTCATGATAGGCATGAAATGAGCTGACTTTGTGAGCCAATACACTATCACTCATATGGCATCATTCTTACTAACCATTATTGTGAGACACATAAAAAAATACAGAGCTATTTTCTCCAAATTACACATAGGTATAGGTAATTCCTACAACATACCTACTAGTCAATGATGATCTTCTATAACTTGCTGACAAGTTAAGCACATAGAAACAAAGTCTACCACCTTCCATTTCATACTGTTCTACCAGAACTATTCTTTCAAATCATTATATGTCTTCTACATCCTCATATGAATAGAAAAACTTGAATAGAAGTAAGTATTAAGAATTTTCTCTTGAAACCCCATAGGTACAACCATTTGATTCCTAAACACAACACTAAACTCCCATCCAGCCACCAGCCTAGAATGGTCTCTCAACCATTGAGTTTCAAACTCATAGCCACACATTCTGTGTTAGATATCTATTTTCCTTTAAACATCTTTACCAAATCAAGAACAATGGAAACTAAAAATAAAACTGCAATGTCACCTCGTTCTTCACATTCCACATGCATGTCATCTATGATCAACCTCAACATCAACTAATGTGAAGCTTCTTTTTTTAACTGAGCATATGAATTTCTTATTAAGGCATCAACCACCATAGTTTCATTTCCTGGTGTATACATAAATTCAATGTAAAACATATGAAGATACTCCATCCATCTTCTTTTCTTCGGATTCAAATCTCATTTTTATAAAAAAAATCAAGCTCTTATGATTCGTGAAGATAGTAAACTTCCCACCAAAGGGATAATGATGTCAAGTCTTCAAGGCATGGACAAATACAGATGAGACCAAATCATGTGTTGGGTAATTATTTACATTCACTTTTAACATTCATGAGTAATAGGAAACAACATGGTCTTATTTCTTGATAATTTATCCCAACCTAGATCCATAAGCATCGCAATACACTACAAACACTGATCCAAATTCCAGAAAAAGCAAGATAGTTGTTGATGTAAAAAGGAAATTAAACTGTTTTAAAGACTTCTGGCATTCCTTATTCAATTGGAATGGAATTTTCGTCTTTTTAGATGTTTTCATAGGTGATGATAGTCATGGGAATTCATGAACAAAGCATCAATAATAACCACTGAGGCCAAGAAATCTTCATATATCAAAGTAATTATTTAGTGTTTACCATGATATAACAACTTCTATCTTCTCTAGATCAATAGAAAAACATTTTTCTTGAAATTATATTGCCAATATAAAATACCTATTGCATTAAAAATTTACACTATGATATTTTGGAATACAACTAATGATCTCTCAAGATTCCCAACACTATCACCAAGTGTTTCTCATTCTTAGAAATTGTCCTTGAATACACTAGTATGTCATCCACAAATACCACACCAAAAGAATCCATATATCTATAAAATATGTTATTCATCAATTCCATGAAGTCTACCAGTGAATCTATAAGAACTATGGGAATTACCACATATTTACAATGGTCATATCTACTTCTACAATCTATTTATAGCTTATCCTACTTTCTAACTCACAATGGGTGACATCCTGATCCCAAGTCAATTTTTTGAGAACCACTTATCTCCCCTAAATTAATAAAATATATCATAAATGCATGGAAGTTGTTATCTATTATTTATCATAACGTGGTTAAGCTTACTATAATCAATAAAAACCTTAGAGTTTTGTCTACATTCTTCAAGAACAGGACCTGTTCTTCCCATGGAGATGTGCTTGGTCATATGAATACCTTTCCTTCTATCTCTTCCAACAACACTTTTATCTCCCTTTATTCTTTTAGTGCAATCCTATAAGACAGTCTAGCTCGATCATCTACAATCATCTGGTCATACCCGTATAATTTATTCATTGTTGCATTTTTTTCCTTATTTCCTTGTTGACATTTAACTTATAGAGGAGTCATGGTATTCATAGAATCACCATGGCTAGATCTACTCAGCTGAAAAGATTGATTCTACTGTCCTCACCCAGGTAAATCATATGACGCTTACAACACATGAGAAGTTTCCTAAACAATTTTCCTCAAAGAACTTTGATAATAACACTTAATATGTCCCATATTGTAGAAATCATGGCATGCTCTTGGGGGTGTCGCACACTCTCCCATCATGTGTTCAAAGGAAACAAATTTGAAACATCCCACTTTAGTCTTCTGTCTTAGAGAAAGATCCACTGATCCAGTGGTATGATTCAGATTCCCACTCCAACCCTAGAATTTTGTTTTCCTCTTCCTCTTACTTCCATAATTAGAGTTCCCCCCATTTTTCCCAGGTATCATGATACTTCCTCCTCCCATAGCTCCTCATGTATCTCGTACATCCACTGTTGTTCTTTACACCATCTTTGTATAGTCTGTAATACAGAGCACAAATACCTTCAAGTGAATCTTCTATCTCATCCCTAATTCAAATATGGTTTCCCTTAAGGATGCACTAGTATAATACTCATGTTAAAAGTGCACTAAAGTCGTGAATTTAGCCGCATAATTAGTGAAAGATATATTTTCCTCCTTCTAGATGATGAAGTTTGTTGTTCTACGAATCTTGAACGTATGAGGATATAATTTTTGTTGAACAATTCCTCAAAATCCTCCCACCAAAATCCTTGATCCACTTTGGCCTTCAACGCAAGATCCCACCACTAGCGTGCAATGTCCTCCATCATATATGTCGTTATCTTAACATTCAACTCCACTGGTGTTCCAATGAAATCGAAGATATGATTCATCGTTTTCATCCAATATTATGCCTTTTCTAGTTCCAAATCACCCCAAAATATGGGTGGATTTTGTTTTTGTAACTTGGTGGGATGATCCACTTATCTTAGATCAAACCCTTTAGTTCCCCACATCCACATATTGAAACACTTGGACAATACTCTATACCAATTATTGGTTCACCTACATCTCAACTACAACCACATTCTCTATAGCTTCTTTCGGATGGATTTTACGATGCCTACTTGGTGAAATTTTCTACACAAACAAAAAATTCCATAATCCTTACTCTCTATAATTGAAGGCTTATCATTTCAAATTATATCAGATCATTTATCTAAACACGGTTTTCCAAAATCCATATTTTCCACATTCAACTATCTTAGAAAAAAATTTCCACTACCTCCTGAAAATCACACCATTTTCAAAATACCCCAACAATGCTATTTTCAAAGCCTTTCATTTGAAAACAAAAGAAACATTTTCCAAAAATGAACATAGTGCACCAAATCATATATATCATTACTAAAAATGAAATTTTAAATCCTAGTGGTAACTCATTCCTCTAATGAATTTCATGCTTCTCTCATTTTCTATATGCATGATAATGGTATTATAATATCCTATATGTGTTTTCAAAACACTCCTTTACCAAAATCCCTCATAACATGAAGTTTAGAATAAAAATTTTAGTTATGCCTTTTTATTGTAACACCTCAAGCTTCCACGGTCCGCTTCACTTTGAATAATACAGTAGCGTGTGTTGTACGCAATTTCATGTTCAAACACACACCACAACTAATAAAACTAGCCATTATGAAACGTAATAACCACTTTTTGAAATTTTTTAAATTTTATCTTTCAAAATGGACTTCATCTTTGGATTCAGAATATCAAAATTAGCTTAGGGAGAATTTTTGGTATTTTTCTTAAAATATTCAATTTTTAATGAATAGTGAAAAAACACTGAGTTATAGTTTAAAACCAAATTTTTATTTAAATAATTATTTATTTTATTTAAATTTAATTATGGTCAAAATGGATACAAAATACCTATATAAGTTCAATGTAATTCATTGGAGTTAGTTTAGAATAATTTTAGATATATAAAAATTTTATGGAACTTTTCACCGTCTTTTACCCACCTCCTAGGAGAATTTGGAAATTCACATAAAAATTAATTTTACCGCTTCTGTGAGTGGAATTTAGAAAATCCGAGAGACACAGTTAATATCAAGGATTAAAATTTGGTTCAATAAGGTAAAAAAATTTGGTGAAAAGTTACTTTTTACTTTTATTTAGCACGGTTAAAAGTAAATAGGGTGATTAATGGTAAACATGATATTAATATTACCCTAACAAATGTTTTAATTATATTAGACAAGTGTATCTCGAACAAAAGAAACCTTAGGAATAAAATATTATCATTTAGGTCCACTTGGATTAGATTATGACATTTAATATTATTTAATTTAAAGAAGAGTTAAAAGAGTTAAAATCAAAGTTTAATTACTCAAACATTTTTATTATAGGGTTATAAATATGATAAATTAGATTATAAATATTCATTAAAAATATAAAAATATTTCATACACAATGGTATTTTATTTATATTTTTTAGAAATTAAATAATTTAATTTAATTATGACACAATGGTGATGCTGTAATTCCCTAACTATTGAAATATTAAAATAATTGATATTATAAATATAAAAAATTTAATTTGAGACTTTTTATGAATTACACTATTTTTCTATGTTAATATTACATATTGTGATTGGTTATAAAAATGTTTTTCGAAGTAATAATGCAGTTATGAAATTATCAAAAACAAAATACCCAATAGTGTCAAAATTGACATAAAAGAGTTTTTAAATCATATATTATATTATTAATTGATATTATATTCTTAAAAATCTAAGGTTAGGCCAAAAGACTTATATAATGACATTTGAATCATTAATGGACCACTTTGGGGTCTTTTTGAGGTATATAGTAAGTTTATAAACTACATAATAGAAAAATACAAAGAGACATGGTAAATGTCAAACCATTTAACTAAGAGTTAAATATAAATGATAAGGTTAATATAATGACCCAAACCTGTCTAAAATATATTGATTGAAATGATTTCGACCCATCCCTACCGTACCCTTTAAATAATCTACTTTGGATCCATTAGAAACTGAATATGAATATATTATAAAAAATAATTTCTAGCTTTTCCTTAGGTGCCCCTCACCCCTCTTATAAAAGGGCACTCCCCCTTCTCTCAAATTCACACCTTCAAAGCCTTTTGGATTGGCCAAAACCTGCCCAAATATCCAATAAAATTCCCTCAATTCAACCTAGATGCCTTATTTTGATCATAAATCCAACCTAAGGAGCCCTTTTGATCAAAAGAAAAGGAAGAACCCGAAGAAGAGGTAATGTTTTCACCACCCTCTTTCAAGTTCCTTTCTTCTTAAACTTCTTCTTTCATTGTTTTTTCCATTCTAAAATAATAACCCCAGTATCGTATATATACTATGATGTTATTATAAAGATGTTACAACCATATTCATTATTCTATCCATCCATTGAGTGACATGTCACCATACGTGCGTACATACAGCTTACTGTCTCCACATCATGGTGTAATTGTTATTCAAAACATTATTTTTTGGATGGGCATAATAATGATGTGTAATTCATGAAAATAATAAATATAACATTATAATGATTCTGTATATATGATATACTATCCAATTATATATTATTTTAATATCAAAAGAGTGATAATTTCGATCGTGCGTTCGTACAGACTACCGTCTCCACGAACGCGATGAGATTCATTACCCATCGTATCAATTCAAGTATAATTCTAATTTGATGATTAAAAATAATGTTTAAGGACTTGATATAATTTTGGATATGAATAAGATACAACCAATACATAACAAACACGACTTATGTGAGAAAACATATAAAAAAATGAGTAAGTTAACACCCGAAACGACGATAATACTAAGATATTATTAACAAAACAATGTTAAAAGAACATATATGATATAATATTAATGTATATGATTCTTTTATAATTTAATAACAATGATTTCACCATTATACAGGAGGTTAAACTAACCTCAACCAAGTAAACGTACAAGGTAAGGGTTTATTTTACAATCTCTTCATTATCCGAGGTTGTTTATACGTAATTATCTACCGGGACCTCTTTATCATCCACATCCATGTTTCTTAAAAATGTATTTCAAAAAATTCTTACTATTTTATAGAATATGGGTTAAATCCATTTATACCCTTTTTTGACTTTTTATAAGAATTTTATAAAGGAATCTTTAGGTCCTTTTCCAAATAAGGTCCTTTTTAACCATTTCAACAAAATTAAGGTAAGAATGTATTTTTTTTAACTTATACGGCGGGTGCGGCTATTTTCTACCGTTTTAAAATCTTCGAAGCTTCCTTTACAATCTCATAATAATATTTTCAATGTAAATTTTTTATTTTATAATTATGTGACTTTTAAATGATTACAAAAAAGAGATATTTCTCTCAAATAGTTTTGATTTCATCAATGTCAACATCCTTTGATGGGTTTTAAGCTTATTTGAAGTTGATTTATTATGATACAAAACTTCTATATTTTATTGAAGTTTTTGTGATATGTTTGACTGTGGATGTGTTATTTTTATACCATTCATGGTTTATGGAGAAAGTACTGAAATTTTGTATGCTGTTTTTAATATGAATGTTTATGCTATGTTTAAACTTGTTCATATGAGGAATGCATTGGACTTAATAAGTGATGGGTGGAGCCCTCTATAGCTCCTGGATGCATCGGTAGGTATCATGAGGAAAACTAGTGTCTTGGCACAAGGCCTTGAAAAAATCTTATATATAGTCTTGGAACAAGGCCTTGACTATGTGGTTATGTTAGTCTGGCATTATGCATTCCATCATTATGAAAGTGGTTATTGATATTGCATGTGATTATTCAACTATTAGAATATCCATGTGAATAATTAAATGGAATTATTTCATTTTATCTTTTCCATTTTATGCTAATGTTCAAGTTTAAAAGGCTTTTGTTTTAGTTATACTTTTCCTTGAATGTTTATGCTTATTTATGAAAGTTTCCGCTATATTGTTATCCTTACTGGACATTTGAGCTCACCCCTTTATATGTTTTATTTTTTCTAGGATGTGAAGAAGTGTTTTATGAATGACCTACAGGGATAATATAAAGGGATATGAGTGTGGAGACAAGATGTTGTTGTAGTTTTCACTTTATGATGTAATGTAAACTTTATGAATGTATCTAGTGTTTCCATGGCTAATAAACTAATTAGTCTTTAGATATTTGATCTTTTGTGATCATGCCAAGGTAATGTAATAATGCACAGACTCTGGGTGACTAGGGTCGGGATGTTACAGTTGGTATCATAGGAAGTTTAGTACAAACCTTGGAAGCTAGATTTAGATAAACTCTAATTAGAGCACATAGCCCTAAGATAGACTTTGAGGATTAGTATAGAAGTACTTCCTATAATTTGGGTATTGTAGAGATTTTGTGAGTTTTTCGAGCAATACATCCCTGTATGGATACGAGTAGGTAGAGGAGGCTCAGGAACAGATGTACCAAGGGGTAAAACCCAAAAACACCGCTTTGAGCTACACTCGAATGGGAACTGGTGCATGACAACGGGCCTTACTGCACTCTTGGTTACAACACTCACGGGGGATATGCTTAGGATAATTCTCATTTTATGTCCAAAGCATTATGAAGGGTTTATGAGTATATACTTTCTCAAAGAAAACATTTTTATGAATATAGATTATATCCATAAGTAGTTCAATTTATGTTAAGTGTATTACAAGTATGGAATTATGTATTTTGATTCATAATATGATCTAGCTTATGCCATTGTTTATAAATGGCACCTAGTGGAAGAAATGGAAATAGTATCAATGCACGCACTACATGTAGGGATTTCCCTCCTTCTCACGATAATTATAGTGGAGCTGGTGATACAATTGGTGCTGATCAGCTAATCACCATACTGGGAAAAATCACTTAGGTTATGAATAATAATTGTACCCGTACAGAGCACACTGATCCGCAGTGTGGAGGATCAATGTTAGATCGCATCATGAGCCAACAGCCACCAACATTCAATGGGAGTAGAAATCCATTGGTTGCTGAGCAATGGATAATTTCCCTAGAGAAAATATTTCAGGATTTGGCGACTTGTGAAAGGGAAAATGTTATCTTGGCTGTTTACCGCCTCACTGGAGATTCTGATCAATGGTGGTCATTGATTCAAAACACGAAGGAAGATGATGAAGTATAAAATATGGAATAGAGGGAGTTAAAAGATCTGTTTTTAGAAAAAATACTTTCCTCGTGACCATCAAGCAGATATTGAAAGGCAATTTCTAAGTCTGAGACAAAAGGATGATGATAATGTCGCAAAGTATGTGGCTAACTTTACAATGTTAGAAAGTTATGTTGTAGATTATATACGTAACCCAATAATTAATATTTATCATTTATTTGATGGGTTAAAACCATTTCTCCTTCGATCATTGGTCTCACAATCCTTCTCGTCATACGAAGATATTGTCTCATGTGCTATCAAGACAGAAAAAGAATTCTCTATGTCTTATGACTTTAAAGCAAAGAAAGAGAAGAAGAGATCTGCTGATCACTCTGGAAATGGAAATAAGGGAAATAAGAGAAAAGTTGAATATCTATCATGTAGTAAATGTGAGAAGAAACACCCTGGTACTTTCTTGAAGTGAATGGGAGTCTGTTACAAGTGTGGTGAATAAGGCCACCAAGATCATGATTGTAAGGGGAAGAAAGAAGCTATCGATGTTCAATGCTACAACTGCAGGGAGATGGGACATTTGGAAAATGAATGTCCTAAGCATCATGGGAACTTACCTCAAAAAGGCCAAGGGATCAAGGCCAAACTTATGTTATCATTACTTCTGAGGTACAATCTCCAAAAGATGTGGTGGTAGGTAATTTAATGGTTTCCTCAAGATTGGAAAATGCATTATTTGATTCTGGATCATCGCATTGTTTCATATCTTCCTAGTTTGCTAAGAAAACTAGATATTTCTAATTTGATTTAACAAGGGTGTTGTCAGTCAAAACTCTTAAGGGAAGTATCATTGCAACAATGTTTTGTGAATCAGTCCTCATTAGAACACATAAATGTTCTTTATATGTGGATCTCATCATCATACCTATGATTGAATTTGATATAATAATCTTTATGGATTGTCTTTCGGACCATGTTTCAAAAAATTATTATATGAATAAAAAGGTTACTATTTTTTATGATGATGATAAGAAACACCTTATCTTTAGATCAGAATCATGTCCACATAATTCTTACATAGATCCACCCCCAATAGCTCAACTAAATTCAATTATTGGGGAGGAAGATAATGAAATGAATCTGGGCGAGGAAAGGAATTTTCAAATAGAGGATGAACCAATTGGGAGAGAATATGTTGATGTGTTTCAAGAAGATTTACCTGGACATCCTCCAGAACAAGAAATTGAGTTTTCCATTAATTTAATTCATGGTTCAAGGCCTATATAAAAGACCCACTATAGAATGGCTACTGTGGAATTAGTTGAACTAAAGAAACAACTTGAGGAATTTAGTAATAAGGGATTTATTCTCACTAGTGTTTCTTCATGGGGATCCCCTATCCTTTTTGTTGAGAAGAATGATAGATCTATGAGGATATGTATCGAGTACAGGAAAATCAATGCTATAAAAATAAAGAACAAGTATCCCCTACCTCGCATTGATGATTTATTTGAAAAACTGCACTGATCTCAATACTTTTAAAAGATTAAACTTTAATCGAGATACCATTAGTTATGTGTGAAAAAGGAAGACATTCTGAAGACGTCATTTCGAACTAGGTATGACCATTACGAGTTTACAGTAATGCCTTTTGGATTGACTAAATCACCCTCTGTATTCATGGATCTAATGAATAGAGTTTTCAAAGAATATCTCGATGATTTTTTGGTGGTATTTATTCATGATATCTTGGTTTACTCAAAAAGATATGAGGATCATGAAAATCACTTGTGCTTTATCCTGAAGACTCTGAGAGGATTTGAATTATATGGGAATTTTAGGAATTGTGAATTCGGGATTTAGGATATTTCTTTTTCTTGGCCATACTGTCTCTAAGGATGGAATCTCTATTGATCCTTCTAAGACCAAGGCAATCCAAGAATGGCCAGCCCCGACGAGTATAACTGAGGTACGCAGTTTTATTGGATTAGCAGGTTATTATCAGTGTTTTATCCAGAACTTTACCTGATTGGCTAACCCATTAACGAAGCTCACATGTAAAGGGGTTAAATTTGTTTTGACAAAATAGTGTGAAGAATATTTTGAAGAAATGAAGATAAGATTATTCAATTATCATATTTTGACTCTACCATTGGGGAATGATGGGTTCGTTATTTATAGTGATGCATCAATGAAAGGACTTGTTTGTGTCCTTATGCATAATGATAGAGTTATTGCCTATGCATCACGACCGCTAAAAATTAATGAGAAAAAATTTCCTACTCATGATCTTGAGTTATCTACTATAATATTTACTTTGATGATATGGAGACATTATCTATATGGTGATAAATGTGAGATTTACACTGATCATAAGGGTTTGAAGTACATTTTCTCACAAAAAGAACTCTACATGAGGCAAAGGAGATGGCTTGAACTACTCAAATATTATGATTGCACGATACACTACCACCCATGGAAGGAAATTAATGTGGTAGATGCTTTGAGCAGAAAAGATCATGGAGTTTTGAACATGAAGAGAATTTAAAGGGATCCTATTTTCATGGATCTAGTGAAGATGGATATGGGAATCACCATTGAAGGTGAAACATCGATACTTTTTAAAATGGTTGCCAAACCATCATTAATAGAAAGGATAAAGAGTTCTCAGACTGGTGATGAAGAGTTTCAAAATAAGATTAAAGCTGTGAATGATGGAAAATTGAATGAATTTTGGTATGAAGATGGAATTTTGAAATTTGGGAAGTGACTTTGTGTTACCGATATACCTGATCTGAAAAGGGAATTGTTGGACGATGCTCATAGTTCCAATTTCTCTATACACCATGGGAGCACCAAAATGTATAGAGATTTGAAGGAACATTTTTGGTGGGACAACATGAAGAGGGAGATTGCTAATTTTGTGTCAAGATGTATGGTTTGTCAAGAAGTGAAAGCTAGAAGGCAACAGCCTGGAGGAGTATTGCAGCCTCTTCCCATACCGGAGTGGAAATGGGATAACATTATGATGGACTTTGTCATGGGGATACTAAAGTCTCCTAGAATGAACGATACAATATGGGTTATTGTTCATCGTCTAACAAAATCAACACATTTTCTTTCTATAAGAGAAGATCAACCACTGGAACATCTAGAAAGATTATATATTAATGAAGTTGTGAGACTTCACAGAGTACCCCTATTGATTTTTTGTGATCATGATCTCTGTTTTACTTTAAGATTCTGGAAGAGTCTTCAGAAGGCCTTGGATACTGAACTTCATTTAAGCACTGCCTACCACCCCCAAACTAATTGACAATCCGAATGGACTATTCAAACTTTAGAAGACATGTTGAGATCATGCTCACTTGACTTTCAAGGTATGTGTGATCAATATTTACCTATGGTAGAATTTTCCTATAACAATAGTTTCCATTCAATTATTCATATAGAACCATATGAAGCATTATACGAAAAGAGATGTCGCACACCAACCTGTTGGGATGAAGTTGGTGAAAGAAAACTTGTAGGCCCAGAACAGGTGGAGGAAATGATTGAAAAGGTGAAGGTAATACAAAACCACATCAAAGAAGCTCAAAGTGGGAAGAAGAGCTATGCCAATAACCGAATGAAGGATTTGGAATTTCAGGTAGAAGATCATGTGTTCATTAAGGTAACTCCATGGAAGGGTGTTATACGTTTCTGTAAGAATGGAAAATTGAGTCTCAGGTACATCATACCATTCGATATTCTAGAACGAATTGGGGCTGTAGCTTACCATTTGGCAATGCTGCCAAATCCCACCAAAGTTCACGATGTGTTCCACGTATCACTATTGAGAAAATACATGCCTGACCCAACGCATGTACTCGCCTATGAGGAATTATAACTGGAACCTGATCTATCTTATTGAGAAGATCTCATCAGGATTCTTGATACCAGAGAAAAAGTGATGAGAAACCGGACGACTCATCTGGTAAAAGTTCTATGGAGAAACCATAAGATGAAAGAGGGAACGTGGGAACCCGAGGAACTTATGATGAAGAATCACCCGAGTCTTTTCATGTGGTAGTATTCTATAAATTTCATGGACGAAATTATTTGAAAGAGGGGATAATTTAACACCCTAAGCTTCCATGGTATGCTTCTCTTTGAATAATACAGTAGTGTGTGTTGTACACAACTTCGAGTTCTAAAACACACCACAACCAATCAAACTAGCCGTTATGAATAGTAATACCCACTTTTTGAAATTTTATAAATTTTATCTTTCAAAATTGACTTCATTTTTGGATTCGGAATATCTAAATTATCTTAGGGTGAATTTTTTATATCTTTTTGAAAACATTCAATTTTTGATGAATAGTGAAAAACACTGAGTTATAGTTTAAAACCAAATTTTTATTTAAATAATTATATTTTATTTAAATTTATTTTTGGTCAAAATAGATATATAATACCTATAAATTTTCAATGTAATTAATTAGATTCAGTTTATAAAAATTTTAGATATATAAAAATTTTAAGGAACTTTTCACCTTCTTTTACCCACCTCCTAAGAGAATTTAGAAATTCACATAAAACTTAATTTTATCACTTCTGTGAGTGGAATTTCGAAAATCCATGAGACGGGGTTAATATCAAGGAGTAAAATGTGGTTCAATAAGATAAAAATAAGTTTTTGTTAATAGTAACTTTTTACTTTTATTTACCACGGTTAAAAGTAAATAGGATGATTAATGGTAAAAATGATATTATTATTACCCTAACACGTGTCCTAATTCTATTGGAAAAGTTTACCTCGACCAAAAACAACCTTAGGAATAAAATATTATCATTTAGGTTCACTGGGATTAGATTAGGACATTTATTATTATTTAATTCAAAGAAGAGTTGAAAGAGTTAAAATCAAAGTTTAATTACTAAAAAAATTTAATAAAGGGTTATACATAAGATAAATTCTATTATAAATATTCATTAGAAATATAAAATTATTTTATACATAATGGTATTTTATTTATAATTTTTAGACATTAAATAATTTAATTTATTTATGACATAATGGTGATGCGGTAATTACCTAATTAATGAAATATTAAAATAATTGATTTTATAAATATCAAAATAAATGTAATTTAAGACATTTTATGAATTCCAATTATTTTCAAGGTTAATATGAAATATTATAATTGGTTATATAAATTTTTTTTGGTGAAATAAGGCAGTTATGAAATTATCAAAAACAAAATACCAAATAGTGTCAAAATTGACATAAAAGAGTTTTTAAAACAAACATTATATTATTAATTGATATTCTATTGCTAAAAATCAATGGATCAGCCAAAAGAATTATATAATTATAGTTGTATCATTAATGGGACACTTGGGTGTCTCTTGTAGGTATATAGTAATTTTATTAACTATATAATATAAAAATACAAAGTGACATGGTAAATGTCAAACTATTTAACTAAGAGTTAAACATAAATGATAAGGTTAATATAATGAACCAAACCTATCAAAAATCTATTGGTTGAAATTATTTCGACCCATAACTACCTTAAAATTTAAATAATCCACTTTGGATCCATTAGAAACCAAATATTAATTTATTATAAAATAATATTTTTATCTATTCCTAAGGTACCCCT
This sequence comes from Viscum album, assembly GCA_963277665.1. Taxonomy (NCBI): domain Eukaryota; kingdom Viridiplantae; phylum Streptophyta; class Magnoliopsida; order Santalales; family Viscaceae; genus Viscum; species Viscum album. Next base: position 444,289,539 of record OY728158.1, read on the forward strand.
CACCCCTCTTATAAAAGGGCACTCCCCCTTCTCTCTAATTGACACCTTCAAAGCCTTTTGGATCTGCCAAAACCTGCCCATATATCCTCTAAACATCCCTCAATTCAACCTAGAGGCCTTATTTTGATCATAAAGCCATCTTAATGAGCCCTTTTGATCAAATCAAAAGGACTTTCCCGAAGAAGAGGTAATGTACTCACCACCCTCTTTCAAGTTCCTTTCTTCTTCAACTTCTTATTTCATTGTTTTTCCCATTATAAAATAATAAATCCAGTATCTTCTATATACTGTGATGTTATTATAAATATGGTACAACCATATTCAGTATTCTATCCATCCTTTGAATGACATGTCACCATACGTGCGTACGTATGGCTTACCCTCTCCACGTCGTGATGTAATTGTTATTCAAAGCATTATTATTTTGATGGGTATAATAATGATATTTAATTCATGTAAATAATAAATATAAAATGATAATTATTCTGTATATATGATATAATATCCAATTATATATTATTTTAATATCAAAAGAGTGATATTGTCACTCGTGCGTATGTACGGACTACCGTCTCCACGAACACGATGAGATTCATTCCTCATCGTATCCATTCAAGTATAATTCTCATTTTATGATTAAAAATAATGTATAAGGACTTGAAATAATTCTGGATATGAATAATATACAACCAATTCATAACAAACACGGCTTATGTACAAAAACATATAAAATAAAACGAGCAAGTTAACACCCGAAACTATGATAATACTGAGAAATTATTAACAAAACAATGTTAAAAGATCATGTATGATATCATATCAATGTATATGTTTATTGTATAATTTAATAACAATTATTTCAAAATTATATAGGAGGTTAACCTACCCTCAACCAAGGAAAAGTACAAGGTAAGGGTTTATTTCACAATCTCTTCATTATCTGAGGTTTTTTATACGTAATTATCTACCGGGGCCTCTTTATCATCCACATCCATGTTTCCTAAAAATGAATTTCAAAACATTCTTACTATTTTACAAAATATGGTTTAAAGTCTTTATACCCTTGTTTGACTATTTATAAGAATTTTATAAAGGAATATTTACGTCATTTTCCAAACAAGGTCATTTTTAACCTTTTCGAAAAAATCATGGTAAGAATGCCTTTTTTTAACTTATACAGCAGGTGCGGCTATTTTCTACCATTGTAAAATCTTCGATGCTTCCCTTAAATGATTATAAAAATATTTTCAAAGTAATGTTTTATTTTATAATTATGTGACTTTTAAATGATTTCAAAAAAGAGATATTTCTCTCAAATAATTTTGATCGCGTCTATGTCAATATCCTATGATGGATTTTAAGCTTATTTGATGTTGATTTATTATGATACAAAACCTCTATATTGTATTGAAGGTTTTTTGATATGTTTGACTGTGGGTGTGTTATTTTTATACCATTCATAGTTTATGGAGAAATTACTTATATTTCGTATGTTAGTTTTAATAAGAGTGTTTATGTTATGTTTAAACTTGTTCATATGAGGAATGCATTGGACTTAATATGTGATGGTTGGAGACCTCTATAGCTCCTCGATGCATCGGTAGGTATCGTGAGGAAAACTAGTGTCTTGGCCCAAGGCCTTGAAAAAATCTTATTTTTAGTCTTGGAACAAGGCCTTGACTATGTGGTTATGATAGTCTGGCATTATGCAATCCATCATTATGAAAGTGGTTATTGATATTTCATTTGATTATTCGACAAGTAGAATATCCATGTGAATAGGTAAATGGAATTATTTAATTTTATATTTTCCATTTTATGCTAATGTTCATGTTTAGAATTCTTTTGTTTTATTTATACATTGCCTAAATTTTTATACTTATTTAGGAAAGTTTCCACTATATTGTTATCCTTACTGGGCATTTGAGCTCACCCCTTTTTATGTTTTATTTTTCCCAGAATGTGAAGAAATATTTTATGAATGACCTGCAGGGATAGTATAAGGGGATAGGAGTGTGGAGACCAGATGTTGTTGTAGTTTTCACTTTATGATGTAATATAAACTTTATGAAGGTATCTAGTGTTTCCAAGTCTACTAAATTAATCGGTCTTTCGGGATTTGATCTTTTGTGATCATGCTAATGTTATGTAATAATGCACCGACTCTGGGTAATTGAGTTCGGGGCGTTACATTTATTCTCTACATTTCATGTCCTAGAAATCATACTCCTTTCTCTGATCATATCCCAAGGAATATACATAAATGAATTCAACTCTGGGACCCAGAACACTGAAGAATACTTGTTCCAAAAGGAGAATAACAAGTTGACACCATTTATCTCAAACATGATTTTGGACCGGACAAAACTAATACTATTTGTAACATCCCTCCATCTCCAAATTCTCTTGAGAAGGTGGGTTGAATGATAATTGGCCTTAAGAGACACCCTTAATATGCCAAAGTCTGGAAATAAATGACTAAGGGCATCAATACATTTGGAAGACAATTTTACCTTTAATAATAAACAACTACTCCAATAAAACCAAACCAAATAAACCACTATATGATGCTTGATAAAAATAACAACTTAACCATTTATTTTATATAAAAAACCCACAAAAGTGTACTATAATTGAATACAAACTAACCTCAATGTAAATTGTAGAAAATGAAAAATAAAACTCCAAGACAACTTCAAGACTAAATGTTCCACAAGCTCCATGCCCCAACATCACCAAAAATCCCAAGTATCATGAAGTAGTGCTCAAGATGTGTGATACGTTACCTTTTCCCGTGTTCTGGTAGACGACATCTGCCAAAGCACCAAAGTTCCAAAGTAGGGGTGGGTACTAAAATATAGTTGGTTTTCCTAAATTACATCCCTACTCATACCACTAGGATAGATGAGCCAACAACATTTATATAAAATGAATAATATAAAGAAATAAATAAAATATGTTATAACCAAATAAAGACAACTTTTAAAAATAGTTTATAAATAAATATAAACAAGTATTATATCACCCAATTTTCTATAAAATTCTATATTTCATAAATTAACCAAATCATTCATTAAATCCATTTCACAAGTTCCATTAGCAAAACCCATTTCATTCCACATAACCACAAAAGCAACTTTTCATTCTTTGTTAGGACATTTTTTATACTGATGACTGGTCTCTAGTCAATCTACCATGTCATCACATGATAATTATGTCCCATGTTCCATTACACTTTTGGCACCAAGCACAATTTTATATTTCAACCTAGCCTCATAAATGAAATATGAATACAAAAAAGTATGCACAAAACCATTGGAAAAACCAACATGCCAAAATAATTTCAGTAAAAAAACATTTTTATTAAAAACCCATTTTCTCAATACACCCTTTCACAAATCAATCCAATAAAATTTTTAAAATCACCATTTTAAAATCAAGAAACTAAATCACATTTTATAAAAATTCACTAAAATTCCACACATTCATCAAAAAGAACAAATCATCACTAAATAGGATTTATACGAGGCTTTTTACAACACATTCATAATCAATTTTATGAAAATAAATTAATTTTAGATTGATCTATTAAATTCTAGCAAGAGGATTCATGCCTGAATCTACCTAAGTTTAGATTTTTGATGATGTAAAAGCCTATTTCTAAGGAGAAAATTTCCATAAGTATAAAAAAATTTAATATTAAACTTTAATATGAAATAGATTAAAATGACCTAAATTTTTAAAATTATAATATAAATTAACTATTTTCACTTTAATACCAATTTTAAAATATATTTTATCCTTTTAAATTATTTAAATGAAAAAATAGTTTTCAAAGAACATCAGTATTTTCACTATTCATTGAAAAATGAAAATTTTCAGAAAAAATAGAAAAAATTAACATTAAGATGATCCTAATATGACAATTTAAAAAATTAATATAATTTTTTGAAATAAATATTCTGAATGTTTTAAAAATTAATTTCAAATTATGAGGGGGAAATTATAACAAAATTGTTTTTAAAAAAATACCTTTTTTTCAGAAAACATGAAATTTTTTTTAAATGAAGACTATTTTATTTATAATCAATAAATAACTATAACTTTCATAATTTAATTATTAATATTCATACCTACGAAATTAATGGTCATGTTTTGATGGTATACTATATTACAGTTCATTTCTGCTTGGGGTTCCATTTCCCACAAGCTATCAAAGAGATTAAATTTAAGGAAATAAATATCATTGGTTTTTTCAAGAACAATATTATGTATAACATTTTCTATAAAATAAAATTTTATTGTTTTATATTTATTGGGGGTTATATTCAACCCAACATAAATAAATAATTCTCTCACAATTTAACCTTAGGCTTAGAAATCAAGGGTTTGATATTTGAAAATTTATTTTGTTGAAAACCCACATCGTAAAAAGTGTTAATAAAAAATAATCTTAATAACATAAAAATATAAGTTAAAAGTTAAAATATAACCAAAAAAATTTGCCTAAAAGAATGATAAAAAAATTTTCAAGTGATTTATAGACATGCATTAATATAGTAAATAATTATAGAGAGTAATAAAGATCATTGATCACAAGAATGTAACTAATCATTTAAAAGTTATGGGCATAGAAACCAAAAATCTGTGATGATGTAAAAGACCTTTTAATTCATATAATTTTAATTTAATTGGATAAATTTTTTTAAAGACTCGTTTCCATAATTTGATGAATTATTTTATTATTTAACAATATATGGAAATATAATTGATATATTTCTATACCATAGTCACAACATTATCTTTTGGTTGTGCCTCGATCAATTTAGAATTCATCGCTTACAACAAGAAAGAAAAATACACAAAAAAAATTATGCCTAAAGAAATCGAATATAAATTTAATTGATCATAATATCTATAAAATAGTGAAAACTATTTCTTTTGGTCTTTATCTATTTTAAAAAATCAATATGGTAAGAAAAAAATATTCAATATAATACATTAATTTATAAAACTCAATAGTAACACCACTGGTTCATCATTAATATTTATTCATAAAATAGATTAAGATTAAAATGACCTATTAACATGATAATCATGTAGTCTTGTGGTGTGAATTAAACCCTTATGACTCTTAATTTAAGGATTCTATCCTTGCGGACATCCCTGATGCATTGGGTAGTCATACGTTATGTAGGTTGTTCTTTTTTCTAGAACAATATTAATATAATTTCTATAACATTTAAAAAGTGTAATAACCCATAAATAACTCAACACCAAAGATAATATAAACCCTAAATGTTACCATTACCATTAAATTTAGTCCCAAAATAGTAAGTTCATTTTTCATTTAATAAATGATTCACTAAAACATATACTAAACTAATGAGTTATATTTCAATAAATGTTTCCCGACACATCTTTAATATTACAGGAATTGTGTCACATAAAACCAAAAAATGATTTATAATGAAATTAAACTTATGATACATATTCTTCCCAAATTTAACATAACGCTAAAATGTTTCACGAGTCTTATTAAAAAATAAAAATGGTAAAAATAATTTTATAATTTAATTATAGAATATCGGTACATCAATACTTCATCTATTTTATTTCAACATATGTCTTTTCTTGATCAAGGGTTTAACCAATAGAATAGGGAAGTGACTTAAAAGATACCCAAGATCCTCACATTTATGATAATGAACTATAAAACTTTTAATATTTATTTCCTTAAATCTTACTCTTCATTTTTAATTGGAAATTCATCACTTAATTCACTTCATTTCAAAACATAAAACATTCTAAATTTACTTTGAGGAATGTTTTTGGGTTTCTCTTTTCACATTTCTAACATGAAGTACTTGGTTCTTCTTTTCTTCATGGTCTCCCCCAATCAATCTCATATAGAACTCCATCCTTCTCTTATTTTGTGATTTTGGTACTTTGTTATATATTAAGATTACTAATAAATAATAATAATTATATATTTCACACATTACAAGGTACTGTTACCTTTTAATACTTACCATATTATTCATTAACTTCAATTTTAACATAATTTCTTCAGGTACCAACCATTGACTAAAACTAAAAAACATAGTGTATAAATACTAATCATAGTAAACCATACAATCACTTACAAGATGTCTTAATAATGAAACCTTATTTTTGATATAAGACACCATAGTTTTAACCTATGTAATTAATTTTAATTATCTATTTAAAATATTCATAATTATTTATAAATAAAATATGAATTATCCAGTATATCCCTTGGGAGTATTAAACTAGATGCATAGTAAGGAATATGTCGTGTCCCATGTAGGGCTCGGTTCAATTTTGACGTGACTTTTATGGATATAACACCCCTAGGGATATCTGTTCAAAACCCACGTCTATATTTAGTATCCAAAGAGAGGTGTATTTATATTAAAAAACGTATAATATCTAACTTACTAGAACTTTATGATGTTATTATGTTCTAATCACCAAGGAATATCATAGAGTTATGTTCCCTAATATTTTTTTCATAATTTGGTTCCTATGTTTTATCCTAAACTTCTCCTAATACCGGATGCAATGACCCCAACTCCAGTATCCTAGAGTATACTACTCTATTATTACACTAGCACTAGATAAAATTGATCACATTATAAAGGAATAAATAGTTTTGAAGAATTATTAAACTAGATACATATTTTATTATCATATTGTAATTGAATACAAAAATTACAATATAATTTTTTTGAGAATATCATCATTCCGTCTAGTATATCTTTGCATATCAGTTTTGGTACACATCTTGGATTCCTGAGAAAGGAAATAAAACAAGGGTGAGTTAAAATTATCAGAAAGGGTTAAGTATAGTGGATGGTATTATTAATCAACAAAAAAAATCGAAACGGAAATGTAAATAACTGAACAGACATGAAATTTAAATAATTTTACAATCATGATTAGATGAGTAATAAATATGGTAAGGTAAATAACAAAACATGCATTCCATTTAATCAGTGTCTTTACTATCTTTAATAGATAAGGAACGATAAATATGTAAAGGTAAAAAAATAACACACATTATATTTAATCAATAACTTTATTATAATTAATATATAAGGCATAATCAATATGGTAAGGTGAATAACTAAACACACATTCCATTAAATCAATAATTGAGAATAAAATGAATCCTTAAATAATATCACTATGAAAATATCATTGATAATAATAATATAATTATTAATGAAGTAAATGATTAAGTATTTGACTTCATGATCTTGGGCATCATGATACCTTTACTATAAAAACATTTCACCAGAAAGTTTAAAACTTTGGGTAAAAATCCATTTAATCCATGCTTATTGATTCATCTCATGAGGATATCGATGCAGTGAGGAGATATATAAATATAGTCCCAACCCATAAATTCATGTAAAAATAATTCCTCATATATATAGTAATTTATTTAATTCGGGAACATTTTGTCTTATCATCAAATTCCCATATTGAGTAAACAATACATATTTTTTTATATTTCCCCATATAAACAAATAAATTTTAATTTAGAAAAAACATGAATAAATGATATATGTCTTAAATAATATAAATATCCATGATTAGTATTATATATTTTTAGGGGGAATTTAATTTCCCTTGATGACAAGAAATTAAATATTTCATAGGAATGTTAATGGCTTCAAAAATAAATCGTGAAATTGAATGAAAATACTTTCCTTTGTAAAAATGATCATAAACCATCCATATAAAGAATATTAATGTTATTAAAACTAAATATACCCAATAAAGTATAATTAAAAGAAATTATTTCTTCAATTAATGAATATAAATAACATAAAAATAATTTAAAAATATTTTTATGGAAAATATCCTATTCAATGTGAAAATATATTTATTAAAAAGTAAAATTCCAAAAAATATTTAAAAATAATTTTTTTTAAAAATAATTTTCATGAAATATATCCTTTGAAACTTATAAATTAATCTTAAAAACATGTAATGGTCATTATGGTAGGAAATTCCCTAAAAATGGTACACATTAAAACAAATATTCCTTTCACTTGTATAGTAAAATCCAAATGGGTATTTTTTGGAAAAGAAAAATAAAATTCCATTTAAAGAATTGTGTAAAAAATAAAACATGAGTGAAAATATATTTAATAAATAATATGGATAATGTTAAAAAAGAAGTTTAATTTTTTTTATAAAACGTGGTTTTGGAAGAAAAAGGATTTTCGACTGAAGAGAGAAATGAAGTCATATTTTCCTAAAAACATTTTCTAAACAAATTTATGTAAAAATGAATGGAAAATGGAAATATTAATTTAAAAACTAATTAATAACCATAGGAGAATAAAATTAAATGGTTTAATAGGACAATTATCAAATAATTTCCTTCAATGTAAATTTAAGTGAAAATAATATCGATAGAAATGAGATTGTGAAATAAACCCAGGAAAAGATTGAAAATATAAAGTGAGAATTAAAAAAAATGAATTGATTATGTGTATAAAATATAAATAAACATAAAATAGTTTTAAATACAACATAAGATAATAAAAATTTATTACACAAAAAATCATAGAATATCAAATAAAAGAAATTAGTAATATAAAAAATGAAAGGGAATCAAGTTATGAAATTTTTTACCAGTTGGTAAATTTTAAGTAAAATCTAATTCGATAAGATAATTCAAAATGAAACTTAAAATACAATAAATTATTAATTATTCATGATATTACATATAAAAGGGTCATTATATACACCATGTAAATTAAATTAGGTGCATAACATTTAAATATGCCTTAATGAAGGGAAATTGAGACAATGTGCCTTAACTTTTGCTTCCTTTTGGTTTAACATGATTTAACCTCATGTATAATGGTTATAACAGTGTAATTAATTTATAATGAATCTATGTTCATATTAGGAGTAACTATCCATGGTGACAATAAAAACATAATTTTATGATTCTCAACCCTATCTTTTACTCATATGAAGTACTTGTGTCTCTAGAATAGTTTTTTCTTCCATATGGATTTTTGGAATTTGTTCATGTACCATCTCTTGTATGCCTTGAGTCTCTACATCATCATGTTTTATCTCGCTCTCACAATCTCATTTAGATGTTTTCCCCCTATGAAGGAATATATAATGACTTGAAAATATAACCAATTTTTTAGGGTTTATATAGGTAATATCACTTTGTTTCCTTATGTTAGAACATAAATGTAAACATTGGGCCATAGGGTGAATACCTTTTACATGAATAGGACATAAAAAAACTTCACTTCCCCAACACATATAAATTTATTAACATAGTTTTTTCTCACTCCAAATTTCATATTTAATATCATTTATCAATTTAGTTAGTACATAGTTTACTATGTGTGATGTTGTTTGTAATGCATATCCCCAAAAATATAATGGAATATTAATATGAAAAATCATTAATCTCACCATGTCCATCATGGTTTGATTCCTCCTTTCTCTTCCATAGATCTGTTAAGAGTATAGAGGAGTGAAGTGGGAAAGTATCCAAAACTCTTGTAAGTAATCATTAAATCCATGATTATGATATTATCCATTATTATCTAAGTGGAGTTTCATAATATTCTTACCAAGATAGATCCCAAATTCATTATTGTATTCCTTAAATTGTTTCAAGGAATCTGAATTATACCTCATTAAGTAGACATATCCATATCCACTAAAATCAGGATTAAAATTTATGATTTATGAGTGGTAACCCATTTCTTCATTTGAAACTCTCTATGCATGTATATATAACCTAATTATAAAAGCCCATTATACCCTTAACCATTACCACTAAATGGGGATTTGGTCATTTTTACATTTAAACATGCATGAAATACACAAAGTGGTTTTACTTCAAAAGAATCTAAGAATTCATCTTGATGTAATTTAGTAAAGTGTTTTTCGTTTACATTACCTAGTCAATGAAACCAAATTTGGGTGTGGTATGATCCATGTGAAGTAAATTTATTATATATTTCCATTATTGGGTTAATGAAATCCAGCACATAAAGGTTGTTATTTAAATGTTCCCTACCATAAAATATTCAATAATAATAAAATTGGAAACATTTATTCCCAAATTTGAAAATAAATCCACTCGTATCAAGTCTGTAGATAGAAATAATGTTTTTGGTAATGTAAGGAACATAATAAAAACATTTTAAAACAAATATAATTATTATTGTAAATGTGAGGTGGCGGTCCCTGATATATATACATGAAGGTTTAGCTTCATTGGATTCCCATAAATATACCTCCCATCCATTAATATTTATTAAAGAACATGGTTTATGTATTTGAAAACATATGTGAGCACCATAATCTTTATATAATACCCAATTTATAGAAATTTATAAATTAAACTATATAACAAGCACACATGAATATTCCCCTTATTTCTATGGTTGGGTGATGTTTTTCTTCCAGTTTCCCATATTACCACATGTGAAATAAATAACATCTTAATATCTTTATTTTCCCATGATCGTCCACTTATTAGAAGGGTGTGGATAATATTTGGGTAAAAATATTTTCATTTTCCATTTCCATTTGTTCACCATAAGGATGGAATGATTTTTACACATCGTATCCATATCTACATGGTAAAGAAGGGTAAGAATATCTGGTAGATATTTATTAATATATTTTAAATTAAAACTAATATAAAAGTTGTAAAAGTCATAAGGTAGTGATGCTAGATTGATATTGGTGCCTAGTTCTTAAGGGAGTTTATTCCAAGATTCTCTAAGAAATCAATTTTTCCAATGATCTTGACTACATGAGACCCATATCGAGCACCCTATCCACGATTTCAATGAAATATCACCTTGGAAATCTCAAAATATTCCTATGTAGATATCTCTAGGTAAACACAACATAAGTGATTAGGCATTCTATACACATACATTTTTTATAAGACATTATGAGTTCATTAGAGATAGAACAAATCATCAAACATTGAATAAGGACCGTTTCATTTATATGTTTCTCAAGGATGAGGAACTATTCATCACTTACCTTCTTAGAAGGAGGATCATGAAATTGGGATTATAGAATATATGATTTTAGATTAAGTTAAAAAAAATTGAAGGCAACTGTAGCATTCTTGGATGTTACTACCCGTTAGGGGGTTGTATTTATCTAATATTTATCATAAGGATAATTTAGATTATGGGCATACCATTTTATTCAACAATTAAAAGAGTATATTATTAGTAATATTCATGATTTGAAAATTATATGATAAATAATAAATTAATTTATTTTATTAATTATAAAATCTCCCACTATTTTATTAATTCCCAATTGTCATCGCCATTAAACTCAGAATGGATAGTTTCGAGGACGTTCTATTGGAAACAATCCATATTCCCTCTTCACATAACCCCAAAAAGTGTTTTTCGAGTTAGTTGAATTTATTTAATTAGTTAGTTCTTTTACAACTATAGGATTGTACCTCCTTAATCCATTGAGTGGACAACCCTATCATAAAATCATGAAAAAGATCACCTCAACACTTGGTTCCAAATTAAACCATGTGTAGAAAGGGATACTCCACTTGATTTAAAATGGTTAATTAAAGTAAAAACCAATATAATAACTCCCCTTAAGTACATGTCCCAATAATGGTTGTTCAAACACTTAGTTCTATTTATTATCATTCTTAATCAAGTAATAGAATTCCATGTCTAACATAATATTTAATTGATGGATTTTAATTAAATATGAAAAAAAACATATTATCTTGTTTTATCTTTTACATGTCTTCTAAATATCAAGTGGATGTTAATTAATTGATCATGTTTAATAAACTATTTACACATAATTCATTTATTTAATTACCATATTTTCACATTAAGTCATTTATTTTATTGATCACAACCATGCATCCATAAACTAAATAATTTCATAGACATAAATAATTAAATAATTAAATAACATGTTCATGATCTTTAAATAATGGTATATTTAATTAAGGAACATTAAATCAAATTTGACATTTGGGAAATAACTCATATTTATAGTATTGGACAGAGTTACAACATTCTATGTATCCACTTGTGTATCACCTGAATTGGATTAATAATGGTTCTATGTTTAAAAGCCTCTATACACCATGGGATACGCCATTAATTACATGTATTTATAACTCACATTCATATTAGGGTAACCAAAGGATTGGTTAAAATGGGATTACATAAATATCCGTGGACATGAAGGTCCTACATAATAATAGAGGGAGTGATAAATCATATATCATCATATTTAATTTAATAATAAATAATTTCAAACCAAATAAATAAATTAAATTAAAACATATAACACATACATTGGTCTGGTTCAATCCCATGAACATTAATACAATAAATGAGTGCACAATTTTAACTGGATAACAAACATTTCGTCATACATTCTATATGATGGAAATTCTCATATTAATAGAAACTACACACTTAGTCTTTATACAGGAAAGATGAGAATCCTCATTATTATCCTAGAATCCACCTCGATTCATAAGGGTCTTTGTAGTAACACAGTTAGAAATTTTGGAATTCTATGGTGGATGGGGTGAAGGGTATTTAACTTCATCCTAGACTCACTTTATGGTTTTCTGGAAAGCTCTTATCCCATGAAAGATTAAATTAAATATTGATGGTGCTATTAAATGAAACCTAGGGCCCTCATGTTGTGGTGTTATCTACAGAAACCACTCTGGTCAGACATTATGGTGATTCTATGGTAGATGTGGTGTCACCTCATATCTGGAAGCTGAAATGATGGGAGGGATTCATGTTATCGCTTTTACGAAGAAACTCGGTTGCAACAATATTTAGATCGAAAGTGATTTTACGACATTTTTGCAAGATCTTGGGAATGGTGGAGTGCACCATGCATGACTGATTACTTCACATTGGATGGACTATCTACATTTGTGTAGGCATACAAGCTAAATTGCGACTTTTGCCTTTTGTAAAGTGAACAAGGTTGTAGATGGGCCTGCTAATATGGGATTCAACCATGACATTACATGGTTAAATGAATTCCATTTTTATTTATTTTATCTTTATGATTTGGATTATAAAAAAAATAGTATTTTAGATACATGTAATACTTATCATTAATAAATTTAGTGTTTTAGTTCTTGAGAAAAAACCTACCATTTAAAAAATGATCACCCACACTTTATTGGAGATACCTGTAATTTATGGCATTCATGGAAAATAAATGTAAGAAACATTAATGAAATGTATTTATTATACTGAATTAGTTGATCATTATAATTTATTTAAAACCATTATTAAATTTTCAAACACACAATGGTATGAAAAGTAATAAAATAAGGTTTTAATGATGAAATTGTTCAGTTTAATATAATTTATAATTCAATCAATTAATATGTTAATAGATGACATGTACATCTAGATAAACACCATGTATCTCGATTGATGTGTATCCAAAGTACATGCATGGGTCTACGGAATGTACCTCATCTAGGCTACATCACATATACATACCAGATACACACTTTGTGTTCCACTTTCAATGTTTTTTGGATTCACGCATGAGTATTTGGTGTGTGCCATGGTTGACTACATGACATGTACAGGCTAGCTACATGTTGTGTATCTCTTTAATTTTTCTGTCCATTTTCTCACAAAGTGGCTCAGCATGTTTTTAAAACATGGTATTTAATGAACTAAATGACTTGTAGACCCCATATATGTCATTTATATCATAAATTCTCTCAGTTTTTAGTCTCACGTGGTTTTGACTATTTATAATGATCACAAGGATTGTGGGATTTATATTGCTAACATGTGTAGACTATAAATCATGTAAGCCTATAAATTTCATGTCATATAAAAAACATGCTCTGGGTTATATTTAAAACATGTGTCATACACCATGGGTAATTATTGAATGGTCAGTCATGTATCCCTTAGTGCATCTATATTCAGCGCACTAGGGTACAACATGTGTACTTCTGAGTACATGCTATATAACCCTATATTACCAACCAAACATTTCCAATTTTCTGATGGAATATCTTATCATTCTTCATCATTTCTAAACCCACTAAGAAAATGAAACTCATAATGAATCATAATTTATATTAGGAACCATGTTAATTTAAATATAATAAAAGAATGAATAACAAAAAACGAAAATATAAATACAATTTTGTGTAGATCGTTGGTCAAATGAATAATTATAAATATATATGGCCCATTTGATAAGATTTCTTGGTTCTGGGTGTAGAAGAAGCATGTGGATTCATGGTCGTGATCACATATTCAAAAACTGTCACGAACCAACCCGGGTCGACCCTGAACCGGTCACCCGAGCCGGTCCGCGACATGGCCCGAGAGGCGTTCTCGATCCTCCCGGGCTGGCGACAAGCGCCAGGGCATCATTAGAGACTGTGGGAACGATTTCACCCAATAAAAATAAATAAGACAGTGAAAATAAAACAGAGCAGCGCATAAAAGATAAACCAGATAAAGTGACTAAACGGGAACAAACAGGAAACAAACAAACCAAACACGACGTCCAAACAACTCCGTGCGACCTCGCGGGTCGCTCTCCGACTCAACGATCAAGCGTCGCCCTAGGAGAGCGCATTTAAGATATAGCCTGCACAAACACTAAAAACAAAAAACAACTATAGGCGTGAGTATTAAAACTCAGTAGGGTAGCCCGATATCTATTCCCAATGCACTACCTTTAAAATAAAAGAAACATCATTTCAAGTTTGAACTACAATTTATAAAAGTATGTTTTTTCTAAGTGTTTTACTTAAAAACAAAGTACGAACCATTGCCCTTTACCATTTCCAAATTCGGGGTTTATTTCATTAGTGTCAATGACATTTCAGGAAAAGGGAAAGTGAGGTTTAAATTTTCAAATTTGTACAAAGGGAATTAAACACTTTTATTTGAAAACAATTTTTAGAAACCTAATGAAAAGAAATTTACCATTTTCCAAAGAAAACAATACACCAGAATGCACAAAGTAAAACACACAGTAAGGGCAATGTAGGTATACAAGTGAGCATCATAATCATTACTGCAAGCTACAAAATCTGAATAGACATGGGTGAACCTAGGAGATCGAGAATAAACCAGAAGACACCAATACATGAGAAATCATCCTTATCGACTTGTCACGATGAAATCAAAACGCACAATACGCTCGACCATCCACTCACGGGCAGGTCGAGGGAAAATACCATAGCAATAAACCCAATATATCCACCTACTATGGGCCACTGGTCAGTACCATAACCTACCAGTGCAGCAATTGTTCTTAGAATATTCTCTCAATATGCCAGATTCCCATGTCTCAAGTGTTTGAAAAAAGGGGTGAGCCAACTAATTCCAACCGAGCATCCAATCATATACATATATATATATAAAGCACAACAGGCATCACCCGAGCCACTCCGTGGAACAACCTCATGCCTTTTACTACTCAAGTACCCGGGAGCCTCTAAGCGCGGCCTCCCAAACAATCAATTGCAACCAAGGCATGAGAGTCGTCCTAAGAGGGTTTTTATAAAAACATTTCCATCGCTTTCCATAAAGTGCCAAACGGGCATTTAATACAGTTCACAATTACTACCAAAACCAGTTTAAAACTATTTGAAGAACCCACAAAACACTACTTCACAGGTTGCCAGTATTTTTATAAACCAAACCAAACCATTTTCTTTTCCAAATAAACTTTAAGAGCCAACCGGGCAATTTCTCAAACGAACCAATGTATTTGTTCATGCTTCAAAAGAAATCATTTCTCATTAAACCAGAACTTTGTTTTACATTCCGTGAATTATGTTTAAAATCCAAACGGGCATTCTTTCATTATTGGGTGTCCTCTCGTCAAAAGGATGTTTCATGTTTCGTGTATAAAATAAACGGATCCTTTTGACATTAAATAGCCATTTAAAAATTAATCATCTTATATTAAAAATTAATTATCGTATATTATCTCATATCTATTACAATTAATAAAATTCTGATTTTGAACAATTAGGGTGCGCAAACATCATGAAATAATATAACTTAAATTTTAAAAGCAGTGCAAAGGGAACCTACCTCAAGACCAAGCGCGACGACAAAACGACTTTGGAAGCAAGGCGCGATGACACGACGTGTGTCTGAAACCACGTGACAAAGTCCGACACTCTGCATAGTCAGTACCAAGGACTCGGACACATCCAAAAACTCAACAGAGCATGCCAAACCAAGCGTCGGAAAGAAACGCTCACCTCGTAACTGAAGCGCGACAACAACGGATCCTCGGAGACAAGGCGCGGTGATGGCGCTAACTCGGAAACACCCTGCGCGGGTCCTAAAAGTCCTAAACCAACAAATAGAAACCCACCATCGATTAAAACCCGCACGATGATGAAAAAAAAAATAATAATAATAAAAGTAATAATAATAATAACAATAATAATAAAAGCAATAATAAGAAGAATAACAAGATAATATTAGTAATAATAATAATAATAACAACAAAATAATAAAAGGAATAATAATAATAATAATAATAATAGTGACAACAAAATAATAATACTAATAATAGTAATAATAATAACAACCATAATAAGAATAATATGAATAATAATACTAATAATAAAAGTAATAATAATAATATTAAGAATAATAATAATAATAATAATATTAAAAGCAAAAATAAATTAAAAAGAAAATTTCAAAGGAGGGGCTTACGGCTTGAGGGGGGGGCTTGCAGGAGGCTCGAGTGTGGCGGCCGGGAGAAGCTGGTTGCCGAGGGGTTACAGCAGGTCGGGAAGGGAGGCGCTGGTAAGGGTGTCGCGTTGAAAGAGGGCGAGCAGGGGCCGTTGCTTGCACCGAAAAGGGGAAGGTGCTGAACTGTTGGAGGAGAGAATGGAGGGCCGAGGGTGCTGGATCGCGCCGCACGGGAGGGGGGTGGTTGGGGTGATGAGGTGATGAGGAGGATGGAGGCCGAGGGGAAACCATGCTGCAGCTACAGGGTGGAGGCTAGGCATGTAAGGGAGAGGGAGGTCGGGCACCGGGCTGGGCGTGACGACAGACAGAGGGAGGGCGGTGGTGCGATGGGTCATGTGCTGCAAGGGAGGATGAAATAAGGGGGTGGGGTGCGCCGGCTGGGCGGTCCGACGTGGGACAGCGGGAGCGGGGAGGCGAGAGGCCGGCGGGATGGCTGCGATGCGGCGGCCGGCAGTGCTGCGACGGGGCGGTCGGCGGGTGGTGCGACGGAGGATACTGGGGCGGCTGGGTCGCACGCTGCAGGGTGGAGAAGAGGAAGGAGGCGGATAGTGCTGGGGAAAAAAACAGCACAGGCGGACGCGGGGAGAGGGAGGAGGACGCGGGGAGAGGGAGAAGAAGGGAACCCGCGGGAGGGAGAGAAGAAGAAGGAGAGAAAAGGAAAAGAAAAGAGAGAAGGGAGAGAAGAGAGAATAGAGGAGGGGGTGGCGGCAGCTCCAGCGGGGAGAAAGAAGAAAAAAAAAATATAAAGGGGGCCTGCTAGGGTTAGAAAAATAAGAAAATAAAATAAGAAAAGAGAAATAAAATAAAACAAATCAAAATCATGATAATAAGAAATTACAATAATAATAATTACAATAATAAAGATTAATAACAAATAATATTTAATAACTATTATACTATTATCGCAACATTAACAATTTCATTAATTATTTATTTATAACATAATGATAAAAATAATAATAATGATAATATTAAACATAGCGATAAAAATACAAATGATAAAAATATTCATTTCATCTTAATTAATAAAAATAATTTTTAATAGCCATAAAAATATTAAGACAATCTAAATTGACATTTTCCAATTTATTTTTAATTCCTCTAAGCCGAAGAGGCCACGCAGTTGCATGGGTGAAGCCGCGCGGTGTCGCGCTCTATCCGCGCTTCCGACGACGTCGAACCCAAGATGCGTACTTCTTATCAAAACTCAAAACTTTCATCCGAGACTGAACGTGAACCACAGCAAAAATAATTTAAAGCCAAAGAAATCATAAAATAAAATAAACATGCATGTTGGGGTGTGACAATTCTCCTCACCATAACGCTTTCCGCCCCCGGAAAGCCACCACAACAACCAGTCGATCGATCAACACCTAAGGATTCCACACAACACGATCCAACCTCTTATCTCAAGAACATCATGCCAACTACCAACGGAACTAAACCTCATTGCCCAAAATAACTCACCAACAGAGGGAGGCCCGAACGGCTCCCCACCATAAGAACTCCAGTAGAATTCAATAAAGACATAAGAGAAAACCCAAAGAGACTCATGGTGGGTCTCCCCACCATAAAGAACTAACCTACTAGCGACCAACCAGAAATCCAACTTAGGCCAGATCGAGGCCTTTCCCGAGCTATAAAAACACAGCAAAAACATTTAAACAACTCACTCCCGTCTGAAAGGGATAGAAGCTTAAATGGATACTTTGCGCAACTAAAACCCTAACCCCATGGGCAGGGAGGGTGGGCCCAAGGATCATATCACTGAAACTACGACGTACGACTACTCACGACCCATCACTTAGGGATGGACACGAACCAGGGCCGCAACTGATTTACATCAGTGGCCCACGCAAGGTCACTGATAAGCAACTTACATCCAATAGGCACAATTCCAGATGTTACACGAGGGATAAGTCCATCGCGCACTTTGCGACAAGAGAGAACTACAACAACAGAGAATCCATAGCAACAACACCAAAACTATCACAGCACGACGTTAGAGGCACGACTTTCACCAAACTCTTTAAAATTTCCCCGGGGGTTCCTGACTACGCGCCGGCTTCACTCTGAGACCTTTTGGCTGGAGCTCTGATGGATGAAGCATCTCCTGCCTCGCAGTCAGGTTCTGATAATCCCAACAAGAAACATACATCTTTTGATTTGAAAAAAAGAAAGGACAAGATTTTAAAATTTAAAAAACACACCAGCATTGAAAGCCGAGGTTCTTCAAAAGACCCATGAAGTTCCCATACATTTCAAACCCAAAACATCACCAGTACAACTACAACGATAAAAGATCCCTTAAACTGAAAAGAGACTTACACCAGAAACTCTGAACAAAGACCCAACAACACAATACATCCGAGAACTTCCTCTGCGACGCTTTCTTGCAATGCCCCGACAAAATCGTCGCAAGTGACCCAGGCGTCCACACGCCTGGCAGGGCTTCGGAGTGCTTGGGCACGATGACTTCTTGTGACCCCGCTTTCCACACTGATAACAGACAATAATCACTCGTTCCGAAGAGTTCGATGAAAGATCTCGAGGCCTCTTGATTCCACGAACTGATCCATACACTTCCATTTTCTTACTCACTTCCTTTCCAGAATCTTCACCAGTGCTCATAGGGATCAAAGGAAGGAGAACTACTTCGAGCACTCCTACCATCGCGGCTTCGACATGAAAAGCTTGTCTCTCCACATCGACAAAAGAAGTCAGGTTGGACTCTGACACCTTCGACTACAGATCAGGGTGGAGACCCGCCTCGAAGCGTCGAGCCTTCACGGGGTCATTTGTGGCATACTCTGAATCATAAGGTACTAGATCTACAAAGTGCTGGAAATATTCCAACACAGATCTGTCACCCTGCTGCAGACAACAAATCTCCATCCCCTTTCTCACCCTATCTTCCTCAGAGAAATATTGACGAATGAACGAGGCCTTGAAAAACTCCCAAGTAACCTCTTGACGGGGCTTGTTCCGAGACACTGACTTCCACCACATCCACGGTGAACCTTCAAGCACGAAGTTCGCAAACTTGACCTTCAACGACTCGGGAAAATCAATGAGGTTAAAGTCCCTTTCAACCTTCCGCATCCACTCCTCTGCCACGGAAGGGTCTGCTTGACCATAGAAGAGAGGTGGATCGAGCTTCCGAAACTCAAGAATAAAATCCTTAGGTTGATTAACCGCACTACGATCACCCATCGAAGCTTCAAAGGGATAACCGCTGGACAAGGAAAGGTCAAAACCCAATCAAGGTCAACTCAACGAATGAAGAAAAACCTCAAAATCAAACACTGCATAGGTGACAAGCTTGAAATCTGAGAAAACAAGTTATCATAACATCAAAACTTTTCTCTTTGAAAACGTCTTTAATTTAGAACAAGCTTAGTGGGTTAAACCTTCGCCATTGGTATTCTTTAGAGCCTCACTCACATGCATGTATCCGTGCCACCCAGGGCATCCATCCACCATACCAGAAATCCATCCACATTTCCAACATATCACAATGCATGTGAGCACTCATCAGAACACCAAGGTCAAAACAAAGCAACTTCATTTTCCAAAAACAATTCATTTATACCACTTCTTTTAAAACCATCCACAAATTAAACATGTCATTTCAAACAACCATTTTTTTTTCAAAACCAACTTTTCTGATTCAAACCACTTTCAAAAATCAAGGGGAACCCAAAACAACTCAAACAGGGGACAAGTGTCAATGGGTGGCTTGACCATATGGTTGGCGGCCATATGTCAAACACGTCACTGACACAGAGAGCCTTCTTGGACCATGCCCCTAGCTCTGCATGGCTTGCCAGGCCGTGCGGGTTAGGAGGACTAATGACCCAACTCCATTTCTCGTACCCCAATCGCAAAACATTTCCATAAAAACCCAAACAAACCAATTAAACCGGACTTCCCATGGAAACCTGAGGATCAGTACGGGCAAGAGTTCGCGACGCTCTTCTCGCACCTACCCCTCAAGTCCCGACAATCCTACTCCATCTACCTTGACATCCCAAATAACAAAGGGCGCTCTGAAAAGTGAGGTCTGCTAAGAGAAAATCTGCCTCTGATACCATTTTGTCACGAACCAACCCGGGTCGACCCTGAACCGGTCACCCGAGCCGGTCCGCGACATGGCCCGAGAGGCGTTCCCGATCCTCCCGGGCTGGCGACAAGCGCCAGGGCATCATTAGAGACTGTGGGAACGATTTCTCCCAATAAAAATAAATAAGACAGTGAAAATAAAACAGAGCAGCGCATAAAAGATAAACCAGATAAAGTGACTAAACGGGAACAAATAGGAAACAAACTAACCAAACACGACGTCTGAACAACTCCGTGTGACCTCGCGGGTCGCTCTCCGACTCAACGATCAAGCGTCGCCCTAGGCGAGCGCATTTAAGCTATAGCCTGCACAAACACTAAAAACAGAAAACAACTATAGGCGTGAGTATTAAAACTCAGTAGGGTAGCCCGATATCTATTCCCAATGCACTACCTTTAAAATAAAAGAAACATCATTTCAAGTTTGAACTACAATTTATAAAAGTATGTTTTTTCTAAGTGTTTTACTTAAAAACAAAGTACGAACCATTGCCCTTTACCATTTCCAAATTCGGGGTTTATTTCATTAGTGTCAACGACATTTCAGGAAAAGGGAAAGTGAGGATTAAATTTTCAAATTTGTACAAAGGGGATTAAACACTTTTATTTGAAAACAATTTTTAGAAACCTAATCAAAATCAATTTACCATTTTCCAAAGAAAACAATACACCAGAATGCACAAAGTAAAACACACAGCAAGGGCAATGTAGGTATACAAGTGAGCATCATAATCATTACTGCAAGCTACAAAAGCTAGATAGACATGGGTGAACCTAGGAGATCGAGAATAAACCAGAAGACACCAATACATGAGAAATCATCCTTATCGACATGTCACGATGAAATCAAAACGCACAATACGCTCGACCATCCACTCACGGGCAGGTCGAGGGCAAATCCCATAGCAATAAACCCAATATATCCACCTACTATGGGCCACTGGTCAGTACCATAACCTACCAGTGCAGCAATCGTTCTTAGAATATTCTCTCAATATGCCAGATTCCCATGTCTCAAGTGTTTGAAAAAATGGGTGAGCCAACTAATTCCAACTGAGCATCCAATCATATACATATATATATATAAAGCACAACAGGCATCACCCGAGCCACTCCGTGGAACAACCTCATGCCTTTTACTACTCAAGTACCCGGGAGCCTCTAAGCGCGGCCTCCCAAACAATCAATTGCAACCAAGGCATGAGAGTCGTCCTAAGAGGGTTTTTATAAAAACATTTCCATCGCTTTCCATAAAGTGCCAAACGGGCATTTAATAGAGTTCACAATTACTACCAAAACCAGTTTAAAACTATTTGAAGAACCCACAAAACACTACTTCACAGGTTGCCAGTATTTTTATAAACCAAACCAAACCATTTTCTTTTCCAAATAAACTTTAAGAGCCAATCGGGCAATTTCTCAAACGAACCAATGTATTTGTTCATGCTTCAAAAGAAATCATTTCTCATTAAACCAGAACTTTGTTTTACATTCCGTGAATTATGTTTAAAAGCCAAACGGGCATTCTTTCATTATTGGGTGTCCGCTCATCAAAAGGATGTTTCATGTGTCGTGTATAAAATAAACGGATCCTTTTGACATTTAATAGCCATTTAAAAATTAATCATCTTATATTAAAAATTAATTATCGTATATTATCTCATATCTATTACAATTAATAAAATTCTGATTTTGAACAATTAGGTTGCGCAAACATCATGAAATAATATAACTTAAATTTTAAAAGCAGTGCAAAGGGAACCTACCTCAAGACCAAGCGCGACGGCAAAACGACTTTGGAAGCAAGGCGCGATGACACGACGTGTGTCCGAAACCACGTGACAAAGTCCGACACTCTGCATAGTCAGTACCAAGGACTCAGACACATCCAAAAACTCACCAGAGCATGCCAAACCAAGCGTCGGAAAGAAACGCTCACCTCAGAACTGAAGCGCGACAACAATGGAACCTCGGAGACAAGGCGCGGCGATGGCGCTCACTCGGAAACACCCTGCGCGGGTCCTAAAAGTCCTAAACCAACAAATAGCAACCCACCATCGATTAAAACCCGCACGATGATGATAAAAATAATAATAATAATAATAATAAAAGTAATAATAACAATAACAATAATAATAAAAGCAATAATAACAAGAATAACAAGATAATATTAGTAATAATAATAATAATAACAAAAAAATAATAAAAGGAATAATAATAATAATAATAATAATAATAGTGACAACAAAATAATAATACTAATAATACTAATAATAATAACAACCATAATAAGAATAATATGAATAATAATACTAATAATAAAAGTAATAATAATAATATTAAGAATAATAATAATAATAATAATAATATTAAAAGCAAAAATAAATTAAAAGGAAAATTTCAAAGTAGGGGCTTACGACTTGAGGGGGGGCTTGCAGGAGGCTCGAGTGTGGCGGCCGGGAGAAGCTGGTTGCCGAGGGGTTACAGCAGGTCGGGAAGGGAGGCGCTGGTAAGGGTGTCGCGTTCAAAGAGGGCGAGCAGGGGTCGTTGCTTTCACCGAAAAGGGGAAGGTGCTGAACTGTTGGAGGAGAGAATGGAGGGCCGAGGGTGCTGGATCGCGCCGCACGGGAGGGGGGTGGTTGGGGTGATGAGGTGATGAGGAGGATGGAGGCCGAGGGGAAACCATGCTGCAGCTACAGGGAGGAGGCTGGGCATGTAAGGGAGAGGGAGGTCGGGCGTCGGGCTGGGCGCGACGGCGGACAGAGGGAGGGCGGTGGTGCGCTGGGTCATGCGCTGCAAGGGAGGATGAAATAAGGGGGTGGGGTGCGCCGGCTGGGCGGTCCGACGCGGGACAGCGGGAGCAGGGAGGCGAGAGGCTGTTGGGATGGCTGCGATGCGGCGGCTGGCAGTGCTGCGACGGGGCGGTTGGCGGGTGGTGCGACGGAGGAGACCGGGGCGGCTGGGTCGCACGCTGCAGGGTGGAGAAGAGGAAGGAGGCGGATAGTGCTGGGGAAAAAAACAGCACAGGCGGACGCGGGGAGAGGGAGGAGGACGCGGGGAGAGGGAGAAGAAGGGAACCCGTGGGAGGGAGAGAAGAAGAAGGAGAGAAAAGGAAAAGAAAAGAGAGAAGGGAGAGAAGAGAGAATAGAGGAGGGGGTGGCGGCGGCTCCAGCGGGGAGAAAGAAGAAAAAAAATATGAAGGGGGCCTGCTAGGGTTAGAAAAATAAGAAAATAAAATAAGAAAAGAGAAATAAAATAAAACAAATCAAAATCATGATAATAAGAAATTACAATAATAATAATTACAATAATAAAGATTAATAACAAATCATATTTAATAACTATTATACTATTATCGCAACATTAACAATTTCATTAATTATTTATTTATAACATAATGATAAAAATAATAATAATGATAATATTAAACATAGCGATAAAAATACAAATGATAAAAATATTCATTTCATCTTAACTAATAAAAATAATTATTAATAGCCATAAAAATATTAAGACAATCTAAATTGACATTTTCCAATTTATTTTTAATTCCTCTCAGCCGAAGAGGCCACGCAGTTGCATGGGTGAAGCCGCGCGGTGTCGCGCTCTATCCGCGCTTCCGACGACGTCGAACCCAAGATGCGTACTTTTTATCAAAACTCAAAACTTTCATCCGAGACTAAACGTGAACCACAACAAAAATAATTTAAAGCCAAAGAAATCATAAAATAAAATAAACGTGCGTGTCGGGGTGTGACAAAAACTATACTTCTCTTTTTATTAAACACTTAATAATCTTTAGTAGTATAAGAATACCTAGAAAATATTCCGTCATCATAATTTGGATCAATATAAATAATGTTTTCTTTAGTATTAAAGATATAAACCATATATCTAAAATCATTAAAGTATCCAAAATTAGGTTTTCTATTATTCCATAACTCATAAGGTGAATTTTTAAGAAACGGACTAATTAAAAATATATTCATTATCTAGTAATATGTATTAATAGCTTTTTCACAAAAATAGGTTGGTAAGATATATTCATTAAACAAATTTATTACCATTTATTCAATAGTTATATTTCTTCTTTTTATAATTATATTCTTTTGAGGAATTCTTAGATAAAAAATTTGTGTTTAATACCCAGGATTGAGAAAAAATATATTAAATTCTTTATTCTCAAACTATCCTCCAATTTCAATCATTAATGAAATTATATTGAAATCATTTTCATTTTCAACAAAATTACCAAATTCAAAAAAACTAAAAAATATTCACTTATGAAAATTAAATATAAAACCCATGTGAATCTATAAAAATCATTAACTAAAACAAATACAATGAATATACCAGTAACTTTTTCTACTCTATGGGGTCTAAAAAATCATGTGGTTATGTTCTAAAGGATTATATGTAAAAATATATTTAATTTATTTGAAATATTACTTATGTTTCTTTCCCATTTGACATGCATCACAATGTTTATTCATATCAAATTTAAGACTGAGATTATTTGAAAAAAAAATTCTTTTTACATAACTTAGATATGGAAAATACAATAATATATCTAATTATAATTTTCCAAATCTAGAATTCACTCACTTAAAAACTTAAATAGTCCACTTTCTATTAGCATAAGTACATATGGTCCAAAGTATAAAAATTTTTCTTTCTAGGTGATTTAAATTTAATAATTTTATCTTTAAATATAGAACAATTATTGTTAAACAAATAAATAGAAAAGACATAATCACATGGAAAAGAGAAGTATATCATATTATGCTTCAACCCTTTAATGTCGAGTACTTTATTGGTCATGATTAAATTTGGATATATAATTGATTCAACTTAATGATATTTACTTTAAAAGTATCACTTAAGGTAACCAGGCCTCCATCTACATTTGATAGTGCATGGTAATTGGAAAGGAATCCACTAATGTTCCTTGAACCTCCATTTTCCATATATATTTTTTCATTTTTATCCTTTTTCATTTTCACCTTTAAAAATAAATCTCAAAAACATGTTCTGGTACCCAAATTCTCTTGGGTCCTATAGTTTTAATGAGTATATATATGTGCAACCTAATAAATTTAACATTATGAGAAGTAACTATTGATAAATATTTAGAAACGTAATCTATATTAACACTACTAATATAAGAATTATTTAATAAATAGTTATTAGCATAATTGAATTTAATTAAATAATAAAAATAGGTAACTCTTGACATGTTGTGGGTATTTTAACTTGGAACAAAATAATTTCAATATAGCTTGGGTTTCTCACCATTACTTATAATACCATATATTTCTTTTTTATAAACACTATTTTAAAAAATATTATCTAAAGAACCTTCTCCCTTACCAAACACACTATAATCTCTTTTAAAAGATTATACTTCATCCAAAAACTCTTTAATTTTATGTTTATTCCCAATGCAGCCTAAAATAGATTTTCTTTTTTTTAATTCAAGTTATTGTTTTAAAGAGGAATATTTTTCATTTCCGAAAACATTATAAATAATAATTAATGATTTATACTTATTCATCATGGATTCATATTTTTCTTGAAGAATAGAGTAATATTCAGCTAAATTACTATTTGATACACTTTATGAATCGGAATTATAAGAATTATATGATTATACCTTATCCTACTTATCCATAAAGCATAATATTTATTTCAAATTTTATTGGTCTTTTCCTGATTGATAACTTCAAGAGTTGATAGAGTCTTCATAAACACTCTATAATGCCTTTATAACCTTATTTTTTCAAATTCTACCTTTATTTTGATATTTTTATCGTTATCTATGTTTTTCATTTAATCTTTAGTTCTAGGAAATCATGTTTTAAATGGGCTATATTCTGGCATTCATAACATCTAAACTCCCTCTGATCATAGTCCTTAATCTTGATCATTGAATGACTTCATGAATCCTTTCTATCTTTAATAGAACTTATTGAATCTTATAGATAGGTGATCACGTTCCTAAACAGAGTTTGAATAACTTGAATCATATGAGGATATATCATACTCCATTAACTTCTTTTCACATTTTTTGATATAAAATTGAATATTTTTAATCTATTTTTTAATAATTCTATGATCATTATCCTCATGTTAATTTTTTAGCTTTGTATATCATTAACATTTAAATTAATTAGATCATCATAAATTTTTTATAGGTGTTTAATTTCTTATTGTAACTTATATTCAATTACACTAAGATAGAAATACTCTAATAACAATTAATTCTTAGTCTAGTTCAGCAAATGAACATCCTATGGAATCAATACTAATAACAGTTTCAATAAATTTTCAATTCAGTTGCGTAATACTCTCACCTTATTGAATCCTAAAAGTATAAAATTTTAATCTTTATTTGGATAGACATTTAGCACAATATTTTTTGAGATAAATAGGATTATTTAGAAGATAACTCCTTTGATACCAATTGTTGGGTCAGGATAAATATAAATAAATAATTGGGGTGAATTTTTTTCTTCTAAAACACATGAATAATTTAAAACCAATCCCTAATTGTGATTTGAAAAAAATATTGTTTCATTTTCTTTAGATAGATCAAAAAATAGAACAATAAATAAAATAAAACAATAATTTTTATACTGATTTTGTGAACAAAGGTACCCTAGTCCACCCCACTAACAGTGTTACTGTTATCTTGGTGACTCAAACTATCAGATTGTTTCCAAGGGATCTTGACACTCGAGTAAAAGAAACATCCAATTATTACAAATCTTTTACAAAGCTTCAAAAAGGAAAAGAAATCGACCTAGAAATACTCCACACTAGAGTGTTCAAAAAACATGTAAGGTCATTGATTAGATCAAAACTTTTTGAAAGACATCAGATGAAAATAGTTATCTAAAAAAGATCATATTTTTAGAGGAATGTAATAAAGACTTCACAACACCATCCACGTGAAAAAAAATTGAGTTTCTTGTAGAGAAAATATTTAGATTACATATTAACAAAAAACTCTATTTTTATCAATATCATGGATACACATCATTAAATAGTGTAACACCCTAAGATATCGTAGTACGTTATCTCATTAAAGAAATTCAATAGCTTGTGGTACACGCAACACTGAGTTTGACCGCACCACAACATACCAAACTAGTCATTCAAAAAGCAGTTATAAATACTATTAACTACATTTTAAATCTTATATACGATATATAATTTTAACATCCATATTATTTGTTTCTTAGAAATAATATAAGAACAAAATCATTTTTTAGATAAAAGATGTTTTTATCAAAAAAATGCAATTTTACTGCCTTTTAATGGAGAACACTTTTTAAAAAAATATTTGACACTTTTATATATTAAATTTAATTAAATTAAAATATTATTTAAAATAGAGACATAAAAATTTAGTTTGGATAAATTTTTAGAACTTTTCTAATAACTATTATATTTTGATGAATAGTGAAAAATACTATATTTTAATTGAAAACAACTTTTTTATTCGAAATGATTTATAGTTTTAAAGTATCAATTTGAATGGATTTGAAGTATAATTAGATTATATTATTATCATTTAACATAATTTAGGTCATTGTAAGTAATCTAACATTTAAATTTGACATAAACACATGTCAATCTTTTGATAGTTTTTACTTTTTAAAAACCCGCTTTTTGGTTTGGACAACGGGAATTAATTTTAAATTAATAAATTCAAATTTTATGTTTTAAATTTAGTAAAATGGACTTCATTTTTTAATTAAAAATATCAAAATTATCTTTGGGTAAATTTTTGGTATTTTTCTGAAAACATTCAATTTTTGATATAATATTGAAAAACATAGCGTTATTATCTAAAACCAACTTTTTATTTAAATAAATATTTATTTTATTTAAATTTATTTTTAATTCAAAATAGATATATAATACCTATATAAGTTCAATGTAATCCATTGGATTCATTTTATAATAAAATTAGATATATAAAACATTATTGAACTTTTTAACGTTTTTTACCCAGTTTCTAGGAGCATTTGAAAATTTTCATAATACATAATTTTACATCTTCTATTAGTTGAATTTAAAAAATTAGAGAGACATGGGTGACATCAGTAAGTAAAATTTGGTTCAATAAGATGAAAATAATTTTTTGTGAATGGTAACTTTTGACTTTTATTTACCACGATTAAAAGTAAATAAGGTAATTAAAGGTTAAAATGATATTATAATTATCCTAACACATGTCCTAATTCTATTGGATAATTTTAATTAGACCAAAAACAACCTTAGGAATAAAATATGGTAATATTTTCTCCATTTGGATAAGATTATGACATTTATTATTATTTTATTTAAATAAGAGTTAAAACTTTTAAATTCAATGTTTAATAACTGAACCATTTTTTATATAGGGATACACACTATATAAATTCGACTATAAATATTCACTAAAAATTTAAAAATATTTACAAAATAATGGTATTTTATTTATAATTTTTTTACCTTAAATCATTTAATTTATTTATGAAACCATGATGATGCAATAATTAATTTATTAATGAAATATAAAAATAACTGACCTTATAAATATCCAAATAAATGTTAATTGAGACTTATAATGAATTAAACTAATTTTATAGGTTAATATTACATGTTAGGGTTGATTAAATAAATTTTTGTCTAATTGATAAGGTTGTTATGACTTTCACAAAAACAAAATACCAAATAGTGTCAAAATTGACATAAATTTGTTTTTAAAACAAATACTATATTATTGGTTGATATAATATTCCTAAAGATATAATATTCATCAAAAAGGCTTAAATAATATTATATATGTCATTATTGAACCCCTTTATCTTCTCATATATGTTTATATTATGTTTATTAACCATATAGTGTATGAATACAAGAAGACACAGTAAAAGTTAAACTATTTAACTAATAGTTGAATCTAAAATATAAAGTTAAAATGGTAACATAAATTTGCCTAAAACCTATTGGTTGAGATGATTTAAACCCATAACCACCTAAGGCTCAAAATAAATTCATTTTGAGCCATTATAAATCAAAAATTAATTTATTATAAAATAATATTTCCAGCTTTTCTTAAAGTGACCCTCCCCTCTCCTGTATAAAGGAAATTCCCCTTATCTTAATTTTACACCTCCAAATCCACTTGGCTTGGCCACACACTGTAACAATATCCTCCAAAATTACCTAAAATCAACCTAGATTCCTTACTTTGATCAGAAATCGAGCATAAGGATCCCTTTTGATCATCTCAAAAAGAAACACCTGAAGAAGAGGTAATAATATCACCACCCTCTTTCATGTTCTTTTCATCTTCCACTTCCTCGTTATTTGTTGTCTCCATACCAAAATAATAACTCAATTACCTCCTAAATACTGTGATTTTATTATAAATATGGTAAAACCATATTCATTATTATATCCATCCTATTAGTGACAAAGCCACCATATGTGCGTACGTATGGATTACCGTCTCCACGACGCGATGAGATTCATTCCCTCGTTCATCATTCAAAGATTATTATAAAAATATATATTATTAAAAAATATTCAATAAATGAAATAATAATTATACTATATATATATGAATTTACCTAACAAAAATATTATTCACTTACTTCCGTTCAATATGATATGAAAACGGAAACAACGTTTATGCGTACGTACGGCCTACCGTCTCTATAAAAGGTGATTTCCATTTTTTATATCTATCAATTATAAAGATGTATATTGTACATATATATGAAATATAAACAATTTTTTTTATTCTGGAAGTATTTAAATCAAAATCTAAATGATAGGATCAAGAATAACAATTTAAAACACGTACGATAAAGAAATCAATTGTTACCCAAAATGTTAATTTAACATTGAAATCAATATTTAATGGGTATTATAAAGTCATAAATGTATAATATATGATATAATAAATACTAATATGGTTCTTTTATAATTTAATAACATACTATGGTCATTATACAGGATGTTAAAGATACCCTCGACCAAAGGAAAGTTCAAGGTAAGGGTTAATTCCCCAATATCATTACAATTCGAGATTGATTATGGGAATGTTTTTACAGGGACATATATATTATCCATGTCCATCTTTCATAAAATTGTTTTTAAAGGGAATATTTTTAAGGGACTCTTTTATTAAAACATCATTTTAAATGTTTTAAATATTTATTCTTCTAAATCATTCTCATTAATGTACATGTTTTCAAAATGTTTTTTTATGGATTTATTTATATGGACATGAATGTTTTATAAAATGATAATTCCATTAAAAATTGTAAAATTGTTATGGGACAATTTGATTCAAAAATTTATTTAAATTCATTCCTTTCTAAATTGTGTAACTTTTAAATGTTTTCCTGAAAAAAGGGATATTTCTCTAAAAGAGTTTTACAAATCATTTTCATCTATGTCAACATCCTTTGATGGATTTTAAAATTGTTTGAAGTTGATTTATTATGATACGAATCATCCATATTGTATTGAAGTTTTTGTGATATGTTTGACTATGGATGTGTTATTTTTATACCATTCATTGTTTATGGTTAAAGTATTGGCATTTCATATGATAGTTCTAAAACAAATATTTATGTTATATTTCAAACTTTTCATATGAGGAATTTATTTGACATAGTAAGTGATAGGTGGAGCCCTCTATAGCTCCTCGATGCATCGATAGGTCTCATGAGAAAATTATAAGTGGAATTGGACAAGGCCTTTCCCAATTTGATATATGGTTTTGGCCGAGGCCTTAATCATTTTTAGGCATCTTGGCTGAGGCCTTGACAAAATGTTTCAGAATGTCATGCATTATACATTCCCTCATTATGAAAATTATATTTATGGTTCAGTGGTTATTAGACAAGTATAATACCTTTGACTATGTTTTATTATGGAATTATTTAATCAGCTCATATTTCTGCCATAAATTGTTCATGTTTATTATTTGAAAAGGAATGTGTTTTAAATTATTCAACATGCTTATTGTTTATGTTATCTTCTGCTAAATTGGTTACCCTTACTGAGAATCTGATATCACCCCTTTCTTATGTTCTATTTTCCTAGGATTTCCATGAAGTGTATTATGATTGATTTGCAGGGTTAAACTAAAAGGGAATAATGGCATTCTCAAATAACTATCTATGTTGTATTTTATGTTTGAAATATAATGTGAAGTTGATGTATGTAATATATTTCCCAGACTGCTAAACTAGTCGGTATTTCGAGAATTTATTCCTTATAATCATGCCAATGTGATAAAACAATGCATTGATTCTTAGTTTTTTGAGGTCAGGGCATTATAGTTTGTATTAGAGGAAGTTTAGTAACAACATTGGAAATAGATTTAGATAAACTCTGATTAGAGAACATTACTCTAAGATATCCTTTGAGGATTAGTATAGAATAACTTCCTAAAATTTTGGTAATGTAGATATTTCGTGTAATTTCTAAGCAATACATATTTTTCTAGATACGAGTAGGTAGAGGTGGCTCTGGCATAGATGTACCTAGGTGTGAAAACTCAGACAATGAGTTTTGGGCGTGACCTGGGGTATCCTGTTACATGATAACGGGCGTTGCTTCACTCTTGGTTAGGACACTCCCATGGGATATGCCTATGATATTTCACATTTTCATTACAATCCATTATGAAGGATTTAGGAGTGAATACTTCCTCAAGAAAAAATTTAAAGATTATGGATTATATGAATAATATTTTCAATTTATGTTAGGTATTTTACATGTTTTGAATTATGAATTGTGATTCATAAACTGACCTAGTGTATTAAATTGTTTAGAAATGGAGACTATTAGAAGAAATTAGAATTCCAGCAATACTTATGATTGGATGATTAAGAATAATCATATCTTTTAGGGTATTAATCCAACAATTAAAAGGGAAATAGTATCCCACATATTATCATCATATGAAGAAATAATATCATGTGTTAATAAGTTAATAAAATAATTCTTTGAGTCCTATGGCTTTGAACGGAATCAAGAGAATAAAATTATTAAAGATAGAAATATGGATAAAGGGAAGAGGGTAAAGAAGGATTTTCCCATATGTGATAACTGTAGAAATAATCACCTTGGAAAATGCATGAAGGGAATGGGAGTATGTTATAAGTGTGGAGAAAAAGGACACCTTGTACGTGATTTCAAGGGCAAGAAAAATGTTTCAAATGTATAATTCTTCATCTGCAAGGAGTTGGGACACTATGTGAAGAAATGTCCAAATCATCACAGTATACCCCAAATGCTAATATTGGATAATAATCAATTTATGATACTACCAAATATGAAGGGGAATGATTATATTTTTTATGTTGTTATTAAAGTATTTTGTCATTTGAGTATTTTATTAAGGATGTACATGTTGTAATAATTATAGAGTATAAAAGCATTAAACTGCAGTACTATTTCATTAAGGACATGAGATTATGTGGAACCAAGAAAAGTGACTCTATAGCGGGTTATTTTCTTTGGAAAATATATGGATGAGAGAAAGATAAACCATAATATGGTTCTGATAATGAGGTAGTGATTTTGGAATAATATATGATTGATTTTGATAAATTATATTGGATATTCTTGAATACCATGAAACTGATTAATGATTTTTATATTCTTTCATTGTTAGAGTTTACAACATTTTTGGATAGAATGAGTATATCTAGTATTCTATAATAAATAAGGGGACATTAAGGTAATCAATAAAGTTTTATGGTAATTCAGGGTGTTATAGTTTTTTAAAAGAATACATGATGAAAGTATTCATATATTATTTCGTGGAAAAAGAGATCTTCATTTGGATTACCTTCCTTATAAATTTAGGACTGTGAGTTTGGACAGAAGTATTTTGGATAATTCTAAAGGTTGGAATGGATTAAGTGTGGAATTGGATACTATTATTAAGGTTAAAAAATATCTTTAGATTATTTTTGGATTGTTATAAAATGGACAACATGGAGGTCGGGCAACAACCTGTCGCTTTCGGAAAGGGCACGAGACTTGAACCTTCAACCGAAAGGCAATAAAGGTGCATCACCTACCATTGGGCTACGTGATGTCCTGGTTTTTTTAGTGTAGTTATTTTAAATTTTTTGGAAAATTAATTATAAATTCATTATTTTTGGAACCCTATACGATTACGATAAATAAAATACTTTTTTATTCTATTATCTTTTGGAGTGAAATGTGAGTTTGCGGTAGAAATTAGTTGAAGGATTAAAATATACTTATCATGTATATTTTATTTCCTATTTTTCTAGGAATAAATTAATTCTTAAACTTTAGTTAAGGGATTACAAACCAAAAATGTGTTATCTTAATACCTTATGTTTTGTTGAACCAATGATATTTTACATCATCATAGATTGATGGATTTCAGGCCCTTCAATTTTACACATGATTGTGATTCATGACCTGAATCAGTCCGTATAAATACTTACATTTTTACTCCAATTATGTGTCCCAAATTTCCACCAATATTCTCCTAATAGAGATCATAATTTGGTGGTGACTTTTTCAATTCCATTTCCCTCTTATTAAGACTAAATTTTTTTTACCCAATTTCTGATGTGGGTTTTCCATTAAGGTATTTTTTTATTTTAAAACTTTTATTTTTGATGAATAATTTTGAATTGATAGGACACAATTAATTAATAGAGGGGATAATGTGACACCCCATGATTTCATAGTATTTTATCTCATTAAAGTAATTAAATAGCTTGCACTACACGCAACACCGAGTTCGAGCGCACCACAACTTACCAAACTAGTCGTTCAAAAAGAGGTTATGAATAGTATTAACTAAATTTTGAATCTTATATAATTTATATAATTTTAACATCCATATTATTTTTTTATTAGAAATAATATAATAACAAATTCATTTTTCAGATAAAAGAATTATTTTTCAAAAAATGCAATTTTACCGCCTTTTAATGGAGAACCCTTTTTAAAACCAATATTTGACAATTTTATATATTTAATTAAATTAAATTAAATTCTTCATTAAAATAGGGACATAAAAATTTATTTTGGATAAGTTTTTGTAACTTTTCTGATAACTTTCATATTTTGACAAATAGTGAAAAATACTATGTTTTAATTTAAAACAACTTTTTCAATCGAAATAATTTATAGTGTTAAATTATTCATTTGAATGGTTTTGAAGTATAATTAGATTATATTTTTATCATTTAATACAATTTAGGTCATTATAAGTAATTTCACATTTAAATGTGACCTAAACACTTGTTAATATTTTAATAGTTTTTACTTTTTAAAAACTTGCTTTTCTGTTTTGATTACGAGAATTAATTTTAAATTAATAAATGAAACATTTATGTTTTGAATTTTATAAAATGGAATTCAAATTTTAATTCTGAATATCAAATTTATCTTAGGGTGAATTATTCATATTTTTCTAAAAACTTTCAATTTTTGATGAATAGTGGAAAAAACTGCGATATTATTTAAAATCGACATTTTATTTAAATAATTATTTATTTTATTTAAATTTATTTCAAGTAAAAATAGATATATAATACCTATATAAGTTCAATTTAATTCATTAGAGTCATTTAATAATAAAATTAGATGTATTAAATTTTATTGAACATTTTAACTTTTTTTACCCACCTTCTAGGAGAATTTGCAAATTTGAATAAAACTTAATTTTACCACTTTTGTGAGTTGAATTTTAAACATCTGAGTGAAATAGTTGACATCAGTATGTAAAATTTGTCTTAATAAGATGAAAATAATATTTGGTGAATAGTAACTTTTGACTTCTATTTTCCACAGTTAAAAGTAAATAGGGTAATTAAGGGTAAAATGATATTATAATTACCCTAACACATGTACTAATTCTATTGGATAAGTGTAATTCGACCGGAAATAACCTTAGGAATAAAATATTATCCTATTTGGTCCACTTGTATTATATTAGAACATTTATTATTATATTATTTAAAGAAAAGTTGAAAGTGTTAAATTCATTGTCTAATAACTAAAACATTTTTTAAATAGGGTTACACACAATATAAATTCGACTATAAATAATCATTATAAATATAACAAATTTCTAAATAATGGTATTTTATTTATAATTTTTACACATTAAATAATTTAATTTATTTATGACATAGTAAGGATGCAGTAATTACCTTATTAATGAAATATTAAAATAATTGATGCTATAAATATCCAAATAAATGTAAATTGATACTTCTAATAAATTCCACTAATTTTCTAGGTTAAGAGTACATGTTAGGGTTTATTATATAAATTTATTCTAAGGGAAAAAGTTGATATGACTCTCACAAAAACAAAATATCAAATATCGTCAAAATTGACAAAAATTATTTTTTAAAAACAAATACGGTATTATTGGTTGATATAATATTCATAAAAATATAAGATTCTACCAAAGGGATTAAATAATATAATATATGTCATTATTAAACAACTTGGGGTTATTTTGGAAGTTTAGAGTATGTTTATTTACCATATAGTGTAATAGTACCAGAAGAGGCGGCAAAAGTTAAACAAATTAACTTAGAGTTAAATATAAAAGATAAGGTTAAAATTGTAACCTTAACTTGTCTAAAACCTGTTTTTCGAGAGGATTTGGACCCATCATCGCCTAAGTCTCTAAATAAATTCATTTGGAGCCAGTAAAAACTGAAAATGATTTTATTATAAAATAATATTTGAAGCTTTTCCTAAAGTGACCCTCGCCTCTCTTTTAAAAGGGAACTTCCCCTTCTCTTAATTTCACACCTCCAAAGACATTTGGCTCAGACAACCCCTCACCAAATATCCTCCCAACTTCCCTCAAATCAACATATAGTCCTTAATTTGATCAAAATGACAACCTATGGATACCTTTTGATCAACTAAAAATGAAACACCTAAAGAAGAGGTAATAATTTCACCACCCTCTTTCAAGTTCTTTTATTCTTCCACTTCCTATTTCTTTATTGTCTACATACCAAAATAAATATTCTACAACCTCATACATACTGTGATGTTATTATAAATATGCTACAAATATATTCATTATTTTATCAATCATATAAATGACAAAGTCACCATACGTTTGTACGTATGGATTACTGTCTCCGCGACGCGATGAGTTTCATTCCCTCATTCACCATTCAACGATTATTATAAAAATTTATATTATTAATAATTATGTAATATATGACATAATAATTATACTGTAGATATATATATATATATATGTATTTACTGATATATATTTTATTCACTTATTTCAGTTCAATATGATACGAAAACAGAAACAGCGATTATGCGTACGTATGGCCTATCGTCTCCATAAATGGTGATTTCCATTTTATATAACTATATATTATAAATATTCATATTATAAATATATATGATATATAAATCATGTTTTTAATTCTTGAATTATTTAAATGATGATCAAAATGATACAATCAAAAATTACAAGTTAAAACACGTACGATAAAGAAAGCGATTATTACCAAAAATATTAATTTAACATGGAAATCATTATTAAATGGGTAGTATAAAGTCATAAATGTATAATATATGATATAATAAATGTTAATATGGTTCTGGTATAATTTAATAACATTTTATAGCCATTATATAAGAGGTTAAACGTACCCTCGGCCAAAGGAAAGTGCAAGGTAAGAGTTAATTCCTCAATATCATTATTATTCGAGATTATTTATGGGTAAGTTTTTACTAGGACATGTCTATTATCCATGTCCAGGTTTCATAAAAGAGTTTTAAAAGGGACTATTTTTAAGGAACTCTTTTATTAAAACATCATTTTAAATGTTTCAAATATTTTTTCTTATAAATCATTCTCATTAATGTCCATATTTTCACAATGTTTTTTATGGATTTATTTATATGGACATAAATTTTTTTAAAATGTTAATTACATTCAAAATATTCAAAGTGGTATGAGACAATTTGATTCAAAAATTTCTTTAAATGTCTTCTTTTATAAATTGTGTGACTTTTAAATTTTTTCATTAAAAAGGGATATTTCTCTCAAAGAGTTTTTCAAATCATTTTCATCTATGTAAACGTCCTTTGAGTATTTTAAAATTGTTTGAAGTTGATTTATTATGTTAAAAATATTCCATATTATATTTTTTATTTTGTAATATGTTTGACTATGGATGTGTTATTTTTATACCATTAATTGTTTATGGTTAAATTATTTAAATTTCATATGCTTGTTCTAATATGAATGTTTTTGTTATGTTTCAACCATTTCATATGAGGAATTTATTGGACATAGTATGTGATGGGTGGAGCCATTTATAGCTCCTTGATGCATAGTTAGGTCTTATGAGAAAATTATATGTGGAATTGGATGAAGCCTTTCCCAATTTGGTATATGGTTTTGGTCGAGGCCTTAATCATTTTTAGATGTCCTGGCCGAGGCCTTGACAAAATGCTTCCGAATGTCTGGCATTATACATTCGCTCATTATGAAACTAATATTGATGGTTCATGAGGTTATTCGACAAGTAGAATACCCATGACGATGTTTTATTATTGAATTATTTACTCGGATCATATTTCTTCCACATAGTGTTCATGTTTATTGTTTGTAAAGGTATGTGTTTTTAATTATTCACCATGCCTATTATTTATGTTATCTTCTGCTAAATGTTTTACCCTTTCTGAGTATCTGAGCTCACCCATTTTTTATGTTTTATTTTCCTAGGATTTCCATGAAGTGTATTATGATGGATATGTATAGTTAAGCTAAAAGGAAATAGTGGAATTCTAAAAAAAACTATTTATGCTGTATTTTATCTTTGAAATTGTAATGTGAAGTTGATGTATGTAATCTATTTCCAAGACTAGTATACTGATCGGACTTTTGAGACTTGATTCCTTGTAATCATGCCAATGTATTAAAATAATGCACTGACTCTAGTCTTCATGGGTTAGGGCATTACAAATATTAACATGTATCCATCCAAACGAAAATCAATGAGATATATTATATTAAAAATAGGTAGATACAACAAAAACAAAAGCAATAATATTAATCTTGAAAGTTTAATGTAATTTCAAAGATATTCATCTTTTCGAACATTGTATCGTAGAGAGTTGTTCAAAAATATTCAACTCTATGATATTGATTTGATAAATACACTAATAATAAATAACAAATCTAGTATATTTTTAGTTAATAATATTTAAAAATACTACTATATATTTCTTGGTTTTTAAGAAGATCTTCAAAATTTAAATTTAACTTAATTGGCCATTTAAATTAATAAATTTCATTATATATATATATTTAATTTAATTAATTTTAGCAAATTATCATAAATAGTCTTTTAATAGATTTAAGTGAAAAATTTACTCTAGTGAAATAGTTTCATAAATCTTGTAAAATATCTAAAATTCACTCGTAAAATATTGAATCAATGTGGGGTTTCTTTGGGTGCGGTAACTCCAAAAGTATGGTAAATAATTTGTGGTTGAATCCAAACATTATGTCAAAAAACAATACTTGGGATACTCAAACATGGGGTTTCTTCACAAAATTTATGTTCCCAAACACAATGTTTAGTTCAAACGTAAGGTTCCAAAAGTAAATTTCCTTATCAAAAGTTATGTTCCCAAACCTAAAATTCATCTTAAACATGGGGATGGATAAGAATGTTTTTTAACAACAAGAAATTTTTAATAATGAATCGAGGATTCTTGAAAAGATCCAGAATACATTTTATCATAAAACATTTAATGAATTAATAGTAAATAACTTCTATAATTCATGGAAAATAAAAATAAATATTCAAATATACATAATCCTAGAATTCACTTAAAGCAGCTTCATGACTGAAATAAAAGAGGGTGTTTCTAAGAATCAAAATCAATGAGAAATTAAAGAAATTTTTTGATCAAAATCCTTATGATCCATAGAAAAACTATTACAAATATTTCTATAACTAATTTAATGTTCTACTTTAATAAAAATTGTTTTCAGAATTTTCATATAATCAAGTATTTTCATGGTGATATTTCTTTTTTCCTTAACATGAAAGCCTCATAAATTTATTTTGTTTTATTAGAAATCATTTTATGTTATTAAAATTAGTAACCTGAATAATGTCAACTTCTATGTAGATTTATATATTAAAACATTATTTTTCTAAAAACAATTTTTACAAGATTAATTGTGTTAGTTATAAAATTAACTTTTCATACCTTCAAAAAAACTAAAAATATCTTTATATATTTGAAGCTAAATTATTCAAATTAGTCCAAATGGATGATTTTAGATTTTTTCCATTAAAATTGATTACTTAGATAAAATATTAATTACCAAGGTAGATGTAAATTAGGGTAAAGTTTAAAAAGTTAAAATAAAAAATCATATAACACTCATTTTGGTCTCCTAAATGAATGGTTATGGAGAATATCAATCCAAATACTCATTCCCTCAACTTTATTCCATTTTGGAGTAATTAACATTAGAATAGTAACATTATATTTTTTGAAATGTAATGGTTACATCCATAACAACCCTTATGTTCACTTATAAAATGGTAGCACTTCCACTACTTAAAGGATTTCATATCCTTCGATTATATTTTTGATACTCTAAAACATTGATACTTATTGAACCATATAACATGTAAAAAATCATATGTTCACCTTTAGTTTTCCTGATTCCTTCATTTCCAAGGAGTTTTTAAAGAGAAAACTAAAGTATCCAACATGAGTATTACTTTCTCTACATCTATTATTTAACTATAATATTTAAAAAATAATATCTATCCTTATAAATATAATGAAATATGTATCATTTTATATTCAAATTTCATTATATTTTTAAAAAAAACTATTAAATCCTTTTCATCCATTATGAAAACAAAATATTATCAATCATGCGTACGTGTTGACTACGGCCTCCAAGAAGCGACGTTGTTCATTTTTTCTTCACCACCTGTCATGGATTGCAATGAGGATTAATTTTATGAATTATATTGTTTTATATATAATGTTTTTAACTTTTAAATGGTGATCTATAACATAATATTTTTATCACAATTCATTTAGAAATGGGATCATTAATTAGGCTTACATGTGAAATACTTCCTATGTGAACGATGAATTTTGATTGTCCTCACCACAAATCTTGTGTGGTTGTAAGAATGGATTTATTGAGTATATATGATCATTATGATATTTTTTGTATTTTTATAATTTTATATCCTCTTTATCTAAATATATTATTTTACTTCTGAATATATTATAAAACATTTCTTTTTTTTCCGGTTGGTTTTACCACCAACATAAAAAATGTTATAATAATTATGACAAAAAATTATGGGATTTCATATAATAGTGATATCCTTTAATAATAAATAATTTAAGATGTATTAAACATTATATAAAGGTTTTATTAATATTTTAAATATTTTATTAATATGTCACCTTTTGATTGTTAAACATAATGAAACTATTTTTTCATGTTTTCCATTTTCAAAAATTGTATTTATGTCTCCCACCTAATGAAAAGTTTTCTTAAAGAATAATTTAAAAAATGAATATTGTTTAAATAATAGTTTTTTAATTATAAATGTTTAACCTCAAATTAATTATATATCATATCACCTTGGTGTTTTTTGGAAATAAAAAATGAAATATTTTAGCATCCGATGATGAAAGTAACTTTATTTGATTGATATATTTATAATAGATGATTATAAATAATTTATATAAAGGAAAAAAAATCGATAATATTTTGAATTAAGTATTCAAGATAGTTTTATTTTATAATATATGACTTCAATGAATCTTTGATTTAATAGGAAAACAAGGTAAGGGTTTCATCTCAAAACTTCCTTCTTTAAAACACAATTTCATCTATACCCAAAATTTAATTTAAGTGGTTGTAAGGGTTTCTTTATATCATTTTTTACTCCTTGGTACATCTTTTATATTCAGTAAAAAAAATTATTTTATATGGTTTGTTCACTACCCAATAATTTTTACATATGATACTATATTCCATTTTATGGTAT
Organism: Viscum album; assembly: GCA_963277665.1. Lineage (NCBI taxonomy): Eukaryota > Viridiplantae > Streptophyta > Magnoliopsida > Santalales > Viscaceae > Viscum > Viscum album. The sequence continues at coordinate 444,331,612 of OY728158.1, forward strand.
TTTAATGTCCATGTCATGATTTTCTTCCCATTCCCCTTTGATTAGTATGTTACTAATTCAGTAAATCTTTTATCAACTCAAAATTATGATCCATTGGGTCATAGTATTTCCTGAAAATACCATTCAATAATTCATTGATCCTACCATATCAATTTTTTATATACAATTTCGTTTTTATCTATATGTAAATTACTTTTCATAGTCACTAAATAGTTCATTAATAAAAAATGTGAAATAAAAGTTTCACTTTGGTAAGAATAACTTCCATTCTTTCCAATGAATCTTTTTTCCATGTCTATAATTTCATTCCAACCAATGTTCTATTATTTTTTGGTAAATATAATATGAATTATTTTTTATGATTCTAATATTTCTATGTATCCCTTTTAAAATAGAAAATTTAATACACTTTTTAGGATGTGAATTTTTATAAAATGGTATTTCAAAATATATTTTTTTAAAATATATTTCATACTTTAAATAAAACGTTTTTTTATCTTCCACCCCAAATTTATTTTGATAAATTTTCTGTCTTTTAAAGGATCAATTATTGATGTTTCTTTTTAAAATGTAAATGTTTTCAATATTTTCAATTCACCCATTTTGAAAATTACTTTTGAAAGTGGCATGTAACTTCTTTTTTACAATAATATTTAAAAAATTAAGAAAACCCTTTCAGGTTTTATTCCTTGTGCACATAAATTTTTTTTAACAATGATATTTTATATGAATCTTTCTATATATTTATTCATTATTACTAAAAGAAATCATTTTTCTCTTAATTTTATAAAATATTTCATTATAAATTATTTTAAAATATATGGGATGATTCTTATTTCAAAAGTTGTTTTCTAAAACATAAAAAATGGATGTTCATCTTTGTAATTCTCTTTTGAAATATATTATTCTTAATCAAGGATATTCTTTAATAATACCAATCATCTACTTTATCTGGATGGATGATGTATATTCTTTTACATCAAAAAATGATACATAACTTCCTTTATATTTCATATTCATTAAAGATTTATAAAAATAATTATTCTTTAAATTCATATCCTATATGAATACCCTATTTATAATTCCTTTGGTTTAATGGTTTTCGCCTATATATAATCTATCAAATTATTAGAAAATTATTATATTTACCACATACCCTTTATCAATTCTTTATAAATACCATTTTCTTTATTATATTGAATGATTCATATTTACCTAGAAACTTACTTGATGTCAAAAGATACCTAGTTATTCTCCATGGGTTTATCATGTTTTCTATTAACTTATGTGAATCCATTTGAAAATGATATGAAACCCATTTTATTTGATGATTTACTTTTGATGTGTTAAATGAAACCCATTTTCTTTCTATGGGTTCTTTATGATATGATTAATGATTTATTAATTATGGAGCTGATATGTTTGGATAATGAAATGTGGGGTCCTATATCACCCTCTAATTCATTGGTTAATAGTTTACATCTCACGATATAGGTATTCATGAGTACTATTTATTTTCTCATAAGTATGGGTATTAATGGTGTGTCTCAAAAATTTATATTCCTTATACTAATGTGTGCTCTATATATGAAATTTGATTCAACATTTTATACTTATTCTCAATGATATGTTTTGATATCATGGATCATTTTGATTAACTCATTCATTTGATTCATGTATTATTTTATCTCAAGATTTATGCCATTATTTGTAAACTAATGTTTATTGGGAATGATTTTATGATATATCATGATCATAACTATATTCCAATATTATTCTCACATATGATCTTTGATTTTATTCTCTTGTATATTCCCTTACTAAGAATCTGAGTTTACCCCTTTTTTATTTTTTTTCATTCCCCTAGGTAAGTAGAATATAATGTCTTATTGAATTTATAGAATAATCTTTCAATTTTGGAGAAATTATAACAATGTCGTTATAATGGTTTTAGGTTTCTAGTATCCAAAGACACTAAACATTTACAATTTTCAATTTCTGTAAGAATATTATTTAATGTTTTTTCTAATATATGAAAGATTTATAAAAAATATATTTTTTTTTATCTTGGGTCTCCATATTCCCTAGGTAATCATAAAAAATATTAAGAAGGTCTAGGAGGATACACGTTTTTGGCCCATGGTTTGAGTAAACCATGAGGATTTCCTTGGAACTATTCAAATTTAGATAGAGGTATTTTACATGGTTTTTACATCATTTTTCAAACCATATGGTCAAACCATCTGACCTGGTAGTTTTGTTATAGTGGTGAATGAATTTTTAGTGTAGGGTTTGGTAATATATGTGGCCAAACCATGAAATGTCATTAATTAAATATAATATTATTTTTTTACCCTGATAAACAATCAAAACCCTCATTCGTTCTTTCTTTTCCTAGGCTCTCACCCTCACCGTTAAGTTATACAATTTTGGGGACATTATTCAGTTTTAAGGTCAATTTTAAGAGATCAAATTGCATTGTATATAAGTGACTGGAGGTAAGAGACTTATTTTATCGCTTTTTTAAATTCCATTCTATGTACTCTCATTTTCCCATAATCATAAAATTAGATGACGAATTATTTGACTAGATCTATTAGATTAGTCATGTTTTGAAAAAATATTTTTGGCGTACTTGGGTGGAATAGGAAAGAGATTTTGTATTGGTAAGATCATTCTATGATTCAACATGTTGTATGAGATCAATTGTGAGGTAGTTGGATTCTCTATTTTCCCCAATTATTTAAGTATTTGATAGGTTAGATTTATAAAAAAATTCTTCATATTTCATGTGTAAATTACTTATTACATTATTTTTGGAAAGCAATTTTTATATTTATTTTAAACTATAAATTAGGGGTGACACTCATAAGGTGTTTGATAAAAGGGTGTATTTGATTTTAAGAGAAATTTTGATAAAATGTATTGAAATTATTAGTTTGTGTGAGTTCATATTAAATTGCATTGAATCTTGTTGGGTTGGGATAATGGGTTGGTGCTGCTTCGGGCACACATAGGATTACTATCAATGACTAGCTTAGTTAATTGATTAGTTACTACTCATGATTTTTAGGATAGTCATGAACTTCTTGGGTGTGTAAGAGAGAGAAAGAGACCATGGAAGGGTATTCTAAGTGGAATATTTGTTTAAACTATTTATGAAACTAAATTTTTATTGAATTAATTTTGTTAGTTGCTTTTTATTTTGACACATTTGATTAATTAATATTTTGGACTATAAGATAACTTATTCTTGTCTCAGTGGCATGTGTGGATTGTTATTGGTGGATTGCATGTTGTTATTTTATACAAACCCACTATATGTGCACCTTGGTGCAATGAAAATATTTTTTATCATGAAGCATGTAAAGGAAAAGTCACTTTTTACTATACAAGAGTAACATGATGTTAAATTCTCATGATGGAGGTAGTGTCATAGAGATTTTAATTTGTAGTGGTTGGAGTGATTCCACATCACTGTTGGTGTGATAGGATGTCATTTTATTTTATTTTTCCAATTCCATATTGTACTACTACTATAATATTGTATTGTTTTTTTATTTTAGATTCAATTATTATTTTATGTATAACATGGTATTGGCTTAGTTATTTTTATTATTGTCTTAAAAAGTTGTGTATGATAAAATAGAAAATCATCATCCAATGAATCAGTAATATTTTTGCATATTTTTCCATCCTTTGGTGTCTTGGGGATTTCACCTACTGTTAGTGGAACCTATGATCATTCCATGATAGTTAAGGTTGATATGTGATAAATGGAATTAGTTAGGTAAATTAGTTATATTGGTATGGAATAAAGGAGATAAGATGTGATATAAGTTGAAATGGATACAAAATAAGAAAAACATCTTTATGTGGAACATAAAGTTAATAATGTTATATAGGCACAAAAATGAGGGTTTAGACAACTATATGATAATTTTAAGGTCATAATCATGGGTTTATCCAATGAGTATAGTGTATTCTGTATTAGTAATGAAAATTACCACTATGAGCATAATAAAAAATATTATGTTTTATAATTCATCAAAATTTGTTGTAGTTATTTTTTATTTTGACAATTTTGGAATATCATGAGCCTTTATTTTACTAGTTAAGTGGTTACTAAGTGGTGGTTTGGTTCTAGCTATATTGAAATGTCATGTGACCTAGAAAACCTCAAGAAGACACCGTACAGAATACGATTTCACCTAAACCATTAGTGGACTAATATATTGTTTAAATCATTATAAAATCTATAACACCCTAATATTTTATAATATATTTTTCTTTAAATGTATTAGATTCCTTTGATAACTTGTATTACATGCAACATTGGATTTAAATTATCTACGATATTCTCTTAAAATATTATTATTTAATTTTATTTTTATCGCCTAACATTTGAATTGGAAGATATAAATATTAATAACTAAAATATAAAAACCTTATGGTTTATATATTTATAAAATAATTTCATTGGTTATAAATTAATTAGAATTTAGAAAAAAATCATTTGATAATAAAGGATATGTTTTTCTAAGAAAACTATTTTTATGCACATAATGTATTTTAATCATAATAAATTAAATTTATCACTATTGTGGAATTATTTTAATGGTATTTTTATATTATATATTCAATAATATATTTTAACATTTATTTCATGTTTTTTCAAGGAATGGGATAACAATAAATCTAGTTTTATATTGAAAAATATATTTTTCTAAAAAATGATTTACATTGTGTTTTGTGCACTTATTTTAAAATAAAATTATATCACTTATATAAATTGAATTTTAAAAAATGATTTCAATTTTTGAATCTAGTGGTACAAATTTGGTGAGTAGGTCCATATCTATTTTTGTCAATATTTACCACCCCTATATGGGTACAATATGTATAATGTGTTTAAAACACTACGATGAGGCATTAAAATTGATCTAACACTTGACTTTATCCTATTTATGTTTTTATTTTATGAATTTACTTTCATTTATTGAATATATAGTCACTCTATTCCATATTTCATTGATTATGACGTTTATATTAATTTTAGAAAATAATAAATAATAACTGATACTTCCTTGACTATAATATCAATAAAAATTTTACATATTGATAAATACATGCTATGTTTAGTTATAAATATTTATTTTGAATATAAATTATTTTTTCACTCATGGTTATTTATTTAAAAAAATTATTAATTGAATAATTACCTTAAAACCTACACAACACTGATATAGTATTTACTCAATTAAAAGAAAAATAAAATTAAAAATTTTTAAAAATATTAAAAGTAAAACAATTTAAGTGAATTATTATGTTTTAGGAACATTTAAATACCCATGCTATATTAGGGATGTGTAAAAATATTTTATTATAATTACATATTTTTCTTGGTTTCGTTAATGTCAAACTAGTTGAATAGTTCCAAAATTAACATTAATAGTATTTTATAATAAATAATATGTTATTAATGATTTAAAATTCATCAAAAAATTATTATTGGCCAAGTAAATGTGACATGGTTAAAAATATCAACCATTTTCCATTTATGACTCATTTTTTCTTCAATGGAGATATTATTAACCCTTTAAGATTGAAATATTTGTTATCATGGTTAAGGTCAAAAATGATTAATGAATGCATTGATAAAAATGGTAAGGATTAAAATGACACAAAACCCTGAATAAATTTAATTTTAGGACATAATTTTTACCCTATGTATTTTTATTCTTATCCATGGACATTTAGTATAATTCATATTGAGCATGAAATTGTTATATTTTAATCTTATAAGAAATTCGCAGTGTTTTCTCACCCTCCTTTATAAAAGGGAACTTGAATTTTCTATTCTTTTAACCACATTGAGCATTTTATATAGACTAATCCCTACCCAATTCTCTTCTAATCTATTATATCCTTGTTATATATGTGCCGTTATCACCATATGATCAACCCTATAGTCTTTACGAGGACTACCGCCCCCATGAATCGATGTGATTCACTTCTCATTTATTCTTTATATGAATGGTACTAACTATGAATTGGTTGAATATGAGTATACACCTGAGTAACCTAAGTATGAACCTAACTATTCACTCAAGTATTTATCTACGAGAGCCTTGATCTTGATCTCCAATCCCAACCATGGTATATAGTCTATGGAATTGAGTATAACTTTGCTCCTTTGAAATCACTGTCAATATGTCTTTCATCTACATAAGACAGGACATGTTCATGAAAATAAAATATAGGGGTGAGTATATAATTACCCAATAGGACACCCAAAAAATAAAGTGGGAAAAAAATAATACATAATATAATTATTCATCTCAACCCAATGAGGTCATGTAAATTGGAAACTAAGACAAAAACTAATAACATACAAATATTCTCAATAGGAGGCCTAAACTAGAGAGAAAAGTGATCTCAATCTATATAATACTATTAAGAACAATGATACTTTATTCATCTTTGAAAGGGTACCATAACTAATTCACATCATCTCATGTATCGGTCAAGGAACCCGTGGGGAGGACCCACACCTCACCATTATGTCACACAGTCTAGGTACACAATCTCTAATAGAGGATTCATTCTCGGGTACTACAGGTGTGCCACTTAATATGTAGAGGGCCCATTCCCTAGTGTGTTAGCTGGGTGTCACTTAGTCGATAATGGAAACATGCCCTAGTGAACTAGGGGGTGTCACTCAGGAGGTAGAGGACTCATTCCCTATTGCATCAAGGGGTTCCACATTGTAGGTAGAGGACCCACTCCCTAGTGTGTCAGGTGGCTGCCACTATGTAGGTTAAGTATTCGGACCCTAGTTCCTCCTGGGGTGACACTCAGTATGTTGATAACCCACTCCCTATTACATCATGCTGGTTTCAACCTATAAGTATAGGACATATTCCCTAGTCTATCTTTGGGGATCTTCGTAGTAGGTAGAGTACCCACGCCCTAGTCTCTTAAGGGATGCCACTCAGTAGGTAGTGGGCTCACACCCTACCACATTAGGGGGTAACCACTTAGTAGTTACAAGTATCATACACTAGTCTATCAAAAGGTTATACTCTTTTGGTAGCGGACCCACACCATAGTGAATAAGGGGGTGCCACTCAATAAGTAGTGGACCCACACCCTAGTTTGATAGGACTTCAACTTAGTAGGTAGAGGACCCATTGCCCAGTTCATTTGGAGGGTTCCACCCAATCGGTAAATGAACCATTCCTTAGTTCTATATTTGGTTCCTCACAAGCCAGTGTAAGGAGAATAGAGGATCATCTCCCTGGTTAATTATGGGGGCTTTTGACCCCAGAATTTCTTTGATGATATCACATGGCCACTTCCATCATCAACCATCACATAAGGAATTATCAAATTAGTAAAAAATCACATCGTATCTCAAAATAAACTATTAATTCCACAATTTAATTACATGTGAAAAAAACATAGGATATGATGATCATATGGAAAAATCCAAGTTCTGCCAAATGCCTAATTATCACATGAGGATAATCATCATTCCATCTAGCTAAAAATTCAATCCTATAATATGTATTCAAAAATGGCCATCAATTTGAAAACAAATCAAACTATTGTGATACTTACAAAAACCAACCAAATATTGGATCTTTACATTCCCAAATTTTACACCCAGTTAAAATTTAATTTTTTTCATAACAAAAACATAATATACTTCATAGGCCCAAGCAACGAGTTGGAAAAAGGTACCCAACAATTTACTTGGATCAGCCTACTATTTTCCGAGGTCATGATTTCATAAGATGGATTATAATTCCAATGTCATATAGGAAAGTTACAACCAAAAACAAGTTTCTTTACAAAATTAACAACACCGATATTTTATTTTATTATTATTTTAAAAAACCTTATTCAATAGAATAGGCCCACGCACATGACTCCCCCTATTTTTTAAACAAAATGGACGCTCCACTATTCCAGAACATCCCAAGTCCTGAATTATTAATTCATCATATTATTATTTTGTATAATAAAAGGATAGGGGTAAAAAACCTCCCTCATCTCCAATCTCACTTAGAGCAAGGTATCACATGGCCCATTTTCCTTTTATTTTGTAGTTATATGATTTAATATAGTTTTATTAACCCCTCGGGTTTCTTATTATATTTTTAATGTTTTTATTATTATTAAAAAATGCAATAATAACACAAATATCCATCCAAAGCTGGTCATAAATTATAATATAGTTGTTTTTTGTTGGAAAACTTCTCACTTCTATTTCAATAAACCACACATTCTCGGGTGTGTATCACATGCACCTATCATTTCATCCTGTCACCCATCGCAATCCCAAATCCTTGGAGTGTCACCCATATCCCACTTTATTCACAAATCAATCCACAAACCATCGATACAGGTTTTGTTCATACTACAACAATAAATTTGGGTGTTTGATTGTGCTCAAACCCACCCCAAAAATGTTAAATCGCAGCCCCATAGGCCAACCATGAAGAAAACAATAAATAGATAAGGAAATTTAAAAGAAAATATTTAACCCCCATTGGTCAATATTTATTTTAAATTGATTATATAAATATAGTGATATCAAGGAAAACTAGTTGTTTTATAGATCGATTATACAATAAGGTAGAAGAGGTCATGTGAAGGATTAAATAAATCACTGATTGAAAGAAGACAATTAATCCATGATCAAAATTATAGTCAAAAGGAATGAATGCAAAATTGAATATCCATACGTCTATTATAGAGTTATCATTGGTAAAAAAGGTGTTTTCTTCTGATAAATAAGACCTTATATGTTCACTTCCTCTCTATTCACCTTAATATGATCATATTTCTTCTTCCTGTATAGATTCACCAACAAGGGATTCTCTCTTCCTCCTCTTAGATCAATAATGTGTTATGTGACTATCCCTTAAAAATCAACATAATATGGTATTCCTAGAGTATTTTATTTAGTTAATTTCATAAAAAAAATTATTTATTTATTTATAATAATTAAAATCAACCACCAATGGCTGCCTTAGCCAAAAGTCCGGAACAGAAAAGATTTAGGTTGTACCTAGGGTAAACCTCACATTCTGGACTCAAATGAGGTCCTGTATTTCAAATATAATCATCTATTATTGATTTATTCCATTTTTTATTTAAAACCATGAGGTTTTTATATTAATATATTTTATAATTTTATAATATCAATTTTGGGCCCACTAGCCCTCAGAATCTCACACTATCTCAATGCCTGGATGTGAAACTATTTAAAACTCATACACAAAAAAACTAATTCAATACATTATTCCCCCCTTAAAGTATTTTTATTATTTAAAATCACAGGATAAATAAAAATGTTTGGATACTGATCATGTATCTTGCTCTATTGATCTCATGATATCTCATATATCCTCTCATAAAATTTCCAACACGCATCCAAGGGAACCACTTTCCCATGATGGGTATTCCAAAGAATGATCAAAACCACCTACATGTACATTGAAAGTGAGATCCACACTCTACACCACTCTCATCTTGGTTAACACTCAAAAATTATTCAAGCACATGTATCCTCTACTGCGACAAGTGTAACACACCAAAAAACATGTCTAACAATAATTACATGGTCAAGCAGTACACCACCTTGTGAACCCAACAAAGTAACTAGAAAATGGCATACAAACCATAGGTAAATTCAGTATTCATGGACAAATACCCCTGATCCTCAACATTTAGAGATATATAAAAATAGTTGATCTCATAAAAAACTCCAAAGTCTACTGTCATTAGTTTACAAAGCACCCCTGATGTGTTCTGGGAAGTTCTCATCCACCCCTAGATGAAACCAATCCCTTTCACAACCATCACTAGCACCAACCATAGGCCTAGAGACATTTAATCCCACTGGCACTGACCAGTGTAGTGGTAACCTATAGGGTCCAACATATATGGCCTCAAATGGAGCTACACAAATGGTGGAGTGATAACTGGTACATTACATAGTCCACTGATTGAATATGACCCTCCCAAATATCGTGCAAAGCTAACATGAAATTCTAAAGCATATTTTTCTGAACCATAATTTTCCACCATCCTTTACTATCTTTATATGGTAGAAACACAATTCTCAAGCACATATGACTCTCATATTCCACTTTTGTCCTCTCCATAATCATGAAATGATGTGAGAATCATAGTTTGAATGACCATCAATGGAATTTCATGAAGCTGGACTACCTCCTATAAGAATCTGTGTCCCAAACTCTACCCTAATATTTGATCTCGGATGCATACAAATTGGTTCCACCTGGTGAGTTAGTCTGCGATCACTTAATAATCATCATGAACTATTGTGAATCATTCAATAATTTTCACAAGAACCAAAAAAACATCATCTTATTTACACTTCAACCCAGATCCTCTCTTTCTACAAATAGGAATATGATATGTCAATATTTGAACTTAGAAACAATATGAAAAATCCATGGTCACCAAACCAAAATAGAAAGGATATCAGTACAACTTCCCTTCTCCTGGTTGCACTACTAAGGGAAAACCCTCATCAACACCCTTTTCCAGAAGCATTAATAATTCCTTAAACCTTACTTGAAAATGGATTTCATGTTTTCTACCATTAGTAAATACATTAAGAACGTGTCAAATGGATTCCTAGTCACTTAAGATCTCCTAGTATATTTCCCCAAGATTTTCCTTCTATAATCCTAGAAGAATACGATGGGTAAAAACCATCAACAGGAGGTACACTACACAATACTCACCCATAAGGGTCAACTAAAAATAGGACAACTACCCAGTCACCTTTCCTGACAAAAGCATATGTGAAACCTCACAATAATCATCCATATGTTCCACTACCACACCCTGAGAGACCCCCAATATCATGTTGTCTTAACCTCTATAGGTTCAACATCCATTCCATTATACTATAAGACATGTCTTGAGAAGTGGTCCTTTGAATCTAGAACTGACTCCATGAGATGATCCATATGATAATCACTCTTGGATCATTTCTATAACAATACCCTAGTGTCTCACATGATCAAACATTGATACCAAGGACATGAGGGTACCATTGTAGAAGACTACCATGAACAGATTAAATTAATGGTTAAGGATTCAAATCATAAGTCATTCAAACTCTATTGGACGATCTACACACAAAAAAGGTATCACCAGGAATTTAATGTAATTGCAGAGGATATGGGAATCCACACTTAGTGTAGGCACTTCCTAAACTTGGAGGTGGTAATTAGACATCTGAAGGTCAAATTCTGAGAACCACAACACCTCCATCCACTGGGGGAAGAGGTCATTAATTCTCAGGGGTGGATACTCCTTCGAGATAGTCACCTGGATCGGGGGACACCAATACACACCCAGCCTCAAGATCAAATCCCTCTCTAAGAGAAAAACACATGGTTTCCTAGGAGAAAAAACATGGTCTTATGAATCCCCATCTCTAAAAACTCCTCCAACCTCACCTCTAGCTCTGACAGTTACATGGGGTTATCTGATATTCTATCACAGATATGAGGTAATCCCTTCTTAAAGTGTATGAAGAAAATAAAAAGTCTATGTTGTGGTAAACCCAACACATCACCAAGATGGATTCCATCATACTTCTCATCCTTCACAGGAAACAAGAATCTGAAATCATCTACTCCTCTAAGGGAAATACTATCCAACTAATATGGAAGTTATAATGACCTTCTATTAATGAGCTCATCCAACCCTAAATAAAGATCACTTGTTATCCAATTAAGAGAACTCCATCCCAAAAAAACAGAAGCACTAACACACTCAATTGTAGTAATCTAAATAGAATGTATAGTAAAGTACCATCCCATACTTAGGATAACATCACATGGTTCCACTACTGATATAGGAATATTTTCTATGGACTTGTGTATACCCGTAGAGTTAGGTCAGTCCATTTATAGAAACTTGTGATCACCTATCCCCTCTATAGTAGCCTTCAAAAGAAGGTTGAGAAAAAATTCCCCCACTTTTATCACTACGTCTCAAATAGGGGATATGTACAAGGAAATCACCTTGTGGCCAGACTCCAAAACAGTAACTGGACTAGAGAATACATGTATTTCTCTAAAAATACACATGAAGCCTTGGGGACATAAGCCTCCATTACCGACAACCAAAATTACCCATTCTAACACATTCTTATAAACCAAGTCTAACTCCAACATCTTCCCATCATAATAAAGTCAAACATACAAGTCAATGATCACATCCACCACACCTTGAGCGAATTTTTTTGCGTGAAAATGACTCACCCTCACCATTTTGATTCACGCTACATGAACATGTCAAGATTGGAAAAGTATCCATCTTTATTTCAAGTTCCAATATATATTGAAAATCTCCAACATAGAGATATACTAATGACCCACATCGCCCTGGAGAAGTCTCACCACCAGGACAACCATCAAGTTCGATCTTATCCACGTGGGGCATTCACACCACAAGAATGAAACAGTCCTCAACCACATGAGAAGGGTAGTTTGGCTCAGTATGAAATATGTCTTAACTCTATCTTTGAAACCCATGATGTGCACTTAGCAAGATTACATCATCGTTTAGTACCCCTATAGCCAATAATTTCCCAATGGAGAAAAGTAGTCACCAATGGAACTATCTAATCAGACGAGGTCTGCACAAGCTTGAAAACCCATAAAACATCCATGGGTCAAACATATACTACCTTATATTATTTCTCATCAAGGAACCATAGTGTTATCTTTCACTGTAACTTGTGTAATGTGATAAGACTACGAAAATTTCATCCTATCCTACTGGACCTATAGATTATTTAACACATTAACTGGAAATTTTTGGATCCATAGATGGATCAATGTGTTACTCAATAGATTGTATCATTTCTTGGTTCCCACATTGATAAAACAAACTCATTGATAATTCTATTAAATAAGTAATCAACATTAAATCTATCATCTTCATGATACTATCTCGAACTCCTATTTGGATATCATGACAGAGACATATAAAAAGTTATTAAGATATACCATGATCAAAGATCATATCTGGGGAGATAAAAAATAATTATATTCAAATAAATCAAACCTATATTATTAATTTTCAAATTAACCAATAACCAACGTCTCAATACACTAAATCAATAAGCATGTAGTTAGAGTCTTGGTGTATGGATTTATTAGTTTTTTCACCAGCACTGGGTTCCCTTCTCTAAAATAAACACTCAAGTCACTCTAACATTATTTCCCTAGGTCTCAAATAAATGATCATAATAGTTCCAATCATTTTACCAAGGCATGAACATCTATGATACCACTCTATAATGAACCAACCCATATGGTCCCTTCCTGGACAGTGAATGACAAGGCCGTTACAAACCAAAATCTACCTCCATAGGCTAGGGGATGGAAATAATCACCGACAAGGAATAAATAAAATTGGAGGCATATTCCTAATGTACCTATGAACATAGTCTAAACCATATCCATGTAAAAGTGTGGAGGAATAATAATAAATAATTGTATCATCTAGAGGGAAAACCATAGATGTAATAAATGACTTGTGTACATAATCCCATAATAAATGACATGTGTACAATAATCCCATACTGGGGAATCCAATATATGGTCTATTTACTCGAGTATCCCTATGATCCTATGAAAGCACCACTAAGTTTTCTATTGTCTTTATAAGGAATGGCATGTGAACAATAATCCCATATTGGGGGGATTATATACATACCCAATAGGATTCCACAAAATTTAAAGACATAACAATAGATAACATGATAAAAGTATTCATCTCAACCCAATTAAGGCATGTTAATCAGAAACTGAGACAACAACCATAGAAATCTAGATATTCAAAAAAAGAAGCAGAAAAAAGGGAGAAAGGATATCTCAATCTCCACAACCCAAGTAATAACAATAAGACTTTCTACAAATATAAAAAGGGAACATCATTAATTACCAAAATCACATATATCCATTAGGGGGTTCCACTCGGTAGTGATAACCCATGACCTAGTGCATTAATGGGGGGTTCAAATCACTAGGTAGAGGACCCATGCCTTGCTACGTTAGGGGGTTCAACTCAATGGGTATAAGAACCATTGCCTAATACATCAGGTGTTCCACTCAATAGTTAGAGGACCCACACCCTAGTCTTCCAGGGGGAACCATTCCTTTAGAAGAGGTCTCATGGCCTAGACCCTCAGGGGGATGTCACTCAATCAGGAGAAGAACCATTCCCCAGTTCATCAAAAGGGTTCCACCCAACATGTATAGGACCCATTCCCCATAGATTAAATGGGTTCCACTCAATATCTAAAGAAACCATGCCATATTGTTTCAAGGGGGTGTCACTTAGTAAGTAAAGGACATGTTCCCTGGTCATTCATGGATTTTCACTCAGTAGGTCGAGAACCCATGCCCTTATGCATCAGAGTAGTTCCACTCAATAGGTAGAGGATGGATGAAAGAATTAATAGGGACGTTCAAATCCATCCAGTTCAAGGATAAAGGTGTAACATCACTGTAAAGACCCATAAAATTCAAGGAATTTTTTTTTCTTAATTATCTTTGGAATTTTACAGGAACGCAGTTTCGGAAGGCACTTGATTCTGAGGCCCGGTGTGCCCGGAATTCCTATCTGAAGTTTAACTCGGGTACGTTCAGTGAACGAACGGTCAGGAATTTCTAGCTTTTGAACCAGTGCTTGGAATCTAGTTCTGAGGGAACCGATGGAACCCTAGCACCGGTAATTTCTTAGGAATTCCATTTTTGGAGTTCCGTTTACACGAGAGAAGTTGTTAATTTATGTGGAAGGTAAAAATAAAAATTATGCAACAATTTTTATTTTTACTTTAGGTGGATTAAGCTTTGGGTGGAAGTGTGGAAAAACCACCCAACTTCCATTTGTATGTTATGAGGGTGGTGGGGCCCACACGAACCCTACCCCTTCACCTTCCCTAACCTTCCATAACCCTTCATAAATTATGACTACTTGTGTAATTTAATTTTGTGGTTTAATTCCAACTTTTGAACTTCAAACCTTATGTTGTGTTAATAAAATAAGTAAGTGTCTTATTTTATTTTTGTTGGTGTCTTGTTTCCTTGAGAGCTTTGGGAGAAAAAGATAAGGGGGTCTTGAGTTTCTTCACCCTCTTCGTCGAAGAACACGAAGAACACGAAGAACGCGAAGACCGCCGGATTCCTCAGAGGTCGACGTCTCCTACCGCGACGTCTCCTTCCGCGACGCCTCTTCCTACGACGGATATTCTGTGATGAATCCTCATTCGACGAACCTCCATTCAAGCTACACTCAAGATAGGGGTTTATTTATTTATTTTTTTCGTGATTACTAGTTTGTCGTTATTCATGAAATGTGACCAATTGCTATCGAATAATGAGAGGAGGACGGACCGCACAAACACGGCTGACCCTCCTCCCTTATACATGATATTGTTTCTAATGTGGATTGGAACGGAATGGCGTGGTGCTGTCACAACATGCGGAATCGTGCGGCAAAGAATGCGCAGCGCCGTCGCGCCGCACTGTGAAATCAAACAAGGACGTGACGTCGTCGCGCCGCGTCGGAGAAACCCGAAGACACCGTTGCTGGAGCGGTGTCGTGGTGGAGGGGTGAGGCGTCATCGCTCCGCACCAGAAGAATCAAGGCCGCGGACGGTTCCGGGCCGCGGTGGAGCATGGGAACCAGCGGCCGGAAACGGGCCGCCGATGTCGGAGAAGGGAGGGGACCAGCCGTCGCCGGTCCCATGGTGGCAGAAACCGGCCGGCCTGGGCGGGCCGACCAGAAAAGGGGAAAGTTGGGGGTTCAAACCCCCGGTCGGCCAGCTGAGCAGCCCCCATTAAGGGGGGCCATGGTTACAACCCAGGGGAGCAGGCGCCCCCCTCCTCAATGGCTCGGCCGTTTGGTCGAGCGCCTAGCCAGCGCGCTGAACCTAGGTTGGGCCGGCTTCTTGGCCGGTTCGCCAGGCCGGGCCGCGCCCACGTGGGCAGGACCCGGACCTGGTTCAGGTCGACCCAGTTTGGGTCGACCCCGGGGGTATCGGGCTGGGTCGGACCGGGCCCGAACCCCTTAATACTGAATCTCTTCCGTTTGGACGCCCATAACATGTGCTACGGGGCTCTGATCGATGCACCGTCAGTTGCGATGTGATCCTTGGATCGAGAAGGTCGTTTCGGTATATCGCACTCAAGGTTTCGGAATACTTTGTGTTTGGCTGAGTTGGTTCGTGCACGAAACCAACCGGGCCCTCGGAGCGGAAACACTCATATCTTGAGCTCCGGACGTCCGATTGACGTGCCGTCAATTTTGTTGGATTCCTCTAAGCGAGACGAATCTTTTGGATTACTCCACCTGAAGTTAGGATGCAGGTGGATTACGGTCGGGTTGGTTTTGCATTAAAAATCAACCGGGCCCCTGAGACGAAAAAGCCAATAACTCTCAGACCGGGCGTCTGATTGACACGCCGTCTGTGAGGTTGAGTTCCTGTTGATGATACGAAACTTTTTGATACATCAAATCCGGACTATGTGTCAATTGATGTATCAGCCTCTCAGCTCGTGAAGCAGACCCTCCCGAATGATCATGTTCTGTGCGGCAACCCTAGAGCTGGTTGCATTACGACTGTGACGACGACGACAACGACTGTACAGAGATCCTCATTGGATTCGATGGCAATGACTACATCATTCAGCGATCCTACGTGGATCAGTGCTACCTATCCTGTGTGGGTCTGATCCTGTGTGGGTCAGCGCTCAGCGGTTCTGTGTGAGCCAGTGCCTACAGATCCTGTGTGGGTCTGATCCAGTGTGGTTCTTTGCGGGGGTTAGTTACCTATCGATCCTTTGTGGGTCAGATCCTTTTTGGTTCATTGCGGGGGTTAGTACCTATCGATCCTTTGTGGGTCCGACGACTTAGATGAATCAGTGACTACATCTGATCATCTCTATCGTCATACGAAGAAGTATACCTGTGTGACATGAATCCTATTTTGTTTTCCTTTGTGGATTGTGTTGTGCTATCCTGTGTGGATTACGTTTTGCATTCCTTTGTGGACTAGGTTGTACTTGGGCTCGGATGTTGGATGGTACTAGTTTTGGTGACTTAGGTATATGTATCGTCATATACCTAACCAGTGTCGAATGTTACTCCGTGATTGTATCTTTCCTTTGTGGATTATCCTTTGTGGATTCTAGGGAGACCTTTGGGGGTCTCGGGGTCCCTAATGAGTAGCTTATACTCACCCCTGCACGGGATATGCCCGCACTACGTTGTGTTGGTTACAGACGACGGACAACACTGATCGTGGTTGAGGCTTGCGGAGCAGGACGGTACCTGGAGGTGGACCACTGGGCGGGACATACTCGGAGCGAACGGCTGGACCCTAGGAGCTATAGAGGCCATATGTACTCACCCTTCAGGTTAGATTTCTAGTGGATAGCTCGACATGGTGTCTTTACTTTCAGTTGATGTTTTCCCTTTCGAGTTGTACTTTACTTTCAGTTTGGGTTTGTATTCTTGCCCACTTACTTTTCCACACTTACTGTTGTACTCAGTTTTTACTTAGTGTTTACTTCTGCTTGCTTGCTCTGTGGTGTTTGTTTACTTTACAAAGTCAGTTCCTTCCCTTTTTATCGGGATTTACGCCTTGGTGCTAGTTGTCAGCCCTTGGCCTATGGAAGGCGGGCTTGGGGTAGTCAAGGCACGGGCCCCGAGGACGGGGCGTGACAAATTGGTATCAGAGGAGTTCGGTTCTACCACAGAACTTTGGACTCTGATATTTTTCTATGTGAAGAAATAGTATTATGCGTACTGAGTGTGGTTATCAGTTCAGGGAGTCCAGTGTTGGTGCAGCAGCCGACGTATCCGTACACCAGGACCCTGACTTCTGATTTCCGACTTAATGCACGAAAATATTGATTGCATGTGTGTTTCAAGTTTTCTTTGTGATTACTTTGTGTCAGCTTACCCGGTATACTGTTCTGACCATGGCGCACCTGTTTCCTTTTCAGGATGGCCCCACGATGGCAGCCAGCTAGGGTTCCAAGAGTTGAGCATGATGACAGCCCACCGAGCGACGAGGCCTCCGTGCGGGGCCCTTTGACAGTTGATGCACCGACGGTACCTTTACCCGCTGATCCGCCGATTCTTCCAGCCCTAGCCGCTGGCGATGCATGTCGCCTTAGTGCACTGCACGAGTTCCATTGTCAGCGACCACCCAGGTTCCGCGGGGAGACAGCCCCCCAGGCAGCCGAGGACTGGCTGGAGGCAGTGGTGAGAGTTTTCAGGTTAGTGAGGACACCAACAGACCTCATGGTGATCCTCGCAGCGATCCTACTGCACGCGGCAGTGGGACGATGGTGGAGCTTGATGCTCCAGGTGCACGATGAGGAATCTATTCTCTGGACATACTTTTAGAGCCTCTTCCACTCAGAGTTCATCCCGGCCACCTTCCGGGGGGTGCGCATCCAGGAGCTTCTTCAGCTGCGGCAGGGCAGCTTGATGGTCGCCCAGTACTCGGTGAGATTTACCGATCTCTCACATTACACAACAGACATGGTATGGGCCCCATTCTTCTGGGCCCAGACCTTTGAGTAGGGATTGAGACACGAGATCTGGGCGTCGCTGATCTCTCTCAGCATTCTGACCCAGACAAGAGTACTGGAGCGAGCCCTTTTGATCGAGAGCATTCTTGTTGAGTCTACACCAGTGCCGAGACCCACCACAGGGTGGCATGTAGCAGAGTGTTCTGCAGCAGGCAGTCAACGGATGACTCATGGGTCCAGGCAGACCGGACCATCAGGCAGACGACCTCAGGACACTGGCTCAGTAATGCTGGGCACACAGCATGGATCCAGTCTTTCGAGAGGCAGGCAGTGCTACACATGCGGTGGGCAGGGCCACATGGCTTGTGACTGGCCGACCCACAGTGCCGAGGAGCAGCAGACGGTTGAGGGGCCACCCAGGCAGAGGCAGAGGGTCGACCGTGGCGGTCTGCAGGGAGACGGCGGATGAGGAAGAAGAGCTGGCCGAGTAGCAGTTGGTGGGAAATGCTTTGAGGCTCTACTACCACCACCACCAGGAGGTCCACCCCGACCACAGGGAGCTGGCGGGCAGAGATAGGCACAGCTCCAGGTAGTAGAGGCCTATGACCACGGCGCGCCCGAGATGATTTGAGGTACTATCTATGTCTATTCCACCCTTTATGCAGTTCTTATAGACACAGGTGTGAGTCACTCTTTCATAGCCGCTGCCCTTGTTCGGAGCGCGGAGATTATGAAAGAGCCTTTGGCTCGATCCTTACGGCTAGAGACTCCTACGGGAGAAGACTCAACGATTAAGCACTGGTGTTGGCAGTGTGATCTTACTCTAGGAGGCGAGAGCTTCAGATAGGATATTCTTGTAGCAGCGTCGAGGCCTTACGACGTCATCTTGGGCATGGATTGGTTATCTACAGTCCATGCTCAAATTGACTGTATTAGGGGAAAGGTGCGATGTGTACGCACCGACGGGAGCAGGTTCACCTTCACCGGTGAGAAGGGAGCCTTCACAGCACAGGATGGACTTTCGCAGAGGAGAGGACATCCCATCACTCATCAGTTGGCTAGCCTCATCCTAGGAGCAGTTGACGTGTGGAGTCCTAGTTTTCCTGTAGTGGTGGATCAGTATGCGGACGTCTTCCCCGAAGATGTTACAAGACTACCTCCTCGCCGAGAGGTAGACTTTTATATTGATCTATACCACAGGACAGCCCCGATATCCACTCCAGCATATCGAATGGCTCTCGCCGAGCTTCGAGAGCTACGAGTACAGTTGGACGACTTGCAGGGCAAGGGATTCATCCAAACCAGTGTTTCACCCAGGGCTTCCCCAATATTGTTCGCCAAGAAGACGGACGGGAGCTTGAAACTATGTGTCGACTATCGTCTCCTGAACCAGGTGACAGTGAGGAACAAGTATCCGCTACCGGGGATTGATGACCTCTTCGATCAGCTCAAGGGAGGACGGTGGTTCTCAAAGATAGACCTCATGTCAGGCTATCATCAGCTCAGAGTTCGGGACGAGGACGTGCAGAAGACGGCCTTTAGGTGTTGGTATGGCCACTATGAGTTCTTGGTTATGCCATTCGGCTTAAACAATGCTCCATCAGTGTTCATGGCCCTCATGAATAGGATCTTTCATCCATACCTCGATCAATTTGTCGTGGTATTCATCGACGACATTTTGATTTACATGACGACTGAGGAGGAGCACGCCTATCACTTGCAGGTTGTGCTAGACACACTCCGAGAGAACCAGCTTTATGGTAAGATCTCGAAGTGTCAGTTCTGGATATGTGAGGTCCACTTCTTGGGACACGTCATCTCTAAGGCGAGAGTTGCAGTGGATCCTGCGAAGATCGATGCAGTGCTAGCTTCGGAGCCACCCAGGAGCGTGACGGAGGTGCGGAGTTTCTTGGGACTAGTTGGATACTACCAGAGACTTGTGCCAGACTTATACAGAGTTGCATTACCACTCTCAGCTTTGACGAAGAAGGGGAAACCATTTGTGTGGTCAGACAGATGTTAGCGGAGCTTCCAGGAGCTGAGACAGAGATTGACCAGCGCCCCTATCTTGAGGTTGCCTGAGGAGGGAGTAGGGTACGTAGTCTACTACGATGCATCAGGCACCGGTCTCGGATGTGTCCTGATGCAGGAGTGGTCGGCGTTCGCCTAGGGATCACGTCAGTTGAGTTCGCATAATCATAACTACGCTACCCATTACCTAGAGTTAGCAGCAGTGGTCTTTGCTCTGAAGACATGGCGACACTACATGATGGGCGAGCGCTTTACAGTCTTTTCTGACCATCAGAGTCTCAGGTACATCTTCTCTCAGAAGGACCTAAACTTGAGACAATGATGACGGCTCGAGTTCCTCCAGGACTATGACTTTGAGATAGTCTATACTCCTGGGAAGGGGAACATAGTAGCCGATGCTCTCAGCAGAAGGACGGGCATTCAACTACTTGAGGAGGCGACATAGCAGCAAGCCTCTTTGCAGATATCCTTCATGGAGAGAGATGGATCAGCCTTCCTTCAGTCTTTCACAGTCACCCCTCCACTACTGCAGTTGTAACACCCCAAGATTTCATAGTGTGTTATTTCTTCAAAATAATTCAATAACTTGCACTACACGCAACATCGAGTTCAATCACACCTTGACTTACAAAAAAAGCCATTAAAAGAGGTCATGAATAGTATTAAATAAATTTTAAACTTTATATAATCCTTAAAATTTTAGAATCCATATTATGAGTTTCTTAGTCATAATGCAAGAACAGATTCATTTTCAGTATTGCACTTTTATCAAATTTTAACAGTGAAAACTTTTTAAATACAATATTTTAAACTTTTTGACTAAATGGAGACATCAAAAAAATTTTAAAATGAAACATCCCAAGCTTCCACGAAATGCTTTCCTTTGAATAAAACAGTAGCGTGTGTTGTACGCAACTTCGAGTTTTAACACACACCACAACCGATCAAACTAGCCGTTATGAATAGTAATACCTACTTTTTAAAATTATATATATTTTATATTTCAAAATGGACTTCATTTTTGGATTCGGAATATCTAATTTATCCTAAGGTGATATTTTGGTACTTTTCGGATAACTTTCATATTTTGATGAATAGTGAAAATTACTAAATTTTAATTAAAAACAACCTTTTTAATCAAAATAATTAATAGTGATAAATTATGAATTTTAGTAGTTTTAAAGTATATTTAGAATATATTTTTACCATTTAATTTAATTTTGTTCATTGGACATAATTTTACAATTAAACCGAACATAAACAAGTGTCAATCTTTTGATAGTTATTATCTCTTAAAAACACGCTTTTTGTTTTGACAGCGGAAATTAATTTTAAATTAATTTCTGCCACTTCTGTGTTTTGAATTTAGGAAAATGGATTCCATATTTGGAATCAGGATGTTCAAATTGTGTAAATAGGTAACTTTTATTTTTAGACATTTTGAATAATTACTGCGGTAAATATTTTATTTACCATGGTTAAGGGTAAATCCGGTAAATAAGGGTTAAAAAATAATATTATAATAATACTAAATTACCCTAAAACGTGTCTTAACCCTATTGGTTGATACATGGTCGACCATGGGCATCTTTGGGTCGATTTTGGGACCCCATTGATCCACTTGTAAGTGATAATGACACTTTATTTTAATTAAGTTAAAATGAATACAAAAATGACACAAGCATATATCTTTTAGAAAAACAATTTTTACATAGGGTTATATATGTTGGATTTTCGATTATAAATATTCATTAGAAAGATAAAACGATTTAGTACATAATTATATTTTATTTATAATTTTTACACATTAAATAATTTATTTTATTTATGACACAATGATGATGCAGTAATTACTATAATAGTGAAAAATTAAAATAATTGATATTATAAATACCCAAATAAATATAATATGAAACTTTTAATGAATTAAACTAGTTTTCTAGGATAATATGATATATTAGGATTGATTTAATTGACTTTGTTCGAAGTAATCAATTTGTTATGAGTTTCACAAAAATCAACTATTGAATAGTGTCAAAATTGACATAAAAGAGTTCGTAAAACAAATATTATATTATTAATTGATATTAAATTCCTAAAAATCTAAGGTTCGGCCAAGAGACTTATATAATGATAGGTTCATCATTAATGGACCACTTGGGGGTCGCTTGGATGTATATAGTCAGTTTATTAACCATATTATATAAAAATACAAAGAGACATTGTAAAAGTGAAACTAATTAACTTAGAGTTAATACTTAAATATAAGGTTAATATAAGTACCCAAACCTGTCTAAATTCTATTGGTTGAGTGGTTTTCGACCTATCCCCACCTTAACCTTTTAATATTCAACTTTGGAGCCATTAGAAACTGAATATGAATTTATTATAAATTAATATTACTAGCTTTTCCAAAGGTGCCCCTCACCCCTCTTATAAAAAGGAACTCCTCCTTCTCATTTCTTCACACCTTCAAAGCCTTTTGGTTCAGCCAAACTCTGCCCAAATACTCTCCCAACTTCCCTCACTACAACCTAGAGGCCTTATTTTGATCAGAAAGCCAACCTAAGGAGCCCTTTTGATCAAATCAAAAGGAAGAACCCGAAGAAGAGGTAATGTTTTCACCACCCCTTTTTAAGTTCCTTTCTTCTTCCACTTCCTCTTTCTTTGTTATTACCATTATAAAATAATAACTCCAGTATCATATATATACAGTGAAGTTATTATAAATATGGTACAACCATATTCAGTATTCTATCCATCCTTTGAATAACATGTCACCATACGTGCGTACGTACGGCTTACCGTCTCCACGTCGTGGTGTAATTGTTATTCAATATATTATTATATGGATGGATATAATAATGATGTGAAACTCATGTAAATAATAAATATAACATGATAATGATTCTGTATATATGATATAAAATCCAATTATATATTATTTTAATATCAAAAGAATGATATTGTCGCTCATGCGTATGTACGGACTACCGTCTCCACGAACGCGATGAGATTCATTGTCCATCATATCCATTCAAGTATAATTATAATTTGATGATTTAAAAATAGTATCTAAGGACTTGATATCATTCTGGATATGAATAATATACATCCCATTAATAACTAATATGGCTCACATAACAAAGAATATAAAGTAAAATGAACCCGTTAACACCCGAAATAACGATAATTCTAAAATATTATTAACAAATCAATGTTAAAAGATCATATATGATATCATATTAAAGTAAATGATTCTTGTATTATTCAATAACAATTATTTCACCATTATACAGGAGGTAAACCTACCATCGACCAAGGAAAAAGTACAAGTAAGGGATTTTCTTATCTCACTTGCAATTCTGTGAGATTTCCATTGTTCGCCACTAAATTATTGAAAGTGGTGTATTGTGTACTTCCATTTGATATATATTATCATGATTATCTTTATATTCATGTTATTCTGTAAATAATTTGGTGGTTATTAACTTTTTTCCATACGACTCAGTTGATTAACGTGGTAAGGAGTTTCTTATCTCGCTCTTAATTTCGTGAGAATTCCATTGTTCACCACTTAATTATTACATGTGGTGTATGTGTACTGCCCATGATTGTATTCATTGTGTAATATACTTTAATTTATGGGTATTTACATAGTCATGGTATGATCCTTATTTCATGGTTGTTTGTTTCGTAAGTTACCAAATCGATAAGGGAATTTGAGATTTCAATTTCCACTCATTTGGCTTTATGCATATTTCATTGATTATATTACTCCAAGATTATGTGTGGAATCACTATTCATTTGATTATGTCATAATTTCCACTCCCCTTCCTGTGGATATACTTTTGATACACATAATCACTCGATTGATAATTTCTCAAGTCATCGATAAGAATTTGATAAGAGTAATTTTGACTCATTCTCCATTTGTTGAGTTAAACATCCAATTCATTGGTGTTGTTTTTACAAGATTATGTGTGAATGTCCTTTGATTGTTTTACACTAAATATCCAATAATATTTATTGTATTTATATTTGTCACACATAACTATGTCATTGATCTATCCTTAACCTAAGGATACAGCTTTATGAGAGATTTCATCTCAATTTACATTCCATTGAGACTTCTTTGTTGTTATACACCAAATCACTTTTATGTGGTGTATATAATGTACTTTGACATAGTATATCATGAATCCCTTTATTCTCATGATATTACAAAGTTTTGATTACCTCAATTATTTGTATTCATGTGTCTCTCTTTTGGTTGGAAAATCTAACTATAATACCATTTTTTAAATGTTTTAAAGACTTAATCTTCTAAATATTTCTCATTAATGTCCATGATTTAAAAATGGTTTTAAAGATTTATTTATATGGAAATTAATGTTTTAAAATCAAAATTCCTTTTAAACGTTTCAAAGTGATATGGGACACTTTGATTCTAAAATATATTTTAAATGTATTCTTGATAAATAGTGTTATTTTTAAATGATTTCAAGAAAAGGGGGATATTTCTCTCAAATAGTTTTGATGATTATTTTCATCCATGTCAACAACTTTCATTATTCATGATTGAGGTTAATGTGATACAATACAATCTTCCATATTGTATCAAATGAGTTATGTTTGACTGTGGATGTTCTATTTTTATACCATTCATGGTTTGTGGTTAAAGTATTGACATTTCGTGTGCTAGTTTTAATATGAATGTTTATTTTATGTTTAAACCTATTCATATGAGGAATGCATTGGACTTAATAAGTGACAGGTGGAGCCCGCTATAGCTCCTCGATGCATCGGTAGGTCTCATGAGACAAACTAGTGTCTTGGCACAAGGCCTTGGCAAAATCTTATTTGTAGTCTTGGCACGAGGCCTTGGCTATGTGGTTATGATAGTCTGGCATTATGCATTCCATCATTATGAAAGTGGTTATTGACATTGCATGTGATCATTCGACTAGTAGAATATCCATGTGAGTAAGTAAATGGCATTATTTCATTTTACCTTTTCCATTTTATGCTGAAGTTCAAGTTTAAAAGGCTTTTGTTTTAGTTATAAATTGCCTTAAGTGTTTATGCTTATTTATGAAAGCTTATGCTATAATGATATCCTTACTGAGAATCTGAGCTCACCCCTTTCAATGTTTTATTTTTTTTCCCAGGATTATGAAGAAGTAATTTATGAATGACCTGCAGGGATAGTATGAGGGGATATGAAGACAAGATGTTTTTTTTATGATGTAATGTAAAATTTATGGATGTATCTAGTTATTCCAAGGCTACTAAACTAATCGGTCTTCTGAGACTTGATCTTTCTCGTGATCATTCCAATGTTATGTAATAATGCACCGACTCTAGGTAATTAGGGTCGAGGCGTTACAGTTGGTATCAGAGGAAGTTTAGTACAAACCTTGGTAGCTAGACTTAGATAAACTCTGATTAGAGCACGTAGACCTAAGATGAACTTTGAGGATTAGTATAAAATAACTTCCTAGAATTTTGGTATTGTGGAGATTTTGTAAGTTTTTCGAGCAATACATCCCTGTCTGGATACGAGCAGGTAGAGGCGGCTCTGGCACAGATGTACCTAGGGGTAAAACCCGAAAACACTACTTTGAGATAGACTCGAACGGAAACTGGTGCACGACAACGGGCCTTGCTGCACTCTTGGTTACGACACTCCCGGGGGATATGCTTAGGATAATTTACATTTTCTTTACAAACCTATTTAAGTAATATATACATAAGATGAGAGTAAATGACCTTGGTTAATCATAATATGTTTCAAATTGAGAATATGGTGACATTTTAATCTCTAAATGATTTTACGACTACTATTACTCACACAATGCTTTCTGGTTTTAGTCAATGGCTGGATTCCAAGGAAGTCATAGTGACTGTGAGAATGATGTACAAGGTGGGAACGGTGGTGGCAATGAGAAACAAAATGGAATGTTGATAGGCGTAAAAGATATCATCTTTATGCCAAATCAGTTTTCCAAAAATATGATCAACAACATATATATTAACCAACTCCCAGACTCAAAAAGGAAGAGAAAGGTGATAAATGATATGATCTCCAGCAATGGAGACCATGGAGAAAAGAAACCCCAATTTTCATCATGCAGGAAATGTGGAAAGAGACACCCAGGAAAGTGTCTCAATGGGACAACGAAATGTTTTATGTGCGGGAAGGAAGGACATAAAGTGAAGAATTGCCGAAGAAAAATGAAGAGTACTATGGAAGAAGATAAAAATGGTCCCAAGAGTCCATTTACAGTCATTTGCCATAAATGTAGGGGACCTGGCCATTACCCGAGTGAATGTCCTATTCTATAGAATATTTTCTTGGTCAAAGAAGAAGCTATGTGGAAATAAATGGTTGGAGAAAAATTTAAAAAGTATTAACACTCCTTGTTGATGGGTTTACTTTGGAATAATTTTCTCTTGTAATTTTAACCCCGCTGTTTTCCATGTGAGAATGATATTTGAGGAAGAATTGTCTCTTCTCTTGTGGATATAGGTATAAATAACCATTTGGTTTTATATGATCATTGGGGTTTGAGAAAATGATAAGTTATTATAATTTTGGATGAAAATTCAAAGTATGATATAACATTTGTGGTTAAATTATGTTATTTTGAGGAATTTATCTCATTTTGGTAATATTATAAAATATAGTTTTTGAAAAAGACAACACGTAGACCGTGTGACAACCCGTCGCGTCGGACAAAGCTGTGGGAATCGAACCCACAACCAAAGTGTGATTGGGATTTATCGCCTACCACTGGACTACGTGAAGTCCCTGGTTAGTGTGACTATTTTTTTTGTTAAATGATTTTATTGATCAATAATAAGATGGTTTGGGTTCTTATGTCTTATCAAATGAATACCCTTGGTATAGGAAAATGATTTGGTGATTAATTGATAAATGTTATTTTGGAAGATGTTCGTGTTGTTAGGAACACTATATGTCCAAGGAAAATAGAATACAATGAGGTTTCATTTGTAGAGTAATGGTGGATTTTTATCTACGTTTTTATTGTTGATTTATAGTGATTTGGGTTATTTATGGAAATGATTAACCTATAATAGAGAATATGTGATGATGTTAATTACTTTTAAGTATGTGACTTTAAGAGTATTTGATGTCATTTCGAGATACAATGTAACATGGGAGACTACATAATCAAATTCTTCTATGTTTTGGGTTTCAATATTAGTTTGCATTATATTAAAGGATTTTAAGGACAATTAGTTATTGAATGGTATCTATTTAACTTTTGGGTATTGTTGGTTTAATTTTAGAAATTAAGATTAGTACATATTTATCTCAATGAATATCCTTTTG
This sequence comes from Viscum album, assembly GCA_963277665.1. Classification (NCBI taxonomy): domain Eukaryota; kingdom Viridiplantae; phylum Streptophyta; class Magnoliopsida; order Santalales; family Viscaceae; genus Viscum; species Viscum album. The sequence goes on from OY728158.1 coordinate 444,359,618, forward strand.
GGGGATCATTAGATCATTCACTAACCATTTTGGTTTTGATTAATCTTCAAAGACAATGTAAATATATGGTTTATCCTGCATGGATCATGTGATTCTATAGAAGTTTATTCTAGCTCTTCCAGTGTGACCAAGTCTTCTTGAATACTTATCGTTTTAAAAAAAAATTGAGTTAGTGGTGTAAATTTATTAAAGAATGAAAATATACTTAAAATGTAAGTATATCTCATAATTTTCTTAGTCAATATCATAAATGAATTCCTCTTCCTTATGTAATGTAACTTTAATAAAAATGTTGTCCTAGATGGTACCTTAAATCATCACTAATTTATGGCTTTAGGATTGTTGGCCTTTTCATAGCCATGTTCTCTACCACTCTCCATCAGATAATTGATGGTTAGATTTCTCTTCCATATCCATATTTTCCTACATGGAACCCTAGTATGTGTAATTTTCGGTAATCTTCATACTTTCCACTCTTTATTTTAAATAGAGGCCTCATTAATTCATTTTTCGATGTGGGATTTCAACAAAGATATTTTGAAACGTCAAAAATGTGTTATCCCAATACCCTATGTTTTGTTGGACCGATGGTATTTCAAATCATCATAGATTGATGAGTTTAAGGACCTCAATTTTATACTTGTTTGTGATTGATGACCTCAATCACTACGTATAAATATTTACGTTTTTCCTCCAATTATATGTCTCTAATTACAACCAATGTTTTCCTAATCGAGATCATAATTCGATGGTGACCCTTTCATTTCTCTTTTCCTCATATTAAGACTAAATTTTAGTAACCCAATTTCCGATGTGGGTTTACCCACAAATATATTTTCTATTTTCAACCTTTTATTTTCGAAGAACAATTTCAAATTGCGAGGATGCAATTTATTGAAGAAGGTGAGAATGTAACACCCCAAGATTTCATAGTGTGTTATTTCTTCAAAATAATTCAATAACCTGCACTACACGCAACACCGAGTTCAATCACACCTTGACTTACAAAAAAAAGCCATTAAAAGAGGTCATGAATAGTATTAACTAAATTTTAATCTTTATATAATCCTTATAATTTTAGAATCCATATTATGAGTTTCTTAGTCATAATGCAAGAACAGATTCATTTTCAGTATTGCACTTTTATCAAATTTTAATTGTGAAAACTTTTTAAATACAATATTTTAAACTTTTTGTCTAAATGGAGACATCAAAAAAAATTTAAAATGAAACATCCCAAGCTTCCATGGTATGCTTTCCTTTGAATAAAACAGTAGCGTGTGTTGTACGCAACTTCGAGTTTTAACACACACCACAACCGATCAAACTAGCCGTTATGAATAGTAATACCTAATTTTTAAAAATATATATATTTTATATTTCAAAATGGACTTCATTTTTGGATTCGGAATATCTAATTTAGCCTAAGGTGAAATTTTGGTACTTTTCGGATAACTTACATATTTTGATGAATAGTGAAAATTACTAAATTTTAATTAAAAACAACTTTTTTAATCAAAATAATTAATAGTGATAAATTATGAATTTTAATAGTTTTAAAGTATATTTAGAATATATTTTTACCATTTAATATAATGTTGTTCATTGGACATAATTTTACAATTAAACCGAACATAAACAAGTGTCAATCTTTTGATAGTTATTATCTCTTAAAAACACGCTTTTTGTTTTGACAGCGGGAATTAATTTTAAATTAATTTCTGCCACTTCTGTGTTTTGAATTTAGGAAAATGGATTCCATATTTGGAATCAGGATGTTCAAATTGTGTAAATAGGTAACTTTTATTTTTAGACATTTTGAATAATTACTGCGGTAAATATTTTATTTACCATGGTTAAGGGTAAATCCGGTAAATAAGGGTTAAAAAATAATATTATAATAATACTAAATTACCCTAAAACGTGTCTTAACCCTATTGGTTGATACATGGTCGACCATGGGCATCTTTGGGTCGATTTTGGGACCCCATGGATCCACTGGTATGTGATAATGACACTTTATTTTAATTAAGTTAAAATAAATACAAAAATGACACAGGCATATATCTTTTAGCAAAACAATTTTTACATAGGGTTATATATGTTGGATTTTCGATTATAAATATTCATTAGAAAGATAAAACGATTTCCTACATAATTATATTTTATTTATAATTTTTAGACATTAAATAATTTATTTTATTTATGACACAATGATGATGCAGTAATTACTATAATAGTGAAAAATTAAAATAATTGATATTATAAATACCCAAATAAATATAATATGAACCTTTTAATGAATTAAACTAATTTTCTAGGATAATATGATATATTAGGATTTATTTAATTGACTTTTTTCGAAGTAATCAATTTGGTATGAGTTTCACAAAAATCAACTATTGAATAGTGTCAAAATTGACATAAAAGAGTTCTTAAAACAAATATTATATTATTAATTGATATTAAATTCCTAAAAATATAAGGTTCGGACAAGAGACTTATATCATGATAGGTTCATCATTAATTGACCACTTGGGGGTCGCTTGGATGTATATAGTCAGTTTATTAACCATATTATATAAAAATACAAAGAGACATTGTAAAAGTGAAACTAATTAACTTAGAGTTAATACTTAAAGATAAGGTTACTATAAGTACCCAAACCAGTCTAAATTCTATTGGTTGAGTTTTTTTATAACTATAACCACCTTAAACTTTGAATAGTCAACTTTGGAGCCATTAGAAACTGAATATGAATTTATTAAAAATTAATATTTCTAACTTTTCCAAAGGTGCCCCTCACCCCTCTTATAAAAAGGCACTCCTCTTTCTCATTTATTCACACCTTCAAAGCCTTTTGGTTCGGCCAAACTCTGCCCAAATACTCTCCCAACTTCCCTCACTACAACCTAGAGGCCTTAGTTTGATCAGAAAGCCAACCTAAGGAGCCCTTTGATCAAATCAAATGGAAGAACCCGAAGAAGAGTAATGTTTTCACCACCCCTTTTTAAGTTCCTTTCTTCTTCCACTTCCTCTTTCTTTGTTATTACCATTATAAAATAATAACTCCAGTATCATATATATACTGTAAAGTTATTATAAATATGGTACAACCATATTCAGTATTCTATCCATCCTTTGAATAACATGTCACCATACGTGCGTACGTATGGCTTACCGTCTCCACGTCGTGGTGTAATTGTTATTCAACATATTATTATTTGGATGGGTATAATAATGATGTGTAACTCATGTAAATAATAAATATAACATGATAATGATTCTGTATATATGATATTAAATTCAATTATATATTATTTTAATATCAAAAGAATGATATTATCGCTCGTGCGTATGTACGGACTACCGTCTCCACGAAGGCGATGAGATTCATTGTTCATCATATCCATTCAAGTATAATTATAATTTGATGATTTAAAAATAGTATCTAAGGACTTGATATCATTCTGGATATGAATAATATACATCCCATTAATAACGAATATGGCTCACATAACAAAGAATATAAAGTAAAATGAACCCGTTAACACCCGAAATAACGATAATTCTAAGATATTATTAACAAATCAATGTTAAAAGATCATAAATGATATCATATTAAAGTAAATAATTCTTTTATTGTTCAATAACAATTATTTCACTATTATACAGGAGGTAAACCTACCATCGACCAAGGAAAAATTACAAGTAAGGGATTTTCTTATCTCACTTGCAATTCCGTGAGATTTCCATTGTTCGCCACTAAATTATTGAAAGTGGTGTATTGTGTACTGCCATTTGATATATATTATCATGATTATCTTTATATTCATGTTATTCTGTAAATCATTTGGTGGTTATTAACTTTTGTCCATACGACTCAGTTGATTAACGTGGTAAGGAGTTTCTTATCTCGCTCTTAATTTCGTGAGAATTCCATTATTCACCACTTAATTATTACATGTGGTGTATGTGTACTTCCCATGATTGTATTCATTGTGTAATATACTTTAATTTAAGGGTATTTACATAGTCATGTTATGATCCTTATTTCATGGTTGTTTGTTTCGTAAGTTACCAAATCGATACGGGAATTTGAGCTTTCAATTTCCACTCATTTGGCTTTACGCATATTTCATTGATTATATTACTCCAAGATTATGTGTGGAATCACTATTAATTTGATTATGTCATAATTTCCACTCCCCTTCCTGTGGATATACTTTTGATACACATAATCACTCGATTGATAATTTCTCAAGTCATCGATAAGAATTTGATAAGAGTAATTTTAACTCATTCTCCATTTGTTGAGTTAAACATCGAATTCATTGGTGTTGTTTTTACAAGATTATGTGTGAATGTCCTATGATTGTTTTAAACTAAATATCCAATCATATTTAGTGTATTTATATTTGTCACACATAACTATGTCGTTGATCTATCCTTAACCTAAGGATACGGCTTTATGAGAGATTTCATCTCAATTTACATTCCATTGAGACTTCTTTGTTGTTATACACCAAATCACTTTTATGTGGTGTATATAATGTACTTTTACATAGTATATCATGAATCCCTTTATTATCATGATATTACAAAGTTTTGATTACCTCAATTATTTGTATTCATGTGTCTCTCTTTTGGTTGGAAACTCTAACTATAATACCATTTTTTAAATGTTTTAAAGACTTAATCTTCTAAATATTTCTCATTAATGTCCATGATTTAAAAATGGTTTTAAAGATTTATTTATATGGACATTAATGTTTTAAAATCAAAATTCCTTTTAAAAGTTTCAAAGTGATATGGGACACTTTGATTCTAAAATCTATTTTAAATGTATTCTTGATAAATAGTGTTATTTTTAAATGATTTCAAGAAAAGGGGGATATTTCTCTCAAATAGTTTTGATGATTATTTTCATCCATGTCAACAACTTTCATTATTCATGATTGAGGTTAATGTGATACAATACAATCTTCCATATTGTATCAAATGAGTTATGTTTGACTGTGGATGTTCTATTTTTATACCATTCATGGTTTGTGGTTAAAGTATTGACATTTCGTGTGCTAGTTTTAATACGAATGTTTATTTTATGTTTAAACCTATTCATATGAGGAATGCATTGGACTTAATAAGTGACGGGTGGAGCCCACTATAGCTCCTCGATGCATCGGTAGGTCTCATGAGAGAAACTAGTGTCTTGGAACAAGGCCTTGGCAAAATCTTATTTGTAGTCTTGGCACGAGGCCTTGGCTATGTGGTTATGATAGTATGGAATTATGCATTCCATCATTATGAAAGTGGTTATTGATATTTCATGTGATCATTCGACTAGTAGAATATCCATGTGAGTAAGTAAATGGCATTATTTCATTTTACCTTTACCATTTTATGCTGAAGTTCAAGTTTAAAAGGCTTTTGTTTTAGTTATAAATTGCCTTAAGTGTTTATGCTTATTTATGAAAGCTTCTGCTATAATGTTATCCTTACTGAGCATCTGAGCTCACCCCTTTCAATGTTTTATTTTTTTCCCAGGATTATGAAGAAGTAATTTATGAATGACCTGCAGGGATAGTATGAGGCGATATGAAGACAAGATGTTTTTTTATGATGTAATGTAAAATTTATGGATGTATCTAGTCATTCCAAGGCTACTAAACTAATCGGTCTTTCGAGACTTGATCTGTCTCGTGATCATGCCAATGTTATGTAATAATGCACCGACTCTAGGTAATTAGGGTCGGGGCGTTACAGTAGTGGGTCAGAGAGGCACAGCGTGGGGACGCTGACTGTGAGACGCAGCGTGCACAGATATCCTCAGGACAGTCACCTGATGGTTTCTCCTTTGGAGCAGAGAATGACTTCCTTTTCCGAGGATGTAACTTGGTACCAGTTGCATTACGGGAGGAGGTGTTGAGAGAGTTTCACACTTCTCCCTTGGCGGTACATCCCAGAGTGGCGAAGATGTACCAGGACCTCAGACGACAGCACTGGTGGCCGTGCATGAAGAAGGCAGCGGGGGAGTTCTTTTCTCGATGCCTCATCTGCCAGCAGGTGAAGGCAGAGCACCAAGTACCAGTAGGCTTGGTACATCCCTTGGAGGTCCCGGAGTGGAAGTGGGACGGGATATATATGGACATTGTGACTGGACTTCCACGCACATCCAGAGGTCATGACTCCATTTGGTTGATTGTCGACTAACTCACCAAGTCGGCACACTTCTTACCCATCAGAGAGTAGGGCTCAGTGGAGAGCTTGGGGGGTCTCTATGTTCAGGAGATTGTACGGTTTCACGGTGTGTCATCATCTATCGTCTCTGATCGAGATGCTCGCTTTACTTCCCAGCATTGGAAGGGGTTGCAGGAGGCATTCGGGATGCAGCTACATCTGAGCACAGCCTTTCACCCCCAGACGGATGGTCAGATGGAGCGGACCATTCAGACGCTCGAGTATATGCTCCGTGCATGTGTCCTCGACATTGGTCACAGCTGGGAGGACCACCTACCCTTGGTGGAGTTTGCGTACAACAACAGCTACCACTCCACCATTGGGATGGCACCATACGAGGTGTTTTATAGCAGACCTTGCAGATCTCTTTTGTGCTGGACAGACCCTGGGGAGTCAGCACTTGTGGGGCCGGAGATGGTCCAGGCCACGATAGAGAAGGTCCAGGTCATCCAAGAGCGGATGAGGATAGCTCAGAGCCCAAAAAAGTCTTATGCTGGCAGGAGGAGGAGGTCTCTAGAGTTCGAGGATGGCAACCACATCTTCTTGCTTGTCTCACCTCGACATGGATTACGGAGATTTGGCCGAGGCAGCAAGTTGTCTCCACGCTTCATCAGACCGTTCCAGGTCCTCGGTAGGATTGGCTGTAATGCCCCGGCCCCAGTTACCCAGATTCAGTGCATTATTACATAAGATTTGCATGATCACAATAAAGATCAAGTCCTGAAAGACCGATTAGTTTAGTAGACTTGGAAACACTATATACAATCATAAAGTTTTACATCACATAAAAAATATCTTGTATTCATATCCCCTCATACTTTCTCTGCAGGTCATTCATAAATTACTTCTTCATAATCCTGGGAAAAAAATAAAACATTGAAAGGGGTGAGCTCAGATGCTCAGTAAGGATAACATTATAGAAGAAGCTTTCATAGATAAGCATAAACACTTAAGGCAATTTATAATTAAAACAAAAGCCTTTTAAACTTGAACTTCAGCATAATATGGCAAAGATAAAATGATATAATTCCATCTACTTATTCACATGGATATTCTACTAGTCAAACAATCACATGCAATATCAATAACCACTTTCATAATGATGGAATGCATAATTCCAGACTATCATAACCACATAGCCAAGGCCTCGTGCCAATACTACAAATAAGATTTTGCCAAGGCCTTGTGCCAAGACACTAGTTTGTCTCATGAGACCTACCGATGCATCGAGGAGCTATAGCGGGCTCCACCCCTCACTTATGAAGTCCAATTCATTCCTCATATGAATAGTTTTAAACATAACATATACATTCGTATTAAAACTAGCATACGATATGTCAATACTTTAACCACAAACCATGAATGGTACAAAAAGATAACATCCATAGTCAAACATAACTCATTTGATACAATATCGAAGATTGTATTGTATCACATTATCCTCAATCAAGAACAATTAAGGATGTTGACATAGATGAAATTAATTATCAAAACTATTTGAGAGAAATATCCCCCTTTTTCTTGAAAACATTTAAAAGTCACACTATTTGTCAAGAAGCCATTTAAAAATAGATTTTTGAATCAAAGTGTCCCATACCACTTTGAAAATTTTTAAAAGGAGTTTTAATTTTAAAACATTAATGCCCATATAAATAAATCCTTAAAACATTTTTAAAACATGGACATTAATGAGAAATATTTAGATGAATAAGTCTTTAAAACATTTAAAAATGGTATTTTAGTTAGAGATTCTAACCAAAAGAGAGAAACTTGAATACAAATAATTTAGGTATTCAAAACAATGTAATATCATGAGAATAAAGGTATTCATGATATACTATGTCAAAGTACATTATATACACCACATAAAAGTGATTTGGTGTATAACAACAAAGAAGTCTCAATGGAATTTAAGTTGAGATGAAATCTCTCATAAAGGCCGTATCCTTAGGTTAAGGATAAATCAATGACATATTTATGTGTGAAAAATATAAATACACTAAATATGATGGGATATTCAGTGTAAAACAATCAAATGATATTCACACATAATCTTGTAAAAACAACACCAATGAATTGGATGTTTAACTCAACAAATGGAGAATGAGTTAAAATTACTCTCATCAAATTCATATAGATGACTTGAGAAATTATCAATGGAGTGATTATGTGTATCAATAGTATATCCACAGGAAGGGGAGTGGAAATTATGACATAATCAAATGAATAGTGATTCCACACATAATCTTGGAGTAAAATAATCAATGAAGTATGTGTAAAGCCGAATGAGTGGAAATTGAAAGCTCAAATTCCCTTATCAATTTGGTAACTTATGAAACATTCACCCATGAAAGAAGGATCATAAAATGATGATTTAAATACCCATAAATAAAATTATATTACACAATTAATACAATCATGGGCAGTACAAATACACCACATGCAATAAATAAGTGGTGAACAATGGAATTCTCGCGAAATTAAGAGTGAGATAAGAAACCCATTACTTTGTACATTTTCCTTGGTCGACGGTAGTTTAACCTCCTGTTTAATGGTGAAATAATTGTTATTTAATTATACAAGAATCATATGCATTAATATGATATCATATACGATCTTTTAACATTGATTTGTCAATAATATCTTAGAATTATCGTCATTTCGGGTGTTAACGGGTTCATTTTACTTTATATTCATTATTATGTGAGCCATATTTGTTATTAATGGGATGTATATTATTCATATACAGAATGATATCAAGTCCTTAAATATTATTTTTAATCACAAAATGAGAATTATACTTGAATTGATATGATGGAGAATGAATCTCATCGCGTTCGTGGAGATGGTAGTCCGTACGTACGCATGAGCGACAATATCATTCTTTTGATATTAAAATAATATATAATTGGATGGTATATCATATATAAAGATTCATTATCATGTTATATTTATTATTTAAATGAGTGACACATCATTATTATACCCATCCAAAATAATAATATATTGAATAACAATTACACCACGATGTGGAGACGGTAAGCTGTACGTACGCACGTATGGTGACATGTTATTCAAAGGGTGAATAGAATACTGAATATGGTTGTACCATATTTATAATAACATCACAGTATATATATGATACTAGAGTTATTATTTTAAAAAGGTAATAACAGAGTAAGAAGAAGTGGAAGAAGAAAGGAACTTGGAAAAGGGTGGTGAAATCATTACCTCTTCTTCAGGTTCTTCCTTTTGAATTGATCAAAAGGGCTCCATAGGTTGGCTTTCTGATCAAAATAAGCCCTCTAGGTTGTAGTGAGTGATGTTGGGAGAGTATTTGGGCAGGGGTTGGCCAATCCAAAAGGCTTTGAAGGTGTGAATAAATGAGAAGGATGAGTGCCCTTTTATAAGAGGGGTGAGGGGCATCTTTGGAAAATCTAGAAATATTAATTTATAATAAATTCATATTCCGTTTATAATGGCTCAAAAGTTGATTTTTAAATATTAAGGTGTGTATGGGTAGGAAACCACTCAAAAAATATAATTTAGACAGGTTTGGGTCATTATATTAACCTTATCTTTAAGTATTAACTCTTAGTTAATTAGTTTCACTTTTACAATGTCTCTTTGTATTTTTATATTATATGGTTAATGAACTTCCCATATATATCCGAGCGAACCCCAAGTGGTTCATTAATGATACAAATATCATGATATAAGTCTCATTGCCGAACCTTAGATTTTTAGGAATTTAATATCAATTAGTAATATAATATTTGTTTCAAAAACTCTTTTATGTCAAATTTGACACTATTCAATAGTTGATTTTTGTGAAACACATAACAGAATGATTAATTCAAAAAAAGTTAATTAAATCAATCCTAATATGTCATATTAACTTATAAAATTAGTGTAATTCAATAAAAGTCTCAGATTATAATTATTTGGGTATTTATAATATCAATTATTCTAATTTTTCACTATTATGGTAATTACTACATCACCATTGTGTCATAAATAAATTAAATTATTTATTGTCTAAAAATTATAAAAAAATATCATTATGTAGGAAATTTTTTTAGAGTTCAATTGAATATTTATAGTCTAAAATCCAACATATATAACCCTATGTAACAATTGTTTTGCTAAAAGATATATGCTCGTTCCATTTTTGTATTCATTTTAACTTAATTAAAATAAAGTGTCCTTATCACTTACAAGTGGATACATGGGGTCCCAAAATCTACCCAAAGATGCCCATGGTCGACCATGTATCAACCAATAGGGTTAAGACTCGTTTTAAAGTAATTTAGTATTATTATAATATTATTTTTTAACCCTTGTTTACCGGATTTACCCTTTAACCATGGTAAATAAAATATTTACCGAAGTAATTATCCAAAATGTCTAAAAATAAAAGTTACCTATTTACACAATTTGAACATCCTGATTCCAAATATGGAATCCATTTTTTAAAATTCAAAACATAGAAGTGGAAGAAATTAATTTAAAATTAATTCCTGTTGTTAAAACAAAAAAGCGTGTTTTTAAGAGATAATAACTATCAAAAGATTGGCACTTGTTTTTCTCTGGTTTAATTGTGAAATTATGTCCAATGACAAAAATTGAATTAAATGGTAAAAATATATTATAAATATACTTTAAAACTACTCAAATTCATAATTTATAATTATTAATTATTTTGATTAAAAAATGTTGTTTTTAATTAAAATTTAGTAATTTTCACTATTCATCAAAATATGAAAGTTATCCAAAAAGTACCAAAATTTCACCCTAGGCTAATTTCAATATTAAGAATCCAAAAATGAAGTCCATTTGGAGAAATAGAATTTATAAAATTTCAAAAAGTAGGTATTACTATTCATAACGGCTAGTGTGATTGGTTATGGTGTGTTAGAACTCGGTGTTGCGTACAACACACGCTATCACATTATTCAAAAAGAAGCATACCGCAGAAGCTTGGGGTGTTACATTGGTGAGGTGGCCTATCGCCTGGCTCTACCACCTCAATTGCACTAGGTGCACGACGTCTTCCATGAATCTCAGCTGAGAATATACGTGCACAACCCGTCACATATCATTGACCATGGGGAGCTAGACGTTGATGATGGGGTGACTTTTGTGGAGGTCCCGGTGGAGATCGAGGATCGACAGGATTGGGTCCTATGTGGACGGTCGATTCCTATAGTGTGCATCAGATGTTAGCACGGGAATCTCCAGGAGAGCACTTGGGAGCGGGTGGCTCAGATGCGTGCTCAGTACCCACATTTGTTTCCCTAGTTTATGATGTATCTTTACGGGGACGTAAATCCCTGAGGTGGGAGTGATATAAAGACCCATAAAATTTCAGGAAATTTTTTTTTTCTTAATTTTCTTTGGAATTTTACAAGAACACAGTTTCAGAAGGCACTTGATTCTGAGGCCCGGTGTGCCAGGAATTCCTATCCGAAGTTTAGCTCGGTTACGTTCAGTGAACGAATGAGCGGGAATTTCTAACTTTTGAATCGGTGCTCAGAATCGAATTCTGAGGGCACCAATGGAACCGTAGCACCGGTAATTGTTTAGTAATTCCATTTCCGGAGTTGTGTTTACACGAGAGAAGTTGTTAATTTATGTGGAAGGTAAAAATAAAAATTATGCAACAATTTTTATTTTTACTTTAGGTGGATTATGCTTTGGGTGGAAGTTGGGCAAAACCACCCAACTTTCATTTATTGGTTATGAAGGTGGTGGGGCCCACACGATCCCTACCCCTTCACCTTCCCTAACCTTCCATAACCCTTCATAAATTATGACAACATGTGTAATTTAATTTTGTGGTTTAATTCAAACTTTTGAACTTCAAACCTTATGTTGTGTTAATAAAATAAGTGAGTGTCTTATTTTATTTTTGTTGGAGTCTTGTTTCCTTGAGAGCTTTGGGAGAAAAAGCTAAGGGAGTCTTGAGTTTCTTCATCCTCTTCGTTGAAGAACACTAAGAACGTGAAGAACGCCAGATTCCTCGGAGGTCGACATCTCCTTCCGCGACGTCTCTTCCCGCGATGGATATTCCACGACGAATCCTCGTCTGACGAACCTCCGTTCAAGCTATGCTCAAGGTAGGGGTTTATTTATTTATTTTTTTCGTGATTACTACTTTGTCGTTCTTCATGAAATGTGACCAATTGCTATCGAATAACGAGAGGGGGCCGAACTGCACAAACACAGCCGACCCTCCTCCCTTATCCATGATATTTTTTCTAATGTGGATTAGAACGGAATGGTGTGGTGTCATCGCACCACGCGGAATCGTGTGGCAATGAATGGGCATCGTTGTCCTGCCGCGCCGTGAAATCGAACAAGTACGCGATGTCGTCGCGCCGCGTTGGAGAAACCCAAAGACACCGCAGCCGGAGCGAGACTGTGGTGGAGGGGCGCGGCGCTGTCGCATAGCGCCAGAAGAATCAAAGATGCGGCCGATTCCGGGCCACTGTGGAGCAAGGGAACCGGTGGCCGGAAACGGGCCACCGATGTCGGAGAAGGGAGGGGACCGGTCGTCGCCGGTCCCGTGGTGGCCGAAACCGGCCGGCCGGGGTGGGCCGGCCGGACAAGGGGAAAGCCAGAGGTTCAAACCCCCGGTCGGCCAGCTGAGCAGCCCCCATTAAGGGGGGTTGCAGTTAAAAACCAGGGGGGCATGCGCGCCCCTCCTCAATGGCACGGCCGTTTGGCCGAGCGCCTGGCCAGCGCGCCGCGCCCAGGCTGGGCTGGCTGCCTGGCAAGTCCGCCAGGCCGGGCCGCGCCCAGGCCGCGCCGCGCCGTGCCCAGGCTGGGCCACGCCGCACCCAGGCCGGGCCGGGCTGCGCCCAAGTGAGCCGGACCCGGACCTGGTTCAGGTCGACCTAGTTCGGGTCGACCCCAGGGGTATCGGGTCGGGTCGGACCGGGCCCGAACCCCTTAATACCGAATCTCTTCTGGTCGGATGCACATAACTTTTCCTAAGTGCCTCCGATCTATGCACCGTCAGTTGCGATGCGATCCTTGGATCATGGCGGTCGTTTTGATATATCTCACTCAAGGTTTCGGAATACTTTGAGTTCAGCCGAGTTGGTTTGTACAGGAAACCAATCGGGCCCTCGGAGCGGAAATGCTCATATCTTGAGCTCCGGACGTACGATTGGCGTGCCGTAGATTTTGTTAGATTCCACTAAGTGAGATGAATCTTTTGTATTACTCTGCACGAGGTTTGGCAGCAGGTGGAGTACAGTCGGGGTGGTTTTGCCTTAAAAACCAACCGGGCCCCTAGGACGAAAAAGCCAATAACTCTCAGACCGGGCGTCCTATTGACGTGCAGTTTACGATGTTGAGTTTCTGTTGATGATACGGAACTTTTGGATACATCAAATCTGGATTATGTTTCAGTTGACGTATCAGCCTCTCGGCTCGTGGAGCGGCCCCTCCCGAACGAGCTTGCTGTGTGCGGGAACCCTAGAGCTGGTTGCGTTACGACTGTGACGATGACGACGATTGTACAGAGATCCTCAGTCGATTCCATGGAGATGACTACAGCACTTAGCGATCCTATGTGGATTAGTGCTACCGATCATTTGTGGGTCTGATCCTGTGTGGTTCAGCGCTCAACGGTTTTGTGTGAGCCAGTGCCTACAGATCCTGTGTGGGTCTGATCCTGTGTCGGTCTTTGCGGGGGTTAGTTACATATCGATCCTGTGTGGGTCATATCCTTTGTGGGTCATTGCGGGGGTTAGTTAACTATCGATCCTTTGTGGTTCAGATCCTTTGTGGGTCATTGCGGGGGATAGTACCTATCGATCCTTTTTGGGGATGATGGCTTAGATGAATCAGTGACTACATCTGATCATCTCTATCGTCATACGAAGAAATATACCTGTGTGAGCTGAATCTTGTTTTGTTTTCATTTGTGGATTGTGTTCTGCTATCCTGTGTGGATTACGTTTTTCTTTCCTGTGAGGACATGGTTGTACTTGGGATCGGATGTTGGAGCATACTGGTTTTGGTGACTTAGGTATATGTATGGGCATATACCTAAGCATTGTCGAACGTTACTTCGTGATTGTATCTTTCCTTTGTGGATTATACTTTTTGGATTATGGGGGACCTTGGAGGGTCTCGGGGTCCCTACTGAGTATCTTATACTCACCTCTGCACGGGCTATGCCCGCACTACGTTGTGTTGGTTGCAGACGACGGACAGCGCTGATCGTGGTTGAGGCTTGCAGAGCCGGACGGTACCTGGAGTTGGACCACTGGGCGGGACGTACTCGGAGTGGACAGCTGGACCCTAATAGCTGTGGAGGCCATCTGTACTCACCCTTCAGGTGGGATTTCCAGTGGATAGCTCGACGTTGCGGCTTTACTTTCAGTTGTTGTTTTCCCTTTCAAGTTGTACTTTACATTCAGTTTGGGTTTGTATTCTGGCTCACTTACTTTTCTGCACTTACTATTGTACTCGGTTTTTACTTAGTGTTTACTTCTGCTTGCTTGCTCTGTGGTGTTTTTTTACTTTACAAAGGCAATACCTTCCCTTTTTACCGGGATTTACGCCTTGGTGTTAGTCATCAGCCCCTGGCCTATGGAAGGCGGGCTTGGGGTAGTCACGACACGGGCCCCAAGGACGGGTCGTGACAATCACCTTGATATGATGGGGGAAGCTGACCCCAACCACACCTTGATGATCTCACCAGATCACATTGATTATCAAGAATTTTCTAAAGAAGATATATGCTAGGAAAAAAAACTCATGTAATCTAATAATCCAATTAAAATAAAACATCACGTTTTATGTAAAAAAAACATAGGATAGGTTACTCTCATGACAAAAATCGAGTATGGGAAAAATACTAATGGGGGAAGAAGAACATCAATGGTTTGGCAAGCTAAAACTTCAATCCACTAATATATCAACACCAATGTCTATAAATGGAAAAAAATGTATCAACCCATTGAAATAATCATGAAAAAAACTCAGGATTGACAATTTACTTTCTCAAACCAAACACTTAGTGAAAAAAATCAGTTTTTTTGTAACACATACATATTTCTCTTGTCAGTCCTTAGCCACGAGTCATAAAAGCATGCCTAAAATTGTTATTATATTAAACCCCTAAATATAAGGTTCATGATTTCATAAAATTCTCATCATTCTAATTTTATAGGATAAATTTAGAATAAAAAATATGTTTCATAAAAAAATAATATTACTCTTATTTTATATTATTTTAAAAAACCTTATTAAATGGTAAAGGTCCATGCACATGACTCCCCCTTTTTCCCACATTGCACATTCCTCGATACATGCACTCCCCCATATACACTTATTAATTACTCATATTATTATTATTATTATATATAATAATTTGATAGGGTTAAAAACCATCCCTCATATCAAATGTCACATAATAAATGTATACACACAACCTATTTCCTTTTACTATATGATAATTTGATTTCAAATAATTTTATTAATCCCCCACATTTCTTATTCTTATTTTAATTTTATTACTGTTATTAAAAATAACAACAAAAACAGACACTTTCCTCCCTGACCATGTTGAAATTAGATTATTTTTGTTCTTTATCAAAAACTCACCCGCTTCAATCTATAGTAATTGCATGTCCCCAGACAAGCCACCTATGTTCCTATCACTCGATACCATCGCCCCTCTAGATCTTGGATCCATGGAGTATCATTATTATTCTATGTTATTCATCAATCTGTCAAAAAACCATTGATATGTGTGTCGTTCATGCCACATCAACAAATATGTAATTTTAATCATGCTTATTCCCACCCGAGTTATGTTGTACCCTAGCCCCGAAGGCCAACGATGAAGAACGTGATGAAAGGAGAGAAATAAGAACAAGGACAAATTGAAAACTCATTTTTCTAGTGTTCATGGACAATGATTACATAAAAATGGGGATATCAAGAGAAATAATATATTTATTGAATCAATAATAAAATAATGTAGCATTGCTCATGTAAAAGAATAAATAAATCACAAATCAAAGATGAAAAGTAATACATGCGCAAAAATTTCATAAAAATATAGAAATAAAAAATTGATGATCCCTACCTTGATTCTAGATCAATAATTGGTGTATAATTATTTCTCCAATAATTAAGGTGTCTTATTGCATTTTTTACCTCTTAATTCACCTTGATCTGATCACTGTTCATCATTCGATGTCTATCTGCTAAAAAAGAATGCCCTCTCCCACCTCTAAAACCTATAAAGGGTTATATATCTAGATATTGAAAAATATTCATTAGAGGATATTTATAGAGGATTTTAAATAGGCCATTTAATAAAACAAACAAGGAAATATTAATTTATTTTAATTAAATTTACCCGCCAATGGAAGAATTAATAGAAAATCTAGAGACGACCAACATTTGGCCATGTCTAAAGTAAAAAATCACATTTTAGTCCATTAATTTGGGGAGGGGGTTCATAGGGTAGAGGGTTCAAAAATTTCACTCCTAATGATTCCCTTTTTAAAGAGGATGAAATTAATATATTTAATATTTTTATAATATCAATTATAAGATCACTAATCCTTACAATCTCATGCCATTATAGTTCCTAACTCTGAAAATATTCCTTAAAATATTAAAAAGTATTACACAGAGAAACATGTGTCATTACATTCTTATATTATCACATAAATAAGATCATGCATGTATTATCATCATAAGATAAGAAAATTTAATAATAAAGAGTGTATTTAAGATTGAGAAAATTGAAGGCCTAAAGATGAATTCTAAAAGAATAAGAAATATGAAATAGTAGAAAATATGGTAGGAATACAATAAAGGAAGTAATAAAGTTTTAGAAGGAGAACCACTAGATGACACTAGGGTTTGATTTTTTAAGGATGGTATCTTCTTTGTGTTGAATCATAGGGAAAGAGGTGATCAAAATATTTGAAAATTTTAGATGACAAAAATCCTAACAATTTATGAACAAAAAAATAGTGAGTTTTACTCGATAGAATAGAAAACTTATACAATCTTTTAGAAACTGTGTTGGGATATTGAATTAAATTACTATAAGTAAGAAAATTGATACAAGATAGCTTCAACATTATATTTTCAGGAAAAAAATTATGCAAATGTAGAAGTATTTTAGAATCTAGAGTTTTTGGGTGGAAAATCCATTTATAAACGAAAATACATAATAAATTTTATATGATAATTTTTTGAATTCTTCCAAGAAAAATAATTATACATTAATGAGGGAAATTTAATTTTAGTGAAATTAAAAGAATTATGATGGTGTTGATCTATTATTTTGAATAAGATAATTCTGAAAGTAATGTTCATGATTCTAGTTGATTCCAGATAATGATTCGGATAGATGTTTTGATGATGGATTATGTGGAGATTTGAATTTACTTTGACATAGTAAGAGTGGTTTGAAGGCATTCAATGAGAATTATGAATGGGTTATATTTGAGTTGTAAAAATTCCATAGGTCTATACTTAATTCAAGAAATATAGAAGTCTGTATATAATATGTTATATTAGGTCTTGTTTCTCAATTTTTGGGAATTTTGACAAATATTATTGTGGAGATGTGTCTGACCATGGTTGTTTGATAAATCATATGGGACAAAGAATTTTTAACTTTTCCAAGTTTGTAGTGTTGTGAAGAATGTTCCAAATTCCATATGCATACTATTTTGTGAAGATGGGATCACATATTTTGGTTACTAAAGTTATGTATAATTCATTAAAGGCAGATTTTATAGTGAGTATAAATGAAATTTCCAATATTATGTGGGATTTGGAAAATATTCTGATCTTGCAATGAGTGGGAACTGGTAATATTTCATTCTAAGAGAAAAAATTATCTTTATGATAGTTAGGTTATTTGTATTAAATTCCATTATTTTTTAGATAAATAGGGGTATAAATAATAAAAAAAACATAGAAATGGAAATATACCCAAATTAGGATCTAACCTTGAAAAGAACCAACATGTAATTTATTGATTGTTTGTATCATTACATGTGAGTATACTTGAGTTTTAAATTTGAGAGGACCGAAACATTAATAGTTTGTAGGGGTTAATTTCGTGTGAAAAAGAAATTATAAAAGTACACCTCCGATTCAACCCACCCACCCACCTTGTGGTGATATTTTATAGTTTCTTTTCTCATGAAATTAACCTATCACGCCTATTAAATATTTTGATGATTTTTTCCATTTTACATAGGCCTAAATTTTTCAAAAAAACTAAATATTTTTAATATTATTTCATTATATATTCATCTGATGATAAAACAGGAAATATCATTTTCTACGGATAATATTGAAATATTCTCATCCTATCATCTTTTAGTGGAACAGAAATACACGAATGGTTTGACATGATATTATTTGTTATACTTCACATTACTCAATAAATTTGATTCGAACTCTATTTATAGTGCGAATAATATCTAGATCAATTTTTATCTACATATGATAAACTCAAATATCACATCTTCCATTATACTTTATACTTCTACTACTATTGGTATCCTTATAATTTTTATTCCAGTATGTTTGTTAATTATACTTTGTAAAAATCACTTTTCTAAATCTCAATGTTTTTTTCACAAAACGAGTCTTGTCTTCACGCAATACTTTTTCAAGAATGACGTAAAATTTACATTAATTTGATAATAAATTATTCAAATTATCAAAATCACTCCATGAATGTGTCTATCATGGTAAAAATTTTAAATCATATTTTAAGAAATAATTTTAAGGGTTAAGTGATAATGCAAAAAAAATCTACCTACCCCAAAAAATATCATTTGACAGTAGCTATGAACATTAAGGAATGTGGAACTTTTAGAATTTATAATCCTAATTTTTTATAATTTCTCTCACTCAATTTTTTTATCCTTAAGAATATATATATTGGCATTGAATGTTTCCATGAAAAAAATTATTACTTTTTATTTACCAAAAAAATTGTCTTTATCATTCTCAAATCTTATAATGCATTCGAGAAAACGTGATACTATACTTAAAAAATTCATGTAGGTTCTTTTCCCTTACAACCATTATTTCATATTCAGGTATCTTTTCATATACTTTAATGAAGGTGTAGTGAATGCATCATCATTTTAATTTTCCAAAAAATATTTTGAACCATCTTAATCACCACTGCACATATCTTCTAGAGAATATGTTTTATGGAAAGACTATATTCACAACACATGGATTAAGCTCATATTATGATTTCTCCTAGTATGTTACTCGTAATAGTATCATTGTGGTTCTTACCATCACAAATGATAGTTCATATAAAAACTAAGTTTTTAGATGAATATATGCATCATAATCATCCATCAATAGCATTAATTCCACTTTTATTCATTACTTCCGGTGACATATTCCTTTCAACATCGGATTATATTACCTGGAAATAATTTAGTGTTAAGTTACAGTCTTATATCTTTCAGTTATGGTGTTTCTAATTTTAATGGTTCTCCCTTTTGGAGTATGTACTTCTAGTAGAAAACATTTTGGAACACCCATAGGTAACTTATTTTTACTTTAACATAATCATTAAATTTTCCATAATCCATTTACAATAAATACAACAAGTTCATCATTTTAATTTAATGGGTACATCATGCATATCCTAAGATCATAAACATATCGAAAAATGGATGTTGGTTCTTATGTATATCCTCCATGGTAGTTTTTTATTAGATTGTAAATACCCTTCCATGCATGTTGTAGTGAGGTATGTCGAAAATCACATGAGTCTTAATCTATGTTAGATTCTCTCTCGATGACTTCAATATATTTTTGGACTAGTTTACTCAGAGATATCATTTGTTCATCTCAGTTTGATATCATTGGAAAAAGAAAAATTGTGACTTTTTTATGATCCAGTTGTTGGGATGTAGTGACAATAACCTCCTTTATTGGATCCATTGATATCAATAATACTACTACAAGTAATTTAAATAATTTAAAAAACTATAGGTGAAGGAAAAATTAAATCATTGGAATTATAGGTACTATAATACTCCCACTAAATAATTGGATTCCTTAGAAATCTCCACATATTCTATAAATAAATCCTAGGATTATCCTTCTATGGTCTTTTCCTCATCCACTAAAGAAGGGACCTTAGACATCAGTTTTGTCACATTGATTACTACCTCATGAGTATCACTGCCTATTATCACATCTTGATCAATTATTAGACCCTAACCCTATCTTGTGTTAGCTAGATCATCAATTTCTTTGGATGTATACTCTGGATAAGGTGAAACATTAGAGGTATTATTGTGTTATACTTCAAGTAGTCCAAACGTGTCCAGCACAATAAAATTTTAGGTCATTTAAGGGAAGTAGGTACCTCCTCAACCACATGATGAGGAATTTATCTAGAAGATTCTATATAGGGATTTCAATTTTGATATCATAACCCCATTCATTTTATAAGAATTATTCGAACTATGGATAGTATGTTATAGGGATTCCCCGTTTATGCTTTAATGTACACTGTATAGGGTGTTTGTTTGTTTTCCCATCTATGCATGAAACTAGAATGATCTTCATAAAATTATTGAAGTCATTGTTCATCAATGAGAATTTATTCTTACTCATTATGTTGATGGATTCTCTCAATTATGATTGATCTAATAAGGAAATTGTCCAGAGATCTCCCCATACATTTTTCAGCAGAATGAGTTCATTCTACATCGATCAGAGGATAAGTTCCATGGAGTCCTTTTATATATCCCATAAACTTATTCCTACATCTTAATATACTAGAAAAAACATTTGAATCTGTATAATTAATTGGTTTTACATCATTCAAATGAGGTTAACATTCTTATATACATAGTTTTATGAAATCCAAATTCCTTTAGTGATTCTCACCAACCTCAACTTATCAAAAAACTCATGAAATGTATAGAAGACCCAATATTACCACGTCCACTAAATATTAACCCCTCCTTCGGAACATAGTTCTTAATATTATATCCAACCTGAAATTTGTTATGTGGCTGATTGAAAATAATTTAGCATCATTAGTGTGTTTGGTGATTAGATGTATATGTTTCAAAATATGTGGTGGATTTAGAGTGGCTTATCATATATAAAGGGGTGACCTGCCTCTCATTGATGTATTCCCCCTTGATGGTATATTGGAACTCCCTATATGAGTGTACCATATAAAACATGAGTTGAGCATATTATCATTAGGCCTTGGGATGTTCATGTTTGAATGAAATACATTACTAATCAAAATAAGGAACTATGATATTATATATTCCTAGTGATGGTTCTATATGACTTGTGTAAGATCCCATATGAATGGTATGCACATACTAGATGATCTATTCTCAATATATTTGACTAGAAAGTTAATATAGGTTTCAAAATAGGTTTCTAGATTTTTTTTCATTTCTAGAACATCTATTTTATATAATTTATATTTTAAACAATTTTAGATAAATATAATAAAAAAGGAATCACATCAAGAAGAAAGTGATCCAAGAATGAACATAAATGAGGTAAAATTTGAAAAATTGAAAAAAAAAATTAGGTTACTTTATCTAGACTATTCATACCATATAAAGGTTTCATTTTAATCTTAACATGCTTGAGATGACGTGTAGATGTCTAAGTGATAAAGAAAAGCTCACTTAACTTAATTAGAGTGAGGGACACGAGAAAGAGGATAGAATAGAGATTCATGTTTCATTCATGTAAAAATATGAAAAGAAGTGAAGTGGTATCATGAAATTTATAGAAGAGTTTTATTTTATTCCCAGGGGTTGGCACGTATTATATTCCTAGGTACATTAATGAATAACTTGATGACCCCCCCCCCCCCATATCCTCGTTGTATAGGAAATCATTTGATGTTGTGCCCACACTATGGGTTATATCGAACTCAAAATTTTATCCTCTTTATGTTGATCTGATCAAATTATAAGTGGGAGAATTTGGTGGTGTTACTTTTTTAGTAGGATAGATACATAGGGTAGCTGTGTAAAATTCATGGTAATGGGAACCAATAATAGCACACAATTATATATTAACACCCGAGTTTCTTTTCCTAGCCTTCCTATCATGTGTTCAGGACTCTTTTATCACCATGGGGTCCACATATAGACTCAAGTTGATGTGCATAGGTTCATACACCTAGATTTCAACTTTTTCATGTATTTATCCCTCTAACGTGATATATTTTTATTCTAAAATCATGTATGCATCCCTTATTCACACAATTTTCTTGTGTTCCTAAACATTGTGCCTAGATAACCTTACATGAAGAGCTAGGCCTCGCCAAGGTGAAAATTTGGTTAATAGATTTATTTCAAACCCTAGTATCCTTATGGTATATAAATTGATTTTAAGGACACCATTTTAGAGGTATTTTCGGATAGGAATGTATATAAAATCTATGCTCACCCAAACCATCCATCCTCCATTTAGGTGACCGATAAAGTCAAAACCCATAGGAATTAATAAAAATTATGGGTAATTGAGTCAATAAAAGAGATTAATAAGTAAATATTTATAAAATAACACTTACCCTCTGACTTTTAAGGAATAAATTGAATCACCCCATTTAGGATAGACTACACTAGTGAACCACATGTACAGCGCACCCTGGGGAGTTCTACACTAAGCTACCACTTTCCCAAGTCACCCTAAGAGGTTTATACTGGGGTAAAAATTTTACCTGCCCTCTCTACTAGGGTGAAACTTCTCCCCACCCTTCTTACAAGTGATGAATGTTTTTCTTAGTAGTCAAGTAGGTCGATGCTTTTCCACACCCAATACTATGAATACACTTTGCACTACCCCATACAAGGTAGATCCTTCACCCAAGCCCCCAACTAGGTTAACTATTCTCCCTTGTCATAAAATAGGTCTCCAATTCACCTCAGTACCTATGCTAGGGTTTTTTCCCATAACTCCATGGAATAGAATACCTTCACCCAAGTGTCCTAAATGGGTGAAATATCAACCCATGTTTCTTACAAGGGTACCACTCTTACTCGTGTCTCCAACCTAGGAACCTATCCACCAGGGACTACTAATATCCATTATAGAAACATTCATTCCATAGTAAAACCTTTGGATTATGTATCCAATTGAAAATTTCTCCTTTATGGGCTTTCATCCCATCTCAAAAGGACACTCATGGTAATAAAAATCATGTATTCTTTTGAAAATGAAGGTTTGTATCATGAGGATACTTGTGAAGCCTCCCCCAGATAATACAACTCATATTAGCTTCCCCGTATCTAGAATATGACTCGACCAAGAACCTAGTGTACATATTTTTTCCACTCAATGATACAGGTATATACAAAATTGATTTTAGGGGATCATATAATGACCAGCAAAAGTGTAAGAAACCCCATATATGCTTGATCTATCATTGTAATAATCAATGTTAGTGATTTTAAGAATAATCAGCATACATGTGTCATTTTTATCCATATATGATCATAGTATAAATAAACCTATGATTTCATCCTCTAAGGTATTACACTAGTCAAAGGATCCTAGTTTATAACTTTAGGATTTTTATACATGAATAGGGTTTTTATCAACTTCACAGTTCATGATGAATGATCTTGAGGGAAAGAAGAGAAATTTGGAAAACGATGCATGGAATAATTTTTTTCTCAATATGAGTGATCTCATACCCATATGTATTTATCTCGATACTCTTCATCTACTGAATTACATTGTCCATAAGTAGTAATATGTTCCGTCTCAAGGAGCCTACTACTTACTATGAGTTTCATTCATCAAACTCATTTAATGAAAGTAATAAATTTATGTTTAATTGATTCAAATTACATTATAACCAAATAACCATACTGAATATGATGGGGTGTTAGTTATAGCAAAAATAATACACTACATTAGGTGAAATATAGTCTCAAGTTTCATCTCATGCACACTAAATTACATTGGTTATAACATATAATCAGGATCAATTTTAAGGATATGATATCACCAATGCATAATTATGTTATATGTATCATATAAATATCATTTTAATTATTATGTAATAATCTCCAACATTCACTAAAATATTTATGGATTCTATACCAAATTTCAAAACTCTTTATGAATCCATCGAAAACTATTTTTCGATGTGAATTTATCTAACTCTTATCTTTTTGGAAAAACTATTTATCAAAAACATAATCCTTATTAGGATGATTAATTGTGTGACCTTGTGGGACTTAGTAGTATTAAAAAGAAATATGAAATCCTTATTTCATAGATATAAGAATTGAGTGGCCTCTCACAGAGAAATAGTTCTACTCAATATACTACGGGTTGTGGTGTAATCATGATTAAACAAACTCATATATCTATAACACTAGACATAGAATAATATCAATATAATATAGTCCATCTCCATATTTATTAAATATTTGAAAAGGAATTACCAGGTTGGTGAATACATCACATGGACCTCATCTAGAAAATGATCACATAACATGACCATAATCTATGTAGTTGGACACATATAATGTGAATCAACTCATAATAGTGATTAATTTCATCAATATAATTCAATTAAGGTCCTAATGTCTTTACTCACCACACAAGATGAAAAATATCATCCTAGCCGTACTCTAAATATTGACGTGATTAGCATCATACCCAACAACCCATGGATTAGTTATGTCTTAATGGATTATGTAATAAGTATATCACTGTGTAAAAGTTTTCATGAAAATAATACCATCAAAAGTTGTTAATAATTATTGATAATATTGAAACACCCTTTAGTATATCAATGATTTTATGAAATTCCTTAAGATATACCTGAGTTGATCAACCTAGGTAACACGATTCTACTCATTACCTCCATAATTTATTCTTTGTATCTTGTATAAAAACAGTTAAAATTAATATAGGATTATATTCATGATAATATTAAGATATATATACAACCATTAATACTCTGTGATCCTAATATGTTGGGAACAACTCAAATTTTTTACTTTGATGGAAATTATCTTGTTCCCATCAAAAAAATTGTATCAATCATGAATAAATGATAAAGTGACTATTTCATTTTTTGTACAACATGATAAATTTTATATTCCTATGAAATCTAAAGTACACTAAAAACCCATACTTTAGTGAATTCCAAACATATAATATATGAAACATAGACAAATCAGCCTTATGTTTGTAACACATTCAGAGGTTTTGTTAAACTTATTACATATCTATGAAATTATAGCCACAACACTATATGTCCACCATATAAAACTATCCCAATAAACTCTTTAATGTGTAACATTTATAAATTAATCTATTTTTATTAATAATGAAACTTAGGAATCATATTCCAAATGTTTTTCTCATTGAACATATTTTAACTCTTAACCTTTAGAACATTAAACTGTATGATGTTAATTACCTATGTTGTTTACTTATAACTCTTCATAATTATATCATCATAATTTTGCAACACCTAACATAAGTATTTTCCTTGAAATAAATTCATAAAAAATTTATTTATTTACATAATTATTTATCATCTCATCTAAAACGTTTTTTGGATAAAGTGAAAATTACATAGTTAAGTAAACTAAATGTAAATTTTTACATTTATCTTTACTACCATACCCTAATACTCTTTTAGGATAAAGATTATATTTAGGTTTATATTTTTAGTCACATAATACTTTAATATATATTAATAATCACTATCATGTGTAAAAAATATAAATATTTAAATTTTTATTTACCGTTATATATTCTAAATTCTTTATGATATAAAGTGAAAAACACATTAATTATAGAATAATATAGTTTTTTACTAACATTTAACTTATTAAGTCAAAAAATAATTGTATAATCCTCTTAAACACAATATTCTTATTAGTATATCATGATAAGAAAAAAAACATCTTTTTGTAAGGAAATAACATTTATTTTATTTTACAATAAATATTTACCAAAAAAAAATATTTCAATATCATATATGAAAAAATGGGTTGGAATCACTTTATCAATAAAACGAGGGATTTATTATTTAATATATAACCCAGGAGGGTATTGTGAACACCATTGATCACATTTTAAAAAATACTTGGATTAAAATCTTATCCATGGTAAAAAAATTAATTCATATCTCTATTTCAAGCATTTTATAGAATACTATGAATCATAAACCATGTGAATCATCTCTCATTATTCATTGAAATTAATTATTAACAAAAAAATTCTACTATCATATAATATAAATTAGATTATTTTTCACATATTCTACCTAGATCAATATAATCTTGATAAATTACCTATATATTTAAGTCCATAATATAGAAACACTTCTCTTCATCACATGAATAAAAACTACAAATTCTATAAATTATTTCCATGATTTTAAGAAAATATATATTAAGAACACTTTTAGGATGTGAATCCATTATCACATACCCTGTAAAAATAAATAATCAAATTATACAACATTGATACATATCATGAATATTCCATGGATCTTCTAAAACTCCTTTAGGTACCATTAAAATTACATCCTATAGAAAAATTACACATCCTTCTAGACAATACATGATGTTTCATTGATATTGATTAGATAACAAAAAAAATTTGTAATTTTAAACTAAATTTCATTGTTATAGTTTTAACATTTTCTAACTTTTATTATCTTTATAGAGTAAAAAACGGGACATCAAATTCCCTAATTCATTTATTCTCAATATTTGAGTATATTAGGTGAACTTTTATTGAATTTTTAATCATGTCAAGATATTTCTATATATAAAAACATATTGAATTCCTTAGATAAAATAACCTTCATAGGAAATATTTAATCTCATCATTTCATTAACATATCCAATCATATTGAATATATGAGGGAGATAAAAATTTCTTTGGTTGTATTACATATAATTAATTTTACCAATTAATTGAATAATATAATTCTATACATAACTATCTAGATTCACTTATTGAACAACTTCAATATTTTGGTTACTCAGGAAGGTATATCTTTAATATATAAAATATCTTTTACTTATGATCTTTTCTTATATTACATGTCTTGGGAGTTTCTTGCATTAAGACTCTCCTCAATAGAGGTTATTCTCAAATATCTTTTTTATAGTGATAATATTATTTATATAAAATATAATTTATATCAAAGGAGTTACATGTTTTATATATTTTTATTAGGGAGATTAAAAATAGTTACTCCTGCCAAAAAATTATGAAAAAATGCATCATATCTATTTAGTGATAAAGGATACATATTTAAAAATGAATTAAAACAGTTTTAGAACCACAATAATTCATGACTATATCTAGTATAAAATATATAATTTATCATTATTTCTCATGGACTTCACATTTTTTATGATGTTAAATAATAGTTGTCCCCTCATAGTATGTCTTTGATTTTTCTATAAATGATGCTCATCACAAAGTAACCTGGATTATCAAGATATGGTAATATTATCCTGGGTAAAATATTTTTACAATTATAAAGGGTTGAATATGAGATATAAAGAATATATTCATGAGTTAATAAGTAGAGACTTTTGACTTGGGTTGACTATCCAAGTATATACCATGGAATTTTATAAAGTGATCAATATACTTATGGTGTATGTTATAATAAATCCTTCTTAACCAATGTTTGTGAGATACATAACATGAAATAATTTATAATTTAATATCATTATTATGAACTTTATTATAAATTTAATATTCAATGTTAAAGTATTTATTTTCTTAATCATGTAATCAATTGGATTGTAACCAATATGAGATTTTTTCACTCATGTGATGAGTAAAGACACAAGTCCCGTGGTTGAATCAGAATGGGGAATTGCATGGACATTAAAAGTTGGGGCACATTATATGTGTTTAGAGAATCATATGAGGGTCATTTTAAGTTATCATGATCTAGATTAATGACATTTTATGTATTCATAAACCAAGTCAATATGTTTCTAAAAATTTAGAAAATATGAGGTGGGTCGTACTAGATCATCATTTTTGATGACCAGTGGTCACTCAATCTTATGGGGAAATTTATTATATAAGTATACATATGATTTATATGATATATATTAGGGTGTAAATTTTCATAGATATATGAGTATGTTTGATCGATATCAAACCAAACCCCTTAGTTACATACATAGTACTGATTCTTTTCTAGAGGGTACTCTTTGTTGGATTCAACAAAATAGAGATTTCATATGTGTTATAAACTCAAAAAGGAATAATGGATCACACAATTTGGCATTTAGATATGCTTCAAATTTCTTATAGTTGTTTTTATAAAATCAATATAGTTTGACAAAACCATGTCTAAGAGGGTTTTTAAGGATTTAAAAAGTGATGTGATGGTTTTTGTTAACATGTTTTATATTTTAGTGCAAGTGAGATGTTTTTTTATTTGAGATAAAATGATATGCATATCATTTATATTATTTAACTATGAATTAGTTATAATATATCCTTAACCTCAAGCCTATTCATATATTGGTGTTAATGTAGTTTGGTGTTCATAAAATGAAAATCCACATGATTCTTTTACACTTAAGGTGTTATAAAAACCTTATAAATGTATGAAAAATGTTATGGGTCACAAATATAGTTTTGGTAGGAAAGTATGAAACTAGGATATCAATTAAGGAACTCCTTCACTTTATATTTTTCATAAATAATTCTCTCCATTAAAAGAACTGAATCAGTCATATCTGAATATGTAATTTCAAATTTTGTAACATTACCATTTGAACATTTCAAATGAATCTGTATTTCAAAAATGAATCAACTATTTGATTCATAACTAATGAAAATGGTTGTGGTAATGGATAAAATCATTCAACCAAATTATTTTGATCATAATACATTAGGTTAAATGTTGTATGAAGATGAATTTTTATCACTCATCTATATTGTCATTGATGAAAGTTGAGGCCCTAACTTAATGATATTTCACCATCATGTCTTCAAAATTGTTCTTAATGATATAATGGATGGAAATATATCCTTCACTAATATAAAACATATTCATATCATTAAATTTCATTTCCAAAAAACTACCCATTGAATGAAAATTTGAAATATACCTTGTGGAAAACATTAAAACTATTTCTGAATCAATCCAAAACTACTTTGGACATGGTTTTATCGAACACTCTTTATTTTGGAACAAAAAATTCACCCAAAACATAATCCTTATCAAATTTCCTAACTATATAACATTATATTCCTTTTAATAATTGAAAATAAACATTAAGTCTTCATTAAATAGATTTAAGAAAAATACCATCATCTAACAAAGTCCTAGGGCTATTCAAAATAATAAGCGTTCTGGTGTGATCTCCCCCAAAAATAGTTATATATCATAAAAACATGTAAAACAAATGATATATCATATAAATTATATGTATACTATAAAATATCATTTCCCAAGACATCAAGTGACCAGTAGACTTGTAATAATATTAATATTTTATATTCTATCTCATTTTTCATGATTATCTAAAAAGTAATGACCAGGATGATGAATACATCTTAAGTCATTTATTTAGAGGATGACCACACCACTTTACCATTATCCATGTATATAAACATGACTAATGTGACCCAATTATGCATAACCATAAATTTCCATAGTTTATTTCAATCTAGTTATTGATTTCATTACTCATCGTGTGAGTAGAAATATCACATATTTATTGTGCTCTCACAAATGACATGATTAGGAACACACCCCACCACCCCTAATTAGTTAAGTCACAATGACTTGTGTAATAAAGTTATCAAATTATAGATTTTCAAATTCTAGGTATCTTACCAACCAAATTTAAAATGAATTATTATTAGCAAACATCCCTAAATATATTCATGATTGTATGATATTATATGGGATATACATAGAAGGAAAATCCATATAATAAGAATTCACTTATTACCCCATGAATATATTCTTTTGATCTATAATATAACTCATTATAATGTGTAAAATATTTTATTCATTTTAAAACTAACACATTATCATATCCCATAATACACTTTGGTGATTATAGATTAAGGACAACTCAAATTTATACTTTTATGGGATAATAATCATTTCACATCACAAAAAATTGGCATCCAATGTGAATAAATGACAAAGTAAATATCATAATGAATTTTATATTATTAAATTAGTTTAATAATAATTTACAAAACCGTATATTAGCATCTAACTAACATATTTAATATTTTATAAAGTCAAACCTCCATTTTATTTGTTGTACTTTCTGTGGTTCCTTCATGATAATTACTACCCTATGCAATTCTTGGGACATCTCTACTTGATGGCCTGATAAAAATCTTACACTAAACTCCTTACTGCGAAACATTTATGGAGTCATCTAATTTGACTACTGGAAATATATTGGAATCATATTCACAATGTTATACTATTTAAACTTATTTAAAATACTTAAATTTACAATATTAAATGTTAATGTGTTAATAACCTATATTTTCTACATAAAACTCTCTATAAGCCTTATAAGAAATCCTCAATCTCATAAATTAATTAACATATCCATTCATATTTAACATATAAAATCCAAGACAATAATTAATTTGGTAATATTATATCTAATTACTTTGAGACATTATGTGAATCATTATATACTTCATAGAAGCATCCTGATTCACATATTGCAATTTATCAATAGTTTTGTTACTCAAAAAGTTGTTTCTTTAACACATTCAATTTATTTTACATAATAATTTTTTTATGTTTCTAGTCTTAGGTGTTTATAACATTAAAGTTCTCTTTCTCAAGGGTTTATATCAAATTTATGTTTGATGATGATTTTATTTGTCTAAGATAAAATATTTTATCATAAGAGTTTCCTTTTTTATATATTTTCATCAAAAAAACAATTTGAATGTAATTCCACTAAAAATGATAACCCTATATTTAATATCTATATAGTGATACATGATCTATATCTCATCACAAATTAGACATGTTTTATCACATAATAATCCATGTATATATCTAGTAGATAATAACTTTTTAAATAATATCACATATGATTCTTGGATAGATGACTATATAAAATCATTACCCAAAAACATTCAACAGATTCAATCAAATCTATTCTTCTAGAATCCTGACCATTAGGGTTTCCTAGCTAGTGTAACCCAATGAAACTTCCATTAACATGTCACCTAACTATTAGGGTTACCTTATAACTTACCTTCCTTATATGAATAATTCTTTGGAATTTAACCATTATAGTTAGCTATATTGAATGATCGGGTTCTATTCAAGTGTTCCTTGGGAATGAATCTCATAATTTTTATTTTATAGGATTTTATAAAAATTATAACTATTTTAATAAGCATGTCATGCATATTAACCCCAATTCGTCTCATTAAATTTTATTTATTTCATGATTTATACAATTGTGTATGCATGATTATATTGATTTTGTTTTGGAATCCTATTCCATTAATAAAATTAATTCTATCACATCATATTAATGTGAAACTCTTTAAGAATCTCAAGAGTGTGTGTTATATAACCAAAGATAGAATCAAATCATATTCATAAATATATGATGAATCTCATTTATATGGTATATGATATTTTCATGTAAATACATTGAGTTCTCTGAAATTGAAAATATCTTCATGAGTAATCTTAGAGAGATAGATAGAAAACCCCTAAAATTTCTAGATATAGGAAATAGTCTCTAGTTAGATTGATAGTCTAACCCCAAGTCCCTCTCCTAGGGGTGGAATTTACTCAAGAGAGGAATCAATTCATGATATCTCTATAACCAAATATTCCCAAACAATATTCAATTACTATTTTAAAGAAAATAAATCAGAAAAAAGTATATGGTCGATATATGTGTATGTTTTCATGAAATAAAACATGATGGGGATCTAGTCGCAACAACCCCATGCCCACCTCAATAAGACAAGGGTTGCAACAAGCATTAAAGGCTTGAAAACCACGGGGAGTCCTTTTCCTAAGTACCTATACACACACACACACACACACACACACACACACATCCACTCAATGTAAAATTATAGAGGGAAAGGGGTAAAATATATTACACTGATGTAAAGAAACAAAACATGCATAGACAACTAAACTGTAGGAGTACGATAATGTAAAATAAAAGGGGAAAAGGGTAAAAATAAATTCCCAACCAAAAAAGTGTCAAAACTAGATAGAAACCAGAAAATTACAATTTTCAAGGGTGCCCCTCTACTGGATCCCAAGAGATGACCACTGTACGCGATCTCATCACCTATATCAATAATCCCCGCGTAAGTCATCGTCAAGACATGTTAGTTATCTACAAAGGCTTGTTAAAAGTTGGAAAATCTCATGTAGGGGTGAAATAAAACTTACCTAGTAGGATACACCAAAAAGGTGAATGGGGAGAAATAAGAGATACCATGAAGTGGAAATAAGCATATAGAACAAAGTATAGTGAAATAGTGGAGATCAACACAATAAGAGGGTGAAAGAAAACTCATACACACACAATGAGATAGAAATGGTGAGAAGATGAACTTCTCATCAATCCTTCCCTGCCTATAGTAATAGAGTAAACTCATCGAACCACAAATATATAGACATGTTGAGCACATGTCATAACCACGGTGTCTTCACCTCTCCTGGAAGAAGAGTAAACAAAACACAAGGGTTGGTTACTAAAAAATATTATATATATATATATTCACGAAAAGAAACCCAAGCAAGAGACTATGGGTATCTTCATCTCGTAGCTCATCCTAAGAAGAAGAGTTTCCAATAGTTCCATAAGTATACAATAGTGATGCTCGTCATCCCATATATCTTCCATAAACAAGTAAGTTAAAGGAACTCAATCATTACACCTTGATACTATCTTCTTTGGTTGGTATTGGCTCGCCATCATGGTTTCAGGTTGCAACACAAGGAAGCATCTTGGTGGGGAAAGTGTCCCTTATTCTCATGAGTCTAAAGGTATGTCAAACCACATCTCGAAATAGATCTTCAAATTCGGATGGTGCAAACTCGAAGTAGAGGACCTGAACCCTAGTATATTTGGGGGACAACACTCTAATATTAATTGTAGAGGACTCACACCCTGGTGTGTTGGAGGGATTCTACTCTACTCATTGGGGACCTGCGCCCTAGTGCATTAGGGGGATCAACACACAGGAGTTAACAGTGACCCACTGCCCAATACCACTAACGGGTAATACATAGGAGGGTACTTCCGAGAAAGTAATTATCAAGGACCCGTGCCCTAGATCATTAAGGGGATTCCACTCTAGTCATTGAGTATTCGTGCCCTAGTACATCATGGGCATCAGCACCCAAAATGAACAGTGCATGAAGACTTAAGTCATGGATTCTCTTAAAACCCATCAAAAGGATCTTCCATAGATATTATGTTCATGTTTTCACATTTAATGATATCATGAAGAAGGATCTGCACAGCCAAACGAATAATAGTGTTGCAATTATTGTGGAAAAAATGCACAATATAGGTTATTCATTCACACATATCGGACATCCGATAAAAAATTCATATGTCATTGCATTATGCTCGAATGGTTTCATGTGAGTAATACACTATGATTTTAAAACAATTATATGGATCACACTGGTGCAATACTCATATAAAAATGTATGGGGTTGACTATTCATTTTTTCAAAATGGATACTCAGTGAAAATGATGCATTTCACGGCAATATGCCAGAACCACAATTTGTTGGTCCCGCACATAAATTTTGGTTTCAATTACTAAAATTTGTCCTAAAAAGTATGCCTAAATTTCAGGGACACGTTGACAATGATGGTGCATCAATTGGATATCGTATGTAGGAGTTACATCTGGTACAAGATTTCTCAATAAGAATAATTATATTGTTATTATTATATTTAAGTGTTTCACGAAACTGATCCACGAGATTGACACTTAAAATTCTCAAACTATCCTCAAAAGGTCCGTCTTGATGTGAGGATCATGTTTCTATAGATAGTGTATACAAATAATACTCTGTTTAGATGTTATGGAAGTTTCAGTCTGCAGTACAAAGGCCTTATTCAGCCTGCTCCGGCAAGCACAACCCGTTCCAGGTGGCATGGTCTGACTCTGGACCTCCTGGCCCACTCTGACCCACCCTAGACTACCAGGGATCACTCCAGCCTTACCTCGACCCACTTGGGCGTGCTTTCTCTGAACCTTTTAGGCCACTCCAGCATCGGTCACTCCATCGTCACACCTCAACTGTTGTTGATTTCCTATCATATTCTGTGGCAGTGTCACTACCCTAGGTCATTCCCTGTGACCACTCCCTTCCTACCAGCCACTCACCCTGGCTCCTCTATCCTACACCCCACCATCTTTCATTCCCTATGGCTCTACCACCTCCCATGGCCCATCGCATCACGACCAACGCCGGTGGTCCCTTCTGGAGACCACTATACCTCCTCTAGTTTCACGATCTCTAATATGAAAGCATATTGGGGATCTTTAAGAGCTTCACAGGACCAAGACTACCTTATCGATTAGTCGATGATTTATCATGATTAAAATTAAACAACAATAGTTGTGAAGAATGAACGAAGAAAGGGAAAATTTAGTAGGATCCAAGTATTGATCGATGGTCATGTTAGTTCGTCCATTGATGATAGATATCCAAAATAAAGAAAATATTTTTCAAGGAAAAACTTAAATTAAAGATAAGAAACTCAAATATAAGGATCCATATTTCATTTGGATCTGATTTCCATTGAAGAACACATCTACAGTGATTTGGTTGTTATCTACCCATGATTCACCAGTTGTTCATCATAGATCAACTAAATAATGGAAATAGAGGGATTGATTTTAGTGGATGGATGATTAGGGGAAACCCTAATCCTGAACTCATGACATCATATTTATAGAAAATTATCGAGACCCCCGATAATGGTCACGAAAACTGATCCTCCATCACCCTTTCATTATATGTCATTCTTAGGTAAAATACCCCATTATGAATTCAATGGTAGTGTCGAATTTCCAATCGGATTCTCTGTTCAAAAGTTATTTGATACTACATTGGAGATAAAATAATAAAACATAATTATATTATTTATGATTTTTTCCTCCATGTATTGTTCTATATAATACCTGCACTGATGAAAGTTATGTCCCATATAGGCTAAACATCATGTCCCAGACTCGGTTGTACCCTCATATTTCTAATTCGGGTTACAATTTAATATTTATTTTGTATCTTTCACATGCATATTATAAAATATTATTAATATTTTTATAAAATCAATTCCTAGAACACCGGGCCTCGGAATTGTACATCGTCTCTACACCCAAATCTGTATATATATATATATATATATATATATATATCAAAGTCTTACATTGTGAAAACTGTGTATCTACATCGTTCCCTCCTTTAATATTTTTTCCCCAAAAAGAAAAACTTGGAAAAAACTCAGGATACTAAGATCGCATATAGATCTCCCATTCCCCCAAACTCTCCTCAACATTTTCATGTAGTCACAACACGTGAACTAAAGGGATGTTCCATCCACAGATGTTTTTCTCCTATCGCTCCTCGGTCGACACCATGTGCTTTGAAAAGGTGGATCCATATTCAATATCCACCTCACCCTAGTCGATGACGTGTGTAGGTTCATGCATGTATCTCCTAATATAAGAAATGTGGAATACATTGTGCACACACACTAGCTGTGGGGGTAGATAAAAAAGGTAGGAAACCTTGTTAACCCTATGCATGATCTTGAACGGCCCAATGAACCACGAGTATAGCTTTCCTCCAGAGCGGAACCTTTTCATCCCCCATCGTGGGGAGACTCACAAGATGATCTAGTCTCCTGTCTCGAAACTCCAAGGACATAGGATAGTGATATATGTAGGATTTATGTCTATTTTGGGTCATCCTTATCCACCCATGGATAACCTACACTTTCTTTGTCGTTAATTTCACCAACTTTGTGCCTAGGAGGGATGACTCGCCAACCTATATCCATCACAAAGGTGACCTAAATGGTCTCCTGTAAAGGGACTAAAAATGTTCCATGATAATGGTAGAGTGGTAGCTATTGTTGTATGCAAATTCTACCAAAGTTAGGTGATCCTCCCATCTATGACTAAAATATAACATGAAATCCCTCAGCATATCCTCCAGTACTATGATAGTGTTCTTAATCTGCACATCGTTCTAGGGGTTAAAGACTATACTCATCTGATGCTAGGTCTGGAATACAACTTTTAGGCCTCTCCATAATCAAGACTTAAATCATAGGTCATGATCATCGATAATCATCAAGTGTACCTTGTGAAGGGGAAAGATCTCATGCATGTATAATTGTTATAAACTCTTCACTGAACTTTGCTCCATGATAGAGAGGAAGTGCGACGACTTCTTGAGTCAGTTCACTATCACACATATGGAACCATGGACCTTCACTATGCATGGAACCCCTATTACAAAGTACATGGATATTCCATCTTATTTCCACACTATAATTTCAAGAGGTTGCTACAAACCGGCTAGAACCTGATACAAAGACTTCACCTGCTGATAAGGGAGGCATTGTGAGATGAATTTAGCTACACTTCATCTCATTACGAACCACCAAAACTATCGCTGAATTTCCCTATACATCTTCCCCAAACCAGGATGTACAACCCAGGGATAAGTGTGGAACTCCCACATCACCTCCTCCCACATCATGAAAAGAACACTACTTTCCCTTGTAACAAGATCTAGTGATTCCCTCCTTCATAATATCCATCTGGAGTGTCTCTTATGGATATTTGATCATGCAAATCTTCATAGTCGATTAATCATAATTGGGACTCTTTCACACAATTAAGAAGCATATGGGTCAACATCGTCGACTGTAGGAAACTATACCATTCTACTCCACCATTGCCAGCTATGGGGAAGCTAAATTCTCTAAATATTCCCACACTAGGTTACCCTGGGACTTCCTGCTTAGTTCATCTGCTATAAAATTTCACTTTTTTAAAGGATAAACTATTTTGATTTTATAGTCCTGTAGGAACTCCAACCAACATTGTGGCCTTAGGTTGGGGTCTCTCTCATTAAAGATTTATGTGAGACTCTGATGATCTGAGTAAACCAAAAAGTGCTCTCTCAAAAGATAGTTCATCCACATCTTCATGGAGAGTACTACCGCTACCATCTCTAGGCCATGAGTCACATAGTTCTACTCATATGGTCTCATATTCCTAGAGTCGTATGCGATGACTGGGTATTGTTGCATCAGCATGCAATCGAACCCAGTTATTGAGGCATCACAATAGACTAGGAACTCTACACCATCATATGGTATTCATAAAACCGGATCACTCATCAGCCCCTTCCTAAACTACTCAAATTCCTTCTATCACTACTCATACTAGGTAAATGGGTTTCCCTTCTATTTCATTGTGGTCAAAAGGGGATATGATACTCTATAATTCTTACAAGAATCTCATATATTACCCTTCCAATCCATGAAATCTTCGTACCTCTGGCATATAATTGGGTGGCTCCCAAGAAATAACAGCTTTGATCTTTGCTGAATCGACAACTAAACCTTGTTTAGAAATGACATTCCCTATAAAGTGAACCTCCTACATCCAAAATTGGAACATAGAGAGTTTTCAATAAAGCTGGCACTCTCAACATAATTCAAGCACCATCCTCAAGTGATTTTCATGCTCCTCCTCTGATATAGAATAGATGAGTATGTGGTCGATGATGACAACAAAAAACCGGTCCACATAAGGCTAGAAGATTTGGTTCGTCAAATCCATAAAGATGGTGGGGAATTTATCACACCAAAGGGAATCACTATTAAATCATAGTACCCATAGAGACATCAAAAAGAAAATGTTGGAATGTCAGCCTTGAAGACTCATAACTCATGGTGGTCAGGCCTAAGATTAGTTTTGGAAAACCACCTCAGACTATAAAACCAGTTAAAGATGTCTTGGATCCCCAGAAAGGGGTAATTTTTCTTTATATTGGCATGGATTAGGTGACTATAATTCATAAAAAGATGTAAACTCTCATATTCCTTATTTAAAAATATAGCTAGATCTAATGAGGGGGAATAATGGGCCTGATGAAACCTTTCTCGTGATGGTCTTCCAACTGTAATTTTATCTCCCAGAACTCAGTGGGTGCCATCCGATATTCCAAATAAGATATCAAGGTTTTCCTCGGTTCCAATTCAATTAAAAACTCCAACTATTTCATTAGAGTCAGTCTTAGAATTTCTTCGGAGAAAAATTCAATATAATCCTCCATAACTGAATGAACTCATGTGCATGACGAGTTTTATTCACCAAGGGTTACACTCACTAACTAGTGGGTGTAAGGTGGTATCCTCCTAATCACAGAACTTGATTTCTCTTCTATTAGGACTCTTTCTCCAAGAAAGGATGACCTCATCCCATTAGTGTGTAGGCATCGGACTAGTCTATGGTGATAGTCAATCTGGCCTTGAACCATGGAAATACAATCCACGTCCAAATTATATCGTAAGGTTCAATCATGATGACTAGTAGGTCCCATGTGAACATCTCTCATCCAAGTGATACCTCATACTAATGGTAGATGAAAGACATAGAAGAAGTTCTCTACATAAGGCCCCAGAGACAAAGTTGTTGTGCTAGAATCTCTAGTTGGAGCTCCAACTCTCGTACCAAGAGTAAGGAGATAAAAGAGTTGTATGAACTAGTGTCTACTAATAATGAAGCA
The DNA here is from genome assembly GCA_963277665.1 of Viscum album. NCBI lineage: Eukaryota > Viridiplantae > Streptophyta > Magnoliopsida > Santalales > Viscaceae > Viscum > Viscum album. Next base: position 444,398,718 of record OY728158.1, read on the forward strand.
ATAGTAGAATATACATAGATTGTACCTTGGATAATCTCGTGTATTGTGGGATTTAAGACATCCAAAGTATGCATCTATCCATGGCCCCAACCGCCACCTCCCCAACCATAATGTGGGTCACATGGTGATGGTGGTGGAAGAACCTCATTGCATCACCCCCCACCCACACCTCCTCATATCCCTCTACCGGAACCAACTCTTTAGGGACCACCCCATCCCTGCCTATGAGATCCTTGATCATGATGTTGTATCTACTGTGGTGGAGAATCTCATTTGGGTAGTCTCGTGCCATGTGACCTTGCCCACCACCATCATAGCATCGGCCCTCTTCGGATTCACCATGTGCTCTACACCACCCCGTTGCAGCCTGACCACATGTCTGAGTCTTGTCATGGGGAAGCTTCTTATGTTGAGATCCCTTCAACTAATGTCTTCTAGTTATCGTAGATTCATCTACTCTAAATCATAAAATTGTAGTCTTAGTTAACTCATTACCCTCATATATAAATATCTCTATCACTAGCGCCTGATATAGCACCCCAGGATAGGTGGGGATACTCAAGGGTATTGCGCTTTCATGGATCTCTCGGTGGATTCCATTCTCGAAAAAAAAGTGTTAGAGGGGATATCCATCTCATAGCTCATAGAATATATATATACTCAGTCAGAGAAACCCAAAATAGGTAGTAAGGGGATATCCATCTCATAACTCAACCCAAGAAGAAGAGTCACCAATAGTTCCATAAGTATCCAACAACAATGGTCAGTATCCCATACATCTTCCTGGAACATAGAAGTTAGAGGGGATCAATCTCCACAACTTTATACTCTCCACTTTGGGAGGCACTAAATTCCCCTAATGGATTTAACTTATGACATAAAGAAACATCTTGGTGGGAAAAGCATCACTATTTCTCATCAATCCAATTGTATGTCTAACTATATCTCACTATTGATCTGCATAGTTGGATGGTGAAAACTCGAAGTAGAGGACCCTCACCAAGGTATGTCAGGAGGATTCCACTATAATAGTCATCATGTGGGACCAACACCCTAGTTTGTATAAGAGATTCCACTCTAGTAATCAGGGATCCATTCCCTAGCGTGTCATGGGGATCAACACCAGGGAGTCGATGGGGACCCACTTACCAGCCCAACTGAAGGATAATTTGTTGTACGGTACTTCCAAGAAAGTATCTATAGAGGATCCATGCCCTGGTGTGTCAGGGGGATTCCACTCTAGTAATTGGGGATCCATACCCTAGTACATCAGGGGGATGGGCACCCAGAAATAAGGGTCGATGCTGACCTAAGATGTGGATTCTCTTCAAATACATCAAAGGATCTTCCATTGATATTCCTTTCATGTTTCCACATTTAATGAAATCATATATTAGGCTCTACATAGGAAAATATATCACACTACTATGATTCTCTCATAAAAATGAACAAGATCGATGATTCATTCGCCTCGATCGGATATATGATGAAAAATTCATATATCGTCAAATTATCCTTGAATGGAATCATGTGAGGCACATTCCTCAACCCAAAAACAAATTATATGGTTTGTATTATTGATATTCTCATAAAAAATGTACTGAATGGACTATTCATTCATCCTAATCAGACAACTGGTGAAAAAGGTATATTTCATTACAATATGCCCGAATCAGGCTTCATGGGGCCTTCACATTGATTTCAGTTAAAAAAACAAAATCTATCTTTAAAATTTTGTCTAAATTTCAGGGTCTTGATGTCACAGGAGACACATCAATTGGATGTCATATGTAGGAGTTATGTTAGATAAAATATTTCTCAATAATAATAATTATATTATTATTTTTATATTCGGTGTTTCATGAAACTAAACCATAATCCTGACCCTTAAAATTCAAAAACTGGCCTCAAAAGTACATTCTATGGGTAAGGATCACATTTCCACATATGTCACATAAAATGGATGCCTAGTTTAGATGCCATGGTGGTTTTAGTCTCCATCCCGATGACCTACTCCAGCCTGTTCTGGCCCGCCTGTCCCGCTCTGGCCGGCCTGGGATCAATCCAGCCTATCTCAACCCCCCTGGGCCCACTTTTTACCAGCATTTTATCCCACTCCATCCTCAACCGCTTTGTCATCCCATGTCCACACCAACCAACAACCAACGGTGTTCCACAGTGGTGTCATCGCCTTAGGTCATTCCATGTAACCTTATAATGGCGATTAGTCAATCTCCTCATCTCCACCACCCAGCACCGCACCATCTTCCATACTCTAGTCATGTCCCAGGGCTCTACCGACTCTCGGACACTGCTGCACCATGGATGCTAGAGGTGGCTTTCTGGTGATCCTTTCTACGGACCATCAGACCTCCTTCGGTTGCCCAAACACCAATCTGACTGCAGATTTTTGATCCTTATGCTAGGAGATTCTCAAAACCAATCCCCACTAATCGATCCATCGATGATTTGGCATGATGAAAATTTAAAATTCCATAATTGTAAAGAATATAAGAAGAAAGAGAAAATTTATCAGGATCCATGCATGTCTCGATGGTCGTGTCAGTTCGTCCATCGATGATTGATATCCAAAATGAAGGAACAATTGATAAAGAAATGATTTTTTAAGTAAAAAACGTAAATCGGATATAAGAAACTCAAATAGTAGAATCCTACCATGATGTGGATCTGATTTCAACTTACGAACATGTCTGCCATACTTCCTTAGTGATACACCGAATATTTGATGGTCGTTCAACGTTGATCCACCAAATAATGAAGAGATAGGGATAGAGTTTTGGTGGAGGTAGGATTAGGTCCTAACCCTAATCCTCAAATCTTAACATCAAATTTATATAAAATTACCAAGACCCCAGCCAACAGTCTCAGAAACTGAACCTCTTGCACCCTGTAATTTTATTCATGATAAGGTAAAACACCCCATTAATAATTCAATGGAGGTCTCATATTTCTAATTCAAGTCCCTGTTGAAATGTTATTTGATACAATTTTTGAGATAAAATAATAAAACTTAATTATTTTATTTACAATTTATACCTCCAATGATTTTTCTTCAAAATACATGCACTAACGAATGTAATGTACTACCTTTGGTAAACACCACACTACAGACTCAAACATAACCTTATATTTCTGATCTAGTTTAATATTTAAGATTTATCCCATCTGTATTGTTTTCATAGCATAAAATATACTAAATATTTTTATAAAATTATTATTTGGAACATCGAGCCTCAAAATCGTGTATCATCTTAGTGCCTAGCTCTGGAAATATACATAGAAGTATTTTAAAGTACTACATGGAAAAAATGAGTCTCTACATAAACTAAATCTCATGGAGTCACACCTATCGTGTAATATAGGGATCTATCCCTTATAATAAATTTATCACATAAATATTACATACAGAATATTCAAAATTTATAAAAAAATTATTAAACATGAATATTGTTGGAACTAATAAATAAATAAACACTTATTTTATTTTCCATAGCATGAGATACATATTTAAAATTTTTATATTTAATTTAGAATTATAAAATCATATTTTACTATTCTTAACACTTATCATTTATAAACAAATTATAAATTGTACACAAATTAAAAAATATTAAATTTAATTAATGTTGGTTTTATTCCCCTTAACATTATGTTAACCCTTAATGTAATTTATAGGATGTGCCTCAAACTATGTAGTATCACAATGTGGTGTTATGGATCAAGACACACTTAACACGACATTTTCATACCATGTAATTTCAATCCAAAACACATGACATTACATTTTCATACATTCCACTTTCAATCATACTCCCTCATATTGTATTGAAAATTTCCAAAATGTAGATTCAATACCAAACATTATCTTGACACTCAGTGTAATGTTATGTCGTGTCAATCATATTTCATTAAAACTTAATGCAATGTAGAGTGATAATAGCACATTATGTTGACACTCAATACAATGTTAAGTAGGTAATTTTTGATACTATATTTTCAGGGAATTTAACATAATCTATGTAATCATATTAACAAACTCCATTCCTCATAGTCCACATTATGATAACTGGTTAATGTAATGTCAAGTCCCAGAAAAAGATATGTAAGTGCATGAGGTAATATTTAGGTAATCTCTTGACATTATGTAAACAATTGACATAAGATAAAGTTAGATCACATGGCATTACATTATCGTATAATGTAATTTTGGGTAAGGAAAAACTAGTTACACTATGTAAAAATGTTATTTTCTAAACAAAGAAATGAACACATTGATCCTTCAAAGTATAAATTTCTGATAGAATTTATGGGTTTTTGGGAAAATTTAATAATCGTTTGTATTGGAAGAACCCTCGAAACAATCCCAATATATCATCACAATTAAAAAATATATGTGTTATTAAATAATGGATTATTAATAAAACATAAAAAAGTAGAGTACATATTCTTTTTATGATGAAGAATATATAATAAGGATCCCTGATGCTATAAAAAATATCCACCTAACTCTAAGGGTATGATATCAGCCAGTGGATCCTAGAAATATTCTTAAGCACCCTAGATCATCAAAAGGGTATTATATCCTCCACTATAGTGGAAAAAAATTATAAAGGAGTAAGAGAGGTTTGATTATTTTTCATGCATCAAGTTGTTCCATCAATGAGGGAACTTAATTACTTTTATATCCATGCCATAACCTATTCATTAAATGAATATCATTGATCGTATAATGATACATTAATACTCATTGGGTAAAATTACCATTTAACTGTTTCAAATGGATTTAGGTGCCTTAAATTATACAACTCTTGTATTCATAATTCATGTAATTATTTAAGGGATATTTTTCCAAAATTAGGCACATGGGGACGTATTCTCACACAACGTTAGGTGAAACATTGTCTCAGAATACGTCATATACACACAAGACTATGTTGGAACCAATATAAGTTAAGTCCTAAACGTAAGGACACATTAGTGACATATCCTTTAACTCATTTTTAATGATACATAGATGAAATATTTGTCCTTAAGTCATATTCTTCAAATGAATATAATTTTAGTGCACTTAATACAGTATCCTATGTTTTAAAGGGGAAGATAAACACTTAATCATTTAAAACATAAGTGATTAGAAACTACAAACCCAATATCACGAATATTTAAATAAACTAAAATCATAAACTATAAATGAGAATAAAATGTATACCATGTATTGTATATGTAACCTCCAGACCATTTGAGAGCCTAAGAATGGGTTTGATAAAGATTACTAAAGTTAAAACCAAAAGGGATCCCAACTCTTGAGATATTCATGGGTTTCAACTAAATAATTCTTTATATGAATGAGATCCACTAACCTCCACGATGTGTTGGAGCCTTATTAGGATGAGGATGAATATGATGAGGGAAATAGGATCGTGGAGCTTTGGTCAAGTATAAATAACTCACTACCCTACTATCGCATGAAATATATTTTTTATAGGTCCCTCATAAAAGATCCTTGATATTTTTCATATTAACTTTTGATTTATGATGCTTGAGTTAATTACTGGATCAGTAAAGGTATCATAAGAATTAATATCCCTCCATGTCACATATTATGTAACTCTCCTTAAATGATATCCAATGTGGATGAAACATTAAAATGATAAAAACTATCATTTTATGATTACATTATACCAGCTTATCCTTATATACTTTATTCATATTACAATATGTTGTTGACAACTTACTCTTGAGAAATTGTTTAAGGATACATTGGAAACAATGTTTTCTCAAGATAGAGTTCAGTGATTTGTTAGAAGCATCATATTCTAATTATTATTTATAATGATACATTATATAGAAACATAAATCAAGGCCACAATCACAAAAATAAATCATATCAAATATTAGTTTCAGGTCATATTAATTTCAATATCCATCTTTCACTAAAGCCTAAAATACTTTTCACCATTTCACTTTATATTGTATCATCTATAATAACTCATGAAATCAAATTCATAAAACCTAATGAATATATTCTAAAATAATTTTTTAAGGTTGTTATTGAATTCATTGTATATTATATTATATTTAATACCTAGTAAATACCCATACAAACTCTTTTTGATTAACTCTAATCCACTTTCAAAGTGGCTCTCTAAGTAAAATTAAATCCGTATTTAGTAAACAACAAAGTGTGACTCCACGAGTCTTTCTAACATTAATAAAAAATATGAATAACCATATCTATAACTGAATATAAATAGTGGCCTCTAGAAATGTATCGGTGTTTCTCAATCTATAAATGGATCTGGTGTGATCTCCATCAAACACCTGTATCTTTATACCTATGGCCACTAGTAACAACACATAATAACATGCACCATTATATGTATCCTTTTCCCCAAAAATCATGTGACCATGGGACACATAGTATGTCAATTACATATATAAAAATCATATATAAAGGATTCATCAAGTATAGATAGACCAATCTGATGAATTCATCAAATTTCATTCACATTTATCAATGAGTTTTTCTCATGTATCCCATCCAAATAGATAACCACATAATATAGAATATATGGGTGTTTCCACACACTCCAATGTATCATTCAAGGGACCAGCTATCATACTCATTATATGAGAGGAAAAATTCCATATTGATTCATCTCTAACTAATGACATAATTAAAAACATACCCAACCACACTGATTTACCATGAACTCTTATATGATACATGCACCTATAATATAAAAAAGAAAAACTAAACGACACACCGTGGGGTATATTTAGTTTTCCATATAGATCACAAAAAACAATTCTTATGCCTCCTGAGTATATTTATATATAACATGTGAAAAATATACTCACACAAACCATAACATTTCATCATAACCAGAAAAAATCTATGATAGGAATTAGTTAGAGATAAATCAAGTCCATACTTTTAAAGGTAATGTATCATTCCACTTAATTATATACACATAAATATGTAAATATATTCATCCAATTTGATATAATAATAAAATATGCATTAAATTTAATATGATACATTTTAAATTCATACAACTCTTTCAAAATATTTAACAAAACTCAACATAAGAACCATTCAATCATATCATATATGATAAAATTTCATATCATCCAAATGTTTTCTATAAATTTGATGTTAATGTTAAAAAATTACATGTATATATAATTCCATCCACATAACTATGTGACCATTTGATAAAACCATCTAACTAATATCTTTAGTAAAAAATATATGATTAAAAAAAATTTAATAATGTAGATATTTACCAATCATATTTCTAATTTTCAATTTCTTGAAAAACATCACAATTCATAACTACACAATATAAAATGGTATTGTATAAATTTATATTATCTACATAGAAACCTTTTTATGTTTGATAGTTTCTTCTTTTAACCCTATTTTACTAAACTTTTATTTGAAATAATATAACTATTTACATGATTGTTTACTATCACTTCCAAAACTCTTTTAAGATAAAGTGGAATTTAAATTTATAACGTAACATAATATAAATCTCTCTATATATATATATATATTTAATATTATATATCCGAAAATCCTTGTGATATAAATATAAAAACATTCTTTTATATAATACTTTCTTTGTTAACATGAATCATTTCAAGCCCAATGAAACTCTCAATATCCTCTATGATAATATATTATTTTAAGAATATTTTTCTAAGATATAAAATATCCCTTCTATTTAAGAAAAAACACTTATTTAATTTGAGTATGAAGGTAATGAACATGACCGTAGTAGACTAGAACCGGTGTCTTCTTTATTACATTGGCACTTGTGATGAGTGATTGTTTCCTGAACGACTAAAACGTTTAGTAGTCTTGGTACACTAGACACATACATGATTCCCATATTACATTTGAGTAAAAAAATTACAACATAATTTTTTTTAAGAATATCATTAATCACTCATTAATATCCTTGCATATCATTCTTATTACACTTCATGGTTTTCTGAGAAAGGTAAAAAAAATAACAGTGATATCAAATGATTGGTTAGTGTTACGTATAGAGGAAGATGTCATTTATCAATAAGAATAATCAACATGAAAAGATAGATAACTTGGCTCACATTTCATTTAAATAATTTGAATCTCTTGATTATATAAGGAATAGTCAAAATAGAAAGAAAAGTAACTAAAAACACATTCCATTTAATCAATAACTTGACTACCATGAATTGAAAAAGAATTATCATTATAGAGAGGTAAATAACTAAGCACATTAAATTTAATCAATAACTTGATTATCATGTATAGATAATTCATAATCAATATAGAAAGGTAAATAATTGAATAAAAATTCCATTTAATCAACTATTGAGAATGGAATGGATCCAAAGATGACATAATTTTGAAAATAAAATGGATAATAATAACTAAATTCTTAATAAAAAAATTCTTAATTATTGCACACCATCATATTAGCCATCATGATAGATCTTTTATCAAGAACTTTGCCAAGATAGTTTAAAATTATGGGCAAAACCCCATTTACTTCTACTAGTACTAATTCACCTCATGGTACTAATAATTCATTAACAGGATATATAATTCCAAGCCCCACTTATCACAGTATTTTCAACTCATTCTTTACTTATTGAATAGTGGATTTAAGTCCAGAAAAGTGTTTCTTAAAATCCAGTGTCTATATTGAGTAAATAATATCAATTTATCAATATTTACCAAAATAAATAAATAACATTTAATTTAGAACATACTATGTTGAAATAATATACAGTTTAAGATATAAAAATATCCTTGTTAAATGATATGGATATTTAGGGGAAATTTAATTCTCAATGATCATTGAAAAGTCAATATTTCTAGGGAAAGTTAATGACTAAAAAATGAATCATGAAAGGGAATGAAAATAATTTCCTTGTCCAAAATGATCCTAAAACATCCATATAAAGAATAGTTATGGTATCAATACAACATATCGTCAGTGGAGTATAATTAAAATAAAGGGTTTTTGTCATTGATGAATATTAATACCACAAAATGATCTTTAGAAACATTCTTGATGAAAGTATCCTTTTCAATTTGAAAATATATAATTTTTAAAACTAAAATTTCAAAACATATTTGGAAAATGATATTATTTGAATATAAACTTTGAATCATATAAATGGATATTTATTACATTGAGAGGTCATGACAATGAGAAATTACACACATCTCATACATGTCAAAACAAAGATTCATTTCACATTTTTAGTAAAATCCAAACAAGTCCTATTTGAAAAATCATTTGAAAATTCCATTAAAAACATATTTTAAAAAGAAAAAAAATGGGTAAAAATATATTTGATAAATCAGTTGGGAATTGTAAAAAATATTATTGAAAACATTTTTATAAAATATGGATTTGGAAGAAAATGAATTTTCTTATTGAAAAGAAAATTGAATTCAGATTTTATTAAAACAAAATTTCAACAATTGTAAGGACTAATGAGTGAAAAAATGATAATATTACCATAAATCATCATGAATAATAGTCATATAAGAAAATTAAATGGTTTTATTATCCAATAATCTAATAATTTCTCTAAATGGAAATTCAATCATATGAAATCATGATTAAAATGAGATTTTAAAATAAACCCAAACAAAGATTGTAACCAGAAATTGAGAATTAAAAAATGAATTGATTATGTGTATCAAATGTGAATACACATAAAATAATTGTAAAGAAAACATAATATAATTAAATATTATTACACACATATTCTTAGAATATCAACTAAAATGAAGAACTAATATACCCCAATGAAAGGGAATTGAGTTATAGAATATTTTACCACTAGATAACTTTTATGTCAAATCCCATTGGTTGAAATAATTCAAATTGAAAATAAAATTCCATGAATTTTTAATAAATAATGATTTTTATATCTAGCTATAATTATATACAGCATATAAAATAAATTAGACTTATAAAATTTTAATATGACTCAATGAAGGGAAATTAAGATGAAGTCCCTTACCTAACACTTCCTTTTAATTGAATGTGATTTAAACATAAGCTTGTAATTAATATATATCAAAAACATTCTAATATAATCTCATATACGATCCTTTATAATATCTTATCACCTTTTTTTTAATAAAAATTCATTATTTTTTTATTTAGGGTGTTAATTGCCTTGTTTTATCATTTGTGTGTTGTCCTAAAAGTTATAGTTATTACGAATATTATATAGCTAGATAATCTCTAAAATATTATTAATGTTATAAATATCATTTTTTATTACATTCATTTATTAAATATTTATTCAATTTTGAACATCGAGAATGGATCACATCGCTTCATGGAGATAGTAGGTCATATGTACACATGAGTGGCATTATAATTTCCATAATGGGTGAAAAGGTAAGGAAATTGGTGATATATTTATTTTTTAAAATCAATATAATTTCATATATATCAAAAATATTTACAAAATTTATCATTATTACCTTCAATTTAAAGCCTAACTAAAAAATGAAACATATCGCTTTGCGACATAGTAGTCCATCGTATAAGCAAGAGACACTACCAAATTTTAAGATGAATAAAATGTACGAAGTTATGTAACATACCTACTTCTTCTTATTGTATTGAGAATGTGGAAGGAATGATACATGTCCTTAAGTGACATCCCCAAGATGCCAAAGGATGGAAATAAATGCCTAAGGGTTTTAATATGTTTGGGAGACATTTTTACCTTTAAGAATAAACAACTAATGCAATACAACCAAACCAAACAAAACACTATATGAGGCATGGTAAAAAACCAACTCAATAGTTTATTTTATATCAAAACCACCAAAGTGTACTAAAATGGAATCCAAACTAGCATCAATGTAAGCAGTGGAATATGAATAATAAAACACCAAGATCGCCACAAGACTCCATGCTCCACAATAATTTTTCCCCCAAATCACCAAAAAACCCATGTATCAAGATATAGTGATAAATACATGTGATATTTTTCCTTGACCCATGCCCTGGTAGATTACATATGAAAAATCACCAAAGTTACAAATTAGGTGTGAGTACTAAAACTCATTAGTTTTCCCCCGATTACTTCCATACTCAAGCCACTATGATAGAAGAGTTACCAACATTTTGTATAAAACGGTTTATATTAATCAATTTCTAAAATATTTTATAAAAAAATATAAAAAAATTCTAAAAATAGTTCATAACTAAATATAAACAACTGTCATGTCACCTAATTTTCCAGAAAAATGTTTTTTTCCAGAAAACAACCAAGTCACGCTTTAAACCCATTACTAAAGTTCCATTGGCAAAACACCTTTCAATGAACATAAACAAAAAACCAACTATGAATGCTTCATTATGATAATTCCATACGCATGATGGGTCTTTTTTCAATCTATCATGTTGTCAAATGATAATTATTTACCATGTTCCATTACACTTTTGGCATTGATAACAATTTCATATGACAACCAAGCCTCGTAAATTTGATATGAATACACACACAAGTATGCCCAAGACCATTTCCAAAACCAACATGACAAAATCATTTCAATAAAAAATCCTTTTTATTGAAATCCAATTTTTCCAATAAAAACATTCACAAATACATTGAATCCATATTTTAAAATCACCATTATAAAATAAAGAAACTAAATCACTTTCAACAACAATTCACAAAAAAAACCACAATTTCATCACTAACCATAGACCATCACTAAATAGGATTTATACAATGGTTTACAAAACAATTTCATATTAAATTTTAGGAAAATAAATTAATTTGAAATTAAAACAATCAATTTTAGCAATAGGAGTTGAGTGTGAAGCCACCAACCTCAAAAGTTTTGTAAAAATGATAAACGGATGAAGAATGCCAACAAAATCAGGTTAAATCATCACGAACCAACCTTAAATTTCTTAACCTATCACAACCATGGCCAAATATGAACTTATTTGGAATCTACAACATTAGATCTACCCAAAGTGGGTGTAGATCTAAGAAACCAATAAAGAGGAGAGAAATAAATCTAAGAAAAACGTCAAGAATGATGAAGAATAAACACTTTCTTTGAAGAATCGACTTCTAATCACCAAGTGAAGCCTTCGGATCACCTCCATATCAATGGGATAACCTTAATTGATGTTTGGGGAAGAAAAATAGTGATTTAGGGCTATATAGGATGTAAATTGAGACACTTAAAGGAAAAAACATGTTAGATCCACTTTTTAAGGAGGTGGTTTTGACCTATACACGGTTTAGTCGCACGGTGTGACAAACCATGCACTAAAAGTGTCTTAGACACTACCTTAAATATGTCCCTTCACACAGTCTCTTAAATTGTGTGTCAACCATGAAAAAGATAGTGCCTTGAACTAACCAAACCACACAGTTCCCCCTAGACTATCACACGGTTTAGATAAATTGTGCACCACCAATGCATCTTCCTATTAGCCCCAAAAACACACAAAAAGTTCTCAAAAACTACCAAACATCACCCATATCATTTATATAATTAAAATCATGAAGAAATAGTTACTTACCAGAAAAAAGGGTGTTACATTATCTCCACCTATAACACCCTAGACTTTTATGAGAAATATTTTTTTTATGTTATATAAATCATCAAAGAAATATTTCACTACACACAACATTAGCTTGGCTTGCTTTACACGCAATCATGACCTTCCTCGATAGCCTGTGTCATACGCAATACCGAGTTTCACTAAACAATGATATGCTATTAAAATATTATTAAAACTAGCCATCATGAATAGTAATACCCACTTTCTGAAATTTTGTATTTTTTATTTTTCAAAATGGACTTCATTTTTGGATTCGGAATATCGAAATTAGCCTATGGTGAAATTTTGGTATTTTTCTGAAAACTTTCAATTTTTTATGAATACTGAAAACACTAGGTTACTATTTAAAAACCGACTTTTTATTTAATTAATTATTTATTTTATTTAAATTTATTTTTGGTCAAAATTGATACATAATACCTGTATAAGTTCAATTCAGTTCATTGGAATCATTTTATAATAAATTTAGATATATAAAAATTTTATTGAACTTTTCACCGTCTTTTACCCACCTCCTAGGAGAATTTTCAAATTTACATAAAACTTAATTTTACCACTTCTGTGAGTGGAATTTCGAAAATCCGAGAGACACGATTAATATCAAAGACTAAAATGTGGTTCAATGAGATGAAAATAATTTTTGGTGAATAGTAACTTTTTACTTTTTTTACCACGGTTAAAAGTAAATAGGGTAATTAAGGGTATAAATGTTATTATTATTACCCTAGAACATGTCCTAATTCTATTGGATAAGTGTAATTCGATCAAAAACAACATTATGAATAAATTATGACCATTTAGGCTCACTTGGATTATATTAGGACATTTAATATTAATTTATTTAAAGAAGGGTTAAAATAGTTAAAATAAAAGTTTAATAAGTAAATCATTTTTAATATAGGTTAATATATAATATAATTTCAACTATAAATATTCATTATAAATATAAAAATATTTCCTACATAATGGTATTTTATTTGTAATTTTAGACATTAAATATTTTAATTTATTTATGACATAATGATGATGCAGTAATTATCTTATTAATGAAATATTGACATAAATGATATTATAAATACCCAAATAAATGTAATTTGAGACTTTTTATGAATTTAAATAATTTTATATATTAATAGGACATGTTATTATTGATTTAATTAACTTATTTAGAACTAGTATTTCTGTTATGATTTTCACAAAAATCAATTACCAAATAGTGTCAAAATTGACATAATATAGTTTTTATAAACAATAATATATTATTAATTGTTATTTTATTCCTAAATATCCAAGGTTCGGCCAAATGACTTATATAAGGCTATATATATTAATAATAAACAAATTGGGGTATTTTTGCTTGTTATAATATGTTTATTAACCTTATACTATAAGAAAACAAGAATACATAGTAAAAGTTAAATTATCTAACTTAAAGTTAAATCTAAATGATAAGGTTAAAATAGAAACCTAAACTTGTCTAAATTCTACTGGATGAGAGTATTTCGACCCATCCCCACCTTAGCTTTTAAATAAATCAATTTGGAGCTATTAAAAACCGAAAATGACTTTATAATAAAATAATATTTTTAGTTTTTCCTAAGGTGCCACTCTCCTCCCTTATAAAAGGGTACCTCCTCCATCTCTTCCTCACACCACATTCAGCCTTCAAGATCGGACAAACCCTTCCAAATTTTCTTCTCCAATTCCCTAGAAACATCCTAGAGGTCCTGTTCTTCTTTAAAGACCAATTTTAGTGCCCTAAAAGGAGGTCTCAACGAGGTGCTTCAAAGAAGAGGTAATGTCCGTTACCGATTCTTTCAACATTATTTCTTCTTCCACTTCTTCTTATTTAGTTGTTTCATTATGAATTAATAACATCAGTATCACTAATATACTTATATGTTATTATAATTATGGAACAACCCTTTTTCACCATCTATCCATCCTATGAAAAACGAAATCACCGCACGTGCGTACGTACGGAATACCGTCTCCACGCCATGGTGTAATATTTTTTCCACCACCACCTTACTTGGATGGGTATAATGGTGTAAATTATAACTATATTTGATTATTGTAAAGTGATATTGATTCTGAAATAGTATACATACACTCCAATACAATTCCACGATCATGGGAACGATATCATCGCTCGTGCGTACGTACGGAATACAGTCTCCACGATGTGATGTGACTCGTTCTACATGATTTTCATTGAATAACGATTACATAAATGAATTGAGTGAATAAATATGATATATATTACACTAATGCCATTCTGTAAATTAGGTATCTATAACCTAAAAAAATAATATGAATTTATTCGACAAAACAAGCATAAGAACAAAAAGTAATAAACACCCGAATAACAAGTAGCAATGAAATATTACTAATAAAAAGCTAAGAATATGACCATATATGATATCATAAAAATTACTATGATTATGTAATAAGTCAATGACATTATTTAAATCATTATGGAGGAGGTTTGGACACTTACGAAGCAAATCAGACCTAAGGTAAGGGAAAATCTCACAATCTCATTTTTATCTGAGATTGTCTATACTTTAGAATTTAATGGTGAATATTTATCATCCAAATCCATGTTTCCTCAATATGTAATATTATTTCCATCCACCTACAATTGTTTAAATCCAATTTTACCCTTCGAGTATTTTTTAGTAAAATATATGAAAGGAATCTTTTGTCATTTTTCGTACGAGGTACTTTTTGACTTTTCCGGCCAAAGTACGAGAAGAATGTTTTTTTTAACTTATACGGCATGAATAGATTTTTAGAACATTATTTCCATGAAGCTTCCTTTACAATATTTCAAGTTTATTTTTAATCAACTTCTTTTAGTTCAAAATTATATGACATGTTAATAAAGGAAAATGTTTTTGAAATAGAAAGGATATTTCCCGCAAGAATGGAGTTCAAGTGTTTTATCAAAATTATTTTCCATCTATGATAATATAGGGTTCTGTTTATATCCCTATTTTTAAATTTATTTGATTATGTTATGAAGAAATTATTTTTACGATATCCTTTTATCTATTAAGTTATGATTACGTGATGTTCTAGAATCCCATTTTTATTACATGGGTTATGCTATGATGTATGGTTTATGATTTTGTGGCACACATAAGAATGGTATAATTATGAGATGGGTGGGACCTATATCTCCCTCCAATGCATTGGGTAAAGATTTATATCTCAGGAGATAGACATGGCTGGAACGGTAGGTTAAACCGGTTCAGTGAAACAGGACGGAAACGAGGAGTGAACTCGGTTCAGAAAAGGACTTTGTCCACTAAGATATTCTTGGCAATGAGTCTTGACTACTAAGAAATGATTTTCTATGATTATGTGTGTATGCCACAAAGTTTCAGGTTTTATGTTATGATTATTGGGATTACATTTTACTACTATGATTTATCCCATGTTATGAAATTGTGATCTCTTTTGCAGGATAAGATTTCCAAATGTAATGTTCTTATGATTATGATGTGATTGATATTTCATTTTTTTACCCTTACGGAGCATTTGAGCTCACCCTTTTGTATGTTTTCTTTCCCCTAGTCAGGAAAAAGGTTATTAAGTAAGATATGCCAAAAGGGACTCTAGATTTGATGAAATAAATGGGAGACAACGTAGATGATTTATGAACCAGTTTTTTATGTTTCCCAGTTTCTAAAGACACTATACCTATACAGACATTTCATGGTTTTGTTATATGTTGTAATAAGTATGCTTCAATTTTGAAGTATTAACAATGTATGTAAAGTATGGGTCGTTATAGTTGGTATCAGAGGAATGGTATAGTCAACCTTTGGAAACTAGGATGTGAAAGCCTTAGTAAGAACCCTAAGGATAAGTCTAAGCATAGAACATAGTCTTAGTGTTATAGAAATGGCCATGAATAACCTATGATAATACCTTAAGTGTAAAATTTTATTCTTGATTATGTGCTTTTCCTATTATAAATAGTGTTTCTCACACTATTCTTCTTGGTTTTAGTCAATGGCTGGAACCCAAAGGAACCGTGTTAATGAGGAATGCAACGGGAAATGAAATGATTATCCCCCTGAGAAACCAAACATTATGGGAGCTGGAATGCAAAATCGTTTAGCCATGCTCACACAACTTTATTAATCATGAAGGACTTCCAAACGAGCAAAGTAAGGAGCAATATTCTGTTGAATCCTTCATGAGGTAGCTTCCACCTTCCTTCAGCGGGTCTTCTGATCTATTAGTGTCTGAACAATGGACCAGTACCACTGAAAAGATATTTTATGTTCTTCAATGTTCTGAACATGATAAAGTCATCTTAGTAGTATATCATTTGGAAGGTGATGTTGACCAATGGTGTAATCTTATTAAGATTACGAGGTAGAGAGTTGAAATTGAATCCATGGAATGGGACGAGTTCAAGAACTTATTTTTTAATAAGTGCTTCCCTCGTATTCTTCGAACAAAGATGGAGAAGGAGTTTCTTGAACTGATGCAAAAGGATGATGAATCTGTTGGTACCTATGAATCAAATTTTACAAGACTTGCAAGGTACGCTTCTGGTATTATTATCCAACCTGATAGTAAGATCGATCGATTATTTAGTGGCTTAAAACCAAGTCTTCGAAGGGTGTTAGCCATAAGGGACTTCAATATCTATGAGGAAATTGTTCGATGTGCTCTCAAGGTTGAGATGGATATTGGAGTAACCCATCAGTCATATGGGTTTGATAAGAAGAGGAAAATGTAATTCAAAGGAAAATATAAAAAGCCCACTGAAAAAAAAGATGAGTTTTCCCTTATTCTCAATGTGTGGAAATAAACATGGAGGGAGTTGTCTTAAAGGGACAAGTAAATGCTTCAAATGTGGAAAGGAAGGTCATCAGGAATTTGAATGCCGCAATGATGGAAAGAAGATGTCTAGTGATGCGAACAAAGAAAAGGCTACAAAGAGTGCACCTCCTACACTTCAATGTTACAAGTACAAGGAAATGGGGCATTATGCCAATCAATGCCCTAATCCAAGGGTTTTTTATGATTATCGACATCAACAAACCCTTAAGGATAAAGACAAAGGAAAGTCACATGCAATTTCAATCAGTGATGTGGAGTATGATAACAAAGTGGTGAAAGGTACACTTACCATCCACTCTAAAGTAGAAAATGTTTTATTTGATTCTGGATCCACCCACTCTTTTATTTCTGTAGAATTTTCTAAGGGTATCACCATATTACGTCAACAATTAGATGTTGAGTTAGCTGTGACAACCCCTAATGGCACAACAGTCACATCAAAAGTTTATAATTCTTCTCCGATTGAAGTTTGTTGGAAAGTGCTTCTTGCAAATCTTTTGATCCTTCCTATAGTGGAATTTGATGTGATTGTTGGCATGGATTGGCTTTCTTTATATGGAGATCATATCAATTTCCAAAGAAGGGAAGTCACATTTCATATTCCAGATCAATCAACGATCATCTATCGATGCAAGGATGAACATAACCTTCCAGTGGAAATTTCTTCCATCTTATGGGTCTTGATTCCACTAAATGATGGTTATTTATCTCAAATGGTTGGTTAGAAACTCATGATTAATAATATACCCATTGTACGGGAGTTTGATGATATCTTTCCAGAGGAATTTATGGGTCTTCCACCAAATCGTGTAGTAGATTTTCAATAGAACTCATACTGGGTGCTTTTCTTATTTCAAAGACACCATATAGAATGGCCCCAATTGAGTTGCAGGAATTGAAAAAGAAACTCCAAGATAATCTTGATAAAGGATTCATATTCCCTAGTGTGTCACCTTGGGGAGCACCAGTTCTGTATGTTAAGAAGAGAGATGGATCAATGAGACTCTGAATTGATTATCGAGAACTTAACAAGATCACTATCAAGAAAAAATATCCTCTCCCACGCATTGAGGACTTATTTGACCAACTACGTGGAGCTCAATACTTTTCCAAGATTGATCTTCGTTCAGGGTATCATCAATTAAGGGTCAAAAGGGAGGATATACCAAAGACGGATTTCCGTACAAGGTATGGACACTATGAATTTATAGTGATGTCATTTGGTCTTACTAACGCCCCTACTATATTCATGGATCTGATGAATAGAGTCTTTAGAGAATATCTTGATCAGTTTGTGGTAGTCTTTATAAACGATATTATTGTCTATTCAAAGAGAAAGGAAGAACAGGAAGATCAATTGAGAATTATATTGAAGACCATGAGAAAGGAGAATCTTTATGCCAAATTTACCAAGTGTGAATTTTGGCTTCAAAAAGTTTCATTTTTGGGTCACATAATCTCAAAAGAGGGGATATCTGTGGATCCAGCAAAAATAGAGGTTATCAAAAGATTTTCGAGACCAACAACAGTAACTGATATCTGAAGTTTTCTTGGTTTGGATGGATATTATCGATGTTTTTTGAAAGATTTTTCACAATTAGCTAATCCACTCACCAGGTTGACTCGAAAAGGAGTTATGTTCGTGTGGATGGAGGAATGTGAAGATAATTTCCAGGAGTTGAAAAGAAGGTTATCCAGTGCACCTATTCTCACAATTCCTTGTAGTAGAGAAAGTTTTGTGATCTACAGTGATGCATCCAATAAGGGGTTGGGGTGTGTTCTTATGAAAAATGATATGGTGATAGATTATGCCTCACGACAATTGAAAATCCATGAGTAAAATTACCCAACTCATGATTTGGAGTTAATTGTGGTAATCTTTGCATTAAAGATTTGGAGGCATTATATTTATGGAGAAAGGTGTGATATTTATACTGATCATAAAAGTTTAAAGTATATTACTACACAAAAGGAGATGAATATGCGCCAAAGAAGATGGTTGGAGCTGATTAAGGATTATGACTGCTCAATTCATTACTGCCCTGGGAAAGCAAACAAGGTGGAAGATGCATTAAGTCGACAGGACCATGCTAGCCTATCCATGATGAGGATCACAAAAGATCCAATATTTATGGATTTACAAAGGATGGATCTTGGAATTATAATGAAACGGGAGAATCGTATCTTTCTCAAATGAATGTTCGACCATCTATACATGTGAAGATTAAAGAGGCACAGAAAGAATATTTAGAGTTACAAAAGAAGCTGAGAAATGTTATTGAATTAAACATTGATAGTGATGGGATAATAAAGTTCAGGAATTGGGTTTGTGTTCCTCCATTCCCAGAATAAAAGAAGGAGCTGCTAGATGAGGCTCATAGTTCTTCATTCTTTATTTATTATGGAAGCACGAAGATGTATAGGGACCTGAAAGAGTACTTCTGGTGGGATGGCATGAAAAGAGATGTTGCTGAATATGTCTCTCGATGCTTGGTTTGTCAGCAAGTTAAAGCTGAGAGACATAAGTCTAAGGGGATGTTACAACCATTACCCATACCCAAATGGAAATTAGAAAACATCACTATGTACTTTTTCACTGGACTTCCTAAAACATCTAAAGGCAATAATGCTATCTGGGTCATATTTGATCGTCTTACAAAGTCTACACACTTCATTGCTATTAGAGAGGATTTATCTCTAGATCAGCTTGCCATGATATATGTAAAGGAAGTGTCAAGATTGCATGGAGTACCACTTTCTATTATATCTGATCAAGATCCAAGGTTTACCTCAAAGTTGTGGAGAAGTCTTCAGAATACTCTAGATACAGAGTTGAGTTCCAGCAATTCTTATCATCCTTAGACAGATGGTCAGTCTGAGAGGACAATTAAAACTCAAGAAGATATGTTGAGAGCTTGCTCTATGGATTTCAATGGTGGTTGGGATAAACACCTACCTTTGGTGGAATTTTCTTATAATAATAGCTTTCACTACAGTATTCAGATGGCTCCTTATGAAGCTCTCTATGGAAAGAAATGAAAGACTCCAACTTGCTGGAATAAAGATGGGGAAAAAAAGCTATTAGGGCCTGATCTTGTTGATGAGATGGCAGAAAAGGTCAGATCTATTCAACAACACATAAGAGCATCTCAGAGTCGACAAAAAAGTTATTCCGATAATCGAAGAAAAGACCTAGAGTTTGAAGTGGGTGATATAGTGTTCATAGGAATATCTCCTTGGAAGAGAGTAATGAGATTTGGAAAGAAGGGAATGTTGAGCCCTAGGTATATCGGTCCTTTCAAAATATTGTATCGTGTTGGGAAGGTAGCTTACCGATTGTCGCTTCCACAAAATATCTCTCAAGTTCACGATGTGTTCCATGTATCTCTCCTGAGAAAGTACATACCTGATCCTTCACATGTACTCGGCTCAGAAGTTGTACCGCTGGAGCAAGATCTTTCTTATAAAGAACAGCCGATAGATATTCTGGATCGTAGCGAAGAAGTCCTATGGAACAAGACCACTCGCTTGGTGAACGTTTTATGGAGGAACCACCAATTAGAATAAGCTACATGGGAGCTTGAGGATATGATGAGGGAGAGGTAACCTCATCTTTTTGTTACAAAGTGATGAATTTGAAGGACAAAATTCATTTTAAGGGGGGTAGAATGTAACAGCCGAGACTTTTATGAGAAATATTTTGATTTTATGTTATATAAATCATCAAAGGAATATTTCAATAAACACAACACTATCTTGTCTTTCTTTACATGTAATCGCGACTTTCCTCGATAGCTTGCGTCGTACGCAACACCGAGTTTCACTAAACAACGATATGCTATTAAAATATTATTAAAACTAGCTGTTATGAATAGTAATACCCACTTTTTGAAATATTGTAATTTTTATTTTTTAAAATGGACTTCATTTTTGGATTCAGAATATCGAAATTAGCCTAGGGTGAAATTTTGGTATTTTTCTGAAAACTTTCAATTTTTGATGAATAGTGAAAACACTGGGTTACTATTTAAAAACCGACTTTTTATTTAAATAATTATTTAATTTATTTAAATTTATTTTAGGTAAAAATTGATACATAATACCTATATAAGTTTAATGCAATTCATTGGAATCATTTTATAATAATTTTAGATATATAAAAATTTTATTGAACTTTTCACCATCTTTTACCCACATCCTAGGAGAATTTGCAAATTTACATAAAACGTAATTTTACCACTTCTGTGACTGGAATTTAAAAAATTTGAGAGACACTGTTAATATCAAGGACTTAAATTTGGTTAAATGAGATGAAAATAATTTTTGGTGAATAGTAACTTTTACTTTTTTACCACGGTTAAAAGTAAATAGGGTAATTAAGGGTAATAATGTTATTATTGTTACCCTAACACATGTCCTAATTATATTGGATAAGTGTAATTCGACCAAAAACAATATTAGGAATAAAATATGACCATTTAGGCCCACATTTATTAGATTAGGACATTTAATATTAATTTATTTAAAGACGGGTTAAAATAGTTGAAATCAATGTTTCATAAGTAAATCATTTTTAATATAGGGTCATACATAAGATAAATTTGACTATAAATATTCATTAGAAATATAAAAATATTTCCTACATAATGGTATTTTATTTTTAATTTTAGACATTAAATAATTTAATTTATTTATGACACAATGATGATGCAGTAATTATCTTATTAATGAAATAAAGACATAATTGATGTTATAAATACCAAAATAAATGTAATTTGAGACTTTTTATGAATTAAAATAATTTTAAATGTTAATATGACATGTTAGTATTTATTTAATTTAATTTTTTTGAACTAATATTTCTGTTATGATTTTCAAAAAAAATCAATTACCAAATAGTGTCAAAATTGACATAAAATAGTTTTTAAACAAATATTATATTATTAATTGTTATTTTATTCCTAAAAATCTGAGTATCGGCCAAATGAATTATATAAAGTTATATATATTAATAATAGACAAATTGGGGTTTTTTGGCTTGTTATTGTAAGTTTATTAACCATAAAGTGTAAGAAAACAAGAAGACACAGTAAAAGTTAAATTATCTAACTTAAAGTTAAATCTGAATGATAAGGTTAAAATAGAAACCTAAACATTTCTAAATTCTATTGGATGAGAGTATTTCGACCCATACCCGCCTTAGCTTCGAAATAAATCAATCTGGAGCTATTAAAAACTGAATATGACTTTATAATAAAATAATATTTTTATTTTTTCATAAGCTACCCCTCTCCTCCCTTATAAAAGGGCACATCCTCCCTCTTTTCCTCACACAACTTTGAGCCTTCAATCTTGGCCAAAACCTGCCAAATTCTCTTCTCCACTTTCCTAGTAACATCCTATAGGTCATGTTCTTCTTCAAAGACCAATTTTAGTGCCCTAAAAGGAAGTCTCAAAGAGGCGCTTCAAAGAAGAGGTAATGTCTGTTACCGATTATTTCAACTTTATTTCTTCCTCCACTTATTCCTATTTAGTTGTTTCATTATGAAGTAATAACATAAGTATCACTCATATACTTATATGTTATTATAATTATGAAACAACCCTATTTCACCATCTATCCATCCTACGAAAAACGAAATCACCGCACGTGCGTACGTACGGAATACCATCTCAACATCGTGCTGCAATCTATTTTCCACCACAACCTTAATTGGATGGGTATAATGGTGTAAATAATAACTATATATGATTATTGTAATGTGATATTGATTCTGAAATAGTATATATACACTCCAATAAAATTCCACGATCTTGGGAACGATATCATCGATTGTGCGTACGTACGGAATACCATCTCCACGATGTGATGCGACTCGTTCTACATGATTTTCTTGGAATAATGATTATATAAATGAATTGAGTGAATAAATATGATATATATTACACTAATACCATTCTGTAAATGAGTTATCTATACCCTAAAAAGAATAATAAGAATTTATTCAACAAAACACGCATAAGAACAAAAAGTAATAAACACCTGAATAACAAGTAGCAATGAAATATTACTAATAAGAAGCTAAGAATATGACCATATATGATATCATAAAAATGATCATGATTCTGGAATAACTTAATGACATTATTTAAATCATTATACAGGATGTTCGGACACTTACAAAGCAAATCGGACCTAAGGTAAGGGAAAATCTCACAATCTCATTTTTATCCGAGATTGTCTATACTTCAGAATTTACTGGGGAATATTTATCATCCACATACATGTTTCCTCAATATGTAATATTATTTCCATCCATCTACAATTGTTTATGTCCAATTTTAACCTTTGGGGAGTTTTTAGTAAAAGATATGAAAGGAATCTTTTGTTGTTTTTCGTACGAGATAGTTTTTGACATTTCCAGCCAAAGTACGAGAAGAATGTTTTTATTTAACTTATACGACATGAATGGATTTTTAGAACATTATTTCCATGAATATTCCTTTAAAAGTTTTCAAGTTTATTTTTAATCAACTTAATTTAGTTCAAAATTATATGACATGTTAAGAAAGGAAAATGTTTTTGAAGTAGAAAGGATATTTTCCTCAAGAATGGAGTTCAAGTATTTTATCAAAATTATTTTCCATCTAAGATAATATAGGGTTATATTTATATCCCTATTTTTACATTGATTTGATTATGTTATGATGAAATTATTTTTACGATATCCTTGTATGGATTATGTTATGATGACGTGATGTTTAAGAATCCCATTTTTATTAC
Source organism: Viscum album (assembly GCA_963277665.1). NCBI lineage: Eukaryota > Viridiplantae > Streptophyta > Magnoliopsida > Santalales > Viscaceae > Viscum > Viscum album. The sequence goes on from OY728158.1 coordinate 444,423,012, forward strand.
ATGGGTTATGCAATGATGTATGGTTTATGATTTTGTGGCACACATAAGAATGGTATCATTATGAGATGGTAGGGACCTATATCTCCCTCAAATTAATTGGGTAAATATTTATATCTCATGAGATAGACATGGTTTTAATGGTAGGTTAAACCGATTCAGTGAAACTGGATTGAAACGAGGAGTGAACTCAGTTCAGAAAAGGACTTTTTCCACTAAGATAGTCTGGACAATGAGTCTTGACTACTAAGAAATGATTTTCTATGATTATGTGTGTATGCCAAAAAGTTTCATGTTTTAGGTTATGATTATTGGGATTACATTTCACTACTAATATTTATCCCATGTTATGAAATTATTATCTCTTTTGCAGGATAAGATTTCCAAAATGTTATGTTCTTATGAATATGATGTGATTGATATTTCTTTTTTTTACCCTTAATGAGAATTTGAGCTCACCATTTTGTATGTTTTCTTTTCCCATGTCAGTAAGAAGGTTATTAAGTAAGATATGCCAAAAAGGGACTCAAGATATGATGAAATAAATGGGAGACAACGTAGATGATTTATGAACCAGTTGTTTATGTTTCCCAGTTTCGAAAGACACTATACCTATACAGTCCTTTCATGGTTTTGTTATATGTTGTAATAAGTATGCTTCAATTTTTAAGTATTTACAATGTATGTAATGTATGGGTCAGTATACCACCCTTGTCCTTTCCATCCATAAAATTTAGAAAACTGCAATTGCCTTAATGAGTTTCGGTCATTTCTCTTTCATCTCTTTCTCATGTTCCCAAGTCTCTTCCTGAACATGACCATGTTGCCACAAAACCTACACTTGACCGATTCTTTTTCCTCAAAAGACATTATTTTTCTTATCCAAAATCCACACATGAAAATGTACCAAAGAAGCATCTGGCTCTAAGTCGACATAATCCCATTTGATCACATGGTTAAGATCAAGCTGATAGATTTTCAGCTTTGATACATGGAACATATTATGCACTACACTGAACCGTGGTGGAAATGACAACTAATATTCCACCTCTAAAACAAATTCCAGTATCTCAAAAGGGAATATGTATCGACGATATAACTTTCCTGCTTCCCAAAACGACTATGACCAAGCCTTGGAGAAATCCTTAGAAACACATGGTCACTCATCTTGAATGACAACAGATGTCGACGATGATCCGCATATGATTTTTGATGACTCTGCATTGTCTCCATTGACTTCATAGTCAAATGAATCTTCCCAATTGTTTATTGGAAAAGGATCATCCCAACTAGTTATGTCACACCATTTTATATCCATCCAAGTGGACAATGATAAGGATGTCCATGTAATACTTCAAATAGAGCCATATGTATCTAGGTTTGATAGTTGTTATTATATGATAAATCCAAAATCATGTATTCTCTTCCCATGATCCACAAAAATACAGTAAAAAATACTAAATCATGTGTTCCAACATTTGTATCATCCTTTCGGATTTCCCATTTTGTGTGAGGATGATATGTTGTACTAAGAGTAAAATGAGTCCCAATGTATTTTTATATGGATATATAGAAATGAGACGTGAACATAAGATCTCTATCTTAGCATATCGATACTGGTATTCCATGCCTCTTTACCACTTCTTGGATATAGATTTTGGATATATCCCCCGTCATATGAGATTCACAAATAGAGATGAAATGATCCCACTATGGGAGGTGATCCACTATCACCCATATGGCATTGTTCTTCCTAATCGTTATTGTGAGGCCCGTAACAAAATCCATAGCTATTTTCTCCCACTTCCACATAGTTACGGTTAATGACGACAACATATCTACTTGTCACTAATGATCTACCTTAACTTTTTGATAAGTTAAGAACTTTTAAACAACGTAACCCACCTTCCATTTCATACCATTATGCAAGAAATGTGCTTTAAAATCCTTATACATCTTTTGTAATCTGGGATGAACATACCATATCAAATGGTGGTAATCGTGAAGAAGTTTATCCTAACAAACCAGAGGTACAAACATCTGATTCCTAAACATAACACTAAACTCTCATCCAGTCACTAGCCCTCAATGGTCTTCACACCATTGAGTTTCGAATTCAAAGCCACATATTCTACATCGTATTTATTTTTTTCATTAACCATCTTTTCTATATCAGGAACTATAGAAACTTAAAACAAAACTGCAAAGTCGCCTCATTCTTCTCATTCCACATGCATGTCATCTAGGATCGACCTCAACTGCCACCCATCTAAAGCATCTTTTTCCAACAGAGCATATGAATTTCTACTTAATGCATCTACCACCTTATTGTATTATCCTAGTGTATACATCAAGTCAAATTCCAACGTATGGATATAATCCATCCATATTCTTTTCCTCAAACTAAGATATCATTAAAAGAAAATATGTGTCAAGCTCTTATGATCCATGAAGATTGTAAATTTCTCACCAAAGACATATTAATTCCAATTCTTCAAGGCATGGAAAACTACAGCTGACTCCAATTCTTGTGTTAGGTAATTATTCCCATTAACTATTAATTTCCTTGATCCATAGGCAACAACATGGTCTCCGTGTATAAAAACTCATCACAACCATGGTCTATAAGCATCAAAATACACTATACATGCCTGTCTATATTCCTGAAAAATCAAGATAGTCTGTGATGTAAGATTTACTTTAAACTCTTGTAAAGGCTTTTATAATTCCTTGGTTCATTAGAATATAAAATTAATCTTTTTTAATGTCTTCATAGGTGATGATAGTCAAGAGAAGTCCTAAACAAAGAATCAATAATAACCATTAAGACAAAAAAGATTCGTATATCAAATATGTTCTTTGATGGTTTCCAAGATATAACAACTTCAATCTTCTCTAAATCAATAGAAAAACATTTTTCATAAATTAAATGTACAATAAATCATACCTATTTTATCAAAAATTCACAATTTGATGGTTTTGAATACAATTGATAAACTCTCAAGATTCACAACACTATTCCCAATCGTTTGTCATGCTCATCACCTTTCCTTGAATACACTAGTATTTCATAAAAACACCACAAAAAAAGAAACCAAATATCTATGAAATATCATATACATCAATTCCATAAATATTGTTGGTGAATTTTTAAGACCGAAAGACATTACCACATATTCATAATGGTCATATCTACTTCTCAAATCTATTTTCAGACCATCCTACATCCAAATATGAAATTATTCATATCCTGATCACAAGTAAATTTTTCAGAACCATTGATGTCCGCTCAATTGATAAAATAGGTCATCAATTCCTATATGTGGGTATCTATTCTTTACCATAACTTGGTTAAGCTTACTATAATCAATGCACAGCCTTAGAGTTTTATCTTCTTTCTTCACAAATAGGACTGGTGATGACCATAGAGATGTGATTGGTTGCATGAAACCCTTTCTTTCTAGCTCTTACAGCTACACTTTCAACTCTCTTAATTCTATTGGTTTCATCCTATATGATGGAAGGGAAATAGGACTGGTCCCTGGAAGGATATAAATCATAAACTCCACTTACCTTATATGTGGTAACCCAAAGAATCTATAGGAAAAACATCTATAAATTCTTCTACGACTATGGAAAAATAGATACCCTTAATCCCTTACAGTGTTTTTAAAGTCAATGTCTTTAACTAGTAAGAGATCATTCCCATGACTGGTGCGTATAAGCTTGTTGCAGCTTTCTTTGTAACCCTTTCCATTATAAAGATATGCTCAGCAGTGTCCTCATTCACGAAACTAATTGTTTTGAAATAACAGTCGTTGTGAGCCTTGAATTATTTCAACTAATCCATACTCAAGATTACATCATAAACATACATATTCAATACCAAGAAGTATCATTTCAATTCATCTCCATCAATAGTTATAGAACAATCTCTACACAAAAAAGTCTCAACATTCTCTTTGACCAATATGAGTTTTCAGTTTCCTCATAGAAGGAATAATCTCAAGTTTTAAAAAAAGAAAATAAGCAACATGATATTCAATAAAGGAATGCAATGCATCAGTATCAAATAACACTTTCATAAGGGTATAATTAAAAAGAATCAAACATCTCACCACTGATGGTCTATCTTGATCATCTACAATCATCTTCTCATACCCATATAATTTCTTCCTCAATGAATTTGTATCTTTGTTTCTTTTCTGATATTACCCTTTCTATGGAGTTTGGGTATTCCTATAATCACCATGTCTATCTCTACTATGCTGATGAGATTGATTTTTCTACCCTCTTTTAAGTGAAGAAAATGAGAATTACAACACATGAGAAGTGTCTCGAACACCAGATAGTGGAGAACTGCAATAATAACACTTAATATGTCCTATATTGCTGAAATTATAGAATTCCTGTAGGTGGTTACATACAGTCTCGCTTCATGTGGTCGATGGAACAACATTGGAAACATCCCTCTTTATTTGTGGGTCTCAGGGGAAGATTCATTGGTCCACATGTCTGATTCTGATTCATACTCAAACCCTGGAGGATAGTGAGCCTCTTGTTCTTGCTCCCAGTATTAGATTTCCTTCCATTTTTTAATGGTAGTGTCATAATTCTTCCTCCCATTGATCCTGAGATATCCTATTAATCCACTATATCTCTATTCAGCATCTCTATATAGTCAGTATTTCAGTGCATAGTTATCTTCGAATGAATCTTCTATCTCAGCACATAATTCAAAGATGACTTCTTAAGAGGATGTACTCACAAAAATCTTGAGTGAAAAGAAATCTAAATTCATGAGTTTAGCCACATAGTCAGTGATAGAGAAATTTTATTGATTTAGGATGAAGAAGTTCACTGTTCTTTGAATCTTAAAGGTATGAGGATATGATTTTTTTTATTGAAAAATTCTTCAAAATCCTCCCAACGAAGAACACGATCCACTTTATCCTACACTGATATATCCCATCACTAGCATGAAATATCCTCCATAATATATATCATAATCTTGACTTTTATCTCTACTTGAGTTCAAATAAAATCAACGAAACAATTCATCCTATTCATCCACACCTCTACCTTTTCTGGTTCCAAATCACCCTAAAAGATGGTTGGATTTTGTTTCTGAAACTAAATGGAATGATCCACTTTTCTTGGTTCATCCTGGTGGTTCTCTGTGTCTATATATTGAAAAGCTCGAATGATACTCTGAACTAGTTGTCGGTTCACCTACATCTCAAGGGAAACCACATTCTTTGTAGCTTATTTAGGATGGTTTCTATGATGCCTACTTTGTGCCATTTTCTATATGAACAAAAAATTCCATAACTCTGACTCTCAAGAGATGTAGGACTAGCCTTTCAATTCTATCATATCATTTTACAAAACATGGTTTTCCAAAATCAATCATTTCCAAATTAAACTATCTTATATAAACTTTTCCACAATCTCTTGAAAATCATACCATTTTAAAATACCCCAACTATACTATTTTCTAAGTCATTCTTTTGAAAAACAAAGAAAGATTTTTTAAAAATCAAAATAGTGCATCACATCATATATATCAATAAAAAAATATGCAATCCTAGTGGGAATTAATTCCTCTAAAACATTTCATTCTCATCTTAATGGATAAACTTATGACAATGATACTCTAATATCCTATAAGTGTCTGGAAAACACTCAGTTACCTAACTCACTGGTAACTTTATGTTCAGCATAAAAAGGTTTTCTGTGTTTTTTATGATCTACATTTCAATTCCTAAAAATCCTAATATTTTATGTTATCACATCGCAAGGAATATACTATAATGAATTCTACTCTGAGACCAATAAAAATGATGAGTACTTGTTCAAAAGGTAAAATAACAAGTTGTTACTAATTATATAAACATGATTTTAGACTAAACAAAACTTATACCATTTGTAACATCCCTCAATCTCCTTGTTGACATAAGAATGTTAGAGGAATTCTACTTGGCCTTAAGAGACAACCCTAAGATTCCAATGGCTGGAAATAAATGCCTAAGGGTTTCAATACATTTGGGAGAGAATTTACCCTTTAAGAATAAACAACTAATCCAATACAACAAAACCAATCAAACCACTATATGATGCATGGTAAGAAATAAAATAACTCAAAAATTTATTTAATATAAAATCCCAAAAAAGTTTACTACAATAGAAGAAAAACTAAAATCAAAGTAAACAGCAAAGATTGAGTAATAAAAATCCAAGACATCCACAAGACTCCATGCTCCACAACCTCCATGCTCCAACATGCCCAAACAGCCCAGGTATCATGATGTAGTGCTAAAGATGTGCGGTACATTACCTTTTCCCATGTCCCAGTAGATAACATCTACAAAATCATTAATCTTCCAAAACAAGGGCTGAGTACTAAATCTTATTAAGTTTTCCCCCAATGAATTCCTAACTCACACCACTAGGATAGAAGAGTTACCAACATTTTTATAAAATCATTTATATAAATAAATTTATAAAACATTTTAAAACCAAATATAAATAACTTATAAAATGGTTTATAACTAAAAATAAACAAGTGTCTTGCACCCAATTTTTCATAAAATTATATATTCTAGAAAATATCAAAATCATTCTTTAAAACCATTTCACAAGTTCCATTGCATAACCCATATCATTCAATATAACCACAAAACCAACTATACATTATTCGTTATGATAGATTCATATTCATGAGTGGTCTCTCATCGATATATCAGGTCATCACATGATAATTATGTCCCATGTTCCATTACACTTTTCTCACCAAGAATAAGGTCATATTTAAACCAAGCCTCATAAATGAAATATGAATACACACATTAGTATTCCCAAGACCATTTCCAAAATGAAAATGCCAAAATCATTTCAATAAAAAACCCTTCTTATTAAAAACACATTTTTCTAATAAACAATTCCACAAATATATCCAAACCATATTTTAAAATCACCATTTTAAAATCAAGAAACTAAATCACTTTCCAAAAAAATTCACCAAAATTCCACAATTTCATCAAAAACCATAAATAATTACTAAAGGGGATTTATACCATAATTTTCACAAAACATTAAAAATAAATTTCATGAAAATAAATTATTTTCAAACTAATATAATCAATTTAATAAAGATGAGTCGTGGGTGAATCCACCTACCTCGAGAGTTTTGGAAAAAATGATAAACTGATGAAGAACACTAACAAAAAAGGGTGAAATATTTACAAACCCTACTTAGATTTCTTCCCCTATCAAAACCAAGGCTAAATATATACTTATTTGGAATCTACAACCTAATATCTACACATAGTGGTCATAGATCTAAGAATACAATAATTGGGAGATAGTATATCTAAGAAACAAACTAATAATGATGAATAATGAAAACTTGTCATGAAGTTCTAATCACTATGTGAAGCCTTCATATCACCTAAAAATCGGCAGGAGAACCTTGATTGATCTTTGGGGATGAAAAATATAGAGTTATTCACATATAGTATGGAAAACAAGAGGCATAAAGGAAAAAACACATTAGACCCACTTTTAAGGAGGTGGTTTTGACATGTGCATGGTTAAGTCACACGGTTAGACAAATTTTGCACTAACTGTGTGTTAGCCACTACCTTAAAGATGTCACTTCGCATAGTCTCCTTAAATAGTCTCCTAAATCATGCACCAACTATTCTAAAGCCACTACCTCAAACTTTCCAAACTACACAGTTTCACATAAGTTGTCGCATATTTTAGATAAATCATGTGTTACCCGTGGGACTTCCCTTAAGCCCCAAAAATGCAAAAAAATGTTCTCCAAAAATTTCCAAACTTCACCCATATAATTTATATACTTAAAATCATGAAGAAAGGGTTCCTTAATAGAAACAGGGAGTGTTACAAGTTATTTGAGATATTAAAATTATAGAAGTATAATAATATCCTAAATAATAAATAAATTTGTAAAATGATTCATTATATCCATATTTTAAAGGTGGTTATAAAAAATGAGTTATATTAGTTCATTAGTTGGTTTTCCTCCATATACACGATCAATAGTTTTGTTTCCCAATTAATGGAAGAGAAGATGGTCATATGTTATGAACATAACATAATAACATCTTAGTATAATTAAAATACTAAAGTTATTAAATAATCATAGATTAATATGATTTTAATGAGGTGTAAAAATAAAATAAAAATAAGAACCCTCGTTTAAGAGTGTTACATCTCCTTCGGACAACTTCTTTAGGTTCTCAGCAAAATATGTCTTACAAAGGATTTATGATAAAAAAAATGGAACTATGGTATTCGTAAGGTAGTAAGAAGTTATTTGGGTGGTTATTGTCATAAAAATGGCTCAATAAGTGTGCAGAGTGGAGGATAGGGGTGTCCATTTATAAGTTAGAGAAAGGGCACCCATGGAAGTTTAGAAAATATTCAATTATACTCAAACTTTTATCATTTTAAAAGCCTCCAACATTGGTAATTCTCAAACCTTTGAGGTGATGAGGTCTAAATAAGGTCATAAGATGGGTAATGAAAAAATTTTAGGTCATTTATAACCCCTATAATCATATTTTGACCCCCAGTAAACCTTTTTTTACCTTAACTATGGTAATTAATTTTCGCTATTTCCACTATTAATTTTAGTAAAAAATTAATTTCACATTATTAGATAATATAAATTATTATGTTTAAAAATATGGAATTTGTTTTTCTAAATTCAATTCACATAATTTTAATAAACCAATTAGAAATTATACTCAAAATGGGATGAAACGTTGTGTTTCCAAAGAGAAAATCTTCATAGGTACAGAAAGTTTTAATATCAATATTTAATATGAAATATATTAAAATGACCAAAATTATTAAAATAATAATATAATTGAAATATTTTTACGTTAATATAAATTTAAAATATAATTTAACCATGTAAATTATTTTATGGAAAAAATATTTTTCAATGAATATTTGTATTTTCATTATTCATAAAAAATGAAACTTTTTAGAAAAATACCAAAAACTAACCCTAATATAATCTTCATATGATGATTTAAAAAATGAATTTAATTTTCTAAGATAAATTTTATAAAATTTTTAAAATTGTATTTTAAATTATATGGGAAAAGCATGACTAAACCATTTTTTAAAAACATATAATTTTTCAGAAAATATTTCTTTTTCTTTTAAATTATGGTTATTTTATTTATGATAAATAAATAACTATAATTTTCATAATATCATTATTACTATTCATTCGTAAAAATTTAACGATTGGGTTATGATGGTATGATATATTATAGTTCATTTCTGCTTGGGGTTCTATGTTCAACAATCTATCAAAGAGATTAAATTTAAAGAAATAAATCTCATTGGTTTTTAAGCTCAAGATTTTGTGTAACATATGCTATAAAATAAAATCATATCATTTTATAATTCTGGGGTGTCATATTCAACCCAATTTAAATAAATTATTCCCTAAAATGTGACCTTACATTTAGAAATCAAGGGTTTGATATTTGAAAATTTCTTTCATTGAAAACCCACATCATAAAAATATTTAATAAAAATCCTCTTAATACGATAAAAAAGATAATCTAAAAGTTCAAATTTAACAAAAAACAACTTGTCGTATAAGTATGAGACCATTAGTGTCAATTAAATATATGGGCATAGAACAAAATAGTAAATAATTTTAGAGAGTGATAGATATCATTGATCACAAGAAAGTGATTAATCAATGTAAATTTATGGACATCAAAATCAGAAATTTGTAGTTATTTAAAATGCCTTTTGATTCATAGGATTTGAAATTAATTGGGTAACATGTTTTTTTAAAGGCCCTTTTTCTAAATATGAGTAATTATTTTACAAATTAAGAATTTAAAAAAATATACGTTACTTGTATAATTTTATTTCATAGGCACAATTTTATCTTTTGGTTGTTCCTTGATCAGTTTAGAATTCATCGCTTACTCAAAGATATGAATATACAAAAAAATATTCCTAAATCAATATAATTTACTTTTAAGGGATCATAACAACCACAAAAGAGTGACAAGTTTTCTTTTTTCCTTTGACTATTTTCAAAAACTAATATGGCTTGAATAAAATATTCAACATAATACATTAATCTCTAAACCTCAATAGTAACACCAATGGTTCATCATTAATATTTATTCATCAAATAGATTTAGTGAAGAAATGACATATTAACTAGAACATAATGTAGTTTAGTAGTGGTATTTATTCCCTTGTATCCCTTTAATTAAGGATTCAAGCCATGCATACTTGCTGAATCTGATGGGTTGTCACCAATTATACAAATTATACTGGTTGTTTTTTTCTAAAAACATATTAATATAATTCTTATAAAGTTGAAAAATTTTAATAACCAATAACTATCTCAACACCAAATATAATATAAAGGTTACTAATACTTTTAAATTTAATCCTAAAATTGCCAAGTTATTTATCAAAAAATAAGTTTTTTACCAAAACATATACTAAACCAATGAGTTATATTGCCATAAATGTATCCCAAAACATCCTTAATATTACTATACTCTCATCACATAAAACCTAAAAAAGAGTGTTTGAGACATTTAACTTATGATCAATATTAAACTCATAAACCCATGATGGTATCCACAAGCCTTATGTAAAGTAAAATATAAATGCTTCTAAAATTTCATACAATCCTAAAATTTTTCCTGAGTCTTACAAAAAAAATAACATCTCCAAAAATACTTCTATAATTTAATTATATAATCCTAGTACATAAATACTTTATGCATTTTATTTCAACATAGGTTTTTTCATTATCTGGGGGTTAATGTTTAGAAGGGGGAATTAACTCAAGAATATACCCAAGATCCCATATTTAAGAAAAAGAACTCTAAAAAATTTAAAATTTATTTCCTTAAATATTACTCTTAATTATTTATTTGAAATTAATCACTTTATTCATTTTATTTCTTCACATAAAACATTTCCCATTTCCAATTAGGAACATTCTTGGGGTTTTTTTCCAAATTTCTGATATGAAAAAAATTTAGCCTTCTTTCCTAAATGGTCTCCACCAATCGATCTCATAGAGAACTATATCCTTATCTTATCTGGGGATTAAAATATTTGGTTTAGTTATAAGTTTTTAATCATATTTTGATATTACTAATAAAGAATAATCGTGATATATTTCACTCGGGTCATATTCTCATCTTGTTTCTCATAATCACCATATTGTTCTTTATATTAAATGTTAATATAATTCTTTCAGGTACCAGCCATTCACTAAAACCAAAAATCATAGTATTATAAACAATTATCATAGTAAACCATACCATAATTTACATGATGTATTCATTATAAAACCTTTTTTTATTAATACACGTTGAATTTAACATGGGTAATTACTTTTCATAATAATTTTAAAAGCTTCATAATGATTTATAAATAAAATGTGAATTACCAAGAATATCCCTCATGAGTGTTGATCTAGGTTCACAATAACGCTCATTTTTGTGTACCATATAATTCTCGATTCAATATCGACATGCCTTTTTTGAATATATTATCCCTAGGCACATCTGTTCCAGAACCACATCTAATTGTAGTATCCAGATATGGATGTATTTCGTGTAAAAACTATATAATTTCTACCTTTCCAAAACATTATGATGTTTTTATATACTAATCCTCAATGTATATCATAGGTTTTTGTACCCAAATATTTTTACATAATTTATTTCCAAAGGTGTCTACTAAACTTTCTTTGATACAAACTACAATGACCCCAACTCTAGTAGCCTATAGTCAATCTCTTTATTATTACATTAACACAAGATAAAAGTTATCACATCCTAAATGAACCAAATGTTTAGTAGTATTGTTAAAATAGATACATACATTATTATCATATTTTATTTTAATACACAAATTACAATATTATTTTTTTCAAGAATATCATTATTCCCCCTAGTATATCCTTGTATATCATTCTTAGTACATGTATTTGATTCTTAGGAAAGGAAATAATACAAGAGTGAAATAAAATTATCAATAATGGTTAAGTAAAATGGAAGATATATTAAATCAACAAATCTAATCAAAAAGGAAAGGTAAATATCTGAACAAACATGCAATTTAAATAATCCTACTATCATAATAAGATAAGGAGTAATCAACATGGTAAATTAAATAACAAAACGCACTTTACATTTAGTCAATAACTTGACTATATTGAATAGATAAAGAATTATAAATATGTAAAGGTAAAAAAATTAACACACATTACATTTAATCCATAACTTTACTATCATGAATAGATAATTCATAATCAAAATGGTTAGATAAATGACTAAAAATACATGTTATTTAATCAATAACTGAGAATGAAATGAATCCGGATATAATATCATTGTGAAAATATCATGGATAATAATTACTGAATTATTAATGTAGTAAATTCATAAATATTGTAATTAATTATCTCAAGAATCTTGATACCTTTACTATCATGACCTTTCAACAGACAGTTTAAAAATATTGGTAAAACCCCATTTAATCCTAGCATGTTGATTAATGTCGATAAGTTATCATTGAAATGGGTAGAAATATAATTTTAGGCCCCATACCTAATTTCATTTCAAAATAACTCCTCATATATCTAAAAATGGATTGAATTCATGAACATTGTGTCTTATCATCAAATATCCATATTGAGTAAAGAATACATATTCATCGATATATCCCCAAATAAACAAATAACATTCAATGTAGAAAATAATATGTAAAAATGATATATGTTTTAAATAATAAACATATAAATGATAAATAATTTAGGTATTTTGGGGAAATTAAATTTCCAATGATCATAAGAAATTTAATATTTCAAGGGAATGTTTATGGCTTGAAAAATGAATCAGTAAACAGAACGTTAATAATTTCCATTGTAAAAAAGATCATAAAACTTCCATATAAATAATATGGATTGTATTAATACTAAATATACACAGTGTAGTATAATTAAAAGAAATGGTTTCTTCCATTAATGAATAGAAATAACACAAAAAAATTAAAAATATTGTTAGGGAAAACATCCTATTTAATTTAAAAATATATTATTTAAAAAATGAAATTTCAGAATATATATTGAAAATAATACTATTTGAAAATTATTATACTCAAAAATATCCTTTTAAAATTATAAATTAATCTTTAAATCATTGAATGTTTATGATGGTAGGAAATTAAATACAAATGGTACAGGTTAAAACAAATATTCCTTTCACTTTTTTAGTAAAATCCGAACGTGAATTTTATTGAAAACAACAAGGAGATTATTTTCAAAAAATTAGGGAAGAAAATATATATAAACTATTATTATTAAATAATATGGATAAGGATAAAAACATTTTTGGAATCATTTTTATAAAGCGTGGTTTTGGAAGAAAAAAGTTTTTCGATTGAAGATTGAAATGAATTCATAAGTTCTTAAAAACATTTTGTAAACATTTTTAAGTACCAATGAACTTAAAAATGGTAATATTAATTTAAGAATTCATGAATAACCAGAGGAGAATAAAATTATATGTTTTCATTGGGCGATGATCAAATAAGTTTCTTCAATGTAAATTTATGCGTAAATAATCACTATTAAATTGATATTGTGAAATAAACCCAAACAATGATTTTAACATTAATGTGTGAATTGAAAGATGAATTAATTATGTGTATTAAATTTAAATACACATAAAATTATTATAAACACAACATAATATAATCAAAATTAATTACACACATAATCTTAGAATATAAAATATAATGAAGAATTAATATAACCCAATGAATGGGAATTGAGTTATTAAAGACTTTATCATCTAGTAAATTTTATGTAAAATGAAATTGGATTAGATAATTCATATTGATACATAAAATATCATGAATTGGTAATTATTCATGATATTACGTGTAAACATTTCATTATATACACCATATAAAAAAAATTAGGTGCACAACATTTCAATATGCCAAAACAAAGGGAAATTGGAATGAAGTACCTTACCTTACGCTTCCTTTTGGTTGGACATGATTTAACCTCATGAATAATTGTTCTAACCCTATAATTAATTTATAATATAACTATATTAATATAATATCACATATGATCCTCTTATAAAATCTTATCACCTGTTTATGAATAATATTTCATTGTTTTCATTGTTTTAGAAGTTTACCACCTTGTTTTCTCATGCATGGTTTTTCTAAATGTTTTGATTCCATCCCATATTATATAGTTAAATCATATCCAGAATGATATAACATTTTTAAATGAAATTTTTTTCATGGGATATATTTTTATAATCATTATTGAAATTTCAACATAGATAATGGATTACATTGCTTCGTGAAGATGGTAGATCGTATGTATGCATGAGTGAGGTTACTATTACCTTAATGTGTTAAAGGGTAAGGAATTATGTTATATATTATTTTTTAAAAATAAATATAATTTTCTATATAACATATATATTCACTAAATATATCCTTATTACCATCCATGTAAATTATAAGTGAAAAATCGAATCACATCGCTTCGTGAGGCGGTTTTCATCATACAAACGAGCGACATTATCATATTATAAAATGAATATAACAAAATGAGGTATATGTGATATTAAATTTAAATATGTATAAAATGTAATAAATATCATATAAATGTGTTAAATACATCGTTATATCCATCAATTAAATGTGGTGATAGAAAAAAAATTACATTGGTTTGTGGGGCGGTAGTTTGTCGTACACATGATAAACGCTTTCATTTTCAATTTGAGGGATGGGGAGATGTATATTGGTCATATAATAAATCTAATTACATATATGTATATTTAATATTTTGAGGTTATTATATAATCATGGTTTAATAATGTTTTAAATATTCAAAAGAAGAAGCAAAATAACAACACTCATTGAAGAACATTATCTCTTCTTCATACAACTTCTTTAGGATTGCTTCAAAATATTTTTCTGGGATGAATTTATAATCAATAAAATGTTATCAAGAATGTTACTAGGGGAGTTATTAAGTAATTTGGGTGGGTATTTATATATTAAATAGACATTTTATGTGTGAATATGGGAGGATATGGGTGGCCTTTTATAAGTGGATGGAGGACACAGATAGATGTTTTGAAAGGATTCAATTACACTCGTGTTTTTATTATGCCACAAGCCCTAAAAATGGATCATCATAGAACTTTATAGGTTATAAGGTATAAATATAGACATAAATAGTATGTTTATAAGTTTTAATTCATTCTTAACTTTTATATTTTTTGTTTAACACTCCGAAAACCCATTTTTACCTTTACTATTGTATTTAATTTTTTCAATTTTCACTATTTATTATGGTAAAAAATTAATTCAAACTTATTAGATAATGTAAATTGTTAAAATTAAAAATATGGAATCTTTTTTCAAAAAAAATAGTTCATAGAAGTGGTAGAATAAAATTTAAAATAATACCTGTAGACATGAAAAAATGGGTTTCCAAAGGGAAATTTCTCATATATATAATAGGTATTAATAAGAAAATTTACAATTAAATTTATTTCAATGACCTAAATAATTTAAATTTTGATATAATATAACAAATTTCACTTTAAAACAAAGTTAAAATATAATTTAACTATTTAATTATTTAAACAAAAAATGCATTTTTCAATAAACATTATTATTTTTCACTATTTACCGAAAAATGAAACTTTTTAGAGAAAATCCAAAACATTTATCCCCAAGATAATTTTAATAAGATGATATCAAAAATTACGGTCATTTTTTAAAATAAATATTCATAAAGTGGTAAAAATAATTTTAATTTTTTTGGAAAAATAACGACTAAACTATTATTAATAAAAATATAGGTTTTTAGAAAACATTTATTTTTAATTTAAATTATTACTATTTTATTTATAATCAACAAATAACTATAATTTTAATAATTAATTAGTACTAGTTTTTGTTTTTGGTTGAATTGGATGTGTTCAATGGTTGTTGATATGTTAAAATTTATTTTAATTATTGTTTCTTGAAACCATGATTAGGGATTTTTCAAATCAAATTTATAATTAATTTATTTAATATCTGGAAAAATGAATACTTGGTCTTATGAAATTTATTATTTGATTAATTTTGATCATATGAAAGGGCCCATTGGGTTTTCCTTTATTACACTATAAATATCCAAGGATAGATTCCCACTAACGATGATCCCCCATCTCGGAGATTAACAATTGTGAACTTATTGAATAAATGCATCATCCAATTATGAGTACTCGCACTTGGTAGTTTAAGTACTATTTCTTCAATAATTATATATTGTCCAATAACAAAACTATATTACGAATATTTTCATAGCACTTCAAGGTTCACATCACAGTGATAAGTTATTATGACCTCATCAAAGAAACAAGTATTCTAGGACATTATTAAATTAAATATATACAAAACAATAAACAATATGTAATAATATATTTAATTAATATTCAATAAATTTAATTTACATATTATCAAAGTAAAATCAGTTTGTTCTAGGGAACCAACTCCAAAAAACTCCCACTTAGACTGAAGATAGCTTCCTAAGATTTTGAGTCCTCTAGACCTTGTATGATAATCATGTTTTTTATGAGATACGAATTTATTCGAGGTTTTCATCACATTTTCTTCCATGGAATTATAGCATCGTGAAACATCACATCATAGAGAATAACACCTCAAGATATGATGTTTTTGAGTCCTTTGCTTCGCCCAATGATGTGACCTTGGCTTTTTTACAAGATCCAACACTAAAATTTTACCATAATAGTGTGTGATTGGATATTTACTACTACACACCACATCAAACTCTTGGATAAAGTTTCACATACAAACTGGTTCCTCAATTGATCTATAAGTTGCAATATACTCAGACTCTAATATATAATCTGTAATCACAGCCTACTTTGAGATCTTTTAGCTCATAATATATCCATAACAAGTGAATTTGTATCTAATTTGTGACTTTATTTCATTCTGATCAATTTTTAAACTATCATATTCAAATAATATGATGACTATTCTCTCATTTCCTCCATATATCAGTAATATATCAGTAGTCTACCTTAGATAATAAAGGATAATCATGACTTCTAAATCAAAGATGCGTATAAAATCCTACCATTATGTTTATTTCCATATGTGTTTGATGACACAATTTCCTAGAAGGATGAATACCAAGTGATTCTAGCAACAACCCCTCTTGGATTGTTCCATACTAAATCTCTTAAGTATCTTGTCAATGTATGTACCTTTAATTAGGATGATCAGTCTCTTGTATCTATCATAATCAATCTTGATCTCAATAATATATGTATCCTCACCTAAGTACTTTATGAAGAATCATCTATTAAACCACATCTTAAAAACCTATAAGAATGGTTTTTGGATTCCAATGAGTAATATGATATCAATATATACTATTAAGAAAATGATTCCACTGCAAATAAGCTGTTTATAGACACAATGATTGAATTCATTCTTTATGAATCTAAATTCTATTATGACCTCTTCAATATTAATGATTCGCTACCTAGATGTTTTCTTTAATCCATAAATTTATATTTTCAACTTACATAACTTTTTGACATCCTAAAGAGTCTCAAACCCTTCAGGTTGTGTTATATAGTAATCTTCCTAATTGTTCCATTGAGGGAAATCTATTTCTGTATCCATTTTCAAAATATCATAGTCATGGGTGGCTGTAATTGAAACTAAAATTCTAATGAATTTTTTCATTATAACTAGTGAAATGGTTTTTCTATATTGAATTTGTTTAAACCCTTTTATAACCAGTCAAGATATATAGGTATTGACATGTTCATTCTTGCCCAATTACTTCTTGAATTCCCATGTTCAACCAATGGGATTTTCATCTACTAGATGTTTAACAAAATCCAGACATGTTTTTTCTACCAGGAATCCATTTCATAATTAATGGATACGTTCCACTTATAAATATTTGGTCCCCTTAATACTTCCTTATAGGTTAGAAGATCATTTGTATCAACTAATAATGAGTAACCATCTTTGGTGACAATAAAACCATAATGTTTTTGTTCTAAAAATATCTTTTACTCTTATAAAGTACTTGTGTCCCTATAACAGTATTTTTTTACATAGGGATTTGTGTAATTTGTTCATATACCAACTCTTGTATGCCTTGAGCCTCAACTTCATCAATTTTTATCTCACACTCACCATCTCTTTAAGATATGTGATCCCTCTGAAGGAATATAGCATGACTTTCCACTATAAACATTTTTTCTAAGGGTTCTTCTAGCTAATATACCTTTGTTTCCTTGTACTATCCTATAATGGTAAACTTTGTACCTTGAAGAGAAAGTTTATTATTTAATAGGCCATAACAAAAACTTCACTTCCCCCACACATGTAAATTTGATGACATGTTTTTTTCCACTCCAAAATTTAATATGGAATACCATTTATCGATTTAGTTAGTATCTTGTTTAGTATATGTGATGTCGTTCATATTAAATATCCAAAAATGATAATAGAATATTCATATGACATATCATTAATGTCACCATGTCTAATAATGTTTTATTCCTCTTATCTCTTGCAATGATCCACTAGTTACAAGGAGGAGTGAGTTGGGAAAGGATCCAAAAATCCTGTAAATAATCATTGAATCCTTGATTATGATATTATCCAACATTATATCGGTGGAGTTTCATAATCTTCTGAATAAGATAGCTCTCAAATTAATTCTTTTATTCCTTTATTTTGTAAAAGGATTATGAATTATGCCTTATAAAGTAGACATATCCATATCTTCTAATATCATGAGTAAAATATATGAATTAAGAGTGAAAACGTCTTTCTTTAACTGAAATTATCTATAAAAGTCTGTATAACAAAATTATAGAAGCTATTGAACCTTTCACCTTTACCACTAAATGAGTATTTGGTTATTTTGACTTGTAAATACACATGACACACACCAAGTGGTTTTAGTTCAAAAGAATCTAAATATTCATCTTGATATAATTTATTCAAGTGATTTTCATTTACATGACATATTCGATGACACCAAATTTGGGTTTGGTGTGATTCATTTTAAGTAACTTATTTATTGATTTGTATTACTTAGTTCATGTAATCCAACACATAAAGGTTGTTATCTCAATATTCCCTACCATAAAAAATTATTTCTTAATAAAAGAGGAAAAAGTTATTCCTAAATTTAAAAATAATTCCATTTGTATCAAATATAGAAATAGGAATAATGTTTTTGGTAATATATGGAACATAATAACAACCTTTTAAAACCAATATCATTTTTATTGTTAATGTAAGGTGGTAGTCTCCAATACATGTACAAGAAAGTTTAGCATCATTGGTTTCCAAAGATCTTTCTCCCCTCAGTCATTATTTGTGAATCAAAATGGTTCCTAAATTTGAATACATATATGATCACTAAAATCTGTATCTAAAACCCAATTTTTAGAAATAGATAAATTAAACTTGATAAAAAACACAAATTAGGCATGCCCTTGCTTCTTTAGATGGGTGGAGTTTTTCTTCTAGGGTCCTTTTTTCATATGTAGAACAAATAACATCTTATTCTCATATTTTCCTATTGATCATCCTCTTCTTTAAAGGGTGTGGATAATCGTAGGGTGTAGATATCTTTATTTTCCTTTTCTATTTTTTCACAATATGGATGGAAAGTTTTTCACACGTCGTATGCTTATTTACTTGGTGAAAAAAAGTAAGAATATTTGGTATATAATAATCAATGTTTTTTATATTAAAACTAATAACAAAGATAGATAATTTATAAGATAGTGATGCTAGAATGACATTTGTTCCTAGTTCATCAGGGGGTTTAAAACCTAGATAATCTAACTGATTAATTTTTTCAATGAGCTTGACTACATCCAGCTCATCTAGAGCACCCTCACCATGATTGCAATGAAATATTACCTTGGAAATCTCAAAATTTTCTTGCCTAGCTATATCCGGGTAAAGACAACTGAGGTTCCCAAGTATTCTATATGCATACATGTTTTTATGAGACTTCATGAGTTCGCTATACATAGACATAAGAATCAAACATTGAACATTGACCAAGTCATTAATTTGCTTCTCATCGATTAAGAACTCTTCGTCACTCATCTTCTTTGAAGGAGGATCATGAAATGGGGATTATATCACATATGATTTCTATTTATGGTGAAAACAACTGAAGGAAACTGTATCATTCCTTGAAGTTACTACCTATTAAGAGTTTTTCTTTATCTAATATTGATCATAGGGATAATGTGGATGATGAGCTTACCATTTTATTCTACAAATAATAGAGTAGATAATTAGTAATTTTCTTGATTTACAAATTATGAAAAAATAATAAATTAATTAATTTTATTAATTATTAAATATCCTGTTATTTTATCAAGTCCCAATAGTCATCACTGTTAAACTCGGAATGTATAGTTTCTAGGACATTATAGTGTAAAGACTCCATATTTCCATTCACCTAACCCAAAAAAGGGTTAGTCAAGAGACTTAAAGGTATTTAGGTAGTCAGGACTTCTACAACTATGGGATTGTATCTCCTGAATCCAATGAGTGTGCACCTCTATCCTGAAATAGTGACTTAGATTACCTCAACACTTTCATCCAAATTAAACCATGTCTAGAACGGGCTACTCTAATAGATTTAAAATGGTGAATTCAACCAAAAAACATCATAAGAACCCCCTAAGTAAGTGTCCCAACAAAGTTTGGTCAAACACTTAGATCTATTGAGTTTTATTCCTAATCAAGTAATAAAAGTAGAAGTATGACTTAATATTTAATTTATTGATTTTCATTTTTTATGAACATAAAAATTATCTTATTTTATCCTTTACATGCTTTGTTATTATTAATTGGATGATACTTAAATAATTAACAATTTTTTGTAAAACATTTACACATAATTAATTTATTTACTTACCATCTTTGCACATTAATTCATTTATTTATGTGATCATGACCATTCATAAATAATATAAATAATTGCACTAACATAAAAAATTAATTAATTAAATGAAGTTTTCATGATATTTATATAATGGTTGATTTAATGAGATAAAAATAAAACAAAATTTTACCTATGGGAAATAACTCATATTTTCAGTCTTGGCGTGAGCTATAACATTCATCCTATCCACTTGTGTATCACCTGAATTGGATTCATAATGGTTATGTGTTAAACTGCATCTATACATCATGGGACACTCCATTATTTACATGTATTTATAACTCGCATACATATGAGGGTAACCATATGACTGGTTAAAAGGGGATTACATAAATATCCATGGACATGCAGGCCATACATAATAATAGAGGGAGTTATGACTCATAGACCATAATATTTAATTTAATAATAAATAATTAAAAACTCATTCAATAAATTAAATTAAAATATCCAATACATACATAGGTCTTGGTCAACCCATGAATACACATACAGACAACAAGTACAAAAATTTAGCTAGGTAGAATATATTTCTTCATTCATTCTATATTGTTAAGATGAATGAACTTAATTAATTAATTAATTCTCTTTCATATTAATGATCATCCACACTTTATTGGAGATACCCATCATTTATGTCATTCATGAAAAATAAACATCAGAAACAATAATGACATATATTAATTATAGTGAATTAGTTGATCATTTAAAATTATTTAAAACCACTATTAAATTGACAAACACATAACAGTATGAAGTTCAATAAAATAAGGTTTTAATGATAAAATTTTTCAATTTAATGTAATTTTTAATTCAATCAATTAATATGATACTATATGACATGTACATCAAGATACACACCATGTATCCTAATTTATGTGTATCTAGAGTACATGCCTGGGTTTGTAGCATGTATCTCAACTAGACTATATAACATGTATAGACTAGATACACACTATGTGTTCCAGTTTCCATGTGTTCAGGATGCACGCATGGGTCTTTGGTGTGTTTTAGGGTAGACTACATGACATGTACAGGCTAGCTACATGTTGTGTATCTCTTTAATCTGTCTATCCATTTTCTCCCCAACAGGTTTATCATGCCCTTCAAATGTGGTATTTAATAAAGTACATTCCATGTAGACCACATGCAAGTCATGTATATCATAAATTCTCACGGTTTTTAGTCTCACATGGTTTTGGTTGTATATAAAGATAACATGGACTGTGTGATTTACATTGTTAACCCACATAGACTACAAATATTGTAGGCCTATAAATTTAATGTCATTTAAACATCATTTTCCATGTTGGATGTTAAACATGTGGCATATATAGGTTCTGAGTGCAGTGGAAGCACGTGGATCGGTGTACCCAACTTTGTTTTCCCATTAAAAATGATCAATCCAAAATCCATCACGATAAAAAAATGTCATATCATAGGAGTAGAATGAAGAAAGAAAGAAAGGAATAGAGTATTTGAACTATATAAAGGATCATCATAAGTTGGTTATAATTAATTTAATTAAAAGATGAGAATTACCTTAATGGAATTCTCCCTTCGTTGATGTTTCTAGTCATGATCTCATGTGATTTTTCGTTGCTTCATAGAAGAAAAGTGTAGGGTTCCTCTAGTGATTCATGCTCTATATATAATTGTACATCTTCAAAGGGATCGCTGTGTGCTGATCCAAAATATCCTTCACTTGCGATGTCTACCTTAGATCCTCTTGAGGGCCACTTCCAAATCGCTCTCCTTAATCCGGAGGAGGATGATATCTCTCACAACTTGAGAGAATTCTTTGGTGAAGAAAATTCTCTCTTAGCTTGAGTTTTTTTTAGAACAGTTGTGCACAACCACAAGGAATTTCTAGGCTAATGAGAATAATATAATTGGGATTTTAGTTACATATAATAATAAAATGAATTAATTTCCTGAAGTCATTTATTCATTTCATTAAATTCTTAGTAGGACCCAATTTCTAATAATAATAGTTTACTATTATTCCAATAAATTAAACCTAATATTATTTAATTAAATAAATATTATTATTTCTCAAAAATCCCTAGAAAAACTACATGGCATTTATATTAATATATACTGTGAGTAATTTTGTTTTTACTTTTTATTTATTTTCTCTACCACATTTTTAGACCTTAAATAATGCTATTTATTTTATAAACAAATATCACTGAATTACTCACTAATAAATATATTATTTCTCCACAATATATTCCCTCGAATAACTAGTGTCCAAATAAATGTGATTAGTAATCCTTGAATAATTATTAAACAACAATTAGGAATAATATTTATTCAACTTGTTAAATGAATATTTAACTGAGATACATGGAAACATTTAGTGTGTGACCCTCTATCCTCTCTCTTAATGGCATTAGGCGGAGCCTATCTAATGTCCAAGGACAGCATATAACAATATGCCAAGAAACCCATAGAGAAATAAGTTAACATCCAATTATGTGTCACCTCCTACAAATTCTTACCGTGTAATGTAATCCCTTTTTCACGATATCTCAAATTAAGAGGGTTTCATGCTAGTCCTATAAACCCATGTTCTTGTTTGTTGTTTCCTTGACTTTGTAGAATTCAAACTTGTATGTTCCATACCATGGCCATGGATTTATTTTCGATATATCAATTCCATCAAAAATCCTGATATATCAACTTTTGTTATGGGAAAAAAGGGACAAATACTTTCTCGTATTATCTATTAATGCAGTATTACTCATGATGCACCCAACATACCCTACGTTACTGAAAAAATTGGGTCGTCGTGGTTTTAGTCAATACATCGAAGTATGCGAGTTTTAATACCCAATAATAATAATCTTAATGTCTAAGAACCAATAGACGCGTCCGCAGATAGGAAAATCCAATCACACTATGAAATGTGGATTTCCTACTAGTGGGTCATGTTCTCATGATATCCTCCTAGATATTACCATGGGTGAACACCGTGAAAAGGTTCCTCAAAGTTTTATGAGTCCTCAACCCTAATTTCCTATATTATTTGTGTCCTTAAAATAACATCATCTAGCCATAGAACATATATTTAAGAATAGTGTTATGGCTCTTTTGGGTTCTCATTATAACAGGGATCCATTATGAACCTATTGTGAAACATATATCTTTATAAAATTATAACAAGAATTGTTATGAAAAAGAACAATCAAGATGTGATAAAAAGTAGTTGGTTCTTAGGCCACCAACTCCAACAGACTCCCACTTGGACTAGAGTCAAATGCTAATGACGTCTAACGCACTAGATCTCACATGATATTCATGCTTCTCCAGAGATCGGCCTTTCTTAATGGGTTCTTCCATGTTCTCTGTTGTGGAAACTCTTCTCACTGAAACTTCACCTATTTGATAGAAATCCTTCAGGAGGTGATATTTGAAAATAATGCTCTTTGTTTTTTGATGAAACCTTGGTTCTTTTTCAAGAGAAAATGTTGTAGTATTATCATAATAAAAAGTGATAGGATATTTACTACTAGGTACCACATCATACTCCTATAAAAGATTCTGAATCTATATGGTTTTTTGGATACATCAGAAGCCACTATATATTCATACTCCACTATAGAATTAGAGAAAACTGAATTCTTTCAACCCTTCCGGCTCATAACTCCCCCATTATGACAAAAAACATATCCTGATTGAAACTTTAGATCATTCAAATCCATCTAAAAACTATCATCAACATACCCTATGATGATAATCTCCTTGTCTCCTCCATACACTAGGAACATATCATTACTTCTTCTCAAATACTTAAGGATAGTCTTAACAGTAGTCTGATGTTGTTCTCCTGGATTTTCTTGATATCATCCTACCATGCTCAGTGCATATGCAACATCTAGATTGGTACATAACATAGAATAAATGATGGATCCAACAGCCAAAGCATATTCGATCTTACTCATATTATATTTCTCTTGTTGTTTCTGGGGACATATTCTCTTAAATAGATGTTGGACATGTTACTTTGGAATCAATCACTTCATGGATTATTCTATACAAAATCTTTTTAGTATTTGGCCAGAGTACGTGCCCTAAAATGGTCCATGATGCCTCTTGGATTAATAATGAATGATCTTGATCTATAAAATATATGCTTCTTTACATAATTCATTCATGGTGAAACACATGTTCAGTCATTCCTTAATCGAATTTAAGACTGGTACATCGTTTATAATAAGTAATATGTCATCAATATATACTACTAGGATAACGACTGTATTCCCATTAAACCACTTAAAAACACATGGATCACATTCATTTTTAACAAAACCAAATTCATTTGTGGCTTCATCAAATCAAATTTTCCCTGACCTGGATTCCTTATTTAGTCAATAAATGTATTTCTGCACCTTAAAGACCCCTTTGGCTTCACCTGGTGTCACAAACCCTTCTAGTTTCATTATATTGACATCTTCCTAAAGGTTTCAGTTATGGAATTTTGTTTTTACATTAATCTACCAAATATCATAGTCATGGTAAGATGTTATGCAATATATGACTCTTATAGATTTAAACATGGAAACTTGTTAGAAGGATTCATCATAGTCAATTCCTTGATGTTGTCTGAATCATTTTTCCACTAGCCTTTCTTTATAGGTGCTAACTTGACCTTCCATGTCCAACTTTATCTTGAATACCTATTTTTATCAAACTAGCTTAACATCAACTGGTTCATCGACTATAACCCATATTTGGTTCTCATACATGGAATCCATCTCAAAATTTATAGCTTCTAGCCATCTTGCAGCGTCTAATCCCTTTGTTTCTTACTTTTATGATAGATGCTCATTATTTTCCAACAATAATGGTTCACCATCCTCGGTGGCTAGGAAACCAAATCTCTATGTTTCCCTTGCCTCTCTTGAGCTCCTATGCAGTACTTGTGTTTCTGGAACCTCTTCAATAGATACCTGTGAAAATTTTTCCTATACAAACTCATGTGTATCTTGAGCATCAACTTCATCAAATTCAATCTTTATCCCACTATCCTTTTTGAGCATGTGCTCGCTGTGAATGAGGATGGCTTGTCTAGAGACAGTGAATTTATTGTATAAAGGGTTATAAAGGTAATATACCTTTATTTCCTAGATATATCCTATAAAGATACAGTTCATTCCCTGGGGTGCTAGTTTTTTTCTTGAGAAGGCCTTAACAAATGACTCACACCCCCATACACGTGTTTGCAACAAAATGGTTTTCTTTCCATTCCATATCTATGAGGTAATTCCATTTTCTTCCTTAGTTGGTACTCAATTTTATATGTATGATTCATTTTGTAATGCATATCCCCAAGAGAATAATAGAAGATCTACATGAGTCATCGTCGACCTCACCATGTCCAACAAAGTGTGGTTATTCCTTTCACTAATTCCATTCTCTAAATGATTCTTGAATTACTTAAATTTCTCTAAGGACTCTGAATTATACCTCATTAATTAGATATATCCATATCTACTCAAATCATCAGTAAATGTATTGAAGTAAGAATATCCACCTTTAGATTCTACTAGAAATGGTTCACACACATCCGTGTGTACCCATCATAGAAGCTCTGTGGACCTTTCACCTTGTCCACTGAAAGGCATCTTGGTCATTTTTCCTTGTAAACAAGCATAACATATATCACGTGGTTTTACCTCAGTATAGTCTAAATAACCATCTTGGTAGAACTTTTTCAAGATATTCTCATTTATATGACCAAGATGATGATGCCACAATGGGTTGTTCTATGAGTCATGGGAGTTTGTTTCGCTATCAATTTCTAACACTTGGTTTTTGTAATTTAATACATACAAACTGTTATTTAAATGTGCCATATCATAACAAATGGTGTTCTTATAAAAGAAATATCCCTTATTTAAAAAAAAGAAAATAAATCCATCCATATCTAAAAATGATACAGAAATTATGTTCTTAGTAACACTAGGCACAGAATAGCAGTTATGTAAAATCAAAAGCATCCCAGTTTGAAATGATAGATGGTAATCTCCAATGGCCAATGCAGCCAGCCTCATGCCATTGAAAGCTCAAATATCCACATATCCTCTAGAAATCATTCTAAATATACTTGTTCCATACATTTGAATACATATGTGCACCCCAAAAGCTATATCTAATACCTAATTTGTAGGAATGGAAATATTACACTCGATAACGAATGAACCTTTATAATCCCCACACTCTTGGGTGTAGTTCCTCTTCTAGTTTCCTAGATTTCCACATGAAAAACATATCGCCTCTCATTCCTTGCCATGCCTCTGGATTTTCCCCTACTTGGAGGGATGGTGCTTACGGGCTTCAGACTGTTTATGAATCCTTTGCTCCATTTCCTTTTCCTTCCTTTTTTTATTCAACATACAGATTGGGGGTTTTTCAAACCCCATATCCTTATCTACGTAAAAAATTAAGTTCATAAGTTCAGATATACTCTTCTAATTGTTTCACATGTTGTAGTTGACAATAAGGCTAGAGAAGGTCTTGGGCAGTGATTATAGGATGATATCTGTATGAAAATCATTCGGGAACATAATCCCTAAGATGTATAGGTGTTCAATGTAGCCCATAATCTTGACTACATGAGGTCTAGCTGGTGAAAACTCTCCAATCTTAGTTGTGAGCGTTATTTTGGAGATCTCATATCTCTCATGTCTCATTTTCTCTTGATAAATATCCTTAAGGTGAGACATCAGGCAGTATGTGTCCATTTTTTCATGTTCCTTAAAGATCTCATTAGACATGGTTGATAGGATGAAACATTGGAAATTTGTGGCATCATCCATATACTTCATATAGAGATATAGTTTTTCATAATTGGAAACATTTCTGGAACAACTGGAATAGGCTCCTCCAACACATATAATTTTCTCTCATGAAGATGGATGATGAGAAAACGCCTCTACCACCCCTAGAATTTGGTGTTGGTAAAAAGGTTTTCCTTCTCGAGTATGGTTCTCAATGACATGTTTGAAGTAATGTTTCTTGTAATTTCTACAAATTAATATTAGAAAATATTTTTTTACTTTATCATGATAAAATTGAGAAAAATAAATAAATTAATACTTTTTATTCTCCCCCTATTTTATTGAAATCCAAAAACCCTCACCATTGACATTAGAATATTATGTTGGATAAATATTGTTGTAGAAAGGATCCATATTTCCATACTCATTACCCTAACTAGGGTTGGTCAAGAAACCTTAAGGGTTTTAGAAAGGAATTCCAAATGCCAACTTCATTAACTCATAGTTCTTTAATCTGCTGAGTGGACTCCCTAATCCTTAAAACCTTTTGTTTTTGATTTCATTAACCATTGCCTATTGGTCACACCAATTACTATTGTGGGATTCAAACCTTAATGAAAAACAAGTAAATTCAACCCAAAACCTTGAATTAGAATTCCCCGATATTTTAAAGCACCCCAACTAGGGTTGGTCAAGTACTGTGAACTAAGGTTTTATTCTAACCAAGATTATGGAACGTTATACTAACTTAATATTTCATTGATGTATTTTATACATATATGTAAATTCCCATTTTGTTATCTTTATTAAATTATTTTTAATATTAATTGGGATATAATTTAGTGATTAACCATGTCTAAGATAATATTTATGCATAAGGCGGTCTTATTTTAGATCCATCTTGCATGCTTTTTTAATTCATTAATTCTGTGATTGTGAAAACACACCCATAATAAATAAACCATGCATCTGATAGAAATAAAATAAATGGTATGATAATGAACTTTTTCTATTGGTTATTTTATCTAGCGGTTGATAAACTAACCCAAGACCTAGGGTAGAAACGACTTGAACACTTTTGGGTTCGTTTTTACACCTTTCCACCAATCCACCTTTATATCTCCTTGCATTTGTTTCATCTTGGCTCCTAACTTGTGATTCCTCTACTATATTGGGAGATCAATCCATTACATATACTTTTATCTCACTCATAGGTGAGGGGTAAAATGGGGTTTAACATAAAATAATCCTTGGGCACGTAGTCCTAACATATTAATGTGGAGAAGGCTTGTAGTCCAAAAAAATTAATTTAAATAAATAAATTAAAAGAAACCATCCACATACAAAGGTCCTGGTCTATCTAATGATCATCCATGCATACAACAATATTTACACATAAATAAACTAGCATTAAATTATTTAATAATTCTTTCTTAAGATAAATCATGCTCGAATAAATTAATTATCTTTAATTAATCAATCCTTTTATATTAATCCCTTTTTAGAATTTCCATGAGATTCTCATCCATCATAATTTTAAACAAATAAATTCATTTAAAATTATCTTTGTTTTTAAATTGTACCTTGGAGGAAAACCGGTGAATTCCCATTCATAACTACCCAATGAGTTGAAATGAACATTATAGGTATGTTAAATTAAACACATATATATAAAACACATATCACGTGTTGTGCCTCAGCTTTACACCCACACCAAGGTATACATATCCAGGGTTTGCATAATATAACAGTAAATTTTAATAATTCATCATAAATTGGATGATTACATAGTGTGTACTTATGACTACCCATTTTCTATTATCGTTCACCATCCATATGAAGTACACACCTGGGAAAATGGCGTGTAGATGTACATCGAAAATATTAGGAGTACACAGTGTGTCCAGTGGACCACACATAATGTAGTTTCACGTTACATGGTCTATAGCTAGGATACCCATGTATAGGGTATGCGTTCAAAACCTAATCCAAAGTGACTACACTCTGTGTCTAGTGGGCCACGTGGGGTGTAATCTAGAAACTATGTGCCATCAATTCCTGGTCAACACACGGAGTAATTTATGACTTAGATAGACTCCATCACATGGCTTGGTTTAGCGGACTAGTCATGTTGCATAGAACCTATAATACATGGAATGTACAGCCGAATATATGTCATGTGTTCTAGTGGTGTATGCCAAGGAATCTTTGGCACCTCTGAATGAGATCCTCTATTTTATTTTAATCAAAATTAATATAAAAGATCAATTTTATAAGGTAAATGAGAAAAGAAAGAGAAGGAATATATATTGAGATTCAAATTTGCATAATGATTAACATAAATTTATACAACTAAATTATTAGATGTGTAAATCATCAACAAAAAACTAAATAATTATAATCAATGATATGACCCCCTCTAATACCACTTATAGGTTCTTGGTTCATAGGAGGCGCATGGATGGGTGTACCCAACTTTAATTTTTCCATTAACAATGATCAATCTGAGATCCATCACTCTAATAAAACGTTGGAAATTCAAAATATAACAAAGAATGAAAGAAAGGAAGAGAGTTCTGGAACCATAGATAAGATCACCATATGTTGGTTATGATTAATTTAATTAAAAGACTAGAATTACCTTGATGGCACACCCTCTTCATTGATGTTTCCAGTCACGATCCTATGGGATCCGTCGTTGTGTCATAGAATCCAAGTATAGGCTTCCTTTATATGTGATCCACATGTTCTCTGCGTAACTTTGGACATCGCTAAAGGTAACTTTGGGTGCTAGCATATAAGAGCCTTTACTTGTTATGTCCGTATTCAATCACCTTGATAGCCACTTCCAAAGCACTATCCGTGATCTGGTGGATAAGGATCTCTCTCGTGACTTGAGAATGTTCTTGGTGGTAAAAAATTCTCTTTTGGTTTGAGAGAATTTTCATATATGTTGTGAACAACCATAAAGAATGGATTGGATAAGGAGAATAATATAGTTGGGATTATAATTACTTAGAATAATAAAATGAATTAATTACCCAAAAGAATTTATTCATTTCATTTAATTGTTATTAAGACCCGATATCTAATAATAATAGTTGACTATTATTATTACCTTACATGCGCTCAGTGAATTACACCAAATATTATTTAATTAAAAAAAATAATATTAGTTCTCATGAATCCCTTGAAAAACTACATGGCATGTATATTAATATACAAGGTTTGTACTTTTGTTTTTTACTTTTTCTTTATTTCCTCCACCACATTTATTAGACCTCCAAAAATGGCTATTTATTTCTTAAATAAATATCACTGCATTAATATCTAATAAATATATTATTTCTCCCATAATATATTCTCCTGAATAACTAGTGTCGAAATAAATGCAATCAAGTATCCTTGAATAATTATTAAACAACAACCGGTAATAATCTTTATTCAACTTGTTAAATGAATATTTAGCTGAGATACTTCGACACACATAGTATGTTACCCTATAGGCATCTCCCCTAGTCGCATTAGGTGGAGCCTGTCTAAAGACCAAGGATATAATCTAGAAACAATCCAAGGAACCCATAGAGAAAGAATTTATCGTTGCAATGATGTGTCGCCTCCTAAGAACTCTTACCATGTAATATAATCCCTTTGTCATGATATCTCTAATCAAGTTGTTTTCATACTAGTGACATCAACCCATGGGCTCGATTATTCTTTCTTTGACTTCATAGAATTTTAACTTTCCCATTTCTTTACCTGGCCATGGTTTTATTTAGGCTATATCAATTCTATACAAGGGCCTGAGATATTAGCTTTTATTATGAATCAAAAATGGGAAATACTTTCTTACATTATCTATTAATGCAGTATTTCTCGTGACACACCCAATATATCTTACCTCATTGTGAACAATGTTTCGTCATAGTTTTTGTCAATACATATATGTAAGCGAGTTGTAATACCCATTAATAATAATCTTAAAGTCTAAGGACCAATACACATGTCTGCAGATAGGAACATCCAAAGACACTATGAAATGTGGATTTCCTACTGGTGGTTCTTGTTCTCATAATATCCTCCAGGATATTACCAAGGTTTCACACCAAGAGAATGTGCCTCAAAGTTTTATGAGCCCTCACCCCTAATGGCCTATATTATTTCTATCCCTCAAAAAAATCAACAAGCCATAGAACATACATTTAAGAATAGTGTTATGGAACCTCTAGATTCTCATCATAATAGGGTTCTGTTATGACCCTTTGGTGTAATAACTATCCTTATGACATTATCACATGCATTGTCACGTGGAATAAAAATCATGATATGATGCAGTATTTATTAATGAATAATGTACAATGTAGTTGGTTCTTAGTCCACCAACACCATCAGCATACACCATGGGTAATTCTTGTGTGGTGTTCTGTATATCCCTCAGTGCATCTAGATGCAGCACACTAGGGTACATAATGTGTACTTATGAGTTCATTCCATATAACCATATCTTATCAGCCAAAAATTTCCATTTTCTTGATGGCATCTCTGATCATTCTTCATATTTTCTTAAACCATTAACAAAATAAAACACATAATGAATCATGATAAGTATGTCGGAAAATGTTAATTTAAATTATATTAAAGAACAAATAAAAAATGAAAATCTGACCACAATTTTGCATATATCAATAGTGAATTAAATAATTATAAACTTAAACATGGTCCCTTTGATAAAAAATTTTGGTTCTGGGTGCCATGGAAGCAAGGGGTGGTATGTGATATATTAAAATTTATTTAAAAATTTGTTTCCTAAAACCATGAGAGAGGATCTTTCACATCAAATTTATAATTAATTTACTTAATATCTGATTAAATGAATATCTGGGCTTAATAACTTTCATCACTGATGAATTTTTATCATCTAAAAAGAAATTTTCAGATTGAATTTATTTCATTGAGAGGATACAAGGATATAATTCCTTTAGTGGTGATCCTAACATTCTCCTGTGATTTACAAGAAATGCCCCTCAATCATTGAGGGCTAGCACAGTGAATCTAATGTCCTACATTTCTCATTAGTGATCACTAGTTCTTAGAAATTGATAAACTATCACTTTCATTTTTTATTCTTGAGAGATTGAGATAAGGGTGAGTTGATAGATAATTTTTTTTTGCAGCAATTTTTTCTTTTTCAATTTCACACTAATATTTCACACAACAGACATAACCATCAATTTATAAAGATGGGTCTTAGATTAAAATAATAATTTCATTGCATATCACCGATTAAAAAATATTATAATTTTTAATGAAACCCCATGACACATAATAATATTAATAATAATAATAGTAATGTTTTCCACATTCCAACTTGCACAAATTTATATGTAATATTTACTATCTTGTAAATAATTATTTATTCACCAAACATATCCTTGACCAAATCCAAATCCTTATAATATATTGAATAACTACATAAATATTTAATTCATAAATAAATATCATTTACTAAATAGAGAATAAATATTTATTATACATTCAATAAAATAAGTAAATATATTTTTCTTGACATCTTAGTGAAAAAATATTTATTTAATTTATGTGATCAATAAAAATTGAATAAGATTATTCCTAGGTATAAAGAATAATATTTATTCCATTAATTAACTTAAAATTGAATTTAGTCATGATCAATTGAACCATTTAGTGTGTAACCTTCTAGTATATTTATCATTGACATTAGGAAGGCTTTCCTAAAGTCCAAGATTACTACCTTGCATTGGGTCAAGGAACCCAATAGAAAGAACTTAATGTTAGTATATCAAAAACCACATACCAATTATCACTATGTAATATAATCTCTTTCTTACAATAACCCATCAAGAAGGTTTC
Organism: Viscum album; assembly: GCA_963277665.1. Lineage (NCBI taxonomy): Eukaryota > Viridiplantae > Streptophyta > Magnoliopsida > Santalales > Viscaceae > Viscum > Viscum album. The sequence continues at coordinate 444,456,786 of OY728158.1, forward strand.
ACATATGTGTCACCAACCTATATGTTTGATAATATTTTATTTGACTATCTAGAATAAATACATCATTACACCATGGCTATAGAATTTAGGTCAATGGTTCTATTCCAATAAAGAGTAAAGGTATCAACATCCATAAATATGGAAGCTATAAATCATTCCTATACTTATCCATTTATGAAATTTCAATTGTGATGCACCCAACATACCTCTAACATATGCTAGTTTTCATTAGTAAATATAAGTGTGTGAGTCATGAAATGCACAAATGATAATCTTAAATTATAAGGATCATTACAAACATTCACTGATAGGAATATCTGATGACACCAAAAAAATTCCAACTTCCTACTAGTAATTCTGTTCTCATAATCTTCTATCTTGAAGATTAATAAGTGTGAAATTCATGAGAAGAAGCTCCATATTCCTATGAGTATATACAAAAGAATTTATAAATATAATGTGTACCATCATAGTATGTTATCTAACTACAGAACTATAATAAGAATACTATCATAGTACTTCATGGTCCTCATCATAACAAGGATCTTTTGTGACCTTATCAATGATTCAAATACTCTAGGATATTTTTACATTAAACTCATGTAGAACAATAAATGATATGTAATAAGATGTTTAATTAATACTCAATATATCAAATATGCATGTAATCAAAGTAAAATTAGTAGGTCCTGGGACAATAACTCCAACATTATCAATACCCTCTAACATGATTGTTAGGTTATAATGGTATAATATATTATATTTATTTTAGTCTTGGGCTTCATTATTCCATAATATATCAAAGATATTAAATTTAAGGAAATTAATTCCATGATTTTTTATGCTTTGTGTTTCATGTCACCTACACTATCAAATATAATGTTCTTATTTTATAATTTTAGGGTATTATAAGGAATATTAAACATATATACCAAATGGTATTTTGTGTGTTGTAAATCTCTATTTTCCATTTTTACAAATAAAATAACATATACAATTAAATGGATCACAATCTATGTGTATCAATAAATTTCAACTCATTTTAATTAAAAATTAATAGTTTTAAAGAAAGTCTCAAGGAAAAAAATGAGACAAATGATACACTTCATTTGAAAATTAATCCAATAATTAATCATCAAAGTATTTTAATGAAAGAAATATATATATTCAATATTTGAAATAAAAATTAATTATTAATTATTCAATTATTTCTTTACTTTATTCCACCTATATATTTATAAATATTATAAAAAATACATTTTTTATCGCATACCTTTTAGAATAAAAGAATTAAATTCTATAACATTTATACATAGAGTGGACTCCACACATGGATTATAACAACCCTTTGTGTAATATGGATAATTCCTTCTCTAATGGAAAATATTTCCATGATAAAATCATTTTATTTCATTCTTCTTCATTGGTTTATCCAATGGTGTGGACTCTCCACAACAACTTTTTTATTTCCTCCGAAAACCATTACCCTTATATTTTTGTAACATCATCATGGAACTTATTCATGGACCACCCATTTACTACTCAACTATCCTAAATATATTGAGGAGATTATGTATAGTTTTCTAGATTTTATTCATGTTATAATTAAGAAAAAACATTTATTCCATTTCTGATAGTAATTTCATAATGAAATTTATGCATAGTTAAAGTTTATGTGGTAATCCTTTCCTCTCCAAATCATTAGAGCTCCCAATATAATTGAGAAAATGGGTTTAGACTTAAGTTCAATTACTATTGTTTATTGAAAAAGATTTATTTACATCAAATAAATTGTATTCCTATCTTAATTATGATAATGTCATTACCGATTTTCTATCATATGGTATATAATGAACTGGACTCGGATTACCTACCACATCACCATACCTAGTATTCCAGTAAGACTTAAGTACGTTCCTGATTCCTATAAGGTGGAAATGGGATATTGGGTATATTTGGAGGCTGAAATACATGTTTAACGGGAATAGTTGAGGAAGGAATGACTGATACATGGTGAATTTGAGTGAAACGGCCCAAAATCACTCTTAAGGGTATGGTTCGTGATACGCTATTCATTCAGGAATGGACAGAGCTCCTGAAGCTCCCTAGATGAGAAATTCAGTTGGGACCAGGTGATGGTTTTTTGGTAAACCTATGTTTAGTGATTTTAATGGTTGTGAAATTCTTTGTGAACCCATTAAGTGCTGATAGTGTCTTTACAATTACTATATTCAAACTCGTAGAGTCACACCCACTCACAAATCCCATAACCTTCCCAAACCACTTCCAATATTTGTCAAAACTAGCTCCTATAAATACTCCCTTCATTCCTACAATTTAGGGATAATTACCGACCTTTTGGATTTCAAATTTCAACCAATTAACAAACCTCCTGATCTTTGAAAACCAAATAAAAAATGATTAATATTAGGTGTAAATGAATCATGAAGCCACCTGACATGTGTTCTTGAATCCTATACCTATGGTAGTGATGTATTTTGAAAAGGTATACACCCTTAATTAAGGAATGTGTCACTCTATAGAATTTGAGTCTTCATGAAGCATTCAGCATTTGTGAAGCAATCCCCACATGAAAATGGGGAACCCTATTTCATGAAGCTTATTCCTTCATGAATCCCATACCCTTCATTAGGCACCTATTATTCATGAAGTAACACTATTTATGGACTCAATATTTAAACAAAATCCTCTCCTTAGATTCTCCATGGTTCCTCCTTTTTATTGAATCTTCTTTATGAAGCTTGAGTGACCAGTGCTCCCACACCAGTCCAGGACCGATCCATCTGCACCTTGATTCCCTACGTGACCTATTCCACCAACTCATGTGTCTTCTCACTCTATTCCATCTGTGGATCGAGCCTCCTACATACCTATTTATTCTAATAAAAGGCACCCTTTTCACTTTTAAATCCAATAATAGGTACCATAATGTTGACATCATGACTAAATACTCTTCCCATCTTTGTACCTTGGTAGTTCCAAAGCTACATACTACCCAAAGGTTCCTGAGAGTCGGTCATGTAATCTCTAGGGGTGAGGACTGAGTCCAAAAATGTATGACCCACATAACATAACAATTCTTAGTCTCATGTCCTAGTCACATGACATTGAACTAAATGATAAAATACTTAGCATATGATGTGAAATTGCAGTCTTACCCTCTGTGAAAATCATAGGATGCTACAGGCATGAGTGGCATAGGATGACCTCCATATATCTACCACTCACATGGAATAAGATCCTCTAGTCATCTCTCATGCAAAATTCATGCACCATCCAACCAATACAAATCCACTTGTGAAGGGAAGATTCAATTCATAAGCCCCACAACATCCATCATTGACTCTCCTTTTACAACATGAGCACCCTTACCGTGTGATGTCAAACATCATGGATCGGTCCTATCATATGACCTTATATTGTGGTATCAAACTACATGGTTTTTTATCCCTATATTCTAAATTGGGTAAGTAGGAAGCCTTCACGAGGTTCAATCCCAACCAATAGTAAACTTAGGTTCACCCTCTTAGGTACATACATCCCTAGTTCAACTTAGACTATGTTCTCAGCCATAAAACTTCTAGATCCTTCTCCATGAGGTGTTCCGATCCACCCATATAGGGTTCACCTCAAGGGGAATTCTAACCTATCAAACTTTTAAATCCACCTCCTTGAGGTATTCTGATCCATCCATATATGGTTTTCATAAAGGGGTGTTGTCACCCATAAGACATATGGATCTGCCTTTATGATTTGTTCAGATCCATCCATCTAGGGTTCACCTCAAGGGGCAGTATCACTCATCAAACTTTTGGATTCACCCCCATGAGGTGTTCTGATCCATCCATCATGAGTTCACCACACGGTGCATTCTCACACATCAAAATTTGAGACCAGCTACTATGAGGTGTTCAGATCCATCCATACAGGGTTCACCTCAAGGGGAGTTCTCTCCCATAAAACATCTGGAGCTATACTGAGTTAATATCATTGGGTTCCATCATGCATATGATGTGATATTTTCCCTCCTAGGGACAAACTTCTTTAATCCACCTCCATGAGTTGTTATTGTAAAATAAGTCTATATCCACAAGATTTTAAACTCATGATCTGACTTTTCTCAACCTCACATTCTGATTCATCTCCATTGGAAGAAAAACTAGAGACATAACCCCAGTTAACTACCCCATACATAAGTATGGGATGCTTGAGGTTAAGATACTATGAGAAATTATTCCTTTGGTGGCATTACATCGTGATTGAAATGAGATGCCTTGGGTTTTTCACCCTAATATTCCTCATATGAGATACCCTCCAAAGAGGAAGAATATCGGTGACCAACGTGCTTAGTATCCAAACAAGACAAACAATTCCAAATGTGACTAATTATTTAACCAAATGTTTCTTGAATATCTAAAAGAAACATAGTATGTCAAGACAGAAGAAATTTAATTAACCAGTGTCAATAAAGAGATAACACTAGGAATGAGTTCCATAAACTTGAATTAAATTTATAATGGAGACCCAGACTTGGTGATGATTTCCACTGAGGAATACATGGAAGTAGAAACTGACATCCCATCATCCTATTTTAGGAAAGGAGAAAACATCATCCTTGAAAGTGATAAAATACACCTGCATTTTCAAAGCAGGAATGTGGGGCTACAACATGACAATTCCCATGTATCATGTAAATGCATGAGTGGGGGCCTGATGAAAGTGTTGGAAATGGAAATGTCGAACCTAACATGAATCTTCTATCCTTCAACCATGTGTACTGGGAATGTTTGCCATCAGATCGGGGATTGGACTCAAATACTATCGGCATCATGATTCACCATGAAATGGTGAACTCGGTATAAAACTATTTTCCTTAATATGGGGACTTGTAGAATTGGTGAATCCATATTTATTCTTGTCATCAGATCTAGAAAGTTGGTTCCATATTCCACTTAACAAATAGTGGGACTATCATGGAAGTCACCAGAAATTACAGCAGTAAACTGTGGGGATGCAAAGGCCTATGGAATTGTCCTCATAGATCCTTTTCCACTTCAAAATATTGGATGATTCTTGGGAAGTGGTCATTTATTTTTTTAATACCAGCAATTACTGCTAAATCAACATTCCCTACAGAACCATAGTTATAGGAAATCGACCTCCCAACACTAGAAGGCGCCAAGTTAGTAGAACCAATGATATATAAATTCCACACAACCATTATCCAACCATGACTTTAGCTGCAACATTATCTACTAGGATCTCACACCCCATATCACCCTTATAGATAATCCATAAGATGGTGATGGACTCCCTTGTTTGTTGGTAAGAGTAATATGGGTTATTCCTATAAGGTACATGACCTTCTAGGAGCTGGTGGCATTCACTCCATACCGACACTACCACCCCCAAGGGACGTGAGGTGAGAAACCACTTTCCATTCTCCTAGGGAACTACTTCAGGAGCCTCCCCCCATAGTGATACTATGACTATCTCCCCATTTTCAAGGATGTGGGGGATCCTCGAGTCACCCCATTCAAAATAACTTCCTGAGAGTCGCTTAAAAGGGATGCCACTAGGCCATTTTAGTGCTAGAAGCTACTAGTATTTCGGGAAGAATAACTGGTGGAATTCATCCATGTTTTACTAACCTCAGTCCAAACCACCCAACACCAACATTAGAAGATGGATGATGAGAATTATTGAAAAGGGTCATCATCTTTTAGGGCTCTAGTGGCCTCTTACCTAACTGGCTCATCTCACCAAGACCCTGAGTCATGATCTATCTTTCCTCAGTTAAGATTGAGACCCCATCCACATCATAGGTTGTGCGGGTTGACTTTATCAATCACTAGAACCATTGAAATTCATTACACACCCACCCATAATAAGGATATGTGGTGTAAAGGTCCTCCCCACACCATCACCAACCACTCTGGAGGACCTCCACATGATTTTAGCAATTAGTACATCGGTCTTATATATACTCCCAATCCTTAACATGGAGGTCCTCCTTGTGTCCACTTCAACTGATGTGAAGCTCCGCCATGTACACCAACCAACTAGCATGGATCTCTTCCCTATGCTGAAGAGGTATCTTTCCTTGAAAGAATGTCCTAGGGTACAAGGTAAAATAACCGTTATTGAAGGAGAAATCCTGGGAAATTCAATGTTATTTTTGACCTCGTCAACCTATCTGACTCTCATGATATTGATGACTCGGTGATGGTGTTCCAACCCTCAATGTCATAGTTTGGGGTCAGAGCCTGAGAAGTGAAACTCTCTATCCTAGAAAGTAAAATCCATAGGATCCCGAAATCCTTTTGTAGGTATATGAAGGTAGAGAAAGTTATATCCCCCTTCTAGGGGATCATGGTGCATCCATATTAGTCACTTCTAATCTCCCACTCTACCACAACCTAGGATAATTGAGTATTATTTTGGTACAGGATGAATCATTTAAATGGTGAGAACCTCACTGAGACATAGCTGTCTGAGCAAAAGATAAGCACCTACACTGTTGCAAATGAGGTAGTGGTGAACACTTTATCCTATAAAGATATGATGATACAACTGAAATCGCTCCCAATGGATGCCCGAACATGTGGTGAACAGATACCTCTTGTAGTGGCTCCTCATCCATCCATCTAGTTGCATATAAAATCCACATCAGTACTACCAACCATATTCCAGCTAGCATCTATCAAAGTAAGGGTTGAAAAGAATAGTTCTCTGATTAGGAGGGCCTATGAGGAACTCTATCCACCGATCTTCTGTCAATGATAAACTGGCCGTCTAAAACTACCAACATTGAAATCACAGAGTCCCTTACTAAAGGATAGGCCCCATGTTTCACTAGAAAATCTATGAAACACTATAATAAATTTTTTATCATTGTTTTATTTATCTAGGAAGCTCCTCGATGATATTTAGAAGAAGTTTTGAAGGATTGATTTGGGTACACTCCAAGTGGCTCGATGCCATGTGTCATTCAGGTACCATTAGACCCTCCAACAACTTTATCTTACGATCCTCACAGTGATCTTCCAAGTTATATAAGAGGTGTATTTTCATGTGTGTATCAGGGGTAGTGGATAATACACTATTATCCACTTCATCCCTATCCTTTGATAGCTTGACCTACATGTTGATATTGAGGATTTACATTTGGGTATAGATATGGTAAAAATGCTTGTTCTTGAGCTACAGAAGAACATGGGAACTGATAAAATATTTTATAGGGAAGGTCTTCCCCAAGGGGAAGTTCAATACTAGTGAGACCCTCATACAGGTGTCTACACCAACCAGAAAAGGTAGGCCATTGGCCTCAGATATCCCTCTGACACATTTCCTACCCATCAGAACATTGATAAAGTTATTAAGAATATTGGGACCTCAAATATGCCTAATATTTTCCCAAATATAGAGGTATATTCCATGGTTTTCACCCTTCTCTATAACTTTTTCGAGAAGAAAACGATCATCGATGAGCTCACAGATGATTGGAACCCAGACTATGACACTTCCTGATGAGATCCCATTTCCACACTAGTGGGGAAGAAATAACACCTTTTATTGATACCCCTAATCAATATCGAAAACCCCACATTTCTAGATAGAGAATAGGAAAAAAAAATTAGAAATAAATCAGTATATGAGTCATGGAGCCCTCCCGAGTAGTGTGATTACCCTCCTCCAGATTTAGGTCATTTTGCTACAGGATTTATAGTGTCCTCTTATAGAGTTGATGATCCCATCAATTCATTGGTGGTTAAGAATAAATTTTAAGATAGGTACCCTCAATAAGATGATTTGATAGCTTCTCTCACCACTCGCCTTAACGATCTGCAAATGTGAAAAGTGTTTATCCCACCTGAAGGAAATTTTACCCTATATGTGTGGAAGAAATGCAGGCACCACTAGATTTTGGGAACCCCAACATTTCCCTATTCAACTAGATGGGTGAACCGCTTCATCACTTTTCTCCCTTTATCTAAAGGTATGGACCCATGTTTTAATCCCCAGAACTTCATGATGCCACCAAACTTTAATGATTCGTCCAAACATTATAAGGACCTATATTCTAATGGTATAGAAAGCTACCCATAGGGTCCATTACTAGTTGAAATGATCTACATAGATATTTACTTTACCAGTTTAGCACCACCACTCACAAGACAAGAATTACTAACCTTGTTATGTGCCAGATAAAACCTAATGAGTAAGTCATTGATTTTTTCACTAGATGGAAAGGCCATAGAAGCTCAATCGACATGTTTTTGACTCAATAGTAGTTGTTTATGATGTGTGGGGGGGATTTCAAGACTGATCTTATTACTACCCTCATCACATAGAACTTACCATGAGGGTTCTAGGATTTTCTTAATAAGGCCTACTGTTTGGAGTAAGCCTTGAATCATTCCTAATAGTGATGCTTATATCCTCTTCTAGTTCCTATGATAAGGCCTACCAAGTAGAGACTTTTGTCATGGTACTGGTGGAGATCCCCAATCCATTGGATTTATTGGACCCTCTTCTTAAATAACCTCATCGAATGTAGCATCACTACCAAGATCATCCTAGTCCAGAACATAACCCCAAGGATCTACCTCACCAAGCACAACCTACCTTTATAAGAGAGAATGTGGCCCATTCCACTCGATAAGGAAAAGTTCCCAGAGTTCCCTTTTTGGGTAAAATACATCATATCTATTCATTTATGGAAGTGCAGATCCTTGGATATTACTTATGTGCCTTGGAGAGGATAATTTTGAAGCTTCTAGAATGTGGTAATTTAGACACACTGATTGCCTCGACTATTAACCTTACTACAATATCCTCATTTAAACTATCATGGAATGCTCTGTGTTCAAGGATTGGTTCTAAGACCAAGTGCATGATGGTTTGGTCATGTTCGAAAACCACTTGGCATAGGTAAGGCAAATATCTTCCAAGCCCAATAGCGATAGTGAGAATTCAAGTGAATGAAAAAAATATTCCATGCATGGAACCAAGAAGTATGATGACTAGTTGGATTTCAGAGTAGTCACTCATGCCCATAGTGTAATTTTTTACCACCTAGGAAAGCCAAAGTCTCTTGTAGTCATGGAACCTTCTCCATCTACAACCTATGCATCCACATATTAACCCTCCAAATCTCGAAGGGGCATACATTGATGGAATATGTATAATAAAAGTCCCATGCTAGTGACCAATCCATATCATACTCTCAGTGAATTCATTCCTATGAAGTTTTAAATTTCCCTCTAGGGTCCACCAAGTACTAGAAAACCCCTCTAATTAATAGTAATATAATGCCTTTGTGAATGTCGTTGAGTTGGTAGACCACATTAAATTTTCCAAGGAATAGGAATAATATAACCCGTAGGTGACTCTGATTGATGTCATCGAAGGAGAGGTTGTGGGCATGAAATCCACTAAAACTATCAGTCTATCACCACAAACCGCATTGTTCATGCTATAGAGACTAAGAAACAATTTTTTAAAAGTTATCAACAAGCATAGTTCTCTGAGACCACTTCATCATATACACCACCAGAGATGACCTTGTTAACTTGCAGAGTATAGTAGCCACATTTGGGCTTCAATCGGTTGAATCCGACCAGAGTTAGGCCTTATTAAATAGATAATTATTATGGGTGAGGTATCTTGTCATCATAAAGATATCTCCAGAACCTGTCTGAACCCTGTAGTATAGTCGGTATCACCCATTGTTCCCTCATCCAAGGATTGTCTCTCTATAGGAAAAACACACATTTGGCATGGAAATATGATGTGCTGAAGCACTTTTCTATCATACCTTCTAGGATCCTGATTTTCTAGGCCCTATACTTGTTAGAATAAATGTATGAGTCCCTTAAAGAAACTTTGATAAGCACCCTCTAGTTCATAATAGAGGTAGATGTCGTAGATTCTTACTATGTAGAATTGTTCAAGCGATAGGAATTCCAAGTCGTCATCTCATTCCCTGAAGTGGATGAGGGATCTCTCATGAAGTGGCACATTCACCAACTATACATCATAGACAAGTTAAATGGAATGGAGATTCAACACTTCCTAGTGGACATAGGTTTTAAGATTAATCTCATCCAAACCTAGAAAAAACACAATTTGGGGATGACCGAAGAAGATCAGACTCTGTTAGAATAAAATATTCTAGGTTATGACAGAACTGAGTAGATACTACTTGGTAAGATTTAGTTGAAGACCAATTTGGTGTCTTGATTTAATGTTTTAAATTCATGGTTGTCTCACAAGATACTACCTAAAATGTACTACTGGGTAGGCCCTAAATTCATACTCATATGACAGTTCCCTCCTCACATCAACAGTTCTTTAAATAGTCCCTCAACAGTCAAGTAGGGGTACTCTAAGGTGATGTTTCTCCCTTGAACTCTTATAAATCAAGCTACTAAGATGTCATCTATTACAAGATAAAGTGGAAGAAATTTTATACCAAATACATTTGATCACACAACCATCATATCCAATCCATGGGAAGACTTTTATAATGCTTTCGTTATCCAGATTCATTGGCTAGACCCAATGATGATTGATCTGGGAGGTTGTTTGGTCATCTTTGAAAAAAGGGTTGTGACATTCTTAAAATGAAAGAATGTCCAAATATTACCTATTTCTCATACACAATATAGGCTTAGGTGATACTAGAATCCACTACCCATATGAGGTACTAAATTGTTCACCCCATGGACACCATATAGAAACATTCCTACCTATTCCATAAGGCCAGGTTGAGAAAACATCTGACCCACAACCATTTATTTGACGTCAATATTAGACCTTGTGGTCAAAGGACTGATGGAATTGGCTTGACATGCTCTATTTCCATGTTTTCAAAAGAGCAGCATCCCCTCAATGAGGGTTTTGTGTCCACCCATGTTGGAACTAGTATTCTTCCTCAGTCTTCTATCTTGGATAAACCTTCTTCTACTGATTATCATGTCATAGATGATGAAGAGAATTTGGAAGATAATCCTCCCACATTTAAAGAAGGTGTCGCCACCACCATCGATGAGTTGATTCAGATGAACCTTGGAATTGAGGAAGATCTGAGGTGAAAAAATATCAGTGTATATATTCCCTCATAGGGGCAGTATCAGTACAAATATTTCATAAAGTAGAATTACGGTGTATTCTTCTTGAGATGTGACAAAATTCCAGGACTATTCCCCTAGGTCGTTTTCTACCATCTTGGTCTCTTAAGGAGTAATCATGGGTTCAATTAGCCTCCTAGAAACATGTAGCCTTCTCACAATGATATGGTTGAGGTGAAGTTTGATAAGATCATTAAATACAATTTCTTCAAGTAAGTCTAGTACCCCAAGTGGCTGGCCAACATTTTTACAATCGAGAAGAGGAAAAGGAAGATCAGAGTCTGTATTGATTTTTGGGATCTCAATAACAATTTCCCAAATAATTATTTCCTTTTTTAGTGAAAGAGATATTTATTAATTCTATACTTAGGATCTAGTCAATCTCATTTATGTATGGATACTTTGAGTACAATCGGATCCAGATGGCACCAATGGAAAATGACTCTACAACCTTTACGGGACCACAAGGGACTTTTTACTATCAGATGATTCCCTCGAGTCTAAAGAATATAGGAGAAAACTATCAATGGTTCATCCACCACATACTGAAACAAATCCTTAGGAAATTGGTGAAATGATATGGGGATGAATTGATGGTAAAATCTTATAATCAATAGAACCATCTTAAGTATATTGAATTATTTTTAGGCTTCCTTCACTCCCAACATTTGAAGATGATCCAATTGAATCATAAATTTGGTTTCACCTAGGGAAATTTTCTCAGCTTCATCATTAGATATATAGGCACTGAGATCAACCCTATGAATATCAAGGCCATCAACCAGACACCTCTCCTAAGAAGCCTCTGGGATCTACGATACCTCCAAGGTCACTTTTCTTATATATGCTGATTCATTACAAATGTGAAAAGAATCTGTTATCCCTTTTTTAGGATTGTGAAGAAAGGAACCAACTATAAGTGGGATGATGAGTTTCAAACTATCTGTCAGGAATTCAATAATTATTTGAAATAAATTCTGGTTTTAATTCCACCACTCTCATGGAAGCCTCTAGTCCTCTATGTGATCACCCTAGAATGATCCCTTAGTGACCTTATCACACAGAATAATAATGAGGGAAGAGAGAAAATTTTATACTATCATTGTCGTGTGCTCCTTGACACAGAGACCAAATAACCCCCCATAAAGAATAGCTTCCTCACATATTTTTTTGCAGTATAGAAGTCTCTGAATTATTTGCAACACCATAAGATACATTTGGTGTCCCACGTGGACCTGCTAAAGTATATCTGAAATGATGTTAATCGAGATTGTCACAACCCTCAAAATATTGTTTATAAACCTACACTAGTCTAGTGGTGCAGGGTCGAACCGAAGGGAAGGAAGGTGAGTTATCTAAGGTTTATATCATAACATACTCTACTATTTTCAGTAGTGGAGGAAGTTAAAATATTCTTACGTTTTATATATTTTTTATTTTGTTTTATGAAGAACTGTAAACAAATAAAACTAATTTTATAAATCTCTATTTACATAACCAGAAAATGAAATAGCTTAAACTAACAGTGAAGACCAAAGATAACAGAAAATGTAAACAAGAGTGATGAGAATTGATAACATAATGAACTCAGAAGATTTGAAATATACTGGATAAAATAATGAATCTTCATATGCTAAAATTTACACCTTAAAATGAGTTGTTAATTCTTCCTCTCCGGAATAATTAACACTATGTATTATACTTCTTGAGGGTCTCCACTCTGAAAACCACATACATAAAATTGATTTAATGATGTTAACATAAAACCATCTCACCAAAAGTTTATGTAGTTTGAACTTTTAAGAATTGATAAAAATAATCCAAGATCAATCTCACCAAAAGATCACTGATTGAATTTTTAATTTCATGAAGGTGAAGATTAAATTTTATATTTAACAATTGTATTTAATCTCATAGAAGTAATCTTATTCTCATTGGAAGATCTTTTATGAAGATGAAGAAAATATGAACCAATAGAAATTCCAAATTACCAAACAAGAAATTAATCTAATATCATTTTCAATTCAAAAGCATCAAAAATTATAAATAAAATAGACCAGAGGAAGAATAATACACCCTCTCTAAATGATGTTCATGATTTTCTGCCCTGCTCCTGCAACTCCAGTCTCCAGCTACTCCCATTGTGTCTCCCAGGAGATCAGCTCTCAAATGGTGTCTTCGTGGAAAATCTGAATGAGAGTCTCTATAAATTCTATTACTACTCTACCATAAACCCCCACTATCGTATACTACATTTCACCCCCTATTTTTCAACGACTTCATGTGTCCCTCACTTGTGCACAACACACGTGCATTTTTTCACGAACCACAGATCGCATTATTTTATTCCTCGTAACTGACCTCTGCTAAGTTAGTTGAATGTATGTGGATGTATTTTTGAGTCTACATTGACACTACACAGGAAAGAACAATCAAAATATTAAAAAACACAAAGAAAAATTAATTGAATAATTATTATTATAGTTATTAATTTGTTAAATAAATTATAAAAATTTTATTTATTAAGTTATTTAATTAGATTAGTATTATTGATAATAATGTATTACAAAAATATTCTTAAATTCGATTATTATTAATTAAAAATAATTTATTATTATTATTAAGATAGTTATTATTTAATAATAAAAGTTAAGTTATAATAAATAATTAAATATTAAAATATAGTTAAGTTAATTTTGTTAGTTAGAGATGATTAATTTTATAAATCATTATTAACATTTAAAATCTAGAATTTTTATTAATTATATATTTTATTTATTTATTTTTGTTATTTAATCAATTAATTTAATAATTTATTTTATTTTATAAAAGTTATTAATTTATAAAATTAATAATTTTGACTAAAAATTTCATATTAAGTTAATTATGTTTGTTAATGCAATTCAATTATTTTATTTTAATAATTTATTTAATTTATAAACTAAAATATTTGTTTTAATTTTATTTTTATAAATTAATTATATTTATATTTTATTATTTTAATTTTTTAAATAAAACTTATCTCCCCCCTGTTGATCTTCTCCATGGTGAGGGGAGGGGGAATGTCATTTTCCTTCTGGAACCATCCAGCGTCACGGCAGCAACACAATCTCCTCTAGTGACTCGTGGCACACTGAATTTGACAGAAAGACAAGGAGGGTTCCTCATCCCTTCAATGCAATGACAACAGATACCGATGTCTCCTCCTATGGTAGTGAGGATCATATCTATCTTGATAGTGTGTGGGTCCTCTTCCCAGTGGATGCGGCGATGAAGTCCTTCTCCAAGTGGCATAACAAACCGATTCATCTTCTTCAGGGAAGAATCAGTCTGAGCTCCTCCATGGAAACCAACGACACTGAGTTCTATGTTCTTCATATACAGATCTGTGGATTATATCAATTTTCGTTCTGTTTAAAAATGATTCAAGGTTTTGATATGGATTCAAATTTGATTTTGATATTTTTTTCCGGATTTTTGTTCTATATTAGGGTTTATTTCTTGTGTTGTAAGGCTGTGGGGAGAAGTTGACGTAGTGGTATAGAAGCAAGAAGCAGTTCCAGGAAAAGACCGCACCACTTCTGAAAAAAGCGAAGGAAAACGGTTATAGGGGGTTGAGGCACGGTGAGTTACGGTGGAACAAGTGTTTAGGACAGATGAGTTACAATGCGATATGATACGTTGGAAGAGGTGTTGTGGCACTGGTTTGGGTAAAACTATGAGGATACAATGTGTAAGGAATCGTTGGAATAGTTGTCGGATTGCACAGTGAAGGGGATGAGATAAACGGTGCGATAGGAAAGGGTGAGAACAGGTGGGAAAGTATAATGGAATTGATGGTGGAACCATGAAGGGTTGATACCATGAGGTAAGGACACTTCCACCATGAGAGAAATGGTGTGGGCCATTAGTTGTGCAACCGGTACACTGCAAAACAAAGAAAAATAAAAAATAGATTAAAACTAAAATTAAGACTAACAAAATAATTAATATAATGTAATAATTAACTAAAATAATTGACAAATAAGGAACTAATAAACTTAAATAAATTTATAAAACAAATAGAACATACATTAATTAAAATAAAAAAAATTATAGAACATAAATTAAAATTAAATAGACACTTAATGAATAAATCATTAAAGCTAATATAATAAGAAAGATAGTTTTAATTAAACAATTATATATCGAGAATAATAATTCATTAATAAATTGAATTAGAAGTATTAAAATTAAGAAATTTTGTTTAATTTAATTAATAGATTTTTTAAATGTTAAAAATTAAAAGATGATGTAATGAATTAATTAATTAAATTCAAAAATTTAGGTTAATTGATTAAATAATAATAATGACAAATTTTAATAAAGTAATTATACTTCTAAGCTAAATAAAAAATTATAAAACTTATAAATTTAAATCAAGCCACTAATTAATTATATTAATTACTAGAAACACGCAAATAATTACAAAAATTGATTAGTTAATTAATTTAGTTATAAAATATACAAAAGTGTGATTATTTAATAAAAATTGTAAAAATATGTACTTAAATAATTTAAAATTAAATAAAATGATTTAGAAAAACTATTTAAAAATAAGGCCACATCAAATTCCCCCACACTTAAGTATTTTTTTACTCAAACAATTCCATTCCATATTATATTTGAAAACAGAAGTATGTTTATTAATTATTTCAAAATGTAACATGTCCAGCAGTTTAGAAGCAAAGGACCATGAAACAGTATTTAGGCTCATGAAAAGAAATTTTCAAATCAAATCATTCCTAGAACAAATACTCAAAGGGTAGTCAAGATAGAAAATATCATCTATTAAAGAAGGTATCCTGCCTCACGTTTGAACATTCCAAGTGACTCATTTCAATCCAAAATCACGTTCTAATTCCAAGAGTGATAAAAGGTAAAATTTATGTAGAATTAAACACTTAGCTAGATGAAATTTGTACTTTGACTCAATCCTAGATTCAAAAAATAAATATATTTTTTTGCAATTCACTCAAATGATACAACATAAATGATTCCCATATAAACAATTGACCCCTTCTTAATTTGGCATTCATCATTCCACTAACCTTAATGAAATATTTTTTGACCCTAAACATAATATTTAATTTTTCCCAAGCCATATATCGTGTTCTACGCACTATGAAATGAACTTATTCAAAGTGGACATATGGCATATAGTAAACAGACACACACCCAACATCTAGGGTCTCAAAGACTCACCGTGGTATCCCTTATTCCCAAACTCCTCCAGTTTCAAAATATTTTTCTGAAAACAATTTACATTGTCTTATTAAGATGATTACATTAGTAACTAAAAGGAAATGATTTCCCTATAATCACGATCAAACTTCTAGTTCCAAGGGTTATGATCATAACTCCACTAATAGTTTACCCAAATCACTCTCAAAAGTAGTTAAAAAAACAAAATTTCCATTTATTCACTAAAAAATTTCACTCAGCAGTCATCCAACCTCAATAATTTCTGATTCAAAGAAAATTCTAACAAACAACAAGGTACTTGTCCTAAGGTAAGACCCAATTGAGTATTGTATAAATCCTAAATGTATGAAAAAAAATTTAAAACATTTAACCATTTTTTTACAAAAAAATTGATGTTTTAGTGGGAATTTATGAGCTTAAAATTAAGCATAGATTATGACAGTCATGAATTGACCCACTCCCCCACACTTAAAACCCAACTTTGTCCCCAAATTTTACTTACAAAGATGTGAAGGAACAATTTGACAAACAGAGTTCAAAAGTGGTTTTCAATTAAGTAAATTTATGATATGTTTTATGGGTCACATTAGTGTTCAAAGAATGTGTCTTCCACAATGAAGAACTAAACATCAGGTTCACAATAAAGTATATGCATTAAAATTTAATTTATTGACAAATATTGTCCATTAAAGTACAAAAATTATCAAGTAATTTGTATGTGTGGTATATATTGGGTGTATCAATTATAGAAATTATGATTCAAATGAATGTTCAATATATTATAAAGATGCAAACTAACACCCATTTAGATAAATAGTTTCAATAAAAAACACAACTACCATCAAGCATGCCCCCCCCCACAGACACACATTAGTTTCAAGAAATGAAATGATTTTAAACCATTGAGTTCCGATTTCCAGCAAATAAGAACATGTATAATTTCACATTCCAGAACATACAGAATTATTTTTAGTAGGCGTATATATAGTAGAATTTTGAAACAGCTCCAGTCTTGCAGTAGACTAATTTAAAATTAGCAGCATATGTAGCAGAATTTTCTACAAGCGTATTTTTTTAAACAATAGTACACAAAGACACCCGAATTTTTTTAAACAAACAGGACATGCCACAGATTTTTTATAAATTATTAAGAATCATAAAAATGAAAAAAAAAATTAAAATTAAGGTACTTATCTGACATAAGTTTTTCATTAGTCTTCCAATAAGGGAATTCCACTTCTCCATGAAACCAACAACACTATCCTAAAAACACAGAGCATGTAAACAGGGAACAAAAATCCAGCAGAGATAGAGAATACAGATGAAAATAAAGAAGAACTTTATTCCAAGAAAAAATATATAGAAACAAAAGTAAACACAAATGAATAAATATGGGTTGACTCTCATTCAGCACTGTGTTTTTAGTCATCAGTTAGAATTTATTTACGTAATTTTTTTTGTGTTTTATTGAAAAACAAACAAAACCATGGGTTGCATCCCATGCAGCACTAGGTTTATAGTCCCCATCTGAACTCACCTAGAAACCAACAATAGTCACTAGGTGGATTTGGTTTTTTTAATAGGAACCACCACATGTATTTGGCCCAAATATTTTTAATAGAACAATAAAAACTATGGGCTCCAAAACTTGTGAAAACTGAAACTAAACTCTCATAGCCTGAAATAGCCCCTAAGTAGCACCCTTTAACAGTTGTGGGTATAGTGTTTTCCACTTATATAATTGTTTAATATTTGGAACAATTATCTGTTTAGGAAGGGAATACAAATTAGGTGCTTCAAAGGGTGTGGAATTTTCCTTAAATCTATTTTTATAAACTGCAACATAATCATATTCAAATTCAAGGTTGTTGATGGGTGAGTTATGATTAATAGGTTCAAGAAGGGATTAAATATAGTGAGGAATAGAATCATTTATAATTGAACTCAAGTGTGATTCCCCCTCTACACTACTATCAGTGTCATGATAAGGATCAACACCCATCACAGTTGAGGATGAAAGTGACAAACAGGAAATAGAATTTGTTTTATCTCAAACAGATTCAGGTATAACAATGTTATAAATCTCTTCCAAAAGTTCCCCATTTGTTAAATCACATCGAACATCTACTACTTATATCAAATCAATTTTTCAACCATCATCTAGTGTGAGTTCAACCTATACATCAAGTTCATGTTCAAAGGGCTCACTTTCCAAAACAATGTCTACAGTTTGTTCCTGAAAGTTCAGTTTAGAAGGATAAATGTTCAATTTAGCTTCATTAAAGTCGTGTTTAATATTTATCAAATTCAAACAATTTTCCTCAGGAATGACAACATTGTTTTTAAATTAAATATACATTCCATAAAAATGATGAATCTTAGAAAAATTGACTGAATACTCAAGAGTTAGCCTTTCCACAAAACACATTTCCTCAAATTCTTTGTCCAACGTCATTTCAGAAATTATTGGGTTTTTAGTTTCAAAACATGAAAGATAATTGTTAATTTCATGTTCAAAAAAATTAGATTCTGTATTTTCCAGTTTAATGTTATCTTAAAAATTATACCATATATCAAGTTCAGGATCGATGTTTAGAATTCAAGAAATTTTGGGTGAAGAATTTTTTATATTCATGTTTTCATTTTCTAGTTTATCTTCGTATTGAGTGACTTCATTCTCCAAACTTCTAAAATAGTGATTTTTCTCCATTGTAGGAATTATATAAAACTGGGAAATGATTTCAAATCTATTTCAATTCATCTTATGATCTATCCAACTCAAAATCATTAATGTTCTTTTTGGGGTCTTCATCATTGTGTTCTTGATTCTGTGAGTTATTTGCTTCCAATTTTAGTTCCCCAAAATCTCATTTTTCAAAGTATAAAGTTTGTTTCCCCATTTTAATATCTCTTTCTTCTTCAATTTTATTTTCAAATATTTTAGAAATACTTTATTTCTCATTCATTTTAGATTCTTCATGTTTCTTAACCCTTTGTTGTAATTCCAAGAGCATGTTTTCTATCTTTTTTATTCTTTGATATTTCTCTTGAGTGTATCTAATTTGAATTTTATGGGTTTTATTTAACCAAATATTCCAATATTACTCCCTAGCATCCAATTTGGACTCAACTAGGTTATGTTTAGATATGGTGTTAGGACTGGTCTCAATACATTCATTCTCTTTAAGGTGAGCAGTTTGTTGTGTTCGGTTATAGTCACATTGCTAGGCAGTGTGTCCAAAACAGTCGTAACATATACAAAAATGGATAAGGTCATTGATTACAATCCTCGGAATGTTCCATTTTTAAATAATAAAATAATATTAAACACAAAAATTATCACAGTTGATATAGATATTCAAAAATAGCCCATGAAGCAGATACAGTTCACAAATTGCAAAGTAGTTTTTTTATGTGTTTTTGTTTTATTTTTTTTATTAATACCTTAAATTATTATCCTGTTCCATCCCTAGAAACAGTCCCAAATATTTATGAGGTTGGAGGTTTTCACAACACACAAAATATTATTTATAAACATACACTACTCTAGTGGTGCAGGGTCGAACCCAAGGTAAGGTAGGTGAGTTATCTAAGGTTTATATCAAAATATACTCCATTGTTGTTAGTAGTGGAGGAATTGAACATCTTCTTAATTTTTATATTTTTTTATATTGTTTTATGATGAAGTGAAACCAAATGACACTAATTTTTTAAATATCCTATTTACTTAACTAGAAAATGAAATAGCTAAAAGTAATAGTGAAGACAAATGATAACAGAAAATGTAAATAGGAGTGCTGAGAATTGATCACAGAATGATCTTGGGAGATTTGAAATCAACTGGTCAAAATAATAACCCCTTATATGATCAAATTCATACCTTAAATGAGTTGTTAATTCTTCCTCTCCAGAATAATTAACATTATGCATTATAGTTCTTGAGGATCGCTACTCCAAAAAGCACATACATAAAATTGATTTAAGGATGTTAATTGAAAACAATCTCGCCAAAAGTTCTTGTACCTTAAATTTTATACTTTTATAAAAATAATCCAAGATCAATCTCACCGAAAGACCAAGGATTTAATTTTTAATTACATGACATTTAAGTTTCAATTTTAGATTTGAGAATTGTATTTAATCTCTCTCAAGAAATATTATTCTTGTTGGAAGAAATTTAATGAAGAAGAATAAAATATGAACCAATAGAAATTCCAAATTCCTGAAAATTAAATTAATAGAAGATCATTTTCATTTCAAAAATTTCAAAAATTGTAAATAAAATAGAGTAGAGGAAGAATAATCCTCCTTCTATGAATGGTGTTCATGATTTGTTGCCCTGTTTCCGCAACTCCAGTCACCAGCTACTCCCATTGTGTCTCCCAGGAGATCTGCTCCCACTGTCATATACTGCACATCACCCCTGTTTTTCAATGACTTCAAGTGTCCCTCACTAGTGCATCGCACATGTACATTTTTTTGAGAATCACATGTCGTATTAGTTTTTCACTTGTAACTATCCTCCGGTGAGTTAGTTGAATGCATGTGGATGTATTTTTTACTCTACTTTGAACCTGCACGGTAAAGAACACACAAAACATTAAAAACAAAAATACAAATTAATTGAATAATTATCATTATTTTTATTATATTATTAAATTGATTTTAAACAATGTTATTTATTAAGTTATTTAATTACATTAGTATCATTTATAATAATTTATTACAACTATATTTTTAAATTATATTATTATTAATTAAAAATTTGTTATTATTATTAAGATATTTATTATCTAATAATAAAGGTTACGTTATAATAAATAATTAAATATTAAAATATTGTTTAGTTAATTAAGTTAGTTAAAGATAATTAATTTTATAAATCATTATTAACATTTAAAATTTATACATTTTATTAATTATATATTTTATTTATTTATTGTTTTTAATTAAATAAGTAATTTATTAATTTAAATCATTTTATTAAAGTTGTTAATATATAACATAAATAAATTTAATTACAAATTTTATATTAAATCCTTTATATTTGTTAATGCAATTAAATTATTTTATTTTAATAATTTATTTAATTTATATACTAAAAGATTTTTTTATTTTAGTTATATAGATTAATTATATTTATATATTCTTATTAGAGTTTTTAAAATAAAAATTCTCACCCCTTGTTGATCTTCTCCACGTCGAGGGGAGGGGGAAACTTGGGTATTTTCTAGAACAATTCAGTGTCGCTGAAGCAGTACAGTCTCCTCCAGCGACTCCCGGTGCACTGACTTCGATAAAAAGACAAGGCGGGTTCCTCATCCCTTTTGTGTAATGACTAGGGATCACGGCGTCTCCTACTATGGTTGAAAGGCTCGTATCTATCTCGACGGTGTGCAGTTCCTTTTCTCAATGCATACGATGGCAGAGTAATTATCCAGGTGGAATAACAAACTGATTCATCTTCTTCTGGGAAGAATGTTTGGCTGTCGCGGCTCAGATGGCAGGGGAAGCTCTGTGTACTAGGTCCACGGTGGCGATGATTGAGGTCATCCCTACTTCTTTTGAAGTTCTAAGATCAAATTCAAGCATTGGTCTAAGCTCCCCCATGGAAACCAACAGCATTGAGTACTAAGTTCTTCAAATATAGATCTCTGAATGATATCTACTACTATTCTGTTCAGATCTGATGCAAGGGTTGGATATGGATTCAAATTTGAGTTCGATTTTGTTTGATATTTATTGTGGTTGTATATTAGGTTTTATTGTCGGTGTTGTAAGGTTGTGGGGAGAAGTAAAAATAGTGGTAGGGAAACAAGAAGTGGTGCCAATAAAAGATGTTTCCACTTCTGAAATAGGCGAAGGAAAATGGTTGTAGGGGGTTGGGGAACAGTGAGATACGGTGGAACTGGTGTTGAGGATAGATGAGTTACGGTGCGAGATGATACGGTCAACAAGGTCTTGTGGTACTGGTTTGGGTAAACCCATGAGTATACGGTGAATAAGGAATCCGTGTAATAGTAGTTGGATAGCATCATGAAGGGGAGGAGTTAAATGGTGCGACAAGAAAGGGTTAGAACCAGTGGGATAGTAGAAGGGAATTTGTAATGCCCAGTCCCTTCTAGACCAGAGCCGGTGCATTACATGTTATATTGGCATAGTTAGAAGGAATGAATATCCTGAAGGAACAATCAGTTTAGTACTCTTTAAGAACTAGATACATAAATTTATCTCACATTACATTGGAAAAGGTTACAAAATACAATACATAATAAAAACTAAAAACTACATCCATAGAAACTGAATAAATAATCTCCTCTTCATCACCTATTGAAGGTAAAAAATAAAATGGGTGAGCTCAAATGCTCATTAAGTGTTAAAAATGGCAGAATCATGAATCAATAATAACTGAATTGTAAACAATTTGACAAAATCAACATAGACGGGTGAATAAATGAAAAACTCCCTCCATTAATAAAATGAGAATGAAACCACATTCATAGATTTTGTCATAGTGATAACCTCATGGATAATAATAACTGATAATGAATAAAGAGAATTATTATTAGTTTTAAATCATGTATCTGGAAGAAGATACCATAATACCGTAAAAACGGTTTAGTTCTATGGGTAGAAACCCGTCAGAATTTTTGGAAACAAACGCAAAGGGTTTGTCACCAACTAATTTGTCTCACAAGACCTACCGATTCATCTTGCCGCTATAGTGGGACCCACCCACCTCTGCATCCAAATAATTATGTATACATAGATTCAACACAAGAGCAAAATTACTTTACATTATCTATATAGAATAGATTATAAGGATTCATCAATATTTCCACAGTCAAAACAACATTCAAAATAGATACCGTAAGTGAAATGGTATATGGCTTAGACAATAATCATATCCATGATATGGGAATACGGATATTTAAATGGAATATAATTTCAATTGTAAATTGATCTCAAATGGTCATTAGGTACACAACATAAGAAAGATTAGGTGCACAATACTAAGCTAGTCACAACGAAGTGAAAATTGAACAAAGCTCGTTACCACACTGTATTCAATTGAGTCGTATGACAAAAAGTTAATAACCACCAAATTCATCACAGAATAAAATGAAGATAAAAAGATTCATGATAATAAAAATCAAATGTTAGTACAATGATACCACATATAATAAATAAGAGGCAAACAATGGAAATGTCACAGAATTGAAAGTGAGATGAGAAAACCCCTAAAAACTTTTCGGCATGGTAATGAGTGTTCTTATGAGGGCCTAATGAGAGGTAAAGGGGTATCACATTATTTATATTTCATAAGGTAATTTTGGGGTAGGTGTGAAAACAAACCCCATAATTAGGTATTAAAAATAAAAGAGCACAACATAAGGGATATTCTTGAACAAAAGTGAGAGAGAGGATCCCTTACCTTATATTTGAAGGTGTTATTGATTGTTCTTAATGACATGAATAATAAACTTTATATTCATTAATTAATAATTAAATAACCTCATAAACATGTAATTGATATTTTATAACCTTATTAGGTTCATTAATAGCCTTTTGATGGTTTAAGAGATCCAATTTTATTGTTTTGGTAGTATTTTCTTCATTAGTTTTCATGATCTGTTAACTTGTGTTCATGAATGGATGTTTGTTTCAAATATGGTCTAAAATTAAGAATTTTTAATATAAATTATTAGTGAACTTTAATATATATAAATTATATTGTAATGATTTTGATTATATACCATGAGGATGACTCGTTCGATGAGTTACAAAATAAATGCTTGGATTTGGCTTGGCGGTTTTGTGCACAATAAACTTGTTTTGTATTATTATTCCATATTATGAATGTGTAAGGATTCTAGAACATTAATCAATATAAAATAAATATATTACGACCTGGTTAAACCATTTAAAAGGTTTCATGACCAGTATTGAAGATAGTAATGAAAATTGGAAACTCGTCTTCCTTGAGTGTGATAAATTATCACATCTCGGACAGTGTTTGCATTTGTTGTATAAAAGGACGAGGAAGAGAGATTATGATGAAATATTACATTAGCATAATGAAAATCCAGTAAATGAAAGTTAAAATAATTATCATGGAATTTGGATGAGGTTTTTAGAGAAGGGAGAACAAAAGAATGGAACATTGTAAATAAATTGAAAGAAAAGAGAAGAAAGGTTCACCTCTTGATTACTCTTCCTTGAGAATCTCTTTAAGGCCTTTCTTTTTGGCCTATTGGAGAGACTAGTAGGTATTGGACGTGGGGAGAGGTATTGGGAAGAGTATTTTTCATAATATAGGCAAGTCTTCAAGCTTGAGTGGTGTGGGAGGAAGAGGGGGTGAGGGGTGGTTTATATAGTGGAGGGGAGAAAAGTTTTCTTAATATTATAATCATTAATTTATTATTTCCCCTCAAGACAAGTAATTGTGGGTATTTCATGACCAATAATAGTAATATATGGTTGTGAGTTCTATATTTGGGTGCTTACATCACTTATGATGCTATGAATAGTTAATTTAAATTATAATGTATTTATACGGTAAATTAATGAATTTTACTATTCACAAAAATTCAAGTATTTCAGAAAAATCACAAAATTTCACCCTAACCATTTTTGGACGTGTAGAATGGAAAAATTAATTCCATTTTTCAAAAATAATTTTCTAAATATGATTAATTAAATTTTTAATTAAATCATAATTTAATCTAAATATATAAACACTTATAATATTAATCTTTATTTTTAAGGTGCCTAAATTCATTTATACACTCAAGGTATGGATACCATTCATAAGAGTCATATTACTATTCAAAAGGGTAGGTTACTATTCATAATGGTATGTTACTATTCACCAAAAATTAATTTAATTTCATCAAACTCTATATATCATCCTGAACACAACCGTGTATGTCAGATTTTTAAAATTCAAATCACAGAGTTGGAAATTTTAAGTTCAATGGCTAGGTTTTGGCTGCCTCCTATAAATAACCATGTTTTGTTCTACAGAGGCTCAGTGATTCATGAAATATAATATATCTAATGAATAAATTGTTTTTAAGAGAAAAATACCATAAAATTTTTGGGGTGTTATAGAATTGATGGTGGTACCATGAAGGGCTAAGACCAAGAGGTAAGGTCGGTGCCACCATGAGAGAAACGGTGTGAGGCTTTAGGTGTGCCCCTAGTACACTGCAAAACAAAGAAAAATTAAAAATTTATTAAAACTAAAATTAAGACCAAACAAAATAATTTATTTAAAGTAATAATTAACTAAAATAATTGAAAACTAATGAACTAATAAACATAAATAAATTTATTAAAAAAATAAAACTTAAATTAATAAATAAGAATATAAAATTATAAAACATAAATTTAAATTTAATAGACACTTAAATTATGAATCAATTAATTTAATATAATAAGAGAAATAATTTTAATTAAACAATTATATATTGAGACTAATTATTCATTAATAAATTGAATTATAAGTATTAAAACTAAGAAAAGTGATTGAATTTAAATAATAGAGTTATTAAATGTTAAAAAGATAAAGTTGAATGATTAAAAGTTGAAGTAATGAATTAATTAATTAAATGAAAAAATTTAGGTTACTTGATTAAATAATAATAATGTAAAATTTTAATAAAGAGATTATACTTCTAAACTAAATAATAATTTATAAAACTTATAAAATTAAATCAAGTAATTAATTAATTAATTTAATTACTAAAAATACACAATTAATTATAAAAAAATTGATTAGTTAACAAATTTTGTTATAGAAAAAATAAAAGTATGATAATTTAATAAAAAGTGTAAAAATAGTTAATTAAATCATTAAAAATTAAATAAAATGATGTGGAAAAACTATGTAAAAATAATTCCACATCACTAAATCACCCCATGGTGATGGGATAACTAGAATTATGGGTTGTGATTATTCAACTATTAAAAATCTAGTTTATTCAGAAAAACAGTCATCAATGGTTAGGAATTTGTTGATTTCTTGACCTCCAATTCATCCCCATAAGGACTTCCTTGGGATGTTGATTTCCCAGAAGAGGTTATCCTTTCAGTGGAACAAGTAATGTATTGCTATAAAATTCAATTAGATGGTGCCTCCTACAGCCCAACTGGTAGGTGGTTCAACAACCCCAAGTTAAAAAAAGTAGGTCTGGGATTGTCTTCATCACCCTAGAATAGGGTGTCTTTCCATTCAAATTTCTTATATTATATTGGGAAAAAATCCCTCATGGAAACATTGAAAATTTTTTCTGTTGGTTGGGTTTGTTGACAATAAATGTTTCCATGGTGAATTGTCAAGTTCTAGAGGTGTTGTTGACAATCCATGTTAACAAAGAACCATGAAAAATGAATGGAAGATCTGGTGGTGGTACAAAAGAATAGATACATGGTTGTGCCATTTTCCAGTGTTTTCCAAATTTTTAGGGTCCAAAATTTTGGATTTAGTGAGCATCATCAAAATTGGATTTCCTTGAAGATGTCATCAAAATATGGAAAAGGAATGGGTTTTGCAGATGTGGGCTTCATGAATTCTATTTCACAAAGACCTGAAGAATGTTGATGGTGAGCTCTGCAATTAATATGAACTTCATGAACAACTATTTTTAAGAGAATTGTGAGGTAGTTTTGCGGTGGCGGCACAAAGGAATTGACGGAATGCTTCGTAATTATGATGAGTTCTATGATCCAAACAATTTTATGGTGCTTCAAGATACAGAGAGAATTTTGGTAGGAATTTCAAAGATTTTAAATTTAATCTGAAATGGTGTTGACTTTGCACGGAAGGTTCTTGAGTTGGTTAAATCACCTTTAAATAGGCCTTGACCCCCTCGAGAGAAGTAGAGAGTTTTATAAGAAAAATTTGTAGCTCTCAAATCACAATGGAGGATCGTGGTGGCAGTGTGCTTCATGAAAGGTAGGAGCTTCATGTGGGTAAATCTAGATTCGTGAAAGAGGTGTGTTCCACATTGCCTAAGTGTGCTTCGCGAAGGTAGTTTCTTTGCAATGGCTTTAGCTCTATGATAGTCTAAGCTCTGCGAAGGTTTTTGCTCTATTAAGTAATGTGCTTTACGATGTAGTGAGATCTGTGAAGTTGTGTGCTTTAAGAAGGATTGAGGACATTGTGAGGGATTGTTAGAAATTTTTGGAATTGGAATCTTTATGAAGAAGGGAGCTTTGTGGAGGTATTTCCAAAGGCTCATGCCTAGTGATCAGTGGCAAAGGGGTATTCATCAGTGGATGAAATTTGGACTTCAATGGAGTATATACATATAGTGAAGGATGAAATCATTACACATAATGAAAGGATCTACAAGTATTTAATCTATTATTGGATCTTTTGAAGAAGAAGTGATTTCACTTCAGTTGAGAGAGTAATGAGTTCTCAAATAGTGAATGGTGGTAAACCAAGAGAGATAGTGAGTCTGCTTTAAACATTTAAAGAGAAATGCACTTATAGTGGATTTGGTACATCAGCACATCGTCAGTGTATACTCTTTGTACATAGCCTAGTGATGTTGAACCAAGTAAAATTTTTGTGTCATGTGCATTATTTAAGATTCATTCATACTCTGCAATGGGAAAGATGGAGGGAAGGGAGTTTTTTCTCACAAAAAACTAGATCAAAAGGGGAAGTTTTTTTAATTTTCATTCCATGATCCCCCCCCCCCACTTAGGGTATCATGACTAGTAGACATAAAAATTGGTATCAGAGGGAAAGTTTGATATTAGCCTTTCTCTCTCAAATGGAGGTGACCAGTCATAAAGGTATTCTGATCTTAGACGATAACAATTTTTAGCTATGGAAAAACCGGATGCAATACTACTTCTGATCATTGGTAATAGATGTGTTTATAGAAGAAATGCATGGTATAACACCTGATATTAATTGTGGTCCATTATCGAAAACCAAGAAAATAGAAATGGGTTCTTACACCAAGGGAATCAATGATTTAGGGGGATCCATAACCAATGTTATCTATAAGAAGGTGATTTCAATCAAAACATCACATACCATGTGGGAAAATATTTTGAACATATATGAAGGAGATACAAATGTCAGAGAGGAAAAGCTGTAAGTTCTATAGAACTAGTATGAAGATCAAAAAATAAACTTTGAATGAGTCTATTGATGCTTTCTTTGATAGTGTAAATATTGTTGTGGAAGATATGTGAGGTCCTGTAGAAGTCATTGAAGACATAAATATCATGAAGCGCATCATTAAAAAACTTCCACCTCAGTTCAATCTGAATGTTTTAGTACTAGAAGAAAAATATCCAAAAGAGATGACCCTAGAAAATTTTTAGAATACCTTGGTTACATAGGAAATGAGGAAGAATGATAAAAAGGCTATAGAAAAGGGGAAATCTAAGGAGGTGGCATTTTAGGCCACGAAAAAACAAACCATTGAAATTATCAAGAAGATGATGAGATAGATAACATAATGTCATTTCCTTCTTCAAATATGAAAATAGTAAAAGGAAAGTTCAAGGGAAAACGTCCACTAGCATGTTTTTAATTTGGAATGGTTTGATATCTTGCGGCAAGGTTCCCCAATAAGTTACAAGAAAATTGTGAGGATGAAGTTGAAATTTCCAAGAAGAAATCTTCATCCTATATGAAAGGAAATAAATAGTTCAAGAGAATTTTATTTAAGAAAAAAATTCTTTTTTAACAAGAACATGATATTTTAGATGAGTCTGAGGTTTAAGAGGTTAAAGAGATAAATAACTGCAAATATCGTGGAGAGAATGCTATTGTGGCATATTTTGGAAGTACTTAGAAAAATGAAATAATTGAAAATAACAAAGAAAAAAGTTAAATAAAAAGTTGATATGAAAGCTAATTTAGAGGTTGTTCTTGAAGAGATATATGTTTTTAGATCCAAAAAAAATAAATCCAACAAATTAGTTTGGGATGCTCAACTCTATATGCAGCAGCAAGAAGAAGAGAAGTTTGAATTCATGAAAGAAATTGAGAAACTCAGGTCATCTACACTAGAGGACTCATAATTAGTTAGTGAGTATAAAATCAAGGTTAAATAATAGAAAAGGAATATTGATAGAGTGAATAACACAATGAATGGTCATATCAAGTGTATCAAAGAACTTGATGAAGTAGTTATAAGTTTGTAGAAAAAGGTTAAGGATCAAGGAAAAATCAAGACTCCTATTGTTCCATCAAGAAATCATATCACTCAGAAAACTGATAAGATGAAAGTGGATCATAGTCATTCTGTAGAAAAGAATCATCAATTATGTTTAGATGCTAATACTGATGTGGGGCTTGAAAAAAAACCAACATCTATGAAAATTTAAGTCATAATGTAAGAAACCATTCTGAGATTGAATATTGATTTTGGTATGAAGTAGAATGAAAAGATTCAGATAACCCAAGGGAGGCCCTATGGTGTAGAAGTGATGTGCCGGAATGCACCCTATATCATGTGCTATTGTTGTGGAAAGATGGGACACTCACAAAATGTGTGTTCCATATCTAAGAGGTACAGAAGTGCACAAGAGAAATAGTGGAATCCAAACAGATCTTGATACTCTATAATATCATTCAAGGGGAATTGTTTTTGGTGTGGAGTATTTAGACATATGGCTAGATATTATACATCAGGCATGCAGAGGAATGAGCTAAAGCAGAACAAAACTATTCACAACCAGCAGATCAACAAACTAGTATGTGAGTTTAAAATATAGAACAGATTTTTGTCTTGAAAAATGAAGTTTGTTCATCATACTATAAGAAAGATGAATATTATTAATCTATTTAGAGTGTGAAGACAAAATTTTGTATCCATAAAAAAGAACTTAGAAGTCAGTGGTTGTTGTAATTTCCCTTAAATCATCAGACCGTTCTGGTGTATGGATCCTTGATAGTGGTTACAAATCCCACATGACAGGTAATAAGTATCTTGTTACAAGAAAACAGTATGACAAAGAAGTTGTCAAGTTTTTCAATGATGAAGGTCTGAAGATTTTTGGCTCAGGGAAGGCCAGGTTCGGGGCAAAGAGATGAGACGTGCTGATGTCTTAGTAATAGATGGTCTCATTCAAAACTTGCTTAGCGTCAGCCAACTATGTGACTCAAGGAATTCTATAAGATTTACTAAGAAGACATGTATCATCAAAGTAAAATATGGTGTAGTGGTTCTACAGGGAGAAAGAACAAAGGGAAATCTCTACTTGGTAAGTGGAGAAGAAGATATGTGTTTTCTATTCAGAGAGGATGAAAAACGTTGTGGCATAAATGAATTTGTTATATATGCCAATCATCCCTGGAAGATATGGTAAAGTGTGATGTATCTAGATACCTCCCTAAGATACCATGAAATTTTACTCATGAATGTGATGCATTCTAACAAGGTAAAATCGTCGAAAAAGTGTACAAGGCTTAGAAATATAAGTCAGCAAGAGTGCTTGAATTGGTTCATGCAGATGTTTGTGGACCTATATCACTAAGAACCATTGACAATAAGATGTATTATGTTCTTTTCATTATTGATTATAGTATAATGGAATGGGTATTTGTCATTTCCCATAAGTCTGTTGTTCTCACCTATTTAAAACAGTATAAGAGGGAATACAAAAGTAATCTTGGGTAGAAAATTCTGATGTTTTGTACTGATAATGGTACAGAATTCAAAAACGTCCATGTAGAATACTGTCTCTAGAAACATTGGATAAAGTATCAAGTATTTTTCATACGAACTCCCCAACAGAATGTAGTGGTATAAAGGAGAAATAAGATCATCAACAGCATGACCATAACGGTGCTTATAGAGAAAGACCTACTAGAGAAATTTGGGAAGGAAGCAGTATTGATGTCTGTCTACATACCTAACAGGGCTCTGTTGTGTCCGAAGGAATGAAAGACTCCATATGAGTTGTGGTATGGAAAGAATTAAATAGTGAAATACATTCAAATATTTGGAAGTAGGTTCTTTAATCTCAATAAATAAAAACATAGGAAATTTGAGTCATGTGAAGATGAGGGGATATTTCTTGGCTACTCCAGACAAAGCTTACAAATGATTCAACAAGAGGCTCAGAAAAGTAGTTGAGAGTAATGATGTCATTGTTGTGGAAAATGAAGAGAATACTCAATATCATAGTAAACAGTTTATTAATTAAAGTGATGGAGAGGAAATTAACATAGGGGGAACAGTAGTATCCAATGCTGATTTAGAAGAAGATACTGGTGAGGAGCATGAGGATGTAAAATTTGTATCTTCACAACAGTCAAGAATTGAGTTGAAATTGATAGGAAGAATATTATCGGTGATCATTTAGCTCCAATTAATCCAAGAATAATGAAATCACTATAGAATACATATTTCCTATCTTTGGTGGAGCCTAAATGTTTTGCTGATGCGGCTAAAGATGAAAACAGGATTCAAGATATGAATGAAGTGCTAGATTTTATTAAGAAGAATCAGGTGTGGGAGATTATTTTGAGGCCAGTAGATAAGAATGTCATCAGGAAAAAATGGGTCTTTTGCCAAAATAGGAATGATGATAACATTGTGATTCCAAACAAATAACGATAAGTGTGAAAATGATACTTTCAGATAGAGGGTATATATTTTGATGATACATTTTCATCGGTTGCAAGGCTGGAGACAATCATATTATTCTTATCCATTTTAGTGCAACGAATGTTCAAAGAGTTTTAGATGTACATAAAATCTTCATTTTTGAATGGGGTTCTGGAGGAGGAGGCTTATATTGAGTAGCCAGATGGATTTCTCATTCCTGAAGATGAGAACAATGTTTTTCGGTTGAAGAAAGTGTTGTATGTGCTAAAACAATCACTAAGAGCATGGTACTCGAGGCTTGATCAGTATTTGAATAAGCATGGCTTTTAACGTGGTGGAGTTGATTATAATCTCTATTTCAACAATGATAGTAATCAAAGGATGATGGTGGGGTTTATTTCGATGAAATAATATTTGGAGGATCAGCTGAAACTCAATGAAGACAATTTTCCAAATTCATGAAAAGTGAGTTTGAGATGTCAATGATTTGAGAGATAACATTTTTCTTGGTTTACAGGTAACCCAAGGAAGGATTGGAACATTCATTTCTCAATAAAAATATACCAAGGACGTTCTTAGAATATTTGGAGTGGAAAATTCCAAGGAGATGAAGACTATGGTTGCTACCTAGATTAAATTATCAAAAGGTGATGATGGAAAGGTAGTTAATCTAATAGAATATAGGAAGATTATTGGAAGTTTACTATACCTAACATTGACAAGACCTGATATTGTTTTCTCCACCTTCCAAGCATCATGATATAAAAGAAATCCCAAGGAAATCCACATTATTGTAGTGAAAAGAATAGTTTGGTATATTAAGGGCATTGTGTGGGATTTGGTGGCCTAGAACCAATTACATTGTAATTTATTAATTAATAAATACCTTTACACATATTGACTATTCCTCTACAAGAAAATGCATGTGATAATGTACTAAGGATAGTTGGTTCACCAAAGGGTCATCATAGATACATGTTATGATGAGAACCTAAAAGTGCAATAACACTATTCTTGAATATATGTTCTATGGATGGATGGTGTTATTTGAAGGGAACAAATAATATAGTCCATTATGGGTGAGGACTCATAAAACTTTGAGGCACCTTTTCATGGTGTGCACTCTTGGTAATATCCAAGAGGATATTATGAGAATGAGACCCGCCTATAGGAAATCTATGTTTCATAGTTTCATTGGATGTTACTATATTCTGATGTGTGTATTAGTCCTTAGACTGTAAGATTATTGTTAATGGGTATTAAAACTCACAAACTTAGATATATTGACAAAAAATCTGACGACACGTTGTTGGTTGTGTGGTAGGATATGTTGGGTGAGTCACGAGAAATACAAAACTAATAGATAATCCAAGAAAGGATTTGTCCCTTTTGTTCCATAACGAAAGTTTATATCTCAGGCTCTTTGATGGAATTCATGTTGACAAAATAAATGCATGGCCATGGTAAGGAATGGGTGAGTTTAATTCCAAGAAGTCAAAGAAAGAATAATCAAGCACATGGGTTGATGGCACTAGCATGCAACCCACTTGATTCTAGATATCGAGAAAAATGGGATTACATTACACGGTAAGCATTCAAAAGAGGTGACACATCATTGTAGCATTAACATCTTTATCTATGGGTGACTTGGCGTGTTTCTAGACACTAACTTTGGACTTTAGGCAGGCCCTGCCTAAGGCCATGACAAAGAATACTAGAGGTTCAAACTCTAAATGTGTCCTAGTATCTTAGTTAAATATTTATTTAACAAGTTGAATAAAGATTATTTTTTATTGTGGTTTAATAATTATTATAGGATGTCTGATCGCATTTATTTTGACACTAGTTATTCAAGAGAATATATTGAGGGTGAAATAATATATTTATTAGCGAGTAATGTAGTGATATTTATTTAATAAATAAATAGCCATTATTCAAGGTCTAATAAATGTGGTGGAGTAAAAAATGGAAATGAAAAAAAAGTACACGATGGGTATATTAATATACATTCCTTGTAGTATTCCTAGGGATTTGTGAGAAATAATATTATTTATTTAATTAAATAATATTAGGTGTAATTCATTGGGATCATTTTAATTAATAATAATAGTGAACTGTTATAATTAGATATGGGGACTTACTAAGAATTAAATGAAATTAATAAATTCTTTTGAGTAATTAATTAATTTTATTATTCCAAGTAACTAAAATCCCAATTATATTATTCTCATTATCCTATCCCTTCTATGTGGTTGTGCACAACATATCTATAAAAAAGATCTCATGAAAAGAGAGAATTCTTCTCTTCAAAGAATTATCTCAAGCTACGAGAGAGATTCTCCTCCATCGGATTAAGGAGAGTTCTTTGGAATCAACTCTCTAGGCGATCAAAGGCGAACATCGAAATCAAAGGCTCTTCTGTGGTAGCTCCCAGAGATCCCTTCGGTGATGTCCAGAGATGTGTGGAGCACTTGTGGATCACCGATAGAGGAAGCCTATACTTGTCTTCTATATTGCAATGACAGATCACATCATATCGTGACCGAAACATAAATGGAGAGAGAATTCCAACAAGGTAATTCTCTTCTTTTAATTAAATTAATTATAAGAAACTTATGATGATTCTATACATGGTTCTAGTACTCTCTCCCTTTCATTGATAATTTATTTAATTTTAAAGATCTAGCATTTTATTATCGTGATAGATCTCGGATTGACCATTGTTAATGCAAAAATTCATGTTGGGTACACTAACCCACACGCTTCTGATGTGCCCAGAACCTACAAGTGAAATTAGAGGGTTCATATCGTTGATTATAATTGTTTATTTATTTTTTATTATTTACGCATTTAATAATTTAGTTGTTTAAATTCAAGTGAATCGTTCTATAAAATCGAAATCTCAAGATATGTTCCTCCTCTTTCATTTCTATTTCACCTTATATAAACGAACTTCTTCTTATAATTGTGATTGAAATAAAACAGAGGATCTCATCTGAAGGTGATAAATCTTCCAAACCATACAACACAAGAACACACGGTGTGTATTCGGTAATACACACCATGTATTCTATCTTCAATGCATCGAATAGGTCCTCCAAACTAGGTCGTGTCATTGGATTCTATCTAAGTCGTTAAGACTCCATGTGTTGACCAAGAATCGATGGCACATGGTTTTCAAATTACACGTTATGTGGCCCACTAGACACAACATGTAGTCCCTTCAGGTTAGGGTTGGACTGTGTACCTTGTAGACATCTTTCTTAGCTGGAGACTATGTAAGGTGGATCTACATGGTGTGTGGACCATGGGACATGCTGCGTACTCTAAATATTTCTGAAGTACGTCTACTTGCCCTGTCCTCAAGCGTGTACTTCAGATGGATAGTGAATGATATTTCACACCGTGTAGTCATAACTACACATCGTTTACTCATCCAAATTATGTATAATTATTAAAATTTATTATTATATTATACAAAACCTTGATCCATGTACCATATTGTGGGTATAAAGCTGAGTCACAACATGTGATAGGTGTTTCATATATTCATGTTTAATTTAACATCTGTGCAATGTCCATATTTACTACTTGGGTAGTTATGAATTAGAATTCACCAGGTTTCCTCCATGATACAAGTTACGTATAAAGATAATTTTAAATGAAATTATTTGTTTAAAATTATGATGGATGAGAATCTCAAGGAAATTTAGAAAAGGGTTTAATATAAAAGGATTGATTAATTAAATATAATTAATTGATTTGAGTGTGATTTATCTTAAACAAGAATGATTAAATAATTAAATGCTAGTTTTATTTACGCATAAATATCGTTGCATGCATGGATGATCATGAGCTAGACCAGGACCTTTGTCTGTGGGTGGTTTATTTTAATTAATTTATTTAAATTAAATTTTTTATCATGTGATCCTTATCCTCATTAATATGTACGGAATGTGCACCCAAGGTTTCTTTTATGTAAAACCTCTTTTACCCCTCACCTGTGTGTGAGAAAAAAGCATATGTAATGGATCAGGCACCCAAGCTAGTGGAGGAAACTCATGTTAGGATCCAAGGTGAAACCAATCCAAGGAGATACAAAGGTGGATAAGTGGAAATCTATAATCATGAACCCAAAAAGGTTCAAGGTGTTTATCCCCTAGGTCATGGGTTAGTTTATCAACCATTAGATAAACTAAACAATAGAACAATCTCATAATCATACAATTTATTTTATTTCTATCAGTTCCATTGTTTATTTATTATTGGTGTGTTGTCACGATAACAAAATTAATGAATTAAACAAGAATGCATGATGGAACTAAAATAGTATCGGCTTATGCATAAATATTATCTTATACATAGTTAATCACATAAGTGTATCCCACATAATATTAACAAGTATGTAAGAAAGATAATAAAATAGAAATTTATATATAAGGATAAAATCCCTCAAAGAAATATTAAGTCAGTATAGCCATCCAAAATCTTGGTTAGAATCGAACCATAGTTCAAAGTGATTGACCAACCCTAGTTGGGATAATTTCAATTATTGAGGAATTATAATTAAATATTTTGGGTTGAATTGACTCGGTTCACATTAAGGGTTGACTTCCATAGCAGGACATGGTGTGACCCAAAGGAAAAGGTTGAGGAAATCCAAAAATAAAAGGATTTTAGGATTGGGGAGTCCGCTCAGTAGATCAAGGAACTGTGAGTTAAAGCAATTAGCATTTAGAATGCCTACCTAAAACCCTATATGTTTCTTGACCAACCCTAGTTTGGGTAATGCGAAGGGAAATATGGATCTTTTCTGCAATAATATTCTAGAAGTAGAATATTTTGAACTCAATGGGGAGGAATATTGTATTTCAATAAAATTGTGGAAGACTAATAAGTATTATTTTATTTATTTTTCTCAGTTTTATCATCATAAATTACTAAAAAAATTATCATATTAATTTCTAAAAATGTAAAGAAAAATTAATTCAAACATATCATTGGGAACTATACTTTAGAAGGAAAACTTTCTCACTAGGGCAAATTTCCCAGAGTAGAAGTGGTGTTTACGTGTCATCCTTCGCAACGAGAGAAAATTGTATGTGCCAGAGGAACCTATTCCAGTTGTTCCTGGAAAAGAGGTCACTGATGATGAATTATCTCTCTATATGAGATATATGGATGATTCCACATATTTCCAATGTTTTTTTCTATTGTACATGTCTAATGATCTCATAAAGAAACATGAAAACATGGATGTGTATAGCATGATGTCACACCTTAACAATATCTACCGTGAGAAGGCAAGACATGAGAGATATGAGATATCAAAAGCTTTTTTTACAACTAAGTTGGATGGGCTATGCCAAATGGTCATCATGTAGTCCATATTATTGGCTTAATTGAACTCTTGGACATCTTAGGGATTATGTTCATGGATGAGTTGCGTGAATATATCGTCTTATCTCACTGTACAATACCTTTTCTTGCATTATTTTCAATTATAACATGAGAAACAATGAGAAGAGTCTACATGAACTTCTGACCATAATTATCCTGGTACATAAGGATATGGGGTGTGAAAAACCTGTAGTCCTTCTGGTAAATAAGAAAAGGAAGGACATAGTAAAGGGGCCAAGGATTCATAAATGGTATGAATCCCCTAAGCACCATCCTTCTAAGAAGGGGAAGATCCAAAGGTAGGGAAAATAATGGGAGGTGGTATGTTTTTCATGTGGCAAGTCAGGACACTTGAAGAGGAACTGCACCTAGAATCATCGGGATGCAAAAGGTGTGTGCTTTATCGAGTGTAATCTTCCCATTCTACATATTGGTTATTAGATACAGTTTGTGGGGCTCACATATGTATTCAAAAGCAGGAACCAAGTAGATTTAGAAATATTTCCATAAAAGAGGTGGATCTTCGAGTTTCCAATGGCGTGAGGCTAGCTGTGTTATCCATTGGCAATTACCATTTATTATTTCCAAATAAGATGACTTTGGTTTTTCATATATGTTATTATGTTCCTAGTGTTACCAAGAACATAATTTTTGTGTCATGTTTAGATATGGATGGATATATTTTCATGTTCGTAAATAAGGGTTTTTTATTTTATAATAACAACATATGTTATGGTATGGCCCATTTAAATAAAAGCTTTTGTGTATTAAATTACAAAAATAAAGTTTTGGAAATCGATAACGAAACAAACTCACAAGACACATACAACACCTAGTTGTGGCATCACTGTCTTGGTCATGTAAACAAGAAGCGCTTGACAAAGTGTAGCCAAGATGGTTATTTAGACTCTAATAATCTAAAACCACTTGATATATGTCACGCTTGTTTATAAGGTAAAATGGTCAAGCCATATTTTGGTGGATAGTGTCAAAGGGCCATAGAGCTTCTAGGATTATTACACATGGATGTGTGTCGACCATTTCCAATGGAAGCTAGAGGTAGATATTCTTACTTCATTACTTTTACTAATGATTTGAGTAGATATTTCTATATCTACTTAATGAGGTATAAGTCATAGGACTTGGAGAAATTTAAGGAGTTAAAGAATGAATTAGTGTATCATCTTGGTAAGAAGAGAAATAAGCTTCAATCAAATCAAGGTGGAGAATATCTTAACCAAGAGTTCATAGATCTTCTATGAGAGTTTAGGATTATATCTAAACTCACACCCCCTTATACACCATAGTGGAGTGGTGTTAGTGAAATAAATAATTGCACCTTGTTGGACATGGTGAGGATGATGATGATTCATAAAAATCATCCATTATCCTTTTGGGGATATGCATTATAAACTACTACATACACATTGAACCTTGTACATACTAAGGTAGAAAATGGATTTCCCTCCAAGATATGGAATGGAAATAAACCCATTTTTCACACACATGTGTATGGGGATGTGAGGAATTTGTTAAGGCTTTATCAGGAAACAAACAAGCACCTCAGGTCACAAAGTGTATCTTTATAGGATATCCCAAGGAAACTAAAATATGTTACCAATATAACTCTTCATACAAGAAAGTGATTATATCCAAAAAAGCCATCTTTCTTGAGAGGTAGAACATCCTCAAAAAGGATAGTAATAGAAAGATTTATTTCGACAAATTTGATGCTCAAGATACACTGGAGTTGGTATATGAACAACTTCTATAGGTCCCCATGGAAGAGGTTCCAGAAATAGAAGTATTGTGTAAGAGATCAAGAGAGGTAAGGGAACCCGAGAGATTTGGTTTTCTAGTCACTGAGGATATAGAATCATTATTTTTGGACAATGATGAACCTCTCTCCTACAAGGAAGAAGCAGAGAGCTCAGAAGCTACAAGATGGCTAGAAGCTATGAAATCTGAGATAGATTCCTTGTATTAGAATCAAGTCTGGTTTCTGGTCGATGATCCAGTTGATTTAAAGCCTCTTGTATGAAAATGGATATTCAATAGAAATCTAGACATGGAAGGTCATGTTAGAACCCATAAATTAAGGTTAATGGCTAATGGATTTATACAGCATCAAGTAATTGACTATGATGAAACCTTTTTTCCAGTTTCCATTTTTAAATCCATAAGAATAATACTTTCAATAGCATCTTACAATGACTATAAGAGTTGATAGATGGATGTCAAAATAGTATTCTATAACTAGAACCTTCTGGAAGATGTCTATATGAAGAAACTAGAAGGGTTTGTAACACCAAGTGAATTCAAATGTGTTTGAACATTTCCAAAATCCATTAATGGATTAAAGAAATCATCCAGGTCATGGAACATTAGATTTAATGAATCCATAAAAGAAGTTGGTTTAATTAAGAATGAATGAGATCCATTTGTTTACAACAGTTTTAATGGGAATGTGGTCATTATTCTAGTAGTATATGTTGATGAAATATTACTTATTGGAAATGATATAACAGTCTTATAGTCAGTTATGGATTGGTTGAACAAGTGTTTCTCTATAAAATACTCAGGTGACAAAACCTACATTCTAGGGATCAAGATCATTCCGGATAGATCCAAGAGGATTATTGGACTAAGTCAAGGTACATACATTGACCAGATACTAAAGAGATTTAGAATGGAACAATCCAAGAGGGGATTAGTTCTAGTGTCACATGGCCTACATCTTTCTAGGAAAATGTATCCACACACACAGCTAGAGAAAGATAGGATGAGTAAGATCTTATATTCTTCGACTATATGATCCATCATGTATGCCTTGTTATGTACCAGGATTGATGTTTCCTATGCATTTATTATGGTAGGATGATATCAAGAAGATCCAATAGAATAGCATTGAACTACTATTAAGACTATCCTTAAGAATCTAAGAAGAACTAAGAATATGTTCCTCGTGTTTGGAAGAGATGAAGAGCATGTTATTAGATGGTATGCTGATGTTGGTTTTCAAACAGATCAAAACGATTTGAGTTTTCAACCAGCGTATGTTTTTTATCTCAATGGAGGAGCTATGAGCTGGA
The DNA here is from genome assembly GCA_963277665.1 of Viscum album. Classification (NCBI taxonomy): domain Eukaryota; kingdom Viridiplantae; phylum Streptophyta; class Magnoliopsida; order Santalales; family Viscaceae; genus Viscum; species Viscum album. The sequence continues at coordinate 444,497,268 of OY728158.1, forward strand.
AGAGTTCAAAGTAGCCAGTTGTCTCCGATTCTACATTATAGTATGAATATATAGCGGCTTCTGATGCATCCAAGGAAACCATTTCAATTCAAAACTTTTTCTAGAAGATTGATGTGGTGCCAAGTAGTATTGACCTTATCACATTGTATTGTGATAATACTGTAGTGGTTTCACTTGTAAAAGAACCAAGGTCACATCAACAGAAAAAGCACATTCTTCAGAAATATTACCTCTTGGGAGATTTCTATCAAAGGGGTGAAGTTGAAATGAACAGAGTGTCCACATAAGATAACATGGTGGACCCCATGACAAAAGGCCTATCTCAGTAGAAGCATGAATATCATGTGATAGCTAGTAGGTTAAAGGTTGTTAGCAGTTGGATATTGTCCAAGTGGGAGTTTGTTAGAGTAGGTCTCCTAGAACCAACTACTTTTTACTTTATTAATTAATAAATACCTTATCACAAATTTATTGTTCATTTTAATGAAAATTCATGTAATAATGTCCTAATTATAGTTATTGCAACAAAGGATCATAGCAGATCCCAGCTATGATGAGAACCTGAAAGTGTCATAACACTATTCTTTAATATATGTTATATGGATGGATGATGTTATTTGAGAGACACAAATAATATAGGCTATTAGGGGTAAGGACTTATAAAACTTTTAGGCCCCTAATCATGGTGTGACCCTTCATAATTTCCAGGATAATATTATGATAATGATACTCATCTGTTAGAAATCCACATTTCAAAGTGTCATTGGATGTTCCTATATTTGGATGTTTATATTGGTCCTTTGACTTTAAGATTACTATTAATGGGTATTACATCTCACACAATTATATGTATTGATCAAAACTATAATAACACACTTTTTATAGCGAAGTAGGATATGTTGGCTATGTCACGAGAAATTCTGCATTAGTAGACAATGCAAGAAGGGATTTGTCACTTCCTTTCCATAATGGAAGTTGATATCTTCGGGCCTTTGATGGAATTGATATAGCTTAAATAAATCCATGGACATCGTAAATAATGGGTGATTCCAATTCTGAAAAGTCAAAAAAAGAATAATCGAGCATATGAGTTGATGGCACTACCATGAAACTTGTTTGATTCGAGATATCGAGAGAAAGGATTTATATTACACGGTAAACATTATTAAGAGGTGACACGTCATTGCGGCATAAACTTTTTTATCTATGGGGGAATTTGACTATTTCTTGATGTTATCCTTGGACTTTAGGTAGGATTCGCCTAATGCCACTGAGAAAGAGGCCTAGAGGGTCACACAGTACGTGTCTCCAAGTATCTTAGATAAATATTTATTTAACAAGTTGAATAAAGATTATTCCTGATTATGGTTTAATAATTATTCAAGGATGTCTAGTTTCATTGATTTTTGCACTAGTTATTAGAGAGAATATATTGTGGGTGAAATTATATATTTATTAGCAACTAATGAAGTGGTAATTATTTAAGAAACAAATATCCATTTTCAATGTCTAATAAATGTGTTGGAGGAAATAAAGAAAATAGAAAAACAGAAGTACATGCCATGTATACTAATATACACACCATGTAGTTTTTTTGAGGATTTGTGGGAAATAATATTATTTATTTAATTAAATAATATTAGGTGTAATTTGTTGGGCACATTTCATGTAATAATAACAGTCAACTGTTATTATTATACATGGGGTCTTACTAAGAATTTAATTAAATGAATAAATTTTTTGGGTAATTATTTATTTTTATTACTCTAAGTAATTAAAATCCATATTATATTATTATCATTAGCCTAGCCATTCTTTGTTGTTATGCACAATAGATCTAGAAAAAATCTCTCAAGCTAAGAGAGAATTATTTTCTTCCAAGAACGCTCTCAGGCTACGAGAGAGATCCTCCTCCATCAGATCAAGGAGAGAGCTTTGGGAGCAGCTCTCTAGGAGATCAAAGGTGGCCATCGCAAGTGAAGGATCTTCTACTCTAGCACCTAAGATCCTTTCGGTGATATCCAGATATACGTGGAGCACATGTGGATCACCGCTAGAGGAAGCCTACACTTGGATTCTATGACGCAACGATGGATCACATCAGATTGTGAATCAAACATAAACGGAGAGATAATTCCGTCAACGTAATTCTCATATTTTATTTTAATTAATTATACCCAACATATGATGATCCTATCCATGGTTCTGGGACTCTCTCCCATTCTTTTGTTCTTCTTTCTATTCCGAAGATCTGGCATTTTATTATCATGATGGATCTCGGATTGACCGTTGTTAACGGAAATATTCAAGTTGGGTACACCCACACACATGATTACACTACACCTAAAACCTACACACAGTGGATTTTGGTTTGATTTATAATGATATATATCATCCAAATCTTTTAGGATATACAGATGAAGATTGGTCTAGATCAGTAGATGACCTGAAATCTATGTCGGTAGGTGCTTTCTAGCTTGGTGGTTTGTGTATTTCTTGGCATATAAAGAAGCAATATTACATTTCATTGAGCATCGTAGAAGTTGAATATATTACCACCACTCAAGAATGCACATAGTTATTGTGGATGAAGTAGCAACATGATGATATGGGTGTTTAAGTGAAGTCTCTAATCGGAATCCAGTGTGAAAATTCATGTGCTATCAACCGTAGCAAAAATCCATTCCATCACTCAATGACAAAGCACATTGAGATAAAATATCATTTCGTCTAGGAGAAGGTGGATCAAGGACTTGTGATGTTTGAGTATGTGACCACATAGCTACAATTTTATGATATCCTGACAAAGGCCTTACCCAATGATGATTTTGAGAGTCATCGACTGGCTTTGGGAGTCCATTCGACTCCTCACAGTTGAAAAAGTGTGGATGTCGACTCCCCCCTCGTCCCCAGTGTATGATGTGTTTTTTCACTAATGGTCTAATCTATGTTCTTTCTAATGTTGCACACCACAAATTTGTAATCTTTGGGTTCGTTGACAAAGGGGGAGAAATAGTGACTTACTAAAGGGGGATAAATGATTGATAAGGAAGGGATAAAATTTCTTAGTCAAAGACACATGGAGAAGTAGAAAGGTGGATCATCGAGATAAGGGGAGAAATGAAATAGGGGGAGAGTATTAAATCTAATGATACTTGAAGTGGTCGATCAAAGATTAGATATCATGAAAACTATGGTTCGTGATGAAAGCAGTTTATTAGTATCAGTATGGTATCAACAATTGTTGTCAGAAATGAAGTGATTCATTGATGAACTTTCATACTACTCTTGTTTCTCACGGCAACCATTACTAATGTGGACTTAGAGTATTTGGTGAGTGAATCTCTGGTCGTTATCGAAATTAAAAGGGGAAAATGGTGGGGGATGATGGAAGTAGATTCAGTCAGGTATCAAAGTGCATAGAATCATTATGATAAGAGTTGTCAACAAACCCAAAGGGGGAGTTTGTTGGGAAAAAATCAATCAAGGTAACATTGCATCATTTTTTGGTTGGTTGGGTTTGATGAAATTGAAGGTTTCCATGGTCAATTGTCAAGTTCCATAGGTATGGTTGACAATCTATGTTTCCAAATAAACATGAAAAAGGATTGGGTGATCTAGAGGTGGTACAAAAAAATAGATGCAAGGTTGTTCCATTTTATAGTGTTTTCCATATTTTTTGGATCCAAATTTTGGGATTTGGTGAGCATCACGAAAATTGAATTTCCTTGAAGATATCATCAAAATATAGAAAAGGAATTAGTTTCAAAAATATGGGCTTCATGAGTTGTATTTCACAAAGACATAAAGAATGTTGATGGTGATCTCTGCGATTAAGATGAGCCTCACGAAAAGCATTGTTGAAGAGCATTACAAGGAAGAATTGTGGTGGCGGAAAATATTAATTGATCAAATGCTCTGCGATTAAGCTGGGATCTACACTTTGAAGATTGTAATGGTGGTTTGCGATATATAGAAAATTTTTTGAATCAATTTTAGAGCATTGATATTTGAGCTGACATGGTGCTGACATTGCGTGGAAGGTTCTTGAGTCGATGAAATATCCTATAAATAGGGCTCAAACCCCTCAAGAGAAGTAGAATGTTTTTAAATAAAAATTTGTATCTATCAAATTGAAAAGGAGGTTCATAGAGGTAGTGTGCTTTGTTAAAGGTAGGATCTTTGTGGAAGATAATGTATCTCTGTGAAAGAGGTGTGTTCCACATTGGCTTAGTGAGATTTGTGAAGGAAGTCGCTTTGCGAAGACTTGAGATCTACGACAGCCTAAGCTCTGTGAAGGCATGAGCTTTGCGAAATAATTGTGCTCTGTGAATCAGTGAGCTCTATGAAGTTGTGTGCTTTGCGAAGGAGAAGGGACTTCACGAAGGCTTGTTTGAGCTTTTTGAAATTGGGAAATTCACGAAGTTGGGAACTTTTTTTGAGGTATTTCCTAAGGCACTTTCCCAGTGATTAGTGGCAAAGGGGTATTCATCATTGGAAGAAAATTTAGACTTCAATAGAGTATCTACATACAGTGAAGGATGCAATCAATAGAAATAATGGCAAGACCTACAAGTCTTTAAATTGTGATTGGACCTTTTGAAGAAGCAATGATTTCACTTCAGTTGAGAGACACTATAAAACATAGTGTTTTAGCGGTGGTTTTTTTGCGGTGGTTTTTAAAACCGTTAATTTTTTTTTGAATTGTTTTTTATTTTTTTTACAAAATATCCCTTAAAAATTTAAATTTTTTTAACATTCATTTTTTAAAAAAAATCGCACAATAGCAGTGGTTTTTTGAAAACAACAACAAAATTTTAAAAAAATATATTTAAAAATTTTAAAAACATTATTTATTTTTTATTTTTGAAATTATTTAAAATCAAATATAATTTATTCTTTATAATTTCATATATTTATAATGTTTAAATTAATTAATATTTATAATTATTAGTTTATAATATTTTTAACTACAATCAAGTAATCAATAGGTAGAAGAACAGACTTCAGAATCAAATGATTATAACTTCTGATTTGATAGTTCATTTTAACACCACAACTAGTCAAATCAAAGTTTATTAAATGAGAAAAACCAAAGTGAAATTTAACTCATGTGATAATCAAAGAAAAAAATAAATTCAAAATTCAAAAGTAGAAAAATGAACACGAACTTCAAACTGCCAAAACATTTAATCTGGGTGTCTTTTTGGGCTCCACCACATATCAAATCGAAGCATGTGATGAGATTTATACCGTTTAGGTCTGGTACCAACTCTTTGAGTATTTTATCCCCTTTTATTCAGCCATAAAGGCCAATAAATCCTTTGAAATAGAGGTTTTAGTTGCATACACCGATTTCTTCAAATTCAAACGGTTATAACATTCGATGTAGGTGTCTGTTCAGCCTGTACCATATAACATATCGAAGCCCATTTCATGATCTTTGATTTGACTAGTTATGGCACTAAAAAAGGAGTCTCTGGTCATAATTTATGTCCATTTTAGTGTTTTTAGGGTTTTGAGAGGTTCTTAACTTTTTATGATTTATCTAATTAATTGTTTATTTATTTATTTATTTATTTATTTAATACTAATTAATTAATTAATTAATTAATATTTATTTATTTATTATTTATTTATCTATTATTTATTATTTATTTATTATTTATTTATTTATTATTTATTATTTAGTTATTATGTGCACAATAATTATTAATTTATTTTTAATTTGTTAATTAATTAATTATTAAATACATATTATTTGCTTATTATTCATTATTTATTTATTTATTTATTTATTCGTTTTTTCATAATTTATTAATTAATTATTAACCATTAATTAATTAATTATTTTTTATTAATTATAAATTATTAGTTGTTATTTATTAGTTATTATTAATTGTTTATTATTTATTATTTATTATTTATTTATTTATTTATTTATTTATTTATTTATTTATTTATTCGTTATTCATTATTTATTCTTTATTCTTTGTTCTTTATTCTTTATTCTTTATTATTTATTCTTTATTCTCTATTCATTATTGATTATTTTTAATTTACTAAATATTAATTTATTATTAGTTTATTATTCATTTATTTTTTATTAATTTTTTATTTTTTGTTGATTATTTATTAATTATTTATTTATTAAATATTAATTAAATATTAAATATTTTATTTTTCATATTAAATATTAAAATTTAAATATTAATTATTCATTAAACATTATTAATTTTATATCTATCAATTATTATGTATTATGTATTATTTATTATTTATTATTAATTAATTATTATTTATTTATCAATTTATTTATTTATTATTTATTTATTTATTATTTATTTATAATTTATATTTATTATTTATTATTTATTATTTATTATTTATTAATTTATTTCTAATTTACTAGATATTAATTTTTTTCTAGTTTATTATTCATTTATTGTTTATTTATTTATTTATTCAATATTCCTTATTTATTAATTGTTGATTTATTACTTAATTAATTATTATTTATGAATTTTTAAATATAAATTATTAATTATTAATTATTAATTCTTATTGATGAATTATTAAATACTAGTTATTATTAAAAATTAGTTATTTATTTTTTATAGTTTATAGTTTATTGTTTATTGTTTATTGTTTATTGTTTTTTATTTTTTATTTATTATTTATTATTTATTATTTATTATTTATTATTTATTATTTATTATTTATTATTTGTTATTTGTTATTTGTTATTTGTTATTTATTATTTATTAGTTATTTTTCTATTTATTTATTTATTTATTATTTAATAATTTGTTATTAATTTGTTATTTATTTATCATATATTAAATAATTTTTAATAAATTTATTATTCATACATTACTTATATATATTATATGTTATGTATTATATATTATATATTATTAATTATTAATTTTATATTATTGATTATTGATTAATCATTATTGATTAATAATTCTTTAGTGTGTATCTATTTGTTATGTATTACTTATATTTCCATTATATGTGTGTGTGTGTGCGCACGTATAAGTATATTAAAATTGATTTATTTACCACATGAAGAGCTTGCTGGAGTGGTAAAGTCATTGGAGAATAAGCAAGAGGTAAGGGGTTCAAATTTCACCCAACATAGAATTTTTATATAAGGCTTGTTCATGTGCATGGACATAAATTTATGCATGGAGATGGGCATGTGCGTTGTAATAATAAATAAATTACGAAAATAAAAAAATAAAAAAATTACAAAAAATAATAATATATATATACATATATATATATATATTAAGATAATAAATAAATTATCAAAATAAAAATAATAATTAATAAATAAATTAATTAATTAAAAAAATGAACAACTAAACAAATTACGAAAATAAAGAAAATAAATAAATAAATAAATTACTAATATAAAAAAGTAAAGAAATTATAATTTAAAAAAATTAAAAAAATGAAAATCGATTTAGCCATGGTTTAAACTACCGCTAAATCGTTCTATGGTGGTTTTAAAAAACTGCCATTAATTATTTCCCAACACACAATTTAGCACCAGTTTTCCAAAACCGCCGCTAAATAAAAAATTTGGCGTAGTGAGAAGAGTGTGTTCTCAAATTGTGAATGGTTGTAAACAAGGAGGGAAAGTGATTTCGCTTAGAACTTGTTAACATTAGTCTGCTTACAGTGGATTTCATACATCGTCACATCGCCTATGTATGCTCCTTGGACGCAGCCTAGTGAGGGTGAACCAAATGAAATTGATGTGTCTTGTGCATGCTTTAAGATTAATTCATAAACTGCAATGGGAAGGAGAGAGAGAAGGGAGTTTTTTCTAACAACAAAACAAGATCAAAAGGGGCAGTTGTTTTAATTTATCATACCCTGATTATTGATTAATAATTATTTAGTGTGTATCTATTTGTTATATATTACTTTTTTCGCAATATATATATATATATATATATATATATTTGTGTGTGTGTGTAAGTATATTAAATTCGATTTATTGACCACATGAGGAGCTTGCTAGAGTAGTAAAGTCCTTGGAGAATAAGCTGGAGGTAAGGGGTTGAAATCTCACCCAACGCAGAATTTCTATATATAGCATGGACATTTGGATAGACATGGACTTGTGCATGGACATCGACTTATGCATGGAGATGGGAATGTGTGTGGTAATAATAAATAAATAAGTAATGAAATAAATTATGAAAATAAAAAAAATTAAAAATTATAACAAATAATAATAAATAAATATATTATGATAATAATTAATTTATCAAAATAAAAAATAATAATACGTAAATAAATAAATAAATAAAAAAACAAAATTATAACAAAAATTATTTAATAAATAAAATACTAATATATAAAAATAAATAAATAATAAATTTAAAAAAAATTAAAAAAATTAATAATATTAAAATTGTTTTAGTGATGGTTTGAACAGCCACTAAAAACCGCCGCTGAATCGTTCTACGACGGTTTTAAAAAATCGCCGCTAATTATTTCCTGACACACGATTTAGTGGTGATTTTCCAAAACAGCTGCTCAATAAAAATTTTGGTGTAGTGAGAGGAGTTTCTTCTCAAATTGTGAATGGTTGTAAACCAGGATAGATATTAAGTCTTCTTAGAACTTGTAAACAGTAGTGCACTTATAGTGGATTTGGTACATCGGCACATCGTCAGTGTATGCTCCTTGGACGTAGCCCACTGAGGATGAACCAAGCAAAATTGATGTGTCATATGCATGATTTAAAATTAATTCATACACTGCAATGGGAAGAAGAGAGAGAAGAGAGTTTTTTTAATAAAAAAAACAAGATCAAAAGGGGAAGTTGTTTTTATTTTTCATACCCAGATTCACCCCCCCCCCCCCCACCCATCAGGTTATCTAGCCTAGTGGACCTAAAATATTAGAGGACAACACAAATAATGAGGAAGAGTATCAGGATCTAATTACTAGTCTAGAGATGGCCCTTGCAATTGATGACCCCCACTTACATTTCAAGGGATGATCTAGAATATTCATCAAGAAGATTAATGGTGATTACATCATCAGAAATCCAGAGCTTGTGACCCTACTGGAGATCACTATCTAGCTAATGTCTTGATTCCCTTATTAGTGAGAAGTGATTCATGTCCCTCGGTCACAGAATTATTGAGCTGACACATTTCCCAAATTAGTCGTGTCCCTTGCAGAACCTGACTAGGATGATCAATTCATTCATGTGGTGAATTTAAGGGATATAGACACCATTATTTCAGATGACGATGATGGGTATTGGTAAAACCAGCTGACTATAGGTACTTATGTTTTTGGGCACTTAGGTTCTCCCATAGTATAGGAAACACCTGAATGGAAAAATCCTTTTTTAGAGTATCTTTAGCATGGTATGCTACAACAATATTGAGTCAATAATGAGAAAGTCCATAGGTTCTTAGCACAGTTTACCTACCATAGTAGTCCCAACCTCTTAAAGACCCTCTACAAAAATGGTTTTTATGGAATTATCCTTTATTTCATTAAATTTGGTGAGATTCCCCATGTTATGCAGGAGTTCCCTATCAGTTCCTATGGTTCCCATCAAGCGGTATTGAACCTCTCCCACCAGATTTGAAGTTAGGGATAATTTTTTCTACTATGGTCCATGACAGCATCGAGTTTTTATATCCATTCCAATTTTGGGGAATGATCGCCAGAACTCCTCCATGCCACCAAGTATTCTTGGCCTTTCTCAGTATGGGGAATTGATATTGTAGGCCCATATCCTCCAGGCACATTTCACCAGTACGGTTTCATTCTAACCACATTGTATTTCTTCTCCAAGTGGGAAGAATTGATTTCTCTTGAGGAGGTAAAAGACTAATTTGTGATTGAATTCATGATCTCCCACATCATCCATCGATTCAGATTCCCTCATGCCATTATCACCAAAAATGGTACCGACATCTGGTCTTTTGAGTTGAATATATTGTACACAAAGTACAATATCCAATAAAAACATACTTCTCTCTGTCATGCATAAGTAACTGGATAGATCAAGGCATTCAATAAGTCCATCTCTATCATTTTTTAGAAGATGGTGGGATAGAACAAGAAACATTTGATAGAAAAGATCCCTAATGACCTCTGGGCCTATCAAAAAATGACTCATAATTCCACCAAGATGACTCCATATTCCCCTGTGTATGTAATAAAGGTAGTATTTCCCACTAAGATTAAGTTAATATTTCTCTAAGAAAATTTATACAAACAAAAAACAACATAAATGGTAGAAACATTATGTCTATTTCAGTTGGAATAATATAAGAGAATATATTCCACACCTTAAATAATACAAAAAGGTTCCAAAATAGGATAGAGAGATAATTAAACAAGAATTTTTTCTTCTACTCATTCCAATAGGGTGACATAGTACTGGCTCTTCGAATGCCAATGATACCAAGAAAGAATCTACCAAAGTCGGGGCTCAAATGATAAGGACCTTAAATCATTCACAATGTCTATTCCATTGATTAATACTCTTTTATCACTATATATGGATAGTTTATCACACCTTCCACCAATTCCAGGTTTATTAATCAGTACTTCATGTGAGGATTACAGGGTCTGTGAAACATAACCTTAAACAGTTCATAATTTTTCGAACTATATAACCTTAAATTAGGAGTCAAATTTCAAGAATCGTGACTTTAAACTATATGTGGGTTTTTCCAGGATGTATTGTGTGGCGGTCGGTCTCTGTGGCCCTCCATTCATGTAACGTTTGTTACTCTACCACACCACACATTACATTTGGAAGAGATTCCCCTCTTGGTCCAAACTCTATTACCTTAAACTAGAATTTTTATTCCAGGCATCATGACTTTAAACTATATGCAAACTCCCCCACTCCCCCATAAATATATGGTGTGGAAGTGGGTTTTCTATGTCCTCATTCCCATTGGGGTTTTCACTTTTCCATGATACATATATTTTTACATCATCATTTCATGAAATTAAACTACAGTATCACCCTAGATAATTTTGGGATTCCCCATATGATAAAAATATGATGAATAAACAACATCAACACAAAACGTTAAGTTGTGGTTTTACCACGTATTAAATTAGTATAACTTATATGATAAGTATGCGATGGTAAAAAAATTATACCCGGTGATCTGAACATGGGATTCTCTATAATAATTGTGAGATTAGGAAATTATCTCCTAAGAGAGGAACACCACCACTGACATTAGTATCATACCACATTGTTTTCATGTACTACATATGGCTTGATTCCTATTATTATGGGATATATAGATATTCATGTACTTCTCATCTCTGGGCCTAGCTGCAAATTCATTAACTCTCCATCCCATTGGCCTCATTTCAGTCCAGGAAGCATGACCTTAAACTATATACAGTTTTTATTAAGGTGAGTGTGTGGTAAATGAGCCTCCTTACCTCCATTCATGTTGTCTTTTACCTCTTATGTTCCATGCATATACCCTTAGAGAAAACATCTCCTCGTAGTCCCTGAAAAATGACTTTAAACTGTCTTCTATGGTTCACACCTTACAACCTTAAACTATGTGTACCACATTCTAGAACTATGTGTGACTTGATTCCTATCCTTATGGGATATGTAGTTGTTGGATCGCGTTATACCAAATATACACAATATAGGGATGAATTGTGTGTATCACAATTTCTTCATGAAATTGTGATATAACATTTTAACTTTATTAGAATGATTATGTAGCAGAAAATAAATATCAAAGGACGCACAATGTATAGTGGTTCGGGGAATAAAAGTTCCATAGTTCACTCCCCCAATGCTCTACTCCATGAGCTTGGTGATTTTCACTATCTGGACCTCTTATCAGTAGACTGTTCCACAACTGAGTGCAGGCAGTTGACACCTTTACAAGTTTAAGGCTAAGCAGAGCCTCTTGGTTCATATATATAACCTAACACACATCTTAGTATGAGAATCTGGTCACTCAAAGTAAAAGAGTATTTGTTCTTTGAAATACTTTTCATTAATTCTTCACAATTTCAACAACATGAAACTGATAGTAGATAGATCGACGTCTTCAGAAAGAATAATCTTTAGGTAAGAGTAGTTCTATGTCGATCTAGTTATAGTAGATCTTGAAATTTAATTTTCAACATTAACAACAATTGATTCACAAAATATATTCAAGGTATAATTGGTGACTCTTCAATCTTGTTTCTTCTCTTTATAAAATAGAGCTTTGTCGCTCTTCATAATAGAATATCTGTAAGTGTTGATTGTCTCGGTAAAATGTAGTCATGAAAAACACAAGAATGTATTCTTCTCCACTCTTTCACAATGATCTATACAGTTTCCACTGTAATTCAACATAACACACATATATAAAATAAAGACAATCATTTTCCTTTAAAATTTATATCCACAAAAGATTCCTATAGAATCGTGATATTTAAAAGTTTGAATAACAGAGCAGTCGTAACTCCCCTTAAAATTCTCCATGAATAGATCCTCTTAAATCAATCCTTTGAATCATAAATAAATGACTTTGAATAATTCAAAGATGTGCTTTAGACTTGGGCTTTTAATCTAGATGGAAATTAGCCTAATAATATGCATGTTACTTTATAAAGTCTTGTTTGAATCTATGATGCCAAACGTAGGGTTGAAATTCATAACATACATTCTCTAAACGTAAGGTTCATAACATAAGGTTGATCGCGAAAGTAATATTTGACGATACATTCTTAAAATGTATGGTTGATCTCAAATGTAAGGTAGATCATCCATACTTTTCTCTTCAACTCTCAAAGGTATGGTATATGATCCATACATTTCAATCAAATGTAACTTTGTTTACAAAAGTAAGGTTGATGAACCATACTTTTGAAAAAAAACATAACATTACATAATTTTCTGATATCCCAAATGTAATTTTCCATCAAAACATAGGGTTCTTCCTTTATACATTTTTAATAACCCATAAATGATGGATTTTATCCTTTTAATACGCTCCTTAATGATGGGTATGATCAGTGTTTCAAAAACACACTAAAGTGATTTCCGAACACGTAGAGCCTGAACAGTGTTTCCAGAACAAGCCAAAGCGCTAAAAAGGATTTATGAACACTTTTTCAAATATTCCAAATAGAGAAAAACTCTTAATTATTATTCCAAAATAGAGACATAAATAATATTAATTTCTTGAAATATACTTAATGTAAAATTATTAAAATAACAAATAAGGGTATTTGTGAACATCAAAATCATCATAAAAAGATAGAGTATTATTGAAAACAACACTTTATCAATAGTATTACACCCAGAATTCTCTTCCCTAAGACCAGTCAAAAATTCATCAAATCCTTCAGCCCCTTGTCCCCATCATGGTCCATTATTTGTGACCTTAAACAAATAGATGCCCATAGTCCAGGAATCATGAATCTAAACTATGTGTGAGCTTTGTCAAGAATGTTTTGTATGGAAATGGGCTACCTTGTCAGCCATTCATGTCAGTTTTATTACACTACCACACAACAAAAATCCATTTGAGATACTCTCGATAGGTCCAAACTCTATGAATATAATCTAATATTACATTGTCTGAGCTTCATGAACATTAAAATAATATCTATGGTCCACATAGTATGGTATTGAAATATTTACTTTTTAACAAACCCCATTGGCATGTTCAAATTCACTATGATATGGAATCAAGTGTGTTGAATCCTTCATAGATATTTCCTTAATACATTTTAACACTTTTAGTATATCTTAGTTTTGATTTATATCTCCTTAAAATCTAAATAGACCCCTTAACAGTGATGGGTTCTAGCCAAATATCACCTCCCTTCTTAGGATAATTCCTTGATGGATCTTTTTCAACAAACAAAGGATCCTATGTTTCAAACTTGGTCCACAGTTCATTCAACATTTTCTTCCCCATTCCTGACTGGTTTGATTGTGCTCCATTTGTTTCAAAAATAGTCAATATAAGATCCCTTCCCATTAGTAACTCCCTTGTATAGATCTTGAGTGTATTCATTTACCACCATTTGATGTCCCTATAAATTAGTGTAATTACAACACCCTTGGTGTCACCCCTACGTGCATCAGTGCATGTTGAGTAGGTTGGTCAGTGTTAGTGAGAAATTCCCAACCTGATATCTCCTCTCCTCTACTATGTGATTCCATGTTTTAGTTAAATCCCCTTAGCACTCCTTATTTCTCACACCAAGCATCACTTTCATGGTCTTAGGAGTCTTGGTAAGATGAGTAACGATGTGGTCGAGCAACGCAAAAGAGTCATGGTCTAATCCTCATACCCAAAACTATGTTTATTTTTTCATAAAAGTTCATTGTGTGGTGTCAGGAAGCCTCTTAGTCCCCTACTTTCATACAGGGTAACCTTTTGGTGTTTCCAACATCCCTTTGATACATTCCCTCTAGGTCCAATCATTATGACCATAAAATACTTATAGTAGTTCCAAAATCTATGACCTTAAACTAAGAACGTTTAGTCCATGAATCTTTCCATTAAACTATTTGTGGATCTTACCTAGGAGTGTGTGGTGTGGAAATGGGCCATTTAAGACCTCATTTGCATCAGGTTTTTTCACTCTACCATGCTACATTTCTCCATTTAAGACACCCCATCATGGTTCATGATTTAATAACTTAAACTAAAATTAACCTTATGGTCCATGAAACATGACCTTAAATTATCTACAGTAGGTCCAAGTATTATAGCCTTAAACAATGTGCAGCCCCTGTGGTATGAGTTTTATGAATTTAAACTAAAAATCCTAACGTCCCCAACACATGAACCTAAACTATAGTCTTACCCCAAAAAAGTATGGGGTGCCTCTGAATAAGAGATGATTATACCCTATATCAAACCAAGATACCCTATGATAACAGTGGGTGCCAAAAATTCATCAACCCTTCACCCCTTGTCCTAAATAATAATCCAAGCATTACGACCTCTATATTATGTTCCATTTTCATTCTGGTTCTAGTGTGGTGAAAGTGCCTCTTTGGAACTATTCACATCTAGTTTTACCTTTCACACACCACACATATACCCTTAGAAGAAACATTTCCCAAATATTCTAATAGATATAATTCTAAAATGTTTTCCATGGTTTAGACAACATGAACATAAACTCTGTACAACTAGATTTAGGTTCATTTCACATGGTTTAGGGTATCTTGGTCAATCATTCATGTCTAGTTTTAACTATTTCACCACAAAAATGTCCTTGAACCCCCATTCATCCACCGGTCCATAATGTAAAATGTTAAAATGTGCACATCCACCTCAATAACTACATGTGTCTTGATTCTAATCCTCAGGGGATATGTAGTGACACCTAGATTTCCATCTTCAGGCCCAACTATAGATTCACCCAAAATTGTCTCAAATGACCTCTTCTAGGTATAAGACCCATTTAATTATGTTGAACCATCAGTAGGTTGGGATTACCTCCTAGCCTAATATAAGTAAGGACCATATTCAATGCATGATGTTAAAATTAAGTCTTACCCCGAACAAGTCTAGGATGCCTCTGAATACGATATGATTCAACCATGTAGCAAACCAGGATACCCCATATTGAAAATATGAGAGTAATAACCACTAATTTCCTTGTCATACAACTTTAATCTATATCCTTACCCTATATAAATTTGGGAAGCCTCATATCTAAGTATAAAAAGATTCAATACTCTCATTCGAGAGGGTAACCCCTACCGACATCGGTCTTTAACTATACCATGTTTCATGGTCCAAACAACAAGACTTAAAACTATTTAAAATTTTACTAGTATGTTTCACATAGAACAAAATATTTTTTGTCCCCCATTCATGCCGGTATAATATGTTTTCATGCCATTCTGAACACCCTAGGGAAGCCTTATGTTCCAAACGATTTGAATTTAAACTAAGAAATTGTGTTCCAATCCTCATGACCATAAATAATGTGTATGTTGTCCTAAGAGTGTTTTGTATGGTGTTAAGTGCCCTCCTAGGCCCCTCATTTCACATTGGGTAACCTTTTTGGTTTCATACGCATTCTTTAGAGACATGCACCCTTAGTTCAAGAATTATGGCCATAAACTATTTAAAAACGGGAAGTTATCATTTTACATAGGTTCTCTATGTCCTCTTTTGTATGACACTAAACTGCAATTCTACCCCATGAAATAAACATGAGATTCCCTCTTCACCTGAAATGAGGAAGCAATTATGGGTATCCCAATGCATAAGCCATTTTTACAACATCTTGATTACATGATGTTAAACTTTATAGTGCACCGTCCACATTTTATGAAGTTGAACTACATGTTTATTATCCTCTTATAACGATGTAAAACTGCAAGGTATCCTACTCCCATTCCCAATAGGACATTTCTTCCAATGTCTCTCATGTATCGTGTCCTTCAGTTTACTTTAGCTCCGTATTTGAGTTGATGCTTCCCATGAATAATGATTTTGACTTTCATTTAGACCGATACTCCCACACCTATGTTCCCCAATACATGATGGTGTAATTTTGAGAGTGATGGAATGAATTCAAACATTCCATCAATTCTTTTCTATACTTCTCATTCCCCTAATTTGGATCATCATCCCCTTCCATGTTTGAAGGGACCCACTAACAGAATGGTGACTAGAAAAGGCCCACCAACCATCTTGGGTCAACCTTCTAAAGGACTATGGAAGACACACTCAGATAGGTTCTGTGTTTCAAACTTGGTTAGTGGTTAACCCACTTTTGTATTTACCCATTCCTAACTAATAAATATGGATCTTGTGTTTCAAACAATGTTATTAGTTTTCCTATATCATGATGCCAATCCCATTGGGTGCCATATTTTGGGAAACATGATTCACACTCTCAATTCCCCATTTTTTGGGTATGACTAAACTCCCTTGGAGATATACCTTTCATGCACTAGAGAACATTGAAAAGGAAATTAGTTTATTTAGGGAGCCCTTTTCTCCATCCACAACTTCTCTCATCAAGAACACTCACGGTGGTCAGTCAATAATAGCACACCCTATGTAGCGCCCTGACCCCATTTTCTTGGTGATGCTGCTAAAATATGTTGTGTAATTTTTTTAAAAAAATAAATGAAACTGAATAATTACACATCACATTATACAACATAGGATCTTCAATAGTTTAGGTTTTCATGATTTATATTAAATATTCACATTTACTCAAAATTGTATTAAAATAAACTTTAATGTGTTTCCTACACAAAGAAAAGTATACCACTATAAATATACTAAAACTATAAAAAGAATTTAAAACCTAGGATGAGCATTTAAAATGACCGTTAAGGGGTTTTAAACACAATCAATAAATTCTATTAAAATATTTATTTAAAATAAAAATACTTACCTTAATATAATTTTCTTAAAAAGAAAATACATTTCTCATAAACATGTCATCATCATTTTTTGAGAGTTACTAAAATAATTTTTAGGTGAATCCCATGCTCAACAATTGTTATACTTATTTAAAAGTTACAAATAAAATGAATAATAAAATATGCACACACTTGAATAAAAATCCATGGAATGCCACTTATAGGTTATATAATTGCCAAGATTACATATGTATGACATACCAGGAGTGAAGATACAAATTTTCACATGAAATAATACTTGTTTAGAGTTTTTACATACAAAAATAGAAATTATCAATTAACACATAAATAAAAACCACGAAATGATATGTAAATTTATAACCTTGTTTATATATTTTAAACAAAATACTAATCCCTCCTTATAATCAAATTTTTATAAATATTAGTATATACAAAAATACAGTTCATTATAACTTGTAAATTAGGAAAATATAAGGTTGAACATCACATGGTAGGAATAAAAACCAGTTAAATAAATCCATAACAATTTTCATGAGAGAATGATTCTTAACCATGGATATTGTACTAGTCTAATAATCACATGTAAGATCAATTAAAAGATTAATAATGAGGGAATTCATAATGTCGAACGTCATTACTACACCGTCAAGGCCTCATGACAAGACCATACATAACCATATCGTCATAGCATTGTGCCAAGACACTAGTTTGTCTCATAAGACCTACCAAAGAATCGAGGGTCTATAGCGAGTCCCACTCGTCACATACTACATCCAATGTATTCCTCATATGAATGGGGTTAAACATAAAGATCATATATATATGCAATGTAAATAACATTCCCCAATCTGTAAACATAATCAATAACCATTTTGATTAATGAATTGAATGCTATCAAAATAGAACATAAAACTAATCATAAATCGTCAAATGAAATATCATAAAAGTGTAATCTCATACTTGAAATAAATATATTTATTTTTAACTCATGAATAAAGTGGATAATGTAATAAATGTACACTTAATCTAAAAATTCATGGTATGTCAGTTATAATTTAAATTATGGCCAAATCTATTTTATTAATGAAATGTATGCACAACAAAAAATCCGTTTTCAAGTGAAATGATAATATTATCACATAAAATGTTACCATTTAGATATTCACATAAAATGATAGTATTAACCTGAATCCATTCATGGAACCTTTTTTAAAATCAAGTGTTTACAAATAAAATAATATCTAATATACATTAAATAATCTGTAACATCAAAATCATATATCTTTTAAAATTTTAAGGCACATAATAACAAATAAAGGTTATGTTATTGTTTTCCATTTTAAATCAAGAAATATAATAACATAGGAAAACTGTATTTTTAATTAAAAACATTTTTTCAGGTTTTAACATGTATACATATATATACATAAATCATATATATGTGTACTTCATTGTAGAACAAAATCATTTGGTAAAATATAAACCCTTAATTTTTTAATTTTGATAAATTCATAAAATAGCTATAAATAATTACATATACTTACATGTGTATAAATCTATATATATGTGTGTGTGTGTGTGTAAATATTCATATATATATAAACATATAAATAAAATTCACCAAAATGGTAAATAATTAAAACCTCTTAAACCTTGGGTTGTAGAACTAATTATATATATCAAAACCCATATCACACGTATATAGAAAATAGATAGTTGTATATGTGTATATACATAAATATAAATAAACATATACCCTACACATAAAATGATGTTTTTGAATAGTAGTAAATCCTTTGATAAACTATTTACCTTTCAAAATATTAGCTTAGAAATAAAATTTTAAAAAAACTCTAATTAAAAAAATATGAAAGTTAGAAATATAGATACATATATAGATACATATATATATATATATATAATTATAATCAACACAATTTTTCAAATAATGAAACTAAATTCATGCAATCCATAGACTTAGAGTTGAAATTTAAATCAAAAATCAAGTTTTATAACATCAAAAAATATTAAGTTATATAGAATGATATAGAATTAATATATAAATATACACATATGTATATCTTGTATAACAAAGATAATTTGATGAAATAAAATAACTCTTTCAATGTATACACTCCAAAATTATATTTTAAATAGGTCTCTTATGAAATAAATTTTGAAAATAAAGATATATATATATATACATATATACATATAATTTTTGTAAATAAAACACATTTAATTAAAATTAAAAAATCTCTTGCAGTCATAGGTTTTAAGAATGAAGTTTTTAAAACAAAACCCTAATATCATATATTCTTAACATTGAAGGTTATATATGTGCATATATACATATATACACACACACATATACATATATATATATATATATATATATATCTGTGTGTGTGTGTGTTTATAAAATAGTATAGCTTCATCAAAAAAAACTAAACCTGTACTTGATTTAGTTCAAAAGAGGGGTTGTGGGCTTTTGGAAGTTCGAGCCGAAAGAAGCTGTAGCGTTGAGAGGAAGAGGGTCAAGTGGAATTAGGTTCAAAGAGGGGTTTATATGTATATATAACCAATGTTTCAATTATAAAAGTTTTTAATCAAGAACCTAATTGACTGTAGTATTTATAAAAAACATTAATAATTGATGCAAAATCATAAACGAGTTGGATTGAAAGAAAAATATACATATATAATTTAATATTCTAAGTGAAGAGGAGACATGGATAAGGATTTTGGATTAAAATTAATATCATCATTGGAACAATTTGAAGGGCCAGGTCAAGAGGGGCCCCGGGTTGAGGGTGACTTCAATGAAACTGAAGGAAAGGTGCATCTTGTGTTAAAGCTACAAGTTCATTGGGTTGAAGAAAAATATTAGAAAAATGAGCTGATGGTCAACCTATTTCACGATGCGGACCGATGAAGCATAGACTAGCTATGGAACGACTCAATGAATAAGACAAAAATATTTAGATGGGAGTCCTGGATCTAAAGCCACATGATCCAAGGGCTAGAATTAAAACTGAGTGTTCACCTGTTGTGCGGTGCAAGTGGGTGCAATGATGGAGAAAGCTAGACTTCGGACCGACAATTCAGATCGTAAGAAATATGATTTGAGGGCTGGGATAAACCCTTGAAGTTTTTAGGAGGGGGTTCGATCGAAAAATGGAAGGGGTCAGCTTGGATCATTTCTAGTTATATCAGATAGTTGAGACATCAAATGAGGTTGTTGATTGGGATTTTTGGACAAACATCCTGGATGAGGCCGTACGAAATCGAATGCTTGGGATTGGGTCACAATTAAAAAAACACATCCCACATCGAAAACAATTGGTGTCTCGGTCGCCTTATAAGGCTGTACATGGATGTCACACCCAAAAATAATGATCACATGCATAGCACAGAAGCCTTATACAAGAGTCATGTGGGTTTAGCCTAACCTATACCTTTTGTGGTTCTCGGACTGACCATGTCTAGCCTGATTCGTCCCACCCTATACACTGGCTGACACATTCTACTCGGATTTTTCTTAAGTTGTTCCCCCACTAGGGATTGAGGGTTTGGCCTCAGTGGCTACTCTCAGTTGTGGGGGTATTTAGCAAAATTTTTGATAAAAATTTATTAAACACTTATTAACAAGATAAAAATTTATTAAACATTATCAGAACAAAACATATATTCTTATATGTTTGTATTTGACACATTAAAATTAATTTTCAATTATTATCATTATTCTATAGAATTATATTATTAAATTTTACATGTCATTAATTTTATTACTCGCAAATATAAATTTCAATTCATTCTAAATTTTTAAAACATCCAACGATTATTAAAAATGTATAAATACACATGTTATAATTTTATAACCTAAATATTAAAAAATATCTTCAATTAAAACCATTTTATTATTTAAATGAAAGTAATAAAATAAAATATTAAAAAAATTAATCACTTAAAATATTTAATGGTGATAAAATTATAATGGTTATATAAAAACGTTAGTGGTCACTTAAAATTAAATCCTAATGGATACTTATTTTTACAAAAGCCATAAATACTTGTATAAATACCCATTTCTATGGGCAAAAACAATTATATATACTTACATGTGTATAAATATGTGTGTATATATATACATATGAATAAAATTCATTTAAATTGAAAATAATTAAACCCTTTCAAACCATGGGTTTTAGAACAAATACATCAAATCAAAACCCGTATCACACATATACTGAAAATAGATAGTTTTATATGTGCATATATATATATATATACAAACATATACCCAACACAAAAAAAATATGTTTTTGAACAGAGGAAAACCCTTTCATAAATGATTTATCGTTTAAAATGTTAGCTTTGAAATTAAATTTAAAACAAAAACTCAAATTAATAAAATATAAAAGTTAGAAATATAGATATGTGTGTATATTTATTTATATGAGTGTATTTCATTATAATCAACAAAACTTTTCTAATAATGAAACTAAATTCATGCGAGCCAAAGACTTAGAATCAAAATTTAAAACAAAAAGCTTGTTTTATAACATCTAAAAATATTAAGTTATATAGAATGATAAATAATTTTTATTTACATATATACATCTGTATATCTTGTACAATCAAGATAATTAGATGAAATTAAATAACTCTTTCAATCCATATGCTTAGAAATTATATTTTAAACATTTTTCTTGTCAAGTAAATTTTGAAAATAAAGATACACACACACACACACACACATATATATATATATATATATTTTAAAACAAACAAAATTAATAAAAATAAAATAGATCACTTAAAACCATAGGTTTTAGGAATTATGTTTTTAAAACGAAACCATATTCTCTTCTATTCTGAATATTGAAGATTATATATGTGTACATATACAAACACACAGACACATCCACACACACACACACACATATATATATTAGTGTGTATATAAATATGTGTGTGTGTATTTAAAAAAACCTAGCTTGATCAAAAATAATTAAACCCTTACTTGATTTAGATCAAAAGAGGGGCTATGGGATTGTGAAATTTCGAGTAGAAAGAAGCAGAGGCTTTGAGAAGAAGAGGGTCGGGTGAAATTAGGTGAAAAGTGGGGTTTATATAAATATATATATATATATATAACCCAAGTTTCAATTTGAAAAGTTGCTAATTGAAAACTGAATTGACTAAAGTAGTAATAAAAAACATTAATAATTGATGTAAGATCATAAATGAATCAGATAGAAGGACAAATATACATATATAATTGAAGCTTGTAAGGGATGAAAATACATGGATATGGATTTTGGATTAAAATTAATATCATCCTCAAATTTATTTGAAGGGATGAATCAAGATGGGGCCATGGTCGAGAGTGAATTGAACAAAGGGGAAGGAAAGGTGCATCATGGGTTGAAGCTACGAGTTTGTATGTTTCAAGAAAAATAGTGGAGGAATGACCTAGAAGTCAACCTATTGAATAATGTGGATCGGTGCAGCATGGGATGGTTATGGCGCAACTCAATGAGGAAGACAACATGATTTATATGGTTATCCAGGATCTAAATCCACATGATTTGAGGGCTATAATTAAAACTTGATGGTCACTAGCTGTGTGGGGGAAAGTGGGTACAACGAGGGAGAAAGTTGAACTCTAGACTGATGGTTCATATTAAAGGAAATATGATCCGAGGGTTGGTATAAACCCTATAATTCTTTTGTGTAGGTCCAATCAGTCATTGGAAGTGAATTGTTTGTTTCGAGTCCAGTTAGGTTGGATGGTCGAGAATTGAAAGGTGGTGGTTGACCGAGATGTTCATATAGATAGCCTAGATAAGGCTGCGAGAAATCGAACATCTGGTATTTGATCGCGTTTAAAAAAATGAATCCCACATAAAAAAGAACCATTGTTGAGGGTCTCCTACTTAGGTTGGACGTGGGTGTCACACCCCGAAATCATGAACACACGCACAAACCAGTGGATTTATACACGGGTCGTGAGGGTTTGTCCTAACCTATACTCAGCCTGGTTCTCAAACCGACCATGCCTCAGTCGATTCAGCCCACACTATACATAGGCTGACACCTACTGCTCTGGCTTGGCTTGAGTTATGCCCCCACTGGGCCTTTAGGGCTTGTCCATAGTGTATTCTTTTGGTTGCGGCGGTACTTAGCCAAATTTTTTATGAAAAAATTATGAAACACTTATTAACATGATAAGAATTTATTAAACATAAACGGAACCAAATATATATACTAATATGTGTATATTTACAACATTAAATGTAATTTTTAATTTTTATCATTATTCTTTAAGATTATATTATTAAATATTATGTTTCTTTAATTTTATTACTCAAAAATATAAATTTAAATTCATTTTAAAATTATAAAACACCCAATGGTAGAAATACCAATGGTTACTAAAAAATGTATAAATACCCATGTTATAATTTTATAATCTAAATATTAAAATTATCTTCAATTAAAACAATTTTTTATTTAAATGAAAATAATTCATTAAAAAATTTAAAATTTAAAACACTTTAAATACCTAATGGTTGTAAAATTATAACAGTTATATAAAAAATTCAATGGTCACTTAAAATTAAATCTGAACGGATATATATTTTACAAGTTCCATAAAAAATTAGAATAAACACCTATTTCTATGGGTAGAGAAAATTACATATACATACATTTGTATAAATCTGTGTGTGTATATATATGTGTGTGAATGTATATATATATATATATGAATAAAATTATTGTAAATTGAAAATAATTAAACCCTTTCAAACCATGGGTTTTAGAAATAATCATTTAAATGAAAACCCTTATAACAAATTTAATGAAAATAGATATTTTAAATGTGTACATACATAAATATATATACACACACATACCCTGCACATAAAATGATGTTTTTTAACAAAATAAAAAACTTTGATAAATAATTTATCTTTCAAAAAAATCTCTTATAAATAAAATTTAAAAGAAAATATATAATTAAAAAAAATATAGTTATAAATATAGATACATACATATATACATATATTTATGTGTGTGTGTGTGTGTATTTCGTTATAATCAATACAAATTTTCCAATAATGAAACTAAATTCATGCAAGCCATAAACTAAGAATTAAAATTTCAAAACAAAAAAATTGTTTTATAACATCAAGAAATACTAATTTATATAGAATGATATAGAATTAATATATACATATATACATATATACATATGTATATCTTGTACAATGAAGATAATTTTATGAAATGTAATAACTCTTTAAATATATTCACTTAGAAATTAGATTTTAAACATGTCTCTTATCCAGTATATTCAAAAATAAAGAAACACACATATATTTATATGTATATATTTACATATAGACATATAAATTTTGAAAATAAAACACTATTAATGAAAATTAAAAAATCCCTTACTACCATAGGTTTTAGAAATTATGATTTTAGAACAAAACACTAATCTTATATATTCTAAAAATTTAATGTCATATACGTTTATATATACAAATATATACACACACATATATAGATATATGTATATATATTTGTAAAAATCATAGCTTTATCAAAAATAGTTAAACACTTACTTGATATAGTTTAAAAGAGGGGTTGTGGGATTCTAGAATTTCAAGCAGAAATAAGCTTAGGCTTTCAGAGGAAGAGGTTTCGGTGGAATTTGGTGCAAATAGGGGTTTATATATATATAAAATAACCCAACTTTGGGTTAGAAAATTATCTAATTGAAAACTAAATATACTAATTTAGTAATAAATAACATTATTAATTGAAGAAAAATCATAAATGAATCGGATTGAAAGATAAATATGCATATATAATTGAATCTTGTAAGGGAAGTGGAGACATGGATTGGGATTTTCGATTAAAATTAATATCATCCATGACACTATTTTTAGGTCTGAATCAATATGTGTCCATGGTTGAAAGTTACTTAAATGTAGGGGAAATAAATGTGCATCACGGGTTGAAGCTACGAGTTTGTAGGGTTGAAGAAAAATAGGGAAGGAAGGAGCTAGCGGTCGACTTGTTGAACAATGTTGACTGGTGCAGTGTAGACTAGTTATGGCATGACTCAATCAGGAAGAGAAGAGGATTTAGATGGGAATATTGGATCTAAATCCACATGATCCAAGGGCTGGAATTAAAACATTATGGTCACCTTCTGTGCAGCGCAAGTGGGTGCAATGATGGAGAAATTTGTACTTTAGACTGGTTGTTGAAATCATAGGAAATATGATCTGAAGGCTGGGATAAACTATAAATTTTTTTAAGGAGGGGTTCGATAAGAAAAGGGTATGGGGTGACTTGGATCATTTATATTTAGATAGGATGGATAGGACATCAAATGAGGTGGTTCATCTCACTTTTTAGACAGACATCCTGGATGAGGCCGTAAGAAATCGAACGACTGAGATTTGATAACATTCAAAAAAAATCCCATGTAAAAAGGAAATGATGTCAAGGGTCACCTTATAAGTCTAGAAGTGGGTGTCACACCCCTAAATCCTGAAAACACACACAATACAGTGTCCTTATACATGGGTCATGTGGGTTTGGCCTAACCTATACCCAATTTGGTTCTTAGACCAACCATGCTCAGGCTGATTCTGCCCACCCTATACATGGGCTAACACCTACTACTCTGGATTTGCTTGAGCTATGCCTGTACAGGGCCTTAGGGTTTTGGCCCTAGTGGGTGCTCTCATTTGTGGGGTATTTAGCCAAAGTTTTGATAAAAAAATATTAAACACTTATTAACATGATAAAAAAAATTTAAACATGAACCGAACAAAATATATATATACTTATATGTGTATATTCTACACATTAAAATTAATTTTCCATTATTATCATTATTCTATAATATTATATAATTAAATAATACATGTTGTTAATTTTATTACTCAGAAATACAAATTTAAATTCATTTTAAATTTTTAAAACACCCAACGGTTAAAATTCTAACGGTTACTAAAAAATCTATAAATACCCATATTATGATTTTAATATCTAAAAATTAAAAATTCTCTTAAAATTATATAAGTTTATGATTTAACTGAAAATAATACTTTAAAACATTTAACATTTTACACACTTAAAATACATAATTGTTATAAAATTTCAACGGTTATATAAAAAATCAATAGTCACTTAAAATTAAATCCCAGCGGCTAATTATTTTACAACATCCATAAAAAGTAGAACAAATACCCATGTATATGGGGATTAAGGAAACAAAAATCAATATTTTTCTTATCCTACTTCAAAAATGGTTTTTTACATTCCTCTTATTCTCAGTATTTCCATTATTCTTCTGGCTATTATTATTCTAATTAAATTAGACCCAAAGGAAGAGGCCAACTAAAACTTTCATCTTATTTTACATAGCAGAGCATCATTTGTTTTTCTTAGTCTTTTTTTGAGTTTCATGGAGTAGTAGAAGTCATTTTCTATTTAATGTTGTAATTTATTAGTGTTTTATTGAATAAAATATTTCCCATAATTTCTTATTTACTGAATTATTCAAAATTGAATTTATTTATTTACACAAAATCATAATTAGTATTAAAAATAACAATAATATTAATATTACTATTATAAATCAGGTTCGGGGAGTTACACCCTAAGTGCCTTTTAATTTTCAAACACTCTCATATGATTGAGCAATCGAGTGATCATGATCATATAACCTTTAATGGGTGGTCTCCAAGGTCCTTTGTCATGCCTCCAGGTATTCTTTCTCATTATCAACATTGGACCATAGATATTTGGCTCTGATCTACTATAAATTCTATTCAACTCAACACCATTCCACCAAGGGTGCCACATCTGCTACCTTAAATTCACCTACTTCAAAATTGGCCTTCAGGTTTTTAATGGACTCAATTTTTGAAGCAACAACCACTACATGCTCCTCACCAATCCCTCTGGGAGAGAAAATATATCTTTTTTCCTCTTCATGTTCTTTGTATTCTTCAAACTTGTGTTTATTCTAGGAATGGTCAAGATCCTACAACTCTACATATTCTCACATGAAAGGAAACATATGAGCCAGTGTGTGAATGTTTTTGGAGTTCACCCCACCGACACCCAGACTGATTAGTTATTGGTAGAGATACCCTGCTAACTATGGTAGTTCAACTATATGAGTGTGGTTGATGAAATTATGCGCATATCTATATGCCCAGTTGTGGATGATATTATTCTCCTTAGCATCCTTGGTGTTGTAATATTAAAATTATTTAGGTGGTGTAGGATCTTATAGAGGAATGACCACTAGAATTGTATTAACTTGATCCTCTAAGTAAAGGACATTGGGTATGAGCAGTTGGAGAACTATATTTGGGAATAGTTTCTCTCCATCCTCTTCACTAGGAATGGAATTCTCAATCCTTGTGAAATATGTGATTTTCCCAGCTTTTTAAACTTCCACCATTGATGGCGAAACATCATCTTCAGCCGCCATTTCTACTGATATTAGCAATTTTAGAGTAGGAACTCCTAGTGCTTCCTCCAGAGTCACATCAACCACTAGCACATTTGTTGCTTCCTCTATCATGACTTTATCCCCAGTGTCCATATTAGATAGCGACATTATAAAAATATCCTCCACAAAAAATCATTTACATACCCCTATCATGGGCCCCATATCAACCCCCAACATCAAGGGAATGGTCTCAAAACTCCCTTATAATGATTCCTTCATGGTTGGCCTAATTATCTCAGCCTCCACGGACATCTCCACTGGGAGGGTACCTCCACCAACACATCATCCCCATGTATAGTTAATTCATTTGATTGTACTTGTGGTTGAGTCCTGAGCTCCATTTGAACTTCCATTTAAAAGAGGTTTGTCGGGCACATCAATATTGGAAAAAGTGTTGAGGGAATTAAAGGGGTAGATAATTATGTGAATTGTACACCTAGATGATAAGTTCCTGGAAGTTCACAGGTATCCCCCCAAGTGAGGTTACCTCCACAACTATTTCCCAGTTGTTAGCATAAATGGTTGGATACTTGTAGTAGAAACACAAGGGGCCTTACACATTCCCCTTGAAGGTTTGAGGTCACATGTCCCTCCTTTTTGGGTATGTCATAGATCGTACCTCCTCCTTACTTGACACATGTGAAAAGTGAATAATAATAAAGAAACAGTTCTAGGAGCATGTTTTATCTAAGGAACTTCATATTATTAAATTTACCTATTTTGTAGTAGAGCGTCTATGTCCACCTAAGATCTGATAGGAATCACTCCCAAAGGAGCCTTTTGATTATCCACCTTCAGCTACACCAGCATCCATAAGACCCGTGATGGCGGATGGAGGGGAGGTAAATCCCCATAGTATCCTTACCCAATTAGTAAATTGATGTGAGGTACCATGAAATCAGATTACATCCTTTATCTCTTCCATATATTTCATCACCTCAGTGTGAGGGTTATAGAAACCTCACAGTGCATGGACTAGGATGGTGAGGAACATCCCATTAGTGATGCGATAATGTCACACCCCCAAGGGGTGGTGATCGAATTTTGGTGTCCCTAGGCCACCCATTTATTAGAATATACGATGACATTGAAAACATTGAGTTCATGTACCCACTTCTCTTGTCCTTGAACAAACTTCCTTGAGACCACACTAATGGGGCCCCTTCCTCTATTGATTGCCTTCCCAATATTGTTTCACTTGATGCTTCTTCTCCACTCCTTATAGATCTAACCTATTCGAGGACACAAACTTCCATTACCATTGCTACCACCATATCCACTGGGTTAGTTCTTCCACCATGACATGAACCAACCACCTGTAATACCTCATTATTCTATTATTATTTTTTCTAAAATTAAATGGGATTATTACAATTCCAAGATCTTAGACAACATCTAATTTTGAGGCTCGGAGTGGGAAGAATGTATTTTTGAACATTTCCTAAGGTTCATTAAATAAACGTGCAAGCGGGTTTTTAAAACATTTAAATCAGTGCCCGAATGAAAAATATGAGGGCAACATTGAACTCAGAGTGTCAAGATTCTTCTATAAATGCCCTAATGTTGGCTGGCATAGGCCAATAGTGGAAGTTAGTTTTTGGCCATAAAAAATAATTAAGTAACAATTATTTAATTTTCAAATCCTTATAACTCCAAAATGGTAAATCAGATTGGAAATCTGATATTACTATTGATCTGATGAGGGAATTTTTTCTTTATGGGGAGTTCAGCCTCTACCTGCATGGATTGATGGTGAAAGACTATTTTTAAAACTTTATTAATTGAATTAAAATGTAGTGCGTGCACAGTTTTGGAAACATCTGAATAGGTGCCCAGGATGAAAACCTGAGGGCACTGCTGCATCCAAAAAAGAAAAATTACCTATGAATGGACCTAACCTCGACTGTTGTGGGTTGAGGGAAAAAAGATAATTTTCAGACGTTTTATGAAAAATAAAATAAACATAAAAAGTTTTGTTTTTTTAAAAGTTGTTTCACTGCATCACAGTAATGATCCAACTCTTTCATTTCATAAATAAATTGTACAATGACTCTTTCACTGATGTGTAACAGAAACATAGTTTCATTAATTAAACAGCATAAAAACAGACTGAATAATTGTTACAGAAACACTGCAACACGTTTCTCTTTTAATGAGATTATGGGGTGGAAGAAATATATTTAGATCAATGATTATTATAACTAATGATGAGAGAATTCTCTCCAATGATGACTACTGAAGAATCATAAAAGTGGTGATTACACTTTGGAGAATGGATCTGGGACTGAAAAACGACTAATTCCAATGGCTTTGAACGGATCATAAATCCTCATAGACATATCACCATCAGAGAAGAGCCTTCCCTTAGATTGAAGATTCTATAGGTATGGGTTTATCTTTTGAGAATTTGAATTCCCCATTCTTCATTCTATAATAATGAATGACGATCAAACCATGAATAGGTTCATTGGTGGGTCACTTGTCCTTGGGGGAGGGTATTTTCATCTCTGGGTAATGCTTTGGGGGTAGAATTATTGCTATAAACTTAATCATCCCTTCCCATATTTCAAAAAATCTGATGCAGAGGAATCGGGCTGACACAAACAAGGCCATGATTCTTCTGTCTTTGGGTAATCATATGTTCTTCATGACCGCACCTCTGAATTGGCAGAAAATTAACGTCGAGGAAATAGCAGGGAATATGGAACCCCAAGGAGACTGGAGGCACAGATGGTTTCAAGAAATAGACCACTAGAGTGGACCCAGAGTTCCGCGGAAGGCACGCCATCACCGGCAGTGGTGGCCCAAGGCGACAATCGTGGGTGGGTGGAGGTGCTCCACGATGGCGTACTGAGGAGGAAACTGCATCCAGATCGGGCTACGGGGGTGTATCTAGGAGTTTCTAGTAGGCGGTGGCATTCACAGCCACCTGACCACGTCGATAGAGTAGCCTATGTCGTGTGGGTCGCGGCTCGCCAGCATGTGGTCCAGTGGGGAACTTGTGCAGGGCAAGGCGACGGATGACTTCAACCGGCTGCATCGCACCCAAACTGAAAGCCCAGTAGGTGTTATGGCTGGAGGAGAACGGCCTGCTATGTGGTCCAGCCTTAGGTGGGGGCACTAAGTGGTCCACTGGGCGGCTCGTGCAGGAACAGAATTCGGACCGCTTTTGCGGGCCGGGCCGACGAGATAAAATTTGGCTGCTGGGCGGCCCAAGAAGGAACACAAGTCGGCCCTCTTTTGCGGGTTGGGATGACGAGATAAAACTAGGCCGCTGGGTGGCTCTATGACAACCCTGCTTTTTATTACAACTTAAACATGCTTTATTACATAAAACTTCACTTGATACAACAAAGAAGATCTAGAGGTTTAGTGTCTTTGGGGCTTAGGATCATTACATAAAAACTTTAAACTTGAAATACAACATCCTTATCGAAAACTTCCTTTACATGACCACTACATTCCTTCATACTTAGCATTGCATGGGATAACCTGAGGACATGCATAAGAAAAGGGTGAGCTATACAGCCCAGTAAGGGAGTACACAATGAGTAACATGAGGATTACAATACATGTTAGGAAATAGGCATATCAATAGAGCATAAGAGAGACATGAACATAAAGGCATGATAAAGCATGATAATCATAACATGGAAATGTGGCAACAACACTTAACATTGAATTAGCATGAGCCAAGGCTCATTGCACATGGAGCATGAGTAAACCCTCATTGCACTTGAAGCACGAGTAAACCCTCATTGCACTTGAATTAGCATGAGTCAACACTCATTGCACATGACGTATCATGATACTATACTTTACCCAATGCATTGGAGCGCTATAAAGGGCACACCCTTTTTAAACATTTCATTTCATGCATAAGTGTGCCACATGGATCATAAAACATGGATTTATAAAACATAATCATTTCCTCCACGATAAAGGAATGTGGAATTCATACATGAAAATTTACAATCAATATGTAAATGTGCATAAAGGTGAATACCCTTGATGGAGAAATGGGCATGGTATTCACTACACAAAGACATTGGCTTAGAAAATCGGTGTGATTTCGGCAGCGTAACGGCGTGACATAAGAATTCATAAAAAAGGTTGATGAGAGAGAAAGGGGTTCCTCATCATATTTACATGTAATGGACAGTAATGAGATCATATATATACATGTCCCAACAATAGAAATGGAATTTAGATTCATGATACAAAAGTATTGCTTGAATGTAAAAGAAGAGAGAGAAGTTCCTTTCGGAATTTCGGCATAGTAACGGGTGTACATGGGAGGCATTTAATGAGAGAGAAAGGGTTCTCCCATCATTCAAACAATAAGAGGGAAGTATGGGGGAGGTGCGAAACCATACCCCTACATTCATAATTGAAATAAAAAGGTAAATACAACTTAAAGAAAATTGACAAAAAAATGAGAAAGGAAGAAAACCCCTTACTTGGAAGTGTGCTTCCAAAGGCTAGAGAGAGGCTTGTGAGAGGCTTCTTGGGAGCTTGGGGCACCTTGAGAGGATTCTAGAGAGAGTAGGGCAGAGGTTGGACGAACTTCAAGGGCTTTGGGTGAGGAGGAAGTGGGAGCTTGGGTGGGTTTATATAGGAAAGGTGAGAGAATTCTTTATTATTTAGGTTTGGGACCACTTATATTAAAATAATCCAAACCACAAACCATCCCATGGTATTTGCCCATGGTTTCTGGAAAAGGAAAGAGGAAAACAATATTTTAAAAGTCCAAGGTCCGAACGTATTAAAAAATTAGGGTTGCTTATGTGGAGGTGAGTCACACTCCCATGGAAATTAATTTAAAAAGGCAAAGTGTTGAATAAGTCTTGAGGGCTCCATTAATGCTTTGAAAAGTGAGTCAAACAAACCCAAAACCTCATTATTTTAATGATAAAACACATATTGGTCGAACATAAGGATTATGGTATTTTATTACATCACCATTGGGTCATTATGATGTCATAAAACACATTATATATTTAAATGGTATTTAATTTTTACCCAAAAATTTGACTGTCTCAGAAAATTATGAAAAATTCACCGTTGGATAATTTCGACGTCCTGATTCCAAAAATAATATTTATTTTATCTAAATAATTTTCTAAATATGTGAATTTTCACTTTTAAAATAAAAACTGACATTAATAAAAAATTCACGGGTTTTGACAGAAATGGCTTTCAAACCTTAATAAAAATTTTAATTGCATTCATAAAATTATAAGATCATTTATATTTAATAAAAATTAATTTAATATTAATAATAATATTTTATTAAAATATTATTTAATTCAAAAATCTTTTAATTTAATAAAATATAATTCTTAATTAAATAATAACTAAAAACATCGTTTGTACTTTAAAAACCAATTACAATGTATCAAAAATGACTAGAAATTATATTCATTATTATATAAAAAAATAATGTACATGAACATGGTGCTACTTATTTGTTACATAACCCCTTAAAATAGCCGCATAAGACCTAAGGGTAGGGTGTTCGATGGTGACAGACTCTTGGGGTTGCTCGGATAACATCGCTCGAGTGGTAATCTCTATCAACTTCCATTTTTCCCGTAGACGATCACGTTCGAGCTTGACTTGATGAAGCTCAGCTTGGGATTGGTCAAGGGCAAAGCCCAAAGACGCCACCTCCTTTTCGAGCTCCGACAAATGGGCTTCGTAAGGGGCAATTCTACTGGACGAGGCCATCGTTTCCTTTGTCTGAGTAGAAAATTGGTTCGTTAAAGCCTTATATTTAAACTACCCATATGATCACTGTTCAATGGCTATAAAAGTAACGGTCACAAATCTTAACGTTAAACTAAAGAAGTTGACATATTATAAAAACATTTTTTTCATAAAGAAACATTTAACTGGATCAAGAGGGATTTTCCATTAATGAAATTTTGGGTCGTTACAACATTCCCCCCTTAAGAAATTTCGCCCTCGAAATTTTCCTTTTCCCACACTAAAACAAATGTGGGTAACTTAGCTTCATCATATCCTCCGACTCCCAAGTTTCTTCTTCAAATTTGTGGTTTCTCCACAACACCTTGACGAGGGGCATTGTCTTATTTCGTAGAACTTTTTCTCTACGATCCAAGATCTTCACTGGTTGCTCCTCATAAGAAAGATCGTCTTCTAATTGTACCACCTCAGAAGAGAGTACATGTGAAGGGTCTGGTATGTACTTCCTTAAGAGGGATACAAGGAAGACATCATGCACCTTGGCCATAGTAGGTGGAAGTGCTAGTCGATAGGCCACAACCCCAACACGATCAAGAATCTCGAAGGGGCCGATGTACCTTGGACTTAACTTCCCTTTCTTTCCAACCCTCATGACCTTCTTCTACGGAGATATGCGTAAAAACACCATGTCTCCGACTTTAAACTCAAGGTCTCATCGACGATTATCTTCATAACTCTTCTGTCGACTTTGGGCTTCCTTGATATGCTGCTGAATGGTTTTCACCTTCTCCACCATTTCTTCGACCATTTCTGGTCTAAGCAGCTTACGTTCAATGACCTCATCCCAACATGCCGGTGTTCTACACCTTTTCCCATACAGGGCATCATATGGTGCCATTTGGATGCTCGAGTGGAAACTATTATAATAAGAGAACTCAACTAGAGGAAGATGTTGATCCCATCCTCCTTTAAAGTCCATTGAGCACGCTCTCAACATATCCTCAAGTGTTTGGATAGTCCGCTCGGATTGGCCATCAGTTTGAGGATGATAGGCCGTACTGAAGTTCAGTTCAGTATTCAGAGCATGTTGAAGACTCTTCCAAAACTTAGAGGTAAATCTTGGATCTCAGTCAGACACAATAGATAGTGGTACTCCATGCAACCGTACCACTTCCCTGATATATATCCGTGCCAGTTGATCCAAAGAGAAATCCTCTCGAATAGCAATGAAGTGTGCAGTCTTTGTAAGACGATCCACAATAACCCAGATTGCATTGTTGCTTTTGGATGTCCTTGGAAGTCTAGTGACGAAGTCCATGGTGATGTTCTCCCATTTCCATTCTGGTATGGGCAATGGTTGCATCATCCCCTTAGACTTCTGCCTCTCTGCCTTCACTTGCTGACACACCAGGCTCTTTGATGTATATTCGGCGATCTCCTTCTTCATATTATCCCACCAAATGTTTTCTCGGAGATCTCGATACATCTTTGTGCTCCCTGGGTGAATAGAGAAATTTGAACTATGTGCATCATCCAAAAGTTCCTTCTTCAGCTCCGAACTTGATGGGACACATAGTCTTTTCCCAAACCGCACAATTCCTTCTTTATTAACATTAAACTCTAAGGATTTTCCCTTTTTGATAGCTTCCACTTTTTCTTGGATTCTCGCATCATCCTTTTGAGCATCCTTTAACCTTTCCAAAAGAGATGGTTGAGCAATCATTTGTGAAAGGATTGATGATGTTCCCTTCTTTATGATTCCCACTTCCATCTTCATCAAGTCTAAGAAGATTGGATCCTTCTCAATTTTCATCATTGATAGAATTGCTGGATCCTTTCTACTTAGGGCATCTGCCACCTTGTTCGCCTTCCCAGGGTGGTAATGTATTGAACAGTCATAATCCTTTATGAGCTCTATCCATCTTCTCTGGCGCATATTAAGCTCTTTCTGTGTGAATATATATTTAAGACTCTTGTGGTCAGTATATATCTCACATTTCTCTCCATAGAGATAATGCCGCCAGATTTTCAAGGCAAAGATCACCGCCGACAACTCCAGATCATGCGTTGGATAGTTTCGCTCATGGATTTTCAACTGTCTTGAGGCATAGGATATCACTTTATCATTCTGCATCAGCACACATCCTAAGCCCTTCTTCGAAGCATCACTGAATACCACAAAAAGCTCCCCACTTGTGGGTAAAGTGAGCACAGGTGCAGTGATAAGCCTCCTTTTCAACTCCTTGAAGCTTTCTTCGCATTCATCACTCCAAGAAAAATTTACTCCCTTTCAAGTTAGCTTGGTAAGAGGGTTTGACAATCGTGAGAAGTTTCTCACAAATCGTCGATAATATCAAGCTAACCCCAAGAAGCTATGGATATCAGTTACCAATGTTGGCCTCGGCCATCCCTCAATTGCATCTGTTTTGGAGGGGTCCACAGATATCCCATTGCTTGTGATGATATGGCCCAAGAATGAGACCTCCTTCAACCAGAACACACACTTGCTATACTTGGCATAGAGCTTCTCCTTGCGCAAAGTCTCCAGTACAGTTCTTAAATGCTCCTCATGGTCCTCCTTGGTTTTGGAGTATATTAGAATATCATCTATAAAGACTACCAAAAATTTATCTAGGTAATCTCTAAAGACTCTATTCATCAAGTCCATGAATATTGCTGGAGCATTAGTGAGTCCAAAAGGCATTACTATGAATTCATAGTGCCCGTACCTTGTACGAAAAGCAGTCTTGGGGATATCCTCCTTCTTCACCCTTACTTGATAATATCCCGACCGCAAGTCGACCTTGGAGAAGTATTGTGCTCCACGCAGCTGATCAAACAAGTCATCGATTCTTGGGAGAGGATACTTGTTCTTTATCGTGATTTTGTTAAGTTTACGATAATCGATGCAAAGCCGCATTGACCCATCCTTCTTCTTGACGAAGAGGACTGGTGCACCCCATGGTGATTCACTTGGGCGTGTAAACCCTTTATCCAGATTCTCCTGTAGTTGTTTCTTCTGTTCTTCAAGCTCAACCACAGCCATTCTATATGGAGTCTTGGATATTGGTAGCGCCCCAGGTATAAGTTCAATTGAGAACTCAACATCTCTTCTTGGAGGAAGACCAGGAAGTTCCTCGGGAAATACTTCAGCGAATTCCCTCACAATAGGCATTTCTTCAAGGGTGGTTTCTTCCTTGGACTCAATCATCTGAGCCAGATATGCGTGCTCATAAGGCAGTAATATCCATGCTTGAGATGATGGAGCTAAAGGAGATTCATCTTCCTCCTGACACTTGTAAAGAATCAGGGGTCGATTCTCCATATGGAGTGTGATTTCCCTCCCCCGACAATTTATGTTGGCTCTATATAAGGAAAGCCAATCCATGCCAAGAATTGCATCAAATTCCACCAAAGGGAGTATGACGAGGTTCGCCGGGAAATTCAATCCACATATTATAACAGGGGAGGACTTATACTCATGGGATGCAATGATTGCCCCATTTTCCGTACTCACCGACATCTTTACTTCCATGATTTGTGGTGGTGCAGGGATTGTTCTACTAAACTTTTGAGATATAAAAGAATGCGTAGAACCTGAATCAAAAAGTACGTTCGCTATTCGTGAATGAATAACTAGCGTACCTGTCACCACTTCATTGTCGGGGTTCACCTCGGCAGAAGTGATGGAAAAAGCTCTTCCTTGCTGT
Source organism: Viscum album (assembly GCA_963277665.1). NCBI lineage: Eukaryota > Viridiplantae > Streptophyta > Magnoliopsida > Santalales > Viscaceae > Viscum > Viscum album. Next base: position 444,534,655 of record OY728158.1, read on the forward strand.
CTTGGAGGTTGTTGATTGCCTCCGATAACCCTTGGATTAGGGCACTGATTCGCAAAATGAACCGGTTCTTTGCATTTGATGAATTGAACAACGCGTTGAGGTTCGAACGAAGCGTTCCTCTCCTCCGTCGCAGCCGCGGGTCCTTCTTGCTGATAGTTAACAGCTAGGTGCCCTTCTCTTCCACGCTTGAAGCATTTTCTTGTCCCCCTAAGGAAATTTCCAGGGTACTTTTTTCCAAACTTTTGGCAAGTGGGGTGCTGGAATTTCTTAGCGCCGTTGGATTTATCCATCGGACCACCAGCATTGAATTCCACCTTCCGCTTCTTGTCCCCATGATACCCCTGTGATTCTCCGATCTCCATTTCAACCTTGAGGGCACATCGGACAATTTCCTCATAGCTGTCGAAGTCACGGATCGCTAATGCTTTCCGCAAGCTAGGCTTCAGCCCACCAAAGAAGCAGTCAACCTTGCATTCGGGGGTTACGACAAAGCCGGAAGTGTATCGTGCAAGCCTTGTGAAGTTTGCCTCGTATGCTCCCACAGATTCCTCATCTTTCTGCTTGAGGGAAAGGAAGTCCCTTTCCATCTTAAGACGGAGGGTGCGTGGAAAATATTTATCGAAAAACATCTTCCGGAATACCTTCCATTCCAAAGCCTCGATCTCCTCCTCAGGCTTCGTATTTTTGATCAACGTCCACCATTGATCAGCTTCACCCTCCATACGATAAGCTGCCAGGAGAACCTTCTCTTTTTCAGAGAATTGGAGGATGGAGAATATCTTTTCAATGGAGTTGATCCATTGTTCAGCAATCATGGGATCGGATGATCCACTAAAAGTAGGAGGCCTTTGTCTCATGAAGCTTTCAATAGCGACTTGTTCTTTCTTAGGGGGGGTTGAACGTTCCTCTTGACCAGTGTTTCTATTCAAAACTTGAGTTAGCTGAGAGAGAAGCGTGACAAAGTTCGCGATTCCCGCTCCCATTGGATTGGGCATCTCATAAGTACAATCATCACACTGATCTTCACAACGGTTGTTAGCCCGAGTTCTCATGTTACCGGCCATTGGCTGGAATAAAAGGAAAGTTAGGGGTAACACATAAAGGGTAATACAAAGACAAAAGTTGATGACTTATAAATAAACTTTAATCTCTTTAACTCATGAGTCTATAGGATTCAATCCAGGCTTTTCATGATCTTCCTTCTAACATATATCCTTAGGGGCATTTTTCCCTTAATAAGGGTTCATACTAAGATTGTGAATTTATCAAAACATATCCCCTGGGAGTGTCGTAACCAAGAGTGCAGCAAGGCCCGTTGTCGTGCACCAGTTCCCGTTCGAGTCTAGCTCAAAGCGATGTTTTCGGGTTTTACCCCTAGGATACATCTGTGCCAGAGCCGCCTCTACCTGCTCGTATCCAGACAGGGATGTATTTGTTTGATAAACCACTTACTTAGTATTTACCAAAACTTAGGGATGTTTTTATTATGATTAGTCTTGTATCTAAGGCTTTACTAGGGTTTCCTAATCCCAAAAATAACTAAACCTATCCTCTGATACCAACTATGACAACCCTGCTTTTTATTACAACTTAAACATGCTTTATTACATAAAACTTCACTTGAAACAACAAAGAAGATCGAGAGGTTTAGTGTATTTGGGGCTTAGGATCATTATATAAAAACTTTAAACTTGAAATACAACATCCTTATTGAAAACCTCCTTTACATGACCACTATATTCCTTCGTACTTAGCATTGCATGGGATAACCTGAGGACATGCATAAGAAAAGGGTGAGCTATACAGCCCAGTAAGGGAGTACACAATGAGTAACATGAGGAGTACAATACATGTTAGGCAATAGGCATATCAATAGAGCATAAGAGAGACATGAACATAAAGGCATGATAAAGCATGATAATCATAACATGGAAATGTGGCAACAACACTTAACATTGAATTAGCATGAGCCAAGGCTCATTGCACATGGAGCATGAGTAAACCCTCATTGCACTTGAAGCACGAGTAAACCCTCGTTGCACTTGAATTAGCATGATTTAACACTCACTGCACATGACGTATCATGATACTATACTTTACCCAATGCATTGGAGCGCTATAAAGGGTGCACCCTTTTTAAACATTTCATTTCATGCATAAGTGTGCCACATGGATCATAAAACATGGATTCATAAAACATAATAATTTCTTCCACGATAAAGGAATGTGGAATTCATACATGAAAATTTAAAATCAATATGTAAATGTGCATAAAGGTGAATACCCTTGATGGAGAAATGGGCATGGTATTCACTACACAAAGACATTGGCTTAGAAAATCGGTGTGATTTCGGCAGCGTAACGGCGTGACATAAGAATTCATAAAAAAGGTTGATGATAGAGAAAGGGGTTCCTCATCATATTTACATGTAATGGACAGTAAGGAGATCATATATATAAATGTCCCAACAATAGAAATGGAATTTAGATTCATGATACAAAAGTATTGCTTGAATGTAAAAGAAGAGAGAGAAATTCCTTTCGGAATTTCGGCATAGTAACGGGTGTACATGGGAGGAATTTAATGAGAGAGAAAGGGTTATCCCATCATTCAAACAATAAGAGGGCAGTATGGGGGAGGTGCAAAACCATACCCCAACATTCATAATTGAAATAAAAAGGGAAATACAACTTAATGAAAATTGACAAAAAAATGAGAAAGGAAGAAAACCCCTTACTTGGAAGTGTGCTTCCAAAGGCTAGAGAGAGGCTTGTGAGAGGCTTCTTGGGAGCTTGGGGCACCTTGAGAGGATTCTAGAGAGAGTAGGGCAGAGGTTGGAAGAACTTAAAGGGCTTTGGGTGAGGAGGAAGTGGGAGCTTGGGTGGGTTTATATAGGAAAGGTGAGAGAATTCTTTATTATTTAGGTTTGGGACCACTTATATTAAAATAAATCAAACCACAAACCATCCCATGGTATTTGCCCATGGTTTCTGGAAAAGGAAAGAGGAAAACAATATTATACAAGGCCAAGGTCCGAACTTATTAAAAAATTAGGGTTGCTTATGTGGAGGTGAGTCACACTCCCATGGAAATTAATTTAAAAAGGCAAAGTGTTGAATTAGTCTTGAGGGCTCCATTAATGCTTTGAAAAGTGAGTCAAACAAACCCAAAACCTCATTATTTTAATGATAAAACACATATTGGCCGAACATAAGGATTATGGTATTTTATTACATCACCATTGGGTCATTATGATGTCATAAAACACATTATATATTTAAATGGTATTTAATTTTTACCCAAAAATTTGACTGTCTCAGAAAATTATGAAAAATTCACCGTTGGATAATTTCGACGTCCTGATTCCAAAAATAATATTTATTTTATCTAAATAATTTTCTAAATATGTGAATTTTCACTTTTAAAATAAAAACTGACATTTATAAAAAATTCACGGGTTTTGACAGAAATGGCTTTCAAACCTTAATAAAAATTTTAATTGCATTCATAAAATTATAAGATCATTTATATTTAATAAAAAATAATTTAATATTAATAATAATATTTTATTAAAATATTATTTAATTCAAAAATCCTTTAATTTAATAAAATATAATTCTTAATTAAATAATAACTAAAAACACCGTTTGTACTTTAAAAACTAATTACAATGTATCAAAAATGACTAGAAATTATATTCATTATTATATAAAAAAATAATGTACATGAACATGGTGCTACTTATTTGTTACATAACCCCTTAAAATAGCCGCATAAGACCTAAGGGTAAGGTGTGCGATGGTGACAGACTCTTGGGGTTGCTCGGATAACATCGCTCGAGTGGTAATCTCTATCAACTTCCATTTTTCCCGTAGACGATCATGTTCGAGCTTGACTTGATGAAGCTCAGCTTGGGCTTGGTCAAGGGAAAAGCCCAAAGACGCCACCTCCTTTCTGAGCTCCGATAAATGGGCTTCGTAAGGGGAAATTCTACTGGATGAGGCCATCGCTTCCTTTGTCTGAGTAGAAAATTGGTTCGTTAAAGCCTTATATTTAAACTACCCAGATGATCACTGTTCAACGGCTATAAAAGTAATGGTCACAAATCTTAACATTAAACTAAAGAAGTTGACATCTTATAAAAACATTTTTTTTTCATAAAGAAACATTTAACTGGATCAAGAGGGATTTTCCATTAATGAAATTTTGGGTCGTTACAGGCTCAGTTTGGGAAATAACCGGACCACCTGTTTTGGTCAGGGCTGGATGGCACCGCGTAATTGGGAGACCTGACGGGTTGGACCCCAGACTTAACAGGGCTAGGTTCAGCAAGGCCCAATGGGCTTGACATAGTGGTCACACCAAACCAGGCCAGACCAAACCCTAACTGGGTCGGGTCTGGTATGTTGAACCGTACCGAGTCATGTGGGACCCCTGGGCCGGGTTGGGCTTTTCAGTCGATCCAAGTCAGACCGAGCCCAGACACAACCAGCCCCCTACTTACTAAAATTCCAATATCTTTCAGATCGAGCATCCGATTGGAAATCCGTTTGCGGCATTAGAACCCTCGCGCAGATATGATTCTTTTGAAATGATCTAAGGAGAATTTAATGTAATTTGAAATGAGATTAATGGCTTGAGAAGTTAATTCTCCTAGAATTAAGTGCACTAGATGCAAGAATCATATGGATGGATTAGACCTGAAGACTTATGATGAGAAGGTCTAAGTGACCCTATAAGAATAGATGATAAGAAACTCTGTGTGAACCAGTTATAAAAGCATCTGTATGAAATGGCTTTAAGCAACCCAATGTATATAATCTACAAGAGGCCCTATATAAACCAGCTATGATAGCCTAAGTGCGAAGAAACTATGTGTGACCTGATAGACCCATTGTGGGGAGTGACTCGGTGTGACCCAGCAGACCCACTTTACTCATTAGGGATGAGTACCTTAGCAGTCCAAGGTGTTCAGTGTGCGACTAATAGTTTTTCCTTAAAACATTAGATTATGCCTATGTGGGATGATAGTAACTTGTGTATATTTTCCCTTGTGGTCATTCCCTTGTGTTTTAGGATCCCTAATGAGTATTTTGTTATTCATTCCTATAGGGGATTCTCCCATATGTGTAGTGTCTCATGCAGACGATAGGTGCCTCAACAGAGACCTCAGTGGTTAGGGACCAGGAAGTGCCTAGTGATACACGACAGGCAGGATATACTTTGACATCTTTAAACATCCACTCCTTTCCTAAATTTCATGTGGGGTCTTCTATGGATGTCTTTCAGATATCTTTTGTACTTTCCTGTTTTCATTTTTTCTTTTGTTGAGTTTCTATTCTGGACCATTTTACTTACATCTTGTACCTTTACTCACTAGTTGTTTAGTTGCATGCATGTTTTACTTTCCAATAATTTAGGACATTTTTGTGTGTGCGTGCATGCGTATAGGTACTTAGTATAATGAGTCCCTCAAGAGGGATAATTCCTTCAGTGCTAGTCACCAGCCCGAGGCCATTTGGATGTAGTCTTGGGGTAGTCACGACGTGAGCCCCAAGGGAAGGGTCATGACACCACCACTCAATATTGGACTCACAGCTTAAGGGACAACCCATCACTGGAATAATAAGCCTTCCTCCTCATAATATCCCTAGGATATGTGCTCTCTTACTTCCTCCCTAACAGAAATCCTAGTTTTCATTCCATAGAATGAGAATATCCCCCAAACCTACCTTGATGGTCATATGATACTATGGTGTGATGCCCCATCCTCCAGCTTCTCCACATAAATAATTTTGATGTGGTTGAAGAGACAGTCTATTGTATGTCGCACATGATACCAATATGTGTGGCTTGTATGTGCCCTGTACTGTTGGTATTGCACTAGTATACCTCTAAAAGAGAAATCCGACTCATCACTACTAAATTCCAGAATAAAGGCCTTATCTATCAATCTGAATCCATATATAAGATGACTCTTAAACTAGGGATATTCACTTTGAGACCCTATCAAAATTTATGTCAACAATTCGTGGTTCATGGTGATTTGAATGGTCTCATAAACCATGATTTCCTGGACATGTCTTCACTCTAAGTAGTATCAACATTGACTCCTGAGTGTCTATAGGATTTGAGACTTAGTTGATCATTTGAGTCTAGTCCATGAAGTTCATTCTCAAAGGTTGTTCATAGAGATCAAACACAGAGCTATGGCTCACAGAGGTATCTTAATCAAGATGTAGTTAGTGGTGTCTAGTATGCTGAGAATCATTCTCAGAGAAAGGGTCTAGAAGTATGATGTTCTAAGAAAAATTCCCAGAGTATGGTTCATGTAGATGTTGAGATTTAGAAAAAGTGATAAAAAATATTATATTTTCAAAATGTTATAGGGGTTTTGACACGCCCCTCCCCATGATATTGATAGGAATATGGATGGCCTGAGCATTAAGATGGAAATTTCACTAGAAACAATCACAAATGAGAATCACTGGTAAGCTTCATAAGTGATATTCATGAAAGGGAGTAGATTTCTAATTTTTAGTGACTCTCCTATAGAATCCAACCCCCCTTTTCCACATCATTTCCCAATATAAAAGAGGTAATTTTTTATATTGAAATACATGTGTCACGGGAATGGTTGAGGAAGGAATGACTGGATCAGGGTGAATCTAGGTGAAACTACCCAAAATCCAACTTAAGTTTCTACTTGGTAAAGCCCCGCCCCTCATGAAAATCTAGAGATCGCGATACTCCCTGGATGATAATTTCATTCAAGACCGCATGAAGGTTTGATAGTAACCCGTCACATAGTGAGTTTCAGAGTCGTATAGCACTGGACAAACCTGTAATGCATTGAATGTATTTTCGCGAGTATGACATTCAGACTCATGGATCCATACATACTCATGAAGCTCATAAAATTCTAGAACCACATCTAGTATTCTCAAAATCTCTCACCAATGAATACCCCTTTATTCCAACATTTATGTATGGTTAATTGTCCTTTTCACTTCCAAATTTTTCCCAATTCATGAACCTCCCAAACTTTGCAAAACAATTTTAAAATAGATCATTCAAGGTATAAAAGATTCATGATACCACCTCCCATGTGTTCTTGATGCCTCCACCTATGGTGGGGATTCCTTTCAAAAAGGCCTATGCCCATGGAAAATGAAAAATTCACTCTGTGGAACTTGAGGCTTCGTGAAGTGTTAATCATTTAAAAAGCATTCTCCTCATAAATCATGGCTTACCTATGAGGTAGGGGAACCCTTTTTCATAAATCTTATTCCTTCTCGAATCACCTTTCCTTCACAAGGTACTTAGTCTTTATGAAACACCGATCATTAGGGAACCAGTCTTCATAAAACCCCTCTCATGGTATTCTCCATAGTGCATCCATTCTGTTGACTTTTCTTTGTGAAGGTTGAGTTCCCAGTAACCCCAAACCAGTCTAGGACCAATCTAACTACTTGTCGAGTCCCTGTATAACCTATTCTAACCAAACCTTTGTCCACAAATTCCATTCCAAGTGTGTCTTGATCTTCTCACCTACCTCTTCATTCTAATAATAGGTACCATAATCCATTTTCCTTCTATGAATAGTGACCCTTGTGTGGAAGTTTTGATTTGAAACTCCTTCCATATTTGGAATATAGAAGTTCAAAATCCATTCCCCACCTAAAGGCACATGAGTGTTGGTCTTGAAAGCCCAAGGGTTGTGGAGTGAGTCAACCCATGTTCGAGTTACATAACATAATACTACCTAGCCTCAAGCCTTATTCGTACAACATTAAACTTTACAACAATGTCCCCAGTACAAGATGTAAAACTGTAGTCTTACCCTTCATGATAAGAACATGATGATATGTCTATGAGTGTAATGGGATGATCCTCATACCTCCACCACTCACATGGAATGAGATCCATGAGGCATCTCCCATGTGTAATCTCAACACCATCCCGCCAAGAGTAATCCTCTTGAAAAGGGAAGCGTCAATGTTTAATTCCCACTCCATTACTCATCGATGATCCTTTGGCGACATAATAATCTATACATCATGACATTAAACATTAGGGATTGGTCCTGACACATGACCTTAAACTATGGCATCTAACTACAGGGGTTTTGATCACTTCCTTCTAAACAGGGTATGTAGGGATCCTCCTTGAGGTTCAATCCCGACCAATGGAAAACTTAGCTACTCCAGCCTATGGATGTACCTCTCAATGTTTACTCAAGGGGTGTTCTCATCCATACAGGGTTATCCTCAAGGGGTGTTATCACCTATCAAAATTCCGGATCTGCCACCATGAGGTGTTCTAATTCATCCATCTTGAGTTCACTTCAAAGGTTATTCTCACCCATCAAAATTCTGGATTGGAATTCTTGATTTGTTCAGATCCATCCATCCAGGGTTCATCTCAAGGGAAGTTGTCAACCATAAAACTTCAGGATCCTCTTCCACAAGGTGTTTTGAATCATTCATTTAGGGTTTACCTCATAGGGTTTTCTCACCCATCATTCTTTCAAATCCACCTCCACAAGGGGTTTTGGTCCATCCATCCAAGATTGTTCACGAGGGATTCCCTTACCCATAAGGTGTGATATATTACCTCCTAGGGACACACCTCATTGATATGACACCACAAGGTGTTCTGATCAACCAAATATGTCTCCACAAGATGCTAAACATGTACCACAATCCATATAAACCAGTAATTTTGATATATCTCCACAAGATGTATAACTTTTGACAAATCCCCAAATACCAACCTTATTCATAATTATGGGATTACTAAGGTGAAAATACTTGGAAGACTTAAAATTAGTTCATCATTAACTCGTGTTTGCATGAAATTCTCTGGGTTTTGGGTGTTAAGATGCTTCATATGAGATTCCCTCTTAAGAGGAAGAATATACGTTACCAACATACCAAGCATCCAGACAAGCCCACTGATACCGGACGAGAGTAATTTCCTAACCAAAGGTTGTTTCCCAGTCTAAGATGAACATAGTATGTCAAGATATAATTTGTGTGATTAACTGATGTCCATAGAGAGATGACACCGAGAATGAGTTCCACGAACATGAAATAAGGGATACTCATGCTAGGTGGTGATCTTGAGGAGGAATCCATTAAAGGAGAAACTAGCATCACATCATTCCATTTCGATCAAGGAGAATATATTTCCATTGAAAGTGAGGAAAACCACCCACCTTTGGTAAGAGAGAATAAAGGGATATAAAATGCTAGTGCGCACAAGTATCGTGGTCATGCATAGGCAGAGACCAAGTAGAAAGTATTGAAAATAGTACCAACAACACAAACTTGGATATAGTTTCACACTCATATAATAATAAAACCCATTATCAGAAACAACAATGAATATGGAATGAAAATATATAAATTGGATACCATAAGTAGAAAATACACCCCTACAAAATAAATATCAAGAAAAATATGGAATAATAAAATAAACCACAATCTCATACTAAATAAACAAAACATCCATCTTATATAATAAGGGAAAAATTAAATGAAACTAAAAGAAAATACAATGGTTAGATAAAGTTTCAAATAAAACATATTGAAAATAATAAAACAACATAAGCCACTACCTCAATATCTAGATTTGATCCACTATAACCCACCATCAACACATTCCTTATCAATGAAACAAAATTAACACCAAGTTGAAATAAGGACTTAGAAAATTGACAGAAAATATAAGAGAAAAATACAAAAACATACACCAGTGTGCATATAGGGTGTGATAAAAACGTGCCTAGTTAGATCTCACCAAAGAGTTTATAAAATTATTTCCATAATATTTCACATAAATTCTAGTTTGAAAAAAATATAGAAAACAATTTTTCTCATTTGGATGACCATGAATAAAGAAAAAATGCTACATAGTTTATTTTTTTCACTTTTTAAAACCATAGAACAATCCATTGTAAAAATAAGGCTTATCTAGTATAATATTGTTGGTTTAAAGCACATACATTATAGGAAATATTTTCTTTAAAATTTATTTCTATGCATGAAATGTTTTAATTCATAATACATGAATCAAACCCCAACCCATTTTCAAAATTTTACTAAAATTTTCTCTCAAATAATTTAAAAAAATAAGTATCACTACACCTTATGGCCCATAATTCCATAATCATTTTAGAAATAATTTGAAAGTATAACAAAATATTGATCACAATTAAACATAATCATCATTGGAACTGAGATATAAATGAGTCACAATAATATTGAAATAACCAAAAAAATAATTCCATTGAATCGATCAAATTTTTGGGATATTACAAAATCATAATGAAAAATCCTTTAAATAATCCCTCACATGAAGAAATATTCATTGGAATATCATTAGGTTCTAACATGAATGGTATTATAATTGTCTCATTGTATCAATCACTAGACTTATTTTCTGTAACAAATCATCCCTCTTAGCTTCCTTTTATTTTGATCTCCTCAAAAACTAGAAAAACTACCCGTGTGATGGATTAACATTCCTAGGGAAATAATCTGTGGGTGAAAAAAAAAGGTAGCATAGAATTTAAATGAACAATAAAATTATATACCTTGTATCCCAAAATATCAATCAATAAAAGTGACCAAGAAACAATGCATGAGGCTATCACATGAATCAATAATAATATAAATCTTTCAAATAAACCTCGTCTCACTTCATGCACCCTCACAATAAACAACCCCTTTCATTTATTCTGTGAAAAATCATTATATAATAGAAAAAACTATTATACACCCCCATGGGGACAAAATAATGATTAATAAAACAAATACTGTTCTCTAATAATGGTATCACTACCACAATAAAATTTTATTAAAAAATACCAAATGGGACCTTTAAAAAATCATAGAATTACAAGTCACTTTTCATTATTTTAAGCACACTTTAAACATTCTCTTTAAATAAATCAATTTATAATAAAACAAATTAAAATACACATGAAGTATAATAAGTCTTAAAATGAATTTACTTAGCCTCAACACACACCCTTTTAAAAACATTTCCTAAAATCATGAAATCTCTACTATAAAAATCAACTACTTCTATGTGATTATTTAAAATATAAGTTTCTATATAAATAACCACATGGGTATTTTATAAAATACATGTGATATAAAAAACTATAAATTGATAAATAATAATTTTAAAACCATTCAAATCCTTTTTTAATCTAAGTGTGGAATCCATTGTAAAACCATAAAAAACCTATTATGGGAATCACATATAGGTATAATATAATAATAAATCATTAAAAACCCAAATCATTTTAGGACATTGATTATAATAGAATTTTATAGAATAAACTACTTCTTTAGAGAGTAAATCACTCACAATAGACTATCTTCAATGGAGAAAGAAAAAACAAGCAATGAAAAAACATCTTTAAGCCCTGAAAAAAAAATCCCCTTTATTAAAGCTTACTTGATCCCTAAAATTTTCCCCCATTGGTGATATGGTTTCTATGAGAAGGTAAAATCAACGGAAATGGAATAATGTATAAGAGGAAAGAAGAGTAAAACCAAACTTCTAATATACTTAGAATCTATTAATGAGGTGCTTGTAATTAAAGAAGAGTGAGGTAAAAACATCCATTTAGGTCTCCATGAGAAACCAATGTGGGTGAACGGGAAGTAAATGGTCCAAATTCGTTAAAATATCCATGATGAAAATATACGAATTCACCAAAATAAAAATTTGACAAAAGAGGGTCATGGAGTGACACATTATATCATCGTAAAATCTCCTCTCCCTAAAAAACCAGCTTATTAAATGGGACCCATCACGGTGCAATCTCCCCTAGGTCTTGGTGTTTAGGACTCCCAAGAAAATTACTCCACTAGAAAGACAATGTCTCCTCATGATAGATCTCAATAATGGAATGATATGAATCCATATATAACTATCCAACTACACATGCTTTATCATGGTCTGACATTCTCGGATCATGGTGTGACCTATAGTCCAAACTATAGCTTCCAAAAAGTTTTCAAAACACACGGATGACCATGGAAACACCTAAAAACATCGAGATGATCCAAAATTAAAAAATATTCATTGAATATTAAAAAATAAACACCTTGTTATTAATCAAAATTTATAATTTTTTTAATGATTTAAATTCAATTTATGTTCACTTTAAATAATAACTTTAGTAAAAAAAATTAGTTACCATAGTAAGAGTTAAAACGGATCAAAGGGTTAAAACTAAAATGATAAGTGCTATAATTACGTAAAAACTTTTCTAAATCATATTTAATGGCCATATTTAGACCCAATATTATATATTCCTCTGAAATAGTCCATTTTTTATCCATTTTTATTGAGTAATAATTTAATATATTTTAATCTTTTGAAACATTCCATGTATTCCCTTTCCCTTACTTATAAAAGGACGCCATTTATCCTCTATTATCCACACCTAAAGATATTATTATCTCATAAAATACATACCAAAATACCATTATAATATAACTCCACACAACAAAGATATTGTTGTTTTATCATAATACCATCCAAATAATACTGAAGGTATAAACCTAAAGAGGTAGTTCAAGGAAGAGGTTTAGTTTTCAACCAAGTGTTTTCTTTTCTATTTTTTCTTTTACCTCCTTCAAAAATATCTTAACCATTGTTATATAATAAAATCAATATATTCCATATAATTAAATTTTATTTTTTTATTTTATAACCATTTTTTAATCTACATATCCATTTAATGGGAAATAAGAAATCTTTCGTGTGTTTGTGTAGACTACTGCCTCATGATGACAATGCATTTAATTTTTCATCACCTCCTCTTATAGATGATCATAATGATGGATAAAAATGAAATTATGTGATATTTATGATGATAAAATAATTATTTAATGTTAAATAAATATTATAATTAATTCTTTTCTATTAAATAAATTATAAACAAACATCACTCATGTGTACATCAAAACTACTGCCTCCTGAACCGATGTATTTTATTTTTCATAAACACATCACATGGTTAGTATATATTAGTTGATCTAAAGAAAGAATATAATTTTTTTATATAATCATAATTATGTAAATATAAAATTATACTTACCAACCTTCCCTTATGATTATTGAAAACTGGAAACGTTACTCATGTAAACGTACACACTAATATCTACATGTTGTAACATAATTATTTTTTCACAAACATACTTTGTAGTTAGTTATAAAGGAATAATTAATGTATAAAAATGATAATTATATCATTATTAAGATTCTGTAAATGATATAAAATGATACATCTTACCATATTCAACTGATGGAAGTTATTTTGGACATATGAGATGAATGTTATCAAAACATCCAATGAGAAAATTATTGATTATGAAATTGAATATAAAATTATACTAAATAAAATAAAATGAATAATAAAATTTAAAATGGTTGTTAAGATATTAAATAATAAAAATAATTTTTTTCAGAAGATAAATATTTTATACAACATGTTGGACTCGAGGTAAGGGACACTTTACCATAAAACATCTTTTTCAATTTTTCAAAGATATATTTTCTAAATTACATCAAGTCCATATTTTTATAATTATATCATAGTTTTATTTATATGGACATAAATTAAATATAAATTAATTTTTATCTCTCTTCTGAATTAATTTCAAAGGTTTTCAAAATGTTTATTCTTTATAAGAAACATTTTGACATTCTTTACAAAAGGAAAAAAGGAATGTTCTATTTTAACTTGAATAGATTGATCACATTTTCATGCCATAAAGAAAATTATTCATTATTTGGATTCCTTAATAATATTACATGGTTCTATTAGAAAACCCATTCCCATTTCTTCTTGGATATTTTAAGGTTGTCTTAAAAGGAATGGATGTTTCAATATCTAAATTTTTTTCATGTGGGTTCAAATGAGTTTTTTAATAGTTTAATTATGAAAATTAAAAGCATGGTGAATTTTTCATCATGATATATTACTTGATAATTATTTATGATGATTATTAATCTTAATATATCTTTTATGGTGGGTTATCTTATGTAACTCTCTATTATATTGGGTAATGTTCTTATCTTAAAAAGCAAGAAGTATGTATTTAACCAGGGATGTTTCATATAAGGATTTAACCAAGCTTAGGTTATTTATAACATGAGTGAACATGAGTTAAAAATATAATTCTCTAAAATTCATACAATGGTTTAAGTTTATTTCTATGCGTTTTCAAATTTTTCTTTGAGAATGTTTTCCCCTTGTGGATATAATTTATTTTATACTCTCAAAAAATAATGCAGAAATGATAAGAATTTTATGGAATTTAAAGATTTTCATTAGAATAAAAGATTTATTTATTATATGTCCCTTAATAAACTTTTTATGTTCATAATAAGTTTTCTAAAACAATTATAGAGTTAAAGGATGATTAAAAACAAAGAAAAAATCAAATTGAAAGTCTCAAAGATTTTTCATTAAAATAAAACATGTTTCGTTTTAAAAGTTTTATATTGTGGAAAATATGTATACTTAGTTGAAGTGTCAAATTGGTAACATGTGAGTATATTATATAATTTTTATGATCTAATTCTAAAAAATTATCAACCTAAAATCTATTCTGAATGAAATAAATTGGATTTTCATCTAAAAATACAAGAATATGTATTGTTTTAAGTTTAGTTCCTTATAATTGGTATCATAGTGATCAATTATATAACTATATAGGTAAGTATAATGTTAATATAATACCCTTGAGATATTTTACTCTATGATTTTAACAACATGATATAGAATTTGAATATTTCCATGTGGGTTCATCTAATCTATGTCTGTTTAAAATAGTTTTCCATAAAGGAAACAGGGAATCTGAAGTAGAAAGGTATCAAGATGATAAAATCCTTCCAAATCAAAAACCTATGATGGTTTCATTGGAAATAGGATGTTTATTGTAGTGATTAATTATTTGACACAGTCAATAAATTCTATTGGAATCCATATTATAAATAAATTAGATTTACTAAAGAGGAACATGTTGATAGTTGATAATTTCATGAATCAGCTCCCTCCAACTTTCACTGTAACCTCATATCCGGTGGTAAAAAAGGATAGATAAATACTATGGAAAATATATTTGAAGTCATGGAATATTCAAAATTTCAACATTTGACCCTTGTTATTTTAAATTTTTAAGTTGAAGATGATCGACGATGGTCATTGGTTAAGAATACCATCGTGATATGAGCTTGATTCCATGAAATAATATATATTTAAAAAAAACTTCCCTTGAAAAATATTCCCCTAAAGTTTTTTAAATAAAAATAAATAAAAAATCATGAAATTAAGAGAAAACAAGGACGATTTAGTATCCATGTGTAAATAATATTTACATGATTTGTCAAGTATGCATCAAACAATATGCAGTACCTTGATAGTAAAATTAAAAAAAATTACTTTGGATTGAAACCAAGTTTATGAATAGATTTGGATTCATATGAATTTAAAATTTATGACAAAGTATTTTGTTGTGCTGAAAAATTTTAGATAGATTTTTTGACACTTATGTGATTCATGATGACATGAGTAAGAAGTGCTCAAGAAATAAACCAATAAGGAAGTACCCAATAAAAAATCTAGTGTTAAGCCCCCAAAATGTTCTATGTTTTGTAAATAAAAATTTTATGGAATATTTGATAGAAAATTGAAAGTTATACCAGTGTCATAAGTTTGGTCATATGGCTCATGACTGTCAATAAAAATGTATTAATAAATCCAATAACGAGGTAACATATAGTCATCTAACAATGGGATGCTTTAATTTCAACTATTTTGGTAATTATACTAATTTATATCCAAAGTTAGTTAGAGATAGTGAAAATATTCAACATCAAAATAAAAAATGTTTGGTGAAATAATTTACAGCTACTATGGTTTATATTGGTCCATCTAAAAAATGGTTAAATGTTTGTTACTTATTTATTCAAATTATGATGATGTTGTGTTTTAGTTTGGAACTTTACATTTATTGTTTTTTATGAAATTTACAATCAAAATGGAAATATCACCTAAAAACAGAGGATTGAAATTTTAGTGAAAACTCCAGGTGGAAGTATTAAAGCAACCAATGTTTCTAATTAACTTCATAATTTTATTTGTGGGATAATTTTTCCTAAAACATCTATTGAAAACCCCATAGTAGAGTTTGATATTATTCTAGGTATGGATTGGATTTCATTTTATCATGATAAGATGGATTACATAGATAATAATGTTTTATTATATTATTTTAAACTTTTAATAATATATTATGTATATGATAAATTGATTAATGGTTGAAGTGGGAGTTATCTAGCTCGTAGTATTTAAAATAAATAAAATTTTCAAATTAAGGTTGTTCTAGGAGTGGATAAATATTTTCATGTGTTTGGTAATTATTTTTTGGTTATTATTCCTGAATTGATATATAATGACTCATATTCATATATATTATTTTTTAATATTACATGGATTATTTTTAAGACTAGGGTGCTGAGACAACATGAAATTCTTAGTCCCAGTGCTCCCAGAATAAATTTTTGAATTATATTATATATTTTAAATAATATGCATGCATAGTTTTAAAGAAACAAATTATAATAGCTCTTAAATGGGCTTAGATTAGAAATATGAGGTCACTAATGAGTTCAAAACATGGGTTTTACCCTGGGTGTGACATGAACGTTGTTGGTGCGGACCCATTGTGAAAAAATCATCACGAGCTTAAATAATTAAATAATTTGTTTTATTATTTTTTACATAGTGTATGATTTAACCTTTAGTTATACGGTTATATTATTTCCTCAAGGTTGGATGCTCAAACCCTAGAGATCTAGTAAACCATTAGAGAGATTTATTGGAAAACAACAACAGATCGCAATCAGATCATAGATCGTTGTAGCCATGGAATTTTTGGATCTCATCAATAAAGAAAATATTTAAATGTTACTCCTAAACGATCAATAAACACTCTAGATAGATGTTTTTCAAGATTTCCAGCCCAATTATTAATCTTGGATGAATTTGAATCAATTCCACACAGAGAATTGATACATGCATCATCAGTAATGTTAAACTGATAGATTTTATTTATTTAATTCACATTCATTCATATATTTATATTAAAATGGATCGAGAACAAATGAAAAATGGTAAATGTTCATTCCTGACAATTTTTTGAATTTTTATTTCTCCCCTAGTTATTCATTTTATCATCATTGGTATTTCTTTTGGCCAATGGTTTGATCAATACCAGGTTTTTTACTATCGTGTGACCATTCTTCAGTGCAAAGAATCGATGTCGCGGGTATGGAAGGTGATGGAAGTGGTTTTACAAAAATCGACGATGAAGATGGATATATATAGGGATAAAAGATCCAATTTTGGGGTTCTTAATTTTCCAAAGTGGTGTGTGGAAATTTAGATGATGATGTATGATTTTCCAATCTGTTTGTTGGAGAGAATTTGACAAATGATAAATGGTGAGGCTGATCAAACCATATATGATGTACTTGGGTGATATTGATGGAAGAGGTGAAAAATGTAGGCGATGTGTGAACCAGACATGGATTTTTATAAAATACTAAGCAACACACTTTTTAAATTGAAATTACATGTCGTGTGGTGTCCTTTATGTGGAATATAAGGTATTAGGGTGAAGATAAGTATCATATGGCATGTAACCCTATCACACGGATTGTGAAACTTTCTAGTTGGATTTGTGAGTACTTCGAGAAGTACATGGATATGGTAGAAAGTATATATACAAGTGGCATATTGTGTACTTGGACATGGAAATGGCTTAGTGTACACAGGTCGGGATAGGGACACCCACCGTACTTGGACACAGCCAGGAAACATGGGTAGGGTTTTGTGTGTCTCAACATGATGTATATATGGACACTTAAATTTCATGTAAATCTCTTCCACACAAGAAGGCATGGGGATAACTGGACATTTCATGTACCCCTAGTACATTTCATGTACCCTTCAAGAGCATTTATAGATCTTTTTTATTAGGTTAGTCCATTATAGTTTGATTGTGTTACCTTGGTACTTTCCTTCAAGGGTAGAGTGTAAACTTTTATCCACATAATAGTATTATCATCCCCTATAGAGGGTTAGTCTCAGATAGAGTTCTGGTGTCCTTCTATTATACTGGAGTGTAATATTCTATCATACTTTGTTCCCTGTGCAGATTTTTTCAAATCTGTGTGACCTCCCTAAGCAAAGCACTGATCCTCACTCTAATAGGCCATATCAGTAGGGTTCGTGGTATCATTGATATAAAATCTCCTACATGGGGGGTTGATCTAGATTTGATTCATGGTGTCCCTCAACAGTTTTTTCAAGACACCCTATATGTCAATCAAGGTAATATTAGACCATTGAGATTTACTGGGTAGGTCCTAATGATCTTCACCTCTTTCTCGAGTGTATCCGACATTATCATGGATGGTGGAGTGGATTCTCCCAAAATGAGGATTTCTTTGACAAGAATTTTGTGTCTTATAGTTGATTATGATTGTTCTATAGTGTGGTGTCTTTCCAGAGTATATATGGGTCTTTCTCTTATAAATTTATGGTTATATCTTGAATTAAGATAACTATAATTGGTTCTTCGTGTTTTTTTTTTCTCCAAGGTGTCTTGATGAGTATTTTTATACACACACCAACATGGGATTTTCTAGGATGTGTCATGTCTTATGCATACAATAACCATTTTGACAGTTTCCTTGGAAGATAGAGAGCGGGTGGAGGGTAGATGGATCCTTTCGGATAGAGGTGTTTTACCAGAATATTGAATTAGACTTTGTGTTCTCCCTTGGATCATTTTGGGCTCTTCACCATTTTTGGTTGGGATTTTATTTGTCCCTTCATTTCAACTTTCTATACATTACTGTTGTACTCTATAGTGGTATCTTAGATGTTTTCATCAATTAATTCGATTTTTTTAAATTTCAGAATTGTGTGGGCTTAGAGATGTATAGGTTTGTATAATTACATTAGTATAACACATCCTAATTATGGGGTATGCCTACTCAGCATTGGTCACTATCCCCTAGCCTATTGAAGGATGGAGTGGGTTTTTCAGAGTCATCCCCCAATAGGTTAAGTCATGACACAGTGGTATCAAAGGTAGGTTGGTTCTACCTTAGGACCAGAGTTGGTGAGTTTGGTTTGAGGAAATAGTGTTTAGTGTTTATAGTTAGTATTTCTTGAAATGGACTCCAGTGTTGGAGCAACGAACAACGTATCCATACACCAGGGCACTGATCACCTTCCTTTAGACTCAATACATATAAACATTGGTTGTTGAAAAAAAAAGATAGTACCTACAGCATATAGGAATGGTTGTGTTTTCAATGTACTTATTGAGTCGGCTCCGTATACATACACTTTTGACCACGGTATATGTTTTTTTAATTTAGGATGCCTCCAAAAAAATATCCATATAGTATTCCCCTGTATGATCAAAAGGAAGATCCGCCTAGTGATAAGGCATCGATACAAGGGATTGTTCCAGAGATATCACCCTCTGGTGCTTTACCATCAATTCCACCAACCGTTGAACATCAGATAGTACTGGAAGTACTAGCTAAGAAAGTACTCAAGATGATCATGTTGCACGATTTTTAGAGGTAGAGACCTTCCAAGTTTTGAGGTGACCCAGATCCCCATGTGGATGAGGATTAGCTAGATGTAGTCACCTGAAATTTTTTCCTTGTGAGTATGCTTGTCGATCAGATGGTGGTCCTCACAGAATTCCTTATTCAAGGATCTACTAGGTGATGGTGGATATTAGTGTCTCAGTCACACAACAAGACATATCTCTCCCAGTTAGAATTTAAGAATTTATTCAGGAAGAAGTTCTATCTGGCCACATTGTGATCAATACGCAAACAAGATCTTCTCCATTTGTATCAGGATAGTATGACAGCAATATTGTACTCAGTGAGTTTAATATCCCAGAACCCCCTTACAGTATTTTTTTTATTATGTTTAAGGATAAGTTCTTTATTTTGGTTAAATATTTGTTTCCCAAAGTTCAAAAGAACTCTCGGGGGGTGTTTTGGGGGTTCATGACACAAATATAGAGGAAAAAGGAGTTTCTGGGCATGTTGCATAGTTTTTGCATAGTTAGTGAAAGCTGTGCAGACACCCCAAGTAACTATATAGCCCTGGACAAAGGCTTTCATGCAATTATCACACAGTTAAGAAAACTGTGGAAAAATCCTAGGTTAACGTACGAGAGGTATATTTTGGATAATATCATCTGCACAGTTTGCACATGATTTGGAATACTGTGTGGGTAAACCATGTGGCCCAGTAACTTTGAGAAAATTACAAAAAATCCATTATGGGATTTTATGTTACAACACATGATTTCTCCCCCTTCTTCCTCCTTCAACCCTAGTGATGATCCACGCTTCCAATATCTTTCAATAGGTGATTCTTCTTCAATCCTAGAAAATTTGGAGTGCCTTCATTTTCAGATTTATGATCAGGGTAAGTTTAATCTCCTCTATGCTTTTATATTTGGGTTAGGGTACACACCTTTTCTCTATCTCCTTATGAAACTCTAAGACCATTTCTTTCCAGTGAGTTTTAGTTTAAGGAATCAAACGGTGATTGAATCATGATATAATGCCTCTATTAGGAGTTTTTTCACCAATAGATTCATGGTTGGTGATCTGAAAGTTATATCCCATCATTTATTCATATATTTTGTTCATGTAGAGTTTCATTTTTTTCCATTCTTGAAGTGTTCTTGATTCTATTGATAAGATGTGGTGTATTGGGTGCCTAAATGATTAATTTAACCCTTATTAATCCCCATGGTATGAAAGGAGGATGACTTGACCAGATAGGGCCACCCATGGTGTGTGTCAGCCCTCCCGACTGAGCTCACGGAAATGCAAGGTGAGAAATTGACTCATAATGAAGTAGAGACTTAGTGGGTAGGTTAATTGTTTTATGTAATGAATTATAATGGATGGTGGATAGTTCTATCTAGTGTGGTTAAAGGTTAATGGATTTTTGGTCGACTTTTAAATAGGTTAAATGGGATCAATGGGAATATGATAAGGAATTATGTTTACACTTGAATGTTCTTAGCGAGATAGGCATGGGAAATGGAAAATAGGGTTAATGGGGTAAGTGATATAAATAATGAATGTGTTAATGGATTGAGGCATAATTCTAATTTCCCATTTACTGATATTGTTTTGATTTTTCAAATGATATTGGTTATGATTTTTGTGATGTGGTTAATTGTGGTGAATGATAAATAAGCATGTGCAAATGGCTTGGTAAAATAGGGTATAGACTTAAGGTTCTATGCCCACAGGTTGAGCTGGATTGTGGTTCTAGCTCCACCCCTAAATTCACTTGTTAGGAAAGGGGACGGAGTTCTATTACCCAAACAATTTCATTCCTCCTAGACTGAGGCTTTGAGGTGAGGATTATGAGCTTATTATGATTTGATGCCTAGTGAGATGGAACTTGAATTTTATTCACATATACTTGAGAATATTTAACTTTCAAAATCTATAGAACACATGAAAAATGTATATGAAACAATGGGATGCCTAAGTAGTGAAACTGGATGCAATAGTAGTATAATTTAAAGGAACATAGTCTAGAATAGCTTATTGATCTGTTTACCTTTAATTTCTATTATTTATCACTTGCATTCACTATATACATTTACCGGATATTTTTTAGACACCATTGGTGGTGGCTTACTAAGTTATACTCACACCCTGCTTGGACTATTATTGGGTACCTGAGAAGATTTCATGGTTACAGATAAAGAAAATGGAAAGGGACCCATGCTTGGGAAGATAGTCAGGTCCAGTATGTGCACGGATGAGGTCTATGACTTGGATCTAGGACCATTTTGGGGATTCCACTAGTCGTCTTTCTTTGGGGTTTTGTTCACTTGGTACTATAGTATGAGATGGCATCTTTACTCTTTGATTTTGTTTGTACCCAGTTTGGGAGTGGGTTATTTATGCATGTTATTGATTGTTTTCTATAGTTTCTTCTATTTCAATTATCTTATGCAGTTGATTATTATGGTAAACTGGGTATAGTATCCCTAGGTATCCAATTAGACCCTTGATGCAATTTGACAACCTCTGGAGTACGGAGAGTCGTGCTTGAGGTCATGTGGAAACCTAGTTTGGGGACCGAGTTTAGTGGCTTGTAGGTCAGGGATGTTATAGTGATGTTCATTGATCTCTCTCATTACTCCTTAGATATGATGTGGTATCAGTTCTTCAAATATCATACCATTGAGTAGGGATTGTGTTGGGACATATGGGTTTCACACTACCACAAAACTGAGTTTCCGTAGCACCACCCATTATCAGTGATTTTTTTAGCAGTACTATAAAAGGGGCCAATTTATTTTGTGCTTTTTTTAGTAGCACTAATAGGGGGGTTATCAGTGTTGTTTTCCTTGTGCTGATAATGTGTATATTTTAAAAAAATCATAAAAAATATTATATTAATATATAAGTATACTGATATTGAAATAAATATAATAAATATTTTTATATATTTTTAAGATCGATTTGATATGTGGTAGATGAAAAAAAGACACCTGAAGTAGAATTTATAGACATTTGAAGGGATTAAGGACCTTTATAGGCCTTAAAGAATATGAGAGGGTGTTTCAGTGGACACTAGAGAGTAGGTTTATTCTCAAGATTCTATTTTATATGTGGTAGAGGCAAAATGAACACTCGGGGTAGAAGTTATGACAAAATGGACACATGGAGTAGAACGTATAACCATTGGGAGGAATTATGGTACTTTTTGGCCTTGAAGAACACGAGAAGTTTTTATAGTGGCCACTAGAGTGTATATATTTTCAGAATATTATATTTTATAGGTCATAGCGCTCAGATGGACACCTGGAGCAGAAGTTATGATTGTTTAAAATTGAGAAAACCTTATAGCGTCTAAAAACCTAAGAAACCCATAACTCATTAAAACAACCATAATTTCTGTTCTGAGTGTCTGTTTGAGTGCCGAGACTAGTAAAATAGAAACTTGTGGGAAAATTGAGGACCATGTCCAATAGAAACCATGAGAATATCAAAGAAATGGAATATATATCAATTATACCACTCTAAACAAACTTCAACTTCAAACGGCTATAAATTTCGCTCTGGGTGTTGGTTTGGGCTCTACCATATATCAAATCAAATGAAGTGAAGAGGTCTACATAGAATTATGACTCCAAAAATGTTATAATCATGTCCCAGATCATAAAATACCTAAAAATCATCAAAATACCTCCAAAACTCTATTTCTCTATCCGGTGCCCTGTCAAATTTTTCATAATATTGTAATAACTCATTATTCATGTTTATTTTTTACCTTCTCCACATGTTATATCATATTTATTTCCATTAACTTCAGTTTGACTAGTCACAGAGCTTAAACAGACACCCAGATCAGAAGTTATGTCTGTTTTAGTGACCCCGTGGTTTGTTCGGTTTGTCAAGCCCCCGTTTCTAGCACTTTTGTCATGTATAATATTTTTCCAAATAGTTGTAACTTATGATCTACCAGTTAGTTCGGTTTCCAACACCTAATATCTATTTTATTTAAAATACAAATATATGAATATTTATATACATATATAATGTGTACTTGTATATATGTGTGTGTGTGTGTGCGTGTCTGTATTGGCAAACTGATATATATTATCTATATATATTAAACATATGTATCTAAATATATTTTAATATATAATATTTGTAAATATATATAAATATGTATAATTATACTTACAAACACAAATATAATATATATATATGTGTGTGTGTGTGTTGTATATATGTATTTATTTATTTATAAACAAACACAGAAAAATCAGATTTAAAAAATGTATTTAAAAATGGTCTTATAAATATATATTAATATACGAATAAATATATTAATATATTAATATAACTATATATATATATTAATAAAAGGATATATATATATTAATATTACTAAATATATATATATATATATATATTAATATAAGTAAATATATATATTAATATATATATATATACATATGTTAACATAAATATAAATTAATATATGAGTAAATATAACTATATATATATATATATAAATAGATATATTAATAAACGAAGAGAAAAGAAATATGGTGTAGTGGTAAAGGCTTAGGTGCACAGGAAATAGGTCCCGAGTTCGAATTCAGGGGGAAGCAGGTCACGCGCGGGGGTGGAATAAGGGAAACCATTGTTAAAGGGTCGGTGGGAGCATTGTTAAAGGATGTGGGATCTAGGGAATGCAGGTTGGGGGTTCTTCAAGCGATGTTAAAGGGGGATTCAAGCGCTATTGAAGCCTTTCCCTGAATTACAGATTTTTTTTAATTTATTTTAATGTTTTTTAACTTTTATCAGTGCAAAAAAAAAGTGCTGATAAAGGAACCATTTATCAACGCTTTTTTTAGCACTGAAAAAATACCCATTTTACCATCTCTTTTATTTAGCTATGATAAAAGGGTTCTTTATCATCATTTTTTAATGATGATAAAAGGGAACTCCCCCCCCCCCCTATCTTTACTAAGATTAACAACATTTTTTTAGTGCTGTAAATGGACTTTTCTAGATCTGATAAAGGCCATATTTTCAATATTGTTCAGTGGTATCCCTTTTCATTCCCACCTATGCTAGTTTTCTTGAGTGAGCCATGATAGTGGAAAGCTTTATGGAAGAGAAGGCGCCAAAAGTTAGAG
Organism: Viscum album; assembly: GCA_963277665.1. NCBI lineage: Eukaryota > Viridiplantae > Streptophyta > Magnoliopsida > Santalales > Viscaceae > Viscum > Viscum album. The sequence goes on from OY728158.1 coordinate 444,559,486, forward strand.
CTAGTAGTGGGCCCCAAGTATCTGAGACCTTGTAAAGAGGCAGTCAATGAAATTCATACAGATCCAAGCATGTCAGAGGCTTCAATAGGTGATCTCAGGACACAAGGTCAGTAGTAAAGGGATATCAAGGCGGCTCGAATCATCCTAGGTAGAGGAAATGTTTCTGTTGTAAAGTTCAGGGACTTCTAGATTGAGATTTATTAACTTGTTTTGTAGATTATTTTGAGATAGTGGAGGGACCATCTAGGTAGATATAGAGGTAGGAGAAGGGTGTTTTGTAGGGCGGTGGCTATGGGAGATGAGTCTAAATGGAATCATGAGGTGGTCATAGGTTCGACCTAATACCACCACCACCCCATGGTGGTTAGTTCTAGGCTCATGGAGCTAGTGGATAGAGTTGAGGTCAGCTGGATGCTATAGAGGCTTATGACCATGTGGTTTTAGGGATGATATGAGGAACGATTTATGTCTTTTATATATTATTTATCGTATTGAAAGAAACATGTGTGATTCATTCCTTTATTTCCACTTATTTGGTTTGAGACTTATAGATTATGGTTGAGCCATTGGCTCAACTCTTGTGCTTGGAGAGTCCAACAGCGGGCGACTCAGGAATTGTTCACTTTTGCTAATAGTGTGATATGATGCTTGGAGGTGAGAGTATTGTATGTTATCTCTTAGTTATAGTAATGAGTCCTTATAACATCATTTTAGGTATGCATCTATTATCTACAGTTCAGGCCCATATTTAATGATTTAAGTGGAGGATGTGGTGTGTCCATAGTGATGAAATGAGGTTTTCCTTTGTGGGTGAAAATGAATCCATGGAAGAGAAGTATGATCTCAGTCATAGGAGATTTTGACCAATTACTCACCGGTTTGGAATCATGGCTATTGGATCAGGGACTTCTTTGGGTAATTTGTTTCCTAAAGTGGTGGCAGAGTACAAAGATGTCTTTCCTAAGGATGTACATAGTTTACCTCCCCATAGAGAGTTAGGCATATGCATTTACATCCATCCCAATAGAGAACTAATATCTATAGTGAAATATCATGTTTCTCCCCCTAGATATTCGAGAGATGAGGCCACAGTTGGCATACTTGAATGAAAATGGATTTTTGAAACCTAGTGTTTCCCCTTGGGTAGCCCCAATGTTGTACGCCAAAAAGATGGATAGGAGTTTGAGGTTATGTGTGGCATATTGATGTTTGAATAAGGTGACCATGAAGAATAAATATCCACTACCATGGATTGATTTCCTCTTTGATCAGTTGAGAGGTGTGTGATGGTTCTAGAATATTGGCCTTATATTAGGATATCACTAGTTGCGGGTGCAGGATGAGGATATACCGAACACGAAATTATGATGTTGCAATGATCAATACGAGTACTTGGTGATTTTTTTTAATGAAGATTTCCCTATTAGTTTTCGTGGTACTCATGAATCAGATATTTCATCCCTTCTTATATAAGTTCATATTAGTCTTATTCAATGAAATCCTAGTATATTCAGTGTCTGTGGATAATCATGTGAGATAGTTGAGGATGGTCCTGGACAAACACTGAGATAATTGGCTTTATGGGAAGCTCTAAAAGTTTCAGTTTTGAATTTAATAGTTCCACTTTCGGGGACAAATAATCTCATAGGTTGGAGTAGTGGTGGAACCAGTGAAGTTTGAGGTAGTACATACTTTGGATCCACCTAATATTGTTAGCATGGTTTGGAGTTTCCTAAGGTTGGAAGCATAAAATTAGAGTTTTTTACTTAAAATCTCCAGAGTGGAAGCACCCATGGAATCTTTAACTCAAAATGGGAAGCATTCGAGGTGACAAGAAGGTGCTAGTCGTTCTTTCAGAGTTGAGGTAGAGGATTATGAGTGCTCCCATCTTGATATTTCTAGAGGAGGGTATCATGAATGTAGCGTTATGTGATATATCAGGAACCAGAATTGGTTTTGTTTTAATATAGTGGCTGGAAATTATTTCCACTGGTTCAAGTCAGTTGAGACCACATGATTATAATTATGGGACCCATGACCTTGAGTTAGCAATCATAGTCTTCACGCTAAATATATAGCAAGACTACCTGATGGGAGAATGGTTTATCGTTTACTCTAACCATAAAAGTCTCAACTATATATTCTCACAAAATGATAGTAACTTGAGATATAGTAGATGCTTATATTTCTTCCATGACCTTTACATTGAGTTTGTCTATACTCCTAGGAAGGGGAACATGGTGGCAGACGCTCTCAGTAGAATATATTATTCTAATTTTTTTCAAGGAATCAGATCAGTTAGCTTCATTTTAGTTGTCCTTTGTGAACAAGGATGGTGCTTCATATCTTCAATTGATGGTTTTAACCCCACCTATTTTTTATAATGTTAGGTATTCTTAGTATCGATATATTGACTGTAAGAACTTATGTACTTATATATCCACTATACATGCTTATAATGGATAAACTAAAGGTGGGGATCATGTTGTCTTTTTTATAGGATGGGAAATGGTACGTTTGATGTTGTGGGAGAAGGTGTCGTAAGAGATTCATACACCCTACATTAGCAGTACATCCTGTTGTAGAAAAGATGTACCAAGACCTAAGATGTCAGTTTTGGTGTCCAAAACTAAAGAAAGGTGTTGTAGAGTTTGTCTTTGGTTGCATCACCTTTTAGCAAGTGACGGAAGAGCACCAGGTTTCAGTGGGTTTAATCCAAACCCTAGAGGTTTCAGATTGGAAGTGGAATTGGATATCCATATATTTCATGATGATCATACCATGTATGTATATGGGACAGGACGTGATCATGGTGATCATAGACTGACTCACTATGTTGACCCACTTCCTATCCATTTAAGAGGATAATTCAGTTGAGATCATGGAATTCCTCTACGTGCGGGACATAGTTCTACTCTATGGAGTCCCATAGAAGATTTTATTTGATAGTGATTCGTGCTTCACATCTTGGTTATGAAGAGGATTAAAAGAGGACCTTGGTACTCAGTTATGCTTCAACACAATGTCTCAACCACAAACTTATGGCCCGATAGAGTAAACATTTAGGTCTTGTAGGATATGTTATAAGATTTTAAATTGTACTTTGGTTGTAGTTGGGAGGATATATTATAATTGGTGGTGTTTGCGTATGAAAAAATCAACCATTTGACAATTGGTATGACACCATTTGAGTATTTTTAGGCGCAACCCTATAGGTGACCACTTTGTTGGACTAATCCATGGGAGTCAGCACTCCTGGTCCCAGAGTTGATGCAAGCTACTACAGAGAAGGTATAGATCATATAGGAGAGTATGAGGATAACAAATAGATTTTTGAATTCTTATGCGGATAGATGATGGGGGCCTTTTTAGTTCAAGGAGGGAGGACACATGTTCATATGAGTTTCACCTAGATGTGTATTGTTTATATTTGATTGGGATGGAAATCTATCTTTGAGATTCATTAGACCTTTCTAGATACTGTGTAGAGTAGGCGAGGTGGTTCACCACTTAGTTATACCTCCTCAGTTAGACATAGTACATTACATCTTCCACATGTTGCAACTAAGTAGGTAAGTTCATGGCCCATCGCACATCATCGATTGAGGAAATATAGACATCGAGTATGGATCTACCTCTCTAGACTACCCAGTAGAGATTGAGGATTGTAAGGAAATGATCCTTCGTGGGTAATTTATTCCCTTTGTGTGTGTCTGATGGCTGCATACTACCAGAAACTGAACCTATACTAATGGTTTAAAACCATTGGTATAGGTCCCAAGACCATTCTTATAGGCTATACCAACGGTTTGGGTGACCAGGGGTTGTTGTGGCATCAGTATAGACCTATATCGATGGTCTTGGGAAACCACTGGTATGGGTGGTTATACCAACAATTTCCAAAAAGTTGGTATATGTGATATGAATTACGTATACCAATAGATTTAAAAACTATTGGTATAGTTAGTTCGAAAAAATTGTAGGTTTGGACCCCTAGACCTCTAACTTATTCCTCAATCACCTTGCCACAAAGATACAATGTTTTGTTTTGAAACATAATTTGATAAATATGTATATATATTTATAAGTAAAATAATTCTTAATTTTTTAAACATTATTTGACAAAATACATTATTAAAAATTAAAATTCATATACCAATGGTTTGGAAATCCATTGGTATAGGTTTATACCAATTTTTTTTCAAACCATTGGTATTGGTATTTTGAATTTTTGTACCTATACCAATGGGTTTGGAAGAACCGTTGCTATAGGATCATTTAATGAAGGTTATACAAATGGTTTTAGCCAAACCGTTTGTATAACCATTAACTATAATAATGGCTCTAGAAAAACCATTGGAATAGGGTCATTTACTTGAATCTATACCAATGGTTCTCCCAAAACCATTGGTATAGGGTCATTTTATGGTACCTATACCAACAGTTTGTCCAAAACTATTGGTATAGATCCAATTTCCAATACTGGAACTAGAATATTAAGGGGAGAACCTAGGAGTGGGAGACCCATATATGACATCAATACCCTCAACTTTTTGAATAAGATTTTCTATTTTCAATTATAAAATCCCGAAGGTGGGGTGAATGTAATGACTAGTATTTTTCAAGTACTATTTTTGGATATTATATGGATTTTTTTTGAGACCAAGTGCTAAGATAATGTGAGATTCCACAGCATGTTGTGCCCGAAATAAATGTTTGAAATATATTAAATATAATAAATAGAACGCATGTGAAATTTTACTAAAAAATGTAATAATTACCAAACAGGGGCCTAGATCAGAAATCTAAAGGCGTCGTTGAGTTTAGAATACGGTTTTTACCCTATATGTGATATAAAATTTGTCGGTGTTGACCATTTGTGAAAAATTCATCATGGGTGTAAATAGATAAATTAAATTAAATAATTAATATGTTTTATTATTTTTGATGTAGATAAAAATTTCCCCTTTAAGTATATGGTTATATGATAGCCTCAGGGTTAGCCTCTCAAACCCAATAGATCCAAAAAAATGTTGGAGAGATTTCTTGTCCAGTGATGACAGATCGGGATCAGATGGTTGATTGTTGCCCCAACGGGTTTTTTGTACCTCATCAATGATGGAAACATAGAGTCGGTCTTCATCAAATATCAATCCAAACTCTAGGTAGGATGTTTTTTTCATGATTTCCATCTCTTTTATCAATCCTAGTTGAATCTGGATCAATTTTATGAACAAAATTAATATGTGTATCATTGGTAGAATTAAATTGATGGAATTTTTTTTGTTCATGTTAGTTTAATTCCACTATATTTTATTCTTTATATGAAAATTATTAGAGGACAATTGAACAAAAACTGAGGATTATTCCTCAATTTTTTTTATTTTAGATTTATCCCCTAATTATTCATTTTATCATCGATGGTATTTAATTTTTCCAATTGATTGACCAATACTAGGTTTCTTGCCATTTCATGGCTAATATTTAACAAAATAGATTGATAACACGAGTACAGAGTGTGATTGAAGTTAGAGTTTGAGAACTGATGATGACGGTGGGTAGATTAGGGGATAATAAAACTAATTCAGGGGTTCCTCATTTTTCATAGTGATGTGTGGCGACATGGATGACAAAAGAAGAAATTTTGTTCCTTTTAGTGGTTAGAATACAATAAACTTTCAACAGTGGGGTCAATCAACCCATATCTGGTGTTCTTGGGAATTATTGATGGCATAGGTGGAAAATCCAAGCAACACGTGAACCAGTTGTGGATTTATGGAAAATACTGAGCACCATAGAATGTAAATTAGGATTACATGCTTTGTAGGGGACCATTATATTATTGATAGGGTTTTATGGTGAATATAAGCATCACACACCAAGTGACCCTTGCCTGTTGACTCATCATGTACTTTAGGAAGTATACAGATATGGGAAAAATAAATGGCCAAGTGGCATGTTGCATAATTGGACACTGACCTAACTTGGTATACATGGGTTAGGACACAGATACAGCCAGGAGACATCGGTAGGTTGTCTTATTTCTCAACACATCATGTATTTATTCTATACACCATGTATATAGAGACTTACATGTTGTGTGAATCTCTTCTAAACACGCAGGTACGAGGATAGATGGACACATTTTGTATCCCATTCAAGAGAATTTGTAGGTCTTAATTTTATTAGTTTGGACCATTATAGGTCGAATGTGTCCCTTGTTTCTTTCCCACTAGTTTATAGTGTGTCATTACATCCACATCATAAGCTTTTGATCCCCTCTAGAGGCCGAGTTTTAGATAGAGCTGTGGTGTCCCTCCACAAGACTATAATATGATCCTATATAATCCCTTATTTCCTAGGTGGGGTTTGTGGAAACTTTGAGACCTCTCTAATAAGGGAATCTGTCCTCCATCTAGTAAGAAATATCATTAGGTTTGGTGGTATCATTGACATACATTTCCCAATGTAATTGATTGATCTAGATTCAGTTCATGGTTTCCACCAATGATTCTGGGCATGACACCCTATCAATTTATCATGGTATTCGTAGACTAGTTATCTTTATTTTATAGGGTCCAATGATCAAGACCTCTTATTCATGTGTATCTGATGTTATCATGGCTCGTTGAGTGTATTATCTCGTAATGATAATTTCCTTGAGTAGTATCATGTGGCTAGAAATTGGTTATAACTTTCAAGTGGTGTGGTGCCTTTTTTGAGTATATTTGAGTGTTTCAGTTATACTTTGATGGTTTTATCTTATATTGATATGAATATAATCGGTTCTTTGTGTGTAGTGTTTTTTATTTTTTCCTAATAATTATTGTTATACTCACGCCTGCATGAGAATTTTCCAAATGTGTCATGTCTTATAGACAATGACCCATTTGAAGGTGTCATGGGAGTATAAGGAGTGGATGGAGTGTAGTTAGAGCTTATCAAATTGAGGTTTTTTATAGATATGTTTCATTTCATATAGTCATAAACCATGGAAAAGGTTGTAATTTTTACAGTTTTTGGTTGGGCTTGTATTTTTACCCTTTCCTCTTTTAGTGGTTTACTATCATAATCTGTTGTGGGATTATAGTTGTATGCATGAATTATTTAATATTTTTACATTTAATCATTGTATGGTCTTGGAGATGTGTGCAGGTGTATAGGTACGTTATTCTAACACCTCCCATTTGTGGGATATTATTACTCAGTGTTGCTTTGCATCCCCTATCTTATTAAATTTGGGCTTTGTGTAGTCACTGGTCAGACCTCGACAGGTCGGGTTGTGATAGAAAAATAGAGTTTTTAATTTACTTAATGCCTAATTCTAATCCAATTACAAATATAACTTATTAAATGAATTATGTGTAGCTTTTGGAATTGAAAAATCGGTTTTGGTAATTTCTTGATAAAGGTTTCATTCTCCCTATAAGTTCATTATGGGGTTATCCTATTTTATTTTTGAAAAAAAAATAAATAAGGTTCAATAAGAATTTTAATTGTTTTTATAGACTTGAATAACAACCATGTTAATTAAAAGTATCATTTACATCATATCAATGATTTGTTTGATCAGCTACATGGGGCATAGTATTTTCCAATTATTGATCTCATTTTAGGATATCATTAGTTGAAGACAGAGGATGATATTATAAATATTCTATTTCATACTAGAAATGTGTATGATGAGTTTTTGGTTATTCCCTTTGGGTAATCTAATTCATAAGCTATATTAATATATCTTATAAATAGTGTTTCCATGACTATTTAGATAAATTTTTTTCTTTTGTTTGTTAATGATATTTTTTAACTTTGAAAATTAATGAGGATCATGAAAGAATCCTAAGAATTATTTTTTAAATATTTAAATAAAATAAGTTTTATAGAAATTTTAATAAATGTGAATTTCTGTTATAGTGTAATTAATTCTTTGTTTATTTTATTTATAAATATGGAATAATTATTGACCCTTATAAAACTAAACTAGTTTAAAAATGGCCAATACCTAAAAATTTCATATAGATTTAGTATTTTCTTGGAATAATGGGTTAGTACAGATATTCTATGGAAAATGTTTCTCAGTTATCTAGACCAATAAATAAGTCTGCTCGTAAAGAAGTAAAATTCATTTGGAAAAAAAGTGTCATGAATGATTCTAAGAACTAAAAAAGGATTGGTGAAATCTCTAGTTTAGGCCCTTCCCTATATAAATAGTGAATTTTTCTTTAACATTGATGTTTATTTAAAGGGACATGGTTGTTTTCTAATTTATAAAGATATAGTAATTATGTAATATTGAATTAATTTGAAACCTCAAGATATAAATTATCCTACATATGAACTATAACTGGATGTTGTGGTTTTTGTTTCTAGGGACATAATTTATATAGAGTAAAATTTGAAATACATATTGATCATAAAATATTCACTTATAATGTGTTGAACATGAGGTAAATAATATGGGTTAAACTAATGAAGTATTTTGACTACATGATTTATTACCATCAAAGAAAATAAAAAATAAATATATGATACTTTTATTTTAAAACATAATGCATCATTAATGGTACTGCATTTGGAACATGGTCCTTTGGTAAATGATTCATGATTGTTAACCTAGATATTTTTCATGAGGTAATTTCTTATGTTTTGTTTCAAGATTTGGGGAATTCATATGGTTCAAAAAAATTAATAAATCTCATAAGGAAGACTGTGATTTTCAAGAAAAGATGGAACTAGTAAACACATGTATGTTTTCTAAATATAACATTGAAAATTAAGGTGTTTTGAGATTTGGAAAATGTTTGTGTGTGTTAATTTTCATCTAGTTGAAAATGGAATTATTGAGTGAAACTAATATCTCTACAATTTTTGTTCATCCAGCCAACAATAGCATGTATAGCGACCTATGAGAGTATTACTGGTGGGATAAAATGAGTAAATTTATTTGATAATATACCCTGAAATGGTTGACTAGTTAACAAGTCAGGGATAAAAGACAATTAATAAAAGGGATAATTCAACCATTTCCAGTGTCAGAGTAAAAATGGGAAAATATATCTATGGATTTCATGGTGGGGTTAGCAAATACATCTCAAGGTAATAATTTAATATGGGTTATTTTTTATCGATTGAATAAATATACACATTTCCGTCATAATTTATTTTGGTAAATTGTTTTGATTGTATCTCAAGGAGATAATAAATTTACAAGGAGTTTTTATATTCATTGTATATGAAAGTGACCCCAAGTTCACTTTTAATTTTTGTAAAGGCCTTCAGACTTCATTGGGTAATGAATTCAATTTCACTAAATCTTCTCATCCTCAATAATATGCACAATAAGAGTGAATAATTCTGACATTGTAATGGATGATTTGAATTTATTAAATGGATTATCAGGGAAGTTGGGATCTCAATATTTCTCAAGCTGGGTTTTCTTATAAAATTATTTTTTATTCCAGTTTATAGATATCACTTTTTGAGTAATTATATCGAAAGTAGTTTTAGACTCCATCTTGTTTGGATAATGTAGGTGAAAGGAAGTTGATATGACCAAATTTGGTAGAAGAAATGAATAAAAATTTAAATATGATTTAGTGGTATATGAGGGTAGATCAGAGTAAAAAAATATTTATACTAATAGCTAGAAGAAATATATTTCATTCAAGGTAGGCGATTCAGATTTCCTTAAAATATCTCTATAGAAAAATATTATTTTTTGTTTGAAATAGATAGTAAAGTATATGGTTCATTAGTCATTATGGATTTATAGAAAAGGTTGGACTAGTTTCCCAACAGGTGGAATTTCCACTCAGTTTATCCTAATTACATGATGTATTTCATTTTTCATTATTAAGGAAATATGTTTTGGATGTATCTCATGTTTCGAGCAGGGAACTAGTACAGTTGAGAGAGAACACTTTATATGATGAATAACCGATTTAAATTCATGATCATAGAGATACAATGTTTTTTAATAAGGTAATTCATCGATTTTAGGTTTTTTGGAAGAACCATATGGTTTAAGAAACAACATGATAATCAAAAATCCCTATTAAGGAAACCTATTTCTTGTTGTTTAAGTAATGAATAAAATTGTAATGACGAAATATCCAAAAAGAGGAAAAATGTAACAAACTAGTTAATGTAAATAGTAAATCAATTTCATGTCTAATTAATTTTAATGAATTATATTTCAAAAAATTTATATTTATTATATGAACATTAATAAATTTTTCAATCAAAAAGAAAATAGTTTATTTTTACATAATTTGTGTACATGTACTCTGAGGTTTTATTTAAAGGATTAATTTAAAAAAAATTATTTTCATTTTTCTTAAAGGATAAAATATTTAATATCAGTAAGTAAAAATTAACTTAGAGTGAAATGTTTGAAATATTCTGAAAAAGTTGATTTTTGGTGAATAGTAGAAAATTCTGATTTTTAATAAAACTACCATTTTCATTTATTTAAAAGTAAAATTATACATTGGAATAGTTTTAAATTTTCATTAGTTATATTTTATTGAAAACAATCTAAAAAATTTAATTATAATCAATGCAACACAAGATTTTGGTATAAACATCTTTATACTTAAAAATGTATGTGTCTGGAAAAACGTTTTTATTCGTATTTTGTAGGTTTATTTTAAAAAAAATTTCATACACTTATAGAATTTTAATTTGATAAAATGAAATTAATATTTATTATTTGAATTTATAAATCTTTAAAAGATCCCACTTTCATTTTTTGTCATTGTGAATAGTATCTTTGGTAAAAAAAAGTCTGTTACCATGATAAGTGTTAAAACAGGCTAGAAGGGTTAAAATAAAAATTATAAGCATTAAAATTACATTAAAAATGTCTAAATACAATTTTTTGGTTATATTTAGACGTTATATTATCTATTATTTGATAATGGTCCATTTGTAAAGACCCGTAAAAGTCAAGGGAAATTTATTCTTAATTTTCATTGGAATTTGACAAGAATGCGGTTTCTGACGGCACCTGATTCCGAGGCCCGGTGTGCCCGGAATCAATTTCCGAAGTTTGGCTCGGGTACTTTCAGTGAATGAACGAGCGGGAATTTCTAACTTTTGAACCGGTGCTCGGAATCAAATTTCGAGGGCACCGATGAACTCGCAACGCCGGTAATCGCTTAAGGGAACCTTTACCGTAGTTACGTTTGTGCGGGTGAAGAAGTAAATTAATGGGGTTTAATTAAAAAAGTAAATAAAATTGTTGAATCACTTTTATTTCATATCAAGGTGGTTTATTTCTCCCATGGGAAGTTGGTGGTGGGGCCCATATTCACCCAACTTCCCATGTGTGGATAATTGAAAGGGTGGGGCCCACACGAAACCCCCACCTTTTCAAATCCCTTAACTCCTCTTAACCCCTTACCTTCCTACCTCCCCATTAACTCACTTTCATTAATTTTTTTTTGACAACTTGTTATAATTAATAAGGTGAGTTACTTAATTTCAAACTCTTGAATTTCATATGGTTAGGTTGTGTTAATAAATTAAAACTTGGTCTTATTTTATTATTGTTAGAGTTTTTTCCACCTTGAGAGGATTGGGAAGCGTGAAGTCTTCTTCTTCTTCAACCTCGATGAAGAACGAGAATAACACCTCAGACTCCGACGAAGAACACAGTTCTTCAACGAGGAGCATCTCCGCCGAAGAACGCGACGTCTTCTTCCAACGACGTTTCCTCTTTGAACGCACCTCGACGACAACGGAATCGACATTCGTTTTCCGCGATGCCTGACCTCCGTGACGCTCGTCTTCTGCGTCTCGATTGTCGTGCACCGTTCCTGAACCAAGGTAGGGGAATTTTATTTGTTTCCTATTAACCTTGAGAAAAGAACGACGAGCGTGGACCAATCATTACCCAGTTGATCCGCGGACCGTTCGTCCATGCAGGGTTACTTTTGTTGGGTGTCGTCTAATTTCTTGGTTAAGTATGTGCTCAATAATTTTTTGGGAGAAAATGTTTGATTTTCCAATTGATATCACTTAACGCGGAGGGCGCGGGCCGAACGAACACGGCCCGACAACCCTCCGTAGTTTGTTTTTGATGCGCGGTTTTGGCGACGACGAGAAAGCGGACCCGTATTGGAGTTTGGAGGCGTCCATTCTGAAGATCTTGATCCGAGAAGACTGTCGCTGAAGACCAAAAGTGAATCGGACCACCAGAGCGTGTCTGGTGGTCCGCAGAAGGCGGTGGCCGCGCGCCACCTCGGCGCGGCGGCGCGCCGCCGAAGGAGCCCGCCGCGGCTGTGCCGCCGCGGTTCAGCAAGCGGCCAGTTTTTCCGGCCGCAGGTGATCTAGAGGCGGGACCCTGAGGGTCCTTCATGTGAAGTAACAGCCTGCCTTAGGCCGGCCGAGTTCTTGAAGAACCGGGGGTTGAAACCCCCGGTGGTGTCAATTTCGGTGGGCCCCCACGTGGGGGGCCGTTTTCATCAAAGGTGTGGCATAATGTCGCACCGTTAGTAAAATAAAGGGGGGAAGGCGCCCCCTCCCCCCCCCCCCTTTCGAAATGGCTCGGCCTTCGTCCGAGCCGGGCCGGGCCGGCCCGGACCCGGGGTGGGTCGACCTGGTTCGGGCTAACCCAGGGGGTCTCGGGCCAGGTCGGTCCGGGCCCGAAACCCCCGTTTTCGGATCTTTTGAATTCAATTGCCCATAACTCGGGCTACGGACCTTCGATCGATGTGCCGTCAGCAGTGACACGATCCTTGGAATGAGACGGGCGTTTCGGTATATCGCACTCAAGGTTTCAGAATACTTTGAGTTCGGTCGGATTGGTTCGTACTCGAAACCAACCGGGCCCTCGGAGCGGAAATGCTCATATCTTGAGCTCCGGATGTTCGATTGATGTGTCGTCGACTTTGGTGGATTCCTCTTAGTGAGACGGATCTTTTGGCTCGCTCCACCTGAGGTTTGGATGCAGGTGGAGTACGGACAGGTTGGTTTTGCCTTAAAAACCAACCGGGCCCCTGGGACGAAAAGGCCAATAACTCTCAGACCAGGCGTCCGATTGACGCGCCGTCTGCGACGTTGAGTTCCTGTTGACGATACGGAACTTTTGGATACATCAACTCTGGACCTTGTGTCAGTTGATGTATCAGCCTCTCGGCTTGTGAAGCGGACCCTCCCGAATGAGCTTGTTGTGTGTGGGAACCCTAGTGTTGGTTGCGACTTCGACGACGATGACTGTGCAGAGTTCCTCAGTGGACTGCGACGATGAAGAGTGCTGGTCTTGTATTTTATGTGGGTCCCAGCTGTTCTGGTAGTGTATCCTATGTGGGTCCCAGCTGTGCTGGTCTTGTATCCTATGTGGGTCCCAGCTGTGCTGGTCTTGTATCCTATATGGGTCCCAGCTTAGATGATTCTGTGCTGGTCTTGTATCCTATGTGGGTCCCAACTGTGCTGGTTTTGTATCCTATGTGGGTCCCAGCATAAATGATTCAGTGCTGGTCTTGTATCATATGTGGGTCCCAGCATAGATGAATCAATGAAGAGTGATGGTCTTGTATCCTATGTGGGTCCCAACTGTGCTGGTCTTGTATCCTATGTGGGTCCCAGCTTAGATGTTTCAGTGAAGACAGCTGGTCTTGCATCCTCAGTGGGTCCCAGCTTAGGTGATTCAGTATCTTTATCTGATCATCCCTCTCACCTTTTCGACGAAGTATACCTGTGTGAGTTGAATCATGTTTACTCTCCTTTGTGAATTGTGTTGAACTATCCTGGGTGGATTTACTATTTACTTTCCTTTGTGGATTGTGTTGAGCTATCCTATGTGGATTACCTTGGCTCTCCTTCGTGGATTGTGTTGTGCTATTCTGTTTGAGTATAGGTTTTGCTTTCCTGTGTGGATTGGGTTGTGCTTGGGCACGGATGATGGAGCCGAACGGGAATTGATGACTTAGGTATATGTATGGGCTTATACCTAAGCAGTGTCGGTTGTTACTTCGTGATTGTATCTTTCCTTTGTGGTTTATCCTTTGTGGATTTCAGGAGACCTTCGGGGGTCTCGGGGTCCCTACTGAGTAGCTTATACTCACCCCTGCATTGGCTATGCCTACACTTCGTTGTGTTGGTTGCAGATGACGGACATCGCTGATCGTGGTGGAGGCTTGCGGAGCAGGACAGTACCTGGAGGTGGACCACTGGGCGGGACGTACTCGGAGCGGACGGTTGGACCGAGGAGTTGTGGAGCCTATCTGTGCTCGCCCTTCAGCTGGGAGTTCTAGAGGACGGCTCGACACTGCGGCTTTTCTTTTCAGTTGTTGTTTTTCCCTTTCAGTTGTACTTTACAGTTGGGCGTGTATTTCCGGCCCCTTTTACTTTCAGCACAGCTTGTTACAGTTTTTACTTAGTGTTTACTCTTTCCGCTTTCTTACTCTATGATGGTTGTTTACTTTACAAAGGCAATGCCTTCCCTGTTTATCGGGATTTACGCCTTGGTGCTAGTCGCCAGCCCCTAGCCTATGGAAGGCGGGCTTGGGGTAGTCATGACACGGGCCCCGAGGACGGGTCGTGATACCATTTTTCTGCCTCTTTTTATTAATACATTAATATCATTTAATAGTTAAAAAATCAAGTGTGTCATCTCCCTCACTTATTAAATGACACCCTCTAACCTCCCTTATAGACACTAAAAGATACTATTAGAATAGAAACATCATATCGAAATACCTTCCTAAAACATCTTCCCACATCATAGAGGTATTTTTTTATCAAAAATATTATCCTAAGAAAATTATAGGTACAAAACTAAGGAGGTTGTACGAAGAAGAGTTATAGTTCTTAACTGGGTGTTTTCTTTCAATACTTATTATTACTCCATCAAACCTAACCTAAATGTTGTTAAATAATAACTTCAATATCTCCCATATATTTAAATATAATTATTTTTAACGTATAACCATTTTTAATTAACTTATCCATCTAACGGAAAATGAAAACAACTTTCACATTTACGTGCAGATTATCCCATCACAAAGATTATATATTTTATTTTTCATCATCGACTCTTATGAATGGTCATAATAATGAATCAAAAATGAAATAATATGATATAATGATATAAATTTATTTATTTAATGGTAAATTAATTTCCTAATTCTTAATTTACCATTCAATGTAAAATAAAAACATCACTTTTGCGTGTGTACGGACTACCACCTCGTGAACCGATGTATTTTATTTTTTGTCATTGCCTCATGTGGTTTCTATATATAATTTTATTAAAATAAATAATTTTATATTTATGATATAATTATAATTATATAATATTTAAATAATATTTAAATTTTTTCCTTCATGTTCGTCAAAAAATAGAAACATCACACATGTGTATGTACGAATTATTTTCACCATGTTGAAACATAATTCATTTTCCATAACCGAATTTCATAGTCAGATATAAAATTATAATTAATGTAGAAAAATTATAATTATATCAGTATTATTATTGTTTAAGTGATATAATCATGAAACATTTGACCGTAGTCCAAACATTTAATTAATTTTAGACATATGATCCAAATATCATCCAATCGTTCAACTTGATGTTAATTGATTATGTAATTTAATAAAACTTTGTACTATATAAAATGAACATGAATAATAAACATGAACAATTATATTAATAAATTAACTAACTAACAAATTTTTACTATTCATGAAAATAAAGAACATGTGTTATGATTCGGAATCAAGGTAACAGACACTTTACCTTAAAGTCTTGTATCAACTGTTTCAATGATTTATTGTCTATATCTTCTTCCTCTATGTCCATGTTCTCAAAATTATTTGATATGTGTGTTTATATAGACATAAATTAATTATAAATGAAATTGTATTCCTCTTTTGACATTGTTTTAATGGTTTTGAAAAAGTAATCTTTTTAGTTATCTTATAGGAAACGTTTTTACATTCTTTAAAAATGAAAAAAAGAATGTTTTATTTTAATTGTATGACTTGTCCACATTTTCCCAAAATCATGGATATTATTCAAAAAAAATATTCCTTTAAAATAACTCCTGGTATTTTTAATAAAATATTTTTCTATTTTTAGTGGACTTTTTAGATTTTTTGAAATGGTGTATTAAAGGGAATAATATTTTGATATCTGAAAATGATTTGAGGTTAGTTAAATTGAGATTTTCAAGGGTTTAATGATGAAAATTGGAATAATCAAAGTGTTTTTTTCTTGATATTCTACTTTAGATTTATATATAATTATGGATGAGCACAATATATCTTATATTATGGTGAGATTGATATATCTCTCTAACACATTGGGTAATGCTATTTATCTTCAAAGGAGGGGAGTATAGAGTTAAATGTGTACATTTCTCCTATGTTTTTAATTGGGATCCAATTATTTATAACACAAGGGAGAACAAGTTATTAATATAATGCATTAAAATTCATATAAGGATTTAAAATTTTTTTATTGGTTTTTATGGTTTTTTATTAAATTTTGTTTCCCCCATGTTGATAAGATTTATTTTATACAAAAAATGAATAATGTGAAAATGGTAAACATTTTATGGGATTTCATGTTTTCAATGCACTAAAGTTTTTTTTCTTTATGTACCTTACTGATATTTTTATACTCATACTATATTTTCAAATGTTTTTCATAGGTTTTAATGATGAGTAAGAATAAATAATAAATCAAGATAAAAGTCAAAAATATTTTTCATGAAACAAAACATGTTTCATTTTAAACATTTTCTACTATGTAAAAATAGATAATGAGTGAAATTGACCACTTTGTAATATATGGTTTTGTTATGTAATTGTGATTATTTAATTCTCTAGAAATAAAATCCTAAAAAATATTTAGTAATTTAAAATTGAATTTGTATCCAAAAACATTGTAAAATGTAATTTTTTAAGGATGGTTCTTTATACTATGCCTCTTTCTACCCAAGGAAAGTCTTAGTTCAAGGTAGAGACAATGAAAATATGAAAACTCAAGACCTAAACATAAGATATGGGAAGGTGGAGAAAAAATAGAAATAGATACTATGAGAATAAAAAAACACTCAAAATGAAACTCCTCAAAATATGTAGAATGAATCCTTGAACATCGTTAAAAAAACTCAAGCATAACAAAACTCACAACCTCAACCATTAAATATGTAGTCCTAGAATATTTTTCTCAGAATTTATAATTCATATAAAATAGTTCAAAAAATTATCTTCTATTAAAATATATTATCCCTAAGAAAAATAGAATTCTAGAATTTGATAAATGTATCCACAAAATCATATCAGCCATAATCAACCACCAAGAAACCAGTTCAAACCCCACCAATGATGCACAACCCAAAATCCATTCAGGTGGGCCTTGAAACCAAGAAACATCTAAGGATCACTAATTCAAGTCACCAAATTCATCATAACAAAAGATATATAAGAAACCCAAAAACTAGATACATGCATAAAAAATGAACAACATGATTCTAACCTCAAGTCAGGAAACCACATTACTATGTAACATTATATTAGATCATAGAAAACCAACTCACAACAGTCCTAATAAAATTCCCAACCTGGTATCTCATATAGTCTTACTGGAAATAACCACCCTTCCTATCTAATAATTAATATATCCTAAGATTCCCTACATTTAATACATTATAACAAAAATCATTTATAGCTATCATAACAAATTTAGTATCACAAAACAACCATAAAATTATAACCAAGAAATGAATCATGAACATCCCATAGAAACCACCACTCATGCATGAGAACCCAAAACGAATACACCAAATGAAAGACATCATAAAACCATAATTTATCTAAAATCATTGGGCATGAATCATAAAATATAAAATCTACCTAAAGCCCAAAAATATTAGTGATCATCCACCCAACTAGCCAACTAAGGCTCACATATCCAAGATAATTATAAGACACACCACCACCACACCAACAAGAAAAAACAACACTTACCATTGCATTCATTTTCTGGAAAGAGCTAAGAAATATAAAGGTATAAACCCTTAAACATAATCACACTACCTTTTATATATAACCTTTTTGGGCGGAACACTTTAAAAACCTCAAAGCATAAATAAATCCCATTCATGTTTCGAAAATTACAAGTATCCCTAATAAAAACTGAGGAATAAATCTAAATACATTATTCAAAAAAACGCAAATAATTTCAAATAAAATTTCTTTCTAAGACACATCCCCTTGAAAAAGAGTCTTAAAACCCATTTCCCAGAAAACACACCTTTGGGAAAAAATGTTATCTATTAAACATCCCATATAATTTAGAAAATTAAAAGAAGTAATTTTCAAATATTCAATTATAAGTTAAAATCCTAACTTTTGAAATTTAAAAAATCATATAAAATTCACCTTTTATATCGAAACATGTAACCCTCTTAAATAATTATAAAAATTATTATTCTTTTAAACATAAATCATCGGTCATGAATAAATCAGTCCAAAAATTTAGCTTCAAACACCACTGTCCTTCTATAGAATAGAAAATCCACTAGAAATTTGTAAATTAATATATTATTCTAGAAGCCTCACACATTTTAAAGTTATTTAAAACACTTATTAATTATCAATTTAGATTATCCATTATTTTAAACGTACTACAATAGGTTTTAAATAAATTTATAAATAAATCATCAGTGGTTATTAAAACCAAAACTTTTTTGAATTTTATGATAAAAATAAACATTTTTAAAATATTTTCCTAAAAAATAAATTTATTTGACAATACCAAAGGACTCCTTCACACCGAAAACATTTTTCATAAAATCCACCATTGGAATAAAATATATATATATATATATATATAGAAACCAGAACTTATCATATATAAATATTAAATCTCTTTACATAAATATTCAATATAATAAAATAATGTTCCACACTATAATCATATAAGTCTACTACCTTTGGAAATAGGGATATATGAACAACTAGTTTATAAGATAACTACACCATCACCCCAAAGTTTTGAATAAATATCACCCTTCTTAGACATATTGTATATAATATCTTTATCCATAATCTAGCGAAAGGAAACATAATAAAGGGTGATCTCAGATGCTCAGAAATGGTAAACAAGGGAGATATCAATGATAACATAAGCATAACATGATAATAAGGGTATGAGAACATGAGCATAGCATTTAAAAACCATGCCATTTATATCAAAGATCATAATATTGAGACATGGCATAAATCTTGGCAGTTCATCATATATAAATCATAAAGGAATCAAAGAACATGATATATAAGAGAATAACATTAGAAAAAATCATATATTTGTGGCATACACATAAGATTATATCATTTTGAGCATGTATAAAAAGAAATAGGTTTTTTCATTAAGTTAAAGACATGCAATAAATCCCTCACCTAAAATTTTGGAAATGAAACACGGCCCACATATAATTTTATATAAATGAAAGATAAGTTCACACATAATCTTAAAGATAGGAAAACCATGTCATTTTATAAACTTATCGATAAGAAAACGAGGTCCTAAAATAATCATATGGTCATGAAATATCGGTCCACTCATAAAATTGTGCACATGAAATTACGTTCATGCATAAGATATTTACCTCATTAGTTATCCATATTCACTCAATTCATTGGAGGGAAATATAATTTTGGGAGCACTAATAACATATATAATTACAATATAACATATGTGTTCTATAAGATCATATAACACTCATCATATATAACCAATGAAAAAAATTATTTTAACAAACATTTTATCAATTCAACAAAGCATAACCCATGGAAGATGAATGAGTTTTATAAAAATATTTTCATCATAATCATAAACCACATAGTTAAAGAGTAATGATCATATCATTGGATAATATTACTATAAAATCATAAGTAAAATCAAATTATTTTATCACATATCAAAAATTAATTGAAAGTGTATTTAGAAAATGTTTTGAGGAAAACATTCTTTTCACTTAGAAAGTGAATTTTTTAAAACATAAAAAATTTAAAAAATATTATGGAAAAAAATTATGTGAAAAAAACTTAGAAAATTATAAAGTAAGATTCATATAATTTACTTATCATGATGATGGTAAAGTTTTTTCTTGTTGTATAACTTAAAATAAAACATTCCTTTCGCAATTTCATAGAAAATCCAAAATTAAATTATTCAGAGAAAATAATAAGTTTGGTTTTAAACCATTTTTAAAAAAAAAATAAAAAAACATTAAAACAAAATTAAAAACAATGGGATAATAGTAAAAAGATAATTTAATTTTATTATAAAACATGGATATAAAGTTATAAGTTTTTCTACTGAAAAGAGAAATAAAGTTGATTTTCATTAAAAATATATTTTTGGCCTCTTGAGTTCTTTTGTTGAGGAAAATGAATGGAAAATATGTATTATCAAATAATAACTAGAGGATAATAAAATACATGTTTTTATTGAGATTTATACCATGATATTTCTCCAATTAAACTTAATTATAAACAAGCCTAAAAAATAATGAGATTATAATGAAAAGCCTATACCGCTTTGGTAACATTTGAATCGTAGGCCTCGGGAAATAAATAACCTGATATATATATATGGAATTAACCATAAACATTCATAGAAATAATCTTAAAATATATTAATAGTAATTATATACACCACACAGAAGAAATAATCTGTGAATATGGCATGTGTCTCAAAGAAATGAAAGAGAGATGAAATACCTTACCACGAGGTTGAATTACTAAGAAGGAATTATAGAATCAAATATAATAAATTTATATTTATTATAATTCAATAAAATAGTCATTTATATACTTAAAATATCATATATTATTCTTTTATAACATTTCAACGCCCTTTAATTAATAATTCCATATTAAAATCAGCATTTCCAAATGTTGACTGTTTCATTCCTCTTGAGAATTCAAGTCTTGTGTTTATATTACCTATACTTTTATCATGTTTAAATAATATTCATAATTTCAATATTGTTATAAATATCATATATAATCATTATAAACAATATTAAAATCATTTATAAAAGGTGTAGAAGGAAAAATGAATCACAGTGTTCATGGAGATGGTTGGTCGTACATACGCATAAATGTTTTTTTCACATTTCGATGGGTGGAATGAAATAAAGGTAACAAATAATTCAGCATTAAATAATAATAATTATTATATCATATATATTCATTAAATCCATCCTTATTAATATTCAAGTAAAATATAAACCAAAAATGAATCACATCACTTTTTGGAAGTGGTAGTTCACACGTAGGCACGAGCAGCGTTATCATTTTTCAATGGATTGGAAGTTAAGAAAGAAGATTTTAAATTATAATTATAAAAGTATTAATATTATACTTATCATAATAATTATCCTTAAAATATGTTGTTCAAAAATTAATAGTATCGCAACATGAAGAGCGTAAGTTGTATATACACAAGAGTGATACTTTCACTTCCCATTTGATGGGAAAGATGGTTGATGATGGTTATTCATCAATAATAATAAAATTTCCTCATATTTGGGACATTTTTTTTCTTTTAAATACCTCATATTTATAATATTTAATGAAGAAGTGAAATGAAAGTGATCGGTTAAAGAGATTATCTCTTCTCTGAATCAACTCCTTTAGATATCCTCTTAAAGATGCTAGGGTTGGTCTTTTGGGAGGACCATAAACACTATAATATTGATAATGTTTTTTACAATATAATATCATAGTTTTTTTTCAAGATATAAGGCTCAATGTGGCGTGAATCGGACAAAACAGGGGTGCCCATTTATAAAAGAGGTTAGGAGAACTTTTGGAATTTCATAAAATATTAAATTTTAATAATGTTATTCTCATGAAAAATAATTAAAAATTGAAATATATTCGAATATAAGTATGATTTGGTCTTAATCCCATCAATCAATAGAATTTTTCTAGTTTATATGGTTTTTTTAAATAGTATCATTTGTTTTAATCCCTTATTTTAACCTTAACCGTGGTAACATATTTTATACTGTTAAAGAGTTATAATTTTATACAAGGTGACAATTGATTAATAAATATAAAAGGAATATTATTTTACACTATATCATATCCAAAATTTCCTTTTTTAATATTTTAATGATTTTTAAATGATTTAATAACATACTATTTGATAAAATATCATAATGTCAATTTTGATAGTATTTATTTAATTTGACTTAAAGGGCATAAATAAAAGGTTTTAATTAGAATATAATCATTTTAAAAAACAATAATAAATAATTTACACCTATAAAATACTTTTCACGCTATAAAACTGTAAAATTATATTACTTTTAATATTATTAAATTCATTTATTTTATTTTTCTTTTAAATGAATAAATATTATATCAGAGTTTTCTGGGTATTTAAGATAATTATTTAATAAATAAAAATTATAAATATTTTCTAATAATTAACATAATTTCATTATGAACAAAATATATCTTTATATTCATTCATAACATTCCTTTTTTCCAACATGAACACATAAGAGGTATTTAAAACCAAGAGTGAGATTTTGTGACTCGCTTTACTTTAAATATTATATTGGTCATTGTTAGGGAAAAGTGTCCCTTAAACAAATAAATTTAGATAATAAGGTGATAGTTTATAATTTCATTCTTCTAAAAAAAGTTTTTATGAAAATTTTTTTCCTTATCTATTCTTTTTAACCTAGATTAACCCAATTTACCATTCGTCAAGGTGATTAATTTTCCCATGCTTACTATTCATATTGACCAAAATAAAAAGGGTCCATTTAACACATTTTAAACTCATTATTATAAATATAGAATCTATTTTATCAAAATCAATATGTTTATGTTTTTGAAATTAATTTTAAAATAAGCTCACAAAACGCAATGAGAACCGCTTTTTAGGAAAATCTCATTTTAATTAAAAAATGATTTCATACTATATTCTTGTATAAAATTCATTCCAAATACTAAAATTTTATTATTTTTAAAAAAATATACCAGTTAGATTATAAAAATAATATAAAATATAATTTTACTTTATAATTACTTTAATAGAAAATACATTTTTCAGTAAAAATCAGTATTTTTTTATTTTTCAATGAAAAATCAAATTTTTTTGAAAAAAATAAAAATGTCGCCAAAAGATAATTCCGATATACTGATTTCAAAAATCATATTCCTTTTCTCAAATAATATTTCAAACCTTCTCATAAATTAATTATAATATTCACTCATAAAAATCAATAAATACCATTTTTGAAGAAAATTGTTTTTGTAGAATAAAACGTCAGCTTCCAAAAATTGAGTGCTTAATTCCTAAGAATTTATTAATAAATTTTCATTTATTATAACTATTATATATATATTTAAAAATATAGTTAATACTATTCAGAATTTCTATTTATATATCTAGGTTAAAATAGTAATATTTAAATAAAAATAATTTTTCATTTGTTTAATCTCAATGTTATGTGTCGTATACATTATCAATCATAATGTATTTTAAAAAAATAACAAGGTTTTATATTCTCCCCCATTTAATAAATTGTGCCCTATAAATTTTAATTTTTTTTCAGTAATCAAGGTTTCAATATTTGGAAAATACTTCTCGTTTAAAAATCATATCATAAAAAGGGTTAAGAAAACTTACTCTTAATAATAAGGAAATAGAAATATGAAAGTCATCTGAAATAACAAAAAAACTTGGTTTTTTAATAGGATAAAATTAGTGGGAACTGAAAATATAAACATAGGAGATAAAACTAACACCTAAGTCCTAATAGAGTGTGATAGATAACATGTCTAGGGAAAAGTTAACAACCACAAAACCATAAATCTATGACGGGTGAAAAGACCATCGATTCATCTGAAATGAAAGTAAAAGTATAACATTTCATTTCAAGGTTATTTTCCAATAGTTGAGGTATTATTTTACTATCAAGATAGACCATAAAAGAAAATATAATTCCCTTAATTATTACTATATCATGAGCACAATTCCATCCATTGGTAGTGCTTATATAAATTTCCACTAAATATATTTCTCCATGAAATGAATATCCAATATGAATTTATTATTCTTAAAGAACTAAAATTTACTTTTAATGGATCAAAAAATCTGAAAATTAATTATAGGTAATTACTTCAATAAATATTTTTAACAAAACCAAAATTATGAATATGTGTTATCCAATAATATACATTGAACTTTAACCTCAAAAAATAACACTCAAATTTCTACATAATCGATTTCATAAATAGTTATCCTTCAAACTCCATAAAAATGAGTCTAACCAAGTTAGAAACTCAAAAATTATTAGATCTCATATCCTTACATGATCAATTTGACAATAAATTTAATCAATAATAAAGTCTCATACCAAAATATATATACCATTATAATATATTCTCTAATATATACTAATAATTTCCAAAAATAAAGTCACAGTAAACTCATATATGATTCCAAAAAATAATTCACCCTTTATTCCTTAAATAAGATCTTATCTTATAAAAAAACCATTGGAGGTTTGTTTTCATCATTTCATTGATATATGATCATAGGTTGGTTCAGAATACAAAATATTATTTACTTATTCTAGATATTTATATAGAATCTATGCAGGGTGAGAATCAATTCATAGAATCACATCAAATTTAACTAAAGCATAATATTTGTATAGTGATTATTTATATAAATATGAATATGGGATCCCCATTTCTATAGTTGTGGATAATTTTACCCTAAATATCATGATTCAATTCAATTATTTTGATTGCATAATATTTCCCTTTATAATTTTTTTAGAGGTTGTTGTGGATTATTATCTTCATTATCCCATGGATTTGTGTTTTGATTTTTAGAGTTCTAAAACTCATTGAATTTGTATAACTGAATTTTTATAGGAATTTATTGTTTAGTTCTATCTCAAAAAATTATTTTTACTAGCTTCTTCACATAACTTTGAAATTATTTTGATCAATGGCCACGCTTCCCACACATAAAAAAATTTATTGTTCCTTTAAGGGATTCACTTGAGTGCTCCTTCCCAAATTTTTCAAAGGTGAGAGGGGGAAAGGTTTTCTTATCTCAAATTGACATACCAATAGTACAACCATGAAACTCCGTATTTCTTTTTGATTTCATGAATCATAAGGGTTTCTACCTTCCCTTTTAACTTTTACTGCACAACAAATGATTTCTTAATACCATCTGAATTCCCTTATGGATAATTCCTTGTGATGATTTTATTTTAATATATTAAAAAATAGCCTATTTGTCTTTCAAATATAATGATTAAAACAAATTCATACTTTGAAATTATTGAAATAATTTTCCTTATAGGTACCAATGGATTAATAAACCTTCTAATTAAGCTTAAGTAATTCCTTATCCATTTTTATACAGACAATAAAAGGGAAATACTTACTGAAAAATATCCATTTAAACTCATCCCATTCAATGGAGTCAATTTTTTCATCATTCCTTGTATTATTAATAATATTACACCAATTATTTTCCTCACCTTCAATATTATATACGGTTATGAAAACCATTTCATGGTCCGGGCACTAAATAATGAAAAATAACATTTACATCATTTTGATCCATTACTCAGAAAGCAGTGGATAAAAAGACCCATATAAGCATGTAATAAATTTTCACATAAAATATTTAAAAAAAATGTTTCTCCCTCCTATGTTCATTCATAAGTTCAACATGATCTATGTTTCCACTTATATCTTGGGTGATTTGAGTTATTGTAGTCAAAAAATATTGTATCCCAACTCTTAATCCATTTAGTTTCTCATGAGGATGGTAATTTCATTGGAAGCCATATTTTTCATCCACATGATTCCTTCTTGATCCATCCATGACTAAGACAAAAAAAATAGTGTGAGAAATGAAAATAATTTTGTAAAACCATATAATCATGGAAAATTATTTATTTTATGTCTAAAACAAGACACAACCTTTTTAATGAACTGCACTTTAGGTTTAACCCTATTCATATATTATCATTATCAAAACATTAGTTTGTTACACTTCCTAGAAATATCTTACATAATAACTTCATCCATAACCCGAGGAAAGGAAACATAATAAAGGGTGATATTGGATTATCAGAAGGGAAAAAACCGAGATATCAATTATCATATAAGAATAAAATGAGCGTAATGGTATGAGAACATGAGATTAACATTTGAAAACCATACTCTTCATATCAAATATCATAATCTTGAGACATGTAATTAATCTTTAATGTTCATAAGATAAAAATCAAAAAGGATTCAAAGAATATGACCATAAGAATATAGCATTTGTATAAGACATATTTTTTTAATATAAATATGCTTATAAAATTTTAAACATGAATAAATAGAAATAGGTTCACTTGTTAAGTTAAGGACATTAAAATTGGACCTCTCCTAAAATTATGGACATAAAACTAGATCCACACATAATCTTATTGACATAAAAGCTAAGTACACACATAGAATTATGAAAATGAAACCCAATACCTTTCATAAACATATTGATGTGAAAATTGGGTCCTCATATAAACTTATAAACATAAAATCGAGGACTACACATAAAATTGTTAATATGAGTTTAGGTTCAAAAATAACATATTTACCTAATGATTTATCCATCCCTAACTAATGAATTAGAGGGATACATAATTTTGGGATCAGTCATCATATAATTAAAATCAAACATATGTGTGTCATAATATCATATAATTTTCATCATTTATAGACAATTAAAAGGAAATAAATTTCATAAACATTTCACCAATTCATCATGGCATACCTCATAGAAAATTAATGAGTTTTATAAATATATGATCGTCATAATAATAAAGCATCTATAGAAATAATAAGTATGGTGTCATTGGATCATATCCCCTTTAAATAATAAGTAACATCAAAGGATATTATAATGGATGAAAAATTACTTTGAAGTATCATTGGAAACTTTCTTGAGGAAAATAACCTTTTTAATTTGAAAATAATCATATTAAAACAAAAAAAATCCAAAATATGAAAGCTTCAAATCATTGATCGATCTTGACTATAGGAAATTCTATTCATATTGTATATGGTAAAATAAAACATTTGTTTCACACTTATGTAGAAAATTCAAAAAGTTCTTTGTTTGAAAAATGATAAGAAAATTAGTTTTATTTTTTATTAAAAAAATAAAAAATAAGTAAAAATTAATTTAAAATTAATATAAAAATAGTAAATACCTTCCATAAAACATTTTTATAAAAAATTGTCATGGAATAGAAATATTTTTCAAGTGAGGGGAGAAATAAAGTCAATTTTTCTTAAAAACACACCTTCAGTATCTCGGGTACTTAAGGGGAGAATAATTAAAAGAAAACATTTATTATTATGAAATTACTAGAGTAGAAAAAATAAAAGGGTTTCCTGATATTTATATTATGATATTTCATCAATGTAACTTAACCATAAACAATCTCAACAAACAATGAGATTGTAACATAAAAACCTATACCGCTTTGGTAACATTTAAATTATAAGCACCATAAAATAAATAACCTCATATAAATAAGTGAATAATCATGAATTTAGTAATAATAATAATAAAATTCATTCATGGGATGTATATACACCACATAAAAGAAACAATAATTGAATATGGAATGTGTCTCATAGAAATGAAAGTAAGAAGAAAATATCTTACCTAATGTTTCACATGATTCAAAAGAATTCTATCCTACGATATAATAAATTTAAATTTATCATAATTATATAAAATAGTTATTTAAATACATAAAATATCATATGTGATCCGATTATAAAATTTCAATACCCGTCTATTAAAAATTCCTTATTAAAGTCATTGTTTTCAGGTGTTAATTTTTTCATTCCTCGTGAGAATTTCAGTTTTGTATTTGTAGTACATGTACTTTGATCATTGTTACAAATATTTATAATTTTAATCATGGTTAAAAAATTATATATATTCATTTTATAAATAATTATATTCACTCATAAAAGGTAGATATATAAAAATTAATTTCAACATTATTTGAGATGGTAGGTCGTATGTATGCGTGAATTCTATTTACACTTTTTGACTAGTGAGATGAAATAAAAGTAAATAATAATTAAATCTTATAGAATAATTTCTATATCATATATATCTAATTTATTTTTTTAATCTTTTCTTATTTATATCTATGTAAAATGGAAATGAAAAATGAATCAGATAACTTCTTGGAGGTGGTAGTCCACACGTTTGGACGAGTGACATTATCATTTTCCAAATGATTAGCAGGTGAGAAGGAATATGTAATATTATATTTAAATAATTATAATTATATAATAATTATCATATATAAACATTATACTAATAATAAAAACCATCCATGGAATATGGTGGTGGAGAATTAATTGTATCACTATGTGGAGACAGTAAGTCATATGTGTGCATAAGCAACAATTTCACTTCTAATTTGAAGGGAAATTTAAGAACCCAGATCTTTGTTTCAGGTATTTTTTTCCTTTTCTGGTCGTTTTTGAGAAAAAGAGGAAAATCTAGAATTTTTCAAAGTACATGCCGTGTACTTCGATGTCGCGCCAGGCCGTGTGTTGGTTGTGGTCGGTCCACACACACGGTGTGTAAGGGCGGTATGTAGGCCACTTAAACCAGGGTACAAACAAGATTAGTACACTCCATGTACCCCAAAAGTACACATTGTGTACTTTCTTTTTTCATTAAACTGATCGGGGTCGCCCCTAATCGACAAAATCATCTTCTTCTCAAGGTTCTTCGACTGGGAGCATCCTGTATGGCCACGAACACCCTCCGAGCCCCTGAGCCTCCATTTTTCTACCGAATCGACTGCTGTCGATTGTTTTGGAACCACAGTGGTGAGATATTCTTTCTTCTTGAGTTTCATTCCATGATTTTCCCTCTTTCTCAAGATATTGTGGTTTGAACATTTTGTGTGTTTTCATAGATCTATATCGTTCTAAGGAGAATCAAGAAGTGTGGTCAAAGTATATTGATCTCCTATCATCAAGGTAAGTGGTTTGTGCCTTACCTTTCGAATTCTTTGAGGTTTATGTGAAAATCTCCACCGATACTCGTGAATAGGGTATTGCGTGTTTACCGTTTTGCCCCTATTTTTTTCCCGCCTTGCTGGTATGCTTATGTAGAGGTAATTTGATCATGTTGGAGGATAATTTCTATGCTTGGATGTTTTTCCCATGCCTTGTTCTTGTTATGACCTTGGGTTTTCTTAGCCTTTGGTCGTTATACCTATTTCCATGCCTGTGAATTTAAGATGGAATGATATTCTTGACATGCTTGTTTTTCTGCAGAGTGGTTAGCCAAGTAGCTCTATAGGTGTACTTTGGCCTTATATCATTATTATGCACTGAATCACATGGGACTGTGAGAACCTGGTTCTATAGATTATAAGGGATAGATCGAGTGAGCTTCTTAGATAGTCTTGGATATTATAGAATATAGGAGGGTAGACCGAGTGAGCTTCCTCAGAGAGTCTTGGTTATTATATACTAGAGGGTATGGACCAAGTAAGCTTACCAGAGAGTCTTGGATATTATAGACTACAGGAGGGTAGACTACGTAAGCTTCCTCAGATAGTCTTTACTTGTTTGAATTTTCCTTAAACAATTCCAGGTTAGAGGAGGAATTGACCGAGCGAGATTCCTTAGAGAGTCTGTGATAGACCTGAGGCTATAGGAGGAATTGACTGAGTGGGATTACTCAAGGATTTCTATACCTTGGGACAATAAGATGGATAGACCATGTGATCTTCCTCAGAGAGTCCTTGACTACCCTAGACTATAATGGAAATTGACCGAGCGAGCTTTTCCAGAGAGTCTTATATTTTTCTATGACCAAACCAGAGGGGTTAGGGTGAGGGAACTGCCCAAAGGGTTGTTGGTACTTCTTGGATTGGAATAGAGGGGTTGGCTGTGACTACCTCCCAGAGGGCTTCAGATTATGTTTAACTATTTGATTCACTACTGCTTCTTGTTCTGTGGATTGATTATTGTGGTATATCATCTTGTTACTGCTTGTTGATTACTGTTTGCTGTATAATATCACTGTTTACTGCTTACTGTACTATTACCTTCCATATGCTCACTGACTATTAGGCACAGATCCTCAGGCGTTTTCCTACTGGGATTTAGTCTCACACCATATTTGGTCCATGATTTTGGCCCAAAACAGACTGTGTTGTTGCAGGTATAGACAAGTGCAAGTGCCTTTCGACTTTTGTTACTTGTTTGCTTGGAGCATGAGAGCATGAGACCAAGATTAGGCTTGCGATGCTGAGGATCTGTTTATCTTTTCTTTTGTACTTGTTTTGGTACTGTTTGTATTTCCATAATTGTGACATGTTTGGCTATTTTACTTGATATGTATCATGTATCATTTCATATATACATATTTTCTCCATTGGTTTATTGTTTTAGCCTTCCACTATTTACTTGTGCATTGTTGTTGGATATATACTGTTTCCGTTTTTGCATGTTTTGTTTACTTCTGCTGCGTACTCTGCCAATGAGTGTATAGTTTCCCCACTATCACACCCAATGCCCTCCCTACTAGTTGGAAGCCTTTGGCATTTGGGTAAATGCACTTGAGGCCATGTGACCAACCGGGTACGGGGCACCACTGGTTGGCTTATAGAACTGGGACATTACAAAGTGGTATCAGAGGGAGGCTCTTTTTTCTTGATTTACTGTTTGGATCCTTTATCTAGGGATAAGACAGATTTGGTACATGGTAATAAGATGTGCCTGCGATTAGCTAACATGTGTACAGGGAAAATCCAATCTACCTCATTATTGCAGTTTTCTGGTTTCATATTTTACGGTTGATATGATTTCACCTAGAGTGATTCACATGCCTTCTGTTGTTATTGTTGTGCTAGTGTGGCTCTATTTCTGTTTCAACCCTATAAGATGAGGGTATGTCATCTCATGCATCATATAGACACTTGTTAGGAATCACATGCCATGCATTTTTGTCATGCCATCTAGGGTTCATTAGCGATTACATGTTGTTGTGATAGAAGTTGTGTAGATTATGCATGATGTTGCGATAGATGCTTTGATAGAATCCATGTAGTTTGATAGAGGAATGTTTTGTTTTGTGACTTGTTTAAATGAATGACATATTTTGGTTCTTGAGGTCTTTTTTACCCTCTTGAATCGGAACATGGCGGATCATTGACTTGTTTCCCTTGTATGTGATATGTAGGAGATGTCGAGCTTTTATTTGCAACAAGAATGGGCCCTCACAGATCGGAATTTGGAACCTTCATGCTCATTTTTCAGTGTTTTTTGGGCTTCGGTGCATTTTCTGAGCTACTGCCTGAAAAAACCCATATTACACGTCATGTACTGTATGACTACACACCGTGAAGTTCTTAACCCATGTCACTGACTATGTGAGAACGAACACGATGTAGTGAAAAAGTCTTCAGGAACACTTCGTGTACAGTAGGTAAACGCCGTGTAGTATTGAGCCGTGTACCCAGTCATGTCACTAACAACATGAGTCAGGGAAGCTCATGCAGAACACACTATATTGGGTACGTACATGCCATGTAGTCTTTTTCTAGGTACTCGGCCATGTCACGAATAACACGGTATAGTGATATCTCTTCTATACACATTGTGTTTGTTCAGAACTCGTCGTTTAAGGGTCAGTCGTGTAGTCGCCCATCTAACTAACAACACGGGTCGCTAAAACCTTTTCTAGTACATGTCGTGTCCATAGTGAACATGCCGTGTAGTCTAGGGTTAAGAGGACCATGTGATTTAGTTGTGTAAAGAGACTCGGGCATGGGAACGGAGATGAATTACACGTCGTGTGTGGGGGAAGCGCGCCGTGTATTCTGGGGTGATACACAACCAGAGATGGCAGATGTATACGCCCATGTGTCTGGATTAAGAGGACATGCCGTGTAGTTTTTATACACGATGTCTAGTCGTGATTTGTAGAACATTCTTGTTCTTTTCTCCTGTTCTCGTTTTGTACTATTGTGTTCTTAGTCCTTGATAATGCTAATCTAAGGTGTGATTTTGATCTTTCAGAGCAATGCTTCTGAGACGTCCTCTGGTTGTACGTCATCTCCCATACGGTGATCAGACACTGGATATGGTCGATCAGGGACCTTCTGTAGATCCTCCTATTGGGCCAGTCTTGGCACCAGTAGTTATACCCATTGTAGGTGTCGATGCGCAGTTCTGGGAGGACTTCCTGAGGATGATGCAGACCTTTCAGTGAGCGTTGCCTCCTGCCCCGTCGATGGTTGAGTTGACGCGGGTTATCTAGTAGCACCATCTTCCTACTTTCTTAGGGGATGGAGGACCCCAGGCTGCAGAGTCGTGGTTAGATGCCACACTGATGATCTTCGAGCATCTGGAGATACCTCCAGAGAAAAGGGTAAAGCTTGCTACTTATATACTCCGAGACACCGCCAAGAGGTGGTGGTAGGTGATATTGAAGTCAGGCCGCCAGCAGAGTATGACTCGGGATGAGTTTTGGTGCATCTTCTATGATTACTTTTATCCAAAGACCTTGAGGGACAATATAGCCTGGGAGTTTATGATTCTTGAGTAGGGTACTCTTTCTGTTATGGAGTACTCGTCTCGTTTTACTGAGCTGCAGAGCTTTACGCCGATTCCAGCAGGTGATGAGTTGTTCCTTGCTAGAAAGTTTTAGGATGTTATCAGGCATCAGATATGTTCCCAGGTGAATATCTTCAGGTTGACTTTGATATCATCTATCATCAACTAGACTCTGATCACTGAGTGCAATCCAAGAGATTCTGGAGCAGTGGTCCAGGGCAGTTCGACATCCAGAGTCAGTGTTCCTCCTTCTGATAGTAGGAAGCACCGTAGGGAGTCTGATTGAGGAGATCAGGGTAGGAAATATCTATCTTCGGGCAGCCATGTTGTATGCTACCAATGTTTTAGGAGTGGTCATACTAGGACTCTATGTCAGAGAGACCTAATGGAGTGCCAATCTTGCTGCAAGATGGGCCATCTTCAAAATGTTTGTCAGATCTTCTCACCTATAGCTGGTGGTATGGGTTCTTCTATGACCCCACATATATGAGATGTATCACCAGTTTCTCACCAGTCTAGGAACTAGATTTATTCCGTATTTTTGGGACTAGGAGGAGGTCACGATCGTGGTGGTCAATCACCAGGTTACCAGCGACAACAATGTGGATAATCTCAGAGTGGTCATCCAAGGGCATAGGGTCGCGGTTCTGGCCATAATTTCACTGTGGAAAAGACCCATCAGGAGCAGGATCCCATCACTGCCACAGTTTGATGTAAGATCTTAGTAGACTCACTTTTATCTTCATTATTTTTTGATACTGGTGCTTCGCATAGCTTTATCTCTGTTGCTATTGTGAAGAGCCTTGGGCTCTGTATCTTTTCATCTGCCGACATGTTGACTCTTGATACACCACTGGGAATGAGGACATCTAGCATACGTCAATACAGAGAGTCGCCTCATGAGGTTGCTTGGTGTCACTTATTATGGGACATCTATGTCCTAGTGATGATAGGATATGATGTCATTCTCAGTATGGACTGGTTACTTCCCTTCCAGGCAGTCGTTGATTGCTATCACCACAAGGTGAGTTCCATATCACCAGAGGGTGGATCCTTTCTTCATAGAGGCGAGTGGGATGTCCAGGTGGGTAGATCTGGAATAGAGCATCATGGGATAGGAGGAGTTATAGCCCAGATTTCAAGTCTTTATCTAGATGACCAGGGGACTTCACAGTTATACTTTCCTCTAGTGGTGGATCGTTTTAGGGATGTATTTCAAGTGGAATTTTTAGGGTTACCTCCAGAGCGTGAGGTGGAATTTTCTCTTGAACTCATACCAGGAGCGGAACCGGTGTCCATTACTCCTTATAGTATGGCTAAACCTGAGTTGCAGGAGCTCAAGAAGCAGTTGGAGGAGTTGCAGGCAAATGGTTTCATCTGACCCAGAACTTATCCTTGGGGTTCGCCTGTCTTGTTTGTGAAGAAGGAAGATGGAACCATTAGGCTTTACAAGAATTATCGGAATCTAAACCAGTTGATGTTTAAGAATCGATATCCCTAACCGAGAATCGATTACCTCTTTGATCAGCTTCAAGGAGCCCAGGTGTTCTTGAAGATTGACTTGAGGTCCGGTTTTCATCAGTTGCACGTTATAACATCAGATATACCTCTTACATCCTTCAAGAGATAGTATGGTGTATACGAGTATACGGTCATGCCGTTCGGTCTCACAAATGCAGCAGAATTTTTTATCGAACTGATGAACCGAGTGTTCTTTCCATACTTGGATTACGTCATGGTGGTTTTCGTGGAAGGCATCTTGGTGTACTCTCACACTAGACACGACCACGCTACTCACCTTGAGATCGTTCTGGTTATACTGAGGGAGCATAATTTATATGCTAAGCTCTCTAAATTCCACTTTTGGATGTATCAGATTAACTTCTTGGGTCACGTCATCTCAGAGACAGGAGTATCAATAGATCCACAAAAAGTGATAGCTATAGTTTCCTGGGAGCAGCCAAAGAATGTCTTTGAGGTGTGGAGTTTCTAGGGCCAGCTGGATAATACTGGCATTTCATACAGTACTTTTCATGCATTACAACACCACTGATAGGTATGACCAAGAAAGGGGCGAAGTTCTTTTGTTCAGATTCTTGTGAGACAGGCTTTTAGGAGCTAAAATAGAGGTTGACGTCAGCACCGATACTAGTCTTTCTAGAGCCAAGAAAGAGCTATATTTTTTATTGTGGTGCTTCATGTGTCGGGATGGTAGTTGTTCTTATGAAGGTAGATGGAGTCGTTTCTTACGGGTCTCGGCGGTTGACGCCACACAAGAGGAACTACCTGATGCACGATCTGGAGTTGGCAACTATTGTTCATGCCTTACGCTATCGGAGACACTATCTTTTGGGAGATAACTTTGTAATTTTCACCGACCATAAGAGTCTCAAATACATATTCACTTAGCTTGGCCTGAATCTGAGACAGCGCAGGTGAGTCGAGTATCTTCAGTCCTTCGACTTTGAGTTTGCCTATATGTCGGGGAAGGGCAATTCAGTTGCTGATACACTGAGCAGGAGAACTCAGATACAAGCAGTTCCGGAGGCCAACAGTGAGTTGAATCTCATGGATCTATTCTCTAAGATGCATTTGGAGGTGCACGATAGACAGCGACATACTTTCCTATCTTCTGTAGTTGTTACCTCTACACTTCGTGATCGGGTACGGATGAGGAAGCTGTCAGACTCAGGAGGCCTAGTCCTATGGGAGAGTGTGTTAGGATAGGACCCTCCTCCTGGATAGACAGTGGGCGAGAATGAGATCTTGCATTTCTTGGGACGTGTATGGGTGCCAATAGACATACGCGAAGAGCTGATATGGGATTTTTATTCCTCGGTTTGGGTAGTACATCCTGGAGTCACCAAGATGTATTGTGATCTACACCACCAATACTGGTGGACAGGTATGAAGAGAGATGTTTCTGGTTTCGTTATGAGATGTTTTACTTTTCAGTAGGTGAAAGCAGAGCAATAGCAACCAACATGTCTTTTACATCAGTTACCCATTCCTGAGTGTAAATGTAACAATGTCGCGATGGACTTCGTGACCGGGTTACCGAGGTCACCTCGTGGGAGTGATGCTGTTTGGGTTGTCATCGACAGGCTTATGAAGGTTTCTCACTTCTTGTCGATCAATGAGTCCTTCAGTGTTGATGAGTTGGGACTGTTGTACATCCGAGAGATTGTACGTATGCATGGAGTTCCACACTCCATTGTTTCAGATAGGGATGTGTGTTTTACTTCTCGGTTCTGGCAGGGGATTCAGAAGGCTTTGGGTAAACAAGTACTTTTGAGTACAGCATACCATCACCAGATAGATGGTCAGTCAGAGCGTACGATCTAGGTTCTTGTGGATATGCTCCGAGCATGCATTCTAGACTTTGGAGGTTCTTGGGAGAAGCATATACCTCTTTTGTAGTTTGCCTATAACAACAGTTTTCATACAACTATTTAGATGGAACCTTGCGAGGCTCTGTATGGTAGCCCATGCTGATCATATTTGTGCTGGATGGAGGAAGGAGAGGCAGCTTCGTTGGGATCTCGTCTTGTTTAGGGGACCTCAGAGTAGATACAGTTGATTCGGAAGCAGATGGCTACGACACAGTCTCGACAAAAATCTTATGCTGATCAGCGGAGATGACCTCTGGAGTTCGAGGTCGGGGATCCGGTTTTCCTGCGTGTCACACCGAGGTTGGGACACAAGAAGATTCGGAGATAGGGTAAGCTTTCACCATGGTACGTCGGTCTGTTTTATGTGTTGGAGAGAGTTGGGCAGGTTTCTTATCAGTTGAAGTTACCTCAGAGGTATCGGGCTATGCACGACATCTTCCAAGTTCCTCATCTCCGAAGTTACATTTCAGACTCATCTCATTTATTTCAACCTGAGGAGGTTGATCTTGAAGCAGATGTGTCATTTGAGGAGCATCCTATCTGGATTTTTGATCGGAATACGAAGGTTCTTCATGGGCGGTCTGTTCCTCTGGTATGAATGCTATGGCAGCATGGGAGAGTACAGGACGAGACCTGGGAGAGGGAGGTCGATGTATGATTGTAGTGGCCGGAGCTGTTCGGGATTTCTTCTTCTACACATCGCTAGGGAAATTATGGGATGAATTTCTTTAAGTGGGGAAGTTTTTAAGAACCCAGATCTTCGTTTCAGTTATGTTTTTCCTTTTCTGGTCGTTTTTGAGAAAAAGAGGAAAATTTGGAAATTTTCAAAGTACATGTCGTGTACATTGATGTCGTGTCAGGTCGTGTATTGGTCGTGTCTAGGCCACACACACGGTGTGTAAGGGCGATGAGGAGGCCTCTTAAAGCGGGGTATGAAAATCTTAGTACATGTCATGTACTTTCTTTTTTTTCATTAAACGGACTAGGGTCGCGCCTAATCAACAAAATCATCTTCTTCTCAAGGTTCTTCAATCAGGAGCGTCCCGTACGGCAGTGAACATCCTCCGAGCCCCCGATCCTCCGTCTGTTTTCCGAATCGATCGATGTTGATTGCATTGGAACCGCAGTGGTGAGCTCTTCCTTCTTCTTGAGTTTCATTCCATGATTTTCCCTCTTTCTAAAGATATCATGGGTTGAACCTTTTGTGCGTTTTCATAGATATACGCCGTTCTAAGGAGAATCAAACCTCATGGTCAAAGTATATTAATCTCCTAGCATCAAGGTAGGTTTTTTTCCTTTCCATTCTAAGTCTTTGAGTTTTATGTGAAAATCTTCACCAACACTCGTGAACGAGGTATTGCGTGTTCACCATTTTACCCTATTGATTTCCTACCTTGCTGGTATGCTTGTGTAGAAGTAATTTGATCATGTTTGAGGATAATTTCTATACTTGGATGTTTTTTCCATGCCTTGTTCTTATTATGTATTTGGGGTTTGTTAGCCTTTGGACATTATACCTGTTTCCATGCCTTGTGAATATAGGATGGAATGATATTCTTGACATGCTTGTTGTTCTGCATAGTGGTTAGACAAGTAGATCTATAGGTGTACTTTGGCCTTATAGACTTTTTATGCACTGACTGGGATGGGACTGTGAGAACCTGGTGCTTTAGACTATAAGGGATAGACCGATTGAGCTTCCTAGAGAGTCATGGATATTATAGTTTACAGGAGGGTAGACCGAGTAAGCTTCCTCAAAGAGTCTTGGTTATTATAGACTAGAGGGGATGGACCAGGTGAGATTCCTAGAGAGTCTTGGATATTATAGAATAAAAGATGGTAGACTATGTGAGCTTCCTCATAGAGTCTTTACTTGTTTGAATTTTCCTTAAACCATTCCAAGATAGAGGAGGAATTGACCGAGCGAGCTTCCTCAGAGAGTATGTGATAGACCTGATACTATAGGAGGAATTTACTGAGTGAGCTTCCTCAGAGAGTTTCTAGACCTTGGGGATATAAAAGGGTTATAACGTGTTATCTTCCTTAGAGAGTCCTTGACTACCCTAGACTATAAGGTTAATCGTCAGAGCGAGATTTTCCAGAGAGTCTTATATTTTCGTATGACCGGCCCAGAGGGGTTAGGCTGAGTGCACTACCCAGTGGGTTGTTGGTACTTCTTGGATAGGACTGGAGGGGTTGGCTGTGAGTACTTCCCAGAGGGGTTCCAGTTGTGGTTAGCTGTTTGCTTCACTGCTGCTTGTTGTTCTATGGATTGATTATTGTTGTATATCATCCTGTTACTAC
The DNA here is from genome assembly GCA_963277665.1 of Viscum album. Classification (NCBI taxonomy): domain Eukaryota; kingdom Viridiplantae; phylum Streptophyta; class Magnoliopsida; order Santalales; family Viscaceae; genus Viscum; species Viscum album. The sequence goes on from OY728158.1 coordinate 444,597,858, forward strand.
TTGTTGATTACTGCCTTCTGTTTACTATCACTGTTTACTGCTTACTATACTATTACCTACCATATGCTCACTAACTGTTAGGAACAGATCTTCGGGTGCTTTCATACTGGGATTTAGTCTCACACCCTGTTTGGTCCATGCTTTTGGGCCCAAACAAACTATGTTGTTGCGGGTATAGGAAAGGGAAAGCGCCCTCTGACTTCTGGTACTTGATTGCTTGAATCAGAAGATCATGGGATGAAGCTTAGGCTTGCGATGCTGAGAAGTTGTTTATATTTTCTTTTGTAATTGTTTTGGTATTGTTTGTATTTCCATAATTGTGACCTGTTTGGCTGTTTTCCTAGATATATATCATGCATCATTTCATATATATATATATATGTGCTTCAGTGGTTTATTGTTTTAGCCTTCCATTGTTTACTTGTGCATTGTTTTTGGATATTTACTGCTTCTACTATTGCATGTTTTGTTTACTTCCACTGTATACTATGCCAATGAGGGTATAGTTTCCCCACTATCACACACAAGGCCCTCACTGCTAGTCGGCAGCCTCTGGTATTTGGGAAAATGCGCTTGAGGCCGTGTGACCAACCGGGTACGAGGCACCTCTGGGTGGATTCCTAAACTGGGAGGTTACAAGAAAGAGGGTTGATAATAGTGATTTAATGATCATAATAACATTTAATAAAATTTAGTATAAGAATTTAATATTTTTATTATAAATTCCATAAAATTATTGGAGGTAAATAATAAGTAAAATTTAAGTGACCAATTAAGTAGAATATCTCTTCTAGGAATCAACTCCTTTAGATCTTTTCTAAAAGATGCTAGGGTGGGTATTTTTGAAGTAAAACACCCTATATAATGTGGAAAAGGATGTTTATAAGATAATTTTTTAGTATTTGGAAGATATATAAGTCTCAAAGTGGTGTGAACAAGATAAAGGACATGTTTCCATTAGTAATTGAGGTGATGATCATTTTTTAAATTTATTTAAAATATTAAATTATAATAAAGTAATTATCATGAAAAATAATTTCAAACGAGAATATATTAGAATATAAGGTTTTTTTGTTATAATACCATAAAAAATATAAATTTTATAGGTTTATGTAGTGATTTAAACCTTGTATTTTGGTTCAACCTCTTTGTTAACCCATTTTAACATTTACTCTGGTAACGTATTTTTTACACTTAATGGGTTATAATATTATATATAAAAGGGATATATTTACCAAATTTGAACCTAATGATTCCAAATATTTAATTAATTTTATAATATTCAATACATATATATTGTAAAAAATAATTTTAATATAATTACACAATACGTGATGAAAATTGTTATTTATATAAATGTCTTTTTTTAGTACAAAAATTTTTTATACTAAATTCATGTATAAAATTAATTCCAAGGAATATAATTTGATTATTTTTAACAAAAATGAACTAATTACATTTTCAAACAAATAAAAAAATATAAATATAATTTATAAATTTTTTAAAATAAAATACATTTTTCAATAAAAATCAGTATTTTTCATTATTATTGAAAAATCAAACCTTTCAAAAAAATCAAATAAAATTTACCCTAAGATAATTTTAACATAAAAAATTAAAAAATGATACCCTTTTGTCAAATAAAATTTCCAAATGTTTCATAAATTAATTATAATATTAACTCATAAAAATAAATAAATACCACTTTTAAAGAAAATGTATTTTTAAAGTGTAAAATGTTTTTTTCTAAAAATTGGGTCCTTACTTCATAAGAAATAATCAATATATTTTTATTCATTAGGACCTTTAAATATATTTATAATGATTTAAATCTTATACATACTCACCAATTCAATGGATGGGTTATAATGCTCATATTTAAATAATAATATTTTATGGTTTCTTAATCTTGTTGTTGCATTTCATGGACACTATCGGACCTAATTTTCTTTTCAAAAATATAAGGATAGTATAATAAATTTGAAAAAAAAATAATATAAAAAGGTTTCATCCCTCAATAATCAACCAATATCTCATCTAAAAATGTCAACATATCACAAGACCCACTTTGATTCTTTTCCCATTACTGAGAACCACTCATGGTAAATCTAAAAATAAATAGGTTTAAATATAAAAACCCAATTTTATGTGAAACTATGATTGACACTGGAATAGGGTTTGATTGGAAATTTTCTAATCATAGAGAAATTTTAGAAACAATTCTAGAATTAATCACTTGGTCACTGCACAATCATCCAGACCATGTAAACCATTCTCATGCCAAAAATTCATTTTTTTTGTTTCCTTAAAAATATTCTAAGAGTGACCCCTAAGGAGACTTATATAATTATAATGAGTATAAACATACATCCATCTCAAATCACAATCCAAAATAAAAATCAAAGAAAAAATAAAAACCAAACTAATCATATAAACCCAAGGCTTAAGGTGAGACAGAGCATTGGACCCTCACTGCACCTACCTCTCAATTTCCAACATTTCTATCACCCATATACATTAATTGTTAAATAATTGGAGAGTGTTTCTAGAACATTTTCCCTTTTAATAACCTAAGGTCTAATTATATTTATAAAGAACCAACTTGGAAAGACCAATTGTATTACCCAACCTGGTCCACCATTAGGCCTTACTAACACAAAACTTGCTTTCCACAGCACCACCATTTAACAACGTTAAAAAAAGTGCTGATAAAGGGGGCGTTTATCAGTGCTAAAAAACACTAATAAAGGGAAATTTTAACTATGCTAAAAAAAGTGATGTTAAAATTGACCCTTTATCAGTGCTTTTTTTATCCCTGATAAAGGAACCCCCTTTATCATCGCTTTTTTTAGCACTGTAAAAGGGCCCCCTTTATCAGCATTTTTTTAGTAGCATCGATAAAGGGTGGGCTTTATCAGCGCTTTTTCGAAACACTGATAAAGTGTATATTTCAAAAAAATCATAAAAAAATATTGATACATATGTATATTTATATTGATATAAATATAATATATATTTTTTAAATATGTTTTAGATAAGGATAAATGAAAATCTAAAATTAATGTATAGGATATTTAGTAAAAGAGGCTTATAAAATATTTTAAAAAATATTTTTAATTAATTATTTTCTAATTATCATTGACTAATAATCATTTCAAAACCTTGTGAAGACAAAAAGACAAAAAAAATTAATAAAAGATCTAAAATAAGTTTGAAATTGCATCTTAAAGTTCAAATGACCATAACTTTTGATCTGGATGTCCGTTTTATCCCTAAAGCATATACAATCGAAGTATGCGATGAGATCTATGCAAAAATGATTGAAGGGAACCTTCTCTCACATTTTTTGAGGCCAATAAAGTCCCAAAAGTGCTTCAAAACTGAGTTTTTAGTCCAAATTTCCAAATGTTTTAACATTATAATATAACTTCTGATATGGATCTCCTCTAGGCCTATACCACATATCATATTGAAGATTCATTCATTTTATTCGATTTGACTAGTTGTGCAGTTGAAACTAACTTCTGTATTTGAAGTTATGGTCATTTTAATATTCTTTGTCTTTTCCGATACACAAATATATGTATTTATTCGTATATATATATTTGTGTGTGTGTGTGTTCTATATTTTTATGTATTTATTTATTTATTTATTTATAAACACACATAAGAAAACGTATTTTATAAATGTATTTAAAACTAATCTTATAAATATATGTTAATATACAAATAAATATCTGGATAAAAAATTTAACTAAATATATATATATATAAATAGATATAAATATATATTAATATACAGATATGTATATATATTTATATAACTATATATATATTAATATGACTAAATATATATATATATATATATTAATATAACTAAATATACATATATTAATATATATATATATATATATTAAAATAACTAAATATATATACATATATATATTAATATACCGATATATATATATATATTAATATAAATAAATATATATATATATTTGTATATTAATATACAGATATATATATATATATATTAATATAACTATATATGTATATATATATATATATTAATATAACTATATATATATATTAATATATGAGTAAATATAACTAAATATATAAAAATAAATATATAAATTAATAAATGAAGAGTAAAGAAATATGGTGTAGTGGTAAAGACATAGGCGCGCAGGAAAGAGGTCACGGGATCGAATCGCGGGTATGGAAGGTCACACACACAGGTGGGTAGAATAACCTAGCAATGTTAAAGGGGGGTGGGAGCACTGTTGAAGCGGTGGGGCTGGGTGGATCTGGTTTAGGCATGCATGGGTGACCATGGGGGGTGGGGCGCTGTTAAAGGGGGGTTGAAAGTGCTGATGAAGCCCCCCAGAATTGAATATATATATATATATATTTAATATTTTTTAAAAATTTATCAGTGATCTTTTAACAATGATAAAAGACCTCTTTTATCAGCACTATTTTTAGTGTTGATAAAAAAGGGACTTTATCAGTGCTTTTCTGAGTGCTGATTAAAGGGACCCCTTTATCTTCGCGTGATTAACAATTATTTTTTCGTGCTATTAATGCCTTTTTCTAGCGCTGATAATAGCCATATTTGTAGTAGCGCCTGAAGAGAATTATCAATCTCCAAGGGCTATAAACTAGTGCCTCAATATCATGGAAACACAGTTCAAAAGTATTTCACCCATATATAATAATATAAACTAGAAGAATAGAAAAATGTGAATCTAGCAAGAACAATTCATAAATTGGATATAATACATAATAAATAAACAATTATATAGTAAATAATAGTTCAAGTAGGTCATAATGGGAATAATAAATTTTCTCATTCCAAAATAAACATAACATCCATTATACATAATAAAGTCCAAATAAATAAAAACCAATATAAAATACAATAGCTAGAAAAAATAGCTCATAAAAATTCTAAAAATATTAAAACACATGAGCCACCACATAAATAGCTCAATATGACCAATGATCACAAACAATAACTGTATATCCATAATAAAACTAAGACAAACTCCCAACTAAAATCAAGACATGGTAATTAAAGAGAAAACAAGAGTGATGAATACACAGACATACAATGGGGAATATGTAGGGTGTGAACGAATAATTCCCCGAGGGATCTCACTAAGTGTTCTATGTAATTCATTTCATAAAACATGTCATAAAATATGGTTTTAATTAATATATAAAATAATTTTTCACTTATAAATATCCATACAAAAAAGTAAATAATAAAAATAATTAATTAATTTTCTATTTTTAAAACCAAAGAACTAGCACTTTAAAAAATTGTATCTAGTTTAAAATCATTAGTTTCATATCCATACAATGAACTAAATAATTTAATTAAAATTTATTTCAAATTATAAAAAGAGATACTTTGAGAAAAAATGAACATTTTTTCTTATTTTCCCAAAATCATTCCTCAAATACCATTTAGAAAATAATTACCCCTTAAATTTATAAATAAAAAATTCAAAATTATTATAGAACTAATTTAAAATTAAACCAAAATATATATCAAAATAAAATTCAAGTATCATAGGCCTCAATTTATCAATGAGGAATAACAAAATTACAGTAAACAAATAATGATTTTTGCTATCAATTAATCGAATGGGATACAAATAAGTCAAGAAATGGGATCCTCTAAATAATACATATCGCAAACAAAGAATCATGTTCAAATACCAGGGTTATAAAATTTATGGTATAGAAGCTGGATCATTGGATCACTCACTGGGAACCTATGTGAAACTAGAAAAATCCTTCCTATATTCTTTTTTAGTCTTAATGAGTACTATAAGAAAAACCCCTTTGAGGGTGTACCTTTCCAAGGGTACTAGTGGATGTGAAAACACCAATCTATTGTATCATGCATCTAAACATTCTATATATCTACCTTGTATCACATGATATTAATAAACATAAATGATAAAGAAACATGGAATAAGTCCATTATAATAATAAGTAATAATATATTACATTTAAATAAACCTCATCTCATCTTATACATCCTCACAAGAAATATTTCCTTTCATTTCATCAATTACAAAGAATTAAATCTTCCATGGGCCATTGTATAGATCAATATAATAAATATGGGAACCTAATTTGGGTCTCAAAAATCATAATACAACTCAATTAAAAAATTCAAAATAGTACATTCAAAATAAAATTATAATTCCAATACACATTTCTAAATTTTAAACACATTTTAAATATTGTTTTAAAATCAACCTATTTTAATAAAAGCACATTAAAATACATGAAAAGGATAACATGAAATAAAATGATTAAATATAGATTCAGCATACCCACTTATGGAAAATAATTCCTTTAAATTAAAAAATCTCTTCTTTGAAAATTAATTAATGAAAGATACCCCAATAAATTTCCAATTTTTCTTTAAGTAACCTCTTGGAAATTTCAAAAAACACTTTTCAAACACAAATGGTCGATTTTGAAATAATAATTTCAAAACCAAATAAATATATTAATGTAAAAAGTGTGTAATCGATTGGAAATACATTTATAATTCCTTCATGGTTATAACATATATGTGTGATCTCATAATAAATCATTTAAAACACCCAATCATTTCAATACAAGTATAATAAAGGAATTTCATATAGGCACAAACATTTTCTAAGAAGAAACCACTTACAACATGACGTCGTTGAAAGAAAAAGAAAAACTTAGTAAGGAAACATCATTTCTAATCCCAATAAAAAAATACCCAACATTAGAACTTACATAAACCTTAAATTTTTCCACCATGAATGTTAGGGTTTCTAGGAGAATTAAAATAGTGGGAATGTTCATAAGGGTAAATATGATATATAAATTAGGTAAATCAACCTTCCAATCCACTTTTAATTGATTAAAAAGGGACTTGGAATCAAATAATAGGGGGGTGAAACCTTCCTTGAGCTCTCCATGAGAGGATGATAACGTGGGAGGGGAAGGAAAGGGTCAAAATTCAAAAAAAAAATCAAAGAGGTAATATCAAGAAATTCATGAGTATAAATGAGCTAAAATATATATTTCATCATGAATTATAGTTGTTTTTATATATAAGTAATCCATGGCTATATCTAGTATAAAAAAATTGTCAATCATATCATATATGACCCTTGGATTATTAAATGGAAAAAATCATATCCAATCCATCATATAGATATAAACCAAGATATAATTGTCAATTATACTAACCATTAAGGTTTCCTAACTATTGTAACCCATAGTAAATTCTAAGAAAAATACACCATACCATTAGGGTCACCTTGGTATATAATTCCCTTATACAAGACAAATCATGGGAACTTAACCATTAGGTTAACCCACACTAATTGGTCAAGGTCTTGAAAATTCCTCTTTTTAACAAATATAACACTTAGTATTTATGATGGGTATTCTAATGTATCCATATTATATCATGTTATTATATTTATATATACATGCTTCTAATAATTTATTTTTAGAATCATTTTACCTTCAATATATAAATAAATTCAAACCATACTGATGTGTAACTCTTTACGCAACCCAATGATTTTTTTACCCATCCAAAAATAGAAGCCAAATATATTTAAAAATATCTAAATGAAACTCAGGAATAAGTTAAATAAACTCTTCCTATAATGGATCATAATTCTATGAAATTTTTAATCTTTCCATGAGTGATCCATGTCTGATAGATACCTAGCTCTCACTTTCCACGGACAAGACATGGCATCTATATTAGTGGGATGTCTGACCCCAATTATCTCTCCTTAGGGATAATTTCCTCAATAAATAATAAAATTCATCATAACTCTATCACCTCATATATATAAACTATATTCAATAACAAAATTTAAGTTAACTACTCTAATTAAAAAATGAATTCATGGTAAATTGAAACTAAATTGTTTTATTATAATTAGTACGTATCCACTTAGATGCATATATAATAATATATAAGAAGTGGTTTAATATTTAAAATAAAGTATAAAACATTCATAAAATAAACATATTTCAATTATTATTATAATATAGAATATCATTTAAATAATTAAAAAACTCAAATATTTAAACATGAGATAAATATTTAAAAACAATTCATTAATAAAAATATAATTATAAAAAGATTATAAATTAGTTAAAAATCAAGGACACTATATAATATTGAATATAAAAATTTCATATTAATTTCATAATATGAAAATTTCATGTTTTACATTATATGTCATATTTGTCAAAATATATGATATTTTATGAATTATAAACTGTTTATAAATCAATTTATATTATAGAAATATTTTATATAATTTAAATATAATATACTTTAAATTATATAAAATTTGAGGATATCAATAAAAAACCTGTTAATGTACTTTAAATAATATCACAAATAAGTCCCATTAAACAAATCAATATAGACAACCCTAATGGTTAGGTTCCTATAAATCATCTAGTGTATGGAAATCAACTAATAAGGTAACACTAATGGATAGGTTTCTTATTATTGGAGTTTTATATGGGTTACACTAATTATGAAACTATAAAAGTTAGAAAACTAGAGGGATATAGATGAGCGAATCCAATTAATGAATTCAAATAGATATTTTATCTAATTAGATACCCAAGAATAATATAAGGAGTGATTGATTGGATTATTGAATATCTAATATATTCTTTGATTATTCACATGCTAAAGCTGATGCAATTCATGATGAAATATGGATCTTATATCACTAAATATATATGATATATGGGATCACCATTTTTAGTGGGAGTAATTTCATTAAAATTATTGGATGTAAAGTTCTAAAACATGATACCAATAAGATAAAATATATTATTGTAGATAAATATCATCATCACGATCAAAAATAAATTTTATATTAACACTTGTGAATGAGAAGCATAATTTAAGAACCACTTGAGACTAATAATTTATGAAAAAGATACTATGTAAAATAAATTATATGTATTCAACAAATACCTTTCTAAGTAACCAAATATTTGACATTGTTCAACATGTGAATTTAGATTCTTATGTAAATCATACAATGATTCACATAATATTTTATTGGAAATATATGAAATATAACCAATGGAATTTTTGTCTCTACACATATATTAAATATAATTAGATACATTAATGATTTTGTGATATTGAGTATTCTCAATAAGAATTATTTTGGTTAAGGGTTAATCTTATTTTCATCCATGGAATTTTCTAAAAAAATTAATATATTTAATATTATTTTTCAATATTCTAAATTTTTTAGAATAAATCAACTGAGAATTTAATATCAAGGTTATTATATTGTAGAGATAGTGTAAGAGGGTAAAATGTCATAGTTTAAAAAGTAAAATTGGTTGTAATATCCAAAAAAGTTTCATTAAGTGGTCAGTTAATGTCATTGAAACCAAATGTGTTATTTGGGAGGGTGTGTTAAGTTTCTATATAATGTAGTTATTAAGGTACTTGAAGGAATTTTAGAAACACCTGGTAATTTCCATGCTTGGTTTCAGTGTTATAAAATTATAATCTTTAGTTTTTAAGTTTCGGTGATATTAAAATTATATTTTAAAAGTGATGTAAATATATATTTGTTTAAAGTTAGGTGAAGAATTTACACATCTTGTAGTTTTCTTTCAAGTGATGAGTCAATTAGTTACAATATCAAATACTTGAATATAATTTGTTAATCAAGATCAAAAGTTTCAAGTAATAAGATATGTATCTTTATCTCCTTTATCTTATATGATACAATAATTTTCTCATTAATAGTGAATTTTTATAAATCATAGAGGTAATTCAAATGGTTTACTATTCATTGGATTTTATAACATGTTTTAAAATGATACAAGTATATAAATAGTTTATCTAGGAATAATTTTGTATCTATATATTTGTTAAAATATTAGGAAATGTGTTCGTACAACTAAATAAGTGAATATTTTAATAAAAAAATACTTATTTTTAGATATAATATTCTTTTAACAAATAGATTACCATATATGACATGGAAACAAAAGTTTATATGTTAACATTCCCACTAAAATAAAATAAGTGTTATTTTCTAACAAAAAGGGATTTTTTTTCTTAGTATGATATTATAAGGGGAATATAGTGTTTTTGAGGCTGGTTAGAGTATATTTGGACTAAATAAGTTCAAATTTAACAAAAAAACGTCATAATGGTTCAAAATAAAAAGTAAACTAAATATTTTAAAGATTTTAGGATATGTAATGATAATGTAAAATGTAAAGAGTTAAATTTACTTACCATGAGAAAGATAATATAACTATATCCAAATGGATTATGGTGTTAAAATATAAATTGGATTATAATTTATATCCTAAATTATTTTTATGGTATGGCAGTAAAGAAAAATGTAAATAGTTTCATTTTGTTACCATAGCTAAGTGAGTGTCACTTTATTCTAAAGTGGTTTTATATATTCAGGAAAATTATAATAAAGATAGTTATATTATTCAAAAGTTGATTTCAAGGAAAATTTTCATAGAATGGGTTTCAAAATGTTGATGATATACTAATAAAGAGTTTTAAATAGACAACAAATATTGTTAACATTATGGAAGTTAATGTTGCAAAGTTAAAGAGTTTAAACATATTCAAGGTGATGAACATTAGGAATATGATTCCCAGGTTTCATATTTAATTAAACTAGCTTACTTGATATATTTTTCCTACTAAATAGTTAACTGAAAGAGTTTTATCAGGTCATCACATAGAGATATGGAAGAAATAATATAGATATGTAATACGTTTAACAAAACCCCTAAAAGTGAAGAAAACATAAGACTCATTTGGATATGCATCATAAATAATATGTTACGAAGGATTTTATGTATGGTTTATTTAAGTATTCTTAAAAGAGTTTAACAATACAAAATGTATCATTTAAAAAAAAATAAATCTACACTTTATCATTCATTCACATTAGTGGCATATTTTTCCTGAAATAAAATGATAAGTATCACTCAAAGTACAATTTTATATCCTCCATAATGAATTATCATCACAATGTATACTAGCTTGTGAAGATATGTTAATATTATAATGATTGGAATAATGTAATCATTATAAAAGATTGTATAATAGATAGAAATAAATTTTTCATGTTGTAATATGTATAGACATATAATTATATTAACCCAAAAAATTATAGCTCATGGAATTTCGTATAGTCATTGATATACTTAAGAGTGTATGATTATTGTCAATCTTTCTTACATGAGGTTAACGATATTCATAGTATAATATCCTTCATTCCCTGATGCCTTCTTACATAAGTTATATCAATTTATCTAATCAGGGGGCATTGAGTATGTTGTAAATTATTTCATCAGTTGGAGCATCTTCAAGATGGGATTTGTCCACTTATATGATGAGTAAAAACATTTATCCCTTGATTGATATTGAAATAAGAAATTCAGGGAGAGGGTTAACTGAGTCACATGATATTTGTCTAGCTACTTGGATGAGGGTCATACAATGTCTTAATCTACTAAATGAACAACATGTGGTGTATTAATTGATTTGGCCAGTCTCTTTCGGAGAATCGATAAAGAATGAGATGACTTATATTGGCTTCATATTCTCCCTATCTAGTGTTCACTCAGTTTCATGGGAAAATGAATTGTATGGTCACACAAATAATCTATATTTTAAATATTATGGGGTACATATATATATAGATATATGATTATGTTTGATCAACACCTAACAAGTCCCCAAAGTAGATTGAGTAACAATGATGATTTTTAAGAGATAACTCATTTCTTAAAACTATGAAATAGGTATTTCATGTTCATTGTTAATGATACTAAGGCCCAAAGAGTCATACAGTTTTTCCTTCATAAAAGTATTTTGATTTGGAAAAATATTTAATTCCAAAATTAAGATAGATTGATAAAATAATATCCTAAAAGAGTTTTGGATGGATTTATAAATATTTGTGAAGCTTTTCCCAAATTTCTTATGCATTTTAGTAAAAGTGGGATATTTTTGTATTTACAAAAAAATGATATTCATATGATGAATATGAATTAAGAATATGTTAGTGAAAACGTATATCTAATCTTGATCCTAACAATATGTTAGTTCCAACGTAGACTTTTGTGCATGTGATGCTACCTGAGACTATATTGCACCCAACATAGTGTGTTCTTTTAGATGGAACTACCACCACATCAACTAATACACGGTTCTTTAGTTATAACCCATTGTGAATACATTAAATATAGTTTTATCTTTCATTAAATGATTTTATTGAATAAAAAATGGGAATTAATGGGTTCTATGATATGAAACATGATATAGATTATGATTGATGTACTTCATTAAGTGAAGAGTATTGTGATGGCTATATGTTTGGATGATATCTCTCTTATTTAGTGAAACATGATTTCATGGAATGTATATTAAATCCCAATTTTTTGTCATAGAATCCTTATTTATGAATTTTTAAAAATCTAGCAATTGTATGGGTGTATAGAAATCCTCAAGTTATGAATATGGATCCTTTGGATGATTTAGTCCCTCCAAGGAAAGAAGAATAGGTTTGAAACTACTATTATTTTTGATAGATTACTCAATGGTATTGGTACATGATATCATCATAAAAACATGGACATTTATTTTTTCAAGTAGACATCAAAAATATTTGTGTGCTCCTCAATTTTTATTGGTTATTAGATTATCCCTTAAAAAGAAGCAATGGTATCTGTACCATATTTTTTACATAATCAAAATGATTTTCTTTTTCAAATAATAGCATTCATGTGCCATTTAGTAATAAATCAACAATAATGGTACAAAAACCCATTACTTCCAACCTTCTAGGGATTAAATTGGACAAAGGATTCCAATTCATAATGTGAGGATTCGCATACATCAAGATTGGTTTTAGTACCATCATTGTTCATGATAAAATTATCTAGGGGATTGAATAGGTAATCAACAACTTCTTCAAGAAACCAGGGTTCAATTAATTAGAGTGAACTATTCTTTATATAAATCCATCATAATACACTTAATTTAATAAAAAGTGTTGTCTATAACTCGTATCTGGTTCCATTTCTTTTCACCTGTCACTTCCCCCATGGATAATTCTGTAAAGACATTTAATGAATATTCCTAGATATGTTTAATATATTAATAATGGTTTATAAACAAACAATCATTTGTTATATTATATAATTGAAATATTATCCAAAATAAAAAAACAACATTAGTAGCAACGTAGTCTAAGGTTTCATCATATACACACTAGAGTACATCGACACTAACATATGATATATCTTGATCTTAAAAATAAAGTGACACTAACATATCCTTAATTCATATGAATTATGTGAATATCATTTTAGATCACGTCCAAAAATATCCTATTTTTACTAAAATATATATGAACATTATTAAAAACATCACATGTCTTTTTGAATATCCAAAACTCTATTTGGATATGGTTTTCTCAAAATCTCTTCATTTTGGAATAAAATATTTATCCAAAACCAAATCCATAACCAATGGCCTAACAGAGTGACCTTGTGGGCCCAAATTTCATTAACAAAAAATTTGAAATATATATTTCAAATATATAAGTAAATTGAAATATCAAGAAACGCATCAGTTCTACTCATGCTACTTAGGGGTATGGTCTGATATTAATTAAACATACACATATTTACATACAAACATCTCCAACATGATATATCATATACAGTATATGTATACCTATATAATATATTTTCCCATGACACTAAGTAACCTCTAAACATAGAACAATATCAATCTAGTATAGGTGATATAATTCTATTTTTATTTTATGAAAAAAATGAACAAGAAAATGCATACATCATAGGTTATTTATATAGTTGATGAGAACATCACATTCCCCTCATCCAAGTATCTAGACACATCTCTTATGATTAAACTACTAGTATCCATGAATTTCATAAATCTAATTCAATCAAATGCTATATTTCATTATTAATTATATAAGGGAAAAATCCAATCATTGTTGTGATCCAAGAAATGACATGATTAGCAACCTACCCAACCACCCCTGATTAACTAAGTCACAATGACTTATATAATAAAGGTATTAAAATATTAAAATAAATTTGATTAGTGTCATACTAACCTTAAAATATGAAATTATCCAAACACATATATTACCATATATGATATGGAAAAATATTTTACTTGTTAAGTATTATCACCAAATGGAAATAATAGTTATTAGATAACACATAATTTGTGATTTTTTATTAAGAACCAAAAAAATTGTATCATTGATTAATCCATAAAATATAATAATATCAAAAGAACTATTATTTCTTCCTTAGATGGATTACACTAGCCAAAGGATCCTAGTTCATAACTTGAGGATTCATGTACACCAGGGGGTGATGATTTTCATATTGTATATGATGAACGATGCTATATGAAATAGTATAGCTTCGATAGACATCTCAAGGAAAAAATATTACTCGACAATAGGGTCACATAACTATATATATTCATATCATGGATATTCATTTAATGAAGAGTTTTAACCATAATCCATATCAGGTTCCATCTCATGGCCCCGGTAATATTCCCTTATCTTCATTTAATGAAATAATTTATTGAAAATGATAATGTATTTTTCATCCATTTATAATGGATTCTAATCAAAGATCTATGTTAGATATGATTCATTGGTAGTAAAAACCAAAAGAACACATTATTTTGGTTGTAACATAGAATTTCACCAGATTCACACCGGACTATATTGGAACTAAAATATTAATTCTCTATATGTTAAGGATACATTGGAACAAATGTTTCATTAACATAGTCTTGGATTGCACTAAATTCACACCATACTATGTTGGCACCAAAATATGATCATTCTAGTGCTTAAGGATACACTGGCACAAATGTATACTTAATTCATATACATCATATTCATTTAATTTTAGTACACATCCAACAATCTCTTACTATCATAATAATCCATAAAGACTTTATAAAAAAACTTCATAATTCTTTATGAATCCCTCAAAAACATCTTTATATTGGTCTATCAAAATATCTTCACTTTGAAACAAATTATTTTGATGAAAACCGAATCCTTATCTAAAGGCCTAACTTTGTGAAATTTTAGGCCTTAGCGGTACTGAAAAAATATACTAAACCTACTTTTCTTTGATATAATAAATGATAAACCTCTATAATATCATCTAATCAATATACTAAGGTGTAAAGTGTGTTCTCAATCAAACATACACACACGCATATATATATACAAACTTGTCCACCACAAGATGTATAATATATATTATATGTATAAATTTATAATTCTTTTTTCTAATGAAATGGAGTGACCATTATACTTGGAACAATAACAACCTAGTATAGTCTTTCTTTCATAATTATCTAATAAATACCGACCAGATCAAAGAATACATTACATTACATTCATTTAACAAATGAGCACATCACTTTCCCCTCATCCAAGTATTTGGAAACATCACATAAGACTCAAAAAATCATGTCCAAGAATTTCCTTGATATAATTAAATCATGGGAAAGAGATCATTACTCGAAATATGAGTGGAAAATCCCATCTAGGTCATACTATAACCAACAACATGATTAGAGACATGAGCAACTACCCATTGATTAGCTATGTTTCATTGACTTGTATCAGTAAAGTATAAATGTATAAAGTTTCTCATATTGGGTATCTAACCAGATTTAGGTAATGATTATTTATAATAGTAATTCACCCCTAATTATATAAATGATTATAAGATATTACATGATATATACTTGGGAAGATCAGTCAAAGTAATGGGTCTATACTTATTACCTCACGAATCTATTCTTCAGATCTTATACACAACCCATTATAATGAGTAAAATATTATATTAATACTAATAATAATATATCATCATAACCCATAATACTCTATGATGATCATATATTAGAGATAACTCAAATTCATACATTGATGGGATACTTTTCAATCCACTTCATGAAAATATACATCCAATGTTAAAGAATGATAAAGTGAATATTTCATTTTGTAAAAAATGATACATTTTGTATTCTTAAACTCATTTACGAATACTTAAAAAACATGAATAATTTGCATCCTAACATATTATCTATTACAAACATCTAAATTAGACTTATGTTTTATAAACTTTCAAGGGTTTTGATAAACTTATTACATCAGTATGTAATTCCTTACAGATATTTATGTAACAACCTGATAAAACTCTACCACTAAAATATTTAGCGAGGAAAATCTATGAAGTTATCTAGTTTTATTAATAGTGAGACTTAGGAATCATATTTTCAATATTTAACTCCTTTAAAAAATTCAAACACTTTAACTTCACAACATTAAATGTTAGGATGTTAAAAATATCAGTTTTCTATTTCAAACTCTTTCTAAGTATATATTCAACATTTTGGCACACTTTCCATTAAAATTTTAACTGAAATTGATTCATGAAAAATGTAACTATATAAATTATAATTTATTATCCCATACTAAACTTGTTTAGGATTAATTGTGCTCACTTGGTTACAATATCTAAATATAAATCTATATATTTGGCCTTACCACTATAACCGAAAACTCTTTAAGAGTGGTTTAATATTTTTTTAATGTTTATTTATTAAGTCCAAACTTACTCCCTATAAAATCATAAACACTATATTATATTTAGAATATCATTATCAGAAACATAAACTCTTTTGTGTTAAGAAATTACTCTTATTTCCTTTAAGTAAGAAAATTTAACAACTAAAATCTTATTTCCAATTGAAATATATCAATATATGTCTTTGGAGTAGTTTCTCTAGAAAAAAGAATAATTATTTCTATAAAATATACCCTTTATGGGTAGAAAGAACACCTTCAATCATATTTAAAAATAATATATGAAGATAAAATAATACTAGATATAATATTTTTATCACATACCCTTTTCAAATATGATATAGAATTTGATTGATCATAATCCATATTAATCATCTCATATTATTCATAATAATTATTTTTTAATGAAAATGTTCTCTGATTATATAATAAAATTGATATTAATATGTAAATCCTCTAGTCAGATCGATCTAATCTTTATAAACACCATTATATTTAATTATTTGTTGTGTAAAATCTTTAATTCATAACTTGAATTCCATATTTATGCTCTATAAAATCATCAAATTATTTTAAATAACTATAGATTTTTAGAAATTTTCAAATAAAAAGTCAGTATCACATACCCTTGAAAACTAAATAATCAAATTCTATAACATTGATAAATATCACGGAAATTCCATGGAGCTTCCAAATCCCCTTTAGGTATCATGAAAATTCCATATTATAGAATCAATACTTCTCCTCCATGATGAAACTTTATGTTTCAATGACCCTAACTAAATAGTTAATGAAACCTTTTTATACATTCCAATTAGTTTTTCTTCTTCCCAATTGAACTTTTACCCTCCTATAATATTTCTATAGTATAAGAACCTTGACATATAAGGCCATTTCATTTATTCTCAACACTTGATAATATTGGGTAAACTATTATTGGACTCATTAATAGTTTTGGAACATTTCAATATATAACAACAGAGTGAATTCATAACTGAAATCATCATTATAGTAAATACCCAATCAAACCAAGTCATTAACATATCCAATCACATTGAATATATGAGTGGAGAAAAAATTACATGTTATCAACTTTCATTTAATGCCTTTGAATCCTTAAGTAAATCATTATATGATTCACATAAGCATATATAATCACCTATTGAAAAGAATAAATAGTTTTGTTTCTCAGAAATACAATTCTCTAACACATAGATTTTATTTTACTTAATAACTTTTCTTAAGTTACCACTCTCATGAGTTTCTTACATTAATAATGTATTTCTTAAGGGTTAATATCAAAGTTATGTTTGATTATTGTGATTATATATATCTACAATATAAGTTTTTATCATTTTAGTAATTTTTATATATTTTCATTATGGACTTTAAATAAAATCACTCTCACAAAAAATGATGACCTCATACATCATATCTATTTATTGGGATATGTTCCATATTTCCTCATTAATTTCCCAAATTTTAGAAAATAAAAAAATACATAACTATACATAGTATAAAATAAAATTTTCAATATAATATATGATATTGGATATATAAATATATAAACTCTTTTTTAAATCCCTTAAATAGATTCACACAACTAGGTTTCACTATTATCCAAACTATTAGTATTTCCCAACCACTGTAACAAAATAAAATTGCATAGAAAAAACATAACCATTATTCTCATC
Organism: Viscum album; assembly: GCA_963277665.1. Lineage (NCBI taxonomy): Eukaryota > Viridiplantae > Streptophyta > Magnoliopsida > Santalales > Viscaceae > Viscum > Viscum album. Next base: position 444,616,277 of record OY728158.1, read on the forward strand.
TTATTACTTACTTTCATGCATAAGATAATTCATGGTAACCTAATGATTAGGTTCACCCTTGCAGAATTATTGAGTTGTTGACAAGTTTTGTTTTGGAATGATTCTCACATATAGTATTTTTAAGAGATTTCCTAAAAGTCTTACTACTTTATATACATATCACGCTTGTTAAACCCATTTATCTCATCTAATTTTTATTATCTCTTATTTTATCCCTTTATGTAAAAATGATTATAAAAATTTAATATATGAATCGTATTCCATCTAAAAAATTAATTAATTCACACTAAATTAATATATAACTCTTTACAAAACACAATTTTTTTGTAACTAACCCAAAATAGAAGCCTAAAAAATTTATACATATATGAATCAATATCATGCATAGAGTGTAAGGACCCAACCTTAAACATTACATATTCTAGTGAATATATACTATAATTATCATTCTTTTTATAAAAAATATATTTTAGGTTTAGAATTTTATATAATTAGGACAACCCTTATATGGTAAACCTTTGTATTACCAGATGTAACTTCTACTTAGTACTAATTTTTATAATAAAACAAAACTCTTTTAAATATAAAATGATTTATTTTCAAGAAAAATATTCACACTTTTTGTCTTGACCTCATACTTGTCCCTAATATTAAATACAACCAAGTGAAAAACGTTTTAAAACATGGGATGAGCACATAAATCTCAGAAATGTGCATAAAATAATAAAATAAACCTTTAGTCCAGGTATACTTATAAAAATATAGATTTTTTAAAATAAATTATGAGTTCAATATAAACCCTTTTCCTACCCAAGAAATCATATTAACATCCAAAAACCTTCCATAAAATGTTTCATTGGAAATATTTAAGTAATAATAATTTTATAAAAGTTTCTTTGAAAATTTTAAAATCACTTGAAATTTTTTTCACATTGTTATACTTTTCACTCTTACATTTGGACTATCCATCATGGTTATAAATAGAGTAACCCTAAAAATTACACTTGGAATAACCATCAGAGTTATAAATTGTGTAACCATCATAGATACTAATGTAAGACTTTCATGGTTAACTTTTGAACATTAATTTAGAGTAATTACCATAGCTACTCAGGGATTAAAAATCATAGTTAATTATGGAATAAACATAATGGTATACTTCCAAACATTACCAAATGAATTGGAGTGCTATAATGGATATCACCCAATATATAACCTGCACCGGGATCACCAATGATTAATAATAGGGCTCAACCCTTAGTGAATAATTCATAAGGACCATATTGTGAATAAAATCCTTGAATACTCTTTTAAACCCATATACAAAACACTTTCAAATATCAGAATACCCTTTTTATTAAAAATTAATTTTAAAATGTAAAAAATTTATACATTATAAATAAACCATTTTCTTTAAAAATAACTATGAAAACTTATAAAATGGAACAATTTACTAAAAATTTACCTCATAATTCAAAATACGAATTAATTTTTTAAAATTCAAAACACATATGCAAAAGAATTTAATTTAAAATTAAACATGAAAAATGAAATAGAAACAGTTTTCCTGAAAAATGTGTTTTAAACCCAAAAATATAATTATAACAAAATAATTTATAAGGATTAATAAAATGTTGTTACTTTGATTATATATGACTAAATTATAATTATTTTACCTATAGGTAAAATTAAATTCATATTTTTAGGTTTTAATATAAATAAAAATAACAGTTTTATAAGAATCAATATTTTCACTATTCACAAAAAAATTAATCTTTTCAAAAAATTCTTTAAAATTTATCCTAAGATAATTTTGTAATTATAATAGCAATGAAGATATACTCACATATGTAGTGATGAAATAATAAACTTTACATTTCTGATATAGAAATAGATTATTATGACCTAATTATTTCCCATCTAAACCTTATAACATCAAAAGAAAAAATAGGATCACTTGCATTATCAAGGAAATTTTAGGTTTTCAGTAATAAAGAATTAAGAAAAACTCCTATATAAAAAATACCTATTTAATTAAATGATAATTTATACCACTTGTCCCAGCTCTTATTGTTTCACATTAAGTCATCATCATCATCCATCTGAATTCCCTTCTATACATAATTTATTCAAACTCATTCTTTATAACTTGTGGAAGAAGAAACATAATAAATTTTAGATCAAATTCTCAAAAACAGTAAACAAAAGCATTAAAAATTGAATTTCATCAGTGGGTATAATAATTTTATAAGGTTATGATGACATAATTATAGTGCATTAAAGAAAACATAAAAGATCTTATATCGATCAATGTATAAATAATTCATCATGAAATATGGAATAAAGATTTAAAAAAGGAAAAATTCATATGAATCAAAAATCATGATACATATGATATCAATCTTGATCAAATGAATTATTATAAACCCATAGAAATCAAAGGCATAACCAATTGGTATCACGGGACAACATCTTCAAAGAATTCTTACATAACCCTTATATAACCCTTATAATTGGAATAACCATATGACCGACTTCCAGTGTAATTCTCTAGAGAAAATAATAATTACCTAATGAATTAGAGTGTTATTCGATCACACTCTTCATATTAGTTATATCTAGATCACCTGGTGCTATCTGGTCTCACCCATCATACATAATTTTCAATAACCAAAACCTCAATAAAGTACTTGGATATTTCTTTATAAAACTCATAGAAACAGTCATTGTTATTTCATATCATGATTAACTTATGGAAATTAAATGGGAACAATTTTAATACCATTGAAATGTGATTAATCCATATAAAATAAATGGGTTCTATAAAAATCTATTTGAAACATGATTTACCCATGTAAAAGAAATTTGTTACATAAAAATATCTTTAAAACATGATTAATCCCTCGAAAACAAATGGTTTCCAAAAACATTCTGTCATGATAACCCATTTAGTAAAATAATAAGAATAGTATAAGTGGTTTATATCCCCAACATAGTATATGTTACTTCAAATGATATCATCTCAGATAAAGAATAATTTTTAAATATCACTTAGAACATATTTTAATTAAAATAACCTTTCATTCAAAATATATTTTTAAATAATAAAACATTTTCAAAATCACTTTCCTTATAAATAACTTTTAAAACTAACAAATTAAGGTTTAAAAATCATTTAAAACATTTCTTGAAGAAAATACCATTTCTTATTTTAAAAAAAATAAAACATAAAACATTAGGAAAATATATTTCCTTGAAAATAACATTAAATTTTTTTAAAAGAATAAAATAATGGTCATCACGGATGGAAATTTTATTCATTTTGTTCATGTTAAAACAATGATTCCTTTACATTTTCAATAAATCCACAAATGCAATGATTTTGAAAACTGTATGTAGATTAATTTTAAAAAAAATTAAAAAAGTTTAAAATTGGTAAAAATGTATGTTTCTTCTGGAAATGGTGATGACCTTGTTTTTTTAAGGTTAAACCTTTCCAATTAGTTACTAATATGTTTCTTAGTAGAACAGGAAAAATACAGTGACTCTATATCCATTTGAACCTACTTTCCAAAGGTAGGTGCTCATTAGTCGTGGACGGATGAGGCTTAGTAATTTGCATTGGTCGAGAGGATGGGAGTTCAGGCTCATCACACCTTTTTAGGGGGTAATTATTACCGACTCGAGGACTCTCTTATAGATTTAAGTTAGGTTCACGAATCCATATTAATTCACCAAGAATAAAAAATAAGTTTTCCTTTAGATTTAGTAATCAATGATTTATATGTATGAGATTTAGAGAATGTTTTATATGTATTTGAGGTTCTTCATCAATAGAGAATCATCCATGCGTATTATAGATACTTAGTCAATGGTATAATTCAATACATTATATAGAAATATCTTGGTCATTATGATGACCATACAGGTTTTAAAGCCACTTAGTGGCATACTTGAAGTTTATTGTCCTTTAGAAAGATAGGGATTATTCTAGAGTTGGTATCGTACCCGCAGATGGGCTACTTACGTATACTTGTTAAAAAGGAATCAAAATCCAATTAGTTCTATTAGATGGATATAGTTTAATGTCATATGGGACGGAAAATAATTAATGAGGGATGGTCTTGAACCTTATAAAGGCTTCCTACCTACTCTAATTTTAAGTCATAGATCAAAGTCCACGTTGTTCGAGTAAATAAATACGGGGTTTATGCATGGTTAATGTCCCAGAAAGAAATGTCGTGATTACTTTCACACTCTAAGATCACGTTAGTCATCCTTGGTGTGAGAAATAAGAGGCATTAGTAAGCTTGATTATGGTACCATAAAATATGTAGTTATGAGAAATGTTGTCGGGCTTACGTATGTATGACTTCCCAAGTAAATGAAGATCAGGACTTAGTTCAGGAAAGAATCCCAGGAGTAGGGTCCATAAAGGTATTTGTGTTTTATGGAGATATGGAATTTTAACTCAGGACTTAATTCTGAAATGGAAGCCCAAATTAAGAGGGACTTATGATTGGGTTTTATTCCTGAGAAGAAATCCTAAATCAAAAGAAAATAAGGTTGCAGATTACTCCTGAGAAGGAGGCCCAAAGTTAAAAGAAATTATGATTGGGACTTACTCCTAAGAAGGAGTCCCAAAGTTAAAAAAAATTATGATTGGGACTTACTCCTGAGAAGAAGGCCCATAGTTAAAGGAAATTATTATTGGGAATTACTCATAACGAGGAGTACCAATTGAATTCCTCTCATATAAGGAATCCAACAAAGGAACCAATCCATAAATGGCATTGAAGAAGGTTTTTAAGGACATTTCTTAAAGGGGAGAGGTGAATTTAAAGAAAGGAGGTGACCAAGAAGGATGGGCACAAATATTTTTCTGGAGTGCAAGTCCTGGTTGCGCAAGTATACTTGCACGACATGAGTCACCTTGGGCAATGAAGAATCCATCAGTTAATACTTGGGAGACTTTGAACTCAATCCATTGTATCATCCCTAGAGGCTTCCGGAAGGGTGGCGCGCAAGTTCCCTTGAGAGGGAATGGTGTCATGCAAGTTTCTTCACTTCCCTTAAGGGTTGGACACTTAAGCGCGAAAGTATTGAAGAGTTATAATACTTAGTATTTATCCTTTATCTTTAGAGCTTGCATTCTAGGTAAATAATTACCTTATAAGTGTTCGAAAGACATCAGACAAAGACTTGGGCAACCAGAGCTTGAATCTGAGTTTTGGAAAATTCCTCCTCGAAATGGGGGTCCCTTAGGGGGTATTTATAGGCCACTGAACACCTTAGGTGAAAACAAGAATAGGTCGCGCAAGTGACTTGCGTGACAAAAAATGTGGCACGCAAGTGACTTGCGTGACCAGAAGGAAACTTGTGCGACCCATTCTTAAAGGATTCCTTGTTCATGCCTTTTTGAATTTTTGATGTTCTTCAAAAGATGACTCTATTTGTGCTTAAGGTATTCCCCATTTCCATTTATTAGACTCTGTGACAGAAAGGAGAGTCAACAAAATTCCCCCCTCAAAGTTGGATCAAAAAATTATTGAGGATTTGACTCTGAGGAGAACGAGAAACAATGGTTCTGTGATGCGCAGGTGGTAGGCGCGCAGGTTATGGCATATAGGTTGTTGGCACATAGGGTTGCGGGATCACCTATATATATGGGTTTCACTTCACACAAACCATCCTGCCTTCTGAGTTTATGAGATCTCTTCGCTCTAGTGTCTTCATCTCTTAGATCGCTTTCTTTTTTCTGTGTCGCACTTCTCTAGTAAGATTTTGACTTGCGCGACATTACTTGCGCGCCCACACATGCACGACCACACTTGCTTGCCATAATTCCTTTGCCATTTTTTTGTTTTATTCACAATTATTTCAAAAAAATAGACTTATTTAAAATTTAACTGTTAGATATTTGTGCAGATTCAATGGCTCCCAAAATAATTGGATCGGCTGATGAGTTGGCTTGCAAGATAATTGATGATATGATGAACATCATTGGCCATGACTATTATGATGTATGCGACATTACTCTCCTAGATTAGGCCAAGTACATGATGTCAATTTCCCACATAGCATTTACCTGCCCTTATATGGCCATGGTCATCTGCAAAGAGTCAACGCTCCAAAGGCGAAGAATTATATTCCTCATTCGTGGTTTCAGACTTACGCTAATTTCGCTTCAGCAAATGTCTCAGTTGCAGGATCATTTTTCAATGTTGGGATAGTAGATAAGACATTCATAATGCATCATAGCCCATGTTCTCCAGATTTAAATCCTCACAAGCCTGAGCTGCAGCTGCATTGTTATCCCTCTATTTTCCAAAATTTTCAGATGGATCAATCTAGTGGATGGTAGAAGAGTTAGAATTTTTGTCCTGGAGGAGGTGTGTAGCCAACTTTGATGTGGGAATATTGGGTGAGACAAACCTATGAAGATTTTGTCAAGGATCTGATGGGTGCTACAATTTATGAAGTCGTCTGGGCTGGGCAGACATATGTCTACAAGAAGGATGTTTTTTTGTCGGAGTTAATCAGCCACTGAAGCCTAGAAACCAATTTTTTCCATCTCACTCGTGGAGAAGTAGGAATCAGCTTGTGGGATGTCTACAAGATCTCGGGGGTTCCAATTCTGGGAGACATGTATGATGAGTTCATCCCTCCGAAAGCAACATGGAATTATTCGGAGAAGACTCCATATTTGGCTTGAGAGTTATTGAAACTTTTCCACAAGCTAAAGAATTCCAAGTCTACAAAAACTCATTCTATAAAGGATATTCATCTATAGGATTGTATGGATATGTTTCTGATCAAGAAGAAGGAGAAGGTTCCCACCTATACTCATCCTACTAGATGCCCCAGAACAGAGAAGAGGGGTGGTCTTGGAACATTCTGGCAAACTCTGGAAGTGGGAGAGTTTGAAAAGTGGGGGTATGAAGTGGGCCAATAAATCCTAGAGAAGACCCATCTGGCATGATTTTTATATTTGTGGCTCAGTGTTTACCATCTGCCAGTTAGGGATTCGAAGGGAGGCGTCAGGCCAGGGACCTTCGTTGTTGCAGCCAAGTTGGCTGAGAGGAAAATGGTTGGGTTGGCCACCCCTATTTTTGTAAAGATTCAAAAGAGTTTACTCCATGTCTATATGGGTAAGTCTTCTTTGAGAATAGTGGAACCATTCCAAGTTTTGTGGCGATGGATCGCCACTCACTTCAGGACTTATGTTGTACAGAGCGGAGTACATGTTCCTGGAAGTTCTTATAGGCCATTGGTGTAAGACATTTCTAGAATTTCTCCATTGTCCCTCAATCCTTATGATCTGATGGTGAGGCTGAGCATGTTCAAATAATTTCATTTATTTCTATATGGAAACCCACCAACCCGGAAATTTTTTGATGATGGAACAACTAGCCTAGAATTGAGGTCGTATATGCTAGATTACAGAGATGGTGTATTGGCCACCAGAATTGATGGAGAGATTATATGAGAGGCATATGCTCCAATGAATCTATATCCATTTTACCCAACTTTTCAAAGGTAGGTGCTCATTTTTCGTGGACCTATGTGGCTTAAGAATTTTCATCGGTCAAGAGGATGGTAGGTCAGACTCATCACACCTTTTTAGGGGGAATTATTACCTACTCTGGGACTCTCTTATAGATTTAAGTTATGTTCAAGAATCCTTATAAATTAACCAAGCATAAAAAATGAGTTTTCCCTTAGATTTAGCAATCAATGATTGATATGTATGAGATTTAGAGAATCTTTTATATGTATTTGAGGTTCTTCGACAATAGAGAATCATCCATGTCTATTAGAGATCCTTAGTCAATTGTATCCTTCAATAAATTATATATAAATCTCTTGGTAATTATGATAACCATACTGGTTTTAAAGCCACTCAGTTGGGAACACGAATTTTATTGTCCTTCAGAAAGACAGGGATTATTCCATAGTGGGGATCGTACCCGCAGATGTAATACCTATGTATCCTTGTTAAAAATGAATCAGAACCCACGTAGTTTGATTAGAAGAATATAGTTTTATTTCATATGGGATGGAAAAGAATTAAAGAGGGATGTTATTGAACCTTATAAAGGCTTCCTACGTACTCTATTTTTAAGGCATAGATCAAAGTCCACATAGTTCGGGTAAATAAATATGGGGTTTATGCATGGTTAATGGCCCAGAAATAATTTTCGTGATTACTTTCACACTCTAAGCTCACGTGAGTCATGCTCAATGTGAGAAAAAATAGGTATTAGTAATCTTGATGATGGTTCCATAAAATATGCAGTTATGAAAAATGATGTGGGGATTACGTATGTATGACTTCCGAAGTAAAATGAAGATCAAGACTTGGTTTAGGAAAGAAGCCCAGGAGTAGGGTCCATAAAGGAATTTGTGTTTTATAGAGATTTTAAATTTTAACATAGGACTTACTTCGAAAAAGGAAGACCAAATTAAGAGGGACTTATGATTGGTTTTTATTCCTGATAAAGAATCCAAAATCAAAAGAAAATAAGTTTGGGGCTTACTCCTAAAAAGGAGGCCCAATTAAAGGGAACATATATCCTGGGGCTTAATCCTGAGAAAGATGCCCAAATTTAAAATAAATTATGATTGGGACTTACTCATGATAAGGAGGCCCAAAGTTAAAAGAAATTATTATTGGGACATACTCTTGATAAGGAGGCCCAAAGTTAAAGGAAATTATGATTGGGACTTACTTCTGAGAAGGAGGCCCAATTGAATTCCTCTCGGATAAGGAAGTCAACAAAGGAACCATTCCATAAATTTCTTTGAAGAAGGTTTTGAAGACCATGTATTAAAGAGGAGAGGTGAATTTGAAGAAAGGAGGTGACGAGGAAGGAAGCACACAAGTATTTTTTTGGTGTGCAAGTCCCCGTCGCGTAAGTATACTTGCACGACATGAGTCACCTTGGGTGATGGAGAATCCATAGGGTAATACTTGGGTGACTCTGAACTCAATCCCTTAGTATCATCCCTAGAGGCTTCCAGAAGGGTGGCGCGCAAGTTCCCTTGAGAGGGAAAGGTGGCGCGCAAGTTTCTTCACTTCCCTTAAGGGATGGATACTTAAGCAGGCAAGTATTGATGAGTTTTAATACTTATGCCTTATCCTTTATCTTTAGAGATTCCATTCTAGGTAAAGAATTACCTTATAAGTGTTCAGAAGACGTCAGACTAAGACTTGGGTGACCAGAGCTTGAATCTGAGTTTTGGAAAATTCATCCTCGCAATAGGGGGCCCACAGGGGGTATTTATAGGCCACTTAACACCCTGGGAAAAAAGAATAGGGCATGAATGTGACTTGCATGACCAAAATTGTGGCGCGCAAGTGACTTGCATGACCAAAAGGAATCTTGCGCGACCCATTATTAAAGGTTTTCTTGTTCATGCATTTGTCAATTTTTTATGTTCTTAAAAAGATGACTCTCTTTATGCTTAAGGTATTCCCCATTTCCATTCGTTAGACACTATGATAGAATGGAGCATCCAAAAAAGTCCCCCCTCAGAGTTGGATCCGAAAAATGAGTGAGGATTTGACTCTGAGGAAGACGAGAAATAAAGGTTTTGTGATGTGCAGGTGGTAGGCACGAAGGTTCTGGCATGCAGGTTGTAGGTGCACAGGGTTGCGGGATCGCCTATATATATGGGTGTCACTTCGTGAAAACCATCCTTCCTTCCGATTTTTTGATCTCTCGTCGCGCTAGTGTCTTCATCTCTTTGGTCACTCACTTTTTTCCTGTGTCGCGCTCCTCCAGTAAGATTTTGACTTGAGAAACAGTACTTGCACGACCACAATTACGCGACCACACTTGCGTTCCTTAATTCCTTAGCCATTTTTTTTGTTTTCTTCACAAGTATTTCATAAAAAAAAAGACTTATTTAAAATTTAACTGTTATATATTTGTGCATATTCAATGGATCCCAAAAGAATTGGATCGGCTGATGAGTTGGCTAGAAAGAGAATTGATGATATGGTGAACATCATTGTCCATGACTATTATGATATCTATGACAGTACTCTCCTAGATTTGGCCATGTACTTGAAGAAATATCATGTAAATTTCCCACATAGTATTTACCAACTTTTATATGGACATGGTCATCTGCAAGGAGTCAACGTTCTAGAGGCAAAGAATTATATTCCTCATTTCTGGTTTCAGACTTACACCAATTTCACTTCAGAAAATGTCTCAGTTGTAGGATCATTTTTCAATGCTGGGACAGTGGATAAGGCATTAATAATGCATCATAGCCCATGTGCTCCAGATTTGAAGCCTCATAAGCCTGAGCTGCAGCCACATTGCTATCCCTTTATTTTCCAAAATTCTCAGATGGATCAATCTAAGGGATGGAATAAGAGTTGGGATTTCTGTCCTAGAGGAGGTGTGAAGCCAACTTGGATGTGGGAATATTGGGTGCGAAAAACCTATGAAATTTTTTTCGAGGATCTAAAGGGAGCTTCAATTTATGAAGTCGTTTGGGCTAGGCAGACATATTTCTACGGGAATGATGATTTTGTGCCAGAGCTAATCAACCGCTAGAGTCCAGAAACCAATTCTTTCCATCTGACTCATGGAGAATTAGGCATTAGCTTGTGGGATGTCTACAAGATCTCGGGGGCTCCAATTATGGGTTTCATGTATGATGAGGTCATCCCTTCTAAAGAAACATGGAATTATTCTGAGAAGACTCTGGCTTTGGATCGAGAGTTGTTGAAAATTTTCCACAAGCTCAAGAATTCAAATTCCACCAAAACTTATTCTAGAAAGGATATTCATCTAGAAGAGTGGATGGATATGTTTCTGATCAAGAAGAAGGAGAAGGGGCATGCCTGTACTCATCCTACCAGCTGCCCCAGAACAGAGAAGATGGGTGCTCTTGGCACATCTGGAAAACTCTGGAAGCGGGAGAGATTGAAAAGTGGGGGTATGAAATGGACCAAAAAATCTCAGAGAAGACCCGTCTGGCCGGCTTTTTAGCTTTGTGGCTCAGTTTTTTTCTTCTACCAGTTAGGTATTTGAAGGGAGGAATCAGGCAAGGGACCTTCATTTTTGCAGCCAAGTTGGATGAGAAGAAAATGGTTGGGTTGGCCACCCCGATTTTGGTGAAGATTCATTGGAGAATACTCCATGTCTATATGGGTAAGTCTCCTTTGATAATAGTGGGACCATTCCAAGTTTTGTGGGGATGGATCGCCACTCACTTCAGGACATATGTTGTACAAAGAAGAATACAGGTTCCTGGAAGTTCTTTTAGGCCATCAGTGCAGGCCTTTTCTGGAATTTATCTATTGTACCTCAATCCTTATGATCTGAAGGTGAGGCTGAGCATGTTCATGGAATTTCATTTCTTTCGTTATGGAAACCCGCCAACCGGGCGGTTTGTTGTTGATGGAATAACTATCTTGGAATTGAGGCTGTATATGCTGGCTTTTCGAGAGGGTTTATTGGCCACCAGAATTGATGGAGAGATTATATGTGAGGCCTATGCTCCATATAGATTTGCACGCCAGTTCAAGTGTCTACAGAAGATTGTCATATCCCCTCCTATGCATTTCATGTCAGTGTAGCATCCAATGGTTTCCCAACAACTATGGTTGATGATAGCTATGGAGAATACCGGGGCAGCTTTTGATCTACCAGTTGCTGGAGAGACAAGTCAGTTGACTACATGGTATGGCGAGAACTGGGTAGCATCATACCCTGAAGGGGTACTGAACCATCCGGTCCCTCGGGTGGGGACAAAAAAGATAAATTTTAGGAAAGAAACCCTTCTTCTGGAAGGTGAATCTTCCTCACCCGGGGCTGATTCACCAGGTTCCTCACCCAGGTCTGATTCGCCGGATTCTCAGTATGGGGATAATGAGGCACGACATTCTTAAAAGCGGCCTCGTGCCAGATAAAATCCTTCTTATAGAGTCAAGAGACCTACTCCATAAACTTCTATTGAGTTATATCCTTGAGGAAATTTAGTCTTCATTATTTTATAGAGAACCAGGTTTCATTTTCTTATCCTTTATCTGTGATTGCAGGAGTTGGGAAGAAGTTGAAGTCCCAGATTATATGACCCTCCTCACGGCCTTCTAGTGAAAATGCTGAATATTTATGACCAGAGGCTGTCCATACATGGAGGACTCTATATTGTGATGCTGAAACCACCTGGATGGACTTATGCAAAGGGCTACATATCCCTAGAGTGGGGAATCTCTGGGCCTCTTCTGTTATCCGCTTCGAAGATAACCCCGATGAAGTGTAGGCTTGAATTAGAGAGCTATAAATGCTCATATATGATACTGATTATTCCATTCCTATTACCAAGAGGGTGAAGAAAATGATGAACCGTCGCACCACTGAGGGGATTGGTGATTCAATAGATGAAGAGTGGCACGATTACGTGGCTCCGGAAGATATAAATTTCTTTCCTTATTTGCTTTGAAACTTAATTTTAGTCAAAGATTTGTTACTCAAGGAAATTACGTTATTCATCCTTCATCTTGTTAAGAAAGGAACGATTGAGGTCCCTTCACTGCAGTACAGCCCTGGTGGCACCGCTCTTGGAGCTGTTGAATCTCTTCGCGAGCCGGGCAACGTATCTCCAGTACGACAAGCCATGGATGAGGAGTTAGAAAGGACTTTTCACTCTCCAATACCTGTAATTGGAGGTGATGATGTCAACACACCAAAAAATTCCAAGAACAAAAAGCATTGAAGGAAGAAGACAATAGCCAAATGCTCCATCAGTAGTGTTAAGTCCTTCGGAGAGTCATGAATCCTAACTTCTGAAAAGATTACTCATACTTCTTGGGATTGTAGGGGATTCTTCGATTTCCCTTTTGAGGGAGAGGACTAACCCTCCTCTGAGGACAACGGAGGGTGCTGTTGAACAGTCACAAATTCATGCTAACTTGGCTGCTCCTGAATAAATGAGGAGAGAAGAAGAGCCAGCTTATGTTCCCTGTACTGCTCATGTTGCTACTGTATGGAGAGAAGAGCCTACTTCTGGTAAATTAACAATACATCATAGAACTTTGAATGAAGACATCAAATGACTTCCATTCCATGATGTTTTGGGTTCAACACCTGCACCAGAGCATTTGGTGACCACTGCAACAGACTCCATAATTTTCTCTGAGGATGTTGTTCGGGGTCAGAGGTCGTAGGAGGAGGGTCGCCAAGAGGACATGTCAAATTCTCCCACTGGTTAGACTAACCAAGAATCAAATATATCACTGGATGAAATGATGAAACTTGGATCATCTTTTGAATAAATTTTAGATCATGTTAAATTACCATGTGATTTAGAAGATTCTAAACGTGAGTGAAATCCTTCATCTTGTTAAAATATTTTATTACATCTCTGGCCATGATTGGTTGAAATGTGTAGTTCCATATGTGCAAGTTGCTGATCTGTCGATGCCTTAAGGGGGTATAGACAACCCTATCATTGCAGAGAAGCTAGCTCAAGTGGATCTTAACCCGACAAAGCTTCCTGAAACCTGTCTTAAAAAACCTGTTGAAGCTAGGAAATGCGGGGAGGAGCCTTCTCATGCTGTTGATCTACCATTGGGTAAAAGATGATAATATTTGTGGTCGTACTTAATTTGAAAGATATTTAATCAACTTTTTTTATCCTTTAGATCTAACCAAATCTTTCAATTGACTATACAGGGTTGTTAATTTCAATGGCTAGATCTGGAGGTGAAGCCTCAACCCCAACTGGAGTAGAAAGTGAACTACCAAGGGTCAGGGGGGAAGGAGCAGAACATGGCACTTCCTTAAGTGCATTAATCCCGAACTATATTCCCCACTATGATAGCGATGCTTAATCAGACTCATAGGTGCAAAAGGAACTCAAATTATCACGTCGCAAGGGATGGGAAAATATATGGAAGATCATATCTGAAGTGACTCTTGAAGAGTTGTCTTCAAAGATCCCATGACTATCATCCCAATTTTTCATGCTGGGACTTGGTGGTTTTGGATATCAAAAGATACATACTACAGTGAAACAAGTCATCTTAAGGAGGGAGCAGGAGCAAAATTGTCGTCAAGATCTGATCAGAGTGAGGCTGCTGACCAATATAGGTGAATTCGAGGCTATGGTTTCCTGAGCTGAGGCTGATCATGTTGCAAAGATGAAGGAGATAAAGCATAAGATCAAGGAGAAAGTTGTCTAGCAGATGCATCTTCAACGACTATTAGATGTCGTTACTGGGGAACTTTACCAGCCTAACAATTCAATGGAAGGAGTCCAAACAGATGGGATGAAATCCATCGCAGATGCCAAGAAAGCACTCCATCAAGCTAAAAAGAGTGAAGATGATAAAGTGAATGAACTTCAACTGTCTTATGATGAATCTAGGGATGTCGTAAATCAAATTAAAGGTTATGTTTAAAGCCTCTTGTAATTCTTGAAAAAAAAGATACTCCAATCTGTGGATGTTCTTCTAATCCTGTGCATCAATGAAAAATACATTTCATCCTCAATCATTTGTACCTACATTCTCTTGCTAATTAATTATATTTTTTTACCTAAGCCAATGGGCCTAGTAAGCATAGTTTGATTTTTGTTAGGATTATACAAACAACCCCCACAAACTTTGCATCTTGTGTTTCTCAATATTGCCTAAATCATAAAATATGTACGTTTAGAAAGCTAGGACTCGACTTTTGTTCAGAGTTCCTTTTACAGGTTCCCAATTTAATGAGTACACTATCTTTTGTTGGTATTTTAAAGTCACACATGTCGGACATAAACGGGCTAATGTTTAAGGTTGAATAGTTTTGATCAAATGGATTAAAATTGACTCAATTCCTTTATAATATGCTTGAAAACATATTACCACATTCAAGTATGGGGGAAAACATGGAAACTATGACTTAAAAAATTTTGAATCTGAGGGATGATATGAAAAAAGGGCTAAAAGTCATTAGAGGAAGTATTTCCTAAGAGTAAAGTCACCACTATTTTACAAACCCGTTAGGGGGTTGAATTACGCAGGGCCACTTAAGGGAATTGACTTTATAGTAAAATAATAGTATCTTTTGGATGACAGGTCCATTATGTAGACTACTTATGCAAGGCCACGTAGGGGCACGTGTTGTATATTCAGGAAAAAGAACTCTCAGAAAGTTTACTTTTCTATTGCTAAAATCTAATGAAAGTTTATAGAGATTCAAATTTCTCAAAGCATAGAGTCTGTTGTATGGAGAGAGGTACTTGAATATGGAGAGGATATTCCTAATAAATATTGTCAAAGAATTAGATAAATATCACTCATGTGAAGGTCTGGCCCAAATGTAGGGAAGGGAAATATAAACCATAGACTTCAATACTTTCAGATCATGAAAAAGAATATGGTACAAATATATTAAGGATGGCTGTTTTTTTATGGATCCCTACAAATCTTCGTTAAGACTAATAAGGAAAAAGAGGTTTTCCACCCAAGAATGAAGTTACCATTATTTGACAAACCCGTTAGGGGGGTTGAATTATATAGAGCCACCAAAGGGTGTTGGCTTCATAGTCAAATAATAATATCTTTTGGCTAACAGGTCTGTTATGTAGACCATTTATGCAAGGCCGCCTAAGGGCACATGCTACATGGTCAGTCAAAAGAATTCCAAGGTATCAGACATTTTGTGACCAGAAGTCAATAAAAGGGTCATGGAGATCTGAAAGTATTTAAGTTTAGGAGTATGACACATAAAAATGGGTTTTGTCCAATGCATGAATGAGATACATAGACCAATGGTGACCATAATCATGTTGTGGTTGGGTCTGGAATTTAGATGTTAGACATCACTACATATCTCATTAGGATTAGAGTCAATCCATACATAGTTCTTGAAATATAGTTTAATGTAATGTGGGATGAGAACGTAAGAGATATTAGTTTAGGGTCGTAGAGTTCAGACCATAATGAGGAAGACAGATTGTGTGTTTGTTATAAACCTGATGTAAATAAAGACCGGGGTTTTCATACCACATTCATGTGCTCACATGGGGACTTTTCAGCCAAGGGACTGATAGTAGAGTTTGGGGTTATGCCCAAAGACATGGGGCTGGGTTCAAGGGATGATCTAACATTCCTATGTATCCCATAAATATGGGAATCAATCCATACGTAGTTCTTGAAATACCCTATGTACATATTTGGTTCATACATATGAAGGGTGAAAGGGGAATTTAGTGCAATGATGGTTGGATCCAAGATTAAAAGTTTGGGCATTTCCATGTATGCATGTAGTCCTTGGAATATGACATGATTGAAGATCAATGTCAATAATAATTCCCTCTCAGGTGAGGGTGTCAGAGACTGTTGTAGTTTACTGTCGTATAGGACAAAACTGTGAATAGTTTAAGGTCATATGCATAGACCGGTGCTGCATAGTTTAGCATCATGTAGCTAGGACATATTGCTATGGAGTTTAATGTCTTGTAGTGAGGACAATGGGGGACTGTATTGTTTAACGTCATATAGCAAGGAAGATGATGAACAAATGTGAATATATTGGTTTCAGAGGGGGGGGGGCTTCAAGAATCAACATCGTATGAGATAGAGGTGAACCGATGTGAAGATATTGGTTTTGGGCTTGAACCTCGGGAGGTTTCCTATATACCCAGACTTGAAGGCAAGGATCAAAGTCTGCGTAGTTCGATTTAGAATAAATTGGTGATCGAGTTGTACTTGAGGACAACCCAGAGATGGTGTTGGGACTTACGTGTGGTTAGCGGCCCAGAGAGGGTGTTATGGTTGAATCTTACTCTAAGCTCACGTGAGTAATGCTCGGTACGAGAAACAAAATGTAACTGCAACCCTAATGATGCACAGTTTAACGTCTTGTAGGGCGTATAACGGACTGTTTCATTGTTTAAATGTCATGTGTCACAAACATGGGGTCCTTGGCAATTTAACGTCTTGCAACTCAAACAAACAGTTTAAGGTCATGTTGAATGACAAAGGGGACACAGTTTAACGTCATGTTGGATGATAAAGGGGCTATGCAATTTAAAGTCTTGCAGTTAGAACTAAAGGGACCATGCAGTTTAAAGTCTTACAGTGTGGACTATAGGGATTGTGCAGTTTAAAGTCTTACAGTGAGGACTGAAATAGTTTAAGGTCATATGCATGGACCATTGCTGCACAGTTTAGTGTCATGTTTCTAGGAAAATGGGTGTATTTGTGTTACACAAAATAATTCTTCAATAATCTTGCATTAGTTGTATTTTTAATGAGTTCTCCATCAATTGAGATAAAAGAATAATCTCCATTGGAGTAGACCTTATGTATTGAATAAGGCCCTTCCCACTTTGGCTCAAACTTCGAAGACTTCTTTCCTGGTATCATTGGAGTTCTGAGGACCAATAACAATTCTCCTTGAATGAATGAATGAATGAAGATTAACTTTTTTATTGAAAGATCATGCTATTCGATTCTGATAGACTTCCAAGTGATGTAGAGTGCATGATCTTTTTTCATCTAATCATTCCAATTCATCAAATCGCTTCTAAGATTACTCATCTATGGATGACTGATCACAAATGGCTACTCTGAGTGAAGGTAATTGAACCCCAATGGGAAAGACTGATTCTGTTCCATATACCAATGAATATGGAGTTGATCGTGTATTAGTGCGGGTGGTGGTCCAATAAGCCCATAAATCATGAAAAAGTTTATCAGGCCATGATTTCTTATCTTTATCCACCATCTTTTGCAGTATGCTTTAAAGAGTCTTATTGAAGTATTCTATTTGTCCATTAACTACTACATGATACCGAGATGAATGGTTGGATTTCATGTTGTATTCTTGATACAACTTTCTCACCTTGGATGAATAGAAGTTGGTTCCATTATCCGTTAATATGGTATGAGGGACACCGAATCTGGTAATAATGTTAGACTTGACGAAGCTAACAATGCTTTTAGAACTAACTTCTTTGAAAGGTATTGCCTCTTCCCATTTGGAAAAGAAGTCAGTAGCAGTAAGAATATACTTAAACTGCTTGGATGTAGCTGGAGGATAAGGTCCTACTAAATCCATTCCCCTTGTGTAAAATGGCCATGAGTATTTAGCTATATGAAGAAACTCTGGGGTTGATGAATGAAGTTGGCATATACTTGGAAAGAATGACACTTCTTAGTTAAATCAACACAATCTTGCATCATTGAAGGCCAGAAGTATCCAAGCATTCAAATTTGACCAGAAAGTCTATGTCCAGACTGGTGGGCACCACAAAATCCTGCATGAACTTCTAACATGACAATCATTGTCTCTTCACCAGTAATACATATGAAGATAATTCCATAAAAACCTCGCTTGTAGAGAATTATTTTCTGATCTGGACTATCATAAAGAGTAAAATTGACCACACGCCGCCAGACTTGTTCTTTCCCGGCTCTATCATGTGGGAGTGTTCCATTTTGAAGGTATTCCCTGATAAGTTTCACCAATCCTATAGTATGACCATATGGTTCAGAAATGGGACTAATTTCATTGATTTCCTCTGTTTTGATTTGAACACAAGGTGAAACTGCACAATGGTGGGCAATACTGATGATTGTTTCGTCCCGGTGTGGATCTGCTAGGGTTGTGGCTGCATTAGCCAGAGCATCATCTTGGGTATTTTGTGATCGCGGGACATAAGAAAATGTCAGTTCCAAAGTAAATCCCATCATTAATTCTCTGGCATAATCACACAAAGGTATTAACTCTTTTTTTCTGATGGCATAATCACCATTGATTTATTTGATTACGAAATCCGAATCACCTTTTACCCTCAAGTGATTCACCTATGCCTGAAGTTACAATTCTGATCCTGTGATGAAAGCTTGATATTCTGCTTCATTGTTTGTACCACCTTCCAAAAATAAGAAAGAATAGGGTAGCACTTCCTTTTTTGGTGAAATATGCATGATTCCTAACCCAACATTGTTGAATTTTGGATCTTCCATTTTCTTCTCTGTTGGACTTCTGGAGGCACCATCAAAGTACATTTCCAATGTTTGAGGATTATCTTTAATAGAGAATACTTCCTCATCATGAAGTTCAACATTTAAAGATGTATCTTCTATAGATGGGTATTCATCAAGGAAATCGGCCAGAGCTTGGCCCTTTATTGCCTTTTGAAACACGTACTGGATATCAAACTGCTGCAATATAATTTTCCACCTTACTAGATGTCCTGTAAGCATCGGATGAATCAGGATAAATTTGAGCAGGTTATTGCAAGATACCAATTTGACCTCATGATGTTGCAGGTAGTGTATCAATTTTTGAACTGCAAATATTAATTCTAGGAAGCACATTTAAATACTTGAATATCGAGTTTCTACCTCAAGCATTGTCCGACTGAGATAATAAAGGTAGTTCTCATTCCCAGCATCATTATTTTGGGCAAGGAAGGCACCCAATGATTGCTCTAAAGCTATCACATAGAGAATAAGTGGTATTCCTTCAACGGTTGTCATTAATACTGGTGGAATCAACAGATATCTCTTGAGAATATCGAATGCTTTTTTACATTATTCAGTCCACTGGTAAGTTACTCCCTTCTTCATTAATTTGGTGATGGGTAAACACTTGCCTTCCAAGTTGGAAATGAAACACCGAATATAGTCCATGTGTCTATGAAGTCCTCTTAATTATTTCAAATTTCGAGGAGGTGACATACCAAGGATTGATTTTGTCTTCTCAGGATAAACTTTGATACCACGATGGTGCACAATAAAGCCAAGAAATTTTCCAGAGGTTATCCCGAAAACAAATTTCAAGGGGTTCATCTTCAAATTATGTTGTCGAAGTTTTTTTAATATGATTTCTAGATCGGCCAAGTGATCAGAAAATTGAATATATTTAACCACCAAATCATCCACATAACATTCAACAAATTTCCCTAAAAAGGGTTTGAAGATGTGGTGCAAGGCATGTTGATACGTTGCACCATCATTTTTCAGGCCAAAGGGAATTACCTAATATCAAAACACACCTTGAAGTGCTCTCAAAGATGTATACTCCTCATCCTCTGGGGACATTCATATTTGATTGTACCCAGAATATCCATCCATGAAGGAAAGAGCTTTGTAGCCAGCTGTTACGTCAATTAAGAGTTCTGTGATCGAAACTGGAAAATCATCCTCGGGACAATGTCGATTAAGATCTCTGAATTCAATGCAAACTCTAATTTGTCTATTCTTCTTTTTCACAGGGACAATATTAGTCATCCATTTGGTATATTTAACTTCTCTAACAATGTTATCCTTGATAATCCTTTTAACTTCAACTTCAATTTTGGAGGCATAAGTTGGGTGTGTTCTTCTTGCTGCTTGCTTGAATCCTCGATGTTCTTCTGGAAAACCCAAATGATGAGTGGCAACATCGGGATCAAGACCTGGAATTTCTGTATAATTCCAAACAAATACATCTCAATTTTTCTTTAAAAATGAAGTATACATTTCTTTCTCTGCAAGATTCATGTCCGCACTAATTAAAGTGGGGCATGGATCTTCTTTTGTAGCCAGATTTATTTCTCTGATTTCATCCACAGTGGTAGAGATACCCTCTTCAAATGCTGGAGGAGCATCCTTGAGATCTTCCTCTTCTTCTTCAACATGTGTTACTTCCTCTATTTTGTCTTTCATAGTAGATAATGAAGCAGAACTTCTAAGGTCAGGGTAGAAGTTAAAACTTGAACATCTTGAAGAAGATGCTGCCATTTCTGACCCTATTGATGATTAAGGGTCCTTATTAGGTAATAGCGAGGAGATGATGGATTGAGAATTGACATCATTGTTTACCTATGATTTTTCTATAACTTCTTTTGACCTAGTTGATGAAGTATAGAATTTATGGATTTTAGTGGATGAAATGAAGACATATCCATTTATTCTTTCATCATTTCTTGGCCAATCAACAATTTCTCCCATGTTGTTTGGCTCAATTATCGTAATTAACATTACGGAAGTTTCCATAAGAGTGTTTGGATTTGGGTCTATCCCATCAATTTGACTCATAGGAAACACATAATCTATACTCACATGTATGAATGGGTTTACTAGAATCTTTTCCAAACCATATGGAGCATTAATTTTGGTGACCTTCTTTGCAATGGATTTTTCCTTTCCCCCTATGTGATAAAAATCTGCCTCAATGTATTGAGATTCACATGTTTTGAATGGGGCTTTGTCACCATACAATGTCACAATTTTACCATTGAAACAATATATGAGACACTAATGGTACGACGAAGATATGACCACATGTTGATGGAACCAAGGTCTTCCAGGAAAAATGTTGAAGGCTATGTCCTGACGAACAACCATGAAATCTAAATTAGAAACAAGATCTCTAAACTTAATTTTGAGTGTAATTTTGTCCAGAGGTTATTGTTCATTCTTATCATATCCTTGCAAAATCAAATTAGACAGAGATAAATCAGATTCAGTATAACGACCCATACTTTACATACATTGTTAATACTTCAAAATTGAAGCACACTTATTACAACATATGACCAAAACCACAAAGGACCGTATGGGTATAGTGTCTTTAGAAACTGGGAAACATAAACAACTGGTTCATAAATCTTCTATAGTGTCTCCCATTTATTTCATCATATCTAGGGTCCCTTTTAGAATATTCTACTTAATATCCATCTTCCTGACCTGGGGAAAAGAAAACATAAAAGGGTGAGCTCAAATGCTCAGCAAGGGCAAATAAAGGAAATAAAAATCATATCATATCTTTTTGAAAATCAAAACCTGCAAAAGAGATCATAATATCTTAACATGGAATAAATCATAGAAGTGAAAATGAGATCCCCATAATCATAACATAAAACTTGAAACTTTGTGGCATGCACACATAATCATGGAAAATCATTTCTTGTTAGTCATGACTCATTGCCAAGACTATCTTAGTGGACAAAGTCCCTTTCTGAACCGAGTTCACTCCTCGTTTCAGTCCTGTTTCACTGAACCGAAATAACCTTCCATTCCAGCCATGTCTATCTCATGAGATATAAATCTTTACCCAATGCATTGGAGGGAGATATAGGTCCCACCCATCTAATAATGAATCCTTTCTTATGTGTGCCACATAATCATAAAACATACATCATCGCATAACACATGTAACAAATATGGGATTCTTGAAACATCATGACATCATAAATCAATTCATATAAGATAAAGGAATTCATAAAAATAATTCCATCACAACATGATCAAATCAATGTAATAATAGGGATAAAAACAGAACCCTTTATTATCTTAGATGGAAAATAATTTTGATAAAACACTTGAACTCCATTCTTGAGGAAAATATCCTTTCTTCTTCAAAGACATTTTTCCTTTCATAACATGTCATATAACATTAAAATAAAAGAAGTTGATTAAAAATAAACATGAAAACTTGTAAAGGAAGCTTCTTGGAAATAATGTTTTAAAAATCCATCCATGCTGTATAAGTTAAAAAAACATTCTTCGTTCTTTTGTCGGAAAAGTCAAAAAGTACCTCGTACGACAAAAGATTCCTTTCATACATATTACTAAAAACTCACCGAAGGGTAAAAATTGATTTAAACAATTGTAGGTGGATGGAAATAATATTACATTTTGATGAAACATGGATGTGGATGATAAAATACACCCCAGAAAATACTTACGAATAAACAATCTCGGATAAAAATGAGATTGTGATATTTCCCTTACCTTAGGTCCGATTTGCTTTGTTCATGTCTGAAGCTCCTGTATAATGGTTTAAATAATGTTATTGACTTATTCCAGAATCATACATATTGATATGATATCATATATGGTCATATTATTAGCTTCTTGTTAGTAATATTTCATTGTTACTTGTTACTCGGGTCTTTATAACTTTTTGTTCTTATGCGTGTTTTGTCGAATAAATTCTTATTCTTATCTTTAGGTTATAGATAATTCATTTCCAGAATGGTATTAGTGTAGTATATACCATATTCATTCATTCAATTCATTTATATAATCATTATGAAATGAAGATCATGTAGAACGAGTCGCATCACATCGTGGAGACGGTATTCCGTACGTACGCACAAGTGATGATATCGTTCCTATGATCGTGGAATTGTATTGGAGTATATATATATTATTTCAGTATCAATATTACTTCATAATAATCATATATAGTTACTCATTACACCATTATACCCATCCTTGTAAGGTGATGGTGGAAAATAGATTACACCACGGCGTGGAGACGGTATTCCGTACGTACGCACGCGTGGTGATTTCATTTTTCCGTAGGATGGATAGAAGGTGAATTAGGGTTGTTTCATATTTATAATAACATATCAGTATGTAAGTAATACTTATGTTATTACTTTATCATGAAACAACTAAAGAAGAAGAAGTTGAAGAAGAAAGAAATTGAAAAGATCGGTAATGGATATTACCTCTTCTTTGGAACGCTTCTTTGAATCCTCCACTTAAGGAACTAAGATTAATCTTTGGAGAAGACCAGGACCTCTAGGATTATTCTAGGGAAGTGTAGAGGAGAAAATGGCAGGGGTTGGCCGAGCTTGAGTGCTCAATTTTGTGTGAGGAGGAGGGGGAGGAGGTGCCCTTTTATAAGGGAGGAGAGGGGCACCTTAGGAATATCTCAAAATATTATTTTATATTAAAGTCAAAATCGGATTATAATGGTTCCAAAGGGTCTTATTTCGAAGCTAAAGTGGGGATGGGTCGAAATCCTATCAACCAATAGGATTTAGACAAGTTTAGGGTATTATTTTAACCTTATCAATTAGATTTAACTCTAAGTTAATTAATTTAACTTTTACCTTGTCTTTTTGTTTTCTTTCACTATATGGTTAATACACTTACTATAACATGCCAAACGAACCCCAAATTGTTTATTATTAATATATATATCCTTATCTAAGTCATTTGGCCTAACCTTAGATTTTTTGGAATAACATAACAATTAGTAATATAATATTTGATTTAAAAACTATTTTGTGTTAATTTTGATACTATTTGATATATGATTTTTGTGAAAGTCATAACAGAATTATATGTTCGAACCAAGTTAATTAAATCAACACTAATATATCATAGTAACCTAGAAAATTAGTGGAATTCATAAAAAGTCTTAAATTACATTTATTTTGGTATTTATATTATCAATTATGTCAATATTTCATTAATAAGATAATTACTGCATCATCTTTGTGTCATATATAAATTATATTATTTGATGTCTAAAAATTAAAAATAAAATACCATCATGTAGGACATCTTTTTAGATTTCTAATGAATATTTACAATCGAATTTATCTTATGTATAACCCCATATTAAAAATGATTTACTTATTAAACTTTGATTTTAACTATTTTAACCCTTCTTTAAATAAATTAATAATAAATGTCCTAATCTAATCCAAGTGGGCCTAATTGGTCATATTTTATTCCTAAGTTTGTTTTTGGTCGAATTACACTTGTCCAATAGAATTAGGACATGTGTTAGGGTAATATTAATATCATATTTACCCTTAGTTACCCTATTTACTATTAACCGCGGTAAAAATAGTAAAAAGTTACTATTCACCAAAAATTATTTTCATCTCATTGAACCACATTTTAGTCCTTGATATTAACCGTGTCTCTCGGATTTTCGAAATACCATTCACAGAAGCGGTAAAATTATGTTTTATGCAAAATTCAGTTTTTAACCTACCACTTAGTGGTTTCACTATTCATCAAAAATTGAAAGTTTTCAGAAAAATACCAAAATTTCACCCTAGGCTAATTTCGATATTCTGAGTCCAAAAATGAAATCCATTTTGAAAAATAAAATTTATAAAATTTCAAAAAGTGGTTATTACTATTCATAACGGCTAGTTTTAATAGCATATTGTTGTTTAGTGAAACTCGGTATTGCGTACGACGCAAGCTATCGAGGAAGGTCGCGATTGCGTGTAAAGCAAGCCAAGCAAGTGTTGTGTAGAAAAAAATTTCCTTTGATGATTTATATAACATAAAAGTCTCGGGTGTTACATTATACCCCCCTTAAAAAGAATTTCTCCCTCGAAATTCATCACTTTGCAACAAACAGATGAGGATACTTCTCCCTCATCATATCCTCAAGCTCCCATGTAGCTTCTTCAAGTTGGTGGTTCCTCCATAAAACTTTCACCAATCGAGTGGTCTTGTTTCGTAGGACTTTTTCACTACGATCCAGAATCTCTATCGGCTGTTCTTCATAAGAAAGATCTTGGTCCAGCGGTACAACTTCTGAGCTGAGTACATGTGAAGGATCTGGTATGTACTTTCTCAGGAGAGATACATGGAACACATCGTGAACTTGAGAGAGATTCGGTGAAAGCGCCAATCGGTAAGCTACCTTCCCAACACGATCCAGTATTTCGAAAGGACCGATATATCTAGGGCTCAACTTCCCCTTCTTTCAAAATCTCATAACCCTCTTCCAGGGAGATATTCGTAAGAACACTTTATCACCCACTTCAAACTCTAGGTCTTTTCTTCGGTTGTCGGCATAACTTTTCTGTCGACTCTGAGCTGCTCTTATGTGTTGTTGAATATATCTGACTTTTTCTGCCATTTCATCAACGAGATCAGGTAATAACAGCTTTCTTTCCCCAACTTCATCCCAGCAAGTTGGAGTCCTGCATTTCTTTCCATAGAGAGCTTCATAAGGAGCCATCTGAATACTGGAGTGAAAGCTATTATTATAAGAAAATTCTACCAAAGGTAGGTGTTGATCCCAAACTCCTTTGAAATCCATAGAGCAAGCTCTCAACATATCTTCTAGGGTTTGAATTGTTCTCTCAGACTGACCGTCTGTCTGGGGATGATAAGCAGTGCTGAAACTCAACTCTGTATCCAGAGTATGCTGAAGACTTCGCCAGAACTTCGAGGTAAATCTCGGATCCCGATCAGATATAATAGAAAGTGGTACTCCATGCAATCTTACCACTTCCTTTACATATATCCTGGCAAGCTGATCTAGAGAGAAATCCTCTCTAATAGCAATGAAGTGTGCAGACTTTATAAGACGATCAACTATGACCCAGATAGCATTATTGCCTTTGGATGTTTTAGGAAGTCCTGTGAAAAAGTCCATAGTGATGTTTTCCCATTTCCATTCGGGTATGGGTAATGGTTGTAACATCCCCTTAGACTTCTGTCTCTCAGCTTTAACTTGTTGACAAACCAAGCATCGAGAGACATATTCAGCAACATCTCTTTTCATGCAATCCCACTAGAAGTACTCTTTCAGGTCCCTATACATCTTCGTGCTTCCATGATGAATAGAGAATGAAGAACTATGAGCCTCATCCATCAGCTCTTTCTTTAATTCGGGGATGGGAGGAACACAAACCCGATTCCTGAACTTTATTATCCCATCACAATCAAGGTTGAATTCAGGAACATTTCTCACCTTCTTTTGTAACTCGACATCTTCTTTCTGTGCCTCTTTAATCTTCACATGTATAGATGGTTGAACATTCATTTGAGAAAGATAAGATTTTTCCCCTTCCATTATAATTCCAAGATCCATCCTTTGTAAATCCATAAATATTGGATCTTTTGTGATCCTCATCATGGATAAACTAGCATGGTCTTGTCGACTTAATGCATCTGCCACCTTGTTTGCTTTCCCAGGGTGGTAATGGATTGAACAGTCATAATCCTTAATCAGCTCCAACCATCTTCTTTGACGCATATTCAACTCCTTTTGTGTGAAAATATACTTTAAACTTTTATGATCAGTATAAATATCACACCTTTCACCATAAAGGTAATGCCTCCAAATCTTTAATGCAAAGATTACCGCAGCCAACTCCAAATCATGTGTTGGGTAATTTTGCTCATGGATTTTCAACTGTCGTGAGGCATAAGCTATCACCATATCAATTTGCATAAGAACACACCCCAATCCCTTCTTGGATGCATCACTGTAGATCACAAACCTTTCTCCACTACAAGGCAGTGTGAGCACAGGTGCACTGGATAACCTTCTTTTCAACTCCTTGAAATTCTCTTCACATTCCTCTGTCCAGACAAACTTAACTCCTTTCCGAGTCAACTTGGTCAGTGGATTAGATAATCGTGAAAAATCTTTTACAAAACGTCGATAATATCCAGCCAAACCAAGAAAACTTCGGATCTCAGTTACTGTGGTTGGTCTCGACCATCTTTCGATATCCTCTGTTTTTGATGGATCCACAGATATCCCCTCTTTTGAGATTATGTGACCCAAAAATGCAACTTTTTGAAGCCAAAATTCACACTTGGTAAATTTGGCATAAAGCTTCTCCTTTCTCAGGGTCTTCAATATAATTCTCAAGTGATCTTCATGCTCTTCCTTGCTCTTTGAATAGACAAGAATATCGTCTATAAAGACTACCACAAATTGATCAAGATAGTCTCTAAAGACTCTATTCATTAGATCCATGAAGATAGCAGGGGAATTAGTAAGACCAAATGGCATTACTATAAATTCATAGTGTCCATACCTTGTACGGAAAGCCGTTTTTGGTATATCCTCCCTTTTGACCCTTAATTGATGATACCCTGAACGAAGATCAATCTTGGAAAAGTATTGAGCTCCGCGTAGTTGGTCAAATAAGTCATCAATGCGTGGGAGAGGATATTTGTTCTTGATAGTGATCTTGTTAAGTTCTCGATAATCAATGCAGAGTCTCATTGATCCATCTTTCTTCTTAACAAATAGAACAGGTGCTCCCCAAGGTGACGCACTAGGGCGTATGAATCCCTTATCAAGATTCTCTTGGAGTTGCTTCTTCAATTCCTGCAACTCAATTGGGGCCATTCTATAAGGTGTCTTTGAAATAGGCAAAGCACCCGGTACGAGTTCTATTGAAAACTCAACTTCACGATTTGGTGGAAGACCCGGCAATTCCTCCGGAAAGACATCATCAAACTCCCGTACAATGGGCATATTCTTAATCGTGAGTTTCTCACCAACCATTTGAGATAAATAACCTTCATTTAGTGGAATCAATACCAATAAGATGGAAGAAATTTCCACTGGAAGGTTATGTTCATCCTTGCATTGATAGACGATCGTAGATTGATCTAGAATATGAAATGTGACTTCCCTTCTTTGGAAATTGATTTGAGATCCATGTAGAGAAAGCCAATCCATGCCAAGAATCACATCAAATTCCACTAAAGGAAGGATCACAAGATTTGCAGGAAGCACTTTCCCACAAACTTCGATCGGAGAAGAATTATAAACTTTTGATGCGATTGATGTGCCATTGGGTGTTGTCACAGCTAACTCAACATCTAATTGTTGAGGTAATACGGTGATACCCTTAGAAAAGTCTTCAGAAATAAAAGAGTGGGTGAATCCAGAATCAAATAAAACATTTGCTACTTTATAGTGGATGGTAAGTGTACCTTTCACCACATCGTTATCGTACTCCACATCGCTGATAGAAATTGCATGTGACTTTCCTTTGTCTTTAGCCTTAAGAGTTTGTTGACGTCGACCATCATCATCAACCCTTGGATTTGGGCATTGATTGGCATAATGCCCCATCTCCTTGCACTTGAAACATTGAAGTGTAGTAGGTTCATTCTGTGTATCCCTTCCTTTGTTTGCATCATTAGATATCTTCTTCCCATTATCACGGCATTCAAATGCCCAATGACCTTCTTTTCCACATTTAAAACATTTACTTGTCCCTTTAAGACAACTCCCTCCATGTTTCTTTCCACACTTTGAGCATAAGGGAAAGTTCATCTTCTTTTCAGTGTGCTCTTTAGATTTTTCTTTGAATTCCATCTTCCTCTTCTTATCAAACCCATGTGACTGATGGGTTACTCCAATCTCCATCTCGACTTTGAGAGCACATCGAACGATTTCCTCGTAGCTATTGAAGTCTCTTATGGCTAACGCCCTTCGAAGACTTGGTTTTAAGCCACTAAAGAATCGATCGATCTTACTCTCAGGTTGGATAATAATACCAGAAGCGTACCTTGAAAGTCTTGTAAAATTTGCTTCATAGGTACTAACAGATTCATCATCCCTTTGCTTCAGTTCAAGGAACTCTTTCTCCATCTTTGTTCGGAGAATACGAGGGAAGTACTTATTGAAAAATAAGTTCTTGAACTCGTCCCATTCCATAGACTCAATTTCATCCCTTTGCCTCGTATTCTTAACAAGATTCCACCATTGATCAGCATCTCCTTCCAAACGGTACACTGCTAGGATGACTTTATCATGTTCAGAACATTGAAGAACTGAAAATATCTTTTCAGTAGTACTAATCCATTGTTCAGCAACTAATGGATCAGTAGACCCGCTGAAAGAAGGTGGACGCTGCCTCATGAAGGATTCATCAAAATGTTGCTCCCTCCTTTGCTCGTTTGGAAATCCTACATGATTCATAGCTTGAGAAAGTTGTGTGAGCATGGCTACAAGATTTTGCATTCCAGCTCCCATATCGTTTGGTTTCTCAGGGGGACAATCATTGCATTTCCCATCGCATTCCGCATTAACACGGTTCCTTCGGGTTCCAGCCATTGACTAAAACCAAGAAGAATAGTGTGAGCAACACTAATTATAATAGGAAACCACATAATTCAAGAATAAAATTTTCATGCTTAAGGTCTTATCCTAGGTTATTCATGGCCATTTCTAAGATTGTGTTCTATGCTTAGACTTATCCTTAGGGTTCTTACTAAGGCTTTCACATCCTAGTTTCCAAAGGTTAACTATACCTTTCCTCTGATACCAACTATAACGACCCATACTTTAAATACATTGTTAATACTTCAAAATTGAAGCACACTTATTACAACATATGACCAAAACCATAAAGGACCGTATAGGTATAGTGTCTTTAGAAACTGGGAAACATAAACAACTGGTTCATAAATCTTCTACAGTGTCTCCCATTTATTTCATCATATCTAGGGTCCCTTTTAGAATATTCTACTTAATATCCAACTTCCTGACCTGGGGAAAAGAAAACATAAAAGGGTGAGCTCAAATTCTCATCAAGGGCAAATAAAGGAAATAAAAATCATATCATATCTTTTTGAAAATCAAAACCTGCAAAAGAGATCATAATATCTTAACATGGAATAAATCATAGAAGTGAAAATGAGATCCCCATAATCATAACATAAAACTTGAAACTTTGTGGCATGCACACATAATCATGGAAAATCATTTCTTGTTAGTCATGACTCATTGCCAAGACTATCTTAGTGGACAAAGTCCCTTTCTGAACCGAGTTCACTCCTCGTTTCAGTCCTGTTTCACTGAACCGAAATAACCTTCCGTTCCAGCCATGTCTATCTCATGAGATATAAATCTTTACCCAATGCATTGGAGGGAGATATAGGTCCCACCCATCTTATAATGAATCCTTTCTTATGTGTGCCACATAATCATAAAACATACATTATCGCATAACACATGTAACAAATATGGGATTCTTGAAACATCATGACATCATAAATCAATTCATATAAGATAAAGGAATTCATAAAAATAATTCCATCACAACATGATCAAATCAATGTAATAATAGGGATAAAAACAGAACCCTTTATTATCTTAGATGGAAAATAATTTTGATAAAACACTTGAACTCCATTCTTGAGGAAAATATCTTTTCTTCTTCAAAGACATTTTTCCTTTCATAACATGTCATATAACATTAAAATAAAAGAAGTTGATTAAAAATAAACATGAAAACTTGTAAAGGAAGCTTCTTGGAAATAATGTTTTAAAAATCCATCCATGCCGTATAAGTTAAAAAAAACATTCTTCGTACTTTTGTCGGAAAAGTCAAAAAGTACCTCGTACGACAAAAGATTCCTTTCATACATATTACTAAAAACTCACCGAAGGGTAAAAATTGATTTAAACAATTGTATGTGGATGGAAATAATATTACATTTTTATGAAACATGGATGTGGATGATAAAATACACCCCAGAAAATACTTACGAATAAACAATCTCGGATAAAAATGAGATTGTGATATTTCCCTTACCTTAGGTCCGATTTGCTTTGTTCGTGTCCGAAGCTCATGTATAATGGTTTAAATAATGTTATTGACTTATTCCAGAATCATACATATTGATATGATATCATATATGGTCATATTATTAGCTTCTTGTTAGTAATATTTCATTGTTACTTGTTACTCGGGTCTTTATAACTTTTTGTTCTTATGCGTGTTTTGTCGAATAAATTCTTATTCTTATCTTTAGGTTATAGATAATTCATTTCCAGAATGGTATTAGTGTAGTATATACCATATTCATTCATTCAATTCATTTATATAATCATTATGAAATGAAGATCATGTAGAACGAGTCGCATCACATCGTGGAGACGGTATTCCGTACGTACGCACAAGTGATGATATCGTTCCTATGATCGTGGAATTGTATTGGAGTATATATATATTATTTCAGTATCAATATTACTTCATAATAATCATATATAGTTACTCATTACACCATTATACCCATCCTTGTAAGGTGATGGTGGAAAATAGATTACACCACGGCGTGGAGACGGTATTCCGTACGTACGCACGCGTAGTGATTTCATTTTTCCGTAGGATGGATAGAAGGTGAATTAGGGTTGTTTCATATTTATAATAACATATCAGTATGTAAGTAATACTGATGTTATTACTTTATCATGAAACAACTAAAGAAGAAGAAGTTGAAGAAGAAAGAAATTGAAAAGATCGGTAATGGATATTACCTCTTCTTTGGAACGCTTCTTTGAATCCTCCACTTAAAGACTAAGATTGGTCTTTGGAGAAGACCAGGACCTCTAGGATTATTCTAGGGAAGTGGAGAGGAGAAAATGTCAGGGGTTGGCCGAGCTTGAGTGCTCAATTTGGTGTGAGGAGGAGGGGGAGGAGGTGCCCTTTTATAAGGGAGGAGAGGGGCACCTTAGGAATATCTCAAAATATTATTTTATATTAAAGTCAAAATCGGTTTATAATGGTTACAAAGGGTCTTATTTCGAAGCTAAAGTGGGGATGGGTCGAAATCCTATCAACCAATAGGATTTAGACAAGTTTAGGGTATTATTTTAACCTTATCAATTAGATTTAACTCTAAGTTAATTAATTTAACTTTTACCTTGTCTTTTTATTTTCTTTCACTATATGGTTAATACACTTACTATAACATGCCAAACGAACCCCAAATTGTTTATTATTAATATATATATCCTTATATAAGTCATTTGGCCGAACCTTAGATTTTTAGGAATAAAATAACAATTAGTAATATAATATTTGATTTAAAAACTATTTTGTGTTAATTTTGACACTATTTGATATATGATTTTTGTGAAAGTCATAACAGAATTATATGTTCGAACCCAGTTAATTAAATCAACACTAATATATCATAGTAACCTAGAAAATTAGTTTAATTGATAAAAAGTCTTAAATTACATTTATTTTGGTATTTATATTATCAATTATGTCAATATTTCATTAATAAGATAATTACTACATCATCTTTGTGTCATATATAAATTATATTATTTGATGTCTATTTTTTAAAAATAAAATACCATCATGTAGGAAATCTTTTTAGCTTTCTAATGAATATTTAAAATCGAATTTATCTTATGTATAACCCGATATTAAAAATGATTTACTTATTAAACTTTGATTTTAACTATTTTAACCCTTCTTTAAATAAATTAATAATAAATGTCCTAATCTAATCCAAGTGGGCCTAAATGGTCATATTTTATTCCTAAGTTTGTTTTTGGTCGAATTACACTTGTCCAATAGAATTAGGACATGTTTTAGGGTAATATTAATATCATATTTACCCTTAGTTACCCTATTTACTATTAACCGCGGTAAAAATAGTAAAAAGTTACTATTGACCAAAAATTATTTTCATCTCATTGAACCACATTTTAGTCCTTGATATTAACCGTGTCTCTCGGATTTTCGAAATTCCATTCACAGAAGCGGTAAAATTATGTTTTATGCAAAATTCAGTTTTTAACCTACCACTTAGTGGTTTCACTATTCATCAAAAATTGAAAGTTTTCAGAAAAATACCAAAATTTCACCCTAGGCTAATTTCGATATTCTGAGTCCAAAAATGAAGTCCATTTTGAAAAATAAAATTTATAAAATTTCAAAAAGTGGTTATTACTATTCATAACGGCTAGTTTTAATAGCATATTGTTGTTTAGTGAAACTCGGTATTGCGTACGACGCAAGCTATCGAGGAAGGTCGCGATTGCGTGTAAAGCAAGCCAAGCAAGTGTTGTGTAGAAAAAAATTTCCTTTGATGATTTATATAACATAAAAGTCTCGGGTGTTACATTCAGTGAGTCCCAATAGACAAAGTGTACAAATAGAAATGATATTGACTCGTAATCCATTCTCAACGAAAGCTCATCGGATGTCTATATCATTGACTTTTCCAGATAGATACAAAGGTCTGATATGTCCATGTACAACATCATCTTTACCTTCATCTGTAAAAGATATCACTACATGGCATTCTGCAGGATCATTCTCTATATGGTACACCTCATCCACAGCAATTTCAGTTTTGAATTCTTGAGGACTTGACAAAGTCTCAATAAGCGCCTCCCGAAGATCTTTTGATTGATTCAAGGAATCCATAATTGATAACTTGGTCGGTACTTAGGCCAAATGTTTCAATACATCAAAATTTTGGTCCAAAGGTCTTCATTTCCAATTAGGAAAATGTGGTTTTGCAGGTGCCTTGGAAGTTGATGCTTTGGCAGTAGATGCATCTCATATCGGGATAGGAGTTGTAAATACTCCTAGCTTCGATAGATTAGACAGACTAGGTCTATCTATTTTCTGAGAGGAATAATGTTTGACCTCTAACTGGTCTTCCAAAATTACTACATCAGGACCGAATCTTCCATGTGCAGAAGAACATTCTTGTTCTTATTGAGCCCGCTGAAGGGCCTCGCCACGAGTTTCAGCTGCATACACAGTTCTATTAGGGGTAAGATTGAAATAGTGGCTTCTATAATATCCACGTCTTCCTCTGTATCCTAGAACACTATCTCTTCCTCTAATTCCTCTATTAGATACAGGGAACTTGAGCTCATCATAATCAAAACTTTCATTGGAATAAGGATCTGTTAAATGAATCATGTTAACAGAACCAAATATTAATTCTTCATCTGATGAAGATTCTGCCTGTTTAGCCAATTCAGGTTGTTACATTTGGTGGGGCGGTGCCCATAGTTTTGATGCATATGGCATAAAATCAGCTAGAGTCAAAGACAATTTAGGATTTTACACGAACTCGTCTTCTTCTGAATGCTCTTCTATCTTCAAATTAAACTACTTCTTTGAATATTTTCCTTCTGATGAAGGGGTTTTTGTTGTGGAATTCATAGTAAAAGACAAAATTGGTTGATTCAATTGTGTTTGTAAAATGGCATGAGTTCATTTGATCATTTTCCTGACCATCCAATCATAATATTTCTGCGAATTTTAACTTTTTACTTCATTTCACTTGCCATCTTCCTCTAGATTAGTAGCAGTTATACATGCTACCTGGGCTGAACAACCTTTCAGTTTTACCTGTCCAGAGTCCACCATCTTTTCTAGGACATATTTGAAGATAAAACACTCTTTAATGGGATGACCCAACATCTGATTAAATGGGAAATAGTTGGGTAGGTCTTCATCTCCTTCCTTGTTCAGCCTTTTGGGCCTTGGCAACTGAACCAG
This sequence comes from Viscum album, assembly GCA_963277665.1. Lineage (NCBI taxonomy): Eukaryota > Viridiplantae > Streptophyta > Magnoliopsida > Santalales > Viscaceae > Viscum > Viscum album. The sequence goes on from OY728158.1 coordinate 444,651,080, forward strand.
GTTGTTTTCCAAAGCCGAGATGATGTAGCCTGGAACTTGTTCATTCCAGAAAGAATAAACTTTTTTCTTCAAATCTTCAAATTGTTTCTGACTTTGATATTTTTTATCAGATTGACAATTCAACCATTGTTGTTGACATTCAGGATGTGGAGACCTTCGATATGATGAAGGTTTTGAACTGGAAGCAGGCAGAGGTGCTTGTTTAACTGTAACTGTAGCAGTCTCTACTTTCCCTATTCTCCTTCCTGGAATTGATGTAATTACACAATTTTTAGCCTTAGTCCTCATAAGAGAGTCCTCTATCAGCTTTGAAATTAAAGTAAGATCTCAAAACCCTCCTGTGTATTTCACAGTGATCAATGTTGTGCGTAATTCATCACACAGATTTTCTACAGAGATTAGAAACAATTATCCTTGAGGGAGTGCTAAACATAAGGAATATGTTAATCCCTTCCAGTGAACAATGAAATCTAAAACTATTTCATTTTCCATTTGCTTACAATTATTAAGATAAAAAACTTTCGTCTTTGGAAACGTTGAGCTGAATTGAAGAATTAATTTTTGACGGAGATCCTCCCACCCAGTAATTGACTGAGATTGCAAACTTGTATACCAAACCAAAGAAGGTCCATGTAATGACTGTACAAAACACCTGAGATTAACTGCTTCTTGTGGTTGAGGAGTTCCCATCATAGGATCACAACAAGAAACAAAATGTGTTATGTTTTGTTCTGGATCTCCAAACCCATTAAAAATTGGGAATCTGGTACTCGAAAAATTTGATAGGAGAGGAATTACATCCACCAATTAAGGGTATTCTCTATTCTCTAGTTGAACTGGTGCATGATTTCCATCCACAGCTTACAACCGAGCTATTAATGACTCAATGGTAGTCATTAATTTTTGATAATCATCTGGTTGAGCTCGGACCTGTGCAGGTGCAAGAACTGGAGTTTGGATGGGTGTGTAGACCGATACTATCACTGATGGTAGTACTTCCGGTTGTTGTCATGTACGACCCATAGGATTATACCTGTGAGGGTGTACTTGTAGAGGGGGATTTTCTTGATCCATCCTAGCAGTTGCAATAGATTCTCTTGAGTGATTAACACCAGCATGCTTAGGAGGAAGACTAACTTGAAGTAGTTCTACATTTAACCTCCTTAAATATTCATTTCTCCCTCTTATTGTGCAAAACTTTCCTCTAATGATAGTGATTGACATTCTCTAGAGGTAGGGTGGAATGTCACCTGACTTTTTTCATTTCCCCTTGTTGGATGCCTTTCAGAGAGGGGGAATTTGGTTATTTGAAGGAGTACCTAGATTCTGGGTAATCCTTTGATTTTGGGTACGCACACCTTCTTCATTTTTTTAGTACATACAGCCTCTTAAACAGGAACTTCTTCATCTGATTGCCCTGAGTGAGCCTCATGTTCTGGGGGATCAGTCAAAAATCCATTGATGACATTTATCAAGGCATAACGCATTGCATCCCTTCTGTCAGCGCTTCTACGATATTGTCTTCTTCCATGTCCTTTATGAGACATTTCCTTTTGATTGATTGATCCCTCAAGAACTTCTTGATGAACAATAACTTGGAGGGAGTCTCCTGTTAATTCTTCTCTGCTTTCCTCTTGTGGATTCTTCCTTAATCGATAGAAGACTGACTTTCACTGAGGAAGAGATTGAGAATTTGAAAAATTCCCCAGTCCTGTGGACTGGGGCTATTCCTGTTTTTCCTACTCAACCCCTCAAATCCTGCCTGTTGATTCTAAGGGTTTGGTTAAAAGAGCCCCCAATCTGGCTAGATGAGGTGTCTCTTGAGCTACTATATCTGAAACATTCTTAAAATCTCTCTTGATTTTGTCGATTTTAGTACAAAAATTGGCCGAATGCATCATCCGACATCCACTCAAATCACCGGGCTCAGATTACCATTGGATTATTTCTGACACTTCTTTCACCTGATGATGCGCATTCATTAAATGAGAAGCCTATTCGATATTCTCATTTTCTTGATTCAAGAGTAATTCGATAAGTTTTTCTTTATATGCCGGATTTTGGGAAGAACTAGCTAAGGAATGTTCTTGAGAAAAAATTTGATCACACAAAAAACCAGTTAGATGTGGCCAGCCATGGGCAATAACATTGCATGAGACCACTTTTGGTGGGATTTTTTGGCTAGAGAGCACAGTAAAATGCAATGATCTATGAACACCCCATCCTCTGATATGAATACCAGATGGGACATTAGAAATTAAGTGGCATAATCTTTTCAACGCGCCAATCCATGAACGCTGAAGGGATCTCTGATACTTTTCAACCTTTAGATGTCGGGAAACTAAGAGATATACAAAGTCAATTTGGCGTTGCAACCCTTATATTATCTTGACATGATTTTGATATTCATCATAAGATAATATTTTCTCTTTTAAGTGACAAAGAGTTTTACATATGTTGAGATGAATATCATGAATACAATATTCTATCAACGTGTCTGGAATATCATACTGAGAGTCAGCCAAAGGCCAAAACATGACTGGTATTTCACCTTTTTTCCATTATTTTCTCATATTCAGCACTTAATCTTTGTCATTTGATGAATATTATTATACCCGATTGGTCCAAGGCTGGGGATTCTTTGTTTTTTCATCAGATTCAACAAGAGTGGTAGAGAATTCATTTGTCAAATTAGAATATGAACAACCTAGGGGTGGTTCGGAGAATGACCTACACCTCATGCTATCTTCTGGTTGAGAAAGTATTTCACCTGCTAATGGTAAGTCATCAAACATTACTGGCCTCACATTTTCAAGTTCCTCAAGATAAGAGGGTTTCCTCATTACTGCATTGTCCATTGAATAATTTTCCAGGAAATGCAAATTACTATTGTGGATTGGACTTTCTCAGCTAAATTCATCATCATGGGGACGATCACCATGGTGGGTTACAGTAAAAGAATAAACCTCTTGCTCCTTAGTCTTCTAGCCACCCAGAGGGTTATCGTGGCTCTCATCTGAAGATGATACTTCTAGATTGACTGAATTGTCATGACGAAAGAATTTATGAGGAAATGTTTGATGAAGACCTTCGGAATTATTGTTGTTGCTTTCGGAATTTGGAAATGAGATAGTAGAATCTTGAGCTATAACAGATAATTGTCTAAGGGCTTAAAGAACTCCAACATCGAGCAAGGTCTTATTGCAGATTGGATCTTGATTTTTCAACTGTGTTGGATGGGTATTTTTCTTGGATGCCTTCTTACTCACTTTGTAAACCACTTATTGATGAAATTTGTTATTATGGGCAGGTGTATGTGCCTGCTCAAGAGAAATGTTCTGGTTAGGCGGATTATCTCCATTTAAATTGTGTGTTTGTTCCTGACTTGATTGTCTGTATGACATGGAGGAGTATGCCTCACGAACCTCCTGGATTGAAATAGAGGTGTGTATCTGCTCCAAAGTGACATGTTGATGAGTCACTCCACTAGTAGGGATAGATTTATGTTTCTTTCCCTGTGATTTCTTGGATGTTGTTATAATATTCTGACAGGTATCTAGAATATGGGCAAGGATTTTCATCTGCTCTTTCACCATTGTCATAATTTTCTTGGTGACTTTAGCTACCAGAACTGGAATATAAGTCCATTCCGTGTTTGAAGTAGGTGTATGTGCCTGCTCTTGTCCTTCTTTTCCTGTCAACAAATATTGACAACACTTATGCATTGGGTAAGAGAGTTGAATCTGCTCCAAATTTGTCGTCAGAGCTTTCTGACTGACTTCTCTGGGTGCTACCAAACAAGACTATTGGAAGACTTGATGAACAATGGCAGGTGTATGTGCTTGCTAGATGTTCCCCATTAGGTATGGTTGACGGGTTTCCTTCAATACTGGCAGACAAGACTACTGACATAATTGGTGATTGTAAGAAGGTGTATGTGTCTGTTTATAGGTGGTCACCATATTTGGTTGGTGATCTTATTTGGATGCAGTCAGACACGCCTGCTGACTGGATGATGAATTATAAATAGGTGTGTGTGCCTACCTATAGTACTCTGTCGGAATTTTCTGACCGGATTGGTGGGTTGCTGCCAGACGAGTCTGCTGGACAGCGGGATTAGAACAGATGGGTGTGTGTGCCTACCCGTTGCCTACTATTAAGTTAGGTTGATGGACTTCTCCGAAGGGGGCAGAGATAATAACCTACTCCATGTTGGCTTAATTTCTCCTCTGGCGATTCATCTTGCATGATCGGGTCTGAGAAAATTGAGCCAAACACCCAGAGGTGATACCCTCGTCATGTTGAGGGTGCACTACTGCACAATTCTGGCGGCGATTATTGATGGGAGTCCTCGGGAAGGACTCCTATCTTCTTGAACTGAGGCCTTGAGTGACCTATTAATTAACCTCCCTGTAATATGGTAGGGACTAATTGTTGCGTTCCAGGGATAACAACCCAAAACGGTTGGAGACGGTGGTTAGCACCATCTGCTTCTTGATCACTGGTCATCGGTGTCCAGACAACCAGGGTGAGTTGTTAACTTGGAGGGCTTATCGAGTGGCCTCCAGAGTCGGGATGGTATTGTGTTGATGGTATTCCCTCACCAACATATTTGAGACCCAGCATTGAAGATGATGAGTAGGTGATGTCTTCCTTAGAGTGGATGACGATCCAGCAAGAGTAGCGGCCGAAGCATTCACAGGTGTGAACTTTAAAGATTCCATTCTGTTTTGCAGAGAGATCTTGGAAAAGAGTGCATGTTTGATATAGCAGACATTATCAAGATAAGTCTGGCCATACTACATCTTTTGGATGAGCGCTTATGTTATTGACTGTTTTTTTGTCCCTCATATTGATTTTAATAGGGGCCTAACAAATGAGTAAAACATCATTTTAACTTGGTTAAGGATTCACGTCAGGTTCACCATTTTTTGTTTCTTATGGAAATGGTGATGACCTTATTTGTTTAAGGTTCAAACTTTACTATCGGTTTTTAACGGGTTTATTAGTAGAACCGGAAACATCCAATAACTCTATATCCATTTGGACCTACATTTCAAAGGTAGGTGCTCATTATTCGTGGACTGATGAGGCTTAAGAATTTTCATTGGTCGAGAGGATGGGATTTCAGGCTCATCACACCTTTTTGGGAGGAATTATTACCTACTCCAGGACACTCTTATAGATTTAAGTTATGTTCACGAATCATTATTAATTCGCCAAGCATAAAAAATGGGTTTTTCATAAGATTTAGCAATCAATTATTGATATGTATGAGATTTAGATAATCTTTTATATGTATTTGAGGTTCTTCATCGATAGAGAATCATCCATATGTATTATAGATCCCTTGTCAATGGTATCCTTCATTACATTATATATAAATATCTTGGTCATTATGATGACCATACTAGTTTTAAAGCCACTCAGTGGGGCACTTGAAGTTTATTATCCTTTAGTAAAGACAGGGATTATTCCAGGGTTGGTATCGTACCCGCAGATAGGCTACCTATGTATCCTTGTTAAAAAGGAATCAGAACCCACGTAGTTCAATTAGAAGGATATATTTTAACTTCATATGGGATGGAAAATAATTAATGAAGGATGGGCTTGAACCTTATAAGGGCTTCCTACGAACACTACTTTTACGGCAGAGATCAAATTCCAACTTGTTCGGGTAAGGAAATAAGGGGTTTATGCATGGTTAATTGCCCAAAAATGAATTTAGTGATTAATTTCACACTCTAAGTTCACATGAGTCATGCTCGGTGTGAGAAACAAGAGGTATTAGTAAGCTTGAAGATGGGGTCATAAAAGATGCAGTTATGAGAAATGATGTGGGGATTACGTATGTATGACTGCCCAAGTAAATGAAGATCATGACTTAGTTCAGGAAAGAATCCCAAGATCAGGGTCCATAAAGGTATTTGTGTTTTATAGAGATTTGGAATTTTAACTCGGGACTTACTCCTAAAAAAGGAATCCCAAATTAAAAGGCACTTATGATTGGGTTTTATTCATGATAAGGAATCCCGAATCAAATGAAAATAAGGTTGGGGATTACTCCTGAGAAGGAGCACAATTAAAGGGAACGTATAACTAGGGGCTTAATCCTAAGAAGGAGGCCCAAAGTTAAAAGAAATTATGATTGGGACTTACATCTGAGAAGGAAGACCAAAGTTAAAAGAAATTATTATTGGGACTTACTCCTGAGAAGGAGGCCCAAAGTTAAAGAAATTATGATTGGGACTTACTTCTGAGAAGGAGGCCCAATTGAATTTCTCTCAGATAAGGAATCCAACAAAGGAACCATGCCATAAATGGATTTGAATAAGGTTTTGAAGGCCATGTCTTAAAGAGGAGAGGTTAATTTGAAGAAAAGAGGTGACCAGGAAGGAGGTGCGCAAGTATTTTTCTAGCGCGCAAGTCCTAGTCGTGCAAGTATACTTGCGCGACATGAGTCACCTTGGGCAAAGAAGAATCCATAGGGTAATACTTGGGAAACTTTGAACTCAAGCCCTTAGTATCATCCCTAGAGGCTTCTAGAAGGGTGGCGTGCAAGTTCCCTTGATAGGGAATGTAAAGACCCGTAAAATTCAAGGAAAATGTTTTCTAAATTTTCTTTGGGATTTTAAAAGAACTCAGTTTCTGATGGCACTTGATTCTGAGGCCCGGTGTGCCCGGAATTCCTATCCGAAGTTTAGCTTGGGTACGTTCAGTGAACGAACGAGCGGGAATTTCTATCTTTTGAACCGGTGCTCGGAATCAAATTCTGAGGGCACCGATAGAACCGTAGCCCCGGTAATTTCTTAGGAACACCATTTTCGTAGTTGTGTTTACACGAGTGAAGTTGTTAATTTATGTGGAAGTTAAAAATAAGAATTATGCAACAATATTTATTTTTACTTTAAGTGGATTAAGCTTTGGGTAGAATTTGGGAAAAACCACCCAACTTCCATTTGTAGGTTATGAAGGTGGTGGGGCCCACACGGACCCTACCCCTTCACCTTCCCTAACCTTCCATAACCCTTCATAAATTATGACAACTTGTGTAATTTAATTTTGTGGTTTAATTCAAACTTTTGAATTTCAAACCTTATGTTATGTTAATAAAATAAGTAAGTGTCTTATTTTATTTTTGGTTGGAGTCTTGTTGCCTTGAGAGCTTTGGGAGAGAAAAAAGATAAGGGAGTCTTGAGTTTCTTTATCCTCTTTGTCGAAGAACACGAAGAACGCGAAGAACGCGAAGAATGTCAGATTCCTCGGAGGTCGACGTCTTGTTCCACGATGTCTCCTTCTGCGACGCCTCTTCCTGCGACGGATATTCCGCGATGAATCCTTGTTCGACGAACCTCTGTTCAAGCTACGCTCACGTTGGGGTTTATTTATTTATTTTGTTTGTGATTACTACTTTGTTGTTCTTCATGAAATATGACAAATTGCTATCGAATAACGAGAGGGGCCGGACCGCACAAACACGGCCGACCCTCCTCCTTTCCATGATATTGTTTCTAATGTGGATTGGAACGGAATGGCGTGGTGTCGTCGGACCATGCATAATCGTGCGGCAAAGAATGTGCGGCGCTCTCGCGATGTGCCGTGAAATCGAACAAGGACGTGATGCCGTCGCACCGCGTTGGAGAAACCTGAAGACACCGCAGTCGAACCAGGGTCTCGGTGGAGGGGCGCGGTGCCGTCACGCCGTGCCGGACGAATCAAGGAAGTGGCCGGTTCCAGGCCGCGGTGGAGCATGGGAACCAGCGGCCGGAAACGGGCCGCCGGTGTCAGAGCAGGGAGGGGACCGGCTATCGCTGGTCCCATGGTGGCAGAAACCGGTCGGCCGGGGCGGTCCAGCCTGACAAGGGAAAGCTGGGGGTTCAAACCCCCGGTCGGCCAGCTGAGCAGCCCCCATTAAGGGAGGCCACAGTTACAAACCAGGGGGGCAGGCGCCCCCCTCCTCAATGGCTCGGTCGTTTGGCCGAGCGCCTGGCCAGCGCACCCAGCGCGCCTCGCCCAGGCCGGGCCGGCTGCCTGGCCGGTCCGCCAGGCCAGGCCGCGCCCAGGCTGGGCTGCGCCCAAGCAGGCCGGACCCGGACCCAGTTCGGGTCGACCCGGTTTGGGTCGACCCCCAGGGTTTCGGGCCGGGTCGGACCGGCCCGAACCCCGTAATACTGAATCTCTTCCGGTCGGACGCCCATAACTTGTGCTACGGGCCTCCGATCGATGCACCGTCAGTTGCGATTCGATCCTTGGATCGAGATGGTCGTTTAGGTATATCGCACTCAAGGTTTCAGAATACTTTGAGTTCAGCCGAGTTGGTTCGTACACGAAACCAACCAGGCCCTTGGAGCGGAAACACTCATATCTTGAGCTCCGGATGTCCGATTGATGTGTCGTCAACTTTGTTGGATTCCTCTTAGTGATACGGATCTTTTGGATTACTCTTCCCGAGGTTTGGATGCAGGTGGAGGATGGTCGGGTTGGTTTTTCCTTAAAAACCAACTGGGGCCCTGGAACGAGAAAGCCAATAACTCTCAGACCGTGCGTCTGATTGACGCGCCGTCTACGACGTTGAGTTCCTGTTGACGATATGGAAATTTTGGATACATCAACTCTAGACTATGTGTCAGTTGATGTTTCAGCCTCTCGGATCATGGATCAGACCCTCCCGAACGAGATTGCTATGTGCCGGAACCCTAGAGTTGGCCGTGTTACGACTGTGACGACGACGACGACTGTACAGAGATCCTCAGTGGATTCGACGGAGACGACTACAGCACTCAGCGATCCTACGTGGATCAGTGCTACCGATCCTGTATGGGTCTGATCCTGTGTGGGTTAGCGCTCAACGGTTCTGTGTGAGCCAGCGCCTACAGATCATGTGTGGGTATGATCCTGTGCGGGTCTTTGCGGGGGTTAGTTACCTATCGATCCTTTGTGGGTCAGATCCTATGTGGGTCATTGTGGGGGTTAGTACCAATCGATCTTTTGTGGGTCCAACAGTTTAGATGAATCAGTAGCAATAGCTGACCATCTCTATCGCCTTTTAAAGAAGTTTACCTGTGTGAGCTGAATCCTGTTTTTCTTTCCTATGTGGATTGTGTTGTGCCATCCTATGTGGATTTACGTTTTACTTTCCTATGTGGATTGTGTTGTTCTATCCTATGTGGATTTAAGTTTTTCTTTCCTATGTGGACTGGGTTGTACTTGGGCTCGGATGTTGGAGCCTAATGAGAATTGATGACTTAGGTATATGTATGGGAATATACCTATGCAGTGTCGGATGTTACTTTGTGATTGTATCTTTCCTTTGTGGATTATCCTTTGTGGATTTTGGGAGACCTTCGGGGGTCTCGGGGTCCCTACTGAGTATCTTATACTCACCCCTGCACGGGCTATGCCCGCACTACGTTGTGTTGGTTGCAGATGACGGACAGCGTTGATCGTGGTTGGGGCTTGCAGATCAAAACGGTACCTGGAGCTAGACCACTGGGCGGGACGTACGCTGAGCAGAAGGTCGGACCCAAGGAGCTGTGGAGGCTATCTGTACTCTCCCTTCAGGTGGGACTTCCAGTGGACGGCTCGACGTTGTGGCTTTATTTTCTGTTTTTCCCCTTTCCAGTTGTACTTTACTTTGAGTTTGGGTTTGTATACTGGCCCACTTACTTTTCTGCACTTACTGTTGTACTCAGTTTTTACTTAGTGTTTAATTCTACAGCTTTCTTTCTCTGTGTTGTTTATTTACTTTACAAAGGCAATTCCTTCCCTTTTTATCAGGATTTACGCCTTGGTGCTAGTCGGCAGCCCCTGGCCTTTGGAAGGCGGGCTTGGGGTAGTCACGGCACGGGCCCCGAGGATGGGTCGTGACAAATTGGTATCAGAGGAGTTCAGTTCTACCGCAGAACTTCGGACTCTGATCTTTTTCTATGTGAAGCAATAGTTTTATGCGTATTAAGTGTGGTTATCAGTTCAGGGAGTCCAGTGTTGGTGCGGCGGCCGACGAATTCGTACACCAGGACCCTGACTTCTGATTTCCGACTTAATGCACGAAAACAATGATTGCATGTGTGTTTCAAGTTTTCTTTGTGATTACTTTGTGTCATCTCACCAGGTATACTGTTCTGACCATGGCACACCTGTTTCCTTTTCAGGATGTCCCCATGACGGCAGCAAGCTAGGGTTCCGAGAGTTGAGCGTGATGACATCCCACCAAGCGACGAGGCCTCGGTGCAGGGCCCTTTGACAGTTGAGGCACCATCGGTACCATTACCCGCCGAGCCACCGATGCTTCCTGCCCTAGCCGCTGACGATTCATGTCGCCTTAGTGCACTCCACGAGTTCCAGCGCCAGCGACCGCCCCGGTTCCGCGGGGAGACGGACCCCAGGCAGCCGAGGACTGGCTGGAGGTAGTGGTGAGAGTTTTCAGGTTAGTGAGGACACCAGCAGACCTCATGGTGATCCTCGCAGCGAGCCTACTGCATGTGGTAGCAGGCAGATGGTGCAGCTTGATGCTTCAGGTGCGTGACGAGGAATCTCTCCTCTAGAAGAACTTTGATAGCCTCTTCCGCTCGGAGTTCATCCCAGCGAACCTCCGTGCGGTGCGCATCCAGGAGCTTCTTCAGCTGCGGCAGGGCAGCTGGACAGTCGTCCAGTACTTGGTGAGATTTACCGATCTCTTGCGCTACTCAACTGACATGGTACGAGAACCATTCTTCCGGACCCGGACCTTTGAGCAGGGATTGAGACATGAGATCAGGGCATCGCTGATCTCCCTCAGTATTCCGACTCAGGCATGAGTACTGGAGTGAGACCTTTTGATCGAGAGCTTTCTTGCAGAGCCTTCTTCAGAAGCGAGACCTACCGCGGGGCGAAATATATCAGAGTCTTCTGCAGAAGGCAGTCGACAGATGACTCATGGGTCCAGGTAAACCAGACCCTCAGGTAGACGACCTCAGGACACTGGCTCAGCAATGCGGGGCACACAGTGCGGATCCAGTCTTTCGAGAGGCAGGCAGTGCTACTCATGTGGCTGGCAGGGCCACATGGCTCGTGACTGCCTGACCCGCCGTGCCGAGGAGCAGCAGACGGTTGAGGGACCACCCAGGCAGAGGCAGAGGGTCGACCATGGAAGTCCACAGGGAGAAGGCAGACGAGGCAGAGGATCTGGCTGAGTAGCAGGTAGTGGGCGACGCTTTGAGGCTCTACCACCACCACCACTAGGAGGTCCACCTCGACCACAGGGAGCTAGCGGTCAAAGACAGGCACAGCTCCAGGAAGCGGAGGCCTATGACCACGGCGCACCCGAGATGATTCGAGGTACTATCTTTGTCTATTCCATCCTTGCTGCAGTTCTTATAAACACAGGAGCGAGTCACTCTTTCATAGCCGCTGACCTTGTTTAGAGCTCGGAGATTCCGACAGAGTCGTTGGCTCGATCTTTACACCTAGAGACTCGTACAGGAGGAGACTCCACGATTACGCACAGGTTCCGGTAGTGTTATCTTACTCTAGGAGGCGAGAGCTTCGGCTGGGATCTTCTTGTAGCGGCGTTGAGGCCTTACGATGTCATCTTGGGCATGGATTGGTTATCTACATTCCATGCACAGATTGACTGTATTAGGTGCAAGGTGCGTTGTGTACGCACCGACGGGAGAAGGTTCACCATCACTGATGAGAAGGGAGCCTTTGAAGCACTGGATGGACTCTCGCAGAGGAGAGGACAACGCATCACTCATCATTTGGATAGCCTCATCCTAGGAGTCGTTGATGTGCGGAGTCCTGGTTTTCCTGCATTGGTGGATCAGTATGCGGACGTTTTCCCCGACGACATTCCAGGACTACCTCCTCACATAGAGTTAGACTTTTATATTGATATGTACCCCGGGACAACCCTGATATCCACTTCAGCATATCAGATGGCCCCCGCTGAGCTTCGAGAGCTACGGGTATAATAGGAGTACTTGCAGGGCAAGGGATTCATCCGACCCAGTGTTTCACCCTGGGCTTCCCTGATTTTGTTTGCCAAGAAGGCGGATGGGAGCTTGCGACATTGTGTCGAATATCGTCGCCTGAACTAGGTGACAGCGAGGAACAAGTATCCACTACCGAGGATTGATGACCTCTTCGATCAGCTCAAGGGAGCATGGTGGTTCTCAAAGATATACCTTAGGTCAGGCTATCACCAGCTTAGAGTTCGGGACGAGGACGTGCAAAAGACGACCTTCAGGTGTTGGTATGGCCACTATGAGTTCTTGATTATTCCATTCAGTGTAACCAATGCTCCAGCAGTGTTCATGGCCTTCATGAACAGGATCTTTCAGCCATACCTCGATCGATTTGTCGTGGTCTTCATCGACGACATTTTGATTTACACGACGACTAAGGAGGAGCACGCCTATCACTTGCGGGTTGTGCTAGACACACTACGAGAGAACCAGCTTTATGGTAAGCTCTCGAAGTTTCAGTTCTGGATACGTGAGGTCCACTTCTTGGGAAACTTCATCTCTGAGGTGGGAGTTGCAGTGGATCCTATGAAGATCGAGGCAGTGCTAGCTTGGGAGCCACCCAGGAGTGTGACGAAGGTGCGGAGTTTCTTGGGACTAGCTGGATACTACCGGAGATTTGTGCCGGACTTCTCCAGAGTTTCGGCACCACTCTCAGATTTGATGAAGAAGGGGAAACCCTTTGTGTGGTCAGACATATGTCAGCAGAGCTTCCAAGAGCTGAGACAGAGATTGACCAGTGCCCCTATCTTGAGGTTGCCTGAGGATGGAGTAGGGTACGTAGTCTACTGCGATGCATCAGGGACTGGACTCGGATGTGTCCTGATGCAGGAGCGGGCGGTGATCGCTTATGGATCACGTCAGTTGAGGCCGCATGAGAAGAACTACGCTACCCATGACCTGGAGTTAGTAGCAGTGGTCTTCGTTCAGAAGACATGGCGACACTACCTGATGGTCGAGCGCTTTACAGTCTTTTCTGACCATCAGAGTCTCAGGTACATATTCTCTCAGAAAGACCTGAACCTGAGACAGTGACGATGGCTCGAGTTCCTCCAGGACTATGAATTTGAGATAGTCTATACTCCTGGGAAGAGGAACGTAGTAGCCGATGCTCTCAACAGAAGGACGGGCAATCAGCTACTTGAGGAGGCGACAGAGCAGCTAGACTCTTTGCAGATATCCTTCGTGGATAGAGATGGAGCAGCCTTCCTTTGGTCTCTCACAGTCACCCCTCCACTACTGTAGTGGGTCAGAGAGGCACAACGTGGGGACGCCGACTGTGAGACGAGGCATGCACAGATATCCTCAGGATAGGAACATGATGGTTTCTCCTTTGGAGCAGAGCATGATGTCCTTTTCAGAGGACATACCTTGGTACCAGTTGCATTAGGGGAGGAGGTGTTGAGAGAGTTTCAGACTTCTCCCTTGGCGGTACATCCCAGAGTGGAGAAGATGTACCAGGACCTCAGACGACAGCACTGGTGGCCGGGCATGAAGAAGGTTGTGGCGGAGTTCGTTTCTCGATGCCTCATCTGCCAGCAGGTGAAGGCAGAGCACCAAGTACTAGCAGGCTTGTTACAGCCCTTGGAGGTCCTAGAGTGGAAGTGGTACGGGATATCTATGTACTTCGTGACTGGACTTCCACGCACATCTAGAGGTCATGACTCCATTTGGTTGATTTTCGACCGACTCACTAAGTCGGCACACTTCTTACCCATCAGAGAGCAGGGCTCAGTGGAGAGCTTGGGGCGTCTCTACGTTCAGGAGATTGTACGGCTTCACGATGTTCCATCATCTATCGTCTCCGATCTAGATGCTCGCTTTACTTCCCGGCTTTGGAAGGGGTTGCAGGAGGCATTTGGGATAGAGCTACGTCTGATCATAGCCTTTCACCCTCAGACGGATGGTCAGACGGAGAGGACCATTCAGACACTCGAGGACATGCTCCGCACATGTGTCCTCGACCTTAGTCGCAGCTGGGAGGACCAACTACCCTTGGTGGAGTTTGCGTACAACAACAGTTACCACTCCACCATCAGGATGACACCATATGAGGCGTTGTACGGCAGACTTTGCAGATCTCCTTTGTGCTGGACAGACCCTGGGGAGTCAGCACTTGTGGGACCGGAGATGGTCCAGGCCACGACAGAGAAGGTCCAGGTCATCCAAGATCGGATGAGGAAAGCTTAGAGCCGACAAAAGTCTTATGCTGACAGGAGGCGGAGGCCACTAGAGTTCGAGGATGGTGACCACGTCTTCTTGTGTGTCTCACCTCGACGTGGATTACGGAGATTTGGTCGAGGCGGCAAGTTGTCTCCATGCTTCATCGGACTGTTCCAGGTCCTCAGCAGGATTGGCGAGGTGGCTTATCGCCTGGCTCTACCACCTCAGTTGCACCGAGTGCACGACATCTTCTACGTATCTCAGCTGAGGAGATATGTGCATGACCCGTCGCATATCATTGACCATGGGGAGCTAGACGTTGATGATGGGGCAACTTTTGCAGAGGTCCCAGTTGAGATCGAGGATCGATAAGAGTGGTTCCTACGTGGATGGTTGATTCCTCTAGTGCGCATCAGGTGGCAGCACGGGAACCTCCAGGAGAGCACTTAGGAGCGGGAGGCTCAGATGTGTGCTCAGTATCGACTTTTTTTTCCCTAGTTTATGATGTATCTTTACGGGGACGTAAAGACCTGAAGTGGGAGTAATGTAAAGACCCGTAAAATTCAAGGAAAATTTTTTCTTAATTTTCTTTGGGATTTTACAAGAATGTTGTTTCTGACGACACTTGATTCCGAGGCTCGGTGTGCCCAAAATTCCTATCCGATGTTTAGCTCGGGTACCTTCAGTGAACGAATGAGCGGCAATTTCTAACTTTCGAACCGGTTCTCGGAATCTAATTCCGAGGGCACCGATGGAACCGTAGCGCTGGTAATTGCTTAGGAACGCCATTTCCGGAGTTGCGTTTACACGAGTGAAGTTGTTAATTTATGTGGAAGGTAAGAATAAAAATTATGCAACAATTTTTATTTTTACTTTAAGTGGATTAATATTTGGGTGGAAGTTGGGAAAAACCACCCAACTTCCATTTGTAGGTTATGAAGGTGGTGGGGCGCACATGACCCCTACCCTTTCACCTTCTCTAACCTTCCATAACCCTTCATAAATTATGACAACTTGTGTAACTTAATTTTGTGGTTTAATTCAAACTTTTGAATTTCAAACCTTATGTTATGTTAATAAAATAAGTAAGTGTCTTATTTTATTTTCGGTTGGAGTCTTGTTTCCTTGAGATCTTTGGGAGAAAAAAAAGCTAAGGGAGTCTTGAGTTTCTTCATCCTCTTCGTCGAAGAACATGAAAAATGTGAAGAATGCGAAGAACGCCGGATTCCTCGGAGGTCGACATCTCCTTCCGTGACCTCTCCTTCTGTGAAGCCTCTTCCCGCGACGGATATTCCATGACGAATCTTCGTTTGACGAACCTCCGTTCAAGCTTCGCTCAAGTAGGGGTTTATTTATTTATTTTGTTCGTGATTACTACTTTGTCATTCTTCATGAAATGTGACAAATTTATATCAAATAACGATAGGGGGTCGGACCACACAAACATGGCCGACCCTCCTCCCTTCCGTGATATTGTTTCTAATGTGGATTGGAACAGAATGGCGTGGTGTCGTCGCACCATGCGAAATCATGCAGCAAAGAATGCGCGGCGCCGTCGCGCCGTTCCGTGAAATCGAACAAGGACACGGTGTCGTCGCGCCGCGTCTGAGAAACCCGAAGACACAGCAGCCAGAGCGGGGCCGCAGTGGAGGGGTGCGGCGCGGTCGCGCCCCGCCGGACAAATCAAGGTCGCGGTCGGTTCCGGACCGCGGCGGATCATGGGAACTGGCGGCCGGAAATGGGCCGCCGGTGTCGGAGTAGGGAGGGGACTGGCCGTCGCCGGTCCCGTGGTGGTAGAAACCGGCCGGCCGGGGCGGGCCGACCATTTGGCCGAGCGCCTGGCCAGCGCACCCAGTGCGCCGCGCCCAGGAGATGCCGGCTGCCAGGCCGGTCCGCCAGGCCGGGCCGCGCCCTTGCCGGGCCGGGCCACGCCATACGGGCCGGGCCGCGCCAGCCGGGCCGGACCCGGACCCGGTTCGGGTCGACCCCGGGGGTATCGAGCCCGGTCGGACCGGGCCCGAACCCCTTAATACTGAATCTCTTCCGGTCGGACGCCCATAACTTCTGCTACGGGCCTCTGATCGACGCATCGTCAGTTGAGATGCGATACTTGGATCGAGATGGTCGTTTTGGTATATCGCATTGAAGGTGTAGGAATACTTTGAGTTCGGCCGAGTTGGTTCGTACATGAAACCAACCGGGCCCTCGGAGCGGAAACGCTCATATCTTGAGCTCCGGGCGTCCGATTGACGTGTCGTCGACTTTGTTGGATTTCTCATAGTGATACGGATCTTTTGGATTACTCCTCACGTGGTTTGGATGCAGGTGGAGTATGGTCGGGTTGGTTTTGCCTTAAAAACCAACCGGGGCCCTGGAATGAAAAGGCCAATAACTCTCAGACCGGGCGTCCGATTGACGCGCCGTCTGCGACGTTGAGTTCCTGTTGATGATACGGAACTTTTGGATACATCAACTCTAGACTATGTGTCAGTTGATGTATCATCCTCTCGGCTCGTGGAGCGGACCCTCCCGAACGAGCTTACTGTGTGCAGGAACCCTAGAGCTGGCTGTGTTACGACTGTGACGATGACGATGACTGTACAAAGATCCTACGTGGATTTGACGGCGACGACTACAACACTCAGCGATCCTACGTGGATCAGTGCTACCAATCCTGTGTGTTTCCGATCCTGTGTGGGTCAGCGCTCAGCGGTTCTATGTGAGCCAGTGCCTACAGATCCTGTGTGGGTCTGATCATGTGTGGGTCTTTGCGGGGGTTAGTTACCTATCAATCCTTTGTGGGTCAGATCCTATGTGGGTCATTGCAGGGGTTAGTACCTATCGATCCTTTGTGGGTCCAACGACTTAGATGAATCAGTGGCAATATCCGATCATCTCTATCATCTTTTGAAGAAGTATACCTATGTGAGCTGAATCCTGTTTTTCTTTCCTATGTGGATTGTGTTGTGCCATCCTCTGTGGATTTACGTTCTACTTTACTATGTGGATTGTGTTGTGCTATCCTGTGTGGATTTACGTTTTTCATTCCTATGTGGACTGGGTTGTACTTGGGCTCAGATGTTGGAGCCGAATGAGAATTGATGACTTAGGTATATGTATGGGCATATACCTAAGCAGTGTCGGATGTTACTTAATGATTGTATCTTTCCTTTGTGGATTATCCTTTGTGGATTTTGGGAGACCTTCGGGGGTCTCGGGGTCCCTACTGAGTATCTTATACTCACCCCTGCACGGGCTATGCCCGCACTACATTGTGTTGGTTGCAGATGACGGACAACGTTGATCGTGGTTGAGGCTTGCGGAGCAGGACGGTACCTGTAGGTGGACCACTGGGTGGGACGTACTCAGAGCGGACAGCTGGACCCGAGGAGATGTGAAGGCTATATGTACTCACCCTTAAGGTGGGACTTCCAGTGGATGGCTCGACGCTGCGGCTTTACTTTTCAGTTGTTGTTTTTCCCCTTTCCATTTGTACTTTACTTTCAGTTTGGGTTTGTATACTCGCCCACTTACTTTTCTGCACTTACTGTTGTACTCAATTTTTACTTAGTGTTTACTTCTACTTCTTGCTTGCTCTTTGTTGTCTGTTTACTTTACAAATGCAATGCCTTTCCTTTTTACCGGTATTTAGGCCTTGGTGCTAGTCGCCAGCCCCTGGCCTATGGAAGGTGGGCTTGGGGTAGTCACGGCACAGGCCCCGAGGATGGGTCGTGACAGGGAAATGTGGCGCGCAAGTGTCTTCACTTCCCTTAAGGGTTGGACACTTAAGCGTGCAATTATTGATGAGTTATATTACTTAGGCCTTATCCTTTATCTTTAGATCTTCCATTCTAGATAAATAATTACCTTAGAAGTGTTCGGAAGACATCATACAAAGAGTTGGGTGACCAAATCTTGAATCTGAGTTTTGGAAAATTCCTCCTCGTAATGGGGGGCCCAAATGGGGTATTTATAGGCCACTTAACACCTTGGACAAAAAAATAATAGGGCACGCAAGTGACTTGCGTGACCAAAAATGTGACACGCAAGTGACTTGTGTGACCAAAAGGAAACTTTCACAACCCATTCTTAAAGGTTTCCTTGTTCATGCCTTTGTCAATTTTTGATGTTCTTCAAAAGATGATTCTCTTTGTGCATAAGGTATTCCCCATTTCTATTTGTTAGACTCTATTATGGAAAGGTTAATCAATAATGTATTTAATAAATATTTTTTATAAAATTAAAATATGAAAACATCTTTATAAAACATGGTTTTAGAAGAAAACATGTTTCCGAGTGAAGAGAGAAATGAAGTCAGACTTTCTTAAAAACATTTTCTCAATTATTTTAGGTACTAAAGATTGGAAAATTGTAATATTAATTTAAAATAGCATGAATAGATAGAATGGAATAAATGTACAAATTTTATTGAGATATGTATTATAAAACTTTATCATTTGAAACATGATCATAAATAATCCCAATAAACGATGAGGTTCTAACAAAAAATATTTACCACTTTCGTAAAATTGAATCGTAACCCCGTGAAAGAATAACATTAAATAAAAACAATAAAATCATGAAAAAAAATTATATTTATGATATAACATGTCAAATATGAATTATATACACCTCATAAAATAATATAGGTGTATAACATAACATACATCTCAAAAAAGGAAAATTGAGACAAAAATCCCTTACTGCTTTGGTAACATTGAAAACATAAAACCCATAAAAGAGATATACTAAAATGGATATCTAAATACCAATATATTTAAGGATAATAATCATAAAATACATTCATGTTCATAATATACACCACATAATAAAAATAAATAATGATTGTGTCATACATCTCCCAGAAATAAATGTGAGACAAGAAATCCCTTAACTCACAAATCATTTTTGTTCATCATGATTTAACCTCATGTATAGTAGTTTTAAACATTTTATTATCTTATTAAATGATATTATAAATATTTATAATTTTATATATTATACTTTTATAACAAATCATCACTCTTATTTTAATAATCGTTCATTATTTTCATTGTTTCAGGTGTTAATTATCGTGTTTTCTCTTTCATGCCTTGTTTTGAAAGTTATGTTTCTTGTGAATATTATACCGTTTCATAATATATATCATAATAATCATGAAATAATTATAATTTTTATACATCAATTATAATTTTAAAACCAATCATGAAATATGGTTATAAAAAATGAAGAATTTTATGATCATGGAGACGGTAGGTCATACATACGCATTAGTAGCATTTTCATTTTTCAATGATCATTATGAAAAGGGAGAAAGTAATATATTATCCTTAAATAGAGATAATAATATCATATATACCATATTATTTCTTTAAATATAATTATGTATATCATAAATGTGGTGTGGTGATGAAAAGTGAGTCACACCGCTTTTTGAAGGCGGTAGTCTAGACATACACGAATGATGTTATCATCTTTCTTAGCAAGTGAAAAGGTGAGAAATAAAATGATATACTATATTTAATGAATGATATATATTTCATTAATATCATAATTATTTCATTTACATCAGATATATTAATTATATTAACCCTTTTTAATTTCCATGTAACGCATTAGTGAAAATAAATAAATCGCATCGCTTCCCGAGGCAGTAGTCCACCGTACACATGAGTGACGTTATCGTATCCCCTATAAAATGGAAAGTAAAAAAGGTATATATGATATAATTAATATATAGGTATGATTATGTTTTATATATTTTATATATACTTTATATCCATCATGATATCCAATAATGATAGGTGTTAAGGAAAATATAAACGACATCGGTTCGCGAGGCCGTAGTCCGTCATACACTCGAACGATTATTTTGTAACCCATTTGATGGAAGTGGAGATGGTTTTAAGCCATTAAATTATTATAAAGTCATAATAGTATATTAAATGTACTTATTTGATTGTATGATAGTGTTTTAATAATAATTTATGGAGGTGTAGAAAGAAATCAAATAATGATGCTCATTAAATAACATTACATCTTCTTTGGGTATCCTCCTTAGGTTTTTACGAAGTCCTTCCTAGGTTGGATTTATGCCCAAAATAAGTCTTATATGATTATGGGAGTTAATTTAAAAAGTAATTTTGGTAGTTAGTGTCAAAACCAAGGTGTCTTAAAGCTGCGAATAAGAGAAGATATGGGTTGGGATTTTTTAAGTGGGGGAGTGGACACACATGGCATTTCTTAAAATAATTGAGTCCTCCCATGTTTTTGACATGACAAAAGTGTCCAAAATAAACTATTATAAAACCTCATGGTATTAATGGAAAAAATATGTGTATAAAATATTTTTTAGACATGTTTATAGGTCATATTTACCCTTCTCTCTTTAGTCCCCCTACCCCGATAAACCCATTTTTTACTTTCATCTTGGTAATTATTTTTTACTTTTTTAACTATTTATCATGAAAAAAAAATGAATATTTACTTCTGATAAATTATAAATTATTATTATTAAAATTATTTAATACATTTTTTTAAATTATATTCACACAAGTGGTAAAATTTTATTTAAAATTATTCCTATGGATGGGATGAGACAGTGAGTTTTTAAAGAGAAAATGTTCACAATTTTGTAAAGATTTTATATAAAAATTTAATAATAAAATTATTACAATGAACTAAATTGGAATAATTGATATATAATTTAAAATATTTTACCTTGAAATTAATTTAAAACATAATTTATCTTTATAAATAATTTAATCTAAATTGTATTTTTCAATTAAAATTCAGTATTTTTCATAATTCATTAAAAAATTAATCATTTTAGAAAATTATCAAAAATTCATATTAATATAATTTTGTAAATATTATTTCAAAAATAAGTTTTAATTTTTCATATGTTTTTTATAAAATTGGATAAGAAATTAAATTTACAACAAAACTCCCAAATGTGATGAAAACAAGGGTTTTCGATAACGGTATTTTTTAAGCACAATATGATTTTTTATTAACACTATGTCTAATAATAATCATGTTATGAATATCAATTAATATTTATTGATATATAATACACACATTTCAATTAAAACATTCCTTATTATGGATTATATTAATTAAATAAAAAGGATAATCCTTACACATTTTAAACCAGTTTTCAGAAAAATCCCTTTTTTTAACCCAACAACAAAACATGTACTAAAATATAATATAATTATTATTCAAATGTAATTAAGTGGATTAAATATAACTAAATAATACCTAGTTTTCATGAAATCGTATTTAAAACATAATTTTAATTTTAAATTACTCAATTTATTGAAAATAATTGATTGTGCTACATGAATTGGTATTTTTCACTATTCACTTAACATCAATATTTTCATTAAAAATTCCAAAATTTCACCCAAAGTATATTTTTATATTTTGATTCCAAAAATAAAGTTAATTTT
This sequence comes from Viscum album, assembly GCA_963277665.1. Taxonomy (NCBI): domain Eukaryota; kingdom Viridiplantae; phylum Streptophyta; class Magnoliopsida; order Santalales; family Viscaceae; genus Viscum; species Viscum album. Next base: position 444,672,699 of record OY728158.1, read on the forward strand.
ATCTAATAAATTTTATAACAGTTCAAAAAAATGATTATAAAATTTTTCATAAAAAGAAATTATTTTTTTAATAAATTTTTGTTTGGATGAATTAAGTCAATTTTCTAAAAATTGATTGATTATTTACTAAAAATTTATCAATAAGTTATATTGATTAGGAAATTTATATATATATATATATATCATAAAGTAGTTAATACTGTTCATACCTTCCAATTTAACAACTGAGTTATAACGGTAATATATACTATGTGTCGTTTAAGCACGGTGTTGCATATTGAATATGATATAGAGCATAAAAATTTCTGGATGGAATGTATCGAAATATATTCAAGTGATTGCATTTATTTAAAAATAAATAGATTTTAACATCCCTATATGAATGACCACTAAGATGGTAGCTGGATCGGTGGCTCACATGGCCTTAAGTGCACCTCCACATACACTAGAGGATACCAATTAGTAGTACGGGTGTAAAGGTGGTACCATGGAGAGACATAACCTCATGTTAGAGTAGCACAATGGTATAACAGATAATAAATAGAAGAAAACAGTGTAAACAGTAACAAAAGAATGAAAAGGCAATGGAAGAATAATATAAACTAAAAAACGATGGTCAATACCAACATACAACAATGCATGCATGTCCTGACGATGATACTCTCTCGACCTGTCCTAGTGGGCCCCATGTCGTGGCTCTCCAATCCCACCTCTAATAGGCCAGGGGCTGGTGACTAGGATTGAGTAGGCATATTACTAATATGGGAGGAATTTCCTAAGTTCTTATACACACACACACGCACATCTCAAATCCCAAAAATGATGAAATGTAAAAAAAACATTAAGGAACAAATGCATGCATTCACTATAACCCAACCAACAGATTACAATGGAAAGTAAAGTGCAGAAAGTAAACTAGCCTATAATACAAGACCACCAAAAGAAAGAGTCTTCAAACTATAAATTCCAACATGAAAATAATAAATAGGTAATGTGATTACTGCTCATAGCCATAGGGAACACCTTGGCCTATAAGGAATCTCACAAAACTTGTTTTGGTCCTAGTCCACCCAAGACTTCATCAAAAGGACGCTCCTCTACACAAGAAATGACACGTATGGGTAAAACCCATGTAGGGGTGAGTATAACAATATTCAGTAGAGGACCCCAAAACCAAAAAACAATGCACAAAGTAAAGGTACGGTCATCTCTAAAGAGTATATGTCTACATAACATATAATAAGAGAAACATCTAGATATAGTCAAAACATAGGTTCGTAGTCTAAAGGTAAGTCAAAAAGACCACATACCCTTTCTGGGGATTTAGTTCGAATATTCCACGAAGCGATCATTTGGGATAAATCACTCCACAAGTCTGATAGCTCTGATGATATCCATCCGATAATTATTGTTCATCAGGAAGTGTCACGAGAGATATAGATGCACTGATAGATCTGAAGAGAGAACAGATACACTCATTTTAGGGGAACACACTCTTGAGTTGGAAAAGATCACGATACATGAATGAGGATCACAACCATGGTTTAGGCATATAACACGACTCATTGAGATTCCCATGTCTAGTAGAGGATCAGTGTCCTGTAGGGTTGCTAACAACAATACCCAACTCTACCTAGGTCCAAGAATGGGTCGAGTGTCTCACTCTAGGCCTCTTGGAGAGACTCTAACGCTATCCATAAAGACCTTATAAAGGTATAATATTCTTTTGGATGGAAATGATACCTGACTTTCATGGGAACGAGCGAATGCGGCACTAACCCAAATGAAACTTTCCAAGTTATGGTTGAAAAGGAGATCAAGCCATGTAGAAGGGAGTACATGGTGTGTTAGAGTATCACGTGTTATTTCCCTTGACCCTGGGTATTGTTCGCATGTAACGACCCGTTTCAAAAAACATTTCATGTAGAAATCAATATACAGGGCATGTAAAAGAGTAACGTGTCGTGTCCTACTCTCTGGGGGTCACTCGGTGTATGCTGGTCATATGCTTGTACACAGCTTCAACCCGTGTCTTCCAACCCGTCTACCAGAACATGGGGTAACCCACGTAGCCTACCTGGTCAAGCCGTGTAGTAGAGTACATGTCATTTAATCCACCCAGTGTTTATTTATCTTCCAAGATACTAGTCGAGTCCTGTGTATGGACCCACATGTCGTGTGATATGGGTCACACACCATGTCATCTTTTCCTATAGCATGGAACCCTAGCTGCCACTTAGTCAGCCCCACACACCGTGTTCTTTGGAGAACACGCTCTGTTCATTGTGTTTTTTCAAAAACAATATTCTTTGTTCCCGCACCTTGGATGCTCTTTCGATTCTTGATCTAATTTTTCATCTGCCTCAAAACTCAATATTTGGGTTCACCCCACCATGAAATCAACATTTCAAGAGGTTTTAGTTGTTCAATCAGCCTCAAAAACATGTTTCTATCATCCGCATGAAGGGTGATCAAATAATTATTTCTCCCATATCATGATGATTCATCAACCGTCATCATCATTTCACCTCTTCTAGGTCATCATGATGTGAGATATATGATTTGGGATTTTTCCGTTGAGAGATGGATGCACAACAGTCCATTTTTCTTAACACCATGAAGAACCTGAATAACTCATGGGGTCAAAAGAATAAAATTCACAAACAAAATAGGAACAATCCTCCACCATTGTTCGTTAAAGCATTTATCTTGTCTCTTTATAAGGATCAAGATAGAAACCAAGGATAATCATAACCATAAATGTAATCATCCCCAAATTCCAACAAATTTAAACCATCCCGCATGAATGATCGAACCATGGCTCAACTTGTTCATATATTTATCCACTTTCATCATCAAATCAAAGAACAAGGAAAATAAGGAATTTGAAATACAAACCCATACCTCTATCTTCAATGAAGTGTGGTTTCGCTGCAGTCATCTATGAGATCTTATGACCTTACTGAGTAACGATCCTCATGTTGACCATTCGTCTCAGTTCGTCAAGAGTTCTCCAAGAGTGCGGCTCCTCTCCAAAACTCCAGTGGATTATAAGGATTTTATCTAGTGTTATGAGCCTAGACCTAGGCTCTTGGTTGTTTAAAACCATAAAATGTGTCCTTTCTTTCTTATAACTTTAAAAATAAAATAAATCTTTATTTTCTTTATTTCCTTTAAAATGTACAAAAATTAACTTTTGCAATCGAACCATGTCGGTCAATGTTAGGACTTGCTTAAGGTAACGTCACTGCAATTAATGAAAAAATAATCTCGGATTTCTGATCTGGTCACCCATTTAAAATTTATTCCACTATTTTAGAAAAGCTACTCGTGCACTCTATTTAAAAGTTTAATTTATTGAAAATATTTATTTGGGGCACTTTGAGCCACATAATCTCACGTCATCACAAACCCTGGTCTCGAATTAATTCCATATAATATTTAAATATAATACAAGGAAAATCTAGGAAATTACCTTCTCCCCACTTTAGGGATTCACATCCACAAAATGCAAAAACAAAAGGCTACTCAAACAGATGTGGGTACTGTGCACAAATCTGAACCTCCTCCTCCCACGTGCTCTCCTGAAGATTCTCATGCTACCACTGGAAACACACCAGGGGAGTTGCTCACCCACAAATAATTCTCTCTTTCAAATACTCAATCTCCACAGGTAATTCTCTATGGTATATCCATCCATGATTTTTATCTTTCCCCAATCATTGATGTGAAATGGATTTTGCATGTGCTTACTCTACTATGATATGTTGAAAACATCATGTACCCAGTTCAACTACGGCAAAAGTACTAGGTGGTACGCTACCTCAAAAACTTTACATAGTATCAATTAAGGGTTGAGGAACCTCAGAGACAACTTTCCGCCTTGGCCAAATCTCCACAACCCTCATCGAGGTGACAGTAAAAGAAAGAGGTGGTATCCCTCCTCAAACTCTATAGGTCTCTATCTTCTGTTATCATAAGACTCTTTATAGATCTGTGTAGTCTTCATCCAATCATGGATGATCTGTAGCTTCTTGGTGGTAGCTTGTACCAACTCTGGACCCATGAGTACAGAATCTCCAGGGACAGTTCAACAATGTGGTAACCAGCAGGGTCACCCATATAAAGCCTCGAACGATTTCATACTAATGATGGAGTTGTATCTGTTGTTGAAAGAAAACTTCACTGGTGGTAGGTGGTCCTCCCAACAGTAACCAAAGTCCAAAATACAGGACCACAACATATCCCCCAGAACCTAAATGGTTCTCCCCATCAGACCATTTGTCTAGGGATAGAACACTATTCTCAAGCGTAGCTGAGTCCCAAAGTCCTCCGACAATCCCTTCCAAAACTGGGATACAAAATAAGCATCATGATCCAATACTATCATTGAGTGGATTCCATGAAACCAAACTATCTCATGCACATAGAGTCATCCCATGTTCTATGATGAACTTTTCTCCCTAATAGCTAGGAAGTGGGCTAATTTGTTGAGTCGGTCAATGATCACCCAGACAAAATCATGTCCCCTGTACGTTCATGATAAACCCGTCATGAAGTCCATCAATATTGCATCCCACTTCCCGTCTCTAACTTCCATGGGTTAGTTAATCCCACTAGAACCTAGTGCTCAGCATTCACCTGCTATCATTTAAGGCATCGAGAAATGTACTATGACACTTTCTTCATCATTCTAGTCCACCAGAACTGATGTCGGAGGTCCTAGTACATTTTCACCAATATTGGATGTACCACCCAAGGGGATGTATAAAACTCCCTCTTAACCTCCTATTGTAACTCCACAAGTAAAATTGTGTGTGCTATAAAAATATTGACATGCTCCCCACCATGAGAATATCCATCAGGATCATGTCATGTGGATAACTGATCATGTAAAGTCTCATATTCAACATCCCTCAAATGTGCCTCCCTAACTCACTACAAGAGTGGAGGGGTATCAACCATTGACTGAAGGTAAGAAGCATCATCTCTATCCATGAAGGATAACTATAGTGAGGCCAAATACTCTGACACCTCACTCAGTAGCTGCAAACTCGACCTCTTGTTGAGAAATTTTTCCCACACGTTCCCCTTCCTAGGAGTACAAAATATCTCAAAGTTATAATCCTAGACATCACCTCAAACTCAGATTCAGATCTTCCTATGAGAATATGTACTTAAGGATATTGTGTTCATATTAGATGACAAACCCCTCGCCCATCAGGTAGTGACACCACATCTTCAATGATAAGACTATCACGGCCTACTCAAGATCATGGTTCATGTAGTTCATCTCATGTGGTCACAGTTGGTGTGAACCTTAAGAAATCTCCGCTTTTCTCTACATCAAAACACTGCCAAGCCTAGTCCCTGATGCATCACAGAAAACCATGTACTTGATACCATCCTATCACAAACTCAAGATCGGGGTGCTCATCAAACTTTGCCTCAAATATTGGAAATCCCACTTGCACATCTCATTCCATACAAAAGGCTTCCCCTTTTGGGTCAAATCTTTCATTGATGTTGATATGTGGGATAAATTGGGAATGAATATTTGGTAATATCCTACTAGACCAAAGAATATATGCACCTCTATCACAGTCCTAGGTGTCCCCCATGTAAACACCGCCTTGAACTCGGTTGGGTCCATTGCTACACCATTTTATGAGATGACATGTCTCAGCAAGTGGACCTCATATATCCAAAAATGTCACTTTGAGAGCTTCCCATAAAATTGGTGCTCTCTAAGTACATCAAGAACCATCTGTAGGTGTCTTGTGTGCTCCTCCTCTAATGCCAAGTACAAAAGGATGTTGTCGATGAAGAAAACAACAAACCGGTTTAATTATGGATAGAAGATCGGGTTCATGAGTCCCATGAACATTTTAGGGGCATTCGTCATTCTGAAAGACATCACCAAGTACTCATAGTGACTATAGAGGCATCTTAAAGTCGTTTTTTGGCACATCCACATCTCATACTCAAATATGATGATAACCCAATCGAAGGTTAACCTCTAAGAACCATTGTTCCCCTCTCAACTTATCAAAGAGGACATCAATACTCAATAGTGGATACTAGTTCTTCACCGTCACCTAGTATTGAAGTCAGTAATCCATGCACAACCTCAAACTCTTTTTTACCTTATTGGAAAAAAATTGAGGCCACCCAAGGTGAAACAATAGGTCTTATGAAGCCCTTTAAAAATACTCCAAATTCAACATCTTATTTATATGCTCTTCAAGAACCATTTGATACGTCGGTGAGGATATCGGTTCCTTCCTGGGGCGTAAGTCAATGCAGAAGTCAATTTCACGGTGGGGATGTAGTGCTATAACATCTTCTATAATGACATCCTCAAAATCTGCCACTACTGCTGGGAATTGAAATCTCATAACATTTAATAATCTAAGGGTAAGTCTATCCAACACATGATAAATCAATTTCGCCCTCATGAGCATGACCCAATTCTATGTTTCATAGGATTTATTTTTTCCAGCAAAGGAAAGCCTCATCCCATTTTTGGGGACACACTTCATTCTTCTCCTAAAGAAGTAAAAATGGGCATAAATCGAAGATAACCAATCCATACCAAGAATGATTTCAAAAGGACGGGATGCTTCAACCAAGTGGTCCCAACCAAAACACTCACATCTAAGAGTAACATCATATAGTCAATAATGATGCATGATCATCGAGTCACCTCCAGTAGGTGTCTCCAAGCATAAGGGTCAAGTCAATACCTCTATCAGAATCATAAGGTTTTGCATAAGACAGGTGGTGAGGAAAGAATTACTAGAACCTATGTCTATAAGAATATAATTTAAGGTATAAAAGATACAGATGGTACCTCATATCATACCTAGAGTGTCTGGGTTATATGCCTCGACCCCATGTAGCTTCCTGCACCCCTATCCCCCAGCTCCCTAAGCCTAGTACAGACCTTTTAGGGGTGGTGGTGGAATTATTTCAGTACGTCTACCACCTCCTGTAACTCTCCATGATCCTCTTCCATGTTTGCATCTTGGTTGGTCTTCCTGCTCTACTCTTTGCCTCAACCTTGGTGGTCCATCCATTGTGTCCCTGTTAGTAGCTCGATGGGTTGGATAGTCTCTAGCAAGATTTCCTCTGCCATCACATGAGTAGCATCACCTCTCCCTAGGCTGACTAGATCCAGCCTGAGATCCATAGACGACATATCCCATATCCTAGGTTCTCCTGTGACATATCCCACAACCTGATCCCTATACCTAATTTCGGTTCCCTGCTACCAAGGTCTCTGCACCAATCTGACTACTGAAAACTACCATTGGATGTCTCTTCTCAACCAAGAAGCTCTCAACCACTGAATATTTCTCGATCACTCCATCATAAGTCAGAATGCATAGAGGTACAATGCTAGATTAGATGTCTAGTTTTAAACCTCACTCAATGGTATGAGATCTAAAGTATAGATCCCTAAACATATCCATTGAGTACCAAGTGAGGATGGTGAAACTAGATGAATACTCTTCCACCTCCATACTACCATACTGGAGCTGAAGAAGATCCTAGATACACAATGATATTAGCATAATCGGAGAAAACTCCTCCCTAAAGAGTCACTCAAACTCCATCCACGAAATCGTCTCCTCATCGTGAGTCTACATGGTAAAACTCCACCATCACCCTATCAAAACCTAAATTTTTCTGACTCCTAGGATCACCATCTGGTCTTCTAGTTTCCTCACTAGACAGAAAACTCTAGTCACCACCTCATGCTACTCCTCATCCTCCTGAGGGTCGGGCTCACCACAAAACCTAAGGGTTCTCTATCTTTGAAACTCATAGAGTGTGCTCGTCATGTGCTCCTCGTATACTGGTACTACAGGTACCACATTCTTCTCCACTGGTGGTGTTATAGTAGGTGCACCGCCTGAAGGTAATGCCTAGGGAAATAGCCCCTGAAATGAAGAATCATCACTGAGGGGGTCATCCTTATGATCGAGAATCTGAATCCTAGTAGGTATGAATCATAGAGGAATCCTATAAGAAAACAAGATATAACGCTATCAAAGTGAATATCTGTATAGATAACACAAATTTACATGGGAATCCCAACCCATTCATATATAATGCATGTACCATTCATATATGAATGGGATGGGGTTCCCATGTCAACTCTACACAATATATTTCATCAAAACATATAATAATAGAAACATCTCGATATAGTTGAAACCTTGACCCATAGTCTAGAGGTAAGTCACAATGACTACATACCCACTCTAAGGATTTAGTTCAAAGATTCCATGATGAACTCATCTAGGAGAACTCACTCCATGAGTCTTACTACTCTGATGACGTCCATCCAAGAAGTAATATTTGTCGAAAAGTTTCATTAGAGAGATTGACGCACTGATAGATCTGAAGAGAGAACAAATACACTCATTCTAGGAGAACACACTTCTGAATGAGAAAAGACCATGATACATGGATGAAATTATCTATCAAGGACTTGGTGTATACTGTGACTTATTTGTATTCACCTACCACGTAGAGGATCAGTGTCATGTAGGATTGGTGTTAGGTCCACTAGGCTAGATACCCTTAGAGGGGGGTAAATCAGGGTATGGAAGTTTAAAACAATTGCCCCTTTTGATCTTGTTTTTCTGTTAGACAAAACCCTCTTCTATTTCCTTCCCAATGCAGAGTATGAATAAAACATAAAGCATGAACAAGATATAGTGATTTTTACTTGGTTCACCCTCACTGTTCTACATCCAAGGAGCATACACTGGTAGTGTGCCTATGTACCAATTCCACTATAAGTGCACTGTTGTTTACAAGTTCGAAGTGGACTCACTGTCCCTTATAGTTTACAACCAGACACAATTTGAGAACTCACTACTCTCTCAAATGAAGTGATATCACTTCTTCTTCAAAAGATCTACTCATAGTTTATATACATGTAGGTCTCTTCATTTTCATGAAAGAATGCATCCTCAACTTTTGATAGATGATCTATTGAAGTTCATATTTCATCCACTGATGAATACCGCTTTTCCATAGATGTTCTGGGAAATTTCTAACTTTCTCGCAACCATAGGATGACTTGTGTTCCCCTTTAAATAGTGCACAACCTATACCTTCGTTGCGGAAAAACCAACTTGCATGCCACACTAGCGTTTCAAAATTTCGCTCCACACTTCTTGCACAGCACACTTGCATGGTACACTTGCGCAGTACACTTGCGCGGTACACCTGTGTGGTACACTTGCGCAGACACTTGCATGGTACACTTGCAAGGTACACTTTCGCATCAAACTTTCCCCACACATTTGCGCACCCCACTTGCGTGTACACTGAACTTCCACAACACTTCCACTTGCGCAATCAGATCTCGGATTTTATCTAAGTGTTGAGCTCGTTGAGAAATGAGGAGAGTAGCTGTCTATTTATAGGCATTTTGAGGAATTTTGTGCCACACTTGTGTTCCACACTTGCATGACACACTTGTGTGACACTTTATGATTTCCATGCCTCTTTCTTTCCTTTTTCATATTTTGATATGATGATCTTGAAATATGCCTTGTGTGCCACACTTGCATGCCACTTTCAGACTTGCGCGCCACTTTTCCTTTGCCAAATTTTTTATTTTCTGAATTTGAAAAATTATTGGTGTACAACATTAGAAACCACCTTAACACAATATCACAACTCCCTTTTCCAAAAACACTTTCCCCCATTCTCCATGAAAACCCCCTTTGACAACAGTTTGACTCATTGAGATTCGCTTTGTGAAAAAACATAACATGGATTCCTGCATTGTTAACAAAAAAATCATCTCAAAAATTCATCAATTATACCGTGAGGTATTTTTTCCCAAAAATTGGTCATTTCAATACATGACACTACCTAGGGCCAAGAATGGGTATAAGATCTCTCTTAGGACCTCTCAGTGGGACTATGACTCTATCTGGAAAGTCTTACTAAAGGGATCATACTTCTATGTATGGAAACGATACTAGACCTTCAGCGGAACAAGAAATGGGGGCACTAACTGAAACAAAAAATTTATAAGGTACAGTGGACAAGGATATCAAGACATGTAGAAGGGATTACATGGTCTACAAGAATGTCACATGCCATGTCCCTTTACCTTGGGTACTGCCCGTGTGCAACGATCCGTGTCAAAAAACATGTCGTGTATAAATTGATATACATGGCATATAGAAGAGTAAAACGATGTTCCCTACAATCCTGGGGTCTCTCCAAATACACTGGTTATGTTCTTGTGCCTAGATTCATCCTGTTTCTTCCAACCCATGTACCAGTACACGGGTTAACCCGTGTAACCGGCTTGGTCTGGTCGTGTAGTGGAGTACATGTTGTGTACTCTAAACCATGTACTTGTATTGTCTGAGATACACAATGTGTCCCATGTAGGGACCAACATGTCATGTGACAGGGGTCACACATTGTTTCATCTCTTCCTATAGAATGTAACCCTAGTCACCATTTATTTGTCCATACATATCATGTGTTTCATTACACATTCCACAGTCATCGCATTTTTTCAAAAACGATGTTCTTTGTCCCCATGCCTTGGGGTCTCTTTCGATTCTCGATCCAACTACTAGTTTGCCTCAAAACTCAATATCTGAGGTCATCCCACCATTACATAAATGTCCTGGGAGGATTAGGGTGTTTGATTATCCCCAAAAACTCATTTGTATCGTCCGCATGACGAACAGTCAAAGAGTGATTTCACCAGAATCGTGTTGATTCATTAGCCTCAAAAATCTTCTGACCTACACTAGGTCATCACGATGTTGGATCTATGATTTGGGATCATTTCATTGTAATATGGATATTCAATAATCTGTTGTTCATAACCCCGTGAAGAATGTGAAGAACACATAGTGTTGGGAGATGCAAATTAATAAACAATAGAGGAAAAAACTTCCACCGTTGTTCATTACTGTTTTAATCCTCTCTCATTTGAAGGATCAACATAACAACTAAGGATAAACACATCCAAAAACATAATCATCCCAAAATTCCCACAGCTTGAAACCTTCCCGCATGAATGATGAAACTACAGATCAACTTGTTCGTATGTGGATCCGTGTTCATCATCAAATAAATGAACTGGGAAAAAAGGAAATTGAAATAAGAACCCCTAACCCAATATTTTTTGAAGAGTGGGTTTGATGCAGTCATCAATGATATACTATGACCTTGATGCACAAATATCCCTGGGTTGACTATTCGTCATCGTTCATCAAGAGTTCTCCAATGGGAAGCTCCTCTCCAAATCTCTAGAGGATTACTATGAGTTTTCAAGGGTTATTCACCTAACCCTAGGCTTCTGGTTATTTAAAGCCATAAAATGTGTAATTGTGTCGTTAAAACATTTAAAATAAAATAAATAATTAATTTATTTTATTTTCTTAAAAATCTCCAAAAATTAACTTTTGCAGCCGACCCGTGTCGGTCAATGATAGGCCTCACCTAAGATAACGTTTATGCACTAAACAAAATGGTTCCATCGTATTTCTGGTCCTGAAATCCATTCAAAAGTTATTCCACTCTTTCAAGAAAATATCTCACTCGCTCTATTTAAAAGTTTAATTCATTTAAAAAATTTATTACGAACACTCTGTGCCTTGGAATCGCATGCCATCATAAATACTGGTTTCAAATTAATTTCTTATAATATTTAGAAAAAATACACTAAAAATCTGGGACATTACAGATACATAATCTAAAACAATTGACAATGAAGAATACAGTAATACAGTACAAGGAAGTACAAAAATAAAAAGATAAATAAAAAATCCCCAAGGGTGAAATCAATGAGAAAACTGATCTCCAGCTTGATCATGTGCTCTTGACTCCCATATATAAGATAAATAGAACATGAAATCAACCATGGACTTGCAAACATAAGGTCCACTTAGGTAACCTGGTGCAATGGTGTCCTCAGTAGGGTGAGACATATAAATCCCTGTAGGTTACCACCCATGGTGTCTACGACTAAATCTAGTCTGCGAATAATAAGTAAAGTAGTTAAGGTATATCTAATGACAAAAAAAATCTAAATATATAAACAACAACCAACCTAATTTCCTAAGGGACACACGACGGCTCTACCTGCTTTAGCTCATATCTGGAATAAGTGCATGATCAGTTACTATACATATATAGAAATAATATATATGTATATAATATAGATATATATCGCATCCACCTCTATGAACCTAATATGTGTGGATGTAAGTGGCCATATACCTGGAATACTATGTGCTCGTTGGACTGTACATAACGCGATCATCTATAACTAGTCTGAATGAGCCTATAAGCTCAAGAAATATGGCACATGCCCTATTTCCCAATAGAGTGTAAGATTTCACGCAAGATACCTAGGATGATGAGAGATCCATCATGACAACACTCTAAAGAGGGAGTGTGGTGCCTCATCCCAACATCATGTATAGTGTCAATGGTGTGAGACGCCATGACTCAACACCTCATGTAAGAGAGAATGATCTTCCACCATGCTCAATAGAGCACTTACCATTATTCCATAGCCTATGTTAGTGTGTAATCATATTATAATAATAATTAATAATCACATCCATGAGGCAGTACCTCTAATTCTCTACATTTATTAATCCTGAATATCAAGGGTATCACAAGTATAAAAAACCATATAAGGCATGCTTATATAATTATAATATGAGGCTTGGTCATAACAGCCAACTCAATTCCATTTCAATTAAACAATTTAATTCAATTAAGGACGGTAAGACACCATGACCATGCCAATCCATTTAATACACACTATTTAATCAAATCGAAAGTGTCAATTCAATTTAAATGTTTAAAATGGAACTTAGAAGGAAATGTGGTAAATGTGCAATTTTCCTACATGGGTAATCCCACATATCAAGAAATACAAGCCCTATGGAGGACCTTGGTCCATTATTCGTTAAGGTAGGAGAATCCAAGCCTTGAAATTTATGAAATAACAAGAACTTAGAAGGTCGAATGGTTCAAACAGACATTTAAAAAGATGAGGTTAACTCTATTTTATAACATCAATGAGGGCCAAGTTCCAAGAATTTCATATACAAAAAATTACATTAACCATATAATATGGACCAAAGCAATAGGGCCAATCATGCTATAAACCACTAAACATCACTTTATAATTTCAAGAGAGCGCCTCTAATTTGTGGGTATTATTTATAAAAAGGTGACATTGTTTACCAAACTATTTATTTATCCCAATTACGTATTAAACTCATGATTCATAAATCAATTCACTAAATTAATAAAATTATCAAAAAAACACATAAACATAGAAAACACTACTAGGATTTACATGGAACGTAGGAGGTTTCATTATTAATTGGGCTCCTAAATATAAGTGTCAAATCCATTTAAAATCTAATCTAAATTCCCAGAAGGTGTTTTGGACTTTTAATTCATTTAATTAAAAGAGAAACTAGACTTAGAACATGCTTGGGGTGTCTATAAAGGGTTTTTGAATCCTCCAAATAACCAAACAATAATAAAAGGATTCATATCATGGTGCAATGATGAATTTCATATAAGGAACTGAATTTAAAAGGCAACGTGTGGAAATGATTAGGATGATCCAATCATCTAATATCAAGCTTTGATTTGGTCTAGTTTTGAAAAATCTAAGAAACAGCCATCCGCCCTAAATATAGGTAAAATTATCTTGCACCAAATATCCCAATAGATGGACTGATGAACATGAAATATATTAGAGATTATTCTTTATCTTACTGATGCGTATCCATAGAGACTGATGGTGCTTGAATCAGATGACAGACATAAGAGAAATATTGACACCTAGGATAGGCTTGAGGAGGAATCCAAGGTGCCAAAGGAGAGGGCTCATGTGGTTGGATAAGAGGAAGAAAGAATAAAAAGAAACATAAATCCTCACTAATGTAAAAATAGTAATTTTACCCCTAAACACTAGGTCGTATGGATTGGCTTCACAGTTTGGCCAAACCGTTTTCCAACCGTGTGGCTCACACTGCCTAAGGAATTAACCTCACATGGTTTCCCCCACATGGTTACCCTAATTGTGTGACAATAGTGTGGTGAATAATGCTTAGGTACTTCCTAAGTGGCACTAACTATGTAGGATAGGTGCAGGGTCTGGGAAAAACAAGCGCAGCCCATGCGCTTCACATCTGCTCCTCCGAAACAAGCTGTATGGTTTGATGTTGGGGGGCCCATGGTTTCAGACAAACTATGAAACATCTATAGACCATCCAAAATTGGGATCTTCGGGTTCCAAAACTCCCAAAACTCAATGAGACATCCAGGGAACCTATCGATCCTTTACCCAAGTCTAAAAAAACACATTGAAGTGTTCCAAATATCATAATTATGTTCCAAAGCTCTCTTTAAAGAACGATTCTTCCTATAATTTCTAAAATTCAAATTCCCTTGGAATTTTGTTTGGCTTAAAATACAGGTCATTACAACCTCCATAAATTGGAACTTCTCATCCGTGAGAATCCTTTGGGAACAATGAAAACATCACCCAAGTTACAAGGGTCATGAAGTTTCGTTCAAATGCTAGATTTTCATTTTCAAATGCCCAACTCACTTCTGAGTATTTTTAAACAAACAGAACTTAAGCCATAAAAACCTGAGATAACCCTTGTTTTTCACCAAAAACAACAAGATAATGTTTATCCAAGGCAGTTTATCTAGATACATGATCACATTGTTTCCTCTTTAATATTTCGGCCAATGGTTCTCCCCACCATAAGTCTTAACATTATAAGGGTCCAATTTCGAGCCACGGAATATACACCATTGTAATTATCTTACCAAGAATGTCTCTAAGCATTCTAATGATGCTCCTATGTGATTCCATTAATTGGGAGAACTTGATCACATCCGAGTTCATATTAGGGGTCACATTGTTCATAAATAGTTGAATTCTGATCAAACAAACTGAAACTCTTCGTGCAATATTTTCTTGAAAGACAGTGATGAACCTTACACTACACCTACCTTAACCTAGAGAGGTGTTTTAAAATGGATTCATTAGACCGTACACATCAAAAAAGAAAGATATCAAGTCAAGCCACTTTGGCAGGCCGGTCTCAAATTCCCACTATAATTCAAAGATAACTGTAATGCCTTCCTCTAATACATTTTTCATTTAATACAAGCATGTTCACTGATGTTTATACCTGGCTTATAATGACATTCTGTGATCAAACCACCACCCATTCATTTAAACTATCATTCATTGGAATGAAAAAGGGGGTAAAAAAATCCTTACCAATGGAATCATTACCCTTTTTAAACATCAACTATCCCAATAACTAGTCTAAGATAACCTTATAATTTTCAAATGGAAGTTCAAGGAACTAACCCAAGGTAGTGCATAATTAAAATTTACAAGTGATACAACATTTCCAAGCCAAGACGTTCACATATGGTAATTGATTACACCCAGAGTGGCATCCGCCGGGATGTCAAAGTCAAGGAGGATGATTGGTGTCCAAGAGTCCATACAATTCATTCCTCCATAGGAACTTAGGTCTTACTTAGGACTAACCATTCCTTGAGGAAAACCATGAATCACTCATGAAACTAGGACATATATCATAAAACAATCCCAATAACTTTTAAAACATTAGCACAATGTAAGACCGACACTCTCTCGGTAAATCAAGGATAACATCACGATAGCATACATGCTTGTCATTAGACAATATTACACTAAGATGATACAAAATATTACCAATAATATCATTATAACCACTACGGGTCGACTTCCCTTGAAATAAGCTCAACTTAACCTACTAATGCATCGCCATAAACTGATCCATGATGCCTTTCCCAATAGAGGTACTCTATGATTGCTCAAACTTTACCAATGAATTTCATCCAAAACCATCATTGTTTCTCAAAGGTTTAATATACATCCAACCACATAAATTTTATGCTACCGAGAAAACATCGACATGAATTAAAACTTGCAAAACCTCAAAGGCATTTAAGCAAGATCGACCATTTCCAAATGGTCCCCTTTGGTTATATTCCTTCTACATGGAAGGGAACATAATCACCAGAACTGACATGACTACCCCCACAATAGGAGTGTCCTAGTCATTGAAAATAGAGATATACTATCCACTCACAAGAACAATAGATCATAACCACCATAAACCTATGTTTTTCGCTTCTGCGAGTCACGATCATTGCGTCACAACATGAGAGCATTTGGAATGAAATCCAAACCCAGCTTGACCAGCATGTCAAAACATCCAATCCTCTTGGAAGGTCATCTAGAACATTAGGATAAACAGATTCCTTTAGATATATCGTTATTCTGTTATATAGACAACTCGAGAATGTACTCAATAGATCAAGGCTCAATGAATATATCAAACTCAACCAGTTCATTACACCATTTAGTAACTCGAAGAGTACTGCATATATCAACACATACTACCCCAAGATCTAAGAAGGAAAATTCCACATCCTAGAAACTAACCATGATTTTTCCTCCTTATTCATTCAAGTATTAGATGTCTCATGCAGAAATATGGATCAAAGCAGTTATACCTCATACAACTGTAAAATAGACTGAAAGCCTCTCGACTCACCCATACAAAGAGAAACAGGGTCATGAGACCTTTGAAGTGGCCGAAAATTCCCTTGGAATGTATAACTAGCTGAAACCTAGCATTAATCATTTCTCACATATATAAAAATGCCAAGGAAAATAGGACCACCAGTCTGAACAATGGTGTCATTGAGAACATAAAATTTCTACTAGAGATAACAACCCCCAAACAACAAAAAACATCAGAAATATCATAGTAATTAGTAAGGCATTTAAAATCTAAGGGTTATACCTACCACAATCTAACTCCTTAAAAAAGAACAAGCGTAGACCCTATCTCCAAGTCACACTAGTTATAAATTCATTATGTTCAAGAGCCTATCATTTAAGCCATTACAAAAAAGGAAAAATGGCCTATGGAAAAATCACATGCTCTAGTTCCAAGGCAACTCAAAAGAAAATTTTAAATTAACCTTACATTTGAGATTGAACAAATGACACAACTACATGTTAAATTTTAATTTCATTACATTTATTTACCTTTAATCCTTAAACATTTATAAGGTTTAACTCATACCATCAAGTACCAATTATAAAACAAAAACAATTTCTTCTTGATTTTAACTAACAGCTCAAGGAAAAATACTAAAGTCTTATCAAACATCCTTTTTAAACATTAATAATTTACTAAAATAAAATAATAATTAGACAATTAATCATATAAATTAATTTTTTATGTGATAATAGATAAGTCAACTTATGAGGGTCCCATTTAAACCATACAGATTCATTAAAATGAAAAAAAATAGCAATAGTTAAATTATTAAAGTTTTAAAACACTCATAGTGGGTCAACTAATAAAATAAAATCCCCAATTGACCTACTTGGGTCTAGTTGTGCATTTCTGTTAGAAGTTAATAAATTAATCTGAATTAAAATTTTTAACTTCTTTCACATTTTAACCAGTTCAAAATATATACTATGATCATATATAGTGGTTTATTTATATGGGTGGACATATACCAATACAAAAATCACTCATACACTTTATATGTTGGAATTTTAATATAAGGTCCCAACCTTAAACCTTACTTAATCTTGAGTTATTACAAGATTACACATTGAGGATCTTTTCGGGTTTAGTGTTTTAGAGAATTAGATCATAAAACTTTCATTACATTCCACATATAAACAAAGTGGTTACATAAAGATAGTATTCTTCTTTCCCATCAATGGAAACATATTTAAAATAAAACATGGATTCTTTCTTGAAAATTCCTTGACACTATCATCATATCATGTACCTTTCCCTTGACCTGTGAAAAACATTTCAAAAAACTTGGGATGAGCATAAAAAGCTTAGTAAGGGATATAAAAATATGGAAAGGAAACATGGGTACATATATACATAAGAATGAGATCATACTTTACCCATAAAACATAAGCACTTTAGCATACCTCATCAAATCATGAATAAATCATAGAAATCATAAGACATAAAGGTAACTTGAGGCATTCATAACATTCTTACGTAGGGAGTAACCCTCTTGGTTACGTTTGGAATACCCATCACAGTATATTCCCTAAATCGCTTCAGAGAAACCTTACCATTTCACTCCTTCGCGTTACCCAATGCATTGGAGAGATATATCGGGCTCACCCGCCCTTAGTTTATCACAGAACCACATGTCTTCATAATAATGCCCAAGAACCTCAACATAATCATATCACATAAAACATGCATAAAGGAAATATAACATTTCCACCTTTCAACCACAAGATATCAATAAAACACATTGATATAAAAACATTATGAAAACCATTTTTAATACCAAAATAAAAGAATAGTAAAACATGGTATTTATTTTTCTTTTAAAAAAAGGTATGGCTTGTAGAGGAAGTCGAAACTCAAATAATGGTCACAGCGGCAGAGAAGTCGTTGTCGCCGCATACGTACGACAAAAACATTCCCTTTTGTCATTTAGTAAATGATTCGTATAAAAAAGATTCAGTTTGGATAAACGTAAAAGTTAAAGGGGTTTATACACTGTATAAAATAATGTTGTGTATAAAATAAAATATGGCTCAATGAAAGGAGATTGAGATGAAGTCCCATACCTCGGGTCCGACTTGACTCGGTCGTTCTTTAATCTCTTGAATAATAAACTTTAGTTAATTTATACTTGTTTAAGAACCTTTTCCAAGTTCATTATTACTTTTATATCACTTATATCCATGTCATGAACACTATGTAATTATTTAAGTTAATAATGGTCGTTTTAACGATCATTGGTACTTGAGTCAAAAATAAACCCTTTATAATTACAAGTTGTTCATATATCCATTATATCCAGAATTTTATTCATGATGTAGATATCATAGATATAATATATATCCATTGCATTCATGCATTTATAATATTACATAATCATTTAGAGGTAAGAAAAGAAATGCACCGTTCATGGAAACGGTAAGCCGTACGTACGCATGAACGCTACTTTCATTTCTATTTCGTATTTTATAGAATGGAATCATAATGATATAAAGGTATATTATAATTCAAGTTTAATATCATATATAATATCATAGTATCATAACTCCATCCTTTATACGTCCCACATATGGTATTAACGAATCAAATCACTTTGAGGGGGCGGTAGTCCGCACTTCCTTAATTGAAGATATCACGTTTACCCATAATGGAAACCATAAAGGTATGACCAAAATGAAAAATATAGAAGCTTAAGGAAAATACAAAAATATTATATATCATATATAAATATAGTGTCATCTTAATGGCCACCTTTGAAGGTGTTAAAAGAATTTTTAACAATCATCGTTTCGGGAGGCATAAATTCACCATCCATGGAAACAGTATGTTCTTTAACTATTAGATGTAGTTTTGTGTAAGTGTAGCTCGAATAATTCTTATACAAACATCCTAGTATATTGAAGATACTGGATTTGTTATAAAATAAATTAATAAAAAGAGTTTAGGGGGTTGGAAAAGCAAAATAAAACAAAAGGACTCAAGTGAAGACATTACCTTAAAATCGGGTAACTCCCTTTGGTTTGAGCTCAAAGGATTTCTTGGGAAGTCTTCTGCCAAAAGTGAGGCTTCAAGGAGTAATAGAGGGAAGCTTAGAGACAAAATGGGCAGGTTTTGGCCGAGCCAAAGGCTTTGTTAGTGTGGGAAAAGAGGTAGAGGTGGGGGCCTTTTATAAGAGGAGAGGAGGGGCACTCTTGGAAAGTAAAGGTAAGTTACTTTATTTTAAAATGATTTTCGGATTCAAAAGGTCCCACATTGATATAATTAGAGTATAAGGTGATAAGGGTTCGAAATCCACTCATCCAATAGGTTTTGGACATGTGTAGGTCTTAGATATTACATTATCTTTCCATTTTATTTAAATCCTTTATTAATGAGGTAATCGCTTCATCATCATGATGTCATAAATAATTTAATTTATTTAATGTCTAAAATTTATAAAAAAAAATACTATGATGTCGGAAATATTTTTATCTTTCCAGTGACTATTTATAATAAAAAATCTGACTTGTATAACCCCATGTAAAAATTGTTTTAGTAAAACATCTCATGTTTGTGTCATTTTTACTTTAACATTAACTAAAAAGTTATTTATGTCATTTCCCAACAAAAGTGTCTCCATGGGGTCCCCAAGTTGACCCATGGATTTTCTTGGTCGGCCATGACACATCCAATGAGGGTAGGACAAGTGTCAAGCTCATCTCATATTATTAAAACATTATTTTTACCTTAAACTACACTAATTACAACTAATCACGATTAAGAACTTAAAAGTTACTATTCACCAAAAAAATTATTTTAATCTCATTGAACAACATTTTACTTCTTAATGACAATCATGTATGTCGGATTTTTGAAAATCAAATCACAGAAGTGGCATAGTTTCATTTTAACGAAAAATCAGTTTCTTTAACTACCACTTAGTGGTTTCACTATTCATCAAAAATTGAAGATTTTCAGACAGATACCAAAACATCACCCTAAGCTATATTTGATATTATGAATTCGAAAATGAAGTCTATTTTACAGAATTCAAAACATATAAGTCACATTAATTAATTTAAAAATTAATTCCCGTTGTCATGACAAATAGCGTGTTTTTATGAAACAATAAGTATCAAAAGATTGACACTAGTTTAAGTCCAATTTCAAAGTGAAATTGATTCCAATGACCACCATTGAATTAAATGGTAAAAATATATTCTAATTTCACTTAAAAACCAAATCAAAATATAATCTAATCATATAAATAAATTAGATTAAAAAGCAGTTTTGATGTAAAATGCAGTATTTTTAACTATTCGTTAAAAAATGAACATTGTCAGAAAAATACAAAAATTCACACAAAGTAAATGCCGATGTCCCAATCATAAAGAATAAGTTTATTTTGAAAAACATAGCTTATAAAATTGTCAAAAGATAGATTTAAAAATGGTTTTTTCATCAAAAGGCAGTAAAACAATCTATTAAAAATATTAGTGTATTCCATGCTTAAGATTGGATTTATTTTCATTTTAAGCCTCCAAAACACTATCTAATTCATTAATAGGCATAGATAAAAATATCTATTATTCATTACTTACTTGGGATGTTAGACCCTTCCCCCTTTAGAAAATTGTGTCCCCTTAATTTTGTTTACTTATCGAATAAATGGGGGTACTTATCCCTCATTGAATTTTCAGATTCCCATGTTGCCTCTTCAATCATGTGGTTTTTCCACAAAACCTTTACCTGATTAATCACCTTATTCCGTAACACTTGCTCCCTGTGGTCAAGAATCTGGACCGGTTGTTCCTCATAAGATAGGTTCTCTTCCAGCTGAACTACCTCTGGACTCAAAACAAGAGATGGATATGGCATATACTTTCTCAACATCGAAACATGAAAAACATTGTGTACCTGAGATAAACTCGGAGGTAAAGCCACCCAGAATGCAACTGATTCAACTCTCTCCAGAATTTCATATAGTCCAATGAACCTTGGACTCGGCTTTCCTTTCTTACCAAATCTCATCACACTTTTCCAAGGAGAAACCTTGAGAAAAACATGATCACCTACCTCGAAAGATAGATCCTTCCTCCGGTTATCCGCATAACTCTTCTGCCTACTCTGAGCTGTTCTCATGTGCTTCTGAATTAGCTGAACTTTTTCTGCCATCTCTTCTACCAATTATGGTCCCATCAACTTCCTTTCACCCACTTCATCCTAGAAAGTTGGAGTTCGACACCGCTTCCCATATAATGCATGAAATGGTGCCATCTGTGTACTGGAATGAAAACTGTTATTATACGAAAATTCAACCAAAGAAAGATGTTGGTCCCAACTTCCCTGATAATCCATCGAACAGGCTCGTAGAATATCCTCCATGGTCTGAATTGTTCGTTCTGACTGCCCATCTGATTGAGGATGAAAAGCTGTACTAAAATTTAATTCAGTACCCAACGACTTCTGAAGGCCTTTCCAAAAGTTAGAAGTGAACCTGGGATCACGGTCAAATACAATGGAGAGAGGAACTCCATGTAACCTGACTATCTCTTTAAGATACAAATGGGAAAGTTGATCTAGGGAAAAATTATCTCGTATAGCAAGGAAATGAGCAGATTTAGTCAAGCAATCAACAATAACCCAGATTGCATTATTACCTCGAGATGTCCTCGGTAATCCCACAACAAAGTCCATGGATATGTTTTCCCATTTCCACTCTGGCACTAGTAAAGGCTGAAGCATCCCTTTAGGTAACTTTCGCTCTGCTTTAACCTGTTGACATGTCAAACACTTCACAGTAAAATCATCAATATCTATTTTCATTCCACCCCCCTAGTAATACTCCCGCAGATCTCTGTACATCTTAGTACTACCAGGATGAACTGAAAACGGAGAACTATGAGATTCACATAACAACTCTCTCTTCAACTGTGAATCACAAGGCACACACAATCTCTTCCCAAATCTCAAAACACAATCATTATCAAAGTTTAATTCAGGTAACTTACCTTTCTGAACCAGCTCTACCTTTTTCTGCAACTCACTGTCTTGCTTCTGTGCTTGCTTGATTCTATCTGATAGAGATGATCTCACTGATACCTGAAACAAAATAGAAGAACATCCTGTACCAACAACTTCTATGCCAAAGTTCATCAAATCCTTAACCAAAGGATCATGTTCCAAATGCAACATTGTTAATGAAGCATTACTTTTTCGACTCAAAGCATCAGCCACTTTATTTTCTTTTCCTAGATGGTAATGAATTGTACAATCATAATCCTTGATTAATTCTATCCATCTCCTTTGTCTCATGTTCAACTCATTCTGAGTGAATATATACTTTAAAATTTTTTGATCAGTATATATTTCACAATTTACTCCATACAAATGATGCCTCCAAATTTTTAAAGTGAAAACAACAGCAGCTAATTCCAAATCATGTGTAGGGTAATTTACCTCATGAGTTTTCAACTATCGTGAAGCATAAGCAATTACCTGATCATTCTGCATTAGGACTCAACCAAGTCCTTTCAATTAAGCATCACTATATATAACAAACCCACCATTCCTGGAAGGTAGTGCCCAAACTGGATCATTCCCCAATCTTCTTTTCAATTCCTGAAAACAATCATCACATTCTTTTGTCCAGATAAACTTAACAACCTTCCGAGTTAGATTAGTCATTGGACTAGATAACCGTGAAAAATTTCGAACAAACCTTCGGTAATAGCCTGCCAAACCAAGGAAGCAACAAATCTCAGTTACATTTGTGGGTCTTGGCCAGTCTTCTACAACTTTTGTTTTTGTAGGATCAACAATTATTCCATCTTTAGAAACAATATGACCAAGGAAATAAATTTGTTGTAACCAAAACTCACACTTGATGAATTTTCCATACAGTTTCTTTTCTTTTAAGGTTTGAAAAATAACCCTTAAATGTCTTTCATTCTCCTCTTTACTTTTAGAAAACACCAAAATATCATCAATGAAAACCACCACTTATCACCAGATTCAACTGATCCATCACTATAGTAAACTGATCAATTTTGATTCTAACCATATCAGTATGCTGATTTGGAAGGAAATTTCCCTCAGTATGCCTTCCCAAAAAAAAACATCTTTGTTTCCTCTGCGGAAAATCATTCTGAACAAACATCTCTTAGATGAAGCAGCATGGTAATCTTCAAATGCTATATCATTTCAATTTGACCATAAAAAAAATATTTTTGGATAATTATTTAACATAATTCTAACTCCTAAAGTTATCTAAACTAACCTTTGATACCAAATATAGGGCCCCAGCCTTAAACCTTACTTAATATTGAGTTATTACAATATTACACATTGAGGATCTTTTCGGGTATAGAGTTTTAGATAATTAGATCATAAAACTTGCATTACATTCCACATATAAACAAAGTGGTTACATAAAGATAGTATTCTTCTTTCCCATCAATGGAAACATATTTAAAATAAAACATGGATTCTTTCTTAACACTTCCTTGACACTATCATCATATCATGTACCTTTCCCTTGACCTATGAAAAACATTTCAAAAAACTTGGGATGAGCATAAAAAGCTCAGTAAGGGATATAAAAATATGGAATGGAAACATGGGTACATATATACATAAGAATGAGATCATACTTTACCCATAAAACATAAGCACTTTAACATACCTCATCAAATCATGAATAAATCATAGAAATCATAAGACATAAAGGTAACTTGGGGAATTCATAACATTCTTACGTAGGGAGTAACCCTCTTGGTTACGTTTGGAATACCCATCATAGTATATTCCCTAAATGTCTTCAGAGAAACCTTAACGTTTCACTCCTTCGCATTACCCAATGCATCGGAGAGCTATATCGGGCTCACCTGCCCTTAGTTTATCACGGAACCACCCGTCTTCATAAAAATTCCCAAGAACCTCAACATAATCATATCACATAAAACATGCATAAAGGAAACATAACATTTCCACCTTTCAATCACAAGATATCAATACAACACATTGATATAAAAAAATTATGAAAACCATTTTTAATACCAAAATAAAAGAATAGTAAAACATGGTATTTATTTTTCTTTTAAAAAAAGGTATGGCTTGTAGAGGAAGCCGAAACTCAAATAATGGTCACGGCGGCGGAGAAGTCGTTGTCACCGCGTACGTACGAAAAAAAACATTCCCTTTTGTCATTTAGTAAATGATTCGTATAAAAAAGATTCCTTTTGGATAAACGTAAAAGTCAAAGGGGTTTATACACCATATAAAAGAAAGTTGTGTATAAAATAAAATATGCCTCAATGAAAGGATATTGAGAAGAAGTCCCATACCTCGGGTCCGACTTGACTCGGTCGTTCCTTAATCTCTTGAATAATAAACTTTAGTTAATTTCTACTTTCTTAAGAACCTTTTTCAAGTTCATTATTCCTTTTATATCACTTATTGACATGTCATGAACACTATGTAATTATTTAAGTTAATAACGGTCGTTTTAACGATCATTGGTACTTGAGTCAAAAATAAACCCTTTATAATTACAAGTTGTTCATGTATCCATTATACCTAGAATGGTATTCATGATGTAGATATCATAGATATCATATATATCCAGTTCATGCATTCATTTATAATATTACATAATCATTTAGAGGTAAGAAATGAAATGCACCGTTCATGGAGATGGTAAGCCGTACGTACGCATGAACGCTACTTTCATTTCTATTTCGTATTTTATAGAATGGAATCATAATGATATAAAGGTATATTATAATTCTAGTATAATATCATATATAATTTCATAGTATCATAACTCCATCCTTTATACGTCCCACATATGGTATTAACGAATCAAATCACTTTGAGGGGGCGGTAGTCCGCACTTCCTTAAATGAAGATATCGCGTTTACCCATAATGGAAACCATAAAGGTATACCCAAAATGAAAAATACAGAAGCTTAAGGAAAACATAAACATATTATATATCATATATAAATATAGTGTCATCTTAATGGACACCTTTTAAGGTGTTAAAAGAATGTTGAACAATCATAGTTTCGGGAGGCATAAATTCACCATCCATGGAAACAGTATGTTCATTAACCATTAGATGTATGTGTGTGTAAGTGTATCTCGAATCCTTCTTATAACAACATCATAGTATATTTAATATACTTGAGTTGTTACAAATAAATGAATAAAAAGAGTTTAGGGGGTTGGAGAAGAAAAATAAAACAAAAGGACTCAAGTGAAGACATTACCTTAAAATCGGGTAACTCCCTTTGGTTTGAGCTCAAAGGCTTCCTTGGGAAGTATTCTGCCCAATCTGAGGCTTCAAGGAGTAAGAGAGGGAAGTGGAGAGACAAAATGGGTAGGGGTTGGCTGAGCCAAAGGCTTTGGGAGTGTGGGAAAATAGGTAGAGGTGGGGGCCTTTTATAAGAGGAGAGGAGGGGCACTCTTGGAAAGTAAAGATAAGTTACTTAATTTTAAAATGATTTTCGGATTCAAAAGGTCCCACATTGATATAATTCGAGTATAAGGTGATAAGGGTTAGAAATACACTCATACAATAGGTTTTGGACATGTGTAGGTCTTAGATATTACATTATCTTTCCATTTTATTTAAATCCTTTATTAATGAGGTAATCGCCTCATCATCATGATGTCATAAATAATTTAATTTATTTAATGTCTAAAAATTATAAAAAAAATAATATAATGTATTAAATCTTTGTATCTTTCCAATTAATATTTATAATCAAAAATCTGACTTGTATAACTCCATGTAAAAATTGTTTTAGTAAAACATCTCAGGTTTGTGTCATTTTTACTTTAACATTAACTAAAAAGTTATTTATGTCATTTCCCAACAAAAGTGGCTCCATGGGGTACCCAAGTTGACCCATGGATTGTCTTGGTCGGCCATGACACATCCAATGAGGGTAGGACATGTTTCAAGCTCATCTCATATTATTAAAACTTTATTTTTACCTTAAACTACACTAATTACCACTAATCGCGATTAAGAACTTAAAAGTTACTATTCACCAAAAATTATTTTAATCTCATTTAACCACATTTCACTTCTTAATGACAACCATGTATGTCGGATTTTTGAAAATCAAATCACAGAAGTGGCATAGTTTCATTTTAACGAAAAATCAGTTTCTTTAACTACCACTTAGTGGTTTCACTATTCATCAAAAATTGATGTTTTTCAGAAAGATACCAAAACTTCACCCTAAGAGATATTTGATATTCCGAATTCAAAAATGAAGTCTATTTTGCAAAATTCAAAACATATAAGTCACATTAATTAATTTAATAATTAATTCCCACTATCATGACAAATAGCGTGTTTTTATGAAACAATAAGTATCAAAAGATTGACACCAGTTTAAGTCCAATTTCAAAGTGAAATTGATTCCAATGGCCACTATTGGATTAAATGGTAAAAATATATTCTAATTTCACTTCAAAACCAATTCAAAATATAATCTAATCATATAAATAAATTATATTAAAAATCAGTTTTGATGTAAAATGCAATATTTTTCACTATTCATTAAAAAATGAACATTGTCAGAAAAATACCAAAAATTCACACAAAGTAAAGTTTGATGTCCCAATAATAAAGAATAAGTTTATTTTGACAAACATAACTTATAAAATTGTCAAAATATAGATTTAAAAATGGTTTTCCATCAAAAGGTAGTAAAACAATCTTTTAAAAATATTAGTGTATTCCATGCTTAAGATTGGATTTATTTTCATTTTAAGCCTCTAAAACGCTATCTAATTCATTAATAGGCATAGATAAAAATATCTATTATTCATTACATACTTGGGATGTTACATTTAATCCCATTAATTTCAACCAATTCACTTTAATATTGAACTTTAGTAGCCTTTACAATTTGAAAAGGGTCTTTAATGATGTGTAAATATTAAGGATTGTTCAAGTATATGGGTCACAATTTCCTAATCATAAGGTTCCCATACACCTCACAACTGAAAATTATATCTCGTTTACTCACAACCCATATATTTAACCCATGAAACCATTTATTTGTCCAAATAGAACTAGCATGTTATCCTAATAAGTAAACACATAGAAATATGCTAATAATCACATAAGCATGGCGTGTAAGAAAAATATTCTAAATAAATAGGAAACATGGCATATATTTATCTAATCATGTTATACAAGAAGGCATGTTAAAGGAACACATAAATGGGCATATAACTAAGAATGTCACTAAAATACATAGAACATAATATAATAGTAATATTAAAAAAACAAAATCATGGCATAACACTCAAGTCACACAAATCAAATCAGCAAGCATCATACAAAAGAAACTATATGGTACGGCATATGCATGACATGTTAATTTCTATTTCCTTATAATGATGTATGTAATGCTTAATCCTTGTCATACCAGCCTAAGGGTAAAATCCTATAAATTATACAATATAATAGGCTATGTAAATTAAACCATTCACTAAAGGTGAATTCATAATCAATTGTAACTATAAATAGCATGAACAATATTCCAAACAATGGAAACTTGGACTTTTCCCTGTGGATGGGGTGATTAGTCCCAGGCATGACTACTTATCAAGAACTGACACATTTCTAGTCTTCTATCTACCAGACAAAAATAGTAAGACAAATATAAAACTAAACCCCTCGGATACCACTTTGTAACATCTAGGTCTGACTGGCCACTTAGATGGTATTCGGACTGGTGTTTCGCATGGCCTCAAGCGCACCTCCTAGTATTCTAGAGGATACCAACTAATAGTAAGGGTGTGAAGGTTGTACAATTGGCAGATTGTACCCTCTGGTTAAGTATCATAGTGGTATAACAAATAATAAATAGCAGAAAATATCATAATCATTAACAAAATAATTTAGTAAAAGAATAATATAAAATGAATATAAATCATGAAAAATGCTAATATACAAAAATTCATTCATGTTCTAATGAAGATACAAAATCTAAAAAAATAGACAAAAAAATAGGCAGAAATATAATACAAAGTAGTACAAAAATAAAGAAATAAAAAATCCCCAATGGAGAACTCCATGAGCATCATGATCTCCAACTCGTTCATGTGCTCCTAACTCCTAGGTGCAAGCTAAACATCACAAGCAATCAATCATGGTCTTGCAAACCAAAGGTCTACTCAGGTAACCCTGTTCAATGGTAGATAGATAATGGATTGAGATATAAATATTAGTAGGTTACCACCCATGGTTTCTACAAATGATTCTAATCTGTGAATAATAAGTAAATTAGGTATACATAATGATAAACAAAACTCAATAAATAAACAAAAACCCATCCAATTTTCTAAGGGATACCTAGCAGCTCTATCTACTTTCGATCACATCCAAAATAAGTTTCTAATAAATTAATATACATATATATTAATAATATATATGTATATAACATAGTAATATATCACATCCACCTATATGAACCAAGTATGTGTGGTCATAAGTGTCCATATACTTGGAATACTAGGTTCTTGCTGGGCTAGACGCAACTCATTCATCCATAACCAGTCTGAAAGAGCCTATAAGATTAAGCAGTATGGTACATTTCATACATCCCAATAGAGTGTAATGCATCATGTAATACAGTTGGGATACTGAGTGAGCCATCATGTCAACACTCTAAACAAGGAGTGTGGTACCTCATCCCAACATCCTATATGGTATCAATAGTACAATACTCCATTAATAAATACCTGATTTATGGGACC
Organism: Viscum album; assembly: GCA_963277665.1. NCBI lineage: Eukaryota > Viridiplantae > Streptophyta > Magnoliopsida > Santalales > Viscaceae > Viscum > Viscum album. The sequence continues at coordinate 444,702,140 of OY728158.1, forward strand.
ATGATTTTCTAGGATGCTAAATAGATCCCTTACAATCATTCCAGATCCTATGTCAAGGCTTAATCAAATAATAATAAAAATTAAAAACTAGGTCCATGAGCTACAACCGCTAATGCTCTACATTTTTTAATCTCAACTAATAAGGGCATCACAAGTATAAAAACCATATAAGTTGTGCTTATTTAATAATTACATTAGGTGTGGTCATACCACCCAAATCAGTTACATTTCAATTAAAAAATTTAATTCATTTAAGGAAGGTAATCCACCATAAACATGTCAATCAATTTTATACACTCCATTTAACCTACTCAAATATGGAAATTCAATTTAAAGTGTAAAAAGGTAACTGAGAAGGTACTATGGTCAATTATGCATTTACCTACATGGGTTATCCCACATATAAAGAAAGTGAAGGCATTTGGAGGGACTTTGTCCATTACTCATTTAGGTAAGTTCTTCCAAGCCATTCAGTTTATGAAACAGTACATGCATGTATAAGGTGCAATGTTTCAAAGAGACATTTAATTAGAAGAGGAAAACTCCAGTTTATAACATCAATGAGGTCCAAGATCCAAGTTTTCCAAATAAAAAAATGACATTAATAAAATAATAGGGGCAAAATAAATAAAGCTAATCACACACTAAAACACTAAACATCACTTTATAATTTGAAGACAACACACCTCATTCTAGGGGTTTTATTATAAAAACATTAAATTTTTAAGAAAACAATTAATTTAGCCCAATTAAGCATTAAAATATTTAGTCATAAATCAATTCACTAAACTAATTAATTTATAAATGAAAAAAAACATGAAAAAACAATACACAAATTTACATGGAATGTACGAGGTGTCGTTATCAATTGGGTTGTTCAATACAAGCTAAAAATCCATTTAAAATCTAAGAGGAATTCTTAGAAGGTGGTTTGAGAATTTAATTAGTTTAATTAAATAGGGAAACTATACTTGTCACACACATGGGGAATCCATAACAATTTGAATATCCTCTAAATTAACAAACATGAATCAAAGGATGTATATCATGGTGGAATGATCAGATTGATATGAATAACTCAATTTAAAGGCAACGTGCGGAAAAGGCCAGAATACGACACAAATGAGCTATTTATAAAACACCATAAATTTAATAAATAGTTATAGACCACCTAACTCATACATAGGATGGTCCACTCATCTAATACCAAGCTTTGATTTGGTCCAGTTTAGATGAAATCTATGTAATGGACATCTAGCCCAAAAATAAGGAAAATGAGCATGCAGTAAAATAGTGTAATATATAGAGTGAAAAATTGAGATAGAATATATAGTATTTAATAGATTAAAGATTTGTATCTATAAATTTCAACATTGCTTTAATCGAATGAGGGATGGAGGAGAAAATTAGAAGCCTATAATAGGCTGGACGAGTATGCCAAGGCACCAAAGGAGAGGGATCATGTGGGTGGTGGAGAGGAAGAAATAACAAAAAGAAAATTAAAAACCTCAATAAGGAAAATGGTCATTTACCCCTAAAAACTGGGCCACACTGTTTGGTCACATGATATGGCAAAACCATGTAACAACCATGTGGATCTCACTGCCTAAGGAACAAATCTCGTACGATTTTCCCCAAAGGGTTACCCTAACTATACACCAAATGTGTGGTGAATAGTTCTTAGGAACTTCCCAATTGACACTAACCATGCAGGATAGGCACATATTTTGGGAAAACTATGTGCATCTCATGTTCTTCACATCTACCAATATAAAATAGGTCACACGGTTTTTTACTGGGGGCTTCAGGGTTTCATACAAACCAAGAACCCTATACAGACCATCCAAACTTGGGATCTTCAGGGTTTGTCACTTCCAAAACTCAACAAGATAGATAGGGAACCACTCAAGCCTTTACCCATGCCTAAACACAACACATTTATGTGTTCTAACTCTTATAATTTCATTCTGAATATCGATTCAAAGAATACCCCATCCAATAAATTCCAAAATTCAAATTCCCTTGTAATTTGTCCTTGGCTCAAAACATGGGTCGTTACGTAAATCATTAAGTCTCGAGGAGTTACATTCTCACCTAATTTTAGTTTTGTGTGTCATTTAAACTAATAAACATAATTTTATTATTTTAAAAATTATGTGGTTTTACACCCCCCCCCATTTAATAAATTGTATCCTCACAATTTTAACTTTATCACATAAATCTAAGGATGGGCATTTAAAAATACTTTTTTAAAACACATCATAAAATGGTTAATAAAAAACCCTCTTAATAAGAGATTATTGGAAGTACAAAGGTAATATGGATTAACACATTACTAGGATTTAAAATAGGAGAACAACTGTGGAAATAGAATAAAAGAATAAATAATTATAAAGAGTGATTGAGGTCATTAATCACAAGAAAGTTAATAATCAATATAAATTTAATGACCTCAAAACCAATAATCTATGATGATTGAAAATACCATTGGTTCATCAGAATTGAAGGTACTAGGATAACTTTTTTTTAAGGATCCTTTTCCTAGATTTGAAGAATTATTTTACTATCTTCACTAAGAGAATATAGAAATATACTTACATAATTAGTATAATTTCATCGTTTTATAAAATTACACCAAAATTTCATCTTTATCTCCAAATGATGTGTATTCAAGATGAATTTTTAATTCTTGAAGCACTAAAATAAAATTTTGAAGAACCGCATAATCACAAAAATCATAACAAGATATTCCTCCAATATTTAAACATTAACCAAAACCTAAATGGTTATCACATAGTAAGATAATTTCTAAAAATAAACATTCATACATTAATCTCTAAATTTCAATAGTAATTTCCAATGTTCAAACCAAATCATTCTATAAGTAAATGTCCTTAAAATTATTTAAACATTTCTTGGATAACATTGAAATCCCAAATATTAAAAGGATTTGATCATATATTCTTCCTAGATAAATTATTCATTATTCTAGAAATAAAATCCCACATGTTTATGGAATAAAAAAATTTACCTATAAAAATTTCACACTAATAGGGACATTGTGTTGGGAAATGGTATGTATTATACCCTTATTTTCCTTCAGTTGTGGGTTTAAGCCCCTTGACCTTGTCGGATATGATGGGTTGTCTCTCGACCATCAGGTTGTCATTTTTTTAAAATAAAAAAATAATTACACCCTAAATAGAATGTTATGTTGATCATTGGGGTTACAAATACACTAACTAAATAAAATTTCACCCAAAATGTATTTAAAAACTATAAAATTATTACTACTTAAAACAAGCACATGGGGTGTCTTAAACATTGAACATATGACCGCACTTAATCTTATATACCTAATATAGTTTCCATAACTCTTAATATAACCTCACATGAAAACATCCTAACCTATAAAGTTATCTAAACCGACCTTTGATACCAACTATAACATCCCCAAAACTACACTCTCGGATCTGGTGCTAAAATCATAAACTTTATATTTCCAGATTTGATATCGATAATTATGACCCTACTTTTTCTCATACAAACCTTATAACATCAAAACAAAATGCCACTAAAATTCTCAAGGACAATTTATGTTTACAGTTTTAGATAATTTAGACAAACTCCTATATAAAGAAAACCCATGTTGTTAAATGAGGATTTCTTACAATTAACGTAACTTTTATTATTTCACATTAAGTCATCATTGTTATACCGTTGAAATCCCTTATAGACATAATTCATTCAACCTCATTCTTTATAAACTGGGGGATAGGAAATATAAGAATGGTGAGCTCAAATTACTACCAAGAATAAACATAAGCATTGATAATTGAATGTCATAAATGGGGATAAGAAGTCTATAATGGTATGATGACATAATTAGAGTTAATGTGAGAAAACATAAAAGAACTCATACCCATCAATAACTAAATAATCAATCATCAAACATGGAAGAAGTCTTTGAAAAGGGAAATAGTCATAAGAATCAATACTAATTAGACATGTAATACCATTCTTGATTAAAGGAATCATTATAAACCCTAGAAATCATAAACAAAACATTTTGGAATCTTTGGACATCATCTTCATATAACCCTTACAGAACCCCTATAGAACCCTTATAATTGGAATAATCATGCGTCCTACTCCCAATATAATTCTCCAAAGAAGATAATCATTAACCAATGTATTTTATCTCTATCTAGTTTCACACTTAACATATATCGGGCTCACCCAGTGTTATCTGGGCATACCCATCATATATAATTCCCAAGAACCACAACATGAATAGAGTAAACGGATTTTTCATCATAAAACTCATAGAAATAATTATTATTATTTTATAACCTAATTAACTTGTGGAAATTAAATATGTACCACGTCAATCAATTGGAAATATGATTAACCCATGGAAAAAAATGGTTTCTATAACAATCTCTTCGAAATAATATTAACCCATGGAAAACAACTGGGTTCCATAATAATATTTTTGAAACATGATTAACCCATGTAAAATAAATGGGTTCCATAAACATCTTTTCATGGTAAACCATTTAGATAAATAATAGGAATGGTATCATTGGTTTATATCCCTAGTGAAGAGTAAGTTACATAAAAGAATATCATTATAGATAGAGAAGGATTTTGAAAGATCATTTGGAACTTGTCTTAATTAAAATGAACTTACATTGAAAATCTATTTTGAAAACATAAAAAAATTTCAAAATATTTTTTTTTTGAAAATCAAATTGAAAACTTTCAAAAGAATCTTTAAAAATAATTTAAAATATTTCATGGGAAATATAAACATTATAATTTAAAAAAAATTAAAATGTAAAACATTTTGAAAATAAGTTTCTTTGAAAATAACCTAGAAAACTTATAAGGTAATAAGATAATTTTTATGATTACTATAATTTTTTTTTCATTTTATACATATTAAACAAAATATTCCTTTTATATTTTTTTAAAAAGATAAATCTACATTTCTTTTCAAAACAGTAAAAAAAATTAAGAAATTTTAAAAAAATTCAGGAATTGGTAAAAATTTAATTATTAAATATTTTTTAAAATATTGAAATCATTTTTAGAAAACATGGTTTTTGAAGAAAAAATATTTCTTACCAAAGGGGGAAATGAAGTCAGATTTTCTTAAAAACATTTTCTCAATTATTTTGAGTAACAAAGATTGTAAAAATAGAACTAATACATGAAAATATCATATATAACCAAAATGTAATAAAATTACTGAGTTTCTTGAGAGATTGATCAAAATAATTTATCATTGGAAATTTCTTAATAAACAATCCTATTAATCAATGAGATTGTATTGTTAAATACTTACCACTTTTCTAAAAATAAATTTGTATTCTAATGAAAGAATAATATTAAATGAAACTAATAATATCATTAAAATAAGTAGATTTATTATATATCATTTCAAATGTTAAATATACACACATTATAAAATAATATCAGAGTATAACATAACATACGTCTCAAAGAAGGTAAATTAAGACAAAAATCCTTTACCGCTTTAGTAACTTTGAAACCGCAAAACCGATGAAATAGATAACCTAAAATGGATATATAAATCCCCATAAATATTATTATAATAGTCATAAAATACATTCATGTTCAGCATATAATCCACATAACAAAAATAAGTGGTTAATATGTCATGCATCTCATAGAAATAAAAGTGATATAAGAAAACCATTACCTCACGCTTCCTTTTAGTTGATCAAGTTGTAACCTATTGTATATTGGTTTAAAACATTTAATATCTTATTACAGAACCGTATTAATATTTATAATATCATATATGTTCAATTTATGACATATTATCTCTCATTCACTAATGATATTTCATTATTTACATTATTTCGGATGTTAATTGCCTTGTTTTCTCTTTCATGCTTTGATATGAAAGTTCTAGTTCTTGATAATATTATATAGTTACATAAAATATAGAGTAATTATAATGAAATAATTATCATATTTATAAATCAAATATATTTTTAAAACCAATCAGTAAATATGGTTATGAAAAATGAATTACATTACGATCATGGAGATGGTCGATCGTACATACACATGAGTATTATTTCCATTTTTAAATGATCATTATGGAAAGGAGTTAAGTAATATATTATCTTTATAGAACTGTAATAATATCATATTTACCATATTATTTCTTAAAATATACTTATATATATCATTAATGTGGTTTGGTAATGAAAATAGAGTCTCATCACTTCTTGAAGGCGGTGGTCCACACATACACAAACGATATTATCACCTTTCCCAATGAGTAAAAAGGTAAGAAATAAAAATGATATATTATTTTTAAATAACGATATATATTTTAATAATATAAAAATTATTTTATTTATATTTTATGTATATATTATATATTCATTATTTTAACCCTTTATTCTTTCCATGTAATTTGTTTGTGAAAAATGAATCGCATCGCTTCGCAAGGCGGTAGTCTGTCATACACATAAGTGATGTTATCATCTTCCATACAGAATGAAAGTTAAAAAAATAATATATGATATAGTAACTAAATAGGTGTAGTTACTTTATATATATCATATATATAATTCATATCTATCATAATACCTAACCGTGAGAGGCTGTAATGAAAAAACAAATGACATCAGTCCGTAAGGCGGTAGTCCATCTCACACAAGAATGATAATTTCATAACTAATTTGATGGATTATGAGGCAGTTTTAATTAATTGAATTATTATAAAAAATTCATATTATATTTAAGATAATTATTTTATTAGATAATAATGTTTTGAGAATAATTTAATGAGGTGGATAAAGAAATAAAATAAAGATGATCATTGTAGAACATTACTTCTTCTTCGGGTATCCTCCTTAGGTTTTCACTAAATCCTTCCTAGTGTGACTTTAATCTAAAAATAAGTATTCCAATTTTAGTTAATTAAAGTTTTTATGTAATTTTTTAAGGTATTTTATTATTGGAAGTGGTTTTAATGTGAGAATAATAAATGATAGGGATGGACTTTTATAAGTGGGGGAGAGGATACATGTAGAATTTTTGAAAATAATTGAGTGCTCCCATGTTTTCCAAATAAAAATGGGTTCAAAATAGATAATTATCTAACCTAATAGGTTTCATGGTCTAAAAATTTCAACAAAATAGTTTTTAGATAAGCATATAGGTTATTGTCTCCCATTTGTTTTTAGTTTAACCCTCGACTAAACTCATTTTTACAATAATCGTATTAAATAATTTTTACTATTTTCACTCCTAATTTTAGTAAAAAATAAATTTCTATTTCTGAGAAATTATATATTAGTCTTATTAAAAATATTTAATCTATTTTACGAAATTCAATTCACAGGTTTGATAAAATTCAATTTAAAATTAATCCTGCAGATGTGATCAGAAAGGAGATTTTTAAAGAGAAAATGTTCAAGATTTTAAAAAGTTTTTATATAAACATCCAACATAAAAAAGATTAAAATTAAATAAATTGGGATAATTTAAATAAAATTGAGCTAATTTTACTTTTAAATCAATTTAAAATATAATTTATCTTTATAAATAATTTAATCCAAAAGGCATCTTTCAATAAAAATTCAGTATTTTTCAATATTCATTAGAAAATCTGTCTCCTCAGAAAATAATCAAAACAATAAACCTAATATAATTTGGATATTATTATTTAAAAAATGAAATTTATTTTTTTCAAATAAATTTTATAAAATTGGAGAAAATTAAATTTAAAATAAAACCATCAGATGCGATGAAAAAGAGGGTTTTTGAGAAGTGTATTTTTCAAGTACACCATGATTTTATATTAACTCTATGTCTAATAATATTAATAATAATGGTATTAATATAAATTAAAATTTATTTATATATAATCTATAAATTTTAAATTAAAATATTACTCATTAGGGGTTATTTTAATTAATTAAAAAGGATAAATATTATGCACTTCAAAATAGTTTTTTAAAAATTCTTATTTTGTAACCCAAAGACAAACTTTTAATAAAATAAAATATTATAAAAATAAAAATGTAATTAATTGAATTAAATATAAATAAATAGTACTTATGTTACATTAAATAATTTTAGAGACATAATTTTACTTTTGAATTACTTAATTTATTGAAAATAATTGATAGTTTTACAAGAATTTGCATTTTTCATTATTTACTGAAAAATAAATATTTTCAGAAAAAATTCAAAAATTTCACCCAAATTAAAATTGGATATTATTATTCTAAAAATAACTTTAATTTCATCAAATAAATTTTATAAAAGTTTAAAAAATTTATTTAAACATTTTTTTCATAAAAATCAATAAAAATAATTTTTAAAGAAAACATGTTATTGAAGAATAAAATCACCTTAATAAAATTGATTGAATATTTAATAAATATTTATCAATAATTTATATTAATTCATACATTTATATATATATATATATATATATGTATCATAAACTAGTTAATTCTATTTATACCCATCAATTTAATGGTTAGGTAAAAACAGTTATATAAATCATGGGTTTTTTAAGCTCAGTGTTGCATGGTGAATACACTATAAAGACAAAAAATATTAAGGTTTCATATACCCTAATCCATTTAAGAGATTAAATTTATTTAAAAAGAATTATATCTTAAATTATTAGGTAGTTACATTATTATATAATTTTGGTGTTTTCTGTCATTTATGCTATCAAACATGATTTTATTCTTTTAAAAATATCAAGGTGTTACAGTCATGATGATTCCAAACCTTAAATTATTTTCATAATATTAATATTATATAACTTATAGAAATTAATTATAATATTCACTCATCAAATGAAGAAAAAATAATTTTTTAAGAAAAAATACTTTTCAATAATAAGATGGCTTTACTAAAAATTTGAGTGCATATTTAAAAAGAATCGATTAATACATTATCATTGAGTGTGACCATTACATATTTTATAATTACATTAATATTATTAATTTTTTCCTATTTAATATATGTGTAATAGTGGCCAAATTTAAATATAATATTTCATTTTTCATTAAAGCTTGATGTTGTGTGTCTTTTATGCTACCAAACATAGTCTTTCCTTTTAAAAACTAAGTATAATACATCCCCCACCCACTGTTAAGAAATTTCTTCCTCTAAATTTGAACTTGGTCTCAATAACTAGGCATTGAATTTTCAAAATACCTCACTGGAAATCCCACATCATAAAAAAGTTCAATAGAACTTCCTATTAAAAATAGAGAAAGGGAAGTACAATGATCATTTAAAATTTCCCATAGTAAGTTTCTATATATAAGAACATAGGTGGGAGGTGAAAAAATAGATATAAAATAAAAAACCAACTCCCATGTACAAATAGAGAGTGACATGGAAATGGTCTCAAGATATTAAACCGTCAAAAATACATAAATATATGATGTGTTTAAAGGATATTTATTTCTCAATAAGAAAAGTAAATAGATAATTTTTTTTTTTCAAAATATTTTCCCAAAATTTAAGAAATTTATTTAATACCTAGTCTAATAAAATAAGAAAATATATTTACTTGACAACTATAGTTTCATTCGTTAATAAATTTCTACTATAATATTATCTTTTTCTTAAAATTATGATTATTCATGACGAAATTTTGATTCCATAAGTATTAGATTCAATTTATAATTAATTAAATAATTAAAAAAAGTATTACAAGATATTCAACCAATATTTATACTTTTAAAAAAACCAAAATTTTGAGAACAAGATAATATAATTCCCTAAACTGAGTAAACCTTCATACTAAGAAAAACAAATTTAATATAAAGAAAATAAATAGTAATATCTAAAGTTCAACATAGATCATTCAATAAATAACTATCCTTAGAATTCATAAATATATTCTAGACTAATATTAAATCCCAAAAATCATAAGGATTTGATCACATCATCATCCAATATAAATTTACCATTAATCTCCAAATCACATCAATGACTCTTAAAGTCTCTTACCAAAATGTTATTTCCCTAATCAGATAATCTCCAAGATATGATATTCATTTCCATAAATAACCTAATTCACTATAAATCTGAAATAAAATCATATGTGCTTTAAAAAGATAATTCAACCTTTATTTCTCACATAATATCCCATAATATCATATAATGTTCCCAAAATTAAAAGATCCTTCTAAAATAATGTCAATTATCAAATCAATATTGGTTATCTATATCATAAAACATATTTTCCCAAAATTAACTTATCTTTTATATATCATATTTTTTCAATAAACAAATCTTACTAACTAGGACATCACATAGGCCTATGGTAGGCGATTCACCCTTGTCACCCTTCGGTTGTGGGTTCAAACTTCACGGCCTTTCTGGAAGCAATGGGTAACCACCCATCATGTGGGTTATCATTTTTCTAAAACTATAATCCATATAATATTCCTAGAAATGTGAAAAAGCATCCTAAAAAGTACCTTAATATTTTCAACATTAAAGAAATGTGTAAACCTTAAAGGTGATATCCTACCTTTAATTTTTCATCGGAAAATTTAATAACCCATAATAACCTAAAAAATAAAAGATTATATAAACACTAAATATTATCCACACTTTTAAACTTATTTCCAAAATATGAAAATATCATCCTTCCTCAAATATATTTTTCACATGATAAACATAAGGGTTACATGCACCACAAAAATAAATCAAATATAAAAAAAAGTCTCCCAAAGTACTCCCATAATCAAAAAAGTATTAATTATTTTAAACTTATGATTATCCTTAAGTCTATCATAACCCTTTAATCCCTCGTATTTATAGACATATTAATCATTAATCATTCACCATAATGTCTTAACCATTATTTTCTATCTTATATATTAATACTTATTTCCTACAAACAAAAATATGAATCATGTCCAAAGATTAAAAAATGTCAAAACATTATCCATGAAATAGTCCATACCTTTCATATGTCATTTTCTGTTTTATAATATGAAACTATAGTGGAATTATGTATTGATAAATAGATGTCTTTGTCGTCTTGTTTATCCCATTCATGAGCCTTCCCCTTGGGACATCGATTTTCATAATGACCATTTTCCCCACATTTAAAACATTCAATTGACAACTTGGGAATAAATTATATCCCCTTCATTTAGTTAAATGAATGCTTCTTTTTTCCTAGGAATGTTATTTCTTTATGACCTCCTTTACCACATATAAAATATCTTCCCATTATTTAAATGTTTTTTCCTTGGTGATAATTTCCACATTCTTGACACAAAGTTCATTAAATATATTTACCTTTATGATCATTATCATTTGAACATCCATGAGGCTTCAAATATATCATATTTAATGCATTATTAAACTCACATAGTTTTAATTTATTAATCATTACTCAAGATAACTGGTTAAGAATAAAAATAATATTGATCATTATATCTCCCATTTAGTTCAATTTCTCATTTAGAAAACCACTATATATTCCTCCACATCCATTGTTACTTTACAGAATTTTGAATTAAACCATTTACTAAATCATAAAATATAAGTGTGATCATGTTAATAAAATCATAATGCACCATATTATAATGAGGATAAACACAAATATATACTTATTCATGTTATCTCAAACACTTTCAATATATCCAAAATTACTATGAATCTCCCTAACATACAAACCATTGTGGTTATAAAATATATTTATATTACACTAAAATAATATCCTAACCTATAAATTTATATAAATCCTACTCTAATACAAATTATAAAGACCCATACTTACACATTACATATTATAGTGACTTTATATAATAACTATATTTCTTTCTTTCAAAAAGATCATTTAGGTTTATATTTTTAAATAATTCAGAAAAACTTTTACATAGTAAACCCTTAAATTATAAGTGGAAACTTATACTCAGTATCCATTTTATCCATAAAACAAAACCATTTTAAATAAACCATGATTTATTTTCACAAACAATATTCACAATTTTAATCTTGACCTCATCGTTATCCCTGAACTTAATTAAAAACTAGTGAAAAAAATTTTAAAACATGGTATTAACCCAAAAATCTCAATAAGAGATATAAAAGAAATAAAGAAATAATTTGAATATGAAAAATTATAAAAAATTTCATTTTTAAAATAAACTTTGGGTTCAAAATAAAACATTTCTTACCCAAAAAAAATATCTTCTCTACGCAACACTTGTCTTAAAATGTTTCATTAAAAATTATTAAGTAAAAATAAACACATAAAGTTTTCTTTTAAAATTTTATAATCTCCTGTAATATTTTTTACATAGTTATACTTTTCACTCTCATATATGGAATAACCATCATCATTATAAATATAGTGACCATAAAAATTACACTTGGAATAACTATAACAGTTATAAATGGAATAACCATATTAGCTACTCATATAATACCTTCATCTTTAACTTTTGAAAATTATTTATAGTTACCATCGTAGCTACTCATGGATTAATCATCACATTTAATATTGTAATAACCATCGCGGTCAACCTATAAGCATTACACAATGAATTATAGATCCATAATGGGTATCACCCAAAAAAAAGCTATATCATGCTCACTCATGATCTATAATTGTGATAAATCCATAATAAATAATATCCAAGTACCATGTCATGATTAAAACCCCTGAAAACCTTTTTAAAACCGTGTACACAACACTTTTGGATATCAAAATACCCTTTTTCCATAAAAATCACTTTTAATACATAAAAAAGAAACACGTAATAAAGAAACCATTTTAGTTGAAAATAAATCAGAAAAATTATAAAGTAAACTAAAAATAATTAAGGTTTCATAATGGTGGAATAATCCACTCATGTCGTATAAGTTAAAAACATTCCTTCTATATTTTATTGGAAAAGTCACAAAATAAATTGTTTGGAAAATAACAACATGATTAATTTAAAAAAAATTAAAAATTAAAACAAGTGTAAAAATAACTTTAAAACTTAATATTATAATAATAAAAAACTTTTCTAAAACATCATCAGAAAATATGGATTTGGAAAAAAAAATTTTAAAAAAACTTTCAAATGGTATTTGTAAAAGAAATGTCCTTACCTTGAGTATGACTCATCATGTATGTTCTTTATATTAATAAATAATAAAATAAGGATTGTTATTAATTTTATTAATAACATTTTTTCATGTTTACCATTCCTTTTATTTTATTTTTGACCATTCAATATTTAATTATTTAATTATTTAAATTCATATAGGATATTTTGATGATATTTGGCACATAAGTCCAAAATGACTCCAGTAATTTGAATGTGGATAAAGAGGTTTTTATTCCAGAATTTCTAGAATAATATTCATGATATAATTATATTTTTTTATATATCAATTATAATTTTAAATCCAAATATTAAAAATGATTTTGAAAAATGATCTGTGTTATAATCATAAAGATGGTTGGATGTAAATAAGCATGAGTAATATTGTTATTTTTCAATGATTATTATGGGAAGAAGATGAGGATTATTTTATCTTCATAAAATGATCATAATATATTAATTATAATATTAATTCCTTTAATATGCTTATATATATCATTTATTTGATGTGGTGTAGAAAAATGAATCACATCACTTCATGGAGGTGGTGGTCCACACATACACATGAAGGACAATATCATGTTATAGTTCAAAAAAAATGTAAGAAGGAAAATCATAGATTATATTTTTTATAATGATAAATATTTAATTAATATAATATATAATAATTAATTTCATCATAATAAAAAGCCTATTGATATAGTTATGGAAAACGAATTACATCGGTTCGTGAGGCAGTAGTCTGTCGTACACACGAATGATAATTTTGTTTCCCATTTGATGGAATATGAGATTTATATAGATTATTATAATAAAAAAATAACATATGATTATATTTAGGATAGTTTTTTTATTATTTTATCATATTTAAATAATATTTTAAGTAGGTTTCAGAAGAAACAAAAGGAAAACATGCAGTTGAAAACTATATATCTTCTTTCGAAAACCTCCATTGATTAACACCTTAATCCCTCTAAGGTCAGAGTTATTCCAAAACCAAGAACTCTATAATGAGTAGATGGATACTAGTAATATATTTTTATAGATATTGTTTAAACCAAATTGTTTTTTAACTATTAAGTATTGATAAGAAGAGGTTCCCATTTATAAGAGAGGGGAGGGACACTCTTGTAATTTCTCAAAAATATTAAATTAATATAAACTAATAATTAATTAAAAATGGCTCTAAAACATTTAGTTTGAAAATATGATTAATATGGGTCTAAATAATCTCATAAATAAAAATTATACAATTTTTTACTATGTTTTTATTCATAAATTTTGGTTTTAACCCCTCATTGGCCCTTTTAAAACTTATAATTAAAACAATGATGTTTTCATATTGAGGGTCAATATAGTAACTATAAATGAATAAAATTTCTATTAATTTACCGTTTTTTATATTATAAAAAATATTATATTCTCTTGTTCAGATATAATATTTTTATAAATTTAATTTAATTTAATAAAATATTATTTATTTTAAAATATTACTAATGACAATTCTTAGAACTATTCATTACTTTGACTTTAATAGTATCAAGGTAACACATATAATTAGAACCAATTATTTTAATATATCCATAAAATTTTAAGTTAATATATAAAATTAATTTATTATAGTAATTATCTCAAAGTATAATTAGTTTAATATTTTTTATATCATTTAATTTATCCTTAGATTAATTAAATAATTATTGTATCATCGTTCTATAAGAATATTAAGTAATTATTTTTCACTAGAAAATTAAATTTAATTAATAAGATGTGTATAAATCCATTATAATTCAAACTAATATTTATAGATGAATATATCCTCTCTATAATTCCATATTAAAAATGTTGTAGTTATTAATAACAAGATTGTGAAATGTTTGACTTTTCCTAAAATGAAATACTATAAAAGTCATAATCTCATAAAAATAGACAAAAGATGATATATAACCTAATATTGGATGAATATAGAAAACCTTTACTCATATAATAAAATTAAAACAAGTGGTATGGTCATTTTATAAACCTTATTATATTATTTTTAACTTTAATTACTTTATTTACCCTTTACAATTATAGCAAAATGTACTACGTTTTTAATCAAATTAAAAAAAAAATAAAATGGAAATATTTAATAAATATATAAATCATAATTATAAAAATTTAGTCCATTTTTTAAAATTAAAAAAATATAATTGGGGTAATTTTATTTAAAATTAAATCAATAAAATGCATTGAAAAAATGTTTTCTTCAAAAATGCATTTTTAAGCCCAAAAATATACTTATACCAAAATAAGATATAATTATTGTTAAAATTTAGTTAATTAGATTATATAAAACTAAATAGTACTTAAGTTACTTTGATATAAAATTTAAATCCTAACAGGAAATTTTAATATAAATAAAATGAATGTTTTATAAAAATCAGTAGTTTTCACTATTCACTCAAAAACAAATCTTTTAAGAATATTATCAAAATATATTCTATGATGATTTTATTATGTTGATTCAAAAAATAAAATTATTTTTTCATATAAATTTTCTATAACTTCTATATATTAATTATACTATTCACTCATTAAAGGGAGAAAAATTAATTTTTGAAGAAAATGTGTTTTTGAAGAATAAAATGACTTTACTAAAAATTTGAGTACATATTTGAAAAAATTTAATTAATTAATTATATATTAGTATGGCCATTATATATTTCATAATTTCATTAATACTATTCATTCCCACCTATTTAATAGATTATTTATAAAGGTCGTATTTAAAAAATAATATTTCATTTTTCATTTAAACTCGATGTTGCATATCTTATATGCTATCAGACATAGTATTAATCTTAAAATCATAGGATATTACATAAGGTAGAAAATATTTTCAAATAAATTCATGTAGTTGTATGATATTGAAAACATTCATATGAGTAAGACCAATGTGATAGATACCCAACCCCACAACTTTCTAGAATATGGAATAAGCCACCATGACAGGGGTAGTCTAACCCAAGTCCCTCTCCCTGAGGAGACTTTATTCAAGAAATAATTTGATTCATGGTATCTCTAACACCTAATATCCAAAAATTATATTCAATAATTATTCCCAATATCATATCTCTAAAAACACACTAAGGTCGATGTAGATGAAAATTAAATCATATGGAGTTGTACATAGAATGAAATGTATTGATCTATCTTCTAGAAGCAATTTAGCACATAAGTATTTCATATAAAATATTTAAATTTCTTAAAAATTGTAAAAAAATATTATAGGAATTTAAAAAAAAAATCTACATTTTAATTTTTTCTATCAAACTTCAGATAAAAATATAAACTTTTTAAATTTAATTTAGTCTTGTAAAATATCATTTTATATACATTGGAATATTTATTCATAAATAATTTATGAACTATATGTATAATTAACTAAATATAGAAAATTAATTAAATATGTTTTTCCCACCACTTGAAAATATCTTGACCCAAAATGTGATGTAATGTTAGTGAGCCACACTATATTGTCTCATAATGTAGTTTTATAGTGCATGTTTCTCTTGAAATTACATTTTCACAAAATATAATATCAAGAAAACTCCCCAAAATTATATTGATACTCAATGTAATGTAGAGTGAGTAACGCACAATATGATGACACTCAACATAATGTAACGCTGAGTACCTCACACAATATTAACACTCAATTTAATTTTCTGTATGTACCACACATTTTGTTGACACTCGATACAATATTATGTTGGTAATTTGAGATACTCTATTTTAACTTTGTGTGATACAGGCTATGCTATCATAATAGTGCATGATGTGCTTCTCACGTCGCATTATGTTAACCTCTTAACGTAAGGTAGAACCTAATGCAAGATACATTAGCACATAAGAGTACCTTTAGGGACTCTCTTAATATTAAATTTACTCTTAATATAATATCAAACATGTTATTCACTAGTGAGTGAAATAAATATATCAATCTATTGAAGAAGATGGATTTGATACCACTTATGGATTTTTGGGTATCATCTAAT
This sequence comes from Viscum album, assembly GCA_963277665.1. Lineage (NCBI taxonomy): Eukaryota > Viridiplantae > Streptophyta > Magnoliopsida > Santalales > Viscaceae > Viscum > Viscum album. The sequence goes on from OY728158.1 coordinate 444,719,316, forward strand.
GGAAATAATAGTGGAATAAAACTAATATATTCTTGAATTAACTTCAGTAGAATCAATTTGAATAGTTTTACAAAGAACTAGTTTACTATAATCATTGTTTAATCTATCAACGGTCACAGTAGTAGAAAATTATTATTTCCTACCTTTGAGGGATTAAACCATCCAAAGGATCCCGTTTCATAACTTGAGTAATCTCATACACTAATAGATTTTCTCATGCCTTCATTGTCTATGATGAACAATTCTATGAGAAATATGAAATTTTTGGTAGACTATGAATGCAACCAGGGTTTAATCAACAAGAAGGATATCATACCTATATATAATTATGTTGATTATCTTCATTTAATGAAGATATGAAACTATAATCCATATTAGGTTCCATATCATGGAATATATTATTTCTTATTTGGTTCGTTAAAAAAACTTATTTAATTAATGTGTCGAGCTATGTTTAATCCATTCATAATAGATTATAACTAACAACCCATATGGGATATGATGAGGAGCTAGTGTCGGCTGAAATCACACACTACTTTAGTTGAAACATTGTCCTTGGAAGCATCATATTCACACCAAACTATATTGGAACCAACTAATTATCTGGTTGTAACTTAAAGATACATTGGAACCAATATATACTTTAAGTCTTATACATCATGTAAATATTATTTTAGTGCACATACATTATACAATTCATCATAAGACTATGTTATTCCCAATATAATGTTTTATTTCATTTCAAACAACCACTACATCACCTCACAAATGGTACTTTGGTTATATTATATTAGGTGTCTGTGGGTATAATTATAATCGAACACACACACACACACACACCACATACACACAGGCCAGAAAGATAGGTCATAGTACCCCTAAGGGATAACCCACCAACCTGACCGTTTATTTATTACATTTTTTTCGAATGAAAACTGGGCATAAAACCTACTACATGGCTCATAGTCCCCCATTGGATCACCCAAAGGCCCTTGTTTCATCACTCCAGCATCACTTTCTTCCCATCATGCCTGCATCACTTCCCCCTTTGATTGTTTGAAGGCCCTACATTGATCATAGGCCCAAACTAGTGGCATGAAGGCCCATATGGATGAATGGTTCTGACAACTATAGTGCCCCTATAGTACATATTTTAGTAATACTAATTTTATACTACAACAACCCAAAACTATTCCTCCACTGGGATTTGATCTATGGTTTCAAACAAATGGAACTTGATATGGCTTACTGCTAATGATCTTCATGAAATAAAGTGCATTACAGTGGCTATATATAGGGATGAGATCCCTCCTATTGGGTGACCCCAAGTTATATGAAAATGTAGTCGAATATATTTTGTTACCCATAGCATTGATAAGATAATCAATGAAGGAACTTGACCCCCTATCAATGTGTGGGAATACTCAAGTTGTGAAATGGGATTCATTGTCCAGTGTGATACCTTGGAAGAAAGAATCATATATTGGTTCCTAATATGATCATCAATGGATTAATCAATGACTCATATGAACTGGTTTTTTATAAATCATTTTATATTGGTTCTATATAAGATTTATTGGGAATATATGGATATTATTCTTCTATAATCATTCATATAAAAATAATAAACACTGGGATAATAAAGATAACATGACATTCAATGGGTTTAATATGCATAAGATGTATACTAAATTGGTGTGGATTTTATAAAACCCCATTAAAATACTAAGTGTGAAATTCAATCTAAAGTGGAAATTTTCAATACCTTAATCCTTTAGTATTGGTAAACCTAATGGTGAGGTTCATGTGAATTATTCTTCTACGGAAATCAAGTGATAAAATGATTGTAATAGTTATGCTACTTATTCTTAACATTCTCTTTGGGTTACACAACTTGGGAAACCCTAATGGTTAAGATACTATAAGAATATAGTCGAGTGAATCCATTTAACTATTTTGGATAAAGATTTTATCCACTCAGGTATCTAGGAATCATATATGATTTGATTGATAATGGTATTGTCTACTAGATATATCCATGGAAACATATCTCCTCAAAGCATTATAATTCATGATGAAATATGGATCATGAATCTCTAAATAGATATGATGTATGAGATTATTATTTTTATTGGGAGTAATTTCATTAAAAATCATTGCTAAAAATATATAATACATGATACACTTTTATATATATGTCTATGTTATAGGTTTTTGGTTACATCATCCCAATTATATTGAGATACCTTATATATATGATCAAAAAAATAGTTAGATATTGTTATATAGGGTTTTGAAATGTTCACAAAGAGAAGCATTATGAGCATCTAAATGTGAATGTTATAGAGATTAATTCCACCAACACTATCTCATGGGTAATAGATAAAAAGTGTGCATCACACCTTTGTGTTGATAAACACATACTCAAAGATAATAGGGTATTCATAAATGGATAATTATATTTTTATGTGAGTAATGGAGAAATATTTATTGAGTTATAAGTTAGTATATATGAAGTTCACCAAGTATATTGTTCTTGGAATTAGTGAACTATTATTGTGTTCCTATCATAAATATGAATTTTATTTCGATATCCTGTTTAGAAAATATGGGATTTTCATTCACTATTAAGAATAATAGTTGTTCTATATATATTAATTAAATTATTTATGTAAATTTTAATATGATAATTTTTTTTAAATATAGATCTGTATAATATTGTTAAAACATTCACAATAAGAAGACTAGGGTTGATTCTAATACCTCTAACATTTGAAATTGACTCCATAGACATATAAATGAGACACACATCCAAAGAATATATAAATATGGATTATTGAAACAATTTGATTATGAATCATTTGTAAATTTTGAATCTTGTTTATTAGACTAGATTAACAAATAAAATTTTAGTGGAAAATGTGAAATTTCTAGTGGAAAATTGGATCTCATACATAGTAATGTATGTCCAGCAATGAGTAATTTATAAAATGGTGGCTTAAGTACTTTTTTACCTTTATCAATGACTTTAGTTAGTATGGACATATGTTTTGGATGATACATGAGTATAAAGTTTTTTAAAATTTCAAAGAGTTTCATAATGAAGTATAGAATCAATTGGAAAAAATTATAATAATATGATGATTGGGTCAGGTAATTTAACACTTGAATCTATAATTTATTTATCCATTTATGGATTGTGGGATTATCACAAAACTCACTCCTATAAAACTATAATTTAATGATGTGTATGAGTAGAAGAATTGTGAATTTTTTTTATATTGTTTGATCAATGATGATTCAATTTTACCTTTCTATTTGATCAGGGGGTTATGCTCTAGAATATATTGTATTTATACTAAATTGTGTTCAATATAAAGTTACAAATACACCGTATGATATATGGTATGTAAATTTTCTAATTACATATTTTATAATTATTTACATATGTGGATCATTCATATGTTGTTTGGAGTATGATAATATTTACTTTAAATATGAAAAATTATTATATATTAGATATCATAAGGAAATTCTAGGATATTATTTATATAATCCAAATACACAAAAATTATTTTTTGACTGATGTGGTGTTTTTCTTAAGAAGTAACACCTAATTCATAGAATAAATGGAAGGAACATTGAGCTTAGAGAAGTTCAAGACCAATAAATAAGAAGTTCTCTAGATATAAAGGTTAATCCAATTCCACAAAAAGTTATGAAAAAAGAATCAAATCAAGCCATAAAGAATGGAAAATATATGTTAGGATTAATCAATGTATCTTGAGATATGTATTTATTTATCTAATTATGATGAGTTAATGTTCATTGGAGAAAATATAACTACCTACTCGATGGCCACGTAGTTCTGGTTCTAAGAAATGGTTAAAATTCATGGAATATAAAATAGAATACATATACACTAACCAAGTTTGTAAATTTATGGATGTTACTGAAGGGGTGATCCCCATACTGTGAAATTGGGTTTTATATAAAAAATAACATGAATGGTAGATTATCTACCTTAAAATCATTCTTGGTTGCAAAAGGATACAAGAAAATTCATCATATTAACTATGAATAAATATTTTCACCAGTAGTGATGATAAATTCCATTCAAATATCACTTTCCATAATAGATTTCTTTTATTATGAGATGCATAAAATTGTTTTCAAAACTAATTTACTTTATGGGAATTTAGTTTAGGATGTGTTTATGATATAACTAAAAGGATTTTATGTTCCAAATAATATTACTAATGTATGAAATCTCTAATAGTCAATTTAAAGACGTGAAAAATCTTATCAAAGTTGGAATATATATTTTGATTATGAAATAAATTTGTTTGTTTCCATCAAGAACATGAATTATTCCTATGTATGAAAGTGGATTAGTGGGATTATAGTAGTGATTATGATATTGTATATGTATGAAATACTACATATCAGAAATGATATCCTGAATATTCACTCTATGAAGATGTGGTTGGATAAATACTTCTTAATGAAAGAAATGGTTGAATCTGCCTACATATCGAGAATGAAGATCTATAGAGATAGATCTAAGAGGCTTATTGGACTCAATCAATACACTTAAATTGTTAAAGTTAGAAAGTTGTTTAGCATGGAGAACTCAAAGAAGTTGTTGTTACTAGTGTTACATTTCCCGAATCTTAATAAGATTTGAGTCCCTTATAATAACTTAAAAAGGTTTCATAAAATTCCTTATTCCTTCTCTATAGTATCAAACATGTATAATAAGTTCTTCACTCTACCTAAAGTCTTATATGGTTTAACTATACTCAGTATATATCAATACAATCCTAGGGAGATTTGCATGATTATTTTAATGACCATTTTGAACTACTGAAGGAATAATGATGTGTTCTTAGTATTTATAGGATAGGATAAGCTTTATATAGAGGGTTACACTGATACAAGCTTCCAATATGATTGAAATGACAAGAGATGTAAATCTGGTTTTTTGTTTTTCCTCTATGGTGGAGCTATCACTTGGAAGAATTTCAAATAAGAATTTTTGCTGAACTTGAAAATAGAGGTAGAGTACATCAATAAATGATTTTCTATAAAGGAATCTATTTTTATCAATAAGTTAATTATTGTACATGGATTGGTTCTAAACATCAAGGAATAAATATATCTTTATTGTGATAAATAATAAGAGTTATTTCTCTCTCTAATAAACCCTAGCCTCACTAAAGGATTAGATATATCCATTACAAATACCATCTGATATGAGAAATCATTATGAGGTTGATTTAAAGATATATTGGATAGCTACAAGGATAATATAGGAGATCCATTGATGAACCCATTACCACAACAACAACATGAGGATCGTGTAAAATTTATTCATATATGATACATAATAGATTTATGTAATGGTTAAAAATGTATGATTATTTTATTAATAAAGGAAATATTTATTTTTTATTCATTCATGTGTGCTATAAATTACTTTATATATATTCTGGAATTATAATATCCCCTCAAAGTATGAATTTTATTTTTCCCTAGTCAATGATAATCATAGAGTGTTATTAATTATAATGTTATGTTAATATTATAATGAATAAAATCTTATACTCATTAAAAAGGATTGTATAATAGATATGAAGAATATATTCATGATGTAATATATATAGACTTGTTACTTGAACTAACCCACCATGTATATCCCATGGACTATCACATGGTCATCAATATACCTAGGGGTTTATTCTTATAATAAATCGTTATTACCTAAAGTTGAATATATACATAGCATGGGAACTTTCATAATTTTATACCTTTCTTATGAAAGTTTTTATGAATTAGATAATTAGGAGTTTTGGGTATATTAATTATCTTTTCATTAGTTGACACATGACCAAGATGTTATTTTATCACACATAGGATAAGAAAATTCATTTTCCCTTTGCATGAATTATACTAAGGGAATGAATGGACATTGTTATTTGAGTCAAATGAGATGTTTTTAGGAACTTAGAAAACGGGAAAGTGATTTTTGCATCCTCTAGATGAATGATATGTGATGTATTCATTGATAAGGTTAGTCATTCTCATCTAATCGAGAAAAGATGAGATGGCCTATAATAGTTTGACATTGTTCCACATATAGTGGTCAAATATAGGTCAAGGGGAAAATGATTATGTAGGTATAAATGTGATGTATATGATACATGTTACAGTGGACATGATTATACCTAGATATGAGTATGTTTGATCGAAATCAAAGCAGACCCCTTAGTGGCTTGAGTAGCACTGATGCTTTGTGAGAGGCCACTCTTCACTTATATCTATGAAATAGGGATTTTATATTTTTTTTAAATGATACTAAATCCTTCATTTTCATAGAGTTCGGACTTTAAATAAGTATTTTTTTGGGAAAATTATTTATTCCAAGATAAATAGAGTTTGATTAACTATATCAAAAAGGAGTTTTGGATGGATCTATAAAGATATATAAAGTTTTTCATAAAATAATTATAGATTTTAGTGAAAGTGAGATATTATTGGATTTTTACTGGAAATATATTCATATGATTCATATCAGGCTTCAGGATACATTTCAATCGATGTATCCCTAAGTAGTATCCAAATATTACATTACTGACAATGTAGTCTAGTGCACGTGATACATCCTTAGACTATGTTGTACACAAAATAGTGGGCCATTTTGGTTGAAACTACCAACATATCATATATTTTATGGTTATTCAGTTATAATCCATTATGAATGAACTAAACCTAGCTTAAAACATTTATTAAATTATTTTATAGAATGAACCCAATGGAAAGTAATATGTTCCATGAGATCTCACCTAACACAATTTTTGGACAACACACTTTATTAAATATAGAGCATTGAGATGTCTATATATAGGGATGATAAACCTCTTATTTACTGACCTCGGGTTTCATGTAAAGGTTTTTAAATCTATCTAGTTTCTCATTTAATCAATCATCATGAATATTTAGTTGTAAAACAATTACACAGGTTCTCATATGATCAATGAATTGTTTACTGAAATATTCACCACCTCAATATGATTAGTGGATATTTAAAATTTTCCTTGCTGATTCTCTGATCTATTTTGAAACTTATAAATTTTCAAAAGTTTCAAACTTTTGTCTCATTATAAACACATATACATACCTATCAAAGTAATCAATATATGTAAAGAAGTACCAAAAACCCCCACTTTTTTTAGTACTCATTGGTCAAAATACATCACTATGTATGAGATATAATAATCCACTGGCACTTTCACCTTCTCAAATAAATATCATTGGTTAAAATTTTATAATAAAGAGTATTTATAATTTTCAAATGTTTTATATTCTAATGGTTCCAGTAATGCATATTTATGGAGTATTTGGATACGTTTCTCATTTATATGTCCAAGTAGACAATTCCAAAGGTAGTTGGGATTAAAATCAACCCTAAATGTCTTATTCTAAAAGTTATATATAGGATGATACATATTTAAAATTTATATATTACTAACACTATAAAAAATTCATTCTTATATATAGAATAACAATTATTCTAAGGACTGAATAAAAATCACAACTTATTCAAGTAAGATACAAAAATAAAAGTACTATTTATGGAAATATTATAACAATAGTTCTAAAATTTAAGGACTAATAAAATGGGAAGAATTAGATCATGTAATGACCAATGGATTCTTGATCCATTTCTTTATCTATTTTGTGAGGTTTGATGAGACTTCATGGTTTTTGGAGGTTCATAAGAGTTGTTGAAAGATATTCACATCATGAATGTTTTATAAAACATGAATTAGAGGTTCAAAATTGGGTAGCACTACTGGAAGTATAACTTATACCAACCTTTTTGGCAAAACCATTGGTATAGTTCATTAATTTGGACCTATACCAATGGTTTGGCAAAAACCGTTGGTATGGGTCATTTATTTGGACCTTTACCAATGGTTTTGGACAAACCATTGGTATAGGTCCCAAAATCAAAGGACCGATACCAATGGTTCTCAAAACCATTGGTATAGGTCTATACCAACGGTTTTCAGAACCATTGGTATAGGTACATGTATTTTTAATGGAATATTCTTATGAAGAATATTAAATAAATAAAAATTAAAAATATTTATGATAATACATATATATATTTATGAAATTACAATCACAAAATCATGTTAGGTTAGTGTTTAGGTCTTTCAATAATAAACTAGAGGTCCTCGGATCAAATCCCACTGAATGTTTTTTTTAAATACATATACAAACAGTTTTATGTAACCGTTGGTATAGATTTTCATATTAATTATACCAATAGTATTCAAAACCATTGGTATATTTCTATACCAATGGTTTTCCCAAAACCTTTGGTATAGACCTATCCTCATGGCTTAGTTGGCCACAATCCTCCAAACCGTTGGTATAGGGTATTTTTCCAGTAGTATAGCCAGATAGTTTCATGGATCATATAAGGCTGAGGGGGACCCATGAAATGGATTCACATCATGAAATTAATTCATGATGTGTTATTAAATAAAGGTCGAGACAATGTGATTTTTAAAAAAATTTGAGATTTTTGGAAATCACATAGATTTCACATTATGAATGGGTTACACTATGTGAAATTTTCAAGTTTACAGGTTTTAAATCCTTTTTTTGTCAATTTTTATTCATTTGTTCATAACCATATCTCTCTCTCATTTCTAAGTGAACCCTCAGAGATTTTGGAGGATCTTCCAACCCTCTTTCTCCTATTTTTTAAATTGGTTTTCGTATATTCCTTTGGTTATATCTGTTGACTTATCCTCCCTTCCACATGGTTTTCCTTCAATTATTCTTCTAGGATCCACTATAGTGGTATAGTTTTGGTTTGGGTTGTGATTTGGGATTATTTTTTATAACCCTTGATGAGGTGTAGGTTGATTCAGGGATTTTGTATGCAGTTGTGGTTTTCAGTAATTTATTCTCTTACTTATAGCGTGTAACAAATTTGCATATAAGATCTCATGTATCCTATGATGAGGCACTTTTTCTCATCATGTTTCTTTCTCAAGCATAATTTTTTAGAATACAAAAAGCAATGATCGCATCCCTCATCTTTGTGTTAGTTAAATCTATCAACCAGTTGGGAATCTTCATCCCCATCGGTGGGGGTGCCTCAGGAATCTGATAATTATCCTCTTTTCATCTATGAGGTATAGGATCATCCATCAGATATATCTATAGTTCCCTAACCCCACCTTATATTTGTTCATATCTGAGGTGGTTGGCTCCATCTACCCCTCATTTCATGGATATTGTCTCATTGCCACCGGTTCACCTCTTAGCCCCTATAGACATCAGGGCCACACTTCAGTTTACATGGGACCCTAGTCTGCTTTCTTGAATCCAGCCCTCATCAACAGAAAATAGTAATATATTTTATGTGCATGGAAACATGAATCTCCCTCAGTTAATGTAGGTGTACATATTTACCCTACATTATATATGGTAGACTAAAAAATACCTCCCGATTCTGCAAGACAAATGAAGGTCATTATCACGTTTCTAGATTGATAACATCAACATGAAAATAATATGTTTGAAACCATCTTGAACAATAATGTGGGAATTTCATAATTTTCCACTGCATGTCTTCTTTTTTGAGAACTAGAATCAATATCAGTTTCTCCAATTCTTTCTTCAAATAGTTTCAGCACTCTATTGTAATATTAATAGGTTTTGGACCATTGGTTCCCTTCTCTACCTATGTATTCAAGTGTAGTATTCATAATATCAAATTCAAGTTGTGAGATGTGAGGATCACCTCCTAATTTAATGAGTTCTCTTTCACTAGGGGCCAAATCTAGGTGACAGTTTTCCAAATAATCTCTAATATGATATAGAATACCTATGGTATGGGCACACAGGTAAAGACTTAATATCTACCAAATGAAGTTATACATTGTAATATATCTCTATTGGTTTTTCTTGAGCTAAATAAGAACAACTCTAGAATAGCGGTTTTCTCTAGAAGAATTGTTTTACGCTTCTACTTATATGGGGAACTTTTGAATCACCATATTTTTATATTCAGAGATTCCTTAATTTTATTTGATAGATTTAATGTTTTGTAGCATCATATAATGACTAATATCAGTTTTTGTGGGTAGTGTCTTTTCTTCACTTTTATTTATGTGAAATTTGATCATAGAAAAAATAATATTTTCTGGTCAGACCTGAAATCCTTAAATGCTAGTGAGTTGTAATGGTTGTTGGGTGGTGATTCTAATACCATCATGGATGTTTCATAGAATAAAGAAGGTGGATATTACCCATAGAGAGATTTATGGGACTTTTCCACCTTTTTTGGTAAGTATGGCATGTTGTATTTGGGTTTTACAAGAGATAAATACACATGGTGTAATAATAAAAAAGGTGGTCATTGAACCTAATGTTGGTCGGATTATATTCTATGCAAAATTTATGTTGTCTCTAGTTTCTTGGATTCTAGAGTTAATCCATGGGTTTTATCCATATGATATCACTCTCTATTACTCTTATTCATGGGTGTTTTCATCGCGGAAAGGGGTCGTTTTCTCTTTTACAAATAGTGGGATGATAATTCAGAGTGTCATTCAATTGCTATAAATTCTTGGAGTATGCCAATACATGGAAGTTCTTTGACTATTTTTCATTAAAATACACAAATGGTTGAAGGGGAATCTAAAAAATTGGTATAAGAAATAACCTTATCAATTTGTAGATCACAACAATCTCTAAAATGAAATTGAATGAATTGAAACTGATCTTGTAGATGATTGGTATGAGGAAATTTTTCTGAACCTTGTTAATAAGTAGTAACATAATAATTAAAGGATTATTTAATAATAAAGGGTTGTTCATGATAAATCAATTACCACATAGATTAAAGAAGGTGATAAAAATATAGTATTTTTCAGACCTATATCAAATAAAAATATGAGGAAATTACACTGAGTATTATCATGGAAAATGGATCCTTTTCTAATTATTTGGTGATTATTAGAGGAATGGATAAAACTATTTTAAATATTTTCATGTTGATGTTAATCCCATTATGTTGGGTGGCTATCCACAAGGTCCATCTGAGCTCTTTGATGGTATTCCTTACGTGGGTGTACTGATGTTAATGTTTTTTTAGGGGAAATCGGAGGAGTAATAAATTTTTGATGCTATAAAGCTGCTCAACCAGAATACTTCCATTGGCCCAGATAGTTTTCATGCATCTTTTATTTTATTCTTTGGAACATATCAAAGAGAATATGATTGAATTATACTAGGATTTTTTCATGGTGGGGCTCTTCCAAGGGCGGTTTGTGAAACCGTTCTCATGTTGGTTCCAATAGTGAAAAACCAATCATTATTCATCCAATTTTGGATGATAAGTATGTGTAAATTATCTTATATAATTATGGATAGTATTCTTAATAGGCTAGTGTAAATATTCCTCAAACAATGGGTGGACTAATAGTAATATAGCCTTATTAAAGGAAGGTCCCCAGAAGCATCCATTGGTATTATTCATGAAATTTTTAAAAACATCAATAAAAAACTAAAGGTTTGAATGTGCCAATTAAAATTCAAATGGATAAGGCTTATGCTTTGATTGAATGGAGATTTATTCTCATGGTTATGGCTTGTATGGGTTTTTTCAGTTGAGTGAGGGAATTATTTTTTGAATTATTTAACTCACCTCAGTTCTTGGTGTAACTTATGGGTAAGAGAACTAAATTCTTCAAATCAACTCAAGGATTTATAAAAGGTTATCCTCTTTCTCCTAGTGTTTTCATAATGGTCTAGGATCCTCTAAGTAGACTCCTGGAACAGAAATGGAAACATTCAATCATTTAAAAGAAATAATCAGATTAACGAAATCTCCCACCTGATCTACACGGATGATATGATCATTTTCATTAATGGAGGATTTATATCTATCAAAATCCTTAAAATGATGTCGGAATATTATAGTAAATGGAGTGGTGGGAAAATAAATTATGAAAAAAGAAGTCTATATTTTTCATGGTCATGTTCAGAATGGCATATAAAAAATGAATATATTTCGGGTATTATGATACGTTAGTTCCATTTGGAATATCTTGGTGCTGTAATTTCTCTAGGCATATCAAGAATCAAGAATATTGAAGGTAATTTTTAAAAAACACTAGAAGAATCAATAACTAGTATAATTGTTTTCTTTCCTTTGGTGGCTGAGTTACCCTTGATAATTGCGTTCTCTATTTGATCCCCATGTACATATTATCATTGATCAATGATCATAATGTTGTATTGTGAAATATTGAAATTACTCTGACATATTTCATCTAGATATATCTTGGAGAAGGAAGGTACCATTGGGAATCTTGGAAAAATGGCTAGGTCAATGAGTAATGGGGGTATCAATCTCCACAGTGTGGAGGGTTCTATGCACTTTCTGTAAGCAAATATGGATTGGGAATTCCTTTAATTTCTCTCCTTATGGAGTAATTTTATTAAAAAGAAATATGGGGAAAACTTGGAAGCTCTAAGGGATAATATATCTTGGATTTTGAAATCACTCCGTGAGAATATCCTGATCCTCCATCAGTAATCTTGGTGAATCATGGAATGTGGTGATATAAACTTTTGGTATAGAAATTGGGAATGTACAATCCTTATCTTTCCTAGATTTCCAATTTCTCATTTTTATTTTTTCCAAGCAATTTAACATCAAGATTTAATTCATGCTTTTCTCAATCAATAGTAGAAGGAAGTCTTTAACAGCATCGACCTCACTTTAAATGTTAATCGTTTGGTATTTTCTAAATCACCTATGGGGGTCTTCTCAAACAAGAGTTATAGACTGGTTCCACCTGATTTCAGTGAATTCAATAATTTTTTGAATGTGTATTGGTGTAAATATTTTCCCATAAAATATAACTTCCTTCTATGTATGATTTACAAAAACTATATTACTATGGATTAAATGGTATGTAGGAGGGGTGTGCATATGGTTTTAAAATTCTAGTGTTGTAGAACCTCTAGTACTGAATCAATGGATCATTTATTATTTAAGAGTGATTGGGTTTCAGTAGTGTGGAGCTTCATGGGTAATTTCATTGGTATTGATATTCAGTATGCAGTTGGTTTTTCTTTCCTTCAAAATTATAATCATTGTGTTGGCTCAAATAAACGTAAGCATAATCCTTTCTCTATGCTTATGAATTTCGGTTACTGGATGTTATGGAGAACAAGAAATAAATCAAAAAATGAAGGTATCTAGAGTTCCTTGCTTTCCATGTACGTTCAGTTCAAGTTTTTAGTGGTGGAGTTGGGATCTCTGATAAAATAATGGGATAGAAGTAAAATCTTGAGGATGTTTTTTACATCTATAATGATGTTTTCTTCTCTACAGGATATTCATATGATAAAAAGGCAATGAATATGGGTTTTTTGGCATCCATATGCCATAGGTTTTAAACTTAATATTGATGATTCGTGTAGTATTGGTATGATGTGTGGAGGGGGAGTGATCATATATACCAAAGGATCGGTTATCATTACTTTTATTATATTCTACAATCAATGAGACTCTATAAAAGTGGAGGAAAAGGCTTTTGTTGATGATATTGAAGTCTATAGAGACTTCAATATGTCTCTTTCATTGATTTAAAAAGACTCTATAGTGATATATAATTCCATACAAGGAAAGGCAACTACACTATAGTTGAATTCTTACTACATCTGAAGGATAACCTGATGTATTTCAAATGGTGTGGTTATCCAACAAACATGGCGTGAAGTCAATAAAGTGGCTGATTTTTTAGCCACCATGGGTGTCCAAAATGAACCTTATATTATTTTCTCTAATGTGAGTAATTTTCCTTTAGAATGTGTTGGTCTCTTCCGGGTAGATGCTCTTGGTTTTCACTATTTAGACCTCCCAAGTTCCCTTTTTTCGAGTTCTTTCTATAAATTTCCATTATGGATTTTCTTCTTCTTTATTAATAAAATTAAAAAAATCATGTAGTAATGAGCTGAATGCCTCACTAAAAATTTTGGTTGTTAAGGGATTTGTTTGTAATGGTTTGAGATGTGTTGTGGATTCCTTGTTGTTTTGTTGTTTCGATATCACCATAAAATCTAAATTAGATAACCACTTATATTTAGTTAATAAAATGGTTTCAATTGGTTTTATATCTTATGTTATAAAACCACTAAATAAAGTGAAATGTGATAAAATTCACATTTTTTAATTTATAAAATTATTATTTATGAGTAGTGATTTTTGGATATATTTTTGAGCACTAATGTGTAGTTTTGATTCTGTGTGGGGTCATATGTGGTGTATTTTTTTGTGATTCTAGGGTGGTGAGGTGATTGTCTATTTGGATGCGCATTTGGGATGGTGAGGTGATGGTTATTTTGGTGTGGTTTAGGGTGGTGAGTTGATGGTTGTTTGGTCATTCTTTTGGGGTGGTGAGGTGATAGTTTTTTTATCCATGCATTTGGGGTAGCGATGTAATGTTTTGTTTGTTCATACTTGTGTGGTGGCTCGGTGTTAGTTTCATGGGGATGATGAGCTACTTGTGATATATGGTTGTGTTGTTCTAGAAAATGAGGTAGAGATGGAATAATTATTTAATAATAATTGAAATGTCTTGGGATTGGTTTGGTTAATTGGATGTAAATTAATAATGAACAAACAAATGATGGGTTATGTGGTTAAATATACAATTTGGTAAATAATTAAATGAATTGGTTGGAAAAAGGAATTATTTGGTGGTGTGAGATATAGCTTCTGGTTTGTGTGGTGTTATTCATTTAGAGGTGGAAGATAAAGTGGGTATATAGTGATTGGGTTAGTGTTTTTTTTTGTAAATCCATAGGTTGGGATTATCTGTGGAAATATGTCTATACTTGTATATAAATTGTGATTTCTATAGAAACCCCATCTGTGTCAAGCCCTATGTGTCAAAAACCATATTTTCACACAGGGGTGTTTTTCCTATACCCGGTGATGAGGGTGGAGGTATGGATACCCACCCTTTATTGATCTCTCTTCTATTGAAGTATATATATAGCCCTTTATTTCCATGGGTCAATTCGTGCACTAGGTGATTCCCCTAGTGTTTTCAGACGATATGTGATATGATCGTGTTGTGGGGTGGTGTCCCTAGTGTTTTCAAATGATATGTGATATTTTCATGCTTTGGGGAATCTTATAGTGGTGGTCGTGCATGGTAGGAGGATTGTAACACCCCGATATTTTGTGAATTATTATTTTTAAATAATTTAATCCTTTGATATTTTTCATTTCACGCAACTCTGAAAATAGTTTTTTAATTATTAAATCACTAAGTCAAACATTTCATTCACATGAAAGAGACTTGGCCTAAGTTACATGGAACCAACTAAGTATATGATAAAAGGAACATAGACTCAGCATACTTTACACGCAACCACAAATTTTCATATGTTACACGTAACATTGATGTTTCTACGAAACATCATTTTACTGTTATAATTATTTAAATGAGATAATTATAACATAGTTGTTAAACATAGTAATATGAAAAGTGATAAATAATTTTAAATTTTTTTTATAATGGTCTTATGAAAATAAAATATGTTTACAGTGAAAGATATAATTTTTGGGAAATACCTTATATGTTTATAAATATTATTTTCTCAAATAAACTACATTTCATGTCCTATGAAAATTAATAAAATTAATTTTTGAAATATATATAATTTTAATTTGATAAAATAAACAGTATATTTTAATTTATAATTCTAAAATTATCTGAGTTTTAATTTTTTTCATTTTTCTGAGAAACTTTATTTTTTGATGAATAGTGAAAAATACTGCATTTTAGTTAATAACATCCTTTTCATTTAAATAATTATTAATGTTAAAATATACATTAAATTTATTTCAAGGTAAAATTAGAAAAATTGTACATATATTAATACCATTTAGTTCATTATAAGATTTTCCACTTTGAAATTGAATATAAAAACATAACAAACTTTTGAACATTTTTCTACTTTAAAAACCCCTTATTTCGTTCTGTCTGTGGGATTAGTGTTAATATTAATTTTTTGAATTCTATGAATTGAATTTAAAAAAACATAAATACTCCATTTTAATAAGTATAATATTTAGAATCTAATTTTATCATGTTTATTTTGGACTAAAATGATTAGTAAAAAGTGATTAAAATTAATCATAGTGACTAAGATCAAATTAAGCTCAATTAAGGACTAAACGATAATCTTAGGAGTTAAATGACCTATAAACTTTTAAAAAACCATTTTATGGACATATTTTATCCATAAACGTAACATTATTTATTTATGTTGGTTTTTATGACTTTGTTTAGGTAATAACCTGTGTACACCTAACTTGTTTTCAAAAATTCCAAGATAGTCCTTTTCTTTCCCTATAAAAGGTCAACACCTCTCCCACTAATTCAAACTACTAAAAACTACTAAGTTAGGATAATATCTTCCAAATAAACTTACCAGAATTTCTAAATTCCTCTTATAAGCCTCTATTTTAGAATAAATTAATTCAATGAATCCTTTTGGCATAAACCAATAGGAGTTACCATATTAAGAGGTAACCTCTTCTCTCTTGTTCCTTTCCTGTATTTTCATTATACACCCCTCCACTCTCTTTATTGTATAATTTTATAACAAAAAAAGTATCTTAAATATACTATTATGTTGTTAGGATAATTTTTATACCTACACTTATACACACACATCCATATAATGGGTAACGAACATATTGTTTATGTGTACGGAAAACTACCACGTCCCTAAATGAGGATTGTTCATTTTTTCTTCATTGCATATCATAGTGGTCATTATGATGAAAAATCTATTATATATGTCATATATTATATTTATTTTTAATTTAATCTTCTTTATTCCTTTTTAAAACACATATATTTTTACTATCTATTTTGTGTTAATTTGATAATTTCATTTAAGGAATTGTGGATTATTTCCCACTCAAAGTGATATGATTCATTCATACACTACATGGACTTTATTAAGGATGATTTTTGTGAATATATATGATATATATGATATAATAAATCTTATATAATAATTATATATATTCATATATTTACATATATGTCTTTTAATTTCTTTCAAAATGACAGTTAAATGGAAATATCGTTCATGCGTGTGTACGACCTACCGTCTCAATGAATGGTGTATTCTATTTCATACTTATATATTATATAGATTATTATGATACATATATATTTTATATACATGATATATATATAATGTTTTAAATTCTTCAAATCATGAAATAAGTATAAGGACAAAAAACATAACAAATTAAGACACATGAAAAAAAACAAATAGAATGTTACCTGAAGCGTATCCTTAACATGAAATTGCAAACAAGTGGGTAATATAAAGTCATAATTAATCCATATATGGTATTATATATAATAATATGGTTCTTTAAAAGATTCATAATAAATTTATATTTATTATACAAGAGTTTTTCAGGAGTATAAAGAGAGTAAAGACACAAGGTAATGGAATCTCATCTCACTTCTTATTTCCATGAGATACTTCCTTTATTCACCACCCATTCTATTTTTTTGGTGTTTATATTTACCATGGATGTATTAAATTTTTATTATAATTAAATTTATGGTTATTTAATTTTCAATTATATAACCATTATCTTATTGGTTTTAAGTTTCAAAAGTTTCTTAATCGGTAAAATAGTTTTGGCACAATTTTCCTTCATTGAGACTCATGTTTTTTTATAAAACTAAATTATTTTTAAAGGGGTATATACTTCCATTTTACATTTTATATCATTAATATACTTATTTTAATGATATTTTAAGATTCATGTAATTTATTTTATGTTATATGGATAGTATGATCCCAAGTTACCAAGTTATTAGACTTTATTGAGGCAATCTCATCATTTTTTGAGATTATTTATTTTTATGCTAACTTTGGTGAAATATTATGATAAATATCTCAAAAAACTCATGAGTTTACTAATAATTTGTTCATTAAAAATATATCCATGTATTAGTACCTTTTTTACACTCTTTTTTATATAAGATAGTTAAGAAATTGTTTTTAAGAAACCTGAAATTATGCTCTCTTCGGTCAGAAATCTGTGTTCCTTCAAAACAATGTTTTCTAAAAATAGTTTTAGGGAATGTTATAATAATAACCGATGATCATTAAAATTATGTTTTACACTTTTTTTCTTTTATCAATTATTTAAAATGAATATTATTGTTTCTTTTTGAATGAGGCATTTTTCTAACCTTTTTATCATGAAAAAGGAATGTTCTTTTTATATCATATTTCATGTATGGATTTATCTATTGTAAATTATTTGAAAGTTTATTTTCATGTTTAAAGGATATTTTTTAAGAAAAAAAATTAAATGATATTAATAAATAAATGGTTTTCAACAAAAATCAAGCTTCTTTTTACTTTTTTAAGGAAAATGGTTTTTGGAAGGTTTTTGGTTTTGAATATCCTTTTGAAAAGAACAAAGGATATTTACCTCAAGAAATGTTTTAGAAATAAAATTTGAAGTTATTTTCAATATACGATAACATATATAGAAGTTAATCATAACCTTCTACAAAATTATCCAAAACTTCTATTCATATTCTTTCTTGAATGGTTTATTTTTTGATGGAATGATGCTTAATACTCCCTTTTAACTTCCATGGGTTTTATGCTATTGAAATCCAATTATTTTAATGGGTTATTATTTCATGAAGTGATTATGGAACCTATCTCTTTTAATTTTTTTATGATGTGATGAAATTTTAATTATAACCATTTCATTTCAGGGGTTATGATTTGATATTTTTAAAACATATCTCTTTTTATGGGTCCTGGTATGAATAATGTTTTATTATCGCCTGGAACATGTATGAATGGTTTTATTATGATATGGGTTGGAACTATATCTCCCTATAATGAATTGGATAATGATAATTTTCATATGATCTTAAAGGGTAAATGGGTTGAATCCCATGCCTGAAAAAAAGAAGGTAAATTGGTTGTATCCCAGACCTAAAAGAAACTGGGTACATAGTTTGTATCCTAAGACAAAAAACAAGAAGTTTTATAGGTTGTAAAAAAATCCAACAGGTAATATGGTACACAGGTTGTATCCCAATCTCAACAACAAGAAGGTACGTGAGTTTATCCCAAGCCTAAAAGTAAGAGGGTACACAGGTTTTTAGCCCATTTTGGTAGCAGGTACACGGGTTGTAGCCAAATCCAAACATGTTATAAAGGTCTTGGTAGGTAGCCTTGACATAAAACTGTCTAATAATATATGTATGCAGCAAATCATATGTCTCATTCCTCTTTTATGATTTCATATCTCATGATATTTATTTCTTTAGGATTCAAGTCTTATGAATTTCTTAACTTTATCCCATAACTCATATTTAGGATCTTTGATATGAAGGTTATGATATATTAATGTTATGATCACATTCTCATACCCCTATACTAATGTTAATTATTATATGTATCCTATGTTTACCCTTACTATGCATCTAAGATCTCTCTCTTTTATGTTCCTTTTCCACATGTTACAAAGAAAGGTTTTAGGTAGAAGTACTATAAGTGGAGATATTTATGGGAGATGTTGAACATCATTCACTAGGATAGAAGATTTTATTATCCCAGTTTCCAAATACACTAAACTATTATGGTACTTAGGAATGTATTTTTTTTATTGTATTGAATATTCCCCTAAAGTGATGTAATATCCATGTATACAAATCCTTTCTTGATATAGTTGGTATTAAAGGAAAATTTTAGTCAATATTTGGAAACTAGGATGAGAAAAAATCAGTGAGATCCCAAGGTATATTACTAAGGATATACGATTGCACCCAAATTTACCCACATTATATAGTGTAAGCAGTCTCTTGTAGTACATCTTGGGTTATTGAATCCACAGGGACTGGAGAAGAATCCTATACACACTATGATTTGATGGAGGATTGGATATAAAGTATCAAACTTGGGTGTTGATCGTAATTGAATAAATAATTATTTAATTTAAAAAAAATAAAAAAACACATAATTGTTTTATCTAAACCAGTTAATTATAATGATTCAATTCTATATTGTCCCTAGGGTTGGATTGGATATATATTTTTTCTTAGAAAGTTTGAGATAACTAATTCATGATGAATCCAAAACAAATGAGATAATTTCACAAACACATTTACTAATTTAGTTCTTAAAAAATTCTAATGCTAATAATTAATGAACTTGGAGGATAAATTTCTAGGTCACTCTGAAGAATTGGATCATACTAGCACTCAGAATGTGTTGTCGTTAAACTTGGTGAAGACAAATAATAAAATAAATCAACAAATGGAAATATTAAAATATAGAACTTATTTAAATATAAAATAAAATGAAATAGCATCCAATCTATCCCATGATACTCTCTAGTATCAACCCATAAAAGTTTCATCACCCCATTGATGAAAAAATCTCAATATAAATAGGATGTCAACTTAAAAATATCACAATTGATTAAGAAAGACATATAATTAACTTCACCCCACCATTGTGTGAAGAGTTTCAAAAACGATGTTGTGAATATAATATATCCCTAGGTAAATGGTATCTATGTGATATAAACAATAAATAAGAAATTAAAAATAATAATAAGGAGACATTTTATTAATTAAATTAAGGTGAATGAAAAACTTACACGGCAAAAATTGATGATGCGATTACAAAAAAAAAGAATGAAATTAAAATTGAAAGAAAAAAACATGGATCTAAGTCCCTTAACCATCATCTTCTTATATAGGAATATTAGGAGCCTATGGTAGAACCTTGAACATTAAATTTCCTTCCCATTGATTATGAAAGTCAAAATGTGGGAGATAAATCAAAGGAAAGTGGAAGCTTCAACTTTCACCCAAAAAATAGGACAAGATTCATCTCCTAAGAAGAAGTTCAAAATTGACATTGAATATGGCTGAATAAAAAGGTAATTTAGTTGTCAAATTTTTGTTTCCGTGTTTCCTATAAAATCGGTCAAAATTTCACGAAAATCGGACCCACTTTTTGGAAGTTTTTCATGATCTAGTGGGACAACTTTACCGGCGTTCAAATCTGACCCACCATTTAAATTTCAACTTTGGATCCATTTATTTCCATTAAAACTTCATAATTATCTCCATTAATAGTATAATGAAATGACCCCCATAATTTTATATTTCTACAATTAAAATTTGAGATTCATTTGGATTGTATTGTGGGCCCCACTTTTGTTTTAGGGGCCTTAGGCCCATTATGCTTTGTCTAGAAAATTTGTGCATTTAAACCAAAAAACTTCATCTTCCCTTGGGATTCATACATAGATCATAAAATATGAAATGTTCCAAAAAACGGGATCAATAATATCAATAAATATAAAGTTCAAATAATGAATAAAATTAATTCTATAAGTAGATGATTAATTAGGATCAAATATTCACTTTAAACATTAATTTCACAAATGATGTCAACTGTAGTTTAATTTACAAAATTCACTAAAAATGATGTTTATAGACTTTAAAACAGTTTAATATTAAAATAAAATAAGTGAATATTAGCATATTTCAAAGGCTAATCACACTTCCAACTTTATTTTTCTAGTCTCGAGCAAAAGGTATCACAAAAATATGAAATTGAAATCCATTTTCCAAAAACATGTTAATATACAATGCTCACCAAAAGTAATCATGCCAAAGAATAATGAAACCAATAAAAATCATTTCACACAAGCTAGGTTCAAAATAATATCACAATCCCAAGATTATTCATTTGTTCATATTTGTTGCAAAATTTCATCTAGTTTCAATTAAGAATGATGATGTGTTGTTCATCACAAAAGACATGGTGCATATTTTTTTGTTCAAGGGTGAAAATAGAAGTGCTAGGTGGGAATCACATAAAACCTTAAGATGAGGATCTTTTTTTAACTATAATATATATTAAAGGCCCAATTCCAAGCAAGAAAACTATGGAGTCAGAAAACCAAAGTGTCAAACACTTCACATTTTACTAATTTAAAGATATACAATAGATATTTAAGTCCAAACATTGGATAAGACAACTATGGAGTCATGATCCCCAAGTTCCATGCACCACACATTTAGAAAATCATTGCTCTACGAGGTCTTTTTTCCTTTTTTTGTAAACTCAAATTAAACTAAAAGTGAACCCAAAACCTATACTATGATGAAAGGGACCCAAGAACTCAAACTTACACCCAAAATCCAATGGATGTGTATTGTGGAATTTTTATTAAAAGGGTGAAATTGTAAACTTTAAAAAATAACATCAGATAACCGCACTTTCCAAAAACTATGCTCATGAACATAAATGTGCATTAAAGTCATAATAAAACAATTTATAATCATTTGGAATTACTTTTCATGTTTCATAGTGTATATTAGTGCATCCAAGCATAATAAATTGAATTTTTTATCATTGAACTAAGATTTTATCATAAAATCCTTTTTTTCAAAATCCCAGATTTTCACTCCACCAACTTAGAATAAAATTTTGGTTGTAAGATGAACATAGTTTTTGGAAAGTTCGTTTGTTCAATGTGATTTTTCAATAATTAAATTTTAATTCTCTTAATTAAAATTCCACAATTCATACACATTGTATCGTGGGTTAAAATTTGATATCTTAGGTCCATTTCATCATAACATAGGGTTTGGAGCCAATTTCAGTTTAATTTGAGTATCCAACAAAAAAATAATTTAAAAAAGGACTGCATAGATAAAAAAATCTAAATGTGTTCCATTAGGAACATTGGGATCATGACTCCATAGTTTTATTACATATATTTAGGATTTACATAACTATTATATACCATGTAATTGATAATACAAGTTGTGTTCGATACTTGGGGATTTTCAATTCAAAGTTTTCATTCCTAGAGTTAGTATTTTCATCAATATTATGGTTTAAGAAAACAAAAAAATGGATAGTAATATTAAGGTTTAATGTGATTCCTACCTAGTGCTTCCATTTTATTCCCCATGAACCAGAAAATGGGCCCCATGTCTTTTGTGATCCACAACACATCATCAAGCTTAATTGAAATTGGATGAAATGTGATGATGAGTTTTGTAAAAATAATTTTCTTGGTATTGGATATTCTTGTGAAACTATCTTGTGTGAAATTATTTTTAAAGGTTTCATGATTTTTTTTAATGATTTTTTTTATGATCAATGTATGTTAAACAAATTCTAAAAAGGGAATTCAATTTCATATTTTTGAGATAATTTTTATTTGGGACAAGAAAAACTCAATTTGGGGGTATGACTAGCCGCAAAAAGAATCTAATATTCATTGATTTTATTTTAATATTCAAGTGTTTCAAAGTCCATAAATATGAGTTTTAGTTCATTTCATAAATTGAACTTCATTTCACATCATTTGTGCAATTCATGTTTAAAGTTCACATTTGGGATCAATAAAACATATGCATCTAGAATTTATTCTATTCATTATTTAAATTAAATATTTTGGGATATGATTGATCATGTTTCATAGGACATTTTATCTTTTATAATTGACAGAAGAATCCTAAGGGAAGATGAATATTTTTTGGACATGAATGAATAAATTTTCTGAACAAATCATAATGGGCCTATGGCCCATCAGACAAATGTGGGACCCATAATCCAAGCCCAATGAAGCTAAAATTTTAAATGTATGAAAATAAAATTATGAGTATAAGTTAATTCAATGGTATATTTAGC
This sequence comes from Viscum album, assembly GCA_963277665.1. Lineage (NCBI taxonomy): Eukaryota > Viridiplantae > Streptophyta > Magnoliopsida > Santalales > Viscaceae > Viscum > Viscum album. Next base: position 444,743,160 of record OY728158.1, read on the forward strand.
TAATTCCGAATTTTTCAAGGAGATAAAGGGAGCTCAATTTGATATTTAAATTGAGGTCCATATTTGAGAACCCATAAAGTCATCCCACATGATCAATAATAACATCCAAATGGATGGTTAAATTTTCATGAAATTTTAAAATTTATTAAAGTACACATGGAAGAAGATATTTACATTATACAACCCCTTCATATTCATCCATATTCAATGTAATATTATAAAATTTATTTGGGGTTTGAATCTGGTCCTATTTGTATGGTCAAAGTCGAAACTTCCACTTTCCATTTATTTATCTCCCACATTTTGACTTTCATAAATAATGGGGATATAATTTATTGTCGGTGGTCGACCATAGGATCCTAAAATTATTATATAATGATCTAATGGTGAAGGTATTTAGATCTAAATTAAAATCATAATCAAGCATTCAAAATCATTTGACCTTCATTTTTTATATATTACGATGTAAAATAATGCATAAAAGAATAATTAATAGAGTATTTCTCTTTGAATTTAATTATTTTCATAAAATTGCCATTTCTAGAAATCTTGAATTTTCACTCCCCCCAACATAGGATAAAATTTCCCTCAATTTTGAGAGAGATAATTGAGGAGAGATATTATAATTGGGGAAAAAGATTGGGAGATGTTATGAACGAAATCATGGAACAAGCCCACTTGGTTTTAATTTGAAGACCCATCAAAAATAAAATTTTCACTTTGGATTTATGTTTCACATAGACACTTTTTGGATGATTGAAGGTTGGGTTTGAACTCTATAAAGTAAGTGTTTTATTTGGAAAAACTAAAAATGATTCATCTACTAAATTTCACAAACAAGATCCATTATATCACATTGGAAACCCCAGGTGGTTCCCTTAACAAAAAAACACACAATATAAAAAAAATGTAGAAGTTGGGTTGCCTCCTAGGAAGCACTTATTTATAATTATTTATCTTGACTTTGACCCCCCAACTTATCCAATTTCAACTTTCAACATTTTAAATAAACTATCTTTATCCACTTCTATAAGATTGAGATTTAGTTTTTGTTTATAACTTGTTTCATGTACACTTCATAGTTCTAAAATGAGTGGGAAAATCAATGTATTATCAGAAATGGTTGTTTCAGTTGCATTTGTAGTCTTTCCTAAAACATCAATGATCATTCCAACACTATTGTTTTCAAGAGAAGAAATGGTTACAGTACAATGGTCTTTGTTATATTCTATGAAGGGATTATTGAGTGGGGAATTAAGTTCAATTATTTTGAGTTTGGGTTGATTGAAATTTACTAAAGAAGAATGGAAATTTGAATCAAAATCTATGTCTTCTCAAAAAAAATGAAAGAATTGTTTGATTTTGAAAACATGATTCATTTCACAAATTAGCCAATTTAATTTTAGTAGTGGGAACAAAATCAAAATTTCTGATCTCTTCTAATGGATTAGTGATCGATGGTCTTGAAAAATAATCAATGGGGATAAATTCAAAACACTCAATCCATGATGAGAATTTTCCGTCATGTGAATATAAAAATCATTTTCCTCTTGATTTAAAATCCCATAAACAATTCCTTCATGTTCATAAAGTCCCCTAGATTCAAAGTTTGGTTCTTCAATAAATTAAAGAGATGTATGTGGGTAACAAGATTCTTTTATCAATATTGAGGTAGGGAAAACATGAGTGGGATTAGGTATTATAACTATTTCAAATATTTTTAGTTCAACTCTCAATGATAAAACTTCCAAATTCATTTTATCCATTTTTTCACACAATTATTCAAGTAATAATTGGGGTTTGGGCTGGATAATAGTTTGTAAATCATGTAATTTATTTTGATTGATCTCATCCTTGAGAGTGTTGGAAATTTATTTTTTAAGCATTAATCATCCCATTGATTGTACATCTCATTGTGTGTGGGGTAATCATACATGGTTTGTTCAGAGAAATTCCCTATTTGCATGGTTTCCTAATTTTTACTTTTCAGTCACTAGTGCAGAAAATGTTTTTTATGGAGGTTATTTTTTATTTTTTATGTCGGATTTTGGCCAACGTTATTATAGGAGACATTATAAACATTGTTTTTTACATCTGTTATTTTACAACCGATGTAAAAAATGCAAATCTGAAGTGTTTTTCACGTCGGTTGATAAAAACCCAACGTGGAAAATGCTTCGGAGTCATGGTTTATTACATCGGTTATTTAATAACTGACATGGTATATACTCTTTCACGATGGTTATTATACAACCAACATTATAAATCACTCCTCTGAAGCATTTATCACGTCGGTTATTTTCATAACCGACGTGAAAAACCTCTCTGCCAAGCTGTTTCCAACGTCAGTTAAATAATAACTAACGTGAAAACATATCTACTACGTTGGTTATAAAATAACCGACATAAAAAACTATTCATTTCCATTTATTACATCAGTTATGAAATAACTGACTTAAAAACCATTTTTAATGCATTTATTACGTCGGTTTCCAAATAACCGGTGTTAAAACTAAATCCAATGGATTTTTTACGTCGGTTATAAAATAACCAACATAAAAAAACAATTTTTTTTAAATAAAACTGATCAACCACTGCTATACCCTGCCAAAATACCTGAAACAGACCATAAACTTACTAGAAACATACCAAAAAATAGAACAGAACCCCCCACCCACCCCACTGGAAAGCCCCCACCACCGATCAACCACTACTATGCCCTTCCAAAAGACCTGAAACAGACCAAAGGCATACAAAAAACATACCAAAAACATACCAAAACCTGACAAAAAATAGATAAGACCCCCCCCCCTCCACTATACAGCCCCCACCACACCCCTGGAAACCCCCCCCCTATCCCACTGGACACCCCCAAACCAAAAACAGACCAAAACCCAACCAGACCCCCCCCCCCACTGGAGATCCCCCACCACAACCCTGGACACCCCCCCCCCCACACCCCTGCACTACCCCACCCCCTGGAGAGCCCCACACACCCATGGACAACCCCCCCACCCACCCACCCACCCTCCTGGACACCCCCACCTTGTAAATCACTCCCACACCCCAAGACAGCCCTCCCACACCCCTAGAACCCCCCCCCCCCCACCACCACCACCACACCCCATCCCACTGGAAAACCCCCACCACACCCCTAGACACCCCCCACCCCCCCACACACACACACACCCCTGGACTGCCCCCACCACCTGGACAGCCACACACACCCCTGGACAACCCCCCCCCCCCCCCACCCTCCTGGACACCCCCACCACACCCCTGGACAGCACTCCCACACACATCGACAGCCCTTCCACACCCCTATAAATGCCACCCCCCCCCCCATCCCACTGGAAAACACTCCCCTGGACAACCCTCTGACACCCCTATAACCCCCACCCCACCCCCATTGGGACTACCCCCCCCCCCCACACACACACACCCCCTAAACACCCCCTGGACATCCCCCCAACTTGCCTGGACATCCCTCCCATCCTCTTTAACACCCTCACACCCTCCCACCCCACTGGACAGCCCCCATTACACCCCTAGACACCCCCACCTCACTGGACACCCCCACCTCACTGGACACCCCCATACCAAAACCAGACCAAAACCAGACTGAAACCAGACCAGACCCCCCCCCCCCCCCCCATGCCACCGCCACTCCACTGGACAGCCCACACCACACCCCTAGACCCCCCCCCCCCCCCCCCGCCCCACACCCCTAGATAGCCCTTCACCTACTGGATAGCCCCCCACGCCCATGGATAACCCCCCCCCCCCCCCACCCACCCACCCTCCTAAACACCCCCCACCCCCTGGATAGCACTCCCACACCACTAGACCCCCCCCCCCCCCCCACCCTCTTGGACACCCCCACCCCATTGGACAACACTCCCCTGGACAACCCTTCCACACCCCTAGAACCCCCCACCCCACCCCATTGGACTTCCACCCCCACACCCCTATACACCCCCTGGACATCCCCCCACTCTCCTGGACATCCCTCCCACCCTCTTGGACACCCTCCCACCCTCCCACTCCATTGGACATCCCCCACCACACACCTGGACACCCCCCCCCCCCCCCCACACACACACACACCCCCTGGATTCCCCCTGGACAGCCCCCCATACCCATGGACAACCCCCTCCCCCACCCTCCTGGACACCCCCCCCCCCCACCCCCTGGGCAGCACTCCCACACCTCTGTACAGCCCTCCTACACCCCTATAACCCCCCCCCCCACACACACACACACACACACACCCCACTGGACTCCCCCCCCCCCAACACCCCTGGACACCCCCCCTAGACATACCCCAATCACTTTGACATTCCTCTCAGCCTCCTAGACACCCCCTCACCCCACTGGATAGCCCCCACCACACCCCTGGACACCCCCCCCCCCCGACACCTCTGGACTTCGCCCCACCCCCTGGACAGCCCCTGGATAGTTGGTGTTAGGAGAAGAGGTGCCTCTATCCCTCGGGGGGCTGAATGCTGCTGGAAGGTACTCACCCCTCTCACATGCGAAGCTTGAGCTCTTAAAATGTTTAACCAATGCTTTCTTCCCCTGTAAACATCATTCATTATATCACTTTAATGCTCGGTATAAACTAGTGGAAACGTCGTCATGTGTGACTAAAATACCTAGATCTTAGCAGTGGCAATCTCTCAGATCTTGTGGGGACCGGAAATGATGCTCCTAAGGCTGCCCATGTGATGCTTGAAATAGCCTCCACACATCCTTGTAGATTGTGAAGTTCACATAAGCATATCCCTTATTTCACCCTGTCCTTAACAACATAGACATCAACTCTATAAAAAACACTTTCAGAAGTAAAAAAATCAAGGAAAATGTTGCTCACTTAAAGTCAATGGGAAAGTATACAAAATCAAATGATGAAGGAACACCTTTACCCCACCTTGGTCGTTCTCCACCATGCAATGTTGGTAATGTTCCTATACCAACATTGCATGGAGGAGAACAACCGAGGTGGTGGTGAAGGTGTTCCATCATCATTTGATTTTGAATACTTACCCATTGACTTCAATTGAGTAACATATTCCTTGATTTTTTACTTCTGAAAGTTTTTTTTATTTGAGGGAGTTAATGTCTATGTTGTTCTTGAGGACGGGGGTCCAATAAGTGATATGATTATGTGAACTTCACAAGCTCTAAGGCTGTGTGGAGGCTGTTTTAGGCATCTCATGGGCAGCCTTTCGAGCATTATTTCCAGTCCCACAAGATCCGAGAGATTGCCACCGCCAAGATCCAGGTATTTTAGTCACACATGATAGAATTTCCCCTCTTGTTATACTGGCATCAAAGTGATAGAATGAAGGATGTTTATAGGGTAATAAAGAATTGGTTAAACATTTTGAGAGCTCAGGATTCGCATGTGAGAGTGATAAGTACCTTCCAGCGGCGTTCATCCCCTCGAGGGATTGTGACGCCTCCTCTCCCACCCCCATGACTACCCCCTCCCCCCCATCCCCATGGATACTCCCACCCCAATGGATAGCCCTCCCAAAACCCTAGAAACCCCCCTCACCCCACAGGACACCCCCCCACCCCTAGACACCCCCTGGATAGCCCCCCCCCCCCACTTCCCTAGACAGCCCTCCCACCCTCTTAAAAATGCTCCCAACCCCCTGGACTGCCCCCCCCCCCCAACTCTCATGGACACTCACCCCCACCCCACGGGATAAGCCCTCCCACACCCCTGGATACCCCCCTCCCCCACCCCACTGGTCACCCCCCCCCCCACACCCTTGGAACCCCTCCCCCCCCAAATCAGAATCCATACCAGAAAAAACCATCATAAGTAAACCAAAACAAGAAGTATAGAAAAATTAAACATTCACATATATAACATTAAAAAACATATAATGTCAACTTAAAAAAACTAAATCTAACCAAAACGACTACCAAATACACAATTACAATTACAATATTCAAAATGACATTTTACACTACAAACAACTAAAATTCAATCAAACCTATAAAATAATTTTACCATTCCACTTGTAAGTGTTTGACGTGTTGAGCACTATAGAGTTAAGGGTCATCAAATAGCTACAAATTAAAAGGATAGTAGTTAACGTGTATAATGAATAAAAAAATGAAATATTATGGCAAAGTTTAAAAGGAAATCTTACCAGGTCAAAGTTCACAACTATTCCAGTTGTTATTATTTCATACATAAATCTTAACATATAATATCCATATTTGATGACACCTTGTTGTTCATGAAAATTATGTTCGAATGAGTGTAAATTCAATATATTATTTTTATTTAATAAATCAAAAAGTACAAATTATTAATGGATATTTACCTTTACATTTACATATTTGATCTTCGCACTCCTTTTCTTTGTGTTTTTTCTAAAGCAGACCCATCCCCTGTTAGAAAATAATACGAATGGGATAAATTTAAAATTAATTATAATATATAAAACTATTGAGAAATTGAAACATAATTGTTCAACATTTTCTTAAAACTTTCCTGTACATCGCCATGGACAGAGCATATCCAATAAAGTGTTTTCTCCCTTAGGAAAAAAAACACCAAACATCCAACGATCACTGATAAAAGAAAACCTAAGGTTAGTGGTTTTTTATGTTAAAATATAATGAACTCTTTGAGATAGATGTGTTCATACCTCTCACAAAAAGTCATCATCCAACATTGTGTGACTATATTCTGTTCAAATATTTCAGAAATATAAAGCATTATTTGTTCCTCATCCAATGAACGAGCTTCAAGGGAAATCAAATGCGGGTCCATGAATCAATATACATCTATCCGCTCATTCTTATCAAAAAAATTATAAACATACCTAATACAAAATAGAAATAAGTATACATTTTTAATAAATATAACACAGGGAAAAGGTGTTAAGACTTACATGGGAAAAATTTTCACCACATTGATGCCCAACTTATCTCCAGTAAAAAGCTCCATGATATTCTTTTTTACAATCCCCACAGTTATTGCAAATCCACAAACATGAGAATCCATTGGAAACTCATAATGATCTACCAACAAATTTGAATATCTTGAAAATCTGTCAAGACTACTAGAATCTGTATCTGATGTCATAGTCATTTGTCTTTGTTGTTGTCTGTACAGTATTTCTTTAGCTTTGTAGTATTCCTGTAAAAATAGATATAAAAATATATTAGTCTTCAAATGATAAAACAACTTTAATAAACAAAATAAAATAAAAGATATAGCATACATACCTCTATGGTAATGAGTCACAGAAGTCTGAATAGAAAAATTAAAAAATGGCCTATATTATGTCCAACTATCGTCACCTCATATATAGGTAATGTTACCCGAGATGATCTATCTATAATATCTTATACAGTGACCCTATGATTCTGTACCTCTAATTATTGATGATGAACTGTATCTCCTATAAAATATACCATCCCATATTCAACTATATGATGTTGAGGATCATCAACATATAACTCGCAATAAGTAGGAAGTTACGGAGGAGGAGTAGGATAAAAAATGGGGCCCAAAGGCTGAGGTGGGCGAGTGGGAGTTACTGGTGGAGGTGGAGGATAAATAAAGGGGTCTGTAGGGGGTGGAGGAGTGGGAGCTGTAGTCTGAAATTGTCTTTGCATTTATAAAAATATAGACTATATCGAAGCTCTAATATTTTCCTCCATCATCGCATTAATTTTATGAACTCTAGCCTCCAATGATTCTATTTTTTTAATAAACACCCTCAACATAAGAATTTGAAGAATGTGGAAAAACTTTTCTTACCAATACACCTGCCAGATATCCACATACACGACCAAGATGTTCGGGATTTTCCAATGTTGTAGATAAAATATCTTGCCTCCCAGCAGCAGAAAATACCCCTTGTGAGCTCTGCTCCCCAAGATAATTCTGTAATAATTAATTGAACATTTCTGTAATGATTGAAATTATATGAAGAATATAGTTAACCTAAATAAATAAAATAGATATCTTACAATCCTCTCATCTACTATTCTCAAATATTCCAAAAGATATTGCCCTTTTTTCCCATCCGAGCTCTCTTCCATTTTTCATGTCTAGATAAAGGAGATGGAGGGGCCACCTTTCCAGATATTGAAGACTCAGCTCTTAGTTTTTGTAATTTTTCTGCCATCATTTGTTCTTCCAATAATGTATACCCTCCCTGAGATAAACTATGAGGGTATACATTTTCAGATTGGATCTCCTGATGATATTTCCTTGTTTTTAGTAAATTAAGAATAAGAAATCCTTAAAAAACATTAATAAGATCATTTATATAAGAAATATTATAAAAGTTTACATTTCCCTTACCAAAAATGAATCTTTTATTCTACTTTCAACAAACCGTCTCCATGTGTCTTCTTCTATGAAAGGATACATATGACATGGATTGTCACAACTCCTATGACCAAAAATGAAATCAGATGAGAGGGTTGACTTGAAATCCCTCCATCTTCTGGCAGCCATCGATAAGCATTTATTCCTAACTCCTCTATTATCAGTAATATCAAATGTCATCTGATAAAGAAGAGGTTAAACATATAATACATAATAGAAACATTTTTAAAGAATAGGCAAAAAATAGCAAAATATCTTACCAAAATCTTCTCCCATAACTGAGAGATTATCGCTTTGTCCACACTTCTCCAGTCATCAAAAAAATTATTACTTTTCTTTTACCCTGAGTAGATACAAAACTCTTAAAATCTTTTGCATTTGGACCTCTAGGAATATCATCCTCTTCAAACTCAATGAGTATCCTCCGATCCTATATACGGGAAAGTGATAATTTTGGTAAATGCGTGCACCCGCATTTACCAACTCTTGAACTCTTTGTCATAATGGTAGCACATGAGGAAAATTGGGGAACAGCAAGAGGAGCATGTGAATGTTCCTCCCCAAGAGGTATGACCAATATGCTCATCTCCAGATTCATGTGGTTGATCAACTGATTGATCTTTCATTATCCTTCAAATCAAAAAAAACAAACATTAGTTCACAAATATACAAATTCAAATATTAAAATACTAATGTAAACATAAAACAGAAAATTGTACTAAGTTACATAATAGTAAACTTGGTTAATATGGTAAGCATGTTAACAAATGGTAAAGATGGTAAAGATGGTAAAGATGATAAACATGGTAAACCCAGTAAACATGGTAAACATGGTAATGTAATTGGAATTGAACAAAAATAACAGATATATAATTTATGTAATGGTAAACATGATAAAGTAAAATAAAAAAATTGAAACAAATAAAAACTTAATCTTATTTGTTTTAATACATGTCTTATTAAAGAAAAAACTTATAATATCTTACATTTTATGAAAATAATAAATATAAACAAGAAATAAACCAATGTTACCTGTAATTTTAGGAATGTACAAAAGGATTGTTTTCCCAAATTCCTTCATTGTGATCGTTCCTTATGGAAAAAACCATGTCTTCAATATGCTCATCATTGTGTTATGATAATCTTTCCATGGAATTAGATATCTCCCATAAATCAGCATCTTCATCAAGTTCATCCTCACTAACATATTGTTTTTCCCTTGTAAAAAAATATCCCACTTCATATCTGATTGATCTACTACATAGAAAATTTGTTTTATATGTGCTTCCATTATAAAAGAATCAGGTGTGTCTTCCAATCTATTCAGATTAACAACTATCATTCCAAATTCATCGTGTCTGTCACTTTTTTTACCGATAAACCATTTACAGTTAAAAACATTAACTTTAATTTTAAAGTAATCAACCTCACATATTTATTCAATCACTCCATAATATGCACTTGATGCAGAAATTTGGCTTTTGTCTCTAGCACTCAAAAAATGAATTGCTTCTGCAAACACCGGTACACCACTATTCTGAACTGCACTTTTGTTGTCCTAATCTTTCGTATGAAATGTATAGCCATTAATTTTATAACCGTACCATGTTATCACAGTTAAACATGGACCACCCAATACCCATTTTAATGTCTCTGATACATCTGATCTACCAAGAAAGGACTTTTTAAACCATGACAAAAATGTTTTGTTGTGCTCCTTCAAAATCCACATTTCTTTCTTATTTGGACGACATTGTTTCAACTCATTAATATGCAATGTGATATATGGTTGAGCATCAGCTATGTTATTCAAGATGTATAATTATAGCTTCTTCATCTATTCAGCTGACATCGATTTGACTTTCATGCCATGAATCCCCTTTCCCTCATTATTAACTCATTCCTGGTGAGATGGAGGCAAACCTATGTGCTGCGCCACAACCAAGTAGCTCATACAAAACTATGTAACCACCTCAGAAATATACTTTTCAATAATGGAGGCTTTGGTTCAATATGGATTATTAACATACCCCTTCAATATTTTCATATACCTTTCAAAAGGATACATCCAACGAAGATATACAGGTTCAGAAAGCTTTATTTCTTGAACCAGATGAATCATTAAATGCACCATTATATCAAAAAAATGTTGGAGTAAAATACATTTCCAATTGACAAAGTATACAAATTGAATCCTTTTCCAAAATGTTCAAAGCATTCACATCAATCACCTTATTAAAAATTGAATTGAAAAAATAACACAACTTCATTATAATCTTTCTGACACAGATTTTAAATATTCCACGCAATGCAACTAGTAGAAGTTGTTGCATCATGATGTGAAAATCATGAGATTTCATACCTATCAACTTCAAGTCCTTCAATGAGACAAAACATTTTACATTTGAAAAATAACCTTGACGCACGTTGATATCATGAAGACACTGAAAAGAGCTAATTTTCTCCCTCTTGGATAATTTATGATAAGTCGGGGGAAGAAATGTTCGTCTTCCATTAGAAGTGGGAGATAACTCCAAACGTATTCCCATTGATAGTAAGACTAATCTTGCATTCAACCCATCTTTTTTCTTTCCTTTAATATCAAACAATGTTCCAATCAAACTATCATAGATATTATTCTCCACATGCATGACATCAATATTATTTTTAACTTCATGATATCTCCAATATGGTAGCTCAAAACATATTGACCTTTGCTTCCAAATATGTCTATCATTACCAGATTTCTGTGTCTTTCCCAATGTCACATCAAGGTTTTCCACCCTCTCAAAATACAGATCACGGGATAAAGGTTTTAGAGCAATATCAAATTTTTATGAGCCATTGAATGCCTTTTTTTGTCTTCTATAATAGTGATCCATAGAAAAAAACTTTCGATCACCCATGTATATTGTTTTATTCCCATGATGCAATTGGCAATATGAAGTCTGTTGTTTGAAAATTGGACATGATTTATGCCCTATAACACTGTATCTAAACAAATTTCCATATGCTCAGAAGTAATTTATAGTGAACATAAGCACTATATACAGTTGAAAGTATTCCATTTTATAATATTCATACACCCTAATACCATCCTCCCATAAAAGTTTCAAATCATCAATCTGTGGTGACAAGAAAACATCAATATCATTGCTAGGTTGCTTTGGACCAGAGATCATTATACTCAACATGAAATATTTGAACTTCATACAAACTTCATGAGAGATGTTGTAAATTACCTATAAAACAGGCCATGAACTATGTGTGCTACTGAGGGTTCGGTATGGATTCATTCCATCTGTGCGCAACCCTAGTCTGAGATTTCTAATTTCATTTCCAAATGTAGGATACTGCTCATCAATTTTCTTTCATTGTGGACAATCAGCTGGATAAAGTATTTTTCCATCACATATCTTCCCATCATCATGCCATCTTAACATTTTTGGATCATGTGAATTTGCAAATAAATATTTGAAATGATGAATTATAGGAAGATACCAAAATACCTTGGAAGGGATCTTTGTAATCACTACATCAGCCTGGGATTTTTCTTTCACCTTATACCGTGATGTACCACATTTAGGACACTCTGAAAGAAATTCATATTCCTTCCAATAATATCATATAGTCATTCAGACAGGCATGTATTTTCTTGTATCCCAATCCCATCAGGCCTAATATTTTCTTGGCCTTGTAATGTGAATCTAGAAGATTGTTATCTTTTGGAAGAATTTATTTCTCCAATTATAGCAGCTCTGTAAAACATATATCACTCCATCCATGTTTTTCATTCAGGTTAATCAATCTTAACATCACCGACAAATCTATAAAATGTGTACAACCAGGATACAATGTTTTTTCAGCATCACCATATAGACGTGCAACTGTCGGTTCTATCTCAATTTCTTCTGTTTCAATATCACGAATCATTTCTTCAATTCCATCAGAGTTACCATCTTGTGAATCATCATCATCAGTAGATCTGACATTCCATCCAATTTCACCATGGAAAATCCGAGGGATATAACTCGGATTAAAACCATGACAAATCAGATGATCTTTTATCTCCCTACTTTTCAACTTCTTCATATTCAAACATTTCAGGCATGGACAGAAAAAAATGTCACTGCTTGGAACATTTTGTTTAGCAAATTCCAAAAGGCATCAACACCTTCCTCATATTCATTACTCATTTGATGTACCATAATCCAACTTTGAATCATTATTACCTATAACAAATATCAAAATTATACATCTTTTGAAGACAAGACAAATATATGTTTATATGAAAATATCATAATTTGAATGTAAAATAATTTTGAAATATAAAACAAATCTATGCGTATTTAAAAAAATATGCTTGAAAATTATTTTAAAAAGAAAATATAGTTAGATATAATAGTTTTAAATTCATCTTGGATCCTTTCTTCTTAAGGTTCACAAAGAATGCATCCTGGTGCAACTGGATACCAAATTCACCCTTCCATAAAAAGAAATATGAAGTATAAATATTAAAATATGTATACATTTACTACTGAATATTACACAGATCCTAACGATTTGAAACCTATGGACAGCCCCCCACCCCTCTGGACAGCCCCCCCCCCCACCCCATGTACACCACCCCACCCCCTTAGACACCACCCCCCACCCCCTGGACACCCCTACCCCCTTGGAAAACACACCCACCCCCTTGGACACCACCCCCACCCCCCTGGACACCACCCCCACCCCCCTTGGACACCCCCTAGACCCCAACACCCCCTTGGACAGCCACCCCACCCCTAGACAACACCCCCACCCCCTTGGACACCCCCTGGACACCACCACCCCCTTGGACAGCCCCCCCCCCACCCATCTGGACAGCCCCCCACCCCTCTAGAACGCCCCTGGACACCCCCACCCCTCTTGGACACCACCCCCACCCCCTTGGACACCCCCCAACCCTCTAGACAGCCCCCCCTGGACAGCCCAAAAAACCCTTTGGACAGGCCCCCACACCCTTGGATAGCCCCCCCCCCCCCCACCCACTTCGACACCCCCCCAACCCCTAGGACCCCTCCCCCCCCCCACACACACACACACACCCCTAGACTCCCCCCCCCCCCTCTAGCTCCATGGACACCCTGGACACCCCCCAAACCTCTAAACAGCCCCTCGAACACTTTGGATAGCCCCTCACCCCTCTAGATAGCCCCCACCCTCAAGAGAGCCCCTGACCCCCCCTGGACACCCCATACCCCTTGGACATCCCACTCACCTAACTAGACCCCACCCCCACCCCCCTAGACCCCCCCCCCCCCCACCCCCCACCCCCTAGACACCCCTATCTCCTTGGACAACCCCCTCACCCCCCTGGACACCACCCCCCCCCCCCCCCCCGGACAGCCCCCCAAACCCTCTGGATAGGACCTCCACCCCCTTGGACAGCCCCCCACCCCCTTTAACACCCCCACCCCCTTGGACCCCCCCCCCCAACCTCCATGGACACCCTGAACACCCCAAACCCTTTGGACACCCCTCCCCCCTCCTGAACCCTATGGATATCCCCCACCCCTTTGGACATCCCCCACCCCCGGGATATCCCCCCCACCCCTCTAGACAGCCCCTCCCCCACCCCTGGACACCCCTACCACCTTGGATAGCCCACTCACCTCCCTAAACACCCCCCCCCACCCCCTAGACACCCATATCCCCTTGGATAGCCCCTCACCCCCCTGTACACCCCCACCCCCACCCCACCCCCTTGGACACCCCAAACCACCTTGGACAGCCCCTCCGCCCCCCTTGACACCACCCCCACCCCCCTTTGACAACCCCACACCCCCTTGGACACCCCAACACCCTTAGACAACCCCCGCATCCCTTTGGACACCACCCCCACTCCATTTGACACCCCCTGTACACCCCCACCCCACTGGACAGACCACCAAACCCCCTGGACACCCCCACCCACTTGCACACCCCCCACCCCCTTGGAAACCCCTTGTACGTGCACACACAAATGATAGAACACATAATAATCATAAACTTTAATAATATCACTTAGATAGGTTTATTTTACTATAAAATAATTCATCACGGTATAAATGAACACTATGAAACTTACCATGATAGCAAGAACAAAGAAAAATAGCATCTCAAAAACTTAGATTAGGGCATCGCGGAAAATTAAATCTAAAAACCAGTCATGTGAGGATTACTTGAGTGTTTTGAGTCGACTTGATAGATCTAATGATAATAAATATGAAAAATTATGTTGGAAAAATGAGGCTGGAGGGCACGACTTCGAAGAATCATTTATAGGTTTTCCACGTGAGAGAGATGAGTCGCAAGTTGCCTGATCAAAGAAAACTGAATGACTGAATATAGGGTGCGATAAATCATTTAAAAGATTTATCATGTCGTTTATTTAATAACTGACATGTTAAACTATTTTTATAATGTTTATAATGTCGTTTATTTAATAACTGATGTAGAAAACATTTTATCATGTTGTTTATAAAATAACTGAAGTGATAAATGTCTCTTTATCACATTGGTTTTTTTATAATCGATGTGATAAAGTGTCGAGCTTTCCTTTATCATGTAAGTTATTTTATAACCGATGTGATAAAGCATCTCAGATTTTATTTTCACGTCGTTTATATAATAACAGACATAAAAAAGCTAATCTCTGTATATTTTACGTTAGTTATTTTATAACCGACGTAAAAAATGGATCATGATCGATATATCATGTCGGTTATAAAATAACTGACATGATATATCAATTATTAAATCATTTCACGTCAGTTATATAGAACTGACATGAAAAATGCCGACGTGTTAAATATTTCTTCCACTAGTGAGTTGATTACAACATGGGATTATGATAGTTTAATTTTGAAGATACTCAATTGGAGTGGATAAAGATTTTGATTTTAGATTTTTAGGACACACACAAACAGAAAAGGGAAAATATAAGAGAAATTGTGTTGAAAAAAGAGAAAAGTGAGAGAATGGAATGATATGATCAAAGGATACATACTTGGGTCCCTGAAAATGGCACCAAAATTTTGTTTACCCCAAATTTACCAAATTTATATGGTGTACATAGTTTATTTTAGTACAGCTCGGGTTATCAAATCCATAGTTACATAAGAAGAATCATATAGACGCTATAATTTGATGACTAATTGGATAGGAAGTGGAAAACTTGGGTGTTGATTGTAATTGAATAAATAATTATTTAATTTAAAGAAAAAAATGAAAAAAGACACAATTACTTGATCTAAAACATTTAATTATGATGCATCGATCCTATTTTTTCACTTGGGGTGGATTGGATGTATTTGTTTCATAGAAATATTGAGATCGCTAATTCAATATAAATCCCCAAAATGTGATAATTCCACAACCCCATTCATAAATTTAGTTTTTAAACAATTTCAAGTTTAATCACCAATGCACATAGAGGTTCAACTTCCTGATCACTCCAATGAATTGGATCGTACTAGCACTTAGAATGTGTTGTTGTTAAACTTAGTGAAGCTGAAGAAGAAAATAAATCATCAAATGGAGATATTAAAATCATTAACTTATTGAAAAATTAAAGAATGTGACATAATATCCAATTCAACCCATGAAATACCCTAGGATCAACACATAAAATTGTTATCCCTCCATTGATGAAAATATCTCAATGGAAGCAAGAAATCAACTTTAAAAGCTGGAATTGAAGAAGAAAGAAAAATAATTAACATTACTCTACCGTTGTGTCAAGAATTTAACAAAATATATTGTGAATAAAATCACTCTCTAAGGCAATGGTACCAATGTGATATAAATAAAAAATAATAAATTAATAATAATAATAAGGATAACTTTTATTAATTAAATGAATGTGAGTGAAAAAATTACATGGGAAAAATTGATGATGTGATTGCAAAACAAAAGCATTAAATTACAATTGAAAGGAAAAACATTGATCAAAATACCATCACCATCAGATCCTTATATATGAATATTAGGAGCCTATGTTCAACCACCAAAAAATAATTTCTTTCCCTATTAATTATTAAAGTCAAAAGGTTAGAGAGAAATCAACAGAAAGTGGAGGTTTAAACTTTGACCATAAAAATAGGACCTGAATCATACCCCTAAAAGACATTCTAATTTGATATTAAAGATGGATGAATATTAAGGGTTCATAAAATCAAAATATATTCTTCCAGGTTACCTATAACATCTATACAAATTTTAGGCAAATGGGGCCAGCTGTTTGGATGTTATTATATCTAGTGGGATGACTTTATGGGTGTTAAAATCTAGCCAACCATTTAAATATAAAATTGGGATCCCTATATATCCATGAAAACTTTTGAATTTTCTATGTAAAAAGTTCATTGAAATTTTCCCCATTATTTTATATTTCTACAGTTAAAATTTGAGCTTCATTGGGCATGAATTGTGGGGCCTAATTTTGTTTGATGGGACATAGGCCCATCATGCTTTGTCCAGAAAATTTATACATTCATTGTCAAAAATATTCATCTTCCTTTGGGATTCATCCATAAATCCAAAAAGATAAAATGTTAAAAAAATAGTGATAAATAATATCTGAAAATATAAAATTCAAATAATTAACTTAATTAAATCTACAGGCATATTATTGATTGGTCCAAAATATTCACTTTAAACATGAATTGCACAAATGATGTGAAATGAAGTTAAATTTATTAAATTCACCAGAACTGATGTTTATATAATTTTAAAAAAATTAATATTAAAACAAAATCACTTAATATTAGCATCTTTATGTGGTAAATCAATATTTTTAGAGATTTCTCTAATGATAAGTATAATGATGAGTTAACGTTCAGTAAAATGTCCTAAAATTTTGGTAAAGGATAGAGTAGGTAATTTCCTCACAATACATCCCTATATGGATACTAAAAGTGTATGTGGATATGGAACATATGTACCTAGGGGAAATAACTTTGAAAAAATTTCATAGTTCGGACTCGGGGTAATCTAGTACTTCACAATGGGCCTTGATGCACACCTGGTTTGACACTCTCCGGGAATATGATTCGAAAATTCACAAACTCTTAATGAACCATCATGATGAATTTAAATAGAAATTGGATATGAATAACCTAGGATAAATATAAGGTGTCATATATTAAGTAAGGTGTATACTTTAAACATCATATAAGTGAGTTTTTAAGATTATGTGGTTCCTCTATATGATAATTGTTTTTTACTCTATGCTATCTGGTTTTTGTAAATGGCTGTAATCCAAAGGAATTATGCTAATGGGGAATACAATGGAAAGTAAAATGATTTCCCCCTGAGAAACTGAATGTGAAAGAATATGGAGTGAAAAAAATTATGATTATGACCACACATACTTATCAAGCCCTAAATCATGCTAAATTTCCAAATAACCAATTGAGGGAACAAAGTTCTATTGAATTCATTTTAAGGAAACGTTTGCCTTCTTTTATTGGAATGATCAATCCACTAGTTTCAATGAAATAGATTTGTACCGCTAAAAAGATATTTTTCATTCCCTATTATTCAAAACCTGAAAACATTATATTGGGAACTTATCAATTGGAAGGAGAATCGAAATAGTGGTGGAACTTCATCAAGAATTCAAGTCAACAAGATAAAATTGAATCCAAGGATTGTGTTGAATTCAAGAAATCATTTTTTGTTAAGTACCTTCCTCATATTATTCTTAAAAAATGTAGATTTAATATTCTCATCAATCACTTGGTTGTTATAATAAATCGAGCATAGAATTAAAATGAAACTCTAAAGACTATAGAGAGAAAAAGATTACATTTTCTTTATACTCATAGCGTGGAAGGAAAAATAGAAAAATTATTTTAGGGGAGCTACTAAATGTTTATGTGTGGAAAGAAAGGTCATCAAATGACTGAATATCTAGGTAATGGAAATAAATAGTATGCCCTAAATAATGAACCTCCCACACTTAATTGTTTAAATTTCATGGAATTTTCCCATTATGCTAGAAATACCCCAATCCAAAGACTAATGTAAATGATAAGCCACAAAAACCTCTGAAGACAAAGGATAAAGGGAAAGCTTATGTGATCATAAAGGATGAAGTAAACCAATATAATTAAGAATTACCTACCCTTCTATCCTTAGTTTGGAATTTTATATTTGACTTTGTATGAATAATCCCTATGAAATTATTATTGTTCATCCTTTAGTGATATTTCATGTGATTCACTTTCCCTACATGGACTATGGAATAATAAAATAAGATTTTATAATATATCAGTACAAGGTAGGACCCAAGTTTCTAATAAAAATGTTTTTGGTTTAAGATAATATCTCATTTAAAGAATAAAGGGTGAATTATATTTTGGAAGTGGTATAAGGTTAACTATTTATGGAAAGTTTAAGTTAAACTTAAGATGAAGTCGGTAAGATTAAAGTGTTATCTTCCCATATGAGGGTTTATGAATATTGGATATCTAATTAAAACTGCCACTTATTGAGGGTAACTAATGAAAAATGGGATATCACATCATGGGTCTCATGATCTGTTAGTACTTGAGGAATGAAAAAGTAACCTTACTTGTTTGAGAAACGGGTGAAGTGGATCAAGGAACAAAAAGGGGTGAGGTTAACTTGAAATCATGAAATTATATATTTTCATGAAAATTCTTTAACTTTAGGAAAAACTATCTTGATACTAAATAAAATTTTATCCCAGTACCTCAGTTTCTGATGAATCAGATATTCACTTAGTTAAATGTAGATTTATGGATTTTTTATTGTTAACTTTCTCTTGACATTTTTATCTATCAATCTCCATCATAAATTCATAGTTATATTTTTCTTCCATTTCCATGTTTTCACTTCCAACCTATGTTCTTATATGTGTAAATATAGTTATATGTTACTTTTGGTAACTGTAAATTTTTTCTACTTTCCTTTTTAAAGTAAGTCTTAGTATTATTTTTTATTATGTGGTATTATTGGAGTGAAACTTTAAAGTATTAAACCTTTGATAACCTAGAATAATTTTGAGGGAGAAATTATTTTTAAGGGGGGTAGAATTAAACACCAAAATATTTTTTGATTTTTTTGTTGAATTAATTTAATATTTTTATATTTCTCAATTTCACGCAACTGTAAAAGTATTTTTTTTTATTATTATTAAGTCAATAAGTAAAGCATTCATTTCACATTTCACAGACATGGTATACGTTACACATCACCCACTCAGCTAATGATACGTGAAACATCGACTCGGAATACGTTACACACAACCAAAACTTGGAATATGTTAAACACAACACTAATGTTTCTATGAAACATAATTTTACTATTATAATTATTTAAATGAGATAATTATTGTGACGAACCAGCCTAAGTCGAAACTAAACCGGTCACAAGGTCCATCCCATGACAAGTCTCAAGAGGCATTCTCGATCCTCTCGGGATGGTGACAAGCACCAAGGGCATCAATAGAGTACACAAGGGAACGATTTCGCCCATATATAAACAATCAAACAAGCAGCAGAAAGAAATCGACAGCCCAAAAAACATTTATATAAAAAACTAAACAAAACATTGTTTATACAAGAAACTGAAAGTACAACTAAACCAACAACTCAACTAACCAAACCCGATAACCAACTAACTCCATGTGACCCTACTCATCACTCCCCAACATAATTTTCACACGTCTCCTAAGGAGATCGAACTCAAGATGAAACCTGCAGAAGGGAAAAAAACAGAACAAGACTATAGGCGTGAGTATTAAAATTTAGTAGTTTAGCTCGATATTTTATTCCCAATAAACATACTTTAAAATAAAAGAAACATCAATTTCATGTTTTAAATACAAATATAAAGGAATGTTTTGTAAATGTGGTCACATGCTATAAAAAAATACCAGATAAAAACTTTCATGTTTTATAAACAAGAATGCTAGTAAAAATTTTCAAAGAGGTGGAACTTCAAAATCAAACTAGTTTTCAAGAGGGATTCTTTAAAAAATGTAAAATTTTAAATAAATCACACACACTTCTAAATTTACCAACCAAAAACACCGTATTCCAATGGTGAGTAAAAAATAGCCAATTATCACAAGTCACGAGAACACCCTTAGGCACAAGTTAGTTGTGAGCCCCAGGTACCTCGTATCTCAGTGAAAGTAACCACAATAAATATCCATTATCATGTACACGATACACTATTATAGATAATACCCATAACCTAGTGGTACCCCCAACATCATCATCATCATAGTTTAGTTAGTGTTTCCATCATCAAACTTGATACGTGAAACAGGGGTCAAATCCCACGGGATCACTAGCATACTAGTACACGTCTGCCCACCTAGATACTTAGGATTCCCTTTAGTGCTAAATCAAGTTAAACATATTATCAAATACAATTTTCACATAAAAATTCTATTACCAAACCATAAACACACAAACATCCTACAAAAATGCTTCACATTTTTTCAAGAATCAATAAACCACTAAAAAGTTTCGTAAAACAATTTCAAGGAGTATAACAAGGCCTTGCACATAAAATCCATTCAAAAATGCTATTTTAAGGCCAGAAAACCATAAATAACATAACAAAACATATTTGGAATCCCAAAACCAATCAATAAGTCACTTTAATTGACCATAAATGGACCTAAAAGATATAACATGAAATATAGATGGAAACCATTTGTACAAAACAATGCCAAACAGGCAATTAAGCCTTTCTCAAAACTAGAATTCGACCAAGGTATGATTTTAAATTTTATTAAGTAGGTGTATACACACAATTTTAAGCATAAAACCACATTCATAAATCCCTTTAAACACTTAGGATACATATTCAAATCACAACCATTTTCATAAGGATGTGAAACGGTCTATTTTCCAACAACTGGGGCAAAACATGTTGTAAACCAAAACCCATTTGTTTCTAAAACCAAATCCAAATTGGAAAGAAATATAAGGACCCAAAAAACCATTTATCATTCTTCCAATTAATTTATAAAACCAAACAAAAAATGTTTAACTCACACATCACACATAAAATCCAATCGGGAAATTTACCAAACACATGACATGAACTTTTAAACAAAACAATTTATTTTAAGAACAAGATAAGGAATAAACCCCCACTTTCATGCCATGTTTTATAGATATATGGTAAAATGTTAAAAATACCATAAAACAGGTTTTAAACCTCACAAAATAGTTGCAAAATATAGTGTAACATTTAAACAAGAACTTGGTGTGCACTTTTATGACAAAACAACTCAACCTTTCACAAAACAAGGCCTAAACAACCATTTTTCCACCAGGATAATTATCCAAAGAATTAAAAACAATAATAAACATATATATCAGATTTTAAAGATAATAAAATTATGAAAATTAAATGATAAAGGCACGTGCAAGGGATGTCCTATCACAAATCCTTGGCATAATGGAAATGCATACCCAATATCACCATCTGAGGGTTTATAAACCCTAACCTTATGAAGTCCAGACCCAAATGAACAAAAACCCCATAAAAATCATGGTATAACATAACCCTAATTCTAAGATGACTAGGTGAGAATAGAAAATCAAGAAATAATTAAAGGAGGAGGGAGAGGTAGAAGAAAGGAGAATAAATCTCACCATGCCACCCAGAAAACTCTTTGTCTTCCATTAGATATGCACCATTAGAGAAAAGTTAATGGCTTATAACTTGTTGGAGAGGCTCAAAAGGTGTGGATGAACCAGGTAAAGAAGATTTGTTGGAAACTAAGTACGAATTTAATGATTTATGGATGAAACAATTTACCTTCTTAATTCTGGATGTTTTGAGGAAACCTGAGAACTTTTTCCCTAATATTCGATAAAATGAGCTCCAAATAGGTAAAATATATAATGGGGGTGACTATAGGTATTTTTTTATTCTAATAGTAGGTGAAATCACCAAAAAATATTAAAAATGAAAATTATATAAAAGAAAAAATTATATTTTTAAAACTGGAAATGGGCCCACTGGCTGGCCCAATACCTAAATAAGTAACCCATATTCACTGTGATTATTAATTATTAATGGGTCCAAATGGATATGTATGATTTTATATGTTAGGGTGGAAAAATAGGAAGTGTAATGAGTTAAAAATGATAAAAATTAATGATTTATAAAAGAAAAAAAATATTTTTTTAAATCTAGTAATGCACTAACGGTTTGCCCAAATCATGAAGTAACCACCCTTTCTCCAAAAACTCCTAAACAATAAATGGGGAACCCAAATTAGGGTGAATAGAAATATATGGCAGTTAAAAAATCAAAATTAATCTCACCCAATTCCCAATAAATGGATCGAGATTTTCAATGAACCAGATTAAAACCATGACATGAAAAGAAAAAAAACAGGTGTGACAATTCTCCCTACCATTAATGCTTTCGTCCCCCGGAAATCCATAACACTTTTCAACTAACAGAACAACACCAAAGGATTCCTTATGAACATAATCCATCCTTTAAAGCTAAGGAAATATCATTCACTAACAATTTAACTTAATAATCTTTCCCAAACAAAACACCAAATCACAACCACTTCCAGAGAATCAACGGAAAGATCAAGCCACTACATCCACAACCAAGCCAAGAACTAGATTGTTGGGACTTCTCTAAATGAACCAAATGATCAACCAAACCATAGTTAACTCACAAAATCCAATGAATTTCAGTGGAGGCTGAAATGGGATCCCACCATTAAATCACAACTACCATCCGAAAAATCCTAATGGAATGATCTTTAAAACCCGCAATGGGTCTCCCCACCATTAGAGACCAAATAGAAATGAACAAAAAAAGAATTCAAAATGAAATAGAAATAGGCCTCACCTAAATAGGACTGCCAAAACTCTTCCACAACAAAATACAAATCCTTGTTAATAGGGTCACAGTATGAACATTTAAACCACCCACTCTCAAACAGAGGGGACAAGAACTGGGCCAACACTTTCGGCACAGATCCAGACCCCCACCACTTAGTGAGGGGAGGGAAGGTGACCCAATAATTATGCCACTAAAACCAAAAAAGAAACAAAGGAACTTATGATCATTTTGCACCTATGAACAGGTAACA
Organism: Viscum album; assembly: GCA_963277665.1. Lineage (NCBI taxonomy): Eukaryota > Viridiplantae > Streptophyta > Magnoliopsida > Santalales > Viscaceae > Viscum > Viscum album. The sequence goes on from OY728158.1 coordinate 444,766,667, forward strand.
CCAAACCGCTCCCAATTTTCATAGGTGGTCCACACAGGGACATTGATCGAAAACCCATATCCATGAAGGAATAACTATAGACAATGTGTGAGGGGTAAGACCACCATGATTTTTGTGACAAAGGGAATTCACAGAAATGGGGAACCACAATAGAGGCATAGGAAATACCATACCAAAATGGTGGAAGCAGGAGCCTGGTCAATCTCCCCATACCTCTGGAGATTTCATGACTGCGTGAAAATCTTAACTCCGAGGCCTATGGCTGGAGCCCTGATTCTTGAAGCATATGTTGCACCGTAGTGATGGTGCTAAGGATCACACCACTCAAAAAAACTTACATGCTCAACAAAACACATTAATATAAATAGTAACTCATAGATACATATCAAAATTCAGTCTCACTCGAAACGAGGGGCAGAATGGACAAGGAATATGGCGAAACATGTCAACATCACCGAAGACAACTCTTATGTACAAAATAATTATCACGACCTGGAAGCACTTTAAATCAGTCCCAAATAACTCTCTATTCTAAAAAATAGGCCAAGGAATCATCTGAAGAGGTGGATTTAACATTTGAAATGAATCATTAGGTTGATCAACATGAAAGATTTCCAATGGAGAACTATCCATGGCCACATCACAACATCAAACACATATTTAGAAACCCAATGAACATTACTCCAAAACCGAGCCACCAACAAGATCTCATCTCAAGATACAACAAGATTATGACTTCAAGATAACAAGGAATATTTTTTAATAAAAAAATCTTCTAATGCATAGAAAAATCTAGCCACATAACCATTGGTTTATAAACAAAGGCCACAATTTTTTTTAGTTCAAAACACTTCTGAAAAACAAACTAACACGATGGGCTTCCACATTCACCAATGGTGTTTCATCAAGTCTCACTCACATGAACATTTACGTGCCACCCCAAGCACTCAAATACCATTCCATACTGGCCATTCATCCATATATCCACAAAACCTTTCTTGTGAGAACCCATGAAAACACTAAATGCAAAAACAAAACATCATCATTACAAAAATAATCATGTACTGTCCAAAGGCACATTAACCACCAAATCAAAAAACATTTTCAGATTTCACAAGACAAGCCACGCTTCCTCAAAAACCATTTGATTAAAAAAATTCATTTCATGTCATAAAACTTCCAAAAACAACCATTATATTCCAAATAGCACTTTCCCATTTTTTAAAAAAATCAACAAGGTCTATTTTCATAATCTGACAACCACAAAGGCTAAAAACACTTTCCATAAAAACACTAGCCACTCAAAACCATATTTCCAAAACCAATTCATCACATTCAAAAACTTTTAAATAGGCCAAAACAGACCATTTAAAACAAAGTTTCAAAATTACTTTAAAATGATTCACACTTTCAAAACCTTTTATTTTAACAAACCACAAATTTAGATTAGGGAAAATCCAATCCTGTTAAATTATTTCCACTTCCTCCAAAAATTTTGTAAAAAAAACAAAACCTTCCAAAACCATTTTTATATTTAATTTTTAAAAACCCATTTTCCCATTTTCAAAATCCAATCCTTCCTTTAAAACCCATTTGCATAATTCTCATATAACTATTTTCAAAACAACAATCCCGAATTCAAGAAAGGTCCAATAAACCCACAAAAGGGAACTAGTGTTGGTCGGTGACTTGACCATATGGTTGTCGGCCATATGTCAAACAAAACACTAACACAGAGAGACTTATTAGTAACATTCCCCAGATCCACATGGCTTCCTAGGCCATATGATCTCACAGAGGCCATTAGTAAGACTCCACTTTTCATATCCCAACACCAGACAATTAACAAGAATAAAGGATACTGATAAAACCAGAATTCCCATGAAACCTGAGGAACAGAACGAGAAAGAGTTAGTGATGTTATTCCCAAACATACCCATCAAGTCCCAAAAATCCAACTCCATCTACCTTGACATCCCCAAAATAATAAGGGTTCTTTAAAAAAGGATTGATAAGAGCTGACCTCCTCTGATACCATTCTGTCACGAACCAGCCCAAGTCGACCCTGAACCAGTCACAAGGGTCATCCAGTGACAAGTCCCGAGGGGTGTTCCCAATACTCCTGGGATGTCGAAAAGCACTAAGGTCATAAATAGAGTACAAAAGGGAACAATTTCTTCCATATATAAACAATCAAATAAACAGTGGAAAGAAATGGACAACCCAAAATACATTTATATAAAAACTGATCTGAACATTATTTGTACAATAAACTGAAAGTAAAACTAAACCAACAACTAAACTGAACAAACCCAAAAAGAAAATAACTCCACGTGACTCTGCTATTCACTCTCCAAAATAATGATCACATGTCTCCTAAGGTGATTGAAATCAAGCTGAAACCTGCACAAGTGCTAAAAAGAGAAGTAGGCATGAGTTTTAAAACTCGCTAGGTTAGCCCAATATTCTATTCCAAATGCACATACTTTAAAATAAAAGAAACATAAATTTTAAGTTTTAAATACAAATATAAAGGTATTTTTTCCAAATGAGGTCTCATGATATAAAAAAATTACTAGAAAAAAGTTGCATGTTTTATAAACAAGAGTGCTAGTAGCAATTTTCAAAGAGGAGAAACTTCAAAATGAAACTAGTTTTCAAGAGGGCTTCTTTAAATAATTTAAACTTTTAAATACATCACACACACTTCTAAATTTACCAACCAAACACACTTTATGCCAACAGTGAGTAAAAAATAGCCAACGAGCCCAAGTCACGGGAACACCCCTAGGCACTAGTCAGTTATGAGCCCCAAGTACCACGTATGTCGGTGAAAGTAACCATAATAAATATCTATTTTTGTGAACACGAGACACTAGTTGGGAGAATACCCATAACCTAGTGGTCCCCCAACATCATCATAATCATGGTTTAGTTAGTGTTGTCATCGTCAAACTTTCTACGTGAAACAAGGGTCACACCCCACGAGATCACTGGCATACTGGTACACGTTCACCCATATAGATACATGGGATTCCATATAGATCTCAATAAATTCATATAAATTATCAAATACACTTTTCACATAAAAATCCCATTACCAAACCATAAACACACAAACATCCTACAAACATGCTTCACATTTTTTTCACGAATCAATAAACCACTAAAAAGTTTCGTAAAACAATTTCAAGGAGTATAACGAGGCCTTGAACATAAAATCCATTCAAAAATGATCTTTTAAGGCTAGAAACCCATAAATAACATAAAAAACATATTTGGAAACCCCAAAACCAATTAATAAGTCACTTTCATGGACCATAAAATGGCCCCAAAAGATAGAATATGAAATACAGATAAAAAACATTTGTACAAAAAAAATGCCAAATGGCCTTTAAGCCTTTCTCAAAACTAGCATTTAACCAATGTATGAATTTTAATTTTATTAAGGAGGTGTCTACACACCATTTTCAGCATCAAAACACATTCATAAATCCATTAAAACACTCAGGTTACGTATTCAAAACACAACCATTTTCATAAGGATGTGAAATGGGCCATTTTCCAACAACTTGGGCCAAAACATGTTGTAAATCAAAAACCATTTTTTTGTAAAACCAAATACAAATTGTAAAGACATATAAAGACCCAAAAATACCATTTATATTTCTTCCAACTCATTTTTAAATCCAAACATATGATTTTTAAATCACACATCACACATAAAATTCAACCGGGAAATTTACTGAACACGTGACATGGTCTTTTAAACAAAACAATTTATTTTAAGAACTTGACAAGGAATAAAACACCACTTTCATGCCATATTTTATTAGAGATACTGTAACATGTTAAAAATACCATAAACCAGGTTATAAACCTCACAAAACAGTTGAAAAAGATAGCAGAACATTTAAACAAACACTTAGTGTGCACTTTTATGGAAAAACAAATCTACCTTTCACAAAACAAGGCATAAAAACCCATTTTTTACTCCAATAAAATTATCCAAAGGACAAAAAACAATAATAAATATATATATAATATTTTAAAAATAATAAAATGATGAAACTTAAATGATAAAGGCATGTGAAAGGGACATCCTACCTCAAATCCTTGGCGTAATGGAAACGCACACCCAATATCACCATCCGATGATTAATAAGCCATAAACCTATGAATACCATACCCAAACGAACAAAAACCCCATAAAAAATCATGGGATAACATAACCCTAGGTCTAAATTTACTAGGTGAGAATAGAAAACCAAGAAATAATGAAAGGAGGAGGATGAGGTAGGAGAAAGGAGAACCAATCTCACCTTACCACCAAGAAAAATCTTCGTCATCCATTAGATCTATACCCTTAGAGAAAATTTAATATCTAGGAACTTCTTGGAGAGGCTCTTAAGATTTTGGAGAACCAGGGAAAGAATATTTTTAGGAAAAATAGTATGAATTAAATGATTTATGGATGAAACAATTTACCTTCTCAATTCTGGACGTTTTGAGGAAACCTGAGACCTTTCACCTTAATATGCGATTAAATGAGCTCCAAAGAGGTAAAATATTTATGGGGAGTGATTATAAGTATTTGGGATTTTAATGGGAGTGGGAATCAGAGAAAAATATTAAAAAATGAAAATATATAAAAGAAAAAAATTATATTTTTAAAACTGGAAATGGGCCCATGGGCTGGCCTAAAACCTAAATAAGTAACCCATATTCACCATGATTATTAATTATTAATGGGTCAAAAAGGATATTTAGTCTTGACTATGTTTGGGGAGGGAAAACAGGAAGTGCAATGAGTCAGAAATTATAAAAAATTAAAGAGTTATAAAATAAACAAAATATGTCTTTAAATCAAGAAATGCGCTCACGGTTGGCCAAAATCATGAAGTAACCACCATTTCTCAAAAAACTCCTAAAAAGTAATGGGGAACCCAAATTAGGGTTATTAGACATATATGGTAGTTCAAAACTAAAAATTAATCTCACCCAACACTCAATAAAAGGATCGGGATTTTCAATGAACCGGATCAAAACCATGACATGAAAAGAAAAAAACCGGGTGTGACAATTCTCCCCACCATTAATGCTTTCCGCCCCAGAAAGCCATAACACTTTTAAACTGACATAAAAACACTAAAGGATTCCTTATCAACATAATCCATCCTATAAAGCTAATTAAATATCATTTACCAACAACGTAACTTAATACTCTTGCCCAAACAAAATACCAACTCACAACCACTTCCAGAAAATCAACGGAAAGATCAAGCCCCACCTCCACAACCAAGCCAAGAACAAGATTGTTGGTACTTATCCCAATGAACCCAATGATCACCCAAACCATAGTTCACTCAAAAAATCTAATGACTTTGGGTGGAGTTTGGAATGGGATCCCCACCATTAAATCACAACTACCATCTGAAAAATCCTAAAGGAAAGATCTTCGAGACCCACAATGGGTCTCCCCACCATTAGAGACCAACTATAAAGGAACAAAAAATAATAATTTAAAATCAAATAGAATTGGGCCACACCTTCACAAGACCACCAAAACTCTCCCACAACAACAAACCAAGTTGAGCCTGAACTAGTCACAAGGGACAGCCTGTGAAAAGTCCCCAGAGGCCTTCCAGATCCTCTCAGGATGGCGATAAGAACCAAGGGAATCAATAGAGTAAACTAAGGAATGATTTCACCCATATATAAACAATAAAACAAATATTGGAAAGGAATGGACATCCCAAAATACATTTATATAAAAACTGAACTGAACATTATTTGTACAAGAAACTGAAAGTACAACTAAACCAACAACTCAACTGACCAAACCCAATAACCAACTAACTCCATGTGACCCTGGTGGTCACTCTCCAACATAATTATCACACATCTCCCAAGGCAATCGAACTCAAGATAAAACCTACACAAGGGCTTAAAATAAAATAAAACTATAGGCGTGAGTATTAAAACTCAGTGGGTTTGCTCAATATTCTATTCCCAATGCACATCGTTTGAAATAAAATAAACATCAATTTCAAGTTTTAAATACAAATATTAAGGTATATTTTCCAAATGAGGTCCCATGATATAAAAAAATTACCCAAAAAAAACTTGCATGTTTTATAAACAAGAATGCTTTTAACAATTTTAAAAGATGTGCAACTTCAAAATGAAATGAGTTTTCAAGGGGGATTCTTTAAAGAATGTAAAATTTTAAATAAATCACACATACTTCTAAATTTACCAACCAAACACAGCATATGCCAATGGTGAGTACAAAATAGCCAATTATCACAAGTCATGGGAACACCCCTAGGCACTAGTTAGTTATGAGCCTCAAGTACCTCGTATCTCGGTGAAAGTAACCATAATAAATATTCTTTCTCGTACAAATGAGCCACTGGTAGGGATAATAACCACAACATAGTGGTCCTCCAACATCATTATCATCATTTTTTATTTAGTGTTTTCATCGTCAAACTTGCTATGTGAAATAGGGGCCAAACCCCATGGGATCACTAGCATACTAGTACACGTCTGCCCACCTAGATACCTTGGATTCCATTTAGTGCTAAATCAAGTTACACATATTATCAAATTCACTTTTCACATCCAAATTACATTACCAAACCATAAGCACACAAACATCCCACAAATATGCTTCACATTTTTTTCACGAATCAATAAACTACTAAAAAGTTTCGTAAAATAATTTCAAGGAGTATAATGAGTACTTGCACATAAAATCCATTCAAAAATGCTCTTGTAAGGCCAAAAACCCATCAATAACATAAAAAAACAGATTTTTCATCCCCAAAACCAATTAATAAGTCACTTTCATGGACCATAAAATGGCCCCAAAAGATATAACAAGAAATACAGTTGGAAACCATTTGTACAAAAAAATGCCAAATTTTCCTTTAAACATTTCTCAAAACTAGCATTTGACCAAGGTATGAATTTTAATTTTATTAAAGAGGTGTATACACACCATTTTCATAAGAAAAAAACATTCATAAATCCCTTAAAACACTCAGGTTACATATTCAAAACACAACCATTTTCATAAGGATGTGAAACGGGCCATTTTCCAATAACTCGGGCAAAACATGTTGTAAACCAAAACCCATTTGTTTGTAAAAAAAATACAAATTGGAAAGCCATATAAGGACCCAAAAATACCATTTATAATTCTTAAAATTCATTTATAAATCCAAACAAATAATTTTTAAATCACACATAAAACATAAAATCCAATCGGGCAATTTACCAAACACGTGACATGCCCTTTTAAAGAAAACAATTTATTTTAAGAACTTGACAATGAATAAAACACAAACTTCATGCCATATTTTATTAGAGGTACTATAACATGTTAAAAATACCATAAAACAGGTTTTAAACCTCAAAAAATAGTTTCAAAAGATAGCAGAACATTTAAATAAAAACTAGGTGTGCACTTTTAGGACAAAACAACTCTACCTTTCACAAAACAAGGCTTAAACAACCATTTTTCACACCAAGAAAATTATAAAAAGGATGAAAAAAAATAATAAACATATATATTAGATTTTAAAAATAATAAAATGATGAAATTTAAATGATAAAGGCACATGCAAGGGATATCCTACCTCCAATCCTTGGTGTAATGGAAGTGCACACCCAATACCACCATCTGAGGGTTTATAAACCCTAAACCTATGAATACCAGACCCAAAAGAACAAAAACCCCATAAAAATCAGGGTATAACATAAAACTAGGTCTAAAATGACTAGGTGAGAATATAAAACCAAGAAATAAAGAGAGGAGGAAGAGGTAGGAAAAAGGAGAAGGAATCTCACCTTGCCACATAGAGAACTCTTCATCTTCCATCAGATCTGCACCCTTAGAGAAATGGGAATGACTTGTAACATATTTTTGAGGCTCATAGGTTCTGGAAGAACTAGTTAAATAAGATTTGTGGTAAAAATAGTACGAATTGAATGATTTATGGATGAAAAAATTTACCTTATCAATTCTGTATGTTTTGAATAAACGTGAGTACTTTCTTCGTAATATTCAATTCAAATGAACTCCAAAGAGGTAAAATCGATAATGGGGGTGAGGATAGGTATTTGGTCTTCTAATGGGAACTTGAATCACTTAAAATAATTAAAAATGATATAAAGGAAACAAATTATATTTTTAAAACTAGAAATGGGCCAACGGGCTGGCCCAATACCTTAATAAGTAACCCATATTAACCATGATTATAAATTATTAATGTGTCCAAAGGATATGTAGGATTTTATATTTCAGGGGAGGAAACATAGGAAACGTAATGAGTCAAAAATGATAAAAAATTAAATGATTTATAATATAAACAAAATATGTTTTTAAATCTGGAAATGCACTCACGGTTGGCCCAAATCGTGAAGTAACCACCCTTTCTCTAAAAACTCCTAAACAAGCAATGGGGAACCCAAATTAGGGTTATTAGAGATATATGGTAGTTCAAAAAAAATTAATATCACCCAAAACCCAATAAAAGGATCATTATTTTCAGTGAATCGTATCAAAACTATGACATGAAAAGAAAAAAAATGGGTGTGAAAATTATAACCTAGCTGTTAAAATTAGTAATATGAATATTAATAAATACTTTTAAAATATTTTTTATAATGGTCTTATAAAAATAAAACATATTTATAACAAAATATATAATTTTTGGTAAAGAACTTATATATTTAAAAATACTATTTTCTCAAATACACTACATTTCATGTCCGTCTATAAAAAATAATAAAATTAATTTTAGAAATATCTAAAAATTTAATTTTATAAAATAAAGTTAATTTTTGAATTAATAATTATAAAATATATTAGGGTAAATTTTTGGTATTTTTCTGATAAACTTCATTTTTTGATGAATGGTGCAAAATACTGCATTTTAGTTAATAATTGTCTTTTCATTTAAATAATTATTAATGTTACATTATACATTAAAATTGTTTTAAAGTCACATTATATCAATTATAAATATATTAATTTCATTTAGGCCATTATAATAAATTTCACTATGAAATTGAAAATAAAAACATAACAAACTTTTGAATATTTTTCTACTTTAAAAACCCATTATTCCATCCAATCTACAGGATTAGCATTCATCTTAATTTTTTCAAAATTGTGAATTGAATTTAGAAAAATGTAAATCCACCATTTTAATAATTATAATATTTATATTCTAGTTATATCATGTTTATTTTTTTACCAAATGATTAGTAAAAGTGATTAAAATTAATCAAAGTGATTAAGGTCAACTTAAGCATAATTTGGGACTAAACCTTAATATTAGGGGCCCAAATGACTTATAATCATGTAAAAACCTATTTTATGACCTTATTTTGTCCATAAACCGTCAATTATTTATTTACATTTGTTTTTATTATGACTTTTGTTAGGTAATAACATGTGTGCACTGAACTTGTTTTCAAAAAATCCAAGTGAGCCATTTTCCTTCCCTATAAAAGGCCACCACATCTCCCACTTATTATAACCTATCCAACCTATTTGGTTTATCAAATATCTATCAAATACACTTATAAAAATCACTTCCCTCCTCCTAGAATCATCTCCTTGGATAGAAATAAATCCAAGGAAGCCTTTTGGCGTAAACCAAAAGGAGTTACCTGATTAAGAGGTAACCTCTTCTCTCAAGATCTTTTCTTTTATTTTCCTTATACACCCCCTCCACTCTCATTATTTTATGATTTTATAAGAAAAAAAATGTATTTTCAATATACTATTATGTTGTTATGATAAGGTTTTAACCTACACTTATGATATTGAAATATGAATGTAGATGCTAAACTACAATAGGGTGGGAATTGTAAGTTTAAAAACTTTTGATTTTAACCTTAAAAAAGCTACATTTAAAAAAGCTAAATTGGGTAAATTCACAAGACCTCATCTAGTTCTACATGATGTTCAGTACACACATAGCATGAGATTTTCTCTCTCTAGAAATCAATTCAACAACATGAAATCTTTAGAGTGATGCAACGGGTATGATCTCGTTCAAAAGAGCTCCTATTTATAGGCACATCTCTAATGGTCAAATCCCTCCTACAATGGTCATATTTTTCCATTAATTTCAAATGGACGTATACATGTGTCACTCAGACAATGGTTAGTTAGAAAGAGAATGTACAACATCATTTAATAACTATAAGTGTAAACAAAATAAGGTTTCTTAACCAAATATATTTTTCAGATTCTAAGGAAAAAATAAATTTCAGAGTCTCAAAAAGTAATAATTTAAAGACTATAAATCATGGATATCCATATTTTGTTTACTAAAGAATTCAAAACCTGGATTATATAGATTTTGGAATCTGAATTCCAATGAATTCAGAGTTTGAATTCTAATAAATTCAGAGTCTGAATTCTAAGGAATTCAGAGTCTGAATTCAGAGGAATTTGGAGTCTGAATTTTGAGGAATTCGGGGTCTGAATTATGAGTAATTTAGAGTCTAAATTTCAAAAAATTGAGAGTCTGAATTTCAAAGAATTTGGAGTCTGATTTCAGAGAATTCTGAGTCTGAATTTCAGAGAATTTGGAGTCTGAATTTTAGAGAATTCGGAGTCCGAATTTCAAAGAATTCAGAGCCTGAATTTTAAAGAATTTAGAGTCTAACTTTCAGAGAATCCGAGGTCTAAAAATAGAATACTCTAAACCAAGTATTTATAGGATTACGAGGTTTTAGATATGAAAAATAATTTTAAACTTTAGGGAAAAAGGATTTAGAGTTGTAAAAACTATAAAATGAACAATGAAAATTTAGGTAAGGATAAAATTTCTTTGGGGAAGGAAAATTTTCCTTATTAAGATAATTATTAAGGAAAAAATAATTTTCCTTAAGATAGAGTGTTTGTGATTTTCAAAACCTAGAGAAATGGAAAAGTTATAAGGAAACCTTATTGAGTCAACAATCTCACCCTTTTTGGAAAGCACAAACATCCTTTCAAAAAAGAATATAATGACTTAGAAAATCTATTTATCAGAATCATCCTCCACACTTTATTGAAATTCATCAAAGACTCTCAGGTCTTGGATTGTCTTCCTTGACCAATTTGTAATCTTCTTGCATGATCTTTTATGAGCTTCATATTCAATGAATAAAGTTTTAAAATCAGTCTCAATCTTTACAAACTTATCCATAAGCATGGCGACTGAATCTTTTTCTGATAAAACGAGTGTTGAAGCATCTGGCACATCGATTCTATACTTGGAAATAATGGAATGGAATCAACCAACTTCTTTCAATATTGTATCACAAAATCATGTCTAAGAGAGGATGATTCCGAATCAGATTGTTTCACTGGTGGGTATTTGTTTTCTATCTATTTAGATTTCCTCTTTGACGAAGCACCAACATCTTTCTTTTTCACCACATATTTCCTAGGTGTATCAACCAACACCTCCTTTCCCTTATCATCTCTCGGAATTATCTCTTCTACTTTGGGTTATTCATGCTCACTATCTAATAACTAAACAATATTGTCTTCCTCAAGGTTTTCTTTCTCGGTACCTGCCACAAGATCTTATGGCTGAATAAAGTCATGGTTTTTGAATTCTTCTTCAGATAGTGTATTCACTTCTCCCTGTCCCTTTTCTTCTTTTATTGGTCTAGCATGTTTTAAAAATTCTGCTTCAGAAGTTTGAATTCATAGTTTCTCAGAAGGACTCTTCTTCCCATGATAATCCTCTACTTCCCTTATCATGTATTTGTTATCACCACTTCCTTATTATTCTTCTTATTCCACTTCTTCCTTTTGAACTAATTCTTCTTCTTTTTCTAGTACTAGAATCAGTACCTTCTTTCCTAGATTCACAAGAAGTGATTCTTGAAAAAAAATATTTCGGTACCTGAATTTGTTCAGAGGCCTTCCCAGTAGCCTTGAGAAGGGATTGAACTATCTCGGTTTCAGACATCTTCTTATTCAGCTTCTTTTCTTTTTATTGCTTCTCAAGATCTTTAGCAACCTTAAACTTCATGTCTTTTTCCTCAGTAGGGTCTGGGCCAAAACTAGGCTCCCCTTCCTTCTTAAAATTTTTTTCTTCTCTCCACTTAGCAACCACTTGATTAGAATAAGTCTTTTGTTTCTTTGGATTAGGTGGTGGTGATTTATTTTCCTTATCTACAATGATTTTTTCTTTCTCTTTTGGTTCCTTTACCTTCCACTTCTTTGCACCCTTCTTGGAAGCTTCATCCACTTCCATTTTATTTGATAGAGATTCGATTTCAACTTCATAAAAATCATGGAATTCTCCTAATTCACTAGAAAACCCAAATTTCATTCTTTTTAGAGTATAGTCACTCGGTAACATTACATTGAAATCCCTTGATTTAGAACTACAAGGGATTTTTAATGACTTGAGATAAAGAACTATAATCTTTGAAAGAATATACGGATACATGATGATTTGAGATTTTAGAGATCCATTCTTTATATTCCCATTTGTAACCAATATATATTTGACCAAGTTTATATTCCTGAGGTTCACTAAGAAATCCAGAATATAGATTTCACTTTTCTTCAGGGAATCTTTATCCCCTTTTCTCGGAATAATAAAACCTTGAACCTGTAATTCAAGAATCCAAATGTTTTTATATAGATGAACAATATTCAAGTCTTCACCACTGAAAGACCAAGATAATCTATAGATTTATCCTTATCAAAATATCCTGCTACATCTGGTAGCTTGTGTGTATAGAACTCTGCTTCTCCTTCATACATAATTCGAATCAAGCTTGTGGCCTTAGTGTAAGAAAGGGGGTAGGCATTTCCATAGATTTTTAAGGAAAACTTGTCTCTCCCACCTTCATTAAAGAAACTAACTTATTTATAGAATTCAATCAACAACTCTGGATAAAACAGATCCTACATCTTCAGTTTTGATACACATAGGCTCTCCCATCCATTCAGCTTGGTATTATTTGAAATGATAGAATCATACTTAGTAAAAAATTTCAGATCGACTGGCCTCTCTCTATATATCATTCATTCTGATATTTCCTTTATAGATGACATTTATTTCTGAGGAGAAGCTTTCACAGACATTCATAATTGAGGAAAACCCGGAAGATTCAGAACAGCCTTAAGTAGATCAGCAGGGTTTCAGCGCGCCGGAGCTTTGAAGATCAATGTGGTATAAACATTGGGGGTCCTTATATAGGTGTTTGAAGTGAAGTTTCACCTTTATTGATTGATCCAATGGTTGAAATACTTTTGATCAGATCTAATGATTGAGATGATAGCCGAAGAAAGAATTTGGTAGGTTCTGATCTTTTGAGGCTTTAAAAATAAAAATTCAGATTTAAGGAAAAGTGAATCTGAATAATTTTAAACAAAATGAGAATACCAAAATGTAAATAGATGATTTTGAAAATTTAAGAGAGGAAAAATACCATCTCTATTTCTAGGAAAATTAATCGTAATGAGGAAAATTATTCTTAAATAACTTTAGAATTCAAAAAATTTAAAATAAATTTAAAGAAAAATTTGATTATAAAAATTTTGGTTACGAAAATTTTGATTAACAAAAATTTTGATAACGAAAAATTTGATTACGAAAAATTTTGATTACAAAAATTTTGATTATAAAATTTTTGATTAATAAACTGAAAAATAGGAAAATGTACTTCCCATATGAAAAGAAGTTTCTTACTGTAAGAAGATTGGTTTCAAAAAAAAGATGATATGGAAGATTACATTACGGTAATCACTCGTAACTTATGTTTAATGTATTCAAATATATCAAAGGGTAAAGATGTTGTAAAAATATCATCAAGTTGATCTTGCATTCCGATAAATTAAAGAATTATATCTCCTTTTGTGTGTGATCCCTATGAAAGTGATACCTAATATCCATGTGTTTTGTACGAGAGTGATGTGTAGAGATTTTTCTTAAGTAAATGGCACTATTATTATCACAAAATATTTTTCTAGAAAAACTTATACCATAGTCTGTGAGTGTGTGTTGCATCCATAACACTTGGGCACAATAACTTCCAACTACTACATATTCACCTTCAGTAGTGGAAAGCGCTACTGAGTGTTGCTATTTTTATGACTAGGAAACTAATGAATCTCCTAAAAAATTAAATGTTCTGGATATAATTTTTCTATCCATTCTACATCCACCAAAATCAGCATCTGAAAAAATCATTTCCAGAAGTATAAAAGAGTAAAAAATCTTTGGTTCTCATTAAATAGTAAAAAATTCTTTTCACTACCTTTAAATGGGATTCCTTAGGATTATATTAATATCTTTTACATAAGTATACTAAAAACATTAAGTCTATATGACTAGCTGTCAAGTATAGTATACTTCCTATCATACCTCTAAATGATGTTTGATCTACTGGTTTCCTAGCTTCATTAAGATTAAGTGAATTTGAGGTACCAATGGGAGTACTTATACTCTTAGTGTTTTCATATCCATACTTTTTAAGAAGATATTTAATATAATTATTTTGAGATATATAAGTTCCTTATAGTTTTTGAGAGATTTGAAAACCTAAGAAAAATGTTAACTCACCCATCATACTCATTTCGAACTCAGATTTCATTAAATTCGCAAAAGAATCGGTTAAAGATTGCTGAGTTGAACCAAATATAATTTCATCAATATAAATTTGAACAATAAAAACATTTTTCTCATCTTTCTTTATAAATAGGGTTGTGTCAGCATTTCCCTTAACATAGTTATTTTGTAATAAAAAATCATGTAAGTCTATCATACCAGGATCATGGGAATTTTTTTAGTCTATATAAAGCTTTGGTAAGTTTGGAAACATGTTCAAGATGTTTTGTGTCTTCAAAACCATGAGGTTGTTCAAACAAACTTTATCTTGGAAATATACATTAATGAAAGAACAATTTACATCCATTTGAAAAATATTAAAGTTAAATAATGTTGCAAAGGCAATTAAAATACAAATAGATTCAAGTCTAGCTACATGAGCATAGGTTTCTTCATAGTCTATTCCTTCTTTTTGATTATATCCTTTAGCAAATAATATATCCTTATTTCTTAATATGACTCTATTTTCATCACACTTATTTTTAAAAACCCATTTCACTTCAATAAAAGAAGTTTCATTAGGTATTTCAACTAAGGAACAGAATTTATTCCATTCGAATTCATTTATCTCATCCTGCATGGATTTTATCTAATCATCATCAAATAAAGCTTCATCAGTGATTTTTTATTCTAATTGAGAAAGGAATGCTAGATGTTCTACTTAATTTCTTAAGGAACTTCTAGTTATTAAAAGTTGATTTACATCACCAATGACACTATCACTGGGATGATTCTTAAGAAACAATTGATTTGGGTTTTCTAAAACATGTTCATCAACATATCGTAGGAAATATTCTGGGGGTAAATGTTTCAGAAACATTTTCTTGAATATTTTCATTATCAGAAATATCTTCTATCAATGGTTGATAATCAGTTTTTGAAAACACATCCGAAGATGTAAGTTGAGGTTGTTTAAAAAAAGGATCAGTTTCATCAAATTTATCATGTACTGTTTCTTCTACAGTACAAGTATTGTTATTAAAAACTCTATAAGCCTTAGATGTTTTGGAGTAGCATAAGAATATTTATTCATTAGATTTGGGTGTGAATTTAGGTAAATTATCTTTAGTAATCAAAATTAATATATTGAAAACTGATACTTTGAATTATAAGATTCTAGGTTTTTTACCATTCTACAATTCGTAGGGGTTTTTTTTAAGAAAACGTCTAATCAAAACATCATTTATAGTATAGCAAGCAGTACTTACATATTCAGCCCAAAAGTGTTTAGCTATTGAATATTCACTCAACATGGTTCTAGTTATATCTTGAATAATTCAATTTCTTCTTTCAACAACACCATTCTGTTGAGGAGTTTTTGGTGCTAAGAAGTTATGAGTAACGCCTTTTCTACTACAAAAAGTTTCAAAATCAGAATTTTGAAATTCTCCTCTATGATCACTATGAATAGTTATCAATGGAAGATTTTTCTCATTTTTAATTTGGGCTATAAATATTTTGAAATAATAAAGAGCTTCATATTTCTTTTCTAGAAAATAGACCCATGTAAATTTAGTGTAATCATAAACTAAGACAAATACATAATATTTTCCTCCAATGCTTCCAGTTTTTGATGGACCAAAAAGATCCATATGCACAACTGTAATGCATCAATAGATAAGACTTCACCAATTGATTTAAAACATGATTTATATTTCTTTCTATATTGACAATGATCATAAACTTTTGAATAATTTTATCTAAGCTCCGGTAGATCCTCAACAAGTCTTTTCTTAAAGAGTTTACATAAGTTCTTAAGGTTACAGTGTCCTAACCTTCAATACCATAACCAAGATTGATCTTCCATTGTACTAAGACAAGGTTGATCTTGGATCCTAAGGTCTTTTATGTTTAGTGTGTATACATTATCTTGTCTATGGGCAGAAATAATAAATTCATCCTTGGAATTGTGTACTAAGAATTTATCATTCCTAAAATTCACAATGTAACCTTAATCACATAATTGACTTATTCTAATGAGGTTTTTCTTAAGACACTTAATAAATAAAACATTTGAAATCAAAGTTTTCCCAAGAAGAACAATTTTACCTATACCAATAATTTCTCCCATAGCATTATCTCTAAAAGTTACATTTCCTCCTTTGGTCTTGAAAATATTTCTAAAGAAGTTTTTATTACCATTCATATGCCAAGAACATACATTATCCATGTACCATATATTACTGTTAGTACATTCTTTATTTTCCTTAAAATAAGAGTGTTAGACTTTCGGAACCCAAAATTTCTTGGATCCAAAAATTTCAGAAAGTAATATTTTAGGTATCCACATTTTCTTAGTAAAATAAGCTTTATGAAAACCTAAAGACTGAGTTTTATTTAAAGAACAATTTTTTGACCAATGTCTACCACACTAACATTTAGTGTAGAATGGAGCACTTTGAGGATCAAAATAGTTATTACTAAAAACTGGTTTAGAATGAGTATAACCAAAACAAGAAATATTCCTTAGAGATTGAATTTGGGAATACATCTTATCAAAGTTTTCCTTACCAAAGGTAAAGTTTGACAAACACTTCCTCAAGAAAAATATTTCTAACTTTAGTTTAATAACCAAGTTTTTAACCTCAAAAAACTTAGTTTTAGAACTAGAGTTAGTCTCTAAAATATTTTTATTAGAAATTACAATTTCAATATCCTTATAAATTTTATCCTTATTAGAATTAACTTCCTTAAGGTTTTTGCAAATGCTTTTAAAATAAAAAAATTTCTTATAAATAACTTCAGAAAGATATGATACTTCTTTAGTTAAAATAAAAATTTGATAATTTTGCTTATCAAGATTTTTCTTGTGTTTAGAATTTTCATTCTCAAGAAGTTTAGCAAAACTAGATACTTCTTCATAAGTAGGTAATATATTATCTTCATCATAAGAAGATTCTTTATAAAAAGACTTATATTATTTATCATTTGTATAATTTTCATTCAAGGATACATTTGTGATATATTCATCATTGTGTACCTTGGCCATTAGACAATGATTTTCAATGGGTAATTTGGCTAGTAGACCAAGATTCTTCTTATCAGAAGATTCATACTCAGAGTATTCATCAGAAGAGTCACCACAACTGTCACTCCAGGTGTCATTTTATTTCAAAAATTTCTTTTCATTAGGTTTTTAGTACTTCTTTCTATTCCTCTCAGAATGATTTTCTTTTCTATCCTTTTTAAAGCATAGGACAATCTGACCTTATATTCCATGCTATTTTGCATTCATAACAACTGAATTCTGAGTCTTTCTTATATTTTCCTTCTTTCTTCTTAAATCTATAATGAAATTCTTTATTCCAAATGATATTGTTCATCCTTCGATCATGATTATCTAGCTCATTGTCAGAATGTTCACTTTCACTTGATTCGGATAAAAAAATGAATTTCTTAGACTTAGATCTTGTAACCCTTTTAGGAGTCTTGACTTTAGTAGTAGTAAAGGATACACTTCCATTACCATTATTCTTCTTATTCATATTGGCATATCTTTTCATTCATGTCTCTTATTGAAGAAGAGTTCCAAAATTCTCATCATGAGTAATTTCAGATACTTCCATATTCTCAAAAATAGTTGTTCTCTTAGATTCCCACTCATTTGTCATGATATCTATAAATTTTCCATAAGTGCCTCATAATATAAACCTTTCTCACCCATGAATGGTAGAATGTTAATAATAGTCATAAAACTTTGTTGTACCTTTCACACTAGTTCTCTATAAGGAAATAAAAATCCATGATATTCTGCTCTAAGCATAGCTCTTCTAGTTTCTATAACTTTGGATGTACCAAAATGAGTAACCTCCAATTTCTTCCAGATACAATTAGAAGCTTCACAAGAAGAAATATGTCTATATATATTCTTGTTCATGTAACACAACAAAGTATTATGTACCTTGTAGTTTAGTTTATATTCTGAATTTTCTTTATTAGTAAAATTTCTGACTTTCTTATCAGAAATATTGTAATCTCTAGTAAGCATAACAAATTTGTCCGCTCTAGTATTTATAAAAAAAAGTATTCATATGATCTCTTCAATGTTCATAATCATTCCCTTAAAATATAGGTGGTCTTGTAGGATTTATATTGTCAATTTAACCTATATCCATTCCTTCCATCTAAAAGAAAATATATTTCCACAGAAACTTGTTAATTGTAAAAGTTTGTAAACAAAAATAAAAAACCTAAGAAAAGAAAATATTGAGAACAAAGAAAGCTTCAGAAAGAAAACTTATATGATAATATAAGTATTTCAGAGACCTTCTCTGATACCAATTGTGGGATCAAAATATGAATGTAGATGCTCAAATACAAGAGGTGGTGAACTGTAATTTTAACAACTTTTGTTTTAAACATTAAGTAAAATTATGTTTAACAAATTTAAACAAAGAAAATTCACAACACCACTTATAGTTCAACAAACTTGCTAGGTTCCGAAAATGTGGTTCTAGAAATGAAACTTTAGAGAAGTTTACAAGAAAAAGATTCTACATTAAAGCATATAGAATATTACTTATCAGGGTATACAAAAGAACAAGAAAGTATAAGGAGGTTATACTTTATTCCTTTATCAAAATGTAGCGGAAATAAACTTGAAAAAAAACAAGTAACAAGTATGAAATATTTTAACCCAAAGAGAAGGGTATCCAACAACCTAGGATAAAGGTCCCTTCATTTATGCTTTCAAGAAAGTTTGTCTTACTCACACCAGGTTAATCCCTGGATAGGAATTTCGGAATCTATCTTATTATCCACGCAATCCCTTGAACTTTAAGGTAATCAGATCCTCTATCTTCCTATCCATGGAATTCCACAAACGTTAAGGTAGTCAGCACCTCTGTCATTATATCCCTTGAATCCATTGATTGTACACAACAAAAATTAGAGTCACATGAAGCAAGCTGAATAAGATGTTCAGTATGCACAAAGCATGAGAGTCTCTCTCTCTAGAAATAACTTCAACAGTATGAAGTCTCTTGAATGATGGAATGGGTATGAGCTCATTCAAATGAGCCCCTATTTATAGGCACTTCTCCTGTGGTCGTCTCCCTCCTCCAATAGTCATATTTTTCCTTGAATTTCAGAGGGACATGTACATGTGTCACACAAACAATGGTTAGTTAGTAATAGAATGTACGACATCGTTTCATAACTATAAGTGTAAGAAAAATAAGTTTTCTTAACCAAATATATTTTTTAGAGTCTAAGGAAAAAATAAAGTTCAGATTCTGAACAAATAATAATTTGGAGACTATAAATCAAGGATATTCGGATTCTGTTTTCCAAAAAATTAGGAACCTTAACTATATAGATTCCAGAATATAAATTCCAATGAATTCAGAGTCTAAATTATGAGGAATTAAGATTCAGAATTCACAGGAATTAGGAGTATTAATTATGAGGAATTTGGAGTCTAAATTCTGGGGAATTCAGAGTCTAAATTCTTAGGAATTCCGAGTCCGAATTCTAAGTAATTCCGAGTCTGAATTCTAAGGAATTCAGATTCTGAAATCCAAGGAATTCAGAGTCCGAATTTCAGAGAATTTAGAGTCTGAATTTTAGATAATTCGGAGTCTGATTTTCATAGATTTTTTAGTCTAAATTTAATAAAATTCAGAGTCTGAATTTTAGAAAATTTTATGTCTAAATTTCATAGAATTCTGAGTCTGAATTTCAGACAATTTAAAGTCTGAATTTCAGATTATTTGGAGTCTGAATTTATGAGAATTCGGAGTCTGAATTTATGAGAATTTGGAGTCTGATTTTCAAAGAATTCGGAGTCTGAAAATAGAATACTCTATAACCAAGGATTTATAGGATTTTGTTGTTTTAGATATGACACTGAATATTAACCTTTAGGAATAAAAAGAGTTATATTTAGATAAACTATAAAAAGAACAATGAAAACATAGGTAAGGATAAAATTTCCTTGGGGAAAGAAAATTTTATTTTTTAATAAATTTATTAGGGGAAAAATAATTTGCCTTAAGATAGAGTGTTTGTGATTTTCAAAACATAGAGGAATAGAAACGTTAAAAGGAAACCTTATTTACTTAAAAACACTTACACAGACATCCATCTGATGGGTAAAAAACATATTGTTTATGTGTACGGTGAACTACAACCTCCCTAAACGATGATTGTTCATTTTTCCTTCACCACATCTCATGGAATAAATTATGATGGAAACTGTGTTACATATGTCATATAGTATATTTATTATGTATTTAATTTTTTATATTCATTTTTACGACACATATCTTTTTAATTTTCATTTTGTGTAAATATGATAATTTCTTTTGAGGAAGTGTGGACTACCGCCCCCTTAAAGAGATATGATTCATCCATACACTACATGTATTGTATTAAAGATTACTTTAGTGAATATATATGATATATATGATATAATAAATCTACTTTAATAATTATATATATATATATACATATATGTCTTTTACTTTCTTTCAATATGACAATTAAACGGAAATAGCATTCATCCGTACGTACGACCTACCATCTCCATGAATGGTGTACTCAATTTCATAATTATAGATCCTATAGATTATTACAATACACATATATTTTATATACATTATATTTATATGATGTTTTAAATTCTATAAAACATGATATAATTATAAGAACCAAAAATATAACAAATTAAGACACATGAAAAAAAATAATGTTAATATTATCCAAAGCATAATGTATCTCATTTTGTTTTCTTAATGAGTATATTTGTATACTCATCATATGTATATAAAATAATTCTTAGTATTCTGTCAGCATTATGTGGATCATACTAGATAGTACTATCTCATACCTTTTTTGATAGTTTTTGTCTCACTACTTTAAATTTACTTTTTGGTATTTACTTTTGAATAATTTTATCTATATTAGTTTTATTTATTCATGCATTACAAGATATTTTTGGTTTATTTCATATTATTTTAGGGAGTTTATAATGGATTATTAATCTTATCTTCCAATACTATATTATTATAGAGGGTAATTTCTCTCATTTCAAGAGAATTTTATACCCTTGGTGCTCTTCTTGAACCCCGGTCCAACTAGAAGTAGGACTAAAGGATAATTATCTCTCTCCCTTAAATATTGTATCATTTGTGGTAGGGGTCATGATTGAGTGGTATCATAGGATGATGGTTGATAGATAGGATGGAGTTTTGAGTTAGGAACAATGAGTATTGCATGGGTTTGTATGTAAAAATTGTTGCATGATCTTGGTGTGTGACATCGGATAGAGAGACCAGCTATGACATGGGATTTTAGAGCCCTGTGTAATCTAATGCATGAACTATGAGATTATTGAATTAATAATTGAGTTGTACCTATTTATAGGGTACATACTAAGGAGTGCTATATGTATCATGATGACTTGTGTTCTAGTTTTAGTTTGGTTTTTTAGGGAAGGTTAAAACAAATAAAGTGAATTAAAATGTGACCAAACAAAGTTCCATATTTCCAAAATTAGAAAAATCTTGTTTTATTTTTAGATATAGCTCATAGAAATCATCCTCATGTGGCCCAAGAAGTTTAGTTTCAACATAATGATCTAGTTGATCATTGTTGGGTTTATCTAATAGAGGCAGATGTGTCTTGGAAGAGGTAATTATGTGATTTTTAGCAGAAGAACCTAGGGAAGTACATGGTAAGTGTTTTAGATGTGGATATAAAGAGCTGGATAGAGGAGCTCTAGATTGATTTTAGTTTTATCCATGACCTGGTTGGATATGGTGTCCCTTTGGTAATTATTTAGATGTGGGGAGTTTTACATTAGTAGTGGATGTTTTACTTGGGTGAGCAGAATGAAGCATATGTTTCATGGGTATACTTTCATGAAGAATTCCAGGAAAAGTTCCTTTCATCAAATATTAAGGTAGAGAAGATGTAGAAGACTCTTTTTCTTCGTTGGGGGGTATGTCAGTACGAGAGTTTGAAATCAAGTTCAAGTACATTGTGTTTTTTTACTGGATATTTTGTCCAAAGAGGAGTCTCATCTTATACATATTGAGGGGGTTATCCATCATTTTATCTAGTATTCAGTCACTCCTTTTACATTGACTTGGTATTTGGAGGTTTAGAATAAGGTATATGTTATCAAGAAAATTCACTCATGAGGAGCTTGTCAGGAGAAGATAATTAACATGGTTCCTTGAAGAGTAGATTTTTCAGGGGAAGGGATCAGGTGATAAGGCCTTTGAGGTTTTGACCATTAGGGAGTAAACCTCAATAAATTCCCTTCTAGACATCTAGGGAAAATGGTTTTCATGATTTTCCTAGATATATCATACCAGTTTATTTTTTCTATGGGGTTCATGGGTATCACCAAAACCAGTTCCCAGTGGTTTTTCTAGCTCACTTTGGCGGAGGGGGATAGGTTCAGCACTAAAATCAATAGAAATTTCTAGTGAGACCATTTTAGAAATAGGGGTAGTAGGATTATGCTCCACTGAGGGGATATGGAGAGAGTAGAGGCTGACCTCAGGATATTCCTCATGTTTAGGCACCTCGACCTGATCAAGGTCATGGAGGATCCCCTCATTAGAGTGTTATAGGATATGGGTGTGGTCAGTTTCACACAATGGAGGCAGCAATTCTAAGGGTTCAAAGGAAATTTGAGGTATACTCATTTTTTCATCATCCCTTGTTTCATCCATGTTTGATTTAAATGATTCATAATATTTTGTTTCACCCAATATAGTCAATGATTTGGTACTTTATGTAGAAATTCTTATCATGCCCTTGTTATTAACTACACTAGTTGGAGGTCAGATCAGTTTTTATGATGTATGTTGAGGGTGTAGAATAATGATCTGACCAAATCAATCCGGTGGAGATATTTTCTTTATTCAAATACAGTTATATGATGTCATTCATAGAATAGATTTATTGTATTCCATATATATTAATATCAACAAATTTTTGACGATATATATGTTCTCATGTTTAGATAGATTGAAAGTGGTTTTTTTTTCATTGGGGTTTTTATGTGGGTAGTCATTTTGTGTGTCTCATTATTTATTTTATTTATATGTAATCTATTGAATCAATAGAGGCTCGGATGTTGGAGGTTCCTAGGGTTGTTGGTGATTTTCAGGATGTTTTTCTTGAGGAGTTTTTTATGATACCCCCTCAACATAATGTTAGGTTTGGGATATAATTGAATCATATATTTATCAGAATTCAATGGATCCATATCGGATGGAACCTTTTGAGTAACAGGATTTAAGGATTAAAATAGAGGATCTAATGAAGAACGGTTTTATCTAGACCAGTGTGTCACTGTGGGGTTCACTAGTGTTGTTCTCCAACAAGGCAGTTGGTATTTTGAGGTTCTGTATCGAATACTAGAGGTTGAATCGGGTGATGGTAAAGAATTATTAACCTCTTTATAGGATATATTATCTTTTTTACCAGGTTATAGGGGTGATTTTATTTTATAAGATCAATCTATGGAAAACATATTACTAGTTGAGGGTGAAATAGGGAAATATCCCAAAGGCTTACTTAAGATGTAGGTATGGGAACTTAATGTTTTTGGTTATGTCATTTGGAGTCATAAACATTCTAAATATGTTCATGGGACTCAGGAACTTCATGTTCTATGAATTCCTAGAACACTTCATAGTCATGTTCGTCAACGACATATTGATCTAGTCAAGTTTATAGTAGGATCATGTCGATAATCTCATAGTTGTCTTGTATGTTTTTTGACAGCACTAGATCCTTGAATATTTTTTCAATAGTAAGTTATGTAAATAATTGGTTTATTTCCATGGGAATCTGGTGTCTTAATAAGGTGTGGCCATTGACCCATCAAATTTCTAGGTAGTTGTTTCTTAGACCACAACTAAGAATGTGGTAATGTTTCATAGCCTCTTTGGTTTTGTGGGATATTATCTGAGGTTTATGCACAATTTATTTCAATTTAAATCCCCATTGATTTCATTTACTAGGAAAGGATGAGATTTTTTGTTCAATGATCAATTCTAGACATCATTCAGTTGCATGAAGGTGAATTTGGTTAGTTCTTCAAATTCCTTAAGGAGGGTGTGATGTTTGAGGTGTTTTTTGATGTTTCCCATTTAGGCTTTAATTGTGTGTTGATGTAGTAGAGAGAGGTGATATCTTATGGGTCTGGGAAGTTAAATCCCCATGATATTAACTATGCCACCCATTATCTATAGAAATTAGTGATTGTGTTTGGATTGAATCTATGTTGGTATTTCCTTATGGGGAGTGATTTATGGTCTTCACATATCATAAGAACTTGAGTTGTATCATTTGTTAGCGTGATATGAATTTTTAGTAGTGGAGGAGTATGGAGTTTCTCCAGGATTATTGTTTTTAGATATCCTATATCATAAGAAAATAAAATATTGTGGCTAACACTTTGAGTCGAAACTTGTGGAAGAATGATGATTAGGAGTTTGGGGAAGTTTAGAGAGTGATAGAGGAGTGGTAAACCTAACAATTATACGTAAGTGTGAATGATGGTAGATGATATTTTTTTAGAGTAAAATGTAGTATTATTTGAATTGAAAGGTAGGGGAGTCTCATTTTAGAGACCGAGAGTAAGAGGTGATGTGTGATCATTCTAGATTTTATATTGTTGTGGAGGGATGGTCGGAGGTTGGTCAGAACCAAATGTTGTTCCACAGAAGGTTAGTTTTTCTAGTATTGATGTGAAAGGAAGTATTTCATGAGTTTCATAGCTCACATTTTTCATTACACCTAGGAGTATCCAAGATGTAAAGTGGTTTGAGGATACAGTTTTGGTGGCCCATGATGAAATGGGTAGTGCCAAATTATTTAGGGAAGTTTTTGGTTTTCCAGTACATAAAGGCCAATAATTATATTCTTATAGGTTTGTTATAGCCTATAGATTTTCTTGGAGGGAAATTAGATGAATACTTGATGGATTTAATCACAGTGTTACCCTGATCTTAGGGAGGTTTTGTTGATATCTGGGTGATCATGGATTGGTTGATGAAATCTGCCCACTTCTAAGCGATCAAGGTGTTGGGCGCCATGGATTATTTGGGTAAGAATTATGTAGATGAGGTGGTGTGGTTTTATGGAGTTTTTGAGGTATGTTTCCTTATATCGATATGCATTTTTACCTCATCAGTCTATAGGGTCAAACAATGTTCTGTTGGCACTCAGTTACACCTCATCACCACTTTCCACCCTCAGAAGGATAGGCAGATAGAGAAGACCATCCAAACACTAAAGGACATGACATGGGAATCTATCACAGACTTTGGTTGATATTAAAAGAGACATTTTAATTTAGTTTATTTTTCTTATAACAACAATTATCACTCTTCCATTGGTCTTCCCCTTTGGAGGAGTTGTATGGGAAGCCATGTCATTCCCCATTGTTTTGGATGAAGGTGTGATATATAACAGTTCTTAGACTTGAAGTGATGTAGAGAATGACAAAGAAGGTTTAGTTGGTTCAAGAGAGGATGAAAGCAGTGTAGCACTGGTATAATTCATATTTCGATCATAGGAGGAGGCCATTGGAGTTCATGTTTGGGGACCACACTACTAAAAAACAAGCCTTTAACAGCCCTAGCCTTTATTATCACTAGCAAAAAGAACTGATAAAGGTTCCATTTATCATCCCCAAAATAAGTGTCGAGAACCTTTTATCATCACTTTTTTAATGCTAATAAAATGTATCCCTGATTAGCATGGTTTTGTTAGCGCTGATAAATGGTAACCTTTATCATTACTTTTTGTAGTGCTGATAAAAGGTACCCTTTATCATCGATTTTTTAGCATTGATAAATAGTACCTTTTATTAGTTCATTATTTTTTGTGCTGATAATGTTCTCAGATAAAGTTAAATAATTAAATAAATAAAAAATAATTATTATTTTATTAAAAAATACTACAAATTTTATTAACTAAGTTATAAATAACAAAAATAAATAAATTTAATACACTCGATATAAATTATAAATACTGAAAAATAGTATATATTAAATATATAGATATGTAAAATGAAATAGTTAAATAAATAAAAATTAAAAATAAAAAAATTAAGAAAATTAATAAACATTTTATTAATTAAATAATTTTTGATAAAAATAAATAATTTTAATATACATATATATCGATTATAAATATTAATGAATAATATATATTAAATATTGATATATATATATATATATATATATCAATTCATATAATACTTCCTAAATATGATTTATATAATACAAAATATTTATTCTTCATATTAAATAAGTCATATATTTAGTGAATAATGGTTTATAATTAAAAATTAATATGAATTTAAAATATTCACTAATTGCATCGATTAATGGATATAATTAGATGTTATTTGATTTTTCAATTTGATATATATATATATATAATTTGAGTTATATTGATTCCACATACATATACATAATTAATGCTTCTTTATATACAATGCACACACACAAATTTTTTCAAAATCTTATATAGAAACACATACACCTAATATTTATGTAATTTATTCAAATTTTATTATTTTATAATTTCATTATAAAATGATAAATTTAATATATTATGTCTTTAATTGGTAACTTTTATATATTATATTTAATTTTATTACATTTAGTTTTTAATTCATTTTAATTTTTTTTTAATTTAATCATTTTCTATTATTTATTTATATTTATTCATTTACTATGTTTTAATATTTTTAATATGTATTCATATTTATTTCAATATATATTCATATTTTTTAATAATTTATATTTAATTAATAAAACTTATCTATTTTTTCAATATTGTTAAAGGGTATTCATTTTTTATTATTCAATTTCACTCATTTTTAAAATCATGCACTTAAGAATAAACATTCATTAATATTGTTAAAATTATATTTTCAAATAAATATTTATAAATAAATATATTTATAAATGTATATTTACTATATTTTTACATTTATATATTTATAATTATAATTAAATAAATATTACTTTTAAAAAAATTATTTCTATAATTATAAATAATTAATTATATATATTTAAAAAATTATAAAATTATAATAAATTTATTTAAATAATGAATATATTTCCTATATTTATATTTATATATATTTAATAAATATATATATTTATTTATTTATATAAATATATATGATGATATAAATATATAAATATTATTTTTTAAAAGTGTTTATATATTTATAAATAAAAAATTATAAAATTATAATAAATATATTTAAATAATGAATATATTTATTATATTTTTATTTTTATATATTTAATAAATATATTTAAATATATAATTATATAAATATATTTACAAAAAATTCTTTAAAATAATAATTATAAATCATTTATCAGTGCCAAAGTTTTTTCACAGATAAAGATGCATTTTTTCAGCACTTTTTTAACACTGATAAAATGAATCATTATGAGTGCTTATTAATTTAACACTAATAAAAGAGAGATTTATCATCGCTTTTTTAGAGCTACAGATAAAAGAGAGGTTTATCATCGCTTTTTTAGAAGCGCTGATAAAAGTGTATGTGGTCTATTTAATAAACCCTAACAATTCACGAACCAATACTAATATTTGAATCCTTCTCCATAAGACACCTATTTTTAGTGCTCCACCTCGTCAAATCCAAGATCATATCAAATCTCAAATGAAGGCTCGAACAATTCTAAGACTCGAATCCTAGGCTTGAACGATTCAAGGGTAAAATGATTCCAAGGCTCAAATAAATCCATGGTTTTGCGATATCTCTACTTTGTCTCATATGATTCAAAGCTTCAGTCCAAGGTATGTAATTTTCTCCTCTCCTCACTAATTAGTTTCTTGTTTTATGATATATATTTGAGTTTTTTTGTTCATTGTCTCTTGTTATTCATTATCCATCACTGATTTCCCTTCTAGAATTAATTTCTAATTGGGGGATTCTATGATCTTGGGTTTGTATTGACCCTTTAATGGATTTTCATGATGCCTTGTAGCATATTAAGAATTCCGCACACCAATTTCATCCTTGTAGTATATTAAGTTTAAATATTTTTAACTTCTTTCCAAGAAAATAACGCACACAAAGTTTTTTTAAAAATTCCAAACATGGTTTTTATTTAATAAATAAAAATGTATTTCATTTAATGATTTCTTGAAGTTGAGGTGCATTTTATTTGGGTTTTTTCTATTTTAAAGATTTAGTGGTATTATATTGAGATTTTTATTTTATGTTAAGTGTATTTAATATTATCTCATTTTTTTTCTTAATATCCTATATGAACATTCATATATATATATCTCTATGTGTGTGTGGGTTTTTATTTTAATATATATATAAACACATTACTTTATGTATATATGTAAGTATGTAGTCATATTAAATATAAATAGGCTTCATTTAATAAAGCAGATGATAATTTTTTTTCTTGGTTTTAAAAATGAAATCCAATAGAGACTATTAATGTGTGTTTTTTAAAATTATGACTTTGAGTCATGTTTGTAAATTTTTAAAATTACATTGATTCTCACTTTTCTTTTTTGAATAATATTGAAGTAAATTAGTTTTTCATTGAAAATTAGTCATATTATAAAGTGATATGGGCTTGTTGGTGTCGTAAAATTGTTTTTATAAAAGGTCATCACCATACATGGAAGGTTTCTAGGTTAGTTTTGATGAGGTAATATTTTTTTATTTTAAATACATAGATAGTATTGATGGTTGTCATAAGGATGTTTGAATATATATGTTTGGGTTATATTGATTTTTGATTGATACATTTTCTGAAAAAAAAACCACACCTCCCATTACAATCATAATAGGGATCGTATTCATCATAGTAAGGGATGAGAGATAGTAAAAATGTTTCCCCATTTAGATATTATGGGTCCACACTTGTATCAAAGTATATATGGGAGTCCAACAAGGTAGGCTAGTTATGGGTCTCTAGTAGGTTATAGAAATAGGAACTCATCATCATGCTTATAACTACTTATAACCCAAGTATGTCCAGAGTCACCTCATGGAATATTCTAGGATTTCCTAATATTATATATGATTCATTTTCTATTTTTTACATTTATATTATTTTTTAATTACTCCATATCAAATATTGATCGATTATAATGTGACCAGTTTTTTTATTTCTATTTTGGTTGTATTGATTTATTTGTTTTTCTAACTAATGTTTCATTTTATTATTATATATTATTATTCATGAGCATGGTTATGAAGAGGCATATTCAAGAACCCTAGAAAATTACAGAGTCTATAATTATCTTCATTCAATAAAATATTAGTCATTAAGGTGAAAATATTTATTAAGATAGGTTTTGGAGATTAATGATATTTTATATACCATTAATATTAAATAACATAATTCCTTAGGTTGTTATATCACTTGTTACGAAAAATAGAATGGAGGTTATCAAATTCTATATATGTTGGAATACTTATTATAAAAGATTTTTAGGTATTCATCATTTTTGTCTACATGTATTGGTTCCACCCCTAGGAATATCTGATAATCATACATGTATATGATATAACTCTTTATTTATTAAGATATTTTATCAATACATTTTTATATCTTTAGGTTAGTGGAATAAGAGTTTATTATTCTTGTTTATCATATTTGGGTCTCTTATCACACTTTAATTACATATATTATATTTTCATTTATTGGGGGAATTTGAGAAATAATTGGTGGATCATTTTAATAGAGGTATGACTAGTCTTATTTATAGGATTTAAAGTATTAAAAGTGGGATTTATCTTATAAATATATAATTCATAGACACCCAAAGGATTCATATATCATAACATAGCCCTGCTAAAACCCATTAAATAACATACAAGAATGTGTATTCCTCCCAAATATCACATTTAATAGGCTACAAGTTAATAAGTAGTGATAGTTTTGTATTTATCACAAATGGGAGGAAATCCACTTTTTAGAGAACACAATGGAGTACAACAGTCATCCTTATCTACTTCATCTCTAAAATAGTTATTATTACAATTTGTTGCTTGGGACTCATCCCCCATCTCTTTTATATTTCTTTAGCTATTCTGAGTAGTAGACATCCCACATATGAATACTTCTTATAGTAGTTAAAGAAACAAAGGTTCACGTCTACAAGAGATAGAGGATGAGTCTTAAACAAAAAACAAAGAACTAATAAATGTTTGGGAGATGAAGCTAATAAGGATTAAAATTGACTATAACATTCACCTTTGGATGAATACAGAGGATAAAACCTACCAAAATAGAGAAATTCTTTTCTTAAATTCAATTATCCATTTCCTTCAAAGTATACTAAAATTCTTTAAAACAATCAAATGTTGTGTTTCCCTTATTAAAATTATCTATAACCTCCACCATTGATAATGAATATCTTATGTGTATTTATATATTTAATATTAAAAATGAGTATTTTATCAACCTAATAGGATGGATACGAATCTAAAACATATCCACGCTAATCATTTCACAAAATAGTATGAATATATAATTAAATATTTCATTAAGTTTTCAATAGAGCATACATACGACCCTTTTCAAATCCTTTTTCCATGTTTATGTTGTTTTTATTCCAGAAAAATTAGTCTGAAATAGTTGTAAGAGCATTTAATTTGTCACGTAATAGATCCTAGATTTAAATTTTGTACTAAACATGGGGAGAAACAGAACATGGACTTTGATTGGGATGATACTACAATTTATGGATCATTTGATATGAATACTAGTGTAAATTATAATGAAGATCACATTGAAGAAATGAAAATTACAATTAAAGATAACCTTCATGATTGTCCAAAGTTGTTTGAGATGTTAAATAGTTATGCTTAAAGACCATTGTATACAAGTTTTTTGACGCTCCTTTTCGTCATAGAATCAAACGACTAAAAAAGGGAAATACCTACGTACAAAGTGATTCATCCTTTGAAGAAACATCAAAAATCGACAAAGGCATGAACAAGGATAAGTTTCAACATGGGTCGTGCAAGTTCCACCAAGGTCATGCAAGTATACCTGAGCACCGCCCAATGGTCATGTAGGTGACTTGTGCGCCCTCTTTGAATTTTGCCCAGGGTCTTCACCAGCCTATAAATGCCCCCGGTGGGCCCCCCATTTCAAGGACGAAAAATTCCAGAAACTCAGATTTGACCTTCCGGCACACTAGTTTCTTATGAAAGCTTCCAAACACTTCTAAGTTAGTTTCTTACCTAGAACGGAAGATCTAAAGAGGGGGAGTAAGGCCTAAGTGTTGAAACTCATCAACACTTGCGCGCCTAAGAGGCTAGCCCTTAAGGGAAATGGCCACACTTGCACACCGCCTTACCCCTTTAACAGAACTTGTGCGCCCCTCTTCTGGAAGCCTCCAGAGATAATACTAAGGGTTGAAGAAAGTCTTTCCCAAGTATTACCCTAAGGGTTAACCATTAAGCAATTCTTGCGCGACCACGACTTGCACACCCACACAGGACTTGCGTGCCACCTTCTTTTTGGGAGGGCCTCCTGCCTATTTCACCTCTTTTATGCCTATCCACCTATACTCTTCAATATTAAGCCTTCAAAACTCTCTCCAAATCCATTCATGGCATGATTTACTTGTTGGATTCATTATCTGAAAGGCATTCTGTGGATCATCACTCAAAACCTAGTGATTTACATATCTTCATATCACAAAGGTTGGAGGTTTCATTTATTCAACCTCATCATTTAAAGATGAGAGATTCCTTTAACCTAGGCCTCCTTTTTAGGATTAATCCCCAATCATAATTTCTCTAAATGGGCCTCCTCCTAAGGATTAAGTCCTAATCTCAAAATTCCAAATGTGGGCATCCTCCTTAGGAGTAAGCCCCATGTTCCCTAACCTAGGCTTCCTTTTCAAGAGTAAGCCCCAGTATTCAAGTTCCTTTAAATTTTGGGCATCCTCTTCAGGAGTAAGTCTCAATCATAAGTTAAAGTTCACCTTTAATCTGGGTATCCTCCTTATGAGTATGCCCCAAGTTATAAGTCCCTTTAACCTGGGCCTCCTCCTTAGGAGTAATCCCCGGTTCACAAATCATTTAACCTGGGCCTCCTTCTCAAGAATAAGCCCCAGTTCTCAAATCCTTTAACCTGGCCCTCCTTCTCAAGAATAAGCCCAAGTCATAATTTCTCTTAACTAGTCTTAATTTACTTTTTATTTGGGCTTCCTTCTCAGGAGTAAACCCCAACCATAATTCCCCTCCTAATTTGGGCATCTTTCTCAAGAGTAAGACCCAAGTTAGAGTATCCAATTCTTCATAAAGTACATATACCTTTGTGGACCTTGTTCTCAGGTTTCTTCCCTAAATTAAATCCTAATCTTCATCTATTTGGGCAGTCATACATACATAATCCCCACATCATTTCTTATGATGGTAAAATTTTCTGGTTTTACCAATACCTCTTGTTTCTCACACCGAGCATGACTCACGTGAGCTTAGAGTGTAAAAGTAATTATGACATATTTCTTTGAGCTATCAATCATGAATAAGCCTTATACTTCTTTACTCGAACTATGTGGGTTCTGATTTCTTTTCCAAAAAAAGGATACGTAGGTAGCCCATCTGTAGGTACGATCCCAAATCTGAAATAATCCATGTCCTTATGAATGACAAAAAACATCAAGTTCCCCACTGAGTGGCTTTAAAACCAGTATGGTCATCATAATGACCAAGAGACTTTTATGTATTCAAGGATACCATTGACTAAGAATCTATAACAAATACATATGATTCTCTATTGATGAAGAACCTCAAATACATATAAAAGATTCTCTAAATTTCATTCATACTAATTATTGATTGTCAGATCTAAAGGAAAACTCATTTTTATACTTGGTAATGTAATAAGGATTCACGAACATAAACTTAAATCTATAATGAGAGTCCCGGAGTAGATAATAATTCCCCCAAAAAAGGTGTGATGAGTCTGACCTCCCATCCTCTCGACCAATGCAAATTCTTAAGCCTCATCGGTTCATAACTAGTGAGCACCTACCTTTGGTAAGTAGGTCCAAATGGATATGGAATCATTGGATGTTTCCAGTTCTACGAACAAGCCCGTTAGAAACCACTTGGAATTTTTGAACCTTAAATCAATGAGGTCATCCCCATTTCCAGAGGAAACAAAAAATAGTAAACCCGACATGAATCCTTTTCCAAGTTAAAATTTTGTTTTCCTTATTTCTTAGGCCCCTATTTAAAACTCAATGAGAGGGACAACAAAGAAATCAATAACATATGTGCTCATACAAAAGATTTAGTAGTCGAATTTATCTTGATTATGTTTGTTATATCAAACAGGCACCCTTTTCCAAGATCTTCTGCATTACAAGAATGGATTTTCTTAAGTTCACGTCTGTGAATGCATCTGCTACTACTCCTGCTGGATCGTCGTCCGCTCTGAGGACAACATCATCTACTCAGCGTCTTCAACACTAGGTATAAAATGTGCTAGTTAAGGAGTACCGTCAACATGGTACCATTCCAACTATGGAGGCTGCTAGACAAGCCATCTAAGTCAATAACTAACCCTAGTCGTCCAGACAGTGATGACCAGCGATCAAGAAGAAAGTGGTGCAAACTACCATCTCCAACCGTTTCGGGTCGTTATTCCAGGAACGCAATCATCGTTCCCTCCCATATTCTGTGGAGGTGAATGAGTAGGTCCCTCAGGGGCTTAACTCAATGAGACAGGAGTCCTTCCCAAGGGCACCCATCAATAATCGCTGCCAGACTCGTGCGGCGGTGCGCCCTCAACATGATGAGGGTGTTGTCTCCAGGTGTCCGGCTCAGGTTCCTCGAACCCAATCAAGAAAGATGAACCAACAGAGGAGACAACCAGTTAACAGTGAGCAGGTTCTTATCTCTGCCATTTCCGGAGAAGTCCACCAACCTAACTTGGTGTCAAGCAATGAGCGGGCACACACACCCGTCTGTTTTAATTCCTCTGTCCAGCATACTCGTCTGGCAGCAGCACGCCAATCCCTCCAGGAAATTCTAGCGGAGTACTATAGACAGGAACATACACATGTTTATAAATCCTCAGCTAGTCAGCAGGCTCTTCTGACTACATACGATGGATCCCACCAACCCAATGCGTTGACAGCTGGTAAACAGGTGCATACACCTGCTTACACTCATCAATCCTGTCAGTAGCCTCATCTATCATTATTGAAGAAATCTCATCAACCAAGTTTGGCAGAGTGCAATCAGCAGGCACATACACCTACTAGTATTGATCAAGCCTACCAACAGTCTCATTTGGTATCATTCAGAGAAATCAGTCAGAAAGCTCTGACGACAAACAGGAGGCAGACTCAACTCTCTGCCCCCACACATGAGTACCGTTAGAATTCACTGACAGGAAAAGGAAGACAGGAGCAGGCACATATACCTACTTGAAGCACGGAATAGACGTATATCCTCGTTCTGACCGCTGAAGTCACCAAGAACATTCTGTCAATGGTGAAAGAGCATAATCAAATCCCTGCTCATATTTTGGATGTCTACCATGATATTATAATAACTTTAACAGCATATTAGGGAAAGACACATAAATTTATCCATGTCAGGGGAGTGACACATCAAAAGTTCACTCCGGAATAGACACACACATATATTCTAGTCCAAGATGGTTGTGGGGCGTACTCCCCCATATCATATGTACAGTCAAGTCAGGAACATATACCTGATTTGAGTGGAGAGAATCAGCCTAACCTAATCATTTCTCTTAATCAGGCACATACACCTGCCCATAATGACCACTTTCATCAACAAGTGGTTCCTAAAGTGAGTAAGAAGGCGTCTAAAAAGAAGACCCGCCCAGCACAGTCAAGAAATCATGGGACAATCTATAATAAGGCCTTACTCGATGCTGGAGTTCATGATGCACTCATACAATTATCTGTTGTAACTCAAGATTTTACTCTCTCAGTTCCCAATAGTCAGGATGTTAATTCTAAAGGTCTGTATCAGACACTTCCTCATAAAGGCTTGCTTCATGAAAATTCGGTCGATCTTGAAGTTTAATCTTCAGATGAGACCCACAAGAACCCTCTGTGTGGTCATAAGAGCAAGGAGAAAAATGTTTCATCTTTTTCTGTAACCCACCATAGTGTTCCTCCCCATGATGATGAATTTAGCTGTGAAAGTCCTCTCCGCGGTAATAATGCACATTTCCTGGAAAATGCTCCAACAGAAAATGTAGTGACGAGAAATCCCTCTTATCTTGAGGTACTTTCAAATGTGAAGACAGTCATGTCTGATGCTTTACTATTATCAGGTGAAACACTTTCTCATTCAGAAGATAGACCGGGGTGTAATTCATTCTCCGAACCACCCCTGAGTCATGCATCTTCTAGTTTGATCAGGGAATTCTCTACCAATATTGTTGAATCTGATGAAGCAACAAGGAAACACCAACTCTGGTCTAATCAGGTAGAAGAATATTCATTGAATGATAAATAGGATGTAATGAATATGAGAAAACAACTGAAAAAAGGTGAAGTGCCAGTTATGTTTTGGCCTTTGGCTGATTCTCAGTATGAAATTCCAGAGATGTTGATGGAAGATGGAATTCATGATATTTGTCTCAACATATGGAAAACTCTTTGTCATTTGAAAAAGAAAATATTATCTTATGATGAATATGAAAATCATGTCAATATAATATAAGGGTTACAACTCCATATTGATTTGGCATCTCTCTCAGTTTCTCGATATCTGAAGGCTGAAAAATAGCAGAGATCCCTTCAGCGTTCATGCCTTGGCTCACTAAGAAGGTTACGCTAGTTAATTGACAATGCCTCATTTGGTATTCATATCAGGGGATGGGGTGTTCATGGAGCACTACATTTCACTTTACTCTCCAGTCAGCAAAGCCCACCGAAAATGGTCTCATGCAATGTTATTGTCCATGGATGGCCATAGCCAATTGGCTTTGTTTGTAATCAAAGGCTCGCTCAAGAACAGGCCTCAACTAGTTCCTCTCAAAATCAAGCATACAGAGAACAAGTTTTTGAATTACTCCTGCATCAAGAAAATGATAATATTGAACAGGCCTCTCATTTGGAGCAAGCACATCATCAAGTGATAGAAGTTTCAGAAATCATCTAATGGTCTTTTGAGCCGGGTGATAAGAGTGGATACAGGTTAATGCATCCAGCCAATTTCTGGACTAAAGTCCATAAGATCAGGATGGATTTTAAGAAGGTCTCAGATATAGCAACTCAAGAGCTACCCCAGCTTTCCAAACTGGGGACTCTTTTTACCCAACCATCAGAATCAAAAAATAGGGTTCGAGGAGTTGAGAAGGAATAGCACCAGTCCACAGGACTGGGGACTATTTCAAATCCTCAATCTCTTCCTCATAGAAATTCAGCCTTCTCTCGATTAGGGAATAATCCTCAAGAGGAATTAAGAGTCAAATTATCATGAGATTCCCTCCAAATTATGGTTCATCAAGAAGTTCCTGAGGAATCAAATTAGCAAAAGGCAGTGTCTCAACAAGGACATGGAAGAAGACAATTTCGCAGAAATCCCGATAAAAGAGATGCAATGTGTTATGCATCAATTAATGTCATCAATGTCTTTGTTTCTGATCCCTCATATGAGGCTCACTCAGAGGGATCAGATGAAGAGGTCCCTACTCAAGAGGTTATACGCACAGACACAAATGAAGAAGGTGTGTGTAAACGAAATCATAGGATTACCCAGAATTTAGGTAATCCTTCAAGTAACCCACTTCCCCCTCTCCAAAAGGTGTCCAATAATGGGAAAGGAAAGAATCAGGTTACATACCCTTCCTCTAGAGAAGTCCAATCTCTCTCATTAGAGCAAATATTTGCACAAGAGGAAGAAATGAAGGAGTTGAGGAGCTTTAATGCAGAACTACTTCAGGGTAGTCTTCCTCCTAATAATGGTAAAGTCAGTCAGCCAAGGGAATTTGTCGCGGCTACATAGATGGATCAAGAATATCCTCCTATACTAGTACACCCTCACAGGTCTAATCCTACGGGTCATGTGAAACAACAATCGGCGGTGCTACCATCAGTTGCAGTACCAGCCACCACATCTGTCCAAGCTCTAGTCATTGCACCTGCTTAGGTCCAAGCTCAACTGGATGTTTCTCAAAAGTTAATAACTATTATTGAGTCATTAACAGCTATTTTGGAAGCTATGGATGGAAATCGTGCTCAAATTCAACTAGAAAAGAGATCTGACCCTAAATGGGTTGATTCAATTCCTCCCCCATCAAATTTTTCAAGTTCGACATTACCAATATTTAATGGTTCAGGATACCCAAAGCAACACTTAACACATTTTGTTTCTCGTTGCGATCCTATGATGGGAACCCATCAGCAACAAGAAGCAATTAATATCAGGTTTTTTGTAAAATCATTACAAGGGTTTGCCTTTGTCTGGTACACAAGCTTGCAATCCAGGTCAATTACCGGATGGGAGGATCTCCTCCAATGATTCCTTCTTCAATTCAGATCAATTTTTCCAAAGACAATAGTTTTTTATCTTATAAACTGTAAGCAAAGGGAGAATGAAAGGGTTTCAGATTTCATTGCTCGCTGGAAGGGATTAACCTATTTCATGAGATTAGCACTACCTCGAGAAGAATTGTTTCCAATCTTTGCGGCAACTTTGCATGATGATTTGTGCACGCCATTGATCCCTGTGAAATACATAGGAGGGTTTCGAGACCTTACTTAAATCGCTCAACAGATTTAACATTATCTTATAAAGATTAAGGATAAATCTCGTGTAATTCCATCAGCTCCAGGAAGGAGAATGGGTAAAGCAGAGACTGCTATAGTTATGCTTAAACAAGCACATGTACCTGCTTCTACTTCAAGGCCTTCATCTTCTTGAAGGGCTCCACCTCTTGAGCGTCAACAATATAGGTTTTTTTGTAAAGATGATCAAAGAGATAAAAGATGGAAGCAATTTGAGGATCTAAATAGTAAAGTTTACTCTTTATGAAATGAACAAGTTCCTGGTTACTTCATTTTGTCTCTGGAAAATAATTTGGTTCACTTGCCAAGGCCCAAGAGGCCAAAAAAGGAAGGAGATGAAGACCGTCCCAATTATCTCCCATTTCATCAGATGTTGGGGCATCCCATTCATGAGTGTTTTGTCTTCAAGGACCTCCTACGGAAAATGGTCGACTCGGGACAAGTCAAACTGAAAGGTTCTCCAGCTCATGTATCATGTGTTACTACTACAGATATAGAGGAGGAAGGCGAGTGGCAAGAAGTCAAGAACAAAGATGCGTAAAAATATGATGATTGGATGGTCAGAAAAATGATCAACTAAACTCATGCCATTTTTCAAATGCAATTGAAGAAACCAATTGTGTCTTTTTCCATGAATACCACAGCAAAAACCTCTTCATCAAAGGGAGAATCCTCAAAAGGGCGGCATAATTCAAAGAAAGAGGAACAATCAAAAGAAGATGAAATCATATCAAAGCCTAAGTTTAATTTGACTCTGGAAGATTTTATACCATCTACTTCGAAGCCACGGGCACCATCCCACCAAACGGCATAGCCTAAATTGGATAATCCAGCAGAGTCTTCATCAAACGAAGAGTTGATTTTTGGTTCTGTTAATATGATTCACTAAACAGACCCATATACTAGTCTCAGTTTCGATATTAATGAGACCGAATTCTCTGTATCAAACAGAGGAATCAGAGGGAGTTCCAGAGGCTCAGGGTACAGTGGAAGACATGGATCTTTTAGAGTCCACTATTCTAATTTTACCCCTGCTAGAACTGTGTATGCAGCAGAAACTCGTGGCAGAGCCCTTCAACGAGCTCAACAAGAACAAGCAAGTTCTTCTACATAAGGCAGATTCAGTCCTAGTACAGTAATTCTGGAAGATTGGTTGGAGGTTCCACCTTCTTCCTCTGAGAAAGTAAATAGACCTAATCGGTATAATCTTCCAAAGCTAGGAGTATTACCAAATCCTAACCCGGTACAAGATGCATCAACTTCCAAAGCATCAACTTCTAAGGCACCTGTGAAACCACATGTTCTTGTTGGGAAATGCATACCTTTGGATCAAAAGTATGATGTGTTGAAATACATGGACCAAGTACCGGCCAAGTTATCAATTCTGGATGCCTTGAATTTATCAATGGATCTTCGGGAGGCACTCATCGAGGCTTTTTCAAGTCCTCAGGAGTTTGAAACTGAAATTGATGTGGCTGAAGCCTACCATGTTGAGAATAATCCTACAGAATTCCATGTAGTGATATCTTTCACAGATGAAGATGAAGATGATATCATACATGGACATATTAGACATTTTTACTTATCTGGAAAGGTCAATGGTGTAGACGTCCGAAGAGTCTTCATTGATAATAGTTCAGGAGTCAACCTCATCCTCATTCGTACACTTCTTCAATTGGGCCTCACAGAATCTGATTTATCTCCTTCTACTTCAATGTTACAAGGATATGATAAAAATGAACAAGAACCACTG
The DNA here is from genome assembly GCA_963277665.1 of Viscum album. Classification (NCBI taxonomy): domain Eukaryota; kingdom Viridiplantae; phylum Streptophyta; class Magnoliopsida; order Santalales; family Viscaceae; genus Viscum; species Viscum album. The sequence goes on from OY728158.1 coordinate 444,806,858, forward strand.
GGTGAGATTACACTCAGAACTCAGTTTGGAGATCCTTTATACAATTCAGATTTCATGGTTGTTGATCAAGAATCCGCCTTCAACATCTTTCTTGGAAGACCCTGGCTACATTAGTATGCGGCTATCCCTTCATCATACCATCAATGTCTCGAATATTGTTTTGATGGTCAACTTGGAACATTGTATGGTGATAAGTCCATGTTCAAGACATGTGAATCTCAATAAATTGAGGTGGAATTCTATCACATGAAGGGAAAGGAGAAATCCACAACAAGGGAGAATACCAAAGTTAATGCTCCATATGGTTTGGAAAAGATTCCAGTAAACCCATTTACACATGTGAGTACAGATTATGTGTTTCCTATCTGTCAAATTGACAGGATAGACCCAAATCAAAATACTCTTATAGAAACTTCTATAATTTCCATTAAGGCAATCAAGCCATACAACATGGTAGAAAGTGGTGATCCACCAAGCAATGATGAAAGCTCAAATGGAGATGTCTTCATTTCATCCACAAAAATCCATAAATTATATACTTCGCCAATCAGGCCAAAGGAAGTTATAGCAATGTCATAGGTGAATGGTGATGTCGATTCCCAATCCACAATCTCCTATTTATTACCCAAGGAAGACCCTTCATCATCAATCGGGTCGGAAATGGAAGCTTCTTCTTCAAGATGTTCAAATTTTAACATATCTTCTGATCATGAAAATTATACTTCATCATCTACTATGCAAGTAGAAATAGAAGAAATAAAACATGTTGAAGAAGAAGCGTAAGATCTTAGGGATGCTCCTCTATTATTTGAAGAGGGTATCTCTACCACCGTGGATGAACTCAGAGAAATAAATCTGGGTAAAAATAAGATCCAAACCCCACTTTAATTAGTGCAGCCATGAATCTTGAAGAGAAAGAGTTTTATATTTAATTTTTAAAGAAAAATCGAGATATATTTTCATGGAACTATACAGATATGACAGGGCTTGATCCTGATGTTTCCACTCATCATTTGGGTTTTTCAGAAGAACATCGAGGATTCAAACAAGCTGCTAGATGAACACACCCAACCTATGCTTCCAAAATTGAGGCTAAAGTAGATGATATTATCAAATCTAACTTCATTAGAGAAGTTCAATATCCCAAATGGTTGGCTAATATTGTCCCAGTGAAAAATAATAATGGGAAAATTAGAGTTTGCATTGATTTTAGAGATCTTAATTGGCATTGTCCTAAGGATGATTTTCCAGTACCAATTACAGAACTCTTAATTGATGCAACAGCTGGCTATAAAGCACTTTCATTCATGGATGGATATTCAGGATATAATCAAATCCGAATGGCTCTAAAAGATGAGGAATCTACAACTTTCATATCCCCTCAGGGTGTGTTTTTCTATTAGGTAATGCCCTTTGTCCTGAAGAATGAAGGCGCAACATATCAGCATGCCATGCATCGTATCTTCAAACCCTTTTTAGGGAAGTTTTTTGAATGTTATGTGGAATATTTGGTGGTTAAATCTAAACAACATTCTAATCACTAGGCTGATTTGGAAATCATATTCCACAAACTTTGGCAACATAATTTGAAGATGAACCCCTTAAAATGTTCTTTTGGGGTAACCTCGGGAAAATTTCTCGACTTTGTTATACGCCATCGTGGTATCGAAGTCGATCCTGAGAAGAAAAAGTCAATCCTTGGTATGTCATCTCCTTGAAATTTAAAGGAATTAAGAGGACTTCAAGGACACTTGGCCTATATTCGGCATTTCATCGCCAATTTTTTAGGAAAAAGTTTACCCTTCACCAGATTGATGAAGATGGGAGTCACTTACAAGTGGACTGAAGAATGTTAAGAAGCATTCGATATTCTCAATAAGTATATCTTGATTCCACTAGTGTTAATGCCACCTGTTGAAGGAAGACCACTTATCCTCTATGTGAGAGCTTTAGATTGATCATTGGGTGCCTTGCTTGTTTAGAATAATTATGTTGGGAATGAAAAAAAACTCTACTATCTCAGTCGGACTATGCTTGAAGCAGAAACCTGATACTCAAATATTGAGAAGTGCTACCTAGCATTAATCTTTGTAGTTCAGAAGTTGAGACACTACCTGCAACATCACGAGGTCCAATTGATATCTCGTAATAACCCGCTCAAATTCATCCTTAGTTGTCCAGTGCTTACAGGACGTCTGGAAAGGTGGGAAGTTATTTTGTAGCAATTTAATAACCAGTACGTGTCTCAAAAGGAAATAAAGGGCCAAGCTCTGCATGATTTCCTTACTGAACATCCTTCAGCAGAAGATACATCTTTATATATTGAACTTATTGATGAGGAAGTCTTTTCTATTCAAGTTAGTCTTCAAATATGGGAAATGTACTTTGATGGTGCTTCCAGAAGTCCAACAGGGAGGAAAATGGAAGATCCTAAGTTCAACAAAGTTGGGTTAGGAGTTTTACTCATTTCCCCAGAAATGGCAGTGCTACTTTATTCCTTCTCATTTTTGGGAGGCGGTACAAATAATGAAGCAGAATACCAAGCTCATATCGCAGGATTGGAGTTGAAACTTCAAGCACAAGTGAATCACTTAAAGGTGAAAGGTGATTCAGACCTAGTAATCAAACAATTCAATGGGGATTATGCAATCAGAAAATAAGAACTAATCCCTTTGTATGATTACGTCAGAGAGTTAATGGCATAATTTCCAATGGAAACGACATTTTCTTATGTCCCGTGATCAAAAAATGCTCAAGCTGATGCACTGGCTAATATAGCCACATCTCTAGCAGATCCAAATCGGGACGAGACAACCATCAGTATTACCCATCATCGAATAATTTCACCTTATGTTCAAACCAGAACATAGTAAATCAATTAAATTAGTCCCATTTCTGAAACATATGGTCATACGACAGGATGGATGATACCTATCAGGGAATACCTTTAAAATTGAACACTTCAACCTGATAGAGCCGAGAAAGAAAAAATCTGGCGACGTTTGGTCAATTCACTCTTTATGATAGCCTAAAACATTTAGAGAAAATTCTCTACAGGTGTGGTTTTGATGGAGTTCTCTTCAGATGCATTGATGGTTAAGAGATGATGGTTGTCATGAAAGAAGTGCATGCAGGAGTCTGTGGTGCCCATCAGTCTGGACACAGATAATCTGATCAAATTTGAAGGCTCGGATACTTTTGGCCTTCAATGATACAAGATTGGGTTTATTTCACAAAGAAGTGTCATTATTTCCAAGTACATGCCAACTTCATTCATCAACCCCCAGAGTTTCTTCATACAGCTAAATACTCATGGCCATTTTCCACATGGGGAATGGATGTAGTAGGACTTTATCCTTCAGCTATAGCAAAGTAATTTAAGTATATTCTTACTACTACTAACTTATTTTCCAAATGGGAAGAGGCAATACCCCTCAAAGAAGTCAGTTATAAATGCACTGTTAGCTTCATCAAGTCTAACATCATTACCATATTTGGTGTCCCTCACACTTGATAGACAATGGCACCAACTTCTGTTCATCCGAGGTGAGGAAGTTGTATCAAGAATACAACATAAAATCCAATCATTCATCTCGGTATCATGTAGCGGCCAATGTCCAGATAAAAGCTTTCAATAAGACTCTTTCGAACATACTGCAAAATTTGGTGGATAAAGATAAAAAATCATGGCCTAATAAATGCTTTCATAATTTATGGGCTTATCGAACTACCACCAGCACTGCAATGCGGTCAACTCCATATTCATTGGTATATGGAACGGAAGGAGTCTTTCCCATTGAGGTTTAATTACCCTCTCTCAGAGTGGCCATTTTTTGATCAGTCATCTACAGATGAACAATCTCAAAAGTGATTGGATGAATTGGAACAATTATATGAGAAAAGGTAGTGCACCCTGTACCACTTGGAAGTTTATCAGAATCTAATAGCACGAGATTTCAACAAAAAGGTTCGTCTTCCTTCATTCATTCAGGGAGAATTGGTATTGGTTCTCAGAACTCCAATGATACCAAGAAAGAAACCTCCCAAGCTGGAACCAAAATGGGAAGGACCTTATTAAATACATAAGGTCTACTCCAATGGAGCATATTCTTTAATCTCAATAAATGGAGAACTCATCACTACTCCAACCAATGCTAGATTTCTGAAGAATTATTTTGTGTAACGCAAATACCATCGTCCAACATGACGTTAAACTGTGCTATCATCCAGCAAGACATTAAACTGCACCATCCATGGTCCATGCATATGGGTTTAAACTATTTGCATCCATATTGTCGAACATGACATTAAACTGTGTCGTCCTAACTACATGACGCTAAACCATAGAGAAGTTTCTTACGTCCAGCGATATGTTAAATTGCATAATCTCTAGTCCACGCATATGACCTTAAACTATTCGCATCATCTTCCAACATGACGTTAAACTGTGAAAAACACCCTAATACATCCCACATGACGTTAAATTGTGTCCTCTTTTGTCCTCACTACATAACATTAAACTGTATAGTCCCCTTTTCGTCCAACATGACATTAAACTGTATTGTCCCCATCGTCTTAGCTACAGGATGCTAAACTGTACAACACCCTTATTGTCCAACATGATACAAAACTATGTTCACGTCCAACATGACGTTAAACTGTGTCCCTTTATTTTTCCTACATGATGTAAAACTGAATAAAGTCCCTTAATACATCCTATATGACGTTAAACTGTATTTTTTCCCTACTACATGACACTAAACTGCGCAGCACCAATAGTCCTCACTGCAAGACTTTAAACTGCATAGTCCTTTCATATGTCCTACATGACATTAAACTATGCATCGTTAAGGTTTTTTCTACCTCTTGTTTCTCACATCGAGTATGACTCACGTGAGCTTAGAGTAAACTTCAACCGTAACACCCTCTCTGGGCTGCTAACTATGCGTAAGTCCCAACACCATTTTTTAGGTTGTTGTCCCCAAGAACAACTTGATCACTAATTCATTCTTTAATGGAACTACGTGGACTTTCATCCTTGCCTTCTAGGCTGGGTACGTAAGCAACCTCCTGAGGTTCAAGCCCAAAACCAATCTCTTCACATTGGTTCACCTTTTTCCTTGCTACATGACATTAAATTGTACAACACTTTTGTCATGTATGACAATAAACTACAACATTCTTTGATACCCTCACCTGAGAGAGAATCGTTATTTACATTGATCTCTGATCATGTTATATTTCAAAGAATATGTGAATACATGGAAATACCCGAACCTTTTATCTTGGGTCAAACCATCATTGCACTAAAGTCCCCTTTTAACCCTTCGTATGTACAAACCAAATCTGTACAGAGGGTATTTCAAGAACTACGTGCGGCTTGATTCCCATCCTTATGGGATATGTAGGAATGTTCAAGCATCTCTCGAATCCAGTCCCACGTATTTGGGCCTAACCCAAATTTTACATTCAATCCCCTGGATGAAAAGCCCCTGTGAAAACATACACTGTGTATTCATTATTATGGTCTGAGTTCTATAACAATAAACTATGATTTCCCAAACTTTTGTCCCACATGACATTAAACTGTATTTTAAGAACTACATATGGCTTGATTCCCATCCTTATGGGATATGTAGTGAAGTCCAGCACCTCAATTCAGGACCCAGCCACAACATGATTATGGTTAGCTTTGATCTATGTATTTCTGTTTCCCTCAGAATCCGGGGATGACCGCCTTGATGGGAGGTTCAAACATTCCAATCGGTTTCTAACGGGTTTGTTCATAGAACCGGAAACATCCAATGATTCCACATCCATTCAGACCTACTTTCCAAAGGTAGGTGCTCATTAGTTTGTGGACTGATGAGGCTTAGGAATTTTCATTGGTCGAGAGGATGGGAGGTCGGACTCATCACACCTTTTTGAGGGGAATTATTGTCTACTCTGGGACTCTCTTTATAGATTTAAGTTATTTTTGTGAATCCTTATTATATTACCAAGTATAAAAGGATCTTTCCTTCAGATCTGACAATCAATGATTAAATATGTAGGAAATTTAGAGAATTTTTTGTATGTATTCGAGGTTCTTCATCAATAGAGAATCATCTGTATTTATTAGAGATTCTTGGTCAATGGTACCCTTCAACACATTTATATAGAATTATTTTGGTCATTATGATGACCATTCTGGTTTTAAAGCCACTTAGTGGGGCACTTGAAGTTTATTGTCATTCAGAAGGACATGGATTATTTTAGATTCGGGATCAAACCTGTAGACGGGATACCTACGTATCCTTTGTTTAGAAAAGGAATAATAACCCACGTAGTTCGAGTAAGGGAGTGTGATGTTTATGATTGATGGCTCAAAGAAGGATTTCATAATTACTTTTACACTCTAAACTCACGTGATTCATGATCGGTGTGAGAAACAAGAGGTATTGGTAAAAATTAGACAATTGTTCCATGAAAAATGCAATCATAAGAAACAATGTGGGGCTTATGTATGTATGACTTCCCAGATAGATGAAGGTTAGGATTTACTTTAGGGAAGAAATCCAGGAACAGGGTCCATAATGGTATATGTGCTTCATGGAGATTTTTAATACTCTAACTTGGGGCTTACTCCTGAAAAGGAGGCCAAAATTAGGAGAGGACTTATGATTGGGTTTTAATCCTGAAAAGGAATCCTATATCAAAGGTAAATTAGGACTGGTTAAGAGAAATTAAGACTGGGGCTTACTCCTGAGGAGGATGCCCAAATTAGAGGATTGGGGATTACTCCTAAGGAGGATGCCCAGACTTGGGAACTTTAAGAATTGGGGCTTACTCCTAAGGAGGATTACCAAGTTAAGAATTATGATTGGAGATTACTCCTAAGGAGGATTCCTAAGTTAAGAGTTATGACTGGGGCTTACTCCTAAGGAGGATGCACATATTTGAGACTGGGGCTTACTCCTAAAAGGAGACCCAGGTTAAGGATTATGATTGGGGCTTATTCCTGAAAAGGAGGCCCAGGTTAAGGATTTTCTCATCCTAAAGGATGAGGTTGAATGAATGAAATCTCAATTTTTAGTGACATAAAGATGTATAAATCACTAGGTTTTGAGAGATATTCCACAGAATTCCTTTCAGATAAGGAAGTCAAATCAAGAAATCATGCCATAAATGACTTTGAAGAGTGTCTTGAAGACTGAATCTTGAATAGGAAAGGTGGAATGGCTTAAGAGCGGTGAAATGGGCAAGAAGGGCACCCAAAAAGGCAGGGGCGCGCAAGTCCTGGTAGGTGCACATGTATTGCGTGGGTGCGCAAGTCCTGGTCGCGCAGATATTCCTGCGCGACACATGTTGTACTTGCGTGACGGTTAACCAGCAAGGTAATACTTGAGCGACTCTTGATTAAATCCTTTAGAATACCTTTGAGGTTCTTCCAGAAGAGGGGCGCGCAAATTCTATTGAAGGAGTAGGGCGGTGCGCAAGTGTGGCATTTTCCCTTAAGGGTCGACCACTCAGGAGTGAGTTTCAACACTTAGGCCTTCTTCCCCCTCTTCAGATCTTCTGTTCTAGGTAAGAAATTACCTTAGAAGTGCTTCGGAAGCTTTGAGAAGAGACTAGGGTGCCGGGAGCTCAAATCTGAGTTTTTGAAAAAAAATCCCCTCGGAATGGGGGGCCCACAGGGTCTATTTATAGGCAGGAGAAGACCACAGGTGGTTATCACTTAGGTCACGCAAGTCACTTGCGTGACCACCATGTGTCGCGCAAGTGGACTTACACGACTATGAGGGAACTTGAGTGACCTATGGGGTGGTTTTTGACATGCTATGTCTAAGAATTTCTTGAATGTCCTTCTGATCTTGCGAACCGTAGTCTAGAAATTAGCTAGATGCATTAACCTGTATCCGCTTTTATCACCTGATTCAAAAGACCGTTGGATGATTTCTGACAATTCTGTCACTTGGTGACATGCTTGCTCCAAACGAGAGGCTAGTTTAATATTCTCGTTTACTTGATGCAAGAGTAATTCAACAACTTTTTCTCTATATTCTTGATTTTGAGATGAACTAGTTGAAGCCTATTCTTGGGAAAGCTTTTGATTACAAACAAATCCCATTGACTATGGCCAGCTATGGGCAATAACATTGCATGAAACCATTTTCGGCGGGCTTTGCTGACTGGAGAGCACCGTGAAATGCAGTGCTCCATGAACACCCCATCCTCTTACATGAATACCAGATGGGGCATTGGCAATTAACTGACGCAATATTCTTATTGCGCTAAGGCATGAATGTTGAAGGGCTCTCTGCTGCTTTTCAGCCTTCGGATATCGAGAAACTAATAGAGACGCCAAATCAATCTGACGTTGTAACCCTTCTATTATTATAAGATGATTTTCATATTCATCATAAGATAATACTTTCTTTTTCAACTGACAAAGAGTTTTCCATATGTTGAGATTAATATCAGTAATTTCATATTCCGCCAACATTTTTGGAATATTATACTAAGATTCAGCCAAAGGCCAAAACATAACTAGCACTTCACCTTTCGCCAGTTGTTTTCTCATGTTCAGAATTTCCTCTTTATCATTTGATGAAGATTATTCTACCTGATTTGACTAGAGTTGGTGTTTCCTTGTTGCTTCATTAGATTCAACAGGATTGGTAGAGAAATCATTGATCAAACTAGAAGATGCATAACTTAGGGGTGGTTCGGAGAAAGACCTACACCCTGGGTTATCTTCTGATTAAGAAATTATTTCACCTGCTAGAGATTAAGCTTCAGACATGACTGGTTTCGCATTTGCAAGTGCCTCAAGATAAGAGGGCTTTCTCTGCACTACATTGTCCACTAGAGAAATTTCCAGGCAATGTGAATCACTACTGCACAGAGGACTTTCGCAGCGAAATTCATCATCATGGGGAGGACCACCATAATGGGTTACAGCAAAAGATGAGATCTCTTGCTCCTTGATCTTCTAACCACACATAGGATTCTTGTGGATCTCATCTGAAGATGAAACTTCTAGATCGACCGAATTGTCATGAAGCAAGACTTCATGAGGAAGTGTCTGTTAAAGACCTTCGGAATTAATGTTCCCACTATTGGGAACTGAGGGAGTAGAATCTTGAATTCCAACAGACAACTGTATGAGGGCTTCAAGAACTCCAGCATCGATCAAGGCCTTGTTACAGATTGTCACTTGATCTCCTGACTGTGTTGGGTGGGTCTTTTTCTTAGACGCCTTCTTACTCGCCTTGGAAACCACTTGTTGATGAAAGTGGTTGCTCTGAGCAGGTGTATATACCTGATCAGGAAAGATAGCTAGGTTAGGCTGACGATCTCCTCTTAAATCATGTGTATGTGCCTAACTTGGTTGTCCGTATGATATGGGGGAGTATTCCCCATAACCCTCTTAGACTGGAACAGATGTGTGTGTCTGTTTCGGAGTGAATTTTTGATGTGTCACTCCACTGGTAGGGATAGATTTATGTTTCTTTCCCTGAGATGCTGCTAAAGTTTTTATAATATCCTGGTAGGCATCCAGAATATGAGCAGGGATTTTTTTCTGCTCTTTCACCATTGATAGAATATGCTTGGTGACTTCAGCTGTCAGAATGGGAATATACGTCCATTTCGGGCTTGGAGAAGGTGTATGCGCCTGCTCCTGTCCTCATTTTCCTGTCAGTGAATCCTTACAGTACTCAAGTGTGGGGGCAGAGAGATGAGTCTGCCTCTTATTTTTTGTTGGGGATTTCCGACTAACTTCTCCGAATGCTACCAAGTGAGATTGTTGGTAGGCTTGATTAATACTAGCATGTGTATGTGCCTGCTGATTGCACTTCTCCAAATGTGGTTGATGAGATCCATCATATGTAGTCAGACGAGCCTTCTGACTAGCTGATGATGTATAAATAGGTGTATGTTCCTACCTATAGTACTCCGTCGGAATTGCTAGGCGGGATTGGCGTGATGCTTCCAGACGAGCCTGCTGGACAGCAGAATTAAAACGGGCAGGTGTATATGCCCGCTAGTTTCTTGCCACCATGTTAGGTTAGTGGACTTCTTTGGAGATGGCAGAGATGAGAACCTGCTCACTGTTGACCGGATTCCGCCTCTAGTGGTTCGTCTTGCTTAATCGGGTTCAAGGAACCTGAGCCGAACGCCTGGAGTCGGTACCCTCATCATGTTGAGGGTGCACTGCCACATGAGTCTGGCGGAGATTGTTGGTGGGAGCCCTTATGAAGGACTCATGTCTCTTTGAATTAAGGCCCTAAGGGACCTGCTCATTCACCTCCCTGGAATAAGGGAGCGAATGGTGATTGCGTTATGGGGATAATGACCCGAAACATTTGGAGATGGTAGTCAGCACCACCTGCTTCTTGATCACTGGTCGTCGTTGTCCGGACAACCCATGTGAGTTATTTACTTGGAGGGCTTGTCGGGCAGACTCCAGAGTTGGGATGGTACCGTGTTGACAGTACTCCTTAACCAGTGCATTTGATACCCCGCGTTGAAGACGCTGAGTAGGTGATATCGTCCTTAGAGCGGACGATGATCCAGCAGGAGTAGCGGCAGTGGCATTTGTATCAAGAGTATTCACAGGTGTGGACTTGAGAGTAGTCATTCTAGAAATGCATAAGATCTTGGAAAAGAGTTCATGTTTGATATAACAGAAGTAATCAAGATAAATTCAGCCACTACATCTTTTGGAGGAGCACATTTGTCAATGATTGTTTTTGTTGGCCCTCTCATTGAGTTTTAAATAGGGGCCTAACAAATGGGTAAAACATTATTTTAACTTGGTTGAGGATTCACATTGGGTTCACCATTTTTATTTCCCTCGGAATCCGGGGATAACCGCCTTGATGGGAGGTTCAATTATTCTGATCAGTTTCTAACGGGTTTGTTCGTAGAACCAGAAACATCCAATGATTCCACATCCATTCGGACCTACTTTCCAAAGGCAGGTTCTCATTAGTTTGTGGACTGATGGGGCTTAGTAATTTGAATTGGTCGAGAGGATGGGAGTTCGGACTCATCACACCTTTTTTAGGGGAATTATTGTCTACTCCGGGACTCTGTTTATAGATTTAAGTTATGTTCGTGAATCCTTATTACATTACCAAGTATAAAATGGTCTTTCCTTCAGATCTGACAATCAATGATTAAATATGTAGGAAATTTAGAGATTCTTTTGTATGTATTCGAGGTTCTTCATCGATAGAGAATCATCTGTATTTATTAGAGATTCTTGGTCAATGGTACCCTTCGACACATTTATATAGAAGTCTCTTGGTCATTATGATGACCATGCTGGTTTTAAAGCCACTCAGTGGGGCACTTGAAGTTTATTGTCATTCAGAAGGACATGGATTATTTTAGAGTTGGGATCGAACCCGTAGACGGGCTACCTACGTATCCTTTGTTTAGAAAAGTAATCAGAGCCCACGTAGTTCGAGTAAGGGAGTATGATATTTATGATTTATGGCTCAAAGAAGGATTTCACAATTACTTTTACACTCTAAGCTCATGTGAGTCATGCTCGGTGTGAGAAACAATAGGTATTGGTAAAAATTATACAATTGTTCCATGAAAGATGCAATCATAAGAAACAATGTGGGGATTATGTATGTATGACTGCCCAAATAGATGAAGGTTGGGATTTACTTTATGGAAGAAATCTAGGAACAGGGTCCATAAAAATATATGTGCTTCATAGAGATTTTGAATACTCTAACTTGGGGCTTACTCCTGAAAAGGAGGCCCAAATTAGGAGAAGACTTATGATTGGGTTTTACTCCTGAAAAAGAATCCCAGATCAAAGGTAAATTAGGACTGGTTAAGAGAAATTAAGACTGGGGCTTACTCCTGAGGAGGATGCCCAAATTAGAGGACTGGGGCTTACTCCTAAGGAGGATTCCCAGATTTGGGAACTTTAAGAATTGGGGCTTACTCCTAAGGAGGATTCCCAATTTAAGAATTATGACTGGGGCCTACTCCTAAGGAGGATGCCCATATTTGAGACTGGGGCTTACTCCTAAAAGGAGACCCAGGTTAAGGATTATGACTGGGGCTAATTCCTGAAAAGGAGGCCCAGGTTAAGGATTCTCTCATCTTAAAGGATGAGGTTGAATGAATGAAATCTAAATTTTTAGTGACATAAATATGTATAAATCACTAGGTTTTGAGAGATATTCCATAGAATTCCTTTTAGATAAGGAAGTCAAATCAATAAATCATGCCATAAATGACTTTGAAGAGTGCCCTGAAGACTGAATCTTGAATAGGAAAGGTGTAATGGCTTAAGAGGGGTGAAATGGGCAAGAAGGGCACCCAAAAAGGCAGTGGCGCGCAAGTCCTGGTAGGCGCACATGTACTACGTGGGCGCGCAAGTCCTGGTCGCGCAGGTATTCATGCGTGACACATGTTGTACTTGCGCGACGGTTAACCAGCAGGGTAATACTTGAGCAACTCTTGATTAAAGCCTTTAGAATCCCTTTGAGGTTCTTCCAGAAGAGGGGCGCGCAAATTCTACTGAAGGATTAGGGCGACGCACAAGTGTGGCCTTTTCCCTTAAGGGCCGACCACTCAGGCGTGCAAGTGATGATGAGTTTCAACACTTAGTCCTTCCTCCCCCACTTTAGATCTTCCGTTCTAGGTAAGAAATTACCTTAGAAGTGCTTTGGAATCTTTGAGAAGAGACTAGGGCGCCGCGAGCTCAAATCTGAGTTTCTGAAGAAAAAAAATCCCCCTGGAATGGGGGGCCCATAGGGTCTATTTATAGGCAGGAGAAGACCCCGGGCGGTTATCACTTAGGTCATGCAAGTCACTTGCGTGACCATCATGCTTCGCGCAAGTGGACTTGCACGACTATGAGGGAACTTGCGCGACATATGGGCAATGTTCTCCTTGTTCATACCTTTGTCGATTTTTTTGATATTTTCTTTAAAGGATGAATCAATTTGTGCTAATATATTCCCCTTTTCCGATCTTTAGACTCTGTGACCAAAGGAGTGTCAAAAAATTCTTTCATGCATTGAACAATACCCATTTTCATGTGTCATATTCCTAACCTTAAATACTTATAGATATCCATAACAGTTTTCTTGACCTCTGGTCACAAAATGTCTAATTTCTGAGAGTTCTTTTGCCTGACCATGCAGCACATGCCCTTAGGCGGCCTTGTATTAACAGTCTACATAATAGACGTGTCAGCCAAAAGATGCTATTATTTGACAATGCAAAAAATTCCCTTAGGTGACCCTTCATAATTCAATCCCCTAACGGGTTTTTCAAATAGTGGTAACTTCATTCTTGGGAAGAAAATCTCTTTTGTCCTTAGTTGTCTTAATGAAAATATGTAGGGATCCACAAAAAATGGTCATCCTTAACATATCTGTCCCATAATCTTTTTCATGATCTGAAAGTATTCAAGTCTATGGTTTATATTTCCCTTCCCTGCATTTGGGTCATACATTTGTAGGAGTGACATCCATCCAGTTCTTAGACAATCTTGTTTGGAAATATCTTCTCCATATTCAATTACCTCTCTCCATATAGCAAACTCTATGCTTTAAAAATTTTGAATCCCCATAAACTTCCACTGACTTTTATGTAGTATAAAAGTAAATTTCTGAGAGTTCTTTTTCCTGACTATGTAGCATGTGCCCTTAGGAGGCCTTGCATAAGTAATCTACATAACGTACCTACCATCCAAAAGATGCTATTATTTGACTATGCATCCAAAGCCCTTAGGTGGCCCTGCACAATTCAACCCCCTAATGGGTTTATTAAATAATTGTAACTTCATTCCTGGTAACTACTTCTTCTAATGTATTTTAGCCATTTTTCATATCATTCCTCATATTCAAAATTTCTTAAGTCATCGTTTACATATTTTACCTCATACTTGAACATGGTAATATGTCTTCAAATAAATTATCAAGGAACTGAGTCAATTTTAATCCATTAGGTCAAAGTTATTTCGACCTTAAACATTAGCCTTTTTATGTCAGTCATGCATGACTTTAAACTGCCAATAACCACAAAGACCCATGGTTTCTCTTTTTTTCCTCAAATTCAAATCCTTTTTATGTCAGACATGCATCGCTTTTTTAGAAGCGCTGATAAAAGTGTATGTGGTCTATTTAATAAACCCTAAAAATTCATGAACCAATACTGATATTTGAATCCTTCTGCATAAGACACCTATTTTTAGTGCTCCACCTCGTCAAATCAAAGATCATATCAAATCTCAAATCAAGGCTCGAACAATTCTAAGACTCAAATCCTAGGCTTGAACGATTCAAGGGAAAAATGATTCCAAGGCTCAAATAAATCCAAGGTTTTGCGATATCTCTACTTTGTCTCATATGATTCAAAGCTTCAGTCCAAGGTATGTAATTTTTTCCTCTCCTCACTAATTAGTTTCTTGTTTGATGATATATATTTGAGTTTTTTTGTTCATTGTCTCTTGTTATTCATTATCCATCACCGATTTCCCTTCTAGAATTAATTTCTAATTGGGGGATTCTATGATCTTGGGTTTTTATTGACCCTTTAATGGATTTTCATGATGCCTTGTAGCATATTAAGAATTCCGCACACCAATTTCATCCTTGTAGTGTATTAAGTTTAAATATTTTTAACTTCTTTCCAAGAAAATAACGCACACAAAGTTTTTTTAAAAATTCCAAACATGGTTTTTATTTAATAAATAAAAATGTATTTCATTTAATGATTTCTTGAAGTTGAGGTGCATTTTATTTGGGTTTTTTCTATTTTAAAGATTTAGTGGTATTATATTGAGATTTTTATTTTATGTTAAGTGTATTTAATATTATCTCATTTTTTTTCTTAATATCCTATATGAACATTCATATATATATATCTCTATGTGTGTGTGGGTTTTTATTTTAATATATATATAAACACATTACTTTATGTATATATGTAAGTATGTAGTCATATTAAATATAAATAGGCTTCATTTAATAAAGCAGATGATAATTTTTTTTCTTGGTTTAAAAAATGAAATCCAATAGAGACTATTAATGTGTGTTTTTTAAAATTATGACTTTGAGTCATGTTTGTAAATTTTTAAAATTACATTGATTCTCACTTTTCTTTTTTGAATAATATTGAATCAAATTAATTTTTCATTGAAAATTAGTTGTATTATAAAGTGATATGGCCTTGTTGGTGTCGTAAAATTGTTTTTATAAAAGGTCATCACCATACATGGAAGGTTTCTAGGTTAGTTTTGATGAGGTAATATTTTTTTATTTTAAATGCATAGATAGTATTGATGGTTTTCGTAAGGATGTTTGAATATATATGTTTGGGTTATATTGATTTTTGATTAATACATTTTCTGGAAAAAAAACCACACCTACCATTACAATCATAATAGGGATCGTATTCATCATAGTAAGGGATGAGAGATAGTATAAATTTTTCCCCATTTAGATATTATGGGTCCCCACTTGTATCAAAGTCTATATGGGAGTCCAACAAGGTAGGTTAGTTATGGGTCTCTAGTAGGTTATAGAAATAGGAACTCATCATCATGCTTATAACTACTTATAACCCAAGTATGTCCAGAGTCACCTCATGGAATATTCTAGGATTTCCTAATATTATATATGATTCATTTTCTATTGTTTACATTTATATTTTTTTTTAATTACTCCATATCAAATATTGATCGATTATAATGTGACCAGTTTTTTTATTTTTATTTTGGTTGTATTGATTTATTTGTTTTTCTAACTAATGTTTCATTTTATTATTATATATTATTATTCATGAGCATGGTTATGAAGAGGCATATTCAAGAACCCTAGAAAATTACAGAGTCTATAATTATCTTCATTCAATAAAATATTAGTCATTAAGGTGAAAATATTTATTAAGATAGGTTTTGGAGATTAATGATATTTTATATACCATTAATATTAAATAACATAATTCCTTGGGTTGTTATATCACTTATTACGAAAAATAGAATGGAGGTTATCAAATTCTATATATGTTGGAATACTTATTATAAAATATTTTTAGGTATTCATCATTTTTTTCTACATGTATTGGTTCCACCCCTAGGAATATCTGATAATCATCCATGTATATGATATAACTCTTTATTTATTAAGATATTTTATCAATACATTTTTATATCTTTAGGTTAGTGGAATAAGAGATTATTATTCTTGTTTATCATATTTGGGTTTCTTATCGCACTTTAATTACATATATTATATTTTCATTTATTGGGGGAATTTAAGAAATAATTGGTGGATCATTTTAATAGATGTATGACTAGTCTTATTTATAGGATTTAAAGTATTGAAAGTGGGATTTATCTTATAAATATATAATTCATAGACACCCAAAGGATTCATATATCATAACATATCCCTGATAAAACCCATTGAATAACATAAAAGAATGTGCATTCCTCCCTAATATCACCTTTAATAGGCTAAAAGTTAATAAGTAGTGATAGTTTTGTATTTGTCACAAATGGGAGGCAATCCACTTTTTAGAGAACACAATGGAGTACAACTGTCATCCTTATCTACTTCATCTCTAAAATAGTTATTATTACAATTTGTTGCTTGGGACTCATCCCCCATCTCTTTTATAATTCTTTAGCTATTCTGAGTAGTAGACATCCAACATATGAATACTTCTTATAGTAGTTCATAAACAAAGGTTCACTTCTACAAGAGATGGAGGATGAGTCTTAAACAAAAAACAAAGAAATAATAAATGTTTGGGAGATGAAGCTGATAAGGATGAAAATTGACTATTGCATTCACCTTTGGATGAATACAGAGGATAAAACCTACCAAAATAGAGAAATTCTTTTCTTAAATTCAATTATCCATTTCCTTCAAAGTATACTGAAATTCTTTAAAACAATCAAATGTTGCATTTCCCTTATTAAAATTATCTATAACCTCCACCATTGATAATGAATATCTTATGTGTATTTATATATTTAATATACAAAATGAATATTTTATCAACCTAATAGAATGGATATGAATCTAAAACATATTCACGCTAATCATTTCACAAAATAGTATGAATATATAATTAAATATTTCATTAAGTTTTCAATAGAGCATACATACGACCCTTTTCAAATCCTTTTTCCATGTTTATGTTGTTTTTATTCCAGAAAAATTAGTCTGAAATAGTTGTAAGAACATTTCATTTGTCACGTAATAGATCCTAGCTTTAAATTTTGTACTAAACATGGGGAGAAACAGAACATGGACTTCGATTGGGATGATACTACAATTTATGGATCATTTGATATGAACACTAGTGTAAATTATAATGAAGATCACATTGAAGAAATAAAAATTACAATAAAAGATAACCTTCATGATTGTCCAAAGTTGTTTGAGATGTTAAACAGTTATGCTTAGAGACCATTGTATACAGGTTTTTTGACGCTCCTTTTCGTCATAGAATCTAACGACTAAAAAAGGGAAATACCTAAGTACAAAGTGATTCATCCTTTGAAGAAACATCAAAAATCAACAAAGGCATGAACAAGGATAAGTTTCAACATGGGTCGTGCAAGTTACACCAAGGCCATGCAAGTATACCTGCGCGCCGCCCAATAGTCATGCAGGTGACTTGTGCACCCTCTTTGAATTTCTCCCAGGGTCTTCACCAGCCTATAAATACCCCCGGTGGGCCCCCCATTTCAAGGACGAAAAATTCCAGAAACTCAGATTTGACCTTCCGGCACACTAGTTTCTTCTCAAAGCTTCCAAACACTTCTAAGGTAGTTTCTTACCTAGAACGGAAGATCTAAAGAGGGGGAGGAAGGCCTAAGTGTTGAAACTCATCAACACTTGCGCGCCTAAGAGGCTAGCCCTTAAGGGAAATGGCCACACTTGCACGCCGCCTTACCCCTTTAACAGAGCTTGTGCGCCCCTCTTCTGGAAGCCTCCAGAGATAATACTAAGGGTTGAAGAAAGTCTTGCCCAAGTATTACCCTAAGGGTTAACCGTTAAGCAAGTCTTGCGTGACCACGACTTGCACGCCCACACAGGACTTGCGTGCCACCTTCTTTTTGGGAGGGCCTCCTGCCTATTTCACCTCTTTTATGCCTATCCACCTATACTCTTCAATATTAAGCCTTCAAAACTCTCTCCAAATCCATTCATGGCATGATTTACTTGTTGGATTCATTATCTGAAAGGAATTCTGTGGATCATCACTCAAAACCTAGTGATTTACATATCTTCATATCACAAAGGTTGGAGATTTCATTTATTCAACCTCATCATTTAAATATGAGAGATTCCTTTAACCTAGGCCTCCATTTTAGGATTAATCCCCAATCATAATTTCTATAAATGGGCCTCCTCCTCAGGATTAAGTCCCAATCTCAAAATTCCAAATGTGGGCATCCTCCTTAGGAGTAACCCCCATGTTCCCTAACCTGGGCTTCCTTTTCAAGAGTAAGCCCCAGTATTCAGGTTCCTTTAAATTTTGGGCATCCTCTTCAGGAGTAAGTCTCAATCATAAGTTAAAGTTCACCTTTAATCTGGTTATCCTCCTTAGGAGTATGCCCCAAGTTATAATTCCCTTTAACCTGAGCCTCCTCCTTAGGAGTAATCCCCGGTTCACAAATCATTTAACCTGGGCCTCCTTCTCAAGAATAATCCCCAGTTCTCAAATCCTTTAACCTGGCCCTCCTTCTCAAGAATAAGCCCAAGTAATAATTTCTCTTAACTATTCTTAATTTACTTTTTATTTGGGCTTCCTTCTCAGGAGTAAAACCCAACCATAATTCCCCTCCTAATTTGGGCATCTTTCTCAGGAGTAAGCCCCAAGTTAGAGTATCCAAATCTCCATAAAGTACATATACCTTTGTGGACCTTGTTCCCAGGTTTCTTCCCTAAAGTAAATCTTAATATTAATCTATTTGGGTAGTCATACATACATAAGCCCCACATCATTTCTTGTGATGGCACAATTTTCTGGTTTTACCAATACCTCTTGTTTCTCACACCGAGCATGACTCACGTGAGCTTAGAGTGTAAAAGTAATTATGACATCTTTCTTTGAGCCATCAATCATGCATAAACCTCATAATTATTTACTCGAACTATGTGGGTTCTGATTCCTTTTCCAAAATAAAGGATGCGTAGGTAGCCCATCTGTAGGTACGATCCCAACTCTGAAATAATCCATGTTCTTCTGAATGACAATAAACTTCAAGTGCCCCACTGAGTGGCTTTAAAACCAGTATGGTCATCATAATGACCAAGAGAATTTTATGTATTGAAGGATACTATTGACTAAGAATCTCTAAAAAATACCGATGATTCTCTATTGATGAACAACCTAGAATACATATAAAAGATTCTCTAAATTTCATTCATACTAATTATTGATTGTCATATCTAAAGGAAAGCTCATTTTTATACTTGTTAATGTAATAAGGTTTCACGAACATAAACTTACATCTATAAAGAGAGTCCTGGAGTAGACAATAATTCCCCTCAAAAAGGTGTGATGATTCTGACCTCCCATCCTCTCGACCAATGAAAATTATTAAGCTTCATCAGTTCATAACTAGTGATCACCTACCTTTGGGAAGTAGGTCCAAATGGATATGGAATCATTGGATGTTTCTGGTTCTACGAACAAGCCTGTTAGAACCCGCTTGTAATGTTTGAACCTTAAATACATGAGGTCATCCCCATTTCCAGAGGAAACAAGGTTGTACTAAATTCATAACATTGTAAGTTGTGTTGAAGTTATATAATTTGAATGAAGGTGGTGGATGGAGTGACACCAGCTTTACTAAATGACTTGGTCTCTTTAATGATATGATACTATATGTAAATGAACCACCATTTTAAACATATGATTCAAAATGAATTATATGTTTGATGGTAATAATCTCTAAAAAAATACAAGTTTTTACAAATTATTTCATATTGTTTCACAAGAACCATGAATCACTAATAAAATGAGCTAAGTGTGGAATGGATCAATACAAGACAAACGAATCAATTCCTTCAAAATTTGAATGGTACTTTCAATCATTAAATTGTTTAGAAGAATATATAGATGTTATAAAACTTTGAGATAATTGACATGGAATTCAGATATAAGAATTAAATAAGGGAACCTACGTGGTTTAACGATTCTCCTTAGTGGAAGAAAATTGATCATGAGTATCATGAATTTGGAAAGGAGCTGAGAAACTTTCATATTTCTTTATCTACAAATGGAATATATCCTTTCGCGTAGATAGTAATATTCAAAATACAAGGACTATAATGTTTTTAAATTATAACATTCTTCCATGTTTATGCACGAAGCACAAATTCATTATGTTTTCTCTTCTTATATCTTCAACAAAGTAACCCCGTAATGATATTGATGTCTACTTGGATCCAATGATCAAAGATCTGAAATTGATGTGGGATACAGGTGTTACAATGTATGTTGATCATATAAATAAAGAATTCACATTGAGGGTCATTTTTTATGGGATGAAAAATGAATTTATTTCTAATGGAAATTTATCAGGATATAGTATTAAAGAAATTTTAGGGTATCCCATTTTTGATACAAACACTCTGTTTTATTGAAACATTTCTCAAAGAATATGTTCTTAGGGCATCAAATGTATTTTACCATGATGACATAAATATTGATCCTAGAAAACAAAATTCAATAGGAATATTGAACAAGGTACACCATTTTCTCCACTAACAAGTGATCAACTATTCAATAAAGTAAAATATATTAACAATGTTTTCAGTAAACTATTTTTGAAAAAATATTTTAAATAAGGTTGGAATAGTAGATCATGTTTCTTTGAATTGTTGTATTGTAATTGTATAAACATCAAAAAAATTATTGTTGTTATGCATGTAGAAAAAAATGTATTTGATAGTGTTATTTTTAT
This sequence comes from Viscum album, assembly GCA_963277665.1. NCBI lineage: Eukaryota > Viridiplantae > Streptophyta > Magnoliopsida > Santalales > Viscaceae > Viscum > Viscum album. The sequence goes on from OY728158.1 coordinate 444,827,814, forward strand.
TTTACTAAATGTTCCTGGAAAAATGAAACATGGAAACAAGACTAGGTTTGACATGATCAACATGAGGATAAGGGAAGATTTTTCAGCATTAAAGGGTAAAGGGTGAGATTTTCTTCCTCTAGCATCTTACACTCTATCGAGACAAAAAATAATAATTTATCCTTTTCCATAATAGTGTAAGAGTTACATAAGGGTATTCATAAAATATCAATAATTTTGTGTCAATGACTAATTTGAAGTTAAAGGGGATAAAATCACATGACTATCATGTTTTTATGCATGATTCAATGCATGTTTATTTTCGTTTCATTCTACCTAAAAATGCATGGTATACATTAATTGGACTCTACCACTTTTTCAAAGTCAGATGCAGTAAATTTATAAACCTGATGAATCTTCCAATCATGAATAAGGACGTTGCAGTCATATATGTTAATTAAATATGTTCTTCCCAACATCATTCTTTGATATAATGTTCCACCAGATTATTCACTTAGTTAGATAGGTTTAACTATGTGTTCATGTCTGTTATAGATAGATGTACCCCCATTGAAAGTTATATAAATATTTTGAAATGGTATGTCAGTAATCAAAGTTGGAAAGAAGTTTTTATTGATGAACAATATATTTTTTAAGAATCTATTGATTTTTTTACAAATTACTTGTCATATGTTGACAACATTGTTCTCCCAGAGCCTCATTGCATCGTATTAATTATGGGGAAAGGGATATACAGAAGATATATTGTTACAATTACCTTCACAAATCACGATCAAGATCACCTTTACATTTTACATAATAGTGAAGACGTTGATCCATATATTGAACCTGAAAAAGTAATTCTTAGATATTTGAATCCTTTAAGGGAAAAAGGATGGATATCAAATACAACTAAACAACTACTTATAAGATAGATCTAAGATCAAATTTATAAGGAGTTGTATGAAAATATGAAGTCAATTGCTGAAGAAATTTTATGGCTAGCTAGGGAACTGAATGTAAATGTTATATATCTTACACTGGTTTTGTAATCAATGGTTATATGTTCTATAGAAAAGAACATGATGACTATAGTACCATGAGAAACTGAGGAGTTACGCTCATGGAAGAACCTTTGTATATATATAGTTATAATGATATAAATCCAATTTATGTAAAAATTTCATGTCTTTGTATTATCTAATAGAGATATGAGTTGGATTATACAACATTTTAAGAGCTTATTTCTCCATTGCAAATGAGTTAAAAATGGGAGTGCAATGAAAGTTGATGAAATGGGATTTGTGAAGGTTAATTTCAGTGTGGAATGGGAAAAAGAATAATTGCTCATAATTCCATCACAAGCATTGTATTTATTTTATATATTAGATCCATCAAATAATAATTGGTCGATTTTCCAACTGGTGACTAAGACAACTATCAGGTTTGATAACAATCCAATCAAGGATGAAACTTTCTTTGAGATATCATAATCAGTTTATATTGGTCCTGATATAGATAATGTCGTGTATCTTATATGGGACCATAATGATTAGATTTATATTCTTGAAAAAGGATAAAAATACCTAGAACCATTAAAAAAGAGAGCTTAATGAGAAGGTAAAATTGTTTTTTTATATAATATGTTTTTCCTCGTAATATTATTTTCTCTCTACTAAAATAACATAATATAAAATAAATGTTTGAAAAATAAAACAGAAAATGTATTTTCAACATGATAATGTTACCAATACCATATAAGAATAGACTATAATGATAGAAAACCTTTAGGAATATATAAAGTATTTTTATGATAATTTTTCTCTATTTTATTGAAAAATTATATAATGAAACTTTAATTTAATTTTAATTATTCCATGTAGATTTCATTAATTTTAAAAGTTTCATGTACATATTTCATTCCATTATACACCAAAACTTTTATATAATTATTTTTCCCTCAAAACCTTTTAACCCCTAGAGTTTGGTATTTGTCACTTTCTTTCAGGTTACCTCTACTGACTTTGCAGGAAGAGCAACGACGTTGCGTCTGCTCAGTCTTAGAGGTAATCTTGATGTTTTTATTGTAAAATCATTACATATATAATTAATTTATTGTTTCATATTTATGTTTTATTTATTTATTTTTAGTATTACTCACATAAAAATTGTTTTCTTATACATATTTGTTTTTTGATTTGGAGTGTTTTGTTCGAAGTTTCTCATTGCTCATGATAGATTGGACTTCAAGGTTGAAACTGAGATAATGTAAATAAAAAAATGGGATAATAATGTATACAAACATCATACAAAGGTTAATTACTTATACTTATTTAAATAATTTTTTCATCATTTTATCTATTAATTTTAAGTTGATTTCCTTATCATTTTTATTATCTAATACTTATTTATTTATTTATTCACAGATATTTTGGGAAGTCATATTTTCAAAGTTTTTTTATTTTATAATATTTTTTTACACATTTCATATATTTATACACCAAAAATTAAATATAATTATTCTCCCTGGGTATGTATTGTCTCAACAATGCTCAATAAATCTTATTGATGTTGATGCTCACAAATACCATTGTTCTTTTAACTAATGATATTACTTTAAGAGTACATAAAGAAATTAATATTTGTTATATTACTTAATTTGGAATTAAATTCAAGATTATTATTCAAATGGAATATTTTTCAAAGTGTTTGAAACACTCTTAAGAGTGTTCTGGAAACAATGTTCACATTGTACATTGAAGAACGTAACGTAAGGAAAAAACCCTATGTTTGTATTAAACCTTGTGTTGAATGATCATTGCATACCATATGACATATGTTGATAGAAATGTATATATGAAGAACCTTAAATTTGGATGAAACCTTGCATTTGAAAAAGAGAAAAAGTTTGGTTAAATAACCCTATGTAAGTACTGAACCTTACATTTGAGAAGTAAATGTATGGACCATAAACCTTACTTTTGTGATCAACCTTAAATTTTAAAACTTATGTTTGGAGAATGAACACTGTATAGTTGAACCCTGTGTTTAGTATTTTATTGTTTTATGAAGTAACCTTATGTTTGACTTTTCATCGCCAGATATTTGAATTTACAATTTTATCAGAGTTTCATGCAATGGTCTTTGTAGAATATCAGGAAGATTTAATGTTTATTTTCAAATGATTAATAGCTTTTTATGATTTATTCAAATAATCATATTAAATAGATAAACTATCTCCTATTATTAGGGGAAGTTACGACCACTCTAAATTGTATCATGAATGTGAATTATTACGATTTATTGGGCAATTTTCTTGTATCTAGAATTCAAAATCAGGCTCTCTACTTTATTTATTCTATCGTTATATTAGTTATATATATTTGTGTATGATTCAAAGAAGAATATATATATTGAGATATATATTAAGCCCTATATTATGACACATGTTTTTTATTGATTCTGTATTCCTATGAAGATCTTTTACAATTATACTACAACAATCGGTCAGACTCTATTTTCTACAAAAAAGGATATAGTAGAGATATACAAGTTCAGAATCAGTATTTTCTATAATTATACTGTTTCTATTCATTGATATTTTTATTTCAAAGATATATTGCAATCAGATCACTTCAGAAATACTCTTTCATGAAGAAACTATTTTCTGAAGAAGAAGATCCATGTACTGTCAGTTGTCGTTTCAACTGTGAAGTTCAACTAGAACCCTTTTAAATTAAATATCTATTTTTTAGTGTTTCAACTGCTCGTACTTAGTTGTGGTGGTGCATCAACTTCTTGATCTAAGATGTGGTTTTTCAGTTCTCTATTAAAGAAACATAAGGCTCTATTTTTAACCTTATTTATAAAGGTTTCAACTACCTCCACTCATTTGTGAATTGGTCTTATGATATGAGGACCTAACTGGAGAAATTCACCAAACTTAGAGAGAGAGCAATTGGTGGAGTGGTCTAGGGGATCTTTATTCTCTAAACCACTATAAACAGTTGTGTTCTATAATTCTATATTATCCCCTACTTATAATTTCATACAAAAGATAAACAATGCTTATCCATATAATCATCAATCGATATCAAAAGGCAGAATTGTGAAAGATTTTAAAAACATTGAAAAGACACAATTCACTATGCTCCACCCCCACCTCCCCCCCCCCACCCCCTCTAGTGTATATTTGTATATTCCGACCTAAAAATTGGTATCAAAGGAGTGGTTTTGGAAAAATATATAATAGGATAAAAGTATAAGGTCTATACAAAGATGGAAATGACTGATCAGAGATACATAATGTCAATGGTTCAATATCCTAATTTAAATTATAAAAACTATGCTTACTGTAAATCATGGCTGATTATATTTTTGAAGAATATGGGATTTAAAGTCTACTCAAATTTCTTTACTCCATAAATAATTCCTGAAAATCTTGTTACTTGGACTGCTACTACAAAGGATAAGTATAACATGAATTCTAAAGCTATGAATTCTATTATTTGTGGTCTTGGTCCAGATGAATTCAACTGTGTCTCAAAATTTCCTACTATTTGTGAAATGTGGAAAACCATTATAGTTGTTTATGAAGGAATAGACAATGTAAGAAAAATTAGGTGTGCAATAGCAAAGCTGAGATTTTATACATTCAGAATGTTTAATAGATAGAGTATCACTCAGATGAATTGAAGGATTATAAATATTATCAACAATAATATAGACTTAGGTGTTCCTATCAAAAAAAAGATCATACTTTGAAATTACTGAGAGTAATACCTAATAAATGGAATGGTATATTAGCTAAAATTCAACAATCATCACCTATCAGAAATCTGACAATGAGAGAATTAATTGAGAAACTGATGATGTATGAATCTGAAACGAAAGATAAAGCTGAAGATGGTAAATTATTAGTGAAAAATATAATACTGATCGTAAGGTAACATCTCAGAAAAAAATAAAAAGAATAAATCAAGAAGTTAGAGAAGAAAATAATTTAGATACATCTGATTCTGAAATGGAACTAGCTCAATTAGCCAGAAATTTTATCAAGTTTTATAATAAGAAAAGAGTATTTGGAAAACCCTTCAAAATAGATGAGAAAGACTCAAGGGAAGTCAGATGCTAGGAATGCAAGAAATTAGGTCATATAAAACCTGATTGTCCTCAGCTAAAAGGTAAAAAAGAGAAAGATAGAAAATACATATCAGAAAAAGGGTGACTATGAACATAAATACAAAATAGTAATAAAGTATATTTAGAGTGCTTCTAAATACTCAAGAATCTCATCAAAATCTAATTCAAAAAAGAAATAATCAAATATGAAATCAAATATGTGCTTCATGGCCAAATAAGATAAGGTACAAACATATTATTTATCTAATTCTAATTCTAATTATAATTTAAATTATTCAAATAATAAATTGTTTGCCTACTATAAAATTCTAGAAGGAAAATATGACTCCTTATTAAAGAAACAAAAATATTTAAAGAATATTCATAATGCTATTTTAGGAGAATGATATTACTTATTTAAACAACATCTAGAGTTAATTGAAAATTTTAACTCAACAACTACAAAATATGTTGATCATGAAAATAAGATTAAAGAATTAAAAGATGAAGTATAAACTTATAAAAGTGTGTCTCTCTTCTTTACAAAAGGATAAAATATTATGAATGAAATTCTTGGTAAAAAATTCATTAAAAAGAAAAGATTTTGTATAGTAATTAAGGGTGAAAAATCTAAATTATAAAATAATTATTTTTTCCCCAACTAAAAAACTGTTACTTGTGATTTTTGTGGAATAGAAAGACATATAACAAAAAACATGTTATTTGTGAAATCCTAAAATAAGTGGAATTAAAAGGATTTTATTTCAAATATCTTTTCTAAAGAAAATTATATGAGTTATGTAAATAAACAAATCAGATTTAGATTCCCATATCATTATTATCTAACACTACTAAACCCAAAAGAGTATGGATACCAAAACAAACTCTTATTTAAATTCCCTTTTTAGAAAAAATATCACAGAAAAAGAAAAGGAATATGGTATGTGGATAGTGGATACTCTAGGAATATGAGTGGAAACTCATAAAACTTCAATACACTAACTCAAATAGATAGATTTCTAGTTTTTTTGTAATAATGTCAAATGAAAAATAATTGGTCTTAGATCTGTAGGAAATCCAAAAATAGTCTCAATCAAAAAAGTAATATATGTACAAGGGCTGAAGCATAACCTAATAAATATCTCTCAACTCTATTATAATGGTTATTATGTTGATTTTTCTAATAATTCTTGATCTGTATTTAAAGATAAACTGATTAAGTTTATATCACCCATAACTTATAATGTTTATACTTTGGATTTAAATTCCCTGTGTAAATAGAAAGTGAATTGTTTAACTACTAAGATAAATGAGTCTTATATATAGAATAGGAGTCTTGGTCATTTTAATATTCTATATTTATATAAATTATCTAAGAAATAGTCATTTTCAGATTTTCCTAGTCTTAAGTTTTATAGTGACATATTTTGTTTTGCATGCCAAATTGGAAAGAAACACAAATCTTCTTTCAAATCTATTAACAAAATTACTACATCAAAACCTCTAGAACTTATCCACATGGATCAATTTGTACCATCAAGAGTTGCAAGTTTCACTAGAAAATTATATGTGTATGTTTAGTTTATGATTATTCTAGATTTATTTGGATTTATTTTCTAAAACTCAAAAGTGAAGATTTTACTATTTTTGAAAGTTTCTATAAAATTCTTCAAAATGAAAAAAATTTTAAGATAATTTCATTAAGAATTGATCATGGTGAATAATTTTAAAATCATGAATTCAATTATTTTTGTTCAAATAAGGGTATTAATCACACCTTTTCTATACCAAGATCACCTCAATAAAATGGAATTATTGAAATAATAAATAGAACTATTCAAGAAATGGCTAGGAATTTGTTGAACGAATACAGTTTACCTACCTACTTAAGGGAACAAGCTATAAGCACAGCCTGCTACATAATGAATAGAGTTTTGATTCGGTCACCTTTTAAAAATACACCTTATGAACTTTGGAATAATATAAAACCTAAGGTAAATTAATTTAAAGCTTTTGGATGCAAGATGTATATCTTAAACACCAAGTAGAATCTTGGTAAGTTCAGTCCAAAAGTTGATGATGGAATATTTTTAGGATATTCTGCTACCTATAAATTCTATAGAGTGTTTAATAAAAACATAGGAATTTTTTAAGAATCATTTTATGTAAAGCTTAATGAAACTGACCCTTTTACTAAAGAGAAAGATCAAACTGAGGAAATTATTGACTCTTCTAACAACATGAGACTTGAAAACCTAAAAAAATGATTTTGAAAATAACATAAATAAAATTTAGTCCAGTTTAGAAGAAAATGATATTGATGAACATAAAAAAATACATTGAAAGTTTATAACCATAAATAATCATCCTTTAGAAACTATTATAGGAGACCTAGACATAGGAATAAGAACTAGAAGAAATTCAGGAAACCAAGTTTAATTCTATACCTTTCTATCTCAACTAGAACCTAAATCTTTTGAATATGCCTTAGAAGATGAGATTTGGATGTTAGCAATGTAAGATGAGTTAAACCAATTCAAAAGGAATGAAGTTTGTGAATTAGTTGAAACACCATCAAATTATCCAGTTATAGGTACTAAGTGGGTATTTAGAAATAAACAGAATGATCAAGGGATTATAACGAGAACCAAATTTATATTAGTAGCTAAAGGATATAATTAGGAAGAAGGTATAGATTATCATGAAAACTTTTCTCTAGTAGATAGATTATAAGTAATTAGAATTATTTTAACTTATGCATCTTATATGAACTTTAATGGAGGAAGTTTATGTTGAACAACCTCCTGGTTTTGAAAATTCTCAAAAACCATATTCTAATTTTAAAGTTACTAAAGCTCTTTATGGACTTAAACAAGAACATATAACTTGGTATGAAATATTAAGTTCTTTTCTTTTGAAAAATGGATTTACTATTGGATTGGAACATCCAACTCTTTTTAAGAAAACCATTTTTTTATAATACATTATTAGTTCAAATCTATGTTGATGGTGTTATTTTTTGTTCAACCAATGAAAAACTTTGTAATGATTTGTAAAAACTTATGAAAAAATAATTTTAAATGAATATGATGGGAGAATTGAACTTCTTTTAGAACATAAAATTTTTCTAAATGATTATGGAAATGTTTTAAAACTAAGTAAATATATTACTGAATTATTGAAAAATTTTAGTTTTGAGAATAACAAGACATATACAACTCCCATGTGTACCAATATAAAACTTTATTTGGATAAAGCTGGAAAACCAGTGGACAATAAGTTTTATAGAGGTATGATTAGTAGTTTATTATATATTACTACAAGCAGGCTTGATATTATGTTTTTAGTATGTTTATGTGCTTGATTTCAAAAAAATCCTTAAAAATGTCATCTTATTCCTATCAAAATTATTTTTAGATATTTAAAAGGAACTATTTCTCAATCTCTTGTTTATCCAAAAACATCTGATTTTAAAGGTTTTATATTAGACAGAAAAATTACCACAAGAACCTATCACTTTTTAAGAAAATCTTTAGTATCATGGTCAAGTAAGTAATAACACTAAGTTTCCCTATCAACATCTGAGGCGGAATATGTATCTGTGGGAAGCTGTTGTGCACAAGTATTGTGGATGAAAAACACTCTAATGGACTTTGGATTAAATTTTAATAGTATTCCAATTTTATGTAATAATTCAATGCTATAAATACTTCAAAAAATACCATAATTCATTCAAGAACTAATCATATGGATATTAGGAATCATTTTCTAAGAGATCATGTTCTTTAAAAGGATATATCTTTAGAATTTGTAAACACTAAATGTCAACTCAATGATATTTTTACTAAAATACTTCCCATTATAAGTTTTGATTTTATAAAGGGGAGTTAGGTTTATTTAATTTCTAAATAAATACTAATATTTTTAATATTTTTAATTTTAAATGTGTATTTTATTTTATTTTATTTTATTTTTCTCACTATATATTTTAGTTAATTTATTTTATCTTAAATTTATTCACACCATTTGTTTTCAAAATTATCATAATTATTGTACATAATGACATAGAAAATAAGGCATTGTCAGAAACGTTTCCAATACCAAACCTTTTTATTTCTCAACCCATTTTTGAATACCAAACCTCTCCTCTAACTTTATTTATCTTTGTTTTCTTTCCAAACCCTAGAACCCAAAAACCTTAGAGTTTTCATTTCTCAGAAATGACGAAAACTAAGAAAACCGAAGAAGGTGAATCCATCTACCCAAATCATTAGAGAGTTTCTAGAAGAATCATTCTGCAAGGAAAAGTAGTGGATTTTGAATCGGTATATCAAAAAAATATGCTCCTAAAGAAAGCGATTGCATTTCAAAGATTGGAATATGTGTTCAATGAGGAAAACTCAGAGTTTCTTTATGAGGCATAACTGAAATTTTTATGTAATAATGTTCAATTTAGTTTTGGAAACTCTGAAGATATAGTTTTCACAAGAATAGAAGATAAGGACTTTTCGGTTTCTTCCACTAAAACTTCTCAAATATTAAACTATCCTCAAGAGGGTGTCTTTAATTTATCTATAGTTGATAAGGACCATAAGTCTGAAGAAATTATGACTTTTATGTTTGGTTCCAAAAACATTTGGAAAATGTTTTTCAGGGATCTCGAGGCAGACAAGAAAATATTGGTTATGTTTATTCAAACGAGACTTTCCCAAAGAATGGCTGATATGGAGAAGATTATTTATGCATACATGTATATCATGTTTCTATTTTTGAGTGAAATAAATATCTATTTTCCAAATTATATGTTTAGATATTTGGGATACTGTTTTCAACTAGATGCTAGGATGACTTTTTATCCTTATTAAAGGATAATCTCTCAAAAAAAATTTACGTAAAGATTTTTTTATTTAATAGATTCTTGAATCAAATTTCATAATAATAATGTACTCAATGCAGGAACTTTGATGAAGTTAGGTTTTTATTAGAGTATAGTAAAAGGAAAACTCTTGCTAGTTAGTGCAGATGACCAACAAAGATCAGGAGCTTTTGCTCAGAGGGAGAAAAGTGAAATTTTAAATGATGGGATTGGTGAAGCTCTAGGTGAAGGACTTTCCAACCAACCAAAAAATTATATTTGTTGAAGAAGAAGAGGAACAAGGGTATATGTAATAATAATTGGTTGTAAAACCAATGAAAAGTTTAGATACACCTACTAAAGAACTAGTGTTGTGTTCAGGTGAGGCTACTAGGTCAGTACATTTAGAAAAAACTTTTCTTGAGGAAGATCAACAAGTTAAAATCCAGATAAGAAATCTACATAATGTTGTTTTACCTATTATTCAGGAAGAATATCCAGCTATTCAGAAAGAGAATCAGATGCTCATATCAGAAAAGGAGGCTACTGAAATTGTTGAGAATCTAGTTTTCTCTGTTTTTTGATCATGTGGATGAAAGAAATCATTTTTCAACTAAAGAAAAACATAAGTTCTTTATAGTTTGTCTTGTTCAAGTGAAAATTCAATTGAAAAAAAATTGAGAAGTCTGTAGAAAAGTCACTTTCAAGACCTTTATAAATTTTGGCAGTTGGTCAGTCTCAACGTCCAAATAAAGGGACATATGACTCCTTGTCTAATCAAGTCTAAGAGCTTGTAATTAAGTTTAGTAAGTCTCAGGAAGATAATTTCAATATTTTTCAAGGGATATAAGCTTCAAAGAAAAATTTAGAGTATCTTAAAGAAAATTACATTTCCCAGAAGGAATTTTATGCTTTCAAGGGAGAGATATTGAATGAAGTCGGAAAGATTAAGTATGAAGTTGTTTCTAAATCAGAATTTCATTATATAAAGTGGTATTTTTGAATTCAGTTTCAATAAATCAAGAGTAGTGTTGGTCACACCAGTACATCTACATCTACTCCTACAACTAGTCCAGATCTGATTCGAAGATTTCAGGAAACCACCTTTGTTATGGTAGATATTAATGATCGTCTTCAAAATCTCTAGTACAATAGTGCTCCTTTGTCAGTTATGTTGCACAATAAGAAATTTCTAGTTAACCATCTAACACAGAATAAACGAGGTATCAGATTTTTGTTAAACAAGTTTATAGATTAGTTGGATCTGTTTATGCAATAAGAGGAAAGCTTGCATGACTTTTTGAAAGTCAATCTTGTTGTGAATTTTCATATTCTTGAAGATTATTGAGTTTTGATTATGCTGTTGGGGATAGTCTTATGAGAATTTTTTTGTTATAGATGGCTGATTTGAAAGATAATTTTTAAGCTACTCAAAATCCATAGAACCTTAATAAAGACAAATCCTAACCAATATTTTGTTCCCTAACCATTTTAGTTGACTAAACATGTTTCCTAGTCACACTAATTATTGTACCTATAAATTTTTTATCAATAAAATTGTATTATTTTTTATTTTTGCATACTTTATTTCATATTCTTTTATGTTTATGTCTCAATAGAAATATCCAGTCTTATTTATTTAAAAAGATTATTATAACACACTTACTGATCTGTGCAAAATTAAACTTGTTTTAATCATTTTCTATACTTTCTTTTTTATATCATAAAAAGGGGGAGAAATTTGGATAAACAAAAAATTAATTTTTATCGAAATAATTCTATAAAATCGAATTTCAAATTATTTTATTTTAATTGTTTTCAAAATTATAAATTCTGATATTAATTTTATGGGTTTTGTGATCATCAAAATAGGGGAGATTTTTGGGCATGTATTATCTCAACAATACTCTAAATCTTATTAATTTTGATGCTCACAAATACCATTGTTAGTTTTACTAATGATATTACATTAAGTGAATTTCAAGAAATTAATATACTTTATATTCATTATTTTATTAATTATATTCAGGATTATTATTTTCATGTAATATTTTTCAAAGTGTTTGAAATGATCTTAAGCATGTTCAAAAAATATTGTTTATACCCTAGGTTGAAGAATGTAACGTAAGGAAAAAACCTGAAGTTTGTATTAAACCATATGTTGAAAGATCATCGTGTATGGTTAATAAACCTTGTGTTGAAAGAAATTTATAGATGAATAACCATACATTTGAATGAAACCTTATGTTTGAAAAAGATAAAAAGTATGGTAAAAGAACCCTACGTAAGTATGGAACCTTAATTTTGAGAAGAAAATGTATGGATCATCAACCTTACATTTTCAACCTTTTATTTGGAAAATAAACACTATGTAGTTGAACCCAGCATTCAGTTTTGTTTTTGTTAAGGAACCTTATGTTTGACTTTTCATCACTAGATATTTGAATTTATAGTTTTATCAGAGTTTCGTGCAATGGTATTTGTAAAATATAAGGCCGATTGAAATCTCATTGTTGAATCATTTAAATATTATCATGATTGGTTTAAATAATTGTATTAAGTAGATAGATTCTCTCATATTCCTAAGGGGAGTTGCAACTATTCTGAGCTATCTCAAGAATTTGAATTCTTACAATTTATGAGGTGATTTTCTTAGATATGGAATTGAAAATTAGGCTCTCTGATTTATTTATTCTATCGATGTATTTATTCTATATATGTGTGTATGATTCAAATAAGAATATATATTGAGATATATATTAATTGACATATTGCAACACATATTTTGTGATTGAAACTAAATTCTTATGAAGATATTTTATATATCTACTGCAAAAATTGGTCAGACTTTATTTTCTATAGAAGAGGCTACAATGGAGTATATGTGTTCTGAATTTAGTATTTGTTGTAAGTTTGTTGCTGTTATTCGTTTCTATTTTTATTTCAACGATCTATTGTATCTAGATCACTTTGGAATTAATATTTCTTGAAGAAACTCTTTTCTTAAGAAGAAGATCTATCTACTATTAGTAGTTGTTTCAATTTTATTGTTCAACAAGAACCCTTTTTAATAAAATATCTTTTTTTAGAGTTTCAACCACTTATACTCAGATGTGGTGGAGTATTTTCTTCTCGATCTAAGATATGGTTTTTCAGTTCTCTGTTAAAGAACCTGAAGGATTTATTTTATTCTTTATTTATAAAGGTTTCAACTGCCTTCACTCAGTTATGGATTGGTCTTATGAAAAGAGGACATGACTAGTGAAATTCACCAAACTCACAGAGCGAGTAATTGGTGGATTGGACTAGGGGATCTTTATGCCCTGAACCACAATAAATAGTCATGTTTTATATTTCTATTTTATCTTTTGATCATAATTTCATATAAAAGATAAACACCACTTATCTATATAATCATCATTCGATATCAAAAGTTAATAATTTTGAAATATTTTGAAAATGTTGAAAAGTCACAATTCAGTCCCCACCCCCTATTGTATATATTTTCACATTCCGACCTACCACTTTTCACCCCTGAAATGTTTTTTTACCACATTTCTTAATGTTACCTCCACTTCCTTTGTAGGAAGAGAAACTACACTACATATGCTCAATAATATAGGTAATATAGATGTTTTCTTAATAAAATAATTATCCCTAAAGTTAATGTACCATTCCATATTTTTTTAATTTATTTCTTTTTATTATTACTCACCTAAGAATTGTTTTCGTATACAGGTGGATTCTTTTGTTCGAGTTGGGGTGGTTTGTTCGAATCATCTCATTCTCATGAGATATTGGACTTTGCGACTACAATTGAGCTAATGAAAATAAGGAAATGAAACAATAATATATACAACCATAATAAAAATGTGAATTACTATTAATTTTGTAATTAATTTTTCCTTCATTTTATCTACTATTTATAGGTTAATTTCTTTATTATATTTTTTTAATAATTATTTAGTTTTTTTCAAAATTATTTAGGGAAGACATGTTTTTTTAACTATATTTAAGAAGACACAAGAGATAACGTGTTCCTTTCTGCCAATGTTACCATCCTTTCCATTGTCCTTCTTTTTCAAACTTCCAACACTGCATATTGAGTCCATGTTCTTATCCAGAAAAAAAAATCTGCTAAAAACATCGACTCAATATGCAATTTTTGAAGTTTGAGAAAGAAAGACAATGAAAATCCTGCTAAAATTTTCATTTGGGGTTTTTTCAAGCTTTGAGGGCATGTAAAAATCAGTCAAAACTCAATCTGAGACAGATTGTGACTAGTATTACACCAAGTGCTTCTTTTTTTAAAAAATTAACATTAATTTTAGTAAAAAGGACAACTTACATACTCAAAACTAATCAAACGCATTAAAGTTGTTTCTATACATTATAAAAATTACACATATGTCATTTTATATGTGTATGAATCATCCTCACCTCAATACGATATATGATGTTCCTGGTATGACTCAAATAACATGTTAAAATTTTAAAATTTACATTTTAGTTCAAAAAGACTCACACACTAAAAACCAAAAAAATGAACTCATATTGTCTTTATAGTTTATTAAAATGATTCATAAGTCATTTTTGATACATAGTAATTAGTCTCATGTTAAAACAAAACACGGTCTGACCAGTATGACTTAATGTCCATGTTTCTATTTTAAAATGATATTTTAGTAAAAAAGACAATTTATATACTCAAAAATAATAAAACACATTAGTATTATTTTTATAGTTTATATAAACAATACATAATTAATTTGGGATAGGTATAAATCATACACACCTCAATATAACGCATGGTGTGACCGTTATGACTCCAAGTGTGTCTTTTTATTTAAAATTGAAATTAATTTTAGTAAAAAAGAAATCTAACACACTCAAAACATAGAAAACGCATCCATATTATTTTTATTCATTATAAAAAATATTAATAAGTTATTTTTGATGTGTATTAATCATTCTCACCTCAATCCTATGCACAGTGCACTCGATATGACTCAAAGTGTCATTTATTAGTCTAAAATTGACATTTTAGTTCAAAAAGTGTCACTCTCTGAAAAATGAGAAAATATTCTTTGATTATTGTGATAATTTTAAAAAAATGTTATTATGTCATTTATTATATGCATGAATTAGTATCACATCAAACTGATACACGATGTGACCATTATGACTCAAAATTCATGTTTCCAATTAAAAAATACATTTTAGTAAAAAAACTTGTGACATACTCAAAACCAAGAAAAACGTCAATATTGTTTTACTACTTTAGTAAAATGATAAATAAATAATTTTAGACGTGTAAATATACCTCAATTAAATTCACATTATGACTGTTATGACTCCAAGTGTGTCTTTTAATTTAAAATTGACATTAATTTTAGTAAAAAAGGAAACTGACAGACTCAAAATAGGTAAAATGCATTTGGATTATTTTTATACTTTATTAAAATGATACATAAGTAATTTTTTAAATTTATTAATCATTATCATCTCAATATGATACACAATGTGCCCGATATGACTTAAAGTGTCTGTTATCAGTTTAAAAATGATATTTTAGTTCAAAAAGTATCACTCTCTAAAAACTGATAAAATGCACTAGGATTTTCTTGATAATTTATAAAAATTATGAATAATTATTTTTGACATGTATTAATTATTATGACATCAATCTGACACATAATGTAACTGATATGACTCAAATTTAATGTTTTCAATTTAAATTTTCATTTTAGTAAAAAAGAAAAGTGATATACTCAAAACTAATAAAACTTATTTAGAATTTTTAAATACTTTATAAAATTTATCCATAATTAATTTGGGGTGTTTAGTAATCATTATAACCTAAATATGATGCACAGTGTGACTGGTATGACTCTAAGGGTTTGTTTTAATTTAAAATTGACAACAATTTTAGTAAAAAAGACAACTAACATACTCAAAACTAAGTAAATGAATTCAGATTGTTTTTATACTTTAATAAAATTATATATAAGTAATTTTTTATGTTTATGAATAATTTTGACCTCAATACAATATACAATGTGCAGAGTATGACACATAGGGTCTCTTATCAGTTTAAAAATGAAATTTTAGTTCAAAAAGTGTCACACACTAAAAACTGATAAAACATGATTGGATTTCCTTTATAATATAGTAAAATGATTGATAAGTCATTTTTTACATTTATTAATTATTCTCAAATCAACCCAACACATGATGTGACCGATATGACTCAAACTACCTGTCTTGAGTTTAAAATGACATTTTAGTAAAAAAAAGGTGACGTACTCAAAGATAAGAAAATGTATTTATATTTATTTTATACTATAGGAAAATGATCCATAATTCATTTTTTGTGTTTAGGTGTCATTTGAACCTCAATATGACCCACACTGTGACAGTTATGACTCCAAGTGAGCCTTTTCAATATATAAGTGTCATTTTAGTTTAATACCCACATCACGTCGCCAAAACTAAGAAAAAGAGCCAAGATTATTTTCTCATCATTCAATATACTATTATTTAACTAATTTATTTTTCATTTTTATTGTATAATTATTTAGTTAATTTTCATAGAGATAATTCATGATGATGAACAAGAAATGGTGTGACGTGCAAGAATCAACTGCAACTCAATCTGATGCATAGTCTTCCTGATATGAATCAAATTTTAGTTTAAAACTAACACTTTCTATTAATTTATTTATTTGTATAATTACTAACATAAGAATTTTATTTTTATACAAGTGTGTTATTTTGCATGAGTATGAGTGATTTTTTCGGCAATAGCATGATTCGAGGTCAGGATCAAAAGACAAAGAAACATTGATATTTTATAATGCATATAATAAGTTATACTTATATAATTGTATAAACCAATATTTAAAATATCTATAATATTGTTTTTGTCTTATATATGTTTTGTAAATATTATTTCATTTAGAATCTATATTGGTACTTGATTTTGTTGATTTTTTGTGATGTTTTTGGTGATGTAGTGTGATATTACAGCACATTGCACTGGTGTTGTAGTGGGTTGTTATATCATATTGAATTAGTGTTGAAGTGTTCTATTATGGCACACAAACGTATAACCCTTATCTAATCTTTTATAAGTTCTCATAAATGGGTCATTTATCAGCATTATTTTTAGTGTTGAGAAAATTATAGGGATTTTAATCTTGCTCAGGTAGTCATCACTTCTCTAGAACTGATGAAGGGAATTTTTAGCATAGTTAAAGGCCTTTTCTATAGTAGTGACACATGTTTTTGATATTTTCCCCATTACATGGGTAGTTGAGGTTTTTCAGAGGGAGTAATATTTCTCTATGGTTTATTGGTCCCTTTGAGGTAATGGGGCAAGTTAGCGATGTGGCATATTAGTTGGCATTTCCACCACAGATAGAGAGGATCCATGACATCTTCCACATCTCTCAACTTCATCAGTATATCCATAATGAATAATATGTTATTAAATGGAGAGAGTTGGATATCAAGTATGGCACGATGTTTGTGGAGCGGACAGTATAATTCCATGATCACAAAGATAAGGAGCTGCATGGATGTACTATTCACTTGGTTCATGTTTTGTGGAGGCATGGAGTCCTGGTAGAGAGTGCTTACGAGTGAGAGACGCAAATACAAGCCCAGTAACCAAATATTTTTTGAGTTTTTCCTTACTCTATTTTTCTTTTTATGTGATTTTTGGATCTTATTTTTTTATGAATTTTTTCATGTGTTCGGTGCAAAGCAGTTTTTTGTTTATAGTGATCATTGGTTTGGTCTGTGTGAAGGTTGAGATGGTTGTTTATTGGTTTTTTTATTAAAGGAGGCAGTTCTTGGATTTTTAGAATGTTTTATGGTTATTTTATTTAGAATTCTTGGATGTTGGTAGCATTTTATGAATGATGGGATCCTTGAGAGGTATCTCACATGGTAGTTGTTTGAACTCCTTTTATTTTCTCTAGTTTGGTTTTTGATTCACGAATGAGAGAATTATTTGAGATGTATCTTATGTAATGAATCATACTTTTTTGGGCCAGTAAATTTCATATTTTGGGTGCTTAAGGTGTTTCAAATGAGTCTTGAGGAGATATTGTGGTGGCTGGGGGTGTAGTAGAGCTTCTATAAGATATTCACATCATAAATGGTTTACAAAACAAGAATTGGTGGTTCATGGATTTTGTAGTCGACCAATTTCATAGCTTGTATGTGGATGAGGGGGAACCCATGAAATTAATTCTCATCATGAAAGTAATTCATGGTCTACAATTAAATAAATATCTCAGAAATGTGATTTTTGGTGGAAGCTGTAATTTTTTGAAAACTGAAGTATTTCAAATCATAAATAGGTTACATGACATGAATGTTTCGATATTATAATTTTTAAATCACATTTTTCAGCCTATTTTTATTCATTTGGTCATACCCCTCACTCTCTCATTTCTATAAAATTCCTATGCGATTTTGGAGGATCTTCCATCACTCCTTCTCATGATTTGATCCTTTAGTTCCAGTTGATTCTTGTTGGTGATATGTAGTGAGTTGTTCTCTCTTATCCATGTTTTTCATTACATTATTCTTTGTGGATTCATGTTGGTGGTATGATTTTGGTTTTGTTTGTGAGTTGGCCTATGTCTTTTATAACCCTTATTGTGGTGTAGGTTGATTTGTGGGTTTTTCAGGCGGTTGTGGTTTACAATAATTTCTTGTCTACACTATAGTGTGCAATGATTTGGAAAGGATTTTTTGAGGTAGGGTATCCCTCCTTTATCAGTTTTTTATATCATACGGGAGGGGTTCTATATTGTTTATATATGGGTGGTGGTTGTTCTGTATTAATTATTGATAAATAATTGACTAGTTATAATTAAAGGTGATAAGTTAAATGATTCACATGTTTTTATTACATTGATGTTATTGTGATATTGTGGTTGTATAGGCTAAATTACCCACTAGAATTTGTGGCTATTGGGGGATTTGTTTGCACTAGATTGATATTTATTATGGATCCCTTATTGTGAATTTATTTTGATATCAACCTGAAATGGAAATTGGTTAACCACTAATATTTGGTTAATAAAATGGTTTTCCCTAGATTTATGTCTTGTTTGAGAAAAACCCTAAAATAAAGTAAAATGTGATAAAACATCCTTTGTTAAATAAATAAAATTATATTTGAGGTGTTGTGATGTTTATTGTTGTTGCAGGATAGAGATTTTTTATTTCAATGTAGTATGGGGTGATGTGTGGTTTGTTTGGCCATGATTTTGGGGTAGTGAGGTGATGGTTTGTTTGACCATGATTTTGGGGCGGTGAGGTGATCGTTATTTCCTCATGATTTTGGGGCGGTGAGGTGATGGTGGTATGGATCTGCTTTGGGGTGGCATGGTAATGGTTTTTTTGGAATTTCTTTTGTGGTGATGAGGATTTGGTTTGTTTGGTCATTATTGTGGGGAGGTGAGGTGATATTTTGATTAGAATGATAAGTTTCTTGTGATGTGTGGTTGTGTTGTTCTAAAATCCTAAGTAGTAATGTAATAACTATTTAATAATGATTGAAATTTATCAGGTTTGGTTTGGTTAAAGGGAGGGAAATGAATAATGATAAAATAAATGATGGGTTGTGTGGTAAAATGTGATTGTTGGTAAATAATGAAATGAATGGGTTCAATAATGGAATTTTTTTGTGGTGTGAGATGTGGATTTTGGTTTGTGTGGTGTTATGTATTTAGAGGTGGCAATGGAAGTGGGGATTTTGCGAGTTGGTTAGTGTTTTGTTTTGAGCCTATAGTTTGGTCTTGTGTGTGTATATATTTATATACTTGTATACACACACCACTAGTGTCGATCGCTTTGTTACAAAACCCATATTTTTAAATTGGGGTGTTTTTTCCAGCATTCTGGTGATGAGGATGTATGGATGGTTACCCACGCATTCCCACTCTTTCTTCTAGGTGAGTAGATATGCACATGATATGATGGGAAGAGGTGTTTTAGTGCATTAATTGATGGACCAGGTATTTTTTAGGTAAGATTTGATATGATTGTGTTATGAAGAAGTGGACAAGGTGTTTTCAAGTGAGATGTGATATATTCATGATGTGGACATCTTATGGTTTGGGTCATGCATGGTAGGAGGAGGGAACGAGGTTTATTTTCATCAGGTTCATGATACCCTGCTACTCTGGTTATGGAAGTGGAGGTGAAGTAATTTCCAAAGTGTTTACATGTGTGACATGATGATACTGTGTTGTGGTGAGATAGTATATGTTATTCTAAAGAGATGGGAGTGCCAGGACGTACGACATTGGGGTGTGAGAGAAGAAAACCAGTGGTAAATTTGTGTGGGTACCCTTTATTGATATTCTTCTTATTATGTAATTATACAT
Organism: Viscum album; assembly: GCA_963277665.1. Taxonomy (NCBI): domain Eukaryota; kingdom Viridiplantae; phylum Streptophyta; class Magnoliopsida; order Santalales; family Viscaceae; genus Viscum; species Viscum album. Next base: position 444,848,178 of record OY728158.1, read on the forward strand.
GACTTTCTTTATTTGATGAGTGTGAATAGTGAGGTTGGGATAGATAGTTAACGAGTTTATGTTTTGTTCTTTCTGTGATTTTTCCATCAATGCATTAGTATGCTTCTTTCATATGTGCATTAAAAACATTGGTTTTCCTACTGAGTATAATTGTATGATCACCCTACCTATATAAATAGATTTTGGGGTTTCTAATAGGTTTATAGGGATCATGATGGACAATACTAGTTCATACCTTTTTGGACAGATGCTATGTTGTTGCTTTAGCTTGGCTTTTGGGTATTTATTTTGTAAAAAATTAATATGTATCATTTTTATTTATGAATTCATTTCAAGATGGTTTTGGTTTATTTTATATTATTTCATGGAGTTTCTTGTGGGTGACTAATATTATATCTTGATCCTAAATTATTATAGATGGTAATGCCTATCATTTAATGAGATTTGTATACCTTCGATGCTAGTCACCAACCTAAGACCTACTGGAGGTGGAACTCAGGGGGGTTCATTATCACTTTCCCTTTATTACAGTATCATTAGTGGGAGGGGGTTGTGAAGTTCATAAGTTTAAAATTATAATAAAGTAAATCATACTCCATTATTTATATAGATATATACTCATCCCTTTATTAATTCCCTTATATCTCTAAGTCTATTTTTATCAGCAAAAATGTGTGATGCACACTTGATATCTAATACCTATGATTATGATTTGTTTAAATTTATTTATATAAAATTATCATTCGGATTCTTATAATTATTCACTTTTAGAACATTTATCAACTTTATATAACAATCCTTAAAAATCTTAAAGGTTGTGCCTTTATGTGATCCCAATATGATTGTCATGAAGTATATAATGATCTATAATAATGATATAAATGTGGGTGAGTATCATGTTTTATATCTTCTCATTAAGGAAATTTAATGAATTTACTCCTACTAAAAGTTATTACCTCATAAATCATTTCTATTTAGGGAGACAAGATACATATTTCATCTCAACTTACACAAGTTTTATCATTTAAATAATCCATGACTATATCTGTTTGATAATAACCATATTAGTCATATCATATATGATTCCAATATAAATGAGTGGATAAAATCATTATCTAAATAGATTATATGGATTCATTCAACTATATTCCCATAGTATCCTAACCCTTAAGGTTTCATATCTAGTGTAACTAAAATAAAATTCCAAGAATAAGGAACCTAACCATTAGGGTCACCATATTACTTGCTTTCTTTACACGTGATAATTTATGGGAAACTAACTATTAGGGTGATCCTACTGAGTGATAAAGGCCTTAAAAATGCCACTTTGGAATCATTCTAACACATAGTATTTTAACTTATTTTCTTAAAATTCTCATTAGTTTAATATACATCTCATTCATATTAAACCCATTGAATCTCATGAAATTTTTATTACCTACTATTTTACCCCTTTTTTCTTACTTGCTTCTCATTATTTAGTTTTTATATCATATTTCATGTAAAAAATTAATTTTTTCACACCACATTAGTGTGTAACTCTTTACACAACCCACAAGTTTTTATTAATTACCCAAAACCAAAATCTAAATATATTTATATATATCTAAATACATACCATTATAAGTTACATGAAATTTTTATTTCAAGGTGTATAATTATTTGTGATTAAAAAATTCTATATGAGTAATCTTGGAGCGATACATATCCAACACCTCGCTTTTATACAATAAGGCACAAGCCTCCATGATGGTGGGCATTTTAATCTTGTGTGCCTCTCCTTGGGGAACCTTTACTTAATATATAATTCAATTCTTGAAATCTCTAAAACATGATTTCCACAAACTATATTCAAAACATATTCTCAATATCTTAACTCTAAAAAGAAACTGAGGTTTAGGTAGATGAAAACTAAATATTATGGAGTCTCACATAGCATGTAATGTAAGGATTTATCATCTATGATTAATTTATCACAAAAAATTTCTTAGAAAATATTCACATTTACTAAGAAATTTACAAAAATAGAATATTAAATGAATTTAATAAATAAATAAACATTTCATTTTTTTCAAAACATGATATAAAAATATTAACTTTTCATATTTAATTTAAACTTATAAAATATCATTTTATAAATCCTAATAATTATCATATATAAATAATTTAAAAACAATAATAATAATTCAATAAATATAAAAAAATTAATAATTTTATTTTGTGATGACACTTGAGAATACATTGACCCTCAAAGAAATTTCATGTTAGCGCCACAAACTATATTGTCTCACAACATAGTGTCATAGTGAATATCGCACATGACATTACATTGTCTCACAATATAATGTCAAGATACCAAACTTGGCCTTAAATTGTCACAAAACATACTATCAAGAACACTCCCTCACATTACATTGACACTCAATGTAATTTCAGGAAGAGTGACATTAAGTTGACACTCAATGTAATGTGGAGTAAGTAACAGACATTATGATGACAATTAACGAAATGTTAAGTAATTAATTTATGATACTCTATTTTCATGACATGTAATGCATAGTGTGTTATCTCAGTAACATATGATGTGCCTTAGAATCAACATTATGTTAAATTATTAACATAATTTCAAGTCCCAGTGAAAATACATTAGTGAATAAGTGTATATTTAGGGACTCTCCTAATGTTACATTAACACTTAACGTAATTTCAAGATGGACTACCTAACATTCTATTATCATATAATGTAATTTAAAGTGGGATAAACCTATTCATAATACATAAAACATTTTATTCACTAATCAATGAAATAAATATGTGGATCCATAAAAGAAAATAGATTTTATCCAACTGATTGATTTTAGGGGATCATCTAATTATCAATAGAATTAGAATAAAACCCATGTATGCTCAATCTTCCATTAACAGAATCGATGTGTAAGGTTTTACAAAAAACTAATAGAACTATATCATTAAGTGATTTATCGATGATCATAGTAGTAGGAATCATTTTCTTCCTTCCTTCAAAGGATTGCACTAGCCAAAGGATACCAGTTCGTAATATGGGGATTCCCATCCACCAAGGGGGTTCTAGTGCCTTCACTTTTCATGATGAATAATTCTATGGGAAAGAATATGGATTTGATAGCCGTTTCATGGAACTAATGTTTCTTCAATTGGTTGTATATCATCCCTATATATAGCCTTATTAAGTCTCTTCATTTAATAAAGATCATCGTCCATAAATCATAACGGTTTCATATCATGAAACACATTACTTCCTATTCTATTAATTCAATAAAATAATTTAATAAAAGTTCCAATCTATGTTTAATCACATTATAATTAATTATAATTTAATAATCAAGTGGGAAATGATAATGTGGTAGTTACCACCAAAATAAAACACTACGTTTGGTGCAAAATAGTCTCAGGTTACATCGCATGCACACCAGACTATGTTGGCACAAAATAATTCTCATGCGTAAGCTTAAGGATACATTAGAACTAATTTATCTTTAAGTAATATGCATTATATAAATATAATTTTCATAAATATCCCATAATACCTTGGGCCTATTATTAGGTGAAAACCCCAAAACCTACATTGACCTAAGTCATCAACTTAGTTAGTAACATTCTAGTAGTATATGCATAATAACCACATATATCACCCATGTTTCTAAGAAGGATGTGGGCCTCCAGACTAGTGTATTCCTCAATAATAACCTCATTAGTGATCTCTTCCCTATAATATATTTGTTATTAATAAACATATACTAAAATCCCCTACATAATCCTCCAACTCATGCTTAAAAAGGAAATATTCCCTATAATCCTTATTTCTAAATGGTCGGTATTCCCTATGAGCCACTAACCCATATTCTTATAAACAATACCCTCTATTATTTCAATACCAATAGATATGATGAACTAGAAAGGCACCTATAAAACTAGAAAGGCACCTCTCAAAAATTCCCACACCAACCATTTCAAGGCACCCCTCACCTTATATTCTTAGATTTATGACTTTAAACTAAATAGCATAATTTTTTTAACGCATGACATCAAACTATATATACAGATCCTATCACATATCAACATGTTTATTTTTCATCCTATTTTTATCAATATTTTAATTTTTTAGTTGTTTTACATGTTTTAATTGGAGTCAAAGGTGTTCCTAGAAGAGTTAGTGAGTATGGACCTAAACCTCTAAAAAATGAGGATACATGCTAGTAATGGAAACAAGAAATATGGTGGCCTTGGTAATGTCTATAGAATTTTGTTTTAGTAATTAACTAGTCAGTGGGTCTCCACTAGCCAGTCGGGGGTCTACCAGCTAGCCGGTGAAGTTATTGTGGTCAGGAAAACTTAGGGTAATATCATATTGTTTTCTTCCAAACCCACATTTTATTTCTTAATTCTTCTCCTTCAACCTAAAATCAAAAAATTGAAACCTAGGGGAACTCTTTGAATTATTTTTCTCTCCCAACTTGAATCCTTGGTGGATCTAAGTATCGATCTATATAGTGATCCACTCTTGGTGAGCCTAACTCCACTTTGGTCTTGTAACCTCTTCTTCTTATTTTCCCTATTTACCAAGGGCTATGATAGCTATAGGATTTTATTATATTCAAGTATCTAACAATGTTTCATATAGATCCATCATGGAATTGGGATTTTTTTAATCTTTGTTCCTCTTGGTGTTCTTTTTATAAATCATTGTATTAAGTGATTTTTTTGTCTACTTGTCCTAGAAATTAGTGGTTTGGAGATTACTAGTTGGGAATTGTGATTCTAGGGATCTTCGACTTTATTCTTAAAGACTTATATCTCCTTGTCTTGTAGATTCCTTATTGTAGTTGTATTCTTGATGTAGGTGGTTTAATGAAGCAGATTTTTCCAATAAAAGTTTCATGTTTTCTCATCAAAATTGGATTCTAAAATGGTTTTAAAACAATATTTATAGTTTTTCCATTATTTGTGAAAAATGGTTGTTTTCTTAATAAATTATTTCAAAGTATGTTTCATACATTTGAAAAAGTTGGGTGGTTATCTATGTGTGAAAATATCTATAAATTATTTTAATTGGGATAATAATGGTAAGACCAAGAGTAACCATTAATGAGGTAGGGAACCATATTTAGAGATGAACTCTTACCCCCTAGGCCTATTCTTTTGGGGTAATATATGCCCCAAGTGTTATAATGTTTCACAGGGATACAATTTCAGAAGTGAACTCTTATCATCTTGGATTATTAATCTAGGGTAATGTCTACACTAGATGGCCTATTGATCACCAAGATTAAATGTGGATCCTTAATAATCTAGTCATAATGTTACACCAAGTGCAAGTTTTTCCTTATTAGTAATCTTTGAAATGTATACTTGAAATTTTATGTAAATGATCTAAAAATTTGCTTATTGGTATGTTTTACTAATTGTGAAAAGGTTGGATTTCCTTATTTTATACTAAATTGTGTACAATTGTATCTCATGACATGTCCTTATTTACTTGATCATAATTATTTTATATTATAAAGTCTACCTATGGAATAATTGGTGTCATCCTATTGGAATTTTTTTTCTCACACCTTACAAACACCATTGGTCATATGTAGATCTAGTTTTTTATGATATAGGTGAAATTAATACATAGAAGGGCAGTTGTGAGTTTGTTTCTTAATAGGGTGTGTGAATATAGAGGTGAATACATGTAACATTGAGATGAATTTTATTATTATTGTGAATTTGGTTTGGTTTGTGGTTTTTGGAGTATGCACTTGCCTTACTCTGTTATTGTTTTTGAAGTTCACTTAATTTGGAATATTGACATTCTCCTTATTCATGTTGTCTAGTTTTATATTATTCGGTTGAAAATTTATTCCCAAAGTTAGTTATTGATATCTAAGTACTTTTCACCATACAACAGGGATCAGGAACTCCCTTTAGGGTCATCTTTGGGATGGAATAATGTCTAGATAGTTAGGAAAATTCAGTTAGATTCATGAAAAATTAGTATCAGAGGATGGTTCATCAGATTATTTTTTCATAATGCATCTTGGGATGTCTTTATAGAAAGTACATAGCTATTTTGTGACTTTAGTGGTATGTTATGAGAAATTTATTAGCCATCTATCATCATGATGAGCCTTAAGTTACCACGGGTGATCAAGAAATGTGTATTTTGAGATTTAGATTATTTTAATATTAGTCTTTCCTTTTTCATGTATCTTTATAATTATAGTTGAATTATGTTATTTTAATATGGAATTGAGTTTTTTATCTCATGTTCTTATATATCATTGTGTGATGATGTGTAGTTTTATTCCCCCCCCCAAAGACTCCTCGTGAATCTTCAAAAGGGTGTTACTGAAAAATCTGGATAGTAAACCCCCTATTGATCAAAATCTCATTGAAGTAGTTATGAACATATTCTAAATTATGGACCATAGTGAGGTACTTATACCTGTTCAGGATAGATATTTGAAACCTCAATGGGATGAGGATAAGAATCAAACCCAATATTTCCTTCATCATAAATTACTATATTTATAAGGGATAAATGATCCTTAGGAGGTAAAAGATCGGTTTAGAAATATTGAAAGACTCTTAAAATTTTTAGAGACCCTTGAAACTATCAAGGTGAAATGACTTATATTAAATACTGAGGGATCAAGTGTAATGTAGTGGGATTATGTAGTTCTAGAAAATAATCATGAGTAATTAAAGTAAAAATACTTTGAGGTCAACTTCACCGATCAATTCTACCAGGAGCTTATAACCTGGGATAAATCCATGGATTTACTCATAATTGAATTAAAGAACCATAAAGATATGGAATACACTAATTTATTCACTGAGCTTACTCTATTTTCTCCTAAGGTTTTGTTTAATGATAATATCAAGGCTCATAAGTTTAAAATTGGTCTATAACCTGATATCTTATTTAAAATCTCCAGGATAAATCTTTATACTGATGGTGGGGTGGTGGATAATGAATTGACAAAAAGATTGACCCAGTTAGTAATTCATGGATAAAAAGAGTTTCCCCTACCTCTTGTAGTAGCTTCAGTGGCTCTTATAATGGGAATGGGAATCCATGCGATTTATACAAAGTAAATAGTTTTTGTGATTCTTACAAGCCTTTTTATGCACCTCCATCTGTGATTAGTGGTCTAACGTTTTACTTGTGTGGATAGATGGGTAACACAAAGTAATTTTTTTTCACATTCCTCTAAATATTTCAAAATCATGTGGACATTATGGTCACTTGAAGAAGTTCAGTCTGTATTTTTCTCCTCTTTACTCTAGAACAGACTCATTAGCACCAAAAGAAACTATGTTATAGTCATATGCTTCTTAGAAAATGTGGTTAAATCCACAAGACACCATAATGAAATAGTTACATACAGTATTGGAGTCTCCAACATAAGTTTATGTGGATCTTTTAACTATTTGAGGTACCATTTCTATTTCTTTGACCTTAGAGACTTCTTTATTTGATATAAGTACCTCTCACTCCTTCATGCCAAAATGTATTTTGGATCATCTAAAACATCTAACGAAAATCAATCCATTCATTATGTAATCATAAATACCTATATAAAAATTAAGGATAAGGGTTTCAAATTCCCCTCAAGCTCTTTCTTTATGTGTTATATTCATATAGTTTGGGATTTTATAATTTTTTACTTTGACCACTTCAACTAAATTATCAGGATGGATTGGATTCTTTCTCAAATAGACTAAATCAATTGTTATTATAGTTTTGTATCCATTACTACCCCTGATAGAAACTCTAATGTGTTTTAAGTATAATGGGACTCAAAGTTTAGTCGATAGGGGCCTACACTTCTGTACATGGTAATTTTATTTCATTTTATATGGATGAACAGGGACAATAATCTTTTAGTGGTTTACTTACAATAGTAGTCAATAAATTTATTGATGTTTTTTCAAGTTAATTTTGAGGTTTTCCTTCAGATAGGAAAGTGAAATCATCACTTGACTTATTACCAGTAACTCAACTGATATTGATTTCATCAATTAGATGACATGATAACCAAGGTATTTTTAGGCCCAAGTGTGTCCCCCTGGGAAGATCTTATACACTTTGATAATAAGTATTATGTAATTATTCCCTTATTCATTTATTTTCATAAACTCAATTAAGTAATGGTCAATAACAAATATATATTACTTTGCATTAATGATTTATTTGATCAGTTGAAAGAGGAAAAGTTATTATCAAAGATTGATCTTCATTATGGTTATCACCATCATAGAATCAAGAAGTTAGATATTCTAAAAACCACTTTTAGAATCATGTATATAAATTTTGAGAACCATATAATGTCATTGTCCTAACTAATGATCAAATAGTTTTCATAGAACTAATGAACCGTATCAACCACTACTCATGATTTGATTACACGAGAAAACTGTTATACACACCCTTAAGAGTTGGTGACACTTGATAAAACACAAAATTTCACATATATTATTCTATAATTATATGTTTTAATCCCACTAATTTATTATTTTAAGGGTAATTTCCATAATTTTATATTTTACTAATAATTTGATCTTAATTGTGAAAACGGTGTAATTTTATAATTTAAATATTTTTATATCATATTGGTATTTCACACATAACATTTCCTAAACTAATATAAATTAAGATGTTATATTTTTTAGGATTTAAAGATTTATGTATTATATGTAATTCAAATTGAATTGAAGACGAACCCAAAATTATGAATACCAAATAAATCACACAAATTAGGCCTTGAAATTTGTGTCCAGATTGAAGGAATTTTGAATATGAGACTATATCTCACAAATGTGCAGCTTAAATAAGATAAAATTTTAAATAAATCCATATAATAATATTAGTAACATTTTAATTTACTATTACCACATGATATTCAGCCTTATTCAATGCCATAAATGCATGGTAATATGATACATTGGAATATGAATAGTCTCTAATCTATAAAATATTTTCTGAGTAAAACTATCATAACTTGTTCCAAATATGTCCAACGGAGCTAAAATGATGTGGGTGGATAGAGGATACATATATGATTAACTTAAATTAATAAACCATTCTAATATTCATCATTTATGTTTTCTAAAAAGAATCCAAATTTCAGAGGACGATTTTAGAGGTAAATCTGGCCACACTTTCTCAATAAATTTTTACCCCCTCTCCATTTAAAAGGGTTGGATATTTTGTTTATCAATTTTTAGTAAAAGTATGTTTTATATTTTTTTAATATTTTTTACATGTTTAACATAATTTTTTTCATATTCTTCTCTTCTATTTCACTTTCTATTTAGTGTTCTTCCACTGTTACCTTCTCAAATCTATTAAAATGAAGAACTAACTTGAGTGTTGGTTCGAGGGGGGAAGTAATGCTTGAGTTCATGCAGTACAATGTTTCTCATTATTCTATTCTGAGAATTTTATTATTTTTTATATCAATATTTCTATATGGTTAACCTCCATTTCACTGTTATTTTATTCTTCTTATCATTAAATTTTTATTCCTCTCTATCATAATAACATTGCATATAGGGTGGAGTAGCATTGTGTTTAGGATATGGGGGATTATTTCCCTGCATACATAGGGTTGTTGTAGGATAGTAAAAATTAAATGGTAGCATGTTAATTTTTAAGGTTTATCTCAACATTGAGTAGAATACTGATAATTAATATTTTAAAGAGCAATGATATCATCATCGTGAAGTCCTGAGCACAACAAATTCTTTATTCTTTAATAAAATCTTTGGTTTTTAACTTACAAAAGTTTTATATTTTTATTTTTATTTTAATTCATATATTTATATATCACATGAATTTTTAAAACTCCCCATTACATTAGTAGTTTACTATAGTCATATATTTCAGTTTTAAATAGTGATAATAGAATATCAATGTTTATGATTATCCACCTCAAGATATTTACCCTAGGGTTCGCATCATATAGTATTATTAGTGAGGTATTCATAAAAAATATTTGTCATCAGTTTGGCTCCATTTCTAGGGATTCCAATTGCTTGAATAGTTTTTTCAAAAAAACTTAAATTTCAAAAACTAAAATAAATAGAACTTCATTTCATATCTTTTATTTCTTTGGTAAAGATGGATTTTTATATAGATTATTCATATTATTATCATGTTGATACTTAAATATATGATATTTTTAGGGATTATTCTTAAAATATTCATGTTTTGAAAAAATTATTAAAAAAATTCTAAGATTCCTAAATAAGTGAGAAACCAAATAAATATCTTTTCCACTTCACTTCAAGAAATCAATTTTTTGGCATCGTATCATAAAAAAAATCAACATTAAAGATGAGGTAAAACATGTTCCACAATCATTCATAGTTTAATAACTTAAATAATTCTTGAATCAATCCAAACAAGATCCATCTATATTTTCATAATAATTTCTAGAGGAGGATTCTAAATAATACATACTAGATGATGCAATTGGGGTAGATCAATATGATTTGGAAGAATACTTGTAAAAAAATTTAAAAGATTAAAAGGTATTTTATTCTACCATATTTGATAATGAAATATTAATATGTCTCAACCTCTAAATTGCTTTGTAAGAATATGAATAATACAGCCCTACTGAGTTCAGGTTCCCAGTGACCCTGTTGGAAGGAATCACATTCCAAGATATCCTACTTGAAGGGGAAGATTTCCTTATAATTCTTCATGTTTTAAACATATTCAAGTTGAAATTTTTTCTAAATTTATATTCTCTAAGTTCTTTGAAACATTAACACATTATATATACCTAGATTTTGAATTTGAATAGGCCATGCAATTAGTGGAAGTAAATGAAGAGGAACTATTTTATCTCATTCCCCTACCATGAAAGTTATACTAAATTGATAAGGGGGAAATTTTTTTACTCAATCCATGGAATCCTCTATAACATGTGTGAAAGAGGTTACATTATAAGATAAAAAATTTGGTGTTTCAAATCATTCAATCCATATTTGGTTACCATAGGACTGACAATTATAATCATAAAAAAACCAGTACCCACTTATGGGATCCAAACCAAGTTCTATCCCTATAATTTTATCTTACTATTTTCTTTTTAATATTTTTATTATGTTTTATTTTTTTATTACTTTCTATTTCATATTGGTAGAATCTAGGATCCTAAATCAGTTATTCCATAAAAAAATAAATTTTGGTTGTATCATTCCTACTCCTCGGTTTTTCTTCCCTTATCTTTTTATTTTTTTTGAGATTAATTAAAGGATAGTGAGGTATTAATTATGAGGGGAGTTTAAACCTATTTTAAAGTTTTTTGCCTATTTTTTTTATTTTTATAACCTTTAATATTTAATGAATATTTATTTTCATTTTTCACAATTGAATTGATTTTTGGATACTTTCATTGATTTTGGATGAATGAATTTTAAAATATTAATGATGTAGAAAACTTTTCTTATGTTTTGGTTTTCAATAATTTTTATGAATTTGAACATTTTATAAAATCTATCCCCATAAAGAACTGTTGGTAAGAGTGGGTAACTCAATATGGGGGTGAATTGAGTACCCAAGAAAATTTCTAAAAAAAAGCTTAAATAAAATCTTCTAATTAAAATAAAATCACCCAGATAATCAAAACTATAGTTTGACAATAGTTTGTTGTTTTAAAGTATTTCGCAAAGATTGATTAGTGATTATTTAAAATGTATTGAAAATCACTTTAACTTTTTAAATTAATTTAATAAAAAAATTCTTAATATTATCACTTGTTAAGACTAACTATCAAAGTACCAGTTAATTTTATAGATTAAAAACAAATAAAGTTTAAAGATTTAAAATTAATAAAACAAAACAAAATCACATATAGTAAAAAATGGGTTAAGTCTCAAGTCGAGACGTAATCTACTACCCTTAATAATCACCCACTACCAAGAATATTCTATAACTATAATCTAATCCACAACTTGGATCAATTATACCAAAAATAGCTTCTAATCTATCCAGACCACATAGGGACCTATTTCATAAAACCCTCGAGTAGAAAACAATTTAGGTCACATGAGGTCCTCTTCCTCAAACATTATGGGTACGTAGATGTAAAATAGACAGAAGAGAATATCTAGTATTCTACATTTCTAGCATAGGAATCAATGTGTGTTGATAAGAAGAGCATACAACACACTATTAAAATGTATAAGTAAAAAATAGAACAATTAAGAAATGATCTATAAAAAATGTAATGTTGCCCATTCTATAGTGATTCAGATGATTGAGATTATAAAAATGTAACATGGTGCGGAGTTAGAGCAATTTCTCTAAAAATAGAAGTAAAATAAAGATTCGTAATGCTCTCTTTTTAATTATAGGAAAGTATATTGATCTATAATGAAGTTTCCGATTTTACAGTCAAATTTTAGTAGGAATTTGATGTGTAATATCTAGTGTGATGGTACTTATAGTATTCAATAATTCACTCACTTCTTGATCATATTTTCAATCTTTTAGAACTCACACACACAAGGGATCATTCTTAGAAAATATGGAACTTCATGAATCTACTAAATAATAATCATCTAGATATTTTGGATCCTCATACTAAGCTCTGAATTTTACATTAATGCATCCCTAAAATGTTTACGAATATAATCATATAATGACCCTTGACATTAATTGAATTAATTTAGTGGTAGGATAATTTAATTCAAAATAGGGAGAAAATTATGGTGTATATTAAAGAAGAAATACATCTATGGTAGAAATATATCTCTAGCGGTAATACATCCCTAGAGATCAGACATTTTGTAAGTGACTCATCATTGTGCTGAGTCACTTGAACTGATAATGAGACATCTCTCGTAGTGATTTAGTCTAGTGATGACCCATCTAAACTAGTGGTGAGTCATTTGAACTAATGGTCCCTCAAGATTGGAGTGATTCAGGCTTTCAGAAGCTAAAGTCGAGCAGTAATACATCCTACAGGTGAGACATTTGAACTAACAATGTCTCATTTTGGTAGTGAGTCATGTCCGGTGGCGATTCATGTCTGGTGGTGAGTTATTTTGAACAAATGGTGAATCATTCCAACACTTATAAAAAATTATCAAATTTCCTTATAAAGTAAAATACTGTCATAAAATATTAATATCATTAGAAACATATTAAACATGATTTGGGAACATTAAAATAATTATGTTCTAACAACCTCTCCATTTTTTATGATCACAAATTGTGGTATTTTTATAAACCATTTGTAAGATAAAAATAAATGGAATTAAAGATAAATAAATATTCTATCAATGATAAGAATACTGAAACTATATCATAGGTATGATATAAAATGATAAAATTCATACAAATAATTTTCAGCAAACAATAACATCCAAATAAATATGGTATCAAGGATACAAGTTAGAAAAGAACATCCAAATAAGTAAGGTATCAATGATAAACTTGCTAGAAAAGGTAACATATCAAAGGAAATATAAATATGGTATCAAATAATAATATAAAAAGATTCAATATAGTATCAAAGATAACTTAATTTAGTATCAAAAAGGAAAATGTTATGGTACTAAAGAAAACATAAATGAGAAGGGGTATTAAATTCCATCACTATTATCCCCCTTTTGGGATTATCAAAAAGATAAAACAAGAGATAGGAAATCAAAAAGATGATTAATAAGTATTAGAGAGAAATTTAGTATCAAACGGTTTCTTAGAAAAGATATAAGAATAATGGAGATATGCTATTAAACATAAAGAGTTGTGATATTATATCCCAAAAAGATATACAGGGAAAAATAAAAAAAATCCCTATCAAACACTTATGTCAATCTAAGTCACTCCCAACTCTGGAGATAGGATCAGTAGGGCCCTTGTCCTTATCAGAGATAGAAGAGACATATACAAAAGCTGAGGATGGTGTGGCAATGGCTTCACATACTACAGAAATTCAACAAATCTCTCTAACGATGACTGGCCTAATATGTATAATGGCATCAATGGGATATATGCTAAAGGATGATACTGAGATGGTAAAGGATCTGAAGAAGGATAATAGGTGAATGATGTCATGTGAAAGGCCTCTGGAGTAACCATAATAGTATCAGATACATATAGAAATTCCTTTATAATATTGAAAAAATTCAAAGATAATATTTCCTCATCTCTATATAGAATAATAAAAAAATTCCCTTTCCTCTAGAAAAAGATTAATTTGATGTGAAAAAACCACAAAATGGTTAACATGTTCCTTTAAAGACCTAGTGAAAGCTGGAATCCTGAGATTCTCATCCAAAAACTTGAAAATAGAATTTATCTTTGGCATAGTATACACCATAGAAAGATAATATTTAATAGACTTAGTGATTGTTTCCCTATCACTTCTAGCCTCATTTAAACATTCCCTTACAAGTATGTATGTATGTTCAGCATGTTTATGAATCTATCTCAGATCATCCTATTGAGTAGCATGTGTATCTACCAAATAAGGATGGCATTCCTCTAGAACAACATAATGAACCATATATGTATCAAAGGAAACTTAGGTAGGTGGAGAAAAATAATTAGAAGCCACTAAAGGTACACTCTCCAACCTCTCCATCATATTAATCTAACTGGATGCAAAGGAGTTCCCTATATTCTCCACCACTGACCACATAAACTCCATCTCACTTGGAAATATTTTCTTATCAATTTCAACCTCCCAAATCTAATGATTCATATTTAGATAAATATGACATACAATAAGATCAAATAAGTGTCCCGCATCAGCCTCACTCAAATGAGTTACTAGAGGTTCCTGAGACCGCAAACAATTACTAAAATAAGTAATAAGCCTCTATCTGAAAGACTCTAAGTATGTCCTAGAAACTGAATGTGAAGGTACTGGAGCTACAACAGGAGAATGAGAAGTAGCTTCTATAACCTCGTATTAGGAAGTTGGTTCATCTGAAGCAAAATCCAAAACAAACTACTCTACCAAGAATCCCTTAGGATCTGTCTCAACACTAGTAGGTACATTAGGTACACCATCATCATCTGAATCATCATATGCTAATAAAATCAATTATTAAGCTAGATAATGATCCCTATAGAGGATACCTCACCCTATTCCAAATAATCATCATGCTCTTCAAAAAATTACCCATCAACATATTTGGACTCTTAATAGTCCAAACCAAGCTAAATAAATCATTGTAATTTCTCCCATTCAGGGTGAGTAGCATAAAATCTAATAGAACTAGGGGATTTCTCCCCCTCTGTAGCAATACTAGTCTCTATTCGAGAATAAGTGGCATTATCAACTAGGTTCTCTTGAATATATCCCTCTAATGACACTTATATAGCCAAAATATGTATCACAATAAGATCATGTCTAAGTGATCCAAGTCTCTCCATAAACTTAGTTGAAGAAATATAACCAACAGGGGATGGATTAGGTGTCTAAATCCTAATAAAATCAGTACCATGATCAGTTTGTCCACCATCACTAATTCTATCCTAATCACCACATCCATTTTCACCATCATTTCTATATCCTCCATTTTCCTCATCAAAAACTACCACTACTTATTTAGAATATTTAGAATAATAACATCTAATAATATCATCTTAAGAAACATTTGTCTCATCATTATCACTATCCCCTTCACTTAAAAACTCTCTCAGGCAAGTATAGAGGTAGGAGTGTTAGTAGGGTCAAAGGATATAAGAGGATTTTTTGGGATGTCTAGGTCACTGCCCACCTCAGCTGAAGTATCCACCTCCTCATCAATGCCAACTTCCCCCTATTTTTATTCTTCCTCAAAGTACTCTACTATATTATCTAGATCCAATACAATATCTTATAAAATCTTGGGTCTCGTAAGATGATATATAAGATTATAATCCTCATAGATATTGTCATTATCTCTAACCCAAATCTCCATCCAAGTGTTTCAACTCACCCTCATTCTTATACAAATAACTTTATTTAAACAGAAATCTCTATAGTTAACCTCAATTTCTTCCTCTTCATCAGTCACAAACTATGTTTCCAAAATCAAAGAAGTAAACATGGGATATATTAAATATTTGTACATTTATTATGACTTACACATCTCCATCATGTTTACCATAAGGTATCTACATAGGTTGATCCTATCCCCTATTTTCATAAGGAACGAGAGGTAAAAATGCTGGTAACTCAAGTTATTTAATTCACCATTCCCAGTACATAATAGTTGATGAAAAAACTTTAACATAATCCAACATACCCCATCTAACTTAGTAGAATTACTCCTTATTATAGCTCTATCTCTAGTCAGATCTAGTAAAGCATCCTCATACCTAAATGATTCAATATCGTGAGGTGTCATACCATGATAATATTCCAAGGATCCTTGATGATGCATATTCAAACATATTTCCCATTCCTTTGAATAAAAGGTCAAATCTTTACCATCAAGAATACTTCAAATTATATCTTTCTTCTTCCCAACACTAAATCCAGCAAACCAATAAAACAGATAAACCAACCTATGATAAAAAGGTTTATCTTTTCAAGAGAACCAATTTACCAATCCTTTGTATTGAATCACATTTAGCACTGAATATTTCCTGGAAATAAACCACTTTTCATCCACCACTTTTTCAGAAACTACTATGTGATTCGTTAGGCATGGGTTATGTGGTTCTACAGTAGCTCGGATTAGTTCTCTCTTTGATATCTTAGTAGGTCACGATTCCTTAGGATAAAAAATTGAAGGTTTATTCAATCACGCTATTTTAGTGGAACAAAGGAGAAGCAAGGGAACAAGAAGAGCAAAGGTCAAGAGATAAGGAAGGTGAAGCATTTCAGGAGCAGGCGTGCAAATGAGAGTGACTCGGATTCAAACTTAAATCTTGATATATCAATTAGGTATTCGAAATAATACAATATAATAAAAATAAATAAAAAAATAAAAAAATAATTCAATATAGAAATTTAGTAACAACATCAAAACTTGAAATAGAAAATGGTGAATCATCTAATGGTGAATTTCCAATAGTGACTCACAAATGATCACCCACCAATGGTTACTCATCAAACCACTTAAATACTAGATAAAATTAATCATACCTAATTCATGTGTTATTTAGTTTAATATCTCAAAATTCAATGGTTTTACAATAATATCAGCAATCTATTGTTATTTTCCAAGGAATCCAAGAGTTGCATCACCCTTTAAAAAATGGTCCATCAAAATTGATGCCTTACAATAATACATTTTTTCCTAGAATGATACATAGGATTAATAGAAATTTTTATAGCACTTTTTTTATCACAATTTATAGGGACATGTGGGAATTTATATCCATAATCTAATAGAGTGTGTTTCACCCACAAAATTTGAGCACATAAACTACCAACAACTATGTGTTATGCTTCCTCAGTGGATAGTGAAATAAAATTTTATTTCATACTACACCAAGATGCAAGGGACTTTACCAAAAGATGATATATTCTAATGGTGATTTATCTATATAACTTAGAACCCCCAAAATCAACATCTGAATAAATCACTAAGTCAAATGTGTGTCCTCTATGATAGAATAGTATTGAATTAGTGGTATAATTAAGTTATTTGAAAATAATTTTAATAAAAAGGAAATAATATTCTTTAGGTTTTTCTTGAAAATGAGAATAGGTACACACACTAATCGAAATATCATGTCAATAATAAATTAAGTGAAGAAAACTTATAATCATACCTCTCTAATTAGTTTGATTCACTAACTTTCCACCTTCATGAAGATCAAACTTACAGGTGGTAGTCATGGGAGTGTCACTAATTTTAGTGTTATTCAAACCAAAATGTTTTAAAATTTTCTTCAGTCTACTTAATTTGATATAAAATAATTCCATCTATATTTTGAAAAATATTAAAACCAAGAAAGAATTTAAGTTCACCCATTAAACTCATTTCAAATTCATTTTTCATCCTATTTAAAAAATAAGTTAACAAATAATTTTTAGAAGATCCAAAAATATTATCACCAATATAGATTTGAACAACTAAAATATCTTTTGAAATTATTTTTATAAAAAGAGTAAAATTATCTATACTATTTGAAAAACCATTAGAAATCAGAAAAGAGTTGAGCCTGTCATACCAAACTCTAGTGGATTGTTTTAAACCATATAAAGATATTTTTAGTCTGGAAACATGATTTGGAAAATGAGGATTTTGAAATCTTGGTGGTTGTACAAGAAAAATATCCTTTACTATATTACCATTTAAGAATGCACTTTTAACATCCATTTTTTAGTTTGAAATATAAACGTTCTACATAATCAAGTATTATTTTTATTACTTTAAGTCTATCCCCTAGTTAAAAGGTTTTCTCATAGTTAGTACCCTCTTTTTTATTATATCCTTGTGTAACCAACCTAGCTTTATTTCTTACAATAGTTCTAGATTCATTAACCTTGTTTTTAAACACCCATTTAGTGTTAATAGTGAGAGTGTATTTAAATCCAACTACAAGTTCGTAAACATTATTTATTTCAAATTGATTAAGTTATTATTGCATTTTCATCACCCATAATTTATCATTAATTTCTTAATTGATGTTATTAGGTTCAATCTATGATAATAATTCTTCATATTCAACCTGATTCCTAAGAGAATCTCTAGTATGTGCACCTCTATCTATTCAAATACAGCAACTATAGGATGATATTTAAGAGTCATAACTACTCTTTCAAAAAAATGGTTAGTTATATCATGGCCTTCTATAGATTCAGGTTCAGGTTGTGAAAGTTCCTCAAAACTAGATAATTTTTTTTTTCATAGAAGTGTTATAAGATTTTCCATTAATGTTAAAAGTTGAAAAATCATCCTTAAGATTTTATGAAGGGTTTTAGGATCACGTGAATCTGTCTCATCAAACATGACATGAACAGACTCTTCCACAGTCTTAGTTCTTTTGTTAAGCACTCTATATGATTTACAATAAGCTGGATAAATAAGGAAAATTCCTTCTTCACTCATGGAAGAAAATTTGTCAAGATTATCCTTGGTGTTATGAATAAGGACTTTTCAACCAAAACTATATATCAATTTACCTTTAGATTTATATTATTCCATAATTCATAAGGTGTTTTCTTTAAGAGTAGAATAATTAAAACTCTATTAATTATATAATAAGATGTATTAACAACCTATATCCAAACATAAATAGTAATTTCATATTCATTAAGCATTGTCTGATTAATTTCATGAAGTTTTTTATTTATTATTTTAGTAAAATAATTCTTTTATGGGGTCCTATAAATATAAAATCTTTGATTACAGCCATTTTTCATAAAAAATATTTAAATTTTTAATTTTCAAACTCATGACCATGATAAATTCTTAAGTTATCAATCCTAATCCCACTAATATTTTTTATATATTTATAATACTCAGTAAAATAAAAAAAATATTCAGTATTGTAAGCTAAAAATAATACCCAAGTATACCTAGAAAATTCATCTACAAGCATATAAACATTGTTATTCCCATTTATAATATAAAATCTAGGTGGTCCAACCAAGTCCATTTGAACCAACTCTAGGGGTTAATAAGTTTAAACATGTTTATTTTATTTGAATTATATCTTGTATTGTTTCCCTTTTTGATAGGGGTTATAGAGTTTATCATTTTGGAATTTAAGTTTAGGTAGATCTTTGACTAACCTTTTTCTAGTGATCATTATAAATGATTGGATATTACAATGGTCTAGTCTCTTATTTCAATTCCAAAATTCCTTATAAAATGTATTTAGACAAAAAAAATGTTTTGAGAAAATAAAGAGTCTAAATTAACAGCATAAACTTTTTAATTTATTAAAGAAATAAACACTAAATAATTTTTAGATTCAAAAATATTGAAAATTTTATTTTTAAATTTCATATAAAAAATATCATTTCATAACTGTGAGATTCTAAGAAAATTTTACTTTAAACTATCTATAAATAAAACCTTATAAATTAAAACTAATTTAGAATTGCCAACATGGACAAGGCCAATTTTTTTACCCATGGAATTGTCACCAAAAGTGACATGTCCACCATCCACCTATATCAATTTTTTTAATCCTGAATAATCTCAATTTGTATGTAAGAAATATACACTATCCAGGTACCATAGGTTCTAACTAGTGGTCTTCATTCAAGTTACCAACAAAATATGTTTTATAATAAAAATGATTTTGGTACCCTGGTCTTATTGGTTCTAGAAATGTTTTTAATTAAGGATTTAGGAACCCATATTTGCTTAATATTTTTCCTACAAGAATAATATAAGCTTTTAAAAATAAATACTTTTTTAGTTCTACATGAATAAAATATAGTAGCATATTTTCTAGAACTCGATTTAGGAATAAAGCTATTCTTGAAAATTCTTCTTTGTCCATATTGATTCCCCAAAATAGTAATGTATCTAGGTGATATATATTTAAAAATTATTTGAGTAAGATAAATTGTTTTTTTACTAAAAATTTCTAAATATTTTTCTAGTAAATCATTTGATAATTTCCATTCAGTATTTTCCATTAAATGTTTACCATTTTCTTCTTTTCTATAGCAAGATCATATTTAATTTTAGAAATTAAAGCATGTTGTTTATTTATAATTTTAAACTTAACCTTAAGATCATTAATTTTATATTCTATCTTGTTACAGTACTAAAACATTTATTCATTTTTCATTTTCTCATTTTTATCTTCATCTCTAGAAATATAAGAAATATACACAGGAGAAGCAAAATAAATATTTCATGCCTCGGATGTTTTTGTCATGAAAAACATGTTTTCTCTATAATTTTTTTCCTATTGGGTAGTATCTTAATAAATTGATCTATATTAATAGGAACTCTAATTTAGTTTAATTTCTTTCTTTTACTTACTATCCTTATCATCATACTTATTTTTGTACTTTATCTTCAGAAATTTAGCTTCGACATTCCCTTTCTACTTACATTCATAACAAACTATTTCATTTGAAGTGTTATGTCTCTTCCCATCCTTATTTAAATTTTCTCTATTATCATATTTAACATTGTATCATGGTTTCCTAAATAAAGTTTTCTTTTTTATAAAACTTCTTAAAAATTATGGCCATATAGTCCATTTATTAATCATTATCAACTGGTGATTCTTCGCCACTTTAACTTTTATCTTGAACTTTATCTTTTTATTTTTAGGTAGTATTCTTGAAGGATATATAATTCCTTTTAGGATTATCTTACTCTTCTTCATTAAATTTATGTTCTTCCCCATACATCATTAACTTTCCAATCAACTCCTTAACAAATAGCTTATTAATATCACATGATTCTCTGAATGATACAGAGGTTCCTCTCTATATTTCTGAAAGACACCAAAAGAGTCACATGACATGGTATTTATCATATACTAGATTCCCCAATAAATTAATTTTATTTACTATCTCATTGATGAGATACATTTCAGATATAATAACATCAGGTTTCATCTTAAAATAATCATATTTAATAGTACAGGTATTTAAGTGCATTTCATTAACATTAGTTGTTCATTATTTAGAAAAATCTAGTGTCCTAAATTTCGAAAACAAATTGCGTATAGATATTTAGTTGAATTATTTATCACCTAAAGCACAATACAGGGCATTCATGTCTTTATAGATATTATTATAAGAAGTCTTAGTTGCATTATCCAATTTATTTCTATAATTATTACGTATTTAATATTTATCTATAATATCTATCCAAATTTCAAAACCCTTGCTCTCAATGTGAATTTTCATCTTGTTTTTTCACTGAGTTTAATTTGTTTCATTAAATAAGGGAGGTTTTTTGGAAGCAAAACCTTCTTGACTATTATCTACAGAGAACTAAATTTAAAACAAACATAAATTTGGGATCTTTAAAACACAATTAAAATCATAGTTGAAAAGATATTTAAAAAAACTTAGATATAAAATGTTGGTCATATTGAGTAACTAAATGGGTGGTGAATTAAGTACCCAATCAAATTTATTTTAAAAAAAGTTTAAATAAAATCCCCCAATTAAAATAAAATCACCCAGTTAATCAAAATAGTAGTTTGATAAATGTTTATTCTTTTAAAATATTTATCAAAGATTGATTAGTGTTCAGTTAAAAAAATATTGAAAATCACTTTAACTTTTGAAATCAATTTACTCAAACAATTCCTAATATAAACACTAGTTAAGACTAACTGTCAAAGTACTAGTTATTTATAGTTTAAAAACAAATGCAGTTTACATATTTGGAATGAATAAAAAAATATCACACAAAAAAAATAAAACAATGGGTTCAATCTCAAGCCAATATATAATCCCCCCACATTGTGATCACCTGATTCCAAACTAATTATATAACTATAATCTTATCCACAACCTAGATTAGGTATATATAAAATAGCTTTTAGTAATTCAGGTTATACAGGGACCTCTTCCACAAAACTCATGGGTAGAAAAAAAAATAAAGACACACAATGACCTCTTCAACAAACACCATGGATAAGAAGATGAAAAAAGAGTGAATAAAGTATCTATTATTCTCCAATTATAGTGCCATATTCAATGTGTGTTGATAAATAGAGTATAAACACACTTCTCAAATGTAAAATTGAATAATATAACAAGAAATAAATAAGATATAAAAAAGGTAATGTTGTTTGGTCTATAGTGATTCATATGCTTGAGTGTCCATAGTTATAGTTTATTGAGGATATCAAGATGTTTCTATAAAAATATTAGTAAAATAGAGTGCCAAAAATCACTCTTTTTCTAATTTAGTATAAGATCATGATATTCAATGAAGTTCTCTCTTTAATAGTTTAATATCAATATGAATATAGAATATAAGATCCAGTGTGATTATCCTTATAGTATTCAAAAAGTAATGAACTTCTTGATCATAAGTTAACTCTTCCATTACTCAAACATATGGGAGAGTCTACTCAGAATATATGGAACTGCATGCATCCATTGAAGAATAATCATCCAGATCTTCTAGATCCTCATACTGAGATTTGAAATTTACTTTGATGCATCCCTATAATGGCTAATAATATAATCATACAATAAAAATTTGAATTTATTTCATTAATATATCCATTTTATAATTTAATTGGAGTGGGAAAAATAGTGATGGTGGCCCTGCAAGTGCCAATACATCTCTGGTGGTAAGACATCTCTAGTAGTAAGGCATCTCTGGTGGTAATACATATCTGGTGGTAAGACATCTCTGGTGGTGACTCATCTGGGTTGTAACATCCCAAGTAAAGAATTATGGATTTTCGTATCTATGTCTATTTATGAATTAGATAGTATTTTAGAGGCTTAAAATAAGAAAAAAATCCAATCTTAAGCATAGAATACTCTAATATTTTTTAAAAGATCGTTTTACCGCCTTTTCATGGAAAACCATTTTTAAATCAAACTTTTGACAATTTTATAGGTTCTATTTGTCAAAATAAACTTATTCTATAGTATTGGGACATTGAAATTTACTTTGGATAAATATTTGGTATTTTTCGGAAAATGTTCATTTTTTTAATGAATAGTGAAAAATACTGCATTTTACTTCAAAACTGCTTTTTCATCTAATTTAATTATATGGTTAGATTATCTTTTTAATTGGTTTTAAAGTATAAGTAGAATAAATTTTTACCATTTAATCCAATTTTGTTCATTTTAATTAATTTCACTTTGGAATTGGGCATAAACAAGTGTCAAACTTTTGATAGATATTGTTTCAAAAAAACCCGCTATTTGTTTTGACAACGGGAATTATTTTTAAATTAATTACTACAATTTATGTGTTTGGAATTTCTTAAAATGGATTCCATATTTGGAATCAGAAGTTCCAAATTATTTAATTAAGAATCTTTTATTTGGACATTATGAATAGTAACGACGGTAATTATCTTTAATTATCTGTGATTAATTAGTAATCGAGTAGTTAAGGGTAATAAAATAATATCATAATAATATAAAATGACCCCAAAATGTGTCCTAAGGATATTTGTTGTGTCATTTCTGACCATGGGATGCCTTGTTCGAACTTTGGGACCCCATGGAATCACTTTTGTGTGATAGTGACATTTTATCTTTTTATTTTTAAAGAAAGGAAAATATAACAAAAGTATGTAACACCTAAGTAAAATAATTTTAATTTTCTCTAAATAAATGATATATTAGACTATAAATAGTAATTGGAAAGATAAAAATATTTCCTACATCATGGTATTTTTTTATAATTTTTAGACATTAAATAAATAAATTTATTTATGACACCATGATGACGTAGTGATTACCTCATTAATGAATGATTTAAATAATATAAAAAGATAGTGTAAAATATAAGACTTAAACTTGTCAAAAACCTATTTTATGGGTGTATTTAGAACCCTTATAACCTTATCCTTGAAATATATCATTTTGGAACCTTTAAAATCCGAAAATCATTTTATAATAAAGTAACATTTTAAGACTTTCCAAGAGTGCCCCTCCTCCCTCTTATAAAAGGCCCCCAACTCTACCCCCCTTAAACACACCTCTCAAGCCATTGGCTCAGCCAAAATCTGATCATTTTATCTCTCAGAATACCTCTCTTCATCATAGAATCCTTACCTTAGGCAGAAAGCTCTTCAAGAAACCCTTTTGGTTCAAACCAAGGGGAGTTACCTGATTTAAAGGAAATGTCTTCTATTATGCTTTTTTGTTTTATTTTGATCCTCCAACCCCCTAAACTATTATTATTCCTCTATTTTGTAACAAAACTAGTATATTATATATACTAGGATTTTATTATGAGAAGTATTTGATTTAAACTTACACACACCTCCGTTTAATATTTAAAGAACATATTGTTTCTGTGAGTGGCGAATTACTGCCTCACGAAATGATGATGGTTCAATCTTCTTTTAACACCTCTCGTGGTGGCAATTAATATGTCACTATATTTATATATGATAGATATTATTTTTTCCTTATGATTCTATATTTTTCATTTATTTCATACCTTTATGGCTTCCATTATGGGTAAACACGATAATTTCATTTTAGGAAGTGCGGACTACCGCCCCCTCAAAGTGATTTGATTCGTTAATGTCATATGTGGGACGTATAAAGGATGGAGTTAATGGTATTACATATGATAGGATACTTTAATTATAATATAACTTTATATAATTATGAATTCAATCCATTAAATACAAAAAACAATAAATGAAAGTAGCGTTCATGCGTACGTACGGCTTACCGTCTCCATGAACGGTGCATTTCATCTCTTACCTCTAAATGTTATGTAATATTATAAATGCATGTATATAATGGATATATATGATATATATGATATATACATCATTAATATAATTCTTGATATATTGTATATTTTACCACATGAACAACTTGTAATTATAAGAAGTTTATTTTTTACTCAAGTACCAAAGATCGACAAAACGACCATTATTAACTTAAATAATTACATAATGTTCATAATAGGGTAATAAGTGATATAAAAGGAATAATGAACTTTAAATAGGTTATTCAGAAAGTATAAATTAACTTTTGTTTATTATTCAGGAGATTAAAGAATGATCGAGTCAAGTCGGACATGAGGTAAGGGACTTCGTCTCAATATTCTTTCATTGAGGCATATTTTATTTTATAGACAACTTTCTTTTATACGATGTATAAACCCCTTTGAATTTTACTTTTATTAAAAAGGAATATTTTTGTAGGAATCGTTTTACTGAAGGAAAAAAAGGAATGTTGTGTCTTACATATGCGGCGACAACAACTTCTCCGCCGCCATGACCATTATTTGAGTTTCAGCTTCCTCTACAAGCCATAACTTTTTTTAAATGAAAAATAAATACCATGTTTTATGTTTCTTTTATTTTTTTATTGAAAATGATTTGATTATATCAATGTTTTCTTGATATTTTGTTATTGAAATGTGGAAATGTTATGTTTCCTTTATGCATGTTTTATGTGATATGATTCTTGAGCATTGTTTATGAAGATGGGTGGTTCCGTGATAAACTAAGGGCGGGTGAGCCAATGATAGCTCTCCAGTGCATTGGGGAACGTGAAGGGGTTAAACTCTAAGGTTTATCCAAATAGATTTAGGGAATATACTATGATGAGTATTCCAAATGTAACCATGAGGTTTACTCCCTACGTAAGAATGTTATGAATGCTTCAAGTTACCTTTATGTCTTATGATTTCTATGAGTTATTCATGAGTCTTATGATTTCATGAGGTATTTTAAAGTGATTATGTTTTATGAGTAAAGTATGATTTCATTGATTCTTATGTATACATGGAATAATGTTTTCATTCCGTATTTTTGTATCCCTTACTGAGCTTTTTATGCTCATCCCAAGTTTTTGAAATGTTTTTCACAGGTCAAGGGAAAAGTAAATGATGTGATTATAGTGTCGAGGAAGTTCCAAGAAAGAATCCATGTTTATCTTAAATATGTTTCCTTTGATGGGAAAAATGAATACTGCCTTTTATGTAACCACCTTGTTTAAATGTGGAATGTAATGCATGATTTATGATCTAATTCTCTAAAAATCTAAACCTGAAAATATCCTAAATGTGTATACTTTTAATAACTCAAGATTAAGTAATGTTTAAGGTTGGGGACTTATATTGATAGTGATTCATTTGAACTAATGGTGATACATCTCTAATTTTATGTCAGTTTTGTGGTGACTCATCTAAACTAACAGTGAGTTATTTGAACTAACAATTGCTAAAGATGGCGGTGACTCAGGCTGGAGTTAGCTCCAGTATAGCAGTCATACATCTTGGTGGTGATATATTTAAACTAATGGTGACTCAAGATAGTATAAGTCATGTATATTAGTGATTCATGTCTCAAGGGGAGTCATTTTGAACTAATGATGAGTCATTCGAACAATTATCAAATTTTTTATCAAACTTTTTTATAAAGTAAAATGATATCATAAAATAGTGATCACATAAGAAACATAATAAACATGATTTTTGAGCATTAAAATAAGGTGGTTCCAACAAAAACTATCTCAAATTAATTTATTCCCATCCTTTGAGTTATTCCTAAACCTTTTTATATATTCTTCTTAATACCCACACTTTCTTGAGTGGAACTTAGATTTTTTGTGAAAACCAAAACTTGTGATTATTCTCATTCAAACCTATAGATTTTATAAAATGTTTTTAATGTGATTGACGAATTTATTTGGAAATATATATATTTTAACTTGAGACCCACATTTACATTTACACAGGTTTTCCCCTATAAACCATGAATTTATTTATAGGTTTAAGGCATAGTTCAAGATAATTTTTTCTTCCATAAATTCAGTCTTAAAATTTTTACATTAATATTTCATCTTTTAGGTTGGGGGAAGGGATTTTCATGATTGTTCTTTTGGATGAAGTTTGTTTTTGTTTGTGTGAGGTGTGTATAATTATTCTAAGATTTTTAATATTTTTAATGAGTCCATTTTATTCATTATACTTTATTTTTATCATCTTCTTATACCCAAAAAAAGGATGTGAAAAAAAATAATAAAATAATAAATAACAAATAATATTGAATTATTCATTGTGATTACATTTTTAAATCATTTCCCTCTCAAAAATTGAGGTCATGAATTGTCTTCTACACATTTTAT
Source organism: Viscum album (assembly GCA_963277665.1). Taxonomy (NCBI): domain Eukaryota; kingdom Viridiplantae; phylum Streptophyta; class Magnoliopsida; order Santalales; family Viscaceae; genus Viscum; species Viscum album. The sequence goes on from OY728158.1 coordinate 444,875,900, forward strand.
CTGATTTTCATCTTATCCTCCATGAATAAAATGAAAAAAAAAGTAAAAAAAGGTTACAAAAATAAAAAGGGATAATTATGATGAAATTATTCATTATATTAATTTTTTGACTAATGGACCATGTCACAAAATGGGGATTTGTTTTTTACATTTAAGGGGATTTGAGTTAGGTGTATTTCCTAGGTTTTTACTTGAATATTTTTCCATGGTGTTTAAGAAATCTACCTCCTTTTTTGGTCTTGAATTTTTAAATATTTTACCCCCTAACCCATAGAAACAAAATTCACCTTGAAACTTTTATCATGATTAAAAATATTTTTATGTCTCTTAGTTTGGAGAGATGATATTTTTGAAAAGACTATAGTGACATAATCACATTCAAAGTATGATCACAACTCTATATTTAATTTATCTTGAGTGAAGAGTGGCATTAATTTCAATTTGAAGTTGGTGTGATTTGGTCATGGATTTATTTTTAGAGTTTGAATGAATTTAAATGTGATATTTGAAAATGAAAGGTAATTGTTTTTAAAATATGATACATGATGAAATTCTATTTTGGAAAATATGATGAAAATTTTCTCACTTTTGATTTTAGTGTGGATTTTGATTTGGATATTTGATGATTTCCCATGAGTACAATGTTTAAGTATGGGAGATTTGTGAAACTTATAATTATTCATATATTATTCTATAATTAAATTTTTAGATCATACTAATGTAATATTTTAAAAATAATTTTCATAACTTTAAGTTTCATTAATAATTTAAGCTCAATTTTAAAAATAATCTAATTTTTTAATTTAAATATTTTTATATCATATTGGTATTTCGAACAAAACTTATTCTATACTAATAAAATTGATAATTTCCATTTCTTAGGATTTAAAACATTATGTGATGAATTTAATTCAACTTGACTCAAAGTCAAATCCAAAATTATGAATCACAAATAAATCTCACAAATCAATCCTTAAAATTTGTTCCCAAACTGAACAAATTTTTAAGATGGTCATATCTCTCACAAATGGGCATCCCAAAAAAGATGAAATTTCACATATAGACCAAAAATAATACTTATAACATTTTACTTAACTATTATCACTCTATATTTTTTTGTATTAAATAACATAATTGCATGGGAATTTGGTGTGTCAAAATATGAATATTATCCAGGACAATAAATATTTTTTGAGTAACACTATTATAACTCTTGCTAAACAAGGAAAATGGAGATTAAAATTTGTTGGTAGATAGAAGTGACATAGAGTAAAAACTTCATTGAGTAAACCATTCTGATATTTATCCATTAATTAGTCCTAAATGAATCCTACTTTCATAGGATAGTTTTGTAGGAAAATTTTCCACACTTTTTCCCAAATAATTTCACTTCTTGATTTCAAAGTGAGCGCTATTTTGTCTATCCATTTTTAGTAAAATTAGGTTTTATAATATTGTAATTGTGTTTTACATGTATAATATATTCTACTTTATCTTCCTCCCTTTTTTTCATTTTATATTTTGTGTTCTACTACCATTCCCTTCTCAACTCCATGAAAATTGTGGACTAACTTTAATAATTTTTCCCAGGGGGAGGAGTGATTCTCGAGTTCATGCACTAAAATTTTTCTCGTTATTATATTATGATAATTTTAGTATTGGTAAAACTATATTTTATAGGGTTAACCAAACTTTCACTACATTGTATATTCTTCTTGTTTAATTTTTATTCCTCTTCATTGTCATTATAATATTTTATACATGGTGGAGTAGCATTATGGTGATGGTGTGAGGGGGTATTGTCCCACATGCATGTGGTCAGTGTGGGATAATAGAAATTCAACAGGAGGGTTTTTAGTGATAGTTTTGATCTCAAAATTTAGTTGAATATTGGGAATTAATATTTTGAAGAACAATGATATCATCATCATGAATTCTCGAGGACAACAACTTCTTTCTTATCCACTAACATCTTTGGGTTTTCAATTCCTTATATTTTACATTTTTTTTAATTTTACTTTATATATTTATATATATAATTAATTTTTAAAACCTTGTATTATATTAGTAGTATATTTAAATTTTATATTCTATTTTTAAATAGTGACAATAGAAAATTGATGAGTGTGAGAGGCCTCCTCAAGAGATCGACCCTAGGGTGAACACTACACTATATTCTGAAGAAAATAAAAATTTATTTGTGAGGGATCCAGAAGAACTATCTATCATAAATTTGGAGTCATTTTCAGGGATTGCAATCACTTTCAGGAATTTATTTCAAAATAATTCATCAAAAACTGATAAATTTGAAAAATAATATATATATATATAACATAATTTCATAAATTTTATTTCCTAGGTCAATATTGGTTTTTATAGTTATTTTTCTTATTAATGGCGTGTTTATAATAAAATATATGATACTTTCATGGATTATTATTTAACGATTAAATTTAAACAAAATTTTAAATTGATTGAAGAAAATTTTAATATGCCTGAAGAAGTGAGAAACCAAATAAATATCCTTTCCACTTCACTTGGAGAAATCAATGTTTTTAGTTTGAAGTAGCAACAGAAACTCATTAATGAAGAGGTAAAACATGTTCCACCAAAATTAATAGTTTATGAACTTGAGATGATCTTAATGAAATCTATAGAATTCCTATTTGGCCTTTCTCAACAATTTATAGAGGATGTTTTTAAAGAAGATATGCCAGCTAATGAAATTGGTGAAGATCAATATGATTTTGATGAATACTGGTCATAATTTTAATAATCTAAAAAGGTATGTGATTATCACATATTTTATAACGAAAAATCAATACCTCTCTACTTATCTCTTTCTTTGGAATATTATAAAGAATATTCCCTACTGAAATCATGTTCCTGCTGTCCCTTCTAGAAGAAATAACATTCCAATATGACTTATATGAAGGGGAATATTTCATTATTTATTATTAATGTTTTAATCATATTCAAGTTTATTTTTTTTCTAACTTCCCCTTTTCTGAATTTTATAAAATATAATCACATGAAAAATCCTGGGATGTTGAATTTGAAGAGACCACACTATTGATCATATATTGATTCGACAATTTCATTAATTTATTTTTAGTTTTGATTATCACAAACACCCACATTTGTGTTATTAATGAAATTAATTTAAGAGAATTTTAAGAAATTAATATTAATTGAAATATTTATTCTAGAAATATATTCAAGACATTGATCAATTAGAAATATTCTTTGAAGTATCCAGAATGTGTTTTAACATATTTTGGAAACAATGTTCTCAACCCTACATTGGTAAGAATAGCATAAGGAATAAACCCTACATTTAGAACATCACATATGGATCACCAACACTACACTATCACGAAAGTATGGTTTATCAACCCTACATTAGTATAGAACATGATGTTATAGAAAGAGGAAATTATAGTTCACCAACCCAACACTTGGAAGCAACCCTACATTTGAGGAAATAAACATATAGAAAAATCAACCCAACTTTGGTAATCAACCATACATTGTCAAACCTATGTTCTATATTTTGTCTTCATAAGAAGAAACCCTATGTTAGACTATTCAATGATGGAGTTTTAAATCCAAGATATTATCATGGATTTATGAAATGGTTTTGAAGTAAATAAATATTGATTCAAATATTTTTTATGATCGATCAAAGGTTATTTATGATTTTTTTTTTAAGGATCATATTCAATAGAGTAAAATGTTACTATTATTAGGGGAAGTTATGACTCTCTTGAATGTTTTTGAATTCAAATATTCACATATTATTTGGTGATATTTTTTGAGCTGGTTTAACCTAGAACTATTTGGCCTGCTGTATAAATATAGAGACGTTATTCATCATAGTTTTATATGTAGGTTTACACATATTCATATATAAAAGAAGTTATGGGTTATTGCCTCCAGAGCTACACTTTAGAGAAATACATGTTTATATCTATCTGATTTACTCACTATTGTTGTTGTCACTACTACTTAATTTATTTTTTATTTATTCTTATAAAATAATGATGAAGAATTTCTCAAATATTCACATTGGATGCATTCATGTTTGAATTTATATCTAGTGTTTTCTTAGTTTCTATTTGAATAAGTCTTGTAAAAATTCTGAAGATCTATTTTCTATCATGATATGTCGAATATTTTTTTTCATTTGTCAGTTACAGATGCAAGCTATGAAGTTTAACCCATACCATCAAAAAAATCAAACTCCTTTGATTTATTTGATTTTCGACTGCTCGTACTCAATCATGGTTAAGTGTCATGTTTTTTACTAATATGTGGATATTTGGTTTGTGGTTAAAGAATAAGAAGTATTTAAGTAGTCTTATTGTATGGTGTCAACTGTCGACACTCAATTATGGATTTTTAAGGTCTTAGGACAAATAAACCTAGTGAAAATCACCAAACACATGGAGTTAACCATTGGTGGAGTGTACTAATGGATATTTGTGCCCCGAACCACTATGCATCATTGTGTTCGTTTCCTTTATTTGTTTTCATTACTTATTCATATTTGACAGAAAGGGAAAGGAACACAACTTAAAAAGAGAGGTGTTCTAAATCTATTAAAGTTTTGAAAACCAAAATTCACTACCTTATTGTGTCCCTGTATTTTTTATATATATATCCCAACATAACACACACAAGTAGAGGAAGTAAACAAAGAGGGTACATTCTTTTTATTCCCCCCACCATGAAAGTTTTACAACATTGCTAAGGGGGTGTAATTTTTTTACCCTATAAATGGATTCCCATAAAACTAGTGTGAAGGAGTGGAATTTGGAAGGAAAAAAAATTGGTGGTTCAAATCATTAAAACCACATCCACCATCAGACTTTGGGTGACCAATTGAACATCCAACTTGAGGTATTCAAAAACCAGTACCCACTTATGGGGTCCAAACCAAGTTCTATCCCTCTTATATTCCCTTTATATTGCTTTTTCAATATGTTTCTTCTGTTTTTTATCTTACTTTAAAGTAATAAGTGGTAGTAGCTAAGATATTCACTCAAGGATGCCACTAAAAATAAATTCATTATATATCTTTCCTTCTATTTTGTTTTCTACCATTATTTTTTTATTTTTTTGAGATTAAATGAAGGTTGTCTAGATCTTAAATGTGGGGGAGTGTCAACCGGTTTAGGATTTTAGAGTGTTTTTTTCTTTTTTAGAAAGTTTGAGCTTCAAAGAAAAAAATCACACTTTAATTGATTTTGATAGAGTTTTCTTTATTTTGTAAGAAATAGATTTTAGATGATTATTGATGTAGAAATTTGTTTCTTGTGTTTTGATTTTAAATCATAATTATGATTTTGACCAATTTTTACAATCCATTCCAATGAAACATCATATAGGATTATTTTTTCCCATCTTGTAAATTATTATGAACCCTTTTTACATATTCCTCATAATACCCACACTTTCTTAATAGAAAATTGGATTTTGTGTGTAAAGCAGAACTTGGGATTATTCTCTTTCAAATATTTGGAGTTCATAAAATTTTTTTAATGTGATTGAATAATTTTTGGTATATTAATATTTAAACATGATCTAAATTTTAAATTTATCCTTTTATATCTTATAATCCATCAATTTTTGTATAAGTTTAGGTCACATTACAAACCAGTTTCTCTTTTCCTGCCTTCACTCTTAATATTTTTTCAGGAATATTTAAATTTTGAGTGTGGTTAAGGGATTTTCCCAAGTGTTACTTGAAATGAAACTCATTATTGGGTATATGAGGTGTATTTTATTATTATGGGAACTTAAAGAATGGTAATGAGTAAATTTCATTCGTTCTACATTATTTTTATCATCTGATTCTCCCAAAAAAAGAAAAAAAATGAAAATTGAAAAATATAATTAAAAAATAATAAAATGTATTTGAGATTGAATTATTCAATATGCTTACATTTATGAATCATTTCAATATCAAAAATTTATTTCATTGATTTTATTTTATTAATTTAATTTTAATTTCATCTCATATTCCTTAAAAAACGAAAAAAAAATGAAAAAAAAAAGAAGAATAGGAAATAATAGAATTAAAATGAAATCATTCATTATATTCAATTTTTGAATATTGGACCATGTCAAAAAAAGGGTTTTTATGTTTCAAATGTAAGTGGAATTGAGTGAGGTATATTTCATGGGTTTTCAATTGAATATTGATGTATAGTATTTACGACTTGAACCTCATACTTTCAACTTCAAATTTTAAAATATTTTACCCACCAACCCATAACCACATAATTCACCTTGATAAACTCCTCATGATTAAAATAATTTTTATGTATTTTGATATGGATATATGAGAATTTTAACAATCCTGTGGTGACACATACACTTTATATGTATGGGAATAACACCAAATATAATTTCTCTTGACTGAAGAGTAACATGAATTTCAATGTGAGGTAAATGTGACTGGTTCATGAATGGATTTTTTAGGATAAATGAATTTATAATTTATAGATGAAAAAGAAATGTATTTTTATATGTGAGACATGATAACATTATTTTTTGAAAAATATCTTGGAATTTTTATCACTTTTTTATTTTAGTGTGGATTTTGATTTGGATATTTAATGATTACCCAGGAGTAAAATTTTTATTATGATGGGTTGATAATAACCATAATTTAAAATATATTATTCTTTAATTAAATTTTTTAATCCCACAAATTTAATATTTTAAGTTTTATTTTCATAATTAAAGGTTTTGTTATTAATTTAATCTTAATTGTAAAAATGGCATAATTTTTTAATTTAAATATTTTTAAATCATATTGGTATTTAATACATAACTTATCATACACTAATAAAAATTGATAAATTCATTTTTTTAAGCTCTAAAACTTTATTTTCTTCATTTAATTTCATTGGACTCAAATATGAATCCAACATTATGAATCCCAAATAAATCTCAAAAATAAGGTCTTGAAATTTGTGCTAAGATTGAATGAATTTTTTATATGGGTGTATAGATCAAAAATGGGAGGTCATTATATGATCAAATTTTATACAGATAAACATAATTTTATGGGGATAATTTCCCTTTAATATTTCCACTTGGTATTCAGTCGTCTTTAATTCCATAAATTCATGGGAATTCAGTGAATTAGAAAATTATTAGTCTCTAATACAAAAAATATTTTCTGAATAAAACTATCATAACTACTAATACACAATGAAAATGGAGCTCAAATGTTTTTAGTATATATAAAATATAGGGATTAAAAAATTTAATTAAGGTACCATTATGATATTCATCTGTTAATTGGTCCTAAAAATATAACTTTCAAAGGATAGTTTTGAAGGGAAATATGGCCACATGTTTTGCTATAAATTTTCTCCTCCACTCCATTTCAAATGGTCAGTTATTTTTTATCCATTTTCTGTAGAATAAGGTATTAGGTTTTTTTAATAGTTTTTTACATGATTAATATATTTTATTTCACATTTTCATCTCCTCTTTCATATTCTCTTTTGTATTCTTCAAATGTTCCCATATCAACTCTAGGAAAATATAGACCTAACTTTGGTGCTTGTTTGATGGGGGAAAGGGGATGCTTGAGTTCATGCACTACAATGTTTATCATTATTATATTATCAGAATTTCAGTATTTGAAAAATTATTTTCGATATGGGTTTCACCCTACATTCACTACTATTTTATTTTTCTTCTCATTCAATTTTTATTCTTCTCATTCATTATCATTTGTAGTTAGGATGGGAGGGAGTATTTTTTTCCCACGTAGAGGTTTTAAGTAGGATAATAAAAATTAAATGGGTGGGTTTTTATTGATAGGTTTTATATCAACATTTAGTAGAATGTTGAGAATTTATATTTTAAAGAATAATGATATCATCACTATGAACTCCTAAGAACAGCGACTTATTTCTTCCTTACTAGCATCTTTGTGTTTTCACTTCCTTGTCTTTTTCATTTTTTTTCTTCATTTACATTTATATATTTTTATATGACATACATTTTTAAAACCAACCATCACATTAGTATTTTATTATTGTATTGTATTCTAGTTTTAAATAGTGATAATAGGAAATTGGTGTGTGTGAGTTGCCTCCTTGAGAGATTCACCCTAGGGTGCACACTATACTACATTCTTATAAACATAATAATTTATTAGTGAGGGGTTCAAGAAAAATCCATCCAATCAAAAATATCTTTTTGTGAATAAATTTATTATTTAATCTCACTAAAATATATTTGAGTATATAATTTCTCAAGAATATTTTAATATTCATTAGAGACAATGAGTGGAATTAACATTGCCTATTCTATAGGGAAGAGTAATTTGGTCGTTGATGCTTTTATCAAGAATTTACCTTCTCAGTCTATGAACAAAGAAAAGGATGGATGGAACTTGATGGTACACTTATTAGATTCACATGGGATTCATGGAGGAAGAGTCTATTAATGTTCTGTAAAGTATTAATTTGACAAAATATCTCTTTGAAATAATTCTCTAAGAGTATTATTAAGAAAATAGGTTCTAGAATATTAGAGATTATTTATATGGTTGGGAGACTATCAGTGATAAATCTCTATCTTTAGAGGGTATTATTTTCTTTGGGTAACTGGTATGTTATTCCTTCAACCACAATAAATTTCGTGTTGGAATTTTTTCGTCATTCATTGTGGGATGTCTATAATGGAACTAAAAATATTTTTTATGGAATTAAGTTTTAGTTCTAATGGCCTGGTATGAAATAAGAAATAGTATAATTCATTTCTCGATGCTACACTTTCCAACATATTAATGTTAAGAATAAAAATAATTTTGTTATACTTTATCCTCTTCCTATTCCAACATTTAAATTGAATGAGATATCAGTGGATTTCATTGTTAGCTTACCTCATACTCTCCAGGGTAAGAACTACATTTGAGTAGTGATTGACTAGTTAACTAAGTCAGAACATTTATTACCAATTCATTAAACCATTAATTTGGAATACTTAGGGAATTTTTATATAAAATAGATCATAAATTTACATGGGAATCCAATTTATATTATCCCGAACAGAGACCCTCTATTTACCTCTCAATTTTGGAAGGGAATAAATAAAATGATGGGAACTCAGGTCAAGTTGAGCACAACATATCATCCTCATACATATGGTAATATGGAAATGCATATTCAAATTCTAGAGGATATGCTCTATTCTAATGTTTTTTAATTTTTAGGTACTTGGGATAGCAATTTGGGGTTGGTCTAATTTGATTATAATAATAGTTACCAATCACCCATCAAAATAGCACTTTTTTAAGCATTATATGGTTGTCTTTGAAACTATCCTCTCTATTGGTAAGTGGTTTTTGAAGCTTCATAGGTTGGACCAAGTTTGGTTTAGGAGACAATATAAAAGATATAGTTAATTCATCATAATTTAGTGATTCCTCAAATCTAGTACAAATCTAATGAGTATTGTCATTATCATCCTTTTTAATTATTGATTTATGGATAGGTGTTCTTAAAAATTTTTACCCATTTGTTTCACTGAAATCTTAAAAAAAAGGGAAGATCTCTCCTATATATATGGGACCATTTGACATCATTTAATTCCTAGTAAAGGTGGTGTATTACTTAGCTTTACTGCACCAATTATCTTCAATCCTCAATATTTTCTATGTTCTCTAATTCAAGAAGTATCACCCTAAACCATATAATGATCTAATTGGGAAGACCTTGAAATAAAACTTGATATGTCAATGATTGAGAAACCATTTCAAATAATTGATTCTTAAGTAAAGGTTCTACATGGGAAGTCTATACCATTGGTACGAGTTTGGTGGTAACATGGTTTATGTTGCAACATCCTTATTTTAATGATCACAAATCATATTTATTATGTTTCTAATGAGATTAATATTTCATGATATCATATTATTTTATAAATATATTTTATTAAATTAGGAAAAGTATTGAAAATTATTTTCATTAGTTCAATACATAACTCACTACTAGATATGAGTCACAACCAGACATGAGTCACCACCAGACACAACTCAATACCAAAAATGACTCACCACCTAACATGAATCGCATACATACATGGCTCACTTCTAGATATGAATCACCTCTAAACATGACTCACCACCAAATATGAGTCACCACCAGACATTACTCACCATCAGACATCACTCACCTCCAGTAATGAGTCATCGCTATAAATGAGTCACCGCCAAGGATGACTAACCGCTAGGAGTGATACCATCACTGTTCTTCCTGATTTGAATTAAATTGTTATAATTTATATTTTATGGGAGTTAATATAGAGGGAAATTTTAATTATTTTTCCTAACCCTTTACACATATGAGTTGAATAAAAAGTTAGATTTGGTATTAGGATCCAAAAAATATTTATGATCATTCTTCAATGAGTATTTGAACCTATAGTGCTTTATATTTCATAGAATATCCCTCATGTGTGGATGATTTTATCACATGAGAACTTACATGTTGAATACTTAATTAAATTCCACTATGAAATACTAGGGTACACTAAATATCTATATCCTTTCCTACAAACAGAAAAGAGAACTTCATGACACTCTATTTTCCTATAACTTTTATAGAAACTATTCAAGCTTCTAAATAATCCAAACATGAGGAATCTTGAGCATATTTATAATTAAATAATGAAAACACTTTATTTATATGCCTTCTTTCTTATTGTATCTTTTTTTCCTTTACTTTATAGTAGTGTGTGTTTTCTTTTGTTTATTAACACACACTGACTCATGTGCATGAACTAGAGAATAATCGATATTCTCTCTATATCTTCTTATTTTTTACCCATGATATTAGTGGAATAGATCCTTGTGGGGAAAGTGTTGTTTTACTACCCACGTATAACTATGGAAGAGGTTATGAACTTGGAAATCTTTAGTTTTTGTGTGTATAACTGATCCAGTTTTTGAATAATATTATTGTTATATAATCTGCTTGGAAGTGGGTGATTTCCAAGTGGAGGGGATTAGGTCTTGACCTGAGACTGAACACCTTATTTATTCTATTGTATTTTTTAGTTTTTTTTCTTAATTTCAAGGCATTAACTAAATTTTTTTTAAACTGTGAACAAAACCATTACTTTCATAGTTACTATTAACTAGTGTTTATATAATAATTTTATTAAGTAAATTTATTTTAAAAGTTAAAGTAATTTACACTATTATTTTAAATAATCCCTAATAAATCTTTGAGAAATATTTTAAAAGATAAAACCTATATCAAATAACTATTTTGATTAAATGGGAATTTTTAAATTAAATTGGGGGATTTTATTTGAACTTTTTTGTAACAAAAATTTTATTGGGTACTCAATTCACCCCCCTCCCCTAGTGAGTTACACACTCCAACCAACATTTGGTATCAAAGGACTTCAAATATATTTCAACTAATATTTGAGTTTTATTTTAAATTATATAAATTTATACTAGTTCTAAATTTGGTTCTTTATGGATAATAGATAAGAGCGATCTGCTACTAACATGACTTCTTATTTTAATGGCACTAATTTTGATCAGTGGAAAATTAAAATGAAAATACATCTTGAGAGAATGGGTTTTGATATTTGGAAATTAATTAAAGATCAATATGAATTTCTTCAAACTACTAGAGTTTCTTGTATTGATGGTATTAAATCTACTTATAATAATAACTATAAATATATTAATGCTCTATATTATGATTTGGGTTATGGGGAATTTAATAGAATATCTACATGTAAAATAGTTTTTGAAATTTGGAAAACTTTATATGTTTCTTATAAAGGAACATGTAATGTCAAAGAAATACAATTAAATACCTATAATAATAAATATAATACTTTTAAGATGAAAATTGATGAGCCTACTTCTGAAATGTATATTAAGTTCACTGAGATCATGAATAAAATTTATTTACTAGGGAAACTTATTTCTGATAAAGACCAAGTAATGAGACTACTGAGGTGTCTACTAGATAGATATAGATGAACCTCGGTATCAATCAGAGAATCATGTGATGTAAGTAATCTAAATATTAAGGATCTGATTGAAAAATTAATGACGTATGGGGAATAACGCAAAGTAAACATACAAGATAAGGATAAACCAAAAAAGAAATCTATATCCTTTAATTCTACTACTTTAAAACAAAATGATAAAATTTATGTTGACAGTTCAAGTGATTAAGAATATCTTGCTCATAGTGATGAAGAAATGGACCATCTAACTAGAATATTCAAAAGATTTTACAAGAAGAAAATTTTCTTTAGGAAATCAAGTTATAAAGGTAAATAAGATAATATAGGAGATTGGATAAAGGATTTGAAGAGTGATGGTGCTTTAAATGAAATCATATTCCATGAATATAAAAGGAAATGGAAAGTCAAAGTTGATTATCCTAAGGTGAAATAAGAAAATAAACATAATGATAAGGATAATATGTACAATAAATAAATAAAATAACATTGGAGTGATTCTCAAGATAGATCAAGTGATTCAGACACTACCCAAGAGGATAGTCATTATAGAGCTAACATGTGTTTTATGAAAAAAAAACATCTTGGGTATACAATGTAATTATTCCTTATCTTATACATATTTATAATCATTTTGGAGATGAAAACATGTCTAATGAAGATATATTCGAGTATTGTAACATTCTATAAGATACATGTAATGAAGTTAAGGATAAATATAAAATCTTAAAGAAACATCACGTATTGACTGCCAATTTTAAAACTGATCTTAGTATTGAAAATGGGAAAAAATTTCAATAGTTAAAGGATAACTATAACATCCCCCAATATGTCACTCTATCACATGGACGGAAAGGGTTGGTTAAGAGACCTAAAGCATGCCTCCCCTTACTCCAAAGTCTACTAAATAGCATCAGGGGTGTAAATAGTATAGTGGGGAGACTATACCCCCTAGTATGAAGTGTCATAAAATTAGAAACACTTCATAATAAAAATAGAAATATTCAAAGTAAACACATAGTGAAAGACAAAAATAAATGACAATAGAATAATGCCATAAAAAATAAAGGAATGATGTAATGACGTTCTGAAATGTAACTAAATGTCATGATGGAACAATAGAATAGAAAGACTAGAATACTCAAATAAAAGACTCAAAGTGCCAGGTTTTTAAACCCCAAATCAGTCCCATATCCAAACTATATCCCATACATAAATAAATAATAAAAAACAAGGTCTATTTCCCTTATTCAAACATGCATCCATGAAATCTTCTTGGGTACCAAATGTAAGTCTGAATATGGTGTCAGTATAACTCAATAGGTCGACACCACCGTGTCTAAAAAACTAGTCTCATAAAAAGTGTATGCAATAAAGTGATAAACAAGTGTATTAATTAATTTATCTATTAAAAAAATATAACAACAACCTACTTTAGATTAGTGCTAGAATATCTCTAATTATGTCTTAAAACCATGCCAAGCACAACCATATAAACAACGTATATAACCTGCTTCGGCCTCATGCCAGAATATCCCTAAGTATGTCTTATGAACATGTCAACCAAAACAATATAACCAAGTTAAAATAACCTTTTTTGGAGCCATGTCAGAATATCTCTAAGCATGTATTACAACCATGCCAACCACAACCATATAAGCATGGTATAGTCACAACAATTAGTCTAGGTCAAAGCCTTATAATCATTAAAACATCCAGAATGAAGCCCTATAAGAATTACAGCATGGGACTAGGTATAGCCCACTCTTTATAAGAATTAGAAAATGGGATTGGGTTAATCCCACTCAATATCAGCATTACAGTATATAAGTGTGTAGGTGCTAGGTCGAAGCCCGATATATAAGCATTACAGCATAGAACACAATCTCTGTCATACATCATGGATATCACAATATCACATCAAAATTCTCAATGGTAAATTATGATAATTACCATTATTCTTTCATATTCCACTTGAAATTAAATTCACAATTGATTAAAAATTATATCAATAAGAAATAAAGCACAATTTAGTGATTTTATAACAAGAAATGACCATAGGTCACATCTCATGCTAAATAAACTTTAAGTCATTTACAATTCAATTATAATCATGGTTCTCTCACCCCATGGGCATCCATAAGCCAGTTAAAAAACCATTTAAAACCAAAATACTTAAACGAATAATTCCATTTGTTTATTTAATAAATTTGGGTTCACACAACAGTGGTGCAATCACAATATTGCATAAATGTTGGAAATTATCAAATAATAGGGTTAAGATTTGACCCCATGCCTTTAATTGATGATCCAAAAATTATTCCAACAACCAACTCTAATGAGGAAGAAGGTGTGGATGATTCTAAATAGGTTCCAAGATAAAAACTAACCAATATGAAAACCCACAACACAATTGTTCAAATGATTTCACCGCAATAGTTGGAGAAGAAGGAAAAGAAGGAATATACCTAACCAAAAAGACACACCGGGGATCACTCACACAAAAGGGACATCCAAAAGGGAATTTGGCGCCCCAAAATCACCTGGAGAATTATTTAGGGTCAAGAGGAGAAGAGTTTTAGTTGAAAAAATGATAATTCATCTACACATCATGTTTAAAATAGTAGGCCGGGAATTTACAAGGATTATAATGTTATTACACATTGTGTGATTGTTTTTAATTGATATGATGAAAAACCCATTGCCTTAGATTTATTTTATTAAAACCCTCAAACAATTACATGATGTATAATCCCTTTACATGATGTGTAGATGTTTTTCAATTAATTTTTTAGCCAATTTTCCTTTTTAAACAAGCCTAACCTCTTTTAAAGTTTCTCATCTCACTAAGAACACATGAAACACTTCACCCATTTATACTCAGACTCCATTAATTAAAACAAGCATAAATCCCCGAACATTTTGTCATTTTCTCTAACAAATCTCTCATTACATATAATCTCTAGAATTTCTCAAGTTTCCTTGCAACCCAATACTTCATTTATTCAAATGATAGACTATCATTAAGAAAACACAACAGAAATAAAATATCAACAAAAAACTCTAAGAGAGACATGCCTAGAAAAATATGGGATCTTAGAACCTCCCCAACTTATAATAGATTATTCCCAAGATACTCCAAGTGTCACAGTAATATCTCATTGAACAATTTTGGCCAATTTTTTCTCATAACAGACTCTCTCCCATGTCTCCTCCAAAACACACCCATTCTACCACTAAACCCAAACCAACAGTATAGTCCTACCCAAATATATTTCTCACAGTGATCCACAAATCATATCATACGCTCCCATGCATTAGAAAAAATCTCAATGTCTGCTATGTCTATCACATGGGAAGGGTCTTGATGATATATCTATAGTTGTGACATATAGAACACATCATGCATGGAACTGCAGTACTTTGGAAGGGAAAAATGGTATGCCACTAGAACGACCCTTGCCACTATTTCAAATGTCCTGACAAACTTGGTTGCTATATTTCCCTATTCCCTAATGAAGAATTTCCCCAATATAAGAAACACTCAAAGTAAAAAAATTTGACCAACATTGAATTATAGAGGTCATCTTTGAAGGCCAAAATATGATTTCTTCTTGCTCTGCATGGTCACCAACTGTTGTCTGATCAACTTAACCTGTTTAGATGTCTCCTACATGAGACTAGGCCCAACAATTAATGAATCACTTTCCTCTAACCAACAAAGTAGTGAATGAAATGTCTTGTCATAAAAATCCTAAAAAGGTTCCATTTGGATCAATGGATGAAATCTATTATTATATAAAAAATAAAAAAAATCAATATGCTTCTCCCATGAACCACCAAAATCCAAAACGTAGGCTTGTGACATGTCCTTAAGAACCTGAATAGTCTACTGAGATTGACCATCAATCTATGGATTATAGGTTTTTCTTAAAAGAACACATGACCCCAGGGATTTCTGAAGACCCTTCTAGAAACGTGATGTGAAATGGAAATCTTCTTATGAAATGATACTCCTCTGAACACCATGAAACTAAACTACCTCACAAACGTAATGATTCCTTAGATAATTTACTCTGAAGGTTTCCCAAATAAGTAAGAAGTGGGATACCTTAGTCAGTCAATCCAAAAAATCCCATATATAATCATTCATACAAGTCATTCTGGGTAGTCCAGTCAAAAAATCTATCATGACATCATCCAATTTCCACTCCATGATGGGTAAAGGACGCAAAATCCTAGATGGTCTCTCAATATTCAGCTTTTACCTGCTGACAAGTGAAGCATCTATCCACGAAGCTTTATAAATACTTATTCATTTCTAACCACCATTATTGTCTATGTAGTTCATGATACATCTTTGTTAAACCAAGATGCATCACCCATCTAGAAGCATGAAACTCCCTCATCATCTCCTCACACAAGCTCATAGGAACCCCATATTTAGGCACACAAAAAAGAGAGAGAGAATTTTCATGGCTAGGAGACCATCCTAATGGAATATCACAACCATATAATTTTTCTATCAAAACTGATCCCTCTGTATTAGAAAACTTCTCAGTCTTAATCTGGTCCAAAATCATAGGTATAACATATAACGAAGTCACAGCTACTCGCCACTGAGATTCTTGAACATCCAGATGCATCTATTCAAAGAGATCCATTATTCACCACTCATTACAAGACTCTCATACTATATTTTTCTATTTCTTTTAGATCAAATAATTTACAATTATGTTTCTCTTTCTTAGTGAATAAGACAATTAAAAGTATAAAGACTGCAGATATTTGACCCACCACTTCTGCTGAAGGTTCATGTCTTGCTAAAAGAAGATGTACTTGAGGCTCTTGTCATTATTGTATAACACAAACCTCTCACCCATGAGATAATGACTCCAACATCACTGGTAATGTATCACTACTACTAACTTCACATCATAAGTAGGGTAATTCCTCTCATGCAGTCTCAGCTTCCAGAAGTCATAAGAAACCACTCGATCCTCCTGTATTTGAAATCCTCTAAGACCAACTCTAAATGCATCATAGCACATCATATTTTCTTTACCTGATATAGGTAAATTGAGGATAGGTTCTAAGGTCAGTATACCTTTTATCCCCCAAAACTATATCATGCAAGCATCAGACCAAATAAACTTCACCCATTTCTTGGTCAATCTAGATACGGGTACTGCTAAATGGGATAAATATTAGATAAAACACGAGTAATAAATTTTTAAACTAGAAATATCCAAATTTTGAAGATGTTATTGGGATATTCACATGATATCATGGCTACAACTTTCTTTAGGTCCAATGAAAATCCTCCCTATAAGATGAAATGGCCCAAGAAATGTACTTCATTAATCCAGATACTGAATTTGGTTAGCTTAGCATAAATCCAATGCTCTCTTAATGTACTCAATAAGATTTCAAGATGTTTGGAATGATCATCTACCGACTGGGAGTACACTAACATATCTTCAAAAAAACATCACAAACTGATCCAAAAAAGGATGAAATATCCTATTCATTAATCCCTTGAATACCATAGGTGTTTTAGTTAACCCAAAGGGAATCACTACAAATTCATACAAGCCATAACTTCTCCTAAAATAAGTATGTGGTACATATGATAGTATCATACATAATTGATGATATATTTATCTCAATTAAATATTTTATAAGATATTAGAACCTCTCAAATGATAAAAATTATCTCAAATGAATGGAAGAGGATATTGGTTCTTGACTTTCATCTGGTTCAACCTCCGATAATCCACACATAAGTGAAAAGATCAATCATCATTTTTGGTAAAGAGGGTTGGATAACCCTAAGTAAATGTATTCATTCATATGAAGCCTTTAGATTATGGATCTTCTAACTGAAATTTCAACTCCTAAAGCTTTTTTGGATCCTTTTGGTAAGGTAGGATAGAAACTAGCTTTGCTTCCAACACCAACTCAATAATGAAATCGGTCTCTTGCTCAGGTGGTAATCCATATAAATTGTTAGGGAAAACATCCTAAAAATCATCTAACACTAAAGTATAATAATCCTACTTTACTCCACCATTATCTATAATAATATCAGTGATCTGATCAATGAGACAATCTAATATACACTAAATTGGTCTCGGACGACCAACCTGAAGATCCCACTCACCCTAGTGATAATAGCTTCTTATTTCTAGATATATAAAGGTAACTCTTTTCCTATAATAGTCGATATGGGCCTAGTATAGACCTAACCAATCCATACTAGGAATCAAGTTTAATCCAATCATTTTCAGCATCAATGGTTCCCAAAAGAAATGGTAACCACCAATCTCTAGAAAACACACCTTGCAACATTTGATATTCTCTGACCACACTCTCAATGGAGTGTCAATGGTTAAAACCCCATATAATATTTCCAAATCCAAGCCCAAACCGTTTTCAAAATGAGAAGTTCAAAAATAATTTTATTCTCATATATCAAACAAAACACAAGCTAAGGTATATAATACAAGAATCATACCTCAGATGATAGACGGTCCAACATCCACATTAGTCGGAGTAGTCTACATAATGTTCAACTGACTTTTCCCTCTACCCTGGACTCCAATCTGAATACCCTGATCTATTTATATTTATTGGTATTGTTGCTCATGCACTGGGGTACCACGTTCCTAGCCTCAGCCTAAACAAACTATAGAACTCCATCTAACAACCTACTGAGGGGTATCTAGTCCCCTTCCTGATTTGGGTGCCTGTCCTAATATTCTTCCACTGTTTTGTTGCTCATGCACTGGGGTACCACGTTCCTAGCCTCAGCCTAAACAAACTATAGAACTCCATCTAACAACCTACTGAGGGGTATCTAGTCCCCTTCCTGATTTGGGTGCATGTCCTAATATTCTTCCACTGTTTTGTTGTATAAAGTTCACACAGAACCACTAAAGATGACCCAATATTCAAAAGATACAACACTCAATTGTGGAGTAAGTTCACTATGGTAACTTGTGTCTAAACTTCCCAAACTAGTAGCACCAGAACAGAACAAAATCTTGAGATCATTGTCCCCTTCCATGACTGCTCTTCCCACTATTTATTGATAGGAAGCAATCATAATATCATTTCTTACCACTCGAAGAAGAACTCCTAGACTACTAAATAGAAACAACTTTGCCATTGCTCAAGGCCTCTCTTGGATTCCCTTCTGTGATGAGTAACTGATTTATCATGTCTTCAAAGCTACTTAAAAGAAAAACATATACCTATTAACCATTCTCATAATAAAGAATATAAGAGGACCAATTTGGGATATAACTAAAACTAAGAGGGTTTGAATTAGTGTTGGGGACTTTTTATTCCAATTCAATATTTTTATCCATGTGCCTCTTGGACCTGTTAGGATCTTGATTCTCTTATTATATTTTCACTATCACATACAATTATATGAATCAAGTATAGATAGCATGTGATATTTCTAAAAGTTTCACTACTCAATAAGAGTATTTAGTCCTTGGCATGGTCTGGAAATAATCTTGACTGAAAAACCACTTAAAAACCATCCTTTGAATGTGGTTACAACGAGTAGGATATTCCCTTAAACTCGTGAGGCACTTTGAAAACAATATAATAGTGAAAGGTTTAAATATCTTGGATAGATATTTATAATGCCTCCCAAGATAGTATTATCTTTATTAATAAGGGTTTGTAACACTAATAAAGTCCCCCACCTATTGATTCATGTCTAATATCACAGTTCTTATTTGTTCTTACACAACCTTCTTCACCACTTTGTTACTTACATAGAAAAATGTAATAAATTCATCTTATCTCTTCCTAGAAGCAAACTTGATAGAAACACCTCCTTCTTCTTCAATAAGTCACAATAATATGAATGTTTTGGATTGATGGATAAAATTCTCTATGATTCAAATTATAATCAACTAATATCAAATTGGTTAAAATCTTATTCTCTTATTCTCACTTTCTTCTTTAGTGAAAAACTATATGTGCTAAGATCTATTATTCTTATTATTTCTATAATTGAAACATTCCTTTTTGAATATTAAACCAATTAAGATCAACTCATTTTAGCATCATCACAATTTATATGGCCTAAATAACTAAATATAGATTGGACACTCTATTCTTACTGAACACATAATAATATGGAATAGTGAAGTGGTGTCTTACTAAGAACTTTTTCACCTAAACCAGGTATTCAAAACTATTTTTCATAGAGTAACCTCAAAAATCTCATATCCTTCATGAAGAAACTACCTTCATAGACCAAACTGCCTTCGTGAAGCTAACTGCCTTCACGAGGCTCAATGCCTTTGTGAACCTAGTTTCCTTCACATAGATTTTTGTCTTCATAGATCTCACTACCTTTGTGAAGCAAACTGATTCAATGTATAATATACCATTATTGTGACGCACCCATTAATCAGAAGGATTTGAATTAGTTAGGACTTTATAATCCTTTTGATGATTCGCAAGATCGCATAGAAAACCATCTTCGCGTAGCTCTTCTGCCTTTGTGAAATCAAAGCGATTTCAGATTTTCTCTATAATTTTTTTTGTCAAAAATGAAGTGGGGTTAACATCATATTTAAAGGATTACCCATTCACGATGTTCTAACACATCTGGAATATTTTTCAGATCACTCAAAAATATCTTCATGATGCTCTCCCATTTTTGATTCTCCTTTGATATTTGACATTGTCTCTGAGATCACCATCAAACCATAGTGCATTCATGATGTTACCCTTCTCATAATCATAAAGATTACCATCATAATTCTTGATGATATATATCTTCATAGAGCTCATCCCAACCTTCAAAAAACCCATTCCTTTATCATTTTTATGAACTTTCGTTTCTAAACAACAACATTTTACGATGCTCCACCTCTCGTAGTTTTATAATCACAAATATTTCCATCAAAACTTTGTACATTTGCAAACCACCCTTCGTGAAACCCATTATTCATAAAATTTATGACTTTTCCATATTTTCTTAATGCCTTCCCAAAAATCCATGTTTCTCTTTTTTATGCTCCTATTTCTCATAATTGTGAAGATCTCTGTCAGAATCTTCATGCCTTCGTGAAACACCCATCATGAAGCCCATATTCATGAAACTAATTCCCTTACCCTATTTTCATAAGGCCTTCAAGAATATATATGTTTTTCAATGCTCTCCATCTTCCAAATTTTGGAAACTAAAAATTTGGCAAAAACTGGGAAACTATGCCACCTTAAAACTTTGCTTCAGAAAAACCAACTATGGTGATTTACATTCATCAATAATCATCTTTATTTCCAATCAAACCATAAATTGATTGGTAGTGCATTTTCTCCCCCTTTATTTGATAAGGATTGTATCACAAGTTCTCCAAATAACTTATGATATTTGTGAAATATAGACCAGCAAATCATCGTCAGATTTACCAAGAAGAATTATTCAACTGTGACATCCAATGTAATAAAATGAATCTGTAACAATTCTCCAGGAATCACCTTAAAACTAAAAGTCTTAAAACCATTCACATGTTTCCTAGAATATCAAGACTTTAGAACTTAATCCAATGTCCATTAACATTATAACTTCTTCATCATATTGAAATCACTTTAATCTTACTATTTCAATGATCTTCACTATCCACCAATGACAATAATTTGAAAAAAAAATATTCTATACACAAATTGGTCTCCTTAGACTGTCCTGGAAACATCTCACCCTAGATATATCATCATCTTCAAAAGTTGGCACAAAGCACTGTAGGTCAGTAAATCATACATCATAGTACAGTACTGATAAAACCTCCTATATCAGATGCATGAACTCATGAGATTTTTCATCCATCAAGGTCTCAAGATAGAAATGGATCAGGAACTTCATCTCAAATTCATTCCAAGATAGCTCATCCTACTGCCTAGCTTCCTAAAGAATATCCCACCAACTCTTGGATGGTCCATGAATAATATGAACAGTAAAATTCACTCTATTATCCACTAGTGTCTTAAGGTGCTTGAATATCATCATAACTGACTAAATCTTTAAATTATCTACTTGGGTTCTCCCTTAACTAGTAAACATCGGAAGATTCTACAGCTAAAACACTCTTGTCATCCCAGACATTGAAGGAATGGTATGAAAAATCTCTCTTTCCATGGATCGCATGACCTTCAGGAAGCTATCATGAAGCTGAACATACATAAGGTCCTAAAGAACTACTATATTTTCTAGTTCATCTGTGTTAGGATCATTCTAATTTCCACTCTCTTGATTCTTAAGTCAAATATGACGATGAAGCATTTTCTATACAAGACAAATGCACACCTTAGTGAACTAGCTAGCAACAATTTCAACCCCAAAAGGTGAATACAATTGAGAATCACTAACTCTTTATCTCTCAAGACATGGATTACGATTATTTTATCATGACACAATAACTCATTTAATTTATCAATTGAAACAAATATCTCAAATCATAGCTCGAAGGAAAATATATATCACATGTTAAAATAGATATGCCCCAGTCTTGAAAAATGCATTTAAATACATCCCTATGTTCCTATTAGGATGCATGTATTCTCATATCATTCATTACCAGGCCACAAGTACAAATCTTAAGAAATAATAAGATTATAAAACAATAAGCTCAAACAACATGTGAATCACCCTAGGTGAAATAACATCAACTATAATAAGCACATAGCACAACAACAATCCCATACACGAGAACTCAGATTTTACACCATGCATGGGTTAGGTACTCCCATGCACAAGATCATTAATGACTCCCAACACTTCTTAGATTCCTTTATACCTTTCCCAAATCATAATGCAGAAGAAAATAAAACTTTCTCCTATGATACCACTTTGTGATGTCCACCAATCTAGCACTCTCTCATGTGTCCGGAAAGGGTTGGTTATGAAACCTCAAGCACACCTCCTCATATTCCATAGGTTGGAAAATAGTAGTGGGGTGTGAATAGTATAGTGGGTAGATTATACCCCATAGTATAAAGTGTCATTGCAGTAGAAAAAATCATAATAAAATGGAAATATTAAAATTAAATTCATAGATAAAGACAAAAATAAAAGCCAATAGAATAATCCAATAAATAATAAAGGAATAATGTAATGATTTGATAGAATGTAACTAAATGTCATACTATAATAATACAAGAAAAAGACTAAAATACTAAAACAAAAGACTCAAAGTCCTAGGTTCTAAACAACATGTTGTTCTAATATCCAAACTCTATCATATTCTCAAACAAAACAATCAACAACAAGGTCCTTTTCCCTTATCCAAACTTATATCCTTGAAATCTAATCAGGTACCAAATGGAATCCTAAATAGGGTGTGAGTAAAACTCATTAGGTTGACACCACCATTTCTAAAAAAAATAGTTTGATGAGAAGTGTATGAAATAAATAGATAACTAGGTGTATTAATTTGTTTAACAATTAATAAAATACAACAACCTACTTCGGCTTTGTGTAGGAATATCTCTAAGCATGTATTACGGCCATGCTAACCACAATCATATAACCAAGGTAAATAACCTACTTTATCACCATGCTAAAACATCTATGATCATGTATTATGACCATGTCAACCACAACCATATAACTAAGGTAAAATAACATGCTTCAGCATCATTCCAGAATATCTATAAGTATGTATTGAGACCATTCCAACCACAACCATATAAACATGTTATAGTCACAACAATCAAAATGAGTTAAATCCCTATAAGCATTACAGCATCTATGATGAATGTAGAGACCCAAATCTTGACATACATGGACAATACATTACTTTTTCAGAATACTTAATACATAAAAAAAACAGACACACAAGGATCGAAATAGTTTAGTGTCTTTGGAAACTCAGAATAAAATCTTCTAATCGTGGTGAAAGATCTTCAACATCTCCCAATAATGATCTTCCCCTTTTTTCTTACCTAAAACCTTTCTTAATATCCTAGGGAAAAGAAAACATAAAAGGGGTGAGATCAAATGCCCAGTAAGGGTAAACATAAAGAACATAAAACAATCCATATACATTTTAATGAAAAAACTTGAACATAAAATATAAACATCAAAATCATGAGAAAAGACATGAATCTTGGAAGTACGTAAGGCATATATCATAAGGGAACATCAATCATGATAAAATACCATGGGAATAAAACATGCAATTATGGAAACCATTAAGCACATGATATGATTTCCATAGTAGCCAAGGCATTGCTACCAAGACCATCTTAGTGGACAAAGTCCCTTTCTGAATCGAGTTCACTCCTCGTTCCAATCCTCTATTACTAAACCAGTTTAACTTTCCGTTCTTCCCATTTCTATATCATGAGATATAAATCTTTACCCAATGCATTGGAGGGAGATATAGGTCCCACCCATCTCATAATGAAATCATTCTTACTTGTGCCACAAAATAAACATACATCATTCATAATAACTCAACGAATAAAATGGGTTTCATAAACATCATCCCATCATCACATAATCCATATAAAAGAAATGGATATTTCATCACAAGAAAAGTGAAACCATGTAAATCATAGAGACATTATACTTGAAACATACACATTTGAAATAATGTCATTTTAGATGTAAAATTATTTTGATAAAACACTTGAAATGAATTTTTGAGGAAAATATCCTTTCTTCTTAAAAATCAATTTCTTTTCACAAAACGTCATGCAATTTTAAAAGAAAAGGATTTTGTTGAAAATAGTCATGAAATATTTTGGAGTAATATTCATGAAAATAAGTCTTTATAAAACTGTAAAAATCATTTCATGCCGTATACGTTAAAAAAACATTATTCTCGTACTTTTGTCAGAAAAGTCAAAAAGTACCTTATAGGGTAAATAAAAGAAAGATTCCTTCCATACCATGGGGTAAAAGTCAAATGGGTAAAAAGTAATTTAAACATACGTGAATATACTTTTATAAAACATGGACATGTATGATAGCAATAACCCCAGTAAACACTTACGAATAAGCAATCTCGGATAAAAATAAGATTTGCACAATTATCCCTTACCTTAGGTCTGATATGATTTGTACGTATCCGAACCTCCTGTATAATGATTTAAATAATTTCATTGACTTATTACAGAATCATATTCATTGTTATGATATCATATATGTTTCACTTATAACTTTATATTACCCGTTCTTTTGTAAATTCCATGTCAAAGCAGCGTTTTGGGTAAAATCATTTCATTTATCGTATGTGTTTCGACTTGTCGTTCTTGATATTAATACTTATATCCTGATTTACATAATTCCAGAATGTAAAAAATGATTTATATATAATATATATTCATAATATACATATATATATTATATATCGATAAAAGGAATGAAATACACCATTCATGGAGACGGTAGGCCGTACGTACGCATGAACGATGTTTTCATTTCCTTATTGAATTGAATGAAACTAAATAGATTACAGACATATATATATACATAAATCCAGTATAATTCATATATTTCATTATTATTCGTTATATAAACTTTATGATCATTCATGTATGGTTAACATGGAAAATGAATCTCATCGCGTCGTGGAGACGGTAGTCTGTACGTACGCACGAGCGATGATATCATTCCCATAATTATTGAATAGAATTGGAGTGGATGGTATAATATATAAGAATCAATATGATGTTATAATAACCATATATATTTATTCTTTACACCATTATACCTATCCATGTAAGGTGTTGGTGGAAAAATAGATTTCACCACGGCGTGGAGACGGTATTCCGTACGTACGCACGCGGGGTGATTTCGTTTTCCGTAGGATGGATAGATAGTGAAATAGGGTTGTTTCATAATTATAATAACATATAAGTATATTATTTATACTGATGTTATTACTTCATAATGAAACAACTAAAAAAGCATAAGTGGAAGAAGAAAAAATGTTGAAATAATCGGTAACGGACATTACCTCTTCTCGGAAGCGCCTCTTTGAGACCTCCTCTTAGGGCACTAAAATTGGTCTTTGAAGAAGACCAGAACCTCTAGGATGTTTCTATTGAAGTGGAGAAGAGAATTTGGTAGGGGTTGGCCGAGCTTGAAGGCTCAAAGTGGTGTGATGAAGAAAGGTAGGAGGTGCCCTTTTATAAGGGAGGAGAGGGGCACCTTTGGAAAAACGAAAAATATTATTTTATTATAAAGTCATATTCGGTTTTTAATAGCTCAAAAGTGAGTTATTTCGAATCTAAGGTGGGTATGGGTCTAAATCCTATCATCCAATAGAATTTAGACAAGTTTAAGTTTCTATTTTAACCTTATCATTTAGATTTAACCTTAAGTTAAATAATTTTACTTTTACCGTGTCTTCTTGTTTTCTTACACTATAAGGTTAATAAACTTACTATAACAAGACAAAAGGACCCCAAGTTGTTTATTATTAATATATATAACATTATCTAAGTAATTTGGCCGAACCTTTTATTTTTAGGAATAAAATAAAAATTAATAATATAATATTTGTTTTAAAAACTATTTTATGTCAATTTTGACACTATTTAGTAATTGATTTTTTTTAAAAATCATAACAGAATTATTAGTTATAACGAAGTTATCTAAATCAATAATAACATTTCATATTTACCTAGAAAATTATTTTAATTCAAAAAAAGTCTCAAATTACATTTATTTGGGTATTTATAACATCAATTATGTCAATATTTCATTAATAAGATAATTACTACATCATCTTTGTGTCATAAATAAATTAAATTATTTAATGTCTAAAAATTATAAATAAAATACCATTATGTAGGAAATAGTTTTTTATTTCTAATGAATATTTATAGTCGAATTTATCTTTTTTTATAACCCTACATTAAGAATGATTTACTTATAAAACATTGATTTTATCTATTTTAACCCTTCTTTAAATAAATTAATATTAAATGTCCTAATCTAATCCAAGTGGGTCTAAATGGTCATATTTTATTCCTAGGATTGTTTTTGGTCTAATTACACTTATCCAATATAATTAGGACAAGTGTTAGGGTAATAATAATATCATTTTTACCCTTATTTATCCTATTTACTTTTAACCGTGGTAAATAAAAGTAAAAAGTTACTATTCACCAAAATATATTTTCATCTAATTGAACCACATTTTAGTCCTTGATATTAACCATGTCTCTCGGATTTTTGAAATTCCACTCACAGAAGCGGTAAAATTAAGTTTTATGAAAAATTCAGTTTTTTAACTACCACTTAGTGGTTTCACTATTCATCAAAAAAATTAAAGTTTTCAGAAAAATACCAAAAATTAGGCCTAAGCTATATTTGATATTATGAATTCATAAATGATGTCTATTTTACCAAATTCAAAACATATCATTTGCATTAATTAATTTAAAAATTAATTCTCGTCGTCAAAACGAATAGCGTGTTTTTAAGAGATAATAACTATCAAAAGATTGACACTTGTTTATGTCTGGTTTAAATGTGAAATTACATCCAATGACCAACATTGTATTAAATGGTAAAAATATATTATAAATATACTTTAAAACCACTCAAATTAATAATTTATCACTATTAATTATTTCTATTAAAAAATTTGTTTTTAATTAAAATTTAGTAATTTTCACTATTCATCTGAATATGAAAGTTATCCGAAATGTACCAAAATTTCACCCTAAGCTAGTTTCGATATTCCGAATCCAAAAATAAAGTACATTTTGAAAGATAAAATTTATAAAATTTCAAAAAGTGGGTATTTCTATTCATAACGGCTAGTTCATAATAATATTATAATAATATCTCGTTTAGTGAAACTCAGTATTGCATACTACACACGCTATCGAGGAAGGTCTTTATTGCGTGTAATGCAAGCCAAGTCAGGGATGCGTGTTGTGCAAGCTCCTTTTGGTGTATCGTACAACACAAGACATTAATGAAATTAAAAAGAATGTTTTTCATAAAATTTTAGGGTGTTACATTCTACCCCCCTTAAAATGAATTTCGCCCTCGAAATTTTTCGGGGTTATAAATGGTTTACTACTTGAAAGTTTCTTTAATAGAAACTCACATCATAAAAAGGAATACCAAAACATGTCTTTAAAATCTAAAGTATGAAACGTAACGGTTACCCAAATTAACTCATCATTGGGTTTTCACGTAGGAGAACATAGGAGAAAATATGGATATGGAAGAAAAATCTAACCATCAAGTTCTGATGGAGAGTGGTAGAGAACATGGCTATGAAAAACCCAACAATCACAAAGCCATAAATTTGTGATGATCTAGGGTACCATATGATTCATCGGATATAAGGGCACTAGGACAACATTTTTGGTTTTCAAGATCATTTCCCTAAAGTTGAAGAATTTGAATTAGAATAAATACTTACTTTATTTTGGTACAATCTCACTATTGTTCGTGCCTTGAACAATTTCCACTTCATCTTTTAAAGAAATTAAGTTGAATTTGTTATTTGTGAAGTGTTAGCGGATCATGTGATAGAATGACGGGTCATTCCATCTGTCTCAAACAAAAGGTTAGAAAAAGTTATTAAATATACATAAGTCAATCTATAGTGACATTAATCATATATGGTTCCTAAAATGGACTTATACTTCATATATCATACTGATTAATATAATAAAACTAGTTTCTACTAAACATAGACTTCCTGTAGTTCAGTGGTAGGCGATAAAGGCCAGTCGCACTTCGGTTGTGGGTTCGATTCCCACAGCCTTGTCCGATGCGATGGGCTGTCGTCAATCCTACAGGTTGTCCTTTTTCTAAAACTACATTACTATAACATCCCATCAATAATATCAAAAAAAATTATATCCTTAAATAATACTATCTTATGTCCAACATAATTCATTCCAATATTTATCTAAAATACTTCGGTCCAAGCTCATAGTATAAAGAAAAAGATTACTTGAAATGTCATCAACCGACCATCATTTATCCCCCATTATCTTGTTGGTCACATTCCAATCATGTGAATACCTTAATCATGTATTCTCTTGAAAAATGAATTCCCATTAAACCTTAGTGAAAACATGAATACTGTCAAAAGTTAACTCTTTCCACATACCAAAATCCAAAAATTCTATATACTCAAACCATGATATAACCTTCTACTTATATCAGTCATGAGCTCGTGAATACTATCAAACATTTAATTTTCTCCTTATCCCTTTATTATGTGTATGTCATCTACTTTCCAAAAATACTGGTACCATTCATCACAAACTTTCAAAACTTAAGGAAGGACAAAATTGTAACAATCCATAGATGTCTCTCTATTCCATAGTACCATGAGATTACTTATACAACATTACACTTGATAAAAATGTAATCATTCCACTACCTTCTTAAACCATTGAACGAGCTTCAAAAATTCTTTCATCTCACATATCATTTGTAGTCTCTTCATTATCATCAACATAAATATTACCCATACGACCATACTGATTCTCTTCATGAGACTTTCCCTTTGGTCATTGGTTTCATAATGCTCGTACATTCCACATTTAAAACATTTAACATTGTTGATGTCGTATCAATACCATTATCCTCATCCATGATGTTAACTGAACCTTTTCCTTTGCACTTACTGGATTTATGTCCTTCTTTTCCACACCCAAAGCATCTTCAAGTTCCTTTGAAACATTCTCCTTGATGCCTCTTCCCACATGATTTACATAGGGGAAATTGAACTTTCTTTCCTCTATGATCATCTTGAAACTCCATCTTTCTCTTATTAGCCAAGTCAGGAAACTTACCAAATTGGAGTTTATTGGTCATATTATGAGATTGATGATTTAGAATAATAATTATGTTTGGACTTCCAAATCCCATTTCATTTGGTTTCTCATGAAGAATATCATTACATTTTCCATCATATTCTCCATTATCGTGAATCATCTTGTTTCCAGCCATTTTCTAAAACCCAAAAAGAATAGTGTGAGACGAAAAAATCATAATAAATGGGGAGTAACTTCAATATCTAACATCTTAGGTTTAATATAATATCGTTACAATAATTCAAGGACTATAACCTATACTTATACTTAACCTTAGGGACATCCCTAGACATACCTTAGAAATATCTCTAGGGATCTCACTAAAGTTCTCGCATCCTATTTTCCAAATGTTGACTAAACCTTTCCTCTGATACCAACTACAGAGACCCAAAGCTTGACATAAATGGACAATACATTACTTTTTCGGAATACTTAATAGATAAAAAAAGACACACAAGGATCATAATATTTTAGTGTCTTTGGAAACTCGGAATAAAATCTTCTAATCGTTGTGAAAGATCTTCAACATCTCCCAATAAAGATCTTCCCCTTAATTTTCTTACCTAAAACCTTTCTTTATATCCTGGGGAAAAGAAAACATAAAAGGTGTGATCTCAAATACCAATTAAGGGTAAACATATATAACATAAAACAATCCATAAACATTTTAATGCAAAAACTTGAAAATAAAATCTAAACATCAAAATCTTGAGCAAAGACATGAATCTTGGAAGTAAGTAAGGCATATATGATAAGGGAACATCAATCATGATAAAATATCATGGGAATAAAACATGTAATTTTGGCAACAATTAAGCACATGATATGATTTCCATAGTAGCCAAGGTATTGCTTCCAAGACCATCTTAGTGGACAAAGTCCCTTTCGGAATCGAGTTCACTCCTCGTTCCAGTCCTGTAAAACTGAACCGGTTTAACTTACCGTTACATCCATGTCTATCTCATGAGATATAAATATTTACCCAATGCATTGGAGGGAGATATAGGTCCCACCCATCTCATAATGAAATCATTATTACTTGTGCCACAAAATAAATATACATCATTTATAATAACTCAATGAATAAAATGGGTTTCATAAACATCATCCCATCATCACATAATACATATAAAAGAAATGGATATTTCATCATAAGAAAAGTGAAACCATGTAAATCATAGAGACATTATACTTGAAACATACACATATGAAATAATATCATCTTATATGTAAAATGATTTTGATAAAACACTTGAAATGAATTCTTGAGGAAAATATCCTTTCTTCTTCAAAATCAATTTCTTTTCACAAAACGTCATGAAATTTTAAAAGAAAAGGATTTTTTTGAAAATATTAATGAAATCTTTTGGATAAATCTTCATGAAAATAAGGCTTTATAAAATTGTAAAAATCCTTTCATGTCGTATACGTTAAAAAAACATTCTTCTCATACTTTTGTCGGAAAAGTCAAATTTTACCTTGTATGGTAAATAAAAGAAAGATTCATTCCATACCATGGGGTAAAATTCAAATGGGTAAAAAGTAATTTAAACATAAATGAATAAACGTTTATAAGACATGGACATGGATGATAGCAATAACCCCAGTAAACACTTACGAATAAGCAATCTCGGATAAAAATAAGATTTGCACAATTATCCCTTACCTTAGGTCCGATATGCTTCATACGTATATGAACCTCCTATATAATGATTTAAATAATGTCATTTACTTATTACAGAATCATGTTCATTGTTATGATATCATATATGTTTCACTTATGACTTTATATTACCCCTTCTTTTGTAAATTCCATGTTAAAGCAGTGTTTTGGGTAAAATCATTTCATTTATCGTATGTGTTTCGACTTGTCGTTATTGATATTAATACTTATATCCTGATTTACATAATTCCAAAATGTAAAAAATGATTTATATATAATATATATGCATCATATACATATATATATTATAGATCGATAAAAGGAATGAAATACACCGTTCATGGAGACGGTAGGTCGTACGTACGCATGAACGCTGTTTACGTTTCCTTATTGAATTGAATGAAACTGAATAGATGACATACATATATATATAAATAAATCCAGTAGAATTCATATATTTCAATATTATTCATTATATAAACTTTATGATCATTCATGTATGGTTAACAAGGAGAATGAATCTCATCGCGTCATGGAGACTGTAGTCCGTACGTACGCACGAGCGATGATATCGTTCCCATAATTATTGAATAGAATTGGAGTGGATGGTATAATATATCAGAATCAGTATGATGTTATAATAACCATATATAGTTATTCTTTACACCATTATACCCATCCATGTAAGGTGTTGGTGGAAAAACAGATTTCACCACGGCGTGGAGACGGTATTCTGTACGTACGCACACGTGGTGATTTCGTTTTCCGTAGGATGTATAGATGGTGAAATAGGGTTGTTTCATACTTATAATAACATATCAGTATATGAGTTATACTGATGTTATTACTTCATAATGAAAAAACTAAATAAGAAGAAGTGGAAGAAGAAATAAAGTTGAAAGAATCGGTAACGGACATTACCTCTTCTTTGAATCACCTCTTTGAGACCTCCTCTTAGGGCACTAAAATTGGTCTTTAAAGAAGACCAGAACCTCTAGGATGTTTCTATGGAAGTGGAGAAGGGAATTTGGAAGTTTTTTTCCAAGATTGAAGGCTCAAAGTGGTGTGAGGAAGAGAGGGAGGAGGTGCCCTTTTATAAGGGAGGAGAGGGGCACCTTTGGGAAAACTAAAAATATTATTTTATTATAAAGTCATATTCAGTTTTTAATAGCTGAAAATTGAGTTATTTTGAAGCTAAGGTGGGGATGGGTCTAAATCCTCTCATCCAATAGAATTTAGACAAGTTTAGGTTTCTATTTTAACCTTATCATTTAGATTTAACCTTAAGTTAAATAATTTTTCTTTTACCGTGTCTTCTTATTTTCATACACTATAAGGTTAATAAACATACTATAACAAGCCAAAAGGACCCCAAGTTGTTTATTATTAATCTATATAACATTATATAATTAATTTGGACGAACCTTATATTTTTAGGAATTAAATAACAATTAATAATATATTATTTGTTTTAAAAACTATTTTATGTCAATTTTGACACTATTTGGTAATTGATTTTTGTGAATATCATAACAGAATTATTAATTCGAAAAAAGTTAAATAAATAAATAGAAAATGTCATATTAACCTAGAAAATTATTGGAATTCATAAAAAGTCTCAAATTACATTTATTTGGGTATTTATAACATCAATTATGTCAATATTTCATTAATAAGATAATTACTACATCATCTTTGTGTCATAAATAAATTAAATTATTTAATGTATAAAAATTATAAATAAAATACCATTATGTGGAAAATAGTTTTAGATTTCTAATTAATATTTATAGTCGAATATATCTTATGAATAACCCTATATTAAAAATTATTTACTTATTAAACTTTGATTTTAACTATTTTAACCCTTCTTTAAATAAATTAATATTAAATGTCCTAATCTAATCCAAGTGGGCATAAATGGTCATATTTAATTCCTAAGGTTTTTTTGGTCGAATTACACTTATCCAATAGAATTAGGACATGTGTTAGGGTAATAATAATATCATTTTTACCTTTAATTATCCTATTTACTTTTAACCGTGGTAAATAATAGTAAAAAGTTACTATTCACCAAAAAATACTTTCATCTCATTGAACCACATTTTAGTCCTTGATATTAACCGTTTCTCTTGTATTTTTGAAATTCCACTCACAGAAGCGGTAAAATTAAGTTTTATGAAAAATTCAGTTTTTTAACTACCACTTAGTGGTTTCACTATTCATCAAAAAATGAAAGTTTCCAGAAAAATACCAAAAATTAGGCCTAAGCTATATTTGATATTATGAATTCAAAAATGATTTCTATTTTACCAAATTCAAAACATATCATTTTCATTAATTAATTTGAAAATTAATTCTCGTCGTCAAAACGAATAGCGTGTTTTTAAGAGATAATAACTATCAAAAGATTGACACTTGTTTATGTCTGGTTTAAATGTGAAATTACATCCAATGAACAACATTGTATTAAATGGTAAAAATATATTCTAAATATACTTTAAAACCACTCAAATTAATAATTTATCGCTATTAATTATCTCGATTAAAAAAAGTTGTTTTTAACTAAAATTTAGTAATTTTCACTATTCATCAAAATATGAAATTTATCCGAAAAGTACCAAAATTTAACCCTAAGCTAATTTCGATATTCCAAATACAAAAATGAAGTCCATTTTGAAAGATAAAATTTATAAAATTTCAAAAAGTGGGTATTACTATTCATAACAGCTAGTTCATAATAATATTATAATAATATCTCGTTTAGTGAAACTGGGTATTGCGTACTACACATGCTATCGAGGATGGTATTTATTGCATGTAATGCAAGCCAAGTCAGGGATGTGTGTTGTGCAAGATCCTTTTGGTGTAGCTTACAACAAAAGACATTAATGAAATTAAAAGGAATATTTTTCATAAAATCTCAGGGTGATACAATGAAGACCTATAATCACGACAATATGGGCTTTGGCATAGCCCGCTCTGTATAAGCATTACAATATGGGTATGGGATAAGCCCACTCAATATCAGTATTGCAGCATATAAGTGTGAAAGTTGCATGGCCGAGAATGATATATGAGCATTATAGTATGGAACACTATCCTTATCATACAACATGGATATCATAATATCACATCAAAATTCTCAATTTTTAATTTTGAGAATTACCATTCTTCTTTAATGTGCCACATTGAATTTAATTCACAATTTATTAAAAATTATGTCAATAAGTTAAAAAAACACAATTTATGGATTCTATAACAATCAATTACCATAGTTCACATTTCATTCTAATCATACCTTAATCCATTTTCAAATTCAATTATAATCATGGTTCACTCACCCCATGGAAAGTCATAGGCCAGTTAAAAATCCATTTAAAATTAACTAACTTCAAGGAACAATTACATTGATTAATTTAATTAATTTGGACATATGAAATAATGGGGAAATCACAATATTTCATAAACTTGGTAATTATCAAACTAAAGGGTTAATATTTATACCCCTACTTTTAAATAACGATCTAACAATGCTTATAACGACCAACGCTCATGAGGAAGAAGGTGTGGATGATTATAAAGAGGTTACTAGATCAAAAATGATCAAGATTAAAACAAACAATGAAATTTTTCAAACTATTTCACTGTAATGGTTGGATGAGATGGAAGAGAAGGAAGAAACCTAACAGAAAAGACTTAATAGGGATTTATCACACAAACAAGACATCCAAAAGGAAATTTGGCATCCCAAAATCACTTGGAGAATGTCCTAGGGTGAATAAGAGAGGAGGTACAGTTGAAACACTGAGAATTCATCTAAAATATGTCTCTAAAATAGTGGGTTGGTCATTTACACGGTGTGTAGTGTTATTATACATCATGTAAATTCTTTTAATGGAATATGCCAAAAAAATACATCACATTAGATATATTTTATGAAAACCCTCAAAAAATTACGTGACATCTAATCCCTTTACATGATGTGTAAATGTTCTACAGTTGATTTTTCATCCCATTTTCCTTTTTAAATAAACTAAACCTCTTTCAAATTTTCTCATCTCACCAAGAACAAATGAAACACCTAACCCATTTATACCCCAACTCCATTAATTCAAACAAGAGTACATCCCCAAACTCTAGGTCATTTTATCCAACAAAGATCTCCTCATGGATAATCTCCAGCCTTTATCAAGTTTATTTATAACCTAAGACTATGTTTATTTAGATGAAAAACTCTCATGATGAAAAAAGAACCAAAATAAAAGATTAACAAAAAAATTCAGAGAGAGACATTCCTGAAAAAAGATAGGATCTTACAAGAACAATGAAATAAAATTTATAAATGAGAAACTAAAGAGAGATTTAGAAAGATTTACTAATGGTATAAATACTATTATATAGATTCTTGGAAAATATACAACACCTAAATACACTATTGGTATAGAGTATCCACCTAGATAGAGGAGGATTTTTAAAAATAAATTCATTCTTAATTCAAATTTGAATACTAGTTTTAGCTCTTATGGACCCAAAAAAGTATTTATTTCTAAAATTTAAAAATATTATTATAGTAAACCTATTAATAAAATATGGGTTTCTAAATATAAAATTACTAACATTTCAAGACCCAATAAGATTTGGGTATCAAAATTATTTTTGGTGTAAAATTTTTTTTATAAGAGGCTTGGTTAAAGAGCTCCAGTAAGAACCTATGGTACCTTGATAGTGGGTGTTCCAGACACATGACTAGAAATTTACTAAGTTTCTAGGATCTGATATATGTGAATGGTGTACATGTTAATGTTGTTGACAATACCAAAGGGAAAATTATTATCCTTGGCTAAATCAGTAATTCTAATACTATTTTAATTTTTAAATTATTATTTTTAGATGGTTTGAAGTATAAATTTCTTAGTATCTCATAGCTATGTGATGATGGTTTTTATGTGAAATTATAAAATAATGTTTGAAATTTTTTTGATTTGAAAACTGATTTATTTTTTATTTCCTTAAAAATGACAATGTTTATGTCATTAATTTAGATTATTTATTTTTTCAAAATATTTCTTATCTAAGTGCCTTTCACAAAAAATCTTTGATTTGGCATAGTATACCAGTCCATTGAAATACTCACTCAATTATAAAGGTAACTAGGAATGTTTTAGTCAAATAACTAACAAAACTAAAATTGTAAAATGAAAAATTTGTAACCCATGTTGAAAAAGTAAACAACACAAGATCTCTTTCAAATCAAAGAAAGAAGTTTCAAAGTCTCAACCATTATAGTTGGTTTACAAGGACTTATTTAAACCATCTAGATTTTATAGTCTAAATAGGAATCACTGTGTTTATTTAATTATATATTAATTTTCTAGGTATATTTGGGTATTCTTTCTTGCTCACAAAAGTGAATCCTTCTTCAACATTACCAAGTAAGTTGAATCTATAGAAAATATTATTAAACATAGGATTATGACCTTAAGAAGTGATCATGGTCATGAGTTTGGAAATAAATGTTTTGAATCTTTTTCTCACAAGAATTAATTTAATCGTAACTTTTATACCGTTATAATCCTATAAAAAATGTTATTGTAAAAAGGAGAAATAGGACCCTTCAAGAAATTGATCTAATAATTATCAATGATCATGACCTTCCAGTTTATTTTTGGGTAGTGGCTATTAAAATATCTTGTTATATAATTAATGGAGTTTTAATTCAACATATTTTAAATAAATCCCCTTATGAATTATGAAATAGTGTAAATCCAAAGGCTAATTACTTTAGAGTTTTGGGTTGAAAAGTCTATATTGTTAATACTAAGGATAATATTGAAAAAATTTCTTCCAAGAGTGATGAAGGAAATTTCCTAGGATTTTTAACTTTTAGTAAATCATATAGGGTATTTTATAAAAGAAACAAGATTATATAAGAATATGTTCATGTAACGATTCATTAAATAGGCCCACATGAACCTAATACCCCCTTCTAAACCTTAAGGATGATTTTTAAACTCTGAATATTAATTCTAAACAATCTGAAAGTTCGGTGAAATAGTCAAAAAACCCATTCAGTTCTAAGGAACATCCTAAACCTAAAATTGAACCTATAAAAGACCATGATATGTCTATTCATTCTTCCTTAAGATATGTTAGGACCCATAAATACCATCCCCTATATTTTATAGATGGAGACCTATATAGAGGTACACAAAGTTGAGTTCCTCTTAGGAATCAGGTTGAATATCAAGAATTCTTATCACGCATGGAACCTAAGAACATTAATGATGTAATTCATGATGATTCTAGGTCATGTAAATGTAAAGTAACTTAATAATTTTGAAAGGAATAAATTTTGAGAACTTGTAGTTAAATCTAAATACACTATGACTATTGGCACAAAGTGGGTGTTTAGAAACAAATTTGATCATTCGGGAAACATAGTAAGAAATAAATCTAGGTTGGTTCCAAAAGGATATATTCAAGAAGATAGAATTGACTATGAAGAAACCTTTTCACCAATGTCTAGACTTAAATCCATCAGAATACTTCTTGTCTATGTAGCACATTTGGATTTCAAAATATATCAAATGGATTTCAAAAGATTATTCTTAAATAGTTATATAGTTGAAGGTTATTTTTTTAACAACCCCATAGTTTTCAAGGACCTAATTTTATAAATCATGTTTTTAAATTAACAGAAGCTTTATGTAGTTTAAAATAGGATTCTAGAGTTTTGTATGATAGGATCAACTCTTTTCTAATTTATAAGGGCTTTTCAAAAGGTATATATGATCTTACTCTTTTTATAAAAATAATTTCTAAAGATATTTTAATAGTTGAAATTTATTTTGATGATATTATTTTTGAGCCTTCTAAAAAATCCTTTGTGTACTGATTTTTTAAATAAGATGAAAAATGAATTTAAAAAGAGTTTAATGAGTGAACTTAAATTCTTTATTGGTTTTAAAAAAATTTAAAATTAATATGGAATGATTTTACTTCAAAGTAATTACAAAAAATACCTTCCAAAATGTTTTTTGAAATAATACTAAAATTAGTGATACTCTAATGAGTACTACCTATAAACTAGATCTTGATGAAACTATAAAGCTATTGGATCAAACCAATTATAGATGTTTGATTGGAATCTTGTTATACATAACTGCCAGTTGACCAGATATTATGTTTAGTGTGTGTATATGTTCCTATTTTCAAGAAAACCCTAAAGTGTCTCATTTAATTTATGTTAAAATGATTTTAAAAAATCTCAAATGTACAACCCATTTAGGAATATTCTACCCTAGAGAATAAGATTTTTACTCAGTGAGTTATTTAGATAATGATTTTCGTGGTTGTGAGTAAGATAGAAAAAGAATATATTGAACATATCATATTTTGGGAAAGTCACTAGTATCTTAGTGTAGTAAGAAGAAAAAAAAATTAACTCTCTACTACTGAAGAAGAATACATAGTTGAATTAAGTTTTTGTGAATATATTTTTTGAATGAAACACACATTACTAGACTATATATATCAATTAAGACATGTCCCTATAAAATGTGACAACAAAAGTTGGATAAATATTTCTAAGAATATTGTGTCTCATTCTAGAACAAAGCATATTGATGTTAGACATAACTTTTTGAGAGACCATTTCAAAAATTGTGATATAACTCATGAATTAATAAGAACTGAACATTAGATTTTTGATATTTTTACAAATCCATTGAATTATGATATACTAGAATACATCAAACATGAATTAGGAATGATAAATTTCAGTTATTATTTAATATTATAGGAGTGACCATTGGACAAGACACCATTGGATAATCCACCATTGGACAATCCATTGTTGAAAATTCACTGTTGGACAATTCACCATTGGAAAATCCATCGTTGGATGAGTTACTATTGGAATGATTCGTCGTTGGGATACTACCAGTCTCTATTTTTTATACCAATATCTGTTTCAAGTTTTTCTAACATTACTAATTTTTTGTATTAAATTTTTACTAAATTATTCATTTATTTATTATTATACTTTATGAATTCAAATCCATAAATTATAAATCAATCTTAAAGTCTAAATTCAAGTCACTCTTTCTCACACCAGCTCCCTTAGAACCATTTCACCTTCCCTTTCTCTCTTGATATTCAACCTTATAAAAACCTTGTTTGAACCTTTTGTTTTGATGAAATGGTGAGAGTTAAGAATCTTGAAATTTTTTATCCTAAATAATTGAGGCCTACGAAAAAGTCTATAGGAGAACTGAGTCGGGATTTTTTTTATTCGAGGAACCCACGACTTGCGAACTTCGTGGTTTTTTATTAAAAGGAAGTTGGTGATAAATTGTTATTAACTAGTAATTCATTGGTGCTCGGGGAGATCTAGGACTAGGAAAGGGTAGAGTGGTTCTCCAAAAATGATAGACCTTTCTATACTATCTTGGTTCACAAATTTTATCAATACATAGAGTTTAGTTTTAGAAAGAAGATAGATTTTATTTATAGCATGATAGAGGGTAAGAAGATTACCTTTTCTTCAAAAGAATGAGAATGGGGTATAAATTTTCCTCATTGAGGATATTTTCAAGACTATCAAGGTACAGTACCAATTGACAATGAGTCATTTGTTTATGATGATGTGATTCTTGATCTGATATGTGATATTACTCTAAGAAGGCCTACTGCTACTAAGTTATATGGATGATGAAAACTTATTTTCAAGTTTATTTATCATTTTTATGCCCTAGAAAAGGGGATTTCAGTACTATGAAATATCAGGATGAGAATTTTATATTTCTTATGAAACAAGTCAATATAATTAACATTTATAGATAACTTATGGTTCACATGATGGAAATGTTTAATTCATCATCTAGATCTAATTCTATAATTTACCCTAAGTTGATTTTGGGTATGATAGAATCCAAAGTCTTGGATTATGAGGAGGAGGAAGCAGAAGTAAAGTGTGGTGGTTTTTTATTAACTAAGGATATCTATAAAATCATGAGAGTGAATTGAAATCCATGGATGAAAAAGTGGGTTTGAGATAATGATAAGATATATGATGATATTAATTATATATAAAATTCAACTAGACCCAAGAACTTAGTGGATCCCAACTTGTATCCTGATGAGATTGTAAGCTATTATGATAAAGAAGAAGAATATTATAAGGTTGTTGATGAATATAAAGTGGAAACCTTTATTGAAGAGGGTAGTGACATGTATATACCTAAGATCCATGCAATTTATTTTAGATCTACTAGTCCTCATATTTCTTTCCCTTCCATATAGTGTCTCTTAAGTGAAAGAGATGATGATTATGATGATGATGATGAGACAGAGGTCTCTAGAGATGAGCATATCAGGAGTTCTTATAAGCCTTCTAGATAAGTTTTAGAGGTTTTTGATGGTTCTGAGGATGATAATGATGGAGATGGTGGTAATGGAGATAATGAAGATTATTATGAGGATGGAATTAGTGATATACCTCATCATCAGAATGATGGTGGTGGTGGTGGTGGTGGTGATGATGATGATGACCGTGAGAGGACTCAATAACATCATCCTTCTCCAGCTTCTTCACTTAGGTATTCATTAAAAAACTCTCTTACAAGTTTCTATATGTGATCCCTATTCTATCAAATATGACTTAGGTCCTCCTAATGAGAAGTACAGATATCAACCATCATAGCATGGAGAGACTTATTCTATAGTTATATAGTAGCTCCATTCTATGATGGTTGATATCTGTACTTCTCATTACGAGGACCTAAGTCATATTTGATAGCATAGTGATCACATATATAAACTGGTAAGAGAGTTTTTTAATGAATACCTAAGTGATATGAAAACCATCACCAAGTCTATACAATATTATCGTTATAGGATATATACCAAACATGAGTTGAATTTAGATTTCAATGTTTTAGCTAAAAATCTAAGTATACTACCTATTACTAGAGAATTCAAGGAATAGGTAGACTAGTTGAAAGTGATGACACCCATGATCAAGTTATTCGTGGAGGAGAAGAAGGATGTATTTAGTGTTATAGAGACAGGAGGAAACATTATTATTGATTTTGGGAATCTCATGAAGACTTTCCTATATGTATCTAGTATGGTATTGGTTCCTCCTAAATTGATTCCCATATACTCCTCCATATATACTCCTTCCTCAGATCCTTTACCTTCTTAGTACCATCCATTCATCAATATCATGTGGAAGCAGTTAGGCATCTCAAACCACTGACCATCATAAATATTACTACCATTACCTTACACCTTTATCCACTACCTAAGCCCCCACCCCAGCTTTTACATCAGTGCCTCCTACCACTGGAAAAGGAAAATTACCTATTGATCCTACCTCCTAAGTAAATAGTGGTTTGTATTAGCCATATTCTTTGAAATGGATTCCATTGTATTTTCCTTGTATTTCTTTTTTTTTATAATTTAATCAATTTTTTCCTTGATGAACTTTCTCTCTTATTTTCAAATATTTATACTTAAAATTTATTATCTTATATTTTTTATAATCCCAAAATGGGGAGAATAGTTATATAATTTACACATTTACCCTTAATAACACTTTTCCTTCGACGCAATATTTATTTTAAATCCCAATATTATTTGGATGGGACTTAACCAAACTTATCCTTGATATCATGCTTATTTAGATTCCCTTTACCTTTGAAGTTATTTATATCAAACATTTGGTATTTAACATGTTAATCAGACAATTACCCTTCAAATGTATCTATTTTATACCTATGTTTTATATATGGTTTATAAAATGCCATGATTTTTTATCATCAAAAAAGGGGGATATCATTGGAACTTCTTTATTTTAATGCTCACAAATCAAGTTTATTATGTTTCTAATGAGATTATTGTTTTATGATAGCATATTATTTTATAAAGAAATTTTATGAAATTTGGATAAGTGTTGAAAAGTTACATCATTAGTGCAATACATGACTCACCACCAGATATGAGTCACCACCAGACATGAGTCACCACCAGACATGACTCACCGCTAGAAATGACTCACCACCAAATATGATTCATCACCATACATGACTCACCACCATATATGACTCACCTTCAGACATAAATCACTACTAGATATGATTCACCACCATACGTGACTCATCACCAAACATAAATCGTCGCCAGTAATGAGTCACCTCTAGAAATGAGTCACCACCAGAGATAAACTACCGCTAGGTGTGATATTATCACTATTCTACCTGATTTGAATTAAATGATTCCAATGGCTATTTTATGGGAGTTAATGTATAGGGATTATTTAATTACTATACCTAACCCTTTTCATGGATGCATTGAAGAAAAATTCAAATTTAGTATGAGGATCCAAAAAAATATTTATGATTATTATTCAATGGGTATTAAAACCTGATATGATTTATATTTTACCGGGTCTCCCTTATGCATGGCTTATTTTATCACCTGATAACCTACGTGTTGAATACTTACTTACATTAGACTGTTAAAGAGTGGAGTAAACTGAATATAAACATCCTTTCCTACAGACAGAAAAGAGAACTTCGCAATGATCTATTTTCCTGCAACTTTCAGTGAAACTATTCAATCTCATCACCATTCCAAACCTAATGAATCCAAAGAATCTGAATCATGATATAAAAATAAACACTTCATTTCTATATCTTCTTGATTTTTCACTCTCTTATTTGACTTTATTTTTGAGTAGTGTGTCATTTTTTCTATTTATTAACATGAACTGCCTCATGTGCTTGAACTGGAGAGTACTCGATATTTTCTCTATCTCTTTTTATCTGTTTACCCAAGGTATTTTTTGAAGAGGTCCTTGTGTTTCTTATGTTATTTTAATTCCCACTTATAACTTTGGAAGAGGATTTGATCATTGATATCTTGATATATTGTGTGTATACTCAATCTAGGTTCTAGATCAGATTATTATTATATAATATTCTTGGTAGTGGGTTCTTTCCAAGTGGAGGGGATTAGGTATCATATTGAGACTGAACCCCTGGTTTATTTTGATGTCTGTTTTGGTTTTGGTTTCTTCATTTCAAATCTTTCACTACATTTTTTTTTAAAACTGTGAACAAAACTTGCACGTTGATAGTTAATCTTGACTAGTGTTTATATAAGAATTTTTTTGAGTAAATTGATTTCAAAAGTTAAAGTAATTTACAATATTGTTTTAATTGATCCCTAAACAATATTTGATAAATATTTTAAAAGATCAAAATTATATTAAACAACTATTTTTATTAACTGGTAATTTTTAAATTAAATTATGTGATTTTATTTGAAAGTGTTTTTAATAGAAATTTTATTGGGTACTTAATTCACACCACCCCCGAGTTACTCACTCTGACTAATAGTTTAGATAATAATGAGATGTGTTATAGGGAGTATAAAATGAGGTAGTAATGAAATCATATCTTTATGGATCATAATTTTTCAACGTATATTTTTAGGGACATAAAGAAATATAGTGGGGAAAATTATCACACCCCATAGTTTTTTTAGGTACTGCCATATACTTGTTTCTTTTTCTACCTAATTTTATTGATGCTAAATTTTTATGGTATTTTTTAGTGTTTTAAAAGGGTTAAGATGTATGAATAAAGTATTTTGTTAGTGTGTACCTTAACCTCTAGAAAATAAAGCTACAGGTTGTCCACTGATGGGATGATGAGTACCACCAACCAGACAATGATCTTGGTAGTGGATACAATATTCTAATATATCAACTAAACTGTCGGTGGTTATATATCATCTATTTGGTGAGATTTAAAATGTCTATATAATTTTATTTTAGCCACAATCTAGCTAATTAATCTCCACTATCTAGCTTATGGTCATTGGATAGTTGGTAATGTCGACGTGGTCAGGGAAACTAAGGGTAATATCATATTTGTTTTTTCTAGAACCACTATTTTTTTTCTTAATCCTTATCCCTTGAACTATACTTGACCCATTAGAACCTAGTGACTCTATTTGGATGATTTTTTCTCTATAAATTCAAATAATTGGAGTATCAAATTTTTGATCAAAGTTATGATACTCTTTTGGTGAGCCTTACTCCACTTTGATCTTAGTTGTGCTTATTCCTCATTTTCCTCTTACCAAAGGGCTATAAAACCCATAGGATTTTATTGAATCTAGGTTTCTAATTATTTTATTATAAATACATTATGAAATTTGGGGTTTTTTCTAGATCATTATTCCTCTTGATAAAATTTTTAGGAATCATTGAGGTATGTGATTCTTTTTTGTCTATATATTCTAGAAATTAGTTATTTTAGAGATTCTTAATTGGGAATTGTGGTTTTGGGTATTTTCCTCTTTATTATTAAAGTCTTTTATATCCTTGTATTATGTATTCTTTTTGGTAATTTGATTCTAAGTGGTTTGAGGTATGTT
Organism: Viscum album; assembly: GCA_963277665.1. Classification (NCBI taxonomy): domain Eukaryota; kingdom Viridiplantae; phylum Streptophyta; class Magnoliopsida; order Santalales; family Viscaceae; genus Viscum; species Viscum album. Next base: position 444,920,874 of record OY728158.1, read on the forward strand.
TTTTGATGAAATATATATATCCTATAAACCATTATTTCTCCTCAAAATTGGTTTATAAATATTTGTAAAGTATTATTTATAGTTTCTTTTTGAAAATCTAATTAAAATGGTTTTAAAGGTATGATATATGAAATATAGTAATTTTTTGAAATTTCTTATTAAAGTATTTAAATGTATGTTTCATATGGTTTCAAAATTTGTGTGATTATCTATGTGTGAAAATCACTTTGAATGAATTTATTAGAAAAAAATAGTAATCCCATGTGTTCCCATTGAAGAGGAATTTATACAAACTCAGGGATAAACTCTTACCCCCTAGGCATTTTTTTCTTGGGTAATGTGTACACCAAGTGTCCTAATGTGTGGCATGGATCCATTCTCAGGAATAAACTCTTACCCCCTTGGCTTATTGATCTAGGAAAATTTGTTTACCATATAGCCTATTGATTATAGAGATTAAATTAGTATCCTCACTTAACTAGTATTAATGTTACACCAAGGGATAGTTTTTCCTTATTGGTAATCTTTTAAATGTATTCTTGAAATGTTATGGAAATTCATTGAAAATAGGCTTATTAGTATATTTTATAAATTTTGAAAAGGGTGGTTTTACTTGTTTTATATTAAACTACGTACAATTATATCTCAGGCCTTTTTTTTATTTACTTAAGGATAATTAGTTTATATTATAAAGTATTCTTATGAAACATTTTGTGGGGTTATACTAGTATTTATTTTATCACACCCTATATACACCTTTGGGAGTATATAGATCTATTTTTTTCTAACACAAATAAGAGAAAGTATTCGTGAGGTGGTGAAGAGTTTTTTTATTAGTAGTTTGTGGGATTATAAAGGTGACTACATGTCAAGTGCAGATGGGGTTTTATTATTCTCATCTAATTGGTTTGGTTTATGGTTTCTATCATCTATACTTGAATTAATTTTGTATATTTTATGATGTTCGCTTATTTTGTATTAGCAATATTGTCTTTATTCATTTTATCCAGTTTTATATTTTTTGGTGCAAATTTTTTTCCTTATAGTAGTTCTTGATACTCACAAACTTGTCGCCAGCCTATGGGGATCGAGAACACCGCTTAGGCTATGTTAGTACTAGATTGAGTCTGGGAACAACCCATCACATGACCTTAAACTGTTCGAATCAAACTACATAGGAATTGATTCATGTTAACCAAGATTGGTGGGATGCATCTCTAAGATTAAATCCTAATATCTCATAGGTCTTAGACACATTAACTTAAATATATCTTTACATGGTCATAGATTTGTGACCTTAAAAGGTACCATGTTTTCCTTTTCACATGGCCTTAAAAGGTATGGAATGTCCTATTAAGCAGAACCACTCTAAATGGTCTCTAAATCTATTTATAGGGATACATAGGGAGTTATTTATCATGGGCCTAATCCCAAATTCCCGACACCTACTTCCTCTCTAGATGACATAAAATCCTAGATCACCCATCTATGTGTATTTAAACCATACTATAATAAACAATTAAAAGAATTATGTGGAATATATGATATATATAGTGTTCATATTGAATAATGGTTTCAATAATTCAGAAAAATGTTAGTAACTAGTAGTAATATTATTATTAGGATGTATTAATAAACATATATTAAATCTTTAATAGAGTCCCAGAGTAAGAAATAATTCCACCAAATGGGTGATATGACCTGGACCACCCATCCTCTTGACCAATGCACAACCAAAAGTGTTGTTGGTAAAGTCTCAATGGCATCAAACCATTTAGAAGGAAAGTCTGTAATGAATCAAAATAAATATGATCATATAAAAAAGTTCATTAAATATTAGAAAAAACCACTTCTCTTTAACATTGTTTCCTTAGGAATATAAATTATAAATGTATCCAAATACCCAATATATATAGATTATTGGACTCATTTGATTATGATTCCTTTAAAATTTATGAATCCTATTTATTATATGAAATGGTCATAGAAACTTTTATTTGATGTGGACTTAAAATCATATGAAGATGATTCATATTACTTATTGATACATTGGTGTCATTCTATCCTTAATCCTCATCCCAAAATTATGTTGGTGAAAATGTATCCAGTTTAAATCTGATGCAAACCAAGACTATGTTACACCCAACGCAATGAGTATATGCATCTTCTACCTCCCTCTAACGCATTTTCATTCAGTTTTTAATCCATTATGAAAAGATTAATCATATATTTCATATTCATTGAATGATTTAAAAGGTTTCAATAATAGGAAATACTTAACGAGTTCCATTTTATGGAATGTGATACATTTCATATGTTATAATTTCTCTTTATTAAATGAGGATCATCAATATTAGCTATATAAAGTGATGTGATCCCTCATGTTTTGTGTGTATGATCATTAGTTTCATTCAAATATTTATAAAAATCCATTTCTTCTCATAACTTCATTCCTCATGTAAATTAAAGGCACTAACACCCCTTTTTACATATGGGAATACTCGTGATGTGATTATGAATCCTTTTCCTGGTGTAACACCTTGAATAAAGGAAGCCTTTGTTTACTGATTTGATAATAATTATTAGTCTTAATCCATTGAGATATAGGCTTCCAAAACTGTGGTACATGTATGATTTGTTCTATATTTTCATGTATATTGATTTTATCAAGGATAGATCTGGTATATATGTGTTTAATGCCCCAGCCTAGGATCCACTAAACAAGTTCATCAGGCCAATGCTCCACATGACCTTAGGAACACCTCCCCGTACTCCTAAGGATACCAACTTGAAGTGAGGGTACAATGAGAAATTTGGAGAGACTATACACTATTTATCAGAGTAAGCCACAACAAATAGGATAAGAAATAAGGAAATTAGTATAAAAAATAAACATGCATCAAAAAATCTAATTCAAAAAACTGGGAACATTCCCAAAACGAAATAGTAAATATTCCATGTCATGTCTTATAGTTTCAAGTGTAAAGGAAACCAAAAATAAATACAAGATGAAGAATCCCAAAAATTCTTCCTGAAACCAAGTCCAATTCCCTAATTCATGAAAAACCCTAATCCCAAAAATCATCCCCCTAACACATGGCCTTTTCCCTTATCCAGACCTGCAACCATAAAGTCTTCTTAGATACCCAATGGCAGTCAAAGTAGGGTGTGAGTAAAAATCTTTAGGACACCACCAACAGTGTCTATAAAATATCTAGTCTAACAAAATAGTGAATGTATGAGTATGTTCACAACAAGATAAAAAAAGGTAAATGATGTTTCATTAATTAATAGGATTTATATTATCCACTTTCATCACTATTTCCTTGTGTTACCCATATTCATCAAACATGTTTTGGCCTATACCGATCAAATAAACAACATATGTATTATAAAATAACCATAATGGGATTCATGTTACTTACATAATAGGGAAATTTCATTTCACAGAATAATATATAACAAATTACCTCGGATCCTCGATCAAGGTAACCATACCATGTACATATTTAGGGGCATAGAGTCTCAGTCTGCTACCCTAACCCAAGAAATACTGGGGTGGGGCCTAGATCTTCGGTCTAGCCTGACATGTGGGAGTAGATCCTCATTCCAATATCCCCAATCAAACCACTTATTCACATAAGCTTTCTTCTTTAATAATTTAAAACATTTACCATTTCCATACCACAACTCATTTAACACATTCAAGTTAGGCCAAACACCCCCTTATTCCATGTTAACAATATCAACACAATTGTCATTGGTTTCATTTAATAAACCAATGTTAACATTATAAATGTAACTATCATTGATTTTATCTCATAAACCCTTAAATTTAACATTTAACAACTCAATCCCCATTTCAAGGAAGAGGAACACCCCATGAGTGTCCTTTATCCCGATCTGTCTCGCCTAAACATATCCCATAGGAATCATGAGAGTTCAATTCATTATTTATTTAACCTAATTACCATTTTCTACCAAGGTAACCAAATGGATAGAAATAAGTTACCACAAAACAACCACATGCACATATATTAGTACAACAAGACTATAGGATATACTTGTAGAACACCTACATCAAGTTTGTAGATAAAAGATCTCTTAACCTTATCCGTTGATTAAAAACCAAAAAAAATTCAAATCCCCAACATAAAATCTACTATAAAAATAGGTTTTATATATTTGAAAGGATAAGAACAACTAAAAAATGCCTCTTTAACAAAATAGATGTAATAGGAGTATAAGACTCACCCAGATCTTTGATTCATACTCAACCTCACCCCAAATATCCAAGAATCAAAGACGAATCATCCCTTGAAATCTTGTGTGGAAATATTTCATCACTTAGGATGTTGGAAGAATAATGGGGAAGAAAATAAGGTTACAAAACTTAAATCCCAAGGAGAAATTCAGAAATTCCCCCTTTTAATGAGGTGCATGGTTTGGCCACATGTTTGGCCAAACCGTGCACCAACCATGTGCCACCCTCTATCCAAGTGGGGCCTAGGTTTTATAGTCTCTTGGGAGCCTGTATAGTTTTATAAACCATGTGTTGGTCAAGTACAATGGATTTATCCAAGTCTATATGGTTTCTGTCTCCCCCTTTTCAATGTTTCTCAATCATGCACCTACCTCCTCCTAGTCTACATGGTTATTTCATATGGTTACTACTAATTGTGCATCAACCATGAAACATTCATTGGATGGACCTTCCCCATTTTTTGCCCCAAACCCCCAGGACACCCATGAGACTCCTCATACACCTAAAAACTAATCCATTAACCAAAATAAAGCGAGTTTAACTAAAACTTAAACGAGTATGTACATCATTTGAAGTTTGGTATCTTACAATATTTTAAATTTCTATTCTATAATTCATGTTATAAAAATATAAAACTCATAAATGTTATTATATCATTTTTCTTTGATGAATAAATGCATTTATTTCTTTTCATGATAAAGATATTTTTTTATGAGATTTAACTAGTTTTTCTGTAATTTATTTTACTTTATATGATAACATAATTTGAGATGCTCTATCTTGACATTACATTAATTAAATAATGTAATATCAAGTGAGTCCCTTAAGATTTTCTTACATTCTAATGTATCTTGTGTTGAAAATAAAAATTACATTAAACAATTAATGTAATTTGGAGTGTAATTAATAGCATTATTTTTGGGTTATTTAACATTGTGTTGAGAGTAAACATAATGTGGGGAGTGAGATTGACATTGTATTTTGAGACAACATAATTTTGAGGGTGGCATGAAACATGCACGCTTAAATGAGGAATAATTCCCACTAAAAATAAGTATCACATTGAAATTTTCTTGATAGGACCACTTATTTATCATCTTGAACTCACTGAGGGTTATTATTGAATTCTCATACAATCACCCCATTGCACAGCTACAATACCTATTCTACCCCATTCCCTTCCTGTTAGTATTGTCCCATGCTATCCTTATACACTATGTACAACATTGAGGGTGGTAGTGTTATAAATAATTAGTTTTTATATTTAGTTAATTTTTCTTATATTTTTTAAGTTATATATAAATGATTGGTGTTATTCATTATAAAATAAAAATTTTCAATGCCTAAATTAAATATGAAAATTTCATATTGATATCTCATGTTTTGGAATATAAATAAAATATTTATTTATTTGTTAATTCTTAGAATATTTATGATTATAATTTTTTGTGAATTGGGATTATTTTGTATAATTTTTTTTATATAACATATTGTTTTTAGTAAATAGATACCTTCACTACATTCCAGATGTGACTCTATAAGAATTAGTTTTTCACCTACCATGAACTTGGATTGTTTTTAGAGTAATAATATTATGAATAGTTGTTGAATATACTTTATTCATATTAGGTGTTGTAAATATAATTTTTGAAATATATCTTGAGTAAAGGATTCTTAGGGAGAGGGACTTGAGTTTAGACCATCCACTGGCCTAGATGATTATACCTTATTCTATAAAGCCAAGGGGTTTCCTCTCTATTTATCTAAGCTTTATCATGTGGAGATTATAAATCTTATAAAAATTTATTCATAGTAAAAACATGGTTTCTCCTTTTAAGGTCCAAATCATATAGTCCTAGGTTATACTTAGGATAAATGAAGAAAAGAGGTCAAGGGATGGATTTAGGCCTATTACACAACATAACTGGGTTTTACACACCATGTATTTTCCTGAACAGGCTGTGTAATATGGGTAGATGCCATGTACTTCCCGGTGCACACCATGTCATAGTCTGGATAGGATCTGTACGAATACAGCATGTAGTTTCCAGTACATGTCGTGTACTTTTCTTTTTATTTGTTAAATCGAGCAGTAGCATCATATTTTTTATTTTGGACAGAAGGGATCACCCATATCATGAACTACCAGCACCATACCTAATTTATCCTCCCAAATCTCTACCTGAACTCTGATTTGAACATCGTTAGATGCATTGGAACCCAATCGATAAGCTATTGATTCCTCTTAAGTCATTATTCATGATTTATTCTCTCAATTGAGTTATCTAAAGTTGATTTTTTATGCTCATTTTGTAGATCTACCTCATTATAGGTTCAATTAGAGTATCAAGCTTGATGAGGAGAGTTGTACGACTACAAGGTAGGTGGCATTGGGCCTTTTGTGAATTTTCTTATTGTTTATATAAGTCAAAGTGTTGTGCGCTCATGTTTAGGGTGTCCCCTTGAAAGTAATTGACCCATGTTATAGCATAATATTTATTAGGTAATTTATTAAGTGATTTAAAGCATGTTTGAGGTTTCCTGATGTGATTGAGATCCACCCTTTGGTGTGTTTCCATGGAAAACCAATGTTTCACTATATGGCCTAGGATGCCTATGGGCGTGCCTTTGTTTTCCTTTTTAGGGTTTTCAAAAATGAAATTGGTTAATTGAATGTTTTCCCATGTGAGATAAATAATTTTTGAATACTTGTGATAGATTAATTCACTTGTTTGTCTTGTGATGTGAATTTCCCGTGTGAGTTTATAATTGTTAAGCCTGGTGATGGTTAGATTACTAGAAAGGCTTGTGACATGTTTGATTCCCATGTGAGTTTTTATTTTTTTAACCATGTAATAGTGTAAATTGCATGTTTTTTTTTATAATAAAATTCTTATATACCGGGTTTTACCCGGACACATGCTGAAATAATTATATACTCAGCTTGGACTAGATTAATTGATGAAATTCATGTGGGCGAGGTTTTTCTATGCCTATGGACAAGGTTTTTCTATGCCTCTGGGTGAAGTTTTTCTATACCTGTGGGTGAGGTTTGGTTATTCCTATGGGTAAGGTTTTTATTATGTTTGAGGGTGATTTTTTAACTGAATATTGAAATGGATGACTTATGATGCGTCTTCCAATCCAAAGCACAAGCTAGGATTCACTCTTCTCTTATATCTGTTTAGATATTATTTTGAGACATCGGTTGTGCAAAATTTATATAGGCGGTTGACGGACTAAGGCTAGATCTTGATATATTTATAATTCAATAAAATTTAATTGTCTAATTAACATGAACTAAATAAATGAAAATCAATACTTGTAGGATTTTTTACTTTTGATTACTTCCTAGTTTACTACTTTCACTTTTATACACTACCTATTGCATATTCTAATAGATATATAGGCATAGATCTTTGGGTGGTTGCCTATTGGAATTTATTTCTCACACCCTCTTTAGGTCATGTTTTTTGGGCCTAAATAGATTATATGATTGTAGGTTCCAATAAGGGCCAGCTCCCTTATATAGGTACTTGATATACTATTTAGGAGAAGGAGAGCATGGGACCAAGCCGAGACTTGTGAAGATTATGAGTTTTATTTTATATTTATATACCTTCGTATTGTATCTTATACTTGATTACAATGTATCTTGTTTTGGATTATTTCCTAGAACATGTGATATGAAGCATCATCTATTTTATGTTATGACTTCTGGTTATCTCTATTATCGGTCCTCCATTGTTTACTTCAATTGTTGGTATTTGTTGCTTACACTATTATATATTATTGTTCTTCTATGTTACACTCTAATAATAAGGATATTGTTTCCCTACTATCAGTCATGGGCCATTGCTACTATTCGACAGCCTATGGTGTTTGGGGAAATGCACTTGAGGTCATGTGGCCAACCGAGTATGGCGCACACTTGAGTGGCATCCAGATCCAAGATGTTACAAAGTGATATCAAAGGGGTTTTTTTTCTGGTTTTCCTTTCTATTTAGCAACATTAGACAGGGATAGAAATGAAATAGAGTTTGGTAATAAATATTTCCCGAGAGTAGCTACCCCATGTATAGGGAAAATCCAAATTGACTTGAATTGACTTGTGATGTTTGGATTTTGATTTGTTATAGTTGATTCGATTTCACCATTGGGTGATGAAATTTTTTTGTGTTGTTATTATTGATATTATTATGGTTATATTTTTTTGCAACCCCATGGGAAGAGGGTATTCCATCTCATCCATCATATAGGAACTTGTTAAAAATCACATTCCATGCATTCTTACCATTCCATTTAGGAGCATTACTGATTAAAAGATATTGTGATAGATGTTGTGCTAGATATGAATGTTGTTGTGAAAGGTACCATGATAGATATACCTAATTTTGTGATAGGTCTATTGGTGTGTGCTAAGGTTCAAATTGGATGGACACCAAACTTTGGTCTCTGAGGTTTATGGTCCCTATTTCATTAGAATTTGGTGGATCATGTTTTAGCCTTTTGTTTAGAGTTTTATTGAAATATGTTATTATTAGGTTAAAAACATTGATTTTAGGGGAGTATGGGCCCTCACAAATCGAAATTTGGAATACCACTAGTTTGTTTTTCTACAAAATAGGGGTTTTCTAGGAAATCTGAAGTTTGTGTCCTGAAAAAAACCAGTTTACATGGTGTGTAGTTTATCCTAACATGACATGTGTTCTTCCTATTCAAAGAAGGAATATTTCTTTTCTTAAGTACATGTTGTTTACTATGTGTACACGTTGTGTGGTAAGTTACTGTGTGTACGGTCGTGTGAGAGAGAACATGAAATAACAGTCTTGGAAAATTACACTATTATGTACTTTTGGTCCACACCATGTAGTGTTGCGCAGTAAGACCCCCATGGGAATTTGGATGTGTAAAAGTACATGGCCAGGAGGGGAGACTTGTGTACACGTCGTATACCATACTTGCACGTTATTTACCCAAGGTGTTTACATGCCCGGGTTGGCAGGATTACGCAACCATGTGAGAGCTTGAGGTTACATGTCGTGTATGGTTTCTATATGCCATGTACTTCTCTTTTGGTACCCTTTGAGGGTCTTTTCCTAGTTTACCCCCATTTTTGTCAGTTTTGGACCTATTATTAGTCCTTTCTGAGTATTTTTTCAAATATATCAAAATGGTGAAACCTTTTTAGTGTTCTGAAAACTCATAATGTGTTTTTTGGGGAATTTTTATCTAAATGGAGAGGTTCTTCCTCTAGTTATCTTTTTAGTGGTCTACTGAGAGTGGGACCAAAGTTTGAAAGATCGATTGGGTATTAGGACCAGACTAGTTAGGACCTATTATCTGAGATGAGTGATGAGCTATCTCTTATGACCTATGATTTGAGGATGTTTCCATGTGAGACGTGCCCTTCTGGCCTATGAGGCTATAAGACCGGTTGTTATCGAGGATCCCCTATTGGATTCCTCTACTTATGTTTAGACCTAAAGGATCCTGATTAGGATGTCTCTATCTATTATCTGTATACCAAGGATTCCCTTAGAGATTCCTTCTCTTATATGATGAACTAGGGAGTCCCTAGTAGGATCTCTCACTTGTGTATCATTTAGAGGATCTCTTTTGTAATATGTCTCTGTTGTTTATCATTTGAGTATATGTTGTAGGATTTTTCTGCTAATGTGTTCATGCTTCTTGTAGTTAAACAACTACTATTGGGTTGCCTTTTTAAGTAACCAATTTGATTTAATGAGAGCCTCATAGGTTTCCTTGTTTGTTAAAAAGGAACTTACATGCTAAATTGCTGCTTGTGACAGAATGTAAAAGTTTTTAAATGTTTTAAAATGAAGTTGATCAGAATTTCATGTTTTAATTTGACATGTTAGATAAAGTAGTACCAAAGTTTCTTGTTTTTTAGAATGGTTCTTGAGGTTTTACTTAAAATTATTTTAAATTTTTAGGGATTTTGAGCCAATTAATTTTGTTACTGCGTGACTTAGTGATGGGAGTCAATTATTATGCTTCGTAAGGGGATAGCCTATGGTAGGTATCACCTATAGATCTTTTTTTCTTGTTTTCCTATATGATCTTCATGGCACTGGTGCCGCATTGGTGTCATTATCCTAGGTTGGACGTTTAGTTTTTAAAGGGGATACTCTTGTACGGATGAGGGTCCATGGTATCTTGACCCTTAATATGGTAACGAGCATTGGGGAATGCTCAGTTCAGCCAGTTAGACATGCCTCGGGCATGGTCATCTACTTAAGAGGTCGTGTGAACCTCTATTTCCTTAAGTGATGATTGACTTAGTACATCATCATCCATGTAAACAATTTTGTAGATAATGTGATTGTGATCCAATTCTTACATGAGTCATATGGTACTAGGATGCATAGGGTGGACAACCTATGAATAGTACCTAGAATGTGTCGTTTTCTCTTGTAAAATTGGGGTAGTATATGTTGACTTACACGGTAACCATCAAGTGTTAAATGTTAAAAATGAGCCATTGAGATTGGTTAAATCATTGATATTTGAGTTGTTGTGTTTGTTCTTAGGTTATCTCCAGAGTAGAGTGACCTGAGTGTTATGGAACCAAGTTCATCCCACTGCTCGGTAGGACATTCTGGGACATGGGTTTTTTTGACATGTCGGTCAGTTTAATTTTGGATTTCATGCCAAGTTATGTGATGTGGTGATCGTGGTTCGTGGAACAAAAAATCGTGATTTTAAGTTGGTTATGAACTACTGCATTTGAGAATGGTTGGTCCTTCTTATTGACATTTAGGAAACTCTTAGTTAGGGAGTTTCACATCGATCCTGTGTAAATATTTCTTCCAAATAGAAGGATCATAACAAAGTAACATTCATAAATGGTGATTTATACTTGAATGACTTTGATGCTTATGAGTCCTGTTTCATGTCAATGCTTTATTGATAACACAAAAGTTGTTGTGGTTAGATGTGAGTGCATCCCTTGTGAGGCACCAATGATCATGAATGGACCTCATTGGTTAAGTGTAAGCTATCGCAAAAATTATTTGGGATAAAGGAATTTTTGTTGGTTAAATGATGACTTGCCAGTAAGTGAAGTCGGTTTTCTTTTAGAATGTCTACCAGTAGTTGTCTAAATATCATTTTTCTTGTTATCCATGAAATTATCTTAGTGTGATATTCCTTAAAAGACCATTATGTCCCCTATCTTGATGTCATCCTGGATGCACTAAGAGAGTGTCGGTTATATGTCATTCTAAAGTCGAGAGTCGTTGGGATAGTTCATTATCTTTTATGTGTTTTGAGTTGATTCATGGTTTTCAATTAGGCCTGGTTAATCTGGAATGATATTTGGGTTCCTGAGTAGGAACACCTTGGATGGAGTTTGTATTCTTGCCGCTTTCTTTGACATATTTCCAGGCAGATGCCACTCTAGGTTCAATCAGTGTCCTTATGTGGACTTTTAGATTTGGACCAAAGTCTCACTTTTAACTTGGATTATGGACCACCTTGGTGAGTTCCATGGACATTTGGTTGATTAATATTAGGTTATCTCAGACTTATATTCATGCTCGAATGTGATGCTTTAAAAAGGCTTAATGATCCCAGTGGGATGGATCTGGATTATGCTTTAGCTCATGTTGTGGCATGATCTTCTTAAATGATCAGGGGATGGTTTGACAAAGGAGAGACATCAAGAGATATGTATGGGATTCAGTTAATGGGTTCTTTGTGGACTCGTGGTTCCTTGGGTGAAGGCATTGTCTTTCTTTTACAATACGCTGCCCTCCTAAGCCAGGTTTTTCTAAGGTAATTTATCCAATGATGGTTTGACTTATTATTCTTATTGTTCCTCATGTATATTTCTAGTGAGCCATTTTGAACACTCTTCCAGTTTAAGGTGGGTGTGATGTGAAGTTACTCAATGTATTTCAAAGGAATTTTACATGAGCAGTTTTGATGACGTCGATTAGGGTTTGATCGTTCCTTGCTATGAAGCTACTCACAAGACCTCAATTGTGTTCGGGTTTACTCAGTTAAAGGAAAACATGCTGGTAGCATTGCCAGAATGCTCAGTGGAATGATTGTGGGGTTTTCCGATAAAGGAGGTGTCATGGTAATGATGTCATCTAAGTTATTGAAAATATCATAAAGGTATCACTTTTACTACTGATCAAGGAAACTTTCAGAGTTGATGAGCTTGGGAGGTTGTACATTTGTGTGATTGAACGCTTACATGGGGGCCCACATTCTATCATTTCATATAGGGATGAAGTATTACTTCTCATTTCTGGAAAGGGATATCGAGGGCGCTGGTTACATAGGTTCTTCTGAGCATAACTTACCACCCCCAGATAGATATCTAGTCAGCGCACACGATTCAAGTACTAGAGGACATGCTTCAGGCATGTATCCTAGATTTCAAGGGTTATTTGAGAAACACATAACCCAGGTTGAGTTCACCTATGGAAATAGATTTCAGGATACTGATAATATGGTGCAATATGAGGATTTATATGGTAGGTCATGTTGATGAACCCTATGTTGGTTGGAGGTAAGAGAGGTAGATTTATTGGGACCCCATCTTGTCCAAGAGACCACTAAACAGGTTCAGGTGATTCGGAAGCATATGACTGCTATGAAATCTTGTTAGAAATCTTTTTTCGATCACTACAGAGGACACCTATAGTTCGAGGTTGAGGATCGAGTTTTTTTACATGTTTCCCCAAGGTTGGGACACAAGAGGATCAGCAGACAGGGTAAGATTTCACCAAGATACGTTGGGTCAATTGAGATTCTAGAAAGGGACGGGTCTGTTTCCAATTGGTTGTAGTTAACTCATAGGTATCAGTCTATACATGACATCATACATGTTCTCAATTGTGATGTTACTTTTTAGAACCATCTCATGTTTTTCATCCCATGGAAGTAGAGTTACTGGTGGATTCATCCTTTGAGTAGCATTCTATATGAATTGTGGATCATAGCATAAAGGTTCTCCGTGGTCAGTCTATTCCTTTAGTATGAGTGCTTTGGTAGCACGACCAAGTTCAGGACAAGACCTGGGAGAGGGAGGATGATGTGGAATCACAGTGGCCAGAGTTTTTCCTAGTTGTTCCTTCACCACCCTTGTAAGGGAAATTTGGGGATGTATTGCTTTAAGGGGGGAAGTTTGTAAGAACCTGGTTCATCCTTTAAGGTCTGGATCTTGTCTGTCTAGGTTATACTTGGGATAAAGGAGGAAAATAGGTCAAGGGCTAGATGTAGTCCTGTTACACGACATAACTAGGTTTTACATGCCATGTATTTTCAATAACACATAGTGTAATATGGGTACATGCCATGTACTTCCCAGTACACATCATGTCATGGTCTGTCCAGGATCTGTACAGACACGGAGTATAGTTTTCAGTACATGTCGTGTACTTTTATTTTTATTCATTTGGGAAATAACATCATCTTTTTTATTTTAGATAGAAGGTCTTGCCTATCCTGCAAACTAGCACCACCAGACCTAATTTACCCTCCCAAATCTTCATCTGAACTCTGATTCGATAATCGTCACATGCATCGAAACCTAATCAGTAATCTCTTGATTCCTCTTGATATGTTCTTTGTGATTTATTCTCTCAGAGAGTTACTAAAGGTTGATAATTTATGCTCGTTGTTTAGATCAACCTCATTCTAGGTTAAATTAGAAGTCGATGTTGGATGAGGAGAGTTATACGACTATGAGGTAGGTGGTCTTATGCCTTTTGTGAATCGTCTTGTTGTTTATATGTGTTGGAGTGTCATGTGGCCATGTTTAGGGTGTCACCTTGAATGGAATTCACCCATGTTATTTCCTAATGTTGATTAGGTAATTGATTAAGTGAATTAAGTCATGTTTGAGGTTGCTTGATGTGATTGAGGGCCACTTGTTGGTGCATTTCCCTCGGAAAACCAATGTTTAGATATTTGTCCTGGGATTCCTAAAGGAATGCCTTTGTTTTCCTATTTAGGGCTGTTAAAAATTAAATTGGTTAATTGAATATTTTCTGACATGAGATAAATAATTTTTTAAGACTAGTGATATTTTAATTCACTTTTCAGGCTTGTGATGTGAATTGCCCATGTGAGTTTATAATTGTTAATCCTGATGATGGATAGATTACTGGAAAGTCTTGTGACATGTTTGATGACCATGTGAGTTTTTATTTTGTTAAACATGTAATAGTTTAAATTACATGTTTTTTTTATGCTAAAATTATTATATACCGGGTTTTACCCTGACACACGCTGAAATGCTTATATACTGGTCTTGGCCCTGATTGATTGATGAAATGCCTACGGGTGAGGTTTTTTTATGCCTGTGAGTGAGGATTTTCTATGACTACGGGAAAGGTTTTTCTATGCCTATGGGTGAGGTTTTTCTATGCCAATGGGTGAGATTTTTTCTATGCTTGAGAGCGAGTTTCTAAACTAAATATTGAAATGGATGACTTATGACATGTTTGCGAAGACAAAGCACAATCTTGGATCACTCTTCTCTTATATATGTTTAGATAGTCTTTTAAGACATTGGTTTTTCTTACTTTATACGGGGGATTGAAGGGCCGAGGCTGGATCTCTATATCTTTAAAATTCAATACATTTGAATTGTCTAATGAACATGAAGTGAATAAATGGAAATCATTACCTGTAGGATTGTTTACTTTTAAGTACTTCCTAGTTTACTTCTTTCACTTTTGTACACTATCTATTTCATATACTCATAGATAGATAGGAACAAATCTCTGGGTGGTTTCCTACTGGGATTTATTTCTCACACCCTATTTGGGTCATGTATTTAGTCCCAAATAGATTATATGATTGCATGTTTCAATAAGAGAGGGTTCCCTTCTATAGGTACTTGATATTATGTTTAGGAGAAGGAGATCATGGGACAAAGTTGTGGCTTGCGATGATTCTGAGTTTTATTTTGTATTTTTGTACCTTGGTATTTTATCTTTTACTTTATTGCAGTGTATCTTGTTTTGGATGATTTAATAAAACATGTGACATGAAGAATCATATTTTGTATGTTATGACTTCTATTTATCTCTATTATTAGTCCTATGTTGTTTACTTCAGTTGTTGGAATTTATTACTTCCGCTATTGTATATTATTTTTCCACTGTGTTATACTCTAACAATGAGAGCATAGTTTCCCCACTATCAGTCCTTGGCCCGCACTGCTAGTTGATAGCCTCTAGCATTTCAGGAAATGTGCTTTAGGCCATGTGGTCAACTGGGTATGGGGCACCTTAGAGTGTCATCTAGATCCAGGATGTTATATTCCTTTACATGAAAATTGTACTTAACTTATGAATGAGATGAATTTGAATACGTATGAATATGTTTATTTTTTTTTTGGTGAGTAACACGAAATTTTGGGTTTTGTAAAGAGTTACACATTAAATGTGGTTTTCTTTAAATAATTTAGTGGATGGAATATAGATTCCAAAACTAAATAATTAGGATATTTCATGCACAAAGGTATAAAATATGATATAATAAAATATTTCATAATATTTAATGGGTTTAATATGGATGAAATGTATGTTAAACTACTGATAATTTTAAAAGGAAACCCTAAAAACACAGTGTGATATTCCTTCTAAATAGACACCTTCCAATTCCTCAATCATTCAATTTAGTTTACCCTAATGGTTAAGTTCCCATAAAATATTTTTTTTAAGTCAAGCAATTAATAAGGTAACCATAACTTTTAGGTACCTTTTTCTTGTAATTTTCTTTAGGTTGCACTAAATGATAAACACAAAGGTTTAGGATATCAGAGGAATATATTTAAGCGAACCCCATAAGAGGTTTGGATAAAATTGTATCCACTCAACTATCCAAAAATCATATATTATATGATTAAAAAATTATCTATAAAATATAGTTATGAATTATTTATATTCTCAAACCAGTGTAAGTTGTGGTGAAATATTAATCTTGTATTACTAAATAGATATAATGTATAGGGTTATCATTTATATTGGTAGTAATTTCATTAAAAGTACTCGATGAAAAGATATAATACATGATACTCACCCATAGATATGAATTTGTAATATATTTTATCTTATTTCATGATAATCATATTGAGATCACTCATAGGTATTACCTATATAATAGTTTCAGATTAGTATCTAGGGTTGAGAAGTTTTCTCAAAGTGAAGCATTTAAATAATTTGAGTGGTAATGTTATATAGGTAAATTTCACTAACTAAGAATCTTGGGTATTAGATACTGGTTTTGTGTCACATATTTGTGTTGAGAAACACAAACTCCAAGATAATAGGTAATTGATAAAGGGGGAAATAGATCTTCATATAAGTACTAGAGATAGATTTGTTTCTTATAAGTCAGAAAATATAATATAAGTATACTCGATGGATTAGTTTGTGAGTTGGAGAATTTTTATTATATTAATTCCATAAACTGAATTTTTATTTTGGTATATTATTTGGATAAGATGGAATTTTAATTCACCATAAAGACCAAGAGTTGTTATGTATATAATAATGACATGATTTATGGAATTGGGGATATGATAAATAATTTATATATTCAAGATATATATAATATTATTTATGACTTTTTGAATAAGAAGGTTAAGGTTTATTTTAATCCCACCTACTTTTGTCATTATCTTTAAAGACATATGAATGATAAATATATCCAAAGACTCCCTAAATATGTATTAGTGAAACCATTCAATTTTGAATCATTTAAAAATCTTGAATCTTTTCTATTATTAAAGATGAAAAAAACATTGTACTAAAAAAGGGAAAAGAGATAATGGATTATTGGATCTCATACATAGTGATGTGTGAGTACCTATGAATATTTTATAAATGGGTTGTTTTATGTACATAATTAACTTTAACGATGACTTTAGTGAGTGAGGATATGTGTTTATAATGAGACACAAGTATGATACTTTTGAAAAGTTCAAAGAGTTTAAGAATAAATTTTAAAATCAACTAGGAAAAAGTATAAACATCCTCTTATTAGATAAATGTGGGGAATACTTTGTCCATGAATTCATTGATCATCTAAGATATTATATAATTGTTTCAAAACTCACTCTACCTAAAATACCACAATGGAATAGTGTGTCTAAGAGGATAAATTATACATTGTTAGATATGGTTTGATCGATGAAAATTCAGGGTGACCTTATTATTTTACTATGGATTTGTTATCTAGAGGCTTCTTATAGTGACCCAATCCTCTTAGACATATTATTATAAAATTTTTAATAGAAAAATACACAGAAAAAATGTTGAGGATCTAGAGGTATAGTGTATTTGGGAGACTATGTTCCAATTACATCACCATTGAACTAAACTAAAACAAACTTATTTTAATATCTATAATTATATCTTAAATCCCTTTGAGATTCTAAAACTTTATGGGGTAACTTGGGAAATACATAAAGAAAATGGGTGAGCTATAAACCCCAGTAAGGGAATAATCATGATAACAAATCATATAATATGAGTAAAAAATCATAACATAGAATATATTATAAAAGAAAAGGATCGTGAATAATCATGACCTAAAGAAGATGGAATCATAAGATCATGGAAATATAATAATATGCAAACAACATAATATATGAAGTCATATATATAATTCAAGACTCATTTCCAAGGTATCATAAAATATTAGATAAAGTCCCATAATGGATTAGTTTTACTCCATAATTTCATGCATACCATTTCATGAGATATAAAAATAAAATAATGCATTATAGAACCATCTAGGTGTACCCATAATAACTTGTACATTCATATGTTTTCCATAAAATGAAATCAAACATAATCCATAAGCATAAGAATTATCCATGGAAAAAATAGGTTATATAATCAAGTATTATAACCAAATTTCATATCATAATGGTTCCCATAAAATAATAGGTTATAGATTTTTTGGACATTAATAGATGAAAAATAATAATATTCCATGAAAAATGATGTCTAATTGAAAAATTATGGAAAATTAACTATTTAAATATCCATATTAATTGAGTTTTAATGAAAATCATAGAGTATTTAGATAGGGGATAGAGCATAATAATTAAAATAAAACCAGAAATGAACTAAAAATGTATTCTATAATAAAATTAGAAAATTTAGAAACCACATTATGTTTAAAACATTTTATAGAGTTGTGATTTAAATTGTGTAGAAAACAAGAAAGTTCCCTTTAATCAGGTTTTATTAATGAATGTAATTTATAAGGAAACAATAAAAATGTGTATATGCACAACAAAGAAAGGTAATAATAACTGGGTATATATGTGAGGGAAACATATATACAAAATAGTAAATAAATAAATGAGAATAATAGTGTGATAAAGTGAGTATTAGAGGAAAAATTCATGACCCAAAATAAAGTTGGGTGGTTTTAAATTTCTCTTATGTTAGGTCTGAATTCACTCTATTCTTTCACTTAACATCCACTTTGAATGTATTCTCTTGGAATATGCCTTAAATGACCCTAGTTTTTACTTTTAGTAAGACTATCACTATGAAGACATGATTAAGAGGATTGTAAATAAAATTTGGAATATTTTTGGAAAGCTTCAAGTATTATAAGGTGTAGAGAGAAAGGGTGGTGTGGGATGGTATTTATAAGGGGAGGAGTGGGGAGTTTTTAAATATAATATTCATTAGTTTCTTATTTTGTCTCTTGACTTCCAATAGTGATGATTATAATGACTAATAAAAATAATATATTTATTTATTTATTTATTTATTTTAAGATAATGGATGCTTACATCATTCAAAATCCACTTATTCATGTATTTTACTTATAATTTTAAATACCATGTTTTGTCTTATTTCATTATTCACCAGAAATTAAACTATTTTAGTCAAATTAAAAAATAAAACCTCACCATTTTTTGATGTGTAGATCCCAAAAATGAAAAGCATTTTATGAAAATAATTTTATAAATATTTGAAAAATAATTTTTAAAATAAAATTCTTATTTATTGGAAAAAAATACCATTTTTAATATTATGATCAATTTCTTGACCCCTGTAAAAATTAATTTTTGTATCATAAAATTATATATAAACTCAATTTATAAAAATAAAATTGATTTTCATTTTTTATATTTTTCTTAAAAATATAAATAAAACATATGCATTTTATAAGAATCCAAATACTTATTTAATCATTTTTAGAACATTTGTTTATTTATATCATGAGATAAATTTTTTATATTTTCAATTTATAAGATATCTAAATATTATTTTAAAATTATATATTTGAGGTTACTATTTTAACAGAAAAGTTACAAATTTTAATGGACAGATTTTTATTCCAATGGTTAGATTACTATTCCAACTGTCAGATTTGTAACAGTCATATGGGTTCCTTACCCTCTATAAATACATCATATTTCAGTCATTATTCATTCACTTTTATTTTATCACATGGTTATATATATTTTCATTTTCAAAATTAATATTTCATTACTAATATTCTATTTCATTTCTATAGTATTATTCAGGAGTTCGATCATTCTAGGGGATCAAGAATATCCAAATTTTCATATTATAGTTATCTTATTTTATATTTTTATTCCATTGTAACATTTTTAATACTTATGGTTATATTTATTATCTAAATGTTCTTATTAATTAAATATAATAAAAAACGATTCTCTCATGTGGTGCATGTGTTGTATATAACACCACATTACTAAATATGACACATTTATATAATTAGAAGAGAAATTCCATTGAAAAAAATTCATGGTCGTTACATTATTCTCCCTTAAAAAATTTCACCTTCAAAAATTATTTTTACCCAATTTTATGATGATATATAAGGGTAATTTTGTTTCATTACTTCCTTTGATTCCCATATTTCCTCCTTGTATTTACAATTCTGTCATGGAACTTTTACTAGGAGAGTATTCTTGTTACATATAACTTTTTCTCTATGATCCAAGATCTTCATGGGTCTCTCCTCATAAAATATATCATTATCAAAAAGTACTAAATATGTATTTATTAAATTTGAGGGATATTATATGTATTTACTCAAGAGGGATGCATGGAACATCTCACATACTTGAGACAGGGATGGTGGTAGTGCTAGTCAATAGGTGATAGCTCTAATGCGATCAATAATCTCAAAGATTTCGATGTATCTAGGACTTATATTTCCATTCTTCCCAAATCTTATAAATCTATTCCATGGATATATATAGAGTAACATATCACCTCAAACCTCAAACTCTAGTTATCTATTATGATTATTACCATAGGTATTTTATCAACTCTGAGATATCCTAATGTGTTGCTAAATGGTCTTGATCAATTTAAACATTTATTCCACCATTTTAGGTCCAATCAACTTATTTTCACCAACTTCATCCCATCATGAAAGTTTTAAACATCAATTCCTATAAAGGTATTCATATTGATCTAGTTGGATACTTGAGGAGAACCTATTATTTCATGATAACTCGATTAGAGGAAAATGTTGATCATATCCTCCTTTTAAGTACATCAAGCATGCTCTCAAAATTTCCTCATGTTTCTAAATATTGTGATCATATTGGAAATCAATTTTGGGGTGATAATGCATGCATAAGTTTAACTTATTTTTTACATCATATGGTATATTTTTTCAAAAATTGGAGGTAAAACTTGGATCTTAATCAGATACAATTGATAGTGGTGTTCCATGCAGCCTCACCACTTCCTTGATGTATATCATTTCATGTTCATTGAGTAATAATCATATTGAATTGAAATGAAATTATTAGTCTTTATAATATGATCCATTATAACCCATATGTCATTATTTACTATGTATGTCTTTCAAATACTTATGATAGATTTTATGGTGATGTTTTCCCATTTTCGTGAAGTTATGGGTAATTTTTGCATCATTTCCTTGGAATTTTGTCTTTATTACTTAACTTGAAAACATACCAGGAACTTTGATGTATATTCTATTATATCCTTATTTATATTATCCCACAAATAATGATCTCAGAGATATCAATATGTATTTATGTTCCTTAGTTGGATAGATAATGTTAAGCTATGTGCATTTTTTAATAGATACTTATTTATCTTAGGATTTTATGGTATACATAGTCCTGACCCATATATTTTTTCCAAGGAATAAATTATTCATAAATAGGGTTTTTTACTCTAATGGTTTAAATTTTCTTATATATTCCACCTTATTCTATAATTCAACATCATACCTTTGGATATCCTTTAACTTCTCCAAAACGGATGGTTGAGAAATTATTTGAGCTACATAGGATAGTTCTCTTTCTATTATAAATTTCATTTCAATCTTTTACAAGTCTAAAAATATTATATCATTCTTAATTATCATCATTGATAAGTATACATGATCCTTTCTACTTAACATATCTAACAATTTATTTTCCTTCTCATGATGGTAATGGATTGAGCAGTCATAGTCTTTGATCACATCTAACCATATTTTAAAGTTCATGTTAATCTCATTCAGTGTGAATATATATTTTAGGCTCTTATGATTCATATATATTTCATACTTATCTCCATAGATATAATTCCACCAAATATTTAAAGAAAATATTTATATAGAAAACTCAAAATCATGTGATCGATGGTTTTATTCATGAACTATCAACTGCCTTAATTAATAGGCTATCACTTTAGTATTTTTCATCAGTACATAGCCCAAGCCCATTTTTTAAGCATCATTGTATACCATGAAAATTTTCTAACATAAGGGTAGTGTGAGTATTTGTGTAATAATAATCCCCTTTTTTAATTCCTTTAAGATCTCCTCACATTCATTGGTTGGAAAAAAATTTACTCCCTTCTAATTTATATTGGTCTGTGGGTTTTAGAATGATGATAATTTCCACAAAAATCATTGATAGTACCTATCTAGTATAAGGAAACTATGAATCTCCGTTACAGATGCTTGTTTGGGACCCTCCTTAATCATATTTATCTTATAAATATCTAATGATATCCCTTTGTTGGTTATAACATTCCCCAGGAATGATATTTCCTCTATATAAATTTTACATTTACTATACAATTCTTAAAGCTTTTCCTTTCATAATTTCTTTATCATAGTACTCAAATACTTCTCATGCCCCTCCTTGATTTTTTATTATATTAAAATATCATCTATAAAGACTACCAAAAATCTACCATGGTGATCCTTAAAGACTCTATTCATCAAGTCTATGAATATTGTTAGAGAATTAGTGAGTCTAAAGGGCATCTCTATAAACTCAGTGTCTATACCTTGTTCAAAAATAGTAATAGAAATATCTTATTTATTCACCTTTAATTGGTGATATCCTGACTGAAGGTCCTCTTTAGAAAATCATTGGGTCCCACATACCTAAACGAACAAGACATCAATATTTGGCAGGGGATACTTATTCTTTATCTTAATTTTATTGAGTTCATGACAATCAATATAGTGGTTCATTGGCCCATAATTCTTCTTGAAAAAGAGGACTAGAATTCCCCATAGTGAATCAATCCAGTATATAAAACCCTTGTCAAGATTATCTTTCAATTGCTTCCTAAGTTATTTTAATTCAATGGTTTCCATTATGTTGGGAGCCTTGAAAATGGGTAGAGATCTAGGTATAGGTTCAATTGATAACTGAACCTCTTGATTAAGCAGAATATAGAGTAACACTTCCGAGAATTTTTCAGTATATTCCCTCACAATGGGAATGTATTCAATCATGATTCCCTCCTTTGATCATGTATTTTTATAAGGATATCCAATATATGCCCATTATAGCATCAAATTATACTAAATTAAGTATCAAAAGATTTTTGGGATGTTTGGTCTACAAACATTAACTGGGTAGGAGTTGTAAACTTGGGATGTAATAATTACCCCATTTTTGTTCTCAGAGATAACTCAACCTCCATGTTTAGAGGTTGTGTTTAAATAGTTCTACTAAACTCGCATGATATGAATCAATGTGTAAAACTATAATAAAATAATAAATTATTCATTATTGAATGAATAATTAGAATACACATCACTACTTCATTATTATATTCCACCACAAAAATATTAATAGCATAAGATCTTCCATTATCTCTTAGCCTTGGAGGTTTTTTTCATTGATTATATTTGAAAACATTTGGTTTATGGAATTGGATTTCATAATTTATATGTTCCTTATAGTTGAAACATTATACAGTAGGATAAGTATTGATAGGAAACTTCTTTTATTCTGACACATTCGTGGTCTTTATCATCTTCCTTCGCCATTGATTATAATGATGCCCCTCTTTTCCAAACTTGAAGTTTATCCTTCATCCCTTGATATAGTTTCTAGGTTGCGTATTCCCACATAGTTAACATGTGGGTAGTTGTGTTTTCTTTACTCCTTTGGAACTATCTATAAATCCTCCCAAATTAAACTCTATTTTCCATTTTTTATCTTCAACCCCTCAAGGCCACTGAGAATCACCAATATCCATATTAACCTTAAGGGTATAATGAAAAATCTCTTCATATCTATCAATGTCTCAAATCTCCAATTCTTTTCATTAACTTTCAATTAATGCAATAAAGAAGTGGTCAACCTTAATTTCATTATTGATGAAAAAGCTTAAGGCATTCCACGAAATCCCTATGAAGTTTTCCTTCTAATACCATATAGACTCATATTACTATTGTTTGAATACATGTAACTACCTACCCGTATTCATATAGAGAGTTTATGGGAAATATTTATTAAAAAATATTTTCATAAATCATTCCCATTCTATGGATTTGATTTTATCATTGGTCTTCATGCTCTTAATTAGTGTCCCCTAATGTTCAACTTCACTATCGAGGTGATAAATGGTTAGTATATATTTCTTTTTTTCAAAGCATTAGAGGAAATAGAATATATTTTCAATGGATTTAATCCATTATTTCATGATGATCGAATGAAAATATTAGCTAAAAGTGAGAGGCCTTTGTCGTATAATGGACTCAACTGCAACTTTATTTTTCTTAATAAAAGAAGATTTTTAAACATTATTCAATTCATTATACATAGCTTGATTTATTTTAGCTTGTTATATCATTAAGTTATCATATCCTACTCCCATTAGGTTAGGCATCTCATTATATAAATCATAAAATTGCTTATCACATTGGTTGTTGACATGATTCCTTTTATTTCACTCCATTAACTATTATTAAAAGGAAAATTATGGATGATAATACTTAAACTAATAATCATATAAAAGGGAAACCATGAAATTATAAGTAATAACTTATAAATGGAATGTATATACTAACTTATGAGTCTCTAGGTTTCAACCTAAGTTATCAATTGTAATTTTACTATTATATTTTTATAACCTACCAATCTATTCGAGACCTTCATAATGGATCATAAAGAGTGTGTGAATTTACCAAATCATGTCCCCCAAGAGTTTCAAACCAAGTGTGAAACAATGCCTCTTTGTCATGCACTAGGTATAGGTTGAGATAATACCCAATGAGTACTTTTAGTATTATTACCCGTAGGTACATATGTTCTAGAGACACATCTACTTGTAGTATCCATATAGGGATTTCATTTATTGGAAACCACTCTGTCTATACTTCAATAAAATTTCTAGAATTTTTCCCATACTTGGACTTGTCCATATGGTTTTTACAAATGTATTATTTTATTAATAAAAAAATAACTATACCTTTCTTTGATGCCCAATAAAGTGATACAATACTATTACACATATTATTGCATGGTTTTTAACATAAAAATTCACCAAAAAAACCCTAAGGATCTAGAGTTATAGTGTCTTCAGGAGACTGGGATTATTTTTTATCAATATTGAACTAAAATAAAACAAATTTACATTAATATGTATAATGAGCTCATAAATCTTTTTGATCTTCTAAAACTGTGTGGGATAACCTAGGGTATACATAAATAAAAGGGGCGGGTGATAAATCTCATTATGGGAATAAGCATGGTAACAAATTATAGCATATGAGTCAAAATCCATAAAATGATATCATAGAATAAAAGGCTCATAAATAATAATATGTAAATGTGAAATAATGAATATGGCATAATAATTTCATAGAAACATAAGAATATAGAAACAATAAAATACATTGCATCATAAGAATAATGTAATATCTTATATTTCTCTGAGTTGGAAATTTATGAAGGAATTTGAATTTTCAATTACTAGATGGGTCAAATATTGATCTAATATTTGGAATGGAAATTTGAAGGTTGGGATGCCAATAAATGATGTTTCTAGACATGTAATGAGACTTGTAATGTAGTTCATAGGTTTCAAGAGTGTCTATAGGGTTCAGGACCCAAATTTGGGGTTTTCAAAAAGTGCAGCTTAGGGTTCACGGTTGGTGCACAGTTAGTGAAAACCATGTGGCGAAAAAATGAATCCCAATTTTTATGGGTACATTATTTAAGAAAATTTTTGGTGTTCTAGGGGTGATCGTGGGGGGGTCTCCAATTTATTACATACATATTTCACAATTTTTGCATGGTCTGGTAAATTTTGCTATGTAATCATGCAAGATGAAGGGGTCGAGATGGTGCCAACTGCATGGTTGGAACAGAGTATATTGAACCATGCATCTAACCATGTGAGAATTGATTTTCCTTGGATTTGGGAGTCACATGGTTGGTTCACAGTTTGTAAAACCATGCATCAAAACCATGCATCTCATTAAAATTTCCAAAATTATCATTTTTCCCTCCAACCCATAAAGTCCCCCCCACCTTCCTCCCTCATTTAAACAAGGATATTCCTCTCACATTACTTTCTCCTTCTCCCTTCCTAAATGTAATTTATCCCTTGTTATCTTTCAGAATCGGACATCGTTTGATATGTTGGAAACCTTGATGTAAGTCTTCAACTATATTATCTTATGTTGTGTTTTTATTCTTATTCCTCTAAGTTAGGATTATCTGATTAATATTTTTATTACCAATTACATTAGAGCATGGGAAAATAGGATACCTATAATATATATTTTTATATTACTAGGAAGAAATGACTTGGGATTTTGCCTTCACTTTTTTGCATGCCATTTGGTTGAGGTATGTTGTCACGGTGAATTTTCAAAGCAGTAAAGCATATAGTAAATTATTGGGGTGGTTTTTTGTTGTTTTTTCTGAAGTTACTCAGTCAAAATCCAAGTATCACTAAGAGAGGGATGGGTGAATCCATGATATATTTTTCTTTTATATTTCCTTATTTTTTAAACAACCTTCACCTCTTATTATAGAGTTTTTTCCCTACTGAACACAATCAAAATACACATCTACAAGAACAAAATATTTACAAGGTTCACTACTCAATAAGAGTAGTTACGTCCTTGGTATGGTATGGAAACAATCTAGTACCACACAATATACTAGAAAATAATCCTTTTATGTGAAATACAATGAGTAAGATATACCCTTACACTCATGTAGCACTTAGAAAACAATCTGCAAGTGTGTGTCCACCCTCTTAGCACAAATAGGGAATTATATTATTTCAGTGCTTTTTTACTATTGAATAGGTGTATTCTTTTGAGAACAAATCTTCACTTTCCTACCGAGAAGCCGGTAAGAACTATCTTATGCACAACTGAATACATGCGAAGACCACAAATTTTTCACGTAGCCTTTAGGGTATATTTCACACAATTCAAATGTATTGCGCAGAAAAATCCTCTTTTGGCATAGAAAACCTATTTCGTGCAACTTTCTCTTTCGCGCAACTTTTTACTTTTTTGCGCAACCTCCCTTTTTTGCGCAAACCACTTCCTTTTTTGTGCAAATCACTTAGCATATAATTTTAATCACTTTAGAGCTCGAGATTTATCCATGTGTCAATCCCTTAACAAATGAGAGGGGTTCACCTCATATTTATAGGTATTTTTGACCCAGCACGAAAAACACTAATCCACACAAAAAACCATATTCATGCACATAAAAACTCTTTCATGCAAAATCTTATTTCATGCACTACTTTAGTTTTTTGAGTGCTTCATGCCTTTTCCATTTTTCTTTATTCTGATCTTAGAACACCACTTGTGCACAAAATTCTAAACCGCGTTTTATATTGCACGCAAAACCAATCGTTCGCACAGCCTCATTTTTCATGCACTTTTCCCAATTTTTTGTGCACTCCATGCCTTTTCCATTTTTTCGATGTTTTGACCTTGAATCATGCCTTGCGCACAACATTACAATCCATCTTCAAACTTGCGTGCAACATTCATTTCCAAAAACTCATTTCTCCATCTGCCGATTTTCAAGCCTAAAAATCTGGCAAACACTGGAAAACAGTGCCAACATAAAACATTCTGTTGTGCCCCCTCTAGATCATCCATTACTTTTTCATGATTCTATTCACTACATTCCATAACCATTCTTCAGCTTTCATCATGAACTCCACTATTGTGATATATATCCTTCTATAGATCAGCTTTATCATCGTCAGAGTTTCCATGGAAAGTACTTTAACTTCCATGTCTTCCACCAGCATCTTTCCTTCCAATCAAAACTGTATATGACTGGAATCACATTTACTTCCCCATTTTTCATAATATTTTCATCATAATTTCTCATAAATTATGATATTTGTGAAATAAAATCAGAAAATAATTGTTTTATTTCTCCAAGTCTTTTACAAAGTGAATTGATTTATCCTCTTTGACAACAAAAGACAACACTCTCCAAAAGAAAACTCTTCAAACCACTTTCTCCATCCAACTTGGTCCCAAAAATTTCTCCCTTTGGATTTTGTTTTCAACCAAGATTCATAAATTACTCATCCTTTTAACATCAGGAAATGGATTGCTGTCAAAAATTCTAAGCCTACCTGAGCTAACTCGTTGTGGGAAACAAGAATTGTGGATAGCCAAAACCATGCTATCTAAATCAGTGACTATAAAATTTAATTATCATATCTCATCATACTTCTTCACAACATCTACTAAGAATCTACCTCAACATTCTTCACTTCATCACCTTTCCTAGAATACAAATAAAATCCTACAACCACTCCAAAAAAACAGTTAAAATAGTTCACACACATACATGCTAGATTCACAGCTTACCCACAACTCCCCCTTTATGAATTCTTCCATAAGGATACATTTATAAAACAATTATACCCATGGAAAACACTATCCAAAGGTAATATGAGAGTGGGGATAGACACAAGTACCTCAACCTTGATGAGAAGGAGGTTGGACACCCATGTTCAACCTGAATTAAGCGAACGGTTCCTCTAGTAAAGGTTGTTTGAATATATCAGGGACCTATTCTGATGTAGGAACATACTCCAGCTTTAATTCATTTTTTCCACTTTCTCTTTGATGAAGTGGTACTTTATGTCAATGTGTTTTGAATGAGAATGTTGTACCAAGTTCCTTGTAAGATTGATTTCACTCTGATTATCACATCCCAAGAGTAAGGGTAGCTTCACTTCAACAAGTAGATCTTCCAACTGACTCTTCATCCACATAAGTTGAGTAGCATCTTGAGTGGTAGAAACATACTCAGCTTCGGATATGCTAAGACTCACTGAATTCTTCTTCTTTTTATGCCAACTAACATAAATTTTCCCCAAAAAGAAAACTCCACTATATGTGGATCTTTGATCATCAACATTTCCTTCTCAATCAGCATCTGAATACTTGAATAAATCAATATTTCCTAATCCATCATACCTGATTCCAAAATTTTGTGTTCCTTTGATATATCTAATAATTCTTTTTTCCAGTAATCAAATGTGATTCTTTAGGAGTGCTTTGAAATCTTGCACATAAGGTAACATCATAGACGATGTTGGGTCTTGAGGCGGTCAAATATAACAGACTTCCAATCAGCTTTTGAAACTCTTTCTGATCAGCTTCCTTGACTTATCCATCTTTAGACAACTTGGTTCCCACTGAAATTGGTGTGGACACTAGTTTCGAATTTTCCATGCCAAACTTCTTCAGAAGTTCCTTATCATACTTTTCTTGAGACAGAAACACTTCATTCTTTTTCTCTGAAACTTGTATCCCAAGAAAGTATTTCATTTCTCCCAGCATGGAAATATAAAATAACTTCTTAAAATCCTTAGAAAATCCTTCACATGGTCTTTCATCATTCCCAGCAAAGATAATTTCATCAACATAAACAATTAAGATGAGAGAAAATTCTTCACACTCCTTGATGTAAAGATTTATGTCAACTCTACCTTTCTTAAAATTCATCTTCCTCAAGAAAGTTTCCAGTTTGGAATACCATGCCCTTGGATCCTATTTTAGCCCATAAAAACCCTTATTCAACCTACAAACATAACTTTCATCCTTCCTAATAACAAATCCACAATGTTGATCAATGTAAACTTTCTCGTCAAGGTCACCATTCAAGAATGCAGACTTTACATCCATTTAAAATATTTTGTAACCTCATTGTGCAGCAATGGAAAGAAAAATTCTGATTATTTCTAATATTTCCACCATATCAAAGGTTTCATCAAAAATAATACCTTCAATTTGTGAATACCCTTTGAAAACCATTCTTTCTTTGTTTCTTATTACTTTACCTTATTTATTTAGCTTGTTCTAAAAAACCCACTTTGTACCAATAATGTTATTGTTGTCCGGCTTGGGTAAAATTTCCCAAGTATTATTCTTACCTATCTAATCAAGCTCTTCATTCATATTTTGAACCCATTCTGGATGCACAAATTTTTTATTTACATCATTCGGTTCAACTTTCGAATAAATATAAGTATGTGTAATAGCATTCATTGTTCTTATTGTTTGAACCGTCTGATGTTAATCTCCAATAATTTTCACAACATCCACTTGTTTCCTCAACTTAGGATGAGCTGTTCTAAATTCATCCTCGACACTCAATATTGTTGAGTCTGATTCCTCTTCTTGAGTAGAATTAACACAGTCGACAGCATTATCAGAATTGTTAACAAAATATTCTCTATCCATCTCAACTTCCACGTCAGTATATGACTGATTTTATTTCTCAACATTTTCAATGACTTTTACATCTAAAAATAAATAATTCATCATGTTTCTTTGTTGATACATTGATATCCTCTTCTTTCTAGAGAATATTCAAGAAAAATTCCATTATCTCTTCTTTGCTCAAACTTTCCAAGGTTTCCACCTTTCTTCTTTATAATGCACGAACACCCAAAAACTCTTAAGTATTTCAGACTTTTATTTTTTTCATAGAACATTTTGCATGGAGTCATATCTGAGTTTGGCCTATAGAAACATTGGTTCTGAATATACGCAACAATCCTCATGGCTTTCCTCCAATAATAATGATAAAGACTATGTTCAAGTAACATAGTTCTCCCCATTTCCACCAGACTTCTATTCTTTATTTCAGTAACCCATTTTTTTAGGTGTGTATAGTGAATTAAACTCATGTGGAATTCCATGATTCTCAAGATATATTTTAAACTCTTCATTATTATACTCACCACCATTATCAGTTATCAAATTCTTCTTTAAATACTCACATTCCTTCTCTACTTTCACCCTAAAACTCTTAAACATTGTCAGATCATCTGACTTTTGTCTCTTGTACATAACACAAGTAATGAGAGTAAAATTATCAATGAAAGTAATGAAATAATTATCTCCATTTATAGATTTCTTGCTCATTGGTCCACAGATATCAGAATGTATGAGTTCCAAGGGTCTTTTTAAGCATATTTTAACTATCTTATGCAGAGAGTTTGTAATCTTATCTTTCTCACAAATAGTGCAATAACAATCTCTTATTCTTGATAAATCAGGCATATCTCAGGCACTATCTCTCTTTGATAACTTTCACATATTTCTCTAACACATATGTCCCAGCCTTTTATGCCATAACTAATTTTCATTCACCACACCCATGTAAAAATATTTATGCACTTCACCAACTTGGAACAAATTCCCTTGTGTACTTTGGCCTCCTGTAACTACATTTACATCAATTTCACTTTTCACAAAAAATACATCCTTTTTGAAGATAACTTTGTTTCCCTCATCATGGATTTGTGACACACTTATCAAGTTGTATTTCAGTACATCAATATATAGTGTTTTCTGGATTTCATCTTTTATTTTCCAATTATGGTCGATCCAACACCTTTGATCCTCAGGTATTCATCGTTTCCAAATTTCACTGTTCCTTATTTGAAATCTTTCACATTATTTAAAATCTTTAAGTCTCCTATCATATGAGATGAATAGACACTATCAAGGATCCATGGTCATTCTCTTTTCATTGATTTCAAATCAGTTTCAATAACAAGAGATTTCTATTTATCTTTTCTTCCCCTTGTTGTTGTGTTTCCTCCAATTTCCTAGCCAAGTTAAGGTGTTCTGGCTAAACAACCAAGCACTCTATCTTTTCAGACCTAGAAGATATGTCATTCTTAGCCTTTAGAATATATATCTTCTAAGAATTTTTAAAAAACTTTTCTTGTTCTCATAACACAATTAGGATACCCTTAGCAAGATGTCCAGGTTTATTACATATTTCACAAATAGTTTCTAGTGGTTGGAACCTATTCTTAAATTTCACACAAACCATCTCAGATATATTCTGGACTTTATTTTGAGGTTTTTTCTTTTGAAAATATTGACTCCCCCTCAGTTCTTGTCTTTCAAATCTTGTGGAATGGTAGTAATATTGTTGTTCAAACCAACACATTTTTTCATATGTCTGAATCCACCACAATACCAGCAGTAGCCACAGAATGAATATTTACCTCTGAAACTTCCATACTAATAGGAGTTGTGAACATGCCTCTCAACAATCATCTTACCAGAACACTACTAACCATCGCCCTTAAAATTTTTAATTGTAACATTCTACTTTAACTCAAATTTATGTTCAAACTTACCAAAACCATAATTAGTATAAATCTTTCTGGACTCAATATTTTTAGATGATTTTTATTTTTTAGTATTGCTCATTTTGACCACATATGTTTCCTTTGCAGTATTGCTCTTATCAGAACTAGTCCCAACTTTTTTTTCAACCTTTGAAGGTAACTTTTGTAGATCCTTCTTAGGTTCATTCATAGCAGAACATTCACCAACTTCTGTAACAGAGTTTTTTAACATTATGTTCCTTTCCTCAACTTTAGAAAGTTTATGTTGGATTAGTTACAACTCATCTTCATTTGCCTTCAGATTTACTTCCAGATGGTCATTATGATCCTTTTCACTCTCAAGATAATTTTTAAGATCATCAATCTCCTTTTAAAAATTTTCTTTCTTACCAAGAAAACCTTCATGTTCATTTGATGAAGATTTTACATTTTTCAATTTCTAGTTTTCCTTCTCAAGCCTTCTGATCATTCTCAAAAATTCCTTCAGCACTTCTTTCAGATACTATTTAAGTTGAGTTTCCCCTTCTTCAGTACTACTACTCTCATAATCTTCATTATTTACTATTTCAAAAAAGGTACTCTCTCTAGTTTTCTCAGCAACAGTTTTTCCAAATTCAGTCTCACTATCATCATCTTCTTCATTTTTTGACAAAAAGCTTCTTCTTTTTGATTTGAAGAACTTTTTATCCTTAACTCCTATATAATATTTATCTCTTTTACCCTGTTTCTTCCATGACCATATAGGTATTCTATCTTCTTCATAACTTTATTCATATTTCCCTTTTTGAGGGAAATTAGCTGCAAAAAGGCCAACAGCTCCAAATTCAAAAAAAACAAAGGGATTTTCACTTTGTATTTACATGTTCCTCTTTTAACATTTTTAGAAAACAAGGATAAGATTTCATTAAAAAATTTATATGCCACCTTTTCAGATTTGGATTCACTAGATTCATCTTCAATAAGAATTTTATTCAAATTATCTTTCTTTTAAGCCTTGAAATACATTTCTCTATTAGTTTTTTCTTTTCTCTTTATAGTCATCTCCCATATCATTTCATAAGTGATCAGAGTGATATGAAAATCATTCAGAGATAATGTTTCGGGGTATCTGTCATCCATTGATGAAACTTTAGCATAAAATTTGTCAATAATAATTCTCAAGATCTTCTCAAAAACTGTAGAATCTTCTAAATTTTCACCAAGACATCTAATTGTACTAACAATATCATTTATCCTGGTAAATAATTCCCCAACAGATTCATACTCACCCATCTTTAAGTCTTAATACTTCAACCTCCATATTTAAATTTTTTCCTTCTTTACTTTTTCATTTCCTTTATAGATGTTTTTTAGTTTTTCCCATATTTCATTGGTTGTAGCGACATCTTTCACTCTTAAATATTCACTCTCAGAAAAAGATAAGAGTAACACATTTTTAGTTATTCCATAATTCTCAGCATTCTTCTTTTCAACAAGTGTAATAGGAACCTTGTCATCAATAGCAGGAAATCCATCTGTTGTAGTTTCAATAACTTCATATCCAAGAGACATAAGATAAGGCATCATTATATCCTTTTAGATACGATAATTCTTCCCATCAAATATCATAATCCCCTTACTGTTCACACAATTTAGATTCTCCATCAAAACATCTCTTCAAAACTTTATCAAAGAAAAAATGAAGGTAACCTGCTCTGATACCAATGGAAGTTACCCAGTCAGGATCCCCGTATCACTGAGAGGGGGAGGGGTGAATTAGTGATATCTTTTAATTTTATATTTCCTTCTTTTTGAAACAACATATGCCTCTTATTAAACAGTTCTTTCTCTGGTGAACACAATCAAAACACGCATCCACAAGAACACAATATTTACAAGGTTCGCTACTCAACAAGAGTAGCTACGTCCTTGGTAAGGTATGGAAACAATCCAGTACCACACAATACACTAGAAAATAATCCTTTGATATGGAATACAATGAGTATGATATACTCTTATACACATGTAGCACACGTAAAACAATCCTCAAGTGTGTGTGCACCATCTTATCAAAAATATAGGATTACAGTATATCAGTGCTTCTTTACAATTGAACAGGTGTATTCTCTTGAGTAAAAATCTTCACTTTCCTACCTAGAAGCTGGAAATAACTATTTTATGCACAACTGAATATGTGCGAAGACTCTAACTTTTTCATGTAGCCTTTAGTGTATCTTATACACAATTCAAATGGCTTGCATGATAAAATACTTTTTCGTAATAGAAAACCT
Organism: Viscum album; assembly: GCA_963277665.1. Classification (NCBI taxonomy): domain Eukaryota; kingdom Viridiplantae; phylum Streptophyta; class Magnoliopsida; order Santalales; family Viscaceae; genus Viscum; species Viscum album. The sequence continues at coordinate 444,955,337 of OY728158.1, forward strand.
ATTTCGCACAACTTTCTCTTTCACTCAATTTTTCACTTTTTCGTGCAACATCCCATTTTCATGCAAACCTCTTCATTTGTCACGCAACTAACTTAGAATATAATTTTATGCACTTCAAAGCACGGGATTTCTCTAAGTGTTAAGGCCTTAACAAATGACAGTGGGTCACCTCGTATTTATATTCATTTTTGACCCTGCATGAAAAACACTAATCCGCATGTAAAACCCTCTTCATGCGCGTAAAAACTCTTTCACACAAAATTATATTTTGTGCACTACTTGATTTTTTCGAACACTTCATGCCTTCTCCATTTTTCTTCATTCTGGTCTCTGAACACCACTTGCGCACAAAATTCTAAACCGCATTCTATATTGCATGCAAAACCAATCTTTCACACAGCCTCATTTTTTGCGCACTTTGCCTAATTTTCCACGCACTCCATGCCTTTTCCATTTTTCGATGATCTGACCTCGAATCATGCCTTATGCGCAACATTCCAATCCATCTTAAAACTTGTGAGCAACATCCTTTTCCATTTTTCGAGGTTCTGACCTTGAATCATGCCTTATGCGCAACATTCCAATCCATCTTCAAACATGTGCGCAACATCCTTTTCCAAAAACTCATTTCTCAATTTCCTGATTTTTAGGCCTAAAAATATGGAAAACATTGGAAAACAAAACCACCTTAAAACATTATTTTGTGTTGCCTCTAGATCATCCATTTTTTTCATGACTCTCTTCACTTCATTCCATAACCATTCTTCATCTTTCATCTCAAAATCCACTATCGTGATATATATCCTTTGATAGATCAGCTTCAACATCGTCAGAGTTTCCATGGAATGTACTTTAAATTCCCCATATTCCACCAGAATCTTTCATTCCAATCAAAACTATATATGACTATCATCACCTTTACTCCCCCTTTACTTTATAAGGCTTTCATCATAAGTTCTCATAACTTATGATATTTTTGAAATACAAATCAAAAAAACATTTCCTGATTTCTCAAAGGCTTTTACAAAGTGAATTGATTTATCCTCTTTGAAAAAAAATGACAACACTCTGCAAAAGAAAACTCTTCAAACTTCTTTCTCCATCCAAATTGGTCCCAAAAATCTCCCCCTTTGGATTTTTTTGTTAACCAAGATTCATAAATCCCTGATCTTTGTAACCTAAAGCAATGGGTTACTATCAGCAATTCTAACCATATGTGAGCTAACTCATTGTATGAAACAAGAATTATGGATAGCCAAAACCATGCTGTCTAAAAGCAGTGACTATGAAATTTCATTATCCTATATCCTCAACCTTCTTCAAAACATCTTATAAGCATCTACCTCAGCATTATTCACTTCTTCACTTTTCCTAGAATACAAAAAAAATTAAACAACTACTCCAACAAATAGTTAGAATAGTTCACACACATACATACTAGATTCACAGCTTACCCACAACTCCCCCTTTAGGCATGCTTCCATGAGGATAGATTTACGAAACAATTCTCCCCCTTGACAATAGTATCCAAAGGTAAGATGAGAGTGGGGAAGACACATGTACCTCAACCTTGATGAGAAGGAAGTTGGACACCCATGTTCAACCTCAATTTAGAAAATGGTTCCTTCAGTAAAGGTTTTGTGAATATGTCAGTAACCTGTTCCAATGTAGGAACATACTAAAATTTCAATTCATTCTTTTCCACTTACTCTTTAATGAAGTGGTACTTTATATCAATGTGTTTTGAACTATAATTTTGTACCGGGTTCTTTTTAAGATTTATTACACTCTAATAATAACATCCCAAGAGTAAGGGTAGCTTTAATTCAATAAATAGATCTTCCAATTGAGTCTTCATCCACATAAGTTGAGTAGAATCTTGAGTGGCAGCAACTTACAGAGCTTCAGTCGTACTAAGAGTCACTGAATTATATTTCTTTGTATGCCAACTAACACAACTTTTCCCCAAAAACAAAACTCCATCAGATGTGGATCTTCGATCATCAAAATTTGCTACCCAATCAGCATCTAAATACCCGAATAGATCAATATTTCTTGAGTCATCATACTTGATTCCAAAATTTTTTGTTCCTTTAATATATCTGAGAATTATTTTTCCAGCAATCAAATGTGATTATTTAAGAGCAGTCTGAAATATTGCACATATGGTAACATCATAGACGATGTCAGGTCTTGAGGCATTCAAATATAACAGACTTCCAATCAGCTTTGGAAACTCTTTCTGATCAACTTCCTTGCTTTCTCCATCTTTAAAAAACTTGGTTCCCACTAAAATTGGTGTGGACACTGGTTTCGAATTTTCCATTCCAAATTTCTTCAGAAGTTCCTTAGCATACTTTTCTTGAGACAGAAAAACATTATTCTTCTTCTGTGAAACTTGTATCCCAAGAAAGTATTTCATTTATCCCAACATGTACATATCAAATAAATTCCTTATCTCCTTAGAAAAACCTTTACATGATCTTTCATCATTCCCAAAAAAGATAATTTCATCGAAATAAACAATTACGATCATAGAAAATTCTTAACACTCCTTGATGTAAATATTATTTTCAACTCTACATTTATTAAAATTCATCTTCCTCAAGAAAGTATCCAGTTTGGAATACCATGACCTTGGAGCCTGTTTTAGCCTATACAAATCCTTCTTCAACCTGCACACATAACTTACATCCTTCCCAATAACAAATCCACAAGTTTTATCAATGTAAACTTCCTCATCAAGGTCACCATTCAAGAATGTGGATTTTACATCCATTTGAAAGATTTTGTAACCTCATTGGGTAGCAATAGAAATAAATACTCTGATTATTTCTAATCTTTCAACTAGAGAAAATGGTTCATCAAAATCAATGCCTTCAATTTGAGAATGCCCTTTACAAACCAATCTTTCTTTGTTTCTTATTACGTTACCTTATTTATTCATTTTGTTCCAGAAAACACACTTTGTACCAATAATGTTCTTGTTGTTCAACTTGGGTACAAGTTCCCAAGTATCATTCTTCTCTATATGATCAATCTCTTCATTCATAGCATGAACCCATTCTAGATGCTCAAATGCTTCATTTACATCATTCCGTTCAACTTTCAAATAAAGATAAGTATGTGTAATAGTATTTTTTGTTCTTCTTGTTTGAACCCTCTGATGTTGATCTTCAATAATATTCTAAGCCTCCACTCGTTTCCTTAGCCTAGGATGAGTTGTTCGAACTACATCCTCATCACTCAAGATTTTTGAGTCTTATTCATCATCTTGAGTAAAATTCACAAAGTCTACAGCATTATCAGAATCGTTAACAAAATCCTCTCTATCTGAATCAACTTCCACGTTAGCATATGACTGATTTTTTTCTCAACATTTTCAAAAAAAAATTACATCTAAAGAATTAATAATTATTCATATTTCTTGGTTGATAAATCTATATCTTCTTTCTTCTATAGCATATCCAAGAAAAATTCCATCATCTCCTCTTTTCTCAAACTTTCCAAGGTTTCCACCCTTCTTCTTTATAATGCATGGACTCCCAAAAACTCTTAAGTGTTTCAGACTTTGAGTTTTTTCATAGAGCATTTCATATGGAGTCATATCTAATTTTGGTCTATAGAAACATTAGTTTTGAATATACATACTAGTTCTCGTGTCTTTCCTCCAATAATAATGAGAAGGACTATGTTCAAGTAACATAGTTCTCCCCATTTCTACCATACTTCTATTCTTTCTTTTAGCAAACCCATTTTTTAAGGTGTGTATGGTGAACTGAACTCATGCTGAATTTCATGCTTCTCAAGATAACTTTCAAACTCTTTATTCTTATAATAACCACTATTAATAGTTCTCAACTTCTTCACTGAATACTCACATTCCATCACTGCTTTACTCCTGAAACTACTGAACATTGTCAGAGCTTCTAGCGTATGTCTCATGTACATAACACAAGTAATGCGAGTAAAGTCATCAATGAAAGTAATGAAGTAATTATATTCATTTGTAGATTTCTTGCTCATTGGTCCATAGATATTAGAATGTATGAGTTCCAATGGTCTTTTTGAGTGTATTTTAACTCTCTTATGCATAGAGTTTGTAATCTTATCTTCCTCAAAAATAGTGCAACACCAATCTCTTCTTCTTGATAAATCAGGAATATCACGAACACTGTCTATCTTTGATAACTTTCACATATCTCTTTGACACATATGTCCCATCCTTTTATGCCATAACTTATTTTCATCCACCACACACATGTAACATGTAACACCCGAGACTTTTATGTTATATAAATCATCAAAGGAATCTTTTTCTACACAACACTTGCTTGGCTTGCTTTACACGCAATCGCGACCTTCCTCGATAGCTTGCGTCGTACGCAATACCGAGTTTCACTAAACAACAATATGCTATTAAAACTAGCTGTTATGAATAGTAATAACCACTTTTTGAAATTTTATAAATTTTATTTTTCAAAATGGACTTCATTTTTGGACTCAGAATATCGAAATTAGCCTAGGGTGAAATTTTGGTATTTTTCTGAAAACTTTCAATTTTTGATGAATAGTGAAACCACTAAGTGGTAGGTTAAAAAACTGAATTTTGCATAAAACTTAATTTTACCACTTCTGTGAATGGAATTTCGAAAATCCGAGAGACACGGTTAATATCAAGGACTAAAATGTGGTTCAATGAGATGAAAATAATTTTTTGGTGAATAGTAACTTTTTACTTTTTTTTACCGCGGTTAATAGTAAATAGGGTAACTAAGGGTAAATATGATATTAATATTACCCTAAAACATGTCCTAATTCTATTGGACAAGTGTAATTCGACCAAAAACAAACATAGGAATAAAATATGACCATTTAGGCCCACTTGGATTAGATTAGGACATTTATTATTAATTTATTTAAAGAAGGGTTAAAATAGTTAAAATCAAAGTTTAATAAGTAAATCATTTTTAATATGGGGTTATACATAAGTTAAATTCGATTGTAAATATTCATTAGAAAGATAAAAATATTTCCTACATGATGGTATTTTATTTGTAATTTTTAGACATCAAATAATTTAATTTATTTATGACACAAAGATGATGCAGTAATTATCTCATTAATGAAATATTGACATTATTGATGTTATAAACACCAAAATAAATGTAATTTGAAACTTTTTATGAATTCCACTAATTTTCTAGGTTACTATGATATATTAGTGTTGATTTAATCAACTTGGTTCGAACATATAATTCTGTTATGACTTTCAAAAAAATCATATATCAAATAGTGTCAAAATTGACACAAAATAGTTTTTAAATCAAATATTATATTACTAATTGTTATTTTATTCCTAAAAATCTAAGGTTCGGCCAAATTACTTAGATAAGGATATATATATTAATAATAAACAATTTAGGGTTCGTTTGGCATGTTATAGTAAGTGTATTAACCATATAGTGAAAGAAAACAAAAAGACACGGTAAAAGTTAAATTAATTAACTTAGAGTTAAATCTAATTGATAAGGTTAAAATAATACCCTAAACTTGTCTAAATCCTATTGGTTGATAGGATTTCGACCCATCCCCACTTTAGCTTCGAAATAAGACCATTTGGAACCATTATAAACCGATTTTGACTTTAATATAAAATAATATTTTGAGATATTCCTAAGGTGCCCCTCTCCTCCCTTATAAAAGGGCACCTCCTCCCCCTCCTCCTCACACCAAATTGAGCACTCAAGCTCGTCCAACCCCTGCCATTTTCTCCTCTCCACTTCCCTAGAATAATCCTAGAGGTTCTGGTCTTCTCCAAAGACCAATCTTATTTCCTTAAGTGGAGGATTCAAAGAGGCGTTCCAAAGAAGAGGTAATATCCATTACCGATCTTTTCAATTTCTTTCTTCTTCAACTTCTTCTTCTTTAGTTGTTTCATGATAAAGTAATGACATCAGTATTACTTACATACTGATATGTCATTATAAATATGAAACAACCCTAATTCACCTTCTATCCATCCTACGGAAAAATGAAATCACTGCGCGTGCGTACGTACGGAATACCGTCTCCACGCCGTGGTGTAATCTATTTTCCACCATCACCTTACAAGGATGGGTATAATGGTGTAATGAGTAACTATATATGATTATTATTAAGTAATATTGATACTGAAATAATATATATATACTCCAATACAATTCCACGATCATAGGAACGATATCATCACTTGTGCGTACGTACGGAATACCGTCTCCACGATGTGATGCGACTCGTTCTACATGATCTTCATTTCATAATGATTATATAAATGAATTGAATGAATGAATATGGTATATACTACACTAATACCATTCTGGAAATGAATTATCTATAACCTAAAGATAAGAATAAGAATTTATTCGACAAAACACGCATAAGAACAAAAAGTTATAAAGACCCGAGTAACAAGTAACAATGAAATATTACTAACAAGAAGCTAATAATATGACCATATATGATATCATATCAATATGTATGATTCTGGAATAAGTCAATAACATTATTTAAACCATTATAAAGGAGCTTCGGACACGAACAAAGCAAATCGGACCTAAGGTAAGGGAAATATCACAATCTCATTTTTATCCGAGATTGTTTATTCGTAAGTATTTTCTGGGGTGTATTTTATCATCCACATCCATGTTTCATCAAAATGTAATATTATTTCCATCCACCTACAATTTTTTAAATCAATGTTTACCCTTCGGTGAGTTTTTAGTAATATGTATGAAAGGAATCTTTTGTCGTACGAGGTACTTTTTGACTTTTCCGACAAAAGTACGAAGAATGTTTTTTTTTTAACTTATACGGCATGGATGGATTTTTAAAACTTTATTTCCAAGAAGCTTCCTTTACAAGTTTTCATGTTTATTTTTAATCAACTTCTTTTATTTTAATGTTATATGACATGTTATGAAAGGAAAAATGTCTTTGAAGAAGAAAGGATATTTTCCTCAAGAATGGAGTTCAAGTGTTTTATCAAAATTATTTTCCATCTAAGATAATAAAGGGTTCTGTTTTTATCCCTATTATTACATTGATTTGATCATGTTGTGATGGAATTATTTTTATGAATTCCTTTATCTTATATGAATTGATTTATGATGTCATGATGTTTCAAGAATCCCATATTTGTTACATGTGTTATGCGATGATGTATGTTTTATGATTATGTGGCACACATAAGAAAGGATTCATTATAAGATGGGTGGGACCAATATCTCCCTCCAATGCATTGGGTAAAGATTTATATCTCATGAGATAGACATGGCTGGAACGGAAGGTTATTTCGGTTCAATGAAACAGGACTGAAACGAGGAGTGAACTCGGTTCAGAAAGGGACTTTGTCCACTAAGATAGTCTTGGCAATGAGTCATGACTAACAAGAAATGATTTTCCATGATTATGTGTGCATGCCACAAAGTTTCAAGTTTTATGTTATGATTATGGGGATCTCATTTTCACTTCTATGATTTATTCCATGTTAAGATATTATGATCTCTTTTGCAGGTTTTGATTTTCAAAAAGATATGATATGATTTTTATTTCCTTTATTTGCCCTTGCTGAGCATTTGAGCTCACCCTTTTATGTTTTCTTTTCCCCAGGTCAGGAAGATGGATATTAAGTAGAATATGCTAAAAGGGACCCAAGATATGATGAAATAAATGGGAGACACTGTAGAAGATTTATGAACCAGTTGTTTATGTTTCCCAGTTTCTAAAGACACTATACCTATACGGTCCTTTGTGGTTTTATCATATGTTGTAATAAGTTTGCTTCAATTTTTGAAGTATTAAAAATGCATGTAAAGTATGGTTCGTTGTAGTTGGTATCAGAGGAAAGGTATAGTTAACCTTTGGAAACTAGGATGTGAAAGCCTTAGTAAGAACCCTAAGGATAAGTCTAAGCATAGAACACAATCTTAGAAATGTCCATGAATAACCAAGGATAAGACCTTAAGCATGAAAATTTTATTCTTGAATTATGTGGTTTCCTATTATAATTAGTGTTGCTCACACTATTCTTCTTGGTTTTAGTCAATGGCTGGAACCCGAAGGAACAGTGTTAATGCGGAATGCGATGGGCAATGCAATGATTGTCCCCCTGAGCAACCAAACGATATGGGAGCTGGAATGCAAAATCTTGTAGCCATACTCACACAACTTTCTCAAGCTATGAATCATGCAGGATTTCCAAACGAGCAAAGGAGGGAGCAACATTCTGTTGAATCCTTCATGAGGCAGCGTCCACCTTCTTTCAGCGGGTCTACTGATCCATTAGTTGCTGAACAATGGATTAGTACTACTGAAAAGATATTTTCAGTTCTTCAATGTTCTGAACATGATAAAGTCATCCTAGCAGTGTATCGTTTGGAAGGAGATGCTGATCAATGGTGGAATCTTGTTAAGAATACGAGGCAAAGGGATGAAATTGAGACTATAGAATGGGACGAGTTCAAGAACTTATTTTTCAATAAGTACTTCCCTCGTATTCTCCAGACAAAGATGGAGAAAGAGTTTCTTGAACTGAAGCAAAGGGATGATGAATCTGTTGGTACCTATGAAGCAAATTTTACAAGACTTGCAAGGTACGCTTCTGGTATTATTATCCAACCTGAGAGTAAGATCGATCGATTCTTTAGTGGCTTAAAACCAAGTCTTCGAAGGGCGTTAGCCATAAGGGACTTCAATAGCTACGAGGAAATCGTTTGATGTGCTCTCAAAGTCGAGATGGAGATTGGAGTAACCCATCAGTCACATGGGTTTGATAAGAAGAGGAAGATGGAATTCAAAGGAAACTCTAAAGATCACACTGAAAAGAAGATGAACTTTCCCTTATGCTCAAAGTGTGGAAAGAAACATGGAGGGATTTGTCTTAAAGGGACAAGTAAATGTTTTAAATGTGGAAAAGAAGGTCATCGGGCATTTGAATGCCGTGATAATGGGAAGAAGATGTCCAATGATGCAAACAAAGGAAGGGATACACAGAATGAACCTACTACACTTCAATGTTTCAAGTGCAAGGAGATGGGGCATTATGCCAATCAATGCCCAAATCCAAGGGTTGATGATGATGGTCGACGTCAACAAACTCTTAAGGCTAAAGACAAAGGAAAGTCACATGCAATTTCTATCAGCGATGTGGAGTACGATAACGATGTGGTGAAAGGTACACTTACCATCCACTCTAAAGTAGCAAATGTTTTATTTGATTCTGGATCCACCCACTCTTTTATTTCTAAAGAATTTTCTAAGGGTATCACCATATTACCTCAACAATTAGATGTTGAGTTAGCTGTGACAACACCTAATGGCACAACAGTCGCATCAGAAGTTTATAATTCTTCTCCGATCGAAGTTTGTGGGAAAGTGCTTCCTGCAAATCTTGTGATCATTCCTTTAGTGGAATTTGATGTGATTCTTGGCATGGATTGGCTTTCTCTACATGGAGCTCATATCAATTGCCAAAGAAGGGAATTCACATTTCATATTCCAGATCAATCTACGATCGTATATCAATGCAAGGATGAACATAACCTTCCAGTGGAAATTTCTTCCATCTTATGGGTATTGATTCCACTAAATGAAGGTTATTTATCTCAAATGGTTGGTGAGAAACTCACGATTAAGAATATGCCTATCGTACGGGAGTTTGATGATGTCTTTCCGGAGGAATTGCTGGGTCTTCCACCAAATCGTGAAGTTGAGTTTTCAGTAGAACTCGTACCGGGTGCTTTGCCTATTTCAAAGACACCTTATAGAATGGCTCCAATTGAGTTGCAGGAATTGAAGAAGCAACTCCAAGAGAATCTTGATAAGGGATTCATACGCCCTAGTGGGTCACCTTGGGGAGCACCTGTTCTATTTGTTAAGAAGAAAGATGGATCAATGAGACTCTGCATTGATTATTGAGAACTTAACAAGATCACTATCAAGAACAAATATCCTCTCCCACGCATTGATGACTTATTTGACCAACTACGCGGAGCTCAATACTTTTCCAAGATTGATCTTCGTTTAGGGTATCATCAATTAAGGGTAAAAAGGGAGGATATACCAAAGACGGCTTTCCGTACAAGGTATGGACACTATGAATTTATAGTGATGCCATTTGGTCTTACTAATGCCCCTGCTATCTTCATGGATCTAATGAATAGAGTCTTTAGAGACTATCTTGATCAATTTTTGGTAGTCTTTATTGACGATATTCTTGTCTATTCAAAGAGCAAGGAAGAGCATGAAGATCACTTGAGAATTATATTGAATACCCTGAGAAAGGAGAAGCTTTATGCCAAATTTACCAAGTGTGAATTTTGGCTTCAAAAAGTTTCATTTTTGGGTCACATAATCTCAAAAGAGGGGATATCTGTGGATCCATCAAAAACAGAGGTTATCGAAAGATGGTCGAGACCAACCACAGTAACTGAGATCCGAAGTTTTCTTGGTTTGGCTGGATATTATCTACGTTTTGTAAAAGATTTTTCACGATTATCTAATCCACTGACCAAGTTGACTCGGAAAGGAGTTAAGTTTGTCTGGATAGAGGAATGTGAAGAGAATTTCAAGGAGTTGAAAAGAAGGTTATCCAGTGCACCTGTGCTCACACTGCCTTGTAGTGGAGAAAGGTTTGTGATCTACAGTGATGCATCCAAGAAGGGATTGGGGTGTGTTCTTATGTAAAATGATATGGTGATAGCTTATGCCTCACGACAGTTGAAAATCCATGAGCAAAATTACCCAACACATGATTTGGAGTTGGCTGCGGTAATCTTTGCATTAAAGATTTGGAGGCATTACCTTTATGGTGAAAGGTGTGATATTTATACTGATCATAAAAGTTTAAAGTATATTTTCACACAAAAGGAGTTGAATATGCGTCAAAGAAGATGGTTGGAGCTGATTAAGGATTATGACTGCTCAATCCATTATCACCCTGGGAAAGCAAACAAGGTGGCAGATGCATTAAGTCGACAAGACCATGCTAGTTTATCCATGATGAGGATCACAAAAGATCCAATATTTATGGATTTACAAAGGATGGATCTTAGAATTATACAGCAAGGGGAAAAATCTTATCTTTCTCAAATGAATGTTCAACCATCTATACATGTGAAGAGTAAAGAGGCACAGAAAGAAGATGTCGAGTTACAAAAGAAGGTGAGAAATGTTCCTGAATTCAACCTTGATTGTGATGGGATAATAAAGTTCAGGAATCGGGTTTGTGTTCCTCCCATCCCCGAATTAAAGAAGGAGCTGCTGGATGAGGCTCATAGTTCTTCATTCTCTATTCATCCTGGAAGCACGAAGATGTATAGGGACCTGAAAGAGTACTTCTGGTGGGATGGCATTAAAAGAGATGTTGCTGAATATGTCTCTCGATGCTTGGTTTGTCAACAAGTTAAAGCTGAGAGACAGAAGTCTAAGGGGATGTTACAACCATTACCCATACCCGAATGGAAATGGGAAAACATCACTATGGACTTTGTCACAGGACTTCCTAAAACATCCAAAGGCAATAATGCTATCTGGGTCATAGTTGATCGTCTTACAAAGTCTGCACACTTCATTGCTATTAGAGAGGATTTCTCTCTAGATCAGCTTGCCAGGATATATGTAAAGGAAGTGGTAAGATTGCATGGAGTACCACTTTCTATTATATCTGATCGGGATCTGAGATTTACCTCGAAGTTCTGGCGAAGTCTTCAGCATACTCTGGATACAGAGTTGAGTTTCAGCACTGCTTATCATCCCCAGACAGACGGTCAGTCTGAGAGAACAATTCAAACCCTAGAAGATATGTTGAGAGCTTGCTCTATGGATTTCAAAGGAGGTTGGGATCAACACCTACCTTTGGTAGAATTTTCTTATAATAATAGCTTTCACTCCAGTATTCAGATGGCTCCTTATGAAGCTCTCTATGGAAAGAAATGCCGGACTCCAACTTGCTGGGATGAAGTTGGAGAAAGAAAGCTGTTAGGACCTGATCTCTTTGATGAAATGGCAGAAAAAGTCAGATCTATTCAACAACACATAAGAGCAGCTCAGAGTCGACAGAAAAGTTATGCCGACAACCGAAGAAAAGACCTAGAGTTTGAAGTGGGTGATAAAGTGTTCTTACGAATATCTCCCTGGAAGAGGGTTATGAGATTTGGAAAGAAGGGGAAGTTGAGCCCTAGATATATCGGTCCTTTCGAAATACTGGATCGTGTTGGGAAGATAGCTTACCGATTGGCGCTTTCACCGAATCTCTCTCAAGTTCACGATGTGTTCCATGTATCTCTCCTGAGAAATTACATACCAGATCCTTCACATGTACTCAGCTCAGAAGTTGTACCGCTGGAGCAAGATCTTTCTTATGAAGAACAGCCGATAGAGATTCTGGATCGTAGCGAAAAAGTCCTACGAAACAAGACCACTCGCTTGGTGAAAGTTTTATGGAGGAACCACCAACTTGAAGAAGCTACATGGGAGCTTGAGGATATGATGAAGGAGAAGTATCCTCATCTGTTTGTTACAAAGTGACGAATTTCGAGGGCGAAATTCTTTTTAAGGGGGGTAGAATGTAACACCCGAGACTTTTATGTTATATAAATCATCAAAGGAATCTTTTTCTACACAACACTTGCTTGGCTTGCTTTACACGCAATCGCGACCTTCCTCGATAGCTTGCATCGTACGCAATACCGAGTTTCACTAAACAACAATATGCTATTAAAACTAGCCGTTATGAATAGTAATAACCACTTTTTAAAATTTTATAAATTTTATTTTTCAAAATGGACTTCATTTTTGGACTCAGAATATCGAAATTAGCCTAGGGTGAAATTTTGGTATTTTTCTGAAAACTTTCAATTTTTGATGAATTGTGAAACCACTAAGTGGTAGGTTAAAAAACTGAATTTTGCATAAAACTTAATTTTACCGCTTCTGTGAATGGAATTTCGAAAATCCAAGAGACACGGTTAATATCAAGGACTAAAATGTGGTTCAATGAGATGAAAATAATTTTTTGGTGAATAGTAACTTTTTACTTTTTTTTACCGCGGTTAATAGTAAATAGGGTAACTAAGGGTAAATATGATATTAATATTACCCTAACACATGTCCTAATTCTATTGGAAAAGTGTAATTCGACCAAAAACAAACTTAGGAATAAAATATGACCATTTAGGCCCACTTGGATTAGATTAGGACATTTATTATTAATTTATTTAAAGAAGGGTTAAAATAGTTAAAATCAAAGTTTAATAAGTAAATCATTTTTAATATGGGGTTATACATAAGGTAAATTCGATTGTAAATATTCATTAGAAAGCTAAAAATATTTCCTACATGATGGTATTTTATTTGTAATTTTTAGACATCAAATAATTTAATTTATTTATGACACAAAGATGATGCAGTAATTATCTTATTAATGAAATATTGACATAATTGATGTTATAAACACCAAAATAAATGTAATTTGAAACTTTTTATGAATTACACTAATTTTCTAGGTTACTATGATATATTATTGTTGATTTAATCAACTTGGTTCGAACATATAATTCTGTTATGACTTTCACAAAAATCATATATCAAATAGTGTCAAAATTGACACAAAATAGTTTTTAAATCAAATATTATATTACTAATTGTTATTTTATTCCTAAAAATCTAAGGTTCGGCCAAATGACTTAGATAAGGATATATATATTAATAATAAACAATTTTGGGTTCGTTTGGCATGTTATAGTAAGTGTATTAACCATATAGTGAAAGAAAACAAAAAGACACGGTAAAAGTTAAATTAATTAACTTAGAGTTAAATCTAATTGATAAGGTTAAAATAATACCATAAACTTGTCTAAATCCTGTTGGTTGATAGGATTTCAACCCATCCCCACTTTAGCTTCGAAATAAGACCCTTTGGAACCATTATAAACCGATTTTGACTTTAATATAAAATAATATTTTGAGATATTCCTAAGGTGCCCCTCTCCTCCCTTATAAAAGGGCACCTCCTCCCCCTCCTCCTCACACCAAATTGAGCACTCAAGCTCGGCCAACCCCTGCCATTTTCTCCTCTCCACTTCCCTAGAATAATCCTAGAGGTTCTGGTCTTCTCCAAAGACCAATCTTAGTTCCTTAAGTGGAGGATTCAAAGAGGCGTTCCAAAGAAGAGGTAATATCCATTACCGATCTTTTCAATTTCTTTCTTCTTCAACTTCTTCTTCTTTAGTTGTTTCATGATAAAGTAATGACATCAGTATTAATTACATACTGATATGTCATTATAAATATGAAACAACCCTAATTCACCTTCTATCCATCCTACGGAAAAATGAAATCACCGCGCGTGCGTACGTACGGAATACCGTCTCCACGCCGTGGTGTAATCTATTTTCCACCATCACCTTACAAGGATGGGTATAATGGTGTAATGAGTAACTATATAGGATTATTATTAAGTAATATTGATACTGAAATAATATATATATACTCCAATACAATTCCACGATCATAGGAACGATATCATCACTTGTGCGTACGTACGGAATACCGTCTCCACGATGTGATGCGACTCGTTCTACATGATCTTCATTTCATAATGATTATATAAATGAATTGAATGAATGAATATGGTATATACTACACTAATACCATTCTGGAAATGAATTATCTATAACCTAAAGATAAGAATAAGAATTTATTCGACAAAACACGCATAAGAACAAAAAGTTATAAAGACCCGAGTAACAAGTAACAATGAAATATTACTAACAAGAAGCTAATAATATGACCATATATGATATCATATCAATATGTATGATTCTGGAATAAGTCAATAACATTATTTAAACCATTATACAGGAGCTTCGGACACGAACAAAGCAAATCGGACCTAAGGTAAGGGAAATATCACAATCTCATTTTTATCCGAGATTGTTTATTCGTAAGTATTTTCTGGGGTGTATTTTATCATCCACATCCATGTTTCATCAAAATGTAATATTATTTCCATCCACCTACAATTGTTTAAATCAATTTTTACCCTTCAGTGAGTTTTTAGTAATATGTATGAAAGGAATCTTTTGTCGTACGAGGTACTTTATGACTTTTCCGACAAAAGTACGAAGAATGTTTTTTTTAACTTATACGGCATGGATGGATTTTTAAAACATTATTTCCAAGAAGCTTCCTTTACAAGTTTTCATGTTTATTTTTAATCAACTTATTTTATTTTAATGTTATATGACATGTTATGAAAGGAAAAATGTCTTTGAAGAAGAAAGGATATTTTCCTCAAGAATGGAGTTCAAGTGTTTTATCAAAATTATTTTCCATCTAAGATAATAAAGGGTTCTGTTTTTATCCCTATTATTACATTGATTTGATCATGTTGTGATGGAATTGTTTTTATGAATTCCTTTATCTTATATGAATTGATTTATGATGTCATGATGTTTCAAGAATCCCATATTTGTTACATGTGTTATGCGATGATGTATGTTTTATGATTATGTGGCACACATAAGAAAGGATTCATTATAAGATGGGTGGGACCTATATCTCCCTCCAATGCATTGGGTAAAGATTTATATCTCATGAGATAGACATGGCTGGAACGGAAGGTTATTTCGGTTCAGTGAAACAGGACTGAAACGAGGAGTGAACTCGGTTCAGAAAGGGACTTTGTCCACTAAGATAGTCTTGGCAATGAGTCATGACTAACAAGAAATGATTTTCCATGGTTATGTGTGCATGCCACAAAGTTTCAAGTTTTATGTTATGATTATGGGGATCTCATTTTCACTTCTATGATTTATTCCATTTAAGATATTATGATCTCTTTTGCAGGTTTTGATTTTCAAAAAGATATGATATGATTTTTATTTCCTTTATTTGCCCTTGCTGAGCATTTGAGCTCACCATTTTATGTTTTCTTTTCCCCAGGTCAGGAAGATGGATATTAAGTAGAATATGCTAAAAGGGACCCTAGATATGATGAAATAAATGGGAGACACTGTAGAAGATTTATGAACCAGTTGTTTATGTTTCCCAGTTTCTAAAGACACTATACCTATACGGTCCTTTGTGGTTTTATCATATGTTGTAATAAGTGTGCTTCAATTTTTGAAGTATTAAAAATGTATGTAAAGTATGGGTCGTTATATAACAAGAGTTATGCACTTCACCAACTTGGAATAAATTCCCTCGAGTACGTTGGCCTCTTTTAACTACATTTCCATCAGTTTCACTTTTCACAACAAATCCATAATTTCTAAAGATAACTTTGTTTCCCTCATCACAGAGTTGTGACACACTTCTCAGGTTGTGTTTCATCCCATCAACATATAGTGTTTTCCTATATTTCATCTTTTCTTTTCAAATTATGGTTGATCCAACACCTTTTATACTTAGGGATTCATCGTTTGCAAATTTCATTGTTTCTTCTTTGAAATATTTCACATTATTTAACAGCTTTAAGTATCCTATCATATGAGATGAATAGCCAATATCAAGGATCCATGGTCATTCTCCTTTCATTGCTTTCAAATCAGTTTCAATAATAATAGATTTTTGTTCATCCTTTTCTTCTAGTTTTTTATGTGCTTCCTCCAATTTTCTAGGCAAGTCAATGTGTTATGGCCAGACAACCAAAAACTATTTATTTTCAGACCAAGAAGATCTCTCATTATTAGACTTTAGAATCTCTAGATTTTGAGAATTTATAAAAAACATTTCTTGTTCCGGTAACACAATCATGAAATCCTTAGAAAGATGTTCAGGTTGATCACATCTTTCACAAATAGTTTCTAGTGGTTGGAAACTATTCTCAACTTTCACACAAATGATCTCAGATGTCTTCTGGACTTTATTTTGAAGTTTTTTATTTTGAAAAGATTTAATCCCCCGCAATCCTTGTCTTTCAAAGCATGTGGAATGGTAGTAATGTTTTTGGTTGAACCAACACATATTTTCCATATATATGAATCCACCACAATACCAGCAGTAGACATAGAATTAATATTTACCTATGAAACCTCTATACTAACTGGAGTTATGAACATGCTTCTCAATAATCTTCTTACCAGAACTCTACTGACCATCGGCCTTCATATTTTCAATTTTAACTTTCTCCTTTAACTCATATTTCTCTTTAAACTTACCAGAACCATAAGTAGTAGAAATATTTCTAGACTTAGGATTTTTAGATGCTTCTGATTTTTCATTATTTCTCATTTGGACCACATACATAGCCTTTCTAGTATTATGCTTATCAAAACTAGTCCCAACTATCTTTTCAACATTTGAAGGTAACTTTTTTTATCCTTCTTAGGGTGATTCATAGAATAACATTCACCAACTTCTGTAACATAGTTTTTGAACCTTGTGTTCCTTTCCTCATCTTTAGAAAGTTTATGTTGGATAAGTTCCAAATCATCTTATTTTTCCTTCAGCTTTACTTCTATATGATCATTACAATTATTTTCACTCTCAAGATAATTTTTCATATCATCAATCTCCTTTTCAAAATTTTCTTTCTTACTAGGAAAATCATCATGGTTATTTTATGAAGAGTTTTTATTTGTCAACTTCTTGTTTTTCTTCTCAAGCCTTCTGATATTTCTCAAACATTCTTTCGGCTCTTCTTTTAGATACTGTTCAAGTTGAGTTTCCTCTTTTTCAGTACTACTGCTCTCATAATCTTCTTTATTTACTGTTGCAAAAAAGGTACTCTCTCTTGTTTTTTCAGCAATAGTTTTCCAAGATTCAGTCTCACTATCATCATCTTCTTTATTTTTTGACAAAAATATTTTTCTTTTTGATTTGAATAACTTTTTATTATTACCTATTCCAAAATATTTATCTCTTTTACCATGTTTCTTCAATGACCTTCTAGGTCTTCTGTATTATTTATCACTATATTCATCTTTCCCTTTTTTAGGGAAATTAGACACAAAGTGGATAATAGTTCTACATTTAATAAATTTCAAAGGGAGTTTACGTTTGTATTTACTAGTGCCTCATTTCACATTTTTAGAAAACAAGGATAAAATTTCATTAAAATTTTGACATACCTCATTTTCATATTCGGATTCACCATCTTCATCTTCAATAATTTATTCGACTTATCTTTATTTGAAGACTTAAAATACATTTCTATATCATATTTTTATTTCCTCTTCATAGTCTTCTCCCTTCTCATTTCATAAGTAATGATAGTGCTATGAAAATCAACCATAGATAATTTTTTAGGGTCTCTGTCTTCCAGTGATAAAACTATAGCATCAAATATGTCAGAATAATTATTAAGATCTTCTCAACAACTGTAAAATCTTCTAACTTTTCACCACATCGTCTAATTGTACTAACAATGTCATTTATCCTATTAAAGAAGTTCCTAATAGAGTCATGCTCACCCATCATTAATTCTTCATACTTCAGCCTCCAGATTTGAAGTTTTTTTCCTTACTTTTGTATTTCCTTCATAATTTTTTTTCAGTTCGTCCTAAATTCCTTTTTCTATAGAGACACCTTTCACTCTTAAAAATTCACTCTTATAAAGAGATGATAGTAACCCATTTTTTTATATTCCATCATTCTCAAGATTCTTCTTATCGACAGGAGTAAGAGGAACAATTTCATCAATAGCAGGAAATCCATTTGTTTTAGTTTCAACAACTTCATATCCAAGAGACATAAGATAAGGCATCATTATATACTTAAGGATATGATAATTATTCTCATAAAATATCAAAATCCACTTAATTCTCACACAATTGAGATTCTCCAACAAAACTTCTCTTCAAAACTTTAGAAAAGAACAAATGAAGGTAACCTGCTCTAATACATATTGAATTTACCCAGTCAGGATCCAAGTATCACTAAGATGGGGAGGGGGTGAATCTGTGATATCTTTTTATTTTATATTTACTTCTTTTTGAAACTACCTTTGCCTATTGTTAAAGAGTTTTGTCCCTATTGAACATAATCAAAACACAAAGCTACAGGAACACAAGATTTACAAGGTTCACTACTCAACAAGAGTATTTATATCCTTGGTATGGTACAGAAACAATTCAGTGCCACACAATCCACTAGAAAATAATCCTTTTATATGGAATACAATTAGTAAGATATACCCTTACACTCATTTAGAACTTGGAAAACAATCTGCAAGTGTGTGTTCACCCTTTTAGAAAAAATAGGAAATTACAGTATTTTAGTGCTTCCTTAAAATTGAACGGGTGTATTCTCTTCAGTACAAATCTTCACTTTCCTACCTAGAAGCTGGTAAGAACTATCATACGCACAACTAAATATGTGTGAAGAACACAACTTTTTCATGCATAATTTTGGGTATCTTATGCACAATTTAAATGTCTTGCGTGGAAAAATCCCCTTT
The DNA here is from genome assembly GCA_963277665.1 of Viscum album. Taxonomy (NCBI): domain Eukaryota; kingdom Viridiplantae; phylum Streptophyta; class Magnoliopsida; order Santalales; family Viscaceae; genus Viscum; species Viscum album. The sequence continues at coordinate 444,974,778 of OY728158.1, forward strand.
CGGCATGGAAAACCTATTTTGGGAAACTTTCTCTTCCGTGCAACATTTCACTTTTTTGTACAACTTCCCTTTTTCTCACAAACCTATTCCAATTTCGCGTAAATCACTTAGCGTATACTTTTATGTGATTCAAATCTCAGTATTTCTCTAAGTGTCAAGCCCCTAACAAATGAGATGGGGTCACCTCGTATTTATAGGCATTTTTTACCCTTCGTGAAAAACACTAATCCGTGCGTAAAACTATCTTTGTGAGCATAAAAACTCTTTCACGCAAAATAATATTTTTCATACTACATGATTTTTTTGTGAGCTTCATGACTTTTCCATTTTTCTTCATTTTGATCTTATAACACCACTTGTGCACAAAATTATAAACCTCATTCCATATTTTTTGCAAAACCAATCTTTCGCACAGCCTCATTTTTCATTGACATTGCCCAATTTTCTGCACACTCCACACCTTTTCCGTTTTTCTATGTTCTGAACTTGAATCATGCCTTGTGTGAAACATTCCAATCCCTCTTCAAACTTGCATGTAAAATCCTTTTCCAAAAACTCATTTCTCCATCTCCTGACTTTTCAGGCCTAAAAATTTGGCAAACACTAGAAAACAACGCCACCTTAAAATGTTCTTTTGTGCCACCTCCAGTTCATCCATTCATTTTTCATGATTCTATTCACTGCATTCCATAACCATTATTTATCTTTCATCAAGAACTCTACTATCATGATATATATTCTTCGATAGATCAGATTTAGCATCATCAGAGTTTCCATCAAAAGTACTTTAACTTCCCTGTCTTCCACCAGCATCTTTCCATCCAATCAAAACTGTATATGACTGGCAGCACCTTTACTCCCCATTTCCTTCATAATCCTTGCATCATAAGTTCTTCTAACTTATGATATTTTTGAAATAAAAATTAGAAAAGAATCATCTGATTTCTCTAAGGCTTTTACAAAGTGAATTGATTTATCATCTTATAAATTTTATGTTGGATAAGTTCCAACTCATCTTCTTTTGCCTTCAGCTTTACTTCCAGATGATCATTACAATTATTTTCACTCTCAAGATAATTTTTCATATCATCAATCTCCTTTTCAAATTTTTCTTTCTTACAAGGAAAACCTTCACGGTCATTTGATGAAGCTTTTTCATTTTTCAATTTCTTATTTTCCTTCTCATGCCTTATGATCTTTCTCAAACATTCCTTCATCTCTTCTTTAAGATATTTTTCAAGTTGAATTTCCTCTTTTTCAAAACTACTACTCTCATAATCTTCATTATTTACTATTTCAAAAAAGGTATTATCTCTAGTTTTATCGGGAACAGTTTTTCCAGATTCAGTCTCACTATCATCATCTTCTTCATTTTTTGACAAAAAGATTCTTCTTTTTTATTTGAAGAACTTTTTATCCTTACTTGTTCCAGAATATTTATCTCTTTTACCCTGTTTCATCTATGACCTTGTAGGTCTTCTGTATTCTTCATCATTGTATTCATCTTTCCCTTTTTGAGGATAATTAGCCACAAAGTTTCCAACATCTCCACATTCAATACATTTCAAAGGGAGTTTCCCTTTGTATTTACCTATGCCTCTTTTCACATTTTTAGAAAACAAGGATAAAATTTCATTAAAATTTTTACATACCTCGTTTTCAAATTAGGATTCACTAGATTCATCTTCAATAATAATTTTATTCAACTTCTATTTCTTTGAAACCTTGAAAGACATTTATCTATCAAATTTTTATATTCTATTCATAGTCTTATCCCTTCTTATTTCATAAGTGATGAGGGTGCTATAAAAACCATCCAGAGATAATGTTTCAGGGTCTCTGTCTTCCTGTGATGAAACTTTAGCATCAAAGTTTTCCGGAATAATTCTCAAGATATTCTCAATAACTATATAATCTTCTAACTTTTCACCAAGATATATAATTGTACTAATAATTTCATTTATCCTCGTAAAGAAGTCCCTAACAGATTCGTCCTCACCCATATTTAATTCTTCAGACTTTAGCCTCTAGATTTGAAGTTTTTCCTTCTTTACTTCTGTATTTCCTTTATAGATGTTTTTCAGTTTTTCCCAGATTCCTTTGGCTATAGAAACACCTTTCACTCTTAAAAGTCACTCTCATAAAGAGATGAGATTAACCCATTTTTAGATCTTCCATCATTCTCAAGATTCTTATTATCCACAGGAGTAAGAGGAACTTTTTCATCAATAGTAATAAATACATATGTTCTAGTTTCAACAACTTCATATCCAAGAAACATAAGATAAGGCATCATTCTATCCTTACAGATATGATAATTCATCCCATAAAATATAAAAATCCCCTTACTATTCATGCAATTCATATTCTCTATCGAAACTTCTCTTCAAAGCTTTATCAAATAATAAACTAAGGTAACATTCTCTGATACCAATTGAAGTTACCCAGTCAGGATCCAAGTATCATTGAGAGTGGGAGGGTTGAAACAGGGATATCTTTTTCTTTTATATTTCATTTTTTTAAAAAACCTTCGCCTTCTATTAAATATTTATGTCCCTAATGGACACAATCAAAACACATAACCATAGGAACACAAGATTTATAAGCACACTACTCAACAAAAGTAGCTACGTCCTTGGTATGGTACGAAAACAATCCAGTACCAAACAATACACTAGAAAATAATCCTTTGATATGGAATACAATGAGTAGGATATACCCTAAAAATATTGTAGCACTTTGAAAACAATATTCAAGTGTGTGTGCACCCTCTTAGCACAAATAGGGAATTACATTATTTCTGTGCTTCTTTACAATTGAACAGGTGTATTCTCTTGAGTACAAATCTTCACTTTCATACCCAGAAGCTCGTAAGAACTATCTTATGCACAAATGAATAAATGTGAAGACTGTAACATTTTTTAATAGCCTTTTGGGTATCTTTCATGAAATTTAAAGGGATTACATGGAAAAATATCATTTCGGCATGAAAAACCTATTTCACACAACTTTCTCTTTCGAGCAACTTTTCACTTTTTCATGCAACATTCATTTTTCTCTAAAACCTCTTCTTTTTTTTTGAACAACTCACTTAACATATAATTTTACATGCTTCAGAGATTGTTATTTCTCTAATTTTCAATCCCTTAACAAATGAGATGGGTTCACCTTGTATTTATAGTCATTTCTGACCCTGTGTGAAAAACACTAATTTGTGCATAAAACCCTCTTCATGTGCGTAAAAACTATTTCATGCAAAATCATATTTTGCACACTACTTGAGTTTTTTGCGTGCTTCATGCCTTTCCCATTTTCTTCATTCTGATCTCATAACACTACTTGCGTAAAAAATTCTAAATTGCGTTCCATATTGCTCGCAAAACCAATCTTTCGCACAGTCTCATTTTTCACGCACTTTTCCAAATTTTCTGTGCACTTCATGCCTTTTCCATTTTTTGATGTTCTGACCTTGAATCATGCCTTTCGTGCAACACTCCAATCCATCTTGAAACTTGTGTGCAACATCCATTTCCAAAAACTCATTTCTCCATCTCCCGATTTTCAGGCCAAAAAATCTGGCAAACACTGGAAAACATCGCCACCTTAAGACATTGTTATGTACCAACTCCAAATCATCTATTCCTTTTTCATGATTCTTTTCATTTCATTACATAACAATTCTTCATATTTTATCAAAAACTTTACTATCATGATATATATCCTTCGATAGATTAGCTTTAGTATCGTTAGAGTTTCCATGGAAAGTACTTTAACTTCCCTGTCTTCCACAAGCATCTTTCCTTCAAATCAAAACTATATATCACTAGTAGCACCGTTAATCCCCCTTTCCTTCATAATTATTGCATAATAAGTTATCCTAACTTATTATATTTGTGAAATACAAATCATAAAAGCATCTTCTGATTTCTCCAAGGATTTTACAAAGTGAATTGATTTATCCTCTTTGACAATAAAAGACAACAGTCTTCAAAAGAAAACTCCTCAAACCTCTTTCTCCATCCAACATGGTCCCAATAGTTTCTTGGGAAATATGATTGATTCAAGGTTTTAGATACTTCATTAATTATTGGATATCATTAGGTCAGTTTTTTTTATGCAACATGATCAGCCAGTGAGGTTTCGAGTTTTATGTCATTATGGTTAGTTTGTTTAAATTTTTTATAACATGTTAAGTTTAATTAATTAATTATAGAAGTTATAATTATTTATTGTGAGATAAGACCCTATTATGTCTTAGATGATCTTAGATTATCTTTGTAAACTACTACCATCCCTTGGAAAATAAATGGAAATCTTTATAAAAGGTAGATGTTCCATCATAAATTCCTTATGGTCTCTATGCATGTTTATGGTACTACGTGTATGAATGAGATCACCCCTGAGGGTGAATTATCCTATTTAATTTATACCATTTTATGTTTAATTTATTAAAATGGATAATTAAAATTCAATAATGTCAGAGTTCACTAATAGCCTATGGGTGCTAGTCCAATTCCTAGGATCATAGTGGCCAAGACTTAGTCCCTTGAGACCTCAAGTAGCCTCCAGGACTCATAAGAGGTGAGACTATACTTGGTAAGACATGTTATCCTTTGTATAGGATTTTATGGAAAAACATTGTGCAGACTAAGACTAAGTTGGATGTGTAGATCGTTCTAGAGAGACCTTGGAACTGAGGTTGGGTTGTTGACCCATATCTTGATGGTTAACTTGGTGACATGACCCTATGTAACCATCAAGGTTATTCTAACATTTTTATGATATTGTGGAATGTGATTCCATTATTTGTTGATTTTTGATCCAATACTATGATCATAGAAGAGGGATTTGTGAGGGATTCCATTATTTATGTTTTTACTTAAGGATCATGAGTAGGATGACTCTCGTTTGTATTGATCTAGTGAGGCCCAATGGGTTCCCTAATGGTTGAACGAACCTAACCTAGGGAATTGTGGGTTATGGGTAGGGATGGTAATGGGTATTACCTTAGAACCTATACCAAACATGTAATCCCAAGGGTCTTTTGTGGTAGTTATGGGTTTAGGAAATCATCCAACCTCTCCCTTTTATTTTGTTCATTAACTTAGTTGTCATTAATGTAGCTACAATTCTAGTCATGCTTCATTAAACTCATCCCATGGGGCCTGATGCAATGTGATGATATAATGGGGATTCCTAGATGTACTTTATGGGATCCAGCTATGGAGATTAATTATTTTAATATCACTGGATAGACATGCCTGGGGATGGGGCTGATGATCCATTTATTGAATTGATTGTGAGTTATTATCTCGTTCTTGGATACAATTCCTTACAGATCACCTAAGGTTCATCCCCTTTAGGGTTAATCTGAGTTCTAATATTGTAACCACCTATGGATTTAGACCTATGGATCAAAAATCAGGCTGGATTTTCTTTCTATGAGTGGTATGACATCCAACTCAGTTCCATATTTACAGGATGTCTAGATGTTGCCTATAATCCTTCATTATATTGATTAGTAGTGAGCATGAGTGATCCTAGGGCTAGGAAATGTATCCCATAGTGGTGATGTTTCTTTCTCAGATACATTACTAGAACTCATTGAAGAAAGTATTTTCAATCAGGATTATGAACATAGGAATCGGCTATGAATTTTTTTAATCCTTTTACTTACAATTATTTCTTGACTAGACTAATCACACCCCATGATCATGAACTTATAATAGTATTCCTCATAATGAATTCTATTTTTTAGTTTATTTCTGAAGTTAGTATTATTATTATTGGTATCATGGTGATTATCTCACATATACATACCCTGCATATTACTGGATATGTGTGGCACTTCATTAGTGGTTCCCTACTAAGTTTTGTAATCACACTATACTCAAGATTCCATTACACTAGGGTGCCTGAGAATTCATTCACTTGGTTTCAGGCATGGGATGGGTTGAATCCTAGGACCGATCGAGTGTGATTTCTTAGATATATATTTAGAGATTAGTTATTTGGTTTAGCTCAGAGTTAGTAGCATAGCATTTTAATTTTATTTCTATTTCATTTATTCACTCCTATATAAATATATGAGGTCAGATCAGTGGGTGATCAGTGTTGTATGTATGACGTAGTCATTCATGCCTTTACTAGATTATAATCCTTATTACTTCTTTATTTATATTTATTGATACTATGCTCTTACTATTTATTATTATAGATGATGTTTCATTATTTTATTTTATTTTTCTAACTCTAATATGAGGGCATAGTCTCCCCATAGACACACCTTATTCCCTTGTTGTTAGTTGGTAGCCTCTATCATATGGGGAGGCACACTTGAGTCCTTGTTTCCAAATAGTACGGTTACTATTTTTAGAGTGATCTAGGATGGGATGTGACAAAGTGGTATCAGAGTATTCCTTTATTATTGTTTTACTACTTCATTTCTTGGTAGATAGGAGTATCAGGAATGTATCGGAACCAGTGATGGATATCAGACTGGTGAGTCAAGAACATGGGGTCCAATAAGAAGTCTCAGTTTCCATGGTATGGGATTGATGTTCTTGATATTTGATTTTATAGTTGTATAAGATTTTCACTTCAATTTATGTACATGTGATGTGTATTTTATTATTTGTTATAGATTTATGGCTCTATACCCATTATAAAGAGGCTAGTGACTGATTTTGACTCTTGGCCAGCAATGGAAAGAGACATCTCATGCATCACATTTTGGAACATATGGTTCATGTGTAATGGGATTGATAGTGTTTGATTTTACTATTGATGATGATTCAAACTATTTAAAGTGTTAATAACAACATAAATGGTGTTTTTATATATAGGTTCTTGGTGGAATTATACTCAATTATATCAACATGTATGTAACGCTCGACCCCAGTTACCTAGAGTCAGTGCATTATTACATAACATTGGCATGATCATAAAAGATCAAATCTTGAAAGACCGATTAGTTTAGTAGACTTGGAAACACAAGATACATTCATAAAGTTTACATTACATCATAAAGTGAAAACTACAACAACATCTTGTCTCCACACTCATATCCCCTTATATTATCCCTGAAGGTCATTCATAAAATACTTCTTCACATCCTGGGAAAAATAAAACATAGAAAGGGGTGAGCTCAAATCCCCAGTAAGGATAACAAAATAGAGGAAACTTTCATAAATAAGCATAAACATTTAAGGCAATGTATAACTAAAACAAAAGCCTTTTAAACTTGAACTACAGCATAAAATGGAAAAGATAAAATGAAATAATGGAATTTAATTATTCACATGGATATTCTACTAGTCTAATAATCACATGAAATATCAATAACCACTTTCATAATGATGGAATGCATAATGTCAGACTATCATGAACACATAGTCAAGTCCTTGTTCCAAGACTACAAATAAGATTTTGTCAAGGCCTTGTGCCAAGACACTATTTTGTCTCATGAGACCTACTGATGCAGCGAGAAGCTATAGCGGGCTCCACCCGTCACTTATTAAGTCCAATGAATTCCTCATATGAACATGTTTAAACATAACATAAACATTCCTATTAAAACTAGCATACGAAATGTCAATACTTTATCCATAAACCATGAATGGTATAAAAATAACACATCCATAGTCAAACATATCAAAAAACCTTCAATACAATATGGAAGTTTTGTATCATAATAAATCAACTTCAAATAAGCTTAAAATCCATCAAAGGATGTCAGCATAGATGAAATCAAAACTATTTGAGAGAAATATCTCTTTTTTGAAATCATTTAAAAGTCACATAATTATAAAATAAAACATTTACTTTGAAAATATTCTTATAAGATTGTAAGGGAAGATTCGACAATTTTATAAGGGTGTAAAATATCTGCACCCTCTGTATAAGTTAAAAAAGACATTCTTACCTTAATTTTGTCGAAAAGGTTAAAAAGGACTTTGTTTGGAAAACGACAAAAAGATTCCTTTATAAACATCTTATAAAAAGTCAACAAGGGTATAAATGACTTTAACCCATAGTCTATAAAATATTAAGAATGATTTTAAATACATTTTTAAGAAACATGGATGTGGATGATAAAAAGGTCCCAGTAGATAATTACGTATAAACAACCTCGGATAATGAAGAGATTGTGAGATAATCCTTACCTTGTACTTTTCCTTGGTTGAGGGTAGGTTAACCTCTTATATAATGGTAAAATAATTATTATTAAATTATAAAAGAATCATATACATTAATATGATATCATATATGATTGTTGACGCTCCGTTCCGTCACAGAGTCTAAAGAATGAAAAAGGGAAATACATGAAACAAAAAAGATTCATCCTTTGAAGAAAACATCAAAAATCGACAAAGTAATGAAAAAGGAGTCAAATGCACATGCGCCGTGCAAGTTCCTTTACTGTCATGCAAGTATACTTGCACGCCGCCTAATGGTCACGCAAGTGACTTGCGGGCCCTAGGTGATAACCGTTGGGGCTCTTCTACAGCCTATAAATAGACCCGGTGGGCCCCCATTTAGGGAGAGGAATTTTTCCAGAATTCAGATACAGATCTCTGAACGCCCAAGTCTCTTCTTCAGGTCTTCTTAACACTTATAAGGTAATTCTTTACCTAGAATGGAAGGTCTAAACAAGAGGAGTAAGGTCTAAGTGTTAAAATTCACTAACACTTGCGCGCCTAAGTGTTTTTACCCTTAAGGGAAACGGACACACTTGCGCGCCGCCCTACTTCTTCACTAGAACTTGCGCTCCCCTCTTCTGGAAGTATCTCAGGATAATTATAAAGGCTTTGGATAAGGATCTCCCAAGTATTACCCTTCTGTTTTACAATCGCGCAAGTACCCATATGTCGCGCAGGTATACCTGCGTGCCCAGGGACTTGCGCGCGTATGCAGTACTTGCGTGACTCCCCAAGACTTGCGCGCCCTTATATTTTTGGGTGCCCTTCCTGCCCATTTAACCCCTATTATGCCATTCCACCTCTACTATTCAAGATTCAGTCTTCAAGACACTCTTCAAAGCCATTTATGGCATGATTTCTTGATTTGACTTCTCTATCTGAAAGGAACTCCATGGAACATCTCTCAAAACCAAGTGATTTACACATCTTTATGTCACTAAATATTGAGATTTCATTCATTCAACATCTTCCTTTAAGATGAGAGAACCCCTTAATCTTGGGCCTCCTTTTCAGGAGTAAGCCCCTATCATAATTCCCCTTAACCAGGGCCTCCTTTTCATGAGTAAGCCCCAGTTAAATTTCTCTTAATATTGGGCCTCCTTTTCAGGAGTAAGCCCCAGTTCAAGTTCTCTTAATATTGGGCCTCCTTTTCTGGAGTAATCCCCAGTTCAAGTTCTCTTAATATTGGGCCTCATTTTTAGGAGTAAGCCCCAGTTCAAGTTCTCTTAATTGGGCCTCTTTTTCCTAAATAATCCCCAAGTCCCCTAATTTGGGCATCCTCCTCAGGAGTAAGCCCCAAGTTCCTTAACCTGGGACTCCTTTTCAGGAGTAAGCCCCAGTTCCAAGTCCTCATTAATTTGGTCATCCTCCTCAAGAGTAAGCCCCAAACATAATTCTCTTAACCTGGGCTTCCTTTCAGGAGTAATCCCCAGTCTCAAATATGGGCATCCTCCTTAGGAAAAAGCCCCAAGTCCCTTAATTTCCCAAAGTCCTTTAACCCGGGCCTCCTTCTCAGGAGTAAGCCACAGTCTTAATTTCTCTTAACCAGTCCTAATTTACTTTTGATCTGGGTCTCCTTCTCAGGAGTAAAACCCAATCATAAGTCCCCTCCTAATTTGGGCCTCCTTTTCAGGAGTTAGCCCCAAATTAGAGTATCCAAATCTCCATAAAGTAAATATTACTTTATGGACCCTGTTCCTGGATTTCTTCCCTGAAGTAAATCCTAATATTCATCTATATGGACAGTCATACATACATAATCCCCAAATAATTTCTTATGATTGCATCTTTCATGGAACAATTGTCTGGTTTTACCAATACCTCTTTTTTCTCACACCGAGCATGACTCACGTGAGATTAAAGTGTAAAAGTAATTATCACATCCTTCTTTGAGCCATCAATCATAAATATCATATTCTCTTACTCAAACTACATGGGTTCTGATTCCTTTTTCTAAAAAAAGAATACATAGGTAGCCCATCTGTGGGTTCGATCCCAGCTCTGAAATAATCCATGTCCTTATGAATGACAATAAACTTCAAGTGCCCCACTGAGTGGATTTAAAACCAGTATGGTCATCATAATGACCAAGATAATTTTATGTATTAAAAGATACCATTGACCAAGAATCTCTAACAAATATAGATGATTCTCTATTGATGAAGAACCTCGAATACATATAAAAGATTCTCTAAATTTCCTACATATAAATCATTGATTGTCAGATCTAAAGGAAATCTCATTTTATACTTGGTAATATAATAAGGATTCACAAGCATAACTTAAATCTATAAAGAGATTCCTGGAGTAGACAATAATTCCCCTCAAATAGGTGTGATGAGTCTAACCTCCCATCCTCTCGACTAATGCAAATTCCTAAGCCTCATCAGTCCACAACTAATGAGCACCTACCTTTGGAAAGTAGGTTCAAATGAATATGGAATCATTGGATGTTTACAGTTTTACGAATAAACCCGTTAGAAATCGCTTGGAATGTTTGAATCTTAAATCAATGAGATCATCCACAATTCTAGAGGAAACGAAAAATGGTGAAACTGACGTGAATCCTTAACCAAGTTAAAATGATGTTTTACTTATTTGTTATGACCCTATTTAAAACTCAATGAGAGGACCAACAAAAACAATCATTGACATATGCGCTCATCCAAAAGATTTAGTGGCAGAATTTATCTTGATTACATCTGTTATATCAAACATGCACTTTTTTCAAAGATTTTCTGCATTCTAAGATATGGTTGCTCTCAACTTCACACCTTTGAATACCACTACTGCTACTCTAGCTGGATTGTCGTCCGCTCTGAGGATGATATCACCTACTCAGTGTCTTCAACGCTGGGTATCAAATGTGTTGGTTAAGGAGTACCATCAAAACGGTACTATTCCAACTTTGGAGGCTTCCCAACAAGACCTCCAAGTAAACAACTCACACCGGTCGTCCGGACAATGATGACCAGTGATCAAGAAGCAGGCGGTGCTAACCATCGTCTCCAATCATTTCGGGTCATTATCCCCAGAATGTAATAACCATTCACTCCCATATTCTGAGGTGGTGAATGAGTAGGTCCCTTAGGGCCTTAATTCAAGGAGACAAGAGTTCTTCCCAAGGGATCCTATCAACAATCGTCGCCAGACTCGTGCGGCAGTACGCCCTCAACATGATGAGGGCATCAACTCCAGGCGTTCAGATCAGGTTCCTCAAACTCGAGCAGGCAAGACGAATCGCCAGAGGTGAAATCCGGTTAATAGTGAGAAGGTTTTCATCTCTACTATCTCTGGAGAAGTCCACCAACCTAACTTGGTGGCAAGCAACGAGCGGGCAGACACACTTGTCCGTTTTAATTCTGTTGTCCAGCAGACTCGTCTGGCAGCATCACGCCAATCCCTCTAGGCAATTCCGGCAGAGTACTATAGGTAGGAACATACACCTATTTATACATCATCAGCTAGTCAGAAAGCTTGTCTGACTACATATGATGGATCCCACCAACCCAATGTATTGACCACTGGTAAACAGGCACATACACCTGCTTACACTCATCAATCATGCCTGCAGCCTCGTATGTCAGTGTTGAAGGAGGTTCGTCAACCACGTTTGGAAGAGTGCAATCAGCAGGCACATACATCTGCTAGTATTGATCAAACCTACCAATAGTCTCACTTGGTAGCATTCGGAGAAGTCAGTTGGAAAGCTCCGGTGACAAACAGGAGGCAGACTCAACTCTCTGCCCCCACACTTGAGTACTGTCAGGATTCACTGACAGGAAAAGGAGGAAAAAAGCAAGCACATACACCTACCCCAAGCACGAAATGGATGTATATCCCTGTTCCGGAAGCTGAAGTCACCAAGCATATTCTATTAATGGTGAAAGAGTATAAGCAAATCCCTGCTCATATTCTGGATGCCTGCCAGGATATTATAACGGCTTCAGCAGCATCACAGGGAAAGAAATGAAAATCTATCCCTACCAATAGAGTGACACATCAACAGTTCACTCCGGAACAGATACACACATCTGTTCTAGTCCAAGAGGGTTGTGGGGCATACTCCTTCATATCATAAGAACAACCAAGTCAGGCACATACACCTGGTTTGAGGGAAGATAATCAGCCTAACATGATCATTTCTCCTAATCAGGCACACACACATTCTAAATTGAGTAAGAAGGCATCTAAAAAGAAGACCCGCCCATCACATTCAAGAAATCAAGATCCAATCTGTAACAAGGCCTTACTCGATGCTGGATTCCTTGATTCACTCAGACAATTATCTGTTGCAACTCAAGATTCTACTCTTTCGGTTCCCAATAGTGGGAACATTAATTCTGAAGGTCTGCATCAGATACTTCCTCATGAAGGCTTGCTTCATGACAATTCAGTCGATCTCGAAGTTTCATCTTCAGATGAGAGCCACAGGAACCCTTTGTGTGGTCAGAAGACCAAGGATCAAGATATCTCATATTTTGTTGTAACCCACCATGGTGGTCCTACCCATGATGATGAATTTCTCTGCGAAAGTCCTCTCCACAGTAGTGATGCACATTTCCCGAAAAATGCTCTAGTGGACAATGTAGTACCGAGAAAGCCCTCTTATATTGAGGCACTTGAAAATTTGAAACCAGTCATGTCTGATTCTTTATTGCTAGCAGGTGAAATACTTTCTCAATCGGAAGATATCCCAAGTTGTAAGTCATTCTCCGAACCACCCCTAAGTCATGAATCTTCTAGTTTGATCAGTGATTTCTCTACCAATATTGTTGAATCTGATGAAGCAACAAGGAATCACCCTCTCTAGTCAAATCAGGTAGAAGAATCTTCATTGAATGATAAAGAGGAAATGTTGAACATGAGAAAACAACTGGAGAAAGGTGAAGTGCGAGTCATGTTTTGGCCTCTGGATGACTCTCAGTATGACATTCCAAATATGTTAACGGAAGATGGAATTCATGATATTCGTCTCAACATATAGAAAACTCTTTTTTATTTGAAAAAGAAAGTATTATCTTATGATGAATATGAAAATCATGTTAAGATAATAGAAGGGTTACAATGCCAGATTGATTTGGCATCTCTATCAGTCTCTCGATATCTAAAAGCTGAAAAGAAACAGAGATCCCTTCAACATTCATGCCTTGGTGCACTAAGAAGATTATGCTAGTTAATTTCCAATGCCCCATCTGGTATTCATATCAGAGGATGGGGTGTTCATAGAGCACTACATTTCATTGTGCTCTCCAATCAGCAAAACCCGCCGAAAATGGTCTCATGAAATATTATTGCCCATGGCCGGCCAAAGTCAATGGGCTTTGTTTGTAATCAAAAGATTGCCCAAGAATAGGCTTCAACTAGTTCCTCTCAAAATCAAGCATACAGAGAACAAGTTTTTGAATTACTCCTACATCAAGCGAACGAGAATATTGAACAGGCCTCTAGTTTGGAGCAAGCACATCACCAGGTGATAGAAGTGTCAGAAATCATCCAACGGTCTTTTGAACCGGGTAATAAAAGTGGATGCAGGTTGATGCATCCAGCTAATTTCAAGACTAAGGTCCGTAAGATCAGGATATATTTTAAGAAAGTCTCAGAAATATCATGTCAAGAGCCACCCCAGCTTTCTATACTAGGGACTCTTTTAAACCAACCCTCGGAATCAACAAATAGGATTCGGGGAGTTGAGCAAAGGCAGCAGGAACAGCCCCAGTCCACCGGATTGGGGACTTTTTCAAATCATCAATCCCCTCCTTCGGGAAAGTTGGTCTTCTCTCGATTGGGGAAGAAGCCACAGGAGGAACGAAGATCCAAATTTTCAGGAGATTCCCTCCAAATTACGGTTCGTCAAGAAGTTCATGAGGGATCGAATCAATAAAAGGCAATGTCTCATCAAAGACATGGAAGAAGACAATATCACAGAAATGTTGATAGAAGGGATGCGATATAAAGACCCATACTTTACATACATTGTTAATACTTCAAAATTGAATCATACTTATTACAACATATAACAAAACCATGAAAGGACTGTATAGGTATAGTGCCTTTAGAAACTAGGAAACATAAACAACTGGTTCGTAAATCATCTACCTTGTCTCCCATTTATTTCACCATATCCAGAGTCCCTTTTGGCATATATTACTTAATAACCTTATTCCTGACCTAGGGAAAGAAAACATACAAAAGTGTGATCTCAAATGCTCAATAAGGTTAAACAAAAGAAATATCAATCACATCATATTCATAAGAACATAACATTTTGGAAATCTTATCCTGCAAAAGAGATCATAATTTCATAACATGGGATAAATCATAGTAGTGAAATGTAATCCCAATAATCATAAATTAAAACATGAAACTTTTTGGCATACACACATAATCATAGAAAATCATTTCTTAGTATTCAAGACTCATTTCCAAGACTATCTTAGTGGACAAAGTCCTTTTCTGAACCGAGTTCACTCCTCATTTCAGTCCTGTTTCACTGAACTGGTTTAACCTGCCATTCTAGCCATGTCTATCTCATGAGATATAAATATTTACCCAATGCATTGGAGGGAGATATAGGTCCCAACCATCTCATAATGATACCATTCTAATGTGTGCCACAAAATCATAAACCATACATCATAGCATAGCCCATGTAATAAAAATGGGATTCTTAAACATCACGTCATCATAACATAATCCATAAAAGGATATCATAAAAATAATTTCATCATAACCTAATCAAATCAATGTAAAAATAGTGATATAAATATAACCCTGTATTATCTTAGATAGAAAATAATTTTGATAAAACACTTGAACTCCATTCTTAAGGAAAATATCCTTTCTACTTCAAAAACATTTTCCTTTCTTAACATGTCATATAATTTTGAACTAAAAGAAGTTGATTAAAAATAAACTTGAAAACTTGTAAAGGAAGCTTCATGGAAATAATTTTCTATAAATCCATTCATGTCGTATAAGTTAAAAAAACATTCTTCTCGTACTTTGGCTGGAAAAGTCAAAAAGTACCTCGTACGAAAAGAAACAAAAGATTCCTTTCATATCTTTTACTAAAAACTTCCCGAAGGGTAAAATTGGATTTAAACAATTTTAGGTGGATGGAAATAATATTAAATATTTATTAAACATGGATGTGGATGATAAATATTCCCCAGTAAATTCTAAAGTATAGACAATCTCGAATAAAAATGAGATTGTGAGATTTTCCCTTACCTTAGGTCCGATTTGCTTCGTAAGTGTCCGAACCTCCTGTATAATGATTTAAATAATGTCATTGACTTATTATAGAATCATAATCATTGTTAGGATATCATATATGGTCATATTCTTAGCTTCTTATTAGTAATATTTCATTGTTACTTGTTATTCGGGTGTTTATTACTTTTTGTTCTTATGCGTGTTTTGTCAAATAAATTCTTATTATTATTTTTAGGTTATATATACCCCATTTCCAGAATTTTATTAGTGTAATATATATCATATTTATTCACTCAATTTATTTATGTAATCATTATGCAATGAAAATCATGTAGAATGAGTCGCATCACATCGTGGAGACGGTATTCCGTAGGTACGCACGAGCGATGATATCGATCCCATGATCGTGGAATTGTACTGGAGTGTATGTATACTATTTAAGAATAAATATCAATTCACAATAATCATATATAGTTATTATTTACACCATTATAACCATACAATTAATGTGGTGGTGGAAAATAGATTACACCACGGTGTGGAGACGGTATTCTATACGTACGCACGCGCGGTGATTTCATTTTCCATAGGATGGATAGATGGTGAAATAGGGTTGTTTCATACTTATAATAACATATCCTTATATGAGTGATACTGATGTTATTACTTCATAATGAAATAACTAAATAAGAAGAAGTGGAAGAAGAAATAAAGTTGAAAGAATCGGTAACGGGCATTACCTCTTCTTTGAAGCGCCTCTTTGAGACCTCCTTTTAGGGCACTAAAATTGGTCTTTGAAGAAGACCAGGACCTATAGGATGTTTCTATAGAAGTGGAGAAGAGAATTTTTCAGGAGTTTTCCGAGCTTGAAGGCTCAAAGTGGTGTTAGGAAGAGAGGGAGGAGGTGCCCTTTTATAAGGGAGGAGAGGGGCACCTTAGGAAAAACTAAAAATATTATTTTATTATAAAGTCATATTCGGTATTTAATAGCTCCAAATTGATTTATTTATAATATAAGGTGGGTATGGGTCGAAATCCTCTCATCCAATAGAATTTAGACAAGTTTAGGTTTCTATTTTAACCTTATCATTTAGATTTAACTTTAAGTTAGATAATTTAACTTTTACCGTGTCTTCTTGTTTTCTTACACTATAAGGTTAATAAACTTACTATAACAAGCCAAAATAACCCCAATTTGTTTATTATTAATATATATAACCTTATCTAAGTCATTTTTCCTAACCTTAGATTTTTAGGAATAAAATAACAATTAATAATAAAATATTTTTTTAAAAAACTATTTTATGTCAATTTTTGACACTATTTGGTAATTGATTTTTTTGAAAATTATAACAGAAATATTAGTTCGAAAAAAGTAATTAAATCAATAATAACATGTCATATTAACATATAAAATTATTTTAATTCATAAAAAGTCTCAAATTACATTTATTTTGGTATTTATAACATCAATTATGTGAATATTCCATTAATAAGATAATTACTGCATCATCTTTGTGTCATAAATAAATTAAATTATTTAATGTCTAAAAATTAAAAATAAAATACCATTATGTAGGAACTTTTTTTAGATTTATAATGAATATTTATAGTCGAATTTACCTTTTGTATAAATCTATATTAAAAATTATTTACTTATTAAACTTTGATTTTAACTATTTTAACCCTTCTTTAAATAAATTAATAATAAATGTCCTAATCTAATCAAAGTGGGCCTAAATGGTCATATTTTATTCCTAAGGTTGTTTTTGGTCGAATTACACTTATCCAATAGAATTATGACATCTGTTAGGGTAATAATAATATCATTTTTACCCTTAATTACCCTATTAACTTTTAACCGTGGTAAAAAAAGTAAAAAGTTACTATTCACAAAAAATTATTTTCATATCATTGAACCACATTTTAGTCCTTTATATTAACCGTGTCTCTCGGATTTTCGAAATTCCACTCACTGAAGCGGTAAAATTAAGTTTTATGTGAATTTGTAAATTCTCCTAGGAGGTGGGTAAAAGACGGTGAAAAGTTCATTAAAATTTTTATATATCTAAAATTATTATAAAATGACACCAATGAATTTTTTTGAACTTATAAAAGTATTATGTATCAATTTTTACCTAAAATAAATTTAAATAAAATAAATAATTATTTAAATAAAAAGTCGGTTTTTAAATAGTAACCCAGTGTGTTCACTATTCATCCAAAATTGAATGTTTTCAGAAAAATACCAAAATTTCACCCTAGGATAATTTCAATATTATGAATCCAAAAATGAAGTCCATTTTGAAAGATGAAATTTACAAAATTCCAAAAAGTGGGTATTACTATTCATAACGGCTAGTTTTAATAATATTTTAATAGCATATTGTTGTTTAGTGAAACTCGGTATTGCGTACGACGCAAGCTATCGAGGAAGGTCGCGATTGTGTGTAAAGCAAGACAAGCTAGTGTTGTGTGTAGTGAAAGATTACTTTGATGATTTATATAACATAAAAACAAAATATTTCTCATAAAAGTCTCGGGTGTTACATTCTACCCCCCTTAAAATGAATTTCGCCCTCAAAATTTGTCACTTTGTAACAAATATATGAGGATGCCTCTCCCTCATCATATCCTCAAGCTCCCATGTAGATTCTTCTAATTGGTGGTTCTTCCATAAAACTTTCACCAAGTGAGTAGTCTTGTTCCGTAGGACTTTTTCGCTATGATCCAGAATCTCTATCGGTTGTTCTTTATAAGAAAGATCTTGCTCCAGCGATACAACTTCTGAGTTGAGTACATGTAAAGGATCAGGTATGTACTTTCTCAGGAGAGATACATGGAACACATCGTGAACTTGAGAGAGATTTGGTGGAAGCGCCAATCGTTAAGCTACCTTCCCAACACGATCCAGTATTTTGAAAGGACCGATATACCTAGGGCTCAGCTTTCCCTTCTTTCCAAATCTCATTACTCTCTTCCAAGAAGATATTTATAAGAACACTTTATCACCCACTTCAAACTCTAGATCATTTCTTTGGTTGTCGGCATAACTTTTTTGTTGAATCTGAGCTGCTCTTATGTGTTGTTGAAAAGAGATAACCTTTTCTTCCATCTCATTAACAAGATCAGGTCCTAATAGCTTTCTTTCCCCAACTTCATTCTAGTAATTTGGAGTCCTGCATTTCTTTCCATAGAGAGATTCATAAGGAGCCATCTGAATACTGGAGTGAAAGCTATTATTATAAGAAAATTCCACCAAAGGTAGGTGTTGATCCCAACCACCTTTGAAATCCATAGAGAAAGCTCTCAATGTATCTTCTAGAGTTTGAATTTTCCTCTCAGACTGGCCGTCTGTCTGAGGATGATAAGCAGTGCTGAAACTCAACTCTGTATCTAGAGTATGCTGAAGACTTCTCCAGAACTTTGAGGTAAACCTTGGATCCCAATCAGATATAATATAAAGAGGTACTATATGCAATCTTACCACTTCCTTTACATATATCCTGGCAAGCTGATCCAGAGAGAAATCCTCTCTAATATCAATGAAGTGTGCAGACTTTGTAAGACGATCAACTATGACCCAGATAGCATTATTGTCTTTGGATGTTTTAGGAAGTCTAGTGAAAAAGTCCATAGTGATGTTTTCCCATTTCCATTCTGGTATGGGTAATGGTTGTAACATCCCCTTAGACTTCTATCTCTTAGCTTTAACTTGCTGACAAACCAAGCATCAAGAGACATATTCAGCAACATCTCTTTTTATGCCATCCCACTAGAAGTACTCTTTCAGGTCCCTATACATCTTCGTGCTTCCAGGATGAATAGAGAATGAAGAACTATGAGCCTCATCCAGTAGTTCCTTCTCTAATTCTGGGATGGGAGGAACACAAACCCGATTCCTAAACTTTATTATCCCATCACAATCAAGGTTGAATTCAGGAACATTTCTCACCTTCTTTTGTAACTCTACATCTTCTTTCTATGCCTCTTTAATCTTCACATGTATAGATGGTTGAACATTCATTTGATAAAGATACGATTTTCCCCTTTCATTATAATTCCAAGATCCATCCTTTGTAAATCCATAAATATTGGATCTTTTGTGATCCTCATCATGGATAAGCTAGCATGGTCTTGTTGACTTAATGCATCTGCCACCATGTTTGCTTTCCCAGGGTGGTAATGATTTCAGCAGTCGTAATCCTTAATCAGCTCCAACCATCTTCTTTGGTGCATATTCAGCTCCTTTTGTGTGAAAATATACTTTAAACTTTTATGATCAGTATAAATATCACACCTTTCTCCATAAATATAATGCCTCCAAATCTTTAATGCAAAGATTACCGCAGCTAACTCCAAATCATGAGTTGGGTAATTTTGCTCATGGATTTTCAACTGTCGTGAGGCATAAGCTATCACCATATCATTTTGCATAAGAACACGCCCCATCCCCTTCTTGGATGCATCACTGTAGATCACAAACCTTTCTCCACTACAAGGAAGTGTGAGCACAGGTGCACTGGATAACCTTCTTTTCAACTCCTTGAAATTCTCTTCACATTCCTCCGTCCACACGAACTTAACTCCTTTTTGAGTCAACCTAGTGAGTGGATTATATAATCATCAAAAATCTTTCACAAAACATCGATAATATCCCGCCAAACCAAGAAAACTTTGGATCTAAGTTACTATTGTTTGTCTCGACCATCTTTCGATAACCTCTGTTTTTGATGGATCCATAGATATCACCTCTTTTGAGATTATGTGACCCAAAAATGCAACTTTTTGAAGACAAAATTCACACTTGGTAAATTTGGCATAAAGTTTCTCCTTTCTCAGGGTCTTCAATATAATTCTCAAGTGATCTTCATGTTCTTCCTTTCTCTTTGAATAGACAAGAATATCATTTATAAAGACTACCACAAAATAATCAAGATAGTCTCTAAAGAATTTATTCATCAGATCCATGAAGATAGTAGGGGGATTAGGAAGACCAAATGGCATCACTATAAATTCATAGTGTCCATACCTTGTACGGAAAGTCATCTTTGGTATATCCTGCCTTTTGACCCTTAATTGATGATACCCTGGACGAAGATCAATCTTGGAAAAGTATTGAGCTCTGCGTAGTTGGTAAAATAAGTCATCAATGCGTGGTAGAGGATATTTGTTCTTGATAGTGATCTTGTTAAGTTTTCGATAATCAATGCAGAGTCTCATTGATCCATCTTTCTTCTTAACAAAAAGAACTGGTGCTCCCCAAGGTGACACACTAGGGTTTATGAATCCTTTATCAATATTCTCTTGGAGTTTCTTCTTCAATTCCTGCAACTTAATTGGGGCCATTCTATAAGGTGTCTTTGAAATAGGCAAAGCACCCAGTACGAGTTCTATTGAAAAATCGACTTCAAAATTTGGTGGAAGACCTGGAAATTCCTCTAGAAAGACATAATCAAACTCCCGTACAATGGGAATACTCTTAATCATGAGTTTCTATCCAACCATTTGAGATAAATAACCTTCATTTAGTGGAATCAAGACCCATAAGATGGAAGAAATTTCCACTGCAAGGTTATGTTCATCCTTGTATCGATAGACGATCGTAGATTGATCTGGAATATGAAATGTGACTTCCCTTATTTGGAAATTGATATGAGCTCCATATAAAGAAAGACAATCCATGACAAGAATCACATCAAATTCCACTATAGGAAGGATCACAAGATTTGCAGGAATCACTTTCCCACAAACTTCAATCAGAGAAGAATTATAAACTTTTGATGCGACTGTTGTGCCATTAGGGGTTGTCACATCTAACTCAACATCTAATTGTTAGGTTAATTTGGTGATACCCTTAGAAAATTCTTCAGAAATAAAAGAGTGGGTGGATCCAGAATCAAATAAAACATTTTCTACTTTAGAGTGGATGGTAAGTGTACATTTCACCACTTCGTTATCGTACTCCACATCGCTGATAGAAATTGCATGTGACTTTCCTTTGTCTTTAGCCTTAAGAGTTTGTTGACATCGATCATCATCAACAACCCTTGGATTAGGGAATTGATTGCCATAATGCCCCATTTCCTTTCACTTGTAACATTTAAGTGTAGGAGGTGCACTCTGTGTAGCCTTTTCTTTGTTCGCATCACTAGAAATATTCTTCCCATCATTGTGGCATTCAAATGCCCGATGACCTTCCTTTCCACATTTGAAATATTTAATTGTCCCTTTAAGACAACTCCCTCCATGTTTCTTTCCACACTTTGATCATAAGAGAAAACTCATCTTCTTTTCAGTGTGCTCTTTAGATTTTCCTTTGAATTCCATTTTCCTCTTCTTATCAAACCCATATGACTGATGGGTTACTCCAATCGCCATATCAACCTTGAGAGCACATCAAACAATTTCCTCGTAGCTATTGAAGTCTCTTATGGATAACGCCCTTCGAAGACTTGGTTTTAATCCACTAAAGAATCGATTGATCTTACTCTCAGGTTGGATAATAATACCAGAAGCATACCTTGCAAGTCTTGTAAAATTTGCTTCATAGGTACCAACAGATTCATCATCCTTTTGCTTCAGTTCAAGAAACTCCTTCTCCATCTTTGTTCGAAGAATATGAGGGAAGTACTTATTGAAAAATAAGTTCTTGAACTCATCCCATTCCATGGACTCAATTTCATCTCTTTGCCTCGTATTCTTGATAAGATTCCACCATTGATCAGTATCTCCTTCCAAACGATACACTGCTAAGATGACTTTATCATGTTCAGAACATTGAAGAACTGGAAATATCTTTTCAGTAGTACAAATCCATTGTTCAGCAACTAATGGATTAGTAGACCTGCTGAATGAAGGTGGACACTGCCTCATGAAAGATTCAACAGAATTTTGCTCCTTCCTTTACTCATTTGGAAGTCCTGCATGATTCATAGCTTGAGAAAGTTGTGATACCATGGCTACAAGATTTTTCATTCCAACTCCCATAACATTTGGTTGCTCAGGGGGACAATCATTGCATTGCCCGTCGCATTCCGCATTAACACGGTTCCTTCGGGTTCCATCCATTGACTAAAACCAAGAAGAATAGTGTGAGAAACACTAATTATAATAGAAAAAACACATAATCAAGAATAAAATTTCACACTTAAGGTCTTATCATGGGTTGTTCATGGCCATTTTTAAAACACTAAGATCATGTTCTATGCTTAGACTTATCCTTAGGGTTATTACTAAGGCTTTCACATCCTAGTTTCCAAAGGTTGACTATACCTTTCCTCTGATACCAACTATAATGACCCATACTTTAAATACATTGTTAATACTTCAAAATTGAAGCATACTTATTACAACATATAACAAAACCATGAAAGGACTGTATAGGTATAGTGTCTTTAGAAACTGGGAAACATAAACAGCTAGTTCATAAATCATCTACGTTGTATCCCATTTATTTCATCATATCTAGAGTCCCTTTTTGGCATATCTTACTTAATAACCTTCTTCCTGACCTAGGGAAATAAAACATACAAAAGCGTGATCTCAAATGCTCAGTAAGGGTAAACAAAAGAAATATCAATCACATCATATTCATAAGAACATAACATTTTGAAAATCTTATCCTGCAAAAGAGATCATAATTTCATAACATGGGATAAATCATAGTTGTGAAATGTAATCCCAATAATCATAACTTAAAATATGAAACTTTGTGGCATACACACATAATCATATAAAATCATTTCTTAGTAGTCAAGACTCATTTCCAAGACTATCTTAGTGGACAAAGTCCTTTTCTGAACCGAGTTCACTCCTCGTTCCAGTCCTGTTTCACTGAACCAGTTTAACCTGTCGTTCCAGCCATGTCTATCTCATGAGATATAAATCTTTACCCAATGCATTGGAGGGAGATATAGGTCTCACCCATCTCATAATGATACCATTATTATGTGTGCCACAAAATCATAAACCATACATCATAGCATAACCCATGTAATAAAAAAGGGATTCTTAAACATCACGTCATCATAACATAATCCATAAAAGGATATCGTAAAAATAATTTCATCATAACATAATCAAATAAATGTAAAAATAGGGATATAAACATAACCCTATATTATCTTAGATGGAAAATAATTTTGATAAAACACTTGAACTCCATTCTTGAGGAAAATATCCTTTCTACTTCAAAAACATTTCCCTTTATTAACATGTCAAATAATTTTGAACTAAAAGAAGTTGATTAAAAATAAACTTGAAAACTTGTAAAGTAAGATTTAGGGAAATAATTTTCTAAAAATACATTCATGCCGTATAAGTTAAAAAACATTCTTCTCGTACTTTGGCCGGAAAAGTCAAAAAGTACCTCGTACGAAAAACGACAAAAGATTCATTTCATATATTTTACTAAAAACTCCCTGAAGGGTAAAATTGGATTTAAAAAATTGTAGGTGGATGGAAATAATATTACATATTGAGGAAACATGGATATGGATGATAAATATTCCCCAGTAAATTCTGAAGTATAGACAATATCGGATAAAAATGAGATTGTGAGATTTTCCCTTACCTTAGACCCGATTTGCTTCATAAGTATCTGAACCTCCTGTATAATGATCTAAATAATGTCATTGACTTATTAAAGAATCAAAATCATTGTTATAATATCATATATTTTCATATTCTTAGCTTCTTATTAGTAATATTTCATTGCTACTAGTTATTCGGGTGTTTATTACTTTTTGTTCTTATGCATGTTTTGTCGAATAAATTCTTATTATTCTTTTTAGGTTATAGATACCTCATTTACAGAATAGTATTAGTGTAATATATATCATATTTATTCACTCAATTCATTTATGTAATCATTATGCAATGAAAATCATGTAGAACGAGTCGCATCACATCGTGGAGACGGTATTCCGTACGTACGCACGAGCGATGATGTCGTTCCCATGATCGTGGAATTGTATTGGAGTGTATGTATACTATTTCAGAATAAATATCACTTTACAATAATCATATATAGTTATTATTTACACCATTATACCCATCCAAGTAAGGTGGTGGTGGAAAATAGATTACACCACGGCGTGGAGATGGTATTCCGTACGTACGCACGCGCGGTGATTTCGTTTTCCGTAGGATGGATAGATGGTGAAATAGGGTTGTTTAATACTTATAATAACATATCAGTATATGATTGATACTGATTTTATTACTTCATAATGAAACAACTAATGAAGAATAAGTGGAAGAAGAAATAATGTTGAAAGAATCGGTAACGGACATTACCATTTCTTTGAAGCGCCTCTTTGAGACCTCCTTTTAGGGCACTAAAATTGGTCTTTGAAGAAGACCAAGACCTATAGTATGTTTCTAGGGAAGTGGATAAGATAATTTTTTAGGGGTTTTCCGAGCTTGAAGTCTCAAATTGGTGTGAGGAAGAGAGGGAGGAGGTGCCCTTTTATAAGGGAGAAGAGGGGCACCTTAGGAAAAACTAAAAATATTATTTTATTATAAAGTCATATTCGGTTTTTAATAGCTCCAAATTGATTTATTTCAAAGATAAGGTGGGGATGGGTCTACATCCTCATATCCAATAGAATTTATACAAGTTTAAGTTTCTATTTTAACCTTATCATTTATATTTAACTTTAAGTTAGATAATTTAACTTTTACCGTGTCTTCTTGTTTTCTTACACTATAAGGTTAATAAACTTACTATAACAAGCCAAACGAACCCCAATTTGTTTATTATTAATATATATAACATTATCTAAGTCATTTGGCCAAAACTTAGAATTTTAGGAATAAAATAACAATTAATAATATAATATTTTTTAAAAAACTATTTTATGTCAATTTTGACACTATTTGGTAATTGATTTTTTTGAAAATCATAACAGAACTATTAGTTCAAACAAAGTTAATTAAATCAATAATAACATGTCATATTAAAATAGAAAATTATTTTAATTCATAAAAAGTCTCAAATTACATTTATTTGGGTATTTATAACATCAATTATGTCAATATTTTATTAATAAGATAATTACTGCATCATCTTTGTGTCATAAATAAATTAAATTATTTAATGTCTAAAAGTTACAGATAAAATACCATTATGTAGGAAATATTTTTATCTTTATAATTAATATTTATAGTCTAATTTATCTTATGTATAACCCTATATTAAATATGATTTACTTATTAAACTATGATTTTAACTATTTTAACCCTTCTTTAATTAATTAATAATAAATGTCCTAATCTAATACAAGTGGGCATAAATGGTCATATGTTATTCCTAAGGTTGTATTTGGACGAATTACACTTATCCAATAGAATTAGGACATGTGTTAGGGTAATAATAATATCATTTTTACCCTTAATTACCCTATTTACTTTTAACCGTGGTAAAAAAAAGTAAAAAGTTACTAGTCACCAAAAATTATTTTCATCTCATTGAACCACATTTTAGTTCTTGATATTAACCGTGTCTCTCTGATTTTCTAAATTCCACTCACGGAAGCGGTAAAATTAAGTTTTATGTGAATTTTTAAATTCTCCTAGGAGCTGGGTAAAAGACGGTGAAAAGTTCGATAAAATTTTTATATATCTAAAATTATTATAAAATGACTCCAATGAATTAATTTGAACTTATAAAGGTATTATGTATCAATTTTTACCTAAAATAAATTTAAATAAAATAAATAATTATTTAAATAAAAAATCGGTTTTTAAATAGTAACCCAGTGTTTTCACTATTCATCCAAAATTGAAAGTTTTCAGAAAAATACCAAAATTTCACCCTAGGATAATTTCGATATTCTGAATCCAAAAATGAAGTCCATTTTGAAATATGAAATTTACAAAATTCCAAAAAGTGGGTATTACTATTCATAACGGCTAGTTTTAATAATATTTTAATAGCATATCGTTGTGTAGTGAAACTTGGTATTGCGTACGACGCAAGCTATCAAGGAAGGTCGTGATTGCGTGTAAAGAAAGCCAAGCTAGTGTTGTGTGTAGTGAAAAATTCCTTTGATGATTTATATAACATAAAAACAAAATATTTCTCAAAAAAGTCTCGGGTGTTACATGCGATGCATTATGCATCAATCAATGTCATCAATGCCATTGTTGCTGATCCACCAGATGAGGCTCACTCAGGGGATTCAGATGAAGAGGTTCCTACTTAAGAAGATGTATGCACAGATACAAATGAAGAAGTTGTGCATACACGAAATCAAAGGATTACTCAGAACCTAGGTAATCCTTCAAGTAACCCACTTCCCCCTCCCCGAAAAGGATCCAACAAAGGGAGGGGGAAAATTAGGTTACATATTCTTCCTCTAGAGAAAGTCAATCGCTCTCACTAGAGCAAAGGTTTGCACAATAGGAGGAAGAAATGAAGGAATTGAGGAGGTTGAATGCAGAACTACTTCAGGGTAGTCTTCTTACTAAGCATACTGGAGTCAGTCAGCCAAGGGAGTTTGTTGCAGATACTGAGATAGATCAAGAATATCCTCATTTATCAGTAAACCCTCACAGGTCTAATCCTACGGGTCAAGTGAAACAACAATTGGCAGTGCTTCCATCGGTTGCAGTACCAGCTGTCATACCTGTCCAAACTCCAGTCATTGCACCTGCCCAAGTCCAAGTTCAACCGGATGTTTCTCAAAAGTTAATAACTACCACTGAGTCATTAACAGCTCAGTTAGAGACTATGGAAGGGAAGCGTGTGCAAGTTCAACCAGAAAAGAGATTTTACCCTGAATGGGTAGATTCAATCCCTCCCCCATCATGTTTTGGGAACCCTGTATTCCCTATTTTCAATGGATCAGGCGATCCTGAATAGCATTTGATGCATTACGTGTCTTGTTGCGATCCTAAGATGGGAACTCTGGAACAGCAAGAAGCAGTGAAACTCAGATGCTTCGTACGAACCTTGCAAGGACCAGCCTTTGTCTGGTACACAATCTTGAAATCCCGGTCAATTACCGAATAGGAAGATCTCCGTCAATGATTTGTTCTTCAATTTAGCTCAACTTTTCCAAAGACAACAGTTTTCAATCTTACAAACTGTAGGCAAAGGGAGAATGAAAGGGTCTCAGATTTCATTGCTCGCTGGAAGGGATTAACATATTCCCTAATCTTAGCACTCCCTCAAGAGGAACTGTTGTCTATCTGTGTGGCAAATCTGCGTGATGAATTATGCACACCGTTGATCCCTGTGAAATACACAGGAGGGTTTCGAGACCTTACTTCAATCGCTCATTAGATTAAAGATTCCCTTATACATTCTAAGGCTAAAGCTCATGTAATTCCATCAGTTCTAGGAAGGAGAATGGGTAAAGTAGAGACTCCTACAGTTATGCTTAAACAAGCACCTATACTTGCTTCTACTTCAAAACCTTCATCCTCTCGAAGGGCTCCACCTCCTGAGCGGAAACAACAGAGACTGTTTCATAAATATGATCAAAGAGATCGAAGACGAAAACAATTTGAGGATCTAAATAGAAAAGTTTACTCTTTCTGAAATGAACAAGTTCCTGGCTACTTCATTTCGGCTCTGGAAAATAATCTGGTTTAGTTTCCAAGGCAAAAGAAGCCAAACAAGGAAGGAGATGAAGACCACCCCAACTATTGCCCATTTCATCAAATGTTGGGGCATCCCATCCAGGAGTGTTTTTTCTTCAAATACCTCCTACAAAAGATGGTCAACTCGGGACAAGTCAAACTGAAAGGTTCTTCAGCTCAGGTATCATGTGTTACTGCTACAGTTCCATAGGAGGAAGGTGAATGGAAAGAAGTCAAAAGCAAAAATGCACAGAAATATGATGATTGGATGGTCAGAAAGATGATCAACTGAACTCATGATATTTTGAGAACACAATTAAAGAAACCAATTGTGCATTCTACCATAAATACCACAGCAAAACCCTCTTCATCAGAGGGAAAATCCTCAAAGAAATGGTATAATTCCAAGAAAGTGGAACAATCAGAAGAAGATGAGTATGTGTCAAAGCCTAATCTATCTTTGACTCTGGAAAATTTCATTCCATCTACTTCAAAGCCATGGGCATCACCCCACCAAACGGAACAGCCTAAACAAGCTAATAAAGAAGATTCTTCATCGGATGAAGAGTTGATCTTCGGTTCTGTTAATATGATTCAATTGACAGATCCATATGCCAGTCATAGTTTCGATTTTGATGAGCCTGAATTCCCTATATCAAATAGATGAATTAGAGGAAATTACAGAGGCTCTGGATACAAGGTAAGACGTGGATATTTCAGAGGCCACTATTCCAATTCTACTCCTTCTAGAACTGTGTATGAGGCAGAAACTCGTGGTAGAGCCCTTCAGCGATCTCAACAAGAACAAGAAAGTTCTTCCACCAGTAGCAAACTTAGTCCTGGAACAATTATACTAGAAGATCGATTTAAGGTACCACTTTCTTCTTCTCAACAAGTAAATAGACCTAATTGGTCTAATCTTACAAAGCTAGGAGTATAACCAACTCCTACCCCGATACAAGATGCATCAACTTCCAAAACATCAACTTCCAAGGCACCTGCTAAACCACATGTTCCTGTCAGGAAATACAGACCTTTGGATCAAAAGTATGATATATTGAAACACCTATCCCAATTACCGGCCAAGTTATCAATTTTGGATGCCTTGAATTTATCAAAGGATCTTCGGGAGGCACTCATTGAGGCTTTATATAGTCCTTAGGAGTTTGAAACTGAAATTTCTGCAGCTAAAGTCTACCATGTAGAGAATAATCCTATAGAATGTCATGTCGTGATATATTTCATAGATGAAGATGAAGATGATGTCATGCACGGACACATTAGACCTTTGTATTTATCTAGCAACGTCAATGGTGTAAACATCCAAAGGGATTTCATTGATAATGGTTCAGGAGTCAACCTCATCCCCATTCGTACACTTTGTCGATTGGTCCTCAAGGAATCTAATTTATCTCCTTCTACTATGATGTTACAAGGATATGATAAAAATGAACAATAACTACTGGGCGAGATTACACTCAGAACTCAGTTTGGAGATCTTGTACCAATTCAGATTTCATGGTTTTTGATCAATATTCAGCCTTCAACATCTTGCTTAGAAGACCCTAGCTACATCAACATGTGGTTATCCCTTCATCATACCATCAATGTCTCAAATATTGTTTCAATGGTCAAGTTGGGACATTTTATGGTGATAAGGCCATGTTCAAGACATGTGAATCTCAATAAATTGAGGTAGAATTCCATCACATGAAAGGAAAGGAGAAATCCACAACAAGGGAGATTACCAAAGTTAATGCTCCATATGGTTTGGAGATGATTCCAGTAAATCCATTTACACAGTGAGTACAGATTATGTGTTGCCTATCAGTCAAATTGAAAAGATAGACCCAAATAAAAATACTCTTACGGAAATATCCATAATGTCAATTACAGCAATCGAGCCAGACAACATGGGAGAAATTGGTAACCCACCAAGCAGTGATGAAAGCCCAAATAAAGATGTCTTCATTTCATCCACTAAAATCCAGCAAGTCTATACTTCGCCAATCAGGCTAGAAGAAGTTATAGCAATGTCAGAAGTGAATAATGATGTCGATTCTCAATCCATCATCTCCTCTTTATTACCCATGGAAGACCCTTCATCATAAATTGGGTCATAAATGGAAGCTTCTTCTTTAAGATGTTAAAATTTTAACATCTCTTCTGATCATGGAAATTCTGCTTCATCATCCACTATGCAAGTAGTAACAGAATAAATAACACACATTGAAGAAGAAGAGGAAGATCTCAGGGATGCTCCTCCAGCATTTGAAGAGGGTATCTCTACCACCGTGGATGAACTCAGAGATGACCGGGCTTGATCCTGATGTTGCTACTCATCATTTGGGTTTACCAGAAGAACATAGAGGATTTAAGCAAGTCGTGAGAATAACACACCCAACCTATGCTTCCAAAATTGAATCCGAAGTGGATAATCTCATCAAAGATAACTTCATTAGAGAATTTCAATATCCCAAATGGTTGGATAATATTGTCCCAGTGAAAAAGAAGAATGGGAAAATTAGAGTTTTCATTGATTTCAGAGATCTTAATCGGCATTGTCCTAAGGATGATTTTCCAGTTCTGATTATAGAACTATTAATTGATGAAATAGCTGGCTATGAAGCACTTTCCTTATGGATGGATATTCCAGATATAATCAAATACGAATGGCTCCAGAAGATGAAGAATCTACAGCCTTCAGAGCCCCTCAGGGTGTGTTTTTCTATCAGGTAATTCCCTTTGGCTTAAAGAATGCAAGAACAACATATCAGTGTGCCATGCATCGTATCTTCAAACCCTTTTTAGGAAATTTTGTTGAATGATATGTGGATGATTTGGTGGTCAAATCCAAACAACTTTCTAATCACTTGGCTGATTTGGAAGTCATATTCTGCAAGCTTCGACAACATAATTTGAAGATGAACCCCTTAAAATGTGTGTTTGGGGTAACCTCAGGAAAATTTATCAGATTTGTTTTACGCCATCATGGTATTGAAGTCGATCCTAAGAAGACAAAGTCAATCCTTGGTATGTCACCTCCTCGAAATTTGAAAGAATTAAGAGGACTTCAAGGAAACTTAGCCTATATTTAGTGTTTCATCACCAATTTGGCAGGAAAAAGTTTACCATTCACCAAATTGATGAAGAAGGGAGTCACTTACCAGTGGACTGAAGAATGTCAAGAACCATTCGATATTCTCAAGAAATACCGCTTGAGTCCACCGGTACTCATTCCACCTGTTAAAGGAAGGCCACTTATCCTCTACGTGACAACTTTAGAGCGATCATTGGGTGCCTTTCTTGCTCAGAAGAATGATGCTGGGAATAAAAATAGTCTATACTATCTCAATCGGACTATTCTTGAAGTAGAAACCTGGTATTCAAATATTGAGAAGTGATTCCTGGCATTAATATTTGCAGTTCAAAAGTTGAGACACTACATGCAACATCACGAGGTCCAATTGGTATCTCGCAATAACCCGCTCAAATTCATACTTAGTCGTCCAATGCTTACAGGATGTCTGGCAAGGTGGGAAGTTATTTTGCAACAATTCGACATTCAGTATGTGTCTCAAAAGGAAATAAAGGGCCAAGCTCTGGCTGATTTCCTGGCTGAACACCCTTTAGTGGAAGACACGTCTTCAAATATTGAACTCCCTGATGAGTAAGTCTTCTTCATTCAAGAAAGTCCTCAAGAATGGGAAATGTATTTTGATGGTGCTTCCAAAAGTCCAACAGGGAGAAAAATGGAAAATCCTAAATTCAACAAATTTGTCTTAGGAATTTTGCTCAGTTCTCTAGAAAAGGCAGTGTTACCTTATTCCTTCTTATTGTGGGAAGGTGGTACCAATAATGAAGCAAAATACCAAGATCTCATCGTAGGCTTGGAATTGGCGCTTCAATCACAAGTGAATCACTTAAAGGTGAAAGGTGATTCAGACCTGGTAATCAAACAAGTCAATGGGGATTATGCCATCAGAAAAGAAGAACTAATCCCTTTGTATGATTACATTAGAGAGTTAATGGAGGAATTCCCTTCAGAACCGACATTTTCTTATGTCCCAAGATCACAAAATGCTCAAGATGATGCACTGGCTAATATAGCCATAGCTCTGGCAGATCCAAATAAGGATGAGACAACCATCAGTATTGTCCACCATCGTGCAATTTCACCTTATGTTTGAATCAGAACAGAGGAAATTAATGAAATTTGTCCCATTCCTGAACCATATGGTCATACTACAGGATGTATGACACCTATCAGGGAATACCTTCAAAATGGAACACTTCCACCTAATAGAGCTGGGAAAGAACAAGTCCAGAGACATGTGGTCAATTTCACTCTTTATGATAGCAAAGATCACTTAGAGAAAGTTCTCTACAAAAGGGGTTTTGATGGAGTTCTCTTCAGATTCATTGATGGTGAAGAGACAATGGCTTTCATGAAATAAGTGCATGCAGGAGTCTATGGTTCCCACCAGTCTGGACATAGACTATCTGATCAGATTTGAAGGCTTGGATACTTTTGGCCTTCAATGATACAAGATTGTGTTGATTTCACAAAGAAGTGTCATTCATGCCAATTACATGCCAACTTCATTCATCAACCTCCAGAGTTGCTTCATACAGCTAAATACTCGTGGTCATTTGCAACATGGGGAATGGATGTGGTGGGACCTTACCCTT
Source organism: Viscum album (assembly GCA_963277665.1). Classification (NCBI taxonomy): domain Eukaryota; kingdom Viridiplantae; phylum Streptophyta; class Magnoliopsida; order Santalales; family Viscaceae; genus Viscum; species Viscum album. The sequence continues at coordinate 445,007,480 of OY728158.1, forward strand.
CAGCTACGGCTAAGCTGTTTAAGTATATTCTTACTGCTACTGATTTCTTTTCCAAATGGGCAGAGGCAATACCTCTTAAGGAAGTCAGTTCTAAATTCATTTTTATCTTCATCAAGTCTAACATCATTACCAGATTTGGTGTCACTCATACCATATTGACGGACAATGGAACCAACTTCTGTTCATCTGAGGTAGAGAATTTGTATCAAGAATACAACATCAAATCCAACCATTCATCTCGGTATCATGTAGCGTCCAATGGCCAGATAGAAGCCTTCAATAAGACTCTTTCAAATATACTGCAAAAGATGGTGGATAAAGATAAGAAATCATGGCATGATAAACTCTTTCATGCTTTATGGGCTTATCGGACAACCACCCACACTACAACGCGGTCAACTCCATATTCACTGGTATATGTAATGGAAGTCGTCTTGGGCATTGACTTTCAACTACCCTCACTCAGAGTATCCATTTGTGATCAGTCATCTACAGATGAACAATCTCAAAAGCGATTGAATGAATTGGAACGGTTAGATGAGAAAATATTGTGCACTTTGCACCACTTGGAAGTCTATCAGAATTGAATAACACGTGATTTCAACAAAAAAGTTCTCCTTCATTCATTCACTCAGGGAGAATTGGTATTAGTTCTCAAAACTCTAATGATACTAGGAAAGAAACCTCCAAAGCTTGAACCAAAGTGGTAAGGACCTTATTCAATACATAAGGTCTATTCCAATGGAGCTTATTCTTTAATCTCAATGGATGGATAACTCATCACTACTCCAAAAAATGCCAAATTTCTGAAGAAGTATTTTGTATAAACACAAAATACACCGTCCACGGTCCATACATATGACCTTAAACTATTTGTAATAATTTCGTCCCACTCGACGTTAAACTGTGACGTCCTAGCTACATGACGCTAAACTGTAAAGAAGTCCCTTACGTCCTGCAAGACGTTAAACTGCATAATCAATGTTCCATGCATATGACCTTAAACTATTCGCACTTTCATCCAACATGATGTTAAATCGTGTCCCCTTCATTGTACTTGCTATATGACGTTAAACTATATAGTAACGGTCCATTCATAAGACCTTAAACTATTGGCATTTCATATTGTCTAGCAAGACGTTAAACTGCACCATCCACGTTCCATACATATGACCTTAAACTATTTGTATTACTTTCATCCAACATGACGTTAAAATGCACCATCCAGGGTCAATGCATATGACCTTAAACTATTCGCACTTTCGTCCAACATGACGTTAAACTGTATCGTCCCTTTTTCGTCCAACATGACGTTAAACTGTAAAAAAAGTCCCTAATACATCCAACATGACGTTAAATGGTGTACTATTTTGTCCTCACTGCATGACATTAAACTGCACAGTCCCCCTTATGTCCTACATGACATTAAACTGTACTTTTTCCTTGCTATATGACATTAAACTGTGCATCGTTAGGGTTGTTGCTACCTCTTGTTTCTCACACCGAGTATGACTCGTGTGAGCTTAGAGAAAACTTCAACCATAACACTCTCTCTAGGATACTAACCATGTGTAAGTCCCAACATTATTATTTTTAGGTCATTTTCCCCAAGGAAAACTTGATCACTGATTCATTCTTTAATTAAACTACACAGACTTTGATCCTTGCCTTATAGGATGGGTACGTAGGCAACCTCCCAAAGTTCAAGCCCAAAACCAATATCTTCACATCGGTTCACCTCCATCTCATACGATGTTGATTCGTGAAACCACCCCTAGAATCAATATCTTTACATTGGTTGAATTTCTTCCTTGCTATACGACGTTAAACTATACAGCACTTTTTTGTCCAGTATGACAATAAACTATAACATTCTTGGATACCCCTCACCTGATAGGGAATCATTATTTACATTGATTTTCAATCATGTTTCATTTCAAAGACTACGTGCATACATGGAAATACCTGAACCTTTTATCTTGGGTTAAACCATCATTGCACTAGTCCCCTTTCACCCTTCACTTGTACAAACCAAATTTGTACAGAGGGTATTTCTAGAACTACGTGGGCTTGATTCCCATCCTTATGGGATACGTAGGAATGTTTGAGTGTCCCTCGAATCCATCCCCAAGTCTTTTGGTCCTAACCCCAAATTCCTCTTTCAGTCCCCTGGCTGAAAAGTCCCCATGAAAACACACACTGTGTATTTCTTATAATGGTCCAAGCTCTATGACCCTAAACTAAGATCTCCAATCCTTTTGTCTCACACGACGTTAAACTGTAGTTTAAGAACTACGTATGGATTTATTCCCATCTTTATGGGATACGTAGTGAAGTCCAACATTTCCATTCAGGACCCAGCCACAACATAATTATGGTTAGCATTGATCTGTGTATCTCTGAATACATTGGACAATACCCATATTTATGTGTCATAATCCTAACCTTAAATATTTTCAGATCTTCATAACCCTTTTCTTAACTTCTAATCACAAAAGGCTTAAAATTCTGAGAGTTCTTTTCCCTGACCATGCAGCACGTGCCCTTAGGAAGCCTTGCATAAACAGTCTACATAACAGACTTATCATCCAAAAGATACTATTATTTGACTATGCAGCCAATGCCCTTAGGCGGCCCTGCATAATTCAACCCCCTAATGGGTTTGTTAAATAATGGTAACTTCATTCATAGCATGAAGACCTCTTTTTTTCCTTAGTTGTCTTAACAATGATATGTAGGGATCCTCAAAAATATCCATCCTTAACATATTTGTCCCATATCCTTTTTCATGATCTGAAAGTATTTAAGTCTATGGTTTATATTTTCCTTCCCTACGTTTGGGTTAGACCTTCGTAGGAGTGATATCCATACAGTTCTTCAATAATCTTGTTTGGAAATATCTTCTCCATATTCAAGTACCGCTTTCCATATAGAAACCTCTATACTTTTGAAAATTTGAATCTCCATAAACTTTCACTGGCTTTTAGCAGTAGAAAGGAAAGTTTCTGAGAGTTCTTTTGCCTGACTATGCAGCACGTGCCCTTAGGCTGCCTTGCATAAATAGTCCACATAATAGACTTGTCAGCCAAAAGATACTATTATTTTACTAGGCATCCAATGCCCTTAGGTGGCCCTGCATAATTCAACCCCCTAACAGGTTTGTTAAATAATGGTAACTTTACACTTGGGAACTACTTCTTCTAATTCCTTTTAGCTCTTTTTCATATCATTCCTCAGATTCAAATATTCTTAATTCATAGTTTACATATTTTTCCCTCATACTTGAGTATGGTAATATGTTTTTAGATAAATTGTCAAGGAATTGAGTCAATTTTAATCCATTTTGTTCAAAGCTATTTTGACCTTAAACATTAGCCTTTTTATAGTCCGACATGCATGACTTTAAACTGCCAGATTTCTTCTCACCTCAGAGTCACATCCTTATGCTTTCAGATCCAACTCTGAGGGGGGAAATTTGTTGATGCTTCATTCCATCATAGAGTCTAAAGAATGAAAAAGGGAAATACATCAAACAAAAAAGATTCATCCTTTGAAGAAAACATCAAAAATCGACAAAGGAATGAAAAAGGAGTCAAATGCACATGCACCGCGCAAGTTCCTTTACTATCGCGCAAGTATACTTGTGCGCCACCTAATGGTCATGCAAGTGACTTGCGCACCCTAAGTGATAACTGCTCGGGCTCTTCTCCATCCTATAAATAGACCCGGTGGGACCCCCATTTCGGGAGAGGAATTTTTCTAGAATTCAGATACAGAGATCTGAATGCCCAAGTTTCTTCTTCAGGTATTCTGAACACTTCTAAGGTAATTATTTACCTAGAATGGAAGGTATAAACAAGCGGAGTAAGGTATAAGTGTTATAATTCACTAACACTTGTGCACCTAAGTGTTTTTACCCTTAAGGGAAAGGGACACACTTGCGTGTCGCCCTACTTCTTCACCAGAACTTGTGCGCCCCTCTTCTGGAAGTATATCAGGATAATTATAAAGGCTTTGGATAAGGATCCCCCAAGTTTTACCCTTCTGGTTCACAATAGTGCAAGTACCCATGTACCGCACAGGTATACCTGCGTGACCAGGGACTTGCGTGCCTACGCAGTACTTGCGCGACTCCCCAGGACTTGCGTGCCCTTATATTTTTGGGTGCCCTTCCTGTCCATTTAACCCCTCTTATTCCATTCCACCTATCCTATTCAAGATTCAGCCTTCAAGACACTCTTAAAAGCCATTTATGGCATGAATTCTTAATTTGACTTCCTTATCTAAAAGGAACTCCATGGAAAATCTCTCAAAACCTAGTGATTTACACATCTTTATGTCACTAAAGATTGAGATTTCATTCATTAAATCTCATCCTTTAAGATGAGAGAACCCCTTAATCTTGGGCCTCCATTTCAGAAGTAAGCCCCAATCATAATTCTCCTTAACCTAGGCCTCCTTTTTAGGAGTAATCTCCATTTCAAGTTCTCTTAATATTGGGCCTCCTTTTCAAGAGTAAGCCCCATTTCAAGTTCTCTTAATATTGGGCCTCCTTTTCAGGAGTAAGCCCCAGTTCAAGTTCTCTTAATATTGGGCCTCCTTTTCAGGAGTAAGCCCCAGTTCAAGTTATCTTAATTGGGCCTCCTTTTCAGGAATAAGCCCCAAGTCCCCTAATTTGGGCATCCTCCTCAAAAGTAAGCCCCAAGTTCCTTAACCTCAGCCTCCCTTTCAGGAGTAAACCCCAGTTCCAAGTCCTCATTAATTTGCGCATCCTCCTCAGGAGTAATCCCCAACCATAATTCTCTTATCCTAGGCTTCCTTTTCAGGAGTAAGCCCCAGTCTCAAATATGGGCATCCTCCTTAGGAATAAGCCCCAAGTCCCTTAATTTCCCAAAGTCCTTTAACTTGGGCCTCCTTCTCAGGAGTAATCCACAGTCTTAATTTCTCTTAATCAGTCCTAATTTACTTTTGATATGGGTCCCCTTCTCAGGAGTAAAACCCAATCATAAGTCCCCTCCTAATTTGGGCCTCCTTTTCAGGAGTAAACCCCAAATTATAGTATCCAAATCTCCATAAAGTACATATACCTTTATGGACCATGTTCCTGGATTTCTTCCCTGAAGTAAATCCTAATCTTCATCTATCTGGGCAGTCATACATACATAAGCCCCACATCATTTCTTATGATTGCATCTTTCATGGCAGAATTTTCTGGTTTTACCAATACATCTTGTTTCTCACACCGAGCATGACTCACGTGAGCTTAGAGTGTAAAAGTAATTATGACATCCTTCTTTGAGATGTCAATCATAAATATCATATTCTCTTACTCGAACTACATGGGTTCTGATTCCTTTTTCTAAACAAAGGATATGTAGGTAGCCCATCTGCGGGTTTGATCCCAACTCTGAAATAATCCATGTCCTTCTGAATGACAATAAACTTCAAGTGCCCTACTGAGTGGCTTTAAAACCATTATGGTCATCATAATGACCAAGAAACTTTTATGTATTAAAGGATACCATTGACCAAGAATCTCTAACAAATACAGATGATTCTCTATTGATGAAGAACCTCGAATACATATAAGAGATTCTCTAAATTTCCTATATATCAATCATTGATTGTCAGATCTAAAGGAAAGCTCATTTTATACTTGGTAATGTAATAAGGTTTCACGAACATAACTTAAATCTATAAAGAGAGTCCCTGAGTAGACAATAATTCCCCTCAAAAAGGTGTAATGAGTCTGACCTCCCATCCTCTCGACCAATGCAAATTCCTAAGCCTTATCAATCCACAACTAATGAGCGCCTACCTTTGGAAAGTATGTTCAAATGAATATGGAATCATTGGATGTTTCTAGTTCTACGAATAAACTCGTTAGAAACCGATTGGAATGTTTGAATCTTAAATCAATGAGATCATCCCCAATTCTAGAGGAAACAATGATCTTTTAACATTGTTTTGTTAATAATATCTTTGTATTATCATTGCTTCGAGTGTTAACTTACTCGTTTTCTTTTATATTTTTTGTCACATAAGATGTGTTTGTTATGGATTGGTTGTATATTATTCATATCCAGAATGATATCAAGTCCTTAAACATTATTTTTAATCATAAAATGAGAATTATACTTGAATGGATACGATGGGGAATGAATCTCATCGCGTTCGTGGAGACGGAAGTCCGTACGTACGCACAAGCAACAATATCACTCTTTTGATATTAAAATAATATATAATTGGATATAATATCATATATAAATAATCATTATCAAGTTATATTTATTATTTACATGAATTACACATCATTATTATACCCATCCAAACAATAATGTTTTGAATAACAATTACACCACGACGTGGAGACGGTAAGTCGTACATACGCACGTATGGTGAAATGTCATTCAAAGGATGGATAGAATACTGAATATGGTTGTAACATATTTATAATAACATCATAGTATATAGAATATACTGGAGTTATTATTTTAGAATGGGAGAAACAAATAAATAAGAAGTTGAAGAATAAAGGAACTTGAAAGAGGGTGGTGAAAACATTACCTCTTCTTTGGGTTCTTCCTTTTGATTTGATCAAAAGGTCTCCTTAGGTTGGATTTATGATTAAACTAATTCCTATAGGTTTAATTTAGGGAATTTTAGAGGATATTTGGGCAGCTTTTGGCTGAGCCAAAATTCTTTGATGGCGTGAATTAGAGAGAAGGAGGAGTGCCCTTTTATAAGAGGGGTGAGGGGCACTTTTGGAAAAGTTAGAAATATTATTTTATAAAAAATTCATATTCGATTTATAATGGCTCAAAAGTGGATTATTTAAAGGTTAAGGTGGGTATGGGTCGAAATACTTTCAAAAAATATATTTTAGCTAGGTTTGTGTCACTATATTAACCTTATCATTTATATTTAACTCTTAGTTAAATAGTTTGACATTTACCATGTCTCTTTGTATATTTATATTATATAGTTAATAAAGTTACTATATACCTCAAAGAGACCTCCCAGTGGTCCATTAATGATACAACAATCATTATATAAGTCCTTTGGCCGAACCTTAGATTTTTAGGAATATAATATCAATTAATAATATAATATTCGTTTTAAAAACTCTTTTATGTCAATTTTGACACTATTGGGTATTTTGTTTTTGATAATTTCATAACAGCATTATTACTTCAAAAAAATTATATAACCAATCATAATATGTCATATTAACCTAGAAAATTATTTAAATTCATAAAAAGTCTCAAATTACATTTATTTTGATATTTATAATATCAATTATTTAAATATTTCATTAATTAGGTAATTACTGCATCACTATTGTGTCATAAATAAATTAAATTATTTAATGTCTAAAAATTATAAACAAAATACCATTATTTAGGAAATATTTTTATATTTCGAATTATTATTTATAATTGAATTTATCTTATGTATAACCCTATATTAAAAATGCTTTAGTAATTAAACTTTGATTTTAACTCTTTTAACTCTTCTTTGAATTAAATAATAATAAATGTCCTAATCTAATACAAGTGGACCTAAATGATAATATTTTATTCCTAAGGTTGTTTTTGGTCAATATAAACTTGTCCAATAAAATTAAAAGATGTGTTAGGGTAATATTAATATCATTTTTACCCTTAATTACCCTATTTACTTTTAACCGTGGTAAATAAAAGTAAAAAGTTACCATTCCCCAAAAATTATTTTTACCTTATTGAACCACATTTTACTCCTTTATATTAACCATGTATCTTGGATTTTCAAAATTCCACTAACAGAAGCGGTAAAATTAAGTTTTATGTGAATTTCCAAATTCTCCTAGGAGGTGAGTAAAAAACGGTGAAACGTTCCATAACATTTTTATATATCTAAAATTATTCTAAACTAACTCCAATGAATTACTTTGAACTTATATAGGTATTATGTATCCATTTTGACCTTAATTAAATTTCAATAAAATAAATATTTTTTTAAATAAAAATTCGGTTTTAAACTATAACTCAGTGTTTTTTCAATATTCATCAAACATTGAATGTTTTCAGAAAAATACCAAAAATTCACCCTCAGCTAATTTCGATATTCAGAATCCAAAAATGAAGTCCATTTTAAAAGATAAAATTTATAAAATTTTAAAAAGTGGGTATTACTATTCATAAAGGCTAGTTTGATTGGTTATGGTGTGTGTTAGAACTCGAAGTTGCGTACAACACACGCTATTGTATTATTCAAAGAGAAGCGTATCGTCGAAGATTGGGGTGTTACATTCTCCCCTCAAAATAATTTCATCCTCGAAATTTCTATAATAATACCGCATGAAAAGACTCAAGTGATTCTTCATCATAAGTTCCTCGGGTTCCCATGTTGCATCTTCCATCTTATGGTTTCTCCATAGAACTTTTACTCGAAGAGTCGTCCAGTTTCTCAGCACTTGTTCTCTAGTATCAAGAATCCTGATGGGCTCTTCGCAATAATACATATCAGGTTCTAGTTCTAATTCCTCATAGGTGAGTACATGCATTGGGTCAGGCATGTATTTTCTCAATAGTGATACATGGAACACATCGTGAACTTTGGAGAGATTTGGCGGCATTGCCAAACGGTAAGCTACAGCCCCAATTCGTTCTAGAATTTAGAATGTTCTGATGTACCTGGGACTCAATTTTCCCTTCTTACCAAAACGTATAACACCCTTCCATGGAGATAACTTCAATAAAACATGATCTCCTACCTGAAATTCCAAATCCTTCCTTTGGTTATCGGCATAGATCTTCTGCCTACTTTGAGCTGCTTTGATGTGGTTTTGGATTACCTTCACCTTTTCTATCGTTTCCACTACCAGTTCTGGGCCTACAAGTTTTCTTTCACCAATGTCATCCCAATAGGTTGGTGTGTGACATCTCTTTCTGTATAACTCTTTATATGGTTCCATATGAATACTTGAATGGAAGCTATTATTATAGGAAAATTCTACCAAAGGTAAATATTGATCCCACATACCCTTGAAGTCAAGTGAGCATGATCTCAACATATCTTATAAGCTTTTAATAGTCCATTCTGATTAGCCATCAATTTAGGGGTGGTAAGTAGTGCTTAAACGAAGTTCAGTATCCAAGGCCTTCTGAATACTCTTCTAGAATCTTGAAGTAAAATGAGGATCACGATCAAAAACAATCGATAGGGGTACTCCATGAAGTCTCACAACTTCATTAATATATAGTCTTGCTAGACATTCTAGTGGTAGATCTTCTCTTATAGAAAGAAAATGTGCTGACTTGGTAAGACGATCAACAATAACCCATATTGCATCGTTACTTCTAGGAGTCTTTGGTAGCCCCATGATAAAGTCCATCGTAATATTATCCCATTTCCACTCCAGTATGGGAAGAGGTTGCAATACTCCTCCAGGTTGTTGCCTTCCAGCTTTCACTTGTTGAAAAACCATACATCTTGACACAAAATCAGCAATCTCCCTCTTCATGTTGTCCCACCAAAAATTTTCCTTCAAATCTCTCTACATTTTGGTGCTCCCAGGGTGTATAGAGAAATTGGAACTATGAGCATCGTCCAACAATTCATTTTTTACATCAGATATATCGGGAACACAAAGTCTCTTCCCAAATTTCAAAATTCTATCTTTATACCCAAAGTCATTTAATCTCCCATCATTTACAGCTTTAATCTTCTTTTGAAACTCTTCATCACCGGGTTGAGAACTCTTTATCCTTTCTAGTAAAGATGGTTTGGAAACCATTTGAAAAAGTATCGATGTTTCACCTTCCATGGTAATTCCCATATCCATCTTCACTAGATCCATGAAAATAGGATCCCTTTAAATTCTCATAATGTTCAAAACTCCATGATCTTTTATTCTCAAAGCATCTTCCACCATATTTGCCTTCCATGGGTGGTAGTGTATCATGCAATCATAATCTTTGAGTAGTTCAAGCCATCGCCTTTGCCTCATGTTGAGTTCTTTCTGTGAGAAAATGTACTTCAAACTCTTGTGATCAATATAAATCTCACATTTTTCACCATAGAGATAATGTCTCCATATCTTCAAAGTAAAGATTACAGCAGCTAACTCAAGATCATGAGTAGGATAGTTTTGCTCATGAATTTTTAGCGGATGTGATGCATAGGCAATAACTCTATCATTCTGCATAAGGACACAACCAAGTTCTTTCATTGATGCATCACTATAAATAACTAACCCATCATTCCCCGATAGTAGAGTCAAAATAGAATAATTGAATAATATTCTCTTCAGTTCTTCAAAACATTCTTCACACTTTTTTGTCCAAACAAATTTAACCCCGTTATGTGTGACCTTCGTTAATGGGTTATCCAATCGGGCAAAGTTCTGTACAAAATGCCGATAATAACCTAATAAGCCAATAAAATTGTGTACCTCAGTTATACTCATCGGGGCTGGTCATTCTAGGATTTCCTTGGTCTTAGAAGGATCAATATAGATTCTATCCTTAGAGACAATATGGCCAAGAACATAAATCTCCTGAAGCCAGAATTCACACTTGCTAAACTTCCCATATAATTCATGTCTTCTCAGAGTCTTCAGGATAATGCACAAGTGATTTTGATGATCCTCATAGATTTTGGAGTATACCAAGATATAATTAATAAATACCGCCACAAAATCATTGAGATATTCCTTGAAAACTCTATTCATTAGATCCATGAATACAGAGGGTGCATTAGTCAATCCAAAAGGCATTACTGTAAACTCGTAATGCACGTACCTAGTTTGAAATGATTTCTTCGGAATGTCTTCCTTCTTCACACACAAATAATGGTATCCAGATCGAATGTCAATCTTTGAAAAGTATTGAGCTCCATGCAGTTGGTCAAATAAATCATCAATGTGAGGTAGGGGATACTTATTTTTTATTGTTATAGCATTGATTTCCCTGTAATCGATACATAACCTCATAGATCCATCTTTCTTCTTAACAAAAAGGATAGGGGCTCCCCATGGAGAAACACTAGGGTGAATAAATTCCTTATTACTCAATTCCTCTAGTTGTTTCTTTAGTTAAACTAATTCCATAGTGGCCATTCTATAAGGGGTCTTCGATATAGGCATTGAACCAGAAATTAAATCAATGGAAAACTCAATTTCTCGTTCTGGAGGATATCCAGGTAAATCTTTTGGAAACACATCAACATATTCTTTTACAATTGGTACATCCTCTATTTGAACATTCCTTTCCTCACCCCCAGTCATTTAATTCTATTGCTCCCCAATAATTGAATTTAGTTGAGCTGTTGGGGGTGGATCTAGGTAAGAATTAGGTGGTGGTGATTCCACTCTAAAGATAAGGTGTTACTTATCATCATCATCAAAAATATTAACCTCCTTCTTCTTACAATAAATTTTTGTATCATGGTCTGAAATCCAATCCATACCGAGGATTATATCAAATTCAATCATAGGTATGACGATGAGATCTGTAGATAAAGAACATTTATGTGCTCTAATGGGGACTGATTCACAAAACTTTGTTGCAATGATACTTCCCTTAGTAGTTTTGACTGACAACTCCCTTGTTAAATCAAATTGGAAATATCTAATTTTCTTAGAAAACTGGGAAGATATGAAACAATGCGATGATCCAGAATCAAATAATGCATTTTCTAAACTTGAGGAAACTATTAAATTACCTGCCACCACGTATTTTGGAGATTCTACCTCAACAGTAGTGATAGCATAATCTTGGCCTTGATCACTTGGCCTTTTCTAAAGTAAGTTCACCTAACACTTAGGAAATTCATTTTCATAATTTCCCATCTCCTTGTAGTTGTATCATTGAACATCGGAAGCTTCTTTCTTCCCCTTGCAATCACGAGCTTGGTGGCCTTTTTCACCATACTTGTAACAGACTATCATTCCATTCATGCATGTACCGGGGAGTTTCTTCCCACATTTACTACAGGATGGATATTTAAATTTTCCCTTCTTCCCCTTATTTTCATTTCCATAGTGATCAGCAGATCTCTTCTTCTCTTGCTTTGCTTTAAAGTCATAAGACTTAGAGAATTCTTTTTCTGTCTTGATAGCACACGAGACAATATCTTCGTACGACGAGAAGTATTGTGAGAGCAATGCTCGACAGAGAAACGGTTTTAACCCATCAAAGAAACAATCAATGTTACTTCTTGGTTACGTATATAATCTGCAGCATACCTTTCTAACCTTGTAAAGTTAGCATCATACTTTTCGACATTCTCATCCTCCTTTTGTCTTAGACTTAGAAATTGACTTTCCATATCTGCTCGATGGTCACAAGGAAAGTATTTTTCTAAAAATGGATCTTTGAACTCCTTCCATTCTATATTTGATACTTCATCATCTTCCTTCATGTTTTTAATCAATGACCACCATTGATCAACATCTCCAGTGAGGCGGTAAATTGCCATAATAACTTTTCCCCTTTCACTACTCCCCAAAGCCTAAAATATTTTCTCTAAGGAACTTATTCATTGCTCAGCTACCAATGTATTTGTACTCCCATTGAATGTTGGTGGTTGTTTCCTCATGAAGTGATCTAACATTGATCCTCCCCATTGCGGATCAGTTTTCTCCATACGGGTAAGGTTATTATTCATAACCTGAGTAAGTTGTCCCAGTATGGTGATTAGCTGATCAGCACTAGTTGTATCACCAGCTCCACTATAATTATCTTGAGCAGGAGGGAAATACCTAGATAGAGTCTGTGCATTGATACGCTTTCCATTTCTTCCACTAGGCACCATTTCTAAACAATGGCATAAAATAGATCAGTTTATGAATCAAAATACATAATTCCATACTTGTAAAACACTTAACATAAATTGAACTATTTATGGATATAATCCATAATAATAAATATTTTTTCTTTGAGGAAGTATATACTCATAAACCCTTCATAATGTTTTGTACAGAAAATGATAATTATCCTAAGCATATCCCTCAGAAGTGTCGTAACAAAGAGTGCAGCAAGGCCCGTTATTGTGCACCGGTTCTCGTTCGAGCCTAGCTCAAAGCGGTGTTTTTGGGTTTTACCCCTAGGTACATCTATGCTAGAGCCGTCTCTACCTGCTCGTATCCAGACAGGGATGTATTGCTTGGAAAACTAAAAAAATCTCTACAATACCAAAATTATAGGAAGTTCTTCTATACTAATCCTCAAAGTCTATCTTAGGGATATGTTCTCTAATCAGAGTTTATCTAAATCTAGCTTCCAAGGTTTGTACTAAACTTCCTCTGATACCAACTGTAATACCCTGACCCCAGTTACCCAGAGTCGGTGCATTATTATATAACATTGGCATGATCACAAAAGATCAAATCTCGAAAGACCGATTAGTTTAGTAGCCTTGGAAACACTAGATACATTCATAAAGTTTACATTACATCATAAAGTGAAAACTACAACAAAATATTGTCTCCACACTCATATCCCATTATACTATCCCTACAGGTCATTTATAAAATACTTCTTCGCATCCTAGGAAAAATAAAACATAGAAAGGGGTGAGCTCAAATGCCCAGTAAGGATAACAAAATAGCAGAAATTTTCATAAATAATCATAAACATTTAAGGCAATGTATAACTAAAACAAAAGTCCTTTAAACTTGAACTTTAGAATAAAATGGAAAAGATAAAATGAAATAATTCCATTTACTTATTCACATGGATATTCTACTAGTCCAATAATCACATGCAATATCAATAACCACTTTCATAATGATGGAATGCATAATGCCAAACTATCATAACCACATAGTCAAGGCCTTGTGCCAAGACTACAAATAATATTTTTTCAAGGCCTTGTTCCAAGACACTAGTTTGTCTCATGAGACTTACCGATGCATCGAGGAGCTATAGAGAGATCCCCCGTCACTTATTAAGTCCAATGCATTCCTCATATGAACAGGTTTAAACATAACATAAACATTCGTATTAAAAATAGCATATGAAATGTCAATACTTTCTCTATAAACCATGAATGGTATAAAAATAACACATCCACAGTAAAACATATAAAAAACCTTCAATACAATATGGAAATTTTTTATCATAATAAATCAACTTCAAATAAGATTAAAATCCATCAAAGGATGTTGACATAGATGAAATCAAAAATATTTGAGAGAAATATCTCTTTTTTGAAATAATTTAAAAGTCATATAATTATAAAATAAAACATTTAATTTGAAAATATTCTTTTAAGCTTGTAAGGGAAGCTTCGACGATTTTATAACGGTGTAAAATAGTTGTGCCCACCGTATAATTTAAAAAAGACATTATTACCTTAATTCTGTCGAAAAGGTTAAAAAGGACCTTATTTGGAAAATGAAGGAAAGATTCCTTTATAAAAATATTATAAAAATTAAACAAGGGTATAAATGACTTTAAACCATAGTGTATAAAATAGTAAGAATGATTTGAAATACATTTTTAAGAAACATGGATGTGGATGACAAAAAGGTCTCAGTAGATAATTACGTATAAACAACCTCAGATAATAAAGAGATTGTGAGATAAATCCTTACCTTTTACTTTTCCCTGGTTAAGGGTAGGATAACCTCCTTTATAATGGTGAAATAATTGTTATTAAATTATAAAATAATCACATACATTAATATGATATCATATATGATCTTTTAACATTGTTTTGTTAATAATATCTTAGTATTATCGTCATTTCGGGTGTTAACTTACTCATTTTCTTTTATATGTTTTGTTACATAAGCCATGTTTGTTATGTATTGGTTGTATCTTATTAATATCCATAATGATATCAATTCCTTAAACATTACTTTTAATCATCAAATTAGAATTATACATGAATGGATATGATAGGGAATGAATCTCATCGCGTTTGTGGAGACGGTAGTCCGTACGTACGCACGAGCGACAATATCACTCTTTTGATATTAAAATAATATATAATTGGATATTATATCATATATACAGAATCCTTATCATGTTATATTTATTATTTACATGAATTACAATCATTATTATACTCATCCAAATAATAATGTTTTGAATAACAATTACACCACGATGTGGAGATGGTAAGTCGTACGTACGCACGTATGGTGACATGTCATTAAAAGGATGATATAATACTGAATATGGTTGTACCATATTTATAATAACATCATATTATATATAATATACTGGAGTTATTATTTTATAATGGGTAAAAATAAATAAGAAGTTGAAGAAGAAAAGAACTTGAAAGAGGGTGGTGAAAACATTACCTCTTCTTCAGGTTTTTCCTTTTAATTTGATCAAAAGATCTCCTTAGGTTAGATTTATGATCAAACTAAGGCCAATAGGTTGAATTGAGGGAAGTTTAAAGGATATTTGTGTAGGTTTTGGCCGATCCAAAAGGCTTTGAAGGTGTGAATTAGAGAGAAGGGGGAGTGCCCTTTTATAAGAGGGTGAGGGGCACCTTTGGAAAAGCTAGAAATATTATTTTATAATAAATTCATATTCGGTTTCTAATGGCTCCAAAGTGGATTATTTAAAGTTAAAGGTGGGTATGTGTCGAAATATTTTCAATAAATATATTTTAGACAGGTTTTGGTCACTATATTAACCTTATCATTTATATTTAACTCTTAGATAAATAGTTTGACATTTACCATGTCTCTTTGTATTTTTATATTATATAGTTAATAGACTTACTATATACCTCCAATAGATCCCAAAGTGGTACATTAATGATACACCTATCATTATATAAGTCCTTTTTCTGAACCTTAGATTTTTAGAAATATAATATCAATTAATAATATAATATTTGTTTTTAAAACTCTTTTATGTCAATT
Organism: Viscum album; assembly: GCA_963277665.1. Classification (NCBI taxonomy): domain Eukaryota; kingdom Viridiplantae; phylum Streptophyta; class Magnoliopsida; order Santalales; family Viscaceae; genus Viscum; species Viscum album. The sequence continues at coordinate 445,023,351 of OY728158.1, forward strand.
TTGAAACTATTGGGTATTTTGTTTTTGATAATTTTATAACAGCATTATTACATTGAAAAAAATTTATATAACCAATCCTAATATGTCTTATTAACCTAAAAAATTATTGTAATTCATAAAAAGTCTCAAATTACATTTATTTTGATATTTATAATATCAATTATTTTAATATTTCATTAATTAGGTAATTATTGTATCACCATTGTGTCATAAATAAATTAAATTATTTAATGTCCAAAAATTATAAATAAAATACCATTATGTAGGAAATATTTTTATCTTTCTAATGAATATTTATAATCGAATTTATATTATGTATAACCCTATATTAAAAATGGTTTAGTAATTAAACTTTGAATTTAACTCTTTTAACTCTTCTTTGAATTAAATAATAATAAATGTCCTAATCTAATACAAGTGGACCTAAATGATAATATTTTATTACTAAGGTTGTTTTTGGTCGAGATACACTTGTCCAATAGAATTAGGACATTTGTTAGGGTAATATTAATATCATTTTTACCCTTAATTGCCCTATTTACTTTTTACCGTGGTAAATAAAAGTAAAAAGCTACTATTCAACAAAAATTATTTTTACCTTATTGAACCCCGTTTTACTTCTTGATATTAACCATGTCTCTCGGATTTTTTAAATTACACTCACATAAGCGGTAAAATTAAGTTTTATGTGAATTTCCAAATTCTCCCAGGAGGTGGGTAAATGGCGGTGAAAAGTTCCATAAAATTTTTATATATCTAAAATTATTCTAAACTAACTCCAATGAATTACATTTAACTTATATAGGTATTATATATCCATTTTGACCTTAATTAAATTTAAATAAAATAAATAATTATTTAAATAAAAATTCGGTTTTAAACTATAACTCAGTGTTTTTTCACTATTCATCAAAAATTGAATGTTTTTAGAAAAATACCAAAAGTTTACCCTAAGATAATTTAGATATTCCGAATCCAAAAATGAGGTCCATTTTGAAATATAAAATTTATAAAATTTCAAAAGTTGGGTATTACTATTCATAACGGCTGGTTTGATTGGTTGTGGTGTGTGTTAGAACTCTAAGTTGCGTACAACACACGCTATTGTATTATTCAAAGAGAAGCGTACCGTGGAAGCTTGGGGTGTTACAATGTATATATATTTTCTTCTGATAGTAGGATATATGGATCTACGGTGAAACATTCAATGATGTGGATGATGACTTATTCTCCATAAAAGTAGGTATAATGGCCCTAATAGGTTGATAGGATTCATGGTTCCCATGAATTGGACCCCTAGTAGGGAAATGTTATTAGTTCAGTTATTTCAAGTGTTAGTAACAAACTATACGGTGTTTTATTTCATATCTTGGAATGAAATTATACTTAACCAAACCATGTGAGTGGTGTATGACACATATCATTTGAGACAGTGTTGTACATGTACTATTAACCCTTGTAGGTCATCACCGACAGCAAATGACCTTTCTAGTATACTATTTGTGGGCATATTTTTTAGTTATAGTTAACTAAATATTTTTAAAAACTTATATGGATTTTTCCTTTCTAGCTTGCTATGATAGTTTACTTAACCAAACTTAGTTTATGGTTATCTAGTCAGATCCTCAAGTGAAATTTTGATAGGTTCCTAAATGTTTTTAGCGAACTAGAACCTCAAGGGGTATTAATATATAAAAATGTCCAGTGATGATCATTTATTTATCTCCTTTTACTTGATATCATGACCCTCTTGGGAGTAGTCTCTTATGAAGATTCTCAGATATTATTAGGGCTTAGTAGACCAATGCTTGGATAGAGATTCCATATTGATAGATTTTTGCCCCTATAGGTTGATATTATATTTACCTCCCTTATAGAGGGTTGATGGGAGTGTTAGGTGCCTTGAGTTGAGATAGGTGTGTGGATGATGACTCATGAGTTGTGACCTTGGTGAGAGGTTTGACCTCTAGTATAGGTGGTAGGACCTAGCGACCCATCATGAGGCTTGATCAATAAGGCTAGGTGGGAGACCTAGAGTACCTTATTTGTGACCCAAACCCTTGTAAGTCGATGTTTCTTTGATTAAGAGAAACATGTGATATGGGTTGGATCAAGTTTACAAATGCATTTTTAGGTAGTTCTATTGGTTGTACATTCTTGTTCAGACTGATGCATAAGAGGTACTCAGGTTCTACCATATAGGTATAATGATTCTTATGGTTTCTGAGGAAGTACCTAGGGTTCTTGTGTGTCGAGACTGAGTTCAATGGGTAGGATTGTTTGGGTGACTATCCCTATTGACCAATGGATTCTTTTGTGTAGCTTGTTAGAGCTCAGGTATATACTTGTGACTAGAATGAGGCCGATTGATAGGTGGTCATGGAATAAATCATGGCACGGGTGGAGTTCCAAATTTTGAAGAGGAATTCCAATGGAGATTCTTGATTAATGATATTGATGTTCCATATAGAACATTCTTCTTGTCCTTGTTTATAGATGACTTGTGGAAGAATTAGTCATGTCTTTAATTGGGTGGAACTAGATAGTACACATGCTATGTTGGGATATATAGAATTGGTATTTTATAGTTTCATGTTGTACCATTTAAAACGAAGTTAGTGATCAATCGTGTGTGAATCAGGGAATTATGGTTTCAAAGAAATGTTTTGGTCATATTCACCAAGGAATTATAATAAAATGAGTAACCTTGACATGCAGTATTGGGATACATAGTGTTAGGGGTTATTAAAGTCAAGTATGGAATATTTTGATTTGATCATGGATCAAGGAGAGTGATACATTCCTATATATGTAATATTAGTGTACTCATAGTTGGAGATGATCATTCCCAATATCTTGAAATTGTCTTGAGTAGACTGAGAATGTTTTGTCTATACACTGAGCTATCTAAATATCTTTTATAGTATGATGGAAGGACTCATTGGGATTTGTGTTTGAGGAGTGGTATAAGGTATTCCATATGGTAGAGAGTACACCATTGTCCGTTTGAGTGTGGTGAACCCTGTTATGAGTTGAAACTCAGTGAACACCATGTATTTTTTTCTATGGATCAAGAATTGGTTATAGGTGATTTTTGTATAGGTGCTAAGGAATGAGCACGTTTCTAACCATACCAGCTGTTATGTTCAGACTGGATGGGGAATCAACTACAATTATCATGGAATTGTTTCATTATCTTGACTATAAGGATACTTATAAGGTGGGGAGTTTGGTGTTGGCCACTAGTTTATGACCTTCTTATGACAAGGTTTGTGTGAGGATGAGATCATTAATTGGATAGTCATTTTTTATTTCTGGTTCCATTGAACAAATGGAACTGGGTACTACTGAACTTCTCAATAAATTATAGGTATAGGTTTAAATATAGACTTGGGTGGATTTTGATTATGGGTGTTAGGCATGGGGTAACTCTAATGATCCAATGGGATTGGATCAGGTATGATCCAATTTCCATTCCATGTAACAATAATAGGAATGGAAAGGGGATGGTTTGACCAGGAGACATCACTAGAAGTTAAGTACGGTCTTCAGTGAGTGTTCTTATAAATATCTTGATGTTCCTTTCTATAAAGGATTTTATAATCATGTGTTGGTAACACATATATAGTAGAATCCAATATTTTTAAAAAAAATTGGTCGAAGGAGGTTTTCCTTGAGTCCCCTCGGTTAGTTGTATGCGATCAGAGAGGAACCACATCAGGCACACCGTTGGGTGATATGGATGCAATCAAAGGGTCATCCAAGGCTTTTTAAGGAAAATCTAGTGTCTCTAGGATAAGTTTTTTAGATTATAATTCAATAATTTCAATTGAATCAAGGATAAATAGTGGTTTCGTAATGCGTGATTAGGTGTAATTTATTTATAAACATGTAGAAAGCATCGTTGGTATGCTAGGGATGTGTTTCTATAATCAATTCCTATGGTGGAAGTACTGTGGATTGAAATTGTATATTTAAAGTAAGAACTTGTGGTGGGTTAAACATAGGATGGATGATGAATCAAATGATTATGTGAACATAGTTCAGTTTGGATAGGCTTTAGTAAGTGTTGTCTTGATGTTTCGTTAATGGTTAAAAGAGTTGGCTTGGGTTTTGGTAGGTTAGGTGTTATATGTTTAAAGTGATGATTTGATGTTTTTTGGGCATTCAGAAATGAAATGTGGTTTTTTGAGTGGAAATTAAAAACCCAAGTAGGTCATGTTTTTAATTTTTATAACCACTAAGTCTTATATATGATTACAAATATTAAGGTGGGGAGGTTATAAGATCCTATGTTTCTCTACATTTGAAATTTCTGAAGTAATTTGAATTTTAAATTGATGGATGGGTCAAATCTTGATTGGAAATTCAGAATAAAAGTTTTAAGGTTGGTATGCCTCTAAATGATGTTTTTAGATATGTAATGAGGATCTAAACATAGTTTATATGTTTCAATAGATTTCCATGTGTCTGGGGATTAAAGTTGTAGTTTTGTAAAAGTGCAGCATAAGGCACACGGTTGGTGCATAGTTAGAGAAAATCATGCATCCCAACTATGTGGACCAGTTTTTATAGTTATAGGTTTTATAAATCATGTATTAGGATAGGGGAGACCATTTTGGGGTTAACAATTTACTACATACTTGTCACATAGTTGTCACATGGTCCATTAAATCATGTGCCGAAATTGTGTGAGATTGAGGGGTTGAGACAGTGCCAACCACACAGTTGGAACATGGTCAGTTGAATTGTGTGACTAACCATGCAAGGTATGATTTTCCTTAGACATAAAAGGTGAATGGTTTGGAAAACTATGTGTCCATATTGTGTGTCTCGTTAAAAGGGGAAAATTTACCATTTTTTCCTCCATCTTTTAAAGAGTTTTACCCCCCTTTTCCTCCCTCGTTTCATTAAAGAGATCCTTGGTGCATGTCTTCCTACTTCCCCCTTCATCCATGGGAGTTATATCTTGTTTTTGGTTGAAATTGGACATATTCAGAGGAGTTATAATCCTTGAGGTAAGTCTTCAACTCTATTATCCTTCGTTGTGTTTTTCTCCTTCTTCTTGTAAGTTTGTCTTCTATGGTTAGGGTTTTTATTCCTGATTCCACCAGATCATGGTGAAATAGGATACCGGTGAAAGTAAATTTTCTCTAACTTTAAAGAGAATGACTCAGAGTCCATCTTCACTTCATTGTGTGTCATTTGGTTGAGGTATGTTGTTGTGGTAATTTTCAAAGCTTTAAAACTTAAATTAAATTTTTCGGGTGTTTTTTTTAAACCAATTCTTTGGGACTATTCTCAATTCATTTTTTAGAACATATCATCAGTAATTGGAAAGTGTTTGATCTTGATTCTGGTGTGATATGATCAGATGGTGAGGTTTTGATTTTTATGCTATTATGGTTGGTTTGTTAGATTGTTTATAACCTGTTAATTTTAATTAATTAATTATAGTAGTTATAATTAATTAATTTCTAGTGGTTTGATTCTGAGATAAGACCCAGGTATGTATTGTATGAGCTTAGATGGGCCTTGGAAACTATTTTTAGGCCTTGGAAAATAAATGGAAAGTTTTATTAAAGGTAGGTGTTCTATCATACCTTCCATATCGTATCTATGCATGTTTATGGTAGTATGTTTATGCTTGGTCTCACCCCTAAGGGTGAAACCTCTTGTTTAATTTCTATCATTGGTTTTTTTAATTTTTTAAAATGGAATATTAAAATGGATGAACACCATGGGTCACTAACAACCCATAGGCACTAGTCTAATTACTTGTCCCATAGTTTCTAAGGCTTAGTCCTTTGAGACATTGAGTAGCCTCCAGACCTCAAAGGAGGTGTGACTACACTTGGTAATACTTGTAAGCCTTTATATAGGTCTAGACAGAAAAACCTTAGGTAGAAAAAAATTAGGTTGGTTGTGTAGAGAATCACATAGAAACCTTGTCACTATGGTTGTTCCATTGACTCATCTCCTAATAGTTTCCTTAGTGGCATGACCTCATGTATCAAGCAAGGTTTTTCTAAACTTTTAATGATGTCCTAGGATGTGACATCCTAGTGCATTGGGTGTTGACCCAAGATTATTACCATTACTGAGGGATCCATGAGGGATGCCCCTTTTTATTTTTATACCTCAAGGATCCTATGTAGGATGCCTCTCATGTTATTTGATCTAGGGGACCCCAGTGGGTGCCCCAACAGTTGACTAACCCTGACCTAGTTCGTTGTGGGTTTTGGTTAGAAATAGTAGAGATTTTTACCTTAGAACCGAGATCAAACATGTAATCCCAAGGGCTTATAGTAGTAGTGATGGTTTAGGTGTTCGGCCAACCTTACCCTATTATTTTATTATTTCATTTAGTTATCGTTTATGTAGATACAATTCAAAACATACTTCCTAGAACTAAGATCATGGGTCCTGATGTGATATGATTCTATAATAGGGATTCCCAGATGTACTTCTTGAGATCTAGATATTGAGCCTACTTGTTTGACTGTCTCTTTATTGGGATACCTAGACTTACTTCTTGGTATCTGACCTATGAGCCTTACATGATTGATTAATACTAATACACAAAGTCCCATTTCTCACTAGAATTCCTCCCTTCTATGGGATTATAGAAGAGGTTACTGAGGATCGTTGGGAAACCCTCTTGAGATATTCTCTAAGATTGATTATGATTTCCTTGAGTGATTATTAGGATTCTCTCAAGGGTCAAGGTGGACACACTATTACTAAATCACTGATAAATGCCTTAGGATAGGACTGATGAGACATTTATTGAATTTTTCATGAGTTATTAACATGGTTTATGAGATTATTCCTTACATATCACCAAAGGATTATCTCCCTTTGGGTTCATTCATGATCCAATGTTGTGACTACCTACAGACTGGGTTCTAGGGCTCTGAAATTAGGGTGGATTTACTTGGTATGAGTGGTATGACATCCAAAAAAGTTCCATATTTATAGGATGTATATATATTAACTAGAATCCTTTATTATATTAATCGTATGTGAGTATGGGTGATCCCAGTTCTAAGAAATATACCCCCCTATGGTGACATATCTTACTGACCACGTTGTCGTGACATGTCAAATTGATAGTGATTTAAAGAAGATTTTGTAGTCTAGGTTAGACCCTAGGTCATATCTAAAATATTTTTGATAGTTTTTTATGTTTATTTTTAATAAGAAGAACAAAAGAGGGGGTGGTTTTGAAAACAGTTTCAAGAAAGTAACTTAATTTAAAGAGTTATAAAGTTGAAAGACCAAGTGAACTATGAAAAATATGAGATAAATAAGTGATCATTTCTAGGTTACTACATCACTTGAAGAGTTCCTCATTCTTAATTTACTATTAGGTGTTAGTGTAATCCTTTGGTCGAGGGTTAACCAAGATCTTGGGTACCCACTAGCCTCTTAAAATGATGCGATTAGAACTAAATCTTGACATAAAAATCGTGTAGTCAAGTTACAGACCCTTATAATGCTTTAAGGTTTATAAAAGAACATTGAAATATCAAATTTTTGGGAAATAAAATAGTTCTTATATTGTCCAATCAGAACAACACAAGACACACACTTAAAATTTCTCACCAATCAGTTATGAAATAAAAAGTGTTTCAATTCAATGCATCAAAACAAGTTAATATACATATAAAATAACAATTAAAATCACAATTTATACCAAACCAGTAGATAATTAAGTGTCGGAACTCCCTCTTCAAGTGTGTAGCTCCCTCGCAATGATCACCCACCGCTTAGTTCAACATCGGGAGGAGGAGGAAACTCGGGTGGAACTTCTTCTTCATTCTTGATCCCCCTATGAGGATAGGGGCCTCCATAACTTATATGATGAGGAGGAGACTCCAATAAGACTCAAAAATGGAAGATATTTTCTTCTTGGATGAACTTTCAAATGAGGTTCCCATGGTGCCTTTTTATATCCAAAATGGGACATGGTTTTGAGCACCCTGTTTTTGAGATACCACTTGTGTCTCAGTTTTGGAATATAATAAAGCCATATTACAAATTTAACAAAAGATAAGAGTTGTTGGAAGGCCTATTTAATGTCTCTATACCAAATTTGGAGGCCATTAGACAACTGTATTGGGAGATATGGTCAAAAGACTGAAACAAACTTTTGAATTTTGGCAGATTCTGTCCCCTAGACAGAATGGTTCGAATGGGACACCAGATGGAAGAATTGTGCTTTGGTTAATTGATAAGAGTTGTATACCATGATTTTATAGAGAGGAACACAAAGTTTTATCCCATTTTAATTCATGTAATTCTCATACTACTCAAAATAGTGGACATATGTCTATGGGATGACATGTTGTTCAACCCATTTTTCTTCTGGATGATTTCCAGGTGTCCAAATCACCTCCACCTTCAATGAAAATATCAAAACAAGTATAATTTGCCTTTTTAAAAGTGATAAAAATTAATTAATTGAATAATATATTAAGTTCAATTTATTATTAAATTTTTAATATTCATTACAAAACTAGTTTGAAACAGCAGTGTAAGGGCGAAATTAAATAGTGAATCGTTATGCGATCACACCCCCACACCTAAACATTTGAACTCCTAGGAAAAGTAACATATCCAAAAAAAAATTATGCATGTATATATTCCCAACATCATGAAGATTTAACATTTGAGGAAATTTTAATTCATTAAAGTAATTTTATTAATTCACGAACCACACCAAGGAGTTCTTCCAAGTGAAAATGGAAAAAGATGTCTCAAAAATCATATCACAATTAAATTAAAAGAGATTCATGAGCAAAATTGAGCAAGGAATTCAAAATTCAATAGTTCCAATAACTCTCCATGTGTGTGTGTGAAAACCATTCCATTCTATTCTTTCTACTTTATATCCAATAAATATAGGTTATTTTAACATTATTTAGCTTTAAATGGTTTTTTTTTGAACCTACCCTACATCCTTTGTAATCATATTTCAAGACCCACTCACTTAAGCATTCCTAGAAGTCAAACCATAATCTCCTGACCTAGATATCCCCATATGTTGCACATTTCATCACTCCCCTCATTTATTATTTTTGTTTTTTTAGAATTTGCATTTTGAAAAAATCTCACACTCATCTCTCAACACTTGTTTGATCTCCTCACAGCACTAATTGTAATAGTTATAATAAGATCAAAGGCTGAGGAGGAGTGGTTTTTTACTTTCCCAAGACACAACCCTTTTTTAGGGCATACAATAGTCAGACATTAGGTACACATGCATAGGTCAATCTAGTACAGTAATCAAATAGATCGTATAAGGAATGAATGTATGGAAATATCATTTAAAGCTGAAAAATATTAACCTAACATATATTTACTTTCTATTAAGTAATAAATATTCACACTTTGTGGTTTGGTGCAAAAATGAATGGAGATATTAGTGACATGGTTTTTCGTAAAAAACTACTCACACTAGGGGCTTCAATCATCACAAAAGTTTCACAGTGATACAACCATTTATATCATTGATAGAAAACAAATTCACTAAAAAACACTCCCTGATGTTAAATGTATACAAACATTCAATCCATAATAGAGATATGTTTTTCATAAAATGTTAAATCAATATGGAATCAAAAAATTCAAAATGCATTTTCAGTAAGTTCCGTGATTTGGTGACCATAAGGGGGAAGTAAAAATACTATAAATAAGGTGAAAAAGAGAAGATATAAGAAAGAAAATGAAAATCCTAATGAACCCAGAAAGATAGGGAAAAGTGAAAATACCATAAAGAAGGAGAAAAGGAGAATAAATAAGATAGAAAATGAAAATCCTAATGAACCTAGGAATGTATCCACCCCCCCCCACCTAGAATGTGTAGTGTACTGACTGTAATAATGGAGAATGTGAGAAGGAAGGATAAAACCTGGTGTGTTTCACTGGTATATTGCTTCTTGAACATGGAGTTCCTCCATTGGGAACTCTAGAAGGGCTTCGTGGAAGTGCTTCAGCCACTTCCCATTGATAGTGAAGGTTTGTATGGTTTCTTCATTTTGAACTTGAACAAAACCAAATGGAGATACATTAATTATAGTGTATGGGCCAAAACAGCAGGAATGAAACTTACCTAGATGCAAATTCATACTTGCATTATAAAGAAGGACCTTCTTCCCAATATGGAACTGACAATGAAGGATAATATAGTCATGGGAATCCTTGGTTTTCTCCTTATAAATCATGGAGTTTTCATATGCATCTCTTCTCATTTCATCCAGCTCCTGAATCTGCAACTTCCTTTGAGCACCTACACCAGAAAGACAAGAATTTCATTTTTTGATGGCCTAGTAGACCTAGTGCTCAATCTCAACAGGCAGGTGACAACTCTTTCTAAACAAAAGCTGATAGGGTGACATTCCAATTTATGTTTTGAAAGTAGTGTGGTAGGCCCATAATGAATCATCAAGTCGAAGACTCCAACATTTTCTATTGGTTTGAACCGTTTTTTCAAGAATATGTTTTACCTCTCTATTTGAAACCTTAGCTTGACCATTGGTATGTGGGTGATATGAATTAGATGCTCTATGACTGACACCATTTCAATGAAAAAGTGATTACATTGTTCGGTTGTAGAAATGAGAACCCTGGTCACTGATGATGAACCTAGGTAATCCAAACCTACCAAAGATCTAATTTCTCAAAAATTCCACAACTATTTTGGAATCATTTTTCCTTGTGGATTGGGCCTGTACCCATTTTTACATATAATCAACTTCCAGAAGAATGTACAAGTTTCCAAAGGAATTGGGAAATGGACCCATAAATTCAATTCCCCAAACATCAAAAAAATCATAAATGAGAAACAGTTTTTTTGGCATTTCATTTCTTTTAGAGACAAAACCCATTATTTGACAACAAGGACAATATTTTCAAAAATCATGGGCATCCTAAAAAAGTGTTGGTCAAAAGTGACCAGAATCAAGGACCTTGAGAGCAGTCCATTAGGGACTAATGTGGACCCCACAAGCAAGAGTGTGGCAGAATCTAAGGATAGACTAAAACTCACTATCAGGAATACAACGCCTAAGGAATTGATCACTACATGTGCGCCAGAGGTAGGGGTCATCCCAAATGCACCAATGAGACTCATGTTTTAGATGAATGGCTTGGTTTTTTATTGAAATCAGTAGGAATGAAAGATTCTACCAAATAATTTACAATTTCAGCATAACAAGGAATAACATCATATACTTGGTACAATTGCTCATCGGGAAACATATAATTTAAAGGAATATATGGGGATGGGTTAATGTTCGAGGATGGGGTAATCCTACTGATAGGGTCATCCACCACATTCTCTACTCCTTTTTATCTCTAATTTCTAGATTAAATTCTTGAAGGAGGAGAATCCAGCGAATGAGACGTGGCTTGCATTCCTCTTTCTTAGTGAGATACCAGAGGGCTTCATGGTCTGAGAACACAATGACTTTGGACCCCAAAAGTTATGACCTGAAATTTTCCAAGGCAAACACAATGTCAAGGAATTATTTTTCAGTTGTGGTGTATTTTTCTTGGGTAGGGTCCAAAGTACGTGAGGCATAGGCAATGACATGTGGACCTCGATTGATCCTTTGTGACAAGACTTCCCCAACTACATAGTTAGAGGCATTAAACATGATCTCAAACGGTAAATCCCACCAAGGTGGTTGGATCATAAGGGGTGACGTGAGACTCCATTTTAACTTATTAAAATATTCCTCACATTCTTTATCAAAAAAATCTTTTTCTTTTTAGATTAATCGGGAGAGGGGGAGTTCAATTTTACTAAAGTCGCGAATGAAACGATGTTAAAATCCATCATGAACTAGGAAAGGCTACACATACCACATATTTTTGGGTAATGGTAAGGAATAAATGACATCCACTTTTAATTTATCTACTTGGATACCATCCCCAGAAATAAAATTCCCAAAAACTATACCTTGTCACACCATGAAATGGAATTTCTCATCATTTAATACAAGATTATTTTCAATACAATGATGTAGGACTGAACCAAGACTACTTAAAAATTCATCAAAAGAAGATCCATAAACAGTGAAATCATCCATGAAAAATTCCATACAATTATACAGGTAATCTGAAAAAATACTAACCATGAATTGCTAGAAAGTACCCGGAGCATTTCATAGACCAAATGGCATCCTCCTATATGAAAATTTGCCAAAGGGGAAAGTGAAAGTTTTCTTTTCCTGGTTCTCAGGAGAAATATGGATCTGAACATATCCAGAATACCCATCAAGGAAATAGTAGTGGTACTTACCCACTAGCCTCTCTAGCATTTGGTCAATGAATGGTAAAGGGAAATGGTCCTTCCTAGTGTGTTGGTTTAGTCGACGATAATCTATACAGACATGCCAACTATTTTTTACATGAGTTGGAACCAATTCATTGTTTTCATTTTTGATTACTGTAAGGATATTATTTTAGGAACTAATTGAATGGGACTGATCCATTGGTTGTCAGATATGGGTTAAATGATTCTAGTAGCCAATAATTTTGTTACCCCCTTTTTCACAACTTCTAGAAGGTTTGGGTTCAGTCAACATTGTGCCTGTCTCACTGGTTTAGCCTCATCATTTAATAAAATATGATGTGTACAAATTGATGGGCTAATACCAAGAATTTCAAAAACTGTCCATCCCAAATCTTTTTTATACTCCCTCAAAAGTTCAAGTAGTCATAATTCATGATCAGGAAGGAGTGAACTAGAAATTATGATGGGAAAATTTTTTTTATTATCAATATATGAATATTTTAAATCTTGAGGCAGTTGTTTCAGTTCCAATTCAGGTGGATTTTGTATTTATGGGAGTGTGTGTGAAACTGATTGGTCACTGATCTCATCTAACTGCTCAATGGTATCATCCTCATATGAATAATGAGCTTTTACAAGATTATCAGTATCATTGATGGTCATTGGATCCTCAGTGTTCAAGAAATAATTAATTAATAAACACGCATGACACTTTTCTAGACCACTATAACAATCAATGCATGAATCATTTCCTAGAATTTCTATCAATTAATAAAACTCAGAAAGGGGATCAAGTGAATGAAATGAAGTTTTTTCAAGGGGAGGGAGTACGTCTAGAGAATTAATAGAGAGAGAGGAATGTTATTCTGATGGGTTCTTCATGGAATCAAGGATATTTAAGTGGACAATGTCACCACCAAACTCCATAGATAATGTACCATTATGGACATTAATTATGGTTTTGTTGATTTTCAAGAAGGGTCTTCCTAATATAATTGGGGCATGTCCATTCATCCTATCATCCTCCATTTTAATCAAATAAAAATTAGTAGGAAAAATTAAATTTTGAACCCTCACAAGTGCATCCTTTAACACACCAGAGGGGTGTGCGGTACTCCGGTTAGACAGTTGAACAACAATTCTAGTGGGATTTAGTTCCCCAACCTAGAATTTAGAGTAAATGGAGTGAGGCATCACATTTATAGAATCACCTAAATCAAGCATAGCATTAGAAAAAGAATACTCCCCTATGGTGCTTAGAATTGATAATGTTCTAGGATCATTGCACTTGGTGGGAAGTGATGACTCTATCAATGCTGAAACATTCCTCCCCAATCTCACCTTCTCATCACCTCTAAGTCACCTTTGGTGTGTACACATATCCTTTAGAAACTTGTAATATCGTGGAATTTTATTCATGGTATCAATCAAGGGGATGTTAACCTGCACTTTTTTGAAAGTTTCCAATATTTCCTTATTAAGTTAATATTCCTTTTGTTTTCTAGGTTGGTGGCCCTTTGAGGAAATGGAAGAGGAATGGTTGGGTTAGGTGACTCATCAAAAGACACACTCATTCCTTTGGAAGGGATTTTCTCAGGACAAATATCTTCAACATTTGGAACATTTTTAATGGTTGGGATAGAGGTTTCCTCGTGAGGTGATGACTCTAATGGAGGATTCATCTATTTTAAACTCCTAAGGGTGATGTCACTAACATTTCCTTTATCTCTAGGGTTGACTAATGGTTGAGATGGTAGTTTCCCAGACCTGTGACTTTGAATTTCACCCACTTAGTTAGCTAGTTGGACTAATTGGGTTTTTAGGTCTCGTATGGATGCTTGGGTGGTTTATTGGAATTAGATATTTTTGGAATCCATTTGTTTCATCATATCTTCTAGGATAGGCTTGGGTTTTGGATGGGGTGGTTGGAAAGGACTTTGGGGTGGTTGAGGATTTATGTTTGGTGGTGGTGGATGACTACTCTATCCTTTTTGGTTCCATGGTTGATGAGGCTGGTTTGAATACCCCCTTTCTTATAAGCTTGGTTTTCTTTCCACCCAGAGTTAAATGGATAGTATAGTTCTTGCCTAAAGGGTTGGTTATAGGGGCATCCTGGAAAGATTTCCTCACAACTCTTAGAATTTTCTCTCAAGTGGGGGAATTGGTCAGAATAATGGGTGTCAGAAGATCATATTCCACAATGGATGGATGGAGGAGATTGAGATTTCCCTTGTGAGAGAGCGATTTGTCGTAAAGGGGTACTTACCTCTTCAAACTCTGTGCCCACCTTCTTCTCAAATCCAGTACTTTTCACCTCATGGAAACCTTGAATGGGTACACTAGACCTTATACCGAATTGTTGAGTGTTTTGTACCATGTTCTCAATCAGGGATATTACAGCAATTGGGTTCTTATCTACCAATGCACCACCTGCAGCAGCATCAATCATGTTATGATCAATTGTAATTAAACCCTCATAAAAATATTATATTAAAAGTTTATCTCTTATTTGGTGGTGTGGATAACTTGAACATAATATTTTAAACCTTTCCCAATATTCATTAAGTGTTTCCCCTTGAGATTATCTTATACCACATATTTCTTTCCTTATTATTGCAGTTTGAGAGGCTAGAAAATACTTTTCAAGAAAAATTCATTTCATGTCCACCCAACCTCTTATTGGGGAATAAACATAATAAAGTCAGTCTTTTGAAGTATCTTATAAAGAAAATGGGAATTATATAATCATTACTTGTTCCTCATACACATTAGTAGGTTTTAATGTTGAAAAAACAATGCAAAATTCTTTTAAATGCTTATGTGTATCCTCTCCAGGAATTCCATGGAAGTTTGGTAAAAGATGAATTAAACCAGATTTCAGTTCAAAATTGGGTGCCTCGCCTTGTAATTGAATGTATGTTGGTTGGATATCGACATCAGGTGAGGTTAGTTCTTTTAGTGTTATATTGTTTTTAGCCATATTATATAAGTTTATTTCAGTTTCTATGTTGGTTCCAAAAGAAGAATATGAAGGATCGAGAACAGTATTGTTTTCTTGTGTGTTCTCCTTCAAAGGTTTCTCTAATGCGTCTCGGGGTCCCTGACGTAAGATCCTCTCTGGTTTAGGTTAAAAATAAGGTAAATCTCCTAGATTAGAATGATTCATGCACCAAACCTACAAAAAAAATATTATAATGCAAAATCATTGAAAAGGTAAATAAATATTCACAAAATTTACAAATATCTAATCAAAAACACACATTAAAAATCAAAGCGCTCCTCGGAAACGGTGCCAAAATTTTACCGCATTGTCATGAGACATCAAATTGATAGTGATTTAAAGAATATTTTTTAGTCTAGGGAATACCCTAGGTATTCCCTCAAGGATAGTTGATAGGTTTTGAGAGTTTATTTTCAATAAGAAGAACAAAAGAGGGGGTAGTTTTGAAAACAGTTTCAAGAAAGTAACTTAATTTAAAGAGTTATAAAGTTGAAAGACCAAGTGGATTATGAAAAATATGAGACAAATAAGTGATAATTTCTAAGTTACTATAGAACTTTAAGTTTTATTCATTCTTAATTGATTATTAGGTATTAGTATAATCCTTTGGTTGAGGGTTAACCAAGATCTTGGGTACCCACAAGCCTCTTAAAATGATTCAATTAGAACTAAATATTGACATAACAATCATGTAGTCCAGTTTCAGCCCCTTATAATTCTTTAAGGTTTGTAAAGGAACATTGAAATATCAAATGTTTGGGAAAGAAAATGGTTCTTATATTTTCCAATCGGAACAACACAAGACACACACTTAAAATCGCACACCAATCAGTTATGAAATAAAAAGTGTTTCAATTCAATGCATCAAAACAAGTTAAGATACATATGAAAGAACAATTCAAACCACAATATATACCAAACCAGTAGACAATTATGTGCTGTAAATCCATCTTCAAGTGTTTATCTCCCTTACAATTATCACCCACCGCTTAGGTCAACATCGGGAGGAGGAAACTCGGGTGGAACTCCTTCTTCATTATTGATCCCCCTATAAGGATAGAGACCTCAAAAACTTATAGGATGATGAGGAGACTCCTCTAGGACTCAAAAATGGTAGATATTTTCTTCTTTTCCAACCTTGAAAATGAGGTGCCCATAGTGCCTTTTTATAGCCAAAATAGGACATGGTTTTGAGCACCCTATTTTTCAGAAACCACTTGGGTATCGGTTTTAGGAGATATTGTCAAAAGACTTAAATAAAATTTTGAATTTGGGAAGATTCTATCCCCTAGATAGAATGGTTTGGATGGGCCACCAAATGGATGAATTGGGATTTGTTTCCTTGATAAGAGTTGTATCCCATGATGTTTTGGAGAGTAACAAAAAGTTTCATTTCATTTGGATGCACATAATTCTTGTACTTCTCAAAAAAGTGGAAAAAATTCCATGGGATTCCATGCAGTTTGGCCCATTATTCTCTTGGATGATCTTCGGGTCTCTAAATCACCTCCACCTTCAATGAAAATATCAAAACAAGTATAATTTCCCTTTTTAACAGTGATAAAAATTAATTCATTGAATAAGACATAAAGTGAAATTTATTATTATATTTTAAATATTAATTACAAAACTAGTTTAAAACATAGGTGTAAGGGTAGAATTGAATAGTGAATCTATATGCAATAACTTGCCCAGATACATTTTTTATGGACGTTGAAGCAGGTATTGTCGGTCAGGATTACAGACCCAAGGATCGACTGTGGATTTATTTTATTCTTTTACTTCTAGTTATGTATTGTCTAGGATAAGCACAATGTATGATCATGAACCTGTAATATCATTCCTTGGAATGAATTATATTATTTATTTTATTTCTATTTTTATTATCATTATTATTTTTATCATGGTGAGTAGATCACATATACATACACAACATATTACCGGCTATGTATGAGACTATTTTGGTGGTGCCCTACTAAGTTTTTTAATCACATCCTACTTTGTCCTCCATTGCACTAGGGTACATGAGAATTCATTTACTTGGTTACAATCATTATATGGGATGAGGCCCAGGACTAATGAAGCATGGTGGCTCAGTTATGTTTGTGTAGATCATGTATGTGGTTTGTCTCGAAGTTAGTAACATAGCCTTGTACTTTTATTTCTATTTTTTTATTTACACCTGTATATGTATGAGGTTATCCTAGTGGGAAATAATTTGTGTATGTATGACATGGCCATTTGGGCCTTTACTGCATTACATTCCTTATTACAGCCTTTTTTTATAGCTTCTACACTCTAATTATTTACTTATATGGGTAATGTTTCATTATTTTGATTGTTTATTACTCTGATACATGGTGATAGTCTTACCATAGAAACACCCTAATCTGTCATTGTTGGTCAGTGGCCTATGGCATATAGGGAGTTTTGATTGAGGCCTTTTCACTAACCAATCAAGTTATTACTTATAAAGTGATTCGGGCTGGGACATGACACATAATTCAAGGTTCACTACCAATACATCATAATAAGGTAGATTGAGTCTTATAATGGATTATGTTTACTCACTAGTCCCATACAATCCATCTCATGTGATATAAACATAATCCAATGCATTGGATAACTATTTGGACACACCCATCATAACTTGTACATGCATATGTATTCAATAAAAGTAAATCAAACATAAGGTATAAGTATAACAATTACTCATGGAAAGAAATGGGTTACATAATCATATCTTATTACCAAATGGAATATCATAATGGTTTCCATGAAAGAAGGAATTACAACAGACTTGAAAATTCATAGATAGAAAATAAGAATAATCCATTAAAAATGATGTCCAACTGAAGTGAAGACATGAAAAAAAGTAGATAAGTAACTTTGGAAATGTACCTATTAAGTAGGGTTTTAGGGAAAAGAGTAAAGAGTCATTAAAGAGAGTAAAGATTATAATAATTCTAATAAAACCAAAAATGAAAAAAACATAATAAAATGATAAATTTTAGAAACCACTAATGGTTTAAAACATTTTATGGGGTGGTAATTTAAATGGGGTAAGAAACAGAGTAATTCTCTTTAATTGGTATTTCTTAACAAATGTAATTGAGAAGGAAACATTAAAAATGAGTATATCCTCAAAAAATATAGTTAATAATAACTAGGTATATATGTGAGGGTGTATATATATATAGAATATTTAATCAATAAATGAGATTAATAGTGTGATTGTGACATCCCAGACTTGGCTGCCACTTAACCCATGCCCTGAGCCCAGTTGGCCACATGACCCATGGTGCGTCTCCCCATAATCTAGGGACTACTAACTAGTAGCAGGGGTGTGATGGTAAAATAGTGGGAGATTGTACCACCATGTCATAGTATATATAAAATGAAACGACAATATACAATAACAGAAGCATAACCAAATAGAAAGATATAATAAATAGTGGAAGTCTAAATAACTGGATAAAATATCAAAGGACTCATAGGAAGTGTCTAATAAAAACACGCATGCATGACATGATAGAACAAAAAGGAACATATGATCAGAAAACATGCATGATAATATAAAATTATAAAAGAGAACAAAATCCAAAAGCTACTCTATAGCATCTCGAGCCTAAGTCTGGTCCTCTTCTCATAAGATCCAACTAAACAATATGAATCAACATACTATATAGTGGTGTTTTTTATATCCATACCTATAGGAAAATAGTCTTCTCAGGTGCCAAATAAGGCTTGAGTAGGGTGTGAGATAAACATCTCAGTAGCCACCACCAATGGTGTCTATGTGTAATTTGGGTAGGTACTCCTAAATAAATAGTGTGCAGCTAACAGAAGTAAAGTAAAATAATGTAGAAATAAATAATTAACCTCTTTCTTAGGTTCCAAAAGGACACTTGGTGGGTCTACCTATTTCAACTCAAAGTTTTTATGCTTATACAAGTCACTATGTGTATATATATATAGAGGTTATCACTAGAACGAGGTAAGCATGCCTCTCATCCATACATATAGAGAGAGCGGGGGGGGGAGGGAGGTTATCACTGGAAAGAGGTAAGAAAATCGCTCATCCATACACATATATCATAGATAGAATGGGTTAAGAATGAATCCCACCCATGTAGAGATTATAAATGGAAGGGGTTAGTCATGCCTATCATCCATACATATATAGAAGTTATAACTGGCACAAGGTAAGCATGGCTCTCGTACATACATGAAGGTGCGGGGTATGAATGCCTCCCACCCATACATTTATACCATATCTCATAAACATTATAATGGCATAACGATTCACATCATATAACATATGGAAAACCATCTTACATTATTTCATTTTAAAAAAAAAGCCATTTTATTTAATGACTTTATAATAAATAAAATCAAAGTAAAGGTCATTTCATCCCTTGAAACCATTACATATAAACCATTTCATTTTAAGGTTCTTATCCATATCATCCTAGACAACCCACAAGATCAACTATCCAATTTTCCTAACGTGTAAAATTCATTTCAAGGAATGGTTTCAAGGCCAAGAGTCAAATTAAAATGCACAAATTCCTATTTGGACAATTCCAACTCAAAAAGGTCTAAACACCATTAATGCACCTTGATATACATCAAATACACATTGTAAAATAGTCCATTTAATTAAAAACCAATTTTGGTGTTTCAAACCATAATTTTACATTTTGGGAAATTGGCCTAAAATGGAAAATTTGATTGGCACACCCCTTAGGTGTCCATATTGAGCAAAATCCCCTAACCCAAACCCAATTCACCTATATCAAGGATCTTGGGTCATTTAGACATGAAGGAACCAACCCAATTATGAATCTTGGAAAATTTTATCTTATGGAACAGCAAGAATAAATAAAAGATGGAAAAAACTCAAATGGAAAACTACGTGACCACCTACCTTAGGTCCATAAACAAGCCTCACTTAATATAGACCTCAAATTTGAAGAAGGTTGGAAGATATTTGAGTTTTATTCCAATGCCCTAAAAATAGGGCATATGAGCATAAAACCAAATATCACAATAGATGGAAAGAAGAACAAGAACAGGAGTTGAGAGACTAGGGATCCTTACCTCATGGGTTCCAATGCCACTAACGGACTGAAGATCAGATGTTGGATAGAAAAGTTATCAAGGATATAGGGATAAGGAGGGTTTTAGCTTTAAGGAGAGAAGGGAGGGAGGTTTTATCCACTAGAGGGTGAGGAAAATAGAAAATCTAAATTAAGGTTTAAGTGTGGGAAAATGGTAATTTTTCCCCAAAATCCACTACGCAGGGTTTATGCGCACGGTTTATAAACCATGTGTAGACCATATAGAAATTCATTATCCCCTTTCTGTAGTAGACTGCACGCTCATGTGTCTGGTCTGCATGGTTATAGACAAACCACTCTAACTTGAAGGTTCCCATATTTCTCAATCACATGGTTTACCTAAACCATGTTAACTGGTTCACATGGTTTCCTCTAACCATACCGACTTGCTCGCATGGTTTCCTCTAATTATACAGCCCATCCTGCAGCCCATTTTCCAGACTTATGGGCTCTAAATTAGTCCTGAACACTCCTCAGTCCTTCCTTAGGTAGTAGAATACCTTTACCATGATTAAAGGGAAGATTCAAAATTAAAAACCAATCATCATAACTTTGGTAAAAATTTGGGTCATTACAACATCCCCTTCTTATAGTAACTCATCCTTGAGTTGTCCTTTTGAGGGTAAAGAGGTACTATCAGTAAAGAGTTATGGACCCTAAGATCATACATCATCTTCCTACTCCTAGGTCTCATCTTTTACTTGGCCGTGCTTCCATAGCACCTGTACAAGAGGAACGGAACTTCCTTAGAGTGTCTTCATGCTCTGATTAGCAATACACATGAGATACTTCTTGAAGGAAGCATCTATATCCATCTCAACCTCATCAGGATGAAAGATATGAGATAGGTCTAGATAATATCTCTAAAGCTGGGATACATGAAATAAATCATGAATATACCAGTATCTCTAAGGAATTGTAAACTGGTAATCCATTTGTTTAGTCCATTTCACAACCTCAAAGGGTCCAACGAACCTCGGTGATAGCTTACTCTGCTTTTGAATACGTATATTCCTCAACCTGGGTGAGACTTTCAAGAAAATCCAATCTCTGGCCTCAAACTGAAGAGGTCATCAACATCTATTAGCATAATACTGTTGTCTAGACTAAGCTGACAACATGAGCTTCCTGATTATCTAGACCTGCTCTAAAGTCTCCTGCATGAGACGGGGCCCAATCACAGATGCTTCCCTTACCTCTAACCAGAATAGAGGTGAGCGACAAGGCCTACCATACAAGGCTTCATAGGCGTCCATCTCAATGGTATCCTAGAATCTATTTTCATATGAAAACTTGAGAAGGGGAATGTGTTTCTCCCAAGAACCCACAAAGTCAAGAATACACACATAGATCATATCCTATAGCACCTAAATTGTATGCTCCATCTGTCCATCGGTCTGAGGGTGATAGGATATGCTCAAAATTACCTGTATACCCAAGGCCTTCTGTAACCCCTACTAGAACCATGACATGAAACTAGTGTCTCTGTCAGAAATTATAGAACAAGTTGCTCCACTAAAACATACCACCTCTTTGATATACATTCTTCCTAGATCATCTAATGAGAAGTCCTCTCACAAGGGTAAAAATTTTGAAACCTTTGTTAGATGATCAACGACAACCCACATTGCGTCATTAACATGCGGTGATCTAGGTAAACCGGTCATGAAGTCCATAGAAACATCATCCCATTTCCACTCAGAAATGGAAAACTGGTGAATAATCCCTACTAGACGCATATGTTATGCCCTCACCTACTGACAAGTGGAAAATCGAGTGATGAAACCAACTATCTCATGCTTCATGATAGGCCACCAGTATTGGAGTCATATATCTTGATACATTTTAGTCCCACTGGGGTAAACTTCCCATACTGAGGCTTGGAAATCCCTCTTCAGCTCTTCTCTGATGTCTTTTGGGACTCATACATGCCCACAAAACAAAAGCACATCATCCTCATTGACCACCCAATGAAAAAAGTATCATCCTATTAAAAACTTTATCATATGGAAAGGCCTTCAGGATCATATAACTGTCTCAACCTTACTCATTCTAGAAGAGTGTATGTCACTGCTAAGGCTGATAGAATTGTATAACCACGGTCCTCATGAACCTTAATGTGAATCTTTGAGAATAAGTCCATAATATTCCATTTATCACTATATTCCTAGACCGCCTGAGTCTGGGTCTTCTGAATTAGAGCATCGGCTACTAAATTCCCATTCCCTAGAGTGTAGGAAAGTTCAAAATCAAAATATTGCAAGTACTCGACCAACCTATACTGCCTGAGATTCAGATCTCCCTGTGTGAAGATGTATTTGAGGCTTTTGTGGTCTGTGAACACCACAAAATGCTCTCCCAAAAGACAGTGTCTTCAATAGCATAAGGCATGTACAATGGCAGGGACCTCGAGGTCGTGTGTTGGGTAATTCTACTCGTGAGGCCTCAACTGATGAGAACCATACACAATGACTCCCTCGTCCTTCATCAGAACAGAACCAAGCCTAACACCTAATGCATCATAGTAGACTGTATAAGCCCTGCCTATCTCTAGAAGAATCAGTATCAATGATGAAGTAATTCTTCCCTTCATCTCCTAAAATTATGCTTCACAATATTCTGACAATTCTAATTTCACACCCTTTTTTATCAAGCCCATGAGTGGAACTTCAAGGCATGAGAAATCTTGAATAAAACATCTTTAATATCTGACAATCCCTAATAAACTCTGAATATCAAAGAATTTATTGGGATACTCCTAAGAAAACATAGCCCTCACTTTCTTTAGGTCCATAGAAACTCCTGAATCTGAAATGATATGACCCAAGAAGTGGACTTTTTTTATCCATAAGTAACATTTACTGAGATTAGCATAGATTTGATGCTCTCTTAGTGTATTCAGCAAGATCTCAAGATGGGTTTCATGGTGGTGTCGGGAGCGATAATACCCTAATATATTTTTAATAATTACAGCCACAAAAGAATCTAGATAAGGGTGGAAAACCCGGTTCATTAGATCCATGAATATACTAGGTGTGTTCGTGAGTCTGAATGGCATAACTAGGTACTTTTAGAGACTATTCCTACTCTTGAAAGCTGTGTGAGGTATTTTTGAAGTTATGACATGCACCTGATGATATCCCGACCTAAGATATATCTTTTAAAACACATTCTCTTCTCATATTTGATCAAATAGGTCATCTATTCTAGTTAAAGGATATTAATTCTTAATAGTCAGCTAATTCAACCAATGGTAATCCACACAAAGCCTAAGGGTACCATCCTCCTTCTTGGAAAAGAGGATAGGTGAACTCTAAGGATAAGTACTGAGGCGTATAAATCCTTTCACCTATATATCCTCCAACTGATTCTTGGGCTCCATAAGCTCTTTAGGTTCCATCCTATATAGAAGATTGGTCACACATGTTCCTCTGAGCACAATCTCAGTGGTAAACTCTACCTCTCACACTAAAGGTAGACCAGAGAATTCATTAGGGAATACATCTCTAAAATACACCACTACAGGAGAAAATAAAATATCTTACAACCCTTAATCATCAAATTAAAGATTGGATACCTATGTTGTAACAATACCTAGCCTCTGCTTCTCAGGTTCTTCTCAGATCGCACTGACATCCCATTCTCCCTTATGCATGTGCGTAATTCCCTCAGGTGATGTAAACATCACC
Source organism: Viscum album (assembly GCA_963277665.1). Lineage (NCBI taxonomy): Eukaryota > Viridiplantae > Streptophyta > Magnoliopsida > Santalales > Viscaceae > Viscum > Viscum album. Next base: position 445,047,468 of record OY728158.1, read on the forward strand.
ATCCAATGATAGTAGTCAATACAGGTTCTGTATGGAACTAACCATTCAATGCCAATGATTACATCAAATCCTATCATGTTGAGAATATACAGGTTATATACAAAAAGGTAACCACCTATTTCAAAGGGGAAATTCTGATAGTAGTGAATGCCCTATGAACGGGTACCTAAGGGTGTATCTAGTGTCATGATTCCATGATAAAATTCAATGTTGAGGCTGAAACTCTTAGTGATCATCTCATATATAAATGAGTGAGACACTACTATATCAAAAAAATTAGACACTAAAGTAGAGGATACTATAATAGTACCTCATACAGTAGATGGTATGGTGCTCTGATCAGGATGCATAGGTTGGACTGCATGTAACTAGCCTGTATTATGGCCCTAAGTCACTGCTTGACTTCCCTGAGAAGGAACACTCTGTTGGCATTGAGTGTCATAAGTTTTGTTGCCTCTACCTTGACCACTACTTCGACCTAATCAATTGGTGGTATTCCAGCTGCCTGACTGTCGTGATCCGGCTGACCCCGCTCCTGATCGAGGAGTAGGTGTAGATCCCTACTCACTATGAACTTGTGGAAAAGTTCTAAATAAATAGTGGAGATGACCCATCCTGCCACAAGTACTGCATTCAACTGGATTCTATGTGCACTACCTCTTGAAGTGTCTTGGAACCCCGCCCTAGTGACAGATATAATAACTACCCGTGAAAGGAGCCTGGATAATTTTTCTACTATGAGATTCTTCACAATGTCATTTTTGTTCAGAAGAATATCTGCTGGAGGCCTTAGGTGTCGATCATCCTTGGATTTCACCATTATTATCCCTAAAATTTCACTCTATAATTAGGGAATGGTTGACGCTTTGTAAAATTTTCATCAACCTAAAAACATTTACCTATGATTGGATGGAATAACATAGTTCATCCTCAAATCTCATAGTCACCATTAGATCACTAGCAGCTAGAGAAAGAGGGAAACATTGCATCTTAGTAAAATTGGATGAGTAATCCATAACTGACATGGTACCCTGTTGCAGATTCATGAACTCTCTAGCTCTATAAGCCCTCAAATTTTGGGGAAAGAAGTAGTCATAAAAGACAAGTTTAAAGTCATCCCAAAACATATCCCTATACTGGAATTCCTGGGTGATTACATCCCACCACCTCCAGGCTGAATTTTATATCATGTAAGCAGATAGCTTTACCATATTCTCTAAAGGTGTATCTGACTGAAAGTTAACATTTTTATTGATCTTTGGAAAAGAAAAGGTATAAAAAGATCACGGGAGGTCTGAAAAAATGCAAGCCAAGGGAATATCTAAAGGCATATCTAGGTGATTGAAAATAGATAGGATTTCCTCAATCTATGACTCTATATCAAGTATTCCTATATTCTATAATAAATTGGCAGGACGCTGTTGTTGAAACTCACGAATCGACTATGCCATGCTAGGGGAAGGTCGAACTCCACCTTGCATATTCTACATCATACGCAAGAAACCCTATCGAAACTGGGTGTCAGAACCCAAATTAGGTATAGGAGTATGATCCATAGGTGGATCAACTAGAAGAAAAATTGTTGGATCAACACCCACCACCTCAGGAACATGATCATTGTTGCCTTTAGGTCATGAAACTCGAGGATTTCATGGAGGCATAATGCTAAAATTACAAATAAATTCCTCAAAAGTGATTCAATAAATTTATAAAATTTTATTTAATAAACTAGGATTGGTGCTAAATTCTTCCTATAAGAATAGACATGCCTCTCTGCCTGCATCAAAATCCAGGATTAGACATTGGAACAGACCATAACAGGCCATAAAGGTGAAGAAACACCCACTAACCACTTCTAAGTTTGGATTTGGGTTGAGTATCTAGGTTAACAATGTGAAATATGGTTGTTTTCATGTTATAAATCATTTCCCATTTGAAAACATTCTTATTTGAACATTTAAAGCACTTAAATCGGCTTTATCCAGTGATATGTCATTTTTAGGACTATAAGGGCCCATGCACCTTATGAACCAAAAGATGACATGAAATTGTATTTAATTTTCATTTAAATTTTGCTTATCCATGTGATTATACTATTTTTCAAATGTTTGAGCTAGCTGAAATTCCATTTTCCAATCCATAAGGTACCATACACCTTATGAGTTATAGAGTGGCACCCACTAAACTCACATCATAGATAGATCGAAATCCTGCAAAAAATGTCAAAAAAATTATACATATATATCAAGGAACAAAAATATGTGATATGAAATGCTTGCTAAAAATTTTAAACATGATGTGGAAGAATTCATGGCCTATTCATATTGGTCCTATCATTATGCATGTTCTAATAAATAACCCTCATTTCATAGGGTCGATCCATGAAATCATAATTTCAATATTATCAATATCAGTAACCTCACATGTCATGTGAAACACCTAATGGTTAAATGAGATCAATAGTAAAAATAGAATCAACAACCATAATAATTCAAGAAACTTGGACCTTACCCCGTACATGGGTTTGTGATGCCCAATCATGGCTTGTGACCAAGTTAAAAGCATTCCCAATATCTAATCTAGTGTCACCAAAATAGTAAATAAAGAAAGGAAAAACCTTCTATGGTAACACTTTGTGATGTCCCAGATCCGACTGCCACTTAACTCGTGCCCTGACCCCAGTTGTCCATATGACCCCAGGCATGTCTACCTATAATTTAGAGGCTTTTGACTTGCAGTGGGGGTGTGATGGTAAAATATTGGAGAGACTATACCCCCATGTTAGAGTACACAGTGGATGAAACATCAATATATAGTAGTGTAAGCATAATCAAATAGAAAGATACAATAAATAGAGGAAGTATGGATAACTATAACGTAAGTACTCATAGGCAGTGTCTGATACAAACATGCATGCATGAAATGTTAGCACAAAGGGAAAAAGGATCAAACAATATGAATGTTAATACAAAAGTACAAAAGAGAAAAAAATCCAAAAGATTCTCCAGATAATCTCGAGCATAAGCTCGGTCCTCTTCTCTTAAGCTCCAACTAAATAGTATGAATCAATATCCTGAAGAGTGTTGTTTACCTCTATCCATACCTACAAGAAAACAGTCTTCTCAGGTGCTAAAGGAAGCCCAAGTATGGTGTGAGATAAACATCCTAGTAGGTCACCACCAATGGTGTCTATGTGTAATCCGAGTAGGTGATCATAAATAAATAGTGTGCAGCTAACAGGAGGAAAGTAAAACAATGAAGACATAAATAATTAACCTCCCACTCTAGTTCCTAAAGGACACCTGGTAGGTCTACCTACTTCAACTCAAAGATATTATGTTTGGACAAGTCACTATGTGTATATATATATATATATATGTTATCACTGGCATGAGGTAAGCATGACTCTCATCCATACATATATATAGAGTGAGAGGGGTTATCACTAGTGCAATGTAAGCAAGCCTCCTATCCATGTACATATATCATAGCTGGTATGGGGTAAGAATTCCTCCCACCCATGTAGAGATTGTAACTAGCATGGGGTAAGCATGCCTCACGTCCATACATATATAGAGGTTCTAACTGTCATGAGGTAAGCATGCCTCACATCCATACATACATATCAAAACTATAATGGGGTATGAATGACTTCCACCCATACATTTATATCATATCTCATAAACATTTTATTCACATAACAATTCACATCATATAACATAAGTAAAACCATCATACCATTATTTCATTTTAAACAAACAAGCCATTTCATTTAATGCCTTTATAATAAAGCACATTAAGGGAAAGTTCATTCCATCCCTTGAAACCATTCCATATAAACCATTTCATTTAAGGTTCTTAGCCATCTCATCCTATCCAACCCACAAGATCAACCATCTAATTTTCCTAACATGGAAAATTTATTTCAAGGCAAGGTGTCAAGTTCAAGAGTCAAAGTCAAATACAAAAATTTCCATTTGGGAAATTCATAATCAAAAAGGTCTAAGCACCATTGAGGCACCTTGGTATATATAAAATACACATGGTACAATAGTTAATTCAATTTAAAACCAATTCGGGGGTTGAAAATCATAATTTGAAATTTTGGGAAATTGGCCTAAAATTGAAAATTTGGTTGGAACACCCCTTGGGTGTCCATATTGAGCAAGAGTGGTCTATAATACCCTAATCCAAACCCGATTCACCTATATCAAGGCTCTAGGTTCATTCATACATAAAGGAAACAATACAATTATGAAGCTCAGTAAAGGACGGCTTATAGAACAATGAGAATAAATATGAAACTACCAAAATAAAATGGAAAACTACATGACCACATAACTTGGGGTCGTAGATGAAGCATCTATTGATATGGACCTCAAATTAAAATTAGTTTGGAAGAGTTATAAGTTTTAGTCCAATGCCCTAAAAATAGGGAATATGAGCCTAAAACCAAATAGTGCAGTAGATGGAAAGAAGAATAGGAACATGAGTAAAAAGACTAGGGATCCTTACCTCAAGGGTTACAATGACATCGATGGATATAATATCAGACACCAAACAGAGAAGTTATCAAGGATCCAAGGAGGGGGAGGGTTTAAGCTTCAAGGTGAGGAGGGAGGGAGGTTCTGTCTACTGGAGGGTTACAAAAAGAGAAAATAGAACTTAAGGTTTAAGTGGGGGAAAAGGGTAATTTTTTCCCAAAATCAATTGTTCATGGTTTCTGTACATGGTTTACAAACTATGTGTGGACCATGAAGAAAGACTTTATCCCCTTTCTGCAATAGACTGCAAGGCCGTGTGCTTGGTCCTCATGGTTGCAGAAAAACCGTGCAAACTTGCAGGTACCCCTATCTGCAACCGCATGGTTTACCTAGACCATGTGGACTAGGTCACATGGTTTCCTCTAACCATGAGGCCCATACTACAGCCCATTTTTTGGACCTCTGAGCTCCAACCTAGTCCAAGACGCTCCTTAGGACTTCCCTCAGCCATAACATACCTTTACCATGATTAAAGATAAGATTCAAAATGAAAAACCAATTATCCATACCTTGGTTAAAATTTAGGTCATTACAATGATGAAGTGAGTTTTAGAGGAAAAATGCATGACCCAAAATAAATGAGGGTCGTTCAAAAGATTCTTTACCTCAGGTCTGTATTCACTCTACACTTTCACTTAACATCCTCTTTGAATGTCATCTCTTGGAATACTCTTTAAAGCACATTGGTTTTCCTATTTGGTGAGACCAGCACTATGAGTACATGGGGAAGAGGGTTGGTAAGATAATTGGATAAATTTTTGGCAATCACCAAGACTTAGAAGGTGTGATGAGAAATAGTGGTGAGAAGTGGAATTTATAAGGGTATGAGAGGGGAGTTTTTGAATATAATATTAATTTTTTATTATTTTAGCTTGAGACTAAAAATAGTGATGATTATTATAACTAAATATATTAATTTGTGCATGATATTTTGAAAAAATGGCTGATTACATCATCTATAACTCATTTATTCATGTATTTTACTTATAATTTTAAACACTGTATTTTGTCATATTTCACTATTCACCAAAAATTCAAATCTTTTAGAAAAATATAAAAAAATCACCCTAAACATTTTTCAAAGTGTATATTCCAAAAATGAAATCCTTTTTATAAAAATAATTTTATAAATATGATACATTCAATTTTTAAATATAATCCTTTTTTATTTGAAAAATACTAATTTGAATATTATGATCAATTTTCTAACCCTTTTAAAAATACTTATGGTATCATTAGATTATATTATAATTATAATAAAAATTAATATTATTTTATAAACCCATTTTATGAAAATAAAATTTCTTTTAAATTTTTATATTTATCATAAAATTTAAATAAAACATATATATTTTACAAAATCTAAACCTTTATTTTATCATTTAAAAAAATTATTTATCAATATCATGTAACAAATTTGATATATTTTAATTTTATAAGATAAATAAATATTATTTTACAATTGCATATGTGATTTTACTATTTTGACGGTCATGTTACTATTCCTAATGGTAAGATTATTATTTGAATGGTTAATTTTGTAACAGTCATATGTGTTAATCACCTTCTATAGATTCCTCATATTTCATTAATTCTTCCTTTACTTATATTTTATATCAAGTTTATATATATTTCCTTTTTCAAAATGAATATTTCATTATTAATATTTTGTTTCATTTCTACAGTGTTGTTTGTGAGTTTGATCATTCTAGCAGATTGAGAATATATAAATTTTAATATTCTAGTTATCTTATTTTATATTTTTTATCCCATTATAACACGTTTAATTCTTATAGAAATATTTATTATCTAAATGTAATTTTCAAGTCAATATAATAAAATGTTTTTGGTTCTATCATGTGGTGCATGTGCTTTATAAAATAAAACATTACTAAATATGACACACTTATATAATCAAAAGGGAAATTCCATTGAAAAAAATGGTTCATTACACTACTTCATTTTTACTACATTTTGTTCCATCCAAAGTAGACATAAAGACAGCATATGAGATATGGACTGGTAAACACTCCATTTATTATTTTATAAATATTTTGGTATTTGAAGAATTTGTATGAAGATTGGATTCTGATAATCTTGAATCTAAATATTATAAATGCTTATTTATTGACTATCCCAAAGAAAATATGGGATATTATTTCTATAATCCTATTGAACACAAAGTGTTTATAGCCCAACTTAGTGTTTTTTTAATAAGTAACAAATTAATTACTAATTTAATGGGAGGAAAGTTTTTCTTGGATAAATTTAAGACCAATAAGTATGAAGTTTTACTATAGTAGAGGTTGAGTTGTCCCCATAAAGAGGTTGGGAAGAAGAACCAACTCAAAATATACAATAACATTATAAGTCTATTAGGATTCATCAAGTGATCATGATATATGAATTTATCACAGAAAATGATGATGAGGTAATATTCATGGGAGAAAAACCTACTACATTTTAGGAGGCTATATAGAGTTCTAATTATAGGAAATGGTTAAAATCCATGAAACCTGAAATTCACTCAATATACACTAACCAAGTTTAGGACATTATGGATGCACCTGGAGGGGTAAGACCCATATATTGAAAGTGGGTTTTCTAAAATAAAATTTTCATGGATGGTATAGTTTCTACCTATAAATCACACCTTGTGTAAAAAGGTTACATGAAAATTAAAGGCATTGGATATAAAGAAACCTTTTCATCAGTTGTGATAATAAAGACCATTCAAATTTTTCTTTCCATAGTAGCTTATTTTGATTATGAAATATGTCATATGGATTTTAAAAAAACTTTAATTAATAGTAATTTAGTAAATGATATATATGTGATATAACCAAATGGATTTGAAGTTCCAAATAAGATTGTTAAAGTATATAATCTTTAATGTTCTATTTATGAATTAAATCATGACTATCTGATTTTGAATATTCATTTTGATGATGCAATCAAAGAGTTTGGTTTTTTTAAAAACACTTAATATTCCTATGTATATAAATGTATTATTGGGATTATAGTAGTGTTTTTTATATTGTATTTGGATGACATAGTACTTATCAAAAATGGCATCCCAACACTACACTCTATGACTATATGGATAAGTAAATTCTTCTTAATGAAATAAATGGGTGAATCTACCTATATATCTAGTATAAATATCTATAGAGATATATTTAAGAGGATAGTTGGACTTATTCAAGACACTTACATTAGTAAATTGTTACATCAACTAATCATTAAGAACTAAAAAGGAGGATCTCTACCAGTGTTACATGGAAATAATCATAGGAAGATTCAAGATCCTTATATGATGTTAGAAAGGATGGATAGAATTTCTTATGCATCTGTTATAGGTTCTATAATGTATTCCATAATGTGTAATTGAACTAATGTTTCATATGCTATTATTATTACTTATGAATACAAATACATTCCTAATTAGAGTCAATAAATTTTTGTGAAGAATATTCTTAAGTTCTTGAGACAAACTAAGTATATGCTTTTAATCTTTAGAGTATAGGATAAAGTTTCTATAAAGAGCTACGCGAATGTGTTTTTCCAATACTATAGAGATAATATGAAATGTCAATATGGTTTTTTGTTTTTCCTAAATGGTGTACCTTTTAGTTGGAATAGTTTAAATTAATCCACCATAGTCAACTCAACAACAGATGTGGAGAACATCATTACATAAAATGTTGTGAAGGAATCTGTTTATATCAGGAAGTCCATCTCTGAACTAGAATTAGTTCTTAGCATTGAGGGAGAATTTGAGATTATATATAAAAATAATTGATATATTAATCTGGGTAGGGAACTCTGGTCTTACCAAAGGGCCAAACACATCCTTCAAAAATACTATGTCATATGGGATATTGTTGAGAGGGGTGATGTAATGATCAACTAAGTGGATATAAATGATAATATAGTATATCTATAGATGAAACTGTTATCACAGAAAAAGCATGAGGGTCTATAGAGTCTCTTAGTATATGATTCATAAGATATTGGTGTAATGGTTTTATAATGGTTCATGTTTTTATAATAAAGTAAATCTCTGATTATTATTCATTCATGTGTGATGAAATTTACTTTACATAAATGGTGGAATGATAAGATCCCCACAAACTATAAATTGGATTTATTCCTGATTAATTATCATCACGGGGAATTATGGGTTGTAATGATATGTTAAGAATAACATGAATATAATATTATACCCATTTTAAAATATTTTATATGAGATATTAAGAATATATTCATAAGAATAAGTGTATAGTTATTACTTTTGATGACCCACCAAAGTATATCTCATGGAATGTCATGAATTCATCGATATACTTAGGGGTTTATGATTATTATAAATCTTTATTACCTAAGGTTGGTGAGATACCTATCATGATAACCTTTATATTTAGAAACCTTTCTTATACAATTCATTTAAACTTATTTAAATAGTTATTATTAGGTTTTTTATTGATGATTTCATTAGTTGGAGTACAATTAAGACAGGATTTGACCACTGTATGATAAGTAAATACATATAAACCTTAATTGAATTAGACTAAGGAAATACATGACCATTATTATTTGAGTCACATGTGATGTGGTCAAATACTTGGATAATGGACATGTGATGTAATTATTTTTAAAATGGATGACATAAGGTGTATTCATCAACTTAGTCAGTCTTTTCATAGAATCAAGAAAAATGAGTTGTCCTGTACTATATTAACATGTTCCATGTATAGAGGTCACTCAATATCATGAAAAAAAAGGGAATATTTAGGTACATATATGATGTACATAATGCATATTTTGTTGGACATGTTTGTATATATGAGCATGTTTGATAGAGATCACACCAGACCCATTAGTATCTTAAGTATCATTGATACTTTTTTGGAGGTTTTTATTTACTTATATATATGAAATATGGATTTCATATTTATTTTTAACACTCATAAGGCCCATAGGGTGACATAGTTAGGCCTTTTGATAAAGATTAAGTTTTGGAAAAAGTGTTCATTCCATAATTAAGAGGGTTTGATGAAACTGTATCCAAAAGGAGTTTTGGATAGATTCGCAAAGAGTTGTTAAATTTTTCATGAAATACTGATGGATTTTTGTATAAGTGGTGGATTATATAATGTACACTTAAAATTATATGAATATAATGTACATTAATTAAGAATAAATTAGTTAAAACATATCTATAAGCTTGATCCTAACATTATATTAGTTCTAATATTACCTGGTTTTATGCTATAGACTATGTTTCACCCAATGTAATGAGTGCATTCATCTACCACCTCCCTACCACATGGTTTCCTTTAGTTTCTAATCCATTTATAATAGATTAAACATAAATTTAATATTCATTTAATGAGTTTAATGGTTTTTATAATGGGATGTAATTCATGAGTTTAATTTTAATACACATTATATGTTTCATGTGGAGGACGCATTCTCTATTCAATGAGGAGTGTCGAGGTTGGATATATAAATGGGTGAGGTTTTTCCTGTTGTGTGTATGTGTGTGATTATTATTTTAATGGAAATATTTCTTAAAATATATTCCTTATCCTATATTTTTTCATTATATACAGTGAATACTCTATCACCCATTTTAGAATATGGGAATCCCCATGATATGGTCCTGGATCCTTCATCCAGTGTAATCCCTTAGAGGTAGGAAGCCTTTATTTATTGCTTCATTGATCATCATCATGATTAATATATCGATTTGGAGACTTATGCAACCATGATACAGATATGATTTGTTCTTCATTTTCATTCATGTTGATTTAATCAAGGATTGATTATGAATATATGGGTTTTATTATGTTTCCATTATTCATGTGATGAACATCTAAAACCCATAAAATTTTAGTAAAAATGTGATATAAAAAGTGGATTATATATCTTATACATATTGGTGTGTTTAGACCAATAAGTATTCAAGAAAATGGAGTGTATAGTTACTTTATAAACTTTACTGGTGATTTTTGTTAGTATGACTATGTGTTTATTATGAGTTAAAAGTTTGAAACCTTTGAAAAGTTCAAGATGTTTAAAATTGAATCATAAAATAATCTAAGAAAAGGTATTAAAATTATTTTATCGAATTAGGGTGGTGAATAATTGATCCAGGAATTCACTGATATTATGAGATACTATTTAATTATTTCACATCTCACTTATTTATGGAGACATCTATTTCATGTTGTTTTTAAGAGGATAAATCATACCTTGTTAGACTTGTTTCTATCAATGATGAGTCAATGTAACATTTTTATTTAATTTTGATGATATCCCATAAAAACTATATAATTCCCCCTTAACCACATTAAATTTAAATAATTTCTAAAGACACTATATGTGATATATACTGTGAGTCATCCAAATTTATTTTTTATGAGAAATTTGTGTTGGAAAGCATATGTAAGATGTTTGGTTTTTGATAAACATGATGATGAATTAGAAAGATTATTATTTTCTGGTTATCTAAAATAAAATATGGGATATTATTTTTATAATACAATTGAAGATAAAGTTTTTGTAGCCTAATATAGTTTTTACTTGATAAGGAATGCATGAAGTGAAGAGTTGGTGGAAGGAAAGTTGAACTTAGAGATGTTTAAAACTAACAAATAATAATTTTTCATGGATGGAAAGTGATCCAATTTTATGAGAGGTTATGTAAATAGAATCAACTCAAGTTATATAAAATCTCAAAGGTCTAGAAGTATTCATAAATATCCTAAGAGGTATGAAATTCTTATAGAAATTTATAATGACATAATATCTATAGATAATGGATTTATTACTTACCAAGAAGCCAATGGATATTTTAATTCCAAGAAATGGTTAAAATCCATAAAATTTAATATAGATTCCATGTAATTTAACCATGTTTGTAACATGTAGGATTCACCTAAAGGGGTGAGACCGATAGGTTACAGGTGGTTTTTCTGCAAAAACAATGGAATTACTATGTAGAGTGTCAACCATAAAGTTCATTTGGTAGCTAAAGGTTACAAAAAACTCATGGTATTAATTATAAAGAAACATTTTCTAAATTTATGATAATAAAGTCCATTTAAATATCTATTTCCATAAAATGCCATTGATATTATAAGATATATCAAATAGATGTTGAAATTATTTTTCATAATGAGAATTTAGTTGAGGATGTGTATATGATTCAACCGAATGTTTTGAGGTTCCTAATGAGAATGTAAGGTTTTATAGTTGAAATGGTCAATTTATAAATTGAATCAAGCTTCTTAGAGTTAAAACAATTTGGTTTCATTAGAATCCAGCTAATTCTTGTACATATAAAAAAGTTAGTTGGAGTGTTATGACATTTCTAATATTGAATGTGGATGACATAGTACCTATTAAAAATGATGTCATGGAATTACATTCTATGGATATCTAGTTGGGAAAGTGTTTCTCAGTGAAATACATGGTTTAAGTATCACACATTCAAGGTATAAATATATATAGAGATAGATATAAGAGGTTTCTTAGATTGAGTCTAAACACATATATTGTTAAAGTGCTAAAGAGGTTTATCATGAAAAACTCTATGAAGTGGTCTTTATCAGTGTTGTATGGAATGAATCTTAAGAATATTCAAGATCCTTCCAAAGAGTTAGAAAGGGTGGATAGGATTTCTTATGCATCCCTCATAGGATCTATCATGTATTTCATGTTGCATAATCGACCTGACACTATGAAAAAACGTTATTTAGCGGTGATCTAAACCACTGTGAATTCCTATGTTGGGTATTATTTTCCAAAGATTTTAAAAAAAACATTGTGAATCATTTTATAGTGGGTTTTAGCGGTGGTTTTGAATTTTTTATTTTTTAACGAAGATTATAAAAAAATATTTAGTGGTAGTTTTTTTTCTTAACAAATTTATTTTTTATTTATCATTATTTATTTAATATTTATTTCCATGTAGATTTAAGTACATATATGTTTAGGATGTGATATGAACCTTTTACCACTTGATTGTTCTATAAAACTTTTACCACTCCATGAAGTAATTAATATGAGACTAAACATACTTTAATATACTTATATATACACAAATAAATACATATATATGTGCACATATATTAATGAATAATTTATAAATACATAAATATAAAAATATAATTATATATGAATTTGTATAAATACAGTTATATATAAATTTATAGATATATAAAAATATATATAAATATTTATTAAATATATATAAATATAAATAAATTTACATAAATGTATTTAAATACATATATATAATTAAATATAATTATATTTAAATACAAATATATATATATATAAAAACACATATAAATATGCATATATATACATATATACGAACATAACAAATATAAATGTATATAAATATACATAAATAGATATAAACATCTCTAAATATATATAAATATAAATAAATTTACATAAATATATATAAATACATATATGTATATATAATTAAATATAATTTTATATATATGTATATAAACACATCTAAATATACATATATATATATATTATGCTTGAGGGTACAATTACATTCAAACACACACACACACTACACACACAGGCTAGAAAGGTAGGCCATAGCCCCCCCCCCCCCCACACACACCAAGGGGATAACCCACCCATCAAGGCTTATTTATTTAGTACATGGCTCATAGGCCTAGTGGGAATGAAGCCCATAACATGGCCCGAAAGCCCAATGCAACATCATGCCTACATCATCCTGTGTATATCATGCCTGCATCACCACCTGCCTATATCATGTACGCATCACCACCTGCATAAAATTGTAATAGTACCTGCACCCACCTGGATTTGAACCCAGGTCTGATGCAAAATTACAAGGAGCCTTTACCACTCAGGTAAGCCCCCAAATGGATATATATACATACATATACATATATATACCCACATAATATATATAAATATACATAAATATAATATATATATATATATATATATATATATAAATGTATATAAATATAAATAAGTCTTGAGGATGAGCTAATCAAGCGGTGGTTGGTTTTGTTGTAAATAATTTCATCAACTGAGTTTAACCAAGATGGGATTTTTTCACTTATGTAACAAGAAATGACATATGGACCAATGATTGGATTAGACTAGAGAAATGCATGGGTATGATTATATTAGTGACACATGATTTGATCAACTACTTGGATGAATAGCATGTGATGTATTCATTCAAACAAGGCAATCTATTTTAGAGAATCATAAATGTATCTATTTTTTATACGAAATTTTCATGGTTCATGCCTAGAGGTCACTCAATGTTCTGGAAAATGGATTATATAAGTATATATATGATGTACTAGGTTGATGTTTTCATATAGATATATGATTATGTTTGATTAAGATCACACTAGAACCCTTTATAGCTTTGAGAAACAATGATGTTTTTATAGAGGTTGATCTTTACTTTTATTTATAAATTTTAGAATTCATATTTTTTTCAATGCTACAAAGGCGTGTAGGGTTACACAGTTGGGCCTTATACTAAGGATTAAATTTTAGAAAATGTTTTTTGTTAAAAAATAAGAGTGTGTAATAAATCATATCCAAAGTAGTTTGGAAGGATTCACAAAGTGCTGTGAAGTTTTTCATAAAATATATATTGGATTTCAGTACAAGTGGAAGATTCATTGATATGCACTAAAATTAGTGAATCACATAGTATGATACATTAGTATATCATAACCCATGACATTCAAGTGATGCATATCACAGGAACCGATATAGGGTCAAATAATATGTTGTAATAGGAATGATATACATTTATCATAGCATATGATGAAACCCATGACTTATGGTACATGATATCATGTTGCATGGGGTGTTTTCTAGTCTCCCAAATAGTTTCCCATTAGTTATAAATTTTTGAGATGATTTATTTATAGATTGATAAAAAATTATGATCATTAAAATTTTTAATGATTATAAACATCAAATTGATATATGTTATAGGTAACATATGAAGGATACGAAACATTGGCAATGCCACTAAACTTCCTTCATTGATTAAAGTGATCTACTATAATATATGGGATTCATCCCATTTGAGTGGTGTTGTAGACTATCATTCCATGTCGATAGTCTCTTCTTCCCTATACTCCATTCATATTTGAGTAGAGGGTACTAACACACCTTTAGAATATTGATGGGTCCTCACATAGCATATGTTAATTCTAGTGGTTGGTGTACTAATTTTAGAGGCAATAGTCTGAGTATTGTTTTATAGCGATCTTATAAAGTATATTCTATAGAAATGGAGCACACACTATTATAGATTTGTTTTTTATTCATAGTGGATTTTATCAGTGCTAACTAAAAGCACTGATAAAGGTGAACTTTTATTAGTAAAAATTAAAAGCATTGATAAAGGTTGTCTTTTATCAGTGCTAATAAAGGTGTGATTTTATTAGTGATTTTTTTAGGGCTAATAAAAGTATGACCTTTATCATTATTTTTTTAGTGTTGATAAAGGATGCATTTTATCAGTGATGATAAAAGGCATTTGAAATAATTTAATTTATGTATACATAGTTATATATTTTTAAATTTTATTTACATAACAATAAGTATATATTTTTATAAATACAATATATATATATATAAATTTATACTTATTTATAATTATTTATAAATTAATTATATATATAGTAACAAAGTAAAAACAAATAATGCATTAAATTAGATAAATATAATGAATGGTGTCATCATTCATCTCTTAAGCAGGTTAGGAAAGGTTAGCGAACGATGACCCATCCCATCATGCACAGAGTTTACAACGGCCTAACATTTTTCATGTGCATATTTGTAAATATATATGTATATATATTAAGTAATTAAAAAATGAAACTCTATATATTTAAATGAATTTAAATTATAAAATGAACTGATTTGAATTTTATAAATTTTACTAATTTTTTGTTGTATTTTTAAATCTATTTTAATCTAAAAAATTATAGATTTAATTAAATAATAACATTCTTAATTATAATTAAAATTTCTAAAAGTTAATGATTGATTATATTTTTTATGTACAATCAATATAATACATGCATCTATAATTAGTAATATATATATATATATATCTAAATATAATTAATTATAGTTTTTAAAATTATTATATTTAATTTTATAATTTTATAATTAATGATATATCATGAAAAATAGTTATACATATAATATTATTATTTATACATTTATATTAATAATATATTTATAAAAAATTTATTCATTTATATAAACAATAATATTTTTAATTATAATTAATACATTCACTAATACATTTATTAGTAAAAAAATTATAATATTAATACATTTATCATAATACTAATGCATTTTTTAATACATCAAATATAATTTATTTCATTTATTTATTTTTAATATTTTTGTAAAATATTCATTTTCATTTATTTTTGTATATAAAATATTATATGTATGAAATTTATAAATACATATATATATATATATATTAAAATACAATATATACATTTATATAATTAATTATAAATAATAATATATCTATATATAAATTTTAAATATATTTATATACAATTATTAAAATTCTTAAATTTAATTTTATAGTTTTATAATTAGTCATATAGCATGAAAAATAGTTACATGTAATACTATTATTTATACATTTACATTTACAATATATTTATAAAACATTTCTTCATTTAAATAAACAATAATATTCTTAATTATAATTAATACATTCACTAATTCATTTATTAATAAAACATTTTTATAACATCAATACATTTATCATAATATTAATACATTTTTTAATGCATTTAATTTAATTAGTCTCTTTATTCATTTTTAATATACTTTCATTTTATATTATTTATATAATTTGAATATTTATTAAATTTTAATATTTTTTGAATTTATTCATTTTTTGATATTTACTTATACATATTTATTTATTATGAATTAATATTTTCATTATATTTTAAACTTATATGATTAATATTCATTCATTTTTATTTATTAAGTTTTAATATTTTTAATATGTTTTAAATTAATATAATTAATTAATTTAATGGTATTATTTTAATATTTTTGTAATTTAAATATTTAATTTAATTAATTTTTAATAATTTTATTATTTATATAATTAATAATATTTATTTATTTAGTTTATTCAATTTTTTAAAATATATTTTAAATTTATTAAATTTTATTTATTCATTTTTAATATTTAATTATTTAATATTATTTATTCATTTTTAATATTTTTAATTTTTAATTTTTTTAGAATTTATTCATTTTTAAATATTTATTTATTAAGTGTTAAGATTTTCAATATGTTTTTAATTTATATGATTAATATTTATTCATTTATATTTATTAAGTTTTCATATTTTTAACATGTTTATAATTGATATAATTAACTTAGTTAAATGCATTTTTTAATATTTTTTGTAATTTAAATGGTTAATATAATTCATTTTTGATCATTTTTTCATTTATATAATAATTATTATTTATTTATTCTTTTTTTTCATTTTTTTTATGTTTTTATCTATGCTAAAAAATAATTTTTGATAAATACTTCTTTTATCAGTTCTTTTTCATGCTGATAAAAGATTTATTTATAAGCTTGTATTATTTCAGAGTTGATAAAATGGGCTTTTATCGACACTTTTTGGGTAGTGGAGATAAAACCCTAAGCCCATTTTAAAAACAACCCTAATAGATCACTTCTCTTCTTACGCCATATTCATGCTCTCATAGAATTGGACCACTGCAGAAGTTAAAATCAAATTTTTTTGACAAACTAAACCACAAGACGAATGGTGTAATATTTTGGACTTATTTTTATAGATTTTTAGTCAATCTTTCATGTGTTTTTCATGAATTTTTAGAGTTTATATTCATATGTTTATCTATAATGGTTCTTCCCATATGTGTTTATTTGAAATAAGTTTTTTTCATTATTCTTCCCTATTTTGGGATGAATTTACCCTTAGAGGGTGTATGCCATTTTGTCTCATCGATCTTTCTTGATTTTCTTAATTTTTGGGTTGTTATTCCAGTTTTTATATATAAATATAGACTATAGATAGGAATTGCCTACAAAATAATTAAAAAATATTATTTGATATTAATTGTAGTTTTAAATGAGGTTCCCTAGAATGAAATGGTTTTTGTCAATTAAATAACATTTAGTAGCCATATAATGAAGAATTAACTCATTAATTGAGTGGTGAGTTAATATCTTGAGTAATTTTTAGATAATAAATCAATGTTATTAATTTTATAAATAATTTTAGGCCTTATAAATATTAATGGATTCAATATTATTCCTTGGGAGTGTAGAATGGAAGTTTTGATATGAATATTGCATGATATATACCATTTTCTTCATGTAATTTGTTTTGAGTTTATTATGTGTATCGTTTTTCTATTAGGTTATGGTTTTGTTCAAGGTACTAACTATATTTGAAATGGGAATGATGGAAGAGTTTGATTAATGGTTTTTAATAGAAATGTGACATGAGATATGATGTTTTCTTATATGTTTGTGTGTGTGTGTGTGTTTCATTTTTTATATGTATAAGTATATTTGTAAATGTGTTCTTTGTTTATTTTTGTTTGATTATTTATATATCTATGTGTGTGTGTGTGTAAATTTATATATTTATATATTAATATTAGTTTATATTATATTTAAATCCTTAAATTTCCATGAAAAACTATCACATTATAATATCACATTGTGCATGAATTTATCTACATAATTCCCATGGGGTGTTAGTCGAGTAGTACTCAATGGTTTACCCCTCACTATCCATGGGAACTAGCATAGGCTCAATTCCCGCCAGACTCAAATATTGTGCATATTATGAACAGGTAAATTCAAAGTCATTGCCCAGTTGGGGAATGTGAAGTGTGCTCTAGGCTTGGTAAAGGCCCCCCACTAGGAGTCGAGCAGTAAACATACACACATTTTTTCAACTGTGGGACATTCAAGTGGTACCATGTAAGGCGGTCACTCCTTGGAAATGGAACTAGAATAGGTTTGAGTCCTACCACACTAAAATTTATCTAGGGAAGGATGGAATGCAGGTGATGTGTTGGGCCTAAGAAAGGCATGGTGTGGTGCCCGGAAATACCTCATTACCTGATATTATTTGGGGTTGTGATGAAGGAGTCCCAAGAATTTCTCCATCTTTCTCTCTAGGTCATTTAGGTTGATTTTCCAATGGTATCAAATCTGGATGGTGACTTTAACCCTTGTAAGGTGTTCGTCATTCCCTTAAATAAGGATAGAGATGTGTTGGAAGGTGTGGATCAATCTTTGGTTCTAGTGGAATTTAATCTTACTAGTCATGAGGTCATTGAAAATAGGTTTTAGGGTTTGAATAAGAACCAACAATTTTGGGAAGCAATTTGTATTCCAGGTTAGAAAAATCTTCTAATTATATACTTTTCTTTGAATCTCAGGTTAATGGAATTCAGTTACAGAAAAAAAATAACAACCAAGAATTGTTCCATGGAATTCATCGAGGTCAGCCCTAAATTTTTCCAGGATCTAATGGAGGATTGTAAGCATTCAATTATTGGACGACTCTCTCTAAAGCGTGTGAGCAATGACTAGAAGTTGGAAGACTTGAGAAGTTATCTTTGGCATATTTGGGGATTTTATTATTGGTGGGTTGTTTCAGTTGGTATGGGTTGTTTTTATTTCATTTTTCCCTCATTATATCTTAATTTTAAATCCTAGAGTAATGGTTTTATTTCTCATAAGTCAAGGACACCAAGATTATAGGACTAGGACCCCTAGTTCGACCCAACTAAGGCTCAGAATTCTACCTTTCAAATGTGGATCTGGATCAGGGGTTAAACTTGTTTTTTTCACTCTCAACTCCTATGGGATGCTAACTTAGCAGTTGGAATCCTGCTTAAATTCGATAAGGAGACCGTTCTTTCAAGGTATGATCATTATTCCAGAGTTATTATGAAAGTGGATCTTGCTTCTCTGCTTCTTGAAAATATTTTTCTAGTGGATAATGAATTAAAATTTCATCTCTATATAGAGTTTGAATATGTTCCTGGTTTCTTATTCATTTTTCAATGCATTGGTCATGTTTAGGAAGTAAGACTTAAGGGATTAAAATGTGTCAATTGTAAGAAAAGTGGGGGGAAAATTAAAAACTATAAGTTTAAATTTAGAGTCATAGGATATGATTTTACATATGAAAACATAGTGTTTATTGATAAGGGGCTTATTGGTAAGGTTAATATGATGGGAAATGAGTCTTTTAGACCTATGAATGAGAGTGTAACATATGTGTATGATTAGTTACCAGGTAAGTGAAATTTATTCCTAGATGCTAACACGGTGGGCAGTGTTAGTGATAAGGGGGTTGTAGCTCCTCAACTAGTGCAAGAGAATCTATTTTTTGCTGATGTGGTTGTTAGACACAAGAATGGTAATATTGTCCATTTTGGATTTGATAATACTATTGTTAATATTGTACATGATGATCCTCATTTTCTCCCTTATGCACAACTGAGATAGGGAGATAAGTGTGAGTCTAATGAAGGTGGTTATCCTCTATATGAAGCTTGAGATGATATCATTGGACTCTTTGAAGAGAAGTACTTGTCACATTGTAATGCCCCTACCCCATTTACCTAGATTCGGTACATTATTATATAACATTGGCATGATACAAGGAAATCATTTCCCGAAATACCGATTAGTTTAGTATCCTTGGAAGTACTAGATACATTCATAAATTTTACATTACATTATAAAATAAAAACACAACAACAACATTGTCTTCATTAACCACATTCATATCCCATAGACTATCCCTACAGGTCAGTCATAATATACTTCTTCACATCTTGGTAAAAATAAAACATAGAAAGGGGTGAGCTTGGATGCTCAGTAAGGATAACAATATAGCAGAAATTTTATAAATAAGAATAAAAATTTAAGGAAATGTATAAGACTAAAACAAAAGCATTTTAAACTTAAACTTAATCATAATATGGAAAATATAAATCAAAATAATTCCATTTAATTATTCACATAGATATTCTACTAGTCGAATAATCACATGCAATATCAATAGCCAATTTCATAATGAAGGAATGCATAATGCCAGACTTCATAACCACATAGTCAAGGCCTTGTGCCAAGACTACAAATAAGATTTTGTCAAGGCCTTGTTCCAAGACACTAGTTTGTCTCATGAGACTTACCGATGCATCGAGAAGCTATAGCGGGCTCCACCTATCACTTACTAAGTCCAAAGCATTCCTAATATGAAAAGGTTTAAACATAATATAAACATTCATATTAAAAATAGCAAATGAAATATCAATACTTTATCCATAAACCATGAATGTTATAAGAATAACACATCCATATTCAAACATATCACAAAATCTTCAATACAATATGGAAGATTTGTATCATAATAAATCAACTTCAAAAAAGGTTAAAATCCATCAAAAGGATGTTGACATAGATGAAATCAAAACTTTTTTTTAGAGAAATATATCTTTCTATTTTGAAATCATTTAAAACTCATATAATTATAAAATAAAACATTTATTTTGAAAATATTCTTATAATCTTGTAATGTAAACTTCGACAATGTTATAACGGCAGAAAATAGCCACACTCACCGTATAAGTTAAAAACATTCTTACCTTAATTTTGTCGAAAAGGTCATAAAGTGCCTTATTTGGAAAATGACGGAAAGATTCCTTTAAAAACATATAAGGTCAAATAAGGGTATAAATGAATTTAACCCATTGTATAGTAAATAGTAAAAAAATTGAAATAAATTTTTAATAAAACACAGATTTGGATGATAAAGAGGTCCTAGTAGATACCTACGTAAAAACAACCTCGAATGATAAAGAGATTGTGGAATTAACCATTTCCTTGTACTTTTCATTGGTCGAGGGTATGTTAACCTCCTATATAATAGTTAAATCATTGTTATTAAATTATGAAAGAACCATATACATAAATATGATATCATATATTATCTTCTAATATTGCTTTGTTAATAATATTTTAGTATTATCGTCGTTTCGGGTGTTAACTGATTCATTTTACTTTATATGTTTTGTTACATAAGACATGTTTTTTATGGATAGGATTTATTTGATTAATATACATAATGATATTGAGTTATTAAACATTATTTTTAATCATCAAATTAAAATTATTCTTTAATGGTTACGATGGTGAAATGAATCTCATCGCGTTCGTGGAGATAGCAATCCGTACGTACGCATGAGCAACAATATCATTATTTTGATATTAAAATCATATGTAAATATATGGTATATCATATATACAGAATCATTAACATGCTATATTTATTATTTACATCAATTATACATCATTATTATACCCATCCAAAAAATAATGTATTGAATAACAACTACACCACGACGTGGAGACGGTAAGCCGTACGTATGCACATATGGTGACTTTGTAATTAATATGATGGATAGAATAATGAATATGGTTGTACAATTTTTATAATAACATCATATTATATAGAATATTCTGGATTTATTATTTTATAATGGAAAAAACAAAGAAATAGGAAGTGGAAGAAGAAAAGAACTTGAAAGAGGTGATGGAATATTTACCTCTCTTCAGGTTCTTCCTTTGGATTTGATCAAAAGGGCTCTTTAGATTAGATTTATGACCAAAGGAAGGCCTCTAGGATAAAGGGATGATATTTTAGGGGATATTTGGGTAGGTTTTTGCTGACCCAAAAGGCTTTGGAGGTGTGAATTTGAGAGAAGGGGGAGTACCCTTTTATAAGAGAGGTGAGGGTCACTTTAGGAAAATATTGAAATATTATTTTATAATAAAATCATTTTCGGTTTATAATGGCTCTAAAATAAATTATTTCCAGGATAAGGTGGGTATGGGTATAAAATCTCTCAACCAATAGGTTTTATACAGGTTTATTTTACCATATTAACTTTATCTTTTAGACTTAACTCTTAGTTAAATAGTTTGACATTTACCATGTCTCTTTGTATTTTTATATTATATGGTTAATAAAATTACTATAAACTTCCAAGAGAACCCCAAGTGGTTCATTAATGATACACCTATCATTATATAATTATTTTTTCAGAACCTTAGATTTTTGTAAATATTATATCAATTAATAATATAATATATATTTTTAAAACTCTTTTTATGTCAATTTTGACACTATTTGGTATTTTGTTTTTGTTAAAGTCATAACAGAATTATTACTTCAAAAACAATTAATTTAATCAACCCTAACATGTCATATTCACCTATAAAATTCATGGATGGCATCAAAACTTTCTATTTATATTTATTTTAATATTTATAATATCATTTATTTGATTCTTTCATTAATAAGGAAAATACTGCATCATTATTGTGTCATATATAAATATATTTATTTTATGTCTAAAAATTATAAATAAAATATCTTGATGTATGAAATATTTTTATATTTCTAATAAATATTTATAGTTGAATAGACCAATTATATTACTTCATATAAAAATTTTTTTACTAAAATATATTTTCTTTTGTTATTTTTGTCTTTACTTTAGATTATTTAATATAAAATGTCATTATCACTCCCAAGTGGCTCCATGAGGTCCCAAAATCAACCCAAAGATGATCATGTTCGGAAATGCATCAGAAAATATAAATATGACACATGTTATGGTAATTTTTTATCATTATAATATTATTTTTTTACCCTTATTTACCAGATTTACCCTTTAACCATGGTAAATAAAATATTTACTGAAGTAATTATTCATAATGTCTAAAAATAAAAGTTACCTATTTTCACAATTTGGACCTCCTGATCCCAAATATGGAATCAATTTTTTCAAATTCAAAACATAGAAGTGGCAGAAAGTAATTTAAAATTAATTCCTGCTGTCAAAATAAAATGCTTGTTTTTAAGAAATAATAACTATCAAAAGATTGACATTTGTTTATGTCCAGTTTAAATGTGAAATTACATCCAATGACCTACATTATATTAAATGATAAAAATATAATATAATGACATATTAAAACCACTTAAATGTATAATTTAACACTATAAATTGTTTCTATTAAAAAAAGTTGTTTTTAATTAAAATTTTGTATTTTTCACTATTCATCAAAATATAAAAGTTATCAGAAAAATACCAAAAAATTACCCTTAGCTAATTTTGATATTCCGAATCCAAAAATGAGGTCCATTTTAAAAAATAAAATTTATAGATTTTCAAAAAGTTGGTATTACAATGTATAAATGATAGTTTGATTGGTTGTTGTGTGTTAAAACTCCAAGTTGCGTACAACACAAGCTAAAACATTATTCAAAAGGAAACGTACTGTAGAAGCTTGGGGTGTTACATTATTCCCTCCTTCAAATAATTTCATCCTCGAAATTTCTAGAATACTATTTCATAAAAAGACTCGGGTGGTTCTTCATCATAAGTTCATCGGGTTCCCATATCGCCTCTTCCATCTTATGGTTCCTCCATAGAACTTTTACCAGATGAGTCGCCTGGTTTCTCAAAAATTGTTCTCTGGTATCAAGAATCTTGAGAGGCTCTTCAAAATAAGACAAATCAAGTTCCAGTTCAATTTCTTCATAGCTGAGTACATGCATTGGGTCAGGCATGTATTTTCTCAACAGTGATACGTGGAACATATCGTGAGCTTTGGAGAGACTTGGTGGAATTTCCAAATAGTAAGCTACAACCCCAATTCGTTCTAGAATTTCGAAAAGTCTGATGTACCTGGGACTTAATTTACCCTTTTTACTGAATTGTATAACTCCCTTCCATAGAGATACCTTCAAGAAAACCTGATCTCCTACCTAAAATTCCAAATCCTTCCTTTAGTTATCGGCATATCTCTTCTACCTACTTTGAGTTGATTTGATGTGGGTTTGGATAACCTTCACCTTTTCCATCATTTCATCAACAAGTTATGGGTATATGAGTTTTCTTTCACCAACATCATCCCAACAAGTTGGTGTGCGACATCTCTTTCCATATAATGCTTCATATGGTGCCATCTGAATACTTGAATGGAAGCTATTGTTATAGGAAAATTCTAACATAGGTAAATATTGATCCCACATACCTTCAAAGTCAAGTGATCAAGATCTCAACATGTCTTCTAAGGTTTTAATAGTCCATTCTGATTGTCCATCAATTTGAGGGTGGTAGGTAGTGTTCAAACAAAGTTCAGTATCCATGGCTTTCTGAAGACTTTTCCAGAATCTTGATGTAAAACAGGGATCACGATCAGAAACAATCGATAGGGGTACTCATGAAGTCTTACAACTTCATTAATATACAGTCTTTCTAAACGTTCAAGTGGTAAATTTTCTCTTATAGCAAGAAAATGTGCTGACTTGGTAAGACGATCAATAATGAACCATATTGCATCATTCCTTCTAGGATTATTTGGTAGCCCCATGACAAAGTCCATCGTAATATCATCCAATTTCCACTCAGGTATGGGAAGAGGTTTCATGACTCCTCTAGGATGTTGTCTTTCAGCTTTCACTTGTTGGAAAACCATACATCTCGACACAAAATCAGTAATCTCTCTCTTCATGTTGTCCCACCAAAAATGTTCTTTCAAATTTCTATACATATTAGTGCTACCAGGGTGTATAGAGAAACTGGAGCTATGAGCATCATCCAATAATTCCCTTTTTAGATCAGGTATATTGGGAACACAAAGTCTCTTCCCAAATTTCAAAATTACATCTTTATATATGAATTCAATCAATCTCCAATCATTCACAGCTTTAATTTTCTTTTGAAATTCCTCATCATCAGTCTAAGAACTTTTTATCCTTTCTAGTAAAGATGGTTTGGAAACCATTTGAAAAATAATTGATGTTTCACCTTACATGGTTATTCTAATATCTATCTTTACTAGATCCATGAAAATAGGATCCTTTTAAACTCTCATCTTGTTCCAAACTCCATGATCCTTTCTAATCAAAGCATATTCCACCTTATTTGCCTTCCCCAGGTGGCAGTGTATAGTGAAATCATAATCCTTGAGTAGTTAAAGCCATCTCCTTTGCCTCATGTTGAGTTCTTTTTGTGAGAAAATATACTTCAAACTCTTGTGATCAGTATAAATCTCACATTTTTCACTAAATAGATAGTGTCTCTATATCTTCAAAGCAAAGATTACAGCTGCTAACTCAAGATCATGAGTGGGATATTTTTTCTCATGAATTTTTAGTTGTCGTGATGTATAGGAAACAAATCTATCATTTTGCATAAATACACAACCAAGTCCTTTCTTTGAAGCATCACTATAAATAACAAACCCATTGTTCCCCAATGGTAGAGTCAAGATAGGATCATTAACTAATATTCTCTTCAGTTCTTCAAAACATTCTTCACTCTCTTTTTTCCAAACAAATTTAACCCCTTTACGTGTGAGCTTGGTTAATGGGTTAGCCAATCGGGAAAAATTATGGACCAAACACCAATAATAACCTACTAAACCAATAAAACTGCATACCTCAGTTATACTCATTAGTGCTGGCCATTCTTGGATTGTCTTTGTCTTAGAAGGATCAATATAGATTACATTCTTAGAGACAATATGGCCAAGAAAAGAAATATCCTAAAGCCATAATTCACACTTGCTAAACTTCCCAT
This sequence comes from Viscum album, assembly GCA_963277665.1. Classification (NCBI taxonomy): domain Eukaryota; kingdom Viridiplantae; phylum Streptophyta; class Magnoliopsida; order Santalales; family Viscaceae; genus Viscum; species Viscum album. The sequence continues at coordinate 445,073,774 of OY728158.1, forward strand.
ATAATTCATTTCTTCTAAGAGTCTTTAGGATAATGCGCAAATGATTTTCATGATATTTGTAGCTTTTTGAGTATAGAAAGATATCATCAATAAATACCAGTACAAAGTCATCAAGATATTCCTTGAAAAATCTGTTCATTAGATCCATGAAAATAGAGGGTACATTAGTCATCCCAAAAGGCATTATTGTAAACTCGTAATGCCCATACCTGGTTCGAAATGCTCTTTTCGGAATGTCTTCCTTCTTCACACATAACTGATGATATCCAAATCGAAGGCCAATATTTGAAAAATATTGAGCTCTATGAATTTGGTAGAATAAATCATCAATGTGAGGTAGGGGATACTTGTTCTTTATTGTTATAGCATTGATCTCCCTGTAGTCAATGCACAACCTCATAGATCTGTCTTCCTTATTATCAAAAAGGGCAAGGGCTCCCCATAGAGAAATACTAGGGTGAATAAATCCATTATTACTCAATTCCTCTAGTTATTTCTTTAGTTATACTAATTCCACAGTGTACATTCTATAAGGGGTCTTTGATATGGGCCTTGAACCATGAATTAAGTCAATGGAATACTCAATTTCTCATTCTAGAGGATTCCCAGGTAAATCCTCTGGAAACACATCAACATATTCTTGCACAATAGGTACATCCTCTATTCAAACATTCTTTTCCTCACTCATAGTTATTTCATTCTCTTCTTCCCCAATAATTGAATTTAGTTGAGCTACTAGGGGTGGATCTAGATAAGAATCAGGTGGTGACATTTCTACTCTAAAGATAAGGTACTCGTTATCATCATCGAAAATTGTAACCTCATTCTTCTTACAATAAATTTTTGCATCATGGTCTGAAATCCAATCCATTCCGAGGATTATATCAAATTCAATAATCGGTATGACAATGAGATTAGTAGATAAAGAACATTTATATGCCCTAATGGGAACTGATTCAAAAAACTTTGTTGCAATGATACTTCCCTTAGGAGTTTTGAGTGACAACTCCCTTGTTAAATAAAATTGTAAATATCTAATTTTGTTAGAAAACTGGGAAGATATGAAACAATGTAATGATCCAGAATCAAATAAAGCATTGGCTAAACTTGATGAAACCATTAAATTACCTACCACCATGTCTTTTGGAGCTTCAACCTCAACAGTAGTGATCGCATAAGCTTGGACTTGCTCCCTTGGCCTTTTTTGAGGTAATTTCCCTTGTAACTTAGGACATTCATTTGCATAATGCCCCTTTTCTATACAATTGTAGCATTAAACATTGACAGACTCTTTCTTCCCCTTGCAATCAAAAGCTTGGTGTCCTTTTTCACCACACTTGTAATAAACTCTCATTCCCTTCAGGTAAGTACCAGGGTGTTTCTCCCCACATTTACCGCAGGATGGATATTCAACTTTTCCCTTCTTCCCTTTATTTCCATTTCAAGAGTGTTCAGTAGATATCTTCTTCTCCTTCTTTTCTTTGAAGTCGTAAGACTTAGAGAATTCTTTTTCTGTCTTGATAGCACATGAGACAATATCTTCATATGATAAGAGGGATTGTGATACTAATTCTCGCCAGAGAAATGGTTTTAACCCATCAAATAATCGATCAATCTTACTCCTTGGGTTACATATATAATCTACAGCATGCCTTGATAATCTTGTAAAGATAGCCTCATATTTTGCAATATTCTCATCCTCCTTTTGTCTCAGAATCAAAAATTTCCTTTCCATATCTGCTCGATGGTCACGAGGAAAGTATTTTTTTTAAGAAAATCTCTTTAAACTCCCTCCATTTAATATTTGATACTTTATCATATTCCTTTGTGTTTTGAATCTATGACCACAATTGACCTGCATCTCCTGTGAGGCGATAAACTGCCATGACAACTTTTTCCCTTTCACTACTCCCCAAAGAATGAAATATTTTCTCTAAGGAATTTATCCATTACTCAGCTACTAATGGATTTGTACTCCTATTGAATGTTTGTGCTTGTTGACTCATGAATCGGTCTAACATTGATCCTCTGCGTTGTGGATCAGGGTGCTCCATACGGGTAAGGTTATTATTCATAACCTGAGTGAGTTGTCCCAGTATGGTGATAAGCTGATCAGTACCAGTTGCATCACCAGATCCACTATAATTATCTTGATTAGGAGGGAAATCCCTATATAGATTACATTCATTGATACGGTTTCCATTCCTTCCACTAGGTGCCATTTCTAAACAATGGCATACACTAGATTAGTTTATGAATCGCAATACATAATTCCAAACTTATAAAACACTTAACATAAATTGAACAGTTTATAGATATAATCCATAATCGTAAAAATGTTTTCTTTGAGGAATTATATACTCATAAACCCTTCATAATGGTTTTTAAAGAAAATTAGAATTATCCTAAGCATATCCCCCAGGAGTTTCGTAACCAAGAGTGCAGTAAGGCCCGTTGTCGTGCACCAGTTCCCATTCGATTCTAGATCAAAGTGTTATTTTTAGGTTTTACCCCTAGGTACATCTGTGCTAGAGCCGCCTCTACTTGCTTGTATCCAGACAGGGATGTATTTCTTGGAAAACTCATAAAATCTCTACAGTACTAAAATTCTAGGAAGTCCGTCTATACTAATCCTCAAAGTATATCTTAGGGTAATGTGCTCTAATCAGAGTTTATCTAAATCTAGTTTCCAAGGTTTGTACTAAACTTCCTATGATAACAACTATAATTCTCTGATCCTAGTTACCTAGAGTATGCACATTATTACATAACATTGGAATGATATAAGAAAATCATGTCCTGAAATACCGATCAGTTTAGTAGTCTTGGAAGTACTAGATACATTCATAAATTTTACATTACATTATAAAATGAAAAACAACAACAACATTGTCTTCATCAACCACATTCATATCTCATAGACTATCCCTGAAGATTAGTCATAATATACTTATTTTCATCCTAGTAAAAATAAAACATAGAAAGGGGTGAGCACAGATGCTCAGTAAGGATAACAATATAGCGGATACTTCCATAAATAATCATAAACATTTAAGGCAATGTATAAGGCTAAAAAAACCTTTTAAACTTAAACTTCATCATAATATATAAAATATAAATCAAATTAATTAAATTTACTTATTCACAAGGATATTCTACTAGTCGAATAATCACATACAATATTAATAGCCAATTTCAAAATGATGGAATGCATAATGTCAGACTTCATAACCACATAGTCAAGGCCTTGTGCCAAGACTACAAATAAGATCTTATCAAGGCCTTATTCCAAGACATTAGTTTGTCTCATGAGACCTACCGATGCATCTCGGAGCTATAGAAGGCTCCACCCGTCACTTAATAAGTCCAATGCATTCTTCATATGAAAAGGTTTAAACATAACATAAACATTTGTATTAAAACTAGAATACGAAATGTCAATAATTTATCCATAAACCATGAATGGTATAAGAATAACACATCCACAGTCAAACATATCACAAAACCTTCAATACAATATGGAAGATTTGTATCATAATAAATCAACTTCAAACAGGATTAAAATCCATCAAAAGGATGTTGACATAGATGAAATCAAAACTTTTTTTAGAGAAATAACTATTTATATTTTAAAATCATTTAAAAGTCATATAATTATAAAATAAAACATTTATTTTTAAAATATTCTTATAATCTTGTAAGGTAAGCTTCGACGATCTTATAATATCATAAAATAGACACACTCACCGTATAAGTTAAAAAACATTCTTACCTTAATTTTGTAGAAAAGGTCATAAAGTACCTTGTTTGGAAAATGATGGAAAGATTCCTTTAAAAACATATAAGGTCAAATAAGGGTATAAATGAATTTAACCCATTTTCTAGTAAATAGTAAAAAAAATTGAAATAAATTTTTAAGAAAACACAGATGTGGATGATAAAGAGGTCCCAGTAGATACTTATGTAAAAACAACCTCAGATAATAAAGAGATTGTGGAATTAACCCTTACCTTGTACTTCTACTTGGTCGAGGGTAAGTTAACCTCCTCTATAATAGTTAAATAATTTTTATTAAATTATAAAATAACCATATACATAAATATTATATCATATATGATCTTCTAATATTTCTTTGTTAATAATATTTTTGTATTATCGTCATTTCGGGTGTTAACTGGTTTGTTTTCTTTTATATGTTTTGTTACATAAGACCTATTTTTTATGGATATGATGTATTTAATTCATATCCAGAATGATATTGAGTTCTTAAACATTATTTTTAATCATCAAATGAAAATTATTCTTGAATGGTTGCGATGGGGAAATGAATCTCATCGCGTTCGTGGAGATGGTAATCCGTACGTACGCACGAGCAACAATATCATTCTTTTGATATTAAAATCTTATGTAAATAGATGGTATAAAATATATACAGAAACATTAAAATTCTATATTTATTATTTACATCAATTATACATCATTATTATACCCATCCAAAAAAATAATGTGTTGAATAACAACTACACCGCGACGTGAAGATGGTAAGCCGTATGTACGCACGTACGATGACTTTGTCATTCATATAATGGATAGAATAATGAATATGATTGTACCATATTTATAATAATATCAAAGTATATAGAAGATACTAGATTCATTATTTTATAATGGAAATAATGAATAAAGAGGAAGTGGAAGAATAAAATAACTTGAAAGAGGTGATGGAATATTTACCTATTCTTCGGGTTCTTCCTTTTGATTTGATTAAAAGGGCTCCTTAGGTTGGATTTATGACCAAAGGAATGCCTATAAGATGAAGGTAGGATAGTTTAGAGGATATTTGGGTTGGTTTTGGATGAGACAAAAGGCTTTGGAGGTGTGAATTTGAGAGAAGGGGAAGTGCCCTTTTATAAGAGAGGTGAGAGGCACTTTAGGAAAAGCTTGAAATATTATTTTATAATAAAATCATTTTCAGTTTCTAATGGCTCCAAAATGAATTATTTCTATGATAAGGTGGGGATGGGTCTAAAACCTCTCAACCAATTGGTTTTATATAGGTTTAGTTTACCATATTAACTTTATCTTTTATATTTAACTCTTAGTTAAATAGTTTGACATTTACCATGTCTCTTTCTATTTTTATATTATTTGGTTAATAAAATTACTATAAACTTCCAATAGAACTCTAATTGGTTCATTAATGATACATATATCATTATATAAGTCTTTTGGTAGAATATTAGATTTTTAATAATATTATATTAGTTAATAATATAATATTTGTTTTTAAAACTCTTTTTATGTCAATCTTGACACTATTTGGTATTTTGTTTTTTTAAGTCATAACAGCATGATTACTTCAAAAAAAAATTCATTTAATCAACCCTAAAATGTCATATTCACCTATAAAATTCGTTTATGGCATCAAAAATTTCAAATTATATTTATTTTAATATTTATAGTATCATTTATTTGATTCTTTCATTAATAAAGAAAATACTGCATCATTATTGTGTCATATATAAATATATTTATTTTATGTATAAAAATTATAAATAAAATATCATGATGTAGGAAATATTTTTATATTTATAATGAATATTTATAGTCTAATATATCAATTATATTACCTCATATAAAAAATGTTTTACTAAAATATATTTTCTTTTGTTATTTTTGTCTTTACTTTAGATTGATTATTTAATATAAAATGACATTATCACTCTCAAGTGGCTCCATGGGGTCCCAAAATCGACCCAAATATGTCCATGGTCAGACATTTATCATCCAATAGGAATGGGATACATGTTAGGGTAATTTTATATTATTATAATATTATTTTTTTACCCTTATTTACTAGATTTACCCTTTATCCATGGTAAATAAAATATTTACCGAAGTAATTATGCATAATGTCTAAAAATAAAAGGTACCTATTTACATAATTTGGACCTCCTGATTCCAAATATGGAATCCATTTTTCCAAATTTAAAACACATAAGTGGAAGAAATTAATTTAAAATTAATTCCCGCTGTCAAAACAAAAAACGTGTTTTTAAGAATAATAACTATCAAAAGATTGACACTTGTTTATGTTCAGTTTAAATGTGAAATTACATCCAATGACCTACATTATATTAAATGATAAAAATATAATCTAATGATATATTAAAACCACTCAAATGTATAATTTAACACTATAAATTATTTATATTAAAAAAAGTTGTTTTTAATTAAAATTTAGCATTTTTCACTATTCATCAAAATATGAAAGTTATCAGAAAAATACCAAAACATTTATCCTAAGATAATTTTGATATTACGAATTGAAAAATGAGGTCCATTTTGAAAAATAAAATTTATAGAATTTCAAAAGGTGGGTATTACAATTTATAATGACTAGTTTGATTGGTTGTTGTGTGTTAAAACTCTAAGTTTCATACAACGCAAGCTACGGTACTATTCAAAGGGAAAAGTACTGTAGAAGCTTGGGGTGTTACAATCATGGTAAAATTAATTCTGAATATATCTCTCTATGGCATAAAAGGGAAAATTTTCTTTGGATAGGGAGGTTGTCTTACTAAAGACAGTGGAATTTGAACATGGTCATGTGGTTGAGGTCGTTGTACAAGTGTCTCTAGGGAAGAAAATGGAAGGGGATGAATAAGTATCTACTGTCCATGGTTCTAAATTATCACCAATTCATGATTCCAAGTGACCTTATTTTGGCAAGGCATTAGATGCAGATACAGGTGGTACCCTGAATGCAAAGGGTAATTTTTTCTCAATGCTTGAGTTTATTAATAATTTAGAGTTTGAAAAACTATATCCAGAGGGTTTGAAGAAATATGGTTTGAGGAAAAAATCGATCTACCATTAAAACATAGGTGTATATGTTGAGACTACCAAATTCCCTATGCATGATGATGGTGGTGGAAAGGAGGGTGTCGAACTAGATGCCTCTATAGTTGATGGTGTTATTACTGCATAGCATGTGAATGATGCTACTGAGGAGACTGCATGGGCACAATAAATTCCAATGCATGATGAAATGAAGTGTGTTTCCACTCTTGGAAATGATGTTAGAGTACAATCCTCAAATGAACCAAGGGAATTTTAGGACAAGGAAGATGATTTCAAAATATTTTATGATCAAGGTGGACTATGGGATTCCCCAAAATGGAGGAGAGTTCATCACCCTTAAGGTTGCGGAAGATGATAAAGAAGTCCCTTTATTTTTTGTTTTCCTATAGGAATGGTCTGTTTCAACTTTTTTGTTGGTTTGGTGTCATGTGTGACATGCACTTTGTTTTTTGCAACCCCTTATATTTGTCTCTTTATCTTTTTCAATAAATTTTTGGGTCCATGGGTTCTTAAACCTATGGCTTGCACCATTTGGATTATCTATCACACACTAGGGAAGCAGTATGCATGAAGAGGGAAGACATAATTATTTCCAAAACAAAGGCTTTATTATATGTATATATTTTTATTTTTATTATAAAATTTTGGTTTTATATCTATGATTTTATATAATTTATATATGTATGTATTAGAATTTATAATTATATTTTTTAAGGTATAATTTGTATAATTTATAGATATAAAAATTGATATATTATGTGCATAATTTGTGTATATTTATTTATTTATTATAAAATATGGATATTATAAGACAAAAAATAATGGATAGGAATCAAAAATGGATGGGTGTTAATTGTATAACAGAAGAGTGTGATGTCGGGGTTAAAGAGTTCATTAAGTTTGCAACATAGCATGCATATGACCCTTCTCAAATCCTTTGTTCTTGTTTATATTATTATTATTCAAGAAAAAAATATCTAGAGGAGTTGGAAGAACATTAAATCTGTCAAAAACTGTATCGAAGCTATAAATTTTGGATTAAACAAGGGGAAGAACTGAATGTAGATAATGAATGGGATGACACTATGATTTATGGATCATCTGATATGATTACAATTGTAAATGATGATATATATAGTATTGAAGAAATGAAAATGGAAATTAAATATGACCTTCATGATTTTATAAATATGTTGGATAAGTTAAAGAGTTTTTATATGAAACCATTATATACTAGTCATACTAAATATACAATATTTTCAGCCATACTAATACAATATAATTTGAAAGCTAGTAACAGATAGAGTGACACCAACTTTATAAAACAACTTTGTCTCTTGAATGATATGATACTAGAATAAAATGAGATTCCTTATCAAACATATGATGTTAAACCAATGCTACATTCAATGGGTATGATCTCTGAAATAATGCATTCATGTATAGATGAATGTATATTTTTTTTAAAGAGCATGAATCGCTTAAAAATTCCCTAAGTGTTGCACATCTCGATATAAGAAGGATGACTCGAGTCCTTTAAAAAATGTATATTAATTTCCAATCATTTTAAGTTTTAGAAATATATATATATATATATATGAGGATACTGATAGACATTTGACATGGCACAAAAATATAATAATTCTAGATGGGAAAATATGCCACCTTGTGGATTCTCCTAAATGGAATAAAATTTATCATGTTTGTCCTGGAATTAAAAATGATTCGAGAAACCTCTGTCTTGCATTATATACATATAGAATGAATCATTTTGGTTTACAAAGTAGTACTCACAATGCATGGATGGTTATGCTGTTAAATTATAATTTTTCATTATGGTTATGCATGAAGTGAAAAATCATTATGTTGTATTGGTTTATATCTGGAAAAAAATAACCTAGTAATGATGTTTTTATTTATTTTGATCCATTGATCTATGATCTAAAATTTATGTGGGATACAGGTGTTACATTGTATGATGCTCATAGAAGTAAATAGTTTACATTGAGAGTCATATTGTACAAGATAATAAATGAATTTCCTACTTATGGAAATTGTTTATGGTATAACATTAAAAGAATATTGGAGTGTCTCATTAGTGAATAAGGTACACACTTAGTTAGGTTTAAAAATTTCTTGAAGTTTGTGTTTTTAGGATATAAAAAATTCTTACCTAGATGATATAAATATCGATCTTGAACTATATCACTCAATGGGAATATAGAACAAGGTATAGCATCATCTCCATTAATGGGTGGTTAACAATTAAATAAAGTAAAGTATTTTCACTATTTTTTATAGACCTTTTTTGAAAAACCTTACTAAAAGGGTTAGAAAAAGAAATTAGTTTTCTTTTTTTGAATTGCCATACTAGAATTTATTTTACATCATACATTTTCTTGATATCATTCAGTATAAAAAAAATTTATGTCATAGTGTTATTGTAACATTACTAAATACACCATGAAAAACTGAATATGAAATTAATTTAGGTTATACGTGATTGTTATTAAGATATGGGAAGATTTTGATCCAATGAAGGGTGAAAGATGGACTTTTCTTCCTCTAATGGCTTACACTCTATCCCGACAGTAAAATTTTAAATTTTTTCAATTTCTTAATATTTTAAAGGTTCTGGAGGGGTATTCATCAAATATAAATAATTTTGCGTGAATGAATAATTTGAATTTAAAGGTTCTAAAATCACATGATTTTAGTGTTTTGATGAAATATTAAATATTTGTGGATTTTCATTGTATTCAACATAAAAATATACCACACACATTAACCAAAATTTACTTCTTTTTTAAATCCATATATAGTAAAGTTATAGACCCGGCGATGTTTCTAAACATGAATAACATAATTTCATTCATATTATGTGAATTAGATAAATTTTTCCCACTATCATTCTTTGATATAATGGTACACCTGATAGTTTGCTTGGTTTGAGAGACTATAATATATGGTTTGGTACATTGTAGATGGATATACCCCATTAAACATATAGAGACCCTATAAATTTACACATATCATTACATTATTTTAAACATAATTAAACATCAAATTACAATCCAAGGATTGTAAATTCTAGTGTCTTTGAAGACTAGGTACATAAAACTGAAAACATAGGAATAAAACATTTCTTTATTTATCATCCATTCTGAGATCCTAACTTCATTTGATCCCTTACATCTGCATAGGATAACCTGGGGATAACATGAACAAAGGGGTGAGCTAAAAATCTCAGTAAGGGAATAAAAATTAAAATAAAGATTAGAACATGGGTTTGAAGGCATAACATAATGATATAAAAAGCATGGATTATGATTAAACATAATGAATCATAACATGGGATCATAAAATAATGGATTCATAGTAATGAGGAAGCAATATAAAACCTGAAATTAGCATGATTCAAGGCTCATTTTACATGGAGGAGCATGAGTCAAGGATCCTTGCACATAAAGGAGCACGAGTCAAAGATAACCACCAAGACCATTGCACATAACATCTCATGAGACTAAACATTACCCAATGCTTTGGATAACTATCTGGGTGCACCCATCATAACATATTCATTAATATTCTTTCCACATAAAAAATCATACATAAGTAATCAAACATAAACATAAGGGTTACCCATGGAAATATTTGGGTATCATAGTCATGTAAAAATCATAATAAATGGACCTATTGTAAAAGTTTCTATGAAATAAAGGAATTAAATCATATATGGACATTGATAAATTAATATAGGAATATATCATGATAATTTATGTCAAACTGAAGTGAAAATAGTGTTTAAGAAACTTTAGAAATAAAACATTTTAATATGGTTTAAGGGAAAACTTTCAAGATTCTTTGAAATAGAAAAGGCATGATTGATTATATAAAACCAGAATTGAACTAGGGTGGTTTCTCATGATAAAATGATTGATTTTATAAAAATAATTTCGCCTTAAAATATATTATGGAGCACACTTGAAAATGGGAAATAATTCGGGAAGTTCCCTTAAATCGGGCTTGCTTATTAGGAAGAATTGAGTAGGGAACCTTTTAAAAACATGTATATCCCCAAAAATAAGGATGAATGGATCTTGATACATGATTTTAGAATATATACACAAAATTTAGAATATTTAAATAAAAATAAAATATAATTTCATTATCTAAAAACATATAAGGAGTGACCCGAAGGAATAATAGAGGTTCATGTAGAATCTCTTACCTTAAGTTTGGAGGTGTTCTTCACTTGATCTTAATGTATTGGATAGTAAAATTATATTAATTAATTAATAATTCCATAACCATTTATAAATTTATTTTATTTATTATAACTTTATTAATTTCATTTATTTCCTTTTTGATGGGTTTAGAGATTCAATTTCATTGTTTGGGAGCATTGATTTCCTTGGTTTTCATGATCGGTTTACTTGTATAAGTGTATGGAAAATCATGTAGAATGGGGATATTTGTCCAGAAATGAACTTATATTTTATTAATGAACTTATAGAATATTAAAATACTATTTTTTCTATAATTAAGTATTATTCATTAGATAAATCATTAATGATAATCATTTAGATTAATTTAGTGTTTTTTTATCACAACAAACTCGTTTTGCTTTGTAAATTAATATCATGTGTAAAAAATTATTCTAGAACATTAAATAAGTGATAATAAATATATTATAATCATTTTCAACCATTAAAATTGTTTCATTTCCAGGCTTAAATATATAATTGAAAGATTAAATCACATGGTCCACGAAGGTGGTAAATCAACACCTCACGGACGATGTTTCCATTCTTAAAGTAAAAGAGAGAGGATAAGATATTTGATGAAGAATTATTCAATAAACATTATAAAATTAAATTATATGTAAGATATTGGATTTTTCATTCCATTTGGATGATGGTAGGTTAGGATAGAAAAATAAAGGAAAGGAACTTGAAAATAAATTGAAAGAAAATGGAAGAGGGTTTTACCTCTTGATTCCTTCTTCTTGAGAACCTCCTTAAAGGATTGGTTTTGGTATTTTATTAATAAAAAAATATAATGGATGTGTGGAAAGGGATTGGGAGTATATTTGAGCATAATTTTTACAAGGTACAAGGCTTGAGAGGTGTGAGGAGAAGATGTGGTGAGGGTGGTATTTATAGTGGAGGAGAGGGGTGTTTTCTCATTATTTTAATCAATTTATTATTATTTTTGCTCAAGACAAGAAATAGTGTTGACTATTGAGACTAGATACAGTAATTAGGTCATATTAGTTTGAACCAATTGTTATTAAATCATACATGACTCAATTAAAAGTGTATTTAACATATAATGTATATATACCATAAATTACCGTATTTTACTATTCACCAAAAATTCAAGTATTTCAAAAAAATCCCAAAAAATCACCCTAACAATTTTTCGACATGTATAATTAAAAAATGAACTTAATTATATGAAAATAATTTTCTAAATATGATAATTTTAATTTTTAATTAAAATCATCATTTACTTGGAAAATATACATTTTAAAATTAAAACTGCTTTTCTAATACTTCAAAATTTTAACTAAGATCTCATAAAATTATATTATAATATTAAGGAACTAAAATATTAATTTAGGAATAAATTTTATGAAAATAAATTTTATTTTAAATTATTAAATTAATCGAAAAATGTAATTACATATTTATGACTTATAAAAATACCAACACTTAATTAATAATTTCTAACATATTTATTTACTTATACTATGATATAATTATATCATATTATCACTTATAAAATGGATTAATTTTATTTATACTTTCATTGGTGAGTTTACTATTCAATTTTCTAGTTTAATATTTATAAGGGTCATGTTACTATTCCAAAGTTCAAGTTACTATTTCATTAGTATATGTTTCTTAAATTCTAGAAATTCTTTTTATTTCATTAATTATTCATTTATAAAGTTTTTATTGTGTTATTAAAGTTATTTTATGTGATTATACTATATGAAATAATTATAAAAGGTAATTTCATTGATAAAAGTCTTGGGTCATTACATTCTTCCCCCCTTAAGAAATTTCACCCTCAGAATTTTGTTTTAAATTCTACATTGAAAATAGGTGTGGGTAATTTTCCTTCATCTCTTCCTCTGGTTCTCATGTTGCCTCTTCATACTTATGGTTCCTTCATAGTACTTTGACCAGGTGAGTAGTCTCATTGTGTAGAACTCTATCTCTACAATCCAAGATCTTCACTAGCTGCTCGTGAGAAAGATCATTCTCCAACTGTACCACCTATGAAGTCAGTACATGTGAAGGATCTGATATGTACTTTATAAAGAGGGATACATGGAATACATCATGTACTTGAGACATGGTTTGTGGAAGTTCTAGTCAATATTCCATATCTCCAACATGATCAAGGATCTCGAAGGGGTCAATGTACCTAGTACTTAACTTCCCTTTCTTCTTGAATATCATGATCCTCTTTCATAGAGATATGTGGAGGAATACCATATCTCCAATATTAGACTCAAGGTATAGTCAACGATTATCTTTATAGCTATTTTTTCGACTTTGGGATACCTTGATGTGTTGTTGAATGGTTTTCACCTTCTCTGCCATTTCTTAGACCATTTCAGGTACTAGCATCTTATGTTCACCGACTTCATCCCAGCATGTCAGTGTTCTTCACCTTTTCCCATAAAGGGCTTTATATGGATCCATTTGTATTCTTAAGTAGAAACTATTGTTTTAAGATAAATAAATGAGAGGTAGATGTTGGTCTTATCCTCCTTTGAAGTCCATAAAACATGCCCTCAACATGTCTTCCAGTATCACAATAGTTCGTTCATATTGGCCATCAGTTTGAGGATGATAGGCCCTACTAAAGTTTGGCTCGGTGCTTAGAGCATGTTGGAGACTTTTCCATAACCTAGAGGCGAATCTCAAATCTCAATCGGATACAATAAATAGTGGTACTCCATGCATCCATACCACTTCTTTGATATATATCAATTCAAGTTGATCCAGTAAGAATTTCTATTGAATTGTGATAAATTGAATTGTCTTTATAAGAGGATCCACAATAACCCATATAGCATTGCTTCCTCTAGATATATTTGAAAGTATGGTGACAAAGTCCATGGTAATGTTTTCTTATTTCCATGTTGGTATGGGTAATGGTTTCATCATCCCTTTAGACTTTTTCCTTTAATCCTTCACTTACTGACATACCAGGCACTTTGATGTATATTCAGCGATCTCCTTTTTCATATTATCCCACCAAAAATTCTCTCAGAGATCTCGATACATCTTTGTGATCCCTATGTGAATAGAGAAGGTTGAGCTATTTGCATCATTCAGAATCTATTTCTTTATCTCTAGATTGGATAGTTCACATAAACATGACCCAAATCATATGAATCAATCCTCATCAATCTTGAACTCAGAGGATTTATCATTCTTGATAGCTTCCACCTTTTTCTGAATTTCCACATCATTTCTTTGAGCATCCTTTATTTTCTCTATAAGGGATGGTTGATAAATAATTTGAGAAAGGATTGATGATGTTACTCCCTTAATGATTCTCATTTCCATCCTTTGTAAGTATAAAAAGATGAAGTATCCTTCTCAGTTCTCATCATTGATAAAGATGAAGGATCCTTTCTACTTAGAGAATTTGTCACCTTATTTTCCTTACCAGGATGGTGGTGGATTGAGCAGTCGTAATCCTTGATCATATCTAACCATCTTCATTAGTGCATATTAATCTCCTTCTATGTGAATATATATTTGAGACTCTTGTGATCATTATATATCTCACACTTCTACCCATTGAGATAATGGTGCCAAATTTTCAATGCAAAGATCACAGCAGCTAACTCCAGATCATACCTAGAATAGTTTTACTCATTAATTTTTAACTACCTTTAGGAATAGGCTATAACTTTATCATTTTGTGTTAATACGTATCCTAATACTTTTTTTAAGTATTGTTGTATAACACAAAGAGTTATCCACTTATCAGGAGTGTGAGTATTGGTGCAGTGATAAGCCTCTTTTTGAGCTCCTTAAAACTTTCCTTGCATTCTTGAGTCCAGAAAAATTTCACTCCCTTCCATGTCATATTTTTTATTGGGTTTAAAAATCATTAGAAGTTATTCACAAATCTTCATTAATACCCATCTAGACCAAGAAATCTATGGATATCTATTACATATATTGGCCTGGGCCACTCTTCGATTTCCTTTATCGTGGAAGGGCCCATAGATATTCCTTTTCTAGTGATAACATTCCCCAGGAATGATACTTCCTCCATCAAAAATTCACATTTACTGTAATTTTCATATAGCTTATCCCTTCACAAAGTCTATAGTACAGTATTCAAATGCTCCTCATGTTCCTCCTTGCTCTTGGAGTATATCAAAATATCATTGAAAAAACCACCACAAATTTATCGAGGTGATCTCTAAAGACTCTATTCATTAAATCCATAAAAATTATTGGACCATTAGTGATTAAAAAAGAAATAAATATGAACTTATATTGTCTATACCTCATTCAAAAGGTAATCTTGGGGATATATTCCTTATTCACCTTTAATTGGTGATATCCTGACTGAAGGTCCACCTTATAAAAATAGTTGGTCTCATGTAGCTGATCGAACAAGTCATTTATCCATTGTAGAGGATACTTGTTCTTTATCATGATTTTATTAAGCTCACAATAATCAATGCAGAGGTGCATTTATCTATCCTTATTCTTGACTAAGAGGACCAGCACACCACATGGTGAATCACTCGGTCATATAAAACCCCTGTCCAAATTCTCTTTAACTGCTTCTTCAGCTCTTCCAGCTTAATGGTGGTCATTCTATAAGGTGTCTTTGATATAGGTAGGGATCTAGGAATAAGTTCAATTGAGAACTCAACCTATCAATCAAGTGTAAGACTAGGAAATTCATTTTGGAATACATCAGTATAATCCCTCACAATGGGCATATCTTCGAGCATGATCATCTCCTTTGTCTTGATCATTTGAGCAAGATATGCTTGCTCATAAGACAGTAATATTCACACTTGAGATGATGATTATTAAGGAGATTCATATTCCTCTTTACACTTGTAACGAATTGGAGGATTCTTCGAGATGTGAAGATTGATCTACCTTTCTTAATAGTTGATGTTGTCTTTGAATAGAGATAGTCAATCCATGACCAAAATAGCATCAAACTTTACCAAAGGGAGTATGACAAGATTTTTTGAGAGGTTTAACCCACAAACATTAACTAGGGAGGAGTTATGTACTTTGGATGCAATAATTTCCACATTAGTTGTTCTCACAAATAAAGTAACCTCGAAATATTTAGGTGGTGTTTGAATAGTTCTACTAAACTTGAATGATATGAAAGAATGCGTAGAACCGGAATCAAATAGTACGTTCGCTATTCTTGAATGAATTACTAGCATACCTATCACCACATCGTTTTTTGGTCTCCACATCAGTATTATTAATATTATAATCCCTTACTTGTTTCCTTGTAGGTTATTGTTAATTCACTCTGAAAACCCGGGGCTTAGGTCATTGGTTTGCAAAATACCCATGTTCCTTGTAGTTGAAACACTACACTACTATCTGAGTGTTGATCAGAACCTTTCTTTATTCTTACACATTAGTGGAATTATTCATGTCCCTTCAATAGTTCTTAGTCAGATGCCCCATTCTTTCACATTTTAAGCATTTCCTGGTGACCTTTAGATGGTTCCTAGGATGCTTCTTCCCATAATTTTGACACATGGGATATTCAGTCTTTTTTCCATCGTGGGATTTATTTGTTGATCCACCCATATTATACTCCATTTTCCTCTTCTTGTAACCAATCCCATGAGACCATTGAGAGTCTCTGATCTCCATTTCAACCTTGAGAGCATAATAGAAAATCTTCTCATAACTGTTAAAGTATCTAATCTCCAAATCTTTTCATAGACTTGTCTTTAGTACGCTAAATAAGTGATCCACATTTCTTTCGGTGTTCATAACAAATCCAGAGGCTTATCTTTAAATCCTTTTAAAGTTTGTTTCATATGCCCCAATAGACTCATCGTCCTTATACTTAAGTCTGAGGAACTATCTTTCCATCTTGAGACGGAGGGTTCGGGGAAAATATTTATTGGAAAACATTTTCTTAAATACATACCAATCCATGAAATCAATTTATGCCTTGTACTTTTTATTTTTTATTAGTTTCTACCACTGATCAGCTTCTCTATCAAAACGATAGACCACCATCACAAATTTCTCTTCTTTTGAGCACTAGAGGACAGATAATATCTTTTTAATGGAGTTAATCCACCGTTCCATGATGATGGGATCATAAGACTCACTAAACATGGGAGACCTTTTCCTCATGAAGGATTCAACAACAACTTTCTCTCTCTCTTAGGATAGGGAGGGTGTTCCACATGATTCAAGTTATTATTCATAACTTGAGCCAGTTGAGCAAGTATTTTCATGAAGTTTTGAGCACTCGTTTCCATCATATTTGGAATATCATTAGAGAAATCATCACATTTCCTATCACTTTGATTGTTGGCATGTGTTCTTATATTTCATGCCATTAACTAAGAAAAATAAAGTACAATTAGGGGGGCTTGAATACTTAGCATAAAAAGGAGACTTTAAACATAAAAGTATAAACTTCTAAAGGAAAAGTATATCTTAACTTTCAATCCCCTAGGTTTCAATCTAAGTTATCCATGATCTATTTTCTAATATATATTCTTATGCACATTTTTCCCTTAATAATAGTTTGTAATGAGATTATGAATTTACCAAAGAATATCTCCTGAGAGTGTCAAACTAGGTGCATAGTAAGGTTCGTTTTTGTGTACCAGGTTACCCCAAGTCAAAATCGAAACACCTTTTTGGAGTTGTTACTCATAGGTACGTCTATTCCAGAACCATGTCTACCTATAGTATCCAGATAGGGATTGATAAACCATTTACTCTATACTAACCAAGATTTAGGGATGTTTTCTCATACATAGTATTATCCTTAGGTTTCTTACTAAAGTTCTTTATTCCTAATCTCCAAAAATAATTATACCATACTCTGAAACCAACTATAGTGACCCTATCATTTTTCACATATCATTAAATAATTTTAAGCATAATTAGACATCAAATTATAATTCAAGGATCGTAAATTCTAGTGTCTTGGAAAACTAGGTACATAAAATTGAAAACATGGGAATAAAACATTTATTTATTTATCATTAATAATGAGATCCTAACTTCATTTGAGACCTTACATCTGTATAGAATAACCTGGGGATAACATGAACAAAGGGATGATCTAAAAATCCCGATAAGGGAATAAACATTAAAATAAATCTTAGCAAAGGAGTCGGAATGCATAACATAATGATATAAATAGACATGGAACATGATTAAACATAAGGAATCATAACATGGGATCATAAAATCATAGATTCATAGTAATTTGTAATCAACATAAAACATGAATTTAGCATGATTCAAGGCTCGTTGCACATAGAAGAGCATGAGTCAAGGATCATTGCACGTAGAGGAGTACGAGTTAAGGCTAACCACCAAGACTGTTGCACATAACATGCCATGAGACTAAACATTACCCAATTAATTATAGAACTATCTGGGCACACCCATCATAACATGTTCATGAATATTCTTTCCACGTAAATAATCATACATAAGTAATCAAACATAAACATAAGGGTTACCCATGGAAATAATTGGATATCATAATCATGTCAAAAGCATAATAAATGGGCGTATCATAAAAGTGTCCATGAAATAAAGGAATTAAATAATACATTGAAATTTATACAGGAATATATTCATATATCATGATAAGTGATGTCAAACTAAAGTGAAAATAGTGTTTAAAAAACTTTAGAAATAAAACATTTTAATACGGTTTAGGGAAAACTTCCATGATTCTTTAAAATAGAAAAGGAATCATTATTTGTATAAAAAAAAGAATTGAAACAGGGTATTTTTTCATGATAAAATGATTGATTTTAGAAAAATAATTATTTCTTAAAACATATTATGGAGAACACTTGAAAATGGGTAAGAATTTGGGAAGCTCCCTTAAATCAGGCTTGCTTATCGAGAAGAATTGAGTACGGAACCTTTTAAAAACATGTATATCCCTAAAAATAAGGATGAATGGATATTGATACATGATTTTGGAACATATAAAAACAATTAGAATATGTACATAAAAATAAAATATAATTTCATTTGGGTAAAAAATATAGGAGTAACCTGGAGGAATAATGGAGGTTCAGGTAGAATCCCTTACCTTTAAGTCTGGAGGTGTTCTTCACTTGATCTTGATGTCATGTATAATAAAATTATATTAATTAATTAATAATTACATAACAATTTAGACATGTATTTTATTTATTATAAATTTATTAGGTTCATTTTTTCCCTTTTTGATGAGTTAAGAGATTCAATTTCATCGTTTGGGAGCATTGGTTTCCTTGGTTTTCATGATCGATTTACTTGTATAAGTGTATGTAAATCATGTATAATGAGGATAGTTGTTCAGAACTAAACTTAAATGTTATTAATGAACTTATATAATATTAAAATACAATTTTTTTTTCATAAGTGATGATGATTCATTAGATAAAGTGTTAATTATAATTTTTTATATTAATTTAGCATTTTTTTATCATAATGAACTCATTTTGTTTTGTAAATTAATATCATGTGTAGAAAATGATTCCAAAACATTACATAAGATATAATACATATATTATAATCTGGTTCAACCATAAAAATGGTTTCATGACTAGCCTTAAATATGGAATTGAAATATGAAAGCACATCATCCACAAAGGTGGTAAATCAGCACCTCACAATCGATGTTTTCATTCTTAAAGTAAAAGAGAGAGGAGAAGAGATTTGATGAAGTATTATTCCATAAAAATGATAAAATTACATTATATTTAAGATACTTGAGTTTTTATTACATTTTTATGAGGGTAGGTGAGGATATAAAAATAAAGTAAAGAAACTTGAAAAGAAATTGAAAGAAAACGGAAGAGGGTTTTACCTCTTGATTCCTTCTTGAGAACCTCCTTAGGGGATTGCTTTTAGTATCTTATTAAGACCAAAAACTCCTAGACATGGGGAAGGGTATTATGAGGATATTTGATCATAATTTTTACAAGTCATAAGGCCTGATAGGTGTGAGGAGAAGAGGTGGTGAGGGGTGGTATTTATAGTGGAGGAGAGGGGTGTTTTCTCATTATTTTACTCAATTTTTTATTATTTTTCTCAAGAAAATAAATAATGTTGATCCTTGAGACTAAATACAGTAATTAGGTTATGTGAGTTTGAACTAAATGTGCTTTCATCATCCATGACTTAATTAATAGTGTATTTAACATATAATGTGTATATACCATAAATTACCATATTTTACTATTCACCAAAAATTCAAGTATTTCAAAAAAATTCCAAAAATTTGACCTAATAATTTTTCAGTGTTTAGAATTCAAAAATTAACTTCATTTTATGAAAATAATTTTATAAATATGATAATTTTAATTTTTAATTAAGACCATTATTTACTTGGAAAATACAAATTTTAAAATTAAAACTTCTTTTCTAGCACTTTGAAACATTGATTAAGGTATCATAAAATTATCTTATAATCTTAAGATACTAAAATATTAATTTATGAATACATTTTAGGAAAATAAATTTTCTTTTAAATTATTAAATTAATCAAAAAATGTAATTAAATATTTATGACCTATAAAAATACCAAAATTTAATTAATAATTTATAAAATATTTATTTACTTATAATATGATATAATTATATCATGTTTTCACTTATAATATGGATAAACTTTATTTATACTTTCATTGGTGAGGTTACTATTCAATTGTCTGGTTTACTATTCATAAGGGTCATGTTACTGTTCCAAAGGTCAAGTTACGATTTCATTGGTATATATTATTTAACTTCTAGAAATGCTTTTTATTTCATTAATTATTCATTTATAAAGTTTTTATTGTGTTCTTAATATAATTTTATGTTATTATAATATATGAAATAATTATAAGAATGTAATTTCATTGATAAAAGTCTTAGGTCATTACAAAATGGTATATAAATATTTTGAAAGGGTGTATCAAGAATCAAAATCATTTATATGGTTGTATTACAGAGCGATATATTGCTGATGAAGTAATTGAATTATATACAAACTACATTTTAGATGGTGATAGAATTGGTCTCCTAAAATCTCTCCATGGTGGATGCCTTGTGGGTGAAGGGATTTCTAGAAGAGATGTTGTTACAATAACCATTACAAAGAGGGAGAAATTTCACTATTACATTTTACATAATAGTATAGAGGCTTCTCCAAACATTTAAATTAATAAATTCATTTTTAAGAATTTAAATCCATTAAGGGATTAAATCTGGATATCAAATAAAAATAATTTGTAGTTTATAGGATGGTTTTGAGATCATATTTTTAAGGTGTTAATCCAAATTAAATTTTTGAATTACTTTGATGGACAGTTTGAGGAACAAGTGTACATGTATTATCTTATAATGTTTATGTAATTAATGGTTATATATTCTATAAAAAGGTACATTATAAATGTGGTGCAATGAAAGACAATGGAGTTATGCTTGTGGTAGAAACGATGCGTGTATTTAGTACCATGGATAGAAATCTAATTTATGAAAATATTTCATGTTTTGGCATCATCGAGCAAATATATGAGTTATATTATAAAACATTTCAAGTTTAATTTTTTCATTTCAAATTGGTTGGAAACAGAAGTACATTTAAAGTTTATTAATTAAGCTTCGTGAAGGTGAATTTCAGTGTGGAAGGTTTTAAGGATGAATCATTTATAATGGCATCACAGGAAATGTAAGTATTTTATATCCCAAATCCTACAAACAAAAATTGGTCAATTGTCCTTTTGGTGACTAAAAAACCTATAGGTTCGTATGAAAATTCAATTAAGAATGTCCCCTATGATAGGATATCATAATCATCTCATAGTGATCCCAATATAGACAACGTATTGTACGTCACGGGGGTCCATAAAAAGGGAATCTGGATACTCAAAATAGAATCCAAATCCCTTCAACCTTAAAGGAAAAAAGGAATTTTAATGAACATGTTAATTTTTTTTAATATACTATGATTTTCCTCATAATTTTATGTATTCACTAATACAACTACATAATCTAAATTAATTGTTTAACTAATCATGTAGAAAATCGCATCTCCTCATGTTGATGATAACACCCATAGGAATAACATACCAACAATGTTTAAACTAAGGAAATGTTAGGAGGTCAATAGTATGTGGATGAAAAAAAATAAGAGCGGTGTAGCGCCATCATGTTAAAAAAATTTATTAAGTAAATAATAAAAGTTATAAAATTCATGGTTGGTAGGAATCAACATGGCCAATATTTTGGCCCCAACAAGTCATTTTTCACTAGTTACACTAGTGTAACAACTTGAATTCATGTGCTGGTTGATATAGATATGGGGGGGGGGGGGGAAATTTCATGCATTGAAGGGAATGATTTAGGAAGAAATTAGAGTAATGTTATGATATACTTTTTTTGATTTTAATGATAAATCATAAAATAAAATGTTGATTTACTTTTCAGTATCTCTTGTGGGGTATATTTATTTTATATTATTATCATAATAAATTCATATTAATGCTCACTAGAAAGGCTTATAGAGACTTTCAGACACTTCTCATGAAGCGGAATCTTAGGGGTGCTGAGGGGAATGTAAACCCCCACCTATCAGCTATGTATATAAACAATATAAAATAAGAAATATGAAATTATGGCATTGGTCATCACGAGGATGAATCATTTAAGGTGCATTATAATTGGTAATATTTTATTTGATATTATTTGTATTATTCACTTAGATTTAAAATTGTTAATTTCTGAAATAGAAAAAGAGTGCTAAAAATAAATAGCTTTCAATAAAACCAATGTACCCTTATCATAAATCAAGGATGGGTTACACTTTACTTGAAAAAAATGGTATGCATCTTAAATCTACAGTAAAGATTTTGTATATAAAACAATAACATAATTATGCTCCTTTGTTTATATGTAGATTGATGAATCAAAATCAAAATCTACTTCCATATCACATCACATGCTATGGAAGGAGGATCATGTAAATAAATAAGTATAGAAGACAAAAACACACAAAAAGTTTGGGAATCATGTGTAATTATGACATAATAGCAATTTGTTATGATTTATAATAGTATTACATAAAAAAATATCTACTTATTTTTTTATGTTTTTTATACGGTTGAAACATAAGAATCGTCATCAATTATACCAGAAGAATGACTACTTACAACATCTTTAAATCATCCAATACAATATGGTCATGTTAGAGGTGTGGGTTTTGTAGGGTCACCTCAATAATATTTTGAGAAAGAAAAGTCATATGGGGTGAAAATGAGAAAATGAAAGATAGATAGGAATAAATATATACTCTAAAATAAACTATTATCAATTCTGGTTTAATGGAATTGTATATGAAAAAGGTTCAAAGAGAACCAAAAATAGAGAAATATCCACTAAATGAAGAGTCTCACCCCACTAGCTTTGACGAAAGATATTCCCCTAAACTGTATGCATTACCCAAGGTAATAAATTTTGTCATTAAAGTTTTTTATAAATTTGAGTCAAAAAATACCAATAAATTTCATATACTAAAATTCTATAGGTTGTAAGTGATTGTAATTTATATTTATTATCACTCATCCATCATCTTGTTGTGAGGGGTAAAATGTAAAATATCCATGGAGATATGATACATAATAAACAAAATCAAAAAGATCATGCGAGAGTAAGGAATCAAGTAGCTCACGAGCCGAGAACTGAGCTTCATATACCCCTTAATGATCTGGATATTTTCATGGTTGAATGTTCTATTATAACTTTTATAGAATTTTAATTTAATATTATAAATATTCATAGAGATAAAGTGGTATGTCCTTTAAAAAAATAAATGAAAAACCTTTAACTATTAATAAAAAAAGTTTGAAACAAGGTATGATATTACTGATGAAAAAATAAAAGGGAAAACAAAAGGTTGAATAAAAAAATCTATTGGATCGACCAAGAAATAAAAAGGACCTTTTGAGAGTACCTTTACCACAAAAATTCCACTGCTGAATTTATTAATATTATAAGTTATTTCGGATACAGCATTCTAAGATAAAAAAATGACCTGCATTGAATTTTAAAAACAAATTTATATAGAGTTCTATTGTGAATTTTTTATGCACTACAGTTATATTTTATAGATAAACTTCAAATTATATGTTTTATATTATAATTTAACAAGAATTTTGTTGTGATTTCATGATCTTTAAATATTGAAAAAATCATGGTATGAGGATTTTGACTGAGCACAAGAAGCCTGTGGATTTCTAGACATGGATACTGATTATGGTATATATAATAATATTTCACTATCAAAGTACATATCAATACAAATTAATTATTTTTATTATTATTGTTGTAGTTTTCAAAATAAATTAATGATAACTATTTTCGATGTTACATTTGTAAATTTATGAAATATATTATATTCAATCAACAAACTATCATCCCATGAGAGGTATTTCTAAAGTTAATTACAATTTCAATTAAAAAATTTATTAATTATTTGTTTGTATATATTTTTCCATTATTTTCAGAATTTAAAATAGTCTATGTATTCAAAAGAAGAAGTGGATCTGTTTAGAAATGAGTACGCATAGTATATGGTATCATATTGTTTGCCAAAATCATGAAGAGGTGATTTTCTATTATTTTTTTATTTCACGGATATCATGATGAGTTGATCAGCATGATCAAAAGTGAAGTCTCACCTTCACATTGTTATTAAACTAAAAAATCGCTTAAAATTGGTTATAACCATGAAAACAATCTCATATTAACATGAAAACTTATGATAAAGATCTTTGACTCATTTATGATCTTTTTGGAATAAACTACACGTCAATCTGGTACCAGAATTGATTGGCATGCTCTAAATTGTTGTTTCACCTTCACATTGTTATTAAATTAATAAATAAACTAAAAGGGATCAAAACCAATAAAATGAGTTATTATTACCTTATAAACTTAGGATAATTATCCTTAGAAATTTTTGGATTTGTAGGAATCAACCACGTATCAATTCGATGCTTAGATTGCTTGGTATGATCCAAAGTATAATTTAACATTTCTATTTTTATTAAAATGACATATCACTCATAAAGGGATAAAACCCAAGAATTCATGTTTTTATTGGCCTAGAAACTTAGAAAAATGATCCTTAAATTATTTTTGATATGTTATAATCAAACATGTATCAATCTGATGTCTAGATCGCTCGGTATGATAGAAAATATGATTTCAAATTATTAACACTTATTAATAAATGAAAGATCACTAGTGTAAGGGTTAAAACTGAGGAAATGGATTCATATTGGTACAAAAAATTAGGATTATGATCTTGAAGTTATTTCAGATATGTAGTAACCAAAAAAAACATCAATACAATACCCAAATTTCTCAGTATGATTGAAAGTGTTGTTTGCCCATTATATTGGTATTAAAGTGTCAAGTCACCTAAAAGGGGTCAATTTCAAGAAAATGAGTTTGGGTTACCATAAAAATATATAAATATGATCCTTAAATCATTTTTGATCTGTAAGAATTAATTGTGCATCAATATGATGCCTTGATTTCTCATTATGATCCAAAGTACCATTTTAGCTTTTTATTTTTAATAAAATGATATATCACCCATTAAGGGGTAAAAATCAAATAGATGACTTCATATTGATGTGAAAACTTATGAAAATGGTCCTTGATTCTTTTTTTATTTGTAGGAATCATTCATGCATCAATTTGATGCCTAAATTGTCTGGTATAATGGAAACTTAGGAATAATATTTGATTCATTTATGATCTTTTGAAATCAACTGCATGTCAATCTGACACCCAAATTGATCATCATGACTGAAATTTTCATTTCACCTTCACATTCTTATTAAAATAATAAATCACCTAAAGGGGTCAAAACTGAGTAAATGAGTTTGTAGTTTCATGGAAACTTAAGAGAATGATCCTTGGTAAAAAAAATATTTGTAATAATCAACATCACATCAATGTGATGCTTGAATTTCTCAGTATGATCCAAAGTATCATTTTACCTTTGTATTTTTATTAAAATGACATATCACCGGTCAAAGGGCCAAAACCAAGAAGTCAGTTTTAGAGTGGTGTGAAAAATTAGGACAATGATCCTTGAATCATTTTTTATCTATATAAACCAACTGTGCATCAATCCAATGCTTTGACTTCTCAATATGATGTAAAATATGATTTCAACTTGTTGAAACTTACTAAAAAAATGAAAAATCACTAGTGTGGGGGTCAAAACTGAAAAATGGTTTCATATTGTTACAAAAAATAAGCAAAATGGTCTTAAAGTAATTTCAAATATAATCAAACGCATGTCAACCTAACACCCAAATTTCTTGGTATAATCAAAAGTTTTATTTGACCTTTATTTTTTTATTAAAGTGTTGGGTTACCTAAAAGGGTTAAAACCCAAGAAAAATAGTTTAGATTATCATAAAAACACAGTAGGAAGATCCTAAAATCATTTGTGATCTATTTGAATTTCAACTCATGTCAATTTAATGCCATTATTTCTCAATATTTTTCCATGTACCATTTCACCTTTATATTTTTATTAAGATGACATATCATCTCTCAAAGGGTCAAAATTGAGAATATGAGTTCAAATTGATGTAAAAACTTAGGAAAATGATCCTTTAATCATTTTTGATATGTGGGAATCAAATTTTCATCGATTCGATATTTGGATTTCCCAACATGATGGAAAATATGATTTCATGTTGTTAACACTTATTAATAAATGAAAAATCACCTATGTAGGAGTCATAACCGAGAAAACAAGCTCGAATTGGTGTGAAAACGCAGGAAAAAAATATTTTAATCATTTCTAATCTATTGGAATCAATCACACATCAATCTTATACTTAGATCGATTGACATGATTGAAAGTGTCATTTCACATTCACATTGTTATTAAAGTAATAAATCACATAAAGGGGGTTAAAATCAATCAAATGAGTTTGTATTTCCATGGAAACTTAGGAGAATGGTCATTGGGACATTTTTTTATTTGTATGAATTGACTAAGAATCCATTTGATGATTGTATTTCCCAGTATGATCCAAAGTACCATTTCACCAATGTATTTTTTATTAAAAGGACATCACTCATCAAGGAGTCAAAACTAAGAAAATGATCTTTAATTGACATGAAAAATTATGAAAATGATTTTCATATGCCACCAATGTGTCCTAAAACTGATGTACTCAAAATACAAGTGTATTTTATAATAAATAATGTTTAGTAAACACACTATCCAAAATTGAGCGGTTGTGCGCTAACTAAGATGCCACAACCCTCGATCGTACCTGCTTCAGCTCTATGTCGGATGGATAGAAAAGGTGTTATATGAATCAACGATTAGACACTAGGCTAGTGAATCATGTTTCTATGTAACACCCCAAGCTTCTACGGTACGTTTCCCTTCGAATAATGCGATAGCGTGTGTTGTACGCAACCTCGAGTTCTAACACACACCACAACTAATTAAACTGGCCGTTGTGAATAGTAATACCTACTTTTTGAAATCATATATATTCTATATTTCAAAATGGAATTCATTTTTGGATTCGGAATATCAAAATTAGCCTAGGGTGAAATTTTGGTACATTTCGGATAACTTTCATATTTTGATGAATAGTGAAAATTTCTAAATTTTAATTAAAAACAACTTTTTTAATCAAAATAATTAATAGTGATAAATTATGAATTTGAGTGGTTTTGAAGTATATTTAGAATATATTTTTACCATTCAATTTAATTTTTATCATTGGACATAATTTTACAATTAAACCGAACATAAACAAGTGTCAATCTTTTGATAGTTATTATCTCTTAAAAACACGCTTTTTGTTTTGACAGCGGGAATTAATTTTAAATTAATTTCTGCCACTTCTGTGTTTTGAATTTAGGAAAATGGATTCCATATTTGGAATCAGGATGTTCAAATTGTGTAAATAGGTAACTTTTATTTTTACACATTTTGAATAATTACTGCGGTAAATATTTTATTTACCATGGTTAAAGGGTAAATCCGGTAAATAAGGGTTAAAAAATAATATTATAATAATACTAAATTACCCTAAAACGTGTCTTAACCCTATTGGTTGATACATGGTCGACCATGGGCATCTTTGTGTCAATTTTGGGACCCCATGGATCCACTTGTAAGTGATAATGACACTTTATTTTAATTAAGTTAAAATGAATACAAAAATGACACAAGCATATATTGTTTAGAAGAACAATTGTTACATAGGGTTATACATGTTGGATTTTCGATTATAAATATTCATTAGAAAGCTAAAAAGATTTCCTACATAATGATATTTTATTTATAATTTTTAGACATTAAATAACTTATTTTATTTATGACACAATGATGATGCAGTAATTACTAAAATAGTGAAAAATTAAAATAATTGATATTATAAATACCCAAATAAATATAATATGAAACTTTTAATGAATTAAACTAATTTTATAGGCTAATATGATATATTAGGATTGATTTAATGGACCTTTTTCTAAGTAATCAATCTGTTATGAGTTTCACAAAAATCAACTATTGAATAGTGTCAAAATTGACATAAAAGAGTTCTTAAAACAAATATTATATTATTAATTGATATTAAATTCCTAAAAATCTAAGGTTCGGCCAAGAGACTTATATCATGATAGGTTAATCATTAATGGACCACTTGGGGGTCTCTTGGATGTTTATGGTAAGTTTATTAACCATATTATATAAAAATACAAAGAGACATTGTAAAAGTGAAACTAATTAACTTAGAGTTAATACTTAAAGATAAGGTTAATATAAGTACCCAAACCTGTCTAAATTCTATTGGTTGAGTGGTTTTCGACCTATCCCCACCTTAACCTTTGAATAATCAACTTTTGAGCCATTAGAAACCGAATATGAATTTATTATAAATTAATATTTCTATCTTTTCCAAAGGTGCCCCTCACCCCTCTTATAAAAGGGCACTCCTCCTTCTCATTTCTTCACACCCCTAAAGCCTTTTGGTTCGGCCAAACTCTGCCCAAATACTCTCCCAACATCCCTCACTACAACCTAGGGGCCTTAGTTTGATCAGAAAGCCAACCTAAGGAGCCCTTTTGATCAAATCAAAAGGAAGAACCCGAAGAAGAGGTAATGTTTTCACCACCCCTTTTCCAAGTTCATTTCTTCTTCCACTTCTTCTTCCTTTGTTGTTACCATTCTAAAATAATGACTCCAGTATCATTTATATAATGTGACGTTATTATAAATATGGTACAACCATATTCAGTATTCTATCCACCCTTTGAATAACATGTCACCATACGTGCGTACGTACGGCTTACCGTCTCCACGTCGTGGTGTAATTGTTATTCAATATAATATTATTTGGATGGGTATAATAATGATGTGTAACTCATGTAAATAATAAATATAACATGTTAATGATTCTGTATATATGATATACCATCCATTTATATATTATTTTAATATCAAAAGAATGATATTGTCGCTCGTGCGTACGTACGGACTACCGTCTCCACGAACGCGATGAGATTCATTCTCCATCGTATCCATTCAAGTATAATTATCATTTGATGATTTAAAAATGATGTTTAAGGACTGTATATCATTCTGGATATGAATAAGATACAACAACCATGGCTTATGTAACAAAACATATAAAAGAAAATGAGTAAGTTAACTCCCGAAACGACGATAATTCTAAGATATTATTAACAAATCAATGTTAAAAGATCATATATGATATCATATTAATATATATGATTCTTGTATAATTTAATAACAACTATTTCACCATTATACAGGAGGTTAACCTACCCCAACCAAGGAAAAGTACAAGGTAAGGGTTATTTCACAATCTCTTCATTATCCGAGGTTGTTTATACGTAATAATCTACTGGGATATCATTATCATCCACATCCATGTTTCTTAAAAATGTATTTCAAAACATTTTTTATGGGTTAAAGTCATTTATACCCTTGTTTGAATTTTTATAAGAGGTTTATAAAGGAATCTTTCCGTCGTTTTCAAAACAAGGTCCTTTTTAACCTTTTCGATAGAATTGAGGTAAAAATGTTTTTTTTAACTTATACGGCGGGTGCGGTTATTTTACGCCGTTATAAAATCTTCAAAGATTTCCTTACAAGCTTATAAGAATATTTTCAAAGAAAATGTTTTATTTTATATGGATCTTAAATGGTTTCAAAATGAAAGGAGATATTTCTTTAAAAAGAATTTTGATTTCATCTATGTCAACATCCTTTGATGGATTTTAAGATTATTTGAAGTTGATTTATTATGATACAAAACTTCTATATTGTATTGAAGGTTTTGTGATATGTTTGACTATGGATGTGCTATTTTTATACCATTCATAGTTTATGGTGAAATTATTGACATTTCGTATTCTAGTTTTAATACGAATGTTTATGTTATGTTTAAACCTTTTCATATGGGAATGCATTGGACTTAATAAGTGACGGGTGGAGCCCGCTATAGCTCCTCGATGCATCGGTAGGTCTCATGAGACAAACTAGTGTCTTGGCACAAGGCCTTGACAAAATCTTATTTGTAGTCTTGGCACGAGGCCTTGGCTATGTGGTTATGATAGTCTGGCATTATGCATTCCAACATTATGAAAGTGGTTATTGATTTTTGCATGTGATTATTCGATTAGTAGAATATCCATGTGAACAAGTAAATGGCATTATTTCATTTTACTTTTGCCATACTATGTTGAAGTTCAATTTTAAAAGGCTTTTGTTTTAGTAATTCATTGCCTTAAATGTTTATGCTTATTTTGAATGTTCCGCTATATTGTTATCCTTACTGGGCATTTGAGCTCACCCCTTTTCTATGTTTTATTTTTCCCAGGTAGTGAAGAAGTAAATTATGATTGACTTGCAGGGATATTATGAGGGGTTTATAGTGTGGTTTATGGAGACAATTTGTTGTTGTAGTAGTTTTTCGTTTAATGATGTAATGTAAAACTTATGAATATATCTAGTGTTTCCAAGGCTACTAAACCAATCGGTCTTTCGGGATTTGATCTTTCTTGTGATCATGCCAATGTTATGTAATTAATGCACCGACTCTGGGTAGCTGGGGTCGGGGCGTTACAGTTGGTATCAGAGGAAGTTTAGTACAAACCTTGGAAGCTAGATTTAGATAAACTCTGATTAGAGCACATAGACCTAAGATGAACTTTGAGGGTTAGTATAGAAGAACTTCCTATAATTTTGGTATTGTAGAGACTTTGTGAGTTTTCCGAGCAATACATCCCTGTCTGGATACGAGCAGGTAGAGGCGGCTCTGGCACAGATGTACCTAGGGGTAAAACCCGAAAACACCGCTTTGAGCTAGACTCGAACAGGAACTGGTGCACGACAACGGGCCTTGCTGCACTCTTGGTTACGACACTCCCGGGGGATATGCTTAGGATAACTCTCACTTTCTTTACAAATCATTATGAAGGGTTTATGAGTATATACTTCCTCAAAGAAAACATATTTATGATTATGGATTATATCCATAGATAGTTCAATTTATGTTTAGTGTTTTATAAGTATGGGATTATGTATTTTGATGCATAAACTGATCTAGTTTATGCCATTTTTTAGAAATGGCGCCTAGTGGAAGAAATGGAAACCGTATCAATGCACGCACTCCATGTAGGGATTGCCCTCCTGCTCAAGATAATTATAGTGGGGCTGGTGATGCAACTGGTGCTGATCAGCTAATCACTGTACTGGGACAACTTACTCAGGTTATGAATAATAACCTTACCCGTATGGAGCACCCTGATCCGCAGCGTGGAGGATCAATGTTAGATCGATTCATGAGGCAACAACCACCAACGTTCAATGGGAATACAAATCCCGTAGTAGCTGAGCAATGGATATTTTCCCTAGAGAAAATATTTCAGGCTTTGGGGAGCAGTGAAAGGGAAAAAGTTATCATGGCAGTTTACCGCCTCACTGAAGATGCTGATCAATGGTGGTCATTGATTCAAAATACGAAGGAAGATGATGAAGTATCAAACATGGAATGGAGGGAGTTCAAAGATCTGTTTTTAGAAAAATACTTTCCTCGCGACCATCGAGCAGATATGGAAAGGCAATTTCTGAGTCTGAGACAAAAGGAGGACGAGAATGTCACAAAGTATGAGGCTAACTTTACAAGGTTAGCGAGGTATGCTGGAGATTATATTCGCAACCCAAGAAGTAAGATTGATCGTTTCTTTGATGGGTTAAAACCATTTCTCCGTCGAGCATTAGTCTCACAATCCTTTTCGTCGTACGAAGACATTGTCTCATGTGCTATCAAGACCGAAAAAGAATTCTCTAAGTCTTATGACTTTAAAGCGAAGCAAGAGAAGAAGAGACCTTCTGATCAATCTGGGAATGGAAATAAGGGGAAGAAAGGAAAGGTTGAATATCCATCTTGTGGTAAATGCGGGAAGAAACATCCTGGTACTTGCTTGAAGGGAATGGGAGTCTGTTACAAGTGTGGTGAAAAAGGCCACCAAGCTCATGATTGCAAGGGGAAGAAGGAAGCTACCAATGTTCAGTGCTACAATTGCAGGGAGATGGGGCATTATGCAAATGCATGTCCTAAGCGTCAGGAGAACTTACCTCAGAAAAGGCCAAGGGATCAAGGCCAGGCTTATTCTATCACTACTGCTGAGGTAGAAGCTCCGAAAGACGTGGTGGCAGGTAATTTAATGGTTTCCTCAAGTTTAGCAAATGCATTATTTGATTCTGGATCATCGCATTGTTTCATATCTTCCCAGTTTGCTAAGAAAATTAGATATTTCCAATTTGATTTAATAAGGGAGTTGTCAGTTAAAACTCCTAAGGGAAGTATCGTTGCAACAAAGTTTTGTGAATCAGTCCCCATTAGAGCACATAAATTTTCTTTATCTGCTGATTTCATCGTCATACCTATGATTGAGTTTGATATAATCCTCGGTATGGACTGGCTTTCGGACTATGATGCGAAGATTTATTGTAAGAAGAAAGAGGTTACGATTCATGATGATAATGATAAGGAGCACCTTATTTTTAGAGCAGAATCGTCACCACCTAATTCTTATTTAGACCCACCCCCAGTAGCTCAACTTAATTCAATTATTGGGGAGGAAGAGAATGAAGTAACTATCGGTGAGGAAAGGAATGTTCAAATAGAGGATGTACCTGTTGTGAAAGAATTTGTAGATGTATTTCCGGAAGATTTACCTGGACATCCTCCAGAACGAGAAGTTGAGTTTTCTATTGATTTGATTCCTGGATCAAGGCCTATATCGAAGACCCCTTATAGAATGGCCACTGTAGAGTTAGTCGAACTAAAGAAACAACTAGAGGAATTGAGTAATAAGGGATTTATTCGCCCTAGTGTTTCTCCATGGGGAGCCCCTGTTCTTTTTGTTAAAAAGAAAGATGGATCTATGAGGTTATGTATTGACTACAGGGAGATCAATGCTATAACGATAAAGAACAAGTATCCCCTACCTCGTATTGATGATTTATTTGACCAACTGCATGGAGCTCAATACTTTTCAAAGATTGACCTTCGATCTGGATACCATCAGTTGTGTGTGAAGAAGGAAGACATTCCGAAAACAGCATTTCGAACCAGGTACGGGCATTACGAGTTTACTGTAATGCCGTTTGGATTGACCAATGCACCCTCTGTATTCATGGATCTGATGAATAGAGTCTTCAAGGAGTATCTCTATGAATTTGTGGTGGTATTTATTGATGATATCTTGGTATACTCCAAAACCTACGAAGATCATGAAAATCACTTGCGCATTATCTTGAAGACTCTGAGGAGGCATGAATTATATGGGAAGTTTAGCAAGTGTGAATTCTGGCTTCAGGAGATTTCTTTTCTTGGCCATATTGTCTCTAAAGATGGAATCTCTGTTGATCCTTCTAAGACCAAGGCAATCCAAGAATGGCCAGCACCTACGAGTATAACTGAGGTACGTAGTTTTATTGGTTTGGCAGGTTATTATCGACGTTTCGTCCAGAATTTTGCCCGATTGGCAAACCCATTAACGAAGCTCACACGAAAAGGGGTTAAATTTGTTTGGACAAAAGAGTGTGAAGAATGTTTTGAAGAACTGAAAAGAATATTAGTCAATGCTCCTATATTGACTCTACCATCGGGGAATGATGGGTTCGTTATTTATAGTGATGCATCGAAGAAAGGACTTGGCTGTGTCCTTATGCAGAATGATAGAGTTATTGCCTATGCATCACGACAGTTGAAAATTCATGAACAAAACTATCCTACTCATGATCTCGAGTTAGCAGCAGTGATCTTTGCTTTGAAGATATGGAGGCACTACCTCTATGGTGAAAAATGTGAGATTTATACTGATCACAAGAGTTTGAAGTATATTTTCTCACAAAAAGAACTCAACATGAGGAAAAGGAGATGGCTTGAATTACTCAAGGATTATGATTGTACGATACACTACCACCCGGGGAAGTCAAACAAGGTGGCAGATGCTTTGAGTAGAAAAGACCATGGAGTTTTGAACAATATGAGAATTGAAAGGGATCCAATTTTCATGGATCTAGTGAAAATGGACATGGGAATAACCAGGGAAGGTGAAACATCAATGCTTTTTCAAATGGTTTCCAAACCATCTTTACTAGAAAGGATTAAGAGTTCTCAGACCAATGATGAAGAATTCCAAAAGAAGATTAAAGCTGTGAATGATGGGAGATTGAGAGACTTTGTGTATGAAGATGGAATTTTGAAATTCGGGAAGAGACTTTGTGTTCCCGATTTACCTGATCTGAAAAGGGAATTGTTGGATGATGCTCATAGTTCCAATTTCTCTATACACCCTGGGAGCACCAAAATGTATAGAGATTTGAAGGAACATTTTTGGTGGGACAACATGAAGAGGGAGATTGCTGATTTTGTGTCAAGATGTATGGTTTGTCAACAAGTGAAAGCTGGAAGGCAACAGCCTGGAGGAGTCATGCAACCTCTTCCCATACCGGAGTGGAAATGGGACAATATTACGATGGACTTTGTCATGGGGCTACCAAAGACTCCTAGAAGGAACGATGCAATATGGGTTATTGTTGATCGTCTTACCAAGTCAGCACATTTTCTTGCTATAAGAGAAGATCTACCCCTGGAACGTCTAGCAAGACTATACATTAATGAAGTTGTGAGACTTCATGGTGTACCCCTATCGATTGTTTCTGATCGTGATCCCCGTTTTACTTCAAGATTCTGGAAAAGTCTTCAGAAATCCCTAGATACTGAACTTCATTTGAGCACTTCTTACCACCCTCAGACAGACGGACAATCAGAACGGACTATTCAAACCTTAGAAGACATGTTGAGATCTTGCTCACTTGATTTTCAGGGTATGTGGGATCAATATTTACCTCTGGTAGAATTTTCCTATAACAATAGCTTCCATTCGAGTATTCAGATGGCACCATATGAAGCGTTATACGGAAAGAGATGTCGTACACCAACCTGTTGGGATGAAGTTGGTGAAAGAAAACTTGTAGGCCCAGAACTGGTGGAGGAAACAGTGGAAAAGGTGAAAGTAATCCAAAATCACATCAAAGCAGCTCAAAGTAGGCAGAAGAGCTATGCCGATAATCGAAGGAAGGATTTGGAATTTCAAGTCGGTGATCATGTTTTCCTGAAGGTATCTCCGTGGAAGGGAGTCATACGTTTTGGTAAGAAAGGTAAATTGAGTCCCAGGTACATCGGACCTTTCGAAATTCTAGAACGAATTGGGGTTGTAGCTTACCGATTGGCAATGCCGCCAAGTCTCTCCAAAGTTCACGATGTGTTCCACGTATCTCTATTGAGGAAATACATGCCTGATCCGACGCATGTACTCACCTATGAGGAATTAGAACTGGAACCCGATCTGTCTTATTGCGAAGAGCCCGTCAGGATTCTTGATACAAGAGAACAAGTACTGAGAAACCGGACGACGCGTCTGGTAAAAGTTTTGTGGAGAAATCATAAGATGGAAGAGGCAACGTGGGAACCCGAGGAACTTATGATGAAGAACCACCCGAGTCTTTTTATGCAGTAATACCCT
This sequence comes from Viscum album, assembly GCA_963277665.1. NCBI lineage: Eukaryota > Viridiplantae > Streptophyta > Magnoliopsida > Santalales > Viscaceae > Viscum > Viscum album. Next base: position 445,110,040 of record OY728158.1, read on the forward strand.
AGAAATTGCGAGGACGCAATTATTTGAAGGAGGGGAGAATGTAACACCCCAAGCTTCTACGGTACGTTTCCCTTCGAATAATGCGATAGCGTGTGTTGTACGCAACCTCGAGTTCTAACACACACCACAACTAATTAAACTGGCCGTTGTGAATAGTAATACCTACTTTTTGAAATCATATATATTCTATATTTCAAAATGGACTTCATTTTTGGATTCGGAATATCAAAATTAGCCTAGGGTGAAATTTTGGTACATTTCGGATAACTTTCATATTTTGATGAATAGTGAAAATTTCTAAATTTTAATTAAAAACAACTTTTTTAATCAAAATAATTAATAGTGATAAATTATGAATTTGAGTGGTTTTGAAGTATATTTAGAATATATTTTTACCATTCAATTTAATTTTTTTCATTGGACATAATTTTACAATTAAACCGAACATAAACAAGTGTCAATCTTTTGATAGTTATTATCTCTTAAAAACACGCTTTTTGTTTTGACAGCGGGAATTAATTTTAAATTAATTTCTGCCACTTCTGTGTTTTGAATTTAGGAAAATGGATTCCATATTTGGAATCAGGATGTTCAAATTGTGTAAATAGGTAACTTTTATTTTTACACATTTTGAATAATTACTGCGGTAAATATTTTATTTACCATGGTTAAAGGGTAAATCCGGTAAATAAGGGTTAAAAAATAATATTATAATAATACTAAATTACCCTAAAACGTGTCTTAACCCTATTGGTTGATACATGGTCGACCATGGGCATCTTTGTGTCAATTTTGGGACCCCATGGATCCACTTGTAAGTGATAATGACACTTTATTTTAATTAAGTTAAAATGAATACAAAAATGACACAAGCATATATGTTTTAGAAGAACAATTGTTACATAGGGTTATACATGTTGGATTTTCGATTATAAATATTCATTAGAAAGATAAAAAGATTTCCTACATAATGATATTTTATTTATAATTTTTAGACATTAAATAACTTATTTTATTTATGACACAATGATGATGCAGTAATTACTAAAATAGTGAAAAATTAAAATAATTGATATTATAAATACCCAAATAAATATAATATGAAACTTTTAATGAATTAAAATAATTTTCTAGGCTAATATGATATATTAGGATTGATTTAATGGACTTTTTTCGAAGTAATCAATCTGTTATGAGTTTCACAAAAATCAACTATTGAATAGTGTCAAAATTGACATAAAAGAGTTCTTAAAACAAATATTATATTATTAATTGATATTAAATTCCTAAAAATCTAAGGTTCGGCCAAGAGACTTATATCATGATAGGTTAATCATTAATGGACCACTTGGGGGTCTCTTGGATGTTTATGGTAAGTTTATTAACCATATTATATAAAAATACAAAGAGACATTGTAAAAGTGAAACTAATTAACTTAGAGTTAATACTTAAAGATAAGGTTAATATAAGTACCCAAACCTGTCTAAATTCTATTGGTTGAGTGGTTTTCGACCTATCCCCACCTTAACCTTTGAATAATCAACTTTGGAGCCATTAGAAACCGAATATGAATTTATTATAAATTAATATTTCTATCTTTTCCAAAGGTGCCCCTCACCCCTCTTATAAAAGGGCACTCCTCCTTCTCATTTCTTCACACCCCTAAAGCCTTTTGGTTCGGCCAAACTCTGCCCAAATACTCTCCCAACATCCCTCACTACAACCTAGGGGCCTTAGTTTGATCAGAAAGCCAACCTAAGGAGCCCTTTTGATCAAATCAAAAGGAAGAACCCGAAGAAGAGGTAATGTTTTCACCACCCCTTTTCCAAGTTCATTTCTTCTTCCACTTCTTCTTCCTTTGTTGTTACCATTCTAAAATAATGACTCCAGTATCATTTATATACTGTGACGTTATTATAAATATGGTACAACCATATTCAGTATTCTATCCACCCTTTGAATAACATGTCACCATACGTGCGTACGTACGGCTTACCGTCTCCACGTCGTGGTGTAATTGTTATTCAATATAATATTATTTGGATGGGTATAATAATGATGTGTAACTCATGTAAATAATAAATATAACATGTTAATGATTCTGTATATATGATATACCATCCATTTATATATTATTTTAATATCAAAAGAATGATATTGTCGCTCGTGCGTACGTACGGACTACCGTCTCCACGAACGCGATGAGATTCATTCTCCATCGTATCCATTCAAGTATAATTATCATTTGATGATTTAAAAATGATGTTTAAGGACTGTATATCATTCTGGATATGAATAATATACAACAACCATGGCTTATGTAACAAAACATATAAAAGAAAATGAGTAAGTTAACTCCCGAAACGACGATAATTCTAAGATATTATTAACAAATCAATGTTAAAAGATCATATATGATATCATATTAATATATATGATTCTTGTATAATTTAATAACAACTATTTCACCATTATACAGGAGGTTAACCTACCCCAACCAAGGAAAAGTACAAGGTAAGGGTTATTTCACAATCTCTTCATTATCCGAGGTTGTTTATACGTAATAATCTACTGGGATATCATTATCATCCACATCCATGTTTCTTAAAAATGTATTTCAAAACATTTTTTATGGGTTAAAGTCATTTATACCCTTGTTTGAATTTTTATAAGAGGTTTATAAAGGAATCTTTCCGTCGTTTTCAAAACAAGGTCCTTTTTAACCTTTTCGATAGAATTGAGGTAAAAATGTTTTTTTTAACTTATACGGCGGGTGCGGTTATTTTACGCCGTTATAAAATCTTCAAAGATTTCCTTACAAGCTTATAAGAATATTTTCAAAGAAAATGTTTTATTTTATATGGATCTTAAATGGTTTCAAAATGAAAGGAGATATTTCTTTAAAAAGAATTTTGATTTCATCTATGTCAACATCCTTTGATGGATTTTAAGATTATTTGAAGTTGATTTATTATGATACAAAACTTCTATATTGTATTGAAGGTTTTGTGATATGTTTGACTATGGATGTGCTATTTTTATACCATTCATAGTTTATGGTGAAATTATTGACATTTCGTATTCTAGTTTTAATACGAATGTTTATGTTATGTTTAAACCTTTTCATATGGGAATGCATTGGACTTAATAAGTGACGGGTGGAGCCCGCTATAGCTCCTCGATGCATCGGTAGGTCTCATGAGACAAACTAGTGTCTTGGCACAAGGCCTTGACAAAATCTTATTTGTAGTCTTGGCACGAGGCATTGGCTATGTGGTTATGATAGTCTGGCATTATGCATTCCAACATTATGAAAGTGGTTATTGATTTTTGCATGTGATTATTCGATTAGTAGAATATCCATGTGAACAAGTAAATGGCATTATTTCATTTTACTTTTGCCATACTATGTTGAAGTTCAATTTTAAAAGGCTTTTGTTTTAGTAATTCATTGCCTTAAATGTTTATGCTTATTTTGAATGTTCCGCTATATTGTTATCCTTACTGGGCATTTGAGCTCACCCCTTTTCTATGTTTTATTTTTCCCAGGTAGTGAAGAAGTAAATTATGATTGACTTGCAGGGATATTATGAGGGGTTTATAGTGTGGTTTATGGAGACAATTTGTTGTTGTAGTAGTTTTTCGTTTAATGATGTAATGTAAAACTTATGAATATATCTAGTGTTTCCAAGGCTACTAAACCAATCGGTCTTTCGGGATTTGATCTTTCTTGTGATCATGACAATGTTATGTAATTAATGCACCGACTCTGGGTAGCTGGGGTCGGGGCGTTACATTCTAGGCATCATCGTGTGACACAGTATCAAAGATCTACAAGAAGATATGTATGTCATCTTTACATTTCCACATTTTACTCTGATTATTTATATTTTTTTGTTGATTATTGATCTTATAACTTGATACAGAGGGTATAGTCTCAATAAAGTTCCACTTGAGACACTTGCTACTAATCAGCAACCACTTGCATACAGGGAGGTGTGTATGAGGTCATCTAGAATTCCGAATCAGACTTGAAAATTCAAGTCGGGATGTCACAAAATGAGATACAAGTGATATGTGTAAAATGATGAATGGTAACATACTCATTTGGCCAACTATTATGAATGGTAACATGCTCATTCAATTATGTATTATTAAATGGTGAATGGTAATATGCTCATTCAGCCAACTATTATGAATGGTAACATGTTCATTAAATTATGTATTATTAAATGGAAAATGGTAACATGCTTATTTGGTCAACTATTATGAATGGTAACATGCTCATTCAATTATGTGTTATTAAATAGTGAATGGTAACATGCTCATTCAGCCAACTATTATGAATGGTAACATTTTCATTCAATTATGTATTATTGAATGGTGAATGGTAACATGCTCATCCAGTCAACTATTAAGAATGGTAACATGGTCATTTTAATTTTATGTTTAAATGAATGGTAAACCTTGGGGAAAGATCATATTCCGACATGGGCCGAAGTAGGTATTGAGGTATGGGTATCTGCAGGAACTCAGGGTTTTTATGTAATTAAATAGAGAGTATTTAATAATGTGATAAACTATTTATTTGTACATTATACTTATTCTTATTACAATTGAATACACTGATGTTGATTGGATTTGTTTTAGACACTATTGGTGGTGACCTACTGAGTCGTACTCACACCCTATTCAGGTTGCCTAATCAGTACCCGAATAGACTTCATTGTTGCATGAAAGGTTAAGGTAAAAGTGAAGGATCTGAAAGCAGCAGAAGTGTGGAGGTTAGGAGGGCCCAACTTTTCTATTTCCATTATCGATGACCAATTCGAGATCAATACGATGATGAATTCCAGTATCCATGGATTAAAATCAAAGATTTATACAAAGAGAAGAAAAACACCGGATTCGAGAAAGATGATCTTGCACATCATGTTTATAATTAATTTATTAATTTTTAAAAAATTAAATACCTGGTTCTTGGGTACTTTCTTCATTTATGATCATTGATCATCTGTAATGAACCTTTTTAATTGCCTTAGTTGTACTCATGAGGATCCAAAGTAGAATCCCTCTAGAGGTGATCCACATGTGCTCCAATGGTCTCTCAACAATACCACTCATTCTTTGGGTGCTAGTGCGGTGAATCGAATTTCTTGCATCGATCATTCTTGATCGCTCATTCTTCGTTCTTGAATAACTTCTCTCATTCTTGAGAGGGAGTGATGAGAGGAGTCAAGAGAGAAAATTTTTAGCTCAATAATGCTCAATTCACCGGGGATTTGACTCAATATATGTACCTACCTATTAATTGACTTGGGGTTTCAATTACAAAAATTTAATTGTGAAACATCAATTAAATGAAATTATAAATATTAGAGAAAACTCATGCCATATAATAAAAATAACATATTCATTATTTTTGGTACACCAACTTGTGAAAAATAGAACCATGAATGAAATTTTGTGCCACTTAATGATAACAGTATTATTATTATTTCTTACGCCAACTGGATAAACATTATTTACTGACTTGTAAATAATCAATTTATCAATGGACACGGTCTTGGTCCATTCAAACTACTCTTCCATTTATTGAACACCCGAATAAAATATTTTATTCACTTAAATAAAAAAAATTATTTACAAACTAGTAAATAAATATTTATTAAATGTTCAATAAAATAAATATATATATTTTATTAACCTAGTGAATAAATATTTATTTAATTTATGCAATCATTTTAACTTGAATAAAATTATTCATCGGTCATATTTATTCCATTAATTAAATTAAAATATAATTTAATCGAGACCACTAGAAACACTTAGTGTGTGCCCTCTAGGATTCTTTCTCGTTGACATTAAGCGGGCTTTCCTGAAGTCCAAGATTACTATCTAGCAATGGGTCAAGGCACCCAAGAGAGAGAACTTAAAGTCTCAATGATGAAATCCACATAAAAACACTCATTTTTCAATATAATCTATTTGTCACAATATCTCATCTGGCAGGTTTCATGATAGTGTCATCAACATATATGCTTGATACGTCATTCTTTGACTACCTGAAATAAACTCATCATTACACCATGGCCATGAAATTTAGGGTAACGATTATATTTCAATCAAAGGGTAGATATATAAACTTCCATAAATGGAAGGGGCAAATATTTCCTTGTCTTATCCATCAATAACATGTCATTCATGACGCACCCAATGTACCCTACTTCCCACCAACATATGGCGAGATGGTTTTTGTCAGTAAATCAAAGTGTGTGAGTTGTGAAATGTATTAATGATAATATTAAAGTCTAAGGACCATTACACACGCTCACAGATAGGAATATATGATTACTCCAAAACATGCGGAATTCTTACTTGCGAGTCTGTTCTCATAATCTTCTGTCTTGGAGATTACCAAGTGCAGACTTCATGAGAAGAAGTATCATCTGCTTATGAGTAATCGCACATGACGGTCTGTATACTATGTGTCCCATCATAGTATTTCATCCAACCACAGAATTATATTTAAGAATATTGTCATAGCACTTCAAGGTTCTCATCATAGAGGGAAACTATTATGACTTTATTAATGTGAAAAATACTCTTGGACATTATTACATTATAGTCATGCAGAACAATGAAAAATATGTAATAATATGTTTAATATTTAAATACATTAAATATTCATGTAATCAAAGGATAAACAGTTGGTTCTGGGACACCAACTCCAACAAACTCCCACTTGAACAAAATCCAACTTCCTATGACTTTCAGTCTGCTAGACCTCACATGATGATCATGTTTCTACTGAGTTAAGGCTTTAATAAAGGGGTCTTCCACATTGTATTCCATGGAAATATTACTCACTACAACTTCACCTCTATGAGAAAAATCCCTCAAGAGATGATACTTCTGAAGTATGTGCTTCATCCGTTGATGTGACCTTGGCTCTTTTATGAGAGCCACTACTACAGTATTATCACAATAGAGTGTGATGGGATATTTACTTCTAGTAACTACATCTAACTCTTGGATGAAGCTCTGCATCCAAATTTCTTATTTAGTTGACGTAGAAGATGGGATATATTCGGACTCTACTATAGAATCTATGACCACACATTTCTTTGAGCTCTTCCAGCTCATAGTACCTACATTCAAAATGAAGATGTATCCAGTTTGTGACTTCATGTCATCTTGATCAGTCTGGAAACTAGAATCTTCATATCCTCTAATGTCTAGTTTCTCATATCCTCCATAAACTAGGAACATATCCTTAGTACGCCTCATATGCTTAAGGATAGTCTTAACTGCCATCCAATGGTAGTCACCTAGGTCGGATGGATATCTTCCTACCACACTTAATGAGTAGGAGACATCTAACCAAGTACATAACATGGCATACATGGCTGACCCAATCATTGATTCATATGGAGTCCTTTTTATTCTCTTTATTTCCTCATGCATATGAGGACAAGTTTTATTTGAAATATGAATACTATGTGACACTGGAAACAATCTTCTCTTAGATTATTCCATACTGAATCTCTCTAGTATCTTGTCAATGTATGTACTTTGACTTAGGCCCAGCATTCTCTTGGATCTATCATAATGGATATTGATCCCAAGAATATATGTTGCCTCATCCAAGTCATTCATGTAGAATCATTTATTCAACCATGCCTTAACAAATTATAAGACTGGTATATCATTTTCAATAAGTAATATGTCATCAACATATACTATTAGAAAAATGACTGCACTCCCACTAAATTTTCTGTTGACACAAGGCTCACATTCATTCTTTATAAAACCAAATTCTGCTATGAATTCGTCAAAACAAATGTTCCATGACCTGGATTCTTTCTTTAATCAATAAATGGATTTTTTTTCAACTTGGATATCTTATTGGCATCCTTTGGAGTCACAAACCCTTCAGGTTTTATCATGTAGACATCTTCCTAAAGGTTCCCATTAATGAAGGTTGTTTTGACATCCATTTTCCAAATCTCATAGTCATGGTAAGCAGCAATGGCCATTATAATTCTGATGTATTTCAGTATTGCAACCGATGAAAAGGTTTCATTGTAGTCAATGCATTGACACTGTTTAAACCCATTTGCAACCAGTTGTGCCTTATAGGTACTGACTTTCCTTCCATTTCCATATTATTCTTGAATACCCATTTTCAACCAATAGGCTTTATATCCACTGTAGGATCTACCAAAATCCATACTTGGTTTTGGTACATAGAGTCCATTTCAGAATTCATGGTTTTTTGCCACTTGGTAACTTTTGTTCCACTTATTGCTTCCTTGTAGGTTATAGGATCATTATTATCAACTAATAATGATTCACCATCCTCGGTAACTAGAAAACCATACTATTCTGGTTCTCTAACCTCTCTTATACTCCTACGCAGTACTTATGTCTCTGGAATAGATCTTTCTTCCATGGGGCTTTGTGGAATATTCTCTTGTACCAACTCTTGTGTACCTTGAGCCTTGACTTTATTGAAGTATATCTCACTCCCACTATCTATTTTGGATATGTGCTCCCTCTCAAGGAATATGGTGTGTCTTTCTACAATAACCTTTTTGTATGAGAGGTTGTATAGTTAATATCCATTTGTTTCCTTAAGGTATCCTATAAAAGTACACTTTGTGCCTCAGGGTGCAAGTTTGTTACCTAAAGAGGCCTTAAAAATGATTCTCTTCCCCACATGTGTAAATTTAATAACATGTATTTTATTCCACTCCAAATATCATATGAAATACCATTTATCAATTTAGTTGGTACTTGGTTTAGTATGTGTGTTGTTGTTTGTAACGCATATCCCCAAAATCATAATGGAAGACTTGCGTGACTCACCATTGATCTCACCATGTCCAACAAGGTGCGGTTACTCCTTTTTCTTACACCATTCCACCAAGTCATGTAAGGAGGAGTTAGTTGGGATAAGATCCCAAACTCTCACAAGTAATAAATTAAGTCTTGATTAAGATACTCTCAACCTCGGTCTGAGCAGAGTTTCTTAATCTTCTTACCAAGATGGTTCTCAACTTCATTCTTGTATTCCTTGAATTTATCAAAATAATCCAACTTATACCTCATTAAGTAAATATATCCATATCTACTAAAATCATCAGTAAAAGTTATGAAGTATGAGTACTCACCCCTTGCTTCAACTAAAAATGGTTCACACACATCGGTATGAAAAAATTCAAGAAGTTTTTTAGCCCTTTCACCTTTCCCACTAAATAGGGATTTGGTCATTTTACCTTGTAAACATGCATGGCATACACCAAATGGTTTTAGTTTGAAAGAATATAAATATCCATCTTGATGTAACTTTGTCAAGTGTTTCTCATTTACATGACCTAGCTGGTGATTCCAAATTTGGGTGTAGTATGAGTCATGTGAAGTAACTTCAGTATCGATTGTCATTTTTGAAACACACAGCTTTATGTTCCTTTACCTCTCCTTTGATATTCCTTTTCTTAGAAGGGCATGAAGAAGTTTTGGGCTTAATTCTATTTGTCTTCACTTTCCTTTTGTTCACCATAAGGACAAGATACTTATTGTGTTTCATATATTTATCTACTTGGATAAGTAGGATAAGAAGATCTGGTAGAGACTTCTCAATATTGTTCATATTAAAATTCACAACAAAATTGGAGAAGATCTGAGGGAGTGATGTGATAATGAGATCGGTACCCAATTATTTAGGGAGTTTAAACCCTATAACCTTCATCCAATCAATGTAGCCAATGATCTGGACTACATGAGGCCTAATTGGGGCACCCTCTCCAAGATTACTCTGAAAGAGTGCCTTGGAGATCTCTAACTGTTCTTTTCTTGCTCTCTCCTGGTAAATACCAAGAAGGTGCTCAAGCATTCTATAGGCATCCATGTTTTCGTGAGACTTCATGAGTTCACTAGACATTGATGATAACATCAAACATTGAATGTTGACCGTGTCATTCATATGTTTCTCGTATACTAGTAACTCTTCATTACTCACCTCTTGGGTAGGTGGATCAGGTAATGAGGACTCCAACACGTAAGATTTTCATTCGTGGTGTAGAATGGTCCAAAGGCATCTAAACCATTCCAGGAAGTTACTGTCGGTGAGGATGTTATATTTATCCAGTATTGATTATAGGGATATTGTGGTTGATGAGATTTTCATTTTTATTCTAAAATTAAAAGAGAAGATAATTATCAATTTCTTGATTACATTTTATGAGAAATAATAAATTAATTTTATTAAGTCTCCTGCTATTTTATCAAGTCTCAATGGACCTCACCATTGAACTCAGAATGTCTAGTTTCTAGGACATTCTAGTGTCAAGGATCCATATTCTACTTTGCATAACCCCAAAAAAGGGTTGGTCAAGCTATTTGAAGGTATTTAGGTAGATAGGTCTTTGACAACTGTGGGCTTGCAGCTCCTTGATCCGTTGAGTGGACTCCCTGACCCTAAAATCCTGACTTGGATTTCCTCAACACTTGCCTCCAATTTTACAACCAATTCTAGCAAGGGATACTCCTCTTGATGCAAAATGGTTAAGTCAAGTTGAAACCTTTCATAAGATATTTCTGTATAAAAGTAAGTGTCCCAATAAGGATTGGTCAAACACATAGTTTTATTGAGTCTTTCCCTTAATCAAGTAATGGAAGACTTAGTCTGAATTAATATTTTATTGAGGATTTTTTTATCTTTTATGCGTAAATTGCCTTATTATCTTTATCACATGTTTGTTAATATTAATTGGAACTTACTTGAGTGATTAACCATGTCTTGATAATATTTACACATAAGCCAGGTTTATTTTAGTTCCATCTTGCATGTTTTCTAATTCATTAATTATGTAGTTGCGACAATATATCCATAATGAAAAACCATGCAACTGATAGAAATAAAACAAAGTAAAGGGCATGATCATGAGCTCTTCTAATAGTTAGTTTATCTAGCAGTTGATAAACTAACTGCTGGCCTAGGGGAGAAACACCTTGAACCATTTATGGTTCATGTCTACAACTTTTCACCTGTCCACATTTGTATCTCCTTGGATTGGTTTCTTCTTATCTCCTTACTTAAACTACCTCCACAAGCTTCGGAGCTCCATCCATTACATATTCTTTTTAACTCACGCGTAGGAGAGAGGTAAAATGGGGGTTTACATAAAAGAAACCATGGGAATGCAGGCTCTGCATATTAATGAGGAGAGATGGCACACAGGCCAACAATTTAATTTAAAATAAAATAAAAGGAAACCAATCACATACAAAGGTCTGGTCTATCTCACGATCATCCACATACATGTAACAAATTATGCATTTAACAAAACTATCATTCAATTCTTTAATAATTCTTATTAAGATAAATTGTGCTCGAATCGATTAATTATTATATTTAATTAATCAATCCTTTTATCTTAATCCTTTTCTAAATTTCTTTGAGATTATCATCCATAACCTTGGAGGTAACACAGTGAATACCCATTTGAATCTACATGATATGTAATTCTGAACATTACACAAACATTAAAGTTTTAATTCTGTGTAATTTGGTAAAGTACACGGCATATAGTTCCAACTACACGACTTGTACTACCTTCACCATCTTATCTGAAGTACACATCTAGGGACTCAACGTGTGAGGCATACTTTGGAAATCTCGGAGTACACGGCGTGTCCAGAGGGCCACACGCTGTGTTGTCTCCAGGTTACACAGTTCCCATTCGGCTTAGCCGCGTATAGGATATACGGTTTAGCCCCTGACCTGAAGGGACTACACGTCGTGTCCAATGGGCCACATGGCATGTAATCCGGTAACTGTATGTCTATCTGTCCTGGTCAACATGCGGTGTAAGAATTAAATACGTTATGTGTAATAAATACACACGGCTTGAGTAATTTTCGAATTACTGTCGATGCGTTGAACACAACTATAAGGTGTGTAATCCGGATTACATTGCATGTATGACAGATTACACGACGTGTAATTCCGAATACACAGTGTGTACTGTCATGTTACCTGGATAGAATCGTTGGCGCCTCCTGATGAGATCCTTGATTTAATTTTAATCAAAAAATTGTTCGTTTCTGTTAGATCTGTGAGAAACAAAAGTGGAATAACAGATCTTGAAATTCAGATTACAAGAACGATTAAACATGAATTGACAAACTAAATTATTAAAGAGTAAATCATCAATGAATTATTTAAATAATTATAAATGATAATGAACTCACTCGGATACCACTTGAAGGATCCGAAAACAGCGGAAGCGTGGTAGTTGAGAGGGATCAACTTTACTTTTTCCTGTTATCGATGACCAATCCGGGATCAATATGACAATGAACGCTAGTATCCACAGATTAAAATCAAATATTTATACAAGAGAATAAAAATGCCGAATCTGAGAAAGAGGATTTTGGACATCATATTTATAATTAATATATTAATTTCTGAAGAAATTAAATATCTGGGTCTTTGGTACTTTCTTCGTTGATGATCGTTGATCATCCATAATGACCCTTCCAGATTGTCTTTGTTTCACTCATGAGGATCCAAAGTAGAATCCATCTAGCGATGATCCACACGTGCTTCAATAATCTCTTAACAACGTCACTCTTTCTTTGGTTGCTAGCGCAGCGAAACAAATGTCTTGCGTCGATCGTTCTTAATCAATCGTTCTTCGGTCTTGAAGAACTTCTTTTGTTCTTGAGAGGGAGAGATGAGAGGAGTCGAGAGAGAAAATGTTTGGCTCAACAATTCTCAATTCACTGGGAGTTTGGAATAATAGACGTACCTGTCTATTAATCGATATGGGGTTTTAATTACAATATTTAATTTCAAAATAGCGATTAAATGCAATTATAACTATTAAAGAAAACTCATGTCACATAATAACAATAACAACACCATTATTTGTGGTGCGCCAATTTGCACAAAACGGAACCATAAATGAAATCATGTGCCACATAATGATAACGATATTATTATTTATTACGTCAACTAGATAAACATTATTTACTTATCTGTAAATAATTAATTTATCAATGAACATGGTCTTGGTTCACTCGAACTCCTCTTCCATTTATTGAACACCCGAATAAAATATTTTATTCTCTTAAATAAATATTTTTATTTACAAACTAATAAATAAATATTTATTAAATGTTCAATAAAATAAATAAATAGATTTTATCAACAGTATGGTGAATAAATATTTATTTAATTTATCTGATTATTTTAACTTGAATAAAATTATTCCTCAGCCTTGAGAATAATATTTATTCCATTAATTATATTCAAATAGAATTTAATCGAGACTATCGGAAACACTTATTGTGTGACCCTCTAGGCTTCTTTCTCGTTGGCATTAGGCGGGTTTGCCTAAAGTCTAAGATTATTGTCTAACAACAGGTCAAGGCACCTAAGAGAAAGAACTTAAAGTCGTAATGATGACATCCACATATGAACGCTCACTATGTAATATAATCTCTTTATCATAATATCTCATCAAACATGTTTCATGATAGTGTCATCAACCTATATGCTTGATACATCATTCTTTGACTACCTGAAACAAACTCGTTGTTATACCATGACCATGGAATTTAGGGTGACGGTTCTATTTCAATCAATGGGCTGAGATATCAACTTTCATAAATGGAAGAGACAAATCTTTCCCCAACTTATCCATTAATAACATGTCATCTGTTATGCACCCAGTATACCCTACTTCCCGCCAATATATGGCATGATGGTTTTCGTCAGTAAATCAAAGTGCACGAGTCGTGACGCATATTAAGGATAATCTTAAAGTCTAAGGACTATTACAAATGCTTGCATATAGGAATATCCGCTGACACCAAAACATGTGGAATTTCTACTGGAAGGTCTACTCTCATAATCTCTCATCTTGGAGATTACCAAGTTCGAATTTTATGAGAAGTCTCATTCGCTTACGAGTACTCGCATCTGACAGTCTGTATACTATGTGTCACATCATTGTATGTCATCCAACCGCAGAACTATATTTAAGAATATTGTCATAGCACTTCAAGGTTTTCATCATAGAGGGAAACGATTATGACCTTATTAATGACTTTATTAATGCGACAAATACTCTTGGACATTATTACATTATAGTCATGTAGAACAATGAAAAATATGTAATAAGATGTTTCATATTTAAATAAATTAAATATTCATGTAATCAAAGTACAAACTGTTGGTTCTAGGACACCAAATCCAACACAAAGGCCCTAGATTAAATTGCTGATTGGGGATGGAGCATGGATGAGGGAACCGAACATGTTTGGGACCCTCTTGGGATTTGTTAGTGTCTTTACTTTTAGTTGTTTTTTTGACTCTTTGGCACTTACTTTGGTAGGGCATATTTCCCTTTCAGTTGGATTTTGTATTTTCCTACTTTGATTATCCTGAGATATTGGTATTGTTATGATTATATATGCTTCCACTATTGTTTATTTCTTCCAACTAATGTTTTACTCTGATAAAAGAGGGTATTGTCTCCCCATGAATGACTTACCAGACCATCACTGCTAGTCGGCAGCCTCTAACATATGGGGAGGCGCGCCTGAGGATATAGTCTCCTCGTAATGCCTTCATTTTCGAGAACACTATTAAAGATGATAGAGTTTGGCTTTCCAGGATACATAATTGGGGCTCTCAGTGGCTTGATGTTGAGGGGGCCCGCCCACCTTCACCTGTTCTTCTCCCTCCTGTCAGATGGTCCCCCCCTTTGGGGCGTTCTCAAACTTAATATCGATGCGGAGACTCCTGGGGATGGGTTTGTTGGCTTAAGGGATGTCCTCCAGGATCATGTTGACTCTATTATTGTGGCTCGTCATTCCTTGGTCATTGATGATTGGTCCCCTCCTGTGGCAGAGGTTATGGCTATTTGGAAGGGTTTGCAGTTCATCTCATCTTTCGACTGGAAGAATATTGTGGTTGAATATGATAATCAAGTTATTATCAATGCACTGAAGGATGATGAAGGTGGCCGCCAGGCTTACGGGTCTATTATTAACATCATCAGATCATTGGTGCCTTGTTCTCTTCATGTAGTTTTTCCTTTGTTATGAGAGAGGGCAATCATGTGGCTCATTTTATAGTTGTCTTTTGGAATCATCGGGTGTCAAAGTATTGGATTTCGTCTTTTTCTCAGGAATTATGTACCTTGGATTTGGGTGATATCTATGTTTTGAGCATTGTCTTTTAAAAAAAATGACATATCACCCGTCAAGGGGTCAAAACAAGCAAACAAGTTCGGATTTCCATAGAAACTTAGGACAATTATCCTCAAATCATTTTTTGATATGTATGAATCAATTGTGCATCAATCTGATGTGTGGATTACTCGGTATGATGAAAAATATTATTTCAAATTGTTAACACTTATTAATAGATGATAAATCATTGGTGTATGGGTTGAAAATGAGAAAAAAAAGTTCATATTGGTATAAAAATTTAAGGCAATGATCTTGAATTCATTTCGGATCTGTAAGAATCAAACTCACGTCAACCCAATTCCCAAATTGCTTAGTATGATCGAAAGTGTCATTTGAACTTCATATTGTTATTAAACTCCTCAGACACCTAAAAGGGGTCAAAACCGAACAAACAAGTTCAGATTACCATGAAAACATAACAGGACGATCCTTAAATCATTTGTGATTTGCAAGAATTAATCACATTTCAATCTAATGCCAAAATTGCTCGATATGATCTAAAGTACCATTTCACCTTTTTATTCTTATTAAAATGACATATCACATGTCAAGGGGTCAAAATCGAGAAGACGTGTTCATATTGATGTGAAGACCCAAAGTAGTGATCCTTAAATCATTTGTGATCCATAAGAATCAATTGTGTATCAATCTGATGCACGAATTGACCTGTATGATGAAAAGTATGGTTTCATATTGTTAACACTTATTAATAAATGACAAATCATCTATGTAGTGGTTGTAACCGAGCAAACAAGCTCGGATTGGTGCGGAAACTTAAGGAGGTGATCTTAATGACATTTCTTATATGTAGAAATCAATCTCACATCGATTTGATACCTGAATTACTTAGTATGATCGGAATTTTCGTTTGATCAAGTGTTATTTGAAATTTATCATGGATTATATAACATCACTGTTATAATTTGTTTTTATTTTTTATGTACTGCTACTAAAAAACACTGTTTTCGGTGTAGGCACACCTTTGAATGAGGTTCGATTGATCATTGGAAAAGGCCCGCTCTAGGAGTTTGTTTTTGTATTTGTTGTAATTATTTTCGATTGTAAATAAATTTACATCAATGTAATTGTGTTGTACTGAAATTCTTTAATGTATTATTTGATGTGAAATGGTGGTACAATATAAATTTAATGATTGTGCTATATAATTGTTTTTTTATGTTTTTTTTATGTTTAATATGGTGCAATATAATATTTCGTATTGCATTAATTGTGTTTATTTGTAATATTTGAATTGTTTTTTATTTTTAAGAAGTAATATTTGTTTATTGTAATATTTTTACTACAATTGTTTTCTATAATATTTTATTCTTTAAGTTTTGTTATGTCTTAGGCAACTATCTGTAGCAGCTCTTCAGCAGCTGTTATGGTTTATCAACCATAGTTTTAGCACCGATAGTCACATTCCATCGCCGTTAGAAAATCACTGATAAAAACTTCATTTATTATTGATTTTTTAATGCTGATAAAAGCTATCATTTTTGTCATTGTTGAACATATCACTGTTTTTTTAGAGGTGACAATGCTCATTTTGAGGTGACGATTCTCTTTTTCCTGTAGTAGTGACTTTGGACTCGAGGGACACAGTTATTTTATAATCTTCATTTTGCATGTTGATTCTGATAGAGCCCACGTTTTTGTTTTTCAAAAAGATATAAAATCAGATAAAAAAGTTTGAATATTTCTCACTAGCATCATGTGGTGGAGTAGATACTTATTTATCTCATGGATATCTTTTTTAAGATATTATCATTATATATATTTTGAATATTTAAAAGGATGTTTTGCCCATGGATTTTTGGATTTGGTCCCCTTATATAGAGGGAGCACTAGAGGCGGTGCACAGGGAGAGAAAACCAGGCTTGACCAAAATCAGATACGTGGACGGTGATTTTTAGGGTGTGGGTGACATCAAGTAGCACCAAATTGGGTTGTGCAACGAGATGATGCAACTACACCGCGTGTTTGGTTTTGACCTTTGAAGTGTAACGTCTCATCACGAGACGATCATTAGAGATACGATGGAAGTGTATCAGGGTGTGAATTTTCACACTGGTTTTCTACATTATATCTACAATTCAATTTTCAGACTTTACTCGAATTTTGTAGACCCTCCTTTAACAATTAGCTTATTCATAAAAAATCATTCAAATAAAATAATAATAATCAAATGATGATAATCAAACCACCCTTTAAATGGGTTTAAATGGACATTGGCATGTGGGCTGATGAAGACCACCCACAACATGTGATATGACATGTGGATCAAAAATGTCTTTTTTATTTTATTTTAAAATAATAATTTTGTGGAAACCTAACCCGTCACCATCATTTCATTTTTTTGGAATCCAAACCGTTGATTAATTCTGCAAAATTTGTAAAATATGAATTTTATGTATTTATGCGGACGTATATATCATTAAATATTATGTGGTCTATGGGTGACTTTATTGGAGGACGAGCATTACGCCACTGCAGCACATTGGTTTAGCGCACGTCACAATCACCTGCCAAATTTGTACTTGTGATGGGCGTGTTTGGTTTCCACCAAATCGTTATTTTAAACTATACAAAGACTTTTTTACATTTATTTAAAAAATCTACAGGTTTTTTTTTCTTCACATGTACACATGCCTACCCCGTCATTAATTTAACATGCTTTAGTATATATTACACCTTATTTTATAGAATACATGTCTTATGATTATTATATTTAAAATGTTACTAACATGAAAAAAAATCATAAATATTTTGATCCTTTACCTGAATTTTTTGGAATTGAAATAATATTAGATCCATGGTATAAACGCACCACCCAAAAACATTTTTAGGAATCAGCTTTTTTTTATGAATATCAATTTCATGGTATATTTTATTTTCTTAAACAATAATATAAATTAGTTATTAGTAAACAAAGTCACAAAACCTATACATTCTTCTCGTGGAAAGATTATGAATTAACGCGGTTTGTATTAAAAAGAATTTCTAATGATGTAATTAGTTATTCTATTTTTATAGTTGCATCACAAACAATCTTTAGTGCAAGTGGATGAGTTATTAGTGATTATCATATCTCATGATTTGGTTAACGCTCTTATGGTCACTAGAGATCATTTACATGTATAAGAGTGCTTGTCAGAAATTATCAATGAATCTAATGTTAATAATGAGCTCGATATGTTACTACACTAGACTGAAGGTACTTTGACATTATATGATTGATTTTTTAGTGTATAATGCAATGCAATGCAATGTTGGTTTTTATAATATAAATTTTAATGGTTTTATAATGTGATTTTTTAATGACATTTAATTTTTCTATTGTAAAAATTTTTCACATGAAAATTTTAAAAATTAGTTTTTTTATAATGTATTTTTTATAGTTACATAATATATTTTTTAATGCTATATACATACAAACATACATACATTCCTCCTGAAACTCCAGTGAAGACGAAAGTGACTTCTCGAGATCCGCCTTCAACAGAGTCTAGGTTGAAGACTAGCACCGAGGGTATAAAACATGCAAATCAGAGACACCACCCTCAAATATCTCAGAAGCATAATAAGATATCCACCAATCAATACCATAATAAAAAATAGAAGACACTGTTCCATAATAAACCACAATGTATGATTTGTCTTGCACATACAAAACTCTGAAAGAAGTACCAAAATGAAAACTCCTAAACATCGACTTCAATCGTCGCTCCAAGCTAGTACTATCCAACTCGATCACTAAACCCACACTGAAAATCTAAAAAATAGATTATATATATAGAGGTGAACATACGTATATACTCAGTAGGATCCTCTTCAAGATCTCTCGTGTTAATGTTGGAGAATCATACTAATACTTTAGTGAATAAATAGCAAAACCAACAAGCACTTATCAGGACAATTGTCATTCAGTCTCACCGAGGCCCACTTTGCATCTAAGCACAATAAAATAATAACCGAAGAATATATCAAAGAGGGCACCCACACCACTTCCTTATTGGTTTGTCGCTCTCACGCCCCAACAACAAACATCCCGACGCTCTCATCCCATTAATATCATCAAAACTATATCCGCACAACATATATACCACATCAAATTTTATGTGGGTTGGATCACACCCCTAACTATCCCAACCTGTGGAGGGTCCAACGTACTCATTGATACCAATTCACAACCACAAACACATATTCATATCTTCATCGCACATCACTTTTTCATAATTGTAAGGTGTCATGAACATGAAGGACATCAACCTCATGCCCTCCTCCTACACGACCATTTCTCTCTCTCTCTCTCTCTCTACACACACACACACACACACACACCACACCATTATCTCACCACCATCACATTAATCACACCATCAACCTCAAGCCATTACAACCATACCATGTCTAAAAGAGAGAGTGGGGAAGATGAAGTAGTCAGTCATCCATTCTCTCGCCAACATGGATGTTTGGAAAAGATACCAAGAACCCAAAACATTTGGATATCGATAAGGTTACCCGACTCAGGTGGGGTGCATATAGAAATTATAAGAAAATACAAATTCAACACAACCACACACAAGCCCAACCTATAGGGTTCCCATCAAAATAACTCTACCACTACCCACAAACTTCACCACACTACCACTGCCACACACGACCATAACTTCCTACTATATACCATAGAACCAACCCTAGTTTCCAAACAATATAGCCAACACAACTATGAAAAAAATTCCCATTTAATCACATATTCTATCAAATTCTTGATTTACCATTACTGTCCACATTAAATTCATTATGCCATTCATTCCCAAATTAATGATGAATCATTCCCAGCTATCACCCACACTTAATCTAGTTGTTACCCATTCATTTCAAGCATTAATAATTCATTTACAACACATGGTTATTCAATTTCAACTATAACCATTATCTATTTTATGATTAACAAACTTACTTCATCACTACTAAGAAACTATAAAACCATCCACATCACACAACTACCCACCACATCAACCCCCACATTATTCCATCATCCACCACAACAATCACACCCCACTTCCTCTTTCCGCACAATCCATCGTACCATCATTCCACATCAACAATCACATTCCCTCATTCCAACCATGGAAAATCAGTCGCAACCCTACTGGACAACACATACCATAATCCTGAAACTAGCCATAACCATCCACTACTAAAACCACATAATCACAACAATAACAACCCAATGATAGCATCCAACCACGCAATAAAAAATTCAAACAACAAGAACTTCCAAAATCCCTTTCTTTTTTCACAAAAAAAAATCACTTCAATATTAAATCCCACGAGCAGGTACTGTAGCAGGTACTATAACAGTATTGCAGATGTACCAAACTGACTTACAAAGAACAAGACCCTAGATGAGGATTCAGAGTAGATGCATTCACCAGAACAGAGATAATCAGACTTGGAAGAATGGGATGGTATGACTTTGCCATCAGTACCAGGCCTGTACATCACTCCACATAACAGCTAGCCGACAAGTCACGCGAAGGTGGAGTGCTGATCATGATGCAGACGGAGGGGAAGTTTCAATTAGTCATTGTATGGGTCGAATTCCTTTAAGACATTCAGGTCCTGTAATGTCACGAAGCCTACAGGTCATGTACGAGTTCCCCTTCAACTCTTAAAAGGGGGATTATCAAAATGAATAAAAAATGAAAGCCTTCGGGCTATTCATGCATTGAGCAACCAATAAACACATAATAAAAACATGGAAACATGTAAAAACACATGAGTCACTCCATTTCCATCAATTTTCTTTAGCCCAATTCATTATCTTTATTAGGATAATCCACACCATCTACCCAAAGAAAGCAAGAGCACGAAAAATCTACAATTCACACATAAATAATGAGAGTTCTCAAATCCCCTACCTCAATAGGAGCTCCACAAGCTACTATACAAGAACAGGGGAAAGAGAAGACTGGAAGACCAAACCGATATAGGAAAACCTCAATCAACCTAAATTAACCCTATCAAAATCCACACCCTAACATCCCTCATCCTGAACCATCATCATTGCCCAAAATTAACAAGATAACATAATGGGAGAAAAGAAGGAGAATAAGAGGTAATCTCACCTTGGATTATGAATAAGGGATCTCCTAAAACTGAGGATCAAGTTTGAGAAAAAATGGAACTGAAATATCTCCCCAAAACACACATAAGGTATCCCAAGGTCAAGAGAAACAAAGGAAATTGAATGAGATCTAGAGGTTCTCCTGATTGGATACCCAGGATGGAATACACTAAACCATGGTGCAAGGGGTAGGGCCCCACCACAACGGGTTTATGTTGAACGAATCTCTAGAAATTACACCACATATCCCTCATATCACTATCATCTTAAACCCGATCAATGCACTAATCTGATATAATTGAGGGAGGGTTTTGGCATAAGGGATATCACCATGTCGTAACATCCTACATCCCAAAATCACAAGGAAACCCTAAATACCAAACATAGTGCAACACAAGCACCATGGTGCAACAACATCCAAAAGGGAAGAGTTATGGAGCCTAACCACTAAATCTTCAAAACACAGCTCAAAAACCACTACACAGGGACTCCTTAAATGAAAAAACAAAGTAATTTCAACCCTCAAGATTTACGAAACACCTCCTAGAGACACACCGAAAATCTATTCATGGAAGAATAAATAAACCCTGATAACCATCATATGCTACAACCAAAACAATCCCACCACAACACCCCCTATCCTAGGAGAAACATCTATCCTAACGACTCATGTATCCCTATAATCTCTTCTTGAAACCTATAATTTCTAAAATCAACGAGCTAAGAAAGTTTTTACCATTAAATTAGATACCTTTTAAACAATTATCAAACCTGATAATCGAAACCAAACCCAGAAAGGGAAAACTACATCCTCTAAGAACAACTTACCTAGGGAGATACCTCTCAAATAATGACAATGCCACCACCAAGAACAAAACATAACCAAGGTGAAAATTCCATAAAACAACTATAAATAACCATTCAATCTTCTTAATATAAAATCAAACATCTAAATGATTACAACACAAAGTTCAACATTATAGTAAAATAGAATAAAGATTAAAACAACTTAGAGTACAAAGTGTGTATCTATGACTTATATTCCCATATACATTCCTCGAAGCCACCATGACTTTAAAAAACTCATGCTAAAGAAGTAGTTTTACTATGAAACACCTTATCCTAATAATCCTCAATCTCAACTAGCTACTTTAGGAATATTGCATCATCCTCATTATCCAACCCCCCGATTGATAACATGGGAATCAATGTGATGATACTGATGAAATTGTGACACATGGAAAACATCATGGATTTGGTCTAGTTATGGGGGAAACACTAACCGGTACACCACCACACTAATTTCCCCAACACCTCCAAAGGTACAATAAATCGGGAAGAAATCTTACTCACTTTGTTGAACCTCCATTTCCCACGATGAGGGGAAATACATAGAATACATGATCATAGACCACAAACCATAGAGTTCCCATTCTCACGAACCAACCTGGGTACTTTGGTAACCTGAAAACCGAGCCAGCCCTGACATAGCCCAAGGGTAATTCTCGATCCCCACAGGTCGATGACTAGCACTTGACATCATAAAAATTGAAAGTGAGAATGATTTTTCCACTAATCAATGTGGAAGAAAAACAAACAAGGCAACATGCATATCAAAAGGAACTCCATTGTGAGTAATGTACCAAAATTCAAATATGAATTAAATACCAAAGTACTACAACCCCAGAACCAAAACAGGGAAAAAATCTCAGGTCCCTAAGGACAGAACTAACCAATCCCAAGGTTCAATAGCTAGATCCACCTCCAAGAGATCCTTTTCCATTGCTCAAACCTAGAAGAAGATAATATACAAACACACAAAGACATAGGTAGGGTGTGAGCTAAAAAATCCATTAGGGTCTCACCAAGGATTCTATTTAAAATTCCAATAATAGATTAACCACAAGAATTCTTTCAATTTTAATGAAATGGATAAGTTTGTAATTTTAAATCATATTTAAAAAATCATGTTGTACAGTTCAAATGATGGAAAATAATTTAAGAAAAGGCTATACAAGTGATGGAACATTTCTAAAGTAATGGATTAAATAAACATTTTATATAAAATAGTTTATATAAATCATAAGGCATGTAAAGATGTTTAACAACATTGACATACATTTATATCTCAAATATAATCAAGTGAGCCACATGGTCATCTGCCAAATAGGTATGAAAGTTCCAGGATGTAGGACTCTGCACTCTCTAAGTGATCATGATAATATGTGTACAAACACATCCCTCTGACACTGGCCAAAGGCTCATCACCATCCCATTGAGGTTGTGACCAGTTGCATTTATGTTTTAGAATGTTGAACAATCATAGAGTGTGTTCAAATAACTCACAATCTACCTAAGCCTTGCATGTGCTATCACAAAATCAATGATAGACAATTTATTTTAAGACTACTTAAAATATAATTAAATCCCATTCCCCCTTTCAAATGCCAATTTTCCATTTAAAACCAAAACGAGTTTTAATAAAAAAACATGCGATTTTAACAAGATAAAACCACTGGGTTTCTATCAAAAAATTTTAAGTCATTTTCAAAATTTAACAAATTTCATCAATTCCATTTCAATAATTAAATTAAAAAATTCAATTGAAACCATTTCCATCCATTTTCAAACACACCCCAATTCAACAGAATTGAGGGTTTTTCCCAATTTCATTCCCAAACCATCTCAAACCTCCCAATTCACTAGAATTGGGTATTAATCAAAACCAATTGAAATCAATTTTAAATAATTGAATTTAAATCAATAATTAAAATAAATCAAGAAATTTAAGGTTAATCAATTTGTCCATGAAGGACGAAATCACCTACCTTTTTCCTGAAACTCAACACCTACAACGAAATCTGCCAATGAGAATGAAGGTGTAGAAGACCTAAAAACTCAACCTAGAAATAAGATTTAGCATCACAGAGCATAGATTAATCAATTTTAGGATGATCTATTGAACCTAAAGGAGGAGAAAGAGAGAAGGGGACGAAGAATAGGGAGAACTCTTACCTAGGATTCCACACCACAAGCGCAATGATGATCAAACACCAAATGAATGGACCCAAAAGGGTTGGAGGGATCTAATATTTCCTAAGGAAGGATTTGGGTCGAGAGAAAAGAAATTGGAGTGGAGGAGAAAGGATGATCTCAGTCGTTATTCCTACATATAACCAACATGTGGGGTATTACATGACGTGTAATGTAACACCCCAAGCTTCTACGGTACGTTTCCCTTCGAATAATGCGATAGCGTGTGTTGTACGCAACCTCGAGTTCTAACACACACCGCAACTAATTAAACTAGCCGTTGTAAATAGTGATACCTACTTTTTGAAATCATATATATTTTATATTTCAAAATGGACTTCATTTTTGGATTCGGAATATCGAAATTATCCTAGGGTGAAATTTTGGTACTTTTCGGATAACTTTTATATTTTGATGAATAGTGAAAATTACTAAATTTTAATTAAAAACAACTTTTTTAATCAAAATAAGTAATAGTGATAAATTATGAATTTGAGTGGTTTTAAAGTATATTTAGAATATATTTTTACCATTTAATATAATGTTGGTCATTGGACATAATTTTACAATTAAACCGAACATAAACAAGTGTCAATCTTTTGGTAGTTATTATCTCTTAAAAACACGCTTTTTGTTTTGACAGCGGGAATTAATTTTAAATTAATTTCTGCCACTTCTGTGTTTTGAATTTAGAAAAATGGATTCCATATTTGGAATCAGGATGTTCAAATTGTGTAAATAGGTAACTTTTATTTTTAGACATTTTGAATAATTACTGCGGTAAATATTTTATTTACCATGGTTAAGGGTAAATCCGGTAAATAAGGGTTAAAAAAAAAATATTATAATAATACTAAATTACCCTAAAACGTGTCTTAACCCTATTGGTTGATACATAGTCGACCATGGGCATCTTTGGGTCTATTTTGGGACCCCATGGATCCACTTGTAAGTGATAATGACACTTTATTTTAATTTAGTTAAAATGAATACAAAAATGACACAAGCATATATCTTTTAGAACAACAATTTTTACATAGGGTTATATATGTTGGATTTTAGATTATAAATATTCATTAGAAAGCTAAAAAGATTTCCTACATAATGATATTTTATTTATAATTTTTAGACATTAAATAATTTATTTTATTTATGACACAATGATGATGCAGTAATTACTATAATAGTGAAAAATTAAAATAATTGATATTATAAATACCCAAATAAATATAATATGAAACTTTTAATGAATTAAACTAATTTTATAGGCTAATATGATATATTAGGATTGATTTAATGGACTTTTTTCGAAGTAATCAATCTGTTATGAGTTTCACAAAAATCAACTATTGAATAGTGTCAAAATTGACATAAAAGAGTTCTTAAAACAAATATTATATTATTAATTGATATTAAATTCCTAAAAATCTAAGGTTCGGCCAAGAGACTTATATTATGATAGGTTAATCATTAATGGACCACTTGGGGGTCGCTTGGATTTATATAGTAAGTTTATTAACCATAATATATAAAAATACAAAGAGACATTGTAAAAGTGAAACTAATTAACTTAGAGTTAATACTTAAATATAAGGTTAATATAAGTACCCAAACCTGTCTAAATTCTATTGGATGAGTTGTTTTCGACCTATCCCCACCTCATCCTTTGAATAGTCAACTTTGGAGCCTTTAGAAACCGAATATGAATTTATTATAAATTAATATTTCTAGCTTTTCCAAAGGTGCCCCTCACCCCTCTTATAAAAGGGAACTCCTCCTTCTCATTTCTTCACACCTTCAAAGCCTTTTGGTTCGGCCAAACTCTGCCCAAATAATCTCCCAACATCCCTCAATACAACCTAGAGTCCTTAGTTTGATCAGAAAGCCAACCTAAGGAGCCCTTTTGATCAAATCAAAAGGAAGAACCCGAAGAAGAGGTAATGATTTCACCACCCTTTTCTAAGTTCATTTCTTCTTCCACTTATTCTTCCTTTGTTCTTACCATTCTAAAATAATAACTCCAGTATCTCACATATACTGTGATGTTATTATAAGTATGGTACAACCATATTCAGTATTCTATCCACCCTTTGAATAACATGTCACCATACGTGCGTACGTACGGCTTACCGTCTCCACGTCGTGGTGTAATTGTTATTCAATATAATATTATTTGGATGGGTATAATAATGATGTGTAACTCATGTAAATAATAAATATAACATGTTAATGATTCTGTATATATGATATACCATTCATTTATATATTATTTTAATATCAAAAGAATGATATTGTCGCTCGTGCGTACGTACGGACTACCGTCTCCACGAACGCGATGAGATTCATTCTCCATCGTATCCATTCAAGTATAATTATCATTTTATGATTTAAAAATGATGTTTAAGGACTTGATATCATTCTGGATATGAATAAGATACAACAAACATAGCTTATGTAACAAAACATATAAAAGAAAATGAGTAAGTTAACACCCGAAACGATGATAATTCTAAGATATTATTAATAAATCAATGTTAAAAGATCATATATGATATCATATTAATATATATGATTCTTGTATAATTTAATAACAATTATTTCACCATTATACAGGAGGTTAACCTACCCCAACCAAGGAAAAGTACAAGGTAAGGGTTATTTCACAATCTCTTCATTATCCGAGGTTGTATATACGTAATAATCTACTGGGATCTCTTTATCATCCACATCCATGTTTTCTTAAAAATGTATTTCAAAACATTTTTACTATTTACAAGAATATGGGTTAAAGTCATTTATACCCTTGTTTTACTTTTTATAAGAGGTTTATAAAGGAATCTTTCCGTCGTTTTCAAAACAATGTCCTTTTTAACCTTTTCGACAGAATTGAGGTAAGAATGTTTTTTTTAACTTATACGGTGGGTGCGGTTATTTTACGCCGTTATAAAATCTTCAAAGCTTTCCTTACAAGCTTATAAGAATATTTTCAAAGAAAATGTTTTATTTTATATGGATCTTAAATGATTTCAAAATAAAAGGAGATATTTCTTTAAAAATAATTTTGATTTCATCTATGTCAACATCCTTTGATGGATTTTAAGATTATTTGAAGTTGATTTATTATGATACAAAACTTCTATATTGTATTGAAGGTTTTGTGATATGTTTGACTGTGGATGTGCTATTTTTATACCATTCATAGTTTATTGTGAAAGTATTGACATTTCGTATGCTAGTTTTAATACGAATGTTTATGTTATGTTTAAACCTTTTCATATGGGAATGCATTGGACTTAATAAGTGACGGGTGGAGCCCGCTATAGCTCCTCGATGCATCGATAGGTCTCATGAGACAAACTAGTGTCTTGGCACAATGCCTTGACAAAATCTTATTTGTAGTCTTGGCACGAGGCCTTGGCTATGTGGTTATGATAGTCTGGCATTATGCATTCCAACATTATGAAAGTGGTTATTGATTTTTGCATGTGATTATTCATTTAGTAGAATATCCATGTGAATAAGTAAATGGCATTATTTCATTTTATTTATGCCATACCATGTTGA
Source organism: Viscum album (assembly GCA_963277665.1). Lineage (NCBI taxonomy): Eukaryota > Viridiplantae > Streptophyta > Magnoliopsida > Santalales > Viscaceae > Viscum > Viscum album. Next base: position 445,138,044 of record OY728158.1, read on the forward strand.
AAGTTCGTATTTAAAAGGCTTTTGTTTTAGTTATACGTTGCCTTAAATGTTTATTCTTATTTATGAAAGTTTCCACTTTATTGTTATCCTTACTGGGCATTTGAGCTCACCCCTTTTTTTTATGTTTTATTTTTCCCAGGATGTGAAGAAGTAAGTTATGAATGACCTGCAGGGGTTTTATGAGGGGTTAATAGTGTGGATTGTGGAAACATTATGTTGTTGTATTAGTTTTTCATTTTATGATGTAATGTAAAACTTATGAATATATCTAGTGTTTCCAAGGCTACTAAACCAATCGGTCTTTCGAGATTTGATCTTTCTTGTGATCATGCCAATGTTATGTAATTAATGCACCGACTCTGGGTAGCTGGGGTCGGGGCGTTACAGTTGGTATCAGAGGAAGTTTAGTACAAACCTTGGAAGCTAGATTTAGATAAACTCTGATTAGAGCACGTAGATCTAAGATGAACTTTGAGGATTAGTATAGAAGAACTTCCTAGAATTTTGGTATTGTAGAGATTTTGTGAGTTTTCCGAGCAATACATCCCTGTCTGGATACGAGCAGGTAGAGGCGGCTCTGGCACAGATGTACCTAGGGGTAAAACCCGAAAACACCGCTTTGAGCTAGACTCGAACGGGAACTGGTGCACGACAACGGGCCTTGCTGCACTCTTGGTTACGACACTCCCGGGGGATATGCTTAGGATAACTCTCATTTTCTTTACAAATCATTATGAAGGGTTTATGAGTATATACTTCCTCAAAGAAAACATTTTTATGATTATGGATTATATCCATAAATAGTTCAATTTATGTTAAGTGTTTTATAAGTATGAGATTATGTATTTTGATTCATAAACTGATCTAGTTTATGCCATTGTTTAGAAATGGCGCCTAGTGGAAGAAATGGAAACCGTATCAATGCACGCACTCCATGTAGGGATTGCCCTCCTGCTCAAGATAATTATAGTGGGGCTGGTGATGCAACTGGTGCTGATCAGCTAATCACCGTACTGGGACAACTTACTCAGGTTATGAATAATAACCTTACCCGTATGGAGCACCCTGATCCGCAGCGTGGAGGATCAATGTTAGATCGATTCATGAGACAACAACCACCAACGTTCAATGGGAGTACAAATCCCTTAGTAGCTGAGCAATGGATATTTTCCCTAGAGAAAATATTTCAGGCTTTGGGGAGTAGTGAAAGGGAAAAAGTTACCATGACAGTTTACCGCCTCACTGGAGATGCTGATCAATGGTGGTCATTGATTCAAAACATGAAGGAAGATGATGAAGTATCAAACATGGAATGGAGGGAGTTCAAAGATCTGTTTTTAGAAAAATACTTTCCTCGCGACCATCGAGCAGATATGGAAAGGCAATTTCTGAGTCTGAGACAAAAGGAGGATGATAATGTCACAAAGTATGAGGCTAACTTTACAAGGTTAGCGAGGTATGCTGGAGATTATATTCGCAACCCAAGAAGTAAGATTGATCATTTCTTTGATGGGTTAAAACCATTTCTCCGTCGAGCATTAGTCTCACAATCCTTTTCATCGTACGAAGACATTGTCTCATGTGCTATCAAGACCGAAAAGGAATTCTCTAAGTCTTATGACTTTAAAGCAAAGCAAGAGAAGAAGAGACCTGCTGATCAATCTGGGAATGGAAATAAGGGGAAGAAGGGAAAGGTTGAATATCCATCTTGTGGTAAGTGCGGGAAGAAACACCCCGGTGCTTGCCTGAAGGGAATGGGAGTCTGTTACAAGTGTGGTGAAAAAGGCCACCAAGCTCATGATTGCAAGGGGAAGAAGGAAGCTACCAACGTTCAGTGCTACAATTGCAGGGAGATGGGGCATTATGCAAATGCATGTCCTAAGCGTCAGGAGAACTTACCTCAGAAAAGGCCAAGGGATCAAGGCCAGGCTTATGCTATCACTACTGCTGAGGTAGAAGCTCCGAAAGACGTGGTGGCAGGTAATTTAATGGTTTCCTCAAGTTTAGCAAATGCATTATTTGATTCTGGATCATCGCATTGTTTCATATCTTCCCAGTTTGCTAAGAAAATTAGATATTTCCAATTTGATTTAATAAGGGAGTTGTCAGTTAAAACTCCTAAGGGAAGTATCGTTGCAACAAAGTTTTGTGAATCAGTCCCCATTAGAGCACATAAATTTTCTTTATCTGCTGATTTCATCATCATACCTATGATTGAGTTTGATATAATCCTCGGTATGGACTGGCTTTCGGACTATGATGCGAAGATTTATTGTAAGAAGAAAGAGGTTACGATTCTTGATGATAATGATAAGGAGCACCTTATTTTTAGAGCAGAATCGTCACCACCTAATTCTTATTTAGATCCACCCCCTGTAGCTCAAATTAATTCAATTATCGGGGAGGAAGAGAATGAAATAACTGTCAATGAGGAAAGGAATGTTCAAATAGAGGATGTACCTATTGTGAAAGAGTTTGTAGATGTATTTCCGGAAGATTTACCTAGACATCCTCCAGAACGAGAAGTAGAGTTTTCCATTGATTTAATTCCTGGATCAAGGCCTATATCGAAGACCCCTTATAGAATGGCCACTGTAGAGCTAGTCGAACTAAAGAAACAACTAGAGGAATTGAGTAATAAGGGATTTATTCGCCCTAGTGTTTCTCCATGGGGATCCCCTATTCTTTTTGTTAAAAAGAAAGATGGATCTATGAGGTTATGTATCGACTACAGGGAGATCAATGCTATAACGATAAAGAAAAAGTATCCCCTACCTCGTATTGATGATTTATTTGACCAACTGCATGGAGCTCAATACTTTTCAAAGATTGACCTTCGATCTGGATACCATCAGTTGTGTGTGAAGAAGGAAGACATTCCGAAGACAGCATTTCGAACCAGGTACGGGCATTACGAGTTTACTGTAATGCCGTTTGGATTGACTAATGCACCCTCTGTATTCATGGATCTGATGAATAGAGTTTTCAAGGAGTATCTCGATGAATTTGTGGTGGTATTTATTGATGATATCTTGGTATACTCCAAAACCCACAAAGATCATGAAAATCACTTGCGCATTATCTTGAAGACTCTGAGGAGGCATGAATTATATGGAAAGTTTAGCAAGTGTGAATTCTGGCTTCAGGAGATTTCTTTTCTTGGCCATATTGTCTCTAAAGATGGAATCTCTGTTGATCCTTCTAAGACCAAGGCAATCCAAGAATGGCCAGCACCTACGAGTATAACTGAGGTACGTAGTTTTATTGGTTTGGCAGGTTATTATCGACGTTTCGTCCAGAATTTTGCCCGATTGGCTAACCCATTAACGAAGCTCACACGTAAAGGGGTTAAATTTGTTTGGACAAAAGAGTGTGAAGAATGTTTCGAAGAACTGAAGAGAAGATTAGTCAATGCTCCTATATTGACTCTACCATCGGGGAATGATGGGTTCGTTATTTATAGTGATGCATCAAAGAAAGGACTTGGCTGTGTCCTTATGCAGAATGATAGAGTTATTGCCTATGCATCACGACAGTTGAAAATTCATGAACAAAACTATCCTACTCATGATCTCGAGTTAGCAGCAGTGATCTTTGCTTTGAAAATATGGAGGCACTACCTCTATGGTGAAAAATGTGATATTTATACTGATCACAAGAGTTTGAAGTATATTTTCTCACAAAAAGAACTCAACATGAGGCAAAGGAGATGGCTTGAATTACTCAAGGATTATGATTGTACGATACACTACCACCCAGGGAAGGCAAACAAGGTGGAAGATGCTTTGATTAGAAAAGACCATGGAGTTTTGAACAATATGAGAATTGAAAGGGATCCAATTTTCATGGAGCTAGTGAAGATGGACATGGGAATAACCAGGGAAGGTGAAACATCAATGCTTTTTCAAATGGTTGCCAAACCATCTTTACTAGAAAGGATTAAGAGTTCTCAGACTGATGATGAAGAATTCCAAAAGAAGATTAAAGCTGTGAATGATGGGAGATTGAGAGACTTTGCGTATGAAGGTGGAATTTTGAAATTCGGGAAGAGACTTTGTGTTCCCAATATACCTGATCTAAAAAGTGAATTGCTGGATGATGCTCATAGTTCCAATTTCTCTATACACCCTGGGAGCACCAAAATGTATAGAGATTTGAAGGAACATTTTTGGTGGGACAACATGAAGAGGGAGATTGCTGATTTTGTGTCAAGATGTATGGTTTGTCAACAAGTGAAAGCTGGAAGGCAACAGCCTGGAGGAGTCATGCAACCTCTTCCCATACCGGAGTGGAAATGGGACAATATTACGATGGACTTTGTCATGGGGCTACCAAAGACTCCTAGAAGGAACGATGCAATATGGGTTATTGTTGATCGTCTTACCAAGTCAGCACATTTTCTTGCTATAAGAGAAGATCTACCCCTGGAACGTCTAGCAAGACTATACATTAATGAAGTTGTGAGACTTCATGGAGTACCCCTATCGATTGTTTCTGATCGTGATCCCCGTTTTACTTCAAGATTTTGGAAAAGTCTTCAGAAATCCCTGGATACTGAACTTCATTTGAGCACTGCTTACCACCCTCAGACAGACGGACAATCAGAACGGACTATTCAGACCTTAGAAGACATGTTGAGATCTTGCTCACTTGATTTTCAGGGTATGTGGGATCAATATTTACCACTAGTAGAATTTTCCTATAACAATAGCTTCCATTCGAGTATCCAGATGGCACCATATGAAGCGTTATACGGAAAGAGATGTCGTACACCAACCTGTTGGGATGACGTTGGTGAAAGAAAACTTGTCGGCCCAGAACTGGTGGAGGAAACGGTGGAAAAGGTGAAGGTAATCCAAAATCACATTAAAGCAGCCCAAAGTAGGCAGAAGAGCTATGCCGATAATCGAAGGAAGGATTTGGAATTTCAAGTCGGTGATCATGTTTTCCTGAAGGTATCTCCGTGGAAGGGAGTCATACGTTTTGGTAAGAAAGGTAAATTGAGTCCCAGGTACATCGGACCTTTCGAAATTCTAGAACGAATTGGGGCTGTAGCTTACCGATTGGCAATGCCGCCAAGTCTCTCCAAAGTTCACGATGTGTTCCACGTATCTCTGTTGAGGAAATACATGCCTGACCCAACGCATGTACTCACCTATGAGGAATTAGAACTGGAACCCGATATTTCCTATTGTGAAGAGCCCGTCAGGATTCTTGATACAAGAGAACAAGTACTGAGAAACCGGACGACGCGGCTGGTAAAAGTTTTGTGGAGAAATCATAAGATGGAAGAGGCAACGTGGGAACCCGAGGAACTTATGATGAAGAACCACCCGAGTCTTTTTATGCAGTAATACCCTAGAAATTGCGAGGACGCAATTATTTGAAGGAGGGGAGAATGTAACACCCCAAGCTTCTACGGTACGTTTCCCTTCGAATAATGCGATAGCGTGTGTTGTACGCAACCTCGAGTTCTAACACACACCACAACTAATTAAACTAGCCGTTGTAAATAGTGATACCTACTTTTTGAAATCATATATATTTTATATTTCAAAATGGACTTCATTTTTGGATTCGGAATATCGAAATTATCCTAGGGTGAAATTTTGGTACTTTTCGGATAACTTTTATATTTTGATGAATAGTGAAAATTACTAAATTTTAATTAAAAACAACTTTTTTAATCAAAATAAGTAATAGTGATAAATTATGAATTTGAGTGGTTTTAAAGTATATTTAGAATATATTTTTACCATTTAATATAATGTTGGTCATTGGACATAATTTTACAATTAAACCGAACATAAACAAGTGTCAATCTTTTGGTAGTTATTATCTCTTAAAAACACGCTTTTTGTTTTGACAGCGGGAATTAATTTTAAATTAATTTCTGCCACTTCTGTGTTTTGAATTTAGAAAAATGGATTCCATATTTGGAATCAGGATGTTCAAATTGTGTAAATAGGTAACTTTTATTTTTAGACATTTTGAATAATTACTGCGGTAAATATTTTATTTACCATGGTTAAGGGTAAATCCGGTAAATAAGGGTTAAAAAAAAAATATTATAATAATACTAAATTACCCTAAAACGTGTCTTAACCCTATTGGTTGATACATAGTCGACCATGGGCATCTTTGGGTCTATTTTGGGACCCCATGGATCCACTTGTAAGTGATAATGACACTTTATTTTAATTTAGTTAAAATGAATACAAAAATGACACAAGCATATATCTTTTAGAACAACAATTTTTACATAGGGTTATATATGTTGGATTTTAGATTATAAATATTCATTAGAAAGCTAAAAAGATTTCCTACATAATGATATTTTATTTATAATTTTTAGACATTAAATAATTTATTTTATTTATGACACAATGATGATGCAGTAATTACTATAATAGTGAAAAATTAAAATAATTGATATTATAAATACCCAAATAAATATAATATGAAACTTTTAATGAATTAAACTAATTTTCTAGGCTAATATGATATATTAGTATTGATTTAATGGACTTTTTTTGAAGTAATCAATCTGTTATGAGTTTCACAAAAATCAACTATTGAATAGTGTCAAAATTGACATAAAAGAGTTCTTAAAACAAATATTATATTATTAATTGATATTAAATTCCTAAAAATCTAAGGTTCGGCCAAGAGACTTATATTATGATAGGTTAATCATTAATGGACCACTTGGGGGTCGCTTGGATGTATATAGTAAGTTTATTAACCATAATATATAAAAATACAAAGAGACATTGTAAAAGTGAAACTAATTAACTTAGAGTTAATACTTAAAGATAAGGTTAATATAAGTACCCAAACCTGTCTAAATTCTATTGGATGAGTTGTTTTCGACCTATCCCCACCTCATCCTTTGAATATTCAACTTTGGAGCCTTTAGAAACCGAATATGAATTTATTATAAATTAATATTTCTAGCTTTTCCAAAGGTGCCCCTCACCCCTCTTATAAAAGGGAACTCCTCCTTCTCATTTCTTCACACCTTCAAAGCCTTTTGGTTCGGCCAAACTCTGCCCAAATAATCTCCCAACATCCCTCACTACAACCTAGAGGCCTTAGTTTGATCAGAAAGCCAACCTAAGGAGCCCTTTTGATCAAATCAAAAGGAAGAACCCGAAGAAGAGGTAATGATTTCACCACCCTTTTCTAAGTTCATTTCTTCTTCCACTTCTTCTTCCTTTGTTCTTACCATTATAAAATAATAACTCCAGTATCTCACATATACTGTGATGTTATTATAAGTATGGTACAACCATATTCAGTATTCTATCCACCCTTTGAATAACATGTCACCATACGTGCGTACGTACGGCTTACCGTCTCCACGTCGTGGTGTAATTGTTATTCAATATAATATTATTTGGATGGGTATAATAATGATGTGTAACTCATGTAAATAATAAATATAACATGTTAATGATTCTGTATATATGATATACCATTCATTTATATATTATTTTAATATCAAAAGAATGATATTGTCGCTCGTGCGTACGTACGGACTATCGTCTCCACGAACGCGATGAGATTCATTCTCCATCGTATCCATTCAAGTATAATTATCATTTTATGATTTAAAAATGATGTTTAAGGACTTGATATCATTCTGGATATGAATAAGATACAACAAACATGGCTTATGTAACAAAACATATAAAAGAAAATGAGTAAGTTAACACCCGAAACGATGATAATTCTAAGATATTATTAATAAATCAATGTTAAAAGATCATATATGATATCATATTAATATATATGATTCTTGTATAATTTAATAACAATTATTTCACCATTATACAGGAGGTTAACCTACCCCAACCAAGGAAAAGTACAAGGTAAGGGTTATTTCACAATCTCTTCATTATCCGAGGTTGTATATACGTAATAATCTACTGGGATCTCTTTATCATCCACATCCATGTTTTCTTAAAAATGTATTTCAAAACATTTTTACTATTTACAAGAATATGGGTTAAAGTCATTTATACCCTTGTTTTACTTTTTATAAGAGGTTTATAAAGGAATCTTTCCGTCGTTTTCAAAACAATGTTCTTTTTAACCTTTTCGACAGAATTGAGGTAAGAATGTTTTTTTAACTTATACGGCGGGTGCGGTTATTTTACGCCGTTATAAAATCTTCAAAGCTTTCCTTACAAGCTTATAAGAATATTTTCAAAGAAAATGTTTTATTTTATATGGATCTTAAATGATTTCAAAATAAAAGGAGATATTTCTTTAAAAAGAATTTTGATTTCATCTATGTCAACATCCTTTGATGGATTTTAAGATTATTTGAAGTTGATTTATTATGATACAAAACTTCTATATTGTATTGAAGGTTTTGTGATATGTTTGACTGTGGATGTGCTATTTTTATACCATTCATAGTTTATTGTGAAAGTATTGACATTTCGTATGCTAGTTTTAATACGAATGTTTATGTTATGTTTAAACCTTTTCATATGGGAATGCATTGGACTTAATAAGTGACGGGTGGAGCCCGCTATAGCTCCTCGATGCATCGGTAGGTCTCATGAGACAAACTAGTGTCTTGGCACAAGGCCTTGACAAAATCTTATTTGTAGTCTTGGCACGAGGCCTTGGCTATGTGGTTATGATAGTCTGGCATTATGCATTCCAACATTATGAAAGTGGTTATTGATTTTTGCATGTGATTATTCATTTAGTAGAATATCCATGTGAATAAGTAAATGGCATTATTTCATTTTATTTATGCCATACCATGTTGAAAGTTCGTATTTAAAAGGCTTTTGTTTTAGTTATACGTTGCCTTAAATGTTTATTCTTATTTATGAAAGTTTCCACTTTATTGTTATCCTTACTGGGCATTTGAGCTCACCCCTTTTTTTTATGTTTTATTTTTCCCAGGATGTGAAGAAGTAAGTTATGAATGACCTGCAGGGGTTTTATGAGGGGTTAATAGTGTGGATTGTGGAAACATTATGTTGTTGTATTAGTTTTTCATTTTATGATGTAATGTAAAACTTATGAATATATCTAGTGTTTCCAAGGCTACTAAACCAATCGGTCTTTCGAGATTTGATCTTTCTTGTGATCATGCCAATGTTATGTAATTAATGCACCGACTCTGGGTAGCTGGGGTCGGGGCGTTACATGTAATCCCATTACATGTCGTGAAATGGTTAAAATATGTAACTGCTAAAAACACATCACATAGAATTAAAAATTGTTCTATAATTAACTCATTATGTTTAAAAGCTCATCACATCATGGAACCCTTCACAGTATGAACCCTTCTCACGGTATGCACCTGACAACCATTACACGATGTGTAACCCTCTTGTAGCCTGCAAAAACGACCAGTTAAAGTTAAGATACCAAAAAATCCACGACTTTACCATTATAGGTATCTCCCAATTCATTTTTAACCTTACCTAGTCAATGAAAAAGAAAAACCATGATAAGGTTAATGACGTACCTGTCAGATTGGTAATGAGATGTTACAACCTCCCCATCATAAAAACTTTTAATTCCCAGAAAGCCTATGAAGAAGATTCCATTAAAAAAAGATGAGGTTGCTACACTCTTATCAGTGCGTCACATTACCATGTCTTAGTATTATCAGAACAATACTTCCATAGAAAAAAAACCAAAGGTATCGTCCTACCACAATGTACCTTGGTCTCAGAATCAATTGTCCTAACTGGCTGCTCAATCAATGATAAATCAGGTTCAATCTCAAGATCACTCCAGCTCAAAATATGAGACGGATCAGGAATATAATTTCTTAGCTATGATACATGGTACACATTATGTATCAGTGTTAGCCATGGTAGAAGTGATAAATGGTATGCAACTTTCCCCACCTTTCCAACAACCACGAAAGCTCCCACAAAATGAGGAGAAAACATCCCTTGCATCCCAAGCCTTCAATGACCCAACCTAGGTAAAACTTTCAAGAAAACCTGGTCACCAACTGAGAAATAAAAAGGTCTATGATGGTGATCAACATAAGACTTATATCATCTCTAGGCCGTTAACATTCTCTAACAAATCAACAAAATCTTCGCTTTTGTCTCTTGCACTAAACTTGGTCCAACCAAGGAACCCTCACCAATCTTCGGCCAACACAACAGAGATTTACAAGGACGACCATACAAGGACTCAAAAAAATACATTCTTATTATAGACTGGTAACTATTATTATAATAAAACTCAACTAGTCCCAAATGATCATCCCATGCTCCACCAAAATCAAGAACACAAGCGCGAAGCATATCCTCAAGAATTTGTATAGCTCTCTCTATCTGGACATCCAACTATGGATGGTAGGCTATGCTCAAATGGACTTAAGATCCTAGTGCATCCTAATGGCTTCTCCAAAAATGATAAGTGAACCTAGGATCCCTACTAGAGACTATAGTATATGGAACTCCATGCAAATGAACAATATATTTTACATAGGGATTTCAAAACTCCCCAACATTGGCTGTATCACGAATGGGTATGAAGTGATTCGATTTGGTTAGACTATTGATCAAAACCCATATTTCATTCTTATTTCTATTGGTATATGTAAAACCAACCACAAAGTCCATATATATCTCATCCCACTTCTAAGTAGGGACTAGAAGTGGCTGAAGTAAACCCGAATGTTTCTAATGCTCGACCATAACCTGATGGAACATATAGAAATGAGAGAAAAACTTAGTAATTACCCATCTCATATCTAGCCACCAAAACTGCTACCACATGTCATAGAACATCTTTATGATTTATAGATTTATAACCCATTGGGAATTATGACAACCCCCCATCACAACCATCCTTGCTACAAATGGAACAACGAAGCGATTCTGATAACATAGAACACCCTATTTGTAGAATGACCACTAGGTAACTATCCCACCACTATAAATAGAGTCTCTAATGATACAAAATTCATAATCATGCTATTGATTCTAAATAATCACCTTGAGAAGAGCATATGATAACTGAATGATGGCTAAAGAAACCTCAACCCCTAATTCTTGGACTCCAATATGCAATTGAGAAAAGAGATACATCATATTCTATTATTCTGAAGATTCTTTCACTTACTAGGTTATAAGTTTCCTACTCAATGCATCTATAACGAAATTACCTTTCCCTGGGGTATAGGTGATGTAAAAATAAAAAGACTGTAGGTATTCTGCCCAAATCCTCAAGCAGAGATTTAAATCTTTTTTAGTGAAGATACAACTCAAGATCTTATGGTTTGAATACACAACAGACCTTTCTATGTAAAGATAATGCCTCCAATTATTAAGTGTGTGCATCACAAATTCAAGTTCAAGGTCATGGGTAGGATAATTATTCTCGTGATGCTCAAGCTGACAAGATCCGTAGGCAATGAAATGATTACCTTGCATAAGAACATAACCCACAATTGAACCCGATGTATCATAGAAGATCACATAGCCCTACCCAACCTCTCGAAGAGTCAACACTTGTGAAGTAGTCAAAAGATGTTTCAAATCAATAAAATAACTCCAACATTTATTATTATAATCAAAATTCACTTCCTTCTGAATTAGAGCAGTCATCAAAGAATCAAACTTTGAGAAGTCCTTCATGAACTGATGATAATATCCTGCTAATCCCAAGAAGATCCAAATCTTGAAGACATTTTGTTATTTCTCCCAATTCATAAAAACCTTCACCTTATCAAGATCAACTAATACTCCTTGTTCTGACACCATGCGTCCCAATAATATTACTTTCTGAATCCAGAAATTACATTTCAAAATCTTGGCATAAAGTTGCTGATTTCTCAACAAACTCAGAACTGATCTCAAATGATGCACATGATCCTCCTTGGATTTAGAGTAAGAGAGGATTTCATCCACAAATACTACCATAAAGGTATCCATATAATCATGAAAAATCCTATCAATCAATTCCATGAAAAATGTAGGATAATTTTTTAGACCAAAGGGCATAATAAGGTACTCATAATGGCCATACCTTCTCCGAAAGGCAGTTTTTTTGAATGCCAAATTCTATTACCCTCATCTTATGGTAACCAGATCGAGGATGATCTTTGAAAACGACTTTTTCCCTTTTGAATGATCAAAAAAATAATTAATACATGGAAATGAATACTTATTTTTCACCATAACTCGATTGATCTTTTGGTAATCAACACATAAGATAAGAAAACCATAAAATTTCTTAGTAAAGAGAACTGATGCCACCAAAGGCGACACACCTAGTCGTATAAAACCTTTATCAAGAAGACAATCACTAAGAATTCATATCTTTTATTTCAGCAAGATTCATATGGTAAGAAGGAATATAAACTGGCTGAGTACTAGGCATTGAGTCAATGTAAAACTCGACCTCCCATACAGGTGAAAAACTAGAGAAATCAGAAGGAAACACATCGGGAAACTCGACAAAAACTGGAGGGAGTTCACCACTCAAAGATTCCCACTCCAGATCAAAATTAAACACTAATATTACCTTTCCCAACTCTGGATAATAAGGTCCAGTTGTGCTTGACATTGGGTCCCATTCTCTTTGAAAAATAAGAGACACACCACTAAGTGTAGGAAGGTAGACCCACCAAAGATAACAATCCATATGGGATTTATTGGAAATGATAAAATCCATTCTGAAAATGATGTTAATAGGTTTGATGTTGAGGACCATAAAACTCCAAGCCAGATTGACATCTGATAGAGATAAGACAAAAACAGGACTATAGAGACCCTGCTTTCTCTTCGCACCAAGGGGTGTAGTAATATCTATTGCACAAGATAAAAGCTTCATAGGAATATTTAGAATATTAACAATATGGGTTGAAATAAAAAAATTAGATACACCAATATCAAATAGATCATTCAATAATGATGAAGCTATAGTAATGGTACCTCTCACAGTCAGTGGACCTGTGTCTCCTTCCTCTGGAGACTCTTCCACTGTGTGAAGTAGCTTCATTTCAGATGTCTATGGATGAAACCTTTTTATACAGGAAGCATCTGATTTACCCACATTTTTAGGAGGTTATGATCCTATTTTATTACGCAAAGTAGAAAAGATATGACAAAATCTCTGTAAGTTACCTAAACATCCACATGAGTCGTAGTTATTGGGTGCCCCAGTGAAAACCCTCTTAGAATTTCCTAGCTTGACACACTGATAACAAATCAAAGGACTTCCTCCTGGTAGTGTAGGAGGTCTAGAATGACCCTACAATTGAGAAATGCCATGAGAATCACCAAGCTTCCATTTTCCCTTGAAGAAACTCATGCTGCCACTAGGAGAAAAAGGAACTCCTAATAACCCTGACTTTCCAGCCAGGTCCATCTCAACCATCATTTCCCTATCTAGCACATCAACAAAAGTGGTCATCTTAAGTAAGAAAACCTGAGAATGGATATCAAATTGAGTCTTAAATCAAATAATTGAGCCTTCATCCTCTCATTAGATACAATATCAGGAACAAGTTGCACGAGTTCAATAAAGCGATTTGAATACCCAGTCATGGTTCTGTCTGCATACTCAAGATTGAAAACTCCATAGAATTGGCCAACACCATTGATGCTGGATAGAACTGGTCAGTAAAAAGAACCTTGAAATATTTCCACTCTAATAACTCATATTTCTTTGCTGTCACCATCATGTCCCACCATCTTCTGCTTGGTCCCTCTAGCACGAAGGTGGCACACTTCACCTTGATCATGTCTGGTGTCTCCAATAAATCAAACATACATTCTATCCTACCCAAACATTCCTCATAATGTTGGGGATTAGTGGAGCCTTTGAAAACTGGTGTTTTCTGGCGACAGAACTCTTGAGAAATAAATTTGAGAACATCCCTATGAGGTTCTACAACTATAGCCTAAATGGGAACTGGAGGTGGTTCCTATCCCAAAGCTTAAATAGTGCGCACAATCACCTCAACTAAATTCAGCTCCATTGGAGGATTTTCTCACCGTGGTTCAACAGAAGCTTCCTCCTGGATCCAGTTTTTACATCTTCTCAGAGGCATAATGCTACACAACATCAGCAGACAATAATAAAGACATTAGATAATTCTCAAATAGAGCAAAGAGGGAAACATAATCCCGACCGATAGAATAAACAAGATTTGGATATCACTCTATCCAAATAAAAATAGGGAAATGACTATAAATAATCCAAAAGATGTCTTTTCTTAACCACCCCTGGTGACTTAGGGTTCATTGTAGTGGGAGATGTCCAGAAACTCAATTAAAACTACCTCATTAGTCCTGAAATGATTTCACAATGCATAATGACTTCAAGATAAGATGCTCAATGAACTCCTCTAATACCACTTTGTCATGAACCATCCTGGGTACCCTAGTAACCCGATAACATAGTCGGACATGACATAGCCTAAGGGGTGTTCCCAATCCCCATGGGTCAGTGACTAGAACTTGGAATCATACAAACCAAAAGTGGGAATGATTTTTCCATTAATCAATCCAAAAGAAAAATAAATAAGGCGGTATGCATATCAAAAGGAAATCCAATGGGAGTAATTTACCCGAAGTCAAACGGGCATTAAATCCCAAAGTACTATAACCCAAGTACCAAAATAGGAAAAAACATCCCAAGTTCTTAAGGACCCAACTCACCAAACCCAAGGTTCAATAGCTGGATCCACCTCCAAGAGATCCTTTCCACTTTCTTGAACCTGGAATGAGATAATCTACAAACACCCGAAGGCACATATAGGATGTGAGTTAAAAATCCCTATAGGGTCTCACCAAGGATTCCATAACAAATTCTAATAATAGATCAACCAAAATAATGCTGTCAATTTTAATGAAATAAGAAGGTTTGACATTTTAAATAATATTTAAACAAATCATGCTATAAAATTATAATGATGGAAAATACTTTAAGAAAAGGCTTTACAAGTGATGAAATATTTATAAAACAATGTAATAAATAAACATTTTTATAAAATAATTTATATAAATTAGAAGGCATATAAAGCAGTTTAACATCATTGGCATACATTTACATCTCAAATATAATCAAGTGAGCAACATGGTAATATGCCAAATAGGTATGAAAGTTCTAGGCTATAGGACTTTGTACTCTCTAAGTTATCACAATAATATGTGCACGCACATGTCCCTCTGATACTAGCCAAAGGTGACTCATCACTATCCCATTAGAGATGTGACCTACTGCATTTATGTTTTAGAACGTTATATAATCATAGAGTATGCTTAAATAACTCACAATCTACTTAAGGATTTCATGTGCTCTTGAAAAATCAATGACTAGAAATTATTTTAAGAATTATTAAAATACAATTAAATCCTATTCCCACATTTCAAATGCCAATTTTCTATTTAAAACCAAAACTGGTCTTAATAAAAATCACTCCTTTTTAAAAAGATAAAACCACTAGGTTTCTATCAAAACATTTTAACCCAATTTACAAATTTAACAAATTACATCAATTCCATTTCAATAATTAAATTCAACAATTAAATTGAAACCATTTCCATCCATTTTCAAACACAACCCAATTCAATAGAATTGGGGGTTTTTCCCAATTTCTTGCCAAAACCATTTGAAACCTCCCAATTCACTAGAATTGGGTTTTAATAAAAACCAATTGAAATCAATTTTAAAAAATTGAATTTAAATCAACAACTGAAATAAATCAAGAAATTTACGGTTAATCAATTTGGCCAAGTGGGACAAAATCACCTATCTTTTTCCCGAAACTCAACGCCTGCAATGAAACCCACCAACAAGAAATGAAGGTGAAAAAGACCTTGAAACCCAAAATAGCAATGAGATAAAGCATCACAAAGCACAGATCCATCAATTTCAGAATGATCTATTGAGCCCAAAGGAGGAGAAAGAGAGAAGGGGATGAAGAACATGGAGAATTCTTACCTGGGATTCCACACCACAAGCACAACGATGATCAAATGACTAATAAAAGGACCCTGAAGGATTGGAGGGCTCCAAGATCACCTATAGAAGGCTTTGGGTTGAGAGAAAAGGAACTCGAGTGGAGGAGAAAAGAGTATCTCAACCGTGCTACTTGTATATAACCGACACATGGGGGGTATTACACGACGTGTAATCCCATTACACGTCGTGAAATGGTTAAAATATGTAACTGTAAAAAAATCCATCGCTTCAAATTAAAAATCGTTCTATAATTAACTCACGACATGTAAAAACTCTTCACGTCATGTAACCCTACATGGAATGAACCCTTCTCATGGAATGCACCTGACAACCATTACACGACGTGTAACCTAGTTACATGGCATGTAACCCTCTTACCACCTTCAAAAATGACTGGTTAAAGTTGAGAGTTTGAAAAATACACAACTTTACCATTATAGGTATCATCCAAATTCATTATAAACCCTACCTTGTCAACGAAAAAGAAAAACCACTACAAGGTTACAAACATACTTGTCAGATTGGTAACAGGATGTTACACCCATCCTCCAACTAGCATAAAAATCCTGATAGTCTTGTGCTACCTTTATCAACTCTTAAATGATTTTAATCTTCTCAATAGTTCTATATTCCATGTTTGTTCCAAGGACTATCGACTCTCCAACCTTGGTCCATCATAATAGATATTGATAAGGACAATCATACAATGTCTCAAAAAAATCCATGATAACGGAAGAGTGAAAATAGTTATTATAATAAAACTAAACCAAAGGTAGGTGCATCATTTTCCAACCACTAAAATTAAGAACATAAGACCAAAACATATTCTCCATCATCTTAACAATATACTCCATCTATACATCTATTTGAGGGTGTAAAGCAATGCTAAGTTAGAGTTAAAGTACTCCCCAAACCCAGGAGGTATAACTAGGATCCCAATCAAATATGATGGTCCTTTATACCCCATTAAGCCACATGATACCATCTATATACCACCTTAACATAACATTCACAACACCAAACTACATGATCATTAGGAAATGAGTCAAATTTATTAATTGATCCCTGATCACCCGAATGAAACCACCTTGTTTTGTGTAATATTTTTTGTCAATGTGTGTCAATATGTGAAGAAGAAGAGGTGCTTGGAAGTATCTTAAAGATCCCACAAATAATGGTAATAATAAATATGGTTTGTGTTTCTTTTCATACTTTATATGAAAAATGGAATAAGTCGAAGAATTTATTATCTTTGAAGATTTTGATTTATACTCATTATTGAAAAAAAAAGTTATTGATAATTTAGTGTTCCATAGAGACTTTATAAAGAATATTCTCATCTATATGAAGAAGTAAAATGAAGAATTTACATCCTTGTGAAGTACAAAGATCATTTGAATATATAATTGGATAAAGTTGAAATAAATTTGTCATAATTGGATAATTGGTCTTTAATGATCAAAGACACATGCTAAGGTGTTTGAAAAGTGAATATTGTCCACGACATGTTTAAGAATTCTTTCATTAGAATTCCTATATGGAATTTACATTTCATACTTATTATATTTCTAAGTTCTTAATGTTGGTATTTAATAAAAAAATATGGGCCTATATGGTCTAGCCATAGGACCAGGCTTATCCACTTCTTAGGTGGTTGCACAACCCACAATAGAAAGCCAATGTGGAAATGGGATCCACATGCATGATCTTGAGCATGGGTTTGATCATAGAAAAAGCAGTTCACACATGGAGGAACCACCATGAAATTGGGTGGCATGGCTACATGTATAGGTGGGTGAGTAGTGTGTCCAGGAGCCAATCCCCAGTGCCATGGATTTTGAGCCACTAATGAAAGAGTCAAGGTATATTAAGGATCTTTATACTCACCAATAGTTTGATGTGGGACATCCCAAAACACTACACCACCCATTATTTAAAAGTGTGAGTTATTGGTATTGAACTTGAACTAGGTATCGTTGTTTCCGACGCTTTTACGCAGGGGCGCGCGTGCGTCCATCACGCGGGGGGAGGACGCGCAGCTTGTGGCCCCGCATTCTCGCTTTCCAAAGGCGGGCGACATTCGTTCCTTGTTCAGGGACGTCTGCTCCTTGATCGAAACCGGGATGATGGGATGTCGGTTCTTCATTTCGCAGATTCCTCCTCGAAGCTCGTCACCTAGTCTGGTTCTCCCTCATAGATTTAAGACAGGTTCGTGAAGCTCGTTCCCAGCGCCATATCTGCATGGACGCCAGTTAATTATGCTACTTCTGTCGAGACGATCCAAGGGGTATGGTCAGGGCAGCAACCTTCGGTGAGGAGAATGGTCACACTGGGGTATCGTCGGCATGTCTTGATGCTGGGGATTGACATGTCTATCTTCTGTCCCTTATTATAGGGCTTCTCGATGGCGCGGAATCCCGAGGCATCCCACATCGAATGCGGGGAATTGTGTACCATATGAGGTTTTCCTCAACTTACCATGTTTAACACAGGGTATGCCGCGAGTTTAACGTCTAGCGGAGACGGATCAGACTGATCAAAACACTGAGAGTGGATCAGATTGAAGGACCCCCTAGGGGGAACACCGATGTTGGGGCCAACACGTGGGTGGCTTCCCGGATACTGTGGGGTGGAATGAGGTGGAATGATCTCACCGGGATGTAGCGACCCGGGTAAGGTTCAGGATGGATGATGGAGTGACGGGCTTGAACGTCATGGAGGCTTCTTACATATCCTCATGGCAGGGAATCAAAGTCCATGTAGTTCGGTGATACGGTGGGACACCTGAAGAGGAAACCAATGAGAATGAATGCATGGATTGGAGCCTAGAGAAGGTAAGATCTCTGGGCTAGGGCATGAGCTTCCCGAGGCACGTGGGCTCGAGGGAAAGGTCAGGATGAGACGTGGGTGTTAGGTATGGGGATTACGCTCTGAAGCGGCCCATGATTGTGGTTGTGAATTGATGCGAAGGGGTCGGAACAACTGAGTGATGGGATTGAAACTCGTGGAGGCTTCCTACGTACCATGAGTTAGCACGGATCAAAGTCCACGTAGTTTGGGGAATACAGTTTAGCATCATGCGGGACGAGAGCATACAGTTTAACATCATGCGGGATGGGAGCATACAGTTTAATGTCATGCGGGACGAGGAAATATAGTTTAACGTCATGCGGGACGAGGAATTTGGGGCTTACGCTTGAGGCAACCCAAAGTGTTGGCGAACCGACGTGAAGAAGTCGGAACGACCAAGTGGTGGTGCTTGAACCTAGTGGAGGCTTCCTACGTACCATGCGTTAGCACGGATCAAAGTCCACGTAGTTCGCTGGGATGGGTCTTACGCTCTGAGGCGGTCCATAGGAGGATGTCATGGTCGATTCTTACTCTAAGCCCACGTGAGTCATGCTCGGTGTGAGAAACAAGAGGCAACAGGGACTAGAGGATCACGTCGCGAAAGGTGCGTCCGTGAGAAGCGGAGTGGGGCTTATGCGTAGGGGCGGACTAAAGAGGAAATAGGGGCTTACGCATGGTTAGCGGCCCTTGGTGCCGGGGCTTACTCCAGGATGGAGGCCCGTGGTGAGACAAAGCGCAGTGGGAAATGGGCTCCACTGGCCTTGGCAGTGGGGAAGTACGGAGGTTCATGGGTGCAACCTTCCGCAAGAGAGGCTAGGGGCTTACGCTCTGAGGCAGCCCTTCCCCCGTGGACAAACGCCACTCTAACAAGGAGGATCTCATTCCATGTGAGGAAGAATCCATTCCCGTGGAGACGAGTGGGCGTAAAGAATGTCCGAGCTGGGGGGACCCTACGTGCGAGGCACGGGTCGGACCACAGTTTAACATCATGTGTTAAGGACGCAGTGCTTGGCAGTTTAATGCCCTGTAGCTCGGATGAGGTGGATTCGCTCCACACCCCTAGGGCTTACATGCCCAACACCCTCTACCCCTTGCGGGAGGGAAGGCGTCGACAAGGCCGTAGTGAAGGGGGGTCGCAAGGCGAACCATCGAGGGGTCCATGTTAGTGTGGCTATGTGAAGAAGAAATGGCCGTTAGCGTGCCTATGCGAAGAAGCATAAGGCAAAGCAACGCAACGGGAAACACCACCCAAGGGACCTTGAGGTTACTTCGTACAAGCCTGGAAGGCCGTACGGGAAAACAACGCATGACATGCATGCCCGACATGGGAGACATCGGGCGCCGGCGTAGAGAGGCAACCAAGGGGCGTCAAGGTGAGGGGTCCTAGGTTTTGCGTGCAAAGAGAGGGTTTGCGCGCAAAACACCGGTTTGGCACACAATTGGGTCAGAGGATTGCGCGCGGATAGGGGATTGCGCGCAACGGGCCTCGATTGCGCGTGGGGCAATGGCCGATCCCTGGAGAAACCTATGAGAGGAATTGCGCGCAATTTGGAAGGGATTGCACACAATTGGAAGGGATTGCACGCAAGGGGAAAGGATTGCGCGCAAAGGAAGAACCCGGAGGAGTTGAAAAATTCACTTAAGCCAGTGGGGTTACGCGCAAAGGCGAACCCCGGGGCAAGGTTGCGCGAAAAAGGGAATTACCTGGAAGTCATCTTGCGTGCGTTGGAGTCCGAATTGCGCGCATGAAAGCTACTCTGAATTCCTCAACCCCGAAATGGTTGAGGTCGCCTTTTATTTATAGGCATTCGCCGTCGTGGAATCCAGGAGACACGTGAAATATTCCGCGCCAGGACCAGTCGGCGTGTAAAGCCTAACAGCGCGGAACCGGGCATGCAAAATTGCACGTCATCCTAGTGTTTTTACGCGAATCCCAGACTTCCTTCAAACAGACAACATTCTTTCGCGCAAGTCCTCCTTAATTTCATGCACCACTTCCAGGACATCCGGACCGGGTCTCTGAGTCCGAATATGACTTTCCTCCGTTCGTCCGAAACTTCCTTTGGGAGTTACAGAATTTTTCGGCATCTACAAATGCCCCCCCTCAGAATTGGATCGGCGAGAGGTCGCAACAATCGGATTCCGAGGGAAACACCGAAACGCCAAAGCAGTGCATCTCCTGGGCCTTTTGCATGAAAAAATCCAACGCGGCGCGCAAAACGACGGATTAGCGCGAAATTCACTTTCCACATGGCGCGGAATCTTGGCCTCGCCTATAAAAGGGGTGCTAGGTCCCAAGTTCTGTACTCAAGCTTTTCCGTGCGATAGGCATACCGCTCTCGTGCGCGAAATTGCTTCCACGGCTGTGCGTAAAAACTCTTTGGTAGTGCGTAATTCATTCTGAATTTCAGCCGCATTTGCGCGCCTACTCAGGATATTCCATGCCTAGTGTGTTGATTGCGCGCCCAAATCCTGGATTTCGTGCCGCAGCTTCAAATTTCGCACAACTCTCCCCGATTCCGCGCGCTTCATCCTCATTTCACGCAACTCCCGAAATATTCGATATGGCTGCAAACCAAGTTGATGAGGGGGAAGCCGCCGCTCGTAGAGCCGAAATGGTGGTGAATGAGTAGGTTTACGGCACCAAGGCAATCTTTTCCAACAACCTAACCTTATTCAACCTGCTGACCCCAGCCCAGAATGAGTATCCCCTGTCTGACAACCTCCCGCTCTGGAACTTTGGCATCCTAGAGGAGGTTCCCCTGCCGGGCTTCGAGGTGGACACACCGCGGTCATGGGTGACCCGGGAGGATGAGCTTCCTCGCTACAACATCACCAACAATGGCCATACTGCTAGGGAAACCAGGCATATGGATGTATATGTCCTAAACCCGAGGACCAGGACCATTACCAGGGATGAGCCTACCGCGGAGGATTATCCGGCCCTCTACGCGAGCACATCCCATCAGAGCGTCACAGATGACACTAAGGGATGGTTGAAAGACTGGGACCTGCGGTCCGGGGAAAACTTCACCAGTGAGTGGGCCTGGGCATTCTGGGTCCTCCATACTTGTGACCAGTTTGGGGCCGAGCTATGACATATTGGCCTGTTTGAGGTGGTATGGACATCGCAGTTCCACTTCCATCGTCAACCGGAGCTCGGGCCGGAGCTATTCACCCGATAGTCCCCTGATACCAACACATTCCACCTTCACCATGGGGAATTTGGCATCAGCCTCTAGGATGTTCACTGCATCGGAGGTATCCCACTGGAGGGTTACCAATACGACGAGTTCGTTCCTCCAAAGAACACCTGGGAAGACAGGTCACAGACCCCCATGCTGACGTGGCACCTGCTGGAGCTAGACAAAGAGAGGTTGGTGGTCAAGGACTTCTTGAAGGACATTGCCTACAAGGGCTGGTTCAACCAGTTCCTCGAGAAGGACCCGACAATCAAGATGTCGGGACGGGGAAAATGGTGCCCAACCACGGCTTAGAGGAGCAAGGATGGGTCGTATTGGAGGACCCTGGAGGTGGGGAAATACCAATCGTAGGGCTACCACATCATTGAGGCCCGGGACCCGAATGTCCGGTATGCCGAGTTCCTTGTCGCCTCCCTGAGAGGGTGGCTCCTGCCGGTGCGGGATGCAAGGATGGGCGTCCATCCAGCAACATTGGTGATGGTGGGTACCATGGCTGCCAACAAAAGGTTCAACTTGGGGGTCCCTGTTCTGGCCAAGCTGTATGCCATCCTAGGATGCATCTCATGAGGGGGGTTGCCTCGGAGGGTATGTGGCCCCTTCCAGATCTTCCATGGATGGGTGGCGGCTCATCTTGGTGGGTACACTTTTCCAAATGCTATCCATCCTCCGGGCAACGGCCTGCGACCGTCCCTGCTGAACATCACCGGAGTGGCACCGATGACGCTCAATGAGGAAGGCGTGAGGATCCACATTGGTAACCACACCAACTTCAACTTCATCTCGTTCCCCACCCTGATCAGCCAGATGGTGGACAATGGGCGTGGCTTGCTGAAACAACATGAGTATTTTCAGAACATCTGGGGCAGGGTGCTTGTGGCTCGGATCGACAGGAAGGTGATATGCGAGCCTTACGTGCCATCCCGATTCACCAGGAAATTTGGGTGCCTCCAACGAATGCTGAAGAAGGCATTCACGACTGTCTGGGAGGAGAATAATCCCTGCGTTCTACGCCAGATGTGGTTGATGTTCACCACTTTCGGCTCTGATGATGTCATTACTCTTCCTCCCACCAGGGTCGACGCTGGCCTAGCAACTGAGTATGCCAAGCACTGGACCATTGCGTACCCTGAGGGGATTTTACGCAAGCGAGTCCGACAACTCAAGACTACCCGTGTAGAAACCAGGCGACAGGGGAGAAGGCAAGGTGCTGCTGGAAGGGGGGAACCAGGGGCGCGCCAGGTAGCGAGGCCTACGCAGGCCGGGACCTCAGCGGCGAGAACATCACATAGTGCCGCCACGACCTCGTTGGCCATAGGGGGTCACATGAGGCGGCCAGGGAACTGCCCAGGAAGCAGATAAGGTACCTGATCAAACCTTCCCAAGATTCAATTTTCCCAGCACTGTGGTTAGCCTGGATGACCCTGCGATAATCACTGGGCGTTGAAGCCATCTGGCAGAAGATAATGCAGAACGACATCCAGCTGCCAGAGGTCAGGCTCATTCGAGTTACCGACAGAGTGAACTTCCATTAGAGGCATGCTTATCTGACGGCCGTGGACACATACGCGTGCCAAAGGGGTCAGTGCGTGGAGCCACCTTTCCTAGTGAAAGTGATGCTCGGCCAAGAGCATGATCCGGAAGTGATGCCGCCAGGAGAAGGAGACAGTGATGAAGAGACGGAGGGGGAGGAGGAGACCAGAGAAGACGAAGGCGAAGGAGAAGATGAAGGAGAAGGAGAACCTGAAGGTGAGGGGTCGCAGAGGGAGACCTACCAAGGGAGTCTCCGAGAGAGCGGTGAGATTGTCGGCTCTGATCTCGACATAACTGAGATACTCGAGGTTTGTCTCTATCCTTAATCATTTTCCTTCTTTGTCCATTCTCCTTTGTAATTTCCAACCCATCTCTCTACCTCACTCAGGAGCGCCTAAGTGTTGGTCAGGCGTCCCCACTAGAGGAGGGAGGAGGGGAACCGATGGGACAGGATGGGGATCCTACGCCCATCATTGAATTGACAAGCGCAGAGGGGTCTCCTGTCATGGCAGCTCCTGTAGTGGCCAGAACACTGGAGACCGACGCTCTGGGTTCCTGTAAGTCCCATGCTTCAATACTGGCACTTGCTATCAAGGATCCCACCTAATCAGGGTACATCTTGCACAGTGATATCGACATTGGAGGCTCATCAGGCTACGGAGCCCGGGCCATCCTTGAGCGGACCAGTGGCGGACATACCACCTCGTTCAGAACAGGCTCCCCGCACAGAGTCGACCAAGAAAATTGGTGAGCAGGGGGCGGCGAGCATCAGCGGCGCTATCCTTGAGGCGAGACCGGAAGCTGACGGAGGCACCATCACTATTGGGGCAAGAGAGGAAGGTCACCCAGATATTGAGGATCCTATTACTCATGAAGACATCCCTGAGGCAGATCCTACTGCCGACCTGCTGGCTACCTTTCCTGTGTACTGGCCCGCTGATCCCGAGGAGGTAGATGAATCAGACTCATAAGCGGACGAGGAGAGCCAGATTACAGGGTGCAAAGGGTGGAAGTGTATTCAGTGCTTTCTCAGGCATCCCCAGTTGGATTGGCTGAGGCGGATGAGATCAATCCAAACCTGGATGTGCTTCCTGTGCACCGGAGGGGCTGACGCTCAGTGCCTTCATCTGACGGTCTATGATTACATGGCCGAGAAGATACGTGAGAGCAGCCGGTGCATCGACGTTGCCCAGTATTGGGAAAGATTGGCGAGCACTCGAGCGTTTCTGAGGGCAGAGCGGGAGGTCCGACGCCTCGAAGGGCAGGCGGCAGAGAAGGAGGCCTTCATCACAACGTGCTCTAAGCTCGTGGAATAACTGACGGCCCAACTGGCTGATGCCCAAGAACAACTGACGGAAGCGAGTCACCAGATGGCCATACTTCAAACCGAGCGGGCGCAGGCACAGGCCAGGGTTGGCGAGCTGCGCTCTGCGGCTGCTAATGAAGAGAGAGTCTTCAAGGAGTGAGAAGCAGTCCTGGAGGCTACCATCCAAAGGGCAACAACGTTGGAAAGATCGATCCAACACGCTGATCCTTAAGGGCTTTGTTTCGGCCATCTCATGAACTTTTTGCTTTTACTGCTCAACATTTTGACCCATGTATGGACCAATATATTTATCTATACCTTTGGTCTAATATGCTCACCATAATTATGAAATGAATAACAACTCACCCCTAAGCTCCTATGGGTTTCACCCAACGCGAGAAGTAAAGGATGCTCGTGTTATCATTTCGTCCAACTGTGGGGCATTAACCAAGCTTTAGGCATCCAAACTTGGGCCTGGATTTCTGAGGAGAAGAGGGAGGTCCAGCCGACGGGAGGGGACCTCAGACCGATCGATGTATCATCTCCTCCACGTGCCCTAACAGACGAGCGGGGCAATGCCGGGGGCATTGAAATTGATCCAAACATAGGGAGATGAAAAAGGTGAATCACGTTACCCGAATTTAGAACACAATGGGGCACGATGATGGAGGATGACTGTTAACCGTGGTAGAAACGTAGCATCCATATTGCATTGGCCTGAAATGGGGATAATAAATGAGGGATGACCGCTGACCATGTTCGCAACACGGGGCCTAACTCAAATATCGCCGATCAGTCTTCTGAAACATTGGTCCAGGACAGCAGGCGGACTATAGGTCTATCATCCATATTGCTACAATAGGTAGACCAACGATCTATCATCCATATTGCTGCAGCAAGCGGACCAAATTCTATCATCCATACTGTTAGGGGGTCCCATCAAACATGACCAGTCCTCCGGAACGTTGGCCCGGGACAGTAGGTGGACATGGGTCAATCATCCATATTGCTATAATAGGAGGACCGAGGTCTATCATCCATACTGTTAGGGGGTCCCATCGAACATTAAAGAGGATGAGGATTCGAATAAAGGGGAACACAAAGCGTGGAAAGTGGAGTGGTGGTTTGTTCGAACAGAGTCCAACACTCCTGAAATTGCGCCACCGTGGCGAAGGCGCATTAGGCGGACGTACCAACCTGGTCACGGATCATCCCAATTTTCAGACAGGACCTATCTGGCGAGAGAAATTTTGCTTCCCACCATCATTATGGGGCATCCCGAACTTATTCGGAATAGATGTCGCAACTACACCACTCCCCAAGAAGTCAAGCCGAGGGACCGACAGTAAGGAGGGACGAGATTTGGTAATCCCTGGGGCTGGACCCAAGACGAAATGTCCAAGAGTTCCTACGTATCTCATAAGGATGAGAATTAAGCCACACGTAGTTCTAGAAGCACAGTTTAACGTCGTGTAGGACGAAAGGAAGAGAAGGCTAATTCTTTAGAACGGGGTGCGCATGGTACAGTCGTCGTAAACCCGACATGAATGAGGACATGATCCCGCACTACGCCACGCAGTTCCGTGGTTGGGGTCCCGAAGGTGGGACTGAAGAGACAAATTAGCTGAACTCGAGCTGGACCCAAGGACAGGAGGTCTGGGCATTCCTATGTATCCCATTAAGATGGGAATCAAGCCATACGTAGTTATTAAGAGATCTTAGTTTATGGTCTTAGAGCTCGGATCGAAGGGGCCCAGATATAGGGCAAAATGCAGTTTAGGGTCATGTAGGACCATGAATGTATCTTAGTTTTAGGTCTTAGAACTCAGACCAAAGGATAAGGGGAATGGGAGACACATGGTAAAGCGGTTGCGAAACCCAACGTGAATGGGGGAAAGTCCCTGCTTACTATGTGCTCCTGGGGGCATGTTTAGGCCGAGGGACCGAACACAAAAAGTTAGGCTGGGCATGTGGGGAAGTGCCCAGACGCTCCCACGTATCTCATAAGGATGAGAATCAAGCCATACATAGTTCTTGAAGGGTGGTGTGGCACGACATGGTGCCTGCGCAAAGGACGAGGGAGACGTGCGGGTCTAGCCCTCACACCAAAAGAAGCGGCATTTGATATATATTGTTTTTCCTTGAAGGTGAATGGTTTTTATTTTGTGGAGTGATCGTCCTGGGGCAGGAACTCCTGGCATCTCCATAATAATCAATCCGTAACAGGCGTTGAAAAATGGTATGACAATTTACCAATACCCAACGTGATGTCCTCTATGGGGAGGTCACCACAATGCAGTGCTATTTCTCATCGTGCGGCCAGGACGATATCATCACAGTTTATGGTCATGTGGTGGGACCAAACAGCACAGTTTAAGGTCGTATGGTTTGGACCTGAGTGGCACAGTTTAAGGTCATATGATTTGGACCTAAGAGGAATAGTTTAAGGTCGTATGTCTTGGATCTGAGCGGCACAGTTTAAGGTCGTATGGCTTGGACCTGAGTGGCACAGTTTAAGGTTGTATGGCTTGGACCTGAAAACACAGTTTAAGGTCGTATGGTTTGGACTTGATAGTACAGTTTAAGGTCCTATGGCTTAGACCTGAGCGGCACAGTTTAAGGTCGTATGTCTTGGACCTGCGGAATATGCACGATGCGGTGAGGCGTACCCGGTATGGATGAGGGCATATCCTCATATCGTCACTGCGGGCGATTCTGGGAGAGGGGTATCGGGCCAAAGGGGCCTACGAGGGTCTAACAATCAGGGGGGCAGGAGATGCTAGCTCCCAGCTACGCTGGGCCCGAAACGCAATGTCTGGGCGACTCCTCATTTCCTATGGGGATGAGGGTCAAGCTGCACACAATCCTTAAAGAAAAAACCCAAGCACATACTCTAGCACTCAGATCGCGGGATCCCTGAGAGACACCGTTATGCAGCTTGGTTCATCTGATGTGTGGGGGTGCACTGAGGGTTAGTGCAAGGAGTGTTGAGATTCCACCTTGACATGGTGAGGTGGAACATAATGTGAATCATGCAACCAACATTCAGGGCCCGAAAAAGCCGGTGTGACGACTGAGGATTACTGCTGACCATGTTCACAACACAACATCCTTTCTCGTTAGCCTAGATATAGGAGAAAACAAATGAGCATCAACCGCTGACCACATTCGCAACGCGGGATTTGTATCAATTTGTTACCCAAAACCCTCAGGGGCGTTGGCTCATGACGATAGGAGATCCCTTGGGCATTGTATCCAAGCCGTTCTTGGGGGTCCCTCCGGGTGTGAAAGATAATGGGGCCCGAATGAAGGGGAGCACGAAGCTTGACAAGTGGACAAAAACTTTCCTAAGTCGAATCTGACACTCCAGGTCCTAGACCAGAGTACTCTGAACACATTAGCGGACCACTGGAAAGGGTCAAAGGGATCAGTCTGAGAGCGGCCAAAAGATGGAGGATTCTCAGAGGGAAGGGGGAGTAGTTCCAACAACCCTGTACCACACCTATATGTCCCCCTGTGGGGAGGGACAGGCCAAAAGACCAAGGCGACCGGGAGATCGTGGGATCTCCTAAGATATGGGGATGAACCTGAAATCTAGGTGCTCAGGCGGTCCTACGTATCCCACAAGGATGGGAATCAAGCCACACCTAGTTCTTGAAGCGTAGTTTAACCTCATTCAGGACGATACAGGGCACTTCTTCCAGGCGTAGCGGATTAACCGTCGCAAAGGAGGACCTAATCCTATACTGCACCGCATGCTCCGGGTAAAGGCTGGGGCTGAGAGGCCTAAGAAGGCCAAGGGGCATGAGGCTGGGCCTTGGTTAGGGATTCCTAACCAACTTGTAGTTTAACGTCTTTCAGTGAGGACGAGCACGTGGTTTAAGGTCATGCTAGACCATAAGGGTCTTAGTTTAAGGTCTTAGAACTCGGACCGAAGGGGCCCAGATGTAGGAAAAAATGTAGTTTAAGGTCATGCTGGACCATGTAAGGATCTTAGTTTTAGGTCTTAGAACTCAGACCCAAGGACCTCAAGAAAAATACTGTTTGAGGAACCTGGCGTTGGTGGGAGGAGTGACACGCTCACCATCCATAGTCACCAGGGAATACGCGCCATTGGTATAGACCTTATGGACAATGAAAGGCCCCTCCCATTTGGGCTCCAACTTTGGTGGTTTCCTGCCAAGAATCATTGGCGCTCTGAGAGCCAACACCAGGTCACCTTGTAGGAAGGAGTGGAGGTGAACCTTCTTGTTGAAGGCTCGATCCATCCTACTCTGATGCCTTTCCAAGTTATGTAAAGCACGAAGCCTATTTTTGTCCAGCGCTTCCAATTCAGCTAGACGAATTTTGGAAACTCTATCTGGCGCTTGCTAGTCATAGACCGCCATGCGCAATGAGGGCAACTGAATCTCGATGGGCAGAACGACCTCAGATCCGTACACCAGGGAGTACAGAGTCACCTGGGTGGAATTGTGAGTTGTCGTCCGATAAGCCCAGAGAGCGTTGGGGAGCTTGTCCGGCCAACTTTTCTTGTTCTAACCAACCGTTTTTTGCAGAATGTTAGAAAGGGTTTTGTTAAACACCTCGATCTGTCCATTCACCTGCGCATGATAACAGGAGGTGTGGTTAGAGTGAATGTTGTACTTGGCATACAATTTCTTCAGCTCGGCTGCTCAGATGTTGGTTCTGTTATCCGTGAGGATAGTGTGAGGGACTCCAAATCGATAGATGATATTGGAGCTCACAAAGTCAGCAATAGAACATGCTATGACTTCCTAGCGGAATTGCCTCTACCCACTTGGAAAAGAAATCCGTAGCGGTCAGGATGAACCGACACTGGCGGGCCGTCACCGGCGGGTAAGGTCCTATGACATCTAACCCCCAGACTGCAAAGGGCCAAGAATACTTGGTAGTATGGAGAGGCTCTGGTGGCCGAAGCACAAAGTGGGCATGAACTTGGTATGCATGACACCTCTTGGCAAAATCGATGCAGTCATGGATCATGGATGGCCAAAAGTACCCCATCCTCTGAATCTGGTAAGACAACTTCAACCCGGCCTGATGGGCGCTACGGGAACCAGCATGCAATTCTTGCATGACCTGTGGGATCTCGACTCCTTGAAGGCAACGGAGGAGAACACCATCAAATCCTCTCCTGTAAAGGAGCTACTCAAGGCTGGGACCGCTATGAAGGGTAAACTGCGGTGCGCAGCATCGGATTCGCTCGCGCTCGGCTCGGTCCGACGGAAGATTGCCGTGTTGGAGGTATTCAACCAAGGGTGTCCTCCAGTTAGGAACTGTCTCGATTACCGCATCTAAAGTCCCCGGGGATCCTGACGTAGGGGCACCAGCGGTGAGATGGTTCACCCACGGGCCACGATCATCCTCCGGGATGACAGGAGAAATGACTCTCCGGTGTGCTACGTGGATAATCAGGTCGTCCTGTTCGGGCTCCACAAGTGATGCGGCCAGGCTGTCCAAAGCATCTGCTTGACTGTTTTGCGACTGAGGGATATGAACGACCTCTGGCCGAGAGGGGAACTTAGCCATTAGACGGAGGGTGCACTCCAGGAATGGAACAAGTTCTGGATTTCTGACAACATAGTCACCATTGACCTGCTTGATGACTAGCTCGGAGTCCCCTTTCACATGCAGATAGGGTACATCAATCTTGAGAGCCAACTCGAGGCCAGTGATTAGGGCATGATATTCTGTCTCATTGTTGGTGCAGCTTTCTGACAACAGGAATGAATACAGCAGAACAACTTGCTCCAGGGTGATGAAGACGACACCCAGGCCCACTCTTTTGAGCCTAGAATCATTGAGCCTTATACCGGTGGGGCTCCGGGAGACACCGTCAAAGTGCATATACCAGCATGGGACGACGTGATCAACTGAGAGGATTACCTCATCAAAAAAGCCTAGATCCAGTGGCTGATCCGCAGAGGTCGGATGAGCAGCTAAGAAGTCTGCCAACTCCTATCCTTTGATAGCCTTCTGAGGTATGAACCTGATGTCGAACTGCTGGAGGATCACCGCCCAGCGCGCCAATCGGCTGGTCAACATAGGTTGGTTCATGATGTATTTCAATGGGTCTAACCGAGAGACTAGCTGTACCTCGTGGTGCTGCAAGTAGTGCCGTAATTTCTGCACGGAAAATACGAGCGCCAAACAGCTTTTCTCGATGGGAGAATACCTAATTTTCGTATCGAGGAGAATGCGGCTGAGGTAGTAGAGGCTATTCTCTATTCCCTCGTTGTTCTTCTGGGCGAGAAGTGCGCCGAGGGATCGTTCCAGGGCGGTCACATAAAGGACCAGCGGCTTTCTGGAAACGGGTGGAATCAAGACCGGAGGTTGGAGAAGATACTGCTTGATTTCCTCAAAAGTGGTCTGACACTCTTTATCCCACTCGTAGGTGGCGCCTTTCTTCATGAGCCGGGAAAAGGGATTACACTTGCCGGCCAGATTCGCAATGAATCGGCGTATATAGGCTAACTGGCCTTGGAGGCCTCTGAGCTCCCGAATATTACTCGGGGGAGGCATCTGGATGATGGCCTTGATCTTCTCCGGGTTGATCTCGATGCCTCGGTATCTAACAATGAAGCCAAGAAACTTTCCAGAGGTGACCCTGAAGGCACACTTTGACGATTTCATCTTCAAGTGACGAGAACGGAGGAAGCTGAACAATTTATCAAGGTCTTTGAGATGGTCCCAATGCTGGCGAGATTTAACCACCAGGTCATCCACGTAGCATTCCACCAGCGTCCCAAGAATCGGCTTGAATATGCGATTCATGGCCCGTTGATAGGTGGCACCTGCATTTTTCAGGCCGAAGGGAATAACCTGGTAGCAAAAAGTACCTTGGGGGGCCCTGAAGGTGGTAAACTCTTCATCCTCGGGGGATATCCAGATCTGGTTGTACCCAGAATACCCATCCATGAAGGATAGGTCTTGGAACCCGGCAGTGGCGTCGATCAACAAATCTGTCACTGGAAGGGGAAAATCATCCTTCGGGCAATGGCGATTGAGATCGCAGATGTCGATACAGACCCTGATCTGTCCGTTCTTCTTCTTGACCGGCACAATGTCGGCTAGCCACCGGGGGTACTGAACTTCTTTGACGAAGTTGGATTTAATGAGCTTATCAACTTCGGCCTCAACCATGACACCGTGAGAGGAATGCATCTTTCTGGGAGGCTGCTTGAACCCGTGATGGTTTGCCGGAAGGCCAAGGCGGTGGAAGGCTACCTGAGGATCTAATCCTGGCATCTCGTCATAACTCCAAGCGAACACATCACGGTGATGTCTAAGAAAGTCTACGTAATGTTGTCGCTTCTCGGGAGGCATAACGGCGCTGACCAATGTGGGTCTTGGGTCCGCCTCGCTACCGAGGTTCACATGCACTAACTCGTCGACCGTGGTGAAGACACCCTCCTCAAAGGCAGGGGAGAATCTTCCATGTCCTCCTCTCCACCTGTGGAGGGATCATCCATGGGGGGAGCCGTTTCGGGGTTGCCAGACCCTAATGGGAAGATGGTGCCGGTTCGGGCGGCAGAGGTCATCACGTCAGGAGACTCATGCACTATGGAGACCATGGCGACAAAGGCGGTTGATCCAATCCCATCTGGTCTTCGGCCTAAGGGGCCACTCTTTATGAAATCAAAGTAGTAGTGGCGTGTCAACTTGAGCCGGTCGATTCCGGACTGGCGAAACAGACACGTATGACGTACTTCTGTTGCCATGAGCCTGATGTCCCGATATCATACATGGTTAGGAGGCTCGGGGATCACATGAGCCTGGTTGGTGTAGGAGTACAAGGTGATTTCCCACCAATGCTTGGACCTAGAAATATGCCTTCCTCTGGTACCCGAAACAACAAATCACTGCCCCATGTCAGGGGTTGTGGCCTCCAACTGATGGATTGGGAAGACATAAGCATCATCCAAACCTACCCATGGATCACTTGTGACAGTGGCGGGCTCAACCTCACCTTCCAGGATCTGCTTGTCCTTGCTCTTGTAATAGTCGGCGTCCAGATAACGGGCTTCACAAGAGAAAAAAGGAGACGCATCTCCTTGGAGCACGCCTACTCGACCCTTAAGGGAGTATTTGAGGCACTAGTGATACGATGAGGGGACTGCTGCGTGAAGGTGGAGCCACGACCTGCCCATCAACGCGTTGTAGGCAGTGTCCTGAGAGACAACCATGAATTCGGTGCTGGAAATTAGGCCGCCGAACTGAGTCTTCAAGCGAATATTGCCAAGTGGAGTTTGCTCGGTCCTGTCATACCCCTGGATCCTGAGGTCAGAGGGGGTTAAATCATCCTCAGACAACCCCAGTTTCTACAGTGTCCGAGTTGGGATTAGGTTAATCCCGGAACTCGTGTCAACAAGACAACGTCAGACTTCCACGCCATTGAACTGGCCGGTGATGTACAGTGGGAAAATGTGCCCCTGTATGGGGGGGTCTTCATCGTCACCGAAGAATGAGATAACCGCCTGACATTCAGCGTTCTCAATTTCCTTGGTGTAGAAGGATTCTGCAGCCGCTACCTCCGTCTCAAACTGGAGGGGGATCCTTAGGGCTTCGGCGAGCGCCTCACGCATTTCAGACAATAGGTGAAGAGCCTCAAGGATAGAGATCCTTTCTGGAATACCAGCCAGGTGCTTCATAACATCATACTTTCGAGCCAAACGTGAGCTTCTACTTATAGGAGCCCGCTCTGCGATTGGAGGCATGACGGGCCCTGTCGGCTGGACCGGTGGTTGACTGGTACTAGGCACGTCTGGCCGTTCACTAGTTGAAGCCCGGAGAGCGGATGCCGGATTAGGACCGGAAGGCTGGGGTCGGCTGGTGGCAGGGCAGAGCTGGTCGCTGCACGGCCAAGGTGGTTCTACCTGATCCAGTAACAAAAACAGTGGTATAGGCAAACCTGTCAACACCAGATAAAGGGGCTGCGTGTGCTGAGCTCTGTATCGGGCCTGCTGCCTGGTTTCAGTGGCATTCACGGCCTGGCTAGAGGTGCCAACTTCCGTGCCCCGACGATTCATATAGCCATGGCTCCGCCGATGTTGGCGACGGATGGGGACATTGTGAAGGTCCACCTGGCGTTCCTCATCGTCGGGATTCAAAAAGGGATTTACCAACTCTACGGTGTTAATCGAAGCATACCCCGGGCTTTCACTCGAGGAGTCATCCACTATCGGACAGAGTCTCAGAGGGATCCCCATTTCTGGGGGCATAAAATCGCCAAGATTGCGGGATGATGATGGCATTGACAGGGCGCGTTCTTTATTCTTGCGTCGCCACTTTCTCTTCTGGGAAGAGGTAGGATGGGACGACGATGTTGAGGTGGCGCTCGCAGATTCTGAGGGCTCTGGCTAGCTCAGGTGGGCACGGATGATGCCATGGGCGTGGGAGACCATCCTGTGGGCCATCCAGTCATTATACTTCCGGGGACCCATGTTTGGAAACCTGTTTCCACTCATCCTCATTGCCACTACTGCCATCTAATATCACGAAGACACCTGCCACTTGCATCGGGGCTGGGCCCAAACTGACTATGTTATTGTCAATATGGTCTTAGAGCCAGTCCTTGAACACATAGAATTGCTGGATGGTGTGCCCCAGGGTTTGGTGATAAGGGTAGTAGTTGGGGTGATCAGTGAGACATGCCTCTTCCGGCTTCTGGCACTCAGGCAGCCGCACGATCCTCTGCTCCAAGGCACTACGGAAATAACCGGGGACCTGGGCCTCGTCAAACGAGTAAGTCCGATTCCTTCTGTCTAAAAAGGGGGCTCTTGGAGGCTGGCCATGACCAGGGGCCAGAGGATCATGAAGAGGAGGCAGATCCTGATTATCTTGCCTTGGTGGTGGCGGTGCATTACGCGGAGGCGCCTGCCGATTTTGAGGCGGTCACTGCTGGGCTGGAGGCTGTGCCTGTGGGGGTGGACCCCTATGGGGCTGCAGAGCTGGCCTCACTGGAAGCAACTCTAGATGCCTGGGGGCCTCTATCTGGGCCACAACAGTGGGCTCGACTCTGGCGGCTCTCCTTTCAGGGATTGCAGGAGGTAGCAGGCGTGCCTGACTGGCCAGCTGCAGGGCTTCTTCGAGGCGCTGAGCCTTGTCTGAGAAGTCTTAGAACCCTCCGGGGTAATTCTGAGTGATCAGGGAAGGAACCAGATCTACCTTGACGTTCCCTATGCACATTGTTAGTAATTTCTTCTGAGTTAGTGGCATGTCAAGGGAGTACGTGAGCCCCTTCCACTGGGTGAAGAAGTCCGAGACTCGCTCATTGGGCCTTTTTTTGCACCTGAAGAGGTCTGCGATGTTCGTCTTCCGGTTTGTGGAACTAAACTTATAGAGGAATTTCCTGCGAAGGTCCTCCCAGATAGTCACAGATCTAACAGGGAGCTAGCTGTACCAGACGAATGCTGGTCCTTCTAGCGTCTGAACGAAGCAATGGAGCTTGGAGGCCTCCTGCTGTGCCGGAGTCCCTAACATAGGCCCGCACCTCGAGTTGAAGTGGGCCAGGTGCTGTGGCGGGTCTCCGGTCCCGTTAAAGGGGGAGAAAGTGGGGTTCCCAAATCCCGGTGGGGCTGGCATGTCATCCACCCATGCTGGTTATGGCTTACCATCCGGTGGGATTGCCACCTGTCGAGTTTCCAGGGCCTCTAAGAGGGCGATGAGTGCTTCCATCAGATCGTCTGGACATGGGTTCCTTTCCTGACGGGGATCTCTAACCACAAGCGCATTTCCGGGCTCTTCAATCCAGTAGTCAAGCTCAGCAACTTGCGGGGCGGCAGGCGGAGTGACTCTCGGGGCAGCAGGAGGAAACCGAGCGGGGTCCCTTAGGTGATCACGCCGCTCAGGAGGGTTCGGAGAAACGTATCGCGCCCGCTTGCCATGGGCTCTAGCCTCTCCCCTATCGGCAAACACGGCATGGTCGTGGTTGCTCAGGGGAATCTTGTCAAGGGGTAGTTGCTCCTGCCCCTGCTGTCCTGGCCTAGGATTACCGTAGTCAGGCCACTGCTCTGCAATGCGTTCGGCCAAGAGCTCATCAACCAACCTCTTCTGCTCGGCAAGCTGTTGGCGCAGCATGGCCTTCTCAGGATCTTCCTCTGCCTTTTGTACCGAGGCAGATGGGTCGACAAGCTTGAAAGACCCAACGTGATCTTTACCCTTGCTGATGTTTCGGATTAGTGTTAATGCCTTAGTGGGTGTGGGGAGACCTAGGAGGCTCCTCTGTTGTCCATTAATCCTCCCAGACGGGTCCAGTAGCGGCTTGTCCTCAGGGGGTGAGTCCCCATCGTGGATTTCCACACCGTTTCCCTCACCCGAAAGGTCGGACATGTTGACCGCCACTGCCCTTGGCGACATTCCCTCAGAGCCGCCCAGTGTGTCGGGATGTCGGCGAATCACACAGAAAATAAGGGCAGCATACTGCCCCCATCCACGGACATGCGCGTGGGGGGTGGCTTCCTCGATAACCTTGCGGAGTACGTGAAAACTCTGGACGCATTGTTGCTGGAGGGCCTTGTGGTGGCCAAGTGAATCGGGGTGCAAAACTGTGGGGAGCGCAATCAGGTCTACCCAACAACACTGCTCGCCGATATCCTCGAGATGTGCTTGAATACTGGGATAAGGTGCCAGCTGATGGCGAAGACAGGAGTGAGTCACCCGGAGAGTCTGGCGGAAACATTCAAACTCTCCTGGGGTGAGCGACTCTGGCATATCAAAATCCGATCATGCGACCGGCCAAAACATCTCGGGGAAGTGTCCCGCTGCGAGGACGGTCCATAAGCTCCATGACTCTGGTTCGAGATCCAACCCTTGCTTCCCCTGCTCATCAACTGAGAATGGCCGGGGAACTGGCAGCGGTGCCGAGGTAGGCTGTTGGGCCGGTGGGTTGGCCGGCGTAGAATACGGTGAGCATGCCGATTGGCCGCTGAATCCTAAGTCATCCTCCAAGGGTTGCAGTGTCCTGGCTTCCACGTCGTGATAGGATGGGCCGGAGAATGGGCCTCCTGTCACAGCGTCGGTGCTGCCCGAGGGTGTTTCATGTCGCGACTCTTTCGTCGGTCCCCAGAAAAGTTCTCCCCCCTCTCTGACTGAGGTGGAAGGTGCTTCCGGGGAGGCCAGCGGTAACTGCAAGTTTGACCCATGGGAGTACGCCATGTTCTCGTCTTCCTGAATATACCTCTGTAGGGAGGCGGGGATCGTACGGATCTCACATTCGGGGAGTACGAGGCTGGCGCGTCATGTCCCTACCCTTTCCCTTGACTCATAGGACAGGGGGGAAGGCTCCATCGCCAAGTCGTACTCCGCCTCAGAGTCCGAGAAATGGACTGGTTTGATTTACGTCCAGACTTCCCTGACATTCCTCTTACGGCGACGATGTCCCGCCTTCCTGCCCCTGGGTGGCTCCTCAGGGCAAGGATGATTTACTTCATGGAGTCCTCTGCCCGCAATAGTGCTGGGGCAGAGAGGAATGAAGGCCGGGGTGTGAGAAGCACTGGGACAGATGTCGAAAGGGACATGGGGAGGACCTCCATGTGGGTAAGCGACCAGATACGCAATGGATCCATACTCGTGTCCAGCGGTAGGGGAAGTGACCTCATACCCAGTGCAGTGAGTGCTGGAAAAATCCATACCCGGAGCGTAGCTGTCATGGAGAAGCCTTCTGCTTTCCAGATCAGTGGCATGAAACGAGCCTTCATGGTGGGTGGCACTACTGCAGATTGGTCCACGTTGGCCATTGCCCGTGCCCACGATTGGGAGAGTCGACCCAACCTGCCTGTGGGGTAGTCGGGGCCTTGATCTGAGTCGGGCATGTAACTTCCCCTGCTCAACGTGTGCGGGGGTCTGGTAACAGGAGTCAGCAGTGGCTCAGGCCACAGCGGTTGCTGATGTTGGTGCCCCAGGGCGGGCATTCTCATCCGCTCGTGCCCGGCGCTGGCATCAGGTCAGATGGGTTGGAGCCGGTGGTGCGGGTACAGAGATTGCCTGCTCCTCGGTCCGGGGAGTCAGGCTACGGCGTCGACATAGCCTAGTGGGGGATCTTACCGTAAACCCCTGGGATGGGTCTCCGATCGGGCAGACCCGGACATCCCCCACCTCATCGGCGTAGGGGAGGGAGGTGTCAAGGCGCTTCGGGGATAGGCTCCCGAAGTGGTTGAACATCAGAGTGGGGAGAGGCAGCTCTCGACGCAGGCCTCAGGGGCGGCGACGGTGGTGAGGCACAGCTACCTCTAGATCCAAACGGGCCATACCCCTGGTGGGGATGACCCCTTCCTCCTCGTACTTACGAACTAGGTCGTTGATCACCCTTCGTTGGATGATCTCTGACGGGGAGAGGGGGCGTGAGCACCCGGTAGTCATGGAAGTTGGAGTCGGAGCGACTGTGAAAAAGGCGGGACCACGCGGGGTGGCCGCGTCGGTACTGCCCCTGCCCCTGCGCTGGTGGGAAGGTGGCGATCGAGCTCCGGATGCAGCAATCTGATTCCTGGAAGCAGGGAGATGAACCCATTAGTACTAAAAGAAAATGAAATCGACAACCAATAGCCCAGTGCCATTCCATCTTCCATGGTCTGTAAGAGGGATCCACACTAAGGACGTTGTAGAATGGAGTGATCAACATCATAACTGCCTCAACCCATGGCGGGTTTCACGTCCTGGTGCTAGGTGCCCAGACCTGGTGACACGCTAATCTTTTGACACCCTGAACACTACTAGTACGCATATTGAGGAGAAGAGATTCACGTCAGGTTCACCATTTTCTTGTTTTCGACGCTTTTATGCCGGGGGGCGCGCGCGCCCGTCATGTGGGGGGAGGACACGCGGCTTGTGGCCCCGAATTCCCACTTTCCAAAGGCGGGAGGCATTCGTTCCTTGTTTAGGGACATCTGCTCCTTGATCGAAACCGGGATGATGGGATGTCGGTTCTTCCTTCTGTGGATTCCTCCTCAGAGCTCGTCACCTAGTCTGGGTATCCCTCATAGATTTAATATGGGCTCGTGAAGCTCATTCCCGGCGCCATATCTTTATGGACGCTCGTTAATTACGCTGCTTCTGTCGAGACGCTCCAAGGGGTCTGGTTGGGGAAACAACCTTCGGTGAGGAGAATGGTCACGCTGGGGTGTTGTCGGCATGTCTTGATGTTGGGGATTGGCATGTATGTCTTCAGTCCCTTATTATAGGGCTTATCGAGGGTGCGGAATCCTGAGGCATCCCACATCGAACGCGGGGGATTGTGTACCATCTGAGGTTTTCCTTAGCTTCCCATGTTTAACACGGGGTATGCCACGAGTTTAACATCTGGCAGAGACAGATCGGACTGATCGAAACACTGAGAGTGGATCAGATTGAAGGACCCCCTAGGGGGAACACCGATGTTGGGGACAACACGTGGGCGGCTTCCC
Source organism: Viscum album (assembly GCA_963277665.1). Taxonomy (NCBI): domain Eukaryota; kingdom Viridiplantae; phylum Streptophyta; class Magnoliopsida; order Santalales; family Viscaceae; genus Viscum; species Viscum album. The sequence goes on from OY728158.1 coordinate 445,177,325, forward strand.
GGATACTGTGGGGTGGAATGAGGTGGCATGATCTCACTGGGATGTAGTGAACCGGGTAAGGATCAGGATGGGTGATGGAGTGACATGCTTAAACCTCGTGGAGGCTTCCTACGTATCACCATGGCAGGGAATCAAAGTCAGCATAGTTCGGTGATACGGTGGGACACATGAATAGGCGACCCATGAGAATGAACGCATGGATTGGAGCCTGGAGGAGGTAAGATCTCCAGGCTAGGGCATGAGCTTCCCGAGGCATGTGGGCTCGAGGGGGAGGTCAGGATGAGACGTGGGTGTTAGGTACGGGGTTTACGCTCTGAAGCGGCCCATGATGGTGGTTGTGAACCGATGCGAAGAGGTCAGAACAACTGAGTGATGGGCTTGAACCTCGTGGAGGCTTCCTACGTACCATGCATTAGCACAGATCAAAGTCCACGTAGTTCAGGGCATACAGTTTAGCATCATGCGGGATGAGAGCATACAATTTAACATCATGCGGGATGGGAGCATACAGTTTAATGTCATGCGGGATGAGGACATACAATTTAACATCATACGAGACGAGGAATCTGGGGCTTATGCTCTGAGGTAGCCCAAAGTGTTGGTGAACCGACATGAAGAAGTCGGAACGACCAGGTGGTGGGCTTGAACGTCGTGGAGGCTTCCTACGTACCATACGTTAGCATAGATCAAAGTCCACATAGTTCACTAGGATGGAGATTATGCTCTGGGGCGGCCCATAGGAGGATTTCATGGTCAATTCTTACTCTAAGCCCATGTGAGTCATGCTCGTTGTGAGAAACAAGAGGCAGCAGGGACCAGAGGATCACGTCGTGAAAGGTGTGTCTGTGAGAAGTGGAGTGGGGCTTACGTGTAAGGGCGGCCCAAAGAGGAAATAGGGGCTTACGCATGGTTAGAGGCCCTTGGTGTCGGGGCTTAATCCAGGATGGAGGCCCGTGGTTCAACAAAGCGCAGTGGGAAAGGGGCTCCACTGGCCTTGGCAGTGGGGAAGTACGGAGGTGCATGGGTGAAACCTTCTGCAAGAGAGGCTAGGGGATTACGCTCTGAGGAATACCTTCCCCCATGGACAAACGCCACTCCGAAATGGAGGATCTCATTCCATGTGAGGAAGAATCCATTCCCGTGGAGACGAGTGGGTGTAAAGAATGTCTGATCCGGGGGGACCCTGCGTGCGAGGCACGGGGTCGGACCACAGTTTAACGCCATGTGTTAAGGACGTAGTTCTTGGCAGTTTAACGTCTTGCAGCTCGGATGAGGTGGGTTCTCTCCACACCCCTAGGGCTTACATGCCCAAAACCCTATACCCCTTGTGGGAAGGAAGGCTTCGACAAGGCCGTAGTGAAGGGGGGTCGCAGGGCGAACCATCGAGGGGTCCACATTAGCATGGCTATGCGAAGAAGCAATAGCCGTTAGCGTGCCTATGCGAAGAAGCATAAGGCAAAGCAACGCAACAGGAAACACCGCCCAAGTGACCTTGAGGTTACTTCGTACGAGCCTGGAAGGCCGTACGGGAAAACAACGCATGGCGTGCATGCCCGACATGGGAGACATCGGGCGCCAGCGCAAAGAGGAAACCAAGGGGCGTCAAGGTGAGGGGTCTTGGGTTTTGCACGCAAAGAGAGGGTTTGGTAGAAAAACACTAAGATGTCATGCAATTGGGTTAGAGGATTGCACGCGGATAGGGGATTGCGCGCAACGGGCCTCGATTGCGCGTAGGGCAATGGCCGATCCATGGCGAAACCTATCAGAGGAATTGCGTGCAATTTGGAAGGGATTGCGCACAATTGGAAGGTATTGCATGCAAGGGGAAAGGATTGCATGCAAAGGAAGAACCCTGAGGATTTGGAAAATTCACTTAAGCCAGTGGGTTTGCACGAAAAGACGAACCCTGGGGCAAGGTTGCGCGAAAAAGGGAATTACCTGGAAGTCATCTTGCACACGCGGGAGTCCAAATTGCGCGCATGGGAGCTGGTACGAATTCCTCAACCCCCCGAAATAGTTGAGGTTTCCTTCTATTTATAGGCATTCTCCATCATGGAATCTAGGCAGCACGCGAAATATTTCGCACCAGGACCAGTCGGCGTGCAAAGCCTCACCGCGCGGAACCGGGCGCGCAAAATTGCGCGCCATCCCGGTGTTTTTATGAGAATCCCGGACTTCCTTCGCGCGGACAACATTCTTTCGCACAAGTACTCCTTAATTTCACGCACCACTTCCGGGCCATCCGGACCGGGTCTCTGAGTCCGAATATGACTTCGCTCCGTCCGTCCGAAAATTCCTTTGGGAGTTACAGACTTTTTCGGCATCTACAATCGTTGACCAAATTCAATCTCGACACCTTCTAGGATCTGGCTACATGAAATTGACCATGAAAAGTTGGAGATCAAACACACCTAAGGATAAATGATCAACATCAAGATAAAATTGAATCTGCCATAAGATGAAGATGCCACGAGTTATCAACATAGATGAACACACGATGAATATGAGTGGTCGTTATAATAATTAGAGCTTCCATGAGAATCCTCATGAAAGATAAACCTTATATATAAAGAACACATAGATCTTTCATGAATGTAATGATATTCCATGAGTTGATATCGATCAAATATTCTACCATGAACCTTTCATAAGTGTTGATCTTCTACAAGTGTAAGGTTATTCCATGAGATCCTTCACATACCTTCCATGAGTAAATGGTTCTGTATGAAGGGTACACAAATATTCCATTTGTATGAGGATGAATTACATAGATCTTCCACATGATGAAGTTATTTTATGAAGTGCTGTACAGATCAACCATGCTAACTTCAATTTACTATGAGAGAGATGAAGCTACCATGTGAAAACAAAGTGTTCAAATTTGTGATGATACTTTAATGAATAAGGATCTTTGTGATTTAAGTAACATATGATCAACATGCATCACTAGATATACTGTGAGTGCAGAAGAAGTTATTTTATGATGTGGTATGCTCACATTTCTTATATATGTGAAGAATCTAAATTAAAGAGTGTCCTAAGAATGAGATCATACATGGAATGAATGAAATATCATGGTAAAAGGCCAATGTTGAGGTTTTAGAAGATGATAAGGTGAGATAAAAATAATTATGAATGCAACTTTGTATGTATGAATTTAAAATGTTTTCATGTATACTAAAAGACTGATATTTTAATAATTGGATCAAAGGGAAGTTGTTACATATATGAACTAAAATAGTGGTGTGAATGTGTGTGATGGTTCAAATAGAAAGGGTATTGATACTTATGACATATCTATACATTTTTGAATGTTGATCCAAGAATAAATATCTTCATATGTTCTTGTAGAGGTTGAAGTATACACATATAAAAAGAAGGATCTATATTGTGTATGAATATGAAGATGAATCATGATAATATGCATAGTTTAGGACAATGTTGAAGTTCACATAGTAATTCATGCATACTTTGATGCAATTTATGAGGAAATTATATAAAAAACTACAATTAAATTTCTACCAAGTATACATATAAATGAATTTTTATACTTGATAATTATCATGGAACAAAAGCGATGCAACATTTTCTAGGTTCATCTCAAAGATATTATTTATTAACTAAGGGTGTGTATTAGTTAAGATGATAAGGGATTCAATGCATGAAACTATAATGTAACAAAGGTGCATAATATTCATGAAGCTATATGTAAAATGAATGAGATGCATAAAGTGGAAAGAACACCCAAAGATTTTGGGAATAATAATAGTGCTCTAAATGAGGATTTACTAGATGTTATTTAAGAATAATTGAGTCCATTTATTAATATATTAATATATTCAATGTATTTTTAATTTAAATGAGTTTGAAGAGTAAGTATTTAAGATGATTTAAATGTGATATTATCAAAGGTATAACTATAACAGTGAAGTCAAAATATTGAGGAGGTTAGAAATTTCAAGAATATTGAATGACATTTAAGAAGATATTCAAATATCATAAATTATAGGAATTAAAATATAGAGAATAGTATTCACATATAGAAAATATAATTAAGATAAAAAATCGAAGATATATTCAAAAAATTTAAATTATTAAATCTCACCTTCATCCGATGATCATGGGAATTTCATATTTCAATTACAAAAGATAATATTCATGATGTTATTATATGAGTATAAATATTACAGTTGTAATGGCCCAGACCTCTCGGGTCAATTACTTTGCTGGAATCTAGTGTTTGAGGTGTTCGAGTGGTCAAAGTGACTTATCCCCAACACTTTTCAAAATTTCCAATTCTATGAATAGTTCCATCGATGAACAGTTCCAACAGTAGACTTCTCTAAACAGTGTCATTGGCAGCCTTTCGTGAATAGTGCAATGGTAGGCTTATGTGAACAGTGTCATCGGTAGTCTCATTCCTTTTCCAAATTTCAAGTTCATGAATAGTGTTTCTAGAACAGTGAGGTTCTAATGGTAGCCTCTTTTGTAACGACCCAAAGTTTCATTAATGGAAAATCCCTCTTGATCCAGTTAAATGTCTCTTTATGAAAAATGTTTTTATAAGATTTCAACTTCTTTGGTTTCATGTTAAGAATTTTGACCGTTGTTAATATAGCCGTTGAACAGTGATCACATGATTAGTATAAATGTAAGGCTTTAACGAACCCAATTTTTACTCAGACAAAGGAAGCGATGGCCTCATCCAGTAGAATTGCCCCATACGAAGCCCATTTGTCGAAGCTCGGAAGAGAGGTGGCGTTTTTGGTCTTCGCCCTTGACCAAGCCCAAGCTGAGCTTCATTATGTCAAGCTCGAACGTGACCGTCTATGGGAAAAGTGGAAGTTGATTGAAATTACCACTCGAGCGATGTTATCCGAGCCTCCCCAAGAGTCTGTCACCATTGCACACCTTACCCTTAAGTCTTATGTGGCTGTTTTAAGGGGTTATGTAACAAATAAGTAGTACTATTTTCATGTACATTATTTTTGTATATAATAATGAATATAATTTTTAGTCATTTTTGATACATTGTAAATAGTTTTTAAAGTACAAATGGTGTTTATAATTATTATTTAATTAAGAAATCTATTTTATTAAATTAAGGGATTTTTGAATTAAATAATATTTTAATAAATTATTATTATTAATAATAAATTAATTTTTATTAAATATAAGTGATCTTATAAATTTATGAATGCAATTAAAATTTTTATTAAGGTTTGAAAGCCATTTCTGTCGAAACCCATGAATTTTCGATAAATGTTGGTTTTTATTTTAAAAGTGAAAATTAACATATTTATAATTTTTTTAGATAAAATAAATGTCATTTCTGGAATCAGGACGTCAAAATTATCCAACGGTGAATTTTTCATAATTTTCTGAGACAGTCAAATTTTTGGGTAAAAATTAAATACCATTTAATTATATAATATGTTTTATGACATCATAATGACCCAATGGTGATGTAATAAAATACCATAATCCTTATGTTCGGCCAATATATGTTTTATAATTAAAATAATGTGATTTTGGGCTTGTTTGAATTACTTTTCAAATCATTAATGAACCCCTCAAGACTTATTCAACACTTTGCCTTTTTAAATTAATTTCCATGGGAGTGTGACTCACCTCCACATAAGCAACCCTAATTTTTTAATAAGTTCAGACCTTGGCCTTATAAAATATTATTTTCCTCTTTCATTTTCCAGAAACCATGGGCAAATACCATGGGATGGTTTGTGGTTTGGACTAATTTAATATAAGGGGTCCCAAACCTAAATAATAAAGAATTCTCTCACCTTTCCTATATAAACCCACCCAAGATCCCACTTCCTCCTCACTAAAATACCTTGGAGTTCGTCCAACCACTACCCTACTCTCTCTAGAATCCTCCCAAGGTGCCCCAAGCTCCCAAGAAGCCTCTCACAAGCCTCTCTCTATCCTTTGGAAGCACACTTCCAAGTAAGGGTTTTTTTCTTCCTTTCTCATTTTTGTCAATTTTCTTTAAGTTGTATTGACCTTCTAATTTCAATTATGAATATTGGGGTATGGTTTTTCACCTCCCTCATACTAACCTCTTTATGTTTTAATGATGGGAGACCCCTTTCTCTCTCATTTAATGCCTCCCATGTACACCCGTTACTATGCCGAAATTCCGAAAGGAACTTCTCTCTCTTCTTTTACATTCAAGCAATACTTTTGTATCATGAATCTAAATTCCATTTCAATTTTGGGACATGTATCTATATGACCTCCTTACTTTCCATTACATGTAAATATTATGAGGAACCCCTTTCTCTCTCATCAACTTTTTTTATGAATTCTTATGTCACGCCGTTACGCTGCCGAAATCACACCGATTTTCTAAGCCAATGTCATTGTATAGTGAATACCATGCCCATTTCTCCATCAAGGGTATTCAACTTTATGCACCTTTACTTATTGATTACAAAGTTTCATGTATGAATTCCACATCCCTTTATCGTAGAATAAATTATTATGTTTTATGAATCCATGTTTTATGATCCATGTGGCACACTTATGCATGAAATGAAATGTTTAAGAAGGGTGCGCCTTTAGAGCGCTCCAATGCATTGGGTAAAGTATAGTATCATGATGCGTCAAGTGCAATGAGTGTTGAATCATGCTAATTCAAGTGCAATGAGGGTTTACTTGTGCTTTATGTGCAATGAGGGTTTACTCATGCTCCATGTGCAATGAGCCTTGGCTCATGCTAATTCAATGTTAAGTGTTGTCGCCACATTTCCATGTTATAATTATCATGCTTTATCATGCCTTTATGTTCATGTTTCTTTAATTCTCTATTGATATGCCTATTGTCTAACATGTATTGTACTCCTCATGTTATTCCATGTGTACTCCCTTACTGGTCTTTATAGCTCACCCTTTTATTATGCATGTCCTCAGGTTATCCCATGCAATGCTAAGTATGAGGGAATGTAGTGGTCATGTAAAGGAAGTTTTCAATAAAGATGTTGTATCTCATGTTTTAAGTTTTTATGTAATGATCCTAATCCACAAAGACACTAAACCTCTCGATCTTCTTTGTTGTATCAAGTGAAGTTCTATGTAATGAATCATGTTTAAGTTGTAATAAAAAGCAGGGTTGTCATAGTTGGTATCAGAGGATAGGTTTAGTTATTTTTGGGATTAGGAAAACCTAGTAAAGCCTTGGATACAAGACTAAGTATAATAAAAACATCCCTAAGTTATGGTAAATACTAAGTAAGTGGTTTATCAAACAAATACATCCTTTTCTGGATACGAGCAGGTAGAGGTGGCTCTGGGACAGATGTATCCTAGGGGTAAAACCCAAAAACACCGCTTTGAGCTAGACTCGAACGGGAACTGGTGCACGAAAATGGGCCTTGCTGCACTCTTGGTTACAACACTCCCAGGGGATATGTTTTGATAAATTCACAATCTTAGTATGAATCCTTATTAAGGGAAAAATGCCCCTAAGAATATATGTTAGAAAGTAGATCATGAAAAGCCTAGATTGAATCCTATAGACTCATGAGTTGAAGAAATTAAAGTTTATTTATAAGTCATCAACTTTTGTCTTTGGATTACCCTTTATGTGTTACCCCTAACTTTCATTTTTCCAGCCAATGGCCTGTAATAGGAGGACTCGGGCTAACAACCATTGTGAAGATCAGTGTGATGATTGTACTAATGAGATTCCCAATCCAATGGGAGCAGGAATCGCGAACTTTGTCACGCTTCTCTCTCAGATAACTCACGTTTTGAATAGAAACACGGGTCAAGAGGAACGTCCAAACCCCCCTAAGAAGGAACAAGTCGCTATCGAGAGCTTCATGAGGCAAAGACCTCCAACTTTTAGTGGATCATCCGATCCCACGATCGCTGAACAATGGATCAACTCCATTGAAAAGATATTCTCCATCCACCAATGTTCTGAACAAGATAAGGTTCTCCTGGAGGCTTATCGTATGGAGGGTGAAGCTGATCAATGGTGGACATTGATCAAAAATACGAAGCCTGAGGAGGAGATCGAGGCTTTGGAATGGAAGGAATTCTGGAAGATGTTTTTCGATAAATATTTTCCGCGCACCCTCCGTCTTAATATGGAAAGGGGCTTCCTTTCCATCAAGAAAAAAGATAAATAATCTATGGGAGCATACGAGGAAAACTTCACAAGGCTTGCACGATACGCTTCCGACTTTTTCGTTACCCCCGAATGCAAGGTTGAACGCTTCTTTGGTGGGCTGAAGCCTAGCTTGCGGAAAGCATTAGCGATCCGTGACTTCGACAGCTATGAGGAAATTGTCTGATGTGCCCTCAAGGTCGAAATGGAGATCGGAGAATCACATGGGTATCATGGGGACAAGAAGCGTAAGTTGGACTTCAATGCTGGTGGTCTGATGGATAAATCAAATGGCGCTAAGAAGTTCCAACACCCCACTTGCCAAAAGTGCGGAAAGAAGCACCCTGGAAATTGCGTTAAGGGGACGAGAAAATGCTTCAGGTGTGGAAGATAAGGGAACCTAGCTATTAACTATCGTCAAGAAGGACCCACGGCTGCGACAGAGGAGAAGAATGCTCCGTTTGAACCTCAACGCGTTGTTAAATGATATAAATGCAAAGAACCAGGTCATTTTGCAAATCAGTGCCCTAATCCAAGGGTTATCGGAGGCAACCAACAACCTCCAAGACAGCAAGGAAGAACTTTTTCCATCACTTCTGCCGAAGTGAACCCTGCCAACGAAGTGGTGATAGGTACGCTAGTTATTCATTCAAGAATAGTGAATGTAATTTTTGATTCAGGTTCTACGCATTCTTTTATATCTCAAAAGTTTAGTAGAACAATCCCAACACCACCACGAATCATGGAAGTAAAGATGTCGGTGAGTACGACAAATGGGGCAATCATTGCATCCCATGAATATAAGTCCTCCCCTGTTATAATCTGTGGATTGAATTTCCCGACGAACCTCGTCATACTCCCTTTGGTGGAGTTTGATGCAATTCTTAGCATGGATTGTCTTTCCTTATATAGAGCCAACATAAATTTTCGGGAGAGGGAAATCACACTCCATATGGAGAATCGACCCCCGATTCTTTACAAGTGTCATGAGGAAGATGAATCTCCTTTAGCTCCATCATCTCAAGAATGGATATTACTGCCCTATGAGCACGCGTATCTGGCTCAGATGATTGAGTCCAAAGAAGAAACCATCCTTGAAGAAATGCCTATTGTGAGGGAATTCGTGGAAGTGTTTCCCAAGGAACTGCCTGGTCTTCCTCCAAGAAGAGATGTTGAGTTCTCAATTGAAATTATACCTGGGGTGCAACCAATATCCAAGAATCCATATAGAATGGCTGTTGTTGAGCTTGAAGAGCTGAAGAAAAAACTACAGGAGAATCTGGATAAAGGGTTTATACGCCCAAGTGCTTCACCATGGGGTGCACTAGTCCTCTTCGTCAAGAAGAAGGATGAGTCAATGCGGCTCTGCATCGATTATCGTGAACTTAAAAAAATCACGATAAAGAACAAGTATCCACTCCCAAGAATTGATGACTTGTTCGATCAGTTGCATAGAGCACAATACTTCTCCAAGGTGGACTTGCGGTCGGGATATTATCAAGTAAGGGTGAAGAAGGAAGATATTCTCAAGACTACTTTTCGTACAAGATACGGGCACTATGAATTCATAGTAATGCCTTTCGGACCCACCAATGCTCCAACAATATTCATGGACTTGATGAATAGAGTCTTTAGATATTACCTTGACAAATTTGTGGTAATCTTTATAGATGATATTCTAATATACTCCAAAACCAAGGAGGATCATGAGGAGCATTTAAGAACTATACTAGAGACTTTGCGTAAGGAGAAGCTCTATGCAAAGTACAGCAAGTGTGAGTTCTGGTTGAAGGAGGTCTCATTCTTGGGCCATATCATCACAAGTAATGAGATATCTGTAGACCCCTCCAAAACAGATGCAATTGAGGGATGACCGAGGCCAACATCGGTAACGGATATCCGTAGCTTCTTGGGGTTAGCTGGGTATTATCGATGATTTGTGAGAAATTTATCACGATTGTCCAACCCTCTTACCAAGATAACTCGAAAGGGAGTAAAGTTTTCTTGGAGTGATGAATGTGAAGAAAGCTTCAAGGAGTTGAAAAGGAGGCTTATCACTGCACCCGTGCTCACTTTACCCACAAGTGGGGAGCTTTTTGTGGTATTCAGTGATGCTTCAAAAAAGGGATTAGGATGTGTGATGATGCAGAATGATAAAGTGATATCCTATGCCTCAAGGCAGTTGAAAATCCATGAGCAAAACTATCCAACGCATGATCTAGAGTTGGCGGCTGTGATCTTTGCCCTGAAAATCTGGCGGCATTATCTCTATGGAGAGAAATGTGAGATATATACTGACCAAAAGAGTCTTAAATATATATTCACACAGAAAGAGCTTAATATGCACCAGATTATATGAATAGAGCTCATCAAGGATTATGACTGTTCAATACATTACCACCCTAGGAAAGCGAACAAGGCGGCGGATGCCCTAAGTAGAAAGGATCCAACGATTCTATCAATGATGAGAATTGAGAAGGATCCAATCTTCTTAGACATGATGAAGATGGACGTGGGAATCAAAAAGAAGGGGACATCATCAATCCTTTCAAAAATGATTGCTAAACCATCTCTTTTGGAAAGGTTAAAGGATGCTCAAAAGGATGATGTGGGAATTCAAGAAAAAGTGGAAACTATCAAAAAGGGAAAATCCTCGGAGTTTAATTTTAATGAAGAAGGAATTGTGCGGTTTGGGAAAATACTATGTGTTCCATCAAGTCCGGAGCTGAAGAAAGAACTTTTGGATGATGCACATAGTTCAAATTTCTCTATTCACCCAGGGAGAACAAAGATGTATCAAGATCTCCGAGAAAACTTTTGGTGGGATAATATGAAGAAGGAGATCGCTGAATATACATCAAAGTGACTGGTGTGTCAGCAAGTGAAGTCCGAGAGGCAGAAGTCTAAGGGGATGATGCAACCATTGCCCATACCAGAATGGAAATGGGAGAACATCACCATGGACTTTGTCACCGGACTTCCAAGGACATCCAAAGGAAACAATGCAATCTGGGTTGTTATGGATTGTCTTACAAAGACTGCACACTTCATTTCTATTCGGGAGGATTTCTCATTGGATCAACTGGCAGGGATATATATCAGGGAAGTGGTAAGGTTGCATGGAGTACCACTATCTATTGTGTCTTATCGAGATCCAAGATTCACCTCTAAGTTTTGGAAGAGTCTTCAACATGATCTGAATACTAAACTGAACTTCAGTACGGCCTATCATCCTCAAACTGATGGCCAATCTGAGCGGACTATCCAAACACTTGAGGATATGTTGAGAGCATGCTCAATGGACTTTAAAGGAGGATGAGATCAACATCTTCCTATGGTTGAGTTCTCTTATAATAACAGTTTCCACTCAAGCATCCAAATGGCACCATATGAAGCCCTGTATGGGAAAAGGTGCAGAACACCGGCATGTTGGGATGAGGTTTGTGAGCGTAAGCTTCTTGGACCAGAAATGGTCGAAGAAATTGTGGATAAGGTGAAAACCATTCAACAGCATATCAAGGAAGCCCAGAGTCGACAGAAGAGTTATGCAGATAGTCATCGATGAGACCTTGAGTTTAAAGTTGGAGACATGGTGTTTTTACGCATATCTCCATGGAAGAAGGTCATGAGGTTTGGAAAGAAAGGGAAGTTAAGTCCAAGGTACATCGGCCCCTTCGAGATTCTTGATCGTGTTGGGGCTGTGGCCTATCAACTAGCACTTCCACCTACTATGGCCAAGGTGCATGATTTATTTCATGTATCCCTATTAAGGAAGTACATACCAGACCCTTCACATGTACTCTCTTCCGAGGTGGTACAATTGGAAGATGATCTTTCTTATGAGGAGAAACCAGTGAAGATCTTAGATCGTAGAGAAAAAGTTCTACGAAATAAGACAATGCCCCTCGTCAAGGTATTGTAGAGAAACCAAAAGTTTGAAGAAGCGACTTGGGAGTCAGAGGATATGATGAAGCTGAGTTACCCACATTTGTTTTAGTGTGGGAAAATGAAAATTTCGAGGGAGAAATTTCTTAAGGGGGGAATATTGTAACGACCCAAAGTTTCATTAATGGAAAATCCCTCTTGATCCAGTTAAATGTCTCTTTATGAAAAATGTTTTTATAAGATGTCAACTTCTTTGGTTTCATGTTAAGAATTTTGACCGTTGTTAATATAGCTGTTGAATAGTGATCACATGATTAGTATAAATGTAAGGCTTTAACGAACCCAATTTTTACTCAGACAAAGGAAGCGATGGCCTCATCCAGTAGAATTGCCCCATAAGAAGCCCATTTGTCGGAGCTCAGAAAAGAGGTGGCGTCTTTGGGCTTCGCCCTTGACCAAGCCCAAGCTGAGCTTTATTATTTCAAGCTCGAACGTGACCGTCTACGGGAAAAGTGGAAGTTGATTGAAATTACCACTCGAGCGATGTTATCCGAGCCGCCCCAAGAGTCTGTCACCGTTGCACACCTTACCCTTAGGTCTTATGCCGTTGTTTTAAGGGGTTATGTAACAAATAAGTAGTACTATGTTCATGTACATTATTTTTGTATATAATAATGAATATAATTTTTAGTCATTTTTGATACATTGTAAATAGTTTTTAAAGTACAAATGGTGTTTATAATTATTATTTAATTAAGAAATATATTTTATTAAATTAAGGGATTTTTGAATTAAATAATATTTTAATAAAATATTATTATTAATAAATTAATTTTTATTAAATATAAATGATCTTATAAATTTATGAATGAAATTAAATTTTTTATTAAGGTTTGAAAGCCATTTCTGTCAAAACCCGTGAATTTTTGATAAATGTTGGTTTTTATTTTAAAAGTGAAAATTAACATATTTAGAATTTTTTTATATAAAATAAATGTCATTTCTGGAATTAGGACGTCGAAATTATCCAACGGTGAATTTTTCATAATTTTCTGAGACAGTCAAATATTTGGGTAAAAATTAAATACCATTTAATTATATAATGTGTTTTATGACATCATAATGACCCAATGGTGATGTAATAAAATACCATAATCCTTATGTTCGGAAAATATATGTTTTATCATTAAAATAATGTGATTTTGGGTTTATTTGACTTACTTTTCAAATCATTAATGAACCCCTCAAGACTTATTCAACACTTTACCTTTTTAAATTAATTTCCATGGGAGTGTGACTCACCTCCACTTAAGAAACCCTAATTTTTTAATAAGTTAGGACCTTGGAATTGTAAAATATTGTTTTCCTATTTTCTTTTCCAGAAACCATGGGCAAATACCATGGTATGGTTTGTGGTTTGGATTAATTTAATATAAGGGGTCCCAAACCTAAATAATAAAGAATTCTCTCACCTTTCCAATATAAACCCACCCAAGCTCCCACTTCATTCTCACTAAAATCCCTTGGAGTTCGTCCAAACTCTTCCCTACTCTCTCTAGAATCCTCCCAAGGTGCCCCAATCTCCTAAGAAGACTCTCACAAGCCTCTCTCTAGCCTTTGGAAGCACACTTGCAAGTAAGGGTTTTTTTCTTCCTTTCTCATTTTTGTCAATTTTCTTTATGTTGTATTGCCCTTTTAATTTCAATTATGAATATTGGGGTATGGTTTCAAACCTCCCTCATACTGCCCTCTTTATGTTTGAATGATGGGAGACCCCTTTCTCTCTCATTTAATGCCTCCCATGTACACCTGTTACAATGCCGAAATTCCGAAAGGAACTTCTCTCTCTTCTTTTACATTCAAGCAATACTTTTGTATCATGAATCTAAATTCCATTTCAATTTTGGGACATGTATCTATATGACATCCTTACTGTCCATTACATGTAAATATGATGAGGAACCCCTTTCTCTCTCATCAACTTTTTTTTATGAATTCTTATGTCACACCGTTACGCTGCCGAAATCACACCGATTTTCTAAGCCAATGTCATTGTGTAGTGAATACCATGCCCATTTCTCCATCAAGGGTATTCACCTTTATGCACCTTTACTTATTGATTACAAAGTTTCATGTATGAATTCCACATTCCTTTATCGTGGAATAAATTATTATGTTTTATGAATCCGTGTTTTATGATCCATGTGGCACACTTATGCATGAAATGAAATGTTTAAGAAGGGTGCGCCCTTATAGCACTCCAATGCATTGGGTAAAGTATAGTATCATGATACGTAAAGTGCAATGAGTGTTGACTCATGCTAATTCAAGTTCAATGAGGGTTTACTCGTGCTTCATGTTCAATGAGGGTTTACTCATGCTCTATGTGCAATGAGCCTTGGCTCATGCTAATTCAATGTTAAGTATTGTCGCCACATTTCCATGTTATGATTATCATGCTTTATCATGCCTTTATGTTCATGTTTCTTTTATGCTCTATTGATATGCCTATTGTCTAACATGTATTGTAATCCTCATTTTATTCCATGTGTACTCCCTTACTGGGCTTTATAGCTCACCCTTTTCTTATGCATGTCCTCAGGTTATCCCATGCAATGCTAAGTACGAGGGAATGTAGTGGTCATGTAAAGGAAGTTTTCAATAAAGATGTTGTATCTCATGTTTTAAGTTTTTATGTAATGATCCTAAGCCCCAAAGAAACTAAACCTCTCAATATTCTTTGTTGTATCAAGTGAAGTTCTATGTAATTAATCATGTTTAAGTTGTAATAAAAAGCAGGGTTGTCATATCTTTCCTTTACCAAATTTTGAGTTCGTGAATAGTGTTTTCAGAACGGTGAGGTTCCAACAGTAGCCTCTTTCCTTTGACAAATTTTGAGTTCATGAACAGTGTTTCCAGAATGGTGATGTACCAGCGGTAGCCTCTTTCATTTTCCAAATTTCAGGTTCATGAAAAGTGTTTCCAGAATGGTGAGGTTCCAACGGTAGCCTCTTTCCTTTGTGAGGTTTTGATTTCATGAACAATGTTTCCAGAACGGTGAGGTTCCAACGGTAGCCTCTTTCCATTGCCAAATTTTGAGTTCATGAACAATGTTTTTAGAACGGTAAGGTTTCAATGGTAGCCTCTTTCCTTTGCCAAATTTTGAGTTCATGAATAGTGTTTTCAGAATGGTGGGGTTTCAACGGTAGCCTCTTTCCTTTGCCCAATTTCAGGTTCATGAATAGTGTTTCTAGAACATTGAGGTTCCAACGGTACCCTCTTTCCTTTTCCAAATTTTGAATTCATGAACAGTGTTTCCATAATGGTGAGGTTCTAATGGAATTTCCTTTTCCGAATTCCAGGTTCATGAACAGTGTTTCCAGAACGGTGAGGTTCCAATGGTAACCTCTTTCATTTGCCAAATTTTGAGTTCATGAACAGTGTTTCCAGAACGGTGAGGTTCCAACAGTAGCTTCTTTCCTTTTCCAAATTTTAGGTTCATGAACAGTGTTTCCAAAATTGTGAGGTTCCAATGGTAGCCTCTTTCCTTTTCCAAATTTTGAGTTCATGAATAGTGTTTCCAGAATGGTGAGGTTCCAACAGTAGCCTCTTTCCTTTTCCAAATTTAAGGTTCATGAACAATGTTTCCAGAATGGTGAGGTTCCAATGGTAGCCTCTTTCCTTTTCCAAATTTCGTGTTCATTAACCGTGTTTCCAGCTTCCAACAGTTTCACCCCTTTGACGTTCCTTTGATGTAAAATGCATTTAAAGCCTTGTTTTAAAGATTATAAGGCCGATTCAAAAGATATAACTCCTATATATTAATTTTTTCTAAGGGTCGAGATGCTTTTACTTTGGTCAAACTGCATTTTTTAATGTGATCCTCTTTTAATGGAAAATCCAGCATATGTTAAATCGTTGCTCCGTTAAATCTTTTAAAGGGACCAGATATACTCCTCCCTAGTTCTTCCTCCTTGTTCTCAGCTGTGAGACGCTCGAAACTTTCATTCAATCCCGTAGGAGTTGCGTAATCAAACTTTCTTCCATCGATTTGTCTCCCTTGGTTTTTGTTGCAACCAAGCAGTATCAATCAATATTCGATATAAGGTATGATCTATTATCATTCTTTTGGGTTCATCTCCTTCTGTTTCTCCTTGCACTTTTTATGGAATGATATCTCCATGTTCCTAATGGGTTTTTCTTGGGTGTTGACCAGCGTGGTGGTGTCTCTGCATCCTCGGGTGGATACAATTGTCATGTGGGGAGGAGATCGTAACCCATTGTATGGCTTGTTATTGTATAAAGAACATCAAGAACCATTTGACGTAGGGGATTCGTTGCTTCTCTTTTCTTTTACATGCAACTGTATAGTTAGCATGTTTTATCCCATTGGATCATAATAGAATTAACATAATAAATATTTGAACTGGATAAATAAATTGATATCGATCGTATGTTATTGCCTCTTGTTTTTCTAGATAGTGTGATATATATGCTTGATTTTTTTAGTTTTTCATTCTTGATGGAAATTAGTAAAGAACATAAAGAAAGAATTAATTGGTTAGATAAAGATAAAGAGACATGTAAATGAATCTGGTTCTTCTTGTTGTAATTTGATGTTAATCAAATTGGTGCAGTAAGAATGTTTAATTATTTGTGATAGCTTACTGTTTAGGTTTCCCATAGTTAGAACCTACGAATAATAAATCAGTTAATTCAAGATGGATTAAAGAACTTGTTGTTTGATAAAAGATAATTCCTTGTAGGGTACTGAGTTACCCTCTTGATTGTTTAAGTGCAAAGATCCCAATTGATATGATGTTTGTTTTTCTGCTACTTGTGTTGTGATGTGAGCTTGGATGGCTGTTGTGATATGTGGGGGCATGGATACCTATTGGTTATGGCAACAGTTGATGCCTAGAGTGGCGAGATGCATCAATTTTTTCATGTGGGTGTTAGGGAGGACACCTAGGATGATGAAATGGGTTTTATGTGAATGTTTGGATGCTTGCTAATTCTTGTTGGTTGTTTATCCTCTTTACTTTCCCCATTGCTCAAGGCTGCTGGTTTTCTTACCCTCCTTCCAAGAAAGGGCGAAGACACACGAGGTATGCCACGTGATTTTTGTGTTTAGATTCTCGAGTGAGGATGGGTCTATGCTCTTTCTATAGGTGGAAAAGACTCAATGGTTAGTTCATCTACTCACTGAATTAATACCCCTTGTGTTAAGTAGCTTAGAATATTTTTCTATAATTTCCGGGAATATGGGAAAGTAATAATGTTGTTAATAAATGAATGAATAAATAATGTTAGCCCAAGGGGTTAGAGCTTGCTGGGACGCAATGATGAGGTTAAAATTTAAAGGGACAGTGGATTTTGGGTGTGATTCTAATAAAATTTAACGTGGAATTTTTAATGGTTAATTAATGTTTAAAGAATTAATTAACGTAAAGTGAAATTGATAAAAAGAGAATGAAGTAATGTAATTAAGCTCTTTAAATGGTTGTGTTCTTATAGGATACCTAGTCTTAGAAGTAGCAGCCGGGAGTCCGATAGACGTTAGATGCAGTTGTGTCTAAGACTAGGTTATGCCCATAGTGTGGTTGTGAGCTATAGTATATTCTGTACTTTTTGTGTTTCTATACGCTACTCCACCCTGTCAGTTAGGGAAACTGATACACTAGTGATTCTGAGCCATGGGGGGGGGGGGGGGTGTTTTCCCCAACATTACGATGGGAGGATGGATGGTTGACTACCCCCTTTGGCCCCACTCTCTTCTCTTGGAAGTTACTTGTGCTGGTAGGCACAACAGTTAGTTTTCCCCATATATGTGGGTAGAGGGCTGTAATGGCTTGTGGTTATTCACACACATATATTTTGGATATAGTTTCCTATGGACTACTATAGGTGGAATGTGTATAGGCTATGATGGCTTGAGGATCCTTACTTGGTGTATGGGCTATAATTCCTTGAGGTTTAATACCCGACGTATGATACACGTAATGCGAGATGTAGTGGCTCCTAGAAACTACCGGGTTACTTTGCTTACATGGACGTGGTGGTTTTGTTGTATGAGGTGCATGTTATGGTGCTTCGCCTAGGTGTGTGCGGGAAAGCCTTTTTAGAGAGAGATGCTTAGGATGTGCGATGTTTGGGAAAATCGGAAAACTAGTAGGGAAGTAGTAGTGGGGTACCCTTGATATTCTTTATTATATTATATACTCTTGTATGTGATACTTGGTGAGAGTAGCCATGGTGAGGCTAGGAACTTAGTATACCTCTTTAGGTGATGAGTTAGTTTCACTTGTTGTTCACTATGCTTTATCATGATTTCTTTACTTTTGCATGAGAGTCTCTGGGGAAGATCCTACTGATTATACTATTATACTCACCCTATGTATATATAAACCATTTTTCAGGTCACTTGGAGTAGGTTGGAGATCAGGCTGGTTTCTACTAGCTTGGGGTTGTAGGAGTTGTTTGGGATTCGTGGTTGCTGTTGTTCTTACTTTCTTTTTAGTACTTTCACTTTTTCCCTTTCAGTTTTAGTAGTTTTTCATGACATTACATATGTGTACTTGGGATTTCATTTATATTGTTGTCTAAGTTGGAGTTGGTTGGTGTCTTTCTTATCTCTCTCTTTTGAATGTGTTCTCATAGAGGGTAATGCCTCCCATCTGTATGTTTAATATAGCCTCGGTGCTAGTCGCCATCCCAGGGCCTACTGGAGGTAGGAATCAAGGGTCATTATCTCCCTTCTCACATTTCTGGAACAGGAGGGCTACACTTTTTGGAGATAGGGTTGTGAAAGAGTGGTATTAGAGGCCTGGTTGAGAGATAGGATGAAGTTTGGTGTTAGGCACAGGTGAGGTTGCATGGGTTGGTAGGGAAACAATGTCAGTCATGTTTAGCAACTGATGTAAACACTAGAGACCAGTTGAGACATATGCGTTTAGGGCCCCCTATGATCTGATGTGAAAACCATTAAGTTTACAATGGCTACTAAACATGGTGATACTAGTTTCAGCGTAGAGACCTAGGAAAGGATCTTGCGTCATTCTTCTTTGTGCCTGTATTTGAATGGGTAGACCTTGGGATATGTCAACCTAAAAAGAATAAAGGAAAACAATTAATTAATTAATATCGAGTCTTCCATATTCTAGGTTTAATACCTATAACTGTTTGTTATTTTACGGGTATGGATCTAGTTCGATGTCCTCATCAAGATCGCATAGAATATGTCCAACAGGCTATGCCAGAAGTTAGCTGCAGGGTAGAGGTTGATAACGACGAAACTTGGAGAAGGACACTCCGAGAGTTTCAGCACCAGAGTCTGTAGAAGTATGAGGGATCCATTTCAGATGTAGTCACAGAAGACTGGTTGGAGGAGGTCGAGATAGGATTCAATTCGATCCGTGCTTGGTAAGAACACTGGGTGTCCTTGGTTGTGATGATGCTTCGTGGAGTAGCGAGGTAGTGGTGGTTCTTGTTCCTCAGGGATCGTGAGGAGTCAGCGATCTCATGGGAGGAGTTCCGAGACAAGTTTAGAGTCGAGTTTCTTTCTTCGATCGTGAAGTCATCCAATATCCAAGAGCTTCTTACCCTTCAATAGGGGAGATCTGGAGTGCGAGAGTTTTGAATTCATTTCAGGAACCTTTTATGATATGCTTCAGACCTGTTGACAGATGAGAAGGCCAGAGCGAGGTATTTTGAGGAGGATTTGCATCCAGAGATTCAGTACCAGGTCACCCCATATATGCTAAAGACATATCTTGAGGTGCTGGAAAGGGTAGAGGTCGTTGAGTGGACATTGGACAGAACTGAATCATCACGAGAGGGGAGTTGTCATGATTCCTCACGAAGTAGAGCTGTGGTCTGGGGTTCCCGGTTTTTAGGGTAGAAGAGTTTCTGTTCAGCTGGGGGTAGGACTTAGCCCTCAGTATCTTGTTTCTCTAGGGGAAGTGGTTATCAGGCCTATGACAAGGGATTAGGAGATTATTTTTCTTGCGGTGGTCAAGGTCATCAGCAGCGAGAGTTCCCGACCTTTCAAAGCAGTCATCGTGCACTAGGTGTTTCACTCCAAGTTCTTCCATTGAGGCAGTTCTAGCTGAGGTAGCAGTATCAGGTTACACCAGCTTTGGATTAACAGAGGGTAGATGGGGTAGGCATAAGACAACCTTATGATGCTCCCAGTCCTCAGAGAGCAGAGTGTGGATGTAGTGGTGGTTGTCATCAGGGTTAGAGAGGCCGTAGAGGAGGTCATGGTCAACTTCATGGTTTAGCATTTCCAGCTCCACACGATCCAGACATCGTTCTAGGTACCCTTTGCTTTTTTTTTCTACCTTGGTGTATTCCTTTTTTGATTCAGGAGTGACACACTCCTTCATATCACTTAACCTTGTCCATGCTTTGTAACTTTAGGTAGAGAGGCTTCCAGTTCCCTTGGCGTTGACTACACCAGTTGGAGGTTGAGCTGACTTATTTGAAATATGTAGAGAATATGAGCTAGTGCTGGGGCAGCACTGCTCTTGGGGAGATTTCCTATGTTTATGGATACAACTATATGATTTCATCTTCAACATGGATTGGTTGTATTTGGTGTAGGATATTGTGGATTACTTCAGGAGGTAAGTTTTGTTCTTCGATGCGGATGGAGATCCGATGGTGTTTGTTGGAGAGAGAGACCCTCAGATGGGTCAGAGGCATATTCCATCCTTATCATCCATGATGGATGAGATGATGCTGAATTCTTCAGAGTTTCAGCATTTGGCATTTTTTAGGGTTGTAGAAGTGTACCCTGATGTCTTTCCAGAAGAGGTTGTAGCATTACCCCCTCGACAAGAGATTGAGTTTGGGATTGAGCTACAACCAAGACTGTCTCTTATCTCTATGTCTCTATATAGGATAGCCCCTTATGAGTTACGAGTACTATGTATACATCGTGATGGTTTATTATAGTGCGGTTTTGTTCAAACAAGTGTGTCACTGGGGGGTGCACTAGTTTTGTTCGTGAAGAAGGCTGATGGAAGTTTGCAGTTGTTTGTCGATTATCATTTCTTAAAAAAAGTTACAGTGAGGAATCAATATCCTCTTCAACATATTGATGATTTATTCGATCAACTGAAGGGTGAAAGTTGGTTCTAAAATATTGACTTTCGGTTAGGATATCATCAGATGCATGTGAAGGATGAGGATATCCCGAAGACTGCTTTCTGTTGTCATCATGGGAATTATGAGTTCGTTGTAATGCCGTTAGGCATGACAAATTCTCCAGTTGTGTTCATGGGATTGATGAACACTGTGTTCTGTGAGTTCCTGGACAATTTCATGGTGGTTTTCATCGACGACATTCTTGTGTACTCCACATCTGAGGAGGAGCTTGCAGAGCATCTACACGCCATCTTGGGAGTTCTTTGTCAACATTAGTTGTTTGGGAAGTTGTAGAAGTGTGAGTTTTGGGCTTGAGAAGTCCGTTTCTTAGGGAATGTTGTGTCCTAGTAGGGAGTATCTATGGATCCATCGAGGATAGAAGAATTTGTGTCTTGGGCAGCGCCCAAGACAATGTCAGAGGTGCGAAGTTTCCTTGGTCTCGCAGGATAATACAGGAGGTTCATAGCCGATTTATCTCAAGTTTTGACTCCTCTGATATCTTTGACTAGAAAGGATCAGGCATTCATATGGGCTTATCAGTGTTAGGTAAATTTTGATTATCTAAAAAAGAAGTTAGTAAGTGCTTCAGTTCTTTATCTTCTAGCAGAGGGAGTTTAGTTTGATATTTTCTGAGATGCTTCGCATATGAGGTTAGGATGTGTTCTGATGCAGCAAAGATTAGTTATTTCTTATGGGTCTCAACATTTTCATCCCCATGAATGTAACTATTTCACCCATGATCTTGAGTTGGCAGCCATGGTTTTTTCTCTAAAGCTATAGAGACTTACCTCATTAGAGAGCACTTTGTGCTTTTCATTGATTATAAGAGCCTAAGGTATGTTTTTTCCCAACATGACATAAACTTGGGACAATGTTGGTGGATGGAGTTATTACAAGAATACAACTTCAAAATATTGTATACCCCTAGAAAGGGGAATGTTGTAGTTGATGCGTTGAGTAGGAAGTCACGTAGTGATGTAGTGCGTAAATCTGGAAATTCCTAGAGAGTTATGGAAGAACTTTTAGTATTACATCTTGATATGGGAGAAGTTGGGGGCCAAAGATGTCTTTTTTAGATGACAGTGAAATCATCTCTAGTGCAGCAGGTGGAAGAGTCCCAGTTGGGGGATTTTGAGGTGGAGGTTTGGAGAGACTGAATTGTTTGTGGTGAGGCCCCTGATGGTTGGTCTGAGGATGAACAACATTGAGTGTTGTATCATGGAAGGATATTTGTTCCTTTGATGATGCATGAGACAGTTCTAAAAGATTTCCATAGTTCCCCTTTAGCAGTGCATCTTGGCATGACAAAGATGTACCGAGCCTTGAGGAGTCAGTTTTGGTGGCCTGCATTGAAGCATGAAGTTACGGAGTTTGTGTCCCGATGTTTGGTCTGCCAGAAGGTCAAGGCTAGGCAAAGTGTCCCGAGTGGTTTGCTCCAGCCATTAGATATTACTCAGTGGAAGTGGGAGGACTTCTCAATATACTTTGTTACTGGTTTACCTCGAGCTTCTGGAGGATATGATGCTATTTGGGTGGTAGTGGATCATTTAAAAAAATCGTCCCACTTTATAGTGATCAAGGAGTCAAGCTCAGTGGAAGTTTTGTCAAGGTGGTATCTGGAAGAGGTGGTAAGACTCCACGGAGTCCTGAGGACAATCATTTCTAAAAAAGATCCTCATTTTACCTCTAGGGTGTAGAGAGGTATCTAGATTGATTTCGGTTCTCAACTATGCCTTAGCACTACTTTTCATCCTCAAATGGATGATCAAACATAACGAGCCATCTAGACTCTTGAATACATGTTATGCTCTTGTGTCCTAGATTTTGGAGGTTTGTGGATGAGGAACTTACCCTTGGTGGAGTTTGATTACAACAATAGTTTCACTCCACCATTGGTATAGCACCATTTGAAGCCTTGTATGACCAATCATTCTGTTCTCCATTGTGCTGGACTGGGGTTGGAGAGTCAGTAATTCTTGGACTGGAACTAGTGTTGAATACAACAGAGATGGTTCAGGTTATTCGTGAGAGAATGAAGACAGTGCAAGATCATCATATATCATATGCCGATCAAAGGAGGAGACCCTTAGAGTTTGATTTTGGGGATCATGTGTTTTTGAAGGTGACTCCCTATCGTGGGTAGCGAGGGTTTGGTCGTGAGAGTAAGCTTTCTCCCCGGTTTGTTAGTCCTTTCGAGGTGTTAGCTCATGTTGGAGCTGTGGCGTATCGAGTAACACTTCCCCTGCAGATGAACCATATACATGATGTTTTCCATGTATCACAAATCCATTATTATCTTCATGAAGACTCACATCTCATCGATTAATAAGAGATCTATGTTGATAATGATGCGACCTTCAAGGAGTAGCCTATGGAGATCCAAGACTATAAAGACAAGGTGTTGCGCAGGCATTCTATCCCCTTGGTTTGTGTCTTATCGCAACACAGTGGCATAGAGGAGAGTACCTGGGAATGTGAGTCGTAGATACGTGCTCAGTACCCAGAGTTGTTTGATGTCTAACTCTTTTCATGTAACAATGTCCCCTTTGTGGATATATACCTTTCGTGTTTATAATATGGATTTCTTTTGGTTACTTCAAGTTGATTGCTCTCTTTTGAGAGGTATCTCGATGGGTGGTTGTTCGGACCCCGTTTCGGTTTCCTTTTAGGTGGGTTTTGAATTCTCGAGGATAAGGATATTTTGAAAGGTATATGATGTAATGGCCCAGACCTCTCTGGCCCATTACTTTTCAAGAATCTGGTGTTTGAGGTGTTTGGGTGGTCAAAGTGACTTATCCCCAACACTTTTCAAAATCTCCAATTCTGTGAACAGTTCCATCGGTAGACCACTGTAGACAGTGTCATTGGTAACCTTTTATGAATAGTGCAATGGAAGGCTTATGTGAATAGTGTCATTGGTAGCCTCTTTCATTTTCCAAATTTCAAGTTCATGAATAGTGTTTCCAGAATAGTGAGGTTCCAATGGTAACCTCTTTCCTTTACCAAATTCTGAGTTCATGAATAGTGTTTCTAGAACGGTGAGGTTCCAATGGTAGCCTCTTTTATTTACCAAATTCTGAGTTCATGAACAGTGTTTCCAGAACGGTGAGGTTCGAACGGTAGCCTCTTTCCTTTACCAAATTTTAGGTTCATGAACAGTGTTTCCAGAATGGTGAGGTTCCAACGGTAGCCTCTTTCCTTTTCCAAATTTTTAGTTCATGAATAGTGTTTCCAGAATGGTGAGGTTCCAAGGGTAGCCTCTTTCCTTTGCCAAATTTTGAGTTCATGAACAGTGTTTCTAGAACTGTGAAGTTCCAATGGTATCCTCTTTCCTTTTCCAAATTTTGAGTTCATGAATAGTGTTTCCAGAATGGTGAGGTTTCAATGATAGCCTATTCCCTTTCCCAAATTTCAGCTTCATGAACGGTGTTTCTAGAACGGTGAGGTTCCAATGATAGCCTCTTTCCTTTGCCAAATTTTGAGTTCATAAACAGTGTTTCCAGAACGGCGAGGTTCCAACGGTAGCCTCTTTCCCTTTCCAAATTTTAGGTTCATGAACAGTGAGGTTCCAATAACAGCCTCTTTCCTTTTCCAAATTTTGAGTTCATGAATAGTGTTTCTAGAATGGCGGGGTTCCAACAGTAGCCTCTTTCCTTTGACTAATTTCATGTTTATGAATAATGTTTCTAGAATGTTGAGGTTCCAACAGTAGCCTCTTTCATTTTCCAAATTTTGAGTTCATGAATAGTATTTCCAGAACTATGAGGTTCTAACGGTAGCCTCTTTTCTTTGTCAAATTTCAGGTTCATGAATAGTGTTTCCAGAATGGTGAGGTTCCAACAGCAGCCCCTTTCCTTTTCTAAATTTCGTGTCCATGAACAGTGTTTCCATCTTCCTACAGTTTCTCCCCTTTGACGTTCCTTTGACGTAAATGCATTTAAAGCCTTGTTTTAAGGACTCTAAGGCCAATTCAAAAGCTATAACTTCTATATATTAATTTTTCCTAAGGCTCAGGATAATTTTACTTTGGTCAAACAACATGGTTTAATGCGATCCACTTTTAATGGAAAATCTAGCATATCTTAAACTGCTACTCCGTTAAATCTTCTAAAGGGACGAGATATTATCCTCCCTAGTTCTTCCTCCTTGTTCTCAGCTATGAGTTTTTCAAACCTTTCATTCTATCCCGTAGGAGTTTCGCAATCAAAAGTTCCTCCTTGTATTGGTTTCCCTTTGTTTTTGTTGCAACCAAGAAGTATCGATCAATCTTTGATATAAGATATGTTCTATTGTTATTCTTTTGGGTTTATCTCCTAATGTTTCTCCTTGACCTTTTTATGGAATGCTATATCCATGTTTCTAATGGGATTTTCATAGGTGTTGACCAGTTCGGTGGTGTCTCTGCATCCTCAGGTGGATACAGTTGTTACAGGGGGAGGATATTGTAACCCGTTGTGTGGTTCGTTGTCATATAAAGAACGTCAATAACCATTTGAGGTAGAGGATTCATTGCTTCTCTTTTATTTTATGTGAAACTGTATAGTTAGCATGTTTTATCCCACTGTATCACAATGGAATTTACATAGTAAATATTTAAACTGGATAAATAAATTAATATCAATCTTATTTTATTGCCTCTTGTTTTTCTAGATAGTGTGATATATATGCTTGCTTTGTTTAGATTTTTGTTCTTGATGGAAATTTGTAAAGAACTTAAAGCCGAAATTAATTGGTTGGCTAAATATAAAGAGGCATGTAAATGAATCTAGTTCTTCTTGTTGTAATTTGATGTTAATCAAGTTGGTGCAGTAATCATGTTTAATTATTTGCGATCACTTACTATTTTGGTTTCTTGTAGTTGGAACCTGCGAATAATAAATTGGTTTACTCAAGATGGATTAAATAACTGATTGTTTGATAAAAGATAATTCCTTGTAGGGTTATAAGTTACCCTCTTTCTTATTTAAGGGCTAAGAGCCCAATTGATATGATGTTTGTTTTGCAGCTGCTTGTGTTGTGATGTGAGCCCGGATGATTGTTGTGATATGTGGGGGCATGGAGGCCGATTGGTTGTGGAAGCAGTTGATGCCTAGAGTGGTGAGATGCATCGATTTATGCATGTGGGTGTCAGGGAGGACATCGGGGATGATGAAATGGGTTGGATGTGAATGTTTGGATGCTTCCTGATTCTTGTTGGTTGTTTATCCTCTTTCCTTTCCCCACTAATCAAGGCAGCTGGTTTTCTTACCCTCCTCCCAAAAAGGGGCGAAGACACGCATGGTATGCCATGTGATTTCTATGTTTATCTTCTCGAGGGAGGATGGGTCTATGCTCTTTTTATAGGTGGAAAAGACTAGACATGTAGTTCATCTACTCATCGAGTTGATCTCCCTTATGTTTAGTAGATTAGAATTTTTTTCTAGAATATCTGGGAATATGGGATGTAATAATGTTGTTAATAAATTATTGCATAAATAACGTTAACCCAAGGGGTTGGAGCTTGCTGGGACGCAATGCTGAGGTTACAATTTAAAGGCACAATGGACTTTGGGTGTGATGCTAATGAAATTTAACACGGAATTGTTAATGGTTAATTAATGTTTAAAGAATTAATTAATGTAAAGTAAAACTGATAAAAAGGGAATGAAGCAATGTAATTAAGCTCTATAAATGGTTGTGTGCTTATAGGATACCTAGTCTTAGAAGTGGCAGTAGGGAGTCTAAGAGACGTTAGCTACATTTGTGTCTAAGTATAGGTTATTCCCATAGTGTGGTTGTGATCTATAGTATATTCTATACATTTTGTGTTTCTATATGCTACTCCACCCCGTCAGTTAGGGAAACTTAAACCCCAGGGATTCTGAGCCCTGGGGGGGGGGGGGGGTGTTTTCCCCAATATTCCGGTGGGAGGATGGATGGATGACTACCCCCTTTCCCCCCACTCCATTCTCTTGGTAGTTACTTGTGCTGGTAGGCACAATAGTTAGTTTTCCCCATATATGTGTGTAGAGGGTTTTAATGGATTGTAGTTATTCACACACATATATTCTGGATATAGTTTCTTATGGACAACTATAGGTACAACATGTATAGGCTATGATGGCTTGAGGATCCTTACTTGGTGTATGGGATATAATGGCTTGAGGTTTAATACACAATGTATGATACATGTTATGTGAGATTTGGTGGCTCCCAAAAACTACCGGGTTACTTTGATTACATGGATGTGGTAGTTTTGTTGAACGAGGTGCATGTTGTGGTGCTTCGCCCAGGTGTCTGTGGGTAAGTCTTTTTTAAGAGAGATGCTTAGGACGTGCGATGTTGGAGAAAAGTGACAAACCAGTGGGGAAGTAGTAGCAGGGTACCCTTGATATTCTTTATTATATTATATAATCTTTTATGCGATACTTGATGAGAGTAGCCATGGTGAGACTGTGAACTTAGTACACCTATTTAGGTGATGAGTTAGTTTCACTTATTGTTCACTGTGCTTTACCATTCTTTCGTTAATTTTGCACGAGAGGCTATGGGGAGGATCCTACCGAGTATACTTTTATACTCACCCTATGTATATATAAACTGTTTTTCAGGTTACATGGTGCAGGTTGGAGATCAGGATAATTTCTACTAGCTTGGGGTTGCAGGAGCTGTTTGGGATTTGTGGTTGTTGTTGTTTTTTACTTTCTTTTTGGGTACTTGTAGTTTCCCCTTTCAGTTATAGTAGTTTTTTCATGACATTACACATGTACTTGGGATTTCATTTATATTGTTGTCTGTGTTGGAGTTGGTTGATGTCTATCTTATCACTCTCTTTCGCATGTGTTCTCTTAGAGGGTAATGCCACCCATCTGTGTGTTTACTGTAACCTCGGTGCTAGTCGCCAACCCGGGGCATACTGGAGGCAGGACTTGGGGGTCATTATCTCCCTTCTCACATTTCTAGCCCAGGAGGGGTACACTTTGTGGGGAGGGGATCATGACAACAGTTATCAAAGAAGAATTATAGTGAGAATTATGGGATCTCAATAATGTGATTCCAGAATACATGATCTGTGTATCAAGGAGAAATAAATAGTGTTTCATAATGAGAAGTTTTTTGTGGATTGAAGAATAATAAGTGAATAATATAAAGAGAGTAGAATAAATTTATTGATCATGCACATTATGAATCTCTAAGGATCAAGCCTAAAAAATAAAAATATATTGTAGAATAATGAAGAAATTGAGGTAGCTTATTTGATTGTTGCACACTAAGTAAGGATATTAGATCATTCGTATTAGAATAAGACCTAACCTAAGCTGATAATCATGCTTCACAAAGATAAAGACAAATCCTATATTTCAGAAAAAGCTACAGAATAATAAGTTTTTGACTTTATTTATACCTGGATAGTACTAGGATAATGATTATAAGGTCATACCCTTTCTCATTCTTTCTTTGATAATAAAAAGGAATCACTGTGTGAGTGGGACAAAAACCACTATAAACTGGGGACATAGTCATCCACAAGGAGGTCTACCTCATTGTAAAATCCTCATCCTATTATGTTGATTCTTTTTTATTTGTATCTATATTCATACCAAAAAAATGAGAGATAATATAATATAGAGACCCATTCACTAAACAAGTTAATATGTGCTAAGGGAATAAATGTAAAATTGAATAAAATTACACTAAAACCATTTCAACCCCTCCCGATGTTGGATCATCCCTTTAAGATCCTAACAATTGGCATCAGATCATGGTTAAAGAATTAACTAGGTTTTTTATTATCTTAAATTTTGGATTCTTGTTTTTAGAAAAAGGATTAAAGTTTCTCTTTTCCTAGGTTTAGTGAAGTGTATATTTGAATATGTATGTGAGTTTCTTGTCAAATAATCCATTAATTATACATCTTCCAAAACATTGAAAATTAAAAAGAAAATAGATGCAAAGAAGCTGTGAAATGACTAATCAAATTAAGAAGAGAGTATTGATTCTCTTCTACTTGAAGGTAATTAAAGTACTGTTCATTCTATTATTACGATTAATAATCTGTCTCTTGAAGGATTATTTTATGAGAAGGTATATCACCTATACAAAGTAGAATTTTAAGTTTTTCCCATGTTAAAAGTTATGAAAATATAGATATGGCATGGAAGAAAAAGTTATGGTGGTTGAAGCAACCAATAAGGATTATAAAATAATTATACATTATATATTTTACCATCTCTTTATAATGAAGGGGTAACAAAAATCTCTTTCCAAAATTTTATTTTTAAAGAACCAAGCAGAAATAGGGAAGATTACTTATCAGATGATTCATAAGAAGAATAAATTCTTATTTTAAAATATATCATATACAACCATCCAAGAGATATTTTCATTTCTATTGGTTTATATTTTATAAACATGTAGAAGGATATTTCCCACCTTGAATAAGAATCTAGAAAAAGTGAGGAAGCACTAACACAAAAGGAAATGATGACTATAGATCTCACCAAGAAATACAATACCAAGAGTACTAGAATTAAGGATCTTGATAAATCATTATCAAAGGTTGGGAAGAATTTTCTTGAAGAAATATTAAATATATATCAAGACTTTTATAGGCTTGAATAAAAGTTCTATATACTATAATAGAAACAAAAGTCAATCATTGATGTAAAATTTTTTCAGTTGAAAGTAAAGGCTAATAAGATTAAGGAACTTGAAAACTCAATGAATGAAGTTAATAAAACCCACAAATTTCAAGTTAAATTAAAATGGAAGGCTTATGAATATAGATTAAAATCTATAGAGAATGATAAATACATTATTAGTATGAAATACATGGAACTTGAAATTAAATTGAAGAATATGGAAACATATTATTCTAAGTATTTACAACCAGCTGAAAGAAAATATTCTACCACATAAACATATAAATAGGATTATTATCCTAAAAAACCTCTATCTAGTGATAATAATACATTTAAATCATCTTATGATCAATTCATATCAGCTTAAAAAGAATAAAGATAACATACACATATGGAAATAATGAATTTTCTAAATTTGTTTCTATGTATTGTGCAGATTCAAAATCAATATCTATAAAAAAATGGATAAATAAAAATTTTGACAACATCACTAAAACATATAGAGTATCTAGAAGTATAATTATAAGTCACCTTAAAATAATCCCATGTAAATGTTGAAAATTCACAAAAACATCAAGCACCAAAATCTATCTAGACTACTATTTAAAAAAAGAGATTAGGTTTTTTTTCAATTGTTGGTTATATGATAGATTCTACCACAAGCATATGATTGTTTGTATAATATATCCACATTTGATGTTCAAAGGGAGCATACATCAAGGGGGAGAAAATAAGTGATGAAGAATAAAATACTACAGGAGTAAAATAAGTGCCTGATTGTTATAAACAATTTTGTATGTTTGAAAAATCTATGTTGTATTTGCATTGGAAATGGACATAGTTAAGAAATATGAAAATATAAACAATTTAAGCATGAAACTAGAATAATTGAGAAAAAAATACCATAGAATCTAAAGAAATAAGAAAAACCTCACATTATAAATATTCATAAGAAAATAACTAAAGAGAACATTCCCAAAAAGTTAGTAAAGAAGGCTAATGAGTCATCCTTAGATAGTAAGAAAAAGGGAAAATTTCTTCAAAGAAAATCCAAGAAGATCAATAAATATTTCAATCCTAGAAAAAAGATTTGATCCTTCTATGGAAATAATGACCACACCATAGATTACTATAAGTGGGCCATAGAGTAAAAAATTTAAGATGGTAAACTAAATCAATAAATAAAAAAACCAATTTATAAAAGAAACAAAATAATTTTGACTGAGAATGATATTTCTGAGACATTATGTGGAATTTTTAGATAGGATATGCATATTTTTAAAGGATATTTAGTTATTGGGCCAACAGATATGGAAATAGAAATAGAAATGTAAATAGAAGAAGATAAGGAAAAAGAAAAAGGGAAATAAAAAGTTCTATATAAATATTAATATGAATTTTATGAGAGGTTTTCAAGAGATAAAACCTTAGATCTCATGAGAAGCTACGTGGGAGGTGAAAGATAGATAAACACAACTTGAATGATAGTATAATAGTTATTCCATCCCAAGAATAAATCTTAAATAACATGAAAACTACACTATGTGATAAATGTACCTTTGTGTATCATGGTTAAAATAAGATTACATATAAAGAGAGATGTAAATATTCAATGCTTCCCAAGACAACCATGAAATCTAGAAGAGAAAGAATTAAGAATCCTAATTAATAGACTAGAGTGTCACAGTTGAGAATATATTCTCATAATTTTTGATCACTATGAATATAAAATAGAGTTTATAACATATTCCCTAAATCATTTATGTTGTATTTTTGTGCTATCTATATATGGAATTAAAGGTGATGCAGGTTCTCAAGTGGGAAACTAAAGAAAAGTAAGATGGAATAACTATTCCAGATATGAACATATTCCATCTCGGCATGATTTCTCAATAAATTGGAATATAAAATAATATTTTAAGAAAAAACATGCCATGATTATGCGAAGAAGGAGAGAATCCCAAGAGGGGGAGTTACTTTATATGTTCCTAGAACATTAAACTTCATAAAAATATGAATTCTAAGGAGATTAACAATCTCTCATTGAAAATGTATGAATAATTAGTCCATTATCCTTGGTTCTCAATAAATTATTCAGGTATTAATGGGAGGAAATAATTTGTATCTATGAATTTAAAAATAGGAAAAATGGTGAAGTGTTCTCAAGGATAATTTCTATAACATGTTGCATATGATTTAATGTTTTTAACTTGTGTTGTGATGAGTGCAGAATCTTTGGTTGTTATTATAAAAAATAATGTTATTAAGTTCATTTGCATGAATTTATACTTATGGTACATGGAAATCCCCTGAATGCACCGAGGAAATAAATATGAGTTGGTATTTAATTCATATTATTATGGACAACTTTTTTTTTTCTAATTCAAACCCTCATATTTTCTACATCATGCATGGATCATACAGACTTTTAGTGGGATGACTGATGGAACATTTCTATGGAATATATTGATTCCAACTTCTCTCACATGCTTTTTATTTATTATTAATAAGAATATGAGAGAAGAAAATGAGAATATTAAATTATCAAAGGGAGATAATAAAAATCATATATGTAAAGTGGAAGAACATATTAACTTAAAATTTTTTAGTAGGTATTGAAAATAAATAAAAAAGGAGATATTGATGATCCCACCATGTGTTGTGTTGTATTTTTTTGTCAATGTGTATCAATATTTAAATAATAATATGTTCTTAAAAGTGTATTTAATTTCCCAAGAATAATGGAAAGATGGAATATGGTTTGTTTTTATTATCATAATTTATATGAAAAAGGAATAAGTTGAATAAGTTATAGTATTTGAATATTTCAAGTTCTATTAATTATTTAAGGAAAAAAGTATTTGATAATTTAGTATTCTATAAAGAATTTATAATGAAGATTCTTATCTCTATGAAGACTGCAAATAAAGAAATTCCATCCTTGTGAAGTATAAATATCATTTGAATACATACATGGATGAAGTTGTAATAAATTTTCACAATTAGATAAATGGTATTTAATGATTAAAGACATATACAGAGGTGTTTGAAAATTGAACAATGTATATTACATGGAAAATAAGGCTAAAATTAGAATTTTTTCATTAAATTTACATTTCATACTTAGAATATTTTTAATTTTTTAATATTGGAATTTAATTAAAAAATATTGTCCTATATGGGCTACCTATATGACTAGGAATATCTATTTCATATGTGGGATCTTGACCCATAATAGCAATCCTATGTGGGAATGGGTTCCATATGTGTGGTCCTGAGCATGGGTGTATACAAGTGTGCAAAAGAAAGAAGCAGTGCACATGTAGAGGACCCACTGTGTAGTGGGGTGTCATGGCTATGTATATAGGTGAGCGAATAGTTTGTCTAGAAGCCAATCCCTAGTACCTTTTATTTTTAACCACTAAATGAAAGGCCAAGTTATATTAAGGAGTTACATTATAACCAATATTTTGATGTGGGAAATCCCAAAGGGTCACACTATTCATCATTTAAAGGTGTGAGTTATTGAGATTGAACTTAAACTAGGTAATATTAATCATATTCAATCTCAGGACCTTTAAAGATTTGGTTGGATGGAATCAACCATACAAAGTTATAGATCATTCATACCTAAGAATGAATGGTCGACCACATGATGAAATCAAATATACTATAAGATGAAGATTCCATGAATTATCAATATGGTCAATCGTATAATGAACATGATTTACCATAAGAATAAGTTGAGATTCCATGAGCATCCTCATGAAAGATAAACCTTCCATATGAAGAATACATAGATCTTCCATGAATGCAAATATTTTCTATGAGTTGAGATCAATAATCATGATACCAGGATCTTTTAGTATGTTTTGATCTTCCATTAATGTAGGGTTATTCAATGAGAACCCTCATAGACCTTTCATGAGTAAATGATTCCGTATGAAGGGAATACTGATCTTTCTTGTGTATAAGGATGGCTTTAACAGATCTTCCACATGATGAAGTTATTCTGTAAAGTGCAGTATGGATCGGCCATGCTACCCTCAATCTTCCACAAGAGATATGAAGCTAATATATAAAAAAAGAGTGTTCAAAAATATAAATATACTTGAATGAAGAAGGATATTATCGAGCTAAGTCACATATAATTATCATGAGTCACTGGATCTCCCATGAGTGAAGAAGAATATGTCGCATGATACAATAAGATCACATTTTTCATATATACAAAGAATTTGAATTAAAAAGTATTAAAATAATGAGATTATACATGGTATGAATGAGATCTCATGACAAAAGTATAGTAATTAGCTTTTAGAAGATAATAAGTTGATATAAAAATAAGTATACATACTTGAAATTTAGTATGCATGCATGTAATTCATTTTCATGTATATTGGAATCTTGATATTTAAATAATTGGATCGAAGGGAAGCTGTTACATATATGTAGTAAAATAATGGTGCACATTTTCGTGATAGTTGAAACAGAAAGGGTATAGATACCTATGAAAAATTCATAAATTTTAGAATTATGATCCATGAATAAATATCAACATATATAGATACTGAAGTTTAAGTATACACATATAAAAATGAGGATCTATATTGTGTATGAATCTAAAGATGAACTATGATAAAATGTGTAGTGTATACCAATGTTGAAGTGTATATAGTAACACATGTATCCTTTGATGCAATTTATGAGTTATTTATGATGAAAGAATATGATGGTATTTCTGCCAAGAATATATATAGATGGATTTTAATACTTGATAATTATCATGCAATGAAAGAGATTGAAAATTCTCTAGGTTTATCTTGAAGCTCTTCATCATCCATTAAGGGCATGCATTGGTTAAGCTGATAAGGGATTCGATGCATGAAACTATCATTTAGTAATGGTAAATAATATTTATGAATTTTTATGTATAATGAATGAGATTCATAAAGGGGAAAGAAAACCTAAGGCTTCTGGGAATAAAAATGATAATCTAAATGAACAGTTATTGGATATTTTGGAAGAATAGTTGAGACCATTTATGAAGATATTAATTCATGTAATGTATTGGGAATTTAAATGAGTTTGAAGATAAATTATTTAGGAGGATTGAAATAAGATATTATATATGGTTTAACTATAACAGTGAAGGTATAAGATCAAGGAAGTTCGAAATATCGAAAATATTGAACGAGATTCAAGGAGATATTCAAATATCAAAAATTAAGGGAATTAAAATATTGAGAATAATATTCACATATAGTGAATATAAATAAGATAAAAAATTATAATTATCTTTGACCAATTTGAACAAGGAACTATCACATACATTTTAATACCATGGAGCTTCCACATTTCAATTATAGTATATAATATTCATGAATCTATTTTGTGAGTATAAATATTCCAGGTATCAAATAATAATTATCGTGAGTATTTTGGGATCTTGATACTGTGATTCAAGAATAAATGATATGTGTATTGAAGAGAAAGTGCCAGTGCTGCATAAAGAGAAGTTTCCTATGTACTGAACAATAAGATAAATTTATAGGCATAATTATATTGATATTTCATAGATTGAAGTTTTGAGTAACCATCCTACAATATAAACACATATTGCAGAAGTATGAAAAAATTGAGTCAGCCCATATGATTATTGCACACCAAAGAAGAAGATCAGATCATTTGTATCAGAAGAAGACTGAATCTAAGAGGCTAATCACACTTTACTAGGATAAATATAAATCCTATATTCTATAAGAATTTATAACTATAAATCTATTGACTTTATTTGTACTTGGTTTGTTCTAGGATAACGAGTGAAAAGTAACACCCTTGCTCACACTTTCTATGATAATAAAAAGGAATATGTGTTTTAGTGATATAAAAACCACCATACACCAGGTATGTATTCATCCATAAGAAGGTGAAATCCATTATCAAATCTTATAACTCCTATGTTGAATCATTCCTATTTATATCAGCATGAAAACCAATCAAAGGACTGATAAAAAAGGTAGAGATCCATTCATTGAACAATTGAAGTGGAGAAAGAGGAATGAAATTAAATTTGAATAAAAATATACCAACATTGATTCACCCCTTATCAATGTTGTATCATACCTTTGAGATTCTAAAAAACCCAAATAACATCATACACTCCTTGGTATCATGGTAACCTAGTGAAAAAATACATTAAAACACCCCCCACTTCCACTTGGGGACATCCAATAGCCCCAAAAAATTTCCTGGAACATGATGCTCTGCCTTCACCCACTACTAGGACAAACATCACAACATATAGTCCAATATTGGCTTCTTCATCCTGGTCCACCAGAACTAAATCCTTAGGGAATGATACATCTTGGATACACCAGGGTATTATACCAAATCTAAACTATAAAACTCATAGATAAACTCCTCACACATTTGTTTCCAATGTAAATCTATGATGCCCAATCCATATCATGATGCACTTTAGTTTTTTGAGTTGGGGTGGACCTACTTTCCATAAGTAGGTGGTATTTAGGAATTTACCAGTGACAACTTAGAATACATGCTGGATGATGTCTGGATCATCACACCTTTTTGAGGGGATTTATGCATAATCTAGGAATCTCTTATATATTTAAGTCATATTCATAAATATTTAACTAATATTAGCATGAGACTAGTTACCCATATAGAAATAGTTGGTCATCAACATGTATCAATGTTAACATTCAAATATATTAGTGTTTCTATATATTTTTTATTTACTAATTAGAGATGATTAATTTTAAGGTATTACCACACAGATGGGAACTATAGAATTTATTATCATCTAGAGAATCAGTAAGTGTTAATGGTGTTAGGATTAGGCATATTAAAAGGGATTCTTATGTATCTTTATGAAATGAATCAAAACCCACGTAGTTTAGTATCACTTATTAGGACACACCATAAATTTTAAGGTAATGTGATAAGGATCACTTAATACACTTTAACATCATATGGTATGTATTGTTACGAAAAAGGAACATCGAGACAGTTGATGAGATATTTATGAATGAGAAGCCTTTTCTAGACGATTTTGAAGGGTTTATAGACCAATTTGGCTAGGTAGGATTAAAATTTAATTTTTCCATGTAAGGTGTAGGATTGATTTGGCTAGCAGTAATATGGACCACTGAGTGAAAATATCGCTTTGTCAGTTATATAGACTAATAAAGAAAATATGGTGATACCTAGAAGGAATATAGTCCTCCATGTGGAATATAGTTTCATAAGGAATATGGACCAATTTTGAGGGTTCTGAGAGAATATATCTTTGGTTAAAGGGATGTATAAGCTCATGAGGAATATAGCCCAGGGAGGAAAGGAATAAATGGATTCATGATGAATATAAATCCATGAGGATGATAATGGAGGGTTGATGATGTTAGGTTTGAACCTATGGGTGGTGTCCTATGTATCTTTATTGATATGAATCAAGGCCTACATTGTTTAAGGTTTATAGTTTATGGTTGTGTGATGAGATATACCATGCATTTTAATGTTGTGATATCATGACATTTGTGTCTTTAAAGGTGAGAAAACAAAGGATCGAGTGGGGATTATATATATGGGGATACCCTAGAATGACTAATCTAATTGGTTTCTTAGTTGAAGATATAGAGAGTTATGGATTACACCTAGTAGGATTCCCATCGTCCTACATGTCTACCAAGTACCCTGGATAATCGAATTTAGGTCAGGGTTGGCCAGATTACACTACTACAAAAGAGGCCTTTAATAGTGCTAGAATATGCCTTTATCAATGTTAAAAAATCACAGATAATTGGAGTGTGGTTAAAATCCTGAAGCATTTATGAGTTCTAAAAAATCGCTGTTAAAGGGGGTAATTTTTTTTCTGACACCTATGAGCCCGACCCCTTTATCAGTGCTTCCACGACCCCCTTAACAACACTTCAAACCCTTTATCAACATTTTTCACCCCACCACCCCTTTTATCAGTACTTTGAGAATTTCTAGCCTCATGCACACCTACCTAGATTCAAACCCTGCACCTCTCCTTTGAATATAGAACGCCTTTACCACTACACCAAGTTGTTTTTACTGTCTTTTTAATGATATTATATATATATATATATATATATATATAATTTTTTAAATACATTTATGCAATAGATTTTTGTTTTATATATATATATACTTATAATTATTTAAATATATTATATATTATATCAATTTACATATACTAGAATATAATATAAATATATATTTGTTTATTAATACACACATATATATGTATATATAAATATTATAAATATATTTTTATAATGTAAAAAATGATTAGATATTGTTTTAAATAAATTTTTAGAATATGTATTTATTTATATATATCATAATATACATTTTTATGTAACTATGTAGAAATATGTATTTATATCAGTGATTTATTATAAGTAAATATAAGAAAACATGCATATATTTAATTATAAATAAAATTATGTTGGGAAAAAATGAGAAATTTTAAAAACCATAATATAAATATGAATGTAAGACCTAGGAATAAATTCATTCCCAAATGAAAAAGGGAAAAAGGCCCCCCTTAAACAAGGCCTAAAATCCACCGAATGTTAATAAATTGGGGTACTATAATATCCTAGGTAAATAAAGAATATGAAATTTTCATATTTATTAATATTTGTGAATTAAGTTTTAATTTTACTTTCAAGGGGATTCTATGTTCGATAGTGTACTCAACATGCAATGAAGGCTTTCTTTGAAATCTTATGTTTCACAAAACTTTGAGTTATACCGAAAAATAATATAATAATAATATTATTTAAATGGTAGTTAACGCCTATACATTGTATTGGAGGGAATGAACAGAACTAACTAAAATATTATTACACATGTTTGTTAATTTTTTTTACTTTTATCCGATAAAATTTCGAGGATTAAAATAAGAATGAATCCAATTTAAAGCATGAAATACTCAAATATTCTTTAAAAGAACGATTTACCACCTTTTGATGGAAAAACCTATTTAAATGTAGTTTTTACCACCTTTATATGTTATATTTGACAAAATAAAAATTTTCTTTAGAATCAGGACATCAAAATTTAATTTTAATTAAATTTTGGTATTTTTTTGATAATGTTCAATTTTTTATGAATAGTTAAAAATACTGCATTTTACTTCAAAACTGTCTTTTTATCTAATTTATTTATATTGTTAGATTATTATTTTAATTGGTTTTAAAGTATAATTAGATTATATTTTTACCTATTAATACAATGTTTTTAATTATAAGTAATTTCACTTTGAAATTGGACATAAACTAATGTCAATCTTTTGGTAGTTTTTACTTTTTAAAAACACACTCTTTGGTTTTGACAATGAGAATTAATTTTAAATTAATTTATGCAACTTCTGTGTATTGAGTTTGGAAAAATGGATTCCATATTTGGAATTAGGAGGTCCAAATTGTGTAAATAGGTAAAATTTATTTTTAGACATTATGAATAGTAACTTTCTTAAATATTTTATTTACCATGGTTAAAGGGTAAATCTGGTAAATAAGGGTAAAAAGTAATATTATAATAATATTAAATTACCCTAATAGGTGTTATAACCCTATTAAATGATATATTTATGACAATGGGCATCCTTGGGTCAATTTTGGGACCCCATGGAGCCATTTCTAAGTGAAATTGACACTCTATAAAAATTAATTTAAAGTTAAGGAAAATGTGACATAAACAAATATGTTTTAGTAGAAGAATTTTTGTATGGGGTTCTATAAGAGATATATTCAACTATAAATATTCATTGGAAAGATGAAAAAATTTCATAAATCATGTTATTTTATTAATAATTTTTATATATCAAATAAATAAATTTATTTATGACACAATGATGATGTAGTGATTACCCTGTTAATTAATGATTTAAATAAATAAGATTATAAATAATAAAATAAATTTATTTTGAATCGTTGTATGCCATACAATAATTTTATGGATTATTATGACTTTTTATCATTTAATTAATTAAGTGTTTTTGAATTTATCAAGTTGTTATGGATTTTTAAAATGTCATGATATGAATAGTATAAAAATTGACATAAATGAGTTTTTAAATCAATTAATATTTTATTAATTGATAAAATAGTTCTAAAAATCTAATATTCGGAAAAATGACATATATGGTTCTACTAATGTAATTAATTATCCAGTTTTGGGTCTATTGTCATTTTATAGTAAATATATTATCCATATAGTATGAATATACAAGAGGACATGGTAAAAGATAAATTAGTAAAGTAAAGGTTAAAACTAAAATATAAGGTTAATTTTATGCTCTAAACTTGTATAAAACCCATTATATGAGAGGATTTATAACAATAATCACATTATCATATTATTAAATGAGTTGGGGACCTTTTTATATCGAAATTTAGTTTATAATAAAATAATATTTTCAAACTTTCCTAAAGATCCACTCCCCCCTTATAAAAAGTCATCACCTCTTACCCTTACTCACACCTCTCAATCCCCCTTGGATCATCCAAAATCTGCCAAAATAAGCTCCCAACATCCCTCTATTCCACATATAATCCTTAAATTAGGCATAAGGAACTTCAATAAATCCTTTTGGTTCAATCCAAATGGAGTTACCCAATTTAAAGGTAACGTCTTCTCTCAAGTTATTTTCTTTTATTTTCCTTCTCCAACCCCATAAACTATATTTATTACATTATTTTAGAGAAAATACAGTATCCTAAATATACTAGGATGTTGTTATGAGAATTATTCGAACTAAACTTCCACAAACTTATATCTAATGGATACGAACATACTGTTTCTGTGGACGACGAACTACTACCTCACGAAACGATGATTGTTAAATTATC
Organism: Viscum album; assembly: GCA_963277665.1. NCBI lineage: Eukaryota > Viridiplantae > Streptophyta > Magnoliopsida > Santalales > Viscaceae > Viscum > Viscum album. The sequence continues at coordinate 445,218,019 of OY728158.1, forward strand.
TCCGACCGCCTCTTATAGTGGCCATTAGGATAGAACTGTATTTATATGTGATATATATTATATTTATATTTTCTCTATTCTTATTTATTTTTCATTTATATCATACCATTATGGTTTCCATAATGGGTAAATATGACAATTTCATTTGAGGAAGTGCGGACTACCGCCTCCTCAAAGTGATATGACTCGTTCAAGCCATACATGGAACATATAAAGGATGAAGTTACTGAAATTATATATGATATTATATTGGAATTATAATATACCTTTGTATCATTAAGTTTTCATTCCATTAAATACGAAATATAAATGAAAGTAGCGTTCATGCGTACGTACGACTTACCGTCTCCATGAACGGTGAATTTCATTTCTTATCTCTAAATGTTATGTACTATTATAAATAAATATATATACTGGATATATATGATATATATGATATCTAAATCATGAATATAATTCTAGATATAATGTAATTTTTATCACATGGACAACTTGTAATTATAAGAATTTCATTTTTGACTCAAGTACCAAATATTGACAAAACAACCATTTTTAACTAAAATGATTATGTAATGTTTATAACAGGGTAATAAGTGATATAAAAAGAATAATAAACTTGAAAAAAGTCCTGAATCAAGTATAACTTAACTTTAGTATATTATTCAAGAGATTAAAAAGCAAACGAGTCTAGCTAGACACGAGGTAAGGGAACTTCTTAACCCAATTTCCATTCTTTGGTTTGATCTTATACTTCTTGTTTATTTCATGCTATGATTATGTGAGAAAATAATTTTGATATATTATCTTGTATTTATACTTGATTTATGTGTACTTATAGTGAATACACATAATTTATTTATTTTATTTACAAAATTATCTATTCAAGGGACTTCTTCTCAATCTCCTTTTATTGAGGCATACTCCAATTTATAAACGACTTTCTTTTTTACGGTGTATAAAACCCTTTGAATTTTAATTTCATTCAAAGGGAATCTTTTTTCTATATATCATTTTACTAAACGACAAAAGGAGTGTTTCTTTTTAATGTACGCAGTGACAACAACCTTTCTACCGCCACAAGCATTATTTGATATTTGGCTTCATTAACAAGTGGTAATGTTCTTAAAAGGAAAATAAATACCATATAATCTTTTTACGTATTTCGGTATTGAAAATGGTTTTGATAATGGATTAATTATGTCAATATATTGAAATTTTATATTGTGATTGTAATATGGAAATGTTATATTTCCTTTATGCTTGTTCATGTGTTATGATTATGTTTATGTTTCTTGGGCATTATTTACATATACGAGTGGTTCTATGATAAACCTTGGGTGGGTGAGCCTGAGATAGCTCTCCAATGCCTTGAGTAACATGATATAGGTAAAAGTTTATGTTTCTCCTAATAGATTTAGGGAATATACCGTGATGGGTATTCCAAACGTAACTACCTATGAAGCTGTGAATGCTACAATGTAAGTATGTTATAGATGCCACAAGCTACCTTTATAATTTATGATTTCCATGTGTTATTCATAAAATTTATGATTTTGTGTGGTTTGTTAAATATTGAAAAGTATGATTTCATTGATTTGTATGTATTGATGGACTAATGTTTTCTTTCCTTGTTTTATAACTCTTACAGAGCTTTTTATGCTCATCCCAAGTTTTTTAAATGTTTTCACAGGGTATAAGGAAGGGTAAGTGAAAGGAATAATTCAAGAAGATTTATATCAAAAAAAGAACTCTTGTTTTATTTTAGGAGTTTTATTATTGTGAAAAAATTTGGATAGAGTAGAAGTGTCTACTTTGTAATTTTAGAAATGTAATGTAGTAGTTATGGATTAATTCTCTAAAACTCTAAACCTGAAAAGATCCTCAACATTAATTATTAACATAATTCAAGATTATATAATGTTTAAGACTGAGGACTTATAGATAGCATCAGAGTTCAATTTAGATAACTTTATAGGTTAGGGTGTTATTTAAGCATAAGTGACATAACCATAATGGTTAGAATATTAGAAAGAGTCATAGTTATTTTAGATAAATTGAATGGGTTTAAGATAACATTAATAACTATATATTAGTGTTTACCCTCCTCATAAGATATTATATGATGATTTTACTGATATACTCACACTGACCTTTTTGGTTTTAGTAAATGGATAGATCTAGAGGGCACCAAAGTAACAATGGATGTGAAGAAAACTATGACGGTCTTCTAAATAAGAAACCGAATGAAATAGGAGCTTAAATGATAACTCTTGTGGTTATTCTCAACCAACTATCTAGAGTCATGATTGACTAACTGAACCATGGTGATTTTTATAAGTCATCGAATATGAAAGAAACAAATCCCTACAGAAGTTCAGGTAATAATCATAGAGGTAAGTATATTTAAAAACCTATGTATCAAGGATGTGGAAAGAAACACCTAGAAAAATGATTCAAAGGGATTGGAAGTTTCTATAGATGTGGTAATGAAGGTCATAAAGAAAGAACATTCCATGGAAAAAGGAAGCGTCCAGTTGACTCCAGGAAAGGGAAAGAAGTTATTTCTGAAGGATCAATTGAACATTTTAAATGTGGTGTGCATGATCAGTATACAAATAGATATCCTACGAAGAAGGTTCAGGAATGGAATAAGAAAGATTTTACAAATATATGTTTACCAATACCTAATGCCATTCCATTTGAGGATGAGGAAATTGACAATGACCAATGAAATGTACGGATTATTTATTAGCTAATTTTTTGACATTATTGAATCTTATGATATGATTCATGATTTTTTTGTAGGAAAGAAGTATTATCGAATAATTTGGGAAAGAATGGTAAATGGTTAATGAAGAACTTTTAATGTGTAAGAAGTCTACATATAAGGGATTCATGAATTATTCTAGATTTTACGACGATGAAATACATAAAAGTACTAAGGCTCTTTTGATGATGGGATTACTTTAGAATACTTTTTCTAGTATATATAAACCTAAAGTTTGATATATGAAAATGTTATTCAAGGAATAATTATCTTTTCTTTTGTGTATATAGTTTTTAAGAACCATTTGGGTTTATATGTTCCTTGAATTTGAGGTAATTATAAGTTATTACATTTTGGGATGAAAATGTGAGGTATGAGATAACATTTTTGGTTAAAATTTGTTATGGTCATTTTTTCGGAATTTATCTAATATTTGGGAATTTTATAAAATTACATAGTTTTTGAAAAAGGACAACACACAGACCATATGAAAACCCGTCGCATCGAAAAAAGCTACGGGAATTGAAATCACAACCAAAGTGAAATTGGGATTTATTGCCTACCACTGGACTACATGAAGTCCCTGGTTAGTATGACTAACTCTTTTTAGTTAGATGATTTTATGGATCAATAATAAGTTGATTTCTGGAAATTACGTTTTATCAAATGGATATAATTTTTATAGAAAAATGATTTGGTGATTAAGTGATAAAGGTTATTTTGGAATACGTTTTCTCTTTTGGGAATACTATATGCTTAAGGAAAATAGAATACTATGGGATCTCATTTTTGGAGTAATGGTTGAAATTTAATTTTGGAAGAATCTATGTTTTTATTATGGACAAATAGAAATTTGTGTTATTTATGGAAATGATTAAACTTTCATAGAGAATATGTGATTAGGTTAATTACTCTTTAGTGTGAGACTTTAAGAGTAGTTGATGTTATTTGGAGATAAATTTTAAGATTTACCATGGAAGAATATGTGATTAAATCCTTTTGAGTTTTTGGTTTCAATCTTAGTTTGAATTATATTGAAGTATTTTAAGGACAATTGCGTACTGAATGGTATTTTTTGAACTTTGGGTATTGTTTGTTTGATTTTGGAGATTAAGAGTAGTATTTCTTTTAATAAAGGAATATCCTTTTGGGGATTATTTGATCTCTTACTAACCATTTTGGTTTTGGTTAATGTCTAAAGACCGGGGAAATATATATAGTATAACTTTTTTTGGATTATGTGATTCTATATAAGTTGATTCTAGTGATTCAGGTGTGAGAAAGTCATCTTGAATACTCATCATTTGGATAAAAGATGAGTTTTTGGTAGAAACTTATTAAGGGATGAAACTCTAGTTGAAAAGTAAGTATATTTTTTTATGTTCTTAGTGAATATCAATAATAAATTCTCCAATATTACGAAAGGGAACGTAAAACAAAAAAATTTCATCTATTTAATTTTCCTACCGTGGAATCAAATACTGTTTATCCCATCACAAGTTTGTGATTTTATGGTGGTTAAATTTCTACTGATCATGTTTTCAATTGCTCTCCATCAGAACTTGACACTTAGTTTCTCCTCTATATCCATTTTTTCATGGAATCCTTGTATGTGTTATCTCGGGTGACATTTGAACTTCTCTTTCTTTATTTTAAGGTGATAGTTTTATTGAATCTTTTTTCATATGTTGGACTTTTAATGAAGTTTCTGAGACTAATTTTAAAATTATGAGGACACAATTTCCAAAAGGGGGGAAGGATGTAACATCCTAGGTAAATAAAGAATATGAAATTTTCATATTTATTAATATTTTTGAATTAAATATTAATTTTACTTTCAAGAGGATGCTATGTTCGATAGCGTACTCAACACACAACAACAAGTTTCTTTGAAATCTTACATTGCACACAACTTTTAGTTATATCGAAAAATAATATAATATTATTATTATTTAAATGGCAGTTACCACCTAGAAATTGTATTAGAAGGAATGAAAAAAACTAACTACAATATGATTACACATGTTTGTTAAATGTTTTTACTTTTATCCAATAAATTTTAGAGGATTAAAATAAGAATGAATCTGATTTTAAGCATGAAATACTCTAATATTCTTTAAAAGGTCGATTTATTGCCTTTTGACGGTGAAACCTTTTTAAATCTAGTTTTTGTCATATTTATATGTTCTATTTGAAAAAAATAAAATTCTTACTTATAATTGGGAAATAAAAATTTACTTTGGATTAAATTTTGGTATTTTTCTGATAATGTTTATTTTTTTATGAACAATAAAAAATACTGTATTTTAATTCAAAACTGCATTTTCATATAATTTATTTATATAGTTACATTATTATTTTAATTGGTTTTAAAGTGTAATTTGATTATATTTTTACTTTTTAATACATTTTTTTTCATTATAATCAATTTAATTTTGAAATTTTACATAAAAACATGTCAATCTTTTGGTAGTTTTTACTTTTTAAAAGCATGCTTTTTGGTTTTGACAACGAGAATTAATTTTAAATTATTTTCTGCAAATTCTGTGTGTTGAATTTGGAAAAATGGATTAAATATTTGGAATTATGTTGTATAAATTTTGTAAATAGGTAACTTTTATTTTTAGAGATTATTAATAGTAACTTCAGTAAATATTTTATTTACCATGGTTAAAGGGTAAATATGGTAAATAAGGGTAAAAAATAATATTATAATAATATTAAATCATTCTAACATGTATCCTAACCCTATTTTATGATACATTTCTGACCATGGTAATCCTTGAGTAGATTTTGAGACCCCATGGAGCCACTTGTAAGTGAAAATGGCACTTTATAAATATTAATTTAAAGTTAAGGAAAATGTAACATAAACAAATATATTTTAGTAAAAAATATTTCTATGGGGTTATATAAAAGATCTATTTAACTATAAAAATTCATGGGAAAGATAAAAATTTTTCTTAAATCATGAAATTTTATTAATAATTTGTATACATAAAATAAATAAATTTATTTATGACACAATGATGATGTAGTGATTACCCTTTTAATTAAATATTTAAATAAATGAGATTACAAATATTAAAATAAATTTATTTTTAACCTTTTTATGCCATAAAAGAATTTTATGGATGATTATGACTTGTTATATTTTCATTAATGAAGTTTGTTTGAATTTATAAAGTTGTTATGGTTTTTTAAAATGTCAAGATACGAATAGTATAAAAATAGACATAAATGAGTTTTTAAATCAATTAATATTTTATTAATTGATAAAATAGTCCTAAAAATCTAATATTCATAAAAATTACATATATTATGTTACTAAGTTCATTAATGATCCATTTTTGGGTCTCTTGGCATTTCATTGTAAATATATTAACCATATAGTATGAATATACAAGAGGACATTGTAAAAGTTAAATTTGTTAAGTAAAAGTTAAAGCTAAACGATAAGGTTAATTTTATGACCTAAACTTGTCTAAAACTTATTGGATGAGATTTTTTAGATCACTAATCACCTTATCTTTGAATTAAATGATTTAGGTACCTTTTTAAATCGAAATTAAGTTTATAATAAAATAATATTTTTAAACATTCCTAAAGAGACACTCCCCCCTTATAAAAAGCCATCACTTCTAACCCTTACTAGCACCTCTCAAGACCACTTGTCTCATCCAAAATCTACCAAAATAATCTCCCAACATCCCTCTATTCCACCTATAATCCTTAACTTAGGCATAAGGCCCTTCAATAAAGCCTTTTGTTTCAAACCAATGAGTGTTACCCAATTTAAAGGTAACATCTTCTCTCAAGTTCTTTTCTTATATTTTCCTTCTCCAAACCCATAAATTCTCTTTATTACATTATTTTATAAAAAACCCAGTATCGTAAATATACTAGGTTTTTATTATGGAATGTATTCTAACTACACTTCTACACACCTTCATCTAATGGATACGAACATACTATTTTGTGGACATCGAACTATTGCCTCACAAAACGATGATTGTTAAATTATCTCCTACCGCCTCTTATGGTAGCCATTAAGATAGAAATATATTTATATGTGATATATATTATATTTATATTGTCTCTATTCTTCTGTATTTTTCATTTATAGCATACCTTTATGGTTTCCATAATGGGTAAATACGATAAAGAATGGAGTACTGCCCCCTCAAAGTGATATGACTTGTTCATGGAATACATGGAACATATAAAGAATGGAGTTACTGAAATTATATATTATATTATAATTGAATTATAATATACCTATGTATCATTACGTTTTCATTCCATTAAATATGAAATAGAAATGAAAGTAGTGTTCATGCGTACATACGGCTTACCGTCTCCATGAACGGTGCATTTCATTATTTATATCCAAATGTTATGTGATATTATAAATAAATATATATAATGAATATATATGATATATATGATATCTATATCATTAATATCATCCAGGAGATAATGGAATTTTGAACACATGGACAACTTGTAATTATAAAAAGTTTATTTTTGACTCAAGTACCAAATATCAACAAAATGACCGTTCTTAACTCAAATGATTATGTAATGTTTATAACATGGTAATAAGTGATATAAAAAGAATAATAAACTTGAAAAAGGTTCTAAAACAATTCTAAATTAACTTTAGTTTATTATTCATGATATTAAATAATGAACGAGTCAAGTCGGACATGAGGTAAGGGAACTTCTTTACCCAATTTCTATTCTTTTGGTTGATCTTATACTTCTTGTTTATTTCGTACTATGATTATGTGAGAAATGAATTTTGATATATTATCTTGTATTTATACTTGATTTATGTGGAATTATAGTGAATACACATAATTTATATGTTTTATTTACAAAATGTTCTTTGTAATGGACTTCGTCACAATCTCCTTTCATTGAGGTATACTCCAATTTATACACAAATTTCTTTTATACGGTGTATAAACCACTTTTACTTTTAATTTAATTTAAAGGGAATATTTTTTCTATTTATAATTCTAATAAATGAAAAATGGAATGTTGCTTTTTAATGTACATGGTGATAATGAACTTTCCGCCGCTGATCGCGTTGTCGAGCGCGTCTAATTAGTTATTTAATTTTGACTAGAATTTCTGCAGTATAGCAGCAACCCTAGGTCATCTCTCGACAGAGCCTTAGATCATTAATTTAAAAATAGGGTTTTGATTATGAAAGTAGAAGGTTAATGAGGTTTTCTAAAACTTGGGGGTTTTATGATTAAAGACGAGAATAGAAAATGAAAGCGATAAAACAATGTAGAGATTAATAGAATTAATTAAGCGTGATCAACCCGGGGTACTCGCATGATGTTTATCCTTCATCACTTCATGATATAGGGTTATGATATTTTAATCCCTGGTTTCTAACACCTAGAACCAGATTTTTACTGAGTTTATACTAGGATACCTCCTAGGGTTCAGTCGAAAACACACAATGATTCATCGGACACCGCCGATGATTGGGTGAATTGTGTTTGACTTCATAACCGAAACTCACCAAGGCAACACACGAAGAACTCGATGCGCTGTCCAGATTTGTATGTTATTTCATTATGATACCATAAAATAAATGTACATGGCCTTGACAGTGCTTATGTGAGTTCAATTGACCAATATGAACCACACAAACACCGCTATTGAAAGGGGGAAAAGAAAGTGGTGAACGGTGTGTGAAACATCACATGAATGGGTACCCCCAAACATGATCATATGAGTTGAGCATGACATACCAGTACATAAATCAATAAAATAAGAATAGGTGATGATTAAAACAACACAAAAACCTGTAATTCAAAATATCATTCAAATATTACAAACATGAAGCTTGAGATTGACATCACGTTCCTCCCCGGGTGATCACAAGGGGTTTAGAAACCCATGAGAGAGGAAGAAGAAGAAGATGTTGAAGTAGCACTTCCAATAGCCTCCATAACTTCTAGGGATGTTTAAAAAACTCCTTGGGGACTCCAAAATGGCAGCACCTTGCCTCCTGGCCGAACTCCCAAATGGGGTTCCCAAGGTGTCTTTTTATAGCCAAAATGAGAAGTGGTTTTGGGCACCCAGATTTTGATAAACCACTTGGAGAAAGGTTTTAGGATATTATATAGTTGAATATGCCTTTTTAAAAAATTGGAAAGTTTTATCCCCACGTCTTTTATATCACCACTAAAAGTTTGGTACCATTTGGACCACTACAAATTGAGATATTGATAAAATACAGAACACCACTTTTGACTTTGTGCATATTCGGTGGCTTGGAAAGATCAGTTCTTATGGGACCCATAGAAGCCGAATCAGGACTGGGTTCCTTGATATGAAATGTATAATATTAAATTTTGGATCGTACCACAAAATATCAACCCATTTGAATGCACGGATTTCACGCACTATTCAAAACAGTGTACAGATGTCCATGGATCCATGGAATTTTTGGCCCAGTTTTCTTCCACTTCATTAAGGGCCCTCCAAATCATCTCCAACTACATTGAAATAATAAAAAAAAGTAACATTTCCCATTCTAATATTGATTAAAATTAATTAATTTATTCAAACATAAAGTTAAATTTATTATTATATTTGTAATATTCATTACAAAACATGTTTAAAACAACGGTGTAAGGGTGGAATAAAACAGTGAATCGTGGTACGATCACATCCCCACACCTAAACATTTGCACTCCTGGGAAAAGCCACATATCCAAATAAAATGATGCATATATATATATATTTCCAACATCATTAAGATTTAATATTTTAGGAAATTTTATTTAAAGTAATGTGATCAGTGCACGAACTACACCAAGGAGTTCTTCCTAGTGAAAATAGAAAAAGATGTCTCATAAATCATATCATAGTGAAATTCAAAAAGATTCATGATACCAAATTGAGAAAGGAATTCATAAGTAAACCATGACACTAACTCTCCATGTGTGTGTGTGAAAACCATTCCATGCTATTCTTTTCACTAGCTATCCAATAAATATATGTTATTTTAACATTTTTCAGCTTAAATGATTTTTCCACCAAACCTACCATACATCCTTTGCAATCATATTTCAAGACCCACTCACTTAAGAATTACCAGAAGTCAAACCATAAGCTCTCGACCTAGATATCCCCATATGTTGCACATTTCATCACTCCCCTCATTTATTTATTTTTTATAAGTTTTATTTGGAACAAATCTCACACTCATCTCTCAACCCTTGTTTGATCTCCTCACGACTCTAATTGCAATAGTTATAACAAGATCAAAGGTTGAGGAGGAGTGGTTTTTGACCAGCCCAAGACACAACATTTTTTTTGAGGGCGTACAACAGTCGGACATTAGGTACACATGCATAGGTCAATCTGGTACAGTAATGAAACAGATCGGATAAGGAATGAACGTATGGAAATATCATTTAAAGCTAAAAAATATTAACCCAACATATATTTACCTTATATTAAGTAAGAAATAATAACACTTCACGGTTTGGTGCAATTTTTTTTGCAAATATTAGTGACACAGTTTTCCCAAAAACTACTCACACAAAGGGCATCGATCATCTCAAAGGTTTCACATAGATACGACCATTTATATCATTGAAAAAAACCAATTTACTAAAGAAAATCACTCCCTGATGTTAAATTCATACAAATATTCTTTTTGGCCTTCGTTATGGTATTTTTACTTCCCCCCCTTTATGGTCGCCAAATCATGGAACTTCAAAATTGTTGATGGGGAAAAATGAAAATACCATAAAGAAGGCCAAAAGAGAAAAAAACGATGAAAATTCCTAACTAACCTAGGAATGTATCCACCCCCACACCTAGAATGTATAGTGTCCTCACTGAAATAATTGAGAATGTGAGAAGGAAGGATAAAACCTGGTGTGTTTTATTGGTATGATGCGTCGATAAGGTTGAATTCATCCTCCATATTCTTTGGAAAATCCTCATAGAAGCGTTTAAGTCGCTGCCCATTGACGGTAAGATTTCATCCACTATACTCGTGCAAAATCTGTATTACACCAAAAGGGTAAACATTAGTAACAGTATATGGACCGAGCCATCGGGAACGGAGCTTACCTGGGTGGAGCTTAAGCCTGGAATTGTACATGAGGACCTTCTCACCAATATGGAACTTCCATTGGTGAATCATGATATCATGAACAACCTTTGTATTCTCTTTATAGATCCGGAAGTTCTCATTTTCATCACGTCAAATTTCTTCCAACTCTTGAATCTGCAGCTTTATTTTCTCACCTGTATCTGAAAGGTTCATATTACATTGTTTAACAGCCTAATATGCACGGTGTTCTACCTCCACTGGGAGGTGAAAAGCCTTTCCAAACACAATTCTGTATGGTGAAATTCCAATTGGGGTTTTAAAAGCTATACGGTACTCCCAAAGTGCATCATCCAAGCGCAAAATCCAATCTTTCCTATTGGGTTATATTGTTTTTTTCCAAGATTCGTTTAACTTCCCGATTTGATATTTCTGCTTGTCCATTATTTTGGGGGTGATATGCAATGGAGACTTTATGATTAACCCCATACTTATTAAGAAAATTTTTTATGTTGCGATTGCAAAAATGAGAACCCTGATCACTAATGATGAATCTTGGTAAACCAAACCTTCTGAAAATCTGGGACCTCACAAAATAAACAACAACTAGAGAGTCATCGGTCCTAGTATCCTTTACTTCCACCCATTTAGAAACATAGTCAACAGCTAGTAAGATGTACACAAAGCCAAATGAATCTGAAAAAGGCCCCATGAAGTCAATTCCCCATGCATCGAAGATTTCACAGAATAACATGGGCTGTTGGGGCATTTCATTCCTCTTAGAGATATTCCCTATGAATTGACATCGTGTACATGATTTACAAAACCTATGGGCATCTCTATACAATTTTGGCCAATATAATCCTGAGTCAAGGACGTTTCGAGCAGTACGTTGAGAGCCAAAGTGGCCCCCACATGCCAAGGTGTGGCAGAAGGTTAAAACAGAGGTGAACTCATGGTCAGGGACACACCGACGAACTACTTGGTCACTATAAATTCTCCACAAGTATGGGTTATCCCAAATGTACCAACAAGAATCATTCTTATGTCTCTGGGATTATGAAATGATGAAATCAGTGGGGACCCTAGATGTTGCTAAAAAATTCACAATGTCCGCATACCAAGGGGTAAGGTCTACAACATCACAAAGGTTCTCATGAAGGAAGAATTCTCCAATGGGTAGGGGTGAGTCAACATGATGGTCCAATGATGGGGAAATACTACTAATGTGGTCAGATACAACATTTTACACCCCTCTTATCTCTAATATCAAGGTCAAACTCTTGGAGGAGGAGCATCCACCGTATGAGATGGGGTTTGGATTCAGGTTTCTTTAAGAGAAATCGAAGGGCAGCATGGTCAGAAAACACAATCACTTCTGACCCAAGAAGATAAGAACATAATTTTTCCAAGGAAAACACAATATAAAGGAGTTGTTTTTCTATGTTTGTGTAGTTTACCTGGGTAGGGTCAAGGGTACGCGAGGCATATGCAATGACATGAGGAGCCTTCTCAACCCTTTGTGATAAAACTGCCCCAACTCCAAAGTTAGAGGCATCACACATAAGCTCGAAGGGGAGATCCCACCTTGGTGGTTGGATTATGGGAGGTGATGTGAGACTCTTTTTTAGTGAATTGAATGCATCCTCACAATTTTTATCAAACACAAACTCAGATTCTTTTTGCAATAACCGGGACAATGGAAGTGCAATCTTACTAAAGTCTTTAATGAATCAGCGGTAAAAACCTGCATGACCCAAGAAAGATCGCACCTCAAGGACACATTTTGGATATGGAAGGGTTGAAATTAATTCAATTTTAGATTTATCAAATTGAATTCCATTATTTGAAATGAAGTGCCCAAGAACTATCCCCCTCTCAACCATAAAATGGTATTTCTCATAATTTAAAACAAGATCTTTTTCAATGCAGCGGCGGAGGACAGAACCTAGGTGTTCTAAAAAACCATCAAAAGAAGATCCATATACCGTGAAATCATCCATAAATAATTCCATACAACTCTCAAGGTACTCATAAAAAATGCTCAACATATATCACTGAAAAGTACCAGGATAATTACATAGACAGAATGACATCCTTCTGTATGCAAATGTGCTGAATAGACAGGTAAATGTTGCCTTTTCTTGGTACTCAGGGGCTATATGGATTTGGAAATAACCCAAATATCCATCAAGGAAATAATAAAGGGACTTGCCAGCCAATCGTTCTAACATTTGGTCAATGAAAGGTAATGGAAAGTGGTCCTTTCGCGTGGCTTGATTCAGCCGACGATAGTCAATACAGACTCACCAACTATTTTACACACGTGTTGGAACCAATTAATTCCTTTCATTTGACACAACTGTTATTCCTATTTTTTAGGCACAATTTTCACTGGGCTAACCCATTTACTATCAGATATAGGATAAATGATCCCTGCAGCAAGTAATTTACTGACTTCCAATTTTACCACTTCAAGGAGAGTGGCATTCAACCGGCGTTGATATTGTCTTACGGGCTTAGCCTCATCATCCAAAAGTATATGGTGCATAAATATAGATGGGATAATCCGAGGAATATCGTCCAATGTGCATCCTTTTTCCTTTTTACACTCTCTCAAAAGTTTGAGCAGTTTCGATTCCTGTTGTGGAGAGAGGTTATTGGCAATAATGATGGGAAGTTGGTCAATACCCTCAATATATGCATATTTTAAATTATAAGGAAGTTGTTTAAGTTCCAACACCGGTGGTTTCTGGATTGAGGGAGGGGATTTAGGGGGAGTGAGGTCCATTAAACTTTCTATCTGCTCATGTTTATTCTCTAAAGATAGAGAATCTATATAAATGAGATTTTCAGAATCATCGACGGTCATGGGTACCTCAGAATGAACACACTCATCAATCAAAGAACAAAATTTACACTTTTCAGAACCCACACAACACTCAAAACATGAATCAAAACTCAAATCATCCAAGGGTGAAGAAAACAAAAATAAATCAGAGTTTGGGTTGAGGAGAGAATTGTGTGTGTGTGCATCCTTTGAGAGCACTTCCATCGAATAGACCGGAAGAGTGGAGTGCTCTTCAATGAGGTGTTTCATAGCCTCAAGGATGTTAAAACTTACTTTTTCTCCTCCGAATTCCATGGATAGCATACCATTGTGAACATTGATGATCGTCTTTGCTATTTTTAGGAATGGCCCCCCAAGTATGAGAGAAGCATGCCCTTGGGTTCAGGTATCTTCCATCTCAAGAATGTAGAAATCAACAGGGAAGATGAGATTCTTCACTCTAACAAGAACATCCTCAATCACTCCTTTTGGATGCGTTGTACTCCGGTTGGCAAGTTGCATGACAATGCCTATTGGTTGAAGCTCTCCAACCTATAGAGAAGTATACATGGAGTGAGGCATTACATTAATGGAAGCACCTAAATCTATCATAGCATCAGAAAATAAGGTCTACCCTATGGTACATGGTATTGTGAATGTGCCCGGATCCTTGCATTTGGTTGGCATTGCTGGTTGAATCAAGGCCGGGACATTCCTACCCAATTTGACCCTCTCATTCCCCTTCAGCCTTCGTCTATGGGTGCAAAGTTCTTTATGAAATTTGGCATAACGGGGAATTTTATTGACTGCATCCAATAAAGGAATATTAACTTGAACTTTTTTAAATGTATCCATTATCTCATTATCAATATCATTATCAAAATTTTTCTTAGATTTAGAGAGTCTTTGTGGGAAAGGAAGAGGAATGTATTGTTCATTTCAATCATCAACGATAATTTGATTTCCCTTTTTATTTAGTTTTTCATTACATGAAATTTTTGAGGGTTGGGAAGGAGTGTTTTCAAGAGGGGGACATACCTATTTCATAGAATCAGTAGAAGGAGAAGCTTCTTTACCACTCTGAAGTGTAATTGCACATACATTACCTTTTTCCTTCAGATCGACAATGGGTTGGGAGGGTAGTTTTCCAGAACCTTGCATCTTAAGCTCACCGATGGTGTTCACCACTTGTCCCACTTGAGTTCGTAAGTCTTGAATTGATGATTCTATGGTTTGTTGGAACTGAAGGTTTTGGGTTGCCATTTTCTTCACCATATACTCGAGGCTTGGTTCAGATTTGGGGGGATGAGGATTGTTTTGAGATGTTGTTGGATAAGAAGGTTTCATACCTTGGCATTGTTGATACCAATTCTGCTTGGGGTAGCTTGAGTTTCATCCTTGTCGGTACTGGGGTTGTGCTTGCCACCCAGGGTTTGGATTTGGCCTAAATTGTTCTTTCTTGAAGGGAGGTTCTTGTTGGAATGGATGCCCAGGGAACACAGATGCACAAGACTCAGATGAATCTTAAAGTTGTGGGCACTGGTCATAAAAATGAGTGTTATCAGAACAAATACCACAATGTAATGGAATATAAGTAGAGTGTGAGTTACCTTGTGCTTTAGCTAATTGCCTTATAAGGGTATGCATCTCATCAAGTTTATTATCTAATTTTTGTTCTAGGGCTGAATGACTTACCTCATGAACTCCTCAGGTTGGTGCAATAGCTCGTGTACCAAATTGTTGTGCATTTTGAGCCATGTTGGCTATTAAGTCACGAGAAGCAGAAGGAGTTTTGTCAACTTGGGCACCACCAGCTGCAGCATCAATCATTCCATGATCCATGGGGATAAGTCCCTCATAAAAGTATTGGATTAATAGTTGTTCACTAATCTGGTGGTGGGGGCAGCTTGAGCAAAGTCTTTTGAATCTCTCCCAATATTCATGAAGGGTCACTCCTTATGATTGCCTAATTCCACATATTTCTTTCCTAATTGAAGCATTTCGGGAGGAAGGGAAGAACTTCTCTAGAAAAAGTCTCTTTAGGTCATTCCTGCCCCCAATTTTTTTAGGAAAATAGTATAGCCAATCTTAGGTTACACTATCATGGGAGAAAGGGAAGGCCCTAAACATAATTAGGTCCTCAGACACATTTTGGGATTTCATGGTGGAGAAGACTATATGAAACTATTTAAGATATTTGTGAGGGTCCTCACCGGGAAGACCATGGAATTTAGGAATAAGGTGGATGAGACCTGATCTCAGCTCAAAGTTGGCTGCTTCCTCGGGATATTGGATGTACGCAGGTTGGTACTCCACATCAGGGGTGGTCAGTTCTTTTAAAGTTCGATTATTTTAATCCATGTTTTCTTGGGTTTGATTGGGTTCAATTTTGGATTGGTTTAGAACCAATTGAAGTTCCAAAATGGTTTCCTCAATGTTACTTGATTGACCTTATCTAGATGCCTTGATTCGTGTGTGAAGTGACTTTTCAATTTCAGGGTCAAATTCAAGTAGTGTTTCTTTACCAGATCGGGTCATGAAAACAATTTGTGAAGTTTTTTTTCAATAAAATCACTTAAGAAGGGTGAAAAGAGAATATGATGTTATAATACAGAATTATATTGAGGGATATGGAGAAGAAGAGAGAGAGAGAGAGAGAGAGAGATAACGAACACACAAAAAAAACCGAAAATAAAGACAAAACCCAAAACAAAAATAATCAAATGGGGTGGGATATTTAAAAGAGTACTAATTAAGAAGTAAAATAAATAAATAAAAGAAAATAAAGAGGGAAAAATGATCTTGGCTCCCCGGCAACGGCGCCAAAATTTGATCGCGTTGTCGAGCGCGTCAAATTAGTTGTTTAATTTTGACTAGAATTTCTGCAGTATAGCAGCAACCCAAGGTCGTCTCTCGATGGAGCCTTAGATCATTAATTTAAAAAGGGTGTTTTAATTATGAAAGTATAAGGTGAATGAGGTTGTGTAAAACTTGGGGGTTTTATTATTAAATATGAGAACAAAAAATGAAAGCGATAAAATAATGTAGAGATTAACAGAATTAATTAAGCGTGATCAACCCGGGGTACTCGCATGATGTTTATCCTTCATCGCTTCATGATATAGGGTTATGATATTTTAATCCCTGGTTTTTAACACCTAGAACCATAATTTTACTGAGTTTATACTAGGATAACTCCTAGGGTTCAGTCGAAAACACACAATGATTCACCGTACACCGCCGATGATTGGGTGAATTGTGTTTGGTTTCATAACCGAAACTCACCAAGGCAACACACGAAGAACTCGATGCGCTGTGCAGGTTTTTATGTTATTTCTTTGTGATACCATGACATAAATGTACATGGCCTTGATAGTGTTTATTTGAGTTCAATTGACCAATATGAACCACACAAACACCGCAATTGAAAGGGGGAAAAGAAAGTGGTGAACGGTGTGTGAAATATCACATGAATGGGTACCCCCAAACATGATCATATGAGTTGAGAATGATATACCAGTACATAACTCAATAAAATAAGAATAGGGGATGATGAAAAACAACACAAAAACCTGTAATTCAAAAGATCATTCAAATATTACAAACATGAAGCTTGGGATTTACATCACGTTCCTCCCTGGGTGATCACAAGGGGTTTAGAAACCCATGGGAGAGGAAGAAGACGATGTCGAAGTATCACTTCCCATAGCCTCCATAACTTCTAGGGATGTTGAGAAGACTCCTTGGGGACTCCAAAATGGTAGTACCTTTCATCCTGGCCGAACTCCCAAATGGGGTGCCCAAGGTGTCTTTTTATAGCCAAAATGAGAAGTGGTTTTGGGCACCCAGATTTTGATAAACTACTTGGAGAAAGGTTTTTGGATATTATACAGTAAAATATCAATTTTTACAAAACTGGAAAGTTGTATCCCCATGTCTTTTATATCACCATAGAAAGTTTTGTACCATTTGGACCACTATAGCTCGAGATACTGATAAAATACAGAACGCCACTTTTGACTTTGTATATATTCGGTGGCTTGTACGGATCAGTTCGGATAGGGCCCTATAGAAGCCGAATCAGGACTAGGTTCCTTGATATGAAATTTAGAATATTAAATTTTGGATCTGCCCACAAAATATCAGACCATTTGGATGCACGGATGTTGCGTACTATTCAAAACAGTGGACATATGTCCATGGATCCATGCAATTTTTGGCCCATTTTTCTTCCACTTCATCAACGGCCCTCCAAATCATCTCCACCTACATTGAAATAATAAAAACAAGTAACATTTCCCATTCTAATATTAATTAAAATTAATTAATTTATTCAAACATAAAGTTCAATTTATTATTATATTTGGAATATTAATTACAAAACTAGTTTAAAATAGTGGTGTAAGGGTGGAATAAAATAGTGGATCGTGGTACGATCAGCCGCCGTGAGCATTATTTGATATTTTACTTCCTTAACAAGTGGTAATGTTTTTAAAAGGAAAATAAATACCATATAATCTTTTTACGTATTTTGGTATTGAAAATGGTTTTGGGAATGGATTTATTATGTCAATATATTGAAATGTTATATTGTGATTTCAATGTGGAAATGATATCTTTCATTTATGCTTGTTCATATGTTATGATTATTTTTATGTTTCTTGGGAATTGTTTACACATATGGGTGGTTCCATGAAAAACTTAGGGTGTGTGATCCCGAGATAGCTTTCCAATGCATTGGGTAACTTGACAAAGTTAAACGTTGATGTTTCTCCTAAGAGATTTAAGGAATATACCATGATGGGTATTCCAAATGTAACTCCCTATGTAGCTGTGAAAGATAAATTGTAAGTATTATATGGTTTCCATAAGTTACCTTTATGATTTATGATTTCCATGTGTTATTAATAAAACTTATGATTTTGTGTGGTATGTTAAAGATTAAAATGTTTCATTTCATTGGTTTGTATGTATTGATGGACTAATGTTTTCTTTCCTTATTTTATAACCCTTACTGAGATTTTTATGCTCATCCAAAGTTTTGTAAATTTTTTTCATAGGATATAAGGAAGGGTAAGAGAAAGAAATAATTTAAGAAGATTTATATCAAGAAAAGAACTCTTGTTTTATTTAAGGAGTTTTATTATTGTGAAAAAAATTAAATAGAGTAGGAGTGTCTACTTTGTAATTTTTGAAATGTAATGTAATAGTTACGACCTAATTCTCTAAAACCCTAATCCTGAAAAGATCCTCAATGTGAATTATTAAATTAATTCAAGATTATGTAATGTTTAAGGCTGGGTCCTTATAGGTACCCCAAATAAAAACTCAGTTTTGGAGGCATTCTAGGCATTTTTTGGACTAAAAAAATGTGACATAGGTTTGCCTATGTCACTAAGGGCATAGAGCTCATTAGAGGCTTCAATTTTATATGTAGTTGAGCAAAAACAGACACCATAAATCAAAAGTTATGGTCATTTGAAGTTCAAGTTTTTTTTTCAACTTATTTTTGATATTTTATTAATTTTTTAATTTTTGTTATCCTAAAATTGATTTTAAATGACTATTACTCAGTAATAATAAGAAAATAAAAATATTTTTTTTAATTATTTTATAAGCCATTCTCACTAAATATCTTATATATGAAGTGTAAATGCCTATTTACCGTATCTAAAACATATTTTAAAAAATATATATTACATTTATATCAATATAAATATATTAATATATTAATATATTATTTTTAATGAGATATAATTTTTTTGAAGTATACCATTATCTGTGCTACTAAAAAAGTGATGATAATGGAGGGTCTTTATCTGCACTTCTAAAAAAGCACTGATAAAAACTCCCTCTTTATCAGTGCCTTTTTACAAGAGATAATAAAATACCCCATTTATCATCACTTTTTTAGTGCTGACAAAGAGGGTCTTTAAAAGTGTTTTTTAGCTAGCAATATTAAAGCGCTAGCACTGGATAAACCCAGTTTTGTATTAGTGTTTGGTTTTATGGCCTCAGGAGGGTCTTAATAATATCCCTATAATAGAGACCCTTGTTATAAAGGTAATGCATGATTGAAAATTCTTTAAGGGCCCTATGTGTCATGGAGGATAAATAGAAGAAACCTTTTATAAATGTAATGAATGATTGAAGGATAGGTAATCTAGAGTATGTGGTAGGCTAATCATGCATGTCTAGTGGGTTAATAAGAGGTCTTATCTTGGATTTTTTGGGGTTTAATTGGTGAAAGGGGGCCATAGGATGGTTGAATACCAGGTGCTAAGTCATCGGTAGGCGAAGGGAATTAGATGGACAAAGAAGGTAAAACTATATTGTAGGTGTGTAAAGGGGACCAATCCTTATTTTAGGAAGATTAAAGGGATTGGTCTTTATGGTTGGAAGTCAGATGGAACAAGTCTGTGTGGTAGGTAGGCATAAGGCCTGGGTCTACATGATGGGTAGGCATGCATGGTTGGTTCCATGTATGGACCATGTGGGGGATGTGATCCCAAAAAACACACTAAAAAATGGTATGATATACACAAGGACCCTATGAGGGTGGTAAAACTACATGGATAACTTATAAAGGGGATGATCCATGTATAGGAGATGCACGATAAATGTGGTCCCGTGTAGTTACTTAGAGGGATCAAGACCACATGACTGAATCCTCTTAGAGGGAGCTTGTGTAGTGAGTAGGCATGCAGAATTTAGACTACTTAGGAGCCTTATAGAAGATAATTCATTTAAGAAACAACTTTGAATAATTTTTTTAATCTCATGGTCTCAAGAATTGTCTTTAGATTTTATATATGGCCTCTCATTCTCTACTTTTCCTTCTATCTCCTTTTCTTCATATTCCCATATCTTGTATATTATGTAGAATGTATGGGGTATTTATAGGCTATCCTTAGGTAATATAGGCGGTAAAATTATAGGGGGTGTGAGACCACATGGTGTCTCTACTTAGTGTCCCTATATCAGGGCGCTTTGCCTATGGGGGAACATGTAGGAAAAGCACAGTATGGAGAGCGGGTGACTGCCACGGTGATCACCTCATAATCACATGGTTAGTGAGAAACTCCATGGGGGTGATTCCATCATCATTTCACATAGTATATAAGTAGTTTTAGGATGACTTTCATCATCAGCCTTTGCGGTAGGTGGGTGATCATGTAGTATGTGGGTGATCATGTGACATGAAAGTGATCGTGTGGTACCTTTTCATCTTTATCTATCTCATAGGTGTGTGAGAATCAATAAATACACCATTATAATAAAGTTAATTTGGAATAAAGAGGGGTTTATTCTAAGTAAATTGAAGCCCACATGGATAACTACATGGTCTACTTAGGTTACTAGTGTTCACGTGGTAAAGTGTAAGATTCATGTAGATGGTGTGTGAGGTAGCCAAATTTCCACACTTTATCCTTTATAAATATTCTACCCCTCTTTTTATTCCTTTTTCTTTAACTCAATGAATTTATCTTTTCTTCTGAGCAAAAAAATTATGTGATTTAATTATACCATTTCCTTCATGATGTTATGGATTTCATGAGATCGGTAAGTGACCATATGCCTCTATGTGGTTTATATACTATTCAATTATTAATGTGGTGGTTCCTAGATATCCTTATGGTTATTTCACCACTCTCTTGAGAACTGCATGGTTTATGAACATTCTCCTAGTATGAGATTTCCTAATATAAGGAATGTTTTTATATGAATCACCACATGGTTACTGAATATTATCCACCCAACTACCACACAATTTTACATACTTCTATATTTCATGAATTTTTGAATCTCACTGTTTTGATTCCACTTGCGTAGAGAATGACCTAAAAGTAGCATGAGTATTCCCAAGCCATGACTACAAGACGGGAAGATATGATCAAGAGTGTTAAGCTTGATTACCATCAATATATTCATTTAAAGAACAAGTTACTCTCATGAAATACGAGATCTAGACTATAGGATTATCCCTTATCTGATATCCTACCCTTATATGGATTTGGTTTTCTTAGTGACACACTTATTACTACAATGTATATATACAACGTACTAGTCAATTGAATTAAAAAACACTAGGATCTAGTCCATATTAACATATTGATAGTTATATACTTTATCAAAGTGATCAAGCATCCTAAAGTGTATGTCTTGGGGAATAATCCATAACTTTATAGGATATTATATACTTATATGAGCTAGATTCTCACAACCAAGGGTCAATATTAAAGAAATTAACAATGATTCAGATGCTCGGTTGGTCGACACACTAGAAACTTTGATCCATATAGCATTTAACAAGGACTATGGCTAGTCATTCCAAGTGTTATAGTGCTATAAGTTATTAAAAAAAGAGATAAAAGTAATAGGGTTATACAAATCTATCTGGGTTTCTCAAACATTCACCCATCAAAACCAATGTTTGATTATAGATATACTCACAAGATGGAGTCATGATACCAATACTTTTCAAATAGTGCACATAGAGGTGTTAATTAGTCTATAGGATGTACATATGATCATTGGGGCCCTGGTATCGAGGAAAATTTATGACGAGTTCCTTCCACTAGCCTCAGTATGGGATAAATTTGAATGGACTCCAACATTTTCCAAGGAGTTTCTCAATTTTGAAAAAGGCATAATGAGGGAAAGATACATCCTAAGGATGATGATTATTTCAAATCATGGATAGACCTATTCATTTAACCGACTAAGAAATAACTAAATAATGATAGGCCTAATAGTCAATAAGAAGAGGGCTCCTACTATGGTGATGTAAATTTCCATCCCTCCCTAATGATGATGGATGCTGAGGTGGTCCCTTTCCCTAAGGAGGGGGAGGGACCCTTATCACCCAATGAAGACTCCCCACCTCACCCCTTATTTCCATTTTTTAACCTCAACTTCATCCCTTCATTTAATCAAATCTAACTTTTCCTAAAAGCCCTAGATTTTTTCAATGGGTTCCCATAACTCATTCTCTCATTATTATAGTTCTATGATGCCTCTTTAATTTTAAATCATATGCTGATAGCTCAATTCAAACAACACCAACCATCATTGTATTCTTTCAACTAGTTTTTATTTATCACTTAGAGACTATAGGAATGTGCAATATTGGGTCACTTTGACAACATGCATTTCATGATAGGATTTTCTTTGAAGGATGACTTGATTTAGGTCTGGGTTAGAGCCCCCCACATCTGCAATGAGTACCGTTTATTCCTATTTAGTTGAACCTTTTATTTTTATATGAAACACGATACCTTGATAATGGTGATTTGGGTAAGGTTTATCGAACCCACCTCCCCTTTCATATTACTTTGATTATAAAGATGTTAGGGAACCTAGTTGGACACTATTTATATTTCAATAGCAGAACCAGATCGGTGTGTCACTCAATTTCTCTAAGAATTTTCATGTAGGTTGATGTCTCTAGACCAACAATAGAGTATGTTTGGATCACCTTTAGGGAATATTTCCAATATAAGAAATCTATCATATTTTAATCTTGGTGTGATTTATTTTCTTCGTGAAAAAGAATAGGTCATCCAACAACATATATAACATCCATCATTTTTATCACATAAACTTTCATTACATTATACAAAAATGAATATCTTTAAGGTTTAGTGTCTTGGAAACCAGAAACTTAAAACATGAAAACATAAAAAATTCTTCTTAAACACTTTAAATGCTTCTTCTTATGTTCATACTAGGTTCATTACTGCATCTCATAACCTGGGGATATACATTAAAAGAAAGGGTGAGAATAAGGCCCAGTAAGGGAAACAAGGGAAACATTTAACATGTGAACTTGAGATACATCAATAAAGTCACAAAAAAGAACTTCAAGGCATGAGAAAGAAATCATGAGGCATATCATAATAAAAATAACGTATTTCATAACCTGAATATGTGGCTACAATAGTTAACTTAGACAATAATTTCTGTTTCACCAAGGTCTATCCCCAAGGTGTCATTAAAAATTACCAAGGTTATTCACCAAGATATCGTCAAAAATGATCATCTTTAGAGATTAAGTATTTACCCAATGCATTAGAGTGCTATTAGGGAACACCCTTAAATTTTCCTTTGTTATCATGTGAGACACATATATCATCATCAAAAATTTCATAAATAACCCATATATCATAAAAGAAATGGGTTTCATTTCATAATCACAACATTTTAAAAACTGCTTTAAAGACATGATCTTTATGTCACTTTAAACCCACGAAAAAGGAAAGCGAGTTTCATGTATGTAAATCCCAGAATTAAAATAGAAAATTTTGATATATATGTGAATAACCATATATAATAAAGATATTTGATTATTCACTTAATAAAATAAACGAATTTGAGAAAAAGAGAGAGACATTTTGAGACTAAAATCCTGCAGCATAACGGCTATGTTATAGGGTTTTAGAAAATATTGAAAAGAGAGGGGAAATGGTTCACCCACTCATAAATGATCCATAAAATAGTATAGGGAAAGAATATAAAGGGTATATGAGCATGGTAATGAAATTTTAAGGACATACCATTTTAAATGAAAAACATGGAAGGAAGACAAAAATAAGATTTCTCTTATGAAAATTCGGCAGCCAAACGACGTTACATAAAACTTCAAAAAAATGAATTGACAAGGTCAAATAGGGTCCCTCATAATATGAAAATAAAATATCAGTATGATAGATATAGAGATCATACCCAAAATAATAAAAAGGAACTTTAAATACTTGACATGAAAATAGAACTTGAAAATGAGAAGGGTGAAAGAATCCGTTAAAAATATTTCGGCAGCCTAACAGCGCCACTTAAACATTCATAAAACGAAATGATGAGAGTAAGAGGGGATCTCTCATCATATGAACATGAAAAGGGAAGTAAGAGGAATACAAAATAAAATCCTTCAACATAAGAACATGGAGCATAAAATAAATGACTTAAAAGAGAGTATTTGAAAAGAAATAGAGAGGTTGGATCCCTTACCTTAAAACGTAACTCTTAAAACTCAAAGGTTGGGA
Organism: Viscum album; assembly: GCA_963277665.1. NCBI lineage: Eukaryota > Viridiplantae > Streptophyta > Magnoliopsida > Santalales > Viscaceae > Viscum > Viscum album. Next base: position 445,242,753 of record OY728158.1, read on the forward strand.
CCTTGAGGGATTGGGGGAACCTTGGGAGGACTCCTTGGGAGGTAATGAGACCATATATTCATTGGTGGAGATTTGGGAGTGAAAACTAAAGGAGGAAAGGTTGGGTATTTATAGGGAAAGTGAGGGGAAAAGACATTAATGGCCAAGGGACACCTCATTGGTGGTTTTGGAAAAACCATGGGCTTTCCCATGGTATTTGCCCATGGTTTTACCCACATGAGACTCCTAATACAATAATTCATCCCCTTTAGTCGTCCATCCCTTAAAATATCTCATCACATCATCATGATGCGGTTATGATGTCATTAAACATACCGAAACCCTAAAACTGTATTTTTACTATTCACTGAATATTCAACTTTTTCAGGAAACTCCTAGAAATTTACCTTAACATAATATAAATGATCTGAATTAAAAAAATAAACTCCATATTATAAAAATAATTTTCTAAATAATTTTAATTTAATTTTTAAATAAAAACACTATTCACCGAAAATTTATTTTTCTCAGAAAAATCCCCAAAAATTACCTTAAGATAATATCAATGCTCTAAGTTCAAAAATAATGTCCATTTTATAAAAATAATCTTCTAAATATTTTTAATTAAAAAACACTATTCTCCCGAAAAAACTAATACTTGACTAATAATTAATGAAACAGTTATTTACCTATTTTATTGAATCACACTAGTTAATCAAGGAGCCTAAATTATATTAATAGTTTCTTTAAGTGAGATTACTAATCCATTTGGTCACATTACTAAATCTAAGCATAAAATCACTATTCATAATTTACTATTCATTAAAAATAAAGTTGATCTTATTAGAATCTAAATTTCTTACTGTACACATTTGTAGAAGACCATTTTTTGAAAATCATTACACATCATTAATTATTTAAGGTTTACAAAAATATTTTAAAATATCCTTTTTCTAGAATTCATCAAAAATATGCATACTATATTTATCTGGACATTTGAAAACTCACAAACTTCACCATAAGAAGAAAACACAATTTTATTTATCTCAAAGGATTACACAAAGTAGTTATAGTCTCCTTACATAGCCCCTTATAACCCCAATATAGGACCTAAGTGTAAGGTGTGCTAAGGTGAGAGAATCCGAGGGCGGCTCAGCCAACATTGCACGAGTAGTAATCTCTATTAGTTTGAACTTCTCACGAAGGCGATTCCATTATAGCTTCACACGATGAAGTTCAGCTTGGGTTTGGTCTAGAGCAAAGCCCAGTGGTTCTACCTCCTTCCCAAGTTCTGTTAGATGGGCTTCGATTGGCCCGAGACTACTGGATGAGGCCATCAAATCTTCTTTCTATATTAATTAACCAAGATCACTTGTATTTAGAGACAATAAACGTGACATTTAGTTTCCAAAGGTCATACTGACTAACAATTATATAATAGTCAAAACCCAACAGTCTCATTTAAATTATACTCATTTTATTAAATGAAAAAGTTTGTTGAGTATGAAATAAAATAACACACAAAATTAGAAAACAAGATTTATTCAAAATATCGGGTCGTTACATTCTTCCCCCCTTAAGAAATTGCGTCCTCACATTTTTTAAAAAATTGGGCTTGGAAATTTCATTGAAAGTCCCACATCGAAAAAAGAGTCAGTAACACTATTACTTTAAAAGAAAGAAAAGGAAGTACAAAGGTTACCCGAGTTATCCCATACTATAATTCCATGTAGGAAAACATGAACATGGAAGAGAAAACAAAGGGTCACATTCTGAGGGAGAGTGATAGAAAACATGATTAAGAGAAAGTTAACAACAATAAAATCACAAACTTATGATGGGTTAAATGGTATTTGATTTCCCAGTAGGAAACGTTAACAAATTTTTTTTTTGTTTTACATTCCTTTTCATATTTTTGAGGAATTAATTTACTACATAGAATAAAAACACAAGGAAATATATTTACCTTCAAGTAGAGTTTCATCCCTTAATAAGTTTCTACCAAAACTAATCTTTTCTCCAAACGATGAGCATTCAAAAACACTCGGTCTCATAAAAATCATAAGAATAATATTCTAGAGAACCACTTAATCCACAAAAGAAAAACTATCTATCTTTAAACATTTATCCCAAAAACAGAAAGGGTAAGATAAAACATCTCTTCAAAAAGAAAGAACTGCAGAGGAAGGGAAACTACTTTAAATCTTCAAAGTTCCATGGTACTACCCAAAGTTCATCATAGACCATTTCATAAATAACTATCCTTAAAATTCCTCAAAATAAAACAAACTAAGATTGAAACCCAAATACAAGAAGGATTTGATAACATAGTCTTCCAAAATAAACTTCATCGTTCATCTCCAAACAACATCAACCAATTCTAACATCTTATAATAAAAGTTTCTAACCTAAACATATTTTATCCAAGATAGGTTAATAATTTCCATAAGTAACCTATATCACCATAAGTTCACCTTAAATTTGTTGATTCTTCAAAATATAAGTCAAAATTTATTCCTCAAAGAAAATACCGCAGTAATCTATTTACCTCGATCATATAGGGTTCCCAAAATAGTGAACGTCTTCCAAAATAATAATCATCTTTTAATCCCCTAATCATTTTTTTTTCAAGAAGAACAGCTTCACAACATCAACATGTGATAAATAACAATATATGTTTTCCTTAATGATATAAAACCATCTTAGTTAGTGACTCAATGTTCTTAGAAAACATTAAAGATATGCTCATAGGGAATGAACTAAAAAAACAACATGACATAGACAATTATTGCGAAGAAGTTACATGTACTTTAGTTATCATGATTCATATCAGCATAGGACTTACGTTGTTCCCTTGTCCTTGAAGATTGTTTATACTCATCATGCTTCTCATCCCTTCCAAGAGAGTAATGACTTGGATAATTTCTAACTTCTCCATATTTACGACATTGAAAAGTATAAGGTTCATTAGATCAAGACTTATCTCTATTCATCAAATTATACATTTTTTTAAAGCAATTTTCTACTTTATGCCCTATCACCCTACACTTAAAACATCTCCCGGTTCCTTTGTGACATTCTCCTTGGTGCCTCTTTTCACAATTTTTGCACAAAGGGAATTGGGTCTTCTTTCCCTTATCAACTTTATCAGATGAACATCCTTGAGACTTCGTATTCTTCTTCCTTGATGAATTTGGGCATTTAACTAGGTACCAATTATTAATTGTGATTTTTGATAGCTGGTTTGGCATAATGACAATATGTTCAACTTGATCTCTCATCATCTTTATCACATTAACAGAGCAATCTTCACATTTCCTATCACATTGATTGTTGGGACATGTTCTTCTATTTCCCGCCATTAACTAAGAAAAGAAAGTATAATTAGGGGATTCAATACTTATCCAATAATCATGAAAAGGAAATTTTAATCATAGAAGGATAAACTTGTAGAGGAAAAGTATATCCTAACTTTTGATCCCCTAGGTTACAATATAGGTTATCCATGATCATATATTCTTATGTGAATATTTATTTTATTTTATCTTTGTTCCTTTTATAATGGTTCATACTAAGCTTATGAATTTACCAAAGTATATCCCCTGGGAGTGTCGTAACCATGATTGCAGTAAGGTCCATTGTCGTGTACCAGTTCCCATTCAAGTCTATCTCAAAGAAGTGTTTTTGGGGTTTACCCCTATGTACATCTGTGCCAGAGCCACCTCTACCTGCTTGTATCTAGACAGGGATGTATTTTCTTGGTAAACCATTTACTCAATACTCACCAAAATACTAGGAAGATTTCCTATATTTAAACTTTTATATAGGGTTATTCCTAAAGTTTTCATATCCTAATTTCCACAAATTACTAAACCATCCTTTGATACCAACTATAACATACAGACTTTTTTATCACATAAAGTTTCATTACATTATACAAAACTGAGGATCTTTAAGATTTAGTGTCTTGGAAACCAGAAACTCAATACATGAAAACATAAAAAATTCTTCTTAAACACTTGAAAGGATTCTCCTTATGTTCATCCTAGGTTCATTACTGCATCTCATAACCTGGGGACATACATCAAAAGAAAGGGTGAGCAGAAGGCCCATTAAGGGAAACAAGGGAAACATTTAACATGTGAACATGAGATACATAAATAAAGTCACGAAAAAGAACTTCAAGGCATGAGAAAGAAATCATGAGGCATATAATAATAAAAATAAAGTATTTAATAACTTGAAGATGTAGCTACAAAATTTAACTTAGACAATAATTTCCATTTCACCAAGGTCCATCCCCAAGGTGTCATTAAAAATCACCAAGGTTATTCACCAAGATTTCATCAAAAATGATCATCTCTAGAGATTAAGTCTTTACCCAATGCATTGGAGCGCTATCAGGGTGCACCCTTAAATTTTACTTTGTTATCATGTGAGCGACATATATCATCATAAAACATTTCATAAATAACCCATATAGCATAAAAGAAATGGGTTTCATTTCATAATCAGAACGTTTTAAAAACTGCTTTAAAGACATGTTCTTTATGTCACTTTAAACCCACAAAAAAGGAAAGTGGGTTTCGTGTATGTAAATCTCAAAATTAAAATAGAACATTTTGATATATATGTGAATACCCATATATAAGAAAGAGATTTGAGTATTCACTTAATAAAATAAAAGAATTTGAGAAAAAGAGAGAGACATTTTGAGACGAAAATTCTGCAGCATAACGACTATGTTATAGGGTTTTAGAAAATACTGAAAAGAGAGGGGACATGGGTCACACACTCATAAATGATCCATAAAATAGTATAGGGACATAATATAAAGGGTATACGAACATGGTAATGAAATTTTAAGGACATACCATTTGAAATGAAAAACATGGATGAAAGACAAAAATAAGATTTCTCTTATGAAAATTCCGTAGCCTAACGGTGTCACTTAAAACATCAAAAAAATGAATTGATGAGGTAAAATAGGGTCTATAATCATATGAACATAAAAGATCAGTATGATAGATATAGAGATCATACCATAAAATAATAAAAAGGAACTTGAAAGACTTGACATGAAAATAGAACTTGAAAGACTTGACATGAAAATAGAACTTGAAAATGAGAAGGGTGAAGAATCCGTTACTAAAATTTCAACAGCCTAACAACGCCACTTAAACATTCATAAAACGAAATGAAGAGAGTAAGAGGGGATCTCTCATCATATGAACATGAAAAGGGAAGTAAAAGGAATATAAAATAACATCCTCCAACATATGAACATGGAGCATAAAATAAATGACTTAAAAGAGAGTATTTGAAAAGAAAGAGAGAGGTTGGATCCCTTACCTTAAAATGTAACTCTTAAAACTCAAAGGTTGGGACCTTGAGGGATTGAGGGAACCTTGGGAAGAGTCATTGGGAGGTAATGAGACTATATCATCATTGGGGGAGAGTTGGGAGTAAAAAATAAAGGAGGAAAGGGTGGGTATTTATTCGGAAATTGAGGGGACAAGGCATTAATGGCCAAGGGACACCTCATTGGTGGTTTTGGCAAAACCATGGGCTTGCCCATGGTATTTTCCCATGGTTTTAGCCACATGGGACCTCTCATACAATAATTCATCCCCTTTAGTTAGAAATCCATTAAAATATCTCATCACATCATCATGATGCAGTTATGATGTCATTAAACATACCGAAACCCTAAAACTGTATTTTTACTATTCACTAAAAATTCAACTTTTTCGGAAAACACCCAAAAATTTACCTTAACATAATATCAATGCTCTGAATTCAAAAATAAACTCCATATTATAAAAATAATTTTCTAAATATTTTTAATTTAATTTTTAAATAAAACCACTATTCACTGAATTTATTTTTTCTCAGAAAAATCCCCAAAAATTAACTTAACATAATATCGATGCTCTAAGTTCAAAAATAAAGTCCATTTTATAAAAATATTTTTCTAAATATTTTTAATTTAATTATTAATTAAAAAACACTATTCACCTGAAAAAACTAATACTTGACTAATAATTAATGAAACAGTTATTTACCTATTTTATTGAATCACACTACTTAATCAAGGTTCCTAAATTATATTAATACTTTCTTTAAGTGAGATTACTAATCCATTTGGTCACATTACTAATCCTAAGCATAAAATCACTATTCATAATTTACTATTCATAAAAAATCAAGTTGATCTTTTTAGACTCTAAATTTCTTACTGAACACATTTGTAGAAGACCATTTTTTTAAAATCATTACACGTCATTAATTATTTAAGGTTTAAAAAAATATTTTAAAGTATCCTTTTTATATAATTCATAAAAAATATGCATACTATATTTATCCGGACATTTGAAAACTCACAAACTTCACCATAAGAAGAAAACACAATTTTATTTATCTCAAAGGATTACACAAAGTAGTTACGGTCTCCTTAAATAGTCCCTTATAAGCCCAGCATAGGACCTAAGTGTAAGGTGTGCTAAGGTGAGAGAATCCGAGGGCGGCTCAGCCAACATTGCACGAGTAGTAATCTCTATTAGTTTGAACTTCTTGTGAAGGCGATTCCGTTCTAGCTTCACATGATGAAGTTCAGCTTGGGTTTGGTCCAGAGCAAAGCCCAATGGTGCTACCTCCTTCCCAAGTTCTGTTAGAAGGGCTTCGATTAGCCCGAGACTACTTGATGAGGCCATTGAATCTTCTTTCCATATTAATTAACCAAGATCACTTGTTTTTAGAGATAATAAAGGCGAAATTTAGTTTCCAAAGGTCATACTGACTAACGGTCATATAATAGTCAAAACCCAACATTCTCATTTAAATTATACTCATTTTATTAAATGAAAAAGTTTTGTTGAGTATGAAATAAAATAACACACAAAATTAGGAAACAAGATTTATTCAAAATTTCAGATCGTTATATCATATTACATGTGTGGGAGTATGATCAATTACCAAAATTAGGTTTAAGGGATGGACTATAGTGTCATGTATTTAGAGCCTTCTCCTGATGTTGATGTGAGGAAACAATCCCGGTTTGTCTAAAGCAGTGATGTCGAGGCCATGTTCACCGATCCACATGAATATAGGGGGTCGTCAATGGATATTCTTTTTTAGGCTTGTAGCAGATCAACTATCTCTAGATGGAACAATCAAGGATAATAACACTTAGAAGGGGGAATGTCCATTTCATCAAGACTCAGTTGTTTCTGATAGGGTCACCTATTATGCTCAAATGGTATAGGGAACTAGAAGAAAGGGTATAAAGCTATTTGATCATAGTTTGAGGGAAGGGGATGCCTAACCTATAAAATCTTCTAAGGAAGTGGGTGTAATAAAGATCCCATGCATTACTTCACTACCAACCATTGCGAATTCCTGTACTATTGGATATCTACTAGAAGGGGGACATAAAGCCTTGCATATAAATTCTACTTCTGGAACTATGAGAATTGAAAATGGTGTGTTAATGGAAAGCATGGAATAAGAAGAAATTGTTGGTACCTAGAAAAAGGTGATCTCAGGAGTTAATATTGACAACAGGTTCTAGATTCTAGGAGATCAAAGACTAATCCAATCTTTTGAATCCTATGGTCACCAGATCAGTTGGAAAACTAAAGATAATCGAGGAAAAGAATAGAATAGACTCAATATACGTTAAAAATGTGGTTCTATAGGGGGTCCAACATAACCTCCAATTGACGAGAAGGTAGGATTAGTGATTATCCTCTATTTGAATAAAGATATGATATATTAATACTTCAATATTAACATTTCAAAGGAATAGGCTGACAGAATATATCAAAGGTTGATCCAAATTTCTTTTAATGAAAAACAATCTAAGTATATCAACAAACAAGATCAGATATTGGAAAGTGGAATCAATGAGGGGGAAATTAGATGATTATATCCCAACTTGGGACATGATGGCCAACCTTTTTTAAGACCTTATCAATGAAAATTCAGAGATTCAAGTAACTTTTCTGTAATAGGGCTTATATAGGGTGAGTAACTATAATAATATTATCTATGATTGTAATGATTTTGTGAGTTCCTTCTGTGTATAATGCACTTAGATCTTTGGCATGTTCATTTTTCCACGTTTTTAAAAAAAAAGTGATCTGGTTATAATTTTGTTTTTAATTTGGAACTAAAAAAATTAAGAGGCCTCATAGGCATCTGAGTCCTCAGAAGTAAGAAACTCCCTATTCTTATTGGAAAACTCTTGAAGAGTGTAAATTTGACAAGTAAGTCTGAGAATTTATCCTCATGGATAGAAAACTAGTCCACATAGTGGATTTATTAGTGATATATATTAGTTGATACCATCTATGTATGCAAGAGTCAAAGTCTAGAGTTAGGGTTGGGACCTTCATGATTGATTCCCAACCAGAAAGCAGTGCCCAAATTCACTTGGTAGTGCTAGTATTGGCCAATATATATGAAAAACTGAGGAATATCTATAAATGGAAGGCTCTTTTTTAGATCTTCAGATCATTTATGTAGTATAGGGATAAATGACAACTCGTTCCAGTGGGTATGGGATTATCAACACCTAGAGGATTCTTGGTTATAGGTTTGTACCTTACATCATAAGATAGTCTAAGACCTACACAATTGGATATAATGCTAAAAATATTCCTTCTTACATTATACATTTAATACCATATTAAGTGACCTAAACATAAACTTTCATAATTACAATTTCAATAATAAACTGATTATCTTATATAACTAGTACATTTTTACTTTTAGATTTTAAGATAATTAGGAAAAACCCCTTTACATAACAAAACCCATGCATTTCTCATCAAATGGGAAATTTTCCCATTATGACAAGAAATTTTTATTTTATAATTAGTCTTTAACATCTCCCACAAATTTCTATACACATGATACCCTATTAGATATATATTATACAATATCAATATTTATTACTCAGGGAAAGTAGAAACAAAATAAAGGGTGATCTTAGATGCATAGTAAGGATAAACATGGGATAAATCAATAAAATATAATAAGTTATAATAATATAAGAATAAGGGTATGAGATCATGATCAAAACTTATGTAATTAATACATATTCATTCATAGATCATAAACCATGAGTCATGAATTAATAATTTTTCATAACAAAATACACAAGTCATAGGAGTGTGAAATCATCAATAATAAATAATTATCCATGAGAGCATATCATAAGAATAAGAACATGTAATGGTAGTGTGGAAAAATCATAATCATAGAAAATAATTTCATTATTCAAGCCTCACTACTAAGACCATCATAACATAGTGGACATAGTCCCACGGTGGATTGAGTTCACTCCCCATTCACTTTTCATTCATGGTGTACAAATTCCCATATTAGACTGGGTTCACCCTATATTCCCTTTCATATCATCTCATGAGATATAAATCATTACCTAATTCACTAAATGGATATATAATTTCAATCCCAAACATCACATAATCATAACCATACATATGTATTCCATAAAATCATAAAAACATTCATCGTTTAACCATAACATAATTAACCCATGGGAAAGAAATGAGTTTTATTAAAACATAATGAAAAAATCATCATCATAATACATAGAGATAAATAAAGTGGATTTTATAATTAGATCATACCCCTAGTTAATTATAATATTCCTTAAAATATATTGACATAAATGAAAAATAATTTTATTAAATCATTAGAAATATGATTTGAAAAACAAGAGAAAACATCCTTTAAAAACTAAAACTTCCCATAATAATGGGAATTGGGTTTTCTTTGAAAATAAAAATAAAATTTTAAAGGTATTTAAATTATGAATAAAGTACACATTGGTGGGAAAATTTATTTATTCTTTATAAGTTAAAGGAAAACATCCTTTTTGCACTTTTGTAAAGAAAAGCAAATGTCAGCCATATAGAAAATGTTTGAAAATATCAATTTTAATAATTTTTATATAAAAAGGTAGTAGATAATAACTTTATAAAAACTTTATATGCATATAAAAACTTCCATAAAATAATTTGGAAAACACGGACATAAAGGGAAAATATTGCCAACCTAATAGAAGAGATAAGGCTATCTTTGCTCAAAAAAAATTATTCCAGTTATTTTGAGTACTAAAGTGGGGTAAATGTACATAATACTTTAAAAATATAAAAATAAATATATAATTATAAAAATATATTGGTCTTAGGTAATAAATAACATAAAATTTTCCAAAATTGAGATTGAAACATAAAGAATCTTGATAAAAAGTGAGATTGTAACATAAACACTTACCACTTTAGTAATAATTGAATCAAAACCACATGAAATAGATACACTCATATATATTTTTAAATCCAATTAATTTTCATTAAAAGTATTATAAAATATATTCATGGTTAGTATATACACCACAAAAAAGGAAGAAGGTGGTATTTTAGAACATATCTCAATGAAAGGAAATTTAGATGAGGAAACCCTTACCACAAGTCCAGACTTGTTGCATTCACACTCCAAACTCTTATATAATAAATTTAAACTTATTATACATATATAAAATTAAAATATAAATACTTATATTATTATATTTAATTTTATTATAATTTATAATTACCCATTTGTTAAAAATTCTTCATTAAAATCAATATTTGTGTGTCAATTGTTCTGTTTTCCTCAAATTTTTTTAGTTTGGATATTAAAATTCTTACACCATAGTCATGATTTAATCATCTCCAGTGTATTAATAATTTCATAAATATAATATTTATTCACATATATATACTTTTATATACAACCATTTAATTCGGTGAATAAAAATGTATTGCATTACTTTATTCAAGTGGTAGTCCGCACATATGGACAAATGATGTTTTCATTTTTAAATGTATCGAAATTAGGTAAGGTAAATATAAATTTATATTTTAAGAATCATAATTATATAACAAAAATAATATATGTTCATTAAATTCATATAAATAAATATCCATGGTAGGTGGTGATGGAAAATGAAATACGTCGCTTCATGGAGGCCGTAGTGCACACATATGTATGAGCTACATTTTCATTTTTATAATGGATAAAAAGTATATAAATTAGATAAGGATTTAATATTACATAATCATAATAAAATTATAAATATAATATTTATCCATTAAATCCATCCTTATAATCATCTATATGAGGCAGTGTTGGAAAAAGAAATATATCACTTTGTGTATGAGGTAGTCCGCATGAGCAATGTTTTCATTTTTCATTGGATGAGAAGGAGGTAGAAAATAGTTGTTAAATTAGCATAATAAAATTTAAATATATTAAAGATAATGATTTTATTATATTAATATGGTTATAATATAATTTAATGAGGTATAATAAGAAATAAACTTGAAAGAATTTGGTTAAGACTTAGACCTCTACCTAGGATATCTTCTTTTGGCTTACACCATAAAGACTCACTGTTTAGCCTTTTGGTGAGACTAGAAACTATAGGAATTGGGGAGTAAATTTGGTAAGATATTTTTTGAGGGATTTGATGATCTAGATTTCTCAAAGTGTGTTAATAATTTATGATAAGATTTTCCCTTTCATAAGTGAGAAGAGTGACACCACTGCAACTATTAAGAACTTTAAAATACAATAAATGAATTTCTCATGGAAAGTGGCTCCAAATTAGTGAAATTTGAAATATAGGATAATTTAAGGTCTAAATATACTTATAAATTCATATTTATACATGTTTTAGAGATATTTGAATCCATATCTCTTAGTTTAACCCCCTTTTGAAGTTAGTTCCCTAAAACCAACATTTCTGTACTTCATGATAACCCGTATTCATAGTTTTAAAAATTAATAAATTATATTCACATCATGATTATTATTTTGTATAAAATAATATGTGATAATGTCCCAAGTGTAGTTGTCTCACTAAAAGTTCATATTAGTTCCCTGCTAGGATGAGAACCCATAAGTGCCACAACACTATTCTTAAATATATGTTTTATAGCCAGATGATATAATTTAGGGGACACAAATGATATAGAATATCAGGGGTGGATACTCATAAGACATCAAGGCACCTTATCTTGGTGTACACCCCTGGTAATATTCAGTAGGATATTATGATAATGAGATCGACCAGTAGGAAATCTACATTTATATTTTTTATTAGATATTCATATATTCGGACATTTGTATTGGTTCTTAGACATTAAGATTATTATTAATTAGTATTATGACTCACTTAATTTTACTTATTGATGAAAACCATGATGACAGATGTTCGCGATGTGGTTGGATACATTGGGTGCATCGTGAATAATATTGTATTAATAAATAATATGAGAAAGGATTTATCCCTTGTATTATTTAATGAAAGTTGATATCTCAGGCCCTTTGATGAAAATGATATAGCCTAAATAAATCAACATCCATGGTTTATGATTGGTAAGTTAAATTTGCATGAGATCAAAGAAAGATACATCGAGCACATAGGTAGATGCCACCGACATGCAACCTACTTGATTTGAGATATTGTGATAAAGGGATTATATCACATAGTAAGAGTTTGTATGAGATATCTTGTCATTGATGGACTAACTTCTTTCTCTATGGGTGCCTTGACACGTTTCAAGATTCCAACCTTAGACTTTAGGTTTATTCTGCTAATTCCACTGAGAAAGAGGCCTAGAGGGTCACATACTAAGTGTATTCATAATCTCAGTTAAATAATATATTAGAATTTATTATTTAACAAGTTGAATAAATATTAATCCTAAATGTGGTTTAATAATTATTCATGTGTTCTTGATCTCATACAAATATTTATTTTCTATTTAGATAACATAAAATTTATATTTTTTTGGAGAATAATGTAGTGATATTTATTTAATATATAATTAATCATTATTCAAGGCTTAATAAATATATTGGAGGAATGATAGACCAAGTTTAAAGGTCCGATGATAAATAATAAATATTGAATACTATTTGATTAAATAATATTCAATTTAATTTTCATGTTATGTGAATGTCCATAAATAATAATAATAATAATATTATTTGACATGGGGTTCCATAGGGATTAAATAAATAATAAATGGCACTTTTGTAATTATTTTATTTTAACCATTGAGATATATAAGCCCAATTATATTATTTTCTCAATAACCCAATTAATTTATTTTAGTTGTGAACAATGGATTTAGATAATTATCTCAAGAACCAGAGATATCTCTTCTTCAAGAACACTCCTAAGAATAGAGAGTGATCTTCCTCTACCCCCATTCTTGAGTAAAAAAGAGATCTAGGAGAATTATTTGGAAGTGGTTCTCAAGGAAATCAAAGGCGGATGATGCAAGCACTAGGATCTTCTATGATAGCACCTAAATATTCCTACAACGACATTCATATATTTGTGGAATATGTGTGGATCACTACTATAGGGAATCTAATTTGATTCCAACAATGAAACTATGAAACAACATGAATATATTGTCAGATTCATCAACAAAGGTATAATTCCATCAAGGTAATTCTTTATTTAACTAAATTAATTATAAATAATATTTTATGATCCTATATCTTGGTTTGGTATTTTATCTGTAATGCCCTGACCCTAGTTACCCAGAGTTGGTGAATTATTACATAACATTTGCATGATCACAAAAGATCAAGTATCGAAAGACCAATTAGTTTAGTAGCCTTGGAAATACTAGATACATTCATAAGTTTTACATTACATTATAAAATGAAACAATACAACAACATAGTCTCCATTGGAGACACTCATATACCTTATACTATCCCTGTAGTTCAGTCATAATATACTTCTTTACATCTTGGGAAAAATAAAACATAGAAAGGGGTGAGCTCCGATGCTCAGTAAGGATAACAGTATAGCGGAAACTTTCATAAATAAGTATAAACATTTAAGTCAATGTAAGACTAAAACAAAATCCTTTTAAACATGAACTTCAACATAATATGGAAAAGATAAAATCAAATAATTCCATTTACTTATTCACATGGATATTCTACTAGTCAAATAATCACATGCAATATCAATAGCCACATTCATAATGATTGAATGTATAATGGCAGACTTTATAACCACATAGTCAAGGCCTTGTACCAAGACTACAAATAATATTTTGTCAAGGAATTGTGCCAAGATAGTAGTTTGTCTCATGAGACCTACCAATGCATCACAGAGCTATAACAGTCTCCACCCGTCACTTACTTAGTCCAATTCATTCCTCATATGAAATGGTTTAAACATAACATAAACATTCGTATTAAAACTACCATACGAAATGTCAATACTTTATCCATAAACCATGAATGGTATGAAAATAAAACATCAATAGTCAAACATATCACAAAACCTTCAATACAATATGGAAGTTTTGTATCATAATAAATCAACTTCATATAAGCTCACAATCCATCAAAGGATGTTGACATAGATGAAATCAAAACTATTTTTAGAGAAATATCTCTTTCTATTTTGAAATCATTTAAAATTAATATAATTATAAAAGAAAACATTCATTTTTAAAATATTCTTATAATATTTTAAGGGAAACTTCTATGATGTTATAACGATGGAAAATAGACGCACCCACCGTATAAGTTAAAAAAACATTCTTACCTTAATTTTGTCGAAAAGGTCATAAGGTACCTTATTTGGAAAACGATGGAAAGATTACTTCAAAACCATTTTATAAAAAGTAAAACAATTGTATAAATGAATTTAACCCATAGTCCAGTAAATAGTAAAAATGTTTTGGAATACATTTTTAAGAAACATGGATGTGGATGATAAAGAGGTCCCAGTAGATACTTACATAAAAACAACCTCGGATAATAAAGAGATTGTGAAATTAACCCTCACCTTGTAGTTTTCCTTGGTCAAGGGTAGGTTAACCTACTTTATAATGGTGAAATAATTGTTATTAAATTATTCAATAACCATATACATTAATATTATATCATATATGATCTTATAATATTGCTTTGTTAATGATATTTCAGTAGTATCATCGTTTCAGGTGTTAACTGATTCATTTTCCTTTATATGATTGGTTACGTAAGACATGTTTGTTATGGATAGGATGTTTTTAATTAATATACAGAATGATATTATGTTCATAAACATTATTTTTAATCATAAAATGAAAATTATTCTTAAATGATTACGATGAGGAATGAATATCATCGCGTTCGTGGAGACGATAATCCAGACGTACGCACGAGCGACAATATCATTATTTTGATATTAAAATAGTATATAATTGGATACTATATCATATATACAGAATCATTACCATGTTATATTTATTATTTACATAATTTATACTCATTATTATACCCATCCAAATGATGAAGTGTTTTAATAACAAACTACACCATCAGATGGAGACGGTAATCCGTACGTATGCACGTATGGTGACTTTGTCATTTATAGGATGGATAAAATAATGAATATGGTTGTAACATTTTTATAATTACATCAAAGTATATATAATATACTGTATTTATTATTTTATAATGAAAACAACAAATAAAGAGAAAGTGGAAGAAGAAAAGAACTTGAAAGAGGTGATGAAATATTTACCTCTTCTTCGGGTTCTTCATTTTGATTTGATCAAAAGGGCTCCTTAGGTTGGATTTCTGACTAATGGAAGGACTATTTGATGAAGGTAGGAAATTTGAGATGATATTTGGGCAGGTATTGGCCGAGAGAAATGGATTTGAAGGTGTAAAAATGAGAGAAGTGGAGGTTCCCTTTTATAAGAGAGGTGAGGGTCACTTTAGGAAAAGCTGGAAATATTATTTTATAATAAAATAATTTCCACTTTATAATGGATACAAAAAGAATTATTTAAAGGATAAGTTTGGTATGGGTCTAAAACCTCTCAACCAATAGGTTTTACATAGGTTTAGGTCATAATATTAACCTTAGCTTTTAGATTTAACTCTTAGTTAAATAGGTGGACATTTACCATGTCTCTTTGTATTTTTATATTATATGGTTAATAAAATTACTATAAACTTCCAAGAAAACCTCAAGTGGTTAATTAATTACATATATAATTTTATTTAATACCTTTGGCAGAACCTTATATTTTTAGGAATATAATAACAATTAATAATATAATATTTGTTTTAAAAACTCTTTTATGTTAATTTTGAGACTATTTGGTATTTTGTTTTTGTTAAATTCATAACAACATTATTACTTCAAAGAAAATTCATTTAATCAACACTAACATGTCATATTAACCTAGAAAATTAGTTTAATTCATTAAAATTCTCAAATTATATTTATTTGGATATTTATAATATAAATTATTTAAATCTTTCATTAATAAGGTAATTACTGCATCATCATTGTGTCATAAATAAATTTAATTATTTAATGTCTAAAAAATATAAATAAAATACCATTATATAGGAAATATTTTTATATTTCTAATAAATATTTATAGTCGAATTTATCTTATGTATAACCATATATTAAAAATGGTTTAGTTATTAAACATTGATTTTAACTCTTTTAACTCTTCTTTAAATAAAATAATAATAAACATCCTAATCTAATCCAAGTGGATCAAATGGGATCATATTTTATTCCTAATATTATTTTGGTTGAATTACACTTATCCAATAGAATTAGGACATGTGTTAGGGTAATTATGATATCATTTTTACCCTTAATTACCCTATTTACTTTTAACCGTGGTAAATAAAAGTAAAAAGTTACTATTCACCAAAAATTATTTTAATCTAATTGAACCATATTTTACTTACTGATATTAACCATGTCTCTCAGATTTTTGAAATTCAACTCACAGAAGCGGTAAAATTAAGTTTTATACAAATTTGCAAATGCTCCTAGGAGGTGGGTAAAAGACAGTAAATAGTTCGATAAAATTTTATATATCTAAACTTATTATAAAATGACTCCAATGAATTACGATGAAAATATATATGTATTTTGTATCTATTTTGACATAAAATAAATTAAAATAAAATAACTAATTATTTAAATAAAAAGTCAGTTTTAACCAATAATGCTGTGTTTTTCACTATTCATCAAAAATTGAAATTTTTCAGAAAAATACCAAAAATTAACCCTAAGCTAATTTCGATATTCTGAATCCAAAAATTAAGTTCATTTTGAAAGATAAAATTTATAAAATTATAAAAAGTGGGTATTACTATTCATAATGGCTAGTTTGATTGGTCGTAGTGTGTTAGAATCTCGAAGTTGTGTACAATGAAAGATATTGCATTATTCAAAGGGAAACGTACTATGGAAGCTTGGGGTGTTACATTATCCCTTATCTATATTATTTGATTCAATTCTGTAGATCATGATGTTTATCGTTGTGTAAATATTTGATTGATCATCGATCAAGGTAAAAATAAAAGTTGGGCATGACCCATCACATGCTTTCCTTATGCCCAGAACCTTTAAGTGGTATCAAAGTGGTCACATAATTATTTATAATTATTTAATGATAATTGATGATTTACGCATTTTTGAATTAGTTTTTCAATTAATGTTTAATTGTTCTTTTAATCCAAATTGTGAGATCTACTTCTTCCTCCTTCATTTCGCATAGATCTAATCAATGTGATTGATTTTATGAAAAAAATAAACTCAATGACCTCATCCAGAGATTCCAAGTATTCAGACTAGATAACATAAGAGTACATGCTTTGTAACCGGAGTTACACACCGTGTACTTGGGTTCAATGCATCAGGAATTAATTTGGAAATTAATTCAATGAGTGTGCATTGATGACATGCAGTGTAGTTAATTCTTACACCGCGTTTTGACCAGGCCATACTGGCGCACTGTGATCTAGAGTACACACCATGTAGACCACGTACATGGCATGCAGTGCCTTTAAGTCACAGGCGGGTTGTGTGTTTTATACACGTCCTACCTGACTGGTGACCATATAACTCGGAGTCCACACACTGTGTTGTCCGTTTTACATGCCTTCTACTACATTTGTTATGAGGTATTATTTATACTTCGAGTCCCCAGGAATGTACCTCAAATAGATGGTGAAATATGTAAACACTGTATATATTTTTTGTAACCACCGTGTACTTATAATAAATTATGTTGATTTAAAATTTATTTATTATACCGTGTAAACCTTGAGACATGTTTTTGAATGTGGTCAATAAGTTGATAAGATATTCCATGTGATGATTTTTTAATATATATATATATATATATATATATATATGTTTAATGAATATCTTTTTAGTGTTCAGATTTGCATCTCATGTATGAGTTGTGTTACAAATTTTACTCTACATGCATTGAATCATAAGACATGACTAAAAAATCATGTAATTTGTGTAATCATTAAGTTGATAGTACACTTCATGAAAGTATATGACAAGTATTGTATTCTATATATCACAAAATTAAAACTATATATGAGTATAATACATGTTGGGTGGATCCAAATGGGTATTCACCGTGTTACCTCCAAAGTAAATTTAATACACACAATTAATTTTAAATAAATTTATTAAATTTGTTTAAAATTATAATGGATGATAATCTCAAGGAAATTCAAATGATAATTAATATTAAATAATTTATTAACTAAAGATAATAATTAATCAATTCAAGTGAAATTTATCTAAAATAAAAATGATTAATAATTGAATTCTAGTTTTATTAAATGTGTAATTAGTTGCATGATTGTTGATGATCATGAGCATAGACCATACCTTTTTATGTGATTGGTTTCATTTAATTTATTATTTAATTAATTTATTGGCATGTGTGCCTTATGTGCTATTATTATGTTGGGATTACGTGCCCATGAGTTTTTATGTAAACCCTTTTAACCTCACTTTTATGTGAGTAATAACATTTGTAATAGATGAATCTCCCAAGCTAGTGGTGGCAGTTCAAGTTTAGAGATGAGGCGAAACCAATCTAAGAGCGATAAATAGGTGGATATGTTGAAAGCTTTAACATGAACCTTAATTGGTTCAAGGTGTTTCCCCCCTAGGTCAGTGATTAGTTTATCAACCACTAGATAAACTAAACATTAGTAAAAGCACATTATTATACCACTTTATTTTTTTTTCAAGTTTCATGGTTATTTGATTATGGATGTTTTTTGTGATCATATAAATTAATGAAATTAACTAGCATGAGAGATAGAACTAAATATAAAACTTCTTAAGCATAGATATTATCTAAGACATGGTTAATCACTTAAGTAAATAAAATTAATATTAAAAATCATGTGATAAAGATAATTATTATAAATTTATGCATAAATGATAAAATCTCTCAATTATATTTATTAAGTCATTATAACCTTCTACTACTTCAGTTAAAATCCAACAATAGTTCAAAGTGATTAACCAGCCAAAGTTGGGGTGCTTTTAATTATCGAGGAATTATAACTTGAAGTTTTGGGTTGAACTAACTTAAATCACATCAAGGGTTTATTTACAAAGTAAGACTTGGTGTAACTCAAAGGCAAGGATTGAGGAAATCCAATTTAAGGATTTCAATACTAGGGAGTCCACTCAATAGGTAAAGGAACTATGAGTTAATGTAGTTGAAATTTGGAATACCTACCTAAAACCATTCACGTTTCTTGACCAACCGAATTTTGGGTAATGAGAAGGGGAATATGGATAATTTCCACTAGAATATAAAAGAATGATGATATTCTGAACATAATAGTGAGGGATATTGGTTTTTCATAAAATAGTGGGATACTAATAAATATAATATTTATTTATTTATTTGTCTTAATTTTATCACATAAAGTACTAAATTTTTTCTCATCTTATTTGTAGAAACATCATTAAAATAACATCAAACATATCATTATGATATATACTTGAGAAGGAAAACCTTCTCATCGATATGAATTTCTAAGAATAGAAAAGAAATATTTGTGTAATCCTTTTCCATGAAAGGAAATTATATATGTTAGAAGAACCTTTACATAAAACTCCTAGAAATGAGGCTAGTGATGAAGAGTTAAAACTCTATGAGAAACATTTCAATGATTCCACATATGTTCAATATTTCATGCTATGATCAATGTCCCATGAGTTTTTTTAACAACATGAGAAAATGGAAATGTATAAAATGATGTCTCACATTTAGGATCTCTATCAAGAAAAGGTGAGACAAGATAGGTGCAGGATCTCCAATTATTTTTTTAAAATTAATCGTAGAGAGTCTGCGCTAGCTGGGCCTCATTTAGTCAATATTATTGGCTACACTGAACATTTATACATCTTAGGAATTAAATTCCCAGATGAGTTGTGTGCAGATCTCATACATTAATCACTACCTAATACCTTCTCCAGTTTTATTATTAATTTTAATATGATCAATAATGATAAGTTTCTTTTAGACCTTCTTACTTTAATTCTCCAAGTGGATAAGGACATGGGGAATGATAAACCCATGATCCTTATGGTGAATAAGAAAATGAATAATAAGGCATAGGGGACCAAGAATCATAAATAGTCTAATGATAAAAATCATCGTTCTTACAATAAGAAGAAGATCCAAATTTAGGGAACAGAGAAGGACGTGGTATGTTTTGTATGTGGAAAGTTAGGACACTGGAAGAGGAACTACACCCAAAAGAAAAGGGAAGCTAAATTTACCTTTGTTATTGAGTGTAATATTTTAATATCTACACATTGGGTATTAGATATAGCTTGTGAGGCTCACATATATATCCAAATCCTAGAACCAAATAGATTTTTAATGATTTATAGAGGATAGGTTGATCTGAGAGCTACAAATATAGTGATGCTAGCTTCCTTAGCCCTTGGTGATTACCTCCTTTAATTTCCAAAGGAAATTATTTTGGTTTTAAGATATTGTTATTATGTACCTATAGTTACCATGAATATAATTTTTGTATCCTGCATAAATTCATATGGGTTTATTTTTACGTTTGGAAATAAAATTTGTTTCTTTTATAAAGACAACATATGTTATGGTATGGAAAATATAAATAATAGTCTTATGTATTAAATTATGAAAACCAATTATTGTAAATTGATAATGAATCATGTTCACATGACTCATACTTCACCCAGCTTTGGCATCATTGTTTTGGTCATGTAAATGAAAAGCGTTTGACAAAGCTCTATCAAGCTGGTTATTTAGAGTCATCTGAGCTAAAACTACTTAAAATATGTCATGATTATTTACAAATAAAAATATCCAAACAACTATTTTTTGGATAGGGTGGAAGGGCCATATAGATTCTAGTATTGGTACACACTGATGTGTGTGGAAATCTTACATTAGAATCTAGAGGTGGATATTCTTATTTCTTAACTTTTATTGTTGAATTGAGTAGATATGGCTATCTATACTTAATGTGGTATAAGTCTAAGTCCTTTTAAAAATTCAAGGAATTTAAGAATGAATTATAGAATTAAATTGGTAAGAAGAAAAATAATCTTCAATCCGATCAAGGTGAAGAATATCTTAAACAAGAGTTCATCAACCTTTTACAGGAGTTTGGGATTCTCTCTCAACTCACTCCACCTTATACTCCATAGTGGAATGGTGTTGTTGAAAGGAGGAACCATACCTTGTTAAACATGGTAAGGTCGATGATGAGTCATCTAGATCTTCCATTATCCTTTTGGGTATATGCATGAAAAATTGTGGCATACAAATTAAATTAAGTTCCAATTAAAGAGAAAAAAAGTGTAAATTTATAGAATATCCCAAGGAAACAAAGGTATATTAACTATACAACCCCTCAGATAAGAAAGTGACTGTCATTAGACAAGCTATATATATTGAGAGGGAGCACATCCTAAAAAAGGATAGTGGGAGTATGATTGATTTTGTTGAAGTTGATGCTCAAGATAAACAAGAGTTAGATAAGGTACAAGTTCCATAGGTCCTCATGGAAGAAGCAGTCCCTGAAACACAAGTAATTTTTAAGAAAAAAGCGAGGTAAGAGAACTAGAGATATATGGTTTTATTGTCACCGAAGATGGTGAGTCATTATTGGTTGAGAATGATGAACCTATATCCTACAAATACTTATTAGAGATCTCAAAAGATGCAAGGTGGAAAGAATATATGAATTATGAAATGGATTCCATGTATCAGAACCAAGTCTGGGATGTGGTTGACGTGCCTATTGATGTAACGAATATTAGATAAAATTGGGTATTCAGGAGGAAACTGAACATGGAAGGAAAATTAAGTACTTATAAATCATGGCTAGTGTCTAAAGGGTTTAAAAAACATTAAGAAATTGACTATGATGAATCCTTTTTAATAGTTTCCATGTTTAAATCCATCAGAATTCTACTTACTATAACATCTTACCATGACTATGAGATTTGGAAGATGGATGTCAAAATTGAATTACTTAATGGGAACCTTCAGGAAGATGTCTATATGACACAACCAGAAGGGTTTGTGACTCCAGGTGATGCTAAAAGGATTTTCAATTTGTAGAGATGCATTTATGGATTGAATAAAGCATCCAGGTCATTTAAAATTTGATTTTAAAAATCAATAAACGAATTTAGTTTCAATAAGAATGAATGTGAGATGTGTGTTTACAAGAGGTTTAGTGTAAATGAAGTCATTATCCTAGTAGTGTATATTGATGACATATTACTTATTGGAAGTGAAATACTAATATTATAGTTCATTAAGGACTGGTTAAACAAGTGTTTCTCTATAAAGGACTTAGGTAAAGTAGCATATGTTCTAGGGATCAAGATCATTCATTATAAATCCAAAAGGATGATTGGACTAAGTTAAAGTACATATATTAACCAGATTCTAAATAGATTTAGTATGAAACAATCCAAGAGGGTATTGGTTCCTGCGTCACATGGTTTAAATCTTTCTAATAAAATATGTCCTCAGACACAGTAGGAGAAAGATAGAATGAGTAAAATTCCACATGATTCTGTAATATGATCAATTATGTATTCCATGTTATGTACAAGACATGATTTTGCCTATGCACTGATCATGGTAGGTATATATTAGGAAGATCCAGGAGAACAACATTGGTATGATGTTAAGGCTATCCTTAAGTTTCTGAGAAGAACTAGGAATATGTTCATTCTATATGGAGGAGATGAAGAGCTATTCATCAGGGGATATACTGATTCTAGTTTTTAGATAGATCAAAATTATTTGAAGTCACAGTTAGGATATGTTTTTCATTTCAATGGAGGATCTATGAGCTAGAATAGTTCAGAAGATCTAGTTATCACTGATTCTATAGTGGATTTCAAGTGTATAGAGGCTTATTATGCATCCAAGGAAGCCACTTATATTCATAATTTTTTCCATGATCTTGATGTGGTGCCTAGAAGTAAATACGATATCACATTGTATTGTGATAATACTACAGTGGTGGCTCTTTAAAAAGAGATAATTTCACACCAACACAGAAAGAATATACTCTAGAAGTATCACCTCTTGAGGGATTTTCATCAGAGGGGTGAATTTGTAGTAATAAGAGTACCCATAGAAGAGAATATAGCAAACCCCTTAACTAAAGGCCTATCTTAACAGAAGCATGAGTATTATGTGAGAGCTATTGGAATAAAAGTTTTTAGCAGTTGGCTCTAGTGCAAGTGAGAGTCTACTAGAGTGGGTGATCTAGAACCAATTATGTGTACTTTATTATAAAAGCTATTTTTAGTTTTGAATATTAATTTTTTTTATCACATCATGATTCTTCTTATGCATAACATAGTATGTGATAATGTTCTAAGAGTAGCTGTCACACTAAAAGGTCACAATATTTCCCTGCTATGATTAGAACCTAAAAGTTCTAGGAAATTATTATTAAATATATGTTATATAGTCAGATGATATCATTTTAGGTACAAAAATGATACATGATATCAGGGGTGGAGACTCATAAGACTTTATGGCACCTTCTTATGGTGTACGCCCTTGGTAATATTTAGTAGGATATTACGAGAACAAGACCTGCCAGTAAGAAATCCACATTTATATGTGTCATTGGATGTTCCTATATACATATGTTTGTATTGGTCCTTAGACTTTAAAATTATTATTAATGAGTATTATGAGTTGTGTACTTTGATCTATTGACAAAAAGCACGATGATAAATGTTCATGGTGAGGTAGGATATATTGGGTGCATCGGGAGTAATATATCATTAATTAATAATGTGAAAAAGGATTTCTCCCTTCTGTTCTTTAATGGAAGTTGATATATTAGGCCCTTTGATGGAAATGATATAGCCTAAATAAATCAATATCCATGGTATATAATAGACACGTTTAATTTATAGGAAGTTAAAGAAAGATACATCTAGCACATTGGTTAATGGCACCATCATGCAACCTACTTGATATGAGATATCATGATAAAGGGATTATATTACACAGTAAGAATATCCTGTCATTATGGCATTAACTTCTTTCTCTCTGGGTTCCTTATCGTGTTTCTATACACTAAAATTGGAATTTAGGATGCTTCACATAATGCCACTAAGAAAGAGCCCAGAGGGTAACACATCAAGTGTATCCAGAATCTCAGTTTAATAATATATCATAATTTATTATTTAAAAAGTTGAATGAATATTATTCCCATATGTTGTTTAATAATTATTCATCTGTTCTTGATCGCATATAAATATTTATTTACTATTGAGTGAATATAATATTTATATATTTATTGGAGAATAATGAAGTGATATTTATTTAATAAATAAATATTCATTATTCAATGCCTGATAAATATCATGGAGGAATCTTGGACCGAGTTTAATGATCCGATGAGAAATAATAAATATTTAATAGTATTTGATTAAATAATATTTAATTTAATTTGTATGTTAAGCGCATGTTGAGAAATAATAATACTAATAATATTATTTGATATGGGGTTCCACAGGGATTAAATAAATAATAATGGTCACTTGTGAAATTATTTTATTTTAACCATAGTGATATATAAACCCAATTATATTATTTTCTCAATAATCTAGTTCAGTTGTTTTGGTCGTACATAATAGATTTAGAGAATCCTTTCAAGACCTTAAGAGATCTCTTCTCCAGGAATGCTCCTATGAATAGAGAACGGTCTTCCTCCATCTCCGAATCTTGAGTCAAGAAGAGATCAATGATAACACTTTGGAAGAGGTTCTCGAGGTGATCAAAGGTAGGCGACTCATGCACCAGGATCTACTGTGCTAGCACCTGAAGATTCCTATAATGACGTTCATATATTTGTGGAACATGTGTGGATCACCACTAGTGGGAATCTACTTTGATTACTATAACACAATGATGGAACAATAAAAATATGTTTTAAAATATATCTAATAAGAAATAAGTCCATTAAGGTAATTATTTATTAATTTAAATTAAATATAAATAATATATGATAATCATATCTCTTGGTTCCAACATTCCATCCCTTGTCTACATTCTTTGATTAAATTTCATAGATCATGACGTTTATCATTGTATAAATCTTAGATTGATGATAGATCATAGAAAAAAATCAAAGCTGGGCATGAACTATAGCATGCTTTCTCTGCGCCTGGAACCTACACCCCCTCTTTAACCCTTTTAACCCTTACTGTAGTGACAAACTTTTACCATGGTAACTATTCATTGTAACTAAAAATAAAATTAAACTCATTAATTTTTTTTAACATTATGATTCCAAATATGGAATCCATTATGTATGATTCAATTTAAAAAATTGGTAAAAATTAATTTTAAAATAAGTATGCATTATACAATGAAAAATAGTTTTTAGAAAAATTCCATTTTAAGCAAAAAAATTATTTTATGCCAAAATCATGTATATTTTCTTAACATGGATTTAATTGGATTATTTTTAATAAAATTATTTTATTTTACTTTAGAAACAATCCAAAACTGAATTGAACCTTGTGAAAATGTGATTAAAAGGGAAGAATCAAAAATAATTTTTATTTAAATAAAAACATCACTTATATTTCCAAATGTCAAACACGAATTCCTAAATTCAAAATTATATTTTTAAAATCAGTATATTAATTTTTAAAAATATATATTTTTAATATAAATTTTTTTCTTAAACTTTAAATTCATAATTATATCATGATAATATCATAAAACTAAGAGTATTAGTAAAATCCGTATTTTTCACTATTCACCAAGAAGATAACCTTTTCAGAAAAATCCAAAAAATTCACCCTAAGATAATATTTACATGATTAATTAAAAAATGAATTTCATTTATTCAAATTCAACCCCGAAAATTCATAAATTTATAATTTAAATGAACAATAAAAAATATAAAGAAAAACTGATTTTATAGAAAATGATTATTTTAAACTAATAGTAGTCCTAACCTTATTTCATATCATTTACCAATGAGTGTTAATTTAATTTAACATTATATAATAATAATTAATTTATTTATAAATTTAATTTTAATAAATTATTTTTCACTTTAATCTGGAGATGGATATATCTCACATTATTCAACAAGATATTTATTTAAATAAAAACATATTAAGATCTCAAGATTTAACATTCCCCCTTAAAAAAATTGGTTTCTTGTAATTTTAATATTGTTTCTTATGGTAAATAGTTTAATTTTGTTTTTAAAATCAATTCCAAGGAGTGGAAGAAGAATTTGAAAACCATTAATTTTAAAAGGATTCATAATAATGAAATCTTAAAATAGGGGAAAAGAAAAGGAATGTGGAATGTATGATAATTATGATGAAAGTGGAAAGAAATACCTTTTAATATAAATAAATTAAATTTATAGTAGAAAAGAAAATTAATATCTATGTTAATACTTTAAAACTTATCATTTCTAAAATATTTATTAAACTATTCATTTACCATTATGAGACTCATACTTGGGAATGAGTTTCACAAAGCATAATTTGATAGTCGAGTGATATTTTCCATATAAGACTTGATAGATTTATCTTACTCTTACTTATGTATAAGGAATTATTTTACCATCAAGATATACAATAAAATAAAATATACTTGGTTTCATTCCATACCATAAGTGTAAATTCAACCCTCAATTGTGTTTTAAGAAGTTTTCCACTTCCGCTTCATCTCATATTATAAATAATGAATAACCATGAGGAATTTTTCATTCCTAAACCACTAAAATTAACTTTTAAATGATAATAACATAAAAAATTATGGGAAGTTATTCCTATTATCCATAAACATTTAAGAAAACAAAAAATGGTTAGCATAAATAATGACAATGAATAAATCTTCATATGAAGAGATAATGCATTAATCTCAAAAACCTCAACAATAACTCCCAAAGCTCAATATAAATCATTAAACAAACAAATAACCTTAAAAATCTTAAAAATATTCTGGGATAAATTCCAAATCAAGATATCAGATATATATGATTAAATATTCATCCAAAATCAACATAACATTTATCCCCAAACAACATTAATCACTCATAAAAATACGTTGCAAAACTGTATATATCCTAATCACATGTTCTAAAAAATAGAATAACATTTCCCCAAAATTTCCCAGATAACCATGGAATAAAATCATAAAAATCATCATATATTATTCTAAAATTTATATAAAACTTTATTTATCAAATAATATGAACTATAAAATTATATACTAGCATATATTTTCTATACATTATTCCTAAAATTTAGAGAAATTCTATAAAAATAAATTTAATCACCTAGAAACTAAATCACTTTTCAATATCATGGTTATCTATACTATAAAACACATGTTCCGAAAATATAATAACCCTTTTTTCAAATTAATCATAATTACATCAATATCAAATAACGTGTTAACCCTAAATGTTATCTTTAACTTATATATTTTATCCCCAATATAATAACATCCCTCCCAAAGAACCTTCATAGTAAATCACATGATAAACATAAGGGTTACATATACCGAAATAATATAATAAAACCTAATAAATATCTCCCAAAATATCATTAATAACCTTTTAATACAATCAAAAAATACCTCAAGAAGTTATCTATACTTTTGAAATTATAACATTTCTTAAACATATCAATACTTAAATAAAATAACACTACATCATAACTCTATAAACCCTATATATATACACTTCAATAATTTAACTTGCTTAATAAAAATTTAACACTTATTTGACATCTTATTCCTTAAAACTTCCTTCCTATAATAAAAAATATGAATCATGTTCTAAGAGTCATTAATCTTAATCTAATCATGTTTCCTACATTAAATATAAGAAAAGATATTAAAATAGTTCATACCTTTTATATGTTATTAATAGTTTATTTTTCTTCAAAATAATAAATTTATAAACCTTTATTTTATGATCTTGATAATTCCATTCACTAGATTTCCTCCTTGGGAATTGATTTGAATAAATCCCATTATCCTAACATTTAAAACATTCAGTTGATACATTAATAAGAACTCTATTCCCATCCATTATGTTAATTAAAACATTTATCTATATTTTTTAGTTTATTTATATATACCCAAATTTTCCAAACATGAAACATCTTCTTTTTTTCTTTGAGACATTTCACTAAGTGATTCTTCCCACATTCTTAACAGATTCGATATTGAATCTTTTTACCTTCAAGATCTTTATCACTTGAACTTCAATTAAACTATAATTTTATCTTATTTCATGAATTAGGGAACTCAACTAAGTTCATGTTGTTAATAATAAATCTAGATATATAGTTAAGAATAACTATTAAAGTATTAACTCTTGATCCTACCCTATTTGGTTTCTTATTCTGACAACTGCCTTAGTGTCCTCCACATCTATTATTTACTGGGTTCCTACTGGTTCCAACCATTCAAGAAAACAAAAAAATGGTTATTTTGAGTTTATCATAATAATAAATCTTATAAATAGAATAAATATTAATATCTTCTTAATTATGTCACCTTATATTTATCTCATTCGATTTAGATTTTAATGCCTAAAAATAACCATAATTCTTCATAATATATTTGCCTTTAATGTTATAAGAGAATTTTAAAATATAGTCTTAGACAAAAATATTAACCCCTAAATATTTTTAAATATTTTAAATTATGATAATCTAATAAAATAATAACCTTTTAACTTTTATAAACCCCTTTTTTAATACCAACAGGGATAGCTTAAGACTAAAACATTCAAATCTGGTGCTAAAATCATTCTTCTTCACATATTGGATTTAATACCAACTTAATAGACCCAAAAAATAATCTTAAATAATTTAAATTTCAATGAAAAACTGATCCACTCACATACCCAAGATTTTTTAGGTTTAGAGTTTTAGATAATCAGAAAAAATATATTTATATAACAAAACCCATGTCTTTCTCATCAAATGGACATTTTCCCCATTATACCAAGAACATATTACTTCATAATAAGTCATAAAAATATCCTAAAAAAGTATCCACACATGATAACCTTATATAAATATCTTACATAATATCTATAACACCCTAATAATTTCTGTTATGCCTTATTTTAAATAAATTTAATCCCTTCGATAACTTACTTTTCACAAAACACCAAGCTTAAATGAACTCCAAAAATATTATTATTTAATTATGATTGATATCACCTAGACATTGGAATGGTGGGAATAAATAATATTAACTAAATTATTCAAATATTGTTTTCACATGTTTATAAAATGAATTCATTGGTTACAAATTAATTATAAATAAAAATAAAAATAAAACTAAAAACCAATTGAATATAATGGGTGTGTTTTTATAAATATTTTTATACTCACAATGACATTCTATCTTAATAAATTAAATTAAAAACTATTAGTGAAAGAAATTAATCAAATTTATATTTTATATATTCAATCCATTTTTTTAATTCTTCCATTATGTTTGGAAGGCTTAAGATAAAAATAAATCTAATTTTAAGCATAAAAGATATATTTTTATAATAGGTAATTTTGCCATCTTTTAATAAAACACCAATTTTTAAACTAAATTTTGATCATTTTATTTTCAAAATAAACTTTATTTTTGATATAATAATATCAAAATTTTCATATTATGAAATTTTGGTGTTTTTTAGAGATGTTTCTTTTTTTATAAATAGTGAAAAATACTAAATTTTGATTTTAAATTGTTTACTCGTATAATTTATTTAAATAGTTAGTTTATATTTTAAAATTGTTAAAAAGTATAATTATTTCAATTATACATAAATAAATCCAATTTAGGTTATTTTAATTAATTTCACATTGAAATTGGATATAAAAACATTTCAAACTTTTGAACGTTTTCATTTTTAAAACACGATTTCCCATTGTAATTGTTGGGATTAATTTTAAATTTAATTATTCCAATTATGTGAATTGAATTTGGAAAAATGGATTCAATATTTGGAATCATAATTTCCAAATCATGGAGTAAATTCATTTTCATTTTTATTAATAAACTAATACTGTGGTAGAAAAGAAAGATTTACTATGGTATAGGTAAAATAATGTAACTCGTTAAAGTGAACGAGTAAAAGATTAAAATAACTAAAAAATGAAACATTAAATGGCTTTTTGAGGTTTATATAGACCCTAACCATTATTTAAAATAGTAATTGTTGGAAAAATTCCTTAAAATTAATGCCACCTCAATGTGGTTGGATTTAAACATAAAAAATCATTATTTAATCACTTAAACCCACCTCTTCTCAAGTATAAATACCATCCCTCACCACCCCATGTCGACTAAAAAGCCTTTAATCTCATAAAATGTCTAAAAAACTATCTCCTACTAACTATTCATACATCCGAGTTCTTATTTACTCACTAAAAGGTAAAATCCAAGGTTCTTAAGGGGTCCTTCAAGGAGGTGATATTCAAGAGACAATCTTCTCAAAACGCCTCTCTTAATTTATTTTATTTTTTTTAATTTCTACTAACATACTTTATCCATAAATTAATGATAACCAGAATCATGTTTATATTATAGTTTTATTTTTTTAATGGAACATATTATATCCATCCCTTTTATCACCTCATCTTATTCAAATAAATGAAACTATTGTCCAAATTCTTCTGGTTAATTGCCTCTGTGAATAATATTTTTGTTTGTTTTCCATTACCGTAATAAAAAATAGTCATAAAAATTTTATTTTGGATAAATAATATAATAATAGGTATATTATAACCTATTTAATGTTCTATAAATAAATAAAACAAAAGTAGTCTATGCAATTAGGAAAAAATTCCAAAATAAACAAAATATTTATCATTAACATTTTATCCAAGGAATCATCCTCATTTTTGAAATAAAAATGATAAATGGATACATTTAAGATTATTTAAGTGTATTAATACCATTTAATTACACTTTTTGAGTTTTATTACCATTTGACATGAAAATCCATAATTATAAACAAATGAATCGACTATGAAAATTGTGAAATGAATGCCCCCAAAACAATGGAAATGACAAAATATTATTAATTAATGGAAGGTAAGATGTTATAAAAATACAATATAAGGTATTATAAATATTAATATGGTTCTTTAATGAATTAATAACATTATTTAAACCATTATACATGAGGTTAATTTATGAAAACCTAATCAGAATCGTGAGGTAATGGTTTCTCATCCCATATTTTCTTCTATTAGATTTATACCTTATTCACCACTTATTTATTGTGTGTGATGTATATAATTCCCTTTTATATTTAATATAATTATATTAATTATATTAATTTCATTCAATTTTTTATTTGATAATTATTACTTTTATGGGGCATACAATTTGGTTGATTACAAAGTGGTAAGAGAATTCTTAACCTAATTTCCATTCTTTGGGATAACCATCTACTTGTCGATTATGTCATGATATGATTATGAGTTGGATGAATTTGGATTATATTATATTTCATTTAAACTTTATTTATGTGGATTTATAGTTAAGACACATAATCAACTTATTTTATTAGTACTCACTTCAATGATATGGTATTTATAAAGGAATTTCTTTTTAAAAAATTATATTCTTTTAAGTTTCCCTTAAAACTCTATTTTTATTCCATTACCATATTTTTTATAAATTTTTTTATAATTTTTTTAATATTATATATTATTTTTTGAATTCATTTTTACTAATGTTTGAATTTTTACAAAATATATTTAAATGATTCTTTTTTTAGTTTTCTAAGCGAGGTTCTTTATTGCTTTTTCGAAAAAAATATGGAAGGAATGTTTTTTTTAAATTATATGAAAGGTGAGAATTTTTTAAAAATCATGATGATTTAATGACTTGAATATTTATTGACTATATTTGAAGGTTATTTTTTAATTAAAATGTTTTTCTTTATAATTGAGAATCATTTAAAAAAATTCAAATAAGAAAGGATATTTTCCCGAACAATTATTTCAAGTGATCTTTCAAAATTTATTTCTATATAAGATAACATTATTGGATGTTACTTAATATTTAATGAGAATATTATTCAATGATACTATCCTCATTATTTTTATGGTTATTATATGTTTACGATGGAATGATGATTGTGAATCCCATTTCTTTTCTATGAGTTATGTTATGGTAAAATGTTTATGAAACTAATTTCTTTACATGGGTTTTGATGTAATGAATGATTTATATTATCATGGAAAACATATTTATGATTTTCATTGTATGATAAGTTGGATCTATATATCCCTCTAATTAATTGTGTAATGATCTATAACTCATGAGTAAAAATGTTATATGTGAACCTGATTATATGTTCACAATGTTATGTTTGAACCTGATTACATGTTCACAATATTACACATGAACCTGATTACATATTCCCAAATGTTACATGTGAACATGACTATATGTTCACAAAGGTATGAATGATACTGATTACATGTAACCTATGTTACTCATGGAACAACATTTCATGTCCATAACTTTATGCGAGGACTTAGTTTCATGTCCATAAGTTTTTGGTAGGGCCTAATTTCATGTCCTTAACTTAACGAGTAAACCTGTTTCTATTTATACATTTTCATAAAGCTATATTTTTATGTTTCCAACAAAAATTACATGTCTTATTTAATTTTTATACTCTCATAGCTCACGTTATTTGATTATATCATGATTCATGTCTTATAAATTTCTTATCTTTATGCCATGAATCTTGTATATGATCTTTGGCATACATGGCATGATCTTAAAATGTTACAATTATGTTATCATACCATTATATTCATGTTATTCTTATACATATCTCTTTTTTACACTTATTAAGAATCTAAGATCACCCTTTATTATGTTTCTTTTTCCCAAAAAAATGAATAAGGGTATTAAGTAAGATATGTCAAAAAGGGTTATAGTTATAAAGAAATAGGAAATATAAGATATATATGTATTATGAACTAGTTTTTTATGTTTCCAAGTTTCCAAAGGTGCTAAAATAATACTGGATTTGGTTGTGTGTTTGAGTAATGTATGAAATATTTTCAAAAAATGGTTTAATGACTATTTATATTAATATTGGTTTTCCCTAGTTGGTATCATAATAAAGGATTAATTAAACATTTAAAACTAGGTTTATAAAACCTTAGTAATAACCCCATGTGCGAGTCTGGGTTATAATCCAAGAGTTTTTGTAATGATCATGAAAAACCTAAGTTTAACCTAAGGTGTCATAGATTGAAATTTTATAAGAAATTTCACTTGTTTATGTACATTTCTTAGTAAGATTACTATTTATCACACTTTAATTTTGGTTTTAGTCAATGGATTGAACCTAAAGGATCTATGTGGATAATGAATGTGATGGGAAATGAAATTATTGTCCTCCTAATCAACTGAATGATATAGGAAATAGAATGAAAAATCTTATTTCTATACTCACACATGCTATGAATCTCACTAGGATTCTAAATAAGAAAAAGAGGTGTCAACATTCTATTTATTCCTTCACAAGGTAATTTCAACCTTCTTTAAGTTTATATTTTGATCTTCTAGTGGATGATAAATGGATAAAAACCATTGAGAAAATATTTTCCATTCTTCAATGACTAGGACATGAAAAAATTGTCCTAGATATTTATTGTCATGAAAGTGAATTATATCAATGTTGGAATCTTATCAATATTAAGAGGAAAAAAGAATAAATTAGATAAATTTAATGGGATGGGTTTAAGGGGATATTCCTTAGAAAATATATCCCTCATATATGGATAAGGAATTTCTTGATATGATGTAAAAGGATCACAGATCCATTGATACACATGAGGAAAATTTTACAAGGCTTTCAAGGTATGCCTCTGGTATATTTTTCAACCCTAAAAGTAAAATTGATTTATTCTTTAGTGTCTTAAAACCAATTATCCAAAAGGAATTATCCATAAGGGACTTTTTAAGCTAAAAAGAAATTGTTCTATGTGTACGAAAAGTGGAAATGGAAGCTAGAAACCATCATGGTTATCATAGTAAAAAGAGAAAGATAGAGCTTTCTGGAAACTCCAGTGGTTTTCCACATGGATGGAAGTGAAATTTTCATCCTTATACTTTCTAAAATGTAGGAAGGATCACTCAGGTGAGTTTATAAAAGTAACAATAAAATGTTTCAAGTGTGGTTATTCTGGACATCGAGAAAACTAATTTTAGAGTAATGAAAAGAGGGAAGTCAATGAACTGAATGGAGAGATAGATCAACAGAATGCACCACCCACACTAAAATGTTTCAATTACAAGGTCTTTGGGCATTATGTGAATAAATTCCCCAATCCAAGGGCTAATATAGATTATAAGACACAAGAAATTCTTAAGAATATGTAGAAAGGTAAAGCTTATGCAATCTCAATGGATGATGAAAATCATGTTAATTTTCTATAGTTGGGAATTTCATAAGTGGAAATTATGAAAATATTATTGTTCATCCTTTAGTAAAATTTCAGGTGATTACCTCCCCTAGTATGAATTATATAATAATGGAAATTCTAAGGATTGTTCCACAATATTTTATTCCTTAAGTATTTTAAAGTATATGATGAATAATATTGGTAACTAGGAAAACTGATTGAGTTAGTATTTGTTTGGAGAGAACATGATTAAGGGTAATATAACCTTTAATATGTGTAGGATATTAGGATAATGATGAAGTAAATAAATGTTTGATTGTGATAAAATAAACGCGCTAGTATTGATGACCTTGGAAATGATTTATGATGGAAAGGTGTTTTATAGATTGAGTTTATAGAATTTTTGGATTTATGGTATGAGGAAAGAGTTAATTTTTGAAAGAATTAATGTTTTCACTAAAGTTTTATGGTAATTTATGTTATTACCATGTTTCAATAGAATACATGATATTAATATTCACATGTTTTGTGCATAAAAATTAAGATCTATATAATGTTTTTTTGGTATTAGTGATATGTTGATTTTGAAAATTTAGTAACCATCATTCCAATGTTTTGTATTTTAAAATTTTGGAAGGTTAATAAGGGTAACCATTTATGAAATTTATTATGTTTAAATTTGGATGAGGTTTTAGAGATTAATTTATTACTTAACCATATGAATATTTATAAGTATTGGATAATCTATGTTAACTATTTTTTTATGATAACTAGAAATAGAAGGAATGACTTGTCTTATGATCCACCATTTCTATAGGCACTACAATTTTAACTTCATTCCTATGATTAAGAAATTGATCAAGGAATAATCAAGGAGTGATATTATACTCATGAGATGAAATCAAGTAAGTATATTTTCTCAAATGATTTTGAAAAAATATGTTATCCTATTATCATCATTTTTGATGATATCAATGACCATTTTCAGACCCATTTTATCTATGATTTTGTGGTCACTAACCTTCTAAAGACCACATTATCTATAATTATCCATTAAAACTTGTTAGTTTTAATTCTCTTTAATTTCTATGTCTTCACTTTCTACTAAAGTTATCATAACTAAAATCCTTGTTATGTGGTGATATTCACCTCTTACTTTCCCACTTTTAAGAGGAAGTTTTTTGACCCCTTTTACAATGTGGGTTTTAGAAAAAATAAATTATCAAACATAAATATTTTATTTTCAAAATAATTTTCAAATTTTATAGGACACAATTTTTTTAATTTCTTGACTGCATCAAGATTTTATCCTATCGGTTGGATCATCCTATGAATCTCTCTCAAGTTTATGATTTGTTCCATGTATATATCATTAGTATGTATGTACCTGGTAGTTCACATGTAATAAACTCAGAGATCATACTACTGGATCAAGATCTTTCTTATAAATAATAACTATTAGAGATTCAAGATCGTAGAAATAAAGTTCTATGAAACAAGACCACTCACCTGGTTAAAATTTTGAAGCAAAACCATCAATTTGAAGAAGCTACATGTGAAACTTAGGATGTAATAAGGTAGAGGTATCCTAATCTATTTATATTCAAGTAATGAATTTAGGGAGTGAAATTAATTTTAAGGGGGTATAATGTAACACCCCAAGTTTATATGGTATGATTTTTTAAATAAATTTAACCTCTTCGATAACTTACTTTTCACAAAACACTGAGCTTAAATGAACTCCAAAAATATTATTATTTAATTATGATAGTTATCAACTTGCCTTTAGAATAAAAGGAATAAATTAGATCAAATAAATTATAAAAATTTAGTTTTTCACATTTTTATAAAATAAATTCTTTGGTCACCAAATAATTAGAAACAAAAATAAAAACCAATTGAATATAAAGGATGTGTTTTTATAAAAAACTATTTTTATACTCACAATGGAATTTTTTATTAATAAATTAAATTAATCACTATTATTGAAATAAATAAATTAAAATATATGTTATATATTCAATAAAATGTTTTTAAATTCATCCATTATGTTTGGTCGGATTAAGATAAGAATAAATCAAGTTTTAAGCAAAAAAATCTATATTTTTTCTAAAAGGTAATTTTTTCGTCTTTTAATGGTGCACCGGTTTTAAAAATAAATTTTAAAAATTTTATAATTTTTTTTAAATAATAAATTTAATTCTTGAAATTGAATATCAAAATTATATTAAGACAAAATTTTGGTGCTTTTCAGAGAAGTTTCATTTTTGTATGAATAGTGAAAAATCTTAAATTTTAATTGAAGAAAACATTTTCATATAATTTATTTATATAGTTAAATTATATTTTAAAGTTGTTTAAAAGTATTATTTGATAAATTATACATCAATAAATCCAATTTAGGTCATTTTAATCAATTCTACATGGAAATTGGATATAAAAACATTTAGAACTTTTAAGCATTTTTCACTTTTAAAACCCACTTTTCTATTATGCTGGTGGGATTAATTTTAAATATAATTCTAGAAATTTCATGAATAGAATTTAGTAAAATGAATTCCATATTTGGAATAATAAGGTACAAATTATGCTTTAAGGCCATTTTCATTTTTTATTCGTAAAAAATTTATTGTTTTAAAAAGAAATATTTACTGTGGTATAGGTAAAATAATGTAACGAGTTAAAGTTAAAAGATAAAACTTAAAATACCTAAAAAACATTACATTAAATGGTTTTTGAGGTATTTATAGACCCCATAAATCCCTTAAAATATTAATGATCATCCAAATTCATGTAAATTAATTCCGCCTCATTGTGGTTGTCTTTAAACGTAAAATAATCATTATTTAATCACTTAAACCCACCTCTCATTGAGTATAAATACCACCCCTCACCACCCCATTTTGACTCGCAAGACTTGATCCACCTAAACTATCTTCCAAAACCTATCTTAATAACCTTACCTATATCCATGTTCTTATGGTATCACCAAAAGTCCAAGTCCATGGTCCTATAGGGGTCCTCCAAGGAGGTGATTTTTCAAGAGGTAATCTTCTCAAAACACATCTGTTAATTTCTTTTATTTTTATACTTTATCATTACATAATTTATCCATAAATAAATGATGAATAAAAATAATTTATATACTATAGTTTTATATTTCTAATGTAATATCTTATATCCATCCCTTTTATTACTTCCTCTTCTTCAGACAAACAAAACTATTGTCCAAATTATGATGGTTAATCGCCTATGTGAATAATGATTTTGTTCTGTTTCCATTACCACCTTCATGTATGGCCATAAAAATATTCTTAAGGTTAAATATTATTTTAATAGGTTTATTATAACACATTTAATATTCTATAACTAATATATACTCAAAATATTAAATAAAATGAAACTAGTCTGTGGTATTCAGAAAAACCACCACAATAAACTAAACATTTATCATTAACATTTTATCAAATGAATCATAATCATGTATAAAATAAAAACAATAAATTTTAACATTTAAAATTATTTAATTTTATTAATACCATTTCATTACACTTTCGTAATTTTATTTCCATTCAACATGAAAATCCATAATTTTACAGAAATTAACCGACCATGAAAACCGTGAAATGAACACTCCTGAAATAATAGAAATAAAGAAATATTATTAATGATTGAGTTATAATATGTTATAAAAATATCATAAAGTTTATTATAAATATTAATATGGTTCTTTAATGAATTAATACATTCTTGAAACCATTATATAGGAGGTTTAAGTATGAAAAACAAAATGGAAGCGTGAGGTGAGGGTTTCTCATCTCACCTTTTCTTCTATGAGATATGTGCCTTATTCAACAATTATTTATTGTGTGTGGTTTATATACTTCCCTTTGATATATAATATCATGAATATAATTATTTTAATTTTATTAAATGTTTCATTAAATAATTATTACTTTTATGGGGGCATACGACTAAGATGATTACAAAGTGGTAAGATAATTCTCAACCCAGTTTCCATTCTTTGTGTTGACCTTCTACCTCATTGATTATGTCATGATTTGATTATGTGTGGGATGAATTTTGATTATCTTATATTTAATTTACACTTTTTTATGTGTATTTATAGTTAATACATATAATCAATCTATTTTGTTAATTTTCAGTTCAATGATATTATATTTATAAGGGATTTTCTTCTAAAAAAATTATATTTTTTAAAGTTTCCCTTAAAAGTCTATTTTTCTTACATGACTATGTTTTTCCCAAAATATTTATAAAAATATTTTTATTATTTTATATTATTTTTTAATTTCATAGTTTCTAATGTTTTACTTTTTATAAAACGGATTTAGAGTATTATTTTTTTCATTTTCTAAGTGAGGTTCTTTATTGTTTTTCTAACAAAAATATAGAAGGAATGTTTTTTAACTTATATGGATTGAGAAACTTTTCCACCATAATTAAATTTTAATTATTTAATTCTTCATTTATAATATTAAAAGGTTATTTTGAAAATAAATTTTTTCCTATATAATTGCACAATATTTAAAAATATGTTTTAAAAGAAGAAAGGATATTTTTCTCAAGGATTGTTTAAAGTGATATTCAAAAATTAATTTCCATATAAGATAACATTATTTTATGTTCCGTATTATTTAACAGGGATATTATTCACGGATACTACCCTCATTATTTTTATGGATAGTTTTGTTTATTTTTTCTTTGATGTATATGAATCCTGTTTCTTTTCCATGAGTTATGTTATGATAAAATGTTTATAAAACACATTTATTTACATGGGTTCTGATGTGATGAATGGTTTATTTTTTTTGGAACCAATATGTATGATTTTTATTGTGTGATTGGTGGGACTTATGTCTCCCTCTAATTAATTGGATAATTATAGATAACTCAAGATTAAAAATGTTATGCGTAAACATAATTACATGTTCAAAATGTTATGCATGGACCTAATTACATGTTCATAATGTTATGTATAAACCTGATTACATGTTTATAAATTTTACAAGTGAACCTGATTACATGTTCATAATGTTTTGTATGAACCTGATTACATGCTCACAATGTTATTAAAGGACCTACCTTTCATGTCTATAAGTTTATACATGGACCTGATTTTATGTCCAAAAGTTTATGCATGGGCCTAATTTCGTGTCCTTAACTTAACGAGTGAACCTATTTCTAAATATACATGTTCATAAAGTTATAGGTTTATGTGTATAACAAAAATTCTAGGTATTATGCAATTTTTATAATCTCATGGCTCAGGTTCTTTTATTATCTTATGATTCATGTCTTATGAAATTCCAATATTTATTCCATGACTCTTTTATATGATCTTTGATATGCAGGGTATGATCTTAAAATATTTTAATTATGTTATCATACCCTTTTATTAATGTTATGATTATATATATCCCTTGTTTACCCTTACTGATCAAATTATCTCACCCTTTATTATGTTTTTTACCCAATAAATGAATAAATTTATTAAGTATGATATGCCAAAAATTTTTATAGTTAAAAAGAAATAGGCGGGATAAGATGTAAATGTATTATAAACCAGTTATTTATGTTTCCAAGTCTTCAAAGGCACTAGAATAATATGGTCTTTGGTAATGTGCATGTATAATTTATGAAATATTCTATAAAAAAATGATTTAATTCCTTTATATGTTAATCTTGAGTTACTATAATATCATTCTTCATATCCCGGGGAAAATAAAAACATAAGAAAGGGAGAGCTCATATACATATTATGGGTAATGATGGGTGAAATT
This sequence comes from Viscum album, assembly GCA_963277665.1. Taxonomy (NCBI): domain Eukaryota; kingdom Viridiplantae; phylum Streptophyta; class Magnoliopsida; order Santalales; family Viscaceae; genus Viscum; species Viscum album. Next base: position 445,283,416 of record OY728158.1, read on the forward strand.
AATAAAATTTATTAAGTGAGAATAAGATAAAAATAAGATTATGATAGAATGATCATAACTTATAAAATTTATACTCAATAAATTATAGATCATATATCAAGGGTCAAGGAACAAAACTTTGTCATAACCAAAGATGGAAGTCATAAAAGTTCAAAATGGTAAAAAATTAATCACGATCAATGAGAGCGTATCATAAGCATAAGAAAATGTTATGGGAGTATGGAATAATCATTATACTATAAAATCATTTCATTAGTTAAGAATCACTATTAATACCATCATAAATAGTGAAAAAAATATTATAGTGGATTGGGTTCACTCTCCATTCCCTTTTCATTTGTGATGAATAGAGTCCCATATTGGATTAGGCTCACTACCCATTACCTATCATATTATCTCATGAGTTATAAATATTTACTGAATAAATTGGAGGGATATATTATTTATAACCCACTAATCACATAAAAAAACCATACATATGTGTTCCACATGATCATAAAAACATTCATCACTTTATTATAGCATAATAAACCCATGGATAATAAATGAGTTTCAGGAAAGAATCATTAAAACATCATCACCATAATCCATCTAGGGAATGAAAATGGATGGTATCCTTAGATAATATCCTAAAATAATAATAATAGTCCTAAAATAACGTTTACATTGATGAAAAATACTTTTATAAATTTTTTAGATATATGATTTGAGAAATCAGAGAAAACATCCTTTTCTTTTTGTATTCTTTAAAAACTAAAAATTCAAAAAACAATAGGAATAAGGTATTATTTTAAAAAACATAAATGATTATAAAGTAATTTATTTTATTAATAAAGTACATGATTATAGGAAGATTCATTAATTCTATACATATTTAAGAAAAACATTTTTTACACTTTTATAATGAAAGACAAATGTGACTTGTTTGAAAAATGTTTAAAAAGAATAATTTAATTAATTTTTAAGGAAATAAAATAGTAGTATAAATAATTTTATAAAAAAATTATGTGTAAATAAAATCTTTTATAACATAATTTTAGAGAATATATATATAGAGAAAAAATATTATCAACCTAACTAAAGAGATAAAGTCAACATTTCATAGAAAAAATTCTTTCTGTACTTTTGAGAACTAAAATGGGGGAAAATGGAAAGGATACTTAAAAAATATATAAATAACTAGAGAATAAAAAAATAAATTGTATTTAGGTGATAAATAACATATAATTTTACATAATGAAAATTGAAACACATACAATCCCGATAAAAAGTGATATTGTAACTCAAACACTTATATATTTTGTAATCTTTGAATAAAAACAACATAAAAACGAGAAAATTATATAGATTTTTAATTAAAATTAATTTTAATAAAAATTATCCTGAAATAAACTCATGGGTAGTATATATACCATAAAAAATAATGAAGTTGGTGAATATACAAAATATCTTAATAAAGGGAAATTGAGTTGAAGAAACACTTACATTAAGTATTGAATTATTTCGTACGTGCTCTAAAATCCTATATAGTAAATTTATACATTTTATTAATCTATAATAATAATAGTTTTATACTTATATTACTATATATCATTCCATAATAACTTCTAATTAACCATTTATTAAAAATTATTCATTAAAATCAATATTCGAGTGTCAACAGTTCTGTTTTCCATGTATGTTTCGTTTCGATGATTCTGATAATTGAACCTTGTTCATGGTTTTGTCATCTTGAGAATATTAATAATGTAATAAATATTATATTTATACATTATATATAATTTTATAAATATTCATATAAGTATGTGATGAAAAACGAATTATATCACTTTGTGTAGGCAGTATTCCGCACATATACACGAGCGATGTTTTTTTATATTTCAATGTATGAGAAAAAAGGAGGTTAAATAATAATTTATATCTATAGAATAAAAAACATATCATAAATATAATATTAATTTATTAAATTTATATATATATCCATCCATTATAGGTGGTTCTAAAAAATGGAAAACATCACTTCATGGAGGCCGTAGTCTACATTTACGCATAATTGTTATTTCCATTTTTTTAATAGATAAAAGTGAAATAAATTGGATAAAGGTTTAACCTTATAAAATAATAATATTATTATAAATATAATATTTTTTCATGAAATCAATGCTTAATACCATCCATATGTAGTGACGATGAAAAATGAAGTACATTTCTTCATGGTGGCGATAGTTCACACATATGAATAAGAAACTTTTTCATTTCACATTAGATGGGATGGAAGTAGAAAATAGTGATTATATAAATATAATAACATTTAAGTGCATTAAATATAATTATATCATTATATTAGGATGTTTAGAATATATTTCAAGGAGGTATAATAATAAATAGACTTGAAATAATTTAGTTAAGACTTGTACCTTTTCCTTGGATATCTTCTTTTGGATTGAACCTTAATCCATATTCGTTTGTTATTTTGGTGAGACCCGATCCTATAATAAGTGGGAAGTAAATTGGAAATAGATTGGGTAGGTCTTGTCTAAGATATATTTCAAAAAGTGTATGAAGAAGTGAGGAGATAAGTTTTCCTTATATAAGTGAGAATAATGACACTTTTATAAATATTAAGAATTTAAAAAAATAATAAATTCCTCTCTCATGTAAATTTACATAAATTTAGTCCAATTTCAGATATAGAATAATTTAATGTGTAAATAAACTCATAAAAATATATTTAGACAAAATTTAGATATATTTTAAACATTATCACTTAATATAACCCCACTTTAACTGTTTTAACCTTTATTACGGTGAAAAACATTTACCATGGTAACTATTCCGTATGACTAAAAATTAAATTTGACCAATTAATAAATCATAAAATTATGATTACAAAAATTGAATCCATTTTCTATGATTAAATTTCCAAAATTGGTAAAAATTAAATTTAAATATATATGGATAATGCAATGAAAAACTAATTTTAGAAAAAATACCCTTTCAAGCATAAAAATTATTTTTCACCAAAATCATGCATAAAGATGATTAACATGGAAATAATTGCATTTTTAATAAAATTATTCTTATTTGACTCTCAAAAAAACCAAAATTGAAATTGAAATTCTAAAAATTTGATAAAAATATAGAAATAAAAAATAGTTATTATTTAAATAAAAACATTACATAGATTTATAAAATGTAAAATATGGATTTATATGTTTAAAATTATATTTTTAAATACATTATATTACTTTTTAAATTTATATTTGGTCTATGAAAAACATGTCTTGAGCTTTCAAGTCATTATTACATCATAATAATTTTATAAAAATGTCAGTATTTATAAAATAAGTAGTTTTAATTATTCACCAAAAAATTAGAATTTTAAGATGAAATAACATAAGATATTAGTTTATGTTTTGTTTTAAACTAACACTAGGTGTGAAATTATACACCACACATAACCTTGATCTTAAGAGAAACATAAAATAATATTAATTAAATATGACCATTATGACCTAGTCATTAGTTTGATGGGTATGAATTTGAATAAGCATATTAAAAAGGATATTTAGAATGTTTTTCATTAAAAAACTAAATAGTCAATCATATATTTTTTATTAAATTGTTAAAAATAAAGATAAACTATTTTCTAGAAAAAAAGACATCTTTTATAAAAACATTTTTATGCATGCAATGTCTTTTGATCCTAATAAATTAAATTAATTACCATTAATAAATTATTATAATGAAATAATTAGATTATATATCCAATTAAATGAATTAAAATTAATTTAAATATGGTAATTTGGAATATAATCAGATATTTTTTCTTCAAAAATACATTTTCTTAAAAAACTGGTTTTATTAAATTTTGTGCGTAGATATTATACTTAATTTCTACCACTTTTATAATTTTTTTTGAAAAAATAGATTTATTTTTGAAATAATCATTTTAAAATAGTATTGGAATTAATTTTTGAGATTTTTCTATAAAAAATGATATTTGAGTGAATAGTGAAAATTTTGATTTATGAAAAACTGTCATTTTTTAAAATCAAGTAATTTAAAAGTGACTTGATTTTTTTGTATTTTTATCTAAAGTAAAATAATATAACTTTGATTAATAAAAATATAAGTAATTTTTTTAAGTCAAAATTATATTTGGTTTTGGTATAAGTTCATTTTTATGCTTAAAAATACATTTCTATAAAAACTGTTTTTGATAATTTTTTTATACTTATATTAAAATAAATTCTGTACAATTATATTAATTTAATATTAAAAAATAGATTTAAAATTTTTAATTATGATGTTAAAATTTGGTAAATAGGTTAATTTCATTTTTATTCATAATGAATAATAATAATGGTAACCGTTTATCACCATGGTAATGAGTGAAACAGGTTAATTAAAGTTAAAATTATGACATAAGGTTTCAAAATAAAACCAAGACATTAAATTATTTCATTGTATGAGATAAATTCTACCTTAAAATTCATTACATCTAAAATATGGAATTTTGGAGCCATTTTTATTTTATTATATACTTCATATTATATTAAGTTAAGAAAAATTACAAAATGTCACTCTCTTTCTTTTAAACTCTCTAATATGTTTTCATAGTGTTAAAAAGAAGTTATGAATGGTTATAAAGGGTCATTTTTAATAATAATAAATTATTTTAATTATATTAATTATTTATTAATTTTTAGATATAATATAATTTCCTTGAACACTTTTGCAACACCGACGCAACGCTTATTGAAAGCTATAGAAAAATCAAATAAATGATTTAAAAAAAATTAAAAGTAATATATTTTAAATTAATTATGGTCAATCATGAATTTATTGAAGAATTATAATATATATTTTATGGATATATAATTTATATTCTAATTCAATTTTTATCTTGATTCCTTTAAAGTAAAGATATGTGAATAGTCCTGGAAATGACCATAAATGGGGTTTAATGTTTAATTATTTTATATAATTATAAAATTATAAAAATAATACATTTATAAAAATTGATGGAATATTTTGAACCTATAATGAATGATCCATTCATTTTCTAATTTTTATTTTTAAAATCACTTTAATGACCCTTAAGTATTGAAAAATTTGTTACCACGATCAAGGTTAATGGGGGCTAACAAAGCTGTTAAACCAAAAGATAAGGTTAAAAATGACACTAAAATTTATATAAATTATATATTTTTATCCTATTTAGATATTATACTCCTTTTATTTTAATATATGGAACTTTGGAGACATTTTACATGATTTAGACACATATTATATATTAATATTTCAAGTATTTACAAGATTTCCACCCAACTCACTCATAAAAGGGCACCCCCTCTGCACTATTATTGACAAACTTTAAACCAATTAGTTCAGCCAATAAATAAAAAAATATTTTCCTATATTACTCATCAAATTTCTATGCCTTATTTTATTCAATTAATACCATGCTAATAAGGCTTATAGACTAATCCCAAGAAGGATTTTTAAATAATAGGTTTAACACTCAACTGAGTTCTTTCATTTTATTTCTTCTTCTAACTCCTTTAATTTTCCCTAAACATGGTGATATAAAAAAATTATAATCTTAAATATAATTAAATTTTATCATGTTAATTCTACTACCTTTATTCACTTTATTTTCTATCCAATGGGAAATGAAAACATCTCCTGTGAGTATATATGGACTACCACCTCGACGAAGCAATGTGTTTCATTTTACATCACTAACTCAAAAGGTTGGTTATTTTTATGGATTGAATGAATATATCTTATATTAATAAAATATTTATTATTATTAAAATATAACATATTACTTACCTTTTTAATCTTCTATTCTTTGGAAAATGAAAATTTATTTTGTGAGTATGTCTTTAAAATTTCCTCCATAAAGCGTTGTGATTCATTTTTTCATATCTTCCTTTGATGGATGATTCTAAATTTTCATTTATTGTTTAAAAATTTTATTTAAATCATTATTAATACTTTTTATATGATGATATTGTGACTAATATGAAGGATACAAAACCACTAAACCAAGACACACATGAAAAACAGAACGATTAACACCTGAGATGATGATATTAATAAAGAATTATGAATAAACGGGTGATATAAATTTATAAATGAACCATATATGATATGGTACCTATAAATATAGTTATTTTATAGATTTAAAATAAATATAAATTTATTATATAAAAGGTTAATAGTTCATATTAAGTGTGTTGGGCTTGTGGTATGGGTAGTTTCATCTCATTTCAACTTTAATGAGATTTGTTTTACATTATACACTAAATTTTTTTACATGGTGTATATACAGACCATTTGAAACTTTATATAATTAATTAATCTTTATTTATTTTATTTTATTTTTTTGAATAAAGTTTTATTTTTCAGATGTTTCGATTCAAAATTTACCAAAGTAGTAAGGTATTTCTACTACAATAACATTTTATTTCGATATTATTTATGTTTAGATTTCGTTAAGAAAAATTATATTATCCTAACCTTTAAACCCCCAAATATTTTCTTATCATATATTTTTTAGGTTTAGAAGTTTAGATTCCATTTCTTATCTTATTGTATCAATAATCAATAAGTAAGTTACTTGTAAGGGACACCGACCTTATCTTTTATTTTTTGATCCAGAATCATTATATTCCATATTAATTGTCTTAATTTTTTTTATATATGTTTGTAAATATAAATTAAATGTTTTTAAAATGTAATTTTCACTAACTTTTAATTTATTTAAAATCTTTAAATAAAATATTTTTAAATGTTTTCTGAATAAGTCATTTTCCTGAATTTTTACAAAAGTGTGAATAAAATGTTCTATTTTAACATATATAGAATGAACAATTTTTTCCTGTATCATGATCATTATTTTATTTTAATATTTCTCTATAAGTTTCTATTTCTATTTTCAATGAAATTTTTTCCTAAATATTATATGATTTTTTTAAAATGTTATCAAAATAAAAATGTATTATTTTCTTAAATGAGTGAAAATTATTTAGAATGTGATTTATAACTCTTATAAATTTAAGTCATAAGAAAGTTATTTTTATTTATTTTATTTTATTTTATTTTAATTTCCAAAAGGTTTTGTTTTACTAAATAACCTTGATTTCTAATGAATTTATGTTGTTCTTTTAGCCTTTTCTAGTTTATGGATATGTGGTCATTAACTTTCTCATGATCACATTACCTATCATTATTCATCATATTATTGGAAATTATTTTCTTCTTTGTGTAAATATTTTAAGTATCATTGATTTATACAACATTATTTCCACCACTATGATGTTTCATTAACTGTATACCATTTCTATATATGTTTTTAGTTGAAGGAAGTTTATTAATAAAGTTACTTCATTGAATGGTATCATATTTTGCATTATTGATTGAATAGGGATAAATGCATATTTATAAGAAATTTTGAGAATGAATTGTACTGATCATTCAATATAAGAGGAATGCATAAGATGAAAAAGTGATGGGTGGGGTCTGATTATTGATAGCCACTTAATGCATCCACAAGTATTATAAGATAAAACATGTGGCCAAATTAGTGGGGTATATACCTATCCATTTAATGAAAGTGTCTTGTCCAAGGCCTTGATGGTAAAATTCATGAAATCTTGCTTTGGAAATTAATGTTAAGACCATGAATGTCTAGATTTATGTATTTAATTAATTAGAATCTAATTTACAATATCCATGTGATTTCTATGTATATATTAGCCATAAATGTATTTTTAAGTCAAGTTGTCGAGTGAATTATATGTGTTTTTATTATTCACTCTACCATATTAATTATTATGTATTTACACATGATTCATTGTAATATATATAAACCTTACTGAGAATCTGGGCCCCCTTTATTTTTTTTCTTTTCCTAATGGAATGATAAAGTAATATTTTAATTATTTTCAATGATGAAAGTATTTTTTATGCTATGTTTTTAATTTTAAATATAATGTAGAATCTATATATGTATCTAGTTCTCCAAGAATACAAAACTTATCAATCCTATATGGTGTGATCCCTTATATCTTTTACCAATAGAATAAATAAGCACTGGATTTGGGTTAATAGAGTTAGGGATGAAACAATTTGTATCAGTAGAAGTTTTGTAGGATCCTTGGGAACTATATTTTATAAGAACATAGATAACACACATATTATGATAATCCATTATAGTATTTGAGGAATTTTTAGGGAATTTTATACCATGGCTTTATATTCATGATATATTTGGGATAACTAAGTTAGTACCATTTCTTAGGGATGATTCCTAGAGGGAGGATGGGAATCAACACCTGTGGTCAATGTATGGATTACCCTACTAAATATGTCAATATATAAGGCGTTGTATTTGAGTTGATCATGGATATATTAGGGAAAATAACTTAGTTTATTTTTAATGTCCTTTTTTATATTGATAAACCAAATAGGTAAGAATATAGAGTGAATGGTCTTATAGTTATTCTAAAAAAATATCACAAGTTTTGAAAAAAAATTTAAACCTAACTAAATTTCCTTATAATAATAGAAAAGTGGAGTTTCATGAATGTTTAGGTGATAAATAACTATGAAAGGAAAATAATTAAACATACCATGTTTCATGAATATAGGAATAATAAATTGGGTAAATGATTAAAGTGAATGAGAGTTTGTTATAAGTGTGGATAAATTTTTTATCATTCCAATAATTGAAAAGGCAAGAAAGAATCTACTAAGGTCCAGTGCTTTAACTGTAACGAAATAGGAAATTATGAAAACCAATTCTCTAATAATCAAGGATGACCATAATAATTTCATTATGGAATATATTGATTATTTATTGAGATACTATAAGAATTATAAAGGTCTTGAGAATTACTTGATAATAATTATTAAATATTTTAGGGGAAAAGGTGTTATATAATAAATTTGGCAGGTACAAATATTGATTTTATAAAATTTAATGTCTTGTAAATATTTCCCCATGGATGGAATATTGTTTTCTTTTTCTAATAAAAAATATAATCAAAGGATAGATATCATGGATAAATGTAACATTTATGGATTTGAATTTAGGGTAATTATGGTTACATTTTAGAATATATGATTATGATGTGGTGGTATTTATTAATGGTAGTTTTTTATGATTATTAATAATGTAACCTTTAAGGATATGAATTCTGGGTAATTATAGTCACATTTGAGAATATATGATTATGATGTGGTAGTATTTATAAATGGTAGTTCGGTATGAGTGTTAAGATAAAACATACAAGGATTATTCTAACAATATTTAGTTGTATGGAAAATTTAGAAAATATAAAATTTAGAAACATATGTTGAATGGTACCAATCACCCTAAAAAGTTATTTTTATGAAAATGTATTATTTTTGGAGTTATTTATTGAATAATTCAAATGTTAACTTTAATGTTATTGTGTGATATGAAAAGGTGGTCCTTGGTAAAGTTCACTTCATTTTGTTGCATTTTTTTAGGGAGAATTATATTTTGGAATATTTAATTAAGGAATATACATATTTGAGTGATCAAGGTTATTTGGGGATACAAATGAGATTATTTTGGAATAATACATAATAAAACCATTCTGTATTTTGTGTTCAAATTTAATCAAACATATTTGAGGACATTTAAGTATATCATTGGTTAGGATTAAAATTTTAGGGATTAGTTTTTATGAAGGTTTATTTATATTGGTAATTATTTTAATTTATGCTAAACATTTTGGTTTTAGATATGATGAATAAATTTAATCATTTTTGGATCTTATAGTCAATTTAAATTTAAATTTAGTGCTTCAAAAATTAAAAATTCATCCTGATAATGATAATACACATAGACGAATGAAATAATTCTTATATAATGGGAAGAAATCAAGTGTGTAAATTTTATCATATTTTTATATCCTAATGGTAATGGAATTTCTCAAACTCAAGAAAAATGAGGACAAATCTGTTGAATATTTTTTTAAAGTAACACTCATCTACCAAGGTTCATTTTTAGAAATACATTTTCATGTATGAGTCATATATAGGTACTTGCATAATAAGTTTCATCATCATAACCTAGAAAGTAATATTCATTATAAAATCTATATCCGATTTTAAATATATGTTATGGTATATTTTTTTAGAAAATAAAAATTAATATTGTTAGGATTAAATTTCTATAAAGATCATAGAAATTAAATCTTTGAGATTTTAGTTTATATTTTCTCTTAAAATAACACCATGTTCAATAGCGTACACTACACATAACCTTGGGAGTAAAAAAATTGTAAAATAATATTATTTAAATATGAACACTTGGACCTAGGTGTTGGTTTTGAAGGTATGAAAGATATGTATAATTTTTTTCCTTATTAAAAAGAATAAAAAATCATACATTGATTATTAATTGGTTGGAAATAAAGATAAAATATTTTGAAGGTAAAAGAGATATGTTTTTATAAAACACTTTTTATGTATACAATGTATTTTGATATTAATAGATTAAATTAATTACTATTGATAAATGATTATAATGAAACAATTATATTATATATCCAATTTAACTAATTAATGTTCATTTAATTATGGTTATTTAGAAGGTAATAAGAATAAAGTCATTTTATGCTTCCAAAATACATGTTCATAAAAATGGTTTTTATTGAATCTTGAGTGTGGATATTATAATTAACTTATGAAAATTTTATAAATCATATTTGAAAGAAGGATATAGAGTTTTAATTAATAATTTTAATAATAATCCTAGGATTAATGTTTGAGATATTTTTGAAAATATTTATTATTCAGTGAATAGTGAACAATATTGATTTTTGAAAAAATGTCTTTTATTTTACTTAAATAAAGTAATATAAAAGTCCCTTATTGTTTTGAATTTGTTTTTGAAGTAATATAATATCAATTTTATGAAAAATAATATAATTAATTTTATAGTAATCAGTATTATATTTTATTTTAATATAAATTCATTATTATTTATAAAACACATTTTTGTCGAAACCATTCTCAATTTGTTTTTCATGCTTATATTAAAATAAATTTCTTCTAATTCTAGGAATTGAATATTGAAAAATGGATTTAATATTTATAATCAGTAGGTTTAAAATTTTTAAATAGTTCGATTTCATTTTTATTCTTAATGAATAATAACCATGGTAAAAGTCTATCACCATGGTAACGGGTAAACCAAGTTAATTGAGGTAAAAAATATGGGATAAGGTCTAAAAATAAAACCAAAATTTACCTATATTTAATAGGATGGGATAAATTTGACCATAACCATCCTAAAATATAAAATTATTCCTTTTTATGAAACTTTCCTTTGATTATGACCTTTATATTTTTTTTAAGTTTAGAAAAATTAAAAAATGTCACTTTATTTATTTTAAAATATCTAATATGTTTTCATAGAAAAAACGATAGGAATAATTATATTTAAATACGAGTAAACTATTTTTATGATATTAATTTATTTTTAATGTTTATAGATAGTATAATTTCCTTGATCTCTTATGCAACACCAACGCAATGATTTTTAAAGTTGTAGAAAAATCAATTAAATGATTTTAAAAACATCAAAAGTAATATATTTTGGATTAATTATGTTTACCGAAATTTTTTTAGATAATTAATATGTATAATTTATTTTTAAAGATTTTATTTTCTAATTATTTTTTTTCTTTATGCCTTTAATGTCAAGTTATGTAAATAGTTCTGAAAATGAATGTAAATGATATTTAATATTTAAAAAATATTTTTAAATCATTAATTTTTTTTTAAAAATCCTATATTTACTCAAATGAATATAATATATTGAAATTATCATTAATTATCCATGTAGGTATCACTTTTATTTTTTAAAATTACTTTAATAACCCTTAAGTATTGGAATGTTTGTTACCATAGTTAAGGTTAATTGGGGGGGGGGGTTAACGAATCGATTAAACCAAAAGATAAGGTCAAACATGCCATTTAATTTTTTTAAAAATTTATTTTTTGATCATATTTAGAGATTATCCTCATTATATTCAAATATATAAAACATTATATCTATTTTACAAGATTTAGAAACATATTATATATTAATATTTCAAGTCATTACATGAATGACATCCACCTCAAATATAAAAGGGCACCCACTATCCACTTTTATTCAAAATTTTTTAGCCACCTAGGTCAGCCAATACTTATTAAAATACTTTCCTAGTTTCATTATAAACTCTATAGATCATATTTTTTTCTTCTAATACCATAATAAGAAGGCTTAAGGTGTAATCCAAAAGAGGATTTCCAATGAATAGGTATAACTCTTAAACAAGTTCTTTTATTAAATTTTTTCTTATAACCCATTCAATTTTAACCTAAATATAATGATATAATATCACTAGTATATTTCATTGAATAAATTTTTATTATGTTTATGGAACAATCCGCATTCATCTCCCTCTCCATCCTATGGGAAATGAAAACATTGCTCATAAGTATGTGTGGACTACCACCTCTACAAAGCATTCTGTATCATTTTTCATCACCACCTCACATGGTTTTTTATTATGATATATTTAATGAATATATTTTATATTAATTAAATATTAATTATTATTAAAATATAATGTATTGCTTACCTTCTAACACTTTCATATCTTGGAAAATGATAACATCATTTGCGTGCACATATGGACTACCACCACCACAAAGCGATGTAATTCGTTTTTCATATGTGACTTTAATTAATGGTTAAAAATTTTTATTTAGCATATAAAAATTATAATTATATCCATATTAATATTTTTCATATGATTAAATCATTATCAATAATCAATAATCAAAACTACTAAACCAAGACACACATGAAAAATAGAACAATTAAAACCTAGGATGACGATGTTAATAAATAATTGCCAATAAACAGGTGATAGAATATTATAATATATGATATGATAACTTTGAATATGGTTATTTTATATATTTTTAATATGTATAAATTTATTTTATAGGAGGTTAAGAGCACATGCAGAGAAAGTTGGACCTGAGGTAATGCTAATTTTGTCCCATTTCTACTTCAATGAGACATGTTTTACATTACGCACCTAATTTCTTTTACATGGTGTATATACTTCACATTTTAAAAAGTATATCATGTATTTTTATTTATTTATGGTATTAATTTTTTTTGATTCACATTTCTTATTTTAATAGGGTTTGATTAAAAATTTACTAAAGAAGTAAGGGATTTCTGTTACAGTCTTATTTTATTTCAGGATTATTTGTGTTCTAATTTCCTTTGGAAAAATTATTTGATATTAAACTATTAAAAACCACTTATTTTATTAAAATATAGTTATATTTTTGTTTTAAATATTTATATTAAATTTATTCTCTTTTTTGATTAATACCCTACAATAAGTTACATGTAATAGATATCGATCTTATTTTTTCTTTTATATTAGGAATCTCTCTCTTCCATATCCATGTTCTTAAAATTATTTTATGAAAGTTTTTAACTATAAATGAAATATTTTTTAAAGATAATTTTCACTACCTTTTACTTTATTAATAAATCTTTAAATGGAATATTTTCTAAGGTTTTTTAAATAATCCATTTTCTTAAATTTTTAAAAAAGTTTTAAAAGAGTTTTCACTTTTATGTTATATGGAATGAATGAATTTCCCCACTCCCATGAACTTTATGTTCATTGAAGTATCTTTTACAATTTTCTATGGTTATTTAGGAAGATGTTTTTGTTCTAAATAATATAGGAATTTTTATATAAAATTTTATCAAAATAAAATGCTATTATTATCTTAATGGAATGAAAATAATTTTGAAAGTGATTTATAACCTTGTTTTTACACAATTTTATATAGGATTTTTTAATTATTTGATTATATATTATTTTCAATTTTCCAGTGTCTTGGTTTGATTAAAAAATATTTATTTCTAATGAATTTATGGTATTCTTTCATCCATTACTAATTTATGGTTTTTTGGTCATTAACTTTGTAATGATCACATTTCCTATCACTCTCAACTATTTCATTAGAAATTATTTTCTCCTCAATGTTCATATTTTAGGTATCATGTATTTATATAAAATCATCGATACTACTTTATTGTTGTGATAACTATATACAATTTCTATATATGATATAAATTTTAGGAAGTTTATTAATAAAATTACATGATTGATAGTATATAAAGTAATGGATTAGTCCCAATTATAGATATACTCTTGATGCATAAATAGGTCTCATTAGACAAAATATTTTGACAAAATATTTTGGTAATTGGTGTATACATACCCGTTTTGTAAAAGTGTGTTAGAAAAGGCCTTGATAGTAAGATTCATGATATATTACCAGAGGACTTGATGGTAAGATCATGAATGTTTTTATTTATTCAATTCCATTATTAATAATTTAATTCCATAATCCATGTGATTTCTATGTCGATATTATAAATGAATGTAATTTGAACTCAAGTTATTAATTGAATGACATATGTTTTTATTATTCACTCTACCATATAAATTATGTATTATTTACCTTTGATAGCTCCCCTATACATAAATCCTACCGAGCATCTAAGCACCCCATTTATTTATTTTTCTTTACCCAAGAAATAAAGAAGGAATCTTTGAATGATTTTCTAGGATTCAAGATGGTTTTTCATTATATGTTTTAAATTCCCAATTTATTATGAAATTCGAGTGTGTTTCTATTTTTTCAAGATTGATAAATTTATCGATCCTCTATGGTGTGATCCCTTGTATCTTATACCAATATAATAAGTAATAAACAAATATGATTTATCAGATTCAAGGATTATACATCATAAAAAATACAAGAATTTACCCAAATTTAATTTTGATATTCTAAATTAAAAATGAAGTTAATTTAATTAAATTCAAATCATAAAATTTATAGATATATATTTTAAATAAAAATTTAAAAAAAATAAAAATAAAAATAAAAACTAATTTTATAAAAAACCACTCTTTTAAACATAAATCATTCTTTATATTATTTAATATCATTTACTAGTGAGTGTTTATTTTCTTGAACATTATATAATCATAATTTATTAATGTTTAAATTTAATTTTAATAATGCATTATTCACATTAGTGTGGTGATTCATATATCATAAACTATTCAATTGGATATTTATTTAAAGTAATAAATAATAAAATCTCAAGGCGTTACACATCCAAATCATAATTGGGTTAAGGATATGATTATTAAAGGAGCAAGATATGAAAGAAAAGATATATTAATATAACTAGTTTATGTATACCCATTATGCCACCCTCATCAGTAATATCACTGATCATTAGAGTGGAACTCTCTAAGCCTATGCATATCTCAAAACCCCATGAGAGGGTGTCATGGACATTAGGATTTATGGGGAGGTTATCTATGAGGGGTGTATTCCCTGTAAGTTTAGAAGTAAGTTTAGATTCGTTCATAAGAAGTGTCCAATGATTTTATCCAATGTACATATTGAAAATAATCTGATGGTGGTGCAATAATTTTGGTTATTATTGCTATGAGTGGGGAAAGGAATACCATTGAATTTCCCCCCTAACTAATTCTATCAAAGGCCTCATAACTGGGTTTTCCAAAACCTAGATATACTTTTATATAGATAGAAAATTAGGGGATATAGTGCATAGATTCAAGGTTTCATTGATGGTTGAATGTGAAGTAGAATTAGAGCCCCTGAAAGAGGTAAAAAATCTAGGTAAGAGGCTCACTCAACAAATGGTGGGAGTGGAAAGGACTGAAGAGAAGGTTGCTTCAAATGTGACATCTTCGTCTATGTGGATGAAGAAACATGTGAAATTCCTAATCACTCCATATATAGGATGAATAACTACTATTTTTACTCTGATTTCTACTAATTCTTGATATACTAAGTCTTGGAGGGAGTGAGATACATGGAAAGAAGGTTTATCCATTGAGTAGGTCTGGAAATCACTCAAGGTGATAGATATTATTCTATTAGGGTCTGGCTAAGTCACAGACCCCCTTACCATCTCCTATAAATTCTAACCTTATGCAATCTAGGATTATATCATATATTTATATTCTTCTATTCATTTTTTATAGTTTTAAAACCTCACTTGGGTTAGCTATTAGAATTATTGGGGATTTAAGTAATAAATGGGGATGATGGTTGTGACCAAAGGTAATCATAGATAGAGGTGAGTATAATGTGATTCCTTGAATACAATTTTTTTATTTATGTTTTCTTGTCACTCACCATATCTTTGGCTATTTTAGGAGTCATAAGTATATTAATCTCCTCTTTTATCTCCAATATACACTACTATAGATTTCGTAGATGTATCAGGTACTCATTCAGATTCCATAAATGATGGAGGAACTAGATATATCAATCTATCAGAGCATATGTGGGTAGTAATCTCTAATCCATTAGAGTTATTTTTTATTTATCCACTGGTAACTCATTCTAGGAGTTTTATAGTTTAGGATATTCATAAGTGAAATGTGATAAAATCATTGGAAATAAAATTTTTCTCAAAACCACGGATAAATGTTGCATTCACATTTTCAAATTCTTTTTCATGGTTGTTTCCTTGATGAAACATTGACTTATATAGATACCATCCTAATATTTGAAAATCGTGAGGTTCTAACACCTCAAGATCTTAAGCCTTTTTCGCCTTTTGAAGGTGTACATACTGAATCAATGAAAATAAGATATGATGCAAGTTTGTAATTAAACCTTGATTTGAGTCTCACAACTACTATCCCTATTGATATATGATAAAATGATTTTTTTATTATGACTAAACTCAAATGTGATATTTTTCTATCCATACCGATCTTTCAACTCATAAAAATGTCTTTCACAATTCCTATGTTCTTGGAAATTATAGATGAAATATTTTCAATAATCGATGCCCATGACATCCTAAAAGAATTCAAGAACATCAAAAAAAAGATATAGGGGTGTAAGTCTCCTTCATTTAGTCTTGACTTGGATACTTCTATGTATGATATTATGATTTGGACTTTTAACTCATTAAAAAATATATATAAACAATATTTCTAAAATATCTCCTAATTGGAATACTAGGATCCTAAATTATCTTTTGTTGGATATGTCACTACAATTAGATTTAGAAATTAAAAATCTCTCTAGGATTCCTGAGGTAAATCATGAAGGCTCTAGATAGGGTGTTTTTCCTCAATACGTGACCAATTTATATTCTAATGTGGTTGGGAATGTGGAGGTGAGTTTGATCTCTCTCGGTGATCTAGATATGAAGGGAGATAATGATAATCATTTATTTTCAGGTGATGAGCTAGAATTGGAAGCCACTATTCTTGAAAAAATAGAGAGTAGGAACCCATACAGGGAGAGAATCGAGATACTCTTTTTCTAGATGCTATAAACTTTATAGAGACCTAGACATTAGAAACCAATGAATATTTATAACACCTTAAATTTTTATTTTTATATTTTGGTTATTGATGCATTCTCCATCCATTGTGATTGAGGAATATGATTCGTTAGAGTAAAACCTATTCATTATATAAGGTCCTTACCACTTTGGATCAAAATTTTGGGGTTTCTTCCATAGATTCATTAGAGTTATGATAACTGATACCGGTTTTACTAGGAGGACAAAATAGAGGAAAATTTCTTTTTGAAATACCATGAAACATAGTTTGATGGATTTTTAGGTTAAAAAATGCAAATAATCTTTCTCATAGATTCATTTTAATCCATCCTTTTGCATATGGGACTGTTCATCTTTAGACAAATGATTAAAAATGTAAATATAGAGTGAAGGAAACTAGACTCCAAAAGGATGGACCGCCTCTATTTCATATACTGACAAATATGGGATCACTGATTTTCGGTGTGATGATCCCAAAAATCATGTAAAAGCATTTCAGGATCATATTTATTATATTTATCCACATTATTTTTGATTATATTTGGTAGTGTCTTTTTAAAATCATCAATATATCCATTTTTCACTGTATGGAAGTAGGATTAGTGGATGGACTAAATTATATATTGTTGATACAACAATTTCAACTCAAAAGAATAGAAGTTAGTGCCATTTTTATCAATATTGTGTGAGGGAAACAAAATATGGTGTTGTTATTTGATTTCAAAAAGTTCATGATAACTTTTATCCCGAATTCCTTGAGATATATAGCCTTATCCCTCCAAGATAAGAATTCAGCAATAATAAGGATATACTTAAACTGTTAGGATATTTTTGGGGGATATTTCTATATGACATGGCCCACCAAATGAAAAAAAACCTATAATATTTAGTATTATATAAAATATATATGGTTTGATGGATGAAATCATAACTTATTAAGAAAAAATAAAATTTAACAATAAACTCCACACATTATTGTGTTATAGATGACCAATATTATCCAATCCTATTGACATGATGAGAGAGCTTTGTTCCATATTAATGAGCTCCATAGGCGCCTAAATTAAATTATTTCATAAGAGCGAGGGTATCTTATCCTTTAATGCATCATAGGTGGACTTAATGAAATACCCATTAATAAAGTAATTTTAGAGAACTCAGGCCATCACAAAGGACAAATTTATGACCCACCATCAAATTTACTTTTTTTACACAGTCTGATATAAGAATTGCACTTTTAATATAGTATAATATAAGGTATATCCATCCAATGTTGGTATAAGTTGGTATGTTCATTAGTTAACCTTGTTTGTGGGTTGTTTTTATATCATTTATCTCTTCCATATCTTTGCTGATGAATGGGGACACCACCCTATAATGTGCATTGCTGATGATTGACTCATCCTAGTTTGGACCTGTTAGGGCTGTAGATGCATTACCTAATGAATATATATGGGTGTTTTTATAATGTGGGATATAAAATTGTGTTTTATCATAATGGAATTTTTCTTCTAACACCCCAATATTTTATGATATATTTATTTTTAAATAAATTTAATTTTTTCAATTGCTTTCCATACACGCAACCCCAAGTCTAAATGAACCTTAATATAGTATATCGTTATATCCTAGATATTAATGTTAATGAATAAATATAAATAAACACATTTGAAAATAAATATGTATAATGGTTTTAGATAATGAAAATATATTTATAAATAAGTACTTGATTTTTAGAAATGTCATTATATGCTTCAAATATACATTTTTTTTCCAAAAAATGGTTTTTATTACTTTTTGAGAGAAAACAATATAATTAATATCTACCAATTCAATAAAATTTATTTTATTAAATGAAATTAATTTTAAAAATTATAAATTTCATAATTATCTTAGAGTTAAGGACTGATAATTTTAAAAAAATATTTTTTTATAAATATTGAAAATATTGATTTTTATTGAAAATAGTCCTTTTGTTTAAGGAATTTATAAAGTTAAATTTTGTTCTAAACGGATTTAAAAGTAAAATTAGTTCATTTATAGTATTAATAATCCAATTAATGTAATTGTAATTAATTTTATATTGTGTTTTTTATAAATACTTTTCATAGTTTATAAAATTTTTGTTTGTAGAATTTTTTTCATTGCGTTTTTAGGTTTAGTTTTAAATTAAAATCTTAAAATTCTATGAATTTAATCTAGAAAATGTATTCCATATTTAAAATTATGGGGAATAAAGTTTATGAATAGGTCTATTTTATTATTTTTTCAATATTAACAGTGACATTGGTAAAATATTTGTCACCTTGGTAAGGGTAAAATGGGAAAAATAAGGATAAAAATTTGGGACAAAGCTTTAAAATTTCTCTAAAACATTATTTTATCCCATTGGATGAGTTTAGTTAGTCCATTTTCATCCACTTATCGAATATATGGCCAATTGGTTTCATTTTTCTTTGATTATGCCCTTAATATTAATTTAATAAAATAATAAATATAAAATGTCACTCTTTACTTTAATATATCTATTTTTTTTATATAAGGATAAAAATAGAATAATTTTATTTATAAATATTTATTTGAAATATAAATTTATTTTTTGTCATATTAATTTTGTTTTACCTTTATGTGATTGAATAATTTTCTTAAATACTCACACAAAGATGATATAGTGTTTATTCAATTAGTAGAAAATAAAATAGATGATTTCAAAATTATTAAAAGTTATAAAATTTGGTTTAATTAGTGTGTTCCAATGATTCTATAGGTGAATATAACATGTTAGAGATGTTTTAAAAGATTATATTCGAATTAAATTACTATATTGTTATCTTTAAAGTTCAATTAAATGAATTGTGCCAAAAATGAAATCAATGATATTTTATGAAAAATAATATTTTATTAAATTATTTAAATAATATAAATATTTTTAAATAGATCAAGTAGGATATTAAATGCTATAAAATGTCTTAAAATTTCAATTTATGAAATAAATTTAACCTTATAAGTAAAATTATAACTCTTTAATTTTAAAATAGTTATCCCGGTTACGGCTAAAAATGGTTAACGAAGGGGTTAATAAAAAAGATAAGGCTTAAAATGGAACAATTGTTTTTATAAATTTCATTTATAGATGATATTTAGGCCATATATTCTTTTTTATTTTAATTAATGTATATTTTAAATAATTATACCTAAGAAATAAATAAATTATATTTAAATATTTTAAGTAATTCCAAGTACGTCCTTTCCCTTCCTTATAAAAGGACCCCCATTCTCTATTTTCTTTACAAACTTTTGAGCCATATATATTAACCAAAACCTATAAAATTATATTCTAAAATTTATTTTCCACAAATGTTAGATTCT
Source organism: Viscum album (assembly GCA_963277665.1). Lineage (NCBI taxonomy): Eukaryota > Viridiplantae > Streptophyta > Magnoliopsida > Santalales > Viscaceae > Viscum > Viscum album. The sequence goes on from OY728158.1 coordinate 445,304,273, forward strand.
TTTATTCTTAAAGGATCATTCTAAGGGTCCTTAATAAAGGATCTAAAGGAGGTCTCCGGAAGAAGAGGTAATCTTCTTGCCTGACCTATTACATTTTTTTGTTCTTCTACTACTAATAAATATTTATTATTCATAATAAAATAATAAATTAACTATAATAAATATAATAAAATATTATTATGATCATTAAGTGAAAATTATACACTCCCCTTCCCACTAATTGGAAAATGATAGTATCGCTTGTGCGTACGTGTGAACTACCGCCTCCATATAGAGATAAAATTCATTTTCTATCACCATATATCATTGATGGTCATTATATTGGGTTTAATTTTTATATATGATGTTTATTATTTTATTATTTTTTTATAATGATAATATTATATTGACCGTTATACCTTACCAATTGTTAGATGATGATAACATCTTTCGTGCGTACGTGTGGACTACCACATCCTTGAAGCAATGTGATTTTTTTCATTTCCCTTTTTTGTGGATGGTAATAAGGATGTATTTAATAAATATATATGAAATATATGATATAATAATTATTTTTTAAAGACAAATTATTATTTACATTTCTTTTTTTCCATCCGTTAGAAAGTGAAAACAACGTTCATGCGTACGTACAACCTACCATCTCTATGAACAGTGTTATTCATTTTTTATCTCTATCACTTATAGATGATTATAAAAATTTATCTAATGAATATATATAATATTTATATCTTAAATAAAATTATGGAGATTATGGAACCCTCATAAATGTACAAATATTAGAACTACCGAACATAAATTCTTATGAAAAATGAAACATTTAACACCCAAAAATGATGATTTTAATAAGAAATTATTAATAAATGGGTATTGAAATGTTATAAATGGATCATATATGATATTATAGTTATGTAAAAGAATTTTTTATAAAATTATAATAAAATTATATTTATTATATAGGATGTTAGAGAACCTTCTAAGTAATTCAATCTTGTAGTAAGTGATTTATGTTTCAATATCATCTGATCCGGATTGTCTATTCTAGAATTTCCATTAAAGGAAATTATATGATAAATTACTGATAAATTCATTTATTTATTATCAAATAATTATTTATTTATAAAACATGTTTTACTTTCATTTTCCTTACTTTATTTAATCAAGAGATAAAAATAGTATTCGTAAGGAAAACCGATTTTATTTCTCTCATTGGTAAAAAATCCCTTTTCTTTCTTATCAATGTTTTATAATTTTTTTTTTCAAAAATGATTTTATATTCTCCTATGATTGGTTAAATTAATTTTTACTCAAGTTTTAATTTTTAAAAAATTATTTAAAATGAATCTTTTTTTCATTTTCCAAATGAGGTACTTTTGGTTTTTTATAAAAAATGTGAAAGAAATATTTGTTTTAACATAAACAACATGAATTAAATTTCCCGCCATAATGAACAAACAATTATTTAAAAGTTCCTTTAAAATTTTCCTATATTTCTTTAAAATAAAATGTATTCCTTAATATTTGGGAAGTTTTTATATTTTAATATGTAATTTAAAAATGGAAAAGCTATTTTCCTTAAGAAATATTCCATTGGTCTTTTAATGGAATTTTTCATCTACGATTTCATTAGTTGATGTTACTTAATATTTACATGGGATATGATCAAATGTTACCATTTTTATTTTTTCTTTACATGGTTTATGGTTATGATGATGAAATTTTGGTGAAACTCATTTTCTTTTCCCTGGGTTAGGTTACGATGAACGTTTTTATGATCTTGTGGATTACATATCAATGGATTTATGATTATATGATGGGTGGGCCTAAAATTATATATAAATATAATGAATTTGATAATTATTAATATTCTATGAGATCAAATTATACACAAGAGATTATATTAATCCCAAAATAGGGTTATATAATGTTATACCAAGGTTGAAAGAGGGTAGACAAGAGGTTATCCCTAGTCTAAAGTAGGTACATTGTCGGTTATCCCAAGACTAACATTTTATGAATGTCTTTTTAGGTAGTATTGACATAATATTCCTATAATTATGATTATACCACATTTATGAAACTATTTTATGACATGATATTATGCATATTTTTTGTTCTCATGGCTAATGTTCTTTTGTCCATTTATGATTAATATCTTATGAACTACCAAGATTTATTCTATGACTCATGTTTTGGATATCAGAATTTTTAGGTATGATTTTTAAAGATCGAGATCATGTTATCATGCCCTTTATAGACATTTTATTTTTAAATGATCATTGATATCTCCCTTTTTATACTTGTTGAGTATCTAAACTCACCATTTATTGTGTTTTATTTTTCATATGATATGAAGAGAATTTTTAAGTATAACATGTCTAATAAGGGTACTAGTTATGAAGAACTATGTAGGAGATTAAGTAGATATTTTAAAAACCAATTTATCACCTATCTAAGTTTCCAAAGATACTAAACCTTTATGATTATTGAATATATTTTAATGTTCTATAATGAATATTCTTCTAATAAGATATAATATTTATGTATGAAAAACATGGGTTATTATAGTTGCTATGAGAGAAAATGTGTAAAGGATAGAACAAGATTCTATTAAGTCATTCATATGGAAACATACCCCTTCTTTTAGTGGGTTTACTGATCCATTAGTTTATAATTAATGAATCAATATAATTGAAAAGATATATTTTTCACTCAAGTGTTCAGAGCATGAAAAAGTCATTTTGGATGTCTATAGTTTAGAAGGGGAAGTAGATCAATGGTTGAATCTCAATAAGAACATGAGAAAACCTAAATAAATTGACTCTATGGAGTGGGATTAGTTTAAATGGTTTTTTAAATAATTAATTTCCTTATATTATTTATAAAAAAATTATAAGGAGTTCACTGAGATAATTCATAAGGATGATGAATCCATTAGTACATATGAGGATATTTTTACAATACTTTCAAGGTATGATTATAGTATTATCATTGAAATATAAAGTAATATTGATCAATTATTCAGAATGTTAAAGTGAAGTGTTTAAAGGGTGTTATCCATAAGGGATATAAATAGTTATGAATATTTTTTTTATGTGTTAACAAGGTAGAAAAATATATTAGAGTTACCCATCAATATCACGGTTTTGGTAAGAAAAGAAATATGTAATTAAAAGGAAATTATAATAATAAAAACCATTAAGGGAATAAGCTTATACTTCCATTATGTTCAAAGTATGGAAGGATACATAGAGGAAATTTTCCAAAGGGGACAAGAAATTGATTTAAGTGTGGAAATGAAGGCCACAAGGAAATTTAATGATAATGTGATGAGAAAAAGTCAGCTAATGATGGAGAAAAATTACCATAGAATATACCACCCACACTATAGTGTTTTAAATGTCAGAAGTATGAGAATTATACTAACCAGTGCTTAAATACTAAGGTTAATGATGATGATTGACGTCTGTAACCTCTTAATCCTAGAGAAAAAGAAAAATCTCACACAATATCTATTATTGATGTGGGTTATAATAATGATATGGTAAAAGGTACACTTATCGTCCACTCTAGAGCTTCCAATGTCTTATTTAATTATGGGTATACCCACTCTTTTATATATGAAAAAATTTCTAATGGGATCACACTACTACCTCAATGATTAGATGTTGAATTATTAGTGAAATCCCCTAATAGTACAATGGTCTCATCTCAAGTCTATGATTCTTCTTTGATTGAAGTTTGTGAAAGTGTGATTCCTTAAAATATCATTATTCTCCATATAGTAAAATTTGATGTTATCTTGGGCACGAATTGGATTTCTTTACATATATACCACATCAATTGAAAATAAAGGGATATCATGTTTGATATTCTAAACCAACCTATGATCATCTATTAGTGTGATGATGAATATGAAATTTTTATGGAAATTTCATCCATTGAATAAGTTTAAAATCTTATTCATAAGGGGTATTTATATTTTATGGTTGAGTAGAAACTCAATATCAAAGATATTACTATTGTAAAATTGTTTTTTTAACATTTTTCTAGAATAATTTCGTAGTATTCATTGAAATTTTGAACTTTAATTTTCAATAGAACTCATACTTTGTGGTACACCTATTTCAAAGAATCTATATAGAATAGCCTAGATTGAGTTTCAAGAATTGAAGAAAAAACTCTAGGAGAATATTTAAAAGGGATTTATTCAGCCATGTGCATCACCTTGTGGTGGACCTATCATAAGATATACTTTTGTACGAGGTATGAAAATTATGAATTTATAATGATTAGATTTTTTCTTTTTAATCCCCCCACTATCTTTATGGATTTAATGAATAGGATCTTTAGAGATTACCATGATTAGTTTTTGAAAGTATTTATAGATGATATTATTATACATTGAAACATTAAGTAAGTGCATGAAAATAATTTTAGGATTATTATGAATACCCAAAGAAAGGATAATTTGTATGAAAAATTTACCAATTGTGAATTTTGGCTATAAAAGGTTTATATTTTGGGTCATATAATCTCATATTATGGTATATCAATTGATCCATCAAAGACATAAGTTATTTAATGTTCTCCCTAAAAAATATCTATGACTAAGGTTTTTAGTTTTCTTGGTTTGGATGGATATTATCAAAGATTTTTGGATAATTTCTCATAGTTATATAGTCCACTCACTTGGTTAACATGGGAGGGAGACAATTTTCTTTGGATAGAAAAATGTGAGGAAAATTTCAAGGAATGAAAGAAAAGGTTAGTCAGTGCACCTATACTTATATTACCCAATAATAAAGAAGGGTTTTTGATATATAATGATGTATCAAAAATGGTATCGAGATACATCCTAATGTAAAAAGATGTTGTTATTGCTTATGACTCATGATAATTTAAGGTAAAAAAGAAAAATTACCCAACTCAAGGTTTGAAGTTAGCTACAACAATTAATGAATTAAATATATTGAAGAATTATTTTTACAGTGAAATATGTGATATATATACCGATCATAAAATTATAAAGAATATATTCACATGGAAAGAAATGAATATGTTCCAGGGAAGATGATTGGATTTGATTAAAGATCCTGAATGTTTAATATATTACCACCTTGAGAAAGTGAACAAGGTGAAAAATTCTAGGATTTTAAAGGATTATGCTAGCTTATCTATGACGAGGATTACAAAATATCCAATATTTATTGATTTTAAAAGGATGAATATGAAAATATTAAAGGGGAGAAATATTATCTTTCTAAAATGTGTATTCAATCATCTTTCAAAGTGAATATTAAAGAGGCGCAGAAGGAAGATGAATATATGAAAAAGAAGGTGATAAATATTTTTGAGTTCAACCTTGATTGTGATGGAATGATAAGGTTTAATAACCATGTATGTATCTCATAAATACCAAACTTGAAGAAGGAGTTACTAGATGATGTTCCTAGTTTTTCATTCTCTATTCACCTTGAAATTATGAAGATATAAATAGAACTGAAATAGTATTTATAGTGGTATAAAATGAAAAGAGATGTTGAAGAGTATGTATATTAGTGCTTGGTTTTTTAGAAAGTTAAGGATGAGTGATAGAATTATAAGGGCATGTTACAACCATTATTTATAACAGAATGGAAATGATAAAACATCCTTATAAACTTTGTTGTTAGACTCCCCAAAATGTCTTAAGGATAAAATTATATTTAGGTTATAATCAATCTCCTTATAATGGTAGTAAAATTAATTAATATTATATAATATTTATCTCTTTATCAAATTTCTAGAATATATATCTAATAAGTGTTATGGTTACATAGAGTACAACATTTTATTGTATCTGACCAAGATCCAAGGTTTAACTTGATATTTTGGAAAAGTCATCAGTAAGATCTGGATCTAGAGTTGTGTTTGAGTATAAATTATCATCCTCAGATTGATTTTTAGTTTGATAGAAGCATTAAAACATTGGAAGATACATTAACGTCTTGTTATATGAATTTCAATTTTATTTGAGATCAAAATATTCCTCTAGTCACATTTTCTTAAAATTATAGCTTTCAATCAAGCAGTAAAATGGATCCTTATGAAGCCCTCTATGGAATGAAGTTTAGAAATCCAACATACTAGGATGAATTGGGAGAAATTTTTTTTGGGACCTATGTAACTTAAAGAAATGGTTAGGAAAGTTATCGTCATTCAGCAACACATCATGTAAGATCAGAGTTGACATAAAAGTTATGGTGACAATCGTCCGTGAAATATGGATTATAACATCCCAAGAATCGTAAAATATTTTCATTTTTATAAATGTTTATTAAAATGAATGTTAATTAAAACTAACTAATATATTCTTTAGTATAAAGAATATTTTATGAAACAAAATGATTTTATTTAATCAATATAAGTTTTGGTTATAAGTTATTATTTAAATTATAAAAACAATACACTGTATTATTTTCTAAGAAATAATATTTCTATTTAAGAATATAAATGTTATTTTAATACAATGTCCTCTAAAAAAAGTTACGATTAAAACAAGATGAAATAAATTATAAGAGTAGTAAATAAAAAATGTTGAGAAATTCCATCAATATTTAAGATATATATATATATATATATATATTTATAATTATTCTAAATCTAAATTATTGTCTATAAATGTAAATAGTAATCCCATTTAAAAATTATTATAGTGTTAAGTTATTTTTAGAAATTAATTTTGTAATTTTTATAAGTAATTATTTAATAATATTTGTGTAAAAAATTTATATTAATTTGCAAGAAAACTGTTTTAAATTATCAATAAAATAAAATAAAAGCTATGTTTAGTAAAAATATCAATTCTATTAGTAATTTAACTTAATTAGATATTAAAATAAGTAAAATAATAAGTGAATATACTAAATATATTTTAATATTTTCATATATGGTTAGATATATTAAGTATTTTTTTTATATATTTTAAAACTTACTTAGTACAATTTTTTTTCCAAAACATAAAATTGCCCAGCTGGCTCAACCGTGAATTGTGGAAGCAAGATCTACCACGCATGTGAGAAAAATAGGCTATCTACATTGTACTGACCTGCCAATTCTCATTGGCTTGAGAGTAGAACAAGTCATTACTAGGCCTTAAGCGACATCCCCAAGATACCAATGGCTGGAAATAAATGCCGAAGGGTTTCAAATATAAGTGGGAGACGATTTACCCTTTAGTAAATAAACCAATAAACCTACTAACCATAACCAAACAATCACTATATGATGCATGAACAAGTGAAAGATAATTCAACAACTTCATGCACTCAAAACCACATCAAAGTAAGCAGCAACCGAAGGATAATCAAGTATCAGAGTACACAGTGGATAAACTACACAAGACTCTCCAAAGACCTCAAGACTCCATGCTCCACATGCTCTAAGATCCAAAATCTCCGAACATCCAAACATTATGAGGTAGTGCTAAACACGTGTGAAACATTACATTTCCCCTGTCCCAGAAGATAGAATCTGCAAAAGCACCAAAGTGCCAAAGGAGGGGTGAGTATAAAATTCAGTAGGTTTTCTCCAATGAATTCCCTACTCATTCCACTCAGATAGAAGAGTTAGAAACATTTATATAAAATGGTTTATATTAAACAATTTCTCCAAATAATTTTATAACTAAATATAAACAACTTTCCAAAACCATTCATTACCAATACCATACTAGTGCAATTGAAACCAATTTTTCCATCAAGATATTTTTTCAGAAAAATAACCAAACCATCTTTATAACCATTTAACAATATCCCTATATTGGCAAACCCAACCATTTATAAAACCCATAAAACCAACCATACATGATATGTTATGCCAGTTCCATACTCAAGAGCTGTTTCTCGTCGATCTACCAAGTCATCACAAGGTAATTGTTTCCCATGTTCCATTAATCCTTTGGCATTTAGAACAAGGTCATATTTCAACCAAGCCCCGTATATTCAATTCCCATGTTCCATTAAACCTTTGGCATCGAGCATAAGGTCATATTTCAACTAAGACCCATATATGAAATATGAACACACAACACATATGCCCAATGATCAAGCCAAAATAAACCTTTCAATAAAAACACCTTTTTATTGAAAATTATTTCCATCAAAACTGTTTCAATGACAAACCATTTCAACTCCAAAAAATTTCAATAAAAATCAATTTTTATTGAAAAACATTTCTATATAAAACTCCATTTTTATCAACCATTTAAAATTTTTAGAAAATCCATAATTTAAAATCACCATTTTAAATTAAACCCCCTTTTGCAACCAAGATCAAGCAATTTCACAAAAACCATAAATCATCACAAATGAATATTTTTCCATGAATTTCACAATAAATAAACAAATTTTAATCTAAGACAATCAATTCTAGTAAGAGGAGTCAAGATAGAAGCCTCCTACCTCTAATGTTTTGATGGAACTTTAACTACAAACGAAGAATGCACAATGAAGCATGTCGATTCTCCAAGAGAGACCTTAGATATCTTATCATAGTAAGATCATGACTCAAAATTAAAATATTTATCATCCAAAAATATAGATATACCCACTATAGGTTTAGATATGAGAAAGAATGGAGATTAGAGAAGTAGATCTATGCTGATCTAAGAAAACATGGCAAATTCGTAAAGAATGGTGACATACCTCAAGAATTGGACTCAAAATCACCAAGGGATGGATCTAGAATGGATTAAACTCATGTGGGGAGGGTTATAAAGCCTTTTAGGGAGATTAATATCTAATTAGGGTCATTTTTAATACAAAAAGAAATAAATATATCAAAAACAAGTATGCTCCTAGAAAATAGGTTCTAGATTTGGCCTCTACGCAAGATTTGACCACACGGTTTGGGCCAACCGTGTATGGATCATGCAACCTTCATTTTTGTCCCAAAACTCCCTAAAAAAACCCCAAATTCTTCCATCCTTCACATTTACCTCTTTTTATGGAAACATCATAATTTATGGAAACACCCCCACTTTATGGAAACTACCCACTTTATGGAAACACCCCACTTTTTTGAAACAGCCCACTTTATGGAAACAACCCACTTTATAGAAACTATATATTTTATGGAAACTATATATTTTATGGAAACTATATATTTTATGGAAGCTCTCTATTTTATGGAAACTCTCTATTTTATGGAAACTCTCTTTTTTAAAGAAACCCAATAAAGGACAGACCATTTAAAAAAAACGCGAGGAAGGGGTGTTATGTACCAGAAACAGGGGGTACTAAATTCTCCCCACCATTGGTCTTTCCATCCTCGGACGGTGGAAATCCCTTATTGGCAAAAAAAAGTTCTGACCCCTGCTCTTTCATTTCCTTCTCTTTTTCCCAAGTCTCTTCCTGAATCCGACCATGTTGCCATAAAACCCGTACTAGGCCAATGCTTTTCCCACATAAGACTTTCTCTTGACTATCCATGATCTACACTGGAATATATACCAGTGATGCATCCAGTTCTACCTCAACGTGATCCCATATGATCACATGGTTAGGATCAGGGTGATAGTTTTTCAACTGGGATACATGGAACACATTATGCACCAAACTAAACTGTGGTGGTAATGCCAACCCTCTCCAACCTGTTCTAGTATCTCAATTGGGACAAAGTATCTAGGATATAACTTTCCTCTCTTCCCAAAATGACGATGTCCATGCCTTGGAGAGATCCTTAAGAAGACATGATCACCCACAATGAATGGAAATGGTCTTCGATGGTGATCTTCATAAGATTTCTGACGATTCTGATCCATCTCTATCCTCTTTCTAATCAACCAGATCTTATCTGTTGTTTCTTGGACAAGGCTTGGCCCGACTAGTGATGTTTCACCCATTTCCACCCAGCATAGTGGAGAACGATAAGGACACCCATACAATGCTTCAAACAGAGCCATGCATATCGAGGATTGATAGCTGTTATTGTATGAGAACTCCACTAAGGGTATATACTCCTCCCATGATCCACCAAAATCCATTACACAAGCCTGAAACATGTCTTCCAATGTTTGTATCGTCCACTCAGATTGACCATCCATATGAGGATGATACACCATGCTCATAGTCAACTGAGTTCCAAGGGCTTGCTGTAATGATTTCTAGAAACGAGATTTGAACCTCAGATCTCTATTTGAGACTATTGACACTCGTACACCATTCCTCTTTACCATTTCTCGGATATATATTTTTGAAATATCCTCCACCGTATGAGTTTCCAGAATAGGGATGAAATGGGGTGACTTGGTTAGACGATCCACTATCTCCCAAATGGCATCGTGTTTCCAGACCATTCTTAGAAGATATGTAAGAAAATACATTGCTATTTAATCCCATTTCCACACTGGGATGGGAAAAGGTTGTAATATACTAGTCAATCTCTGATGCTCTTCTTTAACCTGCTGACAAGTTAAGCACCACGAGACGAACTTGCTCACCTTCCTTTTCATGCCGCTCCACCAAAACTGTGCCTTCAACTTCTTATACATATTTTGTGTACCTGGTTGTACAACCCATCTTGAATGGAGGTAAGCATGAAGGATTTGTTCCTAAAAAACCATAGGTACAACCATCCGATCTCTGAAACACAATAATGAACCCCCATCAAGTTTCTAGCCCTCAATGGTCTCCCCGCCATTGAGTTTTGAACTTACAGCCAGACATTATGCATCATATGTTTGTACCTCTTTGATCATTTTTACTAAATCAAGAACAAGCGTAGAAGAAAAGAAAACAACATCACCTCGTTGTTCACATTCCACATGCATGTTGGCTAAGACCTACATCAACTGCCATTCATCTGAAGCTTCTTTTTCCAACTGAGCATATGAATTTCTACTCAATGCATCTGCTACCAAATTTCCTATCCCTGGTGTGTACATCAAGTCAAAGTCAAACATTTGGAAATACTCCATCCATCTCCTTTTCCTTAGATTCAAATCTCACTCTGAGAAAATGTGTTTCAAGATTTTTTGATCTATAAACACAGTAAATTTCTCACCAAAGAGATAATGTATCCCTATTTTCAAAGAATGCACGACTATAGATAACTCCAAATCATGTGTTTGGTAATTATACTCATGCAACCTCAATTTTCTTGAACCATAAGCAACCACGTGATCTCTTTGAATAAGAACACAACCCAACCCTGATCCCGAACCATCACAATACACCACATAACCCGGTTCGGATTCTGGAAAGATCAAGATAGGTGCCGATGTAAGCTAAACTTTCAGTTCCTGGAAAGACTTCTGACATTCTTCTGTCCATTGGAACAGAGAATTATTCTTTGTTAGAGCTGTCATTGGTGAATCTAGTCCTAATAAATCACGCACAAATCACCGATAGTAACCAACTAGACTAAGAAAATTTCATATCTCAAACACATTCTTCAGTGGTTTCCAAGAGACAATGGCTTCTATCCTTTTAGGATCAATAGAAATACCTTTCCCAGAAATGTCATAGCCAAGGAAATGTACTTCTTGTATCCAAAAATCACAATTTGATAATTTGGCATACAAATGATGATATCTCAAGATTTGTAACACTTTTTCCAGGAGCACCTCATGATCAACCCTTATCTTTGAATAGACCAAAATTTTATCCACAAACACCACAATAAAAGAATCCAGATATTTTTGAAATATCCAATCCATCAATACTGTGAAGACCGATGGTGCATTCATTAGACTGAAAAACATGACTACATGTTCATAGTGTCCATATCTACTTCTAAAAGCTATCTTTGGAATATCCTCTTTCCGAACTCTCAATTGGTGATATCCTAATTGAAAGTCAATCTTGGAGAACCACTGAGCTCCCCTTAATTGATTGAATAGATCATCAATGCGTGGAAGTGGATATCTATTCTTTATCATTACTTGGTTAAGATTACAATAATCAACACACAGCCGAATAGCTCCATCTTCCTTCTTCAGGAACAAAACCGATGATGATCATGGAGACGTACTTCGTCGAATGAAACCCTTGATTTATAGCTCCTCTAACTACACTTTCAATTCCCATAACTCTGTTGGTTCCATCCTATAAGTTGGAAGAGAAATAGGACTGGTCCCCGGAAGGAGATCAATCGTAAACTCCACTTCCCCTAGAAGTGGTAACCCTGAGAAGTTCTTGGGAAAGACATCTAGAAATTGATCCACAACAGTTGGAAACCTATTTTCCTCTATCTCTTCCATTTATGCCAAAGTCAATGCTGCCAATTTGTAAGATATCATTCCCAACATTGGTTTTAACAAGCTTATTGCACCTTTTTTTACAATCCTCTCTCCTCTAAAGAGATGCTTGATGCTGTCCTCTATTATGAAACTAACTATTCTCCTATAACAGTTTATTTGATCCTTGAACATTGTTATCCAATCCATACATATGATTACATCATAGACACCCATATCCAACATTGAGAAGTCCCATTTTAGCTCAGCTCCATCAAAAGTTATAGCACATGCTCTACACACAAAGTCTTGACATTCTCTTTCACTAAGAAGAGTTTTCAGTTTCAAAATAGAAGACATCATTTCTAGTTTTAAACATAGAATTTCAATAGCATGAGAAGCAATGAAGGAATGTGATGCACCAGTATCAAACAACACTTGAACAAAGGTAGAATTCCAAAGAATCATACCTCTCACTATAGATGGTCCAGCCTGATCATTAATAATAATCTACTTAGCTCCAAATAATTGCTTCTTCATTATATTGTTGTACTTTTTTCCTTACTAAGGTTGACTTGGTTGATGATTCATGGTATTTCTAGAATCACCCTGGGTAGCTCTGCTCTGCTGATGAGACTGGTTCTGCTATCCTTGTCCAGTCGAAGCATAAGATGCTTGTGATAACTGAAAAGGGTCTCGAGCACATGACATTGGAGCACTGTGATAATAGTGCGGAAGATGTCCCATCTTGTTACAATTATTACATGCTCTAGGTTGTTTCATACTATCTCTCTTTATGTGGTCAAGTGAACCACATTGAAAACAACTTGCTTTTCTACGGGGTCGTGGAGGAAGATTTTCTGATCCAGCCGTCGGGTTCTGATTTCCACTTGCTCCGTTGAAATAGGTGTCCCTTTTCCTCCTATTCCCAGCAGTTGAGTTCCCACCATTTCCGATAGGTATCATCATGCCTCCTCCCACAGATCTTAAGATATCACATTCAGCCACAGTCACTCTGTTCACCATCTCTGAATAGTCAGAAATATAAAGTACTACAATCTTTGATCGAATCTCCGGTTGTAGCCCTGATTCGAAGGTGTGTGCCTTCAAAGAGGCACTTTCCGAGACTTCTGGTGCTAAGCATACTAAGTTCATGAACTTATCCACATACTCTACGACATAGGTACTCTCTTGTTTCAGGCTGAAGAAGTCTGTCATTTTCTGGATCTTGAACGTGTGAGGATAGAATTGTTTGTTGAAAAATTCCTTTAAATCCTCCCATGTAAGTCCTTCATCCAATTGATCCTACACCGCTAAATTCCACCACTGACGTGGAAGATACTTGAGCATATACGTCTCTAGTTTGAGCTTTAGCTCTACTGGTGTGCCGATGAAGTCGATGATACGATTCATCCTACATAACCACACCTCCGCCTTCTTGGGTTCAGAATCTCCCAGGAAATTAGGGGGATTATGCTTCATGAAATGGATGGTATGATCTACATGTCGTGGCTCATTCCACTGGTTCCCTGTGTCCTCATCTTGAAAAGCTTGGACAATAATCTGAATTAGCTCTTTGTTCACACATGGTTCAGGTGCAACCATATTCTCCGCAGCTTCTTCAGGTTGGTTTCGACGACGCCTACCAAGTTCCATTTTCTAAACTAACAAAAAAATCTTTTAATCTCACTCTATAACAATTTTTGGATTAGTATTTCAAATTCTATCACATGAACTATCACAACATTGTTTTCCAAAACATCCTTTTTCCCATGTTCAACTATTTTTGAAATCACTTCACATGCTTTTGAAAATTGAACCATTTTCAAAATACGATAATAATTCGCCTTTTCAAAATCATTCATTTGAAAACCAATTCCATACTTTTCAAAAATGATCATTTCTAGAAATGATGTATTCACTCATATTGGGAAGTAATTCCTCTATAATGCATGTCATGCTCGTCTCATTGGCAAAACCCATGACAATGAGATTTCAAAATCTCATAAGTGTCTCCAAAAACTTATTTACCCAACTCCTTGGTACTTGAAGTTCAACATAAAAGGGTTAGCCACATCCTTTTATGCTATATATTTCACGTTATTACAATCAAAATCCTTTCTATGATTCCTACCCAACGAATAGACAAGAAGGGATTTCATCTCCAAAACAAGGAACAATGATGACTACTTGTTAGGCAAGGACCGAACAAGCAGATTCCATTTGTAATGACCCGCCAATTCTCATTGGTTTGAGAGTAAAACGAGTCATTAATTGGCCTTAAGCAACATCCCCAAGACGCCAAAGTTTGTAAATAAATCCCAAAGGGTTTCAAATACAAGTGGGGGACGATTTAACCATTAGGAAATAAACCAATAAACCTACCGACCATAAAAAAACATTCACTATATGATGCATGAACAAATGAAAGACAACTCAACAACTTCATGCACTCAAAACCATATCAAAGTATGCAAGAAAGGAAGGATAACCAAGTATCAGAGTACACAGTGAATAAACTAAACAAGTCTCTCCAAAGACCTCAAGACTCCATGCTCCACATGCTCCAAGATCCAAAATCTCTGAACCACCCAACATCACAAGGTAGTGCTAAACACGTGTGAAACATTACCTTTTCCCTTGTCCCGGAAGATAACATCTACAAAAGCACCATAGTGCCAAAGCAGGTGTGAGTATAAAACTCAGTAGGTTTTTACCAATGAATTCCCTACTCACGCCACTAGGATAGAAGAATTAGCAAAAATTATATAAAAAGGTTTATATAAAACAATTTATTAAAATCAGTTTGTAACTAAATATAAATAAGTTTCCAAAACCATTCATTACCAAAACCATAAAAGTGCAATTGAAACCAATTTTTCCAGTAAGATATTTTTGCAGAAAAATAACCAAAAAATATTTACAACCATTTCCCAATATCCCTATATCGGCATACCCAACCATTACTCAAACCCATGAAACCAACCATGCATGCTATGTTATGACAGTTCCATACTCATGAGCGATTTCTTATTGATCTACCAAGTCGTCACAAGGTAATTATTTCCCATGTGCCATTAATCCTTTGGCACCGAGCACAAGGTCATATTTCAATCAATCCCTGTATATGCAATTCCCATGTGCCATTAAACTTTTGGCGCCGAGCACATAGTCATATTTCATCCATGCCCCATATATGAAATATGAACACACAACACATATTCCCAACGATTAATCCAAAATAAACCTTTTAATAAAAACACCTTTTTATTGAAAACTATTTCTATCAAAATCATTTCAACGCCAAACCATTTCTACACAAAACCATTTCAATAAAACTCTATTTTTATTGAAAAACATTTCTATAGAAAACCCTTTTTTCATCAAACATTTAGCAATTCTAGAAATCCATAATTTAGAATCATCATTTTAAATTAAACCCCCTTTTGCACAACTATTCACCAAGATCACGCAATTTCACAAAAACCATAAATCATCACAAACGATTATTTTTTAATGTATTTCACAATCAATAAAAGAATTTAAATCTAATAAAATTAATTCTAGTAGGAGGATTAGAGAGATAAGCCTCTTACCTCAAAGGTTTTGATAAAACTTTAACAATAGATGAAGAACACACAAGGAAGCGCTTCGATTCTCTAAGAGCGGCCTTAGATCTCTTATCCTAGCAAGATAACGACTCAACATTGAAATATTTGGCATAAAAAATGTAGATCTACCTACTATAGGTTCATATGTGAAAAAGAATGTAGATCAGAGAAGTAGATATAAGCAGATCTAAGAAAACATCACAAATCCGTAAAGAATGGTGACATACCTCAAGAATCGGACTTGAAATCACCAAGGGAAGGCTTAGGAGTGGCTTCCACTCATATGGGGAGGGTTGGAAAGCCTTATAAGAAGAGTAATCTCTAATTACGTGCGTTTTGAAGAAAAAAAGAAATAAATATAGAAAAAATGAGTAAGCTCCTAGAAAATAGGATCTAGATTTGACCTTTGTGCAAGATTTGACCACACGGTTTGTGCCAACCATGTACAGATCATGCAACCTTCCTTTTGGTCCCAACACTACCTAAAACCCCCCAATTTTTTCCATCCTTCACCTTTACCCCTTTTTATGGAAATACCCCAATTTATGGAAACACCCCAATTTATGGAAACAACCCACTTTATAGAAAGACGCGACTTTATAGAAACACCCCACTTTATGGAAATACCCCACTTTATGGAAACTCTCTATTTTATGGAAACTCTATATTTTATGAAAACTGTCTATTTTATTGAAACTCTCTATTTTATGGAAACTCTCTATTCTATAGAAACCCAATCAAATACACACTAATTAAAAAAAATGTGAGGAAAGGGAGTTATATACCTGAAAACGGGGGTACTACATACATAGTGGTAGGGTGTGATAACAAGTTTTTTCATAAAACTCTTAGGGTGGGAACTTGGTTGAGCTCATGGATTTGGGCCTTCGCATCATGTGAGGCCAGTGCATGCACAATGTGTATATAGGAGCGTACTCCATGTTACTTATAGTTGGGCTGCTATTGAAGCATTTAACTTATATTAAAGTACTAAACTGAGTGAAGTTACAATATGGGATCAAGAATATGTGAACTATTCTCCCAATTTAAAAACATTCTCTTATATCCTTCTCATTTGATCAAAACCATTTTGAACATCCGATCACCGTGAGTATTTATCACCTACCTTGCACTATAACCTAAGAAACCCTCTTATTATTATGTTTTTCTAATTTTAAAAAACCAATTTCTCCCAAAAACCATAACCATCGATTCTAGTTTTCACCATTAGATTCCGTGTATACAAGACCACCCAATTCTGTGCTTTTGATCACCGTCTGTAGCAAGGTTGTTTTCAACCTTCTACCAATGGAGTTACTATTTTAGTATATATATATATATATATATATATGAATTTACAAATAGATGTACACATGTTTAAATTTTTCCTTTTTAGTTTTTTAGATTCTTCACAAATTATAGAAGATTCAAGGATGAATGAAATATGAAAAAATAACACAAAAATATGTATATAAGAAAATGAAAGGGATTATTCATCGTATCCCTACTTAGATTTATGCCCAATATATTTATATACATTATATTTTTAAAAACCCTTATTTTTAAAAGATATTTATTTTTATTTAAAACCTTTTTACATAGGAGTAATATTTAAGGATTTAATTTCAATTCCCTCTTTAAAATTTCCATTTTCAAATTAATCATGTTCTTTAAAAGGGAATTTTCTTTTTTTAATTCATGGATGATTTTAAAATGACAAATATTATAACTTTATGTATACAATTTTATTTTATTTCAATAAAATTTATTCCTGATTATAGGTATGACCTTGGACTATAGTTACCATTGAAATTCCATAATTTAAAGAAAAAATGTATAAGTTCAATTATCCGTTATAGGAATTATTTCAAATCATTGTTTATAAATCATAGTTTTCTCTTAATCTTTATGAATGAATGTTATTTTATTAAAGATAAATCTTATTAAAGTTTTTGAGATATAAAATTATTTTCCTCTTTGAAAATATTTTTATTTGTACTTTTTGAAAGGTTGTTTTAATAGATTATAAATGGGAAAGGAAAGCTTTAAAATACTTTATATAAAATTTGGAACTTGGGTATCAAATGAGATGATAAGAATTGAGGAGTTAAAACATAAACTCAAATGGAATTCTCCTAAAGGTAATATTATTTGTGGACGCATGTATCTCTTAAGTTTTTCAAATTATCCTTACATTCAAGAAAAGGTTATTATTTTTAATAGGTTTTTAAGGGTTTCAAGGAGAAAACCAAGTTTATTTCAAAATTTATATTATTTTGAAAAAATGGGGTTTCAAAGTTATATTTATTTTATTTTTTGAACAATATTCCTAAAGGATTTTCTTGAACACCCTAGAATCGTATTTGAGAAATTTATTTACTATATTAAATTTTTTTAATGATATAAATTGAAATGTTTTCAAAAGAGTTTTTATAGTATTTATAAGAAAATGATTTTACCCGTGGTTTTAAAATCTCTTACTCAACAATTCTTTTCTCACCCTATGTTTTTAAATGTTTTCACCGAATTAGTGATGAGTATTTGACCGTTGTTATTTGGTCTCAATTAAGGATCTTTCTCATGTGAAGACAAATAATTGTTTTAGAATTTGTTTAAATCTGATACATTTTATGGTTTTTTAAATCCTCTAAACCCAAATCTGAAAATATCCTTGTATGTTTAAAGGAATTTATATTTTTTAGTTGTTTTTTTTATAAAAAAAAAATATATAGCATGTTTTTTTAACACCGAATCTAAGAGTGCAAGTCTTGAGAAATTCCATTTGATATCAAAGAAATGATTTAGATAGCTCTAGAGATTAGGATATAGAGGAATATTTAAAAGTTATAGGTATACATTTAAGGTTTTAAGTGATTATATTTTAGGTGGTTCTTAATATTATAGATCTTGGAATCCCAGTTTTTTGAAAAGTAGAATTCATAATTTCTCTAAATATGAAAAATTAATTATGAGGACACAATTCCTTTAAGTGGTAGATTTTAACATCCTAATAATTTTAGCATATTTTTTTATAAATGTTTATTGAATGGATTGTTTCACAATTAAAACAAACTAAGATATATTTTAACATAATGAATCTTGTATAAAATTAAATGTTTTTGTTTAATCAATATAAGTTTTGATTATACATTAATATTCAAATTAAAAAATACCAATTTTTTCTATTTTTCGAGAAATTGTATTTCTATTGAAGTATATAAATGCTATTTTAATATAAATATATTTACATATTTATATCCCCTAAATAAATGTTACAATTAAAAAAACTGAAATAAATTCTAAGATAACTAAATAAATTGTTTTTCTCAACATTTAATCAATTTTTTAAAAATATAATTATTTTAAGTCTACATTATTATTTATAAAGGTAAATAATAATCCATTTTGATACTATTATTGTTATAAGTTAATTTTAGAAAATAATTTTATTAGTTTTTTTTGTAAAGAAGCATTTAATAATAATTGTGTATCAAATTTATATTAATTTATGATAATTTTTTTAAATTATAAGTAAAATAATATAAAATATATATTTAGTAAAATTATTCATGATAATAGTAATGTAAATTAAGAAAACATTTACATAAATAATATAACAATTTAATATACTAAATATATTTTAATATGTTCCTATATGGTTAGATATATTAAGTATTAATTTTAGATATTTTAAAACATAATTAGTATAAAATATTGGCTAGCCACACCAGCTAGATAAGTTACCCAAACTTTAAATTGTGGGAGAAAGCTCAACCATGCTTGAGGGCCATACAGGATAGCATCATGGTAGTAGGGTGTGATAATGGGAAGGTGTATAGTGCCTGTATGGGTGTGATCTCAGGTGAGAACATGGGTATGTGCCTGCATAGGTCAACATGGCCCATGATTCTAGTGTGTGTAGTGTGGATACATGAGTAGAACCCAGACTACTCAAAACTAGGCAGCTATGGAATTAGTTGGATTATAATTTCAATCTCTACTAAGTGATGTTTTTTATTTGGTATCAGGAACACAGGAATGGTTCACCCATTTTAAAAACATATGCTTATATCCTCTCCATTTGATCAAAATGATTTTGTCTATCTGATCCCCCAGGGTATTCATCTCTTACCTTGTGCTCTAACCTAAGAAACCTCATAATTTTATCTTCTTCTTCTTGAACCACACCAATATTTTCCATCCACCACTTCCATCGACACAAATTTTACACTATTTGCACCGCATATCCAACACCACCTAAGCCTATGTTGTTGATTATTATAGAGTCCTAGGCTTAACATACATAGATATTACATCATTTTAGATGAATATTCAACACATTATAAATTTACATTTATGAGGACCGTAATAGTTTATTGTCTTTGAAAACATGAAAACATGAAAACATAATATTCTATATTAGTGAAAGATACTCATACTTAAAAACCTTTATTCATATCCTGGGAAAAGGAAATATAATAAACGGTTGAGCTCATAAGTTCAGTAAGGGTAGACATGGGAGATATGTAAGATTAACTTGATCATAAGGGTATGAGAACATGAATGTTTCATTAGAATATCATACCCCACATTTAAAATATCATAATAAAGAGTCACAGAATAAATATTGATTGTTCATAATGCATGAATCATAAGGTAATATAAATCATTGTCCATGAAATAATAACAAAGTAATTAGATAAGGATTTTTTTTCATACACATAAGCATGTAAAATCATTCCCTATAAGTCAAAGCTCATTTCCAAAAACTTATCCAAGCACTTCCTGGGGGCTACTCTTACTAGACAGGACACTCCATTATCTCCAATCACAACTCTTTCCTTAGAGTGGATCAGGTTATACCTTCTTCCCATAGTGGATAAAGCCCGTCGTCTTATTGCCATCATTATTTTATGAGATATAAATCTTTACCCAATAAATTGGAGCACTATCTGGTCCATCCCATTGTACAAGCTATAATGGTATTACCCGACACTATATGGGACACCCCATTATGTAAGCGTTAATGGGATTACACGACGCTATCCATGCTACCCCATTGTATATGCTATATTGGGCTTACCCGACCCTATTTGGGCTGTCGCATCGTATAATCTATATTGGCCTTATGCAGTGCTTTATGGGTCTCCCCATTATATAAGCTGCAATTGGCTTACCTAGCACTATCTAGACCATCCCATCGTATAAGCCATAACTGGATTACCCGATGTTATCTAGGCCACACCATCATATAATCTATAATGGGCTTGCCCGAAACTATCTGGTCCACCCCATCATATAAGCTATAACGGGATTACCCAGCACTATCTGGGCCACTCCATTGTATAAGATATTACGGTATTACCCGACTCTATATGGGTTAACCCATTGTATAAGATATAACTGGCTTATTTGGAACTATTTTAGTCATCCCATAATATAATCTATAATGGTCTTACCCACACTATCTTGGATACCCCATCGTATTAGTTTTAATGGGATTACCCAATGCTATATGGACCACCCCATCGTATAAGTAATGTCCATGAACCACAAAATGAATAAATTACAAATAGCTTGCTTATCATTGTAAAAAAAATATTCTTTCATAAATTGATTAACTCATTGAAAATAAATGGGCTTCGTGTCAATATCTTTGAAACATGATTTACTCATTGAAAATAATTAGGTTCCATAAACGTCCTTCCATAAAAACATAAACCATTTAGATAAATAATATTAATGGTATCCTTTGATTATATCTATAGTAAATCATAAAATATATCAAAGTGTATCATCTAATATTCATAAGGTTTTTTAAATATTACTTGGAATAGTTCTTAAGAAAAATAACATTTCTTTGAAAACCATAAAACATTTTCCAAAAAAAAATTCATTGAAAACTACATTGAAAACTTATTATATAATCCTTATAAATAATTTAAAACTTTTCTTATGGAAAATATAAATTTCACTTTTAGAAACAATTTATAAAACATAAATATTTTTTAAAATATTTTTCTTTGAAGATAATCATGAAAAATTACAAAATAATATTCAAAGAAATGATTGTCCTGATGAAGGATTAATCCATACATTCCAAACATTCCTTTATGTCATAAAAAGTTAAGAAAAATTCCCCGATCTGAAAATAAAAAAATGTTAATTTTTATAAACCATTTTTTTAAGAAGGTAAAACATGGGAACAAATTTCTTTTAAATATTATAGGATAATATTAGAACATTTTTTGAAACATTTTTTTGTAAAACATGGTTTTAAAGAATATAGATTTCTAATCGAAGAGAAATATAACGTTAGAGTTTCTTAAAAACACTTTATAAATTATCTTAGTTACTAAAGAGTGGAAAATAGTAACATTACTTGAAGATATCATGAATGGGAAGAGGATAAAAAAATTAATGAGAGTTCTTGAGATATGGATCATAATATTTCATAAATGGAAGCATAATCATAAATAATCCTAATAAATGATGATATTATAGCAATAAATTGTTACAACTTTGGTAACATTGATTTATAATACCCATGAAATAATAAAATTAAATGAATCTTAAAATATAATTTAAATAATTAGAATCATTTTATAAAATTTCAAATGGAATTACATACATCTATTTGAATAATATAGGTGCATAATAGGCATGTGTCTCAAAGAAGGTAAATTGAGACAAAATTACTTTACCGTTTTGGTAGATTTTTAACCATAAAACCCATGAATGATAGATAATAAAATAGAAATGTAAATAACTATAAATTTAATTATAATAACTATAGATTACATTCATGGGTTTTATATACACCAGAAAAAATAAATTAGTGGTGATTATGGCATAAGCCTCGCATAAATTAAAGTTAGGCTTGAAATACCCTTAATACTTGAGTAATGTTTGAATCATGAGATCCATGAAATAAGTACAACATTTGAAACTTATAATAGCATGAAATAAATTAAATTAATTATATAACATGTTATTGTTCAGTATACACACTCGAAGACATGAATAAGTGGTAAATATAACATATATCTCACAGAAATAAAAGAGAGACGAGAAATCTCTTACCTTAAGTCTTGAATTTTTTTTGTACAAGTTCAAAACTAATTTATAATAAATATAAGATTATTATAAAAATAAAGAATAATAATATTATTATATATCATACCATATGTGATTTTATTATAACTTAATATTTCCCATTTATTAACAATTTCATGTTAATGTTACGTTTCGGGTAATAACCACTTAGTTTTTTTTGTATATATTTTGACTTGTTATTATTGATCCTCTTACTTAGATTATTCTTTATTTATTTAAGTAATGTAAAACATTATTTAAATATCAAATATATTCAGTATATAATTATTTATAATAATCTATAAAAGATATAAGTATTAAATGGAATACACCGTTCATGGAGACGATATGTCGTACATACGCATTAACACTATTTTCATTTTCAAATCGTATTAAAGAAAGGAAGTAAATGAAATATATGTATATATATATATTATCATTGAATTATAATTATTAGTTAATATATACCATATATGTTTACTAAAAAAATCCTTAATATATTCAAAGTAAAGTATGAATGAACCGTATCTCTTTGAGGAGGTAGTAGTCCATATTTCCACAAACGTAGTGATCATATTCAAAAAAATGGAAATAATGAAGGTATGCGACATATAATAATTACAAAAGAATAAATAAATCATAAATATATCATAAAATAAGCATTTACATAATTATTCCCAACCTTAAATAGTGGTAAAGGAATAAAAAATGACATCAGTTCGTGAGGCGTTAGTTCGTTATACACACAGATGATGATTGTATATCCCATTTGATGAAAGTATATGAGAGTATAGTTTTTACAATTAACATAAAAAAATATAATTATATTTAGAATACTATGTTTATTATATACTCATAGAATAAGAATAATTAATTTGATAGATAAATAAATAAAATAAGAGTGCTTGTTGATGGATGTTTCCTCTACATTGGGTAGCACTTTATGGTTTTCACCAAAGGTATTCCTTGGTTGGATTTATTAAAAAAGGTAGTATTATAGGATAAATGGATGAAAATTGAGAGATTATTTGGTCAGGTTTTGGATTATCCAAAGGTATATAGAGGTGTGAATAAGTGAGGGGCATGAGTGCCATTTTATAGTGGAGGAGAAGTGGTATTCTAGTAAATACAAAAAGATAAACACTATTGAGAGGTATAACTTAATAATATGCCTCCAATAATGGTCTATTTATGAGAATAGGTAGTATATGGTATAAATATGTCCATAAAATATATTTTGGAGACGTTTCTAGGTTATTTTACCCCTTAAGTTAAAGTTTAAACACTTAGTAAACTCATTTTTACCTTAATCGCTATAATTAATTTTAATTAATTTCACTAATATTTTTGGTCAAAAACTAATTTGAACATAATATAAATTATAAAATATAATTTTTACAATTATTAAATCAAAATTTTAAAATTCTAAAGAAATAAGTGGTAGAAATCAATTTTAAATTGAGATTGTAGATGGGATAAGACAACATGTTTTTAATGTGAAAATGATCAAAAGTTTTATATGTTTTGATAACCAATTTAAATGTGAAATTTATTAAAATGACCTAAATTAGATTTATATATTTTTAATTTATCTAAAAATTCTTAAAAAAAATAAAAATATAATTAAATATATAAATAAATTAGAAGAAATGTCATCTTTCACATAAAATTCAGTGTTTTTCTCTATTAATCAAAAAATGAAACTTCTCAAAAGAATACAAAAAATTTACCCAAATTTTTTTTTGATATTAAACTTTCAAAAATGAAGTTTATTTCTTAAAATAAAAATTATAAAATTTTAAATAATTAGTTTTAAAACAAGAAGTCTATTAAAAGACAGAAAAAATGCCTTTTAGAAAAATATAGCTTTTATGCATAAAAGTTGATTTGTTCTTATTTTATGCTAATAAAAATTATTTGATGAATCTAAAAAAAATATGGTCGAATTTATAAAAGTCTTTAATATCTCAAAATAATAGTGAATAATTTAATTTATTAAGATAAAATGCCTTTATGGGCATTAAAAATAGTTTTTTTCATAAAAATACTTACTTTATATTCAATTGGTTTTTATTTTCTTTTATAATTAATTGATAATAAAATAATTAAATTTATAAACATGTTAAAACCATATTTTCATAATTTATATAATCTTATTCATACCTTCAATTCCAATGTCTAGGAGATAACTGCTATAATATTTTAACAATAATATTAATATTATATTGTAGTTTGGTAAAACTCAGTCTTGCATGTAACACAATCTATAAAAGGAACACAAAATTGTTTATAATAGAAGATAAAAATAGTATTTCATATACCAAAATCTAATCCAAGTGTTTCATGTAATGAAATCATTACATGGTGTTACGTATAAAGTAAGAATAAATTTGTGTAGCGTGTAATGAAAGCCATGAAAATAATTTAAATTATTTGAAAAAAAAATTCATAAAAACATTAGGTGTTACATTCTAGCCCCTTAGAATGAATTTCACCCTCGGCATTTATCTGGGTTATCTAATTTTTAATACTAATTTCCTTTCATAGAAACCCACATCGTAAAAATTAATACTAAAATAACATTTAAAAAGGGAAATTTGGAAACATAACATTTACCCAAAGTAACATATAACTAGGTTTCCACAGAGGAGAACATAGATGGAAAGTGAAAACACAGACATGGAAGAGAAATAAACCTATCAAGTTCTAATGGAGAGTGATAGAGAACATGGTTAGGAGAAATTTAATGATAAAAAATCCCTAATCCAAAGAGGTTTGAAAAAGATCTTTGATATCATAAAAAATGATTATAACAGGACAAAATTTTATTTCAAGGCCCTTTTCCTAATGTTGAATATTTTTCCTGCAAAGATATACTAACTTGATTTCATCACAATCTAACCCTTTGTTGTGCCTTGAAAAATTTCAAATTTATCTTTTATTCCATGAAATGAAGGTGGATTCTTCATTCTTAAATCATTAATAGATCCTAAGATTCATAAATATAATGATAAGTTATTCTATCAATCTTTATCCCAAAAAAATGGTTAGCACATTTATATAATATGTATAAATCTTCATATGGTGAGATAATACTTTAACCTCTAAAACCTCATCCAAATTTTAACATAATCCATCCCACAAATGGTTAACCTTATAACCCTTCTGAAAGATGAAAATTTAAAACTTTAGAAATCAGGTCGCTAAATTTCTAAAAAATATCTTAGAATTGATCCCCTATATATCATAAAGTACCTCTTGGTTGTCACATACCAAACATGCTAATACATTTATAATGTTTTATCTTGAAACATGGTAATAAACTAAATTACTATAAAACCTTATTAAAACCATGCATTCTATCTTATTTCAGAGATTATTGTATATATTCCTTAAATCCAAAAAAATTGATACTTCATCCATGATAACATGGACCAATTTTCAAAAAAACCAATAATCAGTTCTATGGTAATTAGTACTATTTAATTTACTTTATCCATAATCATCTCATTATCCAAGTTAAAAATAATTTTATCAAAATTTGGAAAACATTAAGGGTTAATTTCATTTAATTAAAATATCACCTTTATATTTAATAAAATTTCAATTTCATCATCACTATTCATTATATTTTTGAAAATACTTGATAGAAAACATATACTCCATGATTCATATAACATAAATTTTGAATTCTAATACATATACACTTAAATAATCTAACTTTATTCTTAAAACATTCCTTAGGAATTATCTTCTTATTCTTTAAACCCCTTTCCTAGAATATTAAATATAAACCTTGTCTTAAGGTCTCTCAACCTCAATTTAATCACGATTCTTACTTTTAATGTAAAAAATGTTATTAGAACATCCCATACCATTCACATGTCATTCATAGTTTCTTTATCTGTAGTAGTATAACCAATACCTGCACCACCTTCCTAATTCTCTTAATGAGATTTCCACTTGTGACATCTAATTTCAAAATGCCCATAACTTTCAAATCTAAAACATTCAATGTCAACCTATTTCCTTATAGTTAACACTATTGACTAAAACCAAAAAAAAAAAAATAACGTGAGAAACAATTATCGTAGTAAGAAACCACATAATCATGAAAAATTACTTATTGGATATGTAAATAATGACACCTTATTTTAAATTTATGACATGCTAGGCTTATCCTTAGATACATATATAGTAATAACCTTAGAGATATCCCTAGTGATCTCACAAAAAATTTCCATTCTTAGTTAACTATGGTTAACTAAACATTTCCATTGATACCAACTATAGTGACTCAGGATTAACATATATGGATATTAAAACATTTTAGATAAATATTTGGCACAATACAAATGTACATTCCTTAGAACCATAATAGTTTCATGTCTTTTGAAAAATAGAAACATAATCTTCTCTCTTGGTTAAATATCAACATCTCTCTTAAAAGATCATCCCCTTTAGTAATCCTACTTAAAATATTTATTCATAACTTGGGGAAATGAAACATAAGTAAGGGTTGATATCAGATACTCTATATGGGTAAATAAGGGATATATATAATCATAACATAATAATAAGGTTATGATAACATGATTGCATCATTATATTGTCATACCATACATATCAAAGATCAAAATCAAGATTCATGTCATAAATATTGATAGTTCATAAGACAAGAATCATAAGGTAATCGAGATCATAATCCAAGAAATCATAACATAGGAAAAAGACATGGAATTTGGGGCATATACACAATAATTTAAAAAAAATTTATATAAGTCAAGGATCATTTTAAAAACTTGTTTGGACACTTCTTTGGGATACACCTACTAGGAGGGGAAAACCACCATCCCTAGTTGCATCCCTTTCCAAATAGTGAATTAGGTTATTCCTTCCTTCCCATACTAGATCAAGCCTATAGACTTGTTACCATCATTATAATATTATATATAAATTTTTAGCCAATGTATTGGAGTGCTATTTGGGCCACCCCATCATATAAGATGTAACAGGATTACATGGCACTATCTAGGCCACCCCATCGTATAAGCTACAATGAAATTACATGATGCTATTTGGTCCACCCCATTTTATAAGATATAATAGGTTTACCTAGCGCTATCATGTACAACCCATCATATAATCTATAATGGGATTACCTACTGCTCTCTCGGACACCTCACCATATAATATAAAATGGTGTTACTTGACACTATCTGGGAAACCCATTCCTATAAGGTATAATTGCCTTACCCAACACAGTATGGGCCACCCCATCGTATAAGTTATAATTGGATTACCTGGTGCTATTTGGGAAACCCCATTATATAATCTATAATGGGATTACTCAGTGTTATCTAGTCCACCCAATCAAATAAGAAATGTCTATGAACAAAAATTTGAATAAATTACAATGATATTTAATATCATCACAAAAATAAATAAGAACAATTATTATTTCATAACTTGATTAACCCATTGAAAAGAAATTTGTTTTATTTCAATCTATTTGAAACATGATTTACTCATGGAAAAGAAATAGGTTTCATAAACATCATTCCATAAAATCCTAGACCATTCAGAGAAAAAATATGAATGTTATCCTTAGATCATATCCTTAGTAAAGAACAAACTATATCAAAGGATGTCATCTTAGATTAAGAAATATTTTGAAATATCACTTAAAATATTTCTTAAGGAAAATAACCTTTCTTTTAAAATCATAAAATATTTTCCAAAATCATTTTCTTTGAAGACCACATTGCAAACTTATAATGCAATCCTTAAAAATCATTAAAAACATTTCTTGAGGAAAATGTCCTTTTCACTCTGAAAAACACTTTTTGTAACATAAATTTTTTTAAAAGCCTTTTAATTTTAAAATAAAATTTAAAAGTTATAAAATAATCTTCAAAGAAATGATGATCATAAAGGTGGATAAATCCATACAGATTGAACATTCCTTTTATTCCATAAAATGTTTAGAAAAGTTATAGGATTAGAAAATGAAAAGAATATTCATTTTTAAAAAACCATTTTGTAAAAAATTTATGAAATGGGTAAAAATTTACTTTTAATATCACAGGATAATAGTATAACATTTTTGTAAACTTTTTTAGAATACATGGTTTTGATAAAACACATATTTCAGACTGAAGAGAGAGATAAAGTTAGATTTTCTTAAAAACACTATATTAATTATCTTAAGTACCAAAGAGTGGAATAATAGTACCATTACCTGAAGATATCATGGATACATATATAATACGAAAATTCATAAGAGTTATTGAGATATGGATCATTATATTTCATCAATAGGAGCATAATCATAAACAATCCCTATAAAGGATGGGATTGTAGGGACAAACTGTTAACACTTTGGAAACATTGAATCAAAATAACCATAAAATAATAATACAAAATTATGATTAAAATATGATTAAAATAAGTATATTCATGATATAACATATCAAAGGGTATTATATACACCTCGTAGAATAATATAGTTTCATAACATGGCATGTGTCACAAAGAAGGAAAAATGTGACAAAATTACTCTTTTGATTTGGTTAGTTTTGGACAATAAACTCCATGAAAGAGAGATTATAAAATTGATATGTAAATAACCATAAAATTAATTATAATAATCATATAATAAATTCATCATCAGTATATATACCACCAAAAATAAACTAGTGGTGAATATGGGAAAAGTCTCACAAAAATAATAATGAGACTAGAAATCTCCTTACTATTTGAGTAACTTTTAAATCATGAGATTCCATAAAGAATAACATAAATTAAAACTTTTAATATCATTAAATAAATTAAATTCATGATAGAAAATGTCAATGGGAAGTATACACACCACACAAAAATAATAAGTGGTTAATATAGCATATATCTCACAGCAATAAAAGTGAGATGAGAAATCCCTTACCTTAAGTATTGACTTTATTAATACACATTCAAACCTCATGTATAATAAATATAATTTTATTATAAATCTACCAAAGAAACATATTCTTGTATATCATAACCTATATGATTTTATTATGACATTATATGTCCCATTTATTAACAATTTCATTTTAATGTTATGTTTTGGGTAATAACCACTTTGTATTTTTTGTATTTGGTTAGAATTTTTATTCTTGATCATTTAACTTAGATAATAATTTACTTATATAATTTAAAAAAAGATTTAAATATAATATAAATTCATTATATAAGTATTTTTAATAATATATAAAAGATATAAATATGAAATGGAACACACTATTCATGGAGACAGTAGGACATACGTATGCATGAATGATATTTTCATTTTTTTATCATATTAAAAGAATGAAAGTAAGTAAAATATATATGTATATATTATAATTAAAGTATAATTATTATTTAATATATATCATATATGTTTACTAAACCCATCCTTAATACATTTCATGTAAAGTGTGAATGAATCACATCTCTTTGAAGAGAGAGTAGTCCACACGTCCCCAAATGAAGGTTATTATATTCCCAAATGATGAAAAAATGAAGGTACATGTTATATAATAATTATAGAAGTATAAATAAATAATAAATATCATATATATATTATAAAAATATTAATTATTTCATTATTATCAACCTTTAAAGGTGGTAATGGAAGAATGAACGACATCGATTCATGATGTTGTAGTCCCTCGTAGACAAGAATGATGACTGCATATTCTATTTGATGGAAGTTTATGTGAGTGTAGTTCATACCTTTAACATAATAAATTATCAGTATATTTTGGATACTTAGGTTATTATATAATCATGGAATAATAATAATTGAGTTGGTGGATGAATAAATAAAACAAAAGTTCTTATTGAAGGATGTTACCTCTTCTTATGGTAACTCCATTTGGTTTGCACTAATGGGATTACTTGGTTGTATTTATGCCCAAAGTTAAGATTATAGGATGAAGGGATGTAAATTTTGAGCTTATTTGGGTAGGTTTTTGATGAGATAAATGGATTTAGATGTGTGAATAATTTAAGAGGGTGAATTCCCTTTTATAGTGGAGGAGTGATATTCTTGTAAATACAAAAAGGTAATCACTATTAAGAGGCCCCCTTACATAATGTGCCTCCAGTAATGGTTTATTTTCTATAAAAGGTAGTAAATGGTTAATATATGGAAATAAAATATCTTTTTTACATATTTATAGGTTATTTGGCCCCTTAAGTTTAAGTTTAACCACTAAGTAAATTCATTTTTACCTTAATCCCTATAATTAATTTTAATTATTTTCACAAATATTTTTGATCAAAAACTAATTTTACCTTACTATAAATTATAAATTATTATTATTACAAATATGTAATCCATTTTCTAAATTCTAAACATGTAATTGGTAGACATTAATTAAAAATTAATCCCACATAAAAGACAAACCAACAAGTTTTTAAAGTGAAAATGTTCAAAAGTTTGAAATGTTTTTATATTAATTTTCTATTTGAAATTGAGTAACATTTCCTAAATTGTATTAATATATTTATAATTTATATAAATATATTTTAAAATTAAATGAAAATATAATTTAACTATATAAATAAATTATAAGAAAATTCAGTTTCCATTTAATATTCACTATTTTTAACTATTCACAAAAAAGATACTTCTTAGAAAAATGCTAAAATTTACCCAAAGTAAATTATGATATTAAACATTAAAAATTGAATTTTATTTTTTAAAATAATAATTATAAAAGGTTGAAAATTTATTTTAAAAACAATTCCGCCACTAAAATGTGAAAAACCACATTTTAAAAAAATATTGTTTTTTATGTCTAAAATTGGATTTGTTTTTATTTTATGCATATCAAACTCACCAGATGAATATAAAAAAATTTGGTTGAATTTATAAATTTCATTAATATCTCTCACTAATAGTGACTAATTTAATTTAGTTAGATTAAAATTCCGTTGTGATATAAAAAATAGTTTTTTAATAAAATCACTTCCTTTATATTCAGTTAGTTTTTATTTTTATTTATAATTAATTAATAACCAAAGAATTAATTTTATAAACACGTGTAAACCATAGTTTCATAATTTAGTTAATGTTATTCAAATCTTTCTTTTCAATGGCTAGGTGATAAATATTACAATATTTTAATAATATTATTTATAGTATATTATAGTTCGTTAAAACTCGGTCTTGCCTATAGCACAAAATATTTAAGGAACACAATATTATATGTAACACAAGCCAAACATAATGTTTCATGTATTGAAAGATAAACTAATTGTTTTGTGTAGTGAAATCATAACTTGGTGTTGCATAGAAATCAAGCATAACTTGGTGTAGTGTGCAATGAAATCTGACAGTGAAATTTAATTATTCAAAAAAATGAATTCATAAAAACTCGAGGTGTTACAATCACTATCTGCAGTAAGGTTGTATTAAACCATCTGTTGATGGTGTAAATATTCTTGTAGATATATATGTATGAATTTATGAATATATATCTATATATATATATGTATATGTATATGTATATAGTTTATCCTTTTTAGTTTTTTGGGTTCTTTAAAAATAATGAGAGATGGAAGGATGAATGAAATATGATCAAATAAAGAAAATACATATATGGGGAAACTAATGAGATTTTTCATCATCTCCCTCATAATATTTTCAACTGATATATTTATATATATTATATTTTTCAAAACCTTTTTTATGGGAGATTTATTTTTATTTAAACCCTCTTTGCATCAAAGTATGATTTTAAGTATTTAATTTCAATTCTATATTAAAATTCCCAATTTTTAATTAAGAAAGTTATTCAAAATAAAAGTTTATTTTCTTAATTCAAAGATGATTTTAAAATGATAATGTTTATCAATTTAAGTATAAAATTTTCTTTTATTTCAATAAATTTCATTTATTTTTATCGGTATGGACATTCAATAAATTTACCATTAATATTCCTTAATTTTAAATAAATCATTTATATAAGTTCAATTAGTCCTTACATGAATTATTTTTAAGTATTATTTATAAATCATAAGTTTATCCTGATATTTATGAAAGAATGATATTTTATTAAAGGAATATCTTGCTAAAGTTTATGAGACATAAAATTACTTTCTTCATTGAAAATAATTTATGTAATTTTTAAAATTTTATTATAATTGATTATAATTTATTATGTAATTCTTCACAAAATTATTTTTATATAAAATTTAGAACATGGGAATCAAATTTTTTGATGAGGAATGAGGAGTGATCCCATGAAATTAATCGGAATTTTTCAGAAAAATTAATACTTCCAGTGGACACTTGGATATCTTAGGGTCTTCCAAGAATCATTATATTCCACTAAAATGTTTTTTAAATAAAGTTTTAATGTTTTCAAAGATAAATCCAGGTTTAATTCAAAGTTTATTAAATTTTGAAATAAAATGGGTTTTCAAAGTTATATGTCTTTTAAATGTTTTTGAACAATATTCCTAATTTTTTTTTCTTGAAATCCATATAATCATATTTAAGAAATTTATTTATTATATAAAATATTTAGTATTTTATATAAATTGAGATATTTTCAAAATAACTTTATAATATTTATAAGAAGAGGATTTTACCCCTATTTTTAAAATCCCTTACTGAGAAGTTTTGTGCTCATCCGACGTTTTTAATTTTGGTCACATGATTATTTATGAGTAGATAATAATTGGTGTTTGATCTAGATTAAGTATCAAGATCATGTAAATATAGAAAAAAAATTTAGGATATTTTTAACTATGATATATTGTCAGGTTCTTCTTAATCCTCGAAAACCTAAACTAAAAAGATATTTGGGTAAAGGACTGTATATTTTTTAGTTGATTTTTTATGAAAAGAAAATATACAACATGTTTTCTTATCACATGATATGGGAGTTTAGGGGTCAAGACATTGCTTGGAATTAAAATTTGGTGAGAGGGTATTAATATGAATTTATTCATGGAATAATGTTATGATATTTGAAAATAAGGGAAAGATGAGCTATAAGTATATTGTCCCTTTTGTGATTCTTGATCGAGTAGGGATGATAGCTTATTACTTAGTGCTTCCATCAAACCTATCTCAAGTTCATGATGTGTTCCATGTATATATATTAAGTAAGTATATACCTAATCCTTCACATTTATTAAACTCAGATGTTATACCATAGGAGAATAATTTTCCCTATGAGGAAAATTTTGTATAAATATGGGATTTTAGAGATAAAGCGCTACAAAACAAGACTACTCACCTGGTTAAATTTCTAAAGAGGAATAATAAATTCAAAAAAATACATGGGACAATAAGGATTTGATGAAATATAGATAGACTAATTTTTTTTTGTATCAGTGTGATATAATTTTTATTGTTAAATTCATTTGAATATTGTAGATGCAACACCCTGTGATTTTATGATATATTTCATTTTAAATAAATTTAAATTTTTTGATACCTTTAGATACATACATATCTGAGTCTAAATGAATGATAATATAATATACTATTAAATGAGAGTAAAGAATAGTAATAAACATAATTTAAAAATAATATTTATAAAGGTTTTAGATAAAGGAAATAGAGTGTTAAATAATCACGAAATTTTCAGAAAAGTCATTATATGTAATACCTTGGAATTACATGTTTTTTTGAACATTAAATGGAATTATTCCTAGGGAAGGTGCTGAGACGGTGTGAAATTCCTAGGCTTGGTGTGCCCAGAATGGTCTGTCAAAACGAGTTATGTTTTTAAGTAGCACACATGACCGATTTTTCTAAAAAAATAGACTAACTCTCAAACGGTTACACAGATCAAAAATACAAGGACACCATTATGTTCAAGAAGGTAGGTTTACCATATGAGTGACTTATGTTTAGTCTATTCGGGCCTCCAGTGAGAAAACTCCAAAATGGAATAACTATAAATAAAATAATTAAATAAAATTAATTTATTTTTGAAGTCTTTATAACTAACGATCAGTGACTCAGATTGAAAACACAAGACCACTGTTGATCTTGTGAGGGTATTTTTCCTTAGGCAGAGACTAACATTGGCTTGTGCTGGTCAATAGTGGAAAGTTGTTTTTGGCTGTAAATAAAATAATTGAATAAGGTTATTTTATTTTAAAATCCTTATAACTATTAAATGTTAACTCGAATTGGAAATATGAGAGTATCATTTAGTTTTTAAGGGTATGATTCCCATAGGTGGAACCTAACATCCTCTGAAATTACTTGACTGTGAGAGTTGGTTTTTGGGACCTAACCATAAATAAAATAGTTTAAATAAAAGTTATTTTATTTTTGAATCCTCATAACTCACAAATAGTAACTCAGATTAAAAATCTGAGATTGCCATTGAGTTTGTGATGGGATGTTCTCTTTAAGAAGGACTTAACCTCAGATGGCGTGAGTCGAGAGAAAAAGTTATTTTTCAAACTTTTTTAAACTTCATTTAAATAAACGTGGGAGTGGGTTTTTATAAATTTTAAATTGTTGATCGAATCAAAAATCTGAGGGCATTGTTTATCTCATAATGTTGGGATTCTCCTTGAAAAGACCTAACATCAACCGACAAGGTTCGATCGGAAAAGACCGTTTCTAGACTTTTCAGAAGAAATATAAAATAACTTGAAAAGTTATTTTATTTGTTATTTTCACCGTTAAGCAGTGTCACTTCAGCACTACGATGAAGTGAAAAGGAGACACTGAATCTTATTAATGAACCATATTAATGAATCAACGTAACGATGCTGCAACACAATGGTAATGGGAAGATGTTCCCTCATTTAATTTTCTAACTAGGGGGTCTATCATTGACATGAGAGAAAAACTGTGAATATATAGAGGATCATCATTGATGAATTACGAATGTCCAGCGACAATCGCCAATGATGTTTATCTCTTTCCCCTTGTCTTCGAGAGATCCCACCTTCAACGTCAGATCGATCACTTCTGTAGACGGATCCCCATCAGCGACAAATCCACCCTTCAATCAAATTTTCTCTCCAGGTATGGGTTGTTATTTGAATTATGTCATTATCTGTTCTTTGATTTAAAATATTAACGCAGATCAACTCACGAATAGGTCGACCTGTGGTTTGATCATTATTGCAGGAGGTTCTTAATTGTGGGATGATTTGGGGGAAATGAGTTCCTATTTTGATTTCGTTCTTGATCCTTCTAACAGAAGAAAATTAACACCATGGTGAATGACGACAGAGGTTGGTTCCTTGAATAATTATATGGATTTTCCTCTCCTATTTATCCCCACACATTCTTCATTCTTCGTGGTGAGATGAATGAATGATCATCATGCATTCACCTTGAGGTTCAATGATCTGATATCATAGATCTTAGACGTACATGGCACAATGGTAGTGTGTTGACGACAATGGTGGGTGGATTGAAGCTGCGTGTGAGATACCGCCAATCGAGCTATTTCTGGAGGAAAGGATCACAACAAAGTTACGATCCCAAAACAATGAACAATGCCATCCAAGTTATATAGAAGAACTTTCAAACTAAAAAACAGACCACCAGAGCGAGTCCGGTGGCCTGTGGAAAAACTCCTTGGCGTGCTGGCGACCGCATATTGGGCGGTGGAGTCAGTGCTATGCCATGGCGTGATGCAGTGGCAGTGAAAACCACATTCATGCTGCTATCTACATGGAGGAGGCCGCGACTGAAAGCAGCAAGTGTGCTGATCTAATGGACAACAACATCTGACCACATTTCACAAAGGGGGACACGGTGGTGCCTTCTGCCTGACGAGAAAGCACCATCAGCCCACTCTAATGCGGGCCGGGCTGAAGTCGACGGGCCTGGCCGGCAGTGGGCAGGACCGGGCCCAGCCGGTTCGGGGTGAGCCCAACGAGCAGGGTCAGACTCATGCCAGGTCTGAACTGGGTCAGATCGGCAAACCCGGGTCGGGTTGGTGGGACCCATTCTGGGTCGGGTCGAGTCGGTCTGGTTGGGTTGGATTGAATCCAAACCCCAGCAACCCTCTTTTCGCTCAAACATCCATAAATCTCAAACATAGAGTCCATTTGACTAGTCATCTATGGAATTTGGGACCCTTGGGAAAACAAGGTCCTTTGGAGATACTCTAAGTGAGTCTTTGTGAATGTTGGAAAAAGGGATAATGGTTTGAGGTGTAGTTCCTTTCAGTAGAAGCACGCTTGAGAGGGAATCAATGTGTTTCATAAAGATAGGACTCCCCAGGTCATGGGAGCATGTTTTTTTACTTCTAGTATCTTCTTATGAGGGTGTAAATCCCCATAAGGACTAGGGTTTTGGTTCCTATAGATGTTCATGAAGTTAGAGTAGTTTCTCCCCTATGTGACCAGGGAGAGAGTCCTCTATCCATAGAGTTGGTAATCCCCTATAGGACTAGGGCGCAAGTCCACCACCTCTAACACACATAGAGTTGATACTCCCCTAATAGGTAGGGTGCAGGTACTATATTATAGGAGTCGATACTCCCCTACAGTTCCATGGTGCGTGTCCTCCATACATGATCAAATGAAGTCGGTACTCCAATACTAGGTACGGTGCTGGTCCTCTATAATAGGAGTCAGTACTCCCCTACTGTACCAAGGAGAGAGTCCTCCATACATTATTGAATAGATTTGGTACTCCCCTACCGGGTAGGGTGCGAGTCTTCTATGACAGGTGTTGGTACTCCCCTACTATTCCAGGGCACGAGTCCTCCATACATGATCGAAAAGAGTTGGTACTCCCCTACCTGGTTGGGTGTGGGTCCTCTATGATAGGAGTCAGTACTCCCCTACTAT
Organism: Viscum album; assembly: GCA_963277665.1. Taxonomy (NCBI): domain Eukaryota; kingdom Viridiplantae; phylum Streptophyta; class Magnoliopsida; order Santalales; family Viscaceae; genus Viscum; species Viscum album. The sequence continues at coordinate 445,342,016 of OY728158.1, forward strand.
TTCTGGGTATGGGTCCTCTACACATGATTGAATAGAGTTGACACTCCCCTATCCGGTAGGGTGTGGGTCCTCAATGATCAGATTTAGTACCCCCCTGTGATTCTAGTGTAGAGGTCCTCCACACATGAGTTGATAGAGTTGGTACTCCCCTATCATATCAGGGTGCGGGTCCTCCAGTCACCTAGTAGTACTCCCCTACCAATTTGGGTGTGGGTCCTCAGTTAGAGTTGGAGCTCCCACGACTATCGAACATAGTAATGAGGATTGGGTCCATCTACTTGATAAAAACGATGATTAGAAAGAAGATAGTGCTCCCTCAATGGATTGAGGTGCAGGACACTCCTTACAGAAGTGACATAGGTTTTGCGAGATGTTTAGGAGTTGGGCTCCCTCTTTAGTGTATAGTGGTGTGGGCGAGCCTCTCCACTTGGGTTTCCTTAGTCTTGAGTTGGGTGCAAGACATCGATGACTGAACCACTGGTACTAGGCACTGATGCTGGACCTAGTAGAATGTTTCTAATGCATAATGTTCTCTCATATGTACCATTTGGAATGGTAGAGTTGTTCCTGATGGAGTGTACCTATCAGACGGTTGGCATTTAGGATGGCTAAGGTCGTGGATTACTATCTCCTGGTTTCATGTGTTACCTCTCAAACCTACGATGATAATCATGATACTGGCTATGAGGTTGGAACCTTATGATTCCTAGTGTATGAAATGAGTATATCTGGATGTTCTTGGTATATGTATGAGCATATACCTATGTTGAGATGACTATGATTTTCTTGTATTTTTTATGTTGTGCTTTACCTTTGTGGTTTCATGGTGTCCTACTAATTATTGTTTTATTCACCCCCTGCATAAGCTTTTCCACACATGTTGTGTCTTGTAAAGATGATCAATGATTTGATGAAGTCTAGGGAGGACCAGGACCAGGTGGTGATCAGTGAGACCAGACTGAAAAGGCGTACTATTACAACTATAGGTAGCTACCCATCACCTACCCTTCAGGTAGGGTTGTCAGCGGACAAGCTTTAAGGACTTGTAGTTTTACTTATGTTCTATCATTATTTTAGTGGGCCTGTATACTGGCCCAGTTTTCCAGCCTATACTTACTTTTCGTGCACTCTGGTTGTGTTATACTTAGTTGCTTGCATTCATAGTTTTTGTTTACTTTTACTTTGTAGTACATTTGGCTTGGAGTTTTGCGCATGTGTATAGGTACTTAGGAAAATTCCTCCCATTTGTGGGATATGCCGACTCCGCGCTAGTCGCCAGCCCCTGACATATTGGAGGAGAGATTGGGGTTGTCATGTCATGGCCCCTGGGGGATAGGTTGTGAAAGAGTGGTATCATAGGAGGTCGGTTGTACTTTAGAACCGCAATGCAGTGATCTTGGTTTGGGTTGTGTAGTGATATTGTTAAGATGTTTCAAGTTCGGATCTTAGGCTATAGGTTCTAGTGTTGGCATGATGGACGATGTACCCATTCACTGGGACTCTAATAAACTTTTTTCCACTCGGTAAATTAGAACACTAGTCATTAGGAAATAAATCATACATGCATCATATTGGAATGGTTTGTGTTTTCTATGTCCTTATTGTGTCATCTCTTTAAATATACTCTATTAATCGTAGTTCATCTTGATCTATTTCTGGATGCCTCCACGATGAAAGATAGATAGGATTCTAATATGTGATCATGATGATGATATATCCCATGATGAGGCTTTAGTGCATGGCACTGGTTCATAGTAGTTTCCATTGGGTGGTCTACCATGGTGCCACCACCCACAGAGAAGCACGTTTTACTGGCAGTTCGGGCCAAGGATATACATAGGCTGAGTGTGCTACACGATTTCTAGTGGTAGCAAACTTTGAAATTCTAGGGTGATCCAGAGCCCTAGGAAGCAGATGACTAGGTCAAGTTGGTCACTGGAGTTTTCCTCTTAGTGGGGAAACCTACCGATCAGATGGTGGTCCTAGCCACAAGACTTCTTCAGCGATCAGCAGGACGATAGAGGAGCCTGGTAATACAGTAGCACGATGAGGAAACACTCACTTGGGAGGAGTTCAGAAAAATATTTAGGGAAGAGTTTTACCGAGCCATGTTGAGGTCAGTACGTATCCAGGAGCTTCTTCAGCATTTATAGGGAAATGTGGAAGTGGTAGAGTTTTCAATGAGGTTCACCGACTTGTCACAGTACTCCCTAGACAAGGTACAAAACCATTTTTTCAGAGCTCCAACATTCGAGAAGGGATTACACCAAGATATCAAGGAGTCACTCATTCTACTGAATATTCCCACCAAAGATGGGGTGTTGGAGCGAGCCCTAGTGGTCAAGAGTTTTTTGTCCTAATAATAGATGGATGTGACCCATAATTGTGGTCATGAGGCAGAGGCATCTACAGGATCTGGAAGACGATATGTGATGACATCATAGTGTTGGAGGCATACCAATGCTCGAACTCAGACGCACAGGACTATGGTGCAGGAGCAGCGCCGAGGGACATATCAACCGTAGTAGAGGCGATGTTTTACTTGAAATGGTCTGGGGAATCTTGCTAGAGATTGTACAACCCACCGTGCCGCTGAGTGAGAGCCGGATGAAGAGTTTCCTTGGCAGAGAAAACACTTGGAGTAAGGAGTTCCGCAAGATAGCAAGCAAGGCATAGGAGCTGGAAGAGAAACAGGTAGTCCATGCCAGGCTTTGGGAGCTAGAGGACTTGGGTGAGGACAATTGCATGTGGTCATCGATATGTCCCCATTCGAGGTACTATACGAATGCCCATGATGGTCACCGTTATGATGGATAACCCTAGGAGAGTCAGTACCCATGGGTCTATAGATAGTACATGCTACCATTGAGAAGGTTTAGGTCATCTGAGAGAATATGAAGACTACATAGTTCTGATATAAGTCCTATTATAATAGGCAAGGGAGAACCTTGGAGTTCGAAAATGGGGGCCACATATTCCTATGAGTATTTCCTCGATGAGGGATACAAATATTTAGCTATGGAGACATTCACAGAGTACCTAGTAGAGAAAAAGGATCGATAGGAGAGGATAATTTCGGGATGGTCGATTCCTCTGGTGCATGTTCATTGGCAACACATGGATTTTTAGGAGAGCACACGAGAGTAGGAGGATCATATTCACGCTCAGTACCCCCTTTTTGTTTGTTTCATGCTCAGTCGTACCCTCTAATTTTCAAGTCCTAGTGTGCCCGGAAGGGTCTGTAGAAAATTTTTAAGTTTTTAATTAGAAATTGTGAGCAGTTTTCTTGAAAAAGTGGAATAAATATAATGTGGGCACCTAGATAAGAAATCGAAGGGCACCGTTGCGTTCAGGATAATGGGCTTACCCTAGGCGTACCTTAAGTATAGTCAGCACATGCCTCCAGGAAGAAAACCTGAAAATGGAATAACTGTAAATAAAATAATTAAATAAAATAAATTTATTTTTCAAATATTTATAACTCACGAATAGTTACTCGGATTGAAAATCCAAGACCACTGTTGAGCTCATGCGGGTATGCTTTCCTTAGGAAGATCCTAACATTAGCCGACGTGGGTCAACAGTGGAAAGTAGTATTTGGCCATAAATAAAATAATTGAGTAATGTTATTTTATTTTCAAATCCTTAGAATTAATAAATGGTAACTCAGATTAGAAATCTAAGAGTACCATTGAGTTTATCAGTGTATGAATCCCTTAGGCGGAGCCTAAGATCGGCTGGCATGGTCTAGCTATAAAAGTTGGTTTTTGGTACGTAACCAAAAACAAAATAATTTAAATAACAATTATTTTTATTTTCAAATCCTCATAACTGAAAAGTGGTAAATAAAATTAAAAATACGAGAACACCATTGAGTTCGTATTGAGATTTTATTCTTAACCAAGACTTTAACTTGGCTGGCATAGCTCGTGGGAAAAATTTTATTTTAGAACTATTTTAAAGTTCATTTAAACAAACATGTGAGTGGGTTTTTACAACTTTTGAATTGGTGATCAGATAGAAAATTAGAGGGTACCGTTGAGCGTAGAATGTCGGGATTCACCTTGAAAAGACCTAACATCGACCAACAAGGGTTGAGCAGAAAAGATAGTTTTCAGACTTTTTAGAAGAAAAATAAAATAACTTAAAAAGTTATTTTATTTTCTTTCATCACCATTAAGCAATGGCACATTAGCACTGTGGTGCAACGATGATGAGGCACTGAATCTAATTAACAAACCTCATTAATGAATCAGCGTAAAAACACTTCAACACAATGGTAACAGAAAGGCATTACCTCCATTAATGTTTCAACCAGGGGGTGCATCTTTGAAGGGGGAAAAATGATCTGAATCTATGGAGGATCGCCACTGATGAATGATGAATGATAAGAGATGATTGCCAACAATGTTGAGAACTCACCTTCCTCTTCGAGAGATCCCGCCTTCGACTTCAGATCGAGTGCTTCCACTGATAGATCACCAACAACGACAAATCCACCCTTCGACTGAAATTTCTCTCTAGGTAGGGGTTATTATTTGAATTTTTTCTTTCCCCATTCTTGGATTTAAATGACGAATGTGGATCAACCCACGAATATGTTGACCCACAGTTCAATATTTTTAGAGGGAGGTTCTTAACTATGGGATGATTTGAGGGAAATGATATTCTATTTTGATTTTGTTATTTATACTTCTAAAGGGAGAGTATTAACACCATGCAAAATGATGGCGGAGGTTCATTCCTCAAATTGTTGTTTGGATTTTCCTCTCCACTTTATCCCTGCATGTTCTTTATTCTTCATGGGGATATTAATGAATGATCATCACATATTCACCTTGTGGCGTAATGATCCGATACCATGGATCACAGACTGACATGGTATGAAGGTAGTGCGTTGATAGTAAACATAGGTGGATCAAAGAAACACGTGAGGTACTTCTAATTGATCGATTTTTGGCAGAAGGGATCACAACAAATTTAATATCCCACAACAGTAAAGAGGGCGACCAAAGGGATCCAGAAAAGCTTTTCTATTTGAAAATGGACCACCGGAGCGAGTCTGGTGGCTCGTGGAAAAATCCCCCAATGCACAGTGGTGGTAGTGATAGCTGTGTCCATGAATCTATCCATGCAGAGGAGACCATGAATCTAAGCCATGTGCATGATGATCTGGCGGTTGGAAATATCCAACTGTATTTCACGAAGGGGGAAGGGGTTGTGGCTGCCGCGTCCCAGGCGAGCACCACCTTCCCGATCTGATACGTGTCAGGCTAAAGCCAGTGGGCTGGGCTGGGATTAGGTTGGAATCACAGAACAACAAGGTGGAGTGGGCCCAACTCATCATGGGTGGGCCCAATAGGCTAGGCCAGAGGACCCGAGTTGGGTCGGTGGGTCACGGGCTGGGCTGGGTTGGGTCATTTCAGCTGGGTCGAGTCGGTTCAACCGGGTCGCATTTATCCCAGACCCAACCGACCCTCTTTTCACTCAAACATCTATAACTCTCAAATAGAGCATCTGTTTGACAAGTCATATGTGACATTGAGACCCTTGTGACGAGATGACCCTTTTTAGATGCTCTAAGTGAGTCTTTGTGAAAGATGGAAGATGAGATAATGGTTGGAGGTGTAGTTCCTTCTGGTACAAGAACAATTGAGTGGGAATCAGTGTGTTTCGTAAAGATAGGACTCCCTGGGTCATGGGAGTGGGTTCATTTACTTCGAGTATCATCCTATGGTAGTTTAACTCCCCTGAAAGAATAGGGTGTGGGTTCTTAGAGATTTTTGTAAAGGTAGAGTAAGTTCTCTCTATGGGACCAGGGAGTGGGTCCTCTATCTGTGGAGTTGGTACTCCCCTCTAGGACTAAGGCATGGGTCCTCCACCTCTAATATACATAGAGTCAGTACTCCCCTATAGGGTACAGTGTGGGTACTCTATGATAGGAGTCAAAAATACCCTACTATTATAGGGTGAAGGTCCTCCATACATGATTGAATAGAGTTGGTACTCCCCTACCGGGTATGGTGCGTGTCCTCCATGATTAGAGTTAGTACTCTGCTGATGTTTCAGGGTGCGAGTCCTCCATACATGATCGAATAGAGTTGGTACTACCCTACTAGGTAAGGTGTGTTTTCTTTATGATAGGATTTGGTACTCCCCTTCTTTTATCGGGTGTGGGTCCTTTATACATGATCAAATAGAGTCGGTACTCCCCTACCAGGTAGGGTGCAGATCCTCTATGATAGGACTCGGTACTCCCCTATGATTCTAAGGTGTGGGTCCTCCATAGGTGAACTGACAGAGTCAGTACTCCCCTGTCATACATGGGTGAGGGTCCTCTAGTCACAGAGTAGTACTCCTCTACTTGGTAGGGTGCGAGTCCTCAATTAGAGTTGGAGCTCCCTTAGCTATCAAATGTAGTAGGGAGGACCAGGCCCATCCACTTAATGAAAATGGTTCCTAGATAGGAGCTAGTGCTCCCTTGACGAACTGAGGTGTGGGCCAGTACTTATAAAGAAACATAGGTTTCATGAGTTGGTTAGGAGCAGGGATTCCTCTTTTTGTATATAGTGGTGAGTGCGGGCCTGTCCACATGGGTTTCCTTAGTCTTGCGTTGGGTGCAAGACATCAATGACTTGAACTCTAGTGCTGGGCACTGAAGCTGACCTAGTAGAATGTTCTTGATGGAGCACATTCTCTCATATATACCATTTGGAATGATAGAGTTTCTCCTGATGGAGTGTACCTCTCGGATGTGTGCCATTGAGGATGGATGAGCTCATGGATTGCGATCTTATGGTTTCATGTGTTGCCTCACAAACCTACGATGAGAATCCTGATGCTGGATATGAGGTTGAAACCTTATGATTCCTAGTGTCTAAAACAAATATATCTAGATGATCTTGGTATATGCATGGGAATATACCTGTGTCAAGTTAATTGTTCTTTTCTTGTGGGTTTTCCCTTGTGCTTTAACTTTGTGGTTTTGGGGTGTCCTTCTGAATATTGTTTTACTCACCCCAGCATGTGCTTTTCCCGCATAGGTCATGTCTTGTGAAGATGATCAATTCTTAGAAAAATTCCATGGGGGACCAAGACTAGGTGGTGCTCAATGAGATCATACAGATGAGGCGTACTCCTTTGACTACAGGCAGCTACTCATCACCTACCCTTCAGGTAGGTTTGCTGGTGGACGAGCTTCGGGGACTTGGAATTTTACTTATGTTCTATCTTTATTTTGGTGGGCTTGTATACTGTCCCAGTTTTCCACCCTTTACTTTTCATTGCACATTGGTTGTGTTATACTTAGTGTCTTGCATGCATAGCTTCCTTGGCTTTTTACTTTCTAGTACATTTGGCTTGGAGTTTTTTGTGTGTGTTTAGGTATTTAGACAAGTGCCTCCCATTTATGAGATATGCCTACAGGGCGCTTGTCTCCAGCCCTTGTCCTGTCAGAATCGGGCTTGGGGTAGTCACAGCATGGGCCCTAGGGGAGGGTTCGTGACATTATATGCTTCAAAAATTCATTTTTGCACAAAAATAGATTTTATTACTTTTTGAGGGGAAATAATATAATTAATTTCTACAATTTTATAGAATTTTATTTTTAAGATTAACATTTCTTTTATAATTATAATTTCATAATTATCTTAGTGTTATTTTTTTATAATTTTTTAATAATATTAATTTTTAATGAATAATACTAATTTTTATTGAAAATTTTCATTTCATTTAAGGATTTTAGAAAGTTACATTTCAAATTGGATTAAAATTATTTTTTTCATTTATATTATTTATAATATAATTATGTTCATTTAAATTAATTTTATGTTGTATTTTTGTATAAAAATTTGTTATACTTTAGAAAATATTTTTTTGGAAAATTACTTTTTATCATGTTTCATAGATTTAATTTTAAATTAAAATTTTCAATTCTATGAATTGAATCATGAAAAATGGATTCTATATTAGGAATTAACAGTATAAAAGTTTATGAATAATCTCCTTTTATTTTTTTTAGCATGAATAGTAACCTTGGTAAAAAGTTTGTTACCTTAGTAAAGGCAGAACAGGTAAAATTGGGTTAAAAATTTGGGATAAGGATTTGAAATTTATATAATACTTGTATTTACCATATTTTATGAGTTTATTTTATCCATTTCAATCCAATTCTTTAATATGTGGTCACTTTTTTTCTACGATTATGATGTTTATATTAATTTATGAAAAGAATAAATTCAAAACGACACTCTCTTGACTTTAATATTTCTATAATTTTTTACACAAGGATAAAAGGTGAACAATTCTAGTAATAAATTTTTATTTTACGTATAAATTAATTATTTTTTATCATTATAATTTATTTTTAATTTTTAATGATTTAATAATTACCTTAAATTCTCACTCAATGCCAACACAATATTTATTTAATTAATAGAAAAATAAAATAAATGATTTTAAAAATATTAAAAGTAATTCAATTTGGATGAATTATTTTGTTACATGAATTTTATAAATGAATATTTATTATTAGGGTTGTGTTAAATTTTTAGATTTGAATGAAATTACTATATTAATGTCTTTAAAGCCCAATAAAACGAGTAGTGTCAAAAATAATCTTAATGATATTTTTTGAAAATTAATATTTTATTAAATTATTTAAAATCAATAAAATATTTAATGATGTCAATTAGGATAATATATTGTTTAAAATTTCATTCCTTTGAAATTTATGAGAAAAGTTTTACCTTATATGTACAATTATAATCCTTTAAGATTGAAATAGTTATTACTATAGTTAAGGTTGAAAATGGTTAATAAAGGGGTTAATAAAAATGATAAGATTTAAAATGACACTAAAACTTGTATAAATTTCATTTTATGATAATATTATTACCATATTCTCTTTTCTTAAAATTCATGGATATCTGGAATCATTATTCATGATAAAGGCATTAATTATATTTAAAACTTTTAAGTAATTCTAATTACGTCATTTCTATCCCTTATAAAAGAAAACCCTCTCTCTCTTTTATTTACACCATTTTTATACATATATATTGAAAAAAAACTTGTTGAATTATAATTTCAACGTCACTATCCATAAATTAGATGTGACTTTCTTCTTTACATACTATTTCAAGGGCCCTTAACTAAGGATCGAAAGGTGGTCGCCCGAAGAAGAGGTAATTGTCTAACCCAACCAATCTCAATTTATTTTTTCTTCCACCTCCTATAGATATTTTTTATTCATAATAATATAATAAATTATGAATACTAAATACAATTAAATTTTATTATTATCATTCAAAAACCACTATACACCCTCTTTTCCAACAAATGGGCGGTGAAATTATCAATCGTATGTATGTGTGGACTACCACCTCTACATAGCGATACAATTCATATTATTTCACCATATTTCATGGTTTTTTATTATAATAGTTTTATTGTTTATATATGATATTTATAATTTTATTATTCTTCTAGAATTATAATATCATATCTACCTTCTTACCTTATCGTCTGTTGGAAGACGATAACGTTTCTCGTGCGTACGTGTGGACTACCACATCGATAAAATGATGTGATTCACTTTTCATTTTTGATTTACATAGATCACATTATGGATATAATTAATATATATATATATATATATATATATATGATATATATGATATAATAATTATTTTGGAAATTTTAATTATTATTTACCTTACTTTTGTTCCATCCATCGAAAAGTGAAAATAGTGTTCATGCGTTCATACGATCTACCGTCTCAATGAACGATGTAATTTATTTTTCAACCACTAACTTTATTATATTATAATAAATAGGCATATAATTAATATATATGATATTTATATTATAATTAAAATTTTATATATTATGGATTCATGACCAAATTATAAGGACCGATACCACCTAACATAAATCCTCATGAAAATTTTAACAATTAACACCTGAAACCAGTGATTTTAAAAACAAATTATTATTAAATTGGATTGGAATATTATAAGTGAATCATATCTGATGTTATAAGTTTGAACATTACTCTAGTATAGAATTATAGTAAACTTAAATTTATCATACAGGTGGTTATAGTGCCTTTAAATAAATTCTTACTTAAGGTAAGGGATTTATGTTTCAATCTCTTTTTAATTGGGATTGTTTAGGATTGATTTTAAATTATATGAAATTATATGATAATTTCCTCATAAATCCATATAATTTTATTATCCACAAGTTATTTCTTGAGAATATATTTTTCTATCATTTTCCCCACTTTAATTATTCAAGAGACCTAAATAATATTTTTAAGGAAAACCGAATTTATTTCTTACATTGTTCGAAAATATTTTATATTATATATCCATGTTATCTAAAAATCTTTTAAAAATGTTTTTATATTATTATATGATTGTTTAAATTCATTTTTACACATGAATTATTTTCACAAAATGGTTTAAAATGATTCATCTTATAATTTTCCAAATGAGGTACTTTTGAGGTTTCACTAAAAATGTGAAAGAAATATCTGTTTTAACATACACGACATGAATATCATGAATACTGAAGGATTTGAAGCTTCCATTACAGGTTTTAAATTTATTTTAAAATATAATATTTTCCTTAATATTTAGGAAACCGTTGTATTTTAATTTGACATTTTAAAATAAAATTGGAATTTTCCTCAAGAAATATTCGAGTAAACTTTTAAAAGAATTTCTCATCTATGATATCATCCTTTGATATTACATAATATTCATAGGGATATCATACAATGATAACTTATTTATTCTTTCTCTACATGGTTTATGGTTATGATATTGATATTTTAATGAAACCAATTTTCTTTTCCATGAGTTAAGTAATGCATATTTTTTTATGATCTTACGGAATATATATAAATGGATTTATGATTACATGATGGGTGATCCTAGAATTATATAGATATAAAATTAATTCAGAAAATATTAATGTTTTGTGATCTCAAAGGTTATATTAAAGGTTATCCTAATCCCAAAAGAGGGTACATAGGAGGTTATCCTAATCCTGAAAGAGAGTACATGGGAGGTTATCCCAAGACTACAAAAAGTACTTGAGTTGTTTACCCAAGACTAATATTTCATGGATCTTGTTATTTGATCCATTTATGATTCATTTCCTATGATCTGATAAGATTTATATCCCGACTCATGTCAATTATGTATAAATTCTTGGGTATGATTTTAAAAGTTCAACCTGATATTATCATACATTTTTATGCTCATGTTATATTTAAATAATAATTTATATCTCCCTTGTTTACCCTTATTGAGCATATAAGGTCACCCTTTATTATGTTTTATTTTCTTTTGGATATTAAGATATTTTTTGAGTATGAAATGTCTATGAAGGGTGATAGTTTTGTATAACTATATGGGTGATGATGTAGATATTTTATGAACTAGTTGATTATTTATATAAGTTTCCAAAGATACTAAACCCTCATGTTTCTATCATGGATCATAATTTTATGTAATTAATATTTATCTAATAATATGTAACATTTATGTATGAAAATTATGGATCATTATACTTACCTTTAATCACACACATAATCAAAAAGAGAACGAGTTCCTTTTTCTTAACAATATATTTTCTATTAATTTATTTGATTACCAACTCTAAATTACTGTTGATATTTAGTCACAAAATTGGTACCTATAGATCTAATTCCAAGACTGAAATGATAACTCCTTATTGCACATTATTGTTCAATCAACCTTCTAAAAATATGAAGGAATAGGGAAAAGAAGCCTTTGTTGGGCAGATGAGTATAATTATCAAGATGAATTTGTTGAGTTTTGGAATTTCCATCCTACAATGTTTTATAATTTTTAAAGCATTATTTAGATACACATCCCATATCCATGGAGTTTCATGAATAGAGAACAAATATTCACGAGGTTATTTCATATCTAATGGTATGATTTCTAAGGTGGGATGTTCCATAAGAAATTCTACCAATTATTTCCCTTTGACCACCTTTTGTGGAAAAAAATTGAATATCAAACTTCTATAAGATAACCTCCTATAATGTCATCCATCAATTCAACATTCAAAGAATAATGATTTTTTGGGTGGGTTGATACATAAGATCAAATGGACCTCATGATAATGAAAGTAGTGTCTCAAATTTTTAGTTGAAAATATAATTGCAAGAAAATTATTCTCAATGTTAGTATATCGATTCTCAATACCTAGATTAGTTTTACCCAGATAGAAGTGAATATTTTCTTTTGTCACATCACTCATCTATATGAGGAAGGTACCAAAATATCTCTTCAAAACATCCATTTATATAATGTGTGTCTCTACTTTGATAGGTAGCATCAATACCTATTGGTTTGAGATATATTTTTTGATATTGTTGAATAATTTTGGACAATATCCATCCCAAAAATATGTTAATAAGTTAGTTATGATCTTGGTTAAGGGTAAGAACTTACTTGAAAGGTTTTTGATGAATAATATAATGTAAGTGAGGTCACCTTGAAACCCTATCAACTCTTTGAGATTTTGTGGAAGTGGTATGTTAAGGATCACCATGATTTTATCAGGGCTGACTTCAATGCCACGATAATTTAACATCACGTTGATAGATTTTCTTAATGTTTCCCAAAAAGTAAATTTTAATAGGTTTATCACCTGGTTGTGTTTCTACTATTTTTTTTCTAAATTATCTCAAGATCTACAAGATGCTCATCGCACAACTAATATTTGGCCATCAGGTCATCCAAATATCAATCCATGGTATTCCCTAAGAAATTATTACAGATATTGTTCATTGAATGTTGATATGTGTATCAAACATTCATTAATAAAAAGGTTATTACTCAATATAAATACAACCATTGGGGTGAGTTGAATGTATTGAATTCCTCATCTTTTGGGGACATTTGGATTTAGTTATAATAAGATTATCCCTCCATAAAGGATATGTATTATAAGACAAGTATTGCATCAATACAATGTTTTTTGAAAGATTATAACAATTATTACTTTAGGAAATTCTGATTGATATCGTTAAAGTTAATGAAAATCCTAATATTACATTTTTTCAACTTGATGGGTATGATGTTGGTAATTCATTTTAGGAACTTTAATTCATTAATAAAATTATATTTTTTGATATATTAATCTTTTGATTCCACATTGGCAACATGAGTTGGCTACATTATCTTTTCTACCTTCTTGTATCCATGATGATCATCATGTAAATCCAAATGATGAGTGACCACATGAGGATCAATTTTAGGCATTTTTTTGTAATTCCATTTGAAGGCATCTCTATTATGCTTTAAGAAATATTTGTATGTATCTTGTTCTTTGGGAGTCCTAGTGAAAATAATTAAGGTAGTAAATGCATCTTCCTTAATACATTGATGCACATATCTGCATTAATCGATGGTGTTATACAAACTTTCCTCAAATACTTGTTGGAGATATTTGATATTTCCCTCTTCTTCTTACTTTTCTTCCAACACCCTAATTTTTTTACAAGTGGGTGATGAAGGGATATTTTTATAACTGGTATTTGATGCCAGAGAATTTTTATCTTCCATTAATATTGAGGAAGAATCTCTATAATTTGAATGTGATAATGCATGGGTATTATTATCGAGGGTATTATATACATTCTATTATTATCTACAATCATTGAGGGTAGAATATGTACTGGCATCCTGAGATTCAAAAGATGCCAATTTTTATTTAAAATATCTATTGGCAATGTTGGGGAATTTTTGGATCCTGGAGATGATGAAATGATCTTTTTAGATCTTGGAGAAAAAGTTGAAGTATCCTCATATTAAGAATTATCATCATGATCAGGATAAAATCATTATTATCCACAATTAGATTTGATCAATGTGACCAACTTCATGATTACAGAGGATAAAATGACCAAACATCAAGCATTGTTTGTTCTCATAGGATTTATATCCACTTGGTTTAAGGGTATTGGTTAAATTGTTTGAGGATTATGATCATATATGCCATCCTTATCATATATACACCAAGGAGTGAGATTAATGTACCTAGAAGGTATGCCATTTTTTTCTAGAAAAGGAGGAAATTTTAGTGGAACTTTATCCTAGACATTATATGATGGTAATGTGTCAAATAATTTTTCCTCTCAAACAAGATTCATATAGATCATTGAATCCTTAGATCTAGAGTAATTACCTTGATTTGATTTATGGGAAATACATAATCTTCATAGGGTCCATAGAATGGGTTGACATGGGACATTTATAGACCATTAAGGTCAGTGGTTTAGAAAACATCACTTTTCATTGTCTATTTTCCCTCTGTCAAATAGAATCCCACATCTACATATTAAGACTCATGGGAATCAAAAGGGTAACTATCACTATGAAACACTCCTGCATATCCATAAATAGATTAGTTGATACTCTGATGTTAGAATGAAGGAAATTCCAAATCATAATATATCCATGAAATTACTAATAAATTGTTTAAATACATGTATTAAATAAAAACCACAAACTCATAATTAGAGAAAATGTATCCAAATTAGGATTTGAGATTGATTTGGCCAAAAGTATTTTTCTCACTTTTATCAAATTCTTGGATTATTAGAGTAGAGGGATTAAAATCGGCCTGAATATAACTCAATCATTGAAAGGTGAGGATTGGAATGATGTTGGTTCAAAAACCATTATCAATGATGGTTTTATGAATGTTATCATTTTATATCTTTCCAGATGTGTACAAGGACTTGATATTTCCCTGTATGTTGGTCTCCCTATGCTATCATGTAAAAGAGATAACTTCATGACACTCAACATAGTCAGTCTTTTCATGATATACTTCAATAGTGGGGAAATTTTATTTAAATTATTAAGGTCTTAAGAAATCCTCAATAAGTGATTTTGGATGTTCCTTTGAAAGAAAACAAGCATTAAGAATTTAAATCTTAGCTGGAACACTAACTTTTTATTTTAATATACTATAATTATGAGATAAAGGATAATTATTACCTTCACAAAGAAACTCCTTGGTTTTAGGGTAGGATGTTGATGCTATCTTTTTTCATGGATTACTTACATGAATAGATATTTGACTCATATTGGTCATTTATGGGTTGGGTTCAGCTGAAATTCCATCATTTTTATATAAAACAAGAAGATAATTTTTTCCAATTGATCATCCAGTATGATTGGTCATAAACGGTACCTTGATGATTCTAGAGTGGATTTGTTATCCTGTTGATCCTACAAAAGTTCCTATCTATAGTTCTCTTCAATATATATGGTTTCATCATGTGTAATACTTGAGTTTCAAAATTCATATCGACCTTATCTTCCTTGAACCCATTGGAATTTATAAACTCTCCTTCCACTTTTATTATGATATGTGAACTTAGGTCTATATGCATTTTCTTCATTAATGAAGGTATTTTCTAGGTGAATCACATTGATATTATTATTGAACCATTTAACGGGGAAGATCCCATCATCCTAATGATGAAGGCCATAAATCTTGAATAGTCTGAATTAACTAATGAATTGACACACGCTCCCATTCTTGAAACTTATTCTTGTTACGACTATTTCAATGGTTCTTAGAATATAAGCTTTTAGAGGAATATGGTGTTGAGGAAAATAACTTAATCATTATAGAGGGAGTTAGGGTCACATTTGGTTGGTTCAACCATTCCTTGAGGATAAAATGATCTTGGTTGACTGTATTTCAAGTAATATAATCATCAAAATTTTGAGTACCCCTTCTTGGGAATTCGTGCCATTCTCCTTCCTATTTTGGTGGGATAGCGGAACCACAGGCTATTTGTGTTGGAATATTTCCCAATTTGAATTTCCCAGAATCTATTATCTTCTTGAGGATGTTGTTGAAGATAAATAAGTCCGGGATAGCATGTCCCAACATTTAGTAGAAGGGAATTCAATTAGGGAAGACATTAAGGATAACTTGATTAGGATTCTTAGGATTTGGTATCTTTTTAAATTTTTTCTTCATATCGATGATGAAATACCCATAAAACTACTAATTTTAGAAAGAAAAGTATTTATTGTTTTAATTATAATATGATGTTTTCCTCATCTCTTGAATCTCTTCTTGATGAGGATGTTATTTTTATTATTGATTATGAGGTGCGATCATGTGATATTGAGAGGGTTTGGGTGCCGAAGCTGGTGTTAGAGATATATTTAGTATTAAAATTTATGTTCTTTATTTTCTAGTTCTCTTTCCTTGGGATAGTAGTGTTGGATTCCCAATGGATGGTTTCTTTCAACTATTTTCCCCATGAATTACTTACATAATTATTTGAGGTATTTGATTTTGATAAATTTTGTCTGAATATAATTAAGAAAATTCCCCATCCATTGTTCCAATAAATTATTATATGAGAGTTTCTCATTCATGTAGTAGGTTAGACCTTTATATATAAAAATTACTTCTGAGACCCTATTATGACTTTGATGGATTTAATTTGATAGTTCAATGAATTTATTTGTTCTCAGTTTTGAGTTAAACTAGTAGAGAAATTTCTAACAGTGATATTCTTGATCAATGAGGGACTTAACTAGTAAGCTTCTATAAAAGACAAATTTCAGTCCTTCTATAGCTTGCACAAAATTACTAAGATTGATTTATCTTATTGGTCAAGTGATCCCATAATGGGTACACATCGAGATGAAAAATGTGAGAGGTGTTGTTCATGGTTCCCAGTTCCATTAAAGATAAGAAAGGTTGGATTTATGAAGTTGGGTGATGGAAAAGTTTCATAAACCTAGTTGGGATATGATTTACTCTTTGGCTTCATTGGTGATATAATTCCTTCTATAACCTTTTATCAAGAAGATATGGATTTTATGGAGTGGATATGATTTAGCAAAATGGTTGGATTACCGGTAACTTTAATAGAAGCAATAATCAAAGATTAATATGAAAGGGTTACTCGTGCCAAGTACAGAAAAATAGTATCAGTTGGTCTTAGGTAGATTTCCAGATATAGTTATTGATGGTAAATTAATTGAGGGAAGTACTAATATCCTTTAACCATTAGGTCCAAATAACTAGCTTCCTAGGCCCTGTGTTATTCATATGTCCATATTATCATATCTTTGGAAAAACAAATTCTACTTCATGAGGGATATTTGTTGAAGGATAAATGTGAGTATTTTCTAAGATTTTATACTTAGTAGGAATATTTTCCCTGAGTAGTTCAACATTGAGTTGAGTTAACTCGTTTATCCCTACCTCATATTGATTAACACTTTCTTCCACTGTTAGAGGCTTAACTTATTCATGTGAGAGTTAGTTTACGACCCTTATCTCCCCATTTTCATTTGTCATAGATTTTCAAGGTGTTGGTAAACAACCATTCAATGGATTTACTAGATTTTGAACATGTCTCTAGTCTTGGGTATGAACACCTTCTTCAAGAATTTCATTTTGGACCATATTTCAGATGGATACTTCATCATTCCACTGTTCTATACCAAAATCATATTTCATCCCATTAGTGGAGTGTATTTTAATTACACTCGTTGATGCATAATGTACTAAAAAAATAAAATCCTCATTATAAGGGTAAGAATATTGGTATTCATATAAATAATGGGGTATATCAAAACTATCCTTGGTCTTTCCTTTCTTGGTAGACCATTTCACCTTGTGTCCCTAGTGAAGTTTTACCTTCTCCTTTCAATACTCACTTAGAAATGATTAATGTAGGGTAATAATGATGGAGTCACTAGAAACTGCTTTTCAATGTGTCCCCAAAAACATAGATGGGTCATGTAATGTGGGAAACTTTAAAGGAATTTCTTATAGTTCTTCTTGCATCATATAGAAGACTTATTTTTATTAGGGAGTAGGAGGTTGTGATATGAATTCCTCTAGTTATAAATTCCCTCAGTTTTGATGGATGGAGTTAAATTCATTCCAACATCATGAAGTCTTGGAATTATCAAGTATTTGATGATCCTTGGGGTAGAGGTGGTAGAATAAATGTCCCCAACCATACTATATGGGGTGTTTCTCATATCTATAATATAGATTCCACTAACCCCTCCCTTTTTAGTTTTCAAGATTTCGTATAAACATGGGAAAAATGTAGTGTATTTTCTAATCATGATATTACAACTATTAATAGTAGTGGTTTATAAATGGTTTTTCATTTTC
This sequence comes from Viscum album, assembly GCA_963277665.1. Taxonomy (NCBI): domain Eukaryota; kingdom Viridiplantae; phylum Streptophyta; class Magnoliopsida; order Santalales; family Viscaceae; genus Viscum; species Viscum album. The sequence goes on from OY728158.1 coordinate 445,360,235, forward strand.
TCAAATAATAATATTTATTAACATTTTTGTAGGCTTGATGAAAGAGTTTTCATTGGTTTTTTCCTCCACATTCACAATTTCTATGATATAAATATAATGAGACCCTTTTGGAAAGAAAGACTAGTATGTGTAGAGCTCAAGCATGGGAATTAGAATACGATAATGATATTGCATGAAATATTTTTTAGTGGACTCTTCTGATTATGGAGTGGGGTGAAATGTAGAATTCTATATTTTCCCTACTCTTGGATATGTACGTCATAGAGAGCATCAAATACCAAATGACATAGAGTACCGATAGAATTAAAACATGCATATTGGAGATCTCCGTGATTCTTTTCCAACTTCTGTAACCAAGAATCTAAAACGAAATCCAAGAATTTATAATGATGAAGGTATTATTTTTCCTTGATGTGGTTTTCATATTCCACTTACGGTAAAGGTTTTTCCTTAAAATGAAAATGAGTTATCTAAAAACATAGATGAATATATCATATTCATTCCACTATTAAAATCTTAATAATGTCATGATGAGAAGTATCTATGTGCCGTAATTAGACTGATATATTTTCTCTGACTAGTTAATTCCTCATAATCATGAAGTTATCATCCTATTTAGTGAAAAATTCCTCTACCTGAACTAACTAGATTGGATGATTCCCAAATGTCTTTTCAAGAGGAGTCAGATTGGTTTGACTCTTATTTTAAATACTGAATATTGGATGATCCAAAGGACATTTTTATAAAAACCATTTTCTAAAACAATATTTTGGTTGATAAGGGATATAACTCATTAGATATGGGGTTCTAGGGGTAACAGACCATATACTTTAGAGTTTCTCTTGATATGAGTATCTTCTTAGAGAAGATTTGATAAGGGGAAGACCTCCTTGTCAAATTGGGATGTCACTACAAGGAGGGACTTAATAATGAATACCATCACGGGGAGGACTAATTTTATGTCTCAATGTATTTATAATGAGAGTATTACAATAAAATATTACTTAGAGAGGACCTTTAGGGTAAAGAATTCTTGATATATGGGTAAGGGGATAAATTTCACGCCATTTGATCTTCCAGCCATGGGGCTAAATTTCTTATATCTCATGATGAGAATAATTCCAATGATCTTTAATGTATTAGATTCTTATATCAAATTACTTTTAATTTATTTGAGGTCCATGATTCTTGGTGGAAGCATTGAGTGGGATTAGTGGAGTTATGGAGCTAAAATATAGATGAAGAAGAATTTCACAATACGAGAGTTCAGTTATTGGATCAAATTGAAGTTTGTGTCTTGTGTTAGAGAAGTTTGTGGTGTGTGATTCATGACATGTATAGTATATTCAAGATGTAAATGGATTGGGTTTTGTACTTGGTAAATATATCCCCAAAATTTCATGACATGAACTTGAAGTTTGTGACATGAATTAAACCTAGGTTTGATGGATCCGGGTGACATGTTTTTAGTGAGTGTTAAATTTGGTAGGGATTGATCCTTGATTTCCCATGTTCAACGCAAGGTTATCCAAGGTGAAATTTTCCTCTTTTTTATTTTGGTTTTGACTCTAATTAGTCCCTTTCCTCCCATTCTGTCTTAATATACAATTATGAATTTTCCTTTTTGTTTTTATGGAGTTATTTTTATTTTTTTTGGAATGGTTCTGGCCTGGAGTTCTTAGAGGACTATATTTTCCTTTTGGGAGTGGTGATCAGAGATTTGTATTTTTCATCCATTATTGATTAAAGAATAATGAAACCCTTGCGGTAGGGGATTCATTGCCTCTCTTATTATTTTATGTTTAATTTTAATTTCATAATTCTTTATCCCTTTAGGTGACTATTGAATGAGCCGTAATAAAGAACAAATAAGATTAATGGAAATAAATGGTTTATAGTTATATAAATCACATATTTTTCCACCATGATAATGATTTTTCTATTGATTTATAAGATAGTGTTCAATATATGAGTATGATTTTTCAAAATATTTTTTTACACATGGATTTTAATGTAAATTTAATTGAAATGGTTAAAGAACATAAAGTCCACAATGTTGGTTGGATAGATAATTAAGGAGGAAGGTTTATTCAATCTATTGATTCTTATAATTAGTTAAGAAAAAATGATTCCTGATACTTGTTTAATTAATTTTTTCTTTAATACATTAATGTAATTTTATAAATAACATAAATCTATAAATTCATGTTATTGATAATAATAATATGGTATGATAATGTAAATGTTATTCCTTGCAGTTTTTTGAAACTAGAAGTTATACTTTAAAGAACGCATAATAAATTAATATCTTGTAGTATATGATGCGTTAGGTTACCTATATTTGTAACCCATGATAAATGAATCGATTAATTATGGCTGGTAATAAGATATATTGTTTGATAATTATTAAATTTTGGGGATGGGTGAGATCGTTTTCATGTGAAGGATGAATTCCTTGCTCTTAGTGCATAGATGACCCATTGAATCTAATTGTTGTTTGATGTATTCATTATTTTTATCTAGATGTGAGACTTTATATGTGATTTGACATGATCTCAATGTAAATTTTGGTAGATATGATATGGGAAGGGAGGCCCAGGTTTGTGATATCATTTGATGCTTTGTGATGGAGGGATGCATGGTGGTGTTGGGGATGATACATGTTTTTATGGAATAAGTTGAAACTGTTCTTGACTATTTTTGTTTTGAAAGATGAGATGATTAATTTTCAATAAATAATCTGAAAGGATGGTTGGATATGTTTCTTATTTATGCATTCAGTTCTCCAATGCTTGATTCATATGGTTTTTCTTGGTTATGCATCTATTTTATAGATGTTTTGGATGTTTCCTAGATTACCTGGAATTATAAAAAGACAATTTTTGTCAAATGTTTTAGCCCATGGGTTGGTTCTTGAAAACAAAGAAAATGTCAATAATCTTGAGGAGCCATGTAACTAGTTGTATTATGCTTGGAGGTCATGGACTTCACTTGGTGTTTAATGGAATGTGAATGGAATAATGTCATTTATGACTAATTAATCGATAAAAATCAAGTAAAATATAAAAAGGAAATAATTATTTTAATATAGTTACTTGAAATTATTATGTTCTTATAGGATATCTAGTTCTTTTCAGTGGCATCCAGGTGTCTAAGGGATGATAAATATAGTTGAACCTAAGACAAAGTCAATGCCCATAGTGTGGTTATGAGATATATTACATCCTATATGTTATGTGATTTCATACACTAACCCATCCATATTGGTAGGGTGATATGCACCCAGTGGACTCTAAGAGGTTTTCTCCAACACCATGGTTGGTGAGGAATGAATGGATAACTCCCCCTTTGGCACTTCTCTCTTCTCCTAGTAGTACTATGTGATGATATGTATGATAGTTATATTACCCAATATTTGTGTGTAGAGGGATGTAATGCATTGTGATTATTTTACACAAATATATCTCTAGATATAGTATCCTATGGATTATTATAGGTATTATGTGTATAGGATGTGATCAATTAAGATATAATACATGATATACAAGCTATGGTGGATCAAGGAAACCACTCAGTTTCTATCTGGAGATGTGGCATAGGATGTTGAGATGATGTGACACACAAGGTGAATGGTATGTGATGAGATGATGTGATGAATAAGGCACATGGTATGTTATATTATCCTATGTATCATTCGAATGGATTAATTTTAAAGAGATATGGATCGGGACTTGTGATATTGAAAAAAATAGAAAACTAGTAGGTAAGTGATAATGGGGTACCTTATTTTGATATTATATTAAATGATATCTTGTATGTGGTACTTAGTTAGAGATATCCATGGTGATGCTGAGAACTCAGCATACCTATTTAGGTGATGAGTTAGCTTCAATTTTTATTCACTTGGATTTAGCATGATTTCTTTTATCTAACTAAGTATACATGTTATGCTCTCCACATATAAATATAAACTTTTATAGGTCTAAATGAGTTGGTTTGGGATCTAGTACGACTTTACCATCTTAGGGGTTGTTCATGATCTATTTGAGATTTTTTGGTCACACCGAGTGTTACTTTTTGGAACATATTATTTTCTTTATATATGTTCAGTTGTATGAAATTAAATTCATGTAGATGGAATTCTTTTTTTATCTTTTTATTGAGAATGATTTTTTGGGAGTTTTTATCTAATCTCCCGATTCTCATATCCTAGAGGGTAATCCCTCCCATCTATCTGTATGATATACATTTGGTGATTTTTTCCATACTATGTCCTATTAGAGTTAGGATTTATGAATCATTATTTACCTTATATCATTGATAGCCAAGGATGGATACCTTTGGGGAGTGAGGGTTATGAAGGAGTGGTAATAAAGGTTTAAGTTGAGGTATATGATGGAGTCCGGAGGTGGGAATAGTTAGGGACTTCTTAGATTGGTAGGGAAACATTTTCAGCTAAATTTGTTAGCAATGAAAATAAGGGAGACTAACTAAGACATAGTTATTTAGGGAACCCTATGATATGATGCATAGAATATTATGTTTACTGATCCCACTAAGTGAAGTGATGATGGATGCGGTTTGGGGACCTAGAAAAGGATTGTGAATCATTATTCTTTTCACACGTGTTGGAAATGGGAATACATTGGGATTATTTTGAACCTTAAATAAAGAAAAATAAATGAAAATTTAAATATTCAATATTTTAGGTTTATTAGTCCCTAAAAATTTGTTCTTTTTCAAGTATCTCTCTATGTTGATGTCCTCATCAAGTTTTTGTCAAATATGTTCAGTAGGATTTTCCAAAAGATCAATTTATAGTAGAGGTCAATGATGATGAAACTAGGAGGCGAAAACTCTGAGAATTTCAGCATAAGAGTATGTAGAAGTATGACAGATCTATTTTGAAATTAGTGATGGAGGTTTGGTTGTGGGAGGTGAAGATAGCCTTTAGTTTGATCTATGCTCTGAAGGAGCATTGAGTTTTTTTGGTAGTGATAATAATGCATAGAGTAGTGAGGTAGTGGTGGTTCTTGTTCTTTCTAGATAATGAGGAGTTGGATGTGTCACATGAGAAGTTTTGAGACCAATTTTGAGCGTATTTTATTTCTTCTACTATAAAGGAGGCCATCCTGTAAAAGCTGATTACCCATTATTAGGGAATTTCTAGCATGCAGAAATTAAGGACCTATTTCTAGATCCTTCATTGATATGATTTTTATTATTTCATTCTATATTATGAAGTGAGGTAAAATAATTTCTAAGAGGCTTTCCATCTAGAGATCCTTCTCCGATTCACCCACTTTATGCTATAGACATATTTTGAGGTGTTAGAAAGAGTAGAGGTCATTGAGAGGATGATTACTTGGACTAAATCATCATGACAAGAGAGTATTTTGGATTCCTCACAAAGTATAGATGTGGGTAAGGGTTCACAGTTTCCTAGAAAAAGTTCTTCTAGATAGATGGTGGTAGGTCCCAGCCCTGATCATCTAGTTTCTATGGGGGTGGCAGTTATTAGGCCCCTATCAAGGGATTTGAAACATGTTTTTTATGTGGAGGTTGCGGTCATTATCATTGAGAGTGCCCAACATTTTAGAGTAGGTAGCGTGGAGAAGGTGCTCCACTTCAGGTTCCTCCATTGAGGTAGTTTAAATTGAAGAAGTTATAGTAGGGTCATCCAGATTTATATCAATATAGAGGAGATGAGGTAGGAAATATACATTCTTGAGATGATCATCATTCTCTGAGGGAATAACATGGATATGGCGGTGGTTTTCATTTGGTTTAGAGTTTTTGTAGATCTGGGTGTATCCAGCTTTATACTTTGGATTTTCTAGTGAAAAGTGATCTAGAAATTGTTTGAGGTTCCCTTTTCTTGTTTTCTACTTGGTATCATGATTTGTTTGATTTAGGAGATACACAATACTTCATAACACCTACCCTATTTCATGATTTTTTAATTTAGGTGGAGAGTCTTTTAGTGCCCTTGGCATTAACTACACCATATAAATGTCAGTCTTATCTATATGAGGTTTATGGAGACCTTGCGATTGTGTAGGGAAGAAATGATGTTGGGGATAATTAATATGTTTATAGATATAACATTATGACATCATTCTTAGCATAGAATAGAAATATTTGTTATATGATCTTGTGGATTTCCTTAGGAGATAGATTCTTTTCTATGATTTAGATGGAGGGTCTGTCATGCTCATCAACATGAAATACCCATGGATGGGTTAGAGGCATGTTCCATTCTTATCTTCATTTATAGAAGAGATGTTGTTGAGTTCATTAGAGGTTCAACTGATGGTGTTTCCCAAGGTAATAGAAGAGTACACTGACGTCCTCCCTGAGGAGGTTATAAAGTTACCCCTTCGATGAGAGAATGAGTCTGGGAAAGATATAAATCTTGACACTTATCTAATATCAATTTCTCTATATATTTTTAAAAATTATGAGTTGTGAGAGTTACAGGTATAGATTTATGATATTTTATAGTGTGGATTTGTTTAGCTGAGCATGTCAAGTTCAGGTGATCCAGTTCTATTTTTGAAGAAGGCTGATGAAAATTTACATCTCTATATCAATTATAATCAATTGATAAATGTGAAAGTGAACAACCACTATCCTCTTTACTATATTAATGATTTATTTGATAATTTTAAAGATGATAGTTAGTTATGAAAGACCGATCAATGGGTAGGATATCATCAGACACGGATAAAATATGAAGATATTTAAAAGACTTCTTTATGATGTCTTTATAGTCATTAGAAGTTCATTATGATTACATTATATGTAAGAAAAAAATCCATCCATATTCATGGTTTTGATGAATTCAGTGTTCATATAGTTTCTATATCATCTTGTGGTGGTTTTTATTGATTACATCCTTATGTACTCTACATATGAGGAAGAGAATGAAGAGAATATCCATGTAGTTTTTGGAGTTCTTCATCATAAAAAGATATTCGAGAAGATATCAAAGTGGTATTTTTGGTCTCATTATTTTTTATTGGGGTATGTGATATCCCCATGTGGTGAAACTATATAGCGATTCAGGTTTTGGTCATTTTTCTCTCAGAAAACACCTAATACGGTTCTAGATGTGTAACGATTCTTGGATTTGCAGACTATTATAGGAGGTCTCTAGATTATTTTTCTTAGGTGTAACTCTTCTAATAGCCTTAAACAAAAAATATTATGCCTACTTATATAATGATTCAACTCAGGAATCTTTCAAGTACATGAAGGAGAAGTTGTTCAATGCTAAGTTCTTCATTTTCCAGAAGTGGGAGTTTTGCTTATGGTTTTTTTGTGGTGCTTCACATCTTGATTTGTGATATTTTATGATATAGTATAGTTTAATTATTTCTTATGGGTATCTATAGTTACTTCCCCATGAGTGAAATTCTTCCACCCATGGTATTTATTTGGTATCAGTCATGTTTAACTTTATTTTATAGTGATATTCCCTCATCAGTGAGTATTTTGTGGTTTTTACTAATCATAAGATCTAAGAAATGTATTATACCACCAGGAATTGAACTTATTATAGAGAACCATCCATTTCTTAAATTACTATTACATCATTATAAAGATAAATAACATAAATATATTACACATAGAGGATCCAAAAATTTAGTGTCTTGGGAAAACTATGATCATACATAAAAATTACAACATCGAGCATAACCATTTATTCAATTTCTTCTTCTCTAGCTCCTTACTAGCACTTGACCTCTACTTAGTACATGTAGTCACCTCAGGATATACATTAAAAGGGGTGAGCTAGAAGCCCACTAAGGGGACATATAAGAACAATATAGCATGGGGTGAGAATAATCATAACATATTCAAAGGAACATGAACATAAGAGGAAACATAAATATAAGACCTGAAATGTGGCAATGCATAAAAATGAAACATCATGTCTTAGTGGTTAACTACCATACATACTTGTGAAAAAATATAGCATATTTTTCATACATAATTTAACATTTACTCATGATATTCATGACTTTACCCAATGCATTGGAGCCCTGTATAATTCCGGGCACACCCATCACATTTAAACATTCATATTGCGCTATATAATTCTGCGCGCACCCGTCACATCATAAAATTATCATTTATCATGTATTCCATATAAAATAATTAACATAACTAACCCATGAAAAGGAATGGGTTTGATCTCATAAGAACTCATTCATAATCTTTGGGTTCCCAAAATAAAGAGGGAATAACATGCATATTACAAGAACTGTCAATCATGAATGAGAAGTAAAAGGTGTGTTCTTAAAAGAAGATTTATTTTGGAAAACATTTGGTTTGACATAAATACCAGTGAAAAACATTTATATCCCAGAAAATTAAAGACAATGATGATCAAAATATTTTTAAGGATTAACCATATAAAAAAGGTGTGAAAGAGGGAGAACCTAAAAGATGAAACTTGGGTTCGAGAATTTCCCCTTACCTTGTATCTAAACGCTTCCTTCGCTTTAATGTCCGGTATAATGACATTATATTAATTAATTAGAAACTAAAGTATATTTTATAAATTAAAAGGGTTCATTTTGGATTCATTATGTTATTTTGTGGGCCTTTTGATGAGTTATAGGGTTTAAAAACATTGTTTGGGAATGCTTGTTTTTTACGGTTTTCTTGAGCGGTTCACTTGTATTCATAAATTGAAGTTCGAGTAGAAAATGGGTAAACATACAGAACTAATATTTCATGTTATTAATGATATTTCATAATTTAAAGTGATCTTATAATGAATTACATTTTATACCATGTGGATGAATCATTAGATAAGAATTAAATGATGATTGTTTGAGTTAATTTGGATGTTTTTTCGACCACAACGAACTTGTTTTGATTAATCATTTAGTAATATGTACATAAGTTAGTTACAAAATTTTAAATAGGACTTAATACATATAAAATATTATGGTTCAACCATAAAATTGGTTTCATGACCAGTTCTGATGGTAGAGATGAAAAAACAAAACATGTCGTTTTTGAAGGTGATAAATTAACACCTCACGAACAACATTTTCTTTTATAAAATAAAAGGAAGAGGAGAAGGGGGTTGGATGGTATAATATCCCATTATTATCATAAAATTATATTATATGTATGATACGGGAGTTACCGTACCATTTTGACAAGGATAGGTGGGGAGGGAATAAGAAAAGAACTTGAAATTGAAAGGGAATTAAAGGAAAAGAAGGAGAGAAATTACCTCTTGAATCATCCTCTTGAGATCCTCCTTAAGGGGCAAAAGATTTTAGACATGGGGGAGGGTCTAGGGAAGATTCTTGAGTAGAGTTTAGGCAAGGATTGAAGCTTGAGAGGTGTGAGTAAATGAGGGTGTGAAGGGTGGTTTTTACAGGGAGGGGAGAGGGGTTTTCTTAATATAAAATTCATTAATTTATTATTTGTCCACAAGAAAAGAAATAATACGTCTTCAATGACCAAGAATATTAATTTTATATTGTAATCCCATACCAAGTGGTCTTACATCAGAAGAAAATCATACATGACTCTATAATTAACTTATTTTGTTTATTTTGTAAATTATGGTATTTCACTATTCATAAAAATTCAAGTATTTCAGAAAAATACGAAAATTTTACCGTATCCATTTTTCAACATGTAGAATCCAAAATTGAAATCCATTTTTATAAAAATAATTTTCAAAATATGATTAATTTAAATTTTAATTAAAATCATAATTTACTTGAAAAATACAGTTTTTAAAATTAAAACTGATTTTATAATGCCTTCCAAAATTACATAGGGTCTTATAAAATTATCTAAAAACTAGAAGACATATATTTGTTAATTTATGAACAAATTTCTAAAAATTATATTTATTAAAAATTAATTAATTAAATTTAATGAATTATTTATGTCTTACAAAAATACCAAAACATTTACTATAGTCAAATTGTCACTTTCTAAGATGCCTAAATATTATTTAATTATTCACGAGTAAGGTTACTCTTATATTGGATGACTTAATATTCATAAGGGTCATACTACTATTTATAAGGGTAGGTTACTATTCATAAGGTTAGGTTACTATTCACCAAGAATTAAGTTTTTCTTATTGGACCCCAAAAATCATCTCGAACACAAATGTGTATGTCAGATCTTCGAAATTCCAAGCACATAAGTGAAAAAATTATGTTTAAAGGTCACTTAGAACCTAGTAGTTCATTATGTTGTGTTTTCATGTGATTTTATGACATATTTATAAGAATGTAATTTCCATTGAAAAACTTTGGGTCATTACATTCTTCCCCCCTTATGAAATTTCTCCCCCAAAATTTCACTTTACACAAACAGGTGAGGGTACTTCTCCTTCATCGCCTCCTCTTGTTCCCAATTAGCTTCTTCAAACTTATGGTTCTTCCACAACAATTTAACTAGGTGGGTTGTCTTGTTGCGTAGAACCATATCGCTCCAGTCCAAAATCTCTACTGGCTACTCCTCATAAGAGAGATCATCTTCTAGCTGTACCACCTCTGAGTTTAGTACATGTTAGGGATTAGGTATGTACTTTCTTAGAAGTGATACGTGAAAAACATCATGAACCGAAGCCATATTCGGTGGAAGTGCAATCCAACAGGCCACGACTCCTATACGGTCAAGGATTTCAAAAGGGCCAACGTACCTTGGGCATAGCTTCCCTTTCATCCCAAATCGCACGAATCTCTTGCATGGTGATATTAGAAGGAAGACTTTATCTCTAATTTCAAACTCCAAGTCCCTTCGACGGTTGTTAGCACAACTCTTTTGCCGAATCTGAGAAGCTTTGATGTGTTTCTTGATGAAATGAACATTCTCTGTCATCTCTTTCACAAGATCGAGTCCAAGTAGATTTCTTTCTCCAAATTCATCCCAACATGTTGGAGTTATACTTCGCTTTCCATACAGAGCTTCATATGGAGACATCTGAATACTCGATTGGAAGCTATTGTTGTTTGGGAACTCAACCAATGGGAGATTCTGATCCCATCCACCATTAAATTCTAGGGAGCATGCTCTAAGAATATCTTCAAGCATCTGAATTTTCCTTTCAGGTTGGACATCAGTTTGGGGGTGATAGGTCGTGCATTAATTTAATTTCGTACTCAAAACATGTTGAAGTATCCTCCAGAATTTAGATATGAACCTTGGATCACGGTCAGAGACAATTGAGAGTGGATCACTATGCAGTCTCACCACTTCCTTCAAATATATCTTTGCAAGTTGTTCAAGCGAGAGATCTTCCCAAATAGGGATAAAATGGGCAGTCTTGGTGAGTCGATCAACCACAACCCATATCACATTATTTCCCTTCTATGTATTTGGGAGACCCGTAACAAAGTCTATAGTAACATTTTCCCATTTCCAAATGGGTATAGGCAATGACATCATCATCCCATTGGATTTTTTTCGCTCTACATTAACTTGCTGACATACCAAGCACCTTGATATATATTCTACAATATATTTCTTCATGTTATCCCATCAGAAGTGTTCTTGGAGATCACGGTACATCTTGGTTCTACCAGGATGGATGGAGAATGTTGACCTATGTGCATTGTCTAATAGATCCTTCTTTATCCTGGGTGATGAAGGCAGACAAATCCATGTTCCAAATCAAATCACACCATCCTCATTGATATGGAACTCATGCATCTTTCCTTCCTTCACTGTACTCACCCACTTTTGTATCTCCACATCATCCCTTTTTGCTTCCTTAATCTTATCTTGGATGGATGGTTGTGTAATCATTTGGGCAAGGTAGGATGTATCCCCTGCTCTTATGGTTTGTAAATTCATCCTTTTCATATCCAATAAGTTAGGGTCTTTCTCAATCTCTAACATGGATAGAGTGGCAGGTTCTTTTCTGCTTAGTGCATCAGCTACCTTGTTCACCTCTCCAGGATGGTAGTGAATAGAGAAATCATAATCCTTGATTATATCTAACCATATCCTTTAATGCATATTGAGCTCCTTTTGTGTGAATATACACTTTAGGCTCTTGTGGTCGGTGTATATGTCACACTTCTCACCATAAAGGTAGTACCACCATATTTTCAAGGAAAAAATCACGGCTTCCAGCTCCATATCATGCGTCGGGTAGTTCTTCTCATGGATCTTCAACTGTCATTAGGCATAGGCTATCACATTTTCATTTTGCATGAGTACGAAACCCAGGACTTTCTTTGAAGCATCACTTTATATCAAAAAACATTCTCAACTTTTCGGTAGTGTGAGTACAGGTGCAGTGATCAACCTTCTCTTTAACTCCTTGAAGCTTCCCTCACGTTATTCTGTCCAAACATACTTTACCCCTTTCCTTTTTAACTTAGTTAGCAGGTTTGAAAATCGTGAGAAGTTTCTCACAAAACGTCACTAGTACCCAGCTAATCCAAGAAAACTATGAATTTAGTTGACACTAGAGGGTTTGGTCCATTTATCAATTACTTTTATTTTTGAAGGATCCAAAAAAATTTACCCACTTGTGATCACATGTCCCAAGAACATGACTTGCATCATCCAAAAGTCACACTTTCTGAACGTGGCGTACAACCTCTCCTTTATCAATGTCACCAACACAAGTCTTAGATTTTCTTCATGTTCCTCCTTGATCTTGGAGTAGATGAGAATATCATCAATAAACACTACCACAAATTTCTCCAGGTAATGTCTAAAGACTCTATTCATCAAATCCATAAAGATTTTAGGGGCATTAGAATGTCCAAAGGGCATCACCAGAAACTCATAGTGCCCATACCTTGTACGAAAGGCAGTCTTATGAATATCCTATTTATTCACCTTTAACTGATGATATCCAGAACAATGATCATATTTTGAGAAGTATTGAGCTCCTATTAACAAATTGAACAAGTCATCAATCCTTGGAAGAGGATACTTGTACATTATATTGATCTTGTTGAGTTCTCGATAGTCAATACACAACCACATTGTTCCATCCTTCTTCTTCACAAAGAGAACTGGTTCACCCCAAGGTGATGCACTAGGGCGTATGAACCCTTTGTCCAGATGCTATTGCAACTGCTTCTTCAACTCCTCCAGTTCGATAGGAGCCATCCTATAGGGGCACTTTGATATAGGAGTAGCTTTGAGTAAGAGCTCTATTGAGAAATCTACCTCATGATCTGAGGTAATTTTGGGTAACTCTTCAGGAAATACATCATTGTATTCCCTCACAATGGCCAGTTCCATAAGGTTGGCACTTTCCTTTGAATCAACCATTTGGTAGAGGTATTCTTCTTCATAGGGAATCAACACCCACACCATTGAAGGATTTTTCAAAGGAAATTCATGATCTTCCTTGAATTTGTAGAGGATCATGGGATGGCTTGGAATATGAAAAGATATTTCCATTTCCCTATAGTTGATATGTGCTCTATATGATGATATCTAATCCATTCCCATTATAGCGTCGAATTCAACCAAGGGAAGTATGACAAGATTCACTATAAGAATCATCCCACTTATGCCAAAAAGAGAATTGTAAAAAACTTGGGTTGTAATGATTGCACCACTTGATATTTTTATAGATATCTCTACCTCACGGTTTTGGGGCTTCGATTTTAAATTTCTAGCAAACTTGAAAGATATAAAGGAATTCGTTGAACCAGAATCAAATAAGACTTTTTCTATTCTTGAGTGAATAAGAAGTGTACCTTGTACGACTTTATTATCTTGCTCCACTTCCATAGTAGTGATGGCATATGTAGAGACCAGAAGATTGACTTACATAAACATTACATTACTTTTACTGAATACTTAATACATAACAAAAATAGACACTCAAGGATCGTAATAGTATAGTGTCTTTGGAAACTTGGAACATAAGCTTCTAATCTTCGTGAAAGATCTTCAACATCTCCCATAAAGATATTCCCCTTTTGTTTTCTTACCTAAAACCATTATTTAAATCCTGAGGAAAAGAAAACATAAAAAGGGTGAGATCAAATGCTCGGTAAGGTTAAACATAGAGAACATAAAACAATCCATAAACATGTGAATGCAAAAACTTGAACATAAAATCTAAACATCAAAATCTTGAGCAATGACATAAATCTTGGAAGCACGTAAGGCATATATCACAAACGAACATCAAACATGATAAAATAGAATGGGAATAAAACATGTAATTGTGGAAAACCATTAATCACATGTTATTATTTCCATAGTATCCAAGGCATTTCTGCCAAGACAATCTTAGTGGACAAATTCCTATTCTGAATCGAGTTCACTACTCGTTCCAGTCCTGTAACACTGAACCGGATTAACTTACCGTTCCAGCCATGTCTATCTCATGAGATATAAATCATTACCCAATGCATTGGAGGGAGATATAGGTCCCACCCATCTCATAATGAAACCATTTTTATGTGTGCTAAAAAATCATAAATCATACATCATACCATAACCCATGTAATAAAAATGGGAATCTTAAACATCATGCCATCATAACATAATCCATATAAGATAAAAGGACATCATAAAAATAATTCCATCATAAAATAATAAAATCAATGTAAAAATAGGGATAGAAACATAACCCTATATTATCTTAGATGGAAAATAATTTTGATAAAACACTTGAACTCCATTATTGAGGAAAATATCCTTTCTACTTCAAAAACATTTTTCCTTTCTTAACATGTCATACAATTTTAAACTAAAATAAGTTGATTAAAAATAAACTTGAAAACTTGTAAAGGAAGCTTCATGTAAATATTGTTCTATGAATCCATTCATTCCATATAAGTTAAAAAAACATTCTTCTCGTACTTTGGTCAGAAAAGTCAAAAAGTACCTCGTACGAAAAATGACAAAAGATTCCATTCATATATTTTAATAAAAACTCACAGAAGTGTAAAATTGGATTTAAAAAATTGTAGGAGGATAGAAATAATATTACATATTGACAAAACATGGATGTGGATGATAAATATGCCCCAGTAATTACCGAAGTATAAAAAATCTCAGATAAAAATTGAGATTGCGAGATTTTCCCTTACCTTTGGTCTGATATGCTTTGTACATTTCCTAACCTCCTGTATAATGATTTAAATTAAGTCATTTAATTATTAAAGAATCATATTTATTTTTATGATATCATATATGGTTCACTTATGACTTTAAATTACCCGTTCTTTTGTAAAGTCCATGATAAAGCAGCATTTTGGGTAAAATCGTTTCATTTATGGTACGTGTTTCGATTTTTCATTCTTGATATTATTACTCATATCCTTATTTACTTAATTACAGAATGTAAAACATTATTTATATATAATATATACTCAGTATATAAATATATATGATAGATCAATAAATGGAATGAAATACACCGTTCATGGAGACGGTAGGCCGTACGTACGCATGAACGCTGTTTTCGTTTCCTTATTGAATTGAATGGAATTAAGTAGATGACATACATATATATATATACATAAATCCATTATTATTATTATGTCATATGTTTCATTATTATTCATTATATATACTTTATAATTATTCATGAATGGTTAACATGGATAATGAATCTAATCGCGTCGTGGAGACGGTAGTCCGTACGTACGCAAGAGTGATGATATCATTCCCTTGATCATGGAATTGTATTGAAGTGTATGTATAATATTTAAGAATCAATATCACTTTACAATAATCATATATAGTTATTTATTTACACCATTATACCCATCCAAGTAAGGTGGTGGTTGAAAACAGATTACACCACGACGTGGAGACGGTATTCCGTACGTACGCACGCGTGGTGATTTCGTTTTCCGTAGGATGGATAGAAGGTGAAATAGGGTTGTTTAATATTTATAATAACATATCAGTATATAATTAATACTGATTTTATTACTTTATAATGAGACAACTAAAGAAGAAGTAGAATAATAAAGAAACATGAGAAAATCAGAAGAAGAGATTTCCTCTTCCTTGATACACCTCCTTTAAGATTCCTCTTAAGGAACTAGAGTTGGTATTTTGAGAAGACCAGAACCTCAAGAATGTTCCTAGGGAAGTGTAGACAAGAAATGGGAAGGGTTTGGACAAGCTTCAAGGCTCAAAATGGTGTTAAGAAAAGAGGGAAGGGGTACCCTTTTTATAGGGGAGGAGTGGGGCACCTTAGGAAAACTTAAAATATTATTTTATTATAAAGTCATATTCGGTTTTTAATAGCTCCAAATTGATTTATTTCGAAGATAAGGTGGGGATGGGTCAAAATGATATCATCCAATATAATTTGGACAAGTTTTGGTTACTATTTAAACCTTATCATTTAGATTTAACTCTAAGTTAAATAATTTAACTTTTACCGTGTCTTTTTGTTTTCTTACACTATATGGTTAATAAACTTACTATAAGTAGACAAAAGAACCCCAAGTTGTTTATTATTAATATATATAACCTATATAAGTAATTTTTCCTAACCCTATATTTTTAAGAATAAAATAACAATTAATAATATAATATTTGTTTTAAAACCTATTTTATGTCAATTTTGACACTATTTGGTACTTGATTTTTCTGAAAATCATAACAGCATGATTAGTTCGAAAATATTTGCTCACATCAATAATAAAATGTCATATTAACCTAGAAAATTATTTTAATTCATAAAATGTCTCAAATTACATTTATTTGTGTATTTATAACATCAATTATGTTAATATTTCATTAATAATGTAATTACTACATCATCATTGTGTCACATATAAATTAAATTATTTAATGTCTAAAAATTATAAATAAACTACCATTATGTAGGAAATCTTTTTAGATTTATAATGGATATTTATATTCTAATTTATCTTATGTATAACCCTATATTAAAAATGTTTTAGTTATTAAACTTTGATTTTAACTATTTTAACCCTTCTTTAAATAAAATAATATTAAATTTTCTAATCGAATAAAAGTGGGGATAAAGGGTAATATTTTATTCCTAAGGTTTTTTTGGTCGAATTATACTTATCTAATAGAATTAGGACATGTGTTAGGGTAATAATAATATCATTTTTACCCTTAATTACCCTATTTACTTTTAACCGTGGTAAATAAAAGTAAAAATTTACTATTCACAAAAGATTATTTTTGTCTCATTGAACCACATTTTAGTCCTTGATATTAACCGTGTCTCGGATTTTCAAAATACCACTCACATAAGTGGTAAAATTAAGTTTTATGTGAATTTCCAAATTCTCCTGGGAGGTGGGTAAAAGACGGTGAAAAGTTCAATAAAATTTTTATATATCTAAAATTATTATAAAATGCATCCAATGATTTTCATTGAAATTATATAGGTATTATTTATCAATTTTAACCTAAAATAAATTTAAATAAAATAAATAATTATTTAAATAAAAATTCTGTTTTTAAATAGTTACCTAGTGTTTTCACTATTCATCAAAAATTGAATGTTTTCAGAAAAAAACAAAAAATTCACCCTAGGATAATTTCCATATTCCGAATCCAAAAATGAAGTCAATTTTAAAAGATAAAATTTATAAAATTGTAAAAAGTGGGTATTACTATTCATAACAGCTAGTTCATAGTAATATTATATTAATATATCGTTTAGTGAAACTCGGTATTGCGTACAACACACGCTATCGTGGAAGGTCGCGATTGCATTTAATGCAAGCCAAGTTAGGGATGCGTGTAGTGCAAGATCATTTTGGTGTAGCGTACAACACAAGACATCAATAAAATTAAAAAGAATATTTTTCTTAAAATCTTGGGGTGTTACATTCTACCCCCCTTAAAATTAATTTCGCCCTCGAAATTCGTCAGGGTTATAAATGGTTTACTACTTGAAAGTTTCTTTAATAGAAACCCATATCGTAAAAAGGAATACCAAAACCAATATTTAGAAACTAAAGTTTGAAACTTAATGTTTACCCAAATTAACTAATCACTGGGTTTCCAAATAGGAGAACATAGGTTAAAATATGGATATGGAAGAGAAATCTAACCATCATGTTCTGATAGAGAGTGGTAGAGAACATGGATATTAAAAAGAAAACAATCACAAAGCCATAGATTTTTTATGATCTAAGGTACCATCTGATTCATCGAATATAAGGGCACTAGGAAAACATTTTTGGTTTTCAAGATCATTTCCCTAAAGTTGAAGAAATTGGAATTAGAAGAAATACGTTCTTGATTTTGGTATAGTCTCACCGTTGGTCATTCCTTGGACAATTTACACTTCATCTATTAAAGAAATGATGTTGAATTTGACATTCGTGAAGTGTTAGCAGATCATGTGATAGAATGATGGGTCATTCCATCTGTCTCAAACAAAAGATTAGAAAAAGTTATCAAATTTACATAAGTCCATCTATGGTGTGGTTAATAGTATATGATTCCAAAAATGGACTTATAATTCATCTATCATACTTCTTAATAAAATAAAACTTGTTTCTAATAAACAGGGACTTCCTGTAGGACAGTGGTAGGCGATAAAGGACTTTCACACTTCAGTTGTGGGTTCGATTCCCACAACCTTGTCCGATGCGGCAGGTTATCGCCCATCCTGTAGGTTGTCCTTTTTCTAAAACTAAATTATTATAACAATCCATAAATAATATCGAAAAAAAATTCTAGCCTTAAACATTTCTATCTGATGTCCAGCTTAATCCATTCCAACCGTTAAGCTTATCGAAATTACTTCTATCCAATCTCATAGTGTAAAGAAAATGATTACTTGAGAGGTCACATAACAAGTACGTGAATACCATCATTTATCCCCCATATAAGATATATCTTGTTGGTCACATTCCAAAAATGTGAATACCTTAATCGTGTATTCTCTTGAAAAATGAATACCCATTGAATCTTAGTGAAAACATGAATTCTTTCAAAAGTTAACTCTTTCCACATACAAAAATCCAAAAAATTCTATATACTCAAACCATGATATCAATTAGTCCATATATCAATCATGAGCTCATGGATACTATCAAACATATTATTTTCTCCTTATCCGCATATCATCTTCCTTCCAAAAATATCTGAATAACATTTCATGGTTACCGGTACCATTCAACATATACTTTCAAATACTTTAGGAAAAACAATAGTGTAACAATCCTTAGATGATTATTTATTCCATAGTACCATTAACTATACAACATAACTTTTGATAAACATACAATCATTCCACTACCTTCTTAAACAACTAACTGAGATTCAACACTTCTTTCATCTCATATATCATTTGTATTCTCCTCATCATCATCCACATAAATCCTACCCATATGACCATGCTGATTCTCTTCATGAGATTTTCCCTTATGGAATTGGTTTTCATAATGCCCATACATTCCACATTTAAAACATCTAATCATTGTTGATGTCGTAGCAATACCATTATCCTTCTCCATGGTGTTAACTGAACCTTTTCCTTTTCACTTACTAGATTTGTGTCCTTCTTTTCCGCACCCAAAGCATCTTCCAATTCCTTTGAAACATTCTCCTTGATGCCTCTTACCACATGATTTACATGAGGGAAATTGAACTTTCTTTCCTCTATGATCATCATGAAACTCCATGTTTCTATTATTAGCTGAGTCGGGATACTTACCAAAGTTGAGATTATTGATCATATTATTAGATTACTGATTAGGCATAATAAAGATGTTTGGACTTCCAGATCCAACTTCATTTGGTTTCTCATGAAGAATATCATTCCATTGTCCATCATATCCTCCATTATCGTGAATCTTCCTGTTTCCAGCCATTTTCTAAAACCCAAAAAGAATAGTGTGAGAAGACAAAATCAAAATCAATGGGGATAACCTTCAATATCTAACATCTTAGGTTAAATTATAAGATCGTTACCATAATTCTAGGACTATAACCTATACTTATACTTAACCTTAGGGACATCCCTAGACATAACTTAGAAATATCTCTAGGGATCTCACTAAAGTTTTCGCATCATAATTTCCAAAGGTTAACTAAACCTTTCCTCTGATACCAACTGTAGAGACCCGAATCTTGACGTACATGGAAATTACATTACTTTTGCAGAATACTTAATACATAACAAAAACATACACTCAAGGATTTCAATAGTTTAGTGTCTTTGGAAACTTGGAACATAAGCTTCTAATCTTGGTGAAAGATCTTCAACATCTCCCATAAAGATCTTCCCCTTTTGTTTTCTTACCTAAAACCTGTCCTTAAATCCTGGGGAAAAGAAAACATAAAAAGGGTGAGCTCAAATGCTCAGTAAGTGTAAGCATAGAGAACATAAAACAATCCATAAGCATGTGAATGCAAAAAATTGAACATAAAATCTAAACATCAAAATCTTGAGCAATGACATAAATCTTAGAAACACGTAATACATATATCATAAAGGAACATCAATCATGATAAAATAGAATGGGAATAAAACATGTAATTGTGGAAAACCATTAAGCACATGTTATGATTTCCATAGTAGCCAAGGCATTACTGCCAAGACCATCTTAGTGGGCAAAGTCCCATTCTGAATTGAGTTCACTCCTCGTTCCAGTCCTGTAACACTGAACCAGATTAACTTACCGTTCCAACCATGTCTATATAATGAGATATAAATATTTACCCAATGCATTGTAGGGAGATATAGGTCCCACCAATCTCATAATGAAACCATTCTTATGTGTGCCACAAAATCATAAATCATACGTCATACCATAACCCATATAATAAAAATGGGAATTTTAAACATCATGCCATCATAACATAATCCATATAAGATAAAAGGACCTCATAAAAATAATTCCATCATAACATAATCAAATAAATGTAAAAATAGCGATAGAAACAAAACCCTATATTATCTTAGATGGAAAATAATTTTGATAAAACACTTGAACTCCATTATTGAGGAAAATATCCTTTCTACTTCAAAAACATTTTTCCTTTCTTAACATGTCATACAATTTTAAAATAAAAGAATTTGATTAAAAATAAACATGAAAAATTGTAAAGTAATATTCATGGAAATAATGTTCTATGAATCCCTTCATGCCATATAAGTTAAAAAAACATTCTTCTCATACTTTGGTTGGAAAAGTCAAAAAGTACCTCGTACGAAAAACGACAAAAGATTACATTCATATCTTTTAATAAATACTCACCAAAGGGTAAAAATGGATTTAAAAAATTGTAGGAGGATACAAATAATATTACATATTGATGAAACATAGATGTGGATGATAAATATTCCCCAGTAATTACCGAAGTATAAACAATCTCGGATAAAAATTGAGATTGTGAGATTTTCCCTTACCTTATGTCCGATATGCTTTGTACGTATCCGAAACTCCGGTATAATGATTTAAATAAATCCATTGACTTATTACAGAATCATATTCATTGTTATGATATCATATATGGTTCACTTATGACTTTAAATTACCCGTTCTTTTGTAAAGTCCAAGTTAAAGCAGCGTTTTGGGTAAAATCGTTTCATTTATCGTACGTGTTTTGATTTGTCATTTTTGATATTATTAATCATATCATTATTTACTTAATTCCAGAATGTAAAACATGATTTATATATAATATATACTCAGTATATAAATATATATTATAGATGAATAAATGGAATGAAATACACCGTTCATGGAGACGGTAGGCCGTACGTACGCATGAACGCTGTTTTCGTTTCCTCATTGAATTGAATGGAAATAAGTAGATGGCATACATATATATATACATAAATCCAGTATTATTATTATGTCATATGTTTCATTATTATTCATTATATATACTTTATATTTATTCATGAATGGTTAACATGGAGAATGAATCTCATCGCGTCGTGGAGACGGTAGTCCGTACGTACGCACGAGCGATGATATCATTCCCATGATCATGGAATTGTATTTAAGTGTATGTATAATATTTCAGAATCAATATCACTTTACAATAATCATATATAGTTATTTATTTACACCATTATAACCATCCAAGTAAGGTGGTGGTTGAAAACAGATTACACCACGACGTGGAGACGGTATTCCGTACGTACGCACGCGTGATGATTTCGTTTTCCGTAGGATAGATAGAAGGTGAAATAGGGTTATTTAATATTTATAATAAAATATAAGTATATAAGTAATACTGATGTTATTAATTTATAATGATACAACTAAAGAAGAATAAGTAGAAGAAGAATTAAACTTTGAGAAAATCGGAAGAAGAGATTACCTCTTCTTTGAGACACCTCTTTTAGGATTCCTCTTAAGGAAGTAGAGTTGGTCTTTTAAGAAGAACAGAACCTCCAGAATGTTTCTTGGGAAGTGGAGAAGAGAAATGGGAAGGGTTTGGCTGAGCATCAAGGCTCAAAAGGGTGTGAAGAGAAGAGGGAAGTGGTGCCCTTTTTATAGGGGAGGAGAGGGGCACCTTAGGAAAACTTAAAATATTATTTTATTATAAAGTCATATTTGGTTTTTAATAGCTCCAAATTGATTTATTTCTAATATAAGGTGGGGATGGGTTGATATAATCTCATACCATAGAATTTGGACAAGTTTTGGTTACTATTTTAACCTTATCATTTATATTTATCTCTAAGTTAAATAATTTAACTTTTACCGTGTCTTTTTGTTTTCTTACACTATATGGTTAGTAAACTTACTATAACAAGCCAAACGAGCCCCAAGTTTTTTATTATTAATATATATAACCTTATCTAAGTAATTTGGCTGAACCTTTGATTTTTAGGAATAAAATAACAATTAATAATATAATATTTTTTTTAAAAACTATTTTATGTCAATTTTGACACTATTTGATACTTGATTTTTTTGAAACTCATAACAACATGATTAGTTTGAACAAAGTTACTTACATCAATAATAACATGTCATATTAACCTAGAAAATTATTTTAATTCATAAAATATCTCAAATTACATTTATTTGGGTATTTATAACATCAATTATGTTAATATTTCATTAATAAGGTAATTATTGCATCATCATTGTGTCATAAATAAATTAAATTATTTAATGTATAAAGATTATAAATAAATTACCATTATATAGGAAATATTTTTATATTTCTAATTAATATTTATAGTCTAATTTATCTTTTGTATAACCCTATATTAAATATGTTTTAGTTATTAAACTTTTATTTTAACTATTTTAACTATTCTTTAAATAAAATAATATTAAATGTCCTAATCTAATCCAAGTGGGACTAAAGGGTAATATTTTGTTCCTAATGTTGTTTTTGGTCGAATTACACTTATCCAATAGAATTAGGACATGTTTTAGGGTAATAATAATATCATTTTTACTCTTAATTACCCTATTTACTTTTAACCGTGGTAAATAAAAGTAAAAAGTTACTTCTCAAAAAAAATTATTTTCATCTCATTGACCCACATTTTAGTCCTTGATATTAACCGTGTCTCTCGGATTTTCGAAATTCCACTCACAGAAGCGGTAAAATTAAGTTTTATGTGAATTTCCAAATTCTCCTAGGAGGTGGGTAAAAGACGGTGAAAAGTTCAATAAAATTTATATATATATAAAATTATTATAAAATGCCTCCAATGAATTTCATTGAACTTATAGAGGTATTATTTATCAATTTGACCTAAAATAAATTTAAATAAAATAAATAATTATTTAAATAAAAAGTCGGTTTTTAAATTGTAACCCAGTGTTTTCACTATTCATCAAAAATTGAATGTTTTCTGAAAAATACCAAAAATTCACCCTAGGCTAATTTCGATATTCCGAATCAAAAAATTAAGTCCATTTTGAAAGATAAAATTTATAAAATTCCAAAAAGTGGGTATTACTATTCATAACAGCTAGTTCATAGTAATATTATAATAATATCTCATTTAGTAAAACTCGGTATTGCGTACAACACACATTATCGTGGAAGGTCACGATTGCGTGTAATGCAAGGAAAGTCAGGGATGTGTGTAGTGCAAGCTCCTTTTGGTGTAACGTATAACACAAGACATCAATAAAATTAAAAAAAATATTTTTCTTAAAATCTCAGGGTGTTACAGCATAAGCCTTCCCTTGTTCCTTTGGATTTGGTGGTGGCTGATGCTGATTACCCTTGAGAACTCAAGGTTTAGTTCACTATATTGCATAGTGACCTCGCTCCCAATAGTTGTAGCATTGAACCATGGGTGGTTCTCTCCTTTATTTGGCTATATTCTCCGTCCCTTTCATGTCTTTTCGACACTCTTGAGCATGGTGTCCTTCTTTCCCACACTTTAAGCATTTCCCTATCCCTTTACGGAAGTTCCCTGGTGCAACTTCCCACATTTTTGGCATGTGGGTCGTTGAGTTTTCCTCCCACCTTTGTCATTAGATCCATTGGCTTGAAACTCCATCTTTCATTTCTAATCACCATAGCAATGGGACTATTCCCTAAACTCCATCTTCCCTTTGAGAGCACACCGAACAACTTTTCATAACTCCCAAAGTCTCCAATTAGAAGAGCCTTTCTAATGTGTGGTTTTAATCCACTAATTAATCTATCAATTTTTCTATCATTGTTGATAACAAAACCCAAATCATACCTTGAATGCCATATGAAATTCACTTCGTAGGTTGTGATAGATTTTCCTTATTTTTTCTTGAGCTCTATGAATTCTCGCTCTATCTTCGTGCGGAGAATTCTTGGGAAATACTTTTTAAGAAACATTATCTTAAAGTCTTCCCATTCAATCTCTTCAATTTTTTCAATTGGCTTGGTTTTATTAATAAAATCCCACCATTGATCAGCCTCTTCATCTAGACGATAAATGACTAGTGTCGCCTTATCCATCTTAGAATAGTGAAGAACGAAAAATATCTTCTGCATGGAGTTGACCCACTGTTCCGCAACTAGTGGATCAGAAAATTTACTAAACGTCGGTGGTCATTGCCGTAGAAAACATTCGATAGCCATTTTCTCCTTCTTTGGTAAAGGATGATTTTCCCCATTATTATGGTTATTTTTCATAACCTGAGATAATTGGGTAAGCATCTCCATGAAGTTTTGAACTCCACCTTCAAAATCATTGGGGATGTCATTCGGGAAATCGTTGCATTTTCCCTCGCACGAGTTGTTGACCTGGTTTCTCCTGGTTCCCACAATTTTATAAAATATAAAAGGTTAGAACAAAACATAAGTCAAAAAGTCACGAATAACTTATTCATTTAAACAATTTAAAATAAAATCATAACATATGGGATCCCTATGTAAAAATTCTTGTGTGCATATTTTTACCTAGTCTCATGTTAGAGGTTTTCTCTAGGGTTCACTAATCCTAATTCCAAAATTAACTAAACCTATCCTATGATACCAAATATAGCGACCTATCCTTTTCTTACATTACTATTAAATAATTTTAAAGATAAATAACATAATAGTATTACACATAGAGGATCCAATGATTTAGTGTCTTTGGAAAACTGGGACCATATATAACAATTACAACATCGAGCATAAACATTTATTCAATTTCTTCTTCTCTAGATTCTTACTGGCAGTTGACCTATCCTTAGTTCATGTAGTCACCTAAGAATATACATAAAATGGGGTGAGCTAAAGTCTCAGTAATGGGACAAATAAGAACAATATAGCATGGGGTGAGCATAATCATAACATAGGCAAAGGATCATGAACATAAGAGGAAGCATAAATATAAGACTTGAAATGTTGAAATTCATAAAAATGAAACAGCATGTCTTAGTGGTTAACTACCACACATACTTGTGAACAAAGATATAATCTTGTTCAAACAAAATTTCAAATTTACTCATGAGATTCATCACTTTACCCAATGCATTGGAGCGCTGTATAATTCCAGATGCACCGGTCACATTTAAACATTCATATTACGCTATATAATTCCGGGCGCACCCGTCACATCATAGTATTATCACTTATCATGCATGCCATATAACAATAATGAACATAAATAACCCATGAAAAGGAATGGGTTTCATCTCATAATAAAAAATTCATAAACATTGGGTTCCCAAAATAAATAAAGAATAACATACATATTACAAGAACCGTCAATCTTGAATGAGAAGTAAAAGGCATGTTCTTAAAAAAAGAGTTCTTTTGGAAAACATTTATTTTGACATAAATACAAGTGAAAAACTTTTATATACTAGAAAGGGAAAGAAAATTATGATCAAAATATTTTTAAGGAGTAACCATATAAAAAAAGAGTGAAAGAGGAAGAACGCGAAAGATGAAAGTTGGGTTCTAGAATTTCCCCTTACCTTGTATCTGAACCATTCCTTCGCTTTAATGTCCTGTATAATGAAATTATATTAATTAATTAGAAAAGTAAGAACCTTTTATAAATTAAAATGGTTAATTATGGTTTCATTATGTTATTTTATGGTCCTTTTTATGAGTTATAGGTTTTAAAAACATTGTTCGGGAATGTTTGTTTTTACGATTTTCTTGAGCGGTTCACTTGTATTCATAAATTGAAGTTCGAGTAGAACGTGGGTAAAAATAGAGAACTAATATTACATGTTATTAATTATATTTCATAATTTAAGTTGATCTTATAATTAATCACACTGTATACCATGTTGATGAATGATTAGATAAGAATTAAATGATGATTGTTTGAGTTAATTTGGACGGTTTTTCGACCACAACAAACTTGTTTTGATTAATCATTTAGTAATATGTACAAAATTTAGTTCCAGAAATTTATAATTGGACTTAATACATATAAAATATTATGGTTCCACCATATAAATGGTTTCATGACCAGTTTTTAAGGTAGAGATGAAAAAATAAAACATGTCATTCTTGAAGGTGATAGATTAACAAATCATGAACATCATTTTCTTTTATTAAATAAAAGGAAGAGGAGAAGGGGGTTGGATGGTTTAATATCCCATTAGTATCATAAAATTAAATTATATTTATGATACTAGAGTTACCATACCATTTGTAAACTTATATGTGGGAAGGGAATAAGAAAAGAACTTGAAATTGAAAGGGAATTAAAGGAAAAGAAGGAGAGAAATTACATCTTGAATCCTCCTCTTGATATCATCCATAAGGGGCATATGCTTGGTATTTTGATGATACAAGAAGCTTTTTGATGTGGTATAGGGGATAGGGAAGATTATTTGGTTGAGTTTAGACAAGGCTTTAAGCTTGATAGGTGAGAGGAAATGAGGGTGTGAAGGGTGGTTTTTATAGTGGAGAGGAGAGGAATTTTCTTATTATAAAATTCATTAATTTATTATTTATCCACAAGAAAAGTATTAGTGAGTCTACCATGACTAGGAATAGTAATTTTAAAATTTAATCTCGAACCAAGTGGGCTTACATCAGCAGAACATCATATATGACTTTATAATTAACTTATATAGCTTATTTTGTAAATTATGGTATTTCACTATTCATAAAAAATTCATGTATTTCAGAAAAATCCCAAAATTTCACCCCAACCATTTTTCAACGTGCAGAATCCAAAAAATGAAGTCCATTTTTCAAAAATAATTTTCTAAATATGATTTATTTAATATTTAGTTAAAATCATAATTTACTTGAAAAATATAGTTTTTAAAATTAAAACTGATTTTATAATGCTTTCAAAAATTAAGTAGGGCCTTATAAAATTATCTAAAAACTAAAATAAATAGATTTGTTAATTTATGAACATATTTTAGTAAAATAAATTTTCTTTTAAATTAATTAATTATTTATGACTTACAAAAATACCAAAACGTTTACTATAGTCAAATTGTCACTTTCTAAGATTCCTAAATTTTATTTAATTATTCATTAGTAAGGTTACTCTTATTTTGGACGATTTACTATTCATAAGGGTCATACAACTATTTATAAGGTTAGGTTACTATTCATAAGGGTAGGTTACTATTCACAAAAAATTAAGTTTTTCTTATAGGACCCCAAAAATCATCTTGAACACAACTGTGTATGTCTGATTTTTGAAATTCCAAACACAAAAGTGAGAAACATATGTTTAAAGGTCACATTGTACTTAATAGTTTATTATGTTGTGTTTTCATGTGATTTTATGACATATTTATAAGAAGGGAATTTCCATTGAAAAACTTTGGGTCTTTACACTTATGATAATGAAGTTGGATGGAATTATTACAAGATTTAGACTCCACAATTTCATATACACCATGAAAGGGTAATGTTGTAACTAATTCTCTGAGTAGGAAGTTACATAGTTATTTCATGCTTGAATATGGAGATTAATGGAGAGAAATATAAGAGATATAAATGATTCATTTTGATATGGTAGAGGTCATTGGAACAATTTTTCTTTTTTAGATTATAGTGTAGTCATATTTGGTGTGGTATTTGGAGGAGTCTCAATTGGGGGATTCTAAACTAGATTTTTGGAGAGACTGAGTTGTCTTTGATGATTACCCTAGTGGTTTTTCTTAGGATAAAAAACACCAGATGTTATTTTGGGGGAATCATTTTCTCCCTTTGTAGATGGATTAGGTTCTTAAACTTGAGTTCAATATCCCACCCTTAGAGGTCATTCTAGTGTGAAAAAGATGTATTGAGCTCAAAGAAGTTAGTTTTTGTATTCTAGGTTGAAGAATTTAGTTGCAGAGTTTGTGTCTTGATGTTTTATTTTATAGAAGGTGATATCATATCCCCATGTTTTTGATGGGTTTCTTTAGATTTTGGATGTTCTTCAATGGAATTGCGATGAAATGTCAATGGAATTTATCACATATTAACCTTGATCTGATGGAGTCTTTGATTATATATGGGATATAGTGGACCATTTGACAAAATCATCTAAATTTATACTGATCATGGAGTTGTTCTTAGTATAGATTTTATCGAGGCAACACTTGGAGGTGGTGGTGATTCACCGTGGGGTCCCGATGATGATCATATCTAATCAGGATACTCATTTTTCCTCCAAGATTTCGAGAAATATCTAGTATAACATTGGATCTCAATATACATTAATTTATCCTTCCATCCATAGAATGACGGTTTGGCATAATATAGCATTTTGAATCTTGAAGAAATGTTTTGATCTTGTGTTAAATATTTTGGAGGTTCATGGATGAGGCACTTTCCATTGGTTGAGTTATCTCAAAATAATATTTTTCACTCCAGTATTGGTTTGGAACTCTTTGAAGCTTTGTACTATTGACCTTACCATTCTTTATTATGATGGATTGGGGAAAGATAGTCACAAATTATGAGTCTAAAACTAGTGTAGAATATGAAAGATATGTTTTTGGTGATTTGGGAGAGGATTAATTTAGTTCAGGATCATAAAAATTACTTTTCTGATCATAGGATGAGATATATGGAGTTTAACATTGGAGACTTTGTTTTCCTGAAGGTGTCTTTTTATCATGGAATGTAACGGTTTGGATATGGGAACATTCCTTCTCCTCATTTTATTGGGACTTTATAGGTATTGGATTATATTGTATTTATTGTGTATCAGATAAAAATTCCACCATAGTGACCTGGATACATTATGACTTCCATATTTTTTAGCTTCACTTTTATCTTCATGATGACTCTCACATCACCAATTGGGGAGATATTGATGTTAACATTGATGTGACCTAGGAGCGACTTGTGGAGACCCAAGACCACCTGGATAAGGTCTTGTGTGGACATGATATTCATTTGGTTCATGTCCTTTGAAGTATTTGGGGAATGAATGAGAGAAATTGTGAAAATGAGTTGCAGATGCATGCTCATTATCCCGATCTTTTTATGTTTATCCATTATCTTATAGCGATGCTCATTTTTTGGTTATTGATCCTTATCTAGTTTTCTCTTAAATGATGCCTTTTTTGTGTCCTTACTCTTGTTTGTGAGGTACCATATCCAATAAAGTGATTAGGAATGGATTTTGGTGTTGGGAAATTTTCTTCTTTGTTCTTCTGAGTGAGGTGGTTGAGCTCTTATGATAGTGAGATTATTAAGAGGTATCTTGTGGGGTGGCTATTTGAACAAAACTTTTTTTCTTTTCTTTCTATTTGGGCATGATTTAAATTACCTATGATAGGAATTTTTTGAAGGTATCTAATGTAAGGCACCTACTCCTTCTATCCTATTACATTACATGAATATAGAATTTGTGGTGTTTATATGAATACTAGAGAAGGATTATTAGAGTTTGGGAGTCAAAATCTGGAAGTAGGGGAAGTGCATGATTTGAATAGTTGTTCACAACATGACATAGTAGTTCAGGACTCAAATAGAAGTTTGTGGCTTATATAAGAGATATTTAAATTCCATGACTCATGACTTGTATGATATAATCATGATGTTATTGTATTGTGGTTTGGATCAGATGAATGTACCCCAAAAATCGCAGGATATAGGCGGCACATTTTTTTGGTTGGTGTTAAATTCATGACATTCACACCATGAAAGTATATATATAAGAATTACTATAAATCCTAAAACACCCTAAAGTTTTCTAAAAACCTCTAATTTTATCCCAACTCTAGGAAACCATAGGATCTATTTCATTTAGTTTTGAATCCCTTTTGATAGGGATTTATCCTTGAATTCCCATGTTCTATCCATGGTGATTGAATGTAAGGTTTCCTCATTTTCTTGTTATTTATTCTATGATTGGTGTTTTTAATTTTTTTATATATTTTCAGGCTATGTTAAATGATATCCTTTTTTATAATGGATTTATTTTGATTTTTTGGTGTGGTTCTGGTGTGGATTTCTTGGTGGTCTATAGTTTCCTTATAAGAGAGGTGATCAAAGATATGTGTTTTAGTTCTATTTGTGATAAAATAATGTTGTAATACTTGAGGATTGAGATTCATAAGTTATCCTATTATTTTATGTGAAATCATAAATTGATCCTTCTTTAACTATTTGGGAGTTTTTGGATTTAACTTTAAAATAGAATAAACTATATTATAAAAAAAATTGACTTATGGTTTCCAAAATCATATGTATTTCCACCGTGATAATAGGTTTCTTCTTGATTTACTAGATAGTGTGATATCCATGTTTATGATTTGTTATAATGTATTTTATATTTGATTTATCATGTTAATTTTATGAAATTTTTTAAAGAACATAAAGCTGGTAATTTTGGTTGGCTAAAGAATTAAAGAGGCATGATTATTAAATATGTTGATTCTTATATTTTGATAGAAATCCTATGATTCTCGATGCATATTTAATTAATTATTTTTTTTAAATAATTAATGTAATTGTATAAATATCATGAAGTTATAAACTCTACTTGTTGATAATAATAAATAGGCATGTCAATAAAATTGTTTTTAACTTATGTTTGTTGAAACTGGTAGTAATACTTAGAATCTTGTTTATTTAATTAATAACTTGTAATAGATGATTATCTGGGTTACTTATAGTTGTAACCTATGATAAATGAATATGTTATCCCAAGATGGTAGGAAAACTGATTTTTTGATAAATATAAATGTTTAGGGCCAAGTGATCATACTTGCTTGTGAATATTGGATGCCTTGTTTTTAGGGCCTAGATGCCCTTTTGACTCTATTTATTGTTTGATACCTTCTATCTTTTCTCTATATTTAATCTTTTTTAAATGATTTGATGTGATAATGGTATGTATATTGGTTAAAGATGTATGGGAATGCAGGCCCATGTTTATGGTAGCAATTGATTCTTGTAACAGTGGGATGCATAGTGACATAGGGGATGGAACCAGGTTTTATTGAATAGGTGGAAGATTGGATTTCCCATTGCTGTGCTAAAATATGGGATTCTTATTTAGTAATAAATCGTATTAAATGTAATTTATCTAAGTTTCATGTTTATACCTTCCTTTCCCAATTTCTTGAGGAAATTGGTTGTTCTTGGTTATGAATATTTTTATGGTATCTTTGGAAATTTTATTAAGTGATTGGAATTGTGGAATTATAATGCATAGTAAATATTTTAACCCATGGGGTTGATTCTTTAAGGGAATATACATGTTTAAAATCTTGTGGAACCATAGAATCTGTTGGATTATGCCTAATGGGAATAGAATTCACTGGGCAGTTAATAGAATGTGAACAGTATAATATTAATTAATGGTTAATGACTTAATTAACTTAAAGTGAAATAAAAAAAGGAAAGAATTAATTTATTACTGTTTCTTGAAATTATTTTGTGCTTTTAGGGTATCTATTTCTTTGTGGTGGTAGATGGGTTCCCGAGAGATGATAGACGAAGTTGGACCTATGACTTGTTTAATGATGATAGTTCAGTTTTGAGATATATTTTATCATGTATGCTATGTGATTTTATACCCTACCCCACCCATGTTGGAAGTACGACTGAAACCTTGTGGAATTTAGGAGGGTGTTTTCCTTGACATCTAATTTGGAAAGGAACAAAAGTATTACTACCCCATTTTACCATACTCCATTCTCCTGGTAGCATCATGTCCTTGTACGCACAATGGTGATCTTTCCCCATATATGCGTGTAGAGGGATGTAATATATTATCACTATTTCAAACACTTGTATCTATAGTTATAGTATCCTATGGATTATTATATGTATGAATTGTGTGAGTTATGATGGATTGATATATAATACATGAAATATAAGATTTGGTGGATCCTAGAAACTACTTGGTTACTATATGGAGATGTAGCATGGGATGATTAGATATTGGGATGAAAATGTTCATTGTGTGTAATGATATGAAGTGACGTGAAACTTAATTTTGGTGAGAGTTAGTTCAGGACATGTGATGCTGGGTAAAAGTGGAAATCCATTGGGGAATTGGTAGCGAGGTACCTTCTTTTGATAATATATTGTTTGATCTCTTTTATGCGATACTTGGTGAGAGATATATATAGTGAGGTTGGGAACTAAACATTTCTATTTAGTAATTGAGTTTGATTCACTTTTTTTCATGATTCATTATTAGGGTTTCTATATCTTTAAATGAGATGATATGAGGAGGATATTACTTAGTATACATTTTATTATCACCCTACCTATATATAATCTATTTATATGGTTAGGAGTGTTGAACATGTGTTGATTCAAAAATTTCACTAATTTCTTTATGATTTTTATGCTCACAAACAACCACAATTATGTTACTAATAAAGTCAGTTTTAATTGAATTTAAGGAATATTATATTCATTAAAATAGTTTTTTTTTATTTTGAAATCATTTATAAGTCGTTAATCTATGGGTAAATATTTGTTTATGTATTCTAGATATGTTTGAAAGTATTATGAAAACACTATTCATACCCCATGTTTTTAAGCATAGATTATGGTTTGGTAACCCTAGGTTTGGAAGAAAATATATGGATCATATACCCTCTGCTATTGGAAAAGTATGTATTAGTAACCCTACATTTGGAAGAAACCCTATGTTTGAGGAATAAACATATGGTTCATTAACCCTACATTTAAAAACAACCATATGTTTTCAACCCTAATTTTTTAATTTTTCATTACATGAATGAACCATACTTTTGGATGGTCAACAATGGAGTTTTAAATTAAAGATATTATTTGTGTTTTCTAAAATGGTCTCACCAGGATTAAATATCTCTTTAAAGATGTTTTATAACTGATTCAAAGGCTTATACTCATTGAGTTAAATCATTCATATTTATAAAGGAAGTAATGGATTTATTTTAATTATTTGAATTCAAATATTTTATATTTGTTATGCGGTGTTTATGGATCCAATTTGACATGGAGCGGTTCGACTATCAGTATAAATACTAAAATATCCATTCCTAGAATAGATATAAATATATGCATAGAAATGAAAAATATACATGCTTGTAAAATAATAGTGTGTCATTACCTTCATATCTACACTTTGGATACATATATTTTTTGATCTATCTGATCGACTTGCTTCTGTTTTTGTCACTACTGATATATCTTATTGTTATATATTGTTCTAAAAGTTTGACAAATCATTTTTTAGAGTTACATTTTAGAGACATACATGCTTATTCATCTATTTGGTGTTTTCTCTATCACTATTTGAATAAATCCTATGAAAATATTTAAAATTACTTTTCTATTGTTATGATTCATTGAGGATTAAGGCATATGTTGGTTACATGTTGCAACTATGAGTGGAACTTATTCTCTCAATCTAATCACTCTCAATTGATTTATTGGAGTAGAAACTACTGAAACTCAATCATGATGGTGAATAAGTATCAAATTATTAGATTAATCTATAGATTTATGGTTCCGTATAAAAGAAATATAAGTACATTTAAAATACTTATTATACATTTATCAATTACCTATACTCAATCATGGAAGTCCTTAGTAAAAGGACTTGCAAGTGAAAATCACTAACCTCATTGAGAGAGCTTTGGTGGAGTAGAATAGAAGATCTTTCTGCCCTGAACAACTATATATTACTGTGTTATTTTCTTTATTTATTTTCA
Organism: Viscum album; assembly: GCA_963277665.1. Taxonomy (NCBI): domain Eukaryota; kingdom Viridiplantae; phylum Streptophyta; class Magnoliopsida; order Santalales; family Viscaceae; genus Viscum; species Viscum album. The sequence goes on from OY728158.1 coordinate 445,394,716, forward strand.
ATACTCACTCATCTTTAATAGCAAGGAAATATACATAACATATCAAGAGGATTATTTTAAATCCATTGTGAAAGTTTTAAATAATCACAATTCATCCCATTTCATGTCTTTGTTATAAAAAAATTGACCTAACAAGTGGTGTCAGTGGAAGGGATCTATTGGAATATTTCTCTTGTTTCAATTCATTGAATATTTTGTTTTTTCTATTTTTATTAAAAAAAGTTGAATCAAAGGAAAGGATCTATTGGTATATTTCACTTACTGGAACTTCGTGAAAATTATTTTGTTTCTATCTGATATTAACAAGTAATATCACAGTTGTTCCCTATTTCAAATTCCCTTGATAATTCTATTTGATACTATCAATTGCATTGAAATTTTGGACTTTTGTGCAATAGAAAAGGTATTTTGTATCTCTTAAAAGTTAGAGTTGAATATTTAGACAAAGAAAAATCTTTAAATGTATAATCTCAAAGAATGTATGTTGACGATCCATGATTTTTACTTTAATTACAATAACTTGGGAAAGATCAAATGATTATTTACTTGAAAAATCTTGAAATAAAAGTTTATTTAAAGGTTTTAAATTCTTATGAAATTACTAAGGAATATTTGGAGAAATGGGATGATGATCAAGAAAAAGAATATGATCATAATTTTAAATCAGTGAATGTTATTGTATATAGTTTAGGTAATGATGAGTATAATTGGGTTTTTCGATGTGTTATGGCATATAATACGTGATGAACTATTTCTATTTTTAATCAAAGAACCAACAATATCAGACAACTGATATACAATACCACAACATTAAATTTTGATACTTTCAGAATTCATGAATATGAAAATATCACTCATATGAATGGGAGATTGAAATATATTGTCAAAAATGTTGTTTTTTTGGGATATCCTATTTTGAAATTATATCAAAATGTTGAATTTACTTAGAATATTATGCTCTAATTAGAATAGAATATATGTTTCTATATGTCAATCCACACTAGTTAACAAATTAACAATAAAATAATTGATCAGAACCTAGATGATGTATGAAGTTGAGATACATGCTGAAATTATAAATCATATCAAATATGAAGAATATCCTCTCAAAACTACTATGTATAAATCATTTGAGTCAATTTATTAAGATTTAGCTATATATTTATCAAATATTGTCAATTTTTTTTAAAATATATATAATAAAAGGAAGAAATGGATTGAAGAGAATTCTACGAATGAAAATAAAAAGGTCATACAGAGATTAATTATCCTTTACTTAAATCTCAAAGGAAATATGACTATAAAAGAAAAGGTAAAAAAATTATGAAGGCTACTTGGAATGGTTCTTCAAGTTCAAATGATGAATTTTCTACAAGATCTGAGGCTAAATATGAAAATCAATTGGTAGGACTGATGACTCATACTAATGAGGTGGAATCTTCTTACTCTAAAAACTTTAATTTTGAAAAAATTTCTTATGATGAATTAAATAAGTGTTGGTTTATGTTTGAGGATAATTTGAATCTTTAAAGAAAGATCATAGAAAACACATAAAATCTTATGATGTTATTTTAATTTATAATGAATGTTTTTCAAAGAAAAATAAATATTTAAAATCAAATTATTCAAAAATTACTTATGATTTACATGAAACTAGAATTAATGAATTATTATTTGAAGCTAATACTTTAAAACAATCCTTTAGTATGCTCATAAAATTAGAAAATTATTTAAATCAAATTCTTGGAAAACAAATTCCCTAAGAAAAAATTGGTATAGGTAGTAATGGCGAGTGGCCAACATTTTATAGGAATTATTTTGTTCCTAGTTCAAATAACAAAATCATGTTGACTGTTAAATGTTTTTATTATAGTATTAATGAACATTATTCAAATGAATATTTATTTAGAAAACAAACAATATTAGGTGTTAATTTTTTTTCAAAAGAATTATTTAACTTGAATAATAGAATCTCTAAAGAAAATAAACATATTTGGTTACCCAAAACATTGATTACTAATAATGCTTGATCCAAAATCATATGGGTTCCAAAAGGCATATATATTTGATATTTTTGAGGAATAAACCACTAAAATACATCTCTAGATCATTAAGTGGTCATATGATTATTATATGGAAATCTAGATCTTAACCAATGGTTGATCAACTATGAAGTAGTTCATTATGGAACAATACTTAGAACTAGAACCAGTAATCCATGAAGTATTTCATTAATATTTTCATATATATATATATATATTTATTTATTTCATTATTTGTTTTATATAGGGGAGATATATATTTTTATTTTTAAGTATTAAATCCTTCCGAAATATTTGAATTAGACTGGTAAAACTTTGTCTTTATAATTTCATAATTGAATTGCAAAAAATATAAAATCTTATCAACATTATTTTAGTATATTTTTATACAAAACCAAAACTTAAGAATATTGTGTAATCATTTAATTATAAAAATAATTTTATGAAAAACTATATTCTTTTTTTAGTTTTCTAACATATTGTTTTCTTTAAACAAAATTCTTGTTCATAGAAATTTTAATCAGTTTTTAACTTTTTTTATACAATAGTTTTCTTTTGAAAAAATTATTTTCAAAATTTAAACTATGAAATGTTTATTTTATATTTTTTTGCTCGATAATATGAAGCATAGTCTAAAAATTATATGAAAAAAGTAACAAATTACTCTTTTAAATCCTAGAGTCTTCTTCTCAAAAATATCTTAAATTATTTATTATTCTTCTTTGAAATATATTGTTTACTTTTTTTTGAAATTATTCTGATAAATTTGAAGAGATCAAAAACCTCAAGTTAAAAAAAATTTCTCAAAATAAAATAAAAGTTTATCCTTCTTCTGATCTATTTAGAGAATAATCAGTTTTTTATGTTAAGGATTCATCTGAAAAATCTTCTAGAAAAAATAAGGGAGCTCATGGTTATGAAGAACCGAAGGTTTTATCATCTAAAATGATTTAAGGTAAAATTTATTTTGAAGAACTTCTATTTAAGGTTGATATGTTGAATGAAGAAATAGTGAAGCTATATATTGATCTAAATGTGTCTAGAAATTCATATGAAGAGAGATAAAAATTATCAGTTTCAAAAAATTTTTATGATAAACTACAATGAGAGTATCTGAATGTGAATGAAAGTTTAGTCTCAAAAGAATACTTTGAAAAATTGAAAATTTATATAATAATGTAGATAGATTTACTATAAATTGATGTTATTACTAAAATGGATATTGATAAACTAAAGGAGTTTCTAGTAAAAAATATTTATCCCCTTTGTTGTATCAAAGATCTATATATGTTTAAAATATAATATAACACTTTCCAAAAGTTTTAATAGATTTAAGTGAAAATGTTCAAAGTTTGGAAAGTTCAGATGACCCGTCATATCCTTTCTAACGCCCCAACCTTTATTTACATCTCTATAATTTTTAAAGTCAACATTATATATATATATTTAAATAATATAATTAGTAAAAATATGTGTTATAAATTGTTTTGGTATTTGTTTTTAAGTTTTATATTGTTAATATTCTATGTAAATAGTTATCTTACATGTAAACATATTATCAATATTTTTTATTTTAAATTAATTACACATGGTAACTTATTATATTACTATAAGTAATAAATAATTTTATTAATAGATTGCAATTTTCTGCTCATTTATGACATGTGATTTTTTCCCTTGTAAATATTTAATTACTTGAATATATTTTACAATTATTCTATGTCTTAGGGGGAGTTATTTTAAAAAATTTATTATTATGGAAGAATTAAGTGATTTAATAAATTTACTAAAAACCCTTATTATTCATTGAATAATATTTTATATGTTTTCATGGATCTTTGATTATATATTTTTAACATTTTTCAATGAATCATGAATTTAGGGGGAGTATTTATTGCCACATGTTTTCAGAAAATATTTAGAATATCATTCCCAAAAACTCATTATTTTTATTCCACAAAAAGTGTGAGAAATTTATATGAGATAAATTTATATGAGATTTATATGAGATAGTGAGAAATGTGATTATAATTTATTTATTAATTTTTTAAATTTTTTAAAAAGTATTTAAATTTTAAAAATTATTTTATGGGGTTTGTGATCATAAAAATAAGGGAGATTGTTGAGCATGTGTTGATTCATTAATGTCATTAATTTAATTTTTATTTTGATGCTCACAAATACCCACATTTATGATACTAATGAAGTTAAATTTAAGTGAATTTTAGGAAGATGAAATTTGTTAGAATATGTATTTTTATTCTAGAACAGTTAAAAAGTATTTAATTCATTATAAAATATTTGTTTAAGTATTCAAGACATGTTTTAAATATTCTAATAACAATATTCATACAATATGTTTGTATGTGTAACATATGGTTTGGGAACCCTATGTTCGGTAGAAAATTTATGGATCATATACCTAATGTTGTTGGAAAAGAATGGACCAATAACCCTATGTTTGGAAGAAACCTTACATTTTGAGGAATAAATATTTGGTTCATCAACCTTAATATTCTAAATAACCATACATTTTCAACCCTACTTTTGGGATTTGTTGTTATGTGAAAAAACCCAACATTTAAAAAGTGAACAAAAAAGTTTTAAATTAAATATATATATATTTTTTAAAATGGTATCTCCAGGATTAAATATCTCTCTAAAGCTATTTTACAACTGATTCGAAGGCTCTTTATCAATTGGTTAAATTGTTTCTATTTATAAGCGATGTTATGAATCCCTTTGAATGATCTAAATTCAAATATTTGTTATTTATTATGGGCTATTTTTGGAGCTCTTTTGACCTAGAGTTGTTTTACTATCAGTATAAATATCGAGATATTCATTTCCTAAATATGTACAAAGATATTCCTAGAAAACAAAAAGTCACGTTCTTGTAAATTAAGAGTTTTTATTACCTCCAGAGCTACACATTGGATATATACATGTTTTTCTCTATCAGATTGAATTCCTTCTACTGTTTTGAATGCAACTATATCTTATTGTTATATCATCTTCTTTAAGTTCGAAAAATAATTTTTTAGAGTTACAATATGTAGACATACATGTTTATTAATATATATGGTAAATATATCTATCATTTTTTGAATAAATCATATGAAAATATTGATGAATAATTTTATTTTGTTATACTTTATTAAATATCAACTAATCTGTCAGTTTCATGATGCAACTATGATTGAAACCAATTTTCTAAATAAAATCAATCTTTATTGATTTATTCATGTATCAACTACTCAAATTAAATCATCATGGTGAAAGTGTATCTACTTCTTTAACTAAGCTTTGTATTTATGGTTCCCTATAGAATAACCCGAAGGCTTTATAGGATCCTTATTGTAAAGGTATAAACAACATCTACTCAGTTTTAGAGTCCCTAGTAAAATGAATTATGAGTGAAAATCACCATGCTCATGGAGAGAGTACTGGTGTAGTGGACTAGGGGATCCACATTCCTTGAACCACTACATATATTTGTCTTATTTTATTAATTTATTTTCATTGATCATTAATCTTTAAGAGAGAAGCAAAGATAAGATGCATAACAACAAATTATTATGAATCTTTTGAAAGGTCTTAAATAATAAAAATTCATGCCCTCTTGTGTCTTCTTCATAATCTAACTGATCTAACAAGCTGGAGATGGTTGGTTATTAGACCAGACTTTACTATCTTTTTGATTTTTCATTAGATGTTTTGGATTTTGTGGTAACTATTGAGGATCACATTTTGGTACTTTCATTTTTCTTTATGTATGTTTAGTTGTGTAAAATTAAATGCATGTACTTTGGATAATTTCATTAATTTTATATTTAGTAAGAGTTATTGGGTGTTTCTATATTATCTATCCATTCTCATATCATAGAGGTAAATTCCTCCCATCAATGTGTATGATATACCCTTGGTGCTTTTTAGCAACCCCTGTCCTATTGGTAGCTGGATTTAGGAATGATTATCACCTTTCATTTATTTTTATCCCAAGAGGGGAACCTTTGGGGGGAGGGTTTGTGACATGATCAATATCAGTATTTACATGGGGAGGACCATTGTGGAATATAGTACGCAGAGGACCTCTAGAGATATTGGTTGTAATATGGTGGATATGACCTCTATAATTGAGGATACTTCCTTTTTTATGATGAGGTGCCTGTATGTTCTTAATAACTTATTGAAAAATATCCAAGGCCTTAAGTAAACTAGAATTAAGTAGGGGGAGGATATGAACATTATCTTGTAATCTAGACTTCCACTAGTGATTCTTTCCCTTGGATTCTTTTTATTTGGTAGTTGGGGTCATTTTTTGTGAATAAAAAACTTCACATATGGGAGCCCTATTAGGTGACTCATTTTTTTATTATAATATTCTGATGATATTTTATAAGGTTATTAAGAGTATGGACTTACTCTGAATAAGATAATGAATTTGGTTGATGATATACAATTAAAATAATGATATAAACCTATTTCTATTTATCATTCCCCACCAAAACATTCCATTGATCCTCCTAAATGGGATTGAGAATATGTAATTGATATTGATTAGATATTGAATCATTCATAAAAACTTATCTAGTGATAGGGGTAGAAATATGTGCCTACCTGATGTCGACCTTCAGGATGTAAAGACAATGGCCTCCTGTTACTACTACTAGAATATTCTGATAGTATCACAAGAAATGGGAAGATAAATGAATATTCCCATTGATTGTTTCAAGTATATACTGAGAGTATTTTTTTGATGGGAATGATAATAGGGATCATCCTTTGATGGTTGCATGGATATAAGCACACTCTTATCCTACTGTTTTCACAAGGATATGCTAATGATCTTCATGTGTGGGGGTAGGAATTTGTACCACCCCCTGGTTTCTAATGAGATATTCTAGAACACTCCTCAGGATTCTTCGAGAGTACCCTATAAATCTTGATGAGTATTAACAATAATATAATCCCATCCCTTTTTGGATTTTGGGATATGAATACATGGTTACTTTTATGATACTAGGGTATGTTAGAAGACTTGTAGGGTATGAAAATGGATATGATACTTCTCACCAACTATTACCAATGTATGTTAGTGGACCTATTTATTAAATTCATAAAAATTGGTCCATTCCCTATGATTTTTGACTCACCACCCCTGTAGAGATCTTCTATGTTCTTAGGTATAAGTGATTAGAGTGAAGATCTCTTGGGTAGTTTCCTCAATAGGTTTCTAAGGGTTTTATGTTGTACTAACTGATGATGGTGGTGATTGATAGGATCTATTATTGGTAAATTATGAGCATATGTGAGTTCATATTCAAAATGCTGACCCAACTCTCTAATACTATAGAGGTACATGTTGCTGCACTTTTGAGATAGGCTCCCAAAGTGGCTTATGATGGTGAAAGGTTCCACCCACTTCTTCCTCATCCATCTTTGAATTGATGGTTAGTGGGGATTATTCATAGGTGGTCATCACATGTGACCTCCAACACCAGGATAATACCATTTAGATGGTACTCCAAAACTAATGAATTTTTCACTTTTAATGGGAGACAATGTGTTCCTATAAGAATCTTTCGATTTGATGGGCCCCCGTAATTTGTAGCTACTAAGGAATATGCCTATTTTCACAGGGATTACATTAGTATGGAATAAATTGATATCTAATGGTACTAAAAATATCATGAAATACAAATAAGAAAACCCAAAAATTTGGTATCACAAGTAAAAAACATGTTTGACCAATCACTTTCATAGTTAATGGATTCACGTGGGGTTCAATATTTTTGTTTTTGATATGTGATCCATGTTATGTGGTATTTTTTAAAATATGGAATAGATCTTCTTTTCAAAGGAAGGTTTTCACTACAAATTTACCAATGATACCTTATAATGTGAATTGTTCAAGAGGGCGGGAGATTGGTCTCTTCACACATTTTTGAGTAGATTCTTTTTTACCCTTCGAATTTCTTATATATTTAAGTAATATTCATGGATAATTCAAAATTTATATCATGTGATTGGTTAACCCTGGGATATTGTTTTTTTGTTAACATGTTCTGATGTGAACATTCATATGTATTTGAGGTTTTCTATCTTTTTTCATTACTAATTAGTTATGCTTAATTTTAAGGTACTATAGTTTAAATCCAAACAGTTGGGAAATTTATAATATATAACCATCCAGGGAAGTGGTAAGTTTTGGTGGTATTGAGATTGGGGCCATTAATTAGGCGTCCTATGTATCCTTATGAAAGGAATCCTAACCCACATAGTTTGATGCCACTTAGTGGGATACATCATAACTTTTAGGATTGTGTGACTGTGAATAATCCATGTAGTTTAATGTCATACAGTAAGAATGATTGGATGAAAGGTGATTAGTTACTATTAGTGTAAGAATTACAAAATTTTAACCCTTTCTAGTTAACCTATAAGGGAATATGGACCAGTGATGTTAGGTTGTCTTCATAAGGAATGTGTCATTTTGAGGTGTGGGATTTGTTAGCAAGCAAGAATATGGTCCACTGAGCAAAAATATACATTTTTATGAATATGGACTAATGTAGGAAATATTTTGATACTTGTATATAATATTTCTCTCTTGGTGTAAGATAGTTTCATTAGGAATATGGCATAATAAGGATGGTTCCTAAGAGATATGACCCTGGTGAAAGGGACATCCAAGATCATGAGGAATATAACTTGAAGAGGGAAGGAATAAATTACTTAATAAAGAATATGTGACCATTAAGATGATAATAAAGGGATGATGATATTTGGTTTGAACCATTTGGCAGAATCATACATATCTAACTTGATAGAAATAAAATCCCATGTAGTTCAAGGCATTTAGTTAAGGTCATGTGACAAGACCATAATATGAAGTTTAATGTCATGTAGTTAGGATTGAGTAGGGATTGCACATATAAGGATACCCTAGAATGCCTAAAAAATAAGTGGATTAGGTAAAGACATTAAGATTTATGGCTTACACATATTAGGAGGACCATCCTCCCATCTTCCTGCCTATTGGTAGGTGGGGAGAGATAAAAGAGGCATGATCCATGTTTGGAAACTGGAAGGGTGGATGTCAGCATTCTGCTATATTTGGAAACCTCCCTTGACAAATGCACCCAAGAATCTACTAAGAACCTAAAACATTCAGATTCAAACTAGGGTTATCCAAATTAGGTTTCATTTATTGAGGATGGTCTCACCAATTTTCTTATTATGGGGACCCTCATTATATTTGGAAGGCATGATTGTAAATTATTAGAGGGCCATATCAGTTAAAGAAGATATGTAAATACCCCAACTCTAGTTTCTCAAATCCATTGGTTACTTTATTATATTTTAACTAGATTAAAGTAATCACATACCAAAGGGAGAAATAGTTTAATAGTCTTAAAGAACCAAATATAAATATGAATCCCATATTACATTGGAAATATAAAATATATAGCATAAAAGAATAATATATTCCTTGATGTTATTAATAATTCCCCTTTTCATATAATGAAGGAAATAAAACAAATAAAAGGGTGATTGTTGATGATCAGTAAGGGTATGTGTATAATAAAAGCTAATATGTCATGAATAATATGCAAAAAATAATCGATGGTTTAAATAATGCCATATAAATTGAAACATCCCAACCTAGGAGCCACTAAAATTGTGCCCCAAGAGAGTTCTCTATAAAGACTCAAGTGTGCCTCCCTATAATTTAGAGACTATTGACTAGTAGTAAGGGGCTTGGGTGTGTCTTTGAGGAGACTATGCCCTTTTATCAGAGTAATAGAAATAGTGGAAATAACTAAGCATCATTTTTAGTAGTAATAGATAGAGTGCAGAAGTTCTAAATATAAAAAAGGATGTAATAAAGAATAAAATGTAGTAAGGGACTGAATGACCATGTCATACATAAAACAATAGTCACCCACTAGAATGACTACATAAAAAGGATTAAATAAAATACATAGATATAAAAGTATGAGTTTCTATTGCTAACACCAATCCAAAACCAAAACCTAATATCCACATACACATCCAACCCACCCGACTCAATCAAACCTGGGAATCAACCTATCATGTGTCTACAACCAAGTGATTATCTTCTTAGGTTCCCCAATACAATGATGGTCTGAGTAGGGTGTGAGTACAAAACTCAATAGGGAACCATGAACTCAGTCCCATACATGGTCATTAATATGCACTGTACGTAATCTTGATCCACTCACCAGGATAATAATAATAATATATAAAAACTGGAATAACTAAACAAAAAAATGTCAAAAAAGGCATGTTCATGGAATTTTATCATCTTATCCAAGACACAACTAGATTAATGATAAATAAAAATAAATCCTAAGTCAATTCTTGGGTTCGTAATGATGATCAATTCTACCTTCTTCGACCAAAACCAGAATTTCTTTGAACAATGATTTATCATGTATATATATATATATGTGTGTGTAACATCTAGGGTCTAGATGAAACTAAAAGGTGCCCCAATCTCGGTTAAACACATGGAATCAAGCACATCTCCCCAAACACCTGAGGCTACCAACTTACAAAGAGGGACTTGGCTTTATCTTTGGGTTGACTATGCCCTCATATGAGAGTGTAACATAATAGAATATAAATAACAGTCAATAGAGGAAGTGGTGTAATAATTAGAAAGATGATGATGACACAAGTCATGTCTCAAAAAAATAGAGAAAATAGGTGTACATGTAAGGTTTACCACACATGTAACAAAATACTAGAAGTAAAAAAAATAATCCAGCTAGCATCCTGATCCCTATCTTGGTCCCATAACCCCAACTCCTAAGAAGCAATCAAAAATCTATAGCAGGGTTCTTGACCTTATCCACACCTAAAATCATATAGTCTGTTTAGGTACACATTTGAATCCCAATGAAGGTGTGATATATAATCCCTACAGGAAACCACCCAAGTGTACAATGCCATCCAATTAGTGAATATCTAATGATAACAGTGTGAAGGAAGTAATATAAAACTTAAAGTACTAAAAGTAAACAACCTATAAAGGTATGGGTTCCCATGGACACCCATCCTCTGCTACCCACTTCAGCCTCATCATATAACTCTATAAATAAACAGTCAGTCTTATGTCAATTTATAATCAAATTCATTTAATCATTCAATCTCATTTAATTAATAATCTCAAGACCTAGAATTTATTCCAACCCTCCCCCCATGATAATATGTGATCAATAGATGCCAAACTAGGCCATCTATAAAGTGTGATAAAAATACATAATCAAAGCCTGTGCTTTATCTTGGATGAAACATCATATAAATCAACCCCTTTATTATTCAATTATGAACCCGATACTATACTGGTAATTTCTTATTTCGAATCCAAGTATCACCCCATGCATATCCTGAACCAAGGATTGTATAATCCCATCCATGGAAATTCTTTTAAGAACTTAGGTATCACTCTAGGTGTAGTATAACATCCTTTCCACTTGATTCCACCCTTAACAATCCACTATGGGAGATCAAGTATCACCCCTGACATATATGACCAACTTACCCTTTAAGTATATCCTTGGAAATCCAAAAGGAGTCCATGTGTCACTCAGGCATATGATTATAATAACCCATGAGTCCTTACTTTGTAATTTGTATAAAGATTCCAAGTGTCACTTGGGAATAAGAAGGGTAATATCCAAATGATTTCATCCATGGAAGTCATATAAGAACCCATGTTTCACCCAAGGAATATACCAACATGCATTCAAACAGTATCATTTAACTATATCAAGGTTAACACTAAGAACATCTCATTTCAATCTCACCTAAAAAGGTGGTTCAAGGAATGGGATAAGCTAACAAGGTTTAACCTTTTATTTATCTCACATTGAAATTTTATTGTAAGGGGAATATCATTCCTAAACAAGTAATTACATGGGAAGAGTCTAGGGACATGGATTTCATCCCATTCCCTTTAATAAATTCATTTACTATTAAAACTGCAACTCATTTCAATTACAATTGAGAACTCAATACAAATATCCCATGGTAGGGGTAAACAACACACCTAAAATGTGTCCAAAATCCAAACCCACCCATGGTGATCTATTTAATTATAGAACACACTAAATGTGTGGTTCCGATTCAAGGTCCACAACATATAATAATTTATCAATCATCTATTTAATTACATTGGACAAACATATTGAATTTAATCAAAGATTATATTTCATTTTAGGGGAAATACTATGATAATTGGGGGTTTATCACAATGAAATATATTTAAACACATCAAATTTAAGTGGAAAGAATTAGACCACCTATTGTATCTTCATAGTGGATTTCTCATTGAGTATCATCTCCTAATTTGACATAGATCTGAAGAAAATCGAAGAGAAAAAGAAGAACCTTGAAATAGGGCATATTATCTTACACCTAAATTTTACAACTGATACCAAGAAGAAAAAATATTCAATTAAAAGTAATTAATATCTTATCGATATATATGGAACAAGAGGAACATCTCTTGATTCTGAGACCGGATGGAGAAGATATATCAGTTCCATAATTAGGTTCAAAGGGTGATATCTCAAAAGGTGAGGAAATTGTGATGAGGAAGAAGAGTGAAATATAATTATGTTTTAATAGATTATTTAAGGAATACATTGTAAATTTACCAAAATCCTTATTTGTAATGGTTTGGCCACACGGTTGGCCAAATCATGCATCGACCGTTCACCCACTACTGTAGGAAGGCACACTTCGCACGAGATTCTCGCATAGTTTGACTAATCGTGAGAAAACCTTGTCTAATACAACTATAAAAAAATATAGACATGACAACATGGCTATTCACCTCAAGCTTCATGGTTTGTCTAACCCTATGGCATGTAGCTTCCCATTGTCCTGCCACTAATAGTTAGAAGTAACCATGCATCCCACCCCACACAGTTTCTACTAACCATGCTCAAGGTCTATTTTACCACAAATATTGGGTTCCAGACTCCAAACCAGCCCTAAAAACCACCATTTTCTCTATGAACTTAAATTTCATTCACATTAGTCTATATATAAGTATTTAAACTAAGAATTGATGGGTAGAATACATTCTATAGCTCATAAAAGAATTGGGTTCTTTAAAAAATTTCCCCTATCGCAATTTTCCCCAAATTTCTCTGTTAAGGACGGTGAGGATTCATCTATGATCAACTCCAGCCATTGTGATCATACGCCAACCTCCCACTCTCAAGACTCATCCTATAAATTAACATGATACCTTAGCAACCATACTAGAGAAACTGACTGGGCTCAGAAAGCCTTAGTGATATGATCATCAATTATAATAGGATTCTCCTCAATAGACACATCTATCTATAACTCAACCTACTTGGGATGAAAGGCATGAGACAAGTCCGAATGATAGTAGAAAAACTGAGATACATAGAATATTTCATGAATGGATCAATACCTATAAGGTAAATACAACTAATAGGCTACTTAAATGACTCTCCATAATCTCAAACTAGTTGACATATCTTAGTGAAAGTTTCCCTGTCTGCTGATAATACTATGTCCTGGCCTTTGTGAGACATGTAAAAAGACCTAATCCCTATCCTCGAAATCTAAAGGTCATCTACGGTGATAGATGTAGGATTTATCTCAATATTGTTCAATGGAAATCTGTTTCAAAATAAATTGAACAAACTTTGTGGTCTCCCGAAAAGAACAACATCTAAGTATAACTGCCTGTCCTTATTCTAACTAGCATATGGGTGGTCATCATGTCCTGTGGTACAAATAATCATAAGGTTACATCTGAATAATATCATGAAATATATTTTAGGATAATTCAACAAGGGATATGTTCCTCTACCTAGATCCCCTAAAATCTAGGATGCATTCACATAGCATGTCCCCAAGTACTTGTGTCATGTGCTTTGACTAGACATTAGCCCGAGGGTGGTATGTTGTGATCAGATGAACCTATGTACCTAGTTACCTCCAAAAAATATTCCAAAATCAAGAAGTAAACCAGAAATACCAATCTAAAATTATAGCATGGGGGACTCATTGAAGTCATATTATCTCACAGATATACTACCTACCAAGATCATCTACTAAAAATGTATCCTTTATAGGTAGAAAATGAGGAAACGTTTTGATTGTTTCAACAACAACGCATACCGCTTAATTCCCTTGAGGAGAAATTTGTAAACCTATCATGAAATACATTTAAACTTCATTGCATTTCCACTTAGGATTGGGCAATTTATATAAAGGTTTTGTTTATCACTGGTGTTCTGTCTTCACCAACTAACAGGTGGAACATCTCATGAAAAAACTGGCCTCATCTTTTTTCATACCTGACCACCAGTATTGGTGATTTAAATCTTGATACATCTTGGAGATACAATGGTGAACTTTACAGAATGAATCATAAATGTCTCATTTTATATCCTCATGCATAACTGCTGAAACCCATATGCGACTATGTGCATGGTGGATTTCATCCTCTCCTATGGTCCAACCAGGTGGTGGTTTCTCACTTTCTACACTATCCTATAGTACTAGGCCATCAAAATATGATATATTTCTCATCATCACACTTTAAAGATGTGTATAGGTCACAAATAAGGATGATATGAAATTCTGGACCTGACTATCTTGTACCTCCAAGTGAATCATAGAAAACAAAGCCGTAATCTACCACTCATTTATGGCGTGCTGAACTGCTTGCATACGAGTCCTCATGATTAATGCATTGGACACTGAATTTCATTTTATAGGATTTTAGGTAATCTAAATGTCAAGATACTATAGGTATTAAATCCTCATTCATTTTATTAGATTCATATCATGTTGAGAAAATATGTACTTGAAGGCTTTTGTTTCCCATGTACACCAAAAAATGCTCTCCAAGTAAGTAATGTCTCAAATAGTGCAATGTGTGAACAACTTTAACTAACTCAAGATCATGCATCAGGTATTTCCTCTCATGTGGCCTCAACTAACTTGTCACATATTTTATGACTTTATCCCCCTTCATATGAATTTCTCTAATATTGATACCTGATGAATCACTATAAACAATGTAACTCATGTCTATCTTTAGAAAAATCAGTATCGGTGCTGAAGTCAATCTACCTTTTAGCTCATGAAAGGATTAATTTTTGTTATATAACCACATAATCTTTACTATATTATTAGTTATGCATGTACGAGGTGCTTCTAATTGTGAAAATTCTTGTATAAAGTGCCTATAATATCTATCCATCCCTAATAAACTATGTATCTCAAAGATGTTCTTGGGATTCTCCCAGGAAACTATGGCTCTCACCTTATCTGGTTCAACTGATACTTGTATCTCTGAAATAATGTTACATATGAAGTGAATCTAATCTATCCATTACTGGAACTTTGTGAGCTTAACATATAACTGATGCTCTCTCAGTGTGTCCATATGATATCGGGATGTTTGGAATGATCATGTTGGTTGTGAGAATAGACCAAGATATCATCCAAGAATACCGAGAAAAATTTATCAAGATAAGGATGGAAAAATTAGTTCATTAGTGACATAGAGATTTATGGAGCATTCATGAGACCAAGTGACATAACCAAATACTCATAGAGACCATAACTTCTATGAAAGGTTTTGTGAGGTATGTTTGATGGTCTAACATGAACCTAATGATAATCATATCTCAAATCATCTTTTTAGAATACATGATATCCCCTTAGAGATGATAAAAAGGTCATCTATTTTTGATAGAGGATACTAGTTCTTAACCATCATTTGGTAAAATTTTGATTAATCTATACATAGACTAAGGGTTTCATCCATGTTTTTAACAAAATGGATTGGTGAACCCCATGAAGAAGTACTAGTTTAGATAACCCCCTTTGCCTATAAATTCTTCAGATGCCTCTTGATCTCCTTCATTTCATTAGTATCCATCCTATAAGAATTAATGGATACAAATGTAGCTTCTAGAAGTATCTCGATAGATAACTCTTCCTCTCACACTGGTGGTAATTAAAAAAAGTCACACAATAATTCATCACTGAAACAATCAACAATTAGGTGAAATCTGCCTAATGTGTTAATTTTTATTCAAGAAATAAACTTTTAATCTAGACTATCATCACACCTTAACCACTATTCTTAGGTCCAACTCACCTCACATGGACATCCCATTCATCCTTATGAATAAACTCTATGCCCTTTGGCAATGTGAAGGTCACCCTACGATGATAGAAAACAATGAATTCTTAAAAGGGAACCAACTAGTCTATTTCGAGAATGATGTCAGAACCCATCATCTTAGGGACAAGGATGTCCCATATGAAGTGACACCCACCCATATCAAGGGATAAATCTATGTAATGATGTACATCCTCCATTATAATCCCTAATTTGGTGTTAATCATCATAACTCCATCAAAACACTGAACGTTGCACCCAAGGATCTCCACAATGGGCACATATATATAAAGCTATGAGAATACCCTACATCTAAAAGAGTAGATTCTAAATTAGATGATACTAGAATAGTACCCATCATCATATAAAGTCCCAAAATTTTCCCCTCATGTGTTAGTTGCACTGCATATATCTATCCTAATCCATGGACCTGTGATACATCTTTGCTACCCTGAGAAAATTTGCTCTGCTATCATTTAAAGTCCTGGGGAATGACTACAATGGATACAACCACCACCTCATCCTGATCAGCTAGCTATACTTCATCTCCCTACCTGATGAGAAGATTCTAACTGTGCTCCCATATATTTTTTCATTATAGACGCTCTCTCACAAGATGCTGGAGGAAAATTTCCACAAATCACTAAAGATGGCCCATCTTGCCACTGGATTGGAAGTCAACTGGGTCTCTTGTACACTGAGGTCTCACAGGTACCAGTCTACAAGACTGGTTTCACCTCACATGGCTAACTGAGTATGTTATTTGGATACAATTATCACCACATGGAATCTCCGGACGACACTTCCTACTACCGATCGATGTAGTACTAGATCTAGATGTCGAACCTCCCTAGCTCACAACCCCTCCTCTCTTTGGTTACACTCTATGATAAGTTCCTGATTCCCTATACCAAAAATGGGGTCCAGCCAAAATAAATTCACCTATGATCAAATTTCATACCTGAGACCATCCTTGAATCTCCCAGCTTTTTATAACTCATCCACCATTAGAATAGATGTGAATCACTGGAGATCTATAAAATGGATGGAATAATCTATAACAGATAACTCACCCTAACCCAAATGTATGTACTCTCAGGATTTATCAACCATTATTATCTCAAGATAGAATTAATTATAGAAGTCCGTATGAAAATTCCTCCAAGCCATCCCTAGATGATGATCTATCTATGTAATAACATCCTGACGTCTCTTGGTGGAATCACACAACATATATGTAGCGAGCTTTCCCCTACCATTGAGAGGAATCTTGAGATGCTCAAAGACAGATAGAATGCCCTAAAAACATGACTATGTAGCCTGTGATCCACCATCCCTCGAAAACATGGGTGGATTCTATTATTGAAACTCACACATCAACTCTTCCATAGTCGGGGTAGGTCACAATGCTCCCTAAATAGTCTTTATGAATCGCATAAAGTCTTCATGGAATTGTGGATCATCACCTATGTCTATTACAACTATAAGTTCCATAACTAGAACTAAAGGAGGATCCACTGGTAGTACATAACCTACTGGATCTAGAGTGTGTTCATCACCACCCTCTTGGATTACGACTATAGGTTTCCATGATTGAATGATTCTACAATTCCAAACACATTCCTAAGAAAATAAAACTATCAATGTTAATAGCTCAAAGAATAGATATTGAAATTGGATAGGTACACGTATTCTTATATAATATGTACACTTTAATTCTTTCTCCTTCAGTTAGGTCTGGGTGATGTACATGTCACATATAAAAGAAAGATATACTACCAACTACCCACTACCAAGGTGTGGTTTGGGTCATGTTCTCTATTAGAAATAATATTGATTTCCATTTAATCCACATTTATTTTTAATTTCATTTTCATTATTTCACAACTCATTTTGAATGGTTGAACCAAGTTGTTCACCAAATTCCAATCTATAAGGGCCCATACTATTCGTGAAATGAAATATGGTGTCTACCTAATTCTCACCATATCACATTCCAGTCCATGCGACTCGTAGTTCATGACTCAACAAATCAAAACATGTTTCTTAGGATGTATACTGCATCCTAATTTGGAAAACACTGCTTAGGTTGTGACAAAGACTATAATTACCGACCATGTTTCCCAAACCACTGCACATATCAACTCTCAAATAGTCAGTTGATCTATCATGACACTTATCGCATCAACATGCAACCAGGTAATGCATCATATAGGCATGTCATAATTCATGGTATGTGATTTCTAATAAGTTCCTATAATGAGAATGCGATGGAATACCCACATCTCATTGGGTTAAAACAAAATATAACCCATAATAATATCAATAATAACATCACAATTCAATTGTTTCATCCAATGATGGAATCAAATCAACTATAATAGTGAAAATACAGGAATTTTTTTTTCATTCAAGGAAATTTGGATTTTTTCTGCATGTGGGTTTGCGATGGCCATGAACACCTCATTACCAAATTCCATTTTCCTTACTATCCCTATCTATTGCCACCAAATGATTAACCAGAAAAGAAAATAATCCCTCTAATACCAATTTGTAACATCCCATACCTGGATACCACTAAAAGGCACCCTGAGATCGGTTGGCCACATGGCCTCAAGCTTATCTCCCAGAATTCTAGAGGCTTGTAACTAGAAATGATGGCCTAGGGTGTGCCCTTGGGGGAGACTATACCCTCATACTAGAGTGTTACATAGAGGAATTTAAATAACAGTCAATAGAAGATGAAATGTAATAATAATATTGATAATAAATGAACCAGACAAGAATATATAAATAATGGAAGGAGTAACTTCATACCCAAATGATGATGATACAATTCATGTCTCTAAAAACATCCAAAATGCGTATACATGAAAGGTGTACAACACATGTTACAATATACAAAAAAGACTATAAACAATCTAGACAACAACACAGGCCTTAGATCAATCCCATGACCCCCTACT
The DNA here is from genome assembly GCA_963277665.1 of Viscum album. Classification (NCBI taxonomy): domain Eukaryota; kingdom Viridiplantae; phylum Streptophyta; class Magnoliopsida; order Santalales; family Viscaceae; genus Viscum; species Viscum album. Next base: position 445,413,942 of record OY728158.1, read on the forward strand.
CTTAAGCAGTAATCAGAAACTTGTAGTAGAGAAATTTGTCTTATCCATACCTATAATAATATAGTCTCTTCATGTACCCATAGAAAGCCCAAACTGGGTGTGATATTTAATCAGAGTAGGAAACCATGAAAATGTATAATTCCATCCAGTTAGTGAATATATAATAATAATAGTGTAAATGAAGTAGTAGAAAATGTATTGGAATTAATGAAAGTAAAAAACCTACAAAGGCCAGGGTTCCCATTGACATACATCTTCCACTACCTACTTCAGACTCTGTTGGTAAGTATTTGAATAAACAGTTATTCCTATGTCAATTTATAACCAAATTAATTTAATCATTCAATATAATTTAATAAATAACTCTAAAGACCTAACACATATCCCAATGTCTCCTATGAGAATATGTGTTCAAGAGATGCCTAACGAGGCCATATATTATGTGCAAGACAAAGATCAAATTCAAGATTGGGCTTTGGATTGTCAGACACATCATATAAATCATTACATTTATTTTTAAATTAAGATCTCGAGCCTCTACTTATCATCCCTTATTTGGAATCTAGGTATTTCTCCAAGAATATCATGGACCAAGAACCTTACAAGCCCATCCATGGAGATCCTCATAGGAACCTAGGTATCAGTCTAGGTATGGTATAACATCACTTCTAATCGAATCCATCCTTAGTAGTTCACTAAGGGATCCCTAGTATCACCCATGTTATATATGATCAACTGCCCCTTTGATTCCATCCTTGACAATCCATAAGGAGTCCAAGTGTCACTCAGACATATTATAGTAAGCCTCGATGAGTCCATCCTTGGAAATCTGTATGAGGATTCCACTTTTCATTTGGGAGTAATCAAGGTTGTATCCAAATGAGTCCCTCCATGTCATTCATATAAGATCCCATGTGTCACCCAAGGAATATAACAACATGAATTCAAACAATATCATTAAACTATGTCAAGTTCAACAACAAGATCATGTCATTTCAACCTCACCTCAAAAGGTGGATCGATGCATGAGATAATATTAGAATAATTATCCTTTAATTCATCTCACATGGTCATTTAATTATAAGTTTCATCTCATTTTTAATCAATAAATTACATGGAAAGAGTATAGGGACATTTTTTCCACCCCTTCTCTTTAATCAATTCATTTATAATTTGAATTACAACTCATTTCAATCACAACTGACAATTCAATATTAAAACCCTATGGAAGGGGTAAACGACCTCCTAAAAGGTGTCCAAAATCAATAGCCACCCATGATGGTCTATTTAATTACAAAACACAACCAATGGGTGGTTCCTATTCAAGGTCCACAATCTATAATTATTTATCAATGATATCATTAATTATATAGGTCACATCTATTCAATTTAATAAAGGATTATATTTCATTTCAAGGTAACTGCTCTGATAATTGAGAACATGTCACAAAAACATATGTAGAAACATTTCTAATTAAAGGAAAAATAATGAAACCAGCTATCATAGGTTCGTAGTGGAGTGGTCTTCCTGTAACACCACCTATTTTATCTTAGATCTAGTGAAAATAAAAGAAAAGATAAAGAACCTAGAAATGCAGAATATTTGATTGAACCTAAGTAGAACATATAATACCAAGAAAAAAAATAATGTATAAAAATCAATTAGGATCATACCAATGTAGATCCAACTATCTGAATAGATCTTAATTTCATGTCCATAAGAAGGATATATTTCAATTCATAGATTAGGTGCCAAGGGAGATCTCTCAAATGGAGAGGCTACTACATGGAGTAAGAAGTGTGAAATAGAATTAGATTTTAATAGATTATGTAAGGAAAAAAATGTAAAATTCACCAAAATTACTAGGTTGCATGGTTTTTCCACAAGGCCAGCCAAACCATGCCCCAACCACAAACCCACTACTGCAGGAAGGGGAACTTCACACGGTATGACTAACCACGCAAAAATCATGTCTCAACCCACTATAAAAAACTAAAGACAAGACCGTATGGCTATGAAAATCAAATAGAAAAATTTGTCTAACATTGTGGCTATTATCTTCCCACTTTCCAGCAACACATTGTTAGAAGTAACCATGTGGCCTACCCCGCATAGTTTCTAATAACAATGAACTGGGATCATTTCTACTAAAGTGTTGGGTTATGGGATTAAAATCCTCCCTAGATACCTTTTTGACCTTTACAACCTAAAAGGGCATTCACATTTGGCCCGAAATAAGAATTTAAATAGAGAATTTATTGAAGGAAAAGATTTCATACCTCAAGAATGAACTGATTTCTTACATTTTGAGTGTATATATATATATGAATAACAAATCAAATCAAATGAATCCAACTGAAGGTGATCCTTTGGTACATAAATTCTTATTGTCTAAATATCCTATGTAGAGTTCATTGAGTTAGATGTTATGCTAATATAGTCATATAAAATTTAGTTGATTCTTGCATCCATAATCTTGATCAACAATATTTTATTCATTTAGAAGCATAAATTTATCTAGGAAATCTATTTCATTATGAGGGGATACATGTACTAACCATATGTTCACCCATTATGGACTCCAATAACTATAGTAATGGATCACGAGTAAATACTGAACATCCTGTAATAAGGAACTGAGTTGGATTCCACAACCCTCAATCCACATGTATTCCAATATGATTTCAGATTCGTAGGTCTTGGTTCATAGTCAAATAAGACATTGCAACTAATATGATTACTAATGGGGATAACCCTTATGTGATAAAAATACTCTTTGGATCCAAGATGACACTCAAAATCCATTCAATAACTAGCTTAATAACCCCATTCCCATGCAACTCTAGGAAATTCAGTAATGGTGTGTCTACCTAACCATAGGGAGTATAATAGGTGTCACTAGAGGAGATTAATGTCTATCCTCAAGTATCTCAACAGTATCCACAACTCAAGGAAAGTGAGCCCACCTCACAACCCTAGTAATCCCCTGGATCATAGAGGATAAACATATATCGGGTGACACCATGTGGAGCATATTTCTGATAAACCGGTCATCTACCTATAAAAATACCTATACAGGGAGGAACACCAATGATGAATGGAAATTTGGATCCTATAAGAATTAACATACAAACTCATGAGATGGATCTAGGAAATATATATGGTAATCCCCACCATAACATCATATCACATTAGGCTCATTGGCTGAGTACTTGGAAACACCTATGGAAGTCCTATTATACATTTCATCACATCAAGCTCATTAGATAAATACCAAGAAGTGAATCTTGTGATCATAAATTCATCAAAAAAAATATTCAAGTGAATTCATAAATAGAATAGTGCGGGTGGATGAATGCCTAAACCCATTTTTAACACCATATCCCCTTGGCATACAAGTTTGGTACAAGTTCTTATGTGACACCCACTATCATGTCTACCCAAGCGCATGATGTACTATTTTAGGTTCGGTAAAACATTAGGTAACCCACTAGGGGTCCCCTAGGTCAGTTCTCAATAGAGTAATCTTACTTGGGGTTCTTAAGGTTTTCATATAAATGAAGGAATCCCTCTTGGGCTACTCTAAGTAAATACATAAGTAAGAGAATCCATCTTTGGGACCTAAAAAGTAATGAAAATGATGGAGGCATCCTACATGGAATCCTCTAGGTAAAATCATAAGTGGAGGAATCCAATAGGGGATCCTCAGCCTCTATCATTGTCTCATGTTGATGTATGAATCTAATGTATAGGGGTTGTTAGTGACCCCTAGAATTCAACTATCTTAACCAACTAAACACATTTAGTTCCACAGTTAATTGGAATAAATCTAAATAGGGGTGTCTCCCCCAATATCAAGTACATGAATTCACATACTACTATAATCATGCATAAATACCATAGGGTGGGTATGATAGAACACATACGTTTATGAATATTTCCATTTAATTTATAAGGGTTGGAAGCAGTTTTCAAGGACCATACATGTTCATTCAAGACACGAAGGCTCTTATCTCAAACCAAACATCAAGAATTAATTAAATATAACAACCTCATAATTAATTAATTAAACCTATCAAGTTATAAATAAAGATAAATTTTATTTATAAAGGAAAAATCCCCAAAACCTCACCGGCAGATCACGCCCCATTAGAACCGTGGCCTAGATCTTAGAAACAACCCAGAATAGAATCCCAAAATCAATCCAGGCATAAGACCTGAAAAGTGATATAGAAAATAGAAATTCAAAATTTTTAATATAATCATAAAAAAATTATAAATTCATCTTGATGACGTACCTCAGTGAAACAACATGCAGTGAAGTGAAGATAGAATATCAGGTCACCTTCTTCCTTGGATGATCCAAATCCCCATTACTCGTATCCTATTTCACCATGCTTTGATGGAATCTAAAATGGAAAATCTAACTTGGAAAATTCAAATTCAATAATTAGGAGTGTAGGAGACCTATGAGTCACATTGTAGGAGAAACCATTTTTTAAAACTCCATGAAAGGCCATCAAAACAACCCCCTTGGTAGGGTTTAAAGTGAGAAAGTGGAGGAGGGAAATGTCTGGGATGCATCAAGGAGAAATGGGATGGTAGGAGGGGTTTAGCCTCCTAATTACCACATGGGATACAATATTCATTTACCCCTTTTAAGTGAGCCACATGGTTTAGACACATGGTTTTCCAAACTAAGAACTAAACATGTGCCTCTAATATCTGAGGCACACCCTATGCATTATTTACTATCAAGGGTCACATGGTTTTACCCAACCTATGAATCTATTCAAACTATGTTTCATGGTTTGGTAGCACTATTAACACTAACCATGTGATGATCATGAACCCTGGGTTGCACTTTTCCATGACCTTGAATTCAATCATAAACCCCTGATATGCTCTTGAAACCTCCAATATACCTTCCAAGACTTATTCCAAATCTAAAAACATCAATTTGAGGCATTCCATCATTTTGAATTCTATTCCAAATGAAATTTCCAACTCAAAAAACCAGGATAAATTACAACCTCTCTAACATAAAGCTTCTCATCCCCAAGAATCCTTATAAAAAATCAACCACCCAATCAACAAGGGTAGTGAATTTTTTTCAAATGGCTGCATTGAATCTATGAACCCCCAAGATGATTCCAAGCACCATTTTAAACACACAATTTACAATTCTACAAAACCTAAACCAATTCTCATAACCATTATTGAGAAATAAAGATGACACTTACTCAAGCCTATATATGGAGAACTATGATCATGTCATCTCCTGATAGATCAAACATCCTATAGAACTCCCCACTATAGGTCTTTTCTTTACAAAGTTCAATTCTAAGTCACAATACCACCACCATTAGAATTTATAAAGGAAACATGTCCCTATAATCCCAATTATGATTCTAGCATATTTATCACTTATTATATCCAATCACAGACAAGGATACTTCCCTCGATCATTGATTAGATCTAATGGTTGAATCTAATCAAACAAGATCAAACTGGTCACAATGGAATTTTCTTAAAAAGCTTTAGATAACCCTTACATTGTACCCATATCATCCCAAATACATTCCCAACACAATTTCTTAGTTACCATATTTAACTATTTGATAAAACCCAAGTCAAACAACGTCCAAATGACTGTTCTACTAAATGGTTGACATTAACAACCAATGTGCCATGAAAACTTGATCCCAAAGCCTTTATACCAAGGAACACCAAGATCATTCCACGTATGCTCACTAAATTCTGTAAACAACTTCTGGTGACATTTACACCCCGAGAAATCCTCTATACCAAACCATTTTTTCCACAACATAAACACTCAAACATTTCTAACCCAACACACTTGGATCATCACAAGCCACCCCAGACCCGACTATTACACTTATACTCCACCTGAGTACATTTTCAAACTAATACCTAGAATTTAGTAAGAAATATAGCCATACATGGTTCCATTAACCCACTAAATTTTAAATACAAATGACAATCCAACAACTAGACTCACTTTCAAACGAACCATATCATGTGAGGGTAAAAAGCTGGTGACCAACATGCCAATCCACACCTTGAGAGAATCCTTATCATCACACTATAAAAATAATTCCTCAATAAATTTAGATAAATCCCCTTTTCGAATATAACCACTAGCATGGCTTAATGCTCACTCATATCTGAGCATCAATGCACACATCACTCATCACCCATTCTTAATCCATAGAAATGTAACCCATGGTAATGCTAAAATTGACAACATAACATGGTTTACTACACTAAAAAATCTAAGGGTGAACTTCCCAATACATGGCTTTCCTTTTAACTATTACTCATATTCAACTCCCAAGGAGTCTCTCTATCAAACCCGAATAAAATTTGATTTTGATTGGCATATAGTTGACATTCTCTCACCATACTCAAGATAATGTCACGATATTGGGAATGATCATCTCTATTTTAATAGTACACTAAGATTCCATTTATAGGAATGTATCAATCTCTCGAGCTATGATAACATCAAACCATGCTATATTCCCTTTAACAAACTCCTAACACCATGTCTCCCAACAATGTGTGTCCATGTCTAACCATGGGACAACTGCCCCATGGAACCGAATTTATTTTCCAATTACACCTCATCACTATGAAATTCCTTTAATTTACTCATACTTCATGACACTATGCCCAAAATATTCATATTATAAACCCTCGATCCCTATCTCTTGTCCTTCTGCTCGCCAACATCCAATTCTAAATAGTTTCCACTTTCAACTAGTGAAAACTAAACTTTCCACATATAGTAGGTGCACATACCATAACATATAATAATAACCCAAATCATGATCCCATGAGTCATTCATTAAAAATTCCATGACGACCAAGCTCAATGTTAAAATTCTATGATCTCCCTTGGAACTCCTCATCAAAATCAGGTACCTCACCTATGCCATGATTTATTACACAACCACCCATCACACAATGTTTTTTTCATTCAGGAAATATTTACACACTCTAAAAAAATGCTGAAAATCATCTATTGTTCAATAGGGTTAGGCACCTGAATAGTCCTACCCATGAAACTCAATCTCAAAACATAATCACCCAAGGTTCTCCATTATAAATAGAATTCATCATCATTCCTACATTTCAAAACCTGATCACCTCCCATGAATCAGTATCAATGAGTGCGTAATACTAATATCATCACCTTAGAGGAATCTATAAACTCATACCAACCATACTCATTGGTTTCCCTCGATCAAACAAAACATTAACCTACTAGGGTCTAAGTCAAATATAAGGGCCTCTGGGCCACTTATCCCTACTTATCAAGGATCATATCAGGGTCACTAAGTCCTACAACCTATCTCACAATTCAAACCTCTACAAGGTCACATTACATGATGAATTATCCATAAAACCATTTAAAAAAAATTAATCTAACATTATAATAGACTATCTCAAAAAAGTGATAAAGAAAATGTCAACCTATAAGTGTTAAAACTATCTAGTAACAATGTACATTGGCCCTGATCCTCTCCAAGAATCCTCATAAGGACTGATCCCTAAAAGACCAAGATGAAAATGTATAAAAGAATGATGAAAATACACACATCAGACATCTGTATATTATAATACCCCCTTGAGGTATAGTTCCCCATAAAATTTCATGTACCAATCAACATCACACTCAACAATACATCTAGATATCCATATGGAAATTTGTTTAAGTAGAATATCATTCCAAGCTATGTGAGAAAACATTATATATGTTGTTAATGACTCTTAACTGAACCTAATAAACTGAAGAGAACCAAAGCTTGACGTACATGGACATTAAATTACTTTTGCAGAATACTTAGTACATAACAAAAACAGACACACAAGAACCCTAATAGTTTAGTGTCTTTGGAAACTCGGAATATAATCTTATAATCATGGTGAAAGATCTTCAACATCTCCCATGAAGATCTTCCCCTTTTTTTTCTTACCTAAAACCTTTCTTTATATCCTAGGGAAAAGAAAACATAAAAGGGGTGAGCTCAAATGCCTAGTAAGGGTAAACATAGAGAACATAAAACAATCCATAAACATTTGAATGAAAAAAATTGAACATAAAATCTAAACATCAAAATCTTGAGCAAAGACATGAATCTTGGAAGTACGTAAGGCATATATCATAAGGGAACATCAATCATGATAAAATAACATGGGAATAAAACATGTAATTATGGAAACCATTAAGCACATATTATGATTTACATAGTAGCCAAGGCATTGCTGCCAAGACCATCTTAGTGGACAAAGTCCCTTTCTAAATCGAGTTCACTCCTTGTTTCAGTCATGTAACACTGAACCGGATTAACTTATTGTTCCAGCCATATCTATCTCATGTGATATAAATCTTTACCCAATGCATTTGAGGGAGATATAGGTCCCACTCATCTCATAGTGAAAACATTCTTACTTGTGCCACAAAATAAACTTAAAACATTAATCATAACCCAAAGAATAAAATGGGTTTCATAAACATCATCCCATCATCTCATAATCCATATAAAACAAATGGACATTTCATCATAAGAAAAGTGAAACCATATCAATCATAGAGACATTAAACTTGAAAGATACACATATGAAATAATTTCATCTTAGATGGAAAATGGTTTTGATAAAACATTTGAAATGCATTCTTGAGGAAAATATCCTTTCTTCTTCAAAATCATTTTACTTTCATAAAATGCCATGCACTTTTAAAATAAAAGTATTTTGTTGAAAATTTTAATAAAATTTTGTAGAGTAAGCTTCATGAAAATAAGGCGTTATGAAACTGTAAAAATCCATTCATGCCTTATAAGTTAAAAATAACATTCTTCTCATACTTTTGTTGGAAAAGTCAAAAAGTACCTTGTATGGTAATAAAAAAAAGGTTCATTACATACCATGTAGTAAAATTAAAAAATGGGAAAAAAGAACTTTAAACATACAAGAAAACATTTTTATAAAACTTGGACATGGATGATAAATATTACCCCAGTAAATACTTACGTATAAGCAATCTCGGATAGAAAACAATTGAGATTGCAACATTATCCCTTACCTTAGGTCTGATATGCTTCATACGTTTCCTAACCTCCTGTATAATGATTTAAATAATGTCATTGACTTATTAAATAATTATATTCATTTTTATGATATCATATATGGTTCACTTATGACTTTATATTACCCGCTCTTTTGTAAGTTCCGTGTTAAAGCAGCGTTTTGGGTTAAATCGTTTTATTTATCATACGTGTTTCGACTTATTGTTCTTGATATTATTACTTATATCCTGATTGTCTTAATTTCAGAATGTAAAACATGATTTATATATAATATATATTTCATTATATACATATATATATGATAGATCGATTAAATGGATTGAAATACACCGTTCATGGAGACGGTAGGCCGTATGTACGCATGAACGTTGTTTTCGTTTCCTTATTGAATTGAATGAAATTAAGTAGATGACATACATTTATATACAAATAAATCCAGTATCATTATTATGTCATATATTTCATGATTACTTATTATATATACTTTATAATCATTCATGAATGGTTATCATGGAGAATGAATCTCATCGCGTCGTGGAGACAGTAGTCCGTACGTTCGCACGAGCGATGATATCATTCCCATGATTGTGGAATTGCATTGAAGTGTATGTACAATATTTTAGAATCAATATAACTTTGAAATAATCATATATAGTTATTTATTTACACCATTATACCCATCCAAGTAAGGTGGTGGTCGAAAACAGATTACACCACAGCGTGGAGACGGTATTCCGTACGTATGCACGCGCGGTGATTTTGTTTTCTGTAGGATGGATAGATGGTGAAATAGGGTTGTTTCATACTTATAATAACATATCAGTATATGAGTGATACTGATGTTATTACTTCATAATAAAAAAACTAAATAAGAATAAGTAGAAGAAGAAATAAAGTTGAAAGTATCGGTAACAGATATTACCTCTTCTTTCGACGCACCTTTTTGAAACCTCCTCCTAGGGCACTAAGATTTGTCTTTGAAGAAGATCAGAACCTATAGGATATTTCTAGGGAAGTGGAGAAGATAAATTGTCAGTGTTTGGCCGATCTTGAAGGCTCAAAGTGGTGTGTGGAAGAGAGGGAGTAGGTGCCCTTTTATAAGGGAGGAGAGGGGCACCTTTGGAATAACTAAAAATATTATTTTATTATAAAGTAATATTCGGTTTTTAATAGCTACATATTGAGTCATTTTGAAGCTAAGGTGGGGATGGGTTTAAATACTCTCATCCAATAGAATTTAGACAAGTTTATGTTTATATTTTAACCTTATCATTTTGATTTAACTTTAAGTTAAATAATTTTTCTTTTACCGTGTCTTATTGTTTTATTACACTATAAGGTTAATAAACTTACTATAACAAGCCAAACGAACCCCAAGTTGTTTATTATTAATATATATAACCTTATCTAAGTCATTTTTCCAAACCTTTGATTTTTAGAAATAAAATAACAATTAATAATATAATATTTGTTTTAAAAACTATTTTATGTCAATTTTGACACTATTTGGTAATTGATTTTTGTGAAAATCATAACAGAATGATTAGTTCTAAAAAAGTTAATTAAATCAATACTAACATGTCATATTAACCTAGAAAATTATTGGAATTCATAAAAAGTCTCAAATTACATTTATTTGGGTATTTATAACATCAATTATGTCAATATTTCATTAATAAGATAATTACTGGATCATCATTATTTCAAAAATAAATTAAATTATTTAATGTCTAAAAATTATAAATAAAACACCATTATGTATGAAATCATTTTAGCTTTCTAATGAATATATATAGTCGAATTTATCCTATATTAAAAATGATTTAGTTATTAAACTTTGATTTTAACTATTTTAACCCTTCTTTAAATAAATTAATAATAAATGTCCTAATCTAATCCAAGTGGGCCTAAATGGTGTTAATAGGTCATGTGATAGAATGATGGGTCATTCCATCTGTTTTGAACAAAAGGTTTTCAAAAGTTATCAAATATACATAAGTCCATCTATGGTGAGGTTAATCATATATGATTCCAAAAATGAACTTATACTTCATATATCACACCTCTTAATAAAATAAAACTAGTTTCTACTAACCAGGGACTTCCTGTAGGCCATTGGTATGCGATAAAGGCCAGTCGCACTTCAGTTGTGGGTTCGATTCCCACAGCCTTGTCCGACACGATGGGTTGTCGCCCATCCTGCAGGTTGTCCTTTTTCTAAAACTACATTACTATAACATCCTATCAATAATATTGAAAAAAATTCTATCATTAAACAATACTAACTTATGTCCAACATAATCCATTCCAATCTTTAGGCTTATCCATAATACTGCAGTCCACTCTCATATTATAGTGAAAACGATTACCAGAGATTTCATATAACAAGCATGTTAATACCATCGTTGATCCCCATATATCATAAGATATGTATTGTTGGTCACATTCCAAACATTCGAAGGCCTTAATCGTGTATTCTCTTGAAAAATGAATACCCATTGAATCTTAGTGAAAACATGAGTGCTGTCAAAAGTTAACTCTTTCCACATACCAAAACCCTAAAATTCTATATACTCAAACCATGATATAACTATTTCCTTATATCAGTCATGAGCTCATGAATACTATCAAACATTTCATTTTCTCCTTATCCCTTCATTATGAGAATATCATCTTCTTTCCAAAAAGATCTCAATCACTTTCCATGGTTACCGGTACCATAAAATTATTGAAAACCACAATAGACCAATACATAAATATTCCAATATTCCATGATACTATATACAACATTATTTTGGTATCCCATTACATAAACACTTAATCATTCCACCACATCATTGTCATATTCAACATCGCCAATAGTGATCGCATGTGACTTCCCTTTTTCCTTTTCCTTATGTGGTTGCTCATGTCGATCATCATTAACCCTTAGATTAGGGCATTGATTATCATAACACCCCATTTCATTGCACTTGAAGCATTAAAGTGTTGGTGGTGCGTTCTCTGCAGTCTTTTCTTTATTCACATCATTAGAAACAATTTTTCCATTACTTCGACACTCAACTGCTCGATGACCTTCTTTTCCACACTTAAAACATTTTCTAGTCCCTTTAAGACAATCTCCACCATGATTATTTCCACAATTTGAGCGTAAGGAAACATTCATCTTCTTTTCCCAATTATTATGAGATTTATCCTTGAACTCCATCTTTTGTTTCTTGTCAAAACCATGAGATGGATATGTAACACAAACTTTCATTTCTACCTTGATATCAAAACGCACAATTTCTTCATAGCTACTGAAGTCTCTTATACCTAATTCCCTTTGATGATTTGCTTTTAAGGCACTGAAGAATCGATCAACTTTACTTTCAGGTTGGATGATAAATCCAGATGCATACCTTGCAAGCCTTGTAAAATTCTCTTCGTATATACCAACAGATTCATCATCCTTTTGCTTTAGTTCAAGAAACTCATTCTCCATCTTTGTTCGAAGAATACAAGGGAAGTACTTAATGAAAAATTAGTTCTTGAACTCGTCCCATTCCATGGACTCAATTTCATCTCTTAGCCTCGTATTCTTGATAAGATTCCACCATTGATCAGCTTCATCTTCCAAACAATATACTGCTAAGATGACTTTATCATGTTCAGAACATTGAATAACTGAAAATATATTTTCAGTGGTACTGATCCATTGTTCAGCAACAAGTGTATTAGAAGACCCACTGAAAGAAGGTGGATGTTGCCTCATGAAGGACTCAATAGAATATTGTTCCCTTCTCTGATCATTTGGAAGTCCAGAATGATTCATAGCTTGTGTAAGTATATTAGTAAGATTTTTCACTCCATCTCCCATAGCATTTGTTTGTTCAGGAGTACAATCATTTCATTTTCCATTACATTGATCAACACGGTTCCTTCGGGTTCCAGCAATCGTCTAAAACCCAAAAAGAATAGTGTGAGAAGAAAAAAATCATGCTAGGGAAAAAAAATAATAAAGGGGGAGTACCTTCAATATCTAACATATTAGGTTTAATTCTAAGATCGTTACCATAATTCTAGGACTATATCCTATACTCATACTTAACCTTAGGGACATCCCTAGACATACCTTAGAAATATATCTAGGGATCTCACTAAAGTTCTCGTATCCTAGTTTCCAAAGGATGACTAAACCTTTCCTCTGATACCAACTGTAGAGACCCAAAGCTTGATGTACATGAACATTACATTACTTATGCGGAATACTTAGTACATAACAAAAACAGACACACAAGGGCCGTAATAGTTTAGTGTCTTTGGAAACTCAGAATATAATCTTCTAATCGTGGTGAACGATCTTCAACATCTCCCATAAAGATCTTCCCCTTTTTTTCTTACCTAAAACCTTTCTTTATATCCTGGGGAAAATAAAACATAAAATGGGTGAGCTCAAATGCCCAGTAAGGGTAAACATAGAGAACATAAAACAATCCATAAACATTTGAATGCAAAAACTTGAACATAAAATCTAAACATCAAAATCTTGAGCAAAGACATGAATCTTGGAAGTACGTAAGACATATATCATAAGGGAACATCAATCATGATAAAATAGCATGAGAATAAAACATGTAACTGTGGCAACAATTAAGCACATGTTATGATTTCCATAGTAGCTAAGGCATTGCTGTCAAGACCATCTTAGAGGACAAAGTACCTTTCTGAATCGAGTTTACTCCTCGTTTCAGTCCTGTAACACTGAACCAGATTAACTAACCATTCCATCCATGTCTATCTCAGGAGATATAAATCTTTACCAAATGCATTGGAGGGAGATATAGGTCCCACCCATCTCATAATGAAATCATTCTTACTTGTGCCACAAAATAAACTTAAAACATTCATCACAACCCAAAGAATAAAATGGGTTTCATAAACATCATCCCGTCATCTCATAATCCATATAAAAAATGGACATTTCATCATAAGAAAAGTGAAACCATATAAATCATAGAGACATTAAACTTGAAACATACACATATGAAATAATGTCATCTTAGATGGAAAATGGTTTTGATAAAACATTTGAAATGAATTCTTGAGGTAAATATCCTTTCTTCTTCAAAATCATTTTCCTTTCACAAAATTCCATGCAGTTTTAAAATAAAAGTATTTTGTTGAAAATTGTCATAAAATCTTGTAGAGTAAGCTTCATGAAAATGAGGCGTTATGAAACCGTAAAAATCTGTTCATGCCATATAAGTTAAAAATAACATTGTTCTTGTACTTTTGTTGGAAAAGTCAAAAAGTACCTCGCATGGTAATAAAAAAAAGATTTCTTACATACCATGTAGTAAAAGTCAAAAATGGTCAAAAAGGAATTTAAATATACATGAAAACATTTTTATAAAACTTGGACATGGATGATAAATATTACCCAAGTAAATACTTACGTATAAGCAATCTTGGATAGAAAACAATTGAGATTGCAACATTATCCCTTACCTTAGGTCCGATATGCTTCGTACATTTCCGAAACTCCTGTATAATGATTTAAATAATGTCATTGAATTATTAAATAATCATATTCATTGTTATGATATCATATATGGTTCACTTATGACTTTATATTACCCGTTCTTTTGTAAGTTCCTTGTTAAAGCAGCGTTTTGGGTTAAATCATTTTATTTATCATATGTTTTTGGATTTGTTGTTCTTGATATTATTACTTATATCCTGATTTACTTAATTCCAGAATGTAAAACATGATTTATATATGATATATATTTCAGTATATATATATATATGATAGATCTATTAAATGGAATGAAATACACCATTCATGGAGACGGTAGGCCGTACGTACGAATGAACGCTGTTTTCGTTTCCTTATTGAATTGAATGAAATTAAGTAGATGACATACAAATATATACACATAAATCTAGTATCATTATTATTTCATATATATCATGATTACTTATTATATATACTTTATAATCATTCATGAATGGTTAACATGGAGAATGAATCTCATCGCGTCGTGGAGACGGTAGTCCGTAGGTACGCACAAGCGATGATATCATCCCATGATCATGGAATTACATTGAAGTGTATGTATAATATTTCAGAATCAATATCACTTTGAAATAATCATATATAGTTATTTATTTACACCATTATACCCATCCAAGTACGGTTGTGGTTGAAAACAGATTACACCACAACGTGGAGACGGTATTCCGTATGTACGCACGCGCGGTGATTTCATTTTCCGTAGGATGGATAGATGGTGAAATAGGGTTGTTTCATAATTATAATAACATATCAGTATATTAGTGGTACTGATGTTATTACTTAATAATTAAACAACTAAAGAAGCAGAAGTATAAGAAGAAATAAAGTTAAAATAATCGGTAACATATATTACCTCTTCTTTCGACACGCCTTTTTGAAACCTCCTCTTAGGGCACTAAGATTGGTCTTTGAAGAAGACCAGAACCTCTAGGATGTTTCTAGGGAAGTGGAGAAGAGAAATTGTCAGGGTTTGGCCAAGAGTGAAGTCTCAAAGTGGTGTGAGTAAGAGAGGGAGGAGGTGCCCCTTTATAAGGGAGGAGAGGGGCACCTTTGGAATAACAAAAAATATTATTTTATTATAAAGTCATATTCGGTTTTTAATAGCTCCAAATTGAGTTATTTCAAATCTAAGGTGGGGATGGGTCGAAATAATCTCATCCAATAGAATTTAGACAAGTTTAAATTTCTATTTTAACCTTATCATTTAGATTTAACTTTAAGTTAAATAATTTTTCTTTTATCGTGTCTTCTTGTTTTCTTACACTATAAGGTCAATAAACTTACTATAACAAGCCAAACGAACCCAAAGTTGTTTATTATTAATATATATAACCTTATTTATGTAATTTGGCCGAAACTTAGGTTTTTAGAAATAAAATAACAATTAATAATATAATATTTGTTTTTAAAACTATTTTATGTCAATTTTGACACTATTTTGTAATTGATTTTTGTGAAACTCATAAGAGAATGATTAGTTCTAAAAAAGTTAATTAAATCAATACTAACATGTCATATTAACCTAGAAATTTTTTGTAATTCATAAAAAGTCTCAAATTACATTTATTTGGGTATTTATAACATCAATTATGTCAATATTTCATTAATAAGATAATTATTGCATCATCATTGTGTCATAAATAAATTAATTTATTTAATGTCTAAAAATTATAAATAAAACACCATTATTTAGGAAATATTTTTAGCTTTATAATAAATATTTATAGTCGAATTTATCGTATATTAAAAATGATTTAGTTATTAAACTTTGATTTTAACTATTTTAACCCTTCTTTAAATAAATTAATAATAAATGTCCTAATCTAATCCAAGTGGGCCTATATGGTCATATTTTATTCCTAAGGTTGTTTTTGGTCGAAT
The DNA here is from genome assembly GCA_963277665.1 of Viscum album. Classification (NCBI taxonomy): domain Eukaryota; kingdom Viridiplantae; phylum Streptophyta; class Magnoliopsida; order Santalales; family Viscaceae; genus Viscum; species Viscum album. Next base: position 445,430,500 of record OY728158.1, read on the forward strand.
TAAACTTATCCAATAGAATTAGGACATGTGTTAGGGTAATAATAATATCATTTTTCTCTTAATTACCATATTTACTTTTAACCGTGGTAAAAAAAGTAAAAATTTACTATTCACCAAAAATTATTTTCATCTCATTGAACCAAATTTTAGTCCTTGATATTAACCGTGTCTCTTAGATTTTTGAAATTACACTCACAGAAGCGGTAAAATTATGTTTTATGTGAGTTTGCAAATTCTCCTAGGAGGTAGGTAGAAGACGGTGAAAAGTTCAATAAAATTTTTCTATATCTAAAATTATTATAAAATGACTCCAATGACTTAAATTGAACTTATATAGGTATTATGTATCTATTTTGACCTAAAATAAATTTAAATAAAATAAATAATTATTTAAATAAAAATTCGGTTTTTGAATAGTAACCCAGTGTTTTCACTATTCATCAAAAATTGAAAGTTTTTAGAAAAATACAAAAAATTCACCCTAGGATAATTTCGATATTCTGAATCAAAAAATGAAGTCCATTTTGAAATATAAAATTTATAAAATTTCAAAAATTGGGTATTAATATTCATAACAGCTAGTTTATATAACATATCGTTGTTTAGCGAAACTCAGTATTGCGTACAACACACACTATCGTGGAAGGTCGCGATTGCGTGTAATGCAAGCCAAGTCAGGGATGCGTGTTGTGCAAGCTCCTTTTGGTGTAGCATACAACACAAGACATTAATGAAATTAAAAAGAATATTTTTCATAATATCTCAGGGTGTTACATAAACTACACCCCATGAGGGGTCCAATATTTGGGAATCATGTTCCCTATAAACCTAATTGGGTCAATGTATCACTATAGATGCACACGACCTACCATCATAAGGAAATACATATAGACAGTGGTATAATTGAGTTGAGCTACACCAATAACCTATATGGGAACTCACCATTTAGGTTATTACAGACACAATAAACAATTTTCCTCTATAGTATGCAAAATCACACACCTGCTTGACTATAACATATGTACCCTTCATGCCAAATATGATGCCTGAGACTCCTCTTTCCTTTGGTGGCCAAGATTAAAAATCAATCACTAGATTATTTCCATTGGGGAAATATCCATAAATCAATAATAAATCATAACCTACACACAAAATCTGTGTCACTCAAATAGAGAATCATATACAACTCTAACATCACATATCAAAACAAAAATCCCATATCCCTAGAAACCAAGAATTTATACTGGAACAAGTATTCTTGATGCACCAGTGCGATATCTATCACATGATCAGACACATTCCTAATAATCCCACTACCACAAAAACAGTTTTTTCGCAGCACCCCCCCTTTATCAGCGCTAATGAAAAAGCACTGATAAAGGGTGCCTTTTTCAGCGCTAAAAAAAGTGCTGATAAAAGCACCCCTTTATCAGTGATTTTTTTTAGCGCTGATAAAGGGTCGACTTCAATTTTTTTTTTTAAAAAAATATTAATATATTAATATATAAATATAGTTATATTGATATATATGTATAGTATAAAATTTTTAAATATATTTTAGATAAGTATAAATGTACATTTACACTTAATATACTTAATATATAAGATATTTAGTGAAAATGGCATCTTAAAAAATTAATAAAATATTTTTAATTAATAATTTGATAATTATTATGGAGTAATAGTCATTTAATAACAATTTAAAGACTAAAAAAATTAAAAAAACTAAAAAAATATCCAAAATATGTGGAAAAACGCAACTCAAACTTCAAACGACCATAACTTTTGATCTGGGTGTCCGTTTGAGCTCTACCACATATCAAATCGAAGCCTGTGACGATCTCTATATCATTGTGACTAGGGGGAGCCCCAGTAAAGGGATTTTAAAGGCCAAAAGAGGTCCAAAAGGCCTCCAAAACTGAGTTTTTAGCCGGGGTACCCCGATTTTTTAACATTTTGTGGATTTTCAGCCTTGTTTAAGGGGGTATTATTGGATTTGTTTGGTGGGGTATAAATTTAATCCAAGGTATTGCATTTATATTGATATTATGTCATTAAAATTTCATCATTTTTTATAATTCACTGCTATTTATAATCAAATATATAACAATATATTCATCTTTTTTATATATTCGCACCTAAAAATTTAATTATAAATATAAATAATAAAATATATTTACATATAAAATATATTAGATTTATATAAATAATAACTAACATCCATTTTATTTAAAATACAAATATATGAATATTTATATACCTATATTTTAATCTAACTATATATATATATTAATCTAACTATATATATATTAATCTAACTATATATATATTAATCTAATAACTATATATATATATATTAATATAACTATATATATGTTAATATAACTATATATATGTTAATATAACTATATATATATTAATCTAAATATATATTACTATAAGAATAAATATAACTAATTAAATATATATATATATATTAATATAAATATATATATATATATATTATAATATAACTATATATATATTTTAATATAAATATATATTACTATACAAATAAATATAACTAAATATATATATATAGATATATATTAATATAACTATATATATATATATATTAATATAACTATATATATGTATATTAATATAACTATATATATATATATTTTATAATATAACTATATATATATATTATAATATAACTATATATATATATATTAATATAAATATATATTACTATACGAATAAATATAACTAAATATATAAATATATATATATATATATATATATATATAGATATCAAGAATTGAAAGATAAATAAAAAATAGAGTAGTGGTAAAGGCATAGGCGCGCAGGGGGGAGGTCTCGTGTTCAAATCCTGGTAGAGGCAGGGGCGCGCGCGCATGGGGGAATATAGAAGCAAGCGCTGTTAAAGGGTGGAGGGGGTGAGTGGGGCGCTGTACAGGGGTAGAAAAGCACTGTAAAAGGTGGGGCTCAAGCGCTATAAAATCCCTCCCCGATTAGAAGTATTTTTTTAAATTTTTTTAAATTTTTTTAAATTTTTTTAAATTTTTGTAAATTTTTTACCTTTTATCAGTACTTTTAAAAAATCGCTGATAAAAGGGGTCCTTTATTAGCAATAAAATGAAAGCGTTGATAAAGAAAGTGCTAATATAGGGGGTCCTTTATCAGCGCTAAAACAAGGCGCTGATAAAAGACCCTTTTATCAGTGCTTTGTTTTAGCACTGATAAAAGACCCCTTTTATCAACGCTTTTTTTAGCGCTGATAAAAGGGGTCTTTATCAGTGCTTTTCGGAGCGCTGATAAAGGGGACCCCCCCTTTATCTTTGCCGACTTTATCAGCTCTTTTTCTAGCACTAATAAAGGCCATTTTTGGCGCTGATAAAAGCCGTATTTGTAGTAGTTTCCCATCTACCATATCCCAAATAGTAGTACAACAGAAAATGAAGTCTTTGATATGACTTTGTAACATCCTGGCCTGTGAGCCAAAAAAATGGTTCCTCAATCTAGTTGGACACAAGGCCTAAAGTATGCCTCCCCCTATGCAAGAGGTTTTCGAATAGTAGTGAGGGACTAAAGTGTTTTTGTGGGGAAACTATTCCCTCATACTCGAGTATGTGAAATAATATAAATAACTAAGCATCATCTATAGTAGTAATAAATAGAGTGCAAAAAAAGTAAATATAAATAAGGTTATAATAATGAATGAAAAACAATAAGGTCCCAAAAATCCATGTAATAGATACAACACTTGACACCCACTAGGATGACTATAAACACATGAGTAAATAAAAGAAATGAAAATAAATGATCAAGACTCTACTACGAACACTAATCCAAACCACATACTTGAACTCCACATAAACATATGATCCATCATTCTCGATCATTATTGAGCCTTATCCAATTATGTGCTCTCAACCAAGTGAACCACTTCTCAAGTACTCTAGTGCAATAGTGTACCAAGTAGGGTGTGAGTATGAAACTCAGCAAGGAACCATCAACGCAACCCCGTACATGGCTAGTAATATGAACTGTATGTATATGTGAGATACTCATAAAGATAATAATAATAATAATAATAATAATAATAATAATAACATTATAATGACTAAACCTAAAAATTTAAATAAGGTATGCTCATGGAATGTGTTCGTCCTAACTATGGTAAAACTAGAATAATGAAAAATAAGATGAAATCCTTGGTGGATCCTTGGTCCTATGATTCCGATCGATGTTACCTTCATCAGAAAATGTCAGAATGTCTCTGAAAAATAATTAATCACGTATATATTTTTAATTATGGTTGTATATATTTATATATTACCATATATATATATGAATAATGTGAAAAATCACATGAACCAAACCATAACTGATCCTTGGGTCTATAAATTCCGATTTTCAGGAAATAATTTGTAGAAGGCATTGAGTTAGATGTCGAACCAATCAATCTATATATAATTAAGTCTATCATTGGGTCTATAATCCTAATCAACAAATACCTCTTTCTACCAATTATAGAAATGTATTTGAAAAAGCAACATTACTATAGGGGATACATTTCTTAACCCTGGATTCACCCATGCTCCCCACCAAACACTTTCATAAAATATCCTAGGTAAATTTTAGACATCCAAAAATAAGGAACCAATATGGATGGCACAACACACAAGCCACATGTAATCTAGTCGGATGTTGGATTACCAGGTCTTGGTCTATAGGCAATCATGACTTTGAAACTTAGATGACCCCTAAGGGGAATGACCCTTAGGAGATAGGAATACTCCCAGGATCTAATATGAAACACAAAATCCATTCAATAATTGTCTCAATAGCCTCATTTATAGGTTCCTATGGGTATTATTTAATGGTTCATCCACCTGAACCTAGGGAGTATCCTATGAGTCACTTGAAAAAATCAATGTCAATCCTCAAGGATATCAATAGTATCCATTGCTCGTGGTAAGTGTGCCCACTCGACAACTTATCGCAATCTCCTAGATCCTAGAAGATAAGAATTTATAGGGTGACACCAGGTAGAAGGGTTTTCTGATATACTCAACATCCACCTATGAAAATCCATATACAGTGAGGAACCCAAATGAGGAATGGGAATTCTAGAAATTGTATTAATCAGCAAGAAATCTCAAGAGGAGGATCTAAGAAGTACAACTGTTAATCCGCACCAAAACATCATATCATAATTGGATCATCAACTGAGTACTAGGAAACACCTATGAGAGTCCCATTATACATCACATCATCTTAGGATCCTGGGAAGAATACTAAGAAGATCCTATGGTGATCATAACTGCATCAATAACAATCAAGTAAATGCCTAAATAAAAGTTTGAGGGTGGACGAATTCCTAAACCCATTAACCACAACCACTTGGATTACAATATTTTGTATGGGTTTAATGGTTACACCATCTACGATCTCCACCAAAATCGATGATGTTCTAGCCCAGGGTTGGTAAAACATTTGGGAAACCACTTGGAGTCCCCTAGGTCAGTACTCAAGAGAGGCATCCTACTTGGGATCCTCATGGTTTTTATGTAAACTGAGGAATCCCTGTTGGGATAATCTAAGTCAATACATAAGTAAAGGCATCCCAGTTAGGGTCATAAAAAGGAATAAGTAAGTGGAGGCATCCTACATGGGATCTTAAAGTTCAAATAATAAGTGTAGGCATCTCATAGGGATTACTCAATCTAATTTATAGTCTTAGTTTGATGTATGAATCTAGCACACAAGGGTTTTTAGTGACCCATGGTGTTCATCCATAATAACCAACAAAACTTATTTTAAAATTTGTTCAAATAAATATAAATAGGAAAATCACACTCATGGAAATACCAACCATTCAAATACTACTATAAACATCCATAAATACCATTGGGTAGGGATGTAAGACCACCTAACTTTATAAAGCTTTATATTTAATTTCTAAGGGATAAAAATAGTTTTCAAGGCCCGTCCAAGATCATCCAAGTCGTTAAGGGTCTTGTCTCAAACGAAACATTAGGAATTTATTAATTATATGAACATAATAATAAATTAATTAAACTCATCAAGTTATAAATAATGAATTTATTTAAATAAAAAATGGCTAAAACATCACTGGCCGATCACGTCACACTTGAACTGCGACCTAGAGATCACTAACATCTTGAAACATAATCCAAAAATCATGCATGGAATAATACCTAAGAAATAGTTTCAAATCCACTTTTAAATAATTTTAATTAAATATTAAATGTTTTATAAATTCACTATGGGGATATAATAGGATGAAAAAACACATGGGGAAGTGCTGATAGAATCTCGTGTGACCTTATTTCTTTGATGAACCAAATCCCCATCAATTGTATCTAAATCTACCATGATCTAGTGGAATTAGAATCGAAAAACCTAATCAAGAAAACAAAAAATACATAACATTGATAGGAGGATACCTAGGAAGATCACTTATGGAGAAAACATACCATAAAATGATATTAAATAACCATAAAATCACCCCATTGATAGTGTTTGAAGAGATGAAGGGGAGGCGAAAACCAACCAGGTTACTTGAGGGATAAAAGGGAAGTAAAAAACTGATTAACCTATTAAATACCATAGGGTTAAAATGGCAATTTACACCTTTTATGTGACTTCCATGGTTTAGATACATGTTGGGCCAAACCAAGAATCAACCATGTGCTTCTAATATCCAAGGCACACCGCACTCGACACAGTTAGGGTGCACCGTTTAACAGACCGTGCACCAAATGTGTGTCATGTTTGAAACTTATCATAAAAGATTGAATTATTTTCCAAGACCCCCATAGCTTTCACTAGACCATGAACCAATGAACACTAGGATGCATAAATTGGAAGAATTGTCAGTCCTAACACTATGCCAACCATGCATCCTAGGCAGCAATTTTCTAAAATGTTGAATTCATGTCGCAAACCCTTGTAATGCTCTAGAAACCTCCAGGCCCCCTTATAACCTCATTAAATGTCTAAAAAAAAAATTAATTTTAGGAATTATAACCTTCATATTTCCCTTTCAAATCCATTATCAAGATTTGACCAGTCCAATAATTGAAAATTAATTTCCCTTATAAAATTTCAAAATTAAAAAAAACACAGGACCTAAATAAAATAATTACAAGATCTAGAAACTCATACATAGATATAATAACAAATAAAATAATCACATGGCCACAAATAAATGATTTCATAATGAGGTAATTCATAATTCTAGACTTCTGGAACTTACCATTGTGGCCTGGGAAATGAAATTTCAAAATAATATCAAGGTCTTATGACAAGACATCTAAATATACCATCACAGAATTATGTTGTGACATCTACATAAATAGGTAATGTGTAGGCCAAAGTTCAATCAAGTTTGTCTAATGAGACCTATAGATGCATCTATGGGATATATCAGGACCCAAAAATCACATACTAAGTCCAATTAATTCATCATAATAAGGGATTGAAACAGAATCAATGTAAACCTTCATATGAAAAAACTAGCATATGAAATGCTAATATTTTCACATAATTATAAACTATCCAGTGTAATATGAATAATGTTATCAAAATAATACATCCCCAGTCAAATTGATAATAAACCATAAAAAGAAATAATAAGGATGATATAATTAAAATATATATTTAGTATAGAATATTTAAAATTAGGGGTTTCTTCATTAATGAATAGAAATACCATAAAATTTTATTAAAAGCATTCTTGAGGAAAATGACCTTTTCCCTTTGAAAATCACTTTATAAAAATAAAAATTTCTAGATTATTAGAGAAATTATTTTCTTTGAGAATAACCTTACAAAATTTTAAATGGAGATTAAAAAAATTTAGTGATCATCATGGAGGGGTACTGAATTCATGCTGCATAAGTTAAAAAACATTGATTTCACACATTTGGATGAAAATTCAAAATATTCCTCATTCAGAAAAGACTAGAGGATTATTTTCAAAAAAAATTAAAAGTAAAGCATGGGTAAAAATGACTTTAATAAATAATAGTATTATAGTAAAAAAATTCATTAAAACATTTTTAAAAAACATGGATATAGAATAATAATATTTCTAACTGAGTAGAAAAACAATGACTGTTTTCCTTAAAAACATAATTTCAATATCCTGAGTACCAAAGGTTTTAAAATAAAAGGAAAAATTATAAATTATATAAATAAGTATATTAGAAAATAATATATTGGGTATAAGATAGAAATATAAAATAATTTTCCACAAGGGAGACATAAACATAAGAAATCTTGAATAATGTTGAGATTGTTAAATAAACCCTTACCTCTTGTCCGAATTCAATCATACATGTTAAAAATTCCGGTATAATAAATATTTATTTATTATAATTATATTCCAAAACCATATTCATATATATCATACCATATATTACATACTTATAACCTTTTATAACCCATTTATTGATAATTATTTATTAAAATCACTCTTCTGGTTTATAAATGATTCATTTTTCACATATGTTTTAGTTAGGTAGTTTTACCATGGATATATCAACTCCAAAATGTTAATAATGATGTAATTACCATTTTTATTTATTATATTCATATTTATGATGATTATTAAAAGTTATAGATATAAAAATGAATTACACCAATCTTAGAGGCATTAGAACGTACATACGCATGAATGATGTTTCCATTTTTTGAAGGATGGAAAGAAATAGGGGCGAATAATAATAATAGTTTAAAGAATAATTATTATATAATATTAATAATATATATTCATTAAATACATCCTTTTTACCATTCAAGTAAAATTTAAATGAAAAACAAATCACATCGCTTTGTGGAGGTGTTAGTCTAACCATACGCACGAGCGTCATTATTGTATTAAAACAGATTGAAAGGTAAGAATGAAAATGAGTTGTTATAATTATAGGGGTATAATTATTTCATAAATATTATTTATAAACATTAATCCCATAATAATAACCATATATGAAATATGGTGGTATAAAATGAATTTTATCACTAAGTGGAGATGATACACCATACGTACGCACGAGCGATGCCTTCACTTCCAATTTGATGGAAAAGGGTGGATAATGGTAATTAAATAATCATAATTAAATTTTAGTATATTTAGATAATGAATATATTATTTTTTATTACAAATATAGACTTAAATTAGGTAAAGAATAAGTAAAAAAATAAATTTATCGATTAAGGTGATTACCTCTCTGTTGAAAAAACTTCTTAAAATATAATCTTAATGGCCCTAGGGTTGGTATTTTTAGATAAAAACACAACTAGAATGTTTTTAAGTAATTTTAGAAGGAATGTTTTAATGGGTTTTATGATATGGAATACTAAATGTTGTGTAAATAAGTGAGGTAGGTGATTTCATTTTATAATTGAGATGAGATGCACTTTTGAATTTTCATAAAAGATTAAATTATAATAAAGTACTTATCAAGAAAAATTTGTCTAAATGGATATTTATTTTAACCTAGGGTATTATATCGTTGAAATAAAATCAAACATAAAAGTTTAAGATTTTTTGGTGTGTTTTAAACCTTATCATTTGGTTTAACCCCTTAGTTAACCAATTTTTACATTTATTGTGGTAACATAATTTTCACACTTAAAGGGTTGTAATTTTACCTATAAGGTAAATATTGACACATAAATGGAAAATGGGTATAATTTTGGACCATATATTATCCCCCTTTTCCAAGTTAAATATTTTAATGATATTTTAATGATTTAATAAAGTATTGTTTTGATAAATTTTCATTAATGTCAGTTTGACACTATTTATTTAATTTGGAACAAATAGATCATGAAAAAGTTGAATTTAGAATAAAATTGAATTAAAAATAATCAATATTTAATTTTAATATAAAATATTTTTGTAAAAATATAAATCACTCAAATTATATCTCTTTTAATATTCTTAATATCATTTATTTTATTTTTCTATTAATTGAATAAATACAGTATTAGTGTTGTAGAAGCATGTAATGTAATTATATAATTACTAAAAATTAGAAATAAATTATCACCATGAATATAATTTTATTATTCAAGAAATTTATATTTATATTTTCTCATAACTTTCTTTTGTCTTTATGTGTACACAAAATAGATATTTAAAACTAAAAGAGTGACATTTTGTAGCTTTCCTTGATTTAAATATTATATATGTCATTTTCATAGAAAAGTGTCCATTAAATAAATTAATTTCAAGAATAAAGAGATATAATTTTAATTAAAATAATTCAATAATAATTAAGATTAAATATAATGAATTTATTTCTTAGTTTAAAGCAAGATTAACCAGATTTACCATTTACTAAGGTGATAAATGTTACCATAATTATTATTAAAAATGACAAAAAATTAAATGGGCCTATTTTCAAAATTTTAACCTATTGATTCAATATATTTAATCCTTTTTATCAAATTATATACCTATAATATGAATCATATAATTTCAAATCAAAATTCAAAATGCAATGAAAAACAATTTTTTTAGAAAAATCCCCTTTATGTATAAAAATGTTTTTATACCAAATTCAATCATAAAATTGATTAAAATGAAATTAATTAAATAATTAAAAATCTAAAATAACTAATTTTATTTTTAGATAACTTTTAAAATAAAATATAACATTATAAATACTTGAAATATACAGTTTTCTATAAAAACAGGTTTTCACTATTCACTGGAAACTTAATCTTTTTAGAAAAATATGAAAAATTTAACCCTGATAATTTTGATATAATTATTTAAAAAATGATATTATTTTATAAAATAAAATTTCTATAAGTTCCATAAATAAAATAAAATATTTTCTCGTAAAAATTAAAAAACATAAAAAAAACATATTTCTAAAGCGAAGAATAACTTTACATAAAATTCAATACTTATTTTTATAAGAATTAATCAATGAATTTTTATTTGTTATTTACCTAATGTATATTTCATAATTTGGTTAATACTATTCATACCCACCAATTCAGGGCTAGGATATAATATTCATATTTAAATAATAATATGTGGTGGTTTGTTTAAGCATGGTGTTGTATGTTGTATATAATATTAAATATAGTGTTATTTTAAAATTTAAACGTATTAAATCATCCTCCATTTAATAAATTTCCTCCTCACAATTTTAATTTGTGATTTTTAATCTAGGTCTTTTCAATTTAAAATTATTTTATGGAAAACCCACACCGTAAGAGTATTAATAAAAAATTTTCTTAAAAAGAAAGAAAGGGAAATATAAAGTTCACCACAAAACTAGGTTTAAAAATAATACAAAATATGTGTGAAGTAAAAATATGGAAATGTAAGAGAAAAATAATAGCCATTGATTAATACAGAGTGATAAAGAATATAATCCTAGGTAATTTAACCATCACAACACCATAAATCTATGATGGGCAAAATACAATTTTTTTCTTAGTAAGGAAAGTAAATTGATAAAGTTTTTTTTAAAAGAATTTTTTTCTTAAGTCAAGGGTTTCTTTTTCTATCTCAATAAGAACTAAATTAAATAAATTTTCTTGATTTATTTCCTTGTATTATTTACATTCTCATCCTTTGGTAATGCTTCGATTGATTTCCACTTTATCTCTTATGCTAGGAAATAGAAATTCAAGATGATTGTTTTATGCCTGAAGCAATAAAATAATATTTTAATGAATCATAAGATATATAAATCATTACTTAGGCCTTTTAACATTTTCCAAAACAAAAATATTTAGAACAATTTATCCAATTTGACAACTCATACTTTAACTTTAAACAAAAACACCCACAGTTTAACTCAATCCATTCCATAAGTAGTTAACCATTTGGCTCCTCCAAAATATGTCTGAACAAATTAATAAATCAAAAAAATTCTAAAATCAAGTCACTAAATTTCTGAAATCAAATCACCATTGATCCCCAATAAAGTGACTCTTAATGTAATGTGTAAATACCATGATCATAAGGAAATAACTTTAATCACCATAAAAACTTAATTTAAACATGCATGCTTCTAAGAATTAACTCCCTATTTATTTCCATAAATAAAATATCATGTTATCAAATATAAATAAAAAAATGCAGTAAACTTTATCAGGAATTAATATTTCATCAAATCACTAACCATTTCCAACATCACAAATACTATCCCATTTTTTTTTCAATTTAAATCTTTTGTTTATCCAAGATAAACATTATTAATTCGAAATAATGAACATATTAAGGGTAATATTTACCTTATTCATGTATTATCTAAAAATATCACCTTACCACTAATCATGTTTCTTAATTATCCATACCATTCAACCCATGCTTTAAAATACTCAAAGGAAAACTACTTTATTATTATCCTTATACATTTCATTAATCTTAGTACTTATATAAAATAATTCTTAAATTAAAATACACAATTACTTTAATCATTCCACTTTAGCTGTATTAATATCATAAGCTTGACCTTGATCCCTTTTATTTTTCTAGGATATATTCCCTTAATGATTGTGGAATGATTTTGTCTTGTTTTTCATTTCCTTATAGGTAAAAAATCATACATTAGAGGTTTATTTATTACCCTTTCATTCACAAACATGGATTACTTTCTCTCTACACTTGAAGAAAATCCCCATTCCATTTAAGCAAGTTCGATGGTGTTTCTTTATATAAATATCACATGTGTAAAAATCATTTTCACTTTCATCCACTTATCCATTTTTGTATCTTCCATCCTATTCTTCTACTACCTTACCTTTAAGTCATAATACATATATAATTTTTTCTCTATCTTGAAATAACATGAGAGTATGTCATCATATGATGTGAAGTCTTGGGGGATTAGTTCCCTTTGAAGGAATGGATTTAAAGAATTAAATAAATGTTCAATCATAGTATTTTTATTATGTATATAGTATACAAAATGGATTTTAAACCTTATAAAATTTTATTCATACATAGAAACATTTTAAAATTCTTTTTTTTCATACTCAATAATTATCTCTCCATATCTTCTAGTTGTTCTCAAGGAAAATATTTTTCTAATAAAAGTTCCTTAAAATAATTTCGCTCCATACTCACCATTTCATACTAATCCTTAGTGTTTTTAATCAATGACCACTATTTATCCACATCTCTTAAGAGATAATAAACAAGCATGAAAACCTTCTCTTTTTCGTTACTTCACAGTGTAAGAAATATATTCTCCAAGAAACATATCCATTATTTAGCTATAAATGGATTCATAGTTCCATTAAATTATAATGTTTAATGATGTATAATGTTGTTTGAAATTGATACCACACATTGTGGATTAGTAGGAAACTCCAAGGGGGAATGATTATTGGTCATAACTTGACTCATTTACCCTAATAAATTCATATTTTTGCTTCTTCAGATTCTGATATAATTTCAGCTCTAGTTCTTGATTCATTATGTTTTCTAGGAGAGAAATACATAAAACGATTAATTTAATTGACATGGTTTCTATTTATTCCACTAGGAGACATTTATAAATAATGGAAAACACAAAATTTTATCATTACATTATGTATCATAATGTATACTTTCCGGACTATTGAAACACAAAACATAAATTGAAGATATATTTCCTACTTTTATAAGAATCATAATCTTGGTTCCATTGGGAATATTCTTAAATTATATCATAGGTTTATGTTTTCGAATATAAATTTTCCTTAATATAATTCTCGTGGTTTCTTATAAAATATATTTGATACACCCTATAAATACCTCGAATCTAGTAGCCTAGAGCCAGTGGTGACTTTATTGCATTAGCACTAGATACAAATAATATCATCTCAGAGGACCAAATAGTTTAGTAGTCTTGAAAAACTAGATACAAATGTCATTCCTATATTACACTATAAATATAAAATATATAGCACAAAATAATTATTTCATACTAGATGTTATTCATATTATCCCTCTCAATATCTTGGGGAAGAGAAAACAAATAAAAGTGTGAGATCTGATTTTTAGTAAGGGAATACCAATTGCAGAAGCTAATAAGGAATGAATAATATGAAAAGAATAAATTATGGCCAAAATAATTTCATATAAATAATAACCTGAGATCAAAACTCATCCATGTAATGGTTCCACATTACCCCTTGAATGGTGGATTATAAAAAGTAATAAAAAATGAAGGCCTTCGGGCCATTCTGACCACATGGGCATCCATAATTGATTTTATAATGACAAAATGCATAATTTAGGAGATTTTAAACTTACCATAGAGTACTTGTCAAAGATATCTGATAACATGTTTTGAAGCTTGGTCTAAGACATATGAAAATACCTTAAAGGATTTATTCTCTGACATCAATACAAATGGGTAAGACCTTAGTTAATTCTTAATATAGTTTTTTCTCATGAGACCTACCGATGTATCGAGGGGTTATACTGGGAACCATCCATCACATACTAAGTTTAATGCATTCCTCATATAAAATGGTTGAAACATAATCAATGTAAACATTTGTATTATGCAAAAATAATACGAAATGTTAATACTTCCCAATAATCAAAAACCTTTTAGAGAAATATGAAGAATTATATAAAAATAGTACATACCTAGTAAAAATGATGATAAACCATCCATATAAATAATAAGGATGGTACCATTACAATATATCTATATTATAGAGTATTTAAAATGAGGGTTTTTGTCATCAATGAATATTAATTCAATAAATATTTCATAAAATAAATTCTTGAGAAAAATAACCTTCTCACTTTGTAAATAAATTTTAAAAAATTTAAAATCCAAAAAATATTAGGTAAAACATTTTCATTGAAAAAAACTTCTAAAATTATAAAGTAAGTTTAAAATAATTTATCAGTCATGATGGTATGAATTTTTACTCTTTTTATATGAGTTAAAAGCCATTTCTTTCACACTTTTATAAGAAATGTAATAAAGTAAATCATTCAGAAAAAGACAGGAAGATTATTTTTAAACCATTTTTTAAAATTCAAACATGGATAAAAATTTCATTAATAAATCAGAAGTTAACTTTGAAAACATTCTTTAGAACATTTTTATAAAACATGTATATGAAATAAAAAGATTCATGGTATAATAGAAAAACAATGTCGGTTTCCCTTAAGAACTTGATTTTAGTGTCATGAGTACATAAAGGGTTTAAAATGAAAGGAAAACTTTTAATATATGAAAATAACCATAGTTTAATAAAATATATTTGACATAATATAGAAATATCAAATAATTTCTTCAAAGGGAGACATAAACATAAATAATCCTTAATAGTGATGAGATTTTTAAATAAACTCTTACCTTAGTTTTGACATACTTCATATGTGTTTGAACCTACTGTATAATAAATATATATTATCTATACATATATTCCATAAAAATATTCATGTAATATTTTATTCACTTATAAAATTTTATAACCCATTTATTAATAATTTTTATTAAAATCACCTTCCCAGGTGATAACTACTTCATTTTTCATGTGTGTTTTGGTCCAGTAGTTTTGGTCCTTATACTTTTATCATGGTTTTGTAATATCTAAAATGTTAATAATTATATAATTATAATTTATATTTATTATATATATTTAGTACCACACATAAAATTTATATATAGAAAAATGAACTACACAATTCATGGTGACGGTAGGTTGAATGTACGCATGAAAACTGTCTTTATTTTTTGAAAGATGGAATGAAAGAAATATAAATAATAATTATTATTTAAAAAATAATTATTATATCATATAAATAAAATATATTCATCAAATATATCCTTATTACCATCCAAGTAAAATATAAATGAAAAATATATCACATCACTTCATGAAGGTGGCAGTCCACACATACTCATGAGCGATGTTTTTATAATCCAGTAGATTGGAAGGTAATAAGGTAGATTTGATATTAAAATTAATAGGTATAGTAATTTAAAAATTATAATATATAAACCTTTAAACCATGATAAAAAAAATCTATGAAATTTGGAGGTGGAAAATGAATTGTATCCACATGTGGAGATGGTAAGCTGTACATACTAACAGGCAATACCTTCACTTACCATTGGATCAGAAAGAGGGTGGATAATGGTGATTTGATAAAGATAATAAAATTTTATCTTATTTAGGATCTTGAATTTATTATTTTATTATTAATAAGATATATTTAAATGAGTTAAAATGGAAATAGAAAGAAAGTTATCGGTTAAGGTGATTACCTCTCTTTTGACAGAACTCCTTTAAATATTCTCCCAAGGGTCTTAGGATTGATATTTTGGGTTGAAAATTAAATCTATAATGTGGATAATTATTTTTAGACTATATTTTAGTAATTTGATATATAAGTATTAATTTAGTATAAATAAGTGGGAAAGGAGATTCCCTTTTATAATTGAGGTGAGGGGAACTTTGAGAATTTCATAAAAAATTAAATTATAACAAATTCATAATCAAGAAAAATAAATCCAAATGGTTAGGTATTCAAACCTAGGGCATTATATGATTGAAATATAATCACTATTGAAAGGTTACTTGGTTTTTGTGGTGTTTTAAACCTTATCTTTATGTTTATCGCCTTAGATTAACTATTTTAACATTAACCGCGATAACATATTTTTCACTCTTAAAGTGTTATAATTTTGCATATAAAGTAACTATCGAATCATAAATGGAATTAGGGAGAAAATTTAGTCCTAATATTATAAAACATTTCCTCTTTAAATAGTTTTGTAATTTTTAAATAATTTAATAAAATATTATTTTGATAAATTAGCATTTATGTCAATTTTGAATCTATTCATTTAATTTGACTTCAAATACATCAAGTAAAAGTTAGACTTAGAAAATAATTTATTTAAAAATCACTAATGTATCATATTATTCTAAAAAATTCATGTAAAATTAGAAATAATTCATATTATATCACTTTTGAAAATTTTATTATCATTTATTTTATTTTTCTACTAATGGAATAAATATTGTATTAGTGTTGCATAAGAATTTAAGGTAATTATATAGTCACAAATAATTTAAAATAAATTATCATCATGAATATAATTATGTTATAACAAAAATTGACATTTATATTCCTTCTTAAGTTTTTTTTCACCACGTAGGAACATTATTAATATTTATTACTAAGAAAGTTATATTGTGTGACTTTTTTTCGTTTAAATATTATATAAGTTATTTTCTTTAAAAATTTTAAATTCAAAAAAAATCCATTTTGATACTAATATGATAAGGGTTTAATTAATTTCATGCAATAATAATTAAGAATAAATAATATGACCTTATCAGATAGATTTAACCTATATTGACCCGATTTACCTTTTTCATAGGTGATAAATTTTACCATAGTTACTATTCATATTGAAAAAAATAAAAGGGTCCTATTTAACAAATTTGAACCTAATGATTTAAAATATGGAATATATGTTATCAAATTAATTTCCTATAGGTGGAATAATTTAATTTAAAATCAAATCGTAAAAGTAAAATGAAAAGTAGTTTTTAGAAACATACATTTTTATGTATAAAAACGTTTTTATACCAAATTCAATCATAAAATTTATTCTAATGAATTAATTGAATTAATAATGATATAATATATCAAATTTTAGTTTTAAATCACTTTTAAACAAAATGTAACTTTTAAAATTATTGAAACAAAAATATTGTTTTCAATAAAAATTGATATTTTTCACTATCACTAGAAAATCACTATTTTAATAAAAATCTGAAAACTTAAGCCTTATATAATTTTTATATGCTGATTTAAAAAATGATATTAATTTTATAAATTAATATTTATATAAGTTCTATAAATTAATTATAATATTTTCTAACAAAAAGTATTAAAAATTATTTTTTAGAAAACACATTTCTAAAGCATAAAATAACTTTACTGAAAATAGCGTAATTACTTTACAAAGAATTAATAAATGTATTTTTATTGTGTTAGTACTTTATATAGTTTTTATAATTTGGTAAATACTATTCATACAATAAATTCAAGGGCTAGTTTATAATGGCCATATTAAAATAATTATATTTTGATGTTCATTTAATCTCATTATTGTGTGTAGTATACAATATCAGACAAAGTATTTTTATAAAATCTCATGATGTTATAGGAAAAGTGAGAGAAAAATTTTACCAATGGAATCCATGTTTGAGGAAGCAGTTTTTTGTTGTGCTTAATGGGCTGATCATGTATGTATGATTATTTTTTAGGATGTTTTATCTTGACATTTTCTAGGATTACCTAGTAAAAGTGGTACATAGGTGACACCTAAGATTAAATTATAGTAATTATGATTTTCATTATAATGAAACAACTACATAAATCACATAATTTTTTTCCATAATGTGATTGAAATTTCTATTACCAAATTTTGTAAATTTAATTTTATGAAATTAATTTTATTTTTGAATTCATCAGGTCAAAATTAACTAAGGGTGAATTTTTTAGTTTTTTTAGAAATATTTTATTTTTGGGTGATTAGTGAAAAATACCAATCTTACACAAATGATCACATTTATGAAATTATAATGATATAATATTATCTTAAAAGTTTATGAAACATTTTCTTCTAGAAAATATATATATTTAAAAATAAATATAGTGGATAAAAAATATAATGTTGAGCTTATAAATATATAATTAATATTTTAGAAATATAAGTAATGTTTTTGTTTAAATAAAAAATATTTTTAGTTATTATATTTTAATATTGTATTTACAAGGTTCCTTTTATTTTTAGTTTTTTAAGGAAATATAAATCTATTCTGATTTAACATAATACAATTAATTCTATTTGAATAAAAATCATACATTATTTTTGTGAAAAATCATTTTCATGCTTAAATTTTTTTTCTCTAAAAATGTTTTTCGTTACATTTTACAAACATATACTAAAATATTTTTTTTACCAATTATAGAAATTTAATATTATAAAATTTATTCCATATTTATAATCATATAAATTAATTTTAGTTAATGAGTTCAACTAAATTTTTGGTCATAATAAATATTAAAAATTATAATGAATTGTTATCATGTTTAAGGTTAAGAGGTTTTACTGGGGGGGGGGTAAAACTAAGAGATAGGGGTAAAAATCATACAAACAATTGTCTCAATACTATTTTTTAAATATAGTTATACCATATGTTATTAAAATTTGAATTCCTAGAAATTTGGTGATGCTATCATAAGAAAATGAATTTATATTATTTAAATCTTTTCAGTAATTACACATGTGTCTCACCCCTCACTTGAATAATAAGAAATATTCTACACACTTATTCACAAATATTTATTCCTATAGTTCCTCAATTAAAATCCTAGAATTTTTTTTGATGCATTCCCTTAATTATTGATCTTATTTTATGAAACATTTGAATATTTATTCTTCTAATTACTGTAATTTTATTAGATACATCCGAATATAATGAATCTAGTATCATAAAAATAATAATTTTTTATAATGATCTTGAGACAACTATTTTACACCTCTTTTCCCTTAAATGGGAAATGAAAGTATCGATCATGCATCCGTGTGGACTACCGTCTCTATATAGTGATATGATTCATTTTCAATAACCAACTCTAATTGATGAATTTAATTATGTATTTAATAAATATATATTATATTTATGATACAATTATTATTTTATAGTGATAAAATTTAATTTATCTATATTTCCTTATTTTCATTAGAAAATGAAAACAATGTTCAAGTGTACATATGAAATACCATCTCCATGAATAATAGATTTCAATTTTCTATATATTTTTTATATATATGGTTATAAATATTCATATAATGAATATATATAGTATTTATTTCATTATTAAAGTAATTTAGATCATCAAACCAGGATCATGATTCAAGGACTGCAACTTTTAAATAGAAACATACATGAAAAATGATGTAGTTAACAGCCAATATGATGATAAAAATAAACTACTGTCATTGAAAAGTGTTTGGATGTTATAAGTAAAACATGTATAGTAATATAGGGATGAATTTTATTCTATTATATAAGTAAAATATTTTAGAATTCATTATATAGGAGGTTGAAATAACTTACGATGGAAGTCAGACCTAAGGTAAAGATTTTTTTTACAATCTCAGTTTTTAACATAATCATTTATATTTAAACATACAATGATAAAAATAATTGGAAAAAAATTTAAAAACCATATTTATATTCTTTTTTTTGAAATTAAAAATTTTCTTTCCATTTTCCTCTTTTTAAGTACTCAAAATATTGAATGATTGTTTTCAAGTAAATTCAACATTGTTTTTTGGTCAAGAATACTTTTCATAAATATCTATATTCAATTTTATTTTTTTTATAATGTTTCTAATATTATATAATAATTTATTAAATTCATTTTAATCACATTTGAATTTCTAGTAAAAGGTTTAAAAGTAATATTCTTTTCATTTTCTAAATGAGGTGTTTTTTCTAATGGTTGGAACATAATCTTTTTTTTAAAATTTATCTCATGAATGGATTTTTCCTCCATCATGACTATAGTATGAATTTAATGTCACTTTATAATAATTTATGTTTTTTTTCATGGAAAATGTTTTTCTTAATATTCTGGAATTTTTTAGATTTTAAATAGGTGATTTCAAAATGATAAGGGTATTTTCTTCATGAAATGTTCCATTGATCCTTAAAAGTATTTCCATCTATGTCAACTTCTTTTGATGAATCATATTATTTATTGGGGATATAATAAAATGATACCATCCATGATATGACCTTGTATATCCTATGATAATATTTCTCCAGTGATTGACTATAGAAAATACTAACTTCTCATATGCTAGTGTTTCAATGCGAATATTAATGTTGATTATGTATTGAATTATTTTTCATTTATTTCATATTATGAATGATTTTTACTTAGTAAGTGATAGTATGAGGCCCTTTATAACACCATGATGCATCAATAGGTCTAATGAGACAATGAGTTTTGTTATTTAACATATATATTACCCATTTATGTGATATGTCTCAGAGGAGGCCTTAACAGTAAGATTATGATGTCCAACATTATGTATTCTATCATTATAGAACTAGTTATTATTATCTATTTGATTATTTATGATATTTATTTCACAAATGGATATATTCACACTTTATGATATTATTTATTTGAAATATTTGACTACCATATTATTGACTATTACTTTATTCTACGGTAGCTTTTATTGTACACTTTCCCTTACCATGCATCTGAGCTCACCCTTTATTATTTTTTCATTTACCCAAGTTACTAAAAAGGGAAATATGATTGATTTTAGGGATATGATAAAAGAAATAATAAATTTCTTGTTAGAATTTTATGTTATATTTCATGTTTTCAAATGTATTTAAATAATCATGTATGTATGTAGACTTCTAAGAATGTTAAACTATTCGATCGTTTAGGATTATATATCTTTTTTCTTGTGCTTATTTAATATGATAAAAACAGACTCCAAGTTACTAGATTTGGGGTGTTATGATTGGTATGAGAGGAATTTTAGAATAAACCTTGATAACTAGATTTTTGGAAAACATATATTAGATAACTTAATCTTATGATATACTCAAAGGATATTTCTAAATATAAGATAATATCATAAAATTTTGGCAAAGTAGAGAATGTGTGGTTTCCAATAAGTTATAGCACTGTCTAGATAATAAAAATTAGGTTCTACTATGGAATATATGAACCTTGTTGTAAACATCAAGAAAGGTTGGTTTTGTATCAAGTCAATCTTCACTCAGTTCGTGATGTGTGAGATAAAGAATATACACCCAGATAGACACTCCTAGGGGATATGATTTGGTTGATTCACATGCTCTGTATGTGACACTATGAAATATTTTCACATATTTTTTTGAGTTAAATATATTCCCAAAGATACTATGTTTATGATGATCATATTATTTATGAATAAAGTTTCTATTTATTTTATGTGTTACCCAAAATTTATAATTATATATTATGATTTAAAATTCATAATGGTATGATCTAATTATGAATGTGAAACTGTTTAGAAATAGTGTATAATGAAAATAATGGAAATAATATTGATGCTAGTAATCTATATAGGGATTTACCTACTAGGAAAGACAATGTATCTAGAGATGGAGATAGTGAGGAATAAGTTATAACTATATTGAGGGAGATGACACAGGTTATAACTATTAACCATTCCCTTATAGAGAATCCTATTGATTCCCAGTGTGGTGAAATAATTTTGAACCACTTAATGTAAAACAAAATCATCATTAAATGGAAATACTAATCCATTATTAGCTGAGCGATTCATCAAGTCCATAGAGAATATATCTATCTCTTTGGGATGTATTGAAAGAGGGATAATTATATTGAATGTTTATATTACTCGGGGTACACTGATCAGTTGTGGTCATTGGTCTAGAACACTAAGTCGTCAGTGGAAATATATAGTATAAAGTGAATATTTTCAAGGATATATTCTTTTAGTAATACTTTCCTTATGATAAATGAGCTGATATGGGCTGGAAATCTTTAATCTAATAAAAATTAATGGATAAAACATTACTAAATATGATGCTAACTTAACAAGTTTAGAATATCAAGTTTCAAATTTGTGGGTAATATAAGAAGTGTGATTGATCATTTATTTTATGGGATAAATCATAGAATTAAAAGGGAATTAATCTCCTATAAATTTTATGTATATGAGTTTATAATATCAAGTTCCATCAAGATAGAGAAATAATTATCTATGTAATAAATGTTTTTAATGAAATAAATAAACTATGTTAATGGATGTGACCTCTAAAAAAGTAAATACAATAAAACTGAAGATAAGAAGGGTGTAATTTTCATCATGCAATAAATATTTATAGGAAAAATATGGGACAGGCTTGATGGGAATGAGAGTTTTGTTTGAGAGTGAAGAAGAAGTCCATATATCTTGTGATTTCAAGGGAAAAAAGGAAGCCACTAATGTATAATGACCAAAGCATCAATGAGAATTTTCATCAAAAACTTTCAATACTGTGAGACCAAACTTATTCAATCACTATAGATGATATTGAAATTTCAAAATATGTGGTGGAAATTTCTTTTATCATAACCTCAAATTTATCTAATGAATTATTTGATTATATAACTTCACACTATTTTACATCTTCTATATTTACAAAGAAAATTATATATTACCCCAGAACCTTAAGAAGGTAGTTTCAATCAATACTCCTATTGGAAATCTTGTTAAAATAAGGATATATTAGTCAATTACCATTATGACACATATATATACCCAATTTACAAACATGAATACAATATATATGTTTATCTTTGATTTAATACATGTTATGGATTGGATTTTAGATTATAATGTGAAAGTTTATACTGAGAGATGGTGATTGTGATTTGTGACAATGATATGGAATCCCTTTTTTTCATAGGGTAGAATACATCATCTTAATCATGTCTAGATTCACCTATAGTATCTCTCCTTAATGAAATTCATAGAGAATAAGAGCAGACACAACCTATAGAGGGGAAATGTATCCTTATAATAGATGATATACCCATTATATATTAATATATTAATGTTTTTTTAAATAACAAATTTAAAATCAACATGAGCATGAGGTTTAGTTTTCCATTGATCTCATACCTGATGAGAAGCCTATATCTAATAATCCCTTTAGGATGTCCACAATGTAATTAATGTTATATAAGAAACAACTATAGGATTTCTGTAATTAAGGAATTATACACCCTAGTTTTTCAACATAGGATCCAATGCTATTTTTTTAAGAATAAATATTGTTCAATGATATTGTGTATTTATTATAAGGAAATTAGTGTAATTGAAATTATGAACAATTATCCTCTTCCCACATTGATGACTTATTTATTTAACTTTTAGGAGCTCAATATTTTTCAAAGATTTATTTTTTTGGGTATCATAAAATACATTTAAAAAAGGAATATATTCCAAAGATGAAATTTTTTATGTGGTACAGAAGATATGAATTTATAGTAATTTCCTTTGGATTTACTAATAAACCCTATGTTCTTATATATCAGATGAATAGATTATTCAATGATTATGTTGATAATCTACTTATGGTTTTTATTAATGATAACTTTGTATAATATAAAAGCCTTGATTTATATACGATTCATTTTAAAATCATTCTTAATACCCTTAGAGAAAATTAGTAATAAGGAATATTTAGAAAATTGGATTTTAGGATTCAACAAGTTTATTTTCATGGTGATGGTTTCTATAATTATGGAATATCAATTTATCTTTCAATGAAAAATACAATTATAGAATATCCAATTAAAACAAATATAACTAAGGTATAAAGTTTTCTTGGATTAATAGATTATTATTGATGATTTTTTTTCAAAATTCATCAATTAAATAACCCATTAACTAAGTTTATATTAAAATGGGTTAATTTAATATGGTTATAGGAATAAAAATAATGTTTCGAATAATTATGAAGATATTGATCAATCCACTGATATTTACTTTACCACCAGAAAGGAATTCATTTTTATATATAGGGATGCATAAAATAATAGAATTTGATGTTTCCTTATGAAATAATAGAATTGTTTCCTTTGCATCAAGAAGAATAAAGATTCATGAAAAAAGTTACTCAACCCATGAACTTGAGTTGGTAGTCATAATATTTGTATTGAAGATATGGAATCATTATCTTTATGGTAAATGATTTGAAATGTATATGGATCAAAAATGTTTGAAATACATATTATCATAGAAATATATCTACCTAAGGCAAAAGAGATGCATTGAGTAGGAAAGTAAGGTAGTTGATGCATTGAGTAGGAAAGATCTTGAATTATTGACTAAAACTAGGACTAGAAAAAAATTTCTATATTCAATGATTTACTAAAGTTGGATATGAGAATAATTAGGGAATGAGAAACATAACATCTATTCTAAATTATTTCGAAACCATCATTATTAGATAAAATAAAAAGTTCCCATCTAGTTGATAAGCACATTCAAAATAAAATCAATGCTGTAAATGATGGGATTTTGGTAAACCTTATATGTGGAGATGGTATATTGAAATTTAGAAATATTCTAGGTGTTAAATCTATGGTTGATTAGAAAATAGAAGTATTAGAGGAATATCATAGCTCAAATATCTCTAATTACCTAAAGACACAAAAATATATCTGTATTTTATGGAACATTTTTGCTGGGATATTATGAAATGGGAAATTGTAAACTATAGTTCAAACTGATTGGGTTTTCAATAGGTAAAGGATAAAAGGAAACTTCTAAAAAAAATCAGGAATAATAAAGTTATTCCAGTATTAAAATGGGATGATATTACTATAAAAATTCCATTAAATTTCCAATTATTTCTTGAAATATGGAATCCATATGAGTTATTTTTGATCGCCTATCCATGTACAAAAATTTCATTACCTTAGGTATGATCTACCTCTTGATTTACCTAAGGAACTCAATATTAATTAAGTCCTTAGAATTAATAGGGATTCTATTTGGATTTTTTCTAATCAAGATCAATATTTTACATAAAACTTTGTGAAAATTCTCTTGAAGGATAAAAAAACTGATCTTCATTTCATCACCACCTATCATTCTAAAAACAATTCACAATCTAAAAAGACTATTAAAACAAGATTATATGTATATGTTTTTGATCGACTAACTTTCAAGGTATGTGGGATCAATGTTTACCTTTGGTGGAATTAATATATAATAACATATTCTATTTAAGCATTCAAGTGACACCATATGAAGTATTGTATAGAAAGAGGTTTTTTACTCTAACTTATTATGAAAAAGTTGGTAAAAGGAAACTTTTAGGCCTAGATGTTATTAAGGAGACATGAATGAATGTGAAGATTATTTAGAATTATATTAAGGTACCTCACAGTAGATAAAAAAGTTATGTTTACAACTTAAGGAAGGATTTGGTATTTGAAGTGGGAGGTTATGTTTTCATGAGGGTTTCCCCATTGAAGGGTTTTATAAGTTTTGAAAAAAAGGGAAATTAATTCATAGGTATCTGAATAATTTTTGAAAATTTGTAAATAATTAGAGTTATGGAAATACATTTTAAAATACCATAGATTGTCACTAAATTTTATGCTGTGTTCTATATCTTATTATTGGGGATTTATGTAAAATACCTATTTCATTTTCTCACCACCAAGAAAATTGAATGAGAACCTAATTTATCCTACTATATAGTGTCTATACAAAATGTTAACAATGTATTATAGGTGTTACATAATTAGATGAATCAATTGGTTAAGATACTTTAGTGAAATCATAAAATAAATGAGGAAAAGTGGGAAGATAAAGAAATTAGGAAGAATAAATACCCACATCTATCCACTAGGTGATATTCTAGAGATTTCATGGTAGAAATTTTTGAAGGGGGGGGGGGGGCGAATGTAAAACCTAAGTTTCAATTATAGTAAGAAATAGTTTATTTTTAATGAAACTTTTTTTAATGAAAAAACAAAATAATTAAAATATTTTCATTCAATATTGTTATTAAAACCTACATTCACAAATTTTATAAATTTAATTTGAAAAAGTGAATTTATTTTTTTAATTTAGAATGTCAAAAAAATCTTAGGGTGAATTTTGTATATTTTTTTGAAATTTTTGAATTTTAGATTATTAGTGAAAGATAATGATTTTAAGAAAACTACCACTTTAATGAAATTATAATGATTTAAGAATAACATTAAAGTTTCTGAATCAACTTTTATAGAAAAAATACAATTAAGAATTAATACAATGCATATAAATATAAAAATTTGAACTATCAATGTATTCTTAATATTTTGGAAATACAAGTAATGTTTTTTGTAAATAAAAACAATATTGATTTATTATATTTTAATGAAGTATTTATAAGGCTCCATTTGGTTTTGGTTTGGTTTTAAAGAAAATAGGTATCCATTGATATAATATAATATGATTAATTATATTATAATCAACATTATTTTTTTTGCTGAAAAATGAATCCAATAATGTAACAAATACCAATGATTCAAATCCATGATCATGTTTAATTTAGTTGGTTTATATTTTACTAGTCATAGAGAACAAGAATACATACAAATCAAATGTTATGGGTTTTATAAATTAGGCTTCTGAAAAATACCATTTGGGGTGATTCTAGAGAAAAGTCCATAATTTTACACAAATTTCAAAAAGAGCGCACAAAACCCCATCATAATGGCACAACTTTATTTCATGAGAAAGGATTCATCAGACACAGAAGCTACATGTGTATATGATATGAACATCAAACAATATAATGTTCATACAAGTCTATGAAGTTGTTTGACTTAGCCTAAAAGTTGTGTGGCATATGATTTGTTTCTCAACACAACCAAAATACCTATAAATATAAAAGCTTCCAATTATTTTGTAAAGGCCCACTATGATTCGAGGAATAGATATCGTGATCATAAAACATGGGGTTTTGTGCTATATGTAATGCTAAAATTCCAAACTTGCTCAAAATTACCACATAATGTCCTTCAGTACATGGGCTTTTTCTTGAGATGTTTTCTCACAAATTTATCCATGGTGAACCTAATTTAGTGAAAACTGAAAATTTTTGTGGAAATAGTTTTTCGCAAAACATCAATGTTCAGTGAGATAGTGTTTTCCAAACTTACGTTCATTGGCTATGCTTCACAAAAACTCATTTTCACACAACCCAGAAAGTTCTATGACAAAGTGTAAAGTTTCATGACCATGTGAATAGTTATGTGAAATAGTGTTTGGACATGCATTCTTAACGGTTAGTACTACATGGGCTACACGCTCACATCCTTGCTTAGGATCAATGAAGGTATATTGTCTCGGGCGTCTAGCCTGGTCCCTTCGCTACGCCACTAACCTCCATGAAAAATAGAAAATTGCACTATGCTACTTTTAGGCTAGGCCAAGGAAATTTTGCATTGTAACATATACACCCCAAAATCCCATCACATACTCTACCAAGATTGAGATACTCCTCATGGATCCTTGAAACACCTTTAGTCAAGTTATTCCTCTTAGACTATTCACTATTCCATGAGTCGAGATAGTCCTCTAGATTTACCCAAGTAATTTGACTCAAAATACTCTAAAAATTCTTAAAATCTCACCGCCTGTCTCCTATGATAGGCTAAACTAGAAAAATATTCTTCAGTGTGAGTATCACACCATCCATTGTTTTATTTCTTCCTCATACTAGTCGTGACTACATAACATTAGACTATAGTATACCCTATGTGATGAGAATATGATGCCTCCTATGAAAAGAACAATAATCTTTAAATGTCATGCGTAAGATGCCTCATGTAATGATCATGAAAAAACCACCAAATAGTCACAACAGTCTTCTGACATAGGTTTAATTCCCAATCATATTACCGAAACCATTTACGGGATGAGATTCCCTCATAAAATGGCATGAGGAATATAAATGGGAAGAACTATAGTGCAAGACCCACATGTATACCCGCCACTCCCAAACAACAACCATGTGCCTCCTCTTCAAGTGTAAGGCTTAATCATATACCTTGAACCATTTTTGGGTTAATACACCATCACAGATCAACAGAAGGAAGGATCAATGGGGAGCTCGTTGTGTCATTCCCACACCCAAATTCCTTGTATATGATGCAAACCTATGGCCTTACCCTATGAAATGAACATGGGATGATCTGTATAAAAAGTGAATGATTAATT
This sequence comes from Viscum album, assembly GCA_963277665.1. Lineage (NCBI taxonomy): Eukaryota > Viridiplantae > Streptophyta > Magnoliopsida > Santalales > Viscaceae > Viscum > Viscum album. Next base: position 445,459,362 of record OY728158.1, read on the forward strand.
GTGTGATGAGAAAGAGATGAATCTTGTGATATATGTGAGTTGATACACCATCCCCTAGGAATCTTGTACATGTAATCCTTGATCACACCACCACTACTCCTAGAAACACCTGTGAAGCTCCCATGGTAATCCCCAATCACACCCCCACTGACACTATCATCCCCCAGGAAACTCCGACACTTAATCCCAAATCACACCATCACTGATCCAATTAGAACCCATGAAGCTCATACACATAATCACTGGTGGCACCATCATTTCTCTAGAAGTACCCATATTGGTCCCATGTGTTAGCCCTAATTACACCACCACTGCACAGAGAATCACTCAGGTAGCTCCCACTCATAGTCCCCAATCACACCACCACTTCTCCTAGAAGCACATAGGAAGTTATTAGGCATAATACAAAATAAACCAGTCACTGATCCTAATAGAACCCCCAAATCTTCCATTGTTTAAACCCAATTACACCACTGATTCTTCTAGAAGCTCCTAGAAAGATCCCATATTTAATCACCAAAAACCTCATCACTGGTCCTAACTATACATGTGAAACCCACATGTGAAATCCCAAAACACTCTCATGTTTTTCTCCTTTTGCAGAATAAGATCCCTTTTAACATAATGATAAACTTCATGGAATGGTACTAAAAAATCTTCATGCCTTCTCTGTAAGAACTTGGTTCTTGTTTTTGAGGAATGAGTTTCTTATTTTTCTTTTTTATTTAAGTGTTTTTGAGAAAATAGGGAAAATGGGGAAAACCCCAAATTTTGTGGGTACATGACATGTACATTTCCACACGCCGTGTACTTTGGCCGTGTGGGATGAGTACACAGGGCATGTAGCCATGTCGGTGATGAAAGGTGTAAAAACCGACTACGCGCCGTGTGGTGGGTATTTAAATACCGTGTATTCAGTCGATAGGTGAATAGTAAGGTGGTGGAGGCAGTCGCCAGCTAAGCGACAGTACATGCTGTGTATTCAGAAATACACGCTGTGCACTCATGTCGACTGATGAACAGTTTGGTAGTGGAAAAAGTTTCCGTCAGAAGAACAACTAAATGAGAAAAGTACACGCTGTGTACTTGAGAGGAAACACCGTGTAGTTTGTTTTTTTCCCTTAAAAAGGGAAGTATCCTCCTCTGTTCACAGAGTAAGCTTAGAACGCCGAAGGAGAATGGGAGGGATGTCCGGATATTGGAGGATCTCCTGACCGCAAACCGGGAATCCATTTCCGCTTCCGTCGATCACGTTGGGAATGTAGGGGTATTCTCTCCCCTCTCCTTGTGCTGTTCTTACCAATTATTCATCTAAGGAATGTTATTTAAGTTTGAATGAGTATATTTACATCTCAGATCTACTTCTTTCTTGGACGATTCAGGAGGTGTCATTCACATATACCGATCAGTGACGATCGAGGTAGGTGGTCTGGGGTTTAAATTCCAACTGCTGTGTGTTTTGTGTACCACTGTGATAAGCGCCATTTTTGGGGGTGTCGTATGGATGAGGCATTGTGTAATTAATTACCTAGAATTTCATAGGTAGTTTAATTATTATGTATAACTATTTATTGGGATCACTGCTTGGATCCAGGACCACCCTGGGTCTGCGTTCCTCTGTTTATCCATTTGGCCAGGATACCTATGGGTATGCCATGATTATAATGTGTATTGAATTTCCTTGGGAGGAATTGTATATAAATTGCTTATTTATGCCTTGGGCTTGGCCCGATTACTTTTAGCTTGAGGGTGTTGTTTGTTTAGCCGGGGGGAAAGATACTGCTTAGCCTGAGGGCAATGTTCTATTCCGCCTGAGGGAAACACTTCTTATGCCTGAGGGCAGTGACTTCTGTGCCTGAGGGAAATATCTCATACTCTTGAGGGAAATATTCGATAGCCTGAGGGCAAGCCTGAGGGAAAGGTTCTGATTGTCTTGAGGGCTTGGTTCTGATGAGTAGAGAATGTTACTAAATATAATGGTTAAATGAATATTAAAATGGCAATATGAGTGATAAAGATAGTTTCTTTTGAGTACTGCTTAGTTTAATGCTTTTACTACTGCACACAGCTGTTGAAAATTTTCACTAACAGTTGGGCATGAGCCTTTGGTGGGTGGCTACTGGGATTAAATTCTCACACCCTGTTTGGGTCATTTCTTCGGCCGAAACAGATTACATTTCTTCAAGTATGGATAAGGGCAAGGGTCCCTATACAGGTACATGATTGATGCAGTGGAGTAGGAGAGCCTAGGACCAAGCTTAGGCTTGCGATGCTGCTGAGCTCCTATTGCACTATTTAATTTCGTTTTTGTTATACCTTGTACTTGAGTTGTATTGTATCGTACTGCAGTATATCCTGTTCAGGCTGTTTTCATAGAATTAGTGACATGCTTCATCTTTTTATATGAGATTGCTGGTTCCCTTTTACTTCACTTGTCCATTTCAGTTGAATATTGTTTACTACTTCCACTGTTGTATGTTTGTATATTTTATTCTGCTAGGATACACTTTGACAAATGAGGGCATAGTTTCTCCACTATAAGTCCTTGGCCCTCGCTGCTAGTCGAAAGCCTCTTGCATTTGGGGAAATGCGCTTCAGGTCATGTGACCAACTGGGTTCAGGGTACCAGTTGAGTGGAAATCGGATCTGGGACATTACAAAGTGGTATCACAGTCTTTATTTTCTTTGAATTACTATTTGGAGCCTTATTCAAGGATATGACGGAAATGGTAGTTGGTAATAAGCTGTGCCTAGGAGTAGCTAAACCGTGTAGAGGGAAAAGCCAGTCTACCTCGGTTATTGAAAATTTTCTTATTTTTCAATTTTATAGTTGATTTGATTTTCACCGTTGGGTGACACACTTGTGGTGTGCTATTTATATGTTATACTTGGGTTCTATTTAGTTACAACTCAATGTGATGAGGGTATTCCATCTCATGGATAATTTGAGAACTTGCTAGAAATCACACACCATGCATAGTTCAATGTCATATAGGTGCATTAGAAATTTCATGTTGTTGTGATATTTGTTGTGCTAGAAAAGCATGCTGTTGTGATAGTTGATTTGATAAATACCTGTTATTTGATAGGGTATTTTTGTGTGAGTCTGATAAAATGAACTCCAAAATTTGGTTCTTGAGGAGTATGGGACCTCATTGACTGAAATTTTGTGGTTCATTGACTGTTTATTTTGTTATAACATGTGTAAGATGCCAAACTTTGATTCGTGGGGAGTATAGGCCCTCACGGATCAGAACTTGGCACTTAGGTGTTGGTTTCTGTGTTTTTTTGGGTTCCAGAGTAGTTTCGAGGGCTTTCTGTCTAGAAAACCTAGCATACACGCCGTGTAGTTCTATGGACACACGCCGTGTGGTCTTCTGTTCGGAAAGAAAATAAAAAGTTTTGAGTACACATCGTGTACCCTAAGTACACGTCGTGTAGTATCTTACAATGTCATAGGCCGTGTGGGTAGGGACACGAGATGGGGAAGTACTAGAGGTAATACGCTGTATTGTTATTTCACACGCCATGTTATGTGAACTCTGTGTCCGTCCGTGTAACTAACAACATGAACGGAGGAAACCTTAAGACATACACGCCATGTCACTGATGAACACGTCGTGCATTGGGACCTGGGGACCTGCCTGTGTAGCTAACAAACACGGGTCAATGTTATCTCTTCTTGATCATGACAGGTACCTGTGGGACATTCCATGTATTCTTGACCGGGGATAGACCGTGTGGACGCGGTCATGTGGATGGGAAGATGGAGTTGTGTACACACCGTGTGTGGGTGTAACACGCCATGTAGTGTCAGCTGAGTGGTCATCAGTGTCACTAACAACACAGGTAGTTGGAATTTAAATAGTACATGCCGTTTAGATCTTATACACGCCGTGTAGTTTCGTTTAAAGGAGAGCCGTGTGGCTAAGCCATGTAGAGGGAATCAGGCAGGTAGCAAAATTCAAGTACACGCCGTGTGTGTGAACAACACACCGTGTGTTGGGGGTGTTACACGACTAGTTTTGGAAGAGTACATGCCCATGTGAAAGACTTGAGGAAACATGACATGTAGTTATTATACACACCATGTTGTCTTGTTTTGTAAAACTTGAATGTTTTATTTTCCTAGTTCCCTTCTTACACTCCTTGTTTTCAGTCCTTCATAAATCGTGATCTAAGGTGTGCATTTGACCTTTTAGAGTCATGCCACCGAGACGACCTCGAGTTGTTTTCCAGGAGAGCGACAACGATTATACTCCAGAAAAGGTGGGCCATAGGCTACCAATGGATCCGACACTAGATCCAAATGTGACGCCAACCGTTATATGGGACACCGGCATGGAGGCACAGTTCCGTAAAGGCTTCATGTAGTTTATGCAGACCTTTCAGGGAGCACCACAAGCCTCCACATCAATGGCAGAGATAACATGTATATTCAAGTAGCAGAACCCGCCTACATTTTTAGGGGATAGCGGACCACAGGCTGTGGAGTCTTGGCTGGATTCTATGCAGACTATTTTTGAGAATCTTGAGATGTCTCCAGGGCGGAGGGTCAAGATCGCTACTTACATGCTGAGTGATTCCGCCAAGAGGTGGTGGGATGTTACCACCCAGTCTGAGAATCACTACGACATGGCATGGGAAGTTATTCAGACATCCTTATATGACTTCTTTTTCCTAGAGACGCTAAGGGTAGATCGAGCTCGAGAGTTCATGAATTTGTAGCAGGGCGCTATGTCAGTGATGGATTATTCTACTCACTTTACTGAGCTTCAGCGTTTTGTACCCGTTCTGGTGGGTGATGAGATGTTGAGGGATAGACGCTTTGAGTATGGTCTTCAATATGACATCTGAGCACTGGTGAATGTTTTCAGGTTGCCGACAGTGCATGCTATTGTAAACCAGGCACTGATTACTGAACGGAACCTGCGGGAAGCTAGTGGTGTGGGCCAGGGCAGTTCGACAACAGTTTCTGGTGCTATTCCTACCAAGAAGAGGAAGCGACAGATGAGTTTCTATCATGGTGGCAGTGCTAGCCAGGCGATTACTTCAGGTGGCCTGGTCATATGCTGCCAATGTGGTAGAGAGGGGAATAAGAGACCTTAGTGTACACGAGACCTGGTAGAGTGCCGAGCTTGCGGCAAGATGGGTCATCTACATCGCTTTTGTAGGAAATTCCCACTAGTGGCTAGTGAGAGGGGTTATATGCATACTTTGCATGTGGGAGAAGGACCAGTAGCTTCTTTTCAGTCAGGCAACTGGGATATGTCAGGACGTACAGGCAGAGGTGGTGGTCGTTTCCGTGGTATCCAGACACCAGGATCTCAAAGGCAGTTGGGCGGGACAACTCAGGGTAGCCATGCTGTGTCGCAAGGCCGTGACACTGGGTAGGCATATGAAGTACAACAGATCCAACATGAGCAGGATCCCAGACCTTCTACTGTCAGAGGTACTATTCTAGTTTCTTCTATTATGTCTTCTGTACTTTTTGATACAGGTGCTACAGATAGCTTTATATCTGTGCCCTTTGCAGAGAGTCTTGGGCTATGTGTTTCTTCTTCTTCTGAAGTAATGACGCTAGACACTCCGTTGGGAACTAGAACGACTGGTGTGCGTCAGTGCAAGGAGTTCCCCCTAGAGGTTGGTGCGTGTCACTTTTTATGGGACCTCTATGTCTTAGAGATGACAAGATATGATGTCATTCTCAGGATGGACTAGTTGTTACCCTTTCAAGCCTTTTTAGATTTCTATTATCGTAGGGTGAGTTTCACGTCACTAGATGGTGGAGAGTTTCTATACAAAGGTAAATGGGATTTCCATGCGAGCCGAGCTGGACCTGAGCATTGTGGGCGAGGTGGCATGATAGCCCATATTTCAAGTTTATATCTGGATGATCAAGGGACTTGTTAGAAGTATTTCCCTCCAGTAGTTGATCGTTTCATGGATGTCTTCCCTGATGAATTTTCATGTCTTCCTCTAGAGTGAGTGGTGGATTTTTCTATTGATCTTGTTCCAGGAGCGGCACCGGTGTCCATTCCTCCTTATAGGAGGGCTACACCACAGTTGCAGGAGCTCAAGAGATAGTTAGAGGAGTTACAGGTAAATGGTTTCATCCAACCTAGTACTTCTCCTTGGGGTTAACCTGTCCTTTTTGCGAAGATGGCGGATGATACCCTCATACTTTGTGTGGATTATCGAAAGGTTATCCAACTGATGTTCAAGAACCAATATCCCTTACCGAGGATTGATGATATTTTTGATCAACTTCAAGGATCACGAGTGTTCTCAAAGATTGAATTTAGATCCGAAAATCATCAGTTACGCATTAGGCCATCAGATATACCTCTTAAAGCTTTTCAGAGAAGATATGGTTTATACGAGTACTTGGTTATGTAGTTTGGACTCACGAACATGCCAGCATTTTTCATGGCTCTGATGAATTGTGTGTTCCACCCTTATCTGGATTCCTTTGTGGTAGTCTTCATGGACGATATCTTGGTGTACTCTTACACTCTACACGACCATGCCACCCATCTTGAGATCATTTTGAGTACACTGAGAGAGCATAATCCATATGCTAAGATCTCAAACTGCCACTTTTGGATGGACCCGATACACTTCCTGGGTCATATCATCTCAGAGGCAGGAGTTTCCGTGGACCCAGAGAAAGTGGGACCAGAATTTTCCTTGGAGCAGCCTAAGAACATGTTTGAAATATGGAATTTCATGGGGCTGGATGGTTACTACAGGTGATTTATACCTGACTTCTCCTCCTTAGAAACACCATTGACAGAGTTGACTAAGAAGGGTGTGAAGTTCGTTTGGTCAGAAGCTTACGAGACAGCCTTTCAAGTGCTGAAGGGAAGGTTGACATCAACACCTATCCTGATACATCCAAACTAAGGGAAGAGCTATATGGTTTACTGTGATGCATTAGGTAATGGGCTAGGAGCAGTGATGATGCAGAGCGATCAAGTTGTTGCGTACGGGTCTCGGCAATTGAGGCCACATGAGAGGAATTATCCTACGCATGACCTCGGTTTGGCTGCAGTTGTTCATGCATTGCACTGTTGGAGACATTACATCTTGGGAGAGTATTTTGTGGTTTACACAGACCATAAAAGTCTCAAGTATATCATTACCTAGTGTGACCTGAATTTGAGACAGCGAAGGTGGGTTGAATACCTTCAGTCCTTCAATTTTGATCTTGCCTATACACCTGGTAAGGGTAATGCAGTTACTGATGCACTGAGCAGGAAGACTCTGACACGGGTAGTTCATAAAACCAGTGGTGAGTGACAGCTTATGGATTTGTTCTCTGAGATGCATTTGGAGGTGCACGACTGTTAGGGGAAGACCTATCTTTCTTCTTTTGCTGTGACCTCTACCCTCCTGGATAGAGTGAGGATGAGATAGCTATCTGATTTAGAAGTCCTCGTTCTACAGGATTCAGTGGGAAGTGAGGAACCTCCTCCTAGATGGATGATAGGAAATGATGAAGTATTACGTTTCCATGGACGAGTATGGGTTCTAGGGGATATACGCGAGGAGCTAATGCGGTAGTTTTATGCTTCATCTTGGGCAGTTCATCCCAGAGTTAGCAAAATGTATCGGGACTTGAAATGTCAGTATTGGTGGATGAGTATGAAGAGTGAGGTAGTTGGTTTTGTTGCGAGATGTTCCACTTGTCAATAGGTGAATGTGGAGAATTAGAGGCCAACCATACTGTTACAGTAGTCATCCCTTCTATAATGGAAATGGGATGATGTTGCGATGGACTTTGTGGCCGGGTAGCCGAGGTCACCTTGAGGCAATGATGTCATGTGGGTGGTTCAGGATAGACTCACAAAGGTAGGTTACTTTTTTCTGATCAAGTAGACCTTCGTGTTGACGAGTTCAAGAAGTTATATGTCCAAGAGATAGTGCGTCTTCATGGGGTTCCTCGTTCTATCATTTCAGATAGGGACACCCATTTTACGTCTCGTTTCTAGAAGAGTTTTCAGAGGGCACTGGGTACACTGGTGCTTTTGAGCACCGCTTACCACCTTCAAACCGATTTCCAGTCAGAGCATACAATACAGGTGCTTGAGGACATGCTGCGTGCATGTGTCTTAGACTTTGGGGGCTCTTGGGAGAAGCATATACCCCTGGTCAAGTTTTCCTATAATAATAGTTTTCAAGAAACTATTGAGATGGAACCGTACGAGACTTTATATGGTAGGCCATGCTGATCACCATTGTGCTAGTTAGAGGCAGGTGAGGCAGCTTTTCTAGGGCCACGTCTCGTGCAGGAGACTTCAAAGCAGGTCCAACTGATATAGAAGCGAATGGCTACTGCACAGTCTTATTATAAATCATATGTTGATCGCCACAGATAACCCTTGGAGTTCATGGTCATGGATCAAGTTTTCTTGCGTGTTTCGCCGAGGTTGGGACACAGGTGGATTATGAGATAGGGTAAACATTCACTGAGGTATGTGGGGCCGTTTGAGATTTTGGAGAGAGTCGGGCCGGTTGCCTATCGGTTGCAGTTACCCCAGAGGTACCGGGCCATGCACGACATCTTCCATGTATCTCAGCTGCTCCGTTATCACTTAGACCTGTCTCACGCCTTTCATCCTGAGGAGGTTGAGATTTAGATCTATGCATCCTTTGAGGAGCATCCAATTCGTATTGTTGATAGGAGCATGAAGGTTTTCCAAGGCCGGTTAGTTCCTCTTGTATGGGTGCTATGGAAGAATGGAAGAGTGCAGGTAAAAAACCTAGGAATTGGAGACCGATTTATGTGCTCAGTGTCCAAATTTGTTCTGAGCTTTATCTTCACCCCACTTAGAAGGGAAATTTGGGGACGAATTGCTTTAAGGGGGGGGGGGGGAAGTTTGTAAGAACCCGGTTCTTGTTTTTGAGGTACGGGTTGCTTCTTTTATTTTTTCCTTAAGTGTTTTTGAGAAAATAGGGAAAATGGGGAAAAATACAAAATTTTGTGGGTACACGCCATGTACTTTTCCACACATTGTTTACGTTGGCCGTGTTGGATGAGTACACAGGGCGTGTAGCCCTGTCGGCGATGAAAGGTGTAAAAAACGACTACACACTCTGTAGTGGGAATTTACACGTCGTGTATTCAGTCAGCATGTGAATAGTATGGTGGTGGAGGTAGCCACTGGCTAAGTGGAAGTACACACCGTGTATTCGGAAATACACGCCATGTACTCATGTCGACTGATGAATAGTTCGACAGTGGAAAAAGTAGCCATCAGAAGAACAGTTAAATGAGAAAAGTACATGCCATGTACTAGAGAGTACATGCCATTTAGTTTGTTTTTTCTATTAAAATGGGCAGTATCCTCCTCTGTTCATAAAGGAAACTTAGAACGCCGATGGAGAACAGGAGGGATGGATGAATCTTGGAGGATCTCATGACCGCGCATCGGGAATCCGTTTCCGCTTCCATCGATCACGTTGGGATCGTGCAGGTAAGCTCTCCCCTCTCATTGAATTGTTCTTACCAATTATTCCTCTAAGAGATGTTATTTAACTTTGAATGAGATTATTTTCATCTCAGATCTACTTCATTCTTGGATGATTCAGAAGGCGTCGTTCACATATACTGATCAGTGACGATAGAGGTAGGTGGTCTGGTGTTTACATTCTAACTGCTGTGTGTTTTGTGTACCACTGTGATACGCGCCCATGTTGGGGGTGTCGTATGGAAGAGGCCTTGAATACTTAAATACCTAGAATTTCATAGGTAGTTTAATGAATATGTAAAACTGCTGATTGGGATCACTGCTTTGATCCAGGACCTCCCCAGGGGTGCATTCCTCTGTTTATCCATTTGGCCAGGATACCCGAGGGTATGCCATGATTATAAGGTGTATTTAATTTCCTTAGGAGGAATTTTATATAAATTTCATATTTATTCCTTCGGCTAGGCCCGGTTACTTTAGCCTGAGGGAATTGTTCTTTTAGCATGAGGGAAAGATACTACTTTTCCTGAGGGCAATGTTCTATTCCACCTGAGGGAAACACTTCTTGTGCCTCGGGGCAGTGAATTTTGTGCCTGAGGGAAATATCTCATACATCTGATGGAAATATTCGATAGACTGAGGGAAAGCCTGAGGGTGTGGTTTTATTATATTAGCCTGAGGGAAATGTTCTGATTGGAATGAGGGCTTGGTTCTGATGAGCACAAAATGTTATTAAATTGAATGGTTAAATTAATATTAAAATGGAAATATGACTGGTAAAGTTATTTACTTTTGAGTACTGCTTAGTTTAATACCTTTACTACTGCACACTGTTGTTGCACATTGTCACTAACAGTTGGGCACGTGCCTTTGGTGGGTGCCTACTGGGATTCATTTCTCACACTCTGTTTGGGTCATGTCTTCGACCCAAACAGATTACATTTCTACAAGTATGGATAAGGGAACGGGTCCCTATACAGGTACACGATTGATGCAGATGAGTAAGAGAGCATGAGACCGAGCTTAGGCTTGCGATGCTGCTGAGCTCCTATTGCATTTTTGTTTTGTTTTTGTTTTACTTTGTACTTGAGTTGTGTTGTATTATACTATAGTATATCCTGTTCTGACTATTTTCATAGAATTAGTGACATGCTACATATTTATATATGTGACTGCTGGTTCACTTTTACTTCAGTTGTCCTTTTTAGTTTGTTGGGAAAAAATCCCTCAAGGCATCATTGAAGTATTTTTGAGGTGATTGTGTTTGTTGACAAAGTGGACATCTGTGCTGAGATTGTTGACAAAGGAAACCATGACATAAAAATTTGTTGGAAAAGGGTATTTCATGGTGACATGTCGAGTTCATGGGCTGTTGTTAATGATCCATGTTTGGTTCAAGAATGTTGAAAAAGGAATGGATGATCTGGAGGAGGTACAAAAAGAGTAGATACAAGGTGGCACTGTTTTCCAGTGTTTGCCAAATTTTTGGGCCTGAAAATCAACAAATGAAGAAAATTGGTTTTTGTCAAAGGGACTTGTGCTCCGTGTACTTGAAGGAGAGGAAACATGTGCGCCTAATGTTCTTCAAGATCATAACATCAAAATATGGAAAAGGGATAAGGGGTTCCCAAGTTTTAGGGTTGGTCGCGCAAGTGGTTAGCACGGCAGAGACTTGCGCGTCGTAACTTGCACGCCGAGGGGAGATTTGCATGCTATCGCACAGGGTGTCCTAATTCCTATTAATACAGGTCGACCCGTCCTCATTCGGAAAAATAGTTGAACACTTAGAAAAATCAGAGCTGCTGTCATGCAGGTGTGGTGGTCGTGCAAGTGGTGTGTGGTCGTGCAAGTAGAAGTTATGTGCCATGTGATAGTTGTGAACCTGAGGTGGTTTGGGTGAGGAAGGAATTGAGTCGTGCAAGATTGGAGCTGCAGATGCTTTTTTCGCGGAAGTGATTGAGGTGAACTTGCGCGCCAGTTTTTAAGAAGAGCTAAAGTTGTTGGTTGCATGCCAACACTGGTTTGGGCATAAAAGGGTTAACGTCAGACAAGTTTGGAGTAGTAGAAGATTGTGTCGTGCAAGTGGTTGTGGTGGAATTGCGCACAAGTTTTGACTTGGGCGCCGAGACTTGCACGCCGGCTTAGAGAAGGGCGCCAAGTAAGGTTCATTCACGACAGAGATTCAGGGCTGCGTGAAAGATAGAAGATTTCCCGATACCTTCGATGCAAAGTGAGATTCATCTACAAGTGAAAGTTGGACTTCACTAGAGAATCCACATACAATAGAGGATGTATTCATTAGTGATAATGAAGTGACCTAAAGGTCTATAAACTATGAGTGGATCCTTTCTAGAGTATTGAGAAAAGGAAGAGGAGGAAGGTGATCCTCTCCACCGAGAGTGAGCCAAAGAGAGAGAAACAGAGAGTGTCCTTTGGGAAAGCAGTGAGCTAACCGTAAACATTGTAAAGGTAGTGAGACTAGGAATAAAAGTGATCTATTCCAAACCTTGTAAACAATAGTGCACTTTTAGTGGATTTGGTACATCGGTACATTGCCGGTGTATGCTCCTTGGACGTAGCCTAGTGAGGGTGAAACAAGTAAAAATTGATGTTTCCTATGCTTGCTTTACTTTTTGTTTATATTTTGCAACGGGAAAGAGAGAGAAGAGTGTTTTTCTTAACAGAGAAACAAGATCAGAAAAGACTTTAATTTTAAATTAGTCATACCCTGATTCACCCCCCTTCTCAGGGTATTCAGCCTTGTGGACCAAACACAATTGAATATTGTTTAATGCTTGCACTGTTGTATGTTTGTATATTTTATTCCACTATTCTACACTTTGACAAATGCGGGCATAGTTTCCCCATTATCAGTTTTTGGCCCTCGCTGCTAGTCAGCAGCCTCTGGCGTTTGGGGAAATTCCCTTGATGTCATGTGACCAACCGGGTTCGGGGCACCTGTTGAGTGACAACCGGATACAGGACGTTAAATTCCCCCAGGATAGCAGCAACCCCAATCTATGATCTTCTCCCCATGGTACACACACAAACTCACAAACCCATCCCCATAATATGTTATATCATTGAGAAAACTATCCCAACATGACGTTATATTTTTTACCAACCATTCCCACAATATATTAAATTTGTAACCATCCTATCCTCATAAGACGTTAAATCCGCAAACCATATATCTCCATAAGATGTTGAATCTATAACCATCATATCCCTATAATACATTAAATCTATAACCAACCTATCTCTAGAATATTTTAAATATTTTCCCAACATGTCCCCATAAGACATTAAATTTATGAATAACCTATACAAGATGATAAACATGTGATAAAGCCATCTCCACAAGATGTTAAATATGTGACCAAACTATCCGAAAAATTAATTAAATCTATGACCAACCTATCAAAAAAGTTGTTAAATATTCAGCCAACCTCTCTACATAATAAGTAAAATCTATTAACAACCTTTCCCCACAAGATGTTAAAAATGTGACCAACCTGTCTCCACAAGGCATTAAATATTTGACAAACTAATGCACACAATACGTTAAAACTTTGAACTATGACCCCAACTAAATGAATTATATTCCCAAACTCATGTAAATAACATGGGATGCCTTCAGATATGAGCCTCATATGCCTTATTCCCTTGGCGCAAATTTCCCAATTGCGGACATGGGATGCCTTAGGTCCCATAAATGAGATGAATCATACATGAGATGCCCTTAAATTTTAAAGAGGATGAATTTAGAAAATCACTACACTCAAAATATATGTATATGTATTATTTTTTCCAATGTTATCATTAGCAGTGACTATAGATATCTTCCCTATTGTGACAGAATAAATTTAATTAACCAGCATCCACCATGAGATGGTGCTGGTAACGAGCTTCACGAACATGACTTAAATATATCATGGAGACCCAAAATTGGAAAAAATATCCAAGGAGGAATCCATATAAGGAGAAATAAAAAACCCATACTCCCATTTTGATTAATGATCCAATATAACCCACCATGGTAATAGAGTTTGGACGCATTTGAAAAGTGGGAATGTGGGAAAAAAAACCGACCACCCTGGAGGAGGTGTGAGCAGTCCATGGAATCAAAAAACTTTATAAGAGGAAAGGAAGGAAAAGGCTCATAAAAATACACATTATTCACACCTCAATAGAAAGAATAAAAAAACAAATACTCCTTATTTTTCTAATAAATAATTTCCATGCTTAAAAAAACACTTCTCTAAAAATAGTTATTGTTACATTTTATAAATATATATTAAAATTTATTATAAAAAAATAACAATTGAATCATGTAAAATGGATTAAATATTATTAATCTGAAAAATTAATATTGTGTAATAATTTCAATTTTATTTTTTGGTTATAATGATTGATAAAAACAATAATAATTTATTACTATAGTTAAGGTTAAAATGGATTATGAGGGGGTGTAACTATGAGATAAGGGTAAAAAAGAAACATAAATTGTATAAATTTTAATTTTTGATGATATTTATACTTGATATTTTCATAAATTTTAATTCATATCCATTTTTTTCAACTTGAAATTGAAAGTTACTTTATATTATTTAAATCTTTTAAGTAATTCGATGTGTATCCCTCCCCTCATTTGTAAAAGAAAACCTCTTCTCCAACATTATTAAAAAACATTGATCCATATATATTAGGATATAACTATCAAAATACCTTCATAAATACATTAACTTCATTCTTTATATTTATTTATTACCCTAGGAATATCCTAAAAAGTCTTAAGATTTAAGACAATGGAGTTCTCTCAAAGAAGAGGTAATCATCTTACCAAACTATTTCAAAGTTTATTTATTCTTATAATTACTCTAAATATATTGTATAAATCCAAATATAGTGAATATAGTTTAAAAATATATTAAAATTTTATAATTATTATTGGATATCCATTTTCCACCATGTTTCTATTAGGAGTGAAATTAAAGTATCACCTGTGCATATGTGTGTACTTCCACGTCAACATAGAGGTATGGTTCATTATTAATCAGCACCTCAAATTGATGTATTTAATAATGGATTTAATAAATATATAATTTATTTTTGATATTAAAATTATTTAATGATAAATTATTAATTGACTTTTATACCTTATTTTTGTTAGAAAACAAAAATAGTGTTCATACATACGTGTGAATTACCATCTCCAAGAACATTGTGGATATATTTTATATCTATACCTTTTATGGATGGTTATAAATTTGTATGTAAAGAATATATATTTTATTTATATAATTATTAAAATTATAAATATTATTTAAGTATGATCCATCTAGAAGAACCATAACTTCCGAATCGAAACATATATGAAAAACAAATCATTTAACACCCGAGTTGATGATAATAATGATAGATTATTAATGAATGGGTGATAAAATGTTATCAGTAAAACATGTATGGTATTATAAGTATGAATATGATTTTTCTATATAATTATAATAAATTTAAATTTATTATACCTGTGGTTAAAATAACTTACAAGTAAAGTCATACCAATGTTAAGGGTTTTATGTTATATTCTCACTTTTTACCAAGGCTATTTATGGTTAAATTTTTTATTATGAAATTATATGATATATCTAAAAAAATAACATATATTTTGTTCTAACGTATTTATTTCTATAAATTACATGTTTTCCATTCATTTTCTCTCTCTCTAAGTACTTAAAAATCTAAAAGATCATTTTTTAAGAAAACTAAATTTTTTTCTATTCAATCAGGATTTTTTTTATTTTTTTGAATAATTTTCTTAAAATGTTTTCAAGAATATTTTTAATCTTATAAAATTATTTATTGAATTAATTTTTTACCCATTTATTGATTTCTATGAAATATCTTAAATGTGATTTTTTTTATTTTTCAAATGTGATACTTTTTACTAATGTTATGAATGAAATATTTGTTTCTATGTTTACCACATGAAAGAATTTTAATACCGTTATTAAAATTCTCTTCCTTGAATTTTCCTTTATAAATTCACATGTTTTTTTTCAAAGTAAATGTTTTTACTAATATTCTATATTTTTTTTATATTTTTAATAAGTGATTTCTAAATGAAAAGGATATTTTCATCAAGAAATGCACCCATGATCTTTTAAAAGTATAATTATATATGAAAACCTCCTTTGAAAAATGTTATGATCTATTAGGGATATATTTTTATGATTCCATCCACTATATTACTCATGATGTATTATGATTATTTTTCTCTAGTGGTTCAATGGTTAAAATATTAACATTTTATATTCTATTTTTTCAGTATTAATGTTTATATTGATCATTTATTGAATTATTATTAATTTATTTTATATAATGAATTAATTGGATTTAATAAGTGATGGTAGGGGGAATTATATACTCCAGATGCATCCGTAGGCCTCATGAGACAAACTAGTTTTGGTATTTGGCATACACCATACCTATTTATATATGATGTCTTGGCATGAGGCATTGAGATTTAGATTATGATGTCCGAAATTATGAATCCTATCCTTATAGAACTAGTTATTGTTACCCATGTTATTATTTATGTTTTTATGTATTACATGAATATATTCCCATTTTATGATATTAGTTATCTGAAATATTTTTTTATTGTTTATCTATTACATATTATTCATGCTTTATTTATTTTATGATATCTTTTTTTCTATGATTTCCCTTACTAAGAATTTAATCTCACCCATTATTATTATTTCCTTTCCAAAGTATATGAATAAGAAATTTATGATTGATTTTAGGGATATAATATAATAAATAATAATGTTATCATTATACTTTTATGTTTTATTTCATGTTTTCAAATGTAATGGAAGAATGATGTATGTATGTAATATCCAAGGACTGCTAAGCTATTTGATCCACCATGATGTGATATATTATATATTTTGAATTTTTTTTATGAAAACCACCATATATGGGTTACTAGAGTTAGGGTGTTATACCATTGGATTATAGAATACCCCATATAAAGGCATTAATATGAGTAATGACTTAGATACCCAAAAGAAGGTAAGCCCATACAGTTGGCACACAAAACGTATCAATATATGTGATAGAAAATCTGAAGGAAAATTTCCATATGGTTATTTTGTGAATGTTAAAGTTCTGTTTGATGGGTATAAAGAAGTAATGGGTCAATGTGGAAGTTATAGTTTTGAGTTTTTCCATGTATGGACATTACGAATGAGGTGAATCGACCTAGAACACTCACAAAGGTATTGATCAGTGTAAAAGGCACATTGTAAAGGAGGTCCTACAAGGTATTTGATCAAAAGTAAGCATACATATTTAAAGACTTTATAAGAGAGCTTGAGTGATGATTAGAAATGTTTAATTTAGACCATGTAGGGACCTTAACAATGACCACTAATAAAAGAAATTATTTTTTGTGACTTTTTCTGTGCTCATGGGATCAATAATTACCTAGAGGTTTTCTCTGTGACCTCTCGTTCTTCAATTCTCCTTATATATCCTTTTATTAGTATTCATGTTTCATGTCTATTCTATAGAAGGGATGAGGTAATAATACTCCATCCTTTGGTAAATTATTTTTTAAAGTGGTGCCCACATCATAGGAAGCGTGTGATTATATGGTGGATCCTCCTAGGATCTGTGAAAGAGGACACTTCACATATGGGGAAAATGTTGGGAAAGAGAGGTTAGATGATTTGGAAGACATTAAAGTGCTAATGAATTTTTTTGGTCAGTGAACAACACCATAGGGTGATTCATTTTCATTCCCCTAGTATGTTGGATGTCTTAATATGTCTTCTATCATCAACCCACTTGGTAAGTAGTTGATAAATCAATATTATTTGACCCTTTTTGTGTTTTAGTACTTTTTATATCATACTATGTTTTGGTATCTTAGATGTATGCATGGATTGTTTTATTGGTTTTATATTTCAACACTGTGTGGGATTGGAGATGTGTGTATGTGTAAATGTAATTTATGCTAATTCTTCCCATTTGTGGGGTATTCCTACTCAGCGCTGGTCGCCAAACCCTGACCTATTTGAGGTGGGATTGGGGTAGTCATGGGTGGGACCTCAGTATGTTGGGTTGTGACATAATCATTTAACTGTATCCCTTTATATAATTAATTGGAGAGCAACATCAAGATCACTCATTATCAAGAGTTATATCAAAATTACTTACCATCATGAGTTATTTTCAGATCACCCGTAATAATAAAAAATTCACATGAACCATAACATAATCATAACATAAGAAATATTTTATTTCAATCATGATACTCTTGAAAATATTTATTTCACCCATAAGAAAAATTGTTCAGGATATTGAAATATACAATCCATTTTAAAACATTTTGAAAATACCTAAAAAAACCGAAGGGTGGTTTTTATTTTTAGAAAACAAGCAATAAGAATAAATAATCCATATATCAAATAATGTTTTTAGGTGGTGGGAATAGTTGTTCGAACTATATATGTTAAAATAAGACATTTCTGTTTCTTTATTGTCGAACCGTTCAATATAAAAATTGTAGAAATATTCATTTTAAAAACAATTCAATTAAATTCAAAAAGGATATAAAATTTTATTTATAATTAATTAATTTATTTATAAAAAAATTCAATTAATACTTTTTAAATTATGGATATGAGTGAAAATGATTTATAAAAGAAATCATTAAAATATTTTAAATGTTGTTTTTATGGTAAAGTGCACTTTACCTCGACCATGACTCATCACCAATAAATTTTATCTTACAAAATAATACAATTATGTTAATTATTTTTTCATTAAATTAACTTTCTCATGAAAATTATTCATATTTTTTATTTATTATAATTTCATATCCAATTAATTAATCAATAATGTTCACGTCAGATGATTTGATGATATTCAACTCATAAGTGCATTGTGACTTTGGTAGGCTGAATATGGTCAAATAATTCATTATTAAAACATATAATTAATAATTATCTTGAAAAATTTATCATTTTTAGAGACTAATTATTAGTATACAACATCTATGAAAAATGGTTATGAGAATAGAATTATGTTACAATCATGGAGATAGTAGGTTGTATGCGTGCATTTGTAATGTTATTATTTTAAAAAGAGAAAGGGGAAAAAAAGGTAAGTATAATTTCACCTTTCCATTAAAATTATTATATCATAAGTATAATATTAAATATTTAAATAATCTTATATATTCTGGTGATGTAATGCGGTGATGGAAAATATATCACATCGCCAAATGTAGGTGGTAATCTACATGTACGCCCAAACAACTTTACCATTATTTAATTTATTGAAATGTAAGAAAATTGAAGATATATTTTCTTCATGAACTGATATTTATTTTATGAATATCATTTATATAAATCATATATATCATAATAACCATCCACAATAGGAAATGATGGGAGATGAATTATATCGGTTCGCGAGTCGATAATCCGCCATAAACACGATTGATGGTTTTATGACCCATTTTATTGAATAAAAGATGTATGTTAGTTATTAATTTAACATAATACCATAAAAATATAATTAATATAAAAATTTTATTATCTCAACACAATTTAATGATTTTTTATGTTGGTGTAAGAAGAAATAAAACAAAAATTCTTGTTTAGGATCTATACCTCTTCTTCAAGAAACCTTGTTAGGTTTAAACCTAATGCCTTCCTAGATAGTTATATGAAAAATATAGGACCTATAGAACATGTGAATATATTTCAGGAATGTAATTGGATAGGTAATCTTCAAAAGGTATCTTTATGTGTGTAAAGAGGATGAGATGGAGTTCCCTTTTATAAGTTGGTGATAGGACACACTAAGAATGTTTAAAAACATTGAAATATATTAATGCGTTTCAAAAGAAACATGACACCAAAATGATCCATTTATGAATAATATATTTTGTCATTTTGATATATGTAAATTAAACTGTATTTATATAATTTTTTAGTTCATTTTAACCCTTATCACTTTAGTTTAATCCCTAATAAATTTTTTTAACTTTAATCAAGACAATTTTTTTTATTGTTTTTAATATTACTTAAGACAATTTATATTATTATATAATATTAATTATTCTGATTCCAAATATTTAATCTTTTTTTAAATTCAATTCATAGAAGTGAAATAATTTAGTTTAAAATTAATCCCACAACACACGATGAAAACAAATTTTTTTTTCCGAAAAATGACTTTCTTTGTAAAGAATTCTTTTATACTAAATTAATTTATAATTTGGATTCAAATAATATGTATTATATAAATTTTAATGTATAAAAAATAATTAAATTTTAAAAATAATCCAAAAGATAATGTTTATTTGTAAATACATTAAAATAGATGAAAATTTTTACCAAAAATCATTATTTTTCACTATTCATTGAAAAATAAGTTATTTCAGAAAATTATAAAATATTTATCCAAATATAATTTTAATAGGATGAATTAAAAAACAAAGTTAATTTTTTCAAATTTAGATTCATTACCTTAGAATAAATGGTTTTTAATTAAACCATATATTGAAAGAAAAACCAATTTTGATATAAATCAAGCATTTCCATTTGGTTTGAAAAAATGCCTAATTTAATTATAATGAATATAAACATATAAAATATAATTAATGATTATTACTATAGAATGAAATTGGTTTAATATTAACATTATTTTTATTGTGACAATCTTCCCCCTATTTTTAATTGATTCCTCGTAATATTATTCGTTACATAAACCAATGGGGATATTTTTTGTTTCTTATAATTTTATGATTCACATGTTTGTTATTCAATAAAAGTGTTTTACCACAAATATATAACCTAGTAAATTAATTTATTCTAAAATCTAGGGTAAATAATCTATACCCTATATTTCTCAAAGTAATCTATTTCTTACAACTAAACAACTTCACGAATGAAAGTATGAGATGCATCCAATACCTAATTTCCTTAACAATGACACATTAAAAACACCATCTAACTGAGACAAACTCTAAGTAAAGGATACTCAGAAAGAAATAAATATAATCTTATCTATAATTTCTTATGGTCCAATGAACTATATACATAGTTTTCATTTTTTAAAGTACATAGAAATTTTTCATGGAGATACTTTATGAAAAATATGATCACCTCCCTTGATTCATTGATCCTTCCTACCATTATATACATAGCTTTTCTGCCTACTCTGAGCTATAATGATGTGTTTATGAATCATATAATTCTTCTCAAATGATACTTTTACTAATATGGTCCCAAAAATATTATTTCTCTAGTTTCATTTCAACAAGATATAGTCTGAAACTACTTTCCATATAATTCTTAAAAAAGTTACATCTTTATACTAAAATGAAAACTATTATGATAAGAAAACTCAACCAAAGTTAAGGTGTTGATCCTAACTTCCTATATAATCTATTTAACAAGATCAATGAATATACTCTAAAGTATAAATCATTCACTCTAAAATTCTATCAGATTGATGATGAAACATTGTACCAAAATTTAATTCTATACCTGATGATTTATTAATTCATTTATGGTAATTAAAATTAATTCTTGGATCATGATCAGATATAATATAAAGAGGGAATATATGTAAAATAATGGTCAATTTAATGAAAATTTTAGAATTTTGATCCAAAGTTATATAATCTCAATTTAGAGAAAATGATAATATTTAATTAATAAATAAATAATTATCCAAGTCAAATTATTGCATCAAAATTAATTTGGTAATCCGGAATTGAAATCAATGTATATATTCTAAAATTTATATTCAGGCACCCAAAAATTTTTATGCACACCCTTAGGTAATTTATATTTGGATCCAACTTGTAGTGAATTCAAACATTTTATAGTAAAATCAGTAATAACGTTCTTCAATCCTTCCCACAAAAAATATCCCAAAATTTAAATATACATTTTTATACAATAAGGATAAATAAAGAATATCGATATATGAGACTCACTAAATAGTTATTTCATCAACTAATGGACACATGAAACAATTATCCATTTTTTAATCTTAGAATACCATATTTTCAATATTAATTTTAGGATATGTACCTTTCTTAACAAATTATTCCTTTTTATATCGAACATGTCCTTCCTGTTAATCTTTATTAATCCTATATGGAAAGGATGATTGTAATGACACCTTAAAAAATAGAGGGAGTTTTTAGTGCACAAAATCTATACCAAAACTCATCATTTTATTGACTAGAGGTTCATGGTCCATATGTAGTATTGTTAATGATGTGTAATATTTCCAACTCATAGCATCGAATACTTTTTTTCTCTATTATAGGTAGTAAAAAAATTTGTAGTTGTAAAATTTTATCAATTCTAACCATCTCCTCATTATCATGTTCAACACTTTTATAGTGAATATATACATCATTCTTTTAATATTAATATATATTTCCCACATTACCACATATAATTGATTTCTCCAAAATTTTTAATAAAATACTAAAAATTATATTTAATGTTCATGTATAAGATAATTGTTCTCATGTGGTTTTAATTAATGTTAATATAAATGATTACATGATAATTCTATATGAGATGAAAACTTAGTCCCTTTAATGAATAATTGATGTTGATAATACAGTTACAATTTTTGGATAGAAGTGACAAAACCAAAGCATTCAGTAATCTTATGTTCAATTTATGTGAACATTCATAAAGTTCCTTAATATAGATGAACCTTACTCGTTTTTTTAATTTGGTTATTATTCTAGATAATCATTCATGGTTTTAAAAAAACTTCTAGTAATAGCCTTTAAATCAAAGAAAAATATAAATTTTAGTAATATTTTAAGGTATTTTCCATTCATTAGCCACATTATTTCTAGTATGATAGAAAATATGCTATATTAAATTATTATGTTTCCTTCGAAAATAATATATTTAAAAAAATCACATTTACAAAATTTTCAATATAACTTCTTTAATTTTACAGTTTTATGAATAATCCTTACAATTTTTCTTTATCCTTTTAACTTTTATAATTAACTAGAATATCATCAATAGATACCACTAATTTTTTTAGAAATATTAATGAAAAAATATATTCATATGATCAATGAATATATCCAAGGCATTATAAACCCAAATGGGAATTACAAAAAAATAATAACGCTCACACCGTGTGTGAAACATTTTTTGTGTGATGTGATCCTCCTTCACTTTATTTGATGGTACCTAGACCTGAGATAAACCTTATAAAAATACATAGATCCATTGAGATGATAAAAAAAACATTGATATGAGACAAAAATTATTATTCTTAATAACGATGTCTTCCATTGCTCTATAATAAATATATACCTCATAGAGCCATATTTTATTTAAATAAATAAAGATCGACCACCAAATTGTGAGATTCTAGGATGAATGAATCGTTTATCAATATATTCTTGTAACTACATGATCTATTTTTGAATTTACACTTGATCCATTTAATGAGAGGGTTTTGAATTTTTCTTAGAATGAGGAAATAATATAATATAAATTTCAACTTCCTAATTAGGTATAACACTATGAAACTCATCAGAATAAACATCCCGATATTCTATTTCTAAAGAACATCATTAATCTGATGAGTTCACATATTTTCAACTATATGAGAAAGATATCATTAATTTATATATTTTAATAGTTTCTCACCTTCATAATATGTCATAAAAGGAATTAATTGATTCTAACATACAAAAAAATCATTTAAAAAATTAACATATTTTTCATTATAATCTATTTTTTAATGATATTCGGAAATCCATTCTATACCTAGAATAACATAAAATTATAAAATCAGTAGGAATAAAAGGTCTACAAGAAAAATCCTTCCATAAATGATAGCTGGATGATATTTTTAAATTCATATTTAATTAATAAAACCCAAAGTGTTTTTTGAAACGTATTGGATACATTTATTAAAGTGGAATTTTAATTTTATAAGGAAATTTATTATAAATAAAAGAATATGTAGACCCTAAATAAAAAAGGAATTAAATTAGTCAAAATAAAAATCTAATGCACATATTATAACATCATAAGATGGATCATCATCTATTTAAGTAGTTTTAAAGGATTTATCAACACCCTTATGCTTATAGTTTTGTTTTATTCCATCATTTGTTCTCTTCTTTGAACACACATCCACATAATGACCTATCTCAATACATTTAAAACAATTTACTACTTACTTATGAAATTTTTTCTTACAACTATTAAAATATTTTTCTTTGAAATTATGAGACATAGAAAAAAATTACCAAATTAGACGCACTTCCCAGATTTTATAAAGCATTCTCCATGGTGTTTTTTACCTCATCTATCATAAAACAAAAACAGGTTTTTTCTTACAGATTTCATTAAGTAATTCTTCCCATTTTTATCGTATATAGTTCTATTTTTCTTCTTATTTTTTCTAAACACATGATATTCAACAAACATAATTTCCACCTTCTCATCACAGTGATCATGGTTTTCAAAACATCAAAATTCACAATAGGAAAATAATATTTTGTGTATTGTATTTTATTCTAAATAAATATAAATGATTTTCCCATCAAGATCCCAAATATAGTTCTGTGCATGAATTTCCTATCAGGATAATTTTTCTTCATACAAATCCACTGAATCATCCTCCTTTTACAACAATTCTATGAATTAATTTTTATAACTAAGTCGAAAAACCTTTGGAAAATATTTCTCATTAAAATTCATCTTTAATGAACCTCATTTTATGGATTTTCATCTTCTCTTTCTCTATTATTATTATCTATTGACCACTATTGATCAAATTCACCTTAAAAATGGTAAATAAACAGTGTTACCTTTTGATTCTTTAAAAAACCCATGAATTTGAATATAGTTTATAGAGATTTAATCCATCCCTTAGCTTCCACTAAGTGAGAATGTCCACTAAAATTTGTAGGGTGAAGTATCATAAAATGATTTACCATAAAAATGTTAATTAATGGATGATCTTGTTACTCTATTGAATGGATACCACCACCACTTACAGACTAAATCAATTAATCCAACACTACAAAAAACTACTTAGTTTCAATTCCATCAACTCTAATTTTCTAATTTGGAAAAACAACATCATCTTAGTGCCTTAAAACTTCAGGTCCCATATTTCCTCAGTGTGAAACCACTCTGAACAGACATAGATTTGATGAACCAGTATGATAAATTAAAAATAATATAGCATGATAACCATATATTAGAATCTGTTAATGGTATTTAGTTACATAATAAAAAACTTTGAAATTATCTAAAATTTTTCCGGAATATGAACTATAAGGACCCCAACTTAAATTATCTATAAATTTTATATTTAGATAAAAATTAATTTTCATGAATTCTTAAAGATAATTTAAGTTTATAGTTTTATGGAATTAGGTTATCCAACTTAGATAAATTAATAATAAATCACAAATTGATCACATCCACTAAGTGTCTATTTTTCTCATAGAATGAAAATTTTAAGATATAAAATGATTTCATTTTAGGAAATGTTTTAACAATTTTCATTTTAACCTCATACTTATCACTTCTCACCCTTCATAACCAGTTGAAAAAATTTGAAATGTGGGATGAGAAAAAAAATAGTATGATACATATTAAAAGAATGAAATAAACTCATTATAACATGAATATTAATTATAAGAAATTTCCTTTTTCATAATACACTTTAAAATCAAAATAAATATTTTATTACCAAATAATTCAAGTTTTATACCCAAATATTTTCATAAAATATTTCATATAAAGTATTAATGGCAAAGAAATCACAATGTTTTTTTGATGTAATTTATAATAAATGATTTTTTTTCAAATGGATAAACATTTAACCATTAAAAAGTTTAATAAAATTCCCTTTAAACATAATCTTCTTTGAATACATTATGAAATCATAATATTTCAATTAAAAACCTAAGCATGTATAGATAAATCTTATAGGTAACTTGGGAAATCATTTTTATATCATTCTTATAATAACCCTTATAAATGGAATAACCTTCATCGTAAATAAAATTATCACATAGGATAAACCTATAACCGGTTAGCTCTATCGCTTTACCAAATTCATTAAAGGGATATATCAGGATCACCCATAAATATGAGCTATATTAGGATCACCCATCCTCACGAGTTATATCGATTTTACCCATCATCATAAAAAATTCCTAAGAGACATAATATAATCATAGCACATGATATATTTCATTTCCATCATTATACTTAGAAAAATATTCTATTCACCCTAGAAAAAGAATTTTTCGATATCAAAATATCCATTCTATTTAAAATATTTTTTTGAAAATAAAAAACATAAGAAAATATGGGTTTTCTTGTAATAAAACATTAAATCCAATAAATAAATCTAGACATCAAATAATGGTTATGACTGTGGTATAAACTATTGTTGTAATTTATGTTAATATAGGACATTCATTTTTACCGTTTTGTTATAGTGTTCCTTGTAAAATACATAAAATTATTCCTTATGAAAATATTAAAAAGAAGCTAAAAAGTATCATAAAATATTATTTATAATTAATTTATGCCAATATAAATACATTCATAATAAAAATTTTTAAATATGGAAATGGTTGATATCTTTTTAAAAAATAAATATTTAAAACATTTACAATGCTGTTTTTAAGGTAAAGTGTCTCTTACCTCGAGTCTGACCCATCATATACATTCTTTATCTTACTTAATAACAATTATTTTTTAATTTTTTAATTTCTTAATATTTACATTCATTTTTTTAATTCCTTTTACATTATTTATTAGTATGTTATATTAAATTACGTAATCAATTAAGTTCATGTCATACATTTTGAAGATATTGAACTTATATTTCCAAAATGGATTTGGTTGAATGAAAATGGTTAAAGTGGTAATTATTAAATCATCTATGAAATAATAATAATCACACAGTTATCATTTTTATAAATTATTAAAACTTTTAAAAGAATACATGAATCATGGTTATGAAAAATGAATTACTTAAAAATATTGTCTAAGGTAGGTCATACATACGCACGAGTAATGTTTTCATATTAAAAAGGGAATTAGGGAAAAAAGGTAATTGAAACTTTATCTTACTAAAATTAATGTTATATCATAAATATAATATTTTATCTTCAATTAAACTTGTATATACCATCAATGTTATACAGTTTTGAAAAACAAATCATACCTCTTTGTGAAGATGGTAATTCACATATACACATGAACGATTTTATCAATTTTAAATGGACGAGAATATAAGAAAATAGATGATATATTATATTTCCAGATATATCATTATGTAATTAATATCATATATATATATTTATATTAGATTGTTCATTATAACCATATATGAGATATCATGATGAAAAACAAATTATATTGGTTCCTAAGGAGGTAATGCATCGTACACACAAACGACAGTTTCATTTCCAATTTGATAGAAGTGGAGATGAATATAGGTTATAAAACTAACATAATAAAATATAAGTACATGTAAGTTATTTATTCTATTATTTATTAATCATTGAAGAATATTTTAAAGAGGTATTTAAAGAAATAAAATTAAAATTCTCAGTTAATGTAACATCCAAGGTAAATAAAAAAATAATACAATTTCTTTTTAATTAATATTTTCTGAATTATATATTAATTTTACCTTAAAGGGGTTTTTATGTTCGATGGAATACCATATACACAACAACGAGTTTCTTTGAAATCCTATATTGAACAATAATAATATAATATTATTTTTTTAAATGGTAGTTAACGCCTAGCCATTGTAATAGCGGGAATAAATATAACTAACTAAAATATGATTATAAATGTTTGTTAAATGTTTTTACATTTATCCAATAAATGTTTTAGTCTTAAAATGTGAATGAATTTAATTTTAAGCATAATTTACATTAAAAGGTTGATTTACCGCCTTTTGATGGTGAACCCTCTTTAAATAAAGTTTTGGTTACTTTTATTTTTTATATTTGACAAAATAAATTTCTCCTTTATAATTGGGACATAAAAATTTACTTTGGATGAAAGTTTGGTATTTTTTTGATAAAGTACATTGTTTTAATGTATAATGAAAATACTTTATTTTAATTCAAAACTGCCCTTTAATATAATCTACTTATATGGATAGATTATCGTTTCAATTGGTTTCAATGTTTAATTAGATTATATTTTTACCATTAAATCCAATTTTGGTCATTGGAATTCATTTCACTTTGAAATTGGACATAAACAAGTGTCAATCATTAGATAGTTATTATTTCTTAAAAACATGCATTTTTTTGACAACAGGAATTAATTTTAAATTAATTTATGCCACTTTTGTGTTTTGAATTTTGAAAAATGGATTCCATATTTGGAATCAGGTTGTCCAAATTGTGTAAACATGTAACTTTTATTTTTAGACATTATGAATATTTACTTCAGTAAATATTTTATTTAACATGGTTAAAGGGTAAATCTGGTAAATAATTGTAAAAAAACATTACTATAATAATATAAAATTACCCGAACACATGTCATAATACTATTGGTTGATAAGATTATGACCATGGGAATACTTGGGTATATTTTGGGACCTCATGGGGCCACTTGGGAGTGATAATGACACTTTATTTTAATTAACTTAAAGACAAAAATCAAATAAACACATATCTTTTAGTAAATTAATTTTTACATAGGGTTATATATGTTATCTTTTTTACTATAAATATTATTTTTAAATATAAAAGATTTCCTACATCATGATATTTTTTTATAATTTTTAGACATTAAATAAATTAAAATATTTATGACACATTAATGATGTAGTGTTTACCTCATTAATAAATGATTTAAATAAATAAGATTATAAAGATTAAAATAATATCCAAAACCTATCCAATTGTAATCGGTTGATTTTATTTTTACCATGAGTCATCTTATATTCTACTTTAATAAGTTTTGGACATTTAGAAACCGAAAATCATTTTGTAATAAAATAATTCTTTCACACTTTCCTAAAGAGCCCCTCCTCCCCCTTATAAAAATCCCTCACTTATAACCCATTACACACAACTTTCAATCCCCTTGGATCATCCAAAATCTTCCTAATTAATCTCCCTACATACCTATACTAGTTATGGAAGACTTAAATTAGTTAGAAGGCACTTAAACAAAACCTTTTTATTGAAACCAAGGGGAGTTACCCTATTTAAAGGTAACGCCTTCTCTTAAGTTCTTTTGTTTTATTTTACTTCTCCAACCCCCTAAACTCTTTTTATTTATTTATTTCATAACAACAACAGTATCCTAAATATACTAGGAAGTTTTTATGAGAAGGATTCAAACTAAAATTACACACACCTTTATCTAATGGTTAAAGAACATAATGTTTCTGTGGATGGTAAACTAACGCCTCACGAAACGATGATTGTTCAATTATCTATTACTACCCCTCATGGTAGCCATTATGATGGAACTATATTTATATATTATATATATTATGTTTATGTTTTCTTTATGCTTCTGTATTTTCCATTTATGACATGCATTTATGGTTTCCATTATGGGTAAACATGATAATTTCACTTAAGGAAGTACGGACTACCGCCCCCTCAAAGTGATATGACTTGTTAATTTCATATATGGTATGCATAAAGGATGTAGTTAATGATATTATATATGATATTTTACTGGAATTATTATATACCTATATATTCATTATGTTTTCATTCCATTAAAATAATAAATAGAAATTAAATTAGCGTTCATGCGTACATACGAGCTACCGTCTCCATGAACGGTGCATTTAATTTTTTATCTCTAAATGTTATGTACTATTATAAGTACATACATATACTAGATATATATTATATTTATGATACATACATAATAAAAATCTCTCTGGATATAAAGGATATTTGACCACATGAAAAAATCGTTATTATACGAAGTTCATTTTTGACTCAAGTACCAAATATCGACAAAACGACCATTATTTACATAAATGATTACATAATGTTTATAACATTGTAAATATTGATATAAAAAGAATAATAAACTTGAAAAAGGATCTCATGCAAGTATAAATTTACTTTAGTTTATTATTCAGTAGATTAAAGAACGAACGGGTCAAATCGGACATGAGGTATGAGACTTCCTCTCAATCTCCTTTCATTGAGACATATATTGTTTTAATACATGACTTTCTTTTATAAGATGTATAAACTCCTTTTAATTTTTATTTCAATAAAATGGAATCTTTTTCTACAATGCGTTTTACTAAACAAAAAAAATAATGTTTTCTTACGTGAGCGGTGACAATGAAATTTCCGCCGCCATGAGTATTATTTGATCTTTGGCTTCTTTAACAATCCATAATATTTTTAAATTAAAACTAAATACCATATACTATTTTACATATTTAGGTATTGAAAATTATTTTTGGATTTATTATTTCAATATCTTGTTCAATATATTAAAAATATATATTGTGATTGAAATTTAGGAATGATATCTTTCATTTATGCTTATGTTATGTGTTATGATAATATTATGGTTCTTGTGAATTTTTAAGTATACGGGTGGTTCTATGATAAACCTAGTGTGGGTGAGCCTGAGATAGCTCTCCAATGAATTGGGTAATGTGATGGAGGTAAATGTTAATGTTTCTACAAATAGATTTAGGGAATATATTATGATGGGTATTCCAAATGTAACTCCCTATGTAGCTATGATAGCTACAATGCAAGTATGATATGGATGCCACATGTTACCTTTATGATTTATGATTTCAATTTGTTACTCATAAATAATATGATTTCATGAGGTATGTTAAAGAGATTATATTATGTATGTATTGATGAACTAATGTTATCTTTCTTTGTTTTATAACCCTTACTGAGATTTTTATGCTCATCCCAAGTTTCGAAATGTTTTCCACATGACTTAAAGATGAATAGGGTCAAGGATGAGATCAAAGTAAAGTCACGATGGCTAAAACATGGAACTGGACAATACCCTTTTTTTCAAGAGTTTTTATTTTATGAAAGAATTGGAAACTGGGTAGAAGTGACTACTTTAAAATTTTGAGATGTAATGTAATAGTTATGGCCTAACTCTCTAAAACTCTAAACTTGAAAATATCATCAATTTGAATTATTCATTTAATTCAATATTATGAAATGTTTTATGGATGGTCCTTATAGTTAAGACATATACCTATTCTTTGGATGTCATCTTTATTTTTATGCCTAAATCCATCCAAGGATAGTTTTATGATAAAAAATGTAATCTAAGACATGTGATTGGATGTTAGGAAGGTATATGGTTTGGTATTTTCAAATCCAAAATTCTATTTAAGTGTGAACATTATAGGATAGGGGGTGCATTTTTATAAGTGTTGGGGAGGAGACACTGAGAATTTATAAAAATAATAAAATATATTAATGTATTACTAAAAACAAATGGCTCAAAAATAGACCATATCTAATGATGTGAAAATATAGGGTTAAAATATTTCAATCCAAATAGGATTTATTCGTTTTTTGAGATCATTTTATCCCTTATCACTTTAGATTAATACCTGATAAATTTGTTTTATTCTTAACCACGATAACACAATCTTTCAGCTTTTACTATTCATTATGCCGAAAAATTAATCTGATCATATTTAATAATATTAAAAATGATGATTTAAAATATTTAATTCATTTTATCTAATTTAAGAAATATATTTTCAACGTATATAATTTAAAAATATTCAAAAAAATGTGATAAAAATAGTTTTTTAGAAAAATTACTTTTTATGTATAATTTTTTTTTGAATCAATTTAATGTATAATTTTGTTTCAAATAAAAATTATTGAATTATGTTTATTAAAATATAATTAATTAATTTAAAAAACCAAAAATTGAACTATCATTGAAAATAATTTAAAATAAATGATAGTTTTTAATAAAAACAATTATTTTTTACTATTCATTGAAAATTAAATCTTTTCAAAAAATTATAACATATTCATTCTATGATAATTTTGACAATATGAATTAAAAAATTATGTTCATTTTTTAAAATTAATTTTCTATAATTTGGATGTCATGATTTTTGAATAAAACTGTATAATGCATGAAAATCAGAGAGTTTTCTAAGAGAATCTATTTTTGTTATTTCATGCACGATAAGCCAGTTAACCATCATGTTTTTATTTTTTGGAGTTCTAGTTTGAAGATAGACTTGATCGTGTTGTCTAACCAACACATCTAGGTCAATGTGATGGATGTGAACCTATTTTTCTTCTGTTCATTTTTTCATGCTAAGTGCAAAGCCAAATTACAGGATCAACTTTAGACAGACCTCAAGTCCTTTAACCCAGGAGTGGAGCTGTAGATCATGGGTGGAGACTTCACCACTATCATGCACCCTTATGAAAAGAAAGATGTTATGTCTCTTCCTCACAATGAGAGGTTGGATTTCTTCTCCTTCACTACACAAGAGGGGCTTCTGGACCTTGGCATTATAGGAAAAAACTTCACATGGTGTAATAACTATTAGGGTAATAGGTGAACCTAGTGTAGACTTGATCACTACTAGGGTCAATGTCATGGAATCTTATACTTTCAAAACCATGAGGTATCTCATTTGGACATGCTATGTTTGAGCACTCGCCCCTCCATATTCATCTAAGATCAACCTCCCCATCTTCTGTCTAGTTCTTCTTCACCAAGTTATGGTCACAAAACCTTTGGTTTCTAGAGGTTGTGGAATGATGATGGGACTCTATTTTCTAGAAAAGTAGTTGGGTTGGCCTCCATGTTATTATTTGGTGCTTGAAATAGGCTCTCATGGGTTGGTCCACTTCCCAAGAACCCGATCATCTATTAATGGATGATAAAATGAAAGGCAGTGAGAGAACTAAAGATTCTACAGAGGATTGGTGGGATGATGGGGTTTTTTCCACCCTTTTTTTAAAACAATGGTTGAATGAGTATATTCTTGAACATGATTAGTGCCTATAGGAATGTTTCCACATTTCCAGGCTTAGAGAGCGGGATTGAAATACAAAATTCTTTCACACCTCTCTGAAGGAGAAGCAGTGGGTTCATGATCCCAATATTAGGCTCGAGGATAGGTATTTTCCCAAAGATTTAGAGTTTATTGGCGGTACTATTTGTTCCTATTTTAGATCTCTATTATGCTATCCTAAACCCCATTTCTTGGATGGTTAACCCTCTAGATAGGTAGATCTTTTTGAATCGATACCATGCAGCATTTCCTTTCAAGAAAATGATATCCTTAGTAGTGTCCCTAATAAAAAGGAAATATGGGAGGCAGTGAACTATCTCAAACCTGACAGCACACCTGGCCAAGGTGGCTTCTGAGGTGGCTTCTACACCATGGCTTGGAACATCATCGAAAAAGATATCTACGAGGACATCTAGGATTTCATTAGAGGTGGTTCTCTCCCACGCATGGCGAATGATACCACCATGATCTTGATTCTGAATGTTTTCTCCCCCTCCTCTATCTCTCAATAATGACCCATCAGTCTATGTAACTTTAAATATATGGTCCTGGATATCATCATTAATATTTGGCTCAACACCTTCACCCATCAGTGGATTTTGGATGAGTAGCATGCCTTTATTCAAGAGAGATCAATTCAATGGGCTGTTATGGTCACCCAGGAGATGGTTTGGGATATCAATAGGAAGGTTGTGAGATCGAATGTGGTTATTAAACTAGACATGGATAAAGCATATGACCACCTAGAGTGGAATTTTATCATTTTCACCATGAGATGTAAGGGTTTCTCGGAAGCATTCAGTGACATCCATTTCTGATGTTACACCACCCCGTGGTTTAACATATTTTTTACATATAAAAAATTTGGGTTTATAAAGTTTATTATAGGATTACTTCAAGGTGACCCCCTCTCCTCGAACTTGTTTATTCTGACCCAAGACGCTCTTATCAGATACTTCTCTTTGGCCATTCAGTATGGAATTGTTCACCGTTTCTATTGTGGGTCCCAGTTCCCTAGTATTTCCCACATCTTATTTTGAATGATATAATGTTATTTATAAATGGATGTAGTCCCTCTATCCGGATCTTTTCTAAGATTATGGATGAATATGCTAAATGGAGTGTACAACACACCAACATGGAAAAGAGTACTATTTTTGTTCCTTCGAAATGCCAGAGAAGGCGCATGGGAATTATTGAAAGACTAATCAGAATAAATAAAAATAATCTTCCCATTTAATATTTTGGGGCTCATATTTATCCTGGGAGGATCCAGGTTCACCACATTGAAGATTTTTCTAATAGGGTCACAAACCGTATCAACAGATGGAAGAAATAATTCCTTTCTTTTGGGGGGAGGATTAATCTCATTAATAGTGTGTCATCTTCAATCCCCATACACATCCTATGTTTTCTTAATGTTCACAAATGAATCATCAACTGGCTAGAGTACATCTTAAATTTTTTCCTTTTGGATGCTCATCGTGAAGGTAGATAGAGATGGGCCTCTTGGATCATATTGGCGATGCCTTTGGAGCATGTAGACATTAATGAGATAAGCCAGAGTGAGTCCATGTTCTTCTTGTAAGGTAATTTGTATTGAGAAGTTATTGAGGGAAAAAAATTATAGAGCCAATTCATCAGGGAAAGTATGGATTCAGGCTCAAGGATAATGGCAAGAATCCCTCACCCTTAAAGAGCTCTATCTATATACATGTGTCTTCTCTCTAGAAACACTCTCAATGGATCATCGGGTAGGGAGTTTCCAACTTTTTTTATTGAAATTGGGGGAGTGGATTCATCAGATTCTTGGGTTTCCTGACTCCAGAAATCCTGATTAAAGAGGCCTCCATTCATTCATCCTTTCTAAAGGTCATCTTCAACCCCTACCAGGAGGCTCGGTTCCATGACATCTGCCTGGATGAGTCGATGTACAGGTGCATCTTCAAGGGTTCTTCTTTAGGTAGGGTCTTGGTAATGGATTATAGGAAGTCCATGCTTATGAAGATAGTTAGTGACCTAGGGGGTTGTGTTCTTTGGTGCAAGTACCTCCCATCCAAGTTTAATTTCCATATTTGGAGAGTCTGATCTAGTGCTATCCCAATATAATTGGCAAAAAGTATTCATGTTGCCTCAAGATTACACTACTGTTCATCTCCAAAAGTGGATACATTGATCCACCTCTTCCTCCAAAGTGATTGGGCTAGCCTGTTATGGAATTCTCTAGGGGAGTTTGTGGCTATTTCTGGAATTATTTCCTCTCATGTGGAGTTCCTTCCATAATGGTATAAAGGAGCCTCCAACAAACATGAGGATGATGGCCGATCGATTCTCCTCGCAGCTAGTTTTTTATGTATTTGGTAGGCTTGCAACCATTCCAGACACCATAGGTATCACCCCTCTCTCCACGGTTTGATTCTTAGGACCAGGCTCCTTGTCATTGAGCTAGATTCTCTCCATAAGCATCATGAGGTAACGCCTTACCATAGTCGTTTCTCTAGAAATTTAATCTCTCCAGGCCCTTTACCCTCTATGATTCTTGACTCTTGGGTATGATGGAACCCTTCCTCTTGTGGGATCAAACTCAACACTGATGGGGCTTATAGCCAGTGGGTCATTAGGGGAGGATGGGACATTCAAGACACTTTTGGATCAGTTTTCCTTGCTATTAATGCATATTATGGGGATGGTGACCCTCTTGTGGTGGGGACCAAGTCCATGAACAACAACTTAGAGCTTTTCTTCTTATGGTATCCCCCATTTTCTAAGGTGGAGACAATTTCGAAAATAATTTACATCTCCATTAATGGAGACACCTATTTTACTTTTAATATTACCTATCTCATCTGAAAATGTAGGGCAGTTCTCTCCCATGACATTGATATTCTTCACATGTTGTATGAGGGTAACCTTCTTGCTGACTTCTTAGCCTCTAGGGTGACTCTTGACCCTACTCTTTTGATGTTTGATTCCCTTTGATCCCTTCCTCCAAGCGGGGTGGACATTATTATTGGGGATGCTCTTGGTCTTTAGTATTTCAGACCTCCTTGAATTTCCGTTTTTGATTTTGATGTTGGTTTTTGGGTTGTTTTGTTCTTGTACTTGCTATTCGAACAGATAAAAAGATATATTTCCTTAGAAATAACACTTTTTTTAATAAGAAATCACTTAATATTATTATAATGATTACAAATCTATAAAATCAAATTAATGAAATTAATATGGTTGGAAATTGGTTTTCTATTAACATTAATTGGGTTTTGAAAAGGAATATGTCTAAATATATGAGTAATATGGAGGATCAGAAGTAGAAGTTATATTAAAAGTCTAGAATTGTGTATTGGATTGTGTGAGTAAGAATTGTATTGAATATTAGTACTAGAAACTAAGTTAGTTGTTTTTTGAAATATTGATAAATATGAGAACATATAATCATAGAGAATACCCATATTTCTTTGGGTCAAACATTTGACTAGTAATGTAATGATTGACCAGTGTAATGATATCATCTTTGTATCCCTCTTGATATGAGTGATTAAAAGAGTAGAAGAGGTCATATACCTTGTATGAATAATGTTATGTCCCTAAAATATTAATTACATGATAATGAATTAGTGATTTATTGTAATATCAATATAATGTTGAATTATGATTCATGGAGGGATACTTTTATTTGATAACTATGTAAAATATTATGTCTATGGTCTTTATTATTTTTAATTTGATTCTTAATACAAATAAAATTCATCGTGTGTTTAAAAATGTGAAGGAAATATTTGTTTTATAAAATTAAATGAATAATGCACAATGAGACCTAATTAACCATCCCCTCTTATGTTATATAACGAGTCTATATGGTAAAACAATTATTATAAGAGGCATTGATTTTTCTTTAATATGTTTGGAGATAGTTTTTATTAAGGATAAGATTGTGAAAAAAGGAAGTACCCTTAATTGAATGGTGTAACTATAATATTTATAAGAATCAAATAATATACCTTCATAGATCTATTGGACCATATATTTACTCAACCACAATTCTTGGGTTTCAAGACGGTAATCCCATTGATTGATCAATGAAAGAATTGGGAAAAAAGATATTGAGTGATAATGTGAATTATTTGAATCATTTATTCATATAATATTCTAGATTAATTTATAATGAAGTATTTGACATTTAGATAATGGTATTTTAAAAAAAATGATAATATATTTTAGGGTGAAATAACTACAAAATAGGTGGAGTGGAAGGTTTTACAGAATATATTTTATGACATAAAGATGATTTCTTATGAAATTGTAGACATTTTCATTGGAAAATTTACTTTTATTTTGGTTCCATTTGTGGTCTTGATGAGTAATTAAAATATTTTTTTATTATGAATAATAATATCTATAAATTTCATCATATTTATAATCCAAATGTATCATCGTTTGATGAGATGAAAGGTGGTGAGTTTTCTCTTAATGAATTAGACAACCTGTTAGTTTTATACATGATTCTAGTGAAATATATGTACTCGTTAGATTATTCATCTTAATTTTTTTCTTTCAAATAATATTGTAAATAATAATTCCTATAGGTTAAAAATATATAATTTTTAAGTGATTATTTTTTATCACGTTTCTTCATGAATTTTTAAAAATTGGAAAATGATTATTTTGAGGAAATAAACCTATTTATTATTTTTGTTGTTTTATGGTTGTCCAATTAACTTTTGGGTGTCCAAATACATTTTATGAAGGTTATGGAGAGAATGAATTTTATTCAAAACAAAATAATAAGTTCCCTCATATAATGAATTTCAATTATATATACTCAACTAAAATGATGATTTATTGAAATATTTTTTTAGAAATGGAGAAAATGATGCTATGGAAGTTCCATTAGAAGGTATTGTTACAAAGTTTATCTTATATATAGATTATGTAATTATTTATTCAGTGGATATTACTACAATTTATATATATGTAAAAGATCAACCGAAATGGGTTATCATTTGATAATATATTTTGAGTTTTAGATCATTAAATGGAATTTGAATCGGATCATGAAGGTCCTCAATTATAAATAATAATTAATAGAATAATTTTAAATTTATTAAAGGAATATACAAATTATTTAAATGAAGTTGAAGTTTATTGGGATCCCTTTGAGCCAGTTATTAATGAATATTAAATAGTTTCAATAAAATCTAAAAAAGATGTGAATTATAGATTTAATATTAAAGAATTGACTAAAAAAATTGATTAAATTAAAATAACTATTTAATAGTGGGAGAATAAGATTGAATCTCTTGATGAAGAAGAATTTTCATTAATAATTATGGTTAGATCAGAAATCAAAATAGAATCATCTATGAAAAAGCTGCATTTTTGGAATATTTTTAAATAATGTTTTGAAGGGGAAAAATAGTTTATGAACATTCAAAAAATTATTAGTGATCAAAATCAAAATGACCTTTAAAAAATGATTTTGGATTTTATTCTGAAACAATAATAAAATGTTTTTAAATATTAAGAGAATATTAATGAAGAATAATGTATAAATTTCTCGACCATCGAGAACCTATCAGAAACCAAGAAGATGTATAAGAGATAGTGATATAAGTACAAATGACTATAATATGTTTTTTTTCAAAGGGTGATTTGATGGGTTTTTGTTTTAATATCCTCACAAATACTTATTTTAGAGAAGTTAAATGTCACATAATAGGTAAATAACATGCAAATTGAAAAATGAGAGTTATAAAAAATACTCATAAAATTAAAGAAGTATTAATTTATATTGTTAAAATTTTTTTGCCTAAATTTTTATTATAATATAGTATATTCCTTATATAAATGAGAATTATATTCCTATAGAAGATAGAAAAAACTATATGCAAGGATATATAAGATAATTATCAACAATAGAAAGCTTTATCCTCTTCATGAATAAGATATTCAACTTATTTATTACACTAAATAAAAAAATAACATATCAAAAAAAAAAATTCAACTCATTCTGAAATATCATGGATAGAAAGGAAGAAAATTGAAAAGCCAAATTCTATTAAAATTTCTTTTAAGGAAACATAAATTAACAAAACCTAGATTCTATAAATGAGGTTTTCATCTCATCGAATTTGTAATATGAATATTTTGGTGTATGATAAGGGTATATTTAGAAAAAAAATTCTCTTTAGAAATGATGGAGCATTAAATATTAGATTAAGTGGAAATAGTTAGCTCCCTATTGATGAGTTAATTAATATTGATGTTCTTTATGTTAATTAACTTCATCATAATTTTTTGAGGTTATGTAATATTTGTGAATTATTTCTATAAACACATCCTATAAGATGGTTTTCATAATCAATGGATGTCTAGTAATTATCTAAAAAATTAAGGGAAGAAACAAAAATCATTTTTATTAAGATGATAGTAAAGATAATACATATATTATATCTATGGGAGAGGAAAAAACTATGTTTCGTAGAAGGATAACATAAATTGATTAATAAATTAATGATAACATGTTAAATTTGAGAAATATAGTACATGTTCATAATTTGAAGCAAGAAAAGGAATGATTTGTGAATCATGTATCCAAGGAAATATGTTTCTAAATCAATATATAATAAAGAACAAGAGGGAACTTTATTAAATGAATTTCATTCACACTGATGTTTGTAGTCCAATTGGGATGGAATGAACCTATAGTAAGTGGTATTGAACTATATTTTCAGGTGATTATAGTAGTATGGGGTGTCAGATGTTAACATAATAAAAGAAGGAATTGTTGGATTACATAATTTTATTCTAATGGAGAGTATAAATTAAAGCTAAAATGACTATAAAAACTATGAAATTGGAAAAAGGAATAAAATACACATCCAATGTGGATAAAAATTATATAAAAAACATTGTACCAAACATAATGAGATATTTATGAAAACCCCTCAATAGAATGGGGTTATGGAATGAAGAAATTCCATAAATGGAAATATGGAAAAGTCATTATTTAAAAATAATTAAATCTCATACCACAATAAGAATTAATTTATTTAAAGGGATATATATTCTTGTAATAGATAATTACCCCGTAAAAGGGTAAAAAATATTCCATAAAATATTAAAATAAGGAATCCTCTTTTAAATATATTTGGGTATTTAGATGAATGATTTTTATTTAAAATAGAGGGAGAAGTAAAGTTATATATGGTGATGTTTTAGAAAAAGTTATTTTTATAGGCTATTCTACAAAGAGTAAGGCCTAAAAATGTTTCAACAAAGGCTCAAGAAAATTAATGAGATAATGAAATAAAAGTGGTTGATAATGATTCCAATCTAGATTCAAGAAATTATTTTAAAAAATTGTTTGAAAATAATGAAGAAAAAAATATAGATTAGACAGATTCCTAAAATATTCATACTGATGATGATTGTGAAATTGATTCTATAGAAGAAAAAATAGAAGGGTAGAGTAAACATAAAACTCATTAAAGAAGAAAAATTAGTTATATTAATTCAATAAATATCATTAGAGACTATTCTACTGTCACCGAAACATGGTGGATGGAAAAATTATTGCACAATACTCTATTATCTGATGTTAAACATTCATAATTGGAATAAATAGTAAATGAAGAATCATAGCTGAAATGAATTAATTAATAATTGGATCCAATTGATAAAAACCATTCATTTGATATTGTGTAAAAACCAAAGAAACATATGTGATTGATACAAATATAACAACCCAACTCTAGTAAACTGGAGAGGGTGCCAACTTTATTACATTAGCATATATACAACGATTTAAAATATAGATGGAACAATCATCTTATTAGTTTTTTTGTAAATATATAAAACATGATACCAATTTTACATAGGTAATTAATAAAAAAAATCATAGTAATGGAAACAATTTTTATCATTTAACTCATTTCAAGAGTTCTTCTTCATATCCTGAGGAAAAGAAAAAAAATAAGTGATAATTAAAATTCTTAGTAAGATTTATGTATAGTAGAATCTATCACGAATAAATAAAGTATAATGGATTTAGAAATGTAAATAACTAAACAAAGGTTCTATTTAATAAATAACTTGACTATCATAATTGGTTAAGGCATAATTAGTATATTAAGGTTAATATATGAACTCACATCTCATTTAATCAATAACTAAAAAGGAAATGCATCTAGGGTTTATTTTATGGTGAAAATATCATGGACAGTTATATCAGAATTCTTATTAAGTAAATTACTAAAAATTATATTTCATTTTCTTAGGAACATGATACCTCTACTATCAAGACCTTTCAAAAGATAGTTTTAAAAAATTGGTAGAAACCATTTAATTTGGAAAACTAATTAGTCTCAAGATACATATCAATGCAATGAGAGGGTATATAATTCTAGTCTCTACCCATTATTTCATGTAAAAATAATTACATATATGTTGAATAATAAATTTGATTCATGAATCAATATTTTATGTCCTCAAATATCAGTATTAAGTAAAGGAAACATATTTATCAATATTTCCCCAATTAATCAAATAACATTCAAATTAAAAATCATATGTAAAAATTTTATATAGTTTATCAAAAAAACATATCCACCATAGAATAATATATATATATATATATATAAATTTATTATATAATTTAAAATGATCACACAAAAGGGATTGATTCAAGATTAAGTTAACAATCACAAAATAAAGTGACATTGTACATTAACTTTTATCTCTCAGTAAATGTCAATTTAATTCCCCTTGATTGAAATAATTCAGATTTATACTTAAAATTTCATTAAATATGAAATATTAATGATATTACATGTAAATGGGTCCGTGTGTACACTATATAGAAGAAAATTA
Source organism: Viscum album (assembly GCA_963277665.1). NCBI lineage: Eukaryota > Viridiplantae > Streptophyta > Magnoliopsida > Santalales > Viscaceae > Viscum > Viscum album. The sequence goes on from OY728158.1 coordinate 445,500,818, forward strand.
GTGAATAATAATAAAATATTCCTCAATTAAGAGAAATTGAGATGATGTCCCCTACCTTGAGTCTGACTCATAACATATGTTATTTATCATCCAGAAAAATAAATTTATATTAAATATTTAAATTATTGAGGCCATTTTATAGTTTAATATTCCTTTTATTTCACTTATTACAATGTTTTATATGATTACATTTCAAATCTTCTTTACATCAGGTGTGTCGATGATATTTGACTTATGTGTCTAAATTGACATCGGTTTGTTGACTATTTATCAAAGATGTCCTAATTTCAAAATCTATAGCATAATAATAATGAAATAATTACCATATTTATACAAAAATTATAGTTTTAATACTAATCATGTAATACATTTTTTATAAATTAACTATGTTACAATCATGAATATTGTAGGGCATACAAATGCTTTAGTAAAGTTTCCATTTTTCAACGATCATTATGGAAAGGAGTTAAGTAATATTTTATCTCTAAATAATTATAATAATATTATAAATGAAATTTTTTTACTTAAATATACTTATATATATCATCCATGCATCCTTGTGATGAAAAGAGAGTCACATCTATTCTGAAATGTGGTAGTCAACACGCACATGAATGACATTATCATCTTTTAGAGAGTGAATAGGTAAGAAAAAAATGATATATTATATTTTAAGAATGATAAAAATTTCATTAGTATCATAATAATTGTATTTATATCACATATATTCATTAAATATATCCCAATTAACATCTTTGTAAAGCATTAGTGATAAACGAATCACATCGCTTCACAAGGCAGTAGTCCGCCATTCGCACAAGTGACATTATCATATCCCATATGGAATGGAAAGTAAAAAAGGAATATATGATATAATTATGTAATTTGTAAAATTATTTTATAAATATCATATATATACTTTTTATTCATCATCGTACCCAATCGTGAGAGGTTTCGATGGAAAACACGTCACATTGGTTTGTGAGGTAGCAGTCCACCTTACACATGAGCAACATTATCGTTTCCCATTAGAGAATTGAGGATATGGATATAGTTTATAATAATAAAATAATTATATATTGTTATATGGGATATATGGTTATTTTTATGAATGTTTAAATGAATTATATTTGAAGGAGGTGGAAGAATAAATAAAACAAACATGCATAGTTAGGAATTTTACCACTTCATGAACCACCTCTAAAGAATTATACATAAAGTATTCCTAGAATGGATTTATGACCAAAAAATGTATTTTAGGATTAATGAATGGATGTTCTTAAGTGATTTTGTCATGAAATATTTGTACCAAAATGGTTTTATGGTCTGAATAATATAGGAGAGTGGGTGGCCTTTTATAAGTGAGGTGAGTGACACAATTGTAACTTTTGGAAAGAAAAAGGTGAACCAGCATTTTGAAAAGTAAAGAAAGTAAAAATAGATTATTAATTATAAATATAAATCATAAGGTTGATCTAAGTCTATAAAATATTTTTAGATAGTTTTTAGGTCATTTTAACCCAATTGTTTTGAGTTTAACCCCTCGTAAACCCGTTTTTACCTTAACTGTTGGAATTACTTTTTACTCTTTTAATTATTAATTATAGTAAAAAATTAATTTGACCTTATTATAAAATAAGAATAATTATTATTAAAAATATTTAATACATTTTTCTGAATTCAATTTAATTAAGTGGAAAAATTAAATTTAATACAATACCCATAGACGTGTTGAAAAATTGGGTTTCTAAGAAGTGAATTCTCATTAGTATAGAAGGTTTTATTATCAAAATTCAATATTAAATTGAATAAAATTAACTAAATTTTATTTATTATAATATAATTTACATAATTTTACTTTAAAAAACATTAAATATAAATATCTTTGCTAATAATTTATATGAGAAGGCAGTTTTCAAATAAAAATCTCTATGTTTCACAATTTATCAAAAAATGAATCTTTTTAGAAAAATACCAAAAAAATCACCCTAAGATAGTTTTGAAATTATATTTTTATAATTAATTTACATTTTATCAAATAAATTTGTTAATTTTTTCAAGAACTAATTTTATCATAATTGTGAAAGAAGTGCAGAACTGTTTTCCTTGAAAAAAACTATTTTTTCAGAAAAATTATCTTTTACCTTAAAATGATTCGTATTTTTATTTCTAATAAATAGATAAAAATAAAAAAGTTTAAAATATAAATTTTTATAATTTATTTGATTATATTAATAACTTCCTATTTAATAGCAAGTTTATAATTATAACAACCTATGACTCATAATCCATGATCCTCTACTGAAATACATGACGTTACATTTCCTTCTTTGATACTAATAATTGTGACCCAATTTTGTATCTATCGAACCCTAAAAAATAAAAATTAAAACTTTTATCACTTAAATTATGGAGTTCCTTTTTTGTTTATATTTTTTGTGATTTAATAAAAAATCTTACCCAAATAATTCAAATCAACTAGGGCTCATAAAAAAATCATTCATAAAGTGGAACATCATCTATCATTTTACACATCATACCTTATTTTATATATTGTTATCAAAACCATCCTTTCGAAATAAGGTATAGACATAAATTTTTAAACATAACTTCTTAAAACATGGGGAAAAGAAAATATAATAAGGGTGAGGTTAGATGCTTTGTAAGGGTAAATATAAGCATTAAAAATTAAATTCCATCAATAAGAATAATTGTTCATAATTATAAGATGAAATAATGGAAGTGAATAACTAAATAAAAAAGGAAATCATACCCATAAACACATAGTTCATGAAAAAATAGAATAAAGGTTTAAAAAATGGGATAGTTGTAAGAATCCATAATCATCCGCCATGTTACATCAATACTCATTAAAAGAAACTTCACAAACCAATAACAAGAATAGATAAAACATAATGGTATATTGGTACATAATCACATATAACTTTTACAAAACCCTTTAATAACCCATATAGAACTATTAAAAATGTAAAACCATTATGTTCAACTTCCTTCTCTACAATACCCAATGCATCAGAGCATTATCTAGGCACACACTTCATATAAACTATAACAGGATCACCTAACACTATCTAGGTAAAACCATCATTTATAATGTCTAAGAACGAAATACATATATTATTCATAAAAAAATTTATGAAAAAAACTTTTTTCTTTTTATAACATTATTAAAACATGAAATGGAAACAAGTTCCATAAAAATATCATTGAAACATGCTCAACATGTAGAAAAGGAATGGGTTCTATAATGATCACTTTGAAACATGGTTAAACCATGGAAAAGAAATGGGCCCCAAAATAGTCTCTTTGATAAACGGTTAACCCTTGGAAAAAATTGTTTTCATAAAAATCTCTTTTAAACATGATTAACCCATAGAAAAGAAATAAGTTCTAAAATAATCTCATTTATGGATTGTTAACCCATGGAAAAAAATGTGATTCATAACAATATCTTTAAAAAAACATAATCCATCAATAGAAAGAAATAGATGGTATCAATATAAAATTTCCCTATTGGATTACATTTAACAACAATGGTTAATTATATTGATGAATGTAAATTTCCATAAAAGTTTCTTCAAAAAATTCTTGAGGAAAATAATCTTTATACATTCTAAAGTGTCCTTACCATTACGAAACATTTGAATAATAAACCCCATAAAAGAATAAAATTTAATAAAACAAGTAAAATCATTAGAATAAGTAGATTCATGATATAACATGTCAAAGGAGTAGTATATACACCGGATAAAAGAATATAGGTGTATAACATAACAAATGTATCAAATAAGGAAAATTATAACAAAACTCTATTACCGATTTGGTAACTTTAAAACCGTAAACACCATGAAAGATAAATACTCAAATGGATATTTAAAAACCCATAAATTCAAGTTTTATAATGATAAAATACATTTATGGGCAGTATATACACCATAAAACAAGAATAAATGGTGAATGTGGAATAAATCCTGTAAAAATAAAGGCGAGACTTGATATTCCCCTACAACTATGGTAACATCGGAATCAGAAGCCCCAAAAGTTATAATCATCAAATGGAACATTTATTTACAATGAATATAAAATAATTCGTGATATAATATATCATAAGGGGTATTATATACAACACAAAAAATATTTAAGTGGTGAATAAGACATTTATCTCATAGATATAAAAAGTGAGATGAAAATACATTACAAAGATTATATTATTAGAGTGAGAATAAATCAATAAAATAATTACAAATGAAAAATTTAAATCATAAAAATAAATTTGGAAATATATTATAATAAAATAAGAGGTTATTTCAAACATTTTCTTGGTATAAAAAAATCCATGAAATAGAAGTTTAACCTAATGAATGGAAGTTGAGTTAATAAATCCCTTACAACTATTGTAACATCAGAATCAGAACCCTCAAAAGCTATAATAATCATATGAAGCATTAAAATACCATGAAGATAAAATAATTCGTGATAAATATAACATAATTCATAGTAGATAAACTACACTAAACTAATAAGTGGTTAATATGACATTTATTACATAGATGTAAAAATTGAGATGAAAATCACTTAAAAATATATTATCATCGGAGTGAGAATAAATCAATGAAATAATTATGTTTGATGAATTTAAATCCACAAAATAAAATTGTAAATAAATTATAAAATAATCAGTGTTAATTCCACACATATTCAATAAATAAAAAAACCAATGATATAGAAGTATAACTAATTGAATGAGGATTGAGTTAAGAAATCCCTTATATCTGTGGTAACATCTGAAATGAAATGTCCAAAAGTAATAATAATCAAGTGAAAAATTTAAATACCATGAATAAAATATAATCCATGATATAATATCTCAGAATCTGTAGTAGATACACTACACAAGAGAAGTAAGTGGTGAATGTAACATTTATTTCAGAGATGCAAAAAGTGAGATCAAAATACCTTGCAAATACTATATCAATAGAGTGAGAATAAATATATAAAATAATTATGTGTATAAAATTTAAATCCAAAGAATAAAACTTGAAATACATTATAAAACAATCATATGTCACTTAACATATAATCTTGAAATAATATAACCAATGACATAGAAGCTTTACCCAATGAATAGAAATTGAGTTATGAAATCCCTTACCTTGAGTTCGATTTGTCATGCTTGTCATATATCTTTCTGAATAATAAAATTATGTTAAATATTTAATTTCTTTATAAACTTTTACAGGTTTATTATTTATTTTATTTCACTTATAAAGAAGTTATATACAATTACATAATTTCTGCTTTGGCGGTGGTGTAGTGGTGAATGAGAGGGGTACAACAACGCTGTTCTTTGGGAGGTACATGGTTCGAATCCTGGGAGTCCGCATTCGAGGCGAACCTCTCCCGCAGGATCCACTCGCCTTGCCGGGTCACCAGGTTTCTGACTGGGTGGGAAAAATGAGGTGCAACCCACCCATGCTGACATATTGCTTGACGAACCATCGCCGCCCGAGTTGTCACCCTCTGGGACGCTCTGCCATCTCGGCTGGCAACGGCTCCTTCCCAGCTGGGGCTCTCTCCGGAGTGACCTCTTCATGGGGAGGGGGGTTTCCTTGTGTGGAGGGTTAGAAAAGGCCACACAATGGAATTCCCTTTGAAATAAGAAAATATATATATACAATTACATAATAAATAATGTTTATGTCAGATGTTTTGACCATATTCGATATATATGTCAAAGAAACTGTGATAGGTTAACTATAATCCATGATGTGATAATTTAATCTATCTATAATGATTCAAATGACATAATTATCAAATTTTTATTTATATTATAATTTTAAAATCATACATGAAATATGGTTATGAAAAATGAACCATTGTTATGATCATGGAGATGGTAGGCCATACATACACATGAGTAATGTTACCAATTTTCAATGATCATTACAAGAAGAAGGTAAGAAAATTTTATCTATCCAGAATGACCATTATTTATTAAATATAATTTTTTAAATAATATATTATTATATATATAATTCTTGTGATGTTGTGATGAAAAGGATGAATCACATCGCTTTGAGGACTTTGTAGTCCACACGACCGTGAACGACGTTATCACAATTTTAGTGTCTGAAATGGAAAGAATAAAAATGAAATGTTATATTTAAATATAGATAATTTTATAATTAATATTATAAATATGTAATTTATATAATATATGTTTAATAAAACCAATATTAGTACATTCCATGAAAATGGGGAACATATCACGTCACTTTGAGGAGGCGGTTGTACCCACGTCCACAAACGGTGTTATCGTATTACAACGAAATGGAAAGAAGGAAGGTATTTATTAAATAATAATACAATAAATATTAATAACTAAATATATAACATATATAATTTAAAAACAAAATATACAACATAATTCTGAACCACAATTTGTGATAAAGGAAAAAATATCAACATTATTACGTGAGGCGTTAGTTCATCATACACATAGACGGTGATCTCATTACCCATTTGATGTAAGTGTGTGAGAAGGTGTTGGTAGAAATGTTAATATTACCAAATATTATAATATATAGGTTACTATGGTTACTATATAAGAACTTAATAATAATAATTGAAGTGGTGGATAGAGAAATAAAAAAAAGTGATCGTTGAAGAATGTTACCTCTTTTTCGGGTAACTTATTTTGGTTTACACAAAAGAACATCTTTGGATTGCTTTATGTCTAATGTGGGGATTCTAGGTTGAGAGGAGGGATGTTGGGTGATTTTTTGGGTAGGTATTAGATGATATAAATGGATTGATTTTTGTAAATAATTTTGGAGTTTGAGTTCATTTTTTATAGTAGAGGAGGAGTGACATTATTTTAAATAAAAAAATATAAACACTATTGGGGGATCTCCTTTACATAATGTGAATACAATTATGAAAAATATTATATAAATTTGGGGTTATTTTATAATAATGTCAGGATAATTGATTTTGGGCAAGTGTCTAGGTCATTTGGCTCCTTAGTATTAATGTTTAACTACAAAGTAAACACATTTTTACCTTAATTACTGTAAATAATTGTATTATTTTCACTAATATTTTTTTCAAAAAATATGTTGAAGTTACTAGACATTATAAATTATTATTATTCAAAATATGGAATCTATTTTTTAAAATTATAATCATCGAATTATCATAAATTAATTTAACTTTATTCCCACAAACGGGATGAAACAACAGATTTTTATAGTAAAAATGTTCATAAGTTTGATATGTTTTTATTTCAAATTTCATTGTTAAATTGATCACACTGAAATAAATTTTTATAAAGGATATAAAATTTATTTAATTATACATTAAATATAATAAAAAATATAATTTAACTCTATAATTTATTTAGACAAATAAGGAGTTTTCAATTAAAATTCAGTGTCATTTATTATTCACCGAAATATGAAAGTTCTCTAAAAAATAAAAAAAATCCCCAAGATTAAATTTTTATTTTCCTATTTCAAAAAATTTTATTTTTTAAAATTTTATTTTTCAATGATGTCTTCCACTAAAAGGTCAAAAAACTACCTTTTAGAAAAAGTACACCCTTTAAATGCTTCAAATTGGATATGCTCTTACTTTATGCCCATGAAACTTATCACATGAATTTAAAAACATTTTATTAAAAATATAACATAAAATATCATTAATATAATTCAATAATAGTTATTACATTAATTTATTTATATATAGATCCATTCTAGTTTGAAAAATAGTTTTTCATAATAACAAATCCATTATTTTGAATTATTCTTTATTTTCATTATAATTAATTGGTAACCAATGTATTCAATTTATAAACATGTGATTTTAATAATTTAGTTAATATCATTTATTAAAATCATTAGAATGGATAGGTTTTAATAATAATAATAATAACAATAATGTATTATTGTCTGGTAAGACTCATTCTTGTGTGTAACATATATCATCAAAGGGGCTCGACATTGCTTGAAATGAAAGATCAACATTATTATTAATGTGATACAATATTAACTATGTATTTCATGTAACACAATCAATTAAAATAATTTGAATTCATTTGAAATAATATATTTTATAAAATTTCATGATGTTACATCCTAAACCTATTAAAATGAATTTTCCTGAAATCTCATCTTGATTATCAATGGATAAACATTTTTATAACTTTTTTATAGAAAGACGCATCATAAATATTGTTAATAAAATATCCTATTAATTCATGATTTTGTAATGTTTAAGGCTGGGTCCTTTCAATCATAATAATCATCTTAAAGACGCAAAATTATATCCAAAATGATTTACTGCTTTGGTAAATTTGAAACTGTAAACCCCATGATATATAAGTACATAAATGTATAGGTAAAACCCAAAAAATTCAAAAATAATAATAATAATAAAATAAATTTATCTTAAATATTTACACCACAAAATAAGAATAAGTGGTGAATATCATGTAAGTCTTGTAGAAATAAAAGCGAAACTAGAAATCCCCATACAACTTAGGTAACATCTGAATCGGAAGCTGCAAAATTTATAATAATCAAATGGAACATTTAAATAAAAGGAATATAAAATTATTCATGATATAATATATAATAAGGGTTGGTAGATACACAACAAAAAATAATTAATTGGTGAATACGATATTTATCTAACAAATGTAAAAAGTGAGATGAAAATCCCTTACAAAGATCAAATAATTAGAGTGGGAATAAATAAATGAAAATATTATGCGTGACAACTGTAAATCCAAAAAATAAAATTTTAAATATAGTATAAAAAAATTATAGGTGACTTCAAAAATATTCATGGAATAGCATAGTCAAAAAAATAGAAGTTTAACCTAATGAATTCAAATTGAGTTAACAAATCCCTTACAATAGTGGTAACATATAAATCTGAAGAACCAAAAGTAATGATAATAAAACGAAACATTTAAATAAAATGAATATAAAATAATTAATTATATAATATTTCATAAGGGGAATTATATACACTACAAAAATAAGTATTTAGTGAATATGACATTTATCTCACACATGTAAAAAGTGAAATGAATATCCCTTAAAAATCGTATCATTGGAGTGAGAATAAATAAATGAAATATGTTTTTTGAGACAATTGTAAATAAAAAAAATAAATATGTAAATATAGTATAAAAAATTATGTATTCATTAGGCACATATTCTTTGCATAACATAACTAATGTAATAAAATTTTAACCAAATGAATGGAAATTTAGTTAAGAGATCCCTTACAATTGTGGTAACATCTGAATTAGATGCTCTAAAATTAATTATAAAAAAATGAAACATTTAAATAACACAAATATAAAATAATTCATGATATAATATATCATAATGGGTTCTATATAGACCACACAAAATAAGTAAGCAGTGAATATGATATTTATCACACTAATGTAAAAACTGAGATGAAAATCCATTATATAGATCATATCATTAGAGAGAGAAAAAATATAAGAAATAATTTTGTGTGTAAAATGAAAATACACAAAATAAAATAGGAAATACCATTTAAAAAAATCATATTTCACTACACAAATATTCTTTTCATAACATAACCAATGACATAGATGTTTAACCCAATGAGTGGAAATTGAGTTATGAAATCTATTACATTGAGTTCCCTTGGTCATGCTTGTTTTATATATTCACGAATATTAAACCTATGTTAATTATATTAATTTTTAATAAACTTTTAAAAGTTTATTATTAAATTTATTTCACTTATAAACAAATTATATAAAATTATTTAATCACTAATATTTAATTTGGATATTTTGACCACATTCGGCTTCTATGTCAAAACTGACTTCGATAGGTTAACTGTGGTCTATGATTTCATTATTTAAATATCTCAATAATAATAAAAATTAAATAATTATCCCATTTTTACCTTAATTATACTTTTAAAATTATATGTGAATGATGGTTATGAAAAATGAACCAACCTTATGATGATGGAGACAACAGGCTGAAACAAAGCAATAATAGGATTCTCATTTTTCAATGATCATTAATGAAAGAAGGTAAGTAAAATTTATCACTAAAGAATAATTGTTATATAATAAATAAAATATTGTTAATTTTATATAATGATATATATATCATTCATGTGATGTGGTGATTAAAATAAAGAATCACAATGCTTCGAGGAGGCGGTAGTATACACATCTACAAATGATGTTATCACATTTTTTGTGTGAAATGGAAAAAATTACATGATATTTTATATTTACAAATAGATAATTATGTCATTAATATAATAAATATGTCATTTAAATCATATATATTTATTGAAAACATCCTTAATACACTCCATGTAGATGGTGAATGTATCAAATCTCTTTAAGGAGGCAGTATTCCACACATCTATAAACTATGTTATCGTATTCCCACAAAATAAAAGGCATGAAATTATGTGTTATATAATAACTGAATAAGTATAAAAAATTTATTAATATCATATATATCATATAAAACTATTTTTTAATCATAATCCCCAACCATAGTTGGTGTTAAAGAAAAAATGAATGACATTGTTCCACGAGGCAGTAGTTCTTTGTACACAAAAATAGTGATTTTGTTACCCATTTGATAGAATTACATGAGTAGGTTTAGGTATAACCCGTAGAATTAAAACATAATTTCTCATATTTCCTATTCTAATGTAATTATATAATTATGCTATAATAATAATTTAAGGGGCGTATAAGGAAATAAAACAAAAGGGGTTATTGAAGAATGTTACCTCTTTTTCATGTTACTCCTTTTTGTATACAACAAATGACATCATTATATTTATTTATGACCGAATTTAGGCTAATAATATTAAATTATTGATTCTAAGAGATTATTTTCACTGGGTTTTGATGATACAAAGTGCTTTATAGGTGTGAAAATGTGGGGAGGGTGAGTGCCTTTCTATAGTGGAAGGGGAGTGGCGTTCTTGTAAATATAAAAACATAAACACTATTGGGAGGAATCCCATATATCATGTGTCTAAAATAATGAACCAAATCCGATTCAATTGGGGTTATGGTCTAATAATTTCTATAAAAAGGTATTTGGACATGTTTTTAAGTCTTTTGGACCCTTAATATTAAAGATTAACGCCTTAGTAAACACAATTTTATCTTAATTACTCTAATTTTTTTAATTTTTTAACTATTATTTTTTTTGTCATTTTTACCTTAATATACATTATAAATTATACTGATTATAAATATAAAATCCATTTTTTCCAAATTCCATCCACATAAGTTGTATAAATTAATTTAAAATTATTCTGGAAGACGAGATGAAACAACGTGTTTTTATAGTAAAATTCTTCACAAGTTTAAAATGATTTATCTACAATTTTATTATGTAATTAATTCCAATGAACTAAATTGGTTTAAATGATATATAATGGATCTAATTATACTTTAAAACCAATTAGATATATAATTTTATAGTATTAATTTTTTTATGAACAAACTACTTTCAATTACAATTCAGTGTCATTTACTATTAATCAATATATGAATGTTCACAAAAAATATAAAAAATCCACCCAATGTAAATTTTTATATTGATATATCAAAAAATAAATTATTTTTTTCAAATCAAATTTATATGTGTAAAAATGTATTTTTATAGAAAGTCTTCTGGGAATAGGCATCAAAATTTCCTTTTAGATTAAAAATCATCCTTTTAATGCTTAAAATTAGATTTGTTCTTACTTTATGCCTATAAAACTTTTTAGATGAGTTTAAAAACATTTGAGTAAATATATAAACTAAAAATTTCATTGATATCATTCACTAATAGTTATTAATTTAATTTATTATGATAATACACCATTTTTTTTAAAATAGTTTCCATTAAAACACATACTTTATATTCAATTGGTATTTATTTTCATTATAATTAATTGGTAACCAATGAATTAATTTTATTAATATGTTTAGATTATAATTTTAATAATTTATTTAATCTCATTTATTTTTGTTATTCCAAATGGCTAGGTGATAAAAATCATAATAATATTAAAAATATACTATTATCAGGTAAGGCTCAGGCGTGTGTGTAACATAAGTCATCAAAGGGGAATGATATTGTGTTCAATGCAAGATAAACGTGATGTTTTGTGTGATTAAAGATAAAATATGTATTTTTTGTAACACAAAATATTAAATAATTTATATTAATTTGAATGAAGATATTTCAAAAAAAATTGAGATGTTCCAATAAAGGTCATGTCTAAATAATATATTTAAATAGCACTGCGTTGAATTTAAACCCAGTTTTGAATGAATCATAAGATATCAATGGGATTTAATTTATTTATGTGGAAATAAATTATAATGTCTTGTGGGGTTACATTATTCAATCCAAAAAAAATTTCACCATTGAAATTTCATGGATATTTCCTCTTAATTAGATGTGGGTATTTCTTCTTCATAGAATCATCTGGATCCCATGTTCCTTCCCTTATTTTTTATTTCTTCAAAGTACCTTTACCATAGGATTCATCCAATTTCTCAATAATTTCTCTATAATATCAAGAATTTGGATGGGTTGTTCACATATAGATCGATAAGGATTCAATTTTATTTCATCAGAGGTGAGAAAATGTGTTTGTTTTGGAATATACTTCTATAAAAATGATATAAGGAACAAATCATGTACATTTGAGGGACTTGGTGTAATTTCAAAATGGTAAGAAATAGATCCATTCAATTTAAGGCTTTAAAAGGTTATATTGTATTTGGGGCTCAATTTCCTATTAATATTAAACATTATAAAACCCTTTCCATGGGTATATATTAATGAATAATTGATATTAAACTTGGAATTCGAAATCCATCCTTTGATTATTACCATAACTCTTTTTCCAACATTAAGCTACATTAATATGAGCCTAAATAGCCTTTGACTTATTTTTGTATTTTAAAAAATTTATTGAAATAAATATTACCATTCACAAATTTTATAACAACAAGTGGGAGAATGACATATCTTTCCATATAATGTCTGACACAGTTCTATTTGAATACATGAATGTAAACTGTTGTTATAGGAAAACTCAAGATAAGGTGAATATTGATCTCATATACCTTTAATTTCATGTGATAAGGACCTCAACATGTGTTCCATTATTTGAATATTCCTTTGAAACTATCCATCAATTGGTGGATGATAAGAAGTGCTAAAATGAAGCTCAGTGTTAAGGATTATGAAGAATCCTCCATAAGGACAATGTAAAAGGAGGATCATGATCAGGCATAATTTAAAGATGTGATCCATGAAGTCTTAAAAATTTATTAATATACGTCCTTGTGGGGCACTCAAGAGGAAAATATTCTCTTATAGAGTGTAAATGTGCAGATTTGGTTAGGTGATCAAGGATAAATTAAACTATATCAGTTTTTTTAAGATTATTTGGTATTAATATGACATAGTTTATAGTAATTTCATCACATTTTTACACTAAAATAGGAATAGAAAACATAAATCCTATGGTATTCTATCTCTCAACTTTCACTTGATGAAAAACCACACATTTGGACATGTGATAAAAAATTTACTACTTCATGATATCCTACAAAAAATGATATCTTAAATCCTTATACAATTTTTTGATACTGGGCTATATAGAGAAGTTAGATCTAGAAGCATCTTCCAACAATTATATTTTTGGATTAGGTATAAATAGAAAATATATTCTATTTAAATATTTCAGGAAACCATATTCACAAATAAAGTTTAGTAATTTACCTTCATTTAGGGCAATAATTTTCTTCTTAAAATACTCTTTATTTGATTAAGAACTTACTTAATTTTATAATAAAGATAGTTTCATGATCATTTGAACAAGGACTGATGTACCACCTTTTAAAATAATTACCATATTAATATTTACTATATCCATGAACATAAGATCTCTTTGAATACTAATTTTGGTTAGAACTCCATGATATTTCATACTCAATGCATTAACAACCATATTTGTTTTCCCTTTGTGGTAGTATATTCTAAAATCATAATCAATGAGTATTTTAATCCATATAGTTTGTATCATATTTAGATATTTATATTAAAAGATGTATTTTAGGATTTTATGATATGAAAATGTCTCACATATTTCACTATAGAGATAATGTATCCATATCTTTCAAGAAAAGTTTATGAATTCCAACTTAAGATCATGGGTTCAATAGTTCTGCTGATGAGTATTCAATTTTCTTGATTCATATGAAATACCATTTCAATTTTGAATTAGGAAACAACCATGTCCCTTCTTTAATGCATCATGATATATCACAAACCCATCATTTCTATATGGTAGATTCAAAATTAGAGCATCAACCAATCTCCCCGTTAGTTCATCAAAACATTTTACACATTACTTTATCCAAATGAAATTAGCCCATTTATGAGTAATTTTGGTTAATAGATTATCCCATCAAGAAAACATTTGAATGGATCACTGATAATAACCTGTTAAACCAGTGAATCTACATACCTCAATCATGTTCATTGGTGTAGGCCAATCTTTGACTACCTTTGTCTTTGTAGGATCAAATGAGATCACATCCTTGGGGAAAATATGGATAAGAAAACAAACTTCTTAAATATAAATATCACACATACTAAATTTCCCATATAAATAATTATTTATAAGATTCATAAGAAAAATCTCCAAGTAATTATCATGGTCCTTTTATCTTTTACAATACACCATAATATCAACCAAGAATCCCACAATAAAATCATTAAGATATTCCTTGAAAAAAAGTTCATTAGATCCATAAAAAAAGATGGTGTATTTCTAAACCAAATGAAATTACAATAAACTCACAATTCCTATACCTCATTCAAAAGTCTATCTTAACAATTCCTTCTTTATTTAATCACAATTGCTGATACCTTGGACAAAGGTCAATCTTTGAAATATGTTAGGCTCTATAAAGTTGATCAAATAAGTTATCAATGCAAGGAAGATGATACCTGTTATTTATTTTAATAGTACTGATTTCCCTATAATAAATTCACAGCCTCATGGATACATTATTCCTCATAATGAAGATAACATGAGCTCCCCATGGTGAAAAGAAAGGGTGAATAAATCCCTTATCACATAACTCCTTTAGTTGTTTCTTCAACTCCACTAAGTCCTAAGTGGACATTATATAGGGAGTCATTGATATTGGTCTTGAAACAGGGATTAAATCAATGGAAAAGACAACATCATGCAATGGGGGATGTCCATGTAATTCCTTGGAAAATACATCAATGTATTCCTATAAAATAGGTATAACCTGAATTTGAAGAATACCTTCTCCATCCCAAGATTTTTTATAGTCGTATCCCCAAATAACTTCATTTAGTAGAGCTATAGTGGGTGGATCTAGACATTTCTCAAATGAATATGTATCTTCACAAAAGATAATAAATTTTATATCATTATCATGAATACTAATTTCATTCTTATTATAATAATTTTATTAATGAATTTTTAAATACATTTATTAAAAATGATTATAACAAATCCAACCATAGGTATGATAATAAGGTTAGAAAATAAACCACCTTAGTGGGTCACAATGGATACTTCTTGACACATGATTATTAAAGTGAGTCTTCTCTTTGTAGTATTTATGGACAACTCCCTTCTTAAATTAAAATTAAAATTTAAAATTTTCTTAGTAAATGGGGTAGAAAAAAAAGATTGTGAGGATCCAAAATAAAACAAATCATTATCTAAATTGGATGTTATGATTAATATACCTTTTACCACATCAGTAGAAACTTCTCACTTAGTTTTAGTTATCATATATGCTTGGCATACTCCCCTTGTACTCTTTTATGGTAGATTCCCCTAATGCTTGAGACATTTTTTTAATAATTCACCATTTCTTTATAACTAAAGCATTATACATAATTTATTTTTTGCCAATGTATTGATAAGACACATAACCATTACCTCTAAACTTATAACAAACTACCATTTTATTAAAAACGTTATGATGATTATTATTTCCACATTTCTCAAAATTTGGGAATTTCTTCACTATCTTTTTCTCCATCGACACATTCCCTTTGACTTGGATCTCATTTAACCTATGGTTTTTCATGATTTCCATTGATCTTGTTTGATCTTGATAATTAATTTTACATTTTAAATAATATAAAACCATTTCATAATATGATGATAAATTTTTATAGATTAGTTGTGACACCCCAAAATTGCATGAAGTGCCTTTTTTAAAATAACTTTATTCTCTTCGATAACTTACTTTATACAAAACAGTGAGTTTAAACAAACTCCAAAACATTATTACTTTTACGCAACCATTATCACCTAGCCATTGGAATGTATAAAATGAATCAGAATAACTAAATTATTAAAATATAGCTCACACATATTTAAAATATAAATTCATCAGTTACCAATTAATTAGAAATGAAAAAAAACCAATTGATCATACTGGATGTGTTTGTATAAAAAAATACTTTTATTCCCACAATGGAATTTTATCCTAATAAATTTAATGAATCCCTATTAATGAAATATATATTAATAAAATTTATATTTTATATATTTATTAATTTTTTTGAATTCATCAAATAAGTTTGATAGGTTTCAGATAATATTAAATCAAATTTAAAGCATAAAATGATATTTTTCTAAAAGGAAATTTTCTACCTTTTCATAGCACCTAGTTTTAAAACTAAATTTTGAAAATTTTATTTGAAAAACTAAATTTCATTTTTATGATAATAATATCAAAAAACTTTTAGGGGGTTTTATTGGTATTGTCTCTAGAAATTTTATTTTTTATTGAATACTGAAAAATTAAATAATTTTAATTGAAAACTGAAATTTCATCTAAAATATTTATAATTTTATATTATATTTTAAAATATTTTAAAATGAAAATATTTCAATTATACATATATTAATTAAATTTGGGTTATTTAAGTCATTTTATTATTGAATTTTGATATAAAAACTCTGCAATATTTGAAACATTTTCTTTTTAAAAAACCTTTTTTTCATCTCATCTACAGGATTAATCTTAAATATAATTTTACTAATTATGTGAATTAAATTTATTAAAATTGATTCCATATTTGGAATCAGATGGTATAAATTATGATTCATTTTCATTTTCATTTTTAGGCATAAAAAATGTATCATGGTAAAAAAAGATTTATCACAGTGTAGGTAAAATAATATGACGAGTTAAAGTTAAAATGTAAAATCTTAAAATACATAAAAAATACAACAATAAATAGATTTTTGATGTATTTTTGGACATACACATCCTTTAAAACATTAATTATAAATATAATTCATTATAATTAATTCCACCTCAATGTGGTTGGCTTCAAATTTAAAATAATCATAATTTAATCACTATAAACCACCACTCCTCAAGTTTAAATGCCACTCCTCACCACCCCATTTATCCTAAAAAGACTTGAAACTGTCAAAATATTTGAAAAATACACTCCTCCATACTGTCCCCACATCCAAATTGGTATGGTCTCACCAAAATACCATTTTTAAGGGCTTATGGGATTTTTCCAAGAGGTGACATTCAAGAGGGAATTTTCTCAAACAACCTTTAATATTTTCTTTTCCTATTCTAACATTCCCAAAACTCCTTCATAAATCATGTAATTATAACTCTATAATCATTTATATACTATAATATTATGTTTATAATGGAATATATTAAATCTATCCATTTTTTTACCTTCTTTTATTCAAAGAGACGAAACTGTTGTCCAAATTATGGTGGTTAATCATCTACATGAAAAATGATTTTGTTCATTATCTATTACCCCATTTAAGGATGGTAATAAGTTATTATTCTGGTAAAATTAGATTTTAATTTTTATATTATAACCTATTTTATTTTCTATAAAATATATATATATATATATATATATATGTATATATATATATATATAATAAATAAAACTGAATTAGTTCTTGATAGTCAGAAAAACTGCCAAATTAAACTAAACATTGATCATTAATTTTTTTTAAAATGATTCTTCCTAATGTAACAAAAAATGATATGTGGGAACATTAAAAATTATTAATTTCCATGAATACCATTTAATTTCACTTTTGGTTATTTATTTGAGAATAAAATCCATAATTATACACAAATGAACTGATAAAGAAACCCATTAAATGAACGCACCCAAAATAATGATAATCAAGAAATATTATTAATGAATGGGTTATAAGATGTAATTAAAATATCATATAATATATTATAAATATTAATATAGTTACTTAATGAGTTAATAAATTCTTTAAACCCTTATACAAGAGGTTAAAGTATGAAAAACTAAAGGGAAATGTGAGGTATGTGTTTCTCATCTCACTTTTTCCTCTTTGATATATATTCCTTATTCACCACTTATTTTTTATTTTTTGTGTATATACTATCCTTTAATTTACATAATATCATGAATACCATTATATTAATGTTATTAAATATATCATTATATAATTATTACTTTTATGTGGCATATTATTTGACAGATTACAAAGTGGTAACAGAATTTGTAACCCAATTTCCATTCTTTGGGTTAACCTTCTACTTCTTTTATTATGTCTTACTATGGTTATGTGTGAGATGAATTTTTATTATCTTATGTTTCATTTCTCAGTTTTTATGTGTATTTTATGTGAATACACATAATAAAGTTTTTTATTAATTCCCACTTCAATGATATAGTATTTATAAGGGATTTTCTTTTAAAAGTTATCCTTTTTAAGATTCATTTAAAAGTCACATTTTATTCCATTATTGGGATTTTATAAAATTGTTTCCAAATTTTTTTTTCTAATAACTATTAATTTTTTATTAATTATTAATCATATTTTACTTTATACAAAACGGTTTGAAATGATTCTTTATGATGTTTTTCTATGCGATGTTATTTATGAATTTTATTATAAAAATACCGAAGGGATTTTTTTTACTTATTCATAATGAGTGATTTTTTATACTTTAATTCCTTGAACCTTACTTTACAATATTACAAGCTTTTTTTGAAATAAATTTTATTTTATTTTATAATTGTATGATATTAGAAAAATGTTTTCAAAATAGATGAGATATTTCCTCAATAATTATTTGAAGTGATATTTTAAAATTACATTCCATCTAAGATAACATGATTTGTTGTTACTTAAGATTTTTGGGGATTTTTTTCATGTATAATATCCTCATTATTTTTTATTGTTGGTTTATGTTTCTAATGGTATTACTTTATGAATCCAATTTCTTTTCCATGAGTATTTTTACGATAAAATGTTTATAAAACTCATTTCTTTACATGGTTTCTGATGCAATGAATGATTTGCATTCTTATGAACACATATGTATGATTTTAATTTTGTGATTACTGATACCTATATCTCTCTATAATACATTAGTTAATTATAGAAAACTCATCAGGTAAATATGTTATTAATGAACCTGAATTCATGTTCACAATTTTATTCATGGACCTGGTTTTCATGTCCATAAGATTATGAGTGGACCTAGATTTGATGTACATAATTTTATGTGTGGACCTAGGACTCATTTCCATATGTTTATGCATGGACTTGGATTTCATATTCATAAATTTATGTATATAAATAGCTTTCATGTCCATATGTTTGGGTGTGTACCAAGCTTTCATGACCATAAGTTTACGTGTGGACCTGACTTTCATGTCCACAAGTTTATAGGTGGACCATGATTTCACGTCCAAAAAATTATGTACTGACCTGGTCTCATGTCCATAAGATTATGTGTCAACCTAGTTTCATTTTTATAAGTTTATGCAAGGGCATGGTTTCATGTCCTTAACTTAATGAGTGATCTTGTTTGAATTTATAGATGTTCACTATGTTATAGGTTTCTGTGTATGACACGATTTCTGGTTTCAGGTAAATTTTATAGTCTTTTGGACTAAGATCATTGGTTATTTTTTGATTTATGTCTTATAAAATCCAAAGATTTGGTCCATGAATCAAGATTGTGAGCTTTGATATCCTGGGCATAATTTTCAAATGTTGTGTACGTGTTCTTATGCTTATATTTTGACTGATATCTCCCTTGTTTACCCTCAATGAAAATCTAAACTCACCATTTTATTATGTTTAATTTCCCTTAGAATATTAAGTATATTATTAAGCATGAAATGTCAAAAAGGGTTATATTTTTGACTGAATAAGAGAGAGATGATGCGGATGTTTTAGGAATTAGTTTTTTATGTTTCCATATTTCCAAATACACTAAACCTATATGATTCAAGTTTTTCTCTTTTAATATGAATTTTCATTAATTTTTATGTAATACCTATATTTTAAAATTATGGGTCATTATAGTTGATATATTATCATCGTTTAGTTACCCTTTGGAAACTAGGGTTAGAAAAACTTAGTAAGAACACTAAGTGCATGTTTAGGTATAATCCTAGAGTTTTGGTAACAATCATGAATAACCTAGTATTAAACCTAAATTCTCATTAATTGAAATTTTATAATAAATTTATCTTGATTATGTGGATTCCCACTATGACTATTTTTTTTCAATTTTTTTTGGGTTTTAGATGATGGAAAGAAGTAAGAGGTTTCTTATTTATTGTGAATACGAGGGACAATGGAATGATCATCCTCCTGAGAAACCAAATGAAATGGGGTTTGGAAGGGGAAACCTTATTATTATGACTGATCAACAATCTCATAACATGATCAATAAGATTAACTTTGGGTGTGTAAAAGAAGGAAAAAAATCAAGTAATTGAAAAGGAAAAGTGAAAGTTTTCATTAACATAATGGATGATAATAATGGTATTCTTAAGGCATAATCAACAGTTACAGTTTATGGTGAAATGGAATAATGAAATGTCTATAGATTGTTATAATATAGTTTTTCTTTAAGTATTTGAAATTATTTTTTGAATGGTACTCGTGAAAGATCTTGACCATTTATTGAGTCATCATGGGTATGTTTTTTAGTAATGTTTTAGGTTTTTAAGTAAATTTATTTTGGAGTAGTTTCTTAGGGTGAGTTTGAGTGATTTTTAAGAAAAAAATAAAGGATAGTGGGTTGTGCATGGTTTTCATACGTTTTGAAAAACCTTGTGACCAAAATGTGCCAAGTGTACAAACATATAAAAAGAGATCTACATGGTTTGTGCAGGGTTTGACAAACCATGTGAAAAAACCTTATTATCCAGGCAATCCGGGATAGGGAGGTCTGCATGATTGGTCCATGTTTTTACCTAAACATGTGCCCCTGTCTAGGAAACCATGTGTGTTGAATTAATTATCCAAAAATCTATTTTAAAACCACATGAACCCCCCAAGACTCCCATATTTGGACTTTTAATTGTGATTGAAAAATTTTACGTGATCCCAAAGCCTTCTATAGGGATTCCAAGGTGATCTAAACATTGTTTTTTTGATATCAAAATCCTGGATTGAAGATCTTATCTCTTCTCGGTATGTGGATTTAATCCCGTTGCTTTTCTTGTTCATTCCTCTATATTTCCTTGATCATTTCATGGAAAATATCCTCCATTTCAATGGATCTAAACATATGATTTGAGATCTAGATTTAGGGTTGTGAATCTAGATCTATATTCTTATGATCTTGAATCCTTGATCATAATTTTGGTTTATGAATTTAGATCCAAATCTTGATCGATGAATTTGTGCCTCTTGAAGTTTGGGTATTTCCATTGGGCTAGCATCTGTCAATAAACCGAGGTGGGTGTTCCATGTTGAAATCCAATGGGCATGGATTTCATATATGAATCCAAGTTTATGGATTTTATAGATTCCCTTTATAATTGAATTCCAAAATTTAAGTAATTAGGAATGTGGAATTGACTTGTGATTGCCTTGGTGATTAATTGATAATTTAATCACAAAACAATTGAAGGGGGGTTTCCCAAATAGATATTTGATTTGATGATTGGTTATGGGAAGTGATATTGTAATTGATATATTGAAATTATTGTGTAAGGATAAATATTTGTGGGAAATTAATTATAAAATAATGTTGGCAGAAAAATATAATTAATTATGTTAATTAATTATGTGCCCTAATGTTGATCGAAGATAATTAATTGTGGCAATTAATTATGATGAGTTGATATTTGATATGGATAATTAATTTTGAAGAATTAATCATGGAATTATAATTGTGTTGATTGGTTAATTAATTAATGAATTAACTAAAGGGTTATATTCTTAGTTAATTGTTGAGTTAACTAATGGATTTCGAAATGTTTATCTAATCGCTGAATTAGTAATGGAATGATGTGGATAATTATTGTGAATTAAATAATGATTAAATTGATTATATTTTTTTGGGGCGAGAAATGGTGTTATAGACAAATTAGAAGTTGGGACTCGAACATGGTGTTCCTCTCCAATAGTTATCCAAATTTTAGATTTTGGGGGTGCTAGGCATGACGACCTACACCGAATGAGATATGGAGTGTTAGGCATAGAGACCTACAAGGAATGAGATTTTGGGTTATTGAAATGACGTTCAACACCAAATGAATGATAATAATGAATTTTGGTTCAAATGGAAAACATGAATTGAAACTAGTCCTAATGTGGTGAGTAAAGATTAATTGAAAATGTGATAACTATTTAAATATGAATTGTATTTATTGCGTCATTAAACTTCATACACTATCTTTTGACTGGACTTGATTTAGATACCATTGGTGGTGGAGTACTGAGTCGTACTCACACCCTATTTGGGACACCTGATTAGCACCCGAGTAGACTTTGTTGTTGTAGGACATGATAAGGGCAAGGCCACAGGACATGTTGTTATTTGGGATTGGAGTATGGGAGAGGGAACCAGACATGGTTCAAGACCCATTTGGGAGTCATTCTATCTTTAAATTTTGTTTCATTGTAGATAATTGACATTTTCATTGTCATATAATTTTTTACCTTTCAGTTGAGTATTGTATTTTCTTGTTTTGAATATCATATAAAATGGTATTATTCTGGTTATTTATATGTTTCCAAACTTGGTTATTGTTGTTTTCTTCTGTTGGTGTTTTATTCTGATAAAAGAGGGTATATTCTCCCCAAGGCTGACTTACAAGACCCTCACTACTAGTCAGCACGCTCTGGCATATGGGGAGACGTGCTTGATGTCATGTGTCCAACTGGCTCGAGGCACTGTTTAGTGGCACTCAGGTTAGGACATCACAAAGTGGAATCAGATGAGTTTTTATTTATTTTTCTTTCTTTTTTCATACTATTTTGGGAAAGGTAGATAGGAGACTAGGAAGAGTCAAGGCATGGTAATGAGCTCGTCAATGTGAGTTGACAACCCACGTACATGGGTAAATCTGAGTACTCTAGGTGGGATGGTTGTGATTGCTATTTTTTTATAGTTGTATGTCATTTCACCTTGGGATATTCACTTGTGGTGTGAAGTTATATTTGTTTTGAAAGTTTTTGAATTTTAATTCGTGGCCTAACGAGGCATGATACTTGAGTATGGATGCATCATTCTAGGAACTCAGGGTTGTTGTGACATGCATCATTATAAGCACTCATGGAAAAACATGTTATGGATAAGTTTTTGAACTTGAACTATTTTTCCTTGTGAGATTGAAATAAAGATGAAAAATGAGAATAAATGTGTTTCTAATGAGAAACTTAATTGATGAAATGAGTATGATTAATTAATTAATTGTTGAATTAATTAATTTGAGATGATGCGATTAATTTATTTTTGAATCAATTAATGAGAATGTATGTACCCTTGTTAACCAAGCCCTAGGAGTAAAATTGTTAAGGGTAGTGATAAGGCCTCATTGCTGACTGTGTTGCAAGAACAAGAGGAAATGACATGTTGAAACTTATTGTGTTAGTTTCTCCTCTTATGTAAATATTATAGGGTTACGTTTTGAGACCAAAGAAGTGTGCTTGGATTTTTAGAGTTATGCATCAATGAAGCTTTTAGAGGGAGAGACTGAGGGGTACGACCCAGAATGAAATTTGAGACAGGGAACTTGAGGTACCATTGGTTTAATCTAAGGAGGAAGGAGAACAATTTTGGTAGAAATTTTCTTGTTTCATGCAATTCATGGAGAGAGACCCAGGGTGGGTTATGAAAGAATGTATGAGTTGAAAAGTTAGTTTTAGTTTCAGAACCCTCCTACTTATACTATAGAGGATGGACTAGAGGTAGATAATTTTAGGATTTAATCCATAGAGATGGTACTTGACTATTTAGAGAATCCGGCTGCGAGGAGGGTCAAGTTGGCTAATTATATGCTACAGGGGTCAGCGAAGCGCTGGTGGGACATTCAAGTATGATTTGGGTAGACTGATGATATGTTATGGAAGGATATTATGGAGAAGTTCTTGGAGCACTTTTATCCTGATATGATGATATATGATAAGGCTTCAGAGTTTATGCATTTAACTCAAGGAAGAATATCTATAATGGATTACGCTGAACATTTCAAAAATTTACAACATTTTCCTCCAGCATTGGTGGAAGACAAAGCTTATTTAGAAAAAAAATTTAAGGAAGGACTGAGGTTTGATATTAAGTACTAGGTAGATTTCTTTAGCCTGGAGAAATTATTACATGTGGTTAATCAGACTACGGTGCCCCACTCGCCTGAGAGCGCTCCAATTCACTCTAGGCCTCGCCTCTCCTCATAGGGTTTCAACCATCCTCGGCGACATCATTTCTCCCCCTTTATTCTCCCATTTCTTTAACCTTCCTCATTTCCACTCTTATTTTTCACTCCATTATTCTCCTCCTTTCTGACGACTCTGGTCTCTTCTCTAGAACTCACTACCACAGGTTTTCTTCTGATACTCTTTTGGCCTTCCAATCGATAGTTGTGTGCTGGGGAAGCTCCCAAAATCTGAACACTTCTTTGACCTCAAGATCCTCTACGCCTCTCGAATTCAGAGCTAGAGAACTGGGATCAAGGAGTTTTTCGGATATGTGGTTTGGGAGTCAATTTTTTTTTCGGTGCTACTATGGTTGACTTTTTTTAGAAGATTCTAGCTCTCCATTTTTAGTCGCAGGAATTGTTCAAAGACAATAGTCTTTCAGATCCCTACTCTGAACTTGCATTCCCCTATATCTCTCCATGTTGGACATGGTTTGAAGGTAACCATGTTTTTTGGGATGTGGGGTTTGGTGTCCGTCGGTGCTTTAGGTGATCCATGATTTTGTTCACTCTTATGAAAATGATAAATGGTTTGTTAGATCTATTTGGTGTTTCTTCATCAAAAGCATCGATGATGATTTGGGTGGTTTTTCTATATGCGATTGGTCCATTTGATACTCATTTTAGGATGAAATCTATTTGCATCTCTAGATTTGGTGTTATTCTTTGGTGTAGTGACAGTTCTCAGCGTCTACTCTCAATGAATGTGAAGCGACGATTGTGCAGATTTTTTGGTAATTGAAGTTGTGTTGGGTTATTCTCTGGTGGGATAATCGCTAGTGCGGTGGTGAAATCGGGGGACACGAATCTAGTTATCCCACATCTCGAGACTACTCAACCCAATGATGGGATATGCAGATATTCATCATTTTTAATTTCAAACTTGGTTTAATGGTTTTTCTATTTTGTGTCATGGGATGGGTGATTTGGGTTTAGTGGTTTATGTTGTATCATGGTTTTTAAATTTTAAATTTTAGTGGAGGTTTGGTTTGAACCCAGTTGGATGTTGCATGTGAGGTTCTAGCATATTTATAAGATTGATTATGAAAATACAAAGAATATAGATTTAGAGGTTAATCAGGCTCTCATTTCAGAAGGGAACCAGAAAGAGACATCAAGTACTAGATAGGTAGATATCACTAGATGATTAGGGAGTGAGCCTTCTGAGAGAAGGAAGTTCCATTAGAAGGACCTTAGTACGGACAATGGAAATAAAGGTAAAAAATCTGGATAAAAAATTACTCCAGATAATACTCATGTGATTTTCCACTTGTGTAGTAGTTACGGACACTATCATACACATTGTCCCTGAATACTAGTGGAGTGTCTATTTTTTTGGCAAGCTGGGGAACATAAAAACGTTTTTCCGAAAGGAACAGAAAATTGTTGCTGAGGGTGTAGGTGCTCAGATTTAGAGTGTGGGTTGGTGGTCTTCTACACCATATAGGTCTTGAAGTTGGAGCTCTATGGGCCAAAGTGGTAGAGGTAGGGGATGTGGTGCTTCAGGATATGAGCATCCGTATCATCATAGTGGTTCTACTCAAGGGATTCAGAAGACACCATAGGGAAGAGGGGCAAGACTATTACAAGAAGTGCAACCTACACTTTTGGAGAGAGAGGCTGGTCCATCGATAGTGATAGGTACTATTCTAGTGGCCCCCACATCAGTTTCTTCTTCTTTTGATACAGGTTCCTCTCATTCCTTTATATCTTAAAATCCTGTTAATGGCTTGATTCTGGAGGTGGATTCCATAAGTAGGGAAATGAATATCGATACACTATTGGGAACACGAACTAGGGATATTTTTTTATGTAAGGAATATTTTCTAGATATCAGAGAGTATCATTTTCTTTGGGATATCTATGTTTTTGATATAACAGGCTTAAACCTGATTATAGGTATGGAATGTC
Source organism: Viscum album (assembly GCA_963277665.1). Taxonomy (NCBI): domain Eukaryota; kingdom Viridiplantae; phylum Streptophyta; class Magnoliopsida; order Santalales; family Viscaceae; genus Viscum; species Viscum album. The sequence continues at coordinate 445,527,559 of OY728158.1, forward strand.
TAGTCGCATACCAAGCCCACGTCGATTGTTACCCTAGGAGAGTGACCTTTATATCTCCTAAGGGTCACCGATTTGTTCTTCATGGAGAATGGGATATCCATGTAGGATGAGCTGGTCCAATTAATTAGAAACTGGGAGAGATGAAAACCCAGGTTGCTAGTATTTTTCTAGATGATGGAAGTGATAGTCAAGACGTCCTTCCACATTACAGAATGGTACCAACTGAGCTTCAAGAGCTCAAAAACTAGTTGGAGGATAAAAGGTTTATCCATCCAAGTATGTCACCTTGGTGATCACCAGTTTTGTTTGCAAAGAAGTCCTACAAGATTTTATGCTTGTGTGTTGTTTACCGGAATTTGAATAAAATGAAAATGAAGAACCAATATCCTCTTCTACGTATGAATGATATGTTTTTCCAATTGAAGGGTCTTGTGTGTTCTCATAGATTGATATGAGATCAGGGTATCATCATGTGAGAGTTCAGACCTCAGATATACCAGGAATTGCTTTCAAAATTTGGTATGGATTTATGTGTTTATTGTAATGCTGTTTGGGTTGAAAAATACTCTAGTAGTATTTAGGGCCTTGATGAAAATAATCTTTCATCTATACTTAGATCAGTTTGTAGTGGTGTTTGTGGATGAATTCTTAGTGTACTCTAAGACTCATGAAGATCATGCCCAACATCTAGACACAATCCTGGGTACACCGATAGAGCATCGACTATATGCCAAACTATCTAACTGCAATTTTTGGATTGGAATGGTACACTTTTTATGGAATATCATCTTAGAAGAAGGTGTGGAAGTGGACCGAGAAAAAATGTAGTCAGTAATTTCTTAGGAGCAACCCAATAATTTTTTTGATATCTAAAGCTTTTTGGGATTAGTTGGTTATTACAGAAGTTTCAACCAAGACTTTTCCCAATTGGTACAACTACTTACAAGTTTTACAAACAAAGGGATAAATTTTGATTGGACATAATCATGGGATAATTATTTGTAGGATTTGAAGAGGCACTTGATATCAGAGCCAATTTTGATTTTACTTAAATAGGGGGAAGAGTACACTGGGTATTGTGATGCTTTTAGAATCAGACTCGGAGCTATGCTGATGAAATGGGATCGAGTCATTACTTATGATTCTTGGCAGTTGATGCCACATTAATAAAATTACCCTACACATGACCTCGAGTTGGAATCAGTGTTTTATGATCTTAAGTGTTGGTGAAACTATATTTTATGTGAAATTTTTGCAGTTTTTACAGATCAAAAAAGCATGAAGTATATCTTTTCACAGTGTGAATTGAATATTTGGTAGTGAATTTGGGTAATGTATTTGTAGTCCTTGTATTTTGAACTGGAATATACACCCAAAAATTGTAATAGTGTGACTGATTCCTTGATCAAGATTACTCAGACTCAGTTGGTATATGAGTCAAGTATAGAGTGGAAGATGATGAATTTGTTGGCAGAAATGCGTATGCTAGTTCAGGAGATTACAGAGAGGATTACTATGGTTTCTATAGCAGTGGAGTCTAAACTCTTGAGACAGATTAGGGACAGGAAAAGTGTGAGGATCTAGAGTGTTTAGCCTCAATGGAAAGCCTTGAAGGTGGGGAGACACCTTCAAACTAGATAATAGATAAGGATGAGATCATCTATGTGAAAAATCAGGTTTTCGTGACTATGAGTTTGCGAGAGGAACTGATGTGATAATTTTATGCCTCAAATAGGGTGGTAAATCCTTGTCTAAAAAAAATATACCATGACCTATGATGATGGTTTTGGTGTCCAGGCATGAAAAAGGAGATAATAGAATTCGTAACAAGATGTTTCACCTATCAGCAGGTGAAGGTAGAGCATCAATGACCTGGAGGCCTATTGAAGCCATTGCCTATTTCAGAATGGAAGTGAGACGACGTGACTCTGGATTTCGTGGTAGGACATAAAAAGACACTTAGGAAGAATGATTCTATTTGGGTCGTTGTGGATCGACTAATGAAATTAGCACATTTTCTTCCTATCAGGGAAAACATTATAGTATAATAGTTCATAGAAATGTACGTGTGAGAGGTAGTTCATTTGTATGGGGTGCCACAAACTATAGTTTTAGAACATAATTCACACTTCTGGAAGGGATTATAGAAGGCGCTTAATACACTTGTTTTGTTAAGGATGGAATTCCACCCACAGACAGATGGGTAATCAGAGCGTACCATATAGGTGTTAGAGGATATGCTATGAGAATGTGTGCTTGACTTTGGTTGTTCATGGGATAAGAAGTTGGATTTAGTGGAGTTCTCCTATAACAATAGTTATCAAAAAACAATACAAATGAAACCAAATGAAGAACTTTATGGTAGAACTTGTAGATCACCGCTATGTTGGTTAGAGGTAGGTGAGTCATATCTATTGGTACTGAGTTTTGTTCAAGAGACATCAGAGTAGGTGCAGTTGATTTGGAAATGTATGGCTACGACTTAGAGTAGGCAGAAGTCATATATTGATAGACAGAGATTACCCCTAGAATTTACAGAGGGTTATTGTGTATTCCTTCATGTTTTGTCTATATTGGGTCACCATAGTATACATAGGTAGGGAAGGTTGGCGCCCAGGTTTATAGGACCGTTTGAGGTACAAGAGATAATTGTGCCAGTGGCATACCGATTATCCCATCCACTGAAATTCGACGCTATGCATGATGGTTTCCATTTATCAAAATGATGGAGTTATCACATTTACTTTTCTAATGTGATTGATGTGAAATAGGTTGACCTCGTGATAAATGTGTCCTTCGAGGAGCATCTGATACATGTGCTGGGTCACAATGAGAAAGTGTTATGGGGAAAGATTATTCCATTAGTTCATGTGTTATTGAAACATGAAATTGTTTAATAGGTAACATGGGAAATGTAAAAAGATACGAGGGATCAATGGCCTAATATTTTTGGTTCAAAATCATAGAGAAGTTTGGTGGTGATGATTGAGGAAGAGCTATTATAAGTCGGGGAGATAGTAAGATCCCGACCTTTTCTGGAGTCATCTCAGGTGTTTTTTCTGGTACTTCTTGAGGTTTTTAATTACCTTTGTTTTGGATTAGTGGATTTTGGTGCATTTCAGTGAATTTTTAAGTAAATATAAAGGATAGTGGGCTATGCACGGTTTTTGCATGGTTAGACAAATTGTGTGGCTAAACTATGACATGCGTGCAAACCTCGAGAGAGAGGTCTGCATGGTTTGCGTATGGTTTGAAAAAAAGTGAGACTAAACCATTCCAACTATGAAAACCTATATAGATATGTTTTCATAGTTGTCACAATGTTTTCCCTAACCATGCGCCCCTACCCATGAAACTGTGTGTGCGGGATAAATTTTACAAAAATCTATTTTTAAACCACCCGAACCTCCTGAAACTCCCATATTTCAACATTGTCTATGGATTGAAAAATTATAGGTGATCCTAAATCCTTCTAGAGGTATTCGAAGGTGATTCGAACAATTTTATTGAAGTTTGAAAGCCTGGATTGAAGATCCTTTCTCTTCCTGGTAAGTGGATTTCATCCCGTTGCTTCTACCATTCATTCCTCTACATCTCCTTGATCATTTCATGGATGATATCTGCTATTTTTTTGGATTTAAACCAATTAATTGAGATTTGGATCTTAGATTGTGGATTTAGATATAATTTTCAAGATCTCAATGCCTTGATCTTAATTTTGGTTTAGGGATTTAGATCCAGAGCTTGATCAAATAAATTGTGCCGCTCGATGTTTGGGGATTTCCATTGAGAAAACATCCATCAATAAATTGAGGTAGGTGATCTAAATCGAACTTATGGCATCCCACCTTTTTATAACATAAATTTTCATTACATTTTACAAAACTGAGGATCTTTAAGGTTTAGTGTCTTGGAAACAAGGAACATAAAACACGAAAAAATAAAACATCCATATTAAACACTTGAAAGGATTATCCTTATGTTCATCCTAGGTTATTTAATGCATCTCATAACCTAGGGACATACATCAAAATAAAGGGTGAGCAGAAGGCCCAGTAAGGGAAACAAGGAAACATTTAACATGTGAACTTGAGATACATCAACAATATCATGAAAAATAACTTTAAGGAATGAGAAAGAAATCATGAGGAATATCATAATAAAAATAATGTATTTCATAACATGAATATGTGGCTACAACATTTAATATAAATAATCATTTCTATTTCACCAAGTTCCATCCCCAAGGTGTCATTTAAAATTACCAAGGTTATTCACCAAGGCATCGTTAAAAATGGTCATCTATAGATATTAATTCTTTACCCAATGCATTAGAGCGCTATGAGAGAGCACACTTAAATTTGTATTTATTATCATGTGAGGCACATATATCATCCTCAAACATTTCATAAACAACCCATATACATAAAATAAATGGGTTTCATTTCATAATCATAACATTTTAAAAACTGCTTTAAAGACATGATCTTTATGTCACTTTAAACCCACGAAAAAGGAAAGCGGGTTTCGCGTATGTAAATCACAGATTTAAAATAGAAAATTTTGATATATATGTGAATACCCCTTTAGAAAAAGAGCTTTTAGTATTCACTTAAAAAATTAAAATAATTTGAGAAAAAGAGAGAGACATTTTGAGACGAAAATTCTGCAGCATAACGTCTATGTTACAGGGTTTTAGAAAACATTGAAAAGAGAGGGGACACGAGTCACCCACTCATAAATGATTTACAACACATTAGAGGGACAGAATATAATAGTTATAAGAACATGTTAATGAAATTTTAAATACATATCATATGCATCGAAAAACATGGAAGGAAGAAAAAAATAAGATTTCTCTTATGAAAATTCGGCAGCCTAACGACGTCACTTAAGACATCAAAAAAATGAATTGATGAGGTCAAATAGGGTCTCCCATAATATGAACACAAAATATCAGTATGATAGATATAGAGAACATACCCCAAAATAATAAAAAAGAACATGAAAGACTTGACATGAAAATAGATCTTGAAAACGACAAGGGTGAAAGAATCCCTTAAAAATTCGGCAGCCTAACAACACCACTTAAAACTTCAAAATACTGAATTGAAGAGATCAAATAGGGTCTCTCATCATATGAATATAAAATATTATTATGATAGATATAGATATCATACCCCAACATAATAAAAACGAACATCAAAGACTAGACATGAAAATAGATCTTGAAAATGAGAAGGGTGAAAAATCCCTTAAAAATTCGGCAGCCTAACGACGCCACTTAAAACTTCAAAATACTGAATTGAAGAGATAAAATAGGGTCTCTATTCACATGAACATAAAATATCAGTATGATAGATATAGATATCATGCCCCAAAATAATAAAAAGGAACTTGAAATACTTGACATGAAAGTAGAACTTTAAAATAAAAATGAGAAAGGTGAAAGAATCCCTTAAAAATTCGGCAGCCTAACGACGTCACTTAAAATTTCTTAAAATGAATTGATGAGAGAAAGAGGGGGTATATCATCATATGAACATTAAAATTTCAGTAAGAGGAATATAAAAGATCATCCTCCAACATAAGATCATGGAGTATAAAAGAAATGACATAAAAGAGATTACTTGAAAAGAAAGAGAGAAGTGTGATCCCTTACCTTAAACGTAACTCTTAAAAATCAAAGGTTAGGACCTTCAGAGATTGGGGGCACCTTGGGAGGACTCCGTGGGAGTTAATGAGACAATATCTTTGTTGGGGGAGAGTTGGGAGTGAAAAATAAAGGAGGGAAGGGTGGGTATTTATAGGGAAAGTGAGGGGACAAGGCATTAATGGCCAAGGGACACCTCATTGGTGGTTTTGGAAAAACCATGAGATTGCCCATGGTATTGACCACTTGGGACACCTCATACCTTATATTACTATTCATAATTCGACCATATTGATTAAATACTTAATACATCATTTAATGATGTCATTAAACACCCGTAACTTAAAAACTATATTTTCACTATTCATCGAAAATCCAACTTTCTCAGAAAAATCCCAAAATTTCACCTTAACCAAATATTGATGCTTTGATTTAAAAAATGAACTCCATTTTATAAAAATAATTTTCTAAATATTTTTAATTTAATTTTTAAATAAATACACTATTCACGAAAAATTCATTTTTTTCCAAAAATTACCCAAAAATTACCTTAGCATAATATTGATGTTATTAATTCAAAAATAAAGTCCATTTTATAAAAATAATTTTCTAAACATTTTTAATTTAATTTTTAATTAAAAAACACTATTCACCCAAAAAAACTAATACTTGACTAATAATTTATGAAATCGTTATTTAACCATTTTATTGAATCACATTACTTAATAAAGGTGCCTAGATTATATTAATAATTTTTTTAACTAAGATTACTAATCCATTTGGTCACATTACTAATCCTAAGCATAAAATCACTATTCAAAATTTACTATTCCTCAAAAATTAAGTTGATCTTATTAGACTCAAAATTTCGTACCGAACATAATTGTAGACGACCATTTTTTATAAATCATTACACATTTTTAATTATTTAAGGTTTACATAAACATTTTTAAAATATCCTTTCTCTAAAATTCATCAAAAATATGCATACTATATTTATCCGGACATTTGAAAATTCATAAACTTTATCATAAGATGAAATCAAATTTTTTTATTTAAAACAAAGGATTACACAAGGCAGTTACGGTCTCCTTACATAGCCCCTTATAACCCCAGCATAGGACCTAAGTGTAAGGTGTGCTAAAGTGGGAGAATCTGAGGGCGGCTTAGCCAACATTGCACAAGTAGTAATTTCTATCAGTTTGAACTTCTTGCGAAGGTGATTTAGTTCTAGCTTCACACGATGAAGTTTGGCATGGGTTTGGTCCAGAGCAAAGCCCAGGGGTGCTAACTCCTTCCCAAGATCCGTTAGATGGGCTTTGATTGGCCCGAGACTACTGGATGAGGCCATCAAATCTTCTTTCTATATTAATTAACCAAGATCACTTGTATTTAGAGACAATAATCGAAACGTTTAGTTCATGCGGTCATATTGACCAATGGTCATATAATTGTCAAAACCCAATGGTATCATTTTAATTATACTCATGTTATCAATTGAAATAGTTTTGTTGAGTATAAAAATAAAATAACACACAAAATTAGGAAACAAGATTTATTCAAAATTTCGGGTCGTTACAATATTCCCCCCTTACGAAATTGTGTCCTCGCAATTTTTGAAATTGGGTTTTGAAATTTCATTGAAAGTACCATATCAAAAAAAGTGTCAGTAAAACTATTAGTTTAAAAGAAAGAAAGGGAAGTACAGAGGTCACCCGAGTTAACCCACACTAGGTCTCCATGTAGGAAAAAATGGACATGGAGGAGAAAACAAAGGGTCATGTTCTGAGGGAGAGTGATAGAAAACATGACTAGGAGAAAGTTAACCACAAGAAAATCACAAACTTATGATTTGTGTAAATGGTCTTTGATTACCTAGTAGGAAATGTAATCCAACAACGTTTTTGTTTTACATTCCTTTTCATAATTTTGAGGAATTCATTTACTATATAGAATAAAAACATAAAGAAATATACCTACCTTCAAGTAGAGTTTCATCCTTTAATAAGTTTCTACCAAAACTTATCTTTTCTCAAAACGATGAGCATTCAAAACACTTGGTCTCATCAAAACACAAGAATCATCTTCTTGAGAGTCACATAATCCACAAAAGATTAACTATAACTTTCTTCTATCTTTAAACATTATACCAAAAATAGAAAGGGTAAGATAAAACAACTCTTCAAAAAGAAATAATCTCATAGGAAGGGAAACTACTTTTAAATCTCCACAGTTCCATGGTACTACCCAAAGTTCATCATAAACCATTCCATAAATAACTTTCCTTAAAATTCCTCAAAATAAACCAAACTAAGATTTAAACCCAATTATAAGAATGATCTCATAACATAGTCTTCCAAGATAGACTTTATCATTCATCTCCAAACAACATCAACCACCCTTATCATCTTATAACAAAAGTAACTAACCTGATCACATTTTCCCCAAGATAGGTTAATCATTTCCATATGTAACCTAAATTACTATAAGTTTGGCTTAAATTCATCGATTCTTCAAATATAAGTCAACCTTTACTCCGCAAAGAAAATATCGTAGTAATCTTTTAACCTCAATCAAATTGGGTTCCCAAAATAGTGAACATCTTCCAAAATAATAATCATCTTTTAATCCCCTAATCGCCCTTTTTTTAAGACGAACTGCTTCACTACATCAACATGTGGTACGTAACAATAGATGTTTTCTTTAATGATATAAAATCATCTTAGGTAGTGACTCAATGATCTTAGAAAACATAAAAGATATGCTCATAGAGAACGAACTAAAGTACAACATGACATAGACAATTATTGTGAAGAAGTTACATGTACTTTAGTCATCATGATCCATCTCAGCATAGGACTTGCATTGTTCCCTTGTCCTAGAAGATTATTGATGCTCATCATGCTTCTCACCCCTTCCAAGAGAGAATTGCCTTGGATAATGTCTAACTTCTTCAAATTTACGACATCGAAATGTATATGGTACATTAGATCAAACCTTATCTACATTCATCACATTATCTATTTTAAAGCAATTGGGTACTTTATGCCCTATATTCCCACACTTAAAACATCTCCTGGTTCCTTTGTGACATTATCCTCGGTGCCTCTTCCCACACTTTTTGCAAAAAAGAAATATGGTCTTATTTCCCTTATCAAATTTATCGTATGAACATCCTTGAGACTTTGTCTTCTTCTTCCTTAATGAATTCGGACATTCAACTAGGTACCAATTATTAATTGTGATTTTTGATAGCTAGTTTGGCATAATGACAATATGTTCAACCTGATCTTTCGTCATCTCTGTCCCACTAATAGGGAAATCGTCACATTTCCTATCACATTGGTTTTTGGGACATGCTCTTCCATTTCCCACCATTAACTAAGAAAAGAACGTATAATTAGGGGGCTTAAATACTTATCCAATAATCAGGAAAATGAAACTTTAAGAATAGAAGGATAAACTTGTAGAAGAAAATTATATCCTAACTTGTGATCCCCTAGGATCCAATCTAGGTTATCCATGATCATATGCACTTATGTGAATCATTATTTTATTTTATCTTTGTTCCTTTAATAATGGTTCAAAATAAGCTTATGAATTTACCAAAGCATATCCCCTGGGAGTGTTGTAACCAAGAGTGCAACAAGACCCATTGACTTGTACCAGTTTCCATTCGATTCTCTCTCAAAGTGATGTTTTCGGGTTTTACCCCTATGTACATTTGTGCTAGAGCCACCTCTACCTGATCTTATCCAGACAGGGATGTATTTTCTTGGAAACCCCTTACTCAATTCTCACCAAAATACCAGGAAGATTTCATATATTTAAAATTTTCTGTAGGGTTCTTCCTAGAGTTTTCATATCCTAATTTCCACAAATAACTAAACCATCCTTTTATACCTATTATGACAACCCGCCTTTTTATAACATAACTTTTCATTACATTTTACAAAACCAAGGATCTTTAAGGTTGAGTGTCTTGGAAACAAGGAACTTAAAACATGAAAACATAAAACATCCTTCTTAAACACTTGAAAGGATTCTCCTTATGTTCATCCTAGGTTCATTACTGAATCTCATAACCTGGGGACATACATCAAAAGAAAGGGTGAACAGAAGGCCCAGTAAGGGAAACAAGGGAAACATTTAACATGTGAACTGGAGATACATCAATAAAGTCACGAGAAAGAACTTCAAGGCATGAGAAAGAAATCACGAGGCATATCATAATAAAAATAAAGTATTTCATAACCTGAAGATGTGGCTACAATATTTAACTTAGACAATCATTTCCATTTCACCAAGGTCCATCCCCAAGGTGTCATTAAAAATTACCAAGGTTATTCACCAAGATATCATCAAAAATGGTCATCTCTAGAGATTAAGTCTTTACCCAATGCATTGGAGCACTATCAGGGTCACCCTTAAATTTTCCTTTGTTATCATGTGATCCAAATATATCATCATCAAACATTTCATAAATAAACCATATATCATAAAATAAATGGGTTTCATTTCCTAATCATAACGTTTTAAAAACTACTTTAAAGACATGTTCTTTATGTCACTTTAAACCCACAAAAAAGGAAAGCGGGTTTCATGTATGTAAATATCAGAATTAAAATATAACATTTTGAAATATATGTGAATAGAAATATATAAGAAAGAGCTTTGAGTATTCACTTAATAAAATAAAATAATTTGAGAAAAAGAGAGAGACATTTTGTGACGAAAATTCTGCAGCATAACGGCTATGTTATAGGGTTTTAGAAAATATTGAAAAGAGAGGGGACATGGGTAAGACACTCATAAATGATCCATAAAATAGTATAGGGACATAATATAAAGGGTATATGAACATGGTAATGAAATTTGAAGGACATACCATTTGGAATGAAAAACATTGACGGAAGACAAAAATAAGATTTCTCTTATGAAAATTCCGCAGCCTAACAGCGTCACTTAAAACATCAAAAAAATGAATTGATGAGGTAAAATAGGGTCTCTTATCATATGAACATAAACGATAAGTATGATAGATATATAGACAATACCCCAAAATAATAAAAAGGAACTTGAAAGACTTGACATGAAAATAGAACTTGAAAATGAGAAGGGTGAAAGAATCCGTTACTAAAATTTCAACAGCCTAACGGCGCCACTTAAACATTCATAAAACGAAATGAAGAGAGTAAGAGGGGATATCTCATCATATGAAAATGAAAAGGGAATTAAGAAGAATATAATATAACATCCTCCAACATATGAACATGGAGCATAAAATAAATGACTTAAAAGAGAGTATTTGAAAAGAAAGAGAGAGGTTGGATCCCTTACCTTAAAATGTAACTCTTAAAACTCAAAGGTTGGGACCTTGAGGGCTTGAGGAAACCTTGGGAGGACTCCTTAAGAGGTAATGAGACTAGATCTTCATTGCAGGAGAGTTGGGAGTAAAGAATAAAGGAGTAAAGGGTGGGTATTTATTCAGAAAGTGAGGGGACAAGGCATTAATGGCCAAGGGACACCTCATTGGTGGTTTTGGCAAAAACTTGGGCTTGCCCATGGTATTTTCCCATGGTTTTAGCCACATGGGACCCCTCATACAATAATTCATCCCCTTTAGAAGTAAATCCCTTAAAATATCTCATCACATCATCATGATGCAGTTATGATGTTATTAAACATACCAAAACCCTAAAGCTGCATTTTTACTTTTCACTGAAAATTCAACTTTTTCAGAAAACTCCCAGAAATTTACCTTAACATAATATCAATGCTCTGAATTCAAAAATAAACTCTATATTATAAAAATAATTTTCTAAATATTTTTAATTTAATTTTTAAATAAATACACTATTCACCGAAAATTTATTTTTCTCAGAAAAATACCCAAAAATTTCCTTAACAAAATATCGATGCTCTAAGTTCAAAAATAAAGTCCATTTTATAAAAATTACCAAGGTTATTCACCAAGGCGCCATTAAAAATGGTCATCTCTAGAGATTAAGTCTTTACCCAATGCATTGGAGCACTATCAAGGCGCACCCTTAAATTTGTCTTTATTATCATGTGAGCCACATATATCATCATCAAACATTTCATAAACAACCCATATATCATAAAATAAATGGGTTTCCCTTCATAATCATAACGTTTTAAAAACTGCTTTAAAGACATGATCTCTATGTCACTTTATACCCACAAAAAAGGAAATCGGGTTTCGTGTATGTAAATACCATAATTAAAATAGAAAATTTTGATATGTATGTGAATACACATATAGAAAAATAGCTTTGAGTATTCACTTAATAAATTAAAAGAATTTGTGAAAAAGAGAGAGACATTTTGAGACGAAAATTCTGCAGCATAACAGCTATGTTACAGGGTTTTAGAAAACATTGAAAAGAGAGGGGACATGAGTCACCCCCTCATAAATGATTCATAACATAGTAGAGGGAAAAAATATAATGGATATAAGAACATGGTAATGAAATTTTAAATACATACCATATGAATTGAAAAATATGGAAGAAAGACAAAAATAAGATTTCTCTTATGAAAATTCGGCAGCCTAACGACGTCACTTAAAACTTCAAAAAGATGAATTGATGAGGTCAAATAGGGTCTCTCATAATATGAACATAAAAGATTAGTATGATAGATATAGAGATTATAACACAACATAATAAAAAGGATCATGAAAGACTTGACATGAAAATAGATCTTGAAAATGAGAAGGGTGAAAGAATCCCTTAAAAATTCGGCAGCCTAACACCGCCACTTAAAACTTCAAAATACTGAATTGAAGAGATCAAATAGGGTCTCTCATCATATTAACATAAAATATCAGTACGATAGATATAGATATCATAACCCAACATAATAAAAAGGAACATGAAAGACTTGACATGAAAATAAATCTTGAAAATGAGAAGGGTGAAAGAATCCCTTAAAAATTCGGCAGCCTAACGACGCCACTTAAAATTTCAAAATACTGAATTGAAGATATCAAATAGGGTCTCTCATCATATAAACATAAATGATCAGTATTATTGATATATAGATCATACCCCAACATAATAAAAAAGAACTTGAAAGACCTGACATGAAAGTAGAACTTTAAAAAAATGAGAAACATGAAAGAATCCCTTAAAAATTCGGCAGCCTAACGTCGTCAATTAAACTTTCTTAAAATGAATTGATGAGATCAAGATGAGGTATCTCATCATATGAAAATGAAAAGGTAAGTAAGAGGAATATAAAAGATCATCCTCCAACATAAGATCATGGAGCATAAAAGAAATGACATAAAAGAGATTACTTGAAAAGAAAGAGAGAGGTAGGACCCCTTACCTTAAACGTAACTCTTAAAACTCAACGGTTGGGACCTTGAGGGCTTGGGGGAACCTTGGGAGGACTCCTTGGGAAATAATGATACCAGAGCTTCATTGGGGGAGAGTTGGGAGTGAAAACTAAAGGAGGGATTGTTGGGTATTTATAGGGAAAGTGAGGGGACAAGGCATTAATGGCCAAGGGACACCTCATTAGTGGTTTTGGCAAAACCATGGGCTTGACCATGGTATTTTCCCATAGTATTGGCCACTTGGGACACCTCATAACTAATCTTACTATTAACAAGTCGACCATATTTATTACATACTTATCACATTATTTAATGATGTCATTAAACACCCGTAACTTAAAAACTGTATTTTCACTATTCATCGAAAATCCAACTTTCTCAGAAAAATCCCAAAATTTCACCTTAACCAAATATCGATGCTCTGATTTCAAAAATGAACTCCATTTTATAAAATATAATTTTCTAAATATTTTAAATTTAATTTTTAAATAAATACACTATTCACCGAAAATTCATTTTTTTAGAAAATTCCCCAAAAATTACCTCAGCATAATATCGATGTTATGAATTCAAAAATAAAGTCCATTTTATAAAAATAATTTTCTAAAAATTTTTAATTTAATTTTTAATTAAAAAAACTATTCACATGAAAAAACTAATACTTGACTAATAATTTATAAAACCATTATTTAACCATTTTATTGAATCACATTACTGAATCAAGGTGCCTAGATTATATTAATAATTTCTTTAAGTGAGATTACTAATCCATTTGGTCACATTACTAATCCTAAGCATAAAATCACTATTCATAATTTACTATTCATCAAAAATTAAGTGTATCTTATTAGACTCTAAATTTCATATTGATCATAATTGTAGAAGACCTTTTTTTTGAAAATCATTACACATTTTTAATTATTTAAGGTTTACATAGACATTTTTAAAATATCCTTTCTCTAAAATGCATCAAAAATATGCATAATATATTTATCCGGACATTTGAAAATTCATAAACTTCATCATAAGAAGAAATAAATTTTTTTATTTAAAACAAAGTATTACAAAAGGCAGTTACGGTCTCCTTACATAGCCCCTTATAACCCTAGCATAAGACATAAGTGTAAGGTGTGCTAATGTGAGAGAATCTGAGGGCGGCTCAGCCAACATTGCACGAGTAGTAATTTCTATCAGTTTGAACTTCTTGTGAAGGCGATTCCATTCTAGATTCAAATGATGAAGTTCAGATTGGGTTTGGTCCAGAGTAAAGCCCAGTGGTGCTACCTCCTTCCTAGGTTTTGTTAGATGGGCTTTGATTGGCCCGAGACCACTGGATGAGGCCATCAAATCTTATTTCTATATTAATTAACCAAGATCACTTGTATTTAGAGACAATAATCGAAACGTTTAGTTCCAGTGGTCATATTCACCAATGGTCATATAACAGTCAAAACCCAATGGTCTCATTTTAATTATACTCATGTTATCAAATGAGACAGTTTTGTTGAGTATAAAAATAAAATAACACACAAAATTTGGAAACAAGATTTATTCAAAATTTCGGGTCGTTACAGAACTCCCATAGTCATGGATTTGATATGTGAATTAAAGATTATGGATTTTCTAGCTTCACTATAAAATTGTATTATTAAATTGGATTAATTTGGAATGTGGAATTGACTTGTGATTTTGTTGGTGATTAATTGGGAATTGAACAATGAAACAAATAAAGGTGGGTTTCCCAAATATATATTTTATTTATGGATAGGTCATGGGTTGAGATATTGTAATTGAGATATTGAATTTAATGTGTTATGATAATTAATTTCGGTAAATTAATTATAAAATGATGTTGGCTATGAAAGATAATTAATTGTGAGAATTAATTATGTTCCATAATGTTGATAAAATATAATTAATTGTGAGAATTAATTATGACTAGTTGAGATTTTTTATGGATAATTAATTGCGAAGAATTAATTATGGAATGTGAATTGTGTTGATTGATTAATTAATTGATTAATTAATTAATGGATTATGTTGTTACTAAATTGTTGAGTGAACTAATGGGTTTTTAAAAGTTTAACTAATCATTGGATTAGTAGTGGAATTATGTGGCTAATTCTTGTGAATTAAATAATGATTAAATGGATGAGATTTATGTGGTGCTAGACATGGTGTTCTAGAGCAATTAGAAGTTGAGACTTGGACATGGCATTCCTCCCCAATATTTATCCATGCTTGAGATTTTGGGGTGATAGGAATGAAAACCTACACCTAATGAGATATGGACTATTAGGAATATCGACCTACACTGAATGAGATTTGGGGTGCTTGACATGACGTTCAACACCAAATGAATGATAATAATGAATGATGATTCAAATGGAAAAAATGAATTGAAACTTGGACTAATATGATGAGTAATGATTAAATTAAAATCTTATAACTATTTAATTATGCATTGTATCTATTGATTCCTTAAACTGGAAACACTATTTTTTACTGGAATTGTTGTAGACACCATTGGTGGTGGCCTACTGAGTCGTACTCACACCCTATATGGGATGCCTGATCAACACCAAAGTAGAATTGTTTGTTGTTAGACAAGATAAGGGAAAAGCCCTGAGATAGCTTTCTATTTGGGAGTGTATCATGGGAGAGGTTACCAAAGATGGTTCGAGACCAACTTGGGAGTTGTTGTGTCTTTACCATTTGTTTTATTGTAGACACCTTACATTTTCAATATCATAGCATGTTTTACCTTTCATTTGAGTATTTTAATTTTTTTTGAATACCATATGACATGGTATTTGATGAACCTTTGTGGTGTTTTTAAATACGTTTTGTATTTTTTGACCACTAAAATTTTGTTGAAGAATGTTTTTGATATACAAGAAGAATGAAGTTGTTGGGTTTATGAAAGTTTCTAAGAATGAAAGAAGTTGATGAGTTTGAAAGATGTTGTGGAAGCGAAAGAAGTTATAAAGTTTCTCAAACATTATTAACAAATCAGAACATGATTCTTTAGAAAACCATAACCTAATTTTTGAACCTGATTTCTATGAAATCTAGAACCATATTCTTGAGAAAACCGGAACCTGATTTCGGAACTTGATTCCTGAGAAAACCGGAACACGATTTCTAACAAAACCAGCAGCTGATTTTTGAACATGAATCATGAGAAAACCAGAACCTGATTTTTGAACCTGATTTCTAATAGAAAAATAACCTGATTTCTGAACCTAATTTTTGACAAAACTGGAACCTGATTTCTAAACCTAATTCTTCAGAAAACAGGAACCTAATTTTGGAAAATTATTCCAACAGAAACCGGAACTTGATTTTTAAACATGATTTCTGAAAAAACTGGAACCTAATTTATGAACCTGATTTAGGAGAAAACCAAAACCTGATTTCTGAACCTGATTTCTAGAAAAATTGAAAACAGATTTCTAAACCTAGTTTCTAAGAAAACCAGAACTTGATTTCTGAACCTGATTTGTACATAATTCGGAACCTAATTTCTAAAAAATTGGAACCTGAATTCTGGAAAATAGAGAACCCGATTTTTAAGTACTTCAGAACATGATTTCTTAAAAATTAGGAACCTGATTTCTTTATAATTTCTAACATGATTTTTGAACAATTAAGAACCCGATTTCTATACAATTTGGAACTGGATTTCTGATCATGTTTCTGATAAAATCAAAAAAAGGTCCAACATTATCATTCCGAGAAACATATAAAGAGTTCAAGTAGGAAAACCCGAATTCCAACATTTCTTAAATCTCAGAGAAATTTAAGAAGGTTTGAAGAAGCTAGGGATTGAAAATTAAATGCGATATATTTGTAGATTCTTTGAGATTTGAGGAAGCATGAAAGATTTTCAATATTCCCATCATTGTTTTCAGAGTTGCCTATAAATATGTTTTCAGATCATTCACTCATTTGTAATTTTCACACAGGTAGAAAAAGCGGAGAACTATAGAATTCAAAGTGATTGGTTTCCACCAAGATTGAAGAATCTTTTCTTTGAGTGTTTAAGGAATAGTATAATCGGAACTGTCATTACCTTATTGGGAAGATCAGAATCATCCAAACTGGAGAGAGGATTCAGAATGAGCATTTGTGGACCAGATTCAATTTTTTTTATCTTTTGTTTGGATCATTTTTTCTTTAGTAAAACATTTTAAACTGATAGGGATTAGTATAATATTTCTTATCAGGAGATAGAAGGTGTCTAATGGGAGTTGGCACAAGTTGTATTCACTTCTTCATTATAGTGTATTTCTATAGACCCACAGGAGTGGCTAAGGCAAGGATGTAGGTTCTCACATTAATGTCAAACCTTGTAAATCATGTGTTCTTTACTTGCATAACTTTTCTTTCATGATTATGTATTTGATACATGTTGATAAAGAGATAAATATTTATAGTTCATAAGGGTTAAGTTTCTTAATGTTTTGAAACTTACTTAAATTGAACCACTGATTCAAACTCCCTTCTCAGTTGTTACTCGATCCTTGGAATTTTGAGTTCTATTAGAGGGAGTTTCCCTTATTTAATCCTTATCATGGAGAATATCAATTCTGTAAATAGTATAAGAATTCTTACATTTTATGGAAATAATTTTTATATATGAAAAAATATGATGATTTCTTATCTTCTATCTCTTGGCCTTGAAGTTCTTGATGCTGCTTCTTTTAGATTTCCACCTATTGAGAAAAATGATCCTATGACATTTGATGATAAGAGAAACATAAAAGTTGATGGAAAGGATATAAATACAATTATCATTTCCTTATATAAAATTTTTTATCATAAGGTGATGGGTATCACAACATTAAAAACATGTGGGACAAGATGGAAGGTGTTTTCGAAGGAAATAAAAAATTCATGGAGGCCAAACTACAAATCTGGATTAGTAAGTTTGAAGACATCAAGATGAGAGATGATGAAACAATTGATTAGTACTTCACCAGAGTTATTGAAATTTTATATAACATATGAGGATTCAGAGAAGACTTAGAAGATTCTTCAATTGTGAAGAAACTTATGAGAAACATTCTAGATAGGTTCGATTCTAAAATTTCTGCCTTAGAAGATAAGGATGATATAACTCTTGATGAGTTGCATAACTTTCTTATTACTTATGAAATGAGGAAATCAATAATATTTAAGAAGAAGTTGAAATATTAAATGGATTTTGAATCCATGAGAAAGATGAAAATAAATGAAGTTGATAAAGCTGATCCTTGAGAATCTAATGACAAGGAAGATGATAGGATGAATGAAATGATCATGTCCATTATATCTAAGAACTATTGTAGAGGAAGAGGAAAGTATGGAGGAAAAATTCTTCTAAATTGTTTTTAGTGTGGTGGAATTAGACACTTTACTATGAATTTCCCTAGGAATAAATTTGGATAATAACAAGATGATTCCAATGAAAAATATCGATGGAAAATGTGGGACAAAAATGATAAAGAAGATAAGTCTTCCAAAAAAGTCAAGAATAAGTCTTTCGGAAATAAGAAAACCATGATGAGAAATAAGGTCGAATTAGACTCAATTGGAAATGATTATTCTAAAGACAAAATTTCACAAAGATTCAGAACCTTTATTTCAAAAGTTGATAAATAAAAATACACTTTAGAGAATGAATAAGGTGGTAAAGAATCTTATAAGGAGTATTAGCTCAGAACATAACTTCTTTGTTGTCTTAATAAAACAAAATCTCTCAAGAAATAATTTAGGGTAATGAAAAAATATCGTGAAGAAGTTTCCGATGGAAGAAATAATGTCATCAAACAGGACAATGAATACATTGAATAGATTCTAAGCTACAAACTTAGAAATGCAGAATAGGGAAAGGTGATTGAAGATATGAGAAAAAAGTTATAATCTAAGGAAGAAGAAGTGAAAAAGGTGCAATCAAAACTCCTTGATTCCAAAAATGCCTTGAGGAAGATAAATGAGAACTTTAAGAAAGCAACAAAAGTAAAATATGAGACCTCTAAAATCTGATACCCCTCTTCATTCTTGCGTGCGTTGTAATACCCCTTTTTAAAATCTGAGACCTCTAAAATTGATGAGAAGGCTTATTACGTGAATCAGGTGAAAAATTCTACTACCAAAAATAATGTTTCATCTGACTATTCTAACATTTCAGGGTCTGGAAAAGGTGTTGGGAAAGATTGTATGGAAAAAGGTTGTGAGAAACCTTTCAACTTTATAAATGTTCAAATCTCACTCAAAGGGAAATATGATCCACATCCCGAGAATGTTAGGGCTGAATAAAGTTACCTATCTCAACAAAGTGTCTATAGAGAGAGATCATTCTTTAATATAAAATCAATATTTAAAGGATATTGTTTGGGATAAATAATATATGTGCATAGAGCTTATAATTATTGGAACAATTTATCTCTACCTAGAAAAAGGTTTGAAAAAAGTGGAAGAAATAGTGAAAGAAGAATGGGTAACTTTCCCCCCTTACAAAAAGTTGAAAAGGTAAATTCTCAAGATGCCAGAAACAATCCAACAAAGAATCAATTTGAATTCCCTGAATAAGTTTGTGGGTGATTTGATGAGTCTTTTCATTATGACTAAAGATTTATGACACTCCTTACCTAACCATTTTTTTCTAATAATAAATAAATGAAAGCAAAGAATAAGAAGGTCGATAAGATAGCTTTCATTGTTGAGACGACTTTGAATGAATGTAAGAGGAACAAACCATGGATTCTTGATAGTGGTTGTTCTTTACACATGAAAGGTGATATAAAAATATTGTAACATTTTGAGAGTATTGATGGAGGAGAAGTTACTTTTGGAAATTATAGTTCGTTAAAAATTAAATGAATCAGAATGACAATGATTGAATCAGAGAAGGTAAATTTTATGTAAGTCTTGCTTGTTGATGGGATAAAACATAACATACTTAGTGTAAGTCAACTTTGTGATGATGAAAAAGAATTAATCTTCAGAAAGGATTCTTGTATAATAAAAAGTGTCTAAAATGTAAAAGTCATTACAAAAGGAGAAAGAACTAGTGGGAATCTCTTTCAAATTGGAGAATCCAATAACATCTATTATTTGAGCACTGAAGATGAGAACAAGTTGTGGCATCAAAGAGTTTTCCTTCTTGGGCAGAAGAACATGAACACGCTATCTAAAGTTGATGTTATTTTTAATTTTCTAGAATTGAAAGAAAGAGATCAAGATGTTTGTATTACTTTCCAGAAAAGAAAGATGACTAACAAACATCATTAAAGAGTTGAGATTAAATCTAGAAAACCACTTGATCTTATTCATTCTGATCTTCACGGGCCTATGAGACATCAATAAAAAAAGGAGATTTATTCTTTATCACTTTTATTGATGATTTCACTCAGATAACAAACATCATGTTCATGAATCACAAGTTAGAGGGTATTAAAATGTTTGAATTATGTTGAAAAGATGTTGATCAAGAATTTCGGGTTTCCATAATGAAGATGAGAACATATAATAGTATTTAATTTACAATCATTTCTTTTGAAACTTATCTAAGAAAGAATGGTATCAAACATCAGTATAGTGATACCGATACTCCACAAAAAATGGAGTAGTAGAAAGAAAGAATAAGAGCTTGGTAGAATTGGGAATAAGTTTGTTAGCTGGATACAAACTTTCAAAATACTTTTGGAGAGAAGCTCTTAGTACTATTGTACATGTTCCAAATAGATGCTTGTTGAGACTGGAAACCAACATGAATCCTTATGAAATGTGGTATAACAAAAAACCCTCATTGGAATACATCAAATTATTTGTATGTCTATGTTTTCTTAAAGTCCAAAATATGAATTTGAGAATGTTTGTTTTGAAAGATGAGGAAGGAACCTTTATGGGTTATTCACAAAATGGGAGAAGTTACAAATATTGGAACAAACGTTTACAAAGGTTGGTGGACACATATGATGTGAAGTTAATTGAAAATCAATGTTCCTTAAAAAAAGTTGTTGAGAATAATGTGAATGAAACATTGGTGAAATCCAACAATAGTGAATGTTATCCAAAATAACCTCATCATGATTCAGATGAGTTATGTGGGGAATAAACTGATATAGAGGAAGAAACCATGATATTTACTACCTTACAAAAGATGTTGAATTTGAAAACATTTTTGGGAATCAGAAGGCTCGAGTTCAGACAAGAAGGATATTGAGATTAGAAAATCAGACTTTGCTTATCTCAAATGTTGAGCCATAATCAGTTTTAGAGGCTATTCAATATAAAGAATGGGTGGATGATTTGAATGAATAACTAGATCATATTGAGAAGAATGAAACATGAGAACCTGTTCCATGGACAGAAAATAAAAATGTAATTGGAACTAAGTGGTTTTATATAAATAAATTGAATGACTAAAGAGAAGTTTCAAGAAACAAAGAAAGGCTTGTTTTTAAAGGATATTCACAGGTATAAAGTGTGTATTTTGATTAAACATTTCCCGCATTACAAGGATAGAAACAATTCAAATGTTTCTTGGAGTGACTGCCCATTGGAATTACAATGTTTATTAGATATATGTAAATTTATCTTCCTTAAATGGTGAAATTGAGGAAGAAGTTTACATTAAATAACATTGTCAGATTATACTTTATGAGGATGAAAAAAAAAGTTTGTAAATTGAAGAAATCTTTGTATGGGATGAAACAAGCTCCACGTGCTTGGTATTCTAATATTGATTTTTTTAAGAAATATGAACTTTTACAATGGAAATGTTTATAGTAACTTGTATGCGAAAGATGTTGACTCCCAAACATTAATTGTAATTGTTTATTTGGATGATATAATTTCTTTTGGGGATGAATAAAAGGTTTGTGAAGAGGTTTCTGAAGAGATGTCAAATTTTTTTGAAATTTCAATGTTGGCAGAATTAACTTTCCTCCTTGGCTTACAAGTTCAACAAAAATAAAATTACACTTTCTTATCTCTAGAAAAGTATGCCAAGGAATTATTAAAGAAGTTTGGAATGGCAAAATAAAAAGAAGTTTCAACTCCTATTTCAGTGAGCACAAAGTTGATCCAAGATGAATCTAGAATAAGTGTGAATCGGAAATTTTTTTTGGAAGCTAATGGGAAGTCTTATTTACCTTACAAATTAATGGAGTGATATTGTTTATGCTGTTAATTTATGTGCCAGGTATCAAAGTAATCTGAATGAATCACATATGTTTGACAGAATAAGGATTCTGAGATATATTAAAGGAACAAATTCATATGGGTAGTTAAAAAAATAAACCATTAATTAAAGTTTCATGGTTACACTAATGCTGATTGGGATTTTTATTGTAATGATAGGAAATCAACTTCAGGAGGAACATTTTTCTTAAGTGAATGTTGTGTTAGTTTGCATAAAAAGAAGCAAAGATTAGTAACATTGAGTACAGCCAAATCCGAATATGTTGCAGCTACAGAGGCTTGTAATCAAATTATGGGGATGAAATTTCAGCTGAAATATTTGAAAGTAAAATTTTCAAAACCGTTGAAGATACTTTGTGATAATAAAAGTGTAATTGATATTTCTAAGAACCCTATCCAATAATCAAGATCAAAACACATTGATATAAAATTTAACATAATAAAATAGAAAGTTATTGTTGCATATGCTTTACTATAATATACATTAACAAAGTATCATATTGCTGATATCATTACAAATGCAATGTCTTAGGAAATGAATTTCGAATTGAGGCCACAACTCCATGTTCAGGCTCCTCCCATGTCTTCCTAAACCTCATAAAAAAATTACACCACTGTGCTTTGGATTATGTTGACAAAAGGGGAGAGTAAGAAACCATTTTTTTGTAAGAAGTGTTTAATTAGATTTTATTCATTAATTTGAAGCTGTACTTATCATATAATGTGGGAGAGAAAAAATGAGGGAGAAAAATAAAAGTAAGAAATAGAAAGATAAAAGTAAAGGGGGAGTTTGAGTAAGGATAGTTTATCTTTACATGACTGTATAATTTCTTACACCGAGGGATGTAAATACTTCCAAAATATTACCTTATCCATTATTGTGGTGTTAAGACACTCTGTTTTGAGAAAGACTATGTTTTGACAAAAGTTAAAAACTTGAGTAGTGGAAAAATTATGAGAGTTTGAAAAGTTGTTAAAAAAGGTTGTCAACAAATCCAAATGGGATAATTGAAGAACCTTTTGTTTTTTTAAAAAGTTTTATATTTTTTTAATACTAACCTTTTTTTGAAGAATTTTTTTGATATAACAGAAGAATGAAGTTGTTGGGTTTTTGAAAGTGTTGAGTATGAAAGAATTTGCGGAGTTTGAGAGTTGTTGTTGAAGAGTTAGAAGTTAGAAAGTTTCTCAAACTTTCTAAACAAATCAGAAGTTGCTTTGATGATCTTAAAATTCTATCAAATCATGAAAAGTTTCATGGTAAAATATAATGAAGAAATATTTAAGTGGTTTGATGATTTTCACTGAGCAACATTGTGGGAAAATAAGGAACCTGATTCCCGAGAAAACTAGGACATGATTTCGAAACATGATTCCTGAGAAAACCAGAACCTGATTTTTGAGCTATCTAGAACATAATTCCTAAGAAAACTGGAACCTAATTTTCCGATGAAAACAAAAACCTAATTTATAAACCTGATTTTTGACAAAAACTTAACCTGATTTCTGAGAAAACAGGATCTTGATTTCTGAACATGATTTCTGACAAAACCAGAACCTGATTTCTGGGAAAACCAGAACTTGATTTTTTTAAAAACCAGAACCTGATTTATGAACCTGATTCATGAGAAAACTGGAACCTGATTTTGAACGTGATTTCTAGAAAAACTGAAACCTGATTTCTAAACCTGATTACTGAGAAAACAAGAATATTATTTTTGAACCTAATTTCATTATAATTCAAAACCTGATTTCTGTATATTTCAGATCCTAAATTTTGTACAATTCAGAACCTAATTTTTGAGTAATTCAAAACCTGATTTCTGAACAATTCAGAACTTGATTTCTGCATCATTAATAAGCTGATTTCTACACAATTCAGAACCTGATTTCTGAGCAAGTTTTTGAAAAACTCGGAACCAAGATCCAACATTAAATTTTTGTAAAAGATATGAAGAGTTCATGAATTAAAACAAGAATTTCAACATTATGTAAATCTTAGAGAAATTTATGGAGTTTGGAGGAAGTCAATGATTGAATATTAAATTTGATTGATTTGTGGAGTTTTTGGGATTTGAGGAAGTGGGAAATGTTTTCAAGATTCCTGCCTTTGTTTTCTGAGTTACCTATAAATTTGTGCTCGGATCATTCACTCATTTGTAATTTTCACACACGTGGAAAAGGCAGAGCACTAGAGAATTCAAATTGAAAAGTTCCCACCAAGATTTAAGATGCTTTTATTTGAGTGTTTAAGGAATGGAATAATCAGAACAATCCTTACCTTGCAGAGAAGATCCGTATCAACCAAACCGGACTGAGGATTTGGACTAAGCGTTTTTGGAGCAGATTCAATAATGTTCTTTTCCATTTGTTCGGTTTATTTGTTCTTTAAGAAAATATTGTAAACTGATGGGAGTCGATATAATCTTTGCTATCAGAATATAGAGGGTGTCAAATGGGATTTGTCACAAGTTCTATTCACTTCTTCATTATAGTGGATTTCGATAGACCCAAGGTAGTGGCTATGGAAAGGATGTAAGTTCTCAGATTGAGGCCAAACCTTATAAATATTGTGTACCTTACTAGAATTATTATTCTTGCATGCCTAAGTATTTGATACAGGTTGGTAAGGAAAGAAATCTTAATAGGTTGCAAGGGTAAATCTTTTTAATGTTTTGAAACCTACTTAAAGTGAAAAATTGTTTCATCCCCCCTTCCGAGTTATTACTCGATCCTTGGAACTTCACTATTGTTCTGGTTATTTATACATTTCTATAATTTGTTATTATTGTTTGATTATGTTGGTTTTTTATTATGATAAAAGAGGGTATACCCATCCAAGACAGGCTTACCAAACCCTCACTACTAGTCGACACCTTATGGAGTACGGGGAGGCATGCTTGAGGGCATGTGAACAACCGGCTTGGGGCACCATTTAGTGGAAACCAGGTCGAGACGTCACAAATCGTAACAAGGAAAAGTTATTGAGGTGATATTTCTAAAGAAAAGATGATTTTAAGGGAAATATAACTCTTAATATGTGCATGATGAGGGGGTAATAAAGAGATAAAAGAATGTTTGTTTGTGAAAAAATAAATGGGATAATATTGATGACCTTAGGACTAGTTATTAATATTACGACAAGGTGGTTTATGTTTATTAAATTTTTGGATTTATGGAATGTGGAAAGAGATAAATTTTAAATGAACTCAGATTTTTACAAATTCTTTTTTAGTAATTAATTTTATTAAAATGTTTCAAGATAATACATGACAATGGCCTTTTCATGTTTACTGTGAGAAAATGAAGATCTACATCAAGTTGTTTAGAGATTAATGATAATTTTATGTGGAAAATTTAGTGAACTTCATTTGAAAGTTTTGGATTTTAATCTTTTGGAAGGTTCATAAGGGTAACCATTTATGAATTTTTTTATATAGAACATTGGATGGGGTTTTAGAGACCAATTTATCACTTAACCATATGAATATTATGTTTATTGAGTAACCTATAAAAACCATTTTGTTATTATGATAATTATATATAGAAGGAATGAATTTTCTTCCCATTGTGGATCTTATGATCCACTAGTTCTTCAGCCATTACCATTTAAACTTCTTTCCTTTTAGTAATAATTGAAGTGGAAATTGATCAGGGAAAGACAAAATTGTGAGATTTTACATATGAGTTGAAATCAAGTAATTATATCATTTCATAGTATTTAGAAATATAATTTTATCCCTTTAACACAATTTTGATGATTTAAATGACCTTTTTTAGACCTATTTTGTCTATGGTTTTGTGGTTATTAACCTTATGATGGCCATTTTCTCTGTTATTCTATATAACATGTTATTGGTAATTCTATTTTTTGTCCATATTTTCACTTTCTGCTAATTTGATTGATAATTGATTTTTTTATTATCATAATCCCTTTTTAAGGGATAGGGGGAACCGACATGATATCAAATACAATGACCAACTATCATGTCTCCACGGTTCAAAAGTTCAAATCCAAAACAAACCATGAAAAATATACTAAGCCAGGCCCCTAACCAGCATCAAAATCATAAATACCATCATCCACCTACCCATCGCTGCTCGACTAGTTGTCATGTGCAAGGATCCATGAGCCTCGTATTTATGGCAATGCCAAAACCTCTTAAACATCCCAAATACAAAAGCCATAAATAGTAGAAACTCATTCCCTGAACCTCGTCTAGAGAAACCCCTTCTAGATGAACTGGTTTCAATGATCCTTAAATCACAAACTGTAGGACCAAAAAAAAAACAAAAAACAAAAAGCATTAAACAAAGTCAAAAATTCATCACCAATAGCATTAAAACTTCATAGACCAGAAAATCCTTCACGATCTTATGTGCCTCTACCGATACTAGCGATACATCACCGCAAATCCACCCAAAAATCCCTCAAATTTAATTCCATCATAAAAATATGGTACAAAAAAACTACAAGGAGCTGTGAAAACACCAAAAGAGATAATACCACCTTCAAACCCCTCTGAAGCCAATGACGAGCCACACCAGTAGAACTAGAGATGTCACCAAGTCACTCCATCACCAAGCCAAGAGATCCAGAGAAAAAAAAGAGACACTGAAACCACACAGAATCCATCATTGAGCATGCCGCCTCTATGATGAGATCTATATAAAGCCATCTCCGAGCATACTGCAGATCTAGATGGAGCCGACACTAATCCATTGTGCCACGCTGGAGGGGGGTAAGAGAATACTCCTGTGAAGAAAACCCTAGATGTATAGAAAAGGAGAAACCATCTACTGAGAGGCCTTAAATCATACTTTTCTCTAATCAAGATCCTAGTTTTGGGGTGATCTTCACCCTTTTCTTTTCATCCTTTTAAGAAGAGGTTTTATGAAAACTTTTACGATTTGGATTTCCCATAAAAAAATTTAGAAATATACACCTTTGATTTTATGTGTGCATTTTCAAATTTTTTATTATGTAAAATTCTGAAATTCTCAATCATATCGGGATGGTAGATCACCGATTGACTATTCCACAAAATATCTCTAATGTTCATGATGTATTCAATTTATCTCTCCTAAAGAAGTACATACCTAATCATTAATATGTACTAAAATTAGAGTTCATACCATTAGAGAAAAATATTTCATTTTAAGAGAAACCAGTAGAAATTTTGGATCATAGTCATAAACTTATGAAAACTATATTTTCATAATTTAATTAATCCCATTAATTTCATCTATTCCAATGGCTAGGTCACTAATATTACGTTAAAATAATAATATTTTAGAGTTTTTTTTAAGATCGATACTTTGTGAAAAGTAAGCTATAGAATAGATTAAATTTATTTTCAAAACGACATACCTTAAAATGATGAGGTGTTAAATTATAACCCTGTTAAATGTAATTTTTCCATCAAAATGCTTTACTTTTATATAAAAAAATTATGAAACCTCTGCCTCATCACTACCTCAGGTTCCCACATAGCTTCCTCAAATTGGAAGTTTTTTCAAAAGACTAAAACTTCTTAGAAAATTACAGAAAATTCACCCTATAATATTTTTGATTTTAAAATTACAAAAAAGAAGTTTATTTTTTCAAAAATTATTTATAAAATTTTCTATATTTTGTTTTAAAACATGTGTTCCATTAAAAGGCGGAAAAATTACCTTTTACAAAAAGTATAGCTTTTATTCTTAAAACTGGATTAATTAATATCTGATTCCTATAAAACTTATTTGATGAGTTTATCTACATTATATAGAATATATAAAATATAAATTTCATTAATATATTTCAATAATAAGGATTAATTTAATTTATTTCAATGAAATTATATTGTGGACATAAAAATAAATTTTTATAAAAACACTTCCTTTATATTAAATTTATATTTATTTTGATCATAATCACCTCTGAGACAATACATTGGAAATTATAACCTATTCTATTTCATCGCATCTCAAGTCCATAAATATCTTGTCTAGTGACTTCGCCCATTGCCCAGTTACAATTGGATCAGTAGTCCAACAAAATAATGGAGAATTATATCACATGAAATGGTACAACATAAGAGGATCACACTATGGAATAATTGGATGATCCGTTCAGGCAAGGTTATTTGTAATAACCTGATTAAGTTGCTCTAATATATCCATGATGAACCTGATTTTAGTAAAACCTGCACTAGCTTGATCAATAGGGAGATCTCTACATTGTCTATGAGTATTTATAACCTTCCTCCTTCCATGAAACATTTTTAAAAAATTTCATAAACTATATTAGATCATAAAATTATAAATTTTGATTCATAATTTATATATATAAATATTGTGTAAGAATTAAAATAAATTGATTTTTTTATCTCAGAATCATAAAAATGGTTTTTTGGGGATATTTTTTTTAAAAATCCATCATAATTGTTTGTAATGAAAATTTTAATTATACTAAGAATAAGCCCCATTAGTTTCAAACCAACTGTATAATAAGGACTATTTTAATAAACCAAATTATAATCGGGTCAATCTCGGTGTTCTCTTTTTAGAGTTATTATGCCTAGGTACCTCTGTTCCAGAACCACATCCACTTGTAGTATACAAAAAGGGATGTATTTCTATGAAAACCACATAATATATTCCTTGAAAAAACATTTTAAATTTATTATATACTTATCCTAAAATATATAAAATGTTTATATTCCCTAATCCAAAATATAATTCTCATGGTTTCTAAAAAACATCCCTTAATACCAACTGTAATGACCCTGACACTAGTAACTCAGATCCAGTTCCAAATTTATTACATTAGTACATATACAAGGTGGTCAAACCACTAAGGACCGATCATTTTTGTATTTTTAGAGAACAAGATATATAAATGATAACAATTTTTCATACGTAATTAAAACATAATTTATAGTAATTGAAATATTTTTCATCCTTGAACTCATTATAAAAACTCTTCTT
This sequence comes from Viscum album, assembly GCA_963277665.1. Lineage (NCBI taxonomy): Eukaryota > Viridiplantae > Streptophyta > Magnoliopsida > Santalales > Viscaceae > Viscum > Viscum album. Next base: position 445,556,739 of record OY728158.1, read on the forward strand.
CATATCCTGGGGAAAGTAAACAAAATATTGGTGAGGTCAAATTCTCAGTATGGGATACATAAAATAGACGAAAGCATGAATCAATAAATAATAATCAATATGGAAAGGTGAATAACTAAAAACACATTACATTTAATAAAAAACATGACTATCATAATTGGATAAGGCAAAATCAATTTGGAAAGGTAAATAACTGATAACACATTCTATTTTATCAATAACTGGGAATGAAATTCATTACGAGATAATATAATTGTGAATATATCATGGATAATAATAAATGAATTATTAATGACAAAAATTCATAATTGTTGGACATCATTTTCTCATTCCTGGATAACTCTACAGTCAAGACCTTTGATAATATAGTTTAAAACTATAGGTAGAAAATTGTTTAATTTAGACAATTGATTTAACTCATGAGACCTATAGATCCATCAAGGGGATATATAATTCAGGGGCCCTAAATAACTTCATTTCTAAATAATTCCCTATATATTGAATAATTGATTTAATTCATGAATCAATATGACTTATCATGGAATATCATACTAACGATTGATACAGATTTATCAATATTTCCCAATTTAATCGAATAATATTCAATGTGAACACCATATGTAAAAAGATTTACATTTTTCAAAATAATTATATCCATAGTATAAGAATATAGATATTTATGAGAAATTTAATGTTTAATGAAAAATTATCATAATAATATGAATATTTCAAGAAAATGCTAACAATCACAAATGAATGTGTGATTGTACAATAACATTAACCAAATGGTAATTTTCATGTCAAATCGCATTTGATGGAATAATTAAAATTGAAACATATAATTTTTTGAAGTAGGAAAAATTAATGATATTTCATGTAAAAGGGATCGTATGTAAACCATATAAATGATATTTTGTGTATAACAATAAAATATTCCTTAATGAAGAGACATCGAGATGAAGTCTCTTACATTGAGTCCGACTGATCAAATACATTCTTTACTTCAGGAATAATAAAATTATTTTAATTATTTACTTGATTATGAAAATATTTCAATTTTGTTATTCATTTTATTTCAGTTATTACCATGGTAGATACATTTAATTAATTAATGAAGTTTACATCAAGTGTTTTGATGATATTTCACTTATGTGTAAAAAAATGCCATCGGTAGATTCACTATTGATCCATGTGGCCATTATTTCAACATCTCCCGAATAATTATAACAATTAAATACTTATAAAATTTAAACATCAATTATTCTTTTAATACCATTCCTGAATGGTGGTTTTGAGAAATGAAGTATGTTACGATCATGTAAATGGCAGGACTTATGTACGCATGAGTAGCAATTCCATTTTGCAACGATCATTATATAATGAAGGTAAGTAGTAATTTTACTCTATAGAATGATTGTAACATCATAAATAACACATTATTTCATTACATATACTTATATATATCATCCTTATATTGTGGTGATGAAAAGAGAGTGACATCGGTTCATTAAGGTGATAGTTTACACGCACACGAACGATGTTATAATGTTTTAGTGGGTAGAAAAATAAGAAATGGAATGTTATATTATCTTTTATTAATGATAAATATTTAATTAATTTAATAATTATGTCATTTATATCACATATATTCAGTAAATTTATCCTTATTACTTTGTATAGTATTAGTGGAAAATGAATCACATCACTTCGTGAGGCGGTAGTCCGCCTTATACAAAATTGATGTTATCATATCCCCTATTGAATAAAGTAAAAAATTGTATGTATGATATTATGTCTCAAGATGTATAATTATGTTTTAAATATTATATATATACAGTTTATATATTTAATCATACCCAACTATGAGATGTGTTGATGGAAAATGTGCCACATCGGTCTGTGAGGTGGTAGTTCGCCATGCACATGAGTGACGTTATTGTTTTTCATTTGAGGGATGGGGAGATAGATATTAGTAATTCCCAAAACATAATAAGTTATAAGTATATGGGAGATAGTTTAGTTATTATATAATCATAAATTAAGAATATTTTATTGTGGTGGAAAAAGAAATAAAACAATCACCCATAGTGAGGAATGTGACCACTTATCATACCACCTCTTTAAGATTAAACATAAATTATTCCAAAAATGGATTTCTAACAATAAAAATGAATCATAGATGGAAGGATGAAATTTCAGAAGTGATTCGGATAGGTATTGTTTGAAAACGAAATTGTTTGTAGGTGTGAAAAAATAGAGGAGAGGGGTTACCTTTTATAAGTTAGGTGAGCGACAAATTCGTAATTATTTAAAACAAAAAAAATTTACCCACATTTTTCGCATGAAGAAAATGTCCAAATGGATTATTATAGAGCCTCATAAATTATTAGGTCGAAATATAGCCATCCAATATATCTAAGAAATTTTTTAGGTCATTTTTACCACTATATATTTAGTTTAACACCCGGTAAACCCAGTTTTTTGTTAACTGTGATAATTAATTTTTACTGATTTCACTACCCACAATCACTATAGGGAAAAGCTGTATTTGCGACGAGCTATTTGAGATGGGGAGGGGTCCCATCACAAAGAGGCCTTTTGGAGCTACTATTTGCGATGAGACCCAATTCCCATGGCAAATAGTATGCTGTAAGACATTATTAACAATAGGAATACATATCCCGTTGCCAAAGGCCTTGGCCAATGTTGTTCACCAAACCACAGGAAGCGTATTTTCGATGAGTGTTTACATCTGTCGCAAATAGTATTCTGTGGTTTTTAGTATTTTTGATGATATTTTACTCTTGTCGCAAATAGTATGTCGGCATGAAGGTATTTACGATAGGCCCTATCACAAATAGCTTTTTAACCACTATCCCTAATTAATATTGTGGTTAGCATTTGCGATGGGACCTGTCACAAATGATATCACCTATATATACTCAAATCGGATTTTTGCCAATTTTACTTTTCTCTCAACTCCTCTACCCTTCTATGCCCATATATTTTTCTCTTTAGTTTTTTCAATGTTTTAAATTTTACATCAGAGCAATAGTTTAGGCTTTCTTCCAGCGAAAGATTTAATTTTAAGGTATTTTTTTAGTTAAGTCGTTTTATTTTACATTAGTATTAATTATTATTAGTTAGTAGTAATTAAATTAAATTAGAATTAGATAGTTTTATTTTTCATTTTTTATTTTTTCAAATTTTTTGTTTCATTTAGATTTAATGTTTTTATTTAAAATTAAGTAGTATTAATTTCGTTCTATCATCATTAATTAATAATAATTATGTGTAATTAGTATTAATTATTATTAATTAGTAGTATTTTGTAGTAATTAGTACTAATTAGTAATAATTTGTAATAATTATTAATATTTAGTATTAATTAGTATTAATTAGTATTAATTAAAAATAAATAGTAATAAATAGTAATAAATAGTAATAAATAATAATAAATAGAAGTAAATATTAATAAATTGTAATAATTAGTGGCAATTACAAGTAATTAGAATTAATTAGCATTAACTAGCTGTAATTAGGAATAATTAGTGGTAAATAGTAATAATTAGAGGTAATTTGTAATAATTAGTAACATTTAGCAGTAATTAGCTGTAATTAGTAAAAATTACCAGTTAATAGCTGTAATTTGCCTTAATTTGAAATAAATAGTAATAAATAGTAATAAATAGTAATAAGTATGTATAAATAGTAATAAATAGTAATAAATAGTAATAAATAGTAATAAATACTAATAAATAGTAATAAATAGTAATAAATAGTAATAAATAGTAATAACTAGTAATAATTAGTAATAAATTGTAATAAATTACAGTAATTAGTGATAATTAGGAATAATTAGTGGAAAATATCATTAATTAGAAAAATTTAGCAGTAATTAGTAATAAATAGTAATAAATAGTAATAAATAGTAATAAATAGTTATATATAGTAATAATTAGTATTAAATAGTAATAATTAGTAATAATTAGTAATAAATAGTAATATATAGTAATAAATACTAAGAATTAGTTAGAATTAGTATTAATTAGTAACAAACAGTAATAAATTGCAAAAATTAGTAAGAATTAGTAATAAATAAAAAATAAATAGTAATAAATAGTGATAATTAGTAGTATTTAGGAAATAGTATTGGTAATTAGGAATAATTTGTAGTAATTAGTAAAAATTAACAGTAATTAGAAATAATTAGCTCTAATTTAGTAGTAATTTTTAGTAATTAGTTCTAATTCATAATAAATTTTAAAAATTAATAAAAATTAGTAAAAATTAGTAATAATCAGTGATAAATAATAATAAATACAAATAAAAAGTAATAAATAGTAATAAATAGCCATAATTAGTAAAAATTAGCAGCAATTAGTGGTAATTTGTAAAAGTTACCAGTAATTAGTAAAAAGTATTATAAACTAAAAAAACTAGTAATAACTAATGGTAATTAGTAGTAATTAGAAGTAATTAGAAGTAATTAGTAAAAATTAGTAGTAATTAGTAAAAATTAATGGTAATTATTAAATATTTGTGGAAATTAGTGATAATCAGAAGAAATTAGTGGTAAATAGTAAACATTAGTGTTAATTAGTAAAAAATTGCAAGAAACTAATAAAATTTAGTAATAAAAAGTAACAATTAGCTGTAACTAGTGGTAAATAGAAAAAATTGGCTATAATTTGTCAAAATTAACACTAATTGGAAACAATTAGCGGTAGTTAGTAAAAATTAGTAATAATATGTACAAAACATTTTTAATTATTAAAAATTACATGTATTTAGTGGTCATTAAAGGTTATTAGTAAAAATAAGTGTCAACTAGTAAAAAGTAGTGGCAAATATATAAAATTTACATTATTTATAATTAAGATATGATTATATAATTTTTAATATCTTTTGGATTTTCTTTTTATTATATCAAATTAATCATAAAAAATTCATTTTTTTATATTTTTCATGTAATATGGAGTAAGGATGTCGACAAAAACCTTTATAATAAGGTTATAATTGGATAAATTGTTGTACGAAACAAAATGCTTCTGGTGTAAATCCTATATATATTGAGGGTGTGAATGATTTTTTATCATTTTCATCATCAAAACCTGAATTTATTTTAGAAGGGACGACTAGGTGATCATGCATGAAATGTGATTTAAGGATGTTTGACACATTTGAAAAAGTTGGGGTTCATATATTGTGATATGGTTTGGGAACTGATTATGTTTTTTCATATCGATATGGTGACCGTAGTTTCGAATAAGATAGTAATAATTTGGTTCCCGATTTATCATGGTCTCAATATTTAGTACATGATGTGGATGGTCATTCTTTTTAAAAAACTAAAACTCAGGATGATATTGATTCAACTATAGAGTTGAAACCATCCCAATTTTACGAGTTTTTGAAGTAAACTAAGGATTCCTCATATTTGGTTTCAAGATAATTTTTTTTTGAAGTAGTTCAAAATTTTATGGCTATTAAATCAGATTGTAGAATGTAAATAGCTATTTTGATCAGATATTCTCTTTGGTTAAAGCACTGTAACCTAATGGGAATGTGTTACCTAGAAATTTATATAATAAAAGAGGCTTGTTAGTAATTTGGGTCTTTGTTATCAAAAGATACATGCATGTTCAAATAATTATATCTTATATTATGCTGAAAATGGGTCATTAGTTTGTTCTCATACATGTAGATAATCGAGGTACAATGAGGCTCATCTAGGGAAGTTTGGATTGAATCATGTAAAAAAATTTAAGTATTTCTTGATTACACAAAGGTTGTACAGTTTATTTATGTATCATAACACTACATCATTGATGTCATTTAAGAAAACCAATATTTCGACTAGTAAAGGTTTAAACCATTCTGCTGATAGTGATTCATGGAAGAATTTTGACCAAGTACATCCATCTTTGGTTTAGAAGCTCAAAATGTTTGACTGGGTATTTCTTCTGATAGTTTATGTCTATTTGATTATTATGCAGTTCAATATTCTTATTGGGCCATGTTTGTAACTTGGTATAATTTACCTCCTTGGATGTTGATGAACATGCCTTATATATTTTTGTCCATTTTAATTCTAGGAACTCTGAAAAAAATCCCAATGTTTATTTGAATCCATTGATTTATGAGTTAAATTTATTTTGGAGTAATGGTGTAAGTACATTTGATATTGCTGAGAAATAGAATTTCCCACTGAAAGTTTCATTATTGTGGACAATTAGTGACTTTCTAGCATATGAAATATTATCTGGTTGGTTTATGTATGGTCCAAAATCATGTCCTTAATGTGTGAGAGATATAAAATCATTTATTTTCATTAATGTAAGAAAACGTTGTTTCTTCGATTGTCATCGAATATTTCTTCCTAATAATCATCCATTTTGGAGGAAAATATATAATTTCAGAAAAGGAAACATTGAAAAAGATGGATGTCCAATAATATTCATAGGTGTTAAATTTAAATCCATTGTCACTTCATTACCTCCCATTGTATTTGGACAGACTATAAACACATAGAAATTTTATGGCCTTGGGAAAGAACATAATTGGATAAAATGGAGAAATATTTTTGGGATCTTCCACATTTGTTTGATTTGATGGTTAATCCCATATAGGATGTCATTCATATTGGGACGAGCTATTTTGATAATATATTTAATATAGTATTGGACACATCAGATAAGACCAAAGATAATGTAAAGGCACGACTAGATCTTTCCCAAATTTATAGGCGACCAGAACATGAACTGTTGGAAAATGAAATATTATAGAATTTAATGAATCCAAAATCATCTTGTATTATTTCCATTGAAAATCATTTATTATATTGTCATTGGATTTCATATTTGATTCTTCTAGATTTTATGTTTCCAATTTGGATAGATGTGTCAGAAATAGTCAAATTACATGATTAAAAATTCAAGAATGTCATATTATTTCATCAACTTATTGGACTTATAGGTTTGTGGAATTATATGACTTGGGATGTGGTAATAGAAATATAATATGTTTTCCAATATACTTTTGTGGATATAATATACTACAATGAACTAAGTAAACTATAAGAAGATATTATTTTAATTCTATGTAAACTATAAAAAATCATCCCCCAACATTCTACGATTCAATAGGACATTTGATTTTACATTTACCACATAAGAAAAAATAAAGAGGTCTGGTAAAGTTCCAATGGATTTACTCATTTGAGAGATGCATGTAGAAATTATAGAAAAAGTATGTAATAAACCATCAATTGAAGGATCAATTGCATAATATTTTTTGTAGGAGATAATTTCCTTTTTATACTCTCATTATTTTTAATCTAAATATCCCTCAAAACATATCTGCAAGGGCTGTAATGGGGGAAATTTTGATGATGAAATGATCAATAAATTATCAGTTTTTAATCATCATAAACTTGGATTTTGTTGATTTCATGACCGATAACTTTCAGATGATGTACATCACAAGGCTCATACATATGTTCTTCTCAACTATGAAGAAAAGAACCCATTTCTACAATGAGAACTCCAATAACTTATTCTATAATATTTTATAATGTAAATTAATATAATTTTATTTGTATATTGTATGATAATCATATCAAGAAATAGTTTCAAAAACTAAAATCCTCTCTTGAAGGATGCCGAAAAAATAATTTTTTCCTGCTGGTTTCAAAAAATGGTAAAATAAATTGTTTATTGTTTAATATATAGAATAAATTTATTAATTTTTATACTGATAATTGTTTAAAAAAAATTTAGGTATCTCAAAATACTTATAAAATTGATAATCGATTGTGTGTATTGAGTAACCCAACATCCAAAATGATTAAAAATTATAATGTATATGTTGTTAATGGTTTCTAATTACATAGAATTGTATGTGGGGAATAGGAAAAACAATAAATATTGATATTTTCTTGAGAGCATATCATCATAGAGAAAGTGAAGTAGAATTTTATGGAATACTGGAATAAATAATTGAACTGTGTTTTCTGAGATATAATTATGAAATAAGGTTTAATTGTTAGTGGTTGGATACTGGGAGAGTATTAAGTGTTCATCTATGGAATGGAATCATTCATATTAAATATAAAAGGTTTTTTATAGTAAATGAAGCATTTTTATCAGCTCATTAGGGACATAAAATTTATTATAGAAATTATTGTGTTACTTCAAGAGAGTTATGTAATCAATGGAGAATAATGGAAATGAAATATCAAGAAAATCAATTTATTCAAAATTAATGTGGTTCCATTGTGGTTCAAGGAATTGAAATTTTTAAAGAGATTACTGAAAATCCATATTTTCCACAAAGATACACAAAAATCAATGATAAAACCACTTAGTTAAGGGTCGATGATGACAATGATGTTATTAATGTAATAAATGAGTTTGAAATGGATGTCTAGGAATAAACTAAAACTCATATGGAAATTGATGATAATGAGGAGGAATATAAAGATGTTTACACTGTAATATATGAATATGAGGACGATGAAGAAGTTTTACACTGTTAAATTCTACTTATAATCATATATAATATATATCTATATATAATAGTTGTTTTAAACTATTTTCTAAGAGTCATTTTTTGTTTTAGATGGAATCAGATATGTTTTATGAGTTGGACGAGGCTGATCTACCTAGTGATGAGAATGATATTGGATCATCTGACCCTCAATCCATTGGCGGTTCAATGATGCATCAAAGGGGTCGTGGTCTTACAAGATAGAAGATTCCTGACCAAATATCCAAGAGATTTCTAATACTTCATTTTGATTCATGAATGTATAGGTATGTTAAGTTGTGTATTTTGGTTAGTTTTTATAAATTTTCATTAATTTATATATACTAATTATTTGATTATTTGTTTACTTTTTTCACATCTTTTTGCATATAGAATTTTTCCAGGGAAGTGAAATATTATAGAATTATTTTTTTGGAGCATGGGTTGCATGAGATCATATTCCAGGTGATGTTCATCACCGCATGTTTGGTCATTGGATAATACATAAATAAATAATAGTTATTTTAAAATATATTTAATTATTAGCTATATATTAATAATTATTCGTAGGGTTTATGGTATCCCATCGATGATAGCTTGCAGGACTCTTTATGGGGGGCATGGGAGGGCTTTATGCCTGAGCGTTGACATCAATTTGTTAATAATCCTTTGAGGAAAACAATGCAGAAAGCAGGACTCATATAATTTGCTTAGTATTGATACAACCACTAACTATATTACATACCATCTCAGGTTTGGGATAGATTATGTTCATATTATATCGGAGATACTTTTTATAGGAGAGCATCATTAGGTTGACAAAATTGTGGGAGATAGGAGGTGGCACATTGAGTTGGTAGTCATGTATTCAGTATATATCAGAAACAATTGTTAAGTAATTTTTTTAATAATTTATGTAACTTTAAATACAAATTTTTTATTTTATAATCATATAGTAAGTAAAACAACCCAATATTACATTGTTCGTCATTTATAAAAGGATTCATAGGAATAATTTCACTAGAGAGATTATAGGTGATCACTAGTGTCATATTGTGGTCCGTATAATTAATTTTTGAGTTATAAAATTAAATATACAGAGTATTTTAACTATTTAATTTTTAAATTCAAATTGTAAGAGTCATATGAGGCCCTGAAATCTCAGAAAAAGGCTGTGCGTTAGGCCAAGACTGATGATCAAACATCTAGTGTAGTAGGATTTGATGACAAAACATGGATGCGGGTGTCTCAGTATGCCTTTGAGAATGGATGAGTTGTTGGTATTATCTCTTGATTGATGCCTTAGAGTTATTATGGTACCATTGTGTGGTCATCGTGTTACTCAAGAGAAGATCAAGGAGAGTCATCATCATCTGCTGCATAGTATAAGGAGTAGTTATGAGCTGAGGTTGAGCTTATAGAGACAATGCATAAGGAACAACAAGAGCTCAATCGATAGTAGTAGTAGGAGATGTGTCAATTATAGTAGTAGAAGCACAGACAAATGATAAAGTACATGCGACGTCAGACTCATGGTTTAGGGATGGAGTTCCCCAACCATCTCCCTAGCTCTTCCAGATGACCCCTTTTGTGATTTATATACTTTTTATGATAAAAATTTGAATGCAACTTTATTTGTAATATTTTTATTCATCCAGATATTTATATTTTTATATATTATGTTTCTTATATTATTTTGATTATTTTATTTTTTATTATTTATCATTTTTTTATTTTTTTATCTTTTCATTTTATTATTATTTATTATAATATTATTATTATTATAATTTTTTTATATTATTGACAATATTGTGTTTTTATTAATTTTATTAGGTTTTATTTTTTATCTATTATATTAATTATTTTTTATTACTTTTTTATTACTTTATTTGTTTATTATTATTATTATTATTAATTAATTAAAATTTTAAAATAATATTATTTTATTTCTGTTTTTGTGGTAGGCCCATCACAAAATATATATTTTTTAAAACCCACATAATGTACTTGAGAGGTCGTTTTCTACAACGAGTCATTTGCGCCGAGACCCCGTCGCAAATGAACCATCGTATTTGATTTTATTTCTAGTATTGTATAGTAAACAATTAAGTTCAAAATATTAGAAAATATAATTTTTTATGATTCCAAATTGGGAATCCATTTTAATAAATTAAATCCACATAAGTGGAACATTAAATATAAAACAAAACCCACAAACACAATGAAAAGAGGGTTTTAAGAAATAAATTCTCATAAGTATGGAAGGTTTTAAGATAAAAATTCAACATTAAGTTCATTATAATGACCTAAATGGTATTGATTATAAATTAATTGAACTAATTTTTATTTGAAGTAGATTTAAAATATAATTTATCTTGGTAAATAATTTAAATGAAAAGACAATTTTCAAAATAAAATCATTATTTTTCACTATTAAATGAGAAAAGAATCATTTCAGAAAAATAAAAAACATTATTCCAAAGATAACTTAGATATTATGATTTTAAAAATGATTTTAATTTTTTTAAATCAATTTTCTCAAAGTGTCACAGATGAATTCTATCCAAAGTGAGTAAGAGGCAACAAAACCGTTTTCATTGAAATAAATCATTTTTTATAAAACATTTCATTTATTTTGAAATAATTCTTTGTTTTGTTTATAAGAAATAGAAAAGAAATGAAAATTTGTCAAATATATATATTTTTAATTTAGTTAGTCCTAATCATACCCACCAATTGAATGGATAGGTTTTAATGGTCTTGTTTAAATAATATTATAAGAGGGTGTCATGTTTATTTTAAAGTTTGTTGCATGCATTGAAAGTTATCAAAGAGATTTAATTTGTTTAAAAAGAAATAAACTATAAAGCCATAGGGTTTTACAAAAAAGTTTGTATTTATGAACATTTTGGATTCATTACTAAGGAAAAAAATGAAGAGCGGAGGGTTAGATAGAAACTTATCTTTAAATATTTTAGTAGTAGAGTAGTTCTTGGTGTTCTTGTATATAGACAAAGTTACATATGTAGGACAAAATATAACTTTTTTTTATAAATTTTCAAGACAATATTGAATTTTTAGTTTGAAATGTCATTGATGTAAGAGTTGACATATTTTCATAGGTTAAAATTTCATCTATATGATTGAAAAACATTTATATCACAATTTAATTATTAATGAAATTCATGGTGAAATTCAGAATAGTGGAGTGTATGCCTATTTCAACACTGATGGTAGTTATAAGAAACCACGATACCATGATGATAGTAGGGGACTATACTATTATATTTATTGAATTATAATTTTGAGTATAAAATATACAATAGTTACAAGGTAGAACATTTTCTTTACAATATTCATGTTAATAAAATTTTAGATTTTTCATAAAGAAAAAATCATACTATAGTAAAAATATTACTAAGGTGGTTTAGGGAAATCTAAATTAGGGTTTTATTTTCAAGAAAGGTTATAACATGTATTTATCTGGTTATTATAATGCTAATTGGGGTTGAGAGATCATGGATACAAAATTTGTGAGCGGTGGTGCATTTTTTGGGAGAAATTAAAACATCCCTACATTTTAAAATGAAACACTATGTTCAATATCAAACATGATATGTTGTATCAATCTTAAAATAAATAAATAAATAATATTATTTTAACGTGATAATTATAATCTAGTCATTAAATTGGTGTGTATAAACTATATTAATGTATTTATGAAATATATAATGGTCATAATCCTTGGTGAAGGATTAATTTATTCTTGGTGAATAATCACTGATGTTTTTACTATAGTAATTTTATTCTCCAAAAATAATTTTTCTTTATAAAATTATTTTCATTGCATTTATGAGTGAATATTAGAATTAATTTTTGATACTTTTAGAATATGATCATTATTAAATTAACTTAATTTTTAAAATGAGAATATTAGGTTTTACTTTGGGTGAAATGTTGGGATTTTTAAGAAAATATTGGGTTTTTATTAAATGGTGAAAAATACCTTTGATGTACCCAACCTGGATGCCACGTAGGAGGTTCCCTAAGTCTGATATCCCACATAGACTCAATAGCATATTCCCGAAGGCCTCAAGCTTCTGACTAGGAGCAAGGGCCTAGAGTGTATCCATATAGATACTATTCCCTTAGTACCAAAGTGTAGCATAACAGGTTATTAAAAAGAGAGTTAAATAAAGGAAGAAATATAAGTAAACAGAATGCACAATAGATGTAGATAAGGGTAAGAATAACTGGGAAAACTAGAATAAATGTTACAATATAACTAGAACTTATGATGATCTGTCAAAACACTAGAATGTTAGAAAACATGGATACAATGCAGCATGCATACATGCCAAACCCAATGTAGAAAAAGTAAATACATAAACCATCCCAAAAATCTTGAGCTCTGGCTCAATCATCTGCTACTATCTCCATACCAACAAAACAGTAAAACAAGTATTCGAAGCCGTTCACTTCCCTTTTTCAGTTCCTGAAATCTTTTAATATACCCCAGGTACCAAACGACACTCAAAGATGGTGTGAAATAAATATCAGTGGGCCACCACAAATGGTGTATATAACATCAGGACCATGTAAAAGAAATATAATCATGTTCAGACATGATTATATATTAGTTAAAGTAATACACTATAACTAAATATCCTAGTACATACATCAACCCTTAGTTGGTGTCTGAGCATGTACCCAGTTCATAATTCACTTGATTACCAGTTTATATATACAAGTCACATGAGGCATTGCCAACATTGAGATTACTTCATGATAGTATAAAATAGTAAAGGTTCCAAGATTTCACAAATAAACCATGATTGGTAATTAATATGAAGTGGTTCCATGGTACTCACCAAAGAAACCTATACTTCAGAGGCCACTAACTCAGTAGTAATTGAGTATAGCTATGGGTTTAGAGTGTAGTATAAGGATCATCATCCAAGGAATTCCCACTATAAGATGCATATTGATCCAAAAGAGTCCTTCAAAGGTAAAATGGGGCTAAGAAATGACTGAGCTCGATGGGCTGTAACCATGGATCATACTTATATATGATGGATCCAAGGAGTGTATCCAATGCATCATATATGAATAGTGAAGGGATCCTATGATATCATATCAGATATTCAGAGGTAGACAAGGATCGAGTTCCTGGGTAGGTCTCACCCAAGGCAACCGACATCCTTGAGTTAGAATGATGTCCTCAAGTACCCAAGGAATTCCCTCAATAATCCAAGAGCTAACATGAGTCAATCCACCCTATACATATTCAATGTTCCATATGTATAAAAGGGAACCTTACATTTAATTCATTACAATTAATTTTGTCAAATGTTAACTATGCCAATAAAAAATTTTCTTAGTTCAGGCCTTTCTTTCATTAGTTTGACGAGGCAAGGTGATATGAAACCCTTTAATTAAAACCATGTAAGTCAAGATCAATTAACAAGGTTAACACCTATTCCTTTAATAAGCCAAGTTATATACTCCATATAATTTCCAATTTACAGTTGACATTGATATATCAAAATGTAAAATTTATCGTAGGTAGGTCCAGTGGTGGACATACATGGTACTTCCAATTACGATATTTAGAAATTAAATAAATTCATTTAACATCAGAAAGCATACCATTAGAAGGGTAAAGCCAAGGTACACTCGAACGATGGCCCAAATGTGTGAAAACACAAAAACCTAAATTATCACATAACACCCTACATGGGGTGCTAGGAGTTGTGGACATAACTACAAACAACTAATCACATATTTGGAAATAGAATAACCAAATGGTACTAATTATTATAACCATGGAATATAAATTCAAAAGATGAAACCCGATGAAATGGGAGGGCCCCACAAGACAATTCCAAAATTAATGAACTTGAGGGATGAGTTATTGAGCCCCAAACATAGTCTTGTAAGACTCTTCTCTTCCATTATAATCCTCTAATTCATCTAGGAACAAAGTAGTTATGATAAAGAAGTAAAAAAAATTACACCTCAACAACTTGGTAAAGAGGAAGAGAGATGGAGAATGACTCAAACAAACTTGAGTACTTATCATTGTGCATCCAACAAGATGAATGGAATCCCAAACAGATCTTGGATGAAGGATAACTCTTTCTCACTATGTTTTTCCTTCAAAAACCTCAAAAATTGGAGAAAATAGAGATCCTCCTGTTGGAATATCAAATATGAGGAAGGAGGGGATAAAATTAGATCACTCTGGGTAAATTGGTAAAATAAAAAAAAGCTTATCATGTGCATGGTTTTTCGACAAAATTTTCCAAAACATGCCCAAACAATGTACCAAAAGAAGAGGGAACCCCCATGATTTAGCTGCACGACTTGAGAAACTATGGGCCAATTATGCAGAATGGACCTGCCCAAAATTGAATACCATTCTAACGGTTTACTTTAATTGTGCAACATGGCCATTTTCCCTAAAAAATGTGTTTTGGGCTCTAAATAATCCTTGTACACCCTTTAGAAATTATCTAAATCAGTATGCATCCCAATTTGTTCCAAAATAATGAATTAAACCGAAATTTTAAGGATCTATAGCTGAATGAATATCCAAGTTATTAAAGTCTTACCCATTAAAGGAACTAGTCTCTAAGTTCACCTTCCAAGGGCGGAGAAACAAAATCATAGAACAACTTCAGCCACTAGGCATGTGCATTGGCCTCTCACACTTATAACTAATCTAATTCATAGTATTTTTCATATAGTAACTATACCATAGGGAGAGATTGGCCTCAGATAGATTTAGTGCTCCGGTCAACGATGCGTACTGGATACTCCTCAAAGCTAGAATCTACATCTAACTGAGCATCCTCAGGATTAAAGGTATTATAGTGGTTTTATTGATATTGGTGAAGCTGTGAAATATAAAAGATGTCATGCATGGTATTGTAACTCTAAGATAGTATCAACTGAAAGGCTACCAACCCAACTATGTCTAAAATGTAAAATGGCCCTATATAATGAGGAAACATCTTCCCTAGATTCCATAACCATTTATGACCTTCCCTTGGTGATACCTGAAGTAAAACATGATCCCAAACCATAAACTCTATAGGATATCGATAAAAATTGCCATAAGATTTCTATATAGACTGACTAGTAGTCATACGCTTCTCGATCAGCTGAACCCGTAATGATGTCTTCTGTATGAGATGAGGACCTAGTAGGGAAACCTCACCTACCTCTATCCATCATAGGGGTGAACAAAATGACATACCATATAAGGTCTGAAAAGGAGTCTTCTAAATCATCACCTAAAATATGTTATTATTGGATAACTGAATGATAGGTATATTCATGTCATTAGAACCTTCAAAATCAAGGAAAAATGCTTGGAGCATTTCCTCTAGAAATTGTATTATCCATTCTGACTGACCATCAGTATGAGGGTGAAAATATGATCTTAGAAGCACCTATGTACCCCTATATTTCTACAATCCCAACCATAAACGTGATGTAAAATGAACATCCCTATAAGAAACTATTGTGTGAGGGACCCCATGTAGTCATATGATCTCACAGACTTATAGTCTTCCCAGCCCATCAATCGAGAATGTCTCCTGAATAAGAATGAAGTGACCCATTTTCAATAAATTCTAAATGAAAACCCACATAATGTCGTTACCTCTAGGAGACCTAGGTAACCTATCTACAAAATCGATAGAAACATCTTCCCTTTTACATTCTAGGATTGTAAGTGGTTCTAAGAATTCTAAAGGTCTATGGTGCTCCGCCTTCACCTACTGACAGGTTGAAAACCATGTGATAATGCCTGCTATCTACCATTTCATCCTAGGATGCCAATATTGGTGTCATATATGTCAATATTTTTTGGAGATTCCTGGATGAACTACCCACTAAGAATCATGGGACTCTTACATCAAACCCTCTATCATATTTGTAGGAACCCATAAATTCCCATGAATACGTATGATCTTATATCTATCTATTGACCAATTTAGAGGAAAGTTATCTCATGATAAACTCTCATGGAGAACCAATCCATCATGATATTAAAATTGTATATGCTTACCCTTCTATAAGAGGGAATCAGTAACTATCAAAGATGAGATGTAATACTTCTCATGACCATCATGAAACTGTATATGTAGCTCAGAAAATAGGGCCACCAATTTCCATTCATCATTTGATTACCCTATAGCCCATGTCTAATTTTTTCAAATGAACACAAGAGTGACTACATTTCCATTTCCATGCATATTAGCAAGCTCAAAACCAAAAAATGAAGATATTTGATGCATATTTTCTCTTTTAGATTCAAGTCACATTGTGAAACGATATATTTGTGGATATTGTAGTCTCTTTACACCACAAATCACTAACCTAATAGATTGTGTTAACAACAATGTAAGGCATGCAAAAGTGCTACTAGATTAAGGTCCCGTGTCATGTAATTTCATTTATGAGTCCTCAACTACCAAGATCTGTACACAATGAATATATCTTCCTAGATTAACACTACTTGAAGGATGATTCCCGATGTATCAGAAAAGATAGTATAAGCTCTTGTTGAATCTAGAAGAGTTAGAATAGGCATAAAGTGAAGCATCCATTCAGGTCCTGAATGGATTTCTCACACTCTTATGACCATAGGAACTATACACTCTTGTTTGTAAGACCTATGAGAGGTCAATAAAGGCATGAGATATCCTGTGTGAAATAACTCTAATATCCAACCACCCCTAAGAAACTCCATATATCAAACACATGTTTGTATACTCCCATAAAAGCACAAAAATAACCTTCTCTAGGTAAACAGACACTCCTGATTCTGAGATAATATGACCCATGAAGAAGAATTTGTCAATTAAAAATTTTAACATAGAAAGCATAGAATTATGATGATGCTCTCTCAGTGTACTCATAATGACCTCAAGCTACTTAGAATTATCGATACGAGTGTGAGAATAAACCAAGATGTCATGAAAAAAGTGGGTGAATTCTTATGACCTAATGGAATAAGTACGTACTCATACAGAACATACCGATTATAGAAGGTTGTATGGGGTATGTCTGATGGCCTGTCTCACTCTTGATGGTAGCCCGATCTTAGGTTGATCTTATAGAAGACCCTAGATCCTACGAGATGGTAAAAGAGGTCATCAATATGAGGTAGCGGATATAAATTATAGATTTTAATCATGTTCAACCATCTGTAATCCACATATAAATGAAGGGTCATGTCCAACTTCTTGGAGAAAAGTATGGGCGCAACCTGAGAAGAAGTGCTAGTATGTATAAAACTATCGGTCTCAAGATTCTATAACTGTCTATTGATCTCTTGGAGCTTGGTAGGTGACATTGTATATAGAGGAACAAACACTAGATCTAGTCTTGGAACATGATCGATAATAAAATCTATATCCCTCTCATAATGTAAGCCTGAAAATTATTTAGAAAAAACATATATTAAATGATTTACTACTTGAGATAATCGAGTTTGGATAATCAGTGATCTTCTATGAAGAGATTGGACATCTAGGTGGTAACCCAACATAACTCATAATTATCTGGTCTAGCTCTGGTAGGCTAGACATCCCACTCACCCTTATAAAGAAAAATACTTACCTCCAATGATGTGAATGACACCCTTTGATGATAGAAGTCTACAAAGGTGTGATACAAAACCAACCAATACATCCTAAGAATGAAATAGAAGTCTGTCATCTCAAGAACAAAGAGGTACCATAAGAAAGGGTAACTACCTACCTCAAGTGAAAAATCCCTTAACTATAATAAGCCCTATGATTAAACCCCTAACTATGTATCTAGGGTCATAACACCTTGATAACACTGTATTTGTAGCCCAATACTTTCGATGATATATAAATACATAAACGAGTGTGAATCACCTATATCAAATAAATACGATACTCTAGTGGAGGATACTAGAATAGTACCTTGTAATGTAGATGGTACTACAACCTCTTTCTAGGGTATCAACTATAATGTATGAATCTATCCTAATCCATGGACCTATGAAATAAATGGACTACCATGATCAAAACTATTATGATGGTGCTGTTGGTGATCAGGGGTCTTGCAACCATGGCCACAACCTCCCCCTTAGCCAGTTTTGACGGTGCTACTATAAACATCAACCTGACACATCTTAAAAGAACGTTCCCCTATAGGCGGAGCTAGTATAGATCCTATTACACTAGAATCTAATGGAAAGGTCTGAATGAAATGATGAAGATGCCTCATATGGAAACAAGCCCGACACTCTTGTTCAACTATATCCCACTGAGGCTTCATATTGCCTATATGTCTGCATTGGTGACACACTACAGAGATACCTACATGGGTACCATGATTTCCACTACCCTAATGAGAAACCACAAGAGAATGTTTCATACCACTAGAAAAACAACTTTCCTAATGCGATACGGGTCCTCTATTCCCATTATCATCACTTTTCCTCAGGTTGAGCTTAGTGATAAGATCATGTTTTATGATTTCAAAAATAGTAGCTAGGTGAAATACATTCACCTAAGTATGGATGGAATAATGGATCCCATCCTCTAAGCATCTAGCTCGCGAAAGATCGTCACCGGCTAGAAGTAGTGAATAGCGATGAAACTCCATGAAACACACTGAATAATTCATAACTAACATAGAACCCAACTCGAGATGCATGAACTCTCTGGATCCATTAACTCTCAAAGTCTGAGGAAAGAACTGAACATATAAGGTTGTATGGAAATCAACGCATAACATGACCTGATAATGACCAGACTAGGTAATAACATCCCACCAACATTTTATAATTCACACATCATGTATGAAGGAAGTTATACCCTCCACTATTGAGGAATCTCCATATTCTCATAGATAGACATGGTGGCCTCTAGCCAAGGCTTAGCAACATACGATCCTCTATCCCCCAAGAAGATGGGAGAATAATGAATCTGAAACTAATGAGTCAGATCATCCATTATAGGTGGAAATTGTGGAGCACCATGCTTTGAATACATCAAATGTAGGAAACTATCATTAACATGGGAGTCATTACTCAGAAATGATTCTATAGGAGGTGCCTCCAGCGGAACACCTAGCAGTATGGCTAGCGGTTCGAGGCCCACTATGTCTAGAGAATGGTAGTTTCCACCTTCTTAGCGCACATGAAGAGGATATCATGGCGGCATTGGTCTACAATTTCCATGCACACACTTCTAAAAAAGTTTAAGAAGTATATGGATAACATCACTAGTAGAATCTAAACGTACAAAAACTCACTTCCCAAGAAATACTTTCCAAACTACACACATAGAGAACTAGATATCGATAAGTGGTCAGATATTAGTTCAAGGGTTATAGTAGATGAAGGGTTAATAATAACCTGTCTCATCATTTATTGGAAACCATTTCATTTCATTTAATATTTAATTACTAGGTTCACTCCTTTATCTTTCATCAAAATGACAAGGCGGGATAGGGATGTGTAACCATTAGAATTTATGTTTTCAATTTATTATAACTCGTATCAATTTCCATTTAGAATGATATGCTTTTCCCATTGAATTAAGGACCATACTTCTTATCAATGAGATTAACACCCATTTAAATTTCTAATTAAAGTATTGATTTAGTTAATTACTCATTCCAACACTCGAGGGCCCATAACACCCTAGGAATTTAAACAGGAAATCACTCAATATTAGCCCAAAAGTAGAACAAGATTATATACAAGTAAAGGATCACTTTAAAATCACAAGCATAACATGAAATGAAAGTAGTGAAATGAACATATATATCATGGAAATATGCAGGACATGTGAATTCTAGGTTCAAAAAATGATGCATGTAAAAATGCTCCTTTCCATCATATCATTGGTCCAATTATGAAGTGTAATTAAAAATCAGAATAATAATCAATAACTCAACACATCATGTGTGTCACCAAATAGTGAAATAATACCAACTATAATAGTAAACATCAGAACAACAGTTATAATACATGCAACTCAGCTTTTACACAAAACATGGGTCTGCGATGCCCAAGAACAGCAGATGACCATGTACCAATTGTTCATAATCTTCTAACTATTGTCTTCTAATAGTAAATTAAGAAAGGAACAACACATATACACCTTGTTTATGTCCCAGACTTAGATTCCACTATGGAGGTTCCTTGATACTAGTGGGCCACCTAGCCCCATGCACATCGCCCCGAACGCCAAAGACCACTAACTAGTAGCGAGAGACTAGGGTGTGTCTATGGGGAGATTATTCCGTCATTACTAGAGTGTATCATAGTTGATAATTATAAACATAGGTAAATATTAGAATAAATATAAATAAACAGAATGCACAGTGGAAGGAGACAAGCATAATAATAATTGAAACAATAGGAATTACTGGTATAAGTAAACAACAACATGTGATGATATGTAATCTCACTAGAAAGCTAGAAAACATGGATACAGGTTAACTAGAATATATAAAAAACCCAATATAGAAAAAGTAAGTATATAAAATATCCCTCGAATCTCATTATTTAGATCAGTCATCTGCTACCATCTCTATACTAACACAATAAGAAATCATGTATTTGAAGATATATGCTTCCCATTTTCAGCAGAAAAAATCATGTAATATTTACTGGGTACCAAAAGACACATAGAGAGGGTGTCAGATAAATCTCAGTGGGCCACCACCAATTTTTTCTATATTATCCAACCCATGTAATGAAAAGATAGCATTGTGCAGACATACATATATATAATGTAAATTAGTACAATGTTACTAAATACCCAAGTACCTAATTTAGCTCATGGCCAGTGTCTAAGAGTGTAACCAATTAATAATTTAGATGATTAAAATTTTCTATAAAAAAGTCATGTAAGGCATAGACAACATTGACATCACATTGTGATTGTATAAAATATTGAATGTTCTAAGATTTAACCGAGCATCCATGATTCATAATTAATATAAAGTTGTTCCATGGTACTCAATAAGGAATCCTATACCTCACAGGCCACTAAATCATTAGTAATTGAGTCTAGATAATGGGTTAGAGTGTAATCCAAGGAGCGTAGTCTAAGTAATTTCCACAATAATATGCCTACTAAGTTCAAGGAGTTCTTCTAAGGTAAAATGGGGCTAAGTAGTGACTATCCCCAAATGGCTGTAACCACGGAACCTATACGTCAATGTTTAATCTAAGGAGAGTATCCTTGTAATATCATAATAATAATCAAGGTATCCTAGGGTTTAATACAAGGCACCCATAGGTAGAAAAGGATCTGGTACCCCGGTCGGTCCCACCCAAGGCAACCGACGTCCTTGAGTCAATATGATGTCCTCGAGTACCCAAGGTATTCCCTCAGGATTCCAAGAATTGACACAAGTCAAGCCTTCATATAAACATGTTAAGGTACAAATGAATAAAGTTTAATCTTACATTTAATTCATTACAATTAATTTGGTAATATGATAACTAATCCCTTGACAAATTTAAATGGTTTAACCCTTTCATTTCATTAGTTTGACAAGGCCAGGTCACCTGAAACCCTATAATTAAAACCATGAAACTGAAGTTCAATTAATATAGTTTACTCCACTTATATCCATTTAAATGTAAAGGTGGTCTATAAATGTGCAACCAAGCATCCATTTATATTTAATAATAAAAGTCATATACTCTGTATACATGCCAATTTTTATTTAACATTTGTATATCAAAATGTAGAAATTTTCTTAGGTAGGTAAGTGGGTACATACATGGTACTTTACATTATTAAATTAATAAATTAAATATATCCATTTAATATAGGGAAGCTTACCATTTGGAGGGTCATGGCATGGTACACCCGAATGTCAACCCAAACGTGTCAAAACACAAAAAACTCAATTATGGCATAACACCCAACATGGGGTGTTGGGAGTTATGGACCTAACTACTATAAAATAATAACATATATATAAATTGTATAACCATATGGTTTTAATGATTATAACCATGGAATATAAATTCAATAAAAAAATCAAATAAAATCGGCATGCCCCACACGACAATTCTAAAATCAATAAACTTGAAGGATGAGTTATAGATAACCCACCTTAGGATTGTATATCTCTCCCCATCTATTATTAGCCTCTAATTCATATTTAAATGAAGTAAATCTAATAAAAGTGTAAAAAGTATTACATCTCTATAACTTGGTCAAGAGAAAGAGAGAAGTAGAACAACTCAAACGAACTCAATTACTTACCGTTGTTCATCCAACGTGACAAAAAACAACCTAAAAAGTTCCCAAATGAAGGAGATTTATTGATCCTAGGTTAGGACTTAATAAATCTTTGAAATGGTATCCAATTTAGTACATTATTCTTGAAAATCATACAGGAGGAAGGGCAAGTTAAAATTAGATCCTTAATAGTAATTATGTAAAATTACCCAAAATTTAGCTTGTGCATGGTTTGTCCGCTTGGTTTACGAAACCATGTGAAAACCCTACAAAATTACCAATAGAAGTGGGGAAATCAAATGGTTAGGTTGATGGCTTGAGGAACCATATGCCAACCATGAAAAAATTCTCTACTAGAAAATGAAAACCATCCTCACGGTTTGATCTAATTGTGCGTCTTACTTGCATGATTTACTCTAACCATGTGACCGGGCCATTTTTCCTCCAAAAAATGGTTTTAGGGATCTGAAAAAGTCCCAGAAAACTCTTATAAAATATCTAATTCATTAGGCATCCAAATTTTGTCTGAAATAATTATTTATATGTAAATTTAAAGTAACCATATCTAAGTGAAAAACCAGGTTCTTACAATGTAGTTTTTTTTGTAAAAATGTCATTTATTTTCATTAAATAAAATAATTTAAAAGACCCTATATGATTTGAATTGGATTTAAAATAAAATAATTATTAGTTAATTATATTTAATTTTTTTAAATTATTTTATATAAGCTTTATATTTTATTTTAGAATATGTTTATTTTTGGGTTTAAAATGATTTTTTTCTGAAACCTATTTTAAGGTACATAATTATCAATTTTTTAGTTAATTAAAATAATCTTTAGTGGAGAATTTTTTAAATTAAATTTAGATATTATATATAAAATATTAATTAATTTTCAAAAATATTGTAATTATTTGTCATATAGTGGATAACAAATCATCATTTTCTTGGAAAATATATTTCAGGAATACCCACTTTTTCGTTGCATCTGTGTGTCTTGTTTTAAATTTATATTTTCCAATTAGGTGAATTGTTTGTTAAAATATATTCTATATTTGGAATCAAAAGGTCCAAGTAATTTATTAAGACCATTTTAATTTTTACGAAAAAATATACCATGGTAAAAAAAGATTTACCATATTTTATGTAAAATAATGAAATAAGTGAAAGTTAAAAGTTAAAATATTAAAATTACTAAAAACTATAAATTAAAATTGTTTTTTTGTGTTAATTGACCATAAATATTATATAAAAAATTAATTATTATTATAATTCTTTGTAATTAATTCCACCCAAATTTGGTTGCCTTTATATATAAAATTTTCATGATTTAATCACTTAAAACCTCCCCTCCTCATGTATAAATACAACTACTCACATCCAAAGTTCTATTAAAAGTACATAAATATCTTAAAATAGATACCAAAACCTCTAAAATATAATCTATCGATATCCATGTACTTTTGGTCTCACGAAAAGGAAAATTCGACTGTCTTTATGAGGTCCTTCAAGGAGGTGATATTCAAGGGGAAATTTTCTCAAGCCACCTCTCTTAATTTGTTTTCATCTTCTATTTTTTACTGACCTCCATCATCCATAAATGAATAATAACTCTAGTTCCATTAATATACTGTAATGTTATATTTATAATTGAATATCTCATATACATTCTTTTCCTCATCTCCTCATATTGAAATAAACAAATCCATTGTCCAAATTGTGGCAGTTAATGGTCTCTATGGATAATGATTTTTTATGTTCTATTACCACCCTCAAGGATGGTCATTAATGTATTATTCTATATAAATAATTTTTATTATAGTTATATTATAGGATATTTAATGTTTTGGAACTGTTATATAGACATAAAATTAAATAAAATGTATCTAGTTCATAATTTTCTGAAAAACTACAAAAGTAAACTAATAATTTATCATTAACATTTTATCAAATAAATAATCTTAATTTATGAAATAAAAATGATATATAGGACCATTTTAAATTATTTGAGTTCCTCTATACCATTTTAGTTTTATTTTGGTGTTTTATTTCCTTTTTATAGGCACATTCATAATTATACACAAGTGAAATGACCTTGAAATCGTGCAACGAATGCTCCCAAAATAATGAAAACAATAAAATATGATTAATGAACAGGTCATAAGATGATATAAAATAATCATATAATGTATTGAAAATATTAATATAGTTATTTAATGATTTTATTATATTATTTAAACTATTATTAAGGAGTTTAAAGTATAAAAAACTAAAGGGAAGCATAATGCTAGGGTTTATTGTCTAACTCTTACTTCTGTGTGATATTTGTCTTATTCACAAGTAATTTCTTTTGTGTGGTGTATATAATTACCTTCGATATATCAAATCATGAATATAATTGTATTAATGTTATTCTGTTTAACATTATGTAATTATTACTATGCGTGTGATTTGACTAATTAAAAAGTGTAAGGGAATTCATAACCCAATGTTCATTCTTTTGTTTAAACGTCAACTTCATTGACCATATATTACTAATATTATGAGTGAAATAAACTTTGATTTTTATATATTATATTGAAATTTTTTTATTTTTATTTATATCTGATACTGATAATCAGTTAATTATAATAACACACACTTTAATGATATGATATTTTTAAGGGATTTTCCTTAGAATTTTTTTTAAAGTTTCTTTTTGCAAAAGTAAAAAAAAGGAATGTATTTTACATATATGTAATGAAAAGAATTTATTGATTTCATGGATCTATAATCTTTTTAATCATTATTTGAAATTTAATGCGGTTACTTTTAATGAAATTTTCTCCCATTTAACGTCCAAAATTATTCAAAATGTGTGATTTCAAAATAGAAAGTTTATTTTTTTCAATGAGTATATTATGATGAAATCATTAATGATTTATATTGATGTTAGGATCCTTGTAAATTGTTTATCATGATGGTTGGTTCAGTTATAAACCAATGATGGGTGGTTCTATGATAAACCAAGGATGGGTGGTTGCGTTATTAACCAAGGACAGTTAGTTTCGTGATTAACCAAGGATGACTGGTTACGTTATAACCTCCAATGCATTGGGTACTCTAAAGTTGGAGGTTGATCATATTAGTTCTTCCATTTAAAATTGTGATATGGAAAATGATGTCCCATGCAACTTACTTATATATTTTATTCATGGATATGATTGTTCCAAAAAATTGATTTATTTTTTAAATGTATGATAATGATTCTTTCGAAAAGATAATTCCAATTTTGAGGAAAATATATATTTTTAATAATTTCTTATGGGTTTTCACTAGGTTAAATGTTTCCCTTTATTTACGTACCTTACTGTATTTTTGTCACCAAATGTTTTAATTTTTTTTCAAAGGTTTTAAGGAAGAATAGAGAGAAGGATGAGATCAAGGGGAAAATTATGAAGATTGATCATAAAGAAAAAACATTATTTAATTTAAAAGTTTTTGTTTTTTAGAAAAAATTGAAAATTTTTATATATTTACACTTGTAATGTATGTGTTTACCATCTAAGAGGTTTCCATTATTATATAAAACTATAAACCTAAAATATCATTATTAAAAGAAAGTGATTTTTGGTTTTAAAGGAAATAGAACATGTATTGTTTAAGGATATTTCATTATACCTGGTATTAGAATTGGATTTAAAAAAATTTATAGATTATGAATTTTTATTAATAGATATGTGTATCATCATGGGTTTATATGATTAAATATGATTATAAGTTCAATTTATCGAAAACCCCTTTTGTTTTTTAAAGTGATGGATTTTTAAGAGATTAATAATATTTTTGGAGATTGGATTTATAAAGGTAATCGATTTAAGAAAAATGGATTTTCAGGTTAAATTATTATAGAGTTTCTATTGTTATCATATTTAAAAGGACTATTTTTATTGTAATATGTTATAATTCATTTCATGTTTAAATTTCATTCTTTTCAATATATTTCGGATCATTTTTCCAGATTAGAGGAAAGAAATATTTCTATACATTTTTATCCAATCTAGATTATCCGACTATAACTATTATTACCAGGGCTCATTAAAATGATTTTGATAGATTTTTGAGTATTCAAATCACTTGTAATAAACTGTTAGACTTTTCTGACACCTTTTATTTTTTTTAAAATTTTTATGGATCAAGGAATATTTTTTTAGTATGAAAATCCAAACATTACCAACTCTCTTGAAAACAGAAATTCTTCAAAGGGAATAACCTTTTACTTTCTAGATAGTGTGCATCATTATAGAAGATAAAGAGGACAAAAATAAAATACTAAAGTCTATATTTATGGTATGGGTTATTTTCTTATGTTCCAAGAATGAAACATTTTTGGGATGATAGTGATGAATAATAAGGATATGATCCATAATATTGATTGTAGGAATGAAATATTAAGGAATAATATAATAAATCATTTTTAATGTTTTAAAAAGTAAGTCGAATGAATGATGTTTTTATGTATTGAATTTTCAAATTTATGATATATTTTTATTTTATAAATATTACAAGAATTTTGGAACACCTAAGTATTTTTCTATAATAGTTTTTTTTTCTAAAATTTGGAAACATATATTATATGGAATAAATAACATTGAAAAGTGGTGAAGATGTGATAATTTTTGGGAAACATTTATTGAGCTTTCTTAAATGCGTTAGGTACATGTAACTATTAATATTGTGATTTGAAAAACGATAATTTGAGGAAAAATACCATTACTTTTGTTCGAAATAAATTTTAAGGTATTAAAAGAATTTTTTGGTCTATATGATCTACTAATTTAATGGAATTAAGGGTTCTTATTTTTTTATAATATAAAAATTAAGTATATGAGATTAAATTTGTGGATAAATAGTTTAAGGTGGTTTTTGAGGGTGTTTTTAACATTTCTAGAATTTTATAATTATTATATTAATATATTTTTAGAAAAGGAAATCCCATAAAATTTCTGATAGCATGTCGCATCCGGAAGGACCATGAGGATCAAGCCCATAGCTGAAGGGCGACAAGGGTATATCACATACCACTGGCTTACATGATATCCTAGTTAGTATGATATTTTACTTTCTAGTTAAAATATTTTATTAATTAAAAATAAGTTTTATTTGGTAAGATATGTTTTATAGTACAGATAACCATGGGATTGGACAATGATTTGGTGATTAAGTAAATAATTTTATTTTAGAATACATTCACTATTTTTTGACCCATATATTATTAAGGTAAATATAGTACTATGAGTAATTATTTGAAAAATAAATGATGAATTATCTTTTAGAATCATATATGATTCATGGTGAGTTACGTTAATTATTGAAATAATTAGAATATCATGAATATTTTGTGATTAGGGGAATTATATTATGGTATGAGACTTTCTGACCGATTGATATTATTTGGATATAAATATTAAACTTATCATAGAAGAAGATGTGATCAAATTATTCTGATTTTTGGGTTTTAATATCACTCTATAATAGTTTTTGGAATTTTTTGAATGATCTTTGTTGAACATTTGGTATTTATAAAGAAATTTAAATATTAAAGTATTTTTTTTCTTAGTAAAAAGGTGTAATAATTTTAGAGAAATATATTATATTTTTCTAATTATTATGGTTTTGGTTAATTATTATAGGAAGGAGGAATATATAGTTATACTGTTGTGTTTTTTTTGATCTATATAAGTTCATCATGATGCTTCAAGTATGAAATATTAATCTTAAATACTCATCATTTGGAGAAAAGATTAGATTGCTGTAGAAATTAATTAAAGGATAAAATTATACTTTTCATGTAAGAATATACACTTCTTTAATATTCTAGGTAGTAAAATAATTCATCCACTCTAGGAAAGTTTTTCATGAAAAAAATCATTATTAATTTACTTTTCATACCGAGAATTCAATGGGCTTTTAACCTATCATAGATTTATGACGGTAAACTTTATCATGAATATTTTTTCTGTCACTCTCTATCAATCCATGTGTGTTAGTTTTTATCTTTAATTTATATTTTTTATGACATGGAAACCTAGTATGTGTTATTTTATATGGTATTTGTACCTTTTTATTTATATTTTCAAGTCGTATCATTGTTTACCCTTTTTACGATGTGAGATTTCAAAAAATGTATTTTGAAAAGTAAAACCCTTGGTTTCATTTTCGATTTAAAATAGTGAGGATTAAGTTTATTAAATGAGGTAGAATGTAAAATCCTAATATTTTAAAATGAAACACTATGTTCAATATCTTAGAAGATAATCCCCATCAAGCTTAAAAAGTGACTAAATATTATTATATAAATATAAATGTTATAATATAGCCATTAAATTGGATGGTATAAAAAATATAAATGAATTTATTAAATATATAATGGTCATAATGAATGGTAAATTATTAAATGAATATTTTTAAATAATATCTCAAATTTTTAGTAAAGTCTTTATATTCATCGAAAATTTATTTTCCTCAAAAAATGAATTCCCTAGAATATTATGAGTGAATATTATAATTAAGTTTTAGAACTATTAAAAAATATATTTCATAAAATTAAACTAATTTTTTAAATAATAATATAATTTTTTTTACTTTGGGTGAAATTTTGGGATTATTCATAAAATTTTTGGTTTTTAGTGAATGATCAAAAATAACCTTTTTTTGTAAAAATGTCATCTCTTTTAAATAAATAAAATAATTTAAAACGAAAATTATGTGTGGAATTTTATTTTATGTCATAGAAATATTATTTAATTTTATTTCACCCACTTAAATACTTTTGAACCAAATTTTTATTATATTTTAGAATAAATTTATTTTCTGGTTTAAAAATGGGATTGTTCCAAAAAAATGTTTTAAATTACATAATGTTCTCTTTTTTAATTAATTAAAATAATCTCTAATGTGGATGGTTTTAAGTTAATTTTATATATTATATATAATAAAATATTAATATAGTTTCATACAATATAATTACTAGATATAGAGTTAACATAAAATCATCTTTTCCTTGAAAAATACATTTCTTGAAAACACGTTTCTTCATCGCGTATGTGTGTTTTGTTATAAAATTAATTTTTTTAAATTATATGAATTAAATTTTTTATAATTGATTCCATATTGGTAAAAATATAATTCTAATAAGGTATTTTTGTAATTTTAATTTTTAGGCATAAATAAGTTAGGATGGTAATAAATAAGATTCACTGCAATATATGTATAATAATGAAACATGTTAATGTTAAAAATGTAAAATATTAAAATACCTAATAAATACGAAATTTAATTTATGTATGATGAATTTATTTACCATAAATAGCCATTAAAAAATTAATTATTAATCTAATTTGTTTTAATTAATGAAACCCAAAATTGGTTGGCTTTAAATATAAAATAATAATTATTTAATAACATAAAACCACCGCTCCTCAATTGTAAATACAACTCTTCACCAACCCATTTCTCCTAAAAATACTATATGATCCTTAAATATCTCTAATACCCTCTCAAATATAGTCTCACAATTTCTATGTTTTTGTGGTCTCACCAAAGGACCAATTCCAAGGTATTTAAGGGGTCCTTCAAGGAGGTGATATTAAAAAGGCAATTTTCTCAAACCACCACTCTAAATTTCATTTCATTTTATATTTTACCCTCAATCCTTCACCCATAAAGTAATAATTACTCCTTTATGATTTAAATAATTAATTTTTATGTTTATAATGGAATATATCATCTCTATTCCTTTTCTCATCTCCTCTTATTCAAAGAAACAAAACTATTGTCCAAATTATCGAGGTTAACCAAATATGTGGATAATGATTTTTTGTTCTCCACTACCACCTTCAAGTAAGGTCATAAAAGAATTATTTTGGTTATTTAAAATTTTAATAGGTATATTATAAACTATTTAATGTTAAGTAACTAATATTTAGGCATATTATTAAATAAAATGAAACTAGTTTGTGATTTTCTAGAAAATAGGCAAAATAAACTAAAAATTTATCAGTAACTTTTTATAAAACAAATAATCATCATGTAAGAAAAAAAATTATATATGAGAACATTTAAAATTTTGGAAGGGAATTAATAAAATTTCATTTCACATCAAGATTTTTATTTCTATTTTACAAGAAGATACATAATTACACACAAGTGAATCAACCATCAAATGAATGCCCCCAAAATAATGAAAATAATGAAATATTATTACTGAATGGGTCATAAGATATTACAAAATCATAATATATGGTATTATAAATATGATTATATTTCAAAAATGTGTTAATAACTTACTTTAAACCATTATTAAAGAGTTTAATATATATAAAACTAAAGGGATGCGTGAGGTTAGGGTTTCTCATGTCACTCTTACTTCTATGAGATATATGACTTATTCAACACATATTTATTATTTTTAGTGTATATAATTCCATGTAATATATTATATCATTAATATCATAATCTAAATTGTATCCAATGTTTCAATTAATAATTATTAATTTTATGGTGAATACAATTCGACTGATGACAAAGTATAGGGGGATTCATAACCCAATTTTAATTCTTTTTTCCAATCCTCAACTTCATTGATAATATCTAGCTATGTTTATGTGTAAAATAAATTTTGATTTTTTTATATTTTATTTACACTTTTTTTATTTATATTAATAATGGATACACATAATAAATTCATTTTATTAGTGTTGACTTTAGTTATATGATATTTGTAAGTGATTTTCCATTTAAAAAACTTTTTTTTAAAGATTCATTTAACAAAATTTAAAAATAATGTTTTTTATATATATCGAATGAATTAAATTTACCATATCCATGTTATATTAATCTTTAGAATATTAATTTACATGTTTATATGGTTGCATTCAAAGAATTGTTTTTCCATTGTAGGTGCACAATTTTTCATAATGGCTGATTTCAAAATGGAATATTTATTTTCATGAAAGTGTATTTTATGATTCACGATTTATGGATTTATATTAATTATATGAGTCTTGGGAGTAATTTATGATGAAGGGTGATTTTTTTATAAACAAATAATGGCTAGATTCATGATTAAACAAGAAAATATGGTTACATTATTAACCAATAATGGGTGGTTCTGTGATAAACCAAGGATTGGTGGTTACGTTATAACCTCCAATGCATTGGGTCCTCCAAAGATGGAGGTTGACCTTATTGGTTTCAAAATTTGTAATAGTGGTATAGAAAAATATTTCCCAAATTACATAGTTTAATATTATATTTTTGTTTATGAGTTTTCCTGAAAATCTCTTTATTTTCAAAAGTTAAGATAATGACCTTTTCGAAAGGATGATCCCATTTTCAGGGTAAAAATGTATGTTTTTAAGAAAATAATTTTATGGATTATCACTAGACTACTAGTTTCATTTATTTTATATACCAAATTGATTTTTTTTCATCCCATGTTTTTATATATTTTTCATAGTATTTAAGGGTGAATTTAGACAAAGAGTAAATCAAGGAAAAATTGTTAAGATTGATTAGGATGAGAAGACATTTTTTAATTAAAAGGTTTTTATTTGGTGGAAAAAATGGAAAATCTGTATAAATTTACACGTGTAATTTATGGGTTCACTATGTATCAGGTCGTTCTAATTCTCAAAAACTATAAACCTAAAAGATCATTGGGGAAAATAAGTGATTTATTGTTTTAAAAGAACTTTAATATGAATTGTTTTTGTATGGGTCCTTAAAATAATTTATTTGGATGGATTATCAAGAAAAAAATACTTTTATTAGTTTAATTCATGAAAATTAGATTATGTATCTATTTCTAATTCTTATACATAGTTTATATTGGTAAATATTAATTGAAAGACATCAGTGAAGTTTTTCAAAAACCAATGATGATTAAGTATGATAGAAAAGGTGTTTTTGAGACGACTAAACATCAAGTAGAATATTACCACACAAAGAACATTGATATAAATTTTCATTTCAGAATAGATAATTCAG
This sequence comes from Viscum album, assembly GCA_963277665.1. Lineage (NCBI taxonomy): Eukaryota > Viridiplantae > Streptophyta > Magnoliopsida > Santalales > Viscaceae > Viscum > Viscum album. Next base: position 445,589,559 of record OY728158.1, read on the forward strand.
AGACTATCATTTTAAAACTTTATTTTTGTTGAATCAAAATGACATGGAATTTAACTCCCCTAGAATATAATTTTTTTCCCTTTAATACATAATTCCTTATATAGCTCGTTTTTCATGAAAAACTAAATAAAATGAAGATATAAAACATTAAAATTAAATTATTATATTTTATCTTTATAATATATCTATTTAATTAGTGTGTATAAAAGTAAGTAATAATATTTTTAAATATTTGATGGAAGGAAATGGATATGAGTAGTGGAAGCCTTCATTATAATGCTCATTTTTCTAAGATTGGAATGAATGTAGATTCATTAGGGTTTTACTTATACCAATAAATATCCAAACTTCTACAATTATTTCATGAACGAGATCATTTTTGAGAGAAGGTAAAACTCATGGAAATGAACTTGAGATCCATTCCAGTAGAAGCACCAGCCATATCTTCCAATGTTTCTTACATTATAATTAGATCATACATAAATATCCTAAAGAAATATGAAACCAGAACATAAGATTATATGATCAAGTGATTATTAATGTAATAAGGTATTTATCACATGTATGATAGATAGTTATCATTTTTTAATTTTAATTGGAAAGAAGGTTTATTAACTAATGGAATGATAAAATTAATAAGATCATTTTATTCTTAAATACGTATTTTTATTAAATTTGATCTTTATGTTATTCTCTTATGGAAACATAATTTATTATAAATAAAATAAATTTAATTAATATTATTAATATATTAATTTTAGTATAATGATTAACTCATAGGAAATAATAGTAAGAATATTTAATATTTCAAAATGATATTTCTTAAATAAAAAGTTCCTTCATTATTTTATTATGATTTATATTTAAAAGATCAATATTTTAATATTAATATGATCAAATTAACTTCATTTTTAGATATAATAGCAATTTTAGTAACAGATAAATTTTTGGGATTTTTCCAAAATAATTTATTTTTTTGATGAATATTGAATAAAGATAGATTTTGATAATCCAATCACGTTATGAAATTATTATAATATACGGATGAATAATAAGATATTTTAAAACCTTTTTTATAGTTTTTTCCCAATGTCTAATAAATTATTTAAAATTACTATGTTTAATTTGTGAAACCCGTGTTTATCATTTTGGAAACATAAGTAATACATTAATATAAAACTATTTTATTTCTCTTCGATAAAAATTTATTTTCATCTCATAAGAAATTATTTAGAAAATAACAAGAATTTTATATTATATTTTAAAATATTCATATCAATTTAAATTTCATTTTTAGTCTTAAATGTATAAATTCTGTGAGTAATCATAATGAAAATGATAATGGTGAAATTGTTAGTTTCAAAGAATAAATTTATTAATGTTGTGTTATATTTATAAAACAAAATAAATTGATTTTTTTTATAATTTTCTATATATGATGTTTAAAATTTTATATAATTATATAATCAAATATAATTGTTAATCAAGTTTATATGAGATTTAAATGAATAAATGTTTAAAATATTTTTTTAACAAAAAATAGTTTTTCTACATATATATATATTTTTTTCTATTTAAAAGTTAATTTTATAATTTATTGAAATATAATAAAAATACATACAAAATAAATTTATTTTTATCAAACCCAACTTCTCTAGGAAGGGATATTTTATATTTATTTCATAAAATAGAAATGTATTATTAAAAAATAAATGTAAAAAACTAATATTGTAAAGTGTAAACAGTCTATTGTTAAAAGAATCATCAATGTTTTTTATTTATTTAATGTATTTTTCAAAATTTAATGACAAAAAACCTATCCATTGAATTATAGATCACTTATGAAGACATTTTTAATTGAATAGTGTAATGGAAACGTTAAGATGTGAGTGGTATTTATAAAAATCCCAATTTTCTTCACTAAAAAAGGGTATTAAACTCACAACATTTCTCCACCCATTCCATAGATTTAGATCTATCCAAATTCATATCTATTATCTCCTAAAAATAATGAACTTGTCTTGAAATCCTTTTTCTTTATGAAATTCCATGTTAATGATTCTTGAGTTGTCACCAAAGGGAGAGGTAATGGTCTCAATCGAAATATCATAGTTTTCTTATACTTCTAGGCCCAAAAAAATTCCTATCCTTCAAAGTATGATAAAATCAATATATTAAAAATTCATAATGTTTTTATACTAATGTAATAACACTTATCTAACTTCTTTAAAATCTATTCAAGAAATAAAGGCGTCATCATGATTTATAAAGACCAATGGCTCCTTAAATGGAGGGTTCTAGTTTTCATAACCTCTTTAGATGGATGGTAAAAAATAGTAATTTATTAAAAATAATAATAATTATAAAATTATTAACATTATAAAATGAAATATTATTTTTTATACACAAATTTTTATAATAAAAAAGATAGGATTATCTATCTATGTGCGCACTGTGGTAGAAACAAAATGACACATTCCATTTTCCATTTCATCCTGACAAGGATGAAATAAAAAATAAATGTTTAAAAATTATATTTATAACACTATTAATATTATTAAATTATTATATTTGATATTCTATAAGTAATATTAACAAAAAAAGTTATAGTAATCCTAACTACCTTAAATGAACAAATGGAGAACCATTATTAGTTTCTGTCCATATTGGGAAAACATAAGGAAATATAAAATTTTTATTCTAATAGAATAATAAGAGACATAAAATTTAATAATTATGTACATTTTTAATCTATTTTACAATAAATTTTACATTGGTAAATATACAAGGGTATTATAGAGAAATTGGTTAAACCGACTCATGTAACATATAATAGTAAAAATAATTTAATAAATGAATAAAAAACAAAAAAAAATTATAACATAGAAACTAAAATATCGATGATTTTTTACATATTTTTTTAATAAACTTAATTCAATTATATTGTTTTGTAGTAATACACAAATAATAAAACATTCCCTAACATAGAGGTTTCTAGATCTCAATTTTATCATTTAGATATGATCTATGTTCACCACCTATTCCATTTTTGTGAGTTTTATATATTGGAAATAGATTTATTTTAGTCATAAATTTCATAAAATCAATTTTATTTACAAATATATATCATATTATAGATTACATGTATTAAAAATGCAAAATATAGTGACACTAAAAGTGGATCCTATATAAAATTTAATTTCAGGAGACCTAAACATTATTATATACCATGATGTATTTAATATGGTGTGATTACTTCCAAGTGAAATTATTTTCAAATATTGATGTAATTAGTGGGTTTGGATATCCATATAATGTTCATTAATCAAATGAATTTTTATTCAAAGAATAAAAATATAAAAAGGGTCTTGTTAACTCAACTCCCTTCATTGAGTTATAATCATTATTCTTAAAATTCTATATTCCAAGATCAATTTCCCCCACGATAATATTTTTTAATGATACATTCTCTTTATATTTTCAAATAATGAAATTTTAATTAAAATATTTTACCTTGATAAATTTCATACTCAACAAGTATACTATTGTTGGGAATAATTCTAAACAAAAAATATGACGGTTTCACCTCAATTTCCATACTTTTAAACCCTCCAATAATATCCATTTTATATATTAATATAATTATGTATTATCTCACGTGAACTCAATATTTTTCTAATATTACGAATTTTTTTTGTTATTTATTCTGATTATAAAGGTTTTTAATAATTATATTACAGAATAATAAAATGGGTTTTATGAACTTTCAAAAATGAAATGTTTTATCTACCACCAAAAAATTAAAATTTATAAGATTTATATATTCCCAAGGGTCTATTATTGTTGATTATTTCCTAAATGTAAATTTATTCTCCAATATTTTTACTTTATATTTTTTGAGAATGGATTTTTAATATGATCTCTAACATTTTCTTATATTAAAACTATAAAAACATTTTCTTATAACTCTTTTATGGTTTTCTTTCATTTTCTTAAAAATATATAAATGGTTTATTTAAAAAGAAATTAGTTTTTCACAAATTACTATCTTTAAATTCTTATGAAATAATATTTTAGGATGAGGAAATTTTGGGTATGAAATATTTACATTCTTGTGGTCATTTTTTAGTGAAAACATCCTGAAATGTTAAAAACCCAAATTTGTTTCCATGGGCTATTTATAATTTTATGAATGATTATTTTTAATTAGAAATTTTTTTACAGAATATTAATGAGTTTGGCCCTATATCTCTCCCTAATTCAAAGGTTAATTATATCTATTTCATGGGATAAGGATGTTGAAAAATCACATTTTTTTGTACAACACATAAAGCATGGACATTGTGTTTGTTCAGAACATTATAATTTTTTTATGATTATGTTTCATCCAATTTTTATTTTATTTTATATATCATGGGAACTTTACATTTTTTACATAATCCTAAGATTATTTTTCATGGTAAAAGTCTATTATATGATGATTCCACACACATTTTCCATGATATATGTGTTTTTTAACTGTCCTCATATCATTATTTAGGGTCAACAATTATAATTCAATGTTCTTTTAATAAAAAATTTCACATTTAATCTTGTTTTATCTTATTCATACGATCTAATCTATGATGATTTCATGGTATGAATTCCCTTTTTCTGTATTTGAACTCACCCTTTTATTATGTTTACATCCCCAAGGCTATGAATATTACTATAACTTATGAGTGGTCTAGAAGAGAATCTACTATATCTTAGTTGTCGAGGAATGATCAAAACTGTCATAAAGTAATCCAATTATGTAGTTGATCTATATAGACACTAAACCTTCCATTTTACGTATTTAGTAATAATTTGTGCAATGTAATTATTAAATTATGTAAATTTGGTAAAATAATATTTTTTATCTTAGGTCCTTATAGTTGGTATAAAATTTAGGTCATTCATTTTTTAATATTATTTTAGTTACTTCTATTAATTTGATTAATTATTTTGAGGGATTTGGTTTGGGTAAAAATATAGAAAATACTATATGTGGGTCCTATTATAGAACAACGTCTAGTTTTTTTGGTAATGTTTTGAGTTTGTGGTTTACTAGTAATTACATTCATGTAAGGATATTGTAATGGGGATTTGATTTTTTCACATACACACCTATGGGTAATCACCCAGCAAAAGGCTTATGGAATATCAAGAAAATATTTACACTAGTTTATAATGAATGGGGCTACGAATATAGACTTGGCTAGATAATCTTGATAAATATTATTTGTTTAATCACATTCTATTTACAATCCATTATAAAGGATTTATAATGATAATTAATTTGGCCAATAATTATGATAGATCCAATCATTAAGAATCCTGGATTGAATTGAGGGTAATTTAGGTTAGAATGAATATTAATGTGACTATTTTAAATATTAAAGAACATTAATAATAAATTATTAATAAGAACATTTTTTATAATTATCTTATAATTTTATTTATTTATATTTCAAATTAACTCATTTTTTATTTTGAAATGGTTGAACACTAAAGGTACTAATAAAATATTGGATTCTATGGATAATTTTGAGATTATCCCCATGAATAATATATAGGGAAAATAGTTAGTGTAATAAATATTATTATTTTGAAAAAACTGCTATTAGGAATTATAATTATTAATGTGACCGCAATTGATTTTACAACCACACCAAAAAAGAGTATAATAGGGTCTCATAGATGTTCAGGTGATGAATATGAGGAGTAAATGAAGATTTAATTTTATTCTTGTCAAAAATGTGAGAATAGGTTCCTAGGAGATTTTCTTGGAGTAATGAAAAGTTTTCTCATCTATGATAAGGATTTATTGAGAAATAATCCACAAAGGATAATGGAGGATTTGAGTTAAAATTATAAATTAAAATAAAATTATTCCTTAGGATCCATAAGGAAATCAAAGTTATTTATTTGAGGAATTTTGGAACTATCGAAACTAATGTACTAATACAAGGGACTAAGATGATAATGCACACCAAAAACCTCCTAAACCATGGGAAAAAGGAAAATCCATTTTAAAGACTACTATAGAAGCTGATAGTGATAATTAGACGTTTTTTTCTACTCTTCACTATAGATTTCTTAATTTCATATATCACATTAATTTTAAACAAATATATTCTTTTTAATGATAAATAAAAACACAATGTGGTATAATTAGTATATCCATGGTGTATGAATTTTCCTCATTGTTTTTGGGATTATGACACACCTTCCAATTACTAAATGTACCTTAGATTAATTACAAATATTTTTTGAAATAGATTAAATATAATCATGTAGACACTATATTAGTTTCAATATTAGGGAAATAACTTTTCAAACATTCAAATGATCATTTATTATTGAAAGTATTACTATAAGTTTTCACATGAAACTAATTATAATATAAAAGTTATGATACCTAATCATGGTGGCAGTTTTGTTGAAATGTTTAGGTAGAAACCCAATATTTTTATATGTCAGTTATCAATGAATAAGTGAGTTTCCAAGACTTAACCATTTTACTAAGGTTTAATACTATTTATAAATCAAATCCCTAGTCATGTATATCTTAGGAACATCCATAAATTTTTTATAAGTTATTAAAAATGACAATTTTGATGATATAATTGATTTAACAGGTAAGAGTGTAATTCCCCAATAAATTACAATTTTTCATTTAAAATTGGATGCATTTAATATCTTATTTCACAAAACACTAAAAGGAAAATATTATTATTTAAATTATTTTAAATAAATAAGTCCATTATAATATAAAAGTATCATTAGTAGGAATAAAAAGATGTGAAAATATTATTAAATCTATGAGGTAATGAAATGGAATAGGCTAGTGGATATCTTCATTTTTTAGCTCATTTATCTATGGGTAGAAGGAAAGTATCTTTCCATTAGGTTTCCTTAGAAGAAAACAAGACTAGATCTAAAAAATATAGTATGAAAAAATAATATGCATGATAATATAAAACTCACTTAAATTTCCATGTGATTAATGCAAAATAAATCACCATCCACAACTACCACTAAATATTACCTTTTTATTAGATCTTACAAGGATAACTTGTGGGGTATGTAATATAAAATAAGTTGGATATAAAAATGTTATTTTTAATTTTTAAGGTATTTATGACATTCACGATATACCATTCTCATTTTAATTTTTAATGAAAAATAAATTTTTTTACTAATGCATTGATAAAATTAAGAAGATAATTTTATGCATAAAAATTTATTTTAATAAAATTGGATTTTTATGAAATTTATTTACAGGATATATATATATATTTGTTTAATAATAAAATGAAAATAATATAATTAGTTATAAAAATCCATCTACTAATTTCCTAGAATCCATTATCATCCCCAAAGGGAAGGCTAAAGTACCTCAAGGTGTTTCCATTGGGTGAACATCCAAAGGGAGAGCTAATGCACTCAACCGAGATGTCAGAGTTTTTTCATATTAAAAAATTGAAAACCATTTTATATATATGAAAGTATGATACCATCAATTTTTTTAAAATTCTAAAATTTTATTATACTAATGTAATATCATATTCCACCACTAAACTATTCCAAAATTTAAGATGTTATCATGCATTTGTGCGCACTACCACCTCAATGAATGTAATATAATACTTTTCACAAAATATTTACATGTATTTAATCAAAATATTGTTTAATGAAAAAATATAAAAATTATATCATTACTAAAATTATTAAATGAATAATAATTGTTTTATACTCCCTTCTATTCTGTGAATAATTACAGTATCGTCTGTTTACGTGCGGGCTACCAACTCTATGGACCTCCACATTTAATTCTCTATTTCCATATATTTTTGGTGAATATAAAAAATGTATATAATGTACAGAAATTATATTTATGGAAATATTAACACTTTATAAAGCTAATATTATTGATTTTATTAGTGATATTTACAACCAACCATCATAGTAATATTAACTATCTTAAATTAGATCATTAAGGGAACAAAAATAATTTGATTCTATTATTAGAAAACCTATGAAATGATATTAATTCCTTACTAATGGAATATTAAAATAAAATAAATCATAAAATTATCAAAATTTTGAAAAAAAATATAGAAAACTTTACAACATTCAATATACCAAGGAAGCTATATGGAAGTTGACTATACCACCTCATGTAACCGATATATATTATAAAAATTAAAAATAAACAACAAAATATAATAAATAAAACATATAAAATGAAATATTGAACATAAAAATTCTTAACAATGTTTTTAATAAACTAAAATTTATTATCTTTCACGTTAGGAATACACACAGAAAGAATCATGAACTAAGGTTAGGGTTTTCGAATCTCAATTTTGATTCATTGATATATGATTTATGTTAACTGATTGTCTATTTATTTTTTTGTGTATGTATTTAATATGGATTAATTTTTGTCAAAAATTTCATGAAATTAAGGGGATATAAATATCCATCTCAAGTTCTGCCATCAATTAATTTTCAAATTGAATTATTTTGACATTACGAGGGGATCTTGTAAAAATATTATTTTCTTGAGGAATAATTCTTAATGTGTAACATGATGTCTTTAACAGGGTATGATGAATACCTGATGAATTTATTTTACCATATTAATGTAATTAATGTGATTTTATGATTCTTTTCATGTTCTATATTGAAATGTATTTTTATTTAATGAATATTAATGTTGAAAGTGTTTAGATAACTCAAATCCACTCATTGAGTAATAATACTTCTTATTGTACTTCTATTATCAAATATTGGTTTCTTTCCACCTAATATTTAATATAATTGTACATTATCTTCATCCATGGGGACAATAAACATTTAATTAAAATATTTTATTTTTAAAAACCCATTCTGGATATGTATACCATTGTTTAGAATAATACTCACTCTCTTAGATGATGGTTTCACATCATTTCCCATATTTTCATTACCTCCAATGTTCCCCTTTAAATTTAGAAACCTAATTATGTATTACCTATTATGGAATTTATATTTCCCATATATTATTTTCATTGTGATGTTTTTTTATCTCATTATATTATATGGGTTTAAAGTAAAGGTATTTAATAAAATCATAAATATTTTTACATCCAATAAAAACAAATTATTTTAACACCCACCAAATATTTTATTATTAAATCCATTTTCTATTCCAAGGATCTATTTTTGAGGTTTATTTTTCACAATTTAAATGTTTTTTTCAATGTTTTTAGATCAAACTTTTGAAAAATGAATTTTTTGGTGTGATCTATACTTTTTATTTTATGATAATGTATAAAATGGTCTCCAAAAACTCATTTATAAGTTCACTTCAAATACCTTATTTATCGATAAAGGATTTGTTTATGTGGAATTTATTTTTCATGAATAAAATTTATAATCTTCTTATGAAATTATCTTTTATAAAGATTTAATTTTATTTTATTAATAATTTACATTTATGATGTCAATATTTATTCTTCCATATTTAAATGTTACAAAAAATATTTTTATTTCAAAGGGTTATTTTTATTGTGAAGATTTAATTTTTTTAATTAGAACACATATGTATATAAGATTTATAAGTGGGTTATAATATCACCGTAAAAATCATTGTATTTTGGTTTTATATCTCTTGATATAAGGTTGTTAAGCTTGGACATTTTTTTCTCTCACACCATAAAGCAGAGAGATTTTGTTTGTTCATAATATTATATTTTTTTTGTGTTCATGTTTATGGAAATTTTATTTTTTATGCTATATCTATAGGGTATGTAACATCTATATACCACAATCTCATGTTTATTCTATATGGGTCATTTTTATTTTATTATTTCACATTTATTTTCTGTTATATATCTTTATTTTAAATGATCTCATACCATGATTCTAGAGAACAATAATGGTTCTAGGTTATTTTAACAACATTTTTATATGTTGTTAAATTTTGGTCATATGAATATATTCATACCCTTTATGATATAAAGATATGTTATCCCTTCAGATTATTAGAGAACACTAATTTCTTATGGTTCCATTCCATTTATTTTATAGAAGGCTATATGTTATGATAAGTCTAGAAAGAAGTTTAGTGTGGCTCAAGTTTAAAGGAATATTCACAAGTATTATAAAATAATCCACTTATGTATGTTATCCCAAGGATATTGAACTATCCTATTGTAGATTCATGTGAATATTTTTGCAATATAATGATTAACATATGAAAAATATGTAAAATAAATATGTTATAGATTTTTTCATTATTTTTGTGATATAATCATCAAGGAACTGAAAGCTCATGTATTTTTGGAAATATCATAGACCTTAGAGTTCAACCAATCTCACCCGTTTAAGGAGGTTTTAACTCTATCTCCCAAGGGTATTCAAAACTATATTTAGTTATTTTTTGTTTATAAAAAAATATAATTTTTAAAATATTTATTTTATTTGAGAAGATATCTATAAGGACAATTCATTAATTCAAATGGTTATTCAACCTTTATTAATTATTTATATATAAATGCAGTAATTTACAATTTATCTAGTATCCATCATTGATAATTTCCTCCTTAATAATTAAAATTTAAATGTTGTGTTATTTTATCATTAAAAAATTGTAAATACCTAATTATATTTATATTTGGATAATAATAATCTATTAAATTTTATTTGCCACAGGACAACACAACATGAATATTAGGGGGTGCATGTTATATCATTGTAGAAGATATTTGATTGACGGAGAATGTATGTTTTTTCAGAGAGGAAATGTAGATGGGGAAATAAAATAAGACGGAGTGAATTAATTATATTTAAAAAAAATAAATGTGGGATGTTATTAAAAATATATTTTGTAATATAATATATATTTTTTACATAAGGTTTTTAAAATGAAAATGATGAAACATGATACCCACACAAAACAATGATGAGTTAGTTAGAATATTGTTTACCATGACATACACCATGATGTAGTTATTACCATGGTGTACATTGTTTTATTAAAGAAAGTTTTCAAATGGCCACTTTAAATGGGTAGTGTTAAATTTTTATTGCATTTCAACATATAGATTTACCTATAAGAAATGAAAAATATGAACACAACATAGTGGTTTGTGTTTCTAAGAAATTGAAGCTATTTGGGGACTGAAATACTTGGAGATTCAAAAATGAAATGAAGACAATTTCAAAAATAATTTATAATACCATATAGATGAAGACTAAAATTAAAACGTGGAGGTGGTGATGTCCATTTTAATGTATATATAATTTGGTCTTGATATTTTACCTATATAATATATGTATGAACACTATAGTTATTGTAAATACTATATTGAATCATGTGAATAAGAACCTTTTTTTTAATTACGGTTGAAATATGAATCTAAAATGGCCTCTCTCATGGTGGTGACTATATTTTATTTTAGGTTTGAGGGGGAAATTTATAAAAGAGGCATTTGAGAATAAATTCAACTATTTTATAGTTTATTTTCATTTATATGGGAATTTTGAATGGAGGCCACTCCATGATGTTTGAAAATATATAAATTATTCTTATATTTTTAGAATTAGTGCCTCTATAACTTCTTGGAATAAATGAATTGAAATTTAATGGAAAAAATTGAATCCAATAGTGATGAATTGAGAATAGATCATCCATGTTTTTCTTTTTTGATTATGAAGAAGTAAAATATTGATTTATATATCAAATTTTAAATAAAAAATCATTAGAATATGACATTTAGTTTGTTATATAAAATTATTAAGAGATTATCACATATAAGAAAGTGTGGGAAGAGATTTGGACATCCAAATAATATAGTTAATTAAAAAGAATAAGATTTATTGAACATATAGAAATTTATATTTGTGTGTGTGTGAGTGTCGGGATTATATTGACTATTATGGTTGAGAAACAAGTATGTATTAAAAATTTCAATGAATATCTTAAAATATAGGATCATAACATCCTCTAAAACACCCTTGTTGTTTGGTGTAATTTTTTTACTAATATCTTAAAAATCATACTATGAATTGATATTGTATTTGTATCCCTCTATAATTTATTGAGTTGTAGTGAAAAAGGGGACATAGAGCTTGGTTGGGAACATTATTTTTTCATGTCAGCACAATGATAATATGTTCTCCCAGAATATAGTACTTAATGCACGACTAATGTAAAATCATGTTCCTAAGATATTTATTATTTATAATATCATTTATCATTCAAATGTAAATTAAGACATCTTTATTAATTTGAAAATAGGAACCGACTAATCCAATGATAATAAGAATGTTGACGACACATCTATTTAAAACCCTCTTTCGGTGTAAAATTAGACTATATGGTAAAACACAAATTATGTAATAAAATATAGAATTTATAGTGTACCAAATAACCTTTTGATGAGGAGGTCAAGGGTACCCAATTCTCAATTAATTTTAATAGTGCATCTATACCTGGTGGCTTTAGAAATAGATATAAATATGAAATTTTGGTAGATTAGTCATGTTGATATTATAAAGGAAGTAAATTATTTTTTTATATAAAATTATTCTGGTTGGGTTAAACACTCAGTTCATTAAGATCATTCTAAAAAATGAACTTACCATAACACATAAAATATTTCAATCAATTCCATCTGTGTAACAAACAAAAAAAATCATTGTGAAAATAATTTTAGCAAGGATTAGGTTTATTAACATCCCCAATATATAAAAAACAATTTTGGATCTATTATAGAGGGAATGATTCATGTTTTATTTTATACTACCTCTAAAATTGTGAATATAATCTAATTATTTTCAATAAATGGGAACATTATGGTCAAATTTAGAATCCGTAAGGCCTATGACATCATGGAGGATTTTTCTTGTTTAAATTTAGGTTTGAATACCTTAATTTAGGATAATTAAATTTTTATCTAGATTATGAAGAATATCAAGGGGTGTTCTAGGGGTTCGAGACATGAAAGAAGGGGAAATAGGGCCATCCAGTGATTGTCACATGGTTGGTTGATTGTTAGAGTAAAGCATGCAAAGGGAAATGAAAAATGTGTGACATTAGATAGAGGAATTTCACACTATTGGAGCATAGTTTCTCATATTATGTGAGGCACCCCCAGTAATCATGCAACCTATATACACTTGCACCATGGATGGAAAAAGGTTGGTGCACAGTTTCAAAGACTGTGTAGCCAAACCATGTGGCCCATTGAGAATGGGAAAGTTATGAAATTGCCTCCTTGTGATTTTAATTTTCTCACCTGATTTCCTCCCCATTTCCTCTTCCTATATCCTTATTGATTAACCATTTTGACATCATTTCCTGAGTTCAGATATCCTTCAATTATAGTCCATTTGGAGTGTCATTGGTATTATATCGAAGATCCTGGTAATTCTAACACTCATCTTCCTTATAATTTTATATTAGGGATTATGGATTCGTTCTTCTTCTTCTGAAGACCTGAAACCCTCTTTTTCCAGTGGACATTCATTTGGGGGTTCAAAGTGTGCTAAAATCCGTATCTAAGGCTAAGAATAAGGTTGTGTTCATCTTTACATTCAAGATAGATGTTCTGCAAGTTATATCTCATAGTTTTATTATTGATTTTTGAATGCGTGGTTGTGATATTTCTTCCCTCTTGAAGTGAATTTAATGAAATTATTAATATTTGGTAAATAGATTTCTAAATTATTGTTTAGAACCAATATAATCCTAGTGGGAGTTATTGTGATTAATTAGACCAATTTAGTGGAACCCTTATGGTGAACCAACATTATCGAAAATGGAAAATTTAACTGTTAAGCATATAGTTACCTTATATATAGAAGATCCAAAGAAAAATAAGTTAAAATGATTAATTTAAATTATTATTAGGCACAAATAGTAGTTGTGTCTAGTTATTGACAATGGAATTAGGGATTGTTTGGCATAATGATAAATGGGGGTTAAATGGATTAATTGGAATGTGTTAAATGGCTTATGAAACTAAAATAGAATTGTGTAAGTGGATTAAGGTATATAAAGTTATTAATTTGTAAAGGGATTAAGGAAATGGTATTGATGAAAATGTTAAATGCGATAATATATAGGAATGGTTTATTCAGATAAATGAGTTAAATTATGAAAATGGTATATGGGTTAAATAGGCTATACTATTTAAATGGTAAATGTGTTATTGGATTAAGGAATAAAGATCAATTACGTGTTAAATGAAAAGTTAATTGTGATTGTTGTGTGTGTTGAATGTATATGGTTTGGGGTTTGTTATATGTATTAAATGGATAAATAAGAATATTCACATGGTTTGGTTGTTGTAGGGCATTAGACTTGAGGATCTATGCTCATGGTTTGGTTTAGACTAAGGCTCAAAACCCCACCCCATGATGCATGGGATAAGGAAGGGGGCCAAGTCTTTATACCTATAGTGGTTGTATTTGATGAGACTACTTTGACTAGGGATTGAAGTTAATTATGATGTATTTTTTGTATAAAATGTTTATCCCCTATGAGACAGAAAACATGATTTATTCCCTTATGAATGATAATTGACCATCTTAGTCCATTGTGTGGATAATTTAAATTTCAAACCCATAGAACATGTGATGGGAATGAATTAAGTATTGAAGATGGTTTAAGTAAGGAAATTGGAAATAATGATGAAATTGGGTAAAGCGAACATTGTAACTAATGGCACTTGAGATATCTTTTGGTATACATTTTAATTTATTTTTTTAGGCATGAACTATCTATCTTGACAAGATATTTTCTAGAAACCATTTGTGGTTTCCTACTATTTTGTACTCACACCCTTCTCGGGCCACCGATGGGTACCTGAGTAGACTTTATTGTAGTTGTTGTGGAAAAGGGAAAAGGAAATATGCTAGGGAGTTGAGTTGGGATTTATATATACATGGATGATGATCCATACATGGTGTTAATACCTATTAAGGGATTTATATGTTGTCCTTTTTTTTGTTTTTCTTCACTTTTGGCACAATTACCATGTCATAGAATATTTAATAGTTGCTTGTGTTTTGTGCCAGATTTGGGGAATTGGTTAAAAATGTATGATTATGGTTTATTTTGTATCATTTCCTTCGTTTCATATGTTTTTTTGTGGCTTACTCTGGAAAAGAGGATATAGTATCTCCACGTGATTTTGAAGAACCTCACTTTTAGTTAGAAACCTCTTGCATACATGGAGGCGTGCTTGAGGTCATCTGGTGACCCAACTCGAGGCACCCATTAGTGGCTTCAGGGTCATGGATAATACAAAGTTATATCAGAGTGGTTCTTTTCTATAGTATTACTATTTGGGATGGTAGATTAAATATTAGGATGGGTTTGGTCTTGGTAATGAGCTCATGTTTGGGAGGATCTGACCTATGTATGAGGGAAAACCAAAGTACCTAGGGTGATAATTGTTGTTCTTGAGATGTGTTTTTACAATTTAATGATATTTCACCACTATGTGATGAATTTTTTTGTGTGACGTGACTATTTTAGGATATTTTGATCAAGGTTGAGGTGACATGGGGATGTGCATTCATGCATCATTTTAGGCACTTAATAAAATAGGTGGCATTCATCTTTATGTGAACATACATGATGGGTGTGTTGGACATGAAGGGTAGAATTCACATTACCTTCCAGAAAAATTTTAGGTAATAACATATATTAAAGATGATGTAAATGGATAAATGGATGCGATGTTAAATAACATTTAAAGAATTGTGTTAAATGATGGTTTGTGAATGATTTAAAATGTTGGTTGTAACATGTTTGGAAATGAGAAATGTGCCTAATAAGAATGATTTACATTGGGAGTGTGGAAATAGTTTTAAATAAAGGTGTCTAAAGAAAGGCCTCTGACTATCTATGTTGGTTTACCTAATGTTAGCCATGACACATGGTAGGAATGGTAGAGAATAGTGCTCTAAGTTTGATGATATCTATTGGGATAGTGTATCCAAAATGGGATGTTATATGCCAAGTGAAGAGACATCTTCTATGTAGACTATGGAAGCCTTATGTTATATATTCTTAGACTTGTGTTTGTAATTGTAGAAAAATGCCACCATGATGGTGTGTACTGGTTGGGAGAATATAGGATATTGTCGATAACGATCCTCCTGTAGTGGATCAAGAAAACCAGTTTGTCCAAGATAATAGAGGATAAGAGAAGTTCTGTGAGAACATTACTCATTTTTTTCAGATGATGTAATGGGACCCAAGGAGGGTCAGGGATTATGTTTGATCTAACATGAGAGTTTCTATTATAGATCCCTCCCACATATTCTAGAGAGGGAATTCTTTAGGCTACATATTTATGGATATAATCCGTCAATATTATTTTTGATCACTTAAAAACTCTTGTAGGGAAGAGGGTCAAGTTGAAAGCATACATGTTTTAGGGACTAGTAAATCACTGGTGGGATATCTTGATTCAGACCTAGAAGGAAGATTGTATGTTGTGGAAATAATTCTAGGAGAAGTTTTTCAAGAATTTTAATATGAAGACCTTGATATATGAGTGATTTGTGGAGTGTATGAGGTTGATTTGGTGAACTATGTCACAAATGGATTATTGGACCACTTCATGGACATGCAACGCTTTGTTATAGCATTGGAAGGGGGTGTGGTTGTGAAAAAAATAGATTTATAGGATGTGATTAGAATTGTGATTATGTGCCAAGTGAAAATAATCCATTTATATAGGTTTTTAGATTTAATGGATGAAACCCTCATTCCAAAAGGCAATTTAATGTAACCTTTAGGCAGTGGGTTTGGGGTTCTAGTTGGATGAGACAACAATGTAACTTCTAAGGGAAGGAAGCATCATTTCAGAAATCCCCACTATGATGGAAGTGTGCAGAGGTATCTAAAGAAAGGGACAACCTCTCAGAGTGATGACCAGATGTTTTTCGATTAGTGTGGTATGCTAGTAAACATGCATGGTCAATGGCCCGGACAACTAGTTAAGTGTCAAGCATGATGCATAATGGGGAACATGAATAGGTTCTATAGGAACCCTTGATAGATGGGAAAAAAATGGAGGATCGAGTCTGATTCTGAGTATAGAAAGGGGGCCGGTTACCCTATACCAGGTAGAAAGCTGGAGCTTGACCAGCTGTACTGATCGAGGTGGCAGACGTCATACTCCAGGGCAAGAGCATCCATATCTATAGGGGAGTGTAGCACTATGAACTCAAACAATGGCCTAGGGTGTAGGGACATGTTAGCCTGATGTTGTTTAGTATAAACCCGGAGGTGGTGAGGCTAGACCGTTGAATATTCTACGTGTTATCTTGTTAGATTTGATGATTTATAGTGATTTATTTTACCAAGATTCCACAATTTTTTTATCTTCTCATTTTTTCATTATTTTGAGTGTAGTGGTGGAACATATGAGTGGGGTTATTTCTATTGATACACTATTATGGGAGAGAGCAGAGAATATCCAGCAATGTAAGGGCTGTGCGCTTGAGGTTGTTGATACCGTTTCTTATGGGACATATTTGTTCTTGAGATGTCTAGTTTCAACATTATTTTGGGAATGGACTAGCTAGTGTTGTACCAAGTTCATATTTATTGTTATCATATTAGGGTGAAAATCATGTCTCTTGAGGTAGAAAAGTTTGTCCATCATAGTGAATGGGATGTCTGGGTAGGCCATGCTTGGCTTGTTTTTCATCAACAAGGATAGGTCAGAACCCTACTGGCTTGTCTTGTTCTTGATAATGGGGGAGTAGAACATCATGTTTTTCCTCCAATGGTTGATTGGTTTCAGAATATGTTTCTTGAGGACTTCTTGGGTCTTCCACCTGAGAGAGATGTAGAATTAATAATAGAGTTTCATCCAGGAGGAGAACTAGTTTCAATTCTGCCATATGTAATGGCACAAAATGAGATCCAAGAATATAAAACTCAGCTTGAGGAATTATAGTATAAGAGAATTATTCATCATAGTATGTCACCTTTGGGATCTTCGGTGTTCTTTTCTAAGAAATAAATTAGATCATTGTAGTTATATTTCAATTATAAAAAGTTTAATCAGATGAAATTTAAGAATTGATTTCCACTTTCGAGAATTGATGATCTCTTTGACTCGTAGAGAGGTACTTCAAATATTTCAAAAAATTATTTGAGATTGGGGTATCACCAGCTGAGGGTGAGGAATTATGATGCACCATAAACTACCTTTAGGAGAATGTATGGGCTGAATGAGTTTGTTGTTATTCCATTCAGATTATCTAATGCATTGGTAGTGTTTATGGACCTAATGGACTGAATCTTTCACCCTCAACTAGATTATATTGTATATGTCTTTGCTGATGAAATCTTGGTGTACTCTAAGACTCTTGATTATCATTTTAACATCCCAAAATTATCCTGAGTACACTAAGACATAATAGGCTACATTCAAAGCTATCCAAATTTTATTTCTATACCAATATTTTGCGTTTCTTGGGACGCATAATCTATAATGAGCACAGGTCAGTGGACCCAGAGCAAGTGTAGATAGTTGTGTCTTCTGATAATTCCAAGAATGTTTCTTATGTCTGATTTTTTCTTGGGTTTGGGAAGTTATTACTGATGGCTAATTAAATACTTTTTTTATTTGGCCGCAACACTCTCATGTTTTACTAAGATGTTTTTCAAGTTCGAGTAGTCTGGGCCTTGTGAGAATGAATTTCAAGAATTAAATTGGTAGTTGAAAAATAAAACGATTCTGATCTTACCTGATCCATGTAAGAAATATACCTATTTTTTTGATGCATCCATTGTTGGAATTGGGGCTGTTTTAATGCTGGATGATCAGGACATTGCATATGATTCATGGTAGTTGAGGCGTCATGAAAGAAATTACACAACACATGATATTGAGTTATCCATGGGGGTTCATGTAAGAAAATGTTTTTGAGATAACTTATTGGAAGAACTATTTATGGTATATACTGATCATAAAATCTTTAAGTACATCTTCTCTTATAATTATTTGAATCTTTGTTAAGAAAGGTGTGTTAAATACATGCAGTCATTTGATTTTGAGCTACTCTACCAATTGGGAAAGGGAAATAGTGTTGTAGATGCATTGAGTAGGAAGGATAAATACTAGGTGGTTTAGAATCATGTTTGGAGTGGAAGATTATGGAGGTGTTTGGTGAGATTCATCTTGATGTGCATTATGTTTAGGGGAATATGAACCTTTCATCATTGGTAGATGAGTCTGCACTTCTAATCCAGATCAAGGAAAAACAAGAAGATGATTAAGAATGTTTGGATTTAAGAGAATGTCTGAATGGCTGGGATTCAAATTTTGGTGGGATCATCAGAGATGATAGGATCATGTATATTTGTGGCCATGTTGTAGTGCTAATGTGTATGCAAGATGAGTTAATGGGAAAGTCTCATGCATCAAACTGGGTAGTACTTCATGGATTTTCCAAAATGTTTTTTGATCTTTATAGGTAGTATTGGTGGTCAGAGATAAAGAAACGAGTTTCAGGTTTAGTGAAGTTATGCCTTAACTATCAAGATGTGAAAGCTGAGCATTAGTGAAAGAGTGATTTGCTGCATCCATTTCCCATTATGGAATGGAAGTGGGATGACATAGTAAGGTATTTCATTGTGGGTCCTCTAAGGAATCCTTATAAGAATAATGTAATCTGGGTTGTCATTGACTGGTTGTTTAAGGTATATCAATTCTTATCTATTTAAGATAATTTCTAGACAGATCAGTTGTGTGAGTTGAATGATAGAGATATTATGAAGTTGTAGGGGTACCTCATAATATAGTTTTAGATCAAGACATGAATTCCACTTCATTCTTCCGGATGGTATTATAGAGGTCACATGGTACCCAGGTGTGCCTGAGTATAAATTCCTCCATAGATGGATCGGTAGTCGGACCATACCATTAAGGAACTAGATGATATATTGAGGGATTATATCCAGGCATTGGTGGATTATGGGAAAAGAATCTTTCACTATTTGTGTTTTTATACAAAAATAGTTACAAATACATGATTTATATCACACTATATAAGTAAATATATGGTATACCATGTACAAATACATTTTTTTGGATGAAAGTAGGGGTATCAGAATGGTTGGAATCGAGTGTTGTACAGGAGACATTAAAAAAAATTCAGTTGATTCAATTTTTTTTGGAAATGGCTAAGAGTAGGAAGAAGTCATATGAGAATGGGCATCATAGACCTCTTGCTTTTTTGGTGGGTGATCGCAATGTTTATCACGTATCACCAAGGTTAGGTCACAATTGAATTTAGAAATTGGGAAAGTTGGCTCCCATGTATGTGGGGGAATTTGTGATTGTGGAGAGGATCGAATGGGTGGAGTGCTGATTGGATCTTCCATAGTAGTATAGTGGTATGAACAATGTCTTTAATGGGTCATAGATTCGATACTATTACCCTAACCAATATCACATGACTGATGTTGGGGATGTTGAGCTTGAGGCTGTGTCACGAACCAACCCGGGTCGACCCTGAACCGGTCACCCGAGCCGGTCCGCGACATGGCCCGAGAGGCGTTCCCGATCCTCCCAGGCTGGCGACAAGCGCCAGGGCATCAACAGAGGCTATGGGAATGATTTCGCCCAATATAAATAAATTAGATAGTGAAAATAGTACAGAGCAGTGCAGAAAAGATAAACCAAATAAAGTGACTAAACAGGAACAAACAGGAATCAAACTAACCAAACACGACGTCCGAACAACTCCGTGCGACCTCGCGGGTCGCTCTCCGACTCAACGATCAAGCGTCGCCCTAGGCGAGCGCACTCAAGCTATAGCCTACACAAACACTAATAACAAAAAAAAACTATAGGCGTGAGTATTAAAACTCAGTAGGCTAGCCCGATATCTATTCCCAATGCACTACCTTTAAAATAAAAGAAACATCATTTCAAGTTTGAACTACAATCTATAAAAGTATGTTTTTTTATAAATATTTTACTTAAAAACAAAGTACGAACCATTGCCCTTAGCCATTTCCAAATTCATGTTCATTTCATTAGTGTCAAAGACATTTCAGGAAAGGGGAAAATGATGTTTAAATTTTCAAATTTGTACAAAGGGGATTAAATACTTTTATTTGAAAACAATTTTTAGAAACCTACTCAAAAGAAATTTACCATTTTCCAAAGAAAACAATACACCAGAATGCACAAAGTAAAACACACAGCAATGGCAATGTAGGTATACATGTGAGCATCATAATCATTACTGCAAGCTACAAAAGCTGAATAGACATGGGTGAACCTAGGAGATCGAGAATAAACCAGAAGACACCAATACATGAGAAATCATCCTTATTGACATGTCACGATGAAATCAAAACGCACAATACGCTCGACCATCCACTCACAGGCAGGTCAAGGGCAAATCCCATAATAATAAACCCAATATATCCACCTACTATGGGCCACTGGTCAGCACCAAAACCTACCAGTGCAGCAATCATTCTTAGAATATGCTCTCAATATGCCAGATTCCCATGTCTCAAGTGTTTGAAAAAGGGGTGAGCCAACTGATGCCAACCGAGCATTCAATCATATACATATATATATATATATATATAAAGCACAACAAGCATCACCCCGAGCCACTCCGTGGAACAACCTCTTGCCTTTAACTACTCAAGTACCCGGGAGCCTCTAAACGCGGCCTCCCAAACAATCAATCGCAACCAAGGCTGGAGAGTTGTCTTAAGAGGGTTTTTATAAAAAAACATTTTCATCGCTTTCCATAAAGTGCCAAACGGGCATTTAATATAGTTCACAATCACTACCAAAACTAGTTTAAAACTATTTAAAGAACCCACAAAACACTACTTCACAGGTTGCCAATATTTTTTATAAACCAAACCAAACCATTTTCTTTTTCCAAATAAACTTTAAGAGCCAACCTGACAATTTCTCAAACGAACCAAAGTATTTGTTCACGCTTCAAAAGAAATCATTCCTCATTAAACCAGAACTCTATTTTATATTCCGTGAATTATGTTTAAAAGAAAAACGGGCATTCTTTCATTATTGGGTGTCCGCTCGTCAAAAGGATGTTTCATGTGTCGTGTATAAAATAAACGGCTCCTTTTGACATTAAATAACCATTTAAAAATTAACCATCTTATACTAAAAATTAATTATCGTATATTATCTCATATTTATTACAATTAATAAAATGTTGATTTTGAACAATTAGGGTACGCAAACAGCATGAAATAATATAACTTAAATTTTAAAAGTAGTGCAAAGGGGACCTACCTCAAGATCAAGCGCGATGACAGAACAACTCTGGAACTAAGGCGCGATGACACAACGTGTGTCCGAAACCACATGATAAGGAACAACACTCTGCATAAACAATATCAAGGACTCAGACACATACAGAACTCACTAGAGCATGTGAAACCAAACATCGGGAAGAAACGCTCACCTCGAAACTGAGGCGCAGCGACGAAGGAACCTCAGAAACAAGGCGCGGCGGTGGCGCTCACTCGGAGACACCCTGCGCGGGTCCTCAAATAAAAATCCTACCAAAACAAACATAAGATGATAACCCCCCAAACAAAGAAAATGCCAAAGAGAGAATTACAATAATAATAATATCAATAATAACAATAATATTAATAATAAATATAATAATAATAATAATAATAATAATAATAACAATAACAACAATAAGATTATTAATAATAAAAAAATAGCAATATTAATAATAATAATAATAATACTAATAACAATAATAAGGTTAATAAAAATAGTAAAAATAGAAATAATAATTACAAAAATAATAATTCTAATAATAACAATAATAATCATTATAATAATAATAATAACAATAATAATAATAATATTATTAATAATAATAATGATAATAATAATAATAATAACAATAATGAGAATAATAATAATAATAGTAGTAGTAGTAGTAATAATAATAATAAAAATATGAAAAATAATAGTAATAATAATAATAATAGTAAAAAGGATAATAATAATAATAATAATAATAATAACAATAAAAATAATAATAATAATAATAAAATTAATAATATTAATCATTAATAATAATAATAATAAAATTAATAATATTAATCATTAATAATAATAATAATAATAATAATAATAATATGAAAAATAATAATAATAATAGAAAAATAATAGGATGAACACTAATGATAATAGTAATAAAGCAAGATAAATAAAATAAATAATAATAATAATAAAAAACAAAAAGAAGGAACCTGGCTGGGAGGAAAAGCGCGCGGCGGACAGGAGGTGGGAGGGAGTGGAGCTGGGGTGCGCGGTGGCGGACAGGGAGCGGGGCTGCTGGAAGGGAGCGGTCTGGTCGGGGGGTGGCAGGCTGCAGGAGGGAAGGCCGGAGGCGCGACGGAAGGTTGCCGGGCGCCGGAAGAAGGCCGGCAGGGGGGGGGGGGGATGGTCTGCTACGGGTGCAACAGGGGAGCGGCGGGGTGTGGCTGGGCAGCAGGGGGGGCACCGGTTGATGTCCGGCGAGCAGAGGGAGAGGGGAGCCGTCTGGCGGAGTGCGGTTGCTGGAGGTTGCGGATAGGTCGGGGGCGAGGCCGGTGCTGCAGACGAGAGGGAGGGCAGGGGTGCTGCGGCTGCTGCTGCGGAAGGAGGCAGGGGGCGCGGGAGACGGCGCGTAGGGGCAGAGCGCGAGCCGGACGACGGCGGGCTGGCCAAGTGCTGCAGGGGTGTGGGGTGCGGATAGTGCGACGGGGAGAAGTCGGGTAGGAGGGGGCTGAGGCGAGGTGCAGCGAGGGCCAAGGAAAAGAAGATGGTGCATAGGGGAGTAGCACTGGGCAGGGTGGGCTGAGGCAGAGGCCGCTGCTGGTGGTGTGCAGTGTGAGGGAAAGGAGAAGAAAGGGGAAGCAGCACGGGTCGTGCGGGAGAAGGAGAAAGAAGAAAGGAGAGGGTGAAGGTGGCGGCGCGCGGGAGAAGTGGAGTAAGAGAAAAAGAAAAGAGGGAGAGGCGCTAAGGTTAGGGGAAAAGAAAAGAAAAGATAAAATAAAAATAAAAAAAATTAAATTAAAAAAAAAACAAAATCATAATAATAAATAATAATAATAATAATAACAATAATAAAGATTAATAACAAAGCATGTTTAATAACGATTATACTATTATCCGCAACATTAACAATTTCATTAATCATTTATTTATAACATAATGATAAAAATAATAATGATAATAATAATCATAATGATAAAAATACAAATGGTAAAAATACTCATTTCGTCTTAAATAATAAAAATAATTATTAACTGATAACAATAGATGTGCGCGTTAAATAGAAAGACTATATTTAAATTTTTTCCAAAGACAACGAGATGCGAAAATACACCGGGCAGGGATGAGCGGGGTTTCCATAACAGGCTCCGCTCACGCGCCCAACGACGTCGCGTCAAAAAGTGCACTTTTTAACAAAAACTCAAAAACCTGGTCCGATACTGAACACGAACCGCATCAATATAATTTAAAGTCAAAGAAATCATAAAATAAAATAAACGTGCGTGTCGGGGTGTGACAATTCTCCCCACCATAACGCTTTCCGCCACCGAAAAGCCACAACACTATCCAGCCGATCGATCAACACCTAAGGATTCCACACAACACGATCCAACCTCTCATCCCAAAGACACCACACTGACTACGAGCGGGACTAAACCTCTTGGCTCAAAATAAATCACCAATAGAGGGGAGGCCTGAACGGGCTCCCCACCATAAGAGCTCCACTAGAACTCGATAACTATTTAAGAGAAAACCCAACGAGACTCATGGTGGGTCTCCCCACCATAAAAGGACTGACCTCTTAGCGACCAACCAGAAATCCAACTTAGGCCAGAACCGGGCCTTACCCAAGCTATAAAAGCACAACAAAGACATTTAAACCACTTACTCTCGTCCGAAAGGGATAGAAGCTTTAATGGATACTTTGCGCAACCAAAACCCTAACCCCATGGGCAGGGAGGGGTGGACCAAGGATCAAATCACTAAAACTACGACGTACGACTACTCACGACCCATCACTTCGGGATGGACACAAACCAGGGCCGCAACTGATTTACATCAGTGGCCCGCACAAAGTCACTGATCCGCAACTTACATCCAAAAGGCACAATTCCCGACGTTACATGAGGGATAAGTCCATCGTGTACTTTGCGACAAGAGAGAACTACAACGACAGAGAAACCAGAGCAACAACACCAAAACTATCACACTACGACGATAGAGGCACGACTTTCACTAGACTCTTTAAAATTTCCCCAGGGTTCCTAACTATGCGCTGGCTTCACTCCGAGACCTTTTGGTTGGAGCTCTGATGGATGAAGCATCTTCTGCCTCGCAGTCAGGTTCTGATAATCCCAATGAGAAACATACATCTTTTCATTTGACAAAGAAAAGGACAAGATTTTAAAATTAAAAACACACCAGCATTGAAAGTCGAGGTTCGTCAAAAGACCCATGAAGTTCCCATATATTTCAAACCCAAAACAACACCCATACATAGGCCACGATATTATATCACTTACACTGAAAGGAAACTTACACTGGAAACTTTGAACAAAGACCCTACAACACATTACTTCTGAGAACTTCTTCTGCGACGCTTCCTTGCAACGCCCCGACAAAATCATCGCAAGTGACCCAGGCGTCCACATGCCTGGCAGGGCTTCGGAGTGCTTGGGCACGATGAATTCTTGTGACCCCGCTTGCCACACTGATAACACACAATAATCTCTCGTTCGGAAGAGGTTGATGAAAGATCCAGTGGCCTTTTGATTCCACGACCTGATCCATCCACTTCCATTTTCTTACTCATCTCCTTTCCAGAATCTTCACTAGTGCTCATAGGGATCGAAGGAGGGAGAACTACTTCGAGCACTCCTACCATCATATCTTCGACATGAAATGCTTGTCTTGCCACATAGACAAAAGAAGTTAGGTTGGACTCTGACACCTTCGACTGCAGATCAGGGCGGAGACCCGCCTCGAAGCGTCGAGCCTTCATGGGGTCCTTTGTGGCATACTCTAAATCATAAGGTACTAGATCTACAAAGCACTGGAAATATTCCAACACAGATCTGTCACCCTGCTGCAGACAACACATCTCCATCCCCTTTCTCACCCTATCTTCC
The DNA here is from genome assembly GCA_963277665.1 of Viscum album. Taxonomy (NCBI): domain Eukaryota; kingdom Viridiplantae; phylum Streptophyta; class Magnoliopsida; order Santalales; family Viscaceae; genus Viscum; species Viscum album. Next base: position 445,615,801 of record OY728158.1, read on the forward strand.
TCAGAGAAAAACTGACGAATGAACAAAGCCTTGAAGAACTCCCAAGTAATCTCTTGACGGGGCTTTTTCCGAGACACTGACTTCCACCACATCCATGGTGAACCTTCAAGCATGAAGGTCGCAAACTTGACCTTCAACGACTCGGGAAACTCAATGAGGTTCAAGTCCCTTTCAATCATCCGCATCCACTCCTCTGCCACAGAGGTTTCTGCTTGACCATAAAAGAGAGGTGGATCCAACTTCCGAAACTCAAGCATAAAATCCTTAGGTTGATAAACCGCACTACGATCACCCATCGAAGCTTCAAAGGATAACCGCTGGACAAGGAAAAGGCAAAAACCCAATTCAAGATCAACTCAACGAATGAATAAAAACCTCAAAATCAAACACTGCATAGGTGGCAAGCTCAAAATCTGAGAAAACAAGTTATCATAACATCACAAATTTTCTCTTTGAAAACATCTTTAATTTAGAACAAGCTTAGTGGGTTAAACCTTCGCCATTGGTATTCTTTAGAGCCTCACTCACATGCATGTATCCGTGCCACCCAGGGCATCCATCCACCATAGCAGATATCCATCCACATTTCCAACATACCAAAATGCATGTGAGTACTCATCGGAACACCAAGTCCAAAACAAAGCAACTTCATTTTCCAAAAACAATTTATTCATACCACTTCTTTTAAAACAATCTGCAAATCAAACATGTTATTTCAAACAACCATTTTTTTTTTCAAAACCAACTTTTCTGATTCAAACTGCTTTCAAAAATCAAGGGAAACAAAAAAACAACTCAAACAGGGGACTAGTGTCAGTGGGTGACTTGACCATATGGTTGGCGGCCACATGCCAAACACGTCACTAACACAGAGAGCCTTCTTGGACCATGCCCCTAGCTCCACATGGCTTGCCAGGCCATGCGGCTTAGGACTATTAGTCCAACTCCATTTGTCGTACCCCAATCGCAAAACATTTTTCCATAAAAAAACCCAAACAAACCAATTAAATTGGACTTCCCATGGAAACCTGAGGATCGGTACGGGAAAGAGTTCGCGATGCTCTTCTCGTACCTACCCCTCAAGTCCCGACAATCCTACTCCATCTACCTTGACATCCCAAATAACAAAGGGTGCTCTGAAAAGTGAGGTCGCTAAGAGCAAACCTCCTCTGATACCATTTTGTCACAAACCAACCCGGGTCGACCCTGAACCGGTCACCCGAGCCGGTCTGCGACATGGCCCGAGAGGCATTCCCGATCCTCCCGGGCTGGCGACAAGCGCCAGGGCATCAACAGAGGCTATGGGAACGATTTCGCCCAATATAAATAAATAAGACAGTGAAAATAATACAGAGCAGCGCAGAAAAGATAAACCAAATAAATTGACTAAACAGGAACAAACAGGAATCAAACTAACCAAACACGACGTCCGAACAACTCCGTGCGACCTTGCGGGTCGCTCTCCGACTCAATGATCAAGCGTCGCTCTAGGCGAGCGCACTCAAGCTATAGCCTGCAAAAACACTAAAAACAACAAAAAAAACTATAGGTGTGAGTATTAAAACTCAGTAGGCTAGCCCGATATCTATTCCCAATGCACTACCTTTAAAATAAAAGAAACATCATTTCAAGTTTGAACTACAATCTATAAAAGTATGTTTTTTATAAATATTTTACTTAAAAACAATGTACGAACCATTGCCCTTAGCCATTTCCAAATTCGTGTTCATTTCATTAGTGTCAAAGAAATTTCAGGAAAGGGGAAAATGATGTTTAAATTTTCAAATTTGTACAAAGGGGATTAAATACTTTTATTTGAAAACAATTTTTAGAAACCTAATCAAAAGCAATTTACCATTTTCCAAAGAAAACAATACACCAGAATTCACAAAGTAAAACACACAGCAAGGGAAATGTAGGTATACATGTGAGCATCATAATCATTACTGCAAGCTACTAAAGCTGAATAGACATGGGTGAACCTAGGAGATCGAGAATAAACCAGAAGACACCAATACATGAGAAATCATCCTTATTGACATGTCATGATGAAATCAAAACGCACAATACGCGCGACCATCCACTCACAGGCAGGTCAAGGGCAAATCCCATAGTAATAAACCCAATATATTTACCTAATATGGGCCACTGGTCAGTACCATAACCTACCAGTGCAGCAATCATTCTTAGAATATTCTCTCAATATGCCAGATTCCAATGTCTCAAGTGTTTGAAAAAGGGGTGAGCTAACTGATGCCAACCGAGCATCCAATCATATACATATATATATATAAAGCACAACAAGCATCACCCCGAGCCACTCCGTGGAACAACCTCTTGCCTTTAACTACTCAAGCACACAGGAGCCTCTAAACGCGGCCTCCCAAACAATCAATCGCAACCAAGGCTGGAGAGTTGTCTTAAGAGGGTTTTTATAAAAAAACATTTTCATCGCTTTCCATAAAGTGCCAAACGGGCATTTAATATAGTTCACAATCACTACCAAAACCAGTTTAAAACTATTTAAAGAACCCACAAAACACTACTTCACAGGTTGCCAATATTTTTTATAAACCAAACCAAACCATTTTCTTTTTCCAAATAAACTTTAAGAGCCAACTCGGCAATTTCTCAAACGAACCAAAGTATTTGTTCACGCTTCAAAAGAAATCATTCCTCATTAAACCAGAACTCTATTTTATATTCCGTGAATTATGTTTAAAAGACAAACGGGCATTCTTTCATTATTGGGTGTCCGCTCGTCAAAAGGATGTTTCATGTGTCGTGTATAAAATAAACGGCTCCTTTTGACATTAAATAACCATTTAAAAATTAACCCTCTTATACTAAAAATTAATTATCGTATATTATCTCATATTTATTACAATTAATAAAATGTTGATTTTGAACAATTAGGGTGCGCAAACAGCATGAAATAATATAACTTAAATTTTAAAAGCAGTGCAAAGGGGACCTACCTCAAGATCAAGCGCGACGACAAAACAACTCTGGAACCAAGGCGCGATGACACAACGTGTGTCCGAAACCACGTGATAAGGCACAACACTCTGCATAAACAATATCAAGGACTCAGACACATACAAAACTCACTAGATCATGTGAAACCAAACATCGGGAAGAAACGATCACCTCGAAACTAAGGCGCAGCGACGAAGGAACCTCAGAAACAAGGCGCGGCGGTGGCGCTCACTTGGAGACACCCTGCGCGGGTCCTCAAATAAAAATCCTACCAAAACAAACATAAGATGATAACCCCCAAACAAAGAAAATGCCAAAGCGAGAATTACAATAATAATAATATCAATAATAACAATAATATTAATAATAAATATAACAATAATAATAATAATAATAACAATAACAATAATAAGATTATTAATAATAAAAAAAATAGCAATATTAATAATAATAATAATACTAATAACAATAATAAGGTTAATAAAAATAGTAAAAATAACAATAATAATAACAATAATAATAATTCTAATAATAACAATAATAATCATTATAATAATAATAATAACAATAATAATAATAATAGTGTTAATAATAATAATGATAATAATAATAATAACAATAATGAGAATAATAATAATAATAATAATAGTAGTAGTAGTAGTAGTAATAATAATAAAAATATGAAAAATAATAGTAATAATAATAATAATAGTTAAAAGGATAATAATAATAATAATAATAATAATAACAATAAAAATAATAATAATAATAAAATTAATAATATTAATCATTAATAATAATAATAAAATTAATAATATTAATCATTAATAATAATAATAATAATAATAATATGAAAAATAATAATAATAATAGCAATATAATAGGATGAACACTAATGATAATAGTAATAAAACAAGATAAATAAAATAAATAATAATAATAAAAAAACAAAAAGAAGGAACCTGGCTGGGAGGAAAAGCGCGCGGCGGATAGGAGGTGGGAGGGAGTGGAGCTGGGGTGCGCGGTGGCGGACATGGAGCGGGGCTGCTGGAAGGGAGCGGTCTGGTCGGGGGGTGGCAGGCTGCAGGAGGGCAGGCCGGAGGCGCGACGGAAGGTTGCCGGGTGCCGGAAGAAGGCCAGCAGGGGGGCCTGGTCCGCTACGGGTGTAACAGGGGAGCGGCGGGGTGTGGCTGGGTAGCAGGGGGGGCACCGGTTGATGTCCGGTGAGCAGAGGGAGAGGGGAGCCGTCTAGCGGAGTGCGGTTGCTGGAGGTTGCGGATAGGTCGGGGGCGAGGCCGGTGCTGCAGACGAGAGGGAGGGCGCCGGGTGCTGCGGCTGCGGAAGGAGGCAGGGGGCGCGGGAGATGGCGCGTAGGGGCTGAGCGGGAGCCGGACGACGGCGGGCTGGCCGAGTGCTGCAGGGGTGCGGGGTGCGGATAGTGCGACGGGGAGAAGTCGGGTAGGAGGGGGCCGAGGTGAGGTGCAGCGTGGGCCAAGGAAAAGAAGATGGTGCATAGGGGAGTAGCACCAGGCAGGGTGGGCCGAGGCAGAGGCCGCTGCTGGTGGTGTGCAGTGTGAGGGAAAGGAGAAGAAAGGGGAAGCAGCACGGGTCGTGCGGGAGAAGGAGAAAGAAGAAAGGAGAGGGTGAAGGTGGCGGCGCGCGGGAGAAGTGGAGGAAGAGAAAAAGAAAAGAGGGAGAGGCGCTAGGGTTAGGGGAAAAGAAAAGAAAAGATAAAATAAAAATAAAATAAAATTAAATAAAAGAAACAAAATCATGATAAATAATAATAATAATAATAATAACAATAATAAAGATTAATAACAAAGCATGTTTAATAACGATTATACTATTATCCGCAACATTAACAATTTCATTAATCATTTATTTATAACATAATGATAAAAATAATAATGATAATAATAATCATAATGATAAAAATACAAATGGTAAAAATACTCATTTCGTCTTAAATAATAAAAATAATTATTAACTGATAACAATAGATGTGAGTGTTAAATATAAAGACTATATTTAAAATTTTTCCAAAGACAACGAGATGCGAAAATACACCGGGCAGGGACGAGCGGGGTTTCTAGAAAAGGCTCTGCTCACGCGCCTAACGACGTCGCGTCAAAAAGTGCACTTTTTAACAAAAACTCAAAAACCTGGTCTAATAATGAACACGAACCACAAAAATATAATATAAAGTCAAAGAAATCATAAAATAAAATAAACGTGCGTGTCGGGGTGTGACAGGCTGACACGTCCTTTGAGGAGCATCCAGTTCATATTGTGGATTATAGTTAAAAAATTCTTTTTTGGCAAGATGTTGCCTTTGGTTTGAGTTTTTTGGTACTATGGGGATGTTAAATTAGAAAAAGTGGGAGAGGGGGATGAATATACATGATTAGTTTCCCAATCTATTTTCTTTAAAATGTCAATGATGATTGGGAGTGCAGCTCGAGGAAGATCTGTTATAAGGTAGGGAGACTGTAAGATCCCAGACCTTGAGGAGGTCTGTTATTGTTTAAATTTTAGTCTGAATATCTTAAAGATGGATAATTCAATGTATATCAGGATTATGAGGATGTTTGGGGGTGTTCCGGGGGTTCGAGACATGAAAAAATTTGAAATATGGCCAACTAGTTCATGTCGTATGGTTGGCGCACGGTTAAAGTAATCTATGTGAAGGGGAATCCAAACCACGTAACTTTAGGGAGAGGAATTTCAAATGGTTTTCTCTTAGGTTTTCCAACTATTTGAGGTTCAATATGTTACCATTTGACCTACCCTTCTTGTAAATGTGTTGATGGGTTAAGGAACAAGGCTGATCTATGTGTAAAATGGAATGTGAATTGAGAATCTTATGCCTGTTTAATTTGTATGATTTTTTATTTGTTATATGTTTCAAATAAGTAAATAATCATGTTCACATGGATTGGTTTTTGTGGGGTATTAGACTTGGGGATCCACACCCAGGGGTCAGGTTATACTGAGGCTCTAAACCTCTTCCCACAATTCATGGGCTAGGGAAGGGGACTCAAGATCTATACATATAATGGTTTCATTTTATGAGACTACTTGGACTAAGGATCCAAAGTAAGTGTGATGTATTAATTTAGAAATGTTCATCCCTAGTGAGTCAGGAAACTTGATTTATTCTATTATTCAAGATAATTGACTAGATTTGGCCATTGTGTGAATAATGTAAATACCTAATATATACAAAATTTTATGGGAATGGATTTAGTTATGAAGATTATTTAAGTAAGGATAATACAATGAATAATGAAATTAGCTAAATTGAACATTGTATGTAATGGTACCCTAGTTTTCTTTTTGGTTTAACTTATTATTTATTTTTATATGCATGAAATATATGTTTTGATTGGGAATTTTATAGAAATCGTTGGTTTTTGCCTATTGATTTTTACTCACACCCTACTCAGGTCACTATTGGGAACCTGACCAGACTTTATTGTTGTAGGTCAGAATATTGGTAATGACCATATACTGGGGAATTGAGTTGTGTTTGGGAAATGAATGGATGAGGACACATAAATGGAGTTAGATCCCATTTAGGGATTCAACTATTGTCATTATTTTGGGATTTTAAGTACATTGGGAACTATTATTATGACCTGACATATTTATTGGTAGTTTTTGGTTTGTACCATGTTTAGGAAATTGGTTAGTAAGGCATTATTTTTGTTTATTTTTTATCATTTCCTTTATTTCATATCTTGTGTACTATGGCTTACTCTAGTAAAGAGGGTATAGTCTCTCAATGTGATTTATTAGAACCTATGTAATAATCAGAAACATATGACGTATGAGGAGGTATTCTTGAGGTCATTTGGTGACCTGGATCGAGGCACAATTTAGTGGATTACGGGATGTTACAGAATCTCTATTGAATCAAATACCCTAAAGTATATCATTACATAAAATTTCCTTCAGTTTTAATGTTTTAATTATTGTTTTATCATAATTATATTTTCTATTCTATAATGAATTAAACTATAAATGATTTTTAATTGGGATATTAGGTATTATTTCAATTTCCCAAGAGTATTTGCATAAGTGACCCACTCTATTCCACATTATTTTTAATAATTCAAGACTACCTTAGTAAATGTATCATAAGAGATTTGGTTTCTCAAATAATTACGACTAGCAATGCCACCAAGAACCTAATTGTTCCTTCTCAACTCATATATATTGATGAAATTATATTTTTTTGAGGGAGATAAAACATCAGCAAAAACTCTTAAGGGTAATATTGATTGTTTGGAGTATGTGAAAAGATATGACATCCGATGGAGAAAATATTACACTATTTTTGGAGGTGGATTCTTGTCCTCTATAAGAAATAATTTCATTAGGCATAAGGGTTTATTTTTAGTACACTACCATTTATATATTTTTTATACCTCTCCTATATTTTAGAGTTAAATATGTGTACCTTCATAGTTTTCCATACAATATATCCTAATAATTTTCAAGCATGAATGGTATAAATACTTGTATGGATAAGAAAATTTACCTTTTGAAATCTATTATATCCAATTAGATAGTTTATAACTTCCAAATATAAAAGTATCATAGTGATATATTAAAATTTAAGAAAAATAATATGATATTTTTTTGGATTAAGATACATAAAAAACTCTATTGATGGTAAAATATATATTAATTAAGAATACATTATTTCATTTTGGATTAAGTATTAAAAAACATTACGTTTTCAATATTATTCTATTTACTAGTTACTTATTTTATCATCATAGGAACACTTATAGCACCAACATATTCTTGAAGGGTAATATCAATCATAGTATTCATAGTGGTAACATGTTATACATGTCTTCCTCTATTTTGACAGAACTTTGAGAAGATTATATTGAAATAACATTGAACTACCTATGGGTTCAAAAAAGGATGTGAATAAATTATAGAACTGAATATATATCATAACATAAATCTATAATAATTTTCACATTCCTTCAAAGATCACAATAATTTATTTTTAAAATTAATTTAAAATAACGGTATTAGAAATTAGATTCAATGATATATCATTGATGATGTAGAAATTTTCCATTGAGTTAATGACTATAGTGGTTCTGGAAATAATAATCCCTATTATATATATGAATTTGGGCTATATAAAATACCACCAAAATGGCTCATTTGCTTTAAGAAAATAAATTTTCAACATACATGGATGATGTTTCTCAGCATTATCTTGAATAAAATACTACCATATGATGAGTGAATTAAAATCATTAGAATCAATGGGGAATTTTTTGATCTTTTTCATTTTAAAATATTTGAAAAAATTATGAAATGTTTTCTTTGATTTTGGAATTATAAGATCTTTACTGAATTATTCTACATCTTATTTCCTATATGACCTATAATATGGTATTATCTTAGATTATTTCATGAAATTTTTATAGAATACTATATCTACATAGAAGGTTCAAAATATGTTATAAATTAGTTATTATAAAAACATTTACTAGTTTGGATGGGTAAAACAATACATTTTTTTGATGGTAATCTATTACCATTTATGAAATTATATTGAGGTATTATAGGGGAAAATTAGTTTGCATTAAAAGTTACAAAATTTTCAATGGAAAAATACAAAGTGAAATTTATTATCACTAAAATACAGAGTCAAAGGGATTACTATGTTTCTATAACATTACAAGAATTTTGTTATGGAAAACCCATTAGTAAGTTGAGATATGAAAATGGTTTTATAACCCATAATAATTTATTTTCTAAAATAAAAACTGATTAAAAATTATTATATGACCTCAAATCTGAAACCATTTAATATTGAATTAAATACCTAAACCTGAATCCAAATAATATAATAATATACATTTAGAATCATGTCATGTTTATCTAATAGATTAATTTAATTTATGTTTTATTTTACATTTTTAATGATATGTTTAATTTGAGAGGTTATATAACTAGGTAAATCCAATTTAGGGGAGTATAACATTGAGTACATATCAAAAAAATAATTAGTTAAATCCATAAAACATTATATATTATTTTTATAACAAATAATATTATAAACAAATTATATACTTTATGATATTAAATGATGATATGTGGGGTGAGTGAGCACTACCTATGGTAGGAGACTATAAATTCATGTGATTTGGATGACTTTGGGAAATAGGTTTGTCATCCCCACTCATAATTGAAACTTGGTTTTCTAGAGCCAACAATTCCCTTGATATTTATTTATATTAATTTTAAAAAATTATAATAAAATAATCAATATAAATTTAGAAAAATTTTGGGTACCCTATGAGAAGATACCAAAACCTAATCAATTACTATTCATGATTTCTTTGTCCAAATATATTATTATCTTTATATAGAGGAATAAAATAGGGTATGCATATTTTTAAATAATCATCACCAAATATACTTTTCAAAAATAACTATGAACTCTCTCTCATGTAAAACTAATATGAATAATTAAAGAATGAAATGAAATGGATACAGTAAATTTAATTTATTCACCAATGTTAGACTAATATTGAAACATGAAATGATTATGTGGTGATGCCCCTAAAATATATTACTCACACATTTTCATTACAATATTCAGGGGTAACATTGATTAACCAAGTTCAAAAAAATCCAAACAAAATTGAATAACTCGCTATTCTCTTTACTATATGGATATCACTTCTCTTTACGTACCCTGATTTATCATCTATTAATAATAAGTAGAAATTATACTAGGGATGGTTTATCAATCTACCCTATATCCATGTACTTCTAGAGAGAGGGAATAATATATTACTTTATTTTTCATCACTCCCTTTCCCACATGAGTATTGAATTCAGCCTCTTTAATTATGGAAAATTGAATATCAGATGTGCGTCACACACCTTCATCTCTTTTTCTGAATAGTGTTATAAAATTCATCTTTATTTCCATCATGAGAGTCTACATGTTCTCTAATTTATTATTTTTTTATGTTTTCAATAATAATTTTGTTGAGAAATATTGCCTATATATTAATATGGAAACTCTAAAGTCCCCAAAAATCTTGGAATTAATTTCATACCAAATCATGGATGAAATGATATATTTAAAACATATTCCTGAACCTACAACAATAATCTATATATTTTGGAATTATCTACTGTTATTTATCGCTTGGTTAAGAATAGGTAAACTAAATTTTCACAAACCTTGTTTTTAAATCTCTGAAATATATTGCCTGTTTCCTCTAATTAATCATAGTATGATTTTGTCTTTCTATACTAGGTTGATTTATTAATTACATTTAATGATGAATAAAATATTTTACAAACTACTTTAGGCATTTTTTTTGAAAAAATTGAGGGGAAAGACCCGTAAAACATTCTCTGCTCTTATGATATAACACTTAAATTCCTACAATTTTCTATAAATTAAATTGTATGAAATTTTGGACTTATCATTTTGATTTCAGGGACAACCCTTAGATAATAATGAATGACCCATCAAAAAACATAGATGTTGATATTATTTTAGGAAAGGATCTTAGAAAATTTATATTTTTTATTTCTTTCAACATGAATATCCTTAAGGATAAATTATGACCCTTGTGAAATTTCCAAACTTACCCTCAAAAAATCAAGTAAATTCCATTTTCCATGCTCATCACTAGATGAACCTTACTTAATTACACGATTTAGAGATTATCTTATAATAAATATTAGAAATTTTTTATATGAATTATGTATTGATACTTAAATGCATAAAAAAACCATTGGTACAAATCAATTTTCCCTATCCTCATCCAAAACATACTCTTAAGCAAAGACTAAATGACCCATTTGAAAATGAATTATCCAAATTTATAATGGTCTATAAAAATAAAAACTATCTAAAAATACTCTAACACTACAAGAAACATGAAAGATACATATCCCTCCTGATATATATAAATATCGATAGGGTTACTATAACATCCATATCATAAAACACAAATGAAAAAGAGATATATGGAGATTTTCCAATATAAAGTAAATATAAATCTTGAACCCTAGGTGAACCCCGTTAATTTATCGCAACACATGTATATTCAATAATACATAAAATTTATTGTTCATTAATATTCATGATTATAAATTTATATATTTACACAACTAATGTATATATTGTTATATTTTTTATTAAAATATTTTTTATAAACAATTATATAGAAATAATACATTTAAAATTATTATATTTAATTACACAAAAGAATATGTTTTATTTAAATGTAAAATATATTTAATTAACATGATTCATATTTATATATATAAATAATAATTTGAATATTTTTTTATAAATTTTTATTTAATCGCTATATTTATATGGTTATTTATTGTTATTTTTATAAATAATTTTATTATGGTGGGAAATTAAAATATGCATTTATACTTGAGAAATGAATATATTCTATACTATTTTTTAGGTAATATATAATTTTATTTAAAATATCAATTAATAAATTTTACAATATGAATTTGATAAAATTTACACCATTTTTTGGTATCACTATGTAAAAGAATTAGAGAGTGATTTTTTATATGGTTCAAAATCTTTTTTTTGTTCTGGTGAATATTAAAAAATAAATTTACTTTTTCTATTCTATAAAATTAATTACATCAACATGATTAAATTTGAAATATAAGTTTACGTTATTTATTTAATGTGTTATAAATTAAAATATAATGAAATTATCATCTAATTATTATTCAATTTTTTTAAAAATATTTTTTTAGAAGAAAAATTTGGAAACGGTTACTAGTGTTGATGTAATGCTTTCACCACATTAGAAAAGAAAAAAATAGTGCCTTTTATATAGTATTTAACAAGTGATTAATCTATTTATAACCAAAAGGATAAATATAATGACTAAAAAATGGGCTTCAATGCATAATTTTGAATTTTAATTTTATATAAATAGTTATTTATCTAAATGTTAACCCATCACATATATAATGAAATAAAAATAATATTACTTATTTATAAATTCTATCATTATAAAAATATATCATTAAAATTAGAGAAAAATTAAATTAAAATAATGATAATTAATAAATTATTATTAAATTAAATGTTATTTTTAAATAAAAAATAAATAATTATATAAAAATCTACCCCAGTGTTGACACAACCCTTTTACATGTAGATGAAAAGTCTAAGATGATTATTTTAAAATATTTAATTATAAAATATTTATATAAACTAGAGTTATTATGATTTCATCGATTAAAGGTGATAATTAACAAAATATTTACATATTTAAATATGAAGTGAATAGTTATATAAATATTTTCAATGTCAATTTATAGTAATAATCTTAAAAATGAACCTCAATGGTATTTTGGGAGAAATGTGTTATATAAATTAAATAAAAAAATTAAAACACTATCCTGAGTCAAGTTGGGATGGAGAATGGGGAATAATATCCCATCTTTCCCATTTATGAACCACTTTTGGCATTAAGATTTCATTCTCGACCCTGAAATTGTGAATATTTTCCAAAATGTGATCAAATTTTATATATAAATAGTGACTCATTATAGTCTTTAAAAAACACATGGTAGGTTTTAGTTTATCTCCATTTTTATCCCAATTTAATCTCTAATAATAAATTTCAATTTTAATATTCCTCTTAATTTTCTAAAAAATAATTTAATCAAATAATTTTATTCAATATGAAGGTGGGTTTTCAAGAAGAAAGGTAAGGGATTCAACTAATATTTATACATTATTGTTTGTTATAAGTTTTCTTAAAATACATTAAATATTTCTATTTTTTTACTTCCATGACTCGGTTCCAATGTTAAAAGAATCTGTTTAGTCCATTAATGATGTTATATCATCAATTATCTCCCATTGGACTCTTTTTAACATGTTTTTCAATGTTAAGGGACACTTTTTTTAATAAAAAATTTACCTTTCATTTAAACAGCCATCCTTTTATTTTCAATAATATTATCTATGTTTATATGTATAGATAAAAATATTATATTGATTGTAATATATTTTTTTTATAAAAATGTATGTATTTTTTATTGTTTCCCTTTGTAATGACCCAACCCATTGTGGCCCACCTAGCTGCTGGAAGACCGGGCTTCCTCAACACCAATATCACCTATATATAATAGGGGATGGTGAGACGCACTAAGAAGTCATAACTAAAACAGGAGTCCTTTCCCTAATATACCTATACACACACATTCACAACTATCTCTATGTACAGGTTTGATGAAATAATAATAAAATACATTATAACCTATAGTGAAAACTATTCATGTAATAACCTCTTAGAAAATACAAAAAGGGTATGATAGTGTAAATCAAAATAATGAGGGAAAAAATAAACTCCCAACCAGAAAGATGTCACATCTTGAAAAACAGTGGAATAAAGAAAGAATGTTAAGAGAGACTGACTCATAGTCTCCAATCCCAGACCACTATTGTGATCAATGTAACGTCCCGACCTAGAGGCAACCAAACCGGTTCTTGGAGCCGGTGGTTCACTAGGCCTCAAGCACTCCTCCCTATATACAGGAGGTTACAGACTAGAAGAGAGGGTAAAAATGTGGTACAATGGGGAGACTATACCCTCATATCTAAGTAATCATCAAAAAACAACTAAGTATCATACACAGTGGAAACAAAACTGACGGAGTGTAGAAGCAATAAATAAACTAAAATAAAACATGTTTAAATATTAATTGAAAGGCTGTAAAATCCAGAATATCTATGAAATACAATACAACACTTGTCACCCATTGGGCCGACCATACATATACAAGTACAAAAGAAACTAAAAGTAAAAGTACAGGGATATACTACTAAATATAATCCAAACCATGTACCCGATATCTAGACAGTTTCAAACTGCACAAACTTTATTAGTAGAACCACTCGAGCTGATATGCTCCATCATGCAACACTTGGCCTCAACCTAACCCCCAGGAAACTCATTCTCAATCTAAAAAATAGACATATGGTCTACACATACACAGAGGTTGACGTGCAAAGGTGAGAAATAATATCAACAGTCCACCCTAACAAGCTAACTATAACTGTGATGATATAATTTCTTGAAAAAGTAAACAGTGTATCCTTGTTGAGGTATAAAAAAGGAAGTAAACCCAATGTGTAACAACAGTTGTACCCGATTTCCATAATCCCTATCAACTGTGAATCTACCACTATAGATTTCAATATCTATAGACATATATGTACAGTCCCATACTAATACATATATATATCTAAACATGAATATTCATAGATATGTGAATAAAATAACATGAAAACAAATTTAGAGTCGATCCTTGGGTCTGTAATCCTCATCTCCTAGACATCGTATGCAAGGGAATTGAGATGGACGTCGTTCCAATCAAGATGTGTGTCATTAACTCTATCTTTGGGTCTGTAATCCAATCGACATGTAACTTCTTTGGCCAACGCCAAAATTATATTTCGGAGCAAGCTACGTCAATTCATGGGGAGCTCATCATACACTTGGATTCACCCATACACACCTCCAATCACCAATAAGGATACCATATACCGATAGTCAATCATGTGAAGAAGGATACCGTATACTGACGATCAATCCTATAAAGATGGAATCCAAGGAGTACGTCCGAACATCATACAAAAAGGTCATTGATTCAGTTGTTGTGATGTTAGGCCTATAAATCCAGTCCAATGTCCGATCCCAAGATATCAATCGATAGGCAATCATGACATTTAAAACTAAAATGATCTCTAAGGGCCTTAACCTTAGGAGGTTAGTAAATATAGAATTAATTGGTGATATTCCATGCTCTACCCCTCAAGTCTCATAACTAACCAGGAAGAGAGTAATCATTCTGATGAAAGGTTGAGGAGAAAATAATCATCCCCACCACTTAGGAGTGAGTAACCTACCTCGATTCAACATTCATCATGCTTTTATAAAAAGAGAACTCACTAGTGAGTCACCATGCTACACCCCTATAGTCTCGTAATTGATATGGAAGAGAATAATCCTTCCGATCATAGGGCAAGGTGATCATAATAATACCCACCACTCGGGGGTGCGTCATCTATCATTAGTCTTGGGTCACGATGATCGTAATCAAGGAGATCATAATCATCCTCATCGTATATCATCCAACCTATGAATCCGTCCAAGGCATTCCTACTATGAGATCCCAAGTATCATGCAAGGAATACAAGTAAACATGTAAGGATCCATAGTTGGATACTAAGAATCACCTCTGTAAATCCCAATAAAAATATATCTCACAATATATATACACATTGAGGCTCAATAATAGAGTGCTAGGTAATACCTCTGGGTAAACAAAAAATATCTGAAATAACATGGCTCAAATGACAGATCTATGTTAAGCACATTTGATCATCCCAATAAGAAAAAAATACCGCCAGAATAATGTCCCGGATTCACAAAAGTAAGAATGTTTCCCCGCATAGGGCTCAACAACCACCAATGAGAAATAAACTTTGGTGAACATTGTTGTATCATCAATAACCACGTCAGATATAAATAAACAAGTGGTGGTGTCCCAAATTCCCAACCCAACACTCCATCCACAACTCCATGGTCTTAACAGTTTGGCATGGGTTCTAGGTGACTCATGAACACCATCTACTCCCAAACCCAACGTACAACTCAAGAGCATTTATGAAATGGAGCACCCACTGGGTCCCTCGTGTCAAGAACTTAGAGGCATCCTACTCAGTATCTTTGAAATTGAACACAAGCACAAACATCCTACTTGGGATCCTTAACTGTAAATGTAAAGGAGGAATCATACACGAGATCCTCAAATGATAAACAAAAGAGGAACCCAACAATAGGGAACCTCTAAATGATACATAGGTACAATGATCCTATAAGGGACTCCTTAGATAATCATTTAAGAATGGAATCCATTAGGGTATCTTTGTTAGTCAGATAAAAGATAGAGGAATCCTAAATTGGAACATCAATAATAACTGCTCTCATAGCCTCTTAGGCCATAAGGGAACATCTCTTAATTAGGACCTCCACAAGCATTGAACATGAGAGATAACACATGGATCATCTCAGAAATAGTATCAATCTCAGAAGACACTTGATTCAAAAACTGAAGGTAGAGCCTCTCTATTTATATAAGAGCTCCAAAACCAACATTCGGAGTCCTGAGATCACTCCACGGGTTTCACCATCATGTTCTATGTGGAAAACTACTCAGATTGGAAAAATCTTGGTTCCAAATCATACTACAGGGCACAAGACAAGAAAATACCCTAAAAGGGAACTAGGAGAGGATCACATGACATATAGAAACCATGCACAACATGTTCAATCAGATTTCGACATGGGCATGTACTCCCGCTGGACTGGGCATGTAAACACGCCAGGTACATGACATGTAAGGATGGTACATGGTTTGTACCCAACATGGGTTACATTCATGTTTCCCTTAACTGACCAAGTTGGATACATGGCCCATCCATGTACTTTTGCAAGGTGTTCTAATATACATGGGGCCTATTCATTTACTCCTACATGACCATGTACCCCTACACGGGTAGACATGCTCCGGTACTCAGCCAAATGGCCATGTACTGGTACATGACGTGTAAACCCCATACATAGAGTGTACCCATTAAAACATAATCTTCCCTAAACGAGATGAACACATGGTGTGTCACCATGGACTAAACACCATGTAACCTAGTTTCCCAAATGGGAAACCCTTAGATTTCCCAAACCACCTGTTTGAACCCCCAAAACATCATATCGGGCCTCAACAGGCCAGTAGAAAGCATAAAAAGACATTAAAAACTTGAAACAACCAATTTTAATGGGATATATGTAGGGAAAATTAATGGGATTACCTTCAGGTAGAAATCACCAAAGCTTTACTTGATTTCACTGTCCATGGAGTTTAAATGTCAACTCATCGTGTCGAGGGCTTTGCAGTAGTACCCTTTATCCCTTCTCTCTCCCTCTTTCTCTCCCTTTCCATCTTATCCCTTAGGTTTTGAAAAAGGAGGATCCCTGGGAGGCATCCCTAAGAAGAAAAATGAAGAAATAATAAAAGGAAAATAAAATAAAGATAAAGAAAATAAAAAGATAAAGAGGAAAAAGGTGTCTGGGCTGAACCCAGAGACCGACTCGAGATTATGCCTTGCCTATGCCAAACTACCCATTCTAGACTCAATGATGGGGATGAAATATCAATGAAATGATTCATTGAAATGTTATGGTTTAATGAACCTGAATGAATAAATTAATATTTAATTTATTAAATATAAAATATTAATTATTCCACTAAATTTTGAATGACATGGATTTCCACTAAACTCCTATCCAAGGTTAAACACCAATATTCTGGGACCAACAATGTGGTCAGAAAAATAATCCGATATCATATTCTAGAGGAAAAGGATCATTTCACCCCTCAAAATCATCAAAGAATAAAATTCAAATTTCCACTCAAAACTGTATTCCGAAAAATCACTAATCTTTACAAACTCCCCATGACAATCCTTCTCATCCGAGAGAAACCTATTGAAAGGACAACCAATAATTCTATAAACCAAATAATCTTCCCAAAAAAGATATTTGGGCTGTCCAATGACTAGTCTCATAACATCAACAACTATATCCTATACAAAATACATTCAACTGCGACCGATCTGGTACTCGGCACCATAGGAATACCCTTATCATCATCTAAAAATGAAACTATAAGCTCAAAAACACATGTAGAAACACTGATGTTCAATTGAAAATGACGTTCACCTCCATCAAATGGCCAATGGTGTACTCCCCAAAATATGGAAAACCTTACAACACTCCCTAAGTTCAACCTTAATAGGTTCCTTTCCTCAATAGGGAATATAGTTAGAAAGAAAAAGGGGCTCGGTGTAGGGATGATGCTCCCTTAGTATACTCAAGATAAATCAAGATTGTGCAAGATTGTATCTAATAGGATTACACTAAGAATCTCTAAAAATTCGTGTACAGATCCCTCTGAGAAATGCTTACATCTTTTTACAACCTGATCAGGATTCAACCACAGGTCAAGCATCTCATAGTACCCCATATTTCATAATGTCACCTCTACCACAGAGGGACATTCCACACAATTTATGGAATTCAAGAACACAATAAGTCTTAAAACATCAGTCTTTGGCTCACACTCAGGCACACACCAATTCAAATTCAAGAAATTCCACATGTAAGACAACTTCCTAGATCTAATCCCATCGTAAGTCTTTAAACATTGGTCTTCGGATTAGAGCACTAGTTTAGTGGCATCTAGGTTGGGATGTTATAATCAAAATCAGAAATGGATCCCTAAGATCCACTAAATCTATTGCTGAAATGTTTGTCATCTACATAAGACATGGCATATGTGAGAAAATCTTATGTAGGGATGATTATATTCATACCTAGTTAGATGACCCAAAAACTAAAGAGGGAGCAATATAAGACATGGTAGAATTAATCCACTCAACCCAATGTAAGAGGAAAAGAAAAATCCAATAATATATATATATATATTCTTGTATAAGAATACAATATAATAGAGAAAGGGGATCTCCATCTCACAACCCAACCAATGATGATTTGTTTTTCTGTAGCTCCAATGGTTCATCATCGATGCCCAACATCTTGTGTTTCTATCTGAAGAAGTCACGATAAGGGACCACACATCACTGCTTATCCACAAATCGTGGGATTCAAAACTCCAAAGGTCGAACATTGATGCACAACATCATGCAAAATCACAAAAGAAACCATGTGGAGGGGCCCACACCCTACCACTGCTACACACTACAACTGAGGGACCCATGATTTTGAACCATGAATCTCACTTAAACTCTCCTTGAAATGGGTTGAGGTGTCCACACCCTACAACTTCACTCCATAAGAGAGGGTTCCAAAACTCACTTGGATGAGCTAAATGCTTCCAGATCTCTAATATTGGTGAGTACCACCCTGTATGTATAGAACCCTGGTACTATAGTAGTAAGGGGAGTACTGAAAATAACTATGCAAAGAATATGGCGAACATGTGCCCTGGTGTGACAGGGGAGTACTAACCCCATTAACAAATAAAAACATATATATTGGGACCCTATGACCTTCTATCATAAGGGAGTACTTATCACGATATGACATGTGTAAAGAACATGGGGAACCTACACCCTACTATAAAAGGTATTACTGACTCTGATATCATCTATGTATGAAATATGGTGAACTCGTTCCCTTATGTGATATTGGAGTACTAACCTTGATGTCATCTATGTAAGGAATATGGGGAACCCATTCCATGGTGTAATAGGGGAGTTATAACCTTGATATCATCTTTATAAGGGCTATGGGGAACCCATTCCCTTTTGTAATAGGGGTGTACTGACCCTGATAGTATCTTTGTAAGGAATATGGGGAAATCAAGTCTTTGTTTAAGAAGGTATCACTAGCCCTGCTAACACTATGATGATCACAATCACTTACTAACATTGAGAAACATCACTTGAAGAAGAGTCACTCTTGAAAAATATTTCATCATTTCTCAAAATCCACTATGATTTCCACCATCAAGTTCTAAGAGGAAAAATAATCTAGATTGGCTGTCTGCGGTCCAAAATCTGAATCTGGCCAAAAACCTTAGAATCTCACAAGGATTTCCTTCCATACATGCTACTAAATAATTTATCAACTATTATTTCATAACTAATGTCCATTAATGGATAGACGTATCACACCATCGTGATACTCATGGAAAACTAGTCAGGATATTCTATTAACTTTCCCAAATCGATCACTCAGGAAAAAAATACATCTCACCACATTACACTAGAGAAATGTTTCATGGGTATGACCTAAGAGCTTGAATTAATTACCCAAATTGGTCTTGAAAATTCCTCCTCAATATCAAGGTTTTGATTCCATAGATGGTTCCTTGTTCTAAAAATGTATGAAGAAGTTATGTCAGATACTATATTATATAACAGAATCAATAATTATAATATAATTATCATTGGACACTTCATAGACCTGATCCATGATTTAAAAAAAAGGTAACAAGAATTGGTCTTGAATTTCATGTATTAAAGTTATGGTCTTGATGCCATAAATGGTTCATCAATATTGTGTTAAAAAAATAAGATTCCTCATAAATAAGATTCCATGGACAAAAATAAAAAAAATATTTTGTAATATTATTATTATAAATAAATGCTTATACAAGTGGTTGGTTCCATAATTGGATATAATCTCCACACAAAAACATGAACAAGGAGAATCTCCCCATTTATCAATATTATTTTTCTTTTAGTCTACCTTTTTTTTTCATTTCAATTATTGTCATCATTGATAATAATAATAAAAATAAAACACAACTCACATGGGGCAAAATGATGCCCACTTCGTGCACCCCACCACAGGTATCCCTATTTTTTAGTTTCCTCCTTATTATTTTATTATAGATATTATTATCAAAAAATAATAATAACACACCCATATATCATGGGTCATAATAATCCTTCCATGTACAAAAAAACTAGACACTATTGTCTCTACTGGCCGGATTTTTTCCACCCGTGCTCGGAATGAAAAACTGCATCTCCTCCAGAAAGATCCTCTTAATCTAGCTCGCAAAACACTGATACATGACCCAAAGTTGGTTTGAAATAATAATCTAGACATCTCCATCAAGTCTCTAAAATAGAAATCCAAACTCATGAGAATAATTCATTTTTACAAATAATGAATGCACAATAATTAGTATTCCCAGATACAATTGAATTATTCGTTATTCAATTATTGATGAAACATACCATGAATAGAAGGAGAAAAACACATAACATAAATTCTATAATCTTCTTTCACTTATGTGATATCATCCAATGATCTATTGGTGTAGAATCAAGGGTGATAAGATGGAATAACAAAACAAATAATTGATTTAGACAAATCAAATTATTGAATGTGCTCATGCGAATGAAGATAATCACAGATCAAAAGCATATAAAACATTCGTGCTCATTATTTTAATAAAAATGGTGGAAACATAAAATTGAAATCCCTAAATCAATTATAGATCAATAATTAGTGAATAATTTGCTCACCATCAATAAAGAAAACTCGTTTTTTTGATACCTGTCGATTCACTTTGATCTGACCACCGTACATCCTTCGATATTGATCCTCTATAGAAGAAAGATCTCATCCCATTAGATATAGAGAAGGATATGTGGATAAAATTTGACACCCTATCATAAGAGGTTATTTATATGGTATTTTAATTAGATATATATATATATATATATATATATATATTCTAAATAATATTTCTAGAAAACGACTGGCTCGACCAGATGTCCAATGCTGACCAACCTTAGGTCACACTTATTGTAAAAACCATATTTCAAATTCAAAAATGGTCTAAAATTTTAGACTTATGACACTATTTAAGAGTCATGTATATTTTTAAAGAAAATTTTATGTGCATAATATTAATTTTTTTAGATGATTAATAATATCAATTTTGGGATCACCAGGCCTTGGAATCATGCATCGTCTTAGCACCGAGAACTGATTTTTTAGGAATAATAAAATGTCTTACATAGAATATCTAGAGTCTTCACATTATTCAATTATTCAAGGATTTTTATCTATGAAAAGAACAAACTAAAAAAGTTGGGGATACTAAGCCTGTATCCAGCTCTACCTCTCCCAGGCGCCCTTTTTCACACTCTCATGTTATTTCCAACATGAACCCAAGGGAACCACATGCCCCAAATGGGTCTCACCAATCCATTTCACACCTACCACTGGGTTCCTTGAAAGGCATCTCCACACCCTGTTCCCAGCTCATCTAGGACGACACTGTGCAATGAGTCATGTGCACATCTCCATAACTTTGATAAGTGGGTAAAACCAAGCACCCGATCAATCTATAGTCATATATTCAAGAAGTACAGCACATCCCAAACATGATGCAGGAACATCAAAAATGTCCCAGTATCCTTAGAGATTGTCTTTCATCTTGTATAAAAACCTATGATCCTTGACTTGGTGAGATATCTCAAAATATATGATCTCATCATCGAACACCAATGGCCATAGTCATCAGTTCACAAAGGACTCTTGAAATTTTATTGGCAGTTCTCATCCAGCCTGGGATAAACTGCACCACTTTCACAACCATCAATAGAACCAACCATAGGACTCGAGGTTCTGACTACCACTAGCATCGACCAGTGTAGTGGAAACATGCATAGTCTCCCATATGTGGAATCAAATGGTGATACATCGATGGTGAAGTAATAAATGTTTGTGATACATACTACAATGATGATAGGAAGTCCTCAAAGATATGGCCCAAAGCTAGCAGGCAAACCTGATTTAGGTTATTCTGAACCAGAAGAATATGCTCTCCCTCATAAATTTTTACAGTAGAAAAATATTTTTAAAGTGTAGATGATTACCAATGGCCTCTTGTTTCCTATCTATAATCATGTAATGATGTGATAATCATGGTTCAAATTTCCATTGAGGTAATTCCATTAAGATGAACTACCTCCAGCACACACAAGCATCCAAAACTCTCTTCTAAGCTCCATAATTCGATGGGTAGGGAGTGGGTGAACCTAGTGAGTTAGTCTATGATAACTCAAGATATATTTTCGGCCCTCTTAAATTGTGGAATCCCCATCACAATGACTATAAAAATACTAACTAATTCTAACTTCCACCCGTAACCTCATATCCGCTTATATGTAGGTGAGAGTTCGAGAATTAAACTCAACAACAAGCCACAACATTCATGGCCACCAAACCCAAGAAAGAAGGAATTGGTAAAACCATCCTTATCTTAGGTCTACTACTAAGGAAAAAAACCACATTAACACCATTTTTCTACAACATGACTGGTACCATTGAACATCCCTAAAAATGGATGTTGTTCTCCCAACCTTCAAGGAATCCAGCAGGAACATATCCAGTGGATTTTTAGTGATGAAATATCTACATGTTTATATGCCATTTTTGTGCCTCCCTAACACATAGAATAATTTGATGGGTAAAGACCATCAACTAGAGGTACACTTCACCATCATAAACCACAAGGGTCAACTGAAAATATGTCAACTACTTTATCACCTTGTTTTACAATAGTGGATGGAAAAAATCATTGTTGGAATCTGCTATCACAACCATGACCTAGGTGTCCCTAAAGATCTCGATACCTCAACCACATTAGGGTCCACTATAACTTCCATTTCTATTAATGCATATCCTAATATGTGGACCTTTGAATCTAAAAATGAATCCAAAAGATCTGTAATACAACTAGCACTCTAAGAGCATGTATAACACCGTCCTCTAATGTATCACATGCTCCAACTCTGATGTAGTTTACATGGGGTACTATTTCAAAATAAAACCATGAACTAATTCAACAAAGGATACACTACTGGAAGAACAACCTATACCCACGGTTTTGGAAACCATGGGCTGGAAAGGCGTCAGTATAGGGGTATCAGCCTATACCCACGGTTTTGGAGAACCGTGGGTATAGGGGTGTCCAATGTGGCACACCGGCTGTGCCACCGTGGCACACAACAGACCCCACAGTTCTCAAACTGTGGGGTATTTAATTCAAAAAATATGCGCCAGTTTCGAAAGAGTGCCTGCCTCTACTTCGCGGCACGACACCACCCTTGGACCAACCAAGCTGCAATCATTTTCTGTTATATATACAGATATCTGCTTATATATATTAATATAATTTCGGTCGGGATTTTAAATTAAAAAAACGCAGTTTCTGGGATTTGAACCCGCATCTCCATTAGCGCGTCGCACCCGCGCACCACAACAGACCGACCAAGCTGTTAACATTATTTTTTATAACCAGATATATCAGCGTATATATATTAATATAATGGGGTATTTAAAATCAAAAATTGAGGCCACTGGGATTTGAACTTCCGTCTCTCTGTATGCCTCAATACTTCTTTTTAGTAACGAACCAACCGATCTAACATTGTTATTTGATATATATGTATTCATCTACCTATATATATTAATAGGATCCATTAAAAAATATTTTCCCACCAAATGTTTTCCCGTGTCCCGCCTCATGTTTTTTCCCCACCATAATGTGGGAAAGCTATACCCACTGTTCTAGAGAACCGTGGGTATAGGTCTTCCAAAAAAAATGCAATACCTACGGTTTTGAAGAACCGTCGGTATAGGTATTCGGAAAATACCCTATACCCATGGTTTTCTCCAAAACCGTGGGTATAGGTCTTAAGAGAAAACAATACCCACGGTTTTTGGCACAACCGTTTGTATAGGTGGTCCATACCCACGGTTTTAGAAAACCGTGGGTATAGGTTCACATACTATCCCTATACCCACGATTTTGGAAAACCGTGGGTATAGGGGTACCCTATACCCATAGTTTGGTGCAAAACTGTGGGTATAGAACTATTTATAGTAGTGATAAGGATTTGAATCATATGTATTGTAAAATCACCTGGGGTGTATGACACACCAAAGTGTTTCACCATGAACTCGATGAACCACAACAGATGTAGTAATCCACTCAAGATATATCGACCTCCAAAACATGGAGCTGATAATAACCACTACTAAGTTAAAACGCTGATATCCACATCACCTCCATCCATTGGTAGAAGAAGTCACCTATTATTGGGGACATATACTCATCCCAGATAGTCACTTATCTCAACCGATGCCAATACACACCTAACATCAATCTACCATCCACCTCTTAAGTGAACAACACATGGATTCCCTAGAAAACACAATCAGACTTAAGAATACACTTATACTTAGACTCCTCCAACTACACCTCCATCTCTTATAGCTATACAAGAAAATCCAATGTACCAGTGTAGATATCGGGTCATCCCTAGTTCAATTCAATGAAGAAAAAAACTCTCGATGGTGAGGTAAATGTGACACATCCTCATGATGGATTATCTTATTGTACACCACCATAAAAAATTGAAATATAATGGCATATACTCCTATAAGTTTAATACTAGACAATATGATAAGAATTTGGCTACAAACTCTGAATAATGTTTACATGCGTCCCTATCAAGAGATCACTCATTATCATTAGAGGACAAAACCATCCCAACAAACAATAAGAAATTCCATAGGTAATGGAAGAAATCATATGATAATGAATATTAAAAGGACATCCCATATTGAGGAGAACAACATAAGGTCCCACTACATCCATGGAAAAATTTTGTTTAAGGATATCTCTTCTTCTAGAGTTAGGTCACTCCGTTTGCAGAAATGGGTGATCGGTGAGACTCTAAATGGGATCCTACAACACAATGGTCAAGAAAAAAGGTCCCGACTAGTATATATTGGTCTCGAATACTTGATATGTATTTGGAAAGTGTCTTGTGACCATGCACAAAATCCAAAATTGGGGTAGATAAGATATAGGTTTCACATCAAACACACTCAAAACCTCAAGGTCAGAAGCCACGATCACTTCAATCCATTTTTCCCCTTACCTACCTATTCAACTTATGTGGTGCTCACTCAAACACCATTCCATTAAAATGACCTAAAATATACATGTTAGGGGAATAATACACAATAAATCAACACTATCTTCTTTGGGTGTCACATACTCACCCCCACAGTTTTGAATCACATCATAAGAATGCATCTTATGGGGGAAGTGTCCCTCTTTCTTGAATTTCTAAATCCATATTAAAAATGACCAACATAGGGCTATACACCCACCATTTATTACCATGGATATTACTTTCTACTATGAACACCATCAACATAGGTCCTATCAAAGATTGAAAATCACATCATTGGCTTGCAGTAATTATCTACCACATGAGAAGTGGGAGTCTAACTCTCCAAAAAACCTGAGTTATCGCTATCTCTGAAACCTGTGATGCTCACTCAAAATAGGTTCATCATATTTTGATACATATTGATAAAAAAACTACACCACTTAGAATACCGTTCACTAATGAAATCATATAATATGTCAAAGTCCACATAAGCCCAAAAACTGAGACCAATACCTCAATTCAACTCCCTAATACCTGAGAGTATGTCACACCATGGAACCATAGAGGTCTCTATCATTGGATCTCATGTAATGTAATAAGACTATGTGTACCATCATCATGTCTTGAGGGATCTATTTACTGGTCAACACGTGGAATCTCATCTGTTTTATCCATTGAAATATCCATGTGTCGTCCAACAGGTGGTAGCACTGATTAGTTCCCACATGGAGAAAAGAACCCCAGGGTGGGTCCTTAAACCGAGGCCTCATCACTCAAATAGTCATCATCATGACATTATCTCAAAATCCAAGTTAGATGTATTCACATAGCCATCACAAAAATTATCAAGATGTACCATCATCAATGATAATATATGGGGAGTTGACTCAAGAAGAAAAGTAAAAGGACTCAATAAAATAAAATGATTATACCAGTGATCCCTACAACTAATGTCTCAGCATGTTGAGTCAAAAAGTACGTAATCAGAGTACTAGAATTTGGATACATTAGCCACCACACCAACATTGGGTTTCCTGACTTGAAACATATACACTGGACACTATTACATTGTTTCACTAATTCCCAAAAAATCCGGAAAAGGGAAAAACTCCAAACACCATCCCAGGGACGAAACACCTTTGACACTAATATATAATGACCTAAACCATCATGTTTTTCTGGTCAGTGGAAAACTAGGATGCCACAACCCCAAGCCCTTCTCTATAGGTCATGGGTTAGCAATAAGTTACGAGAACACAAAAATAATATTGGAGGAATTTTCTTAATGTATCTGTATTCTTGAAAGAAACCATATCTATGTCAAAGTAGAGAGGAATAATAATAAAAGTCAATATCATCTAGAGTGAAAACCATTCATGTAATAACATCTAGGAAAATTTAAAAAGATACTATATTGTAAACCAAAATAATAAACAAAAAAAAATTAATTCCAAACTAGAGATATATCACATCCTAAAAATAACTAGAATACAGAAACAAATACGATATATATCATCTCCTGATCTAAAATTCCAGACCATTGTACACAATAAAAATGTTCCCATGTATTCCTAAGCGACACCAAAGTCAACTCCGACCTGTCCATCATCTTTAAAAGTCATGACACATGTTGGAAAATTTCATGCATAAGAGATTATATTTATAACTAGTAGGACACCCTAAAATTGAAAAAGTGAGATATAAAAGGTATTATTGTAGTAGTCATCTTGTCCCAAAGAAAGATGGAGGGTAAAACCCAAAAATATATATATTCTCATATAAGAAACATAGACAAGGGAGAAAGTGGAACTTTATATCACAACCCAACATTGGATAGGGAGTCTAAATGCTAATCAAAAGGTCCATCATCGATTCGAAGCATCACATGTATTTTTCTGATGATGTCATAAGAAGGGATCACAAATTTTTGCTACTCCAAAACTTGAAGCATTCAAAACTACAAAGGACTATCATGAATTCCAAACATCATTAATAACTACAAAAAAACTATGGGAGGGTCCCACAACTCACCATTGTTATACGACTGAGGTATCTATGAATCTAAACCATACATCTCACATAACTTCACAAGAAGAATAGTGTAGGGGCCCACATCCCATAACTTCCCTCAATAGACGAGGGAGCTAAAACACCCATGGATGGCCCACATTCCACCAGACCTCGAATGCGGATTAGTACCATTCTGTAGGTAGAGAAATCGTTCCATGAAATAGTAAGGGGAGTACTAACCCTTTATCCCTAAGGAATATAGTGAACCCACACCCAGGTGTGACAATGTCTTACTGACCCTAATATTACATGCATAATGAAATATAGTGAACTAGTTCAATGGTATGATAGAAGATTACTATCCATGATATCTCTGAAGTAAACAATATAGTGAACCTATTACCTAGTGTGATAGGGGAGTAATAACCCTGATATCCTATGTGTATGTAATATAAGGAACCCATGCCCTAGAGTAATAGGGGTTTACTGACCCGATATCATTTATGTACAGATTATGTGGAAACTATGGCCTATTATAATAGGTGAGTTAGGATCACAATATCACATGTTTAAAAAATATGGGGAACCTACAACCTGGTGTAACAAGGGAGTACCTAACTCAATATAATATTTGTAAGGAATTTAGGGAACTTGTGCCCTAGTGCAACATTGGATTATTGACCTTGATAACACTATGATGATCACACTTAGTTGCAGATATTTTCAAACACGTCCTGAATAAGTGTCACACTCAAAATATCTCACTTCATATGTCTAAATTTACTATGAAGGACACCATCATGTTTTACCAAAAAAATACCCAGATCGGGATACTCTCGATCCAAAATCCAAGTCTGACCAAAATTATGAAGAGCTCATGAGGCTGATCATTGGTCCATCGAGTTAAAATTTCAGTCCCATGATATATCATCACAAAATTCCATGAATGGACAAATATAAAACACATTGTGATCTTTATGAAAAAAATTAGGAGAGGCTCTTAAATTTCCCAAAATGAGACATATGGTGAAAAGGAACTCATTTCACCGCATAATGATTGAATGATGTTTTTTCATCCATTTATTATAAGAAACCATGATTAAAAATATCATAATCTTGAGTTTTGTTCAAGAATTTACTTTTTTTACATTGAGTATCTTTTCATGTTTAGAGTTTTAGAGAATTTGGACATTTCTAATACATAACAAAACTATATAAAAAGTGGATACTTCTAAACAGTATCTAGTTTTTCTACCATATAAACTTTATAAAAATAAAGCTTGTTATCTTTTATGAAAACTCTTCATGACTTTCGAATTTACCCCTTACAGTCCCTTACTCATCATTAAATCTAATAAAAAATGATTAAAAGCATGGGATGATCATAAAAATTATAATAAGGTATATAAAAAGAAGGAAAATATTATTCCATTGATAAAAATTAAAACTCATGAAAAAACCTTTCTTTAAAACATAATATTTTACCCAAAAAGAAAAATATCATTCTTTAATAAATATGACTTATTCTACAATTTGACAATAAATTAATTCCATGAAAATTAAATATAAAACATAGAAAATTCATGTAGGTACCTTGGGACATCATCACATTTAACCCTTAAAGAACCCCTATATAACCCTTATAGATTTTAATAATCATAAATGGAACTTCCAATATAATTTTATAGATAATATAACCATTATCTAGTGCATTGGATTACTATCCAGGCACACCCATCATTTAACCTATAACAGGCTCACCTAGAGAAATGTGGGTGCACCCATAATTTATAATGTCTAAGAACCACAACATGTAATAAAACATGACAACATTTAAAAAACACTTTTAAACTAATATAAAAAATCAATTTTTGATATTAAAAAACAATTTTCTTTTATAAAGAACATTTTCATTACAAAATACACATTTCTTTTGAAACCCCATTTTCAATACAAAAATACTAAAAAAACTTAAAAAGGATTTTAATTTAATAAATAATTATATATATAAAAGGAAACAAAAATAATAATAATTTCCATGAAGGAAGAAAAGTCATTGTTTCCCAGTACATCAAGAATAGAAGATTCATTTTCTTGTTTGTCAAAACATTCTGTATAAGACACATAAAAAGAATCATTTTTTGAGAACACTTGAATTAAATTAAAAATAGAAATATAATATCCTTTATAATAACTTTATATAAAGAAACATATACTATAATATTAATAATATTTTCGTGTAGGAAAATATTTTGAAATTTTGCCTCAAAACATTTAGAAGAGATTTTTTTAATTTAAAGCATCCTATACTACATTGAAAAAAGTTGAATAATAAAACTCATTAAAGAATAAAGTTAATCAAAATAAAATATCATTATAATAGTTTAGATTCCTTATATAACATGTCAAAGGTTTTTTATATACATTTTATAAAAGAGTTAATGTGTATAACATCATGATATGCCTTAATGAAAGGAGACTGAGATGTAATCCCTTAACTTGAGTCTCACTTGTAAAGTGTGTCATTATATTATTGAATAATATAATTATATTAATTATTTAATTTTATTATAATAATTTTCAAGTTTATCATTAATTTATCCTTTTATATTATAATTTTTTAAACAACAACTTATACAATTAAGTTTACATTAGATGTTTTTACCATATTCGGTTTATTTGTCAAAAACAAATTTGGTGGGAAACATATGGTCAAAGGGGTCATTATATAAACATATAAAAAATAATAATCAAAAAATTATTATCATATTTATAAATCATTTATATTTTTAAAACTAATCCATAAAGAGTTTTAGGAAAACTGTACCAACGTTACAATTATGAAGACGATATGCCATATGTACGATTGAGTAACATTCCTCGTATTTAACAATCAATATAGAAATATGGTGAGTAATATATAACTTTAAATAATTATAATTATGTTATAAATAAAATCTTATTTAATTATATATAATTATATATATAATTCTTGTGATGAAAAATGAATCACATCGCATATAGGAGGCGACAGTCCCCACGCGCACTAACAACTCTATCACTTTTTTAATGTGTGAATGGGTGTCAAAGAAAATGATATATATTATATTTTAAGAAAGTTAATTATGTAATTAATATAATATATATTTCATTTATGCAACATATAATTACTTAAATATATCCTTAATATATTCCACATACTGTGTAATGGTATCACATTGCTTTGAGGAGGCGGTTGTCCACACGTCCAAAAAGGATGTTATTGTATTCCAACAAAATGGAAATCTAGAAGATATGAGTTACATAAAAATTAAAGAAGTATTAGTATATCAAAAAAATAATATATATCCTATATGAAAATACTATGTTTATAATAATTCTCAACCATGAAAGGTGGTAATGGAAAAATGAATGAAATTGTTTCGTGAGGCTGTTGTTCACCATACACACGAATGATAGCTTCATTAACCATTTGATGGAAGTGTGTGTATTTGTAGGTAGAAAACTGAACATAAAAACATATTAGTATATATATTATAGTTAAGTAATTATATAATCATGATATAATTTGGAATTAAGGTAGTGGAGATAGAATCAGAATAAAAATTCATGTTGATGAAAGTTATCTCTAATTCGGGTAACTCCTTTTGAATTGGACCAAAGAACTTATGGGTTGTATTGATTCCAAAAGTGATGAATATAGTGTAAGGAGATTTATATTTATATATTATTTGAAAATGGTTTTTAAGAGCCTATGGGGATTTATATGTGTGAGGAAGTCAGGGGGTGAGTGACTTTTTATAGTAGAGGGGGAGTTGCATTCATACAAATATAAAATAGTAAACATTATTAGGAGGTGTCCCTTACATCATGTGAATCCAATAATTATCCAAATTAAAGGAACACATGTATATGGTTAAATAATTTATATAAAATTGGTTTTGAACCTATTTTTAGGTCATTTGGACTCTTAATATTAATGTTTAACCACTAAGTAAAATCATTTTTATATTAATCACTATAATTAATTTTAATTACATTCACTGATATTTTTGGTCCAAAACATGTTCACCGAATTAGAAAATAAAAATTAATCTTATTAAAAATATAAAATCCATTTTTATTAATTCCAATCATATAAGTTGCAAAAATTAATTTAAAATTAATTTATCCCTTTGATGGGATGACGAAGTGGGTTTTTTAAATCAAAATGTTCAAAAGTTTACTATGAATTTATATCTAAATTCAATGTGAAATTATATCTAATGAACTAAAATGGTGTAAAATATATAATATTGTTCTAAATTTACTTCAAAACCAATTAAAACACAATTTATATATTTTATTTATTAAGATAAAAACAGTTTTAAATTTAAATTCACTATAATTTACTATTCATCAAAATTTGAAATTTCTCAAAAAAATACCAAAAACAAACCCACATGAATTTTTGATATAATGATTTTAAAAAATGAATTTCATTTTTTAATATAATTAATATAAAAATGTGTCAAGACATATTTTTAAAAAAGTTTCACCACCAAATGGTAGTAAAACTGTTCTTTAGAAACATATAGTGTTTTAAGTGTAAATATAGGTTTATTCTTATATTAGGCCAATAATTTTTTTTGGATAAATGTAATAAAATTATAAAAATGTTTGAACATAATATAGTTACTTCTATTCACACCTTCCAATGTAATAGTTATGTGATTAAAACCACTTAAATTAATAATATTAATAGTATATTATTTTTCGGTATATGTTAGTCTTGTGTGAAACACAAGATTTCGAGGAACTCATTATTGTGTGTTTGGTATGCCATTAGATGTAGCATAACATTAAAGTAAAATTAATATCTAATTAATAAATATTAATAAATATTAAGAAATGTTATTCTATCATTACCATGGCTATTACAACCTTCCCCCAATTTTGAAATTTCAACCTCACAATTTTATTCACTTGTCAAATAAGTGGCAATATTCTTCCCTCATAGAATTCTAATATTAACATGTTGTTGGTTCAAATATATAGTTTTTACAGAAAACCTTAACTTGATTAATCACCTTATTTCACAACACTTTATTTCTACATTCATGAACCTAAACGGGTTGTTCCTTTTATGAATTGTTTTCTTCCAGCTAAACTACTTCAGGGATAAAATCATGAGATGAACTGAAACATACTTCCTTAACATTGAAACAAGAAATAAATTGTGTACCTAGGATAAACTCATAAGTAAATCCACTCAGTAGGAAAATGATCCAAATTTCCTTAAGATTTCATAAGGTCCAATTAACAATGGACTCAAATTTTCCATCTTATAAAAAAGGATCACACATTTACATGGAGAAACTTTGAGAAAGACATAATAACCTACCTCAAAAGAAAGTTATTTACTCCAGTTATCTGCATAATGTTTCTTCATACTCTGAGTTTCCCTCATATGTCACTTAATCACATGAAATTTCTCTGCTATATAATCTATGAACTCTGGTCCCATAAACTTCCTTTCTCCTATATCATTACAAAAGCAGATATCTGACACCGCTTTCCATATAATTCCTCAACATGGTTCCATATTTACACTAGAATGGAAATTTTTAGTGTAAGAAAACTCAAGAAAATAATGAAGTTGATCCCAACATCCTTGGGAATCCATTTAGATAGAATGAAACATATATTCCAAGGTCTAAATCATCCACTCAGACTATCCATCTGATTGAGGATGAAAAGTTGTTTGGAAATCTATACACAACCCAATGAATTATAAAGTCCTTTCCGAAAATTGGATGTGAACCAAGGATCACCATATGATATAATGAATAGAGGCACTCCATGTAACATTATAATTTCAATTATATATAGTCTATAAAGCTTCTATATAGATATCTTATATTGAATGGGATGAAAATTCAAATATTTAGTTAATCAGTCAACAATGACCAAAATCACATTATTATTTTGAGATGTATTTGGAATTTATACCATGAAATACATTGATATATTCTCCCATTTTCACTAAATCAGATGGAATGGTTGAAGCAACCCCTTGAGTAGCTATTTATCTACATTAAACTACTGAAAATTTATACAGTTTATAGTAATGTCTGTAATATATCCTTCCATTCTATCCCACCAGTAATACCCCTAATGGACTCTTTATATCTCAGTGGTTCCTAGATGAATGGAAAAAAGGAGAACTATGTGCATAAGTCAATGAATATTTCCTCAAATCTGAATCATAAGGGACACATGTTCTTTTTCCAAATCGTAAGAAACGTTCTTCATCAACATTAAAATCATGAAACTTACCATTCTTAATAGATTATACATTTTTCTTGAATATATTGGTCCACCTTCTGAGCCCTCTAAATTATTTCTAACAAATTTGTCTGCACTATAACCAGAAATAAAATAGAGTATGTACTTATATAGACAACTTCTGGGACTAAATCCATCAAATTATTATCCAAGGGGTCACATTACAAACGTAACATTATTAAGGTAGTACTATATTTTTGACTCAATGCATCAACCACCTTGTTTACTTTCCCAAGATGATAATGAATTTTGAAATCATAATCCTTGATTAGTTCCAGTCATCTTCTCTGTATCATTTTCAATTATTTTGGGGTGAATATATCCTTCAAACAATTTTTATCTGTATATATTTCACAATTTACTCCATATAAAATATGCCTCTATATTTTTAATTTAAAAATAGTTGCTCATTTCAAATCATATGTTGGGAAATTTAAATCATTAGGATTCAATTGATGTGAAGAATAAGAAATTTATAGATCATTATTTATTAGAAAAAAATAATTTATTTCAATAAAGGACCACTATAGATGACCAATTCACCATATCTGGAAGGAAAGGAAAAAATAGGAGCGTCCACCAATATTCATTTATGTTAGTGAAAAAATAATCAAATTTTTTTTTCTAGATGAACGTAACACCATTTAAAGTTAACATAGTCACTGGGATTGAAAATGGATTTGATAATTTTACTCCCTATCATAGATACTTCCCCAATTTATCATCTGAGTCAACTAATCCATTACTACAACATGCTATTCAGTTTTGATTTTGTCTATCTCAAGATGTTGATTTATAAGGATACCCTCCTCTTGGTTCCTTCCCACTACTTCTTCCCTCTTTCATCTACAGAAAATAATTTGGAATATACATATTTTAGATGAACAAACATGGTAATATTCAAATGATATAACATTTTAACATAACAATAAGGTAAAATATTTGAAGGGAAAGTTATTAATATTACCCTACCTTCTATGTTAATCTAAATTGGCTAGTGATACCAACTATAATTCCATTTCATTAAACATTAGATAATCTATAGTTTTAGTCAATAATTTACTGTCATTTTAATGTAATATCTTTTTAGGTTAATAGTTTTAGAGAAATATTCCATATCGAATATATAAAAAATGATATAATACAAAGTGGACACTTACAAAGAGTATCCATTTTTTTACACTATATAATTTTTTTTGAAAAAAATCATGATCTATTTTAAGAAATGTAATATAAAATTTCAACTTAAAATCTTCCAATCCATTACATGTCATTAAATCATTTAAAATAATTTCAAACATTGGATGAGAATAAAAATATTAGTAGGGGTTATAAAAAGAAGGAAACCATTAGTCCCTTGATAGACATTAAAACTCATGAAAAACCCTTTCTGGAAAACATAACATATTACCTAAACAGGGAAATATCATTCTTTTAAAAATAACATTTTTTTACCTTTTGAAATCAAATGAATTTTCTGAAACCTCATTATAATACATTGATCATTCATATAGGTAACTTTGGGAATCATCAAATTGAATGCTTATAAAACCCTTAAAAACCTTTACATATTGGAATAACTATTAGATAAACATCCAATATAATTATTTAGAGAATATAATAATTACCCAATTCATAGTAGAGTTATCTGGGTGAACGAATTGTTTAAGCTATAATGGGCCACCTGATGCTATCAGCATACACCCTTCGTTTATAATGTCCAAGAACCATAACATGAAATAAAACATTTCATCATTTAAAAAACTCTTTTAAAATCATATGAAAATCTCTTTCAGAGATTAAAATACCATTTTCATTCTAAAATCCCATTTTAAATACAAAATAAAAATTTCTTTTGAAAAACCATTTTCAATACCAAAAATCTCAAAAAAAAAATGATATAAGGTTTTTAATTTAAGAAAACATGAAATATTACAACAGAATCCATATATAAAATAATGTCCACGGGGGTAGAAAAATTAATTGTTTCTTTGTATGTTAAGAATAGAACATTACTTTTGGTTTTTCTCAAAAAAATACATATAAAACACATAAAAGGATTCCTTTTTTAAAAGAGATGAATAAAATATAAAATAGACATAAAATTAAATTTATAATCCCTTTATATAAATAAATTTATAAAATAATATCAAGAATGTTGACATGGAGAAAAATATTTTGAAATTAAATCATAAAACATTTAAAATATTTTTTAAATCAAAGTGTCCAATTCCACTTTGAAATATTTTAATCTTAACACAAATTAAATAATAACATTAATAAACATTAAATATAACAAGAATAGAAGAAATCATTATATAACATGTCACAGTGGTTTTATATCCACCTTATAGAACAATAAATATAAATGACCTCAAGATATGCCTCAATGAAAGGAGATTGAGATAAAGTATCTTACCTTGAGTCTGAATAGCCACATATGTCTTTGACTTACCTTATAATAAAAATGATAATTATTTACTTACTTTTGATACTTTTTCCATCTTATCATTACTTTTATTTTTCATATTAAAATGTTGTAAACAACTACTTAAATAGTTAAGTTTATGTTGAGTGTTTTGATCAAATTCGGTTTATCTGTCAAAAACAACTATAGTAGGTCAACAATGGTTAAAGGGGTCATTATAAAAACATTTCTAGGCAAATAATAATGAAATAATTATCATATTTATAAATAAATTATTTTTTTAAAACCAATCTTGGATGATGTTTATGAAAAATAAATCAACATTAAAATCATGAAGATGGGAGGTCGTACGTACACATGATTAACATTCCAATTTTTAATGAACATTATAGAAAAAAGGTAAGTAAAATTTATATTTATTGATTGATATTATATCAAAAGTTCCATTTTATTTAATGATATATACTTACATATATAATTATTATGATTAAAAAGTAATCACATCATGTCAAGGAGGTGTTATTCCACACGTCTACGAATGACATTATCACTGTTTTAATTTGTTAAAGGGTGTCAATAAAAATGATATATTATATTTAATGGAATTTAATTATGTAAAGAATTTCATATATATGTCATTTATATAACACATGTTAAATTATATACATAATTAATATAATCCTTGTAAAGTGTAAATGTGCCACATCTCTTTGAGGCGACGGTAGTCCACAAGTCCAAAAATTATCTTATCTTATTCCCACAAAATAAAAATTATAAAGGTACGTGTCATATAAAAATTAATGTAGTATTAAGAAATAATAAATATCATATATATCATATTAAAATAGTGTTTCCATAATAATCCATAAAAACGAGAGGTGAAAAAAGGAATAAGGAACTCCATCATTTCACAAGGTGGTTGTTCGTCATACACACGAATGGTATATCAGTTACCAATTTGATGGAAGTGAGTTAAGGTGTACATAGAAACCTTAAAATAACAACATTTAAGAATTTATACCTATTTTATTATATAATGATGATATAAATTTAAATGCAGGGAGTGGAGAGAGAAACAATATAAAAATTTATGTTGATGAAAGTTATATTTTCTTCAGGTAACTCCTTTTGGTTTGCATCGAATGAATTTTTAAATGAATATCAGACCAAATTGAACTCAA
Organism: Viscum album; assembly: GCA_963277665.1. Taxonomy (NCBI): domain Eukaryota; kingdom Viridiplantae; phylum Streptophyta; class Magnoliopsida; order Santalales; family Viscaceae; genus Viscum; species Viscum album. The sequence goes on from OY728158.1 coordinate 445,653,365, forward strand.
TATGGTGAGTGGATGGATTTTTTAATATTATTTTGGTGGGTTTTGGATAATCTAAATGGGATTAGAGATGTGAATAAGTGTGGGGGTTGAGAGCCTATTTATAGTGGTGGGGGAGTGACATTATTGTAGAAATAAAAAGGAAATCAATATTAGGAAGTCTCCCTCGTATCATGTGACTATAATAATGAAACAATTTGAGTAAATTTGGGATATGGTTGGATAATTTCCATACAAATGGTTTTCTACATGATTCTTACTCATTTGTACTCTTAAGATTAATGTTTAACTACCAAGTAAACCCGTTTTTACGATAATCAATGCAATTAATTTTCATTACTTTCAAAAATATTTTTGGTCAATAATTGATTTTAACTTATTATAAGTTATAAATTATTCTGATTCAAAATATGATATCCATTTTACCCAATTTCAATCCCAAAAGTGGAAAAAAATTAATATAAAATTAACCTCGCAAACATGGTGATAAAGCTAGTTTTTAGAGTAAAGATCTTCAAATGTTTGATATGTTTTTTTATCTATATTCAATTAGAAATTGTATCCAATGACATAAGTTGGTTTAAATTATATAATATTGATCTAATTATACTTTAAAAACAATTTAAAAAATAATTATCTATATAAATTATTTAGATAATATAACAGTTCTAATTTAAATTCAGCATTATTTACTATTAATCAAAATATTAAAGTTCTTAAGAAAAATAGAAAAATACAAGAAAAGTAAATTTTTATATCCTTATTTCAAAAATTATTTTTTTTCATAAAAAAATTACAAAATTTTCAACATTTAGTATTAAAATAGGTGCGTCCCAAAAATGTGGTAAAACTGGTTAAAAAAACAGTGTTTTAAAGCATACAATTTGGTTTATTTTTATCGGATACCTATAAAATATATATGATGAATGTAAAAACATTTTTAAACATGTTTAAAAATAATATAGTTAGTTATATTCACACCTACCTATATAATGTATTTGTTATAGCTTCCACTTAAAATAATAATATTAACTATATATTATTATTCTTTATAACTCAGTCTTGCATGAAATAGGAGATTTCGATGAACTCATTGATTCCTATTTGGTACACTAATGCATGGAGAATCCATTGTAAGTTAAAATTTATATTTAAATCATAAATATTAATAAATATGAAAAAGACTTATTCAATAATTACAAGGGATGTTACAATTCCACAAACCCAAATTCAGTGCCTGATATTGGTATTGAAATGTCCACCTCTATATCAGGGTTCTGGGGCTATACATAGACTGCCATTCTGACACTGTATGAAGAAGTTACTTGAAATACAAGATTTCATAACACAAAAAACATGAATAATAATAATAATAATGTTATTATTGTCATTATTATTATTATTATTATTATTATTATTATTATTATTATTATTATTTGGTGCTTCATAGACCAGATCCATGTGTCAGAAAAAGGTATCAAAACTTGGTCATGAGTTACCATCCTAAAATTCTGGACCATGATGCTAAAAATGGTTCAAAAACTTGACATCAGAAAAATAACATACATCAAAAGAAATATTCAGTGAAAAACAACAACAAATAATATTTTTTATTGTCATTTTTAAAAATAAAAAACATATACAAGAGTTTGGTTCCAAACGTGGATATACTCCCCCCCTCAAAATCATGTATAGATAACACCTCCCCATTTATTATTTTCATTCTTATTTTAGTTTACCTTTTTCCTTTATATTATTATCTTCATTGATAATAAACAAAGAAAACTTAATATACCATGGGGAGAATCACACCCCATTCATGCACCCTACCATCAGTATCCCCCCTTTTTTAGTTTCCTCCATTTTATATTTTAATGAAATTATTATAAAACAATTATAACAACACACCCATACATCTCAGGATATAGGAATCCACCCGTATGCAACAACATCAAACGATATATTCAATGGAGGCCAGAATCTGGACACCCATTCATTGAAATAATAATCACAACTCCCCCAACGAGATATGGTTAATTCGACTCTCTAAACATCAATACCTGATCCAAATACGGGTATCGATAATAATTTTTACATCTCCATCATGTCTCCAAAATCAAAATATAATCTCGTGATTGTGGTTAATTGTACCAAAGAATGAACACACAAGTATCTATATTTGTTGATATCATTGAATAACTAGTCAATCGATTACAGATGATGAATGCTAATAATGGAGGTATAAAGGAACATAATATAAAGGATATAATCATTTTTTGGAATATGTGATCCCAAAAAATTATCAACAGGTGAAAAATTAAGTGTGATTATATTTAATAACAAAATAAATTATTAATTTTGAAAAATAGAATAATTGAACAGGCTCATGAAAAGGTAGATAATTACAGATCCAAAGGAGATACACAAATCCATTATCGATCCTTTAATAAAAATGGAAAATCCAAAAATGGGAAGACCTACCTTGATTATGGATTTATGTTTTTGAAAAATGTGTTCACTAGTGATAAAGAAGACCCACCGTATTCACTGTCCATTGATCAACTTTGATTCAATCACCACTCATCATTTGATGTCGATCCACCAGTGAAGAATTTTCTCCTTCTGCTCTTAGATATAAATTTTTTTATACGACTAACCATTGAAAAACTATCATAACAAAGTAATTATAGAAGAATTTAATGAGATCAATTAGCAAAATAGATAAATAAATAAATTTATTTATTTTAACTAAATTAACCAGCCAACAACTGCCTCTACTAGATGTGCATTGTTGACCAACCTTTGGTTACTTAAAGGGTATACCCCATATTTTTGATTGAACCATGGTCTCAAATTTTCAATTAGTGGCTCTTTTGGGATTTATTACAATTTTTCATGAAAACATTGTACACATGATGTTAATATATTTAATATTCTTTTAATATCAAATATTGGTTCATCGGACCTCAGATTCTCATGTCATCTTTGCGCATATCTCCAAATATTTTTCTAAAAATATTATAGTATTACATGAAAAAAAGAGAGTCTCTATACACTTATTATAATATATTTTGTAAAGAATCAATCATCAATGTTATTTTATGCTACCTAAGTAATAAATGAAGTTTTAATAAACCTATATCATATATAGGTTTCATTTTAAATTTATTTAATTTTTGACTATAACAGAAATTCCTAAGTAATTATATGATTATTATTTCAAAATGGGATGATTTGAAACAATATTATGAAAATAAAGGTAAAAAACATTGTAAATGTTTACCATAATAACTAGTAATATCAAAAAAGTTTATATAAAGTTGACTACCTCGTGACCTATTTATCTCCCTTCATTCCAAAATGATATAGAAAAAATAAGATTAATCATCTGGATGCTATTCCTTTTTATTCATGTTATTATCCATACATAAAATATTTCTTATGTTTGTTTTTATTGAAATTGACTTTCATTATAATAGTATGAAATGAATATTTTTTAATGTATTTCAAATTGTTGTATTTACCCTCAATCTTCTTCAAATTAAATTTAAAATCACCCACCCAACCTACAAATCATTTTTAAAATATTCAAAATACAAAATTTAGGGTTATATTAGGAATCCTAACATCATCTTAATCACACATAATTCAGTGGGAAATTAAAATTTTAAAAACCAATAGAAATAATTCAAAATGAATTTGGAATCATTTGAACATTACATAAACAATGATCCTCACAAATCCCACGATCCTCCCTAAGAATTATAGTGACTATACTTTTTCTTACATTACTATTACATCATTTTAAAGATAGAAAATAATACTGTGTTATAAAACAAGGATCCAAAGGTTAAATATCTTGTGTAAATTAGGACTATATATAAATTTTATATAATAAAACATAAACAATTATTTAATTCCTTCTTCTCTAGCTTCTTTTTGGCCCTCATGTTCTCCTTAGTACATTTAATCACCTGAGGATATACATTAAAGAAAGGGGTGATCTAAAATCCTAGTAAGAGGATGAATACGATTCCTAAAACATGGGTGAGCATAATCATCATCATCATAACATTTGTATGGGATAATAATCATAATCCTGATAAAGATCATTAGAAAATGGCATAGAATGTGGCAATACATAAAAACGAAATATCATGTCTTTGTGGTCCACTAGAACAGACCGTTTCAAACAAATCTAGAAACATCTTCACATATATTACACTTTTCTAATGAGATATATCACATTACGAAATTCATTGGAGATCTATATAATTCTGGTTGCACCAATCACATAATAACATTTACATTATCATGCATTCCACAAAGAATGAATATCAATCATGGGCATAAAGTAACCCACAGAAGGGGATGGGAAAAATTTCATACAGTTTACTTCCATGAATGAACTTTTGCATTTACAATATAAATAGAAAATAACATGCTTGATAAAATAATCATCAATCTTGAGTGAGTAAGAAACAATCTTATGGGAAGAAAAATATATATTTTTTGAAAGATGATTTTTTTTTGAAAAATACTGAAATTTGTTTTAAAATAATATTTGAAACATGTATAACCCATAAAATAAAATTAAATGATAAATAAATGATATTTAAATAACATTAAAGCAACATGAATACTAAAATTTGTCACAAAAGAGGTATTACCCGATGAGAGGAAATTGGGTTCAATGATCCACTTACCTTATGTCTGAATTTTACTTCACATTAATATCCTATAAAATTAAAATAAATTCATTAAATAGTCAATCAAAAACATATTATTATGTTTAATTTATTTATTACTGTTTAATTTAGTCTATTTGGACCTTTTTATGAGCTATTGAGTTCAATTTCATTATTAGGGATTGTTTGTTTTCTTAGTTTTCATGATCAGTTCTCTTGTTTATGAATATGGAAGTTAATGTACAAGGAGAATGATTCTCCAAAATTGAAATTATAGGTTTCTAATGAACATAAGTATGTGTAATTGGTCTTATATTTCATTTTCTTATATGGTATGAGGATGAGTTATTTGAGAGAACGTTAATAAAATTGATTTAATATATTTGGGAATTTTTTAGACTATTATGAGATTATATCATTTTATTTAACATAATATTTATGTATTGGTTCTTGAACATTACATAACTTATAATATTTATAATAAAATAATATTTAACAATATTAATAGTTATATAACCATCCTTGAACATGGTAGTGAAAAATTAAAATGCGTCATCCATAATGGCGGTAAATTGACACACACCGAATGATATATTTTTTTAAGAATAAAATGAAAAGATATGAGTTTTGAAGATAAATTATTCCATTAACATAATAAAATTATAGTATATAAAAGTTACTAGAGTTATCATTCCACTTGGATAAGTGTTGGCGATGATAGGATAAGAAACTAAATGAAATCAAAAATAATTCAAAAGAAAAAAAATGAGGATTTTACCTTTTATATTTGTCCTCATTGAGAACATTCTTAGGGTAAAGGGTTTGGTATTTTTATGAGACCAAGAGATCTTAAATGTGGGGGATGGTCTTGGGAACATTTTGGAGTATAAATTGGACCAGCCTGGGGGCTTTGGAGTTTTGACGAAATAAGGTGGTGAGGATTAAATTGGTGAGACTTCATTGAAAAAATATATTAGTTTACATCGGGTTGCAGGTCCAGAGGTCACATAAAAATCATGGGCCCTTATTATGAATTTAGAGGAATAAATGTTTGATAAAAATATGACCATTCATGCTTCTAGAGAATATGCAGAAAGAATTAATGGTAGGCCAATGAAAGTTCTTGTCACCACATAACTAGGTGATTCGATCATCAAGAAACATTTAATTCGGATCAGAGGCTTCAACGAGAAGATGATAATAGTGGAAGAGTTCTTTCTAAGGTTGGAAAAACTGGCATAAAAATTCATGGAGATAATCAAAGTTGAACTCGATAAAAAAGATACCAATCTATCCTAGGAATTTTATAGGAATTTCATGTCTAATAGTTTAATGTTGTCCTTTAATAGTTATGTTATTTGATTTAATGTATGTTTCCTTGGGTGAACTTGATGGTTTCTCACATTCTTCATAATAGTGTTTTCAATAAATTTTAGTTTTGAAGTGAGGGGTGGTATTTGTAGTGGAGGAGAGGTGTGTTTTCTCATTATTTTATTCATTAGTTTATTATTTTGGCTCAAGAATATAAATATTTTGAGCCATATCTCCGAATATAATAAAATAATGATGCAAATTTTGAGATTATGGACTTACATTAGCCGTGCATCATATATGACCCAATAAATTAGGTATTTATCTATTATAATAAATTATTGTGTTCCACTATTCACAAATTTAACTATTTTAAAAAAATACAAAAAAATTTACCCTAAACATTTTCCAATATATTGATTTCAAAAGTGAACACTATTTTTTGAAAATAATTTTCGAAATATGAGAAATTTAATTTCCAATTAAAATCAAAATTTACTTAGAAAATACTAATTTTAAAATTATATCAGATTTTATAACACAATGAGAACATAAATAAGGTCTCATAAAATTATCTCATAATAAAAATAAAAAAATTAAATTTTGAATAATTTTTATGGAAATTAGTTTTCTTTTAAATCTTTATATTTATTATAAAATTATAAATAACAATTTATATTCTCTAAAAATACCAAGACTAAATTAAAATTTTATAAAATATTTATTGAGTTATACTATGATAAAATTACATAATATTATCATTTATAATGTGCCTAAATTTTGTTTATACTTTCATAGATGAGGTTACAATTTTAATTTTCAAATTACAAAAACTAATTGTCATGTTACTATTCCAGTGGTTAGGTTACTATTCCATTGGGATATGTTCCTTAATTTCTTAAAATACCACTTATTTTAATCATTATTCATTTATAAAGTTAGTATTGTGTCTTAAAAGTGATTTTATATTCTTTAAAATATATGAAATAATTATAATAATGGAATTTAAAATGACAAAAGTTTTGGTCGTTATATTCATCCTCACTTATGAAATTTCACCCTTGAAATTTTACTTTACAAACTATGGATAAAACAAGTGGGGGAACTTATTCTTTATTTCTTCTTCTCATTCCCATGTATCCACTTCATACTTATGGTTCTTCCATAGTACATTGAATAGGTGAGAAGTCTTTTTTCATATTACATTATCTCTATAGTCCAAGATATTCACTTGATTCTCGTCATTTGAGAGATCATTTTCCAACTGTACCACCTCTAGATTCAGTACATGTGAGGGATTTGGTATTCAATTTCTCAAGAGGGATACGTGTAATGCACCATGCACTTGATATATGGTAGGTGTAAGTTTTAGTGAATTGGAAAAACCCCCACACAATAAAAAATATTGAATTAGTCAATGTACATAAGAAATAGATCCCCCTTCTTCCAAAATATCAGGATCCTCTTCTTTGTAGATATGTAATGGAATATAATGTCTTCAACTTTAAAATCCAGGTCTCATTGAGTATTGTCTACATATCTCTTCTTTTGACTTTAGACTTCCTTGATGTCCTGCTAGATGGTTTTTACATTCTCCACCATCTATTTAACCATTTCAGGTCCTTGCAGCTTACATTCACCAACTTCATCCCAACATTTTGTTGTTATGCATCTTTTCCCATAAAGGGCCTCATATGGACAAATTAGGATGATCTTGTAGAAACTGTTGTTGTAAGAGAACTCGAATAAAGGAAGATATTGGTCCCATCATCATTTTATGTCTGTAGAACATGTTCCCAACATGTATTTTAGTTTCAAAATAGTACTCTCAGTTTTTACATTATCTTGAAGATGAAAAACTATACTGAAGTTCTGCTCAGTGCTTAGATCATGTTGGAGACTTTTATAGAACATCATGGTGATCCTTGGTTCTTGATTTGAAACAATTGATAGTGGTACTTCATAATGCCTTACCACTTCTATGATGTATATCCATGCAATTTGATCAAGTGAGAAGTCCTCTTGAATTGTGATCAAATGATTTGTCTTTGTGGGATGATCCACAACAACCCATTTAGAATTATTTTATATATATTTATTTAGATGTATGATGATAAATTATAAGGTGATGTATTCCCATTTGGATGTTGGTTTGGGTAATGGTTGCATTATTCCCTTTTATGTTTTCCTTTCAACAATCACTTGTTGACACACTAGGAACTTTTATGTTTATTCAGTGATCTCCTCTCCATATTTTCCCATCAATATCTTTCTTATATATATTGATACATCTTGGTGCTCCATGGGTGAATATATAGGCTTGAGATATTTGAGTGATTTAGAATGTCCATATTTATATCTGTATTGGATTGTGTACATAATTATGACCAAAATATTCTGACTCATTCCTTTTTTTATTTTGAACTCTCATGATTTCCCATTTCTAACAGCTTCCACCTTTTTTTCAATTTCAACATCATTCATTTAGGCATCCTTTAATTTCATCTTATGGGATAATTGAGAAATCATTTTAGAAAGGATTTATAATATTCCTTCATTAATTATCCTTATATACATCATTTTTAGGTATAAGAAGACCGGATCCTTATTAATTCCCATTATTGATAATGATGGAGGATCCTTTCTACTTAGAGAAACTGACACAATATATTCTTTATATAGATGGTATTGGATTGAGAATTTAAAATATTTAATGAGATTTAACCAACATCACTTGTACATGTTAACCTCTTTATGTGAGAATATATATTTTAGGATCTTATGATCTATATATATCTCACAAATCTCCCCATATATATATTTCCTCTATATTTTCAATGCAAAGATCAGAAAATTTAACTCCAAATCATGAATGGGATAGTTTTTCTCATAAATTTTAAACTACCTTGAGGTATATGCTATAAGGTTATAATTTTTCATTAGTACATATCCCAATACATTATTTGAAGCACTTATGTACACAAAAAAGGGTTCCCCACATGTCTGTAGTGTGAGTATTAGTACACTGATAATCCTATTTTTAAACATGTTGAAACAATCCTCAAATTCACTAGTAAAGATAAGAATCACCCCCTTCCATGTCATTATGGTTATTGGGTCTGAAAATCATGATATGTTCTTCAAAAAATCATCTCTAATACTCAGCTAGAACAAAGAATCTATTGGTTTATATTGTATATGTTATCCTGGTCCACTCTATGATTTCCTTTTACTTGTAATGGTAATAATATATTCCTTTTCTGGTGATAAAATTCCCCAATAATGATACTTCCTCCATCCAAAACTCACATTTATTGTACTTTTCTTATATTTTCTCCCTTTTCAATGTCATTAGAACATTATTTAAATATGCCTCATGTTCCTCCTTGTTTTTGGATTATATTATAATATCATCGATAAAGACTACCAGAAATTTGTGGATGTAATCTTTAAGGACTCTATTAATAAAGTCAAGGAAAACTATAGGATCATTAGTGAGTCTGAAGGGAATCACTATGAACTCATAGTGTTTATATCTTGTTTGAAATGCAATTTGGAAAATATATCCCGTTTTCAAATTTAATTGTTGATATCCCAAATTAAGGTCCACGTTATAAAAATACATGGCACCATGTAGTTGACTAAACAACTCATCTATATGTGGTAGAGGATACTTTTTCTTTATCATGACTTTATTAAGCTCACAATAATCAATGTACAGGTGCATTTATCCATCGTTATTTTTGATGAAGAGAATTGGTGCACCCCATGTTGAACGACGTGGTAGTATAAAACCCTCATATAGATTCTATTGTAACTACTTCTTCAGTTATTCTAGCCCAACAATGGCCATTCTATATGGTGTCATTGATATAAAAATAGATATAGGAATAAGTTCAATTGAGAACTCAAACCACTAGGTCATGGCGAAGACCATAAAATTCTTCAGGGGATACATTAGAGTAATCCGTTAGAATGGGTATGTCTTCGTACAAGATCATCTATATTTTCTCAATAATTTTGGCTAGATGTGATTCATCATAAGGAAATAATATCCAGAATAGAGAAAATGATTCTAAAAGAGATTCACCATTCTCTATACACTTTTACATAATTGGAGAAAGATTTTTGATTTGATGAGTGATCTCTATTTTCCGACAGTTGATGTTCTATTTGAATAAAGACAACAAATCCATACACTAAATAGAATCAAACTCTAGAAAAGAAGTCTGAAAAGATTTTTTTGGGTCATTCAATCCAAAAATATTAACCGATGGGGTGTTTTACACATTGGATATAATAACTTACCCATTTTCTATTCTCATAGATAACTGAACATCTATATTTTGATGTGGTGTAATAATAGTTCTACTAAACATGAATGATATGAAAGAATGAGTAGAACCAGAAAAAATAGTATTTTTTCTATTATTGAATGAATAAACAACATACATATCACTACATCATTTTTTGGATCACCCTCAGCAGTAGTGATGGAATAAAATTGTCCTTTCTGATTTGGATTTGGTTTCTGGTGACATTGATTACTATCGAGAACTTGAGGTTTAATGAAATTTATTCTATAGTTCCCTTATTCTCAACTATTGAATCATTTAACCAGAGGTGGTTCTCTCCTTTCCTCTACCATATTTCCCTTATTTCTCATGTCCTTTACAGATTCATGATCTTGGTGGTATTTTCTCCCACACTTATAGCATTACCTTGTTCCTTTAAGGCAGTTCCCTTGATGCTTCTTCCAACATTTTTGACACATGATTTATTGATAATTTTTCCACCTTTTTCATTAGATCCCCCAGTATGAAACTCCATATTTCATTTCTTATCACCGTATCCATGGAACCATTTTAAAAAATCCATCTCCACTTGGATATCACATCGAACAACTTATTTATGACTCCCAAAGTCTTGAATATCTAGATCATTTTGAAGGTATTGTTTTAAAGTAATAACGAATCTATTTATTTTTCTATAATTGTTGATAAAAAACCAGATGCCTACCTTGAAGGCATTATGAAATTTTCTTTGTAATCCATGATAGATTCACCTTCCTTTTACTTAATCTCTAATAATTCTCTCTCCATTTTTGTATGAAGATTCTGAGGAAAATACTTTTTGGAATCATTATCTTAAGGTCCTTCTACTCCATCTTTTCAATTTATTGCTTCATCTTGGTGTTCTTAATCAATGTCCACTATTTTTCGGCCTCTCCATGTAAAAGATAAATAGCCAGCTTCACCTTCTCTATCTCAGAATAGTGATCCAAAAAAAATATCTTCTCCATTGAGTTGGCCTAATATTCTGTGTCTAGTTGATTATAAGATCCGCTAAAAGTTAGAGGTTTTTTCCACATAAAAGACTCAAAAGAGAGTTTCACCCTCTTAGTGAAGGAGCACATTCCATTTTATTTTGGTTATTGTTTATAAAATAAGACAACTTACAAGGAATAACATTGAAGATTTGAACTCCACTTATCAAGGAATTGGGGATGTTATTTGGGAAATCAGTAAATTTTCTTTGCATAGGTTGTTGGAATAATTTCTCCTGGTTCCCAGTATTTTCTAAAATAAAAAATCTTAGAAAAAAACAACATTCAAGAATTCCTAAATAAAAACTTTATTCCATTGTGAAATTAACTTTAAAGGAATATCTTGTGGGATCCCAATAATTAGAATTTTCATAAACAATGCTACTTTAGTGGTTTTATATACTTAGTCTCATAGTAAGGTTTTTCACTAATATTATATAATTATCATTTTCAAATTAACCAAACTATACTCTGATTCCAACTATAGGGACCCTACATTTTCTTACATTATTATTACATCATTTTAACTATAAATATAAAATAGTGTTACATAACTAGGATCCAAAGGTTTATTATGTTGGGAAAATTAAAACCATACAAAAATTTTAAATAATAAAACATAAACTTTTATTTAATTCCTTATTCTCTAGGTACTTATTAGCCCTCATATTTTCCTTAGTACAAGTAATCACCCGAGGATATACATAAAAAAGGGCTAAACTAAAAGCACTATAGGAGAATGAATAAGTGAAATGAATCATGGGTGATCATAATAATCATCATCATAAAATAACTATGTTATTATCATCATAATAATGGGAGGAAACATTAGAAATAGGATTGTAATTTGATAATTCATAAGAATGAAACATCATGTCTTAGTGGTCAACTAACACTCATAGTTGTGAACAAATCTAGCTTCTTGTTCACATATATTAAAGTTTTCTCATTATATGCATCAAAATACCAAATTAATGAGAGCTCTATATAATTCTATGTGCACCCATAACATCATAATATATACATTATCATGCATTCCATGGTGAACGTATATCAATCTAGGACATAAAGTAACCCATGGAAAGGAATGGGTTTCATTTGATAAAGAATAAATTCATGGAGAAACATTTCAGTTCCCAAAATAAAGTGGTAATAACATAATTTATTAAAGAAACAAAAATATTCAGTGAAGTAGAAACAATCTCATGAGAAGTAAAAGATATATTTTTAAATAGAAGAGTTATTTTGAAAAAATCAGTGAATTTTTCAAAAAATCAGATTTGAAACATTTATATACCAAAAAGGATAATGGAAGGATAATGAAATGATATTTTAGGGACATTATTGGATTATAACTAATGAAATTTGGCATTGAAGAGGAATAACCTAAAGAATTGGAATTGGGTTTGAGAATCCCCTTACCTTATATCTGAATGTTTTCTTCACTTTAATATCCTGGATAATAAACATAAATTAATTATTTAAAAAATAAAAACCTATTCAACATGAATTTTATTTAATTTAGTTTTATTAAGTTCATTTATGTTCTTTTTGATGAGTTATGGAATTCAACTTCAACATTTGGGAGCATTTTTATTCTTGGTTTTTATGCTTATTTCACTTGTTAATAAGGATGGAAGTTCATGTAGAATAAAAATTATTTTCCATAATGGAAATTAAAAGTTATTAATTAACATAAATAAGTATAATTTTCTTATTTTTCATTTTTTAAATTATATTATGATTATTTATTAGATAGAACATTAATGAAAATGATGTAATTTATTTTGGAGTTTTTTATGACCACTATGAATTTATATTATTTTATTTAACATAATGTTTATAAATTAGTCACAAAACATTATATAACTTATAAAATATATAATAAAATACCATTCAACCATAATAATGTTTTTATAACAAACCTTGAATGTGATAGTGAAAAATTACAATGAATCATCCATGATGGGTGTAAATCAACACACCACAAATGATATCTTCATTTTTAGAATACATGGAAAAGAGAAGATATTTAAAGTCAAATTATTTCATTAACATAATAACATTATAGTATATAAAATATATTGGATTTGTCATGATAATTGGATATTGGAGTTAATGCGATGATAAGAAAACAAATGAAATTGAAAATAAATTAATAGAAAAAGAAATAGGATTTTACCTGTTGAATTTATCCTCCATGATGAGACTAAGAGCTGTTGGAAGTGGGGGGGGGGGGGGGGGGCTTGTAGAGACTATTTGGTATAAATTGTACAATCTTGAATGTTTTGGATTTGTGAGGAGAAGAGGTGGTGAGGGTGGTATTTATAGTGGAGAAGAGAGGTGTTTTCTCATTGTTTTATTCACTAGTTTATTAGTTTGGATCAAGACTGTGAATATTTGGAGCCTTATTACTAAATATATTAAATAAATGAAGGTGAGTTCAATATTATGGTCTTACATCATCCATACATCATATATGAATAAATAAATAATGTATTTAGCTTTTATTGTAAATTATTATATTTTATTATTCAACAAAAATTCAATTAATTAAGAAAAACACAAAAAAATAAACAAAACCATTTTTTGAGGTGTTAAATTCAAAAATGAACTTCATTTTATGAAAATAATTTTATAATTATTATAAAATTAATTTTTAATTAAAATTATCATTTACTAGTAAAATACAGATTTTAAAATTTTAATTGATTTCATAACACTTGGAATAATTTATTAAGATATCATAAAATTATGTTATAATAATAAGAAAAAAATGTTTATTTTTGAATTAATTTTATGAAAATAAATTTTATTTTAAATAATCATATTAATTATAAATTTGTAAATAAACATTTATGTTTTATAACTATATCAACACTAAATTAATAAATTTAAAACTATTTATTTACTTATACTGTGATATAATTATATCATATTATAATTCATAAGATCCCTAAAATTTATTTATACTTTCATTTATGATTTTACTATTCTATTTTATGAATTAGTATTCCTAGTGGTCATGTTTCTATTCCAATGGTTAGGTTACTATTCCATTGGGATGGTCCCTTAATTTGTTGAAATACCTCTTATTTTATTCATTCATCATTTATAATGTTTGTATTGTGTTATCAATGTGATTTTATTTTCTTTATAATATATTTCATAATTTTAAGAAGTGAATTTCCAATGATAGATTTTTGGTTCGTTATTGGAAACCTTCCTCAAGGAAAGTCACATCGTATCAACTCATCATCACCATCATCACAACATTATCATCATTATCTCATCACCATCATCTAATTCAACAACAAATACCACCAAAAACGAAAATGAACATCACAAAAATCAGCCTTCATCATCATCTTTTCACTAACGTCCACTTCACTGACATCAAATACTAGAAACCGAAACAGAAACCCGAAAAATAAATCCTCCAAACATCATCATCATCGAAATCACCGATCATTGATCTCATATATCCTTTGACAAAAAACAAATCCATTTGGAACACATTACTAAAATCATCATAAGGAAAACATTCTCAATTGATCAATCTATACATTTGAAGAGACCATAAGAGCATCCAAACCGAACCAAGATGTGGTATAAAAAACAAATTATCATGAAGTAAGAGTAGAGAGGAAGTGATATAAATACTTAACATGAGATGCATCCGTAGATACAAGACTAGTGAAACCATAACTAGAATGCTCAATCCTAGATAAATAGGGGAATAAACTCTTGATCCAGATGTTATCGTAGAGGGAGTGTAATAAAGCCAGTGAGAATGACCTAAAAGTCTCACAAAATGTATGAAATACAAACACAGGAAGCAGACAAAATAAAAACACCTAGAAAATACCAAGCCTCCAAGATATCCACCATGCCATATCATAATGGGATCTAACATGATGTATTAGAAAGTTATGGAAGAGTAGGAGCAAAGGATGTCCAAGGATGTCATAATAACTAAAGAAGAAAAACCCAACAAACAAAAAATTGACGAGAGAGAATAATCTAATCCCTTGAACAATGCTCTACCTTCACCATTCCAATATTCTATCAGAACTATCCCGATAGACTGAGATGGGTTCAAGCATGATGGGGAATATTATTTGTTAGCTTGAGATATTTCTCTCTAATTCATTGGGTATTGATTAATTTTATGGAGAAATGATGTTTGAATATTATGAAATTATGAGTTGTTACGAGTTAATATATGTGATATGAATATATTTACTAAAGATGACTTTATAGTGATTATATTATTACAATGATTTTGAATGGAAATATTTGAATTTTATAAGACAAGATGTAAATTTTATGAGGAAAGAGATGCTTTATTATATTAAAAGGTAATGGTTTATATTTAAATGTGTATTTACTATCTTATATTGATTTAATGTTTTTATTATATTTCATGTTTTATTCAATAATGTTGAAAATTATTTACCATAAATTTTTTTATTATGATTTATCTTTTTGAAATAGTTTTTTGAATTGAAGGTGATTTATTGTTTTAATTTTTTTATATCAGGTTGATATTTACGTTTCGAAAATTATATTTTTAAGGTTTTTCAAAAATTTCAAAGTCCTAATGAGATTTCATTTTATTATATTCCTTTAACAAAGATTTATGTTCTCATCCAACATTTTAATCTTATTTTATAGGGATTAAAAAGGAATAGGAATTATTATGGACTTAAATATATTATTAAGTTTTTTTAGAATTGAATGATTAATGTGTATAATTTAAAGAGTTTTTATTAGTGGAAAATTATCCATTATAGGAAAATTTTGAGTTTTTATAAATGGTAATTTTATAATTCCCTTAAACTCTAAAACTGAAGTGTATCAAAAATATTGAAAATTAAATACTCTCTAAAGGATATATAATTATGTGGTGGTTCTGATCGAGTATTACTATAGGTATTAGAGTAGGGTTTAGATTATTTTACCCTTTTAATGTAATCTATTTAGGGAAATTTAAGATTTATGGATATCATCATTGATTGATTAGTTTAAGGGTGATCATAAATTTTGAGTCATAATTTTTATTTGGAGGTCAAATTTGATTTTATTTTATTTGGATTAATGATAGTTTGGGATACATTCAATGGGTTTTTGAAAGAATACATGTTTTTCAGTATATATAACCTTTAGGGGTGGTATTAATATTAAATTCTAGTTAATTATTGTTATTTGTGAAATGATTTATCATATTTTTTTTGTATAAATATTGAGAAGTATATATAACATTAAATATTGAAATGTGATTTTGTGACATGGTGATTAATGTTATTTTAGAATATGTTCAATAAATTTTTTAGAATATTATATGATTAAGGTTTATATATGGTTTATTATTTTCATATATATGATTTAATGTTAATGTTCATAATATTAACTCTTAGTTAAATATTCACAATGTTTTTTGATCAACTGTGATCTTGGAGATCATAAATTTTTGTGAATTGAGAATCTTAATGTTTTTCATGAATATTGAGGTTAAATTTTTTATGATAATGGTTCGGTAGTTTTTTTGGGATAAAATGTGATGAAGGTATTTTGAATATTTAGGTACTCCTATCCAAATATCCATTACATTCATGTATTATTCTTCATTTCTATATTTTTCTCCTCCAACTATGAAATTAATGATTTTTAAATGAATATGTTCCTCTTTTATATTCATATATAATGAATTGATGATATATGTTCCCCTCGTATGGATCTATAGTTCACACAAAACATTAAAATGTGTTTTTATTGACTCAATATTTATTCATTGAGTCATAAACTCTATTCATTGAATTTTTTTGTCTTTTATTGGTTTATATTAACACATTATTATATTATATTATATTTACCCTTTTAGTTTTTGGGATTTATATTTCATTATAATAATTAAATATTTGAATAATTCATAGTATATAAAATTTTGTGTTTAAAGGGTATATTTTTTAATTATCATTCTTCGAGTCAGGATTCTTATTATGAATAAATTCACATGTACATGTTTTACATACTACTTCATTGATATCTGTAATAATAATTTATATTTTACTAATTTTATTTCAATTTCATTTCATTTTTTCTCTTTCATTATATTTTTATACATATTTTTCCAATGTTTTTCGTATTTTTGTTTACTAAATATCTTTTCAATGAGTAATAATATTTGTTTTTTTGATATTCATGTCTTATGATTAATTCATTATATTATTTTATTTATCAAGTCAAATTTTTTATTTTCATTTGGATAAATTATTTTTTACATTTATGGTTCTTTTTCTTTGATGAAATTTTTATTTCATGTAAAAATTATGTTGTAAATTATAATTCTCAACCAATTTATTGGATCGTTTCTCCCCCATGACTATGATATTTCTTACCCAAAATATTTTATTTTCATAATTTTATGGATAAATATGTGCTCTCTATAAATGAATTTTATGTGAAAATATCCCAATTCAAAATGAAATTTTATAATCCTATTATTAATGTGTGTTTCATTATAATCAATTAAAAATCCAAAAAAATATTTCTTCAACTTTGGTATATTTATTCTATATTACACTACACATATCTTCTAATTGATATTATTTGATTTCAAGTATCACTTTATAGGGATTCCATTCAATGTTACTCTTTTAGATTCATTTTCAACACTAGAAATGAATTTTAAAATTTGTTAGATGTATTGTTTCTCTTATTTAAAAATCTCTCATAGGGATCTATGCAATGATATAAATTTTGTATTCTGGTAATGGTATGAATTATTTTAATAAAATTTATATTATATTTAAATTTTGATACCATTATTAGATCTTGACTTTTAGAATATTATACATTATTATAGAAATGAGGTATTGTGTAATAATTCACAAAATCTAGGATAACATTTTAATAGGTTATATGATTAAAGAGTATGAAGTTGGGGTATTTTTTTATAAGGACCCTACCTTATTACATTACATAAATTTATATTTTTTTCAAGAACTAAATTTAGTTTATCCTACAGGATATTTTCAAGTTTATATCTTTAGAGAATTCAAACATAATTCTTTCATAATATTCCACATTAATACAATGTGGATACCTTAAAAATAGCATTCATTTCATCCAAATTATTAACATTTTCAAATAAAAAATTATCTATTTGAAAAATATTCATAAATTTTAACATAGATTACATATTTTTCAAAATTATTTTTATAACCTACTAAAATAATTTAAAAACCAAGGATGAGCACAAAAATATTAAAAAGGGATATAAAAAGAAAGAAAGAAAAAATTATTCCCTGAATAATTTTGAAGTATGAAATCATTTAAAAAAATATACTTGTCACCCATATAAATATACTTTTTAAAAATTGACATTTCCAAAAAACATATATAACATAAATAGAACCATAAATGTATCTTGGGTCATTACTTACATAATCTTTTAACCCTCTCATCTACCTTATAATGTGTAACCATCACGACAACCATACAATTTGTGTATCCATCGTAGTTACAATTGGAGTAACCATATGGAAAACCTCCAACATACACATACCCAATAAATTTTAGGGATATATAGGTCTCACCCTTCATCATAAACAATTCCTACGAACCAGAACATAATCATACAAAATGAATTATTTCATAAAAACATTGCTATTAAATTTTTTAAAAAAGTATTTTAAAATTCCCTTAAAAATATAATATAATTGAAGTGATACTTAATATAGTATATGGGAAACATATATAGACTGTAAATAAGCATAGTTAAATATAATATAAAAAAAATTAATCACAAAAACAATTTTAATACCACATAAATAATGAATTATAATATTAACCCAAACAATGGAAATCGGGTTATGAATTCCCTTACCTAGGGTTTTTCATACTTAAAACATGTTTGAACCTCTTTTATAACATTTAAAAGGTTGTTATTATTATTTTACATAAAATTTTTCATGTTTATAACAACTTATATGATCATTTTGTTACATCATTTTACCCTTTAATTATAACTACTTTGTTTTTCCTATTGTTCTGGGTTCTTTCCTTACAAGATTTTCATGGCTGATATTTATTTGATTTTTTTGTCGTATGAAAATGAAATTCCATAAGTGGAATGAAATGGTATTTATATGTTTATATAAAATATAATGATACCATAAATTTTTTTTTATCACACATGATGATGGATCATTAGATAAAACATTAATGATGTTTGATTAGATCATTCTTGGCAGTTCCTCCATAATCAGGAACATGTTTCATTATATAATTTAATGTCAAGCATAAAGGATAATTATTGAAAATAAAATAGGTTAAAAAATACACTTTAAATTCTTTTTAAACTCTTAAAATGGTTTTATGATCATTTTTGAATGGTGTAATGGATATTGCAAATTCATCGTCCATGATGTAGGTAAATCAAAATATCATGGATGGTGTTTTTATTTTTAAGACAAGAGGGAGAGGGAAAAATAGAGATGACGATGTATTTTTAAATTAGAATAATAAAATTTCAGTTAATATAAGGTACTAGAATCATCATAGAAATTGGATGAGGAAATATGAATAATGTAAAAGTAAATAAAGGAACTTGAAATAAATGAAAAGATGAGAAATCCCTCACAAAAATTCCGCAGACTAACGACATCAATTAAAAAATCCTAAAATATTTTGATGAGAGAAAAAGGCTATATAATATTTTTTACATAATATGAACAGTAAGGGGGATGTGTAATTACATATAATAACATAATACAATTTGAATTAAAATATAATAACCTAATAATAGTGCTTTAAAAAGTGAAAGATTTTGAGATAAACTTTTTTCAACATAATGGATATACAACATAGTTTTAAAAAACATTAAAAAGGGAGTAGACATGGGTCCCCCATTCATAAAAGGATAATAAAATAGTATAGGTATATAGTAACATGTAAATAAGAACATGGTATGAAAACTTGAAATATAGACCACATAAAAGAGAACTTGAATGGAAAAGAGAAGTTGAGAATTCTCTTACCTTGTAGAGTAACTCCTAAGACTTGATGTTTGGGACCTTGAGGGCTTGAGGAAAACCTGGGAGGACAAATAGGTAGGTAAAAAAAACCAAAGATTCTAAGATGATTTGTTTTTAATGAATGAAAATTAAGTAATGAGTGGGTATTTATAGTAAATTATAGGGGTTTTTTTTATTAATTTCAAAGGACACCTCATTTGTATTTTTTGAAAAAACCATGGGCTTTCCCCAGGTATTTTCCCATGGTATTAGCCACAAGGGACACCTCATATCATGTTTCATTGTACAAAAGTCTACCAGAATTATATTTTAATTTTTATAGCATTGAGATGTCATTAAATATACTGAAAACTCAGAATGTATTTTTACTATTCACAAAAATTCAAATATTTTAGAAAAACCCCAAAAATTCACCTAAATCATTTTTCAAAGTTTAAATTAAAAAAGGAACTCTATTGTTTGAATATAATTATATTAATACTATTAATTTAAAATTTGTTTAAAAAATATTAATTTATTCAAAAATAAAAATTTTAAATCGATAACTCATTTTTTAACACCAGGAAAAATTAATCAAGTTTTCATTATCTTAAATCCTTAGAAAATAAAAATAAAATAATATTTAGTATTTATTAGGCTCATATTACTATTCACAGGACTATTCATAAGGGTATGTTTCTATTCACCAAAAAATAAAGTTGGTTCCATTAGAATCCAAATAACTTACTGATCACAATTATTGATGTCCATTTTTTAAAATTTAAAACATAGAAGCAAAAATTTTTTGTTTCATGTTTAGTTATAAATATCTACTTAACAAAAGTTTAATGAATTTAAATTTATTTTTAATACCTTGGAGTGTTACATTATCCCCACATTATTGAAATTTCTCCCTAGAAATGTTTTTAACAAATTAAACAAGTGAGGATACCTTTCCCTCGTAGCATTTTCAGATTCCCATCTTGCTTAATCAACAATGTGGTTTCTCCAAAAAAAACCTTTTCCTGGTGGATTACCTTATTTCACAGTATTTTTTACCTCCGATCAGGAATTTAAATTGGTTTCGGTTCATAAGAAAGGTTCTCTACCAACTGAACTACTTCTGGGATCAAAACATGAGATGGATCTGGATCATACTTTCTCAACATAAAAACATGAAAAACATTGTGTACCTGAGATAAACTTTGAGGAAAATTTGCTTAGTAGGTGACTGGCCCAACCATCTCTAGGATTTCAAAAGGACAAATAAATTTTTTACTTAGCTTTACTTTCTTACCAAAATTTATAACTCTCTTCCACGATGAGATTCTATGAAAAACATGATCACCTAACTCAAAAGAAAAGTCATTCCTCCTATTGTCCGTAAAAATTATCTATCTTCTCTAAGCTTTCCTCATGTGTTGTTATGTCATCTTTAATTTCTCAGGAACTTACTCTAATAAATATGGTCTTATTAACTTCCTTTCCCTGAGTTCTTCACAAATAGTTGTATTTCGACACCGCTTCCCATAAAGTGCCTCAAAAGGTGCCATCGGTATACTAGGATGAAAACTGTTATTATAAGAAAACTCAACTAAAGAAAGATGTTGATCCCTACTTCCCTGGTAGTCCATTGAACAAGATCAAAGCATATCCTCTAAATTCGTAATCATTCATTCTGACTTCCCATCTGATTGTGGATGAAAAGGTATACTAAAATTTAATTTATTATCCAACGACTTCTGAATTCCCTTCCAAAGCTTAAAAGTGAACCTTGGATTCTAGTCAGATACAATGGAAAGAGGAACTCCATGTAAACTGACAATATCTTTTATCTAAAATTGAGAAATCTTATCAAAATAAATTGTATCTCAAATTGAAATAAAATGTGCATATTTTGTCAGCCGATCAACAACAACACAAATCGTATTGTTACATCAAGAAGTCCTTGGTAGTCCCACCATAATGTCCATGGATACATTATACCATTTATACTCTACCACTTGATAATGTTGAAGCATACCCTTTAGTAACTACCGTTCTGAATTAACCTGTTGACATGTCAAAATCTACAATATCTCATTTCATTCCTTCCCACCAATAATACTCCCAAATTTCTTTGTACATCTTAGTACTTCTTGAATGAACTAAAAATGGAGAACTATGTGGTTCAAATAACATTTATTTCTTCAATTTGGAATCAAAAGTCACACAAAACCTTTTCACAAATCATGAAACATAATCCTTTTCAAGCTTATATTTAGGAAACTTACCCATTTTAACAATTATACCTTTTTCTATAGCTCACAGTCTTCCTTATACGCTTTCTTAATTATGTCTGATAATGATGACTCCACCCAAACCTGAAACAAAATAGATGTATTTTTTGCACCAATAACTTATAATCCAAGATTCATCAAATCATTAATCAAGGGACCATGTTCCAAGCATAACATGGATAATGATGTATGATGTTTTCGACTCAAGGAATCCGCCACTTTGTTTTGTTTCCAAGGATGGTAATTGACCAAGCAATCATAATCGTTTAACAAATAAATCCATCATCTCTGCCTAATATTTAATTTCTTCTGAATGAATATATAATTCATACTTTTATGTTTGGTATATATTTTACATTTTTTTTCGTATTAATAGTGCCTCCAAATTTTCAAAGCAAAACCCACAACTTCCAATTCCAAATCATATGTGGGATAATTTAATTCATAATGTTTTAGTTATCTTGAATCATAAGTAATTACCGAATAATTATGCATCAAAAAACAACCAATTCCTTTTAATGAAGCATCACTGTAGATGAAAAACTGACCAATTTACGAAGGCAAGTCCAAAACTGAATCATTCACCAATCTCTTCTTTAGTTTCAAAAAACAAAAATCACATTCTTTTTTCCTACTAAATTTAACCCATTTTCATGTTAACATAGTTAGTGGGATAGATAAACGTGATTTATTTAACAAATTGTTGATAATAACCTGCTAATCTAATTAAACTATGAATCTCTGTAACATTAGTAGGTATTGGACATTCATCAACCACTATTTTTATATGATCAACTGTTATTCCATCCTTATTTACAATGATCCCAAGAAAAGGAATCTGTTGCTATAAAAAATAAAACTTTCTAAAATTTCCATATATTTTATTTCCCTTTAAGGTTTGAAGAACAACCCTTATATGTTTTTCGTGCTCCTATTTACTCTTAGAAAATACTAGAATTTCATTAAAAAACAAAACCATAAATTTATCCAAGAACTCATGAAATATTCAATTCATAATATTTATGAATATAGAAGGTTCATTAGTTAACCCAAATGGAATAAAAGAAATTCAAAATTCCCATATTTATTGTGAAAATATGTTTTTGGGATTTCACCCTTCTTCATCTTCAGCTGATGGTATCCAGATATCAAGTCAATCTTGGAAATGTACTGATCTCCTTGAAGATGATAAAAAAAGTCATTGATATGTGTAAAAGGATTCTTTTTTGAAAAGTGACATTATTCAATGCACTATAATCAATGAAAAGTCTCATGGAACTATCTTTCTTTTTGGCAAAAAAACTAAAGCACCCCATGGTGAAGTGCTAGGATGAATGAGTCCTTTATCAAGAAAATCCAGCAACTGATTTTTAAATTCAATAAGTTTCATTTCATCCATTTGATATGGGGGCTTTGAAATTGGATTAGCATCAAGAACTAAGTCAACTGTGAATTCAACTTCTCGAACAGGTTTGACACCAGATAACTCATTAGAAAAAACATCAAGCTATTCATTTACCCATGGTACATCATTAATCTGAACAGTTCCCATATTTTCATTAATACGAGCAAGATAAATTTCCTTTAAATATTTCATTGTTTTCTCAGCTTCCTGATATATTATGAATTGTATGGGTTCGTTCTTTTATACAAACTAAAAATCTTTTATAATTTTTTTTATCTGTACAATCAATCTTATCATGATAAACAGATTGCCCATCCATTCCCAGAATGACATCAAACTCTGCTAAGAGAAAAACAAAAAGGTTTTCATGTAAATTATTTCCACATACCATAATAGAAATATTATTATAATTCCTCCTTTCTAAAATATTACCCCCTGATGTTTTAACAATATGTTTTGGTTTAATTTTCTGAGGTGATATTTCTGATTTACCAGAAGATTCTTCAGAAATAAAGGAATGTGTAGATACCGTATCAAACAAAACATTAGATAAATATGAGTAAACTAATAGGGTACCTAATACAACTTCATTGGACGACCTAATAACTTCAAATTTAGTCGCAAAGGATCTCACTACACCTTTAGGCTTATAGTATGTCTTATTTCCATCATTCATATCTCTCTTTGGGTAGAAATTTTCATAATAACCCATCTATCTACATTTAAAACACTTAATAATTTACTTATCATGATTAGTATTATGATCAATTTAATTGTAATCATGGGCCATACGTCCAAACTTACCACATCGAAAACAGTTCCCAGTTTTGGTAAGGAACTCCCCAAGTTTCGTTTTTCCACACTTTTCACAAATAGGAAACTGGAATTTATAACGATCAGATTTCCTTGGTTGATTATTTCCCATATCTTTCCATATGGACCACGTATTCTCCATGTTTTTAAAGTGCATGTGGTCGTAAAAAAACTCCATCTCTACCCTCTCAACAAATCTGAAAAGTTTTCCATATCTTCTTATTTCATGAGAGGCCAACTACCTTCAATACGTTTTCTTTAATACTGAGTAAAAGAGGTAGATTTTTTCTATCAATATCCAGAATAAGATTTGGAGACTTCCTCACCACCTGGTTAAATTTTACTTTATTCATACCCATGGAATCTTCCGCTTTTTTTCTTCAATTCAAGGAATTTCATCTCCATCCTTATTCACACCACCTTAGGAAAATATTTTTCAAGGAAAATATTTTTAAATTCATCCAACTCTAAGGCATCAATCTCCTCTCCATACCTAATATTTTTGACCATTGATCACCACTGATTAGATTCTCCTTCAAAATGATAAATAGAAGTCTTTAATTTTGTTTATCTGAATATCAAATTACATCAAATATCTTTTCTTGGGCCTTAATCCATCCTTTAGTTGCTACTGGGTCAGAAGATCCATTGAAAGCAGGAGGGTGTTGTCTCATAAAATGTTCCACTATCATCATGTTCTATTGTGCAACCTATATTTTTTCTCATGCATGGATTCCACTACTATTTATTTCCTACGTCAGCTGATCCATTACTATCCCAACCTTCTTGGTTACAATCCCTACCATTTTGGGCTACATATTTAGAAGGATATCATTCTGTTGGTGCCTCTCCTCTTCAGCTTCCCAATTTCTTCTACAGAAAACCATTCTGAACAAATATGTCTTAGTCTACGAAACATTGTAAACTTTAAACGTTCTATAATTTAAAGTTAACCATCAAGTAAAAAATAATTTAGGGTATTCTATGAACATCATCCTAACAACGAATGGTATCTAAACCATCCTCTATTACCAAGGATAAGGACACGAACTTATTACATTTCCTAATGTTTAATTTTATTCATGAACTCACTTCCTTTCTTATTTAGGGTCTTTTCATTTTTAGAGATTTTTAGTATTGTTACATAATACATTCATAACATTTCACATTAATAAATAGTGGATACCATAAAGATAGTATTCATTTCATTCAAAATATAAAAAATTTCAAATAAAACATGATTTATTTGACAAATGTTCATAACATTTTACTTGGATTCCTTATTTTTTTACGCATCCTTATAAACTATGAAAATCATTTAAAAACCTGGGATGAACACAAGAATCATAATAAGGGCTATAAAAAGAAAGAAAGAAAACATTAGTCCATGAAAAGTTATAATGTATGAAATCATATTAAAAAAACATAATTGTTACCCATATAATCATACTTTACGAAACATGAGATTTCAAAAAAACATAAAGAACATAAATAGAACTAGAAAGGTAACTTGGGTAAATTCTTTCATAATCTTTTAACCCTCTCGGCTACCTTATAATTTGTAACCCTCACAACTACTTTACAATTTGTGTAACCATCATAGTTACACATGAGGTAACCATATAGTTGAAGTAAAAATTACACATAACCAATGAATTAGGGGAGATATAGGTCACTACATTCATCATAAACGATTCCCAAGAACTAGAACATAATCTTACAACATGAAAAATTTCATAAAAATAATGCTTTTGAATTTTGTAAAACAGAATTTTAAAAGCCCCTTACAAATATCATATATTGAAGCTATACTTAATATAGTGGATGGAATATGTATATACACTAGAAATACCCATAATTAAACATAATATAAACAAAATTAATCACAAAAACTATTTTAATTCCACAAAAATAAAGAGTATAATGTTAACCCAAAGAATGGAAATTAGGTTATGAAGTCCCTTACCTCTGGTTTGTCTTACTTAAAACTTGTTTAAAACTCTTGTATAATGGTTAAAAGAGTGTTATTATAATTTTAAAGAATTATTTTCATGTTTATAAAACCTTATATTGTTACTTAATTTCATCATTTTACCCATTAATAGTTAGTAGTTTTTTCCTTCTATTGTTTTGGGAGCGTTTATTACATGATTTTCAAGGATGATTTGTATTTGATTTTCTCGTCATATAGAAATGAAATTCCAGAAGTGGAATGAAATGGTATTAATATGTTAACAGAATATATAATTATACTATAAATCATTTTGTTATCATATATTATTATGGATCATTAGATAAAACATTAATAATGTTTGTTCTGATCATTTTTGGCAGTTCTTCGATAATCATTAACTTGTTTCATTATATAATTTAATTTAATTCATATATGTTAATTATAAAACATAAAATTAGTTAAAAAATAGACTTTAAGTTATGTTTCAACCATTAAAATGGTTTTATGATCATCTTTAAAGGATGTAATGGATTTTGCAAACACATCATCGATGATTTTTGTAAATCGGCACATCGCGGATGGTGTTTTTATTTTTAGAATAAGAAGGAGAGGGAAAAATAGATATGAAGATAAAATATTAAATTATAATAATACAATTCTTTTTCTTTTATGGTACTATAATTATCATTGAATTTTTATGAGGGGTTATCAGGTAAGAAAAAAAATAAAGGATCTCAAAATAAAAGAAAATTTGAGAAATCCCTCACTAAAATTTGGTAGCCTAACGATATCACTTCAAAATTTATAAAATAATTTGATGAGTGAAAGTGGTATCTCATAATTATTAAATAATACGTATATTAAAGGGGATTTGGAATGAAATATCCAAACTTAATTCAATTTAAATTAAAAGATAATAACATAAGAATAGTACTTGAAAAAGAGAAGGATTTTGAGAAGATAATTGTCCAACATAACAACTATGAAACATGGTTTTCGAAAAAAATTAAAAAGAGAGGGGATAGGGGTCACTCATTAATAAAAGTATAATGAATTTAAATGGATATAATAATAAGTATAATCATGGTATGAAAATTTTAAAAACATACCACAAAAAAAGAGCATGAATGGAAAAAAGAAGTTAATAATTCTATTACCTTGAAATGTAACGCCAAAGACTTGACTTTTGGGACCTTGTGGGATTTAGGAAACCATGTGATGACTAATAGGGAGGAAAAAATACCTGATACTTGAGTATTTGAGATTTTAATGAAATAAAACAAAGGGATGATTGAGTATTTATAGTAAATGAGAGGGAGTTTTTTATTAATTTAAAAGGACACCTCATTAGTGGTTTTTGCAAAACAATGAGCTTCCCCATTTTATTTTACCATGGTATTTTCCACCTGGGACACCTCATATCATATTTAACTATAAAAATTTTGAATATAATTTTAGTTTATTTATTACATCTTTATGATATCATTAAACATACCAAAAATTCAAAGCTGTATTTTTACTATTTCTGAAAAATTCATGAATTTTTAAAAATTCCAAAAATTTAACCCAAACCATTCTTGATGTGTAGAATAAAAAAAATGAACTCCATTTTTGAGAATAATTTTCTAAATATTATTACTTTTACAAAAAAATCATAATTTTTTCAAAAATTACAATTTTAAATCTATAACTCATTTTTTAACATCTTGAAAATTTATTCAAGTTGTCATTATTATAAATCCTAAAAAATTTATAATAAAATTTACTATTCATTAGGGTGATATTACTATTCATAAGGGTATGTTACTTTTCATAAAAAATCATGTTGCTTCCATTATACTTCAAATAACTTAGTGGTCACAATTGTAGATGATAGTATTTTGAAATCCTAAACATAAAAGCATAAAAATTATGTTTATAGGATTTTTATAACTATCTCCTAAAAAAATTTCATGCATTTAAATTTATTTTTAAAAATTTGGGGAGTTATTTTTTTTAATTTTTTTATGAATATATAATTAAGTGGACAAAATTTATTTGGGGGGGTGGAGAGAATGTTACAACCTAAATATTTTTTTATAATAAATAAATTATATATTCTATAATAATCATGATTATGATTTTATATATTTACTCTAGAAATTTATTTATTTCCACATTATT
Organism: Viscum album; assembly: GCA_963277665.1. Classification (NCBI taxonomy): domain Eukaryota; kingdom Viridiplantae; phylum Streptophyta; class Magnoliopsida; order Santalales; family Viscaceae; genus Viscum; species Viscum album. The sequence goes on from OY728158.1 coordinate 445,682,321, forward strand.
TATAGTATTATAATATTTATTTCAATTAGATATGAAATATACATTGAATACTAATATAGATACTTCATGAAATAAAATATGTTTAATATACATTTTAAATATATTTGTTTAACATGATTCGTATTTTTTTCTATCGATTGAGTGATTTGATTATTGGAAATTTTATACATGGATATTTATTATTTAAATAAATTTTTATTTTTATTTTTATTTTTAAAATGATTTATAAACATATAAAAAAATAATAAGGTATTTTATTTGAGAAAATAATTGTTTTCATTCATGAAAAATCTTTGTCCATATACTATATGGTTTTATTTTAAAGTTAAAATATTAATGTATAGAAATTTATTTCAATAAAATTATTGTATCATCATGTAAAAATTAGTTTAAGGTTAGTTTTTAGTTTTTCCTAAGAATGTTTATTTTTTGGTGAATAGTAAATAATACTATTTTTTTGAATACATCATCTTTAACTACATCATCATGATATAAATATCACATAAGAAGTTATTAAAGTAATGGAATATCTCTTACATAGTAATATTCATAAAAAATAATAATATTATTTTAATAATATATTTTATTAATTATTTCAAGATAAATATGAAAATATTTGTTAGTTTGGATGAAGTTGTTTCACTACATCGGGAAAAAGAAAATTGTAGTCTTTGGGGTAATATTTAAGAATGGATAAAGCTATGATCAAAATATAGTGTTAATATGATTACTAAATAATTATTATAATTCATATTTATTAATTTTATCTCTATAAAAGAAGTTAATTATCCAAATACTTACTCAATACTTGTACAAATTAATAAATTCCTTAATTCAAATATTAGAATGGTTTTAATGATATAAATGGGGACAAAAAATATTTTAAATGATTTTAATTAACGATATTTTTTAAAAATAAATTATTTTTGTAATATTAATATATTTTAAAATATAAATTGAAGAATAATTATACAAACCATTTACACAGTGTTGATGGAAAACTTTTTAAAATTGGGGAGAAGCCAAAGATGGAAGTTTTAAAATATTTAATGTGATAGGATTTGGATGAATTAAATTATTCTTGGTTTTATAGAATAAAAATTATCAATAAAAAATTATTTAAATTTATATATCTAATTTTCATAGTTATCTATATATTTTTAAATACAAATTACATGAATTATCCTTAAAATGACTTTAAATGGTATTTAATGATAAAAATGATTTCTCAATATTTAATAAATAAAAAATATAATACCATGATAAGTCATGCGAGGATATGATATGATATATAATATATAAAATTTTCCTTTTATAATCCATATTTAATTTTAAAATTAAAATTTTAATGCAATAATATTTGACATTCTAAAAAATGTTGTCGATTTTTTCATATAAAAGGATATTCATTCAGATATTTCCATAAAAATACCACATTTTTTTATCATAGATCTACATAAATAATGCTACAAACATACCTTTTCATTTTCATAATACTATATACATGTAAAAAATCATTTCATTGAAGTGATTTGACTCATTTTGAATGAGTTTGTTTTAGGAGTAGGGTATGGGTTTATGAGTAACTTTATTGTTCTTTATTTATTATACATTGTCTTAAAAATATTTTACAAAATATCTTATTTTACTTTTATGAATTCATTAACATTTTATTTAAATCTAATGGATTAATTATTTATAATAGATGGTACATTACCTCTCACCAAACTCATATTCATAATCCATTAACATATCAAAATATGGGTTTTCAAAAAGTATATCTTTTTGTTTTAACTATCCAATTAATATTTTTTAATAAAATTTTAATATTTATAAATAAATATAAAATTTTAATTTAATTATAATATAATAATTATATAACACTGTTTCTTTTGGATTTTCAATTTTTAAATCCTTTTAAAAACATCATCCACCATTGTTGTTTATGCTACCAAAGTAAACGATGATAAGTTTATAAAATTACATCATTCATTAATATTCAAAAAAATTTAATTTATAATAGAGTATCATATTATTATTAAATTACATTCATTGTTATTATTCTATAATGGAAAATTATCAAATAAAAAAATTAAAATAAATTTAAATAACTATAGTCTTTTTTAACTATAAAAAATAAATATTTTCAAGGATGATTCATTGAATAATGACTATTTAATATCCTATTGAACTCTTTGGATTAATATAAATATATTACACCAACACATATTTAGATTATTGAGAAATTGGAAAATGACACTTGACAACTATAATTATACAATAGCAATGTAACGCTCCGACCCTAGAAGCCCAGAGTTGGTGCATTATTTTAATACATTGGCATGATTACAAGGAATTAAGTCCCGAAAGACCGATAGTTTAGCAGTCTTGAAAAATATATTACATACAAGAACATTACATTACCAATTAGAAAATAAAACACAACATAAATGATCATTTGAGAATTCCATTAATCTCATAGCTTAACCCTGCTTATCAAACATAATACACTTCTTGGAATCCTGGGAAAATAAAACATAAGAAAGGGCTGAGCTCAAATGCTCAGAAAGCGTAAGAAATACAACAGAAGATAACATAAAAAATATGCATGGTGAATAATTTAAAACACGTTTTTTTACAAATAATAAACATGAACACTTTATTGCAGGTATATGAGATGAGTAAATAATTCCATAATAAAACATAGTCCTTAGTATTCTACTATTCAAATAACCACATGAGCCATCAATATTATTTTCATATTGAGGGAATGCATAATGAGGGACATTCTGAAACATTTTATCAAGGCCTTGACCAAGATGTCTAAAAATTATTAAGGCCTCGACCAAAACCATATATCAAATTGGGAAAGGCCTTGGCCAATTACATCTCTAATTGTCTCATGAGACCTACTGATTTACTGATGGGCTATAGTGGGCTCCACCTATCCCTCACTAAGTCCAATACATTCCTCATATGAAAAGGTTGAATCATAACATAAACATTCATATTAAAACTAGAATTCGAAATGTCAATACTTTAACCCAAAACCCTGAATGGTATAAAAAAACATCCATAGTCAAATATATCACAAAACCATAAATACAATATGGAAGATTTGTTTCATAATAAATCAACCATGATCAAGAATAAGATCCTGTAAAGTATGTTGGCATAGTTGAAAATGATCAGTAAAAATATTTTGGAGAGAAATATCCCTTTTTCATGAAATCATTTAAAAGTCACATAATTTATAAAGGAATTAATTTAAAAGATAGTTTTGAATCAAAGTGTCCCATACCACTTTGAAACTTTAGAAATAATTATCATTTTAAAACATTCATGTCCATATAAATAAATACTTAAAACCATTTTGAAAACATGGACATTAATTTGAAAGGTTTAGAAGAATAAACCTTTAAAACATTTAAAATTTACCTTAAAAATAATCCCTTTGAAAACCCTTTTATGAAAAATGTACAGTTCTATTAAATATGTCCTAGTGGATACTTACGTAAAAACAACCTCAAATAATAATGATAATGTGAAATTAACCCTTACCTGGAACTTTCCTTTGTTCAAGGGTACGTCTAACCTCCTATATAGTGACCATAGTATGTTATTAAATTATAAAAAACCGTATTTATATTTATAATATAATAGATAATTCATTTATGACTATATACTACCCATTTAATAATGATTTACATGTTAAATTAACATTTCAGGTAATAATCGTTTTCCTTATCGTACATGTTTTAACTTGTTATTCTTGATCGTATCATTTAGATCATGATTTACATACTTCTAGAACATAACACATGATTTATATATCATATATGTTTAGAATATGTATAGTATAAATATATATTAAATGTAAACACAATTTATGGAGATGGTAGGCCGTACGTACGCATAAACACTGTTTCCGTTTTCATATCGTATTGAATAGAAGTAAGGGAATACGATATATGTAAGTACACACACACAAACAAACACACACACACACACACATATATTCAGTAGAATTATAATGTAATATATTAAAAAATTACTAATAATATATATTTTTATAATCACTGTTTAATGGTGAATGTGGAACTGAATCTAATCGCGTCAGGGATACATTAAGTCATACGTACACACGAGCGACGATGTCATTTATTTAATGATTAAAAGGTGTGGAATTGGATGGTATATTAGTTTTACAGAGACATTATCTTATTATTTTTAATATTAATATACATATTAATCATCATTATATCTATCCAAATGGATTTGGATGTGTGATTTTTAGATAAGGGGACATGACCTTTTATAAGAGAGGTGAGGGTAACTTTAAGAAATGAATAAATTATTATTTTATAATAAAATCATTTTCGGTTTATAATGGTACAAAAATAATTTATTTCTAGAATAAGGTTGGGATTGGTGTAAAAACACTCAACCAATAGGTTTTAGACAGGTTTAGGTCAGCATATTAACCTTATCTTTTAGATTTAACTCTTAGTTAAATAGAATAACATTTATTACGACTTCTTGTATTCTTACACTATATGGTTAATAAACTTACTCTAAACTTCCAAGAGTACCTCAAGTGGATCATTAATGACATATATAATATTATTTAATCCCCTTTTATAAACCATAGATTTTTAGGATTATTATATAATTTAATAATATAGTATTTGTTTTAGAAACTCATTTATGTTAATTTTGACACTATTTAGTATTTGGTTTATCTGAAAGTCATAATAACATTATTAATTTGATAAAAATATATTAATTCAATCCTAACATGTCATATTCGACTAGAAAATTCTTTAATGTCATAAATTATTTGAAAGTATATTTATTTTAATATTTATAGTACTATTTATTTTATTCTTTCATTAATAAGGTAATTACTACATCATCATTGTGTGATAAATAAATTTAATTATTTAATATCTAAAAATTATAAATAAAATAACATTACCTAGATAATCATTTTGGATTTATAATGAATATTTATTGTCTAAAATATAACTTATATAACACCTTGTAAAAATTTTTTTACTAAAAGATATATGTTTATGTCATTTTTGTCTTTACTTTAAATAAATTAATATAAAGTTTCATTATCACACTCAAGTGGCTACATGTGGTCCCAAAATAGACCCAAGGATTACCATGGTCCAACATGCATCAAAAAATAGGAATAAGACACATATTAGGGTAATTTAAATTTATTATAATAATATTTGTTTACCCTTATTTACCAGATTTACCCTTTAACCATGGTAAGTAAAATATTTTCTAAAGTAAATATTCATAATGTATAAAAATAAATGTTACCTATTTTCACACTTAGGAACTCTGAATTCCAAATATGGAACCCATTTCCCCAAATTCAAAATAACTTTGTGGCAGAAATTAATTTAAAATTAATTCCCGTTGTCAAAGCCAAAAAGAGGGATTTAAAAAAGTAAAAACTATCAAAAGATTGACATGTATTTATGTCAAATTTAAATGTGAAATTACGTATAATAACTTAAATTTTATTAAATGATAAAACTATAATCAAATTATACTTCAAAACAACTTAAATTCATAATTTAACACAATAAATTATTTCGATTAAAAAAGTTCATTTCAATTTAAACATAATACTTTTCATTATTCAACAAAATATGAAAGTTATCAGAAAAGTATCAAAAATTTATACCAACTAATTTATTATGTCCCACTTATAAATATGAATTTAATTTCATTAAATTGAATATATTAAATTCCAAAATATTGGTTTTAAAAAAGGTTTTCCATTAAAAGCCGGTAAAATTGTATTTTTTAAAAAATATTTCTTTTATTTAAAAAAGATAAATTTGTTCTTATATTATGTCTAATAAACTCATAATATGGATTCTAAAATTATATAGAGTATATATAATTCAATATTTAGTTAATACTATTTATACCCACCTTTTGAATGACTAGTTTGGTAAGTCGTGGTTTGGTCGAACTCGGTGTTGTGTGTAACACAAGTTATTGAATAACATTGAAGAAATAACGTACTATGAAATCTTGGGGTGTTACATTCTCACATCCTTTAATAAATTTCATCCTCTCAATTTTAAATTGTTCCTCCAAAATAAAATATTAAAAATAGAAAAATACCTTTGTGGAAAACCCAAATCAGAAATCGGGTTAATAAAATTATGTCTTAATAAGAGGGAAAGGGAAAGGAAAAAGTCACCACCAAATTATGATCTAGATTAAGAGAACATTGAGGGAAATTAGAGACACATAATTGGGGGAGAAAAATAAATATTTATATGGAGTTATTGATGTCATCAATCATAAAAAAGTGTAAAATTGAGGGCCTCAAAGCCATCAATATATGATGATTTAAAATATCATTGGTTCAAAAAAACCTAAGGTATTAGGATAAAACATTGTTGGTTTTAATATCTCTTACCTAAATATTAAGAATTAATTTATTCATATAATTATATATATATATATATATATTCTTGACAAGTAGAGTTCAATCCTTTAACTAATTTCTTCCACAAACTTATCATTCAATCCAATACATAATAGAACTCAAAAATATTGTATTTATCTTAATATTATAAGCTTACAGACATATACCATGAAGAAAACTAATTTATAATAAACAGGGAATTACTATAGGCTAGTGGTAGGTCATAATGCCTTATAGCACTTTTGTTGTGGGTACGATTCCTGGAGCTTTGTCCGAAGTGACCGGTTATCACCTGACCTCCAGGTTGTCCCTTTTCTAAAACTATAGTATTATAATATTCCAAAAATAATCTTAATAAATACTATCCAAAGTTCAACATAATCCATTCCAAACTTTATATCTATCCAAAAAAATTCTTCCCAAATTCTCTCTAAAAGGTCTCTTAATTGAAAAATTGATTGTAACATCAGATTCACCAAACACATTAAATATTCTCTTATTTTCACATACTGAAAATATGATTACCTTCATCATATTAAAACATTAATGAAAACAAAAAGTACTACATTAAAATCTATATATATATATATATATATATATATCAAATTCTTCTTATAACCAAATAATAATTTTTTCAATCAAAAAACACAAATACATTAATTATTCCAGTTCACCTATAGTAACAACATAAGCTTGGACTTTCTCCCTTATCCTTTTCTGAGGTAATTTTCCTTGGGGATTAGGAAATTAATTTTCATAATGACACATTTCATTGCAATTGTATCATTCAACATTGACAACCACTTTCTTTCCCTTGCAATCCCGAGCCTGGTGACCTTTTCTACACATTTGTAACAAACATTCATTCCTTTTAGTCAAGCACTAGGGTGATTCCTTCTACAATTATCACAGGGTGGAAACTCAACTCTTCCCTTCTCCCCTGTTTCAATATTTTCTTTCCAAGAGTGTTCAGCAAATCTCTTATTCTCTTTCTTTTATTTAAAGTCACAAGACATAGAAAATTCCTTTTCTGTCTTGGTAGCACAAGAGACTATATATTCGTACAATGAGAAGGATTGCGAGACTAATGCTCGAGGGATAAATTGTTTTAAAAAATCAAAGAAATGATCAATGTTACTTCTTGGGTTACATATATAATCTAAAACTTTCCTTGTTAACTTTTTAAAGTTTTCTTCATACTTTGCGACATTCTCATCCTATTTTTTCCTCTGACTCTGAAATTACCTTTCAATATATTCTCAATGGTCACGAGGAATGTATTTTTCGTAGAAATTCTCTTTAAACTCCCTCCATTCCAAACATGAAACTTCTTCAACCTACATTGTGTTTTGAAGTAATGACCACCATTGATCAGCATCTACCATGAGGAGATAAACTTCTCAGCTACAAATGGATTTGTATACCCCGTTAATTTTGGTGGTTGTTTCCTCATGAATCAGTCTAAAATTGATCCTCCATGTTGTGAATCAGGTTTCTATATACGCGTACGGTTATTATTCATAACTTGAGTGAGTTGTCCTAGTATGGTGATAAACAGATCAGCACTAGTTTCATCATCAGCTCCAGTTTCATCATCAGCTCCACTATAATTATCCTGAGTATGAGGCCAGTCCCTACATGGATTACATGCATTGATATAGTTTCTATTCCTTCCACTATGCCCCATTTCTAAATAATGGCATATACTTGATTAGTTTTTGAATCTCAATACGTAATTTCAAACTTGTAAAACACATAACATAAATTGAAAACTTTATGAATATAATCTATAATCATAAAAATATGTTTTTTGAGGAATTATATACTCATACATCCTTCATAATGGTTTCTAATGAAAATTTGAATTATCTTAAGCATATTCCCTGGGAGTTTCGTAACAATGAGTGTAGCCAGGCCTATTGTCGTGTGCCATGATACACCGGTTCAAGCCCAAAACTCCTTGTCATAGTTTTCACTCCTAGGTACATCTATGCCAGAGCCACCTCTTCCCACTCGTATCCAGACAGGGATATATTTCTTGGAAAACTCACAAAATATCAACATTAAAGAAATTCTAGGAAGTTCTTATATACTAATTCTCAAATTTTATCTTAGCATATTTTTCTCTAATTAGAGTTTATCAAAACCTAGTTTCCAAGGTTTGTACTAAACTTCCTATGATATCAACTGTAATGCCCCGACCCTAGTTACCCAGAGATGATGCATTATTACATAACATTATCATGATTATAAGGAATCATGTCCCAAAAGAAATATAGTTTAGCAGTCTTTGAAAATAGATTACATACATGAATGTTAGATTACACATTAGAAAATAAAAGACCACATAAATGATCCTTTGATAATGCCATTAATCCCCTAGATTAACCCTAGTTATCAAACATAATACACTTCATGGAATACTTGGAAAATAAAACATAAGAAATGGGTGATCCCAAAAGCTCAGTAAGGGTAAGGAATACATAAAAAGATAACATAAACATTAGGCATGGTGAATAATTTAAAACACATGCATTTACAAATAATAAACATGAACACTTTATGGAAGTAATGTGATATGAGTAAATAATTACATAATAAAATATTTTCATGGGTATTCTACTAGTAAAATAACCACATGAGCCACCAATATTATTTTCATAATGAGGGAATGTATAATGACGGACATTATGAAACATTTTGTCAAGGACTCATCCAAGACGTTTAAAAATGATTAAGGCCTCATCCAAAACCATATATTAAATTTGGAAAGGCCTCGGCCAATTCTATGTATAATTGTCTCATGAGACCTACTGATGCACCGAGGAGCTATAGATGGCTACACCCATCACTTAGTAAATCCAATACATTAATCATATGAAAAGGGTGAAACATAACATAATTTTTTTTATTAAAACTATCATACTAAATGTCAATACATTAACACTAAACCATGAATTGTATAAAAATAAAACATATACAATCAAATATATCACAAAACATTCAATATAATATGGGAGACTTGTATCACAATAAATCAACCTATATCAAGAATAATATCCCATAAAATATGTTGTCATAGTTGAAAATGATCAGTAAAAATTATTTGAGAGAAATATCCCCTTTTAATTAAATCATTTAAAAGTCACATAATTTATAATGTAAGTCATTTAAAAGAGAGTTTTGAATAAAAGTGTCCCATACCACTTTGAAACTTTTAAAATTAATTAACATTTTATAACATTCAAGTCCATATAAATAAATCCTTGAAACCATTTTTTAAACATGAACATTAATGGATAATAATAATTTATTAAACAAGGACATTGATAATAAAAATTTCCCTATTGATACTTAGGTAAAAACAACCTAGGATAAAAAAAAGATTGTGAAATTAACCCTTACCTTGCACTTTCCTTTGGTTGAGGGTATTTTTAACCTCTTGTATAATGACCATAGTATGTAATCAAATTATTGAAAAACCATATTAATATTTATTATATCATATATGATTCATTTACTACTTTGTACTACCATTTAATAATGATTTCCATGTTAAATTAACATTCCGGGTAATAATCACTTTCTTTATAATACTTGTTTTAACTTGTTATTCTTGATAATATCATTTAGATCATGATTTACATACTTCTATAATATAACACATGATTTATATATCATATATATTTGGAATATGTATAGTAGATAGATATATTAAATGTAAAACACCGTTAATGGAGATGATAGGTCGTACGTACGCATAAACGCTGTTTCCGTTTTCATATCATATTGAATTGATGTAAGTGAATAAGATATATGTAAGTATATATGTATATATATATATTCAGTAGAATTATTATTTCATATATTGCATACTTATTTATAATATAAATTTTTATAATCACCGTTGAATGGTGAATGTGGGAATGAATCTCATCGCATCCTGGAGACGGTAAGATGTAGGTTCACATGAGCGACGATGTCATTTCATTAATGAAAAGGAGGTGTGGAATTGGATGGTTTATTAATTTTATAGAGAAATTATCATGTTGTTTTAATTATTCATATAAATATTATTCATCATTATATCCATCCAAATAACATAGTTATGAATAAAAAATTACACCACAACGTAGAGATGGTAAGTCGTACGTAAGCACACATGGTGACATTATCATTCATAGTATGGATATAATAATGAATATGATTGTAACATATTTATAATAACATAATAGTATATAGAATCTACTGGAGTTATTTTATTGGAATGTAAACAACAAAAAAAGAGGAAGTGGAAGAAGAAAATACTTGAAAGAGGGTGGTGAAATTATTACCTCTTCTTCGGATGTTTCCTTTCGATTTGATCAAAATGGATCATTCGGATGGATTTATAACAAAATTAAGGAATCTAGATAGATGTGAGGGATTTTGGGAGGATATTTGGGCATGATTGTTTTAAGCCTAATGGAATTGTAGGTGGAATTTTGAGAGAAGGGGAAGTGACCTTTTATAAGAGAGGTGAGGGTCACTTATAGAAAAACTTGAAATATAATTTTATAATATAATCATTTTCGGTTTCTAAATGATCCAAAATGATTTTTTTCTCGAAAAAGGGGGGGATGGGTCTAAAAACACTAAACTAATTTTATTTAGACTTGTTTAGTCCACTATATTAACCTTATCTTTTAGATTTAGCTCTTAGTTAAATAGTTTAACTTTCACACTGTCTTCTTGTATTCTTACACTATATGATTAATAATCCTACTCTAATCTAACAAGAGAAACTAAAGTGGTTCATTAATGGAATATATAAAATTATTTAAGATCTTTTTTAGAACCCTAGATTTTTAGGAATATTATATAATTTAATAATATAATATTTGTTTTAAAAACTAGTTTCAGTCAATTTGGACACTATTTAGTACTTGGATTATGTGAAAGTCATCACAACTTGATTACTTCGAAAAAGATACTTTGAATCAATCCTAACATGTAATATTCACCTAGAAAATTCGTGGATGTCATAAAAACATTGAAATAATATTTATTTTAATATTTATAATACCATTTATTTGATTGTTTCATTAATAAGGTAATTACTGCATCATCATTGTGTCAAATATAAATTTAATTTTTTACTGTACAAAAATTTAAATAAAATTACATTATGTATGAAATATTTTTATATTTCTAATTAATATTTATAGACGAAAATGTTACTTATATAACACTTTGTAAAATTTTTTTTATTAAAAGATAGATGTTTATGTAATTTTTGTCTTTACTTTAAATTAATTAATAAAAATTGTCATTATCACTCTCAAGTGGCTCAAAATGTTCCAAAAAATGACCCAAGTATGACCATGGTCGGACATGTTTCATCCAATAAGAATATGACACATGTTAGTGTGATTTAATATTATTATAATACTAATTGTTTACACGTATTTACTAGAATTACCATTTAACCATGGTAAATGAAATATTTACTGAAGTAAATATTCAAAATGTCTAAAAATAAAAGTTACCTATTTACAAAATTTGGAACTACTGATTCCAATCACAGAATCCATATTTCCAAATTCAAAATACCGAAGTGGCCGAAAATAATTTAAAATTTTGTCCTATTGTTCAAGCCAAAAAGTTGGGTTTTTTAAAAGTAATAACTATCAAAAGATTGACATGTGTTTATGTCAAATTTAAATGTGAAATTACTTATAATGATATAAATTGTATTAAATGATAAAAACATAATCTAATTATACATAAAAACAATTAAAATTCATAATTTAACACTATAAATTATTTCAATTAAAAAAGTTGTTTTTAATTAAAACATAGTATTTTTTCACTTTTCATCAAAATACGAAAGTTATCAGAATAGTACCAAAAAATTATCCAAACTAAATTTTTTATGTCCCACTTATAAAGAAGAATTTATTTTCATTAAATTTAATATATAAAAGTGTCAAATATTTGTTTTAAAAAAGTTTCTCTATTAAAAGGCGGTAAAATTTTATTTTTTAAAAAATAATTCTTTTATCTAAAAAAATTAATTTGTTCTTATATTATGTCTAATAAACAAATAATATGGATTCTAAATTTATATAGAATATATATAATTAAACATTCAGTTAATACTATTAATAACCACTTTTTGAACAACTAGTTTGGTAAGTCGTGGCGCGCTCAAACTCGGTATTTCCTGTAGCGTAAGTTATTGAATTACTATGAAGAAATAATATAGTATGAAATATTGGGGTGTTACATTATCCCATACTTCATTAAATTAAGTCCTCAAAATTTGAAATTGGTCTTCGAAAATAAACAGTTAAAAATAGAAAAATTATTTTGTGGAAAACCCACATCGTAAATTGGGATAATAAAATTTAGTCTTTATAAAAGGGAAATGGAAATGAAAAAGTCACCACAAAATTATGATCTCAATTAGGATAACATTGGTGGAAATTAGAGTAACATAATTGGAGGAAAAACAAAAATATTTATTGGGAGTGATTGTGTTTATGAATCACAAACAAGTGTAAAATTAAGGACCTCAAATCCATCAATATATTATGATTTAAAATATCATTGTTTCAACAAATTATAAGGCATTATTATAAAAAAATTTGGTTTTAATATCCCTTCCCTGAAGTTTAAGAATTAAGTTATTCATATATAATATATATATATACTTTACAAGTAGAGTTCCATACTTTAACTAATTTATACCACAATATCATCTTTCTTTTCAAAAGATAATAGAACTCAAAAATATTATATTTATCCTAATTATATAAGGTTTCAGACATATACCATGATGAAACCTAATTTATAATAACCAGGCAATTCCTTTAGGCTCGTGGTAGGTCATAAAGCCTTGTCGCACATTGGTTGTGGGTTCGATTCCTGCCGCTTTGTCCGACACGACGGGTTATCTCCTGACCTACAGGTTGTCCCTTTTCTATAATTTTAGTTTTATTATATTCGAAAAAAATCTTAATAAATACTATCAAAAGTTAAACTTAATCCATTCCAACCTTTGTGGCTATCCAAAATACTTCTGCCCAAATTCTCTCAAAATGGTGTCTAAATTCCAAAATCAATTGTAACATCAGATTCCCCAAACACTATAAAGTTTCTCTTATTATCACACACTGAAAATATGACTACCTTTATCATATTAAAACCTTAATTAAAATAAAAAGTACTATAGTACAATACTTATATATATATATATCACATTATTCTTATAACCAGAAAATAATTCTTGAATCTAAAAACACAAATACATTAATTATTCCACTTCAATGTAGTAAGAGTATATGCTTGGCCTTGCTACCATGTCCTTTTTGGAGGTATGTTTCCTTGGAACTTAGGACATTCATTTTAATAATGACCCATTTCCCTACAATTGTAGAATTCAACATTGAAAACCTATTTCTTTCCCTTATAATCACGAGCCTTGGGTCTTTTTTTATCCACATTTATAAGAAACTCCCATTCCTTTTAGATAGGCACTAGGGTGCTTCCTTTCACAATTATCATAGGGTGGAATCTCACATCTTCCCTTCTTCCCTGTTTCCTTATTTCCTTTCCCAGAGTGTTCATAAGATCTATTCTTTTCATTATTTGCTTTAAAGTCGTAAGACTTAGAGAATTCATTTTATTTCATGATAGCACATTAGACAACATCTTCTTACAATGAGAAGGATTGTGAGAGTAATACTCGACGGGGAAATGGTTTTAACCCATAAAATACCTCTCTCTAATTTTTTTATAAGAACTTTATTTTTAATCATCTTATTTTTTATGGATAATCTACAATTTTCTTTTATTTTCCTCAAAATAAAGAATTGATTAACAAATTCATTCAAAATCATTTTATTTTTAGGGGTTAACATAGAATTAGTACTAATTGGTTAAAAATTATGATCTCATGATATTTATTCATGATATGTTGAAAGGAAACATCATTTGTGTTTTATACATGTTACGGTTCTTGAAAAATGTATTTGATGATAGGTTATCTTATGATATAGTTTCTTAAAAACTTTGGTTATAATTTATTATCTAGAGAAATGATATTGAATTTTTATTCCATTATGGGTAATAAAGAGTGAAAACAATTTATATTAATATAATTACAAATTAATACTTGTAGTTTTTCTAAAATTATAAATTGTTTTAATGGAAATTATTAAATTTCATGAAACAAGAAGTTAATTTTATGTGAATTAGTAAGTTATTTATCATTTATAAGGTAATATTTTTTTATATTGTAGTATGTTTATGATCTTTTAATGATTTATATTTTCTTATTCTTTAATTTATTCCCAATAAATATCCAAAAACAATTAATTTCCTTCAGTGTACATTACAAAACCACATCTTATAGTGAAGTTGATTTCTTGATTGGTAATTGATTTTATATGAGATGGAGGATCTATCTTTAGAAGAAATAATTTTACAATGGTTTCTAAGTATTATATTATAATAATGGTGATTTTAATTATTTTATAGACAATATTAAGATATATTTTAATATCCCAATATTTTCATTGTTTTTTACAAGAAGTCATGTTTGTATGAGTGTGAAAATTCTAGAGGGAATTTAATAAATTCAGTTTAGTTGCTAGTTTTTTTTGAGAAACTAGATTCTGAATTGAATTATGATAGATTTAATGCTTTCAAAGGATGTTTTTTTGACTTTTTATTATGTTTGGTATGATGTAGAGGGATCAGTGTAGTGTCTAGAGAGGTCTTGTGTCTTCTTTAACCAAATTTGTAATAGTGTAATTAGTTTGTTTGTAGAGTATAGCAGTAACAAATTCTACTGATATAGGACACCAGATAGACGATGGCCACCATTAGCTTGTCAATGACCTTTAAGGGATACTAAGAGAAACTTTCCCCATTTAAATTTAAAGAGGGGGATACCCATCCTATTTATTCATTCTTCCTCACATAGACTATGACTGATCCCTACTTTCCTCACATCTCTTCCCTTGACCTAGATTTATATTTGAGGCTATTCTTCAGCCACTGAAGTTGTGTTTTCAACTCTTAAAACATCCTTTATTCATCTCGAATATTATATATATTATAATTTTTTATTTCTCTATTGGGGATTAGATTTTGATTCCCCTAGATTATGGTGGAATTGGCCAAATATGGTGGAGATTTAAATATGACTAGGAAGAGGGTAAGAAATGGTGCCATATGTATGTGGAGGTGCTTCATTCTGGTTGAGGTACATTAAAAAATCAGTTTATTTTAGATTTTTGTATAATATTAGTTTGGATTTATTAAACATTTAGCATTTATTGTAGGGTAATTCACTCATTATAGGGCTATGTATGTGAGATGAGCAATTAGGGTGACTTTGGAAGTATTATAGGCGTGAAAAAGATGATTTGTGAGAAATTACATGTTATACCTATTTAATGAAAAATAATTAATTAATTATAAAGATTTATAATTAATTATGTTTTTTTATTTGGTCTGATATAAGTGCTGAGGTATGTAGGTAGTAGATGGTTGAGTTTACATGAACTTAGTGATCTTTTAAGGGGTTTATTGGCTATAAAATAAATGGAAAGGGATTCTTAAAATATATGTTTCCCTTATGTATACCACCTTTATTATTATGAGATTTTTTATATCTATGTGGTCTATCTGGCATCACCACTATTAGTGGAATTACCCTCTAATTATTTTGTTTATTTTTAACTATAATTGAAGCATATGGATGATTTTCACGAGGTGTCAAGGTCCTCGATGTACCATTGTGTACTAGATACATGTCCCAAACTTCAGTGGTGAAGAATATAAATTGAATTAAGAGAATTAATGCCATAAGAAAATTGATGGGGATAATTAAATTAAATTAAAGGAGTGAGACATAGTGGCATGAGTAAAAGATGGCCCAATGGCCTCTAAGTAGAGTGGAGTGGTTACAGGGATGCATAGACACATTTTTGGAGAGCAAATTCAACCTTGATCCATCAGGGTTCTTAAGAAGAATACGGGTTGAGTGTGGCTACATTAATTATGCATTAACATAAATTATATTAGACCCCACAGACACTAATGATTATGTCAGATGTATGGACCGATATAGGGCACCTTGGAAATGGAATGGGTTTAAGGTCTCCTTCCTATTATGACTTTCTTAAGATGAAACAGAGGCCTCTATGAGACCTAGGGAACCCCGGTAGGTTCTCTAATTACATGTTACACTATAGAGAGGGTGGAAATGAAATATGGGATATACGAAAATGGTTTTCACCTTAGAACATGTATAAATGATGTGTTCTGGAGGGTCTATAGATTGTGGTGATTGGTTTAGCTGTTTGTACAACACGTACGCTATATTTATGAATTCTCTGATTTACATTAGACACTACTTTAGGTGTCCAGATGTGATTTCTTAGAACCAACCTATGAGTTTGATGAGATTTGATAGTGATGTTGTGGATGCCCAGTGGTTCATTCTGGGATCCTTTATTTGATCGAAATAAGATACTATTATAATATGACTTTGTCAATATTACATCTTCTTGGATGCCTCAAATGTATTATTGAATCTGGATGTTAAGCCATATTATGAATGACCAAGATATTGGGATTCATCCTCAAGTATGCATGGGATACCATAAATTCCACATGTCACTAGAATTCCTAGAATGTATAGGATATATCCATTCAATCCTGGGGAATTTATTAATTCCATTATCATTGGATATGTGGTTTATGCCCAAGAACCATGTTAGTAGAGCTATTGACAATACATGTATCTGATTCAGAATCCTATAATTCTTGGTATCTGTTTAGTTGGTGTGGTGACATGGAATATTTTTTGAGCAGGTATTTCCCAAGATACCTGATAATCATATTTTATCCATTCATTATACTTTGTGTTTGGAGATATGTATAGGATGCTTTTGGTTTTGTTGTTTAGAAATTTATGACGGGATGTTGTCTATTTGAGCTTGAGTACTATGGATATATTATTTATAATGTAGGAAATGATGTTTATAGGGTTGGAATGATCTTTTACATAATTTGAGACACCCCTACACTGGATGAATTAGTTATGTATGGATGGGGTTTTTGGATCCAATGATTGACCGAGGTTTCTTTATTTATAATTTAGCAATTATTAATTAATTATGAGCATGTCACTTGCACGTGAACTAAATTTATTGGTTAGGTATGAGATTGTGTGTGTGGTTATTTATTGAGTTATGTACTCACACCCTACTCTGGTGACTATAATACTTAGGGTACCTAATAGTACCTCTCACTTGTTATAGGAATAGGTAGGGTGGAGGCCCAGTATGACATTGTTGATCGAACCAAGCTACTCGAGCTAGATTAGATACTAGGATTAAAGAGAGGGTCAGTATAAGGCCCTTCAATTAAAAAATAATATTCTAGTTTCTTTAAACAAGAATTAATTTTTTCGATTTCCTGTATATGTTTTTGGATGAGAGTGTTAGATAATTAGGTAATCACCCTTACATAAATGAATATTACATCACAATGTAAAAAATTCTACTTTTTTTATATTTATCCTAAAAAACATATACAATTAATCAATATTAGTATTCATGACACATTATCAAAATTTTTATCCTGACCTCATCCCTGTACAGACTCCTCCTTAAAATCCTTTTAAAATCCTTTTAAAACCTGAAATAAACTGGAAAATATAATTACAGTACATAAAAATAAAGCAATAATATATTTCTTCTAATAATACATATAAAAGATTTCTTATTTTCGATTAAACATTTTTTAAAATATCTATATTCTTATGTAATAAATAAACCACTCTTACTAAAGGCTGTTATAAAATGTTTTATAATAAATCATAAAGGGAAATATAAAAGTTGTAAAGGTTTTTTTGAAATCATGAAAAATGCATGAATAATTTTTCACAGTGTTATACTGTTCATTCTAATGAACTAAAAAATACATTTATTTACACTTAATCACATTATATTACATTTTAAAGTCATGATATTTCTATAAGGACCATAAATATAAAAAATAAATCATGTAGGTAACTCGGGAAAACATTTTCCATATCACTCTTACATATGGATTAAAAAAAAGTTTCCTACATCAATAATTATCTGGAGAACCCAATGCATTAGAGGTCTATAAAAGACCCACCTTTCCTTGGTTTATAATGGAACCACCCATCCTTGGTTAATAAATTAGTCACCCATCATTAGTTTAGAATGTAGCCACAAGTCATCACAAATAGTTCAAATAAACCGTAACATAATCATAAAACATTAAATCTTTAATTTTCATTATTCTCTCTTAAAAACAATATTTTCCACCCATAAGGAAATATTTTTGGATATTTAAATATCCATCCCATTTAAAAAATAGTTTTCAAATACCCAGAACATTAGGAAGGAGTGTGTTTAGTTAATGAAAATATGGAACCTTATAACGGAATTCAAAAATTAAATAAATATTATGTGTGTAGGAAATGAAAATGATGTCATTTATGTAAAAATTGAACATTCATTTTTACATTTTTATAACACATTACATAAAAAATACATAAACATATTACATTTTTAATACTATTAATGAAATTTAAAAGATTCATAAAATTTTATTTATAGTTTATTAATGTTTATAGAAATTTATCCAAAAGATAATTTAAAAAATATGGACATCGAAGAAAAATATTTAGAAAATAAATCCTTCAAATAAATTTAGATATTTTTTCAAGTAAATTGTCCATTACCTTCAGTTTGACTCATCCCAAATTATCATTATCTTCCTGAATAATAAATATTTATTAATTATTTACATTATAAATAACTATTTGCAAGTTCATCATTCATTTTAATTTATATTTTATCATGATATATTCAATTAATTAATTAATTATGTTCATGTCGAATGATTCAGTGATATTTAGCTCATATTTCCAAAATGGCATCGGTAGAAAGACAATAATTAAATAGATTATTATTTTATCATATCTATAAATATCATGATGATAGAATAATTGAATATATACATCAATTATAGTTTTTTAAACCAACAAAAAAATATGTTTACAAAAAATCAATTGTGTTATAGTCATTGACAAGGTAGAGCATACGTATGCATGACTTACATTCCCATTTTTCAAAAACCATGATGGAAAAAAATAAATATTATTTTATCATTGTAGAATGATAATTAAATAATTAATATAATATTATATGATTAAATAAAAATATATTTTTCATCCATATGATGTATTAGTGAAAATGGAATGACATTGTTTCATTGAGGTGGTCATCCACATGTATGCAGGAATGATGTTATAAGTTACAATGAATTGAATGGAAAAAAATTAGATGATGTATTATTTTAAAAAATTATAAATTGGGCATGATTTTCAAATTTAAACATTAAATATATCATTATATCAATCCATTTGAGGTGGGGATGTAAAATTAATTACATCTGTTCGTGAGGCGGTAGTTTTCCAAACACAAAAATGGTGTTTTCATTTCCCATTTCGGGGAAGTAGGAGATGGATATTTGTTATTATATTAATGTAATAAACAATTAGTTTATCAGAGATACTAGTTTCATAATATTACCATTGATTATGAATATTTTAAGGAGGTGGAAAATAAATAATACTAAAATACGTGCTTAAATGTTGTAATTCTTCTTTGGACATTCTCCCTTACATAAGAACTTAAACCCCCTAATGTTTTTATTTTTACTAACCCATGGAAACTATAATGAGAGTAGGCATTCTAAGAAGTTATTTATATTTCCCTTGGGTTAACTAAAAGGATTATGAATTATAAAAAATATTGGATATATGGTTCCCTTTTATAAGAGAGGGAGGGGAACACTTGGAATTACATAAATATTTAAACTATTATATATTAATCTTAAATAAATAATAACATTGAAACGATATTTTTATACGATAATATGAAAAATGGTTTAAATAATCTCATACAATAAATCTTTGAAATGTTTATACAATTTTTTATCACTTGTCTTTTCATTTTAACCTCTTATTTACCCTTTTGAAAATTTCCTCGATAACAATTTTTTTATTCATTTAGGGTCAATAATTTTTCTATAATAGGAAAATAGATCCTTAAATACAACATGGATGATATTAGAAAGAAAATACAATTCACATCGGTTATGGTATTTTTTTTGAAATTCAACTGACTTAATAAAATATTATTTATAATAAAATATAGTTAGCTTCATTTTTGATAGTATTCATTTATTTGATTTTAAAAATTTCAACAAAAATATGGAATTAAAATATAAATGTTTCACACACAAAAAAGATGTTATAATTATCTAAAATAATTCATGGGATAATTTAACACACCCAAATATCTTTTTAGAATCATTTATTTTAATTATTTATTAATACAATAAATAATGTTTCGATGTTGAAAATGTATTTTAGGTAATCATTACATCACTAAAAAATATCCCAAAAAAACAAAAAATTTATATGTCATATAATTATTTATAATCGAAAATAATGTGTTTTTATCAAAATGTCTGAAATTAAATGTTAATAAAAAAATAGAAATACATTTATAACATTTACTTACAAAATATTTTATAGTGGTAAAAATCATGGCCAAAAATAAAAAATGTCATATATTCAATTTTTGAATTATTATAGAAGAATCACACTCATCAAATGAAACTAAGGCATGTTTTATGATTACTATTTATTCCTTATGATGTTTTTTTACCATAAATTTATATAGTTTACTTTTAACATGGTGAAAAGATTTTTCTTTTTTTTCATTGCATAATAATAAAAAATAAAAGGGACCTATTTAAAAATTTGTTAACACCTGATTAATAATATATAATAAATTATTATTGTAACATCCCCAAATGATAAAGGGTTAAATGACTAAATGATATGACTCATGTCAACAAGGTGCACCTTCCTTTTCGAGATCCTGTCTGATTAGAACTCCATAGTTAAGCGTGCTTGGCATGGAGTAGTGATCAGGATGGGTGAACTTCTGGGAAGTTTCCCAGGGTGTGTGTGAGTGAGGACAAAGCACACTGAAAAGGACAAGTGATGGCCTGTGGGGACTGTCATTAGTCAGATGACTCATTCAGGCATGTGGTGGAACCTGGGGTGGGCCCCACGTGTCTGCGGGGCAAATGGTGGTACCTGGTTGGCCAGGACTCGATGACCATGTTAAGGCGGGGTGGCTGTGCTGTCACCGGGACCCGGTTGTCACATTTGGTATCAGAGGAGGAACCCAGCCTTAAGTGCGCGGTGCACTGCCTGGGTTGATTTGTAGGTCCCACAACAAGGAAGTTGTGCTCTAAAGGGGGGGTGATTGTAACATCCCCAAATGATAAAGGGTTAAATGACTAAATGATATGACTCATGTCAACATGGTGCACCTTCCTTTTCGGGAGCCTGTCTGATTAGAACTCCATAGTTAAGCGTGCTTGGCCTAGAGTAGTGATCAGGATGGGTGAACTTCTCGGAAGTTTCCCAGGGTGTGTGTGAGTGAGGACAAAGCACACTGGAAAGGACAAGTGTTGGCCTGTGGGGACTGTCATTAGTCAGATGACCCATTCAGGCATGTGGTGGACCCTGGGGTGGGCCCCACGTGTCTGCGGGGCAACTGGTGGTACCTTGTGGGCTAGGACCCAACGACCAAGTTAAGGCGGGGTGGCTGTGCTGTCACCGGGACCCGGTTGTCACAATTATGATCCAATTTATAGAATTAGAAGAATTTAATTTAAAATTAATCCCAAAAAATGTGACAAAAATGGTTTTCCAGAAAAATGATTTTTTAGGTATGTAAATGTTTTTATAAAAATTCAAGTATAAAATTCATTCCATAGACCATAAAATTATTATCATTAATAAAAATGATTTTTTATACTTCAAAACTAATCCAAAATATAATTTTACATCATAAATATATGAAAATAAAATACAGCTTGCAATAATAATCAGTATTTTCACTATTCTTTGAAAAATAAATAATTTCTAAAAATTATCAAAAAATCATTCTTTCATAATATTAAGAAGATGAATTTGAAAATTATTTTTTCCCAATAAAAATTATATTATTTTTAATTTTTTCAAGAATCTCTTTATACAATAAAACATAATTTGATAATAAAATATCCCTTTTTTCTATTTGAATGAAAAAGTATATAATATTCTTATAATTAATATAACCCTATAAAATAAAATTAATGAAAATAAATAAATGATTTATATTAATATTACCTACAGTTTTTTACATTCTCACCACATTTTGGAAATGGTGTGCATGTAATTTAATTCACTTATTTAAAAAGTTTGGATATCTTTCTCTTATAGAATTTTCAAATTATCATGTTGTTTTTCAAAAATATGGTTTTTCTACAATACCATAACTAGATAAATTTCATTATTATTCAACAATTTATCTATATGGTCAATACTCTATACATGTTGTTCATTATAAGATGGTTGTCTTCTAGAAAAACTACTTCTAGGATAAAAAATTGAGATAAATCTAGGAAATGAAAACATGAAATATTTTAGGTACATAGGATAAACTATAAGGGAAAGCCACTGGTTAGGAAACTGATCTAAAATTCTCCATTATTTAATACTATCCAATTAGACATGTACTTAACTTTCCTTTTTTACCAAAGCACATAATACTTTTCCTTGGAGATTATTTAAGAAGAACATCATCTCCTACCTCAAAATAAATATATTTTCTCCTATTATATATATAACTTTCTACATGTTATGAGCCACCCTTATGTGATGCTAAATTATCTTTACTTTTTAATGATTTCTTCTACCAATCATAGTCCCAAAAACATTATTTACCAAATTTTATCCCAGCATGTAGGATTCTGAAACCACTTTCTATATGAATCCTCATAAAGTGTTATTTATATATTGGAATGAAAAATTCAATTATAAGAAAATTCAACATAATTATATGTTGATCTAAAAGATATGGATAATCCTTTGAAGAATCTCAAAGTATTTATTGCAGGGTATAAGTCCCTTCTTGGGTTGTTCATCATATTGAGGATGAAAATATGTATTAAAATTTAATTTAGTACACAATGAATTTGAACGTCCTTTATAAAAATTAGGAATGAATCTAAGATAATGGTTAGATACAATAGAGATAAAAAAATCCATTTAAGCAGACTATCTCTATGAGATATATTATATAATATTTATATAATCAAATTGTATCTCAAATGGGAAGTATTAATGTTTATTGAGTTAATCAATCAATAATTACCCAAATCATACTATTACTTAAAGATGTATTTAGTAATCCCACTATGAAATCTAAGGATATATTTTCTCATTTCCATTACGGAACTGGTAAAGGCTAAAGCATATAATTTGGTAATTTTCATTCTTATTTAACATGTTTATAAGTAAACAATTTCAGGATAAAGTCAGAAATATTTTTTTCCTTCCTCCCCCCCATAATAGTATCCAATATATATATTACTTTTACAATTTCTTGGATTAATAGAAAATAAATAGTTATGAGATTCAAAAAAAATATATCTTCAACTAATAATTTCAAGGAACAAGAAATCATTTTTAAATTATGATAACACATCATTCATCACCATTAAATAGTAGAAGCTTACAATTCTTAAAAGATGCTACCTAATTCAATAAAACATGACCCTCCTTCTCGGATTGATTAATTCTTTCAAATAGAGATGATTATATTAACACCTGAAATAAAGTAGAGTGACTTCCATAATTCAAAATTTCTAGGATAAAATACATCAAATAATTAACCAATGAGTCATAAAAGAAACATGACATGTTTATTGTAGAATTATTTTTCTAACTCAAGGAATCAAATACTTTTATTTCTTTACGAAGATGATAATGAATTATACATTTATAATCCATTATCAATTTAAGTTATATACTATGACTAATGTTAAAATTCTTTTGAGTTAATATATATTTTATGCTTTTATAATTTACATAAATTTCAAAATTTACTCCATATAAATGTTATCTCCAAATACTGAATCCAAGAGTAGCTCTAAAAGTTCAAGTTATGGGTTGAATAATTTTTAACATGTAGTTTTAATTGATGTGAATAATAATAAATTAAATAATCATTCTACAATAAAACACAACCCAACCCTCACAATGAAGCATCACTATAGAAAACAAATCCCAATTTTTGGATGGTATGGAAAAAACCGAAGCATTCAATAATCATATCTCCAACTCATGGAATCATTCATTACATTATATTTTCAATATGATCCTAACTCTCATTCGTGTTTACATAGTTAGTAGTCTAGATAACTATGAAATTTTTTAAAAAGATCACTCTAGTAGCTCTATAATCAAACAAAATAATGAATATATATGTTATTTTTATGTCTTGACCATTTATAAACCACTTTAATTTCAGAAGAATCAAATATTATACCATGTTTATTTATGTTGTTTCCATGGAATAAAATCGTCAATAACCAAAAATCACATTTTAAAATTTTTCTATATAACTTTTTTTCTCTTAGGGTTCAAAGATCAATCCTTAGATGTTTTTCATGATCGTCATATCTTTTTGAATAAATAATTATGTCTTCCATAAAAACATCCACAAAAATATCAATATTTACATGGAAAACACTATTTATAAGATCCATAAATATAACTGGGAAATTTTCAAACCCATATTGAATAAGTAAAATCTTATAATACCCATACCTAGTCCAAAATTATATTTTAATAAATCCATCCTTTTTCACCCTCCACTAATGGTACCAAGACACAAGATCTTTCATAGAAAAATAATGAGCTCCCTAGAGATGATCAAACACATCATTGATATAATAAAAAAGAACTTATTCTTTATAATAATGTTATTAAAAGCTCAATAGTGAATTAAAAGATTTCAAGAAACATTTTCCCTTTTGAAAAACAAAATAGGGGGAAACCATGATCAAGTTCTAGGTTAAATGAGACCTTTTTCCAAAAGCCTCTATTACTACATTTTCAATTACACAAGCTACACAAGATCCATTAAATAAGGGGTTTTTTAATTGGATTAGAATTAGGAAAATATAAATAATACATTGAACTTCCTTTTCTTAAATAACATTGTGAAACTCATCATGAAAAAATCAAGGATGTATTTTTCTATTGTTATATCATTATTATGAACATTTCCATTATTTTCAACAATATGGGAAATATAACTTTAATTTCCCTATTTTAATATTTTCTCAGCTTCTTGGTCTATTATCAAAGGTCTATATCCATATTTTCTATAAAACAAATCCAATTTTGAGAAATAAATTCTATTTCATTATAACTTATCTTAATATGGTAAGCATAGAGCCAATATATTAGCATCAGAACACAAAACATTACTGGAGGCAAGAAAACAAGGTTTTTAGGTAAATTATTTCCACATAAGATAATTAGAATATTATTATAATTTATTTTTCCGTAATACACCCTACATGTGTTTTTTATGTATGATCCGGATTCATTTAATGGGGTAAAATATAAAATTCATCAGAAAATTTCACATTAATGAAAAAATTTATAGACCCAGAATGAAATAATACATTATCATAACTTGAATAAATAAGAAATATACATGTTTCCTCATTTTTTATGGACATACATCTAATGAATTCGTTTCCAATGATTTTTTATACCATTATTCTTATAGTCTTAATACAAAACAACATTTTTATTTTTATTCAAATACTCATACATATAATGAACCATCACATTACATTTGAAATAATTTAATAAATTTTTATTAATACTCTCTTTACAACTAAAAAGATATTTTCTACTACAACCACTAGTTATATTCCCAAAAATACCACACCAGAATAACATCTGATATTTTATAAGGAATTCCCCTGGGGAATTTTTAGAGCATATATCACAATTAAGAAACATTATTTTCTTATCTTTGTATTTATTTTATAGCTTTTGTCCCATTAACTAATGCATAAACCTATTTTTTTCTTTAGTCTTTGAACACCTGATCAATAACCAACTTCCTTTATACCTTTTCAACAAATCGAACAGAATTCTCATAAATTTAAAATTCACACGAAGCCAATTGGATTCAATATATTGGCTTTAACCCTTAGAACCAATTTATTTTCTATACATATCCTTTATAAAATTTATATGTACATTTCCAATTGAGTAAAGATTTCATCATACACATCCACTGAATATTTATCCTTTTATCTCAATTAAAAGTGTTTATTTCCATCATTAATTAAACTGTATTAGGAAAATATATGTGATGAAAAATATTTTATATTCATAACAATCCACACCATAAATATCTTATATTTCTATTGTATTATTAACCATTTTAGGGCATTAATAAAATTCACATTCAAAATATTAAATATCAAGAACTAACTTTGGATGATCCAAATAACCAATGATGTTGAATATATTTTCTAGGGATTTAATGTACCCCACATCTACCATGGAGTTACAATATCAGTTGAATACTGGGGGGTTATATCTCATAAAATTATCCAGTATTTCAATATTCCTTAGTTATAGAACTAGTTTATCTCTAGCATAGATAACACCACTATTTATAGATCGGGTTAACAAATCCATGACAGCAAGAAACTAATCTATTCAAATTTCAACCACTCCAACTTGATAATTTATATGGATATTGTCTTCTTTATTGATTACTAAAATTGTTTTCCTATTTACTATATGGAATATAATTTTAAACGAACCAGATTTAGATAAAGAAACATGGGTATCCTTATATTCTATACCAGGAAAACAACAAATTAGAATCATATCAATGAGTTTATTTACATTATACCAACCATTAAAATTATCTAAACCATTTATTTGATACTAAATATAAGGACCTGACATAAAAAAAACATATTATAGTGCCATTTTGAATGAGATTATTTTCATAAATGATCAAATACTATTTATGTTTAGAGTCGTAGAGAATTATATCATCACTATTTCATAAATAAATATTACATAAAAAGCATGAAACTTCCACTTCGTATCCATTCTCTCAAAAACAATTATGATATAACATGTTTCCTTTTCATGAAACATATTCACAATTTTCTTCATAAACTCATAATTTCCACTAATAATACTTTAAACTCAATTAAAAACATATTAAAACATGGTATGAGCACATAAAATATAGTATGGGATAAAAATGATAGAAAAAACATGTTAGTTCATGAATACTTATAAAAATATTCATTTTCAAAATAAACATTCTTTTCAAAATATAAAATTTTCATAATTTGGGAATAAAATTTATTGAACAAAAATTTCTATAAAACATTTAATAATAAATCTTAATTGAAAAACATATAAATGTTTCTTTGTAATCATGAAAAATATTTAATATTATCTCAAAACGATATACATTTTAATAAAAAGAAGTAACTTATACTTTATTTTAAACACAATTACATTAGATGAGCTTTTGAAAAACTAATATTTATATTAAAAGGTATAAAATCATAAATAAGTCATATAGGTAACTTGGTACATCATTTTTTATATCACTCTTACAAATGGAATAACCAACATAGTAAACTTCCATAATTTTATGGAGTACCCAATAAATATGAGGTATCTAACGACCCACCCATCCATGGTTTATAATGAAAAATCCCTTCATTTGTTAATAATTTTACCACCCATAACTTTTTATAATTAAACATTCTATATTCATATATAACTCCCAGAAACTATAGCATAATCATTAAAAAATTTCATTACACCCATAAAAAAAACATTTAGGGATATTTAAATATTTATTCAATTTAAAACCCATTTTGAAAACAACAAAAACATGGGAAATGAGTGTCTTTATTTGGAGAAAAAAAGGAATCTTATAAGGGAATCTAAATAAATAATGGTTATGAATGTGATAAAAAACCATTTACATTGAATACATTAAAATAAACATTCATTCTATATTTTTGTGAAAAAAGTTACATATAAAACATGTGAAAAGAATAATTTTGAAAATCTATTAAATAAATTAAAAAGTGGAATAATATTATATATAAAATTTATTAATTTTCATAAAAATTCATCCCTAAAATAGTTAAAAAAATGTACATGATTTGTTTTTGAAAATAAATCTTTAAAATATATAAAAATAATCTTTTTAATGTAATGTGTCCCTTAACATGAGTATGGCTCATCCCATATATTATTTATCTATATAAATAATAAATGTAAGATAATTATTTACTTCAGAACCATTTTCAAGTTCATTATTTCTTTTATTTTATTTAATACAAAGTTATATTAAATTACATAATCAATTAAGCTTACATCGAATGTGTCAATGATATCCAGATCATATTTCCAAAAAGACTTCAGTAAAATGACTATTGTAAAAGATTACATTATTTAAACATATATAATAATTTAATCATGTAATTATTATCATATTTATAAATAAAATAAAAATTTTCCAACAAAAAATAATCGATGGCTATGAAAAATGAGCTACATTACAATTGTGAAGAAAACATGCCCTACATATGCTTGAGTAAATTTTTAATTTTTCAAAAATCATGATGGAAATAAGGTAAATATTTCAATATATAATTATAATGATAATTATATTGTTAATATCATATTTTATGTTTATATAAAATCATATAGATCATTTATATGATGTGGCGATGAAAGATGTATCACATCTCTTCATATAGGTGGTAGTCCACACGTACACATGAATGACGTTATCATTTTCATTGAATGGAATGGTAAGAATTTAAATTATATATTATCATTATTTAATTATTAATATGTTATGAATATCATATATAAATTTGTTTAATCATTATATAATTTAGTGAGAAGCCGTGATGGACACTTATTTATATTGGTTCGTGATACAATAATCCACCATACACATGAATGATGGTTACATTTCACATTTTATGGATGAAGGAGATGGATATATTTAATTCCAATTACCTAATTAATTAATATCATGGTACATACTTGTGTGTTTATATCATTATTGGGAAATTATATTTTATGGAAGTGGATGAAGAAATAATACTAAAACATTTATTTTAAAGTTATACCTCTTTTTTCTAATAATATGTCTTAACATAGTACATAAGTCCTCTAATGGTTGTATTATACCTAATATGAGAAATCTTGAATTAGCATAGGTATTGTAGGATTGTATTTGAGTATTGATTTTTTGAAAAAATAATTCTTCTGAAATGTGACAAAAATAAGAGTTTAAATGCCCTTTTACAAGAGAGTTGACATGAACTCTTGGAATTACGTAAATTATTAAATTAAAATAAAATAAATTTCAAGAATAAATGGACAAAAAATGATATATTTCAAATTTAATGATTATTATGGGTTTAAATACACAATATTATCAAATAGTGACATGTTTATACAATTATTTTTCCCTTATATTTGGATTTGGACCTCCCGTTAACCCTTTAGACAATTACAATGATAATAATTGTTTTAAAATTTATGGGTCAAAAACATAAAGTAAAAGAATAGGCGATCCTTAGATATATTATGGTTGTTATTTTATAAATATTCAATTTATTTGGATTAATATATTATTTTTAGGAACTTTAAATCCTTTAATAAAATATTATTTAGCCAATAATATCTTTAATGTATTTAATGACATTATTCATTTAATTTGACCATTAAAAATTCAAGGAAAAGTTGAATTTAAAAATAAACCATTAAAAACCCGTAAGTATTTTTATAATTATCTAAAATTTTATGGGACATAATAAATAAATCAAATTTTTCTACTTTTAGTATTTAAGAAATCATTTATTTTATTTCTCGATTAATTGATAAAATACCTTTTTGTTGCTGATTTAATATTTAATTCAATCATATCATTTTCTAAAATTATAAATAAATTAACATGTTAAAAACACTTATTTTTAAAATCAAAATTTATAACTAAACATACCTTCTTTATATCCCCATCTAAAAATATTAAGGTTAATAAAACAATGGGAAATACATTTTGGACTTGTTTTTTCATAAAGTATTATAAGAGAAAAAATCATGGATAAATGGAAAATGTCATATATTTAAATTTTGGATGATTATGAATAAAATATACTCATATAATAAAATTATATCATTTTCAATGTATCGTTTTAGTCCCTATCACATTATTTTTACCCTTAATTAACCTATTTTACTATTACCATGGTGACAAAATATAATTTTTTTTACACTTTATCATGACAAAAAATAAAATGGGAATTATTAATAAATTTTGACCAACTAATTCCAAATATTGAATCTGTTATTTGGGATCCAATTCATATAAGCAGAATAATTAAATTTAACATTAAACTCATAAAATGTGAAGAAAATCAGTTTTTTAGAAAAATGCATTTTTGTTAAAATATTTATATACCATGTTAATGTGTAAAATACATTCCAAAGAACATTATTAGTTTTTTATTGATCAAAATGTTCTATTTAAATTTTATGAAAAAAAATGAATTTTTATTTCTAAAAAATTGAAATTAAAATATAGTTTCCTATAAAGAACTTGAATTTTCACTATTCAATGAGAATTAAAACTTTTCATAAAATTTTGAAAAATTAATATGAATCTAAATTTTGACAAGAAGAATTAAAAAATCAAGTTATTTTTTTAGATTATAAAAATAACATTTTAAAATCACTCATTTAAATAAACCATATAATACATGAAAACCTAATTTTGTTAGAAATAAATATTTTTTTTCTTTTGAATGAAAAAAAACTTATTATTCTAATAAAGAATATAACTCTATAAAATTGAATCTATGTAAATAAATAAACATTTAATGTTAATAATACTTATTTTTTACACTCAGGTTCATAGTATAACCTCCAATTATTTTATTTTATTATATTTTTATTTTTAATATGTCATATGCCCAGTGTAAAATCATCTTTCTTTTACTATACTTCTTCCAAATTGAATATTATTATGGTTTGGATGTTTCATTTATATGGAATAATTTGAAGATTATTACTAGTGTATGATATTTAGTAATTTTTTCATTTACTGCACACTCTAACCAAAAGGTATTGTCTTCCCACTATATTACCCAAGACACCTACTCCTAGTTGGAAGCCTCTAGAATATGGGGATGCCTGCATAAGGTTTTATAGAGAACTAGGTTTGTGGCACGGGTTATGTTTCCTTTAGGAATATAATCATCCAAATTTTTATAAAAGTCCCCTATTTGACTGGTGTCATAAAATTTATTTGAGTTTCATTTTTCTATATTACTTTATCGGAGATGGTAGATGTTTGACATAAAGTTATATGTGATCCTATAACGGATTTCAAATTGGTGCTTCGATAAAACTTTTTCTATTGATAATTCCATGATACGAGGGTTATATGATTACTATTTTGGATTAAAATTTTATAGTTGTTTATGGTTTTATCCTCGAGTGACTCACATGGATATTTGAGGTTCTTGGTTTCTTTTTGGTTTGAGGTTTATTGTAAATTGTCAAGATACTGGTGTTCATGCATCATATTTTTCACATAGGGTTCATATGATATATAGGTATGATACTGTGATTATTTTCATTGATTATTGATCCAAAATTATCAAATTTATTAGAAATTTTTCATAGAACATTTTCACATAGAACTAATTGGTTTCATTTTACTCACTAAATATAACTTGTATACATATTTTATTCCAATGACATGTTATGTGGATCTATGGTGTGTTTCATATTGATGCAAATGATATTGTCCCATAGTGAAAGGGGATTATGATAATCATTATAAGTAGGTATAAGAATATCATTTGATAGAGTTGAACACTATAGGGTATTTATAGTACATATTCCAAAAAGAAAGTACTTTTGGTGATTTAATTTGTCAACAGAAACATATATCGGGTTTTCAAGTTATGCATATTTATGGGATTATATTTAACCTGACCTTCAACTATTGTTTCTTAACACAGATCATTTTTGGTGATGTTTGCAAATTTGTGTTGAAGAAATGGAATATGTGTAATGCCTCGAGTTCTTAAAAGATAAAACAATTTTCAATAGTGCATGTGATATGCAACACCGAACCCAAACAAACAATGATTATTCAAATACAACCATGATAGCCTGTTCCTTAAATTTTAATATACGAATATGATTAAACATATAATGATATATATATATATATCTTACTCAACATAAATATATAGATAAATTATTTTTAAATAAACACTCAATTTTATGTAATGTCATTTTATTCTTAAAAATATGTTTTCTCCAAGAAAAATTTATATTTTATTTTGTGATGAAATATAATAATTAACATATAGAAAATTTAGAAAATGTATTTCATATAATGAACTCCATTTTTATAATAATTATATATGTTAGTTGCTGTGGATACTCAAGAGGGGGGGTGAATTGTGTTCCTATTAAAAATTTCTGTTTAAAATATTTATATTTAATTCCCCCACTTCATAAAACAAGTTAAACTTTAGTGAATTTATAAATATTATAAGTGTTCAATTAGTTTCTCAAAGATTTATTATATCTCAATTAGCTTAATCCGAAGATTATATTTCCTTCTGAAACTAACTTACTGGTTCACAATAATTACCAACAATTGCTAGTTCAACTATCAGAGATTCTTTAAAACAGATTTGAATTTCAAAGTAATTAGCAGCGAAATATTGAAAATAGTTTAAACTAAAATAAGATGCGCATTAGATTTAACCAAGAGGTTCAAACTCAAGATGAGACTTAGTCCTCTCAAATAGTTTATATATAACTTTGATCCACACCCTGGATCGGGGTTTTCAACAGTACTCAGACTATCCAGGTCCTCTGACCTCGACCACAGTTCTACATGGGAAATTAGAAACAACAACACACAGGCTGTCCAGGTCCTCATACCTCTACCATAGTTCTTCGTCGGATACATAAAGGTATAAGGAGTTTGGTGTGAGGATTTCAGTATCCTCTAGTTCAGCTTAGGATTCAGTGTGTGTCCAAACAGACAGAAGAACACACTGACCGTAATGTAATAAAAATGATCACAATAGAGAAATAATATGTAAATGAGTTTAGAACGATCTTCGGTGATGTCAATGCAGATTTGGACTCCTTTGGATTGAAGCAGATGAAGCTTTAAGTCCTTCTGAAGAAGTTGTTTGGAAAACAGAATGTTGTGGTTTTGTTCCATGACTTCCAGTACAGGTGTTTAGTTTGAATGTGGGATTATTCCTTGCAGCGCTTGAATCTTCTCTTTGAACTTCTGTTCTTGATATGTATGAGTGTTCTTCATGTGATCTTCATTGTATGTATGTGTGTATCTTCTTGTACATGTCTCATATGTATCTTTAGTTCTTTATTTTGTATATCTATCACTCCGTCTGCAGTAGCTCGATATTCCTTTTTATTTCTTTTTCACCAGGAATGGAAATGATTACATTTTTTAGGTACGTGGTATGGTTCCCTGACATTCCAGCAACCAAAATTAATTAATAATAGTTTCATTAAAATCACAAAATATGTCTGCTGGAAATTAAATTAAAAGAGGATAGAATGGTTTATGAAACGGTGTCACGGTAAGTCATGGAAATGGTGTCTCCTTCACACAGTGTCTAGAATGATCATGGTGTCTGAGTGTCACGGTGTCTCATGGTCATGGTGTCATTCGGTTATAGTGACTTGTTCATGATATCTGGCTTCACGATGTATGGTTTCACGGTGTCTGACTTCACTGTGTCTGGCTTCACGGTGTCTGTCTTCATGGTGTCTGGCTTCACAGTGTGTGGCTTCACAGTGTCTGTCTTCACGGTGTCTAGCATCACGGTGTCTGGATTCACGGTGTCTTGCTTCACAGTGTCTAGCTTCATGATGTCTAGATTCACTGTGCCAGAAATACATAACCAGTGGTAGACTCACGGTGTCTTAGATTTTTTAGAGTAACTATGTTAAGACTTAAATAATGATGATAATAGAAAGAATCATATTTAATAATTTATCAAATAAGGTATTTTGAGAGTAAATAAAATATTGTATAAAGTTGGTAAACTAAATGTAGAGCAATTAAGATCTTCTAAGGATCTTCTTAAAGAATGAGAAAACTTTAAACATAAATACATATGATGGGATTTAATTTATAGGAGTTAACTAGGTTGAATGAGATCTGTGATCATTAAAACATGATTAATACATGAGGAGTCCAACAATCTTTCCCTTTTTGATGATCACAAATTATGTACAGTTAAAGTGTATTTTGGATTCACCTACAAAGATAAAAAGAGATACAAGGATAGCATATAGAAACTTCTCCCCCTTTTGGGATTATAAAAAAGATGAAATAAAAAAAGTAAAAACAAACATTCCATTAATAACAAGCAAGGTTCAGTACAAAACAGAAGAGTAATACAAAGGAAAAAGAATCCCTATCAAAAAAAGTTAATTAATATTCTTCTTCATGGGTTCGCCTTCTCTTTTCCTTTAGTTGCAGTGGCAGAAGTGGATGCGATAGAGACAAAGGTCGAGGTAGTAGAAGGCAGTGAGGTGGTTTATAAAGAGTGTAAAGGAAGGCCTTCAAAGACTGAGGGAGCCAGGGTAGGAGAAGTAGAAGATCTTGATAGTTGTTGATCGAGAATCACATGCCTGATTTGACATAGTGCTTGGTCGATAGGCATAGTGGTGGAGGCTAGGGCAAAGGTGATTGTAGGCAGCCCATGTCTGAGAGGTGCAGCCGCTGGAGCAACAATGGTTGTACTCTGGACATGAAGATAGGGCCTCAGATGTTTGATGAAATCTGTAATAATCTCTTCACCATACTACATTTCTTTATCAAAATCATCATTGTTCTCCATAAACTTGTACAACTATAGAGTAAACTCTGTGAGCTTCTGGACTTGGGTTTTAAAAGTTTGAGTCACAGGAGGAAGCCACTGATTTTCTACAAGGTACTTGAAATGGTTTATCATGTCATCCTTGGAGAAGATTGTATTGAAGTAGAAATAAACATTCTGGGAATCTCTTGTTGAGCATCATTAGCAATTTTGGAGTGGATTTGTACTAGTTCAAGAACTCTATCACTGTTCTTTATTACATCAGATAAAGAACTCGCATAGAAACCATTGGTTACATTATGAAGCTCTTCATTCACTATATTTCTTAGAAGATCACTCTATAAATAGGGTTTATAGGATTTACTAGATGCATTGGCAGCTGTGGTAAGATATTTTAGTTGATTCAAAATCTTTTTACGAAACCCTGTATACTCATTAGTGAGTTTATTAAAATTTGAAACAAGCTCTTTCATTTCCTTAACAATTTGTTTCTTCCTTTTAGTGATATTTTCATTTAGGGATGCCAGATAAGGTTTAATCTGAGACACTCTAACCTGTGGGATTTGAGGAGAAAAAAGTTCTATAGGAGGAACAACATACTCAGATCTCGAATGCAGCTCTCTCTACATATCTTCAACCATACTTCTTAGGGTCTTCACTTCATTATTGAGAAAATTATTTTCAAATCTCACTTATTGAATCTCATGGAGCATCTTAATTAGTATCTGCCAAATAATGTTCTCTAATAATATTGAGGCATCTCTCTCACTTAAATTAGTCACAGGAAGAGGTTGAGTATTCAAAAGATTCTCAAGTCCAGATAAAAGGGTAGCCCCAAATTCCTTCAAATCATCCTTACTCACAATTTATGGTTGTTCATACAGTGTTTCAGGAGTAGGAATGGGTACGTGGTTAGGTTCCTTCTCAGGTGCAATATTGGAGACTGATTTCAACTGAAATAGAGAGGAAATATCAAGTTCGATTGCAATAACATCAGGAGAGACATCCACATCATTGAAACTGGAAAATTTATAATGAATGTCTATAGGACATAACTCATTTGGATGTGAGGTTTCAATAGACTCAACATTTTGAGTTTTCTCCCCCTCAACGGATTCCTCCTTCTCAGGACTTAAAGAGTTAGGATCTTGGTCTAATTCCACAGACTCAGCTCTATGTTCTACACTCATTTCATGTCTAGCCAGCTGAAAATCTAGATCCATCTGTTCTTCTGCTGTAGGTATGACTCAAGAAAAGATTGTTCCACAGGGTGTTCCTCAATATTGAAATCTTGCAAAGAGGGTAGCTCTTCCACTATATGTTCTTCTATGAAATGATTTTCAGGTTCCTTGGAAACTGAATCTGTTACAACTTTGGGTTGAGTTTCCAAATTAACAGCATCCCAAGGAGTAGGGAATCCTTCTTCAAGAATTGCATGAGGAGTAACAATGTTATCTTCTTCAAAAATAATAGCTTTCCTAGGTAGCACTACAACCTCTTCTTCTTCTTCTTCAAAATTATCAAAAATCTCATCTGGTTCAAAACCAGGATCAGAAAAATCTCGTGGTCTTGAGGGATAATCCACCAGATTGAATTTCTCATTAATTCTTTCATTATCTTCCACCCAATCCTTTTTATAGGGATTCTATTTTACCTTCATTCTTTTTATAATGGCTATTGAGATATAGTAATCATAGTCCTTAATCACTTCCTCATTTGTTCCAACCATATCATTCGCAAGAAGCAAGGCTGAGATTATCCGTGAGTAGAATAGAGAAGTAGACATGGATTTGACTTTGATAAACTCACACATGTGGTGTAAGATATACTTTAACATGTTGATCTTATGACCATTTTTCATAAGGTGAATCAGAAACAAATCTTTATATTTTAGGATAGCAAAATCACCTTTCTTGGGACTAACCAAATTCTGTACAAACATGAACAAAATCCTTGTATCTCTATCTAATTCAACAGTAATGGTTCTCCTCTGGGTGACATTTCTAGTTTAGGATTTCAGGGAATCTTCTAAATCCAAGAAATTGGTTGAAGGTGGAGGTATTCTCTGATAGTCCTCACAGATGGCTTCATGAGGTATCATATGGTATGCCGCCCACAACCTCGAAGAAAATGATCATCTCTGGCCCTTAACCCAGCTTTGTAAAACATAACTATCACCATAATCGAAGGAGAACTGAACATACTAGTAAAACTTAGCTACTAACCTAGGGTAGATGGGTCTGTCTACTTTGAAGAACCACTCTAAACAACCTTGCCATTCTAATACTCTCAATACTAGAGACTTACTAGACAGAACCCTATTGGGGAAAATCCCTTTCTCAGGTACAACAATATGGTTTACCAGATTTAGATTTAAAGGACAATCAGGTTTCATCTTAGGTGAAATCTTCTTCTTGTTCAATATGTTCTTTTTAGGTTTCGATGGTGACTGACGTTTCATTCTGGGCATTCATTGATGGTTCAGGCAAGAAAAGGTTTGGAGGGATGAAGAAGGGTTCAAAAGGAGTAAGTAGAAGAAACCACGAGTGAAGAACCGAGTGATACTTCCTTTGTTTTATCATTTAGGAATACCAAACATCAAAATAATAAAAACGCGGGAAAATAAAAAGGTGAAAATAATAATTACCGTGATATGGGTTTAATGAAAAACATAAACAATTTTTACGGTGAGATAGTAAACAAGCTATACGGTGAGACCGTGTGCTAACTTCTTAGTGTGCGTTATGGTGAGACAGTAAACGTCAGACAGTAAGTACAAAATACTAATGGTGAGACTGTAAACATACAACTTTACGGTGAGATAGTAAACATCAGAGACAGTAACTGAGAAACCGTAATCATGAAACAGTAAAGTATAACACAATGAGATATCGAACATTATGACCAGAAATAATAACAATTAAGGTATCTATTTGAGATTTATCATGCCTAGTTAACATATGATGTAGTCTATTCTCTCATAATTTAATGGTTTGGTGAATATATCAGCAAGTTGATATTCAGTGCCGATGAATTCCAAAGTGATAACACTTTTTTGATAATGATCTCTCAAAAAGTGATGTCTTACATCAATGTGATTTGTCATAGAATATGAAACAAGATTATGTGAGATGTTAATAGCACTTGTATTGTCACAATTTATTGGTACATGTCTGAATTGATATCCATAAAATAGTAATGTGTGTTTCATCCACATAATTTTTGCACATCATCTACCAGCAGCTATGTATTCAGCTTCTACAGTAGATAATGCAACAGAATTTTATTTGTTATTTCACTATGATACTAGAGACTTGCCTAAAAGGTGACTTATTCAAGAGGTACTTTTATTATTTAACTTATATCCACAGAAGTCAGCATCTAAACAACTAACTAATTCACGTGATTTTCTTTTAGGATAAAACATTCCTATATTGGGAGTATGCTTGAGGTATTTGAAAATTCTCTTTATTTAATTTAAATGAGATTCTTTAGGGTTTTCTTGAAAACGAGAACACATACACACAATAAACATAATGTCAGGATGACTAGTAGTTATGTAGAGTAAACTTCCAATCATACCTCTATAAGTGGTTTGATCAAAAGATTTTCCATCTTCATCAAGATCTAACTTACAAGTGGTACTCATTGAAGTGTCACTACTTTTTGTGCTGTCCAATCCAAAAAGTTTTATATGATCCTTTGTATATTTACTTTGTTTTAAAATAATAACATTTTCATTTTGAAAAACTTTAAATCCATGAAAATATTTGATTTATCCCATTAAACTCATTTCAAATTCATTTTGCATCATTTTAGATAAATCAACACATAAGGAATTCTTCAATGATCCAAAAATAATGTCATCTACATAGATTTGAACAACTAAAACATCATTAGAGATTCGTTTTATAAAAAGGGTAGGATCAGCTATTCCTTTTGTAAAACCACTGGAAATAAGAAAAGTACTCAATCTGTCATACCAATCTCATGGAGATTGCTTCAAACCATATAAGGCTTTTTCTAGTTTAAAAATATTATTTGGAAAATGGGGGTTTGTAAATCTAGGGTATTTATCGAAAAAAATATCCTCAGCTATATACCCATTTAAGAATTCACTCTTAGCATCCATTTGATATAGTTTGAAATTCAAATATGCCACATAGGAAAGAAAAATTCTAATAACTTCTAACCTAGCTACTGGTGAAAAGGTTTCCTCACAGTCAATTCCTTCTTCTTGACTATGGCCTTGTGCAACTAGTCTTGAGTTGTTTCTAACTATGTTACCAGCTTCATCAACTTTATTTCTAAAAACCCATTTTGCACCTATGGTAAATGTGTCCTTAGGTATGTCTACTAATTCTCAAATATTGGTTCTTCCAAATTGATTCAATTCTTCTTGCATAGCCATCACCCAAAATTCATCATTAATTGCATCATTGATATTTTTAGGTTCAATCTATGAAAGAAAATCTTGATGTTCATCCTGGTTTCACAGAGATGCTCTAGTTTGTGTTCCTTTATCTAAATCTCCTAATACAACATCTAAAGGATGGTTTTTAAAACTCCTTGTTGGTCTAGAAAAGGTAGGTCTAGAAATTTCAGTTTCATTTACAGGTTTGGGTTCTATAGAACCAGGTTCTGGATAGTTTTTAGAACTAGTTTTCTTAACAACAGGTTCACTATTTTTTCATTAAGGATTAGAATGGACATATGTTCTTCAAGAAACTCAAGTGGGGTCTTAGGTTCATATGGATTAGTTTCATCAAATTGGATGTGCACAGATTCATCCAAACATTTGGCCCTCTTATTAAATACTCTATAGGTTTTACTAGATATTGAGTAACCTAGGAAAATCACTACCTCACTTTTGGAAGCAAATTTGTCAAGATTATATTTAGTATTGAGAATAAAGACTTTGCAACAAAAAAATCTTAAGTAATTAACCTTAGGGTTCCTATTGTTCCAAAGATCATAAGAATCCTTTTTATGAATTGGTCTAATCAAGACACTATTTATAATATAACAAGCTGTATTTACAGCTTTAGCCCCAAAGTAATTTGGCAATTCATATTCATTGAGCATTGTCCAGGCCATCAATTGAAGATTCCTATTTCTTCTTTCTACTACACCATTTTGTAGAGGTGTTCTAGGAGTAGAGATGTTGTGATTATAGACATTGTGTGAGTAGTAAGATTCAAACTCTTGATTTTCAAAATCATGACCATGATCACTTCTCATGGTCTTGATCCTAAGTTCACTAAAGTTTTCTACACACTTGGAATATTTAATAAAATACGAACAAGCTTCACTTTTGTGAGCAAGAATGTATACCCATGTGAACTTAGAATAATAATCTATAGGAACATATACATAGTGATTCCCATTTAGGATTGAAACTTATGATGGTCCAAACAAATCCATGTTAACTAGCTCGAGAGGTTGAGAATTAGAAAATTCTTTCTTTGATTTGAAATAAACTTTGTCTCGTTTTCCCTTCTGATAAGGATTACACACTTTGTTAAGTGGGAATTCTAGTTTAGGTAAGTCTCCAACTAAACA
Organism: Viscum album; assembly: GCA_963277665.1. Taxonomy (NCBI): domain Eukaryota; kingdom Viridiplantae; phylum Streptophyta; class Magnoliopsida; order Santalales; family Viscaceae; genus Viscum; species Viscum album. Next base: position 445,723,281 of record OY728158.1, read on the forward strand.
TTTCCTAGTCAGTTTGCTAAGTGAATGCACATTGAAGTGTTCTAGACTTCTATTCCATAGCCAAGATTCTTTATGATAATTATTTAAACAAGTAACATTTTGTTTAGCTAAAGAAATCAAATCTAGAAAATATACTTTTTCATTTACTAATGTAGTAAATACCAAAACATTTTTAGAATTAAAAACATTACATAAATCATTTTCAAATTTTACATTGAAACCATCATCACACAACTGATTAATACTTAACAGATTTTATTTTAGTCCATCAACAAATAAAAGTTTAGAAATTAAAATGGAATCAATGTTACCAATCTTTCCAAAGCCGATGATCTTTCCTTTTGAGTTATCCCCAAAGGTGAATTGTCCTCTATCAAACATGATTATGCTCTTAAAGCATGAGTAGTCTCCTATCATATACCTTGAACATCCACTTTTCAAGTACCGTATCTTCTTACAAGAACTTTTCAAGAATGTTTCCTACAAACCAGATTTAGATAGAAGATAATTTTGGTTCCCTTATTTTCTTGGGTCTAGAAAGGTTATCAAGTAAAACTTTAGGAACCCATATTTGTCTATTGGGTTTCCTATAAATAACATATTCAAAAGATGTTGATAAATAAACATTATTTGATCTATAAGAATCTGAATAGCTGGATGAAGCATAAGAATTGCCAGAATTTGAACTAGCAGCATACTGTCCAGATTTTGGAATAAATTTATTTTTAACAATCTGTCTCTTTCCAGGTTGGTATCCTAAATAAGTAGTATACTTAGGTAAAAACTGTTTTCAAAGAATTTGAGTTAGAATTTTCTTTCCATTTATGAACTTTTCTACGCCTTTTCTAAGTTGCTCATTAGACAATTTCAGTTCATTATTCTCTTTTATTAGTTGAGCGTTCTTTTTTTTTTCTATACTAAGATCAGATTTAATAGTACTATACAAGGTATATAGTTTCTTTAATGATTTGTACTTATATTTCAACTCATTACAAGTATCTTCCAACATATTTCAGAATTCAAATAATTCAGCTTTAGACATATTATCATCATTATTGGAATCACTTTCATTCCAAGAATAGTAATCATTCCACAGAGGGGAAACATGTACCTCATATGTTTCATTCATGAAACACATATTGGAATGATTCTTTTCTTCAGAATTAGAAGCTTCAGATCCACTTGAGCTATCTTCTGAATAACTCCATGTTTCTTTCAAAACATTCTTATATTTTTTTCCTTATAATCATATTTCTTCTTAAACTTCTCTTTTGGACAGTTAGCCTTAACATGTCCTTTTCTTTTACATTCATAACAGACTATCTCATCATTTTTATCGGCTTTCTTCCAATCTCTCTTCCAATTACCTTGTTGGCCATACCTACCCTTATAATTGGATTTTTTGAAGAAAAAAAAATTCTTTATATAGAACTTATTGAATCTCCAAGCTCTATGATCCATCTCTTCATCCCTATCTAAATCTGAACCTTCACTTGTTGTGATTTTTATAGCTATGTGAGCTTTCTCATTGTCCTTTTTTGAAGCATTTGACATAAATGCTACTGAATGTTTCTTAGGTTCATCATCTTCCTCTTTTATTACATTTATCTCTTCTTCATACATCATCAACTTACGAATCCGTTCCTTTAAAAATAGCTTTGAAATGTCACATGATTATCATATAGAGCCAATGGTTTCTCTCCATCTGTCTAGTAGCATCTTAGTATCCTCATGATTTTCACTTTCGCTGGAACAACTTTTCCTAGTGAGCTCATTTTATTGACTATCTCATTAAACCTGAGATAGATATCCGATATAGATTCATTAGATATAATTTTAAAATTATCATAGATAATAGAGTTTGTATTTAGTCTCATTTCCTTAACATTGGTTGTTCCCTCATGGGAAATAGCCAGAGTATCCCACATTTCATAAGTAGTCTTACAGGAAAAAATTTGATTAAATTCTTCATCTCCTAAAGCACAATATAGGTCATTCATTTCTTTACAATTTTTATTGTAAGCATCTTTCGAAGGTTCATCCCAAGTAGTTCTAACAGTTTCTGGAATCTTATACTGAGTCTCTATAGTAATCCAATTTTCAAATACAATACTTTCTAAATGGATTTTCATTTTGATTTTCCATTGGGAATAATTAACACCATTAAAGAAAGGTGTCTTGTTGGTAGCTACACCTTCAAATCTATTATCCATAATAAATACATTTTAAAATCATGTATAAAGATATAAAAATTTAGAATTAACAGAAATTTTGAGATCTTTAAGATACAACAAAAATCACAGTTAAAAACCTTTCACAAACAAAGTGTTTTGAAAAACTTTTATAAAAAAAACACATGATACCAGATGTTGGTCGGATTGGATACTAAATAAGGGGTGGGGTGAATTCAATTCCTATTAAAAAAAATTGTTTATAAGATTTATATTTAATTTACCACTTCATAAAACAAGTTAAACTGTAGTGAATTATAAAGATTGTTAGTGTCCAATTAGTTTCTCAAAGATTGATTTTTACTCAGTTAACATAATATAAAGATTAATTTAGCTTTTAAAACTAACTTACTAGTTCACAATAATCACAAACACTTTCTAGTTCAACTATCAGAGTTACTTTAAATCACATTTGAATTTCAAAAGTAATTAGCAGCGGAATATTAAAAATAGTTTAAATGAAAATATGATGCATAGTAGTTTTAACCATGAGGTTTAGTCTAAAGATGAGACTTAATCCTCTCAAACATTTTATATATAACTTTGATCCACACCTTGGATCGGGGTTTACAATAGTACTCATACTATCCAAGTCATCCGACCTCTACCACAGTTCAACTTGGGAAAGCAGCAATAACAACACACAGGCTGTCCAGGTCCTCAGACCTCTACCACAGTTCTTCATGGGATACACAAAGGTATAAAGATATTGGTGTTAGGATTTCAATATCCTCTAATTCAGCTTAGGAGTCAGTGAGTGTCCAAACAGACAGAATCACACACTGCACGTAATGTAATAAAAATAATCACAACATAGTAATAATATTGAAATAAGTTTAGAATGATCTTATGTGATGTAAATGCAGCTATGGTCTCCTTTGTATTAAAGTAGATGAAGCTTTGAGTCCTTATTTGGATGTTTTCTGGAAAACAGAGTGTCGTGGTTTTGTTCCTTCACTTCTAGTACATGTGTTCAGCTTGAATGTGAGATTATTCCTTGTAGCGCTTGAATCTCCTCTTTGAAATTATATTCTTGATGTGTATGAGTGTTCTTCATGTGATCTTTTTTTGCATGAATGTGTGTATCTTCTTGTACATCTCTCCTATGTATCTTCTATTCTTCCTTTCGTATATCTCTCAATCCATTTGTAGTAGCTCGATATTCCTTTTTATTTCATTCTATCTGGAAATGGGAATGATTATCTTTTTTTAGGTACGAGGTTTGATTCCCTAACATTCCAACAACCCACATTAATTAATAGCAGTTTCATTAAAAGCACAAAATATGACTGTTGGAAATTTAATTAAAAGACAACAGAATGGTTTAAGAAATGATGTCACAGTTAGTCCTGGAAACGGTGTCTCCAACACACGGTGTCTTGATTGATCACAGTGTCTGAGTGTCACGGTGTTTCATGGTCACATTGTCTTGCAGTTATGGTGTCTTGTTCACGATATCGGGCTTCACGGTGGCTGGTTTCACAGTGTCTGTCTTCACAGTGTCTGGCTTCACAGTGTATGGCTTCATGGTGTCTGGCTTCATAGTGTTAGAAATACATAGCCAGTGGCAGACTCACGATGCCTTAGAATTTTCAACATAACTATGTTCAGACTTAAATAATGACGATAATATAAAGAATTAGACTTACGAATTTATCAAAGAAGTTATTATTAGAGTAGATCAAAGATTGTACAATGTAGGTTAATATAATGTAGAGCAATTAAGATCTTGCAGGGATCTTCTTAAATCATGAGAAATCTTTAAACATAAATTCACATTATTTTATAAAATTTATAGAAGTTAACTAGGTTGAATAAGATTTATGATCATTAAAATGTGATAAATACATAAGGATTCCAATAATATCCAAATAAAGTTAGGGTTATATTTTTGGATTTTTCTAAAAATATTGATTTTTTAGTGAAAAGTGAAAATACTCGTTTATTTAAAATTTCCATTTTTCTTGATAAATTATTTAATTTAAAAGTAAGATTATTATTATAATTTAATTTAAAATTAACCTAATTATAATTAGGTGATATTTACCCCAAATAAATAATTTTAAATTATCTTTATTCTAGATTTTATAATAAGTTTAATTTTAGGCTCAATTGTTTTTCTGTAAACAGTTTTAAATGCACAATGTTTATCTATTTTATTTACTTAAAAATAATCCCTAATGGGGATTTAATTAAATTATAGGTATATATTATATAGCTGTTATTATTAATTGATATTAAAATTTTTAATATTACTAGTTAGAGAGTTAAAGTAATGTCATCATTTCTTTGAAAAAAATGAATTTTTTTGAAAACTATTTTTTTTCATGTTTTCATGTTTTAATTTATATTCTTCTACTTACATAAATTAAATTTTATAAAATTTATTTCATATTTGGAATAATTATAATTAATTTAGGTAATAATATCCACAAAAGTTTTGGACAATATTAATTGTAACCATAGTAAAAATATATTATAGCAGTAAATGTAAAATTGGTTAATAATGGGTAAAAAGATATTAATAATAATTTATCAAGGGAAAAAAGTGTTACCTTAATAGTATGAATATGTATATTTTTTTCAATTAAATTATTATTATATTTTATAATTATAATTTTTACTTCATAAATGATTAACTAATGAGTTCGATAAAGGTTAGTTTTTAATATGAAAAAACACATGTAAACCTTTTCGGTATTATGAAACTTCAATTAAGACATTCCATTTGATGAATTCATGAATTTTCAGAATAAATTATATTTTAATAAAATTATTTTAATATGTAATTTTTGTGACTTATAAATGATAATATTATTTTTATGCATTCAAATGTATTTGTTATAAGGATTAGAAAACAGTTATTGTCAAAAAACTAGTATTTTCAATAAATGCTGATTTTTGTTTTAAAAGTGAAAATTCACATATTTAGAAATTTATTTTGATAAAATAAATATTATATTTTGAATCATAACCTCATTATTATCTAATGGATAATTTTTCATAATATTATGAGACAGAAAATTTTTCCTGTAAAAATTAAATACGATATAAATATACGATGTGTATAATGACAACATAAAAAACCAAAATTATGTAATAAATTCTAAAAATGGTTTCCAAGACCTAATATATGTTTAAAATTAATCATAATTTATTTTTAGGTTATTTTATTTAATTTTATATAGCCTTTATGAATCTTCAAAAACCTATATTAATATTTATGGTTTTTGAATGAATTCTATATAAACATGATTCACTTACACATCACCAAGGGTAATATTTTAATAAGTTAGCCATTTTAAATTTTAAAATATTTAAAACATATCCTATTTCGAAATATGAAGTGGAAAAATCCATGGGAAGGTTTGTCATTTTAATTATTTCATTATACAAAATTCCCAACCTATGTTTGGGAAATAATAAAGAACACTCTTATATATTCCTATATAAATCCACGAAACTCCCATTCCTCTTAAAAAATCAACATGGGATCATTTATAATCTTTTGTAACCTCTATATAGTCCCCTCATAGTTCCCCCAAGATCTTGAAAATCTCCCCATTCTTTTTGAATCACCCTTTCAAGGAAAGGGATCTCCCTCTCCTATTTCAATTTTAGAACCTATTTTATGTTTTCCACTAAATTTAAATTTTTTCTTGTTTGGTATAAGTTTTTATACATCCATATTAATAGAAGTTTGATGTAAAAATTATGAGATACCACTTTCACTCTCAACAATAACTCCCATGAACCTTTATGAACACTCATTAGGTTACTGAATTTGTCCAGCAATATTTTGTACCTAAAATAAGGGACCTTTCACTATTAATTTCAATTCAAGTACCATAATTGTAATTAGCATTTTGAATATTATTTGGGTTTATTTTAATTTACTTATAAACACCACAATACTTTCCCCTTTATGTTATATTAACGTGACATTATTTATCCCCTCGCATTTTGTCCTTTACTTAAGCTATTACCATTATGAAATTTAGTAAGAGCTTTCTTACCATTATTTTCCATTCAATAACCTTCTTGGTAATTAGCCTTTTAAATATTAATTGTTTATATTTTAATGTATTTATAAACAATCCATTACATTTCACTTGATTTAATTTTAATTTAAGATCATTTATCCCCTCTCATTTAACATTTTCCTAAGCTATTACTCTACTGATATTTAGTAAGGGATACTCTCCTCTATTATTTCTTCAATAATATTCTTTATTTTAGGCATTTATTTAAAATTAAATATATTGGTATAAGTTTTTATACATCATTATTACTACCCATTTGAATTCAAAATTATGAGATACCCATCTCCATCATTAAACCATTTATTGAATCTTTATATACTGTTGTTGTGAAGCTGAAATTTCATAATGCTTTTTCCATATCAAAACTTTATGTTGTGTATACCATCTCTATTTCCACTCATATTTATTAAAATATGCTGGAAATCCTTTTTATTGATTTTCAATATCTGGTTTAATGGGTTTCGATGCCCAAATTTTATGAATTGTGTTCTTATGTTATATGATCTATACTGCACAATTATGCATGTTAATGATATGATTATGATTGGGGTGCTCAAATTGTGCTCCAATGCATTGGGTAATATTTTAGTATCCTGAGATTCCATTCCTAGTGCTCCAATGCATTAGGGTACCTATTTTTAATATGGAAAGTAAAACGTTGTTACCACTTTCCCATGATGACCTATTTTGTTATGATGTTATATCATGCCTCAATGTTCATGATGACGATTCTCACACATTTAATTTCCCTTTTAAATTAATATTTTCAAAAATTTAATACTTTCTTCATGTTATTCTTTTTTTGTTCCAATACATTGATTTTAAGATCACCACTTTGTTATGCATGTCCCAAGAAAATCCCATGTCGTTTTAAGATCGATTGGAAATTATGAGCATGTTATAGAAGTTTTCAATGGTGATGGTATACACCATGTTTTATGTTGTTCTGAAATTAACCTAATTAAACAAAGATGCTAGGCTTATCAATACTTTGTGTTATATCATGTGTATTATTATGTAATAAATCATTATGTAATGTGTAATAAATTAACAGGACATTATAGTTTGTATCAACTGAATGCCTCTTTATTTTTTGGATTAGGACTAAAAAAATCTAACGAAATCTTTAGTGATTAATATGAACATAAGAATATATCCATAAATATTATTGTTGTATATAATAAGTAGCTACTATGAAAATAGTAAACACCCAAGATTTACAAACATGGACATTACATTACTTTTGTAGAATACTTAATACATGACACAAAAACATTCCAAAAGATCATATTAGTTTAGTGTCTTTGAAAACATGGAGCATAATATTCTTACATGGTGAAATATCAAAAAAATATCTGATAAATATCTTCCATTTTTTTCCTACCTAAAACATTTATTCATATCATGGTGAAAATAAAACATAAAAAGGGTGATCTCAAATTCTCAGTAGGTGTAAACATGGAGAACATAAAACTAACCAGAAAGATTTGAACGTAAAAATATGAAAATAAAATTTAAACCTCAAAATATTGAGTCATGAAATAAATCTTGGTTGTACATAAGGCATGGATCATAAAGGATCATTAACAATGGTAGAATATAATTAACATAAAACATTTAATTGTTGAAAACTAATAAGAACATAATAGGATTTCCATAGTAGCAAAGGCATTTCTTCCAAAACCATTATAGTGGACAAGGTCCATTACTGAACTGAGTTTACATGCCATTCCGACCATGTATTACTAAACCGGATTTACATTCCATTCTTGTCATGTCTATCTCATGAGATATAAATATTTACCCAATGTATTGGAGGGAGATATAAGTCCCACCCATCTCATAATGAAATCATTCATACACATGCCACAAAAACATAAATAATTCATCATAGAGTAACCCATGAAACAAAATGGGATTCTTAAACATCATGTCTGCATAATATAATCCATATATGATAAATTTAATTCATAAAAATATTTCCATAATAAAAAAATCAAATAAAAGTAATAATAGGGATAGAAACTTAACTCTATACCATCTTAGATGGAAAATAATTTTGATAAAACACTTGAACTTAATTCTTGAGGAAAATATCCTTTCATTCTCAAAAATGTTGTCTCTTATCAAAATGAATTGCAATTTATAAAATAATATTTTTTTGGAAAATAAAATTGAAACCATGTAGAAGAATATTCCTGGAAATAAATCATTAGGAAAGTATAAAAATCCGTTCATGCCCTATAATTAAAAAATATATTATTCTTGTACTTTTCCTGGAAAAGTAAAAAAGTACCTCATATGGTAAACATAAGAAAGATTCCTTCCAAACCATGTTGTAAAATTGAAAATGGGTAAAAATGAATATAAAAATTCATAGAAGAATAGTAAAAAATTTATGATGATATTTTTAGAAAACATTAAAATGAATGATAAATATACCCCCAGTAAATACTAATGTACACCCGATCTCAGATAAAAATGATATTTAAAAATGATACCTTACCAATTATAATCAGTGGAATAAAATTCCTCATAAAATAATGAAAATTAAATTCATAAGTAAATATCATTACCTTCTTAATAAAAATAAAAAAACATTCATGATAAGAATAAACCCCACACAAAATAATTAGGTGGTGTTTAATGATTATGTCCCACAGAAATAAAAGTGATACGAAATAATCCATTACCTTCTTTTTTTCGTTAGTTGAGGGTGTGATCAACTCATGTATAGTGGTTAAGTAATTTTATTAAATTATATCAAGTCCAAAAAAATATTTATGATATCATATATTATTCTATACAATCAAATTATATAATTTTGTTAATATTACTTCCATATTACCATTATCTCAGGTGTTAACAGTTTTTTTCCCTTTCCTATTTTGTTATTAAAGTCATTTTTTATCAATAGAATGTATTTTAACCATAAAATTAAGTTAATATTTATTATTTTCACTCATAATATAAATTTTATAATCATTCTTGTATTGTTAACATGGAGAATGAATCTCACCGCCTCGTGGAGAGGGTAGGCCATATGTATGCACAAGCGACGATATCATTCTATTGATGATTAAATGGTATGTAATTGGATGGTATATTTATTATTATTAATAATTATCATGTAATATTAATTATTTAAATCCATTATAAAATCATTATACCCATCCAAATAAAGTATTTTGGAATAACAAATTACACCATGATGTGGAGATGGTTAGACGTACCTACACACACAATGTGATATTGTTATTCATCGGATGGATAAAAGGAAGAATGCAGTTTTCACATAATTATAATATCATCTCAAAATGTATAATATACTAGAGTTATTACTTTAGTATGGAATCAACATATAAAGAGGTAGTAGAAGAAGAAAATAACTTTGAAAGAAGGGATAAAACTATAACCTCTTCTTTGGGTGTTTCCTTTTGATTTGCATAAAAGAGATACTTAAGATGGATAAATTCATAACTTTAGGCCTATAGGATGAATTTAGGTAGGTTTTAAGTAGAAATGGGTCGGGTTTTTGACAAACCAGAAGGATTTATAGGTGTGAGTTATAGAGAAAGAGAGGTTCCCCTTTATAAGAGAGGTAAGGGATACTTTAAGAAAAACTGTGAAATATTAATTTATTATAAAATGATTTCCAGTTTATAATAGCTCCAAATTGTATTATTTAGATTCTAATATGAGTAAGAGTCTATATTCTCTCACCCAATAGGTTTTAGACATGTTTAGGTCAGAAAATTACCTTATCGTTTAAAATTAACCCCTTGTAAAAGTAGTTAACTCTTACCATGTCCTCTTGTATTTTTATACTACATGGTAAATATGTTCACTATAAATTTTCAAGAGAACCTAATGTGGATCATTAAAGAAAATTTTATCGCTATCTATGTTAATTTTCTTAACATTAGATTTTTAGGATTGTTATATCATTTAATAAAATAGTATTTCTTTTAAAAACTCATTTATTTAAGTTATTATACTATTCATATCATGACTTTTTAAAAAATTTACAACAACTAGATTATTTTTAAAAAACATCATTAATTAAAATATAAAAATTAATATGCATCCATAAAATTTTTGTATGGAAAAAAAGTTTCAATATAAATTTATTTTATTATTTATAATCTCATTTATTTAAATCATTCATTAAAAAGGTAATCACTACATCATCATTGTGTCTTTAATAAATTTCTTTTTTTGGTGTCTAAAAATTATAAATAAATAACCATGATGTAAGAAATAATTATATATTTCAAATGAATATTTATAGTCTAATTTATCTTATGTATAATTGCATGTTAAATTTTTTTACTAAGAAGATACAAGTTTATGTTATATTTCTCTTTACTTAAATTAATTCTTATAAATGGTCATTTTCACATCCAAGTGGTTCCATGACATCCAAAAATTGACCCAAGGATGAAAATTGTCATAAATAAATCATAAAATAAGATTAAGATAATGGTTAGTGTAGTTTAATATTATTATAATATTATTGTTTTCCCTTATTACCAAATTTACCTTTTAACCATGGTAAATAAAATAATTACTGAAGTTACAATTCATAATATCAAAAAATAAAAGTTATTGATTTAAAAAATTTGAAGCTTTTTATTTCAAATATCGAATCCATTTTTCAAAATTCATAACATAGAATTTTCAGCAATTAATATAAAATTAATTTCCGTTTCCAAAACCAAAATGTGGGTTTTTAAGAAGTAATAACTATCAAAAGATTGACATGTGTTTATGTGTAATTTAAAATTCAAATTACACCCAATTAAAATAATTGGATTAAATGATAAAAATATAATCAAATTTATCTCAAAACCAATTAAAAAGATAAGCTAAATATATAAATAAATTAGACAAAAATGAAGTTTTGCATTAAAATGAAGAATTTCTTTCACTATTCATCAAAATATGAATTTCATCAGAAAAATACCACAATTTCAAAGGAGTTATATTTTTATGTCACACTTACAAATAATATGTTTATTTTTTCAAATAGTATATATAAAATTGATAAAAACTATATTTAAAAAAGGTTCTCCAACAAAAGGTTGTAAAATAACTTATTTTTTTGAAAAATACTTCTTTTATCCGAAATATTTATTTTGTTCTAATATAATGATCTAGAAAATGTGTAAGATGAATTCTAATGTTATATAAAACTAAAAATATGGTTAGTAATATTGATAATAGAATGTTTATATCCCATTAAATAATAATAATTTAATGATATATCATTGTTTAGTGAAACTCGGTATTCTGTACAACGCAAGCTACCGAGGAAGGATATTCTTGCATGTAACGCAAGCCAAGAATAGTTTTGCATACACTGAAAGATAATATGGTGTTTAATATAGATAAATATAATATTGGAGTAGCATAAAACATAAGACATTGAAGAAAATAAAAGGAATCTACCACATAAAATCTCTAGGTGTTACAAAAATACTTCAATATTTGGATACTACATGTTGATGTGGCTCTTGAAGAGATGTACCCCGGGGTTAGAACCCTAAAAACAACATATTGAGAAAGAATAAATTATGAACTTTTTCATTACAACAGGTCTTGTATCATAGATAGTTTGAAACACCTAGTTGATATGATTTGATAAATTTTAAAGCACATTAAAAATAATTATTAATGAAAAAAATTCTCATTTGTGTCTATGTTAGGAAATAGATAATGTATAGCATAGATTGAATCTTAGAAATCCATAATTTAAGGAAATTAATGTCATTTATATGTTGCAACTTTAATGATATTTTATTATCGATTAGGTGTTTAATTATTTAAAATTAATAATCTGTAATTTTTCATTTATTCGAGTTAGTGGACGGAAATTGGAAGAACCAGGTCAACAACCAATGTGTTGGGAAATGTGATGACTTCTCGAATGAGATTATTTATATGACCCGAGTTAATGTATGATGTATTGTGATTATACCAAACCATCTATCGAAATTCACAATTAAAAAATTTCACATAGTTGAATGTCCAAATACATCAATGAAGAGGTGGATAACATCTCCAAGAAGTTTATTTGAGAATTTTTTTAAATTAAAGAAGATTTAATTTCCTGAATTTCAAGATTGTGGAAAGAAAAAAGAATGGAAATACCACAAAGGAACTCAAATTTGTTTTATGTGTGAAAAAATAGGGAATAAATTATATCTTTTCCACAAAAATTACAGGTTTGATGGAAGGGAATAAATTATATCTGGTATAACACTTTGTAGTTTAAAATATTATGCAAAAAAATTATAGGTATTATCTAACTCAATGCACTAACTAAAGGGTTAAACCGTACACTGAGGAAGGGCCTATTATATGAAAATAATTGAAGTGTTTGGATTGTAGTGTTTATATATTGGTATTTGAGAATTAATTTGTATAAGTAGTATATCAATGAGATTATGGACATAAAAATCATGAAACAACTAAATATTATTCTACATAAGTTTTTTATTATGGAGTTGAAAGATATATTTAATGGCACTGATAATATATAAGAGTGATTCAGTGATAAGGTGAATTTTGGAATAAACAAGAATTAGGGATTGTTAAACCTTAGTATGTGTTTGATGTTTGGATAAACCTAAAGAATCTTGAGATGATATATTTATGAAAAATATAATGTCTTAAATCATCAATTACAATTTGGAGAATTATGTTGTAGATGTTTATCATGATTAAGGATTTTTTTGTAAAAATATTATAGGATAATATGTTTTTAAATTTGGGTGATTAATGTTATTTTGGGGGATGTTTTGATAGGTTTCAGTATATGTAACCATTAGGTTTAATATAAATGATTATTTGAAAAGAATGGTATTATGTTCTTAGAAGTTTATGGTGAAAGCCATGAGACACATTTTGAGGTTAAATCAATCTTTATTATTGTAGTCATTAGTGTTATTTGTTTTATAGGGTTATTTATTTAAGGAATGATCTAAGGTAAGCCTTTTGTATTTTTTTGTTGGATTTTTGAAATTAATGTACTAATGTTTTTTCATTATCAGAATTATTTTACTTAATACTAACCATTTTGGGTTTATAAATGTTTTTAAGAATAGCTTGTTATTATTTGGTGGACCATGTGATCTGTCAGAAGCTTATTATGGCATTAAAAATTCATCTTTAGGACTTATAATTTGGAGAGAAGATTATATTGTACTGGAAATTGATTAAAGGTTGAATTTATACCAATCAAGAAAGTATATTTCCTTATGTTTCCTGTCTAATTGGTAATTGAATTCACTAACTATAAGAAAATATGCATGGAATAAAATGATTTCATATTATGAATTGATGATATTTTAACCCATCACTGATTTATCATTTTGTGGTCATTGAATTTTTCCTAAGCATGTTCTCTACCACTCTACTAGTTTTTGTGTGTTTGTTTTTTTCTTCCATGACTGTATTTTCACATTATTCAATTTTTTCCTATATGGAATCCCAGTAATGTGATGACCTTCATAATTTCCTTCCTCTCTTTTCAAGTTGATGTTTTATTAACCCTTTTAAGATGTGGGTTTTAAATAAAGATATTTTCAAGTGTCAAAAAATTTCATACCCAGATTTGGTTCAAATTGAAAGTTTGAAATTTATTATATGGGGGAATTACATAATTCAATGATTTTTTAAAAGTGAAAACCATGATTGAGAGTGTATGTAATGTGCAATATCAAACCCAGAGAAACAATGATTATTTAAATATGACCTTTATAATATAGATTGAAATATAATGATATGGATAGGATTATCTTCATTATGGTATATGTATATATATTCTACACAAAATTAATGTATTGATAAATTCTAAGAAAATAATCACTCTACCTTTAGTAATGTATTTTTTTTCTTTAGAAATATGTTTTCTTCGATAAATGGTATTTAATTTTTTTGTGAGAAAATATTATAATTAATTTAGAGAAAATTTAGAAAATCAATTTTATAAAACTAATTCAATTTTTGATATCAGAAAATAAAAATAAACTTAAGGGGAAAATTTTGGATTTTTCATCAAATATTGATTTTTCAATGAATAGTAAAAAATACCCATTTTATTAAAAATTTCATTTATTTTGATAACTTAGTTAATTTGGAAGTAAAATTACTATATAATTTTTTTTAAAGTTACATAATTATTAATGTGTTATATTTAGTTTGAATAATTAAATATAAATCATCTTTATACTATATTTTTGAATTAGTTTATTTTTAGGATTAAAAAATCATAATGCTTCTCCATTTTAATTAATTAAAAATAGTCTATAATGGTGTATGATTTAAATTATACCTATAAGTTATATATATATATATATATATAATTTCTAAATTCAATTAAATTATTTCATATTACTATTTTTTTAGTTAAAGTCGAATTATCCTTTCCTTGAAGAAATGAATATTTAGAAAACCACTTTAAGTTTCGTATGCATGTTTTATTTTAAATTAAACCATTTTAGTGGAGTAAATTCTAAAAAATGGATTTCATATTTAGAATCATTTTAGTAAATATTAAACAACAAGGTCAATATATTTTTTAGAAAATTTGAATAGTAACCCCTGTAAATACTTATCAAAGTAGTAAATATAAAATAGGTTAATAATGGGTAAAAAGATAATAAAAATTATATAATAATAAAAAAGGGTATCCTAAATTATATATATATGTATATTTTTTCAATTAAATTATTATAAATATTTTTCCTTGTTTTTTTCTTAATAAATGATTAAATAATGAGTTTGATAAAAATTAGTTTTTAATATCACAATAATCAAATTTTATTTTTCTATATTTTGAAATTTAATTAAATAAATTCTTTTATTGAATTCATGAATTTTTAAAATAAATGATATTTTAAAATAATTATACTATCAAGAAATTTTTATTAATTATATATAATAAAATATTTTTTTGAGTTCCAATTTAATTGTTATAAGGAATAAAAAACTGTTATTGTAAAAAAAACCAATATTTTTTAATAAATGTACATTTTTTAATAGTGAAAGTCAATACATATAGATAATTATTTTTTTAAAATAAATATTATTTTTGGAATCAGAATGTCAAAATTACCCAGTGGTTAATTTTTCATAATTTTTAAAGATAGTCGAATTTTTGGGTAAAAAATAATTATGATATAAATATACAGTGTGTATTATTAAATCATAAAAGACTAAAATGTATGTAATAAATGCAATAAAGAGTATCCAAGATGAAATATATGTTTTCAATTTAAAAAAATCTGTTTTTGAGGTAATTTGATTAATTCCAAGAAGCCTTTATGAATCCTCCAAAAACATATATTATATTTTACGATTTTAAAACAATTCTTTATAAAAATGGATCAATTTAAAATAAAAAAGGGTAATACATTAATGAGATCAGCCCTTTTCCTTAATAAACTATGAAAACCACTACAATTTTGTAGAAAAATTGAGTAAAAACCTTGGGGATGTTTGTGGTTTTGATTATCTATGTGTACTGAGTCCATAACTAATGTTTGGGAAATTATAAAGAACTCCCCTCTCTTTTCCTATATTAACCCACCAACCTCCCATTCCTCTTCACTCAAAAAATCATAGACCGCATCCTTACTTTTCTATCCCCTCTATAGAATTTTCCAAAGGTTCCCCCAAGAAAACAAGGAGCAATAAGTGACATTTTATATTGGAAAATAGTGGTTTTTCCCATAACACTACTAGAATTTTACCCTTTACCAACAGTCCAGAACCGTTGGTAAAGGCTGGGAAAACATTGGTATATTATATAACAACTATTTCCCAAACTGTGGCCAAGTAAGCCGTTTGTATAGGCTAATACCAGTGGTTCTGTGTAAACCATTGGTATATGTGTTAATGTAAGAGATATACCAACAGTTTCACAAACCATTGGTATATGTTACCCTTATACCAAAATTTTAGAACCGTTGGTATATAGTGTACAATATACATGCAAAGGATATACCAATGGTTTTGAAAACCGTTGGTACCAATAGTTATAACAAAAATGTTGGTACAATATACATCAAAAGGATATACTAATAGTTTTGAAAACCGTTGGTATATATATGCTGCAGCTCCACAGAAGCAGTAGCTAGCAGCCGCCTCCAACATACAACTCTCCATGACCTACAAGAACACATGCACCGAGAATCCAAAAGGCTACATGGGATGTTTAAAATTTATCAAGAATTCAGAAATTTAGAAATTTTAAATTCATTCCTCACTCAAACCACAACAAAAGAGAAAAATCCAGAATCCAATACATCTACAATCCATAACATCTAGAAATGAAATGCAATAATACCCATAACACCAATAAAAAATTAAAATCCAATACATCCATAAACCAATATACATAACAATATTCAAAATTTTGAATTCATTAACAATACAACCTGAATCCAATACATCCAGAAATTAGCAATTTAGAATTTAAAAGCACAAACACCCATTACAGTATTCAAAATTTAGAATTCATTCCTCACTCAAACCAGAACACCAATACACACAAGATAAAAACCTACATGTTATAGAAAGCACATGAGATGTTTACTCTTGGTCTTGGGTTGACTATCTTAAAACCAATAGAAAAACATGGGTAGAGTGAACAAGGATCATGATACCCATAAGATAGAAAATGGTAGTGGTCATGTACTTAGACCGTGGATGGGTTATAGGAAGTGCATGGGATGTTTATATTCTTCTAATGAGTATGTATCCATGTATAAATGGTTCATGATGTCTTAGTGGGAAACATTGTCCAATCTTGACATATGAGATGGGTTACCAGAATAGCCTACATGTTTTTCATAGAATTTTCAATTGGAATATGGGGGTATGTGTCTAATTATAATTTGGTCTTTAGGGAGTGATGTGCGATGAATCCCCATTTTGGGTAGTGGGTATGAATATTCAATTATGCATTTGGTATGGGGTTCCAAAAGGGACTTTGGTTTGGTCCTAGAACACACTGTTTGAGGATGGGATTGGCATATTAAATGTCATTTGTTTTAGAATAGGGGTAGGAGTTTCTAAAATGAGAAGTGGATTGTGTTAGGATGGACCATGGATCCTTGTACTAAAGTATCAACACAATCCGAATATGTTTGGTCGGTTTTGCATATGCAGTAGTTGTTTTCACATAAAATCTTGTCCATTTAAAATTAACCTGAGACAATTTTAGTGGTACCGGCCACATCATTCCTTAGATTGAGGTGGGGTTGACTCGTACAAGTCACAGATGACCCATGGATCATTTTCATAAAGTATCAACAGAATATGAATGCGTTTGGTCATTTTTTCGTATGCCAGTTATTGTTTTCACTTAAAATGTTGTCCATTTCAAATAAAAGTGAGACACTTTGAGTGGTACCAGACACACCATGCAACAGATTGAGATGGGGTTGGCTTGTACATGTCACAAGTGACCCATGGGTCCTTGTTCTAATGTATAAACATAATCAAAATACGTTTATTCAATTTTCTGAATGTCTGTTGTTTTTACGTAAAATAGTGTCCATTTTAAACAAAATAGAGACACTTTGACTAATACCGGCCACACCATTCCTCGTATTGATGTAGGGTTTACTCGTACACATCACAAATGACAAGTGGATCATTTTACGTAAATATTGACACAATCATAAAGCCTTCGGCTGGTTTTCCTTATGCAAGTTATTGTTTTCACTTAAAATCATGTCCATTTCAAATAAAAGTGAGACAGTTTTTGTGGTATCGGCCACACCGTGCCTCGTATTGAGTAGCAGTTGACTCGGACACATCAAACATGACCCATGGATCATTTTAATGTTGTACCAATAGAATCTGATTTCATTTGGTTAGTTTTCCGTATGCAAGTTGTTGTTTTCACTTAAAGTACAATCCATTTCAAATAAATGTGAGATAGTTTGAGTGGTATCTGCCACACTATGCCTCAGATAGAGGCGGGGTTGACTAGTACATATCACAAATGAACCATGGATCATTGTAATAAAGTATCAATAGAATCTGAATGTGTTTGGTTAGTTTTCCATATGAAAGTTGTTGTTTTCACTTAAAATACTGTCCATTTCAAATAAAAGTGAGACAGTTTGAGTGGTACCAACCACACTGTTCCTTGGATTGAGGCGAGGTTGAATATTACATGTAAAAAAGGACCCATGGATCATTTTACGAAAGTATCAATAGAAACCGAATGCGTTTGGTCAGTTTTCTCTATGCCAGTTGTTGTTTTCACTTAAAATGTTGTCCAATTCAAATAAAAGTGAGACACATTGAGTGGTACTGGCCACACCATGACTTGTATTTAGGCGGATTTGACACGTACACATCAAGAATGAACCATGTATCCTTGTGCTAAAGTATCAACAAAATCCAAATTAGATTGGATGGTTTTATGTCTGCTAGTTGTTTTTAGTTATAGTGTGTCCATTTTAAACAAAAGAAAGACACTTTGAGTGATACCAACCACACCATGATCCAGACCGAGGTGTGGTTGAATCGTACACGTCACAAATGAACCATGGATTGTTTTACTAACGTATCATCACAATATGAATGAGTTTGTTCAGTTTTCTATATTCCAGTTGTTGTTTTCACTTAAAATGTTGTCCATTTCAAATAAAGGTGAGACACTTTGAGTGGTACCGTCCACACTGTGCCTCGTATGGAGTCGGGGTTGACTCGTCCACGTCAAAAATGACTCATGGATCCTTGTTTTAATG
Organism: Viscum album; assembly: GCA_963277665.1. NCBI lineage: Eukaryota > Viridiplantae > Streptophyta > Magnoliopsida > Santalales > Viscaceae > Viscum > Viscum album. The sequence goes on from OY728158.1 coordinate 445,742,328, forward strand.
TTTCAAAACAATCATAATACATTTGGTTAGTTTTCCGTTATGTCTGTTGTTTTTACTTAAAGCCGTGTCCATTTAAAAAAAAAGAGAGACACTGTGAGTGATACAGGCCACATCGTGCCTCAGATTGAGGATAGGTTGACTCATACACAACACAAAATATCCATGTATCTTTCTCCTTAAGTATCAAAACAATAAAAAAGTGTTTGGTCAGTTTTCCCTATGCAAGTTGTTCTTTTCTTTTAAAATCCTATACATTTCAAATAAAAGTGAGACAGTTTGAGTGGAACCGGCCACACCGTGCCTCAGATTTATGCATGGTTGACTTTTAAACATAAAAAATGACCAATAGATTGTTTTCCAAATTCATCAACCGAATCTCAATGCGTTTGGTAAGTTTTTCATATGCAAGTTGTTGTTTTCACTTAAAATCTTGTTCATTTAAAAAAAAGTGAGATAATTTGAGTTGTACCGGCCACACCATTCCATGAATTGAGGTGAATTTGACTCGTACACATCAAAAATAACCCATGGATTGTTTTCCTATAGAATCAATAGAATATGAATGCATTTGTTTAGTTTTCAGTATGCCAGTTGTTGTGTTCATTTTAAATTTTGTCCAATTAAAAAAAAAGTGAGACACTTTGAGTGGTACCGGCCACACAATGCCTCAGATTGAGGTGGGGTTGAATCATACACGTCACAAATGACCCATGGATACTTGTACTAATATATCAACACAATCCAAATATGTTTGGTCAGTTTTCTATATTCCAGTTGTTTTTACTTAAAAGAGTTCCCATTTTAAAGAGAGCTTAGATTGGGATCCAAGATGCCAAATAAAGAGCGCGATTGTCCCCATAATCAATGTAGGTGATCCTTAGCCTTTCGTGAATTTCCATGTTGTTTTATATATGCAGAATCGCCGCTCACCCAATGTTGGGATCTTGGGTCGGGGGGGGGGGGGGGCTGTAAGGGGGGCTGTCCAGGGGGCTGTCCAGGGGGTTGTCTGGGGGCTGTCCAGGGTCCAGGAAGGAGGGTGGGGGGCTATCCAGGGACCAGGGGGGGTTTCTGGGGTCCATGGAGGAGGGTGGGCAGCTGTCTGGGGTCCAGGGAGGATGGTGGTGGCTGTCCGGGGTCGAGGGAGGAGGGGGGGGGGGGGGGGTACATGGTCCAGGGAGGAGGGTGGGGGCTGTTTTTAGGGAGGAGGATGGGGGGGGGGGAGGGTGGTTGTCAAGGGGGCTGTCCCGGGGGCTATCTTGGGGGATGTCTGGGGGGCTGTCCGGGATCCAGGGAGGATGATGGGGGGATATCAAGGGTTCAAGGAGGAGGGGGGATGTCCAGAGTCTAGGGAGGATGGTGGGATGCTGTTCGGGTCCAGGGAGGTGTGGGGGGGGGGGGGGGGCTGTCTGGGGGTTGTCAAGGGTTCAGGAAAGAGGGTGGGGGGCTGTACAGGGTCTGAGGAGGAGGGGGGCTATCTCTAGGGAGGAGGGTGGGGGGCTGTCCAGGTCCAGGGAGGAGGGTGGGGGGGGGGATGTCCAGGGTGCTGTCCATGAGTTGTCCTAGGTCTAGAGAGTGGGGGGGGGGGGGGCTTTTCATGGTCTACGGAGGAGGGGGAAGTCCGGGGTATAGGGATAAGGGTGGGGGATTTTCTGGGGGGGTTGTCTGGGGTCCAGATAGGAGGGTGGGGGGGGGGGTTGTCTCATGTCCAGGGAGGGGGGGGGGTGTCCGGGGTCGATGGAGGAGGGTGGGGGGCTGTCCGGGGGGCTGCCCGGGGTCCATGGAGGAGGGTGGGGGGGGGATGTTTGGGGACCGGGGAAGACAGTGGGGGGGGGGGGGGCTATCCGAGGGGCTGTCCTGAACACATGGGATGATATTTATATATTTTCTAAGAAAATTCTTTCAAGGTTAAAAAAATAATTTCAATATATCAACATCTAATCAGACCATGAATTTTATAAATTCCACTAAAAATTATAATTCCATTAATATAGATAAAAAATAATGATAATGTGACATAAATAATCACACATATTTTCAGGCACTATAATTCAATAAACATCAAAGGTCAGTAATATCAGTCAAAAATGTAATGGATCAATTTGTCCCTCATCACCATCACAATAATAATGCATAGACTCTAGGATTATGGTGTCGTTGCATTTTAGTTGGTATTAGAGGAATTTTAGTAAAAACCATGGAAACTAGATTTAGAAAAATTTTGATTATAGAACATAGCGTTAAGATAGTATTTGAAGATTAGTATAGAAGAACTCCCTAAAATTTTGGTATTGTATTGATTTTGTGAGTTTTCCATGAAATACATCCACGTCAGGATACGAGCAGGTAGAGGCGGCTCTGGCACATATGTACATAGGTTTAAAACACAAAAACACTGCTTTGAGCTAGACTCGAATGAGAACTAGTGCACGACAATGAGCCCTGCTGCACTCTTAGTTACAACACTCCCGGGGGATATGCTTCGGATAATTTAAATTTCCTTTACAAACCAATTTGATGGATTTTTATATAAGATGGGGATAAATTACCTTGGTTAATCCTAAGGTGTTTCAAATTGCAAATATGTTGTCATGATATTCTCTAAATGATTTTATGACTATTGTTACTCACACAATTCTCTCTAGTTTTAGTCAATGGATGGATTCCAAGGTAGTTATAGTAACTTTGAGAATGATGTACAAGGAGGGAACAATGGTGGAAATGAGAAATAAAATTGAATGTTGATAAGCGTAAAAGATATCATGTTCATGCCAAATCGGTTTTCAAAAAATATAATCAACAATATATATATTAACAAACTCCCAGACTAAAAAATGAAGAGAAATGTGATGAATGATAAGATCTCCAGCATTGGAGACCATGGAGAAAAGAATCATCAATTTCCATCATACAGGAAATGTGGAAGGAGACATCTAGGATAGTGTCACAATGGAACAATGAAATACTTTACGTGTGGGAAATAAGGACATAATGAAAAGAATTACTGAGGAAAAATGAAGGGTAATATGGAAGAAAATAAAAAATGGTCCCAAGAATCCATTTATAGTCATTTGCCATAAATTTATGGGACCTGGCCATTACCCGAGTGAATGCCCTATTATATAGGATATTTTCTTGGTAAAAAAAGAAGCTATGTGGAAATAAATAGTTGGAGAAATTTTTAAAAGTATTAGTGCTCCTTGTTGATGGGATTACTTTGGAATAATTTTCTCTTGTATTTGTAACCCTTTAGTTTTTCATGTAAAAATGATATTCGAGGAAGAATTATCTTCTCTCTTGTGGATATAGTTATAAACCACCATTTGGTTTTATATGATCCTTGGGTTTGAGGAAATTACAAGTTATTATATTTTTGGATGAAAATGAAAGTTATGATATAAAATTTGTGGTTAAATTCTGTTATGGTTATTTTGAAGAATTTATCTCATTTTGGTAATGTTATAAAATATAGTTTCTCAAAAATGAAAACACACAGATCGTGTGAAAACCCGTTACATCGGACAAAGTTGTGGGAATCGAACACACAACCAGAATACGATTGGGATTTATAGCCTACCACCGGACTACGTGAAGTCCCTGGTTAGTGTGACTAATTATTTTTAGTTAAATTATTTTATTGATCAATAATAACCTGATTTGGGATTTTACGTCTTGTTTAATGAATACCCTTAGTATAAGAAAATGATTTGGTGATTAAGTGATAAATGATATTTTGGAAGACGTTCGCTCTAATTGAAACACTATACGGCTAAGGAAAATAGAATACTATGGGATTTCATTTGAGGAGTAATGGTGGATTTTTATCTATGTTTTTTATTGTGGATTTATTGTGATTTGGGTTATTTATAGAAATGACTAACCTATGATAGAGAATATGCGATTAGGTTAATTACATTTAAGTATGTGACTAAAAGATTAGTCGATGTCATTTAGAGATACAATTTATCTTGGAAGACTACATAACCAAATTCTTCCCTGTTTTTGCTTTCCATATTAGTTTGGATTATATTGAAGGATTTTAAGGATAATTGTTTATTGAATGGAATTTATTTTACTTCAGGGCATTGTTGGTTTGATTTTAGAAAATAATATTAGTGTTTCTTTATCTAAAAGAATATCCTTTTGTGGGATCATCGGATCTTGTACTAACCGTTTTGGTTTTGATTAATCTCTAAAGACAAGGTAAATATATAGTCTATCCTTTATGGATCATGTGATTCTCTAGATGTTGATTCTAGCTCTTCTGCTGTGACCAAGACATCTTGAATACTCATCTTTTAGAAAAATGAGTTAGTGGTAGAAATTTATTTAAGAATTAAACTCTACTTAAAAAGTTAGTACATATCTTTAGGTTCTTTGTCAATCTCATAAATAAATTACTCATCTTCATGAAATGAAACTTAAAAAAATGAAGTCCGTTTACTTTTCATATTGGGAAACTAATGACAGTTTGTCCCTTAACAAGTTTGTGGTTTTCTTGTTGTTAACTTTCCCCTGATTATGTTTTCTATCCCTCTCTATCAGAACTTGACACATACTTTATCATCCATATCCATGTTTTTCTTCATGAAATCCTAGTATGGGTTATCTCGGGTGACCTGTGTACTTCTCTTTCTTTCTTTTAAAGTGATAGTTTTATTGACACTTTTTCCGATGTGGAACTTTCAATTTTGTTCCGAAGCCCAATTTTAAAAATTTTGAGGACAAAATTTCCAAAAGGTGGGAAGAATGTAACACCCCAAGCATCCAAAGTATGTTTCTCATTGAATAATTTAATAGCTTTCATTGTACACAACTTTGAGATTCTAACACACCACAACTAATCAAACTAGCTATTATGAATAGTAATACCCACTTTTTGAAATTTTAAAAATTTTATCATTCAAAATAGACTTCGTTTTTGGATTCAGAATATCGAAATTAGATTATGGTGAATTTTTGGTATTTTTTTGCAAACTTTCAATTTTTGATGAATAGTGAAAAACACTAAGTTATAGTTTAAAACTGAATTATTATTTAAATAATTATTTATTTAATTTATATTTATTTTAGGTAAAAATAGATACATAATACCTATATAATTTCAATGTAATTCATTGGAGTCAGTTTATAATAATTTGAGATATATGAAAATTTTATTGAACTTTTCAACCGTCTTTTACCAACCTCCTAAGAGCATTTGCAAATTTGAATAAAACATAACTTTACGGATTCTGTAAATTGAATTTTGAAAATCCGATAGACACGGTTGATATCATTAAGTTAAATGTGTTTCAATAAAATAAAAATAATTTTTGTTGAATAATAACTTTTGACTTTTATTTACCATAGTTAAAAGTAATTAAGGTAATTAAGGGTAAAAATGATATTATTATTACCCTAACACATTTTTTAATTATATTGGATAAGTTTAATTCGACCAAAAACAAAATTATGATTAAAATATGATCCTTTAGGTCCACATGGATTAGATTAGGACATTTATTATTATTTATTTCAAAGAATAGTTAAAAGTGTTAAAATCAAAGTTTAATAAATAAAACGTTTTTAATATAGGTTTACACATAAGATAAATTCAACTATAAATATTCATTATAAATATAAAAAAATTTCCTACATAATGGTATTTTATTTATATTTATTAAACATTAAATAATTTAATTTATTTATTACACAATGATGATGCAGTAATTACCTATTTAATGAAATATTAAAATAATTGATATTATAAATATCAAAATAAATGTAATCTGAGACTTTTTATGAATTAAACTTATTTTATAGGCTAATATGACATATTAGGGTTAGTTAGATTACTTTTTTTGGAAGTAATAATGATGTTATGAATTTAGCAAAAACCAAATACCAAATAGTGTCAAAATTGACATAAAAGTGTTTCTAAAAAAATATTATATTATTAATTGATATTATATTCCTAAAAATATAAGGACCAGACAAACGACTTATATAATGATATTTGTATCATTAATGATCCACTTGGGGTTCTCTTGGAAGTATATAGTATGTTTATTAACCATATAATATAAAAATACAAAGAGACATGGTAATGTCAAACTATTTAACTAAGAGTTAAATCTAAAAGATAATATTAATATAGTGAACCAAACCAGTTTAAAGCCTATTGGTTGAGTGGTTTTCAACCTATCCCCACCTTATCCTTAAAATAATACATTTTGGAGCCATTAGAAACCAAATTTTTTTTATTATAAAATAATATTTCTAGCTTTTCCTAAGGTGCCCCTCACCCCCCTTATAAAAGGGCACTCCCTCTTCTCTCTAATTCACAACTAAAAATCCATTTGGCTCGGACAAACACTTCCCAAATACCCTTTCATCTATCCTAACTTCATCTTAGAGGCCTTACTTTATTCATAAAGGTATCCTAAGGAGACCTTTTGATCAAATCAAAAGCAAGAACCCGAAGAAGAGGTAAATATTTTATCACCACTTTCAAGTTCCTTTCTTCTTCCACTTCCTTTTTATTTATTATTTCCATTATAAAATAAAAACTCCAGTATCTTATATATACTGTTATGTTATTATTAATATGGTATAAGGATATTCATTATTCTATCCATCCTTTGAATGACATGTCACCATACGTGCGTACGTACAGATTACCATCTCCACGACCACGATGAGATTCCTTCCCATCATAATCCATTTAAGACTAATTTTAATTATATGATTAAAAATAATGTTTAAATACTTAATATAATTCTCAATATGAAAAATATACATCCTATTCATAACAAACACTACTTACAAAACAAATCATATAAAGGAAAATGAATCAGTTAACAACCGAAACAACAATAATACTAAAATATTATTAAATATGAAATATTAAAAGATAATATAAAAAATCATATTAATGTATATGATTATTTTATAATTTAATAAAAATTAGTTTACCATTATACTGGAGGTTAACCTACCCTCAACCAAGGAAAAGTATAAAGTAAGGGGTGTCTTATCTCACTTTTAATTCCGTAAGATTTCCATTATTCACCACTTATTTATTAAATGTAGTGTATTGTGTTCTATAATTTGATATATATATCATCATTATTCTCTTTATATTAATGTTATTAATTGATTAATTTTGTTTTTATTAACTTTTTTCCATACGACTAGATTGTTTACAATGAAGTAAGGGTTTTCATCACACTTCCTATTTCCGTGAGATTCATGCCATACTGCCACTATTTACTTTTGTGTGATGTATGTACTGCCCAATGATTGTATTATTTGTGTAATATAATTTAATTTATAAGTAATTACATATTCATTTTATGATCCATCTTTCAAGGGATGTATGTTTCGTAAGTTACCAAATTGGTATGTGAATTTCAAATTTCAATTTCCACTCAATCGACTTTACGCATACTTCGTTGATTATTTTACTCCATGATTATGTGTGGAATCACTATTTATTATTTGTTTATTAATTTACACTCTCGTTTCTATGGATATAATTTTGATAAAAATAACCACTCCACTGATAAATTCTCAAGTCATCGATATGAACTTGATAAAAGTAATTTTAACTCAATCTCCATTTATTGAGTTAAACATCCAATTCATTGGTTCTGTTTTTACAATAATATGTGTGAATGTACTCTAATTTATTTACACTAAATATCCAATAATATTGAGTGTATTTATATTATTCACACATAATTATGTCATTGATTTATCCTTAACCTAACGATATAGTCTTTATAAGAGATTTCATCTCAATTTACATTCCACTGAGACATCTTTCTTGTTATATGCCAAATCTCTTTTATATGGTGTATATAATGTACTTTGACATAGTATATCATTAATCCATTTATTCCCATGATATTATAATGTTTTGACTACCAAAATTATTTGTATTCAAGTGTCTCTCTTTTGGTTAGGAACTCTATCTAAAATATCGTTTAAAAATGTTTTAATGATTTATTATTCTAAATCATTCTCATTAATATTCATGTTTTAAAAATGGATTTAAATATTTATTTATATGGACATTAATGTTTTAAAATTAAAATTCCTTATAAAAGTTTCAAAGTGGTATGGGACACTTTGATTCAAAAATCTATTTTAAACGGCTTCTTAATAAAAAATGAGACTTTAAAATGTTTTCAGGAAAAGGGGGGATATTTCTCTCAAATAGTTTTGATGATTATTTTCATCTCTCTCAATATCCTTTATTATTCTAGATTGAGGTTAATCTGTTTCAATACAATCTTCCATATTGTTTTGAATGAGTTATGTCTGACTGTGGATGTGCTTTTTTTATACCATTCATAGTTGGTGTATTAAGTATTGACATTTCGTATGATAGTTTTAATATGAATGTTTATGTTATGTTTCAAACTATTCACATAATGAATGAATTGGACTTAGTAAGTGAAGAGTGGAGCCTGCTATAGCTCCTCGATGCATTGGTAGGTCTCATGAGACAAACTAGTGTCTTGGAACAAGTCCTTGAAAAAAATCTTATTTGTAGTCTTGGCACAAGGCATTGGCTATATAGCTATGAATGTCTGGCATTATGCATTCCATCATTATGAAAGTGGAAGTTGATATTGCATGTGATTATTCAACTAGTAGAATATCCATGTGAGTAAGTAAATGGAATTATTTTGATTTATATTTATGATATTATGATGAAGTTTTTTTTATAATGGATTTTGTTTTAGTTTTATACATTGCATTAAATGTTTATGATTATTTAAGAAAGATTCTGCTATATTTTTTCTTTACTAAACATCTGAGCTCACACCTTTCAATGTTTTATTTTTCCCAAGATGCGGAGAAGTATATTATGACTGACCTACAAGGATAGTCTATGGGATCTCAGTGTTGTCTATGGAAACAATGTTGTTGTATTTTTACTTTTTATGATGTAAGGTAAACCTTATGAATGTATCTAGTACTTCCAAGGATACTAAACTAATCAGGTTTTCAAGACCTGATCTTTTGTGATTATGCCAATGATATATAATAATGCACTGACTCTGGGCTTCTGTTGTTTGGGCATTACATTTGGTATCATAGGAAGTTTAGTACAAACATTGGAAACTAGATTAAGATAAAATATGATTAGAGCACATAACCCTAAGATAGACTTTTAGTATTAGTATAGAAGAACTCCCTAAAATTTTGGTATTTTAGATATTTTGTGAGTTTTCGAAGCAGTACATCCCTGTCTAGAAATGATCAGGTAGAGGCGGCTATAACAAAGATGTACATAAGGTTAAAACCTAAAACCACCACTTTAATCTAGACTCGAACGGGAACTGGTGCACAACAATGGGGCTTCCTTCACTCTTGGTTACGACACTCCCGGGGTATATCCTTAGGATAATTTACATTTTCTTTACAAACCGATTTGAAGGGTTTTAATATAAGATGAGAATAAATTACCTTGGTTAATCCTAAGGTGTTTTAAATTGAAAATATGGTGTCATGATATTCTCTAATTGATTTTATGACTACTGTTACTCACAAAATGAATTCTGGTTATAGTCAATGGTTGGATTCCAAGGAATAAAAAGTAACTTTGAGCATGATGTATAATGTGGGAATGGTGGTGTAAATGAGAAACAAAATAGATGTTGATAGGCGTAAAAGATATCATGTTCATGCCAAATCAGTTTTCTAAACATATGATCAACAACATATATATTAAACAACTCCCATACTCAACAAAGAAGATAAATTTGATGAATGATAAGAGCTCCAGCAGTGGAGACCATGGAGAAAAGAATCCAAAATTTCCATTTCATAAATGTGGAAGGAGAAACCCTGGATAGTGTCTCAATGGAATAAAGAAATTCTTTACGTGTGGAGAAGAAGGACATAAAGTAAAAAATTTCCAAGGAAAGATGAAGAGTACTATAGAAGAAAATATAAATGGTCCCAAGAATCCATTTACAGTCATTTTTTGTAAATTTATGGGATATTTCCATTACCCGAGTGAATTACCTATTCAATAGGATATTTTCTTGGTCAAATAAAAAGCTATGTGGAAATAAATGGTTGGATAAATGTTTAAAATTATTAGTGATCCTTGTTGAGGAGATTACTTTGGAATAATTTTCTCTTGTATTTGTAACCCTATAGTTTTTCATGTGAAAATAATATTTGAGGAAGAATGATATTTTCTATTGTGGATATAGTTATAAATAACCATTTGGTTTTATATGATCTTTGGGTTTGAGGCAATTAATAGTTATTATATTTTTGGGATGATAATGTAAGGTATGAGATAAAATTTGTGGTTAAATTATGTTATGGTTATTTTGATGAATTTATCTCATTTTGATAATGTTATAAAATATAGTTTTTTGAAAAAGGACAACACACAAACCGTGTGACAACCCGTCGCACTAGACAAAGATTTGGGAATCCAACACACAACCAGAGTGCGATTGGGATTTATCGCCAACCACTGGACTACGAGAAGTCTCTGGTTAGTGTGACTAATTATTTTTAGTTAAATGATTTTCTTGATCAATAATAACTTGACTTGGGATCTTATGACTTGTCAAATGAATAACCTTAGTATAGGAAAATGATTTGGTGATTAAGTGATAAATGATATTTTGGAAGACGTTCACTCTGTTGGGAACACTATATGCCTAAAAAAATAGAATACTATGGGATTTCATTAGAGGAGTAATGATGGATTTTTATCTATATTTTTATTGTGGATTTATAGTTATTAGGGTTATTTATATAAATGATTTACCTATAATAGAGAATATTTGATTTAGTTAATTACATTTAAGTATATGACATTAAGAGTAGTCAATGTCATTTGGATATACAATTTAACGAGGAAGACTACATAAAAAAATTCTTCTATGTTTTGTTTTTCAATATTTGTTTGGATTATATTAAAGGATTTTATGGATAATATTTTGTTGAATGGTATTTATTTTACTTCGGGGTATTGTTGGTTTAATTTTATAAATTATGATTTGTCCTTTTTTATCTAAAGGAATATACTTTTGGGGGATCATCTAATCTTGTACTAACCATTTTGGTTTTGATTAATCTCTAAAGACAAGGTAGAAATATATTTTATCCTTTGTGGATCATGTGATTCTCCAGTAGTTGATTCTAGCTCTTTCGGTGTGACCAAGTCATCTTGAATATGCATCGTTTAAAAAAATGAGTTAGTGGTATAAATTTATTAATGAATCAAACTCTACATAATAAGTAAGTACATCTCTTTATGTTCTTAGTCAATATCACAAATAAATTCTTCATCTTCATGAAATGAAACTTAACAAAAAATGTTGTCTGTTTACTTTTCCTATTGGGAAACTAATGACCTTTTGTCCCATCACTAGTTTGTGGTTTTCTTATTGTTAACTTTCTCCTGATCATGTTTTTTATCCCTCCACATCAGAACTTGATACTTAGTTTATCGTCCGTATCCATGTTTTTCTACATGGAATCCAAGTATGGGTTATCTCGGGCGACCTTTGTACTTCTCTTTATTTCTTTTAAACTGATAGTTTTATTTACTCTTTTTTTGATGTAGGACTTTTAATTACATTCCCAAGCCCAATTTTAAAAATTGGGAGGACGCAATTTCCAAAAGGGGGGAAGAATTTAACACCCCAAGCATCCAAAATACGTTTCCCTTTGAATAATGTAATAGCTTGCATTGTACGCAAGTTTGAGATTCTAACACACCGAGACAAATCAAACTGGCCGTTATGAATAGTAATACCCACCTTTTGAAATTTAAAAAATTTATCTTTCAAAATGGACTTCATTTTTGGATTTGGAATATTGAAATTAGCTTAGGGTGAATTTTTGGTATTTTTCTGAATACTTTTAATTTTTGATGAATAGAGAAAAACATTGAGTTATAGTTTAAAAATGAATTTTATTTAAATAATTATTTATTTAATTTTTTTATCTAATGTCAAAATAGATACATAATACCTATATATATTCCATGTAATTAATTGGAGTTAGTTTATAATAATTTTAGATATATAAAAAATTTATTGAACTTTTTAACCGTCTTTTACCCACCTCCTATGAGTATTTTCAAATTTGAATAAAACTTAATTTTACCGCTTCTGTGAATTGAATTTCAAAAATTCAAGAGAAAAGGTTGATATCAGTAAGTAAAATTTGGTTCAAAAAGATAAAAATAATTTTTGGTGAATATTAACTTTTGACTTTTATTTACCACAGTTAAAAATAAATAGGGTAATTAAGGGTAAAAATGATATTATTATTACCCTAAAACATGTCCTAATTCTATTGGATAAGTGTAATTTGAGAAAAAACCACCTTATGAATAAAATATGACCCTTTAGGTCCACATGGATTATATTAGGACATTTATTATTATTTAATTCAAAGAAGAGTTAAAAGTGTTAAAATCAATGTTTAATAACTAAAAAATTTTTAATATAGTTTTACACATAAGATAAATTAAAATATAAATATTCATTATAAGGCTAAAACATCTTCCTGAATAATTTAATGTTATTTATATTTTTTTAAAATTAAATAATTTAATTTATGTATGACACAATAATGATGCTGTACTTACTTAATTAAGGAAATATTAAAATAATTGATAATATAAATATCCAAATAAAAGTAATCTGAGACTTTTTATGAATTACACTAATATTATAGGTTAATATGACATATTAGGGTTGGTTATATTAATTTGTTTCTAAGTAATAATTATGTTATAAATTTAGAAAAAACAAAATACCAAATAGTGGAAAAATTGACATAAAAGAGTTTTTAAAACATATATTATATTATTAATTGATATTCTATTCCTAAAAATCTAAGGTTCCTCTAAAAGACATATATAATTATATGTGTATCATTAATTGACAACTTGTGGTTCTTTTGGAAGTATATAGTATGTTTATTAACCATATAATATAAAAATACAAAGAGACATGGTAAATGTTAAACTATTTAACTAAGAGTTAAATCTATAAGATAATGTTAATATATTTTCCCAAAACTGTATAAAACCTATTGGTTAAGTGGTTTTAGACCCATCACCAACTTATCCTTTATATAATCCATGTTTGAGCCATTGTAAAACGAAAATAATTTTATTATAAAGTAATATTTCTAGCTTTTCCTAAGGTGCCCCTCACCCCTCTAATAAAAGGGATTTCCCCATTCTCTCTAATTCACACCTTCAATAATAATTTTCAAGGAAAAACCCTAACCAAATAACCTCTCAAATATCCTCCCTTAATCTTAGAGGCCTTAATTTAGTCATAAATCTAACCCATGGAGGTTTTTTGATCAAATCAAAATGAAGAACCCTAAGAAGAGGTAAATATTTCATCACTTCTTACAAATTCCATTTTTCTTCCACTTCCTCTTTCTTTTTTGTTTCCATTCTAAAATAACAACTACAGTATATTCTATATACTGTGATGTTATTGTAAATATGGTACAACAATATTCATTATTCTAACCATCTTTTGAATGACATGTCATCATACATGTGTACGTACGGCTTACCGTCTCCACGTCGTGGTGTAATTGTTATTCAATATATTATTATTTAGATGGGTATAATAATGATCTTTAATTGATTTAAATAATAATTATAACATTATAATTATTCTTTATATATGATATACCATCCAATTATCTATTATTTTAATATCAAAAGAATGATATTGCCGCTAATGCATACGTATGGATTACCATCTCCACGAACGTGATGAGATTCATTCTCCATTGCAATCCATTCAAGACTAATTTTAATTATATTATTAAAAATAATGTTTAAAGACATAATATCATTATGAATACGAATAAGATACATACTATTCATAAAAAACACTACTAACGAAACAAAGCTTATAAAGGAAAACAAACCAGTTAACACCCGAAACGACAATAATACTAAAATATTATTAACAAAGAACTATTAAAAGATCATATATGATATCATATTAATTTATATGATTCTTGTACAATTTAATAAAATTTATTTTACCATTATATAATAGGTTAACCTACCCTCGACCAAGGAAATGTACAATGTAATGGGTTTCTTATCGCACTTTTAATTCCGTGATATTTCCATTTTTCGCTGCTTATTTATTAAATGTGGTGTATTGTGTACTATCATTTGATATATATATTATCATGATTCTCTTTATATTCATGGTATTTTGTAATTTATTTGGTTTTTATTAAAGTTTGGCCATATTACTTGATTGATTACAACAAAGTAAGGGTTTTCATCTCACTTCCTATTTCCGTGAGATTCATGCCATACTACCACTATTTCATTTTGTGTGGTGTATGTAATACACAATGATTTTAATATTTGTGTAATATATTTTAATTTATGATTAATTACATGTTAATTTTATTATCCATCTTTCATGGGATGTATGTTTCGTAAGTTACCAAATTGGTAGGGGAATTTTAAATTTCAATTTCCACTCATTCGACTTTATGCATACTTCATTGATTATTTTACTCCATGATTATGTTTGGAATCAATATTTATTATTTGTGTAGTAATTTGCACTCCCCTTTATATGGATATAATTTTGATATGCATAACCACTCCATTGATAAATTCTCAAGTCATAGATATGAACTTGATAAGAGTAATTTTATCATAATCTCCATTTATTGAGTTAAACATCTAATTCATTGGTGTAGTTTTTACAAGAATATGTGTGAATTTACTATGATTTATTTACACTAAATATCCAATAATATTGAGTGTATTTATATTTTTTACACATAATTATTTCGTTGATTTATCGTTAATCTAAGGATACAGTCTTTATAATAGATTTCATTTCAATTTACATTCCATTGAGATTTATTTGTTATTATATGAGAATTCACTTTTATATGGTGTATATAATGTATATTGACATAGTATATCATGAATCCATTTATTCCCATGATATTATAATGTTTTGATTACCTCAATTATTCATATTCAAATGTCCTTATTTTGGATAGGTACTCTATCTAAAATATCATTTTAAAATGTTTTAATGATTTATTTCTCTATGTATTTCTCATTAATTTCCATGTTTTAAAAATGGTTTTAAGGATTCATTTATATGTACATTAAAGTTTTAAATTTATAATTCCTTCTAAAAGTTTCAAAGTGGTATGGGAAACTTTGATTCGAAAACCTATTTTAAACAAATTCTTGATAAATAGTGAGACTTTTAAATGTTTTCAAGAAATAGGGGGATATTTATCTCAAATAGGTTTGATGATTATTTTCATCTCTATCAATATCCTTCATTATTCTCTATTGAGGTTAATCTGTTATAATAAAATCTTCCATATTGCATTGAATGAGTTATTTTTGACTGTGGATGTGCTATTTTTATACCATTCTTGGTTTGTGGATAAAGTATTGACATTTCATTTGATAGTTTTAATATTAATGTTTCTGTTATGTTTCAAACTTTTCATATGAGGAATGCATTATACTTATTAAGTGACAGGTGGAGCCCTCTATATCTTCTCGATGCATCGGTAGGTCTCATGAGAAAACTAGTGTCTTGGCACAAGGCCTTGAAAAAGTATTATTTTTAGTCTTGGCACAAGGCCTTGACTATGTGGATATGAAAGTCTGGCATTATGCATTCCATCATTATGAAAGTGGATATTGATATTGAATGTGATTATTTGACTTTTAGAATATCCATGTGAATAAGTAAATGGTATTATTTTGATTTATATTTTCCATATTTTGATGAATTTTATGTTGAAAAGGCTTTTGTTTTAGTTTTATACAATTCCGTAAAATGTTTATGCATATTTATGAAATATTCGTCTATATTGTTATCCTTACTGATCATCTGAGCTCACCCCTTTCTATGTTTTATTTTTTCCAGGATGCGAAAAAGTATATTATGAATGACCTATAGAGATAGTCTATGGGATCTTAGTGTTCTCTATGGAAACAATGTTGTTGTAGTCTTCCATTTTATGATGTAATTTAAACCTTATGAATGTATCTAGTAATTCCAAGTCTACTAAACTAATCATTTTTTGAGACTTGATCTTTTGTGATCATTCCAATGATATGGAATAATGCACTGACTCTGGGCTTCTGGGGTCAGGGCGTAACCCATCATCTCGACCACCACTAGAACTGCCACCTAGTGAACCGTATATAGAACACATTGATGAAAAATATTCATCAAAATTATTGGTGACCTCTGGTGGAAGTGTTGGACGTAAAACATCCATCAGTTTCATAAATGCAGTGCTTTCCCTACCAGAAAATTATTTCGTCCCTATGTCCCTTTTTTCAACCTTTTCTACCAATGCCTTGACCTACTACAACTCGGTGGGACTAAAAATTGTACCTGAGGAGGGACAATACCTCGTCGGAACTATCCTCTTCCCAGGTCAACAACGTACTCTACCAGGGTGCTCATCTCCCATCAATTGATGTAAGTGATTTTTTGGTCCAAAATTGTCAGTTTCTAGGGCATCAAGGGCCTCTAAAGTAGCCCATTATAAATATAAATGGATTATTAAATTAAAAAATAGAGATTAAAAATTTAAATCTAAAAAGTAAAACTTACAATCTGCTGCTGAGTCGGGTCATTAACCACACTTCCATCTTTCTTCTTTCTACTCTAGAAAAAACAGTTTTGCATAAGGTACATGACATTATATATTCAATTTATGCCTCTCCAATGACATTGAATGTAGAAAACCGTAATTTAAAATAGGATACCAAAAAAACATAGTAATTTC
Organism: Viscum album; assembly: GCA_963277665.1. Classification (NCBI taxonomy): domain Eukaryota; kingdom Viridiplantae; phylum Streptophyta; class Magnoliopsida; order Santalales; family Viscaceae; genus Viscum; species Viscum album. The sequence continues at coordinate 445,759,140 of OY728158.1, forward strand.
ATAACAAAAATTATATAACAACTTTAGAGATATTATAATTTATGGAGGAAGCAATAGAAAGTTCAAGTCATAAAGAAATATTATAAACTGTCATACCTATTGTCTCTCATGATCTGGCATCATAGTACGTCCCAATGTGTGGACTTATTTCATAGAATCAATGTTTTTTTTATTTCTTTAAGACGCATCCTAAATAAATTTCAATAATTAGTAATAACGAAAAAATAGAAAATTTTCATTTAAATACTTCTAATTTTATAAATACCATAAATTGGATAGTCGCCCAATAAGTAATCATATGTTGGTACTGTTCTAATAGACAATCACCCATGATAGGGACCACCTCTATCTCTATTCCCACTCTAGCACGCCAGCCAATGTACAAATTACGATTATAAGCTCTCCAGAGCTCACCTAAATCCTTTATATGTGCTAGTCGTGCACCCTCACCATCGAGGAAATTAAACCACAGGCGCAAAAAAAATATTAATTCATATAAATACAAGAATTAATATATTTTATTAAATAAAACAGCTTTTTTTACACATATCTTTGCACAGTATTTATCCTTGACTTCATTTGGCAGTTGTTTCTGTGAGAGAGGGCTGACAGGAATGATGTCGGAGTATTTGGAAACCGTCCCCAAAAAACTCTTACACTGCTGCCCTGATTTTTCAATCATCTAACTCTTTTAATTGTAGTCCACCATCAACTACGTGCGTAAGTTCCACACTGAGAGCATGCATGTTCAACCTCGCCCATGCCTCTTATCTTTAGATGTGTCAGTTATGAAAGAAAAAAAATATTTTATCAACACTTGTTATAATGAAAATAAATAATGATGTAAACATTTGTTAGGGTGGTATAAGTATACTTGTGATAATATGATTAATGGGCACCACTGGATCTACCGAAACTGATGGAACACCCTGTACAGATGGAGTGGGTCCCAATGTATGCTCTGCAGGGACATACTCAGGCAGAGCAATACTCGAAGAAGATGGAATATAAAATCCTGAAGAGAAGGAAGCACATGTAAAAGAAGATGACAAGGATGAATGACCAAATGCTGGATGGGTAGAAGGAATCATAATCGGATATGGTACAGATGGGTGAGGAGGCTCATATTTAAAGGGTGGTGAAAACATGGGAGGTCTAAAGATCCCATGTGTCCCTAACAGCACACCATGTGTCCCCTGAGTACTGGAACCACTACTAGGCTGCTCATCAAATAACTGTCGCCTAATAGATGGATCCTAAAGAAATGTTTCAAAAAAATTATTCACATGACATTATATATTATTTAAATAAATATATTTTGATATAAAATACTCACTACAGGCGCTAGTGGAGGAATGCCTAGCTCAGCCATGTGACGACTATTGTCCATAATATGTTTTCATTGCCTCTCTTCAATTGGTTTCATTTTCCAACATTTGAAAACAAATATGGAAGTAAATATAAAAGGATAAATAATGTGTAACCCAAAAAACAAGATAATTGAGATGAAATAGCGGTATTCATGGATAATTTAACTAAAAATTATTTTATGTGAGCTTGAAAAAATATATAATGACGTTAATAAATTGTACAAGATGTAATAAAAGAATATAATTTTTAGTAGGATGATTATTTACTATGTGTCATCAGTCTATTAAAATCTTGGAACCTTGGTTCTACCTGATTCATAGGTGGTGAAGCAGTTGTCAAAATTAAGGAAAAATTTAATTTCTTTAGCTCAGGTAGATGATGCAGGATTGAATACATGTTTTGTAGAAGAATACAAACCATCATGTTGAATACCTGGTAAAATGTTAAAGAGAGGTCTTAGAGTCATACAACTTTTATTCAAATCATAGTTTAAGCAATGAAATGTTCACCAAGATAGAAATGTTGGTTTCGTAGCTTTAAATACAGTTCAATTCCAAATTACAAAATATAATTCAATTAAAATTTCCATCCAATAAACATTGAAGATGCACATAACTCTCAAATCAGATACAACATATTTGTAATCAATATTAAATCAATTTTAATAGTACCAACATTATCAACCCAAATCTAGGTAAACCCAAAGAATTGAGAACATGGATGGACGATTCTATATATTTTCCACCACAACTTTATGTTCACAATCAACTCTGAAAATTGAGCGATTAGAGTCATCAAAAGAAATAAATGGATTGGTTCCAATTGCAGTAGGGACAGTGTCAATTCCATCGTCACCATCATCAAAAATATGTCTTGTAATTACTTCAACTATGACACCAAATTCAGGTCTAAGTTGGTCTTTGATATAAAAAAATGTTTATCCATTGATTCCAATACATATGGTTCTTCGGTAGCAAGAGTGTGAGTCCTATTATTTACCCAAAATCGATAATCATCAATAAATGTGCCATGTCTCTTCATCGAATCAAACCAATGACATTTCATCATCATGAATCATCCATGAGAGTAATAATCCAATATTACTATTTTTTCAGTGACTCCATAATAACAAAAATTTTCAAATCGTGGTCTACTATATGATGCCCTGGTATAACAATCTGTTTTGGAAGTTACCATAACACCATCATGTTGCATTCTCATGTTCTTTTCTCATTTAGTGGAAAAAAATTTGTACTCATTGATAAAAATTGATTTACATTCACAAACCGCAGTATTAGGACCAAAATCCAAAGCTCTAATTTCTTCAGAGACAGATTCAGTAGGAAAACTCAATACCTTCAATATAAATGAATATTAAACTTAATTAAACATTGATTTAGTTATTTTTAATAGTAATAAATTTACCTTCAATTTTAACCAAGTAGAAAACTATTTGCTATGCAATGACTCCCTCCTTCTCAAAGATAACAAATTATTCTTTCTATTTATCATTGTTTTAAGTACCCTGTAGATAAAAAATATGAATAGATTAACAGATATATATATATATATAAGATATACATATTCAATTTAGTTACCTGATGTAGTCATCGAACAAATCATAGTTAAAAAAATGATGTGATGTGCCATCTCCCAATAATCAAGGCTTAATGCCTTCAATGTATATGATCTAGGAATTCCACCTATTTGAAGAAGTGATGGAAAAATAGGTTCAATTTGCACATACTGTTCTTCTTTATTTCTCATTGGTCTGTTCATTCTTGTAATAAGATTAGACAAATGCATTGAGCAGAAATCCAGACATTCTTGAGCCAAGTAACCGTTCACGATAGATCATTTGGGATGATTACTGTTTCAGACATAAGACTTTAATGTGTACATATTTATTTTAGTTGGATACATCCAACGAAAAAAATGGGTCCTCTGAGAAGTATTTTAGTGGGAATATGGAGAGTCAGATGCAACATGCATGTGAAAAATGATGGAGGAAATATTTTCTCCAACCCACACAAAATTAATGGGGCATCTATCAATAATTTTTTCAAGAAAGTCTTGGACAATTTCTTAGCACATGGATCTCTAAAGAAATGGCACAACCAAATAACAGTCACCCTTACATTATTGGACAAAAGATGACGAATTGCTATTGGAATGAACTCATGGAGAAGAATGTGATAATCATGAATCTTCAAAGATTTTAGCATCAAATCTCTTCTATTGACCTGTTTAGATATGTTTCTTGAATAGCCATCATGAAGTCTAATAGTCTCTAATACTTCCAAAAATTGTTTTTTTCCATAGGATTCATAACATAAGAAGCACATGGAACTTTCCATTTTATTTTCACTGATATGCAAAAAATGCAATTCTGGTCTGATGCCCTAATCCACCAAGTCACACTAAGACCATAAATCATCTTTTGTCTTTATATTAACATTTAGAAGTATCGAAAGCAACATTTCACATATATTCTTTTCAATATGAATTATGTCTAAGAAATGACATAACAAATTATTTGACCAATAAGGAAAATAAAAAAAGATACTCCTCTTCCTCCAATTGTAATAGGTTTTAGTGGAAAAATTCTTTCTCTTTCCAGATATCATTTGACCCTTCCCAAATGAAAAACTGAAATATATTTATTCATTAAGAACATTAGTTTCAAACATACGCTGAGGTGGATCATCAGTATCTATGCTATTATAAAATATTCGATGATTATTTCTATATGGATGGTACACTGGAATGAATCGTCGATGTCCCATAAAACTGAATCTACAATGATGTATCAGTCTTCTGGATCGTGTATTCTTCATATAATTACGACACGACAGCTTTCCCTTCATCTTCCATCCATACATCATTTCATAAGCTGAAAAATTATTGATCGTCCACATAAGCACAACATGCATCTGAAATATGTCTTTCGAATATTCATTTTATGTGCACACCCCCACATCCCAAAGAAGTTTCAACTCTTTTATTAATGGTTGCATGTATACTTCAATATCAATGCTCGAATCATAAGGGCCAGATATGAGTTTACTCATGAATGTGAATGGTTTTTTCATACAAAACCATGGGGGAATATTATAAATGTGTATAAAAACTGGCCATATGTTGTGCAAAGTAACCATCTTACCAAACAGATTAAAAACATCGCATGAAAGACCCAACCTTTAATTATGCATGTCAGCTGCAAAATCAGGATATCGAGCATCAAATCATTTCCATAAAAATCTGTCTGCTTGGTGAACCAACTCATCATTAGACTTCTTTCTCTCAGTATCATGCCATCTCATTTTTTTTTGAAATTTCATTAGACATAAAAATATTTTGGAGTCTAGGGATCAATGGAAAGTTCCAAATTACTTTCTGTGGCATGCGGGATGGTGTTCCATTAGATTTTGGCTTCCAGCGAGATGAGTCACATTTTATAAAATCATTTCACACAACAGTTTCCTCCAGAATAAACTGAAATCTTTCAGGGAAGCATGAATTTTTTTTCTTGAAAATCCATGTTCCTCAACTAACTTTCATTCCATATAGTGGGTTGATGTAATATCTTCATCATTTGGAAGTAAATCATTCAAGAAGGTAAGAATATAATCGATTGTTATATTAGAAATCCCATACATAGGTTTCCCATGAAACAATCAGATTAAAAATTCCAGATTTTCCATTTTATCGCATTGTCGATATACTGGAGTCATGGAAGCATCACTCAATTTTTTCTCCCTAAAAACATCTTCATTTTCATTAGACACATAATTTTTTCTCATATTTAAGTCTTCTTGGCTTGGAATTCTTTATTTTTCATGATGATAAATAAACAGAAACGAGACAAATAACAAATTCTCCACTCTAGTCCTCTCATTTGGATCATCAAAATTTTGAGATTTTATTTTCTCCCCATTGTGATACCACACATAGTAGTTTTCTTGAAATACATATTTGGTTATGTGGTAGCTGAATTCTTCATGGCTTAACCATAGTTTTCCAACACAAATGGAACATGGGCAGTGTATGCGACCACTATCAGAAGTATTGTGAAATGAAAAATCTAAAAATATCTTCAAATTGTTTTGAAAATCTCTTGATATTCAATCGGATTCATACATCCATTTTCTATCCATTCAGTAAAAAAATAATTGTTATTTGTCATATGGTCAAAAGGAATTCAATAAGATTTATGTTTCATTGAAAATATATTTAAGTAAACGAGAATTTTTCACTTTATATGAAACCATAACTGATACAATACTCTATATGAGAATCATAATATAAAAGACAAAAAATACTATATTTATAGCAATTTTTTTTTGAAGAACTATACATGAGTGTACAAGACCATGTACACTAGTGGAGGAGAATTATTTAGGAGTTGACTAAATTTTAGATCGAAGTAATTTAATATTTTAGTCGATAATTTGAGTGATCACATACATTTCCCAAGGGGGATGGAATTTCTAGGGGTACGGGGTGTTCAGGGGGTGGTTGGGCTGTCTGGGGGGGTCAGAGGTGTCAAGGGGGTGGGGGGCAGTCTAGGGGGGTCGGTGTGTTCATGTGGGCGGGCTTTCCATGGGGGTGGTCAGGCTATCCAAGGGGTAGGGGGTATCTAGGGGGTGGGTGAGCTGTCTAAGGTGGTGTCTGGGGTGTCCAGGGGGTGGGTAGGACTGTCTAGCAGGAACATGGTGTCCAGGGACTGGGTGGGCTTCCCATGGGGGTGGCGGGGCTGTCCAAGTGGGTACGGGGTATCCGATGGGTGGGCAGGCTGTCCAGGGGGAAGGCTTTCCATGGGTGGTGGTCGGGCTGTCCACGGGGGTGGACGTGCTGTCTAGTGGTGTCGAGGGTGTCATGGGGGTGCGAGGGATTTCTAGGGGGTGGGGCATCCAGGGGGTGGGGGTGTCCGGGGGGATGGGGGTGTCCGGGGGTGGTGGGTGGGTGTCTGGGGGGGGGGGCTGTCCATGAGGGTGGGGAGCGGTCTAGGGGGTACGGGCTGTCCAGGGGGTTGGGTGGGCTATCCACGGGGGTGGCGGGTATGTTTATGGGGGCCGGGGGTTTCCAGGGGTGGGGGTGCTTTCCAGGGGGTGGGGGGGGGGTTACAGGGGTACACGGTGTCCATGGGGTGGGCGGGCTATCCACAAGGGTCGGGGGTAGTCTATAGGGGGTGGGGTTTTCATGGGGTGGGTGGGGATATCCAGGGGGGTAATGGGTGTCTAGGGGGGTGGGCGGGCTGTCCACGGGGGTGGCATGGCTTTCCATGGAAGTACGAGGTGTCTAGGGGGTGGCGGGCTATCTACAAGGGGGGGGGGACTATCCAGGGTGGTGGTCAAGCTATCTTGGGGGTGGTCTGGCAATCCACTGTGGTGGCAGGGCTGTCTAGGGGGGTTGGGGGGGGATTTCCAGGGGTGGGGTGTCATGGGGGAACGAGGTGTCCCTGACATCCCACCGCCACCACCCTTGGACAGGCCACACACCCCTACCTGGACAGCCCAACCCACCCCCCGTGGTCAACCAACACCCCCTCCCCCACTTGGATAGCCCACCCCACCCCCTTGATATCCAACACCCCCACCACCACCTCCCTAGACAACCAACACCCCCACCCCCACCTTGACAGCCCACCCCACCCCCTTGGGTATCCCACCCCCTTGATAGCCCACACCCCTCCCCCACTTGGATATCCCAACCACCACCACCCCTGGAAAAACCACCCCCTCCCCTACACCCCCCACCAACATTCCCCATGGACACCCCCCCCCCCACCTGGATAGTGCCCCCCTCCACTGGACTGCCCCCCCCCCCCCCTTGGACAACCCATACCCCCTCCCCCACCTGGATATCCCACACAGGACAACTTACCCCCTCCCTGGACATCCCACACCCCCTCCCCTGCAGCCCCCCATTTGGACATACACCCACCTGGATGACCACCACCCCCCACTTGGACCACAACCCCCCCTCCCCCACCTTGACAACCCACCCCTCCCTTGACACCCCACACCCCCTCCCCATCCTGGAAACCCCACCCTAACCCACTGGACAGCCCACACCTCTCCTTGGGGTAGCCCATACCCCCTCCCCCACACCCCTATAACCCACTACCCCCTACTTCCCCTACCCCCTGAACAACCCACCCCCACCTAGACAACCCCCCGCACCTGGACATCCCCCCTACCCCTCCTGCATCCCCCCTTAGGGTATTTTTATTTAAAATCATTTTATTCATTAAAGAATAAAAACTATCATGCATTGTCCATTTCACTAAACAAAAAACAAAAATCCCCAATAAACATAATTCTTAAAACCCCACTAAACCAAAAACATAAAACAAACATAAAACAAATATAAAACAAACATAAAACAAACCCTTTACCCCACTAAACAGAAAACATAAAATTAACCCTATACCCCCTGCAATAAACAAGCCCTACTAAATAGACCATTTTCGATGTATGAAGTGTAGAAAAAAACATAAACAAAATAAAGGGTTTGATACTCCAACAGTAATAACTCTAATTTAGCCGAAATAAAAACGTCAAACATAAAATAAAAAGAGGAAGAACACTAAAACTAAGGTAACACTTACTAATTTGAAGTGTAGAAATAAAAATTTGTTTGATTGAAGAAGGATATTTGGCAGGAAGGTGTTTCGAGGCTGAGAATACATTGGGAGGAGGTCTGTATTACATCTGCAATCAGACCTACTAGGAGCTGGGGCACTGGGTTTTTGGGGGAAAACATTCCCAATGGTTTTTAAAAACAGTTGGGAAAGCATCCCTTTACCAATAGTTTATCACAACTATTGGTATACCTTAGATAAAATAGTTTTATCCCAACGGTTATGGAAAACCATTGGGAAATCTTAGGAATATATACACATTTCCAACGGGTTGTTCAAAACGTTGGCAAATGTTACTTCTTTTACACTATAACAACGGTTTCCTCAAACTGTTGCTATAGTAGCATTGGGAAAAAACAAGTTCTATTAGTATAAGGAACTATATACATGAGACATGACCTATGGTTTAGGCGAGAGGTCATATTGTCCTAAGATAAATCTCAGGATGTTGGTGAGATGGATATTGTGAATATCATAGAGTTAAATTTTCTAGTTTCACATTTGTGATGGTCTACCCCGCACATATTAATACTTTAGAAATGGGAGGCATGGTAGGATGCTTTGGGACAAGCATGAAACATGTGTGGGGATGTTAATTATGTTTCATAGTTTTTGTGATGACTTGGGGTTCTATGATAATGAAAAAATTATGAACCACTACCCTGGGTATCGGTTTTTCTTTCAAAAGAAAGATTTGTGTGACACATGGAACTTTCCATTTTTTGCCAACACCTTTTGTATCCTGGTATAGCATGGTTTGATGCTAAGGATTTTGGTAATGATGTAAGAGTGTTCGTGATTGTTAGATGGGAAATACACCCTAAAGAGTTTCCAATATTATGTATTTTTTATGATTCTCAAATTTATAAAGGGAAGACATGATGAGAAACAAGGTTATAGGTATAGCTCTTGAGAGTAGGAGTGAGAGTTTGTTAGCTAATCTGGTGGTATGGGATTTTACACATGCTATGTTGGAAGATATTGGATGAGTATGTGCTGGTTTAACAAAGCAGAATATTAAATTATAAATTGGTTACAAGTTGAGTGAGTGACAAGGACTGATGAAATTGGTGAAACACATCCAATATTGGTTTCCATGGGATTTTCATTATTACATAAATTTCCTTTCATGGTATATGAGACATCATAATTTGATTGTGTACAATATCATTGATGACTTGAGTGATTCCTGGTTAGGTATTGATAAGATGGAATGATAATGGATCAGGTGGAGTGACATGCATATATAATTGAATCCATTTGATGTTACACTTAAGGCGAGGTATGAAAAAATCCTATGGGGATGTGATCCCACCATAGGCTGTTGTGGGTTAAACCTTCATTTTAGATGAATTTGGGTGGGTATAGAGGATAATATTTCCATGATATTGGAATTGGGGATGATGAATGTATAATAGTTTATTCTAAAGTATGATATGGTCATCTGTTCCTAGTCATTGACTATTGTAATGTAGTGAAGGGGGATTAGGAAGCACGACCCTTGTGTTTGAAGGGTTATCAGCATAACGGGACTAGTTCATGTATGGTTATTATGAAATTTCTTTCCTAATGAGGAAATTGATTTAGATTATTATGGATTCCTCATCTAATTCCATGTGTGAATTTGTGTATACTATCAGATGGGGTCCATGTTTTTCATCATGATCATGATGAATTATGGTTAACATAGTGTGATCAGATTACTAGTTTCAGTGCCTGTTGTGTGGAAGAGTATGAATGTGGTTTCTATTAGTATAGAATATAACTGTGGAATTTTACGAGTCAATTCAAGCATTATTGATATTTCAGGGAAGATTTTTTGTATGTCATCACAGTTTATGGAATCCTGAATGAGTGTTCAATTGCATTTTATTCATAGAATCCAAGCACTTTTGAGAAAGGTCGGATCAAGGAGTTTCAACATTAATTATTACATGTAATTGGATGTGGAAGACAAGGAACCATGGTGTACATGTTTTATGGGATATGATGAGTGTGTCTTTACGATTGACTAAGAAATCTATTTGAAAATAAGTCATATTCTGAAATTCTGTATGGGAAATGGATACTGGTCTAATTTGGTTCAAAATAAATATATATGATGAAATTATTTACGAACCAGTGTTTCCATGTATGATTATGTGTGTAAATAAGACACTATGGTTGGTGCACTTTTGGAATGCATAAGGGTTATTTTAGTAGGCAATTATGATGATGGAATGTTCAATGGATTAGAGTTGTCTATTATAATCTATGTACATTGGTTAGGAGCACCATTGTTTACATGATTAAGTTTCCTATGAAACATTAGTGTATCATGTCTGAGGGATACTCAGAGTATTGTATTGATGCTTCAGGATGACATGAGTGTTAGATTAGTCCTTTTAGAACTCAATTATTTAAAAACTGGAGTCTTTTTAAGAAAGAATACTGAGTGTTTATGGCTTTTACACAACTATTTGAATGAGTTTTAGTGACTTAGAATGTATGAGAGTAATGTTTTTATGTACACCAGGACTCCTTATATATGATTATTATTATGTTTGTGAGACTATAGAAACTATCTCTATATGGGTTATAAAATTACTAAGGAAATTTTAAACAATGAGTTTAATGTCTAGGTTGTTTTGATAAAAGGGATTCTAAATCAAATTTCAATAGTTCGGTCATCTTTGAAGGATTATTTTGGAATATATATGAATTTAATTGGGGGTATTAGGGTTATGAAGGATAATTTGAAGTGGATAGGTGGATGTAACAGCCAAAACTATAGTAAAGACACCATCTCTATATTAGGTTATGAAAGTATTAGTTGCTACTTCCAGTGGCCACCTAAAAGTAGCTTTCCTATAACAACTTCCCAATGGGCTTACAATTTCAAAAAAGACACTTTGTCACACTAGACCAAAACGTGGGGTGTTAAAGCCACTATATACATTCGTTATCACATGGAACAAGTCCAAACCCCACTATATTTTCATTACATAACTTGATTAAGGGGTGTTTTATAGGTCATTCATCAATAATTAAAGTCGATATTCATCTTTATAACACTCTATTAATTATCTCCTTTTTTCTAATTTTTTAATTTCATGGTTAGGGATTTGACTATGATTCTACTAGAGAATGGTGTAATTATTGGAATTTGGTAGGTATTTCACATTAGATATGAAAATCGTCACCTATGGCATTATATTCATGTATTTAGTCATCATTATAGCTGACATATATTGAACTATTGGTTTATTTTAGGATTTTTTGCAAAAAAATATGTTGTTTTATAATTAATTTTGTTTTTTATGTTTTGGTTTTCATTCAACATTGGACTAAGGATATGGGATGGGACCTTGGGTTGCTGTTGGATGTGGTTCCAATGTAGTGGTGATAGTTAGTGTTAAATTTAATATATTTTCAGTTATTCTCCAAAGTTTTATTTAATTATAATTGGTTATAATTAATTACATGTGGATCTTTAGTGTGAAATTGGTTCTGGGGAATACAATATGTGGCCGGTTGAGCCGAGTTGAGAATGGGTCATCCTAAGAATGAGTTGTCAGGAAAGAAATTAAATGAATACGACTTCTAAAAAATTAAGTGAAAATTATTCATTTTTTAGTTTGATATTATTCATTTATTCATATTTATGTGGTATTGATGGTCTCTCAACATTAGGTGGTGCACCACATTTAAATAATTATATTGTTTAATTAATAATGAATCATATGGGTGAGTTGAGCCATGTTCAATGGGCCTTAATGGACAATCATGTACATTCTCGATATACCAACTAATAATAGATGAGAATATAAATAGAATCTAAATAATTAATGGAATAATCCTATTAAGGTATTTCATTAAAATTAAATTAATGTAATGTGATTTTGAATACCTAGTGAAAGTTGTACAAATTTCCTATATATAGATATAAGTGGGGAATTTTTACACATGGAAACAGGTTTGGTCATGAGGGATACCCTATAGATGTTAGGCTCATTTGGAGTACCATGGGGTGAGTGTTCCTCCATTCTAGGATGTGACTACTTGGCTTTTCAGATCTCATAAATACTGGTGGATGTGTCTTGTGTTCAAAAAAACCTTGGATTCTTGGGAAAGGGGTGGTATTAAGGGTATCTCCATAGTGTGACATTCCTTGGAGTCCATAGAGGTGAAAATGATACCTTGGAGAACATGGTAGGTTTCCCTATTAATTGTGACCATAACGACATGGTTGACATGGGAACGAGTTGATATGGTAGATGGTTTTACCTTAGAACTGGTACAGATGATGTGATCATAAGTGGAAGTTGATAGTGGTAATGGTTTATGCATTTATCCAACCCCTAACTTATATTTATGATTATATATATTTACATTTGATGTATCTATATGTTCATATACATGATTTTTGGGACTCAGACGATGGTTTTGATGTGATGTGATGGTGATGTTTTGTATTCCTATAGGTACTTCATAGGATCTAAATTTTTTTTCCATGTGTGGTAGTGTTGTTAAAAAACATTGAAGTGGTGACATCATCATGGATTCTTATTATTTATCCTATTATCTGGCCATTGATATGTGTGATGAATAACCAAGATTCTTAGATTCAACCTGAGGTATCCTTTGGAGTCCCTAGATTCCATGGGTACCTAGGATGTCAATCATGTCTAAGATCTAGTCATTAAAGCATTAGGATTTTATCATTAACATTATCATAGGATGAATGGGTCACCTCTAAGAAATAGATGGTGATTTATTCATTTATTATTCCAATGTTTTATATTTATTTTGATAATATCACATGAAAATACACTTAATTTAATATTTATGTAAGGGATAACAATTTTAGAGCCCTACTAATTTATGTACTCACTCCCTTTTCTAGTGGCCATGGCACTCAATCACCTGATAAGACCTCTCAGTTTTCATAAGCTTAGTTTGGGTAGATGGCAAATATGAAGTTGATGATTGAGATGAGTTGTATAAATGGTCTTGGATATTGGTATTGAAGACAGGGTAGTGGTTATAGTAGAACCTCCTTTACTATTATATTATATTGTCTTTATTTTTATATGTGATCATCCTCATGGGAGATCATCTATCGTTGACTGTATTGCATTCTCATGGAAAATTACTATGGATAATATGTTTCATTTATCATTTGAAATGTAATGTTTATTGTGTATGGATGATAATTTTTTATTTTACCCATTCCAATACACTCATTTCAGGGGGTTCGGTCTATCTATAGTACTACCCTAGACCCAGGCTTCTAGTCGCTACCCACTAGAAGATGGTAAGGCCTGACTAAGGTCTTATAAAGAATCAAGTCTGGGGAACTATCCAAGTGGCCTTTAGGTAATGGAAATTTTATTTTTTTTATAGGCCAGAAGGATTAATAAAAGTGATTACGGAATAAAATTTCCCATTATGAAGTTTTTTAAATGAATGAAGTAGGTGTGTCATATAATGTGGTTGTATTAGTGCAAAAAATGTCCATTTATTTGGAAAATTGTGGGTTTTGTTATGTAATAGATTTTACAAATTCATTATAATTATATTGGATATCAAAATTGTCAGTGTGCACTCCCTTTTTCATCATAAATCATTTTCACTATTGATATATAATCCCCAACCATTAAATAATAAATATAAATCAACCATCATTCCACTCATTTATTGCATATAGGATTGTTGGATCCTTATCTCATACTACCCTAAATAGGAATGGGAAGCATGAAGTATAATCATTTATAATGTCTGAGTTATAATAATTTAAACTATTTATAAAAATACCTTGTCACTTGATATTAAACTGTCTAATAATATCCATTATTTATGATACTAAATTACAAAATTTCCAGATTTGAAAAAACATATGTTTCTAGGAGTAATGAACTAAGGATAAATTTTATATTGATCACCGGTGTAAGATCTTGACCTTTCTAGAGATATAAAATTCTCATTTTAAGGTAATATATTACCCTTGATTTGACAATACCATTGATGAATTTTTCAACTTTGGGTTTTTTTAGGTGAAATTGGAGAAATATGGAAACCCATGTGGTAGTGCATGATTGGTTCACATTTATGGAAAATTATGTGGATTGTCCCTGGAAACCATGATACCTATTTTGGAGTGACAATAGGTGGAGCACAATTGGAGGATAGTTTGGAAAAATCATACAACCTCCCTCCCCAAACCATAAACCCTCAAAAAGATGGGGTTTTCCTGATAGGAATACATTTTTTAAAATAATGATCCGATTAGGAGAAAATCATGTGCCCCTATATATAGGTGGATGGTTAACATGAACGGTTATGAAAACCATGCACTTCTGACCCACAAACCATGCATCCAGTATTTAATTCCCCAATTGTTTTTGATGAAATTCCTAAACCTCCGAAATTTTAAAAATAATAACGCTTATTTAATTAACCAATTGTTTTAATTTCACTCTACCATATCTATTTATGGATAAGGATAAATTATTTTTCCTCTATTAGAGATTGTTTTGATCTAGTTTTTAATGGATCTTATCCCTTGGGATCTTGATCTCAGGTATTTGTCATGGATCTTCTTTTCCACTATGATTTTGATCATTCTGCATCTATTTGAGGGTTTTTTTGGATGGCTACCATCAATGATCTTGAGGTAAGTTGTACAATTTTAAATTCCAAAAGAGTTTATTATAATTACATGTATGTAATTTTGAAATTGAAATTTCCATGTTGGAAAATTTCATTGTAATTTTAATTAATCAATTGGTTGAACATGGGATTATGAAATTGATAAAAATACTGGGTTTATTAAATTTTTAAATTAATGGGATTATGATATTAATGGTGACATAAGGGGAATGCTTATGTGATTGAAATAGTGTTGTATTAATTATAAAGGGATGATAAATGAATTTATGAAATTATTTGAATTACAAATTTATGGAAATGGTTGATGAATAGTTTGAAAATGTGGAACCATGAGATATGGTTTTTAAGAGTTTGTTTTGGGCTATGGAACCCCAATCCAAATACCCACAAGGTTCTTAATTTCCTCTCTAAGCCCCACTGTATGAATGGAAAATTGGAATTAAATGATTAATTGAAACCGTTTATGGAATGAAAAGTTATATCCCTTGGTGGATGTTTCAGAATTTTGAATGGGCCAATGAAGGCATTGTTGGTTCGGGTATCATTGTGAACCCAAGGACGTATGTGGATAATTAAATAATAATTTAATGTGAAAACTATTTAATTATTCATTTTTACTTTATTCTTTATAAAAATTCATACATTTTTATATACTGGGTATTGTTTTAGACACTGTTGGTGGTGGCCTACGGAGTCATAATCACATCTTTCTTAGTTTTACGAATTAGTACTGTGATAGAATTAATGTTGAATGTATGTGATAAGGGAAAGATCCCTTTGTGATATGGATGAGTTGGTATGGGGCATGGATTAGGGAACCAAAAGTGATGTTGGGACCCTATTGGGAATTTTGAGTGTTTCTTTATTTTTTTCTTGCATTTGACATATGCCATTTTTATGAAATAACATATCTACAACGTTGGTTTATAGTCATTTATCCATGTTTTGAGATTATCATTTGACGTTTGTCTTTATTGGTTATGAGTTATTCTGGTCAATTTTTTTATCATTTTTCTATAATTTATTGATTTTGTTATTTTTTTCTTTGATAAAGTTGGTATAGTCTCCCCCTGATATATATTTTAGAACATCACACCTCTTTGGTAGCCTCTAAAGTATTGGGAGGTTTACCTATTGTCATGTAACAAACCGGATTGGAGAACTAACATGCAAAACCCAGTTTGAGATGTTAGAAAGTGGTATGAATGGAGTTTTTTTCTTATTTTAAATTTTCATACTATTTGGGAAATGTAGATAAAAGGATGGTATGAGTGAGGACTTGGTCATGAGCTCATGCGTGTGAGTAGCTACCCCATATACAGGGGAAAAACCAGGCACCCAGTGTGTGATTAATGCTCTTAGTGTTTGTTGTTAAAGTATAATGTTATTTTACATCAAGCGATGAACTTGTTTTCTAGTGTTATTATTTTATATGATTTTAAAAGTGGATTGGAATGGAATGAGACTTTTGTATACATACATCATTCTATGAACATAAGATTTTGTATGACATGGATCATTTTAGGAATGCACGTAAAAGTAGATTTTTGGTTAGTTGTTAAAATGAAAAGATTTTATTTATTAGAGTAATTTAAGATAAAAAGGTTCCTAATAACAAATAGATGATTTAAAATGATGCTAAATATGGAAACATAAAATATATAAAATGGTTTCTAATATGAAAATTGTATTTTTAATGTTTTTTACCCTTTGTAAACCATAGAACATGTGAGGGATAGTTGAGGCTAGTGATTATTCATCATTTTAAATGTATAGCGGGGTATGTGGGATGATTTTTTGTAGATTTATGTGATTCCAACTCATTAAAAAGTGTTAGGGATGTGTTATGTTTCCTAAGACATGTGTTTGGAATTGTTGATATATTCCTCTATGGAGATAATTGGTGATAAGAAGACATGAGAACATTGATGGAAATGATCCTCTAGGAGTGGAACCAGATGCTCCTAATTTTACATGTGAAGGTCCAAGAGAGAAGTTTTGTGGGAATATGTATCAATTTATGTATTTTATGGAGGGTGAACTAGGATGGGTTGTGCAGAATTTGTCTGACCTAATGATGGAGTTCCACTTGCAGCACCCTATGACATTCATCAGAGAGGGTTAACCTAAGTTAGATGTGTTCTAGATTGAGTTTATCTAGATAATTCTTGACCATTTAGAGACAGTTGTTGAGAAGAGCATCAATATCGAATCATATATGATACATGGTCAACCGAAATGTGGCTGAGTCATTCAATATTGGGATTAGAAGTTGGAGGGTATGGTATGGAAAGTATTTAAGGAAAAGTTATTGGAACAATTTTACCTCAATAAGGCATTAGAAAGAGTAGAAGCTACAAGAATAGTACCTCTAACTATCGATGAACCAATCTCTCCATCCACAAGTATAGGCTAAAATTCATTCAATAGTTCTTTCCCTCCTCCGTGCGAAGATATCTATGTCCCCTGTGCTACACCACTCTTCCAAAATGGGATCTCTTTACATGATGTTCCACATCCACTACCTAAACCACCATGAAAACAAGGACTCATACAAACATATTGATATGGGGTAGAATAACCTCTACCATCACTATGATTCAACCTGGTTCCCCTATAACTACCCATAATTTAAGGGTTCTTATAATACCTCTATGATTGAACCATCCTGCCACAACATCGATACTCCACTAGTGGTCTATGCCACTAGATATGAATGTGTCCCAACCTACCAAACCTGTGGATGTATACTCAGTTATTTATATGATTAACTGATCCTTCCCCTAGGCCATCCTAGTGGTTATTTCTTTGGATTTCATTATTATATTAATGATTCATAGTATTGGGATACATATCTCATATTCATCCAGCAGAAACTGTAGGTTCCAGAGACAGCAGAAGTGCAATTAGGCCGATTCCCAACTTTGAATTTTACTGTAATCAATGATTATTCCTAGATCAATATGATGATGAACGCAAATATCAACATAATAAAACCAAATATTTAGATAAAGGAAAAAATAAACTATAACCCAGAGAGTGGATCAGAATATTTTGTTTAAAAGTGATTTAAATAAGTTAGAGAAATACCTCCAAGGTTTTTTTTTCTGTTGATGTTTCTAAATGCAGATCAACGTTGTGCCTTTATTGTGATGTAGAGATAAAGGATAGATCTCCTATAGTAGTGATTTACATTTTCACTATGAATCTATGTATTTATCTAAAAGAGTATTGAAGTGCTAGTATGGAATATCCCTTCTCTTGTGTCATCCACATTCAATCACCTTGAGAACCTCTTCCAAAGTATTATCTAATCCTATGGGGGATGGATTCTCTTGTTCCTGAACAGGAGGGATAAATCCTTTCTCACATTATTCATCAATGCATTATTACTCATGATGTACCCAACGTATCCTACATCATTGTGATCATATGTCATCACGGTTTTACTCAATACATCCAAGTACATGACTCATAATATCCATTAATAATAATCTTAATGTCTAAGAACTGTTACAAATGTCTGTAGATTGGAACATCTAATGACACTTTTGAATGTGGATATCCTACTTTCGGGTCTCATTCTCATAAAATCCTACAAGATATTACCAGGGGAATACACCATGATAAGGTGACTAAAAATCAAATGAGTTTCCACCCTTGATAGCCTGTATCTTTTGTGTCCCTTCAAATGATATCATCCAGCCATATAACCTTTATTCAAAGAAATTTCCATGGCACTTCCGAGTTCTCATCATAGCAGGGAACTACTACGACCTATTAGTGCGATAGCTACTCTTGGGACATTATCACATGCTATGTCCCACATAAGAACAATCATGATTTGATAATGAATTTATTTATATTTAAAACCATGAATATAATTTTTTCATAATGTATAATGAATTTGGTTCTAGAGAACAAACTCCAAAATACTCCTACCTTTAGTAGACCCAACTATTAACAACCTTTAGTATGATAACTCTCACAAGATATTAAAGATTCTACTAATAAATGCCTTTAGTAAATGGGTCCTCTACATACTCCTTCATGGACACACTTCTCCCTAAAACATCACCCTTATAATGAAAATCCCACAAGAGGTGATAATTTTGGAGTATGTGCTTTTTCCATTTCTATGACCTTGTATCTTTTGAAAGAGGAACCACTACAGTATTATCACAATACAATGTGGTAGGTTATTTAATTTTAGGCCCCACACTAAGATCCTTGACAGATTTATAAATCCAAATGGATTCATTGTGTGCATCAGATTACACTATATACTCAGATTCCACTATAGAATCAGTGAAAATTGACGACTTTGAACTCTTCTAGTTTACAACTCCTATATTGAGAGAGAAAACATATCTTTATTTCACCATCACCTCATTCTGGTCTATCTGAAATCCAACATCATCATTCCCTCTTATGACAAGCTCCTCACCTACTCCATCCACCATGAACATATCCTTAGTTTTTCAAAAATACTTATAGATATCCTTAACAATAGTCCAATGTTTTTCTCTTGAAAATTCTTGATATCTACCTACCATGCTCAGTGAATAAGCAATATCATGTCTAGTATATATCATAGCATAATTATTCATCTAATCACTGAGGCATATGAGATCTTACTCATCCCATCTTTCTCCTACCGTGTATGGGGACACATTTTCATTGAAATATGTATGTCATTTGACAAAGGAACCAATCCCCTATTTGATTGTTCTATACTAAATTTTTTTATTATCTATTCATTTTTTGAACTACAACTTAGTCCAAGGCACCTATTGGATCTATCATGAATTATATTAATCCTAATAATGTAGGCTGTTTCACCAAATTCCTTTATAGAGAAGAAATTGTTCAACCATTACTTAACAGACTGTAAGACTGGTATGTCATTTCCAATAGGTAATATGTCATAAAAATATACTACTTGGATAATGACCACATTCCAATTAATCCTTTTGTAAAAAAACGACTCACATTCGTTCTTAATCAAACTAAATTCTCTTATTGATTTATCAAATTGAATGTTTTATGCCCTGAATGATTACTTCAATCCATAAATGGTTATTTAAAACTTAAAATCCCTTTTGTAATCTCCTGGTTTTAAAAACCCTTATTGTCGTGTCATATTGACATCTTATAGAAGGTTCCCATTATGGAACGTAGTTGGGACATCCATCTACCAAATATCATAGTCATGGTAAGGTGCTATGTAAAGTTTGATTATGATGGATTTAAACATGGAAACTAGTGAAAAGTTTTCATTATAGTCAATCCCTTTGTTCTATATAAAACCTTAAGGCACTTTCCTTTCTTTATAGGTACTAACATTACCTTTCATGTCTAGTTACTTCTTGAATACCAATTTCACCCAACAAGCTTTACATCAACTAGCACAATTACCATAAGCCGAACATCGTTTTGATACATTGAGTCAAAGTCATAATTCATTGCTTCAATCCATATTTAAACTTCTAATCTCTCTACTACCTCCTTATAGGTGAGTGGATTAATTATTTTTCAATAATAATGTGTCACCACCCTCAGTGATAAGGAAACCATATCACTCTGGTTCCTTCACCTCTCTATTACTCTTAGGCAGCACTTTTGTTTTGGGGAAAACTTATTCCATGGGGATGTGTGGAACTTGTTATTATACAAACTCATATGTATCTTGAGAATCAACTTCATTTAAGTAAATATTTCTCCCAATATCCTTTTTTTGAGGATGGGCTCCCTCTCCAGAAAAACAATCTATCTGGAAGCATTCACTTTTATTTCTAAGGGTTGTATAGTTAATATCCCATTGTGTCCTTGGGATATCCTATAAAGATACACTTCATGCCCTGAGGTTCAGCTTTGTTTCCTAAGGAAGCCTTAACAAACACCTTTCAACACCATACATTTGTAATCGAAAAAAAAATGTTTCTTTCCCTTCCATAGCCTAATGTGGATTCTATTTTTGGCCTTAGTTTGTACTTTGATTAATGTGTATGCCACAATTTTCAATGGATATCCTCAAAATGATAATAGAATATTTTTAGAACTCATCATCAACCCAACCATGCCCAATAGGATGCGATTCCTCCTTTCACTAGAACCATTACACTCTGGTGTATAAGGTAGAGTGAGTTGTGATAGAAACCCAGACTACCATAAAAGTTTGATGAAAGATTTATTAACATATTCTCCACCTCAATCTGATTGAAGCTAACTTATCTTCATTCAAAACTCATTCTCTACTTCATTCTTGATCTCCATGAATTTCTCAAAGTAAACTGACTTATACCTCATTAAGTAGACCTAGCGATATTTAATGAAGTCATCTGTAAAAGTAATGAAGTATGAATATCCACCTCTAGATTCTACAAAAAAATGGTCCACACACATCAGTGTGTACCAATCCTAGAATCTCTTTGGCCCTTTCACCTTGTATACTGATTGGTGGTTTGGTTATTTACCATTTTAAAAAAGCATGACATCTATCAAGTGGATTTAGCTCAGAAGAGTAAAATAGCCATATCGATAGATCTTTGTCAAGCGCTTCTCATTTATATGGCGAAGGTGGTGATGCCACAACTGGGTTTCATATGATTGATGTGACCTTATTTTATTTATTTACAATACTTAGTATTCATAATTTAATACATACAAACCATTATTTAAGTGTTCCATACAATAAAAAATTTCACCCTTATAAGAGAATCAATAATTATTTCTTAACATTAAAATAAATCCATATGTATCTAAACTTGATACAAAAATTATGTTTTTGGTAACTATTGGTACATAATAATAGTATTTTAAAACTAAAATCATCATAGTCGGAAACAGAAGGTGGTATTCACCAATGGTAAGAGTATCAACCTCAAATCATTGGTATCTTGTAGATCTTCCACTCCTCTGGAGATTTTACAAAATCTACTTGGTTCTTGATTTTAGATATAAATGTGAGCACCAAAATATGTATCAAATAACCACTGTGTAGAAATGGAAATATTACACTAGATAATGAATGCAATTTGGGCTTTTCCTTGCCTCTGGGTGTAGTTCCTATTCCAGTGGCTTGACTTGCACCTTGAAAAGCACACTTCCTTCTTTTCCTTGCCCGACCTCTAGATGTTTTTATTCTTTGAAGGATGGTTTTATGGGGATTTAGAAATTTATATACCTTAGTACCCTTTTCCTTGTCCTTCCTCTTCCTATTCTCCATAAGGACTATGAGGTTGCCATTCTCTATGTCTTTATCCACTTGGAGAATCAGGGTTACATGTTCTGATAAGATCTTATCATTATTACTCATATTATAATTCATAATAAAATTATATATGGCATTGGGATGTGATGAAAGTATGAGATCTGTACACAATGTATCTGAAAATGTAACCTCTAAGACGTAGAAATACTCAATGTATCCAATAAGATTGAATATATGAGGCCCAACTACCATAGACTCTCTATGCTTAGCAGTGAACAAAGAATTGTAGATCTCATACCTTGCTTGGCATGCTTTGTCATGATAGTGATCCTGAAAGTGATACATCATGCTATAATAATCCATTTCCAAGTGTTGGTTCATGAGATTAGAAGACATGAACAATAACATGAGGCCCTGAACATCTACTACGTCATTCAAATGTTTCTCATATATAGGGAGTTCCTCATCACTCACCGAATATCCATAAAAAACTGTTGAAGGTTCCTCCAACACATATAATTTTCTCTTATTGAGAAGGATGCCACCTAAGTGCCTTTTCCTTTCATGGAAATTTGTGTTGGTGAGAAGATTATCCTTATCAAGTATGGATCACAGTGATATGTTTGATGTCATTTTGAATACTGTTTCTAGAAATAAGATGAGAATAATTTTAGTTCTTTATTTAGATAAACTTAGACAAATAAATAAATTAATATTTATCTGTCACCCACTATTTTATCAAAACCTAATATCCCCAACATTGTCTCTGTAATATCCAATTGATTGGACTTTGTAGTGGAAAAGATCCATATTCCATTCTCTTCATCCCAACTAGGGTTGGTCAAACAACATGAATGGTTTTAGGTAGGCATTCCAAATTCCAACTGCATTAACTTGCAAATCATTGATCCATTGAGTGGACTCCCCAATCCTGAAATCATTATTGATTTCCTCAACCTTTTTCTCTCAGTTACACCAATTCTAGCTAGGTGAGTCAACCCTTGATGTCAACCAAGTTAAGTTAACTGAAAACCTCAAATTAGAATTCCCTTACAAATGAAATCACCCCAACTAGGGTTGGTCAAGCACTTTGAAATATTTGTTTGATTTTAACCAGAGTGATTGAAGAATATACTAACATAATATTTCATTTTGGGACTTTATCCTTTATGCATAAATTTATAGTTATTATCTTTCACATTCTTTTTAATATTAAGTGGTATATACTTATCTGATTAACCATGTCTAGATAATATTTACGCATACGCCATTTTATTTTGGTTCCATCTTTCATTTTTATTAATTCATTAATTACATGCTCATGAAAATACATCCACAAATAATAACCATGAAACTGATAGAAATAAATCAAATGGCATGATCACAATCATTTCAATTGGTTCCTTTATCTAGCAGTTGATAAACTTACCCTAGCCTAGGGGAGAAACACCTTGAACCATTTATGGTTTGTGTTTACATATTTCCACCTGTCCACCTTTTATATACTTGGAGTGGTTTCACCTGAAACCCTAACTTGAACCACCTCCTCTAGATTGGTATCTCTATCCATTACATATGCTTTTAAATCACATAAAGTTGAGGGGTAAAATGGGTTTTACATAAAAGAAAACTCGGGCATGTAGACCATACATATTAATTAGGAGAAGGAATGCAATACGATAATTTTAACTTAATAAAAAAATTAAATGTAATACAATCACATACAAAGTGCGGGTCTAGATCACGATCATCCATATACATGCAACGAATTAAACCTTTAATAAAAATAGCATTCAATTATTTAATCATTTGTATTAAGATAAATCAGGCTTGAATCGACTAATTATTTTCTTTAATTAATCAGTCCTTTTATCTTATGAATTTTATGAATTTCCTTGAGATTATCATCCACATAATTTTTAACAAATAAAATCATTTAAAATTAACCTTGTACATAAATGTACCTTGGAGGAAACATGGAGAATAACCATCGGAATCTTCCCAACATGTATTATATTTGTATAATGTTTTATTGTAGTGATATATGACATTCAAAATTTAATGAAAACTATCATAATGTGTACCTCATAGATGATTACACGAATCACATGATTATTTCAGCTGCATATTGTGCTTCTATTCACAGAGTAACAACATGCTATATGATTTATACATGATAAGTAATTCAAGACATTACACAAAAATTTAATGTTTTAATTCTATGTATTTTGGTAAAGTACATGGAATGTAAGTCTGAATACACTTTGTGTACTATGTGTCACTGTATTATCCAAATTTAATTCCCAGGGACTTGGTGTGTGAGGTATACTTCATAAATATTAGAGTACACAACATGCCCAGTGGGCCACAGGACATGTTGTCTATGGGTTACACGGTCACCTGTCGGCTGAGCTATGTATGAGATACACGGCTTCAACCTGACCTCTAAGTGGGACTACACATAGTTTCTAGTGGACCACACATCATGTAATCTAGACGATCATGCACCAATATTTTTGTCCAACATCCAATGTAATAATTAACTACGTTGTGTTTCATTAATGCATATGGCTTGAGTAATTTTTGTATTACTCCTGATGCGCTGAACACTACTAAACAGTGTGTGATCTGGATTACATGGAGTGTATAGTATATTACATGGAATGTTACCGCAAATACATAGTCTGAACTGTCTTTTCACCTAGACAGAATCATCAGCACCTCTTGATGAGATACTTATTTTAATCTTAATCAAAAAATTAAATATTTCTGTGAAATATGTGACAAAATATAGAGGCCAAACATATATCAAAAATCATATTACAAGAATGATTAAAACATGAAATGAGAGACTAAATTAATAAATCATAAATCATTAATGAATTATTTAAATAATTATACATGAAAATATGACCTGCTCTGATACACTTGTAGGTTCTGGGTGCAGCAGAACTATGGTTGGGCCGACACCCCACTTTGAAATTTTCCATAACGAATGATTATTCTTGGATCAATACGATGATGAATGACAGTATCCACAGAATAAAATAAAATATTTATATAAAGGATATAATAACCTGAAACCGAGAGAGAGGATCACCATATTTTCTTTTTAATTAATTTAAATAACTTAAATTAATACATCCAAGGTTTTATTTCTTCATTTATTTGGGTGACTGTAGATCAGCGGTGTTTCATTCATTGTGATGTATTAAATAAGGATAGATATCCTCTAGTGGTGATTCACATGTGATCTATGAATCTGTTGACATAACTGATGGAGTCTTCAGGTCCTAGCATGGAAGATCATTATAGTTGCATTTCCCACCGTTGATTGCCTAGAGAACCGCTTCCAAACCATTCTCTAATCCAGTGGAGGATGAACACTCTAATTCTTGAGAACTTTCTGGGATAAAAGAGAGCTCTCGAGGCCTGAGATAATTTTCTCCAAATATTGTGCTCAAGAACTAGATAACCTTTGGATTTCCCCTTTATCTAATTAGAAATAATAACATTACTAAGAATTTAATTAACTATGTAGTAATAAAATAATCATAATATGTGTCATTGTTTTTTGTTAATCCATGTAAAACCCCCATGTCAAAT
Source organism: Viscum album (assembly GCA_963277665.1). Classification (NCBI taxonomy): domain Eukaryota; kingdom Viridiplantae; phylum Streptophyta; class Magnoliopsida; order Santalales; family Viscaceae; genus Viscum; species Viscum album. The sequence continues at coordinate 445,784,627 of OY728158.1, forward strand.
AATAATAACAATAAAATTATTTCCATGACATGTGCTTTAATTTTAATTTATATTTAAGTATTATTTTAGTGAAATAATATTTAATATTATTTCTCACCGGATATGAATCTTGGTCCACCAATTCTCCTTAATATTTAATGGTCCATGAATAAAGAATATTTATTTATTTAATATTTAAATAAATTTAACTTCATTATTCTCTGATACATAAATAAAATGAGAGTAGACATACTTGAATAATTATTAAACCATAATCAAGAATAATATTTATTCATCTTGTTAAATAATAAATTATTTAAGTGAGATTCTTGATACAAATAGTCTGTGACCCTCTAGGCTTCTTTCTCAGCGGCATTAGGGGAGCTAACCTAAAGTCCGACGTTAGTATATTGCAACACACTGTGGTACCCATAGAGAAGTAATTTAATCTCTTAATGAATAGACACATCATACGAACACTTAAAATGTAATATAATATCTTTATCACAATATCTATAATCAATAAGGTTTCATGCCAGTGTTATCGACCTATATGCTAGATATCTCATTATTTGACTTTCCAGAATTTGAACATTCCCAGAGAACACCATGGAAATTGATTTATTTAGTCCATATCATTTCCATAAAAGGTCCTCATATATTTACTTCTGTTAATGAAAACAAGGGATAAATCACCTATCGATGAATTCATTAATACAATATCACTCATGATGTTCCCAATGTATTATATTTCACCGCAAGCATATGTCGACACATTTTTTGTTAATACATCAAAGTAGAAGACTCATAATATCGATTAACAATAATCCTAATTTCTAAGGACCATTACACATGTCTGCAGATAGGAACTTCCAATGAAACTTTTGAATGTGGATTTCCACATGTTGGGTCTCATTCTCATAATATCTTAATGGATATTACTAGGGGTGTACACCATGAGAAGGTTCCTCAAAGTACATTGGGTCACCAACCTTGATAGCTAGTATCATTCGTGTCCCATCTAATGATATCATCTTGCTATATAACAATTATTATATAATAGTGTAATGGAACTTCCAAGTTCTCATAATAGTGGGGAACAACTATGACATTTACGTGCGACATCTACACATGGGACATTATCACATTCTATGTGCTGTAGAAGAAAAATCATGATATGACAAGGAATTTATTAATATTAAAAACTATGAATATAAGATTATCATAAAGCACAAAGAAGTTGGTTCTAGGAAAAAAAAATACAATAGAAACCACCTAAATCTCACTAGAAGTCTTATTTATTTTCCCCTAATAAATGAGAGCTTGATATACCACTTTAGAAAACTCTATTATCCTAAATATGTTAACCTGGAACTTAATATTGCATTTAATACCATCTTAATTTTTTTTCATAGTTTTATCATCTCATATAAATGCTAGAATTTGGCAATGGAAATAATTGAATAGACCAGAGTAGTCCCTCGTAGACATACTAGCATGGGTCAACATGATAAAATCATTTTTTATTTCCCTCTTAAGTGTCTTTGGGTACAAGTATTCCAAGAAATTCTCCTAAAATTATTTCTATGATATTCCCACCAACTTCTTATCTTGAGTCTAAAAGTATCACAAATGTCACTCTTGAAAATGTGACTTATAATCCTCATAATTGACCCTCTTTTCAACTGTTGTCTCTAAATGTTTAAGAATTTTCTTGATGGACTCAATCCAAAACTCAGCCATCTTACGTCCATCCACTCTGGTGAATGTCATAGGGTGATGAATATACGACTTCCTTTTTAGGTCGTACATATTCTACACAACAAGGCCAATGTATCCATCCAAAAACTATATAATGATAAAAACATTCACATACAACTACACTCCTAGACCTTCATCGGGAACTATCGACGCATTAGGTTCCACTATTGGAGGATCATTTCCAGCCCTATCATTCTTCCATTATATATTCAATAATTATTGTGGATGCATATAACTACAATTCAAAAAACACATATTAGAACACATAATGAATTTTAACATGAATTATTCATATGAGTACAAAAAAATTCATCCCACATACAATAAAATATGGTAAAAACGAGGCACTATTAGAACCCTCAAACATCCCTCCTCAATATCATGACTAATGTTGGGTAAACCACTTTCATAATTTTTGTTTCCCATCATAAAACATTTTATGCATTTCATGTTACCACATTCCTCATCATTTTATATCATCAATTTCTTATCAGGAAACCTTTTATCTTAAATTAATCAAATAAAGAAAAGCATTTCACTTTAACAACTCTTCTAAAAAATTATTTTTTATACATGACTAAAATGTTGAACGTCACAAAAAATCCGAATTTAGTATAATAATGCATGTATACCCAAATATTGTGCCATACCAGGACACACGTAAAATCATTGAAAATAATAACATCACACAACAAGTGCATCGCATGATGTGAAATAACAATCAAATCTAACAAAAAACCTGACAAGAATCAATCCCACACTAGGTACATGGTCTTTCCTCCATACATGGTTTAGCTAATCTAATGAAAATGCTCATGAACAAGGCCCGAATCATCCTAGTCTCCTATATACTTTTTTAAAATAGTATGAATATTTAAATGAAATGAAAACTTCTATGATACCACTTTGGAATGTCCTAACCCAGGTTCCATGTAACACCTCGAGATTTTATGAAAAATATTGTTTTTAATTTCATTAATGTCTTTTTTTGTACGCTACACCAAAAAAATCTTGCACAACACGCATCCCTGTCTTGGCTTGCATTACACGCAATAAAGACCTTCCTCGATAGCGTGAGTAGTACGCAATACCGAGTTTCACTAAACGAGATATTATTATAATATTATTATGAACTAGCCATTACGAATAGTAATACCCAATTTTAGAATTTTTGTAAATTTTATTTTTCAAAATGGACTTCATTTTTTTATTTGTAATATCGAAATTAGTCTGGGGTGAAATTTTGGTATATTTCTGAAAACTTTCATTTTTTGATGAATAGTGAAAACACTAGGTTACTATTTAAAAACCGACTTTTTATTTAAATAATTATTTATTTTATATAAACTTATTTTAGGTAAAAATTTATACATAATACCTATATAAGTTCAATGCAATTCATTGGAGTCTTTTTATAATAATTTTAGATATATAAATATTTTATTGAACTTTTCACCATCTTTTACCCACCTCCTTGGAGAATTTGCAAATTTACATAAAACATAATTTTACCGCTTATGTGAGTAGAGTTTGGAAAAAATCATAGAGACATGGTTTATATCAAGTACTAAAATGTGGTTCAATGAGATGAAAATTATATTTGGTGAATAGTAACTTTTTACTTTTTTTACCAAGGTTAAAAGTAAATAGGGTAATTAAGGGTACAAATGTTATTATTATTACCATAAAACATGTAATAATTCTATTGGATAAGTTTAATTCGACCAAAAACAACCTTAGGAATAAAATATGACCATTTAGGACCACTTGGATTAGATTAGGACATTTATTATTAATTTATTTAAAGAAGGGTTAAAATAGTTATAATCAAGTTTTAATAACTAAATAATTTTTAATATAGGGTTATACATAAGATAAATTAGACTATAAATATTCATTAGAAAGATAAAAATATTTCATAAATAATAGTATTTTATTTTTAATTTTTAGACAATAAATAATTTAATTTATTTATGACACAATGATGATGTAGTAATTATCTTATTAATGAAATATTGACATAATTGATGTTATAAATACCCAAATAAATGTAATTGGAGACTTTTTATGAATTAGAATAATTTTATAGGTTATTATTACATGTTAGTATTTATTTAATTAACTTTTTTTGAACTAATATTTCTGTTATAATTTTCACAAAAATCAATTACTAAATAGTGTCAAAATGGACATAAAATAGTTTGCAAAACAAATATTATATTACTAATTGTTATTTTATTCCTAAAAATATAAGGTTCCACAAAATTACTTAGATAAGGTTATATATATTAATAATAAACAACTTGGGGTTCGTTTGTATTGTTATAGTAAATTTATTAACCTTATAGTGTAAGAAAACAAGAAGGCATGGTAAAAGAAAAATTATTTAACTTAAAGTTAAATCTAAATGATAAGGTTAAAATAGATAACTAAACTTGTATAAATTATATTTTATGAGATGATTTAGATTCATCCCCACCATAGCTTCTAAATAAATCAATTTTGGATCTATTAAAAACCGAATATGACTTTATAATAAAATAATATGTTTAGTTTTTCCAAAGGTGCCCCTCTCCTCCCTTATAAAAGGGCACCTCCTCCGTCTCTTCCTCACACCACTTTGAGCCTTCAAGTCTGGACAAACCCTGCCAAATTCTCTTCTCCACTTACCTAGAAACATCCTAGAGGTCCTGGTCTTCTTCAAATACCAATTTTAGTGCCCTAAGAGGAGGTCTCAAAGAGGCACTTCAAAGAATAGGTAATGTCCCTTACCTATTTTTTCAACTTTATTTCTTCTTCCACTACTTATTATTTAGTTGTTTCATTATGAAGTAATAACATCAGTATCACTCATATAATGGTATATTATTATAAGTATGAAACAACCCTATTTCACCATCTATTCGTCCTACGAAAAACGAAATCACCGCGCGTGCGTACGTACTGAATACCGTCTCCACGCCGTGGTGTAATCTATTTTCCACCACCACCTTACTTGGATGGGTATAATGGTGTAAATAATAACAATATATGATTATTTTAAATTGATATTGATTCTAAAATAGTAAACATACACTCCAATACAATTCCATGATCATGGGAATGATATCATCACTCATGCGTAAGTACGGACTACCGTCTCCACGAACACGATGAGATTCATTTTCCATGATTAACCTTTCAAGAATTATTATAAAGTATATATAATGAATAATAATGAAATATATGACATAATAATTCTACTTTATTTATGTATATATGTATTTATGTCATCTATTTAATTTCATTCAATTCAACAAGGAAAAGAAAACAACGTTCATGCGTACGTACGACCTACCATCTCCATGAATAGTGTATTTAATTCCTTTTATCGATCAATAATATATATGTATATGATGAATATATATTATATATAAATCATTTTTTAAATTCTATAATTATGTAAATCATGATATAAGTAATAATATCATGAACGACATGTCGAAACACATACGATAAATGAAATGATTTTACCCAAAACGCTGCTTTTACATTGAATTTACAAAAGAACGAGTAATATAAATTCATAAGTGAAACATATATGATATCATAACAATGAATAAGATTATTTAATAAGTCAATGACATTATTTAAATCATTATACAGGAGGTTCGTATCCATACGAAGCATATCAGACCTAAGGTAAGAGATAATTATTCCAATCTTATTCTTATCCGAGATTGTTTATTCGTAAGTATTTATTAGGGTTATTGTTCTCATCCATGTCCATGTTTCCTAAAAATGGTTTCATGTATGTTTAATTTACTTTTTACCCTTTTTTGACTTTTACTACATGGTATGTATGGAATCTTTCTTTTACGAGGTACTTATTGACTTTTCGGGCAAAAGTACGAGAAGAATGTTTTTTTAACTTATATAACATGAATGGATTTTTAAAACATTTTTTCCAAGAAGAATCCTTTACAAGTTTTCAAGTTTATTTTTATTCAACTTATTTTAGTTTAAAATTGTATGACATGTTATGAAAGGAAAATGTTTTTGAAGTAGAATGTATATTTTCTTCAAGAATGGACTTCAAGTGTTTTATCAAAATTATTTTCCATCTAAGATAATATAAGGTTCTCTTTCTATCCCTATTATTACATTGATTTGATTATGTTGTGATGGAATTATTTTTATGAATTCCTTTATCTTATATGAATTGTTTTATGATGTCCTGATGTTTAAGAATCCCATTTTTTATTACATGGGTTAAGCTATGATGTATGATTTATGATTTTGTGGCACACATAAGAATGGTATCATTATGAGATGGGTGGGACCTATATCTACCTCCAATGAATTGGGTAAAGATTAATATCTCATGAGATAGACATGGCTAGAATGGTAAGTTAATCTGGTTCAGTGTTACAGGACTGGAATGAGGAGTGAACTCGATTCAGAAAGGGAATTTGTCCACTAAGATGGTCTTGGCAGCAATGCCTTGGCTACTATGGAAATCATATCAGGTGCTTAATGGTTTCCACAATTACATGTTTTATTCCCATGAAATTTTATCATAATTGATGTTCCTTTATGATCTATGCCTTACGTACTTCCATGTTTTATGTCATTGCTTATGCTTTTGATGTTTAAACATTATGTTCATGTTTTTAAGTTCAAATGTATATGGTTTTTTTATTTTATCCATGCTTACCCTTACTGAGCATTTGAGCTCACCCTTTTTATGTTTTCTTTTCCCTAGGATATAAGGAAAAGTTTTAGGTAAGAAAAAAAGGGAAGATCTTTATGGGAGATGTTGAGGATCTTTCACCAAAATTAGATGATTATGTTCCATGTTTCCAAAGGCACTAAACTATTACGGTCCTTTGGTGTCTGTTTTTGTTATGTAATAATTATTCTACAAAAGTAATGTAATGTTCATGTACGTCAAGCTTCGGGTCTCTACAGTTGGTATCAGAGGAAATGTTTAGTCAACCTTTGGAAACTAGGATGTGAAAACGTTAGTGAGATCCCTAGAGATATTTCTAAGGTATGTCTAGGGATGTCCCTAAGGATAAGTATTCGTATAGGATATAGTCCTAGAACTACGGTAACGATCTCAGAATTTAACCTAAGATGTTAGATATTGGGGGTGCGCCCCCTTTACTATGTTGTTTTCCCTAGAATGATTTTTTCCTCTCACACTATTCTTTTTCGGTTTTAGAAAATGGCTGGAAACAAGAAGATTCATGATAATGGAGGATATGACAGACAATGGAATGATATTCTTCATTAGAAACCAAATGAAATGGGATTTGGAAGTCCAAACATCATTATTATGCCTAATAAGCAATCTCATAATATGATCAATAATCTCAACTTTTGTAAGTTTCCCCTATCAGATAATAAAAGAAATATTAAGTTTAATGATGATCCTAGAGGAAAGAAAGTTCAATTTCCCTCATGTAAATCATGTGGGAAGAGGCATCAGGGAGATTGTTTCAAAGGAACTGGAAGATGATTTGGGTGTGGAAAAGAAGGAAATAAAGCTAGTAAGTGCAAAGGAAAAGGATCAGTTAACACCATGGATGAGGATAATGTTATTTCTACGACATCAACAATGGTTAAATGTTTTAAATGTGGAATGTACGGGCATTATGCAAACCGATTCCCTAAAGGAAAGTCTCATGAAGTGAATCAGTACAGTCGTATGGGTAGTATTTATGTTGATGATGATGAAGAGACTACAAATTATATGTGAGATGAAAGAATTGTTGAATCTTGGTCAATTTTTTAAGAAGGTAGTGGAATGATTTCATGTTTATCAAGTGTAATGTTGTATAAGTAATCACATGGTACTATGGAATAATGATACATCTAAGGATTGTTACACTGTTTTCATTCCTTAAGTTTTGAAAGTGTATGATTAATGGTACCAGTAACCATTAAATGTTATTCAAATATTTTTGGAAAGCAGATGATATGCACATAATGAAGGGATAAGGAGAAAATTAAATGTTTGATAGTATTCATGAGCTCATGAATGATATAAACAGAAGGTAATATTATGGTTTGAGTATATAGAATTTTTGGATTCTGGTATGTGGAAAGAGTTAACTTTTGATAGTATTCATGTTTTCACTAAGGTTTAATGGGTATTCATTTTTCAAGAGAATACATGATTAAGGTATTGACATGATTGAAATGTGACCAACAAGATATATGGGGGATAATTGATTGTTGGTTAAAGACATTTCAAGTAATCGTTTTATTTATACTATGAGCTTGGATAGAAGTATTTTAGATAAATATTGGAATGGATTATGTTGGACATAAGATAGTATTGTTTTAGGATAGAACTTTTTTCGATATTATTTATGGGATGTTATAGTAATGTAGTTTTAGAAAAAGGATAACCTGCAGGACGGGCGATAGCCCATCACATCGGACAAGGCTGTGGAAATCGAACAGACAACCGAAGTGTGACTGGCCTTTATCGCCTACCACTGGCCTACAGGAAGTCCCTGTTTAGGAGAAACTAGTTTTATTATATTAATCAGTATGATATATGAAGTATAAGTCCATTTTTGGAACCATATATGATTAATCTCACTATAGACCGACTTATGTATATTTAATAACTTTTGCTAACCTTATTTTTGAAACAGATGGAATGACCCGTCATTTTATCACATGATCTACTAACACTTCACGAATAACAAATTAAACTTCATTTCTTTTAGATATGATGTGGAAATTGTTCAAGTAACTAAAAACCGTGAGATTGTACCAAAATGAAGTAAGTATTTATTATAATTAAAAATCTTCAACTTTAGGGAAATGATGTTGAAAACCAAAAATGTTTTCCTAGTGCCCTTATATCCGATGAATCAGATGGTACCACAGATCATCAGAAAATTAAGGCTTTTTGATTGTTGGTTTTTTCATAGCCATGTTCTCTACCACTCTCCATCAGAACTTGATGGTTAGATTTTTCTTCCATATCCATATTTTCACCTATGTTCTCCTACGTGAAAACCCAGTGATGAGTTAATTTGGGTAACCGTTACGTTTCATACATTATTTTTTAAAGCCATTTTTTCGTATTCCTTTTTTACGATGTCGGTTTATATTAAAGAAACTTTCAAGTAGTAAACCATTTATATCCCCGACGAATTTCAAGGGCGAAATTCATTTTAAGGGGGGTAGAATGTAACACCCCAAGATTTTATAAAAAATATTCTTTTTAATTTAATTAATGTCTTGTGTTGTACACTACACCAAAAGGAGCTTGCACAACATGCATCCTTGGCTTGGCTTGCATTACACGCAATAATGACCTTCCTCGATAGCATGTGTAGTATGCAATACCGAGTTTCACTAAACGAGATATTATTATAATATTATTATGAACTAGCTGTTATGAATAGTAATACCCACTTTTTGAAATTTTTTAAATTTTATTTTTCAAAATGGACATAATTTTTCAATTCAAAATATCTAAATTTGTCTAGGGTGAAATTTTGGTATTTTTCTGAAAACTTTCAATTTTTGATGAATAGTGAAAACACTGGGTTACTATTTAAAAACCAGATTTTTATTTAAATAATTATTTATTTTATTTAAATTTATTTTAAGTCAAAATTGATACATAATACCTATATAAGTTCAATTCAATTCATTGGAGTCATTTTATAATAATTTTAGATATATAATAATTTTATTGAACTTCTCACCATCTTTTACCCACCTCCTAGGAGAATTTACAAATTTACATAAAACGTAATTTTACCACTTCTGTGAGTGGAATTTCAAAAAATCTGAGCGACATGGTTAATATCAAGGACTAAAATTTGGTTCAATGAGATGAAAATAATTTTTGGTGAATAGTAACTTTTTACTTTTTTTTACCACGGTTAAAATTTAAATAGGGTAATTAAGGGTAACAATGTTATTATTATTACCCTAACACACGTCCTAATTCTATTGGATAATTGTAATTCAAAAAAAACAACCATAGGAATAAAATATGACCATTTAGGCCTACTTGGATTAGATTAGGACATATATTATTAATTTATTTAAAGAAGGGTTAAAATAGTTAAAATCAAAGTTTAATAACTAAATATTTTTTAATATAGGGTTATATATAAGATAAATTAGACTATAAATATTCATTAGAAAGATAATAATATTTCATATATAATAGTATTTTATATGTAATTTTTATACAATAAATAATTTAGTTTATTTATGACACAATGATGATGCAGTAATTATCTTATTAATGAAATATTGACATAATTGATGTTATAAATACCCAAATAAATGTAATTTGAGAATTTTTATGAATTAAAATAAATTTATAGGTTAATATGACATGTTAGTATTGATTTAATTAACTTTTTTCGAAATAATATTTCGGTTATGATTTTCAAAAATATCAATTACCAAATAGTGTCGAAATGGACATAAAATAGTTTTTAAAACAAATATTATATTATTAATTGTTATTTTATTCCTAAAGATCTGAGCTTCAGCCAAATGACTTATATAAGGATATATATATTAATAATAAACAACTTGGGGTTCTTTTGGCTTGTTATAGTGCTTTTATTAACCTTATAGTGTAAGAAAACAAGAGGACACGGTAAAAGTAAAATTATTTAACTTAAAGTTAACTCTAAATGATAAGGTTAAACTAGATACCTAAACATGTCTAAATTGTATTGGATGAAAGGATTTCCACCCATCCCCACCTTATCTTCGAAATAAATCAATTTTGAGATATTAAAAACCGAATATGACTTTATAATAAAATAATATTTTTAGTTTTTCCAAAGGCGCCCCTCTCCTCCCTTATAAGAGGGCACCTCCTCCCTCTCTTCCTCACACTACTTTGAGCCTTAAAGCTCGTCCAAACCCTTCCAAATTATCTTCTCCACTTACCTAGAAACATACACTCCAATACAATTTCACGATCATAGGAATGATATCATTGCTCGTGCGTACGTGCGGACTTCCGTCTCCACGAACGCGATGAGATTCATTTTCCATGATTAACCATTCAAGAATTATTATAAAGTATATATAATGAATAATAATGAAATATATGACATAATAATGCTACTGTATTTATGTATATATATATTTATGTCATCTATTTAATTTCATTCAATTCAACAAGGAAACGAAAACAACGTTCATGCGTACGTACGGCCTACCGTCTCCATGAACGATGTATTTTATTCCTTTTATCAATCTATAATATATATGTATATGATGAATATATATTATATATAAATCATGTTTTCCATTCTGGAAATATGTAAATCATGATATAAGTAATAATATCAAGAATGACAAGTCGAAACACATACGATAAATGAAATGATTTTACACAAAACGCTGCTTTTACTTTGAATTTACAAAAGAACGAGTCATATAAAGTCATAAGTGAAACATATATGATATCATAACAATGAATTTGATTATATAATAATTCAATGACATTATTTAAATCATTATACAGGAGGTTCGTATCCATACGAATCATATCGTACCTAAGGTAAGGGATAATTCTTCTAATCTCATTCTTATCCGAGATTGTTTCTTATTAAGTATTTAATGGGGTTATTATTCTTATCCATGTTCATGTTTACTAAAAATGGGTTCATGTATTTTTAATGTCCTTTTTTCCCATTTTTGACTTTTACTACATGGTATGTATGGAATCTTTCTTTTATGAGGTACTTATTGACTTTTCCGGCAAAAGTACGAGAAGAATGTTTTTTTAACTTATACAACATGAATGGATTTTTAAAACATTATTTCCAAGAAGCTTCCTTTACAATTTTTCAAGTTTATTTTTAATCAACTTCTTTTAGTTTAAATTTGTATGACATGTTAAGAAAAGAAAATGTTTTTGAAGTAGAAAGGATATTTTCCACAAGAATGGAGTTCAAGTGTTTTATCAAAATTATTTTCCATCTAAGATAATATAGGGTTCTATTTCTATCCCTATTATTACATTGATTTGATTATGTTGTGATGGAATTATTTTTATGAATTCTTTTATCTTATATGAATTTATTTATGATGTCACTATGTTTAAGAATCCCATTTTTTATTACATGGGTTAAGCTATGATGTATGATTTATGATTTTGTGGCACACATAAGAATGGTATCCTTAGAAGATGGGTGGGACCTATATATCCCTCCAATGTATTGGTTAAAGATTTATATCTCATGAGATAGACATGACTGGAATAGTAAGTTAATCTGGTTCAGTGTTACAGGACTAGAACGAGGAGTGAACTCGATTCAGAAAGGGACTTTGTCCACTAAGATGGTCTTGGAAGCAATTCATTGGCTACTATGTTAATCATATCATGTGCTTAATGGTTGCCACAATTACATGTTTTATTCCATTCTATTTTATCATGATTTATGTTCCTTTATGATCTATGCCTTACGTACTTCCATGTTTTATGTCATTGGTCAAGATTTTGACATTTAAACATTATGTTCATTATTTAAGTTCAAATGTATATGGTTTGTTTTATTTTATCCATGCTTACCCTTACTAAGCATTGGAGCTCACCCTTTTTATGTTTTCTTTTCCCCGGGATATAAGGAAAGGTTTTAGGTATGAAAAAAGGGGAAGATATTTATGGGAGATGTTGAGGATCTTTCACCAAGATTGGAAGATTATGTTCCACGTTTCCAAAGGCACTAAACTATTACAGTCCTTTGGTGTCTTTTTTTGTTATGTAGTATGTATTCCGCAAAAGTAATGTAATGTCCATGTATGTCAAGCTTCGGGTCTCTACATTCCACATACTGGTTCCCAGAGCTGGATGGTTACATGACTTCAGGACCGCCTCCGTATACACTAGTAGCTATCGAATTGCAGTGAGGGTACAATATATATACCATGGGAAGTCTATACCCTATTTATAAAAGTATCACTATAGAAAAAATCAATAAGCGATAGCCACTTGATAATAAAAATAACCAGAATAACACATAGTGAATAAAGACTAACATCACATGATAATCCCAAAACATGGATAAATGAGTAAAAACAAAAGTTAATATATGTCATGACATATAATGTTCTTGTGTAAAATGAAAAACAAAAATGAATACACACTGATAAATCCCAAAGGGGGTCCGACATCATGTCTTGTTCGCTCATCTATGCTCCACCCTAACTCATGCATCTAACATATAGATCTTTCCCTTATACTATTTTTCAAACATGTTGACTCTTTGGGTACTTAATAGGAATCCCATGTAGGGTGTGAGTACAACTCAGAAGGACAGCACCAAAGGTGTCTAAAACAATATCCAATCTTTTATTATGTATGAATTTTTATACAAATTTATGTAAAAATTAATAACTAAAAACTCTTCACATTTAATTATTCTTTAATTAACTATATAAATACAGGGGTTCATAATGACACATGAAAAAAAAACTTTGTCTCAATCCGGAGTATGAACAATCCCCCATGGGTTATCACATTTCATTCCATCAAGGGTTTCAAATAATCATTTAATTCTAATATTCCATTTATACAATGGGGGACCTGAGCCATAGTCTAGAGCCCAAGGGGTATTTGGAGTAGTATTACGAGTCCTATATTTTGTTGATCACAAATAATACATTTATATTATGGGGGTACTAAAGCTACTTTCTCGAACCCCATGGGTATTTGGAGTAGTAGTCACTATCCCAAAACTTAGTCTCGTAAACTATATATCATGGTTCCCTATTTTAAACACATTTATCTACCATTTCCATAATTTATTATTCAACCCCATTTATAAATTTATTTACCAACAATACAAAAATTATACATCACTATTTTGATCATATTGATACACTCTAGGGGTGTCCATCAATTTTATAATACCAATAATCAAAAAATTACATAATCCAAAATTTACATTAATTCCAAAATTAGATGTTGACCCAATTTTCTAGTCCAAATTAAACAAAGGTTTCCCAATGTGGAAATTAAAATTTCAAAAATTTCATTCATTAAATTATAATCAAGACTATATAAATTGAAAATTGGACCACCTACCACAAGATCGTTGAAGAATTTTCTCCAAACCTAAACCCCCAAATAGAAGCTGAATGATCCAAATCAGAATATAATAGATAATATAGGATCAATACCTAAGATGAAGTTCAATAAGGGACAAAATTCATCAAAAACAATATCTAAACTGTCACCAATTAGGGAACAATAATTCCTCTCCATTGGGAAAAGAAAAGGGAGAGAGAAAAAACAAATGGGGAAGATATTGCACACCTTATAGGAAATGATCCTCTAATCAGATATTAGATTTTTCATGAAAGGTGTTTTAGGAGCCATGTAAGAGTCTTGGGGATCTCCAAAAGCATTACTAAACATGTTATTCCGAATAGGGGTTGTTAGGTTTAAAAACTAGGGGGGGAGTGGAATGTTTTTAATTTTTTTTGTAGAACTAAATAACGCACATACAATTTGATGGTAGAGAGAGGGAAGGATCATTGAATCAATGTAGTAACTAAGTGAAATTATACTAGTGTGGTGGGTTGGGACACATTAGTTTCATGTTTCCTAGACCACCTGTGGAGTTCTGAGCCTATACAATGATATGTAACTTACAAAGGTATTGCCGGAACCCTGGACTGATTGATAGCGGTGGGAGAACCAAGATGAATGAAAGTACTAGGAGGGGGTATTATACCACATATCAATCTGGAGGTTATATTTATTCTAGCCATGGTGGTTTAGGTATTGGACATGGTACATATGTGAAAGTGTGGTCATATCATCAGAGTGGAGTAGCTCTGGGGAAACTGGCAACAACATAAGGAAGATTGGAAGGTCAGTTGCACGCAGTTCAGATTGTATTTTATGATAACAAGGATGGTCCATTGATATAAATATGTAATATTCTTATATATTATATTCTTTCTAGTTACTTATTTTATACTGGAGCCTCATATTCTTTTTTATATACTCAACTTTTTCATAGTTTGAGCCAGATGGTGAAGTTTGTGAGTGTGGTTAAATTATTGACACATAATTATGAGTACATTTTAGAGACATCTATTTATGTATGGGGTGTTCTATTAAGGATGGTGAGTACCATTTTTATTGGGATCCATACATACTTGACATGTCAGGTTTTGATATGATCTTGGGTATTGACTGGTTGGTATAATACTGAACCTATATAGATTGTTATCACATGAGTGTGATCATTACGTCTCCTGAGGGTGATATTTATGTTCATTATGGGGAGGGGGATATCTAGGAAGTATTTATTGTGAATGTTTGTTAGTAATTGTGGGAGATCACTACTCCTATTTCAAGTCTTTTTTTGATGATATGGGTGTAAATGATGATGTATTTCCACTCATAGTGGACCAATTCTAGGGCGTGTTTACTAAGGACTTCTTAAGGATGAAACCTAAGAGGTATTCCATGTTTAAAATTTGGATCATTCCCAGAGAATATCCAATTTCCACTCCACCTTATATAAATTCAAAAACAGAGCATTAAGAAATTAAGAATTATCTAGAAGAGTTGATGTATAAGGGATTTATTTATCTGTGAACAGTGCATTTTGATTATTTTTTTTTTGTATTCTAAGAAGGATGATGTGACCTTGCATTTATGTGTTGATTACCAGATGTTGAACAAAATTATATTGAAGAAGATACATTCTCCTCCTCATATTAATGATTTATTTTACCATTTGAGAGGAACCTATGTCTTCTCAAAGACTGAATTGTGATCGGTGTCTCATCAGTTGAGAGTTAAACCATCGAATATACCATAGACTGCTTTCAAAAGAAATAATGGCCTATAAGAGTTCACTGATATGTCATTATGGATAATGAATGCATCAATTTTTTATGTCCTTGATGAATTAAGTCCTTCACCCCTAACTGAATCAGTTTTTGGTTCATTTTTATGATTATATATTGGTGTATTAATATTCTCATAAAGACCATGCCCTATATCTTGAAATATTTATATGTACCTTCAGAGATCATATAATACATGGAAATATATATAAGTGTTAAATATGAATCAAATTTTACATATCTTGGGTCACATGATGTTTGAGGACGGTGTGTGATTGGAAACATAGAATGTCCATAGAGTGGTTTATTAGGATAATCCCAAGATTTTTTTGACATCCATATCTTTTTGGAATTAGTGGGTCATTAACAAAGGTTCATCCAAGTATTTTCCCACTCACAAGAAATAATTTTGGGCTTGACTATGAAATAGACCATGTATTTATTGTTTGGAGCATGTTAGAACAATTTTGAAAATATGAGGATGCGTTTGATGATAGCACCGATTTTCATCCTACTTGATCTGGGTGAGGAGTATACTATGTTCTATGATACATCCAGGATCATAAATGTAACACTAATGATGTCGGAAGATAGATTTTAGAAAAATGGGTCACATCAGTTGAGGTACCTGATAATAATTACACTATACATGATCTCAAGTTAGTTGTGGTGATTTAATATTTATTTTTTTGGAAGAATTATCTATTAGGAGAAAATTTTACTGTGTATACTAATCATAAGAGATTAATTTATATCTTTTCATAGTGATATTTCAAAATCTGGTAGTGCATATGGGTTAATTATATGAAATATTTTGATTTTTAGCTATAATATACACCCATTAAGGGAAAAAATATTATTGACACTTTAATCTGGAACACATAGTCTCAAGAATTTAAGCAGTCCTGTTGCGAGTAAATGATGATGAATTTTTCAGATGAGATTTAAATTGTGCTTCAGGAGGGCCAAGATAAGATGACCCATATACAAGTGTTGGTTGATTCCACACTTTTCAGTCGAATTATGGAGAGGTAGTATAAGGATCCTATGTGTTTTTCATTTAGGTAAATCATTGATGGGATGAGTCCTATTTCAACTAAAATATAGATGAGGATGATATCATCTATGTCCAGAATAACATTGTTGTGCCTATGTGTATGTGAGAAGAGATGATGCGTGAATTTCATGCCTTAATCTGGGTAGTTCATCTTAGTTTGACCAAAATTTACCATGAACTATATCTTCAATGTTGGTGGTTGGGCATGAAAAATGTAATTATAGGGATCATGGCATGATGCTACACCTATCATTAGGTGAAGGTTGAGCATCAATGACTGGTGGTTTACAAAACCCATTTCCTATTATTGAATGTAAGTGGGATGATGTTTCAATGAAAAATATGGTGGGCTTCATAGGGAACCTCCAAATACTGATGATATATGTGTAATTATGCACGGATTGATGAAAGTAACTCATTTTTATCATATCTAAGAGACTTTAACAGTGGATGAATCGGGATAATTATATTTTTTGGAGATATTTAACCTACCTAGGGTGCTACAGAGCCCAGTTTCATACCACGACCCACATTTCACTTCATGTTTCTAGAAGGGCATGTAGATGGATTCTAGTACATATGTATTTCTAAGTATTAACTTCCAAACACAGAAAGATGGTTAGTCATATCATACAATATAATTATTAGAGGATATTCTCGGAGCATGCATCCTAGATTTTGGTTGGTCATGGTAGAATCACCTATCACTCATTGAGTTCACCTATAACAAAAGCTATCAAATAACTATTCTGATGGTACTATATGGGGATCTTTATTGCAGGACATAATGGTTACCTCTATGTTGGATGGTGGTAGTTGAGTTAGAGTTTTTGGGACAGAGTCTTATGCAGGAGACATCAGAGCAGGGGAAGTTGATTCGGTAATGTGTGGCTTTAACTTAAAGTTGGAAGAAGTTGTATGTTGATTGACATTGTCGACCCCTACAGTTTATAGTCAGTGAACGTGTGTTACTTTATGTTTTTCCAATATTGGATCACCAAATAATTTAGTGACATGGAATGTTGGAACCCAGTTTTATTGAGCCATTTTAGATTGTGGAGGGAATCAGCTCGATGACATACTGGTTGGCTCTTCCACAGAGGTATAGGGGTATGAATGATGTTTTCCTTATGCCATATCTTTGGTTGTATCATCCTCACTACAATTGTTTTTACATTAGATGGGGTTATTTAGAGGAGGTTATACAAAACCCCCTCTAAATTAATTTTCTGTAATATTAGAGAGGGTTCTGCACAACCCCCTCTAATCATCGAATTTAGAGGGGGTTCATAACCCCCTATAAATTTTTAGAATTTTTTAATATGTGGATGGTTTTTAGAGATGGAAATGTTAATACTGTCATTACTTTAACAATTAGTGGCACTATATATTTTGTTACATGCACTATATATTCAGTTAGAGGCACAACACACAAATATATATATATATATATATATATATATTGTTACATGCACTATATATTCAGTTAGATGCACTGTACACACAGATATATATATATATATAGTTGTATTTTAAAGGTGTTACATATAAATGTTTGGGTGTGTGTTTTATAAGAAATTTGTTTTTTAAGAAAATAGTAGTGGTTTACAACCCCCTCTAATGTAAGACATCAATGGGGGTTCAAAATCCCTTCTTGAACCCCCACCAATGTCATGCATTAGACAGGGTTCACAACCCCTCTAATTTAAGAGATTAGATGGGTTACAAACCCCTACTATTTTTTTAAAGTTATTATAATATATATATATATATATTGTCTATATTGAATACATATATGAATGTAGTTATAAAATTTATAATATATTATATTCATATAAATATGTAATATATATATATATATTAATTGTGTACGTATAAATATATTATATATATATATGCATAATATATTTCGGTAATATATATATATATATATATATATATATTAAAAATGTACTCACATAAATAAAAACAATTACAAATGAATATATAAAAACAAATTTGTGTTTGTGTGTGTTTTATATTAATGTATTTATAAATACATATATGCATAATTTTATTTTAATATAGGTAAATATATAATTTATAGAGGTGTGTTGAAAATTATATATATTGATATATATTAATAAAAATATAAATATTGATACATGTTATTTATTTAATTTATTTTAATAGATTATTCAAATAAATTTTTTCGTAACAAACTTATTAATATATATAATTACTATAGTATATATATTATATTTGTAAATTTGTTAACATATATATATGTTTATTAATATATATGCATATTTTAATAAACTTATTATATGTATTTAAATACATTATGAATATAATTTATATTTTAATAAACTTCTCAGTATATATAAATATAATAATATATTTAATATATAAACAAGAAGGAATATGATATACTGGTTTAGTGGTTAAAGGTTTACCTAGGAGAAACAGGGTTCGAATCTAGCTAGTATGAAATTTTTCAAACCCCTCAGAATTTACTTGACCAAGAGGGCTGAACCATGGGTGGACACATGATATTCACAAGAGGCGGCTAGATCGGGGTGCATGAACCAGAGAGCTGGTGATTGACCGAGATAGGGACACATACAATAGATTGTGGGCTAGATCAGGACACACATAGAAGAGGCTGGAGCTTTGGGTACATGCACATGATATGGGAATAAATTGGAGACCAGAGGGGGAATGGGGAAGAAACCAAACTAGAGGTTGAATGGGGGAATGAGGAAAAACAGGACGGGCGACTAGAGAGGCCGTGGGTACATGCCGGAATAGGAAATGTGAGAATGGGGGAACAAGACTTGCGGGATGGGTGGTGATTGTGGATTTTTTAAATAAAAAATAGATGCATTAGGGGCGGTTGTGTGAAAACTTCCCCTAATGAAATCAAGATTATGGGCAGTTTGAACTGCCCCAAAATCCCTATATTAGAGGCAGTTGGGGTTATAACTGCCTATAATTCCAACCATTTATGGTAAATTTCAGACCAAATTTGAATGGTTTAAACCCCCACTAATTTAATCACCTCTAAATTCATCATTAATTTACAAGAGCTGCCTCAAAACTGCCCCTACTAATAGTAGGTGGGTACATTAGCGAAGGTTCCTCATAACGGCCGGTATTGTCTTTAGATGGGGTTATAACCCCTTATAAAATAAAAAATATCCCCTTCTACAGTGGTTATTTTTTTGTAGTGCTTGACCCTTCTCATGTGATTTATGGTGATGATTTTGATCTTGAGGATAAAGATACCTTTTAGGTACATCTGATTCGTGTTATTGATAACAGTGAGAAGGTGTTGTAGGGAATGATGGTGTAAAAATTATGAGTGTTGTGGTAGAATAGACATGTTCATGATTAAACATGAGACATTGTATTTGATATTCAGGATAAGTGTCTTGATCTTTTTACCTCATAATCTAATAGATACAAGTAAGTAAATCTCTAGGATGAGGTATTATAAGGTTCTGAGATTGTATGATCCCAAACTTTTTGGAGATTTCAAATTATTATTTTAAGGTAACCATTTACCCTTGATTTGGTTATACCCTGTTTGGGATATTTAATTTGGATTTTTTGGTGAAATTAGAGAAATATAGAATCCCATGGGGCTATACAAAGTATGGGACAAATTTGGGAAAAACTATTAGGCATGTCTTAGGGATCCACACCACCTATTTTAGAGATACAGGATGTGGTGCACGGTTGGAGCATGGTTTGGCCAAACTATACAGCCTCCCTCCCCAATCCATTCATCCTAAAACATAGGGGGTTTACATAATTGGAACACTGTTTCTAAAATAATGTTCCACTTTGGAGATACTGTGCACCACCTAAGTAGAGGTGCAAGGTTAAGGTGCACTGTTTCACAGTCTATGCTCCTCGGCTGATGTGAGATTTAATTCTGCAAAATGAAAATGAAAACAATTCCTAAACCCCATTTTTTTTCACCATGATCAAAACCATTCATTTCAAAATTATTTCCAATGTTTTTTGAGGTCCTATATGGGATTACAAGGCTCCTCAAACCACATTCTTGTTGAATCTAATATCCATTTGAAGGATCATCTCATCTACAGTATGAAATCTATTCCCCATTTGTTTTCTCTCTCTCTCTCTTGTCTCTAGTTCATGATGAAGAGGAATGATTTTTCCTCTTTTGGAGATGGTTTATTTCTAGGTTTTTATGGATCTTATTCTTTTTTATTATGATCTTAGATCTTGGTTCTTGATATTTCACACTGTTGTGATTCTGATCTTTCCATTTCAATTTGGGGAGTCTAGTTTGGTGAACCTCCATCTGTGACCTTGAGGCAGGTGGTCTCATTGTCAATTCCCATAGTCTTGATTAAAATTTCATCTATGTAAATTGGAAATTGAAATTCCATCATGAGGAAAATTGCATTATAATTTAAATTAATCAATTGGTTCCACATGGGATTACGAAAATGACAGAATTTTTGGGTTTAGAATTTTTTTTTTATTAATGGGATTAAGAAATTGATGGTGAGACATGGGGTGGGCCAATTTTATTGAAATTGTTTGAAAATA
The DNA here is from genome assembly GCA_963277665.1 of Viscum album. Classification (NCBI taxonomy): domain Eukaryota; kingdom Viridiplantae; phylum Streptophyta; class Magnoliopsida; order Santalales; family Viscaceae; genus Viscum; species Viscum album. Next base: position 445,805,850 of record OY728158.1, read on the forward strand.
TATAGGACCAATGCACCAATATATTTACATCACAATCTTATAATTTCTTGGATATTCATTTTGAGGACAATCTGTTTTAAGGTTGGGATATTGTAAGATACGAAACATTCTAGGGAATTATAATTATTAATTTGGTTTTTTATTTTACCCTTTATTTGGTTATAGCTTGGTGGGTAATTTTACTATGGGTTATTTGGGTGATATTTGTGAAATATAGAATCCCATGGGGCTGTGCACAATTGACACATAGGTAGGAAAATACTTGTGTCTTGTCCTGGGAAACCATGTGCCGTATTTTTGAGAGATTGGATGTGGGATGCAGTTGGTTCGCAATTTGGATAAACCATGTGACATCCCTCCCCAAACTGTGCACACTCAAACATAGGGGGTTTTCCTAGTTGGCGCATGGTTTTTCAAACCGTACACCACTTTTGACAATCAGTGCTCCACCTAAGTAGTGGCACATGGTTAAGGTTCATAGTTTCACAAACCGAGGGATCTACCCAGCAAACCATTCATGTGGGTTGTAATTCCCTCAAAATTGTGAAATCAATTCCTGAATCCCTTAGTTTTTAACCCTAATCACCCAATTCAATGTAACACAATTTCCAATGTTTTTGGAGGTCCTAGAGGGGATTCCAAGGCTCCTCAAAGCCCATTAATGATGAATCAAAGATCAATTTGAAAGTTTGTGTCCTCTACGGTATGAAATCTATTCACCATTTATTTTTATCTCTCTTATATCACATTAATTATGAAGAGGAATGATTTTTCCTCATTTGGAGATGGTTTAGTAAATGGTATTGATGGATATTATTCCTTGTGATATTGAAATTAGGTATTGGTCCTAGATCATCTACACCATTTTTATTTTGATCTATCTATTTCTATTTGGGGATTTGGGTTTCGCGAACGTTTGTTAGAAATCATGAGGTAGGTGGAATCATTGACAATTCCAGTAGTCTTGATTATAATTGCATCAATGTAATTTTGAAATTTAAATTTCATTATTGGGGAATTACATTAAAATTTTAATTATTTAATTGGTTGAACATGGGATTATGAAATTGATAGAATTATTGGGTTTATGAATTTTTTTGATTAATGGGATTATGAAATTGATGGTGAACCATGGGGTGTGCCATTATGATTGAAATGATGTTCACATATATAGCCTTAATAGATCGATATTTTTACCTCACTATATTGGAGATTCTTGGAAGTGCAGCTTGAGGATAAGTTGTAATATGGTTTGGAAATTATAAGATGTTAAACTTTCTAGAGAATTATAATTATCATTTTTAGGTAATATTTAACCATAAATTTGGTTATACCTTGATTGGTCTATTTAATTTGGGGGTTTTCAGGTGAAATATATAAATATGGAAACACATGGGGTTAAGCATGGTGGACACATGTTTACAAAAAGCTATGGAGCCTGTATTAGGAAACCGTGCACCCTATTTTTGTGAGACAGGAGGAGGCACGTGGTTGGTTCATGATTTTTCCGAACTGTGTGGACTCCCTCCACAAACCATGCACCCTCAAACATATAGGGTTTTCATAGTTTGTTCTTAGTTTATCCAATCATGAACCAATTTATAGAAAACATGCACCACTGAAGCAGAGGTGCATGGTTTCACAAACCATGAACCTTCTCCCATCAAACCATGCATGCTATATTTAATTCCCCCTAAAATTTGGGAAAAATTCATGAAACCCTTGGGTTTTAACCTCAATCATCATAATTCAATTTAATATGGTTTCTAATTTTTTGGGTCCCAGTGGGATTAAAAGGCTCCACAAAAACCTTTCTTAATTAATCAAAGAGCCATATGAATGGTCATATCCTCTATGGTATGAAATATGTTCCCCATTTTTTCTCTCTCTCCTATTTCTCTCTCAAGATGATTAGGAATGATTTTCCTGCATTATAAATAGTTTAGTTCAAGGTTTTATAGATCTTATTCCTTTGGTTCTTGATCATAGTTATTGATCTGAGATCTTCCATACCATTGTGATTTCAATATTTCTACTTCTACTTGGGTCATATGGTTTGGTGAATTTCTGTCAGATATCTTGAGGTAGGTGATCTCATTATCAATTCCCATAATCATGATTATTATTTCATGTATGTTTTTATGATATTGAAATTTCCATGTTGGGAAATTTTATTCTAATTTGATTTAATCAATTGGTTCAACAAGGGATTATGAAATTGAAAAAATTATAAGGGTTATAAAAATATTTGATTAATAGGATTATGAAATTTATGGTTACCCATGAGGCTTTCTGATATAATTGAAATTGTGATGCATAAATTAAGAAATATTTATAATTGAATTTATGAAATGGTTTGAATAATGAAATATTGAAAATTTTGATAAATGGGTTGAAAATATGGAACAATGAGATATGATATTTGAGACTGAGTTGTGGGATAGGGACTACAGCTCCAAATACCCACAAGGTGCCAGGAAGCCACTCTAGCCCCAAAGTATAGATTTTTTTGCGTGATCATTACATTTTTTGTTAGGTAATCCTGATCCTAATACCAATGGGATTCCAAAGTACTACTCTAATCCCCCATTAAATGAGTGATACATTGAAATTAAATGATTAATAGAAACTATTGATGGAATGAAATGTGATATCCGATGGTGGATGGTTTAGACTACGAAATGGGCCGACACAAGTATTTTTTGTTTGGGTATCATCGTGAAATCGAGGATTTATGTGGTTAATTAAAGAATAATTTAATCTGAAAAATGTTTACTTACCCATTTGAGATAATTATCCCCTTTGACCCACTTACTAAATTTTTAATTTTCCCCATCGTGTATATTGAAATGTGTTACAAATGAACAACTAAAAGGATTTATATAACAACCCTGTGTAGTAGTCTCATATGATCATAACATTGACATGAATAAAAAACATTATAATAAACTAGTTTACCCAGAGAGATCATGTGCAGTGAATAATATGATATCATACCTTAATATATGGAAACATAGGGTAGATGTTGATAGTAGTTGTATGGTGCTGACCACTCCTTTGAGGACTTATGGGTGTCTTGAAATTATGACAATGAAAAAATACCCATAGTAGATTCAAATTTTTTTGTACATTTTTTTACCTAAATCACTCTTCTTAATGATATCATAAATATATTATTCTACCTAGGAATGGTGTTAGAAGTTTGGAATTCATTTCATAGTGGATCAAAATCGATAATTTTTCAAACTACTAACAATTCTAGAATTGTCGTGAAGGGTTGAACCATAAAGAGAATGTTCGTAGACACTAAGAAAATCATTTTGGAAAATAATGTTTATTAAAATATGTTTTAAATGTGATCACCTATTAAAACATCTAAAAAGTAAACACTATTTAAAAATTAATTTTTATTATTAACTAAAGGTATCTAAGAAAGCTAAATTAATGTATGGAAAAAACTGGAAGAGATGGAAGTTTCAGTGTTGTAACGTCTATTCATGTGCATGCAATTCATTTTATTTAATTTCCACATCTGAATATTTATTCATATAATTATCAATAATTCCAGATTTAATAAAAATACTATCAGCTCTCACTCTCTGATGTAAGATATTATTATAATTTTCACACAAATCATCAATCACTTCTTTCTCTATCCCGATAAATAATTTTCTTGTAATTATAGCATAGAATCCCTTGGATAAATAACAGAAACCATTTCTCACAATGTCAAAGTATCTATCTAAGCTGGGTTTGATCACATGAGATCAATAATTAAGTATAAATCATTTAAGTTTAAAGGAGAATTCACATAAAATATTAATTTTTCAGTTAATATTTTTATTTCTTCATAATTCTTTCATGTGCGATTTATGATTCTCTCACACACGCAATCAAATTTTTAACAAATAAATTATCGAATGATATCACACAATTGATAACTTCTTATTCATGATAAGAATGGGAACCAAATAATGTGTACCAAATTTAAATTAAAATTTATCCAAACAAAATTATAGTTAATTAAATAAAAATACATTCAAAAATAATTAACTAGAAATAAAATATGGGAAAAAATAAAGACATTCAATTACATTCACATCCACCACAACTTAGACACCATGAAAATTTAACCCAACATGATGACAAAACAAAGCATAAAATAAAAAAAAATGATATCACCATGTTCTTATCATCGAAAATTTATTTCAATGATGCTAAAATGGTCTTATAATTGTAATCATATATCATTCAATAACCAATATAAAAAATAAGTCAATTACACCTCAAAAAAATGACTATATCAGTGTTTGATCTAACTGTGTAGCATCGATCTCTTGAATCAAAATGAATCCACTGGGCACTTTGATTTTACATGCAACTGGTAAATCATAAACTACTAACAACTCTAGAAGATGAATAATTCACTATTTCCCATTGTTGAGAGTCTTGTCACAGGATGCTTTAGTGGAGAAGAAAGGTTGGAGGCTATTTTGTTGCATAATAGAGGAGGTGGGTTCAGTCGGATAGAGTTGCAGTGGAGTTTGAAGTCCCTATAAAGAAACCTCGAAGAGAGGAGGAGGGCTCAACTTGGTGAATGAGATATTGAGGGCTATAGTGAGTTTCTTGCTACACGTGATGGAGGTCAATGTTGGGTAGGTGATGGAGGTGCTAAAGAAGGAGGGTTCGATCGATATATTATTTTCAATGGATGGGAGAAGCTGATATTTGCATGAAGCACATGTTATGTGGTGGGATGTTATGATATAGGGGGTTCTCTTGGCATGATGGGACTACAGTGTAGCGTTGGAGGAGGAGAGGGAGATAGGGTCTACCATTGTTGGATAAGAGAGGTGTCTTGGGGAAGGTATTCAATTGGAGGGGATGGAGCAGTGGCTGACTAGAGGGAGGCCAAGTGGCTAGGGTTTCCCCCCGGAAGAAGATTTCAGCCCCTACATGAAGCCAATGCTCCCCCATGTGATTAAATACATATACACAAAACAAAAACAAAAAAAATAGAATAATAATAATAATAAGTTTCATATAAAAATAAGAACAATAATATTAAAGTGTAAGAATAAAAATTATAAACATGAAAATTAATTGTGAGATTAAAAAAATTATTATATATATTTTGAAAGATATATATATATACTTATAAATAAGATATTATAATAATAATACATAAAATATTACAATAGTTACATAATAGATTAATCTATACACATAAAGATAATACTGCTACCATTAACTAATATTTGTATGTAAAATAACTAAAAATTATCAAAAAAAATTAAAACAACAATAAAATATAAAAAATTCCAAAAAAATACAAAAAACATTAAACTAAAAAAATAAAACTAACTTGAAAATTTAATAAAAATAATAGTGAAAAAATATGAATCAAATCCCCCACACATAAACTTTTTCACTCATTGGAAAGATAATCATAAAAAAATACCAAAATATACTAAAAGAAAATCAAATAATCAAAACAGATTTTTCAAAAAAAATCAATCCCTTATATCCATAAAATATCATACTTTGTTTAAAATTTCCATTCCTAAAAATATTTTCCATTCCACTTGCATTATTTCCAAAACAATTATCTACACTCATGCATCATGTGACCTACCTCACCATCACTGCCACCTCTCAAAACAATTTGATAAAATACATCCACAATTATTGTATACATGATTTTTTAACATATTCTTTCCGTGAATTTCATATTTCTACTGGTGGAAATCAAAATCATACACTATCCCCAGGGGTTATAATTTGGATCAAATTTCTTTGATACTAATGGATAATGGGTAAAAAAATAGTGATTGTTTTTTTAAAAAAGGAGGGTTGGATATTCAAATAAATACATGATAAGTATCAATATGAATGCCTCCATAAAAATAACTATACCCTAGAAATAATAAATTTATTTTCCCCAAGAAATTGATAATCTAAAGATCACAATGATTTTTTTCAACTTTTTTTATCTTTTTTAAGGGACACAACTCACTCAAATAAGAATTAAAAAACTAGTGAGTAACTATTCCAAAAAATCATGAAATAAAATTCAGAAAAAATACAAAAGTAATGTTAAAAAATAGAGTGTACACTATATCAACTCATTGAAAGTATTTTATATAGAAACTCTCATGTTCCTGGAGTAACGACTCATAACTTTTATAGGTATCCCTATTAGAAAGGGTTACTGCGTAATAAACACATAATTACTCATTGTTGGAACAAAAAAGAATCTATATTACCATATGAAAGTACATATAATGGATGTGGCTACGATGAAATATAACCCATATGATCAGGATGAGATTATTCCCATCAATGAGAATCAAATGACTAAGACCCCTCAAACAATTGTCTCCGTGAATTAAAATCTTGCCCAAAATTTGATTGAATATTAAGATACAAATAGTCATGAAATGGTTAGGTAATGGTTTCAGTGATTGAATCATTTGAAAAATGATACTTCAGGGCCTCTATGGGTTACATGATAGAGAAAATGCAAGGTTGGCTCATTGGGTTAAAGGGTATAAGTATCTCAAGAAAATTACATAGTCATTTCAGTGAAAATTTCAAAATATCTATCACATTGAAAACTTACCATGAAATTTCGAGAATACTAAAAATGTTTAAGATTCCCTCAATAAAAAGATAAAAGGGATATAATGTAATGATGGGCCAAATCCCTCAAAGGCATGGAAACAATGTTGGACAAAATAGATGAGCATGAGTGAAAATAATTGTCTAAAAATATACATGTTTCTAGGAAACATTTTAAAATTATAGAATAATATCATATATCATATATATATAGGTATCAAGGATCTAAGAATTCAAAATAAGAATAATGTTCTCAGATTGACTTGGGACACAAGTGGTGTGCTTGTAACCATGTTATGATAAAATGAAGTTGTTTTCGTGTGGGTTGAATAAATGATATGAATTTATTTTTTTTTTCAATTTTTTTGATTTTTTAGTTAGTTATTTTTCATGGTGTTTTTAGAAGAATGAAATATAATAGAAAATAAAACACTTCCATGAGAATGTTTAGATAGACGTGGATAGGATTCCTGTGTCGGATGAAGCTTCACAAATGATGTACTTTTAAATCCATGAATTAAGAGGACAAACCGACATTATACCAAATAGATAATAGAAAAATATATTTAACATAGTATGATAAAATTATCTATGATGAATGATCAGAACCACGGTAGTTTCAGAAGAAAATATATATCTATAAAATATTGACAATTTATTGCAAAAAAAATAATTGAAATGAAACAAAATTAAGTGTATGAAAGACAAACTAATGATGGGTATCCTCCTATTGAGTGATATGTTTACATTTCCTTCATCCGAACATTGATGAAACTCCAATAATATTGAATTGGAATGTATTCCATGAAACTGCATCCTCATTAGTGGGAGTGTTTCATGTATCAATTTAGAATACATTTATCTTGTCGGAATCACAATATAACAATAAAAACATGTTATAAAATTGGAAGGGTGGGATGAAATGAAAATATACTTGATCACGAGGGAATGTATATCACTCATCTGAAGAAAAACTCACCAAATAATGGAAGTTAGTATAAATGGCACCATCATAATGATTAGGAACATTATATTTTTTAATTTTCACAGGAGTTGAAATTCCTATACCATACTCTTTATATGGTTGACTTATATCTGTCATATTAATGAATTTATTATATGGGATGAAAATGTATCCTAACCATTTTTACCACCAATCAGTAGTATAGGGAAATCAACTAGCATCCAAATTAATTAATTCTATATGTATTTATTAATTTTATTAATATTGAGTGTTCTATTATAATTTTTTGGTATTTAAAGTGATGTATTTTTAAACTCAATTCATGGAGCAAGTGGAGTAGGCTCAATTGGAGCAGATGATTCCATTATGTCAAGAATTACATCTTTTTAAAAAAACATAAATACCACCCTCCGAAAATTTTTCCATTGGCACATGTTTCACTATGAACTAAAGTTCCCCCAAAAAAGTTCACTATTATATTGATTATATAAAATTAAGAGTGTTCTCCACCATCATTTACTGATTTTATGATTCCTGAAATGTTCAAAATATCCCCATGTTTTATGAATTTTAGACTCATAAGGATTTTTAGAAATAGGTGATTCAATTTCATTTGAAGTGGAATTCTATTGTGTTTGACAATTCATGGGGTCTTGTATCAATTCTGGATATATTATTGTAAATAAGGATCCCAGTTCAATTTCCTCTTCATCCTCAAATGGTGTAATTTATTATACATTGACTATATATTTATCACTTTGGGATGTATGGGACTTGAACACACATAATGGGAAAATGGATTTTCATTTTCTAAGGAACCATTATATTTTACATGGTGTAAGACTACACTTTCATATTTTTGAAATGTGATTAAATTTTAAGACACAAATTGTGGTGGAGAGGATTTATCAATAGTATTATAAGAAGAATGATCAATCAATGTAGTCTAATTTCCAGAATTAGGAACTAGATGCTGTTCAAATTGAACTTCTACTACACATTCCTAAATAAGATTATTTTGAATTGGATCATCAAGTGGTAGTGTTGTGGCTAGTTGAAAAAGATGATTTATTTTATTTTTAGTTTCTTTAATTCATTTTGAAGATCTACTTTTTGATGTTATAAATGATTTTTTTGGAGAATAAACTTTTTATTTCGTTCTTCTTGAATTCAAAACATTTTATTTGTCAAAGTGATAGTGTAATGAAACACACACCCATTAATTGATTCATTTTTTCACATGATTATCATGCTCTAAATTTTCATGAAATATTTGACTTTGAAAATTATCAATTGGTGAAAAAGGTCTTGTATCAAAACATGGTGTGACATTTACAAATAGATCATAACATCGAATTGAATAAAAATCATTATAATAAATAGGATTTCTTGGGGAGGTCATGTGTGATGAATCATTATACATCATTCCTTGATCTATGGTCATGTTGGTCGGGTATTGATTTTAGTTATATAGTGTTGACCACTCCATTAAAATATATTAGGTCTATTAACATTCCTATAATGAAAATGAAAAATACCCATAATAGATTTTATTTGTATATGTTTTTAACTTAAATAAATCTTTATAAGGATCACCTAATGCTACTATTCTCCGAATAAATGGTGCTAGAAATTTGGCATGCATTTCACATCACATAAAATTTGAAAATTCATTAAACATACGAACTACTGTAGAAGTACAGATAAGTGTCAATCAATTGGTAGAATTTTCGTAGACTCTAATAAAATACTTTTAGAAAATAATGTTCAGATAGATATGTTTTAAATGTGATTAAAAATTATAACATCTAAAAAGTAAACACTATTTAAAAATAACTATTTAAAATTAATTTATGCTATCTAAGAAAAATAAATAAATACATAGAGGAAAATTTCATAGATAGAATTGTTTGTGTCAGGATGTTCATTCATGTCCATGTAATACCAGTTATTTAATTTCCACATCTAAATATTTATTCATTTAAATATCATCAATTCCAAATTTAAGCCAAATACATTTAGGTATCATTCTTTGATGTTTGAATATGTTATAAGTTTCACACAAATCATCCGTTCTTTCTTTATATAACCTGATGAATAATTTTCATGTCATTGTAGCACTGAATCGCTTAATGAAATACAATAACTCATTTCTCATAAACTCGAATTATCTATCAGCATAATGTTCTCTCACATGAGATCACTGATTACGTATCACTTGTGCATGTTTTAAGGAGACGGAACACAATATAATAATTTTTCAATTAATATAATTTTTAATTCTAAATTCAGTCACATGGGAATAATGATTTTCTAATGCGCATGACCGAACTCTGAAAAAAATATATTCTTCCATGATCTCCCACTCATGGTTACATATTAGGTATCACATGAATGGGCACCAAATCTGTTGGAAAAAATAAAAAAATATAAAAAATAAATTTAATTAAATAAATATACAATAAAAATAATTAAATAGCAATCAATTAGAGAAAAAAAATAAAAAAATGAAATTATTATACAATACTATATAACTCAGACACCATGAAAATTATCTGACTTCGGGGCAGCGGTCCGGCCGTGGGGTGGCGGTCCAGCTGTGGGGCGGCTGTCCGGTCGCAGGGAGGTGGTCCAAACATGGGGCGACAGCCCGGTAATTGATGATGGTGGGCTGACGGGGGCGGCAGTCCGACCACGGGGCGGCAGTCCGGCTGTGGCGTGGCGGTCCGGCTATGGGGCGGCGGCCCGACCATGGACGAAGGCGGTCCGGTGGTGGGGCGGTTGTCCAACCACGGGGCAGTGGCCTGGCCACAAAAGGCGGCAGTGGTCGTGGTCGGTGCACAGGCCACGGGGCGGCGTCGTTGGGCCATCGCCTTCGACGCAGCCGAAGGTGGTTTGGACTGCCATTCTCATGCCCCAACCAAGGATGGTTGTCGTATTCTTCCATCTCGAATAACACTATAATATTTTTGGATAGGTCGGGCCATGTTGGTTTGGCCCATACCCTCCACGTTTGGGTGGTTGCATATGGCTCAACCAGAACATGAATGAAGAACTTCAAGCTTTACAACCTCCCGTAACTCTTCATTCCCAAACCGCAAAAGAAACCATGGAGGGAAATAGGTAAAAAAGATTTATACAAAAATAAACCCCAACCTCGTTCGCTTGATGACGAAGAGAGAAGTCGAAGTTTTCAACGTTCTTCATGCCCATTACAAGCCTCTGATCCCGAGTTCGCTCATCATATTAGCATTCTTTGATGGAGGTGATTCTTTGTTGTTGAAGATGTCCATCGATTGAGTATGTCTCGAGAAGGGAGGTGGAAGTTGAGTTTGGCATTCTTCGTTAGGAGAAGATGTTCTTCATTCAAAGAAGAAGTTCTGCTTTGGCGTTCTTTCTCCAAGAGCTCCTCCTCTCCCCAATTCCACCAAAATGAAATGATATCCCCCAAAATAATATATTATGAGATCAATTACGTTTGTTTTCATAATTTATTAAGGAGGGTTGGCACAATTAATGTGGAGGAAGATCAAGAGGATCCTCCATATTAATGAAGGAGTTGAAGAGGTTTAGAAATCATGTGGTCCCCACCACCATAAGCTCCAATGGGAGGTTAGGCTCAGGTGGTCCCCACAACCATAACCTCTCATGGGAGGTTAAGGTCTATTGGTCCACACTTCTCAACATCCTCATGGAGGTTTTAACAAATAAAATAAAATGCGTGTTATTTTATTTTATTATTTCCACAAAAAACCAAAAAATTTACTTTCACCCTCGACCAAATACCGTTGAGGTGAAAGACTTTATAATAAATTACCAACACTGTGAGTTCGACGATGTCCTCAGATTTCAATTCTGAGAAGCAGTTCAAAAGATAGAAAAACCCAATCGTATGTTTACTGAACATACCCGAACAAAAGTTCAGAAATTCATTGCGGGCACTTCGGGCCTCAGAATAATGGGCCATATATTTTCGCAAACTCATAAAAATTCACATATATTTAAAATAAATTACATGTAAAATTCTGAGTCATTACATTCTCCTCACCTCCAGGCTTTACGTCCCCATAATCCACAACTCAAACTAAGGGAACAAGTGGGGGTATTGAGCACGTATCTGAGCCACCCAGACCCATGTGCTCTCTGAGAGGTTCTTGTGGTGCCAGCGAACGTGCACCAGAGGTATCGACCATCCACGAAGGACCCACTCCTTTCAATCCTTAATCTCTATTAGAACCTCCATAAAAGTCACCCCATCATTGAAGTCCAGCTCTCCATGGTCGATAATGTGAGAATGGTCATGAAGTTATATCCTCAACTGAGATATGTGGAAGACATCGTGCACTCGGTGCAACTGAGATGGAAGAGCTAAGCAATATGCCACCTAGAAAACTCTGATGAGGACCTGAATAGGTCCGATGAACCTTGGATATAACTAGCTTCCTCGGCCAAATCTATGCAAACCTCATCGACGTGAGAATCGTAGAAAGATGTGGTCACCATCCTTGAACTCCAGAGTTCTCCGTATCCTGCTGGAATATGACTTTTTCTTGCTCTGTGCAATCTTCATCCGCTCTTGGATGATATGGACCTTTTGTGGTGCTCCATACAACTGACCCTGAGACATGCAGCTGTCTACCTATTGGTCTTGCCCTCTTGGACCTCTGTGACTTCTGTCTGCTACCAGCTGTAGAATACTCCTCTACGTGATGACTAGTAGTGGGTCTCATGGCTGGTGACTGCTCAGTAAGAAAAATCTCCATCAAAAGGGCTCTCTCTAAACCCCCCTGCATGCGTCAGAATGCTGAGTGAGATCATCGAAGACCTGATCTCCCGCCTGAGCCCCTGATCAAAGGTTTTGGATCTGAAGAAATGGTCCTGAAACATATCTATGGAGTAGCATGAGAGTACAGTTAACCTCACTGAGTACTGATCCAGAGTCATGCTGCCCTTCTACAGATGAAGATTCTCTTGTATACGCACTGCGCGAAGAGTCACTAGGACAAACTATACCCGAAACATGCTCTCGTAGTCTTCCAAAAGAAGCGTCTTCTCATTGTGAACCTGGATCATCATGATCCACCATCTGTCTACTGCTACCTATATAAGGATGGCGACAAGGATCATCATGATATTGGATGGTGTCCCTATGAGTCAGAAGACTCTCACCACAGCCTCTAGCCAATCCTTTTCCGCCTGTGGGTCCGTCACTCCCCTGATCCTGGGTGGCCTATGGTGCTAGAACCCGTGAAACGTGCTCAAGAGGAATGCACCATCTGTTGCTAGGGCTGGTGGCATCGGTGTCCCAATGGGGAGTGGTACTGCTGCTACGTCCACTGGTGCCTCTACTAGAGAAGAGCCCTACACCGAGGCCTCGTCACTCAGTGGGATATCAGTGAGTACAACTCTAGGTACCCTTGATGGATTTCTTCGTAGAGGCATCCTAAAAAGAAATATTTTTTTCACAGTAAATAAGTTAAACCTGGTGAGATGACTCAAGAGATAAAAAAGAAAAATCTTGAAAACAAACACGCAATCTGTGTTTTTGTGCACTGAGTCAGAAATCAGAAGTCACCGTCCCGGTGTATGGATATGTCGGCCGCTGCACCAACACTGGTTTCCCTAAACTGGTAACCACACTCACTACACGTAACACTAATGTCTTTAAAAAGAAATACCAGAGTCCTATGTTTTTCAGTAGAACAGAATCCTCTGATACGAATTTTTCATGACCCGTCCCCCAGGGCTTGTGCCGTGACTACCCCAAACCTGTCTTCCATAGGTCAGGGGCTGGCGACTAGAAAAGAAGGTGTCTACCTTAAAAATAGGAAGGAATTTCCTTTAAAACCTATAATCACATGTAACCAAGCATACATCAAGATAAGAACACCTGTAAACTGAACTATAAATAGAGTGACTATAGTTAGTAAAAGGGGCCAGAATACAATCCCAACTAGAATGTACAAGTACAAATGTGATAAAATACAACTGAAGAAAAGGGAAAGTCAGCTTTTGGGTCGTCCTCTGAGGATCCTACATGAAGGGTAGGTACAGATTCCCTCCTCTTCACCCCACGTCCGTCTGTCTCTTCTGTGTATCGACACACTGTATGGTCCACCCCCAGGCACCGTCCAGTACTGGTACTCTCTGCCTCAGTCAGCGTTGTTTGTTGTCTACATCCAACACAACAAGGTGTGGGAATAGCTCGTGCAGGGATGAATATTACGATACTCCATTGGGACCCCAAGACCCTCAAGGTCTCAAAAAATACATGAAGGATAAACCACATAGTATGAAATCAACAGACAACCTTACTTAGGTATATTCTCATACATATACCTAAGTTATCATGTAATCCATCTAAATCGTCATAAAAACACAGAGGTACTAAATCAGGTCACTACAGGATTTATTCTAGGGGTAATATCAAGTAACATTCTTTGTCACAATGTTGAACACCTCGGCTACTGAAGAACTCCTCCTCTATCGAGTACAGTGGGCCTGCCGCATCACAAAGAGGTGCTTCCCACTAACCTTGGACTGCAGAGGTACTCCTCCTGTAAAGTATCGTGGGTCTGCCACATCACCAAGGCTCTCCCCACTCTGGGTCTACCACATCACCAAGGCGCTCCTCCTCGTGGCCTGTTGAGGTAATCCTCCTATCGAGTACCATGGGTATGTCGTGTCACCAAGGCACTCTCCACCGTGGGTATGCCACATCACCAAGACGCTCCGTACTGGGTCTGTCGAGTCACTCCGAGTCGAAATGGTCAGCAATCATCAAGTCTCAGCCAACCACTAGGTTCCCAAACAATTCTCACTTGTCTTTAGAAGGATCTGCTCTACAAGCTACTGGTCGATACTCCAGCTACCACGATGTCCCACGAATATGTATCTCAATGTTCTGCCATGTCATAGGGGTCTCAATGTAATAGACATCGCATCAATCATATTCCCAGTCTCTGAGTTATTAGCCTTTCCGTCCTTGGGGCCTGGTTAGATTCATGCTTGATCCAAACTGAATGTTCCCTATATTAATCCAAAACTCCACTAGGTTATAATCAAAGGGACCGTCTCGCTCCAAGATTCCCAGTGCCATTGACGGTTCATCAAAGGAATGTCCAGTGCCAAAAGTTATGTCCAAAAGAATATAATTGCGTCATAGTGGGCCGGGGTCCAGTCAGACCTGATCAGACTGGCTCTGCCCGACCCGGCCTGGGCTGACCCATCTCAGGTCGACCCAGCCCATTGGGTCTAGCCCGGAAGGCCGTGAGGATGCTGCGAGGGAAGATCAGCCGAGGGGTACCGTGAGGGCGTGGGGTAGCTCGGACGGGCCTGGGGTGGCTGGACAAGGGCAGCAGGAGACTACAGGGTGGCCTATCCAGGGGGTGGCGGCCTAACTGTTGGGCGACAGTCTTCCACGGGACAATGGTCTGGCCAGGGGGTGGCTCGGCCCGGCCCAGGGCGGCTCGGTCGAAGGCAGTGCGGGACCGCGGTGCGGCTCAGCCGCATGGTTGTGGGCAGGCCGTGAGGTGGTGGTTCGGCCATGGGGGGGGAACGAGGGGTGGTGGCTGGCCGCGGGGCGGCGGTCTTGCCACGGGGCGGCAGTCTGCCCGAGGTGCAGCGGTCCCGCCGTGGGGCGGCTGTCCTGCCGCGGGGCGGCGGTCCGGCCATGGGGTTACTGTCTGGCCATGGGGAGGCGGTCTGTCTATGTTGATGTGGTCTGGTCACGGGGCAGCGGTCTGGTTTTGGGGGGCTATCCAGCCACGGGGTGGCGGTCCGGCCCCAGACGATGGCGGTTGTCAGAGTCGGTGTGGGGGTCGCGGGGTGGCGACGGTGGCCGCAGGGCAGCGTCGTGGCATCGTAGGCTTTTTCGCGGCCGACAGTGGTGCCGAACACCACTCTTGTGCCCCAACTATGGATAGTTGCCATCTTCCTCCATCACAGAGAACACCACCAGATTTGCAGAAGGGTCTGGCCTTGTTGGTTTGGCACGTACCGTCCGCGTTAGGGTGGTAGCATATAGCTCAACAAGAACATGAAAGCAGAACATCAAGCTTTACATCCTCCTGCAACATTTCATTCCCAAACCACAAAAGAAACCAAGGAGAGAAATAGGTAAAAAATATTCTCGTGTAAATAAACCCCTACCTCGTTCGCTTGATGATGAAGAGAGAAGTCAATGTTGTCGACTTTCACCGCGCCCGTCACATGCCTCTGATCCCAATTTCGTTCGTCGGATTAACGTTCTTCGATCTAGGTGATTCTTCATTGTTGAAGATGTCCACTGATAGAGGATGTCTCAATGTAGAAGGTCGAAGTCTAGGTTAACATTATTCATTTAGATAAGAAGTTCATCATTCGAAGAAGAAGGTTTTCATTGGCGTTCTTTCTCCAAGAGATCCTCCTCTCCCCAATTCCACCAAAATGAAATGATAGCCCCCAAAATAATAGATTAGGATATCTATTGTAATTGTTCGCATAATATTCAAATTGGGTTAATTAATTACTTATCAAAATTAAGTGGGGGAGGGTTGGAACAATTAATTAAGGAGGGTTGGCACAATTAATGTGGAGGAAGCTCAAGAGGCTCCTCCGCATTAATGAGGGAGTTGAAGAGGTTTAGTCCTCGGGTGGTTCCCACCACCATATCCTCTCATAGGAGGTTAGGCTCAGGTGGTCCCCACAACCATATCCTCTCATGGGAGGTTAAGGTCTGGTGGTCCCCACTTCTCAGCTTCCACATGGAGGTTTTAACAAATAAAATAAAATGTGTGATTATTTTATTTTTTTATTTCCATGAAAAACCCAAAAATTAACATTTAACCTCGACTAACTGCTCTTGAGGTGAAAGTCTTCTTAAGAGAATACCGGCATTGCGAGTTCGACGGTGTCCCCAGATTTCGATTTCAAGCACCCTTTCAAAAGTTAGAAAAACCCATTTGCACGTTTATTGAAAGTAACATAACAAAAGTTAAAAAATTCATTCCAGGCACTTCAGGCTTTAGATTTTTGCACCGTCAATTTTCACAGACTCGTAAAATTCCCATACATTTAAAAAATTTAAATAGAAATTCCTTGTCTTTACATTAAAAAATTTCCATGTTAATTCCGAGTCATTGCAGGTTTTCTATCTCCTTAAATGTTTAAAATATCTCAATCTAGTAAAAATTTTCAGACTTGAAAATATTTCCAAAAATAGGTGATTCAATGTCTCTTGATGCGACATCCTCTTGTGTGTAAAAATTCTTATTATCTTGGCTCAATTCGTACCTTATCACAGTAAAGAGGGGTATCATTTAAATGAACACATCATCCTCAAAAGATGTAATTTTGTATACATTGAATGTGTCATTTCTCTAATTTGGATGTATGGTCTATGAACCCACATAATGATAACATGGAATTATATTTTATGAGGGATGTTCATATTTGATAAGGTTTAAGACTATAGTTTCATATTCATGAAATGTGGTTTGTTTGGAATAATTCAATTGTACTGGAGAGGAGTCATCAATGGTGTTATAGGAAGAAGGATCGATCAAAGTAGTCTCATTATCAGAATCAAGAACTGGATGTTTTTAAAATGTGGCCTCTATTACACTTTCTTCATTTTGATTTTTCTAAATAGGATCATCAAGCAGTAGTGAGGTTGCTAGTTGGACAAGTTGATTCATTTTATTTCCTAAATTTTTTATTTAATTTTAATGATTTTCAATTTGATTTTCTAAATCTTTCATTTGGGAAATAATATTTTAATTTCATTTTTCTAGAATTTTAAAAATTCTATTAGTATTAGTCATAGAAAAAAACATCCTGTGCCTAATTATTGAATAATTTATTTCTCATGAATTATCAAAATCTAAATTTTTTGGAATTATTTCATGTGGAAAATGATCAAATCATGTAAAAGGGGCTATCTCACACCATAATGCTATATTCTCATATGGATCATAGCATGGACTTGAATAAAAATCATTATAATAAATATGATTAAGTAGATATATCATGTGTAGTGAATCATTATACATCATACCTTGTGATATGGTTGTGTTGGGAGGGTGTTGATTGTAGTTTTGTTGTGCTCACTACTCCATTGATTACTTTTGGGTGTGTTGAAATTACTACAATGACAAAGAAAAATACCCAAAGTAGATCCTATTTTCTATGTGTCATTTTTTTTATATTTAACATAAATAAATCATCCTAAGGATATTCTAATGCAACTATTCTCCCTATAAATGGCCCTATAAATTTGGAATGTGCATCTTAATTTGTCAAATTTTCAAATTAATTTACCTACTAACTATAATGGATGTAGAACGCATGGTTAAACCATATAGATAATTTGTGTAGACACTAGGAATATCCTTTTGGAAAATAGTATTCATGGAGGTAATTTTTACATGTTATTAACAATTAATAATTTTTAAAACTAAAAACAATTTGAAAGTGACCATTTAAAATTAACTACATGTGTCTAATAAAACTAAATTAGTCTATGGAGTATTCTGGGAGAGATGGAAGTGTTAGAGTCACGACATGCATTCAGGTGAATCCAAATCCAATTATTTAATTTCCCCATATGAATATTGATTCAATTAATTATCATTGATTCTAACTATAATCATAAAACAATATATTATCATTCACTACTGTTAAAATATAATTTTATTTTCACATAATTCATTGGTCATTTTTTTCTCTGGAATGATTAATAATTTTCACATCATTTTAGCACTGAATCACATAGTGAAATAAAATAACCCATTTCTTAAAAAGTATAAGTATATATCTTCATCAAGTTCTCTCACATGAGATCAAAAATTATGTATCATTCCTGATTGTTTCAAGGTGAGTGTAAAAAAAATATTATTTTTTGAATTGATATATTAATTTATTTTTAATTCCCTAATGTGTAATTCTGGATTCTATCATGTAAACACTGGAAATCTAAAAAAATAAATTATCTAATGATCTCCCACCCCTGACTACTTATTTGGTATCACAAAAAAATGGGCAACAATGAAGGCGTTAAGAATCCAAATGAAAAATAATCCAAAAAAATATATTTAATTAAAAAAAATCCAATCAAAATCAATTAACTGGAAATCAAATATGTAAAAAAAATTAAGACATACAATTAACATCACATTCCTAATAACTTCGACATAATGAATGTTATCCCAAAATGATGTAACATAACATAGAAAATAATAAAAAGAGGATATAACCATTTTTGTGTCATCGAAAATTCAACTGATGTATGTCACATATGATCAATTAATTATAATAATCTCTCTACCGATCACCTAGATAACAAATCAAACCATTGTGCTATAAAAAAATCAGATCTGTGATTGATAAAAAAATTTAATGTCGAATTTCCAGAATCAAAATTAATCCACCGAAAATATCGATGTCGCACAATACTAAAAAATCATAAACCACAAACAATGTAATAAGTTGGATAAAATGTTGATGCTTATAGATGAGAGGTTGGGTATTTGAGGCTTCAGTTTAATGTAAAGGGAGTCAGATATCTTGTTAAACAGTGGAGGATGAGGGTACAAATGGATATAGTTCTCATGGAGGTAGATGTCACTGTGATGATCAGCAGTGTTGAGGAGGTGGGCTCTGCCAGGTGAAGGAGATGAGGAGAACTATTGCGGGTTATATGTTGTACATGATGAGGGCCGGTATCAGGATTATGATGGATTCACTGAAGAGGGAGGGGACAATCAGATTGATGTTTTCAGCAAATAAGAGGACCGTGGAGTTACAGTCAACACCTTCTATGCAATGGACTACTATAAGATAGGGGTTTTCCTGGAATTCCTAAACAGTTTTGATGTGCGGGAGTAGGAGCGGGAGGAATTGACTTCCATTACTAGACGAGGAGTGGTGCGCTGGGGTCGACATGCTGCTGGAGGGGATGGAGGACGGGCCGATTGGATGGAGGTCAAGTGGTTAGGGTTTCCATGAGTTTAATATTTCATCCCTTTCATAATGAAAATGCTCCCCGATGTGATCAAATATATATACAAAAAATGAGAATAAAAATAATAATGATTTTCGTATACAAATAATTACAACAATATTAATATGTAAGAATAAAACATATATAGAAAGAAAAAGTAATTATTAGATTAAAAAAATATTATATATAATTATAAATTAATATAAATATATATAAATACATAATACGAGATATTCTGAGAATAATAAATAAAATGTAATAATAGTTCTATAAAATAATAATCTATATACGTAGTGATAATAATACTAATATTTACAAATACTTATATATAAAATAACTAAAAATTATAAAAAATAACTAAAACACTATAAATTTTTTAAAAGATCCTATAAAAATTTAAAACATAAAACTAATTAATTTAATCATTGTTAAATAATTATGAAAAATGTAATGGAAATCCATGTGTATCATCCCTTGAATACATGTTACCCAATAAGTAATCCATAAACATCATCTTATGACCCAATAATAATGTCATAAACATCATCTATATTTAGTGTGAGATATATATAATATAATAAATATATTACATGTCAAGAAAAATCCATTAACATGACTTTATTTCCCACAAATATTAAACTAACCATGAATATTAGTAAAATATTTTTTTGCAATATATTTGTCAATGTATTCAAATAAATATTAGTTAACACAATAAATAAAAATATTTGGCATCAAATATAGTATACTTAAATAAAAAGTAATGTATTTATTTATTGTATATTTTTTATACATGGTCAACTATCATAAAAATGGTGGGGCCCTACATGTCATACACTCCGAATCATTACAATATTAAAGACTTAAAGATATTATGCCTATTACCCTCAATGTCCATATTTTGATTGTATTGACCACTACCCACATGTTAGGATTGGACTATAGTTATACGTTAAGACCCCCAAATTGATATGTTTTAGTTTTCTCAACAAGAACCTTTACTACGTAGTCATTACTTGTAAAATAATCTTTTCTTATCATTATTTATCGTAAAGTATTGTGAAATAACAGTTTCATCATCATTTATTTATTTATTATTCATTGCCCTTACAGGATTAGCATACCTTCTTCTATCACATCCATTTTCTTGGAGAATTTAATAACATCCTAATCATCTAGATCTAAGATAACACTTATTTTTAGAAAGTAAATAATCTATCACGATTATTTAATCAAAGCCATTCCAATAATGGCACACTCAATTCAGGCTACCTCATGCCAAAATTAATGTTATAGTTTTTATCATCAGTAAAAGAACATTATCAAATGGTATACATCAATAATAACCCCTATTCAAGACACTGATACCTGTTTTTACTGATAGGAAAAATGAATGACACTTGAGACAAGTGGTGTTCATTCCCGCAAGTGAACCTCATGATATCATCAACTCATGAAATCCATGTAAGAACATCAGAGGAAGAGGCCTCAATTCTTATGATCCCCCAAAACCTAGTTTCCACACATCATCTATATCCTATCAGCTGGAAGTATATAGACCAAAATACATAAGATTAATATTACCATCATTTTATCTATAGGTTTTCATAATATCCTAAGAAGTGATTAACCTTTTTATAGGATATTATATCTATGGAAATTAACTTTTGAATAGCCTTTATAGAAGTAATTACATTAATATGGTAAGATAATCACATGTATATATATTAAACTATATAAATATAATGGTTATTAAAGTACTCAATGGTATTGGGTCTATGACATAAACTAACAATACTCCCACTTATGCTTGACCCAAGTTCTAATAATCATTAACCCGAAAATTCTCACATGAGAATTTCACTTCTGATGAGATAAGGATTTAGTCATGGGGTTGAGCATGTTATCCTATATGGCCACTCATATCCCCACAACCTCACATCTCTGATAAAATCCATCAAGAGGAGAATCTTATAAAGTATATTATTTTTCCTCTAGTGTTACATGGGAACCTTGGAAAGCACCATTACTATAGTATTATCAAAATAAACTAGAATATAGTTTTCACTACTGGGAACAACTCCAATATTTGAGATAAAGATGTATCTCTTTATTTCTACCTTTACAACCTTGAAAGCTTCTATATAATCACATTCTATTGTAAAATTGGATACCATAGGTTTCTTTGAGCTTCTCCAACTGACCTCTAACCACTAAGGAAAAACAAATAACATGAATGTGATTTTAGATAATCACAAATTTTCTAAAAACTTGAATAATTTTTCCCCTCACTACTACTTCATCATCTATTTAAAACACCAGAAACATGTCCTTCAAATATCCCAATTACTTAATGATAATTTTTATATATACCCAAATAATCACTCTATGATTTCCTTGATATTGTTCTGTCATGCTAAAGCCAAATGCAATATCAAAATGAAAAAAATGTTGTAAAAAAAGATAGATCCCACAATTAAACCATATCAGAATCAGCCCATTATTTTAATATCCTTTAATGTTTGTAGAGACAAATTATTGGAGATATAGATTCCATATAACATTGGATAATACCCTCTCTTGGATCATTCCATTTTATATATTTTGAGTTGATAAAAAATATATGTGATTTGAATTTTCCCAATAAGACTATGAGATCTTATTCAATAGATCTAAATCATTAGAAAGTAGGATCCTTCACATATGTCTTTTCTAGAGAATCATTCATCTAACAACGTACCATCTAACTATATGAAATGCACTTTGTTTTCCATATATAATATGTCATCAACATATAATTGTAAAAAAATGTTGAAATTTACTTTAACCTACTTATATATATATATGGAATTCTTCATTTTTGATGAAATAAAATTCCCTAATGGCCTCATAAAATTGAGCATTTCGTGATTATGATGCCTCATTCAACCGATAAATATATCTCTATAAACCTCATTATTTATTTTCACTCTTTGACTTAATGAAAAATTCTTGTTGAGTCGTATAATGGTATTATACTAACATCCCATTTAGAAAACCAGTATTGACATCTATTTTATGAATTTAATAATTAGTCTAGGATTCTAATACAAGTTATATTCTGATGGATTTTACATCGTAACTAGTGGGAATGTTTCATAATAATATATTACTTGATGTTTTTTGAAACCCTTCATAACTAATATTTCATTATAGGAATTCACTTTTCCATCCATTTCCAACATTTTTGGGAATAACCTTTTCACACAATGATTTTTACATCAGTTTGAGGGTCTATGATAATCCAAACATGTTTTTCATAAGAGAATTTTCACATAGAAATCCTGGACTCTTTCCATTTTGTAGAATCGATGCCATCTACTTCTTATTTTAATATTATATATATATCATTCTCTATGAGTAATGTTTCACTTGAACTAATGATAATAAATCCATATATCTTTATTTCATTGACCTCTCTTGTAGGCTTAAATAGTACTTGTGTGTTAGGAACATATTTATCTTCCATGATCTATTTTAGAGATTGTTCCCATACAAACTCTTAATCACCTAGAGACTCAAAATTGTCAAATCCAATCATGATACCTCAATTTCCAATGGAAATATGTACCATTTCTAGAAATGTGGAATTTATTTCCATTATGAATTTTTTATCTAATGGGTTATATGGTTAATATCATTTTGATTCTTTATGATTACCATTAATGATTTAGTTTTTTCTTATAGTTGATAATTTTTCACTAGTTATAGTCTTGAAAAAATCTTCCCACATACATTAATATATGATTGAATACCTAGATTTACATAAATAATATAAATCATATATAACAAAAAATTTAGCCTTAGTTGATACTCAGTTAATGAGAAATTCTAGCGAATGCAATACACATCCCTAAAATGGCAATGCCTGAGATTCCTAACTCATTATTGATCTTTCAATTACAGGAAATGATGGAATACACCATTCAATAAAAATATTCCACTGAGGTTTATAAAGGAGAATAATTTTTAATTTTATCCCACACTTCATTAAGTGATCATGGAAATCATGTTTGAGTTACACTCTTCTATGGTCTGAGAAAAGTTCCTCAATATTCTAATCATGATTATTTTCTATTTAATGTTGGTATTCCTTAATAATCATAATGGAACCTGACCTATACCTCATTACATTCATATATACATACCTACAAAACTCATTAGATGAATTAACTATGTATGAAAACCAACCCCTTACCTCTATTGAAAATAAACCCCACATATCATTGTTAATTAATTATAGTATTTTCTTCACTTGTACGACTTTCATAGTGAAGCATGGTTTCATCATTTTCCAATTTAATAAAGGTTGGCATAAATCCTCTGGTTTTATCTTTTTCATCTCTAAATTGCCTACATTATGTAACTTATATAAACACTAATTATTAAATTAAAATTCCTATGGTTTCATATTCAAGTATTATATGACTCAATTATGTGGTTTTCTAATTGATTACTATTACAGGGTTTCCTTATTCTGGAAAATACATGTAATTTTTAAGATCCACCATACCATAACATATGTTATCCACATAAAATATACAAAACTTATTTCAAAATATGAAATAAAATACGTTGGTTATGAAACTATAGACTCATATTATGAATCTAATTATTAATGGTATATAATAATAGTCATTTAATATAAGAACATAACCATTATAAAATGATAGATGATAATTTCTTGCTACTAGGATTATATTATCACACCATATGCTTCCCGATGATCCACCCCACCCATTGAAATATTCTTAAATATACATAGATTATATATATGAATACAATTTTTTAATCCAAATGTTATATCCAAAAGAAAATTTTACAATAATGATTCATTGCATTAAATGTTAAAAATACCCAAGGTTGATGGATCACAATTATTCTACTTCAAATCAATGAAATACTACCTCTAGTGTTTTTTCAAACCACAAAAAAATTATAAAACTTCAGGTTCATTTGCATCCCTATATATCTATGTCTTTATAGAAGGATGGAGAGTTAGTTTTCTCGAAATGGGTTTATCAATAGAGATCTTATCACTGTCCTTCCACCTCTTGTTCACCATAAGGATTGAGGAGTTAGTATTAGCCTTATATTTATAATCTTGGAATACTAATGAAAATGTGCTTGAGAGAAACTTTTTCATGTTATTAATGTTATAATTGACAAGAAAATTAAATAATCTAGTAGGTAAAGATGCAAGAATGAGATCAGTCATTTGTTCATGGTTTATGTTAATCATAATGGAAAGAAACCACAAATTATAACACTCATCCTAACTATATGAGATCCAAATTTAATCCTTTATAATATCATAAAAATATAAAATAAACTTTATGTCATATATATTTATTATTGATCTCACGTTGGATATAATTCTTAGTGATGAGATAGCATTTTCTTGGCATCTTCACCATAATGAATTTTTTGTAGTTCAGTATATATCTATAATAAAATGCTGCACTATGCAAATAGTTTATTATAAACATGATTCATATATTGATATTTATACTCCTTTATTTCTCCCTTGTGGATGATCAACAAGAAGGGGGAATCCAAAGAATAATTCTTTATAACTTGGTATAGGGCACTGCATAAGCACCTCTACCACTCCTGGAAGATATAGCTGGTTATTATATTCTCTTTAACTAGTATAGATCAATGTGGAATTGAATAAATAGTGGTATGTTCCATTTTAAGTATAATAAATATGAATTTTAGTGTTTACATTACTTTGGATATCGATTAAACTGACTGATTGAAAATTACATACTTTTATATTCTGATAATACCTTTTTTTTAAAATGGGTTGAGTGGGAACCCTTACTTGATCAAGTGACCTAGATAATTACTTGACCCAGAGGCTGAGAGGCATAAGGACAAACACATGAACTTAAAGCCCAATGGACTGAATACATTGGAACTACACCACCCTTGAATCATTTTCATTGATAGTGCCTATCTCTCCAAATACCATGGTTGATTCACTAGAATTTCCATTTTCATAATAGTGTGATGCTTGTTACTAGTGAAATTATTATTGATGTCCCACTCTTTATTCCCAATTAACGTATCTCTTCTATGGTGGCTCATATTTTCCATGATTCCTCCTTTAGGGAATACCCCTATATACTCTATCATTACTACATCATGCCGTAGAGTTTCTATGGTCAAAAGAACCATTTATATCCTAAAATCCCTTGACTCGTAGTTATGTGGTGGATCAAAGGCATTGTTGCCAAATTAGACATTACCAATTAAATTATTAAATGTCTCCCACTAATTTATAAAATCCTATAAGACCACACAAATAGACTCAAAAAACCAGTTAGTTGAGTATTATAGTGAAAATAATCCTTTAAATCCTTCTTTATAATCTATTATATAGATACTCTAGTACTTAAAGAGTTTCAAGATGTGTTTTTCTCTATAAAACCTAATTTAATCATTTCTTTATGAACAATTGATTTAAGTCCTATCTTTATTAAATCTCAACACTAATCATATCACCAATTTTCCTATAAATATTAATCTTGATAAGAACAAAACAAATTCCAAATTTATTTATATAGACCCACATATTTATTAAGAACTCTCTAGTAGTTGGAGTCACCCTCAACATGTAACACCCCAAGCTTCTACGGTACGTTTCCCTTCGAATAATGCGATAGCGTGTGTTGTACGCAACCTCGAGTTCTAACACACACCACAACTAATTAAACTAGCCGTTGTAAATAGTGATGCCTACTTTTTGAAATCATATATATTTTATATTTCAAAATGGACTTCATTTTTGGATTCGGAATATCGAAATTATCCTAGGGTGAAATTTTGGTACTTTTCGGATAACTTTTATATTTTGATAAATAGTGAAAATTACTAAATTTTAATTAAAAACAACTTTTTTAATCAAAATAAGTAATAGTGATAAATTATGAATTTGAGTGGTTTTAAAGTATATTTAGAATATATTTTTACCATTTAATATAATTTTGGTCATTGGACATAATTTTACAATTAAACCGAACATAAACAAGTGTCAATCTTTTGGTAGTTATTATCTCTTAAAAACACGCTTTTTGTTTTGACAGCGGGAATTAATTTTAAATTAATTTCTGCCACTTCTGTGTTTTGAATTTAGAAAAATGGATTCCATATTTGGAATCAGGATGTTCAAATTGTGTAAATAGGTAACTTTTATTTTTAGACATTTTGAATAATTACTGCGGTAAATATTTTATTTACCATGGTTAAGGGTAAATCCGGTAAATAAGGGTTAAAAAAAATAATATTATAATAATACTAAATTACCCTAAAACGTGTCTTAACCCTATTGGTTGATACATGGTCGAACATGGGAATCTTTGGGTCTATTTTGGGACCCCATGGATCCACTTGTAAGTGATAATGACACATTATATTAATAAAACTTAAATAAAAATAAAAATGGCATAAGCTTACATCTTTTAGAAGATCAATTTTTACATAGGGTTATACATGTTGGATTTTCGATTATAAATATTATTTAGAAAGATAAAAAGATTTCCTACATAATTATATTTTATTTATAATTTTTAGACATTAAATAATTTATTTTATTTATGACACAATGATGATGCAGTAATTACTAAAATAGTGAAAAATTAAAATAATTGATATTATAAATACCCAAATAAATATAATATGAAACTTTTAATGAATTAAACTAATTTTATAGGCTAATATGATATATTAGGATTGATTTAATGGACTTTTTTCGAAGTAATCAATCTGTTATGAGTTTCACAAAAATCAACTATTGAATAGTGTCAAAATTGACATAAAAGAGTTCTTAAAACAAATATTATATTATTAATTGATATTAAATTCCTAAAAATCTAAGGTTCGGCCAAGAGACTTATATTATGATAGGTTAATCATTAATGGACCACTTGGGGGTCGCTTGGATGTATATAGTAAGTTTATTAACCATATTATATAAAAATACAAAGAGACATTGTAAAAGTGAAACTAATTAACTTAGAGTTAATACTTAAAGATAAGGTTAATATAAGTACCCAAACCTGTCTAAATTCTATTGGTTGAGTGGTTTTCGACCTATCCCCACCTTAACCTTTGAATAATCAACTTTGGAGCCATTAGAAACCGAATATGAATTTATTATAAATTAATATTTCTAGCTTTTCCAAAGGTGCCCCTCACCCCTCTTATAAAAGGGCACTCCTCCTTCTCATTTCTTCACACCTTCAAAGCCTTTTGGTTCGGACAAACTCTGCCCAAATACTCTCCCAACATCCCTCACTACAACCTAGAGGCCTTAGTTTGATCATAAAGCCAACCTAAGGAGCCCTTTTGATCAAATCAAAAGGAAGAACCCGAAGAAGAGGTAATGATTTCACCACCCTTTTCTAAGTTCATTTCTTCTTCCACTTCTTCTTCCTTTGTTCTTACCATTCTAAAATAATAACTCCAGTATCTCACATATACTGTGATTTTATTATAAGTATGTTACAACCATATTCAGTATTCTATCCACCCTTTGAATAACATGTCACCATACGTGCGTACGTACGGCTTACCGTCTCCACGTCGTGGTGTAATTGTTATTCAATATAATATTATTTGGATGGGTATAATAATGATGTGTAACTCATGTAAATAATAAATATAACATGTTAATGATTCTGTATATATGATATACCATTCATTTATATATTATTTTAATATCAAAAGAATGATATTATCGCTCGTGCGTACGTACGGACTACCGTCTCCACGAACGCGATGAGATTCATTCTCCATCGTATCCATTCAAGTATAATTATCATTTTATGATTTAAAAATGATGTTTAAGGACTTTATATCATTCTGGATATGAATAAGATACAACAAACATGGCTTATGTAACAAAACATATAAAAGAAAATGAGTAAGTTAACACCTGAAACGATGATAATTCTAAGATATTATTAATAAATCAATGTTAAAAGATCATATATGATATCATATTAATATATATGATTCTTGTATAATTTAATAACTATTATTTCACCATTATACAGGAGGTTAACCTACCCCAACCAAGGAAAAGTACAAGGTAAGGGTTATTTCACAATCTCTTCATTATCCGAGGTTGTATATACGTAATAATCTACTGGGATCTCTTTATCATCCACATCCATGTTTTCTTAAAAATGTATTTCAAAACATTTTTACTATTTACAAGAATATGGGTTAAAGTCATTTATACCCTTGTTTGACTTTTTATAAGAGGTTTGTAAAGGAATCTTTCCGTCGTTTTCAAAACAATGTCCTTTTTAACCTTTTCGATAGAATTGAGGTAAGAATGTTTTTTTTAACTTATACGGCGGGTGCGGTTATTTTCCGCCGTTATAAAATCTTCAAATCTTTCCTTACAAGCTTATAAGAATATTTTCAAAGAAAATGTTTTATTTTATATGGATCTTAAATGATTTCAAAATAAAAGGAGATATTTCTTTAAAAAGAATTTTGATTTCATCTATGTCAACATCCTTTGATGGATTTTAAGATTATTTGAAGTTGATTTATTATGATACAAAACTTCTATATTGTATTGAAGGTTTTGTGATATGTTTGACTGTGGATGTGCTATTTTTATACCATTCATAGTTTATTGTGAAAGTATTGACATTTCGTATGCTAGTTTTAATACGAATGTTTATGTTATGTTTAAACCTTTTAATATGGGAATGCATTGGACTTAATAAGTGACTGGTGGAGCCCGCTATAGCTCCTCGATGCATCGGTAGGTCTCATGAGACAAACTAGTGTCTTGGCACAAGGCCTTGACAAAATCTTATTTGTAGTCTTGGCACGAGGCCTTGGCTATGTGGTTATGATAGTCTGGCATTATGCATTCCAACATTATGAAAGTGGTTATTGATTTTTGCATGTGATTATTCATTTAGTAGAATATCCATGTGAATAAGTAAATGGCATTATTTCATTTTATTTATGCCATACCATGTTGAAAGTTCGTATTTAAAAGGCTTTTGTTTTAGTTATACATTGCCTTAAATGTTTATTCTTATTTATGAAAGTTTCCACTTTATTGTTATCCTTACTGGGCATTTGAGCTCACCCCTTTTTTTATGTTTTATTTTTCCCAGGATGTGAAGAAGTAAGTTATGAATGACCTGCAAGGGTTTTATGAGGGGTTAATAGTGTGGATTGTGGAAACATTATGTTGTTGTATTAGTTTTTCATTTTATGATGTAATATAAAACTTATGAATATATCTAGTGTTTCCAAGGCTACTAAACCAATCGGTCTTTCGAGATTTGATCTTTCTTGTGATCATGCCAATGTTATGTAATAATGCACCGACTCTGGGTAGCTGGGGTCGGGGCGTTACAGTTGGTATCAGAGGAAGTTTAGTACAAACCTTGGAAGCTAGATTTAGATAAACTCTGATTAGAGCACGTAGACTTAAGATGATCTTTGAGGATTAGTATAGAAGAACTTCCTAGAATTTTGGTATTGTAGAGATTTTGTGAGTTTTCCGAGCAATACATCCCTGTCTGGATACGAGCAGGTAGAGGCGGCTCTGGCACAGATGTACCTAGGGGTAAAACCCGAAAACACCGCTTTGAGCTAGACTCGAACGGGAACTGGTGCACGACAACGGGCCTTGCTGCACTCTTGGTTATGACACTCCCGGGGGATATGCTTAGGATAACTCTCATTTTCTTTACAAATCATTTTGAAGGGATTATGAGTATATACTTCCTCAAAGAAAACATTTTTATGATTATGGATTATATCCATAAATAGTTCAATTTATGTTAAGTGTTTTATAAGTATGGGATTATGTATTTTGATTCATAAACTGATCTAGTTTATGCCATTGTTTAGAAATGGCGCCTAGTGGAAGAAATGGAAACCGTATCAATGCACGCACTCCATGTAGGGATTGCCCTCCTGCTCAAGATAATTATAGTGGGGCTGGTGATGCAACTGGTGCTGATCAGCTAATCACCGTACTGGGACAACTTACTCAGGTTATGAATAATAACCTTACCCGTATGGAGCACCCTGATCCGCAGCGTGGAGGATCAATGTTAGATCGATTCATGAGACAACAACCACCAACGTTCAATGGGAGTACAAATCCCTTAGTAGCTGAGCAATGGATATTTTCCCTAGAGAAAATATTTCAGGCTTTGGGGAGTAGTGAAAGGGAAAAAGTTACCATGGCAGTTTACCGCCTCACTGGAGATGCTGATCAATGGTGGTCATTGATTCAAAACATGAAGGAAGATGATGAAGTATCAAACATGGAATGGAGAGAGTTCAAAGATCTGTTTTTAGAAAAATACTTTCCTTGCGACCATCGAGCAGATATGGAAAGGCAATTTCTGAGTCTGAGACAAAAGGAGGATGAGAATGTCACAAAGTATGTGGCTAACTTTACAAGGTTAGCGAGGTATGCTAGAGATTATATTCGCAACCCAAGAAGTAAGATTGATCGTTTCTTTGATGGGTTAAAACCATTTCTCCGTAGAGAATTAGTCTCACAATCCTTTTCGTCGTACGAAGACATTGTCTCATGTGCTATCAAGACCGAAAAAGAATTCTCTAAGTCTTATGACTTTAAAGCGAAGCAAGAGAAGAAGAGACCTGCTGATCAATCTGGGAATGGAAATAAGGGGAAGAAGGGAAAGGTTGAATATCCATCTTGTAGTAAATGCGGGAAGAAACATCCTGGTGCTTGCCTGAAGGGAATGGGAGTCTGTTACAAGTGTGGTGAAAAAGGCCACCAAGCTCATGATTGCAAGGGGAAGAAGGAAGCTACCAACGTTCAGTGCTACAATTGCAGGGAGATGAGGCATTATACAAATGCATGTCCTAAGCGTCAGGAGAACTTACCTCAGAAAAGGCCAAGGGATCAAGGCCAGGCTTATGCTATCACTACTGCTGAGGTAGAAGCTCCGAAAGACGTGGTGGCAGGTAATTTAATGGTTTCCTCAAGTTTAGCAAATGCATTATTTGATTCTGGATCATCGCATTGTTTCATATCTTCCCAGTTTGCTAAGAAAATTAGATATTTCCAATTTGATTTAATAAGGGAGTTGTCGGTTAAAACTCCTAAGGGAAGTATCGTTGCAACAAAGTTTTGTGAATCAGTCCCCATTAGAGCACATAAAGTTTCTTTATCTGCTGATCTCATCGTCATACCTATGATTGAGTTTGATATAATCCTCGGTATGGAATGGCTTTCGGACTATGATGCGAAGATTTATTGTAAGAAGAAAGAGGTTACGATTCTTGATGATAATGATAAGGAACACCTTATTTTTAGAGCAGAATCGTCACCACCTAATTCTTATTTAGATCCACCCCCAGTAGCTCAACTAAATTCAATTATTGGGGAGGAAGAGAATGAAATAACTGCGGGTGAGGAAAGGAATGTTCAAATAGAGGATGTACCTGTTGTGAAAGAGTTTGTAGATGTATTTCCGGAAGATTTACCTGGACATCCTCCAGAACGAGAAGTAGAGTTTTCCATTGATTTAATTCCTCGATCAAGGCCTATATCAAAGTCCCCGTATAGAATGGCCACTGTAGAGTTAGTCGAACTAAAGAAACAACTAGAGGAATTGAGTAATAAGGGATTTATTCTCCCTAGTGTTTCTCCATGGGGAGCCCCTGTTCTTTTTGTTAAAAAGAAAGATGGATCTATGAGGTTATGTATCGACTACAGGGAGATCAATGCTATAACGATAAAGAACAAGTATCCCCTACCTCGCATTGATGATTTATTTGACCAACTGCATGGAGCTCAATACTTTTCAAAGATTGACCTTCGATCTGGATACCATCAGTTGTGTGTGAAGAAGGAAGACATTCCGAAAACATCATTTCGAACCAGGTACGGGCATTACGAGTTTACTGTAATACCGTTTGGATTGACTAATGCACCCTCTGTATTCATGGATCTAATGAATAGAGTTTTCAAGGAGTATCTCGATGAATTTGTGGTGGTATTTATTGATGACATCTTGGTATACTCCAAAACCTACGAAGATCATGAAAATCACTTGCGCATCATCTTGAAGACTCTGAGGAGGCATGAATTATATGGAAAGTTTAGCAAGTGTGAATTCTGGCTTCAGGAGATTTCTTTTCTTGGCCATATTGTCTCAAAAGATGGAATCTCTGTTGATCCTTCTAAGACCAAGGCAATCCAAGAATGGCCAGCACCTACGAGTATAACTGAGGTACGTAGTTTTATTGGCTTGGCAGGTTATTATCGACGTTTCGTCCAGAATTTTGCCCGATTGGCTAACCCATTAACGAAGCTCACACGTAAAGGGGTTAAATTTGTTTGGACAAAAGAGTGTGAAGAATGTTTCGAAGAACTGAAGAGAAGATTAGTCAATGCTCCTATATTGACTCTACCATCGGGGAATGATGGGTTCGTTATTTATAGTGATGCATCGAAGAAAGGACTTGGTTGTGTCCTCATGCAGAATGATAGAGTTATTGCCTATGCATCACGACAGTTGAAAATTCATGAACAAAACTATCCTACTCATGATCTTGAGTTAGCAGCTGTGATCTTTGCTTTGAAGATATGGAGGCACTACCTCTATGGTGAAAAATGTGAGATTTATACTGATCACAAGAGTTTGAAGTATATTTTCTCACAAAAAGAACTCAACATGAGGCAAAGGAGATGGCTTGAATTACTCAAGGATTATGATTGTACGATACACTACCACCCAGGGAAAGCAAACAAGGTGGCAGATGCTTTGAGCAGAAAAGACCATGGAGTTTTGAACATGATGAGAATTGAAAGGGATCCAATTTTCATGGATCTAGTGAAGATGGACATGGGAATAACCAGAGAAGGTGAAACATCAATGCTTTTTCAAATGGTTGCCAAACCATCTTTACTAGAAAGGATTAAGAGTTCTCAGACCGATGATGAAGAATTTCAGAAGAAGATTAAAGCTGTGAATGATGGGAGATTGAGAGACTTTGTGTATAAAGATGGAATTTTGAAATTCGGGAAGAGACTTTGTGTTCCCAATATACCTGATCTAAAAAGGGAATTGCTGGATGACGCTCATAGTTCCAATTTCTCTATACACCCTGGGAGCACCAAAATGTATAGAGATTTGAAGGAACATTTTTGGTGGGACAACATGAAGAGGGAGATTGCTGATTTTGTGTCGAGATGTATGGTTTGTCAACAAGTGAAAGCTGGAAGGCAACAGCCTGGAGGAGTCATGCAACCTCTTCCCATACCGGAGTGGAAATGGGACAATATTACGATGGACTTTGTCATGGGGCTACCAAAGACTCCTAGAAGGAACGATGCAATATGGGTTATTGTTGATCGTCTTACCAAGTCAGCACATTTTCTTGCTATAAGAGAAGATCTACCCCTGGAACGTCTATCAAGACTATATATTAATGAAGTTGTGAGACTTCATGGAGTACCCCTATCGATTGTTTCTGATCGTGATCCCCGTTTTACTTCAAGATTTTGGAAAAGTCTCCAGAAATCCCTGGGTACTGAACTTCATTTGAGCACTGCTTACCACCCTCAGACAGATGGACAATCAGAACGGACTATTCAGACCTTAGAAGACATGTTGAGATCTTGCTCCCTTGACTTTCAGGGTATGTGGGATCAATATTTACCACTGGTAGAATTTTCCTATAACAATAGCTTCCATTCAAGTATTCAGATGGCACCATATGAAGCATTATACGGAAAGAGATGTCGTACACCAACCTGTTGGGATGACGTTGGTGAAAGAAAACTTGTAGGCCCAGAACTGGTGGAGGAAACGGTGGAAAAGGTGAAGGTAATCCAAAATCACATCAAATCAGCTCAAAGTAGGCAGAAGAGCTATGCCGATAATCGAAGGAAGGATTTGGAATTTCAAGTCGGTGATCATGTTTTCCTGAAGGTATATCCATGGAAGGGAGTCATACGTTTTGGTAAGAAAGGTAAATTGAGTCCCAGGTACATCGGACCTTTTGAAATTCTAGAACGAATTGGGGCTGTAGCTTACCGATTGGCAATGCCGCCAAGTCTCTCCAAAGTTCACGATGTGTTCCACGTATCTCTGTTGAGAAAATACATGCCTGATCCGACGCATGTACTCACCTATGAGGAATTAGAACTGGAACCCGATCTGTCTTATTGCGAAGAGCCCGTCAGGATTCTTGATACGAGAGAACAAGTGCTGAGAAACAGGACGACGCGTCTGGTAAAAGTTTTGTGGAGGAATCATAAGATGGAAGAGGCAACGTGGGAACCCGAGGAACTTATGATGAAGAACCACCCGAGTCTTTTTATACAGTAATACCCTAGAAATTGCGAGGACACAATTATTTGAAGGAGGGGAGAATGTAACACCCCAAGCTTCTACGGTACGTTTCCCTTCGAATAATGCAATAGCGTGTGTTGTACGCAACCTCGAGTTCTAACACACACCACAACTAATTAAACTAGCCGTTGTAAATAGTGATACCTACTTTTTGAAATCATATATATTTTATATTTCAAAATGGACTTCATTTTTGGATTCGGAATATCGAAATTATCCTAGGGTGAAATTTTGGTACTTTTCGGATAACTTTTATATTTTGATGAATAGTGAAAATTACTAAATTTTAATTAAAAACAAATTTTTTAATCAAAATAAGTAATAGTGATAAATTATGAATTTGAGTGGTTTTAAAGTATATTTAGAATATATTTTTACCATTTAATATAATGTTGGTCATTGGACATAATTTTACAATTAAACCGAACATAAACAAGTGTCAATCTTTTGGTAGTTATTATCTCTTAAAAACACGCTTTTTGTTTTGACAGCGGGAATTAATTTTAAATTAATTTATGCCACTTCTGTGTTTTGAATTTAGAAAAATGGATTCCATATTTGGAATCAGGATGTTCAAATTGTGTAAATAGGTAACTTTTATTTTTAGACATTTTGAATAATTACTGCGGTAAATATTTTATTTACCATGGTTAAGGGTAAATCCGGTAAATAAGGGTTAAAAAAAATAATATTATAATAATACTAAATTACCCTAAAACGTGTCTTAACCCTATTGGTTGATACATGGTCGACCATGGGAATCTTTGGGTCTATTTTGGGACCCCATGGATCCACTTGTAAGTGATAATGACACATTATATTAATAAAACTTAAATAAAAATAAAAATGGCATAAGCTTACATATTTTAGACGAAAAATTTTTACATAGGGTTATACATGTTGGATTTTCGATTATAAATATTAATTAGAAAGATAAAAAGATTTCCTACATAATGATATTTTATTTATAATTTTTAGACATTAAATAATTTATTTTATTTATGACACAATGATGATGCAGTAATTACTAAAATAGTGAAAAATTAAAATAATTGATATTATAAATACCCAAATAAATATAATATGAAACTTTTAATGAATTAAACTAATTTTCTAGGCTAATATGATATATTAGGATTGATTTAATGGACTTTGTTCGAAGTAATCAATCTGTTATGAGTTTCACAAAAATCAACTATTGAATAGTGTCAAAATTGACATAAAAGAGTTCTTAAAACAAATATTATATTATTAATTGATATTAAATTCCTAAAAATCTAAGGTTCGGCCAAGAGACTTATATTATGATAGGTTAATCATTAATGGACCACTTGGGGGTCTATTGGATGTATATAGTATGTTTATTAACCATATTATATAAAAATACAAAGAGACATTGTAAAAGTGAAACTAATTAACTTAGAGTTAATACCTAAAGATAAGGTTAATATAAGTACCCAAACCTGTCTAAATTCTATTGGTTGAGTGGTTTTAGACCTACCCCACCTTAACCTTTGAATAATCAACTTTGGAGCCATTAGAAACCGAATATGAATTTATTATAAATTAATATTTCTAGCTTTTCCAAAGGTGCCCCTCACCCCTCTTATAAAAGGGAACTCCTCCTTCTCATTTATTCACACCTTCAAAGCCTTTTGGTTCGGCCAAACTCTGCACAAATACTCTCCCAACATCCCTCACTACAACCTAGAGGCCTTAGTTTGATCAGAAAGCCAACCTAAGGAGCCCTTTTGATCAAATCAAAAGGAAGAACCCGAAGAAGAGGTAATGATTTCACCACCCTTTTCTAAGTTCATTTCTTCTTCCACTTCTTCTTCCTTTGTTCTTACCATTCTAAAATAATAACTCCAGTATCTCACATATACTGTGATGTTATTATAAGTATGTTACAACCATATTCAGTATTCTATCCACCCTTTGAATAACATGTCACCATACGTGCGTACGTACGGCTTACCGTCTCCACGTCGTGGTGTAATTGTTATTCAATATAATATTATTTGGATGGGTATAATAATGATGTGTAACTCATGTAAATAATAAATATAACATGTTAATGATTCTGTATATATGATATACCATTCATTTATATATTATTTTAATATCAAAAGAATGATATTATCGCTCGTGCGTACGTACGGACTACCGTCTCCATGAACGCGATGAGATTCATTCTCCATCGTATCCATTCAAGTATAATTATCATTTTATGATTTAAAAATGATGTTTAAGGACTTGATATCATTCTGGATATGAATAAGATACAACAAACATGGCTTTTGTAACAAAACATATAAAAGAAAATGAGTAAGTTAACACCCGAAACGATGATAATTCTAAGATATTATTAATAAATCAATGTTAAAAGATCATATATGATATCATATTAATATATATGATTCTTGTATAATTTAATAACAATTATTTCACCATTATACAGGAGGTTAACCTACCCCAACCAAGTAAAAGTACAAGGTAAGGGTTATTTCACAATCTCTTCATTATCCGAGGTTGTATATACGTTATAATCTACTGGGATCTCTTTATCATCCACATCCATGTTTTCTTAAAAATGTATTTCAAAACATTTTTACTATTTACAAGAATATGGGTTAAAGTCATTTATACCCTTGTTTGACTTTTTATAAGAGGTTTATAAAGGAATCTTTCCGTCGTTTTCAAAACAATGTCCTTTTTAACCTTTTCGACAGAATTGAGGTAAGAATGTTTTTTTTAACTTATACGGCGGGTGCGGTTATTTTCCGCCGTTATAAAATCTTCAAAGCTTTCCTTACAAGCTTATAAGAATATTTTCAAAGAAAATGTTTTATTTTATATGGATCTTAAATGATTTCAAAATAAAAGGAGATATTTCTTTAAAAAGAATTTTGATTTCATCTATGTCAACATCCTTTGATGGATTTTAAGATTATTTGAAGTTGATTTATTATGATACAAAACTTCTATATTGTATTGAAGGTTTTGTGATATGTTTGACTGTGGATGTGCTATTTTTATACCATTCATAGTTTATTGTGAAAGTATTGACATTTCGTATGCTAGTTTTAATACGAATGTTTATGTTATGTTTAAACCTTTTCATATGGGAATGCATTGGACTTAATAAGTGACGGGTGGAGCCCGCTATAGCTCCTCGATGCATCGGTAGGTCTCATGAGACAAACTAGTGTCTTGGAACAAGGCCTTGACAAAATCTTATTTGTAGTCTTGGCACGAGGCCTTGGCTATGTGGTTATGATAGTCTGGCATTATGCATTCCAACATTATGAAAGTGGTTATTGATTTTTGCATGTGATTATTCATTTAGTAGAATATCCATGTGAATAAGTAAATGGCATTATTTCATTTTATTTATGCCATACCATGTTGAAAGTTCGTATTTAAAAGGCTTTTGTTTTAGTTATACATTTCCTTAAATGTTTATTCTTATTTATGAAAGTTTCCACTTTATTGTTATCCTTAATGGGCATTTGAGCTCACCCCTTTTTTTATGTTTTATTTTTCCCAGGATGTGAAGAAGTAAGTTATGAATGACCTGCAGGGGTTTTATGAGGGGTTAATAGTGTGGATTGTGGAAACATTATGTTGTTGTATTAGTTTTTCATTTTATGATGTAATGTAAAACTTATGAATATATCTAGTGTTTCCAAGGCTACTAAACCAATCGGTCTTTCGAGATTTGATCTTTCTTGTGATCATGCCAATGTTATGTAATAATGCACCGACTCTGGGTAGCTGGGGTCGGGGCGTTAC
The DNA here is from genome assembly GCA_963277665.1 of Viscum album. Classification (NCBI taxonomy): domain Eukaryota; kingdom Viridiplantae; phylum Streptophyta; class Magnoliopsida; order Santalales; family Viscaceae; genus Viscum; species Viscum album. Next base: position 445,844,638 of record OY728158.1, read on the forward strand.
ACAACATGTGATTAAAAACACCTCGTATATCTGATTTTACTCAAATTTAACTGGGGATGGTGTGAAATTGTAGTGTTTTTATAAGGGTTATAATTTTTATTTGATTATTGAAATAGTTCTCCATTTTATATTCTAAAACTATGTGATCACATATAAAACATTATAATTCACTAAATAGAAAATAAGCATATTGTATTAATTAAATTTAATCAACGTTCTTTTTTAATTACTTGATGTGATCATGTAATTATGAATATTCAATAAAAAATAATAATACACAAATTATTTAAATTAAAATGTGACGCATCATTATAAGTTACTATTTGATGATCTGTTGGGAGTAAGAGGAAAAATAATGATCCTAGCGGTTGAATACCTATGTTGGGTCTGATCTAAATCCTAGCATTGACCCCAGTCCAACGTTTACATGTGTCTTTTTGAATACCACCTAATCTCAGTGTGGTAAATATATTATATCATCCTCAAAATTATTAATAAACATCCAATAAATCATAAATACATGAAAAATAATTCTCATGGATATACAAGAACTTGTATGTATAATGCCAGACAAACTGACACACAAGTCCTAAAAATTAAGTAAATAATTGTAATCATTTTATGAAATTGAAATAATAAATTAAATAGATTAAATTCCATAATTAAATTGGTTGGTTGATGCTCAAGATCCATTAGTCTATGATAAACATGCGATATAAAATTTTTTTTTTTTATAAATTCATCTTTAGGGAAATTTAGAAGAAATAAAATAATTTTCTATAATTTTAATTATTAAAATTTTAATCTCATGGTCCCTATTTTTTTAAAACATTCCAGAAATAGTTTCTAATTTTTTTGAACATTATTGAATTTTTTAAGACCCTAAGTGTCCCAGGAACCCCTAAATTGGGGTTCCATGCAATATTTGTGCTCATAAGGGGTCATGTAGGACACGACCTAGCCCATTACGTTTGTTACATCAATGATGCACCACGTGACACATATAGTGTACTTTATATCATTGTCGGGTGGCTACAATACCCCATTATATGTTTTCTTATTTATTTTACCATGTCATCTAGATCCCCCCACCCACATCATATGATAACTTTTTTAATTGAATTTCCAATGTATAATATTCCTCCAATGGCCCGAAGGTCATTATTTTTTTATTGATTTTGAAAATCCACCTTTCAAGGGGTGAGGTGGAACCCTTACAAGGCCCGTAGGAATAAATATTACATGGATTGTAGGAATAATAGTAATTTATTTCCAGTAGTATTCACACATTACATACAACCCAGACTAACTAATTGGAACTACTCCTCCCCATCATCTTCATTATGAAATCAGCTCTCCACCTTCGCATGGCTGTTCGGCTAGGCTTTCTCGTGCATGCGCATGCTTGCCCCGATGGAAAGTGCCATACACTCTCTTTCTTGTAATCCACTAACCTTGGTCCTAGGTAAAAAGTATATCATATAGCAACTTTTTTTCTAATTTTTTATTACCCTCAAAACCACTTTTGATCTATTTTTTTTAAAAATTACATTGTCATTTTTGGACTGTTTATTGTCGAATAAAGAAATATTAATTATGATTTGACCATTAAGGCACTATCTACATGAATTTAATGAAAATTTAATTTATTATAGACATAGATAATCTTGTTTCCACTTTAATACCAATATTTTTTATCAGGAAATTGAAAATAATAAGGAAAATCTAGTATTCGAAAATTTTAATATTGTAAAATGTAACTACATCATCTCATTCTACACACAAATTGATATTCGATAGTATGGATATCCAATGATCCTTATGACTTATTTATGATTAGCAGGGTACATTTCATTTGATTTGGAAAGGTGTTCCCATATTGTTTAATCGAATTGGTAGATTCTCATTGTAGGACACATTCAAGATGAGAGATGATCTCTCAAATATGAGTGGGTGTAAAGTACATCAAATAAGAGAACACTATTACTTATGGCGTTCCTATGGGTGAGTTAGTCCACATGATCTAGTCGACTGAAGATCAAATAAAAAGAACACCGTGAGAAGAATTCTCAATGCTTATAATCCCCCAACACATAATAGTCATATATTATCATTGTCTTGTTGAAATGATGTATCTAAAAAATTATGACATAAGTTTAATATTGTTGTCTAGGTATCTATGGATTCTCAATATAGTTTGTTAAAGGCAATAGAATTCTTTTTTAACACATAATCTATGTAAATTACCATATAATTTTAACATAAAAATTTATTTATACAAATTTGGAAAGATAAAAACATGTATATATTTCATACTATATATATTTAATGGTTATCATTGTATGCAAAGGTTTTACTTCAAGGGAACACACTCATAAAATGTTGGATGCCTCTTAGAGGTTCAATCCGGAATTTTGAAAAACCATGTTTCCATCACACAACTGTATTGCTTTGGTGATGAGGCCAAGATAACCATTCCATATTCAAAATAAGAATCCCATTACCATTAAATTCCCCCTCAGAAGATAGTACATCCATAGCTTGATTGTATTTCAATATTATATCTAACTCATCCCTATAAAAATCTAATAACCCACTGGCCTTGGAAAATGCCACATCACCCTAACTGGGGTTTGGTCTAGTATGCGATGAACATATATGAAAATATTCCCTCTATTTTATGTTAAATATTTGAGTGAAAAAGTTCATCGAAAAACATTTTAAATAACACTAATGTCATGACTGTACATGGGAAATGACCCCAACCCACTATAAATTTAATATATGATCCCCCACACTCACCTTTGAGACTATGACCAAGCCTAATGATTCATAAAAAATATCCTTAGGTGTAAATACTAGGGGGACATGAGTTATGTTCCTAGGAAGTGTATTTGAGGAGTATATGATATATTGTCCCACTACCTTAGAGATGATTCTGAGATGATTCGTCACATGATGGTCATGAGATGCTCTATGTATCGAGCATAAGAATCCTATTTTATTAGAATAAGATATCTCATTCTTATCTTTGGTGGAAAACATGTTTTATTACCCAATGTGATAAGGATATGATCCAATTGGTTATAATACTTGGAATCCTTTCTTGGTTGTCATAATATTATTAAAATTAAGATCATAGAATGAATTACATAGAGATTGTGATCCACCATGTGTGAGAAGTACATGATTTATAATGCAATGACCCTTAGATCTCTTACACATTGAGATACAATTTCTTCATGAATATCACTTGATTTCATTGGATTAGTAACAGATAATCCTTCTATCATGAGAATACGATTCCTTTAAAACCCTTAATGTGTAATACCATTATAGATTCCCAATATGACCAAAATCATTATCAGCTCCAATTTTTTGTAGTCACCATGTTATAAAAATAGGCTACCTAATTAACCAACATCCATAAGATGATCTAATTAGAAAGAGATTTGTGGACACTTCAATGATGTATAAGTGACACATAAACTGAGAGACAGATGTTGTGGATGAATCTATGGAAGGAACAGTCAGTATGCCATCATCTTTTTTAGATCAAGGAGAAAACATAATCAACCATGGTGGAAAATGTTTCCCACCATTAAGAAGTGGGAATATAGGGCCTTGATGATCATGACCCGTCCAAGAATTTTATCTCACACTTATCATGTTCACTAGATGAATACATGTAAAATAGAATTGTTAACACAATCTATTGGTATTCTTTTTTAAAAGTGACAAAAAGAGGAGTGTTGTGTATTTTTGGTTCTATACTTAATCATATTGAATCTATAATCCATTAAGGAGTGGATATATAACCTTGAGTGTGTTGAGTATATAATTAACCAAAAATGTTTTGAAAATTATTATTTTTATATTAAATAGGAAACTAGTTGCCAGTGATACTAAAAAACATACCACTAAGAGGAATGGGGCCAGGAGGTATAAGCATATACAAATCCAACATGACTACATTCCTAATATGATAAACACTTCTCCCATGACTACCATGAATCCACACACTATTTCTTATTTGGATGTTATTATTTATAAGGTAATTAAAAACATAATCCCCTAATACAAGTTAGTTGGTTATATGTCCACATGTGTGATGGATATTGACTAATTAGAGACTACAACATCGCACCGCCACCGCCATCCACACTGATCATAGAAAGAACAATATTCCCCTATTGAAATATAAAATTGTTTTAGAATTCTATCCCCATAATTATTTGACTCATTTCTACCATAAGATGAAGAAGTGGGGGATATTTAGATTTTACCTATTAAGGACCCAACACAAGAATCAAATAGAAGGGATGTCATAGTCATACATCAGAAAAAATATTGGATGACACTACAGGTAGAAAAAAACCTGACCCCATCACTTCTTCACTTTCCCCGATCCAAAATCCTTGGAACACCCATAAAGGGTAAGACACTGACCTTACTCAGCGAGATTCCGAATTTTTAGATCTTATGGCCCCTACCACTATTGATGAATTTGGAAAGGTACTCACCACACCAAACCGAAACATATTTTCCATTTTTGTATTAAGACCCCATCCTCTCATCGAGTAGGTTGGGTTAACACTCCTAACAACCATGACAATTGGAATCTATTCTATGATTCTATTATAATATCATAAATATTCCCATGAATGTCCTACCAATAATGATAATAAAAAACTCAGACCCCCCCCCCCCATGATGGGGAACATCGATGCCATAAAGGCCTTTCCTAGGGTAGAGGGGATACTGGCCACCATGGAGGCCTTAGTCATGGAACAGACTATTACACATGTGTGAAAATACACTAAAACCCTCATAATATTTCACTTTGGTAACTTCGATCAGGAGAGAAGATGAAATTTACTTGTGATGAGATCTCCATCTATTGCAATTGATGGATATCTATATGATCCCTTGAGCCAACATAATAGAAAACTTCTAAACAACACAAATGAACACCCGTGGAACCGGTAGATAATGAATTGTCTAATAACTATCATCTCTGGGTTTCTGTATAGGAACAATGATGTATGCGCACTTAGTCCCCACAAAAAACTCCACAAACACAATTCACACACAACTAGTAAGACAATGAGTCAAAAAAATTTATATTGTTCCGGAAAATATAATAACTCCATTGGAGAACAATGAAAACACATTAATTACTAGAGACACAATTTAATGTACTAAACTTCACTCACACAACCTCTATTGTAGAATGCCTCATAAAATTTAGGTAGAAACTCCCATAATATGTGAATTATTAAAGACACACTTTTACCTTGGCCACCATATTCATATAATGGGGTATTTATTTGGTAAATATTTTGCACTGAACTCTATGATTCACTATTGAAATCCTACCAAGAATGGTGAAATATAATACACTATTGAACCATCTAATTAAACCCCCAACAATTGAATCCTATTAAATAATCCCATTAAAAGTTGTATGTTTGACGATATCCATCTAATCATATCTATTGTTGGTATACTTCCAATGTGGTTTGTTTTGTTATATCTATTTGATAGTATTTTTTTATGGAAACATTATAGTGACCTATGTATAATCACCTATATTCAATGGACTCCATTTTATAGAGCCCATATGATGGACTCTATCAAGTAGACTCCTTCTAAATGATTATATCTGACGATATTTCATACTCATCATTATCCGTTGAGAATGAAGGACATCCAATAAACCTTACAATGTGAAACATGAAAATTAATTATTTATTTCCACATTATTCAATAATATATGTGACTTCATCCTCTATCTAATGCATGTAGTGTCCATATGGCCATCCAACTAGCTGATTCCAGCTAATGAAAAATGTTAACTCGAACATTATTACAATATTACATTTGTATTCATATCACCATGATTATGATTCTCAGAAGTCCTTAGCATCTTGAAAACATTATCCTCTACAAGACATTGTATAAATTTATTCTTTTGGTCATTATGTTATATTACTTCACAAAACACTAAAATATGGTGAAGATGAATGGAACATTGACTATACTATAAAAAATTCCCCATATTACATCCCTTTTAGAGTCATATCAGCACTAATATAATCAATATGAATACATTCCATTATTTTATAGTATAAAATTTCTCTTAATTAATTATAGATAAAGTTATGAATTTTGGTAATCGAGACATCCAACTAACTTCTATTACAACAAAAGAAAATGCATGTCCTGAAGAACTAGTTCACGAGTCTGAATCACTGAAAAAATATAACTTAAAAAACCCTTTAAGTGATCATCATCACAGAGACATAAATCTATATCCTATAACCACTTAATGTACCAAATGTTCCATTTCATGGGTTCATAATTCTTCATTAATGGGTTTTCCATGAGATGAATAACAAATCTAACTAAAAATACAATGTTCGGTCATGTGAAAACTATTTCATACATAAAACATCTATCAAATGAGGAAAAAGGAACATCATATATGACGTAATATTCTCCATTTGTTGATCATACCTATTCTTTATAATATTTGATGTATCCAGTGATGGTGGTAGAGAAATGTTAACAAATTTTCTTTTTTTATTATTCAATGACCTTCATGATGTATTCCTAAATGAATAAAAAACTACTTTTTAACACACTTGTTTCTCATCCATTGGATCATTATGATTTTTCACTGTATCTTTATCTCTAAACACCTTGAAAAAATCATCTTATGTTCCTTATACCGATGAATATATAGACCAACAATCAATATACCATCATCATAGAACAAAATTATGATATATGTTCTTTACTCTCATTACATTCTATAACAAAAAATTTTAAAATCACAATAAATTGACCATTCCTCCACCAAGAAAGTGTTGAAATTCTATTTCCACCGTTACAGAGATTATTTCATGAAATAAAGACTTCTTTTAACCTTACAAACCATATCCTCATTGTGATAAACTTCGTAACCCTTGGGATGAAAAATATAAATTTCTTCCTCCAAATCACCATGATGAATGTTTTTCTAGATTTCCATCTACATCAATTGTAGATCATCGGATGAAATACTGGTTTTCACTATTGTAATGGTTTTGTGCTTCACCACTACGAGGAAATTTTAAAAAATTCTATTACTTCATTTTTTTGAGCACCCTTTACCACTCTCATTGGTTTGTATCTCTTACTAACCTCAACGTATTCATTCAAACAGAAAGAACATTTTTCCCAAAATATCATTTCCATCTACCAGTTCATTCAACTACAAGGTATTTTTATGATTTAAGTAATTAGTTCTCATATACAAAGATAACTTTCACTATTTAGTTTCTCTAAGAGTTTCCACCTCTTCCATGAATTCTAATTCACTTGAATTTATTATAAGTAAAAAAAGATTATTTAATATCCAACTATTTGAGATAGTATTCAAATATGAGTTTATCTCCTCAACATAACCTCATGTTTGACCATTGGAACCTCCCTATCTGATAGTCATCCATATGTACATTTTTTTTCTATTAGAAGTTTCTCTGACCATTGTCCATCTGATAATGTTATGTCCTATTTTATTCAATCCGATAGGGGTTATTATAATCATTCTCTATTCAATAGAATTATTTATGAACATTTTCTATATATTAGAGCTCATTATGGTCTTTCATGGTCGGGTAGATCTCTGTTTAGTTATCTTTACTATTTCATTCTGACTATCCGATAACACTAATATAAATCTATTAATGAAACCTAATATTACTTCTCAAACTAGCTCCTGTATTTCCAAAAAAGTTATTCTTTGGAAATAACAACAACAATCTAGATGAATTGTTTTTTTCATTATCCAATTAGAAATATCAAATGTTTTATTTTGTATATACACCTTGAAATAATATATTGGGTTGTTACTCAAACTTATCTATGTATTTTAGAATGATATGAACATACATGTTACATTCAAATAATCTAATATGGATTACGTCAGGAATCATAGAGGACCTGATTTCTTCTAGTTTAACATTTCCTATATCTGAATGCATACTATTGTTCACCAAATATACTGATGTATTTTGGGATTTTTCTTAAATTCCCTTAGGCCTTACATAGTGAACCCACATACTCGGATCACACTATCATTTAATGTTTGATTGATTTATTCATATAAAAATATTTTATAGAGTTATTGTTATAGTAATTTCATTCCTGATGCTCTTTATCCACGAAAACGTTATTAATTTTTTTCCTAATGTACTCAATACTTTTGTCTATTTAGAGATTCTCCAACATTCATTCACACTCTTTTTTACCAAAAACATCCAATGAATAGATGGAAAAAGAAAATCATATTTATTATTTAGGAAGTAAGAACACACTTTCATATTTTAACAATCTATGAAATTCAAAAAACATAGTGGTCCTCCATTTGAGTAAATATGGGTTGGTCACCAAACATCATAATTAAAAAGTTATAGCTTCTGATTCATCATCTTTCTACAATCCATTTTAAATTTCACTTCCTTTTATTTTCCTAGCATACAACCCTCAAATCATCCTTGGTCTATGTGGTTGACTTAAACTATTCCATTTAGGACTATAACAATCTAATAATATTCATTAAGGTTACCGAGAAAACTGGGTAACATTTATAAACCATCTGTTTAAGTGTTTCTGATTATTGTAACATTATCCTTGTATCTAATCATGTAAAAATTTATTTTTTTACTCGAAAAAAATAATCAAGGCCCTCACATTGATCTTACATACTCTATTAAAAAAAATAATTCTACAACAAAATTTATCACTTTTTTCTAGTGATATGAGGGTTTTCCAAAACTTTCAATATTCTTGACATCTTTTTGCATCATGAAGCATCTATTTTTCATTCAAATGTTAACATCATGTTTCCCAAATTTATGAAGATCTTTATAGTGTAATATTAGTACTCATCCCAAAATTCTTGGTATATATTCAACCATACACCCTCACTCTATAGTTGAATGAATAGATTTATATGAGTTACTCACACATGTCTATTGTAGAATAATAACAATAAATTTTAATTTAGTACCTATATCATTTAAACATACTATGTTCATCTATCTAATAGCTGAAGCATCTATAAAATTTCTGTAATATTTCATGCCACGTTAGTTGTACTATGAAATCCGTCTTAAAAGTCTTAGACCAATGGATTTACCTCATCATCATCATTAGGACTTATCATCTGTAGAATAATTATTCTGGTAGATATTCATTTGAGTTACCCATCACCATATAACTCATTGAATGAGATTCCAAATTGAACAACAATATCTTTTGACCTCAAATCCTTATTCAAGATCAAGAATCAAATACCAACAAAAAAGATCTATCTTTTCACTCTAGTTTTTGATTTATGTCACTGTATCGTTCCAAATTTTTGGAAGTGAGTAAAGAAGAAGAAAAGCATAAAAATTTTCTAGGAATGTTATATTTACTATTTGAGGCTTATATTGAATCTTATTGAGATCATTCACATCATATGATATAGGTATTCTATCTTTTAACCTCAATTTAAAAAACCATCACACCATAAAAACATTGATCAATAGATTTGGTTTATCATATATTTCTTCCATTTCTTTAATAAACTATTTAATGATTTTCTGCTCTCAAATATAGAAAAAAATTAGGAGTTTGTTAAATCTTGATAAAGGATAAATAATTCTGGTGAAACCACTCCCATTCCTTCTTATCCATATTCTCAATATATTCACCAGAAAATGAGCTGAAAGACCTTTTTTGTGTCATAATATCCTACAGTTGTATTTTACCCAAAGGAAAGAATATTCTATTTATAATTTCAATACAAACACTCCCATTACATGAAGTTGTTATTATAATAACTTTGTAGAAAAATATAATAAAACATTGTCAGCTAGTTATTGGAGAAACATAAATTTTGTGGGTGATGTCAAACCAACCATCTAAATAAACTTATAGGGAATCAAAATTAATGTCACTGATGAAAATCACTCTTTCTATTTTCCTAGATGAATACAAATAGGAAACTGTAAACTAGAAGAATTTATATCCTATATATTTACTCTAGGATGAGAGCCCACATAATCACCACACACAAAATTCCCTATAAAAACATCACACTATATCTTAAAAACACTAAAAAAAAGATATTCATTTTTTTACAAAAACATCCTATATCCATAAGATAAAAAAAACATTTCCCTCAATAGATATATAAGTTAATAAAACTATCTTCTCTCAAACCCTCCCCAATTTAAAATGTCTCATACTATTTATTAAATAACCCTTATAAGTATTCCACTACTACACATACTATTTTATATGGTCTAAAAACTCTCTTTATAGATTTATTCATCTGACAAATACATTGTACTAAACCATATGATTCATATCGAACTTCCCATTAACTAGGGAGACTTGTAATACACTGTTTGACAATATTATGAAACCATAAACAGTCAGTACCCAATCAAGGATCCCCTAACAATAAGTTTGTTTGATGATGTCTACAATATTATTTATGTTTGGTAGACTCTATATAGTGTACATTGTCTGATGATCTCTATTTGATCATCTTTTATTGAATAGAAACATCTACTATTCTTTGTCTAATTGCCATTGTCAAATGGACTTTATCTAATGGGATCTTTCCAATAATCCTTGCTCAATCTTCTCTATCATATGGGAATATAAAATTTAAATAATAACAAACATATCACATATAATTTCTATATGTATGGTTTGTGGAATCCAATATATGTCATTATTGACCTTGGAAACCAATGATTCATTTAATATACCTATGACTAAATCACTAGAGTTGGTTCAAGTGACCATAATTTTTGGATGTCATTACTTTAGGATGATTTTTCTTAGGGTCCAAAATCCCTACATAGGTACCTTCTTTTAAGGGATGTGTTTGTTTTTTAAAAGGAATATATATATATATATATATATCCCGACCACAATAAATATCCCTAAAATCCACTTATACTCAAGAATTATAGGAATCAGTAGGATTTCATCCAGTACACTATAATGAAGGATACCACCCAAATCGAGTAGGAGGTGCGTGATGGACGACCCTATCTAGAAGAGGTCACAGATTTCCCATCCTACGTGGATATAGTAATGAAACATATTCTTCCTCTAAGGGATAGTCCCTTATTTCATGGAGTATTGGATAATTTGGTTCCTCCTCTTCTCGAATTCCAACATCAGAATTGATCTATTTGACATCGTCCCCTGGTATGCCAGTTGTCTTATATATAATCAAGGGTTGACCAAGAGTAGGAATACCCTCAAAAAAATAAACATATATGTTAATGTTTATTAAATAATTTTCCCACATACAAGTTACTCGTAGTATTCAGGACATCATCCACCTCAATGATCACTATGATATTGTCTTTGATAAACACACATTATTCCTCCACAAAAACCAATGAGTAACATTTCTCTATCTTTAGTATCATCAGTTGACCAATAAGAAAATTAATGAAAACCTTATAACCCTTTGTAAAATGTGTAAAATGGTTTGAATAACACTGTTCCCAGTATCTTAGGGACCTATTTCTTTTGGTTACCAACCAATTTTTCAAAAGACCAAAATTGGGAAACTCACTATGCTCTAATGGTTTATAAATTAGGAATCACCTCAAATGAAGATAAGAGAATGGGGTTAGAATTCGTCCCTTAAATTTATCCTTCACTCATTGGAGCAATATGATCCTAAATACAATACTTACATCGATTGTGTATGTTCACAAAAAATGATAGATACTTTGAATATTAACAAATTCAATCCCCTAGAAGAATAGGATGGTGAGAAAAGTTACCAGAATCATGAGAAAGAGGACCCTCCTTTAGGGGAGAACCTACTTCAAAAAATCCATTTAATATGCTCTTATACTCAATATAAGATATTGACTTGAGGCCTTATGTGACCCACCATTGTTCCCCCTTCAGTGACATGATACTTTGATAATTTAAAATGAATTAATAAACCCACTATTCTCTAAAATATTATTCTAGGAACAAAAGAAGATGTCTAAAAAACCACTTTACAGAAATAACATGAGAACTATAAGAATATACCAGAAAAAATTCTGATTGAAAAATGCCTATATTGTGAAAATATTTAAAGGGGGGATCTGGTCGATCCCCCAGAGGAACACTAATAATGGTCCCTCCATAATTAGCCCTATAGAGCTAAATTAGGTATCATTTTCCACCCATTATTGAGGGATGAAATTTCCTCTATCATCCCAAGACATAGCTAGTTATTACCCTAAATTCAATCACCAATAAATCATAACAACATCTCACGATTGGATAATGGTCATTAGTTTTCGTGGGTAAGTAGAACCATTATGGGGAAGAAATATGCTGACCCTCCTCACAGTGATGTGATAAATTTTATCACTAATTATCTCATTTACCTTGAGATAATGCAAGCCTTGGTCCAATCTAATAGGAAACCGCATTCAATATGGACAAATCATACTCCTCCACCCCTGGACTTCAATAAACAAAATTTTGTCTCATTCAGCAGTACTGGTGATCAAGATTAAGACCTATCCCATTTAAACTCCTAGTATGGACTGATTCTTGGAAATATAGGTAAAAAAGCTTCAAAGATCCAATGAATCATCAAAACAAATTTAAGGATATGAAATTGTAAGGTATAGTACGTTTTTCTATGGATCAATCACTGGACAGGTAGATCTTGGTCGAAAATTCATTTATTAGTTCAAATATATTGTGAATCAATACATTATTACTTAGTTTTTAAAGTTAATGATATGGGATAATTATTATGCCATTTTTTCACTTTAAAAATTGAAGGGGATCCAATATTCCCTCAATGTGAACCTTACTCAGGAATTTATATTGAGGAGTTTGATATAGAATGTTCCACATGGGAAGTCCCTGACTCTTATCTCCCTGATACACCAGGTGGATTATAGGAATTAAATAATCAGAAATTACATTTTGTAGAAGTTATATAGTGGATAGAGAAACATTCACACCAATTACCTCCCTTAGATCATATATGAAATCATTATAGAGCAATACAAATATATTCATGTAGTCCCACGTCCTTCATCAAATACAACTTCCAGATCCTCTATAGAACAAAACCTAATAGATTCCACCATACTATAAGAATACTACCTAGGTTCCCTATCTTGGGAATTTTTCAAAAGTCATTCTAATGTAGTGGATTAACGAGGTTTATTCCTTCAATGATGAGTGAATCTAATGTTTCTTCCTTTGTTCCAAAGAGAATAATGTGATCACATTTTTAGATATATTCATTCCATAATATAAAGTTTTAATGAACCATTTTGACTACTATACATACCATAATTTCATTGAAAAGACAATCAAAGAGTGTTTTTCTTCAAACACTATCCATTACTTGGTAGATAATTTCATAGTTGACTATGGTCATCATCTAGTAAATGCCACATCCACCACCCTGATGATGACTATGTGTGTATCGAGGAATGGAATTGGGCATCTGGTATATGATCTAAGAATATTGAGGACAAGTTTGGAAAGAAAATTTATCAATAAAACACACAAGAATATTCATGCTTAATTCAAATTGCTAATTACATCCCTAAAAACCTCTCTCTCTCTCTCTCCAGTCACATCATATTATTTATATCATAACATGCCTTTAAAAGTACAATGAGCTCATCCCAATGATATCTAGTATCCTTCATTTGTTATAATGACGATTTTCACCTTTATAGACATAGTACCCTTTGTACTAGTAGATGATACTATGGAATACACAATTCAGGTGGTCCCTCTAATAATTATGATGAATTTTTCCATTGAATTCTAGTGGATTAGATTATCACAATGTTGAACTGGTTGACAATTCATGCCATTAAAATCATTCAGGAACCTCATATCATCATAGTAGGTAATGCACCTTTTCGGAAGACAAGGTTCATGGGTTTTCATCCTATAGATCATTGTATTCACTTCCAATACTAGATGATAAGAATTACTCCATGCTCAACATGAACATCCCCATGAGGCCACATTATAAAGTGTTTCCCTATGGCCCTAATAATTGGAAATCTATTTTTATTTAATTACTATAACCCACACTCTAGTAATATGATGCAAAAAACCCATTCTTTATATAATGGATTTTAAATGAACCAAAGTGACAAAATTTTAACCCTAAATAATTACAATATCACTAAAATATATAGATTCACTTATAATTTAAGGACCTTTGAGGTGTAAATTTTTAAAGAGCTTGGAAAAAATGTTATTTAATAAATACCATATCCTTCTCAACTAATATAATATTCTTCCACTATATAATAAACTAATAAATACATAATATTTATTCAATATCTCCAACAACTTCTATAAAAACTTAATTTTTTTCTAGTCAAACCAACTATAATAAATTTATTCATAAATAAATGAAATAGAAACATAAGAAATAGTGAGATCAAATTTTTTATTAAGGGTATAAATAAATGATAACAACCAAAAATCCTTAGTGTTTATAAGAATAACATAAATAATATAGTTTGAATATGTATATATATATATATATATATTCAATGATCAAAATAAACTATAACCATAACATATACATGAGTGGAATATCATTAAATAAATTTGTGAATAGAAATAACTAGTTCATTAGTGATGAATTTCGTAATTCTAGGTAACTATATCCTTAACTATAGAAAAAAATATTGATCTTAGACATCATGATATTACCATTAGGGCCATGTGTTTAGGAAATATCTTGTTCTAGGTAGTCATACACCAATAGACACGATCTAATTAGACTAATGAAAAACTATCAATTCATCAAGGGGATATATAACATGGATACCAACTTATCATCACATTTATTTCAATGAATTTACCACATTAATGATATGAATATCAATATGATTTGTAATCAACATTCTTTAGGGTTAAATAAGAATATGTATTGAGATAAAAACATATTAAACATCAATATTTTACTAGTTTAAAATTGGATGACATCGACATAAGCTATCCAATGAATGAATATGGATAGATACATAGTAGATAACTATATTTCGGTAATAATCCAGAAACATCCATATTTAAATACCAAGTATACATATTTTTAAAATTTACCCAATCAATAAATGTAAAAATTATTCTACGTAAGCATCCATCGTACTAATATAATATTGAGTATTAGGTATATGATTATTCCAATAAAATACTCAGTAAAAGGATATATGGTATCAAGGAGGATAAATTTTAATCAAATGAAGGAAATATAAAGTGTTTATAGAGGAAAAATGTTCTAATAAAAATTATGATTATAAATATTTAATTTTTTGGAAAGATAGAGTTAAGTATGGATCATTTTATTGATAGAAAATAATAATAAATGATATATATTGATAATTATTTTAGATGGAATCATTTCAATAATTTAATTTATCATGAACATGATATGTCAATTAATTATTACATATGTTAATTTTTGTGTTGTTATTGAAAATTTAATTTTGAAATAAGAAATATAATTGATATTTATAAATGTTTTTTAGAAATAAATCAGAAAAATAATTTCTCTTAGAATCCAAGAAAAAATTGAGAGAATGTTTCCTATAAAATTAAAATGGTATCATAAATATGCATTCACATGGTAAATGTTAGAAATAGATTTCTATCATAGTATGAAGAAAATGACCCATAAATAAATTTTCAAATATATCCATAAAACTTTTACAAAGGTTTATGTATAAGAAAATGAAATCAATAAATTATTGATCCATATATAAATACAGTCACAAAAGAATACAATGAATATAAAAATGTAAAAAATTATGGTTCTAGATCAAAAAGTAAAAGTAGGGTTGGTTTCCATATAATGGGTAAATAATTAACTCTTTTGGAAAATGAAACAGGGAGAGGACAAGTGAAACCCCAAGAATGAACATATTATAATAAAATTATAGGTGTTTTAAATATAAATGTATTCAAATTCCAAATATAAATTGTCATTCAAAATTAATCACTACTTAGAAATTATATTGGAATCAATTCATCATAGTATTGGTGACATTAGAGTCAAAAGGTCATGAGATGGAGATTCAAAAATGGAAACCAAAAATAACAAGAAATGGAATAAATTTTTGAATTTGAAGTGATAGGGTAGTAAATACAACATATTATATAAATTATGGTGCATAATATCAAACATGTCTCATTGAGGTGAAAGTAAGACAATGAAATCCTTACAAATATATAAAAATTCTAGTTAAACCACTTTGTACGATATGATTTTGAATGAAAAATTAAATACCATATATAAATATGGGATCGTGATAAAAAATATTACAGTAGGATTAGATGGATAATTTTAAACAAAAGATATTGTATAAAAAGTTATATGACTGCTAGGTTGAATGTTTTCAAAAATATACCCGTATATAAAAATTAACCATTGAGGGAATAGTAATATTATTATAAGGATACATGGGTGAATTTTAGAACCCCCAAATGTGAGAAGTAAATATCATAAAATTAATCCATTATATGAAAAAAATCATGCATCTAATAATACTGTTTCATAATATAGTTTATAATTTAATGAATGAAACTTGTGTTATCACAAAACCTTACCTGATTTCATCACTTAGTTGAATGTGATCTTACATCAAGTTTTATAAACATAATAGTATTAATATACTATTTAATGACCTTATTCATATCTTTGAAAATTTTAAATCCTTATTTATAATTAATATTTACATGTATAATTGGTAGCCATTTTCTATTTTCAATTTCATTTGTGAGTAATCTTAATCATTTTGAACTAGAATCATAATAGTGACGTTTTTATTAATTTATCTACCTAATTAATCAATAACATGAAAAAAAATAAAATGGAATTTATGCTTTATAATTGTATAAAACTATTTTATTTCTTTATTTTTTTAGTTTTGGTCAAAATCTTTAAATATAAAATCAATAATGAGAACATCTGGATTACTATTAAGGAAAAGATGATGGTACCTTTCATAATGAGTTCGATATTAATTTTACTAATCTAGAATGTAAAGAAATAAATTTATAATTATCTATATCATATATTTTCAGTAATTTTGTTTAAATATTCACCCAATATATTATGTTATAGCATTTTTTTAATTAGGTGTTTATACCATCTCAAACTAGAACATTCCATCAATAAAGGATAATTATGATTTTAAATGTGGAATCATTTGGAAAAATATCATTATTAAAGAGGAATAATGATATTATATTATTTTTTTTAATTATATTGAGATATTTTATAATAATTATTAAATAATCCAAATGAAAAATGATATATGTTACTTCCTGGAGGTGGTAGATCACACAATTCATGGTAAAATTTTCATTACATAAATTATGTTAGGAAAAGGATGTGGATTATAAATTTTCTCATAATTATATTTAATACATTACATATATGTCTCAATTATTATAAAAAAATGACCCATATAACCAGTGGAGAAATGTGGTGTTAAAAGACTGAAATAGTCTCATTGTGGTGGAGACAGTCTGCCCAACACATGAATGTTATCTTCATTTTTCTAAATTATAAAATTAGAGATGTTGTTAATGTTAATTCTCAATTGCATAAAAAAATTTCATATAAAAAATAATTATTTCAATATATATGAAATAAAAAATATATATTTGAAATAAAAGAATGAAAAGAAATGAAATTTCAGAAAAAAATACTCACGTTGAGGACTTTTTCATTCCCTTGGAACACTCCTTGGAAATGGAAAACTTTGGACACTATATTAAGAGTTGTTCCTCCAAAAATAAAATTTTATTACAGGGTAAAAATTAATTTTAATGTTTTAATATTAATATATACTTTGGTAGTGATCTTTAAGGGGTTGTTAGAGACCCCTTTTATAAGTGGTGAGAATGAAATTTTTATAAATATTTCATTTTAATATTAATAGAGATCAAATTTTATATGTCATAATGATTTTAAAAATAAAATTAAATTTTTGTGGTCTGATATAAGGTAGATCATCAATAAAACATTAATTTTATAACATATCTTAAATATGTTTTTAAATCCTTTACTATTTTAATTTTCACTTCTACCATTTTTGGTTTTATCATGGTAAAATGTTTTTACCCATGTAAATTCGTTTTTATGCCAAAAATAAAATTAAACTCACTACCAAATTTGGGCATAGTGATTCAAATTATTAAATCAACATTATCATATAAAATTTATATGTTTAATAAAGATAAATTTTTTACATTATTGCTTGTAAAAGATAAAAAATATGTTATTATGAAAATTGTATTTTTATGTTTAAAATTAAGTTTTATGGAAGTATTAAAAAATTATTTGATTTTAATGATATTAAAAGGTTTATGAAAAAAAAATTAACATTCAAATCATGCCAAAACCATAATTTAACAAAATAATATTTTATTATATGAAAAATTAAAAAGGAGTTTTTATCGGAAAAATTATTACATATCTCCTTAAAATGTTTATAATAGGTTTCATATATTAAAAATATTTTTATTTTAAACTTCTAGGTTTACTTTTAAATACATATTTGATCTATTGAATGGTTTTATACAGTTATAGTTCTTTCTTATATGGTTATAGAGAAATAGTTTTGGTAACAACTACATTTATAGCATTCATATAAAAGTCTTCTATTTCTGGAAAATCCTAAAAACTTTTCCTAAGATAATACAATTGTCATAATTAAAAAAATGAAGTTAATTTTTCATAGAGAAAAAATAAATATTTTAAGTATTTTTTTAAAATAAAAATAAAAAAATTCAATGGAAACATCTTTTATAGTAAAATAAGATTTTAAAAATATAGTTTTTGTTACTTTCATTTCTTATCAATTACTTATCAAATTATAGTGAATATATTATTCATATCAACAAAATATCTTTCTCTTAGAATATTTACAGTGATAAAAAATATAAAATTCACTTTTTAGAATGGTTCCATTTTAAATAATAAAGTGTTGTTTTTTGTTATTTTTCTAAAAAACATTAATTTATCACATACTTAATATTGATAATGTATTTTTTTTAAATTTATTTCTATATTTTATAATTTAGTTTCATATATTTTTACCTTCCAATTCTACAATGGAATTTTAATTATGATAAATTATTCTATGGTTTTATGTAGATTAGTGTTCTATTTATCACATACTATCGAACATATTATTTCCCAAAGGAATATATAATTTATTATCTCAGGGTGTAACCTTCTCCCCCATAAAAACATTTCCTCCTTAGAATTCAAATTATCACTCATTAATATGATTTTCTTGTTGTATATAAAATATAGGCATAACTCAAGTTAATATATCAAATTCAGTTTCAACCTAAATATCTTAGTTACAACTAGGAAGGATAAATGTTCACATGACCATTTTAATCGATTAATTTTCTTTTCCTCCGAAACAAGTTTCTTTATTCCCTCAATTTCCTATGTGATCTATTGAAAAACAATGAACAAAATATTTCATAAAACTAGATGAAAATAAATTACATTTATAATCCTTGAAAATACATAGATAACGTGTCATATAAAATGATATTGGTGGTGTAATTAGGTGTTAAAATGATAAACATTTAAATATATTCTTCTCAAAAATTAATGAAAATGACCGATATTAAAAAAATAAAAAAAAATATAAAAAACAAATATATGTTTAAAGTAATATAAAATAAACACAATAATTTATTATAAAATAGATAATGAAATATGAAAATGAAACCAATTAACATATACATGGTAAAAGGGATGTTCTTTACTAGAATGAAATGGTAGTTTTTGTTTCTTTATTATAGGTAAGTACTATGGGAATGAGGAAAATGAAATTGGGAGAAGATAATTATATCCCCAGTAACACATAAAGGATAATAAAATGGTATTTCATTTATATAGAAATATATTTAAATTCCCCAATTGAACTATCTTTCAAAAATTAATATCTATTTTACAATGATTTTGGCCACAATAAATTCACATATTTTGTAACACAATAATCAAAAGAGTCTGAGAGGGAGATCATGAAATTGACAAAAAATCTCATGAAATAGAAGGAATTTTATTCATTAAATAAAAATGACATTGATGTAACCCAATTAATGAAATTTTAGTGTGAAATATCAAACATGTCTCATCGATTTTAAAATGATGTTAAAAACCCCAAAAACTTTCATTCATTTGTGTCAAAAACATCCAGAAGAATATGATTCAATGTCAAGAAACACACCATAGTGGTTTAATAAAATATTGGAAAATTTTAATTTTTTCTCACTTGTTGTATTAGATGGGAAAATTGTAATTTATCCTCTTAGGAGATCTCATATAATTTTTCTAACAACTCTGTTAGTGCTGGAATGGGTGCGTACATTGGGAAACAGGTTTAGTGGAATTCCAAGACATCTAAATTATGGTTGTATATATAATATTTAAGTAATAAAATTTTATTTATTCAAGCATGTTAGTTTTGTAATATATTCTATTCAGATCATCCTATCTAAATTATTACTTTATGGTTGATTTTGGAATGATTGGTTTTTCATAGGCCAGACATAACCTCATCTCGGGTGCCGGGTCAAGGGCACCCACCTTTTCTTCTCTCTCTTCATTTTATTTGTCTTTTTCATTTTCTTTTTCTTTATCATTTATTGTTATTATTTTTTCCTTTAATCCATTGGTGTTATAATTAAAAACCCCATGTACTTTAATTACATTTGGTGTGGTAGTACTTGGCCATGTACATGGCCATGTGGTCGTGTACATGGGCAATCAGATTTTGGGAAGTATAGGCCATGTACTTTGGAAGACACCCTGTGTATTCGTACATAGATAGACCTCATTTATTCTCTATCTATATATTGGTACATGGATAATTACCATGTTTTCTCTGACCATGTAGAAGTATAGGTCCATGAGAAGCTTTGAGAGTATAGTTTTTGTACTCAAAAGTACTCCTTTTGTACTCTAAAGTACACATCATGTATTTCTATAGAAATGGGGTTTTAGATATTTTTGTGCCCCAATGTCATTGTTGGACTGGTGATTATTACATTCAATTTTTTCCATGTATATTCCAATGGTGTAGTCATTTTACCAATTACAGTCCATCTGGCTGGAGTTTTGGATTGTTAGAGTTTGCTAGAGGGTTCCTTTGATGTTGTGGTGCTCGAATCCTTATGAGGTTGGTTTGGGAGTTGTGAGGCTCGTGTTATGGTTTGAAATTCTAAATAACTTTTTCTTCAGGATTACATATGGTTTTGATTGGGTTTATTTGTACAGATCCTTTGAAGATATACCGTGTGTATTCTTGTATGGGATCATTAGTTTTGATTTTTGGGGTTTTGGTCTAGTAGCTAATAGAATCCTTGTGGGTTTTTAAACATCATGGAATGTCTAGTTCAACTAGTAACTATGGAAAATAATTTCGGATAGGTATAAGGGACCTATTCTAGGGAATACACTTTTGTGTGAAGTGTTTCATGAGGCTTCTCTTTTGTGAGGGTGTTCCATGGCTTTGAGCTGGGAGCTCATCCATGGTTGTTTTTTAACTGGGTTGTACTATGGAATAGTTATACAACAGTGGTCCCTTGTAGGATTTCCTCCATAAGCTGAGGTTTAATGGAGGATCCACAGGTTGGGTGTCCTGTTGTGTTGGGGTTCTGGGAATCTGTGGTGACTACCTTATGTTTGTTGGCTCATGAGGTGGTCGGTGCTCATTGAGGTGTTTTGGTTAGATGGTGCATGTGTTTGATACAACTAGTGTTTGAGATGTGGATTATAGGTTTTTCCCTATTCTTGTTTCGGACTGAATTTGTGAGAGGAGAAATTTGGGATACTATTGGATGAATCCTTTCTTTGAGATTGATTTTTCCCCTCTTCTACTTATTAGTTAGTTGCTATCAGGTGGGGTCATGCAGCTAATGGATGATCTAGATGAGTGAAACCACCATATCTTTGTTATTATACCATGGCTATGGTTAATGGAACAGGGAGTCTATTTAGCTCCTAAGACCTAGTATATAAGATTAGGTCCTCTTCATATATCCAGATGATACGCTGAAAGGTTCTTTCACCTATCATGTTTTGTGGGACTTTTGGGCATAGTTGAGTACCCTGAAGTCGATGAAGAGTCCCTTGAACTAATTTAGATTATATTATTGGATTCATAGTTCACGGTAGATGTACTTCAGAGTTTTTATTCTTAGTATGTGGTCCTATTGTCTGACATGTGTCTTTGTTCTAGCATTGGACTTTGGAGCTCCTTTTTTAATTAGAAGGATGCACTTGATTTTATGTTTGTGCGATCCACATTTCTCAATTCCTCATTATGGGTTCAAAGTGAGGGCTGATTTACCTAAAAGTGTCATAATAGTACTCATGGTTTGATATTTTTCCTTCTATTTAGACTTTTTTTTGTTTCATTCATATTTTTGTTTGTCTTTTATACTGGTAGACACATTTGGCTATGCTGGACATGATTAGTGTTGTATTAATATGTTATGATAGTAGTGGTAAGAACCAACATTGGGGGTGGCCTACAAATATTATTTCTCCAAACATTCATGTGTACCTCGGTGTAAATGTAGAACTTTTATCTACTTTTATGTTGAACGTAGTTTGGGGGATCATTTGAAGAACCCATGTTGCATGTTTTTATAGAGCCACTCATGTGGGGTTCTTTGAATATGCTGGAGCTTTTCAGTCATCATGGAGATTGGGTATTTGGTTCATCTCAGAGTAGTAGTAAAGTATTGTGTATTTATATTCATTTAATTTATTATATGTGAGTTTTATTGAGTGTAAATCCAATGTCTATAAGTTTTAGTGTTCTTCTCTGTATTCTGAATCATTTATTAATGTTAATTTAAGTAATTTTTTATTTATATACAATCATAAGTTCATGGATATATAGATATTTGGTTTATTTGATCAATTGTTGTATCTTATTTGAGGGAATAATCTCCACACTATATCATTTTAGGACATCTCCACTTTTTTTAAGCCTACAGTGTATGTAGAGGTGATCTTGAGACCGTGTTGGGGGATAGATTGGGTGATAGTTCTGTTCAAACTGGTCTAGTTCATGAAAAATAGTATCAAAGGATAATTTTTATTGCTCTAACTATTTGAGGAGTTAATAAATTGGAGGTTATTTCAATACCAATGAAGTAAATTTTTCTTTTTTCTTTATAAACACTCATATTGATAGAAATTCTAGTTTACCAATGTTTTGGGTTTGCTTCTCTTGGTGTGCCTTGTTAGAGTTCATTGATTTTTACCATGAGTGATGCACTTTTGTTTGCTGGTGCTCGTGATTTATAAGTTATTTTTTAAAATTTTTTTGATTGAAAGAGGCATGTGTTCATACATTATTTTAGGAACATAGGATGCATATTCTTATCTGCATTTTTAATGATAACAGAGGTTTAGTTGTTTAATGACTCATAAATTTCTTATATGCTATTTTATTATGAAAGTATTTGCTGTAATTTTACATAACAATACTATTGTTATTTTCTTCTCATAACAGGTCATGTGCACCTCATGGTGATCTGTTCAACAGTGGTGGTTATGCATTCCCTTCATAGAAGGATAAATGGAAACCCTTGCAGGTTTGTGTGGGATTTAGTGTGCACTACTACTAATCAAATATGTCAGATTGATAGAGGAAAGGATGACTAAGTGATTCTTGGTTTGGGCAGGAGTTTCCATGATCATGTGTTAGAACTAAGAAGTTATGTGGTGAATTTGTGGTTTCCTCAGACTAGTGTGGTAATTTGTTGGGAGTGATCTTGTTTTTAATGTTATATTTGTGGTTTTGTGGCCTGTTGATTAGTAAGGGTTGGTTGGATTCCTATCCCTATTAGTTCTAGTTGTGATTTAGATAACATTTTGGGAGTTTTGTTTAAAGTTTGTCATTTTTGATTGACATCCATGTTGAGGCTGATCATGTTAAGGATGTTGGCATTAAGGGTATTCCTTGTTTTTGAAGAGGAGTGTCGAGGGCGCTATTTTTTTTGGACCATCCTACAAGAATATATTGGATAGTGGGTTTAGGTGTGTTGGCCTAGGTTCATTAGGTCATAGATCATTGGAGCATGAGAGTTTGTGAGAGGTTTTTTGGATCATACTAGCTTTAATAGGTGAGTGGATTTAGCGTGTCTTTTAAAAGAAATCCATGTTGAGAATACATGTACGTGTTTGTTAACCACATTGCCAGTTTGGCCATATCAGTAACTAAGACTTGTTTGGGTCTTGAGGAATATATATGGTTGGGAGTGAACTATAGGCTATCAAACGTTTTGATCTATCTTTCCAGAGGCTAGTTGATTGTGGGGTTGTTGTTCCTGGTGGTCTGGGAATGGGTAGTGGCTGACGTTCCATGTTAGTGCTCTGGTGTGACCGGTTTGGCCACATGGTTCCATTACAATCAGTAGTGAAAGGTGATTTTCCATGGATTTTTGTGCTTGGTTTAAGGGTGATGATAAGGATACTCTTATAGTGGGGACCATCAGATCCGTCATTGATAATATCCCTCATGTTGGGTGTGTTGTTGACATTGTAAGATCATTTGGTGGAAAGTCATGGTAGTGTTGGGAGCACCATTGTTTGTGGTTAAGCATGGATGTTGGGTAACCACTAAGTATTCTTGTGGATGAGAATCATTTTTGGTGGGAAGATTGTTCTAAACCGCATCTTGACGATTTTTGAAAATCAAAGGAAATTTGAATTTTTTCCCTTGAGTGGTATTAAAGGGAAAAATCATAATATCTCTTATCAAGAGATGTTGGATAAATTTCACGACCACTCTATTGGTCCTATAATTTTGTTTTTACTCTAGGACATGGGTTTGGTTCAATTATGAGCTATCCAAATTTTGGAAGAATGTTAAATATTTAATTAATTATATATTATTTATTTAATCATTTTATTTTTTTGATATCTTTTTTTGGATTGTAAGATCTAAATTCTGACTCTGTGGTTTAGTTTAAAATGAGGGGTTTTCCTAAGTGGGGAATAACCTCATGTTAGGAGTTGGTTCTGGGTCATCCACCTTTCTTATCTCTCTACATTTTCTTTTTCATTTATTTTTATTTTTTTTATTTTATCATTTTTATTAATTTTTTCTTTTTCCCATTTTTTATTTCATATACACCACAACTTGGGACTTCCTTTAGCTAATATTGAGTGTAGTGATATTAGAGGTATATAAGAGGGAGAGAGGGGGAAGGGGTCACCACTGTAGAGATTGGGTCATGCTAGATCATTGTGCATGTGTTTTAGACCTCTAATCAGATCAAAGATTTAGTTGTTTTCTCCCCAAGGTAGTGAATATTTAGATTTTATAACTTATATTTTGATATATTATTTTTATATAAAATTTTAACTGGTTTTTGGGTTTCTGGAAACCCATAGAGGGTTTATCTAGAAGTTTTTAGTTGAATTCAAGGGCGTTTCATGGTGTTTGAAGGGATTTTTGTTTGAGAAATATCAATCACATGATGTGTGGTCTGATGGACACATGTGGTATTTTATTCATGTTCAGGGAAGTTTTTTATAAATACACACTATATAATTTAAATGCACATTGGTTGGTGTTACTTGGTCGTATACCTGGCCATCTGATTCTGTACATGGGTCAGAGGAGATTTCTAAGTACACACTATGTTGTTGGATAAATCCCAATGTAGTGGTACATATCTTGACACCATTTATGTCTTAGTCATATACGCTTACAGATGTGGACCTCGTGTATGTTCTGGTCATGTATAAGTGCATTGAAAGGATGAGCTTTTAGAGTATATGATGTGTACTTGGAAGTACATGTCATATACTTTTCCAGAAAAGTTGTTTTAGAAGTATTTCTGCCCCAATGTTAGAATTATACTTGTGAGTAGTCCATTCTGATCATTTTTTATATATATAACAATAGTGGAATCGTTTTGGAATTTAGAGGGTGTGTAGTTGGTGTTTTGAACATTCATAATTTTTAAGAGGATTTCATTGAGGTTGTCATTCTAGAATACTTCCTGGGGTGGGTTGTCATTTTTGAGGCCTGAGTGAGGTTGTGTGTTTGTTGATCACCATAGCTTGAGTATTCCATGTCAGTATTCTGGATGTTATTTTGATATATTCTATAAGGTGGGATAAAGTTTCTTCTTGGACATGATCGTTAGTTCAGTTGTTTGAGGTTTAGGTCTTCTCTCTTGAGGTTGGGACCGATAGGATCCTTTTCGGTGGATCGACACAGTTGAGTACCTGGATTAGCTATTCTTTATTGAGAATACTTTGAGATAGGTATGAGTAACCTATTATAGGGAATACCATTATGGGTGAGATTTTTTTTGAGGTTTCACTTAGGGGTGGGTATTCTGTGGAATTGAGTTGGGTGTCTAACCACAATTCATTTTAGTGTACATATCCGAAGATTTGTCTCTACTAGAAGATCCACATTAAGGGATCCCATCATCTATTGAGGATTGATATAGGAACCCCTTATAGTGTGTTTTGTTGTGTTGAGGTTCTAGGAACATTGGTGGATGCCCTGTGTTGGTTGGATTGTCAAGTGGGGGTTGTTGTTTCTTGGGTTTTGGTTAGAGGGTGTAGGTGTTGGATGACCCTAGTTTTTTGAATTGTGGCTTAGAGAGGTTTTAGGCTATTCTTGTTCAGAATTGTATGTAATAGAGGTTTCCTTTGGGATATTATTATAAAGGGTGTTCCCTAAGAATGATTCTATTTCTCTCCTCTGCAGGTTTGTTGGTCTTTATGAGGGGGGTGGGGGCTAAGGGGATAACTGATGGTATGGATGAGTGAAATTGCCTTACCATAGCATTTCTCTCAAGTCTTAGGTTAATGGACAAAAGAGAATATTATGTTCTTGAGGGTCAGTTTCTATGTTTGGGTCCTATTCAGGTATCCCGGTGATGCGCTGATAGTTTCATTATCCCATCATGTTTTGCATGACATTTGGGCAAGGTAGTGTATGCTAAGGTCAAAAGGGAATCCCTACGACCAGTTTAGGTCATTCCCTTAGATTCTGAGTTATTGATTTATTTGATTCAATGTTATGGAACCTAATATGTTATCTCAGTTTCGAACATGTGTTTATGTCCTTATATTGGAATTTTGAAATTTATTTAATTAGGAGGAAGCACATCAAGTTGTGGTCATCCGAGCCACATTTCACAATACCTCTAGATGGGACTAAAATTTGGGTATATTTACCTTGAGGTGTTAGACTAGAACCCAAGGTTTGATATTTTTATTTTATATCCTTTTTTGTTTCTTTCGTATTTTTAGTTATATTTTATGCCAGTAGTCATGATTGGTTCGGCTAGATATGATGAGCGTTCCGTGCAAATGTTATGACGTAAGATGTTAGGGACACCATTGGGGGTGGCCTACCCAGATTTTGTTCTCTCCCATAACAAGTTCACCTCTGAGCATGTGTTTTCCTTATGTATTCTTTTATGTTGATCATGGGGTAGAGGATCAAGAGGAGTCCCAGTGGTGCATGTTCGAGCAAAGCTGCTTGGGTTGATTCCTTAGTTCCTATTGGATCTGTTCATACATCCTGGTGACTGGGTTTGTAGTTTGGATAAAATTAGTATTAGTGCCATGTTTATTTATTAATTTTTAAATTATTCTATAGGAGTTCGAAAAAATGGGAGTCTAATGTTGGTATGTTCCAGTTCAATGTCCACATGCTGCATTCTTTATTTTAGTTATTTCAGTTATTTTTTTATTTATGTTCTCTATGATTCCCATTTATATTTATATTTTTGGGTTACTTTATCCATTAATACACTCTAATATGAGGTAATAGTTTCTTCAATGTATCTTTTTCTTCCCTAACCACTGATCAACAGCCTATGATGTGTTGGGAGGTGTGCATTAAGCCTTGTTGTGGGCCGAATCGGGTGATGTTTCTAGTGAACCAAGGACTATTCATGACATTCCAAATTAAAAGATCAATATCATCAATAATGGGAGGATCATGATACAAAATATTAATATCTCAATAGTTACATTATTCTTGTGAAAAAATGATTAATAATAAGGAATGTGTCTCATGGGGGGAATATTTTAGAGAGAAAAACTTTACAAAAGACATAATCTTTACGGTAAGAATCAATTCATAAGGAAGTTGTAAGGAATAACTATAGAAACCCAAAAAATATGTAGGAAATTCCATTAATTTTAATCATTATTTAGAATAAAATATAAATGGAATAATATATTTCTATAATAATATATTTAACTTAATGAAATATGATTGATTTAGAACAACACGTTACCCTATTTCCCTACTTAGTGAAATGTTCTGTATCCTCCTAGAAAAAACATATCTAACATCATATATAATTTCAAAAAATTTATTATATCTTTAAAATTTTATAAACATAATTTCTAATAATTATCACCATATATATTAGTGATTATCTATTTTTGAAATCTGTTGAGAGAAAATTAATCATTTTGAACTAGTTTCCTAATAACAGAGTTGTGATTCATTATTATCCCAATATTAATTATTAATAGATCATAAATGGCACTTTATTTGATGATTTATAACTATTTATATTGTTCAAATTATTTCAATGTAATTATATTTTAACATCCTTAAAGATAAAATCAGTGATGAGAATGTTTCGATGATTTTTAATAATCAAATAGTAGTTTGTTAATTAATAGTTAAATATTAATGTTACTATGTTAAAATAAAACACATTGAAAATATTTAAATATTTATTTCATATATTATCATTATTTTTGATTTCATACTCATCTATTAATTTTTATTAAATCATTTTTCAGTTGGGTGGGTAGACTGACCCAAAAAATAACATACCCTAATTAATAGATGAATACGATTATGAAAGTTTTTTCTATTTAAATAATATCATTATTACAGAACCATAATGATATCATATATATATATATATATTATGTCATTGATTTATATTTTATTAATTTTTAATAAATAAGAATGAAACCTATTAAAAAATGTGATATGTTACTTCATGAAGCCGAGAGTTCAGAAAAACATGATTAAAACATTCATTTCGCAAATAATGAGGGGAAAATAAGGTGGAATATTTTTTTATCCTCATATTAATAATTTTTTTATATGTCACATTACCTCTCCTAATTTATTTTTATAACCAATGAAGATAGGTGTTTAGAAAAAATGGACGTAATCACATCACATTGGTGGTTGTCCACTTGACCCAAAAATAATAGTTCTCTTATTATTAATAGAATTGTGGAAAGGATGTTAATTGTTATTCTATTAGAACAATTAAATTAATTTTCAAAACAATAATTATTATAATATATAATAATTAAATGAATTTTTATTGTAATTTAATAAGTAAAAGAATAGATATTAAGATAAAATTACTCATATTAAGGATATAACATGTAGAAACATTTTTGGAGTGGTCTTGAATTGGTGGTGATATGCCCCTTTTATAAGTTCTAGGAATGAAATTATTATAAATATATCAAACTAGTATAAAGAGAGTGCATTTTTGAAATGATAATAAAACTCAAAAACATGAAAATATTAGAGAGTGTATGAGATATCATTAATAATCCCCCAGCTATTCATTTTCACAAATTTTTTAATCATATTTCTAAGTCCTTTAAAATTAGAATTTCCACTTTTACTATTTTTTATTACCTTTTTATATAGTATTTACTGAATTAAATCATTCATTATGACTAAAAATAAAATCAAACTCATAAAATATCATGGAACTTGTAATTCAAAATATTAAATAAATTTTATCATGTAAAATTTTTATAAACAAGAATAATTTTTTTGACATATGATGATATAACATGTAGAAACATTTATTTAGAAAAAATTTCTTTTTATGTGTTGCAGTTATGTGTATGGAAATTTGTAAAAATTCATTGATTTTCAAGAAATTAATTTTTTATTATAAAAAAAATTCTTTTTTTTGGATTTGAAAGCCTTCCAAAAAAATTACCAAATATAAAGTTAGTCTCTAAGAAATACAAAAAAATGTTCTTTATTGGAAAATATTACTCAAATCCATAAATTGTAAATCATATGATTTATTAATTCAATATAATATTAAAAAAATTATTTATTAACCTTCAATACACCAATTATCAATTTAAAATTTTTATATACTTTTAGGTATTTCCTATATTATTATAAAGTTTCAAATTTGAAAAATCCTAATATTTTTCCTATTCAATGAAGAATCTACTATTTTAAAAAAATTTAAGAAAAATATTCAAATATTTTTTATTTTAAATATAAAAAACAAGTTAATTTTTTCAGAAATAAATTTTAAAATTTAAGAATTAAATTATTATATATAAAGATAAAAATATAATGAAAATTAATTTCAGTGGAAAATAAATTTTTTTAAATATTAATCATTACTAATTTTATTTACTATTAATCTGTAATAAAATTGGTGTTAATATTTTCATTATATCAATAATATTTTTTTGAAATAAATTTTCAGTTTTATAAAAACTCAAAATGAAATTTCTAAAGACGTCACTCATTAAAGAATAAATCCGTATTATCAGTTATTTATTAATACTAATTATATTTTTCAATGCCTTGGTATTGATGTTGACATTTATTTTAATTAATACTTAAATTTCATTATTTGGATACATATATTTTTACACTTCAATTCAGAGAAACATTTTAATGATTTTCTATTGTTTTAATAAATATTATTTATTTTTGTTTCATGTATCACAAATTTTCAATCATATTAGGTCTTAAAGGAATATAGAATTTAAAATCATTGGTAGTCAAATTGGATCATCTGATACCCCTATGGATCAAGATATATCACAAATATGTAAGGCTCTAATAAAACCACCGAAATCACAACCACAGTCCTCTATCGAACATTTGATTGTACATGTTCCCGTCAGACCACAATAAAGTAGCTATAAGGGAATACTAAACTCCCAATTAGGAAAAACCCTCTTGGGAGAAAGAAGATTTTCCTATCTTTGAAATACTAAGTGTGTAAGAATCTCACATATATCCTAGTATTTCTCTTAATTCTTAAGGTACAATGAATATCGATAGAGTTTTATTAAACCGTAATTGATGTCATGAAGAACCCATTAAAGTTAAAAACTACGGTGGTTGTAAGAAAATTCTACCTCATAGAGGATTTTGATCATATAAAATGGAATAAAACCATATCTATTTCTCAGGAAGATGAGAATTCTAGTATTAAAAGGATATTTTCTCTCCTTATGTCACATATTCCATAGATGAAATGGAAATACATTGGTACATGGGGTGTTTTACCTCCCTTCCACTCTCAGAGTGATTTATTAATCATGAAAACGCATTTTCTATTCTAGAATTTCAAATTGAGTGTGTTTTAGTATCTTCGATTAGATTATTTAGGTTGAGATTTATGGACGAACTAATGAAAACTAATGGGATTTGAATATAAAATTCATGTATAAATTCAAGAAAATGAATATTATTTGAAGATATATTATTATCTTAGTAGTTAAAATAAAGTCATAGAAGGAATATCTTGGATCAAAAGGTGGCCTACAATGAATTATAGAGGAAAAATGAGGAGATAAGGATCTGCAAAAGAACCAACCCACTAGTGCAGCACACTTGTGCACAAATATCATATGAAAATAATTCTAGTATAGTAATGAATTAAACTTGATAGACGAGGTTGATCCTGAAGAAAAGACTGGGCTATGTGAATCCCATCGGGTTATCTGTTTAACCATTGTCCAGCTGATGGAATCTGGGAATAAAGTGAAGATTTAATGGATACCACTAATCATTCAGTGGTGCTTACCGGCAAGCCGATGTGAATTTCGAATAAAAAAACAATTCATTATTTTATTGAACCCATAGAACTAAACCGAAGTTTTATTATACTTAATGAATCCCTTTAAATCATAAATGTTCCCAATATTATTAAATAATTTAAATAGGATTCCATAGAGGCTAAAATATCTATATTGGATTGGAATAACTTATTACAGAGTTTAAACAATGAATCAAGGTGGCCTTCTCCACTACTCTCAAAGTCCTCCCATGATCCAATTTCAATTATAAATCTATGTTGATATAATTTACATTTACTCTCTACCTATCCTCTCAATTATATTACTATTAATTATATATTATAGAGTGTAGTTTAAGGAACTTGGGATAATAAAATCTTTCACATCTCACTATAAATTCTTTAAATGGTGTCCACAATCGTAATGGTTGGGAAATGATCCCACAATAAAAAAATTACAGTGACCTAATCAAATGGTGCTTAATACTATTTATCTTAGGGGAATAATTTTTATATAATTGTTAAAAAAATGTATGAATTGGTTACTTGATCTCTATTGAAATCAGGGGCAAGATATCATAAACCTCTCAACCCACGAGGAGGAGACGTATTTGCTCACATCGAGCCATAATGGAACTCCTTTATCTAATTAATATATTTCCCTATCTCCTTCATTTATTTCCCAATTTCACTATAATTTAATCAAAGATTCATATGTTTCATAATTTTGATACATGGTATGCAATAATTATGATATGGTTATCACTTTATTTATCTTGACATTAATTTTTTAAAATCATATCAAAATTTTCATTATGTAATATATTTTGTCATCTCTTTAATTGGTAATCATGCACTTTCCATTATTATAATTTGAAATTAACAAATATAAAATATCATCAATTAAATTTTTTCATCAATTTCTCTTGTGTTAATATTATATTTTCTGTGCACATACAGTCTATATATTTTGTTATTATTTTATTTTGTAATATACATTTCTCTTCATATATAATTTTTGTAATGGAAATTCATCCCTCTATTTACATTTCATCTTATGTATGACCTATATTTAATATTAGGAGAGATATTTATGTTTTTTCAAAATATTTCTGTTTTAAAATTATATTTCGTTTTCATTATCTTAATCAATTTTGATGTTCAATCTTTTTTAGATGGAATATTTTTCAAATGCACATAGTGGTCCTCAACGGGACTCTATAGGTCATGAACCATATTAAAATGGATTATACTATAGTTCTTATAGAAATTCCAGGTTTAGGTTTCTTAATAGTATATTATATTATATTTGGAAAAATATTATGCTTATCTTTTCCCATTCCAAGGAATTAGAGGATTATTGGACTACTAATGACGTGGAAATTTTTTAAAATATTATAAATTCTATGAATTATTTAAACTATGGTTTATATCATAATGATTTTAATCACATCTCTAAAATTAATACTTCCATGTAATTTAGAAATTTATGAAAGTAACACTTTAAATGAAAAATAATGTTAAAGGTACTTGATTGGATATATTTATATAAGATATTAAAATATTTTATTTTCTTAAAAATTAATTAATTACTTATTATCTTAAAGGTTTTACTGAAATATGCAATGGTACAATGTGTTTTATTGATGATATTTCTTTAAAAAATCTAGAAATTTAAATCCCATCAGTATTTAATAGTTTATCGTAAACCAATTTGACAAAAATCCATGAAGAGAAGTATATAAGAAAAATTACTTTCAAGGAGGTTATCAAATAAATAATGAACAATGAGTTAATGATGGGGAATTAATCTAATAAGGAATATAAAGATACAGAATAATATAAAAGGATAGTTTATTTCAATGAACATTATAATGAGGAATCTTTTTATGATGATTATGAAATTAAATGCATGACCAAAAAAATGAATAAATAAATAAAAAAGATAAATCCTTTTAATATGTTAAATACTAAAATAAAAATAGATAACCATAAATTACTTTCTTTGAATACTACAAGAATAGTTATATCTGGTCAGAATGGCACATATACAGAATAAATATCAAAAAATAAGAATAATGGTAATAATTACCCTATGTTTTTTATACGGAGTTCTTATAATGTCTCCCAAAACATAACATTATCTCACTCCTCAGGATTAAAATTTCCCATGAATCCTTTTAAGGTAAATGATGAGGTTAATTCTCTAAAATATTCTATCATTACAAAATCTTTGACTTATTATTCATAATATTATACTTCAAATGACTTATGATTCAATGATCTAAAATATTATTATTATCATCTTGATGATGTTTGAGTGAACTATCTTCTATGTACAATGATATTGAAAGCATGGAAAATCAAGATAATAAGAAAAAATAAAAGAACAATTTATAAAGATAAATTATCATAAAAATTTAATAATTAAACAAATTTACTTGAGTTACAATTGACTATTAGTTATAAAAAATATCACATGCAATTTATATATAGAGAACACACATAAAATAATTTTTTTTGTTATCAATGTCATGTTTGAAATTTCCATTCTATAGTTTTTTAAATTAATGGTATTTATTCATAAAATAATACCTTTTAATCGGATTCTCTTAAGATAAGTTTTGTAAATATTTTCATAAAAACGTTAATCTAATCTATTAATGAAATTGGGAAAATGAAGGGTATTTTATACCAAAAGGAATATTTGTTTTTTCTAGATTTTATAATAAAATATCACTTTCAAAAAATTGGGTACCAAAATCTTTATTGGGAAATATTATTATGCACAAGTTTTTTCCATATTCAAAATGTATATAAAAAAATATTGAAGGACTGAGGTTTTCATAGATACCAAAAGGAACTCACAATAAAGATTTTGAAAGACTATTCCACTATACTTATTAACATTTAATATGTTGTCTTATAAATTAAAATTGTATGTCCAACATTGAAATGATGATCTATCAATAATGAAAGAGATTATGTATATTTTTATTTTATCTAACTATTTTATGTGGTGGAATAAACTAATATTTATCATATTTATTATAATTTTATTATTTAATAAACATTTCAATCATTTATTTTTTTATATTTAATAATGATATAATAATTCATGGAATGAGAAAAGGAAATGTGATTTATTATAATATTATTTTATCTTATCTTGTACTTGAATTTCTTACATAATATAGAGTTTTTAAAACAGACATCATGATAATTTAATTCAAATTATTTCATGACTCCTCTTATTAAAAGTTTTTATAAATGGAAGTTATCTCTTTTTAGTATTTTTCATCATATTTATTTAAAATAAGAATGTTCTTTCATTAGAGATTTTAAATTCTCTCTTGAATCATTTTTAAAATGTTCTTTCATGAAAATATTTTACAACTTCATATTATCCTTGAAATTTTTGGATTTTATAAAAGGGGGCTTGATATATTTTTTATAAATATTTTTTTACACTAAAATAATGATGTTTTAAAAATATAATAAAATTTAACTCATGAAATAATTGATTATAATTAAATAAACACTCTCTTATAGTAAATCTTATAATTCTACCATAATTACACCAAATGTGTGAGAGACTTATTTGGTTGAGTATAGATGGATCAACATCCCACATGGGGATATTATATTCCTAACTTAAAATTCAACCTCTCCATTTTAATTCATTCATGAACTTCATTTATATCTCTCTCACTTGAATATACATATTTCTTCTTTCATTCTCTTTATGGATGGAAAGTGTATGTTATTTTTGTGGACCTTTTTCTTAAAATGGAAATAGTTAATTTTCTTATACTTGTATTCCTCTTTTATCCTTAACTCTTCCATTTGAATTATTTTTTATTTTGATGTTTTTATAATTTCTTGTAATTTTAAATTGATTTTTAAAATTAAATTTTAAATATTTTTACCAAGTATCTTTTTAAATGTAAATTTTTTTTTATTTTTAATATTAATTTTTTAATATATATTTAAAATACTTTTACAATTTTGATTTTTGGGTTTCAATTTAGAATTTTTACCTTTTTTCTTATTTAAATTATGAAATTAACTCTTGGTTACACATGATAGATATTTTCATATTATGTATTTGTGCTCATAAAAATTAGAATATTATTATAACACTTTCCTTCATAATGTTTTCATGTTGAGAAATAACGATTAATGGTAGTGATATATAGATACCCTGACCAAAGTAGCTAGGTGTCAATGTCTGCTCTCTTACATTGGCATAAGATACAAATAATCATATCCCAAAAGAAAAAACAGTTTGGTAGTTTTGGTAAACTATATTCATACTAGAATTTCTCATTATATTTTAATACACAAATGTTTACATTTTTTTTTCAAATATATCATAATTACCTCTAGAATATTATTGCATATCATTATTAGAAGACTTCTTGGATTTTTGGGAAAGGGAAGGAAAAAAATGTTATCTAAAATTATTAGTATGGGTTTAGTATAGTGGATACTCTCATGAAAGAAAAAATAATAATCAATATGGAATGGTGAATAACTAAACACATATTCCATTTAGTCAAAAAAAAAATAAAAATTAAATGAATCCAAAATAATATTATTATAATATTATCATGGATAATAAGATAAGGAATATTCAATATCTAATGGTAAATAACTAAAAAAACATACAATTTAATCAATAAACATATAATAAAATGAATATTGAGATAATACCATTGTGGAAATCACATTGATAATAATAACTGATATCTCAATGAAGAAAGTTATTAATTATTGGGTATAAATCTCTAAGGAATCATGGTACCCCTACTATCAAGAACATTCACATAATTGTTTAAAGCAAAAAGTAAAGCCCCTTTAATGTTAGCGTATTGATTTTCCACTTTAATCAATCAATGCATTAAGGGACTATATAATTCTAGGCCCCATTCATTCCTACTTGTCCAAAACATTCCACATATATTGAATAATCAATTTAATTCATGAATAATTTTCCTAATCATTAAATAACTTTATTGAGTAATGCATATAGATTTATCAATATTTTACCATATAAAGAAATAAATTTCAATATAGAAAACAATATGTAAAAATGACCTGTGTTTTAAGCAATAATAATATCTTTGGTAAATAATATGTATATTTAGAAGAAATTTAGTGTCTAATGATTATAGGAAAGTGAATATTTTGAAGGAATAATAATGACTTCAAAAATGAATCAAGGAAAAGAATTTCAACACTTTCCTCGGTAAAATTGATCACTAGAAATCAATCAGAATAATAAATATAATATCAGTACAATATATTCCAATTGGGGTAAAAATAAAGTGTTATTTTCATTAATTAATATAAATATCATAAAAACATCTTTAAAAGCATTCTTAAGGTAAATATCTGTTTCATTTTGAAAATCATATTTTAAGAAAAAAAGTTCACAAAACATTTTTAAAATATATTTCTATTAAAATTACATTTTATTCTTGAAAATATAATATTTAGAACATTATTATGTCCATGACGGCATGAAATTCCATTTTTGGAATATACATTAAAATAAAGATATTGATTCAATAAGGTTTCCTTATGAATTTTTCATTCGTTTATGTTTGGGGAGATTGTTGAGTCAATAAAGATTCCTTATGACGTTACCACTTCTTCATGTTTTTAAATTCACAAAAACCTTATCTTAAGGGAAATTTCATTTACCCTTTGTTTTACTTTCATAAGAAAAATTTTCCTTCCCTAAGGAAATTTATCATTGCCATTTTTTTCATTGTTCATTTTGTTTATGTATAAAATTCGGTTTCGTATCCAAAACCATGGAATCATATATATACTTAGATATAAAGAATTTTGTTTTCAGGATATGAATTCTGGTTCCAAACTCTATGAATTCAGACTTCGAACTCTTCTGATTTCTCACTCCAAGTTCTCTGAATTTAGACTCTGAACTCTTTTGAGTTTTGACTTTGAGTTCTCTTAATTTGGAACCCGAACTCTTCTGAGTTCTGACTACAAATTCTCTAAATTTAGACACCGAACATTTATGAGTTCAAATTCTAAGTTTTCTAAATTCAGACTCTGAACTCTTATGAGTTCAAGTTTCGAATGCTCATGAATTCAGACATCGAATTTCCTTAAAAATTCAAACTCCAAATTCTAAAGAATTCTAACTCTGAATTCTACTGATAAAAAGAATCTGAATATCCTTGTATTATAGATAACTAATGTGTTTTTGGTTATACTCCAAACTATTTTTTCCATAAACACCGATAATTGATTTTAGTTATGTAATCATATTCTTTCATACAATTGTTTTGGTTATAAAATGATGTCGATCATTCAGTCACTAACTAACCGTTGTTTCAGTGACACATGTACAGGTCCCTCCGAAATTCAAGGAAAAATATGACCATTGGAGATGGTAGCCGACTGTTGGAGTTGTGCCTATAAATAGGAGCTCATTTGAAAGAGCTAACAACTTTTGACAAGGGTTCTATGCCTCAAGATATTACTTGTTGTTTAAGTGAATTATAGAGAGAGACTCTCATGCTTAGTGCATACTGAACACCTTGTTCAGATTTTCTTCATGCGATTCTGAATGTTGTGGAGTACATTCGAGGGCTTCCAGGGATAGGTAGACAGAGGTGCCGACTACCTTGATGTTGAGGGCTTACGGGGATAGAAAGATAGACTCTGATCTTCGTAATGAGGGCCTACTCAGGTGTGGGTAGGAGATACTTTCTTGAATGTATAAATCAAGGGATCTTTATCCAAGGTTGTTGGATACCTTTCTATTTTGGTTGAAATATTTATTACTTGTTACTTGTATTATCTCAAGTTTTCTGCTGAATTTTGTTTGTTGAAGAAAGTATAACTATCTTATACTTTCTTATCCATGTATAATTTGATTTAGTAAGATTCTATTTGATTTAGGTAGAATATTTATCTTTGTAAAACTATTTTATGTATAATTTCCAGATTCACTTTTCCAGAATTACATTCTTGGAATCATATTTTTGGAATCAAGAAAGTTTTTAGAACATAGAGGTTTTGTGAATTTATCTTTTTAAACCTTTTTAATCAGTAGAAAGGTTTCTAACCAACTTTAAAAGTTACTTAAGAATTATTAATGTATACAATTCCCCCCCCCCTCTTGTGTATTGAGCATCATTAGATACTACATATAGTATCTTCATTCATTATTTAGATCCTACAATTGGTATCATAGGAGGTTTTTGAAATACTTATATTCACATATAAGTTTTCTTGCTCATGTTTTTCATTGTTCAATATTTTCCTACTTGAGGAATATTTTCCTTGTTTTCAACATTTTAACACTGACAAGATTGTGTGGAATGATTTTCTTTAAGATGGCAGGAATCAATGTTTTTTCCATAGATAACCTAAATCCAAATAGACCATCTATTTTTGATGGGAATGATTTAAAATATTGGAGAGATCACATGAAGACATTCATTATCAACACTGGAGTAGATAATTTTGTTATGCTTACTAGAGGATATAGAATCCCTGATAAGGAAGTTAGTACTTTCACCAACCAAGAAAATAATGAATATCAAATGAATTATAAGGTATGTAATAAATTGCTTTGTTCCATGACTAGAAATATATATCGACAAATTTCATCTTGTGAAGTAGAAAATTTTATATGGAAGAAGATTGAAGTTACTCACTTTGGAACTTCCAATGTTATTGAAACTAGAAGTTCCATGCTTAGAGATTAATATCATGGTTTTTGCTTTCCTTATGGAGAACCCATATTTAAGGTGCAACAAATATTTATGACTATTGTTAATACCTTAAAATCTATGGGTGTGAAAGAGTTATATGATGAACCTCTTGTGGATAAAATCATAGAAATCATGCCCAATGAGTGGGAATCCAAGAGAACAGATATAGATGAGAATAGAAAGGTTTCTCAGATTTCTCTAGATGATCTTTTTGGAACTCTTCTTTAATGCCAGACTAGAATGAAGGGAGAGACTAATAATGTTAAGAATAAGAATGGGAATGGCCGTGTTGCTTTTACAATAACCTCAAATCATATAAAATACAAAACTCCTGAGAGAGTTACTAGATCTAAATCTACGAAAGTTGTTATAAAATCCAAATATAGTGGATGCGAATCTTCAGAAAATAAACTAGCCAATCTTGCTCGAATGATGAACAATATTGTTGGCCAGAAGAACTTTCAATCCAGTTAGAAGAATAATGAAAGGAAAGATAAAAAATATTTAGAGTTCACATGTTATGAATGCAAGAGAGCAATAAATTTAAGACCTCGTTGTCCTATGATTAAAATAAAAAAAAGAAAAGAGAAGCATTCTGAGAGAAATAGAATGAAGTTCTACAAAGCTGAAGCTGAGAACGTTTTGAAAGCTAATGACACCTGGTGTGCCAGTGGTGGAGACTCTTCAGAAGAATAATCAGATTATAAATCTACTTGGACAGAAGAATCTTTGTCTAATAGCCCGACTACCTATTGAAAATCATTGCTTAATGGCTAAGTTATATAATTATGAATCTATGACCAATGTATCATTAAATGATAATTTTAGTGATAGTAAATATTATGAATATTTGGATGAAGAATCTTCTTCTGATGAGGATAATACTCTACCTACTTTTGAAGATGTTTCTAGGTTTCCTAAGCTCTTTGAGAATGAGAATTCAAAACTCAACAAAAAGATTTATCAGAAAAATTCTAGGATTTCTATACTTAATATGGAAATATCAGATCTTTCTAAAGATCTTGATAAGAAAAATTTTGATAACAAAATTATTTCAAAAAACCTTGAGGAAGTAAATTTTGAGAAGGATAAACTTTCTAAGGATCTAGAAAAAGTAATTTCTAAGAAAAATGTTTTTGAGCATAACTCTACTTCTAAAACAAATGTTTTGGAAGATATTAACATAGTTATCAAACTAAAATCAGAAATATTTTCTTTAAGGGATTGTTTTTCAAACTTTACCTTAGTTAAAGAAAAATTTGATAATAGGTAATCCAAAATTCATCCTCTAAGGAATAGTTCTAGTTTTTTGTTATTGTAGTTTAAAGACGATTTTTTGTAAAAATTATTTTGTTCTTCAAAGTGCTCCATTCTGCACTATGTGTCAGTGTGGTGGGAATTGGGCAAGAAATTATTCCCTAAACAAAACCCAATCATTAGAATCTCTTAAAGACTTTTTTTCTATGAAAATGTGGGTACCTAATATTTCATTTTCTGAAATTTCCAGATACAAGAATGTTTGGATTCCAAAAGTCGAGCATTCTTATTTCTAGGAAAATAAAGAAAGTACCAAGATCAATACATGGTACATGGATAGTGGATGTTCCGAGTATATGACTGGTAAGAAAAACTACTTTGAAAAGATCATCAAGAAGAAAGGAGGAAAAGTTACTTTCAGAGATAATGCTAAGGGAGAAATTATTAGTATAGGCAACATAGTTCTTCACAGAAAAACATTGATTTAAAATTTTTCATTTGTTAGGTGTCTTAAGAACAAATTCATTAGCAAAATTAAATTATTTTATGAAGCTTACCTTGTAAATTTTAGGAATGAAAAGTGGTTAGTACACAATTCCAAGGATTATTTTATTCTTTTTTCCCATTGGCAAGAGAATGTTTATACACTAAACATAGAAGACCTTAGGAACCAAGACTTACCTTGCCTTAGTGAAATGGAGGATCATTCTTGGTTATGGAATATAAGGTTAGGACACTATAACCTTAGGAACCTATGCAAACTCTCTAAGAAAGTATTAGTTATGTATCTACCAGAGCTTAGATTTTATTCTTCAAAAGTTTGTGATCCTTGTCAATATGGAAAGTAATGTAAATAAAGTTTTAAATCTGTCAGCGATGTCTCAACTATTGATGCATCATAGTTAGTGAATATGGATCTCATTATCCCAACAAAAACTGGAAGCATTGGAGGAAAATATTATGTATTTGTCTTAGTTGATTATTACACTAGATTTTCGTGTGTCTATTTTCTAGAAAATAAATCTAACGATTTTTCTTATTTCAAAAGTATGAGAGCCCATGTAAAAAATGAAAAAACCTTCCTTTGATAAATATTCATAGTGATCATGAGTATAATTTCAAAATTCTGATTTTGAATGTTTTTGTAGTAGAAAAAAAATTACTCATAACTTTTAAGCACCCAGAACACCTCAACAAAATGATGTTGTTGAAAGAAGAAATAAAATTCTTCAAGAGATAACAAGAACAATGTTGAGTGAACATCTGGTAGCCAAAAAGTTTTGTGTTGAAGCTGTAAGTACTGATTGTTATATTATAAATAGTGTTTGGATTAGACCTTTTCTTAACAAAACTCTTTATGAGTTATGGAATGGTAGAAAACCTGGACTTTTCTACATCAAGGTTTTTGGTTTCGAGGTATTAATTTTGAATACTAAAGATATTCTTCACAAATTCACACCAAAATCTTATGAAGGAATTTTCTGAGGCTACTCCACAACTTATAATTATTATATAGTTTTCAATAAAAGCACTTGTACTGTTGAAGAGACAGTACATGTCAAATTTGATGAAACTGATCCTTTTGTTTTTAGAGAACCCTATCCTATATCTTCGGATGTGCTTTCAAAAAATTATTATCAACCTTTTTTAGAAGATCCTTATGATAAGGAAAATTTCCAATAAGATGATTCTAAAGCATTTATGCTAGAAAATTTCCTACCCTATGTTGATGAACTGGTTTTACAAAAATCAAAATTAGTTGTTTCTTAAGAATCATCCCAGTGATAGTATCATTGGTGATGTAAATCAATGTGTAAGGACTAGAAGTTACTTAAGGAATGAAGTAGAACATCTAGCATCACTTTCCCAATTAGATTAGAAAATCACTGATGATGATTTAGGTGAAGATGATTGGATAAAATCTATGCATGATGAGTTAAATTAATTCGAAAGGAATAATGTCTGGACCTTGGTTGAAAGACCTAAGGAAAATTCTGTTATTGGAGTAAAATGGGTCTTCAGATATAAATGTGATGAAAATGGAATCATAGTAAGAAATAAATCTAGATTGGTTGCTAAAGTCTATAATCAACAAGAAATAATAGACTATGAATAAACCTATGCTCGAGTAGCTAGACTTGAATCTATTCGTATACTACTTGCTTTTGCAGCATTATTCAATTTCAAACTTTTTCAAATGGATTTGAAATGTGCATTCCTTAACGGTTATGTTTAAGAGGAAGTTTTTGTTTAAAAACCTCTTGGTTTGGAACATACAAAACATCCTAAACATATTTATAAACTATTAAATGCTTTGTATGGACTTAAGCAAGCCCCTTGATCATGGTATGATAGACTTATAAGATTTTTGCTCCAAAATAATTATGTTAAGGGAAATGCAGATCCAATCTTTTTTATAATGAAATATTTGAAAAATGTTTTGATTGTTCAAATTTATATTGATGACGTTATATTTCGTTCAACTTAGCAATCTTTAACTGATTCCTTTGAGGATCTAAAGAAATATGAGTTTGAAATGAGTATGATGGGTGAGTTAACATTTTTTTCTTTGGTTTATAAATTTCTCAACAACCAGAAAGAATCTATATATCCCAACATAAGTATATTAAAGATCTTATTAAAAAGTATGGATATGACTAATATAAGAGTATTAGTACTCCCATTGGTACCTCAAACACATTTGATCTTGATAAATGTAGGAACAGGTTGATCAAACATCTTTTATAGGTATGATAGAAAGATTACATTACCTGACAGCTAGTCATCCAGACTTAATGTTTTCAGTATGCTTATGTGAAAGATATTAATCCAATCCTAAGGAATCTCATTTAAAGGCAGCAAAAAGAATTTTTCTCTACTTAAAGGGAACCATGGAGTTAGGACTCTTTTATACTACTTGGAAATGATTTTATTTTAAAGAGTTTTTTGGATGCTGACATTGGTGGATATAGAATGGATAAAAAGAGTACATCTGAAACAAGTCATCGCTTAAGAGATTCATTAGTTTCTTGGTCATGACAGAACCAACACTTAGTAACACTTTCCACTACTGAAGCTGAATATATAGCAGCTGGAAGTTGATGTGCTCAAGTGTTGTGGATGCATCACACACTCACATACTATGGTATGAGTTTTACCAAAACACAAATTTTGTGTGATAATACTAGTTCCATTACCCATAGTAAAAACCAAGCACACCACTCATGTGCGAAACACATAGATATTAGGAATCACATTCTTAGGAATCCCACCCAAAAGGGGATATCATTCTTCAATTTATCGGATCACAAGATCAAATTCCTGTTATTTT
Source organism: Viscum album (assembly GCA_963277665.1). NCBI lineage: Eukaryota > Viridiplantae > Streptophyta > Magnoliopsida > Santalales > Viscaceae > Viscum > Viscum album. The sequence continues at coordinate 445,888,915 of OY728158.1, forward strand.
CACAAAATATTTACCCTCTGAAAGATTTTAATACATTAAACAGAAGATAGAAATGATAAATATAAGGTAATATTACTTGTTAAATTTTTGGTGAAACCAATATCCTTACAGTAATAAACACCTTTTCATAGAGTGAGTACATTTTCTTGTTAGTTTTCAAATCTTTTGTAATGAAAATTTTCGCAGTCATGTTTTTCAAATCATTCGTAATGAAAACTTTTGTAGTCAGACTTTTCAAATCATTTATAATGAAAATTTATGTATTTATATTTTTCAAATCATTCATAATGAAAATTTTTGTAGTCTAATTTTTCAAATCATTGGTAATGAAAATTTTCGGAGTCGGATTTTTCAAAGCATTCATTATGAAAATTTTGGCAGTCTTATTTTTCAAATATTTCGTAATGAAAATTTTCAGAGTTAGATTTTTCAAATCTATCATAATGAAACTTTTTGTAGTCATATTATTCAAATCTTTTTTAATGAAAATATTTGTACTCGTATTTTTTAAATCCTTTAATATAAAATTTTTTGAAGTCATATTTTTCAAATCTTTCGTTATGAAAATTTTCGTAGTAAGATTTTTCAAATCTTTTGTAATAAAATTTTTTGTAGTCAGATTTGTCAAATCTTTTATAATGAAAATTTTTGAAGTCATAATTTTCAAATCTTTCGTCATGAAAATTTTCATAGTCATATTTTTCAAATCTTTCGTAATGAAAATTTTTGTAGCAATATTTTTTCAAATCATTCGTAGTGGAAATTTTCGTAGTCTAAATTTTTTGCACATAATCTAATGTTTTTCCGTAGTCTATAATTATTACATAGTCTAAAACCTTTCGTAGTGTAAATTTTTTTTCGTTGCATTAAATTTTTTTTAATGAAAATTTATTTAAATAAATTATTCGTAATTGAGATTTTTGTTTTTAAATTTTTTTTCCATAACCAAAATTTTCAGAATCTAAAGTTCTTCAAGAAGAATTTTTCTCAATACGAATAATCATCCTAACAATATGAAAGGTATGTTTCTTTTCCTGAGTTGTTGTAATCATCTTTTACTTGTAAGTATTTTCATTTTTTAAATATTTCATATTCTCTTTTCCTTAAATCATAATGTTTTTCATAATAAAATATAAAGGTCGGATTCTAATGAGTTTTCCTTGTGGCTATCATATAGACCGTCAGATCTGATCAGAAGTATTTTCAGCCATTGGATTGAGTTTGGATGATGAAACCTCGTATCAAATGCCTATATAAAGGACCCCTGATGGTTGTCCCACATCGAATCTCAATATCTTTCATGCTAAAGTTATTCCCTTCTATATAAGTTCATTCTGAATTTTCAAGGGTTTGTCTATTCTGAATGTCTATCGAAGAATATTCTCAGAAAGATATGTCTGCTGTCAAGACAATCTCGGAGTGTAAGGTTTATAGAGAAATTTTGGTGCATACAATATTATTCACTAAGTATTATTCAATCATCTCGAAGAACATTAAGATGAATGGATGGGAGAGTGTTTGTGTATCGAAGCCAGGGGCTCAAGATTTAGTGTATCCGGATTTTGTAGTTAAATTTTATGAATCAGCCAGTTTCTTCAAGGAAAAAGAAGAGAAAAGTTTTTTTCAAGATCTATGAAAATACTTATGCTCATTCATATAATAAGGAAAATAATTTAGTTTGTATTCCATACGAAGGGGAAGCTGAGTTATATTCTCATAAGTTTCCAGATGTCAAAGGATGTTTTGTTAAGGAGAAGGATATGGCATGTCATGGACTATCTGATGTAAATACTCCGATGATCACCCACTTGTTTACAAATCATTGGATTCATGAATATGGGTTGAAGGATTCATCATTCCGAGAAAATGGGATAAGGAAAAATTAAAGAAGAGTGACATGTATATCTTGGATTTCTTGGTGAACCAAAGGAAGATCAATCTGGTTAAGCATAATCTCATTATGATTGAGAATACTATGAATTGAAACATGAAGGCTCAGATAATCATGTATCCAGCCATTCTCACCAAGTTAATTGTTCGGTGCTTAGAATCTTTTAAAAATTCATGCAGCTCGAAGCCAATGAATTGGAAAGTCATGTTAGTTATTGATGACACCATAAAGAGGATGAAAATTGGTTTTTATATAGAAACCGGATAATTTTATGACTCAACAGAGGAAGAAGTTGAAGATGTTCTGAAAAAACAAGATGTGCCTCAAATGACCAAAAATGGAGGAAGGAATAGAAAGTTGAAGGAAGTAGTAGTGGAAGGAAAAATTGCAGAGCCCAAGGAAATCCAATCCGAACCTCAAAAACCTATGAAGAAAAAATCATATCCAGATGAGGTAGATGCTAAGTGGAGGGGCGATAAGAATAATATAAAATAAGGGGATCCCAAGTTTTTTCTAGACCCTACTGAAGAAAAATCTTTGAAGGAGTAGACAAATGAGTATCTAGAAGGGGAATAAAATGAAATGAAACTAAAGAAGAAGATGAATGAAGCAGAGATTATGAAATCCCATCTGAGGGATACTGAGAAAGCATCTAAAAAAATCCTGGTACCAAAATTTTTCTTGGTAGAAGCTTTGCTTCAGACTCTGGGTAAGAAAATCATCACCCCATAAAAAGTACGAGAAAAGATTGTTGAAGAAAAAGAATCCATCTAAGGAGTTGAAGAAGTAGTAGAAAGAAGTGGTGACACTGCGAAGTTGATTAAGCACGTAGAATATTTCCATGAGAAATAAAGCCCATCCGAGAAGCTCTCAATCTGAACTTCTAAAGAAGAATCTTCAAATCTGGCTACACCTGGGAAATATAAGAAAGGAGAAGATGACAAGGTTTAGGAAGAAGTGACTAAGCTTTCTAAAGAAGTAAGTTATAATCATCATTTCAAACACCTAGTGGATGCTGAGGTAGGAGCTCAGAAAGAAGATATTGATAAAGATAAAATTGTTTAGCTGTCTGACATTGAACATAAATATCCAGATGAGGAAGCAATTCCAAAAACTGATAAGGGAAAACATGTGGTCATTATAAACTTGGTAAAGGTGCTATAATGAAGAAGGAAGATAGTGGATCTTCAAAGAGGAAACATGGTGAGTTAGATAAGTATCCCTCACCTAGAAATGTTTTAGATTTGAAATCATCATCCCATGGATATGATTTCATTATTTAGTCGCAAAAGTAGCTTGTTGGGACCATTCCGATTTTTTCCAAGCATAGACTTCAGATGCTATATTCTTCGACAAACACTAAATCAGAAATCATATTCAGTATCCATGGTGATGGATTACTGTGTCAATATTGAGTCTAATTTCAAGATTTCTTTCATTAACTACGATGGCCACAAAAGGTCTAGTAAGAAAATGGTTAGCTGGTTAAAGAAGATAGTTGAAGATATGAGAGATCATGATGTGTTCCAAGATAGTGTAAAAGAGGCATTGGACCTTGAATATTGTAAGATCAGGGATCTCACAAGAAGTTTTGAAGAAACGTTGACTCTAGAACAGAATTCTCAGAGACAAGAAGTGAAGGATTTGAATGGAAAACTGTATTCAATGGCTCAAAGATGGAAAGGAGAGAGAGATCTTCAGATTGAGATAGAAGAAAATCCTGTCAAGCAGGAAGAAGTCCCGAAGGCTCAGGCAGAGGATCTTAAGGCTCAGGAAGATAGAATGAAAGCCTTAGAGAAGAAAGCTTTGGATCAGGATCAGATTCTAAACTGATCAGAGGAAGATCACAAGAAGCTCAATAAGCTTAAGGCAATAATCAAGAAGTTGATATGCAAGGAAAATGAAGGATGATCTTGTTTAAATCCGATCTTTTGTTGTATTTTTCTGGTTGTACAATTTTTTCCTATCATAATGAATATTTGGTTCATTTTCTTTTGGATTTTTTGTACTATTCTTTCAGGTACCAATTTTTTTTCCATCTCCTCAAATTCATTTTTGAAGTTCACAAAGTGGGAGAAAGGAAAAATAATTATAAGAAAAGAAAAATTTTCCTAAGGGGAAGTGTTTATCTAAGGGGGAGTTCTTATAAAAGAATATTTTCATATTTAATATAACACTATGTTAATTATGAAAATCTTGAATATGATCCTTAGTGTTCCAAACCCTAAGGGAGATTTAGTCATATTCATTTTTTCCCATTTTTCAAGTGAGATATTCATTATTTTCTAAGTCCTTATATTCTTTTTCGTAAGGATGCTTGTGCTTTCCAAAAAGGGGGAGACGGTTGAGTCAATATGGTTTCCATATGAATTTTCTATTCATTCATGTTTAAGAAGATTGTTGAGTCAATAATGTTTATTTTTGAGACTTCTATTTCTTCATGTTTTGAAAATCACAAACACCTTATCTTAAGGCCAAACTCATTTACCCTATGTTTTACTTTCATTAGGAAAATTTTCATTTACCCAGGAAATTTATCATTACCATGTTTTCCATTGTTCATTTTTTCTATGAATAAAATTCATTTTAATATCTAAAGCCTCGGAATCATATATATACATAGATAAAGAATTCTATTTTCAGGATATGAATTCAGGTTCCAAATTCTATGAATTTAGAATCCGAACTCTTCTGAGTTTTGACTCCGAGTTCTCTGAATTTAGACTCTGAACTCTTCTAAGTTCTGACTCCCAGTTCTCTAAATTCAGACTCCGAACTCTTCTGAGTTATGACGCCGATTTCTCCGAATTTTGACAATGATCTTTTATGAGTTCGGATTCTGAGTTTTCTGAATTCAGACTCCAAATTCTTATGAGTTCAAGTTTTGAATCTAATGAATTCAGACATAGAATTTCCTTTAAAATGTAGACTCTGAATTCTATAGAATTCTAACTCCGAATTCTTATGATAAACAGAATCTGAATATCCTTGTATTATAGATACAAAATCTATTTTTGGTTAGACTCTGAACTATTTTTTCCTTACACTCTGAAAAATGATTTTGGTTATGTAATCATATTCTTGCTTACCCTTATTTTGGTTATAAAATGATGTCGTGCATTCAGTTACTTACTATCCATTTATTGAGTGACATGTGTACAAGTCCCTCCTAAATTCAAGGAAAAATATGATTGTTGGAGGAGGGAGCTGACCATTGGAGTTGTGTATATAATTAGGCACTCATTTGAAAGAGCTTACAACTTTTGACAATGGTTCCATGACTCTAGAGATTAAATGTCGTTGAAGTGATTTATAGAGAGAGTCTCTCATGATTAGTGCATACTGAACACCTTGTTCAGACTTTCTTTATGCGATTCTGAATGTTGCCGAGTACATTCAAGGGATTCTAGGTATAGGAAGAGAGTGGTGTCGACTACCTTAAAGCTCGAGGACTTCCTTGTTGAGGAAGAAATAGGTGCCGAATACCTTGAAGTTGAGGGCTTGTAGGGATAGGAAGATAGACTCCGATATTTGTATCTATGGATTGCCTAGTTGTGGGTAAGACATACTTTCTTGAAAGTATTAATCAAGAGACCTTAATCCAAATTTGTTGGATACACTTCTCTTTGGGTTAAAATATTTATTACTTGTTACTTGTATTGTTTCACGTTTTCCACTGAATTTTGTTTATTGAGGAAAGTATAATTATCTTTTAATTTCTTATACTTGTATAATCTGATTTAGTAAGATTCTATAAGCTCTAAGGTTGAATATTTATCTTTTTAATCTTTTTGTTATGTTTCATTTCCGGATTCAATTTTCTAGAATTACATTCTCAGAATCATATTTCTAGAATCATGCAAGTTTGTAGAACTTAGATGTTTTGTGAATTTACCTTGTTTAACCTTGTTAAAAAATAGAAAGTTTTCAAACCAAATTTAAAAGTTCCTAAAGAATTTTTAAAGCATACAATTTACCCCCCTCTTGTGTATTGAGAATCATTAGATACTACATACAATATCTGCATCCATTATTTCGATCCTAAAAAAGATTTATTTATCTATTTTAGAAAAATACAAATGGAAATGTTGTAAAAATGACAAGATGATTCCATTTAAAAGATTTTATAAAAACAAAAAAAATTGGGTAAAAATATCCTTAATAAATTACCTTGATGTAGTTAAAAAATTGATTTTTTAGAAAACAATGTTTGAGAACAAAACTACTTTTTGACTGAAAAGTGAAATAGAGTAGGTCTTCCATAAAAACATTTTCTAAATTATTTTAAGTACAATTGCATGGTAAGATAGTAATATTAGATGAAAAATTAATTAATAAATTGAATATAAGAAAATCAGTTTATTTATTTAATAATGATCTATTAATTTCATTTAACTGAAATTCAATTATAAACAATTGCGATTAAAATGAGATTCTGAAATAAACCCTTGTAAATATCATAAAGTTGAAGTGAGAATTAATTAAAAAAATTGAATATGTGTAAAAAAATTAAAACTATATTAAGAGAGTGGAAATAACACATAATATAATCATTAATAATTACACAAATAGTTATATAATATCAAATACAATGAAGATGTAATATATCGTAATTAAAATAAATTGATTTATGAAATTCTTTACCATATTGTTACTTTTAATTTAAACACCCTTGGATAAATTATTCAAATTGAAAAAAATACTATTATTTATTAATGAATCCTGATATTACATTACCAAGGGGTATTATATACACTATATAAAATAAATTAGGTGTAAAAAACTACAATATGCCTTAATAAAGGGAATGTAAGACAGAGTCTATTACCTTACATTTCCTTTGGGTTGAATGTGATTTAACTTCTTATATAGTGGTATTAAACATGTTATTAAATTATAATTGAACAATATTAATATTTAAAATATAATATAGGGTCCTTTTATAACATCTTATCACCCATTCATTAATAATCATTCATTATTTGCATTATTTCGGTTGTTAATTTCCATACTTTCTCGTTTGTGCTTTGTCCTGAATATTCAAGTTAATGTGTATGTTATATAGTTATATGATTACTATAATAATAATCATTAAATAATTATCATATTTATATATCAATTATATTTTTAAAATTAATCATGAAATAGGGTTTTGATTAATGAATTATACTATGATCATAGAGACGATATGTCATACCTACTCATGTGTAATGTTTCCATGTTTCAACGGTGACTATAGAACATTAGTAAGTGATATTTTATATTTATAGAATTATCATAATATAATAATTATAATATTATTTATTTAAATATTCAGATATATATATATATATATATATATATATGTATATCATCCATGTAGCGTGATTATGAAAAGGGAGTCGTATTGCTTTGTGATGGATATTGTCCATACACACACGAACGATGTTATCATCTTTAATTGAGTAAAAAGGTAAAAAAATTATATTATCATTTCATAATGAAAAATATATCAATAATATAAAAAATATATCATTCGTGTCACATATGTTTTTTTACTTTATTCTATTTACCATCCATGTAAACTGTTAGTGGGAAAAAATGAACCACATCTTTTTGGAATATGGTAATACACCATACACATGAGTGACGTTATCATATCCCCTATCGAATGTAAATTAAAAAATTAAATATATATAAATATATGATATAATGAATCTATAGTTATAATTATTTTATTGATATCATATAAATATTTTATTTCCATCCATCATATCCAACTTTGATAGTTTGTAATGAAAAAACCAATAACTATAGTGTGTGAGGTGGTACTCTACTATATACTTGAATGATGAGTTCTTAACCCATTTGATAGAAGTGGGGACAATTTTAGGTCATTATATTATAATAAAAAAATGTATGTATATGTAATATAATGATTATATTATATAATCAGGGTTTAATAATAATTTAAGGAGGTGTATGATGAAATAAAATAAAAATTTTAATTGAATAATGTTACCTCTTCTTCGGGTAACCTCCTAAGGTTTACAAAAACTTCCTTATGTGGTTTGATTTATAACAAAAATATGGATTCTATTATGAGGTTATGCAATTTGGGAAGTGATTTTGGTAGGTATGGTATAAATAAAAAAAATTTATGGTCTAAATAAGAGAGAATAGGGGGGGTCTTTTATAAGTGTGGTGAGTTGCACAATTGTATGTTTTGAAAATAAATAAGTGTACCACGTTTTTTCCTAAGAAAATGATCAAAATAGTGTAAAAGTGAGTATAATAAATTATATGGTATAAATATGTCAATAAAATATATATTTGTCATGTTTTTAGGTAATTTTATCACATAATTATTTAGATTAATCCCCCCCCCCATAAATCCATTTTAACCTTGACGATGGTAAATAATTTTATCTATTTTAACTATTAATTTTTGACAAGAAATAACATTAAAATATAATAAAATATAAATTGTCATGTTTACAAATATTGAATCCAATTTTCCAAATTCTTTTCATAGAATTAGAAAAATCTAATTTAAAATTACTCTTAGGAATACGATGAGAAATTGGGGTTTCAAATAAAAAACGTTCAAAAGTATACAATGTTTTTATATCAAAAATCTACATGAATGTAATCAAAATGACCTATATTGAATTAAAAAAATTAAAATTGAACTAATTTTTCTTTAAAATCAATTGAAAATATAATTTAACCATAAATAAAAAATAAATTTTCAAATAATTTTCAGTATTTTCATTATTCATTAAAAAATAAATGTTTTCAGAAAAAATATCAAAAATTAACCCTAAGTTAATTTTTCTATTGTGGCTTCAAAAATTATATTTCTTGTACCAAATTAAATTTATAAATGTGGTATAAATTAATTTTTTTTTTTCAAAGTCTGACTAAACTTTCTTTTAGAAAAAATACAGTTTTTCAGAAAACATTTCTTTCTTTCTATAGGATGATATTTATTTTATTTATAATATTTAGGTAACCATAATATAAATAATTTAACTATTACTATTCATATTCAGTAATTTAATGGTTAGGTTATGAATATATATTATATTATGGTTCATTTAGACTAGGGGTTGTGTGTTCTATAAGCCGTCGAAGAAATTATATATATATAAAATTTGGGATGTTTATGCTCAGTGTTGCATGTATCTTGCACTATGAAATATAATATTATCATTTAATAATTTTGGGATGATACATTTGTTCCACCTTAAATTAATTATGTCCTTCAAATTTTAAATTGATGTTGATAATAAATTATTTACTATTTAGAAATACCATTTTAAAAACCCCAAACATTAAAATGGTTAATAATGTAGCATATTAACAAGAGAGAAAAAAATTACGAAGGTCATATAGAATAAAATGTTACTCGGTTTCCATGTCGGTAAAAACTGGTTGGAAAAACATAGACATGAAAGATAATACTAATGTTCATAGATAAATAGATAGTGATATAGATCATTGATCACACAAAAGTGGGTGATCTTTTGATGGTTGATGATCACAAAACCATAAATTTGTGATGAATTAAGGGACAATTTGATTCATCATATATGAAGGTAATGATATAACAATTTTTTAGATCTTTTTCCTAAAGATGATAAATTCATTTGTTGTATAAAGATATATTAAAATATACATATGTGACATGATACTATTTCATAATAATAATTTCATATTTAAGTTGTGATTCGATCAATTTCAAATTCACCACTTACTCCAAGAAATTAATATCTAAAAAATAATTTTTCATGCCTAAAGTGCTAAAATTCACTTTTAAAAAATTGTAAAATCTATAAAACATTTACCAGTCTTCCCATATATTAGTCTCTTTTTTTCAAAACAATATCGTTAGCACATGTTATCCTCTATACAACATTAATCTCTAAAACTCAATAATAACGCCACTAATTTGCCATTAATATTAATTTATCAAATAATTTAACTAAAAAATTACATATTTACCTGGAAATCACATAGGAAAGTGGTAGGCATTATACATTTATGAATGTTCTGTTGTGGGTCCATGACTTGTGGCTTTACTAGTTGTGATGGATAGTCACTTGGAAATACGGATTTCATTTTTCTAAAACTATATTAATATAATTATTATAACATTCCCAAAAAAATATAATGGATTTAATTGAAATAAAATTATTAATTAAATAATCTTTTTACTAAGGCTTTCAATACAAGTTATTTTTTCCCAAAAAAATCTAATAATCTTATATGAATATTATTACAATTTCATTAATGAAAATATTAAACAAAAATACTATCAATACCTTTAATCTTAAGGATATGAAATGTAAAAAAATAATTTCTCAAATTACTCATTTATATACTAAACCAATTATTTGTATTCTTATAAATGTTTTCTAAAAATATCCTTAATCATGTTATATTCCTACCCCAAAAAGTTTCAAATGGGTTGTTTAATAATTTGTACTTATGATCAATATAAAACACATAAACCCATGGCAATATCCATAAATATTAAATTATTCTAAGACATATATGATTCTTAAGTGTAACACAATCTTTAGATGTGTTATGATTCATATAAACAAAATACAATTTGAATAAATAATTATAAATTTAAATATTGATTCCCAATACATTAATACTTCATATATTTCATTTTCTCATAGGTCCTTCCATATTATTGGGTTTAATCGTTATAAGGGGTAATTTAATTGGATAATTAATAGGCTCTTCTGATTCAAGACAATGAACTATAAATGAACCTCTAAGATGATATTTATTTCATTCCATCATACTCTTCATTTTTTTCAAAAATTATTTTATTTATAACATTCTTTTCCATAGAAAAATATACTTCCCATTCCTTTAAGACACTTTCTTGGGTGTCTCATTTTATATTTATAACATGAAGGTAATCAAGCCATCTTCCTTTCATGGTCTCCATAACTTGAGCTCCTAGAATACTGCATTATTCTCTTCTTCAGTGAGTCCAAAAGTAGAGTAAGGTATATGTTGTTAATAATATTTTCGGATAAATAATTAGGCATATTCATCATATCTTTCACTACAGTTATAATCCCATTTGGTTGCTAAAATTTACCCCCTTATCCTTCATGTTCAATGCTAATGTGATTCACTTTGTGTTCTATACGTCAATGAAAACCAAAAAGAATATATTGAGTAATAATAATCATAGTGGTAAAACTATAAAATAATTAATAATATGTTTAAATAGTGAAACAATTTTTTAAAATTTATGACACATTAAGATTATCATAGGTAATTCATTATAATCATCTTTTTATATCCTTTATAATGGATTATAAAGAAAATGATATTTATCAAAATAATATCCCCTAATATTTTCAAAATAAGTGATCAATAAGGCATGTTGTCATGCACCTAGTTATCATTAGGTGAAGATGAATGCATCCTTTTCGAAGTTACTACACCTATGCTCGAATTTTCTAGAACTATGCCCAAAATGAAATATCCATATAGTGTTGTATTTATATAAAAAATAACATAATTTCTACCTTATCACAACCTTAGGATGTTCTTCAATACTTATTCTCAAAGTTCATTATAGGGTTATGATCTCAAATATTTGTTTTTATTAATAAAATTTCTTAGGTTTCTAATAAATTTTCTTTGATATTAGCTATAAAGACTGCAACCCTAGCCACTCAGAGCCAGTTTCCAATTTTTTATATTGGAATATGAGACAATGAATCAGACCCTGTAAGATCAATGTGTTTAGTGGTATTTTAAAATAGGATACATACTTGAGCCTTGCATTACATTTGAAAAACAAATCAACATAGTTTTTTCAATAATATAATTATTACCTATAGAATCTCTTTCCACATCAAACTTATCAAACATATTGGATTATTGTGAATGGAAGAGAAATTAGGATGAGTTCAAATTCTCATTAATGTATTAGTACAATATAATATATCATCAATAAATAATGAATAATAAATATGGAAAGATAAAAAGGTGAACTCACATTCCAATTAATCAATAACTTATCTATCATAATTATAAACAGTATAATAAATATGCATAGTTTAATAATTTCATATAGATTTTGTTTAATGAATAAAAAAATAACTAAATGTATCCAAACATATTATCATTATGAAAAAAGACATGTATAATATGATAAGGCATAATAAATATGGAAAGAAAAATAACTCAAAAATCATCCCATGTAGTCAATAAAATCTTAATGAAATGAATCTAGAGAAAATATCATTGTGAAAATATATTGAAAAATAATAACAGAATTCCTAATGTAAGAAATTATTAATTATTGGATATTATACTCTCAGGAATCATGATACAACTTCCATCAAGACCTCTGACAAGATGGTTTAAGAATACTGGTAGAACCTCATTTAATTATAGATTACTAATTCATCTCAATATAATATGGATTCATCGAGCTGATATATAATTATAGTTCCTTCCCATCACTAGAATTCCAACCCATTCCCCTTATATTGAATAATAAATTTAATTCATTATTAATGCGGATTATTATCAAATATTAGTATTGAGTGAAGAATATAGATTTTTTATTATTTCCCCATATAAATAAAAAACTTTTCATGTGGAACACCATATGGAAATATTATATAAAATTTATGTAATAAATATATACATGGTAAATAATATGTATATTTAGGTGAAACATAATTTCTAGTGATGAAAGGAAAGTGAATATTTCATGGGAAAGATAAGAACTATAAATATTAATCATGGAAGTGAATATAAATAATTTCTATAATCAAAATTATCATAAAATATCCATATAAAGAATAATGATAGTATCAATCCAACATATTACCATTGGTGTATGAATAAATTGTAATTTTTTATGAATATAAATACCAAGAAATGTTCTTTAAAAACAACCTTGAGGAAAATATCCATTTCATTTTGAAAATCACCATTATTACTTAAAGTTCACAAAAAAATTAAATCAAATTTTTCGATGAAAATAACCTTTTAATATTATAAAATAGGCTTTAAAAAATTTTGGTGGTAATGATGGATGCAAAATCCATTTATGTTGTACACATTAAAACTAATATTAATTTTACTTTTTGGTAAAATCTAAATGACCCTTATTTTGAAAAAGAAACATGATTATTCCTTTGAAAAAAATTAAAAATGAAAAAATGTGTAAATTCATATTTAATAAAACATCTGAAAAAGGTTAAAAAAATTTATGAAAACAATTTTCAAAAACTTGGTTCTGTAGGAATGCGAATTTCCAACTAGTGAGAGAAATGAAGTTTAATATTCCTAAAAATATTTTCTCCATTATTTTAACTAAAAAAGAGTGGGGAAATTATATAATTAATTTAAAAATTCATGAATAACAAGAGGAGAACAAAAATAAAGGGTTTATTAAATAATTATCAAATAATTTCCTTTAACATAAGTTCATGTATACACAATCCTGATTAAAATGTGATTTTTAAACAAACCATTGAAAAGATCATAACATTGAAGTGATGATTATTTAATGAACCAATTATCTATGGAAAATTTAAATCTAGATAAAATAATTATAAATATAATATAAGATAATAATAATTCATTACATAGAAAATCATATAATATCAAATACAATGAAGAAGTAATATAATCCACTGAAAAGAAATTGATTTATGAAATTAGTTTCCACTTGGTAACTTTTAATTCAAATCCCACTAGATTAAATAATTAAAATTATAATAGAATATAATATTAATTATTATGTAATCATGAAATTAAATTTCAAAAGGTTTTTATATACACCATAAAATTGCAATTAGGTGCATAACATTACAATACACCTCAATAAAAAAAATTGAGGCGATGACCCTTAGCTCATTCTTCCTTTTGGTTAAACGTGATTTAAAATCATAAATAATAACTTTAAATAGAATTTTAACATATAGTAAAACCATATTAAAATTTATAATATCATATATCATCCTTTTATAACTAACTATCACCCATTCCTTTGTAATATTTAATCATTTTCAATGTTTTAGGTCTTAATTTCCTTCTTTTCTCATTCATGAATTGTCATTAATCATATGGGTTTTGGGTATATTATTTGGATAAATCATATCCAGAATAAAAATAACCAAACAATTATTATATTTATACATCAATTATAATTTTATGATCAATATGGAATGACGGTTTTGGAATTGAAGTATGTTATGATCATTAAGACGGTTGGCCATACGTACATATTAGAAACATTTCTATATTTCCAAGATCATTATAGGAATGTGGTAAGTAATATTATGAAATTAAATAATTTTCATAATATAATATATTCAATATTATTTCATTAAATATACTTATAAATATCATCCATGTGGTGTGGTGATGAAAATAGAGTCACATCACTTCCTGAATATGATAGTCAACACGTACACAAATGATTTTATCATATTTAAGTGAGTGAAAAGATAAGAAATAAAATGACATATTGAATTTTGATAGTGATAAATATGTCTCTAATATCATAATTATTTCATTTATATCGCATATATTTATGAACATTATCCTTATTAAATTCCATGTTAAGCATTAGTGAAAAAACGAATCACTTCGCTTCTCAAAGCGGTAGTCCATTGTACAAATGACCGACATTATTGTATACACTAAGGAATGGAAAGTCAAAAATGTATATAGAATATAATTATTCTAATTCTATAATTATTTAATAGACATAATATGTATTTTTTATATCCATTATCACACCCAACTATGAGAGGTGCTAATGGAAAAACGAATAACATCAGTTCGTAGGATGGTAGTTCGTTGTACACCTGAATGATGACTTCTCAACCCATTTGATGGAAGTTGGGATGGTTTTATGTATTAAACATCTCATAAAAATTAAATTTAAATATAATATACTGATGTTATATTATCATTTTGATTTAATAATAATCTAAAGAGGTGGAGAATGAAATTAAATAAAGGCACACATTGAAGAAAGTTACTTCTTCTTCGGGTAACCTCTATAGGTTTTCACTAAGAGCCTTACATAGTTGTATTTATGCCCAAAATAAGCCTATAATATGAGGGGATGGAAAGTTTTAATTTATTTGGTTTTTTATTGGCTTATAAAAAATATTTTTATGGTGTGAAGATGAGAGTATTATGGGTGGCCTTTTATAAGTAAGTTGAGTGACCCACATGTAATTTTTGAAATGATAATGTTGCACCCATGTTTTTTACAAGTAAAAAGGGTCCAAATGGTGTAATTGATAAAATATTAAATTATAGGGTAAAAGTATAACAATAAAATATATTATATATATATTTATGTAGGTCATTTTAACCATTATCTTTTAGGTTTATCCCATAAGTAAATAAATTTTTACCTTAAGAGGGGTAAATAATGTTTTGAATTTTCACAATTCATTTTGGTAAAAAATTAAGTTGAACATATTAGAAAATTTAATGTAAAATTATTCTAAATATTTAATAAATTTATTCAAATTCTATTCATAGAAGTGGAAAAAATAATTTCAAATTAATCCCACATATGTGATGTGAAAGCGGGTTTTTGAAGAGAAAATGTTCAAAAGATTACAATGTTTTATATGAAAATTAAATATAAAAATAATTATAATTACTTAAATTATACTAGTATATATATTATTTATCTAATTCAACTTTTAAAAAAATTAACTGAATATTTTATATTTATAAAAAATTTACATCAAAATGAAGTTTTCAATTAAAATTCAATATTCATAAAAAAATGAATCTTTATAGAAAGGTCCCAAAAATTCACACTAAGAAAATTTTGATACTTTGATTAAAAATTTAAGTTTATATTTAAAAAAATTAAATACGTCAAAAAAGTTAATTTTAAAACATGTATTCATTGTGTGACTAAACTATCTTTTAGAAAAAATTCAGTTTGTCAAAAAATATTTATTTTTTATTTTAAATGATTCTTATTTTATTTCTAATCAATGGATAACAATAATTATCATAATTTATTTAGTATAATTCATACCCAATAATTTAATGGTTAGGACATAATAGTATATTATATAACAGATCATTTAGATTTTTGTTTCTTGATTTATAAAATATTAAATAGATTAAATTTTAAAAAATATTTTTGAGGGTTTTAAGCTCGATGTTCTATGTTGCCAATGCTATCAAATACGATTTTATAATTTCATAATTTTGGGATGTTAAATAATTGTTTGTATGAATTTTATTTTATTTACTTTATTTTTTCCATATTTGTAGCCTTAGAGATCAGATGAAGAAATAAAATTTATTTTAGTGGTCAGTTTGAAGTATTAATTGATGAAAATAATGAGGCATTAAGGATCAATTTGTATCATAACGGACATAATAAATTCATGTAAGTAAAAAATTATATATAATGAAAGTATTAAATAATATCTAGAGGGAAAAGTTTGACGTTGGGAACAAAAATTACCAATGAACTTCTAGTGACAGTCAGTTGACTTCTTATACAACTTAGACAGATGGCCAATCTAGCAAGAAGTCCATTAGTCTGCTGGTGGAAATTAGGGAAGATGTATTAGAGATATATAAAGGAAACCATATAGGTAATTCCACCCACTATACAATAGTTATCATTGGGAAACAATAATGGGACTCTATTAATACCACTACCATCTAGCTTTGAATAACTACCTGCAAGCATGCATGAGGTATCAAGTAAAAATTTAATTATTTACTGGACAAAAACATTTAAACTGTTATTAAAAAACCCTTAATTACTCCCTTAAAATGAATAATGAATCAAGTGTTTTTAGAATTTATAAATATGATTCATTTTAGAATTAAAGATCAATGATGGATAGGATAATTGAATTGGAGCATACTAATGATGAATCAATGGGTAATCTTTACCACTCTCAAAGACCAATTGAGAGCCAATGTCAATGCAAAATCACAAACGTTATTTTCTACATTTTCTCCTAATGATTAATTTTAATTATTAATATTTAGTTACAATTGATATTTATTATAGATAATAGATAAATAACTAGTAATAATTATAATAATTGGTTAATCATTATTGATAACTAGTTAGCATTTATTTAGAAATACTAATATTTAGTGATAATTAGTACTAAAAATTAATAATTTGAAAATACTTAGTAATATTCACAAATAATTAATAAAAATTAAAAACACAATATTGATAATTGGCCAATTTTATCGATAATTAAAAAAATTACTTATAATTACTAAAAAGTATGAAACTGTAGTTAAAAATATCAAAAATACCAATATTATTTAAAAAATTGTAATAATTATCAACAATTTTTTGTGATTACTAATAATTTGAATTAATTAGTAATAATTGCCTATATTTAGTAAAAATAACTCAAAAATAATAATATTGAGCAGTAATTATCAATTATCAGTAAGTAATTACCATTAATTAGAAATAATTAATTATTATTAGGAATAATTTATAATAATTAGTAAAAATTAATGATAATTAGTAAAAACTAATGAAAATTAGTAAATAATTAACAATTATTATAATAATTAGAAATTTAATGAATATAATTACTAATAAATAATGGAAATTAAATGTAATTAATGATAATTAAAAAGTAATTAATAAAATTTTGTAAGTAATTTAATATAAATAACAATAATTAGTATTACATCATTGAAACTATAAATTACTAATAAATTTTTTGAAAAAGATAATAATAATTAGAAAAAATTATATTTAATTACCAATAATAATAATTGGAAAATATTAGAAGTAGATAGAAGTAATTATTTGAAATTATATAATGACCGGTTACTATTTTTATATATTTATAAACCGTTCTTTTGACAATTATTTGGTTTTTTTGTTTAGGGTTGTTTCGATTACAAATTGTGGAAAATTTAAATGTTTATGGTATATTCGTTGTTGGCACACAATTTGGAAAAATTGTGCACCCTCTCAATGGAAACCATGAAAACCCAAACAATGTTAGTTTTCACATCTAGAAAACTGTTTGAAAAACTATGTTCCCAACTAGTAGAAACTTTTAACCATGGAAAATAGGGGCTCACGATTTGGGCACATGGTTTTTATAAGTATGTATTGCAACCATGGAAACCATGCATTCATGGTTTTTTAATCAGAAACATATATTTTAAATCAAATACCATCGTTTTTAGGTTCTCTATAGGCCAATATGACCACATGCCTTTTTTTATTTTTGAGTCTCCAAAGAAGTGATTTTAACTTATCTATACGCCTCCACTAGTGAATCGTTGTTAGGTGAAAAATGTTAGATATCTTCGTGGTATGATTTATCTTCAAGTTCTGTTTCTCCCATTCTCTCCTCTTTATTAGAAAGGGTTTCAAAAATCTCCATGTTTTTAGAGAATCTTATCCCCGTTTTTTTGAATTTCGAATATAGATTTTATTCATGGATCATTATTATCGGTGTTCTTCATTGGAGTTTCCCAATTTGGGAATTGCATTTCGTGATCCCATGATCATGAGGTAAGTGTTTCTATTATGATGGCCAGTTTTGATTAACCGTAAACTGATTTATTTAAATTCAATTATTTGATTTACATTTAATTTCTTAATTTCAAGGAAATTTCATTCAATTTTGTTATGAAAAATCAATTCCATTGAAAGGGGGATCTAAAATTGGATTTTACATGATATTACCAAAAAAACCCACAATCCCATTGAATTGGGTGTATTGTAAAATTGGATGAAAATTATTTAAGATAAATTGTTGATTTTAATTATGAAATTTTAAATGTTAAATTGTTTTTATGAAACTGATTTCAAATTGGTATTTGAGAATAACTTAAAATGGTTTTGATTGAAACACTATGGCATTATTATAGAAAATGAATTATTTTATTACAAACCAATGTATTCATTTTTAAAAGAGAATTTGGAATATTAGAAATAGGAGACTGGGATGAATTGTAGTTTAAATTTTTTTTAAAATAAATTCACCATAATTGATTATTATTAGAGCATCTGTAAGACTAGGTAGCTAATGAGTTATTATGATGTCACACTTTTGACTCTTTACAACTAAATCAAAACCATGTTGAGTAGGTCACATACCTGACAGGATGATGATGAGTCCTATTTGACCATTTTCAAAGGTATGTGTGTTTATACATATTGTCATGATTCAACTTAGAGTGTGTTAGGATTCCATATCCATGAGATATTTTTCCTTTAGTAAGATGAATATGTTTCTCAGTTGTTAATATTTTAAATATATTCCATTTTTTGTAAACAATTTACACAAGCCTTGTGAATTTATATAAACTATTTTATATAACAATTTTATTATGGAATTTGTTTGAAGTACTTACATAATTTTAAATGTAAACCATGATTTGTTTTAAATATAATTTTTAACTTCCATGCCTCTTTATTTCAAATTTAAATCTCTTTATTTGGTTTATTATATAAAGGAGTCATATTATTAAGTCTTTGGTGAGACCTTACTGAGCTTTTAGCTCACACCCTATATGTCCCATTGGGTATTTGTAGATTATCTTTTTCAATGTTTGAGAAAGTGTAAGGGGACATTTATAGGAGGTGGAAGTTGTTGATCCTTGTGAATGTAAATTTGTTTCTACTGGGAGATGGGTTTTTATCAGGTTTTCCTAGTACTCATGATTTCACATCGGGTTTTCCTACCTTTTTGAATTCAATTAGTCTTCTCCCTATGAAGTTTTTCTTGTATGCATACTATTTTTTTTTGTCTTACTTCCATTGTGTTTATAGAAAATATGTTCCAACATTCATTTTGTATGATGCTAAGGGATAATCATCAACACATGGGGTTAGGGATTTCCTTTCAAGATATGTCAGGACCACCTTAGTTATCAGGTTACCGGGGTATCCGGGCTGATTCATGAAAGAGTGGTATCAAAGGTACAAGATAAGAATCTTTCCATGATGTTAGTATATAGTTGAGTAATCTTATCAGTACATTAGAAGTAGTTACAATTAATTATATGGCCATATCATACCCCAATCAACCTTAAGTTACTAGAGGTGTTTTGGAAAAATCATCTTGATGATTAGTTCAGGTTTTTTCCCAACTTTTTATTTAGATAGTGTGAAATCAAAACCTTTGGTTTCTATATGATGGGATTTATCTCCCTTGTGGATATATTTGAATGTGAATATGATGTCTTCAATGATGTTTATTGATGTCGTGTAGCATCATTCCTTTGAGAATACATGCGAATCAGATCTTGGAGGAAAATGATGATGAACCACAATGATTAAATACTTAGTAAACCTAAGGCTAGTTGAGGTGATTGTGTGTATTGTTCATGCTATGGGACAATCACCTACACCAATTCTCATTTAGGCTCCAGCTGTGGAACCTCCTAGGGATGGTTTTTGGAATCATGCTCAGGAATTCCTTCTCCATAAGACAACAAAATTGAATGGGTCGAATTATCATCAAGTGTCCGAGGAATGGTTTAGCAGGATTGATCATTTGTTTGAGTTCTTTGAAAAAATTGATGAGATAAAAGAAAAGTATTCCACCTTTAGGTTTGAGGGATCTATAAAGAGATGATGGGAAATGATGGTTATGGAAAATAATCATTAAGACTTAGTGTATAAAGACTTAAAAGATATTGTAATTGAATAGTTCTATCTAGAGTCGACAGTGTTGTACAAGGGTATAGATGTTTTCAAACTAGAACAAGAAAAAAGGATTGTGATAGGGTATTAAAATAGTTTTTCTGAGCTAGTTTATTTTTCACATGGGATAATATCTAATGAGAAGATGAATACTCAACGGTTCACATTTGAGATTCGATATGATAGTCATTCTCAGGTTCTCTTTCTGAATCATAAATCTTACGTTGATGTTTTGGATATAGTATTAGTGGTTGAAATGGACATGGATGGAATGTCAGGGTTTTTGGGTGTTTCCTTTTCTCCCAGTGGAGGTTCTATAAATTACTATAATGTAAATAGTAATCATAATTATTCTCATGGTGGTTCTTGATAGAAAGATTTTTCATGAACTCCTGTATTACCAAATTGAGGCCCATTAATTTTCTACCATTGTGGAAAGGCTGGGCATTCTAAATAGGTTTTCACTAAAGCATCGAAGATATGTGGCATCTACAAACACTTCACTCACATTCAAAAGTTCATCCATGTCTTTTCTACACCACATAGTACCATGGGATCATCCGTACTTGTTATAAATGTGATTTAATTAGATGATTCATAAACAATGGTGTTCCAGCCACATGAACCCATAATAAAGCATCATCATGCTTTGGAAGAGTATTCAGAGGAAGATGATATTGGTCCGATGATTTTCGGAGGTACCACCACTATAACTTTTTAGTAGTTACTACTTTACTTGATTTTGGGGCTTCTCATTCAATTATTTCAACATATATTATTAAACTAATAAATATTACTATATATATTTTATCTTATGTGATGGATATTACGACACCACTAACTATGAAGATAGAGAAGGGTCTTCATTATACTGATTGTGTTTTCAATCTGTCATAAATCAATCTTTCTGGGAGTTTTCTGGTTGTCTACAAAAAACTGATTGATTTCATATTCGAGATGGATTGTCTCATTTCCAGTAAATCTCAGATTGATTTTTATCATTGATGGGTCTCTTTTATTATTCCCAATAGAATGTGTAGTATCATTTAAGGATAATGGGAGCTGAGGTTGAGTAGAGTCACAAACTCTTATCCAGAGTTGAGGAAATTAATATATGTGTTTTATTTTGACCTAGAGAGTGAATCGTTGAGTGGTGATCTCCCTCAAATTATCATCGAGTATCCTAATGTGTTTCCTTTTAAATTATTATGTTTTTCTTGAATAATGGAGGTTGTGTTTTTTTTGATTTAGTGACTGGTACTCATCCCATGTACATTCCCTCTCACCACATGGAATCAAAGGAAATGAATGAGTTGAGGACTCAGTTGGATGATCTTCTAAGGAAAGGTTTTATATGTCTGAGTGTGTCACCTTGGGTAACACTGGTTCTCTTTACTAAAAAATTTTATAGCTCCATTTGGATTTGTGTTAATTACCAAAAACTCAAAAGAGTCATGGTATTGAAAAAATATCATTTTCCACAGATTGATGATCTCTTTGACCATTTAAAAGGGGTGAATTTGTTCATAAATATTGATGTTTTATTAGGTTACCATCATTTAAGGATAATAGAATATGACATTCATAAATCCCCCTTTAAGAGATGGTATAGCCATTATGAGTGCCTTACCATTCCTTTTGGCCAAACCAATTTATCTACAGTCTTTTTTCTATTTAATGGAAATTATTTTCCTAGAGTTCTTTGATTCATTTTTTGTTGTATTTCTAGATGAAATCCTTGTTAACTCTATGTGTGAGGAGAATAATGTGTGTCATATGAGAATAGTTCTAGAATTATTGAAAAATAAATGACTATATGAAATGATTTTAAAATGTGATTTATGGATTTGGGAAGTAAAGTTCATGGGAAAAATGGTGTCAGATCATGGTATTTTAGTTGATCCAGAAAATGTTAAATCCGTTATGACATGGGAACAAGCAGATAATGTTTTTGAAAATTGGTGCTACTGTTTTTATGAAGATATTATCACCACTTTGTAAAGGTCTTATCAAAATAGGATTCTTCGAT
Organism: Viscum album; assembly: GCA_963277665.1. Taxonomy (NCBI): domain Eukaryota; kingdom Viridiplantae; phylum Streptophyta; class Magnoliopsida; order Santalales; family Viscaceae; genus Viscum; species Viscum album. Next base: position 445,911,520 of record OY728158.1, read on the forward strand.
GTATACTCTACCTTATAAGGGATTAATTTTTTATTGGGGTGAAAAATTTTAGAACAAGTTTTTTGAGATGATACATCCTTTAACTACTGTGTTGTGTTTCCACTTTTAGAGTATAGGAAAATATATACGGTCTTCTATGATGCATTGTGCGCAGGTCAGGGATGTGTTCAAATTTATTGTGATCATATTGTTGCTCATGGCCCTTATTATCTTTCCAAATGAGGAGAATTATAAATATCCTAACCTTGAACTTATATCTTTGATTCATGTGCTTAATAGTTGGCATCACTACCCTTTAAGAGAATTCTTTTCCAGGTTTTCTAACCAAAAAATCTTGAGTTATATCTTCTCTCAAAAAATGTTTAATCTCATCTAGAAGATTTGGGTAGAATACCTTCAGTTTTCTGAATTTGACATCACATATAACCTATGGAAAGGTAATTTTATCAATGATTCATTGAATAGGATACTCCCAACCCAAGTCATGAAAGAACCCTCAGAATAGTGGTACTTAATGGCTCTCTTTGCACAGTTTCATATTGAAGTCAGTAAATCAGAGGTTCGGGCATCTATGGGCACTCTTCAGTTGACCTCCACTCTTATTTAGATGATTCTTCATGAAGAAAAAAATGATGATTTGTTCTATAACATTAGACACTATCATTATAGTTGGGAGTATATTTTTTAACTGGTCACTCTCCATTGTGGGAATTTTATGCTATCAGAATCATTTATTTTTTGAAAGGTTAGCAGTATGAAATGATGTAATTAAGTATTTACATAGTTCCAAATGGGAAGTGAACCATGGAACCACAAAGATATTATGTGGAATTTTATGATGATTATGGTGACCAAGTATGATACATGGAAGTACTGATTTTTCCTCTCATTATTATACATGACAAAAGGTCAAGGATGATCTCCAGAGGCCATTGGGTTTTCTTTAGCCCCTTCTAGTCCAAACATGGAAGTGGGATGAGAATGCTATGGACTTTATAGGTTTATTTATAGATACCCAAAAAGTATTAATGGTATATCAGTTGTGATTGATAAGTTGACTTAATTGGATTTCTTTTTACCCATTCATGATACAATAAAAATTGAGTAGTTGGGAAATAATTAAGTGAAAGAGATAATTTTGTTTCATGGAGTCCCTTCTTTTGTAGTCTCTAATAGGGATCCTCAGTCCACTTATCACTTTTAGAGAGGCCTTTAGGAGGCACTGGGCTCTCAGGTCCATTTGAGCAGGACATACCTTCAACAATCAAATGGCCAGATAGAAAGTAATATATAGATTAACGAGGATATTCTTCACGGCAATTTTCTAGACTTTTTTGTATCTTGGGACGATCACTAAAGTTTTGTTTAATTTTATTATAACAACAGTTACTAATTTTTGATCATAATGGTTCCTCTTTAGGCCTTGTATGGTCACCCTTGTAGATATTTGTTATGTTGGATGGAGACTAGTGAATGTTCATTGGTCAGACCAAGATTTTTCTAAGTGATTTCAACAAATATTATGTTTGTTCAACAATGAATTTCTAAAACATAGATATTCTACATGTCATATTTCTATTATTGTCAGAGACAGTTGGAATTTTTTGTTGATGATAAAATGTTTTTGAATGTTTCACCTCAGTTGGGTCCTTAATGAAATGGGAAGAATGAAAACATTATCCAGATTTAGTGGGACCTTTTGAGGTTGGGGAATAGGTGGGGAATGATTATTATCATTTATCACTTCCTCACATTACATGTTCAATGTATCACAACTACGAAAGTATCTATATGTTCCATTTAATGTTTTGAGTTGAAGTCATCAAGATGTGGAGCCTGATTTATATATGAAAAAGCATCTATTCATGATAGTTGATTCTGAAACTGAGGATCTTTGTGGGGATATGATACCTTTGGTTTGAGTTCTATGGTATAAAAATTTGGTATCTCATGATATTTGGGATATGGGTCATTGATGAGAGATCAGTGACCACTTCTTTTTGAAAAGGAAGCCTTCTATCAGGCATTCCAGGGATAGAAAGTTTCTATGGTTAGGAGGATGTAACATCCACTTAATTCTATCAAGTATTATGAAACCCCTATTTTTAATATTATTTGGGTGGTTTTCATCACAGTTGTTTCGAGTGAAAATTTTCAAAATTTTGAATATTTCAGGGTCGTGCATAGTTGGTGCATGGTTGGCCCAAAAAATGTTCCCTCTCAATAGAAATAGTGAAAACCCAAACATTAGGGGTTTTCATGGCTAGTGAAATTTTTTCCAAACTATGCCCCACCTTGTTGAAACACAACACCTTGGAAAATAGTGGCTCATATTTATGGTTCATGGTTTATATAACCAAGCGGAATTTCCAAGGAAACCATGATTACGAGATTTTATGATCCAAAAATTGTTTTCTATAATCACGAATCCCACTTTTTAGGTTCCTAATGGGACTTTAAAACCCTAGAGTGTTTTCTTCTTCCTTGGAGGAACCCAATAGATAATTTTGGCCCCTTTAAACCCCTATAAAATCCAATCAAAGCGAGGAAAAAATTATTGATATCTTTCTAGTATGATTCCTCTTCTCATTGTCTTTATGTAACTATCTCATATTTTCTCCATAGTATTTTATATATCTATTTATTGTTTTAGAATCTAATCCCCATTAATTTGGATCTTGAATCTATTTTTGATTATTTTCTCTTCATTTTGACATTCTTTATTGTATTTTTTGGATTAGGGATTTTTATTTCATGATCTCTTGATCACATGGTATGTGGTTCCATTATGATGGCTAATTATTATTAACTCTAAATTTAATGATTTTAATTGAATTTTTTGATTTGAATTAAATTTTTGATTTGAGTAAAATTTATATTAATTAGGTTATAAAAAACAATTATATTGGATTCGATAATTGAAATTTGATTTGGCATCAAATTCGGGAATGAACCCTATTCCATTGAATTGAAGTGTGTTGTAAAATTGGATAGATATTATTTAAATTAAATTGTCTAACTAAATTGTGGAATTTGAATTTTGAAATTGATATGTTGAAATTGAATTCAAATTTGTATTTGAGAATATTACAAAAAAACGTTTTTGATAGAAACCCAGTGGTTTTTTCTTAGAAAAAGGCATTTATTGATTCAAAACCTGTGTATTGGTTTTTAAAAGGAAATTGGAATATTTGAAATGGTAAAATGGGGTGAATTGTATTTTAAGAATTTTTAAAATAATTTTCATAGAATAGTTTGTTAATATAGATAACAAAAACCATTATAATTAAAAAAAATATTGGGAAAAAACACATTTGATGATTTACATCTGAAACAAAACCTTGTGAAACTAGTCACATCGTTGATGGAATGATGTTGATCCACTTTTACCAGTTTTGAAGGGACATGTATATACATATATTGTTTTGATTCACCTTCAAGTGTGTGAAGATCCCATATACTGGAACTATTGTACCTTTTGGCAGATGGCCTTGTTGCTCATTTATTTATATTTGAAATATATGAAATTGTTTGTTATAAACTATTTTACACATGCCTTATGAATTTATATAACCTTATTTTATATAAAATGATCAATAAGCCATTTTTAATGTATTTACATTATATTAAATGTAGAGAATAAAATTTTTAAAATATAATTATGAACTACCAGGATTGTTCATTAAAAATTAGAAGCTATTTATTTGGTTAATTAAATGTTGTTATCTTATTATGGAATCCCTGGTGAGACCATGCCGTGAATTTAGCTCACACCCTACCTATGCGTTTGGTTGTTTGTAGATTATGTTCTTCTAGGTTAGAGAAAGGGAAAAGCGCCACTTGGAGGTGGTAGTAATTGTTGATCCATGGGCTTGGAGAGTTTTTTCTATCAGGAAATGGGTTTTTATACTATTTTTTGGTAGTTGTGGTTTCAATTTTTGGTTTCTTACTAGTTTGAAAACTGGTACATCCCTCCCTGTAAAGTTTTCTTGCTTACAAACTGATGTTTTTATCTTACTTCCATAGTTTTTGTGAAATATTTTTACCCACATTCATACTGTATAATTCCATGTTCTAGCCACCATACCATTGGGACCTGGAATTCCATTCAGGATATACCACCTCGGTTATCGGCTTACTAAAGTTGCTATGTTGGTTTAGGACAAATTAGCATTTATTAGCTGTAATTATCGGTAATTTGTAGTAATTTGAAATAATTAAATGTTATTTGCAGTAATTAGAAAGTAATTAAAAAATAATTACCAAATTATTATAAAATAATTAATAGAATTTAGAAAATAAATATTAAAAAATTAGAAAATAATTAGTATAAATTTTCATATAATTATCCAATCATTTGAAAATAAATGTAAGATAATTATCTAATAATTTACAAATAATTATCAAATTATTATGAAATAATTTTAAAATATAATATAATAACCCAATAATTATCCAATGATATTTTAAAATTTATAAAATAAATAGAAAATAATATTCTAATAAATAACCAATATTTATCCGATTGTTAGCTAATTATATTTTAGCAAATATAAAAAAATTCACCATTAATTAGGAAATAATTAGTGAATGAGTAGATTTTATTTATATAATAGTTAGAAAACAATTGTCCAAAAAATAACAAGAAAAATATAGAAAATAATTATAAAATACTAGAAACTAAATGAAAAATCAATCCAATAGTTGAAAAAACTAGAAAATAATAGTAATAGTTTTAGTATTTGGTAATAATTACTAATAATTATTAATATTTGGTAATATTTAGTAATAATTACCGGTTTTTAGTAACAATTGGTAATAATTATAGATAATTGTCATATTTGGTATTAATTGAGAGTAATTATCCCATTGGATAATAGTTTCAGGTAATTCTTTATTTTATGATTTTGTAATTTCTTTCTGAGTTCACCAAATCCTTCAATAAAATTAATCATAAGCAAGATTTTTTAATTTTTTATTTTTTAGAAAATATATTGAAGAAGTAAGTAGCCTATAGTTTTTATTTCAAGATTAGTATTAGATAAATCATCACAGGCATCTATTCAACTATGGCATAAATCCTCAATATATTTAAGGTATTGAAACCTTTTTATCACTTTCATCATCAAAACAAGAATTGTTTTTAGAATGGGAAATTAAATCTCTTTATATGAAATTTGATATAATGAAATTTGAAACATTTGAATGGGATATAGTTCTTCTATTAAATATTTGTTTTTGGAAGTATAATATTTTTACTAATAACATGGTGTACACTTTTCTAGAGATGGTACTAATAATTTGGTTCTAGATCCCTCATGGTTTTAAACATTAGTAAATGAGGTTTTTGTTCCATATTTTCAATCTGAAGATACTCATATTGAGGATTCCACTATTGAATTTAAAACATATTTATTTTATGATTTGATAATGTCTATTGAGGATTTATTATAACCCTGATGCAAGATGATAAATTTTAAATTTACTAATATATTTATTGATATTAAATCATATAATGGAATGGAAATGTTTTGTGTTGATCAAATATTATCTTTGGTTGTTTTATATAGATTTATCTGAGGGCACCCAAATAGTCTAGAATTTGGTACCTGGGGATTATTAATTCATGTTCTAATGATTTCATCCTTTATTATGGTTAAAATGAATCATTAGTTGTTTTCCACCATGTGAATATTTAAGGTATAGATAGGAACTTCACCAGAAGCCTTGATTGGTTCCCATAAAATAGTTTTGGTATTTTCTATTTACACCTAGATTGCAATAGTTATTTGTGTCTAAGAATATAAAATCCTTGATTTGATGAACCAAATACAATATTTCAATAGATAAAATCATAAATAATCCTTTTGATAGTGGACCATGAATTTTTTTTGACCACGTTATTTTTCATTTTTCTATAGAATCCCATTAAATATGATTTGGTCTTTTTCATGACCCTTCCCCCTAGGCTCATGCCATGACATACCCCAGGACTACCTCCCAAAGTCTAACGGTTGGGAACTAGGGATAAAGGTGTCAACCTATATGTGGGAGCCCCAGGCCTGAGAACCAGTATGCACGCACACACAACCACGTCCAAAATATGGAAAAGTAAACATGTGTGCCACTAAACAACCGCTGAGTACAAGTAAAAATTGTGGGTAAAATGGGCCAGAATAAAAACCCAAAAAAAGATAAACTGAAAATACAAAAGTGTAAGGAAAACTAGGCAAGATATCTACCAGAAACCCCATGAGATGGGTAAGTTTAGAGTAGCTACTGGAAGAAGTAGAAGTACGCCCCACCTACCTGGTCTCACTAGTCACCACTGGGTCCAGGGCCACCAAGTCCTCCATCAAGGCTATAGTCATCTACACCATACACAACACGTGTGGGAAAAGCCCATGTAGGGGTGAGTAATAATATACTCAGTAGGTACCCAAATCAAAAAAAAAGTCCACAAATAAATTGACAAAGAGAACCACAAAACAAGACATCTCACACGAGGTATAATCTAGAGTATGGAAAGTAGGATCATCAATCATGTCATCAAAAACCTTAGGCTATTGGAGAAATATTCCTCAATGATTATAGTGGGCATAATGGATCACACATAAACAACCTCCCACTATCCTTGGACTGGGGTGGTACTCATCCCTATAGAGTATCATGGATGTTGAGTCACATAGAATCCACTCCACACTATGGGCATGTCGGGTCACACAGAAGCTGCTTCCCACATTGGCCATACTAAGGTACTCCTAATGTCGAGTACCATGGGACAGTCGGGTCACATATAGTCCCTCCATACTATGGGATTTATAGGTCACACAAAATCCACTTCCCACTAAGCTATTTTATCTGATCCACATAGGGTAACTTGTCAGTAGTCTTCAGGTCTCAGCCAACCAAAGGTTTTCTGTGCATGGTGCACTTGATTCTAGGAGAACCGCCACTAAATCCATTTGTCAAATTTCATCTTCCATGAAATCCTCCATTGATTATTTCAAAATATCCTCGTTATCATGAGGGTTCCAACACCATAAAAAACTCATCAAATAGATGCCCAGTTTGAATGATATTTTTGTTTTTCTAGAAAGGTGTCGGTTGTGTCTGGGTCCGGTCTGAAATGGTCAGACCGACTCGACCTATCCCGGGCCAGAGTCCACCATCCTGACCCTGTCCTAGTCCAGCCGGGGTCCAGACCATTGATTGCGGGCCTGTTGGGCCACATGTCCAACCCGCTGAGGAAGCCCTCTCCCCACACAGTCCTCCATAGCCTGACTAGTTCTGCCTGGTCGGGACATGGCGAGAAGCCACATCTAGCACCCCCTCACCCCGGGGGTTGTCCGCAGGGCCAACTCCTCAGCCATGATTGGTTGAATGCGACCTTACATCTATGATGCGGCATAATACCATGTCTGTGGTGCATCGACGGGCATGGGAGGCCGCGTGCAACCACCGGCAGATCTTGTCACATCACTGCGGCCCGAGCCAGCATAGACGCATCTTCCAGCAAGCCGTAGTGGGCCACAACCACTGACCGTTAGTGTTTTCCCTTTTCACGACCCACCCCAATGCCCATTCCATGACATACCCCAATCCCACATCTCAAAGGCCAGGGGTTTGAGAATAATGCTGAAGTAATCAACCTACATGTGGGAGGCTTTTGAGTGAGTACCTATACGTATGCACACACAACCATGTCCCAAAGTAGGAAAAGTAAACATGTATTCCACTAAACAACCACTGAGTAAAAGTATAAACTATAGGTCAAATGGGCTAGAATAAAAACCCAACAAAAGATAAACAAAAAACAAGAATATATAAGGGTAAACTTGAAATTTTTCCACAGGAAACCCCACCAGATGGGTATGTTTAGAGTAGCTGCTTGAGACTGTAGAAGTATACCCTACCTACCTGGTGTCACCGGGCACCACTAAGTCATGGGGAACCAACTCCTCCAACATGGCGGCAATTGCCTGCACCAGACACAAAACATGCAGTTAAAGCCCAGGCAGGGGTGAGTCGCAATATACATAATAATTCCCCAAACCTATAAGGAAGGAACCCTACGAAATCCACAACGAAAACCACAAAACAAAATATCTCACATCAGGTATAATCTAGTGTATAGAATATAGTACAATCAGTTATATCATCGAACACCTCGAGTTTTTAGATAACTCCTCCTCAATGAGTACTTTGGCCCTACCGAGTCACACAGAAGCTAATTCCCACTATCATTGGAGAGTTATAGTACTCATCCCCGATGAGTACCATTGGTATGCTATGTCACCCTGAAGCTGCTCCCCGCCGTGGGCATGTCCGGTCACAAAGATGCCACATCCCACATTGTCCATACAATGGTACTCCTCCTGTTGAGTAATATGGTTTTGTCGGGTCACAAAATGTCGCTCCCCACTATGGGCCTTCTGAGTAACACAGAGGACACTTCATACTAGACCATCGTAGCTGATCCTCACTGGGTCACTTGTCACCAGTTTTCAGGCATCATCCAACCGAAGGGGTTCAACACATAGTGTGATTGACTCCATGAGAACCACTCTTCAATATATTTATTGAATTTAACTTCCATTAAATCCTCCATATAGTAGTTCAAAAGGTCATCCCCATCGTGAGTATTCCAACACAACAAATGGATTGTCAAACAAATTCCCAGTTTGAATGATATTGGAATTTTACTAAAAAGGGTCTAGTTGGATTCAGGTATGGTCTGACCTGGTTGGACCGACTCGACCCGGCCCAGGCTGAAGTACATCGACCCAATTCGAGACTAAAGACCCGACCAGGTCCTGGCCCCGACTTGGTTTATCCCGGTCTGTCCCGTTGGCCTCAGGCCCATCCCACACCCTACTCGGTCCGCCAGGTCAGGACGTGGCTAGAATCTGGGTCTGGGTCCCCTTCGCCCAACAGGTCATCCACGGGGCCCAACCTCTACAACAATCGGTTGACTAGATCTTGTCATGTGCAAAAAATCCATGGTGCACTGACACGGCCGTGCAACACGGCCTACCACGTGCGACGTGGCTGAGTGTCAATACATGTGGTGTTATTGTGAAATAGAATATCACAGAGAAAGTTTTATTAATGGGGTTAATTAGTTACTTCCATTCATATGAAATGATATATAGAAGATTTTTACTTGGCCCAAAATCATCTATATACTATATAAGTGACATAAAGTTGTTTATGCACTCTAAAGGAATAAAATATTCTTTTTCAACTATGATTGAATATTTCTTCCCACTGATCGTCCTCTGTAAAGAAAGAGAAATAATTTCATTAAAGAAAAATTGAAAGTGATAGACCTACAATAATGGTATCAAATTTTGATTTTAAATATATGATATATTAATTAAGTCATATTACCTTTTGGCGAATTGTAAACCAAAAAAATATGGATTTGGGAAAGATCATAAAAGGAAAAATAGTGTTTTTTTGGATCATCCGCATTGGTATTATTTTTTTCAGATACATGATAAATTTCAGGCAGAATATGAATAACTATTTTTAGAATATATTTTATTTAGTTATGGACACACCAGGTATAAAAAGGATAATGTAGAGGCACTATTAGATCTATCCCAAATTTATAGTTGTCTAGAGCATGAGTTATTTGAAAATGATAGATCACATAAGATAATGAATGAAAAAGGGGTTGATAATATTTGTAAATAATGATTATTACTCTTTCTATGGATTCAATATTTGAGGTTATTGGATTTTTATGTTTCCAATATGGCTATATGTTTTACAAATATTCTTATTATAGGACTAAATAGTCATAATTTTCATGTTATATTGGAATGATCACTATCGATAAGATTTATAATTTTATTTAATTCATTAATTTAGGATTCCCTAAGAGAAATATCATATTTTTTCTGAGACATTATTTCTGGGACAAGACACTATGATGTAGTTAATATTATGAAAGAAGATATTGTTTTAAATATATTAAAACTATTAAAAAAATTAAACTAGAATTCATTGATTCAATGGAAAATTAGATATTACATTTTTTTTGGACATAAAGGGGAGGACCAGTACAGTTCCATTGGATTCACCTATATGTGTGATTTAAGAAAAAAATAAATAAAAATGTACATAAAAAAGAATTAGTTGGAAAGTAAATTTTAGAATAGTTTCGGAAAGAGGAAATTTCAATTTTTTCTATCATTATTTTCAACTTGAAATAATTAAAAACAAAATAGAATTGGTCATAATTAGGGAATTATTGAGGAAGCAATAAACCATCAATTATTAGTTTTTAATTATCCGGAAAGTTTCTTTGTTAGATTTATTAAATGATGGTTTTAGATGATAAAAATCAAAAGACTCATAAAAATGTTCTTCTCGATTGTGAATAAATGACATGATTGGTAAAATGATATCTACATTCACCCATTCATTAATTATTTTTAAAATTTAATTAATATTATTTCATTTTTGGATTTTATTATTGTCATATTTTGATAGATTTTTCACAAAATATACTAGTTGCTCTTAATGAACATTTTTACTGCAATTTTTCTTATTGGTTTCAAAGACTCATTATATAAATTATTTATAGTTTAATATAAGAAATCAATTTACAATTTGTTTTGTTTTTAATTATATTAAAATTCTCAGGTATCAAAATATAAAAATGAAATTGATAATCTTTTAAGTGCATTGAGTTACCCACCATAAAAATGATTAAATATTATATTATATATGTGGTGAATTATTTTTCATTATATACAGATGGATAAGGTGAATAAAAAAAAATTCATTATGGTGTTTTCTTGAGAGGATCTCATCATAGAGAAAGTGATGTTGAATTTTATGATATGATGGATGAAATAATTGATCTATTTTATTTGAGATTGAATTTTGTAACATTGTTAAATTTTCATATATTTGATATTGATCGAGTAAATAAAAATAGATGTGGAAGTAGATTTTCCTATGGAAATTAATGCCACTTAGGAGAAAGATGAATATATTGACATGGTTGAATTTGATGATGAAGATGAAGATGAAGTATTATTAAATTGAATGTTAGTTATAGTAATCCTTAATATATAATACATGATTGAATTATTTGAAAACAATATTATTTTCATGTTTTATATGGATAGTGGTTATTATTTTGAGATGTTTTGTAGAATTTATGAGGATATTCTTAATGGTTATTAGACAGATTCTTTATCATCAAACCTTCAAGATAGTATCAATTCATTATTTACTAGGATGGGTTGTGGTCTAGTGATATTAATGATTCCTAAACCTATTCCCGAGTGATTTCCACATATTGACTTTAATATACACATGTATAGGATTTTTTATTTATGAAATTTATTTAATTGTCATTAATTTTCATTAATTTTAATTAACATATATGTACTGATTTTTTGATTATTTGTTCATTTATCATAATTTTTTTCAATTATTATAGTCTGATAGGAAAAATTATGTAGAATTATTTTTCTAGATCATAGGTGAATTGGGATCATATTCACATTGATTAACTTCACTGAATATTTTATTATTGGATGGTACGTAAATAAATAATACTTAATTTGAAATTTATTTAATTATTAATTTTCTATTTTTAATTATTTTTTTAGATTATGGTATTCCTTGAAGATAGCATGAGATCCCCTATCTGGGAGTACTAGTAGATCTTTTTACATATGTTCTATTGGTGTTTTTTTTAAAAAATTGATGATGTTATCTAAGTATAAATTTGAAACCACAGATTTTGAAACTTCTTACAACACTCATCGGCCTGATTACATATTATCTCATGTTTAGGAGGGATTGTGCTCTCACTAGATGGGGGATATTTTTTAGAGGAAATTTCACACACTTTATGTGAGTTTTACTGATACTAAGGGTTAGACGGCTAGTGAACAAGGATTTTATGAGCCATTATGGATGTATGAGACATAATACGCTCTTGAGAAATGCAGAGTGGAGGGTATCCGTTCTTGATTAATGCCTTCTAGTTATTATGTTAATGTTTTGTAGTCATCTTCCATATCTATAGTAGATCATGTAGAGTCATCATCATTATCTGTAGAGTATGAGGAAAGGCTGTGATCTCAAAGATGAATATATGGAGACCCTTCCTATGAAAAGGTGGTGATCTTTTGACATTAGTTTTAGAAAGTGGAGTATCAATGACAATGGAAAAAGAATCAACATAAGAATGTGATGTGGTGCATGCAATGACTGTAACAAGGTATAGGGATGGTGTTTCCCCCAACTGGTAATCCGAATGACCCACCGCCTCAACTGTGATTGTTATCATATCATGAAAGAAATATTATGATGAGTTTGAATGAACAGATTCTGTATATGTTTTTTATTAATCCACATGTTTATAGTTTTATATACATTTCTTTTCTAAAATAAATTTTTTAAATGTTTTTAATATTTTAAATTTCAATAGATCACTAGATGAAAAATGAATTCCATTAAAATAGTATAATTATGAAGGAATTTTTATTCTGTCAAAAATATGTACTCGTTTATTTTAATTTAATATCCCTTTTTAATGGGAATTTTCTCCATGGAAAAAAAATTAATGCAAAGTTCGATCACAAAAAAACACTTCTGTGATGTCATTTCCATCTAAGTGCAAATTATTATGAGATCATGTCAGAATCCACTATTTGCAACTATATCCCATCGCAATTGATCCCTTAAAAATTACTGATTTTATATTTGGGTAAAAAATTCACTCCATGCTAGTTTTGACATTCTGAATTCCAAAATGAAGTTATATTTATCTAATTGAGATTAAAAAAATTATAAATTTATCTTTTAAATATAACTAATAAATAAATAAATATATATTATTTTATTGAAAACATACTTTTTTCATAATTTTGTGCTCTTAATATTTATTCATATAAATTTATAGTTTAAAAAATATTTATAAGTTAGTTCATATATAATTTCTTATAGTGTTTAATTTAATCTATTGTCATAAAATTAAGAATACTTTAGAGAATGGTTGTCTGAAAATATGAAATATTCCTTTTATACTAAATTGGCATTACCAAATACAATTAAAATAATTATTCATATTCTAAAATAAAATTTCTTGACTTAATTAATATTAAAATTGTTAGGATAATTTTATATACACATCTTAAACTATTTTTTTAACAATAAGAATATTAATACTTATACATAATTGATATATATATATATACTTTTTAAAATTCATGTTATTTATTTCATTGTGATTTAGATTATATTAAATATACTCCTTAAAAATACATGACTTTACTATAACTATTGTTTATATGAAAAATTAACATATTTTCAATGGCCATATTTTCAAAGATGATAATTATAAAATCCAGATTTCATTTCTACATATTGATATAATAAATCAATCACTCATTTCACACTCACATTAAAAGGGATGGTTCTTATTTGATAATATATATTTTTTGTATTTCTTTCTCCTTTCATGGTTCTATTCGTAGTTAGAGGTTTAGTTAATCTATCAATGATCCCCTTTGTTGAACACGTTTTGAGGGATTTCTTAGTCATGATGGTTTTAAACCTTTCTATTTATTTTCCCCTATTGATTTGTTTAATTTTAATAGATCTAATTCATCTGTGGTGACTAATAATCAATGGTGTGTGGTATATAGTTTCATTTTTTTTTGTAGTTTCCATCCATGATTAAATAAAGTGTATTTAGTTTTGTTCACATCATTGAAGTTAAATTTTATTATAATTTTTCATCCTTTTTGAAAGAATGTATATATTATTTAAAAATTTATATATAAATAATAATAAAAAAAAAGTAATAATAATGATAATAATAATAATACAATAATATGGTGCTTTAAACTCCTTCTCAAATTATCTATGCCGAGAAGTTTCTAGAACACCTTTGGAGGTTAGGGGGCCTCTAATCGAATACAAGGATCCTAATTCACTTTTTATACCTTATTGATGTGAGATTCCATAAGGTTTATCTAAGTGATATTAATAAAGTATATACCATGTAGAACAAGCAAGAATGTTCTTATTATGACAGTGGAAGACATGTTATTTTATTAATTCTTTGTACTATATTTTATTTTCGTGATGAGATATTAATAATTCTTTCTACCAACGCAATGACCACGAGGTGATACTCCAAAATACATTAGTGGTATTAGACCCACGATCATGGTTAGATCATTTTTTTATTTCTGTTATTACTTTCTAGAACAATTGTATACAGATCTAAAAAACACCATATCATAAAATACAATATGATGTGGATGAATGTTGGTTATTAGATCAATCACTTGGTTCTCATTTTTATTGTCATATGTTAAGAAATATACATATTATAAGTTATGATAAATAGAAATCTGATTATTTTGATGTATGTCAGGAGTTATGATATTTGAGATATTATAGGATATGATTAAATTTGTTGTTACGTGAAAGTAGTGCATCAAATCCAATTTTGCATACATATTTTATCGTTTATTACAACTCACCCCTACATAAGAGTCACCAAATTAATCTACATACGGTGTGTTTGGAGCTAATTGTTAGGGAATATCCAATCATCGACTATGAAATGGCTATTGTATAAGGATGGGTCAGTGACCATATCAGATTAAATAATCTCCTATATATAGACTTCATATCCTATTAAATGAGAATCCTACAAAATGGCATGCCTTATAGAATGGAGTTACATAAGAATCCACATAATGTTAGGAAACGTACATAAAGATGGTTAGTAACCTATATAATAAATTAATAAAGGATTTCATTGAATAAAAGTGTTCAACCTATATCTGGTCGGGATTTTTTCAATCCTAATATATGATTCATTCATAAATAAATTTTAAATTTTTTTACATATAATTTTTTAATTTTTATAATTTATTTCTTAAATAAATTTGTTATGAATTATAAATAAGAGATTTTTTGCGTCATAAAACATAAAATTTTCGTATTAATATCTTATTATTATTAATTAATAAATAAATAAATAAATAAATTATTATATTAATATATTCATGTTTTAAAATTATTAATATATGGAGGATAGTGTGTATCATTAATTTATGTGATAAATTTAATGTTACAAAGTTATTTTCCTATAAATTTAATACATTGGATGATAATATATGTATTATTTTTCATTTTCTAGGTCTTCGATTTTTAATTATAGATATTATCATATATTTGGCTATAGAATATAGTTTATTCATTTTATGGTTTACAGTTCTAATCGAGTATAAGTCTCTATTGTGTAATGTATCCATTTGTGAAGTGACTTTTTTTCAAACATGCCACTAGCATGGAGGCTTATTCCTTATTTTAGAAATCAGATAATGTCTATCAATGGATCTAGGAATAATCATGTCAATATTTCTAATTCCATATAATTTTAATCCTTTACATGATGGTTTCATGTAAATTATGAATACAATTATTATATATATATAAAATTTTTAAAGGATTCTATTTTTGGTGAGGTAGATAAACATTGGGTTAATAAAGGGACACAAATTAATATGGTTTAATCATATTAATAGGTTTTATGGAATAATGATCGAAAAACTAAATCATTAGAAGTAGGAATATAGAGTAAAACAGTTTAAGAAATAATAAGGATTACACAAGATTCTGTAAATTTGGATTCAATATACATGTGATGTATATTGATTTAGTGCACCATTAAAATAATACCCCTTTAATAATTTGTATGATATTTCATGAAAGGAAAACAAATTTGATGTCATTGGTTATCCAATTGAGTAGCTTCATGTTAATGTTAGGTAACCTGAGATTATATTCAATAAGTCATAGTACAAATGTATAACCCAATGCATTAGGAAACCAAATCCCATTATAATCTTTGGGTGACTCTTGGTAGAAAATCTTGATTATATAAGATACTACACTAATAAAGGTTGGTTTATACATATAATTTATTTTTCTAAAGCATTTTATACTATACTATTATGATTTCATATGTGATATTATTGGAATGATGACCTACACAAATAAATACACATTGGGAGGAACACAATTGAAGACTCAAAACATAGTGAAATATTGATATGGGACTACTAAAGGTAATTATGTGTGGGGTAATAATTTAAGTGAGAGTATATTCTTAAATATTAATTGATGAAATTTCATGAAAAAATATACACATACAGTGATATTTACTTCTTTATATATTATAGAATATATCTTGTTTATCATTTTGTCATCTCTTATAAGTATTCCCTATAAAAATCTTCATTATTGGTATATAACGTTGAGAATTTTTATCAAAGAGAAAAAATTGACGCATTTTAACATGAATTTTATAGAAATTAATTGTTTCAAATATATCTCGTGGCTATTAGATATCTTTTGTATATCACAAATTTCTGTATATATGAACAAACAAAATTATATATTAGAATTAAATAAAAGTGATGTCGATCAATGTGTTGCAATTGAATAATGAGTATTATAATTAAATATTACATGGTATAATCAATATCTATCATGAATATTAGTTCTTGAATTGGAAAAGATTTATTATTATCCTTATATAAATAAAAACTAGATTTTTTTTATCTTTTTTTGGAAAATATTGGATTTTCATTCCTTATTATGAATATAATTTGTCACACACACACACACATATATATATATATATGGATAAATTATTTTATGCTATTAGTTGTATTGTAAATGATTTATAGGTTTTGGATATAGATAATCCTATACCAAACATTGAGATAAATAGTGTAAAGGATGATTCTAACTGTACATTGCTTTAGAATTTCCATCATAATAAAATTAATTATAAACAAATTAAAAGACATCAAAGAGATAGATTAATCCAATTAACTTATTATAAATCTTTTGATATCTATGAATCTTGATTATTAGGTGAGATAACCAAATAAAATTTTAGTGGAACTAGTGATACTACTAGTGAACTGTTGGATAATACACAAGGTAATGTTTTTCACAAATTAGTACAAAATAATGTTGTAGTTATAGGTACATTAAATCCTTTTCCAAGGAATTTCTTTGGTTTGTTTATGTTTTTCTAATTATTCACATGTTTTAATTTTTTTTCAAGTTCATATATTGTTATAATTAAGTTTAAAATAAACTAGGTTAATTTATGAAGAATCCTCACTGATATCATGTGGTTCAATACTTGATATATCAATTAATTTGTCAACAAAGAGATTATATAATTTTTCAAAAATTCACTCCCCTAAGAAATTTATAGTTAAATGGCATATCTAAGAGGATGAATTTATGATATTATAAATGTATTGATAAATAATGACTAAAAGTGACCATTATATTTAATTATATGTATACTTTCCAGAAATATTAATATTATTACTTAAATATATTCCATCCAATGTAGTCATAAAGACACCATAATATATTTACATGTGAAATCATCAAAATATTTATTTTCTAAGGGGTTGGGGTCATGAGTAACAAGAATGATGATGAAATTATATGGATATTAAATATAAGTAAAATTAATATTTATTTATTAGTTATCCAAAATAATTAATTTAATAGTATTTTTTAAATCATATCGTAAACAATTTTTTTTATTTGAAATGGTTTTTTCATTGAGGTTTTTGTCATCAACTTATGATTCTGTTGGAGGAAATGTCAAGAAAAAAGAAAATGTTTTTTGGATGGATGTTGTGATTTTCCCTCAATTAATTAGCGTTAAATAACTAAATTACATAACAAATGAACCTTGAGATACTATTATGGTTTAAAAAATCCTAAGAGATATGGAATTATTATTGGTAATTATAATGAATTAACATTAATATTTGATTAACTTTCATCCCGTTTGGAGGATAAATGGAGTTTTGGTTTGGATAAATGTATAAACTCTTAATGATATTTAACACTGTCTCAATATACACTAATCATTTTTGGTACATCATAGATTCATTGGAATGGGTGAGATCGATATTGTATCGGTAGATTTCAAATAATAAAATTGAAATTCGTGGTACACTTTCTATCTATTATTCTCACTTAGAGGTGAAGGGTTCTGGGAAAAAATATTTGTGATAGATTTGAAGAAGCAATTTCACCAATTGAGATTAAAAAATAATTTCTAATATTTTTTCAAAAGTGTATCATTTTTATAGTGAGATACATTAAATTGAGGGAAGTTTATTTTTCTTTATTAGGTATTTAGTCAATATATTTTTATGATAATAATAGATGGTTTAAAAATTAAAAATGACTTTTATAATGATTTCATGTTATAAGGGTCTAAATATATATGGAGTCAATACTCACATAGATATAATCTTTTATTTGATGATGAAATAAAATAGTTCATCATGCTCAAAATCTTGAATGATTTATTTTTATACTAGTTGGTGAATATATAATTTAGTTTCCAATATTTTATTTGTATTATATAATTTTTATAAAAAATGATTCACTGATTTTAAACTATAATAATATTTTTGGGAATTGGTTCTTAGTGGATGACATGGGAAGAATTAGACTACATATTGGTTATGATGATCTATAACGATAGAATAAAGGGTTTTCTAGTACTGAGTGAAAACAAAAAAATTAGTAATGCTCTAAAATGATGTAATATATAGAATAATGAGAATATGACTTTAGTAGTAATACCTGACATTAATGTTAGAAAGATTAAAAACCCTTCTAATTACTTATAAATCATAGATATGATTAGATTTATATATTCTTTAGGATCTACCATGTGTTAGATGTTCAATAATCAAGCCACTCTCTCATATTCTGTTGCAGTAGAAATAATATTCTATATGATCTACCATGTGTGAGGGTCACTTTATTAATATGAAGAAAATCCTAAAGTATTTAAGAAAATTTAAGAACATAATGATGGTCTATGTAGGATAATATTGGATAAGTATAATGGGATACAGTGATACCGGTTTCAAATATGAAGATGATGATTTTAGATATAACTCTAGTTTAGTTTTTTCCCTAAATAGTGGATAAATTAGTTGTAAAAGATCTAAAAAGCCTCCATACCATGATAAATTATGATGAAATAGTAATTTACTGCATCCCATGTTTTGAAGTAATCCATTTTGATAAATAATTCGTCACTAAACATTGGGTGGTTTATATAATTATGGGATAAATCAAGGTTTATATTGAAAATAAGCGGTATTTCTCATTATAAGGAAACATAGTTTAACTAATTGATCAAATAGATCATTTGAAATTACAATCTCTTATAATGGATCGTTGAATGTTGTGATATAAAGATATATTGGTTCGATATAGATAAAATCATAGAAGATCTATTAAAAAATATAATTATAAAAAATAATAGTATGTGTCATGTTAAATCTCTTTGTATTAGGTACATGATTGTTTAGAAATAATAATTTAAACTTGTATCATATTATTATAATAAGATAAATCTCCACATTTCCATTATTTGGGTATTTTAAATTTATATGACATGAAATCACCTGAATATCTGATATCGATTTTTCCCCAATAGATTCCAAACACAGAGTATTTGGAGTTATAATGATATATTAAGATTAGATTGAGGAAAATCATATCATAAATACAATTAGTTGTCTACAATATATAAATAATAATCTCATGAGGTAATATGTCCTAAATTATTACCTTTACTAGATCACTATATTATAACACATATAGTTTCATATAATATTTGGCATACATACATTTACATTCTTATTATAAATACCCATTTATTTATTTTTTGTGATAAACATATAATGATATGTATTATAATTTGATTCATTTCATTCAAAATCCACGAGTCTTAACTAATTCTTGGTGATTGAGTTTTCTTATCATGTTTATAGTTAAAAAACCATGATGATATTTTTCCACTCCTCTGATGAAGTAGAGAAATATATAGCCCTGAATAAATTTGATAGATAAAATTCATATCCATGATTTGTTGAGTGACATGTGATCTACTCAACTAAATAGATTAATGAAAAAAATATCTCTACTTTTACTGGCCATTGTATTTCAATAAATTGTGAGTTTTTGTGTTTTCCAATACCATATATTAAAATTTTCAATGTATAATTGTTAATCGATTCTATTATTAATGGAATTGTATAGTGATACATATGATGTATATAATATATCTTGTGGTGAACTTGTATATTTGATGATATTAGTATGTTTTTCTAAGATCACACTAGACCCCATTATATATTACGTAAAACTAATGTTTTCATACTTGAATCTATTCCCATATATTTAACAAATTAGTATATATTTTTTCATTCAAATATGAAAATGCCTAGAGGATAAAATTGTTGGACATATAATAAGGATTATATTTTTTACAAAGTGTTTATTCCAAAATTAAATGTTTGATAAACCTTATAAAAAAGTGTATGGATGGATTAAAATAAAAAACTGATGTATTTTATAAAGTCCTTATTGAATTTTAGTGAAATTAAGAGATTATTGGATATGAATTAAAATTGGGATATTATATTTTATGACATCCCCTAAATCGTATCCTTTTGATTTAACATGCTGGTATTGATATCATAACATATGACCAATATCAATCATAGTGTAAAATGGGTAGGTATAAGGGATATAAAATACATTTCCATTGAAATGACATCCACATGGTTTCTTTCAATATTGAATAATTTAAATTATTCATTAATGGATGTGAAAAAAGACTGTAATTGTTTGAAGACTTCAAATGAAAAACCCCCATGAGCATTCTTTGTGGGTAAAATTTGTCAGCTTCTATGTGATATAAATATTCAGTTAGATTTGCTAATTATTAATGAGGGATAATATAAATGGATGGGATACCACTGTTGAGTGAGTGAGACATTATAATACACTTTTAAAGCTATCTGTCCACCATGTTATCAATATTTATTTGTAGAGATTTTTCCTAGACAAATATTGAGTTTTGTGTCCTCTTGTAGAATATGTGGATCCTAGTTTTTAGTGTTATCCTTATAGAGTCGAGAGTCTATAGGCTTCCACTATGTGATCCAGAAAAAACATGCATCATCAAGAATAAATATAGATGAAGATAACAATACTAGAGATATGAGACTTATGCTTTATTCCCTTCTTGTTTTTTTATTGTTTCATTGAAAATATTTTGGTCGTATTTAATTGGTTTCCACTACAATGATATTGAGATGATACACCAAAAAAATCATCTTTTAGAGACTAATTACACTAAAAAACATTTATAAAGTCTAGCATATAATGTGGTTCCCAAGACCTTAACTCCCATATCAGGTGTAAAAAAATATAATTTACATTCATTGTGTGATATAAACTATAGATTCCAAGATATAACCATTCCTAATTAAAAAATCAACAATTATTATTTCGTTTCTTAAGTACAAAATTTGTTTTTTAGGTTTAGTTATTTAGAGAGTGGGGGAAAATAATTGACTAATAAATCCAAAGTATTTTTCTACTAATGGTGGTTTCTTTCAATATTAAAAAATTAATTTTTAATTATCATTCAATATATCCACAAATCGAATTGAGATTATTTTTTTTATTTTCATATCATGTGTAATAAATTTCTACATAACAAAGGGAAAAATAAACATAGAAATCAATGATCCCAAATGCTCATTATGTATAAAAATAAGTGATAAAAATCAGTGATCATATAGGCTAATAAGATGAACATCAATAATTTTACATGAATAAAAAAATTAATTCCATCCTACAATGAAACTAAAGAGATAATATACCCAGAGATTACGATGGAATTAAATAGATCAAAAGAATAAAAATAACCTAATTTGTGGCGATGAAATGATTAATTATATATATCTTGATCACACAATAAACACCTATCTAAAGACATTATTTTTGTTAGCAATTCCATATCTTAGAATTCATTTTTTTTCATCAAGACAACATTCAAGAAATATTTCTGAATCGAGAATCCATACAACATATACCAAAGCATTTTTTCATATGATTTATACCAATGCATTAAGTGGATATATAATGTTGGGACCTGCCCATAACATTCTTATGTACAATGAATTCATCATGTGTGATAATTTGTAAAGAATGCATAAGAAAAATTTGAAATAATAACCTGTATTTGAGTAAAAAATATAGAGTATGTCAATATATAATCAAACTATGTGAGCAGTTAATATTCATCCATATGGTGGTATCAAATATATGAAATTAAAAAACATTAACTTATAGATAAATGGGATTACAATACCATAATCCATAAAAACAAATAAGGTTTATGATTTAAAAGGAACATATCCTTAGTGTAATAAAGGAAACATAGAAGGATGTTGACTTAAATTAAAGGCATCCTTCCAAAAGAATAAATTGAATAGTATTCCAAAAAAATGGATCAAGAATTGAATTTTATGCTGCCATGAGTTCAATCATCGAATATATATTTATATATAAGCATATATGATATTAAATAAATCCCATGAGTATAAATTCCTTTGAATCTGAAATGTTAAATGGAGCTGAAAAATAAAAATCTTGTGATGAATTTTTTAACATTAATGTGAAATACAAACATATATGTTACTTTCAACGGAAAATTTTGAAAAGGTGAAGTGGTTTTTTAAAAACGTTTTCCTTTAAAAATAATAAAAACTAATAGTTCCCTAAAAATGAAATAATGTTTTATATATTAAGTTTTGATAAAAAAAACTTATTAAGAATGAATCATTTTTAATACATTATAATTAGCATTGTTGAAAATCCACATTAGAAAAAGAGTAATAATCCTTATTTATGTTAAAACAGTATTTTCCAAAAACTGATTATAAAATATAATATAATATAATATTAATAAAGTATAAACTATGTATTTAAAAACTGTGTTCAAGATGAAACATTATTAATCAACCAAAAAGAGATTTAAGATATCAAAATCCCTTATAAGAAACAAACACTATCATATAAGAGATATTTGAGATGTAGTTTCTTGGTAGCAATGTAAAAAATGAAAATAATGAGATTATACCAAATGATAAAAAATTTGGTGGATTATTCCCATTTTTTATAAATTATGTTCTATAAAATGATTATAACTCAATGAACGAATGTTGGTAACAAAATATCTTCACTAGGGGGTAATAATTGAATAAATAGCATTTTGAAAAATAAAATTTTATATTTAATATTATATCCAGTTAAATAAAAATAATTTTTATAAAATTACATCCAAGGGGTGTAAATATACAATATAAGGAAAACACGGTCATAAAATGTATTATTTCTCCATGAATTAGTATTTTAATAAAGAAAACCCTTACCATATATCCTAGTTTTCATGAATACACACTATACTCATGTTTCAAAAACATATATATCATAATAAACTATATATAAACTATACTAATATATTATTCATTTATAATATTCATTTAAAACCATTGTTTGTATAAATTCTAGTCAGTTATTACTCACTTTCAATATCATTGGGGGAGGGAGTAATTAATCATTAGCATTTTAAACTAATTTGGAAAAAATAGTTTTGGTATTAGATATTTTTTCCAGTTTCATCAACCATATATTTTTAAAGGTACTGCAATAGGTGTTTCAAGATAGTTATAAAGTTATAATGACAAACCATGGTAGTTTCAGTTACATTCCACGAAGATGGAATCCATGGTGATCATGTTTTGGTGGTTCGTAAAGGATGAAAGGTGTTTCCTAAATAAATGATTTTAATTATAATATTACAATTATAAAATAGGGAAAAAGTCAGTATTTTCATATTTCTATATTATTAAATAGTTAATTATTTTTCCATAGTCATCCATGATATAAATTCATAACACTAATCAATTATATCATTAATCTGCCCAAAAAATGAACGTTCAATGATTAATAAATCAAAATATGGTGGTTTATATTTAATATCATTAAAATGTAGTAATAGTGGAAAAGTTTATTATTTATTATTGTGATATAATATAATTCAAGGGATGTAAAATAATATTTTATTACTTTAAAAATATTACATAATATTAAAAATTTATTTTTTTAGTAAACTTGTTTTGAACCAGTGAATAACAATGATCATTTGTTTATAATATCATCACTAGGTTATAAAATTCATCTAACCATAAAATTAAGGGTAAAATTAATCTAATATTAATACATTAAACACATTCTCATGACTAACCATTTAATTATGTGGTGATAATAAAAACTGAAATCAATCTTCCCATAGAGGTGGAAGTCTACCCTAACATACGATTGATTATTTTCTTTCCAGAGAATAAGATAAAGGTATAATATATTTTATTTATCTATAATATTGATATATGTTATAAATATAAAACTTAATTATGAAATTCAATATTATTAAAATATTTTTATAGTTGTTAATGAAAAATAATCACGACACTATGTGGTGGATGTAATCTTCACATATACATGATTGTATTTTTTTCTTTCTATAAGGGTAAATGGGAAAGGTGGATTCTAGTTTTTACATTATTATAGTAACAATAAATAGATAACACATACTAATTTCAAGATATAATAATTCTAGAATTATAATTTTAAATGAAATATTGAAAGGTACAATGTTAAGGAAAAATGATTACTCAAGTTGATAACATTGAGTTTTCCTTCTATAACTACATGGAAAAAGAGTTTTTAGGATTATATATTTTGACTAGATGCTCATGTAATATGTATATGATTTATAGGAAGAACTAATTGTGGGGTTTCATAGGGAAAATAATTTTATGAGTTGTATTGAAGGGGTGGTGACATTCTCCTTTTATAAGTGATATGTGGTTATATTTTTTGTAAGTACACAAATATTATTAATAATGTGATGAAACCCTCTAGGAATATAGTATTTAAATTGATAGATAATGTATTTAGGAAGTTATAATGTAAATAAAGTCCCTAAAAAACATTAAAATACATATATTTAATATTTTTAGGCATTCACACTAGGTTAAATAGTTTTAACCCTAATTTACCCTTACCATGTTAACTTATTTTTAGAAAATATGTTTATCATTTAGGGAAAAAATAAAAAGGGTACTTATTAGCTAATTATACGAACAGATTGAAAATTTTAAATTTAAATTTATTTTATTTTATTTAGTTGTGAAAAAGTAAATTTTAAAATAATTAATGAAAAATGATTGAAAAACCTCTATTGAGAGAAATGATACTTATGTTCTCAATAATCAAATATAAGACTTAAAATAGAATTTTTTTTATAATTTCATTTCTAAAATATATACTTGGTCATAAAAATGGTTTCATAAATTGTTTTCATATACTTGCGTACGATTAATGTAATAAAATCATGGTATTTTTTTAAAAATTATACTACTCTAATAACCTTAAAATAAAGCATCTCCTAAAAAATAAAAACAACTAATAATAATCTAATATTAATGTGATATGTAATAAAATTATGTATATTTTATAAAATTGAAATAATAAAATTTTAAAATTTAACATTTAGAATAAATTGTAAAATATTATGGAAAATAGTTATTATAGGTAAACAACTCTTTAGAGCACAATCTATCTATTGTATTAATTATAATAATTTATAATTTAATTTTATTCTGTATTTAATATCAATATATACTATATTCAATTAATTATTGGTTTCTTATAAAAAACTCATAATGCGTAAATCAAATTTTATAGAAAAAATATTTTTTAGATTTAAATTATTTTATTTTTCATTTTAAATATACTAAAAAAATATCATTGAATTTAGAATTTTCCTTTATTATATTGAAATAAATATTTTACAAAGATATTACTGTTACACATACCCTCTAATTTGACTAAAAATTTCTAATAGTATTATCAAAATTTTATATTTTATATAAATAAATTATAGTATCTTTTATGTTCAGTGTTTCTTATAGATAATGATATCTAACAAATTCACTTATTTTAATGTAATTATATAATAATATATTAGATTCTTAAACTCTACCCTTAAATGATTTTTCCTCACAATTTTAATCATTAAATAACATTAATTTCAATTGGTAATGAATATTTAACAACACACAACTATATGATCATTACATTATTTTCATTGTGTAGTGATATATATCTATAAAGAAAATTGTTATAAGACCTTTTTAAATAGAGATAAAAAAATCACAATTTTACATATAGTTATACTATTGGATGAAGAGGTAGATATATAAGTAATAATTTTCCAAGAATCTTGAAAATGATTTAAAAATAATTGTACCACCATTTGTTTTTATTCTTAACTAAATATCCAATAGTTGGGGAAACTTTTCATGAAAGAAATCACCCTAAAATCAATATTAAAAAATTAATATCTTCTATATTATTAGTACATACATTGGATATTCCTTTTTACATGGTTGTGGGTTACTATTTCCCTTTGTGTCCCTTATATTGTATGTTGAGTCCCATAATTCCTAACTCCTATGTAATTAAATTAACAAAATAATTTATAACTTCACCTTTTACCTTAAATGTCGGATTATGATGGCCTTTATCTCTATACATATAAAATCTATCTATCTATTTATGTAGATATTCCATAGGTTTATTTCCATATATTTAACAAGAAGGAAATTGAATATTCTTCCCATTATCATATTCATACCCTAAACATAATTGAGAATCAATTATTCCCTACATTGTTCTATTCACAATTTAAACTATGTTCACAAAGTGATTAATATTTTCAAATAAGTTCATTGGTAAAATCACTAAATTTACCATTCCTTCCCCCATTTATATGGTTTGATCATTTATATAATATTTTTATTACCCTCACAACCAATTTCTACTTGGTTCCATCTACCTCCATACATTAATACAACCAAAATGGGTTAACATATGTGATGAATAACATATATAGTAAGAGTTTAATATAAATATAGCCTCAAGGTATCCTTCTTTATAAAAAATCATGTTATCATATAGTTGTTTTTATTCAAACCTATATCATAATAATTTCAACGTATATCATCTATAGATCAACTTATTTCTATCAAAGTTCAAAATAAGTTACCTTTTTTTGATTTTATCATATTAATTAACCATTAACAGTATGTAACTAGGAAATCACTCCTTTATAGTGGTTTTTTAATTATCATATGACTAACCAAAGAATATCGTACCTGATTTTTTACCCTAATTTTTAGTCCATGTCCCACTCACCATTCAATATATTGAACATCGATTCAGTGCTCAATCAACCTTTTCTGGGGTGATAACACCTAGAAGCATCTCTTACATGAACAAATCCATTTGATATTATCCAAAAATGGATTTTCTATCTAAGAATGCCACATAATCATGAAATTTCCAAAATATTAGGACAACAACCTATACATAGATTATTCCTAGGGGTTTTATTAATGTTCTCTTATCCTTATACCAAAATAAAATTCACATAATTAAATCATATATTATCCCAAAGGGTTTTTTATTAAATTTATGTCTCTATAAACCATAACTAATCAGCCCTTAAGTTTTCCACATAAAATATCCAAATCTTTGAAATTAAATGAACCCTATTTTGATTGAAACTATAGTTCCCTAAGCCCACCCTCTAGGATTCAGTTCCCAAAACACTCTCTTTACATACCATATTTGAAACTAATGATAAATTCCAATATATAATCACCATTAATTATATAAAAAAATTATTACTACATTTAATATATTCTAAAAACATTTTCTGTTATAAATATTTAATGATTTACTAAACTTCACTGATAAACAAATCTTGTGGCTTTCTTAACTAATGGAGGCTTCTTTCCACAATAAAATATATAAATTAACCCCTAACAAGTATTAAAAAATTCCAAAAATCCCCCAAAAAACTATTCATCTTGTCATATCATGTATACTAATTTTGTTTAAAATCTTGTTAAATTGAAGAATAATAAGGGATGCCGTCAAATTATAAATATGGTTAAAAATAAGTTATAAAAGTTGAAGAACCTAAGTGATAATAAAATGATCCTAAATAATATGACACAAAAGGATAATATAAAATAATTCCATAATAGAAAGAAAACGAAATCATTATATGTCAATTGAAATTAATGGCTGTAAAATGATCACATAGATAACAATAATAGAAATTTTGGTGATGGAATGCACAATAAAGAGAATAATGATCTCAATATGAATGACTCTATCAAGGTATCATTATTTTGATAAAATAATTATCTATGACATTATTTTTTTTATCAATAATGTAGTAAAGACATCATCCCAAATTGGTTAGACATATACCAAATACCCAACCATGTTTCCCTTATAGGTGTTATTGATGAAACGAGGGGTTATATAATGTTGGGACTCACCGTTCATTTATTTATGTTTGATGTATTAAATATTTGATAAGATGAGTAAACAATACATTATCAAATTTCTTAATAATCATTATAGTTTGAATAAAAAATATATTGTATTCCAATACATATTCCACTTTCATTAACTTTTAATAAACACTGTTCTTTTAATAAAAAATATAAAAAAATTCAAAACATTCCACTGTAGTTAAACGTAATCACATGACCATTATCCAAATAGATAGATAATAAGTATTATTGAAAAATAATATATCAATAGTTTAATAATTAATTATCCAAAATCTATTAACATAAATGGAAAATATCATGGAAAAATAATACTTCATATAGTATCAAAAAAGAAGAGAATAATAATTGAATTATTTTATACCACTAGTATAGTTATCTAAGAAAATTATATATATATATATATATATGTGTGTGTGTGTGTGTGTGTGTGAAGATAAATATTTTAACATAAATCCCATGAGAGTATATTATTTTGAATATAAAAGTGAAAATAGAGGTCAAACCATATATTATCTCTTAGAATACATTTTAACACTAACATAAAATATAAACATACCAGAAAAATTCAAAGGTAAATTTGGAGATAGAGAATTGAATGAATTACATGAATTAAATTTTAGTAATAATTTCTAATCATGTATCCTTGAAAATAAAATATATATTTTTATGAGAAATTTGGGGCCAAAGATAAAATATTTAATTAATAAATGGAACATTTTCATAGCTTAAAACAACCATTATTGAAAATGAAAATTATTAAAAGAGTAATTCAAATAACATTTTATTAAAACATAATTGAACAAAAAAGGATTAAAAATAACACATTATAAAGTATTACGGTGTCTGGACCCAATCATGGATGATAAATGTTGAAGATAAAACTTTATAACAACTTGAAAAGTGATTTAAGACGTTAGAAACCCTTATAGAAAACATACTCCAGGAAGATAGAAATATTCAAAAATTATTTATGTCATAGAAATGTAAATAAATAGATAAAATTTTATAATCTCACATAATACAATATATGGTATAATATAAAAAAATATGAAATACATGTGTTATAATGATCATAAATAAATGAATGAATGATGACATTCCAAAGATCCTTACAACAAGGGTCGAATTGAATATACAGGCATTTGAAGATGGTAATATTATTTAGCATAGTATATCCAATAAAATAAAAAAAGGTATTATAAAATTTCATCCATGTATAGTAAAT
The DNA here is from genome assembly GCA_963277665.1 of Viscum album. Classification (NCBI taxonomy): domain Eukaryota; kingdom Viridiplantae; phylum Streptophyta; class Magnoliopsida; order Santalales; family Viscaceae; genus Viscum; species Viscum album. The sequence continues at coordinate 445,941,163 of OY728158.1, forward strand.
TTACAATATAAGAAAAACTTGGTGTAAAAAATTTATTGCCTCATGAGGAATCATAATTGAGATGAAGAAAACTATTAATTTTTATCCAATATTTCATGTTAGAACTCTATCAAAATGTATAAGAAACATAACTATTTCAATAAATTATTTTATAACCTTACTCATACCTTTTCAATTTATACTTTTCATTTACAACCATTCTATATATAAATTATAGATAACTATCACCAATTTTAAATATTGTGTGTTAGTAATATTTATCATTTTGAACTACTTTAAAAAATGATTTAGGTATTAACTATTGACAAAATTTTCATCATCACAATATAATTAAAGTAATAGTAATATATGTTCCATGATTGTTATTGAAATTTAATTTCAATCAGTGGTAGTTTTAGTTGTAGTCAATAAAGATGAAATTTACAACAATAATGGTCTAGTGATTATTGAAGAATAAAATATGTTTTATATATTAATATATTTAGTAATTATATAACCATTATAAAAAGAAAAATTAATTATTTAAATATTTATATCAAATTATACTTTTGATAATTGATATATAGTCATCCTCGGTATTAATTCATAGCTTTGTTCATGTAGGTGGTTAAACTGATCCCAATATGCACATACCAAGATTAATCGATGATTATGTAGTGTTATATTTGTAATATTTTCATACTAGATGAGTAATGATAATATTTATTGCTTATTAGTATGATAAATAGAAATTAATAAAATATAATAAGAATTAATTGACATGAAAATAAAACATCATATGTATAAAATGATTTCCTTATTATTATGTATTTTAACGAATGAATTAATGAAGATTATATGATGATAATATCATATGTAGGTTCTAAAAATTTCAATTCAAGAACAATAATAATATCATAAAAGTGAAATTATCCAATTAAATCTTCTCTTTTGATCATATATTTAAGTCGTCGATGAAACGAAATGTAGAAATAAATGTTTACATCAATGCGGTGTCCACACAGATGGATTGTTGATGATTTTCATTTCCATATAAATGAAAAAAATCAGAAATGTTTTATAATTTTGGAATCTTATATAAGTTATATATATATTAATTATTTATTAAATTTGACACTATGGCCATCTGTGTGAGGTGGCTAATGAAAACAAATCATGAAGCTTCCTGGAGACTATAATCTACACTCGTGTACAAATATCATTTTTGTTTTCTATATGGGAAAAGTGTAATGATTCTTTATTGTTTTTACCAAAGTATAATAATATTTTTTGTAAATAAAATAATAATCTAATGACATAGGATTTTGAAAATTATTTTTTAGGCTAGTCATAAAAGAATGAAGTTAAATATAAATGATTACACACATTGAAAACCAGGTGTTTTGTGTGGAAAATTCCACCGAGAATAGAGTCTAGGATAATATATTATGACCTGAAAAATAAGGATGAGGAATGATATTCCAATGAAATTAATAATTTAAGGGATTTATGAAGAAATTTATTTTTATTACAGTTATTTAAGGGGTGGTGAGAGGGTCCTTCTATAAGTGGGAATGGATGACATTTTATAAAAACCCATAACATGTTAGTAATGTGAAGTCAATCCCAATGCAAATAGCTCAAAAATTAGAAAATAATGATGTTAGGATGTGATAAGGTCATGGAATTAGTAAACCACACATTATCACACTTGTTTTCTTTAGGTATTAGCCATTATCACTAGGTTAAACGCATTTAAAAATAATTTTTGTGATCGGGATAATTAGGTTTAACTATGTATTTTATCATTTATGTATAAAAATAATTACTAATTATTACATAATTTGGACCTAATGATTCCAAATTATAAACCCAATCTATTTTATTTTATTCTTAAAACTATTAAAAAGTCGGTTTATAATTTCAAATTTATAATGAATTATTAACAATTTCATGATAAAATTATTACTTAATCTCTAATATATCATATATGCATTTGTAAATAGGAATTAGTTTTTTTAGATTTATAAATCCACTTATAAAATATACATTCCATTAAGAAAAAATATACAATATTTTCTAGGAAATAAAAACATATTAATAATATTATTAAATAATTGTATTTTAGAAAAAATATATATTTCACTATTCACCAAAAAATAAAATATAATGTCGGGACCCAAACCATTTGGTCCAAAACATATTTCCACATGTCATTATGTGTTCCTCCTAATATTAAAGTAGTAATAGACTACTTTTCCATGTTTAGTTACTTTAGTGGGGAGAATAAACCCTATGTATCGTATCATAACATAATTATAAAACAATATAATAAATAAAATAAATAGTGTATCATACAAAAAACTAAAAGAAGGCATATCAGTTAAATATATAATTAACAGGGTCCCAAATTTCAATGAAATATAAGAGTAACAGAAGATTTTGATAAATAAATAAATAAAATATAAAGGTCCCTTGAGTCTATTTTTGCCTTCTACTAGCTCTATGCTCCTCTTCTCATCCATCGACCATGAGAACATTCCCCTTACATAGATCCATATGCATGATGTCTTCATGTATATCAGGATACCTATATATCATGTTAGTAAAAATATATAAAAATACCCCAACAATTAATACTTAAAAATATGATCCTTAATAAAAAGTATATTCTAATGAAATGATAAATTTTTGAACTAGTATAACTATACAAAATCATATACAATGAGGTCATGTGAAATCCATGCTACCACAAATCCCTATATCTATCTGATTCAACTCCATGTAAAAATGATATGAGGAGATTTTAAAATTAACTAAAACTATCCATTGGTCTTGTTAACTAGTCACTCAAAATCCTCATGTAATCAAGCATATATTCTACTCAGAGGCCTTTAGTGATCATATGTGTCGTGCTACTAGATTCCTTCTAATCATTCAGTAATCTTCTTTCTCATCATCTACAAGGAATCCTTAAAAATGGTACTTTGAATTTACTAGGAATTTTCTAATGAAAAGTCTTGATGGAATTCCATGGCACCACCATATCTCAACCCTGTGATTAGGTCTATCATCTCTATCATTTCAATCATCACAATTTATGCACATTTCCCCTCTAAAGTAAAATCATGTCATTATGATCAACCTATTCCGAGAACCATTAATGATACCTATGAAGTAAATGTAACACATATAACAATGTAGATTATACAAGGGAAGAAAATCATGATGAGAATATAGAAGTGTAAAATATATATGTGATAACCATCAAACATATCCAAAAAGATATAACAATGTTATATTCAAAATAAATCATAAACAAGACCCATGAGATACACACACACAACCACATGGGATCTTTATCAAGAATGATCATCAGGGTATTACAATTTATTAATTATACTATAGAAAATGTTTTTAAGAGATCACTGTAATGAAAGCAACTTCCTACCACAAAGTCATTGATGAAGAAACCTAAGGATTGTCATGGAATCACCACTTGAACCATGCCAAATTATCCATCATCCCAAATAGATCACCAACTATTCTATGTATTTATTCCAATAGTTTACTTCAAAATAAATAATAACTACATGTTTAATAATATATTTTATCCACTGTATAATTTTTAAATTACATAGTTATGAAAATCTATGTGCTGGAAAATTATTCTTTAAAGAGTAATTGTAAAACCACATGTGATAATAAAATATCTCTCAATAATAATATGAGAAAAAAGTTTATAATATTTTAAAATTATCCCTTTATATTTTTGGTTCATTATTTTAAAATTTTCACATTAAATATGGAGAATAGAAATTATAAATTTATGCCAATAATTTATCTCTTTTAAAACGGTGCACCAAGGAATAAAAGAAAGGGTCAGAGGTTTCTACCACACATGGAAAATAATAAGATGAGCCTGGTTTGATCAAGGGGAATTTAAATAGATTTTATAATGGAATTTATGAGTTACATGGACATAAAAGTATCACAAAAAAAGGATTGTTTAGGAGGATATACTATTTCAGAAGATGGAATTCCACATATAGAGGTGTAGTATTATTAACCAAAAATTTTATTCACAATTTTATCATTAATTTAAATATTTTTTTACAACAGCTAATTTAATTTTTTCCACAACATGATTCAAGAATTTTAAAATAGTCAGTAAAGATATTTCCATGATTATATACTTACAAAATCAAAAAAAATCATGTTCGTTCTTGAAGAAGGAAATGTGAAACATGATTTTTAAAAATATGTTCTCTAAACATAGAGTTTTGTATGGGTTGCATGGTTTTAAAATTAAACATATGATAGTTTTTGCCTAAATTTATATGGTTTAAACTACACACAGGTCTCTTACCCTTACTCAAAACAATGGAATTCTTGGTTATCCTAACTTTAGTAGAAGACTAAACGTAAAATACATTTAAAAAAGGAGGTTACCCTTACGTAATGAAGAAGTTAAACTCTTGTAACCCTTATAAATTTTTTGATAACCATAAAAATATCTTATTTAAATATATATGTCACCTATGAACACTTATGTAACACACATATACTCTTATGAAACATCAATGTTATCCTTATATAGTGTATGACTTTTTCAGTTTAAAATTACAAAGCTCCATGTTACCCTTGCGTAGGTTAGGATTTAACCATAAATAACCCATTTAAAACTAGGCTTCCCTTACACAATGGATTAGACCATGAAAATACTCTTAAATGAGTAGAATGTTTCCCGGATAACCCTTTTTCAGTAGTTGAGGAACCCTTACACCGTTAAGGGTTACATTTACGAATCCATTATGAAATAGGTAATACCCTTATCTATAACATAGAATCTATATATTAACTTGATGTAACTTTGTAAACATATCTCTACCCTTACACATTCATAAAAAACTCAATTCACCATTATGAAATGCATTGGTTTTACATAAGGGTAAGAACTTATTTGAAAATAAAAAATTATTACAAAAGTGACTTATCAAATATAATAAAAAAAGGTTTTAAGAAAATTTGAAGATAAAAAACCTGAAATATATCCCCATATGACTACTAATCATCATGAGGATGTTCCTTTAGTAGTATTTAGGAGAAACATAGAATGTTAAACATTAAAATTAGACTCCCACACCCACATTTCATCCTAGATCTGACAAATACCAAGATTAAATTTGAGAGAAGTGATAGCATATTCCCTTGAAGGAATTTCTCAACTTGTTCTATATTATCCACTAGATATTCCTCATAAGATGAATTTTTCTCAAAATTAATCTCATCATAGTCTATATATTTTTTTTGATCAACTACGTACCACTTAATATGAGATATAGGGAACACATCACACATTCCTTGATAAGTTGCGGGAAATACCATAATATACACTACAATCTAAACATATTTCTTGATCATGGATGACCCGAAAAACCATGTTTCCATTATCCATATGTTATGGAAATAATGATTCCCATAATTAGGTGACACATAAAAGATAATCCATTCACTAATGGTGAACTCCAAAGGTCATCAAAATCAGTCTAAATATGAACAATGGCATCTCTGAGAAGTCATCACTAAGTTGATGATCCTAAAAACCCTACATGGGGTCTCTTACACCATACTAGTCCCAAAAATTACTAACTTGATTGACTCATTCTAACATAGTAGTGAGATCAAAATATATCCATAGAAAGCTTCAAATGGTTTAATATATAGAGAATCATTGTATTAATTATTGTGTATGAACTTAGCCAAGTATATGTGTGAATACTAAGATGAAATTAAAGACCAAAATACAAGATTGATGAAAATCCTCTTATATTAGAATTTTTCACATCAATTTTCCATATTTATAATGATGTTACATTGTGCTCCATATCATCTGAGTCCTTAGGCCTTTCTACAAACCTTTTCCAAAATTATGACATGAATCATGTGTTCCATTCAGAAAAAATTCTCAATATAACTCTATATTATCTTACTATCTCGTAGACATATATATTTCTTTGATCTTCTAATGAGAGTGTCTCTAAGATTAGTAATAAGTGTGATACCTTCTTCTGATTACCAATAATCACCCAAGTAGTTTCAAATCTCATAGATTCCAAGGTGATTCCATAAAATAGTACATTGTGATGTCCTTTCCCATCAACATTGGCACAATATGTGGCAAGAGAAACCCAAAAGGATTTTAGTTATCATGTGTTACCCTCTGATATGTAAGTCATGGACTAAAAAACCAAGTGATTCACCACTTAATCCCTACATAACAAAACAATCACATGAGTTCAGGTTACATCTTGGTCATAATAGGATCAACCTTCCATATGGAGGCATTTATTTCTATCAACAACACTTCACTGATAGAAGCAAGGACTTATGATCAACCATGACCACATCATCATCATTTATAAAAAACTTGGGGTATTGGGTCACCATCTACTAGCCACACCCTGCATTACATCTCTCACTAATTTAGAATATTGAAAAACATTCACCCAGTCTGTAAATGAATATGTGATTACCTAAGGGGAAATAGCCACTAATCTCATATCCTTAGAATCATCCATCCTTCATTTTTATGTCATGCCCATCAGGTTCCTTAACTCCTCTGAAGTCCTCTTACAATGATTCTACTCTGAAACCATCTTATTATTAATATAATCTACAATGATATTACATTTTAATTGTATATAGGACATCTCAAAATCAAATTTCTTTAGGTACTCATCCCAATGTATATACCTCAAATTTAGGTCCCTATATGTGAAGATGTTAAAGTGGATCCTATGGTTTGTGTTGAAGAAACCTCTCACTAAATAGATTCGGTCTCCAATGCCTCAATGTCGGGTTCACAGTTCCCACTCTAATTCATGAATAGCATAGTTCCACTCATGTGGACATAGATAATGTGAACCATAAGCTACTACCTACACCATCTGAATTGGTACTATTCCCAAATCAATGGAAAATGCATCGATGTACATGGTGTATCTGATCTTGGGATCCAGGAGTATCAACTCCGGAGATGTTTTCAAAATCTTACTTTCCTTAAGAAATTATTGTTCAAAATAGTCCCACCTATGGAACATTACTCCCTTCTTTATTTGTGCAGTCATATGTGTTGATAGATGAAACAATTCCAAGATAAAACATCAATATTATATTATAATACCTATAATGATCCTTATATAGAAGACTTTACAAGAACATGTCTAGGATATCACTACATCCATCAAACTAACCTCATAAATCCAACATTTATACATCAACATCATTACATATTTCTTGTATTCAAGAAGTGTTCTCAACACTTTCTCAAGATTTATGGCACGCTACTCTAGTTTTAGTGAGTAGATGATGTTTTCACCAACAAACACAATAATGAATGAGTGAATATAAGGGTGTAACTTAATTTTATTAACATCCATGATCACTTTTGATGCATTTTTCATCCAATCAGAGTCACTAAGTACTTATAAATCCCATGCCTAACAAAAAAACATTCTCTAGGGTATCCTCATCTATAATACACAACTTGTGGTAGCTCAATCAAATATAAATCCTGGTGAATAATAGGGTTCCCTGTTACAGATTGAAAAGATTTTGAATCAAATAAAATATATATATATTCTTTATTTTCATCTCATTTAGCTTCTGATAATCAACTCAATTATAAATATTACAATATGACTTCATTGAAAACAAAATAGGTGCACCCATAGTGAATTACTATAGATGATAAATTATTTTTTCTCAAATTTTTTCAGGTAAACTTGTTGATCCATTTTCTCATATGAATTCCTAAGATAATATTCAATCAAAATGTGCTACACACCCCAAATGATCTCTATCCTCTTTTACAATTCATATCCTTGAAATTCTCTACCAGGTTAATGATTTCAAAAATGATTTCAACCCATTATTTAGAATCTTTAGAACCTTAAGTGTAGAAAAAGGATGAGAATTTTGGATTCGGATATCACAATATATTGACCATAAATTTGTAATCCATTTGGATGAACTGGATCTACTACCGAAAACACAAAGACTGTGTGGGATCATTATCAGTTTTATATTCATACACTTAGTGTTGGAGCATGAACATATAATATTATAAGATAATTCAATCCCCACTTCAGAAGTAATACCATAATAAAATATCAATGTGATACCTTCTATAACATTAAGAAAATAGAATGAAAATAAAAACATAGTCAATTGGATATATCCTAATTTTTTTCTGGGATACAAAAAGGTTCTCGTAGAATTATACCCATTAAAATATATCAAAATTCATGGAATTTGGTTATTGAACTAATATATAGTACAAAAAGTTTTATAAGAATCTTATTTGATGATATGTTTTTTCTCTGGATGCATTAACAGACTCAAAAATATAAAAAAACATTAATAAGATCACCGTCAACGGTAACATAGAGTTCCATTAAACTTTTATTTCTCAAGTATATGATATATAACCCCATTAGTAATACACAAGCATCCCTTTTATACTGTATTCTATGATGATGAAATAAATAATAAATAGAAACCCACTTCTAATACCATTTTGTAATGCCCTATCCTGAACCACTGATTTGTCATCAAAAAGTCAAAATATCATGCATGACTCTCTGTTCAATAGATGCTTCTCGCTTGTAGTGAGGTTCTATATCTATCTATAGGGAGACTATATGTTTCGTATCATGTCATTAAAAAATAAAAAACCCATATAATAAAATAGAATTGACATTTTAATAGACGGAAGAAAAAAAGATGGTGTATCTTTCATATAGAAAACAAATGGGATCCAAAATTTGAAATCCAAATCAGAGTAATAAATTTAGTAGATAAATAAATACAGTAGTGGGGGAACTTTGGAGCCTTTCCCAGTCCTCTACCATCTCCATGATCCTTGGCATAACCATCAATTTTGAGAACCTTATGCTTACACGAATCCCTATATATGAATTTTACATGTGCATCTAGATGCATGTATATGGTGTGATTATTGAAACATAGAAGGAAACAACTAATGTGTCATTATCATAGTTCACCTATATAAAAAGGTTTATTCCAAAATTATAGGAATAGTTTTAATGAATAAAAACTACATAGAATAATATATTATGTATTCATTCACTAACCAAGTTTCCATAAATCCTTGTCATACCTACTTTAGCACCATGATGGAAGCAAAAAAAGATGGTTTCATATGTAACTAAAACAAGACATTGGGAATTTGAAATAATCACTCGACATCCTTATGTAATTGAGTACACATGTTACTCATTGTGATCTAGCCATATATTATGTAATATCACTTAGAATCCTCTAGTCTTTGATATCCTTATGGAATTGACAATTTATTTCATAGGGATAACATGATTTTACTAGTGCACTACTAATATCTATTGAATATGAGTATGTGGTTTTTCCATTTCATAGTTATCTTATCATTATTCTACATATTGTAATAAATTCTTACCCTTATGAGAGAATAAAAATGAACTTAAAAAACATTAGAAATAGTGGGTTACCCTTACTTATTATATATCTTAACCTTAAGTAACCTCTAGAAACTTATCACAACCCTTATGCCAATCAGTTATACAATTACACTTCACCTAGGTACCCTAATGTATCACTTAGGTTCCCATATAAAACTTCAATGTTACCCTTACCATGTGTATAGAAATTCATTCTTACCCTTATGTAGCACCTAGGTATTCCTATACATGTCATGTTTTACCCATACACAACCCCTAGAGAACTAGTAAATCCCCTAAATATTGCATAAGATCAACATTATACCTTAAAGGGAGTAGTAGTTTTCCTAGATGGACCTTAAGTAGCAACTGAGGTACCCCTACACTACTAATGATAACCTTTTGGCATCCTTCAATATTTATGAATTTCTCTTACACAACACATAAAAACTGTAGTTTATCTTTATGTAATAAAGGAAACTCCTCTAGATAATTAGGTATCTTTGGAAAAAATATAAGTTAACATTACACAAATTTTAGGTGATGTATAATGGAAACAATATACTTGAAAATTTAATTTTGTTACATAATTTTATTACCTAATATAAACAAAATATGGTTTTCATAACATTTAATGATTGACAATATTACATCATTTATTTCATAAAAATCCAAAATCTTTATATAAATATGATATTGATATGATAATCAAAAATTGATGTCAATTTTATAAATTTAAAATTAAAAAATTTTAAAATATAACTTTTAAATAAAATTACAAGATATTATTAAAAACAATTTTATATGAAAATGTATCCTTATAGAAAAATTACTTTTTCTTATTTGTAACACTTATTAATTTATATTGAATAATTATTTAGATAAATATATATTACCATAAATTATGTATTTAATTCTTTTTATAAAAAAATAATAGTGATAAAGTGTAATTTTTTAGGAAAATAACATTTTAAACATAAGATAGCCCTCTTATTCATTTTAGCTAGAGAAACTAAAAATCATTAATATTAAATGTATCATTTATTTTAATTCTATAAATATTTCATAATATAATTATTCTTTGTCAATATTTCTAACCCCACAATTTTTTTATTGATCATATTTAAATATTTATATTTTTCCAAAATATATATTCAGTTTCGATAAAGTTCATTGTTTCGTGTAGAGAAATATATTGAAACGATTATCTTATTTAAATATAATTATATACTACAATCTATGTGTGTTACATAGTATCTACCAATATTTCAGTCAATATTATTTCATTATCAATAACATGCCTTTCTAAACATGGAATGATAGCCTAATACTCAAAAAAACTTCATCTTCATTTTAAGAATAATATAGAAATTTCTTTTTCATATATTATCTTCGATCCCATGGAGATGATATTCATTTAATATCACCATAAAATAATTAAATTCCATGATTTCAATATATTTTTTTATTCTTTTTATTTTTTAATAATTAAAATAATCCACATCTCCCTTCAGATATTATAAAATAATTAAACCTTCTCACTTTCACTACATGTGAAAGTATTAAATATCTACCCTATGTATTTAATTTGTTTCTCTATCACCAATAAAAAATAGATTTCATTGATAGATATAGTTTTAAAGATTAAAAAATTTACCACTGTAGTTACACCATGTAAAGGGTAAACATGTTGATCTATAATAGAGTGGAAATTTGTAATTTTTTTTTCTGATACACAAATATAGTGATTTATTTTTCAACCTCAAATATGAATTCATTGGTTTCATCATAAGTTAAATCACATAAACTATGGGTGTAGATATAGTTTCAATTACTTCTAGGTGGTTCCGTCTCAAAATAATTAGATATACTAAATAATTCCGTAAAATCACCATGAATTCTAAATCATAAGATATAATTATGATGCATTTTTTTACAAATTCACACCAAATATTCAATCCATTTTTTATTTTTAAAATTTTATTTGTGATTTTCATAATTTTAGGTTATATAAAATTTTTTATGAAAATTTAGCTCTTGGGGTTTGATTAATCATTCAATGATAACATCTATAACAGCCTCAACTCCTACTACTCAGAGCCATGAGTTTTGATTACATGAAAATCTTCAATAATCTAATTGTTAGTAGTAAAAGCTGATTGGATGCACATTTGATCATTAAATTAAAGTTTAATGAAAAATAAAATCATCAAAAACAAAAAAGGTTATTATTATATAATTTCTTATCAAATTATTTCATTTAATATCATTCCTTATTTCTTAGATAAATAAGGGAAAATTTTATATCTGATCTCACAAGTAATGTAAGGGGTAGAATATATATTAAAAAAAATATGGAAAGTGAATGATATATCTAATATTGAAGGAATAATAAATAAATATGTATGGTATAACTATTTAAAAAATTTATTTATACAAACCTATGAAAATAGATTATTACATTGGTTACAATAGAAAGTATCAGAATGATTGAGTACAAAATTTTGGAAATCATAACTATAACATAAATTCCTTAGCCCGAAAAGAATTTATTAATAGGATGGAATTGAAAACTACCCAATATATTTTCAATTATGATACCTACAGAAGCATTATGGGGCTATGTTATTCTAGTCCTCTCGATTACTTAGTAAATATAATTCATTAATTACATGAAAGAAATGAATAATCAATATATAAGGATTATAAATATTTCCATAGTTAATTTCATGGAATAAGTTTCTTTGAAAACAAAAATAAATTCGTATTATGAGATAAATGGTGTTCACATCGTATAGTGTAATGGGAACACAATCAAGTCAATAATATTAAACCAATTAAAGTAAAAAAATATACAATATATTCATTATATTATTACCATTTTAAGGGATGAAAATATAATGTAAATAAAGATACAGAGAGACCTATTGAGATAATAATCACAGTAAAGAAAAATAAGGTGGGAGAGTTTCAAACCATGGTTTTTATTCTATTATTTTATTTAGGTTTATTTCCTTATTATTGGGTTTTATATGTAGTTTTGGGTTTTTTGGATCTCAATTTTGTGTTATGGGATACTTTTATTCTATTTCAGGATTTATGTGCACAATTAATGGGCAACCATGCGACCCCATGGGGTATATCTTCTTTCCTATTCATTTTAAAAACTTATAGTTTGAAATGCATTTATTGAGCATGGTATAATCCAAAACATGTGGTTCTGATGAGAAAATGTGTGGGTTACTAGGTGTCCCTAGTCAAGGATACACGACTTTGGCAAGGTTATCCCAATAGTGTAGAAGGTGTAACTATAGTTCTTTAATTTGTTATTAAACCATGTTTTACAGTTGGTGAATGGTTTCCCAAACCATGTAGCCAAAATTTATGGGTGTCGAGTGTTTCTAGTGATGTGAACATAGATGGTTCATGGTTTGGGAGACCTTGTGGACAAATCGTACACGATTTTCTGGTGTCTTAAAATTGTGAATATTCATTCCTACAATGTTTATAATTTAATCCCAAAAATCCCTATATCTCCCCCGTTATGTCCGTGTGACCCTAGGAGGACCCTTCCATATTTATCACACCTCTCCAACCCTTTATGTTGTGATTTCAAGTGTATTTATTCAAGGTTTGGGGTGATTTCTTTAGGTAATCCCCTTTTTCATTCCTCCTATCCTTTTTTCTTCCATTTTCATTATGGTTCCTCTTCTCTATTGGTCTTGCGGGTCTAGTATTCTTCTTTCACTTGGTTTTAATTGGGGTTTTTGTCTTCTTAGGGATCCTTCTTGATGTTATTTCTTCTCGGAATCCTCGTGGAGATGTTTTGGGTTTCCTTAATTAAAGCATCTTCAGTTTCTAGTAGGTTCTCTCTGCATTTTCCCATTACATTTAAGAATATGTTGACTTATTTCTTTTCAAACCTCCCTTTTATATTTATTAGTTATATATGATTTTTAGAATAATTTTTAGAATTAAATTAGGTGATTTCCATATTATTTTGAAATGTATGAAATTGTTTTGTTAATATATTCATGCCAACTATTTAAAAAAATGACCATTCGGATTTTATACATGATTCATGTTTACAAAATTATGTTTTTTTTTAATTTTTTCGGCTTATAAAATTATGGTGCTGGTTTTGTAGAATGATAAATTATTTATTGGAGATTTTAAAATGATGTCTTGGATTCATTTTGGAAGTGGGTGGATTTTCAAATAGTGTTTGACGCCCATTTGTATGTTTTTTAAAATTAGTTATTTTGAAAACTCTTCTTGGATGATCCTTTTTCTTGGTTTTGTTGAATGGTGCAAGATATATTTGGCATCAAACTCCCTTTTGAAAAAATGGTTGAAATGCAAGAGACTGATCCTTGGGGAAACTTGGGTGTTTATTCTTATGTCTATGGTTTTTCTATATATATATACATATATATATATATGCATGCACATGTTGGTTTTTGTTTCTGGTTTTTTTTCACACCCCCCCCCCTTTAGTATTGTCATGGATATTAGGCACGTCTAGTGGATTTTCCAAGAATGATAGTTGTCCATGCTTTGTATTACACTCTGTCCAATAGCCCTTAGTGTAGACCTTGATCTTGTTTAGGATTATGCCCCTTGGATAGGACAGGTAGCTTAAGACCAAGCATGTAAGATAATTTATGTCATCGGGTGAGGAATTCCAATAGGATGAGTCAGGTGTTATAATGTTATGGATTATTCACTAAGATCATAGGTACTATCATATTACCTTGGCACCAATTCATCTGAGGTGGATAAATTATATTCTATGTTGTTTGGTTACAGATATACGATATATTCCATTTCCATTGATATGTGAACATTTATCATACTTCTTTTAATGATGTACTACTTTGTTAAAATGTTATAATGAATTTTCAAATATTTTATATTAATGTTTTAAGAAGGAAATAATCCTTATTTTCCTTTTTAAATAAGAACATTATCCATTTCTCTCTTCCTTTACTTCTTTAAAATGATAAATCCCCCATATTTGAAATGAATATGGATTTTAAATGAGAGGGGAAATAGACCATTTTATATTTTAAATATAAAATGTGGGCAACACTTACTTTTATAAATTGTATTTCAAACATGATATTTATATTGTTTTGTTTAAAGGAAATTCATTGGGAATATATTTTTTTGGCATGACTGGTATGTTTCAATACTCACTCCTACACTTCTTCCTTGTTTTTAGTTTATGGTAATGGTTCCATCTTGGGTTCAATCACATTTTCCTTTGTTTGTTTTTTGGTTTAGGGAATGGCCCTTAGGATCAGATGGAGTTTTATTTGTTTTCATTTTCATTTTTTTTTTCCTTTCTATTTGGTTGTATCTTTGGTTTTTGTGTAGATGTTCAGTTTGGTTATTTTTTAGTTTGGGTTTCTGTTTTTTTATTTATATTTATAGTTTATTTTCCTCACTATGAATCGTTATCATTATCTCTTGTTGATGTGCATCACAATGTTTGCCATCTGGGAGGAACGAGAGATCCTTTCAATCCTTGTCACATTTCAACTCAGGTAACAAATTCGAGGTTGACACGAGTTTGTTTTTGATAAAATGATATCATATAATATGTTCTTTAGAGTTCCTAGTTTTCAGATCACAATTTATTATTCGAGATTTCATGTTATATGGGATATTATTTTTAGAATGTGGGGTGTTGGTATGAGAAAGTGTCCGACCAATATTTTCCATATCAGACCTTGGGTTGTAAGGAGAAGTTGTGTTTTTGTTGATTTTTTTAATTCTTCTAGTTTGTTTAGTGTTCGGTATTGTGAATTGAGAGTTGGGATAATGGTTTTAGTGAGTTAAAATGGACTAGTATGCCTTGTGGAGAGAGGTAAATGATCTTCAATGAATCTTTATGACGGTGGTGTGATTGGAATATTACCGCAAACTATATATCCAAGTCACCCATCAACCCTAGTTTTCCCCTTCAAAGAAAGCTTCAAGTATTTTTTATTTTTATTTTCATTTGGAAAACAATATTTTTGATTTTGAAAACCTAGTTTCTAGAAGTAATTTATCTATTATTAGAAGAAAGAAAATTATTTATAAAATATGTTTCTAATAATGTCCTAGAAAATTGATTTTTAATAAGATGACATTGTTGTGAAATAGGTACTGTATTATCAAAATTGGATTTCTATAAATAAATCAAAGGGATTATTAAAATTGTTTTTTTTTAACCGAATTTTTTTTTGTAATTGAGAAGTTTGGTTGAATATATTTAGGGATATTTTGAAATGTTTTTTGAAAATTTAAATGGGAAGTAGATTGGAAATCAAAACATTAGTTTAACATTTTGATTCAAAAATATAATAGTCTTGTTTTGACCTTTTGTATTATTATGAATGCTCAAATCTAAGTATGTAAGTGAGGAATAAGATTATCGATGGAATGATATGATGTGTTCTTTAATTTGAATGGAAATATAAATGTTTGTGGCTCCGTCGAATACCATTGGTGAGTGTGAACCTTATCAAGTTGACTTTTCACTTGAAATGTATTTTTAAGATGAAAATTGTGATTCATTGAGAACTAATGGTTTTGTAGTGAAATTTCTTCAGATATGAGGATGTTTTATAAGTTTTGATTCACATTTTAGTTCTTTTTAGTGAATTTATTTTTATTGAGTTCTTGTATTCCATATTGTTTAGTGTATGCACCACCAATGACTTGATTGATATTCAATGTGTATCTATGGGCAGTTTACCATGATTGGATCCCTAGCTGGTAAAACTAAGGACTTATTTCTTGATTTTCAGAAACTAAAACCTTTTCTATTTTATATCCAAGGGGATCCTTTGTAATAGAGTGGATTAGATGAATTTAAATGATCTCTCATTTCCTTGAGTTTTTAGAGTCTCAAAAATTTATGTTTTATACCCTTAGGCTTAAAGGTTTGATCAGGAATTGGTGGTAGTATGTCATTTAGACCAAGCCTCAGGAAGACCTTTCAATGTAACTCATCAAATATTCATTCATCTAGTAGTATTTCTCTGAGTCTTTAAACATTATAAAGGCAATGGAAATGTACTACCTTTTGTAAGATGATTTATTAGTGTTGGATTTTCTTCAACAATTTAAGTATTTTTTTCATTATATTCTTGAGTGAACCATGGATGATTACTTAAAAGATCAAAACTTTGATAAAGGGTTTCATCTTGATCTTTAGTTGAAGGTGTCAGAGTTTGGTTTAGCCTTCTTTACTGATGTGGTGAGGAAATTTGTTCTTGTTGAATCTTTATTTGACGGGTTTCTTAAGACATCTATTTTTTCTTCAATCCCTTGAAGTAGTGAAGGGAATCCTAATAATAAGATAAAAAAGTAGACTAAATCTAGTGGTTATGGTCATGGAATCAAGAGTCCTTTATATCATTTGTCATCTTCTTTTGGGCATAGGACCCTCGTGTGTTAACAATGCGGCAGGATGGGTCTCATGAAGCATTTGAGCCCAAGTGCTATAAATACCTTATGTACTTGTGGACACCTTGTTAACTTGAAACAATTCTATAAATGTGTTTTTTAGTATGATAAAAAGAGCTAGATCAACCCCTTTAGAATAAACCAAATCCCATTTGTATGAATAAGGTGCTTGTCTGTTTTTGGTTTAATGTTTCTTTTATTTTAATATTGTTAGTGAACCTTGATTTTAAACCTCTATTTTAATTGAGGTGTGTCTTTTTGGAAATTCTGATTTTTTACACTTTGAGAAATTGTGTTCCTTATTTTGTGTCTTGTTTATACTACTTCTCATTTATGGTGAAATAGGATGATGTGTTCGCATCTTCTGGATCCATGTTCTGGTGTAAATTCTTTGTTGGAGTGAAGTGATTCTTATGGTGAGTCAACATTGTCACTTCGTTCTAGGGTTTTCGCTTGTGTGTTATAGTCTAAAGATTTGGTGTTGTTGGGAGGTGTTGGTTGAGTACCCCATTAAAATTTTAAAATGGTGGGGATTCCACAAAAACTCCCCATGTTTATTGATCGGATCCCTTATTCCACCTCATTATTTCGTAGTTTTCTTTATAGGAGTCATTAGGTAGTTTCCCCTTTTTTCATGGATTTTCTAGTTTGTGTTTTCTTCCCCTTTGTAAGAGATGATCCCTTTGAGTTTGCCTGGTGGTTTTTGTTGTGGTATGGTGTTCTGATTATGGGTTGAGGTTATTCATTATCTCTTGAGGAATTCTTATTGTTGATGAGTCGTTTTGGGAAAGAGGTATGTGTTCAGTTTTGGTAGTGGTTGAGGTGTTCTTGGATTGAGTAGTTTGGTCGTGTGAGTGTGAAAATTGTATATTATTTGATCAACTGGAAACATTGAGGGTTTCAATGGGATGAAATCATAATGGTGGGGTGAATTTTTACAACATGGTTTTTATTCTGTTCTTTTATTTTGGTTAATTTCCTTGTTTTTAATTTCTCTCTCTAGTTTGGGGTGGTCTGGATTTAAATTTTTAGTTTGGGTTATTTTTATTTTGTTGCACGGTTTAAGGGCACAGTTAAGGTGTAACAATGTGATTTCATGGGGAATGATCTTTTAGAGTACATTTTGAACTATCATAGTTTCAGTTTTATGGTTTCAGCATTGATTGATCCAAAATGTGTGGTCCCTAGGAGAAATTTTTTGGGTCCCTAGGTTTCCTTGGTCAAGGGCACACGACCTGGACATGATTAGCCAAACTATGCAGAATTCATTCACTTGATTCTAATTTTTTTTTACAGAAACATGTCACATGGTTGTAACATGGTTTCCAAAACTGTTTGGTCAAACCATTTAGGTTCCAAGTGTGTCTAGTGAGGTTCACAAGGTTGGTGCATAGTTTATGAAACCGTGCGACCAAGCTGTGCGTAGTTCTGAGGAGTCTTTAATGTTTGAATATTTCTTTCAACTATCTTTATATTTTAACCCCAAATCACCATATTCATCTTCCATTTATTTCTTCAAACCCTATTATTATCCTTCCCTCTCCCTCACCCCTTCCCCGTCGTTCCGCGGTGATTCTAAGTGGATTTATTCCAGGTTTTGGAATGATTATTTGAGGCAATATCTTTCTTTCTTCCACCTATATGTTATTATTCCATTTTATTCTGGTTCATATTATGACTTTTTTTCAGTCTAATATTCCTTTTTACTATTTTAAAAATGTGGTTTTTTTCTATCTTGGAGTCCTTTCATATGTTCTTACTTTTTTGAACCCTCTTGGAGTTGTTTCAGGTAGCTATATTTGAATCACTATAAGTTTGAGGTATGTACCTTTTTCATTTTTCATTTAAATTTTATAATACATTAATTTATTTCTTTTAATACAGCTCTTGGATATTAATTTATTTTTAGAATAATTATTTGTTAAGAAATGAGGTGATTTCATTCTTGTTTTAAAGTGTATAGAATAGTTTTCTTGAGATATGCACACCAGGTGTTTATAAAAATGAATATTTGGTTATTATACATGATTCATGGTTCCTAAATTTTGGTTTTGGATTTGTAAATTTATTTTTCCTATAAAATTATGATTTCGTATTCTTATATAGATATCTAAGTGGTTTTGGATTTGAAAATGTTGTGTTGTATTCCTTTTGGATATGGGTGGTTTATCAAAGAGTGTTTAAGGCTTGTTTGGAACTTCTGTAACATTGATAATTCTGTAAACTCTCCTTGGATGATGCTCTTTTTTTGGTTGTATTGAATGGTGTGGTAGGTCCTTAATTTGGAACACCCTCGTTTAAAAATGGTTCAAATGCGAGATATCAATCCTTATGATGACCCTAGGGGTTTGCGTTTGTGTGTGTTCTTGTGCTATATGTGTCTGTGTGTGTGCTTCAGGGGTTGGTTTCATGTTTTATTTTATTTTTCACACCCATTATTTAGTATTTTCATCGGGACTTAACATAGTTGTTGGATATTTCGAGAAAGATTGCTATACTAGCTAAGGATTTTCCTAGAAAAGTGTTCATTAGAGTGGGAATTTATATACATTGGGATTGTGCCCCTATGTTAGGTCACGTAGGGTAAGACCAATTATGTGGTAAAATTGATGTCATCAAGTGAGACCTGACTATAGAATGATTTAGGTGTTATCATGTTCAAGATAATCAACTAATAACTTTATCCCTTTGTCTCGATCTCTCATTCATTAAAATAATAAATCTCTCAACTTTGAAAATAATATTGTTTTTTAATGATAAGGGTGATAGACCATGTCTTTTAAAGGTAGGATATGAGAAACACATAATTTTATAAAAAAATTCAAACCTGTGTTTGATGTAATTTTTTTAAAAATTAAATTCCTTTGAAATAGATTTATTTATGCAAGCCAACTGTGTTTTAAGACACACCACTATACCACTTCCTTGTTTTTAGTATTTTTTGCAAGTTCCATATTGGGTTAAATAATTATGGGATATGTTGGGTTTCAGTATTAGAGAAAGATCCTCAGGGACACATGATGTTTTATTGGTTAATGTGTTCGTTTGGTTTCATTTTCTGTATGGTTGTATCTCTGGTATTTAGATATGTTTAGTTTGGTTATTTTATTTAGTTTGGGTTACTCATTTATTTATTTTCATTACTTTATCTTATTTTATTTGAGAAAAATTATTCCCTTAATATCTCATTGATTCCAATGGTGCTTTTTGTCATCTCGGAAGGATTAGAAACACCTCTCAGTCCTTATCATGGGCCAGCTCAGGTAACTTGTTCGGGGTTGACCTATATTGGTTCATTATAGAGAGATCAATAACAAAAACTTAATATACATTCAATAAATCAAGGAGAGGTAAAAAAATAATACCTATAATAATAAAGGAAAAATATAAAAGATATGTATATAAAAATATTCATAAATAATATATAGAATGAGAGATTAGTAATATTTATATAATATAACAATATTACAGACATTTAGAATAGAAATCCTTACCATATTTGGTCTCATGCTCTATATGTCTTTCCTAAAATTGTATAATCAAATTAGATAAATAATATATTTTATTTAGGACCTTTTCAAGTATTTGAAATTATTTTTTTCTATTATTTCAACAAACATAATATATTATTAATTTATAAAATTTATGTTTGAACATAAGTGGTTTTGTAGTTGATTATTTCATAATTCTAAATATGAATTAATATCTTGGTAATAATCATTAGTAATTATAAAATGGTTCTAAAAGCACTATATGTTCCAATGTATATGATTAATATCCTTTCATAAGTGGATTTGATCAATATAATTACATACTGTTACTATTTTGATAATCTTCCTCCATAAGATTAATTTAGACAAAAAAATATCATCTATTATTTACATTTGATAACTTTATAATCATGACTATTTTACCATTATTGATGAATATAAATAATATAATTGATTATTATTTAATATTATAGAATGAAATAAATTTATATGAATAGCCTTGAAATTCTTAAATTGAAAACTAATAGACATCCATCAATCTACATACAACTACCATAGTTTAAAAAATATTGTTAAGAGATTCTTAAATATAAGAGGTAAATAACTACATATTTTTTTATTAATTAAATTTTATTTATATTTTTTTAAAATTAATATATTGTTTACTTATGTTATATAATAGCATTAGAAGATAATAAAATGTAAAATGCATTGGTTTTAAAACATGAACCTTCAACATAATAATAACATGTGAAAAGGGGTTTTATGAGAGGGAGTGGCTGACCTAACATCCATAATAGGTAAAAATATATATTAATTATCAGGAAATATAGCCATGGTATAGAAATAAAAGAGGTATAATGGAGTTTTATGTTAATATATTTATAAATAAGAATGCAAAATGAGACATGGTGACACTTACAATGAATTAAATATGACTTCATAAAATGGTTTGATATATTCAATAATAAGTTAAAATGGTGGTATTAATATGGTATGAAAACTATATATGTATTTATATGTAGAGTTGGAAATATATTTTTTGGGAATATATGTGTATGAAATAGTGAGGGTGGGGAACTATTATGGTTATCTTTATATTTAATCCATTTAATTTAGTCTATTGCTTATGGATTAGGGTATTATAACCATAAAAATCCTTAGGGATGTTGACTGGGGTGTGCTTGGATGAATTTCAGTATATATATATATATTGAAAAATACAATATTTTGGATGTGTTGAGAATTCAGTGCATGATAGTTGATTATATCGTTAATGGAGATGGTTATTTTAGAATAAAATATTGACTATTTTAAAATAAACACCAAAGACTCTGAATAGTGTTGATTCCTAAGAAATTCTATTTTATGATTTAAAAATAGAGATTTTGTTGTTATTTTAACGAACAAAAAATCCAAATTCATAATGAAAATATTTTTGATAAAAAATTCAAATTGATTTTTTTTGAAATAAAATATTATTTATGAATAGAAATATCAAAAATTTGGTTATAAAATAAAAATATTTTTTTAATGATTTATATTTTTCATTATATACATTATTATTCATGGAAAAGTATTTATCAATTTTTCATTTATATTTATATTTATGAAGATTTCAAAAATCCAACATTATAAATTAAAACTAAATTTTTCTCAATTCACTAAAAATTCATCATTTTTTCAAATATAAATATAATTCGCTGTAAATTCATTTTTCAAATGATGAATAAAAAATAACTTTTTAAATAAAATTCTAATTTTTAGTAATTAGAGTTCAAATTTAAATCAAATAAAAAATGGTTGAACTATTTTATATGAGTTATTAAGGTTATTTTTACGATATTTTATTTATTAAATATTTTATTTTTCATTATTTATACATTTAAAAAATACATTTTAAAAATTCATTTTCTAATGAATTAGAATTTATCTTCTAAACATATAGTTTTGAGAATAGTTTTGGTTCAATGAAATTAAGGTAGTATGATTAAATTTCATTATTAATGACAATTTAATAGTGTTAATAAATAAATTGTCCAAAAGTAATGAAAAATTATTTTAATAATCCAATATAGATATATGGAATAATTTTTTTAAAAGTAATTTATAAAGTTGTTTTATTGAATAAAGTTACATATTAACTTAAAATGAAATTTTATTGTAATGAAATATGCAAAATAACTATGATAAGAGTCTTGTGAAAACAAAAGAATATTTTATATAAATTATAAATACTTCAAAAAATATTCTTTATTTTTTAAATATTATTTAACAAATTTTATTATCCTATAATACAGATTAAATATAACAAGACATTACAAATTGTTTCTTTACATGCAATATTTATATGTCACAATAATGTAACTATACAAATATTTGTTATACATTGTTAACAATAACTTTTTAATGAATAAATAACTACTACTATAACAATTTTACTATAAAACTGTTAATTATATTAATATAATTATCATATAATACTAAATGTGCATAATAAAAATGAATTCATTAAAAATGATTTTATAAAATAGTTTTTATAAATAACTATTATTAAAAAATTATAATATGATACACGATTTAATAATACTTTCTTTTTATCAATTCCATATAATTTTAATAGTTGATATATATGGATACATTTTTAATATGATGAAATTGAGTAATAAGTCATAATATCATTCTATCAAGATACATGATAAAGAATTTATAATAATTTTAAAAAAATAATCTCTACTAATAATATGACATATAATAATTTTCTTTCATATCATAATAACAAAAGAAAAATGATTTATTTCAAAAATATATATTTATATAATTTAATATAAAAATTAATGAAAATATACATTAAAATTATGAGAATATATATTCTCTAATTTATATAAAACGTCTCATCATAATTTATTTTAGTGTCATCCATAAAAAGTGTTAGGGTATCATTATTGTTGGAATGTATCCATAATAATTTTTTATTAAGAACACAAAAATTTTTATACTGAATTGACTAATGATATTTTAATAGACCTTAAAATTTGTACATGTTTAGATCTTTTTTAGTATCTAATAGTGTTAATTTATCATGCTTAATTTGTAAGCTTAATGAGTTTCTAGAGACATACCTTTTTTTGAATCATTTTCATGATCCTGTTACAACAACATTTTTGACTTCAATAGCTATTACAGTAATTACATAAGTCCAACATTGTTCCCTCGAAATATAAAGAGGTAAATTACCTTGATTCATGGAGAATTAATTAGAAAAGTTTCAAATATCCTTATAAATAATTAATTGAACATTAGTAGAATTTATAATTTTTTTCACTCAACATGAAATAATTTATCTCCAAACATTTATCAAACATCCAAAACCTTTATGAAATCCTCATAGAGTTTCATTCCATAATAATAACATGTTGTAAATTATAAAATTCATTAATTTTTATTTAACAATGTTATCCCCCCATTAAATTCCTTTATCATCTTCATCTAATTATTTTATTTAATAATAAAAGTCGTATAGAACACATTCTCAGTCTTGATTTATCTTATCACTATCTTCTAATATGATGAAATGGTTTCAATGTCTAATTACATTCATAATCCTGGTTTTAATGCATAATATAAATTATCTACATTTCATTTAATATTGTATACATAGTTTGAAACATGTTTCATTAATTTTTTAAAGTTATCTTCATACTCAAAAATCTATTTTTTCATCATTTTGCCTTAAAATCATGAATTACCTTTCCATATATTCTATTGGATCTCATGGAGGATAATTTTATTGGAATATAATATTATTATAATTATATTCTATGATTTCTATAACTCTCCCATTTCAATTAATTTGAGTAAATGATAGTAATTGATACAAATACATATTTTTAAGATACACATCCTTAATAACATTCATCATTCCCCTACATTGAAAATAATGAAATATTTTCGCTAAATATTTCATAAATTGAACAACAACCAATAATTTTCTAGTTACATAATATATAGTTATTAATGCCTCATGAAAATATTCCAATGTTATTACACGATGTTGAGGCTCAATAGTTTGATCCATATGAGAAAATTCATTTGTCATAATCTATACCAGAAACATTAATATAGAGATAATTAACTTAACTCCAATAGTTGATTATATTTTTTTATTAGTTGGGAAATAAATACATTTTCTGTCTATTTTGAGATGGATTTCATTGAATCCATGAGGTGATACATCAAAATAATGAAATTTACTAATTATTTTATGAATAACACTATAATGTATGAATCATATTATATAATAACTATGAATTTATATAAAAATTCATATCAAATACTCTACCTATTATAGAAACCATTAAATAATTTCATATGGGTTTACCATATAGTTTTATGATCAAAATATGTTAATTTGAATCTAATCCATGAGGTCTCTAATAAACATACTATAATACCGATTGCAACAACCCCAACTTATGTTACCTATAGTGGAGTATATTTTAGGGAATTAATATCTTAAATTTAATGACTTATTGCCTCAAATTACTATATAACAATTTGATAATATAAATTAATTGGAATAAAATATTGAACAAAACATCCCAAAATCTTATAATTATTCAATTCATAAAACATGTTTAAAATATATCTTTCATTACTATTTCTTGCGGATATAGTGAATAAAAATAAGGAGGTGGTCTCATGAGATCAATATACAGTATCATACTATGCAGTCATGTTGTGCTGGTATATAAGATATAATAGTCGGGGTATGATATGATGTTTTTTCAAATATTCAAAAAATTAACTCCATGAAGAATTTAATGTCAATATTATAGTAATTTTAAAAATAATCTATGCAAAATAAAAATTTTCAATATAGATATATTCAAAAACATCGACTGAGAAAAACTAATTAAATCAAATAAGGATAAATGTGATGAGTAAAATCAAATAAAACTTCAAAAAATAAGTAATTGTATGATAATAACATGTATACACCTAGAATAATTTTCGAAAAGATATAACTAAGTCACTATCCTTAAAACATATTCACTTTTATCCTAATGACACATGAGGGTCTATCTATAATAAATATAATATAATTTGAAAAATGAATTTCACGTTTATATGTTTGTTAGAATACCAAGATCCTACCCCATACATTCTTTGATATAGTTTTAAGTATGTGCTAACCTCTAAATAAATAATTAGAAGAAATAAAGTCATATTCTTAGACTTCTATAACCATTTAGGATTAGAAAAACATAATTATTATTGATAAAATATGTTCTTTTAAATTAAAATATAATATAAATGGAATCTCTTAGAGCATATTGAAAAGAAAACAAACAGAAGCAATTAGTAATCGAAGTAGTTTACAACACTCAAAAGTAAATCTATAAGTTTATTTTTCTTGAATATTTTAATTTATTTTAGTAAGATGTAAATAAATTTAACGTCTTATATGAGTTCTTTAAGAGGATAGTTGTAATTATAACTAATTCAAAGATATCCATATCTTCTAATAACTTATTAATTCTTTATGTGACTTATAGAGTTTAAAAAAATTATGTTCCTAATAAATTACATGGATGATAATTAATTAGAGAAAATATTGCTACATATCATTAAAATACACATCAAGTAAGCATATTAAAAAATACAATGCATCATGTTATTAATCCATTTGTATATACAGGTGTTTTCATTTATGAAATTGACTCCACAATATCCCCATTTTCTAAAATCAACAAAAAATAATAAAAAATAATGATAAATTATATTAATAAACCATAAAATCCCTAATAATTTGAAAAGAATTCCAATATATCAAACCCCATTAAGAGATTTTATGATTTATTCTATAAATATTTATAGCCCTTACTGAAACAGCTTATCACATGGAAACATTCTTCACACAATATTAAAATATTTCCTTTTTTTATCCGAAAATTTACATTATGTCCCTGTATGATTTACAAAATGAAAAAGGGTAGATAAGAAAAATTAAAAAAAATAAGATGAATAGATATTTGGTATATGTAATTCTTTCACATAAACATCAAACCAAATTTATGTGTAGGATTTTTCTGAAAAGAAAAAAATCAATACATATTAATTTCATTAGATGATATGTTAGAACAAAAATGAACATTAGAATGTTAAAACCAAACTTTTGAAGTTTACATAAGAAGAAATCAAAGAGTTCCATTATATCATTATAATAATCAAATAAAAATATAAGATGGTCATTCAATAAATAATTTCTTTGATAGTTTTCTTTTGATATGAATATAGTGTAATATTATTTATTATAGAGTAGATTTTATAGATGTTTTCATAAATCATTAATTATATCATGAGATTTTATGGAATATACATTGTACCTTCTTGTAGATCAAATAGTGTTTGAAAAATAAATTGAATGTCCACCCCCTTTCCCAAGTATTTTTTCTATAACCATTGAGTAACAATAGAAAACTAGAAAATGATCATACAATGTTTATAATTCCAATATTCTAGTTTATGTATTAGTATTTTTTATATGTTAAGGGTTTTGTAAATATATTATCATGCCTAATTATTAAATGGATAATTTTTAGAATAATTTTTCTTTTTAATGTGTGATCCATATAAATGTTGTGTCTTATTTCTATGTATTTTTCATGTGATTCATTATCCAAATTCATAAATAAATAAGTATAACTTGTGATGTCATAGAGAATGAGAGTTTGACTGAGACTCATTCTGATTTTTTTCATTGTTTGATACATGCATAACTATTGGCTGAAATAGCTTCAAGTTTCTATATATTCATATTCAATAGTTGACGTAGAATGTTTTATCTTTCTTTACTGAGAAACTGAAACTTCACCTTTGAAATAGGAGGATTAGAATGTATATTTACTATATATTATATAATATATGATTTTGTAATCAGAAAAACTCTTAAAAATAAACATGGATTATAGGGAATAATAATTTAAAAGTTCTAATGTTCCTATAAGATAATAAAATTTTCATTTAAAATTTAAAATATTGGATTTTTTCAGATTTTCTTAGAATATTATGCATCTGAAAATAGATATCATATTGTCTAGTAAACTAGTATTAATTTCAAGCAAACATATGATTAGACCTTTATAATGTATTGATCTATTGGTTTCTTAGATTCCATACAGTGAAGTTTATGTAAGGTACCCAGTGAACTTGTTATTCTTAAAGCATTACCCAAACTAAATCACTTTATTAAATCTAGGATACACTTATATTAACATAAAAATATTCATTTTCGTTTCTATGTTAATTTAAAACTGTGAAATAATCTATTTTAACCATTATATTTATCTCAAATTGAATTTTAATATGTTTTGGGAAGACATTTTAATGTAAATTTTGCGATTATCCAAAAAAAATTATTCATAATTGATTTGTATGGTCATGATGTTTTATAATACATTCTTCATATTGATTTTTGGATCATCCATTCTATTAAAAATTCATGTTTGGTGAATTTATTCAACTAAAATATCATATTCTTCACTTTGGAATATTGATTAAGTCCATAATATTATTTGTTATGTTAACAAACATGTTTGGGAGGGGTTTTAATATAAATATCATCTTAAACATAACCATTAAAGTGGGATAACTTTACATCCATTTTTAATAATGTAAAATTACAAATATATATGAAGTCTAATAAAATCTAGATTGATTCATGTATTTCAATTTAATATAATTTTATGATATAATATATTCCTTCTTCTAGATTACATCCTTTAGTGAAAATACTTGTCTTATTCTGAAAAATAGTTCCTTTAGCGTCCATATTATTTAAGAACACCCATTTTACTCCTATTTCCAAATGAATTTAAATATTTTTAACCAATTTACGAGCCGTATTTTATTCAAAATGATGAATATTTTCATTCATAGTAGTTATCCAAAAATAACCAATAATGATTCATTGGCAATTTTTTATTCAAATTTGTATAATAATTAAATAGTCCTAAAATTATTTTATAAAGTTGTTTTTATTTCAACCCTTTAATATACAACACCAATTATATTATAACCAGGATGATTCCATTACATTATATAGATTCTATAAAATTGGTTATAAAGATCATTATCTACATGATATTTTTCTTTTAAATGAATTTATTCTTGTATTATAGTTACTTGTGTACATATTTCATCAAATTGAACTAAATTTGGAAGAGTTTCAAAAACATAATCTAGATCAGTTTCATAATCTGTATCTTTTTCCATTCAAAAAAAGTATTAGTTATATAAGATATACAATTCACTGTTTTATATAAGGTATGGGTCGGTCATTCTAAAATATGATAATCCATTAAAGTAGTGTACTAACCAATGTAAAATTGTTAATTTTATTTCAAATAAATATTATTATTACTATCCTTAATAATCAGAATGAATAAGTTTCAATAAAACACTCTGAATAAATAAATATTGTAATTTATTTAGTTTTATAATTCAAATGAAATTTTATTTGAATCTAGATGAAGTAAAACTCAATTTATAGTATAGTGAGTTGTAGTAAGGGACTGTTCAAAAAAATTCATAGTAACAAGAAATTCAAACAATTTAAAATGGTAAATTTCTTGCAAGGGTTTTATTCCTCAAAACAATTATCAAGTGTTTTTGTGGAGTTTATGGTGATTAAAATACTGGTCTAAAGCCTTTATAACTGGAGATAGTTTCAAAAGGATGATATATAAACTCTATGTGATGTTAATAGTAGATAGTGATAATTGGAAGCTTTTTATATATTAAAATTAAGTGTAAATATTTTAAAATAATGATTTATCTTTCAACTCAAGTGAAAGAAAGTAAAACATATTAATACTACTTTAGCCATCTACTAAAATATACACAATGTGTTTTCTGTAGAAACATGAATTTTATATTCGTCTGAATTGATCAATCCTTATTAACAAGATATTTTCATATGTTGATGCTTCATCAATTTTTATAACATTAAAATTATGTTTCCATTCATATTGGAAAGGGATAAAGACTGTAGAATAATTCATCTTATGTTCCAAAAGAATCACCATATGTACCTTCTAGAGTGTTTAGATAACACAAAAACACTGCACTATCATATTATATAATGAAAATATGTGTATTTAATATTATATAACTATGGAATAGAAAAATATATAAGGTGTGATCCTTATGT
Organism: Viscum album; assembly: GCA_963277665.1. Lineage (NCBI taxonomy): Eukaryota > Viridiplantae > Streptophyta > Magnoliopsida > Santalales > Viscaceae > Viscum > Viscum album. The sequence goes on from OY728158.1 coordinate 445,970,808, forward strand.
TTAATAGTATAAGAATTTATATTCCTATTGTTTGATATGATGTGAACTCCTTTTAAATTTTTGATGAGAAATTTTTTATTCCCAAATTTCATAGAGTAAATATCATCACATAGTTGACTTATGCTAAAACGTTTAATAACATGTGATAAAACGTAATAAACATTTGAAATTATAGACTCCCTATAATGAACCCAACTGTAGTAACCAAGCACCATTGTCTTACTTTATTACATTGACATATGATATAAGGAATCATATCATGAAGGATCAAATAGTTTGGTTGTGTTTATAAGCTCGATACATATATGATTACCATATTTCATTTGAAAATAATAATTAAAACATTTTATTTTATAGAATATCATTATTCCCCCTATAATATAACTACATGTTATCCTTAGTACACTTCCTAGATTCCTGGGAAAGAAAAAAATTAATGGTGAGCTCAAATGTTCAGTAAGGTTCAAGTATAATAGAAACTATCATGAACTAATATTAATAATCATGGAAAGGTAAAACACTGAACATACATTCCATTTATGTAATTTAACTGACATAATAAATTTGGAAAGTTAAATAACTGAAAATTCCTTTTGTTAGTTAATAGCACGACTATCATGATTGGATATGGGATAATCAATCTGGAATGGTAAATAACAAAAAACACACACCATTTAATAAAAAATCTAGGAATGAAATACATCCAAAGATAATATCATTGTGAAAATGTCACAGAAAATAATAACTAAATTTTCAATTAAGGAAATGATTAATTATAGGATGTCTGAATATAGGCACCATGATACCTCTACTTTCAATACCTTTCTCAAGAGTGCTTAAAAATGATGGGTAAGTATACACCAGAAACCGATTTATCTAAGGATAGATTTCTGATTCATCTCATGAGACTACTGATTCATTAAGGGGAAATATGTAACTGAGTCTCAGCCATGTATACCAATCCCATGAATTCCACTTATATCGAATTAAGAATATAATTCATGGAAAATATAACTTATCATCAAATTTCTATATCAATTAAAGGATAAAAATTTATCTATATTTCCCTAATAAATCAAATAACATTAAATGTAAAACACTATATGTAGAAATTATATAGGTTTTAATAAATAAACATATCTCTAATAAATAATATAGATATTTAAGTGAAATGTAATGTCCAATGATCACAAAAAATTTAATATTTAAAGGGAAAGTTGATGAATAAAAAATTTAATTAATAAAGTGAATGAAAAACTTTTCTTATTCAAAATGATAATAACAAATTCATATAAATAATAAGGATTATATCAACAAAACATATCCCCAGTGGAGTGTAACTGAAATAAAGGGTTGTTGTCATTCATGAATTGTAATACCATAAAAAGACCATTAAAAACATTCTTAAGGAAAATATCCATTTCATTGTGAAAATAATTTTCATCAAAAATAGCATAGGTAACTTTTAAGATGATATTTAAAATAAATAGTGGTCCTGCTAGTGGGAAATTATAAACATTATGCACAAGTTAAATATCTATTAATTTCAAATTTTTATTAAAACACATATATGATATTTTAAAAAAATGAATATTCCTTTAAAAAAATTAAATAGTAGGTATAATTTCATTAAAATATTAGTTAGAAATTGTATAAAACCATTGAATATCTATTTATAAAACATGGATTTTGATTAAAATAGATTTTCGACGTTAGAGAGAAATAAAGTTGGATTTTCATAAAAAAAAATTATTATTACATTTAAGTACCAAAGTGTAAAAAATGGTACTATTACTTCAAAAAATCATGAAAATTATGAGGAGAATAAAATTGAATATGTTTATTATATAATGATAAAATAATTTTCATCAATGAAAATTCATGTATAAACAATCCTGAATATAATGTAAGTTTGAAATAAACACTCACAAAGGTTATAACAATAAAATGAGATCTAACCAATGAATCGATTATTTTCATAATATTTAAATCCACATAAAATAAGCGTAAATACAAAAAAATATATAGAAAATCATTACACACAAAATCATGCAATGTTAAAGACAATTAGCAGGTAATATAACGCAATGAAAAGAAATTGAGTTATGAAATTCTTTACCACTTGATAATTTTCAAGGAAAATTGACTTAAATAAAATAAATCAAATTTAAAATTAGAATACCATGAATTAGTAATTATTCTTGATATTAAATAAATAATGGGTTCTATATACACCATATAAATTAAATTACGTGCATGACTATACAGTATGCCTCAATGAAGGGAAATTGGGACAAAGTCCCTTACATCATGCTTCCTTCGGGTTGAATGTGTTTTAACTCATTTATAATTTTATTATTAATGCTATTAATTTATTAAAGAACCATATTCCTATATATATTATCACATATTATGCTTTTGTAATTTTTTACAACTTGTTTAGAAATATTATTTCATTATTTTCATTTTTTTGGGTGTTAGTTGTCTTGTTTTCACATTCATACTTTATCATGAATGTTCTAGTTCTTGGGTATATGATTTATATATGCCCACTCTATAACTATATCAACATAATAAATATCATATTTATTTATTATGTTTAATTTGTAATCATTCTTGAGGTTTCTAAGGGAAAATGGATCTCATCTCTTTATAGAGACGGTTGGTAATACGTACGCATGAACGACAATTTCACTCCCTTAATGAGTGAAATTGTAAGTAAGTGGGTCATATATTAATGTTAAATAATAAATATCATATAATATATATCAAATTTAGTCCTTAAAATTATACATATTACTTCCCATGTAAACCATATGTGACAACAAATCATATCCCTTCGTGAGGTGGCAGTCTCCCATACACATGAGGGACATAATCATATTTTAAACAGAATGGAATGTGAAAAGGTATATATGATATTATAATTAAATAATTATAATAATATCATAAATATCTAATAATTTTTTCAAATCCATCATTATTCCATTCTTCAAAGGTGGTGATGGAAAATGAATTAAATCGGTTCGTGAGGTGGTAGTCTTCCATACACATGATCGATGGTTTGTTTCTCATTTGATGATAGAGGATATGGAAATAGTTTATGGAACTATAGAAATAAAATTTAATTATATGTACAATAATATTATTTTTATATATTAGTTATCTAATATTATTTTAATTAGGTTGAATAAGAAATAGAAAAAACTTCCCATTTAAGGACCTTACTTTTTCTTCAAACAAAGTCTTTAGGTTTCCAAAAATATATATCCTAGGATATATATATTAATATGTAGGGGATAAATTATGTTAATAAGGGATTAATTAAGTGAATTGGTAAGGGATTATATGAATCAAATGGATTTATAAATGTGTTGATGGGAGGAGAGTGAGTGGCTTTTTATAAGTTGGGGGAAGGACAAACATGAGTTTTTTTTAAAGAATCAATTACACACAAGTTTTTATCATGATAAAATCATTAAAATGGTTCATTATATACCCTTATTGGTAATATGATCTCATTATATCAATAAAATCTGTTTTAGACGAGTTTTAAGGACATATTAAACCCATATATTCTTAGTTTAAACCCATGATAAATATGTGTTTGTCTTAATTAATTTATACTAACTTTACTACTCATAATAATAAAAAATTATGTTGAAATTATTTGATAATATAAATTATAATGAATAAAAATATGAAATACATTTATCAAAATTAAATTCATAGAATTTGGAGAATCAAATTTAAAACTATACCCGTAGAAGGGATGAAAAGGTGAGTTTTCAAATAGATAATCCTCGTAAGTATAAAAAGATTCAATTTCAATATTCAATTATAAATTGATTCCAATTAACTAAAATAGTTAAATTTTAATATAATTTAACTAATATTAATTGAAACTCCATTTGAAATATAATTATATGTTTGTAATTATTTAATGGAAAAAGAAATTTTTAATTAAAATCAATATTTTTCATTATTCATCAGAAAATAATAAATTTCAAAAAATTACCCAAAATTCACCCTAAAATAAATTTGATATGGTTATTTTTAAAATGAAGTTAATTTTATCATATAAATTTTCAAAACATGGGGAATTTATTTTTGAAATTATGAATGTAAAGCACGACTAAACCCACTTTTAGAAAACATAATTTTCTTTTAGAAATAAATTCTTTTAATTTTTAATGATTATTATTTTATTTCAATAAATATATAACCATGATTTTTAAAATTTAGTTAATAATATTAATACCCACAAATATAATGGGTAGGTATTAAAGATATACAATATTACAGTTCATTAATACTCAGGGTTGTGTGTTCTGCAAGATGTCAAAGAGATTTAATTTGATAGAAATATATTTCATGGGTAGTTTAATATTTTTTTAGGTGTCATATATGATATTGAATACAATTTTCATTTTTTATAATTTTTTTGTGTTTCATTATCTCCACCATAATTAAAATTAATCCTTATAATTTAATAATGTTCTCATAAATCAAGGGTTTGATATTTAAATTTCTTTTGTTGAAATAACACATTGTAATAAGGGTTAATAAAACATCCTCTTGAAAAGAGATAAATGGAAGTAAAAAATTCATATGTAATTACACATAAATATGTCTATAAGTATGATTAAATTGGCTTCATGTAAATATATGGTCATGGAACAAAATCATAAATAATTATACAGCGTAAAAGAGGTCATTGAAAATAAGAAAGTTAATGATCAATAGAATGTTAATAAAATCAATACCATAAATCTATTATGATTTAAAAAACCATTTGATTCCTCAGATATGAAGGTAATAGGATAAAAATTTTTCAAGATAATTTTCCTAAAGTTTTTTAATTATTTATCTATATACCAATTTAAGGAAATATGTTTACTTTATATGAATCTATTTTATAAAAATAATTTCATACTTTGGTTTTGGTTAAATCATTTTCCAATTCATCACATACGCCAATAAATGAATATCCAAAAATTATTTTTTTATGTCTGAATCACTAAAATTAGCTTTTAATGGATCTCAAGATCCATAAAATATTGACAAGAATTTATATATATATATATATATATATATTTTTTTTCTAAAACAAATATGGATAGTATAGGTAATTATTCTATAAACATAAAAAATAACATCATTGGTTCATCATCAATATTTATTCATAAATTAGTTTAAGAAATCAAAATGACATTTTAACCAAAACATCATGCAGGTTATTAGTAGTTGTAAACTCTTATAATCCTTTAGTGGTGGGTTCAATCTGTACATCCTTTTCTAGGTGTTATGGGTTACCTTATTTATAAAACACTATTAATATAATTTATATAATTTTCCCAAATTATGATGACACGAATTAATACAACAAAAAAATATGTCAAATTTTAAATGTTACCAATAACATTAATACTAATTCAAAAAAAATTGTAAAGGAATTCTTTTACAAATAAAATTTTCATATACTAAACCAATGGGTTGTATTCCCATAACTGTTTTACAAATGTATCCATAATCTTGTTATATTCCAAACACTAAAATTCAAAGAAGGGGGTTTTAAGAAATTGAACTTATGATCAACCATAAACTTATAAACCCATGATGGCATCCATAACTCATAATTTAATGATGGAATATATGATTATAAAATATTACATAATCCTTATATGATTCATAATTCATATAAATAAAATACCATTGGAAAAAAACTTCAACAGTTTAATTCGTGTACACTAATACATTCATACTTCATCCATTTTATTTCATCATAATTCCTTCCATGGTCTAGGTGTTATCCATTTAAATAAGCAAATGGAAAGGATAATTCCTAGGTTCCCCAAATTAAAGAAAATAAACAATAAATTGATCCCAATAATTAGATTTATTTTCTTCCATCATACTCTTTATTTTTTTCCTCATCAATTCATTGCCTTATTCACTTATTTTCCGCACATAAAGGATTTTCCTTTCATTTTAGAAACTTTTATAGTTGTATATTTCCACATTCCTAGCATTAAGGAAATAAAATCTTCTATCCTCTATGGTCTCCATCACTCTATCTCTAAGTAAACATCATATTTCTCTTCCTTGGTGGGACCGGGAGTTGGTTATGATATAGGTTTTTAAACATATTTCTGGATAAATAATTAGGAATAATAACAATATTTATCACTCCTATCAACATCACCTCTGGTTGCTCATAGTCACAAAATTTTCTATCATATTTAATGTTAACAAGATTACTGACAATTCTATCAATATAATTAGACCAAAAATACATAGTGTGATCAACAATTATCATGGTGGAAAAACTACATAATAATTTATTGGATCTATAAACCCTGAAACATTATGTAAAATATAGGACACCTCAAATTTAAAATAAGTCATTCATTGTAATCATATATTCAAATCCTTCAAAATGGTTTCTAAATAAGATAAGAATTTTTCAACGCATATCCCCTGAGAGTGTCAAACATGGTGCACAATAAATCCAATTTTCATGCTCCATGTGAAGATCAAGTCATTCCTAATGCGCTCCTTTCATATGTTTAACCCCTAAAAACAATTCTAGAACCAAGTCTACATAAATTATATAGACAGGGTTGTATTTCTTTGAAAACCAAAATCTTCCCTTCCTTACCAAAAAATTATGATATTCTTCTATACTTTTCATCAATGATTATCATAGGGTTATGTTCCATAATCTATGATTTCCTAAATATAGTTACCATGGTTTATACTAAAATTTCTCTGATTCTTACTTTACCCACCCCAATTCAAATAACCTAGAGTTGGTGAATTAATTTATTACATTGGCATAAGATATATGAAATCACATCCCAATGGGATGAATTATTTATTAGTCTTGTGATAATAGATACATATACGATCCATATATTACATTTGAAAACTAGAATTGCAAAAATAATAAATAATATCATCATTCCACAAAGAATATTATTGTATATCATACATAGTACGCTTCCTAGATTCCTAGGAAAGGGAAATAATAATGGTGGGATCAAATTCATAGAAAGGGTTAAGTAATGTGGAATAAATCATAAATAAATTAGTGTAGTCATTGAAAGGTAAATAACTGAAAATAGATGCAATTTAATTAATTTGGATAGTGTAATCAATATAGAAAGGTAAATAACTGAAAACACATTCCATTTATTCCATACCAAGACTATCATTATTGGATAATGCGTAATCCATATGGCACAGTAATAACTGAAAAGACATGATATTTAATCAAGAAACTGTTAATGAAATTCATCCAAAAATAATACCACTATGAAAATATCATGGATAATAACAATATAAATCAAAAGAAAAGAAATGATTAATTATTGGGCGTCTTCATCACTAAAATCTTGATACATCTAAAATCATGAACTTTCTCAAAACAATTTCAAATAGATGGGTGGGTATATATAAAAACCCATTTAAATAAGGTCACTCAACTGATTCATCTCATGAGACTATCGACGCCTCGAGGGGATATCTATAATTGTTCCCAACCCATGAAAATATGTTCAAATATTTCCTCATATATTGAATAATCAATTTAATACTTGAACGATATTATATATCATAAAATATCCACATTGAGTAATGGAGATAGATTTAAAAATATTTCCCCATCCAGTCAAATAACATTCATTGTAAAACACCATATGTATAATTGATATATCTTTTTAGTAATATACATATCCATGATATATAATATGGATATTTTGGGGAAATTTATTGTCTAGTGATCACAAGATGGTGAATATTTAAAGGGAACTGTGCAGACTTTAGAATGAATCAAGATAGTGAATATCAATTAGTTATTTGGTCAAAATGAATGTAAATCATCCATTGAAATAATAATAATGGTATCAATGCAACATATCTCTCGAGAACTATAAGTAATGTAATGGTTTATTGTCTTTGAGTAATAAAACTACCATAAAATGATCTTTAAAAACATTATTGGTGAAAATATGTTTTTCAGAAAACAATTATATTTAATAGTAAAATTGTAAACTTGAAAATTGAGCTTTCAAATATTTAGTTGTCAGGATAGTGGTAAATTATATATATGAAGAACATGTTAAAATAAGATTATTATCACATTTTTAGTAAAATCAAAATGGTCCTTGTTTCCAAAATGACATGAAGATTAATTTAAAAAATAAAAAATTTATAATGGGTAAAAAAATATATAATGGATCATTTCTATAAGATTAAAAATAGTTTTGAAAACATTTATAGAAATCATGGATTTTTATAAAAAAATAATTTTTGACTGAAGATATAAATAAATTTGGATTTTCATAAAAACATTTCCTTGATAGGTTTAAGTACCAAAAGTAGAAAAATGGAAATATTACATCCAAACATAAAGAATAACCACATTACGATAAATTATACAATTTTCTTAGACAATTATCAAATAATTTACTTTAATGTAAATTCAAGTACAACCAATCGTGATTAAAATGAGATTTTTAAAAAACACTCACAAAGATCATAATGTTGAAGTGAGAATTAACCAATGAATCAATGATGTGTATCAATTGTAAATACAAAAATAAAGTGTAAATAAATAATAATATATTCAAAATACTTTACACACATAATATTATAATGTCAACAATAATTAAAAGTAGGATAACCCAAATAAAACAAATTTTGTTATGAAAGGCTTTACCACTTGGAAATTTTCTTGTAAAGGACTATTAGGTAAAATAATTCAAAATAATCATAAAAACAAATGAATCATGAAATATTCAGGAAATTACTTTTAAAAATGGCATCATGTATGCCATATAAAATAAATTAGGGGTATAACATAACAATATTCCTCAAGGAAGTGAAATTGAAATGAAGTCTATTTCCTCATATTTACTTTTGGTGGAATATGATTTAACCCCTTGTATAATGGTGTTAATCATGTTATTAATTTATAAAATTTCCTAATTAATATTTATAATATCATTTATTATTCTCTTATAATATTTTACCACCCACAATCTAATAATATTTTAATATTTAGATTGTTTCGTGTCTGAATGGCCTTGTTTTCCCATTCGTAATTTGTCATGAAAGTTCAGTTTCTTCGGTATATATTATGGAGAAACCATAACCAGAATTATATTAATTTTATACATATAATCTAACTCATTAGATTTATTTTTATAATTACTCTTAACGGTTTTACATGGATGATTTTTCTAATCGCTTTGGGGGGACGATAAACCGTACATATGCACGAGTGACGATTTCACTACCTTAATGAGTGAAAGGGTAAAGAATTTTGTGATATATTAATCATTAATAATCAGTATAATGACATATATATTACATATATTAATTAAATTTATCCTTATTACTTTCTTTGAAATGTATTGGAGAGAAACTAATTAAATTACATTGTGAGGCACTAATTCACCGTACATGTGAGCAATGTTATTGTATTTTAAATGAAATGTAAAATAGGAAATTATATGTGATATTATAATTATAAAGGTGTAATAATTTCAAAAATATCATAAAGTGTTCTTGAATCCCTCATTGTATCTGTAATTTTATGGAAGTAATGGAAAATGAATTACATCGGTTCACAAGTCAGTAGTCTGCCGCACTCATGATCGATAGTTTCGTCTCCCAATTTATGGAAGAAGAGATAGATATAGTTCATTAAAATAAATAAATTATATATCATTATATTTAATATATTAATTTTATTATGTAATAAAGTTTTAATAACTTTTTAGAAGGTTGAAGAAGAATCAAAATAAAAATGCTAGTTTATGAATGTTACCTCTTCTTCAAACAACTTCTACATATTTTCACAAAAAGGATCCTTATATTGGTTTTATGATGAAAAATGTATCTAGATTATTTTTAGGTGATTAATAATGTAGTTTGGGAATGAATTTGGCGAACTTAATGGATTTTAATTGTTAATATGGGAGGAGTGGGGGTGTCCTTTTATATATGGGGGACATGACACACATAATTCTTTTTTATAATAATAATTTATAACCATGTTTTAATCCTGAAACAAATCGTACAAAATGGGTTTTTAATGACACATAGAATTTATAATGTAAAATAATTTCTAGAAAATTCGTTTTTTAAAAGTTGGTTTGTCATTTATAACTATTATCTTCGTATTTTATCCCCAAGTAAATTAGTGTTTACCTTAAACATGATAATTAATTTTTACTACCTTTACTTATCATAATGGTTAAAAGGTATGTTTACATTATTATATAATATAATTTATTATATTTAAAATTATAGAATCCATTTTACCAAATTAAATTCACAAAAGTGGTGGAATGCAATTTTAAATTAAACCTAAAGTCACGACGAAAAAGCTGGTTTTCATAGAAAGATTTATCATGAGTATAAATGGTTTTAATATCCAAATCCAATAATAAATTGATTTCAATGACCAAAACTACATATATTTTAATATAATTGAACGAATTTTACTTTAAAAAAATTAAAATTTAATTTAAACTATTGAATTATTTAAACGAATATGTAGTTTTCAATTAAAAACTATATTTTTTACTATTAATCAAAAAAATGAAACACAACCGAAAAATACCTTAAATTCACCCTTAGATTATTTTTAATTAAGATTTAAAAAAATAATTTAATTTTTTCAAATACAGTCTCTGCAATTGGTAAATTTTAAATTTAAATTATGTTTACAAGGTGTGACTGAACCATCTTTTAGAAAAAATACAGCTTTTTAGAAAACATTTATTTTATTTTTAGGTGATTATAATTTTATTTCAAATCAATAGATCACAATAATTTTAATGATTTATTTCTTATTATTCATAACCACCAATTTGATGAATATTTTATAATGTTATTTGATATTTTGGTTTATTTATACTCGGTGTTGTGGGTTTATCAAACTATCAAAGAGAATGACTATAAATAAATATATTCCATGGGTTTTTTAGGCTTAATATTTCATGTCACATACACTACCAAATAAATTATTATTCATTTATAATTTTGGGGTGATAGACTTCCAATGGATAGATACACCATGTATCCCAATGATCTGACCTTTCACATTATCTCTAAACGTTATATTACCACTCTCAACTTCTTGTATAGTCCATATGTTTGACATGTTTCTCATCATAGGTGAAGAAAAAATATTATCCATGTTCCATTATTTTGTTATTATTATCAATCCCATTTCCCAAAATTGAATAAAACTAAAATTCTTGATCCCCCATTATTTACTGGTTTGAAGGAAATAGAAAATTGAAGATTAGGAACCCACATCTTGTAATCACTAATATATTGATTTGATACTTGATTTATAGAAATATAATGTTTTGATGTTATGAATTATTGAACCTTACTCAAGGAAAATTTATTTTTCCTATTATCTTCCCTATTTTATTTTTTAAATAGGGGTTTAATTTTCATAACAAAATTATCAGTCATGTAAAGTGACTTATTTGAAGATTAATAACCGCTTATTGCTAAAATTCAAGATTGTTTCATAAAGTATTAGTGTTTATAAATGTTCTATGTTCTTGAAGAAAAATTATGTGTTCACATAATATGAATTTAAAGATATGGCTATTAACAATTAATTTCAACCATTACATAAAATTGAAATATTAATTGATTTAAAAAATATCTCAAAAATTAATATAAAAATACATTCACTGGCCATAAAATGTATTTCAAGAGCCCTATTATTTTTCATCATTATCTTTTAATTTCAAATATATATGTTAGTCTTATATATATTTATTTCCTAAAATGAGGTTATATATTTCACATCATCCTAAGAATAATTATAAGTGATATTTGAATACATATTATCTAGAGATTCAGTAATAACATTTTGTATCCAATATGTTTCATTTCAATGAATAAAATCATTGAAATCAGAAATCATTAGTCTACCATCATTTTATCAATCAATTTATGATGATGTATCCTAAAATATATCTATGTACCCATATATTTTTGTGTATTTATTCTTCAATACATTAATGATCTTCAAGATGGATTTTCTTTCCATCTAAAGCTAAGAAATCCAGGTTTTATGTGTTTCATCATCAAAAATTTATAGAAAATAAAATCTAATGAATATTTGTTATCCTATATTTTTAAAGAAATTTAATTTATATCAAATATATATTTTGAATTATTTATTTTAATATTATTCTTCTGAAAAATTATATCAATACATATATATTTTTGAGAAAATTCTCCCTCACCCAATATCATACTACTATAATCTGGAAAATTATTTGAATAATGACTTGATATAAAAGGTTTCCAAGTATCAATTTCATTCATTATATTAGAAAATACAACAATATTCTTTTAAAATTCATTTTGTAATTCAATATTCAATCTATTTTCATATTTCATTGAAGATCCAATGAAATCATCAAAGAATATATTTGTAATATTAATCATTTCATATGTAGTTTTCCTCCATGACTACCATTAATTCAGAGGTATATCAATAATATTTTCAATGAACCAATCTTCAATGTTTAATTTTGTCGTAAAATCTTTTAAAACATTAACCACTTTAATAAATATATGGTTCGTTTCTGAAAATAATTTTTCAAATGAAATCAAAACTTTTATATTCTACATGTAATTTTACCATTATAGTATCCATATTAACCATCTTAAAAAAAATTATTCTTATCATTCATTAACATGTAGATTTATAAATCCCGAGATTATATAAAACTATATATATTCTAAGTTATTTTTCATAATATTTTATTTTAGTGCTATGATTTTTATGATACACAATATTCTCTTCTTAAGTAAAATTATAATTTTTTTCTATTCATTCATATAAATTTTATCCATAGTTTGATAGTCTTCTACACAAGTGTTAAAAATTAATAACTTATTTATATTTCTCTAATACTCAAAATTAAGACCATCAATAATTGGGTTTTCAATTTGATCTATATTCTCCAATTTTTATTTAATAAAATATCCAACTGTTGTAGAGAATATTACCAAATTATATATTTCTACAAGGAAACATCATTGAGAAATTGTTCATTATGAAATGTATGATGAAACTAAATACAGAGATGTTGATTGATATTGAATATTTTACTTATATGGAAACCTCCAGAGGGATATTGAATGGATATTTTTACAAACATACAAATATATCTTCTTATAGAAAGTGAAGTTCAATATTGATGGCCATTATAAACGTTCACAATAAAAATACATTCTAAATCTAGTAGAAATAAAAAAAATTGAAGGTAAAAATTTACTAAATAAATAAAATATAAATTTTATATGTAAAATAAAATATAACATAAGCAATCAATGAGGTTAATTATAATAATAACTAAAAATAATAATTTTATAAAAGAATATAAATTAATTATTATCATTGGATCATCATCAATTTCATCCCAATCCAGAATTAGGATATATTCTAAATCCATAAACACCATGCTTTATAAAAAAATATACTTTTATCCATTGAAAATAAGTATACACTCTTACAGTATTGGTTTCCTTATTGGCTTTATAACATGTATTTAGTATATAACATCATTAATCAAATAATAAAAAATATAAATTTAAATTTATGTTGAATCTTTAATAAATAAATAGATTGAAAAAAATTTATATCGTTAAACTTCTTTGACCACACATGATTAGAAGTCAAACAATTAAAAATAAAAAAACTATATTATTTTATAATAAAATATCATAATAATTGAAGAACTTATATCATTGTAAAATATATAATAAACATAATATCTAATTAACTATGTAATTAAATATATCCCAAATTGTAGTCAATTAATATAAGGTCATCCAAATCTAATTTTCCTATTTATAAGACATAGAAGAAAGTAACTTGTTACTATTTTTGTGAGTTCTTTAGTGTGAAATATATCAAAGTAAAAAATTCAGATACATTATGATGTTTTTATAAATGATTAAATATTTATGTGAAATTACCATCTCACAAGAAGTAATTTTTTATACAAAATAATCTAGAATATGTGGAATTAAAAGAAAAAATTATATATATTTAAAAACAAACATCATTTAAGAATAAAGAGTAATATAAATTTTATGTTGATTTATAAAAACAAGGATCTGGATGATTTCATTTAGGAAAATGATTCAATATTGAATTACCAAGTTCATTATAATATTAATAAAATAAATAAACAAATATTTTCCACATAATTGAGTATAAAGAATACCATATCAATACCAATGGAATTAGATAATCACATGGTTAATAATAATAATTCTTGAAATGATGGAATGCATGTTGTTAGGAATCATAACCACAAAATCAAGGGCTTGGTCAAGAAATAAAACGTAACTATATAGTAGTAAACTAAATACAGATTATATTTTGCCACATGAGATCTACATATACTTCATTGGGATATATAATTTTGATCCCCACAAACAACATAATGAATCCAATTCATTTATTATGTGAAATAAATGAATAAAAATTATAATATATAATGATCACTAAACAAAATCATACATTAACATAAATATGTTATAAATCATTATCCATGTTGAAATTTAATATATAAACATTTTGAATATTTCCCTAAAAAAATAAATTAAATAATCGTATAGTTAAATTAAGATTCATAAATATTAATTATTTACATTATATATTATAACAACCCTGCCTTTTATTACACAATTAAACCTGATTTATTAAATAAACTTTTCACTTGATAAAACATATAAAATTGAGAGGTCTAGTGTCTTTGGGGATTAGGATCATTTCATAACATCTTAGAATATAAAACACACAACATATTTATTGAAAACATCCTTTACATGACCATTACATTCCCTTGTACTTAGCATTGAATCAGATAACCTAAGGACATGCATAAGAAAAGGGTGAGCTATAAATCCTAGTAAGGGAATAAAAATGTAATAACATGAGGAATACAATATATGTTATACAGTACAAAGATCAACGGATCACAAGAGAAACATGAACATAAAGGCGTGATAAAGCATGATAATCATAACCTGGAAATGTGGCAACAACACTTAACATGGAATTAGCATGGGCTAAGGCTCATTGCACATGGAGCATGGGTAAACACTCATTGCGCATGAAGAAGTAGTAAGACTTCATCGCACTTGAATTAGCATGAATCAACACCCATCGTACCTGACATATCATCATACTATACTTTACCCAATGCATTGGAGTGCTATCATTGTGCACCCTTCATAAACATTTCATTTCATGCAAACTGTGCCACATGGATCATATAACATGGAATCAATCAACTTCATAAGTTATTCTATAAATAATTTATGTTGAATAAATGCATGAAAGTACCATTCAAATTTTATATATGCATAAAGGTGAATACCCTTGATATAGAAATGAGTATGGTATTTACTACACAATGATCGTGGCTTGGAAAAATAAGGTGCAATTTCGGCAGCATAAAGACGTAACATAAGAATTAATGAAAATGGTTGATCAGAGAGAAAAGGGTGTCTCATCATATGTAAATGAAATGAACAGTAAGGGGGTTATATAGATATATTTCCCAACTAACGTAATGGAATTTAGATGCATAATACAAAATAATTACTTGGATGTAAAAGGGGAGAGAGAAATCCCCAATAGAATTTCAGCATGGTAAAGGGTGTACATGGGAGGTATTAATGGGAGATAAAGGGGTCTTCCATCATCCAAACATAAAGAGGGAATTATAGGAATCGTCTGCAATCATACCCCAACATTTGTAATTGGAAATAACAGGTCATAACAACATTAAGAAACATGGATATGCAAATGTAAATTATGCTTATAACAACGATTTCCAACTATTGGTAAAATCCACAAAACCATTGGGAATGTTTTTCCCAATGGTTCACTGAACTGTTGGCTTGTGAGGCATGGGGATAGAAATATCCCAATGGTTCAAGCTGAACCATTGGGATAGGTCATTTATATTTTCAAAATACCAACAGTTTAGTATTGATCGTTGGTAAATTTCTATTCTTACGGTTAATAACTATGGGTTTATACAACTACACTGACAATTGTTAACCGTTGGTATACACCAATTTCAACGGTTCAAAGTAAACGATTTCCATAATCCAGGTCGTATGGATCTGTATAGAAATGGTTCTATGAATCGTTTGTATTTATTCATATCTACAAAAAAAACTGTGGGCACCTCTTCCTACCTGACCCTCCTCCTGCCAGGCAGAACTACCATACAACGACCTCCCCTCCAATGCAATTCCAATGGCCTCCCCTCTCCAATTCTAGTTCTGCAATTCCAACAAGCATCTGGTAGCTATCTCAACTCTAGAATTATAGTACAACCCTACAGAATAATGATGAATACCAAAAAACACACACGAAGACAATATGCAATGATGAATACAACACCTGAGAATACAAAATTTTAAAAAACACTCATGCAGACAACACAATATACAGAATTCAAAAAAAACACCCCCCTTAAACACCCCCCCCTACACCGCATGCCCGCAGAGGACAACCCACTTTCACCCACTTGGATAGCCACATTTCACTCCCTTGAACACCCCATGCACCCTCATGCCCCCCCTGGACAACCCCCTTTTACCCCCCTGGACAGCCCCCTTACACCCCTACGAGACACTCCCTCCCCCTAGACACCCCTTGGACACCCCTGGACACCCCCTACTACTAGAAACACCCAAGACACCCCTCCTCGACACCCCCCCCCCCCCCGCACCCCGATGCCCCCCTAAACGGCCCCCCTTGCACCTCCCTTTAACACCCCCATTCCCCCCGAGACATCCCCCTTGCACACCATGGACAACCCCCTTGCACCCCCACTGGTCACCCCTCCTGGACGGCCCCCCTAGACCCCGCTGGACACCCCCCAGACCCAGCGGGACCCCCCCCCCCCCCCCACCCCACTGACAAACAATGGACACCTCCTCCTAGACACCCCACCTGCACCCCCTGCCCTACAGACCCCCCCCCCCCCTAGAAAACCCTTGGACACCCCCCAGATAGCTCTTGGACACCCCTTCTAGATAGTCCCCCTAGAAACCCCACCTGCACCCTTCCCCCAACCATACGGACCCCCCAGACCCCCCCCCCCCCCCTCCGGACAGCCCTTGGACACCTCCTGAACATTCCCTCCTAGACACCCCACCTGCACCCTCCCCCTGCCCTGTAGACCCCCCCCCAGCACCCCCCAGACAGCCCTTGGACACCCCCTAGACAACCCCTCCAAGACAGCCCACCTGCACCCTGCCCTGCAGACACCCCCCTCCCGGACAAGCCATCCTAGACACCCCACCTACACCCTCCCCCTGCCCTACAAAACCCCAGACCCCCCTCCCCCCCCCCCCACTCAGACATCCCTTGGACACCCTACCTGGACAGCCCCTCCTAGACACTCCACCTACACCATGCCCTGCAGACCCCCCCCCCAGACCCCCCTGGACAACCCCTCAAAGACACACCACCTACACCCTCCCCCTGCCTTGTAGACCCCCCTGACACCCCCTCCCGCCCGGACAGCCCTTGGACACCCCCTGGACATCCCCCCCAAGACACCCCACCTACACCATGTACCCTACCCCCAGCCCTTCCGACCCCCCGGACAGCCCTTGGACACCCTGTAGAGACCCGAAGATTGACGTACATGGACATTACATTACTTTTGTAGAATACATAATACATAAAAAAACATACACTCAAGGATCGTAATAGTTTTGTGTCTTTGGAAATGTGGAACATAAGCTTCTAATCTTGGTGAAAGATCTTCAACATCTCCCATAAAGATCTTCCCTTTTTTTTTTCTTACATAAAACCTTTCTTTAAATCCTAGTGAAAACAAGAAATAAGAAGGGTGAGATCAAATGCTTAGTAAGGGTAAACATAAAGAACATAAAACAATCCATAAACATGTGAATTGAAAAACATGAACACAAAATCAAAACATCAAACTCTTGAGGAATGACATAAATCTTGGAAGCATGTAAGGAATATATCATAAAGGAACATCAATCATGATAAAATAAAATGGGAATAAAACATGTAATTGTGGAAAACCATTAAGCACATGTTATGATTCCCATAGTAGCCAAGGCATTACTGCCAAGACCATCTTAGTGGACAAAGTCCCATTCTGAATCGAGTTCACTCCTCCTTCCAGTCCTATAACACTGAACTGGATTAACTTACTGTTTTCCCCATGTCTATCTCATGAGATATAAATCTTTACCCAATGAATTGGAGGGAGATATATGTCCCACCCATCTCATAATGAAACCATTCTTATGTGTGCCACAAAATCATAAATCATACATCATAGCATAACCCATGTAATAAAAATGGAAATCATAAACATCATGCAATCATAACATAATCCATATAAGATAAAAGGACATCATAAAAATAATTCCATCATAACATAATCAAATCAATGTAAAAATAGTGATACAAACAGAACCCTATATTATATTATATGGAAAATAATTTTGATAAAACACTTGAACTCCATTCTCGAGGAAGATATCCATTCTACTTCAAAAACATTTTTCCTTTCATAAAATTTCATACAATTTTAAACTAAAAGAAGTTGATTAAAAATATAAATGAAAACTTGTAAAGGAAGATTCATGTAAATAATGTTCTATGAATCCATTCATGCCGTATAAGTTAAAAAAACATTCTTCTCGTACTTTGGTCGGAAAAGCCAAAAAGTACCTCATATGAAAAATGATAAAAGATTCCTTTAATATCTTTTACTAAAAACTCACCAAAGGGTAAAATTGGATTTAAAAAATTTTAGGAGGATATAAGTAATATTACATATTGACGAAACATGGATGTGGATGATAAATATGCCACAGTAATTACCAAAGTATAAACAATCTCAAATAAAAATTGAGATTCCAAGATTTTCCCTTACCTTAGGTCCGATATGATATTTACGTATCCGAACCTCCTGTATAATGATTTAAATAAAGTCATTGACTTATTAATGAATCATATTCATTGTTATGATATCATATATGGTTCACTTATGACTTTATATTACCCGTTCTTTTGTAAAGTCCTTGTTAAAGCAGCGTTTTGGGTAAAATCGTTCAATTATCGTACACGTTTCGATTTTTCATTCATCATATTATTAATCATATCCTAATTTACATAATTCCAGAATGTAAAACATGATTTATATATAATATATAATCAGTATATAAAAATATATGATAGATCAATAAATGGAATGAAATACACCGTTCATGGAGACGGTAGGCCGTACGTACGCATGAACGTTGTTTTCGTTTCCTTATTGAATTGAATGGAATTAAGTAGATGAAATACATACATATATATATACTTAAATCCAATATTATTATTATTTCATATGTTTAATTATTATTCATTATATATACTTTATAATTATTCATGAATGTTTAACATGGAGAATGAATCTCATCGCGTCGTGGAGACGGTAGTCCGTACATACGCAGGAGCGATGATATCATTCCAATGATTGTGTAATTGTATTGAAGTGTATGTTTAATATTTCAGAATAAATATCAATTTACAATAATCATATATAGTTATTTATTTACACCATTATACCCATCCAAGTAAGGTGGTGGTTGAAAACAGATTACACAACGGCGTGGAGACGGTATTCCGTACGTACGCACGCGTGGTGATTTCGTTTTCCGTAGGATGGATAGAAGGTGAAATAGGGTTGCTTCATATTTATAATAACATATCAGTATATAAGTAATACTGACTTTATTACTTTATAATGAGACAACTAATGAAGAAGAAGAAGAAGAAGAAGAAAGAAACTTGAGAAAACCGGAAGAAGAGATTACCTCTTCTTTGACACTCCTCCTTTAAGATTCCTCTTAAGGAAGTAGATTTGGTATTTTGAGAAGAACATAACCTCCACAATGTTTCTAGGGAAGTGGAGAAGATAAATGGGCATGGTTTGGCAGAGCTTCAAGGCTAAAAAGGGTGTGAAGAGAAGAGGGAAGGGGTGCCCTTTTTATAGGGGAGGAGAGGCGCACTGTAGGAAAACTTAAAATATTATTTTATTATAAAGTCATATTCAGTTTTTAATAGATATAAATTGATTTATTTAAAATATAAGGTGGGGAATGGTTGAAATAATCTCATACAATAGAATTTGGACCAGTTTTGGTTTCTATTTTAACCTTATCATTTAGATTTAACTCTGAGTTATATAATTTAACTTTTACCGTGTCTTTTTGTTTTTTTTACACTATATGGTTAATAAACTTACTATAACAAGCCAAATGAACCCCAAGTTGTTTATTATTAATCTATATAACCTTATATAAGTAATTTTGATGAACCTTAGATTTTTAGGAATAAAATAACAATTAATAATATAATATTTGTTTTAAAAACTATTTTATGTCAATTTTGACACTATTTGGTACTTGATTTTTTTGAAATCATAAAAGCATGATTAGTTTAAAAATATTTACTTAAATCAATATTAAAATGTCATATTAACCAAGAAAATTAGTTTAATTCATAAAATGTCTCAAATTACATTTATTTGGATATTTATAACATCAATTATGTTAATATTTCATTAATAAGGTAATTACTACATCATCATTGTGTCATAAATAAATTAAATTATTTAATGTCTAAAAATTATAAATAAAATAACATTATGTAGGAAATCTTTTTAAATTTATAATGAATATTTATAGTCTAATTTATCTTATGTATAACACTATATTAAAAATGAGTTAGTTATTAAACTTTGATTTTACCTATTTTAACCCTTCTTTAAATAAATTAATAATAAATGTCATAATCTAATCCAATCGGACCTAAATGGTCATATTTTAATACTAAGGTTGTTTTTTGGTGGAATTACACTTATCCAATAGAATTAGGACATGTGTTAGGGTAATAATAATATCATTTTTACCCTTAATTACCATATTTACTTTTAACCGTGGTAAATAAAAGTAAAAAGTTACTATTCACCAAAAATTATTCTCATCTCATTGAACCACATTTTATTCCTTTATATTAACCGTGTCTCTCAGATTTTCGAAATTACACTCACAGAAGCGGTAAAATTTTGTTTTAGGTGAATTTGCAAATTCTCCTAGGAGGTGGGTTAAAGATGGTGAAAAGTTCAATAAAAATTTTACATATCTAAAATTATTATAAAATGCATCAAATGAATTTCATTGAACTTATATAGGTATTATTTATCAATATTTACCTAAAATAAATTTAAATAAAATAAATAATTATTTAAATAAAAAGTCGTTTTTTAAATAGTAACCCAGTGTTTTCACTATTCATCAAAAATTGAAAGTTTTCAGAAAAATACCAAAATTTCACCCTAGGATAATTTCTATACATAGAATCCAAAAATCAAGTCCATTTTGAAAGATAAAATTTATAAAATTTCAAAAAGTGGGTATTATTATTCATAATGGCTAGTTCATAGTAATATTATAATAATACCTCATTTAGTGAAACTTGGTATTGCGTACAACACACGATATTGTGGAAGGTCGCGATTGACTGTAATGCAAGCCAAGTCATGGATGCATGTAGTGAAAGCTCCTTTTGGTGTAGCGTACAACACAAGACATCAATAAAAATAAAAAGAATATTTTTCTTAAAATCTCGGGGTTTTACATTCTAACCCCCTTAAAATGAATTTCACCATCGAAATTCGTCGGGGTTATAAATGGTTTACTACTCGAAAGTTTCATTAATAGAAACCCACATCGTAAAAAGGAATACCAAAACCAATCTTTAAAAAATTAAGTATGAAACATAATGGTTACCCAAATTAACTAATCATTGGGTTTCCACATAGGAGAACATAGGTGAAAATATGGATATGGAATAGAAATCTAACCATCATGTTCTGATAGAGAGTGGTAGAGAACATGGATATGAAAAATCCAATAATCATTAAGCCATAGATTTTTGATGATCTAAGGTACCATCTGATTCATCGGATATAAGGGCACTAGGACAACATTTTTGGTTTTCAAGATCATTTCCCTAAAGATGAAAAAATTGGAATTAGATGAAATATGTTCTTGATTTTGGTACAGTCTCACTGTTGGTCATTCCTTGGACAATTTTCGCTTCATCTCTTAAATAAATGAAGTTGAATTTTTCATTCGTCAAGTGTTAGCAGATCATGTGATAGAATGATGGGTCATTCCAGCTGTCTCAAACAAAAGGTTAGAAAAAGTTTTCAAATATACATAAGTCCATCTATGGTGAGGTTAATTGTATATGATTCCAAAAATGGACTTATACTTCATCTATCATAGATCTTAATAAAATAAAACATTTTTCTACTAACTTGGGACTTCCTGTAGGATAGTGGTAGGCGATAAAGGCATGTCGTACTTCAGTTATGGGTTCGATTCCCACAACCTTGTCCGACGCGACGGGTTGTCTCCCATCCTACAGGTTGTCCTTTTTCTAAATCTACATTATCATAACAATCCATAAATAATATTGTAAAAAAAATTCTAGCCTTAAACAATTCTATCTGATGTCCAACTTATTCCATTCCAACTGTTAAGCTTATCGAAATTACTTTTGTCTAATCTCATAGTGTAAAGAAAATGATTACTTGAGAGGTCACATAACAAGTACGTGAATACCATCATTTGTCCCCCATATAAGATATATCTTGTTGGTCACATTCCAAACATGTGAATACCTTAATCGTGTATTCTCTTGAAAAATGAATACCCATTGAATCTTAGTGAAAACATGAATGATGTCAAAAGTTAACTCTTTCCACATAAAAAAATTCAAGAATTCTATATACTCAAACCATGAAATCACTTAGTCCTTATATCAATCATGAGTTCATGAATACTATCAAACATATTATTTTCTCCTTATCTACATATCATCTTCCTTCCAAAAATATCTAAATAACCTTTCCTGGTTACCGGTACCATTCATCATATACATTCAAATACTTTAGGAAAAAAAATAGTGTAACAATCCTTAGATGATTCTTTATTCCATAGTACCATTAACTATACAACATAACTCTTGATAAAAATACAATCATTCCACTACCTTCTTAAACAACTGACTGAACTTCAACACTTCTTTCATCTCATATATCATTTGTAGTCTCCTCATCATCATCCTCATAAATACTACCCATATGACCATGCTGATTCTCTTCATGAGATTTTACCAAAGGTAATTGGTTTGCATAATGCCCATAAATTCCACATTTAAAACATATAATCATTGTTGATTTCGTAGCAATACCTTTATCCTTCTCCATGGTGTTAACTGAACCTTTTCCTTTGCAGTTACTGGATTTGTGTCCTTCTTTTCCGCAACCAAAGCATCTTCCAGTTCCTTTGAAGCATTCTCCTTGATGCCTCTTCCCACATGATTTACATGAGGGTAATTGAACTTTCTTTCCTCTATGATCAGCATGAAACTCCATCTTTCTCTTATTAGCTGATTCGGGATACTTACCAAAGTTGAGATTGTTGATCATATTATGAGTTTGCTGATTAGGCATAATAATGATGTTTGGACTTCCAGATCCAATTTCATTTGGTTTATCATGAACAATATCATTCCATTGTCCATCATATACTCCATTATCGTGAATCTTTCTGTTTCCATCCATTTTCTAAAACCCAAAAAGAATAGTGTGAGAGGCCAAAATCATAATCAATGGGGATAACCTTCAATATCTAACATCTTAGGTTAAATTCTAAGATTGTTACCATAATTCTTGTACTATAACCTATACTTTTACTTAACCTTAGGGACATCCCTAGACATAAATTAGAAATATCTCTAGGAATATCACTAAAGTTTTCACATCCTAGTTTCCAAAGGTTAACTAATCCTTTCCTCTAATACCAACTATAGAGACCCAAAGCCTAACGTACATGGACATTACATTACTTATGCAGAATACTTAATACATAACAAAAACAGACACTCAAGGATCATAATAGTTTAGTGTCTTTGGAGACTTAGAACATAAGATTCTAATCTTGGTGAAAGATCTTCAACATCTCCCATAAAGATCTTCCCCTTTTGTTTTCCTACCTAAAAACTTTCTTTAAATCATGGGGAAAAGAAAACCAAAAAGGGTGATCTCAAAATGCTCAGTAAGGGTAAACATAGAGAACATAAAACAATCCATAAACATGTGAATGCAAAAACATGAACATAAAATCTAAACATCAAAATCTTGAGAAATGACATAAATCTTGGAAGCACGTAAGGCATATATCATAAATGAACATCAATCATGATAAAATAGAATGGGAATAAAACATATAATTGTGGAAAACCATTAAGCACATTTTATGATTTCTATAGTAGCCAAGGCATTGCTGCCAGTACCATCTTAGTGGACAAAGTCCCATTCTGAATCGAGTTCACTCCTCATTCCAGCCCGGTAACACTGAACCAGATTAACTTACCATTCCAGCCATGTCTATCTCATGAGATATAAATCTTTACCCAATGCATTGGAGGGAGATATAGGTCCCACCCATCTCATAATGAAACCATTCTTTTGTGTGCCACAAAATCATAAATCATACATCATAGCATAACCAATGTAATAAAAATGAGAATTTTAAACATCATGCCATCATAACATAATCCATATAAGATAAAAGGAAATCATAAAAATAATTCCATAATAACATAATCAAATCAATGTAAAAATAGGGATAGAAACAGAACCCTATATTATCTTAGATGGAAAATAATTTTGATAAAACACTTGAACTCCATTCTTGAGGAAAATAACCTTTCTACTTCAAAAACATTTTTCCTTTCTGAACATGTCATACAATTTTAATCTAAAATAATTTGATTAAAAATAAAATTGAAAACCTGTAAAGGAAGATTCATGGAAACAGTGTTCTATGAATCCATTCATGCCGTATAAGTTAAAAAAACATTCTTCACGTACTTTGGTCGGAAAAGTCAAAACGTACCTCGTACGAGAAAAACCACAAAAGATTCCTTTCATATATTTTAAAAAAACCTCAACGAAGGGTAAAATTGGTTTGAAAAAATTGTAGGAGGAAATAAATAATATTACATATTGACGAAACATGGATGTGGATGATAAATAAGCCATATTAATTACCTAAGTATAAACAATCTCGGATAAAAATTGAGATTGCGAGATTTTCCCTTACCTTAGGTCTGATATGATTTTTACATATCTGAACCTCCTGTATAATGATTTAAATAAAGTCATTGACTTATTACAGAATCATATTCATTGTTATGATATCATATATGGTTCACTTATGACATTATATTACCCGTTCATTTGTAAAGTCCATGTTAGAGCAGCGTTTTGGGAAAAATCGTTTCATTTATCATACGTGTTTCGATTTTTCATTCTTGATATTATTACACATATACTTATTTACTTAATTCCAGAATGTAAAAAATTATTTATATATAATACATACTCAGTATATAAATATATATGATTTATTAATAAATGGAATGAAATACACCGTTCATGGAGACGGCAAGCCGTACGTACGCATGAATGCTGTTTTCGTTTCCTTATTGAATTGAATGGAATTAAGTAGATGACATACATATATATATACATAAATTCAGTATTATTATTATGTCATATGTTTCATTATTATTCATTATATATACTTTATAATTATTCATGAATGGTTAACATGGAGAATAAATCTCATCGCGTCGTGGAGACGGTAGTCCGTACGTACGCACGAGCGATGATATCATTCCCATGATGGTGGAATTGTATTGAAGTGTATTTATAATATTTCAGAATCAATATAACTTTAAAATAATCATATATAGTTATTTATTTACACCATTATACCCATCCAAGTAAGGTGGTGGTTGAAAACAGATTACACCACGGTGTGGAGACGATATTCTGTAAGTACGCACGCGTGGTGATTTTGTTTTCCGTAGGATGGATAGAAGGTGAAATAGGTTTGTTTAATATTTATAATAACATATCAGTATATAATTAATACTGATTTTATTACTTTATAATGAGACAACTAAATAAGAAGAAGCAGAAGAAGAATGAAACTTGAGAAAATCGGAAGAAGAGATTACATCTTCTTTGACGCACCTCCTTTAAGCTTTCTCTTAAGGAAGTAGAGTTGGTCTTTTGAGAATACCAGAACCTCCATAATTTTTCTAGGGAAGTGTATAAGTGAAATGGTCAGGGTTTTTCTGAGCTTCAAGGCTCAAAAGGGTGTGAAGAGAAGAGGGAAGGGGTGCCCTTTTTATAGGGGGGGGAGAGGGTCACCTTAAGAAAACTTAAAATATTATTTTATTATAAAGTAATATTCGGTTATTAATAGCTCAAAGATGATTTATTTTGAAGCTAAGATGAGGATGGGTCGAAATCCTCTCATACAAGAGAATTTGGACAAGTTTTGGTTACTATTTTGAAATTATCATTTAGATTTATCTCTAAGTTAAATAATTTAACTTTTACCGTGTCTTTTTGTTTTCTTAGACTATATGGTTAATAAACTTACTATAACAAGCCAAACTAACCCCATGTTTTTTATTATTAATATATATAACCTTATCTAATTAATTTGACCGAAACATAAATTTTTAAGAATAAAATAACAATTAATAATATAATTTTTTTAAACAAACTGTTTTATGTCAATTTTGACACTATTTGGTACTTCATTTTTGTGAAAATAATAACAGCATGATAAGTCCAAAAAAGTTACTTAAATAGATAATAACATGTTATATTAACCTATAAAATTAGTGGAATTAATAAAATGTCTCAAATTACATTTATTTGGGTATTTATAACATCAATTATGTTAATATTTCATTAATAAGGTAATTACGGCATCATCATTGTGTCATAAATAAATTAAATTATTTAATGTCTAAAAAGTATAAATAAAATACCATTATGTAGGAAATCGTTTTATCTTTCTAATTAATATTTATAGTCGAATTTCTCTTATGTATAACCCTATATTAACAATTATTTAGTTATTAAACATTGATTTTAACTTTTTTAACCCTTCTTTAAATAAATTAATAATAAATGTCCTAATCTAATCCATGTGGACCTAAATGGTCATATTTTATTCCTAAGGTTTTTTTGGTCGAATTAAACTTATCCAATAGAATTAGTACATGTGTTAGGGTAATAATAATATAATTTTTACCCTTAATTACCCTATTTACTTTTAACCGTGGTAAATAAAAGTAAAAAGTTACAATTCACCAAAAATTATTTTTATCTCATTGAACCACATGTTAGTACTTTATATTAACTGTGTCTCTCAGATTTTAGAAATTACACTCAGAGAAGTTGTAAAATTATGTTTTATGTGAATTTGCAAATTCTCCTTGGAGGTGGGTAAAAGATGGTGAAAAGTTCAATAAAATTTTTATATATCTAATATTATTATAAAATGCCTCCAATGAATTTCATTGAACTTATATAGCTATTATTTATCAATTTTGACCTAAAATAAATTTATATAAAATAAATAATTAAATAAATAAAAAGTCGGTTTTTAAATAGTAACCCAGTGTTTTCACTATTCATCAAAAATTGAAAGTTTTCAGAAAAATACCAAAATTTCACCCTAGGATAATTTTGATACTCTGAATTCTAAAATGAAGTCCATTTTGAATGATAAAATATATAAAATTTCAAAAAGTGAGTATTACTATTCATAACGGCTAGTTCATAGTAATATTATACTAATATCTCGATTAGTAAAACTTGGTATTGCGTACAACACACGCTCTCGTGGAAGGTCATGATTGTGTGTAATGGAAGGCAAGTCAGGGATGCATGTAGTGCAAGCTCCTATTGGTGTAGCTTACAACACAAGACATCAATAAAATTAGAAAGAATATTTTTCTTAAAATCTCGGGGTGTTACACACCTTCCCTGGATAGCCCCTCCTAGACACCCCACCTGCACCCTCCCCCCGGTTTTATAGTCCCCCCCTACACCCCTGAGGATTCTATCCACTACACAAAAGCCTTCATATTTTCCCAGTATAGCCAAAATTTTAGTCTGGATAGTTACGATATTAACCAATATAACAAAACAAATATGAATCACCTCAATGGATTCAGTGTCCCAAAGACTCCATCTAGTATTCTAAATTGAATCATGTAACCCAATATACTCACATTTTTTAGACATAATCTGGTAGTCTAACAAAAAATACCTCTGATGATCCTAAAAAAAGTTTCGTATATCCTACTTTTTTGCACTGATATAAAACCATGTATTTTATCCTAGAAGAAACTTCTGAGAAAAAAAATATATTTTTTAAACCACCACTTATAGGGTCTAACATAGCAATTCATTTTTCCCTTATTGGAGAATCCTCCACCACTCCCATGAATAGAATAAACAATAATAAAAGAAACATTAAATACCTATTGTGGAATCGTCGAGAGTCGCAATGACAGAAATGAGAAACAAAAGAAAATGCAGAAGGAAAGAAAGCACACAAAACACACAAATTTACATGGTTTGGTAATAATCCCTATGTACGAGGAGAGGCATTATTCTCACTAAAAATTGGGATCAATAATTACAGAGTTTCTCTGGTTAGAAACCTCTAAAATGGGCTACATATATAGAAGACGATCCACTATTCCAAACAGGAAGTCTGTGTTGCTACAGTGAACGACAACCACCTTTGTCTAAAGTTCTATAGTTGTTGCTGACTGGAAGTCAAAAAGTGCAATAGTATAGTTGACCCTGCGAATCATGCTTCAATATTGATAGCTTATCTCACAATCACTCTATAGAAGTGGAGTCCGAAGGAATAATCATCTAGTGACAAGTCATCAAAGACTTTACTCAAACCACCAATCCATTAATGAATCCTCCAAGTCCAGATTAGGAATGTATAGAACCAAATGGATAAAATAATTTCTGTAATTGAAAAAAAATTCATATCTTTACTAGAGCCTAGAAAATTATATAGTCATCATTAACTTCACTTCATTATGAAAGAATGATAAATTAATAATTCCTTGAAAAGTTTCCAAGAATAGTCTTTGTCTAGATTAGTCTGAATAATAGACTTCCACCACTTATAACTTGGACCCTCTAGTAGGGTGGTTACAAAAATAACCTTAAGATACTCATAAATCTAAAGCTGGATTAAAATATCCTCAACCTTTGGTACCAAAACCAAGTCATCCTTTGAATCTTTTTACCAAGGAATTATTTTGGGGCTACCATCTTGATTCTAGGGTTCCTAGGTGTGCCTTCAAGATCAATTTATTCAAGGCTTTTGGTTTGGTTAGGTGTGACTTTTTATGGGATGCTTTCGATATGCTCAGCTTTCCTTCTAGGTTCTCCTCTTGGGTTAAAAGATGCGTCTATACCCCAATGTTCTTGGTGAACATTAATGGCAGTTTACATGGTTAATTTTTAGGGAAAAGAGGTCTTAAGAAATGGGATCTGCTTTCGCCTTTCCGTTTTGTGATTTTCATGGCGTTTTTCTCACGCATCCTGGACTCCCTTATTTTTTATTTTGATGCTAACAAGATTCATTGGTGATGTGGTAAAACATTTATTTCTCAACTTTTTTTTGTAGATAACCTTATTTTCTTTTCTTAAGGTGATTTGGATTCAGTTTTAGCCTTGAAGCATGCTTTGGATCTTTTTTGTTCTCTATCTGGATTGAATGCTAATCTTTCAAAGTCCCCAATGTTTGTGGCTGGTATATCTTCTGATGTTTTTGATTCTATTGAGGATATTATGAGGGTTAGAAAGGTTTCTATTCCTCTTTGTTATCTGGGAGTTCCCCTCATCATTTCCAAGCTTAGAGATTCTGATTGTGTGGTCTTGGAAGAGAAAATTGTTCCAAGAGTTAATGTCTGGACTAATAACTCTCTCTTATATGCTGGGCGGGTACAACTTGTTCAATTAGTTCTTTTTATAATGCAATATTATTAGTTTTATCACTTCATTTTACCCAAGAGATTCATCAAATCCATTGAAGTTACCGTTAGGAATTTACTTTGGAAAGGTCCTTCGCTGGCTTCCTCTGGGGGTGGCCTACTATTTTCTCTATGTTGGAGGTGTGCTTTAGATGGGGGATAGAGTCTTCTTTTGCAGGATGGTTGTTTGGATTGTATGTAGTTGCAGTGGTTTTTTGGTGGATGGGGTGCTTGTTTGTTGTGGAGATAGGTTTGGGATGGTGGTGTGCAGGGGCTGGGGTTTTTAGCTGTTGTGGTTGGTGTCTGTGGCTGGTTTGGGCTAGAGTGGCTGGTTGGGGTTGGAATGTAGGTGGCAGAAGGCTTGTAGGGGGCTAGTGTGGGATGGAATATGTGGTATGGGGTTGTTTTTTAGGTGGAAGGGGGTTGTTGTGGGCTGGAATGAAGGAGGCTGGGGGCTGTAGCGGTGGTTGGTGCTGGATGGAGTGGCTGGTACGAGCGGGAAGGCAGGCGGCCGGGGGATGGCAGGTTGTTGGTGTAGGCCAGAATATGTGGAAGGAGCTACTGTGGGCTGGATTGCAGGTTGTTGGGGGTGTTGTTGGGCATGTGGTAGGGTATGGTGTGGGCTGGGATGTAGGAATTATGGGGATAGTGGGGGCTAGAACAGGTGGTTGGGGCTTTATTGTAGGTTGTAGAGGGCTGGCATGAGTGTTTTGTAGGAGGATGGGGGTGGGGGCTGGTGTGGTGGTTGGGTGGTGGATGGGGCGGGCTAGATTATAGGAGGCCTGGGGCTGGTGCGGGCTAGAATGCAGGTGGAAGGGGGCTGGAATGATGGTGGAAGGGGGCTAGTTGGAGGGGGTGGGGGGATGGCGCGGCCTGATTCAAAAGTGGCAGGGGGGCCGCTACGGGTTGGAATGCTGGTGGTAGCAGGCTGAAATAAAGGTGGAAGGGGGCTAGTGTGGGCTGGATGTGGCTGGGGCAGGCTTGATTGTGGTGGTTGTGGTGGATGATAGTTCATAGGTGGACTGTGGCGGCCTCCTCTTGTTAGAGGTTGGGAGCGTGCATTCGTGTGGTTGGGTGTGTGCATGTGTTTTTGATTGTGGGGGTGTGTGCTCTATGTGGGGTGGTAGGGAGGGTTCCTGTGGGTGGGTGCGTGCATTTTCCTCTTGGTTTTCACTTAAGTCAAGTGGATCTTGGTGCATTTATAATGGAGGGGTGGTTTCATGTGATTCTTGGGTCTCCAGTTGGGTGTTTGTTTGATGTTGGTGTGTTTCTTCTACGTCTCTTTGCATGGAGGCTACTTCATTGCTACCGGTGGTGGTCTGATGGTGGTTGTTGCAGTATCTGCTTTTGGTCGTTGGTTTCTATGCTCAGGATTCATGTTGGCTGCGTGCTCTTGACGGTTCTTTCTTCCTCTCTCTAGGTTGTGGACTCTGTGTGGCTTGGAATTTTGGGCGGTTGCCTTGTTTCTACAGCCTTGGTTCTCCCTGAGGGCTGGTTCTTTTCTTGGATGATTGGCCTTGTTGCTGGTGCTTGGTCACCTTATTCCACCCATTGGTTGAGAGGTTTTTTATTCATTATAATTCATCTACGCCTTTTATATATGTTCTATATTCCTTTAATATATATATATATATACACACTCTAAAACAAGAAACAAAAACACCATCAAAATGGACTTCAAAACTACAGCCCCATGAGACATAAAATTGATCAATAAGTAATCTCAAGACATCATTTAAATAAAACTAAAATCAAATAATTTTTAAATTCATAAAAATCCAACAATATTGAATTTTACATCATTTAATAAGTGATCCCAATTTTACAATTTAACATATCATGGTTTTATCAAAACTTATTTCTAAAAGAACTCTCATTCACTAAAACATCATTTTTACCCATGAGGTTTTGAAAAACTCATCTAATAAAGAGAAACATTAATTTTTTATGAAACCATTTAAACACAATTATAGATTTTGGAAAAAAAATTATAACATTAAAATAGTTCAAAACATCTATTTTTAAAGTAAATTTGACTTCAATCCTTTAAAATATTTTAATTATGCTTTATTAATATCACTTTATGACCTTGAAAATAATTAACACTATCCCTTTTTCTAACAGAATTGAAAAAATTTCCAAAAATAGTTTATCATTTTAAAACAAATACATTTTAGACACCTCTCCAAATAAAAATATCATTATAAAAGTATTTTCAAGACTACTTTTGTCCACCATTACTATGATTTCCCTCAAGCACTTAGATGGTCCTTGTAGAATACAAGTAGCAAGCTTCACTGTTAAAACCATTGTTGTCTATAGGTGACTGATATTTTCATAAGAGACTCAATCTAGAAATTTTCTACCTGAGGGCCTCCCTCCCTATTAACAAATGGTGGGTAATGTATCTAGAACTCTATCTTGGTATCATACATCAAATTCTGATAGGACTATGAATAGCCACATGGTGTCATCCTGGAGAAGGGCCAAATCACGACATTACCGTGGCATGACAATTGCTTGATCGCGGCGTGACCGCAGCATGACCGCGGTGTGACCGCGGTGTGTTGACCAGGTCCAGCAATATCCGTGGGGCAGAATCTTCCAGCTAGGTGTGAAGGGATCGAGAAGAGGCAGGGTAACATTCCGGCCGTCACCTCCCCCCCCCCCATTAACTATGGGTGAGTAATGTATCTAAAACTCTATCTAGGTATCATACATCGAATTCTGACAAGACTGAGAATAACCATGGGGTTTCGTCCTGGAGCAGGGCCAAATCATGGCATTACCGTGGCATGAACATGTCATGACCACGGGTGGACCGCAGCGTGGCCGTGGCGTGATCGCGGCTTGACCATGGTGGGACCGCGACCTTACCACGGTGTGTTGGACCAGTCCAACAACATTCACGGAGCAGCATCATCCGGCCAAGATTGAAGGGAGCGGAAGGAGTTGAGGCAACATTCCATCCATCGCCACCCTCCCCATTAACTATGGGTGGATAATGTATCTAAAACTCTATCTAGGTATCACACATCGAATTCTGACAAGACTACGAAACGACGAGGGTGTCCACCTGAATTAGGGCCAAATCATGACATTATCATGGCATGACCGTGGCTTGATAGTGGCATGACCGCAGCGTGACCGCAATGTGTAGGCCCGGTCTAGCGACATTTGAGGAGAATCATCCTCCGCCTAGGAGCGAAGGGAGTGGGAAGAGGCGGGGCAACATTCTAGCTGTCACCTCCCTCCCCATTATCTTTGGGTGGGTAATGTATCTAATACTCAATCTAGGTATCTTAAATTGAATTCTGACAGGACTGCGAACCACCGCGGGGTGTCATCTTGGAGTAGGGCCAAATCACGGCATTACCGCGGTGAGACTGCAGCGGGACTGTGGCGTGACCGCGGTGTGTTGGCCTGATCCGTTGACATTTGCGGGGCAACATCTTCCGGCCAGGAGCAAAGGGAGCGAGAGGAGGAGGGGCAACAATCCAGTCGTCACCTCCCTCCCCATTATGTTTGGGTGGGTAATGTATCTAAAACTCTATCTAGGTATCATAAATCAAATTCTGACTAGAGTTTGAATCGTCACGGGATGTCATCCTTGAGTAGGGCCAAATCAAGGTGTTACAGTGGCTTGACCGCGGCGCGTTGGCCTGGTCCAGCGACATCCACAGGGAAACAACTTTTGGCCAGGAGTGAATGGAGCCGGAGGAGGTGGGGAAACATTCCATTGGTCGCCTCCCTCCACATTTACTATAGGTGGGTAATGTATCTAAAACTCTATATTGGTATCATACATTGAATTCCGATAGGACTACGCACCGCCGTGGAATTTCGTCTTGAAGAAGGGCCAATTCGCGGCATTACTGTGGCATGACCGCAGCTTCACTGCGTCTTGACCGTGGATTGACCATATCTTAAACATGGCTGGACCACGTCGTGACCACTGCGTGACCGCGGAGTGGCCGAGGAATGACCGCGGTGTGACCGTAGAGTGTTGGCCTGGTCCCGCGACATCTGCAGGGTAGCATCTTCCGGCCAGGAGCGAAGGGAGCTTGAGGAGGTAGGGCAACACTCCAATCGTTGCCTCCCTCCCCATTAACTATGGGTGGGTAAATTATCTAAAACTCTATCTATGCATCATACATAGAATTATAATAGGACCCCGAACCACCGCGTGGTGTCGTTCTAGAGCAGGGCCCAATCACGCCATTACCATAGTGTGATAGCAGCGTGACCATGGCTTGACCGCGGCATGACCACGGCGTGACCGCATAGTTACTGCGACGTGACCAAGGCGTGTTGGCCCGGTCTGGTGACATCCACAGGGCGTCATCTTCCGGCCAAGAGAAAAGGGACCAGGAGGAGGCGGAGAAACATTTCGGTCGTCGCCTACCTCCCCATTATCTATGGGTGGGTAAAATATCAAAAAATCTATCTAGGTATCATACATCGAATTCTGATAGGACTGTGAACTGCTG
Source organism: Viscum album (assembly GCA_963277665.1). Taxonomy (NCBI): domain Eukaryota; kingdom Viridiplantae; phylum Streptophyta; class Magnoliopsida; order Santalales; family Viscaceae; genus Viscum; species Viscum album. The sequence goes on from OY728158.1 coordinate 446,005,371, forward strand.
CGGGGTGTCATCCTAGAGTAGGGACAAATCATGGCATTATCGTGATGTCACTATGGCATGACCCTGGCATGACTGCAGCATGTTGTCCTAGTCTAACAACATCAATGAGGCATCATCTTCCGGCGAGGAGAAAAGGGATTGGGAGGAGGCCAGGAAACATTCTGGACATTGCCTCCCTCCCCATTAAATATGGTTAGGTAATTTATATAAAACACTATCTTGGTGTCATACATAAAATTTCTACAAGACTACGAACCACCACGGGGTGTCATTTTGGAGCCATGCCAAATCACAGCATTACCGCAGTGTGACCACGGTGTGACCGCGGCATGACCGCGGCCTGATCGCGGCGTGACCGCGGCTTGTTGGCCCAATCTAGTGAAATCCACATGGAAGCATCTTCTGGCCAGGAGTGAAGGGAGTGGGAGGAGGCATGGAAACATTCCGACCATCGCTCCACTGACAGAAATTGTGATTAGTGAGTATCAACATTGATTACAGGACTGATGGAATACTATCACAGAGATGATCATCCATCAGATTCCCCATTGTTGTAGAAAGCTCAAACTACAATATATGAGGTGTGTGTTGTTTACTGTCCTCACATAGAAAGAAAAGATAATGTAGATACATTTTCTCTACAGGGGTGAAAACACTCATCAGATCATATGGAACATAAAAATTTCAAACTCTAAAGGACAAGGACAAGTACAAAACACAAACCCATACATAAATGGTTTCATCAACTCTGTTGAGAAAGTTAATTAATCATATATTAGTTGAAAATATTTTATTCGTATTTTTATCAATCATGTTATATAATTTCATACGCAGTTAATGAATCCCTAGAATGGAAAAATCATGATAGGACTCCACTCTTATATAACACAAAACTAAGTGGTCATGGAATGAAGTGGGGAGGACTAGTGATCATATAGTGTTTTTAAGTATTATTGAAATTTTATTCTACTTTTCAATGTCCATACTAGATATCAAAATTTTGAGTACTCCTTATACAAGATTCCAAATAAATCCTATGTAGTTTCCCTTGACATTATAGAAACCGATCTTATGTTATATAAAACAGACGCTTGATTCGAGATTGTGGTATGATAAAGATATATATTTTATATTCGTTGTTTTTAAAAGTGGTACTAGGTAGTTGAAACTAATTATTGAGATTAAAATAATGCCAGTATATTACTTATCAATGGTATATTCATTTCATGGAACTCTATTAATAACACTTCAATCACCTTGAGAACAATAGAATTTGAGTATGCTTTAACATCTCAGGATACAACAAAAATATTATGGGGGAATTCATATATATAAAAAATTAGATGTGCATCGAGGACCAACAGACACCCCAAATGGTGTTAAGATGAATTTTATGGTGGGGAGCACCATTATCCTGAAAATATTTATACAATGAAACCATCAGTGTTTTTAGATATATAGGCTCGGGTAAACACCCAAAGGGGTGGCCAAGAGGCCAGGAAAACACCCAAAATGGGTTTCTCCATAAGATAAGGTGACAAAGGGAATGATATAATAATTAAAATATTTAATATCTTATAACAAGGGATCATCGTAATGTTGTAGTGAGCGGCAGAATGACACAACATCTCAAGGGAAAAGAAATAACTGAAAAGAGTCATACACCCTAAACTATCACTGTGAGTTTTCGCTGACCGCGCACCTCTGTTGGAGGGGTTTTATTATAAAAACATGACCTTATTTTTAAAATGAAACAATTATATAAAAAAACTTACTAAAGATATGCAATTAAAAATAATTAAGTATAATTAAGAAATAAGCTAAATTAAATTTAAAGCATTCTTAAATTAAAGAGGCTACAAGAGGGAATCTACCTCAAGGTGGAACCAAGCCATCCACTTCAGCTCTTGGAGATGTCTAACTAAAAGTTGATGCTCCTCCACTGGGTATATGTAACTATACACACATTAAAGGACACCTAGCCCATATACAAACACCCACATGGCCATGAGCATGTGCAAGGGGATCCTTGGACATATGCTTATATGCATATAACGGTCTCCACTCACCTTCGTATGCATTTATATATATATAAATGGGCACACCTATCCCCATACATGCATAATCACTGCCATGAGTGACTATACACGTAACGGGGGAACCCACATACATATACTTACATACATATACATATGCAGGTGAGTCGCCCTTGACATGGAGATTCAAAACCAATGACCAGGGATCAACACACTACACAGAGGATATTAAGAACCTTAAAACACATGACGTACACAACATAACTAGTGTGAAACCAACCAATGGAATTGAAGCCTTACCTATATTAGCAGGAGAGAACCAAATCCACCCGAACCAACATAAAATGATCCAATTCCCTACTGAAAACATAATATGGAGTCAAAAACACTAAAGCCCAAAATAAATGAGGTGCGAGAGAAGTAGTAACCATAGAATCTTACCTTAAATCAAAGCTGGTGGAGTGAATCAATCTGAACTCCTTCTTCCCCCCTTCACAAAATATAACTACCCTATGTCCATAGAAAGTAGTCAAATATCTATGTGGCCAATGCGATATAGAAAATAAACAAAAACATAGATGTCTCTTGTGACTATACATGTCACCACCCAACATATAAGAACCACAACGCATCATGGGTCAAATCATGTTCCTACAAGCAATGGGAAAAAAGATCAACGTTGCAAAATGATACTATCAAATAATAAATTTCTATTAATTAAAAATTACTCTTCCTATTAATTATATATAATAAATTTGGCCCAATATTAAACTTAGTTTGGTTTTGTTCGATAAAAGGGATGAGGTATTAGTATTCTTTGTTTTTAAGTTTACACTAGAGATATTTATTTAAAAATGATTCAGGTATTTCGCATTATTATTTATGGTTTTAATTCTTAGCCTATTGGCATGGGGCTTGTCTACATGAATAATTTTTGGAATGTTGGTTATAGTTGACATTAATGTTCTTAAATGTGATTGATGTCCCTAACGATGAGGTATCAACTGTTTAAATTAAAAAAAACCATATATGGTGTTTTCCTATATAACTTATTAGAAGTATTATACATAGTTGAACCACAATATTACTTCTAATTAATGGTATTATGGATAATATGGTGAGATTTTCCAAGATGAAGACTACATAGTCTCTCTATGCAAGGGATGTATATTGACCATTGGTGAATACTGGGCATTGGTGTTTGTTGATATAGAGGAAAAACTCATTTGATGTTACAAGATAAGATTCTATGATTTATCAATAAATTAATGATCCAAATATGATTGATGGAAAGATTATCACTATATAATATAGTAAATCCTTGAACATATCTCTATGGTTTATGAATGTTGTTCATATGAATCTGATATGTGGTCACACCATGAAAGGAAGGTATACCTCCGATGGTGCCACATCCAACTCATCAAATACCATCCCATTCCGAAGGACTTCCCTCAAAGAATACATACAAGAAGAAATGTGTGAGGTAGTCAGCTAAGAAACCTCACCCAAATTCATCAAGTAGTGTGTTTTATAACATAAACCATAAAATTTCTTAAGTATATCTTCATGTATAAAGATAGTATTAAGATCCTCTACAGACCCTTAAACACTAACATGATTATTCAGTCATTTATTTCCATGGAATTAATAATAACTATGTTCCATGGGAGTCATAGACTCTAAGGACGGTAAATGAATGGAAATAAATTAACACAGTAGACCTATAAATATGGTGTTCACAAGCCGACTAGGTTTAGAGAAGGTTCTTTAGTGATTTTATGGAAATGAAATCACCTTGTCACTAGGTCTCAGAGTGTATAGGATATCAATTGGGATATGAGTGGTCTAAAATATGTCTTAAAATTGTGATGATATGTGTATGGACTAGATGAGGATCTAGATCAAATAAAATATTCCTAAAAGGATTGGGCCTTGTAGTGAATGGTGTGGCAATTTTACATCTAGCGTTTGATGAGGAAATACTTTTGAGGATGGATTAGAATCTTGGTAGGTTCTTAGAGTGGGATGGTCCCCTTGAATATATAAAGTTTATTATGAAAGGTTTTACTCCTTTTAATGACTCAAGAGTTCAATTAAAGAGATGAAGGATGAGATTATAGTGTGTGTATTGGGTATTTTTAGGCATATTTTCATTATAATTCCAAGAGGTGTGGTGTTATTTAGCTTAGGATGGAACCTGGTTAGTGGGATTGGGTTATAATACATGATTTTGATGAGGTTCTTGACCAGATTATTGAGAGTATAATGTAGATTGGTTCGACATGGTGTGATTTTGTGACTAGGATAATCATAATGTGATTAATCCTCTTTGTCTTGTTGGATGATGAGATGTGCATCATGGCATGGGACAATCCTTGAGACATGAGTCTAGACTATGTGACTGAGAGGACATACTAGGATAGTTTTGATAGGATTGGTGAGTGTCCAACCCATGTGGGGATGATACTATGTATGGAGACACTTGGAGACACTTGGGGTTATTTATGCTATCTTATAGAGACACTTGGGGTTATTTCCTGACTCCAACATACTCCAAAAATGTTCCCACACAATGCTTTAGAAAAACAATTCCATCTCATGGAAGACCCCAAGGCTCCTCTAGCTTCTAATGTTTCCTCACACTCACACCTCATGGTATTACAGTATACAAGTGATCTATGTCATCTGGTAAAGATAGCATCACTGTCCTCCATCCGTAGAAAGAAGTAAAATACCTATGTGGACAATACGATAAAGAAAATAAAAACTAAACAAAAACATACCTGTATCTTGTGACTATACATTTCACCGCCCAATATATTAGAACCACAATGCTCTATGGGTCAAATCATGTTTTTGTAAGAAAGGTGTAAATAGTTCCATTTAATAATCTCTTCATTTTTCAGTATTTTCTTTATATAGCACATTGTTGGAAACACCATACTGGTACACATAGCCATTGAATATGCACCTATGCTGCATTAGTTGAGTTGATGATTTTTCACATAACCCTCTTCACTATGGAAAATACCTCATAGTGACTACAATAAATGTTCAGTAGTTGATCTTACTCTTGATCCCGGTTGGGCACCAGTCCATTAACCAAATGGTCTACTTGGTCATGAGGGTGTAAACCATTTCATTATACTATAATAATAATTAATGTTTTGTTATCTTTTCTACCATAAATGGGAATTACTCAAGGATTGAGTGTCAATCGACATTAGTTCCTACGTTAATTTCCCCTTAACTATCTGTAGATGTCAAAGGGTGTCTCCCATGGGTGTCTTATGGTGTGTAGTGTCTATCTATGATTTCTACAGTGCTTCTGTATTATGGGAAATGTGTATTGCATGGTAAGTTTAATAAATACATTGGTCAATAAGTAAATAAACACATAGTAAATAGAGATATACCCACTTTTGATAAAGAATACCATCCAAATAACCAACTCGAAAATCTGAGGCCAACATTTTACTTTACCAATTCAAATTATATAAATATTTAGAACCAACTCATGTTTTCTCAACCAATAAATTAAAGGGAATGAAACGCCTCACGATAACACACAAAATCTCTTATAGCATCACTCACCTCCAATTAACCCACATCATTTCACATCTTAACGACGATACAACCTCATCACATATATATCATGATTAAGAAAAAAATCCAACACAATATAAGGTCTAATAGGATTTTATAGATGAAAATATGAGGGTTTTAAAAAATCATGAACTTTTTATAGAATGCACTATTTGAATGAATGGAATACAACCTATGAATCTAACCCTAAATTTATGGAAGACTCTATTTTGAAAAAATAAATCACAATTTACCCAATAATTCACCACACCATGAGTTGGTTACTAACCAAAACTATAGGAAATGCATGATTAATATGAATGGTTATCCTAACAATGAACCTAAAAATGCATTACTTATTGCATAATTTTTTTAAAAAGGAGACTATTTCTTACCAGGAAGTACCGATCAAGAACCCTGGTGGGAAGAGAGGGAACTGAGAAAGGGGGACGTCCCGCAGGGTGTTCAGCAATGGGGGGTCTAGCGTGTGACTGGAGAGGGGGTCAGGGGACGTTGGAGGAGGAGATTGATCCAAGAGGGGAGGGGGGTGTCTCCAGGAGAGGGAGATAAGAGGGGAGGGGGGAACGTCTCTGGGAGCCGAGAGGGGAGGGGGACGCCATCTTCAGAGAGGGAGCCAAGAGGAGAAGGGGAACATCGCTAGAGGAAAGGGTGGAGGACTAGGAGGCAGAGGCGGAGGCCGGGAGGAGATCGATATCAGGGAGGGGTGGAGGGGTTTGGGAGGTGGTGGTCGGTGATGGTTCACGTGGGATGAAAAGTTTGGAGGGAGACCTAAATTGAGGGTATTTTTTCCTTACGGTTAATAAACAACCTAAGTAAAATTCTTCTTTCAAAACGTTTTTGTTAAAATGTTGGGAAAACCCAACATATATGTAGAGACCCGAATCTTGATGTACATTTACATTACATTAATTTAGCGGAATACTTAATACATAACAAAAATAGACAAACAAGGATCGTAATAGTTTAGTGTCTTTGGAAACTCGGAATATAATCTTCTAAATGTGGTGAAAGATCTTCAACATCTCCCATAAGATCTTCCCCTTTTTGTTTTCAAAACTAAAACCTTTCTTTAAATATTGGGGAAAAGAAAACATATAAATGGTGAGATCAAATGCCCAGTAAGGGTAAGCATGGATAAAATAAAACAAATCATATATATTTGAACTTCAAAACATGAACATAATATTTAAACATTAGAATCTTGAGCAATGACATAAATCATGGAAGTACGTAAGGCATAGATTCTAAAGAAACATTAATCATGATAATATAGCATGGAAATTAAACATGTAATTGTGGAAAACCATTAAGAACATCATATTATTTCCATAGTAGCCAAGGAATTCCTTACAATACCATCTTAGTGGACAAAGTCCCTTTCTGAATCGAGTTCACTCCTCGTTCTAGTCCGGTATTACTGAACCGGTTTAACTTGTCATTACCGCCATGTCTATCTGATGAGATATAAATCTTTACCCAATGCATTGGAGGGAGATATAGGTACCACCCATCTCATAATGAAATCATTCTTACTTGTGCCACAAAATAAACATACATCATTCATAATAACCCAATAAATAAAATGGATTTCATAAACATCATCCCATCATCACATAATCCATATAAAATAAATGGTTATCATTTCATAATAAGAAAAGTTAAACCAGGTAAATCATAGAGACATGATACTTGAAACATACACATGTGAAATAATGTCATCTTAAATGGAAATGGTTTTGATAAAACACTTGAAATGAATTCTTGAGGAAAATATCCTTTTTTTCTTCAAAATCATTTTATTTTCACAAAATGTCATGAAATTTTAAAAGAAAAGTATTTTGTTGAAAATAGTCATGAAATCTTTTGGAGTAATATTCATGAAAATAAGGATTTATAAAACCATATCCTTTCGTGCCGTATACGTTAAAAAATATTCTTCTCGTACTTTTGTCAGAAAAGTCAAAAAGTACCTTGTAGGGTAAATAAAAGAAAGATTCCTTCAATACCATGGGGTAAAAGTAAAATGGATAAAAAGGACATTAAAAATACATGAATAAAATTTCATAAAACATGGACATGGATGATAGAAATAACCCCAGTAAATACTTACGAAAAATCAATCTCGGATAAAAATGTGATTTGCACAATTATCCCTTACCTTAGGTCCGATATGCTTCGTACGTATCCAAACCTCATGTATAATGATTTAAATAATGTCATTGACTTATTACAGAATAATATTAATTTTTATTATATCATATGTTGTTCACTTATGACTTTATATTACCCGTTCTTTTGTAAGTTCCATGTTAAAGCATCGTTTTGGGTTAAATCGTTTTATTTATCGTAGGTGTTTGGACTTGTTGTTCTTGATATTTTTACTTATATCCTGATTTACTTAATTACATAATGTAAAAAATGATTTATATATAATATATATTCATCATATACATATATATATTATATATCTATAAAATGAATGAAATACACCGTTCATGGAAACGGAAGGCCGTATATACGCATGAACGTTGTTTTCGTTTCCTTTTTGAATTGAATGAAAATAAATAGATGAAATACATATATATATACATAAATAAATTAGCATTATTATTTCATATATTTCATTATTATTCATTATATAAACTTTATGATCATTCATGTATGGTTAACATGGAGAATGAATCTCATCGCGTTGTGGAGATGGTAGTCCGTACGTACGCACGAGCGATTATATCGTTCCCATAATTATTGAATAGAATTGGAGTGGACGGTATAATATATCAGAATCAGTATGATGTTATAAAAACCACATATAGTTATTCTATAAACCATTATACCCATCCATGTAAGGTGTTGGTGGAAAAACAGATTTCACCACGGCGTGGAGACAGTATTCCGTACGTACGCACGCGTGGTGATTTCGTTTTCCGTAGGATGGATAGATAGTGAAATAGGGTTGTTTCATACTTATAATAAAATATCAGTATATTATTTATACTGATGTTATTACTTCATAATAAAACAACTAAATAAGAAGAATTGGAAGAAGAAATAGAGTTGAAAGAATCGGTAACAGACATTACCTCTTCTTTGAAGCGCCTCTTTGAGACCTCCTCTTAGGGCACTAAAATTTGTCTTTGAAAAGACCAGAACCTCTAGGATGTTTCTTTGGAAGTGTAGATGATAATTTTTCAGGGGTTGGCCGAGCTTGAAGGCTCAAAGTGGTGTGAGGAAGAGAGGGAAGATGTGCCATTTCATAAGGGAGGATAGGGGCATCTTTGGAAAAACAAAAAATATTATTTTATTATAAAGTCATATTCGGTTTTTAATAGCTCCAAATTGATTTATTTAGATTCTAATGTGGGTATGAGTTTAAATAATCTCATCCAATATAATTTAGACAAGTTTAGGTTTCTATTTTAACCTTATCATTTAGATTTAACCTTAAGTTATATAATTTTTCTTTTACCGTGTCTTCTTGTTTTCTTACACTATAAGGTTAATAAACATACTATAAAAATCCAAAAGAATCCCAAGTTGTTTATTATTAATATATATAACCTTATCTAAGTCATTTTTCCGAACCATATATTTTTAGGAATAAAATAACAATTAATAATATACTATTGTTTTTTAAAACTATTTTATGTCAATTTTGACACTATTTGCTAATTGATTTTTGGGAAAATCATAACAGAATTATTAGTTCGAAAAAAGTTAACTAAATAAATAATAACATGTCATATTAACCTAGATAATTATTGTAATTCATAAAAAGTCTCAAATTACATTTATTTGGGTATTTATAACATCAATTATGTCAATATTTCACTAATAAGATAATTACTCCATCATCATTGTGTCATAAATAAATTATATTATTTAATGTCTAAAAAATATAAATAAAATACCATTATGTATGAAATAATTTTATCTTTATAATTAACATTTATAGTCGAATTTATCTTTTGTCTACCCCTATATTAAAAATTATTTACTTATTAAACTTTGATTTTAACTATTTTAACCCTTCTTTAAATAAATTAATATTAAATGTCTTAATCTAATCCAAGTGGGCCAAAATGTTCATATTTTATTCCTAAGGTTGTTTTTGATCGAATTACACTTATCCAATAGAATTAGGACATGTGTTAGGGTAATAATAATATGATTTTTACCCTTAATTACCCTATTTACTTTTAACCGTGGTAAATAAAAGTAAAAAGTTACTATTCACCAAAAATTATTTTCATCTCATTGAAACACATTTTAGTCCTTGATATTAAACGTGTCTCTCGGATTTTCGGAATTCAATTCATAGAAGTGGTAAAATTTCATTTAAATAAAAAAGTCTGTTTTTTTAACTACCACTAAGTGGTTTCACTATTCATCAAAAATTGCAGTTTTTCAGAAAAATACCAAAAATTCAGCCTAAGAATTATTTGATATTCTGAATTCAAAATTGATGTCTATTTTTCCAAATTCAAAACATAGAAGTTTCATTCATTAATTTTAAAATTAATTCCTGTTATCAAAACAAATAGCGTGTTTTTTTAAGAAACAACAACTATCAAAAGATTAATACTTGTTTATATCCAATTTCAAAGTGAAATTAATTCCAATGAGCAACATTGCATTAAATGGTAAAAACATATTATAATTACACTTTAAACCCAATTAAAAAGATAATCTAACCATATAAATTATTTCGATGAAAAAAGTTGTTTTTAATTATAATATAGTGTGTTTTTACTATTCATTAAAATATGAAAGTTATCAGAATAATATGAAAAATTTATCCAAAGTAAATTTTTATATTCGGATTCCAAAGAAGAATTTTATTTAGTGAAATTGAACTTATAAAAATGTCAAAAACAAGATTTAAGGTCAGTGCGTCATCAAAAGGCAGGAAAACTGCAATTTTTGAAAAATACATATTTTATATGAAAAATTTATTTTGTTCTCATACCATATTCTGGAAAATGTGTAAGATGAATAATAATGTTATGAAATTAAAAAATTTAGTTAATACTATTCATAACGTCTAGTCCATAATAATGTTATAACCATATATCGTTGTTTAGTGAAACCTAGTATTGCGTACAACACACGCTATCGAGGAAAGTCGCGATTGCGTGCAATGCAAGCCAAGTCAGGGTTGCGTGTTGTGAAAGACTCCTCCATTGTTTCGTATAACAGAATCCAACCATATTTATTTTATACATTGAATATATATATATATATATATTTATATATATAAACTCAATGTTTTGTAGAATAACTACTATCAAAATTATGTGTAGCATGATCCAAGAATAGTGTTGTGTATACTGCAAGATCATACGGTGTTGCGTATAGTGCAAGGTAATCTTGTTGTAGCATACAACACAATACATCAGTGATATTAAAAGAATATTTTTCATAAACTCTTGGGGTGTTACAATATAATAACCTATAACAACAGTTTACTAGAACCGTTGTTATAGGTTCTTGATCCCAATGGTTTTTTCAAACTGTTGGGAAATAAGTGTTGGTATAGGCCTGATTTCCACTAGTGATAAAAATAGAAAGATTGGAATCCCTTACATGGAAGTGTGATCCCAAAGCTTGGGAGAGGCTTGAGAGAGGCTTCATAGGAGCTTGGGGAACCATGGGAGGATTCTAGAGAGAGGAGGTCTGGGGTTGGTCGAACTCCAAAGGTTTTGAGTGAAGAGGAGGTAGGAGCTTTGGTGGGTATATATAGGAAAGGAGGGGTAATTCTTTATTATTTAGGTTTGGGTCACCACATATTAAACTATTCAATACCAAAAAAGCCCATGGTTTTTGTTGATGGATTTTTCCAAAGGGTAGTGGAAAACAATATTTTATTAGTCCAATTTCCAAACTTTTTAAAATAACAGGGTTGATTATAGGGAGGTGAGTCATGCTCTCAAGGAAAACAATTTAAAATGAGAAAATTTATTATAAGTCTTGGACGGTCCACTGAAAATTTGTAAAATAAATAAAAAAATAAAAAATCACATTATTTTAATGACAAAACATATATTGGCCGAACATAATGCTTATAGAATATTATTATATCACTATTGGGTCATTATGATGTCATAAATCACATTATATATTTAAACAGTATTTATTTTTTTCTGAAAAATTCGACTGTCTCCGAAAATTTTGAAAAATTAACCATTGGATAATTTCAACATCCTGATTCCAAAAATAATATTCATTTTATCTAACTAATTTTCTAAATATTTTGATTTTTAGTTTTAAAATATTAACAAACATTTACCGAAAATTCCTGGGTTTTGACAAAAACAGATTTCAAACCTTAATAAAAATTACAATTGCATTCATAAAATTATATGATCATTTATATTTATTAAAAAGTAATTTAATTATAATAATATTTTATTAAAATATCATTTAATAGGAAAATCCATAAATTCATCCAATTAGATTTATTAGATTGATATTAACAAAAAAATACAATTTGTGCTTTAAAAACTATTTACAATGTAATAATAATAAAATGAATGACATTATTTATTAAAAAAATAATGTACATAGTCATAGTGCTAGGGTCTTGTTACATAACCCCTTATAACACCCGCATTAGACCGAAGGGTAAGGTGTGCGATTGTGACAAACTCTTAGTGTGGTCCAGATATAATTGCTCGGGTGGTAATCTCGATTAACTTCCACTTCTCCTGTAGTCGGTTCCGCTCAAGATTAACATGTTCAACCTCGGCTTGGGCTTGGTAAAGAGAGAATCCCAATGATGCCACCCCCTTTTCAAGCTCTAACAAATGGGCTTCGTACAGGGAATATCTAATGGATGAGTCTATCACATCCTTTGTCTGAGTAAATTGGATTTGTTAAAGCCCTATATTTATACTAATGATGTAATCATTGTTCAATGGATATATTAGCAATGGTAAAAATTCATAAAAATATTTCAAAATCTCAAAACATAAATCCAATGAAGTTCACATGTTATATAACCATAATAAACATTTAATTATATCAAGAGGAATTTCCATTAATGAATGTTTACATCATTAAATATATAGTAAAGAATATATAGTCAATAAAATAATGAGAAAACCACTAATAAAATGGAAAGTCTATAGAATATATCCATGATATGATAAAAATATACATGTATGAAAAATTATATTTTCAATAGGGAGATGTATTTAGTGATAGAGAACATAATAACAATAAAAAAATTAGTAGTAGAGACTCATTGAGAAAACATAAGGTATAATATATCCATCAAAAAGAGAGGTTTGAAAGAAAATAATACTTCTAAGGTAAAGTTAAAATCCATAATTTTTTCATATATAAATCCTTAAAAATTTCACATATAAGGGGAGATATTTAATTGAAATATATTTTTTAAAATGTTAATGATTTGTAAGAGAAAATGTGATCTCATTTCTCAAAACAATTTCATGCTTATTTATTTATTAAAATTCTTTTTAATTATATAATTATTTTATATTAAATATTAATGTAATTTGTTTTCCATGTGTTAGTCATTTTTAAAAAAATTTGTTATTAATTACAAATCTTTTTAGGTGTAACTATAATGGTACAATTTCTTCATTCAATCCATCCATAATAGCTAAAGGTGTCATGTTATATAGTAAATACACTTCTATAAGTGTAAGATTAATATATGATAGAATATTATTATGATATAGATAATCATCCTCATTTATATTATTCTGGTAATTATTCTAATCAACAGAGTGATCCTTGAAGATATAGGGTGGAAACAATGGTCATATCTTACATTAATTTTTATGGTGAAAAATTTCATCCCTCACCCTCTAGTGGTGGTGTAGTTTACCATTATGATTGAATTACATTATCTTACTTATCACTCTCTATTATTTTGAAAAAAAATACATTAAACATTTTTAGTTATTTTTCAATTTCATCCAGATGTGTAATCCCTAAACCATAATTATCAGGGTTAATTTATGTATCTTGGAAATTACACTTCAAATTCCCAAGAAACAACAGATAATAGGGAGATTAGAGACATGATTCTTATGTCATAATATAGATCAAGATTAATATTATATCCTCTAACTCCCTGTATATATTTGGTTTCTAACATATTATAACAATTTATTGAGTTCCAATGGATTGAGAAATAAGTATAATATAATTACAATTTGACAGTGTAACTCATATCATGTAGAAATCTCTCCTCTAGTAAGCTATCATGCCACTATCTTTTGTTCTTACCACATTTAATCAATATAAAATGTACTTATATTTTTTTAGAGTTTATTAGTTCAAAATTGTTATTAATTTTGTCAAATGTATTCTATAATCTCCTTGTTTACCTATAAGAAACACGAATCTGAGTCTACTTAGATGATGATAGTTCTTAACATAAGGGATATATTGATAAGAAAATTGTAGTGAAGGTGATGAAACATTCACTAATAACTGGGTAATAATTTTTTTAGTTTGATTACTTTAGTTTCGATTTTCTCACATTGATTATATAAATAAACATATTATATTTAAGCCTAAAATTCTTCAAGGTGAATTAATATTTATTAAATATCAATCCCTTTGATATCTTATTACTGGGGGTTAAGGGAATTATGGTTATGGAAACTCATCATTTCTGGAAATACGATATTATTAAATAACTTACCTAAACCATTAGTTTATCAATACTTTTTTACATTACAAGTTGATTTAGGTATCTATGTCATACTCCTATTTAAAAATATGGATAATATGGTAGGAATTAATAATAAGATGGTCTCTCTGGGCACTGAATGATCAACCATACGATGGATTTTATAGCATAGATATCCTTCTTGGAATGGTCTTAAAATTTTTTTCGGATTCATAATGTTGAATTTTTTTATATTAAATGTAATGGTTAGAAAAAAAGAATATTCTTGGATGAAGAATAAAAATATTTGAGAAAGTGATCTAATTCCTACGTTGTGGTCAAAAAATCCATCAAAAAATGAAATAAACAAATCTATGGATTGTGGAATGTCGACTTCTTTTGAAAAAAAATGAATATCTATATGCCAATGATCGTTTTCACTTTGGTTTAGGAATAAAAATATTCTAAGAGAGGTATTATGGAGAGGCCTTGATAGGCTAACGATATAGGGTCATTCTAAACTCTCAATTCAATACCGTAAATAATAATATGTATATAATGTTTTAAAATGAGATAAATGAGGATTTAAATATTTAAATTTGATTTCATGACTGTTTTTCTCCAAAAGAGGATGGATAGCTGAGGGGTTGATAGAATAACATGGGCTGGATGAAGAAAACATCAACCACATACACTCACATCTTGATAATTATATTTTCATGTTATATTATTTTCTCTCTTTTGATTCCTATATTGAGTTCCCTATTTTCATATTTATATCCTCTTCATACTAATTCATACTCCATGATAAACTTGATGTTAGATATTTTTTTTAAATAGTAGATGAAATATTCTTTCATGGTGATCAATGACGGTTTTTGGTGGTGTCTTTACCTTTGTATTTTATCTTATATTTCTTTATTTTATAATGATATTCTACTTCCATTATGATTGTTTTTTATGGGAATCCACTAAACCCAAAAAATGGAAATCTAGGAAATTAAAAATTTGGTTTAGATGAGGTCATCTCCTCTTAGATGATTAAAGAAGATATTATTGTTTAAATTTATTAAAATTATTGACATATGAGTTTAAAAAATATAAATCTATAGAAATGATAATATTGATTATTTTTTATATGAAATAACTGAATAATTTTTTGACTAACCATTATTGGACTAAGTGAAATATAAAACATCATCGATCAATTTAGTAGTGAATAACCACCATTGGAGAGATAATATTGTGAAGAAATTTTTAAAGATAATTAGTTCAAAACATAATATTTGAGTTCTAAAAAAATAAAATTATATTTAAATAAATTTATTAAAATAACTTTTCAGGATACTTATAACACAAAAATTTGGAATGGATAATTGAAATGAAAATAATTATATTTCTGAAACATGTAGATTTGATATAGCAACAACTTATATTAAGGGATTTATTTGGAGGAAGTGGAAAACACTAAAAGCAATAGATCAAAAGGATTATAATTATATATAAATAGAACCATGGTTGAAAATTAGAATGGATTTAAAATATTTTGACAATATAATATTTTTAATTATAAAAAATGATACTTTATAACCCATACATTAATATAATATTAGTCTATGAAAAGGGTTCAATGAGTTGAAATGTGTGATATCTCATATAAAATAATTATAATGAATTAGATTAATATAGAATAAAAACAATGTTATTAAATAAATAAGTAGTTAAAAATTTATTGATAAATAATATTCATAAAATAAAGTGGGATGAAGAGGATCCATTATATCTTTGCACAACCACATTCTGATTGAGTGTTTGTAAATCAAAGTAGGGTATTTTTAGAAAAACCTGAGCCTTTTCATTATATATTCAGAGGATTATGGAATTTTTTTAATTATTATTTAAAAGGAAATGTGATTTAGAATTTATGCGAGAGTGGTGAAGGAATGATGTTTATATGTCCAAGGGGAAAATTATTATAGAATAAATTATTTAATATTGTTTTTAGGAAAAAATATGAGGAATTATGATGATACCATTAACTTTTATTAGTGTATGATTTAAAAATTGATGAATATTTTATCTTGAAACAAACTAAAAATAAAAATACATCAGGAATATATTTTTTACAAATAAAATAATAAAAACAAATTCTTTGTAGAATATAATATGAAATAGATTTAAAATTTAGTGTCAAATTTATAAATTAAAATTATTTATTTTAATTGAATCATTTTTCCCATTAAATAAATTTTAATTCACAAAAAACCATACAAATTGTTGAATTATATTTATATTTTGATGATGTTATAAATCCAGTGGTATTTATAATTACTATATTTTCCACATTTCACTAAAAACTAAACATTTTCATAAATATAAAAAAATGTCAACATACGATAAATTTTCAATAATAATTCCAAAAAACAATTCATCCTAATCAAATATAAATTAAATATTTTAGATGATTATGTTTTTAATAAAAACATATAATATATGGAAAATAGTTTTTATCTCAATTAGTGGCTATTTATTAATCAAAGAGTGAATAATTTTCCATTTTTTATTATTTTTAATTTTTTTATAATAATTTATTATTAAAAATTAACGAAAATAGTTGTGGTTCAATTAGATTTATACACTATTTTTAAAATGTTATACAGTATTTTAATTTTCTAACAAAAACATTATAAAAATGTAATAAAAAATGTGTTATATTATTATAGTATACATATAATGAATTACACTAACACATACTAAAATTAACATTTCATAATTATATTTTTTGGTAAAACATGTAATTTAATTCTCTAGAAGGAAATATATTTTGAAACAAAACCTGCCCATAGAATATTATAAAATACATTTAAAAATAATTAACCTTTTATGTAAATAATAAATAGCTCAAAAAAATATTATTTTTATATTAAAATATTGTTTTCATATTTATTATTATCATGTTTTCATAAAAATTGTAATTGAACATTTATAATAATCACACAACTTTCAATATTTATATATTAAAACTATATAACTATGAAAATATGTATCACACAATTAAAAATTATATATATATATATATATATATACATATAAATTAAAATGAATCTATTAATTATAGTAATTTCCATTTCTAATAAGACTACATTTTCAGACATATTCATTTTTTCATTTAAATTGATATTATAAAACAATTTTTCTAAATAATAATTTTTCAAAAAATTCTATTAGAAAAAATTATTAACAATACATTAGTATTATATATTTAATGTAATATTAATAATTATACTATTTGGATGCATTTTTTAAATTTTAAAATTGAGAAATAAGTCACAATATTATAATTTCAAGATAATAGAATTGAAATTTCTAATTACCTCATAGTATGTATTCAAAAAATCGTGTTTAATATATAAAATTATTATATTCATATAATAAAAAATTAAATAAGTGTATATTACAATTAAATAATAAAATAAGTTAAATAATTGAAAACAAAATTAACAATTAAATGTTTGGGTTTTTATATTCTACCACTTAAATTAATTATTTTATTACCATTTTTCATTTCTGGAAACTATAAAAAATGGATAAGGGTATTACTTAAATAAAAGTTATATTTTATTAGAGTTTTAATGAGAACACAATATTTTCATTTATTATTAAAACAAGAAACTCCACATTTCCCTTAAAATATACATATATTTAGTTTTTCATTAGTCTCAATTATTTTCTTCTATTGTCACAACCCATCTTCTTTATGAGGATGGAAGGAACATTAAAGATCCACAACCTTCCTTCTTCAAGATAAAGGAGAGATAATGACCCCCCGAGTCCCTCATTCGATAGGCCCTAGGGAGGAGATTATCACCAAGGCTATGAAATATCACACAAATAAAAGTAATTAACCCTTTTTTAAAACAATATAGGGAGATAAGATAGAAATTCCAAAAACCTATAAGCAGTTTATATATAAAAAGGAAACTGAAAGAAAACCAGCCCATGCATGTTTAAATAAAACTACCTCATGGTATAATAAAACACAAAAGTACATTACCAAAAGAAAATGTGAGTATGTTGCAACAACAACTATCTCCTCGCCTTGTCTAGTAAAGTCCAGCATGGTCCTCAATGTCCTCCTAGAAACCTAAAAAAAATTATAACATAGGGTGAGCATACAAGTATAATCAGAAGGGGTGGAAAAGTCACTCGTGCACAAGTGGGAGAAGCATACTAATTCCCCTATGAAAATAGTATAATCCAAAACACCTAACAAAGAAATCTAACCAACCTAGCCTTTCCAAGGAACACACACCAAATAACACAGGCCATGCAAAGTAATATTATATGCACATCGATGATTTGTGTAGCCCGCACAACTTTTTCCAGTAGTTAACTGCTCATTCCAAATGGACACTATCTTTATTCTACCTCCCTTCCCCAAATTGAGCCCCACTTCCACAACCTACCTACAAATACCTGGGACACAATCCAAACAAATATCTAACCCACAATCCTCTGGGCCACAACAACCACATGTTTCACCTGAAAACACTTGGGCCTCATCCCGAAGACACCTAGGAAATATACCTAACCCATAGAAAATTGGGCCCCTCATTTATAACACAACCCATTAGAAGGATATTGGGATATAGTAAACCTCATTCCATTACAGTCTGCCAAGATAAGCTCGAGCGATAAGAACCCAGTAGGTGGAATTTGGAAAATGTATATAGCCAGCCATCCACCCTCCCACCATGATGTTGGGAAAGACACCCTCCCCGATGAAATGGGGGTGTTAGTTACATAGTGATCAATAAGGTTGGTGCATATTTTAAATCATAAGGAACTAAAATTCATACATATAGGTAAATAAGCACTCATCCTAAACTATGGGTCCCAAAACAAACAACCATCCTACCTGAACCACTTTTGTTACTACCCCTACATGCATAACTACACACACAGCCACAACAAAAATGTAAGAATAACCCATTTCATTTAACCAATTGTCATTATTTATTAAGGAGTTCATGTAAATTATTTTAGCACTTCCCAAGAAACCACTGTTCCCAACCATTCCCATTAGAACAAGCAAACCAAGCTACAATCCCACTATGCAAACAGCACATAAAGACATTGTAGTCCCACTGCACAATATCGTTTGATGGCCACAATAGAAACAAAGGAAGTCCCCCTTCCTTGAAGTTCATCCATTCAAAATTCAATCAATATATAAGATTCAGTCACACCTCCTACACCATCTAAAACACAAATCCCACAACCAAACACCACCAAACAACAACCTCGCGGCACAATCATGCCATACACCAAACACAAATCCATCCCCTCTTTCCAACCCTGTACCCATAACCATGCTACCAATAGAAACATCACAAAACCCATGCAAAGCAATAACTCAAAAAAACACAGTACACAACCACACCATCAAGATAAGAATATTCTGATTTATCCAACATGGGTTCTTTAATTTCAAATGGAATAGCCAGGGTGATCATAGAACTGGTTTGATCCTATAGTATCCATTTATTTAATGAATTGTACATGATTAAATGGATTGATATTTGTAATTATTCACATAGTATCAACAACAAGCACAAGAACAACACATGTGTGCAATAAAATACCACCAACGGACATGTTTTTTAGATGGCCTTACAGCCAACACAACTCATACCAAGAAATAAAGGATAACAATTAATCACCATACGTAACATAATCACTTCCCTTCTATTATTTTGTTAACTGTTGTTATCTTTTGATTATCATCTTCGCAGCTCATTTGTTACTCTTTTTATAAGAAAGGATTCATCCATTCTCAAAAGGAAACATTACCACACCCACCCAAAATGATACACAATTAAAGAGAGAGGAAAACGTCCCTACTTGGATGATAGACGACCAAAGATCCTACTTAAACCAAGAACCGAAGGTCACATGATGGGAATGATACTCTAAGAAGGATGAACCGAGAGGGAACTACAGTACATGCACACAATTTTTGGAAGAAGATTGAGTCTAGGTGCACTAAGAGAGAATGAAATAATCTAAGGGAATAGGATATCTCAGTTTAAGAAGGAGAGAAATCCTAATAACCAGGGAGGCGATTTCAATCTAAATGAAAATGGAATTGTGGTTTGACCACGTGGCTATGCAGTTACCGGGTTTGAAAAACATTACAGATATTGATAATTTAATAATTCTTTTCAAAAATGGTGGAAAAGGAATTAAACATGTCAAAGAGTTGATAGGTCACTCATTTAATGAGAATTTTGATGTATATATGGAACAACTGGAAAAACTGGGAAAAGTGGAAAAGAAATTGATGCTAAAGCTGAAACTAACACTGATGAAGACATCGTGCTGACGCTAACATTGATAGTACAAAAATGACTCGGTAAAACCTACCATACAAAAATTACTCAACGAAAAAAAATGTAAAAAAATGACTCATCGACACTGACATTAAAAAAAAGATTCGCTGACACTGATAATACAAAAATGCCTCGCCGAAAGTGACAATACAAAAATGAATACTCGACACCGATAGTACAAAAATTACTCAATGACAACGACAGTACAAAAATGACTCGCCGACACCGCGTGTACAAATATTATCCTCCAACATCAAAAATAATAAAATGAATCATTGACTTCGATAGTACAAAAATGACTTGTCGACACTGACAGTACAAAAATCACTCAACGATATCAACAATACAAAAATTACTCACCAACACTGACTGTACAAAAATGATTCGCAGATAGAAAATTGGATTTTTATTGGGAAACTCACATAATGTGTCATTGATACCTCCCAAAAAACTCCAAACACTATATTTCACAAATTAATAGACCATATAGGTCTAGCCCATTAAATCAGATATATCTAAACCAATTATAGTCCTTGAAAAATCAAAACCAAATTCAAAAAACAGGGGTCGGAATAACCACCCTCTAAGATACCTCTCAAGGAAAAACAAACCAGTTTTTTTCAAAAACCGTTCGGAAAACCTCAACATCCAAGAACACCTCTCTGATAGATACCTCCCCAAATAGAAACACAAACCTTAAAGATTACACTACCCTGACAAATTGACAAGATATCTCCTCCCTCCATTTTAAGAGATTGTCTTCTTTTGGAGGAACTAACTCACCTTCCCAAGTTTAATCATATCTACATAATGCATCTTGACAAGTAATTTGTTCCTCCCATTCCCATATGTTAGGATTTTCCACAAACAAATTAGAGAATAAGGAAACAACTCATCATATAGAAAACAAGGTCCAAGCATTACACCAAAATAAATGCATAAAGGTAAAACACGAAGAAAAACTTCAAACAGCTTTGGGTACTAGGCACACATCTATGCCTCCAGATCCCATGTACTCTTAAAGAGGCCACCATGACTCCAAAGAACACAATCCAAGGGAATGGTCCACAAATGAAGCACCTTCTCACGATGGACTGAGATCTCCACCAGCCACTCCATGAATGTCGCATTGTCCTCAACATCAAACTCTTCATTGTTAATGACATGGGATTCATCATATAGATTCTGAAAACACTGAGAGACATGAATGATATTGTGGACCCCTTCCAACCATGACAGCAACACCAGCTGATATGCCACCTCACCAACTCATCCCATCACCTCAAAGAGCATGACATACCTAGGAGAAATCATTCTTCCCTTACCAAACCTCTACTTCCTACATTAAGGGAAGCATTCAAGAACACATGGTCTCTGTCCTCACATACCAATGGCCACCTCATGAGATCGACAGACGACTTCTACTGGTCCTGATCCGTCTTCATCTTCACATGGACAATCTAAACATTCTTTGTCATTATTTGCACAATATCTGGCATAATAATTGATGATTCCCCAACCTATGTCCATCACAAAGGTGAAATACACAACCTTATATTAAAATCCATGAATGGTGCCATCCAATGGAAGAGTGATAACTATTATTGTATGAAAACTCTACCAGAGGCAAGTGTCGCACCCACGATCCTTCAAAGTCTAGAACAGATGCCTGAAGAATATCATGTAATATCTGCATGGTCCTCTCTATATTCCCATACGTCTGAGTGTGGAATGTGGTGATAAAGTTTAGCTAGCTATCTGATGCATGGTTTACTACCCTCTAGACATGGGAGGTAAACAGTCCATCCCGATCCAAAATTATGCAGCCCAGAATTACGTGTAGTAGAACCACCTCATCCATGTGCCTCCTTACTAAGGAGTCCACTATGACCCACACCTTAATCACTAGTAAGTAATATGATTATGTCATTGGATCAACTACTACATTTATAACATCGTATCCTCCCTGAAACATGGGTAGTCCAATGATAAAATCCATGGAGATGTTCTCCCACTTCCACATAGGGAAATCTATAGGCTGCAATAGAACACCTGGAACATTGTGCTAAGCCTTCACCTACTGATATACTAGGAACTTTATCACAACTCTTCAAGTTCCCACATTACCTCGGGAAAACAAAAATGTTCCCTAAAGCCTCGGTACTTCTTTGAAACTCATGGGTGTACCTCTAGGGGTGAGTTATGGAAATCACATATAAATCCATCATGCATCACACCTGGGAAAAATAGATTCTCCATGGAAAAGCATCCAATTATTACCATCCTCTAACCATCCCTTCAGAGCATCACCCTAGTCAACATGAACACATGTCACTTCCGCCTCTGAGTCTCCCCAATGAGACTCCTCCATTTTCCTCTATTGTCGATAGTTCATGTCTCGCTAGGAAAAGATATACCTCAAGCTCTTATGATTAGAAAAGACCACATAGTTCTCCCCAATTAGGAATGTTTTTACAAATTCAGTGAAAACATGATCGCTACAAGCTCCAGGTCATGGGTGTCATAGTTACACTCTTGGGGACGTAACTACCTAGACTCATAAGAGTGCACTACTCACTGATACATCAAAACACACCCCAAACCAAGAATAGAGGAATCACAGAATAGCTCGAACATTTCCCCTTCCTTCGGAAACCTAATCACTAGAGCACTGACCAACTTCCCCTTCAGATAGCTCAAAGCTTCCTCACACTACTTGATCAACACAAAGTCATGATCCTTTCTGGTCAAGGAATCAATGTAGCTATGACAAGAGATAAGTTGGTTATGAACCTCTGGTAATAGCCTGCCATACCTAGGAAGCTATGAACCTCTTCCACATTATTGGGTGCGGCCCATGAAAGATCCACTTTGACCATTGATGGGTCTAATGATATCCCCCACCCAAACACCAAACATCTAATTAAATGCACCACTTATGTCCAGAGCATTAACTTGGAAAAATTCCAATAGATCTTATGGTGTCGAAGGAACTCCAAGATATTCCTCATATTCCCAGAGTTCCCCTCTTCTTACCTTGAATAGATTATAATTTCATCAATGAAAACAGTGATTAACTAGTCTAGTAACACATGGAAGATAGAGTTCATGATCCCCATTATCATAGATGGTGTATTTGTGACACCGAATAGAATGAAAACGAACTCAAAGTTCCCATACTTACAACTAAATTTACTCTTCAGGATGTCACCCTCCTTCACCCTCAATTGGTGATACCCAGACTACAAATTGATCTTATAGAGCCAACTTTCTACCCTTAGCTGGTTGAAAAGATCATCTATCCTTGGAATGGGGTGACACTTTTTGACTGTTACCTGATCCTGTCTCCGATAGTCAATGTACAGACTCCAAACACTATCAAATTTCTTTTAAAATATGACTAGAGCACCCCAAAATGACACAGTAGTCCAAATCAAGCAATTCCTCATAAGATCATTGATCTAAATCTGCAGCTCCCATAACACTAAAGGAACCATCCAATAGAGATCCATCAAAATATAACGAGCACTGGGTTGCAACCCAAACTCAACATCACACTAAGGGGGTAGAGCCATAAATTCCTCAAAGAAAAAATCTAGGAACTCCACTACAACTCTTAGAACCCCTACCATATCTACATCTACCAACCACACTGATAGATTAACCAAAACGAAGAGAAGATGATCCATGATCTCGCTGCCCACCTGGTAGATCCTCTCACCAACAAATGCTACTTGATGTCCATCCACATCAATAAATGTGACTCTTCTCCAGAAGCAGTCAATAATGGAAGGAATAGAAAACAACCAATCTATTCCAAGGATGACATCGTACGACTTCTTCAATAGTAGAAGAAAATTTCCACTAGTCTAATTCCGCCCCAACATCAGTCCACATCCATGAAAAAAACAAACAAACAAGTCTGACATCCAACAGGCGTGCTCAACACCAAGGGAATGGAATGTATCTTTATGTATAGTCCCAAATCAAGGGGTTAACTGGGTTCAAAGAATGAGTGAAAATATTATGAATCAAACAAGGCAGAATCAAGAGTACATAACAGACTAATTGTATCTCAAACAACCTATGGCCCGGCTGGAACTACTGCCTCGACAGTGTGTAACTGCCCACATCCAGCTACTCTGCCCCTCAAGTGTCAGACTCCTCCCTAACCATGCAGTAGTTGAGGTCCCTAAGAATCACACTGAGGTCGGAATCCTCTTACACTATCTCCCATCAGTGGAATCATATCTTATTGTCCATGTTGCTGAAAAGGTCTGACTGGTGGTAGTTGCTATAGAGGCGAGCGTTGAACCCGCCTACCTACACTATGATGAGATCGAACTGAGTGTGGAATCTGGATGTTTCAACATCCTCCAAATGAAAAACAACTCAGTCCCATGCCCATGGGTAAAGGGTTAAAACCAAGATATTGGAACTAAAATTGTGAAGCCCTACTCCTTGCGGATTGAAACCTGAAAGGCCTAAACGCCAGAGACTTGATATTTAATGCCTTCCCTTTGACAAACTCAACTGGATCCCCTATCATAGTACACCTCCCCACGAGTGCATCCTTTCCAAAACATCATCTTTATTATAAACCTCTATATATATAGGTTGAGGGAAGGGGTGACTACATACTGAAGATAAGGTTGAAGGGCCTCTTCCAAGATTCTCACTCGAGACTCCTATTCTTGAAAGTGGTCTGGAAAAATGTGGGGGAGATCCTTGAACTTGATCCCCAATTCCCTAGCTAACATACTCCAATAATAAATGGAGAGAAGCTTGTATCTCTTCTCGTCCTTCATTGATGAGAAGAGAAACTCATCCCAAAACTCCATCTCAATGTCATCCAACAAAGCATCGGTCTCCTTCTTCTCCTCGCGGAAAAGAAACCATGAATAACGTGCCACTCATTGCATCAGGATCACCTCTAAATGAGAACAATACTCTATTGGATCCCGAACCAAGGTAATGGTGATCTCTAACTACTCAATTCATCCTTCCATCTTCATGTATGAAACACTACCTTCGTACTTTATGAGGGTCTACCCTTGGAAAGCATGATGGGTCTTCTCCCATAATCAACCTTTCTCCTCTCAGTCAGCCCTCTGTTGTTCAACCAAGTTGTCCTTCTAGGCCTCCGCTACTTGTACCAGTTCTGGATAACTTCTGGGTTCCAGAGTTGAAAAGGTAAACAGGAAACTCCAAATCCTTCTTAGTATGAAAATTTCAATTAGGATTCATTTTAACTCTTTATTTATTTTAACTTCCAAACAAACACTAGAACACAAGTCCTTATGATTCATATACCATTCCTAGGGCCATTACCCTGCAATCAGTATATCCTCACATGGTCATTTGGTAGGTCCAAATTCCTTACATCAGATCACAGGGGGGGCTAAAATCATGGGTCATAGCTGATCTTTTGTGGCCTATTCCATGCACCAAGATTTCCTAACACTATTTCATTACCATCACCTTCAATCCTCACTATTCCTAACTCATAACTCCAACCTATCTATAAACTATCAACTCTGATAACATTCTATCACAACCCACCTTATTTAAGACGAGGTAAGAGGAAGAAAAGTGACATGACCATCCTTATTCAAGATGAAGGATAGATAATGACTTTGATTCCCCCCTTCGATAGGCCCCTAAGGGGAGACTAGCACCAAGGGTATGAAATATCAAACAAATGGAAGGCATTACCCCTTTTTTGATAACACGACCGGGAGATAAGATTGAAATTCCAAGAAACTCCAATTATCTTATTTATATATATAATTGAAAGAAAACCAGACCATGCATTTTTTTAAAAAACCTTCCACAAGGTAAAATAAAACAAAAAATTACAATAAAAAAATAAAAATTGACTAATTAGAAACTGTAACTGTCCCCATGTCTGGGCTAGTAATGTCCACCACAGTCCTCAATGTCCTCCTAGAATCCTAAAAACTGTTTTATAATGTATGGTGAGCGTACAAGTATACTCAGTTGGGAGGCCAAAGTCACTCGTGCACAAGTGGGAGAACCATACTAATTCCATTGTTAAAATAGAAGAACCCACAATACTAAATAGGTAAATCTAACCAGCCCATCCACACCCAAGTACACTCACCAAATAACACAAGTCATATAAAGTAATTGTATAGGCACATAAATTATTTGGGTACCCCACACCACTTTTTAAATTGGTTAACTAATCATTCCTAATGGATAATGTCTACAAACTACCACCCTTCCCCAAATGCAGTTCCACTGCCACAACTTTCCCACAAACACCTGGGTCACAAACCACACACATATTCCGCCCACAAACACATGTGCCACAACAACCACACATGTTTCCCAAAAACACCTGAGCCTCATCCCAAAGACACCATGGAATCAAACGTGGTCTGCAGAAACATGGGACCCTCATCCACAATACAACATGCCCAAATATTCATGGGATATAGTAAACCTCCATCCATTATAGCCCCCCTAAATACGCTTGATCAATATGAACCCAATAGGGGGTGTGAGGAAAAAGTCAGTAAATAGCCATCCATCCTCACACCATGATGTTAAGAAAGACACCCTCTGCCATCAAATGGGTGTTTTTAGCATGTAGTGATCAACCAGAGTGGGGTAAGTATTAGAAATAACAAGGAAAAATAATTCATACATATAGGTAAACAAGCACTCATCCCAACCTATGTCTCCCAAAACAAACAACCAGCCCACCAGAACCCATTTTACAGCTACCCCTACATGAATAACCACAGAAATAGCCAAAACCAAAATGCAACCACATCACCTTTCATTTAACTATTTTATAATTTTTATTATGGAGTTTACTTAGTTTATTCTAGAACTACTTAGAAAACCACTATCCACAACCATTCCCATCACAGTAAGAAAAACAAGCTATAGTCCCACTGTACAAATAGCACATAACCACATTTTTGTCCCACAAAACAATGTCTCTTGATGGACAAACACAAAAAAAAGGCATTACTAGTGCCTACAAGTTCATGCATTCCAAAATCAATCAATCTAAAAATGTGAGATTCCGTCACACCTCAAGTACCACCCCATACATAAAGACTACATCCAAACACTAGCAAACAGTAGCCTTGATATAGAAACATGCCATACCCCAAACACAAATCTGTATTCTATGTTCATCCATGTACCTATAACCATGATACCAACTAAAACATCACACAAACCGTACAAGGGATGAACTCAACAAAACACAGCACACAACAACACCATCAAGCCAATCATATTCAGATTTATCCAACATGGGTTCTTTTATTTCACTTGGAATAATAAGGGTGATTGCCAAACATGTTTCATCATAGCGAATCCATTTATTTAACCTAGTTTATGTGATTAAATGGATTTATATTTTCATTTATTCACTGAGTATCAACAAAAAGAACAAGAACATCACTAGTGCACAAGAAAAGACCACCAACGACCGTGATTTTTAGAAGGTCTTACAGCCACAACAACTCACAATAATAAATGAAGAATAACAATTAAACAACATATGCAACATCATCACTTTCCTACCGTTGTTTCATTAACTGTGGTTCTCTTTTGATCATTATCTTCCCCACTCATTTATTCCCCTTATTAAAGAAAATGATTCAGTTGTTCTCACTAGGAAAAATTACAATACCCAACACACATGATACACAATTAAAGATAGGGAAAGAAAATCCCTACATAAAAGTCAGAAGACCAATGTTCCTTCTTGCACTAAGAACAGGGGGCTATGGGAGTAGCTAGAGACTCCAAGAAAGCCGAACTAGGATGGCACTATAGGACAGTTGCACAATTCATTGAGGAAGAAGGAATCCAAGTGCACGAAGAGATAATGAAAGAATCCAAGGGGATAGAAGATATCAACATAATAAATAGATATATCTTAATAACAATTGAGATTATTTCAAATTGCATGAAATTTTTTTCATGGTTTTACCACACCGCTAGGGGATTACAAGGTTTGGGGGAAATTATAGATATTGAGAATTTAATCATTCTCCTTGGAAATGGTGGAAAGGGTGTAAGACATAGCTAAGAGTTGATATGTTAATTATTTAACTAGAATTTTGATGTGTAACAACAAAAAACTAAGAAAACTATGAAAACTAGAAAATACATTGATGTTGACAGCAACGCGGGCTCTAACGCTGATAGTATAAAAATGAATCACTTACAGTGATTATAAAAAAATGAATCACCAACACTGATAGTACAAAAATGACTTCATGAACCCAATAGTAAAAAAATGACTCGCCAACACCGATAGTAAAAAAATGACTCTCCGACGCTGATAATACAAATTAGGACTCACTGAAAACAACAGTAAAAAAAGGACTCACTAACACCGATAGTAAAAAAAGGACTCCCCAAAACTGAGAGTATATAAATGAATCACCGACACCGATACTACAATAATAATTCATCAGAACTGATAGTAAAAAAATGAATTGCTCACATTGATAGTACAAAAATGACTCACCAACACTGAGAGTTCAAAAATGGCTCACTGACACTGACTGTACAAAAATGACTCAGTAACAGAAAAAATCGATTTTTTTTGTAAACATTCAGAATGAGTCATAAATACATCCCAAAATATGCCAAACATGGGATTTTCACAAATGAATGGACTATTTTGGTCTAGGTGATTAATATTATTTATTATTAATTTAAATGATCTTCTAGACACACACATTTTATTTCATCATTTTCATGATCCTTCTATAGCCTCATTTGGGAAATCATGATCTACTGTTGAAATTACATAAACCAAAACATGATAAAAAGAAAACATGATAATTAAACTCAATTGTTGATTGGGTGATTGATTAGAGTAGTGACACATTTCCTTGCATTTATACTTTCAAATTAGTAACATCTTGTTTAATTTTTTTACTTTGGATCTTGTTGGACTATATAAACACTTATAAAAAATATTCTCAATCATTTCAAATAATTCAAAGGATTTTACATTCTATAATTATCACTTGTATAAAATTTTACTCATCCATTAATATTATTTTCCAATGTTAATTATAGTTTCCCCTCTACCATCCTCCTATTTTCATGATTTACTATGATAAATAATGTCTGGGAGAACTCCATATCAATTGTGAATGAGCAATGGGGATTGGCTCAGCGATCAGTTACCGGGTTGCATGGGCCTCGAAAGATTCTTCTTAGCTTCTCAAGCGAGGACGACCTTGTACGGGCATGGTCTCGACCTGGAAGATCAGTTAGGGGCCTCCATTTTCATTTGTTCCACTGGTCGTTCGACCTCCATATGTAGCAAGATCGTTCTACCATAGCGATCTAGATTCATCTTCTTGTCCTTCCGCTGATTTTCCAAAATCCAATGTTACTCCCACCGATATGTAACTCTAAAGGACACTTTCTTTGTGCTGGTCGGTGGACTTCTTCCCCAAAACATCCGATTGTGGCACAGCTGTGAGTTGAAATGGATATCTCACAGCCTCCTCCTGCAGTCGTGTGGATTGTGATTGAGGGGGAGTATAGGTATTGGCAACTGATTTTCTATGAATCTTGGACTATGTTTTGCTTCTTCTACAATCGACAGGGTCATAGTCTTCTCGAATGCCGAATAAAGGCTATTGGTTATGATGAGGCTGACCCCTCTGGTCGGTCTGCAGGGCCTGGTTCCTAGGTGAATGCATTAGAGGATGCTCAAAAAGAGGGTCATCTGGCTGTCCAGGATAAGGGGGATCATATCCCTTTGGGCGAGTACCACTCCAGGAAGGTTCCTTTGGGCACATGATAGGGGTATTATTCAATTTTAGCCATAAAAGGTGGTCCATAGGTTTTGGTGCCACTTATTTCAGAGGTTTTTGATCATATGTGTCATGATCTAGGTGAAAGAATCTAAGGCGAAGAAATTCAAGGGTGCGTGGCAGTGCCTGAGAAGAGGCCCCTTCCGACGGCTGCAGATCAGGGCAGTCAAAGGGCGGAGCAGACAGTGAGGGAAACCCCTTGGGAATCTACACAGGCCTTCCAGGAGGTTGCTCATAAAACATATAATGATTCCATACCAAAGGTTGATAGAAAGGGTCATGGTTCCAAGGAGGCCTCTCAATGTTTGGCTTTGGAAGACAGTCCCAACCTTTTCCAATATATGGGTCGTGGTCTTGAGAAGATAGGAGTCTCGGCCAATACTAATCAGGCTTCACATACCTCCTCTTATGCAGAGAAACTCTTAGCAGGGGGGCCAATCGGGACCTCCCAGAACTGGTATACAGTGCTTGGTGGAGATCAGTGCCTCAATTGTGAGGAGGCTGCAGGGGTGGATCACTGTCAGGACCTTGTAGTTGATGCATTAACATCCCAAGAGGAAATGGTCGAGGCCTCAGACATTGACGAGCCCATGGAACTTAATATAGAGGAGGACTATTTTAGATCCTATATGTGCAAAGGAAAGAACAAAGTTGTCGTTTATGATGCTTTATCTCAAACAACCGGCGGTCACACAGATGGAAGGAATACTCCATCATCCTCAGCCTTCCTATTACCAGATATGTTGGAAAGGGAATGTTGTCCTCGAAGGCCTCTACAAAGGCTGACAGCGCAACCCTGTACAAGTCCAAAGACATTTTCCAACATGAGGTGGACACCATCTCCAAGGACCCTGTTCTGGTAAGTTGGGATGTTGCTTGTCCTGAGTCTTCTTTAGGAGGTGTGGAGCTGAGGGTCCAGGGGCAGCAGTGTGAAGAGTTTTCTAAAGTTGACCCACATCACCAAATGCTCTTTGTGTTGGAACATAGGGATCTACTCAGGCATTCAGATGAGGAATTGTTGGAGAAAACTTTGCATATCAATGCTTTGAAGAAGAATAGACCGATCCAGGTGGCTACTACAAAGTACCAAGGTGAGTGGGCTGACAAGAAGGCACGTATTCTACATAGAGGCTGAAACTTGGGGAAGATTAGCAAAGAGGAGTTCAAGAAATCCTGGGACAACAAGGATCTTCTTTTCGAGGGAGCCTTTAAGGACTTCCCTCACTAGTGCAGAAAATGTTATCTACGTCACCATTTTTTACGTCAGTTATATATAACAGATGTGATAATCTGTGAAACATGGTTTTTTAGGTCGGTTATTTTATAACCGACGTAAATAATGCGGTGAGTAAATTTTTAACGTCGTTTATTTTAATAACTGACATTACAAATCATGCGCGTTCGTTTTTTACGTCAGTTATAAATTAACTGACGCAAAAAACCAAAGCACGGTGTTTTTAACGTCGGTTATTTTATAACTGACGTAAAAAAAGAGATATCTACGATTTATTATGTCAGTTATAAAATAACTGATATAAAAAAAAGAAGCTTTGAGGCCTTTTTGATTTCGGTTATTTGATAACCGACGTAATAAAACAACCCGCAGAATTTTTTACATCGGTTATAAAATAACCGACCTAAAAACTGTGATTTCTGATGTATTTTTTACGTCGGTTATTCTATAACCGATGTAAAAACCCAACACACGCATTTTTTTACATAGGTTATAAACTAACTGACGTAAAAACATCTGTATATGATACATTTATAATGCCGGTTATTATAATAACCGTCGATATAAATGTAAAAAAACATTTTATAACATTGGTTATTAAATAACCGACGTTATAAAACATTTAAAAAAAATAACAAGCCCCGTTGATTGTTATTTACGATTTTTCGATCGACATTCCAGTGGCTCGTCTCTCTCGCGCGGTAAACCCTAATCGACTCATCGATCTCATTGCATTAAACTCGTTTTTTCATCATCGTTTATCATCTTTACTCTCCTCAGATCGATCATCTCAACTTGCAACACTCAAGTAAGACTCCCACGACTTTATTTCATTCATTTTTTTCCGGATAGTCTATATTTATGTTTTTCAATTTTTTTGTTTAAACTAGGTAAGATTCTTGGATTTCAAACCATCTTACTTCTTTTTTCCATCATCATCTTATTTTTCATCCCCATATCTATTAGATCGACTCGCAATATTCATGTAAGAATTAACTTCTTCTATTTAGTTTGTTTTTGTTTCGCAAATGTAAAGACCCGTAAAATTCAAGGGAATTTTTTTTCTTAATTTTCTTTAGAATTTTACAAGAGCGTGGTTTCTAACGGCACCTGATTGTGATGCCCAGTGTGCCCGAAATCAAATTCCGAAGTTTGGCTCGGGTACGTTCAGAGAACGAACGAGCGGGTTTTTCTAACTTTTGAACCGGTGCCCGGAATCGAATTCCGAGGGCACCGATGAACTCGCAGCGCCGATATTCGCTTAAGGAGACCTTTTACGAGGTTACGTTTTATGCAGGATGAAAGTTAGTTTTTGGGGGAAATTAGAAGAACTTAAATAAAATTGTGGAACACAATTTATTTTTAACTTGTTGGTTATTTTCCTCCCAAAGGGAGTTAGAGGTGGGACCCACATCCACATAACCTCCCTTGAGAGGATTAAGTGTGGTGGGTCCCACACGAGCCCTAACTCTTCAACTTACCTTAAACTCCCCAATAACTCCACTCTATTTAATTCGACAACTTGTTTTATTAATTAAGATGAGTTACTTAATTTCAAACCTTTGAAATTCAAAGAGGTTGGTTTGTGTAAATAAAATAAGGATTAGACTTATTTTATTTTGGTTAGTATCTTTTGCCACCTTGAGAGGATTGGGAAGCATTTTTCATCTTCTTCAACCTTGACAAAGAACGCGAAGAACACTTAGGCTCCGACGAAGAACGACGTCACCATAAGAAGAGAAAGACGTGTCGTCTCTTCTCTTCTTCGCAGCTGGTGTGTCTCTGAAGATCGACGACGCCGCTTCTTTCGATCTTCTTCCCGTGTCAACAAAAGGAGACACCGCTTCCTCCTCGGGCTTTCTCCGTCAGCTTACGAAGCTTCTCCAGCGACGGTACCTCTTCAGATGCCCCTCGACGTCAACGGAATCAACGTACGATTCCCGCGACGCCCGACCTCCACGACGCTTGTCTTTTGCGGCTTGTTGGCGTGCTCCGATCTTGAAAACGAGGTAGGGGATTATTGTTATTTTATTAATTGTTTCCGTTCTTGATTCTAGCATGTCCAACCTCGTGGTTAATCGACTAAATGTTATCATTTAACGAGAAGGGCCGGACCGCACAAACACGGCCGAACCCCCTCCTATGTTCATGTTTGTTTCCTTGCGGATGGAATGGGATGGTGTGGTGTCGTCACACCACGCGGAAACCACATGGCAAGTATTGCGCGCCGCCGTCGCGCTGTGCCGTGGAAAGAAATTCAAGAACGCGATGCCGTCGTGTCGCGTCGAAGGAAGTCAAAGGCGCCGAGGCTGGAGCGGAGCCGTGGCGGAGGGGCGCGGTGCCGTCTCACCGCGGCGGACGACAATAGCCGCGGCCGGTTCCGGGCCACGGCGGAGCTTGGTTAGCGGCGGCCAGTCGGGCCGCCGGTGTTGGAGCTGGAAAGGGGACCGGCCACCGTCGGTCCTGTTGAGAGGGAGCCGGCCGGCCAGGTCGGGCCGGCCGGAATGGAGAAACCCGAAGGAATTAAATTCCCCCGGCCAGATGAACGGCCCCCCATAATGATGGGGGGCCGCGGTTACACAAGGGGGGCCAGGCGCCCCCCTCTTTTTCAATCAGCTCGGCCGAAGCCGAGCTGGCACCGCGCTGGGCGCGCTGCCCCCAGCCGGACCGACACCTGGCCGGTCTGCCAGGACGGGCCGAGCCCAGCCGGTCCGGGCCGCGTCGGGCCGGGCTAGGCCGTTCCGGGCCAGGTCGACCCTGTCCGGGGCGGGTCGACCCTGTTCGGGCCAGCCGAGGGGTCTCGGGCTGGGTTGGCCCGGGCCCGAAACCCCCGATACCGAACTGTTTAGGTTCAAATACCCATAACTCGGGCTACGGACCTCTAAACGATGCGTTGTTAGCAGCGATGCGATCCTTGGATCAAGACGGTCGTTTCGGTATATCGTACTCAAGGTTTCAGAATACTTTGAGTTCAGCCGGGTTGGTTAGTACACAAAACCAACCGGGCCCTCGGAGCGGAAACGCTAATATCTTGAGCTACGGACGTACGATTGACGTGCCGTCATCTTTGTTGAGTTCCTATTAGTGAGACGGATCTTTTGGCATAATCCGCCCGAGGTTTGGACACATTTGGAGTATGGTCAGGTTGGTTTTGACTTAAAAACCAACCGGGCCCCTGGAACGAAAATGCCAATAACTCTCAGATCGGGCGTCCGATTGACGCGCCGTTTGCTGCGTTGAGTTCCTGTTGACGATACGGAACTTTTGGATACATCGACTCTGGAATATGTGACAGTTGATGTATCAGCCTCTCGGCTCGTGGAGCGGACCCTCCCGAATGAGCTTGCTATGTGCGGGAACCCTAGAGCTGGCTGGAACTGCTACTGTGACTGCGATGACGACTGTGCAGAGATCCTCAATGGATTTGATGATGACGACTACATCACTCAGCGATCCTGTGTGGATCAGTGCTACCGATCCTGTGTGCGTCTGATCCTGTGTGGGTCAGCGCTCAGCGGTCCTGTGTGAACCAGCGCCTACAGATCCTGTGTGGGTCCGATCCTGTGTGGGTCTTTGTGGGGGTTAGTACCTATCGATCCTTTGTGGGTCCGACGACTTAGATGGATTAGTGATCATCTCTATCGTCTTCGAAGATGTATACCTGTGTGAGCTGAACCCTGTTTACCTTCCTGTGTGGATTGTGTTGTGCTATCCTATGTGGATTAAGTTTTGCTTTCCTGTGTGGAATACGTATACTTTCCTATGTGGACTGAGTTGTACTTGGACTCGGAGGTTGGAACGTATTGGAATTGATGACTTAGGTATATGTATGGTCATATACCTAAGCAGTGTCGGTTGTTACTTCGTGTTTGTATCTTTCCTTTTTGGTTTATCCTTTGTGGATTTTGGGAGACCTTCGGGGGTCTCGGGGTCCCTACTGAGTAGCTTATACTCAACCCTGCACGGGCTATGCCCGCACTACGTTGTGTTGGTTGCAGACGACGGACAACATTGATCGTGGTTGAGGCTCGCAGAGTAGGACGATACCTAGAGGTGGACCACCGGGCGGGACGTGCTCGGAGCAGACAGCGGGACCCGAGGAGTAGTGGAGCTATCTATACCCACCCTTCAGGTGGGATTTCCAGTGGACAGCTCGGTGTAGCGGCTTTTACTTTACAGTTGTTGTTTTCCCTTTCAAGTTGTACTTTACTTTCAGTTTGGGTTTGTATACTGGACCATTTACTTTTCGCACTTTCAGTTGTACTCTGTTTTTATTTAGTGTCTACTTTTCCACTTGCTTACTCTGTAGTGCTTGTTTACTTTACAAAGGCAATGCCTTCCCTTTTTACCGGGATTTACGCCTTGGTGCTAGTCGCCAGCCCCTGGCCTATGGAAGGCGGGCTTGGGGTAGTCACGACACGGGCCCCGAGGGCAGGTCGTGACAAATTGGTATCAGAGGAGTTCGGTTATACCGCGAACTCTGATCTTTTCTATGTGAAGCAATAGTTTTTAGCGTATTGAGTGTGGTTATCAGTCCAGGGAGTCCAGTGTTGGTGCGGCGACCGACGTATCCGTACACCAGGACCCTGACTTCTGATTTCTGACTTAATGCACGAAAACATTGATTGCATGTGTGTTTCAAGTTTTCTTTGTGATTACTTTGTATCAGCTCACCAGGTAAACTGTTCTGACTGTGGCGCACCTGTTTCCTTTTCAGGATGGCCCACCGATGGCAGCCAGCTAGGGTTCCGGGAGTCGAGCGTGACGACAGCCCACCGAGCGATGAGGCCTCAGTGCAGGGCCCTTTGTCAGCAGTGGCACCGGCGGTAGCTCAACCCGCCGAGCCACCGATGCTTCCAGCACCAGCCTCTGACGATGCATGTCACCTCAGCGCACTGTATGAGTTTCAGCGCCAACAACCGCCTAGGTTTCGTGGGGGTACGGGCCCCCAGGCAGCCGAGGACTGGCTGGATGCAGTGGTACGAGTTTTCAGGCT
The DNA here is from genome assembly GCA_963277665.1 of Viscum album. NCBI lineage: Eukaryota > Viridiplantae > Streptophyta > Magnoliopsida > Santalales > Viscaceae > Viscum > Viscum album. The sequence continues at coordinate 446,042,118 of OY728158.1, forward strand.
AGTGAGGACACCAGCAGACCTCATGGTGATCCTCGCTGCGAGCCTACTGCACACAGCAGCAGGCCGATGGTGGAGCTTGATTCCCCAGGTTCACGATGAGGCATCTCTACTTTGGATGGACTTTGAGAGCCTCTTCCGCTCAGATTTCGTCCCAGCCACCCTCCGTGCGGTGAATATTCAGGAGCTTCTTCAGCTGCGGTAGGGTAGCATGATGGTCGCTCAGTACTCGGCGAGATTTACCGATCTCTCGCGCTACTCGAACGACATGGTACGGGACCCATTCTTCCAAGCTCGAACCTTTGAGCAGGGTTTGAGACACGATATCAGGGCATAGATGATCTCCCTCAACATTCCGACTCAGACAGGAGTACTGGAGCGGGCCCTTTTGATCGAGAGTTTTCTTACTAAGTCTACACCAGCACCGAGACCCACTGCAGGGCGGCACGTAGCAGAGTCTTCTGCAGCAGGCAGTCGACGGATGACTCAGGGGTCCAGGCAGACCAGATCCTCAGGCTAATGACCTCAGGACACTGGCTCAGCAGTGCAGGGCACACATCGCGGAGCCAGTCTTTTGAGAGGCAGACATTGTTACTCGTGCGGCGGGCAGGGCCACATAGCTCGTGACTACCCGACCCGCCGTGCTGAGGAGCAGCAGACGGTTGAGGTACCACTGAGGCAGAGGCAGATGGTCAACCGTGGCGGTCCGTAGGGAGGAGGTGGATGAGGCAGAGGAGCTGGCCGAGCAGCAGGTGGTGGGTGACACTTTGAGGCTCTACCACCACCACCACCAGGAGGTCCACCCCTACCACAGGGAGCTGGCGGGCAGAGACAGGCACAGCTCCAGGAAGCGGAGGCCTATGACCACGGTGCGCCATAGATGATTCGAGGTACTATCTGTGTCTATTACACCCTTGCTGCAGTACTTATAGACACAGGAGCGAGTCACTCTTTCATAGCCGCTGCCCTTGTTCGGAGCTCAGGGATTCGGACAGATCTGTTGGCTCGATCCTCACGGCTAGAGACTCCTACGGAAGCAGACTCGACGATTACGTACTGGTTCCAGCAGTGTGAGCTTACTCGAGGAGGTGAGAGCTTCGGCTGAGATCTTCTTGTAGCAGCGTCAAGGCCTTACGACGTCATCTTGGGCATGAATTGGTTATCTATGGTCCATGCACAGATTGACTATTTTAGGCGCAAGGTGCGATGTGTACACACCGAACGGAGAAAGTTCACCTTCACCGGCGAGAAGGGAGACTTTGCAGCACAAGATTGACTTCCACAGAGGAGAGGACATCCCATCACTCATCAGTTGGCTAGCCTCATCCTAGGAGCAGTTGACGTGCAGAGTCCTGGTTTCCCTACAGTGGTGGATCAGTTTGAGGACGTTTTTCCCGACGACGTTCCAGGGTTACCTCCTCGCAGAGAGGTAGAATTGTATATTGAACTGTACCCCGGGACAACTCCGATATCAACTCCAGCATATCAGATGGCCCCTGCCAAGCTTCAAGAGCTACAGGTACAGTTGGAGGACTTGCAGGGCAAGGGGTTCATCTGACCCAGTGTTTCACCCTGGGCTTCCCCGATTTTGTTCGCAAAGAAGGCGGACATGAGCTTGTGACTTTGTGTTGACTATCGTCGCCTGAACCAAGTGACAGTGAGGAACAAGTATCCGCTACTGAGAATTGATGACCTCTTTGATCATCTCAAGGAAGCACAATGGTTCTCGATGATAGACCTCAGGTCAGGCTATCATCAGCTCGGAGTTAGAGATGAGGACGTTCAAAAGATGGCCTTCAGATGTCGGTATGGCCACTATGAGTTCTTGGTTATGCCATTCAGCATAACCAATGCTCCAGCAGTGTTCATGGCCCTCATGAACAGGATCTTTCAGCCATACCTCAATCGATTTGTCATGGTCTTCATCGGTGACATTTTGATTTACTCGACGACTGAGGAGGAGCACGCCTACCACTTACGGGTTGTACTAGACACACTCCGAGAGCACCAGCTTTATGGTAAGCTCTTGAAGTGTTAGTTCTGGATACGTGAGGTCCACTTCTTGGGACACGACATCTCTGAGGCGGGAGTTGCAGTGGATCCTGCAAAGATCGAGGTAGTGTTAGCTTGGGAGCCACCCAAGAGCGTGACAGAGGTTCAGAGTTTCTTGGGACTAGCCGGATACTACCGGAGATTCGTGCCAGACTTCTCTAGAGTTGCGGCACCACTCTCAACTTTGACGAAGAAGGGGAAACCCTTTGTGTGGTCAGACAGATGTCAGCAGAGATTCCAAGAGCTGAGACAGAGATTGACCAGCACACCTATCTTGAGGTTGCCTGAGGAGGGAGTAGGGTACGTAGTCTACTGCAATGCATCAGGGACAGGAATTGGTTGTGTCCTGATGCAGGAGAAGGCAGTGATCGCCTATGGATCACGTCAGTTGAGGCTACATGAGCAGAACTACGCTACCCATGACTTGGAGTTAGTAGCAGTGGTCTTCGCTCTGAAAACATGGCGACAATACCTGATGGGCGAGCACTTTATAGTCTTTTCTAATCATCAGAGTCTCAGGTACATCTTCTCGCAGAAGGACCTGAACCTGAGATAGTGGTGATGGCTCGAGTTCCTCCAATACTATGACTTTGAGATAGTCTATACTCCTGGGAAGGGGAACGTAGTAGCCGATGCCCTCGGCAGGAGGATGGGAATTCAGCTACTTGAGGAGGTGATGGAGCAGCTAGCCTCTTTGCAGATATTCTTCGTGGATAGAGATGGAGCATCCTTCCTTTAGTCTCTCGCAGTCACTCCTCCACTTCTACTGCAGGTCAGAGAGGCACAGCGTGGGGACGCTGACTGTGAGACGCGGCGTGCATAGATATCCTCAGGACAGGCACCTGACGGTTTCTCCTTTGGAGCAGAGCATGGCATCCTTTTCAAAGTATGTACCATGGTACCAGTTTCTTTATGGGAGGAGGTGCTGAGAGAGTTTCACACTTCTCCCTTGTCGGTACATCCTGGAGTGGCGAAGATGTACCAGGACCTCAGACGACAGCACTAGTGGCCGGGCATGAAGAAGGTTGTGGCAGAGTTCGTTTCTCGATGCCTCACCTACCAGTAGGTGAAGCCTGAGCACTATGTACCAGCAGGCTTGGTACAGCCCTTGGAGGTTCCAGAGTGGAAGTGGGATGGGATATCTATGGACTTCGTGACTAGACTTCCACGCACTTCTAGAGGTCACGACTCCATCTGGGTGATTGTCGATCGACTCACCAAGTCGGCTCACTTCTTACCCATCCGAGAGCAGGGCTCAGTGGAGAGTTTGGGATGTCTTTACATTCAGGAGATTGTATGGCTTCACGGTGTTCCATCTTCTATCATCTCCGATCGGGATGCTCGCTTTACTTCCCGGCTATGGAAGGGATTATAGGAGGCGTTCGGGACGCAGCTACGTCTGAGCACAGCCTTCCACCCTCAGATGGATGGTCAGACGGAGAGGACCATTTAGACTCTTGAGGATATGCTCCGCGCATGTGTCCTCGACTTTGGTCGTAGCAGGGAGGACCACCTATCCTTGGTGGAGTTTTCGTAAAACAACAGCTACCACTCCACCATCAGTATGGCACCATACGAGGCGTTGTACGGCCGACCTTGCAGATCTCCTTTGTGCTGGACAGACCCTGGGGAGTCAGCACTTGTGGGACCGGAGATGTTCCAGGCCACGACAGAGAAGGTCCAGGTCATCCAGGAGCGGATGAGTAAAGCTCAGAGCCGGCAAAAGTCATACGCTGACAGGAAGCGGAGGCCACTAGAGTTCGAGGATGGCGACCACGTCTTCTTGCGTGTCTCACCTCGACGTGGTTTACGGAGATTTGGCCGAGGCGGAAAGTTATCTCCGTGCTTCATCGGACCCTTCCAGGTCCTCAGCAGGATAGGCGAGGTGGCTTATCGCCTGGCTCTACCACCTCAGTTGCACCGGGTGCACGACGTCTTCCACGTATCTCAGCTGAGGAGATACGTGCACGACCAGACGCACATCATTCACCATGGGGAGCTTGACGTTGATGATGGGGTGACTTTTACGGAGGTCCCGGTGGAGATCGAGGATCGACAGGAGCGGTTCCTACGTGGACGGTTGATTCCTCTAGTTCGCATCAGATGGCAGCATGGGAATCTCCAGGAGAGCACTTGGGAGCGGGAGGCTCAGATGCGTGATCAGTACCCTCATTTGTTTCCCTAGTTTGATGTATCTTTACGGGGACGTAAAGCCCTGATGTGGGAGTAGTGTAAAGACCCATAAATTCAGGGGAATTTTTTTTCTTAATTTTCTTTAGAATTTTACAAGAGCACGGTTTCTGACGGCACCTGATTCCAAGGCCCGGTGTGCCCGGAATCAAATTCCAAAGTTTGGCTCAGGTACGTTCAGTGAACAAATGAGCGGGTTTTTCTAACTTTTGAACCGGTGCCCGGAATCAAATTCTGAGGGCACCGATGAACTTGTAGTGCCGATATTCTCTTAAGGAGACCTTTTCTGAGGTTGCGTTTTATGCGGGATGAAAGTTAGTTTTGGGGGAAATTAGTAGAACTTAAATAAAATTGTGGAACACAATTTATTTTTAACTTGTTGGTTATTTTCCTCCCAAAGGGAGTTAGAGGTGGGACTCACATCCACATAACCTCCCTTGAGAGGATTAAGTGTGGTGGGGCCCACAGGAGCCCTAACTCTTCAACTTCCCATAAACTCCCCAATAACTCCACTCTAATTAATTTGACAACTTGTGTTATTAATTAAGATGAGTTACTTAATTTCAAACCTTTGAAATTCAAAGAGGTTGGGTTGTGTAAATAACATAAGGCTTAGACTAATTTTATTTTGGTTAGTATCTTTTACCACCTTGAGAGGATTGCGAAAAATTCTTCATCTTTTTCAACCTTGACGAAGAACTCGAAGAACACTTAGGCTCCGACGAAGAACGCTGTCACCATAAGAAGAGAAAGACGTGTCGTCTCTTCTCTTCTTCACAGCCAGTGTGTTTCCATAGATCGACGACGCTGCTTATTTCGATCTTCTTCCTGTGTCAACGAAAGGAGATGCTGCTTCCTCCTTGGGCTTTCTCCGTCAGCTTACGAAGCTTCTCTATCGAAGTTACCTCTTCGGACGCACCTCGACGTCAACGGAATCGACGTACGATTCCCGCGACGCCCGACCTCCACGACGCTTGTCTTCCGCGGCTTGTTGGCATGCTCCGCTCTTGAAACCGAGGTAGGGGATTATTGTTATTTTATTAATTGTTTCCGTTCTTGATTCTAGCATGTCGAACCTCGTGGTTAATCGACTAAATGTTATTATTTAACAGAGGGGTCCGGACCGCACAAACACGGCCAACCCCCCTCCTATGTTCATGTTTGTTTCCTTGCGAATGGAACGGGGTGGCGTGTCACCGTCGCACCACGTGGAAATCACACGGTAAGTATTGCGCGGCGCCGTCGCGCCGCGCCGTGGAAAGAAATTCAAGAACGCGACGTCGTCACGTCGTGTCGAAGGAAGTCAAAGGCACCGCGGCCAGAGCGGAGCCGCGGTGGAGGGGCGCGGTGTCGTCACACCGCGCCAAATGACAAGCGCCGCGGCTGGTTCCAGGCCGCGGCGTAGCTCGGTGACCGGCGGCCAGCCGGGCCGCCGGTGTCGGAGCCGGAAAGGGGACCGGCCACCTCCGGTCCCGTTGAGAGGGAGTCGGCCGGCCAAGTCGGGCCGGCCGGAATGGAGAAACCCGGGGGAATTAAATTCCCCCGGCCAGATGAACGGCTCCCCATAATGAGGGGGGGCACGGTTACACAAGGGGGGGGGGGGGGGCAGGCGCCCCCCTCTTTTTCAATCAGCTCGGCTGAAGCCGAGCTGGCAGCGCGCTGGGCGTGCTACCCCCAGCCGGACCGGTGCCTGGCCGGTCGGCCAGGCCGGGCGGAGCCCAGCCGGGCCGGGCCGCACCGGGCCGGGTCGACCCGGTTCGGGCCAGCCGGGGGGTCTCGGGCCGGGCCCGAAACCCCCGATACTGAACTGTTTAGGTTCAAATGCCCGTAACTCGGGCTAAGTACCTCCAAACGACGCGCTGTCAGCGGCGATGCGATCCTTGGATCAAGACGGTCATTTCCGTATATCAGACTCAATGTTTCAGAATACTTTGAGTTCGGCCGGGTTGGTTCGTACACGAAACCAACCTGGCCATCGGAGCGGAAACGCTCATATCTTGAGCTACGGACGTCCGATTGATGTGCCGTCAGCTTTGTTGTGTTCCTCATAGTGAGAAGGATCTTTTGGAATACTATTCCCGAGGTTTGGACACAGGTGGAGTACAGTCGAAGATGTATACATGTGTGAGCTGAACCCTGTTTACCTTCCTGTGTGGATTGTGTTGTGCTATCCTGTGTGGATTACATTTTGCTTTCCTGTGTGGAATACGTATACTTTCCTGTGTGGACTGAGTTGTACTTGGACTCAGAGGTTGGAACTTATTGGAATTGATGACTTAGGTATATGTATGGGCATATACCAAAGTAGTGTCGGTTGTTACTTCGTGTTTGTATCATTCCTTTGTGGATTTTGGGAAACTTTTGGGGGTCTCGGGGTCCCTACTGAGTATCTTATACTCACCCCTGCACAGGCTATGCCCGCACTCTGTTGTGTCAGTTGCAGACGACGGACAGCGTTGATCGTGGTTGAGGCTCGCAGAGCAGGACGGTACCTGGAGGTGGACCACTGGGCGGGATGTGCTCGGAGCAGACGGCGGTACCCGAGGAGGAGTGGAGCTATCTGTACCCACCCTTCAGGTGGGATTTCCAGTGGACAGCTCGGTCTAGCGGCTTTTACTTTACAGTTTCTGTTTTCCCTTTCGAGTTGTACTTTACTTTCAGTTTGGGTTTTTATACTGGCCCATTTACTTTTCTGCACTTTTAGTTGTACTCTGTTTTTTCTTAGTGTTTACTTTTCCGCTTGCTTACTCTGTGGTGCTTGTTTACTTTACAAAGGCAATGCCTTCCCTTTTTACCGGGATTTACGCCTTGGTGCTAGTTGCCAACCCCTGACCTACGGAAGGCGGGTTTGGGGTAGTCACGGCACGGGCCCCGAGGGTGGGTCGTGACAGCGAATGCCTGACATTGATGGTAATTTTTGTTGTCATTGACAACTAATGATCTCATTCACTTATATCACTGCATAGAATGGTTATTGATTAAATGTACAAATTCAAAAATGAGATTTCATGTGTTGTTATTGCCTATGTTTATCCTCTTTTATATGAGAATCTATTAGATATATAATGTAATTGATATTGACCTCTATGGTCCTTCGATGCATCGCTATGACTCATGATTCCAAATAAAATTGGGTTCTGCTGAGGGCTTACCCTAGTATTTTTTGAGGCCTTGGTCAAGGCCTTGACAATATGTTTAAGATTTCAAGAATTATCCATTACCTCATTATGATATTAGTTATCGAGAAAACTTGTGATCATTTGACCAGTTGAATATCAATGGTTTTTTTAAAATTATCATACAATCATTTAAGTAGCCATATTTAATAATATTTAATTCCATCTATTTCATGCTAAAGTATATATTAAATGTGTGTGTTTTTAGTTATTCCCCATGCATAGTTTTTATATGTAAACCACTGTTTGGGGGGTTGTCAAGGGGGTGGGGGCTATCGAGAGGGTTGGGGGTGTCCAGGGGGTGTCCAAGGGGGTGGGTGGGTGTGGGGGGATATCCAAGGGGGTGGAAGCCTGTCCAGAGGATTTTGGGGGTTGTACGGGGGGGGGAGCTATCCAGAGGGTTGGGGGGTGTCCAGGGGTGTCTAAGGGGGTCGAGGTGGGGGTGGTGTCCAGGAGGGGTGGGGGTGCTGTTTGGAGGGGTGGGGTGCTGTTCAGGGGGTGGGGGGGGCTATCCAAAGGGTTGGGGTTGTTCAGGGGGTTTTCCAAGGGGGTTGGGGGTGGCGGTGGTGTCCAGGAGGGGTGTGGGTGCTGTCTACAGGGGTGGGGGATATCTAGGGGGTGGGGGCCTATCTAGAGAGTTTTGGGGGTTCTTGGGGGGGGGGGGGGGGGCTGTCCAGAGGGTTGGGGGTGTCTAGGGGGTGTCCAAGGGGTTAGGGGTGGTGGTGGTGTCTAGGAGGGGTGGGGGTGTTGTCTCGAGGGGTGGGGGGCTATCCAGGGGGTAGGGTGGAGGGCTGTCCAGAGGGTTGGGGTGTGTCCAGGGGGTGTCCAAGGGGGTGGGTGGGTGTGGGTGGCTGTCCACGGGGGTGGGGGTCTATCCAGAGGGTTTTAGGGGTTTTCCGATGGGGTGGGGGCTGTCCAGAGGGTTGGGGGTGTCCAGGGGGATTGACTACTACATCGTAGTTTCTGAGATTTTGACATGATGATTGTGCCGTGATGATTGGATTTACATTGTGATTTTCTCCATCTGAATTTTCATTTTGAATATGATTTGATTCTCAGGTTTACTCCATTTTCTCCAATTTTCTATCAACCACTATAGGCCCCATGATGTTCTTTGATTCAATCGAAAAAAAAACTGTTATATCTAACTATATTTTGTTTTAAAAATAATATTAAAGCATATTTTTTGTATACGCATAGATTTGTTTTATATTTCAAAATTGTTTTGCATTCAAAATATGATTTTTTCATATAAACATATATTCGTCTTATATTAATAATATATATATTTTTGATATTTTTTATAGGTAATAATGAGTCGAAGTTGGATTACGGCACATCGAATAAGCAATGAATATGATGAAGGTGTTGATACCTTTTTGGAATTTGCTAAATAAAATGTTCCAAGTAGTGACTTTTTTTTCTATACATGCTTGAAATGTTTGAATATGAAAAAGTTGAAATGTAGAGAGATAAAAGGTCATCTGATTTGTCATGGTTTTAATCCATGTTACAGCCCTTGGATTTGGCATGGTGAAACTGGATGGAATGTCACTGATGATGATGATTCACAAGATTGTAACTCCGACGGAATTGAAGAAATGATTTGTGATATTATAGTAGAACAAATTGTGATCGAACCGACAGTTGCGCATCTATATGGTGATGCTGAGAAACCCTTATATCCTGGTTTTACAGATTTTATGGTTTTGTCAGTGGTGTTAAGATTGATTTACCTAAAGGCAAAACATGGATGGAGTGACAGAAGTTTTACAGAGCTGCTACAATTGATGAAATACATTCTTCCAAAAGATAACGATCATCCAGATTCACATTATAAGGCCAAGAAAATATTATGACCGATGGGATTGTGATACAAGAAAATTCATGCATGTCCGAATGACTGCATTATATATAGGAAGGAATATGAATTTCTGTCAGAGTTTCTTAAATGTCCGACATCATGGTATAAGGTGAAACAAAAATTAGAGGCTGATGTAGAGATTACAAATCTCCCTTCAAAGGTATTTTGGTATCTTCCTATAATTCATCTTTTGAAATGTTTATTTGCTAATTCACATGATGAAAAAAGGTTAATGTCATGCTGATGTGCGGGTATGTGATGGAAAAATATGTCATCCAGCTGATTGTCCATAATGGAAGAAAATTAATGCGCAGTATTGTACATTTGGAAATGAAATTAGAAATCTTAGACTAGGGTTGTGCACAGTTGGAATGAATCCATACCAAACCCTCAGTATCACACATAGTTCATGGCCTATTTTATTGGTAATTTACAACCTCTCTCTTGATGTTTGTATGAAGTGAAAATATTTCATGTTGAGTATAATGATCTCTAGTCCAAAGCAACCCAGCAATGATATTGATGTTTACTTTTCACCATTGATTGATGATTTGAAACTGTTATGGGATGATGGTATTATGGTGTATGATTCTTATAAAATGGAATATTTTCAACTACATGTTGTGCTTCTATTTACTATAAATGACATCCCAGTGTATGGAAATTTTTTTTGGATACAGTGTTAAAGGACACAAAGCATGTCCAATTTGTGAACAACAGACGTCATATTGTCAGTTGCATCATGGGAGGATAACAGTGTACATTTGTCATCGAAAGTTTTTGCCTATGGATCACCCTTATAGAAGACTAAAAATGGCATTCAATGGCTTACAATAATTTGATACTGCTCCAAAACCATTATCCCCTGATCTGTATTTTGAGAGGGTGAAAAACCTTGATGTGACATTGGGAAAGACACAGAAATCTGGTAATGATAGACATATTTGGAAGAAAATGTCAATATTTTATGAGCTACCATATTGGAGGTATCATGAAGTTAAACATAATATTGATGTCATCCATGTGGAGAAGAATATCTATGATTGTTTTATTGGAACATTTTTAGATATTAAAGGAAAGACAAAAGATGGGTTGAATTCAAGATTAGACTTACTATCAATGGGAATACGTTTGGAGTTAGCTCCCACTCTTAAAGGAAGATGAACATTTCTTCCACCTGCTTGTCATACATTATTGAAGAGGGAGAAAATTTTATTTTTTCAGTGTCTTCATGATAACAAAGTGCCTCAAGGTTATTCTTCAATTGTAATTTTTTTGTATCATTTAAGGACTTAAAGTTGATAGGTATGAAAGCACATGATTGTCACGTCATGATGCAATAAATTATACCAGTTGCATTGCGTGGAATATTTCCCATTCATGTCAGAAATACCATAATGAAGTTGTGTAATTTTTTCAATTCAATTTTTAACAAGGTGATTGATGTGAATGCTTTGAAAATTTTGGAAAAGGATGCAATTTTTATACTTTTTCAATTGGAAATGAATTTTCCTCCAACTTTTTTTAATATAATGGTGCATTTAATGATTCATCTTGTTCGAGAAATAAAGCATTGTGGACCTATATATCTTTGTTGGATGTATCCTTTTGAAAGGTATATGAAAATATTAAAGGGGTATGTTAAAAATACATATCGACCTAAAGCCTCCATTATTGAAAAGTATATTTATGAGGAGGTAGCAGAGTTTTGTATGAGCTACTTGGCTGCAACGCAACACATTTGTTTGCCTCCATCTCGCCATGAATGAGTTAATAATGAGGGAAAGGGGATTCATTGATTGAAAGTCAAATCATTGTCAGCTGAACAGATAAAGAAGTTAGAATCATACATCTTGAATAACATAGATGATTCTCAACCGTATATCACATTGCATATCAATGAGTTGAAACAATGTCATCCAAAGAAGAAAGAAATGTGGATTTTCAATGAGCACAACAAAATTTTTTTGTCATGGATTAAAAATACCTTGCATGGTAGATCAGATGTATTAGAGGCATTAAAATGGACAGTGGGTGGTCCATGTTTAAATGTGATAACATGGTCTAGTTATGAAAATAATGGCTATACATTTCATTCATATTCTCAGGACAACAGAAGTGTAGTTCAGAATAGTGGTGTATTGGTGTTTGCAGAAGCAATGCATTTTTCGAGTGCTAAGGACAAAAACCCATTTTTTGCATCAAGTTCATATTATGGAGTGATTGAAGACACATGGAAGGTTGATTACTTTAAAATTAAAGTTATTGTTTTTAACTGTAAATGGGTTATCTGTAAAAATAGTGTTAGACACGATGAATTTGGAATGACACTTGTTAATCTAAGAAGATTGGATGACATATCTGATTGTTTTATAATTGCAACACATGCAAAACAAATTTTCTATGTAGTAGATAAATCATATATGTAGTGGGCTGTTTTTTTACAAGGTAAAAAACAAGATGTTAGTGAGCATGAACTTGATGATGATGATGATTTATGTGAGATCCCTACTTCCATGGAAAGATTAACAGAACATAATAATGAGCATATTGAATACATGGTTTGTGCCATAAGGAATGATCGTGATGATGAAATTTGGGAAAACAATCCATTTGTACATTCTTAAAATTACAGGTAAAATATGTTTATTTCTTTTTTACATTCATTTTTTTCATAAAATGTTAAATATTGTATGTTTTTTATTTATTTAAACATGTATTCAAAGATAATAAGTATAAGTTTTTGTTTTTTTAATTTTGTTGAGTTTACATTATCATATTTACCATTACATGAATTATATATCTATTATTTTTGTTCAGTGACAATTACTTTACCATGTTTACCAGGTTTACCATGATTACCATCTTGACCATCTTGACCATTGTTTAACATGCTTACCATATTACCAATGTTTACTATTATGTAACTTAGTACAGTTTTCTATTTTCTGATTACAGTAGTATTAAAATATTTGAATTTGTATATTTGTGAACTAAAATTTGTTTTTTTTATTTGAAGGATAATGACAGATTATTCAGTTGATCAACCACATGATTCTGGAGATGAGCATATTGGTCATACCTCTGGGGATGAACATTCACATGCTCCTATTACGACAAAGAGTTCAAAGGTTGGTAAATGTGTGTGCACATGCTTACCAAAATTAGCATTTTCACGTACGAAGGATCAGAGGATACTCGTTGAGTTTAATGATGATGATATTCCTATAGGTCCAAAGGTAAAAGCTTTTAAGAGTTTTGTAGCAACTCAGGATAAGAGAAAAGTAATCATTCTATATGTTGACTGGAGAAGTGTGGATAAAGTGATAATCTCTCAGTTGTGGGAGATGATTTTGGTAAGATCTTTTTCTAATGTTTGACTATTCTTTAAATTTTTCTTGTATTTATAATATGTTTAACCTCTTCATTATCAGATGACATTTTATATTCCTAACACTAGAAGTGTCATGATAAAATGCTTATCGTTGGCTGCCAGGAGAGGGAGGGATTTCAAATCAACCCTCCCATCTGATTTCATTTATGGTTATAGTAGTCAGGAAAATCCAGGTCGTATATATCATTTTATAGATTAAGACACATGGAGACAGTTTTTGGAAGTAGAAGAAAAGAGTCATTTTTGGTAAGGTCAATTTAAAATTTTATAAGATTTCTTATATAAATGATCTTATTAATGTTTTGTTAATGATTTCTTATTCTTAATTTTCAGCAAACAAGGAAAGCTCATCAAGAGATCCATTCTAAAAAAGTATACCCTCATAGTTTATCTCAGGGAGTGTATGCATTTTTGGAAGGAAAAATGATGGCGGAAAAATTTCAACAACTAAGAGCTGAGCCTTCAAGCTCTAGAGAGGTGGCCCCTCCATCCCCTCCATCTAGACATGAAAAATGGAAGAGATCTCAGAAGGGAAAAAAATGGAAATATCTTTTAGAAGAATCGAGAATCGTAGGTGAGAGGACTGTAAGATATCTATTTTATTTTTTTAAGTAAACTATTTTCTTCATATAATTTAAATCATTATAGAAATATTAAATTAATTAATAGAGGACTCTCTTGAGGGGAAGAGTTCACAGGGGACATTTACAGCTGCTGGGAGGGAATATATTTTATCTATACCATTGGGAAAGCCCAAACATCTTGGTCGTGTAAGAGGATATCCGGCAGCTGTATCAGTAAGAAAAGTGTTGCCACATTCTTCAACTTTTAACGTTGAGAGGGTTTATAAAAAAAATAGAATCCTTGGAGGCTGAAGTTCATAACATTAATGTGACGATGGAGGACAAGATTAGAGCGTCGGTGAATTCTATGTTTGTAGATATGAAAAAACAATTTTAGAATGCAAATCCCACTCCTCCACCTCCCCCTGCAGACCCCATTATTTATCCTCCACCTTCGCCATTAGCTCCTACTCCCCCACCTCAGCCTGCGGACCCCATTTTTTATCATACTCCTCCACTGCAACTTCCTACTTATTGCGAGTTGTATGTTGATGATCCTCAAAATCATATACTAGCATATGGGTTGGTATATTGTATAGAAGATACAGTTCATCATTAAAAATTAGAGGTAGAGAATCAGAGGGTCATTGTACAATATATTATTGATAGATCAGCTCAGGTACCATTACCTATAGATGAGGTGGTGACAGTTGGAGATAGAATCAGACATTTTTTAAATTGGACATCCAGACTTCTTCGACTCATTACCATAGATGTATGAATGTTATATCTTTTATTTTATTTTTTTATTAAATTTGTTTTATCATTTGAAAACTAATTTATTTTTCAATTTATTTTTACAGGAATACTTCAAAGGTAAAGAAATACTGTAGAGACAACAACAAAGACAAATGGATATGACATCAGATACAGATTCTAGTAGTCTTGACATATTGTCTAGATATTCAAATTTGTTGGCTGGTCATTATGTGTTTCTAATGGAAGCTCATGTTTGTGGACAAGAAATAAGTGTGGGGATTGTGAAAACTAATATCATGGAGCTAGTTACTGGAGATAACTTGGGAATCAACATGGTGAAAATTTTTCCATGTAATTCTTAAAACCTTTTCCCTACGTTATATTTATTAAAAATGTATACTTATATCTGTTTTGTATTAGGCATCTTTATAAAATTTGTGAGAGGAATGAGCTGACAGATGTATATGGATTCATGGACCAGCAATTGATTTCCCCTAAAGCATGTGCATTGGATGAGGAACAAAGAATGCTTTATATTACTGAAATACTTGAAAATAATATAGTCACATGATGTTGGATGATGCCTTTTTGTGAGAGGTATGAAACACATCTCTCTCAAAGAGTTAATTATCTTTTAACATAAAAAAACCACTAATGTTATATTTCCTTTTATCATTGATCATTATATGTTAGGGGTTTTTGGCCCAAGGGAGAAATCACTTTATTGGATATGCTCTGTCCATGATGATGTACATGAAAGTTTTAACAATATATTGGAAAAGTAAGTTTCAATTTCTCAATAGTTTTATATATTATAATGAATTTTAAATTGACCCCATTCATATTATTTTCTAACAGGGCATGGGCCGAATTTTGAAAAAACACAAAGAAAATGAGTGTAATGATCAAATATGTAAATGAGAAGGTAAATATCCATTTATAATTTGTACTTTTTGATTTATTACATAAAAATAATATATTTAATTTACAGTCATTCAAACAGAATTTTCATGACCAACAAGGAATCATCGAATGCAGATATTATATGTTGAAATTTATGTATGAAATAATAACTACTGGGACAATTGTGAAATTTGACCTGGTAAGATTTCCTCTTAAACTATGCCATAATATTTCAATTTGATTTATTCATTATACAAGTTAACTACTATCCTTTTCATTTGTAGCTATTTGATGACCCTCAACCCTATAATGATGAAGACATAAAACACTTACAATTGGATTGGTCAAATTATTTTACTGGTTTGATTAAATTTTAGTTGTTTGTAATGTAAAATGTAATTTTGAATATTATCTTTGTGATTGTATATTTGGTAGTTTTTTAGGTTGGATTTAGTTTTTTTTATGTTGATAGTGTATGTTTTGAATGTTATATATGTGAATGTTTAATTTTTCTCTACTTATTATTTTGGTATACTTATGATGGTTTTTTTGGTATGGATTCTGGTCTGGGGGGAGGGGTTCTAAGGGTGTGGGGGTGTTCAGTGGGGTTGGGGGGTCCAGGGGTCTGGGAGGGCTGTCCGGTGTGGTGGGGGGCAGTCGAGGGGGTCGGAGGGCTGTCTAGCGGTGTGGGAGGGCTGTCCAGGGGTGTGGGAGGGATGTCCAGGGGTGGGGGTATACATGAGGGTGGGAGGGTTGTCCAGGGGGTCGGGGGTAGTCCAGGGGTGTGTTAGGGGCTCCAATAAGGTGGGGGAGGGCTGTCCAGGGTGTGGGGGGGTATACATGAGGGTGGGGGGTTGTCCGGAGGTGTTTGGAGCTGTCTAGGGGGTTGGGGGCAGTCCAGGGGTGTGGTGGGGGCTGCCAAGTGGGGTGAGGGGGTGAGGGGGTGCTGTTCAGAAGGGTGGGGGGGGGGGGGTTCTAGGGGTGTTTGGGAATGTCCAGGGGATCAGGGGAAGTCAAGGGGTGTGGTGGGGGCTCCAATAGGGTGGGGGAGGGCTGTCCAGGGTGTGGGGGGTATACATGAGGGCGGGGGGTTTGTCCCTGGGTGTTTGGAGCTGTCCAGGGGGTCGGGGGGTAGTCCCGGGGTGTGGTGGGGGCTGTCAAGTGGGGTGAGGGGATGTTGTTAAGGAGGGTGGGGTGTTGTCCCAAGGTGTTTGGGGATTTCCAGTGGTCGGGGGGAAATCCATGGGTGTGGTGGGGGCTCCAATGGGGTGGGGGCGGTCAAGTGGGGTGAGGGGGTTAGGGGGTTCTGTTCAGGAGGGTGGGGGGTGTTTTCCAGGGGTGTTTGGGGCTGACCAGGGGGTTGGGGGCAGTCCAGGGGTGTGGTGGGGGCTCCAATGGGGTGGTGGAGGGTTGTTTAGGGGGTATAAATGAGGGTGGGGGTTGTCAAGTGGGGTAAGTTTTATATGTTATCAATGTAAATGCTTAAAGTTTCTTTAGTTCTTGTTTTTATCTCCTTCTGTTTTTTTGGTATGAATTCTTGATTTGGTTTTTGGTTGTTTGTGGGGGAGAGCAGAGGACTGCATAATATTTTTTTACAAAACATTTTCTTCCATGTCGGTTATACAATAACCGACGTGATAAAGAAATCCGGAAGGGTTTATCACGTTGGTTATATAATAACCGACGTGATACCCCCCCCCCCCCCCCCCCCGGGACAGGTTTAGCACATCGGTTATATAATAACTGACATGATAACTCCCCCCCCCCCCCCGGTTTTTCATGGTGGTTATATAATAACTGTCATTATAAAACCTGCCCCCCCGGTCTTTCCATGTCTGTTATTAATTAACCGACGTGATAAACACTGCATTGTTAAGTTTTTATGTCGGTTTTTAAATAACCAACGCAAAAAACATTATTTATAATGTCGTTCATATTAACATCGGCTAAAAACTGACGTGAAAAATGAAAAATAACTGACGTAAATAATGTTTTCTGCACTAGTTCCTGGCATGAAGGTACACGATACTCCCTGGGTTTTGTTCAGGGAAAACGCTTCCAAACAACTCACTCTTTTCTTTAATAGATCTGTCGTATCATTTGGCTCTGAATCTAGCTAGTTGTGAGGGTTCCCACTTTCCCCATAAAAGTTCTTTCCCTTTAATAAAAAATTAATGTTGGATGACTAATGGTAAAAACCGTCATCGTTCAAAAGAAATGAATCATAAAGGAAGAAAATAACATGATCCAAGAGGTCATTTCATTAGAAAAATACGTAAGACTCTGTAAAACACATAAGCATTGAAAATATATTCTTTATTCGAGGATCACTATGAAGTTAACAATAGTGTGTTTGGTTCATTCTCCATTCCATTAAATCCTTATTCAATATTTACGTCCATTTCTATTATAGTTGAAATTTTCAATTACCGAACTAGGTTCACTCCCCATTGCATTCCTTATTATATCAGGAGATATACATCCTTATAAAATTTATTAGAGGACTATTTACTTTTGATCCCATTTTTCATATAATTAAAATCATAAACACATACTCCACAATATCATACAAAATTCATTGTATCAGAACCTATGTAATGGAAATAGGTTTATTTAATGTTTCATGATTTTTTAATAGCATGAACTATTTAAAATAATCATGTTTCATAAAGATTTCAATATAACATAATTAACTCAAGTGAAATAAAAGGGTTTTATTTAATTTTCTTCAAATCGACATGATAATACACCCACCAAAGAATTAATGTTGACAGTATAATATGATCATAACCCTATAAAAGCAAAAATAATATCCAAAAATGTTATCACAAATGAAAAAATCCTTTCAAATATCACTAGCATGAGGACAATATCCTTTTCACATTGAAATAAATTAATTGAAAATAAAGTAATTTCCAAAATATTAAGAAATATTTAATTATAAATATAACCACATATTTTTTACAAATAATTTTCAATTCATTTCTAAGTCATGATGGTGGAAATTTTTATTCTTGTTGTGTATGTCATAATAATATCCCTTTCATAGCTTTGGTAAGAAGTCAAAAATACCTCATTCAAAAATGAAAAAGAATATACATTTTAATTTTTTTTAATAATAATTATTTTTAAAATAATTAAATTTAAAAATAATATTAGGATATTTAAAATATTTTTTGAAAACATTTTTGGGATACATTGATTTGGATGGAAAAATATTTTTGACAATATAGATAAATAATGTCGGTTTTCCATTAAAATATTATTTCAGTCTATTAAGTATATATAAATGGTAAAATGATTGAAAAACATATAATATCTTGAAATAAACCAATGAATGTAAATTTAATTTGTTTTTTATAGAAAATTCATAAAATTACATTATTGGAAACATGATTATAACAATTCTAATGAAAACAAGATTGTAACATAGATCTCTTTCCCCAAGTTTTAATTTCTTAAAAAGAAATTTTTCCTGCTAAATAATTAATTTATATTTATTAAAATCATGTAATCAAGTCATTTAAATTTTTATAATACCATATATGATCCACTTAAACATTTTATTATCCATTTATTAATATTCATTAATAAAATTGGTGTTTTAGTGTGTTAACTATTTCGTTTTTCCTGAGTGCTTTTGTTTGAAACTACAAGTCCATTTACATTGATCGTGGTTCTATAATCTCAAAAATGTTAATAATTATATAAATATCATATGTATTATATATATATTCATCCATAAAAAATATAAATATACAAATGAATGACATCATTTAAGAAAATTTTAGGTCACACATACATATCAAATTTGTTTTCACTTTTGGACGGATAGAATGAAATAAAGGAAATTCATAATTCATAATTATACAATAATTTTTATATCATATATATAATATGTATTCATTAAATATATCCTTATTATAATCCATATTAATTATTAATGAAAATTTAATCACAATAATTTTTGGAGGTGGTAGCCCAAATTTACACAAGAGTAAAGTTTTTGTTTTCCAACGGATTGGAATGTAAGAAGCTCGATATGCTATTATAATTACTGAAAAACAATTGTTTCATAAATATTCTATAAAAAAAATTAAAAATATATTAGTAACCATCCATTAATGATGGTTATGGATAATTAGTTGAATCACTACTTGGAGCTAGAAGCCCACACATACGCCGATGTGATTCATTCAATTAACCTTTAATGAAAAAGGGTGTGGATATTTATAGATAAGTAATAAAAAAATTATTTTTATTTATTATTATTAATATAATATTTTATAAACAATACCTTATATTTATACTATATAGTGGATGAAATAAATTGAAAGTTGTTGGGTTGGTAGATTACTTCTTCTTTGATAGGCCTCATTTAGGTCCCTTTCTAATGACCCATCGAAAGGTATTTCAAGACGAAAATAAAATATAACTCATGGATAGTAAATTTGATAAAATAATATTTCATGGTTTGGAATATTTTTTGACTCATGGAGGTGTACAGGAAAGAGATAAGGGGTTTCCCTTTATAATTTTTGGAAATGACAGACATCGAATTACATAAAAGATTAAAATATTATTAATATATTTGTAACACCCGAGGGTCAATTATAGTAAGTGAAAATAATATTTTTATAAAACTACAATAAAATGAATATTTTAATATTTCATTAAAAAATATTCAAATTTGATATGGTGAATATTTTTTTTGAATGCACGTGGTTAAAAAATTCCTAGAATGAACTTATTTAATATTCCCTTACAAATAAGCATTGATAAATCATTGAAAATAATTTTTTTAACCTTTACAAAATTTATTTACAATAATTTATTTTAATATTTTGACGTCAATATTTATTCAATATCAATTTTTTAGTGATAATGATATGATCATGTCGAGGTAAAAGGGCTATTTTTAGAAACTATTTAAAAAGTGCACAATGGATTTCCAATTTAGTTAGTTTGAATAATACATTAATGATAATTAATTTAAATTAAATTTATAGATTATATATATAAATATTTTAATTTAAATCCATATAATTATTATTACTCCTTATATAGGTTATATAATATCATTAAATTCTTGGAAAATGCATTTCCTAAAAAACTATTTTTCTATAGGTTTTCTTGGTTTATTTTAATATTAAAATTTCCCACTTATATAAATTGAAATTGATAAAATATATTGCATAATTTTTAACCAAAATAATTAATCTAATAGAATAATTTCAACTAATTTTTGATCAAAATAAACAATAAGTTCAGTAAAAAATAATTACTATTGTTAAAGTTAAAATGGGGTTACCCATGGTT
Source organism: Viscum album (assembly GCA_963277665.1). NCBI lineage: Eukaryota > Viridiplantae > Streptophyta > Magnoliopsida > Santalales > Viscaceae > Viscum > Viscum album. The sequence continues at coordinate 446,062,335 of OY728158.1, forward strand.
GTTCTAAAAAGATATGAGTAAAATGAGAGGAAAACTTGATAAAATAAATTGGATTGATTTATTTGAACCTTATAATTTTAAACCTATAACGTTGTCTATTTTTATCCATATTTTAAATATGTAGACATAATATTACTGAAAAAATTTGAAAAATTACTTGTGTGCTACTCAGCTAAATTATAAAAGTGCACATTCAACCATCACTTAGTCACACCTCTCAATCCATTTATCTTTACCAAACCATACCTAAATATCTCCCAAAAATTAATAATAAAAATTATATAGTATTTTTCATTCCAAAAAATATCATCTCTAGGGTCCTTAATAATAGATCCAAAGGAGGTTCTTCAGAATGGAGGTAATTATCTCCACCAAAATCATTCTTCTATACTTTATCCTTTTTTACCTTCAACTTTGTCATAAAAATATTAATATATTAAACCCAGTATCTACAATAAAATGAGATATTATTATTATTATTGAGTAATATTATTCTATTTTCTTCTACACCAAATAGAAGAAAAAACCATCACTCATTTTCACTGAGAACTACCGCCTCATGAATCGATGTAATTTGTTTTCCATCACCAACTCACATGGATAGTCATAATTATGGTAATAATTAAAATATATAATAATTATGCCATGATATTGATTTTATAAATTTAATATATCATCCACTACCTTACCCATTTATTAGTTAAGGAAATGAACTTTTTAGTTGTGCATACATACGACCTATCATCCCCACAAAGTAAAGTGATACATTTTCCATGTCAAAATTTCATGAATGATTAATAAAATATTTCTAATGAACAAATTTTATATTTTTAATTGATATATACTTTTTTATATGATGAAATTTGATCATTTTCACAAAATCTAAAACATCTATAAAAAACATGTATGTGAAAAAGAAGCAGTTTTCACCCACAACAATGGTATTAATGAAATATTATTAAAAAAATGAGGGATAAATTCTTATAAGAAAATAATATATAATATTACGAATATTAATATGTTTTTTTAATAAATAATATGTTTAAAACCATTATATAGTATCCTATTTCATTTTCAACTAAACTTAATCATGAGGTAAGAAAATTTCATCTTAATTTATGCACCATAGAGACATATTTGTTATTGTGAACCTATTAACTTTTATGTTTTGTATATAATATCCCTTTAATATGGTTAACATTAATACCAAATTATTAATGTTTCAATTCAATTTTATTCTTAATATATACGTTTTATCTTATCCTCTATATATTTAATGAGTTTCAATATTTTATTTTATATTTTCATCCCTTTAGTACTTGAATCAACCAATGAAATTTTTAAAATAAAAAATCGATTTTATTTCTATTTTAATTTGATTTATATTTCTTCCTTGTCAATATTATTAAAAAATTAAAAAATACGTTTTTATCACACACATTATTTATTATGGCCATTTTATGTCATCCATGACTTTTTAAAAGGTATGAAGTTAGACAATTTTAATGTGTGCCAAAATTTTCACATTTTGAATTTTTACAAAAATAAAAAAGATTGTTGTTTTTAATGTATGCGGTGTCAACAAAAATCTAATCCACCCAAATTTTTTTTTTAAAATAGCTTATACTACACATTTTCAATTTTTTATGATGAAAAAACATTAATAAAACATTATTTAAATATTTCACTTTAATTTTAATTATTTTTCTAGTGGACATAATGTTATTAAAAATAGAATACTTTGGATGAACTAATGGTAGTCTCTTATACCATGCTAATTTTTTGGCCATTAACATTATCATTTAACAGTAACATTATTATGATAATTCTATATTATGTTTCTATTAAATAACTATATTCTTTGTATCATGCATATGATTATTTCATAAACTGTGTACCATTTTTACATACGATGTTTTATTATTAAATTTATTTGATATACTGTATAAAATCATAATAAATTCTAAATTCATTACTCAATATATATATTTATTTATAAATAATAATTTTAAGGAATTTAATTGATCATTCAATATATTAGGAATTCATTGGACCTGAAGTGATGGGAGTGGACCAGTTACAGGTGGCCCCTCAATGCATCAACATGTCTCATTAACGAAATTTATTGGCCAAATTTAAATGGTTTTTGGTGTATACATGCCCATAATATTAAACAGTCACATTAAAAGGTCATAAAATTATATATATCATGATTTCTAAGGTCATGAAATCTAGTATTAAGCATTCTCTCAAATTGGAGTTCATTTGTTATTATCCATGAGATATTTTGAATTGATATTGTACATATACGAATTTTTTCTTCTGTTATTGATTAAATAGAATGTTTTTTAGTTATTTACCTTCCCATATTTATAATCCCTTACTTAATCATGATAGAATATACATTATTTAACCCTTCCTAGGAATTTGATCTCACCATTTTATTGTTTTCATTTACCAAGGATATTAAGAGGATTTATTTTGAAGAGTTAAATGATGATGAATTTTTTCCATCACTATGCTTTATATTTTAATGCCCAATATAAATTTTTTATCATTTATGTATCTACCTCTCTAAAAAACTAAACTAATCTATCCATTAGGACTAGATCCCTTGTATATATTCTAAAGTAATAAAGTCACCACAATATCAATGTTATAATGGTCAAGGTTGTTATAGCTAGTATTAGAAGATATCTAACAGAAACCATGAGAATTAGATTTTGGAAAACATATATTATAGACCATAACCCAGTGATAGAGTTTGCGGATATTCTAAATTATGGAGTAACATCCTAAATTTTTGTTAAGGTATATATTTTGACATGTTTCCTAGAAATGCATCCATGTTTGGACACTACAAGTGGATGTGGTAGAAGTAGAGATGAATATAGGGGTAATAACCCGGGAAAGATTTTATTTTAGTATTTCATAGAAATCATTCTATTTACCATTGAGTTTGACCCTAATGTGAATTTATTTTGTTTGTTTTTTGAGGGATATAATTTATCTAATTCAAATTTTTTATACAAATCATTATGAAGTAATTGAAAGTACTTTTATTCTTTGATTATATTCCCTAAGAAACAAATTTTATGATTCCATGATGAACATGTACATATTTTAAAATTATGTTATTTGTTATAATATATTTAATTTATACATTTTTCTTCAGTAATCATATGTTTTAAACCTATTTAATATATTCAATTATTTAGAAAAGCTACCTAGTATAAAGAAGGGTATCAACACTCCTTATTAATGTATAAATTTTATTTTTTAGAAAACCATCACAACTTGTGTTGGAACTAATCAGTCATGGATATATTTTGATAGTTAACCCATGTTATACCTAATAATAATGAATATATATAAGAACATGATGTTCAATAACACGATACACCCATTTTGTACCATTTCAAGTGAACAAAATCCCCCCCATTTAGTGGAACTTATTAGCAATTGATTGTTGAAAAATGTATTGAGTCCCATAAAATGATGTTTCTATCCTTGTGATGAAATGAAATAAGATAGGGTTATACTTTAAGTACATTTTATAAAGTTTAATGTGGACAAATGGTTGTTTTTATTCAAAATACTATACATCGTGTTGATATATAAAATGTGAAAAATTAAACTTTTAATGTAACATTCACTGATAAATATTTTCTTCACGAGGAACAAACTAAAATGAATAGAAATTTCACCTAATTAAAGAAAAATGATGAAAAAGTGTTGTGGGATATGAGGATACCTTTACAAGACTATCTAGGTTTTCTATGGAATACATACAAAATATGGAAAATGGTATTTACAATTACATTGATGAGATTAAGATAAGTCTCTAAAGCACACCGGTTTCTCGCCCTTTTTCATCATATGTTTATATAGTTTTATACAAAATCAAAAAATAGATGTTATATTAGAGATCCTATATATTCAAGGTGAATCAAAAGAATAAGTTTCAGAACTCACTATCCCCTAAATAGTACCCCTAATTGGCTAGAAATAATGATAAGTGAAATAGTGACTATGGATTCATACCTCCAGTAGGTCTTGGGATACTGACTACCATCGAGGGTATAATAAGCATACATATTATTGGCATTAGCCTATAAGAGAAAAAGTATAATATAGAGATAATATAGATAAAACCATCAACACCTAATAAGATTTATAAAATATCCAAATAGAATACATTTAACATCATATAATACTAAAACAATGGAAAGGTAATTACAGGTGCCAAATTGGTATACCCGACAGCAACCACAATTCTGAAATAGATCATTTAAGACCTAAGATACTAATATTTAGCCTCATCTCGAACCTACTATAGAACACCTGAAAAACAATTTATATATATGTGGGGTGAAAATAATATTATATTCAGTAAGGTCATCCACTATAACTCTCACACAATAGATAAAGAAAGAATAACTAAGCCAAGTGAAAAACAACTAGAACTAACTCAACACCAAAAAATGTATATTATGTTTCCATCCCCACCATTGACATCTATAACAAAGTATCATATATAATAGATCATTTAAAATATAATAAATTATCAAGGGTACCCAACTACTTCTTCCCCACTAGTTTTTCGCTCTACCCCAATATTGATTGTCCTTAGACATCTCTCTCCAAAAGTATTCCATCCCGCAAACCCTTGTTCTATGATCCCAACATCCATCTAATTATTCACATCATTAAAGAATCATATATCACATGAAAATTTATAGTAACCAATTTTTTTCTAGGCTCCACCATGGGCTACATAAAATGAATCATACATTGGGTATTATACCTCGAGCAGTCATATCACTTACACTGAGTAAGGTACCTTGATCCATCACATCCCACACATGTCATTCATATATTAATCCTTTAGAAACTATTTCTATAGATACTTTTATATGAAATAAATAGAATCCATGACACTCGTCTATAAAAATATATGGGAAAACTAACCACCGAGCATACTAGAAGATAATAACACCAATAAAAGCTAGAAGGACTAGAGGGGGCTCTCAACCGTACATTCCCGTGTTGGGATGTTGGAAAAAATCCTCTTACAGTTCATTGGGTTTCATTCACCCTAACTGAAATGGTAGGGGAAACATATGAAATCATATAATATATAGGATATAATATAACCCACGACCACACTATGGGAATATCATATTCTTGTGATCAACCACATCTATAATTACTCGAACACCCACTTTCCACTGATAGGGACTAGGTATCCTATAAGTACATAATTATTTTCAAGGATCTTCATTAAATTTGTACATTTTCTTTTAAAAAAAATTCAAGTTATTTAATTAATTTTATTTTAAATAACACTTTCCAAATTACTATACTTTAGCCTTCAATCCAAGAGCATGCCATCCTAGTGTAATCCAAATCATGTCCATGGATTCCCATGAGTAACATTTATTTTTCGTTGTAACAATACCAAAATAATTGGTTAAACATTTATTAAACTATATTAACCATTCAATATATCCATTTACTTCTAGAAACCCATCCTAAGCTAACAAAAAGATAAATGCAACCAAGTAAATTCATCTTCCTCGAGTACTGTGGAAAGGAATATAGATAAAAAAGAAGCCTAATCATTAATTATTAAACATATTCATTATCCAGAAAGAATACTAATTTATCACAATAATGGGTTTTCCCATATTCAACCCATTCCATCATCTCTTGTTTCTTCCCCATCACCATTATGCATATCCCGATGCATCAATCCATCAAAGGAACCAACTAGTTACACATCATTTCTGCTTCCCCACTCATATCACAACTGACATCCTTGACACAGTCATCTAGGACTCATATCCCACAAAAAGATCACATCTAATTCACATCAAAAGGAAGAATAAAAACAATAATAGTCAACATGGAAAACATGACCCTAAAATAAGGAATTCAACCTTCACATGAAAATGGGCCCTCACGGCCCCCAACAAAAGGCATTTAGCCTTATGAAGAAAATGGTAACTCTCATCCATAATTATTATCTTTATTAAACCAGTGATTTTTATTATGACATGAATTAAATAATTCATTATTCAAAGGATAAAAAATATAAGAAACATATGTTATTAGCTATAATAATATATCACAATGATTAAACATTCTCTCTAAGAATAAAAGTTTTGATAAACTGAGAGAAGAATGGTTATCATTTAACAATAAAATTTTATTATTATTCTCAACAATAATCAACTTTATTCATGTTATTTATAAATTATCTAAATATATGGAATAAAATATTCAATCAATCATTAATAATTTCATCAATTTTATTACCGTCAAAATACAAGAAACATTGAATTACATACATTCCACTTCATTGATTCTTAATCCAATTAATCAACTATGTATAGAAAATATTTTATTTTCATTTTACAACAAAATAAAATGGATAATAAATTTAATAACAAAATTCTACAAAATCAAAGTATAGGTATAAAATTATCTAAAAAATTAAGAAGAAAACATTTTTATTGATATAAAACATTGGCATGTGATCTGTATCCCATTTAATTATTAATATGATTAAATCATGATTAAGTCAATTCCATTTCCATAGAATGGGAAAAACCATAGTAAATTTAAGATTTCATTTCAATAAAAGATAAAAAAAATTCCTGCCTCGAAATTGTCAATATTCATTGCAAGATTACATAAAAATGTTGCTGATCTTGATCACCTCTCATGTAAGAAGTTGTACCCCCCCAAGGATTTCATACCACAACCACACCAAAAAACAACCAAAAATCCATAAGAACATGTATATGAACCTTCATCAATTGAATATAAATAAATAGGAGTAAAAATTCAGATTAAACAGAAGATAAATGGTAGATTTGACCAAGTATATATCTATAGCCAACACAAGAAGTTGGGAATCAATCCCCTTCAAGGGTTTCTAAAAAACGTCTAAAAAACATCACTTACTACTAGGATCATTAGGAGAGAATTAGTAGTGTTTGAAAAAACTAGGCACTATAATTTATAATGTTTCCTACATAGGGGATATTTACCGCATGAACCCCTCAATTATGTTGTAAACTCATTGAACATTTTGTTCCACTAAAAAACCTATCACCTCAAACTACATATCTTATATTAAAATTATCTTGTAAATGTTAAGTTTATGTTGAAAATTCAATATGATTGGTCATATAATCCATAAAAAACAATTAATTCATAATTTTTACTCACATTATAAAACACAGTTACACTATAAAACCCTTAAGGTCATTAAACAAACTTACATCACAAACCCCTTATTACGATATAAATTCTTCCTGCTTCCTGAATTCTAATGCTGAACCCCACCATATGTCAACCAAACCACATCTGAGCTCAATAAGATTTACAAAAATGAAATGGTTCGGTATATATGGATCTATTCCATTACATCTAATACCTACCAATGAATTATTATCCTCAAGAATCCAAAACCAACCCCATAGAGAAATAAAATGTTCATGTGAGTAGCCACCTGATGAGATACCTCTAAATGATATTTCCATCACATGACCTCAACAACCTCACTCATAGGATTAAAGAAAAAATACATGAAGAAACAACAATAATAATCTAGGAACTGTCCTAGTGAAGATACCTATCAAACAATAGAAGGTCCATAATAAACAATAATATGAAGGCACTTAATAACACAAAAAAGTTTTAAATCCACACCAAGTGTTACAAATAGATAATTAAAAAATAATTTAAATATCGGGGTACTGAGCATGTATCTATGACTCAAATTACTAGGTATTCTCATACACGCCACTATGTATCTATCATACATGATCCAAGGGAATAGAATACTCACAAAACACCTTATCCTAACTGTTCTAGATCTGTATAGGCTTCCCCTCAAAGGTTGTGTCATTATCAACACTAATTTTACCAAAACCATGATGTGAGATTTGTCATGAATTTAATAATCAAGATACTATATTTGAAAACATTGTATATCGAAATCATATATAGAGTAATTTTTACCTTATACCCCCACTATTACAACACATTCTAACACCTCAAAAGGTTCACCAAATCATAGATAAAGTTTACTCGTATGACAAAACCACCAATTCCCATAATGATGAGTAACCTTAAAAGACACATGATCTCAAATGTCAAACTCAATGGACCTCATCTTACAATTGGAATTTATTTATATTGATATTTTTCTAATTTCATATTTTAGTGAATTATGAGAACTATATCTATCATATTTTTCAAAAATTTCATCCCATGAATAATTGAAATATGTAGAGAGTATTTTCATGCCATTTGTGTTGAATACATCAGTTAGAGTCCAAATCTAGATTCTTTGTGGTGTTCCATGGATGTAGAGGGATGATGGGACCACATTAATCATATTGGTATCCTTTCAAAATTTATATATAGCCATACAATGTTATTCATGGAATATATTGGTTATGTTTTGTGTGAGCTATTATAGACCACTTCCAGTACTAAGTTGTGCTCTAAAATTTGGATGGATAACTTGTGGTTTTTGGAAAAAAATTATACATTCACCGTATAATTTATTACATGAACTATATCTATTTTTTTCTGTTCCAGTTCCTACTAGATAATTTTGGACTAGCTATAAAGAATATTTCAGTGTTCCTGTTATTTACTATGCCAGTTAAAGTCTAAAACAACTTTTTAAATTTGTGATGGGGGTGTATAATTATTATGGGACCAAATAAGTCATGGGGGGATCATTTCGTACTATAGATTTACCTATAAAATGATATTCTCACCATCATTTTTTATTTGATGTGTGTTGTTATCGACTAACTTCATATGAGATTCGTGTTCTTGAATGTGTCTAGGTGATGTGTAATTTTTTATTTGAGGGTGTAGATTCTTGTTGGGTAGTAAAAATATGGGACCCCACCAATATTTTTGGGATGATTTTCCTATGCAGTTATATTATGTCAGGATAGTGGAGTATCTTAGTGTTATCAGGGATATGTTTGAATTTTTTCCCAAGGAAGATGTAGTGATTCCCCCTTGATGTGATGTTTTTTTGTGTAGTCTTATATTCTTGTTCTTCTTAGATTTAAATGGCTCCTTATCATATGGAACTTATGAGTTTTGGGAGATAAATATTTAGATATATTATTTAATGAAGAAGGGTTTCATCGGACCAAGTGTGTCACCATTGAGTGTGCCAATGTTGTTCTCTATGAAGGTAGATTGTATCCTGAGGTTTTTCATCAACTACAAGAGGTTAAATTGGTTGAATATCAAGATCTATTACCCTATTCCAAGTATAGAAGATATTTTTAAATAGTTTATAGGGATGAATTGGTTTTATAAGACCAACCTATGGTCTAGATATCATTAGTTGAGGGTAAAGCAGGAAAATATCCAAAATACTATCTTCAGGTGAAGGTATGGGAACTTCGAGTTCATGTTAATATTGCTCATTGACAAGAATAAACCATATATTTTCAATGGGGTCGTGAACAATGTGTTTTATTAATTCTTGGACTAGTTCATAGTTGTGTTCATCGAAAATATACTCCTCTACTCAAATTCAATGGAGGATCATTCAAATCATCATAGAGAATTCTTGTAGGTTATTAGATGCCACATTATCTATGGAATGTAGTATAAAAATGAGTTTTAGACATGAATGGTTCACTTTTGTGGGCATTTAGTTTCTCAGTTGGGTTTTTCATTGGACATGTTGAAGGCCGATGTAGTTGTTTCTTGGGGGTACAAAAGAATGTGGCTGAGGTCGGTAGCTTCATTGTCCTCCCAAGCAATTATCGGAGGTATTTTCAAGATTTATATTGATTTTTAGCCCCCCTAATAGCTCTATTATGGAAGAAAATTTTATTTTTATGGTTTTATTAGTGGTATATATGGTTTGGTTTCCAAAAGGTAATGTTATTCAGTGCTCCAGTACTTCAGTTTCTAGAGGAAGGGGTAGTGTTTAAGGTGATTTTTGAAGCCTCCTTTCAAGTTTTATGATGTTTTTTATGAATTAGAAATTGTGATGTATTATGGTTCAGTGAAATTAATCGTCCATGAGTGTAAATTTGAAACCCGTGATTTGGAGCAAAAAAATTTCATGTTTATGCCAAATTTGCTGTGGAATTACATTATTATGGATCTCTTTGTGGTTTTCATAGATGGAAAGAGTTTGAGGTTTATCTTTTCATTACACAATATGGATATGAAATAGCATATTTTGGTGGTGTTTCATTAGGATTAATATTTAAAAATATCATTTACCTTAGGAAGATGGATTTTTTGGTTGATTCTTTGAGTAGGAAGTCATAGAAAAATGTTGTTCGTAAATCTAGGGATTTTTGGAAGGTAATGGGGGAGTTAGTATCCATGTAATTAGATTTAATGGTGGATGAAGGAAGAGGTTCATAGTTTTATATAATAGTTAATTTTTCTCTTATATATCTGGTGGATAAGTCTTAGCGGGGAGACTCAAAGGAAATGGTGAAGTGAAATCATTTTGCCCATGGTGATACTCCTGAGGGATAGTTATAGGATAGTCAGAACTGAATATTATTTCAATGAAGGTTATTTGTTTCAGTGGTAATTAATGATGGATTCCTTCATGAGTTTCATATTTCACCTTTTTTGGTATACCCATTTGTATCCAAAATATACTATGGCTTGAGGGATTTGTTTTGATGGCTTGAGATGAAATAGGCAGTGGTGTGGTTTGTGAAAAATTGATCATTTTATACATAGGGAAATACTAAGTATTGAACTCTCTGTGAGTAGGTTATTTTAATAATCCAAAATCATATTTTTATTTGTGAAAATTTAGTATATTGTTAAAATTGTTCTAAATGTATTTATATAATTTTAAATAATGTTTACATATGTTTATCTATGTTAATTTATGTTTTACTATTGACCTGGAAGCATTCTAGACTAAACAAACACTTTGAGAAAATTCCATGTTTTGACTCACCATTAGTTATTTTCCAGAGTCACCCATGATGAACGATCACAACGATGATGAACGGTCGCACCGATGATGAACGGTCGCACCAATGATGAATTGTCGCACCGATGATAAACGATCACACAGATTATGAACAGTCGCACCGATGATGAATGGTCGCACTGACGATGAATGGTCGCACCGATGATCAAAGGACCTACCAATACCGATGATCAAAGAAACTACTGATATCAATGATCAAAGGACCTACTGATACCGATGATCAAAGGACCTACCGATACTGATGATCAAAGGACCTACCTATACCAATGATCAAAGGACCTACCGATACCGATGATTCGAATTAGCTATCGATATCGATGATCGTGACCTAACGAAACCAATGTAGATACAAAATGACTCACTGTTCCCATGACTCACTAATAGTCATAAAAACTATTTGAATTTCAATTAACTCATATTTAATTCCAATTATCATATTTGATGTTTTTAATGAAATTAATGGTATTTACTGTTAGTTGTTGGCATGTCAGGGACTCATACCGCGTACCTATGAAAAGAAAATCTTTCCTATTGCCAGAGCTCATGGAATATAAGGGATATCAAGCTGTAGTGGAAATGACAACAAAAAAATAGAGAAGAAAACAAAAAAAGGGAATTCTTCCAGGCATGCACATGTATGAAAAGTAGAACACACGAAGAACTCTCAATCTCATTGAGAAATAAAAATCAAAGAAGAAGTGCAAAGGCTATAATGTTTACCTATACTTGAGATGAACACTTACACTGGAAGTGGCAGAAGGAGAACGACGACACTCTGTGTTTCCACACAAAAACCAGAGAAGGACTCAAAATAATTTCTACTAAATCGAAGGAGTCCAGAGCTACACTAATTATCACTAGAGAATTGTAAACTCACTTATACTATCTCTATGTGATTCATTATTTACTTTTTCAAGCATTGTGTGTAATCTGTTTATTTTACACATGAACTATCTTTTGTATTGAACTGGAGGATACTAAATCCTCATTCCAAACGTTCTACACCTTCATGTGTCCCACTAAGGATAGTGGTAGAGGTCAAGTAGGACCTGGACAGCCTGTGTTCTGTTGTCTTTGTTTTCCCATGAATAACTATGGTAGAGGTCGGAGTACCTGGACATTTTGTAAACTGTTGTAAACCCCGATCTAGGGTGTGGATCAAATTTATATATAAATTTGAGAGGACAGAGTCTCAGCTTGAGACTAAACCTATTGGTTATATCTGTTGTGCATTTTAGTTTAATTTTAAAGTACACAATATCTAATTTATATTCCGCTGCTATTATTTTGAAATACAAATCTATTTTAAAGTTACTTTTATTGTTAATCTTGAAAGTGTTTGTAACTACTGTAAATCAGCAGATTAGTTTCAAAAGTTAATTAATCTTCAGATTCAATTAACTGAGACCTAATCAATCTTTTGAGAACCTAATTGAACTCTTACAGTTTTATATATTCACTACAGATTATCTTGTTATTCAATTTGGTGGATTTTAATAGAAATATTTTTAAACAAAAATTTTAATTGGAACTCAATTCACCCCCTCTTGAGTGTCCACTCTGACCATCATTTGGTATCAGAGGTTGTTTATTATCAAAGGTTTCAAAACACTCTGTTTTTCAACTGTTATTTTAGTTGCAATTTAAAGATCTTAAATTTCCGTTAGTTCTAAATTTTATCTCTTTAAATATATTTTCTAAAATCTAGTTATGGACAATAGAATAAACGGTGCTACTAGCAACATGCCACCTTTCTTTAATGGTACAAATTATGCTCAGTGGAAACTTAAAATGAAAATTCATTTGGAAAGTATGGGGTTTGATATCTGTAATTCTATAGAAACTCAATATAAGAATCCAGAAACTGATAGAACCACTTGGGATGAAGCTACTAAGTTTGCATACAATAATAACTGTCAAGCAATGAATGCTTTGTATTGTGATTTTGGAGATGAAGAATTCAATCGAATATCTTCTTGTAAAACTGCTTATGAAATTTGGGACACATTGGCTTTTTCCCATGAGGGTACAACCAATGTCAATGAAATGAGACTGAACACCTATACTATTAAATATGATAATTCTAAAATGAAGCCTGATGAATCCATTTCTGACATGTATCTCGGGTTCAATGAGACTGTTAATACTATGAGATCACTTGGAAAAGTTGTTCCAGCAATGGAGAAAATCATGAGGATACTAAGATGTCTACCAGACCGATGGAGAGGCACATCTATTTCAATTAGAGAACCATGTGATATTGGTGATTTACATATTAAAGAGATGATTATTAAGTTAATGATGTATGAAGAAGAGCTTAAAGTAATAAAGGAAGAAGGTGATGAACCAAAGAGGAAGTAAGTGGCTTTTAAATCTTCTGCTACAAATATCAGGGATAAGGAGAAAGTTCACACACTTACTGAAAGTTCAACAAGTGAATGTTTAGAATCCGATAGTGATGCTGAGATGGCTCAAATAGCTAGGAGGTTTATGAAATTCTATAGGAAGAAGAAATTCTTCAAAAAATCAAACTACAAAGGAAAATATGACAAAAAAGGTCATTGAGAATAGGATTGGAAGAAAATTGATAATAATGATGAGGTTGTTTCCTATGAATGTAAAAGAAAAGGTCCCATTAAATCTGACTGACCAAAATTGAAGTTCAAGAAGAAACATGAATACAAGGAAAATAAGTATAAGAAAGCTATGAAAGCTACCTGGAGTGATTCAGAAGACAGCACAAGTGAATCTGAAGTTTCTGAATCTAAAAAGAATCGATCTAACATGTGTTTTATGACAAACACATTTGAGGTAACTCTGGACCCTCCTGCTTTCAATTCATATTACTCAGGAGTTGAATATGATTTTGAATCTTAAAATATGTCAAGTGAAGAAATATTTGAATACTGTAATATTCTATAAGAAACCTGAATGAACTTAAGGACAAATATAGGTCATTGAAGAAACAACATGCTTTATCTAGCACTATTTAATCTTCCCTTGAGATTTAAAAGGAAAAGAATGTTCAATTGCTGAAGGAAAATGCTGAACTAAAATTTTATAATGATAAATTAAGGAAGGACTTAGAAAAATTCACAAATGGAAAATATAATCTTACTCAAATTCTAGTAAAACAAGTGGTACACAAGTATACTACTGGTTTAGGCTATCATCCTGGACAGAGAAAATTTACTAAAACTAGATTATTTATAATTCTGAACAGAATGGGGCTAGTTCATGTTCTAGAAATTAATATGTCTCAACTAGTTACTCACATTTTTACAGATGAAATAAAGTTTATACTTCAAAATAAATTGATTCTGTAAATTATATGAAACCTATAAGGCTAATTTGGGTTCTTAAAGCTTTGTTTGCTAACCTATCTGGACCCAAGAAGATCTGGGTACCAAAATCATTTTCTATCTAAATCTGTTTTGTAGGAAACTTGCTTAAAGTGTTCTCATAAGAAGATATGGTACTTAGACAGTGGATGATCAAATCATATGACTGGGGACTAATCATGCTTTAAGAGTTTAATTAATGTTTATGGAGTCCATGTTACCTTTGGTGATAACTCTAAAGGAAAGATAATCAGCCTAGGCCAGATTGGTAACACTAATTTGGTTTTAATTTCAAATGTTTTATTTGTTGATGGACTAAAATATAATCTGTTAAGTATTTCTCAGTTATGTGAGGATGGTTTTAATGTTAAATTTGAAAATGATTCTTGTAATGTTTTTAATTCTAAAAATGTTTTAGTATTTTCTGCCTTGAGAAATGAAAATGTTTATGATATTGATTTTAATTCCTTATCTAAAAAAAATGTTTCTTGTTTAAATGATTTTCAAAAAGAATCTTGGATTTGGCACAGAAGATTAGGACATTGAAACATTTATTCACTTTGAAAATTTACTAGTAAGAACTTAGTTAGAGACCTACCAAAACTCAAATTCCCATCAGACAAAGTTTGTAATCCCTTCCAAAAGGGAAAGAATCATAAAGTTTCTTTCAAGTCAAATAAAGAAGTTTCAGCTTCTCAACCTCTTGAGTTGGTTGACATGGACCTATTTGGAGATTCTAGAGTTTCTAGTTTAAATGGGAAGCACTATGTCTATGTCCTAGTAGATAACTTTTATATATTTAGTTGGGTATACTTCTTAGCTCACAAAAGTTAAGCTTGTTCTTATTTGGTCAAATACATCAAGTCTGAAGAGAACCTTAGTGGTATTAAGATTAAAACCATAAAAAGTGAGCATAGCCATGAGTTCGAAAAACATGAGTTTGAGTCTTATTGCTCACACAATGGCTATAGTCACAAATTTTCTGCCCTAAGAACACCTAAGAAGAATGGTGTAGTAGAAAGAAGAAATTGAACCCTTCATGAAATTGCAAAAACCATGCTCAACGAATATGACCTACCTAATTATTTTTGGGATGAAGCTATAAATATAGCTTGTTATATTATCAATAGAGTCTTGATTAGACCTGTTCTTAAGAAGAACCCTTATGAACTATAGAATAATAGAAAAATCAAAGTTAGTTATTTCATAGTCTTTGGATGCAATTTTTTTATTTTCAATACCAAGCATAATCTTGAAAAGTTTGCTTCTAAGTGTGATGAAGGAATATTTTTAGGATATTCAGTTACTAGCTAAGCCTGTATAGTTTTCAATAAGAGAACCAAGTGTGTGGAAGAATTTGTTCACATCATATTTGATGAAACTGATCCACATGAACAAAAACCTTCTCTTAAAAATCTTGAAGAAGACCTGTCTGTTCTGAACCTTAATGATAGAATCAATGAACTTGTTGTATAAACAAACAGTTCTGGAAATATTTCAGAATCTGTTCCTTATGAACCCAAACCTCAAGATGAACCAGAAATCTCTAGTCTTATCTTTACTAGATCAACTAGGATTCTAAAGAATCCTCTTCAAGAAGCTGTTGCTGGTAATCTTGATAGAAGAACATAGACTAGAGCTTCTCTCAGAAATCAGGTTGAATATCAAGCCTTTCTTTCACAGTTAGAACATAAAAATATCAATGATGCAATCAATGATGAATTTTTGGTAATGGATATGAAAGAAGAGATAAATCAATATGAAAGAAACAAAGTCTGAGAATTAGTAGAAAGACCTAGGGACACGTTGACCGTAGGTACTAAATGGGTTTTTAGAAATAAGGTTGATGAATTAGGAAATATAGTTAGAAAAAAAGCTAGGTTAGTTTCACAAGGGTATAGTCAAGAAGAAGGTATAGACTCTGAAGAAACCATTACACATGTTTCTAGATTAGAAGTCATTAGGATCTTACTTTCCTATGCTTCTCATCTGAATTTCAAGTTATATCAAATGTATATCAGAAGTGCATTTCTAAATGGGTTTATAATTGAATTTTTTTTTTGAACAACCACCTAGATTTACAAACCCCCATTTACAAAATCATGTTTTTAAACATTCTAAAGCTTTTTATGGTTTAAAACAGGCTCCAAGTGCTTGGTATGATAGACTTAAAAATTTTCTTATTTCAAAAGGTTTTACTAAAGGAATTTCTAATCCCACTCTTTTTATTAAAAGAATTTTGAAAGACATTTTGATTCCCCAAATCTAAGTTGATGATATTATTTTTAGATCTTCCCAACATTCTTAATGTACTGATTGTTCAAAGATTATGAAAAACGAATTTGAAATGAGTTTAATGGGAGAACTCAAGTATTTTATTGGATTTAAAATTTTTCAAAAAAGGTTGGTATTATTATAAATCAAAGTGAATATGCAAAGGATCTTTTAAAATGTTTTGGTTTGGATAATAATAAGGGATGTGACACACCTATGGGTATCACCTGTAAGCTGAATGATGACCAAAATGGGAAACTAGTTGACCAAACAAATTATAGACGTATGATTGGAAGCTTACTTTACCTTACTGCTAGTCGACAAGATATTATGTTTAGTGTATTTATGTGTGCAAGATTTCAAGATAATCCAAAAGAATCTCATTTACTTGATATTAAAATCATTTTTAAGCATCTTAAACAAACTTTAAATTTAGGTTTGTTTTACCCAAAAGAACAATCATTGGAATTAATGAGTTATTAAGATGCTGATTTTGATGGTTACAAGTTGGATAAAAAGAGCACTTCTGGAACATGTCATTTCTTGGGTAAGTCCTTAGTATCTTGGTGTAGTAAGAAGCAAAATTTTGTAGCTTTATCCACTACCGAAGCAGAATACATTGCTGCTAGTAGTTATTGTGCACAAATTATGTGGATGAAACACACTCTTTTGGACTATGGATATTATTTTAAGCATGTTTAAATTAATTTTTATAAAACTAGTGCAATTTGTATTTCTATGAATCCTGTGTCTCTATCTAGGACTAAGAACATTGATGTCAGAGATCACTTATTGAGAGATCATTATCAAAAGGGTGGTGTGTCTCTATAATTTATTGACTCTGAACATCAGTTAGCTGATATTTTCACTAAGACTTCAAGTTATGAAAGATTGGACACTATTAAACAAGATTTAGGTATGATTTATCTGTGAAACCGATCTGTGAAACCGATCTGTGAAACCGATCTGTGAATCTGATCTGAAAAACCGATATGTGAAACTGATCTGTGAAACCGATATGTGAAACCGATCTGTGCTACAGATTGAGTTGTACAGTTAGTGAAACCTTTAGTGTTTATCAAAAGCATGTTGTTTTACTAAATATTTATTATTTATTATTATTATCGTAACCCTAAATGATAAAAATAATGACCCACGACTATTTCTAAATGACTATTGACCTTCCATCTCCCACCAAAATCTCTCTTCATTTTTTAATCCCAAACCTTCCGAACCTTTCGAACCTTTCCAAACACTCAATCCTCTCGAACCTCCAAATGGCCAAGAAAAAGCGACAAAGCAAGGAATCTGAAGGATCCTCTCTTGTAGAACATGCTCGTAGAGAATCTAACAGCATGACACAAAGGTCAGTAAACCCGGAGCAGGAACAATGGGTAGTTACTGCAGAAAAGGTAGTTTGTTTAGAATGGGTATTAACCAGCAAGTCTGCTCTGTTGAAAGTGTTGGAAATGCAAGGTTGGAGAAACTGGTTTTTCGATAATGACTGAGTCTATTACCTGAAGATAGTGCATGAGTTATATTTAAACTTAAGTATAGTGTTGGATGGAGTAGAATCTGTGAGACTGTCTTCAATAGTTAATGGGAAAAATATTGATTTTTCATCGAAGCAGTGGGCTGAATGTTTTGGAGTTCCTCACAATGGAAGATACGAGGACTACACTGGTAATATCCCTCCTACAACTGATTACTTTTCTTATGAGCTATCTATGGGAATGTTGACTGGTAAGTCTGAATCAAGAATAATATTTGCTGCAGAATTGGATGGTGAGAGTAGAATTATATTTAAATTTATTCAGCACCAAGTCTATCCAAGAAAATGTGACTTTTCTTCAGTAAAGTATTAGGATGATTTTCTGTTATTCCTATTGTTTAATGGTGAAAATATCAACCGGTGTAGATATTTCTCTAAGCGTATTGCTGAAATTATAAAGCCATCAAAGAAAGCAACAACATTGTTTTATTCTAACCAAATCTCTGCCATGCTGAAATTCCTGGGCTGTGTTGATGATAAAGATGAGTGCATCTCATCCAGTAGCTTCCGTATTAACAAGTATATTTGAAAGAGGATGAAAATAAACTATAACCCATGAAATAAGTCTTGGTATTCTGATAATGAGAAGTTGTATGACTCCTTCAATCCTAATGATCATCCTAAGAGACCAAAGGGGATGAGAGATCCTAGTTTAAAACCTGGTGATGAAGTGGTTTATTCTGATGAATAAGAGGAAGCAGAAGTTCCTAAGGAAATGGGTGAGTCCAGTAAGAAGGGAACAGAAGAAGTTGACGCTGAAGCTGAAATTGAGGATAATAATGAAAAGGAGGCTGAATCATCTCCTAATGAGAGGATTGATCGTGATACAGTTAGCCCGAAGAAGAGAAAAATGGAATTTGGACCAGCTAGTCCACCTCTCAACTTACCAGAGATTGAACCTCTTTTAGGTGATGATGAAGAAGAAGCTGAGACTGAAGAATCAAACCCTAAGCAGTATGTATCCAGAATTATAGATAGTTCAAGTGTGAAATTAGTTAATAATTATTATGATGAAGGCAATGATGGTGATGAGGATGATGCTAATGTTAATAGTGATAGCGATGGTATTAGCAGTGATGGTGATAGAGGTGGTGTTGATGATGTTGATGCTCGACCTGTAGAAGGTTAGAATGTGATCCAAGATGATACTCAACCCCAACCAAATGAGAAATAAAATGACGCTAAGGCTGAGAGGACAGAATAGTTAGAGACTGATGTGAATTAAAAAGTCTCTCCTGAAAATTATGGAAGAGATGAGTTTGTGAAACCTTTGTATCCTTCATGCCAAGATGCATGGGAAGAACACCCAGGTCTTGAATTTTTGGGTTTAGATTATCCAGAGGAAGAATAAGTATAAGTGGATCTTACAAGAGTAAGTGATTCAGTTAATTCTCAATTGTTTGCTGAGTTTATGCAAAGAGCAGAATCTAGACCCGATCCTTCTGTTCCTCAAGCTAGATCTGGTCCTACAGTTTCTCATTCTGATTTTGACAGATTTAAGGTTGAGTTGGTTCAAACAGTTAGAGATATTATTAAAGATGAGTTGTCTCTTGTTCCTACTCCTACTCCTGTGTCTTTATCTGAAGATGTTATAGATGATTTTGCTCAAAGAGTGCTAAAACTTATCATGCCAGACCTGTGCAATACCAATGAATTGATTGATAGGAGCATTACCTCTTTTAATCAAACACTCATAGATTTAGGCAGTAATCTGGTTTCTTAGTCAGATGAGTTTAGAGCAACCATCTCTAGTATGATGGATGTGCTACGAAATCTGATAGAACATCTGAAGAAGGGAGACTTGAGAAAGTTGAAATCTGAGATCACCCAAGTCATTGCTCATGCTAGGTCTTCAAAGGTGACCAAGATTACTGGTCATGAGATTAATGCTTTAAAGGTTTTTATTAAGGAAGAGCTGGCAGCTCTTGGAAAAATTATGGATTTAGATTCAATGAAAAAGATGAAAGAGCACAGTGACTATATTCAAAAAATGGTGTTTTTGTATTCAGATGATGCTACCATGGCTCATGAAGAGATTAAAGAGAAAGTGGATCATTACTTATCTAAGATTTATACAAAGCCTGGGTTGAACCATCAGTTCAAGGTTTTGGCTGAAAATTTGAGGCTTCATCCGGGTATTCAAGCTTTCAAGGCTCAAGTTCAGCAGCTCAAGGATTTTACTCCTACTTTGGAAAGTTTCATGTAGAACAAGGATGTCTTTGAAAAGGCTATGAAGTACGGTGGAGAAGTAAGTAAAGATTTTATCAATCTACTCAAACCTTACCTTCATGTACAAGTTATGGACATTTTTTTTCCTACTGCTAATCCTCTTAATCCATTGGATGTTTCTCCTGGTCAGTTATCTTTCTCTCAAGCTCTATGAAATATCCATCCAATAATTCAATAGCAACCTTTAATAATATCTACTGATCCTCAGTAAGTGACTTTGGAGCCCACTCTTCATCCAGCCAGGGTTGTCCTGCCTCCTCTCTCCATCTGACCAGAACAACCTTCTACAAAGCCTCCTTCTAGACCATCTATTCCTCCCACTGCCAAAGGCAAAGCTCCATTACATCCACAAGAAATAGTTGTGTCTGTCCATTTTTGATAGGGTGTCTGCTTCTTGTCCTTTACAACTTTGTAACTGGTTCTTGTACTCATTTTCAAATATTATTTCAGTGGCCTCTTCTTCTTGCTTCTCTTCCTTCTCTTTTCTATTTGATAATCCCAAAGGGTGAGAAATCATGACTATGAATGAGGGAGAGAAATCATGAATATTTATATGGGGTGAACTGAATATGAATATGAGCCTTTGCTTCACTATTTACTACATACATTCATATACACAGGGGGAGAGATGCTGACTATATATCTCAGTGGGAGCAATGATGAATGAGGGAGAATGAATCGTTTATCTGATTTATATTAGATGGAGAGAATTACTTCTTGAGATCATACTTAATTATATACTATCTTCTCTCTTCAATTATTCCATTTATTTGTGATTATCAAAAAGGGGGAGATTGTTGATCTCTCTGTGAGATGGTTATTTTAATAATCGCAAATCATTGTTTTATTTGTGACAATTTAGTATTTTGTTCAAACTGTTCTAAATGTGTTTATATATGTTTAAATCATGTTTAAATATTTTTATATTTGTAGATTTATGTTTTACTATTGACCTAGACGCATTCTGGACTAAACAGACACTTTGTAAAAATTCCATGTTTTGACTCACAGTTAGTTATTTTCTTGAGTCACCGATGATGAACGGTTGCACCGATGATGAACGGTCATACCAATGATGAAGGGTCGCATCAATAATGAACGGTCCCACCGATGATGAAAGGTCGCACTGATGATGAATGGTCCCACCGATGATGAACTATCGCACCGATGATGAACGGTTGAACTGATGATCAAATGACCTACTTATATCGATGATCAAAGGACCTATCGATACCGATGATCAAAGAACCTACCGAAACCGATGATCAAAGGACCTATCGATACCAATGGTTAAAGGACCTACCGTTACCGATGATCAAAGGTCCTACCGATACCGATTATCGAAGGAGCTACGGATACTGATGATCGTTACCTACCAAAACCGATGCAGATTCAAAATGACTCACTGATCCCATGACTCACTGATAGTCATAAAAACTGTTTGAGTTTCTATTAACTCATATTTAATTCCAATGGTCATATTTGATGTGTTTAATGCAATTAATGATATTTAATGTTAGTTTTTGGCATGTCAGGGAACCATACCTTGAACCTTTGAAAAGAAAATCATTCCTATTTCCGGAGCTCATGGAATATAATGGAGATTGAGCTGTAGTGAAAATGACAACAAAAAGAGATAGAAGAAAAAAAGGGGAATTCTTCCATCAATTCACATGTATGAAAAGAAGAACACACGAAGAACTCTCATACTCATCAAGAACAGAAATTTAAAGAAGAAGTACAAGGGCTATAACGTTTACCTATACTTGTTCTGAACACTTACACTGGAAGTGATAGAAGGATAACCACAACACTCTGTGTTTCCACACAAAAACTAGAGAAGGACTCAGAAACATTTCTACTAAATTGAAGGAGTCCAGAGTTGCACTGCTTATCAGTAGAGCATTCTAGACTCTCATATACTCTCTCTAAGTGATTCATTATTTACTTTTTTGAGCAGTGTGTCTACTCTATTTATTTTATAGATGCACTATCTCTTGTGCTGAACTGGAGGATGCTAATTCCTCTTTCCAAACATTCTACACCTTCGTGTGTCCCACTGAGGATAGAGGTAGAGGTCAAGTAGTACCTGGACAACCTATGTGATGTTGTCTTTGTTTTCCCACGAATAATTATGGTAGAGGTCTGAGTACCTGGACAGGTTGTAAACTATTGTTAACCCCGATCCAGGGTTTGGATCAAATTTGTATATAAATTTGAGAGGAAAAAGACTCGAATTGATACTGAAACTCTTGTTTATATATTATGTACGATTTAGTTTAAGTTTAATGTATACAATATCAAATTTATATTCCGCTAATGTTACTTTAAAATACAAATCTGTTTTAAAGTTACATTGATAGTTAATCTAGCATGTTTTTGTAACTACTGTAAATAAGTAGATTAGTTTCAAAAGTTAATTAATCTTCAGATTAAATCAACTAATACCTAATCAATCTTTTTGAGAACCTAATTGAACCCTTACAGTTTTACATAATCACTATAGATTATCTTGTTATTCAATTTGGGAGATTTTAATAGAAATATTTTTAAACATAAATTTTAATTGGAACTCAATTCACCCCCTCTTGAGTTTCCACTCCGACCAACACTAAGAATTGTGCACCTGGGGGATTTTAATATCCATTGGATGTTCATAAGTTGAAATTTTATGAGATCTTGATTGATTTTTTCACATGGTTACCCTGATCACATAGAAGATTTTATGTTATCTATGTGGTCATGGATAGATAGAAAAAAATCAAGAATCTTCTTATAAATTAAGAAATTATAAACCAAGGATATTTTTTTGAGGAGGTTTTTGGATGAGGTTATTCAGCTACATGGAGTTCTAAGGTCTATAGTGTTTAAATAAGATTCATTATTTTCCATGCAAGTCTGTAGGGGATTGAAGGGTGCTTTTGGAACTCAGTTACACCTCAACACTTCTTTCCACTTTCAGAGAGATATTCAAACAATGTGGACTATAATAAAGATTGAGGATATGTTTTGGGTGTTTCTCTTGTACTTTGGTGGATCTTATGTGTGACAGACTCTTTTTACCAGGCTTTAATACAATAATGGAAATCACTCATCTATTTTTATGGATCGCTTTAAGGATTTATATCTATGGAAATTTCCTTATCTATTGTGATAGATAGAGGTTGGGTAGGTAGATGTTCTTGGTGCTAATGTGGTGTAGATCATGACATAGAGTAGATGATTGGTCTGAGAGAGGATGAAAGTCGTATAGGACTCACCAAAGTATCTTTCATGTTATAGGTGGAGGCCCCTAGAGTTTGAGGTTGGAGACCATGTTTTATTGATAGTTTCCCCTTGAGTTGGTAGTAGAGGTTTGGTCGGGGGAGCAAGCTCTCACCCAGCTCAGTTAGTCTGTTCGAGGTTTTGGAGTGTTTAGTGAGGTGGCAATTCAGATGGAATAAACAACATTGTAAGATTAGATTAATGGTGACATCTATATCTCTCAACTTTATCAATATCATCACAATGACTCCAACATCCTTAAATTGTTATATTTGTATTTTGAGAATGATTTGACATTTGTGGAGTGGATAGTAGAGATCCAAGATTATCGGGAGAATGTTCTGCATGGGTGAACCCTTTAATCAGTTCACATATTGTGGAAATATGATGTCATATAGGATAATATGTGATAGAAATATACATAGATTTGTTCCTATTAAATAAATAAATTTTTTGTTTTTTCTTTGTTCTATTTTGTTTGGATAATGTTTGTTTCTGATGCTTTCATCGGGGTGCACATCTGTCTGTGGATGATGCACTGTTTGTTTCCATGTATTCTCTCTTTACAAAGGAATATGAAATCCATCTCTTATTTAGGGTTGTTTTCTCCTTGATCTAAATTGGATTATGAGATGTCATCTCCTACTTCTATGGATTCATCCTCGAAACTCATCACCTTGTCTGGGACTCCCTTAAAGATTAAGAATTTTTTCAAGAAACTCTTCCCATTTCCATGACTTCATGGACACCGGTTAATTACACTGCTTCTATCAGGACATTCCAAGGGTTCAAGTCATGGATGAAACCTTCGGTCAGGGGAGTAGTCACGTTGGACATCACTGGCATGCCTGGATGTTAGAAGAATGATGCATCTAGATTTCTTCCTCTTATGATAGGTCTCCTCAAGAGAACATAATCTCGAGGAATCCCACATTGAATGTAGGGAATTAAATTTCATAGGAATGTCACTGAGGATTTCCTTAGCTTCCCGTGTTTAACACATGGTATGTCGTGAGTTTAACATCTAGCAGACACAGATTGGACTAATCAGAACACTGATGGGAGTGGATAAGATGAGTTCATCCCTACAAGGGAGCACCCGAGAGTCCTACTAGATGGGTGGATTGAAATTTCAAATGAATAGGGATCATAAGATGTTTGGTTCCCAATAAAGGGGATTCCAGGGGTGGATGTTAACTATGACTGAACCTTTGGGAGGTTTCATATGTAGCCTATCTTGAGAGACATGGATCAAAGCCTACGTAGTTTTAAGGGGTGATATATTAGGGTGTGCTTTGAGGACATCGAACCAAATATGATTCTGGGGGTTACATGGGGATTGTGTCCCATGACAAGAAGGATTCTCATGGGAATATGACTATGGATCGTTTGGGGATTACGCATGGATAGCTTCCCAATTTCTGCTAAGAGAATATGGACAGAGGGTGTCATGTTCTCACCAGGTTGTGGTGGCTTGGGTATGAATCAGTATGGGTATAGATGGTTGAGAAAATTGGATGGTGAATGGGGTATAATTGAATTGATAGTGACAAAAATTCTAGGCTTGAACTTCATAGAGGCTTCTCTGTATCCATGTGGTGTGAAAATAAAGTCCACATAGTTCGGTGAAAAAATGATTGGACATGAGTGATGGGATTGAACCTCGGGGAGGATTCCTACATATCCTCATGGTAGGGAACCAAATTCCACGTTGTTGAGGATGAGGCATATGATTGGGGTGTGAATGAAAGACATCAATCCGAAGATGGTGTTGAGTCTTACATGTGGTTAGAAATAGATGAGTTGGTCTGTTGCCCGAGGGGCGGATCAGAGATGTGGGGTCCTTCAAAGGGGACTACAATAGCTTACTGCTGGTTGGGATTGAACCTCAAGAAGGATTC
The DNA here is from genome assembly GCA_963277665.1 of Viscum album. Classification (NCBI taxonomy): domain Eukaryota; kingdom Viridiplantae; phylum Streptophyta; class Magnoliopsida; order Santalales; family Viscaceae; genus Viscum; species Viscum album. The sequence goes on from OY728158.1 coordinate 446,087,925, forward strand.
CTATAAACCATGTTTTGGAAACAGGTTTCAAAACTCACGTATATTGAAGGGGCATGATGGAGTTTGGGGTTGAACCTCAGGGAAGATTCCTACGTACCCAATCTAGGAGACAGGGGTCAAACCCATGTAGTTCAAATGTAAATTTTTTAACATCAGGCAGGAAGAGGGTGGATCGATGTGAAGTGGTTGGTACCGATGCTTGTTGCGCTTGAACCCCTGAGAGGCTTTCTACATACCTTGCTTGTGATGGGAATGGATCAAAGTCCACATAGTTTTGATTGGTAAATACAGTTTAACGTTATTACAGATGAGGGATAACTGATGTGAAGGGGTCGAGACAAGTAGGTTTCAGGATTGAACCTTAGGGAGACTTTCTAAGTACCTTGTCTGGGGGATAGGGATAAAAGTCTAAATATTTCTATTGGTGGGATTCAGTTTAACATCATGAAGGATGATAAAGGGCAAATGATGGGCTTGAACCTCAGGGAGGCTTCCAACATACCTTTCTCTGAATGGGGTAAGGATCAAAGTCCATGTAGTTCGGAGGATAAAATGGGAACTCACACTAAGGTGGCCTAGGAAGGATTCCATGGTCAACACTTACTCTAAGCCCACATGGGTCATGCTCAGTGTGAGAAACAAGAGGCATAAAAGACATGAAAATCACGTCGTGAATGGTGCGTACGTGGGGATGAAGTGGAGATTACACGTGGTTAACGAACTAAAGAGGAAACAAGGGATTTTTTTTTGGTTATCCGCTTATGGAGATGTAGATTGGGACTTACTTCATGATGGTGGCTCGATGGTGAAAAATCCCATAGGGACAGGGATGGGGTAACAAAGGTCCTTGTGCCCAAATTTCTTCTACAAATTGTGCACTAAAGACGAATGGGGGAGTGAGGATGATACCTCCCACAGATGCCTTAGGTAAAAAGGAAATGGATGAGGATAAATCCCAATTGGGCCCACCTAAAGGAGGACCCCTAGGAGACCTATCACACAAGATCCAATACCTTAATGCCAGGGTTTATTCGCACAGTCGCAGATGAAGTGTCTTTTGCGCAATATATTGTCGGTTACTCTTCTATAACTGTCCCCGAAGAGCTAGGGTTACACTTCAATTTATACCATAAAACATCGGCAGTGGCACAAAATCGGATCGAGCATGAAAAATACTGCTTGACATCACATTGGGTGTGCAATGTTTCATGCGCCACAGGAAAACTTGTGTGCCCACTGTTCTGACTTCACTCCCATGCCATGGTAGGTCTTCGGATGGTCCACTAAAAAACCTTCATTTGATGTCGCACTGGGCGCACAGGGGTTTCCAAACCATAGGGAACTTGTGTGCACCCCTTATTTATTGTGTTCAACCCCTTCTTGCATCGTGGAATTATCTGTTGACTCTCAATGTTCCCTTAGTTCCATTAAAAGAGCCAAATTATGGCCCTTTCCTAAATTCGACGTCAACAAATGCCACCCTCAGAATCAGGGCTGAAGGGGGACCCAAATGTAGGATTATTAGGGTCACACCCAATGGTAGAGACGTTCTTAGTCGAGGTACAAAAAAATGGTTTTTTGGGGTCAAAACCACTTTTACGTGCCCCAAGGTGCGGTCCGCGCCTATAAATTTACTAAGCCCTCCCCATAGGTCCCCACTTAGAATTTTCCATATGATAGTTGCTTTGCTCTCAAGCACAAAAAAGTTCCACATCTGTACGTAGGTTCACATAGATGATTATGAGTTTTGTGTGTACCTCGTTTCTAGTGGTGTTCTTGAGCGCAACAGGCTTTTTTTCACACTGATCTGCCGCTCTTTCACTCAGAGCACTTGAGTTTCTGAAAACCTGACAGAAAAGTCTACTCAATAGTCTGATGCTGAGAGGGATACTAACGCAGCTTCAAGGAGGACTCAAATGATCAGGAACCTCCAAATTCTTCAAGTGAGTAGGGTTGTGTCTAATAATCAACTGCTTTTTGACATGGTTAACCAAGATCAAAAATATTATGTGCTGACTGGTAGTCTACCGATATGTAACTTCAACATTTTGGAGATGGTTTTGATGCCTAGAATCATAACTGACACACCGCGGTCATGGGTGAAATGTGAGGATAGCCTCCCATTGTTCGACATCACGATCAACGACCATCCTACCATTGAAACACAGTACTCAGCCATTCAATTCTTGAATCTAAAGACTAGCACTATTTAAGGAAGTAATTTGGTTCTCAAGGAATCTCTAGTTCATTTTGTGAGAACCTTTAGAAGTAGCACTACCGATGAGACAAACAGGTATAAAGTATGGAAATTCAAATCTAGGGGAAACATCACAAGTGAATGGGCAAGGGAATATTGGGTACTGTAGACATTGGAGGAGTTTGGGGAAGAGCTGCGGTCTATCAGAATTTTTGAAGCTATGTAGACATCTCAATTTCTTTTTTACTAGTAGCGTGACCTGGTATCAAAGGTATTCAATCGGTGGTCTCCAGATACAAAAACCTTCCACCTCCACTATGGGGAGTATGGATTATCTTTTCATACACCCGTTTCACTGGGGGAATCCCCTTGGAGGGGCACCAGTATGACGAGTTTCTTATGACGGAGAATTTATGGTGGGATAGGACGTGCCCCCCATCTTGACATGGAACTTGATAGCACTTACTAAGGATAAGTAGAAAATGAAATATGTTCTTAAGGATATATCTATTCAGGGATGGTTCAATCATTTTATGATGTATGATAGGGCTGTGAAAATGCTAGGCCGATGGAAGCAGTGCCCAAATACATCACAGATGGGAAAGTTGGGATCATATTGGATGGTCCTGGAAGCAGGAGAGTTCTGATCATGGGGTTTCAGAATAAATGAATGTTGGGATCCGTATGTATGATATGTCAATTTCTTTGCTTAATTCTTGAGTGAGTAGTTGTTTCTAGGGAGGGATATGAGGATTGGGGTCCTCCGAGAGACATTAGTCATGGCTGGGGTCATAGTGGCGAAGAACAAGGTTAACCTGGGGGTGCCCGTACTGGCTAGGCTATACAACATTTTGGGATGCATCTCGAGGGGAAGTACAGCTAGGAGGATATGTTGGTCATTCTAGATCCTTCATGGCTAGGTCATAGCCCACTGCAGCAAGTATGACTTCCCAAATACTATTCTCCCCCTTGGTGGTGGCATGCGTCCATCCCTCTTGAACAAGGCAGGAATCCTCCCATTAACGTTTAAATAAGAAGGGATCATGCTAAATATCAACATGCATACCAATTTAAAATTTCACCCATTCATAACCCTAGTTGTTTAGATGGTAGATGATAGTCAGGGGCCATTGGAGTAAAGGGAATACTCACAGAGCATTAGGGGTGGTGTGCTGGGAACCTGAATGGATAGAAAAATCTTATGCGAACTGTGTGTGTTGGCAAGGATTTCTAGGAATTTCAAATGAATGCAGCGGATTCCAAACAAAGTATATACAGAGGTTCAGGAGGATTGACATCCTTGCGTTCTCCACTAAATGTGTTTCATGTTCACGACTACAGGCTTAGGTGAAATCATCAAACGTCCCCCCACCAATGTCAGTGCATTCCAATCAATAGAGTATGCCAACCACTAGAAAAAAATGTACCCTGAGTCAATTCTACGGAAACACATCCATCAAATCAAAATAGATGGTGTGGAGATCTACGAGCGAGGAAGTAGAAAGAGTGCTACAGGAGAGTTGAGACAAAGAATAGGGTAGGTGGAAAGAATGGCACATGGTGCAACATCATTGGCAGGAGCATCATAAGGAAAGAATGTTCCCCCGCCTTCTAAGGAGGGGTGTTCCCGCGGGTAGCCTCATAGACAAGCTAGAGAACTTACTGGAAAGAAACTCATGAACCTCATAAATCCAACTGCCGATTCTATCTTCCTGTATCTTTGGTCTTCCTAGAGTATGTTGTGATAATCTATGTCTACCAATGAGCTATGGTGGAGACTGGTGTATACCAGGCTCGACTTTCTGGACGTAGGGTGGATCCAGGTGGTAGATTGATTAAACATTCATCATAGGAATTCCTACCCGATAGCCATGGATATGTACTCATGCCATCAAGGACAGTTTTAAGAGTCTCATATCCTAATAAAAGTGATGCTTCACCAAGAACATGACCCAGAAAAGCCTCTATCGGAGGATGAAGATGTAGGGGATGAAGAAAAGTAAGAGGAAGAGGAGAAATAATACGAAGAAGACACATATGATGCAAAATAAGAGGAGGAAGAGGCTGAAGATCTCGGTGGTGAAGGACCTTCAGAAAAACATCCTCACCTATGAAGCCCATGTGAGTGTGGTGAAATTTCTTGCTCTGATGTAGAACTGGCAGTGAGATCAGTTAAATTACAGGCTTTGACACAGAATTGGCTGAGTAGCTTGAGATGCTTTTTTTAGCCTTTGTCTCTACTGGCATTTCATTGTCTTTCAATTTTAATCTACCGACCAAATTCTCCACTGATTAGGAGCATATTGACGATGGTGGCCAGGAATCCCTACCTGTATGGGATGAAGATGTACCCACAGAGGTGATAAGACTTCCTAAGGAGCCTAGATTCAAGACCAAACAAGGAAGGGGAACCAGTTATGGTTGAAGTGGGTAGTGATGAACCCAAAGAAAGAGTTAAAATGGTGAACTTTGAGTTTCCCACTATTCAGAAAGAACTGATTCCAGTAATTAAACTAACCAATGATGAGAGATCATATGTGGTGATAGCTCCAATCACGATGTAGGAACTGGATACCACCTCTATTAACTCTTGTAAGTATTTACCTTCATTGTCTTTCAACTTCATTGAGAAATTAGTATAACCAAGATGTTGATTCCCGATGTAGTGATTGCAAGGTTGGAGGCTCGACAAACCATTAAATCTGGAACTTTTGTAAGAGCCCTACCAGTTGTTATACAAGCTCCTATAGATCCAACAATTCAAGCTGTCCCCACCCTTGTGATCGGTGAGCCAGAGGCTACAATCATGGGGGATAATGCGTCTAGGGTGGAGCTCCAGCCCGATGAGGGTGAAGTCACTGAAGAAGAAAGAATGCAATAAGAGGACCCTTCCACTGAAATCCTATCTATTTTTACTATGTATAGGCCTATGGATCCCGAGGAGTTGGACGATTTTTACCCGACATGGCTGAGTAGAGCCTTATGAAGCGGTTCAAGGTGTGTAAGTGCATCAAATGTTTTCCTAGTCAGTCACAGTAATATTGGATAAGCAGGATGGGGTCACTTCGCACCTGGCTATGCTTTCATTGTGCTTGAGGGATAGATTCTCACCATTTTCATGTGATGATATTCTACTATATGGCTGAGAAAATACGAGAGGATATCCAGTACACTGACATTGCCCAGTTCTAGAAGGATTCAAAGATCACCAAGATATTTCATAGGGCTAATCAATAAGTCCAACACCTCAAAGACAAAGAAAAATAAAGGGAGACATTTATTTCAATCCATTCCAAACTCATTAACAATTGAGGGCCCATTTTGATAATTCCTAGGAGAAGGTAGTGCAGGTGAGTCACTAAAGGATTGAGATCTAAGTTGAGCAAGCGTGGGCACAATCCAAGACTAATGATCTATGCTCTACAGCCTCTGATGAAGAGTGGGATCTCCATGGGTGGGAGGTAACCCTGGATGCTACGAGTTAGAAGGTGGAAACAATGTTCCAATATATCAAAGACAATGATATTTAAGGGTCCTATTTGGTCGAACTCATAATCCTATACTTCTTTGTTTTTTTTATTCTGTACTATGTGGATGGATGGATCATTCCCTTTCTTATTTATTTTAATGCATTCTGAACACAATTGTGTAATAATTAGCAATCCATATCTAAGCTCACGTGGGTGGTGCCTGATGTGAGAAAGAAGGGATGTCCACTTCGTTACTTTGTTTGAATGTGGGAGTTCTCACTAATCTATGGACATCGAGGGTATAAGTGAACAATCCAAGAATCTAAAAAGAAAGAGGGAGTCCTGAATATAGAATATTGTACTTAGAAAATTTGATTTGTCATCTCCCAACGTACTCTAATACATGATCAGGGTAATTCTAGGGTCATTAGAATCAATCCGAATAGAATGGAGTGGAAAGTGTGAATAACGATACTCAAAATTCAAAACACTATGGGGGTGGTGTGGCAATGACGCATAACTGTTGATTGTGTTCAAAACACACTATCCCTATTTTATTACCCTGAAATGGGTATAAAAAATGACGGCAGACCTCTGACTATGTTCTAAATAGAGGGCATGGCTCTAAGTTTTACTCATAGTGTTCCGAAACATTGGGCCAAGATAGTAGGTGAGTCATAGGTCGAGCATCCGTACTGTTAGGGGGTTCCTTCATGCACAGAAGGGGATATGGGTCTAAATAAAGGGCATGAAAAGAGTGGAAGGTAGAGGTATGGGTTGTTCAAATGGATTCCAAAAATCATGAAATTACTGTAGTGGAAGTACATTGGGTGAGTGCATCAGTCTGATTAGGGATTGTACCTACCTCAATAATGGACCTCTCTGGTGAGGACCTAGGATGACTAGCATTTTTACAACACATCAATGTGGATTATAGACATGTAGTTCAACATCATATGTTGAGGAAAATGAAAAATACCTGTTCTGGGCCCATGGATAAGTTCAAGGATATGACTATGTATCCTGTAAGGATGAGGATCAATCCAAACATAGTAAGAAAAAAATGCTGGTAGAGGAAATCATCTCTGGTGTGGAAGCTGACACATCCCATAGTTATCATGGGGCATCCTGAGCGTGTTTGGGGTAGAACAGAAATTAAAATCCCTATGTTGGGGATATGGTTACCCAGAAAGGAAATGTGCGACTTAGAATGTATCTTGATGTGAATGAGTACATAATTAGTCCACACCACACCACGTGTTCCCAATGGGATTCTTTATTCCATAGACCAGAAGTGGCCTAACATTGGGTTGGAACTAAGGGGAAATTCTTGGGCATTCCTATGTACCCCATTAACATGGGAATCAAGCCACATGTAGTTATGAAGGACCCATTTTGTTTAACATCCAATGTTAGGATGAAGGTTGAAAAGGGGAGATCCCAAAGGGGGGTGTATGTAGTGAAATAACTATAAACCTGAAATGATTGAGGACCTAAGGATTTTTCACCACACCACGTATCCCCAATGAATTCTTAGTTTGAGAGACCGAAGATGATGAGATTTGTCCTGGGCACGATACAAAGAGGCTTGGCATTCCTACATACCCCATTAGGATAGGAATAATGCCATACTGATTTTTCAACTGGCAGTTTAATGTCTTGCGGGACAAAACGTATGTGTAGCTCGACTACACTAGTACACATCCTACAAAAACCATTAAGCCCACATGAGTTGTGTTCATTGTGGGAAACAATGACTATTGGTGGGAATTTCCTAGCGCAGGGAGGCACACATTAGGGGAAATGGAATGCAAGGTGAACGACGTCCCATAATTATTGACCCACTTACATAACACTCATAGATGAACAGAGGTTTAAAACTGAGCGTGTCGGAATTACACTTAAACATAAGGGATAGGAAAGATGTGAATAATAGTTCCTGAGATCTGGATCACAGTGATGGTGGCATGAAGTAAAAAAGAAAATTGTTGACCACGTTCGAAACATAGCATCAGATTCGTGTTAGCCTAGCATGGGGATAGATGAATTCGGGCCAATCACTAACCATATTTGAAACATGAAACTTGTCACAAAATGTTATCTGAGGTCTTCCTGGGTGTTGGCCTAAGATGGTAGGTGAGCCAACGTGAAATGAGACCTAGCTGTTAAGGGTGTACCTTCAGACATGGAAGAGGATGGGGATCTAAATAATAGGACTCATGAACTGTGGATACAAAATGAGGGAATGTCCATGTAGAATCCAACACATTGAGATCATGGACATGATGCTTTTTAGAATGCCAATGAGGCGTGTCAAAAAGAGGGAGTCAAATACCTTTCAAAGGACAAGGGTCTAGAAGGCGGAAACTCTTGGTTCAAGGTCATAAATTGGACCATTGAGAGATAACTTTGTTTTATAGGATGTGCACATTGTGGTGAAGTAGCCAAACTGACACGTAGTTTTGGTAGGAAGATCTTAGTTTATGGTCATCGAACTCTGACCGGGATGGGAAGAGACAAGAGAGACACATGTATCCAACAGAGTTTGGTTCGAGGGGCTATAAAAAGGATTAGGAATTGAGATTATTTGAGCTAGACCCAAAGAAAAAATGTATGGGTGTTCCTACCTATCCCATGAAAATGCGAACTAAGTTGTATGATGTTCTGAAAGTGTCGTCCAGTTTAATGTCACATGGCAAGGACACTTGGATCTTTATTTTAATGTCTTAGATCTCAAATTGTAATGTAAATTATCAAGGGAGACACATGGTGTTGCTATTGAAACACCCGACATGAATGAGTATAGTAGGAGTCTATATCACACCATGTGCTCCCATGGGAGGTTTTAGGTCGAGGGACCAAAAATTAAAGTTGTACTGGGCACAGGGCAAAGTGATCCGGCATTCCCGCATTCACCATTATGATGGGGATCAAGACATACATAGTCCTTGAAGTGGCATGGTAGAGTACCAACTCTAGGGACAATACCGTCGTGTAGGTTTGGCCCACGTGCAAAAAAAACGGCATTTGATAGATCTTGTTTGTTCTTTAGGATGTGTATTTCTAAGAAACGACTCAAGGATGGAGAATCCAAGAAACACTAAATGAATTAATCCATATGTAGTCCTTGAAAAATCGTATGGTGGATGAATGATACCAAACATGATATCCCCCCCCCCCCCCCGAGTGTGGACACCACAATGCACTATAGTTTTTCATTGTGCGACCATGATGATAATGTAATAGTTTAAGGTCGTATGATAGGACCAGCCCCTAAATTTTAATGTCGTGATGCAAGGGTGCAATAGTTTAAAGACATGTGGGACCAGGCATTATAGTGTAAGGTCATATGACTTGGACTCATAAAGGAGAATTAGGTTTTAGATGGAATGCGCATGGTGTGATAAAGAATACATGATGTGAATGAGGACAAGGTCCACACCACACCACACAAAAATCTAGACAAAAAACCTCAGGATGAGTGGCCAGAAAAGGTCAGAGAATATGGGGCTAGAAACAAGGACGAAATGTCTTGGTGTTCCTACATATCTTATAAGGATGGTAATCAATCCATACATAGTTCTCATAGTGCAGGGTGAGAGGAAAAATATACTAGCTTCTAAAAATGGAGTTCGTGATGCAGTTATTGTAAACCAGGCGTGAATGAAGACATAAGCCCAAATATGCCACACCATACAGAACTATAAAGGTTATGGCTAGAATTCCTGATAGAAGAGATGATTAGTGGAACCTGAGATGGACCCAGAGATGAAATGTTCAGGCGTTCCTACGTATCCCATAAGGATGGGAATGGAGATTTATGTAGTTCTGGATGATATGATGTCGTTTAACATCATATGACAAGGATGTATAGGGATATTACTTTAACTTCATAGAGCTCAGACCATATATAGAGCGGAGGGAGGGAGACACATGGTGTGGTAATTGAAAAACCCGACATGAATGAGGATAATAGGAGACCATATCACACCATGTGTTCCCTGGGGATATTTTAGGTCAAGAGATAGAAAATGAATGTTGGGTTGGGCTTGAGGGAAAGTGTACAGGGGTTCCTATGTACCCCATTATGATGGTTATCAAGACATACGTAAGTCTAGAAAATGTCGTGCAGTTTAGCATCTTATAGAAAGGATGTAGAGGGATCTTAGTATATGGTCTTTGAGCTCGGAACATATATGGAAAGGAGACTCTTCCAAATGAAAAAAAACAATAAAGAAATCCCTAAGGCCACATGATTCATGATCAATGTGGGAAACAAGGGTGTAGAAGATACTTGCAACATGTGTAATATAGGAAAAGGGTAAAATAGTGCAGAGCCTCGAATGACGCCTCACCATGGCCTTGTCCTCTTAACGTAAAAACACCCACTGAGGGATATCACCAAGAGTGTAGAAATTCCACATAGATATGGTGGATTTTAAAAAAATGTGAATCATACAACCAATATTTAGGGATTAATGGGGGTTGGAATAATTATGGAGGATAATTGTTGACCTTCTTTGAAACACATCATTCATATCGTGTTTCCTAAAATGGGAACAACAAATGAGAATCGACCGCTGACCAAGTATGAAATGTGGGACTTGTGTCAAATTTTCTTTCAAAATCCTTGTGGAAATTGGCCTATGATGGTAGGATATCCCTAGGTCCTAGCATCCATGCCATTTGGGGGTCCTTTCAGATGAGAATGATGGTGAAATCCCAAATAAAGGGGCTCATGATGCTTGAAAATGGGCGATGACATGTCTATATAGAATCCAAAACTCTCTGTTCTAAACCAGAGTGCTCCTATGAACATTAATGAATTACCAAAGAGGGTCGAGGGGCCCAATTAAAGAAAATAAGGCTTTAAAAGATATATAAAAGCATGGAAAGGAAGATCTCTCAAGAGGGAGAGGTACATGGAGTGGTTGTTACAAACACAATGTGAATGTGTGAAAAAGCCCATGCCACACCACATACCCCCCTCCTGGAGGACATAGGCCTAGGGGATGGAGAGATGAGGAGGTTTCTAGGAAATAGGGGTGGACCTAAAGACAAAACGTCTGGCTTTTCTTACATATCCCATGAGGATGGGAATCTAGCAACACATAGTTCTGGAAGATGGAATGTGGTTTAATGTCATGCGGTTAGGACGATGATGTGGAGGTCAATATGGGGAACACATGGTGTGGTTGTGATAAACCTGATATGAATGAGGAAATGAACCCACACCACACGTTTTGAGATGCATCGGGGCCAAGGGGACGAACCGAAAGGGAAATATTAATGTTTGGGGCTTGTCCTATGGATGAAATTTCTGGGTGTTTCTATGTAGCCAATGAGAATGGGAATCAAGATACACAATGTTCGAAAAGGTCCATGTAGTTTAACGTTGTGTGGTGAGGATGTTGGATAATGGAAGAATGGAGGGGCACATGGTGAAATCATTGCAAAACCAAACTAAATGGGTCCATAGAAGTATATAATGCACTATGTGTGGTCTTCCAAGAGAACTACACCTAGGGGTAGTCAATGAGATGGATTTGAGGGATATACTCTAAAACCATTCATCCGAGCCTTCCAATATATCCCTTGAGTATGGTAATAAATCCATACGTAGTTCTTGAAATGTTGTGTAGTTTATTGTCATACAGGACAAAGATATAAGGAGATCTTAGTTTACGGTCATGGAGCTCAGACCATTACGTTGTTTACTATCTAACAGGATGGGTATTGGGAAGCTTTACATCCTTCACCTAGGATGGATCACACATTTTAACATCACGTGACAAATATATAACAATTTATGGTCATGTTGGACGATATAGATCTTAGTTTATGGTCATAAATCTCGGATTGTGATGGTATATCTTCTTCTCACAATTTTAACATAATACTGGATGAAAAAGTTGTTTAACATCATGAATTACATCAGAGTTTAAGGTCATGATGGACCAGTTTAGTCAGGAAATATATTTATTGTAGAATTTGACATTGGTGGGAGGGGTTATATTCTCAACATCCATAGTAAATAGGGATTATCCACCAATGGAATAAACCTTTTGAATGATGTAAGGTCCTTCCCATTTGGGCTCCAATTTAGGTGGTTTCCTATCAGGTATCATCGGCGTTCTCATAGCCAACACCATGTCACCTTGCAAGAAAGAGCAGAGGAATACATTCATTTTGAAAGCTCTAGCCATATTTTTCTAATGCCTCTCTAGATTATGCAAGGCACGAAGCCTGTTCTCCTCAAGTTCTTTCAATTCAGCTAGATGGATTTAGGCTACCCTATCTAGTGTTTTTAGATCATAGATAGCTATGCACAATGAAGGAAACTAAATCTCGATGGGTAGGACCACCTCTGTTCCGTACTATAGGGAATATGGGGTCACCTAAGTGGAATTGTGAGTCGGCATCCGATATGCCCAGAGTGTGTTTGGAAGTTCATCTGAAATTTTTTTTACTACCATATTCAGTAGAATGTTAGAGAGGGTTTTGATGAATGCCTCGATCTTCCCATTTTACTACACATGATTGTGGGAGGTATGGTTAGAATGGATATTGTACTTGGCATACATCTTCTTTAGTTCGGTTTCCCGAATGTTGGTGTTGTTATCAGTGATGATGGTGTGAGGGACTCCAAATTGGTTGATGATATTTGATCTCAAAAATGAAATGATAGAATGGGCCTTGAACTCCTTGTGAAAAATTGCCTCTTCCCACATGGAAATAAAATCTGTAGTGATCAGGATAAACCTACACTGGGGAGCTATCACCGGTGGATAGGATCCCGTGACATCGAGTCCCCAGACCATGAAGGCCCAGGAGTACTTGGTAATGTTGAGATGATATGGTGGATGATTCGCAAAATGAGAATAGATTTGGCATGAGTGGCACCTCTTGGAAAAATCAATATAGTCGCGGATCATGGTGGTAAAAAAACCAATTCTTTGGATATGGTGAGGCAGATTCAGGCTGGTCTGGTGAGTCCTTCTAGAACCGGCATGAACTTCTTTCATGACCTGAAAAATCACACCCCTTGAATGCAATGAAGGAGAACCCATCAAACCCAAATCTATAGAGGATCTAATCAAGACCTGGAACACTATTGAGGGTAAATTTTAATGCATGCCATCAGATTTTATCATGATCGGATCAATATACTTGAAGAATACTATGTTGGAGGTACTCGATAATGGTATTCCTCTATTCGGGAGTCACCTAAAACACTATGGTAGGGGGACCTGGGGGTCCTGACGTGGAGGCTCTGGAGGTAAGGTGTCTTACCTGCGGGCTATCATCATCATTCAAAGTAACTGGAGCAATGAATCTCTGGTGTTCAACATGATTAATCATATCATCAAAGTCAGGTTTTACAATAGATGCAACCAAGATGGACAAGTCGTCATCTCAATTGTTCTAGGATCGATGGACATGAGTAATATCCAACCGAGATGGGAACTGGGCCATCAACTGGAGGGTATTTTCCAACAGTGGTGTGTGCTCTAGATTCCTGATGACATAGTCATCGTTGATATGCTTTATGACTAGTTTAGAGTCCCTTTTCACATGAAAGTGTGAAATGTAAATCTTGAGGGCTAGCTCAAGACCATTGATGAGATCCTGATACTCTTCCCCATTGTTGGTAAGGCGTTCTGACAATTGGAACAAATATAGCAGAACAACTAATGTTTGAACAATAAAGATGATACCCAAGCCCACTCTGTTGAGTCTCGGATCGTTGAGTATTCTTCCGATACTACTCTGGGAAGCACCATCAAAGTTAATTGTCCAACACAGAACTACTTGGTCTACGGAGAGGATTGCCTCATAGGGAAAATCAAGATCTAGAGACTGGTCTGCGATAGCTGGATGGGCAGCCTGGAAGTTTGCCAATTCCAGTACCTAAATGGCCTTCTTGGGGAAAAACCTTATGTCAAACTTCTACAGGATCATTGTCCACTGAGCTAGATGGCCTATCAACATTGTGTAGTTCATAATGTATTTCCACAGATCCAATCAGAACACTAGCTATAGTTCATGATGTTACAAGTAGTGTCGCAATTTCAGCACTGCGAATACCAATGCAAGGAAACTCTTCTTGATATAAGAATACCTGGTATCTGTATCGAGTACCCTATGGATGAGATAGTACATACTATTCTTTGTCCTTTTGTTGTATTTCTGGGAAATAAGGGTGCTGATAGATCAATCCAGAGCAGTCACGTAAAGTAGTAGCAGCTTTCCAGAAATGGGTGTCATCAGGACCAGAGGCTGTAACAGGTACTTCTTGATTTCTTTAAAAGATGTCGGACACTCTTCATTGCACTGATAATCTACACCTTTCCTCATGAGATAGGAAAATGGCTTAAAGATTCCATCAAGAATGGATATGGATTGACGTATATAGTGTAAGTGTCCTTGAATGCCTCGATGCTCCCGGATGTTGCTCGGAGGATGAATATGTATGATGGACATGATCTTATCGGGATCAATATTGATGCCTCTATATCTAACAATGAAACCAAGAAATTTTCCAGAGGTGACCCCGAAGGTGATTTTCAGCATGTTCATCTCGAGATGGCATGACGAGAGAAAGCTGAAAACTTTCTCAAGATCTTATAGATGGCTCTTGCATTGGCGAGATTTGAACACCAGGTCATCCATATAGTATTCCACCAGTGTCCCCAGAATCAGATTAAATATTTGATGCATGGAATGCTGATAGGTGGAACCTACATTATTCACACTATAGAGAATTACCTGGTAGCCTAATGTACCTTGTGGTGCCTTGAAAGCTGTAGACTCTTCATCCTTAGGGTCCATTCAAAAAATTTTTATACCCATAATACCCATCCATGAAAGAGATATCCTAGAACCTAGTAGTGGAATCAAATAGAAGTTCTATAACCAAAAGGGAAAAAATCAACCTTCCGACATTGACGTTTGAGATCATAGAATTTGATGCAGACTCTGATCTATCCATTCTTCATCCTGATGGGAATAATGTTGGCTAAGCATCTGGTGTATTGAAACTCCTTCACGAAGTAGTATTTGGTGATTTTATCAACCTCGGCCTTGAATAGGGCATTGTGAAAAGGGTGAATCTTTCTAGGAGGTTGTTTGAACCTGCGATGATTCATTGGGACATAGAGGTGGTGGCCGGAGACCTGAGGATCTAGTACCGTAATCTCGTCATAACTCTATGAAAACACATAACGGTGCGGCTTAAAAAAGTCCTTGTATAGTTGTTGTTTTTCTTTAGGCATAATAGCACTAATCAATGTGGGTTTTAGATCTGTCTCACTATCAATGTTCACCTGTACCAATTCATCAACTATGGTGGGGATACCTTCTTCCAAAGTTGGATGAGCACCCTCTAAATGATCTTCTCCACTTATGGAGGAGGGATCCTCCGTGGGAGTTGATTCCTCCAAGTCGACATATCCTAATGGGCCACCAATGCCTGGTTGAGTAGCAGTGGACACTACATCAAGTGACTCATGTGCTGACGAAACAATAAAAACAAAAGTTGTTGACCCAATCTCATCTGGTCGTTGACACAAGGGGCCATGCATGATGTCGTCAAAGAAGTGGTCGTGTGTCGGCTTGATCTGGTTTATCCCAGTGAGAAGAAACAAGCAAGTATGTCATATTTCTATTGACATGGGGTGAACATCCCAATACCTTATATAATTAGGTGGCTCTGGGATCACCCAAGCTTGATTCATATAGGAATATGAGGTGATATTCCGGCGTCCCTTAGACTTGGGAATGTGCTTCCCCCTCATTCCAGAAACTACAAAGCATTTCCCTAAATCCAAATTTGTGGCCTCCAATTAGTGGATCAAGAAGATGTGGGCATCATCTAGGTCTATCCATGGGTTGGTCGGAGCCATAGTGTGTCCAGCCTCACTATCCTGAGTCTGCTTGTCTTACTCTAGTAAAAGTCTGCATCGAGATAGTGGTATTCACAAGAGGCAAAGGGAGATGCATCACAGTGAAGCAAGCATACTCAACCATTAAGGTAGTAATTGATGAAATGGTGATAAGAAGAAGGAACCATTATGTGCAAGTGGAACAATGGCCTACCCATCAACACATTGTAAGAGGTGTCCTATGAGATAACCATGAATTCGGTACTGGCTACCAGACCACCGAACTAGATCTTCAGGCAGATCTTATCGACTAGTGCATGTTTTGTTCTATCATAACCATAAATTTTTAAGTCATAGGGGCTCATATAATCCTTATATAACCCCATATTTTGGAGCATCCAGGTCAGGATAAGGTTGATCTTGGTGGCTATGTCGACAACATAGTGAAGAAATTCCATGCCATTTAAGTGTCCTCTAATTTACAGTTGGCAGATGTGCCGCTATATAAGAGATCCTTCATCTCCTCTAGAGAAATAAATAATTTATTGACATTTTCTATGCTCAGCTGTCTCAGCATGGAAAGCCTCTATAGTTGATACCTCATTCTCGAACTGGAGAGGGATTCTTAAAGGATCCGTAAGGGGTTCACACATATCCGCTAATAGAAAAATAGACTTGAGGATAGAGAGACTAGATGGGATGCTGACAAGATGCTTAAGTAAATCAAAATTCTATTCCAAGCGTGAACTTCTACTAACAGGAGGTCGCCCGGTGGTAAGAGGTATGACGTGTCCTTCTGGTTGAACTGGTGGCTGACTGGTGTAGGGAATATCCCACTGCTCACTAGTCAAAAAGTGTGGCATGTTTGTCAAATATGGGATAGCTAACTGAGGCCAGCTCATTGTTGGACATGGCTAATTGTGGTGTATCTGGGGCACCTCTGCCTGATCAAGTAGCACTTATGGTAGTGAAGGTAGACCTGGTGAAACAAGATGAGAAGGTCGTGTGTGTTGAGATTCATGCCAGGCCTGTTGTCTGGTTTCGATGGCACACACAACCAGGCTAGAATTATTAACCGAGAAATTTCAACAGCTCATATTTCCATGACTCCGTTGACGCTGGCGACTGCTGGGGATATTGGGTGGACCAATCTAGTTCTCCTTATTGTCAAGAATTACATAGGGGTTTACCAAATCTATTGTGTTAACGAAGCATACCCTTGTCTTTCACATTAAAAATCCTCACCACTAGACAGATCCTAGGGGTAATCTCTATCTCTAAGGGAATGATGTCACTAAGAGTACAGGATAATGATGAAATACATGTGGGATTTGTTTTCCATTGCACCACCGATGCTTTTCCTTCTGGTAAGAGGAAGGATGGGATGTTGTTACAGAATTATTAGCTGCAGACGATGCGAAGACTTCTAAAGGCTCAGGTCAATTCAAATGTGCATGGATAAAACCATGGTCATGGGAGACTACCATGCTAGCCATCCAGTCATCATATTTTTGAGATCTGCGATTAAAACCCTATTGCCACTGACCTTTGCTATCGTTGTCATCATAAAGCTTTATAAATAAACACGCCACATATGCTAGTGTTGGGCCTAACCTGACTATGTTGTTGTCAACATGGTCTTGGAGCCAGTTTTTAAACATATAGAACTGGTTGAAGTTATGCCCTAGGATTCGATGAAAGGTGTAGAAATTGGGGTGATCAGTGAGGTCCTCCTCTTCAGGCCTCTTATATTCTGGGAATTTTAGGAGTCCCTATTTCAAGGTGATTTAGAAATAACCAGGTACCTTATCCACATTGAATGAGTAGGTATTATTCCTTCTATACAAGAAGGGGATCTGGGATCCTGGCCCAAAAGAGTGGTAGGAGGAGGCTTTTGAGAAGGTGGAACCAGGTTATCTCTCCTAAGTGGTGGTGGTGCATTACGTCGGGGTACCTACCGGTTATGGGGTGCTTGCTGCTGGGCTAGAGGTTGTGCCTAGGGTGGAAGGCCTCTTCAAGGCTATTGAGGTGGATCCACTAGTTGAAACTCTAGTTTCTTGGGGGTCTCTATTTGGGCCACCAGGGTGGGCTTAGCCTTATCAGCCATTTTGTGGGAACTACAGGTGGTAATGGACGTACCTTCTGGTCCTGTTGAAAGGCTTCCTCTAGACACTGGGAATTATTAGATAAATCCTGGAATCATCTGGGGTAATTCTTTGTAATAAGGGAGGGTTCTAGTTCCATTTTGACATTCCCCCCACACATTATTAGAAGTTATTTTTGAGTCAGCGACATATCTAGGGAGTATGTGAGACCTTTAAACTGGACAAAAAAGTCTGTGATGCACTCATTAGGCCTCTACTTGCACTTGAAGAGGTTCTTAATACACTTCTTCTGGGTGGTAGAGCAGAATTGGTGAAGAAATTGCTTATGAAGATCTTCCCAGTTAGCTACCAACCCAATGGTTAGCTGGTTGTACCAGACAAACACATGGCCTTCCAAAGTTTGTACGAAATGCTAGAGTTTGGAGGCCTCTTGTTATGCTGGAGTCCCTAGCATGGGTTTACACCTTGAGATGAAGTGGGCCAGATGCTGCAGCGGGTCACCTGTCCATTAAAGGGGGGAAAAGGTTGGATTTCTAAAGCCAGGGGTGCTTGAATACATCCACTCATGATGGATATGGATTTCCATCATGAGAAACTTCCACCTATCGAGTTTATAAATCCTCGACGTGAGTAATGATCATTGCCATCATATCATATGGGTTGGGGTTCTTATCTTGATGAGGATCCCTGACCACTAGTGTGTTGGAAGGTTCTTTAATGTGATAGGTAGGACCAACGGATTGTGGAGGAGCTGGTGGGATGACCTGTGTAGTGGATGGGGGAACCTGAACTGGGTATCGAGGAGGGTTTTCACACAATTTAGGTGGATTTGGAGTGGTGTATCGCATCATCATACTATAATATATGGCCTCTATTCTGCCTATGTGACAGGATGGTTACAGTCACCCAGATGAAACTCACCGGGGAGATTTGTACCTACCTCTACATCCCCAGTCGAGGATCACCATAGTCTGTTCGCCGCTCAGCAACACGTTCCACAAGGTGATCTTCAACCATCCTCTTATTCTCAGTGAGATATTGACACAATGTGTTCTTTTCATAATCATATTTTGTCTTCTACAATGAGCCATATGTTTCAAAGGGTTTGAAGACTCCACGATGCTCTTTGCCCTTATTGGGATTCTGACCAAGGTCTAATGACTCAATAGGCACAAGAGGACCCAATAGATTTCTCTATAGGTGATTAATCCTTTGCAATGGACCCAATTGGTGTCACACTCCCTCATGGGGTAAGTTCTCTCTAAGGAGCTCTAGCTCATTATCTCCCTTTGATTGTTTGACCATGTTTACCAAGAATTTTCCTTAAGTCATATCCTGAATATCTCCATGAATGTCAGGTTGGAGATGGGTAGAACTGAAATGAAGGGAAGCATAATGCCCCAAACCACAGATTTGAACATAGGGGGAAGCTTCGTTGATAATACTGTGGAGTAATTTAAAACTCTGAACACATCATTTCTGGAGGGTCCGATGGCGACCGGGTGACTCGGGTTGCTGGGCCACAAGAAGTGCTGACAGGTTAACAATGCATCATTCTTGTCTAATCTCATCAAACTGATCATGACTCTTGGGATATTCACTGACTGATAATGGAGAAAAAAGTGCATCTGCCAAAGATTTTGTAGAAAACAGATGACTTCCTCCTGGGTAAGTGATTCTAGTGCAAGGAAGTTTGTGGTTTCAATTGGACATAACATATCATGGAAATGGTCCACTACAAGGATGTCCAACAAGCTCCTCAGATCGTACTAGGGTTCTAGCCTATGGTTTCCCCATTAATCAACTAGGGTAGGTTGGGGAACCATAGAAGCACTGAAGTATACCGCTGAGACGGTAGGCTGGATGGTGGAGAATATAATGAGTGAGCTGATAAGCCTCCGCCTCTTGGGCTATCCTCTGAGTAATGTAACAACTTTGCGACCACATCTAGATTAGATGAACTAGGGACCATAGCATCCTGCACAGGGGCTGCGGTTTCTGGTGGTAGGCCATGCTAATTCTGATCCTCAATCAGTCCCTAGAATAACTACCTATGATATCTAATTGAGGTAGATAATGATACTGGTGATGACGAGGGGATTGCACAGCAAATCCCTAGAGAGGATCCAAATCTTCGTCTTCCTGGATATATAGTTGGAGGGATGTAGGGATTCAATGTATGTTTCACTCTGAAAGGATGAGTCTTATATGCCCCTTCCTTCCCTATCCCTTGACACAAAATATTGGGGTGAGGTTTCCATCATTGAATCACACTCTTCCTTAGAGTCTAATAAGTAGACGAGTTTAATCATAGTATGAATCTTCTTGGTCCCCTTTTTATGGTGAAAGAGACCCACCCTCCTACCCCAGTATGGTACTTTGGGATAGTGTACATTTTCGAATCGAGGAGGACCTTCAGCCAAACTGATTTTGTGGTGGAGAGGACTTCCTCCTAGGTGAGATAGTGTGCAAGGACCAACTGGAAAAATGTCAAAACAAACATGGGAAGGACCTCCATTTCCACTGGCATAAGCATGGAGGGAATCTCCATGGAAAGTGCTAGAGTGGGTAGGAACTCCACTAGAACTGGTAGTATCATGGGAAATATCTCCATGATTGTTCTCACAAGAAGTGTGGTACGAAGAGGTCCTTCGTACTGATCAAACTAATCATGGGGAAGACCCCCATGTTGAGTGCTAATGAAGTTAGGCAGACCTCTAATTCTCTGATTTCCAATATGAGGAGGACCTTCTCCAGTTGTTGTATGAACATAGGGAAGACCCCCACGTCGATGGTTGACCAGATGAGGAGGATATTTTCATCGGCAACCTATGAGAGGAGGAAGAACAACATACCTGAGGTCACGGTTGCAGAAGAGACTTATGCGCTGGTTGTTAGTGTGATAGAGAGGACCTTCTCTTGGACTAATGGTGGCATGAGGAGGACCTCCAGTCTTATTTTTGGAGTGGGATAGACCTTCCCTATCATTTGTGGTGGCATGGAGAGGACCTACGTACTGAATTTCATCGCCACAGGTCAGCCCACAACGGATGCCAACTGTGTCTGTGACTAGGAGAGTCGTCACAACCTGCCCGTGGGGTGGCTGGGGCCTCGATCCAGGTCCGTCATATAGGTTCCACTGTCCGGTATAAATGAAGCCTTGCTGGTATATGTTGCAGGTGTCACAGGCCATGAGAGCCATTAATTATGATTCCTCTTGGTAGGAATCCTCCTTAGCTTGTTCCCAACGCTGGTGTTGGGTTAATCGGACTAGGGCTAGTGGTGCAAGTGCATAACTCACCATGTCATCTGCCTATACGGCTGGGTGGCAGTGCTGATGCGGCCTGGTAGGAGCCCTCCTTGGTGGCCCCTGGGATGGGATCACAGCTGGGATGGTCTAGACATCCCTCCCATTATTGACATAGGGGAGGATTCCATCGAAGCTTTCTAAGGTGAGGTTTCCGAAGCAGTTGTATGTCGTAGTGGGGAGCATTGGCCCCCTATGTGGTCCTTTTGGGTGGTGGCGATGATGAGGTGCAAAAGCCTCTATGTGCTTCCCAGACATATCCTATTTTGAGATAATTCTATCTTTCTCGTATTGTCGAATGAGGTTATTTTTTATCCTTCTCTGAAAGAGTTTTGATGAGGAGATGGGGCTTAGGCACCCAACAGCTGTGGAAGTGGGGACCATTATAGGGGTGATGATGTTTTAAGTGATTACCGTGTTGATGTTGCCTAGTATCCCACATCAGTGGGTGTGTGGTGATCAATTTCCTATCATGAGAGCTTGAGTCCTCATAAGAATTGATATTCAACCATTAGTACTTAAAGAAGGAAATCAATGTCCATTTCTCAAGTGCCATTTCATCTTCCATGGTTGGTAAGAAGGATCCACGCTGACAACATCATAGACCGAGATGTCAAAAGTTCATTATCTTAATCAATAGTAAGTTTCACACCATGCCCACTATTTTCTTGGTGAGACCTAGAACCCGATTTCTAGATCTGGTGACACACTTATCCACTGATGACTATAACGCTACTCATCATCGTTTATTTATTTATAAATAGATATACATGGGGGAGGATTAAAAAGGAAAACACCCACAGGGACAAAGAAAAACTAGCACAAGACTAAGGACATTTTAAATAATTAAACTTAAGGAAATCCCCCCATATGATATCCATACCCATCGGGTTCAAGAGAAACAGATTCAAGACATAGTAGATGTTGGATTTGGGCTTGGCCATGGAGGCAAGGGGATCCACCACTTTGTTCCCTTCATTCCGTATGTGAAGTAATTTGATTTTGTTTTTTAGAATCATATCAAAACACCTTATAATAATGTAACACATTGACTGTTGGATGGAACCAATAACCTTTACATAGTTACTAAGAATGAGGAAATCTGTCTCTATATCGGAGAGAATGATACTGGCCAATTGGAAAAGGGTGAGGACAGTAAGAGTGGCCTTGGCCTAGGCTTGGATGGAGGACCCACTTCCCAAATACGCAGAGAAGGAAATAATTACTGTGCCTTTGGAGTCCTGAACAACCCCACCTCCACGGATGGTTCCCAAGTGATGGTAAAGATCTACATTAAGTTCCTATCCACAAGCTAGAGGAGTCCACCGCACCCAGAGGGGTCTTGGAATATTATTGGGCATAAGAGGAACTGGAACATTAGGAAGCAGATGCTGCAAGGTATGAGGCTCCTACCATCCATTAAGGAGCTTGACCATATCTTGAAGCAGTTACATGATACGCGCAATGATTGATCTATCGTAGGATCCCCCCCCCTAAAAATAAGCTTATTCAAAGCATTCCATAGACACCACCAGGCCGAATGGAGAACCAGAGTGCGGGCTGTCTTCTCTGCACCAGATACACCCGCGTTGCTGAACCATAACTCCAGGAAGGAGGCCTCAGATCTAGAAGAAGATGATAAAGTGGTGAACGGACCAAAATAATTGCATACCTCATGTTCCCAATCTCCCTCCAGAAAACATTGAGCCATAGACTCTTCTTGGTGGTTCCACAGAAATAGCAGCTGGAGGGAAAGTTGATGTCGGGACGTTTGATATTGAGGAGAAGAACCTTATGTCAGGTTCACCATTTCGGTTTCTAATTATTTTTCTAGGTCTCACATCTGTATATGGAGAACGCGTAGTTTGTTTCCCCGTATTCCCACTTTCCAAAGGTAGGCATCATCTGTCGCTTATTCAGGGATGCTTTCTCCATGAAAGAAATAAGATGATGGGATGTCCACTCATCCTTCCATGGATTCCTTCTTAGAACTCTTCACCTAGTCTGGGTCTCCCTTAAATATTAAGACATTGTTCATGAAACTCTTCCCAGTTCCATGTCTTCTTGGATGCTGGTCAATTACACTAATTATGTCTAGACATTCCAAGGGGTCCAGTCCAGGAAGCAACCTTCATTCGGGGGAGTAGTCACGTTGGACATCATTGTCATGTCCGGATGTTGGAACACTGATGCATATGGGTTTCTTCCCCTTATGATAGGTCTGCTCGAGGGCATAGAAGCCCAAGGAATTTGACATCCAATTCGGGGAATTATTTTCCATATGAAAGTCTCTAAGTTTTTCCTCATCATTACATGATTAACACGGGGTATCACAAGAGTTTAACATCTAGCAGAGATAGATCAGACTGACCATAACACTGATGGGAGTAGATCAGATAAGGGTAGCCCTAGAAAGGATCACTTGAGAGTCAAACTATATGGGTGGATAGAAAAGTAAAATGAATACGGAACCAATGATTCTTGGGTCTCTATAAAGGGGATACCAGGGTTGGCCATTAGATAGGACTGAACCTCATGGATGTTTCTTATGTACCCTGTCTCGAGAGATAGGGATCAAAGCCAACATAGTTTTATGGGGTGATAAATTGGGGTGTGCTCCGTAGACAGTGACCTGGAAATGATGTTGGGGGTTATTCGAGGATTGTGTCCCCTCACAAGAGGGACACTCTTGGGTGGATTACTATGGACCATGTGGGTATTACGCATGGATATCAGCCTGATTGCTGCTAAGAGCCGCATGAAAGCGGGTTTCATGATCTCACCAAGATATGGCTGCTCGAGTAAGAATCAGGATGGGTATTGATGTTTAAGAATAGTATATGGGTAATTAGATGGAACTCTAATGAGGGTGATGGTAATTTTGGGCTCAAACCTTAGAGAGGTTTCCTATGTATCCCTAAGGTGAGGAATCAAAGTCCCCATAGTTTGGGGAGAAAAATATGGGACATGAGTGATGGGCTTGAACCATAGGGAGGCTTTCGACCTATCCCCATGGTAGGGAATCATATTCCATGTAGTTCAGGATGAGGAATAATATTGGGGTGTTCACGAAGGACATCGACCCAAATATTATGTTGTGGCTTATATGTGGTTATCATCCCATGAGTTGGTCTAACACCTGGGGGCAGACCAGAGATGTGGGTTCCAACAAAGGTGACTACAATGGCCTACTGCTGGATGGTATTGCACCTCAAGATGGATTCCTACATACCATGTGTAGGAGACATGGATCAAAACCCACATAGTTCAAAGGGGGAATGATGGTGTTTGGGGTTGAACCTCAGGGAATCTTCCTATGTACCAAGTCTAGAAGATAGGGATCAAACCCACATAGTTTTAATGTATACAATTTAAAGATTTGTGGGATGAGGGAGGATTGATGTGAAGTGGTTGGGATTATTGGGTGTTGGACTTGAACCCCAGGGAGTCCTCCTACGTATCTTACATGGGAAGGGAAAGGATCAAAGTCTATGTAGTTCGGGATGGAGAATACAGTTTAACGTCATACGAGATGAGGGTGAACTGACCTGAAGGGGAAGAGACAAGTAGGCATCGAGAATGAACTTCAGGGAGGATTCTTATGTGCCTTGTCTAGGGGACATGGATCAAATTCTACATAGTTCAGCTGGGAGAATATAGATAACGTCATGCGGGACAATAAAGGGTAAATGTTTGGCTTGATCCTCATAGAGGCTTCCTACATACCTTTCTCAAAAAGGGGAAAGGATCAAAGTCCTTGTGGTTCGGAAGAAAAAATGGGGGGATTAGGACTTAAATTCTATGGTTGTCCAAGAAGGGTTCCATGATCAATGATTACTCTAAACCCATGTGAGTCATGCTCGGTGTGAGAAAAAAGACGCAGCGAAGACCAGATGATCACACCTCGATAGGTGCATATGCTGGGATGAAGCAAGGATTACACATGGTTAGTGGACAAAAGAGCATACAGAGGTTTACATTTCATTATCCACCTAGGTAGATGGATATTGGGACTTACACTAAAATAGAGGCCCGATGGTGAAAATCCCAAAGGGAGAGGGGTGGGGTAATGAAGGTCCTTATTCCATCTCTCCTCTAACTTTTGTGCACCAAAGAAGAAAGGTGGAGGGAGGATGCTTCCTTCTGCAAGAAATCCTAGCTGATTGCACCAATATAGTTTCCCTTCTGTGCAGATCGATGTCATTCCAGCAAATATGATCTCATTCCATGTGAGGAAGATCTCACTCTCGTGGGGAAAAGTGGGCGTGGAGAATGTCTGAGACTGGGCAGCCCATGTAGATTACATGGGGAGAGGGAATAGTTTAACATCATGTGCTTAGGATGATTGTTCTTGGATTTTTAATGTCATGCAGCTTGAATGATGAGGACTCACTCCCCTCCCCAAGGACTTACATGACTAATACCTACCCACCCTTGGGGAAGGGTATGGATCCACAATGTCGTGGTGAGGTAGAGTTATAGAGTGATCCATGGATGGTTACATGTTAGCGTGGATCTATGCAGAAGCAATATTCGTTAGTGTGCCAATGTGAAGAAGCATGAGGCTAACCAATGCATCATGGAGCACCACCCAAGGGACCTTGAAAACACATCGTGCACACCTGGAGGGTCATACGAGAGAAGCTTGTGAACAACAGAGGTTGTATGAATAAGAGGGGATTAAACATGGTGCCTTAGGCTGAGGATGAAACATGGAACCCATGTGTAGTGGAGCGCGCAAGATGAGAGGTTGCATGAATTATGGGATAATTGCGCTCCAAACAAATATATGTTCCCAAGACATTTCTTACAAAATGAGAAAATTGCGTGCAAGAGGAATCTTTTGCACGAAAATGCCTTAGGGAAAAAATAAATTGGCGATGATCAAGCCCAAGTGGGCAATCTTAATAGAGGACCCCTGGGAGACCATTCACACAAGATCCATTACCTTAATTCCATGGTGTTTGTCATGTCGTCGCGGAATATGTGTCTTTTGTGTAGTAGAGAATTGGTTCATATTCTGTAGCTTTTTCTGAAGGGTTGGGGTTACACATATATTTATAGTTGTAAACTTCAGTGATGGTGCACAAGAGGAGGGTTTGTGAAAAATACCCCTTGACATCATATTGTTTACACAAGGGTTCACACACCATAGGGAAACTTGCATGTCCACCGTTCTTCCATCACGTCCATTCCATGGTGGGTCATCGGATGGTTTCTGCACAAACCATCATTTGACGTCGCATTGGGTGCGCAAGTCTTTCCATACCACTGGGAATCTTGCGCGCACCACTTAATTCATGTGAACAACCCCCTCTAGCATCATGGAATTATCTTTTGACTCTCAACATGTCCTTATTTCATTTAAATTCTTTGACTTATGGCCCTATTCAAAATTTTGAATAAAAAATGTTATGTTTCGATATTTCTATTTTAGGAAATGTTATTTTGTTGATGTGATGGGTGTGTTAAATATTCCAATAAATGGATATTGGGGGACCTAAATCCTAAAAAAGATTCATTATACCTTGAAATGAATTAAACCATGTAAGAAATTTAGTTCCTCCCAAAGAAGAATGTATCTTCACATGGAGGATGGGATTCCCTGATTTATGTGCTTAGATGGTGTGGTTTTGTGTGTCAGTTTTAGTGGTGGTTAGATTGGGATTTTCAGAGGTTGATGTGTTGTTTTAGAAATGTTTGGTTGGTTTCTACTATTTAATGATGTGATTTTGTGCCTAGTGAGCGGAGGTGATGTGGTTTTGCGGTATGGTTGTGGGGGTTTCATTTAGGGAATTTGGTTGGTCGTAGTAGTTGAAATGTGATGAGGTCCTTGAGAGTCATCTCATTAGGTGGTTGTTTTGTCCACTTTTTCTTTTCATTGAGTTTGGTTTTGATTCTGGAGGGAGATAATATATATAGTTGTATCTAATATAATAGTTTTATCCTTCCTGGCCATTTATTTTTCTGGTTTACTGTGTTATAGGTTCTCTATAGATGGATTTAGCTGGCCAGGGATGTTTTGTGGAGTTAGAGCTATGGGTGTGCAGCATTAGGGAGGTTTACAACATAAAAAAATTCTATTACATTATCATGTGGTTTGCAGAATGAGAAATAAATCGTCTTTCAGCTTATGTTTGAAGAGGAGTTGTGTGATAAATCATTTTACACAATAAATGAGGGGGTTTAGTTTAAGATAATTCAAGCCCTATATGCCATTATTTTTATCATGATATATATTTTAGAGGGTTTAATGCTGAAGAGGTGGGTTATACTTTATAAAATACATGAATCGTGGAAATTATGTCATAATTGTATAATTTACTCCATAATCCATGCATTTTATAGGTTTTAAATAGGTTTGTTCAGTTTATTAGTTTCCATTCATCTATCACATATTCCTATCATTTTTTGAGGGAACCTGGGGGATTTTAAAGGATCATCTAGCCATCATTCACCTTCTTTGTTCATTGGGTTCCATTGTTTTTGTTATAGTTTTTTATTGATTTACTTCTCCTATCGCCTTATTTCTCTTCTGTTCTAGCCATTGGGATCTTTAGTGAAGACGATTCTATTGTTTGATTTGTATTTGGTCAATGGTTTTTATGGTTCCCCAGTCTATTTTAGGCTAATACATCACCCCATAAATATTTGTGGTGTGTGGGGGCTTATTCTTTATGTTGTTGTATGAAGCGAGATCTAAATTCTTCATTTGTGGTAAGAATTCCCTTGTTTCTCATTATTTGGCATCAAATGAGAATGGTATGCACTTTTTATCATAGGGGAATGGTTTTCATCCTTTTAATGGTGGTAATTAAATGGTAATTTAATTTGAAGGGGAGAAATGTGTTTATTTTATTGTTTTTATATCTTTGATATTATTTTGATGGTTTGATTTTATAAGCTTGATGTCCTACTAATTTTTTTAGATGTAGTACTTTTCTGCGCAATTGGTTGATAATATGTGAATATTTTTTTGTGTAATTGTTTAGAACCACCCTAAAATGTAAATTGGATAAGTAGATATACATTATTAATAAAATGTATTCCCATGGATTATTAATTATGTGAAAATACCCTTAAATAATGAAATTGAATTATTGAAATTCCCCTTAATAATGTAGAAAATGTTTTTATGATATGATCTGATAATAAATTTTTAATGTATTTTTGTGTGAATATTACATGGGGTGGTGAGGTGTGACCATACTATGAGATAATGAGGTGTGACTGTGATGTGAGGATATTAGGTGTGACCATGTTGTGGGGTGTTGTGGTGTAGTTGTGTTGTGGGGCATTGAGGTTTTATTATGTTATGGGGCAGTGTTGTGTTGTGGTGGTCTATTTTACCTAGGTGGTAAAGGAATTGGTAAAGTATGGCTTTAAATGGCATGGGATGGTTTGGTAAATGAAATCTAATTATAATTAAATAATTTAAGGGGATTAATAAATTAAATCGATTATGAGGACACATTTTTTAAATGAATTAATACTGAAAAATATGATGAAATGTTTTTTGTGGATTCTAGTATGGTGTGTTTCATGTTGTATTTATGGGTGGAAATTAATGTGGGAGTGTTACGAGGTTGGCTGGTGTTGTTAGGAGTTTGTTAGAATTTTTTTGAACCCATAGGATTGGAATGGTTGTGGATATATATATATATGTTTGTTACTTGTGATTTCCTATATTCACACTACCCATCTCATTCCCCATGTGCCAATAGAAATATATTTATATGGGGTGTTTTTTTCCAACACCCAAGTGATAATTATGGTTGGATGACTACTCATTCATTACCACTCACTCTTCCAGGTTATGTTGACATGGATGGGCTATGATGGCTTGAAGTCAAAAGTTCTCAATTGAGATATGATGTGGTGTGTTGACATGGGTTTCTATGAGCAAAATGTGGTGTTATGGTATTGATTTTGAGTGTTTATATACGATGATATTGATTGTAGTGGGGGTCATGCACGGTGGGAGGAGGGAATGAGTTTTATGTACTTCATGTTAAAAATACCCTACTTCTCTGGTTATGGATGTGATGTTATGGCCTAGGTGTCTTTAGGAAAGATGAGATATGGTTTTCATGCTATGGGGAGACAAAATAATATCTCTAATATGGAAGTGGTGGGATCACCAAAATGTACAACATTGGGGTGTGAGGCTGAAAAAGCATTTGGAAATTGGTGTAGGGTAAACCATTGTCAATTAAATTTCGAAACAAAAGGATAAACCATAGTCACCATTGAAAATAATTTGATACTAAGATGAGTGTCAGTACGCTTTCCCACCCACAGGGAGATGATTAATCTAGAGGAATTATTCACACTCTAGTGGATATGTTGTGATAATGTCCAACTAATTTCCAAGGATTTAGGGATAAAAACATTCCCCTAGTGGAGTTCTCATATAAAAATATTTTCCATTATTTCATTCAAATGGTGCCTCACAAGGCTCTTTATGGGATGATAATTCATAAATTAACACAGTTGGATGATGTTAGAGATAAAAATTAAATAGGATATGATATTATCCAAGATATTATAGAGATATTTCCAACCATTCAACATCATATAAATCCGTCACAAAGTTGAGATAAATGCCATATAGAAAATCATTGATAATACCTATAGTTTGAGGTCATATATATGGTTTTCCTTCCCATATCATCATGAAATAATGTAATGTGTTCTGGTAAAAGGGAAATATTCGACCTAGTTACATTGAAACATTTGATATCATTGATCCCATAAGAGTTGTGGCCTTTAATCCAGAACTCCCACTTAGCCTTTCTCATGTACATGATGTATCCCATGTATCCCACTTGAAGAAGTACATGTTGTACCCCTCACATTATCAAATACATAGGTGGAAAAAATGGAGAATGATCTTTTTTATGAGGATAAACTATTGAGGATCATGGATCACAAAAAAAATGTTATATGAAAGAATACAGTTCACCTTGTCAAAATTTTATGAAAGATCCACAAGATTGAGGAAGAAATACTGTAAATGGAATTGGTGATTAAATAGAAGTACCATCATCTTTTTTAACATTTGAATTGAATTATTAAGGGTGAAATTTTTGAATGAGGGAATAATATATACACCTCAAATTTAATAAATTAAACTCTCTTTTTAATGAATAAATGACTTATTTGGTAATATAGTTATGGAAAACACATTCGCTAATTTTTTTCATTTGAAAAATATAAAATGTAACACCCCAAGCTTCTATGGTACGCTTCTCTTTGAATAATGTGATAGCGTGTGTTGTACGCAACACCGAGTTCTAACACACACCACAACTAATTAAACTAGCCGTTGTGGATAGTAATACCTAATTTTTGAAATCATATATATTCTATATTTCAAAATGGACTTCATTTTTGGATTCGGAATATCAAAATTAGCCTAGGGTGAAATTTTGGTACATTTCGGATAACTTTCATATTTTGATGAATAGTGAAAATTTCTAAATTTTAATTAAAAACAACTTTTTTAATCAAAATAATTAATAGTGATAAATTATGAATTTGAGTGGTTTTAAAGTATATTTAGAATATATTTTTACCATTAAATTTAATGTTTATCATTGGACATAATTTTACAATTAAACCGAACATAAACAAGTGTCAATCTTTTGATAGTTATTATCTCTTAAAAACACGCTTTTTGTTTTGACAGCGGGAATTAATTTTAAATTAATTTCTGCCACTTCTGTGTTTTGAATTTAGGAAAATGGATTCCATATTTGGAATCAGGATGTTCAAATTGTGTAAATAGGTAACTTTTATTTTTACACATTTTGAATAATTACTGCGGTAAATATTTTATTTACCATGGTTAAAAGGTAAATCCGGTAAATAAGGGTTAAAAAAATAATATTATAATAATAAAAAATTACCCTAAAACGTGTCTTAACCCTATTGGTTGATACATGGTCGACCATGGGCATCTTGGTGTCAATTTTGGGACCCCATGGATCCACTTGTAAGTGATAATGACACTTTATTTTAATTAAGTTAAAATGAATACAAAAATGACACAAGCATATATCTTTTAGAAGAACAATTTTTACATAGGGTTATACATGTTGGATTTTCGATTGTAAATATTCATTAGAAAGCTAAAAAGATTTCATACATAATTATATTTTATTTATAATTTTTAGACATTAAATAATTTATTTTATTTATGACACAATGATGATGCAGTAATTACTAAAATAGTAAAAAATTAACATAATTAATATTATAAATACCCAAATAAATATAATATGAAACTTTTAATAAATTAAACTAATTTTCTATGATAATATGATATATTAGGATTGATTTAATTGACTTTGTTCGAAGTAATCAATCTGTTAGGAGTTTCAAAAAAATCAACTATTGAATAGTGTCAAAATTGACATAAAAGAGTTCTTAAAACAAATATTATATTATTAATTGATATTAAATT
Source organism: Viscum album (assembly GCA_963277665.1). Classification (NCBI taxonomy): domain Eukaryota; kingdom Viridiplantae; phylum Streptophyta; class Magnoliopsida; order Santalales; family Viscaceae; genus Viscum; species Viscum album. The sequence continues at coordinate 446,119,356 of OY728158.1, forward strand.
CTTAAAAATCTAAGGTTCGGCCAAGAGACTTATATTATGATAGGTTAATCATTAATGGACCACTTGGGGGTCGATTGGATGTATATAGTAAGTTTATTAACCATATAATATAAAAATACAAAGAGACATTGTAAAAGTGAAACTAATTAACTTAGAGTTAATACTTAAAGATAAGGTTAATATAAGTACCCAAACCTGTCTAAATTCTATTGGATGAGTTGTTTTCGACCTATCCCCACCTCATCCTTTGAATAGTCAACTTTGGAGCCTTTGTAAACCGAATATGAATTTATTATAAATTAATATTTCTAGCTTTTCCAAAGGTTCCCCTCACCCCTCTTATAAAAGGGCACTCCTCCTTCTCATTTCTTCACACCTTCAAAGCCTTTTGGTTCGGCCAAACTCTGCCCAAATACTCTCCCAACAACCCTCGATACAACCTAGAGGCCTTAGTTTGATCAGAAAGCCAACCTAAGGATCCCTTTTGATCAAATCAAAAGGAAGAACCCAAAGAAGAGGTAATGATTTCACCACCCTTTTCTAAGTTCATTTCTTCTTCCACTTCTTCTTCCTTTGTTCTTACCATTCTGAAATAATAACTCCAGTATCTCACATATACTGTGATGTTATTATAAATATGGTACAATCATATTCAGTATTCTATCCACCCTTTGAATAACATGTCACCATACGTGCGTACGTACGGCTTACCGTCTCCACGTCGTGGTGTAATTGTTATTCAATATAATATTATTTGGATGGGTATAATAATGATGTGTAACTCATGTAAATAATAAATATAACATGTTAATGATTCTGTATATATGATATACCATTCATTTATATATTATTTTAATATCAAAAGAATGATATTGTCGCTCGTGCGTACGTACGGACTACCGTCTCCACGAACGCGATGAGATTCATTCTCCATCGTATCCATTCAAGTATAATTATCATTTTATGATTTAAAAATGATGTTTAAGGACTTGATATCATTATGGATATGAATAAGATACAACAAACATGGCTTATGTAACAAAACATATAAAAGAAAATGAGTAAGTTAACACCCGAAACGATGATAATTCTAAGATATTATTAATAAATCAATGTTAAAAGATCATATATGATATCATATTAATATATATGATTCTTGTATAATTTAATAACAATTATTTCACCATTATACAGGAGGTTAACCTACCCCAACCAAGGAAAAGTACAAGGTAAGGGTTATTTCACAATCTCTTCATTATCCGAGGTTGTTTATACGTAATAATCTACTGGGATCTCTTTATCATCCACATCCATGTTTCTTCGAAATGTATTTCAAAACATTTTTACTATTTACAAGAATATGGGTTAAAGTCATTTATACCCTTGTTTGACTTTTATAAGAGGTTTATAAAGGAATCTTTCCGTCGTTTTCAAAACAAGGTCCTTTTTAACCTTTTCGACAAAATTGAGGTAAGAATGTTTTTTTTAACTTATACGGCGGGTGCGGTTATTTTCCGCCGTTATAAAATCGTCGAAGCTTTCCTTACAAGCTTATAAGAATATTTTCAAAGAAAATGTTTTATTTTATATGGATCTTAAATGATTTCAAAATAAAAGGAGATATTTCTTTAAAAAGAATTTTGATTTCATCTATGCCAACATCCTTTGATGGATTTTAAGATTATTTGAAGTTGATTTATTATGATACAAAACTTCTATATTGTATTGAAGGTTTTGTGATATGTTTGACTGTGGATGTGCTATTTTTATACCATTCATAGTTTATTGTGAAAGTATTGACATTTCGTATGCTAGTTTTAATACGAATGTTTATGTTATGTTTAAACCTTTTCATATGGGAATGCATTGGACTTAATAAGTGACGGGTGGAGCCCGCTATAGCTCCTCGATGCATCGGTAGGTCTCATGAGACAAACTAGTGTCTTGGCACAAGGCCTTGACAAAATCTTATTTGTAGTCTTGGCACGAGGCCTTGGCTATGTGGTTATGATAGTCTGGCATTATGCATTCCAACATTATGAAAGTGGTTATTGATTTTTGCATGTGATTATTCGATTAGTAGAATATCCATGTGAATAAGTAAATGGAATTATTTCATTTTACTTTTGCCATACCATGTTGAAGTTCAATTTTAAAAGGCTTTTGTTTTAGTAATGCATTGCCTTAAATGTTTATTCTTATTTATGAAAGTTTCCGCTATATTGTTATCCTTACTGGGCATTTGAGCTCACCCCTTTTCTATGTTTTATTTTTCCCCAGGATGTGAAGAAGTAAATTATGAATGACCTGCAGGGATATTATGAGGGGATAGTAGTGTGGATTATGGAGACATTATGTTGTTGTAGTAGTTTTTCATTTTATGATGTAATGTAAAACTTATGAATATATCTAGTGTTTCCAAGGCTACTAAACCAATCGGTCTTTCGAGATTTGATCTTTCTTGTGATCATGCCAATGTTACGAAGTAATGCACCAACTCTGGGTAGCTGGGGTCGGGGCGTTACAGTTGGTATCAGAGGAAGTTTAGTACAAACCTTGGAAGCTAGATTTAGATAAACTCTGATTAGAGCACATAGACCTAAGATGAACTTTGAGGATTAGTATAGAAGAACTTCCTAGAATTTTGGTATTGTAGAGACTTTGTGAGTTTTCCGAGCAATACATCCCTGTCTGGATACGAGCAGGTAGAGGCGGCTCTGGCACAGATGTACCTAGGGGTAAAACCCGAAAACACCGCTTTGAGCTAGACTCGAACGGGAACTGGTGCACGACAACGGGCCTTGCTGCACTCTTGGTTACGACACTCCCGGGGGATATGCTTAGGATAACTCTCACTTTCTTTACAAATCATTATGAAGGGTTTATGAGTATATACTTCCTCAAAGAAAACATATTTATGATTATGGATTATATCCATAGATAGTTCAATTTATGTTTAGTGTTTTATAAGTATGGGATTATGTATTTTGATGCATAAACTGATCTAGTTTATGCCATTTTTTAGAAATGGCGCCTAGTGGAAGAAATGGAAACCGTATCAATGCACGCACTCCATGTAGGGATTGCCCTCCTGCTCAAGATAATTATAGTGGGGCTGGTGATGCAACTGGTGCTGATCAGCTAATCACCGTACTGGGACAACTTACTCAGGTTATGAATAATAACCTTACCCGTATGGAGCACCCTGATCCGCAGCGTGGAGGATCAATGTTAGATCGATTCATGAGACAACAACCACCAACGTTCAATGGGAGTACAAATCCCTTAGTAGCTGAGCAATGGATATTTTCCCTAGAGAAAATATTTCAGGCTTTGGGGAGTAGTGAAAGGGAAAAAGTTACCATGGTAGTTTACCGCCTCACTGGAGATGCTGATCAATGGTGGTCATTGATTCAAAACATGAAGGAAGATGATGAAGTATCAAACATGGAATGGAGGGAGTTCAAAGATCTGTTTTTAGAAAAAATACTTTCCTCGCGACCATCGAGCAGATATGGAAAGGCAATTTCTGAGTCTGAGACAAAAGGAGGATGATAATGTCACAAAGTATGAGGCTAACTTTACAAGGTTAGCGAGGTACGCTGGTGATTATATTCGTAACCCAAGAAGTAAGATTGATCGTTTCTTTGATGGGTTAAAACCATTTCTCCGTCGAGCATTAGTCTCACAATCCTTTTCATCGTACGCAGACATTGTCTCATGTGCTATCAAGACCGAAAAGGAATTCTCTAAGTCTTATGACTTTAAAGCAAAGCAAGAGAAGAAGAGACCTGCTGATCAATCTGGGAATGGAAATAAGGGGAAGAAGGGAAAGGTTGAATATCCATCTTGTGGTAAATGCAGGAAGAAACATCCTGGTACTTGCTTGAAGGGAATGGGAGTCTGTTACAAGTGTGGTGAAAAAGGCCACCAAGCTCATGATTGCAAGGGGAAGAAGGAAGCTACCAACGTTCAGTGCTACAATTGCAGGGAGATGGGGCATTATGCAAATGCATGTCCTAAGCGTCAGGAGAACTTACCTCAGAAAAGGCCAAGGGATCAAGGCCAGGCTTATGCTATCACTACTGCTGAGGTAGAAACTCCGAAAGACGTGGTGGCAGGTAATTTAATGGTTTCCTCAAGTTTAGCAAATGCATTATTTGATTCTGGATCATCGCATTGTTTCATATCTTCCCAGTTTGCTAAGAAAATTAGATATTTCCAATTTGATTTAATAAGGGAGTTGTCAGTTAAAACTCCTAAGGGAAGTATCGTTGCAACAAAGTTTTGTGAATCAGTCCCCATTAGAGCACATAAATTTTCTTTATCTGCTGATTTCATCGTCATACCTATGATTGAGTTTGATATAATCCTCGGTATGGACTGGCTTTCGGACTATGATGCGAAGATTTATTGTAAGAAGAAAGAGGTTACGATTCATGATGATAATGATAAGGAGCACCTTATTTTTAGAGCAGAATCGTCACCACCTAATTCTTATTTAGACCCACCCCCAGTAGCTCAAATTAATTCAATTATTGGGGAGGAAGAGAATGAAGTAACTATCGGTGAGGAAAGGAATGTTCAAATAGAGGATGTACCTGTTGTGAAAGAATTTGTAGATGTATTTCCGGAAGATTTACCTGGACATCCTCCAGAACGAGAAGTTGAGTTTTCTATTGATTTGATTCCTGGATCAAGGCCTATATCGAAGACCCCTTATAGAATGGCCACTGTAGAGTTAGTCTAACTAAAGAAACAACTAGAGGAATTGAGTAATAAGGGATTTATTCGCCCTAGTGTTTCTCCATGGGGAGCCCCTGTTCTTTTTGTTAAAAAGAAAGATGGATCTATGAGGTTATGTATCGACTACAGGGAGATCAATGCTATAACAATAAAGAACAAGTATCCCCTACCTCGTATTGATGATTTATTTGACCAACTGCATGGAGCTCAATACTTTTCAAAGATTGACCTTCGGTCTGGATACCATCAGTTGTGTGTAAAGAAGGAAGACATTCCGAAAACAGCATTTCGAACCAGGTACGGGCATTACGAGTTTACTGTAATGCCGTTTGGATTGACTAATGCACCCTCTGTATTCATGGATCTAATGAATAGAGTTTTCAAGGAGTATCTCGATGAATTTGTGGTAGTATTTATTGATGATATATTGGTATACTCCAAAACCTATGAAGATCATGAAAATCACTTGCGCATTATCTTGAAGACTCTGAGGAGGCATGAATTATATGGAAAGTTTAGCAAGTGTGAATTCTGGCTTCAGGAGATTTCTTTTCTTGGCCATATTGTCTCTAAAGATGGAATCTCTGTTGATCCTTCTAAGACCAAGGCAATCCAAGAATGGCCAGCACCTACGAGTATAACTGAGGTACGTAGTTTTATTGGTTTGGCAGGTTATTATCGACGTTTCGTCCAGAATTTTGCCCGATTGGCAAACCCATTAACGAAGCTCACACGTAAAGGGGTTAAATTTGTTTGGACAAAAGAGTGTGAAGAATGTTTCGAAGAACTGAAGAGAAGATTAGTCAATGCTCCTATATTGACTCTACCATCGGGGAATGATGGGTTCGTTATTTATAGTGATGCATCAAAGAAAGGACTTGGCTGTGTCCTTATGCAGAATGATAGAGTTATTTCCTATGCATCACGACAGTTGAAAATTCATGAACAAAACTATCCTACTCATGATCTTGAGTTAGCAGCTGTGATCTTTGCTTTGAAGATATGGAGGCACTACCTCTATGGTGAAAAATGTGAGATTTATACTGATCACAAGAGTTTGAAGTATATTTTCTCACAAAAAGAACTCAACATGAGGCAAAGGAGATGGCTTGAATTACTCAAGGATTATGATTGCACAATACACTACCACCCGGGGAAAGCAAACAATGTAGCAGATGCTTTGAGCAGAAAAGACCATGGAGTTCTGAACATGATGAGAATTGAAAGGGACCCAATTTTCATGGATCTAGAGAAGATGGACATGGGAATAACCAGGGAAGGTGAAACATCAATGCTTTTTCAAATGGTTGCCAAACCATCTTTACTAGAAAGGATTAAGAGTTCTCAGACCAATGATGAAGAATTCCAAAAGAAGATTAAAGCTGTGAATGATGGGAGATTGAGAGACTTTGTGTATGAAGATGGAATTTTGAAATTCGGGAAGAGACTTTGTGTTCCCAATATACCTGATCTAAAAAGGGAATTGCTGGATGATTCTCATAGTTCCAATTTCTCTATACACCCTGGGAGCACCAAAATGTATAGAGATTTGAAAGAACATTTTTGGTGGGACAACATGAAGAGGGAGATTGCTGATTTTGTGTCAAGATGTATGGTTTGTCAACAAGTGAAAGCTGGAAGGCAACAGCCTGGAGGAGTCATGCAACCTCTTCCCATACCGGAGTGGAAATGGGACAATGTTACGATGGACTTTGTCATGGGGCTACCAAAGACTCCTAGAAGGAATGATGCAATATGGGTGATTGTTGATCGTCTTACCAAGTCAGCACATTTTCTTGCTATAAGAGAAGATCTACCCCTGGAACGTCTAGCAAGACTATATATTAATGAAGTTGTGAGACTTCATGGAGTACCCCTATCGATTGTTTCTGATCGTGATCCCCGTTTTACTTCAAGATTTTGGAAAAGTCTTCAGAAATCCCTGGATACTGAACTTCATTTGAGCACTGCTTACCACCCTCAGACAGACGGACAATCAGAACGGACTATTCAGACCTTAGAAGACATGTTGAGATCTTGCTCACTTGACTTTCAGGGTATGTGGGATCAATATTTACCACTAGTAGAATTTTCCTATAACAATAGCTTCCATTCGAGTATTCAGATGGCACCATATGAAGCGTTATACGGAAAGAGATGTCGTACACCAACCTGTTGGGATGACGTTGGTGAAAGAAAACTTGTAGGCCCAGAACTGTTGGAGGAAACGGTGGAAAAGGTGAAGGTAATCCAAAATCACATTAAAGCAGCTCAAAGTAGGCAGAAGAGCTATGCTGATAATCGAAGGAAGGATTTGGAATTTCAAGTCGGTGATCATGTTTTCCTGAAGGTATCTCCATGGAAGGGAGTCATACGTTTTGGTAAGAAAGGCAAATTGAGTCCCAGGTACATCGGACCTTTCGAAATTCTAGAACGAATTGGGGTTGTAGCTTACCGATTGGCAATGCCGCCAAGTCTCTCCAAAGTTCACGATGTGTTCCACGTATCTCTGTTGAGGAAATACATGCCTGACCCAACGCATGTACTCACCTATGAGGAATTAGAACTGGAACCCGATCTTTCCTATTGCGAAGAGCCCATCAAGATTCTTGATACGAGAGAACAAGTACTGAGAAACCGGACGACGCGTCTGGTAAAAGTTTTGTGGAGAAATCATAAGATGGAAGAGGCAACGTGGGAACCCGAGGAACTTATGATGAAGAACCACCCGAGTCTTTTTATGCAGTAATACCCTAGAAATTGCGAGGACGCAATTATTTGAAGGAGGGGAGAATGTAACACCCCAATCTTCTATGGTACGCTTCTCTTTGAATAATGTGATAGCGTGTGTTGTACGCAACACCGAGTTCTAACACACACCACAACTAATTAAACTAGCCGTTGTGGATAGTAATACCTAATTTTTGAAATCATATATATTCTATATTTCAAAATGGACTTCATTTTTGGATTCGGAATATCAAAATTAGCCTAGGGTGAAATTTTGGTACATTTCGGATAACTTTCATATTTTGATGAATAGTGAAAATTTCTAAATTTTAATTAAAAACAACTTTTTTAATCAAAATAATTAATAGTGATAAATTATGAATTTGAGTGGTTTTAAAGTATATTTAGAATATATTTTTACCATTAAATTTAATGTTTATCATTGGACATAATTTTACAATTAAACCGAACATAAACAAGTGTCAATCTTTTGATAGTTATTATCTCTTAAAAACACGCTTTTTGTTTTGACAGCGGGAATTAATTTTAAATTAATTTCTGCCACTTCTGTGTTTTGAATTTAGGAAAATGGATTCCATATTTGGAATCAGGATGTTCAAATTGTGTAAATAGGTAACTTTTATTTTTACACATTTTGAATAATTACTGCGGTAAATATTTTATTTACCATGGTTAAAAGGTAAATCCGGTAAATAAGGGTTAAAAAAATAATATTATAATAATAAAAAATTACCCTAAAACGTGTCTTAACCCTATTGGTTGATACATGGTCGACCATGGGCATCTTGGTGTCAATTTTGGGACCCCATGGATCCACTTGTAAGTGATAATGACACTTTATTTTAATTAAGTTAAAATGAATACAAAAATGACACAAGCATATATCTTTTAGAAGAACAATTTTTACATAGGGTTATACATGTTGGATTTTCGATTGTAAATATTCATTAGAAAGCTAAAAAGATTTCCTACATAATTATATTTTATTTATAATTTTTAGACATTAAATAATTTATTTTATTTATGACACAATTATGATGCAGTAATTACTAAAATAGTAAAAAATTAACATAATTAATATTATAAATACCCAAATAAATATAATATGAAACTTTTAATAAATTAAACTAATTTTCTATGATAATATGATATATTAGGATTGATTTAATTGACTTTGTTCGAAGTAATCAATCTGTTAGGAGTTTCAAAAAAATCAACTATTGAATAGTGTCAAAATTGACATAAAAGAGTTCTTAAAACAAATATTATATTATTAATTGATATTAAATTCCTAAAAATCTAAGGTTCGGCCAAGAGACTTATATTATGATAGGTTAATCATTAATGGACCACTTGGGGGTCGATTGGATGTATATAGTAAGTTTATTAACCATATAATATAAAAATACAAAGAGACATTGTAAAAGTGAAACTAATTAACTTAGAGTTAATACTTAAAGATAAGGTTAATATAAGTACCCAAACCTGTCTAAATTCTATTGGATGAGTTGTTTTCGACCTATCCCCACCTCATCCTTTGAATAGTCAACTTTGGAGCCTTTTTAAACCGAATATGAATTTATTATAAATTAATATTTCTAGCTTTTCCAAAGGTGCCCCTCACCCCTCTTATAAAAGGGCACTCCTCCTTCTCATTTCTTCACACCTTCAAAGCCTTTTGGTTCGGCCAAACTCTGCCCAAATACTCTCCCAACAACCCTCAATACAACCTAGAGGCCTTAGTTTGATCAGAAAGCCAACCTAAGGAGCCCTTTTGATCAAATCAAAAGGAAGAACCCGAAGAAGAGGTAATGATTTCACCACCCTTTTCTAAGTTCATTTCTTCTTCCACTTCTTCTTCCTTTGTTCTTACCATTCTGAAATAATAACTCCAGTATCTCACATATACTGTGATGTTATTATAAATATGGTACAATCATATTCAGTATTCTATCCACCCTTTGAATAACATGTCACCATACGTGCGTACGTACGGCTTACCGTCTCCACGTCGTGGTGTAATTGTTATTCAATATAATATTATTTGGATGGGTATAATAATGATGTGTAACTCATGTAAATAATAAATATAACATGTTAATGATTCTGTATATATGATATACCATTCATTTATATATTATTTTAATATCAAAAGAATGATATTGTCGCTCGTGCGTACGTACGGACTACCGTCTCCACGAACGCGATGAGATTCATTCTCCATCGTATCCATTCAAGTATAATTATCATTTTATGATTTAAAAATGATGTTTAAGGACTTGATATCATTCTGGATATGAATAAGATACAACAAACATGGCTTATGTAACAAAACATATAAAAGAAAATGAGTAAGTTAACACCCGAAACGATGATAATTCTAAGATATTATTAATAAATCAATGTTAAAAGATCATATATGATATCATATTAATATATATGATTCTTGTATAATTTAATAACAATTATTTCACCATTATACAGGAGGTTAACCTACCCCAACCAAGGAAAAGTACAAGGTAAGGGTTATTTCACAATCTCTTCATTATCCGAGGTTGTTTATACGTAATAATCTACTGGGATCTCTTTATCATCCACATCCATGTTTCTTCGAAATGTATTTCAAAACATTTTTACTATTTACAAGAATATGGGTTAAAGTCATTTATACCCTTGTTTGACTTTTATAAGAGGTTTATAAAGGAATCTTTCCGTCGTTTTCAAAACAAGGTCCTTTTTAACCTTTTCGACAAAATTGAGGTAAGAATGTTTTTTTTAACTTATACGGCGGGTGCGGTTATTTTCCGCCGTTATAAAATCGTCGAAGCTTTCCTTACAAGCTTATAAGAATATTTTCAAAGAAAATGTTTTATTTTATATGGATCTTAAATGATTTCAAAATAAAAGGAGATATTTCTTTAAAAAGAATTTTGATTTCATCTATGCCAACATCCTTTGGTGGATTTTAAGATTATTTGAAGTTGATTTATTGTGATACAAAACTTCTATATTGTATTGAAGGTTTTGTGATATGTTTGACTGTGGATGTGCTATTTTTATACCATTCATAGTTTATTGTGAAAGTATTGACATTTCGTATGCTAGTTTTAATACGAATGTTTATGTTATGTTTAAACCTTTTCATATGGGAATGCATTGGACTTAATAAGTGACGGGTGGAGCCCGCTATAGCTCCTCGATGCATCGGTAGGTCTCATGAGACAAACTAGTGTCTTGGCACAAGGCCTTGACAAAATCTTATTTGTAGTCTTGGCACGAGGCCTTGGCTATGTGGTTATGATAGTCTGGCATTATGCATTCCAACATTATGAAAGTGGTTATTGATTTTTGCATGTGATTATTCGATTAGTAGAATATCCATGTGAATAAGTAAATGGCATTATTTCATTTTACTTTTGCCATACCATGTTGAAGTTCAATTTTAAAAGGCTTTTGTTTTAGTAATGCATTGCCTTAAATGTTTATTCTTATTTATGAAAGTTTCCGCTATATTGTTATCCTTACTGGGCATTTGAGCTCACCCCTTTTCTATGTTTTATTTTTCCCCAGGATGTGAAGAAGTAAATTATGAATGACCTGCAGGGATATTATGAGGGGATAGTAGTGTGGATTATGGAGACATTATGTTGTTGTAGTAGTTTTTCATTTTATGATGTAATGTAAAACTTATGAATATATCTAGTGTTTCCAAGGCTACTAAACCAATCGGTCTTTCGAGATTTGATCTTTCTTGTGATCATGCCAATGTTACGAAGTAATGCACCGACTCTGGGTAGCTGGGGTCGGGGCGTTACATAAAATATAGTCTTTCATATTTTTAAAAATATCAAGGATAAAATATATTGTAAATAAATCCATTTTACAGTGACCATTATTGTTACTAAATATTATGTTTTATGATAAATTATATTTGAAATATACAAAAATAAGCGATGGCCTCAACCAGTATGAGCATACATTATGAATCCCTTTTATCGAAGAATGTGAGGGAGTTTTAATCTTCAGGATTTTCCCTTGACCAAGCCCAAGATGAGATTAAATAACCAAATTTTATGAAAAATAGTTTATATGAGAATTTAATAAATATTGAGATCACAAACCAAAACGTGTACATCAAACCACTCGAAGAAAGTACCAGAATTGTACAACTTATCCTTAGTGAGTATTCTAATGTAATAATGTGATATATATATATATATCTTAACATGGGAAAAATGAATTTGAATACTTTTTATTTTTAATAAAATAATGATGATATTTATCCATTCTTATTATTACTTTATAGATGATTATATAATTAGTTTGATAAACATTAGGTTTTGATATAAATAAATAAAAATTTATTTTTTGGAAATAGAGAATTTCAAGAAAGACACTCTTTTGATAAATTAATATGATTTTTTAATTACAGTTTCAATATTATCCAATGTTTAATTTTTCATAGTTTCTTGAAATAGTATAATTTTTTTATAAATGTTAAATATGGTATAAATATATGATCTTTACTATGATATAATAATAGAAAAAAATGGTTCTAATAAGTTATATAAAAGTAATACACTATAAAATATACATTTATCATTTAAAATATTTTTTTGAATATATTTGATTGTTTTTTAAAACCATTATTGAGGCCTCAAAAACCTATATTACATTTTTTGTATCTAAAAACAATTTTTTATGAACATGAATCACTTACACATCACCAATGGTTCCATTTAAATATGTTTGGTTATTTACCTTATAAAATATTTAAATCAAATCCATGATGGTAAAAACCATGTAAAAACAAGTAGGAAAGTTTGTGGTTTTTATAAATTAATTATATTCAGTCCAGAACCTATAGTTAAAATTTAATAAAGAATTATCCTCTAAATTTATATAAATACCCATGAAACCACCCACTATTCTTCACTAAATATCATTGAGAATGAAGTTACTCTCACTCCCTTTATAAATCCCTCCATTAACTTTATCATACCCTTATGATGCTCCTCCCATTCTTTTATATAAACCCTCTATTTATTCCAAGCATTAAGCCTTTGTATTTCCAATTATTCATGTTGTAATGTGTTTTTATACATCCATTCAATATCCTTATGATTCCTAAGAAATGGGAGACCATCATTAACTCTCACTAAATCCAACCATGAACACATATATATAACTTTTAAACTGCTGAAACTATCTTTTGATTTTCGATGACAATATTTTTGGTTGTGTATACCCATCCCCATTTCAAATCAATGGTATTCAACTAGATGTAAGGATCATATATTAATTGGGAACTTCTATGTACATAAATTACACTCCATAATCCTAAGATTAAATGTGATGAAATACATTCATATGTTGTAAGACATATGTGGAAAAAATGCATGTACCAGATATAAATGTGATGGGTGTAAAAATTATATAAATATGTAATTCATTAGGTAATGTTTTTAACTCATTAGATAAAATTTTGAAATTATATGTGGTTATCATGAGTACTCTATTCTATAATATCTTAGTGGTTATCCAAGAATTATTATTATAAGGTTATATGTTATTTAGTTTAAGTATTCCTCATTTACCTTTATGTTCTCAAATTATTTAATTATAGATATTAATTATTATTTTTCTAAACACTTTTATAACACCATGATATTCCTCTTATATCACAAGTACTATTTTCATCTTGTTATGCTTTTATTATCCCATTATAGGGATTTATAGATCACCCCTTTCTTATGTATATCACCGGGTTATCCTGTGAAATATTAAAAGTTCAATGGATTTGTGGTAATTTTATGGAGGTTCAAATAATTTATTTATATCCATGTTTCAAGTTAATGTGTTACACATATAATTTCCCAAAAACACTAGGCTTCATGATCTTCTAGGATTGAAATAAATTTTTTATGAAATAAATAATGATATATTTTGTATATAATATATGGGTTCCATAACTAGATAAATATTTTTTTAATTATAATACATTGAAATAAAAAATTGTATTAATAAAAAAATTTACTTTATTATTCTTATATGTCTAGTCCACAGACAATAGATATAACTATTCATTATCTTATATAGAAATGGAGAATCAAAATGAAGGGGTGATATCAAATGAATAAAAAGGTAAATCATAAAACATAATACAATATGGAATGAGAATTCCATTTGCAGCATAGAAAGAGTAAATATATAATTATGTTTTATAAAAAATAGTAGAAAACATATGGTATCCATTACAATGGAGATAGATAATTGTAACATCCTTCTGAATTGGTTCATCTTAGACAAACAGTCACTACCCTACCTTAGGTGCACCACTTTGTACGCCAATGTTTTCTAACTAGAAATCAGGGTTTAAGAAGGAACTGTGAGGAGAGTATGCCCATTTTATCAGAGTAAAAAATAATAATAAAATAAAATTTCATCCTATAAAATACTTCATAAATAATCATTATTAAATAAACATTCCATAATGAAAATAAACATGTATATATAGGAATATAATATCAATCTCCAATTGAAAAATACACACACACACACATATAACAAATGAAATAAATGAAAAATTATAAAGTACAAATCCAAGACATACATTGTCTTAATCACCAACCCAAATCGAGATGCACTAGATCAACAATAAACACCATCCAACCTCTCCAAAACCGGTTCCAACTACTAGGTGAGGTTCTACTCTAATACCAATGTGAAATAAAGGTTGGAATAATGGGTGACTATATATCTTAGTAGTGAACAACCATTATGGTTCAATACTATAATTGAAATACATTGAAATTTTCATGTCACAAACTCAATTTTGAACCATAAATAATTAAAGAACACAAATAATTAAATAATGGATGAATGTTTCCTTCATTAAATAGATGTCATAATAATTATGAGCATGTTAGAATGACCATTCAGAACATACTACACAACCACCAGAAGGGAGTATAAATATAACATTATTTAAACATGATAACCATCACTAATCCTCATTTTGGGACCTTGATGGATCATACATGCTTTTAACTAGTGCTAGATTGTCTCTAAGTATATCAATATTATCATTCCAACAAGTATCTTATAACTAGGTCTCCATAGTATACACATCGATTATTACATACATGGGTAATGCTCTTAGAAATCATTTTACTTGTAAACATGATCAACCTAGATTCATATCTACGGAATCCCCACCGATATTAACACATACCTCTTTTATGGGTAATTATTGAACCAGTTATCACAGAAAATCCCTTTGAGGATTCTTGTATAGACTAACACAGACCTCCCAGAGAAAATTTTCTTTTTAAGTAACATGTAACACCCCTGCATATGATTCAGATACAATAGTAAGACAAAACAAACAAATGTTGTTTTTCATTTAGAAAAAAGGAAACCCAAAATGGGAGTATTCTAACTCATAAATAAATAAAACCCTAGGGGTCATTTCCATATATAATAGAATACCACCACGAAGGTATGATTCCAACCAATCAACACAATAATTCCAATAAAAGAATGGATACTCAATCCAATATGGATGATCTCTTAGCTAATATATTAAATAAATAAAAAACACCCTCCCATTGGTTCCAACATGTCACTAGGGCACCCATGTAGTCCCAATGGACTTATCATGACCTGAATAGCTCATAAGGGTCCCATAATTCAATATATTCTATTAGGCCAAAACCCATCACATGAATACTGCCCCAAAACTATACCATATCAAAATCAGTCTAGTTGAGCCCAAACACTCAAACTATCCATTGATCTTAACATGGCCTAATAACCTAATTCATCGTTTCTTCACGGGGTAGGAACACCCATTGACCATCTCACTATCCTATAGGCTCAATGCATCCCTTAGGACTCACATGGCCATTCCCTTGTCCATTCATCATAAATCAACACAAACCTCTTCATAGATTTATCTAAGGGATCCTAATACAAAGTCCACTACACCCTATTTATTAAATATTATCTATTGTATTCCTTATAGGGTCCATACATCATAATACACCTAATTAGAGTCCTATATTTGACCAATAATATCTAAGTAAATCCATCCTATTCCAATTTCCATCCGATCCCTGGATCTTTGGGCATCCAAATCATGGTATTTTCTTCCTAAAATGTGAAATAACTGAAGATTAAATACATTAATTCAAATAATAATTTTATTCATCAATTTTCTTAATGTCAATACCTTAGAGGAATTACCATAAATCTATTCATCGTGATAAAAATGTATAATACCTTAGGAAATAAACTAAGGAAAACCAAAATTTACATTTAATTACTAACCATACAACATTCTTAGGAGCACCAGGACTCCTATAAGATCCTTCCAAACTCGAACATCTTTTGAGAATCAGGTCCAAGATAGAACATATTAAAAAAATTAATTTGATCCAATGGATAAGTAATTTGAAATTTAAATATAAATGATAATATATGACATAATTGAAAAAACACCTATTGAGTCGCTTCATCCCATAAAAACTATGACCAACCATCCACCAGTGCTTTATACCTTTCCCCCAGAAATATCCAAAGTAAAATCTCTATGAATAAAAAAATATTCCAAAATCATTTCAACTTAATTTAAATTAATATCTAAATAAGAACTCAAATTGAGACATACCTTCATTTAATTTATGAATGGAAAAAGTCATATTTCCTTATAATATTTCCTTTGGTTAGGTTTCATGAAAACCCCATCAAAAAAATGAAAATTTTCCATTATAAACTGAAATTTACTTAAAAAACACTATAACAATGTTGAATCATCACATGGGAGAGAGGAGGAGGATTAGAAGATTAAGTGGATCCCATTCCCCAATCACCCTATAGAAATACCCAATAACCCCACACCAAATAAATTAGGAGATTGTTGGGTAAGGGGAGGAGGTACTTTTAATGTTTCTAAAAAAGTGATAAATGAGGTTATCCCCTAAAAATAATTGGGGGGGGGGGGTTGTAATTTTACCTCATAAATTCCCCAATGGATAGTCGGTGGCTTCTCAATGCCTCAATGAAAATTTGTGAAACCATCGACTAACCAATGTTTCATATAGGATAAAAGTTTTTATAGCCTAGTGCACCATCCAGCTAGTGTATATGTGATATAGATCCATCAACTAATGCCATCATTTGATGCATCTTGAGCCCCCTATGAGACCTTCTAAACTTATTTTATATTCAAAAGTCATGTGCTTGAGGTTATAAAACTCTCATAATTTCATTCTAAAGTATAAATTATAATATATACCATATAAAATATTAAAAAAATAAATCACTTCTCTATTTTCATACCATTACATACATGGAGAATTACAATCTCACAATATAACACTTCTCAGTCCCAATAAGTCTTGATGGAAATCCAATTATACATCTTCACCTACACTGGTTGTCAAATCCAATTCAAATGACCATGTTCTTTCTCCAAACTACAAACAAACCTATCATAGTATAACATTAACATAAGGCCATGAAACCTCCAAAACAAAATCCAGAAACCAATTTCATATCTATACCATTGAATTGCTGCTTGACTATGCCAGTCTATTCTTTGGAACCCGATGCATCTTCAACCAATTTTTAACCTAGCTCATGGTGATTTCCACTATAGGAAGCCGCTAAAGAATCCAATTTTGTTCTTTTACACCCTCATCACATATAATTAAATATCAAAACACAATCAAATCATTGTAACGACACCATCGATTTGGTTTATAGACCATAACATTGAATTCCATGCGAGATTGAATGTTGAACCCCCCCTAGGAAACCAAACATGGAATCGCACAGATTCAGCTACTAATGCATCACCATAAGAAGTTGAACATGATTAATTTACTTATAAATTCTACCCATTATCCTTTAGATATTCTCACTAAAGTAAAATCATCACAATTGATGAAATTACCATACTAAAACACCAACCATCTAGATTTTTCATTATTCTCCCACTCAAGAACTGATGTGTCTTAAATCCAATACATTTGAATCACCTCAAACCATGTTAATCCTGATTCCCACACTCATACACCACCCCTAAATACATCCAAATTCACATATGAGAGTCAATAAGATGTCTAGGTAAAATTGTACTTACAAACACAATGACATTTGGAGCCAGTATGACTATTCTTTTATGTGTCAATTATTTCCTTGATCCATCCATTATGAGAGCCATGAACCACAATTTATGTGACCCTATCAACCATATGAGTATTTTCGTATCACATTAATAGATCATATTTCTGACTGTCATGTCCCATACACCATATATCATGAGACACAATGGTTGTACATGGTCATCTCACTCATATACGAGTGATGTCATGAAACCTATGTTCACTTCTGTTCCTATGTCATAGAAACATAATCCATGAAAACAACTAAAACATAATACTTAACAAGGGTTGTACCATCAAATAGGAAATAGTGAACCAAACTTTATCTTACCCTACTTATGTTGCTCTATTATAAAATCCTCAATAGGTGTCATTATCTTACATGTGCTTATCCATTCGAACCATGCTCAACACCTCCCAATGGAACACATTAGCCATCGTTTCACACATGACCATAATATATTAGAATTTCTTATGAACCCATGCATAAATATTGTGTCTCCATGATTTATTGTAACACATGAATCATATTTTCTCCAAAAATAAATACTCCCCACAAAAAAAAATAATATTTATGTGAAGTTAGCAAAAAAAATTCGCTTCACCCTTTCAATGATCTAAAATATTCTCACCCATCACCTAAGAAAAATTCCAAAACCAAAGAATCCACCTATTCTATAACTATTCTAAGAATTAAAACTCAAAACACCATGGTCATTTACTGCAACAATATGTCTATTAGAAACCAAAAAATACTATAACTCTGCCACTTAAAGAATATACCTTATAAAACTCCCAGGAATCCCACATGACTCTCCTAGAAATCACTATAATAATATACCCATCCCTTCAGAAACTCATGTTTGATCAAAGAATATATCCTTTACACACCACACCTAATTCAACACACTAAAGGAATACCATGGATTAACCACATACCTGATAGCACCCCCACCTAATGATCTTGACATGATTTTTCCACCCACACTTCATCCTCAAATGAAAAAACATAAACCTAGGATAACCCAACTCATAGTATACCCACCATCATCTCTTATCACATACTCATTATGGTTTTGATTCATACCTATTGGTCTCTTGGTCTTCGATATAACATAATAAGTCATGTCTTGTAAATGGACACATCTCACATGAAATCATCTATGGTCCCATCCAATACAATCCATGATATCTAAAATCACAAACCACCCACACATGGGTCTCATAGAAACCATGACATCCAACATGCACAAAAAACCCATGTAGGGGTCTCCAAAAAACATTAGATATCCACATGACCACTGACCCATAAGTGACAAATTCTCAATGAGAATCCACATGCATAACCAATCCATAGAGAATCACACATACATTCCCATACAATGGGATTCACTCTATAATGACTTGTATCACATGAATTAATGTGACTGGCTTGGTTATATAGTGTTACATTCTCCAATATAGGGGTAAAATTCATAAAAGTTGTTACTAATAGTTTTTTTAATTGAACATGAATTATAATAACCAAAAAAACATTTATCATAAGGGAATCCAATTATTGCATTGGCATACTGGGGATACTAAACCTTCATGCACATGAAACTGTTTCATCAATCTCATCATCATGTGTCTCACCATAGATCAACAAGTTCATCCATAATAATGAAATTCATATACATATGGTTGTCAGATTGAGTAGAATTCCACATAAAAAAATTATATGGGAAAACATCAAATTATATTTTTTTGAAAAAATCCACAATTGAACCTTTATTATTATTGATAACGATAAAACTCGAAGTCCTACATATCTTGTGAATTCTATGTTCCAATCATGATTCATGATATGAATCTTACCAATGGTCCAAGTGTCAAAAATAGTTTGTGTCTCTAAAAGTGAAGTTGAAATAAATATTACACCATATATAAAAAATAGAAATCTAGATCCCCTAGTAATCAGGATATCCTACTGGAAAAGGAATTCAAAATACAAAAAACCCATTCTGTTTTACAAGATTTTATATATTCCTATATCTCTTAGATATCATATCTAAAATAATAAAAAAACAAAAAAATAACCCTCTAATACCACATTATATTATTACACTATATGGGGCTACTAAATGATTCCCAGACTAATAGTATCTGTTATACCTCAAGTGGGTTTCATCGTACATGAGAGGCTGACAAAAAGTAGCTGGGGTCAAATGTGTAACTATGAGGAGTCTATTCCCCCTACATCAGAGATCAAAATTTTAATCCAATAATAAAGAATCATATACATTAATGTTTGAAGAATAATAAGTAACTACCTAACACATTATGAAAATAAATATTGATATACATGAAAAAAATGATTGATCACACACTATATTGATTTCATAAATAAGAAAAATAAAAAAAATGAAATCATAAAGCTCCACTGTTTCTCTAGGACATACCTCTTCATGATATCCTATATGAATTGAAGTTAACCATCTTGATAATCAATATTATTAGTAATATGACCACACTAGGCTTGCAATTAAGTGAGAGTCTACATGGATAACAAAGTGAAATGGAGACATAATCCATGGGTCACTACATAACTCAATAGCA
The DNA here is from genome assembly GCA_963277665.1 of Viscum album. Lineage (NCBI taxonomy): Eukaryota > Viridiplantae > Streptophyta > Magnoliopsida > Santalales > Viscaceae > Viscum > Viscum album. The sequence goes on from OY728158.1 coordinate 446,139,620, forward strand.
CACCACCAACAATGTCTTGTAATGTACTAGAAATGTTTTGATATGTTCATGTGACATGATCAGCTATAAACAACAAATAAAATACCTAAAATAAATTAATAAATAAACCAATAATAATATCTACATCAGGCTAATGTTGGAATTTCATTGAGCATGTTTGGGGACAATTCCAACCACATTTCTATATCCACCCAAAGGATATATACATATAACATAGGCTAAGCCCAATGAAAATCATTAACCCTCATTTCTATGACCCTGATGAACCTTACCTGCTTTGGCCTATTCCAAAATGTCTCTGATCACATCATGAGGATTGTTCAAAATGTATAATAGAATCATGTCTTAGAATTATACATTTCATGTTGTGTAATCCTAGGTAATGATCATATGAATCTCTATCCAAGTATACTAGATCATCCATGGCTCCATATCCATTACAACCTCACCAATAATAACAAATACACCATGATGTAAATTTCCCCAAAAAGGTTTCCCAAGTCTCTTATATAGTAGTTTTCTTATCTAGTAAGACCTAAATGACCTATTTTTCATTATATGTAACATGGACCACCACTAACTATGTTTTAATTCCTAATATTAATGTACTACACACCTTTAGGTTTTTCCCATTTAGAAAACTAGGCCAACCCTAGGGGTATGTTTCATTTATAAATAAATAACACCACATTTCATTTTAAAAGCATTGTAAAAGACTGCCTCTAAATTATTTTTCCATTCAATCGAAAAAATAATGAACAATAAAATAATGTAAACTAATGCACCTAAGAGTGATCCCATTACTGATTTACTAAATGAAAAATGAGCACCATCTCACTTGGGCCAACATACCACTAGGGAACCCATTGGGGTCCCTAGCTCTCATCATGGCTTAGACTTATCATAATGGTCTCTCATTCCCAACTCATATGTTAGGTGAACAACCATCAAAATTGTGGTGGAAATATGGTTTTAACATATCAAAACACTCTAGGTTAACATGAACACAAAACATTCCCTTCCATCTTTCGAAGGTCTACACACTCGGGTCACACTACTAGAATAACAGGTATTTGCGACGGGGGCCCGTCGCAAATGGCCCGTTGCTGAAAACGATGTCACAACAACAATTATTTGTGACGAGCCCGTCGCTAAAGCCTTTTTTGTGACGGGTATTCTCCCCGTCGCAAATAGTACTCCATATATTTGTAAAAAACTTTTAAAATTGTTTTTGCGACGGGACTCGTCGCAAAAACTATTTTAAAAAAAAATAAAAAACTATTAATAAATTATTTTAATGCATATAATAATAATACTATTTGCGACGGGCATAGTATCCCGTCGCAAATACTATAAAAAAATAAAAAAATAAATTATTAATAAATTATTTTAATTAATATAATAATAATCCATTTATAATTCAAAAATAAAAAATAATAAAATATTAATAAATGATTTTAATTAATATAATAATAGAATTATAATTCAAAAATAAAAATAATAAATTATTAATAAATTATTTTAATTAATATAATAATAATAGAATTATAATTCAAAAATAAAAAATAAAAGAATATTAATAAATGATTTAATTAATATAATAATATTAGAATTATAATTCATAAATAAAAAAAATATTAATAAGTTATTTTAATTAATATAAAAATAATAGAATTATTTTACATTCAAATATTAAAATAATTCAAGTATTACAAAAAAATATAATTACATTATAATATTATAAAATTTTAATATATATATATAAATTAATATTATAAAATATAAATAATATTATTATTCATATTAATATTGTTATTTCAAAATATAATATTATTAATATTTTATAATGAGACAGAAACTAGGAATAGAAAAAAAATCATATTTTGATTTCACAAATTTTATAACATAAAAACAAACTCTAATTTGAAGGAGGGGGGATCCGCAGATGGTGGTGGAGGAAACTCCATCCCTAAAGCATGACTGAGTCGGCGCATGTACTCCATCTGCTCCTGATGCTGCTACTGCCACCGACTCGTCTGCTCCCCGTACAGCTACTGCTGGCATCGACGCTCCTCCTCATCCTGCTGACGCATCTGCTCCTGCTCCTGTCAGAGACTCTCTATCAGTGCAGTCTGAGATCGCAACTAATCCTCATACTGTGTAGCAGAAGAAGATGCACGAGCTCCTCTCGAGCTGGACACCGACATCGCAGCACTACCATAATAATCTCCGGGAGTCAGTTGAGAGATGATACCAACTACCCGGCCCTTCTCTAAGGCATACTGGGTGGCCTGTATCCATGTCGCCTCATCAAACTGAAGAACAGTGGTCTGATCTGATGACTCGGCCTGACTCTCAGGCCGGGCCTGTGACGCTGCGGCCTCATATGACTCCTGTAGTTGCAATTTAAAATTAAAATTGTGAAAATATTATATGCAGTTAATTTTTAAACTTGAAAACAAATAATACTGACCACGATGTGATGCTGACGATCACCTATGAGATCCCCAGTAGCAGGATCACTATACATCCTCCGATATACGTCGTACTCTGTAATATTGGGGTGCTCGACAGCCTATAAGAATAAAAAAATAAACTTTTAATATTTATAGTTATATAAAATATTTATAAATAATGTACGTACCAGATGCTGTCAATGAGTACTGAAAGAACGACTCCCAGCTTGATGAGTCACCTCCTGTCTACCCCGATTCTGCCTCCCCACCGATGATCTCCTCTGAAAGGCACCACTCAACCAGTGCGCACATAATCCATCCCATACATGGGATGAAATGTACTCTGGTCGGTGTGCTCTATATGACTCGTCAAAATCTGACACTCCTGCTTTCTTTATGGCAGCTTTTCTTAAATTGTGCAAAAACTGACGAAGGCGATCACGCATGGCCACCTCCCATGCCTCGTGGATGGCGTCACGCATGGTATCCTCGATCGAATACCATAAACCCTACAAATAAATCAAAATATCAAGTTAGAAATGAAATAATTTTCAAAATAAAAATTATTTATTTACGTACATACCAACCAATGGCCGAACATGGCCTGCAACACATCAATGGGAATCTGCTCCCATGTGGTCCACAGTTGAGAGAAATAGTTGCGCAAAATAGCGCGACCCTGTCCGACTGCTATATGCGGAAAACTGTAAAAATAATAAACATTTATTATGTGAATAGATTAATGAAATCTTAGTCAAATCCATAGGTTATCACACAGGTTATCACACCTCCGTGTGCGTGGATCAAACCCAAGACGTGGACGTCGCTCGGGGACGGGGTCAGGAATCATCAATCGTGCAAGACCGCGCCCCCTCCGCATACTCCATGGAACGCCTGCAGGCTGAGGGTCATCTGCCATCAACTCATCCGCATCGAAAGGCAGGTTAGCATTCGCCAACTCATGAAATGTGGCGTCGTCCATCTGAAACAGAAAATGTTAATGTTGTTAGCAAATAATTGATAATTACTATTATATATACATATATACATATTATGATTGTATATAAATACCATGGAATTCTATCAGTGTTCATCTTCATCATCATCTTCATATATGTCAATGTCATCTTCATATTCCTCCTCAACATCATCGATATCCATTCGAGTTACAGTTGCTTCATCTCTTACCATTTCAAATTCATATGTGACATCATTAACATCATCGTCATCACCGACTCTTAAATGTGGGGTGTCGTCATCGATACTCATGTCTCTTTGTAAAAAAGATTGATTTTGAGTACTCTCTTGAAAAACTTCAATTCTTTGCACATCAGTGAAAGCACATTCACTTTGACTAAACTGATTGTCTCGAATTTTGATTTTTATTACACTCCACCAATCAGTCAAGTCTCTTGATGTAGCACAATACTTTGCTTAATAAACTTAATGTGCCTGTTGAGCCAATAAGAATGGTTCATTTACTGTGAGAACACTTTTACATTTAATATCGATGATTCCATGAGTCAGATTAACATGCACGCCTCTCTCTGTATCCCACCATCGACATTTGAACATGGTTATGTAATGTTGTCCAATATAACAGAGTTAAATGATTTCATCAAGTATGCCATAAAAGTCAACTTCATTTTCTCGATGATGAGATCCTCTCAAGCTAACTCCACTGTTCATTGTTTTTTCGATTCCCCATATGCTTGTGTGTGAAATCGAAATCCATTCACCACATATGCAATATAAGTTTTAACAAGTTTGGAAGGTGGGTTACTCAATACACACAGCCGTTTGTCAATTTTATCAGCATGTTGAGACACCTGAATATTTGTGAAATAATTATCAATATAGTAAACTATACATTGAATGAGTTGCTAAAAGATAAAGAATTTATGTTACCAGTTTTTGAAACCACTGAGAGAAATTTTTCAGTCGACGTTCTTCGAGAGCAGCTGCTGTAATTTGTGGAATTTGTTTCTTGATATGATTATCATACAACCTATAAAAACCAAACTTATTTACTGTAACATAAATGATAGAATAAGTGATATAAACACTTACAATACAACTGATGTCATCTCTTCACAGTTGAGCAGAACATACGTATGAGCTCTATGATGTTCATCATCCGAAAGCCAGCGTTCATAAATTCCACCAAAACCAAGCTCTGGCTAGTTGAAAACAGATAATTGATTGTCGATTTCATTAATATTCTTCTCGTTCCGTCCCATTCGGTTGTGTTTTGATGGATACTCAGATTCAAAATAATGGGAGCAGAAAAAAGATATTTCCTCTTGCAAATAAGCTTCTGCAATAGATCCTTCAATAGATGCTTTGTTATGTACTTTTATTTTCAATTTTTGCATGCATCTTTCAAAAGGGTACATCCATCGAAACTGTACTGGACCTCCACATTTGGCTTCATATGGAAAATTTAACATCAAATGTTCCATTGAGTCGAAGAAAGACGGCGGAAATATTTTTTCCAGTTTACATATAATTACAACAACATATTTTTCAAGTTTTCCTAGAGCATTATAATCTGCTGTAGCCACACAAATTTTCAAAAAAAAATGAGACATGTCTGTTATGAAATCCCAAATCACAGAATTCAATAGACCTCTTAATCCAATGGGTAGAAGTCCTTCCATTATAACATGACAATCATGACTTTTTAATCCAGTAATATGACCATTCTTTACACATCTACCCAAATTGGAAGCACAACCATCTGGAAGTCTCAAATCTGCAATCCACTGACAAAATAATAAACGGTTTTCTTTAGATAGTGTATAAGCTGCTTTTGGTTTCAGTAACCTTTCTGTTCTGACATTCTCAAACAGTTCCAATTCTGGACGCCTGCAAATTTGGGCAAGATCTAAACGTGCATTTACATTGTCTTTGCTCTTTCCTGGCGTATTCAAAACAGTATGAAAAAAATTATCAAAACAGTTCTTCTCAATATGCATGACATCTAACATGTGTCAGACCAACAAATCAGACCAATATGGCAAATCCCAAAATATGCTACGTTTAATCCAATTGTGTTCTTTCCCAAAACCAGAAATTTTCTATTGGTTTATTGTGGGACCAAAAGTGATGGGAGGTAATGAAAATACAACTGATTTTAACTCCAAACCTGATAGCATTTTTGGAGGTCCATCCCTTTCAACTGTTCCTTTTCTGAAATTAGATCTGTTTCTGTGAAAAGGATGATCAGTTGGAAGAAATCTGTGATGACAGTCAAAATAACAAGGTTTCTTTCCATGAATGAGCATAAATTCTTTGTTCTCTCCCATACAGTAAGGACATGATTTCTGACCATGTGTACTCCAGCTAGATAACATCCCATAAGCCAGGAAGTCACTAATTGTCCACATCAATGTTGCTCTTAGTATGAAATTATGTTTCGTTGCAACATCATATGTACTGACCCCAGTACTCCACAATAAATTTAATTCATCAATCAATGGTTTCAAATAAACATCAATATTTTTCTTCGGTTGTCCTGGAATTAGTAGAGTCAAAATGATATATGGCTCCTTCATCAACATCCATGGAGGTAAATTGTACGGAGTTAAAAAAACAGGACAACATGAATATTGACTACCATAAGATCCAAACGGACAGAAACCATCAGTGGAAAGGCCCAGTCGAACATTTCTAGCTTCTAAAACAAAGGATGGATGCACTCTATCATAATGTTTCCATGAATCACCATCGGCTGGATGATTCAAGCTTTTATCGGTTGAAATATTCTCTTTATGCCATGACATCATTGTCGCTGTATTCTTAGACATGAATAAACGCTGAAGTCTGGATGTAAGCGGAAAATATCTCAACTGTTTTACAGGAATCACACTAGACTTCCCGTGTTTTCCTTCTTTATATCTCAGTTTCCCACATGTGGGACAACTATCCAACGAATCATTTTCCCCAGAATATAAAATGCAGTCATTTGAACATGCATGAATCTTGTGACAAGTAATTCCCAAATTTCGAACCAGCCTCTTACTCTCATAGTAATTTTCCGGAAAAACATTTCCTTCGGGTAACAGTGTTTTAAGCAAAGAAAATATCTGGTCAAAATAGGTGTTTGACATTCTATTATCTGATTTGATAGCCATAAATTTTTCAACTGCTTCTAATTTGCTCATCTTGCAGCCAGGATATAATGCATCATCAGCAGACCTCAACAACTCATAAAATTCAGATGGTGCCAACTCAGGATTTGAAGCTATATCAGCCAGAGTTTCTGTATGTTGAACAGATGAACCTGCAACATCATGTACTAAATCTTGAAACTGGGATGGATCCGGAATCAAGTTGGTATCACCTGCTCTGGAACTGCGTTCACCATGTTGATACTAAAAAACATAATCTGGTTGAAAACCAAAACGCAAGAGATGTTCCCCCACTTTGTCAAACGTGTCAAACGTTATCAATGCACATTTTCTGCAAGGGCATTTTATTTTGCCTTTTGAAACAAATTCTGTATTTGATGCCGCAAATGATAAAAAAGTCTCCACACCCTCTACATATAATGGATTTAAACCAGAACCGTTTGGATTCCTACGTTGATTCATCCATATGCGGTCACCTAATAATGATTGTTGACGACCTCGTTGTTCCATATTTTTCTATAAAATATAAAAGAATTACTGGTTTTGAATAATTTGTTAGAAAAAACACTCAAGCTAGCATAATTATAGAGTTTACATCATACACGACTGACGCAAACTTTTTATTGAGATAGACCTAAAAATTGACCCTTTAAGAATTAAATATGTTGAGAATAAAGCAAAACCTGTTACAAATATTGATAATTTTAATATTATATAAATTTTTTATTATTTTCATAGTACTAATATTATTGGTAATTATTACTAATTATTGGTAATTATTACTAATTATTGTTAATTATTACTAATAATTGGTAATTATTACTAATTATTACTAATTATTGGTAATTATTACTAATTATTACTAATTATTGGTAATTATTCCTAATTATTGGTAAGTATTCCTAATTATTACTAATTATTACTAATTATTACTAATTATTACTATTTACCGGTAATTATTGGTAATTATTCCTAATTATTGGAAATTATTAGTAATTATTGTCAATTATTACTAATTATTGGTAATTATTACTAATTATTACTAATTATTACTAATTGTTACTAATTATTGGTAATTATTACAAATTATTACTAATTATTACTAATTATTGGTAATTATTACTAATTATTACTAATTATTGGTAATTATTACTAATTATTACTAATTATTGGTAATTATTACTAATTATTACTAATTATTGATAATTATTCCTAATTATTGGTAATTATTTCTAATTATTGGTAATTATCGGTAATTATGGGTAATTATTGGTAATTATTACTAATTATTGGTAATTATTACTAATTATTTCTAATTATTACTAATTATTGGTAATTATTACTAATTATTACTAATTATTGGTAATTATTCCTAATTATTGGTAATTATTCCTAATTATTACTAATTATTACTAATTATTACTAATTATTGGTAATTTTCCTAATTATTACTAATTATTACTAATTATTGGTAATTATTACTAATTATTGGTAATTATTACTAATTATTGGTAATTATTACTAATTATTACTAATTATTGGTAATTATTACTAATTATTACTAATTATTGGTAATTATTACTAATTATTACTAATTATTGGTAATTTTTACTAATTATTACTAATTATTGGTAATTATTACTAATTATTACTAATTATTTGTAATTATTACTAATTATTGGTAATTATTGGTAATTATTGGTAATTATTAATAATTATTGTTAATTATTACTAATTAATACTAATTATTACTAATTATTACTAATTATTACTAATTATTACTAATTATTACTAATTATTGGTAATTATTACTAATTATTGGTAATTATTACTAATTATTGGTAATTATTACTAATCATTACTAATTATTACTAATTATTACTAATTATTACTAATTATTACTAATTATTGGTAATTATTGGTAATTAATACTAATTATTGGTAATTAATACTAATTATTACTAATTATTACGAATTATTGGTAATTATTACTAATTATTGGTAATTATTACTAATTATTACTAATTATTACTAATTATTACTAATTATTACTAATTATTGGTAATTATTACTAATTATTACTAATTATTACTAATTATTACTAATTATTAGTAATTATTAGTAATTATTACTAATTATTACTAATTATTGGTAATTATTCCTAATTATTACTAATTATTACTATTTACCGGTAATTATTGGTAATTATTGGTAATTATTCCTAATTATTGGTAATTATTACTAATTATTGTTAAGTGTTACTAATTATTGGTAATTATTACTAATTATTACTAATTATTACTAATTATTACTAATTATTGGTAATTATTACTAATTTTTACTAATTATTGGTAATTATTACTAATTATTCCTAATTATTACTAATTATTGCTAATTATTACTAATTATTGGTAATTATTGGTAATTATTCCTAATTATTGGTAATTATTCCTAATTATTGGTAATTATTCCTAATTATTGGTAATTATTTCTAATTAATTGTAATTATCGGTAATTATTGGTAATTATTGTTAATTATTACTAATTATTTGTAATTATTACAAAATATTCCTAATTATTACTAATTATTACTAATTATCAGTAATTATTTCTAATTATTGGTAATTATTGGTAATTATTACTAATTATTGGTAATTATTACTAATTATTGGTAATTATTACTAATTATTTGTAATTATTACTAATTATTATTATTTATTACTAATTATTGGTAATTATTACTAATTATAACTAATTATCGGTAATTATTCCTAATTATTACTAATTATTACTAATTATCGGTAATTATTGTTAATTATTGGTAATTATTTCTAATTATTGATAATTATTAATAATTATTGTTAATTATTACTAATTATTGGGAATTATTACTAATTATTGGTAATTATTACTAATTATTGGTAATTATTACTAATTATTGGTAATTATTGGTAATTATTCCTAATTATTGGTAATTATTACTAATTATTGGTAATTATTCCTAATTATTGGTAATTATTCCTAATTATTGATAATTATTCCTAATTATTGGTAATTATCGGTAATTATTGATAATTATTGGTAATTATTACAAATTATTGGTAATTATTACTAATTATGGGTAATTATTACTAATTATTCCTAATTATTACTAATTATTACTAATTATTACTAATTATTGGTTATTATTACTAACTATTACTAATTATTTGTAATTATTAGTAATTATTACTAATTATTACTAATAATTGATAATTATTGATAATTATTACTAATTATTACTAATTATTGGTAATTATTACTAATTATTGGTAAGTATTACTAATTATTGGTAAGTATTACTAATTATTGGTAATTATTACTAATTATTGGTAATTATTACTAATTATTGGTAATTATTACTAATTATTGGTAATTATTACTAATTTTTACTAATTATTCCTAATTATTGCTCATTATTGGTAATTATTCCTAATTATTAGTAATTATATGAATAATTACCAATAATTATGAATAATTACCAATAATTAGGAACAATAACATTATTAGTATATTTTATTATTAATATTAAAATAATATAATTTTCTATATTATATACAATTCTCCTTTCATCTGTCTGTTTTCTGTCTCCACATACAAATAATACATGTGGAGATAGAAAACACACAGATGAAAGGAGAATTGTATGTAATATAAAAAATTATATTATTTTAATATTAATAATATGATATACTAATAATGTAATAATGTTATTATTCCTAATTATTGGTATTTATTATTAATTATTAATATTTATTCTTAATTATTGAAAATTATTACTAATTATTCCTAATTACCATTAACTATGAACAATACTAATAATTTAAATTTATTAAGTAACAAAACAATGTAAACATAATTAAATTACAACTAATTAAGAATAATTGAAACTAATAAAAAATTTAAAATAAATATTAAATTAAAATGAACATAAATACCTTGAAAATTGAACTGAGGTTGATCTCTGATCGTTCTTGAAAACTTCAATATCAACTCCGGAGAAAAAAAATTAAACTTGAGAAACACTGAACTCTAGAAATAGAATTTTGAGAGAAGAGGAAGATGGAGATTGAGAATGAATTGAAAAAAACGGATGGGGGTATTTATAGGTTAGATTATTTGCGACGGGATACCCGTCGCAAATACCTTAGCCATCATTTATTACGGTCAACGGTTAAATAGTTATTTGCGATGGGACCCGTCACAAATAACCACCTGCCGACATACTATTTGCGACGGGGGAATATTCCCATCGCAAATACCTTTTACCGCCGCCGGTTATTTGCGACGGGCAATAACCGCCCGTCGCAAATATGTTTCCCGCGATTTGGCGCGCAACGCACGCTAGTTCTTTTCTGACGGGGAAAGCAATCCCGTCGCAAAAGGCTACTTATTTGCGACGGGCAAATACCCCCGTCGCAAATAAGTTTTTAACGGGGCTATTTGCGACGAGATTTAGCCCCGTCGCAAATAACCCGTTGCAAATACCCATTTTTCCCGTAGTGTCACCATATCATTATGTAAATATAATACCTAATAACTTTCTAACTATCCCATGGGATCAAAGAATGTCATATGTCTCACATGGAAAAACCCAATGCCATTAATATTACCTCATAACTAATCTTTATTGTGTGGATACTAAGGGCTCCAAAAACTATGTAAAATATTTATCATTTTCTAAATAACATCATGTGTATGGTACATTGGGTCCATACATCAGAAGACATCTCATGATAGTCATGGTATTGGACATCAACGACTAATGAAAATAAACTAGTACCAAAGTCCCTAAGGGACATGGCACTTTATGCATCCTGATAGAGGTGTATTTTCTATAAAAGGGGATTTCATTTTGGATAAAAACATGTTAATTAAAAAACTATTTAATTATCATATCAATCATTGTAAATGACATAGTTGTGTGACCACACATTAAAGAATAATGAAAACATGCCTCATACCATATAGAAAATATCATGTTGCACATACATTTTGTATAATCAATTTTTGTTTAATTTCGGACAACATAAAATGATTATGATAGCTAAGACTCATATAAACTTAATCCAAACAGATGAACCACCTAAAATTGATTTGAATAAATAAATACTATATTTAATTAATAAAAAAAAGATACAAATATTTTAAAAAATATAATTATATATATAAATTATACAACTATATATAATTTTAAACACATATATTAGTTAGCCTTATCAAACACAGTCCACATCCAACCATCTACCAGGATTACATGGAATTCCCCTCGATAATAACCATGGAAATAACCTATGAATTGGAACAATTTCCACAATGTTTTTAATTTAATTTAAGATATAACATGGAGAAAAATACCAATGGAAATGAATCATTATTGAATAAATGAGTGGTGGTATGAAGATATCTTTATGGGATACCCTATAGTTAGTCTGTATTGAAGTCCCATATTAAATGATTAATATTACTATTCTATGGTGAAATATCTATAAAAGCCCTAAAAAAAACACTAAATCAGTACATGAGAGAGGGAGAGGAATAAGAATAGTAGAAAAAAGGAGCATATACATTGATCCACTGAAGAAAGAACACAATATCTCTACTATAAATAATGGGGTAAAAGTAAGGGGAAGGGGAGGAGGCCCTCCGACAGTACATAAAAATAATATAGAGAAATGTGGTTTCCCCTAGAAAAACAATGAGGGAGATATATGTAATTTTATACCTTAAAATACCCACTAACTTCCCAGTATTGGCCCAATGGCTTAGTAGTGGCTACCCTAGGGATGCAGCACCATGGGTGGAGCCTAAAGCATACAGGTATAGGGATACCAGCTATGTAGTGGAAACTTCAGGGTGAAATGTGCTACTAACCAGGCCCCAATCGGATGAGTGGTTGTACATTGTTTCCCCGAACATAATATACTACATTCAATACATCCTTATACTTCCAAGATACATCCTAATATTTTTACCTCATAAAACTATTGTTTTAGGTTATCAAAATCATAGAGATTCATTCATCATTTTTTTAAAAATTATGTCAAACCATCAAACCAAAAGCACAAATCCCATCTGGAATTTCATACCCATATTGAGATAATAACATGGATAAAAATAACAAATCTCATATTGATGGATTTCATACTATTGAACATTGAATCCATATTTTCAAGGGATAAATAATGACATCATAAATTAATTACCATATATACACCAAAAAACCATGGTTTTTGTCTCATGATATAACCAATTCAGTGTGATTCAATATATTTCCTTGCCCAACCCAACAAATATAAATCCTACACTATCATTATATTAATATAAGGTATAAAAAAATAGAAAAAATCATCCAAAAGGAACCTCATACATAAACATTCATGGGAAATGAATTTTAATCTATGTTAAAATAACAGGTATATAGATTTTTAATATTTACCAATTCAAATAAATTTAATAAAATTATTAGTTAAAACCATTCAATTTGAACTATAATATATTGAGTGTTAACAACATATATAATAATGATAGATGATAATTTCAATAAAGGATAATATATGGATATATTATAAAATTTATATAATATATCCCTGATAAAAATATAGAGATAGGAAAAATATTAATTTTGTTGGGAGAGATAGAGATTGATGGATAAAATAATCACAAAAATAGAAAAAGTTGTTAGAGAGACAACATATGAAAATAAAATTTATAAGACATAAATCCAAAAGAGATAAAAAATTATTATAATACCTCAAATAAAATGGGGAATTCAATAATTTTTTTATAGAAAAAAAATATTTTTTAAATGGAAAATAAGGGAGATAGATATTAGGGTAAAAAAATTTAAAACTCTGTAAGATTTGGGAGAGAATCTCATTCTTCACATCATGACCTTATTTGTGTTCCATATAGAATTATTTATTATAAAATTAAATTAATTATTATTAGATTCATAAACTTTCTATGATTATCATTTTTTTATGATTCATTTAATGTCTTTAATGATAAATATTTATCCATTTAAATAAATTATTTGTCATCAATTGCTCATTTTGAGGTTGATTGCTGTATAATTTCAAATCCGCTTAGATGTAATGATAATACATATTTATCCCTATAAAATGGATCCATATTATTAAAAATATTCAATAAATAATATTAATATTCTTCTATAATTTTACTATTTTAATAGAGTAGTACATATAAATGATTTTTCCAATATTACTAGGAATGTTTGTTTCAGACGCATAAAATTACTATGATTATTTACATGTAATATCATTATTAACATGAATATTTTATCTTTCCAGTACATTGAATTTATATCATTGATGATTATTTTATATTATATTAATAAATGATATTTTATAAATATCCTTAAGTATGAAATAGAATAATAAAACATCATCTCTATCATAGATAGCACAAAACTACCATAGGAAAAAAATATTTTTAAAAGAGTTCATCAAAGAAGAGGAAAAAAATAAATATATGAGTTTAATAAAAATATGTTAAAGTATATTGATATTAAGAAATTAATGTTACATTACACATTATAAATATTACTGATATGGTTAAGAGTATAAGTTAAACAAAAAGACATTTATTTTGAAACTTGTACTTTTGACATATTAATGACTGATGAAAACATATTCAATAATTGGGATTGGGTGATCAAATATAAATATGTGATAAAAAATATGTAAATTCCACAGTAACATAACCATTCACTATATATAATAAGAATTTTTTTCAATTTAAATAAATGTTTTAAAATCATTCCCATGGAATACATTATGTGGCCTATCCTCTACTAGATGAAGACATGTCTGGTTGGAAAAGTATCTATATTTCCAAAGAAATTTAAATTGGGATCTCCATGTTCAAAATGATTTATCACACCCTAATGGATAACTATTACTCAAAAACATTTCATGGTATGGTGATATGGGGTTTTGAACCTCCAACTATATATAGAACTTGTTAATCATCTTTTATTGATGAAAAGGTTATTGAAACAATAAAAACGTTTTTTGGAGTCTTCTAAAATATTATTGGCCTCATAAAATCATATCTTTTGTAAAACAGATATTTTATGGAATATTTCATTTAACAACATTTGTTTTGAGAACTTATGGAGGCAATATAAAGACATGGAATAAATGTTATTTTCATTTTATGTTTGGTTTTATTTTTTTAATGTCTAAATATTTCATTGTAGGTTTTTTAAAATTATATGCAATTATTTTGAGACTACACACTCTGAAAACACGTGATTCTGAGGACTATTGAGCCTAAAATGGAATTGTAAACCTTTTTTAAGGTACGTTAAAAAAAGTGTGAGAAGATTTTTCTAACTTTTGAAATAGTGCTTGGATAAAAAACATGAAGGCACTGTTGAACTTAGAACACCGGGATAAAACCAGAAAGCAATTTACTTTTTCCGGAAAGTGCCAACAAGAACAAGGCCCGAGCCCCTCCACAAGTGCACTCATTGTGAACGGATTCTCCAAGATGGTCGAAAGGTGTATTCAAAACCATCATGGTTATGGTGACACCTTATGGAGCCCATAGGCAAATGAAGATCAAGAAACCTATCACCAGAGAAACTCTGGTAGCTCGCAAAAGGAATTTCCAACACACAAGTGTCGGCGGCAGGCCAAGGTGGCCCGCGATGGTGGATGTGGGAAGAGTGAGGCACCACACCCATCGGCACGCAGCGAAGACAAGGAGGATTAGCACCAATCGGTGCCACATGGAGGTGGGGGTCTACGTCTGCGCTGCTCGGGCAAGCTGGCAATCCACGGTCGATCGACTGCGGCATAGAGGAGGTCGCGGCCCATAGACCGTGGTAGTTGCTGGATGTGGCGCCAGGCGATCAGTGCGTT
Source organism: Viscum album (assembly GCA_963277665.1). Taxonomy (NCBI): domain Eukaryota; kingdom Viridiplantae; phylum Streptophyta; class Magnoliopsida; order Santalales; family Viscaceae; genus Viscum; species Viscum album. The sequence goes on from OY728158.1 coordinate 446,155,139, forward strand.
GGTGGAGTGGCTCGCCCCTTGTGGTCCGTGTTCGGACAGAAGTGGGGAAATGGAAGCAACTTCTTTGTATTGGGTGCACACCACTTGATTCATGTTTGTCCAAGCTTTATATTGTGGGCGGCGCCCCCAGCCAGTATACCAGGCTATTCCTTCGCCCAGTGGGATAGACACGCACTGGCGAGCCATACCCGCTCTACTGGGCCGGTACCATGATAGCAGACTAGACCTGCACCTAGCAGGGCACACCCATGATTAAAGGCTTGAACCATACCCTTTGGGCCGGTCTGGCCGAGACCAGGTCATCGGGCGACCTGGCAGGCTGTACCCTCAACCAGACCAGGCCGATTCTAGCAAGGCCAATTGGGCCTAGCCCACTAGCAAGGCTGGACCAGACTGACCTTGACCTACATCGGGCCAGGTTCATTCAGTCAAATTAAATTGGGGTTTGGGGGACCCCAGTCCTGGTTTTTTGGGTTGGTCCTGTAACACCCCAGGTAAATGAAGAATAGACATTTTCATATTTATCCATATTTGTGAATAAAGTATTAATATTACTTTAAAGGGTTGCTATGTTCGATAGCGTACCCGATACACATCAAAGAGTTTCAATGAAATCTTACGTTGCACTCTAGTAATAAAATAATATTATTTTAAATGGTAGTTAACATGTAGCCGTTGTATTGGAGGGAATGGATATAAATAACTAAAATGTGATTATATATGTTTTATAAATGTTTTTATATTTATCCAATAAAAGATAAAGGCTTAAAATATGGAAGGAATTCAATTTTAGGAATTTATACCCTAATTTTCATTAAGGGTTCACTTATCACCTTTTAATGGTGAACCGTCATTAAATATAGTTTTGATCACTCTTATACTTTATTTTGGACCAAATATAACTCTTCTTTAGAATCGGGACATCAAAATTTACTTTGTGTAAATTTTTGGTACCTTTCTGATAAAGTTCATTTTTTTTATGAATAGTGTAAAATGTTGCATTTTAATTCAGAACCTCTTTTTGATCTAATTTATTTATATGATTAGATTATCTTTTGAATTGGTTTTAAAGTGAAATTAGAAAATATTTTTACCATTAAATCCAATGGTGGTCATTGGAATCAATTTCACTTTGAAATTAGACTTTAACTGGTGTCAATCTTTTGATACTTATTGTTTTGTAAAAACACGCTATTTGCTCTGGCAGCGGGAATTAATTATTAAATTAATTAATGTGACTTATATGATTTGAATTTTGTAAAATGGACTTCACTTTTGGGTTCGGAATATCAAATATAGCTTAGGGTGAATTTTTGGTAATTTTCTGAAAAACTTCAATTTTTGATGAATAGTGAAACCACTAAGTGGTAATCAAGCAAACTGATTTTTCGGTTAAATGAAATTTTACCACTAATGTGTATTGAATTTTGAAAATCCGACATACATGGTTGTCATTAAGAAGTAAAATGTGGTTCAATGAGATTAAAATAATTTTTTGGTGAATAGTAACTTATTAAGTTTTTAATCGCGATTAGTGGCAATTAGTGTAGTTTAAGGTATAAATAATACTTTAATAATATAAAATGACCTAGACACATGTCCCAACCTCATTGGTTGTGTCATGGCCGACCAAGACAAGCCATGGCCTAACTTGGGGACCCCATGGATCCACTTTTGTTGGGAAATAACATAAATTACTTTTTATTTAATGTTAAAGTGAAAATGACACTAACATAAAGTGTTTTACTAAAACAATTTTTAAGTGGGGTTATACAAGTCCAATTTTCGATTATAAATAGTCATTGGAAAGCTAAAACGATTTCCTATATCATAGTATTTTTTTTATAATTTTTAGACATTAAATAAATTAAAGTATTTATGACATAATAATGATGCAGCGATGACATCATTATTTGGCGATTTAAATAAAACAGAAAGATAATGTAAAATCTAAAACCTACACATGGCCAAAACCAATTGGATGAGTGGATTTCGATGCCTTATCACCTTATCCACGAATTATATCAATGTGGGACCTTTTAAAACCGAAACACATTTTCAAATAAAGTAATGTTTCTTTACTTTCCAAAAGTGCCCCTCCTCTCCTCTTATAAAAGGCCCCCACCTCTACCTTATTTCACACACTCTTCAAGCCTTTGGCTCGGCCAAACCCTGCCCATTTGCTCTCTCCACATCTCTCTCCTCATCCTAGAGGATTCCCTTTGGGCAGAATCCTTTCAAAGGAAGCCTTTAGGCTCAAACCAAAAGAAGTTACACTTTTTAAGGTATTTCATTCTCTCATGTTCATTTGTTTTATTTTGCTTCTCCAACCCCCTAAACTCTTTTTATTTCCTTATTTTATAACAACACCAGTATCTTCAATATACTAGGATGTTGTTATAAGATTTATTTGAGCTACACTCTCACACAACTACATCAAATGGTTAAAGAACATACGTTTTCCGTGGATGGAGAAATTCTGCCTCCCGAAACGATGATTGTTCAATACTCATTTAACACCTTCAAAGGTGTCCATTATGATGTCACTATTTTTATATATGATATATAATATGTTTATGTTTTCTTTATGCTTCTGGTTTTTTTCATTTTGGGCATACCTTTATGGTTTCCATTATGGGTAAAACACGATATCTTCATTTTAAGGAAGTGCGGACTACCGCCCCCTAAAAGTGATTTGATTCGTTAATACCATATGTGGGACGTGTAAAGGATGGATTCAATGTTATTATATATGATGTTATACTGGAATTATAATATACCTACATATCATTATTATTTATTTCCATTAATGTATGAGATAGAAATGAAGGTAGCGTTCATGCGTACGTACGGACTACCGTCTCCATGAACGGTGCATTTCATTTCTTATCCCCAAATGTAATGTATTATTAAAAGTACATGTATATAATGGATATATATAATTAATGATATATCTAAATGATGAATATAATTCTGGAATTAAAATATACATACCTCTCATTTAGTTTTAATTCCATTAATATGACAAAGAAATGAAAGTAGCATTCATGCGTACGTACGGCTTACCGTCTCCATGAACGGTGCATTTCATTTCTTACCTCTAAATGATTATGTAATATTTTAAATACATGTATGTACTGGATATATATGACATATATGATATCTACATCATGAATAACATTCTGGATATAATGAAACATTGACCAAATTAACAACATGTAAGTGTAAGAAGTCTATTTTTGACTTAAGAACCAAATACCGACAAAATGAACATTATTAACTTAAATGATTACATGATGTTCATAACATGGTATAAAAGGAATAATGAACTTGGAAAAGATTCATAATCAAGTAGAGATTAACTAAATTTTATTATTCAGGAGTTTAAAGAACGGTCGGGTCAAGTCAGATACGAGGTATGGGAACTTCTTAACCCAATTTCCATTCTTTGGGTTAATCTCCTACTTTCAAATTGTGTCATTATATTATTATGTCGTATCTTGTATTTATACTTTATTTATGTGTACTTATAGTGAATACACATAATATATCTATTTCATTTTTAAAAAATTATCTTTGTATGGGACTTCGTCTCAATCTCCTTTCATTGAGGCATATTTTATTTTATACACAACTTTCTTTTATACGGTGTATAAACCCCTTTGACTTTTACGTTTACTCAAAAGGAATCTTTTTTATACGAAGCGTTTACTAAACGACAAAAGGGAATGTTTTTGTCGTACGTATGCGGCGACAACGACTTCTCCGCCGTCGTAACCGTTATTTGAGTTTTGGCTTCCTCTACAAGCCATACCTTTTTTTTTAAAAGAAAAATAAATACCATGTTTTACTTTGGTATTGAAAATGGTTTTCATAATGTTTTTATTATATCAATGTGTTGTATTGATATCTCGTGATTGAAATGTGGAAATGTTATGTTTCCTTTATGCATGTTTTATGTGATATGATTATGTTATGGTTCTTGGGCATTATTATGAAGACGGGTGGTTCCGTGATAAACTAAGGGCGGGTGAGCCCGTTATAGCTCTCCAATGCATTGGGTAACGCGAAGGAGTGAAACGTTAAGGTTTCTCCGAAGAGATTTTAGGGAATATACTGTGATGGGTATTCCAAACGTAACCAAGAGGGTTACCCCCTACGTAAGAATGTTATGAATGCCTCAAGTTACCTTTACGTATTATGATTTATGTGATTTATTCATGTTTTTATGAGGTATGTTAAAGTGCCTATGTTTTATGGGTAAAGTATGATTTCATTCTTATGTATATATGAACTCATGTTTCCTTTCCATGTTTTTATAACCCATACTGAGTTTTTACGCTCATCCCAAGTTTTTGAAATGTTTTTCACAGGTCAAGGGAAAGGTACATGATAAGATGATAGAGTCAAGGATGTGTGAAGAAATAATCCATGTTTTATTTTAAATGTGTTCCCATTGATGGGAATGAAGAATACAATCTTTATGTAACCATTTTGTTTATATGTGGAATGTAATGCAAGTTTTATGATCTAATTCTCTAAAACTCTAAACCCGAAAAGATCCTCAATGTGTAATCTTGTAATAACTCAAGATTAAGTAAGGTTTAAGGCTGGGGCCTTATAGTTGGTATCAAAGGTCGGTTTAGACAACTTTAGGGATTAGAAGATTTTGCGAGGCACATGATTAGTCCCTATAACTATTATTTCAGTTAAATCATTGTTTTATAACTGTTTTCAGGTCAAGTAAAGTCGGTTACGAATGGAAGGAGGAGGATCTCAAACGACATTCCTATCTCTCCCTGATGACATGCTTGCAATAATTATTGCAAAGTCATCTTCGGATGATTGTGAAACTTTTTCTAGCATACAACTCACTTGCAAGCAATTGTTTGAAATATCAAACACCTCCGCTATACCTCGTTATCATCGTGGATCATGGGTTGTTTTTAGGAAAATACTATTTTCACAATATTCTCATGTTTTCAAGAGAGGTAAATATTATCAAGGTATTTTCAAATATTTTACCTTATCACAAGAATTTGAAGCATATTATGATTTTGAAAATGGTGCTAAGGAAGGGGACCCTTGCGCAACCTATTTATATTTGCTTTTAAAATATAGTCTCACATCACATGCTTATGGTATTTTAAAAGGACCAATAATAGAAAGTTTCAACTCAATTTCGGTCCGACAATTTTTTAGAAATCATGTTTTATCAGATGTTTTGGAATTATATGTCCTACATGATTATTTTCCAAAACTGTTTTTCTGTGAACACCCATATGACCCGTGTTGTGCGAGGTGTATTTGGATGGAGGAAGCAAATGATTTTGAAGGATCTCTAAATCATTGTTGTAATGCATGGGAGTTCTACCTACGTGAACAAGATGATGATGAAACCGAGTGGACACCATGATCAAGGTATGCTATTATGAGTTTGTGTAAGAAACCTAGAAAGAGTTGAAAGTCAAAATGAAAAGTAAGTATGTTTCCTTAAGATCAAAAACTAAATTCCTCAATAAAAAGTAACTTAAAACAAAAATGTTGTCTATTAACTTTTCCTACTGGGGAATCGAATACCGTTTAACCCATCACAAGTTTGTGATTCTCTAATGGTTAACTTTCTCCTAAACATGTTTTCTATCACTCTCCATCAGAACATGACCCTATGTTTTCTCCTCCATGTCCATGTTTTCATACTTGGAATCCTAGTTTGGGTTAACTCGGGTGACCTTTGTACTTATCTTTCTTTATTTTAAAGTGATTGTTTTACCGATCCTTGATCCGATGTGGGACTTTCAAGGATGTTACCAAGCCCAATTTTAAAATTGCGAGGACGCAATTCCCAAAAGGGGGGAAGGATGTAACACCCCAGGTAAATGAAGAATAGACATTTTCATATTTATCCATATTTGTGAATAAAGTATTAATATTACTTTAAAGGGTTGCTATGTTCGATAGCGTACCCGATACACATCAAAGAGTTTCAATGAAATCTTACGTTGCACTCTAGTAATAAAATAATATTATTTTAAATGGTAGTTAACATGTAGCCGTTGTATTGGAGGGAATGGATATAAATAACTAAAATGTGATTATATATGTTTTATAAATGTTTTTATATTTATCCAATAAAAGATAAAGGCTTAAAATATGGAAGGAATTCAATTTTAGGAATTTATACCCTAATTTTCATTAAGGGTTCACTTATCACCTTTTAATGGTGAACCGTCATTAAATATAGTTTTGATCACTCTTATACTTTATTTTGGACCAAATATAACTCTTCTTTAGAATCGGGACATCAAAATTTACTTTGTGTAAATTTTTGGTACCTTTCTGATAAAGTTCATTTTTTTTATGAATAGTGTAAAATGTTGCATTTTAATTCAGAACCTCTTTTTGATCTAATTTATTTATATGATTAGATTATCTTTTGAATTGGTTTTAAAGTGAAATTAGAAAATATTTTTACCATTAAATCCAATGGTGGTCATTGGAATCAATTTCACTTTGAAATTAGACTTTAACTGGTGTCAATCTTTTGATACTTATTGTTTTGTAAAAACACGCTATTTGCTCTGGCAGCGGGAATTAATTATTAAATTAATTAATGTGACTTATATGATTTGAATTTTGTAAAATGGACTTCACTTTTGGGTTCGGAATATCAAATATAGCTTAGGGTGAATTTTTGGTAATTTTCTGAAAAACTTCAATTTTTGATGAATAGTGAAACCACTAAGTGGTAATCAAGCAAACTGATTTTTCGGTTAAATGAAATTTTACCACTAATGTGTATTGAATTTTGAAAATCCGACATACATGGTTGTCATTAAGAAGTAAAATGTGGTTCAATGAGATTAAAATAATTTTTTGGTGAATAGTAACTTATTAAGTTTTTAATCGCGATTAGTGGCAATTAGTGTAGTTTAAGGTATAAATAATACTTTAATAATATAAAATGACCTAGACACATGTCCCAACCTCATTGGTTGTGTCATGGCCGACCAAGACAAGCCATGGCCTAACTTGGGGACCCCATGGATCCACTTTTGTTGGGAAATAACATAAATTACTTTTTATTTAATGTTAAAGTGAAAATGACACTAACATAAAGTGTTTTACTAAAACAATTTTTAAGTGGGGTTATACAAGTCCAATTTTCGATTATAAATAGTCATTGGAAAGCTAAAAAGATTTCCTATATCATAGTATTTTTTTTATAATTTTTAGACATTAAATAAATTAAAGTATTTATGACATAATAATGATGCAGCGATGACATCATTATTTGGCGATTTAAATAAAACAGAAAGATAATGTAAAATCTAAAACCTACACATGGCCAAAACCAATTGGATGAGTGGATTTCGATGCCTTATCACCTTATCCACGAATTATATCAATGTGGGACCTTTTAAAACCGAAACACATTTTCAAATAAAGTAATGTTTCTTTACTTTCCAAAAGTGCCCCTCCTCTCCTCTTATAAAAGGCCCCCACCTCTACCTTATTTCACACACTCTTCAAGCCTTTGGCTCGGCCAACCCCTGCCCATTTGCTCTATCCACATCTCTCTCCTCATCCTAGAGGATTCCCTTTGGGCAGAATCCTTTCAAAGGAAGCCTTTAGGCTCAAACCAAAAGAAGTTACACTTTTTAAGGTATTTCATTCTCTCATGTTCATTTGTTTTATTTTGCTTCTCCAACCCCCTAAACTCTTTTTATTTCCTTATTTTATAACAACACCAGTATCTTCAATATACTAGGATGTTGTTATAAGATTTATTTGAGCTACACTCTCACACAACTACATCAAATGGTTAAAGAACATACGTTTTCCGTGGATGGAGAAATTCTGCCTCCCGAAACGATGATTGTTCAATACTCATTTAACACCTTCAAAGGTGTCCATTATGATGTCACTATTTTTATATATGATATATAATATGTTTATGTTTTCTTTATGCTTCTGGTTTTTTTCATTTTGGGCATACCTTTATGGTTTCCATTATGGGTAAAACACGATATCTTCATTTTAAGGAAGTGCGGACTACCGCCCCCTAAAAGTGATTTGATTCGTTAATACCATATGTGGGACGTGTAAAGGATGGATTCAATGTTATTATATATGATGTTATACTGGAATTATAATATACCTACATATCATTATTATTTATTTCCATTAATGTATGAGATAGAAATGAAGGTAGCGTTCATGCGTACGTACGGACTACCGTCTCCATGAACGGTGCATTTCATTTCTTATCCCCAAATGTAATGTATTATTAAAAGTACATGTATATAATGGATATATATAATTAATGATATATCTAAATGATGAATATAATTCTGGAATTAAAATATACATACCTCTCATTTAGTTTTAATTCCATTAATATGACAAAGAAATGAAAGTAGCATTCATGCGTACGTACGGCTTACCGTCTCCATGAACGGTGCATTTCATTTCTTACCTCTAAATGATTATGTAATATTTTAAATACATGTATGTACTGGATATATATGACATATATGATATCTACATCATGAATAACATTCTGGATATAATGAAACATTGACCAAATTAACAACATGTAAGTGTAAGAAGTCTATTTTTGACTTAAGAACCAAATACCGACAAAATGAACATTATTAACTTAAATGATTACATGATGTTCATAACATGGTATAAAAGGAATAATGAACTTGGAAAAGATTCATAATCAAGTAGAGATTAACTAAATTTTATTATTCAGGAGTTTAAAGAACGGTCGGGTCAAGTCAGATACGAGGTATGGGAACTTCTTAACCCAATTTCCATTCTTTGGGTTAATCTCCTACTTTCAAATTGTGTCATTATATTATTATGTCGTATCTTGTATTTATACTTTATTTATGTGTACTTATAGTGAATACACATAATATATCTATTTCATTTTTAAAAAATTATCTTTGTATGGGACTTCGTCTCAATCTCCTTTCATTGAGGCATATTTTATTTTATACACAACTTTCTTTTATACGGTGTATAAACCCCTTTGACTTTTACGTTTACTCAAAAGGAATCTTTTTTATACGAAGCGTTTACTAAACGACAAAAGGGAATGTTTTTGTCGTACGTATGCGGCGACAACGACTTCTCCGCCGTCGTAACCGTTATTTGAGTTTTGGCTTCCTCTACAAGCCATACCTTTTTTTTTAAAAGAAAAATAAATACCATGTTTTACTTTGGTATTGAAAATGGTTTTCATAATGTTTTTATTATATCAATGTGTTGTATTGATATCTCGTGATTGAAATGTGGAAATGTTATGTTTCCTTTATGCATGTTTTATGTGATATGATTATGTTATGGTTCTTGGGCATTATTATGAAGACGGGTGGTTCCGTGATAAACTAAGGGCGGGTGAGCCCGTTATAGCTCTCCAATGCATTGGGTAACGCGAAGGAGTGAAACGTTAAGGTTTCTCCGAAGAGATTTTAGGGAATATACTGTGATGGGTATTCCAAACGTAACCAAGAGGGTTACCCCCTACGTAAGAATGTTATGAATGCCTCAAGTTACCTTTACGTATTATGATTTATGTGATTTATTCATGTTTTTATGAGGTATGTTAAAGTGCCTATGTTTTATGGGTAAAGTATGATTTCATTCTTATGTATATATGAACTCATGTTTCCTTTCCATGTTTTTATAACCCATACTGAGTTTTTACGCTCATCCCAAGTTTTTGAAATGTTTTTCACAGGTCAAGGGAAAGGTACATGATAAGATGATAGAGTCAAGGATGTGTGAAGAAATAATCCATGTTTTATTTTAAATGTGTTCCCATTGATGGGAATGAAGAATACAATCTTTATGTAACCATTTTGTTTATATGTGGAATGTAATGCAAGTTTTATGATCTAATTCTCTAAAACTCTAAACCCGAAAAGATCCTCAATGTGTAATCTTGTAATAACTCAAGATTAAGTAAGGTTTAAGGCTGGGGCCTTATAGGTCCGACTGAGTCGGCAATGGCCAAGACACAATCATTCAAGGATTACTAAAACATTAATAACTTGCATGCCAGGCATCTTATTGATGAGTTGTTTGTGGCGTTGGGTCCCTATCAATGAAGGAGATATTTTGGTATGATTTGAGGAGAAATCCATGGAAGTTGGTCTTGAACGTATGTCTTGGGGGAGCGGTTCTCCCAAGATCACGTGCACACATGAGCAGCAGCCGTGTGGACCTCAGTGGCCGAACATACAAGCATCCTTGTGGACCTCAGTGGCCTGACAAACCAGCAACCATATGGACCTCATTGGCCCCATAGAGACATGTGGACCTCAACGACCCTATAGTGGAGCAGTAGTCCTGTGGATCTAAGTGGCTCGGTAGACTTCAGTGACTCATCAGGGATGAGTCCTTGAACAGTACCAAAAATTATTCACTACAACCGATGAACATTTCCTAGTCTAGAATAAACCAGGTGTGAGATGTCTTGTGCTTTGTGATTGTGCTTCCTGCTTATGCTTCATGATTTTCTTTGATGATTTCTTTATGGTCTTTCATTTTTGTTTCGGGGTCCCATACTGAGTATTTTGTTACTCACTCCCACACAGGCTTCACCCGCACGCATTGTTTCTATGACTGACGATCAACAATTCGACGGTGGATTTTGTGGCCTAGGACCAGCTAGGGCCCAAGAGGATCAGGTAGACAGGACATACAAATTTGGCTTCTAGTAGATACTCTACTCTTACCATCATGTTGGGTTTTTAGTGGAAGGATACCCAAGTCCCTTTGCAGTTTCTTGTTTTCAGTTCTTCTGTTAGCTTCGTATTATGGCCCACTTGTTTTCAGTTGTACATATTCTTAGCACTTTTTTTTGGAATACTTGTATTCCCCTTCCATATTGTGGGACATGGTTTGGAACGTGTGTGCATACAGGTACACAGAAAAATTCCTCCCACTTGAAGATTTACGCCTTCAGTGCTAGTCGTCAACCCCTATCTTTCGGGAGGTGGGTTTGGGGTAGCCACGGTAGGGGCCCCCAGGGGATGGTTCATGAAAAAGTGGTATCAGAGGTTGTTGTTTCTACCTTAGAGACTAAGATTATATTTTGGGGGGATAGTTTCAAATGTTCCGAGTCCAAATTTCAGATTCGGGGAGTCCAGCGTTGGTTCAGCGGTCGGCGTATCCACACACCAGGACCTTGAATTCTTTTTTTTTTTGGCTCAATTCATAAAAAACACTGGCTAAAAAGGTGTCTCCTTATGTTCTTTTTTATAAGATTCAACTCACTAGGTATAATCTATTGAATGTGACCAATCATGATCTATTTTAGGATGGATCTAGGAGGATGACCACCCGAGATTACGATACATGGTCTGGAGGACAACCCGCATAGTGATGAGGCATCCGTTCAAGGATCAGGTTTTTAGATGGCATCATCGGGTCTTGCACCAGTGCTACCACCACCCATTGTTCAACATCTACTAATGACGGTACTGGAAAAGGATGTGTGCGGACTCAGTGCCTTCCATAAGTTTTAGTGACAAAGGCATACCATGTTCATGGGAGGGATGGATCTTCAGGCCCCTGAGGATTGGATATAGGTGGTGACACAAGTCTTCTGCTTAGTGATAATGATACCCGACTGGATAGTGGTTCAAGCCTAGATCCTTATATAGGTATCAGTAGGGAGATGGTGGATCCTAACCATCTAGAATCAAGATGAGGCAACCCTCACCTAGACGTACATCATGTGGCTTTTTCAGGGGGAGAACCTCCCCATGAATTTGTGCTCGATGTGTATTCAATAGTTTCTTCACCTACCGTAGGGAAGTATGATGGTAACTAAGAACTCAGCGAGGTTTACCCAGCTTTACTGCTACTCTACAAATAGGGTTCAAGACCTTTTCTTTAGGATGTGAGCGTTTGAGAATGGGTTACGATGGGATATTAGGGTGTTTGTGTTGTCTCTCACCATCCCCACACTGGATGGAGTGCATGATAAAGCTCTTATTGTAGAGATATTCCTCGTAGTGCAAGCACCACCAGTGGGTTACACCACTGAGTGAAAGGTATCCGATTCATCCGTGGTAGGTATTTGAGAGTTGGGGTAGCAGTTAAATGGGCTATATCATCTAGTGGATGACCCCAAGACTCAAAATCGGTGGTGATAGGTCAGTAGTATAGAGAGAGACAATAGGGGAGCAGGGTGTGCTGCTTGTGCAGTGGGGAGGGACACATGCCTCGTGACTACCCAACCTACCATATAGATGATTAGCGGAAGGTTGAGGGACCATTGAGATAGAGAAAAAGGTTTGAGAAAGGAGGGTCGCAGGGTGGTGAACATGGCACGAGAGCAGGCTGAGTAATAGGTGGTGGGCAATAGATTGAGTTTCTATCATTACCACTATCAAGTGGTCCACCCTGATCTCAGTGAGTAGGTGTAATGGGGAGTTCAGGGATTCCAAAAGCGTAGGATTATGGCCATAGTGTTGTAGATTTGATTTGAGGTGTGATCTATGTCTTCTACACCCTGGCTGTCATTTTTATAGACACAGGTTCCAGTTACTCTTTCCCTTCCATGACTCTCATTCTGATTTTGGACATTCTGGTGGTTCCATTGGCTTGATCCTTATAGCTTGGGACTTTTATGGGAGGAGATTAAATGATTACACACTAGTTCCAATAGTGTGAAATCACTCTAGGAGGTGAGAGGTTCGGCTGGGTTCTCTTAGTAGTAGTGTCATGGAATTACGATGTCATCTTGGGTATAGAATGGTTATCTATAGTTCATGCTCAGATTGACTGTTTTAGGCACAAATTGTAGTCTGTCTACAGAGATGGGACAAGGTTTTACTTCATCAATTGAATGGAAACCCATACAGAATGGGATAGAATTTCTTAGTGGTGGGTGTAGCCGATCACTCACTAGTTGGCTAGTCTCACCCTCAGTGCAGTGGATGTGGGAGTCCAAGAATTCCTGTAGTGGTGGATGACTACGATGATGTTTTTCTAGAGGATGTTCCGAGACTACCTTTTCACAGAGAGGTAGACTTTTTCATAAACCCCTACCCTGGTATGACACTGATATTTACACCATCATATCAGATGACTTCTGTAGTGATTCATGAGATGAGGTTATAATTAGAGGACTTGTATAAGGTGTTCGTATGGGCCAAAATTTCCCCATGGGCATCCCTAGTGTTGATTTTCAAAAATATATATGGGAGAATGAGGCTATGCGTGGTCTCCTGTCTCCTGAACCAGGTCAATATGAAGAACAAGTATCAACTGCAAATGATTTTTGAACTCTTCCATCATCTAAAGGGAGTGAGGTGGTTCTCAAAGATAGACCTCAGATCAGGCTATCATCAGCTTCAGGTATGGAACGAGGACGTACAGAAGATAGCTTTCAAATTACGATATTTCCACTATGAGTTCTTGGTGATGCCTTTTAGTGGGACCAATTCCCCATTATAATTCTTAGGACTCATGATAAAGATCTTCTACATTTACCTTTATTATTTCATGGTAGTATTCAATGCTGACATATTTTTATACTCAATGTCGGAGGAGGAGCATGCTACACACCTGAAGATAGTCTTAGAAATACTCCAAAAGTGCCAGCTTTATGGTAAGATCTCAAAGTTCCAGTTTTGGATTCATGAGGTCAACCTTCTGGGATATGTCATCTTAGAGGCTGGAGTTACCGTGGATCCAACAAATATAGAAGAAATGCTTTCTTGTGAGCCACCCAGAAGTGTGATTGAGGTGCGGAGTTTCCAGAGGTTGGTATGATACTACTTGATGTTTGTGCCAGAATTTTCTAGAGTAGCATAACCCTTTTAATCATTGAAAAATAAGGGACATCCGTTCATGTTGATGAAGCGGTTCCATCAGAGTTTCCAGGAGCTAAGAAGGATACTGACAAGTCCCCCATCTTGAGACTACTAGAATAGGGTGTTGGGTATGTATTCTTCTGCGACACATCAGGGACTGGATAGGGTTTTGTACTGTTGTAAGAGCGAGCAGTGATCGCCTAGAGCTCAGATATGTTGAAGCAACATGAGAAGAACTATGCTACTTGTGACCTAGATTTATATGTAGTGGTAATTTCCTTGAACATGTGGTGACACTACTTTATGGGTGAATGGTTTACCATCTACTCAGACCAAAAGAGTCTCAGGTATATATTCTCCTAGAAGGACATGAACTTGAGACAATGGTGATGGATAGAGTTCCTCTAGGACTATGAATTTGAGATAGTTTATACTCCTGGGAAGGGGAACATGGTAGCAATCATGCTTTGCAGGAGGACCATTTTGAAGCCACTAACCGAGGCTATAGAGAAGCTAGCCGTGACACAGATATCCTATATAGATGAGGATGGAGCCTCTTACCTTTAGTCAATGAATATTACTCCCCAAATTTTACAAGGAGATAGGGAGTCATAGCTGGTGGATGTTGAGTGAGAGGACCAACATGCTCTGTTATCCTTAGGACATGCTACTGATGGATTTTCGATAGGTGGGGAGCTCATCATCCTTTTTAGAGGGTTCACCATTGAACCAATGGAATTGCTAGAGGAGGTGTTGGGGGAGTTCCATATATCCCTTTTATAGGTACATCTTGGAGTGGAGAAGATGTATCAGGACCTTCGATGTCAGTACTAGTGGCTAGGGATGAAGAATGCAGTGGCTGAGTTCGTCTTGCGATTACTCCCTTGTTAGCATGTGAAAACCAAGCAGCAGATTACAGCAGGATTGGATTAGCCACTTGAAGCACCAGAGTGGAAATGAGATGTATTCTTGATGGATTTTGTGATAGAGTTAATATTTAAATCAACAGGCCATGATTTTATCTAGGTGATCGTTGACCGACTCACCATGTAGGCTAACTTCATACCCATTTGGGATCAGGGACCGGTGGAGGGATTGGGACACCACTATGTCAGAGAGATAGAGAATCTTCATAGGGTACCTTGGATGATTGTCTCAGACTGCAATACACCGTTTACATATCGATTGTGGAATGGATTATAGGAGGTGTTCGAGACCCAGTTGTGCTTGAGCACAACTTTTCATCCCAAGACAGATGGAATGATAGAGTAGATCATACATACCCTAGAGGACATGCTTCATTATTGCATCCTTGATTTTAATCTTATTTGGGAGGACCAACTACCACTGGTGGAGTTTTCCTAAAATAAAATCTACCACTGAGAAGGTGTATAACATCCAGGAGCAGGCCCAGGGGAGTCGGCACGCATGGGTCTAGAGTTGGTATGGGCTACCACTAAGAAGGGGTAGATCATCTAGGAGAAGATGAGGACTGTGCAGAGAAGACATAAGTCTTATGTCAATATAAGACATAGACCCTTAGAGTTTGAGGAGGGAAACCATGTTTTTCTTTGGGTCTCACCATGATGAGGATTGCATAGTTTTGGCTGGGGCAAAAAGCTATCTCTAAAGTCTATCGGACCTTTTCAGATCCTAAGTAGAGTTGGTGAGGTGGGGTACCGAACAACTTATTCCCCACAGATGCACCAGGTGCATGATGCTTTCCAAGTGTCCAACTGAAGAGATAAGTTAATGGTCCATTACATGTCATCTACTCGGGTGATATGGACATTGACTATGGGTTGATGTTTGTGATGCTCCCAATAGTGATAGGGGATCAACAAGAGTGGGTCATGCATGGGTGGTCGATTCCTCTAGTGTGATTTTTGTGGCTGCACGAGAATCTTCATGAGAGAACATAAGAGTGGGAGGCTCAGATTCATTCTCAGTACCCTCATTTGTTTGATTATCCCATTGTTTGGGATTTTGGGGATGTAATGCTCTATGGTGGGGATTATTTAATTCCTTAGAATTTTTGTGTAATTTATTTTAAATTATAGAGAATTATTTTGAGAGTACACACTCTGATGACACGTGATTCTGAGGCCCTGTGAGCACAGAACGGAACATTGAACTTTTTTAATGATATGTTTAGAAAATGTGTGAGATGGTTTTTCTAACTTTTGAATCAGTGCTCGAATCAAAAATATGAGGGCAACATTCAACTCATAAACCCACAAATCGGTTCATCCACGGGTCACTCTTTCTTACAGAAGGGTATCTTTTTAGGGTTAAACATCGGGACTGAATTATCATGGATTAAACATATTACCCAAAAAATCTCTCAGTTTTAAATCATCTAACGAGAGGTCACTGGCTAATACGAACAAGTCCCGACCCCCTCCACATGTGTGCTTATTTTGGAATGATTTTCTAAGATGGTGGAAAGGTGCATCTGAGACCATCACGGAAAAGGTGACATCCTATAAATCCCATAGGCGTTGGATGATTGAGAAAAGGACCACTAGAACAACTTTGGTGGCACACAGAATGAACTGTTGGCACGTCGGTGGGGGCATGCAGTGGCGATCCACAAAGGCATGGAGGAGCGGCACAGACCAACAACTTGTGGAGGCACCGGCCCTTCTTTAGGCTGCCCGAGCAACTAGGTGAGCCGCGGTCGCTCGAATGTGGTGAAGGGGAGGGCACGACAGCTACAGGAAGTCACACCAGGTGGGAACGGTGTGAGAGGAGAGGAACACCCCTTGTAGGCCACATTCATATTAAGGAGGGAACACGTCAACAACTGCTATGTCCCAGGATCACACCCCTGACCACACGTGCGACTTGGATTCAGCTGGCGGGCTATGCCCCCAACTAGCGGGCTGGATCTGCGACCCAGCAGGATAGTCCCATGACGGTGGACTAAACCCGTGCCAGCAGGCTAGACCTATGCCCTTCGGGCTAGGCTGTACGAGACTAGGTCACCAGGTGACCTAGTAGGCTGGACCATCAGCAAGACCAGGCTGAGTCTAGTGAGACCCATTAGGCCTTCCCACTGGCTAGGCAAGACCAGACCGACCCATACCCAAATCGCACTAGGTCGAGTTAGTCGAATTAAATCGGGGTATGTGGGACCCCCTGGCAGAGTTGGTTGGGTTGGTCTGACATGGTAAGACGGGGGCCAGATGTAACCAGACCCTGAATACTAAAACACTATTAACTAGAAAATCGGGTATCCAATTGTCAAGATATTTGCAGAGTTGGAACCCTCTAGATGAGGAGGATATTTTGTTATTCTTCAAGGAGACGTACAAGGAAGTTTATTTTCAACATATGTCTTGGGGGATCGGTTCTTCCATGATCAAGTGAACCGACAGGCAGCACTTGTGTAGACCTTAGTGGCCGAGAAGATGAGCATACACATGGACCTCAGTGGCCTGGAAGATCAGCAGCGGTGTGGACCTCAATGGCCCAATAGATCCTCATGGACCTCGGTGGCCTGGTAGAAGATCAGCAGTTGTGTAGACCTTAGTGGCCCGATAGACTTCATCGTCTCATCAAGGATGATTCCATCAACAGTACAAAATGTTATTCACTATAACCAGTGAAATTTTTTTACTCTAGAATATAACTGGTGTGAGCTGTCTTTTTCTTCATGCTTGTTCTTAGTGCATATACATTTTTATTTTCATTGAGTAATACTTTGTGGTCTTTCCATTGTATTTTTGGGTCCCCTACTGAGTATTTTGTTACTCACCCATGCATGGGCTTTTCCTGCATATGTTGTGTTTGATGAAGATGATCAACGCTTTGATGGAGGACATGGTGGCCTAGGACCAGGTGGTGCCTAGTAGGATTAGGCGGATATGATGTACAACATCAGATTCTAGTAGCTACTCTACTCTTACCATCAGGTAGGGATTTCAGTGGATAGCTACTTGAATCCCTTTGTAATTTCCAATTGTAAATTATTTTGTTCATTTTGAATTTTGGACCACTTGTTTTCAGCTAAACTTGTTCTTAGCACTTGTTTTGGTATACTTTTTTTCCTTATAGTTTGTGGGACATGGTTGGGCATGTGTGTATGTGTACAAGTACTTAGGAAAATGCCTCCCACTTGCATGTTGATGCCTTTAGTGTTAGTCACCAGCCCCCTGGCCTTTGGGAGGTGGGCTTGGGGTAGTCTCACTTGATATCCTTCATTTTATTATAAACTTCATACCATTGGGAATTTAATTGTGTAACCAAAGTAGATATTCATAATAGTGGTGCAATAATTTTATGGTAAATAGGTGATTTTTTGAACCATTTTGGATGTTCATCATGGCCACATAACCACAATTTTGATGGGAAAACTCTTTCGAGTAAAGGTAAAAACCCTCCATGGACATATAACTCCTCTAAAATTTAATTCCACTGATCTTGATGATGTAATTTATATGTAGTTTCTTATAGAAGGACCCCCCGACACAAATTTCCAGAAAAATGATGATTTCTTAGAGGATGAATTCTTAATAGTGTGTTTCTCAAGATGAAAATCACATATTTTGAAATATATTTTTTAACACACAACCATTATTTTGTTAAATTAGGTAACATTTAAGTCAAAACGTGGGAGAGGGAGAAAGGTTCTTGTATAAATTCTCTGTAGTGACGAATTTCCCATGAATAAGGTTCATGGACCTCCCACATAATATATTTTATGGAAAATGTATATATAGTATATTAGTGTCTATATTCTAAAATAAATATTACATTTAATAGGATCCTTGATCTATAATAATTTTAAAAATTCTACCCACTCATACTGATTTTCTACCTTTTATAGAATTAGTAAATTCTAAGCAGCGTGTTTTGATATTTTTAATTTTTATCTCTATATAAAATCTGACATAGGTTTAATAGATTTATGATGGTTTATGTGGAATTATTTATGTTAAATAATCATTTATATGAACTAAATCTATCACAATTGTAACGCCCCGACCCCAGCTACCCAGAGTCGGTGCATTAATTACATAACATTGGCATGATCACAAGAAAGATCAAATCTCGAAAGACCGATTGGTTTAGTAGCCTTGGAAACACTAGATATATTCATAAGTTTTACATTACATCATAAAATGAAAAACTAATACAACAACATAATGTTTCCACAATCCACACTATTAACCCCTCATAAAACCCCTGCAGGTCATTCATAACTTACTTCTTCACATCCTGGGAAAAATAAAACATAAAAAAAAGGGGTGAGCTCAAATGCTCAGTAAGGATAACAATAAAGTGGAAACTTTCATAAATAAGAATAAACATTTAAGGCAACGTATAACTAAAACAAAAGCCTTTTAAATACGAACTTTCAACATGGTATGGCATAAATAAAATGAAATAATTCCATTTACTTATTCACATGGATATTCTACTAAATGAATAATCACATGCAAAAATCAATAACCACTTTCATAATGTTGGAATGCATAATGCCAGACTATCATAACCACATAGCCAAGGCCTCGTGCCAAGACTACAAATAAGATTTTGTCAAGGCCTTGTGCCAAGACACTAGTTTGTCTCATGAGACCTACCGATGCATCGATGAGCTATAGCGGGCTCCACCCGTCACTTATTAAGTCCAATGCATTCCCATATGAAAAGGTTTAAACATAACATAAACATTCGTATTAAAACTAGCATACGAAATGTCAATACTTTCACAATAAACTATGAATGGTATAAAAATAGCACATCCACAGTCAAACATATCACAAAACCTTCAATACAATATAGAAGTTTTGTATCATAATAAATCAACTTCAAATAATCTTAAAATCCATCAAAGGATGTTGACATAGATGAAATCAAAATTCTTTTTAAAGAAATATCTCCTTTTATTTTGAAATCATTTAAGATCCATATAAAATAAAACATTTTCTTTGAAAATATTCTTATAAGCTTGTAAGGAAAGCTTTGAAGATTTTATAACGGCGTAAAATAACCGCACCCGCCGTATAAGTTAAAAAAAACATTCTTACCTCAATTCTGTCGAAAAGGTTAAAAAGGACCTTGTTTTGAAAACGACGGAAAGATTCCTTTATAAACCTCTTATAAAAAGTCAAAAAAAGGTATAAATGACTTTAACCCATATTCTTGTAAATAGTAAAAATGTTTAGAAATACATTTTTAAGAGACATGGATGTGGATGATAACGAGATCCCAGTAGATTATTACGTATAAACAACCTCGGATAAAGAAGAGATTGTGAAATAACCCTTACCTTGTACTTTTCCTTGGTTGGGGTAGGTTAACCTCCTGTATAATAGTGAAATAATTGTTATTAAATTATACAAGAATCATATATATTAATATGATATCATATATGATCTTTTAACATTGATTTATTAATAATATCTTAGAATTATCATCGTTTCGGGTGTTAACTTACTCATTTTCTTTTATATGTTTTGTTACATAAGCCATGTTTGTTGTATCTTATTCATATCCAGAATGATATCAAGTCCTTAAACATCATTTTTAAATCATAAAATGATAATTATACTTGAATGGATACGATGGAGAATGAATCTCATTGCGTTCGTGGAGACGGTAGTCCGTACGTACGCACGAGCGACAATATCATTCTTTTGATATTAAAATAATATATAAATGAATGGTATATCATATATACAGAATCATTAACATGTTATATTTATTATTTACATGAGTTACACATCATTATTATACCCATCCAAATAATATTATATTGAATAACAATTACACCACGACGTGGAGACGGTAAGCCGTACGTACGCACGTATGGTGACATGTTATTCAAAGGGTGGATAGAATACTGAATATGGTTGTACCATACTTATAATAACATCACAGTATATGTGAGATACTGGAGTTATTATTTTAGAATGGTAAGAACAAAGGAAGAAGAAGTGGAAGAAGAAATGAACTTAGAAAAGGGTGGTGAAATCATTACCTCTTTTTCGGGTTCTTCCTTTTGATTTGATCAAAAGGGCTCCTTAGGTTGGCTTTCGGATCAAACTAAGGCCTCTAGGTTGTAGTGAGGGATTTTGGAAGATTATTTGGGCAGATTTTGGCCGAACCAAAAGGCTTTGAAGGTGTGAAGAAATGAGAAGGAGGAGTTCCCTTTTATAAGAGGGGTGAGGGGCACCTTTGGAAAAGCTAGAAATATTAATTTATAATAAATTCATATTCGGTTTCTAAAGGCTCCAAAGTTGACTATTCAAAGGATGAGGTGGGGATAGGTCGAAAAAAACTCATCCAATAGAATTTAGACAGGTTTGGGTACTTATATTAACCTTATCTTTAAGTATTAACTCTAAGTTAATTAGTTTCACTTTTACAATGTCTCTTTGTATTTTTATATATTATGGTTAATAAACTTACTATATACATCCAAGAGACCCCCAAGTGGTCCATTAATGAGGAACCTATCATAATATAAGTTTCTTGGCCGAACCTTAGATTTTTAGGAATTTAATATCAATTAATAATATAATATTTGTTTTAAGAACTCTTTTATGTCAATTTTGACACTATTCAATAGTTGATTTTTCTGAAACTCCTAACAGATTGATTACTTCGAAAAAAGTCAATTAAATCAATCCTAATATATCATAGTATCATAGAAAATTAGTTTAATTCATTAAAAGTTTCATATTATAATTATTTGGGTATTTATAAGATCAATTATTTTAATTTTTCACTATTTTAGTAATTACTGCATCATCATTGTGTCATAAATAAAATACATTATTTAATGTCTAAAAATTATAAATAAAATATCATTATGTAGAAACTCTTTTTAGATTTCTAATGAATATTTATAATGGAAAATCCAACATGTATAACCCTATGTAAAAATTGTTGTTCTAAAAGATATATGCTTGTGTCATTTTTGTATTCATTTTAACTAAATTAAAATAAAGTGTCATTATCACTTACAAGTGGATCCATGGGGTCCCAAAATAGACCCAAAGATGCCCATGGTCGACTATGTATCAACCAATAGGGTTAAGACACGTTTTAGGGTAATTTAGTATTATTATAATATTTTTTTTAACCCTTATTTACCGGATTTACCCTTAACCATGGTAAATAAAATATTTACCGCAGTAATTATTCAAAATGTCTAAAAATAAAAGTTACCTATTTACACAATTTGAACATCCTGATTCCAAATATGGAATCCATTTTTCTAAATTCAAAACACAGAAGTGGCAGAAATTAATTTAAAATTAATTCCTGCTGTCAAAACAAAAAGCGTGTTTTTAAGAGATAATAACTACCAAAAGATTGACACTTGTTTATGTTCGGTTTAATTGTAAAATTATGTCCAATGACCAACATTATATTAAATGGTAAAAATATATTCTAAATATACTTTAAAACCACTCAAATTCATAATTTATCATTATTACTTATTTTGATTAAAAAAGTTGTTTTTAATTAAAATTTAGTAATTTTCACTATTCATCAAAATATAAAAGTTATCCGAAAAGTACCAAAATTTCACCCTAGGATAATTTCGATATTTCGAATCCAAAAATGAAGTCCATTTTGAAATATAAAATATATATGATTTCAAAAAGTAGGTATCACTATTTACAACGACTAGTTTAATTAGTTGTGGTGTGTGTTAGAACTCGAGGTTGCGTACAACACACGCTATTGCATTATTCGAAGGGAAACGTACCATAGAAGCTTGGGGTGTTACATTCTCCCCTCCTTCAAATAATTGCATCCTCGCAATTTCTAGGGTATTACTGCATAAAAAGACTCAGGTGGTTCTTCATCATAAGTTCCTCGGGTTCCCACGTTGCCTCTTCCATCTTATGGTTTCTCCACAAAACTTTTACCAGACGCGTCGTCCGGTTTCTCAGTACTTGTTCTCTTGTATCAAGAATCCTGACGGGCTCTTCGCAAAAAGACAGATCGGGTTCCATTTCTAATTCCTCATAGGTGAGTACATGCGTTGGGTCAGACATGTATTTTCTCAACAGAGATACGTGGAACACATCGTGAACTTTGGAGAGACTTGGTGGCATTGCCAATCGGTAAGCTACAGCCCCAATTCGTTCTAGAATTTCGAAAGGTCCGATGTACCTGGGACTTAATTTACCTTTCTTACCAAAACGTATGACTCCCTTCCATGGAGATACCTTCAGGAAAACATGATCACCGACTTGAAATTCCAAATCCTTCCTTCGATTATCGGCATAGCTCTTCTGCCTACTTTGAGCTGCTTTGATGTGATTTTGGATTACTTTCACCTTTTCCACTGTTTCCTCCACTAGTTCTGGGCCTACAAGTTTTCTTTCACCAACGTCATCCCAACAGGTTGGTGTACGACATCTCTTTCCATATAACGCTTCATATGGTGCCATCTGAATACTCGAATGGAAGCTATTGTTATAGGAAAATTCTACCAGAGGTAAATATTGATCCCACATACCCTGAAAGTCAAGTGAGCAAGATCTCAACATATCTTCTAAGGTTTGAATAGTCCGTTCTGACTGTCCATCTGTCTGAGGGTGGTATGCAGTGCTCAAATGAAGTTCAGTATCCAGGGATTTCTGAAGACTTTTCCAGAATCTTGAAGTAAAACGGGGATCACGATCAGAAACAATCGATAGGGGTACTCCATGAAGTCTCACAACTTCATTAATATATAGTCTTGCTAGACGTTCCAGGGGTAGATCTTCTCTTATAGCAAGAAAATGTGCTGACTTGGTAAGACGATCAACAATAACCCATATTGCATCGTTCCTTCTAGGAGTCTTTGGTAGCCCCATGACAAAGTCCATCGTAATATTGTCCCATTTCCACTCTGGTATGGGAAGAGGTTGCATGACTCCTCCAGGCTGTTGACTTCCAGCTTTCACTTGTTGACAAACCATACATCTTGACACAAAATCTGCAATCTCCCTCTTCATGTTGTCCCACAAAAAATGTTCCTTCAAATCTCTATACATTTTGGTGCTCCCAGGGTGTATAGAGAAATTGGAACTATGAGCGTCATCCAGCAATTCCCTTTTTAGATCAGGTATATTGGGAACACAAAGTCTCTTCCCGAATTTCAAAATTCCATCTTCATACACAAAGTCTCTCAATCTCCCATCATTCACAGCTTTAATCTTCTTCTGAAATTCTTCATCATCGGTCTGAGAACTCTTAATCTTTTCTAGTAAAGATGGTTTGGCAACCATTTGAAAAAGCATTGAGGTTTCACCTTCCCTGGTTATTCCCATGTCCATCTTCACTAGATCCATGAAAATTGGATCCCTTTCAATTCTCATATTGTTCAAAACTCCATGGTCTTTTCTACTTAAAGCATCTGCCACCTTGTTTGCCTTCCCCGGGTGGTAGTGTATCGTACAATCATAATCCTTGAGTAATTCAAGCCATCTCCTTTGCCTCATGTTGAGTTCTTTTTGTGAGAAAATATACTTCAAACTCTTGTGATCAGTATAAATCTCACATTTTTCACCATAGAGGTAGTGCCTCCATATCTTCAAAGCAAAGATCACAGCTGCTAACTCAAGATCATGAGTAGGA
The DNA here is from genome assembly GCA_963277665.1 of Viscum album. NCBI lineage: Eukaryota > Viridiplantae > Streptophyta > Magnoliopsida > Santalales > Viscaceae > Viscum > Viscum album. The sequence goes on from OY728158.1 coordinate 446,179,573, forward strand.
TAGTTTTGTTCATGAATTTTCAACTGTCGTGATGCATAGGCAATAACTCTATCATTCTGCATAAGGACACAGCCAAGTCATTTCTTCGATGCATCACTATAAATAACGAACCCATCATTCCCCGATGGTAGAGTCAATATAGGAGCATTGACTAATCTTCTCTTCAGTTCTTCGAAACATTCCTCACACTCTTTTGTCCAAACAAATTTAACCCCTTTACGTGTGAGCTTCGTTAATGGGTTAGCCAATCGGGCAAAATTCTGGACGAAACGTCGATAATAACCTGCCAAGCCAATAAAACTACGTACCTCAGTTATACTCATAGGTTCTGGCCATTCTTGGATTACCTTGGTCTTAGAAGGATCAACAGAGATTCCATCTTTTGAGACAATATGGCCAAGAAAAGAAATCTCCTGAAGCCAGAATTCACACTTGCTAAACTTCCCATATAATTCATGCCTCGTCAGAGTCTTCAAGATAATGCGCAAGTGATTTTCATGATCTTCGTAGGTTTTGGAGTATACCAAGATATCATCAATAAATACCACCACAAATTCATCGAGATACTCCTTGAAAACTCTATTCATCAGATCCATGAATACAGAGGGTGCATTAGTCAATCCAAACGGCATTACAGTAAACTCGTAATGCCCGTACCTGGTTCGAAATGCTGTCTTCGGAATGTCTTCCTTCTTCACACACAACTGATGGTATCCAGATCGAAGGTCAATCTTTGAAAAGTATTGAGCTCCATGCAGTTGGTCAAATAAATCATCAATACGAGGTAGGGGATACTTGTTCTTTATCGTTATAGCATTGATCTCCCTGTAGTCGATACATAACCTCATAGATCCATCTTTCTTTTTAACAAAAAGAACAGGGGCTCCCCATGGAGAAACACTAGGGCGAATAAATCCCTTATTACTCAATTCCTCTAGTTGTTTCTTTAGTTTGACTAGCTCTACAGTGGCCATTCTATAAGGGGTCTTCGATATAGGCCTTGATCCAGGAATTAAATTAATGGAAAACTCTACTTCTCGTTCTGGAGGATGTCCAGGTAAATCTTCCGGAAATACATCTACAAACTCTTTCACAATAGGTACATCCTCTATTTGAACATTCCTTTCCTCATTGACAGTTATTTCATTCTCTTCCTCCCCAATAATTGAATTAATTTGAGCTACAGGGGGTGGATCTAAATAAGAATTAGGTGGTGACGATTCTGCTCTAAAAATAAGGTGCTCCTTATCATTATCATCAAGAATCGTAACCTCTTTCTTCTTACAATAAATCTTCGCATCATAGTCCGAAAGCCAGTCCATACCGAGGATTATATCAAACTCAATCATAGGTATGATGATGAAATCAGCAGATAAAGAAAATTTATGTGCTCTAATGGGGACTGATTCACAAAACTTTGTTGCAACGATACTTCCCTTAGGAGTTTTAACTGACAACTCCCTTATTAAATCAAATTGGAAATATCTAATTTTCTTAGCAAACTGGGAAGATATGAAACAATGCGATGATCCAGAATCAAATAATGCATTTGCTAAACTTGAGGAAAAAATTAAATTACCTGCCACCACGTCTTTCGGAGCTTCTACCTCAGCAGTAGTGATAGCATAAGCCTGGCCTTGATCCCTTGGCCTTTTCTGAGGTAAGTTCTCCTGACGCTTAGGACATGCATTTGCATAATGCCCCATCTCCCTGCAATTGTAGCACTGAACGTTGGTAGCTTCCTTCTTCCCCTTGCAATCATGAGCTTGGTGGCCTTTTTCACCACACTTGTAACAGACTCCCATTCCCTTTAGGCAAGCACCGGGGTGTTTCTTCCCGCACTTACCACAAGATGGATATTCAACCTTTCCCTTCTTCCCCTTATTTCCATTCCCAGATTGATCAGCAGGTCTCTTCTTCTCTTGCTTTGCTTTAAAGTCATAAGACTTAGAGAATTCCTTTTCGGTCTTGATAGCACATGAGACAATGTCTTCGTACGATGAAAAGGATTGTGAGACTAATGCTCGACGGAGAAATGGTTTTAACCCATCAAAGAAACGATCAATCTTACTTCTTGGGTTGTGAATATAATCTCCAGCATACCTCGCTAACCTTGTAAAGTTAGCCTCATACTTTGTGACATTATCATCCTCCTTTTGTCTCAGACTCAGAAATTGTCTTTCCATATCCGCTCGATGGTCGCGAGGGAAGTATTTTTCTAAAAACAGATCTTTGAATTCCCTCCATTCCATATTTGATACTTCATCATCTTCCTTCGTATTTTGAATCAATGACCACCATTGATCAGCATCTCCAGTGAGGCGGTAAACTGCCATGATAACTTTTTCATTTTCACTGCTCCCCAAAGCCTGAAATATTTTCTCTAGGGAAAATATCCATTGATCAGCTACTAAGGGATTTGTATTCCCATTGAACGTTGGTGGTTGTTGCCTCATGAATCGATCTAACATTGATCCTCCACGTTGCGGATCAGGGTGCTCCATACGGGTAAGGTTATTATTCATAACCTGAGTAAGTTGTCCCAGTATGGTGATTAGCTGATCGGCACCAGTTGCATCACCAGCCCCACTATAATTATCTTGAGCAGGAGGGCAATCCCTACATGGAGTGCGTGCATTGATACGGTTTCCATTTATTCCACTAGGCGCCATTTCTAAACAATGGCATAAACTAGATCAGTTTATGAATCAAAATACATAATCCCATACTTATAAAACACTTAACATAAATTGAACTATTTATGGATATAATCCATAATCATAAAAATGTTTTATTTGAGGAAGTATATACTCATAAACCCTTCATAATGATTTGTAAAGATAATGAGAGTTATCCTAAGCATATCCCCCGGGAGTGTCGTAACCAAGAGTGCAGCAAGGCCCGTTGTCGTGCACCAGTTCCCGTTCGAGTCTAGCTCAAAGCGGTGTTTTCGGGTTTTACCCCTAGGTACATCTGTGCCAGAGCCGCCTCTACCTGCTCGTATCCAGACAGGTATGTATTGCTCGGAAAACTCACAAAATCTCTACAATACCAAAATTCTAGGAAGTTCTTTTATACTAATCCTCAAAGTTCATCTTAGGTCTACGTGCTCTAATCAGAGTTTATCTAAATCTAGCTACCAAGGTTTGTACTAAACTTCCTCTGATACCAACTGTAACGCCCCGACCCCAGCTACCCAGAGTCGGTGCATTAATTACATAACATTGGCATGATCACAAGAAAGATCAAATCTCGAAAGACCGATTGGTTTAGTAGCCTTGGAAACACTAGATATATTCATAAGTTTTACATTACATCATAAAATGAAAAACTAATACAACAACATAATGTTTCCACAATCCACACTATTAACCCCTCATAAAACCCCTGCAGGTCATTCATAACTTACTTCTTCACATCCTGGGAAAAATAAAACATAAAAAAAAGGGGTGAGCTCAAATGCCCAGTAAGGATAACAATAAAGTGGAAACTTTCATAAATAAGAATAAACATTTAAGGCAACGTATAACTAAAACAAAAGCCTTTTAAATACGAACTTTCAACATGGTATGGCATAAATAAAATGAAATAATTCCATTTACTTATTCACATGGATATTCTACTAAATGAATAATCACATGCAAAAATCAATAACCACTTTCATAAGGTTGGAATGCATAATGCCAGACTATCATAACCACATAGCCAAGGACTCGTGCCAAGACTACAAATAAGATTTTGTCAAGGCCTTGTGCCAAGACACTAGTTTGTCTCATGAGACCTACCGATGCATCGAGGAGCTATAGCGGGCTCCACCCGTCACTTATTAAGTCCAATGCATTCCCATATGAAAAGATTTAAACATAACATAAACATTCGTATTAAAACTAGCATACGAAATGTCAATACTTTCACAATAAACTATGAATGGTATAAAAATAGCACATCCACAGTCAAACATATCACAAAACCTTCAATACAATATAGAAGTTTTGTATCATAATAAATCAACTTCAAATAATCTTAAAATCCATCAAAGGATGTTGACATAGATGAAATCAAAATTCTTTTTAAAGAAATATCTCCTTTTATTTTGAAATCATTTAAGATCCATATAAAATAAAACATTTTCTTTGAAAATATTCTTATAAGCTTGTAAGGAAAGCTTTGAAGATTTTATAACGGCGTAAAATAACCGCACCCGCCGTATAAGTTAAAAAAAACATTCTTACCTCAATTCTGTCGAAAAGGATAAAAAGGACCTTGTTTTGAAAACGACAGAAAGATTCCTTTATAAACCTCTTATAAAAAGTCAAAAAAAGGTATAAATGACTTTAACCCATATTCTTGTAAATAGTAAAAATGTTTTGAAATACATTTTTAAGAAACATGGATGTGGATGATAACGAGATCCCAGTAGATTATTACGTATAAACAACCTCGGATAAAGAAGAGATTGTGAAATAAACATTACCTTGTACTTTTCCTTGGTTGGGGTAGGTTAACCTCCTGTATAATGGTGAAATAATTGTTATTAAATTATACAAGAATCATATATATTAATATGATATCATATATGTTCTTTTAACACTGATTTATTAATAATATCTTAGAATTATCATCGTTTCGGGTGTTAACTTACTCATTTTCTTTTATATGTTTTGTTACATAAGCCATGTTTGTTGTATCTTATTCATATCCAGAATGATATCAAGTCCTTAAAAATCATTTTTAAATCATAAAATGATAATTATACTTGAATGGATACGATGGAGAATGAATCTCATCGCGTTCGTGGAGACGGTAGTCCGTACGTACGCACGAGCGACAATATCATTCTTTTGATATTAAAATAATATATAAATGAATGGTATATCATATATACAGAATCATTAACATGTTATATTTATTATTTACATGAGTTACACATCATTATTATACCCATCCAAATAATATTATATTGAATAACAATTACACCACGACGTGGAGACGGTAAGCCGTACGAACGCACGTATGGTGACATGTTATTCAAAGGGTGGATAGAATACTGAATATGGTTGTACCATACTTATAATAACATCACAGTATATGTGAGATACTGGAGTTATTATTTTAGAATGGTAAGAACAAAGGAAGAAGAAGTGGAAGAAGAAATGAACTTAGAAAAGGGTGGTGAAATCATTACCTCTTCTTCGGGTTCTTCCTTTTGATTTGATCAAAAGGGCTCCTTAGGTTGGCTTTCTGATCAAACTAAGGCCTCTAGGTTGTAGTGAGGGATGTTGGGAGATTATTTGGGCAGAGTTTGGCCGAACCAAAAGGCTTTGAAGGTGTGAAGAAATGAGAAGGAGGAGTTCCCTTTTATAAGAGGGGTGAGGGGCACCTTTGGAAAAGCTAGAAATATTAATTTATAATAAATTCACATTCGGTTTCTAAAGGCTCCAAAGTTGACTATTCAAAGTATGAGGTGGGGATAGGTCGAAAACAACTCATCCAATAGAATTTAGACAGGTTTGGGTACTTATATTAACCTTATCTTTAAGTATTAACTCTAAGTTAATTAGTTTCACTTTTACAATGTCTCTTTGTATTTTTATATATTATGGTTAATAAACTTACTATATACATCCAAGAGACCCCCAAGTGGTCCATTAATGAGGAACCTATCATAATATAAGTCTCTTGGCCGAACCTTAGATTTTTAGGAATTTAATATCAATTAATAATATAATATTTGTTTTAAGAACTCTTTTATGTCAATTTTGACACTATTCAATAGTTGATTTTTGTGAAACTCCTAACAGATTGATTACTTCGAAAAAAGTCAATTAAATCAATCCTAATATATCACAGTATCATAGAAAATTAGTTTAATTCATTAAAAGTTTCATATTATAATTATTTGGGTATTTATAAGATCAATTATTTTAATTTTTCACTATTTTAGTAATTACTGCATCATCATTGTGACATAAATAAAATACATTATTTAATGTCTAAAATTTATAAATAAAATATCATTATGTAGGAAATCTTTTTATATTTCTAATGAATATTTATAATCGAAAATCCAACATGTATAACCCTATGTAAGAATTGTTGTTCTAAAAGATATATGCTTGTGTCATTTTTGTATTCATTTTAACTAAATTAAAATAAAGTGTCATTATCACTTACAAGTGGATCCATGGGGTCCCAAAATAGACCCAAAGATGCCCATGGTCGACTATGTATCAACCAATAGGGTTAAGACACGTTTTAGGGTAATTTAGTATTATTATAATATTTTTTTTAACCCTTATTTACCGGATTTACCCTTAACCATGGTAAATAAAATATTTACCGCAGTAATTATTCAAAATGTCTAAAAATAAAAGTTACCTATTTACACAATTTGAACATCCTGATTCCAAATATGGAATCCATTTTTCTAAATTCAAAACACAGAAGTGGCAGAAATTAATTTAAAATTAATTCCCGCTGTCAAAACAAAAAGCGAGTTTTTAAGAGATAATAACTACCAAAAGATTGACACTTGTTTATGTTCGGTTTAATTGTAAAATTATGTCCAATGACCAACATTATATTAAATGGTAAAAATATATTCTAAATATACTTTAAAACCACTCAAATTCATAATTTATCACTATTACTTATTTTGATTAAAAAAGTTGTTTTTAATTAAAATTTAGTAATTTTCACTATTCATCAAAATATAAAAGTTATCCGAAAAGTACCAAAATTTCACCCTAGGATAATTTCGATATTCCGAATCCAAAAATGAAGTCCATTTTGAAATATAAAATATATATGATTTCAAAAAGTAGGTATCACTATTTACAACGGCTAGTTTAATTAGTTGTGGTGTGTGTTAGAACTCGAGGTTGCGTACAACACACGCTATCGCATTATTCGAAGGGAAACGTACCATAGAAGCTTGGGGTGTTACAACAATACTCTAGTCTTTTGTAATAGTTTTTCCCCTTTGAGAATGTCTAATATCTTGTAAGACTAGTTTTAGGGTTACCCATTCTGTAAAATATTTCTCATTTGGGAAAAATGCATGTAATCCCTACACAAATTCTTTAATTTGAGACCCTAATCGTTATTTTATAAAGTAACATAATTCAAGATTGTATTCTTGGTTTCCTCAAATGAATAGAGTCATGATAATCTTTTTTGATTCTTAAAGCACCTTGAGCAGAGATCCTCCTCTTGGTTTCCTCAATCTATTTTAGTGAATATAATACTCTTGGTTTCCCAAATAACATTGATTTGACATTCAACCGATTGGTTACATAAAGTCAATTAGATAGATTACTCCTCTTAGATATGCTAACATTCCTTGAGTCAAGAAACTCCACTTGGTTTCATCGTATTTATTTAGTTGAGATTCCCCTCCTAGTTCCCAAAGCACCTTGATTCCTGATAATTATCTTAGTTTCCTAAACTGTATATAGTTAAGAGAATAATTACAAGGCCCTAGCCTTAAGAATTACATAATATTGAGTTTTATTTAAGATTTTACTTTCACAAAAATTATGTATCTTTTTAGGTTTATAGTTTTAAATATTTAGTTTATAAATTATACATTAAAAAATATATAATACAAATTGGGCACTTCTTATTAGTATATATATTTACCAAAATGAAAAAATATTAAATAAAATGATTCCTTTCTGGGAAAATATTTATGAAATTAGACACAAATTATTTCTTCCAATAACTATTTTTAAATAGTGAAAATATTTTAAAAATGTGGTACGAGCACAAAAAACTAATTAAGGGATACTCAAAGGAGGAAAATTTATAGTCCTGTGAAAACTTGAAATCTTATATAACATATAACTTTACCTTTATATTTTATTTATTGTTTGAAATAATAAAATTTCACATGAAAATCACACACACCATTAATCTCAAATAAAATCATTAAAACCCATAAAATGTAATTAAAACCCCTTTTTATGACTTAGAGAATCATATATATAACCCTTTCAAAACCCTTTTAATTATAATAATCATACATGCAACTTCTAACATTATCAATACCTCAGGCATTGAAGTGTTAAATGGGTAAAACCATCATTTTATCTATAATAGGATCCACCATCTCTATCTGGTCCAACAGATGTTAATCTATAATACTTATATCTGACAATATCAAATCCACCTCATGTTATGCTATAACATGCTTACCTGAAGCTATCTGGGCTACCCAATATCAAGCTCTAATGGGCTTACTTGGTGTTATCTGGGTGAACCCATTCCACATGTATAATTCTAAAGTATTTTATACATAATAAAAAATATTATCCCTACACGTTTAAATGATAAAACACTTGAAAAATACTCTTAAACAAGAAGAAAAGCACTTTGGCATATCAAAATAACCTTTTCTATTAAGAACCATTTAGAAAAAACTTTTTTCTATTGTAAAACATTATCAATACAAAAATACTCCCAATTTTATTTCATTTAATAAAACATGAAATATTTAAAAGGATGCTAGAAATAGAACAACAGTCACTTTGTTATAAAATTCATTGTTTCTATGTACATTAGGAATATAACATCTATTTTTTTGGTTGTCAAAACATTCAGTATAAAACACATAAAAAGAGTCATAGTAAAATACTTTTAAATAAAAATAAAAAAGATATAATATACACTTTATAAATCATTATTTCCATTCAAACCTTTATGAAATAATTTTAGAAAAATATAAATAGAAAGGTAGAGTTGAAAGGAAAACATTAAAGGAGAATTTTTTTTAAAAGAAAAATTCCCTTATCACTTTGGAAATATTTAAATAATAATACCCATGAAATGATAAAATTTAAAAAACATAAAATATTATGAAAATAGATAAATTTAGGATATAACATATCAAAGGGGATGTTTACACACACTAGAGGAGAATAAAGGTACATAACATCCATATATTCCTTAATAAAAAGAGATTGATATGAAGTCCCCTACCATGAGTCTAACAGGTGATGTGTTTATTTATATTAGTGAATAATAAACTTCTTTTAATTATTAAATTTCTAAAAAAAATTCAAGTTCATTATTTATTTTTATTTCAGTTATTAACAATATATATACAATTACTAAATGAATTATGTTTATGTCTGATGCTTTGACCATATTCATCTTATGTGTCCAAACTGACTTTACTTGGTCAACTAAGGTCAATGAGGTAATTATTTAAACATATCGAAAGTAAATTTCATGAAATAATAATCAAATTTATATATCAATTATTATTTTAAACCCAATCAAGGTAGATGGTTATGAAAAATTATCTAACATTACGATCAAGGAGATGGTAGGCCATAAAAATGCTTTAGTAATATTTCCATCTTTAAATGATCATTATGGAAAGAAGGTATGTAATATTTTATAATTATTGAATGATAATTATATCATAATAACTGTGATATTTAATTATATTAACTTATATATATAATTTTTTTATATAGTGATGAAAAAAAGAGAAATCACATTGCTTCAAGGATGGAGTATTCCATAGGTCCACAAACGATGTTATCACTTTATTAGTGTCTACAATTATAAGTATAAAATGACTAATTATATTTCAATAGATATATGTATGTAATTAATATCATAATTTTTTTTGTACAAATCCATTATAGTTAGCCTTATTACCTTGTAAACTATTAGTGAAAAATGCTTCACATCGCTTCTTGAGGTGGTAGTCAATCGTACACATGAGTGACTTTATCATATATCCTATGGAATGAAATTTTAAAAGGGCGTATATGATAAAATTACTATTTCACAGTAGGATGTTTTTCATCCTTTGTTATGAATTACCTATGGGATCTTTTTTTCTCTTGAGTTATGAGTGTTATAGATTTAAATTTTATGTTTTGGTGGTTTTGGTTGGGTTTTGGAGCTTTTATTGTATAACATGAAAGGTATGAGGAGGATGTGGCATGGAAAATGAGTTTTTAACACTCCTAGTTTCACCTTTTTATATGGTATGTTTTTTGGATGGTTTATCCCTTTTAATTATAGGAGTTTTGGGGTGAAACAGTTGATTTTGGTGGAATTTTTCTAGGTACCAATGTTAAGGTGCACGGTTAGTTTAATCATGCTGGTAAGTATTCATGGGTTCACAAGACTTGTGAATGGTTTAAATAGATTTTTTTGTTAAATTTTTCACACCATGTGTTTGATTAAATGCCATTTTGGATTTTCATTGGTTTTCTAACATCTAAATCATGGTTAGGACTTGAAAATATATATGTGATTTGTGAAATGATTAATCGAGCTCCTGGAATCTTATTTCATTGTGGTTATGGATTTAAAAATAATGTGTATTGGTTTTCAAATGTTGTTTGGAATGTGTTTTTTATTAGTTTCTTGTTTGGAATTTCAATAAAAAATAGTTTGGTTTAAAAATGGAAAGTGAGTACTTTTAAGGGATTTTTTCTCAATGGTTGCGAAATGTAAAAGTAAGTTGTCCCCTTTTTGAAGAAATGTACTTGGTTATTTTAAAGTTATGGTTTTGTGGAGAATTTTTAAAGTCTCATTTGGATAATTTGTGAAAATAATGAAAGTGTTTATTATGAAAACCTCAATCAGATGACTCTCATCCCTTATTTATGTTTAATGGATGGGATTTCCTCAATGAAAAATTCCTATGATCCATTATGATAATTAAATATCCTCGGTATGGACTCCTTGAGAACTATTTTTTCTATGGCATGAGAACAATCCCTGGGTTTGACTCAGGGTGAGACCTGTTGAAGAAGTATTATTTTATATACATATGATTTGATGCTAAGTTTTCATTGGATTTTTCACCTATTTTATATGTGTGACATGGTAACCAGTCATAGTAAGATAATTTTATGAAAACGATTAATATAGTCACTAGATTATGCACTAGGTAGTGGCCCATAGTAGGCGGATATATTAAGTTTATTGATATGGGATAGCCCCTCGATATGACCTGAGTTAGGGTGGTCGGTTGTATTTAGGGATCATTGATTTCATCATGTGAGGTTTTCTTCCAGTGATGGGTCTCATGTATTAGTATGCTCTAGATTATTCACTATCTCCTAGGTTCACCCATGTCTATTAGTACTTAGCTGCATACAGTGATGATTTAGATACTTAGTTACTCTTGTGTGTTTATTTCCATTTCCCTTATTATGAGATTATTATAATGCTCTCATGTGTGGTTTATTCATGGAAATTGATGATTTGTCTTCCAAAAGTTTATGAAAAATTATTTTTAATATAAAATGTTGTATACAGACTTATGGTGTTTTGAAATTAAAGAATCAATTTCCACATGGAAATTTTAATAGATCACTAATGGAAACAAACCTTGTTTTGGAATGAAATTGGTAATTTGAATATGTTTTTTTTGAAGTGAAAAATGTGGAAAAACATACTTTGTATATTGCATTTCAAACTTGAGGATGATGTTTCTTTTATTTTAAAGGAAGTGCATTGAGAATAAATTGTTTAGAAACACCTATTGAATGTTAATAGTCATGATTATGGTTTATTCTTGGTTTTAGATTATGGTGCAGGTCTCACGTTGGTATTGATCATCAAGGGTGATAATGGTTCTTAGTAATAGAGAGTGACCCTCGGTGTCACATGGAGATGTTGGGTTGTTAGGTTTTAGTTTGGGTTTTATTATGTGTTTTGTTGTGATTTTTTATTTTCTTATTTAAAAGATGATCAATTTAGTTTTAGTTATATATTGGTATTCTCTATTATTCTTTATACTATTTAGTTTCTATTTATTATGAAGCAAAATCATTCCCTTTTTTACTCTTTTGATGCGTGGCACTACTATCCTGCCAGTGGGGATCAAGAATGCCCTTTGGGCCACGTCAAGGATTGACTCCTGTGACCAGTTTAGGGTCGACCCTGGATGGTTTTTGATAGACTAAAATTTTTTAATAATGTTATAAATACAATATATAAATATTATTTCTATTTTATTACCAACCATGAGAGGTAATAAAGGAAAAATATACAACATCATTTCACAAGGCAGTAGTCCATAGTAAACACGAATGATGATTTCATAACCCATTTTATGGATGTGTATGGGGTTGTAGGTCATACCATTAACATAAAAGCAACTTGGAATATTGAGGATGTTTTTTTATTATGTAATAATGGTATAAGAATAATTTAAAAAGGAGGATTATGAAATAAAACAAAAAATCTTGTTTATGAATTTTACCCCTTCTTCAGATAGCTCTTTTTGGTTTCAACCAAACACCTTCCTTATATGGAAATATTACCAAATTAAGGATTATAGGATTATGGGGAGGGAAGTTTAGATTTATACTTGAGTACGTTTTGGATAATAAAATGTACTTGAGAGGTATTAATATAAGAGGATAGAGGGAGCCCTTTTATAAGTGGGGTGATAGGAAAACTTGTAATTTTTTGATAAAGGGAATTATAACTATTTTTTTCCTTGTAATGTGGATCTCATATTGTTCAAAATTAAATAATATAAAACATAAGGTTTATATATTACCATAAAATGGGTCATTGACAAGTTTTTAGGACAGTTTTTATAATAAGATTAATGTTTAGTCACATAGTAATTCTCATTTTTACCTTGTTTGTTGTGATTAATTTTATTTGTTTTCACTAACAAATATGGTAAAAAAATTAGGTTTAAATTATCATAATTTATAAATTAATATTATTCAAAATATAAAATCTATTCTATAAAATTCAATTCCTAAAAGTGGAAAAATTAATTTCAATATTAATCCCACAAAGGCAGCGGGACTGTTGGTTTTTAAGATTAATATTTTTTTAGAAAAAATGATTATATATTAACTCTATGACTTATAATAATCATTATATAAAAATAAATTAATATTTAATGATATATAAAATATATGTTTCATTTAAAATATTCTGCATTAGGTATTATTTTAATTAACTAAAAGGTGAAACATTATGCATTTTAAAACAGTTTTTAAAAAAACCATCTTTAAATACAAAAACAAACTTATATTAAAATAAAATATAATGCTTATTAAAAATTAATTAATTTAATTAAATATAACAAAATAATTATTAAATTAATTTAAAATATTCCAAACATTTTTTGACTCTTAAATTAAATTATTTATAAAAAGAAAATAGTTTTTATTAAAATTCGGTATTTTCACTATTCACTAAAAAAATCAATATCTTCTAAAAATCCAGAAATTTCACCCAAAGTAAAATGTTAATATGATGATTTAAAAAATTATATTAAATTTATAAAATTAAATTTCTAAAATATATCAATTTATATTTTTAATAAAAACTTATTAGAAAAGTGTTTAATTAAAACAATTTCATTTTTGATTAAAAATTACATAATATTTTTATAACTAATGTAGCTATCTTATTATTGTTAAAAAAATATGCAAATGATGATTATATCATTATGTTGGAAGTTACATAATACCCCATTTTATAAATTATTTCCTCATAATTTTATTCGCTTATTAAAAATATGGTGATATTTTTCCCTCAGATAATTTTTTAATTTCAATGTTGCCTCTTTAACCATATAGATTTTCCATAAAACATAACCTAATGTATCACCTTATTCTAAAAAAAATTCTCTCTATAGTCAATAACTTTAATTGTATATTCATCATAATAATTCTTCACATCCAACTGAACTATATCTAGGATCAAAACCTGATACAAATCCAGAAAATATTTACCTAACACTGAAACATGGATTATATTTTGTACCAGAGATAAACTTGGGGATAACACCACTCAATAAGAAATAGATCCAAATTTATCTATAATTTCATATGGTCCAATGAATAATTCACTTTTATTCTAATTCTTATCAAAATACATCAAACTTTTCCATAGAAAAAACTTGATAAATACATGATCACCTACCTAGAAATAAGGCACTTTCCTCAGATTATCTGAATAAATTTTCTTTTTTCCTTAGAGCTATCCTCATGTTTCACTAAATCAAGTATACTTTTTCTACCTTTTACTTTACCAACTCTGGTCCCATAAAATTCCATTCACCTACATCATCCCAAAATTATGGTGTCCAGCACCGCTTTCAAAATATTTCCTCAAACAGTGCCATGTATATACTAGAATGAAAACTATTTATATAATAAAACTCAAGCAAAGAAATATATTGATATCAACTTCCTTGGTAATCCATTGAACAAGAAATAATAATATACTAAATGGTTTGAATTTTCAACTTAGTCTATCCATCGGATTGAGGATGATATTACTTACCAAAATTTATTTCAGTACCCACCATATTATAAAGTCCATTGAAAAAATTAGTTGTGAACACGTGATTATGACTTGATATAATGGAGAACGGAAAACCATGTATCCTAAAAATCATCTTTAGATACTATCACGAAATATGGTCTACAAAAATTTTAAAACGAATGGGAAGTAAATGTGTAGATTTAGTTAATCGATCAACAATAACCCAAATTGAATTGTTACTTTGATAAATATTTGAAAATACTGCCCTAAAATCCATTAATATATTCTCATATTTTCACTCCTTCACTGGAAAAGGTTGACCCTTTCCCTTAGTTAATTATTTTTCAGCTTCAACCTTATGATAAGGAAAATAATTCACCATAAAGTCATCAATATCTATTTTAATTCCATTTTAATAGTAATACTCCTAAAGGTATATGTATATTTTAGTATTTCTCAGGTGAAAGGAAAACGAAGACCTATGAGCTTTAGTTAATAACTCTACCCTCAACATAGAATCACATGGAACACATAATCATTTTCCAAAACATAAAATTCCTTCCTCATCAATATTAAAATAAATAAAAAGTCCCTTATTAATGGATTCTACCTTATGTGGAAATGATTGACCATATAACATCCTAACCCAAATGCCACTAAAATGGTGGTTCGAGCCAGTTTTTTATGAGACCTCAAGTGAAACTACATATTTTACATAGGCTATCGACTTGTAGCGAGGGCCTTGGGTGTGATATTGGGGAGTCAATACCCACATATATGAGTAAACAATAGTGAAAATAGAAAATTATCATACATCGTTTTAAATAAACATTGTGAAGAAGCAGCGAATAAACTAAAGTATAATATACTGAAATAATAAATGAAAAAGCTACAAATTCCCAAATATATATTCCATACATACAGTGCAAGCCACCCACTGGACTTACCATATAGATACATGATTACAAAAATAAACTAAAAGAAAATTTTATGAATCTACTAATATCTCTAATCCATACCACGTACCTGGTCTCGAGACATTGTCAAACTGCACCAGCCTAATCCAAAGAGACCACATGACTAGTCCCACTATATCCTTTAATTATGGGGATTAACCCTCTCCTCCATGAAACTATTGTCAACCAAAAATGTATACATAAGGTTTACATATAAACCGAGGTATACAAGAAGGGTTGAGGAATAATATCAGTAGGACACCTCAACGATGAACCTATGAATACACTGATATACGTGTATTCAAAAGAAAAGTGATCCTAGCTAAGACACTACTAAAAAGAAATGTAAATCCAATAAACATGAAACCATAGTCAAACCATAGGTCTGTAATCCTAGTTAATAGGGAAAGTTCCACCATAGATGTCTATATAAATATGTTTATATATGTATAGTGTCATACCTATACATATATATTTAATTATGAATATTAATGAGTAAAGTGAATGAAATAACATAAAACCAATCAGTAGAAAATCACAGGGTTTGTAATCCTAATCGCCTGAACATTCTATATAAAGGAATTGAGATGGATATTATGCACTCAAGCTGGGTATAATTAAGTCTATATTTGGATCTATAATCCCAATAAACATATACCTTCTTTTTCTAATGTTGTAAATGTCTCTGATCATGTTACACCACCATATCAAAATACTCGTCCTATACATTGGTTCACTCATACTCACCTCTAATCACTATAAAGAAGGATTCCATGGAATTACATCCAAATATCCTATAAATTCTCACTCAGCTATAAGCAATGCTTCTCATGCCATGTAAATCCACTCCAATATATGCTCCATTGGTCTCGGTCCATAGGTGGCCATGACATTGTGAATTGTATTAACACTAAGGTTATGAACCTTATGATTTAAATAGGAGAGCTCACCGGTGAGACTTCATACCCACCCATCAAGATCAAAAAGTTGATTTCAATCATATGTATGAGACACTATAGTCAACCACCCTGACAATGGAAAGGGCTCATAAACCTGGTCCTAGAGAGAACATTTGGAGATCCTCATCATATAAAAAATTGAGGAAAGTGTAGCCATCCTCCATAATCCCTAGGTTGAGGAGAGTGTAATCATCCTCTATAGACCACAATTTGAGGAGATTTTAGTCATCCACTGACAACCCTAGGTTGAAGAGAGTGCAATCATCCTCATTTAACCTATGATCCAAGGAGAGAGTAATCATCATTATCATGTATCAACTAGAGGAGAGAAGAATAATCCTAATCACATGGGAGAGAGGACTCATAAATTTGTATCATTACTAGAGACTTCATGCCTGTATATAAAAATGGTAAGATAAATATCCAGATTCTAGGAAGCACCTCTGGAAATCCCAATAATATAATAATAAAAAATAATGTTTAATAGCTAGATCCTTGCTAGTTCCTATGGGTATAATAGTAAACATACAAAAAACATGGCTCAGAAGTTGCATCCCATAATTATTTTAACACCCCAATCTTCCATGGTACTCTTCTCTTGGAATAATACAGTATTGTGTCTTGTATGCATCTTCGAGTTCTAACACACACCACAACCAATCAAACTAGCCGTTACGAATAGTAATACCCAGTTTTTGAAATTTGATACATTTTATCTCTCAAAATGAACTTCATTTTTTGATTCATAATATCTAAAGTAGATTAGGGTGAATATTTGGTACTTTTCTGATAACATTCATATTTTTGTAAATAGTGAAAATTAATAAATTTTAATTAAAAACATCTTTTTTTAATCGAAATAATTAATAGTGATAAATTATGAATTTGAGTGGTTTTATGGTATATTTAGAATATATTTTTACCATTTAATGAAATTTTGGTCATTGGACAAAATTTCACATTTAAACCGGACATAAACAAGTGTCAATCTTTTGATAGTTATTGTTTCTTAAAAACACGTTTTTTATTTTGATGGCGGGAATTAATTTCAAATTAATATCATCCAGTTCTGTGTTTTTGAATTTTGAAAAATAGATTCCATATTTGGAATAAGGATTCCCAAATTGTGTAAATATGTAACTCTTATTTTTAAACATTTTGAATAATTACTTCGGTAAATATTTTATTTACCATGGTTAAAGGGTAAATCCGGAAAATAAGGGTAAAAAAATTATATTATAATAATATTAAATTACCCTAAAATGTGTCCTAACACAATTGGTTGATACATGACCGACCATGGTAATCTTTGGGTCGATTTTGGGAACCCATGGAAGCACTTGTAATTGATAATGACACTTTATATTAATTAAGATAAAGTAAATACAAAACTGACATAATCATATATATTTTAGAAAAACAATTTTTACATAGGGTTATATATGTTATATTTTTGACTATTAATATTAATTATAAAGGTAAAAATATTTCATACAAAATGGTATTTTATTTATAATTTTTAGACATTGAAAAATTAAATTTATTTATGACACTATAATGATGGAGTATTTTCTTTATTAATGAAATAATCAAATAATTGGTATTATAAATGATAAAAAAAATATAATTTGAAAGTTTTAATGTCATAAACGAATTTTATTAGTTAATACGACATATTAGGATTTATTAAAAGATTTTGGTTTGAATTAATAAAGTTTTTATGACTTTAAAAAAATCAATTAGATAATAGTGTTGAAATTGATGTAAATGGGTTTTTAAAACAAATATTATATTATTAATTGATATTATTTTCCTAAAAATATAAGGTTTAGACAAAGGAATTATATAACTATATTTGTATCATTATTAGACCACTTGGGGGTCTCTAGGAAGTTTATAGTAAGTTTATTAACCATATAATATAAAAATACAGAGAGACATGGTAAATGTCAAACTAATTAACTAAGAGTTAAAAATAAAGATAAGGTTAATAATGTGAACCAAACTTGTCTAACTCCTATTGGTTGAGTGGATTTGGACCCATCCCCACCTTAGCCTCTAAATAAATCAAGTTTCAGCCATTATAATCCAAATATTAATACATTATAAAATAATATTTTATGATTTTCTTAAGGTGCCCCTCACCCCTCTTATAAAAGGACACTCCCCCTTCAATATAATTCACAACTTCTAAGCCATTTGGTTCAGAAAATACCTGACCCAATACCCTCTAAAATATCCTAAATTCAACCTAGATGCCTTAGTTTGATCAGAATGCCAACTTAAAGAGCCCTTTTGATCAAATCAAAAGGAAGAACCCGAAGAAGAGGTAATGATTTCACCACCCTCTTTCAAGTTCCTTTCTTCTTCCACTTCCTTTTTCTATGTTGTTTCCATTATAAAATAACAAATCCAGTATCTTATATATATTGTGATGTTATTATAAGAATGGTACAACCAAATTCATTATTTTATAAACTCTTTTAATGACATGTCACCATACGTGTGTACATACGGTTTACCGTCTCCACGTCGTGGTGTAATTGTTATTCAATACATTATTATTCGGATGGGAATAATAATGATGTGTGTTGGATGTAAATAATAAATATAACATGATAATTATTATGTATATATGATATAAAATCCAATTATATATTATTTTAATATCAAAATAATGATATTTTCTCTTGTGTGTATGTACGGATTACCGTCTCCACGACGCGATGAGATTCATTTTCCAAGTTCACCATTCATCGATGATTATAAAATATATATTACTAATAAGTATGTAATATATGGAATAATAATTCTACTGTAGATATATATAATTATATATATACTTATTTATGTACTAACATATATCTTATTCACTTACATCCGTTCAATACTATATGAAAACAGAAACGGCATTTATGCGTACGTACAGACAACAGTCTCCATAAATGGTGTTTTCCATTTCATATATATGTCTATCATACATATTTATATTATAAATATATATGATATATAAATCATGTTTTATATTCTGGAAGTATTTAAATAATGATCTAAGTGATACAATCAAGAGTAACAAGTTAAAACACGTACGATAAAGAAAGCGATTATTACCCGAAATATTAATATAACATGGAAATTATTATTAAATGGTAGTATAAAGTCATAACTGAATAATGTTTGATATCATAAATATTAATATCGTTCTGTTATAATTTAATAACATACTATAGTCTTTATACAGGAGGTTAAACGTACCCTCGACTAAAGGAAATTGCAAGGTAAAGGGTTTTCATCTGACTCCTTATTCCCTTGTGATTCATGCCAGATTGCCACAATTACCTTTTTTGTGGAGTATGTACTACCCATAATTGTATTAATTATGTAATATAATTTAATTTATTTATATTTACATATTCATTGTATAAATCTTCTTTCATGGGGTGTATGTTTCGTAATTTACCAAATTGGTAAAGGTTAATACCCCAGTCTCATTATTATTCGAGATTGTTTATGTGTAAGTATTTACTGGGAAAGTTTTATCATCCATGTCCATTTTTCATAAAAATGATTTAAAAATGAGTACTTTAAGGATTTTTGAAAGGTACTCTTTATCAAGATCATAATTTTAAATGTTTTAAAGATTTATCTTTCTAAATATTTTTAATTAATGTCCATGTTTTCAAAATGTTTTTAAGGATTTATTTATATGGACATGAATGTTTTTAAATGATAATTATTTTCAAAAGTTTCAAAGTGGTACGTGACAATTTGATTCAGAAATCTATTTTAAATTACTTCTTTTATAAATGTGTGACTTTTAAATGAATTTATAAAAAGTTTATTTCTCTCAGAAAGTATTACACGTCATTTTCAACTTTGTTAGCATCCTTTACTAGATATTATTTTTATTGAGGTTGATT
This sequence comes from Viscum album, assembly GCA_963277665.1. NCBI lineage: Eukaryota > Viridiplantae > Streptophyta > Magnoliopsida > Santalales > Viscaceae > Viscum > Viscum album. Next base: position 446,199,682 of record OY728158.1, read on the forward strand.
TATTATAATACAATCTTCCATATTGTATTGAATGAGTTGTGATATGTTTGACTTTGGATGTTCCATTTTTATACCATTCATGGTTTATGGTTAAAGTATTGACATTTCGTATGCTAGTTTTAATATGAATGTTTATGTTATATTTCAACCTTTTCATATGAGGAATGTATTGGACTTAGTAAGTGACTAGTGGAGCCCACTATGGCTCCTTGATGCATCATTAGATCTCATGAGACAAATAGAAATGTAATTGGCTGAGGCCCTTTCCCAATTTGATATATGATTTTGGCCAAGGCCTTAATCATGTTTAGACGTCTTGGCCGAGGCCTTGAACAAATGTTTCAGAATTTCCGGCATTATACATTCCCTCATTATGGAAATAATATTGATGGTTCATGTGGTCATTTGACTAGTAGAATACCCATGATTATGTTTTATTATGGAATTATTTACTCATCTCATATTCTTTCCATAAAATTATTCATGTTTATTATTGGTAAAGGCATGTGGTTTCAATTATTCACAATGCATAATTTTTATGTCATTTTCCGCTGTATTACTTACCCATACTGAGCGTTTTAGATCACCCCTTTCTTATGTTTCATTTTACCATTATTATAAGAAGTGTATTATGATTGATATGCAGGGTTAAGATAAATGGAATAATGGCATTCTCAAAGAACTATTTACGCTGTGTTTTATGTTTGAAATTGTATTGTAATGTTAATGTATGTAATCTATTTCCAGGACTGCTAAACTGATCGGTCCTTCGGTACATGATTCCTTGTAATCATGTGAATGTATTAAAATAATGCACCGACTCTAGGTAACTGGGGTTAGGGCGTTACAGTTTTTATCAGAGTAATTTTAGAAATAACCTTGGAAACTAGACTTATATAAACTCTAATTAGAGCACATAGCCCTAAGAACAACTTTGAAGATTAGTATAGAAGAACATCCAAGGATTTTGTAAATGTAGAGATTTTGAGAGTTTTCCGAGAAACACATCCCTAACTAGATAGGAGCAGGTATAGGTGGCTCTGGCACAGATGTACCTAGGGGTAAAACCCAAAAACACCGCTTTGAGGTAGACTCGAATGGGAATAGGTGCACGATAACGGGCCTTGCTGCCCTCTTGGTTACGACACTCCTGGGGGATATGCTTAGGATAATTCTCATTTTCATTACAAACCATTATGAAGGGATTATGAGTATATACTTACTCAAAGAAAACATTTTTATGATAATGGATTATATCCATAAACGGTTCAATTTACGTTAGGTATTTTACAAGTTTGGAATTATTCAATGCAATTCATAAACTGACCTAGTACATGCCAGTGTATAGAAATGGCTCCCATTAGAAGGAATGTATACTCCAGCAATACATATGATCCAATGAGTAATAAGGATCATATCTTCCATGGTATTAAGCCAACATTTAGAAGAGAAATATTCTCTCATGTTTTCTCAACATATGAAGAAATAATATCATGTGTTAATAAGATAAGTAAAGAATTTTCCGAGTCCTATGGTTTTGAAGGTATGAAAGAGAAGAAAAGGATGGAAGAGAGAAAGATGGATAAATGGTAGAGGGAAAAGAAGAATGTCCTCATATGTGATAGCTGTGGGAAGAAACACCATGGAACTTGCTTGAAGGGAATGAGAGTTTGTTATAAGTGTGGAGAAAAAGGACACCAAGTACGTGACTCCAAGGGTCGGAAAAATGCTTCAAATGTCCAATGATTCAGCTGTAAAGAGTTGGGATACTATGCGAACCAGTGTCCAGATCATCAAATCATGACCCAAATGATGCTATTGGATAATAATCAAGTAATGATACTACCTCATATGAATAATAATTACTAGTTTTCTTATGTGGTTATCATAGGATTATTTCATTTGAGTGTTGTATCAACAATATACTGGTTATATGAATTATGGAGATAAATAAGGATTGTACTACAGTATTATTTTATTGAAGATTTGAGATCATATGGTTCTATGAAAAGTGACTTAATAGTGAGATACACCTTTGGTAAAATACATGGTTGAAGGAAAGGTAATCCTTAATATGGTCTGGATAATGTGTTAGTGATTTTGGAATAAGATATGGTTGATTTGAATAAATTATATTGGATATTATTGACTACCTTAAATCTGATTAATGATTTTTCATTTTTGGAGTTTACAACATTTTTGGATAGATGGAGTATATTCTGTATTCTATAAAGAATAAGGGAGCATGAATTTAATCAATAAGGTTTTATGATAATTCAGGATATTACCATGTTTTAAAATAATACATGATGAAGGTGTTCACATGTTATTACATGAAAAAAAGGATCTTTATTTTTTTTAATTCCTTATAAATTTTGGACTTTGAGTTTGCATAGAAGTATTTTGGATAATTCTAAAGGTTGGAATGTATTAATTTTGAAAGTTTATTTTTGGATTTTTATAAAAGGACAACTCGCAGACTGTGTGACAACCCGTCGCGTCGAAAAAAGCTGTGGGAATCGAACCCACAACTGTAGTGAGATTGAGATTTATTGCCTACCAATGGACTACGTGAAGTTCCTGGATGTTAAAATGTAGGTTCTTTTCTTTTAAGGTTATGATATGTGAATTATAAATTCATTATATTTATAACCCTATAAGATTAAGATAAATAGAGTATTTTTGAGTTGTATTATGTTTTGGGGTGAAAGATGAGTTTGGGGTAGAAATTTATTAACAGAAAAATTCTAATTATAAATTAAGTATATTTCCTTATGATCTTATCCAATCTCATAAATAAATTCCACAACATTAAGAAATGTAACTTAGAACAAAAACATTGTCCTAGAAGGTACCTTAGATCATCACAAATTTATGGCTTTGTGATTGTTGGCCTTTTCATATCCATGTTATCTACCACTATCAATCAGATATTGATGGTTATATTTCTCTTCCATATCCATGTTTTCCTACATGTAACCCCAGTATGTTTTATTTTCAGTAACCTTAATACTTACCACTCTTTATTTTAAATAGAGTCCTCATTAATCAATTTTTTGATGTAGGATTTCAACTAAGATATTTTGAAATGTCAACCCCAAGTTTCCAATACCGAGCATAAATTACAAGGACACAATTTATTGAAGTATGTGATAATGTAACACCTAAATATACCATGGTACTCTTCTCTTTGAATAATACAATATTGTGTGTTGTACGTAGCATCAAGTTCTAACACACACCACAACCAATCAAACTAGCCGTTATGAATAGTAATACCCAATTCTTGAAATTTTATACATTTTATCATTCAAAATTTACTTAATTCTTGGATTCGGAATATCAAAATTAGCTTAGGGTAAATTTTCGGTACTTTTCTGATAACTTTCATTATTTGATGAATAGTGAAAATTACTAAATTTTAATTAAAAACAACTATTTTTTTGAAATAATTAATAGTGATAAATTATTCATTTGATTGGTTTTAAAGTATATTTAGAATACATTTTTACCATTTCTTCAAATTTTGAACATTTGACATAATTTTACATTTAAACCGGACATAAACAAGTGTCAATCTTTTGATAGTTATTGTTTCTTAAAAACACGCTTTTTTGTTTTGACAGTGGGAATTAATTTTAAATTAATTTCTGCCACTTCTATGTTTTGAATATGAAAAGATGGATTCCATATTTGGAATCAGGATTCCCAAATTGTGTAAATACGTAAATCTTATTTTTAATCATTTTGAATAATTACTTCGATAAATATTTTATTTACCACGGTTAAAGGGTAAATATGGTAAATAATGGTAACAAAATAATATTATAATAATATTAAATTGCCCTAAAATGTGTCCTAACCATATTGATTGATAAAGGAACGACCATGGTCATATTTGGGTCGATTTGGAGAACCCATGGAACCACTTTTAAGTGAAAATGACACTTTATATTAATTAAGTTAAAGTAAATACAAAAATGAAATAAGCATATATCTTTTAGAAAATTTTTTTTTACATAGGGTTAAATATGTTATATTTTCAACTAATAAATATTAATTATAAATATAAAAATATTTCATATAAAATGGTTTTTTATTTATAATTTTAGACATAGAATAATTAAATTTATTTATGACACAATAATGATGAAGTATTTTCCTTATTAATGAAAGAATCAAATAATTGGTATTATAAATGTTAAAATAAATATAATATAAAATTTTTGATGCCATAAAATAATTTTATTGGTTAATATGACATGTTAGTATTTATTAAATTATTTTTGTTTGAATTTATAAAGTTTTTATTACTTTAACAAAAATCAATTAGAGAATAGTGTCAAAATTGACATAAATGAGTTTTTAAAACAAATATTATATTATTAATTGATATTCTCTTCCTAAAAATCTAAGGTTCGGAAAAAGGACATATATAATTATAGGTGTATCATTAACAGATCACTTGGGGGTCTCTAGGAAGTTTATAGTAAGTTTATTAATCATATAATATAAAAATACAAAGAGACATGGTAAATATCAAACAAATTAACTAAGAATTTAAACTAAAAGATAAGGTTAATAATGTGACCCAAAACATTCTAAAACCTATTGGTTGAGTGGATTTAGACCCATAACAACCTTAGCCTCTAAATAAATCAATTTTTAGCTATTATAAACCAAATATGAATTTATTATAAAATAATATTTTATGATTTTCCTATGGTGCCCCTCACCCCTCTTATAAATGGACACTCCGCCTTCAATCTAATTCACACCTTCTAAGACATTTGTCTCAGCCATACCCTTCCCAAATACCCTCTAAACTATCCTCCCTTAAACCTATAGTCTTTATTTTGATCAGAATGCCAACCTAAGGAGCCCTTTTGATCAAATCAACAGGAAGAACCCGAAGAAGAGGTAATGATTTCACCACCCACTTTCAAGTTCCTTTCTTCTTACACTTCCTTTTTCTATGTTGTTTACATTATAAAATAATTACTCCAGTATTTTCTAAATACTATGTTGTTATTATAGGAATGACACAACCAAATTAATTATTATATCCTCTTTTTGAATGACATGTCACCATACGTGCGTACATACGGCTTACTGTCTCCACGTCGTAGTGTAATTGTTATTCAATACATTATTATTTGGATGGGAATAATATTGACGTGTATTTGAAGTAAATAATAAATATAACATGATAATTATTCTGTATATATTATATAACATTCAATTATATATTATTTTAATATCAAAACAGTGATATTTTCTCTCGTGTGTACGTACAGATTACCGTTTCCACGATGTGATGAGATTCATTTTCCAAGTTCACCATTCATCGACAATTATAAAAATATATATTACTAATAAGTATGTAATATATGAAATAAAAATTATACTGGAGATATATATAATGATATATATAATTTTTTATGTACTTACATATATCTTATTCACTTAGTTCTGCTCAATACAATATGAAAACTAAAACGGCGTTTATACGTACTTACGGACTACAATCTCCATAAACTGTGTTTTCAATTTCACATATATTTCTATTATACATATTTATATTCAAAATATATATGATATATAAATGATGTTTTATATTCTGGAATTATTTAAATCATGATCTATGTTATACAATCAAGAGTAACAAGTTAAAACACGTACGATAAAGAAAGCGATTATTACCCGAAATATTAACATAACATGGAAATTATTATTAAATGGGTAGTATAAAGTCATGAATGAATAATTTATGATATCATAAATATGAATATGGTTCTGGTATAATTTAATAACACACTATAGTCTTTATACAGGAGGTTAAACGTACCCTCGACTAAAGGAAAGTGCAAGGTAAGGGGTTTTCATCTCACTCCTTATTCCCGTGAGATTAATGCCAAATTGCCACTATTACATTTTTGTGGTGTATGTACTACCCATAATTGTATTCATTGTGTATTACAATTTAATTTATTTGTATTTACATATTCATTGTATGATTCTTCTTTCATAAGGTGTATGTTTCGTAAGTTACCAAATTGGTAAGGGTTCATACCCCAATCTCATTATTATTCGAGATTGTTTATGTGTAAGTATTTAATGGGAAATTTTTATCATCCATGTCCATTTTTCATAAAAATGATTTAAAAATGAGTATTTTAAGGATTTGTGAAAGGTATTCTTTATCAAGATCATAATTTTAAATGTTTTAAAGATTTATCTTTCTAAATATTTTTAATTAATGTGCATGTTTTCAAAATGATTTTAAGGATTTATTTATATGGACATGAATATTTTTAAATGTTAATTCTTTTCAAAAGATTCAAAGTGGTATGTGAAAATTTGATTTAAAAACTGTTTAATATTACTTCCTTTATAAATATGTGACTTTTAAATGATTTTACAAAAAGTTTATTTCTCTCAAAAAGTTTTACAGGTCATTTTCAACTTTGTTAGCATGATTTACTGGATATTATTTTTATTGAGGTTGATTTATTATAATAAAATCTTCTATATTGTATTGAATGAGTTATGATATGTTTGACTGTGGATGTTCTATTTTTATACCATTCATGGTTTATGGTTAAAGTATTGACATTTCGTATTCTAGTTGTAATATGAATGTTTATGTTATATTTCAAACTTTTCATATGAGGAATGTATTGGACTTTGTAAGTGACGGGTGGAGCCTGCTATAGATCCTCGATGAATCGGTAGGTCTCATGAGAAAACTAGACATGTAATTGGTCGAGGCCCATTCCCAATTTGATATATGGTTTTTCCTGAGGCCTTAATCATTTTTAGACATCTTGGCTGAGGCCTTGAAAAAATGTTTCGGAAATTTCTGCATTATACATTCCCTCATTATGGAAATAATATTGATGGTTCATGTGGTCATTCGACTAGTAGAATACCCATGATTATGTTTTATTACGGCATTATTTACTCATCTCATTTTCTTTCCATAAAATTATTGATTTTTATTATTGGTAAAGGCAAGTGGTTTCAATTATTCACCATGCATAATTTTTATGTCATTCTCTGCTGTATTACTTACCCATACTGAGAGTTTGATCTCACCCCTTTCTTATGTTTCATTTTACCAGGATTACAAGAAGTGTATTATGATTGATATGAAGGGTTAAGATAAATGGAATAATGGAATTCTCAAAGTCCTATTTACAATGTGTTTTATGTTTGAAATTGTAATGTAATGTTAATGTATGTAATATATTTCCAAGACTGATAAACTGATCGGGCCTTCAGGATATGATTCTTTTTAATCATGCCAATCTATTAAAATAATGCACCAACTCTGGGTAACCGGGGTCGGGTGTTACAATGATCATTTAGGAATATTAAATTGAAAGTAAGACACATCGTGTCAGGCTCAACAACCATTGTACATGATGAAACTGTGGCCAACAACAATGTAGTAATAATAACCTAATGAAATTATAAATATAGAGTGATGATAGTGAAAGCCCTAAACCTAACACTACTGCCACTACCCCAAGGGATTAAAAAATTGGCAAGGGTTCTAAGGTGATGCCTATTAAAATATCTTCCCAATCCCAACATACTAACAAAGGTTTATTCAAACAATTGGGCACCCATTAGGTCCCTTAAGTAAAAACATTGGAGAGGCATCCTACATGAGATCCTTAATGTAAAAACACAAGTGATGACATCCTACATGTGATCATTAGCTTAAAAGGTAAAATAAGAATCCCACTTTTTATACTCGAATGGAAGGCAAGGCTGAGTCATCCAACATGGGATCCTCGGAACAACACAGATGTAAAGGTATGCCATAGGGGGCCGTCTATAACCATATAACAAGGAAGACTTATCCCATATGGGATCCTCATAATAGTATAAAGGTAAAGAGATCCTACAATGAACTCTTTAAGTCATCATGTAAGCAATGACATCCCTCAGGTGATCCTTGGTATATTTAGAAGATAGAGGCATCCTACAGGGGATCCTCTAGGTCGAAACATAAAAATAAGAACCCTACAGAGTATCCATGGATGAAACTAACTCATAGAATCTTACTCTATATGGAAATTTATAATAAGGGATATATCCTCAAGGGAAAAGCTAAAAAATAACTGGTCAAGAGAGATAGCTCATGGCTCATCTCATATCATATCTTACTTTTTGGATATATAAGTTATTATTACAGGATGAACCTATCCACTTATTCAAACCCCTCAAAACACCACAAGGGTTTAACCATCATGATATAAACAGAAAATAAATTATAATGGACTATTCATGGGTCCAATTCTGACTCCTAGGCGTACAGACCTGAAAAAATCTCAAAGGGTTGGGAGGGAACTGTATAGGACATGTTACCAAGGTATATGGTGTGTACCCTCAATTCCCTACATAGGAATGTACTTCAGCCTATACATGGAATGTAAATTCCCAAGTGCATAGAATGTAAGAAGGGGTACATGAAACCTACCTTATACTAGGTATATTCGTATGTCCCTCAAATGTATTGTCCATCTAATTATCCAGGACATGTAATTATACATGGCGTGTGACCCACACTTGATATATTTGTATACTATACATGGTCATGTACCCTTACACGGGTAGCCTGGCCGAGTACATGGATACATGTATGAGTCCCGTTACACAGAATGCACATCATAGTACAAGGTATTTACAAAGAGTGCATTGTGTTACCTAAACAGGGAGAAGAAAAAGTGTGTTTTTCCTAAACTATATGCCATGTAGACAGGTTTTCCCAAACGTAAATCCCTTGAATCACCCTAAAATGCCAGTATCTTTTTCGAAAACATTAGATCGGGCCCCATGAGTCCACAACAAAAAAATAATATGGGATTAAACTAGAAAATGTAAAATCAAATTGAATCTATGAAAAAACATAAAAACACCCTATCTTTGGGTTGAATTCGCCGAAGATTTACCGGTTTACATAGCCTATGGTTGTCGCACAATGACTTGAATGGTCCTAAGCTCCGCGATGGTACCAATTTTCCATTCTCTCTCGCTCTCTAACTCTCTAACCCCAAAATATTTCTTAGTCACATAGTAGAGAAATCCCCATGGGAATGAATGAGAAGCTAGTAGGAAGAAAGAAAAGAAATATATGAAAAAGAACAAAATTAAAAAGAAAAAGATAAATAAAGAGGGGCACAGGCTGGCCCCGATTCCCAAATTGAGTTTATGCCTCACCTATGAAAAGGTCTCTATTCTAGACTCAATGGTAGAGACATATATAATGATGATTCTATATTCAAAATATATCACCTAATAAACTTGCACAAATAATTTAATATTTAATTTAAGAAATAAGAATTATTAATTATTTTGCTAAAATTAAAACAATGTGGAAATCTAAAATACTCATGTCACTGGTTAAACACCATATTATAGGACCAACAGAGTGGTCGTAAAAATTATCTAAGATTTTATTATTGGAAAACATTCCATTTTACGCCATACAAGAATCTGAAATAAAGAATTTAAATTTCTTGCCAAAAAATTCAATCACAAAAACCTTGGGTCGTTAAAAAATCCCCACCATAAACCTTCTCATCTCTGAGAATCCAAGATAAAAAACTAGAATCCATGCTCCAAACATGATAATATAAACAACTAAGCTCTCTAGAAATTCCAATGACTAGTATTATAGTGTCAACAACTATCTCCTACATGGGAGATGTTTAATTGAGATTGATTCGGGACCCCCCACCATAGGCATACCTTTATCGTCATCCTAAAACAATATCCTATCATAATTTCCCTGATCAATTATTGAATTAAAATAGAAAATAAGACTCTCCACCCTCAAATGACCAATGGTGCACACCCCACTGTAATGCCTACATCACACATCTTCCTTGAGAGCAACATCAATAGGTTTCCTTCCTCAACCAGGGAATAATTTTAAAATGATAAGAAGATCAGCGTTGGGATGATGCTCTCTCAAAAAATTCAAGCTGATTTCAATATAGGGCACAATCTTCTCTAGTGGGACTACACTATGATTCTATAAAAGGGTGTGTAAAGATCCTTGTGATCCATGCTCACATCCTTTCAATGGATGGCTAGGATTCATCCATGGGTCAACCATATTACAGTAACCCGTTCAATTATTATTTCACCTCAACAGTAGAGGGACATTTTTTACATTAAACACAACACTCAGGAGAACATTCTCATAGAAATTCTTTGAAAAAATCAGTCATCGGCTCACACCTGACCACTCACCGATTTAATATTTAACGACACCACACACATCAAGAATCTATCTTTATCACCCAACTCATACTCCATAAATTCATCTATTGCAATTCTAATATGAAAATCTTAAATGGAACATCAGTTTCATTAATCCAAAAGCATTCTTGGAACTCCTCTTCAAAATATGGTACCTCACATGTGCCACGATTTTATTCCATGATTTCCCATCACCCAGCATTGTTCCAGTCATGAACTTCTACCCACACTCTAAATATATTAGCAAGAGTGGAAACACTAGTCGATTGGGCTAGGAACATGAAAAATACTTCCCATTCAATCAAAACGTAATATGAAATCACCCTCAGTGATTTTCGGAGGCAGAAGGCATCAACATTCCTATAAGAAACAAATAGAGCACCTATTATGCATTGATCTCAAAATGAGTGTAAAACCAAAATCTCATTCTAAAAGGCACATTATAGGGACAATATCATTTTACATATAACAATAAATTTTTTTAAGCATAATAATACATTAGAGTATAAGCCAAGGATTGTAAATTCTAGCTTCTTGGAAGACTATGTACATAAAACCAAAAACATTGAATTGAATAACTAATTTCTATATTTAATATTCAAATTGAGATCCTAAATTCCATTGTGCTCAGAAATATTCATAGGTTACCCTGGGGAACACATGAAAAAAGGGATGAGCTAAATATCTCAGTAAAGGGATAACCTTAAGAACAAAGCATTAGCACATCAGATAGAAGGCATGACATGATGATTTAAAAATGTATGTGACATATGTAATCATAACATATAAACATGGAATCATATAAACATAGAGTCATAATAATGTTGTAGAAATATAAAACATGACTTTATCACTAGTCAAGGCTAACCACCAACACTGATTCACATTGTAGCACAATCCAAGGCTAACCGCCAAGACCGATGCACATTGTAACACAAGCCAAGGCTAATCGCCAAGACCGTCACACATAATGTCTCATGAGACTCAGCATTAACCAAAAAGTTGGAGTTTTATATTGATGAACCCATCTTAACTTTTCATGAATATGTATCCACATATAGAATTATACATAATCAATCTTACATAAACATAAGGGTTACCCATGGAATAAATTTGGCACCACAATCATTTCATAAAGCATAACAAATGTGCATATCATAAAAGTGTCTATAAAATAAAAGATCTAAAATATAAATGGAAATTAATAAGGGAAAAAGGAATGTATCATGGTAAGTTATTTCAAGTAAAAGTTACAACATGTATGAAAAGTATTTAGGAATCTTTATCATTAAAATATTTTTGTGCGGTTTTAAGGAATATACAATAGAGCCTTCCAAATAGAAATTTAAACAATCCTTTATATAAAAACATAAGTGAACCATGAAGGTTTTTACAATAAAAATATTTATTTTATAAAGATAATGGTGGATTAAAATCGAAGATATAGTTCACTTGAAATTGGGTAATAATTCAAGATGTTTCCTTAAAACAGATTTTCTTATCGAGACATATTGAGTAGGGAATGACATAAAAACATGTATATCCCCGAAAGAGAATGATGAAAGGGTATTGATAATTGAATTTGGTACATGTAAAAATAATTTAATTTATGCACATAAAATATAATATAACTTCATTTTGGTAAAAGGAAAATTAGGCAACCCGTAGGAACAAAGATGGTTTGGGTAGAATCCCTTACAGATTATCGGCATGGTATCAGGTGTACATAAGAGGTATTAATGAGAGATAAAGGGTCTTTATCATAACATATAAATAATCAGGTTTGTATGGAGGATGTGTGACATCATACCCCATCATAAGGTATTACTCATAAAAGTGGATAATATAGAGGACAGTCTGTAATAAAAGTGAAATAGAGAGGATCCCTTACCTTAAGTCTGATGGTGTTCTTCGCTTGATATTAATAAAATGAATAATCAAATTATGTTAATTTTTAATAATTATATAACATAAAATACATTTTATTGATTTATTATAACCTTATTATGTTCATTAATGTCCTTTTTTATGACATAAGAGGTTCAATTTGATAGTTTGGGAGTGTTTTCTTCCTTGGTTTTAATGACTATTTCACTTATATTCATGTTTGGATACACATGTATGGTGAGTGTGGTTGTCCAGAATTAAAGTTATATGACATTAGAGAACATTATAAAATAAAAAAATAAATTTATAAAAGTCTTTTTCAACTATAAAAATGGTTTCATGACCATGAATGAAGATGATAATATAAATTGATAACCCGTCGTACCTGAATGTGATAAATTAACACATATCGAAGAGTGTTTTAATTTCTTTCACATAAAAGGTGGGGGAATAGATATGATAATTAATTATGCCATTATTATAATAAATTCTAGTTCATTTATTTTACAAGAGTTTTCTTACCATTTGGATGAAGATAGGTTAGGAAAGAAAATAGAACAAAGTAACATGAAAAGAAAATGAAAAAAAGTAAAGAGGAATTTACCTCTTGATTTAATCTTCCATGAGAGCCTCTTAAGAGGAGAGGCTTTAGTATTTTAAGGAGACAAAACAATTTTTGAAGTAGGGGAGGATATTGGAAAGATATTTTGGAATAATTTAAGAAAGGCCACAGGCTTGATAGGAGTGAATAGAAGAGGGGATTATGGGTGGTTTTTATACTGGAGGGGAGGAGGGTTTTCTTAATATTTTAATCATTATTTTATAATTTTTCCATAATACAAGCAATAATAATGATTATTGTGACAAAAAACATTGATATGTGCATGAGAGTTCAGAAAAAGAGTCATTTACATCATCCATGACTCACGAATGATGCATAAATTCAGGTTTTAGCATTGATCGTAAATTATTGTATTTTACTTTTCATCCAAAATTCAAGTATTATAGAGAAATCCCAAAAATTAAACCTAACCATTTTATAATGTGTAGAATATAAAAATGAACTCCATTATTTCAAAATAATTGTATAAATATAAATAATTTAATTTTTAATTAAAATCATAATTTACTTGAAAAATAACAATTTTAAAACTATAACTAATTTTATAATGATTTCAAAAATTACATAAGGTATTATAAAATTATCTTAAAACTGGAAGACATAAAATTGGTAATTTATGAATTTTTTTTGCAAATTCATCTTATTTTAAATTAATTAATTAATTTTAATTGATTATTAATGAATTACAAAAATATCAATACTTTTATTGTAGTCTTATTATAACTTATAAGATGCCTAAATTTTATTCCTACATTCATGAGTGAGGTTAAATTTTTTTGGATGATTTAATATTCATTTGGGTCATATTACGATTCATAAGGGTAACATTACTATTCATAAGGGACAATTTCTATTCACCAAAAATTATGTTTATCTTATCAGACACTAAACATCTTTCTAATCACAGTTGTGCAATTCCTATTTTCTAAATTCAAATCACAGAAGTGGCAATATTATGATTAAAGGTCACATAATAATTATTAGTTCATTATGTTGTGATTTCATGTGATTATATGAAATAACTATAAGAAGAAAATTTATATTCATAAAACATTGGGACATTACATTATTCCCCCTTATGAAATTTCACCCACAAAATTACATTTTACAATCTATGCAATTAAAAATATGTGGTTACTTTTCCTTCTTTTCATCCACCTATTCCCATGTTTCCACTTCGTACTTATGGTGACACCATATTACATTGACCAGGTGATTAGTCTTGTTACATAGAAAATTTTCTCAATGATCCATGATCTTCATTGGATACTCCTTGTAATAAAGATCATCCTCCAAATATACCACATCTGAAGAGAGTACATGTGAAGTATCTTATATATACTTCCTTAAGAGGGGTATGTGGAAGACATAATGTACTTTAGACAAGGTAGGTGGAGGTTCCAGTTGATAGGCCACATCCCTGAAATGATAAAAAATCTCGAAGGTGTCGATATACCTGGGACATAACATTCCCTTCATCCCAAAATATCATAACATTCTTCCGTGGAGATATGCATAGAAATACCATGTCTCCCACTTTGAACTCAAGGTCTCATCAAAGATTGTCTGCCTAAATCTTTTATCAACATTTTTTTACCTTGATGTGCTGCTGAATGGTTTTCACCTTCTCCACCATTTCATCAATCATTTCAGGTCCTAGCATCTTACAATCACCAATACCATCCCAAAAAGTTGGTGTTCTACACCTTTTCCTATAAAGGGATTCGTTTTATGTCATTCAAATGCTTAAGTGGAAACTGTTTTTTGTAGAAGAATTCAACCAGTGGAAGATGTTGGTCCCATCCTCCTTTGATGTCCATAGAAAATTATCTCAACATATCATCCAGTGTATTAATAGTTAACTCAGATTGGTCATCAGTTTGAGGATGATAGGCAATACTAAAGTTCAATTCATTATTTAGAGCATATTGGAGACATTTAAAGAACATCGAGGTGAATCTCAGATATCTATCATATACAACAGATAGTGGTACTCCATGAAACCTTACATCCTCTTTAAAATACATCAATGAAAGTTGATCCTACGAGAAGTCCTCCCAATTGTGATAATGTGAGCTGTCTTTGTAAGATGATCCACAATGACCCATAAAGCATTGTTTTCATCTAGATGTCCTTGACATTCTAGTGAGAAAGTCCTTGGTGATTTCCTCCCACTTCTATGTTGGTATGGGTAGTTGTTTCATTATACCCTCAGACATCTATCTTTCAGACTTAACTTTTTGACATACCAGGAACATTTATGTATACTTAGAAATCTTCTTCTCTATATTTTACCACAAAAAGTTCTTCTGTAGATCACGATACATCTTTGTGATCCATGGGTGGATTTATAATGTTTATCTATGTGCATAATTCATAAGCTCCTTATTTTTCTCAGGATCGAATGTTACATATAATCGGGACACAAATCTTACAAATCTTTTCTCATCAATATTGATCTCGGAGGATTTCCCATTTTTAATGGATTCTATCCTTTTCTAAATTTCCACATCTTTTCTGTGTGAATCCCATATTTTCTCAATAATGGATGGTTTGTTAATAATTTGATAAAGGATCAATGATGATCTTGTCTTAATTATTACCATTTCCATCCATGTCAAATCTAAGAAGATTTGATCCTTTTTAACTCTCAATATTGATAATGATGCCAGATCATTTTTACTCAGAGATTTTTCGACCTTATTTTCCTTACAAGGAGGGTATTGTATTGAGAAATCATAATTCTTTGATGATATCACTCCATATTGGTTGGCGCATATTAATCTCATTTTGTGTGAATATATATTTGAGACTCCTTTAATTAGTATATATCTCACACTTCTCTCCATAGAGATAATGCTGCCAGATTTTTAATACAAAGATCATAGCTGTTGACACTAGATCATGTTCAGGATAGTTTTCCTCATGTATTTTCAGCTACCTTGAGGCATAGGCTATCACTTTATTATTTTTCATGAGCACACAACCAATTCCCTTCTTGGAAGCATCACTGTACACCACAAAGAGTTATCCACTATTTGGGAGTGTGTATACAAGTGCAGTGATTAGCATTTTTTTCAACTCCGTAAAGATGTATTCACATTCTTGAGTCCAAAAAAACTTTACTCCCTTCCATTTCATCCTGGTCATTGGGTTTGAAAATTGTGAAAATTTCTTCATAAATCATCGATAAAACCCAGCTAGACCCATAAAGCTGTAAATCTCCATTATAGATGTTGGCATGGGCTCATCGTTAATCGTCTTTGTCATGGAAGGGTCCACAAATATCCCTTTTTTGGTGATAACCTTCCCCAAGAATGATACGTCCTTCATATATAACTCACATTTACTATACTTTGCATATAGCTTCACCCTTCAGAATTTCTTCAACACAGTATTGAAATTCCCCTCATGTTCATCCTTGCTCTTGAAGTATATCAGAATATCATCAACAAAGACAACCACAAAATTTTTGAGGTAATCTTTAAAGTCTCTATTAATTAAATCTATGAAAATTTCTAGGGCATTAATGAGTCTTAAGGGCATCATGATGAAATCATATTGTCCATACCCCATTCTAAAGTTAGTCTTCTGAATATCATCCTTCCTAACCTTTAAGTGGGGATATCCCAACCAAAGGTACACTTTAGAGATATAACAGGCCCCAAGAAGTTGATTGAAAAAGTAACCTACCTGTGGAAGGGGATACTTGTTCATTATAATGATTTTATTGAGCTCACAATAATCATTGCAGAGGTCCATTAATCCATCCTTTTTTCTTGATGAAGAGGACTTGTGCACCCCACAGTGAAGCACTCGGGCATATAAAACCCTTATCTAGATTCCCCTATAACATCTTCTTCAACTCCTCTAGATCTATGGTGGACATTCTATTAGATGTCTTTGATATAGGAAGAGATCCTAAAATACAATCAATTCAGAACTCAACCTCTCGATCCATAGGAAGAATAGAAAACTCTTCAGTGAATACATTAGTGTAATCTCTCATGATGGGCTTGCCTTCCAGTATAATTCTCTACTAAGTCTCAATAATTTGATCAAGACATGCTTGCTCATAAAAGAATTAATATCCACACTTCAGACAATGATTCTAGGGTAGATTCATCTTCATCCTTATAGTTTTAAAGAATTGGAGTATTCTTTGGGATGTGAAGAGTGATCTCCCTTTCCCGACAGTTGATATCGACTTTGTATAAAGATAGTCATTCCATGCCCAAGAAACCATCAAACTCCACTGAAGGAAGTTTGATGAGATTTTCTGGGAGTTTTAGCCTATAAATGTTAACTGGGGAGGAGTTATAAACTAGGGATTAAATGGTTTCCTTATTCACTATTCTCATAGATAACATATCCTCTAATTTATTTGGGGGTATTTGAATTGTTCTACTAAACATGCAAGATATGAAAGAATGCATAGAACCAGAATCAAATATTATGTTAACTGTTCTTGAATGAATAACTAGTGTACCTATCACCACAACATTTTCCAACTCCATCTCAACAGTATTGATATCATAAGCCCTTCCTTATTTCCTTGTAGGTTTTTGTTGATTTCCTCTAACAACCCTCAAGTTAGGGAAATTTTTCGCATAATGGCCATGTTCCTTGTAGTTGTAACACTGCACTACAGGTTAAGTGATGATCTGACCCTTTATTTCATCTTCCAAATTAGTAGTATTCTTCATATCCCATTGGTTGTTTTTAGCCAGATGTCCATAATTTCCACATTTGAAGCAATTCCTAGTTCCCTTTAGATGGTTCCGAGGATGTTTCTTCACACAATATTACACGTGGGATGATTAGGCCTCTTTCCAATTTGGAATTTATTTATGGGACCACCCACATTAGATCCCCCTTTCCAATTCTTGTCAGTGATCCCATGATACCACTAAGAGTCTTTGATCTCTTTTTTGTCCTTAAAGGAACAACAGAAAATCTCCTCATAACTGTAAAAATTGCTAATTTCAAATTCTTTACCAATATTCGGCTTTAGTCTACTAAGGAAGCTATCCACCTTGATTTTATAGTTCATGACATAGCCATAGCCATACCTTCCAAGCCTTGTATTTTTTGTTTCATACACAGCAATGGACTCATCTTCCTTCTCATTAAATCTGAGGAACTCTCTTTCCATATTCATATAAAGTGTTCCGAGAAAATATTTATTGAGATAAAAATTATTTAATTCCTCTAATTCCATGGAAACAATTTTCTCTTAGTGTTTTTTATTCTTAAAAAATATCCACCACTGATCAGCTTCCCTATCAAAATGATAGACTCCCAGTACGACTTTATCATCTTCTGAGCACTAGAGGAGAGAGAATATATTTTCAATAGAGTTAATACACTATTCCGCGAGGATGGGATCGTAAGATCCAATAACATGGGAGGCCTTAGCTGCTTGAAGGATTCAATGATAACATTCTCTTTCCTTAGAGGAGGAGGGTGTTCCACATGATTTAAGTTATTACTCATAACTTGATCCATCTGAGCAAGTACTATCATGAATTTTTGAGCACCCTTTACTTTCATATCTAGAATATCTGTAGGGAAATATTCACAACCCCTATCACATTGATTTTTTTCATGTGTTCTTATATTTCAAACCATTAAATAAATAAAATAACTTAAAATTATAGGGATTTAATACTTAGCTATTGAGCATAAAAATGAAACATTGAACATAAAAAGATAAAATTATAAAGGAGAATTATATCATAAATTGTGATTCAATTTTTTTCAGCTATCCTAGATCTCTTTCATAACATATATTATTATTGGATTTTTTTCCTTAATAATTGTTTTTAAAAAGGTCATGAATTTACCAAAGCATATCCCATAGGAGTTTCAAACAAAGATTGCAGAAAGGCCCATTGTTGTTCACCAGTTCTCATTTGTGTCTAGATCGTAGTTGTGCTTTTAGTATTTACCCCTAAATACATATGTTCCAGACCCACCTCTTCCAATTTGTATATAGTCATGGATTAATTTTCTTGGCAAACCATTTACTCAATACTTACCGAAATTTCGGGATGTTTTCTTATATATAGTCTCATCCTTAAGGTCCTTAATAAATTGCTCTATTCCTAATCCCTAAGAATAACTAGAACCTCCCTCTGATATCGACTTTAGAGACCATATCATTTTTAATATAACATTAAATGATTTTAAGAATAATTACACATCAGATTACAAGAAAAATATCGTAAAGTATAGTTTCTTGGAAGACTAGGTACATAAAACTAAAAACATAGAACAAAAGAAAACATTTATTTATTTAGTCATTAAATTGAGCTCCTAAAATCCATTGTTCTCAAACATCTTCATAGGGTACCCTAGGGAACACATGAACAAAGGGATGATCTAAAAAACCCAGTATGGGAATTACCATAAGAACAAAGCATTAGAACCTTTGATAGAAGGCATGCCAAGATGATATAAAATGGCATGTGATATTAGGAATCATAACATATAAATATGGAATCATATTAACATGGAGTAATAATATTCTGTAAGCAATATAAAAATGACTTTATCATAACTCAAGGATAACATCCAAGACCGTTTCACATGGTATCACAAGCCAAATCTAACTGCTAAGAGCGTTACAAATTGTAGCACAAGCCAAGGCTAACAACCAAGACCATCACACATAACCTTTCATGAGACTCAAATTTTCCCAATGTGTTTCACCTCTATCTGGGTGCACCCATGTTAAATTTTAATGAACATTTTCCACATAAATAATCATACATAATCAATCTTAATTTAATATAAGGTCTACCCATGGAAATAATTGTATACCACAATCTTGTCATAAAGCATAACAAATGAGAATATCATAAAAGTGTACATGATAGAAAAGAAAAAAATATACATGTAAATTCATAAGAGAAAATTGGAATGTATAATGGTACATTATTTCAAGTATATGTGACAACATTTAAGAAAAGTATTTAATAATTTATATCATTAAATATTTTTTGTGTGGTTTTAAGGAAAATACTATAAAGCCTTCAAAATAGAAAAGGGAATAATCCATTATATAAAACTATAAGGGAACCAAGAAGGTTATAATAATAAAAAGTATGAATTTATAAAGAACAAATTGGATTATAATAGAATATAGTGTATACTTGAAATCGGGTATGAATTCAGGAATTTCCCTCAAAATAGCTTTGCTTATCGAGAAGTATTGATGAGGGAATCACATAAAAACATGTATAACCCAAAATAAGAATAATGAAAGGGTATTGAGAAATAAATTCATACATTTGAAGATAATTTATTATATTTACATAAAATATAATATAACTTCATTTGGGTAAAATTAAAATAAGGCAACCCGAAGGAACAAAGGGGGTTCAGGTAGAATCCCTTACATATTATCAGCATGGTATCAGGTGTACTTAAGAGGGATTAATGAGAGGGAAATGGGTTTCTCATCACTTATAAATCATGAGGGAAGTACAGTGGAGCTGTCAAATCATACCCCATCATTAGAGGTTAAACATAAAAGGGCATAACATAGAGGTCGTTCTTGAATAAAAGTGAGATAGAGAGGATCGATTCCCTTAAGTCCAATGGTATTCTTCACTTGTTCTTAATAACCTGAATAATCAAATTAATTTTATTAATTAATAATTCCATAACCTTCAATATAGGTTATTTATTTAGTATAACCTTGTTATGTTCATTCATGTTTTTTATGAGTTAATATTTTCAGTTTCATTGTTAGGGAGTGTTTTCTTCCTTTGATTTAATGACTAGTTCACTAATATTCATGTTCAGATACACATGTATGATCAGAGTGGTTTTCCCGAATTGATGTTATATGAGATTAGTGAACATCCAAAATATTATATGGTTATAAAATTCATTTGGTTATTTGGAGTGAATTTGAATCATTATATAAAACATTAATGATAAACGCTTGGATTAATTAACGATTTTCTCATAATTAAATTATTATGTATTATTATTTTAAATCATGAGTGCGTAAGGATTCCAAAAAATTATATAAGATTAAATCAATTTACAATAGTCTAGTTCAACCATAAAAATGGTTTCTTAAATAGAATTGAAGATGGTAAAAGAAATTGATAACCTGTCGTCCTTAAATGTGATAAATTAAAACATATCAGACTGTGTTTTCATTTATTTAGTATAAAAGGAGGAGAGAGGATATATGCTAATGATTTATCCCAATAAAATAAAAAACATCAACTAAATTTATAGTACTGGAGTTTTCATACCATTTGGGTAATGAGAGGTTCGGAATGAAAAGAGAACAAAGGAACACGAAAAGAAAATGAATGAATAGAGAAGAGGAATTTACTTCTTGATTTAATCATCCTTGAGAGCCTCTTAAGGGGAGAGGATATGGTATTTTGGGGATAACAAATGCTGATGGACATGGGGGAAGATATTGGGGAGATATTTGGGATGAATGTAAGTATGGAACAAGGCTTGAGATATTTGAAGAGAAGAGGGGAGTATGGGTGGTTATTATAGTGGAGGGGCGAAGGGTTTTTTAAGGTTTTAATCATTAGTCTCTTATTTTTAAATAAAAAAGTAGTAGTAATTATTCTTGTGACCAAAAACTGTAATATGTTAATTTGAGTTCGAAACAATGGCCATTTAAATCATCCATGACTCATGTATGATGCATAAATTCAGGTTTTAGCATTTATCATGAATTGTCATATTTAACAATTCATCAAAAATTCATGTATTTTAGAAAAATACCAAAAAATCACCCATCCAGTTTTTCTGTGTGTATAATCCATAAATGGACTCCATTATTCAAAAATAATTTTCTAAATATTATTAATTTAATTTTTAATTAAAATAATATTTTACTTGAAAGATATAGATTTTAAAACTATAACTGATTTAATAATGTTTTCAAACATTACATAAGGCCATATAAAATTATCTTAAAACCTTAAAACATAAAATTTATAATTTATTAACACATTTTAGGAATATAAATTTTATTTTAATTTAATTTAATAATTTTAATTATTTATTTATGACATTCCAAAATACCAATACTTTTACTATGGCCATATTGTCAATTAAATGATTCCTAAATTTTTTTGATAAATTAATGGGTGAGGTTAATATTCTTTCAGTTGATTTAATATTCATAAGGGTTGTATTACTATTAATAAGGGTAACATTACTATTTATAAGGGTCAGTTACTATTCACCAAAAATTAAGTTTGTTTTATCTGAATCCAAACATCCTTCATATCGCAACTATGCATGTCATATTTTTGAAATTCAAATCAAAAAAGGGATAATATTATGTTTAATGGTCACATAGTACTTATTAGTTCATTGTATTCTGATTTTATTTGATTATATGACATAATTATAAGAAGAAAATTTCTATTACTAAAACATTGGGTTGTTACACATATGAAAACATGGAATAACCTATCACATATAGACTAACTTGAAAAAAATAGATGTTGACCCCAAAGTACTCTTGTTGAAATTAAGGGTCTCTAGGTCTCCCACCTATCCCTATATATGAATTCTTGCAATCGGGTCATGTGGTTTAACCACATGTCCCAAAAAATAAATTTTATTTAAAGGAGGTAAAGATCCCAATGACCTACAAACATATAAACTAAAAACACTGCCTAAAAGGGATAATCCTCACTGAGCATCCTCATAAGTCACTTATCCATATAGTTCAATATACTGATGTTGAAGAAAAACTGGACTAACACTAATCAGGCATCTGTATATGGTAATACCCCCTCGATGTCTAATTCAAAAGAAAATTCCTGGTACCCTAAAGAATCATTCTCATATATGAAACTAGATAACCATGAATTGAAGAACAACACAAACAATTGGTACAATAGAAGGTCATCATGTGCCACATGGACCTACAAGTGTCAATGCACATCTTCGACACAATAACGGAGTCATCAACATCAACACCAATGCCCCAACATTGATCTACATAACCTACCATCATAATGAAATATATATATATATATATACTCTCAATTAAATAAGACTCAGTTGACAGAAAAAACACACACTTGTAGGCCTTTATGATGTAACTCCTATGTGCCAAATATGATTCACGAGACGCCTCATTCCTTTTTCATACAAGATTCAAAATACATCACTAGCCTCATACCATTTTCCATGATCTAAATATCCATATTAAATTCATCACATCCACAATACATGTGTGTCACTCAAGGATAAAATCACATAAAACTGTAACATCTCATGCCATAACAACAATATCTTACCCTAGAAATAAAGACTTCATACTATAACAAGTGTTCTCAAAACACGAGTATGATAACCATCAGATGTTTTGATACATTCCTAATAATACAATACACCATATCAAAAATAGTAAATAAAAGAATAATAACATCTTTGATACCACTTTATATTGTCCCAAAAAAGATTCTACTAAAATGGTGCTATGAGATGGATGGTTACAAGGCGTCAAGCACAACTCCCTACACAATAGATGTTTCTGACAAGCAACGAGGGCCTATGGTGAGATAGTGGGAATACTATTGCCTTATATTAGATTAAAATAATAAGGGAACTATCTAGTTATCATAGACAATAATAAATAAAACGAGTTCATAAGTATAAAGTAAATTGAAATGGAAAAATATGTAATAAATAAAAAAGCTACAAATACCTAAAAATCTATTCCATACATATAACACTAGTCACCCCTATGCCAACCATATAGATAGAAGAGTACAAATAGAAACTAAAATAAATGTACATGAATCTAATCTACACCACATACCCAGTCTCCAGACATTATCGATCTACACCATCCTGGTTAAAAGAATTTACATGAGTGTCCTCACTCGAACATGCAAATACGGGCCTCATCACTATCTACCATGTAATTTTTCACAACCAAAAAAGAATAAAAAAGGTATACACATACACCAAGGTTCGTGGGTTGGGTTTAGAAAACACCTCAGTAGGCCACCTCAATTTGGAAACTATAAATACACTACTATAAGTGTATGCAAAAGAAAATTGAGCCTAAAAGAGACACAACTAAAAACATAAGTACAACCAATAAATGTGAAACCATAATAGAACATAAAGTCTGTAATCTTGGTCAACTGAGATAGTGCCACCATGGGTTCCCATATCAATATTTTTATACATGTATAATCCCATACTTATTCATATATACATAAATATGATTAATCATGAGTAAAGTGAATGAAATAACATAAAACCAATTAGTAGATGATCCTGTGTTCCTTAATCTTGATCACCTAGACATCCTGTGAAAGGAATTTCATTGGAAGTCATGTCACTCAGGACACGTATAATTAAATCAATCTATGTGACTATAATCTCAATTAACATATAACTACATCATACAACACCAAAAATGTCTCTGAGAAAGCAACGAGACAGCATGGGGATACTCTTCCTACACCTGGGTTCACTTGTACCCGCATCCAATCACTGTAATAAATAATTCTAGGGTAATACACTCAAGCATATTTTAAATTCTCATTGAGGTAGACTCCATGATTCTCATTACCTGTAAATCCATTCCAATTTCTGATCCCTAGGTCTTGGTATGTAGGTGATCATGAAATTGGGTATCGGATGAACCTTATGGGTCTTCCCCTTAGGAGGTCTGTAGGAGAACTTATCGGTGAGATTTCATTCCCACCCCTCGAAATCTAAAAGTGAATTTCAATAAAAGGTGTGAGATTCTATGCACATCCACCCTAAAAAAGGAAAGGGGTCATAATATTAATCCCATATAGAAGGTTTGGAGATCCTCATCATTTGAAAAATTGAAGAGTGTGTTGTTATCCATTATAAAACAAAGATGGAGGAGAGCGTGAACATCCTCTATTGACCCAAAGTTGAGGATATCATAATAAACCACTAACAACCTTAGGCTGATGATAGTATAATCATACTCATTTAACCCATGAGACAAAGAGAGAGTAATCATCCTAACCATGTATCAACCAGAGGGGAGAAGAATCATACTCATCACATTAGGTATTGGAATCATCCACATATATGATTACTAGGGATTCCATGCCCATATATCATAGTAATAGGTTCAATAGTCGAATTCTAGGAAGCACCATTATTGGATTTCTAGAGGTGCTTCCTAGAAAGTCTCATTGAACCATATTTATTTTTATCAAACATGATTGAGAAACCCATGGTGATGTTATTTCTAAAACAAAACCATTATTTAATAATTCCTACAATTCCATTTTCTATTAAAAATTTATGCATGTGCCATTCGATAAGGAGGTTTAAAAATAAACTTAGTATTTGGTAATAACACAATCATAAACTCAAACTCTCAATTAGGAATAACACAAGGTGAATCATCTAGAAAAATATGTAGGTATTCATTTACTACTATGACATCACAAATTTGAATAGTTTGATTATTTTATATAATGAGAGATAGGTATGTTTCACTTCCACCTATAACGATTTCGTATATTATTGGTAAGTAACCCAAGGAAATAAATATTTTAAAATAACATTCTTAGCACTAAAATATATCATATCATAATAAAATGAAATATAATCCATACTAATAATAATATCAAACACGAATGTGTCACATTCAACAATAGTTACATGAAACACCATCTCACTGATAATAATGGGAAGGTTCCTATAAATCATGGTTGCTTGAATACTTCCACTCGATGTTTTACCCAACAATTCTATATTAATTTTATTGGATGATATTCCCAATTTATATAAAAATTTATCATTAATGAATGAATGTGAAGATCTATAGTCAAAGAGGGTATTGGAATAATTTGATTACATAGGTAATGAACCTTTCACAATTTCATTTGATGGCCCAACATCAATTGTAATATTACTAAATGACTTTGTTGAACTTTATGTTTTTGATTGTGATTATTTCTATCCTGTGAAACTAACATCAGATATGAATTATCATAATGAACCAACTCATTACAACTAAAACACCAAACCATTGGATTGATATTAGATACCCCCTTCTTTGGTTATTCTAGGATCCTTCCTTTATAGTAATGAATCCATCGACCAAACTGAATACACTGAAAACACTTCCCAGATCCAATCAAAAATTCTTTGAAATTTCATTCTCTACACATAAGAAATTTTTTTGAGCTTAAATCCAAATTTATCCTCTGTTTGTTTCTCTATTTCATTGAACATTGAATGTTTCTTACTATTTTCATCCTAAGTAACATACATGTTAGAAAATTCAATCTCAACTTTCTCAGCACAACGATCCAATTTATCATAACATTTAAATTCTTGTGTGGAAAATGGTCTTCATAAACTTGGTTTAAACCCTGAGAAAAACATATTAATCTTGATATCAGTGTTATGAATAAAATCGAGCGTATACTTAGCCAATATTATGAATTTTTCTTCATTTTTTTCTATAAAATATTCATCTTTCTGCCTTAATTCTATAATTTTTTCCCATACAGGGATAAATGACATTTTGGAAATATTTCTTATGGAAATATCCTAGAGTGTTTCCAATTCCATGGAATCAAAATCATATTTCTCTCTGGTATTCTTAACAAAAAACCTCCATTGATCATCTTAACCTTCAAAATGAATAATGGAAAGGGTTACCTTTTAGTGTTTTGAATATCCCATGCCATAAAATATCTTTTCAAAAACATTTATCCATCCTTTGGTGACCATAGAGTCATATGATTAACTGAATGATTGGGCATGTTTCCTCCTGATATGATCCACAACATACATGTTTATTCATTGTTGATCTATTTACTCTCTAGCATGGGTACCACCATCATTTATAATTTATGTAAACTAATCCATAACTTCCACAAAATATTCAATTTATATTCAACCCATCTCAGGTTTTATATTTTGAATGATTTCTTCCTCTCAGTGCCTTCCCATAGTAGATTCATTGTTTACTCTAAAAAAACCATTCTGAACATATATAATTTAGATGAAGAAATAAGGTAAGGTTCAAATTTTATATGGATACGGACTTAAAAATTTCATAATATTGATTTTTGGTCAGTATTTTAATTTATTTCATATTGATGATATTTTTAGTTTTATAGTTTTAGATAATTAGGCCATAACTCATACATTACAAAATCATATAATAAAAATTGGACACTTTAGAATACTATCTATTTTTCCCATAATATAAAACTTTTAAAATAAATAATTATTTAGTTCACAGAAAATATTCAAGGCATTCATCTTCACATTTAATATTCCCATAACCATCCATAAATACTATAAAAAAAGTTAAAAACATGTGATGATCACAAAATGATCATTTTAGAATACACAAATAATTAAACCATTTAGTCATGTGAAAACATTAAAACTCATATAACATTTAACATTATATTCAATTTTCATTTATCATATGAAATAAAAAAATTTCACATGAAAAACACACACTCAATTTTTTTGAAATAAAATCATTAAAACATAATCCAAGAAACTAAAACCCCTTTTTTGGTGACTTAGAGATTCATATAAATAAATATCTTTAAACCCCCTTTTTATTGAAATAACCATATGACCGACATCCCAACATTATCTTTACCAAATGGGTTGGATCACTATAAGGGTGCACTTATCTTTTGAGCTATAACAAGATCAACTAACACTATTTGGGAAACTAAACATTAATTAGTAATGAGATTACCGAATTCTATATGGTTCACCCTATGTTATACTTTTACGATTCTCCCAATGCTATCTGGGCCACCCCATGTTAATTTTTAATGGGCTTACCTGTTGCTATTTGGGAACACCCAATCCTTATGTATAATTCCCAAGAAGAATTTAAAGAATTAAAATATTATTCTTGTAATTTTCAATTGAAAAAATTTTTAAAACGCTTTTAAACATATGAAATAATCACTTTGGATATCAAAATACCCATTTCATTTAAAAACACATTTTCGAAACAAAATATCCTTTTTATTTTGAACACCATTTTGAATACCAAAATTAACAAACAAATAAAACTAGTTTTCGTGAAAGGAAACATGGAATATTGAAAGGAAATCTATAAATCAAATAATAGTCATACTGGAAAAAAAGTAATTATCTTTATGTATGTTAAGAATAAAACATACCTTTTGTTGTTTGTAAAAACAATTCATATATAACATGTAAAAATATTACTTTAGAAAAAAATTCGAAGTAAATTTAAATGATATAAATAAACTTTATAAATATTTTATTTCCATTAAATCATTCATCAAAATCATATTTGAAACATAGTAATGTAAAAGGAAGAGTCGGAAGGAAAACATTAAAAGAGATTTTCTTAAAGAACAAGTCCCTTATCACTTCAGAATTTTTTCAATCGTAATCCCAATAAAGAATAAAATTAAAATAATACTTAAAATAGTATTAAAATATATCAATTTTGGATATAAAATTTCAAAGGGAAAGCATATACATCTAATAAGATAATAAAGGTTCATAACTTCAAGATATTCCTAAGTGAAAGGAGGTTGAGAAAAAGTCTCTTACCTTGAGTATGACATATCACGTGTGTCTTTATCTTCTTGACTAATAAAATTATGTCAATTATTTAATTTCATGAGAACTTTTTTCAAGTTTATTTTTACATTAATTTCACTTATTGACACAATATATAATATTAATTGAGTAACTATGTTTATGTTGGATTTTTTGATAATATTTGGCATATGTGTCAAAAATCACATTGGTAGGTAAACTATGGTCAATCAGGAAATTGTTTAAAAAACTAGAAAATAGTAATCATTATATTATATTATGATATATTCATAAATTAATATTTTATAACCAATCATGTAACATGGTTATGAACGATGAACTAATGTTACGATCAAGGAGACGATAGGTCGTATGTACGTATGAGTAATGTTTCCATTTTTCAATTATTATTATTGAAAGAAGGTGTATACTATATTATCTTAATATAATGATATTTAAATTAAAAAAACATGGTATTTAATAATATATACTTATATATATCATTCTTCTGACATAGTGATGAAAAAAATAAGAATCACCTCACTTTCCGGAGGTGTTTTTCCAAACATCCACATACAATATTATAACTTTTCGGTGTGTGAACTGGTAATAATAAAATGATATATTATATTTAAAAATAGATAATTTTTCACAAATATAATAATTATTTCGTTTATATCATATATATTTAATATAGTTACCCTCATTACATTCCATGTAACACGTTACTTAAAAACTTTTCACATCTCTTCGTGTGGCTATAGTCCACAATACACACGAGTGATGTTATTGTATCCCAGACAATAAGATATCTAAAAATGAATAACATAATTTTTCAAGACGGTAGTCATTTAAACACATGAATAATGATTTTTAACCCATTTCATGGATGTGTGTGTGGGTGTCAGTAATTTCATTACAATACAAACATCTCATTATATGGAATAAAATTTCATGTTTATATAATAGTGGTATAATAATAATTGAAGGGAGTGAATAAATCAATTAGACAAAAACAATATTGATGAATGTTAACTCCTCTTTGGGTAACGACTTTTGGTTTGCGTCAAAAACCTTCCATTAATGTATTTATTACAAAATCAAGGATTCTAGTAAATTTTTATAAGTGGGGATAATGGAAAACTAGTACATCTTTGAAATTTAGAATTACACCCACGTTTTTTACATGAAAATTGAATATAATAATTCCCAAAACAAGATATTTAAAGTTATAAGGTTTATATACATCCATCCAATGTGTTATGGACAGGTTTCTAGGTTATTTTTCCCTTACGTTTAAATTTTTGTCACTTGTTAAATTTCTTTATACCTTAATCGTTGTGACAATTTTAATTGTTTTCACTAATCACATTGGATTATCCACTATTTACTCTATGAATACTATTAATAATTATATAAAACTATATTTATATTTAATGATATTTTTTATATATAATTATTTTAAAAAAAATTTCACTAGGGATTATTTTTAATAATTAAAATTCTGAATCATTATGCTTTTTAAAATAGTTTTTTGAAAAACTAATCTTTAAACCCAAAAGCAATCTTATATTTAAACACAATATAAAGTTGATTTAGAAATAATTAATTTTTTTAAAAATAACTAAATAATACTTAGTTTACTTTAAAACTTATTGAAAACATATTTGTACTCTTATATTACTTAATTTATAAAAAGAAAAAACTTTTTATAAAAATTTGTCATTTTCACTATTCAATTAAAGAGTAATATTTTTCAAAAATATCTCAAATTTTCACCGAAAGTAAAATTTGATATAATAAATTATAAAATTATATTATTTTTATCAAATTAAAATTCTAAAATATATTAATTAATATTTAAAAAACATATATGAAATGTGTTTATTTGAAACTAATTTTTTTGATTAAAAATTAATTATTCTTTTTAAAACTAATATAACAATATAATTCATAATAATAAATGTGAAAATGAATTATTATATCATTAAAATGGTTGTAACACACTTTTTGGTTTCCTATAGGGAAGTTATTCAAAGTTATCATTTTTGTTTATATATATTTCATGAGTCAAGATGCTCCACTTGGTTTCCCTATATACTATTAGAAAGGATCCTCAGCATCCATTTCTATGAATACCTTCACTTGGATGATATAAAACTAAATGAAAAGTTTAAAATTAGAATAAGTCCCACAAAAAACATTTAATAGGTTCTATTAACCATGTATTCTTCGTCTAATGGCTATAATATTCTTGGAAGTGGTCATGGATGCATGATCATAAAATGTTCCAAAATAGTATTTATCCCATGAAAATAAAAGGTATAAAATTCCTAATTAAATTTCATCAAACATCATGGGTTATGATATCCGTTGTATAAATATCTATGAATCCATAATCATGGTCATGATACAAAATCTACAACACCATTTAACTCCTTCAAAAAGTTCAAATTTTCTAGAAAACAATTCTGTTTGTCCAACCTATATGGATTCAAACGGTAGTGTAACTAAATAATTGGATCAAAAAAGAGGTAACATAATTTCCATTTGTATTGTACTATTAAATTCTTGTTTTCTATTAATCAGTTTCACCTATATTATTACCATAAAGGATTCACGAACAAGACCTAAATATATAAGAGTGACCTAGAATAAGAAATAATACCCCTTAAGAGATGATTTGACCTCTCATCCTCTCATCTCAAAGAAGGATTCATCCTCACTACACAAAGAGATTATGGGGCCACGTGACGCACCATCTAATGTTTCCACCTACCTAGTTCATTCTGTGTATAATGGGAAATTGAATAGTGTAATCTTACATCCATGTAGGAATAATCACATCCTTGTAAATAGATACAGATAATTTGGATGTGATAAATCTAAGATGACTAAGTCTATAAATATTGGACTTTAGTGAGTGGTTGTCCCTCATGTTAACATGTAACATCTTTGGGAGTCTCTTATTTGAAAAATGGTAATGATTACATTTTATATATTATGGTTTGGTAGGAGAAAATACTCTTTGTACTGAACCCATCATGAAGCTACCATTAAGGACTCCTATTCACATTGGCCAACATTAACGACGTGTAACCAAAATTATATAATAAGTAAGTGATAATTCAATAGTTTAATATTTATTTTTGACAATATAATCTATTAGTATTGACCACATAACACCCCACAACACTATATTTATATTTATATTAATTTTTTTATCTTGTGTTTTGGATGTTTTTGGGATATAAATAATAATTTTTTATTTAGTTTTTTCTTTCATTGATCATACATGATTATTAATCACCATGTAAAAACTATGTGAGTGGTTCTCAAATATTAACATTGTTGTTATTTATAGTTAGAACATGGTTTTTCAAATCATTTTTTGGATTTCCATTAATGTGTGTGGTTACATCTTCCCATTGGTGTGAAACACATAGTATTTTCATTTTTATAGGTGACTATACAACCATACCAGGTTGTGTCTCGTAGGTGTCCAATCCAGGTTGTATATTTAGTGCATGGTTTAACAAACATTTTGAGCATCCAATTTTTTAAATCATGATTTCCCCGAAATAAATTCCACAATATTAAGTTGGTTTAACCCCTCATTTCTTCATGCTAATTTATCCAATGTCGGTGCCAATAAGGGAGATCTCTCCATGAACAATCTTTTGTATTTTATGCTACATCACCACTATTTCAATTTTTTATTAGATGATACACTTCTTTCTCCTTGTTTAATTCTTCCTATTCCTACTCTCTTGTCCTCCCAATGTTACTTCCTCTCAAAAAATCCCTAGGTGTGATAGGGTTAAATTTCTAGTCAATGTTTGTTTATTCTAGGGGTTCATGGTGGTTAGGGATTATAGGGAATTTGTATTTTCTTGACTGAGAGTTCATCATCAAAGAATAAAACATTCATATTGACCAATGTTTAGTTTGGTAGGTTCCATTAAGTGAATCCATTATGGTCATGTAATTTAATTATTGAGGTCCCTAATTTTTTATTTATTATCATATCGAAATAGTTTTATAGAAAAATGCAGTTTTAATATTATTTTATTGAAGTTATTCAATTATAATAATTAATATTTTGTGGGTTTTTGTTTTATAAAAGTTACACTTGATAATTGTTTGATGAATGGTTTCTATGACATCTATAAAATAAAATTGTTATTCAATAGTATTTTTTCTCTCATTTGGGTCATGCAATGTGAAATGGAATATTTTTGGTGAATTATTTTAAATGGAAGAATATATATGTTCACTTTTAATGTGGATTCAAATGGACATTAATTGTTAAAAATGACTCCAAATTCATAGTTAGTTTCAAATAAGATATATTTTTTACATTAAAATATTATCACTTGGTGGGATCATGATATCCTCTTGAGATCCTTATTTTAATTTGGATTGTGATCCCTTAGGGGAATATAGTTTAAGATAGTGATAGTAATGACATTGTTAGGGGTTTTGCCTTATTATTTAGATGGAGGTGAGTTGGAATTTATACTATACTTCTCTACTGATCATGTGAGTTTTATGATTGGTCACCTCTATTTGTTCATTCATGGGTACAATAGTCACTGAGTGAGATATCTAAACTAATGATAAATTAGTTTATAGGAAACATTAGATAATATCACCACTATTTTTAGATAGGATTAGATGGATGGTGCCCTCGAGGATTCTAGTATATTCTAGTTGAGTTTTTTTGTATTTTATTTGGATTCAATGTATGCCATAATATGGTCATTTGCATTTGGTTAAGTCTATTACTATTTTACCGTACACCCCAAGCTTCCATGGTATGCTTCTCTTTGAATAATACAATAGCGTGTGTTGTACGCAAATTCGAGTCCTTAACACACCACAACTAATAGAATGGCCAATGTGGAACTAGTGGAACTAAATAAAAAACTAGAGGAATTGAGAAATAAGGGATTAATTCACCCTAGTGTTTCTCCATGAGGAGAACCATCCTTTTTGTTAATAATAAAGATGTATCAATGATGTTATGCATCGACTATAGGGAGATCAATGCTATAACAATAAAGAAGAGGTATCCCCTACCTGGCATTGATGATTTTTTTGACCAACTTCATGGAGATCAATACTTTTCAAAGATTAAAATTTGATCTGGATATCATTAGTAGTTCATGAAGAAGGAAGACATTCTAAAAACAACATTTTGAACCAGGTATGAGCCTTATGAATCTACAGTAATGCCTTTTGGATTAACTAATGAACCCTATATCTTCATGGATCTAATTAATAGGGTTTTCAAGGAATATCTTGATGACTAGGTAGTGGTATTTATTGATGATATCTTGGTACACTCCAGAATCTATGAAGATCATTAAAATCACATGTGCATTATTCTAAAGACTCTTAAAAGACATGAATTATATGGGAAGTTTAGCAAGTGTGAATTATGGATTCAAGAGATTTATTTTCTTTGTTATATTGTCTCTAAGGATGGAATCTTTGTTAATCCCTCTAAGACAAGATCAATACAAGAATGGTCAGCACCGACAAGTATAGATGAGGTACACAGTTTTATTGGTTTAGCAGGTTATTATCGGCATTTCGTCCAGAATTTTTCCCGATTGTCTAACCCATTGACCATAATCACACGTAAATGGGTTAAATTTGTTTGGGAAAAAGAGTGTGAATAAGGTTTTGAATAACTAAAGAGAATATTATTCAATGCTCATATCTTGAATATATCTTTGGGGAATGATGGGTTTGTTATTTATAGTGATTCTTCAAAGAAAGGACTTGGTTGTGTCCTTATACAGAATGATAGGGTTATTTCCAATGCATCACGACAGCTGAAAATTCATGAGAAAAACTATCCTACTCCTGATCATAAGTATGAAGCTATAATCGTTTCTTTGATGATATGGATACATTATCTCTATAGTGAAAAATGAGAGATATATACTGATCATAAGAGTTTGAAGTATATTTTCTTACCAAAAGAACTCAACATGAGGTAAAGGCAATGGCTTGAACTACTCTCGGATTTTGATTTCACTATACACTACCACTTAAGGACGGAAAATATGGTGCTATATACTTTGAGTAGAAATAATCAAGGTGTTTTGAAAAAGATGAGATTTGAAAAGGATATTATATACATGGATCTAGTAATGATGGATACAGGAATAACCATGGAAGGGGAAACAACAATGCTTTTTCAAATTTTTTCCACACCATCTGTACTAAAAATGATAAAGAGCTCTTTCACCAGTGATGAAGAGTTTCAAATGAAGATTAAAGTTATGAATGATGGGAGATTGAGTGAATTTATGTATGAATATGGAATTTTGAAATTTGAGATGGGACTTTCTGTTCCTGATATGCTTGATCTAAAAATGGAATTTTTGGATGATTATCATTGTTCTAATTTCTCTATACACCCTGGTAGCAATAATATGTATAGAAATTTGAAGGAAAATTTTTGGTGGGACAATATAAAGAGGGAGATTGCCTATTTTGTGTCAAGATGTATGGTTTGTCAACAAGTGAAAGATTGAAGGAAACATCCTAGAGGAGTTTTTCAACCCCTTCCCATACCTAAGTGGAAATGGGATGATATCACGATGGACTTTGTCATGGGACTACCAAAGACTCCTAGAAGGAAAGATGAAATATGGGTCATTGTTGATCGTCTTACCAAGTCATCACATTTTCTTGCTATATGAGAAGATTTACCACATGAACGATTTGAAAGACTATATATTAATGAAGTTGTAAGACTTCATGGAGTACCCATATCGATTGTTTCTAAACGTGATCAATGTTTTACGTCAACATTCTGCAAAAGTCTTCAGAAAGCCATGGATACTGAACATCATGTGAGAACTACCTACCACCCCCAATCTGATGGACAATCAGAACAGACAATTCAAACCTTAAAAGACATGTTGATATCATACTCACTTGACTTTCAAGGTATGTGGGATCAATATTTCTCTCTGGTAGAATTTTCTTATAACAATAGCTTCCATTCATGTATTTAGATGGCACCAAATGAAGCGTTTTACGGAAAGAGATGTCGCAAACCAACCTGTTGGGATGATGTTGGTGAAAGAAAACTCGTAGGCCTAAAACTGGTGGAGGAAGCAATGAAAAAGTTAAAGGTAATCCAAAACCACATCAAAGAAGCTCTAAGTAGATAGAATAGCTATGCTGATAACTGAAGGAAGGATTTGGAATTTCATGTAGGAGATCATGTTTTCTTGAAGGTATCTCAATGGAAGGGTGTTATATGTTTCGGTAAGAAGGGAAAATTAAGTCCCAGGTATATTGGACATTTCAAATTTCTAGAACGAATTGGGGTTATAGCTTACCGTTTGGAAATGCCGCCAAGTCTCTCCAAAGTTATGATGTGTTCCATGTATCACTGTTGAGAAAATATATGCCTGAACCAATGGATGTACTCACCTATGTTGAATTATAACTGAAACTCGATCTATCTTATTGAGAAGAGCACATCAGTGTTCTTGATACAGGAGAACAAGTGCTGAGAAACCGAACAACTCGTCTCGTAAAAGTTCTATGGAGAAACCATAAGATGGAAGAGGCAGTGTGGGAACCCGAGGAACTTATGATGAAGAACCACTCGAGTCTTTTTACTTAGTAATACTCTTGAATTTTCAAGGATAAAATTATTTTTAGGAGGGGAGAATCTAACACCCCATGATTCCACAGTAAGCTTCTCTTTGAATAATATAATAGAGTGTGTTGTGTGCAACTTTGAGTTCTAACACACCACAACCAATTAAACAAGCCGTTATGAATTGTAATACCCCCTTTTTAAAATTTTATAAATTTTATTATTCAAAATGGACTTCATTTTTGGATTTGGAATATCGAAATTATCTTAGGGTGATTTTTTGGTATTTTTTTGAAAACATTCTATTTTTGATGAATAGTGAAAACACTGAGTTATAGTTTAGGACAAAATTTTTATTTAAATAATTATTTATTTTATTTAAATTCATTTTATCTTAAAATAGGTACAAAATACCTAGAAATTTTCAATGTAATTCATTAGAGTCAGTTTATAATAATTTTAGATATATAAAAATTTTGTTGAACTTTTTACCGTCTTTTACCCACCTCCTAGGAGCATTTGCAAGTTTACATAAAACTTAAATTTACCATTTATATGAGTTGAATTTCCAAAATTTGAGAGACATGTTTTATATTAGTAATTAAAATGAGGTACAATAAGATGAAAATAATTTTTTTGAATAGTAACTTTTTTACATTTATTTACCATGGTTAAAAGTAAATAGGGTAATTAAGGTTAAAAATGATATTATTATTACCCTAAAATATGTATTAATTCTATTTTATAAGTATAATTAGACCAAAAACAACCATTGGAATAAAATATGAACCTCTTTGGTCCACTTGGATTAGATTAAAACATTTATTATTATTTAAGTCAAAGAAGAGTTAAAAGAGTTAAAATCAAAGTTTAATAACTATTTTTTTTAATATAGTGTTACGTATATGATACATTCGACTATAAATATTTCATAGAAATCTAAAACGATTTCATACATAATGGTATTTTATTTATAGATTTTTGAAATTAAATAATTTAATTTCTTTAAGACACAATGATTATGCAGTAATTACCTAATTAATGAAATATTAAAATAATTGATATTATAAATATCCAAATAAATGTAATTTCAGACTTTCTATGAATAAAAATAATTTCCTATGTTAATATGACATATTAGGGTTGGTTAGATGAATTTTTTTCGAAGTAATAATTCTGTTATGAATTTAGAAAAAACAAAATACCAAATAGTGTCAAAATTGACATAAAAGATATTTTAAAACAAATAATATATTATTAATTGATATTAGATTCCTAAAAATATATGGTTCAGAAAAAATACTTATATAATTATAGGTGTATCATTAATTAACCACTTTGGGTTCACTTGGATGTATATAGTATGTTTATTAATCATATAATATAATAATACAAAGAGACATGGTAAATGTCAAACTATTTAACTAAGAGTTAAATCTAAACGATATGGTTAATATAGTGAACCAAACATGTATAAAACCTATTGGTTGAGTGGTTTTAGATCCAAACACACCTTATCCTTTATATAATCCATTTTTTCCATTATAAACCGAAAATTATTTTATTATAAAATAATATTTCAAAAAAATTTCTAAGGTGCCCCTCACCCATCATATAAAAGGTTACTCCCTCTTCTCTCTGTTTCACACCTTCAAAGTCATTTGGCTCAGACAAACTCTTCCCAAATACCCTATAAACTATCCTAAATTCATCATATAGGCCTTACTTTTGTCATATATCCAACCTATGGATCCATTTTGATCAAATCAAAAGGAAGAACCCGAAGAAGAGGTAAATATTCCATCAGCACTTTCAAGATCCTTTCTTCTTCCACTTCCTTTTCATTGTTGTTTTAATTATAAAATAATAAATCCAATATATTCTATATAATATAATGTTATTATAAATATGGTAAAACCAAATTAATTATTATATCCATCTTTTGATTGACATGTCACCATACGTGCGTACGTATGACTTACTGTCTCCTCGTCGTGGTGTAATTGTTCTTCAATACATTATTATTTGGATTGTTATAATAATGATGTGTAATTGATGTAAATAATAAATATAACATGATAATTATTCTGTATATATGATACACCATCCAATTTTATATTATTTTAATATCAAAAAATGATATTGTTGCTCGAGTGTACGTACAGATTATCGTCTCCACGAACATGATGAGATTCATTCCCCATCGTATCTATTGAAGACTAATTTTCATTAGATGATTTAAAATAATGCTTATATACATAATATAATTCTTAATATGAATAAGATACATCCTATCCATTACAAACATTACTTACGTAACAAATCATATAAAGGAAAATGAATCAGTTAACACCTGAAAAGATGATAATACTAAAATATTATTTACAAAGCTATATTAAAAGATCATATATGATATCATATTATTTTATATGATTCTTCTATAATTTAATAAAAGTTATTTCACCATTATACATGAGGTTAAAATACCCTCTACCAAGGAAATGTACAAGGTAAGGGTTGATTTCACAATCTCTTTATTATCAGATGTTGTTTTTAAGTAAGAATCTACCAGAACCTCTTTATCATCCAAATCCATGTTTCTTAAAAATGTATTTCAAAATAGTTTTACTATTTACTATAAGATGGAGTAAAGTAATTTATACCCTTATTTGACCTTATATTTTTTGAAAGGAATCTTTCT
Organism: Viscum album; assembly: GCA_963277665.1. Classification (NCBI taxonomy): domain Eukaryota; kingdom Viridiplantae; phylum Streptophyta; class Magnoliopsida; order Santalales; family Viscaceae; genus Viscum; species Viscum album. The sequence continues at coordinate 446,238,376 of OY728158.1, forward strand.
GTCATTTTCCAAAGAAGGTACTTTATGACATTTTCAACAAAATTAAGGTAAGAATGTTTTTTTAACTTATACGACATGTGCATCTATTTTCTTCCATTATAACATCCTTGATGCTTCCCTTTCAATCTTATAAGAATATTTTCAAAATACAATTTTTCTTTATAATTATGCGAGTCTTAAATGATTTCAAAATATAAAGTGATATTTCTCTAAAAAAGGTTTTGATTTCATCTTTGTCAACATCCTTTGATGGATTTTAAGCCTATTTGATGTTGATTTATTATGGTACAAATATTTTATATTGTATTGAAGGTTTTGTGATATTTTTGACTCAGGATGTGTTATATTTACATCATACATGGGAAATTTATAACGTATTTAAATTTTGTATGCTAGTTTTAATACGAATGATTATGTTATGTTTAAACCTTTTCATATGAGGAATGCATTAGACTTAGTAAGTAACAGGTGGAGCCCGCGATAGCTCCTCGATGCCTCATTAGGTCTCATGAGACAAACTAGTGTCTTATCCCAAGTCCTTGACAAAATCATATTTTTAGTCTTGGCACAATGCGTTGACTATGTGGTTATGAAAGTATGGCATTATGAATTCCATCATTATGAAAGTGGTTATTGATATTGAATGTGATTATTCGACTAGTAGAATATCCATGTGAATAAGTAAGTGGAATTATTTGATTTTATCTTTTCCATATTATGCTGAATTTCATGTTTAAAAGGATTTTGTTTTTATCTTATAAATTTCCTTAAGTATTTATTCTTATTTATGAAAGTTTTCGCTATATTGTTATTCTCACTGAGCATCTAAGATCACCCCTTTCTATGTTTTATTTTTCCCAGGATGAGAATATGTATACTATGACTGACCTATGGGGATAGTCTATGGGATCACTGGTTGTCTATGGAAACAATGTTGTTGTAGTTTTCCATTTCATGATGTATTTTAAAACTTCTGAATGTATCAAGCACTTCAAAGGATACTAAACTAATCGATATTTTGAGAATTGATCTTTGTGATCATGCCAATGACACGTAATAATGCACCGACTCTTGGCTTCTGGGGTCTGGGTGTTACAGTTACCATAGGACGTACTGTATTTCCTATTATACTACATGAGTTACATAGGTTACTCCCTTTAATGGTTTCCCTAGATTATTTAGCCTCTCAAGTACTGTGAACTTTTTATAATTCTTGTTTATTATTATCCCAGTGGGGATACAGTGCCTTATTAATTAAATCTAAAAATATTGAATTAATTTTCTTTTTAAGAAAAAATTCCTAAATTTTTTTGAATCAGTATTTCTAAATGTGAATTTCAAAATGGTTATTTTATAAAGAATTAAAGGGTTTGTGTTAATTATTTAAAATATAATGTTTTCTTTTAAATGAAATGAGGTAGAAATTTATATAATTATTGTGGGTGTGATTTTTTGTTTTCATATACTAAAAATGAAGAATATATAGTTTGATTATATTTAAAACTAGAATATTTTAAATTCATATTGAAATTGTAGGAACATGCTCTATGTCAGGAACCTACAAGGAATTGTTTCACACTACTGGAAAATGGACCTATCCCCAGGGTTTTCCCCAAAACCGTGTGGATAGGTCCTGAAATGTGACCTATACCCACAGTTTCCCAAAACCGTGGGTATAGGTGTACATATCCCCATGGTCATGGGGAAAACCGTGGGGATAGGTCTGGGATAAAATACCTATACCCACGGTTATCAAAAACTGTGGGTATAGGTCACTTTTGTGTGCACGTGAAATTTTTTTTCGCAGGAAGGAAATTTTTTTTGGCGGGAACCCTATACCCAAAGTTCTTCCCTCTATACACACGGTTTTTATAACTATATTTAACTATATATATATACATACATATAGGTGATGTTAGGGTAGTGGTTAGATGCGGTGTTTGCAGCGAAGAGGTTGCGAGATCGAAACTCAGCGGCTTCATTATTTTAGGACCTATACCCACGGTTTTGAAACCGTGGGTAAAAGCCGTTGACACCGTGGAAACTAGCTATGTTTCGGTGACATAGTGGCAGGACACCTGTACCCATGGTTTTCCAAAACTGTGGGTATAGGCTGGGGACCTATACCGACGCCGTTCCAGCCCACAGTTCCCAAAATCGTGGGTATAGGCTATACCCACGGTTTTGGGGGCTATACCCACGGTTTTGAACAGTGGGTATAGGAATTTTTTCCATTAGAGTCACTCACACCCAATATATAACATTCTGTCGTTGAATGTAATATTTCTCCTTTTCGGTTACATGGATTGGTATCCTTTGGGTGTTGTTTTATTTGATTTTGTTTAGTAAGGGATGCAGAGGGTGGTTGTGAGACACATAAAGATCATAATTCTAGTTTGGTTTGATTTTTATCTTGTGTTACACTTATAAAAGTCTTAACGTTAAGATTCATTATATAATATCTAATGTATTGAAATTTATATTATTATTATATACCATTTAATTAAAATATTTGTTTTTTATGTAGTGTACTCTTCTAGGGTGATTTACTATTATGTATTTGAACACTGTTACGCACATGTGTCTTACCTACGGATGGTCCGTGTTGGATTTTAATGTGAAAATAATTGTGTTATTATATAGTTTTTGAGAGTGAAGTCATTTAGAAATATGTATTCCACATACCATTGATATCGTTTCCAACATGGGGATATTAGAAACATTCCATATACCCTACCACGTACTGGTATAGGTTCCTAGTTAGGGGGATATTTGGACTACTTTTATGTAAAATGAAATCAAAGAGAAAAATTTCTATTTGGTGTGTGTCGTGTAATAAATAAAACGAGTATATTTGTTGGAAAATAAATGGAGGTTTTGGAATAGTATTTATACAACTTTTATTTTAATGGGGAATCTAGTTTCCTTGGATGGTTAGGATTCAAGTCCTGATTTTGAACTTATTGTCGAGTATCATCGATGGGTTTTGGTTTGTAATGATTGTATTTTTCCCTTAATGAGCATATTATTTATTTCAGGGATATCTTAAACATTCGAATGTATAAGTGATTATGGTACTAGAACTGAATAGATACCTTGTATGGTCTTGTGAACCATGCATTCCCATCTATATAGTTCAAAACCATTATAGATCATGTTTCACTATTAGATCATGATATATTATCCTCCATGGAAAAATCATGCACATATCTCTTTATCCCCATAACTACTAATTTTCCTATGATTTTTTTTAATTACACCTTATTAATATTCCCTTCGTATAAATATGAATAAGGTAGTTTCTATTGTCTTACTGAATGGACCGAAGGCTACTATTTTTTATTGATTTTTGATAATCACCCCTTTTAGGGTTGGGGGATAACCCTCACATGGCCCATATGCGTAGAGACATTACACGACCTACATGCCTTAGAGGAATTCATCCCAAACAAACTACTTACAACTTCCCTCCCCAACAAATATCTTCATGTCATATCTCCACATTCGCAATTCTGGTTGGCTTTTTGTCTTGTGTAGAGGTGCTTAGGCCCAGTACTGATGGCAATGTTATACCATCTCATTCTTCTAATTCTAGTCAGCTCAGTTCTGGTAAATATTTCTTCTCTTGAACCCTCATCTGGAGCTTTATTCCTTGAAGTATGTCTTGATGCATCTACATTACATGTGTCCTGATGGACTTGAGGTGGACCAAAGGCCTTGCAGGGCCCAAGGACCAAACTGATGGCCCAAAGGCTAAAATAGATGTAATGTTCAGGCTGCAATAGTACCAAATAAATAATTCTACAATACCTTCAACATTATCTGCTACATTACCTACTACAGTACTCAGAAATATGCCTCTTCCCAGAATTGAACTTAGGTCTCTTGAATGAACTTGAGATACCTCAGCAACCGAGATGAGGCTCATGTGCATAGTTTTAATTGTGATTTCAAAATTTCGGTCCTTTTTTTCAATTGTTTTTATGGAAATGTATTTATCTATTCCCTTGGAAATTAGTTTAATGTTTTGGTAGATTGATTTTGAATCATAATCATTCGATTTGATGGTGTTTTATGTAAAAAATAGATTATATTGTGGTTGTGAAATGTTTTCTATATTCATTAATAGTTTAACGTTACAGGATTAAAAATGAAATTAATTTTTTTTTGAAACTAGAGATAATTTTAAAAATTGTGTATTTTAAAAAATGGAAAATAGAAGTATGAAATATTTTGAAATGAGGTTTGTTTAATCGAACTTTTTAATAAAAAAAAAGATTCAAAAAAATATTAAATTTTCTGTTTTGGAGGGAATTTTTTTATATATTTATAATATTGTGTTATGTTTTGATGATATTTTATTTATGATGGCATTGTATTATTTGATGTATAAAAAATGGACTGATGGAGTTTTATATCATTCTTATTTAGATTATTAATCATCAAGATTATTCAATTAAATATACGATTTTTGTTCATTGGGTAGATTTTATTTACGGATCCAGTTTTTTAGAAGTGGTTTCATGACTCATAATCTCTTCCAAGAAATGTGATCATGTGGAAGACTTAGGATCTTAATTGTACATAAATACCATATGAGTTTTATTAAAACAACATACAATATCCTTTTATAGTATTCAAGTCCCCCTTGATGCATTGTATTTGATGCATTGGATTTGATGCATTAAATTGGGGGAACAAAAATTCTCTTAAGACACTCAATGTCTTAAGGGTGATGGTTATTGTTGATTTTCTCCAAAAACCTAGCTAAGTTTGGTGGGATATTGTGTTTTCCTCTATATTGAATTATGGAATGTCATGGAAGTTATTCATGATAGTATTTTTTTGGAACTATCATGGGGATGTGATGGTGGAGAAGGGCGTTAAATTCACTTTCCTTAAATAGGTTGAGTGGTCAATAAAGGAGTATATCTACTATTTCTCAGAATTAATGGTCTTCTCCCCCAAGCTATGTTGAAATTATTCTTTGAAGATTCATTTAAACTTAACATTACTTCACCTTGAACCTTTAGAGTAAGAATCCAATCCTAATCTATCATCACATGAGGATTTCATGTCATTTATTTTCTGGTGGAATCTCATCATGAAAGGTAGTCATTGGTGTGGATTTCCCCCATTACAAAAGGTTCTTTTTTTTATGTTTCATCTGATATAAATTCATAGTTGGTTGGGCCAATGTTTAAATTGTAGGTTAATGAGTTTTAGCCTCCTTAAATGAAAAATTAGAATCATCTATTGTATTTTAATTGTAAATATCATAGGTGTTAAATTCCATCTTGTAGGAATGCTATGAAGGGCATATCATTGATGTGGTCATTTGGGGAATCATTAAAACTTTTAATGTTGATTTAGAAAAAATATAAACCACAGATATCGACTTTTTTTGGATTATTATTGTTTTTTGGGATTACTGTCTTGCATATTTTCACACTGTTTATATTATATTCATGGATGATAGTAAATTTAGGATCTATGTGTGCATTGTTAATTTTGGGTTGTTTCTCTAATCATTTGGGAATACATTTGTGGTTGAATTGATTTAGTATTTTTTCATGAATTATTGATGATGGGAAACCATTGGATTTGTTATATGGAATCTATGTCCAATGTGTCCATAATTTTATCAAGCACTTATTTGTATTGGTTTTCATTTTTTTTACTTTGTAATGATGTTCTTGAGAAACCATAAATGCATTCGACCATGTTTGGTGATAAATTTTTTTAATACAATATATCATACCAAATTTTGTTACCCAATCATAAAAATCCATAATTACTATGTCAATAAAATATACTTATTCACTTACATAATAAAAAAACGTGGGTTCATTATTTTAAAGAATTTAGAAAACCCCTTTATGTAATAAAACCCTAATCATTTTTAATACATGGGATTTTTTCCAATATTATGAATAGATTATTATATAATATTAATTTTTATAAAATATCCTATAATATACTACACATAAGATACCGATCTAATGATGTCAATAATACCAATCAACATATAATAGGTAAAAGGAACAATGATAAGGGTTAGTTCAAACACTCTGTAAGGGTAAACATATACATTATCAATAAAATATCATAAGTGAGAATACAACGATTGTATAGGTATGATAATATGATAATACCTTATGAAAACATACTAAACAAGTCATATACTATAAATTATGAGTAATGGAACAAGTTTTTTTCATAAAAAATTGGTGATTCATAAATGAGAGACATCATTAATAATTAATTATCAGCCAAACTGATATATCATAAGCATATAACATATGTTTACAGGGAAATGTGAATTCAAAGAATAATAATAGAAATCATAAATCAAGTATTCCCACCAATAGATTCATCATATATTTGGCTTCCTCTAACCTCCCATGAATATTATTGGGATTAGACCAACTACTAGTATAAAATCAGGGGCTGGGGATAATCACTTGTATACACTCTGGGGTTTCATAAATCCACCAATGTTCCATATTGGGCATGGTTAAACCTCTAGTATTCCCTCATGGCCTTTGAAAAACCTCTTATATAACCTCTTGATATTGAGGTAATCACCTATGTATGATTTGATATGTTAAGATATAAAATGTTACCCAATGCATTGGATGTCTATAACGATCCCACCTGTGACACTGTAACAAACAAGAATATAAATAGATAAATTTCACATATAAAAATATTTTTTTCTTATGAAGTAATATAGAATATGAAAATAAACCATTAACCAATCATTAATTCATAATATAACATGCTTATTATATTACCATTGGTATTAAAATTTTACTAGTGGTATATTAATAATATTTATATTTTTTGGGCTTTAAAATTCATTTTCATAAAATTATTTTTTTAAATATATATAAGTAAATTTTATCACTTTTATTTGTCCTATATAATAAAATGACATTAAATTTTGGATTGAACGTGTGGAAATGAGTTGGGGATTAATTTTTTAGATGTTTAAAAAAAATTATTTTTTAGATGAATTTTGAAAAATATATTATTTCTAAATGGTGAGTTTTAATACCATAACATTACTTAATAGAGGAATATAATATTATAAACAAATGATTAGTAAAATAATTATTTAAGAGATAATTTTATGTATTTTTATATCATTTTCAATTTATAATTCATATGTTCAACCATAAAAAAATGTAATATATTAATTCCAAAAAATGTTTTCCATATTTCCATTCCATTAAATATTAATTAGGTATATTCAGTTTTCAATGTTTTTGAAATCCACATAACATTTACTAGTTTTATAATAAACTAATTTATTTCTTCATTATTAAAAAAATATTATAATCTTATTCCATAACTAAAATTTATTCTCAATATAAATTTTTTTCATCAAATGGATTTAATACGTTATGTGTGCTAATATTAAAAGTAATTTAAATAAAAACTACAAATTTTAACATATAAAATGATTTAAATATTTAATATATAAATTTTAAAATTTAAAAATTATTCAATGTTTAATTTGTTCCATTAATATTTTTTTCAAGGGTGAATGTGGAGTTATCATGGTTTGAATAAATTAGGGTAAAAATTATTTAACATAGTTAAAAAGGTTAAAAAATTTGTAAACATGATTCATATATAATGGTGTAGGGAGAATAAGCCTTATCTCATTACCCATATAATTATTAGATAATTTTGGAGTCTTTAATTCAACAATGGAGTCTTATTTTTCAATAATAATGATTTTATTTATAAAAGTACCATTTTATTCCTTTATAAAAAACAAAATCCTACCAATTTATACACACATTATAAAGCCTTGGATCCACCAAAACTATTCCATATCCTCCCTTAAATACCCTCCACGTTCAATTTAATCCTTGGTCTCACCAAAAGACCATGCTAGAGAGTTTTAAGGAGTTTTCCAATGTAGAACTTCCAAGGGAGACATAAAACTCTGAACCATCTTTTCTATACTTTTTTCTTCATCCACAACCATAATTTACATTAAATCCATAATGTAATTTAAAAAAACATTTTTTTCTATTATTAAATGATATTATACTAATGTAAAATCCATTTAATAAATTCCACCAAAATCATTGATAAAAACAATAACATCACCATTTTTTTGTGAGGGAAACCTAAAATGGCTAACCATAAAAATATATTTATTCTGTAAAAATTAAATTTTTGGAAAAATTAATAATCTAGAATTAAAATATTTGATAATCTTTAAGTAATAAAAATAGTTAATTTTTACGGTAACTTTAATCTCATTAAATTTAATTATCAAGGAACCTTTCTTAATGTGGATATTTTTTGGGATATCTATTGAGACTATATATGTAATTACCTAATTTAATAAAAAAAGAAATAAACCTACATAATTCAAAATATCATGTAGTCATTTTCAATATTTTTCATCATGCTCAACAAAATGAAATTATTATGAATAAATTAACCAAACAACATTGAGTAACCAATTTATGAAGAAAAATTATTTAAATTAAATAACAAAAGATAACAAATGGTGTTTATTAAATTTGAATTATATGAATAAGTTTCATATATATATATTTAATTTAATTAATATAATTATTCAATAATTAAAGTGCATGTGTATGGGGCCTTCAGATAGGGGTAATGGATCTTTCATACTACATTTGTTACTTGATGGGTTACACATTCTTTTTCTTTTCCCCAATTTTATGAAATAATATTATCATGAAATACTTATATTTATATATAAATTAACCTTACATATATACATAGTTGAATATAATTTTCATTCTTGGGGTTATACTTAATTTTTCTCGTATGAAATTCTCACTTTTAAGTATAAATAATATAAGTGAAATTTCATAGATCTGTTCTTATGGAAATAATCACTAAAATAATTTTTTCTTAGATATGTAATTGATTTTTTAAAAAATAATTTTTATATGTAGAAACCTCTCAGTTCATTTCTGGATTTATATAAATTAATAAGAACTTCCCATCATTTTAATTTTCTTATTAATTTTTTAAAGAACCACCCAAGTGGTTTATTTTTATCTATTTATTTTAAATCCTATCATGAATTTTATTAATTAAAACTCCATTGTCAATACATATATCCATTTTCAATCATTAAATTTTATAATTATTTAATTGATTCATTTGTTTATAATTTTTATCATTAATCCTTCATTTATGACTTGATTCAAAATTATGAAAACCACATCATTTTTATGGGGGTTTTCATGCTTATAATTTATGTGTGATTTCTTTTAATCATGTGAAACACATATATATTGTTCTAATCATGGATTGGTGGGACTAGAATTATATATACAACCAATTCATTGGATTAATATTTATATCGCATGAGGTCGTTTTTATGAGAATAAGGAGTCATCCTAATCCACTCTATAAAATTTTCCACTACATATGGTGTATAAGAATTATGTCTAGGTTACCGCGTTGTTGTGACATGTCAAACTGATTATGTTTTTAAGGTTGATTTATAGTTTAGGTCAGACCCTAGGTCATCTGTCAAGGATAATTGGTGGCTTATAATGTGTATTTTTAATAAAGATTACTAAAAGAGGGGGTGATTTTGAAAACTGTTTTAAGAAATTAACTTCACTTAAAGAGTTTAATAATTGATTGAATAAGGTGGATGATTAAGAATTATGAGATAATAATATCACTTCAAGTTTGCTACACATCTTGGATAGTTCATTGTTCTAAATGTTTCAAATGGTTTTGTTCAATTCTTTGGTTGAGGGTTGTCAACATCTTGATTACCCTCTTACCTCTCTAAACGTTACACAAAGTACCAACCCTTGACACAACAATTATGTTGTCAAGGTTTAGACTTCAAGAAGAGATTAAAGGCTACCAAATCATACTAATATCTTTTTTATATGTGAGAGAAAGAGGATCCTTTTTTGCCCAATCAGAACAACTCACGTTTCTGACTTGAAATTTCAACTCAATCGGCGTTGAAATGAAAAGTGATTCACTAAATTAAACCCAAAAAATGAACATAAAAGAGAAGCATGATTAGATAAAACATAAGTGAAATAATTGACACAAAAATTACACAAAACCAGTAGAGTATCAAGTGCCAGAACTCCCTCCCATGTATGTGTAGCTCCCTCGAAATGATCGTCCACTGTTTAGCTTGCCATCGAGAGTAGGAGAAGGCTTGGGTGGAACTCATTCTACCTTGATGATCCCCCTATGATGATAGGGGCCTCCATAAATTCAAGTATGAGGAGAGAAATACTTTTGGTCTCCAAAATACCCGAGATTTTCCTTCTGGTCGAACTTGCAAATGAGGATCCCAAGGATCCATTTTATAGGAAAATGGGAAGGTGGTTTTAAGCACACAGAATTATTAAAAAAACTTGTCACAGGTGTTTCGACCTCCAGACAGCATAATCTCGATTTTAAGTATAAGGCCCCAGCCTTAAACCTTACTTAATCTTGAGTTATTACAAGATTACACATTGAGGATCTTTTTAGGTTTAGAGTTTTAGAGAATTAGATCATGAAACTACCATTACATTCCACATTTAAACAAAGTGGTTACATAAAAGACCGTATTCATTATTCCCATCAACGGAAACATATTGAAAATAAAACATGGATTCTCTCTTAACACATCCTTGACTCTATCATCTTATCATGTACCTTTCCATTGACCTGAAAAACATTTCAAAAACTTGGGATGAGCATAAAAAGCTCAGTAATGGATATAAAAAATATGGAAAGGAAACATGAGTTCATATATACATAAGAATGAAATCATAATTTACCCATAAAACATAGGCACTTTAACCTACCTCATCAAATCATGAATAAATCATAGAAATCATAAGACATAAAGGTAAATTGAGGCATTCATAACATTCTTACGTAGGGAGTAACCCTCTTGGTTACGTTTGGAATACCCATCATAGTATATTCCCTAAAATCTCTTCGGAGAAACCTTAACTTTTCACTCCTTCACGTTACCCAATGCATTGGAGAGTTATATCGGGCTCACCCGCCCTTAGTTTATCACGAAACCACCCGTTTTCATAACAATTCCCAAGAACCATAACATAAACGCATCACATAAACATGCATAAAGGAAACAAAACATTTCCACATTTCAATCACAATATAACATTTTAGTATTTTGAAATAATGAATCCATACAAAAAGAAACCATTTCCAAAACCATTTAAAACATTTAATAAAGATATTTTTGAATCAAAGTGTCCCATACCACCTTGAAGCTTAAAATTTTAAACCATTAATATCCAAATAAATAAATCCTTAAAACCATTTTGAAAACATGGATATTAACAAGAACAAATAATTAAAACATTTTAAAACGATATTTTGGTTAAAGGGGTTTTACAAAAATTAGAGACACTTGAATACAATAATTGAGGAATAACATTTAGTCAGAACTTTATAATATCATGATAATAAATGGATTCATGATATAATACTCCAAAGGACAGTATATACACCATATAAGAGTGAATTGGTGTATAAAAACAATAAACCCTCAATAGAAATGTCAAATGTGATGAAATCCCTTATAAAGTAGGTATCCTTAAATTAAGGACAAATAAATCTCAAAAATATGTGTGACAAATACAAGTACACCCAATATAAGTGGATATTAAGTGTAAAATAATAAAAGGTCATTCACACATATTCAATGGATGACATATTCAATGACTACATGTTGAACCCAAAGAAATCGAAATTGGGTTAAAAAGTTCCCTTGACAGCCTAACGACATCACATCAAAATGAGTTGATGAGAGATAAAAAGTGTATCTCATCACTTGGACATAAAATTTACATCAATAAGGATATATGAGAACATATCCCAACATAACAATATGTAAATTAAAAGACCCAACAAAAGAAGTCTTTTAAAAAAAAGGAGGGTGAAAGGTTCCCTTACCAACTTGGGTATCTTTCATAACATACACCCCATGAAAGAAGGACAATAGATCATTGATGTAAATACTCATAAACGAAATTATATTACACAAATAGTAGAATAATGGGTAGTACATACACCAATCAATGGAATTTGTGGCAAATGTAGCATAAATCTCACGAGAATAAAAGTGAGATGAAAAATCCCTTACGAAAATTCGGCAGCCTAACGGCGCCACTCAAAACTTCCAAAATGGATTGATGAGAGAGAATAGGGTCTCTCATCACATGAACATAAAACTTACAGTAAGTGTAATATAAAATATCATCCCAATAACAAGAAATATGAGCTTTAAAAGGAATGACATAAAAGCGTATACTTAAAAAGAAAGAGAGGAGTAGGATCCCTTACCTCGGGTCCGACTTGACTTGATCGTTCTTTAATATCCTGAATAATAAACTTGAGTTAATTTATACTTGATTATGAACCTTTTTCAAGCTTATTATTCCTTTTAGATCACTTATTTCAATTTTATAAACATTATTTAATCATTTATCTTAATAATGTTTGTTTTGTCGATATTTGGTTCTTAAGTCGAAAGTGGACTTCTTACAATTACATGTTGTTCGTGTGGCCAAATGTTTATTATATCAAGAATTGTATTCATGATGTAGATATCATATATGTCATATATATCCAGTACACGCATGCATTTATAACATTACATAATCATTTAGAGGTAAGAAATGAAATGCACCGTTCATGGAGACGGTAAGCCGTACGTACGCATGAACGCTACTTTCATTTCTATCTCATACTTTAATGGAAAGAAGTAATAATGATATAGAGGTATATAATACTTCCAGTATAAAATCATATATAATAACATTAAATCAATCCTTTATACGTCCCACGTATGGCATTAACGAATCACATCACTTTGAGGGGGCGGTAGTCCGCACTTCCTAAAATGAAGATATCGCGTATACCCATAATGGAAGCCATAAAGGTAAGACACAAATGAAAAATACAGAAGCATAAGTAAAACATAAACATATTATATATCATATATAAAAATAGTGACATCATAATGGCCACCTTTGAAGGTGTTAAATGAGTATTGAACAATCATCGTTTCGGGAGGCAGAATTTCGCCATCCACGGAAACCGTATGATCTTTAACCATTTGATGTAGTTGTGTGATAGTGTAGCTTGAATAAATCTTATAACAACATCCTAGTATATTGAAGATACTGGTGTTGTTACAAGAGAAGTAAATAAAAAGATTTTAGGGGGTTGGAGAAGCAAAATAAAACAAATGAACATGAGAGAATGAATTACCTTTAAAAGTGTAACTCCTTTTGATTTGAGCCTAAAGGCTTCCTTAGTAAATATTCTGCCCAAAGGGAAACCTCTAGGATGAGGAGAGGGATGTGGGGAGAGTAAATGGGCAGGGGTTGGCCGAGCCAAAGGCTTGAGGAGTGTGGGAAAAGAGGTAGAGGTGGGGGCCTTTTATAAGAGGAGAGGAGGGGTAATTTTGGAAAGTAAGAAATATTACTTTATTTGAAAATGTGTTTCGGTTTTAAAAGGTCCCACATTGATATAATTCGTGGATAAGGTGATAAGGCTTCGATATCCACTCATCCAATTGGTTTTGTACATGTGTAGTTCATAGATTTTACATTATCTTTCCATTTTATTTAAATCGTCAAATAATGATGTCATCGCTGCATCATTATTATGTCACAAATAATTTATTTTATTTAATGTCTAAAAATTATAAAAAATTAATATGATGTAGGAAATATATTTAGCTTTCCAATTACTATTTATAATCAAACTTTGGACTTGTATAACCCCACTTAAATTTTTTTTCGTAAAACATATTATGTTTGTGTCATTTTCACTTTAACATTAAATAAAAAGTAATTTATGTCATTTCCCAACAAAAGTGGATCCATGGGGTCCCCAAGTTGACCCATGGCTTTTCATGGTCTTCCATGACACAACCAATGAGGTTGGGACATGTGTCAAGTTCATTTCATTTTATTAAAGCATTATTTTTACCTTAAACTACACTAATTACCACTAAACGCGATTAAAAACTTAATAAGTTACTATTCACCAAAAAATTATTTTTATCCCATTGAACCAAATTTTACTTCTTAATGACAACCATGTATGTCGGATTTTCGAAATTCAAAACACAAAGATGGAAAATTTTCATTTAAATGGAAAAATCAGTTTTTATAAGTACCACTTAGTGGTTTCACTATTCATCAAAAATTGAAGTTTTTCAGAAAAATCCCAAAAATTCACCATAAGCTATATTTGATATTCTGAATTCAAAAATGAAGTCTATTTTAAAAAATTTAAAACATATAAGTCACATTAATTAATTTAATAATTAATTCCCGCTGTCAGAGCAAATAGCGTGTTTTTATAAAACAATAACTATCAAAGATTGATACTAGTTTAAGTCTGATTTCAAAGTGAAATTAATTCCAACGACCACTATTAGCTTTAATGGTAAAAATATATTCTAATTTAACTTTAAAACCAATTCAAAAGATAATCTAATCATATAAATAAATTAGATTAAAAAGAGGTTTTGAATTAAAACACAACATTCTACACTATTCATTAAAAAAATGAACATTATCGGAAAAATACCAAAAAATTACACAAAGTAAAATTTGATGTCCCGATTCTTAATAAGAGTTTTATTTGGTCCAAAAGAATTTATAAGAGTGATCAAAACTATATTTAATGACGGTTCACCATCAAAAGGTGATAAGTGAACCTTTAGTGAAAACTAGGGCATATACGCCTAAAATTGAATTCTTTCCATATTTTAAGCCTATATCCTTTATTGGATAAATGTAAAAACATTTAAAAACATATATAATCATATTTTAGTTATTTATATCCATTCACGCCATTACAACGGCTACATGTTAACTACCATTTAAAATAATATTATTTTATTATTAGAGTGCAACGTAAGACTCCCAAGAAACTCGTTGTTGCGTGTTGTGTACGCCATCGAGCATAGCGTCCCCTTTAAAGTCATATTAATATTTTATTCACAAATATGGATAAATATGAAAATTTCTATTCTTTATTTTCCTGGGGTGTAACATCCTTCCCCCCTTTTGGGAATTGCGTCCTCGCAATTTTAAAATTTCACTTGGAAACATCCTTGAACGTCCCACATCGGAACAAGAGTCGGTAAAACAATCACTTTAAAATAAAGAAAGAAAAGCACAAAGGTCACCCGAGTTAACCCATACTAGGATTCCAAGTATGAAAATATGGACATGGAGGAGAAAACAAAGAGTCATGTTCTGATGGAGGGTGATAGAAAACATGTTTAGGAGAAAGTTAACCACGAGAAAATCACAAACTTGTGATGGGTTAAACGGTATTCGATTCCCCAGTAGGAAAAGTTAATAGACAACATTTTTGTTTTAAGTTACTTTTAATTTAGGAATTTATTTATAAAGAAACATAATCACTTATCATATTGACTTTCAACTTTTATTAGATTCCTTACACAAACTCATATTTTCTCCAAAAGACGAGTATTTAAGAAGACTTGTTCACATTAAGAGTACTATAATCAACTTCTATAGAATCACCTAATCCACAAAAGAGAACTATATACATCCCATGTCTTTAGGCTTTAACCAAGACCAAAACCAAAAAGGTTAATACAAGGTCAGATAATCCAGAAACCCATTAAAAAGAAAATCTATTTTTAATCTCCAAAATTTGTCCAACAAAACCCAAAGTTCAATGAGGACCATCCGATAAACAATTTGTCCATAAAATTCTTCAAAGTAAACCAATATAAGATTGAAACCCAAATATTTTGAAGGATTTAGTCACATAGTCTTCCAAGTTAAATCGTAACATTTATCTCCAAACAACATCAGTCTCTCCTAAAGTCTCGCATTGAAAAGTAAATAACCTAATCACATATCCTCCATGATATGTTAATCATTTTCATAAATAACCCAAAATAAACTTTCTCTTAATTCATAAAATCATATAACTAAAAAGAATCAGTAAAACTAACCAGGGACTTCACGTAGTCCAGTGGTAGGCGATAAATACCAGTCGCACTTTGGTTGTGGGTTCGATTCCCGCAGCTTTGTCCGACGCGACGGGTTGTCACACGGTCTGCGTGTTGTCCTTTTTCCAAAACTATATAATTCTTAAAACATTCCACAAAATGAGATAAAATCTTCAAGAATAATCATAACATATTTTAACCTCAAGTTTATCTCATTTCTTTCATTTTCCATCATATCATAGAGTAACCCATAATTACCTAAAAAGTAAGGATCATATAAACCCTAATGGTTACCTTAATAATTATTACCTGAATTTCCACATCGAGTTGGCCATCTCGTACATGATTCATTAGAGAACTCACCAAGGTTGAAGTGATTGATCATGACTCCTTGATAGTTGGTTTAGAACAACTATGAGATTCCTCATTGAATCCTCCATCTCATCCAGTATCTTAATCAGAGAACCACCACAGTTTCCTTCAAACCCATTGTCACTTTGGTGCCTGCTAGATCCAGCCATTTACTAAAACCAAAAAGGTTAGTGTGAGTATATCAACAAAACCATCATGTACTAATGAGTAAGATAAACACTAAGATATACTTACTCATTCACTTTATCTAAAACTAGGACTCTTTCTGAAATCCTAACCATTATGGTAATGTCACTTATGCTTAAAGAATACCCTAACCTCTAAAGTTATCTAAACCGACCTCTGATACAAACTATAAGGCCCCAGCCTTAAACCTTACTTAATCTTGAGTTATTACAAGATTACACATTGAGGATCTTTTCAGGTTTAGAGTTTTAGAGAATTAGATCATGAAACTAGCATTACAGTCCACATTTAAACAAAGTGGTTACATAAAAGACCGTATTCATTATTCCCATCAACGGAAACATATTGAAAATAAAACATGGATTCTCTCTTAACACATCCTTGACTCTATCATCTTATCATGTACCTTTCCCTTTACCTGAAAAACATTTCAAAAACTTGGGATGAGCATAAAAAGCTCAGTAAGGGATATAAAAAATATGGAAAGGAAACATGAGTTCATATATACATAAGAATGAAATCATAATTTACCCATAAAACATAGTCACTTTAACCTACCTCATCAAATCATGAATAAATCATAGAAATTATAAGACATAAAGGTAACTTGAGGCATTCATAACATTCTTACGTAGGGAGTAACCCTCTTGGTTACGTTTGGAATACCCATCACAGTATATTCCCTAAAATCTCTTCGGAGAAACCTTAACTTTTCACTCCTTCGCGTTACCCAATGCATTGGAGAGCTATATCAGGCTCACCCGCCCTTAGTTTATCACGAAACCACCCGTTTTCATAACAATGCCCAAGAACCATAACATAAACGCATCACATAAACATGCATAAAGGAAACAAAACATTTCCACATTTCAATCACAATATAACATTTTAGTATTTTGATATAATGAATCCATACAAAAAGAAACCATTTCCAAAACCATTTAAAACATTTAATAAAGATATTTTTGAATCAATGTGTCCCATACCACCTTGAAGCTTAAAATTTTAAACCATTAATATCCATATAAATAAATCCTTAAAACCATTTTGAAAACATGGATATTAACCAGAACAAATAATTAAAACATTTTAAAACGATATTTTGGTTAAAGGGGTTTTACCAAAATTAGAGACACTTGAATACAATAATTGAGGAATAACATTTAGTCAGAACTTTATAATATCATGAGAATAAATGGATTCATGATATAATACTCCAAAGGATAGTATATACACCATATAAGAGTGAATTGGTGTATAACAACAATGAACCCTCAATAGAAATGTCAAATGTGATGAAATCCCTTATGAAGAAGGTATCCTTAAATTAAGGACAAATAAATCTCAAAAATATGTGTGAGAAATATAAGTACACCCAATATAAGTGGATATTAAGTGTAAAACAATAATAGGTCATTCACACATATTCAATGGATGACATATTCAATGACTACATGTTGAACCCAAAGAAATCGAAATTGGGTTAAAAAGATCCCTTGACAGCCTAACGGCATCACATCAAAATGAGTTGATGAGAGATAAAAAGTGTATCTCATAACTTGGACATAAAATTTACATCAATAAGGATATATTAGAACATATCCGAACATAACAATATGTAAATTAAAATACCCAACAAAAGAAGTCTTTTAAAAAAAAGGAGGGTGAAAGGTTCCCTTACCGACTTGGGTATCTTTCAAACCATACACCCCATGAAAGAAGGACAATATATCATTGATGTAAATACTCATAAACGAAATTATATTACACAAAGAGTAGAATAATGGGTATTACATACACCAATCAATGGAATTTGTGGCAAATGTAGCATAAATCTCATGAGAATAAAAGTGAGATGAAAAATCCCTTACGAAAATTCGGCAGCCTAATGGCGCCACTCAAAACTTCCAAAATGGATTGATGAGAGAGAATAGGGTCTCTCATCACATGAACATAAAAATTACAGTAAGTGTAATATAAAATATCATCCCAATAACAAGAAATATGAGCTTTAAAAGGAATGACATAAAAGCGTATACTTAAAAAGAAAGAGTGGAGTAGGATCCCTTACCTCGGGTCCGACTTGACTCGATCGTTCTTTAATCTCCTGAATAATAAACTTGAGTTAATTTCTACTTGATTATGAACCTTTTTCAAGCTTATTATTCCTTTTAGATCACTTATTTCAATTTTATAAACATTATTTAATCATTTATGTTAATAATGTTTGTTTTGTCGATATTTGGTTCTTAAGTCGAAAGTGGACTTCTTACAATTACATGTTGTTCGTGTGGCCAAATGTTTATTATATCAAGAATTGTATTCATGATGTAGATATCATATATGTCATATATATCTAGTTCACTCATGCATTTATAACATTACATAATCATTTAGAGGTAAGAAATGAAATGCACCGTTCATGGAGACGGTAAGCCGTACGTACGCATGAACGCTACTTTCATTTCTATCTCATACTTTAATGGAAAGAAGTAATAATGATATAGAGGTATATAATAATTCCAGTATAAAATCATATATAATAACATTAAATCAATCCTTTATACGTCCCACGTATGGCATTAACGAATCACATCACTTTGAGGGGGCGGTAGTCCGCACTTCCTAAAATGAAGATATCGCGTATACCCATAATGGAATCCATAAAGGTAAGACACAAATGAAAAATACAGAAGTATAAGTAAAACATAAACATATTATATATCATATATAAAAATAGTGACATCATAATGGCCACCTTTGAAGGTGTTAAATGAGTATTGAACAATCATCGTTTCGGGAGGCAGAATTTCGACATCCACGGAAACCGTATGTTCTTTAACCATTTGATGTAGTTGTGTGATAGTTTAGCTTGAATAAATATTATAAAAACATCCTATTATATCTTAGATACTGGTGTTGTTCAAGAGAAGTAAATAAAAAGAGTTTAGGGGGTTGGAGAAGCAAAATAAAACAAATGAACATGAGAGAATGAATTACCTTTAAAAGTGTAACTTCTTTTGATTTGAGCCTAAAGGCTTCCTTAGTAAGGATTCTGCCCAAAGGGAAACCTCTAGGATGAGGAGAGGGATGTGGGGAGAGTAAATGGGCATGGGTTGGCCCAGCCAAAGGCTTGAGGAGTGTGGGAAAAGAGGTAGAGGTGGGGGCCTTTTATAAGAGGAGAGGAGGGGTACTTTTGGAAAGTAAGAAATATTACTTTATTTGAAAATGTGTTTCGGTTTAAAAAGGTCCCACATTGATATAATTCGTGTATAAGGTGATAAGGCTTCGAAATCCACTCATACAATTGGTTTTGGACATGCGTAGTTCATAGATTTTACATTATCTTTCCATTTTATTTAAATCGTCAAATAATTATGTCATCGCTGCATCATTATTATGTCACAAATAATTTATTTTATTTAATGTCTAAAAATTATAAAAAAATTACTATGATGTAGGAAATCTTTTTAGCTTTCCAATTACTATTTATAATCAAACTTTGGACTTGTATAACCCCACTTAAAATATTTTTTCGTAAAACATATTATGTTTGTGTCATTTTCACTTTAACATTAAATAAAAAGTAATTTGTGTCATTTCCCAACAAAAGTGGATCCATGGGGTCCCCAAGTTGACCCATGGCTTTTCATGGTCGGCCATGACACAACCAATGAGGTTGGGACATGTGTCAAGTTCATTTCATTTTATTAAAGCATTATTTTTACCTTAAACTACACTAATTACCACTAAACGCGATTAAAAACTTAATAAGTTACTATCCAACAAAAAATTATTTTTATCCCATTGAACCACATTTTACTTCTTAATGACAACCATGTATTTCGGATTTTCGAAATTCAAAACACAAAGATGGAAAAATTTCATTTAAACGGAAAAATCAGTTTTTATAAGTACCACTTAGTGGTTTCACTATTCATCAAAAATTGAAGTTTTTCAGAAAAATCCCAAAAATTCACCATAAGATATATTTGAAATTCCGAATTCAAAAATGAAGTCTATTTTACAAAATTTAAAATATATAAGTCACATTAATTAATTTAATAATTAATTCCCGCTGTCAGAGCAAATAGCGTGTTTTTATAAAACAATAACTATCAAAAGATTGATACTAGTTTAAGTCTGATTTCAAAGTGAAATTAATTCCAACGACCACTATTGGATTTAATGGTAAAAATATATTCTAATTTAACTTTAAAACCAATTCAAAAGATAATCTAATAATATAAATAAATTAGATTAAAAAGAGGTTTTGAATTAAAACACAACATTCTACACTATTCATTAAAAAAATGAACTTTATTGGAAAAATACCAAAAAATTACACAAAGTAAAATTTGATGTCCCGATTCTTAATAAGAGTTTTATTTGGTCCAAAAGAATGTATAAGAGTGATCAAAACTATATTTAATGACGGTTCACCATCAAAAGGTGATAAGTGAACCTTTAGTGAAAACTAGGGCATATACGCCTAAAATTGAATTCTTTCCGTATTTTAAGCCTATATCCTTTATTGGATAAATGTAAAAACATTTCAAAACATATATAATCATATTTTAGTTATTTATATCCATTCCCGCCATTACAACGGCTACATGTTAACTACCATTTAAAATAATATTATTTTATTATTAGAGTGCAACGTAAGACTCCCAAGAAACTCGGTGTTACGTGTTGGGTACGCCATCGAGCATAGCGTCCCCTTTAAAGTCATATTAATATTTTATTCACAAATATGGATAAATATGAAAATTTCTATTCTTTATTTACCTGGGGTGTTACATTAAGATAGCAACAAAGTTTTATCCCCACCTTTGGGATGTCTCCGCCAAAGGTTTGGCACCATTTGGACCCCAATATCCCGAGATATGGACAAATCACATCACACCACTTCTAAATCTGTGAAGATTTGGTGTGATGGACAGATCAGGTCTGAAAGGACTTCAGATGGGAGAATGGGTCTTGGGTATCTTCATATAAAATGTATCCCAACACGTTTTGGACCAGACCACAAAATTTCCGCCCAATTGGATGCATGGTCTAGTAGAAGTGTGTCGATTAACCCACTGGTGTGCTTGGATCCAGCACAGTTTGGCCCATTTTTCTTAGACATCATCATGAGCCCTCCAAATCACCTTCACCTTCATTGAAATTTTCAAGACAAGTAACATTGCCCTTTTTAATATCAATAAACCAAAAAATAAATTATTCAAACATGTAATTCAGTTTGTTATTATTTTTGGAATTTACAATACAAATTTAGTTTAATATGATGGTGGAATGGTGAAAATGACATAGTGAATTGTGGTACGATCACACCCCCACACCTAAACAGTTGGACTCTTGGGAAAAGTCATATATCCAAATAAAATAAAGCATATTAAAATATTCCCAACATCATGAAGATTTAACATTTGTAGAAATTTTAATTCACTAAAGAAATGTGATCAATGCATGAACCACACCAAGATGTTCTTCCTAGTGAAAATGGAAAAAGATGTCTGATTAATCAAATCACAATAAAATTCAAAAGGATTAATAACACCAACATGAGAAAGGAATTCAAAAGTTAACCATTCCACTAACTCTTCATGTGTATGTGTGAAAACAATTCCATGCTATTCTTTCCACTTTCCATCCAAAAAATGTAGGTTATTTTAACATTATTCATCTTTAAATGATTTTTCACCAAACCCATCCTACATCCTTTGCAATCATATTTCAAGACACACTCAGTTAAGAATTCCCAGAAGTCAAACCATATTATCCTAACCTAGATATCTCCATATGTGTCACATTTCATCACTCCCCTCATTTATTATATTTTTTTGGAGTTGTATTTGGAACAAATATCACACTCATCTCTCAACCCTTGTTTGATCTCCTCACGACACTAATTGCAATAGTTATAACAAGATCAATGGTTGAGGAGGAGTGGTTTTTGACCTGCCCAAGTCAAAATTCTTTTTTTGAGGGCGTACAACAGTTGGACATTAGGTACACACGCATAGGTCAACCTGGTATAGTAATGAAATAGATCGGATAAGGAACGAACATATGAAAATATCATTTAATGATGAAAAATATTAACCTATCATATATTTAAATTTTATTAAGTAAGAAATATTCATACTTTATGGTTTGGTACAAATATAAATGGAGATATTTGTAACACCCCTGGTAAATAAAGAATATGAGATTTTTATATTTATCCATATTTGTGAATAAAATGTTAATATTAATTTAAAGGGAATGCTATTCTCGATGGCGTACCCAATACGCAACAATGAGTTTTTTTTGGAAATCTTATGTTGCACTCTAATAATAAAATAATATTATTTTAAATGGTATTTGACGCCTCACCGTTGTAATGGACGGAATGAACAGAACTAACTAAAAAATGATTATATATGTTTGTCAAATATTTTTAGTTTTTTTCCAATAAATTTTAGAGGCATAAAATGCGAATGAATCCAATTTTAAGTGTAAATATTCTAATATTTTTTTAAATGTCGATTAACCACCTTTTGATGACGAACCCTTTTTAAATCCACTTTTTGAAAATTTAATATATTATATTGGACGAAATAAAATCCTTCTTTAGAATCTGGAAATCAAAATTTACTGTGTGTATATTTTGTTATTTTTTTTGATAAAGTTCATTTTTAATGAATAAGTGAAAACTGATGTATTTTAACTCAAAACCTATGTTTAATATAATTTATTTATATTATTATATCATCTTTTGAATTGGTTTTAAATTGAAATTAGAATATATTTTTACCATTTAATCTAATGGTGGTCATTAGAATTAATTTCACTTTGAAATTGGACTTAAACTAGTGTCAATCTTTTAATAGATATTGTTTCTTAAAAACACGTTATTTGTTTTGACAGCGGGAGTTAATTATTAAATTAATTAATGCAACTTATATGTTTTGAATTTTTTAAAATATACATCATTTTTGAATTCAGAATATCAAATATAGCTTAGGGTGAATTTTTGTTATTTTTCTGAAAAACTTCAATTTTTGATGAATAGTGAAACCACTAAGTGGTAGTTAAAAAACTGATTTTTCGTTTAAATGAAACTTTTCCACTTCTGTAATTTGAATTTAAAAAATCCGACATACATGGTTGTCATTAGGATTTAAAATGTGGTTCAATGGTTTTAAAATAATTTTTTGGGGAATAGTAACTTTTAAGTTTTATTAATCATGATTAAATGTAATTAGTGTAATTTAAGTTAAAGGTAATGTTATAATAATATTAAATGACCTTGAAACATGTACTACCCTTACTGGATAAGTCATGGCCGACCAATACAATCAATGGGTCAACTCGGGGACCCCATGGAGCTACTTTGGTAGGAAAATAACATTAATAACTTTTTATTTAAAGTTAAAAAAAATTTCACAAACATGTATTGTTTTACTAAAACAATTTTTACATTGGGTTATACAAGTAACAATTTTGACTATAAATATTAATTGGAAAGCTAAAAAGATTTCCTACATCATAGTAGTTTTTTTATTATTTTTAGACATTAAATAAATTAAATTATTTATGACACCATGATGATGCAGCAATTACCTCATTATTTAACGATTTAAATAAAAAGAAATGATAATATAAAATCTAAGGCCTAAACATGTAAAAAACATATTTTATGGGTGTATTTTTAACTCTTATCACCTTATCCTCGAAATATATAATTTTAGGACTTTAAAATCCAAAAATCATTTTATAATAAAGTAACATTTTACAACTTTCCAAGAGTGCCCCTCCTATCCTCTTACAAAAGGCTCCCACCTCTACCACTTTACCCACACCTCTCAACCCCTTGGATCATCCAAACTCTACTAATTTTATCTCTACACATCCCTATCTTACTTTTAGAAGCCTAACTTTTGGATGAAGTCTTCCCAAGGAAGCCTTGTGAGCTCAAATCACAAAGCGTTACCCGATTTGAAGGTAAAGTCTTCCCTGGTGTTCTTTTGTTTTATTTTTCTTCTCCAACCCCATAAACTCTTTTTATTTATTTCTTTTGTAACACAACCAGTGTATTCAATATACTCAGATATTTTTATGAGAATTAATCGAGCTACACTAACACACACCTCCGTCCAATGGTTAAATAATATACTGTTTCCGTGGATGGCGAATTACTGCCTCACGAAACGATGATTTTTCTATCCTCTCCTACCACCTCTCATCGTGGCCATTATGATGGAACTATATTTATTGATGATATATATTATACTTATTTCCTCTCTAATCTTCTGTTATTTATATTTAATACATACCTTTATGCTTTTCATGTTGTGCAAATGTGATAATTTCATTTGAAGAAGTGTGGACTACCGCCCCCTCAAGTGATGTGACTCGTTCATGCAATACATGGAGTGTATAAAGAATGAAATTGATGTACTTGTGTGATCTATATAAAATATATATTATAATGGAATTATAATATATATATATATATATATATATATCTCATCTAGTTTTAATTGCATTAATGTGCCAAAGAAATGAAAGTAGCGTTTATGCGTACGTACGGCTTACCCTCTCCATGAACAGTACATTTCATTTCATATCTCCAATTGTTATGTACTATTATAAGTACATATATATAATGTATATATATTTCATATATTACATCTAAACTATGGATATAATTCTGGAATTATAATATATATATATATCTCTCTTTTAGCTTTAATTCCATTAATATGACAAAAAAATGAAAGTAGCATTCATGCGTACGTACAGCCTACCATCTCCATGAACGGTGCTTTTCATTTTTAATATCCAAATGTTATGGAATAGTATAAAATGAATATATACTGGATATATATGATATTTAAATCATTAATACTATTCTGGAGATGATGTACTTATAACTACATGGAAAATTATTTTACAACAAGTTCAATTTTGACTCATGTACCGAACATCGACAAAAACGTCTAATATGAACTCGCATTATTAAACAATTATTATGAAATTATAATATGTGATATGAACTGAATAATAAAATTTAAAGGAGGTCCTTAAGAAATTATAAATTGACCAAAGTTTATTATTCAGGAATATAAAGAAACGAACAAGACAAGTCGGGCTTGAGGTAAGGGATCCTACCTCTCTCCTTCTTTTCAAGTACTCTATTTTATGTCATTTATTTTAAGAACATCTTTATTATGTTTGTTTATGTTATTTTATATTCATCATAATTTAATTTTTATGTTCATATTATGAGCGACCCTATTTTATCTCTTAAATCCATTTTTGGGAGTTTTAAGTGGCGTCATTAGGCTGCCGAGTTTTCGTAAGGGATTTTTCATCTCACTTTTACTCTGGTGATATTTATGATACATTTCCCACCATTTCCATTTAATGGTGTATGTAAATCCCACTATTCTACTCTTTGTGTAATATAATTTCGTTTTTGGGAATTTACATCAATGTTGTATAGTACTTCTTTCATGGGGTGTACGTTTCGGAAGTAACCCAATTCGGTAAGGGAACCTTTCACCCTCCTCATTTTAAAAGACTTATTTTTGTTAGGTATTTTAATCTTATTAGGATGGGATATTTTCTTATATATCCTTATTGCTATAAATTTTATGTCCAAGCGATGAGATACCCCTTTTTATCTCCCATCATCTCATTTTATGAATGCTAATGTGACGCTGTTAGGCTGTCGGATTTCTATAAGGGAACTTCTTAACGAACATTCAAATATTTTGGTTAAACCTATACTTATTGATTTTATTATGCCAACATTATGTGTGGAATCTCCATGTTGTAATTTCCACAAACCTTAGTGTGGATATACTATTTCTACACATAATCATCCCATTGATAAATTCTTACGTCATTTATACGAACTTGTTTGGGAAATCATAACTCAATCTCATTTCATTGAGTCAAATATCTATGTCATTGGTTTTGTTTTTCCAAGAGTATGTGTGAATTTCCTCTAATTGTTTTACACTATCCAATTATATTTGGTGTATTTATTTTTTCATACATAATCATGTAATTGATTTATCCTTAATCTAAGGATGCCGACTTTGTAAGGTAGTTCATCTCAATCTCCTTTCATTGAGGCATATTTTGTTTTATACATAACTTTCTTTTATATAGTGTATAAACCCCTTTTGACATCTAATTTTATTCTAAAGGAATATTTTCTATACGAAGCGTTTTACTAAATGACAAAAAGTATGTTTCTTTTTAACATACGCGGTGACAACAACTTTTCCGCCGCCGCGAGTATTATTTGATCTTTGGATTCCTCAACAAGTCATTATATTTTTAAAAGTAAACAAATAACATATAATATTTTATGTATTTTGGTATTAAAAATGGTTTTGATAATGGATTTGTTATGTCAATATATTTAAGTGATATATTGTTCTTGAAATGTAGAAATGTTTTCTTTCCTTTATAATTGTTTTATATGTTATGATTTTATAATGGTACTTGGAAATTTGACGGGTGGTTACGTGATAAACCATATGATGGGTGGTTCCGTGAATACCAAGATGGGTGGTTACATTATAACCTCCAATGAATTGGGTATGGAATTCGGGCGTATGTCTATTCCATTAAGTGATATGTGTGGAAGTCGACCATATGGTTATTCCATTTATTTATGTTTATGTACCAGGTTACCTTTATATGTTATGTGTTCTTTATAAGGGTTTTATGGTAATGTTTTGGTTACAAAAGGGTAAGTAATGATCTTTTATTCAGTGAATATTTTTCACTACTTCAAAAAGGTGAAAATTATTACTTTGATAAAGTATTCATGGTTTACTTATTGTTTCGAAAAACTAACAGTTTTTTCTTATTTGCGTATCCTTTAATGGGATTTTTATGCTTATACCATGTTTTTATAAATGTTTTCCACAGGACTTAAAGATGAATAGGGTCAAAAATGGGATCAAGGAAAGACATGCTATCTAAAACATGGAACTAGACATGTTTCTTTTTAAGAGTTTTCATTTTATGGAAACATAGTAGAAGTGTCTACTTTGTAATCTTTTGAGATGTAATAATTATGTCCTAATTCTCTAAAACTCTAAACTTGAAAAGATACTCTATGTGAATTATTCATTTAATTCAATATTAAGTAAAGATTAAGGCTGGGTCCTTATAGTTGGTATTAGAGGTCGGTTTAGATAACTTTAGAGGTTAGAGTGTTGTTTAAGCATAAGTGAAAAGTTGGGTATAACCACAATGGTTATTATATTAGATAGAGTCTTTGTAATTTATGAAAGTTGGAATGAGTTTGAGATAACTTGGATAAGTATATCTTAGTGTTTATCTTCCTCTTTAGTACATGATGATTTTGTTGATATACCCACACTGACATTTCTGGTATTAGTAAATGGATGGATCTAGCAGGCACCAAAGTGACATTGGGTTTGAAGGAAACTATGGTGGTTCTATGATTAATACACTTTATGAAATGTGGGATTCAATGAGGAAACTAATGGTTTTTCTAAACCAACTATCAAGGAGTCATGATCAACCACTTTAACCTTGGTGAGTTCTCTAATGCATCATGTACGAGATAACTAACTCTATGTGGATGTTCAGGTAATAATTATAAAGGTAACCATTAGGGTTTATATGATCCTTAATATTGAGGTAATTATGGGTTACTATATGATGAAAGATGAAATGCATGAGATAAACATGAGGTTAAAATATGTTATGATTATTTTTAAAGATTTTATCTCATTTTGGGGAATGTTTTTATAATTATATAGTTTTAGAAAAAGGACAACATGTAGGCCGTGTGAAAACATGTCGCATCAGATGAAGTTGAGGGAATCGAACCCAAAACCAAAATGAGACTGGAATTTATTGCCTACCACTAGACTACGTGAAGTCCCTGGTTAGTAAGACTTGTTCTTTTTTGTTAAATGATTTTATGAATCAAGAATAAGTTGATTTTAGGTTATCTAGGAAAATATTGACCTATCCTGGAGGATATATGATTAGGTTAATTTCTTTCAATATGATATTTTAAGAGCAACTGATGTTTTTTGGAGATAAATGTTAATTTTTACCTTGGAAGAATATGTGATTTAAATCCATCAAAGAGTTGGGTTTCAATCTTAGTGTGGTTTACTTTGAAAAATTTTATGGACAATTGTTTATCAAATGGTGTTCATTGAACTTTGGGTTTTGCTGGACAAATTTTGGAGATTAAGAATAGATTTTCTTTTTATAAAGGATTATCCTTTTGTGGATTATCTGATCTTGTACTAACCTTTTTTTGGTTTTGGTTTTGGATAAGGTCTAAAGACTTGGTAAATATATAGTTCTCTTTTGTAGATTAGGTGATTCTCAAGAAGTTGATTATGGTACTCTAAATGTGAACAAGTCTTCCTAAATACTCACCTTTTGGAGAAAATTTGATTTTGTGTAAGAAATCTAGTAGGAGATAAGAGTCTACATGAAAATTAAGTATGTTTCCTTATGATTTAGTTAATCTCATAAATAAATTCCACAATGAAAAGTAACTTAAAAACAAAAATTTTGTCTGTTAACTTTTCCTACTGGGGAATAAATTACAGTTTAACCCATCACCAGTTTGTGATTTTTTGATGGTTAACTTTCTCCTAAACATGTTTTCTATCACTCTCCCTCAGAACATGATCTTTTTCTTCTTCTATATCCATGTTTTCCTACATGGAATCCTAGTATGGGTTAAGTCGGGTGACCTTTTTACTTCCCTTTCCTTCTTTTAAAGTGACAGTTTAATTTACTCCTTTTCCGATGTGGGGCTTTCAATGAAGTTTCCATGCCCAATTTTAAAATTGCAAGGATGCAATTCCCAAAAGGGGGAAGGATGTAACACCCTAGGTAAATTAAGAATATGAAATTTTTATATTTATCCATATTTGTGAATAAAATGTTAATATTAATTTAAAGGGAACGCTTTGCTTGATGGCATACCCAATAGACAACAATGAGTTTCTTGGAAATCTTATATTGCACTCTAATAATAAAATAATATTATTTTAAATGGTAGTTGATGTCTAGCCGTTGTAATGGTGGAAATGAACAGAACAAAACACAAAATGATTATATATGTTTGAAAAATATTTTTCCTTTTTTTCCAATAAATCATAGAGGCTTAAAATGCAAATTAATCCAATTTTAAGCGTAAATATTCTAATATTCGTTAAAAGGTCGATTAACCGCCTTTTGATGACAAACCCTTTTTAAATCCACTTTTGAAAATTTCATATGTTATATTGGACCAAATAAAATCATTCTTTAGAATCGGGACATCAAAATTTACTTTGTGTATGTTTTGTTATTTTTTTCGATAATGTTCATTTTTAATAAATAAATAGAAAATGTTGTATTTTAATTCAAAACCTATGTTTAATATAATTTATTTATATGATTATATCATATTTAGAATTGGTTTTAAAGTTCAATTAGAATATATTTTTTCCATTTAATCCAATGGTCGTCATTGGAATTAATTTCACTTTGAAATTGGACTTAAACTAGTGTCAATCTTTTAATAGATATTGTTTCTTAAAAACACGCTATTTTTTTTGATAGTGAGAGTTAATTATTAAATTAATTAATGACACTTATATGTTATTAAAATTTTAAAATATACATCATTTTTGAATTCAGAATATCAAATATAGCTTAGGGTGAATTTTTGGTATTTTTCTGAAAAACTTCATTTTTGGATGAATAGTGAAACCACTGAGTGGTAGTTAAAAAATTGATTTTTCATTTAAATGAAACTTTAACACTTCGGTGATTTGAATTTGAAAAATCCAACATAAATGGTTGTAATTAGGATGTAAAATGTGGTTCAATGGGATTAAAATAATTTTTTTGGTGAATAGTAACTTTTAAGTTTTATTAATCGCGATTATAGGTAATTAGTGTAATTTAAGGTAAAGATAATGTTATAATAATATGAAATGACATTGACACATGTCCTACCCTTATTGGATGAGTCATGGTCGACCAAGACAATCCATGGGACAATTTAGAGTCCCCATGGCGCCACATTGGTAGGAAAATGACATTAATAACTTTTTATTTAAAGTTAAAATAAAAATGTAACAAACATGTATTGTTTTACTAAAAAACATTTTACATGAGGTTTTATAAGTCATAATTTTCACAATAAATATTAATTGGAAATATAAAAAGATTTAATACATCATAGTGATTTTTTTTTAATAATTTTTAGACATTAAATAAATTAAATTATTTATGACACCATGATGATGCAGCGATTACCTCATTATTTAACGATTTAAATAAAAAGAAATGATAATGTAAACTCTAAGACCTAAACTTGTCAAAATCATATTGGATGGGTGTATTTCTAACTATTATCATCTTATCCTAAAAATATATAATTTTGGGACCTTTAAAATCCGAAAATCATTTTATAATAAAGTAACGTTTTATAACTTTCCAAGAGTGCCCCTCCTCTCCTCTTATAAAAGGCCCCCACCTATACCTCCTTACCCACACCTCTCAAGACCGTTTCTCATCCAAAATCTACTAATTTTGTCTCTCCACATCCCTTTATTACTCCTAGAAGCCTCACTTTTGGCAGAAGTCTTTCCGAGGAAGCCTTTGAGCTCAAATCAAAAAGAGTTACCCGATTTAAAGGTGAAGTCTTCTCTAGTGTTCTTTTGTTTTATTTTGCTTCTCCAACCCCCTAAATTCTTTTTATTTATTTATTTATTAACAAAAACAGTATCTTAAATATACTAGGATATTTTTATGAGAATTATTCAATCTACACTAACACACACCTCTGCCTAATGGTTAAAGAACAAACTGTTTCCGTGGATGGCGAATTACTGCATCACAAAACGATGATTGTTCTATCTTCTCCTACCACCTCTCATGGTGGCCATTATGATGGAAGTATATTTATTTATGATATATATTATTTTTATTTCCTATCTATGCTCATATATTTTATATTTAATACATATTTTTATGATTTTCATGTTTTGAAAATGCGATAATTTCATTTTAGGAAGTGTGGACTACCGCCCCCTCAAGTGATGTGACTCGTTCATGTAATACATGTAATGTATAAAGAATGAAATTTATGAACATATGTGATCCATAAAACATATATATTATACTATAATTAAAAAATATATATACATCTCATCTAGTTTTAATTCCATTAATGTGCCAAAGAAATGAAACTAGCGTTCATGCGTACGTACGGCTTACCGTCTCCATGAACAGTACATTTCATTTATTATCTCCAAATGTTAGGTACTATTATAAGTACATATATATAATGGATATATATGTCATATATTACATCTATATTATGTATATCATTCTGTAATTATAATATATATATCTCTCTTTTAGCATTAATTCCATTAATATGACAAAAAAATGAAAGTAGCGTTCATGCGTACGTACGGCCTACAGTCTCCATGAACGGTGATTTTCATTTTTTATCTAAAAATGTTATTGAATAGTATAAAATGAGTATATACTAGATATATATGTTATTTAAATCATTAATACTATTCTATAGATGATGTACCTATAACTACATGGAAAAATCGCTTCCAACAAGTTCAATTTTGACTCATGTACCGAACATCGACAAAAACGTCGGATATGAACTCACATTATTAACCAATTATTACAAAATTATAATATGTGATATGAAATGAATAACAATCTTTAAATGAGGTCCTTAAGAAATTATAAATTGACCAAAGTTTATTATTTCGGAATATAAAGAAACGAACAAGACAAGTCGGGCTTGAGGTGAGGGATCATGCCTCTCTCTTTCTTTTTAAGTACTCTATTTTATGTAATTTATTTTAAGCTAATATTTCTTATGTTTGGGGATGTTATTTTATATTCCACATACTGTACTTTTTATGTTCATATTATGAGAGACCCTATTTGATCTCGTAAATCCATTTTTGGATGTTTTAAGTGGCGACGTTAGGCTACCGAGTTTTCGTAAGGGATTTTTCATCTCACTTTTACTCCAGTGAGATTTATGCTACATCTCCCACCATTTCCTTTGAGTTGTAGAGACCCGAAGCCTGACGTACATGGAAATTACATTACATTTGCGGAATACTTAGTACATAACAAAAACACACACTAAAGGATCGTAATAGTTTAGTGTCTTTGGAAACTCGGAACGTAATCTTCTAATCGTGGTGAAAGTTCTTCAATATCTCCCATAAAGGTCATCCCTTTTTTTTTACCTAAAACCTTTCTTTGTATCCTGGGGAAAATAAAACATAAAAGGGTGAGCTCAAATGCTCAGCAAGGGCAATAAAGGAAATAAAAATCATATCACATCTTTTTAAAAATCATAACCTGCAAAAGAGATCATAAAATCTTAATAAATCATAGAAGTGAAAATGAGATCCCCATAATCATAACATAAAACTTGAAACTTTGTGGCATGCACACATAATCATGGAAAATCATTTCTTGTTAGTCATGACTCATTGCCAAGACTATCTTAGTGGACAAAGTCCCTTTCTGAACCGAGTTCACTCCTCGTTTCAGTCCTGTATCACTGAACCGAAATAACCTTCCGTTCCAGCCATGTCTATCTCATGAGATATAAAATCTTTACCCAATGCATTGGAGGGAGATATAGGTCCCACCCATCTTATAATGAATCCTTTCTTATGTGTGCCACATAATCATAAAACATACATCATCGCATAACACAAGTAACAAAAAATGGGATTCTTGAAACATCATGATATCATAAATCAATTCATATAAGATAAAGGAATTCATAAAAATAATTCCATCACAACATGATCAAATCAATGTAATAATAGGGATAAAAATATAACCCTTTATTATCTTATATGGAAAATAATTTTGATAAAACACTTAAACTCCATTCTTGAGGAAAATATCCTTTCTTCTTCAAAAACATTTTTCCTTTCATAACATGTCATATAACATTAAAATAAAAGAAGTTGATTAAAAATAAACTTGAAAACTTGTAAAGGAAGCTTCTTGGAAATAATGTTTTAAAAATCCATTCAAGCCGTATAAGTTAAAAAAACATTCTTCGTACTTTTGTCGGAAAGTCAAAAAGTACCTCGTATGAAAAACGACAAAAGATTCCTTTCATATCTTTTACAAAAAAACATACCGAAGGGTAAAATTGGATATAAACTATTGTATAAGGATGGATATAATATTACATATTGAGGGAACATGAATGTGGATGATAAAATACACCCCAGTAATTACCAAAGTAAATACAGTCTCGGATAAAAGTGAGATTGTGATATTTCCCTTACCTTAGGTCCAATTTGCTTCGTATGTGTCCGAACCTCCTGTATAATGATTTAAATAATGTCATTGACTTATTACAGAATCATATTCATTGTTATGATATCATATATGGTTCACTTATGACATTATATTACCCGTTCTTTTGTAAATTTCATGTTAAAGAAGCGTTTTGGGTAAAATCGTTTCATTTATCGTACGTGTTTTGACTTC
This sequence comes from Viscum album, assembly GCA_963277665.1. NCBI lineage: Eukaryota > Viridiplantae > Streptophyta > Magnoliopsida > Santalales > Viscaceae > Viscum > Viscum album. The sequence continues at coordinate 446,272,526 of OY728158.1, forward strand.
TTGTTCTTGACATCATTATTACTTATATCATGATTTACTTACTTCCAGAATATAAAATATGATTTATATATCATATATATTCAGTATATATATATATATAATAGATAGATAAATAAAATGAAAAACACCGTTCATGGAGACGGTAGTCCGTACGTACGCATGAACGCTGTTTTTCTTTCCTTATTGTCTTGAAATGGAAGTAAGTAGATGACATACATATGTATATATATACATAAATCCAGTAGCTTTATAATGTCATATATTTCATTATTATTTCTTATATATACATTATAATCATCCTTAAATGGTTAACATGGAGAATGAATTTCATCGCGTCGTGGAGACGGTATTCCGTACGTACGCACGAGTGATGATATCATTTCTATAAATATTGAATTGATTTGGAGTGGATTATACAATATATCAGAATCAATATGATGTTGTAATAACTATGTATAGTTATTCTTTACACCATTATACCCATCCATGTAAGGTGGTGGTGGAAAATAGATTACACCACGGCGTGGAGACGGTATTCCGTACGTACGCACGCGCGGTGATTTCTTTTTCCGTAGGATGGATAGATGGTGAAATAGGGTTGTTTCATACTTATAATAACATATCAGTATATGAGTGATACTGATGTTATTACTTCATAATGAAACAACCTAAGAAGAAGAAGTGGAAGAAGAAATAAAGATGAAAGAATTGGTAACGGTAATTACCTCTTCTTTGAAGTGCCTCGTTGAGACCTCCTCTTAGGGCACTAGAATTGGTCTTTGAGGAAGACCAGAACCTCTAGGATTTTTCTAGGGAAGTGGAGAAGAGATTTTGGCAGGGGTTGGCCGAGCTTGAGTGCTCAAATTGGTGTGAGGAGGAGGGGGAGGAGGTGTCCTTTTATAGGGGAGGAGAGGGGCACCTTAGGAATATCTCAAAATATTATTTTATATTAAAGTAAAAATCGGTTTATAATGGTTCCAAAGGGTATTATTTCGAAGCTAAAGTGGGGATGGGTCGCAATCCTATCAACCAATATAATTTAGACAAGTTTAGGATATTATATTAACCTTATCAATTAGATTTAACTCTAAGTTAAATAATTTAACTTTTACCATGTCTTTTTGTTTTCTTTCACTATATGGTTAATACACTTACTATAACATGCCAAAAGAACCCCAAATTGTTTATTATTAATATATATATCCTTATCTAAGTAATTTGGCCGAACCTTAGATTTTTAGGAATACAATAAGAATTAATAATATAATATTTGATTTAAAAACTATTTTGTGTCAATTTTGACACTATTTGATATATGATTTTTGTGAAAGTCATAACAGAATTAAATGTTCGAACAAAGTTGATTAAATCAACATTAATATATCATAGTAACCTATAAAATTAGTGGAATTCATAAAAAATCTCAAATTACATTTATTTTGGTGTTTATAACATCAATTATGTCAATATTTCATTAATAAGATAATTACTGCATCATTGTTGTGGCATAAATAAATTAAATTATTTTATGTCTAAAAATTACAAATAAAATACCATCATGTAGGAAATCTTTTTAGCTTTCTAATGAATATTTAAAATCAAATTTATCTTATGTATAACCCCATATTAAAAATGATTTACTTATTAAACTTTGATTTTAACCATTTTAACCTTTCTTTAAATAAATTAATAATAAATGTCCTAATCTAATCCAAGTGGGCCTAAATGGTCATATTTTATTCCTAAGTTTGTTTTTGGTCGAATTACACTTGTCCAATAGAATTAGGACATGTGTTAGGGTAATAGTAATATCATATTTACCCTTAGTTACCCTATTTACTATTAACCGCGGTAAAAAAAAGTAAAAAGTTACTATTCACCCAAAAATTATTTTCATCTCATTGAACCACATTTTAGTCCTTGATATTAAACATGTCTCTCGGATTTTCGAAATTCCATTCACAGAAGCGGCAAAATTAAGTTTTATGAAAAATTCAGTTTTTTTAACTACCACTTAGTAGTTTCACTATTCATCAGAAATTGATGTTTTTCAGAACAATGCCAAAATTTCATCCTAAGCTATATTTCATATTCTGAATTCAAAAATGAAATCTATTTTACCAAATTCATAACATAGAAGTTTCATTAATTAATTTTATAATTAAATCCCGCTGTTAAAATAAATAGCGTGTTTTTAGGAAACAATATATATCAAAAGATTGACACTTGATTATGTCTGGTTTAAATGTGAAATTACAACCAATGACCAACATTGTATTAAATTGTAAAAATATATTCTAAATATACTTTAAAACCACTCAAATTAATAATTTATCACTATTAATTATTTCGATTAAAAAAGTTTTTTTAAATTATAATTTAGTAATTTTTTCACTATTCATCAGAATATGAAAGTTATCCGAAAAGTACCAAAATTTCACCTTAGGCTAAATTCAATACTCCGAATCCAAGAATGAAGTTCATTTTGAAAAATAAGATTTACAGAATTTTAAAAAGTGGTTATTACTATTCATACCGGCTAGTTTTAATAATATTTTAATAGCATATTGTTGTTTAGTGAAACTCGGTATTGCGTATTACACACGCTATCGAGGAAGGTCGTGATTGCGTGTAATGCAAGGCAAGTCAAGGATGCGTGTTGTGCAAGCTCCTTTTGGTGTAGCGTACAACACACGACATTAATAAAATTAAAATGAATATTTTTTATAAAATCTTGGGCTGTTACATTCTACCCCCCTTAAAATGAATTTCGCCCTCGAAATTCGTCGGGGTTATAAATGGTTTACTATTTGAAAGTTTCTTTAATAGAAACCCACATCGTAAAAAGGAATATCAAAACCAATCTTTAAAAACAAAAGTATGAAACGTAACGGTTACCCAAATAAACTAATCATTGGGTTTCCACATAGGTGAAAATATGGATATGAAAGAGAAATCTAACCATCATGTTCTGATGGAGAGTGGTAGAGAACATGGCTATGGAAAAGCCAATAATCACAAATCCATAAATTTGTGATGATATACGGTACCATCTGATTCATCAGGTATAAGATCACTAGGACAACATTTTTGTTTTTCAAGATCATTTCCCTAAAGTTGAAAATTTGAATTTTAATAAATACTTACTTTATTTTGGTACAATCTCACTGTTGTTCGTGAATTGAACAATTTCCACTTCATATCATAAAGAAATGAAGTTGAATTTGTTATTCGTGAAGCATTAGCAGATCATGTGATAGAAGGATGGGTCATTCCATCTATTTCAAACAAAAGGTTAGCAAAAATTATATGCATAAGTCGATCTATAGTGAGATTAATCATATATGGTTCTTAAAATGGACTTATACTTCATATATCATACTGCTTAATATAATAAAACTAGTTTATACTAAACAGGGACTTCCTGTAGGTCAGTGGTAGGCGATAAAGGCCAGTCGCACTTCGGTTGTGGGTTCGATTCCTACAGCCTTGTCTGAAGCGATGGGCTGTCGCCCGTCCTGCAGGTTGTCCTTTTTCCAAAACTATATTACTATAACATCCCATCAATAATATCGAAAAAAAATTTCTATCCTTAAACAATACTAACTTACGTCCAACACAATCCATTCCAATCTTTAGGCTTATCCATAATACTGCAGTCCACTCTCATAACATAGTGAAAACAATTACCAGAGATTTAATATCATCGTTGATCCCCATATATCATAAGATATGTTTTGTTGGTCACATTCCAAACATTCAAAGTCCTTAATCATGTATACTCTTGAATACCCATTAAACCTTAGTGAAAACTTGAATGCAGTTAAAAGTTAACACTTTACACATACCAAAATCCTCAAAATTATTTATACTCAAACCATGATATCACTTAGTCCTTATATCAATCATGAGCTCATGAATACAATCAAACATCTCATTATCTTCTTATCCTTTCATTATGCACTTATCATCTACTTTCCAAAAGTATCTGAATAACATTTCATGGTTACTGGTAACATTAATCAGACAATAATGTAACAATCCTTACATGTCTCTTTATTCCATAGTACCATGAGATTACTTATACAACATTACACATGATAAACATGTAATCATTCCACTACATTCTTAAACCATTAACCGAGCTTCAACAATTCTTTCATCTCACATATCATTTGTAGTCTCTTCATCATCATCCACATAAATACTACCCATACGGCCATACTGATTCTCTTCATGAGTCTTTCCCTTAGGACATTGGTTTGCATAATGCCCATACATTCCACATTTAAAACACTTAACCATTTTTGATGTCGTAGCAATACCATTATCCTCATCCATGGTGTTAACTGACCCTTTTCCTTTGCACTTACTTGCTTTGTGTCCTTCTTTTCCACACCCAAAGCATCTTCCAGTTCCCTTGAAACATTCTCCTTGATGCCTCTTCCCACATGATTTACATAGGGGAAATTGAACTTTCTTTCCTTTATGATCATCTTGGAACTCCATCTTTCTCTTATTAGTCGAGTCAGGAAACTTACCAAATTTTACTTTATTGATCATATTGTGAGATTGCTGATTCAGCATAATAATGATCTTTGGACTTCCAAATCCCATTTCATTTGGTTGCTCATGAAGAATATCATTCCATTGTCCATCATATCCTCCATTATTGTGAATCATCTTGTTTCCAGCCATTTTCTAAAACCCAAAATGAATAGTGTGAGAGGAAAAAATCATGCTAGGGAAAACAACATAATAAAGGGGGAGTACCTTCAATATCTAACATCTTTGGTTTAATTCTATGATCATTAGCATAGTTCTATTACTATAACCTATACGTATACTTAACCTTAGGGACATCCCTAGACATACCTTAGAAATATCTCTAGGGATCTCACTAACATTTTCGCATCCTAGTTTCCAAAGGTTGACTAAACCTTTCCTCTGATACCAACTGTAGAGACCCGAAGCCTGACGTACATGGACATTACATTACATTTGCGGAATACTTAGTACATAACAAAAACACACACTAAAGGATCGTAATAGTTTAGTGTCTTTGGAAACTCGGAACGTAATCTTCTAATCGTGGTGAAACTTCTTCAATATCTTCCATAAAGGTCATCCCTTTTTTTTACCTAAAACCTTTATTTATATCCTGGGGAAAAGAAAACATAAAAGGGTGAGCTCAAATGCTCAGCAAGGGCAATAAAGGAAATAAAAATCATATCATATCTTTTTGAAAATCATAACCTGCAAAAGAGATCATAAAATCTTAATAAATCATAGAAGTGAAAATGAGATCCCCATAATCATAACATAAAACTTGAAACTTTGTGGCATGCACACATAATCATGGAAAATCATTTCTTGTTAGTCATGACTCATTGCCAAGACTATCTTAGTGGACAAAGTCCCTTTCTGAACCGAGTTCACTCCTCGTTTCAGTCCTGTATCACTGAACCGAAATAACCTTCCGTTACAGCCATGTCTATCTCATGAGATATAAAATCTTTACCCAATGAAATGGAGGGAGATATAGGTCCCACCCATCTTATAATGAATCCTTTCTTATGTGTGCCACATAATCATAAAACATACATCATCGCATAACACAAGTAACAAAAAATGGGATTCTTGAAACATCATGATATCATAAATCAATTCATATAAGATAAAGGAATTCATAAAAATAATTCCATCACAACATGATCAAATCAATGTAATAATAGGGATAAAAATATAACCCTTTATTATCTTAGATGGAAAATAATTTTGATAAAACACTTAAACTCCATTCTTGAGGAAAATATCCTTTCTTCTTCAAAAACATTTTTCCTTTCATAACATGTCATATAACTTTAAAATAAAAGAAGTTGATTAAAAATAAACTTGAAAACTTCTAAGGAATCTTCTTGGAAATAATGTTTTAAAAATCCATTCAATCCGTATAAGTTAAAAAAAACATTCTTCGTACTTTTGTCGGAAAGTCAAAAAGTACCTCGTATGAAAAACGACAAAAGATTCCTTTCATATCTTATACAAAAAAACTTACCGAAGGGTAAAATTGGATATAAACTATTGTAGAAGGATGGAGATAATATTACATATTGAGGGAACATGAATGTGGATGATAAAATACACCCCAGTAATTACCAAAGTAAATACAATCTCGGATAAAAGTGAGATTGTGATATTTCCCTTACCTTAGGTCCAATTTGCTTCGTATGTGTCCGAACCTCCTGTATAATGATTTAAATAATGTCATTGACTTATTACAGAATCATATTCATTGTTATGACATCATATATGGTTCACTTATGACATTATATTACCCGTTCTTTTGTAAATTCCATGTTAAAGAAGCGTTTTGGGTAAAATCGTTTCATTTATCGTAGGTGTTTTGACTTCTTGTTCTTGACATCATTATTACTTATATCATGATTTACTTACTTCCAGAATATAAAATATGATTTATATATCATATATATTCAGTATATATATATATATAATAGATAGATAAATAAAATGAAAAACACCGTTCATGGAGACGGTAGTCCGTACGTACGCATGAACGCTGTTTTTCTTTCCTTATTGTCTTGAAATGGAAGTAAGTAGATGACATACATATGTATATATATACGTAAATCCAGTAGCTTTATAATGTCATATATTTCATTATTATTTCTTATATATACATTATAATCATCCTTAAATGGTTAACATGGAGAATGAATCTCATCGCGTCGTGGAGACGGTATTCCGTACGTACGCACGAGCGATGATATCATTTCTATAAATATTGAATTGAATTGGAGTGGATTATACAATATATCAGAATCAATATGATGTTGTAATAACTATGTATAGTTATTCTTTACACCATTATACCCATCCATGTAAGGTGGTGGTGGAAAATAGATTACACCACGGCGTGGAGACGATATTCCGTACGTACGCACGCGCGGTGATTTCTTTTTCCGTAGGATGGATAGATGGTGAAATAGGGTTGTTTCATACTTATAATAACATATCAGTATATGAGTGATACTGATGTTATTACTTCATAATGAAACAACCTAAGAAGAAGAAGTGGAAGAAGAAATAAAGATGAAAGAATTGGTAACGGTAATTACCTCTTCTTTGAAGTGCCTCGTTGAGACCTCCTCTTAGGGCACTAGAATTGGTCTTTGAGGAAGACCAGAACCTCTAAGATTTTTATAGGGAAGTGGAGAAGAGATTTTGGCATGGGTTGGCCGAGCTTGAGTGCTCAAATTGGTGTGAGGAGGAGGGGGAGGAGGTGTCCTTTTATAGGGGAGGAGAGGGGCACCTTAGGAATATCTCAAAATATTATTTTATATTAAAGTCAAAATCGGTTTATAATGGTTCCAAAGGGTCTTATTTCGAAGCTAAAGTGGGGATGGGTCAAAATCCTATCAACCAATAGAATTTAGACAAGTTTAGGATATTATTTTAACCTTATCAATTAGATTTAACTCTAAGTTAAATAATTTAACTTTTACCATGTCTTTTTGTTTTCTTTCACTATATGGTTAATACACTTACTATAACATGCCAAAAGAACCCCAAATTGTTTATTATTAATATATATATCCTTATCTAAGTAATTTGGCCGAACCTTAGATTTTTAGGAATACAATAACAATTAATAATATAATATTTGATTTAAAAACTATTTTGTGTCAATTTTGACACTATTTGATATATGATTTTTGTGAAAGTCATAACAAAATTAAATGTTCGAACCATGTTGATTAAATCAACATTAATATATCATAGTAACCTAGAAAATTATTGGAATTCATAAAAAATCTCAAATTACATTTATTTTGGTGTTTATAACATCAATTATGTCAATATTTCATTAATAAGATAATTACTGCATCATCGTTGTGTCATTAATAAATTAAATTATTTTATGTCTAAAAATTAAAAATAAAATACCATCATGTAGGAAATATTTTTAGATTTCTAATGAATATTTAAAATCGAATTTATCTTATGTATAACCCCATATTAAAAATGATTTACTTATTAAACTTTGATTTTAACCATTTTAACCTTTCTTTAAATAAATTAATAATAAATGTCCTAATCTAATCCAAGTGGGCCTAAATGGTCATATTTTATTCCTAAGTTTGTTTTTGGTCGAATTACACTTGTCCAATAGAATTAGGACATGTGTTAGGGTAATAGTAATATCATATTTACCCTTAGTTACCCTATTTACTATTAACCACGGTAAAAAAAGTAAAAAGTTACTATTCACCAAAAAATTATTTTCATCTCATTGAACCACATTTTAGTCCTTGATATTAACCGTGTCTCTCGGATTTTCGATATTCCATTCACAGAAGCGGCAAAATTAAGTTTTATGAAAAATTCAGTTTTTTTAACTACCACTTAGTAGTTTCACTATTCATCAAAAATTGATGTTTTTCAGAACAATGCCAAAATTTCATCCTAAGCTATATTTCATATTCCGAATTCAAAAATGAAATCTATTTTACCAAATTCATAACATAGAAGTTGCATTAATTAATTTTATAATTAAATCCCACTGTTAAAATAAATAGCGTGTTTTTAGGAAACAATATATATCAAAAGATTGACACTTGATTATGTCTGGTTTAAATGTGAAATTACAACCAATGACCAACATTGTATTAAATTGTAAAAATATATTCTAAATATACTTTAAAACCACTCAAATTAATAATTTATCACTATTAATTATTTCGATTAAAAAAGTTGTTTTTAATTATAATTTAGTAATTTTTTCACTATTCATCAGAATATGAAAGTTATCCGAAAAGTACCAAAATTTCACCTTAGGCTAAATTCAATACTCCGAATCCAAGAATGAAGTTCATTTTGAAAAATAAGATTTACAGAATTTTAAAAAGTGGTTATTACTATTCATACCGGCTAGTTTTAATAATATTTTAATAGCATATCGTTGTTTAGTGAAACTCGGTATTGCGTATTACTCACGCTATCGAGGAAGGTCGCGATTGCGTGTAATGCAAGGCAAGTCAAGGATGCGTGTTGTGCATGCTCCTTTTGGTGTAGCGTACAACACAAGACATTAATAAAATTAAAATGAATATTTTTTATAAAATCTTGGGCTGTTACATTCTACCCCCCTTAAAATGAATTTCGCCCTCGAAATTCGTCGGGGTTATAAATGGTTTACTATTTCAAAGTTTCTTTAATAGAAACCCACATCGTAAAAAGGAATATCAAAACCAATCTTTAAAAACAAAAGTATGAAACGTAACGGTTACCCAAATAAACTAATCATTGGGTTTCCACATAGGTGAAAATATGGATATGGAAGAGAAATCTAACCATCATGTTCTGATGGAGAGTGGTAGAGAACATGGCTATGGAAAAGCCAATAATCACAAATCCATAAATTTGTGATGATATAAGGTACCATCTGATTCATCAGGTATAAGATCACTAGGACAACATTTTTGTTTTTCAAGATCATTTCCCTAAAGTTGAAAATTTGAATTTTAATAAATACTTACTTTATTTTGGTACAATCTCACTGTTGTTCGTGAATTGAACAATTTCCACTTCATATCATAAAGAAATGAAGTTGAATTTGTTATTCGTGAAGCATTAGCAGATCATGTGATAGAAGGATGGGTCATTCCATCTATTTCAAACAAAAGGTTAGCAAAAATTATATGCATAAGTCGATCTATAGTGAGATTAATCATATATGGTTCCTAAAATGGACTTATACTTCATATATCATACTGCTTAATATAATAAAACTAGTTTCTACTAAACAGGGACTTCCTGTAGGTCAGTGGTAGGCGATAAAGGCCAGTCGCACTTCGGTTGTGGGTTCGATTCCTACAGCCTTGTCCGAAGCGATGGGCTGTCGCCCGTCCTGCAGGTTGTCCTTTTTCCAAAACTATATTACTATAACATCCCATCAATAATATCGAAAAAAAAATTTCTATCCTTAAACAATACTAACTTACATCCAACACAATCCATTCCAATCTTTAGGCTTATCCATAATACTGCAGTCCACTCTCATAACATAGTGAAAACAATTACCAGAGATTTAATATCATCGTTGATCCCCATATATCATAAGATATGTTTTGTTGGTCACATTCCAAACATTCAAAGTCCTTAATCATGTATACTCTTGAATACCCATTAAACCTTAGTGAAAACTTGAATGCAGTTAAAAGTTAACACTTTACACATACCAAAATCCTCAAAATTATTTATACTCAAACCATGATATCACTTAGTCCTTATATCAATCATGAGCTCATGAATACAATCAAACATCTCATTATCTTCTTATCCTTTCATTATGCACTTATCATCTACTTTCCAAAAGTATCTGAATAACCTTTCATGGTTACTGGTAACATTAATCAGACAACAATGTAACAATCCTTACATGTCTCTTTATTCCATAGTACCATGAGATTACTTATACAACATTACACATGATAAACATGTAATCATTCCACTACATTCTTAAACCATTAACCGAGCTTCGACAATTCTTTCATCTCACATATCATTTGTAGTCTCTTCATCATCATCCACATAAATACTACTCATACGGCCATACTGATTCTCTTCATGAGTCTTTCCCTTAGGACATTGGTTTGCATAATGCCCATACATTCCACATTTAAAACACTTAACCATTTTTGATGTCGTAGCAATACCATTATCCTCATCCATGGTGTTAACTGACCCTTTTCCTTTGCACTTACTTGCTTTGTGTCCTTCTTTTCCACACCCAAAGCATCTTCCAGTTCCCTTGAAACATTCTCCTTGATGCCTCTTCCCACATGATTTACATAGGGGAAATTGAACTTTCTTTCCTTTATGATCATCTTGGAACTCCATCTTTCTCTTATTAGTCGAGTCAGGAAACTTACCAAATTTTACTTTATTGATCATATTGTGAGATTGCTGATTCGGCATAATAATGATCTTTGGACTTCCAAATCCCATTTCATTTGGTTGCTCATGAAGAATATCATTCCATTGTCCATCATATCCTCCATTATCGTGAATCATCTTGTTTCCAGCCATTTTCTAAAACCCAAAATGAATAGTGTGAGAGGCAAAAATCATGATAGGGAAAACAACATAATAAAGGGGGAGTACCTTCAATATCTAACATCTTTGGTTTAATTCTATGATCATTAGCGTAGTTCTATTACTATAACCTATACGTATACTTAACCTTAGGGACATCCCTAGACATACCTTAGAAATATCTCTAGGGATCTCACTAACGTTTTCGCATCCTAGTTTCCAAAGGTTGACTAAACCTTTCCTCTGATACCAACTGTAGAGACCCGAAGCCTGACGTACATGGACATTACATTACATTTGCGGAATACTTAGTACATAACAAAAACACACACTAAAGGATCGTAATAGTTTAGTGTCTTTGGAAACTCGGAACGTAATCTTATAATCGTGGTGAAAGTTCTTCAATATCTCCCATAAATGTCATCCCTTTTTTTTACCTAAAACATTTCTTTATATCCTGGGGAAAAGAAAACATAAAAGGGTGAGCTCAAATGCTCAGCAAGGGCAATAAAGGAAATAAAAATCATGTCATATCTTTTTGAAAATCATAACCTGCAAAAGAGATCATAAAATCTTAATAAATCATAGAAGTGAAAATGAGATCCCCATAATCATAACATAAAACTTGAAACTTTGTGGAATGCACACATAATCATGAAAAATCATTTATTTTTAGTCATGACTCATTGCCAAGACTATCTTAGTGGACAAAGACCCTTTCTGAACCGAGTTCACTCCTCGTTTCAGTCCTGTATCAGTGGACCGAAATAACCTTCCGTTCCAGCCATGTCTATCTCATGAGATATAAAATCTTTACCCAATGCATTGGAGGGAGATATAGGTCCCACCCATCTTATAATGAATCCTTTCTTATGTGTGCCACATAATCATAAAACATACATCATCGCATAACACAAGTAACAAAAAATGGGATTCTTGAAACATCATGATATCATAAATCAATTCATATAAGATAAAGGAATTCATAAAAATAATTCCATCACAACATGATCAAATCAATGTAATAATAGGGATAAAAATATAACCCTTTATTATCTTAGATGGAAAATAATTTTGATAAAACACTTAAACTCCATTCTTGAGGAAAATATCCTTTCTTCTTCAAAAACATTTTTCCTTTCATAACATGTCATATAAATTTAAAATAAAAGAAGTTGATTAAAAATAAACTTGAAAACTTGTAAAGGAAGCTTCTTGGAAATAATGTTTTAAAAATCCATTCAAGCCGTATAAGTTAAAAAAACATTCTTCGTACTTTTGTCGGAAAGTCAAAAAGTACCTCGTATGAAAAACGACAAAAGATTCCTTTCATATCTTTTACAAAAAAACTTACCGAAGGGTAAAATTGGATATAAACTATTGTAGAAGGATGGAGATAATATTACATATTGAGGGAACATGAATGTGGATGATAAAATACACCCCAGTAATTACCAAAGTAAATACAATCTCGGATAAAAGTGAGATTGTGATATTTCCCTTACCTTAGGTCCAATTTGCTTTGTATGTGTCCGAACCTCCTGTATAATGATTTAAATAATGTCATTGACTTATTACAGAATCATATTCATTGTTATGATATCATATATGGTTCACTTATGACATTATATTACCCGTTCTTTTGTAAATTCCATGTTAAAGAAGCGTTTTGGGTAAAATCGTTTCATTTATCGTAGGTGTTTTGACTTCTTGTTCTTGACATCATTATTAATTATATCATGATTTACTTACTTCCAGAATATAAAATATGATTTATATATCATATATATTCAGTATATATATATATAATAGATAGATAAATAAAATGAAAAACACCGTTCATGGAGACGGTAGTCCGTACGTACGCATGAACGCTGTTTTTCTTTCCTTATTGTCTTGAAATGGAAGTAAGTAGATGACATACATATGTATATATATACATAAATCCAGTAGCTTTATAATGTCATATATTTCATTATTATTTCTTATATATACATTATAATCATCCTTAAATGGTTAACATGGAGAATGAATCTCATCGCGTCGTGGAGACGGTATTCCGTACGTACGCACGAGCGATGATATCATTTCTATAAATATTGAATTGAATTGGAGTGGATTATACAATATATCAGAATCAATATGATGTTGTAATAACTATGTATAGTTATTCTTTACACCATTATACCCATCCATGTAAGGTGGTGGTGGAAAATAGATTACACCACGGCGTGGAGACGGTATTCCGTACGTACGCACGCGCGGTGATTTCTTTTTCCGTAGGATGGATAGATGGTGAAATAGGGTTGTTTCATACTTATAATAACATATCAGTATATGAGTGATACTGATGTTATTACTTCATAATGAAACAACCTAAGAAGAAGAAGTGGAAGAAGAAATAAAGATGAAAGAATTGGTAACGGTAATTACCTCTTCTTTGAAGTGCCTCGTTGAGACCTCCTCTTAGGGCACTAGAATTGGTCTTTGAGGAAGACCAGAACCTCTAGGATTTTTCTAGGGAAGTGGAGAAGAGATTTTGGCAGGGGTTGGCGGAGCTTGAGTTCTCAAATTGGTGTGAGGAGGAGGGGGAGGAGGAGGTGTCCTTTTATAGGGGAGGAGAGGGGCACCTTAGGAATATCTCAAAATATTATTTTATATTAAAGTCAAAATCGGTTAATAATGGTTCCAAAGGGTCTTATTTCGAAGCTAAAGTGGGGATGGGTCGAAATCCTATCAACCAATAGAATTTAGACAAGTTTCGGATATTATTTTAACCTTATCAATTAGATTTAACTCTAAGTTAAATAATTTAACTTTTACCATGTCTTTTTGTTTTCTTTCACTATATGGTTAATACACTTACTATAACATGCCAAACGAACCCAAAATTGTTTATTATTAATATATATATCCTTATATAAGTAATTTGGCCGAACCTTAGATTTTTAGGAATACAATAACAATTAATAATATAATATGTGATTTAAAAACTATTTTGCGTCAATTTTGACAATATTTGATATATGATTTTTGTGAAAGTCATAACAGAATTAAATGTTCGAAACAAGTTGATTAAATCAACATTAATATATAATAGTAACCTAGAAAATTAGTGAAATTCATAAAAAATCTAAAATTACATTTATTTTGGTGTTTATAACATCAATTATGTCAATATTTCATTAATAAGATAATTACTGCATCATCGTTGTGTCATAAATAAATTAAATTATTTTATGTCTAAAAATTACAAATAAAATACCATCATGTAGGAAATCTTTTTATCTTTCTAATGAATATTTAAAATCGAATTTATCTTCTGTATAACCCCATATTAAAAATGATTTACTTATTAAACTTTGATTTTAACCATTTTAACCTTTCTTTAAATAAATTAATAATAAATGTCCTAATCTAATCCAAGTGGGCCTAAATGGTCATATTTTATTCCTAAGTTTGTCTTTGGTCGAATTACACTTGTCCAATAGAATTAGGACATGTGTTAGGGTAATAGTAATATCATATTTACCCTTAGTTACCCTATTTACTATTTACCGCGGTAAAAAAAAGTAAAAAGTTACTATTCACCCAAATATTATTTTCATCTCATTGAACCACATTTTAGTCCTTGATATTAACCGTGTCTCTCGGATTTTCGAAATTCCATTCACAGAAGCGGCAAAATTAAGTTTTATGAAAAATTCAGTTTTTTTAACTACCACTTTGTAGTTTCACTATTCATCAAAAATTGATGTTTTTCAGAACAATGCCAAAATTTCATCCTAAGCTATATTTCATATTCCGAATTCAAAAATGAAATCTATTTTACCAAATTCATAACATAGAAGTTGCATTAATTAATTTTATAATTAAATCCCGCTGTTAAAATAAATAGCGTGTTTTTAGGAAACAATATATATCAAAAGATTGACACTTGATTATGTCTGGTTTAAATGTGAAATTACAACCAATGACCAACATTGTATTAAATTGTAAAAATATATTCTAAATATACTTTAAAACCACTCAAATTAATAATTTATCACTATTAATTATTTCGATTAAAAAAGTTGTTTTTAATTATAATTTAGTAATTTTTTCACTATTCATCAGAATATGAAAGTTATCCGAAAAGTACCAAAATTTCACTTTAGGCTAAATTCAATACTCCGAATCCAAGAATGAAGTTCATTTTGAAAAATAAGATTTACAGAATTTTAAAAAGTGGTTATTACTATTCATACCGGCTAGTTTTAATAATATTTTAATAGCATATCGTTGTTTAGTGAAACTCAGTATTGCGTATTACACACGCTATCGAGGAAGGTCGCGATTGCGTGTAATGCAAGGCAAGTCAAGGATGCGTGTTGTGCAAGCTCCTTTTGGTGTAGCGTACAACACAAGACATTAATAAAATTAAAATGAATATTTTTTATAAAATCTTGGGCTGTTACAGAGTGGAGTATGTAATGCCCATTATTCTACTCTTCGTGTAATATAATTTTGTTTATGGGTATTTACATCAATGTTTTATAGTCCTTCTTTCATGGGGTGTACGTTTCAGAAGTTACCCAATTCGGTAAGGGAACCTTTCACCCTCTTCATTTTAAAAGACTTCTTTTTGTTAGGTATTTTAATATTATTATGATGGGATATGTTCTTATATATCGTTATTGCTAAAAATGTCAAGTCCAAGTGATGAGATACCCCTTTTTATCTCTCATCATCTCATTTTATGAATTCTAAAGTGACGTCGTTAGTCTGTCGGATTTCTATAAGGGAACTTCTTAACCCACTTTCAATTCTTTGGGTTAAACATCTACTTCTTGATTTTATTATGACATGATTATGTGTGGAATTTCTATGCTGTAATTTTCACAAACCTTTGAGTGGATATACTATTCCTACACATAATCATCTCATTGATAAATTCTTACGTCATTTATACGATCTTTTTTGGGAAATCATAACTCAATATCATTTCATTGAGTTAAATATCTATGTCATTGGTTTTGTTTTTCCAAGAGTATGTGTGAATGACCTTTGATTTTTTTACAATTAATATCCACTTATATTTGGTGTATTTATAATTTTCACACATAATCATATAATTTATTTATCCTTAATCTAAGGATACTGACTTTGTAAGGAACTTCGTCTCAATCTCCTTTTATTGAGGCATATTTTGTTTTATACAAAACTTTATTTTATATGGTGTATAAACCCCTTTGACTTCTACTTGTACTCTAAAGGAATCTTTTCTATACAAATCGTTTTACTAAATGACAAAAAGTATGTTTTTTTAACTTACAAGGTGACAATGACCTTTCCACCGCCACGAGTATTATTTGATCTTTGACTTCCTCAAAAAGACGTTATATTTTTAAAAGTAAATAAATATCATATACTCTTTTAAGTATTTTGGTATTTAAAATGGTTTTACTAATGGATTTATTATGTCAATATATTTAAGTGATATATTGTGCTTGAAATTTGGAAATGTTTTCTTTCCTTTATAATTGTTTTATGTGTTATGATTTTATAATGGTACTTGGACATTTGACGGGTGGTTACGTGATAAACCATATGATGTGTGGTGCTGTGAATACCAGGATGGGTGGTTACGTTATAACCTCCAATACATTGGGTATGAAATTTGGCCGTATGGTTATTCCATTAAGTGATATGTGTGGAAGTCGACCGTATGGTCATTCCATTTAAGTATGTTTATGTCCCAAGTTACCTATATATGTTATGTGTTATTTATAAGGGTTTTATGGTAATATTTTGGTTTCAAAAGGGTATGTAATGATCATTTATTCAGTGAAGAGTTTTTACTACTTCATAAAGTTTAAAATTATTACTTTGATAAAGTATTCATGGGTTAATTGTTTTTTTGAAAAACTAACAGTTTTCCTTCTATGCATATCCTTTACTGGGATTTTTATGCTCATCCCATGATTTTTTAAATGGTTTCCATGGGACTTAAAGATGAATAGGGTCAAGGATGGGATCAAGGAAAGACATGTTATCTAAATCCTGGAACTAGACATGTTTCTTTTTAAGATTTTTCATTTTATGGAAACTTAGTATAAGTGTCTACTTTGTAATCTTTTTAGATGTAATAGTTATGTCTAAATCTCTAAAAATCTAAACCTGAAATGATCCTCTATGTGAATTATTCATTTAATACAATATTAAGTAATGTTTATGGTCGGGTCCTTATAATATTAGTGAGAAAGTTTTCCCAAAAACTACTCACACAAGGGGCAGCAATCGTCTCAAAGGATTCACATAGATACAACCATTTATATCATTGACAGAATACTAATTCACTAAAAAAAGAAAATCACTCCCTGATATTAAATTCATACAAATATTCATTTTAGACTTTGTTATGGTATTTTTACATTCCCCCCTTTATGGTCACCAAATCATCGATCTTTGAAATTTTTTATTGGGAAAATGAAAATACCATAAAGAAGTCTAAAAGATAAGAAAAGAGAAAATGATAAAAATTCCTACGTAAACCAAGAATGCATCCACCCCCCACACCTAGAATGTGCAGTGTCCTCACTGTAAGAAAAGAGGATGTGGAAATGAAGGATAAAACCTATTGGGTTTCATTCATAGATTTCTTCTTGAACATGGAGTTCCTCCCTCGGGGACTTTGGAATGGATTCATGGAAGTTCTTCAACCTCTTCCCATTGACAGTGAATGTTTTCTTGGTTTATTCATTTTGATCTTGGACAACAGCAAATGGAGAGATGTTAGTAACAGTGTATGGTCCAAACCAGCGGGAACAAAGCTTACCTAGATGCAACATCAGTCTTTTATTATAAAGGAGGAACTTCTTCCCAATATGGAACACACAATGATGGATAAGACGGTCGTGGGAAGCCTTGGTTCTCTCTTTATAAATCCTAGAATTTTCATATGCATCTCTTCTCATTTTCTCTAGCTCCTAAATCTGCAACTTCATTTGAGAACCAACACCAGAATGATTAGAATTTCATTATTTGATGGCCCAGTAGCCCTGGTGCTCAATCTCAATAGGGATGTGACAACTATTTCCAAACACAAGACAGTTGGGTAACATTCCAATGGGAGTTTTAAAAGCAGTACGGTGGGTCCATAAAGAATCATCAAGTCTAAGACTCTAATCATTTCTATTGGGTTGAACAATTTTTTCAAGAATTTGTTTTACCTCCCTATTTGACACCTCAGCTTTACCATTGTTCTATGGATGATATGTAGTAGAAACTCGATGACCGACCCCATACCTACGCAAAATTGATAGCATTGTTAGGTTGTAGAAATGATAACCCTGGTCACTAATGATGAACCTAGGTAATCCAAACCTACAGAAGATTTGGGTTCTCAAAATTTCTATAACTACCTTAGAATCATCTGTCCTTGTACCTCGTGCCTCTACCCATTTAGATACACAAGAAACTTCTAGAAGAATGTACATGTTTCCAAATGAATTTGGAAGTGGCCCCATAATGTCAATACACCAAACATCAAAAATGTCATGAAATACCAACGATTTTTGTGGCATTTCATTTCTTTTATAGACATTCCCCAATCTTTGACAACGAGTACAAGATTTGAAAAAATTATGGGCATCCTGAAAAAGTGTTGGCCAAAAGAGACCAGAATCAAGGACCTTGTGAGCAGTCCGTTGGGGACCAAAGTGGCCCCCACAAGCATGAGTGTGGCGGAATATAAGGATGGACTAAAACCCACTATCAAGAACACAACTCCTAAGTACATGATCACTACAGGTGCGCCAAAGGTAGGGGTCATCCCAAATATACAAACGAGACTCATGTTTTAGACGACTTGCTTGGTTTTTGTTGAAATCAGTAGGAATGCAAGATGCTACCAAATAATTTACAATTTCAGCATTCCAAATAATAACATCTTGCACTTGGTACAATTTCTCATCAAAAAACATTTCATTTATAGGAATACATGGATATGAGTCAATGTATGAGGATGGTTTAATCCTACTGATATGGTCAGCCACCACATTCTCTCCTTCTTTTTTATCTCTAATTTCTAGATTGAATTCTTGAAGGAGGCACATCCAACGAATGATACGTGGTTTGGCCTCTGGTTTCGTAAGGAGGTACCAGAGGGTTGCATGGTCTGAGAACACAATGAATTTGGACCCCAAAAGGTATGACCTGAATTTGTCCAAGGAAAACACAATGGGAAGGAATTATTTTTCAGTTGTGGTGTAGTTTTCTTGGGCAGGGTCCAAAGTACGTGAGGAATAGGCTATGACATGTGGAGCTCGGTCGACCCTTTGTGATAGAACTGCCCCAAATGCATAGTTAAGGGCGTCACACATGAGCTGAAATGGTAAATCCCACTGAGGTGGTTGGATTACCGGGGGTGAGGTGAGACTCCATTTTAACTTATTAAAAACTTCCTCACATTATTTATCAAAAACACATTCTTTTTCTTTTTGGATTAATTAAGAGAGGGGGAGTGCAATTTTACTAAATTCACGAATGAAACGACAGTAAAATCCAGCATGAGCTAGGAAAGATCGCACATCCTTTATATTTTTGTGGAATTTAAGGGAATAAATAACATCAACTTTTGATTTATCTACCTAGATACCATCCCCAGAAATGACATACCCCCAAACTATACCTTGTCTCACCATGAAATGACATTTCACATAATTTAATACAAGATTCTTTTCAATACAGTGACGTAGTACTAATCCATGGCTACTCAAACAGTCATCAAAATAAGAGCCATAAACAGTGAAATCATCTATGTATACTTCCAGGAAATTCTCTAGGTAATCTGAAAAAAATACTAACCATGCATCATTGGAAAGTACCTGGAGCATTGCAAAGACCAAATGGAATCCTTCTATAGTCAAATGTGCCAAAGGGGCAAGTGAAGGTTTCCTTTTTCTGATCCTCAGGGGAAATATGGATCTGAATGTATCCAGAATACCCATTAAGAAAATAGTATAGGGATTTACCCGATAGCCTCTCTAAAATTTGGTCAACAAATGGAAAATGGAAATGGTCCTTCCTCAAGTGTTGGTTTAGTCGGCTACAGTCTAAACAGACATGCCAACTATTCTGCACATGAGTTGGAACCAATTCATTGTTTTCATTTTTAATTACTGTAAGGCCAGTATTTTTAGGAACCACTTGAATAGGACTGACCCATTGGCTATCAGAGATGGGGTAAATTATTCCAGTAGCTAATAATTTTGATACCTCATTTTTCACAACATCTAGGAGGTTTGTGTTCAGTTGACGTTGTGTCTTCCTCACTAGTTTAACCTCATCATTTAACCAAATATTATGTGTACAAATTGATGGGCTAATACTAGGAATGTCAGTAAGTGTCCACCCCAAAGCATTTTATAATCCATCAAAAGTTCAAGCAGTTGTAATTCATGCTCAGGAGGGAGTGAACTAGCAATGATGATAGGAAACTTGTTTCCATTCTCAAGATATGAATATTTTAAATCTTGATGAAATTGTTTTAGTTCAAATTTATGTTGATTTTGGATTGATGGGAGTGTTTGTGAAAGTGAGAGGTCACTGATTTCATCTAACTGCTCAATGGTATCATCCTCAGATGAGGAATGATCTTTTACAAGCTTAGCAGTATCATCGATGGTCAGTGGATCATCAGTGTTCAAGAAACCATCAATCAATGAATATGCGTGACACTTTTCAAGAACACTACAATAATCAATGAATTAATCATTTACTAGCATTTATATCAATGAATAAAACTTAGAAAGGGGATCTGGGGAAAGAAAATTTGTTTTTTCAGGGGTAGGGAGTATATCCATTGAATTAACAGATAGAGAGGAATGTTCGTCGGAGGGGTGATTCATGGCATCAAGGATGTCGAAATGGACTATATCACCACCAAATACCATATATAATGTACCATTGTGGACATTAATTATGGTTTTGGCTGTTTTCAAGAAAGGTCTCCCCAATATAATAGGGGCATGTCCATTCATCTTATCATCTTCCATTTTAAGCACACATAAGTCAGCTGGAAAAATTAAATTTTGGACCCTCACAAGAACATCCTCTAACACAGCAGAGGGGTGTGAAGTACTCCGGTTAACTAGTTGATCAATAATTAGAGTGTTCTTCCATTCCCCAACCTGTAATGTAGAGTAAATAGATTGAGGCATCACATTAACAGAGGCACCTAAATCAAGAATAGCATTAGAAAATGAATACCCCCCTTTGGTGCATGGAATTGAGAATGTTCAAGGATCATTTCACTTGGTGGGAAGTGATGGCTCTATCAATGCTGAATTATTCACCCCCAAACTCAGCTTCTCATCTCCACGAAGTCACCTTCGGTGTGTACACATATCCTTTAGAAACATTGCGTACCGTGGAATTTGCTTCAGAACATCAATCAATGGGATGTTAACCTGCACTTTCTTTAAAATATACAATATTACCTTATCAAGATCCATTTACTTTGGTTTTCTTGGTTTGGTGGACCTTTGAGGAAATGGAAGAGGAATGGTTGGGCTAGGTGACTCATCAATGTACACACTCTTTCCTTTGGAATGTCTACCCTCAAGACAAGGTTCATCAACATTTGGAACATTTTTAATGGTTGGGATGTAGGTTACCTCTAGAGGGGATTACTCTAATGGAGGATTAATCTTACTTTCTAGTTTTTTCCACATCTAAGGGTGATGGAACTAACATTTCCTTTATCCCTAGGGTTTACTATTAGTTCAGAGGGAAGTTTACCTGATCTGGGAATTTGAATATCACCTACTGAGTTAGCTAGTTGGCCTATTTGGGTTTTTGTGTCTTGTATGGCTGCTTGAGTGGTTTGTTGGAATTGAATATTGTTGGAAACCATTTCTTTCATCATATCTTTTAGGCTAGGCTCAGGTTTTGGAAGGGTTTTTTGGAAAAGACTTTGGGGTGGTTGATCATTTTTGGGTGGTGGTGGTGGTGGATGACTACTCTGCCCTGGTTGGTTCCGTTATTGTTGAGGTTGGTTTTAATACCCCCTTGCCTATTGGCTTGGTTCTCTTTCCACCCATGGTTGGATGGATAATAAGTTTCTTTCCTAAAGGGTTTTTTATAGGGGTGGCCTGGAAATATTGCCTCACAACTCTCAGATGTTTCCCTGAATTGAGGACATTGGTTAGAGTAGTGGGTGTTATAAGAATATATACCACAGTGGATGGGAGGAGGATATTGGGATTTCCCTTGGGAAAGAGTAATTTTTCGAAGAAGGGTACATACCTCTTTGGACATTGTGTCCACATTCTTCTCGAATTCATTACTTTGTACCTCCTGAATACCTCAAATGGGTATGCTGGACCTTGTACCGAATTGTTGAGTATTTTCTACCTTGTTCTAGATTAAGGTCATTGCAACAATTGGGGTCTTATCTACCAGTGCACCACTTCTAGCAACATCAATCATATTTCTATCAATCGGGATTAAACCTTCATAAAAATATTGTATTAAAATTTGGTCACTTATTTGGTGGTGTGGGAAACCTGAACATAATCATTTATAGCATTTCCAATATACATGAAGTGTTTCCCCTTGAGATTGTCTTGTCCCACAGATTTATTTCCTTATTGTTGCAGTTCGAGAGGCTGGGAAATATTTATCAAGAAAAGGGCGTTTCATGTCCACCCAGCCTCTTATTGGGGAATTAACATTAAATAACCAATATTTCGCTATGTCTTCCAAAGAAAATGCGAATCCTCTAAGCTTTAATTGTTTCCCATCCACATTTTCAGGTTATAATGTAGAACAAACAGTATGAAATTGTTTTAAGTTCTTGTGTGGATCCTCTCTAGGAATTCCATGGAATCTTGGTAATAGATGAATTAAACTAGATTTTAGTTCAAAATTGGTTTCGTCGCCTTGTAATTGAATGTTTGTGGGATGAATATCAACATTAGGTGAGGTTAGTTCTTTTAGTGTTCAATTTTTTAGCCATTTTATTCATGTTAATTTCAGTTTTTATGTGGGTTCTCTAAGAAGAAGAAGAATGATCAAGATGAGTGTTGATGTTTTGTGCGTCCTCCTTCAAAGTGTTTTCTTCTGTGTCTTGGTGTCATTGATGTAGGGTCCTCTCCGTTTCGGGTTCAAAAGGATGTAAGTCTCCTGGATTAGAACAAGTCATGCAACAAACCTACACAAAAAATAGATCAGAATACAAAAAGATAGGTAGAGGTATAAAATAGATTAATATTCACAAAATTTATAATTTGTTTTCAAAAAGACGCACTAAAAATCAAAGAGCTCCCCAGAAATGGTGCCAAAAATTGAATGATTTTTCATGACACATCAAATTTATTATGTTTTGAAGGTTTATTTGTAGTTTAGGGCAGACTATAGGTTGTCTATCAAGGAGCATTGGTGGATTAAAGTGTGTATTTTTAATAAATATTACTAAAAGAGGGGGTGATTTTGAAAACAGTTTTAAGAAAATAACTTAACATAAAGTGTTTAATAGTTGGTAGAATAAGGTGGAGGATTAAGAATTATAAGATAATAAATCACTTCAAGTTTAATACAACTCTTGTATAGTTGATTGTTCTGAAAGTTTCAAATGGTTTTGTTTAATTTTGTGGTTGAGGTTTGTCAAGATCATGATTCCCCTCTTGCCTCTCTAAACGTTGCATAAAGTACCAACCCTTGACACAAAAATCATGTTGTCAAGGTTTGGACTTCAATAAGAGATTAAAGGCTACCAAAGAATTCTAATATCATTTGTATATGTGAGATAAAGAGGATCCTTGTGTTTCCCAATCAGCACAACTCATGTTTCCCACTTGAAATTTCAACCCAATCAGTGTTGAAATGAAAAGCGATTCAATAAATTAAACCCAAGAAATGAACTCAGAAGAGAAGAATGATTATATAAAACATAAGTGAAATAATCCACACACAAATTACACAAAACTGGTTGAGTATCAAGTGCTGGAACTCCTTCCCAAGTATGTGTATCTCCCTCGAAATGATCGTCCACCATTTAGATCGCCATCGAGAGCAGGAGAAGGCTCGGGTGGAACACATTCTTCATTGATGATCCCCCTATGATGATATGTGCCTCTAGAACATTATTTATGAGGAGAGAACTCCTTTGGGTCTCCAAAATACCAGAGATTTGCCTCCTGGTCGAACTTACAAATGAGTATCCCAGGGTTCCATTTTATAGGAAAATGGGAATGTGGTTTTGAGAACACAGAATTATTAAAACTAATTATCACAGGTGTTTCAACCTTCCAAAATCATTATATCGATTTAGAGAAAATAACAACGTTGTAGCCCCACTGCATGGCTGTATCCAATGAAGGTTTGGAACAATTTGGACACCTATAGCCCGAGATATGGACAGATCGCAGCACACCACTTTTGAATCAGTCCAAATTTTTTGTTCTGGATAGATCAGGTCGGAAAAGGCATCATATGGTTGAATGAGTGTTGGTTTCTTCATATGAAATGTAGCCCAATGCATTTCAGACCATACCAAAAAATGTCAGCCCAATTGTATTTATGGTCTAGTAGCCGCGTGCGGATTAATCCACTGGGGTGCTTGGATCCTGCGCAGTTAGGCCCATTTTTCTTGGACATCATCATGGGACCTCCACATCACCTTCACCTTCAATAAAGTTTTCAAGAAAAGTAACATTGGCCCTTTTAATATCAATAAGTAAAAAATAAATTATTGAAACATGGAATAAAATTTGTTATTATTTTTGGAATTTACAATACAAATTTAGTTTAATATATTGGTGTAAGGGTGAAAATGACATAGTGA
Source organism: Viscum album (assembly GCA_963277665.1). NCBI lineage: Eukaryota > Viridiplantae > Streptophyta > Magnoliopsida > Santalales > Viscaceae > Viscum > Viscum album. The sequence continues at coordinate 446,297,472 of OY728158.1, forward strand.
ATTGTGGTACGATCACTAGGCAGACTATGTTATGTGAAATTTAGGTCAAAATCATGTATACCTAAAATTAAATAGTTAATGATTTATATCTCATGATATGTTATGTAAGGGATTTATGAGAGAACATAATACACCATGATGCTTTTTTACTTTATGGTGATGATCTTTGGAGATACCCTTGACTTACGTTTATGATTTTATATATTATGTTGATTCAAATTATTCCATTATTCCATGATTATATGATTTTATTTCCTTGTCCAATTATTTAATCCATATGATCATTATATTTATGGAATTTTAATGTTTTTTCCAAAAAACAGTTTCTCTTGTATTTTATTAACTGATATCTAAAACTAATTTATATCACTTGCATAAGATGAATATAATAAATTTGATTTATTTTGTGTATTCTTCATTTATAAATAGTCTTATGAATAATTTTTGGTATTTTCTCTAAAGAAATATTTTTAGGTAAATGGATAAAAATACAGTTACTCCAGAACAACGAATATTATTATATTATCTATATATAAGAGATACAATGTATTTTAAAAAATAGATAAATTGATAAAATATTTATTCATGTAATAATTATATGTATTTTAAGGACGTTGATCAAAATTTATAATGATTATGTTAAACCATATCGAACAAAATTTATATTTTAATGCCCTTGTAAAACTGTTTCTGGTCTTTCTATATAATTATTCATTATTTTAGAAAAAAATATTTTGGATTTATTTTAATGAATAATAAAAAAATCGATAAAAAATGTTATGAATTAAATATTACGTATAACGACCCATAATTTACATGCATGGTTATTACTTCAAAATTAAAGCATACTTATTACAACATATAACAAAACCATGAAAGGACCGTATAGGTATAGAGTCTTTAGAAACTGGGAAACATAAACAACTGGTTCATAAAGCATCTACATTGTCTCCCATTTATTTCATCATATCTAGAGTCTCTTTTTGGCATATCCTACTTAATATCCTTCTCATTGACCTGAGGAAAAGAAAACATACAAAAGGGTGAGCTCAAATGCTCAGTAAGGGTAAACAAAAAAATATCAATCACATCATATTCATAAGAACATATCATTTTTGAAATCTTAACCTGCAAAAGAGATCATAATTTTATAACATGGGATAAATCATAGTTGTTAAATGTAATCGAAATAATCATAACATAAAATATGCCAATTTATGGCATACACACATAGTCATAGATAATCATTTCCTAGTAGTCAAGACTCATAGCCAATACTATCTTAGCGGACAAAGTCCATTTATGAACCGAGTTCACTCCTCGTTTCAGTCCTGTTTCACTGAACCGGTTTAACCTGCCATTCCAGCCATGTCTATCTCATGAGATATAAATCTTTACCCAATGAATTGGAGGGAGATATAGGTCCCACCCATCTCATAATGATACCATTCTTATGTGTGCTACAAAATCTTAAACCATACATCATAGCATAACCCGTGTAGTAAAAATGGGAATCTTAAACTTCATGCCATCATAACATAATCCATATAAGATAAAAGGACATCATAAAAATAATTCCATCATAACATAATCAAATAAATTTAAAAAATAGGGATAGAAACATAACCCTATATTATCTTAGATGGAAAATAATTTTGATAAAACACTTTAACTCCATTTTTGAGGAAAATATCCTTTCTACTTCAAAAACATTTTTCCTTTATTAACATGTCATACAATTTTAAACTAGAAGAAGTTGATTAAAAATAAACTTGAAAACTTGTAAAGGAAACTTCTTGGAAATAATGTTTTACAAATCCATTCATGCCGTATAAGTTAAAAAAACATTCTTCTCATTCTTATGTCGGAAAAGTAAAAAATTACCTCGTACGAAAAATGACAAAAGATTCATTTCATATCTTTTAATAAAAACTCACCGAAGAGTAAAATTGGATTTAAAAAATTGTATAAGGATATAAATATTACATATTTAGAAACATGGATGTGGATGATAAATATTCCCCAGTAAATTCTGAAGTATAAACAATCTCGGATAAAAATGAGATTGCAATATTTTCCCTTACCTTAGGTCTGATTTACTTCGTAAGTGTCTGAACCTCCTGTATAAAGATTTAAATAATGTCATTGACTTATTCCAGAATCATAATCATTGTTATGATATCATATATGGTCATATTTTTAGCTTCTTATTAGTAATATTTCATTATTACTTGTTATTCGGGTGTTTATTACTTTTTGTTCTTATGCGTGTTTTGTCGAATAAATTCTCATTATTATTTTTAGGTTATAGATACCTCATTTACAGAATGTTATTAGTGTAATATATATCATATTAATTCATTCAATTCATTTATATAATCATTATGCAATGAAGATCATGTAGAACGAGTCGCATCACATCGTGGAGACGGTATTCCTTACGTACACACGAGCGATGATATCATTCCCATGATCGTGGAATTGTATTAGAGTGTATGTATACTATTCCAAAATCAATATAAATTTAAAATAATCATATATAGTCATTATTTACACCATTATACCCATCCAAGTAAGGTGGTGGTGGAAAATAGATTACACCACAGCGTGGAGACGGTATTCCGTACGTACACACACGCGATGATTTCGTTTTCCATAGGATGGATAGATGGTGAAATAGGATTGTTTCATACTTATAATAACATATCAGTATATTAATTATACTTATTTTATTACTTCATAATAAAATAACTAAATAAGAAGAAGTGTAAGAAGAAATAAAGTTGAAAGAATATGTAACGGACATTACCTCTTCTTTGAAGCGTCTCTTTGAGACCTCCTCTTAGGGCACTAAAATTGTTCTTTAAATAAGACCAGAACCTCTAGGTTGTTTCTAGGGAAGTGGAGAAGAGAATATGGCAGGGTTTTTCCGATCATGAAGCCTCATAGTGGTGTGAGGAAGAGAGGGAGGGGGTTCCCATTTATAAGGGAGGAGAGGGGCACCTTTGGAAAAACTAAACATTTTATTTTAATATAAAGCCAAATTCGGTTTTTAATAGGTCCAAATTGATTTATTTAGATGATAAGGTGGGTATGGGTCAAAATAATCTCATCCAATTGAATTGAGACAAGTTTATATATCTATTTTAACCTTATCATGTATATGTAACTTTAAGTTAAATAATTTAACTTTTACCGTGTCTTCTTGTTTTCTTACACTATAAGGTTAATAAACATACTATAACAAGTCAAACGAACCCCAAGTTGTTTATTATTAATATATATAAACATACCTAAGTCATTTGTCCGAATCTTAGATTTTTAGGAATAAAATAACAATTAATAATATAATATTTGTTTTAAAAACTATTTTATGTCCATTTTGACACTATTTGGTAATTGATTTTTGTGAAACTCATACCAGAATGATTAGTTCTAAAAAAGTTAATTAAATCAACAATAACATGTCATATTAACATAGAAAATTATTGTAATTCATAAAAAGTCTCAAATTACATTTATTTGGGTATTTATAACATCAATTATGTCAATATTTCATTAATAAGATAATTACTGCATCATCATTGTGTCATACACAAATTAAATTATTTAAGGTCTAAAAATTACAAATAAAATACCATTATGTAGGAAATCTTTTTATATTTCTAATGAATATTTATAGTCGAATTTATCTTATGTATAACCCTATATTAAAAATGATTTAGTTATTAAACATTCATTTTAACTATTTTAACCCTTCTTTAAATAAATTAATAATAAATGTCCTAATCTAATCCAAGTGGTCATAAATGGTCTTATTTTATTCCTAAGGTTTTTTTTGGTCGAATTACACTTATCCAATATAATTAGGACATGTGTTATGGTAATAATAATATCATTTTTACCCTTAATTACCCTATTTACTTTTAACCGTGGTAAAAAAAAGTAAAAAGTTACTATTCACCAAAAATTATTTTCATCTCATTGAACAAAATTTTAGTTCTTGATATTAACTGTGTCTCTCAGATTTTCGAAAATCCATTCACAAAAGCGGTAAAATTAAGTTTTATGTGAATTTCCAAATTCTTCTAGGAGGTGGGTCAAAGATGGTGAAAAGTTCAATAAAATTTTTATATATCTAAAATTATTATAAAATGACTCCAATTAATTGAATTGAACTTATATAGGTATTATGTATCAATTTTGTCCTAAAAGAAATTTTAATAAAATAAATAATTATTTAAATAAAAATTCGGTTTTTAAATAGTAACCTAGTGTTTTCACTATTCATCAAAAATTGAACGTTTTCGGGAAAATACCAAAATTTAACCCTAGGCTAATTTCGATATTACAAATCAAAAAATGAAGTCCATTTTGATAGATAAAATTTATATAATTTCAAAAAGTGGGTATTACTATTCATAACGGCTAGTTTTAATAATATTTTAATAGCATATCGTTGTTTTGTGAAACTCGGTATTGCGTACAACGCAAGCTATCGAGGAAGGCCGTGGTTGCATGTAAAGAAAGCCAAGCTAGTTTTGTGAGTAGTGAAAGATTCCTTTGATGATTTATATAACATAAAAATAGAATATTTCTCATAAAGGTCTTGGGTGTTACATTCTACCCCCTTAAAATGAAATTCACCCTCGAAATTCGTCACTTTGTAACAAACAGATGAGGATACCTCTCCCACATCATATCTTCAAGCTCCCACGTAGCCTCTTCTAATTGGTGGTTCCTCCATAAGACTTTCACCAAGCGAGTGGTCTTGTTCCGTAGGACTTTTTCGCTATGATCCAGAATCTCTATCGCCTGTTCTTCATAAGAAAGATCTTGCTCTAGCGGTACAGCTTCTGAGCTGAGTACATGTGAAGGATCAGGTATGTACTTTCTCAGGAGAGATACATGGAACAGATCGTGAACTTGAGAGAGATTTGGTGGAAGCGCCAATCAGTAAGCTACCTTCCCAACGCGATCCAGTATTTTGAAAGGACCAATATACGTAGGGCTCAGCTTTCCCTTATTTCCAAATCTCATTACTCTCTTCCAAGGAGATATTCGTAAGACAACTTTATCACCAACTTCAAACACTAGGTCTTTTCTTCGGTTGTCGACATAACTTTTTTGTCAACTCTGAGCTACTCTTATGTGTTGTTGAATAGATTAGATCTTTTCTGCGATCTCATCAACAAGATCAGGTCCTAATAGCTTTCTTTCCCCAACTTCATCCCAACAAGTTGGAGTCCTGCATTTATTTCCATAGAGAGATTCATAAAGAGACATCTGAATACTGGAGTGAAAGCTATTATTATAAGAAAATTCCACCAAAGGTGGGTGTTGATCCCAACCACCTTTGAAATCCATAGAGCAAGCTCTCAACATATCTTCTAGAGTTTGAATTGTCCTCTCAGACTGACCATCTGTCTGAGGATGATAATCAGTGTTGAAACTCAACTATGTATCCAGAGTATGCTGAACACTTAGCCAAAACATTGAGGTAAACCTCGGATCCCGATCAGATATAATAGATAGTGGTACTCCATTCAATCTTACCACTTCCTTTACATGTATCCTGACAAGCTGATCCAGAGAGAAATCTTCTCAAATAGCAATGAAGTGTGCAGACTTTGTAAGACGATCAACTATGACATAGATAGAGTTATTGCCTTTAGATGTTTTAGGAAGTCTGTTGAAAAAGTCCATAGTGATGTTTTCCCATTTCCATTCAGGTATGGGTAATGTTTGTAACATCCCTTTAGACTTCTGTCTCTCATCTTTAACTTTCTGAAAAACCAAGCATCGAGAGACATATTCAACAACATCTCTTTTTATTCCATCACACCAGAAGTACTCTTTCAGGTCCCTATACATCTTCATGCTTCCAGGATGAATAGAAAATGAATAACTATGAGCCTCATCCAGCATCTCCTTCTTTAATTTGGGGATGAGAGGAACACAAACACGATTCTTGAACCTTATTATTCCATCACAATCAAGGTTGAATTCAGGAACATTTCTCACCTTCTTTTGTAACTCTACATCTTCTTTCTATCCCTCTTTAATCTTCACATGTATAGATGGTTGAACATTCATTTAAGAAAGATACGATTTTCCCCTTTCATTATAATTCCAAGATCCATCCTTTGTAAATCCATAAATATTGGATCTTTTGTGATCCTCATCATGGATAAGCTAGCATGGTCTTGTCGACTTAATGCATCTACCACCTTGTTAGCTTTCCCAGGGTGGTAATGAATTGAGAAGTCATAATCCTTAATCAGCTCCAACCATCTTCTTTGCTGCATATTCAGCTCCTTTTGTGTGAAAATATATTTTAAGCTTTTATGATCAGTATAAATATCACACCTTTCTCCATAAAGATAATACCTCCAAATCATTAATGCAAATATTACCGCAGCTAACTCCAAATCATGATTTGGGTAATTTTGCTCATGGATTTTCAACTGTTGTGAGGCATAAGCTATCACCATATCATTTTTCATGAGAACACACCCTAATCCCTTCTTGGATGAATCTCTGAAGATCACAAACCCTTCTCCACTATAAGGAAGTGTGAGCACAGGTGCACTAGATAACCTTCTTTTTAACTCCTTGAAATTCTCTTCACATTCCTCTGCCCAAACAAACTTAACTCTTTTCCGAGTCAACCTGTTGAGTGGATTAGATAATCATGAAAAATATTTCACAAAATGTCGATAATATCTAGCCAAACCAAGAAAACCTTGGATCTCAGTTACTATTGTTGCTCTTGACCATCTTTCGATAACCTCTGTTTTTGCTGGATCCAAAGATATCCCCTCTTTTGTGATTATGTGACCCAAACATTCAACTTTTTGAATCCAAAATTCACACTTGGTAAATTTGATATAAAGCTTCTCCTTTCTCAGGGTCTCCAATATAATTCTCAAGTGATCTTTATGTTCTTCCTTGCTCTTTGAATAAACAAGAATATCGTCTATAAAGACTACCACAAACTGATCAAGATAGTCTCTAAAGACTCTATTCATCAGATCCATGAAGATAGCAGGGGAATTAGTAAGACCAAATGACATCACTATAAATTCATAGTGTCCATGCCTTGTACGGAAAGCTGTATTTGGTATATCCTCCCTTTGGACCCTTAATTGATGATACCCTGAATGAATATCAATCTTGGAAAAGTATTGAGCTCCGCGTAGTTGGTCAAATAGTCATCAATGTGTGGGAGAGGATATTTGTTCTTGATTGCGATCTTATTAAGTTCTCGATAATCAATGCAGGGTCTCATCGATCCATCTTTCTTCTTAACAAACAGAACAGGTGCTCCCCAAGGTGATGCACTAGAGTGTATGAATCCCTTATCAAGATTATCTTGGAGTTGATTCTTCAATTCCTGCAACTCAATTGGGGCCATTCTATAAGGTGTCTTTGAAATAGGAAAAGCACCCGGTACGAGTTCTATTGAAAACTCAACTTCACGATTTGGTGGAAGACCCAGCAATTCCACTAGAAAGACATTGTCAAACTCTCATAAAATGGGAATATTCTTAATCGTGAGTTTCTCACCAACCATTTGAGATAAATAACCTTTATTTAGTGGAATCAAGACCCATAAGATGGAAGAAATTTCCACTGGAAGGTTATGTGCATCCTTGCATCGATAGACGATCATAGATTGATCTGGAATATGAAATGTGACTTTCCTTCTTTACAAATTGATATGAGCTCTATATAAATAAATCAAATCCATGCCAAGAATCACATTAAATTCTACTATAGGAAGGATCACAAGATTTGCAGGAAGCACTTTCCCACAAACTTCAATCGTAGAAGAATTATAAACTTTTGATGCGACTGTTGTGCCATTAGGGGTTGTCACAGCTAACTCAACATCTAATTGTTGAGGTAATACGGCGATACCCTTAGAATATTCTTTAGAAATAAAAGAGTGGGTGGATCTAGAATAAAATAAAACATTTTCTACTTTAGAGTGGATGGTAAGTGTACCTTTCACCACATCGTTATCATACTCCACATCGCTAATAGAAATTGCATGTGACGTTCCTTTTTCTTTATCCTTATGAGTTATTTGATGTCGATAATCATCAAAAACCCTTGGATTAGGTCATTGATTGTAATAATGCCCCATTTCCTTGCACTTGTAACATTGAAGTATAGGAAGTGCACTTTGTGTAACCATTTCTTTATTCGCAAATAGACATCTTCTTCCCATCATAGCGGCATTCAAATGCCCAATGACCTTCTTTTCCGAATTTGAAACATTTAATTGTCCCTTTAAGACAAATCCCTCCACATTTCTTTCCACACTTTGACCATAAGGGAAAACTCATCTTCTTTTCAGTATGATATTTAGATTTTCCTTTGAATTCCATTTTCCTCTTCTTATCAAACACATATGACTGATGGGTTACTCCAATATCCATCTCAACTTTGAGAGCACATCGAATTATTTCCTCGTAGCTATTGAAGTCCCTTATAGCTAAAGCCCTTCGAAGACTTGGTTTTAAGCCACTAAAGAATCGATCGATCTTACTCTCAGGTTGGATAATAATACCATAAGCATACCTTGAAAGTCTTTTAAAATTTTCTTCGTAGGTACCAACAGATTCATCATCCTTTTGCTTTAGTTCAAGAAACTCCTTCTCCATATTTTTTCGAAGAATATGAGGGAAGTACTTATTGAAAAATAAGTTCATGAACTCATCCCATTCCATGGACTCAATTTCAGCTCTTGGCCTCATATTCTTGATAAGATTCCACCACTGATCAGCTTCACCGTCAAAACGATAAACTGCTAAGATGAATTTATCATGTACAGAACATTGAAGAACTGAAAATATATTTTCTGTGGTACTGATCCATTGTTCAGCCACTAATGGATCAGTAGACCTGCTGAATGAGGGTGGACGCTGCCTCATTAAGGATTCAACAGAATGTTTCTCCTTCCTTTGCTCGTTTGGAAGTCCTGCATGATTTATAGCTTGAGAAAGTTGTGTGAGCATGGCTACAAGATTTTGCATTCCAGCTCCCATAATGTTTGGTTGCTCAGGAGGACAATCATTGCATTTCCTGTCGCATTCCGCATTAACACGGTTCCTTTGGGTTCTATCCATTAACTAAAACCAAGAAGAATAGTGTGAGCAACACTAATTTTAATAGAAAAAAAACATAATCAAGAATAAAATTTCACAATTAAGGTCTTATCATAGGTTGTTCATGGCCATTTTTAAAACACTAAGATTGTGTTCTATGCTTAGACTTATCCTTAGGGTTCTTACTAAGGATTTCACATCCTAGTTTCCAAAGGTTGACTATAACCTCCCAATGATACCAACTATAACGACCCATACTTTACATGCATGGTAATTACTTCAAAATTAAAGCAAACTTATTACAACATATAACAAAACCATGAAAGGACCATATAGGTATAATGTCGTTAGAAACTGGGAAACATAAACAACTGGTTCATAAATCATCTACATTGTCTATCATTTATTTCATCATATCTAGAGTCTCTTTTTGGCATATTCTACTTAATATCCTTCTTCCTAACCTGGGGAAAAGAAAACATACAAAAGGGTGATCTCAAATGCTCAGTAAGGGTAAACAAAAGAAATATCAATCACATCATATTCATAAGAACATATCATTTTGGAAATATTAACCTATAAAAGAGATCATAATTTCATATCATGGGATAAATCCTAGTAGTGAAATGTAATCCCAATAATAATAAATAAAAACAAGAAACTTTGTGGCATACACACATAATAATAGAGGGTCATTTCTTAGTAGTCAAGACTCATAGCCAAGACTATCTGAGCAGAAAAAGTCCATTTCTGAACTGAGTTCACTCCTTGTTTCAGTCACGTTTCACTGAAACGGTTTAACCTGTCGTTCTAGCCATGTATATGTCATGAGATATAAATCTTTACCCAATGCATTGGAGAGAGATATAGGTCCCACCCATCTCATAATGATACCATTCTTATGTGTGCCACAAGATCATAAACCATACATCATAGCGTAACCCATGTAATAAAAATGGGAATCTTAAACATCATGACATCATAACATAATCCATATAAGATAAAATGAAGTCATAAAAATAATTCCATCATAACATAATCAAATCAATGTAAAAAAATAGGGATAGAAATAGAACCCTATATTATCTTAGATGGAAAATAATTTTGATAAAACAATTGAACTCTATTCTTGAGGAAAATATCCTTTATACTTCAAAAACAATTTTCCTTTCTTAACATGTCAGAAAATTTTGAACTAAAAGAAGTTGATTAAAAATAAACTTGAAAAATTATAAAGGAAGATTTTTGGAATTAATGTTTTAAAAATCCATTCATGCCGAAAAAGTTTTAAAAAAAAATCTTCTCGTACTTATGTCGGAAAATTCAAAAAGTACCTCATACGAAAAACGACAAAATATTCCTTTCATATCTTTTACTAAAAACTAACCTGTCACGACCCGTCCTCGGGGCCCATGCCGTGACTACCCCAAGCCCGCCTTCCATAGGCCAGGGGCTGGAGACTAGCACCAAGGCGTAAATCCCAACAAAAACGGAAGGAATTGCCTTTGAAAAGTAAACAAGCACCACAAAGTAAGCAAGTAGAAAAGTAAACACTGTAACAAGCTGTGCTGAAAGTAAAAGGGGCCGGAAATACAAGCCCAACTGTAAAGTACAATTGAAAGGGGAAAACAGCAACTGAAAAGAAAAGCCGCAGCGTCGAGCCGTCCTCTGAAGGTCCCACCTGAATGGTGGGTACAGATAGCCTCCACAACTCCTCGGTCCAGCCGTCCGCTCCGAGTACGTCCCACCTAGTGGTCCACCTCTAGGTACCGTCCTGCTATACACGCCTCCACCACGATCAGTGTTATCCGTCGTCTGCAACCAACACCACGAAGTGCGGGCATAGCCCGTGCAGGGGTGAGTATAAGCTACTCAGTAGGGACCCCGAGACCCCCGAAGGTCTCCCAGAATCCACAAATGATAATCCACAAAGGAGAGATACAATCTCGAAGTAACATCCGACACGGCTTAGGTATATTCCCATACATATACCTAAGTCATCAATTCCCGTTCGACTCCAACATCCGAGCCCAAGCACAACCCAGTCCACACAGGAAAGCAAAACGTATACCCACGCAGGATAGCACAACACAATCCACAAAGGAGAGTAACAGTAATCCACAGAGGATAGCTCAAGACAATCCACAAAGGAGAGTAAACAGTAAATCCACACAGGATAGCTCAACACAATCCACAAAGGAGAGTAACATAGGATTCAGCTCACACATGTATACTTCTTCGGATGACGATAAAGATGATCACTGATCCATCTAAGTCGTCGGACCCACAAAGGATCGATAGGTACTAACCCCCGCAAAGACCCACACAGGATCGGGCCCACACAGGACTTGTAGGCGCTGGCTCACACAGAACCGCTGAGCGCTGACCCACACAGGATTGGACCCAAACAAGATCAGGCCCACACAGGACTTGTAGCACTGATCCACGTTGGATCACTGAGTGAAGTAGTCGTCGCAGTCCACTGAGGATCTCTGCACAGTAGTCGTCGTAGTGCACTGAGGATCTCTGCACGGTCGTCGCTGTCGAAGTAGCAGTCGCAGCCAACTCTAGGGTTCCCGCACACAGCAAGCTCGTTCGGGAGGGTCCACTCCACGAGCCGAGAGGCTGATACATCCACTGACACAAAGTATGAAGTTGATGTATCCAAAAGTTCCGTATCGCCAACAGGAACTCAACGTCGCAGACGGCGCATCAATCGGATGCCTGGTCTGAGAGTTATTGGCTTTTTCGTCCCAGGGGCCCGGTTGGTTTTTAAGGAAAAACCAACCCGACCATACTCCACCTGCGTCCAAACCTCGGGCATAGTATGGAAAATGATTTGTCTCACCTAGAGGAATTCAACGAAGTCGACGACACGTCAATTGGACGTCCGTAGCTCAAGATATGAGTGTTTCCACTCCCAGGGCCCGGTTGGTTTTGTGTACGAACCAACCTGGCCGAACCCAAAGTATTCTGAAATCTTGAGTGTGATATACCAAAACGATCGTCTCAATCCAAGGATCGCATGGCCACTAACGGAGCGTCGTTCGGAGGCCCGTAGCTCATGTTACGGGCATTTGACTGAAAATGGTCCGAAGACGGGGGGTCCAGGCCCGGGCTGACCCGGCCCAACCCCCCATGGGTCGGCCGAACCGGGTCGACCCGACCCGGTCGGACCCGGTCCGGTCCGGCCAGGGCGCGGCCTGGCTTGGCCTGCTGGTCCGGCTCGGCTCGGCCTGGCGGCCGAGCGGCTGCAGCGGGGTGCTGCCCACGCGGTTCGGAAGTGTGGCGGCCCCCGCGTGGGGCCGCGCTGGATCAAAGGATGCGGCTTTGCTATGTTTGAGTGCACCGGACCAGCGCGGCCGCGGGTCCGCAGGCACCGCCGCCAGGCCGGCGACCCGCACCGCCGGTGGCTTCCGCGGGCCACCGGAGTCGCTCCGGTGGTCCGATTCCATTCCCGTCTGCGCCGCTGCTCCTCCCGGGACTCGTTCTTCACTGCGGAACCATCAAAGTTCTGTTGCGGCACGTTCCGTAGTTGCCCATCAAATTCGCACAACAAAAAAGAACGGCGGAGGGTTGTCGGGCCGTGTTCGTTTGGCCCGTACCCTCCGCGTTAGATAAAAACAACGGGAGAAAAATTAACCAACACATGAACCAACAATTTTAATAAAATAAAATTGTTCATATAAAATAGGTTCTTTAACTTTAAAGAAACGTTCACCGAAATAAGAAATATTCACAACAACCCCTACCTCGCCAAGTCGTCACACGCGTTCTTCGCGGAAATGTTCATCGCGGAAGGAGGGGATCGTCGCGTCGTCGTAGAAGGGCGTCGCGTCATTGCGGAAGGGCGTCGCGTCATCACGGAATCCGGCGTTGTGTCGACGAACTCAACGGACCAAGAAACAACAGATTTAATTATAAATAATTAAATCCCTGTTTTGTTAAAAAACCACAAAGGATATTTAAATAGAAACCTGAGATCTCTCACCTCAAGCAGTTGGAGATCAGAGATTGGGGCGGGGAAGAACGTCTCAGATGAATCGTCGTCAAACTCCGAGGGTGACGGCGTTCTTCGCGTTCTTCGCGTTCTTCGCGTTCTTCGTGAAGGAGGATGAAGGCACAAGAATCCTGTCAAACCTCTCAATGTGTAATCTTCCAAAAAGTCTTGTTGGTCTTATTTTATTATTATGCCAACAAACGAAAAAGAGGTAAGTAATGACCCATTAATTCCTAGAATTAATTCAACGAAAGAAACTGCCCAATTAATTCATGAAATAAACCGCCCAATTAAATGGTGCATTAAGAAATTAAGAAAACGCATCAGTTGACATTCATAATGATGGGTTTTCGCGGGTGCGTTACTTAGCGGAAAAGAAACGGCGGGGCTCGTGCGGACCCCACCTCACAAATATCCTACCAAGAGGGTAGGATATTTTTGGATAAACCTTATCCGCTCCAACTCAGTTCAAGTGGCTTTCAAGTGGCTTCCAAGTGGCTTAAGTGAAATAAAATAAAGTTTGTCGAATAATTTATTTTATTTCTTAACTTTAAGCCCAAAAATTAAAAACAACACCCGAGCAAACGCAACTCCGGAAGAAGAGTTTCTAAGAAAATACCGGTGCTGCGATTTCATCGGTGCCCTCAGAATTTGATTCTGGGCACCGGTTCAAAATTTAGAACAACCCGCTCGTCCGTTCACTGAACGTACCCGAGCCAAACTTCAAAAAATGATTCCAGGCACACTGGGCCTAGGAATCAGGTTCCGTCAGAAACTGCGTTCTTTTAAAATTCCAAAGAAAATTAAGAAAAACATTTCCTTGAAATTTACGGGTCTTTACATAACCAAAGGGTAAAATTGGATTTAAACAATTGTAGAAGGATATAAATATTACATATTGAGGAAACATGGATGTGGATGATAAATATTCCCCAGTAAATTCTGAAGTATAAACAATCTCGGATAAAAATGAGATTGCGAGATTTTTCCTTACCTTAGGTCTGATTTGCTTCGTAAGTGTCCCAAAATCCTGTATAATGATTTAAATAATGTCATTGACTTATTACAGAATCATAATCATTGTTATGATATCATATATGGTCATATTCTTAGCTTCTTATTCGTAATATTTCATTGCTACTTGTTATTCGGGTGTTTATTACTTTTTGTTCTTATGCGTGTTTTGTCGAATAAATTTTCATTCTTATTTTTAGGTTATAGATACCTCATTTACAGAATGTTAGTAGTGTAATATATATCATATTTATTCATTAAATTCATTAAATTCACTTATATAATCATTATGCAATGAAGATCATGTAGAACGAGTCGCATCACATCGTGGAGACGGTATTCTGTACGTACGCACGAGCGATGATATCGTTCCCATGATTGTGGAATTGTATTGGAGTGTATGTATACTATTTCAGAATCAATATCAATTTACAATAATCATATATAGTCATTATTTACACCATCATACCCATCCAAGTAAGGTGGTGGTGGAAAATAGATTACACCAAGGCGTGGAGACATTATTCCGTACGTACGCACGTGCGGTGATTTCATTTTCCGTAGGATGGATAGATGGTGAAATAGGGTTGTTTCATACATATAATAAAATATAATTATATGAGTGATACTGATGTTTTTACTTCATAATTATAAAACTAAAGAGGAAGAAGTGGAAGAATAAATAAAGTTGAAAGAATCGGTATCATACATTACCTCTTCTTTGAAGCGCCTCTTTGAGACCTCGTCTTAGGGCACTAAAATTGGTCTTTGAAGAAGAACAGGACCTCTAGAATGTTTCTAGGGAAGCGGAGAAGAGATTTTTTCTGGGGTTTGCCAAGAATGAAGGATCACAGTGGTGTGAGTAAGAGAGGGAGGAGGTGCCCTTTTATAAGGGAGGAGAGGGGCACCTTTGGAAAAACTAAAAATATTATTTTATTATAAAGCCATATTCGGTTTTTAATAGCTCCAAATTGATTTATTTAGAAGCTAAGGTGGGGATGGGTCGAACTCATCTCATCCAATAGAATTTATACAAGTTTAGGTATCTATTTTATCCTTATCATTTAGATTTAACTTTAAGTTAAATAATTTAACTTTTACCGTGTCGTCTTGTTTTATTACACTATAAGGATAATAAACTTACTATAATAAGAACAAATAACCCCAAATTTTTTATTATTAATATATATCTTTATCTAAGTCATTTGGAGGAACCTTAGATTTTTAGGAATAAAATAAAAATTAATAATATAATATTTTTTTAAAAAACTATTTTATGTCAATTTTGACACTATTTGGTAATTGATTTTTGTGAAAATCATAACAGAATTATTAGTTATAAATAATTTAATTAAATAAATAATAACATGTCATATTAACATATAAATTTTTTCTAATTCCTAGAAAATCTCAAATTACATTTATTTGGGTATTTATAACATCAATTATGTCAATATTTCATTAATAAGATAATTACTGCATCATCATTGTGTCATACATAAATTAAATTTATTAATGTATAATAATTACAAATAATATTCCCTTATGTAGAAAATATTTTTAGCTTTCTAATTAATATTTATAGTCGAATTTATCTTATGTATAACCCTATATTGAAAATGATTCACTTATTAAACATTGATTTTAACTATTTTAACCCTTCTTTAAATAAATTAAAAACAAATGTCCTAATCTAATCCAAGTGGGCCTAAATGGTCATATTTTATTACTAAGTTTGTTTTAGTCGAATTAAACTTATCCAATAGAATTATTACATGTTTTAATATAATAATAATATCATTTTTACCCTTAATTACCCTATTTACTTTTAACCGTGTGAAAAAAAAGTAAGAAGTTACTATTCACCAAAAATTATTTTCATCTCATTGAACAACATTTTAGTCCATGATATTAACCGTGTCTCTTGGAATTTTGAAATTCCACTCACAAAAGCGGTAAAATTAAGTTTTATGTGAATTTCCAAATTCTCCTAGGAGGTGGGTAAAAGACAGTGAGATGTTCAATAAACTTTTTATATATCTAAAATTATTATAAAATGACTCCAATTAATTGAATTTAACATATATAGGTATTATGTATTAATTTTAACCTAAAATAAATTTAAATAAAATAAATAACTATTTAAATAAAAATTCGGTTTTTAAATAGTATCCTAGTGTTTTAACTATTCATCAAAAATTGAATGTTTTCAGAAAAATAACAAAATTTCACCCTAGGCTAATTTCGATATTCCAAATCCAAAAATAAAGTCCATTTTGAAAGATAAAATTTATAAAATTTCAAAAAGTGGGTATTACTATTCATAACGGCTAGTTTTAATAATATTATAATAGCATATCGTTGTTTAGTGAAACTTAGTATTGCGTACAACGCAAGCTATCGAGGAAGGCCGCAGTTGCGTGTAAAGCAAGCCAAGCTAGTGTTGTGTGTAGTGAAAGATTCCATTGATGATTTATATAACATAAAAACAAAATATTTCTCATAAGAGTCTCGGGTGTTACATTACGAACATTGATAATATTACTCCAAACTTAAATTTTCTTATTAAAATTATCTTTTTCTACAAAATAGATTTTACACAATATTCGTACTAATACTAAAATTAGTTTTAATAACTCATATAAATTATAAATTAGACAATATTTAAAATAAATAAAAATAGTATGTTAAAATAAGTTAAAAATGGAAATTTCAATTTCATTGATTAAAATTAAATTCCATGGGTAAAAGTAATGTTACCACGATAAGTGAAAATTAGGGTAAAATTGTTTTAATATAGTTAAAAAGTACAAGAAATGGGAAAATAATGTTTGATATTGGATGGTGGATGGAATATCAGGCTTATATATTTCCTCACACCATTATTCTCCATTTTTTTCCTTTGTCATTAAATAATGGAGTGATCTTATTGAAAAATATTGATTTTTTTACCAAAATTCTTTTTTCATTACTTATAATTGGAGACCACATCCTCCACATTTTGACACCCCTTATAAATCATTGGATAAAAACCATTATTGTATTCTATCATAAACACCATCACCATACCATTAAATCCGTGTTATCACTAAATGACCATGCTATTGATTCTTAAGGAGTTTCCCATGGATGAACATCCAATGTAAAGCCACTAGTAGAATATAACCCTATACCAACAGTTTGAAACCATTGGTATAGGCCTCCAAAACGTTGGTATATCCTATACCAACTGTTTCAAGAACTGTGGCCATGTAAGCCGTGGGGATAGGTCTATAGTAACAGTTTTCCAAAAACTGTTGTTATAGGCCTACACCAACAGTTTTCAAAACTGTTGGAATAAGTAATATGAAAAATCTATACCAACGGTTCCATAAAACAATTGGTATATGTATTTTAAAAAAGAATCATTTAGTTTGTTCTGATCCCATTACCTGCAGATTATGATTGAACGACCTAACTACAAACCTAATTGGACATTTGTGAATATAATTTCATAAATATATATATGTATTATCATAAATATATTAAATTTTGATTTATTTTGATGTTCTCTATAAAACGATTCCATAAAAAATACATGTAACTATACCAACGGTTCTCAAAATAGTTGGTATAGACCTATACCAACGGTTTTGAGAACCGTTGGTATAGATTATTTGATTTTGTGACCTATACCAATGGTTTTGGACAAACCGTTGGTATAGGGGGACCTATACCAATAGGGGTCTCTATTATGGACCTATACTAATGGTTTGTCCAAAACTGTTGGCATAGGTCCATAATATAGACCCTAAACCAACGGTTTTTTCAAAACCGTTGGTATGTGTCCAAATTATTGATCTATACCAGTGGTTTTGGCCAAACAATTGGTATAGGTCCATATAAGTGAACTATACCAATGGTTTTCCCAAAACAGTTGGTATAGATCTTATTTCTAGAAGTGAGCTAATACACTCAACCCACCATTTCTTTATTTATTTTTCTTTGATGCACCTAAATTCCACCGTATCCCTTATAGTTATGATAAAAATTTTATTTTTATTATGTTTAAATGTTATTATAATAATGTAATATATATTGTATACATTCCTATAAATTCAGGGAGATTAAATAATTTATCATAGTTGTGTGCAGACTACCGCCTCAATAAAAGATGTTTTTCATTAAAACAACCTAACATGAATGAAATTGAAGATATATATTATTATGTAGAAATTATATTTTATAAAAAATTAATAATCATTAATAATATTAAATTACAATATATAGGTACAAAATATATCAAATGATTATAGTTACTTTAACCACCTTAAATGAACTTATAAAGGAACCTTTCTTAATTTTTATCTTTTTTGGGATAAAATATCAAATAGTATGAGTATTGAACTAATAGAATAATGAAGGATATAAAACTGAAAAATTCTTCTGATCAAGGATTTAGTTTGAAATACCTTTAACCACATTCAAAAACCAAAATTTTGATTAAAAAAATAACCAAACAACCCCAAGTGAAAAATGTAAGAATAAACTATATTAAAAATAAAAAAAATATAATAAATAAACCTTATAAATATTAATATTAAGGAAAAAAATTTAGGTTATATATTTAATTTAATTAATATAATTATTAAACAAGATATATTCTAGTACAGAGGACATTTAGACACGAGTTAAGTGATTTTTTATACTTCCTTTATTACATAGCAAATATCCATTCTATTTCATTATCTTTTTTCTGTGAAATATTATTCTCATGAACATATTTCATTTTTGGAATATATTTACATTAAATTTTCACCTCATAAAATATCATTTTCATTAATGGGGTTATATATGTTTTCAGTTCCCATTGAAATTCCAACATTTAAGTAAACCCGTTATAAGGTAGCTTTCATATTTATGTTCACATATCAAGAAACACCCATAGAAAATGTTCCAAAACTAGGAATTGATTATATAAACACTTATTATTTTATGGAGAACCCTAATGGTTAAATTATGGTTTTACGGAAAATAATATTCTATTCCCTTCATTAAAACAATACATATATATTTTATAAAGCAATACCCAAGTAGTTCATTTTTATCAATTCTTCACATAAATCATTCTCATGAATTTTTTATATTAGATATCCTTATAAATGACCAATTTCAATTTCTTAGTTAAAAAAATTAATAATTATTTTATATTTTCTTCTTTTTAGATTCATTATAATTTATACTTCTCTTATGCCTTGAATCAAAATTATGAAACTCACTTCCATCTCATGGATTTGTTCAGGATTTTTATTATGTACGGTTTAATTTCCTCCTTTTGAACACATAACTGTGATTTCCAAACTTTTATGGGTGTTCTGGGAATTATATATTGTCTAATACTTTGGGGAATTATTTATATCTCTTGAGATGTTATGTATGTGATTATGGAGTGATCCTAATCCACTATGGGATATTTAGAAATATTTTGGGGGATCAAGGGGTTAAACATTGACCACATTGTTATATGATTGGTGGGGGAAAATTATATATCCTTATAATGTATTTGTTGATTATTAATATCTCATGATATTCTATGTAATTGATTATTGAGTGATCTTAATCAACAATTAGACATTATCCACTTTATGATGATTGTATTGGGAGTTACCATTGACATGTATTTATAATATCATTAGTTATGTTTAATCCAATTATTACATGATTGTAGGATCTTATCCTTTCAATTCATTATTCTAGTTTTCATGATTATGATTATTATATTTCATGAATTAAATTCAATTTTAAAGAAATTTTTTTAGGGTGTTAAAGAACATATATCTAAAAATATTTTTGTAACCAATATTATGTTAATATGATATACACACAATAATTTTAAATTAACGAATTTAAAAAAATATTTTGATTAAATTTTTGTATTTATTTAAAAAAATTATAATATTTTAATAGTGAAAAATATACGGTTTTTCCAATTTAGATAAATAAATTTACATTATCAACATAAAATTATGTTATAAAAGTTTGAGAATAAATTTAATTAATGAAAAATGTAATTTATTGATAATTATATGAATTTTTAATATATTTTTTTAAAATTTATATAAAAAATATATTACCTTATAAAACAAAATTAATATTTTAGTTCAAATAAAAAACTATTTTTGTTATTTCCATTTAATTAAACATTATTTTGGTAATTTTTGTGTTAAATTTGATATGAAATACAAAAAAAATATTTTATTTATATAAAACCAATTTATATCATCAAAATATAAAACATTTAGAATCTTTTCCCACACATAGATTTTAGGCATAAAATGGTCTTTTTGTATAAAATGGATTTTATATATTATATTCGATAATACTAAAATTAGTTACACTAACTTAGAGAAATTTTATTTTTAAAATGATATAACTATTTCAAATTGTTAGGTTTATATTATTAAATAATTCCAATTTAAAATTTCATCCATAAAGTTATCATCCAATGGCCAGTTGAGAATCCAAGTTAAGGGTAAATTAGTGTAAATGTGGTATAACATAGTGAAAAAGTTTAAAACATGTGATTATTTTTTATATTGGATGTTGAATACATGATCAGACTTATGTCATTACCCACACCATTATTGGAAATTTTTTGTTTCTTTTCCCTTGAATAATAGAGTGATAATTTTGATAAATAAAGAGTTTTTAAAAAACATCCCTTTTATTCACTTATAAAATGAGATAATATCCTTCCTATTTATCCACCATTCCAAATATTTGTCTCAACCGAAATCTATCCCATATACCTTACTTAACATCTAAAACATTTCATTAAAGTCTTTTTCTAACCAAAATACCATTCTAAGGAGTCTTAAGGAATACCCAATGGATAACATTAAATTGAAATATAATACATTGAACTCATGTTTTCTAGAAAATTTTCTTCTTATACACTATTCAAGTCCCCTATATCCATAAATTTATGTTAAAAAATGGTTTTCTTTGCTGAAATTTTATGATATTGTTGGAATATCCATTTTATACATTCCTCCAAAATCATTGAAAAAAATGAAAACATCATCACACATGTCTATATACTACTTACTCCATGAATGGAATGATTTGAATTTCTGTACCACCTAACATGCCTAATATAAAAAATAAATTTGGTGTGAAAAAATACAACTAATATTATATAATTATAATATAATAATTTATATAAGTAATAAAAAATAAATGGTTATATAATATTTGATATCCTTAAATAGACTTATCAAATAAACTTTCATAATTTGGATCTTTTTTTGGATAACCTATGGTATTTTATAAGTATTATCTTAATATAATAATATATTAAATAACTATATATTATTTTTGAAGTCCTGAAGTTGTTTTAAAAAATCATTAACCATGGTCAAAAAACCAAAAATAATTATAAACAAATTAACAAAACAACCAATAATAACCAATGTTAGAGAACACTATTTAAAACATAAATAACAAAATAAAATAAAATAACCACACAAAATTAAATATATATACATATATATATATATATTAATAAATATCTTAGATATATATTTTATGGAATTAATGTAATTTTGTGGGAAGTTATGTGTATGTGAAGAGTGATTTTTTATAAGAGGTAAGGGGTATAATGTACCACCTTTATCACATGAGAGTTATATGTTCTCTTTATTTCTCAAAATTTTATGAAATATTATTTTCAATAAATAATATTATTTTTTATATAATTCCCTAAAATATATTCCTAGTTAAATTTCATTTTCTTCTATAGGGATATACATTTCATTAGTTACTTTCAATGATCCGACTTTTATATCATCTTGATTTAAAGAAACATTACTATTTACTTCCTAATGACAAGAATTACCCATATAAAATTTTTATAAACCATGAATACCTTCTATATACAATAATTATTTTATATATAATTGTATTGGTTCAATAGTGGTTTTATGGAAAATATTTTGTTCTTTTCTTCTTCAAAAATATTTAAACTTATTTTATATTGAATCACCCAAGTGGTTCATTTTTACCCATTCATATATAAAATAATTCTCATAAATTTTAAACATTTGATATTCATGGTGAATAATTACATCCCTTATTCAATGATGAATGTTCAAAATGAATATATCATTATTCTCTTGATAATACGTCACATTTACCCTTTATTTATTCATTGAATTGTAAATATAAACCCCACTTCATTCTTAGTAGATTGATCATGCTTATGGTTTATGTATTGTCTATTTACATCATGTAGAAAACAAATGTATGAATTTAATTATGTGATCTGTGGGTTTAAAATTATATAACCCTCTATAAATTATGTGAATATTTTTATTTCAAAAGATGTTATGAATGTGATTAAGAATCAAACCTAATCCACTATAGGACATTTTACACCATGTGCAATGCATTGGCAGTCAGCCTAAGGATACTAGGTTATATGATGGGGGATAACAAAATTATATAGTTCTCTAATTAATCTTTTAATTCAAAATATATCATTAGATTATATGTAATCAATTAGGGATTGAACCAAATAAAATGTGGTTCTTTGTCTGCTATATAATGATAGTCTTTTTAGTGACCCTTATCTTATGTTTAGGATGTCATATATTATAGTGTACCCATAAATTCCATGATTTCATTATATATTTCCTTTATTTACTTATTCTATTTTTTTATTCATTTTATCATTCTCTATATTTTATCATTTTACACCTCTGGACCCTCATTGTCTGCTTTATTTCTTTGTTTATTCCCATAATGGTATTTCTATATCACACTTTTCCTTATGTATTTTCCCATGTTATTTTATTAATTTTGAAAATATCTTTTGGAATTTACATAACTATGTGGTATTTTAAATCAAGATGATTTTTGTATGTCTGTGATGATATATTTAAGTTTCAAATATAATTATGTCATAATAACTCTAAATCCATAATTTTTATTTATTGGAATGGCATGTTATTAATCATGGAATAATATGTGTTTCAATGTTTAATTTCTATAATCATAATGTCAAAACATTTATATTTATTCCATAATAACATTAAAGGAATCATAATTCTGTTGTAGTTTAATTAACTAGTTAAAATGAAAAGGCTTTCATGAAATAAAATTCAAACATCTTCATTATAATCTATATAAATAAAAGAAATAGATGGTATTATCAGATCAAATCCCTAATAAACAATATAAATCCTGTAAGGTTGTTGATTTAGTTAAAATATACTTTTAAAAAATCACTAGAAATATTATTTGATAAATAAGATGATATATCCATTTTTCATTGTGACTTTAAAAAAATTAATAAAATAATTATTGGAATTGTATTTTATTTTTTTAAACCATATAAAAAATTAATGAAATTATCTATATTACGAATATACATGTTTGTGTAAATATATTTTGATTCTATCAATTGATAAAAAATATTAGTTCCACACTTTAGAAAAATATTTAAGAAATGATAAATTTATAAAAATAGAAGATAATTTAATTAAAAAATTAGTATGTAAAGTAAAATTTTATAAGAAAAGTACAATTTGAAATTATTTTAATGTATATAAGAACTTATATTAATCAATTTATAAGAACATGGATATGTATGTAAAATAATTGATACCAAAAATATAAAATAAGTTTGACTTTTCATAAAGTAATTTCTGAATTATTTTTTGAGTGCCAAAATGGGTAAACATGGAAATGATAATTGATAACCCCATTAGTAATGATTATATAATAAAATATATAGGTTTGACAATAGAATGAATAATCAATTTTCAATATGATAATTAAAACATAATCAATCCTTATAAGAATTGAGTTTGTAACATAAACACATTAAACATTGGTATTCTATGAATAAAATGATCTTAAAAGAAATAAACATTAATGGATTTTTATATTCCCATAATTTAATGGAAAATACACACAAATAAACTCAATATAAGTATTTACAAAATAAAAATAATGAATGTGGAAAGTATTCAATGTATCTTAACAATGAGAAATTTAGTTATGTAAATCCTCAAAACATTGGAATCTATAAAATCAAAACATCATGAAAGATAATGTTTATGAATTATTTGTTGACTCCATTTTATTTCATGTATGTTTTATAAATACATCCATATAAAATAATATACACAAAAAAATATAATAGAAGCATGGAATATGGAATTTCTCTCAAGGAAATAAATGTAATATGTGAAATACTTCTGAAAATTTGTATCATTTGAAATAGGAATCCATTAATGGAACAATTATGTAAAACTAATTTTAATCGACATAAAACAAGTAGTAATAGAATATAAAAAATCATATGCTATAACAGACATAATCACATAATAATTTTTTTTGATGAATATGTGATATAACAAAATGAAATGAAATAATATTAATTTTCACCAAACCTTAATATTTCAAATGGTCAAGCACATTCAGACCTCTTGTACGATATTTTTTGACATATTATAAGTAAAAAACATATAAATAATTATATTACCATATATCATTTACATATGGTTTATTATTACCTACATAATAGTAATTATTTGTTGAAATCAATTTTTTTGAATTATTCATTTTTACATGCATGAAAAAATGAAAATCACCCCTTCCATGCACCTATTTCATGGATTCATAATCAAAATATTGTTCATGTACATTTATAAAATTATTTATAAATAATTTTTATTTCTACTCATGTCTTTTTATACATTAATACATGATATATTAAATAAGAGTGCATATAAAGTAACCAATAATATCAATATGTCTAGTTTATTTAGGAATTTTTTACATTACGTAGCAACATAAAAATGTTATGTACATTGATATTATTTAAAAAATCCTTGAAATTATTATAATATTTGTTTTTTCTTAAAACATAATGGGACAACATGGGGACATATATATGAAAAGGGAGAAATATACATCCAAATAATTGAATAATAAAATAATAACATCAAGAAGGTATTACGTGACAGAAAATATTCATATTAATGGGACATAAATGTGGTGAGAATCAGAAACATGAACAATGAGGCATGATATATCATGATAACATAAATGAAACATAGTAATGTGGAAACAAAATTCAAATATGACATCATAAGCATCTGTAATGGATAAACACGAAGAAAAAATAACATAATGTGCTTATTATAACCAGTTGCAAACCATATATGGCATCTCCTGAGACTAAAACATTACCCAATGCATTGGATCACTATCTGGGCGCACCCATCATTATCATGTCATGTACTGCATAAGTGTACCACAAAGATCATCTACCAGAGAACATATTTCATCACATTTAATACCATGATAATCGAGTGTGTATTACATATATGTATTTCCCTAATAAAATAATTATAAATTCATAAAGGTAAATAACCTTGACAAAAAATGGGTATGGGTATTCTCTACATAATTATTTGGCATGGAAAATTGTAGTGAAATCTCAACAGAATAACGGGGGAACATAAACGTTCATGGAAGAGATTAATGAGAGTGAAATATACCACTAATAATTTGTCCATCATATGTAAAGTAATGTAAATATGCAATAACATATCCCAATATTAGAAATTGGAGAAAAAACACATAAGATATTAAAGTTGCTAGAATAAAGAGGAGAAAGAGAGGATTCCTTACCTTGAGAGGGTGATTCCAAAAGATTGAGAGTAGATTCATGAGAGATTGGGGTACCTTGAGAGGACTATATATAGAATAAGGTTATGTAATTATTTCCTCTATGTTTTTTGAGTGAGGTTTAATGGGATCTTAGGTGTGGATATGTAGAAAAACGAAGGGGTGTTCTGATTTATTTCCAAAACATTGGTTTTGGACTCTATAAAAAGTAATTAAAACCAAAAACCTTACCATTGATATTTCTCATGTTTTATTCCCAATTTGAGTTCTTATGATTGTTTTTAAGGCCAAGGGATGATGTTATACAAATATTTCCCTTAGTGATATTGATGTGAGTAATTATCTTAAAGAAATGATTTTAAATCCTTAAAATATAATATTGGTTTTGGAGGATTCATAATAAACACATAAAATTAATCATATAAAGTCAAAAGAAGAACATTAAGTTTTAAACATATATTTGTCCATTTATACAGTTTATAGTATCTATTAAAACATTTTTAGGTCATTTTGGTGTCATAATACACAATGTATATTTATATTGTATATAATTTTTACCAGAAAATTTGACAGTCTCAAAAGATTGTGAACAATTTTACATTTTATTGTTTCAACAATATAATTCAATAAGTTATTTTTATTTTATGAAAATATGTTTATAAATATTTGAATTTTTTTACTTTCAAAATAAGTATTGACAATTATTGAGAGATAATATTTTTTTGAAAATAACTATTTTTGAGCACTTTGAAAAATTATTTTTGACTTCATAAAATTATGTTATCAACTGAAATTAATAAATATTATTTATTAATAACAATTTATTAAAATATAATTAATTTAAATAAATTATGAATTTATCAAATGGAATTTCTTAAATAAAATAACATATTACCCAAAAATATAATATGTGTTTTATCAAATCAAAACAAAAATCATTTATAAATTCGAAAAAATAAGAATAAAATATTTCCATTATTTTATTGAAAATAAAATATAGATATTCATATTATTAAGTTACTAATAAATATAACTTTATTAAACTATCAAACACCCTAAGGGTAAGGTTCTCAAAGGTGAGATTTTAATGGGGTGGTTCGGTATACATGGTTTGTTTCATAATCTCGATGATCTTGGAAATGGTTTTGATAATTATTATTTTTTTGGATATATTCTTGGTCTTGGATTATGTAAAATCCTAGTGATTGTATCTCCCTTTAAATCTATGATAAGTGGACTTCAAAGGGTTAGATCCTACTAGTAGAGGTCATCACTTATTTTTCTCTATTAATTATATTTTTCAATACCTTATATTTATAATAAACATGTGATCACTATTCAAAGAATATTATCAATAGTTATGATGCGTAAAATTATTTTAAAACTGAAAGTACATAATAAAACAAAACAAATTCATGTGTTTTCTATAATCAAAATACAAAATAATATAATTAATTAAATCACAAAGGAAATTTTATTTTTAAAATATTGGGTCATTGCAATATTACTCCTTCATTAATTTCACCTTTGATATTTTCATTTCACATAATAAAATAGATGAGTGTAATTATGTTTCATCAGCTCCTCCATTTTCCTCATCTCTTATTCAAACATGTGGTTTCTCTATAGCACTTTAACCAAGTGATTTATCTTCATTTGTAGAACATCATATCTACAATATTATATCTTCACCAACTACTCCTTGTATGAATTATAATTTTCCAGTGATACCACATATTGATTTAGATCATTTGAGGTTTATTGAATGTACTTCCTCGAGAGGGATACATAGAACCCATTATATACTTTTGATAGGTAATTTAGAAGGGCTAGTCAGTAGTCCACCACTCCAATGAGATCAAGATCTCAAAGGGACTAATATATATTGGACTAAGATATCACTTCCTCACAAATATCAGGACTTTATTCCATATATATAAGGATTAATACCTTAACTATATCCTATATTTCTAGGTATCATCTTAAATAATATTCATATATCTTCTTTAAACTCTGAGAAGCCTTGATGTGCTACTGAATGGTCTTCAAATTTTCTACTATTTCCTAGTCCTTTTTGGGGCATAGTATTTTCATTCTCTAACTTCATCCTAGAATGTATGTGTTCTTCACATTTTCCCATAAAGTGATTTATAAGGATCCATTTGGATGATTTAGTGGAAACTGTTATTATATGAGAACTCAACCAAAGGAATATGTTGATCTCATCCTCATTTTAAGTAAATTGATAATGCTATCAACATGTCATTGAGTGTCTAAATGGTCAACTCTAATTAGCCATTAGTTTGAGGGTTATAATCCATTTAGAAGTTCAACTCAGTATTTAGATCATGTTGGAGAGTCTTCTACAACATGGAGGTAAATATTGGATTTCAATCAGATATAATTGATACTGGTCTTCCAAGCAGCCTCACCACTTCTCTAATGTATATCCATGCATGGTGATCGGGTGATAAGTCCTCTCATATAAAAATGAAGTGAGAAGAATTTTTGTAAAAATCCGCCACAAACCATATATAATTATATAATCTTGAGAAAAAATTGATTAAATTTAAATGATATAACCATATGACATGTTTTTTTTAAGGCATGAACTAATGAAAACCCTCTATTTTGGTTTTTTTGAATGAAACTGGCACCATGAATTTTAGAATGGGGTAAATGTATTATGATCTTATTTGAAATAATTTTCCCATTTTTGATTGATTGATTGAGAACATGTGAGCTTGGGTAGTTTCTATGTTATTTTGGACAATAACGCAAGGATGGTAATTCCATGGAAACAGATTGAAAATTAAAACTCTAAAAAATACAGTTCGACATACCTTATCCATGATGTGATGTATATTTTTCTTATTCGGCATGATCTCGGGGGATGTGTGCACACATACTAACTGTGATCACTAATATGAGATATGTGAGGATCTTATAACTAGAAACTATCATACCATAAGAAATATGATCATGATTCGTTTTGTGATTATTATTATATATATACCATTTATATAGATCTTTTTTACACATTCCTCTTGATTTATATTAAAAAAATTATATGAAATGTTATTTTAAGAGATGTTGGAAACTTTTTCCATCAATATGAACTGAAAATCACATTTTTTAAATATGTAGTTGTATGTCCACGCCCTATTTTATTAAAATTGAAAATATGATTTAGTTTATAATTACTATGGAATATATTTATAGAAAACATGGTGAGATCAACTAGGGATTTTTGGCTCACACACTACCTTTTCCTTCAGTCATTTATATATTTTTTCCATCTAGATATGAGTAAATGGAAGAAGACTCTTGGAGGTGGTGGATGTTATTGATCCCTTAAGGCTTTGAGTTACATGTCATTTGGGACGTCTATTTTGTCTTTTTACAATTATGGTACTTTAATGATGTACTGTTTGGGTGTTTGATATCTATTTGGTTTTTTGTACCATCTCCATAGAGAATTTTTAGAATACTAATATGTATCTTTACCTTATACTATTTTTGGGGAAAATTCACTCAAAAATTTATTTTTTTTGATGCTAGGTTCTATTCTCCAGACTGTGGGGATCAGGAATGCCCTTCAAGCTATTTTTGAATTGGCTATTTTATCAGGGTACAATGGTATCCACATTAGTTCATGACATAGTGGTATCATTGGTGTATGTTATGCATCATTCCTTGATGTGAGTATGCAGTTGAAAAATACTATGAGGACATAGGATTTAGTTGGGAGTAAGTTCCTATAAATCTCTAGTCATAATGATCCTTAAGTCAGCATAGGTTGTTTGGGAAATGTATCTTCAGGATTAGTTATAGTCTTTTCCCTACATTAGATTTGAATAGTTGAAATACAAATATTTTTTTCTTATATTAGGGGATTAATTTCCCTATTAATATTATTTGTGTGTTGATCAAAGTTATCTTCTAATGTCTTAAATGTTGTTTATTGATTTTTTGTAGCATAATACCCCCTATAATATGTGTAAATAGGATCCATGATGATTTTTTTATGAACAACATCAATAAAATCCTCTAGTGGATGAGAACCTATTTGAGGTTGTTGTGTGTGTTGTCCATTCTATGGGATAGACATGTGCACCCATACTGGCTTGTGATCTAGGTGTGGAACCTATGAGGGATGAATCCTAGAATTGTTCTTAGGAATTCCTTTATTATAAAACACATGATTTCAAAGGCTCTAGTGATCCTAAAGAGGCTAAGGACTCGAAATGAAAGATAGATCTTCTATTTGACTTTCTGGAAACTCCAGAAGCTATTAATGTAATGGTGCTACCTGTAATATTGAAGAACCTGGAAGGAGATGGTGGTATTCCATGGTTATAGTGAAGATTCATGGCGGTTTAGAGTGGAATTACATTAATGTTCATTTCACTAACATGTTAAATCTATATATTATTGTGTTATCTAAGGCTATAGATTTTTTCAAACTCAAGAAGGATGAGAGGACCATTACAAAGTAAGTGAACTAATTCATTGAGAATGTGAAATTTTCACCTAAGACTATATTTAATGATAAGATAAAGACTATACATTTAAATATGGTACATTGATTTAATATCTATTCTTAGGGTTCTGTTCTGAATCTATATACTTATATTGACGTGATGGAAAGAGATTTGATGGTTGAATTTGATCTGGAAGGTAAGTCAAGTTTTTCAGGATTTAATTTTTCTCTTAGTGTTGCTTCTATGATTTCCCATAGAGGGAACAAAAAGAGTGCTGAGTCTTAAAGTGGATCTCAATAGAGATGTTCTTTTAGACAACCTTCAATGCATGTTATAGTCCCTTTAACGTGTTTCTTATGTGAAAAAACTGGGTATTCTAAACATGTTTTCATAGAGGCACCAAAGATATGTGGTTTTTGTGGTCAGTCTATACACTTTTTGAAATTATTTAATATCTATTATGCTATAAATAGTTTAATGGGATCATCATTACTAAATATTACGGTGGTGAAAACAAATAATTCCTGATCTAAAAGGTTCCGGCCATAGTTATCTAGAACAATGCTTATTCACACAGTGGATGAATCTCCGGAGGAAATAATTACAGGTCCCACAATTGTGAGAGGTATAATCATTATAGCGTCATATTTATTTAATGCTAAATTTGATAACAGTTCATCTCAGACATTAATATCAACTCATGTTGTGAATAAGAAAAGACTATTTATGAAGCTTTTTTCTTATGTTATGGATATTAATACACACCAATGATTGAAGAGACAGAAGGGACATTGTTATTGTACTTGAGTTTTCTATTAATTAGATATTGATATTACTTATAATTTTTTGGTTCTTTACATAAATCCTCTAGACGTCATTTTATCTATGTATTTTCTCATTAATAATAAATCCAAAATTCATTGTTATCTTCAACTTTTCTCTTTTTTTTATACTTGACAGAGTGTTCCATATCATTCAGGGAGAATGGAACATAAGTTCAAATAGAGATGGACCTACTTATCCATATTTAGGGAATGTTATACCAATGTATTATTCTGATCTAGAGAGATAATCTTTGAGTGATGATCTTCCTCTAGTGGACATCTTGTTTCTTGATGTTTTTCCATTGGACTTCTCAATCATTCCATTGGTATGGGAGGTATAATTTTGTTATGATTTATTTTTTGGTGCTTATTTGGTATCTATTACATCTTACCACATGAAACTATCTGATATTAAAGAGTTAAAGACTTTTTTTGTGATGTTTTATAAAAGGATTTATATGCGCAAGTGTTTCACCTTCAGTGGTGAATGTTCTCTTTATTAAGAAAGATGGTGGGTAAATTATCCTAAGTGTTTATTACCAGAAACTCAATAAAGTAATTGTAATTAAAATTTTAGTTTTTCATATAGATAGATGATATTTTTGATCATTGGAAAGGTTCAATGAGGTTTTTGAGGATTGATCATTGTTCTAGTAATAATCTATTGAGAATGAAGGTATCTGACATTTAGAAAACCACCTTCTAGAGTTGGTATAGAAATTACGAGAATTGATTCATGAAATTTGGTCCAACAAATTCTTCTATAGTGTTCAGGGATTTTTAATAGGATTTTTAATTAGTTTATTAATATATTCATGGTGGTCATTGTTGATGAAATCCTAGTTTACTCAATGTACATGGAGGATCAAGTGTGTTATTTGAGAGAAGCTCTGGAATTGTTTAGAAATCACTCACTTTATTCCAAGCTACCAAAATTTAATTTATGTACTTATGATGTAACATTCTTGGGATATGTGGTCTCAAAACATGAAATATTATTTAATCCTAATAAGGTGAAATATGTTACGACATGGGAGAGACTAAAAAATGTTTTTAGGCCAAGAGCTTACTGGGTTTATATGGATATTATAATTGGTTCATAAATTATTTCTTGAAATTGGATCCTCCAATAACTATCCTAACTCAGAAGGAATTAAAGTTTACATAGGATGAGAAATATCAGAGTTCTTTTGTGGAGATGAAATGTCTTTTGACTTCTGCATCTGTGTTGACACTTCCAATGGATGGGCAAGGTAATATGGTCTAATATGATGTATGAGGTTCAGGATGGGGTTTTGTTCTTATATAAGTTGATCACAACCTTGCCAATAGCACTCAGTATCTTAGGCCAATTGTGAATAATTATTTTATTCATGAACTGGATCTTGTAGATATGATGCATTTAATTAAAATTCGATGACGTTACCTTCTACGAGAATGGTTTACCATGTATTTTTACCATAATAGCTTGAATTATATCGTCTCCCTAAATTGTTTTAATCAACACTAAAGGTATTGGGTGGAGTACCTATATTCTTTTGATTTCGAAATATTTTATACCTCGTGGAAAGGTAATGTAATTTTTTAATATTTAATCTATAAACTTCTGACCCAGGCCATAAAAAATAATTGGAAGTGATGAACTTGATGGATCTTTTATCATAGTTTTATATTGGAGTTCAGGAAATATGGTTTGAGATTATTTTGGCCAGTTTAATGTTAAAATTTTCTAATCTAGAGATGGGCTTTCATGAATTGTATATTGATAATGTATTTTATTATGTTAAGAACTCTATTTTGGGTTGGGAGGCGATTGTTGAGTGGTCATTCTCCATGGAGGGTATTTTATTTTTTCTAGAATTGGTACATTGTACCATTGCCTATGAGAAAAGTTGTGATGATCAATTTCTATACTTCACTATGGGTAGTGAACCTAGGAACCAAGAATATGTTTTATGATATGAAGTGAGGATTCTAGTGGCTAGGTATGAGATGGGTCATTACATATTTTCTCTCTATTGTTATACTTATCAAGAGGTCAAGGTCCAGCACAAGATACCTTTTGGTTTTCTTCATCCACTTCCAGTTCTAAATTAGAAGTGGGATGATATATGTATAGACTTTTTGGTTGGGTTAACGAGTACCTAGAGAAATAATAATTTAATATGGGTTGAGATCGATAATCTAACCTAATAGGATCACTTTATACCCATTATTGATGAAACAAAAATTGAGGATCTAGGAAGTCTCTCTATTAGATATATTATTCATTTTCAAAGAGGTTCATCTATTATAGTCTCAGATAGAGATCATCATTTTAATTCTCACTTTTGGAAAGTCCTTTAAAAAGCACTGGGATCTCAAGTTCATTGGAGGACGACATACAGTCCATAAAAAATGTCCAGACAAAGAGGGTTAACCATATTATTGAGGATATTCTTCTTGCCTACAACCTAAATTGTGGTGGATCTTGGAAATAACATTTGGAACTAGTTGGGTATTCTTATAACAATGGTTATCAACCCATGATCAGAATGGATCCTTTTGAGTCCTTTTAGTGTAATCCTTTTAAATATGAATTTTGTGTGTTAGTGATCAGTGAGAATTCCATGGTTAGACATAGCATTATCCAGGATATCATAGAAATGATTCAGTTGATTCTCAAGAG
The DNA here is from genome assembly GCA_963277665.1 of Viscum album. Taxonomy (NCBI): domain Eukaryota; kingdom Viridiplantae; phylum Streptophyta; class Magnoliopsida; order Santalales; family Viscaceae; genus Viscum; species Viscum album. The sequence continues at coordinate 446,331,257 of OY728158.1, forward strand.
AATGGTGACAACACAGAGTTAGTATAAAACTTATACTGGTCATCAACATATAACAATACAATTTTCTATTGGTGAATGAGTGTTATTGAATGTTACACATTTTTTGGGTCATCAATGGATTTGGATGACAGGGAAGGCTGTTTCTTGTTTGGTGGGACCTTTTTAGGTTGTTGAATAGGTGGGGGAAATTTGTTTTACATTTTTTACTTCAACCACCGGTTATTACAACACAGATCATGTTCCATGCATCATAGTTATGAATTTATCTTTTTGATCCGTATAATTTTTTGAGATGGAGTGATCGTGATATTGAGACTTATTTTTTCTAGATTAAGAATCTAGTGAGGTTTTTTTATTCTAAGACTATGGTACATTTGGGGAGGAATATGAATTTTGACTTTGTTCTATGAAAGCATGGTTTTGGTTATCATGAGATATTGGAGTGTGAGGCACTGATGAGAGAGTAGTGACCATGCATTTTTTATATGAAATCTTCTTGACATGCTTTCTAGGGACTGAATTTTTTTATTATGGGGTGGTTATAACACCTCATTGGGTTTATGTAATGTATGTTATAACCTTTCCTATGTTTTTTTATTTTTTGTTAGCTATGTAATTCATAGAAGAAATTAAGAGGATACCTATGATTGCAAAGATAGAGATTTGTTGTAATTTTCTTCATAAATCCTATAGTCTCTGAACTATACAAGGGATTTACACACCATGTAATGGTGTTACACATTGTGTAATCACTACGTAGATGATTTCATGAATATTTTACAAAATATGAAAGGTTACACATTTTTTATATCTTACACACCATTAAAATATTAAAATCATGTTTTCAATATAAATGTTATGGGTTTTTCGTCTTATATGGGACTCACCAATTACAAGACATGTAATTGTGTTACATGTCGTGTAAAGTCATGAGTGTCAGTTTTAAGTAGGTGTATCCTCTGATAATATAATTTACATCCACCTTGATTCTTTCTATCTCAACATAGATCTATCCCTAAGAAATTTTGGTGATCTCCAATCCCTATGGATCATCTGTTCATTGATTGATCATTGTGTTCGTTGCAGTGTATCTCTCTGGGTAAGTATTCTTCATGTCACCTCCATCTCTCTCTTTCCTTCCTTGGAGTATAATAGGACATTTTGGGATTGGTGGATAAAAACATTGTTTTGTTGAATATTATTTCTATGATGATTTCCTAAATATTCTATGCCTTTTTTCCATTGGCGATTCCCATTTTGAGCATTGTTATTCTATGAGAAAGGTGAGTGGTTCTATTTAAGATGACCAATAAAATAAAATATGAATTTATTATTTTTTAGAATTATATTCAATTAAATTTTGAAAATAATAATTTGATTCCAATTGGTATTGGATTTGATATGGTATGCATTTTACGAAAACCCCCCAATATAGTTGGAATTGGAGATTGGGGCATGTTTTGAAATTGAAGGAAATTGTGAGATGATTTTTTAACTGATTATGAGAAAAATGGTTTAAATTTAAATTGACAAAACCTATGTTTGGATTCAGTTTCAAAATGATTGAAATAATAAAAAATGATTATTTTGTTTTTTGGAATGAAATTATCATATTTAAACTAAAAATGTTTCTATTTAATTTTGAACTGATTTCAAATAATTTTCCCATTGATGATTAATTGATTGATCACAAGCAAGTCTGGGTAGATAGGGGTTATTTTGGACAATCATGCTAGGATGGTAATTCTCTAAAAAATTATTGATGACTAATACACTAAAAAAACATGTTAAACATATCTTTTTAGAAGATTTGATGTTGGTGGGTCCTATTTGGTGTGAGCTGGAGGGATGTTTGTACACATACTTTTCATGATCACTGATACGAGATTTGTCAAGATCCTATAAATAAACAATATCGTACTAAAATGATTATTACCTTTGTGATTATTTTGATATATATATATATATATATATTACATTTATATAGAACTATTTTACTCATGCCTATTGATTTATATAAATTGTTTTATATTAAATTTTTATTTAATCCATGTTTGAGAATTTTTATATTAATCTAAAACAAAAAAGAATGTTTTTTTAAAATTATTTTGTATCACCATTCCTTCTTTTATTCAAATTAAAATCTTGATTTTTTTATAATAACTTTTGAATCTATTTATATAACATTTATTGAGACCCTAGTAGGATTTTTAGCTCACACTTTACCTTTTCCATTAGGTGTTTGTAGATTTTATCCTACTAGGTCTGAGTAAATGAAATTCACCTATTAGAGGTTATGGATGTTCTTGATCCCTTGGGTCATAGAGTTATATGTCCTTTGGGATGTGAAGTTATTCTTTTGAGAATTTTGGTACATTGATGATGTACTATTTGCGTTTTTGATACCTATTTGGTTTTTGGTAAAATCTCCCTATGAATATTTTGATCATAATGATATGTATCTTTACCTTTCAATGTATTTATGGAAAATAATTCCAATCTATATCATGATGGATGTTGGGTTCTAGTCACAAAAACATGAGGATCAGGGACACCGTTCGAGAGATATCTGTATCAGATCGGTTATCAAAGTATTATTTATCTAGGCTATATTATGACATAGATCCTTATCAATTCTCATCAAAGATATAACTAATGGACCCTTCTACTTATGGAATTTCCCACTTTATTTTAATTCATAGGATGGTATTTAATTTAGTATTCATAATCATTAATCACCTCTAACCATCATCATTGGCCCATATTCTTCTCTTTCTATGTGAATATGTACTTTAGGATCTTATAATCCATACATATTTCACACTTCTCCCCAAAGAGATAATGCCACTAGAATTTCAATGTGAATATCACTTTATCAAACTCTAGATAATTCATTGAGTAGTTATTTTCATTAAATCTCAATTTCATTGAGGCATAGTCTATCACTTTTTTATTCTAAATTAACACACATCCCACAACCATCTTCAAAGAATCACTATATAGAATGAAATTTCCCCACTTGTGAGTAGTATAAGTACAAGTGTATTGATAATCCATTCTTTCAAATCCTTAATTCTATCTTCAAATGAATTATTCCAAAAAAACTTAACTTTGTTCTAATTTAGTTTGGTTAGAGGTCTTGACATTCATTAAAAATTTATCACAAATCAGAAATAGTACCAAGTGAATCTAAGGGAAATACATATTTATATCAATTATACTGGCCGCATTTATCCGTAAATTTCTTCTCTATTTTGATGCTGCAGATATATATCCCATTTCTTGTGATAATATACCATATGAGCTATAATTACCTCAATAATAATTCACATTTTTTTTACTTTTTATGAAGCCTCACCTTTTGTAAGGTCTTTAGCATAGTGTTCTGATTCTCCCCATGCACCTCCACGATTTTGGATTATACTAGAGTATCATCTATAAATTATACCACAAATTTTTTGAGTTAATATTAGTGGAATATATTCATTATATATATAATGTTTTCTGGGGCATTAGTGAGTCCAAATGCAATTACAATGAACTCACAATTCCCTTCCCGTTTTTGAAAATCATTCTTCAAGATATCCTCATTATTCAACCCTAATTGAGAACACCCAGACCAAATATCCAACTTGGAGAAGTATTGGGATCCACATAGATGATATAAGAAGTCATAAATATGTAGTATTGGATTCATATTCTTTATCGTGATCTTGTTTATCTCATTATAATCAATGCAGAGGAACATTGACCCATCTTTATTCTTGATGAAGTGGACTAATGCAACCCAAGGTGAAGCCCATGGGCATATGAAACAATTATCTAGATTATAATTTATTTTTCTCTACATATCCTTATGATCCATAAATTATATTCTATATGGAGTCTGGAATAATGTGAAAAACCTAGTTAAATCTCAATTGAAAGTTCATCCTCTGAACTAGGAGGACGACCAAGAATTATTTAGGAAAAACTTCATCATGTTACCTCACAATGAGAATGTATTAAAAAAATGATCTTTTCCTTAAACTCAATCAATTAATATAGATATAAATTCTTGTATGGAAATAATATTCATGCTTCAGATGTTACTGCTAATGATGATTCAACCTCCTCCTTTCACTTGTACAGAATTGAAGTATCATTCGCAATGTAGAGAGTGATTTCCTTTTAATTGAAATTTATGTTAGATGTATATAATTGAATCTAATCCATACCATGAACTATATCAAATTAAAAATAAATGGATTATCACAAGGTTCACAGGGAAGTTCAGCCCATAAATTTTGACAAGGGAGGAGTTATATACATGGGATGAAAAAGTTTCCCCATTTATTATTTTCACTGACAACTCAACCTCCATACTTATTTGGGGTGTTTGAATACTTTTAATAAACTTGTGTGATATGATAGAATGTGTAGAACCATAATCCAAAAGTACATTCACTATTCATAAACGAGTTACTAACATATATATCACCAATTAATTTTTTGGGTCCTCATTGATAGTTGTCATTGAATATACTTGACATTGATACCTTGGAAGATATGGGTGTTGATTTTTTCTAAAAACTCTTATCTCGGGGAATTTTTTTAAAAAGGTTTCTTATTCCTTTATATTGAAATATTAGATAAAAAGAATAGGGTAGTATAGAGATTTTTTTTCCTCCATTGCATAGGTGGGTTTCACCCATCACCAATAGCTATATAGGTGCCCTTCCTTTCCACACATAATGTATTTTTTTATCCCCTATAGAAATTGTTTTATGCTTATTTCTATAATTTTTTAAAGTTAGATATTGAAATTTCTTTCCACCATTATATTTTTTCATCAAACCACTAGAATTAAGCTCTACTTTCCACTTATTATCCCTGTGAGACCCTTGAGATTCCATTATTTGCATTTTTACTTTGAGAGCACATCCAAAAATTACTTCATAGTTATAAAATTATTTAATCACAAGGGATTTTTTAGACTAGGTTTTATCCCACAAAAGAGTGGCCAACTTTTAATTTGGGGGTAATGACAATGCACGAGGTGTATCATGAAAGTCCTATGAATTTTTCCTCACACACCTGATGTATTCATTATTTTTTTGATTGAGTTAAAGGAAAATTATTTCCATTTTACGATAAAGAGTGTGAGAAAAATATTATTCAAAAACATTTTATTGAATTAATTCCACCTCATAGATTTGATATCTTCCTTTGGATTCATATTCTTGATCAAGGTCTACCACATATCAGCTTCTTCCTCTATATAATATACTGCTGTTATAACCTTCCCTTTCCCAGAACATTGAAGGATGGAAAAGATCCACTCAGCAGACTTGATCCATTGTTTGGTGATTAAGGGATTAAATGATCCATTGAATGTCAAATTCCTTTATCTAATAAAGTTATCAATTTTAGCTTGTTCTTTATTAAGGTTATTTGGGCATTTCTCTTCATTTAGGTTTCTATTCAGAAGTAGAGTCAGATGAGACAGTATCATCACAATGTTTTTTATTCCTTTTCCCATCCGGGTGGGAATCTCATTTTGTTAGTCATCATATTTCTCTTCACATTATTTGTTTAAAGGGTTCCTCTTATATTTGGTAATTGTGTAGAATAAAGGGAAAATTAGGGATTATTATTTTTATAATATTAAAATTATAAATTAGAATCCAATAAACTTAAATAGATAACATATAAATGACATTTCCTCCTTAAATTATTAATTTCTAGGCTTTATCCTATGTGATCCATGATCTATTTTCTAACATAGATACTTTTGGTAAACTTTTCCCTTAATAATGATTCTTAATAAACTTTTTCATTAACAAAAGTAGATTCCCTAAGGGAATCAAACTAGGTGTGCTGAAAGGGCCATTAACAGGCACTAGTTCCTAATCGATTGTAGGTCAATAAATTTTTATGGGTTTTACCCATAGGTACATATTTTCTAGAGAAAAATACACTTTATGTAACTAGATTGGGGTTTATATTCATGGAAACTACGTAGTCTTTAATTTACCAAAATTTAGGGATGTATCATTATGTTTTTTCTTGTCCCTAAGGCGTCCACTCACATTTTTTAATCCTAATTACCAAAATAACTAAACTTTACTTTGAAAGAAACTACGACAACCCTTTAATTTGTTACACTTTAATTAATGATTAAATACATAACAATACAAATAATGTAACCCAAAAGGTAAATAATTCTAATTTATTCTATAATTAGGTACATCATGTACCAGCTTAAAACTAGGGGTGCATTTAAATTATTGAAAAAATCATTAACATGCTCATAATATTCTTTCATTCTCAAAATGAAATAGGATAACGTAGGGACATAAAAAAAAGTGGTGATTTATAATGCCTAGTAAGGGAATAAGAAAAAAATAACATGAACTATGTATTACATGTTAGACAATAGGCACAATAATGGGACATAAAATTTGTGAGAATCATAAAAATGAACAATGAGGCATGATATTACATGATATCTTAAAGAATATATATGAATGTGGCTATAAATTTAAAACATAACATCATAAGTATAAGTCATGGATAACCACCAATTTAGTATAAAATAATGTTCTTAGGATAACCTCCTTTTCACTATACATGGTGTCTCATTAAACTAAAACATTTCCCAATGCATTGGATTGCTATCTGGGTGCACCCATCATAATCATATCATGTATATGCATTTGTGTTCTACATAGATCAAATACATAAGAATATAATTCATCTGTTTTAATTCCATGATGATGGAGTGTGTATTATATTCATGTGATTCCCCAATAAAATAATTATAATTGTATATAAGTGAAAACCCTTGATAAGAAATGGATATTCAATACAAAATTTGATGGTATGGAAAATTATAGTCAAATCTCAACAGTATAACGGGTGAACATAAATATTCATGGGAGGGATTGATGAGATTGAAAGGGGTTGCTAATAATTTAGAAATCATAATGGTATTAAGAAAAATATGGAATAATATATCGAAAAAAATATTAATTGGAGACAAAATTCATTAGATAATGAAGATTCTTGAATAAAAAAAGTAGTAGAGGATCCTCAGTTGGAGAGGGTGATTCCAAAATCCTAATAAGAGATTCTTGAGAGATTGGGGGAACCTTTAGAGGTCCCTAGAGAGGGGAGGTCTGATTATGTACAAGATACATGTTTTTTTACTAAAGTGGAATTTGTTCATGGGTGGGTTTATATAGGAAAAGATAGTGTAGTTCTTTATTATTTCTCAATCCTAAGTTTTGGACTTTATATAAAAAATTAATCAAATCCAAAAAAAATCCAGTGGTTTTTCCAATTTTTTAATCCAAATAAGTGAGTTTTACATTATTTAATAAGTCTACGTTCCAAACATATTAAAATATTACACTTAGTGTTTTGGAAGTGAGTCATGTTCTTAAATAAATGATTTTAAAACCATAAAATATCATATAGGGTTTTGATGACTCATAAAGGATTTTTAAAATTAATTTAACAACCTAAAAAACACATTCATTTAAATATTAGACAATTATTTGTTCACAGATACCTTTATAGTATCTATTACAACATTTCTTGGCCATTATGATTTCATAATGCACAACCTATAATTATCGCATATATATTTTTTACCTGAAAGATCGGCTATCTGACAAAAATATGAAAAATTATCCATTTATAATTTTGATGTTATGATTCCAAGAAGAATGTTTATTTTATAAAAATAATTTTATAAATATGTTAATTTTTACTATTAAAATAATAATTGAAATTTATTGATAAATTCTAGTTTTTATTAGAATAACAGTTTTCGAACCCTTATAAAAATCAATTTTCACTTCACAAAATTATTATATCAACTGTAATTAATAAATATTATTTAAAAATAATATTTTATGAAAATATCATTTATTTAAAATATTCTTTAGATTATCAAAAGGAATGTATTAATTGAAATTTTATATTCCCCAAAAATATAAATTTTTGTTTCATAAAATAAAAATAAAATAATTTTTAAAGTAAAAACAATAAGGAGTAAATATAACCATTATACTATTTAAAATATAATATAAATATTCATACTTTTAGGGTCTTGATTCATATCCCTTTATTAAACCAGAAAACTTCATAAGGCTAATGTTCAAGATGGTGATTTTTTCATGGGGTTTTTTTGTGTTCATGTTTTAGGTTGTAATCTCAATGATATTGAACTTATCTTGTAAATAGTTTTTCATATGATTTATCTATTGGATATCAACTTTGGATTAGTCAACGGTAAATCCTGGTGATTCTATCTCTCTAAAAAGCTTTAATAAATGGGATTCAAAGGGTAAAATCCTACTGGTTAATGCCATAATGTCCTTTCTATGCATTAATTGGATTTGTGAAAACCTTATATTTATATTAATCATATGATCATTTTTCAATGACTATATTATCAATAGTTATGATTCTTAATGGTCTTTTAAATCTGATAAGATATTATAAAACCAAAAAAAGTGAATATGTTTTCTATAACCATTATTAATAATAATATATTTAATAAAATCAAAAATGGAATATTATTTATAAAGTTTCAAGTCCTTACAGTTTAATAGAATCATAATAACCATATTGAACATATTTTATCCTTTCCCATTGATCAAATAAAAAATTCCATTTTTCATTGATTAAAAAGAATTGAATTTATACATAAATATATTATCAAATGTTAACACTAAATTTTATAAAAACGCCAAAAACACATCATTATTAAATAATATTACTAATAAATAACATTCCATAATCATTCATTACATTAACATTATAATAAAGTTTTTATAGCTGATAAAGCCACAAAATTAAGAACTTGTTATATTATTTGACTGAGTAATAACATTTTAATTGTATAATGAAAATATATATTTTAAATAGGATTATTAGTATTATAAATATCATATTTAAACAATAATTACATCCTTATGACTATCCATTTGAGACATTAGTTAAAATGAAATTATTTAATCATGGAGGTGGTAAAAACATGTATACTAGAGCAACATTTTCATTTTTTATAAAAATGGTAGGGTAATATGATAGGTAATATAGAATAATTCAGAAATAATAATTTTCTCACAAATATATAATATATATCCATTAATTTAAACCTTTTAAATATACATTCTATATGGTTATGAATAAAAAAATAAATCACTTATCTGAGGTGGCATTTTGAACACACACACAAGTGACATTTTCATTTTTAATTGGATGGAAAGGTTTCAAGAAGTAGTTCTTCCATAAACACAATAAAATTTTAGTATAGTAAATATATTTATTTAATTATATTGTGTTGGTTTGAATATATTTTATTTATGTTCAAGAATAAATAAACTTGAAGGAATTCAATTAAGGCTTATAAATCTTCTTTTTAAAACATTATTTGTATTACACCTAAAGGAACCTATGATTGGTCATTTTATGAGACCAGTACCTATAGAACATGGTGAGTAATGAAGTAAATTATTTTGGGTGTTAAATTTTCGATATAGGGTGGTCAATGTTTTTCCATGAATGTAGAGATCGTGGTCCCATTTATAAGTGAGGGGATTGGCATTGCATTAAAAAGAAATAACACTTTAAAATATTAAATTACTTTCTCATATGAAGTTGTAACAATTTTTTTCCAATTAAGAATATAAGTTATTTTATGGACTAAATATACACATATATTATAATTGAGGTCACTTTATTTTGTATTTGAAACATTATCTTTTAATTTACCCCCCAAATAGTCCCTCTAAAATTTACCTCGATAAAAAACATTTCACAATGGTAAATATTCATTATGATTAGAAAAAAAAATACTTATTATATAATTTTTATATTATGATAAATAATATAAAATCCATTTTACAAGAATAAATTTATATAAATTATAAATATTATTTATAAAATATATACATGAAACATAATAAAAAAAGTTTTTAGCCAACTACCCTTTTAAACATAAATGTAATTTTATTGAAAAATCATGGATAATGTTAATTACCATAGAAAAAATTTGATTATGTTTATAAAAAAGACACTCATATGGATTAAAAATCATACCAAAACTGAATTTAACCTTTTTAATATGATATTATAAGGAAATAACAATAATAGTGTTTATTGGAATAAATCCATTTCTCATATTAAAAAAATGTCAAACCTCGATTTCTAAGTAAATAACTAAATTTTAAATGAATTAATTAACCCATTAAATATATATTTTATCTTTAAATAAAGTTTGATAAATTTTCACTTCATTTTAACATAATGATAATGTCAAAAAATTTATTGTATTTGTAAAATTGTATATTTCACCATCCACCAAAAAATTAACCATTCAAGAAAGATATCCATAAATAACCATAAGGTACTTTTCAAAATCTAAATTCATAATGGAAGTTCATAATTAGAAAAAATATATAAAATTCTTATAATTATCTATTAAATGAAAAAATTATTTAAAATAAACTCAATTTTTAATAAGAATAAACTTTTTAAACATAACATGTTAACTATCTTATTTCATATAATTTATGAATGAAACAAAATTTATTTGTTTGAAAATTTTATTTTTAGAATTCAGTGTTGTTTTCTATTAATTATAATAGTTTAATTATGAGTATAGTTCATTATTAAATATATTACATGCTATGAAACAATATACTTAATTAAAGTAATACATACAAAATATATCATTGTGTTATATTATCCCCCCACCTTCAAGAAATTGGGTCCTTGAAATTTTTATGTCATATATAATTGAAAATGGTAATAAAAAATTTCACATCTTTAAAGGATTGTGATAAATCAAAAAACCATTAAATAATATAGTTTCCTTAATAATATAACATTAAAATTGATGAAAAAATTGTTAAACAATAGAGTTGAAGATAAATATTACTATGTGTAAAGAAATACCATTTATAACACATAAATTACATTTTATTTTAAAATTTATTTTTATTTTTACAATAGGACTCTGAATCTTCTCATTTTTTTAATATTTTCTAAGTCGTGCGTTTACCATTACGAGACTTATACATGTGAATGAGTTTTAAAAACCAAACCACCATATCTAAGAAATATTTTCCATATAATACTTGAAATATTTTTATTCTAAAATTTAATTTGAGGAATTATTTTACCATTGATATAGAAAATTAGAGTAAATAAACTTTCATTAGTTATTTCTATTCCACAAGCACTATTCCTTCCATTGTTTCTATTTAATGATGTTTTAAATCATAACATTATCTCGTATTTAAAAATATTAAAAATATTGATAAATTTTTCATTTGTAAAGAACTAATTTTAACTCTTATGGGTCCTAAGATTTAGAAAAAGGATGGAAATAAATTCATTATGTCACTAGAAATTCAAAATCACTAAAAATGGTGTTCAAATGTACTAATAATGAATAAACCATCTTCTAAGTAAATAATACATTAATAAATACATTCATGAATATGAAAAAAAATTATAAATAAATCATTACACAAAATACTAATCATATATCTACTCAAAATATTATAAGAAAAATTTGAAACCCAAAAAATAAAATCAATTTGATTACACATCCTTCCAAATTAAATGTAATATTTATCCTGATCACAATTAATATCTCCTAATGTAACATAAAAATAATACTTTTCTAAAATAATAAAATTTTACAAAATATATTAATTCATCACAAAAATTACATCAATCACCATGAAAATCATAAATGATTCCTAAAGATTACACAATACTTATTACTTAAAAAATAAGAGTAATTTAGACAAAAAATTCCATAAATTCCAATAATTTATAAATAAAATATATTATTATATTATTCTATAATATTTATTAAGTTCTAAAAATATGGCTATAACCACCTAATATCCAAATCAATTTTCAATCCCATCAATTTATTTACAATGGAACATATATTCCAAAAATATAATAAAACACTTTCATAATTAACCATAATTAATTTAATATCGAATAAAATGTTATATTTGTATATTATATATAGTATTAAACTTCTTTACCCAATAAAATATTTCATGAATAACCCATAATTTAATTAAAATAACATGTCACAAACCCCGAAATTTTATATATGGCTTTAAACAAATGATCAGCAATAGACTTTTAATCCCTTAATAAAATCTGAAACTCAAAAAATATCATCATATATGAAAAGAGAAATAAATAATGTAATGTAAACGCTTCTCTAATACTAAATAAAATGACATATTCCTATACACCTATATCTTGTGATAAAAAAATTATTCTTTAGATATTGGATTTGTAACTATCTTAAGTGGAAAAAATTAGTTATAATGATAATATTAAATATTGTGTCAATTACATACCCTAGATCTATTTAATTTTAGAGTTTTTTGAAATTTAGAAAAACACCTGACATATAAAACCCCTAAAATTCTCATGAAATGGAAATTTACTAATTTTATCAATAACATATTATTTAAAAATAAGAAAACATTATTTCCAAGAACATTCACAACACATGATACCACTCCGGTCAAAACTATAATATAATTATTTATAACCTATGTAAATAAAAACAAAATAAGGGTGAGGGAAAATGATCTATATAAATAGACATATTCATTGTAAAATTAATATTATAAGTGGGAATACATTGATTATATGGGTTTTAGAACATTAACATAGCTTCTGAAAATACAACCCCTAAGTATTAGACCATAAATGATGAGTCATAGAGTAAGGCTTTTTTTATATCAAAATAAATGATTCAAAATAATGTGACATCATTAATAGAAAATAATGACCCATGAGATCATATCATATTCATAATACTCATGTTTTCAGAATAAAATTATACCCTAAATATAAGTATTGAAATTATATATCAAGGCATATCACCATGATATTTCGTAAGTAGTATGCTTCAGTGAAGCACTATTGTAGCTTATTTGGGTTCATTCAATGACCTATATACCATATTGGTTTGGGGAATGTAGCCCATATAACCTATTTGGATTTACATAACCTTATATATACCCTCTTTGGTTTTGGAAAACCTCATGTGTGCCCATATGGGCTTGGGAAAACATCCAGTTTACCCACTTGGGAATGGAACAATCACTCATGTCCACATTGATATCATGAGAAATAAATAATTACCACTTAATTGGATGTATATAACATATCCAACATTTATATAATAATAAACCATTAATATATATACCATAAGAATTTAACAATAGTCAGAATTCTATCATTGCATCATTATACCATGATAATGAAATGGGTTTCAGGAGACATTACTAAAACATTATCATTATAATAAATTTTGGAAAATTATTTGGATGGTATAAAAAAATAATAACCCCAATTAATTATATGAATAATTAATGGCTGTTGAAATAGATGATGAACTATTTTATAGAAGCATAGTAAAATTTCATTAAGAAAAGATGAAATATCACTTAACATTGTAACTTTTAAAAATATCAAATTCATAAAATAATGTGAATGTGGTTTTCTATTAAAAGGACATTGAAACTCATAATTTAAGACTCGTGATAGACAAATCACATGATGGAAGGGTAATATTTTCATGTTGTAAACGTATAAAAATATTATTTTTACACTTCTCTACAGGTTGTCAAAATGGCACTTAAATAATGATAAATATATTCCATTAAAATTTTTGTAAATAAAGTACAAGATATTTTAAAGATAAATATAAAAAACATTTAATAGTTAAAATAAATTCTATAAAACAATTTTTATGATGATGTATAAGGAAGGAAACTATTCTCAGCTAAAAAGGAGAAATAAGGATGAATTTTCATAAAAATATTTCTTCGGACTTTTTGAGTACCAAATGTGGTTTGAATGGAAATAATACATGAAAACCTAGGCATTAAAAGAGAAAAATAATCTACATGGTTTTTATTAGATATATAACATTCCATTCTCTATAATAGATAATGGAACTTGAAAAATCCCTATAAAATAGATATTTTTTCACAAACCCTTACGACTTTGTTAATAATTTAATCAAGAAATCATGAAAAATAACCTTATATGAATTTATAAATAACTATAAATTTCGTGAAAATAACCAATAAAAATATTAATTGCTAGCATATAAACCACAAAAAGAATTAATGTGCGGAAATAGAACATATCTCAATAATGGTGAATTGAGATAAGGATACACTTATAACATCGGTATCTCTTGAATTATTATCCCATGAATGATAGAACATGATATGGATATATAAATCAATCTAATTTTATACATTTATGTTTATATCATCCACGAAGAAGTTTATATACCAAAATATTAATCATGCTGTGAATATGACATATGTCTCAAAGAAATAAATGTGAGATGAGAAATCCATACAAGGATTTATAATTGTTCAAATATAAATAAATAATTGAAATGATAATTAGAATAAAATTTAAATACACATAAAAATGTGAAATAAATATTATTAATTAGATTTCAAAACAAAAATAATATTTATAGAACATATTCAATGAATAGGTGATACAAAATAATTAAATAAAATTGTGAAAAAAATCATGTTACATCGGACTACTACATGGTCGAACACATTATTACCTCATGCATATTAAATTTATAATTATCATAAATATATTATATATCCATATTTATGAATATAACAATAATATATATATATCCCTTATAATAGTAATTCATTGTTAAAATAAATATATTTTTTCTGAAAAATTCAATTTTAGAAGCATGTTACAATTCAAATATTTCATTCATTGCCCCTTTTTTAGGGTTTAAAAATATCCACTATTATAATGAATATTTATATTATGAATTTTAATTATTCTTTATGTTTCATATTCACTTTGTCATGCATAAGTTATGTGTTCTGATAAAATACTTAATAATTATATTTTTAATAGTTATTGAATTTATCAAAGTAATTGAATTTATAAGTAAATATATATTATAAGAATAAAACCCTATAATTATTATTACATAATAAAATAACAATAATGAAATAATATTACATGTTTATATAATTTCATAAACACTCATTAAAAAAATGTATAAAAATGATATTGTATAAGGTAAAACTAACCAAAACTAGAACATGTTATAATGGTTGAATGAGTAAGAATGTGTTATTTTATAATGATAATATTGATTATATAGAATATAAATCATGTAATATTATCAAATATAATAAATTCATTTCACATTAAAATTGGATCCAATTTATTCCAATATATATGATAGGGTAATTTATGGTATCTTTATACATGTCCATTAAAATTTAGATAGGGTTAAGTGATATTTGAATCCTCATCTCTTAGTTTAACCCCCAATTAACACATAACCCTTACCCTATAAAAACTTATTATCATGATAACTATACATTATGACAAAACAAATGAAATGAAAGCTATTATATAATTACTAAAGGAATATTAAGAGTACTTATTTAAATGGGAAGAACTATAAGTAGTTTTTATTTTGATAAAAAGGTTACAATATTTCCAAATTTTTATACATATATTTATAATCTCAATATTTTAATTTTAAATGATTTATTTTTTATATTTTATATTTTTTTATCAATGAAAATATATTCATAAATTCTCAAGTAAATATTATATCATTATAATATCATAAAAGTAAAAATTTCCATAAAACGTTTTTTTACTATTCATCCAAAAATTGTCCATTTCTTAAAAAATCACCACAAGATAATTTTAAATTGATAAATTTTAAATTTAAGTTAATTTTCAAAATTATTCTACTAAAAATTATATAACTATATATTTAATAAAAAAATAAATTTATGGAAATTCCACTTTCACAACCCCTCCCCACAAATTGTACCCCTCCTGGGCCAGCAATGTGAGACTAGAGATAGTGACCTCCAAAGTTCCACCTCCAGTAGGCCCCGGGTTGGAGACTGGCATTGATGATATAGTAAACACACAGATAGGAGGCATTACCCTCTAAGAGAACACAAGTAAAAGTGAAATATTAGACAAGAACCAACCAACTCCATCTTAGATTTTGATATAAATGAATCTCAAGTACAATATGTATTGTCATACAAGAACTACTACTACCGAAAGGGAAAAAACAGGTACCAAAAGAAATTAAAACTACAATGACCACAAAACTTGAACAACTCCTACAAAAATATAAACTAGTAGTAAGTAGAATGATCTCAAACCAGTTCCAAGTGACCTTAAAAATAGTTTGTATAACAAAGGGTGAGAATATTAGTATTCTCCATAGGATCCTCCCTAGAGCCTCTAATAAAAAAGTAAATAAATGATGATAAATAATAGTGAACAAAAAGTGAAACAAGCTTGTCACCAAAACAGGTATACGAAGTTTCCAGCCTCTCCATGGATACTCTCATGAAGTATCACTTACAAAATTATGTAAAATAATAAGGAATATCAGGGGTACCTAGCTACCACTTTCCCAATAGTTTGCCGATTTTCCCCAAAATCAAACTTCTTAATTCATCTCTCTCCAAAAAGGATGTCCTGAAGGCACATGGGGGAGCACCAAAACTTGTACCACATGAAACACAAGTCCTGACCGCAGACACCTTGGTGACACACCATACCATGCATGAAACAAAAATAACATCCTCATATATATGCCTATATGCATCTATAAGTATCCCCTCACCTGCACATGAAACTTTCATATATATACATAGGCACACCTTAACCCATAGATTTATTTCACTATCATGGGTGAATTTACACGTAATAGGGGACAGAACACAGACACAGACACACACACACACACACATATATATACTTATGTCTGCATACGCAGGTGAGTCTCCATAGACTCGACTACTTGAAACCACAATGTAGGGACCACACGGTACACATTAATTACAAGAAAACTTAAAACATCTAAATAACGCCATATAAAAAGTTCAAAACCAACCAGTGGCATAAAAACATACCTACAATCCAAGGAAAAACTTGTTGCTTTTGAAAATCATGGAAAATTCATTCTTTAATGGAGATAATGAAACCTAATCAACATAAATCGCCTATACAAAAACCCTCAAACCTATTTAGGGTTTGCCCAAATCACATGCTCCATAACGGAGAGAGGTAAACCACTAAATAGACGAAGTAAATGGGATATGGGACTCACCAGAGAGAACCACGCACAATCAAGGGAGGAGAAGAAGATTCAGGATAGAAAGAAGGATGTGTGCTAGAAGCCCACAGCAGGGGGGTCACACGAGTAGGGAAGGGGTGCCACCATATGGGGTTGCATGGGAATGAAAGGGGTGAATTTGGAGGGAAGGAGTGTTTTCCCGAGGGAGTGGTTCTACCGAAGGGAGTGCGCCGACCGGTTGAGGTGTCATGCACACAGAGGGAGGAAGGGAAGGGGTGGGGATCACGCTATGTGGATGGGAAGGAGGAAGGGGGATTAGGGTTTAGAAACCAAAAAAATAATTATCTTAATAAAAATTTTAATAATAATAATGATTTTTAATAATAATAATATTAATAATTATCATCATCATCATAATATTCATAATAATAATCATCATTATAATAATAATATTATCATTATTATCAAAACATTTATTGATTTTTATTTATTTATTTAGTTTATTTTCTATTATTCTATTTTATTTTTACTTTTTTTGAGCATTGGGCTAGCCACACAGTTTGGACATATGTTCTTCCATACCATTCACCAATTGTGTGGTTTCCTCTTTATCAAGGTGGGGGGGAACATGGGTTCTTAGGGAGGGGTGTACACCCTTACGCCAACCATGCACGTAGGTAAGAAACTCCAAAAATTTGAACCTTAAAAACTGACTCGAGCAAGAACACAAAAACGCCACTAAATATAGTTATGTGATTTAAAATAATTAGAATGTTAGGGTCAGGGTGTGATAATTCTCCACACCATGACACTTTCTACCTCAATAAAGTCCCAAAAGATTTAGCTAACACAGAAACGGAAGAGATAATACCCAAAGTAAAACCCCAACCACCAGAAGACCATAAACAAAAACTCAATATCCATAAAATATCCAAAACTCTAGGATCTAAAGAAGCTGGTAAAAACATACTCATGGTACCAGATTTACAACATGATAGAAGGCTAAAGAGACCACATAACTCAGAAAACTTATGAAATAACCAATAATGAGGATCTGAAATATCCAAAAATAACTTCAAAACAAGGCTTACCTTGATACATAACATAGAATTCCACAGATAACCCATCATGGTTTGTTTGGGATCTCCAAAAACATTCATTGTATAACCCATTATTCAGATCAACCAATTACCATGATCAGGGTCAGGTTGATAATAAACAATGAATTACCCATTCATAATGCCATGAAGACCAAGATCACTATGAGTGCGTGCTATGGTGGTCACCCACCATTTCATAACTCTATTCAACACTGGTTTTTTCAAGTCAAATGAAATCAACAATCCAAAAAAACCTCTAACAATAGTGTGAACTCTTAATCATATGAGTCATACCCGACTATATTGAGAGAAGATGTAAACAAGACCCATAGTGTGTCTCCCCATCATTAAGGAACTTGCTAGCAAGGAGGTCACAATAAGGGAAATTCTCAATATACTGCCATCCAACCCAAAAAAATCCATCCTTAGAAACCTAAACTATGAACCAAAACCGATGACAATTCATAATTCCACAATATAGATCATCTCAAAACAAGAACCACCTAAAATCAACACCACCCCAAAGAAGTATAACCATTTAAGATTTCAAATCTCCAAGTAAAAACCACATAAATCCATTTAAAACGAGACAACCATGCCCTCCCACAACCATAGAGAAACATTAAAAAAAGACCACAATGAGGTGATGAGGCCACTACACCTTTTATAACAAAACAGAACCTTCAAGATGAAGAATAAAAAATAAAGAAACTTAAATTGTCTCTATCCTAGAATTGGAGAAACAAACATGGGCCAAGGTCATCCACACCCAAAAATTTCCTAACTTCATGAAAATCTTCACTCCATGTCTTGTGGTTGGAACTCTAATATCTTGAGGCATCTACGACCCTACTATTAGGAGTTGGAGATTAACATCTGGGACATCAACATTCAGTAATTCATCTTACTAAACACCTTTAATTGACCCAAAATACTCCTCCTAACAAAACCTCTCTTCATAGGTCACTATGAAACATACATTATTATATTTTTCACCTAACGAAGGTGGGTGGTGAACCAAGAAGACCTAGGTGTGGTCCATAATCAAAAAAATTTATGACTCCACCACTCATTTCAGAGTCTAGGTAGAGTCATCAATGAGAATAATCGAAGATACACTCGTTTATAATTTCCTAAAAAAATATTACCCCTTCTGTTTTAACAAGTTAGAACCACTAACGATGGCCGACACTAATTCCTAAAATTGATCTTAATCTAAAAATAGAATAATTAATCCTATATCCCAACTTTCAACTTCTCACTGGAGATTTTATTGTGTATAATAAAAAACAAGAGGCATAATTATAAATCAAAACTCATCATGAACTGAAATTCAACAATTCAATAAAAAACCAAACCTCAAACTCAAATCAACATTTTGACCACAATTCAACACTTGAAAACCAAAATCCCATGAAAAATGATACCAATCGTGAAAATAAAATAATAAATGATTGGTTTCATTTCAAAATATTGAAATCACTACTTTTGAAAACCATTTTTTAAAAATAAAAAAAATGTAAGTTTTCACCAATGGTATTCCATGAAATCTCACATATGTATATGCTTATGATAGATCAAACACCCATCCACACATACCAAAAACTATCCACTCTCTACATGCTTACACAAACATATGTGACCATTCCTAAAAATATTAATGGTCAATTAAAAAAGCTTCTCAATTCCAAAATAGAACATTTAACTAAAAAGCCAGAATTCCCTATAAAATTCATCTCACCTTTCAAAAAGGTATTTTAAAAATCCCAAAACAATTTCCTAAACAAATTCCATTTTCCCCATTGAAACCATACATTCAATTAAAAGAAAACAATTTCTATTTCAAATGCCATTTTTTCACTCTAAAAAACAATTACCATTTTAAATCCCCTTTTTTGTGAACTGTTTTCATGTTTGAAATCCACTCAAGCCAACCAAAGCTAATCCCAAACTTAACTCACATAAAAACAACCAAAAATAAGGACCTAGTGGTAATTCCAACCAAAAAACATAGATTAGAAGACCATTCTACAAGAGAGAATCCACCATATAAAGTAACTTAAACTATGTAATCAGGATGTACAAGGTTCACTACACCATTCAAGATTGTCGCGTAACACAGGTTCACTTCTTTAATCATCCCTTATCCAGACAAACCAATTAAAAGAAAAATTCATATCCCAGAATACCCATGTAAACTCAATGATCGAGATGGGAAAGGTTTCATGATGACCTTCCCACACCTACCTCTCGAGTCCCAATAATCATAATATCCAAGCTACCTGACACCCCAAATAACAAGGCTCTACTCTGATACCATTTCATCACAAAACACCCTAGATCAACCCTGAACTGGTCTCCCAAGTCGGCCCATGAAAAGGGCTAAAGGGAATTCGCGATCCCCACAAGTAGGAAACTAGTTCCTGTCACCAAATTAAAATAGTTGGGAATGATTTTGGACTATAAATAAAAATAAATTAAATAAATATAAACTAAACAAAATATATAATCACTAGTAGTGAAAATAAGATAAATTTTTTTAGCCAAACATAAATCCAAGTGACTTTATGGGTCACCACCTGACATCAAACTATGCTCAATTCAAGAGAGATCCCAAACTAGAATGAGAAACTGAAAGAATAAAGAGGGCATGAACACTTAGATTCTCAGTAAGATTCCCAAAGAACAACAACGCCATACTCCCTTTCCTTTAAAAACAAACCCAGTCATGCTAGTTTAAAAATCAGACATAATAAAATTATGTTTTCCATTATTTCCAAATTCAGGTCAAAATTTTACATTTTTAGGGAAAGCG
This sequence comes from Viscum album, assembly GCA_963277665.1. Classification (NCBI taxonomy): domain Eukaryota; kingdom Viridiplantae; phylum Streptophyta; class Magnoliopsida; order Santalales; family Viscaceae; genus Viscum; species Viscum album. Next base: position 446,352,345 of record OY728158.1, read on the forward strand.
ATCTATTATACTGTAATTTCAAAATAGTTTCCAAGCATTCATTAACATTCTGCAATTGAAGGTAACGAGTTAAAATTTAAAACAAGGATTTTAAAAAAAAAGGAAATAAACTAGAATTAACTAAAATTGAAATCATTTCATGAACATGATGTCATAAGAAAACACCATGGGCAATACCTATAGGTAGCTAGCAAAAAATGGGGCCCTAAAAACCATATACCTTGCTAAAATGTATTATAGAAACAACGAACATCAGCATTATCATGAAAAAGCCACTAGAAGGGAAATCCCCCATAGCCTAGTGGTCTCCAATCCTCCTAATCATTTAGTTAGTGTTGTTATCTCCAATCTTACTATATGAAACTGGGATGAACCACTTTTGAATCATCAACCATAATAGTCCTAGTATGCCCACCTAGGTAACCGGGGTTATCCATGTGGTCTATTTCAAATAGTGGAGAGGTTTTATCAAGAAAACATATATAAACAAATCACATTATTTATCTAGAAACTCATTCAACATCCCACCACCGATCTCCCTACTTAAGAGCATTCCCATTTTTATTTCACAGAACAAATCACAAGCCTCGACACTAGGCATATATCACAATTCACATACTAACACTTACATGACATTTATCAATCTTCGGGGAATGCCTTAAGATGGGTATTTCAAATTTACAAATCATTGTCATGGTGCCAAACAGAGCTCATTACTTGACAAATAATAATTTCTCTTTAGAAAACATGCTCACCCAATCCTTTCATGTACTAAACCCTTTTGAAATTTCAATTAAACAAAAAAGGATTCAAAAATTATAAAACAACTCGAAATAATGCTTAAATCCAAGAAACCCATTTAAGAAAGGAAAATTACTATTTAACCTTGAATTCACACCAAATCTCAGACACTTTTTCCCAAATTACCAAATCATGTTATTTCCCCTTTTTAAAATCACATGAGAATCCTTATTCATTTAAATAAACATTCACAACTAATATACACACCAAATATTTTTGGAAATACCTGCCACACACCCAAAACCATTATAGAAACTACTTTTTGCATTTAATATATTCAGCCTTATAAAAGTAACTTGGGATCGTATTTAAATGAAAATACACATGTAAATGCTTAAAACAAGCATGAAAAAAAGGAAAGTCCAACATGAAGCAGTGACATCACTTTGAAGAGAACACATGTTCTATTTAATAATAAAACACTTTTTAAAGCACTCTAGAAATTAAGGAATTCAATTCAAAGTTATAGGAATAGGGGACCTACCACACGGTGGATCCAAACCGAACATTCAACTCTTGGTGCTTCTTAAATAGAAGTTGTTGGACCCTAACTAAGAATATGCACTTGCACATAGATATATGAAAACCTAGATCCTATGAACACACCCACATGACCATGAAAATTTGTGAGGGGATCCTCACATATATGCTTATATGAATCTACTAGTCTCCACTAACCTATTCGTGATCATTCATATATATACACATGCATAGCTTTCCCAATACATGTATTTCACTTCCATGGGTGAATTTATATGTAACAGGGGAACCTGCACACACACAGACATATATATATATATACACCTATGCATATGCAGGTGAGTTTCCTTAGACCTGGCAACTCGAAACCACAAAGTAGGGACCACATGCTACACATTAATTACAAGAAACATTAAAACATCTAAAGAATCCTATATAACAATTTCAAAACAAACTGTAGGCAAAAAAACCATACATGGAAACCAAGGTTAAAGACGTAACATTCATCAGTCACGATAAGGGAAGTCCTCAATGAGGCTAACGAACCCTAAACAACAAGAATCGACATAAAACCCCTCAAAATGATTTAGGTTTCATCCAAGCCCTATGATACACAAGGAGGAGATGAAAACACCCAAATAGAGGTAGAAAATGGGAAAGGGGACTCACCCGTGGGAACCATTTACGAAGAAGGGAGGAGAAGCGACCAGCAGATGGAGAGAAAGAGGTGCGCTGAAGGCCCTAGGCCAGTGGAGGTCATGCAACCAAGGAAGGGGAACCACTAGATGTGGTCGCGCAAGCTGGTAAGGGGCACCGTTGGAGGGAAAGAGAAATGTTCGGAGGGAGTGGGGTACGGTCGAAGTGTGAGGGCCAGTCGGTGGAGGTGGCGTGCGCACACAGAGAGGAAGGGAAGGGGTGGGGGTCACGTTGTGCATAAGGGAAGGGGAAGGGGAGTAGGGTTTAGTAACCCTAGAATAAATAATAATTATCTTAATAATAATAAAAATTTTAATAATCATAATAATAAAAATTATTATTATTATTTAATAATAATAATAATTATTATAATAATATTAATCGACATAATTATAATAATAATATTATTATTATTATCAAAACAATTATTGATTTTAAATTTTTCATTTTTTTTATTATATTATATTATATTTTTTTGAACACTTAGCATGCTACACGATTTGGCAGCACAGTATACCAGATTGTGCACTAATCGGGCGGTTGTCTTTCTACCATGTGAGAGGAACCACATGGGTTCCTGGGGAGGGGGAACGCCCATGTACCAACCGTGTTCCTTGGCCTAAATCTCCGGAATTCAAACATTGAAAATAGATTAGGCCTGAAACTCAAAACACCACTAAGTACAATTATGTGATTTAAAATAATTAGCATGTCAGGGTCAGGGTGTGACAACATAAATCTATAAGATATTTCTAAACTAGGAAAATAAACTCCTTAAGGGATAAACTGACCTTACAACCCCTCATAATATAAGAGTCAATATCATCAACACCCAAAGTGATTAAGATGTCTCCTGCATTTTCACAGTGGGAGAGCCACATACAACTTGGAAAATTTCAATTGGATAATGGGGAATTAAAAACATCATAAAATTGGTTTAAATATGTTGTATTGAATACATATAATAAATAATAATATAAAAATAATCTTGGGGAATATACATTAACATCGTAAAAACATAATAAAATTATTTAATGTGAGTAAATGTTTTTCTTAAGACTAATAATAAAAAAATGGTTGAGAATATCATGAAATTTAATGGATTAATGAATATTATTTTGAAAAGAAATACAAATAACAATAATGAATAAGATAAAAATACATACAAATGCAAATCCATGAAGGGAAATTGTCCAGCCAGAGCTGGTTGACATCGATGGGGCCTGAGGCCACCAGATGATGGGCCGCATTGTTTCCTTCCCTTTTGGTAAAGGTGAATGACCATCAAGAAAAGCCTTGGAGAAGCAAGAAAATTCTTTGGATGATAAAGCCAAATGGCTGGATTTCTCCATCTTTGTGGTTAATAGCATTGATAATGGTGAGGTAGTCAGACTCGATGATGATATCAACCCATCAACGTTCCATATCGAGCATCATACCTACTAGGATGGTAGAGGCCTCAGCAACAGTAGGTTCTCAGAAGGCATGATGTGATTCATGTTTTGCAGCAATGATTTTCCCCATGTGATTTCTAGCAAGGAGACCGAGAGTAAAAATCCCATCCTTGGGGAGAGACACATCCACGTTAAGCTTAAGAATCCCTTCTGGTGGGGGATTCCAATGAGGGGGACAGGAGGGGGTTGCACCTGGAAAAAAGTGTCCTTTGTGGTCCTTCTAGCCCTCAATCCACGACATGGACCGTTCAATACAGAATTCGGGAGGTTTATGAACGTGGTGAAAGACATCATCATTACGTTGGACCCAAATGATCCATGCCAGGGTGTAGAGTGAGCCTACGTTGTTTGATGGGAGAGAGGAGCACCAACACATCAGAATATTGGGGAGGTCAGAGACAATGTCAAGTGAAGCATTTGAAGTCGGGCCCAATTTATTCCAAATGTCCTTAGTTCCCGGAAAGTGAATGATAGCGTGCAAAAGAGTTTCTTGAATATTCGGGCAAAAGGGGAAGGACTCAGCACTGTCTATATGTCGGTAAAAAATCATGCTCATGGTAGGGAGGGTGATTGTACACACCTGCCACCAAAATTGGCGTATTTTTTGTGGGACGTTGAGCTTCCAAAGCGATTTACCTGGTCCCTCTTCCCGGTCGCCAGAGTGGTTTCCAAGAGTAAGGCTATAACCAGATCTCACCGTGTAGTCTCCCGAAATGTCATTGGTCCAGAAAAGATGGCCGGGGACTACATCTGGGACCCATGGGATGCTCCGGATAATTCTTTGGTCTATTTCATTAAACCATTCATGTATCTTTTCCAGACACCACCCTGGTCCCTGGTCTGAAAGGAGGCAGCTGACTGTGGCATCTTCAAGACCCAGTTGGGCAGGGGATGTAGCCCAGATACCATCCTTATCAATCAGCTAGGGATTGGTCCAGATGTTGACGGATGAGCCATTCCCAATCCTCCAGCCCAGCCCTTTTTTCAGGAGCTTTCGGGCCCCCCAAATTCTTCTCCAAAGGAATCTAGGACGGGGGCCAAGAGAGGAAACATGGAAGTCCGTGTGGGGGAAGTACTTACCTCGGAGAACCCATGCACAGAGAGATGATGGACGGTTAATAAGGCGCTATCCTTGCTTGGCCAACTGTGCGTCATTGAAGAGAAGCAAATTCCGGAATCCCATCCCTCCCTCCGACTTGGGATTGCAGAGCTTTGCCCTGGCCATCCAGTGGGGTCTATTCATTCCATCATTTTTTCCCCACCAGAAGTTGGCAGTACGTGCATGGATCGGATTGACGATGGCCACCGGGACTTTAAACAGGGACATAAAATAACTCGGGATAGATTGGATGAAATCTTTAATGAGGGCTTATTTTCCTTCTTTGGAGATTCTTTTTGGGTTCCAGCCTTGAATTTTTTTCTCAATCCTATCCACCAGAGATGCAAAGATTTCTTTTTTGGACTGGCCAATCACCGTGGGTATCCCGAGATACTTTTGGTGTTTATCATCCATATGGATGCATGTTGATGCAAAAAGTTCATCCCTCTTGGAAGGAGGCACTGCTGCACTGAAGGAGATTTCTGATTTTCCGTGATTGATAGACTGTCCAGGCGCCCTCTCAAACTACTGTATCACATGGCTAATCACCTGGCATTCATTTATGGTTTCTATGGAGAAATAATATGAATAGTATAGATTAATATGACTCTTATTATTATATAAACTATACATGGAGGTTTTATTTACAATCTAACACAATTAAAATAAAAAATCATCTCGAAAATAATTTCTACAATGTAATAATCAAAAATATCTTTTCTAAAAGAAAATTGTATCACTAAGGTTTTAACGAATAAAATATAGGTCTATAAATTCGAATTATTATTTTTTATTGAATTATTTTAGACATTTCGCAAATTTAATTTCATTCAAAATGATATATAATTTTTTTGGGTCATATTTATATCAACATGAATTCATAAAACATACAATATTTTTTAATACTATATTTTTTACTTTACTCAAAAAATTACATTTTTTTTGAAAAATTCCAAAAAAACGCTAAAATGTAATTTTTATGAGTGTATTAATACAACATATTCAATTTTATTAAATTAAAATTATAAATATTAAAAATTTATCACTTTAATAAAATCTAATAATATATGTAAAAACTATACAACAGAAATAATAACTTTTTCTTTTTATATGAGAGATTTAATATTTGAATATCATTATTTCATAGTTATTATATGTTTGATAATGAAGAATATATTTTTCAAAATTCATTTCACAAAAAAAAATTTAAATAAATATAACATAGATTTTGAAAACATAACTTTGAAAAAAATTTGGTTCTATGAACACTATACACAATGATGTCAAAGTTATGAGACTAAATATTTTACTTTTCTTACAAATAAATTAAGAAAATTTAATAAAAATATATTTCTAATAGGAATAAATTTATTTATTTATTTATATGGGGATTCAAAATTTTTAAAAAATTAAAAATTACATTATAATATAACATTGTTTACAAACATGTTATTTGAGATTTAAAAACAAAATTTTTCGATTCATAAAGCATGCCCAAATATTATGTTAAAAATCCTAGATATAAAAAATGCACATTTTTTCAATGTATAAATACCTCCTAAAATATTATTTTAGTTTATGAAAATTTTAAAATAATTTATTTTTATCATATTATCAATATAAAATAATATGTGATGTAAAGAATTAGAGAATTACATTAAATAGTTATATGATTTAAGTATAACAATGATAAAATTTTTTATTGTTTTTTATCATTTTTTACAAAACATGAATTACTATTTAAATATTAACATGAAAATAAATATATTAATACGAGTTATTTTTAGATAAAATAAGAAAATATATAGATATATAATATTCATTTTATTTAGAAAATTTTTATAATGTTTTCTAAAGAAATATTATGCATTGAATTACAAACAAATACAAGAATTAAGAATACTTTTTATCATATTCTCAATAAAATAATAATAATGAAAATATATATAACACTATTTTTATTATTAAATTAATAATTATGTCGAAGTATTTTACTTTCAAGATTAGGGATAAATATTTAATATTATTTCATTAAATGGCACAGCTACTTCTTGTTGAATATATAGAAATTTTGGGATCATAAGATAAAAATGAAAATATATTTATAATATTTATTTATATATAATTTTAGGTAATAAATAAGGAAAATATACCAATAATTTCATCAATCTTATATTCCATTTCCTTAATAAATTACATCATTGTAAGTTTTATTTTCACTCTCCAATAAGAAACTGTTGTTGGTATCATTAAAATTATAATGGATACAAAATTGTGATTCATTATGAACTAAATTTTTTTATTGAAAATTAAACTAAGGAAAAAACATTTCCTACACAATATGAAAAAAAATAGTTTTTTATTATTAACAACTATTTTTCATTGACTATGCTTCTTTAGTAAGTATTGATTATTTCAAGAGATATTACTCTTATTTCATTATTTTCATGATCATGTTATAACTTCATCTGGGAAATCAATATAAAATATAGTAATTGAAAATACCATCCTTGATCCAGTAATATCTTTTGTGGAAACTTTCCTTGATTTTTATGAAATTGATTCAAATAGACCCCCTTCTCCGTGAAATTAAAGGAATAAAAATTAGCAGATTCTCTCTTTCATTTACCATCATGAGTCTAGTAACCATTATCTCAAAACTTATAAAAACTACCAAACCCATTAAAATATACACCAGGTATATCATTCTATAATTATTAATCATTTGAAATTATAATCTTCTTTTATTCATTGAATACATTCATCTTTATAAAAAATTTATAGTTCTCCACATTTCTTAAAAATCCCATTTCATAATAAAAGAATTGATGATATTGGTATCACACTTTTGGAAATGGGTACGTTTTCTAAAAAATGTGTTCGTAATAAATTAATGTTATATTCATTCTCAAAAACTATTTCTTCCATGTTTATCATACTTTATAAATATCCATTAAATATTATAACTTTTATATTGAAGAAAGTATTATTAAAATAATATCACAAAAATTTAATTCCATTCAATAATTTTTAACTCTTCCTCATTCTTAGAATTTTGAATCAATAACCACTATTGATATGCATTTACATTTTTTTGATATATAACTATAGTAACCCACTCACTTTCATTAGATAAGAAAGTGATGGATATATTTTCCATAGATTTTGTCCATTTTAATACCACCAGTAGATTATTAGTTCAATTTATTGATTAATATTGAAAAACCATCAAACTATAAAATATTTTTATTACTTTATGAGGGTTAATAGGTTAATCTATATGATATTTATATTTCTCATTACCTGGGTCAAATTATCAAATATAGCAAAAATTTTCTATAATTCAACTATAAATTTATTTTTCCAAAATGGAGACATCCCAACACATATTATAGTTGTTGATATGATTTCCATTACATCCATTATGATCCATATCAAAATTAAAAAATGTACTAATAAAATCATGGTTAATACTATTTATTACATATCATAGTATATGATTCTTATTCATATATTAGATATACATATGAAATAATATATTTATTCTTGAAAGTATTATCATTTTATTTCAATGTTTTATTATCTAACTAGATTAATATGAATATATTTTTGGAGGATTCTGCCAAACATGTTCTAATATTAAATTTCACATCCTTAACTCCAATTACCTTGAGTTAGTGGTTTTCTATTAAATTAAGACCATCATTAATAAAATAATTAGTTTTATATGTAAAATAAATACATATTTATTAATTACATTTCCATATAACTAAAAAATACATCATAAAACACATAAAATATTGTTATTCCACTATTACCTATCCATAGATCAGACATAACATTCTTTATTATTTATTATAGAAATGCTGAAATAAAATAAAGAGTTGATCTAAAATTCTCAATAAGGGGTAACACATATGGATAGTGAACTTGGAATAAGTATGGAATCCATAACATGGAAGTAAAAAGTAATCAAATAAGTATAATACATCCTTGTAAAAAAATACCATATCTATAACAATAGAAATACTTAATTACATTAGTAACAATAATAGATTTCAATATGTTGTAATGTATAATTCCAAACATCATAAAGATACTTCTAAGGCCTATACCAAAACATCACAAATAAATAATCCAACATAATCAAAATACCCAAGTTAGATTTTCTAATGGGACCTATTAAATACACATGGTGTTATATAATTTCCACCACCAGCCATAACTTCATAAACTCGATGCATTAATCATATGAAATGATTGAGTAAAAAATAAAAAATTTATTATTCTCTAAGTAACCTCACAATTCAACATACCTATGTATTAATAAATATCCAATTTGATATAACTAGTATACAGATTGAAAACAATTTCCATCAAAATTATTAATATAACATTATATGTAAACTCCCTTCATTTGGGAATATGATATGTTAAGTGTTCACACTATATATTAAAAAAGGTATATAATCAATTAAATAATAGAGGAATAATAGAAATAGGGGAAAATTTCACAATATATCAACTATAACACCCCAAAATTTTATGATATTGTTCACTATAAATAAATTATAATTCGTTGATAACTTTCATTAAACACAACCCTGAGATTTAACAAACTATGTTATACTATTGAAATATTATAATTTACTGTGATATCCATCACATAGTCATTTTATTGGAGAGTATGAATAGGTCTAAACAAATTAATATAATAATTAATATTTCAAACAGTGTCAAATAAATTCATTTGATAATAATAGACAGAATTGAAAATAAAATATTTTAAATGTAAATAGATATTTTTTTCAAAAAAATAGTTTCTATACAGATAATTTATTCTTATTATTATAAATTATATTAATCACAATTTATGAATTATTATTATGAAATTAATGTACAGTAAATACAATATAATATCTTAATATTCATCAATTTTTTAACTAGGAATGTGTAAACATGAAATCCAGTTTTACTTTAAAAATATGTATTTTTCTAAAAACCCTTTTGATGGGAAATTATTTTAAAATAAATTTATGCCAATCATATGAATTTATTAATGAAGACTGAATGTCGTAATTGGAGTTAATAAGTTAGAATTTGTTAAATAGGTCCATTTTTTTATTTTTCCTTATAAATTGTTTCCTTTGTAAAATTTGTCCCCTTAATAAGAGTAAAAAGGGTAAAACAAGGTTAAAAATTTGAGATATACCATTAAAATTTCTTCAACACTTGAATTTATAACTTTTGATGGGTTAAAATCAGACATATCCATCTCAAATTATAATTTGTTGAATTTTCAGGCTATTTTCCCATTATAATGACATATATATTATTTTAAGTAATGAAAATTCCAAAATTTTACCCTCTTGACTTTAATATCCCTAAAATATTTCCATAAGGATAATACGTGGATAGTTTCACTTAAATTTTTTTTGAAAGATGAATTATTTTTTATTAATTGTAGTTTATTTTTTATTATTAGTCTAGTAATAATTATCTCAAATTATTACAAAAAGACAATAGTGTCTTTGTTCATATAGTAAAAAAATATTATAAACGGTTTTAAAAACATGAAAATTAAAATAATTTTAGTAACTTATAGTTTCCCATGAATTTTATAAATTATTATTTCTTATTATAAATATATGGTAGATTTTATTATAATTTCATATCTATCTTGATGTCTTTAATATCAAATTAATTAAATACATCAAAAATGTCATTAATGATATATTTTGAAATATAATATTTTATTAAATTATTTTAAAACAATAAAAGTCAGGAAAGAAGATAATTATTATGGAAAATGTTCTAAAATATTATCCATTTTCTATTTATTGGAAAATTTAAACGTTATATGTAAAATTATAACCCTTTAAGATTGAAATTTTTTTTAACAAACTTAAGGTTAAAATTGGTGAATGATGTGGTTAAATTGAAATTTAAGTTCTAAAATTACAAAAATATCTATTTAATATTTTTGGAATATAAAAATTCTATAAAATAATACTTGTATTCAAATTCATGTCTATTTCAAAGAATTATACATGTAAAATATAATAATTATATTTAAATCTTTAATGTAATTCCATGTTTGATATTTCTATATATTATAAAAGAACACACCTTATCACATTTCTTCACAACTACATGATCCTAATATCTCAATAAAAAAATGAAAAAAATCTCATTTCAATATCCATATCCATAGTGTAGTGGTGTTTTACTTATTAAAAGACCATTCCAAGGGGCCTTAGAAAGGATCTAAAGGAAGCCTACTAAAGAATATGTAATATTACTACCCATCCTCTTCCAATTTATTTCTTCTTCTAAATAAACTACATTAGTGTTATTTATTAGAAAATAATATCATAAGTATCATAAATAATCTTAAATTTTAGCATTATTATAGAACTTCCATTATTCATCCTCTTTTATATCAAATGGGATGTGATTGTATTGTGCACACATACATGTGGACTACCACCTCCATGTAGTAATAAAACTCATTTTCCATCACCATCCTTTGTGGATGGTAATTATAATGGATTTAATTATTATATATGAAATTCATGACATAATTATTCTTCTATAATCATAATATCAAATATACCTTCTTACCTTCCAATCCATTGAAAAACAATAATGTTTCTCCTTCATACGTGAGGACTACCACCTCCATGAATGATGTCATTAGTTATTCATATATGATTTACATAGATGGTAATAAGGATATATAATTTTTAGTGGTTAATTGTTAATTATCTTTCTTTATTTCCATTCATAAAAAAATGAAAACATAATTCTTATATACATATGGCCTATTTTCACCATGAAATATGTATATCATTTTTATTGATACTTTTTATGGATGAATATAATAATATATATAATGAATTTATAGGATATTTATATAATTATGAAAATTCTAGAGATTTTTTAACCATGTCATTATACAAGGTCCAAAACATTAGAACTAAAACTTTCATGAAAAATAAAAATGTTTACAACCAAAAATAATGATTTTAATAAATATTCATTAATATATGGGTATTGAATGTATAGGTGGATCATATTTGATATTATAAGTATCTATATGAATCTGTTTTAGATTTATAATAAATTTAAATTTAATATAGATGTTACAATTCTTTAAAGTATGTCGAACATGAGGAAAGGGTTTTATATTATAGTGTAATTTTTTATCAATATTATTTATGGTTATATTTTAAATGATTAAAATTCATGATATATATTTAAATTATCTGATTAAATTTCAGCACATATGTTCATTAATATTTATTAAAAAGTTTCCTCTAATTTTCCTCTCATTATGTACTCAAGAGACTGAGAGAATAGTTTTAAAGAAAACCTACACTAGTTATCACTTGGTTCAAAATTACGTTTTCTTCCACGTCTATATTTTCTAAAAATATTTTCAAGTATATTTTAAATATTATACTATGATTATCTAAATCTTTTTATAATCATATTTTAATTTTTAAAAATTTGTTTAAATTAAATATTCATTACTTTTTCTAAACATGGTACTTATTATGTTTTATCAAAAATATGAAAGAAATATTTTTTATTGTAAATGGAATGAATATAATTTTCCACCATCATAAGTACTTAATAATTGGAATGTTGTTTTAAAATTTATATGGTTGTTTTTAAAGAAATTTTTTTATTTAATATTTGTTAATGTTTTATATTTTTAAATTAGTGATTACAGATCGAAAATTGTATTTTCTCTAAGAAATTTTACAGTAAGCTTCTAAAGGAATTTTTCATCTATTAATACATCCTTTTATTTCACTTATGATTTACTGGGGTTATGATTCAATTATACCATTTAATTTAATTCTATAGATGACTTTGGTTCATGATGTGTTATGGATGGTTCAATGAACCCAGTATACTAAGTGAAATTTTTCACTATGATAGTCTTGGGAGTGAAAATTATCATAGCATATGATGGAATGGGGTGTGAAACTAATCCACTATGATAGTATTGGAATAGGTACTTCACTAAGGAAATGACTTTCCATGCTTATGTGTACGAACAAAATATGTATTATGAGGATGATATGTTATCAAAGTTTGTGTTCCATGATTCATTTATGAATCATGACTTCTTAACTACCATGATTTATACCAAAATGAAAGATTTTGATATATGATATACAAGGTATCATTTTAAATACTAATCTTGTGGTTTCATTACCTTATGCTTTTGATATATTTTTATGATCATTGATACCTTCTTTAATTACCGTTACTGACAATATGAACTCACCCTTCCTTATGTTTTCCCCTTGTTATTATTAATTGATGTAATTAATATATTTCTAATAAGGGTACTCATAATATAAATCTTAGTAGGAGATGATTTAAATCTCTTATAAACTAGTTATATATGTATTAATATTTTTAAAGACAGTAAACATATATGATTCTGGCATGGATCACAATGTTATGTAATGAATATTCATCGATTAAGATGTAATATATTTTTCAGAAAAGTATGGGTCAATATTGTTGGTATTAAGGAAATGTTTTGTTTCATTTCAAAAATAGGATGACAAAACATTATTCAAAACCCTAAGGATAATTATAAGTATATTATAGAAACCAATAGATTTTTTAATAAACATGGATAACCTAAGAAAAACCCAAGGTTCCATAGATTTAAAATAAGATGACTTCATTTTTCATCCTGTAAATGATATTTCATGATTATGTGGTTTCCTACTATGATTATTGTTTTTAGACTATGCTTTTGGATTTTAGTGAATGGATGGAACCTAAAAGAAACCATGTAATTTTTGAATATGATAAACAATGAAATGGTTTTACTCATTATAAACCAAATTTTATGGTAACATTAATTCAAAATCATGTTCCTATGATTATGAAAATAACTCAAAAAATTAATCAAATTGATCATTTCAAATAGAAAATGAGGGGAAAACATTTTGTTGGGTCCTTTATTGTGAAACATCGACCTTATTTTAGGGATTATGATGATCCACTAGTTGTTCAATGGTTTATTATCACTAGAAAAAAATCTCTAATTTTCAATAAATGAAAAAATAATTTTTTCTTTTTATCATTTAGAAGATGAAACAGATCAATAGTGGACTCTGATCATGATCCCAAGTTAATGGGTTGAAATTTAATCCATGTATTGGGAAGAATTTAGGAGTTTATTTTTTAAAACTGTCTTTCCTTATATTCTTCATAAAAAATAGAGAAGGAAATCCTTGTGCTAAATTAGAAGGATAATGAATCTATTAGTACTTATGAGCATAATTTTACAAGGCATTTGAAGTACACTTTTAGTATTATCAATCCACCAGAAATTAATTTTGATCAATTATTTTGTGGCATAAAATCAATTTTCCAAATGAATGTAGTCATAAAAAACTAATGTAGTAATGAAAAAATCATCTGATGTGCTATCTTCATGGAGCTGGGGATTTGATTTACCAATCAATATCATAGTTTTTATAAGAATGGAAACATGGAACTTAATGGAAATTCCAAAAACCATAGGTAGAAGAAATTTAGATTAACTTTTTTCTAAAAGAGTGGTTGGAAACGTGGAAGAAATTATCATAAGTGGCCTATAAATGTTTTATGTTTGGAAATGATGGTTATATGCCTATCAAATGCTTATGATATGGGAAAAATAATATAAATATGGATGGAGAAAAAAATGAAATAGAATTAACTAACCACACTAATTTTTTTAAAATTTAATGAGTTTTGTAATTATGATAACCTCTAATCAATTATAAAGGATAATTATAATGATCAATGTCATCAACCCCAAATTCCCATGTAAAATGTGAAATCTCATGTGATCTCTATTTATGATGTTTATAGAACAATAATGAAATGACAACTTATCATCCAATATGTAACTTCTAATGTGTTATTTTATTATTTATCTACCCACTCTTTTATATATAATTACATTTTTAAGTCTATTGAAACACCACAAAAATAATTATATTTTGAATTAGGAGTGAAAAATAATTTTGTACATTGATCACGTCTATATTCATTGATTCTTCTCCAGTTGATGTTTTTGGGAATGTGTGTTCTACCAATCTAATTATCCTTTCAATAGTCAAATTTTAGGTTATCTTATTCATGAAATTTCTTTCATTATATAAAGTTGCATCAAATTATGAGTAAAGGAATTCCTATATGAAAGTATGAACCAACCTATAGACGTTTATGAGTGTGAAAATAAATATGAACGTCTAATAGAAATTACAGCAATTATATGGGTCATTATTTCTATTCAAAAGTGGTGTTTTTCTCAGATGGTCGGTGGTAATATAAAAATGAATGATATACCTATTATACGAGAATTTGGGGATGATTTTTCAGAGTTGTTGTGTAGTTTTCCTATACATTGTGATGTTGTGTCTTCAATAGAACTCATACATAGTGTTATACCTATTTTAGATACTCGATATAGAATGGACCCTTTTGATATTCATTATTGAAAGAATAATGTATTTGAGAATATTTATAATGGATTATTTCGGTTAATTGAATCACCATGGGGTACACCTAGCCATTTTTCAATGATGAAATATTGATCAATGAAACCCTGTATTTATTATTAGGAACTGAACAATATCACAATCATATGTAATTATAATATACCTAAAGCTGATGATTTGTTTAATCAGTTAAATTGAGAAGTATATTTTTCTAGGATTTATCTTTTATTTAGATACTATCAATTGATGGTAAAATGTGAATACATACCCAAGACAACCCTTCATATTTGTTATGGACAATATGAAGCCATAATAATGCACTTTGGAGTTACTAATTCCTCCACAATCATCACAAATTTGATGAATTTATTCTTCAGAGAGTACATTGATCAGTTTTTTCTTTTCCTTTATAGATTAAATAATTATATATTCCAATATAAAATAATTTCATGATGATCACTGGAATATTTTACAAAATACCATGAAGAAGGAGTTGTTTTATGAAAAATTTACAAAATGTGAATTTTAAATATATAAATATTAATTTTTGGGTTATATAATCCAATGTGAGGGTATATCAGTGGATCCATCAATGATTAATGTTATTGAGTATTATTCTAGAACAACCATTGTAACTGATATCTATATTTTTCATGGTTTGGATAGATATTATCAATACATTGTGGAGAATTTCTCATGTTTGTAGAATCCCCTCATAATTTTTAGTTGAAATAGAGACAAGTTACTTTGAAAATATGAAAATTATGAAAATTATAAGGAACTGAAGAGATTGTTAGTCAGCACGACTATGCTCACACTACCCTATAGTGGAGAAGTGTTTTTAACCTATAGTAATACATCAAAAATAGATTGGGATTCATTCTCATGTAGAATGATATGTTGATATGAGATGCCTCACGATAATTGAAGGTTCATGATAAAAATTATCCAACTAATAATTTGGAGTTAACTGCTATATTTTTTTCATTAATGATATAGATGAATTATCTTTATAAATAATTCTACAATATATACTATTCATCAATATTTAAATTGTATGTTCACTCATAAAGATCTGAATATGTGTCATATAATATAGTTGGAGTTGAATAAGGATAATGAATTAACAATACATTATGACCCGAGGAAGGTGAAAAATGTGGAAAATGATCTAGGTTGAAAGAATCATGTTAGCTTATCTATGATTTGGATTACAAAAGATCAATAAATCCTAACAAATAGGGTGAAATATAATATTTATCAAATAAATTTTCAACCATCTATTCACATAAAGATGAATTTTCTATAAAAGGAAGATTTACAGTTGAAAATAATGTTGATATATATTTCTAGGTTCTACCATGACTATGATGAAATTATGATGATAAGTAACCATGTATTTGTTCCATCAATAACATATTTAATGGAGTTGTTGTATTAAGTTTATAATTCATCCTTCTCTATTCATCCTAGAAGTAAGAAGAATTATAGAGATTGGAATAAGTATTTATAGTGGGATAATATGAAGGGAGATATTGAAATATATGTATATCAGTTCATGCTTTTTCAATAATTTAAGGCTAACAGAAAAAATTATAATGTGATGTTACCACCATTACCCACACTAGACTAGAAATGGGAAAGCATCACGATTGATTTTATCATAGAAATCCCCCAAATTTCTATAGGGAGTAATGATTCTATGGAATTGTAGTAAAATTCCTTATGAAGTGGGCACACATAATTGGTATTATAAAAGATTTATATCTTTATCACTATTCAAGAATATATATTAATTAAGTGGTAAAGTTTCATATAGTATAAAATTATATTTTATTTTATCACGATCAAAGTTTTATACTGCAATTCTAGTGAAGTCTTCAGCCTACTAAAGATTTATATTTCTTTTATAGTAATGCTTATTATCCTAATAAATATGTATAGTCTTACATTATAATTAAAAACTTGGAGGATATGTTGAAGGATTTTTTTATGTATTTCAAATGTGTTTTGGATTAAAAAAACATATAGGTGTGTTTTATTACAACAATATCCGTCATTAAAATAATAAAATGGATTCTTATGATCCCCTCGAGTGTTTGAAGTGTTGAACACCAACATACTACCATAAGTTGGAGAAAGAAACCTACTGGGACCTAAACCTATTGAGGAAATGATAGAGAAGGTTAAAACCATTTAGTAGATCATAAGAGCAGCTCAGTGTTGATAGAAAACATATACTAAAACACATATATGAGATCTCGAGATCGATGTTGGTGAATAGATATTCCTATGAATATCATTATAGAAGAAGGTTATGTGATTTGTAAAGAAGTGAAAGTTGATCCATATGTGTGTGTGTGTGTGTGTGTTAAAAATTTTGATATTCTTGATCACATCATAATCGTAGATTATCATTTGTAAATTCCAATAAATCTATCCAAAATTTATGATGCATTCCCCATATCTCTCTAAAAGATGTAAATACCTAATCCCTCATATGTACTAAACTTATAATTTTTACCATGAGAACATAACTAGTATAAATCATGGATCAGTGAGATAAAGTGATATGAAGCAAGACTAATCCACTGTTTAATGTTCTCTAGAGGAATTAGAAATTCATATAAGATAATTGGGAACCTAGAGATCTGATCAAATAATGATATTCACATTTTGTTTGTAGTGGTTTGATTGGATTTTAATGGATAATATTAGTTTAAGGGGGGTATAATATAACACCATGATATTTTATGATATAGTTTTCTAAATACAATTTTTTTTCATTAATAGGTTTCTTTACACACATCCAAAAGTTTAAACAAACTACCTTATACAATTTAAATAATATTTTTTAACGTGATAGTAATCGTATAATTTATGGATTGTGGGTATGAATAAGGATAAATAAATTATGAAAATATATTTTTTACACATTTTTTAAATATATTCATTCATAATCAAATAGTTAGAAAAGAAAATTATAGTGTTTGAAGGAGAATAGATAATTTTTTCTATGAAACATCTTTTTTGTGCACAATGTATTTTTATTAAAATTAATTAATGTAGTCACTATTTCTGTATTATTTTATTTAAAATAAAAGATTATATATTAAATAAAAAAATTAATATTCATATAATGGTTTTTACTAGGCATGAAATAATAATAAATCATATTTTATGTTCAAATATGCATTTTTCTAAATTCAATTATATTGTGATATTATTGTTTAATGAATTTCTACAACATATCATAATTAATTCATCAAAAATAGATACCATATTTTGAATTATGTTTTTTGAATTTTATAAATATGTCTCTATTATATTTTATTCATTATTAATAATAACTTTCCAAAATATATTTCACCATAGTAAGGGTCAAACCATTAAAAAAAGATTAAGTATTTGGGATAAGCATTTAAAATTTCTCCAACACAATACATTATTTCATTGGATGGGGAAAATTGAACCACATCGATCCTAAATTCTAATATATCGTATTTTTTTGATATTTTCCCTTAATAATGACATATATATTATTTTAAGTGAAGAAAACTTCAAAATGTCAATCTCTTGTCTTTAATATCATATTAAATTTTTTACATAAGGATAAAAGTGTAAAAAATTAGTTGTTAATAATTATTTTAAATGTGAATAATTTTTTTTCATGGAAATTAACTTTATAATTTTGTTATGGAATAAATATATTAAATTCCTATAAATGTTTTTCACAGTGATTTAGTAATCAATAGATAAATAATGCAAATTATTTTAAAAACTCTAAATGTAATATTCTTTGGGGTAGTTATAGTTCCCTATAAGTTTTATAGATGGATAAACGTTATCAGGATTGTGTGAAAGGGTTCTATTTGGAAAAAATTTCTATCTTGATTCCATTAATGTATTTTTAATTTAATAGTGTCAAAAATTAAATTAATGATATTTTATGTAAAATAATATTTTAAGAAATTATTTAAAAAAACATGAAAGGAGAGATGTATAGTATAAAATGGTCAATAATTTTTCATACATATATTTATGATCTATAATTTACCTTATATGTAAAATTTTAATCATTTAAAAGTTAAATATTCATTCCTACACAGAACATTAAATTTTATTTACAATGTGGTTAAATAAAAAGATAATGTTTAAAATAGAACCAAATATATATAACTTTTATTTTCTAAATATATTCAGACCATATCATCCATGTATTAAAATTAATATCTATTTTTAGGTATTATACTTGAGAAATGCATTAAATGTATTTAAATATATTATGTAATTCCAAGTGTTTCATTTCCTACAATTATAAAAGGACATCTGTTATATATTTTATTTAAAACTCCATGATCCATCTAGGTAAACCACCCCAGAAAATTATTTTCTTAACATCCTTATCCATTAGAAATGCTATTATTTTTGAAATATCATTCTAAGGGTCCTTATAAGTTATGTAAAGAAGGACTAAAAAGAACATGTATTATTCTTACTCAGTCTTATTTAATTTTTTTATTCGTCAACCTCCTCTAAATCTATGATGTTCATCAATAAATAATATCTTCAGTGTCCTAAAAAATACATAAATGTTATTATGATTATTTATCATCTATTAACCACTATATTTTCTATCAAATGGAAAGTAAAATTATCACTCCTGCATATATGTGCACTACCACCTCCATTTATTGACACATTTCATTTTCCATCGCCAACGTTCATAGATGATTATTATGATGGGTTAAATGATTATATATGGTATTTATGGAATTAATCTTCTATAATTTTAATCTCATAAGTACCTCTTTACCTTTATTTCTATTTTAAAATGATAACATCACACATGTGTACTTGTGGACTACCTCCACTATATAGCGATGCGATTAATTCTCCATTTTCTATTTAAATTGGTTGTAACAATGATAGAATTAATGAATAAATATGATATATATAATATAATAATGATTCAATAATTTTTAATTACTAATTAACATTCTTTCATTGCATCCATCAAAAAGTGAAAACAACGATCATGAGTACATGAATAAAAAACCATCTCTATGAACATTTTAATTCATTTTTTGTCACTAACTTTTATGGATAATGATGATTATATATATATTGAATGTTTATAATTTTTATATCATTCTTAAATTATGGATATAATAGAACCATGATCAATATAATAGTATTTTAACTTCATAATTTAAACATTCGTGAAAAAATAATAGTTGACATAATGAAGCATTGATCTTAATAAGGAATTATTAATAAATTGGTGTTGAGATATATAATTTGATAATATATGATATTATAAGTTTTTAGATGAATCTTTTTTGGAATTATAAAAAAATTATATATATTATACAAGGTTTTAGAGTGATTTCTAAGAAAGTTGAACATTATTTAAGGGTTTTATGTTACAATCTCGTTGTTTATCACGATTGTTTATGATTAAGTTTCAAATGATGAAGCTTTTTTACCTATCTCTAAATAATCACATGATTTTTATTCTACTCATGTTATTTGTTGATATTATATTTTTCAATTAATTTTTCTCACTTAATTAGACTCTATTATGGAAGGGTATTTTTTAAAAAAAATCAATTTATTTATCACTTCGGTAAAAAATCCTTTTTTCCTTGTTCAGGTTTTCTAAAAAAATTCATGTATCTTTTTACTATTAGAAAATGCAAATTTTATGTGATTTTAACCATATTTTTATCTTAAAATTTGTTTAAAATGAATCTACCTATCATTTTATAAATGAGTTATTTCTTCCTTTTTAATGAAAATGTGAAAGGAATCTTTGTTTCAAGGTACATGGTATAAATAAAATTTACAACTAACATGTCAACCAAATAAAATGAGTCTTAGTTTAAAACTTTTGGTTGATTATTTCAAATTAAATATTTTAATTAAAATTTGGTAATTTTTTAGATTGTTTAATAATATATTTAAATGTGATTAGGATACTTTTCTCAAGAAGTGTTTCATTGATCTTTTTAAGGAATTTTTATCTATGATAACATCTTCTAATGTTAATTAAGAATTACTAGGGTTATGATCTAATGATACAATCCAATTTCATTCAATAGAGTGATTATAATGAAAATGATTTAAGTATGATTATATGAGTCTTGTTTCTTTCCCACTGGATATTTAAGTAATGATGAAACCTTAATGACGCGTTTTATTTTCCACAGGTTATGTTATATTGAAATGTGGAAATATTTATGAAATCTATTTACTTTACACGTTTATGCTATGATGAATGGTTTATGGTTCAATGGAACACAAAAATATTATTATCATCATTTGATTGGTCAAACAGAAATTATATATCCCTCTAATGCATTATGTAAAGTTAGATATCTCATGAGATAATAAGCATTGAAATGGGGAGTGAACCCAGTTTAGTAAGGGACTCTATCCACTATGATATATTGGGAGTGAATGTTGACTAAGGATATGATGTATTGGGGAGTGGACTCAATCCACTATAATAGTATTGGTAGTGATCCTTGACTAAGGAAATTATTTTTGAAGCTTATGTGTTGGACACAAACTTATATATTATACCAATGTTGTTCTCCCATGGATTATATTCTTTGATTAAGTTATGCTTCTTGTCTTCTGAAATAACAAGTCTTATACCATGACTAAATATTGTGATCATTGATATGTATTTTATTGTTTAAACATTATCTTTCAAGTGGATATGGACAAGGCTTATGATGAAATGGAGTGGAGTTTCATCTTTTGTGTAATGACAAAATTTGGGTTTCAATAGTGGTTTTGTGACCTATGCTTCACGTGCAACTCATCCCCTTGGCTTTCTATGTCTCTCTTGGGGAAATGTTTTGGTTTCTTTAAATCTATTCAATGTGTTCGTCAAGGTGATCCTCTATCCCATTGTCTCTTTATTTTGGTACAAGATTCCTTATCCATAAATTTACATAGAGGATTAGAGGAGGGTCGGCTATCTCCATATCTTTTCAATCGTGGTATGAAGGGTGTCTCTCACTTAATGTTTACAGATGGTATTTTGATTTTTATTAATTGAAGGCATATGTCCCTATCCAAACTCATGGAGGTTATGAATGTTTACGGTCGCTTGAGCGGTCAGAGTATCAACTCAATGAAAATCCTTGATTTTATTTCTAATTTGTGTTCTGGAAGAAGATATAAAGATATATAGAACATATTTGGTTTACAATAGAAGAAACTACTAATATTATATCTTGGTGTCCCGATCTCATGCGGCCACATCAAGAAGTTATACATTGTTGATATTATCAACTGCATACTGGGAAAGATCCTTAACTAGAAAAATAAGCTAAATTTATTCAATGGTCAGGTCACTTTGCTTAACAGTGTCCTTTCATCTAATCTGATGCATATTTTATCGATTATCAAGGCCCCCAAGGTATCGTTATGGGAAAAAAACAAGACATATGTTACATTACCAGTTCCAACTTGAGAATATTTTCCTCATGGGATTATAGGAAGATACCACATGCATATAATTTGATGCATGAGTGGTCAACCAAGGTTTGGTGCAATAAGAATACCACAAAAATGAGCTTCATATTATTTCACATCATGAATAAGTCCCTTCCAACAGATGAAAATGTACAAATGAAGCATATCCCCCAGGAATCTAGATCCTCCTCTTGTATGAATCTATAGGTAGAGTCAACTACTCACTTGTTTTTTAGAGAAAATGGGTGAACTACCTTTGGTCTTTCTTCATGCCTCATCCCCACATGGAGTCTAAACAATTATCCTTACATGGTTTCCTTTATTTCTAGTTTTGATGTTAGGAGTCTAGGGTTCTAGAGTGGAATGTGCAGATTGTTATTTTGGTGTCCATCTGCTGGACCATCTGGGAGGCTCGCATCCATGTCCAGATCGGCTCCAGTCAATAACTTCTCATCCTCTAAATGAGATTAAGAATGACAGTTTCTGAGTTGGATTCATTATTGAATGGGGGCCAATGGTCTAATATTTTTTGTAATATTTTCAACAAAACCCACATTCTTGACAGTGTGAGAGGACTTTAGATCGGATGGAAACCTCATCTCGATGGCCTAAAGATGAATATGGATGGCTCATTCAAGAAAGAGGTGATGAGGGGTGGAGGGGTTCTCTGGAATTATTGGGGATTAGTTCTATTGGGGTTCAGTGCCTATTATGGTCAATGAAGCTCCTTGGGTGGGGAGGTATGTGATTTTCTGACCAGACTTATGGTTTGTAGGGGATGCAGGCTTCAGGTGGCTGAAGTTGAATTAGATTTAGAGGTCCTGCTGACATTTATCAGGGGTCTTCATGTGGTGCCTTGACAGTTGGTGTACATCATTCACAGATGAACCCTAGAGACCAAGGAAGGGTGGCATATTATTCATATTTGTCGGATGTCAAACATTTTGGTAGACTCTGTGGCCCATAGGGGAAGTCCAGAAGAAGTCTTTATTTTTTTATGATAATCCGGGTTCTCTCACTACTGAATGTAATGCTATCATGTAAGCAGACTCCCTAGGTCTCCATCACTGTCTCCCCCTTGAGGGATTTGTGGTTCGGTTGTCTTGATACATTCTTTTGTTTAATAAAAATTAATGTTCAGTCATATAACCTTATGCTCATGTTATGTATAATTAATAATTTATATATTTCTTGTTTGCCGTTATTGAGAAACTGATCACACCCTTTCTTATTTTTTCTTTTCCCAAATTATAATGAATGGTTTTAAGTAAAATTTGTAATATAAGGGTCTGATATATGATGAACTCAATAAGAGAAAATGTAGATCTCAAATCAAAAAGTAGTTTTTTATACATGATTCCAAAAATTGAAAACCTATTCGATTCGGGTTTCGATTTTAATCTTTGTAATGAATATGTATCTATTAAGATGTAATATCAATGTATAAAATGTATTAATTGCTATATCCACTATATAAAGAACATGTAAGGAGAAGAAAATGATAATTCAAATAGATAGTTATGGATTGATAGAGAATATAATCATAAGAAATCAGAAAGGGTTTGGAGATCTCCTTCAAATAATGTAAGTTAGGAGATACACACCAACATAGGTGAAAGAATTAGGATATCTCAATGATAGATGTATAATTATTATTTTATAAATAAAAAATAATTTTAAAATCGAAATATAAGAAGATATAGTTAATAGATAAGTAAATCATAAGAAGTAGGTTGACATGGAAGAAATATTCATAACTCAGATCCCAACATTATTTGTATAAAATCTAGGATCTTTTATTATAAAATTTTATTAATTATTTACAATAATTAGATCCATTTTTTATTTAATTATTATTATTCTATAAAATAAATTTTTAATCACCTGTCAATCATTTATTAAATATATTTTTATTATATTGGTCTTTTTAAGGTATTATTGATCATCACTCCACATCTACTAATATTTCATTGCAATTTAAAATGGTAATTGTAAATTGTTGTGTATGCTATAGAAGTGTCTTTTTTATGGATCATATCCTTATTTATGTAAAGTAGTTTTTTAAATTAATAAATATTAAAAGTATTTCCATCCACCCTTGGAATGATTATTTTATATTCTTAAAATGACTCTAAATTTGTGCTTTTAATATCATTATTACCATATATATTTAAATTTTATAGATCCATTTAAATATTATTAATTCTCAATATGTTATATTAAGGTATCAAATAAATTTTTAAGATTATCTATGAAATTTAAAACTGAAAATTAAAACATCATCTTTCATATAGGTAACATTAAACCAACACCGGTGAAATAATGTTTTAAATATATATTTAAAAAAGAATAGTAAAAAATTAATTATATGAGTTTTTTATGAAAATGTTAATAAAAAATGAGATTCATTTATTAATGTTACATTAGAGGTTACTTATATTATGAAAAGTGATAAGTAGATAATTGAAACAAAATGACACTGGTTTTAAGAAGATTTTTTTGATATAGTAATGATTAATTGAGAGGTGTTTTATGAGAGGGAATGGGACACCTAAAAATAAAAGGGATTTTAAAAATAAGGGAATATACAAATTTATTAAAAATTATATTTGTTTTAAATGAATTTTATAGTAAAATATTCATATATAATAATGAAAAAATATATTTATGTATCCTTAAAATGATGTAGTAATGATTTTGGAAAAGGACCAATGAGACAGATTGAGTTATTTTTCATTAGTTATAGGAAAATATTCTCATATTACCATGGAATTAAAATTATTTGATTATAAAAATTGAAACATAAAAATATATTTTTAAAAGAGATGTTGTAAAAGAAAGGGGAAGGACGAGGAACCCATAACATTCTTTGTGTCACACATCTTATGGATTTACTCTAAAGTCATGTGACTAGGGACTTTTGGCATGAAATGATAATTAGTGATTTGTATAGGAGAGTATAGAGAATGATATTGAATTATCATCATCAATTAAAGGTGTTTTGGATGTTTATGAAAACGGGTGGAGGAAGGGTGCGTATATATCCATGGGGGGATATTTTAGAATAATGTATTTATTATTTTATTATTTAGGCCAAACACTATGTATAGTGCTGATAAATATGTCTTATTTTAGTGTATGATATAAAAATGAAGTATTAGTTGATGTTTTATCCAACACAAAACATATATGAATCTTGGATTTATTTTATACAAATTAAAAAATTAATAATACATTTTATTTAAAAAAATATAATATAATATTAAATTTTTTAAAAATATGTTTATAAATTACATTTATAGTATTTATTATATTTATTTAACTCATTAAAAAAATTAAATATATTATTTTTTTTAAAAAAACAAGAATAATATTTTCATAACAGGGAGGTCATAAAACATACAATATTTGTAAAAACTATATTTTTCAATATTCACTAAATGTTTTAAATTTTCATAATAATACAAAACAAATCACTCTTTGTTAATTTCAACTTGAAGATTACAAAAAAAAATTCAATTTTAGAAAATTAAATTTATAAAATTTAGAATTTTACTTTTTAATTAAAAATATATAATTTATAGAAAAAATGTTAAATCTTAGATAAACACTCTTTGTTAAACTATGAGTAATTATTTTTCTATTTTGTTATTATTCATTCATTACTATATTTCTGATAATTAATTATTCATAAATTTTATAATAATGTGTTTAATAAAGTTATTCTTTTAATTAAGAGTAAATTATTTTTTAAACACATTCTTAAGAAAAATAATTATATTTTATAAATATCATACATAATTATTACAATTTTTTTTGATGGATACATTACTTTTCTAACAAATACATTAGATAAATTTATAGAAAATGTTATGTTTACAAGACACTATATATAAGTGTAACTAATGTTTCTCATAAAAAATAAAATATTCACTATTTTATATTTTTGTAAACCAAGTTCTTTTTTAATTTAAATGTTAATTTTTTGAGTAATTAAACATAAAAATTATATATGACATATATCATTTAAAAAATTAAATTAAATATTTTAGAAATAATAGATAAATAAAAATATTATTTTAATGAAAAAAAATTAAACAATAATTTAATTTAATCATATAAGGTATACAAAATGTCATGTGACATTAAAAATTATTTCATTACATCTTATTATTACAAGTTAAATATATATGTCTATGAAAATATGTATCAAAATTTATTGATGATTAGTTTCCATTGATGAAATTGTTATTTACAAGTAACTATGAGAAGAAAATTATTTATATACATAATGTACTAAAAAATAATATTATATGGGTAAAATAATCTTGAATTCACATAAATTGATTTTACGAATCAATTTTATTAAAATAAATATTGTACATAAATTTTAATTAAGAAGAAATAATTGAGAATACTTATTTATTTTTTTATTCAATAAAATATTAATAATTGAAAAGAATGGATACATTTTTAACTATATAAAATAGATAAATAATTTATAATATCATTATTTCTGGATTAGGGATAAAGAATTTATTATTAATTTATAAAATTTCATTACTACTTCTAGATTAATGTATATAACTTTTAGTATCATATCACTAAAAAAGAAAAGAAATTGATTTAAATTTTTTATATATAATTATTGGTTGTGCTTTTTTAAACGGTGTTAAAAATAATTAGATATTATATTCATACCCATTAAATAAATTATTTCAGATTAATTTTTCATTAATATAACCAACAATCAAAGAGTAAATGTATAATTAAAATTATAATGGATGTGTGTGTGTGTGTGTGTGTTTTCTATTATGTACTAAATCATTCAATTTATTATTAAACTAGGAAACTTATCCTTACTGATATTTTATATATATATATATTTTTTCAAGACTCTATACTATTTATATTTTACTATATAACATTTGTATGCCTAATTAATTCCTAGAGATATACCTTTGATAACATTATATTAATGAACCATCTATAACATAATTTTATACATTAGAACAAGATGTACTAATTGTATAAGCCTAACCTTTCTCCATTAAAGAATTCTATTGTAAATTCATTTAATTATAGGGAAATTGATTAATATAGTTCCTCATGTACTTCAAATTGAAGCATTGAACATTATTATCCACTCTCATGAGTTTTCACTCATAAGTATGACGATCATTATCACAACACTTATAAAAAACACCTAATCCATTCCAAAAGGTCCTAGGGTGTTTCCTTCCCCAATTATTACATGTTATAAATTCTATCCTTAATTTATTCTTCTATTCCAATGTTCATTCATGTTTTCACTAAATCATCCTCTTATTATAATAATTTATTTTTATAACGAAATATGTATAGAGATCATTAAAAATATTTTTGTAACCTTTCATTATCTCCTCATATGATATAATTTTTTATAGAATGCTGTCAATGATAATGTTGGATTTATTAAATCAATGTATTGATATATCTTGCATTATGAGTTGCATCCATAATCCTCTATATGTATCTCTTACCTTTTAAAGCTATATTCATTATAAAATATCATTTAGACATTATTATGTCTTAAAATGATAAATTTGTTTTTATATCATTAATTTTCTATCAATGAAAGTTGTTTTTAATTAATATCACACTAAATGAATTTTATTTAATTCCTTATATCTTTCTATCCTTCAAATAATTTTGAATTAATGACTACAATTAATCCACATTTATCATTCGGTGATATACAACCACAATAATATTCCCCTTTTGTTACATCCCAAATGTATAATATATTCTCTAATGATTTTTTAAATTTCTCTTCTGCTAGTGGATATGTGGCTTCATTGATAGATAGAGGTTGATTCTTCATGAAATAGGAAAATACCATTACACCATTATGTGTGTAAATTGATTAATCTGTAGAATAAATCTTATTTATCGAATGCTAAATCAGCATTACTAATAAATAAATATTTTTACCAGCTGAAATACAAGATTTGTTATATTAATATATAGGGTAATCCTTACACAAACTATGGGTGTTGTTACAGTTCAAATACATCTAATAGGTGTCACTACTAAATAATTACAGATATTAATTTTTCCATCACTAACCTATGAATTATGAATCTAACTTTATAATTCATAGGAATTTATTATAATTTTATAACATATAGACTATCTATTCATAGTAAATTTACATAATTTGTTAGGGTTTATCATAATTCTTTGTTATCAAACTATGTTCATATGAATATAGTCCTTATATTCCAAACTACACATCATATTATTGGTATTTTGACAATCCCAAAACCATATATATCGATATGTTGCTCATTTTTTATACCACTATCTTCCAAAATAAAAATATTAATAATCTGCTTAGTATTGAAAAATAATTGGAAATTTTATTGCATTTAAAAAAAATTATATCTTTGAAACATATAAAATATTATTTTTCATTAATTTATTATTAATGGATAAAATGTAGTATTCGTCCGGATTTCTGATGGAAATGAAGAAATACCATAAAGGGGTGATCTCATATGCTTATTAAAGGGTATAATAATGTGGAAGAAAATATGTAATTTTTATAAAAATAGAAATATAGTTAGAAAGAATAATAATATAAGGGTCATATTATGGAATGAAAAACATACAACAAACATAATAATGAAAACAATTAAAAAGATGGGTCAAAATAACCAACCTCAAAATGATGTAATACATAACTCCAGAAATCAAAACCGTACCATAAAAGAGTTAGCGAGGAACTATTACTGGAATATAATAGAATAAATGTAATCCCCAAACCAATTTGTCTCATGTGACCTCAAGATGCATCGATGGCCAATATAATTTCTGCCCCCCCCCAGGTCAGATAAGATACTATATTTTTAATTATATATGAATAATGAATAATAGTTAAAATAAAATATATTCCAAAAAAACTTCATATATACATATCACTATATTATACAAAAATATTATTCTTTTAATTACAAGTATATATATTTTCAACATTTCCCCAGCTAAATAAATGATCTAACTGTATAGGTAAATCCTCATTAATTTTTTGTTCACACTGTATAATGTACATTATTTTTAATTAATTTTAAAATAAATAATAAAAAGAAATAATAAAAAAATTTATAGCATATAACCATGACATAATCAACATGAAACAATGTGAAAATGAACAGTTAATATGGATAGATAAAGAGCGATAGGGAAAATAATCACACGCAACAAAAAAAGTGTGGGAGTGACTCCTTAACACAACATAAGGTATAAACTATATATCTATAAGAGAGGTAAAAAAAGAAATAATACCATATATATTAAAATAATATATGTATGATATAAATAAAAAATATTTTTAAAAAATTCATGGAATGGGAGATAAATATAATACAAATAATTTATATACATTTAAAATATTTGGAAGAAAATCCCTCAACTTATATTCAAACATACTTTGTATCACCTCTAATAAATAATATAACTAAATAATATTAAATATTTACATTATTTGGAATATTACTCTTAATTTATTAATTATTATTATTTCTTTTCCATTATTGTATTATCATGTATTATTCATCTATTGAAAAAAAAATCTTGTATCAGTTTTTTTAATGAATTTCGATTCATAATTCTTAATATACATCTATGTATGTTTATTAGTGAAATGTAAATATAATATGGTCACAAAATCTTATGAAATATCTTGTTTTATGGATCATATACTTTCAAAAATATGGGACATTAATACATTTAATGATAGTTAATATATATAGAACTATCCTCTGTTATCTTCTTTTAGAAACTTTATTGATTATGAGTATTTACATTTATTATCTTTATTACCATGCCTATTTTAACATTATAAAATCCTAGAAAAAATATAAATGATTATCTTGTTATAATTCATCCAGAAAATAAAATTTAATATTCTCATCATTCACTGTGTTAGTGTAAAAATTCCATGGTTGAAAAACAATTATAATGTTCTAAAAAGCATATTATACTTGTAAATATTTGAGAATTATAAAAAAAATTAGATATATATAAATTATTGGTTTAATAAAAATCTATAGGATAATTATAATATAAAACGATGTAATAGGATAATTGAAATGTAAAGACATTAGTTTTCAAACATGTACATTCAATAATGTAACAACTTATGAAAATGGGTTTTATGATAGGGTGTTGGTGAAATACTCAAAACAAAATTGTTCAAATAGATGTTAATTCTAGTGAAATAAGACCATGGTAGAAAAATAATAAGTTATTTAAGAGAGTTTTATTTTTAAATAATATTAAACAAGAACGAAAAATGACACATTAGAAAAAATGGATTGATGTAAATAAAAAGTTTATGAGAAGGTTTTTTTGAGAGTTAATGATTGATATTTCTTCAATAATAGGTAAAAATTATGATATTAACTTGTAATTAAATTAATTTTAGTATTTAAATAGGTAGTTAATAAAATATTTTTTAAAAATGTGGAAGGAAGAAGAACCCTCACAATTTTCTTTAAGTAGCCACATTTGGATAGAGTCTATGGACATTAGAGGATGATATTTTGGATAGATTAGGGGCACAAATATGTTTCTAGTGAAGTGTAAATATGTATTTGGTAAGAACCCTTATAGCGATTTTTTTTAAAGTGAGGAGAGATTAGTGGATGAGGGGTGTTTTTATAATTAAGGGTGAGAGGTATTTTGAAATTAAGAATACTTTATTTTATTATTTTTTCTAGGGGATACAAAAAGTGATGATTCTAATACCATTTATCATTATATGATTTAAAAATATTGTTTCACGTTATATTTCAATTTTCGAAAACTAAAATTCATATCAGAATATTTTTCAATAATTTGGAGAATAAAAAATTTATTTATTTATATACAATATCAAATATTCTTTAGAACTTAAAATATTAGATCCTAAATTCCAAATAGTATGTTTATATAAATTATAGTGATCATTAAATAATTATTTTATAAAAAAATATAAAATTGTAATTCAAATTTATATCATGTTGATGTCATCAAACATATGATATCCATTAAAACTTTATAGTTCCCTATTAAATAAATGTTCAACTTTTTTTATCAAAATAAATTACAATATTATATTCTTGACTTATTGATTCCATAATTTAAATCAACATTATAAAATCATAAATATATCTTTCAATTAAAATCATATAAAATATGTGAAATTAGTTTTATCTCCAATACGGACTATTACATTTGTTTTAAGTGATTAAATTTGTTTTCATTTCATAAAATTTATATTCACGATCTTACTTATTCAAGATGAGAGAAGTGGTAGAAAATTTTCATTCCATTTCATCATCAAGTTAAAGGATGGATAATCACCCTGATTCTTTCATTCAATAGGCCCTAGAGTTTTGACTAACACCAAGGGTTTAGAATCTCACACAAATGAGAAGCCTTACCATTTTTTTAATAATATTGGTATATAAGAATTAAATCCCAAACAACTCCAAGAATTTCATATAAAAAAACCAAAAACCAAACCATGCATGGTTTAAACATAAACTTACACACAATTAAAACCAAACCACCAAAGAAAAGTACCAAAAGAAAAATTCTAAGTAGCAGTACAATAATTATCCCAACACCTGAGCTAGTAATGTCCAGTATAGTCCTTAAAGTCCTCCTAAAAACCTAAAAATTGTTTTATATAATATAGGGTGAGCATAAATTTATACTCAGTAGGGATACCAAAGTCACACATACACAAGTGAGAGAAGCATACTAATGCCCTG
Source organism: Viscum album (assembly GCA_963277665.1). Classification (NCBI taxonomy): domain Eukaryota; kingdom Viridiplantae; phylum Streptophyta; class Magnoliopsida; order Santalales; family Viscaceae; genus Viscum; species Viscum album. Next base: position 446,384,692 of record OY728158.1, read on the forward strand.
GTTAAAATAGAAAAAACCAATAAAAACTCTCAAGGAATTTTAATCATCCCTACCTCACTAAGGCAACCTCACCAAATAATGTAATTAAAGTAAGGTAAAAATATAAGCACATCGATGATTGGGTACCCAATACTACCTTCCCACTATTTAACTGCTTATTCATAATTCATAATCTCTTGAAGCTACCGATCTTCCTTGATTGAAGTCACAATGCCACAACCAGCCCGCAAACACCTGGGCCACAAGCCACACACATCCTGCCTAAAGACACATGGTCCACAACAACCACTCAACTAGCCTCAAAACAAATGGGCCTCATCCCAAAGACACATGGGAAAAAAACCTGGCCCGAAAATACCTGGTCCTCTCATCAACAACACAACCTACCCAATGGATATTGGGCTATAGTAAACCTCAAGCCATTACAGCATGCCCAAATACACTCGAGCAGTAAGAACACAGAAGAGGGTGAAAAGAAAAAATTCAGTAACCAACCATCCATTCTCCCCCCAATATGTTGGGTAAGACACACTCCCCCATGATATGGGGGTGTTCAAAACGTGGTTGTTAATAAGGGTGGGGTGTGTATATAAATCACAATGAACTAAATTTTATACTTATAGGTAAACATGCACTCATACCAACATTTGGGTTTCAAATAAACAACCATCCCACACAGAACCACCTTTACTACAATCCCTATATGCACAGCCACACAAAAACCACCACCAAAGCATAAACCAAACCCCTTTTCATTTAATCAATTTTCATTCTACATTAAGGAGTTCGCAATAATTTACTCCAACACTATCCAAGAAACCACTATCCGAAACCATTTCCAACACAATAAATAATCAAAGATATAGTCCCACTACACAAATAGTACATAACCACATTGAAGTCCCACTATATAACATTGTTAGACAGACACAACACAATCAAAGGAAGTCCTACTACCTAAAAATTCATCCAATCCAAAATCAATCAATCTCTCAACCTGATATTCCATCACACATTCTCTACCACCCTATACACCAATCCAATAGAAAAACACCACCACATAGCAACCCCACTGCACAAATAGGCCATACCCCAAATAGGCCATACCCCAAACATAAAGGCATCCCCTCTGTCCACCCATGTACCAGTAACAATGCTACCAAAAAAACCTCACACAACCCCCACTAAGTACAAAACCCAACCAAAACAGTGTAAAGCCACCCCATTAATCCAAGAATATTCATATTCATAAAAAGGGGTTCCTTTTTTCGCTTTAAATAATCGGGATGATCATAGAACATGTTTGAGCATAGGGAATCCATTTATTTCACCATGTATAAGTGATTACTCGGATTTCATTTTATAAACATTTAACAAATCACCACAACAAGTACATAACACCACCACCAGTAAGAAATCATTGACCACCAATGGCCATGATTTTGAGAAGTCAATAAGATGTAACAATTCAAAAAATGTTAATACATAACAAATGAATACAATGATCAATAAAAACCCATCTTCAATTCCATTCCTATCATTTTAATAGTCTAGTTATCTTTTTTATCATCATATACCCCATTTAGTATTCTCATTATGAAAAGGATTCATCCTTTATTCACAAGGAAACATTACTATAATCACCCCTCATTATACACAATAAATAGAGATGATGTAAAATCCATACTTGGAACATAGATGATCAAAGTTATTCCTTGTGCCAAGAACAGGGGGGTCGTGCGAGCAGTAGGAAACTCCAAAGAAGCCAAATATGGAGGGGGGATAATGTACAATCCTATGACTCCTTGAGGAAAAGGGACTCCAGGAACACCAAAATGAATAAAAAGGGATAAGGGAAGAAGATATATCAGTTTAAGAAAATGTGAGATCCTAAAAATGAAGGAGGCAATTTCAATGATCATGAAAATCAGATCATGGTTTGACAACATGGGTAGTCCGTTATAGGGATTATGGGAAATCACAAGATTTTTTGAATTTAATAAATACCCTTATAAATAGTTGACATAGCTCAAGGAATGGGTGAGAGTTGATAGTTGGCTCATTTAACGAGCCTTTTGATGCATAATACGGGGAAACTGGAAGAATTGGGAAAACTAAAAAACTAGAAAAGGGTGAGACATTTTTTGTAGAGACATTGTTCGGTGTTCAACCTTTCTGTAAGGCACCATCCAGTTCTACCATTTGGTGTGACAATATTTTAGTGCCACTATTACGATGTCGCTGTTATAGAGTGCCACTGTTACAGTGCCACTGTTACGGTGCCACTGTTACAGTGCCACTATTACGGTGCCACAATTTCAGTGTGCCACCAATATGGTTCCAACTTTCAAATGACCCACCGCAAGAAAAAGAATGGATTTTTGGAAAGCTTTGGGAACAAGCCACTAGGATCTCCAAGAACACCAAAAACACTAGATTTTCACAATGTAATGGCCCAAGAAGATCCTTGTCATTTCATCAAAAACCTCTTAAAATATTCTCATCCTTGAGAATTCAGAACCAACCCAAAAAAGAGGGTTCTAAACAACCACCACATAAGTTTCCTATTAGGGAAGAAACACCCAGTGTTGATGAAAACTAGAAATAGAAACTCCACATCCAATAACAACTCCCTAATATATATTTCCCCATACAACCACACAAACCCTCAAGGATCACACTGTCTAAAAACATGGATCAGGGAGATCCTTCCTCTATGTCAAGATACTATCTGCTTTGGGTGGCACGGACTCTCCCACATGGGTTTAATCACTTCCACATTAATTCATCTTGATTAGGTATTAGGTCCTCCCCTCCATGTATTTCGGGACTTCTCAACATCAGTCAAAAGGAAGCAAGTCATCTTATAGAAAACAAGGTCAACCATTACATCATAAGCAAAGCACAAGATAAACACAATATCAAAACACATAAAAGCTCTAGGTATTGGGCACACATATGTGCCTCTCTCTCATATGTACTCTCCTTGAGGCCACCATGAATCCACAACACACAAACCAAGGGAGTGGTCCATCCATGTAGTACCTTCTACCAATGGTTTTGGATATCTACTAACTTCTCCACAAACTCCACTTCATCCTTGATATTCCACACTCCCTAGTTGATGATGATGGATTGATTGTGTAAATATCTATGATGTTGGGAGATGTGGAAGATGTTTTGGATCCATTATAATTATGGTGTCAATTTCTACAGATATACCACCACACCAACTCATCCCAGAACCTCAAAAGTTCTGATGAACCTGGGAGAAAGCTTGCTTCCTCTTCCAAACCTCTACTACACATGTTGATGGGAAACCATAAAGAACACATGGTCCCCAACCTCACACTACAATGGCCTCCATCTATGATTTCAATATGAATTCATTCAATATTATGCTACCTTCATCCTCTCATATAAAATGTGAAACCTCCCTGTCATGCTCTACAACACCTTAGGGACAAGAAGGGAAACTTCCCCAACCTCTTCCAGAAGAAGGGTGAACGACAGTGCCTTCTGTACAGGGATTCAAATGGCTCTATTACAATGGTACAGTGTAATCTATTATTTCAAGAAAACTCTACAAGATACAATTATCATTCCCATGATAATTCAAAGTCCATAACACATGCCTGAAGCCTATACTCTAACATCTGGATAGTCTGCTATGTCTTCCCATCCATATATGGGTGGAAAGCAGTGCTAAAGAATCTTTGTGTTCCAAAATAATGTTGTAATCCCCTACAGACTCATGAGATAAACCATTCATCCTAATCCAAGATGATAGATCTCATAAATCTATGTAGCTACACCCCCTCATCCACATGCCTTTTTCCCAAGTCATCAAATGTGCTCCACTATTTGATCACTAGGAAGCGAGACAATTTTGTCAGCCGATCCACCACTACCCAGATAACATCATAGCCTCCCTGATTCCTGGGTAGCTCAGTGAATAAATCCATGAATACTTCATCCAAATTCTGATTAGGTATATCTTAGGACAACAACAATCCTCCAGGAATGTGGTGCGTATCCTTCACCTGCTAACACATCAGTAAAGTTTCCACAAACTCTATTGTATCCTGCTTAACTCTAGGCCACCAAAACTGATACTCAATCCTTGTTACAACTTTCAAAATTCTCTCTGTACCTCCAGGGGTGAGTTATGTAACTCATGGATAACTACCACTTTCTTCGCCAGTGGGAAAAAACTTTCCACAAAAGAGCATATGAGTTAGACCATCCTCTGACCATCCCTCTGTTGCATTTCCCTAGTCAATGTGATCATACATTACATTAGCCTCTGAGTCTCCCCAATGATACTTATCCACCTACCGCATTAAGGTATATTATATTTTCATTTGAAATAGATAGCCTCTTCCAATATCCACCTCAATATCCAGGTGTAAGGTAGCCAACTCATTTATCACCCTCAACACATCTGTAGATCTCAAACCACTTCCCTTTACGACTTCCTACTCAGGGCTCGGACACAATGTTTCCCTTAAATTTTTAGTAAGATATATCAAAGTCGTCGTCCTAGAGAAACTCCGTCCACCACCACGGCAGCAAGTTCACGTCCCACTAGAAAAAGATGGACCTCAAGCTCTTGTGATCTGTGAAGTCAAAAAAGTTCTCCCTGATGAGGTAATGCCACCAAAACCTCCATGCAAACACGACTGTCGCTAGTTCCATATCATGGGTGGTGTAGTTACATTCACGGGGAATCAACTAGATAGACCCATAATAGATTAATCCTTAATACTGCCTCAATACACACCCCAAACCTGGGCTGGATGTGTAACAGAACACCTCAAACATAACCCCTTTCTTAGAAAACCTGAGCACTGGTGCATTGATCAACTTCCCCTTCAGATTTCCAAAATATGTCTGATAGTGTTGAATCCTCAAAAAGGCATGGTATCTGTTGATCAGGGATGTCAGCAAAGATTCAAATAAAAATTATTCGGGTATGAACCTCAGATAATAGCATATTAGGCCTAGGATTCTACAATCCTCTTCCAAATTCTTGGGCTCTTCCCAAGAAACAATCACATAGACCTTTTGATGGGTCCAATTTTATTCATTATTGAGACACCACATGTCCATGGAAGTGAACCTCTCGTGTCCAGATCATGCACATGGAAAACTGCCCATAGATATAGGGGCATCGAAGGACCTCCAAGACAGTCATCAGATACTATGCATTCTCCTCTTCTTACCTTGAGTATATCAGGATTTTATCAATGAACAAAATGATGTACTGGTCCAAGAATTCATGTAAAATACAATTTATGAGACCTATTAACATGGCTGGTGTGATCGTGACACCGAATTACCTGACCCAAAACTCAACGTGCCCATACATGCACCAAAAAACAGTATTTGGAACATCACCCTCCTTCACCCTCAATTGGATATATCTAGACTACAGATCGATCTTAGAAAACCAACCTTCTCCCCTCGGCTAGTTGAAAATATCATTTATCCTCAGAAGGGGTAATGGTTCTTGACTATTACATGATTTAGTCTCTGTTAGTCGATCCAGAGCCTCATAACACCATCCTTCTTCTTTGCAAACAAGACCGGAGCACCCCATCGTGATACAATAGTCCATATAAATCACTTCTTCATTAGATCTTTGATCTGAATCCGCAATTCCTGCAACTCAGAAGGCTTCATCTGATACTGAGCCATCAAAATCAGATAGGCCCCGAGTTTTTTTCCTATCCTAAACCCAAAGTTACACTAAGGGGGTAGAGTCAAAACTGACTTTCTAAATACATCTAAGAACTCTCCGACAACCCCATGAAACTCCGCCATCGTTGTGCCTTCTAATTCCACTAACAACTCATCCATCAAGGAGGTAATAGTCATTAAATTCCTACTACCCACCTATTATCTCCACTCACCAACAAAAGCTACATGCTAGCCATCCATATATGAGAACATGACTCTTCTCTAAAAGTATTATTTCACAGTGTGCACAAAAACCAACCACTCAATGCCAAGGATAATATCATATGGCTATATCTGTAGAAAAAGAAGATCCCCGCCACACTGATGTCGCCTCAACATCAGTATAAATTCATGAAAAACATCAAAAAAATTGATATGACATTCAACCAGCATGCTCAACACCAGGGGTACAGAAAGTACCTCTACGTCTAGTCCCAAGGAATGGTCTTGGCTGGGTGAAAAGGAGTATGAAACTCCTGAATCAGACAAATCAAAATAAAGATTGTTAATCTTACTAATCATACCTCAAACAACCATTGGTCCCATTGAAACTAATTCCACCATGGCATGAAACTACCAATGACCATCTCTTGTGCCCCACAGATATCATCCACCTCCTTGACCATGCCATTTCGAGGTCCCTGAGGTTCACCCTAAGGTAGGCATCCTCGTACACTATCTGCCCTTAGTGGAATGGGATCTTGCAATCCCTACTGCTGAAAAGGCATGGCCGACAACTACTACTGAGGTGGGTACTAAACCAGCCCACCTTCACCATACTGAGATTGAATCGGGCACTGGCACCGATGATTTCCACCACCTCTATAGACATATAACCTCGGTCTCAAGCCCATGGGGAAGGGGTAAGGACCAAGGGATCAGAACTGGAACTACTGAGGATGACTCCCCACTGGCCAAAACCTAGAAGGCAATAACACTAGATATCTACTACTAACTGCCCTCCCCTTTTATAAACCCACCTGGATCCCTCTCACACTATAACTCCCAATGATTAAATCATTTCTACTATCGCATCCTTCTTCTAAATCTCTATGTATGTCGATATGGTAACGGGATTGACAACATTATGAAGAGAAGTTCAGAGTACCACCTCCAAGAATCTCTCCCAAGACTCCTCATTAAAAAAAAGATCCACAAAAAAGAATAAGAGATCCATGATCTAGATCCCATGTTCCCTCACCGACATACTCCCCTACTAGAGGGAGATATTACCCTAACATTTGATGGCATTCATTGTCGAGGAAAGAAACTCAACAAGAAACTCATTCTCAAATTTACCCCTTGAGACATTGGTCTCCTTCCTCGCCCTAAGGTAAAGCATCCACCACTGACAACCCGCCCTTCACATCTAGATCACCAAAAGAGGAACCTAGTACTCTTTTAGAGACCGAATCAAGTTAAATGGGATCACATGCCCCTTGATCAATCCCTCCATCTCCAGGTCTGAAACACTACCTTCGTACTTTCCTAGGGTATGCTGCTGGAATGAACTAAGAGAATTCTACCACAATATATCTTCTTCCTCTCAGTCAACATTTTTCTAGTCAACTAGGTCATTATGATGGGCCTCAACTACCTGAGATACTTGTGGATGAAATTTTGGTGCCATAGCTGAAAAGGTAATCAAGAATTTCATAATTTCGGGTGGTATGGAAATTTCATTAAAAATCATTTTAACTCTTTGTTGATTTTAAATTCCCAAAACACCAATGACCCACAAGAACACAAGTCATTATTTTACATGTATCATTCTTAGGGTCTCTACCCTCTAATATGTTTAGACTCACTTAGTTTTTTTTAGGCTCAGATTCCTTGATTCGTATCACATGGGGCCCTAAAATCATGTCTCCTAGTTGGTCTTCCATAGCCTATCTCATGAACCAAGATTACCTAACATTGTTTCCCTACCATCCCATGCAATACCCATTGTTCCTAACTCCAAAATCCATCCTATATCTTAACCATCAGGCTCTGATACCATTCTATTACAACCCACCTTCTTCAAGATGAGTGGAGGGGTAGTAAAGTGTCATGCCCTTAATTCTTTAATATGAAGGAGAGATAATGACCCCCCGAGTCCCACCATTAATAGTCCCTAGATTGGAGACTGGCACCAAGGGTGTATAATCTCTCACAAATGGAAGGCATTAACCTTTATAAAAAACAATATTGGGAGATAAGATGGAAATCCAAAAAAACCCCAATAATATTATATATAATAAAACAACCCATGCATGGTTCAAACATAAAATTCCACAAAATTAAAACCAAATATCTACATAAAAGTACCAAAATAAAGATTCTAAGTAGAAACACTGCAACTATCCTTATGCCCAAGCTAGTAATGTCAAGCACGATCCTAAAAGTCCTCCTCTAAACCTGAAAAAATATAACATGGGGGTGAGAATACAAGTATACGTAGAAGGGAGACCAAATTCACTGATGCATAAGTGGGAGAAGAATACTAATGTCGTGGTGAAAATAGAAGAAACCAACAACACCTATCAAGTAATACTAACCATCCCAACCTCACTAAGGCACGCTCACCAAATAATGGAACTCAAGTCAAGTAAAAATATAAGCACATCTGTTATTGGGTACCCCACACCACTTTTCCACTGGTTAACTATTCATTCCTAACAGCTAATGTCTTGATGATACATATATTCCCTGATTACAGTCCCACCACCACAACTTGACCACTGTCACCTGGGTCACAAACCACACACATCCCATCCACATACACCTGGGCCACAAAAAACCACATGTCCGCCCAAAAACACATGGTCCTCATCCTGAAGACACCAAGGAAACAAACCTGGCCGGAAGACACTTGAGCATCACATCCATAACACAACCTTCTTGATGGATCTTGGGCAATAGTAAACCTCAAGTCATTATATCCTTCCCAGATATGATCGAGCAGTAAAAACATGGTAGAGGGTGTGAGGGAGAAATCTTGTAACCATCCATTCATCCTCCCATCGGGATTTCGTGAATGACACCCTCTCCCCGAGATGGGGATTTTCAGTACATGATTCTCAATAATGGTGCGGTGTGTATATAAATCACAAGATACTAAAATTTATACAGATAGGTAAAAGGAACTCAAAAAACCTATGGTTTTCAAACAAACAACCAGCCCACACTAAAGCACCTTTATTATTACCCCAATATGAACAACCACACAACAGCCACACACAAATAATAAACAAGACCCCTTTTTAATTTAATCACTTTTCATTATTTATTAACGAGTTCACTGTATTTTACTCCAACGCTACCAAGGAAACAACTATCCATAACCATTCCCAACATAATAATAATTCCAAGATGTTGTCCCACTTCACAAACAATACTTAACCACCCTGAAGTCCTACTTCACAACATTGTTCGACGGACACAACACAAACAAAGGTAGTCCCACTGCCTACAAGTTCATCCATTCCAAAATCAATCAATATATCAACCTGAGATTCCACCACACCTTTTATACCACCCCACATACTAAGCTCATAGAAAAACACCACCACACAGTAGCCTCACTGCACAAACAGGCCATACCCCAAACACAAATTCACTCTCATTCTCCATACTTGTACCCATAACAAGGCTACCAATATCAACTTCACACAACCCCCACTAAGTACTAAACCCAAAAAAACATGGCACATAACCACACCATTAGACCAAGCATTTTCAGATTTACCAAGACGTGTTCATTAATTCCATTTTAAATAACAAGAGTGAACATAGAACAAGTTTTATCCTAGGGTATCCATTTATTTAACCAAGTACACATGATTAAATATATTTCATTTTATAACCGTTTAAGAAAACATCACCACAAGAATAGAAACCCACCACAAGTGGGAAAGAAATGACCACCAACGGACATGATTTTCATAAGTCACATAGACCCAATAATTCAAAACAAGGTTCATGGATAACAAATTAATACCACGATCAATAACAATCCATATTCAATTTCATACCCATCATGTTAATAGTTCGATTGACTTTTTGATCATCATGACCTCCATTTATTACTCTTATTAAGAAAAGGGTTCAGCCATTCTTCCCAAAGATACATTACAATACCCACCCTATGTGGTATACAATGAAGGGAGATGAAGGAAAATCCCAACTTGGAAGATAGATGATCAACGTCTTCCTTGTGCCAATAACAGGGGGCTGTGAAGGTAGTAGGAAACTCCAAGGAATACAAACATGGGGGGATAGTGTAACACCCCAAGATTTCATAGTGTGTTATTTCTTCAAAATAATTCAATAACTTGCACTACATGCAACACCGAGTTCAATCGCACCATGACTTACCAAACAAGCCATTAAAAAGAGGTTATGAATAGTATTAACTAAATTTTAAACTAATATATCCTTATAATTTTAGAATCCATATTACGAGTTTCTTAGACATAATTTAAGAACCAATTCATTTTCAGTATTGCACATTTATCAACTTTTAATAGTGAAACCTTTTTAAATAAAATATTTTAAACTTTTTGACTAAATGTGGACATCAAAAATTTAAAATGAAACATCCCATGCTTCCACGGTACGCTTTCCATTGAATAATACAGTAGCATGTGTTGTATGCAACTTCGAGTTTTAACACACACCACAACCAATCAAACTAGCCATTATAAATAGTAATACCAAATTTTTGAAATTTTATCGCTCAAAATGGAATTCATTTTTGGATTTGGAATATCGAATTTATCCTAAGGTGAAATTTTGGTACTTTTCGGATAACTTTAATATTTTGATGAATAGTGAAAATTACTAAATTTTATTTAAAAACAACTTTTTTAATAAAAATAAATAAAAGTGATAAATAATGAATTTGAGTGGTTTTAAAGTATATTGAGAATATATTTTTACCATTTAATACAATGTTGGTCATTGGACATAATTTCACAATTAAACCGAACATAAACAAGTATCAATCTTTTGATAGTTATTATCTCTTAAAAACACGCTTTTTGTTTTAACAACGGGAATTAATTTTAAATTAATTTCGGACACTTATGTGTTTTGAATTTGGAAAAATAGATTCCATATTTGGAATCAGGAAGTTCAAATTGTGTAAATAGGTAACTTTTATTTTTAGGTATTTTGAATAATTACTTCAGTAAATATTTTATTTACCATGGTTAAAGGTAAATCCGATAAATAAGAGTAAAAAAATAATATGATAATAATACTAAATTACCCTAAAACGTGTCCTACCCTTATTGGTTGATACATGATAGACCATAGACATATTTGGGTTGATTTTGGGACCCCATGGAGCCACTTGTAGGTGGTAGGGACACTTTATTTTAATGTAGTTAAAATGAATACAAAAATGACACAAGCATATATCTTTTAGTAAAACAATTTTAAGATAGGGTCATATATGTTGGATTTTCGACTATAAATATTAATTAGAAATATAAAACAATTTTCTACTTAATAATATTTTATTTATAATTTTTAAACATTAAATAATATAATTTATTTATGACACAATGATGATGAAGTAATTCCCATAATAGTGAAAATTTAAAATAATTGATATTATAAATACCCAAAAAATATAATTTGAGACTTTTTATGAATTAAAATAATTTTATAAGTTAATATGACATGTTATTATTGATTTAATTATATTATTTCTAAGTAATCATTCTGTTATGAGTTTCACAAAAATCAACTATTGAATAGTGTCAAAATTGACATAAAAGAGTTTTTAAAACAAATATTATATTATTAATTGATATTAAATTCCTAAAAATCTAAGGTTCGGACAAGAGACTTATATCATGATAGTTATATAATTAATGGACATCTTGGGGGTATCTTGGATGTATATGGTATGTTTATTAACCATATAATATAAAAATACAAAGAGACATTGTAAAAGTGAAACTAATTAACTTAGAGTTAATACTTAAAGATAAGGTTAATATAAGTACCCAAACAAGTATAAATTCTATTGGTTGAGTTTTTTTCGACCCATAACCACCTTAAAATTTAAATAATCAACTTTGGATCCATTAGAAACCGAATATGAATTTATTATAAATTAATATTTCTAGCTTTTCCAAAGGTGCCCCTCACCCCACTTATAAAAAGGCACTCTTTCTTCTCATTTTCTCACACCTTCAAAGCCTTTTGGTTCGGCCAAACTCTGCCCAAATACTCTCCAAACTTCCCTCACTACAACCTAGAGGCCTTAGTTTGATCATAAAGCCAACCTAAGGAGCCCTTTTGATCAAATCAAAAGGAAGAACTCGAAGAAGAGGTAATGATTTCACCACCCTTTTCCATGCTCCTTTCTTCTTCCACTTCTTCTTTCTTTGTTATTACCATTATAAAATAATAACTCCAGTATCTTTTATATACTTTGATGTTATTATAAATATGTTACAACCATATTCATTATTCTATCCACCCTTTGAATAACATGTCACTATACGTGCGTACGTAGGGCTTACCGTCTCCACGTCGTGGTGTAATTGTTATTCAATTTATTATTGCTTGGATGGTTATAATAATGATGTGTAAATAATAAATATAACATTTTAATGATTCTGTATATATGATATACCATCCATTTATATATTATTTTAATATCAAAGAATGATATTTTCGCTCGTGCGTATGTACGGACTACCGTCTCCACGAACGAGATGAGATTCATTTTCCATCGTATCCATTCAAGTATAATTATCATTTGATGATTTAAAAATGATGATTAAGGACTTGATATCATTCTGGATATGATTAATATAAAACCTATCCATAAAAAATACGGCTTATGTAACAAAACATATAAAATAAAACGAGTAAGTTAACACCCGAAACGACGATAATACTAAGATATTATTAACAAAGCAATGTTAAAAGATCATATATGATATCATATTAATATATATTATTCTTGTATAATTTAATAACAATTATTTAACCATTATACAGGAGGTTAAAATACCCTCAACCAAGTAAAATTACAAGGTAATGGGTTTTCATCTCACTCCTTATTCCCGTGAGATTCATGCCATATTGCCACCATCACCTTTTGTGTGGTGTATGTACTGCCCATAATAATATTCTTTGTGTAATACACTCTAATTTATGTGTATTTACATATTCATTGTATGATACCTCTTTTATGGGTTGTATGTTTCATAAGTTACCAAATTGGTAAGGGTTTTTTCTCAATCTCTTCATTATCCGAGATTGTTTATACATAATAATCTCTGGGATCTCTTTATCATCCACATCCATGTTTCTTAAAAATGAATATCAAAACATTTTTACTATTTACTAGAATATGGTTTAAAGTAATTTATACCCTTGTTTGAATTTTTATAAGAGGTTTATAAAGGAATCTTTCCGTCGTTTTCTAAACAAGGTGCTTTTTAACCTTTTCGACAAAATTAAGGTAAGAATGTTTTTTAACTTATACGGCAGGTGTGGCTATTTTCCGCCGTTATAAAATCGTCGAAGCATCCCTTACAAGATAATAAGAATATTTTCAAAAAAAATGTTTTATTTCATAAATATAAGACTCTTAAATGATTTCAAAATAGAAAGAGATATTTTTCTAAAATAGTCTTTATTTCATCTATGTCAATATCCTTTGATGGATTTTAAGCTTATTTGAAGTTTATTTATTATGATACAAAACATCCATATTTTATTGAAGGTTTTGTGATATTTTTGACTATGGATAAGTTATTCTTATGTCACTCATGGTTTTTGTTTAGAGTATTGACATTTCATAAGTTATTTGGAATCCGAATGTTTATGTTATATTCAACCTTTCATTCAGATGAATGTGTTAGACAAGTATGTTCCGGGTTGGGGACCGGTAAAAGTAAGCCCTCCGGTTTGGTCTCCGGTTATTAGAGGAACTCCGGTTTGGTCTCCAGTTATTATAGGAACACCAGTTTAGTCTCCGGTTATTAGAGGCACTCCGGGTTGGTGTCCGGTTATTAGAGGCACTCCGGGTTGGGTTCCGGTTACAGTTAGCCCCTAGGTCTTGGGACGAGGCCTTGGCAAAGAAATTAAAGTTCAGCATTATGCATTCCGACATTATGAAAGTGGTTATTGATATTGCATGTGATTATTCGATTAGTAGAATATCCATGTGAATAAGTAAATGGAATTATTTCATTTTACTTTTCCCATACTATGTTGAAGTTCAAGTTTAAAAGGCTTTCGTTTTAGTTATAAACTGCCTTAAATGTTTATGCTTATTTTGGAAAGTTTCCTCTATATTGTTATCCTTACTGGGCATTTGAGCTCACCCCTTTTCTATGTTTTATTTTTCCCAGGATGTGAAGAAGTAAGTTTTGAATGACATGCAGGGATATTATGAGGGGATAATAGTGTGGACTATGGAGACATTATGTTGTTGTAGTGGTTTTTCACTTTATGATGTAATGTAAAACTTTATGAATATATCTAGTGCTTCCAAGGCTACTAAACCAATCGGTCTTTCGAGATTTGATCTTTCTTTTGATCATGCCAATGTTATGTAATAATGCACCGACTCTGGGTAACTGGGGTCGAGGCATTACAGATAGAGAATATGCATACGACTCCGAGAGGAAGAGGGACTCTAGATGCACCAAGAGAAATGAAAAGGAAGAATGGAATAAGATATCATGGTTTAAGAAAAGGAGAGATCCTAAAAACAAGGGAGACTACTTCAATGATCTTGAAAATTGGATCATGGTTTAACAACCAGTCAATCCATTTTGAGGTTCATGGGATGTTATGAGTTATTGTGAATTTAATAATTCCCACTATAAATGGTAGAGATAGCTCAAGGCACTGCAGATAATCGTTAGGTTACTCATTTAACAAGCCTTTTGATGCGTAACATGGGAAAACTAGAAAAACTGGGAAAACTGGAAAACTGGAAAAGGGTGAGATACCATTTACTAAGACACTTCTCAGTGTTCCACCATTCGGTGAGCCACCATTTTGTACCACCATTAGTTATGCCACCGTTATGATGTCACCATTCAAATGACTTACCACCTAAAACATACTGGATTTTTTGGAAACCCCTTGAACAAGCCACTATGATCCTCAGGAACACTAAAAACACTGTATTTTCACGAAAGAATGTCTTCAGGAGATATGATTCATTGCATTATATGTTATATAATTAATTATTTATAATTTTAAAAAACAATTTACATAGTTTTCATCTTTTAATGAATATGAATTTATGTTCTAAATATAGATTACATCAAAAAAATTATTTGATCAACATTTTAAACAATGATTATAATGCTACTTTATTGACCATTTAACACATCTAAAAATAGTATTATAAAAATATTAATAAGTTTTCCATTTTAATAAGGTACTATACAAATGTGTAATTAATTTTTATGATAAATATTTATATATAATGTTATTTTTTTGTACAATATATTATTTAACACTTTAAAAAGAAAGTCATAATGTAATCAAGCATGTATAGATAATATTTTAACCTTACATTCAAAATTAAATGAAATTTTATGTTAAATATAAATCTCTTCGAAAATATTATTTGAGGGTTAAGATATTATTTATCAATCAATTTTTTCTATATAAGGCATATTAAATGTCATGTAGAATTAATAAATATTTCATTAAATTTAATAGATATGTGTGAAAAATATATCACTATCAAAATATGTATCATACATTCTTATCAAGTTTTTCTAAAATAATAAATATTTATTTAAATATAAAAATTAAAATAAAAATATTTAAAAAGTATTTCATTTATCAATTAAAACTGTATTTGTAAAAAATCATGAATAAATTATTCTATATAATTATTATACAAAACGTTTCATTTTGATACATCATTTTAGAATACATGTATGTTTTCCATTCATGAAAATATTAATAATCGATATATAGGTACACTTATTTATATTACTAAATTCGTAAATTAGTCATAAAATCATGATTTTAGGATAAGGGGTAGATAATTTATTATTATTTCAAAAAATTATGTTACATAATCCTTTTCATTAAATATATATTTTAGATTCATATCATAAAAAAAGAAAATAGATGTATTGAAAAATTATATATATAATTTATGGTATAAAGTATCTAAAATATTTATTGAAATCCTTGTGTATTATAGAAGGATTCCCAAAGGTTATGATTACTACAAAAAATGTGTGTGTTGTATCCCCAAATGTTGATATTCACAACAATGTATGAATTGTATCTAGATAAATTGGAAGATCCTCAATTATAAATTTTTCACAATGAAAGATAATATTATTTCAAGGTTATATTGTATTTAGATTATGCATGAAATAATTTTTATTAACACTTCTTCTGGGTCTGGTGAAAACAATATTATCATTATAATTATATATTGTTAGTTGATGTAGATAGAGTAACTAATTTTCTAAAATCCATGTGGTGAGGATATATTTTTAATTTTATTTAATATTACACTTTTACATATCACTATCAATAACATTCCATGCTTAAATCATTCGTTGAAAATGTTGTGAATTATTATCATAATTTTCCTAGTATATCAGTAAAACCATATGAGATAACCATTTATATTCATATATAGACTCAATAAATGAAGTAATGGATATTAAATTCTATTTGAATCATTGAGAAAACTATTTAAATAAAAATAATTCATGTAATTGTTGAATGTAATACAGTGAATAATAATTATTCACGCAATAAGAGACATGAGAACACTAACTTATGATTTTCCATACATTGAAAATAAAATAATTCATAATATAAAATTAAGTATATACCATAAATTGATGATGGAAAATCCTCCTTTCTAAAAAAACATGTTTTCTAATGTTCACGTTTAATTAGTGAAATGGATGTTTCTTTAGATTTTATCTACATGTGGGGAAATCACCCAACACTTGGGTAGGATCCCCCATTTGATAAAATCATATTAGTATCTATTGAGTAAAGGAAAAAAGGATAAGATATATTCTGTATGGAAGAATGAATTACACTTATAAACATCAACCTCATTGCTTTTAAACTCCTTAAAAATATCTCTATGATTCTTCTATATCCATCATTCCTTTAAAATTATATTATAAAACAATTCTGTAAATCAATTAGATATAAATTCTTTGTAAAATTATTTAGTATGTATACCGTTAACATTTAAATACATTAATGATTCTCCTAATGTTTTATCATATACATACATAGAATTTTTCAAAATGATAACACCTAACATTTGATTACTATTGTTAATCAAATAATTCAATTAACAAATAACAAAACACATATGTTAAAAAATATAAAATGGTATGTTATAGCTAAAGAAAGTGGACAAATTTTATTATATCATACATTAAAATATGTTATACCAAATCATATTATATGATTTTGTTGCATATATTTTATATAATACAGCATACCTCATATCATACTATATGATATAATGAAAATATGTCCTGTGTATATTAGGTTTTATGGAATATCTAAATAAATACTCCACTTAATCTAAATCCACATAGAAGTTATTTCATTTCACCATATATTTTATATTTCAAAATAAATTGTGAATCCATATTAGAAAATTCATTCAGATATTTCCATAATTCATTTATAATGCTAGCATCTAATTCCCATGTATCACAATATATGATTAACATTGTGAATAACTATCCAAATTTCCTTTTGAATAAACTCTAATACACATTTATAATATCTCATTATCTTAAGTAAAAAAATTTCTCCATTGATTAAACCAAGTTGTGTTTCCAAAATAATTGAAAATTATCAAATCCATTAATGTTATCAAAGATAATCCTTTAGAAAAATATCAATGTTAATCAAGTGATAATGGGGTCTAGAATGACCTCATTCAATCACAAGTGTCTATGACCTATTTTCCCAAGATGTACCATATATAAATATTCATATTCTTATAATCCCTTTTTCAAATACATTGATCAACTAATGAAATAATACTTAACTCATTCTCATATACCCACAAATATATTCTCAATTCTCCAAGTATAAACTGACCAGATGGGTGAACACATCAAATTTCATATATCTTGATGGATGTGAACAATATATAACCCTCATAAAATATAAATTTTCCTTTAATATTTCCTTAGCTTGTTATGATAGTACACCCCTTTAGTCTATGTTAACTGACGACTATTATTTCTTACTCATTATATTTGAAGATGAACCACAATATGGTTTAATTTCAACAAAAAATAATAAGAAACATACCCTAAAACTCCCTAATTAAAAAACCACTAAACATAATATATAAATTTTATCAATTTTTTAGGTCTATATTTAATTTTAAATTATTTATTCTCATATTCCTAGGAACAATATGAAATATGCACCCATGTCATACTAAATACAAATTTTATGGCACTATAAGTGGTATACAGGGTGGGTAATCCAAGACACAAAACACTTTTTTGTGTTTCATGAGTATATTCCATATCATTGTATTATATCCTACCAATTTTATGATTAAAATATCATAATAACTTATAATAATCATTGATGAACATCATTTTGGAATAACTGAAAGATATATGTTTAGTGGTTAACTATAATTTCAATTATTAATTATATGCATCTGACATGAAAGAATGATAAAGTGGGAGTTATTTTTATATAAAATGACACATTTCGTATTATAAGAATCATTTTAGAATAGTATAAAAACAATATATAACTACATATATAATTGTATCTTATATTTTGGGTCACCATATAGTTCTTGGGTTTTTTAAATTTTTATGGTTTTTCTAAACTCATTCACCTCTACATATTTCCAAACCCATTTTTATATAAGTATTTAATGATGCCTTTCAATAAACTCATTTAGTGTGTAAAAAGTATGATTATGATTATTTGAGTATTTCTAGGTTATAAACCACATTCTAAATTTTTATCTCATTGAATTAGTATTTAATCATCTCTATATCATTACTTCTATTGTTAAAAAATTAATTACATGTGTTTTCTACAAGAAAAATATTCTAAATTAACTATCATCATTTTTTTGAATATTGTTTACTCTAAAAAATTCTTTGTAATAATTTTTTTAACATAATTTATCCCACTATGTTATAATGTTTCCATAAAAACTTATCAAAATTATTATAAATATAATGTGATAGTCACATTGAACCATAGTTGTTTAATATTTTTTGATACACTATGAACTTATATCAGTCCTAACATACTCTCAATAACCTTTTAGAAACTATATTTTCATTAAAATATCATGATATGATTCAAAATTTGCATTATGTTAATAAATAACACTTAATATAGTAGAAATATTTAAAATATAATTTAATATTAACCATATCATATATGGTGCACTTTGTTTTTTTATAAATGTTCTAAATGAAAATGTTTATTCTTTACATTATTTAACACTTTTGTATTGGGATCATATCCCATATATTTTAATAAATATCTTATATAAATCTATTTTATCTAGAATAAAAATAATTATCATTATCTTCACCTAAAACATGTAATAAAAACTAATAAATCTGAAGTCATGTGAATAAAACAATAACATCATGTTATTCATAATAACTCACTGATAATAAATATTCCTTTTATATTATAAGAGAAATAAAATGAAAATATAAAATAATTAATTTAATCCATTCAAGCGTGAAAAATTTTATTAGATATAAAATATTCATAATTACACACTTTTCTATTGTAATGTCCTAGACCACTCCAGGCCATTCCATTGACGAAATATATTATTCCTTGTTTTCTTGTGGGTCACATTGGATTGTTTTAGGAGTTTATAAAAAACCCATTTTTCTGATGGTATCTCATCTAACGGTAGGTCACCAAATGGTGACTTACTGAATGGTCGGTCACCAAATGGTATGTCATGGAACATTAACTAGTTGAATGGTGACTCAATTAATGGTAGTTCATTGAATGGTAACTCACCAATCTGTGACTCACCCAACGGTGGGTAATTTCTAGTTTCACGAGTATTTCCAGTTTCTCCCTTATTACGTGTTTTTCATTATTAAATGATAACCTATCAATATTTGACCTTCTCTTTGGCCATTTCAATCATCTTAGAGTACAATGATTAAATCACACCGTATCTGATGGAATTATTAAATCTCAAACAATTCTAACATGTGAAATCCCCGAGCTGTGTCGTTAAACTGTGATCTGAATTTTAAGTACTTTGAAATTGTCTCCTTGATTTTATGATCTGGCATTTTCTTAAGTTGAGATCTTCTCTACCTTGGAATCTTAGATTTTATTTTGGTGTGCTAGGAGGCTTCCACCCTAAAAGAGTCGTGCACCGGTGTAGTATCCCCCCTTTCGGTTTTCCTTAGAGTCTCCTGCTCGTTTGACCCCCAGTTTTGGTGCAAGGATGTCTTTTTGTCACCTATTGTTCAAGATATGAATTTTCCTTTATCTCTCATTTATTTTTGAATCATGCATGGTGGATAAACTTTTGTCTCTAGTTGATCCCAGTTAAAAGAAATTTTTAACGGTATTACGATATAACCTTCTTGATAATAATATAAGTTGTAATGATGAAATTTGGACCTATTATCATAAGCGGGTTGTAACCTTTAGTAATTAATTAATGGTGGGGAAGATGAATATTTTTCTCTTCTTTTTCTTGTTATCCTTGGTTTATGTTATAGTTTGTTCTTTCTATATGTCTTCAGAAAATCATGGTCATTGGTGGACTTTGTTTGTGCACCATGGTAGCATGTGAATAACCAGAAAATATCAATCCATTAAATTATGTACACTCAGATAAATAAAAAATATTTCTCCATGATCAAACTTTCTTTGTGATCACCCCTGTTGAATGAAGTAAAAATTTAAGAACCCCTTCTGGCTAAATATGAATTTTACTTGGGTTGTGGGTGTGGAAGTTTGCTGAGTTTTTTTTGGTTTTATGACTTGTTTGGATTGTATAGTGAAGCTATTGGTAGCATGGTTATGGGTGCATGGTTGGATATAGGGTTTGGCAGAGTGAGTAGGGTGTAGTATGGTGGAGCAGCGGGGATGTTGGTTGGTTGTAGTTTCTATGGTTTTTGTGAAAGTGGTGGTACAAGAGGTTTGATGGAATCTCAGGTTGAGAGATTGATTAATTTTAGAATGGATGAACTTGTATAGAAAAGGGATTTCTTCTGTTTGTGTTGTGGTTATCGAGAAGTGTTGTGTAGTGGGACTACAATTTGGTTGAGTGATGTGTTTGTGCAGCTATTCGTTTTGGGTATGGTTGTGTTTGGTAGTTTCATGGGTAATAATGGAATAAATTAAAGTGAAATCATTAATAAAGAATTACAAATAATTAAATTAAAGGGGGTTGGGTTCACATTTTGGTTTTGGCTGTTGGTGTGGATTTTCATATAGGGTTAGTAGCAAAGGCGTTTCTGTGTGGGGTGGTTTTTTTTGGAACCCATAGGTTGGGATGAGTGTTGTTTTACCTATATGTATAATATTTAGTGCTTTGTGATTTCTATACAATCCCCAACCTTATTGAGCGCCATGTTTCAAACACCCCCATTTCATGAGGGGCTGTCTTTCCCAAAATCCAAGTGGGAGGATGGATGGCTAGTTACTGTCATTCTTCCTCACACCCTCTTCTAGGTATTGACTAACCAAGACTCTTTAGATAGGTTTTAAGGGCTTGAGGTGTACAATAAGCTATGATCCTTCGTGTAGGATGTGCTATGGATGAGAGGCCCAAGTTTTTGTGGGCCAAGTTTGTTTCCCAAGTGTCTTCGAGATGAGGACCAGGTATTTTCAGTTGAGATGTGTGTTTATTGTGGCCCATGTGTCTGTGGGTGAGATGTGTCGTTGTTGAGTCCTAGGTGTTGGTTGGCGTGATGTATGTAGTTTGTGGCCCAAGTGAGTGGGGGGAGGTTGTGGTAGTGAGACTGTGTTCAGGATGCACAGTAGCGTCAGGACATTTGACATTGGGAATGATTAGTTAACCAGATGTAAAGTGGTGTGGGGTACCCAATCATCGATGTGATTATTTTTTTACATTACATGATTTTCCTTATTTATTGATTGTGACTTGTTGAGGCTAGGTCTCTTAGCTTTCCTTGTTAGGTGTTGTTGGTTTCTTCTATTTTTATAGGGGCATTAGTATGCTTCCTCCACCTGTTCACGGGTGACTTTGGTCTTCCTACTAAGTATACATGTATGCTCACCCTACATATATAAACCCACATTCAGGTTTCAGGAGGACTTTGAGGACTGTGTTTTACATTACTAGCTAAGGCATGGGGGTTAATTGTAGCATTGTAGTTTAGAATTTTTGGCACTTTACTTTTGGAGTTTTGGTTGTACTTTGTGGAAGTTTTGTTTAAACATACATTGTTTGGTTTATAGTTTCTTCTTATATATGAAATTTGTATTGTTGTTTAGGATTTACCATCTTATCTCATAGTCCTATTGTCATTAAGAATGGTAATTCCTACCATATTTTGTGAATGTTTACCTACCCTTGCTATTAGTTTCCACTTCAGGGTTTATTAGAGGTGGGACTTAGTGTTCATTATCTCTCCTTCATCTGGAAGAAGGAAGGGAATGTCTTTTTACTGTCCCTTCACTTCGCTTAGGGATGGCGGGTCATGAAAGAATTGTATTAAAAAATGTTGGTTGAGTGATATGATGAAGTTCTTATTTAGGAACAATTATGTTTGCATGGGATGGTAGGGAAATAGTGCTAGGTAATCTTTGTGTTTGACATAGACCAGGGAAGATTGGCTAGGACATGGGATTTTAGGGCCCCCTATGATCCAATGTAAGGACTCCATGCCTGTCTAATGGCCAAGTGAGGCCACATCGATTGTAGGGTAGAGAATCATGAAAAGTAACATGCATCATAATTAATTTTTTTCGTTTTCTTTTCATGTGAATTTTTGGGAATTTAAAATGAATAAGGAGTTAAAATGAAACTTAAAAGAAAATTTTCATACTACATGGGCTTATGAGTTCTTTGTTTCCTTTTTTACTATGGTACTTGGATATCGTCCATGAGTGGCTTAGGAAGTTGAGGCCCAGCAGGCTGACCTAGATGATTGGTAGAGGGTTGATTGAGAGGAGTATGATGACCTTTAGTAGAAGACCCTTCATGATTTCCAGTGACAAACCATGGGTAAGTACAAAGGTAGTGTTTTAGAGTTAGAGATAGAGGGTTGGATTGGTGAGTTGGGGAACACCATTACCTTGATCCAGGATCCTAGAGAGTACCAGGTTCCTCTGTTAGGGATCCAAATGAGTGGAGTAGTTCTCTAGTGATTGACACATTACCTCGAGGTGAGGAAGGAGGAAGATGTTTCATGGCATAACTTTGAGAAGGATTTTCGGTTGGCATTTCAATCCCCGATGATGAAGGTTGAGAAGAGACAATAGATGATTTCCCTTAAATAAGGGAGTATGTTGGCGAGGTAATTGGGGATGAAGTACATGTTTCTACTATGGTTTGATCTAGATATCTTTTTGGATAAGGATTCTTGGGAGAGACACATAGAGGATGCACTTCATCCTTCTCTTCATTATGTGGTTACCCCCTTCACTCTAACTACATATATATAGGTTTAGAAAAAATATAAGTTAGTGGAAAGGATGCACTCCTGAGGAGGTTTTCCACAAGATGGGAGCCATCCATGTTCCTCAAAGGGGAAATTTGTTAATATAATGTCTTTGGAATCAAATTCTTATAGGTTTCGGCTAGCAGGGATCTGACCCTATAAGTTTCAGTTTCAAACTTCTGGTCCTCATTATTTTCTCATGGGCTAGGGGATGAGGTACATTGCTTGTGGAGGTTGTGGGAATATTTGGAGTTAGTTCCCATTTCAAGCATAGTATTGTTGGGGTGGTCAGGTCCAACAACCACCTTAACACAGTTGATAGTCAGGTATTTTCAGCAGCAAGGACAATAGGCTCCTGCTCCACCGAGGGAAAATGATTCAAGAGGAGGCCGACTTCCGAGTGCTTCTCAAGGACCATGACTAGGGCATGGTCAGGGAGGTTTCTGACAACCTATTTGCCATTGGAGATAGATGTGGGAAGTTGTATGTTGCTGAGGTGGTCTTTTACTGGTGATATAGGTTGTTCGAGGTGTTATCAGTTTGTTCAGCACCCTTTCTTGCACTTTTTTAGATTCAAGAGCTTCTCACTCCTTCATTGTACCCATCCTGGCCCATTAATTGGGACTAGATTTACAGATAAATTCTATAACTATTGTGCTGAGTATGCAATTCTGAGGTTAAACCATATTTTTTTATGTTTTCCAGGGATGCAGACTGATGTTGGGGATACATCAATCTAGTGGGGATCTTCTACTGTTGCAGATGTAGTCATAAAATATTATCCTTGGAGTCGAATGGTTGTTATTTGTACACGCTGTTATTGACAGCTTCTGACAAAGAGTTTTGTTTTAGATGTGGACAGCTAGTGTGTTGCTTTCGTTAGCGAGTGAAGCTGTTAGGTGGGCAGCCGACATGTGATGCCTCTTCTTTTCCTGTTAGCTGAGATTTCAGTGGGATCAATGGTTGCTAACATAGTGGAGGTGCTAGGATATTATTGATAGTTTTTGGATTTCTTCCCAAAGGAGATTGTAACTCTATTCCCTCTATGTGGCGTTGAGTTTGGGATAGACATACAAATTGATGGTCATCCGATTTTGATGTCTCTTTATTGAATGGTGCCTTACGAGTTGTGGAATTTGTTGATTCAGATTGATGATCTAATGAATAAGGGATTCATCCAGCCCAGTGTGTCACGGTTTTGTTCTCCGGACTCGATTAAAAATAAGGTATATGGTGATATGAGGTTGTGTATAGACTACCAGAGACAAAATCATGTGACAGTCAAAAAGTGTTACCCCCTCCCGAGGATAGAAGATATTTTCCACCAGTTGAGGGGAGAAGGTTGGTTTTCTAGGATAAATATATAGTGTGGGTATCACCAGTTAAGGGTAAAGAAGATTACATCCTAAAGACTTCTTTTAGGTGCAGGTATTGGCACTTTGATTTTGTGGTCATGCCGGTCGGATTTATGAACACACCATTCATGTTCATGGAGATCATGAACTCTGTTTTCTGTGAGTTCCTAGACTGGTTCATCATCATGTTCATTGAAGACATCATGATCTACTCAAGGTCATTGGAGGAGCATGCTAAGCATTTGAGGACTGTTTTGGAAGTCCTTCGACACCACCATCTATATGGAATGTTTTCCAACTATATGTTTTGGATGCGAGAGTTAAAGTTTCTTGGACATGTGGTGTATCATCAAGGGATAATAGAGGACGTGTCTAATGTCGGGGCATTTTATTCTTCATCAACACCAACGAATGTGGTAGAATTTCGTAGCTTCCTAGTTCTATCTGGATATTACTGGATATTCACACCCTAATTTAATCGATTTATAGCTCTATTTATGGCCTTGACTAATAAATACCAGGCCTTTGTGTAGAGTGAGTAGTGTCAATTAGCTTTCAGCTATCTGAAGGGGAAGTTAGTAAGTTCCTCAGTGCTTAGGTTGTGAGAGGAAGGGGAGATGTTTGAGGTGTTATGTGATGCCTCTAGTCTAAGATTGGTATGTCTATTGATGAATCAGTGAGGAGTGATCTTTTATGTGTCTAGACAATTGTGTCCCCATGAATATAACTATTCCACCCATGATCTGGAGCTTTCAGTGGTAGTTTCTTTCACTAAATTTGAGGTGGCATTACAACATCGGGGAGGGTTTTGTGGTCTTCCCTGATCATTAGAGATTGAGGTATATTTTCTCTCAGCAAGTCCTGAACATTCATTATTGGATGTGAATGGAGTTTCTCTAGGACTACGACTTCACGGTATCTTATGCCTTAGGAAAAAAAATGTTGGGATCGATGCCTTGAGTGGGAAATTACAAAGGGAGGTCGTTTGAGAAGATGCAGATTCTTGGAATTAAATAGATGAGTTGGATTCCATAAACCTAGATGTAGGGGTAGATGGTGGTAGATTCTATCTATTTCATATGAAGGTACATTCTTCTTTGATGCATCAAGTAGAGGAGTCTTTGTGGGGGTAATTATAGGTTGAAGTGTTTTGTGATCGCGTTGACCAGGGTGATGCTCCATAGGGTTGGTCAGAGGATGGTCAGAATCATATTTTGTTCCATGGAAATCAATTTTTCCCAGTGGAGATACATGAGTGAGTTCTCTGTGTGTTCCATAGCTCAACCCTAGTAGTACACCCAATAGTTTCCAAGATTTACCAAGGCATAAAGAAATAGTTTTCGTGGCCAGGGTGGAGCGGGTAGTGTTAGATTTTGTGGCAAATGACCTAGTGTGTCAGCAGGTGATGGATGAGTACTATGTTCTTAGCAGTTTGTTGCATCCTTTTGATGTACCTAAGTGTAAGTGGTATGACATTTCAATGGATTTCATCATAGGACTACCTAGGGCTTAGGGAGGTTGTGATGTTATCTAGGTAGTGGTGGATCGACAAATGAAATCATCACACTTTTTAGTGATCAAGGAGTTGAGTTCAGTGGATACCTTGGTGAGGAGGTATGTAGATGAGGTAGTGTATCTACATGGGGTTCTGAGATCCATCATCTCATATAGGGATGCACAATTTACCTCATGGTTATGTAGGCAATTACCACATTCTTTTTCCAATCAGTTATGCCTTATCACTGCCTTCCACCATTAGACTGATGGGAAGATGGAGAGGACCATCCCAATATTGAAAGAAATGATGTGGGCATGTGTTCTAGACTATGGAGGATTGTGGGTATGACACTTTCACCTAGTAGAGTTTTCATACAATAATATCAAAAACTATACTGTTGGCATGGCCTTGTTTGAGGCCTTGTACGGAAGGTTATGTCATTCACTGATGTCCTAGATGGAGGTGGGAGGGGTAGGTGTTCTTGGTGCGGAGGTAGTGTAGATCATGATAAAGAAGGTTCATCTCATGAATGAGAGGATGAAGGTAACTCATGACCAACATAAGTCATATTCCGGTAATCGAAGGAACCCCTTTGAGTTCAAGGTTCTAGACCATTATTTTTTTATGGTATCCCCTCAATGTGGGCAGAGGAGGTTCAGTAGGGGCAACAAGATTTCTCCTAAGTTCATCGGGACTTTCAAGATTCTATGGTGAGTTAGTGTGGTGGCATATCAGCTGGTGTTTCTACTATAATTGGAGAGGATCCACGATGTCTTCCACGTCTCCCAACTTCGTTGGTATCTAGATGAGTACTCTAATGTAATTGATTGGGGAGAGTTGGATATAGAGGATTATGAAACATTCATAGAGCATATAGTCGAAATCCAGGATCATTGGGAAAAGGTTCATCATGGATGAACAATTCCCTTGTTTCATGTGTTATGGAGGCATGGTGGCATCTAAGAGAGTACATGGGAGTGAAAAGCGTGGATGCATTCCAAGTACCTAAAGTTGTTTGGAGTTTCTCTTGTGTTATTTTTTTTTATGTAATTATTGAACCTTGTTTTCTATGAGATGAGTTATTTCATTGTTCATTGATGTGTGAAAATTCTTAATATATGGGGAGGTTAGGACCTAATTCCCAATCAAGATGCATTAATGAAGATGTGTTTAAACCCATCTGAGTGAGTCGGTCTAGCCCAAAGAGGATAATATTTTGACATGGAGGAAATAATTCCCTAATACATTTATCTAGACAGTGTGACCTTTGGTGTTTTTGTGGTTGATTGGGGTAGTAGATGTTGGATAGGTGTTTTTAGATGTTGAGGTTTTCACTTCAGCATTCGAATAATAAACGGTAGTTTATCCTTGATAGGTATCTTACAGGGTGGCTGTTAGGACCCCTATTTATTCTAGGTTTGGTTTGTAATTATCAAGGATGATTTTAGTTAGGGAGGTATATGATGAAATAACCAAGACATATCTAGTGTTTATGGTGTTATTGGGGGTTACAGTAGCTTGTTTTAGGAGTTTACCAAAAAATACAAATTTTCACAGGTATCTCATTTGATAGTTGGTCACTAAATGGTAGTTCACCAAATAGTGAGTCATCCAATGGTGAATCACTGAATAATATTTCATTGAAAGATGACTCACTGAATAGTGACTCACCGAACAGTGACTCAATGAATGGTGACTCGCCAAATGGTGACTCGCCGAATGGTAGGTCACTGAATGGTGACTCACTGAATGGTGACTCCCCAAACAGTTACTCACTGAATGGTGACTCACCGAACAGTAGGCCACTAAATGGTGACTCAAAAAATATTGACTCATCAGATGGTGACTCATTGAATGTTGACTCACTGAATGGTGACTCATCAGTAATGAATCATGCAATGGGGGGTCATTTCCAGTTTATTGATTTTTTCTAGTTTCACTCCTGTTATGTGTTTTTAATAGTTAAATGAGAACCTATCAATTTTTTAGCATTTCTTGGGACATTTCCACCATCTTAGAGAAGAATTATTAAACCTCCACCATATCTAGGTGAATTTTTAAATCTCAAATAATTATAATGTGAGAAACCACTAAGCCCCATGGTCAAACCAAGATCCTAATTATAAGTACATTGAAATCATATCCATGGTTTTAAGATCCGGCCTTTTCTTAAGATGAGATCGTATCTTACATGGACTCTATAATTTTATTTTGGTAAACCTCGTGCCTTGGACTTTCCTGCTCATATGACCCCCTGTTTTGGGGCAAGGAAGAGTTTTTGTCGCCTGTTGTTCTGGGTAGGGATTTTCCTTCATCTCTTTTTTCTTTATGCATCATACAGGGTAGGTAAAGTAGTGTCATCTATTGATCACAATTGAAAGAAATTATAAAGGTTGTTGTGATATAACTTGATTATTAACAAGATAAATGCTAATGATGAATCACGGAACTCTTACCAACAAATGCTTGCTACCTTTGGTAATAAATGAGGGGTGGGGAAGATGATTATGTTTCTATTGTTTAACTTGTTATGATTGGTTTATGTTACCGTTTGTTCCGGATGTATGTCTTCTGAAAATCATGATCATTGGTGGTGTGTGTTTTTGTTCAATTTTATCTTGTGAATAACAAGAAAATATCAATACATTAAATTATATATGCCTGCTTAAATAAAAAGTATTTCCCTAGGATCAAACTTTCTTTGAGATCACCGTTATTTAATCAAGTGAAAATTTAACAACCCCTGTTGGCTAGATCTGAATTTTACTTGGATTATTTGTGTGGATGTGTGTTACATTTTTTGAATTTTTTTGAATTGTTGGGATGGTGTGGTGCTGTTGTTGGTAGCATGGTTGTGGGTGTAAGGGTGTACTGAGGGGTTGGCATTGTGAGTAGCGTGTGGTATGTTTGAGTAGCGAGGTAGCTATTTGGTGTTGTTTGTTGTGGTTTTTGTGTATGGGGTGGTACAAGAGGTGTGATGAAATCTCAAGTTGATAGATTGATTGATTTGGGAATGGATGAAATTTTAGAGAAGTGTGACTGCTTCTATTTGTGTTGGGGTTGTCAAATAGTATAGTGAAGTGGGACTATAATACAGTTTTATAATGTGTTTGTGTGGCAATCTGTTTTGGGCCTGGCTGTGGATGGTTATTTACATGGGGGTGATGGAATAAATTAAAGTCAACTACTTAATAAATAATGAAAAGTGATAAAAAGGAAGGCATTAAGTTCACATTTTTTTAGTGATTTTTGGTGTCGTTGTGAATATAGGGGTAGTAGTAAAGGCAGTTCTGTGTGGGCTGGCTGTATGTTTGGAGCCCATAGGTTGGGTTGAGTTTTTTTATCTATATGTAAAAATTTTAGTTTCTTGTGATTTTTATATTCACCTCACCCTTATTGAGATCATGTGTCGAACATCCCCATTTCATGGAGGAGGGTGACTTTCCCAACATCCTGGTGGGACGATGGATGGTTGGTTACTGAATTTATTCCTGACACCCTCTTCTAGGTTTTCACCACAAAATACTCTTCGGTAAGGCTATAATGGCTTGATATTTATAGTATCCCAAGATCCTTTAGGTATATTGTTTTGTGGATGGGAGGCCCAAGTGTCTACCGGGCAGGATTGTTTCCCAAGTGTCTTAGGGATGAGGCCCGGGTGTTTTTGGGAGATATGTGTGGTTTTTGATTCCCAAGTGTTTGTGGGAGATATGTGTGGTTATTGATGCCTATGTATCTTCAGGAAATATGTGTGTGGTTTTTGGCTCAGGTGTTTGCAGGTAGGTTGTGGCTATGGGACTGCATTCTGGAAGAGCGATAGCATTAGGATGTTAGCAATTATGAATGAGCAATTAACAAGTGGGAATGTTGTGTGGGTACCCAATAATCTATGTGCTTATAATATTACTTTAATTGACTTGTATTATTTGGTGAGTGTGACTTGGTAAGCCTGGGTAGGTTAGCTTCCCTTGTTAGGTGTTTTTGGTTTCTTTTGTTTTCACAGGGGCATTAGTATGCTTCTTTCCCTTATGCACAGGTGACTTTTGTCTTCCTATTTAGTATACGTTAATCCTCAACCTACATATACAAAATTGTATTCAAGTATCTAGGAAGACATTGGGGACTGTCCTTGACTTTACTAGCTCGGGTATGGGGAATACATGTTGTGTTGCCAGGTAAACATTTTTTTGGTACTTTACATTGGTGTTTTGGTTTTACTTTGTGGTAGTTTTGTTTAAACGTGCTTGGGTTGGTTTTCAGTTTCTTATTATATATAAAATTTTTAGAGTTGTTTTGGATTTACCTTCTTAGCTCTTAATCATGTTTTCTTTAGAAAGGGTAATGCCTCCCATCTTGTGTGAATATTTATCAACCCTTGGTGCTAGTCACCACTTTATGGCATATTGGAGGCAGGACTCAGGTGTCATTATCTCTTCATCATCTTGAAAAGGGAAGGTCACGAACCTTTCTTTGTCCCTTCCCTTCTCTTGGGGAATGCAGGTCATGAACTCTATAGTACATCCATGGAAATTAAAATAACCAAAAAATTATATAATTATTTTATATCACTTTTATATATATAAAATTTTTAAAATATACTTCTAATATTATATATTTTTCAAAATTGAATAATTTGGCACTATAACATTAATATCTAACATGGTCTCTCTAAAATGTTTTTAAACACATTAAAAAAATTTACATCAAATAAAATATTTCTTCTTCTTTCCTAAAACCTTGAAAATTTTTCAATAAAAAATACTATCAGTTAGAATATGAATTATTATTATTATGGTGTACAATTTTAGTCTTATATACTAAAAAAAGAACTATATATCCTAGAAATGTCTTGTATTACAAATATTCCCTCATTAATTAAAGAATTTACAATAATTATTTATTAAACTAATTCATATTGTTGGATCCTTTCTATTAATATTTCTAAAAGAAATTATATATATATAATATTAAAGGAAATATCTAACCTCTCTAAATCTATTACATACAAAGTATTTTTTAGTTTATGAGCAATGAATGAAAATTAATTGCTTATCATGAATTAGTATATTACAATAAATGCTTCAGGTAAATAGTTATGCACTTCAAATAAGTATATGTATATCCTCTAACAAAATTACATACACTATAGGTTACATAAAAACTGGTTTGTAACACCCGACCCCATGGCCCGTCAATAGTGCCTAAAGCTGGGGTCACCACATGGCCTAAAGCACAAATTATCATATGCATAAGGTAGTTGACTAGTGGTGAGGGATAAATCGATACAATTGGGTGAATATACCCTCAAATAAGAGTTATATAGTAATAGAAAATAACTAAAACACCTACATCACATAATTATAGCATGAAACAAACTATGCCATATATCATAATGTACCATGAAAAACATACAGTTAAACATACACTATTCAACCACTAGGACAATCCCAAATAAAAAATAAACCAAATTCATTTAAAACAGATGTACATTGGACCTATTATCATCCTTGGACACCACACACCCCATATCCAAAACCCATCGAGTTGCACCAGCCTCATCCGCTTTATATCCAATGGTGAACCTATAAGCTGATGAGATGGTCTACACATGCATCATTTTTCTATGAAATGTGTGAGAAATACATTGTAATAAGGTATCACCATCTTCCCCTAGTATACCATATAATATTCATATATAAAAAATGAATAAAATAAAAAATTCATACATGATATTTGGATATCATGTGATAACTAGGGAACTAGGACTCTCTACAAATCATGTTACCATGTGGTAACCAAGCCCCCATGACACCTGATGAAACCAACATTAGTGATATTCTAGAATCTCATCATCATCTCTCATACCATTATACTAATTCCAGACCCATAACTAGAGACTCAAGTATGTTATTTTTCACACAACATGACTTTTCCCATTTTGATATTCATTTTTTTTTATGAATTATCATCTCCAAGAGTCAACGGAAACATGAATACATTGGAAAAAACACATCATATAAATTATCATCTCAAATATTTTTCTTTATGGTTGTTCTTTGCAAAACAGTGTCTATTTTTTAAAAAAACACTAATTTAGATGGATTAAAAATGAATTCATTATTTATTAAATATTCAATCAAAATAAAAAAATAAAAAATAATAAAATTCTGAAATTAGGAAAATATAATGACATTAAAATGAAAAAATATATATATAATAAAAATGTTCATAACATTATTATAGTGTTACACACATAATATGTTTATTAAAAAAATACATAACCATCATAAAATTTATTGAGGACAATCTCACATCAGGTGGTGGAGGATCACTTAAAGAATTAGGGGGAGGATACTCTGTACCAACACCACATGGAATTCATCACATATACTCCAATATCTTATAATTTATACATCTTCTCTATCAACTCATTTGGTGCTCGTAAACTCTATCCATATAGTGTAGTGGTTGATGCTGATGACTCTATATAATCTGTCATCGATGTAATCTATGACATCACATAAGTACCATAATAACTTGTAAGTTTCAATTTTGAACCAATAAAATCCACACATCTATTCTCGACACCATGAATATTTACCTATATTCAAGCCCCCTCATTAAAACTATACATGAAAGTGGAATCTACACCAGTCTCATATTTACTCTCTCATGAATGAGATGTCATGGTATCTTATGTTTCCCTCATATATAGTTTGAAATTAAAATAACAATAAATATAATTTAAATAAAATTAATAAAAAATACCACAATAAGGAAATGTATATCACCGACAGGTTTTTATGTACTAGGATCAGTGCAAATATTCTTATAAATATCAAACTATATAATAGAGAGGTCAGTAGGTTCCTATATAATAAAATATATATTTCATATTTAATATATATATATATTGTAGGATAAAAATAGTATATGTAGATTCTAAATTACAAGATTGGGTGAATTGAAAGTAAAAAAACTTTCGCCTTAAGGAGAATTATGTTTAAAAAAGTTAAACAAGATAAATTCACAAAACCTCTTTCAGTTCTACTAAAGAAACATGCTAGGGTTCTAGAAATATGGTTCCAAAAATAAAACACAAGAAAATTTTACAAGGAAAATATTCTACCTTAAAGCATGTAGAATATTACTTATTAGATTATGGAAAAGTACAGGAAATTATAATAAAGTTATACTGTATTCCATTATAAAAATGCAGATGAAATAAAACTTGTAAAAAAAATTAACAAGTAGGAAATATTTTAACCCAAATAGTAGGGTATCCAACAAACTTGGATAAAGGTACTTTGATTAATACTTTCAAGAAATTCCATCTTACTCACACCAGGATAAAACCACTATAAGAATATGGGAACTTATCTGGATATACATGCAATCCATCGATATTTAAGGTAGTCGGAACCACTATATTCTGATCCCCATAATCCCTTTATTATAATCATCAACAATTAGAGTTGCACGAATCATGATGAACATGATGTTCAGATCAAAACAATGAATGAGAGTCTCTCTCTGTAGAAATCACTTCACTACAAGTAATCTTTAGGACGATCAACAGATTGTGAGCATGTTCAAATGAGATCCTATTTATAGGAACAACTCCAATGGTTGGCTCCCTCCTCTAATGGTCATATTTTTCATTGAATATTAGAGGGAACGGTACACATGTCACTCAACCAACAGTTACTTAGAAATAGATTACACGACATCATTTCTAACAATAACATGTGTTAGGAAAATGATTTTTCTTAATCAGATCTATTTTATGGATTCTAAGGGAAAATAGAATTAAGAGTCTTACTAAATAACAATCAGAGTTTATAAGACATAGACACTAAGATTTTTTTTAACAAAGAATTTGGAATCTGAATTCTATAGATTCTAGAGTCTGAATTCCAATGAATTTGGAATCTAAATTTGGGGGAATTCGAAGTCTGAATTCTGAAGAATTCGGAATCTGAATTCTGAGGAATTTGGAGACTATATTCTGAGGAATTCGGAGTCCGAATTATGAGAAATTCGTAGTCCGAATTATGAGAAATTCAGAGTCCGAATTATGAGAAATTCGGAGTCTAAATTCTAAGAAATTATATGTCTAAATTTTGAGCTATTCTTACTATGAATTCTAAGGAATCCGCAGCTGGGATTCTAAGGAATTTGGAATCATAATTATAAATAATTCAGAGACTGAATTCTAAGGAAATTAGAGTCCGTATTATTGGGAATTTGTAGTCTGAAATATGAAGAATTCAGAGTCTAAATTCTAACAAATTTAGGGGCTGAATTATGATTTATTTGGATTCTGAATTCTGTGGAATTTGGATCCTGAATTTCAGAGAATTAAGAATAGGAATTTCATAGAATTCAGAATCTGAATCTCAGAGAATTAAGAGTCTGAATTATGGGGAATTCGGAGTCTGAATTTCATAGAATTCAGAGTCTGAATTGCATAGAATTTGGAGTCTGAATTGCAGAGAATTCAGAGTCTAAATTTCAGAGAATTTGGAGTCTGAATTTTTAGAGAATTTGGAGTCTAAATTACAAATAATTCATAATATGAATTTTAGAGAATTTGGAGTATAAATTACTGAGAATTTTAAATCTACATTTCAGATAATTCAGGTTCTGAATTTTAGGGAATTTGGAGTTTGAATTTTAGAGAATTTGGAGTTAAAAATTTCAGAAAATTCAGAATCTGAATTTTAGTAACTTCAGATTCTGAATTTTAGAACACTGTATATCCAAAGAATTATAAGATTCTGAGGTTTTACATAGGAATAAAAATTTTAGACTTAGTAATAAAATGAGTTTGATTTAGAGAGATTATAAAATGAAATAATGAAAACAAAGGTAAGGATAAAAAATTCCTTAGAGAAGGGAAACTATTCTTATGGAAATAATTCTTAGGGTAAAACAGTTTGCCTTAATATAATGTGTTTGTGATTTTCAAAACATAGAGGAATAGAAAAGTCATAAGGAAACCATATAGACTCAAAAATGACCCCCTTTTTGAATGCACAAATATTCTTACAATATATACTACAAGGACTAATAATTTTTCATTATGAACTTAAAAGAAAAATGTATCTCCCTTTAATTATTAATAATGGTGAATATTACTAACCCCCCATTGGGTTTTGAAATCACTAAGGATCATAATTTTGGATTCCCTAAAGGGATTTTTCTTTTTCTTAAATAAGGAAACCTTCTTTGAGTAAAATCCCCCTTAGAGAGACTCTCCCTTACTTAGGCAATTCTCTTCTTTACTTAGTATTATTTTTTATCGTTCCATTATCCCTTTTTTGATTTTAAAAAAAGAAAAAAGATAATGTAAAAATATATATGGTACCTGAAAGATTAGAACTACATTCAATAAAACAAATGAAGCACAACAAGTGTTTTACATTAGGGTTGGAAAAAAATGATACAAGGAAAACACAACAAAAGATCAGATTTAAAAAAGTGAATCCTTCTTTATCATTTTTCATGAACTTATTAATGATGGTATTCAGCTTCTTATTCTTTTTATGAGCTTCTTCAAAGCATTTGAGTATCTATTCCTGATTATTATTTTTCTTCTCCAGAGCTTTTATCATTTCATCCTAAGACTATAGAACTCTTTCCTGAGACTTCCAAATATATTCTTGCTTACTAAAATTCACTCCGAACTCGATTATGAGATCTCTTTCCCAATTTAAATTCATGGAAACTGAATTGAGATTCCATTTCGGATCTTTTACTTCCTTCTTCCAAGATACTTGTTCTTGGTTCGGCTTTCCTGAAAAACATTTCGTAATCCCCTTTAAAATATTATCTTCTCTATCAAAAAAATCATTCAATGAGTCTTGAAAGTCATCAAGAATTATCAGATCTTCAATTGTCTTCTTGGACAACCTAGTGATTTTGTTAAAGTCCTTGTGTGTTCATCATAACCAATAAAAAAATATTGGAAATTTTCCTCAAGCATTATGAATTTTTCCATGAGCATGCTTACAGAATCTGATTTATGAGTAAAATAATGTTGAGGCAACTGGCACCTCAAATCAATAATAAGAATCAGGGGAATGGTGTTTACTAACTTCTTGAGTGACTGAACCACAATGTCCTAACCCAAGGAAGAAGATTATAAATCAAATTCACTTGTAGGTGAAGATTCGTTTTTAATCTTATCATCCTTCCACTTGGATAATCTAAGAGAATAATTCTTCTAAACTACCACAACCTTCTGAGGTGTATCGATAATCACTTGTTTTCCTTTATCATCTCTAGAAATGGTCTCCACAGCTTTTGGGTATACATGTTTACTATCAGAAACTTGAACGATTCTATCATAATAAAAAAATTTACTCCTCATCATCTTCCTTAAGATCATCTTGTTGAATGAATTTATGATTGCTACTCTCATCATGAGAAGGTTTATTAACCTCTTCCTGATCTCCATCCTATTTTTCTTGTGAAATATTTTTTGTTGATTCATCTTGAGAAGTCCAGATCGATATTTTTTTTTGAAGGACATTCTTTCTCATGATATTCTTCAACTATCCTTATCATACAATCAGTGTCATCGCATCCTTCATCTTCTTCATCTTCTACTTCCTCTTCCTAAAGTTTTTTTTCTTATTCAGTTTTTCAAAGTACCATCTTATTTCTCAGTGTCTTTACTGGTACTGGTTCTTTGAGAAAATATTCTGGTACATGAATTTTTTCGAAATATTTCCTAGTGTCCTTGAGAAGATCTTGACCTAATTTATCCTCATACAACTTCTTCTTTTGCTTATTTTTCTTTTACAGCGTTTCAAATTCCTCAGCATCCTTAATTTCTAAAGATCCTGCCTCCATAGGATCTATTCCAAAGCTAGGATATCCTTCCTTCTTTTTTTTCTTATCTTCTCTCCACTTTTCAATGACTTCATCAGGATAGTAGTCTTTCTTCATAAACATTGGTGTTGCTTCTGAGTTTCTGAAATTGAAGGTTTTTCAATAACTACCGGTTCCTTCATCTTTCTCTTATTTGGATCCTTCTTGAATGTTCCTACTCCTTATGTCTTCTTGGTTAAGGCTACAATTTCATTTTTATATAAGTCATAAAATCATTTTTATTTTTAGTTGAAACCAACCATCATCCTTCTCAAAGTATCATTATTGAGAAACATGACTTTGAAAGCTCAGGGCATTGAACTACATGGGATTTTGAATAATTCTATTCATAATACATTGATCTGGTATAGGATTTTCATAAATATAATGATTTACAATTTGAGGGTGCCATTTTGGATATTTTTTATCGTCAGCAAGATATACTCAATAACATTTATCTTCTTCAAGTTCACCAGGAAATCCAGAATGAAGATATCACTCTTATTCAAGTTGCCCTTATTCCATTTTCTCAAAATTAGAAAACCCTAAACCCATAATTCTAGAAGCCTAATGTTATTTTAGAGAAGGCTTATCTTTAGTGTTTTGACACCTTTGAGTCCAAGACACTCTAGTGCATTCTCCTTATCAAATTTTTTTGATTCATCTGGTAGTTTGTGGGTGTTGAAAATGGATTATCCTTCATATAGTATTCCAATGATACTAGATGTATTCTTGATAGAAAGGGAACAAGTTTTCATAGAACATTTGACTGAGAATTTATCTCTTTTAACTTCATTGAAAAATCTTACAGCCTCATAGAACTCAACAGGTATCTCTGGATAAACCAGATCTTGTCATTTCCGTTTTTCGATGAATAGACTCTCCCAGCCATTCAACTTGATATTTATTTTTAATGAGGGAATTGTACTTTTCTAAATAACTTTGGAACTACTAACCTTTCTCTGTATATTTTCCATTCGAAAATTTCATTGACTAAAGTCGTTTGCTTTTGAGGAGATGCAACCAAAGACATTCAAAGTTAAAGAAACTAAAAATGCAGAATGACCCTAATGTGGAGATGTAACACCCGAGACTTTTATGTTATATAAATCATCAAAGGAATATTTTTCTACACAACACTTTCTTGTCTTGCTTTACACGCAATCGCGACCTTCCTCGATAGCTTGCGTCGTACGCAATACCGAGTTTCACTAAACAACAATATGCTATTAAAACTAGCCGTTATGAATAGTAATAACCAATTTTTGAAATTTTATAAATTTTATTTTTCAAAATGGACTTCATTTTTGGACTCAGAATATCGAAATTAGCCTAGGGTGAAATTTTGGTATTTTTCTGAAAACTTTCAATTTTTGATGAATAGTGAAACCACTAAGTGGTAGGTTAAAAACTGAATTTTGCATAAAACTTAATTTTACCGCTTCTGTGAATGGAATTTCAAAAATCCGACAGACACGGTTGATATCAGTAAGTAAAATGTGGTTCAATGAGATAAAAATAATTTTTTGGTGAATAGTAACTTTTTACTTTTTTTACCGCGGTTAATAGTAAATAGGGTAACTAAGGGTAAATATGATATTAATATTACCCTAACACATGTCCTAATTCTATTGGACAAGTGTAATTCGACCAAAAACAAACTTAGGAATAAAATATGACCATTTAGGCCCACTTGGGTTAGATTAGGACATTTATTATTAATTTATTTAAAGAAGGGTTAAAATAGTTAAAATCAAAGTTTAATAAGTAAATAATTTTTAATATGGGGTTATACATAAGATAAATTCAACTATAAATATTCATTAGACAGCTAAAAAGATTTCCTACATAATGGTATTTTATTTGTAATTTTTATACATTAAATAATTTAATTTATTTATGACACAATGATGATGCAGTAATTATCTTATTAATGAAATATTGACATAATTAATGTTATAAACACCAAAATAAATGTAATTTGAGACTTTTTATGAATTCCACTAATTTTCTAGGTTACTATGATATATTAATGTTGATTTAATCAACTTGTTTTGAACATATAATTCTGTTATGACTTTCACAAAAATCATATATCAAATAGTGTCAAAATTGACACAAAATAGTTTTTAAATCAAATATTATATTATTAATTGTTATTTTATTCCTAAAAATCTAAGGTTAGGCCAAATGACTTAGATAAGGATATATATATTAATAATAAACAATTTGGGGTTCGTTTGGCATGTTATAGTAAGTGTATTAATCATATAGTGGAAGAAAACAAAAAGACACGGTAAAAGTTAAATTATTTAACTTAGAGTTAAATCTAATTGATAAGGTTAAAATAATACCCTAAAATTGTCTAAATCCTATTGGTTAATAGGATTTCGACCCATCCCCACTTTAGCTTCAAAATAAGACCCTTTGGAACCATTATAAACCGATTTTGACTTTAATATAAAATAATATTTTGAGATATTCCTAAGGTTCCCCTCTCCTCCCTTATAAAAGGGCACCTCCTCCCCCTCCTCCTCACACCAATTTGAGCACTCAAGCTCGGGCAACCCCTGCCATTTTCTCCTCTCCACTTCCCTAGAATAATTCTAGAGGTCCTGGTATCCTTCAAAGACCAATCTTAGTTCCCTAAGTGGAAGATTCAAAGAGGTGTTCCAAAGAAGAGGTAATATCCATTACCGATCTTTTCAATTTCATTCTTCTTCAACCTCTTCTTCTTTAGTTGTTTCATGATAAAGTAATAACATCAGTATTACTTACATACTGATATGTTATTATAAATATTAAACAACTCTAATTCACCTTCTATCCATCCCACGGAAAAATGAAATCACCGCGCGTGCGTACGTACGGAATACCGTCTCCACGCCGTGGTGTAATCTATTTTCCACCATCACCTTACAAGGATGGGTATAATGGTGTAATGAGTAACTATTTATGATTATTATAAAGTAATTTTGATACTGAAATAATATATATATACTCCAATATAGTTCCACGATCATAGGAACGATATCATCACTCGTGCGTATGTACGGAATACCGTCTCCACGATGTGATGCGACTCGTTCTACATGATCATCATTACATAGTAATTATATAAATGAATTGAATGAATAAATATGATATATGTTACACTAATACCATTCTGGATATAAGTTATCTATAAACTTAAATGAAGAATAAGAATTTATTCGGCAAAACACGCATAAGAACAAAAGGCAATAAAGACCCGAGTAACAAGTAACAATGAAATATTACTAACAAGAAGCTAAGAATATGACCATATATGATATCATATCAATATGTATGATTCTGGAATAAGTCAATAACATTATTTAAACCATTATATAGGAGCTTCGGGCACGTACAAATCAAATTGGACCTAAGGTAAGGGAAATATCACAATCTCATTTTTTATCCGAGATTGTTTATACTTTGAAATCTACTGGGGTGTATTTTATCATCCACATCCATGTTCCCAAAATATGTAATATTGTTTCCATCCACTTACAATTGTTTAAATCCTATTTTACCCTTCGGTGAGTTTTTAGTAAAAGATATGAAAGGAATCTTTTGTCGTTTTTCGTACGAGGTACTTTTTTGACTTTTCCGACAAAACTACGAAGAATGTTTTTTTTAACTTATACGGCATGAATGGATTTTTAAAACATTATTTCCAAGAAGATTCCTTTTAAAGTTTTCATGTTTATTTTTAATCAACTTCTTTTAGTTTAAAATTGTATGATATGTTAAGAAAGGAAAAGTTTTTTTGAAGAAGAAAGGATATTTTCCTCAAGAATGGAGTTCAAGTGTTTTATCAAAATTATTTTCCATCTAAGATAATAAAGGGTTCTGTTTTTATCCCTATTATTACATTGATTTGATCATGATGTGATGGAATTATTTTTATGAATTCCTTTATCTTATATGAATTTATTTATGATGTCATGATGTCTCAAGAATCCCATTTTTGTTATATGTGTTATGCGATGATGTATGTTTTATGATTATGTGGCACACATAAGAAAGGATTCATTATAAGATGGGTGGGACCTATATCTCCCTCCAATGCATTGGGTAAAGATTTTATATCTCATGAGATAGACATGGCTGGAATGGTAGGTTACACCGGTTCAGTGAAACAGGACTGGAACGAGGGTGACTCGGTTCAGAAAGGGACTCTGTCCTCTAAGATAGTCTTGGCAATGAGTCATGACTAACAAGAAATGATTTTCCATGATTATGTGTGCATGCCACAAAGTTTCAAGTTTCATGTTATGATTAAGGGGATCTCATTTTCACTTCTATGATTTATTCCATGTTAAGATATCATGATCTTTTTTGCAGGTTATGATTTTCAAAAAGATATGATATGATTTTTATTTCTTTTATTTGCCCTTGCTGAGCATTTGAGCTCACCCTTTTATGTTTTCTTTTCCCCAGGTTAGGAAGATGGATATTAAGTAGAATATGCTAAAAGGGACCCTAGATATGATAAAATAAATGGGAGACACTGTAGAATATTTATGAACCAGTTGTTTATGTTTCCCAGTTTCTAAAGACACTATTCCTATACGGTCCTTTGTGGTTTTGTCATATGTTGTAATAAGTGTGCTTCAATTTTGAAGTATTAACAATGTATGTAAAGTATGGGTCGATATAGTTGGTATCAGAGTAAAGGTATAGTCAACCTTTGGAAACTAGGATGTGAAAGCCTTAGTAAGAACCCTAAGGATAAGTCTAAGCATAGAACACAATCTTAGTGTTTTAGAAATGGCCATGAATAACCTAGGATAAGACCTTAAGCATGAAAATTTTATTCTTGAATTATGTGGTTTTCCTATTATAATTAGTGTTGCTCACACTCTTCTTCTTGGTTTTAGTCAATGGCTGGAACCCGAAGGAACCGTGTTAATGCGGAATGCGATGGGCAATGCAATGATTGTCCCCCTGAGCAACCAAACGATATGGGAGTTGGAATGCAAAATCTTGTAGCCATGCTCACACAACTTTCTCAAGCTATGAATCATGCAGGACTTCCAAACGAGCAAAGGAAGGAGCAACATTCTGTTGAATCCTTTATGAGGCAGCGTCCACCTTCTTTCAGCGGGTCTACTGATCCATTAGTTGCTGAGAAATGGATTAGTACTACTGAAAAGATATTTTCAGTTCTTCAATGTTCTGAGCATGATAAAGTCATCTTAGCAGTGTATCATTTGGAAGGATATGCTGATCAATGGTGGAATCTTATTAAGAATACGAGGCAAAGGGATGAAATTGAGTCTATGGAATGGGATGAGTTCAAGAACTTATTTTTCAATAAGTACTTCCCTCGTATTCTGCGAACAAAGATGGAGAATGATTTCCTTGAACTGAAGAAAAGGGATGATGAATATGTTGGTACCTATGAAGCAAATTTTACAAGACTTGCAAGGTACGCTTCTGGTATTATTATCCAACCTGAGAGTAAGATCGATCGATTCTTTAGTGGCTTAAAACCAAGTCTTCGAAGGGCGTTAGACATAAGGGACTTCAATAGCTACGAGGAAATCGTTCGATGTGATCTCAAAGTCGAGATGGATATTGGAATAACCCATCAGTCACATGGGTTTGATAAGAAGAGGAAGATGGAATTCAAAGAAAAATCTAAAGAGCACACAGAAAAGAAGATGAGTTTTCCTTATGCTCAAAGTGTGGAACGAAACATGGAGGGAGTTGTCTTAAAGGGACAAGTAAATGTTTTAAATGTGGAAAGGAAGGTCATCGGGCATTTGAATGCTGTGATAATGGGAAGAAGATGTCTAATGACGCAAACAAAGGAAGGGATACACAGAATGAACCTACTACACTTCAATGTTTCAAGTGCAAGGAGATGGGGCATTATGCCAATCAATGCACAAATCCAAGGGTTGATGATGATGGTCGACGTCAACAAAATCTTAAGGCTAAAGACAAAGGAAAGTCACATGCAATTTCTATCAGCGATGTGGAGTACGATAACGAAGTGGTGAAAGGTACACTTACCATCCACTCTAAAGTAGCAAATGTTTTATTTGATTCTGGATCCACCAACTCTTTTATTTCTAAAGAATTTTCTAAGGGTATCACTGTATTACCTCAACAATTAGATGTTGAGTTAGCTGTGACAACACCTAATGGAAAAACAGTCGCATCAAAATTTTATGATTCTTCTCCGATCGAAGTTTGTGGGAAAGTGCTTCCTGCAAATCTTGTGATCCTTTAGTGGAATTTGATGTGATTCTTGGCATGGATTGGCTTTCTCTACATGGAGCTCATATCAGTTGCCAAAGAAGGGAAGTCACATTTCATATTCCAAATCAATCTACGATCGTCTATCAATGCAAGGATGAACATAACCTTCCAGTGGAAATTTCTTCCATATTATGGGAATTGATTCCACTAAATGAAGGTTATTTATCTCAAATGGTTGGTGAGAAACTCACGATTAAGAATATGCCCATCGTACGGGAGTTTGATGATGTCTTTTCGGAGGAATTACC
Organism: Viscum album; assembly: GCA_963277665.1. Lineage (NCBI taxonomy): Eukaryota > Viridiplantae > Streptophyta > Magnoliopsida > Santalales > Viscaceae > Viscum > Viscum album. The sequence continues at coordinate 446,428,361 of OY728158.1, forward strand.
GGGTCTTCCACCAAATCGTGAAGTTGAGTTTTCAATAGAACTCGTACCGGGTGCTTTGCCTATTTCAAAGACACCTTATAGAATGGCCCCAATTGAGTTGCAGGAATTGAAGAATCAACTCCAAGAGAATCTTGATAAGGGATTCATACGCCCTAGTGCGTCACCTTGGGGAGCACCTGGTCTATTTGTTAAGAAGAAAGATGGATCAATGAGACTCTGCATTGATTATCGAGAACTTAACAAGATCACTATCAAGAACAAATATCCTCTCCCACGCATTGATGACTTATTTGACCAACTACGCGGAGCTCAATACTTTTCCAAGATTGATCTTCGTTCAGGGTATCATCAATTAAGGGTCAAAAGGGAGGATATACCAAAGATGGATTTCCGAACAAGGTATGGACACTATGAATTTATAGTGATGCCATTTGGTCTTACTAATGCCCCTGCTATCTTCATGGATCTAATGAATAGAGTCTTTAGAGACTATCTTGATCAATTTGTGGTAGTCTTTATAGACGATATTCTTGTCTATTCAAAGAGCAAGGAAGAGCATGAAGATCACTTGAGAATTATATTGAAGACCCTGAGAAAGGAGAAACTTTATGCCAAATTTACCAAGTGTAAATTTTGGCTTCAAAAAGTAGCATTTTTGGGTCACATAATCTCAAAAGAGGGGATATCTGTGGATCCAGCAAAAATAGAGGTTATCGAAAGATGGTCGAGACCAACAACAGTAACTGAGATTCGAAGTTTTCTTGGTTTGGCTGGATATTATCGACGTTTTGTAAAAGATTTTTCACGATTATCTAATCCACTCACCAAGTTGACTCGGAAAGGAGTTAAGTTTGTTTGGATGGAGGAATGTGAAGAGAATTTCAAGGAGTTGAAAAGAAGGTTATCCAGTGCACCTGTGCTCACACTACCTTGTAGTGGAGAAAGGTTTGTGATCTACAGTGATGCATCCAAGAAGGGATTGGGGTGTGTTCTTATGAAAAATGATATGGTGATTGCTTATGCCTCACGACAGTTGAAAATCCATGAGCAAAATTACCCAACACATGATTTGGAGTTTGTTGCGGTAATCTTTGCATTAAAGATTTGGAGGCATTGCCTTTATGGTGAAAGGTGTGATATTTATACTGATCATAAAAGTTTAAAGTATATTTTCACACAAAAGGAGCTGAATATGCGTCAAAGAAGATGGTTGGAGCTGATTAAGGATTATGACTGCTCAATCCATTACCACCCTGGGAAAGCAAACAAGGTGGCAGATGCATTAAGTCGACAAGACCATGCTAGTTTATCCATGATGAGGATCACAAAAGATCCAATATTTATGGATTTACAAAGGATGGATCTTGGAATTATAATGGAAGGGGGAAAATCTTATCTTTCTCAAATGAATGTTCAACCATCTATACATGTGAAGATTAAAGAGGCACAGAAAGAAGATGTCGAGTTACAAAAGAAGGTGAGAAATGTTCCTGAATTCAACCTTGATTGTGATGGGATAATAAAGTTCAGGAATCGTGTTTGTGTTCCTCCCATCCCCGAATTAAATAAGGAGCTGCTGGATGAGGCTCATAGTTCATCATTCTCTATTCATCCTGGAAGCACGAAGATGTATAGGGACCTAAAAGAGTACTTCTGGTGTGATGGCATGAAAAGAGATGTTGCTAAATATGTCTCTCGATGCTTGGTTTTTCAACAAGTTAAAGCTGAGAGACAAAAGTCTAAGGGGATGTTAAAACCATTACCCATACCCGAATGGAAATGGGAAAACATCACTATGGACTTTGTCACAGGACTTCCTAAAACATCCAAAGGCAATAATGCTATCTGGGTCATAGTTGATCGTCTTACAAAGTCTGCACACTTCATTCCTATTAGAGAGGATTTCTCTCTAGATCAGCTTGCCAGGATATATGTAAAGGAAGTGGTAAGATTACATGGAGTACCACTTTCTATTATATCTGATCGAGATCCGAGATTTACCTCGAAGTTCTGGCGAAGTCTTCAGCATACTCTGGATACAGAGTTGAGTTTCAGCACTGCTTATCATCCCCAGACAGACGGTCAGTCTGAGAGAACAATTCAAACCCTAGAAGATATGTTGAGAGCTTGCTCTATGGATTTCAAAGGAGGTTGGGATCAACACCTACCTTTGGTGGAATTTTCTTATAATAATAGCTTTCACTCCACTATTCAGATGGCTCCTTATGAAGCTCTCTATGGAAAGAAATGCAGGACTCCAACTTGCTGGGATGAAGTTGGGGAAAGAAAGCTATTAGGACCTGATCTCGTTGATGAAATGGCAGAAAAGGTCAGATCTATTCAACAACACATAAGAGCAGCTCAGAGTCGACATTAAAGTTATGCCGACAACCGAAGAAAAGACTTAGAGTTTGAAGTAAGTGATAAAGTGTTCTTACGAATATCTCCCTGGAAGAGGGTTATGAGATTTGGAAAGAAGGGGAAGTTGAGCCCTAGATATATCGGCCCTTTCGAAATACTGGATCGTGTTGGGAAGGTAGCTTACCGATTGGCGCTTCCACCGAATCTCTCTCAAGTTCATGATGTGTTCCATGTATCTCTCCTGAGAAAGTACATACCAGATCCTTCACATGTACTCAGCTCAGAAGTTGTACCGCTGGAGCAAGATCTTTCTTATGAAGAACAACTGATAGAGATTCTGGATCGTAGAGAAAAAGTCCTACGAAACAAGACCACTCGATTGGTGAAAGTTTTATGGAGGAACCACCAACTTGAAGAAGCTACATGAGAGATTGAGGATATGATGAGGGAGAAGTATCCTCATCTGTTTGTTACAAAGTGACGAATTTTGAGGGAGAAATTCTTTTTAAGGGGGGTAGAATGTAACACCCGAGACTTTTATGTTATATAAATCATCAAAGGAATCTTTTTCTACACAACACTTGCTTGGCTTGCTTTACACGCAATCGCGACCTTCCTCGATAGCTTGCGTCGTACGCAATACCGAGTTTCACTAAACAACAATATGCTATTAAAACTAGCCATTATGAATAGTAATAACCACTTTTTGAAATTTTATAAATTTTATTTTTCAAAATGGACTTCATTTTTGGACTCAGAATATCGAAATTAGCCTAGGGTGAAATTTTGGTATTTTTCTGAAAACTTTCAATTTTTGATGAATAGTGAAACTACTAAGTGGTAGGTTAAAAACTGAATTTTTCATAAAACTTAATTTTACCGCTTCTGTGAATGGAATTTCAAAAATCCGAAAGACACGGTTGATATCAGTAAGTAAAATGTGTTTCAATGAGATAAAAATAATTTTTTGGTGAATAGTAACTTTTTACTTTTTTTACCGCGGTTAACAGTAAATAGGGTAACTCAGGGTAAATATGATATTAATATTACCCTAACACATGTCCTAATTCTATTGGACAAGTGTAATTCGACCAAAAACAAACTTAGGAATAACATATGACCATTTAGGCCCACTTGGGTTAGATTAGGACATTTATTATTAATTTATTTAAAGAAGGGTTAAAATAGTTAAAATCAAAGTTTAATAAGTAAATCATTTTTACTATGGGGTTATACATAAGATAAATTCGACTATAAATATTAATTAGAAAGCTAAAAAGATTTCCTACATAATTGTATTTTGTTTGTAATTTTTAGACATTAAATAATTTAATTTATTTATGACACAATGATGATGCAGTAATTATCTTATTAATGAAATATTGACATAATTAATGTTATAAACACCAAAATAAATGTAATTTGAGACTTTTTATGAATTCCACTAATTTTCTAGGTTACTATGATATATTAATGTTGATTTAATCAACTTGTTTTGAAAATATAATTCTGTTATTACTTTCAAAAAAATCATATATCAAATAGTGTCAAAATTGACACAAAATAGTTTTTAAATCAAATATTATATTATTAATTATTATTTTATTCCTAAAAATCTAAGGTTCGGCCAAATGACTTAGATAAGGATATATATATTAATAATAAACAATTTGGGGTTCTTTTGGCATGTTATAGTAAGTGTATTAATCATATAGTGAAAGAAAACAAAAAGACACGGTAAAAGTTAAATTATTTAACTTAGAGTTAAATCTAATTGATAAGGTTAAAATAATACCCTAAACTTGTCTAAATCCTATTGGATGATAGGATTTCGACCCATCCCCACTTTAGCTTCGAAATAAGACCCTTTGGAACCATTGTAAACCGATTTTGACTTTAATATAAAATAATATTTTGAGATATTCCTAAGGTGCCCCTCTCCTCCCTTATAAAAGGGCACCTCCTCCCCCTCCTCCTCACACCAATTTGAGCAATCAAGCTCGGACAACCCCTGCCATTTTCTCCTCTCCACTTCCCTAGAATAATTCTAGAGGTCCTGGTCTCCTTCAAAGACCAATCTTAGTTCCCTAAGTGGAAGATTCAAAGAGGTGTTCCAAAGAAGAGGTAATATCCATTACCGATCTTTTCAATTTCTTTCTTCTTCAACCTCTTCTTCTTTAGTTGTTTAATGATAAAGTAATAACATCAGTATTAATTACATACTGATATGTTATTATAAATATGAAACAACTCTAATTCACCTTCTATCCATCCCACGGAAAAATGAAATCACCGTGCGTGCGTACGTACGAAATACCGTCTCCACGCCGTGGTGTAATCTATTTTCCACCATCACCTTACAAGGATGGGTATAATGGTGTAATGAGTAACTATTTATGATTATTATAAAGTAATATTGATACTGAAATAATATATATATACTCCAATATAGTTCCACGATCATAGGAATGATATCATCACTCGTGCGTACGTACGGAATACCGTCTCCACGATGTGATGCGACTCGTTCTACATGATCATCATTACATAGTAATTATATAAATGAATTGAATGAATAAATATGATATATGTTACAATAATACCATTCTGGATATAAGGTATCTATAACCTTAAATGAAGAATAAGAATTTATTCGGCAAAACACGCATAAGAACAAAAGGCAATAAAGACCCGAGTAACAAGTAACAATGAAATATTACTAACAAGAAGCTAAGAATATGACCACATATGATATCATATCAATATGTATGATTCTGTAATAAGTCAATAACATTATTTAAACCATTATACAGGAGCTTCGGGCATGTACAAAGCAAATTGGACCTAAGGTAAGGGAAATATCACAATCTCATTTTTTATCCGAGATTGTTTATACTTTGAAATCTACTGGGGTGTATTTTATCATCCACATCCATGTTCCCAAAATATGTAATATTGTTTCCATCCACTTAAAATTGTTTAAATCCTATTTTACCCTTCGGTGAGTTTTTAGTAAAAGATATGAAAGGAATCTTTTGTCGTTTTTCGTACGAGGTACATTTTTGACTTTTCCGACAAAACTACGAAGAATGTTTTTTTTAACTTATACGGCATGAATGGATTTTTAAAACATTATTTCCAAGAAGATTAATTTTAAAGTTTTCAAGTTTATTTTTAATCAACTTCTTTTAGTTTAAAATTGTATGACATGTTAAGAAAGGAAAAGTTTTTTTGAAGAAGAAAGGATATTTTCCTCAAGAATGGAGTTCAAGTGTTTTATCAACATTATTTTCCATCTAAGATAATAAAGGGTTCTGTTTTTATCCCTATTATTACATTGATTTGATCATGTTGTGATGGAATTATTTTTATGAATTCCTTTATCTTATATGAATTGATTTATGATGTCATGATGTCTCAATAATCCCATTTTTGTTACATGTGTTATGAGATGATGTATGTTTTATGATTATGTGGCACACATAAGAAAGGATTCATTATAAGATGGGTGGGACCTATATCTCCCTCCAATGCATTGGGTAAAGATTTTATATCTCATGAGATAGACATGGCTGGAACGGTAGGTTATACCGGTTCAGTGAAACAGGACTGGAACGAGGGTGACTCGGTTCAGAAAGGGACTCTGTCCACTAAGATAGTCTTGGCAATGAGTCATGACTAACAAGAAATGATTTTCCATGATTATGTGTGCATGCCACAAAGTTTCAAGTTTCATGTTATGATTAAGGGGATCTCATTTTCACTTCTATGATTTATTCCATGTTAAGATATTATGATCTTTTTTGCAGGTTATGATTTTCAAAAAGATATGATATGATTTTTCTTTCTTTTATTTGCCCTTGCTGAGCATTTGAGCTCACCATTTTATGTTTTCTTTTCCCCAGGTCAGGAAGATGGATATTAAGTAGAATATTCTAAAAGGGACCCTAGATATGATGAAATAAATGGGAGACACTGTAGAAGATTTATGAACTAGTTGTTTATGTTTCCCAGTTTCTAAAGACACTATACCTATACGGTCCTTTGTGGTTTTGTCATATGTTGTAATAAGTGTGCTTCAATTTTGAAGTATTAACAATGTATGTAAAGTATGGGTCGTTATAGGAGAGGTAGAGATTTTTCACACAAAGACTTGAAAACTGATGTTGGAAAAAGAATAGGGGCATTTATATAGGCATTTAAGTAGTAGTTTATATTTATGAATTAATCCAATAGTTGAAACAAGAACGATCTAATATGATGGTTAATATGAACATTGAAGAAGGATTTTGGTTGGTTCTGATATTTTGAGGGTTTTAATATAAAACAAAGGATTTAAGAAAACTGAATCCGCAAAATTTGCTTAAAACAAGATGAAAATACCAACAAGTAAAAAAATTCAATTACGATAATTTAAGAAACATACCTTCCAGATTTCTAGGAAAATTGTCAGAAATGAAGAAAATTTTTCTTGATTAACTTTTAGATTCCGTAACATTTTAACGAAAGGAAATTTTTTAAACCACAAAAAAATTTACAAACAAAAATTCGATTACAAACAAAATGATTATGAAAAATTTGATTAGGAAAATTTGATTACGAAAAATTTTGATTACGAAAAAATTGATTATGAATAATTTTTTTACGAAAAATTTTGATTATGAAAAATTTTGATTACGAACATTTGTTTTTTTGAAAAATTGGATTAATCAAGAAAATATACTCCCCCTGTGAAAAAGATTTTCTTAATGTAAGAAGATAGGTTTCAACAAAAATTTAATATGGATGATTACCTTACAGTGATCATTCCTAACTGTTGTTTAATGTATTCAAATATATCATAGGTTAAATATATTGTAAAAATATCAGAAATTTGATCTTTCATTCCGATAAACTGAAGAATGATATATATATTATTATTTTTAAGTCCTTAGACAAATAAAACATTTGAAATAAATGTTTTTTAAAGAAAAACAATGTTACTTATTCCAAAAATATATCCCTAAGAATTATCTCCGAAAGTTACTCTTCCGCCTTTTATCTTGATAATATTTTCAATGAAATTTTTGTTACTAGTAATATAATGGGAACATCCACTATCCATATACTAGGTATTCATGTTGGTTATTTCTTTATTTTTATGAAAATAAAAGGTGTTAGACTTTCAGAATTCAAACATTCTTGGATTCGGAAATTTCAGAAAGTAAAATTTTAAGAATATATCTTTTCTTAGAAAAAGGCATTATGAAAACCAAAATATTGGGTTTTATTTAATGAAAAATTTCTATTATAATTTCCACCACATTGTCCTTTTGTGAAAAAATAGATCACTTTGGGGAACAAAGTAGTTATTACTAAAAATTGGTTTAAATAGGTGTTACCAAATACAAAACGATTCCTCAAATAAAGAATTTTGGAATACATCTTGCCAATGTTTTCCTTTCTAGAGGTAATGTTTGACAAACATTTCCTTAAGGAATATATTTCTGACATTAGTTTAATAACCAAAATTTTATCCTCAAAAAAATTAGTTTTAGAACTAGAGTTGGCCTCTAAAATATTTTTCTTAGAAATTACATTTTCAATATCCTTAGAAATTTTCTCCTTTTCAAAATTAACTTCCTTAATGTTTTTTAAAAAACTTTCAAAATAAAAAATTTTCTGATCAAGATCTTTAGAAAGATTTGATACATCAATTATTAAAATAGATATTATAGAATTTTCATTTTACAACTTCATTTTTATTTTAAAATTTTAATTTTCAAAGAGCATAGAAAACCTAGACACTTATTTATATGAAAGTAAAGTATTATCTTTGGATGAGTATGATTCATTATATGAAGATTCATAATATTTATCGCCAGTATAATTTTCATTCAAAGATACATTAGTAATATATTCATCATTGTGTACCTTTTCCATTAGATAATGATTTTCAATGGGTAGTTCGGGTAGTAGACCAGTATTAATATGGGTAGAAGATTCATACTATGAATATTCATCTAATGAGTCACCAACACTAGCACTCCATGTATCCTTATCCTTCAAAACATTCATAGCCTTGGTCTTGTAAAAATTCTTCCTATTTCTCTCAGTAATCTTTTCCTTCTTGTCTTTTGTTTTAAGTGTGGGACAATCTGGCCTGATATGTCCAACTATATTTTATTCATAGAATGTGACTTCAATGTCTTTACTATCCTTTATTTCATTCTTCTTATATATATTCTTAAAATATTTCATTACGACCATATTGTTCATCCTTCGATAAGTATTAGCTATCTCATTTTCAGATGGTTCACTTTCACTTCATTCATATAGAATAATTACTTTCTTATACTTAAATATCATAACCTTTTCTGGAGTCTAATATTTAGTAGTGTTAAAACCTACACATCCATTTCTATTATACTTCTTATTCATATTAGCATCTCTCTTCATTCTGATTTCATATTGAAGAAGAGTTCCAAAAATTTCACAAGTGTAATATTGGAAACGTTATTGTTCTCATCAATAGTTGTTTTTTATTCCCACTCATTTGGCATAATATCAATTATCTTTTCCACAATAGCTTCATCCTCAATACTTTTCTCTTCCATAGATTGAAGAATATTGAAAATGGTCATAAATAATTGATGTACATTACAAACATGTTCTCCATAAGGAAATAGAAATCAATGATATTCAACTCGCAACATAGCACTCCTATTTTCTATAACTTTTGATGTTCCAAAATGTGTAACTTCATTTTTCTTCCAGATGCATTCGAAAGCTTCACAAGAATATATTTGACAATATATATTCTTGGTCATATAACAAAACAAAGTATTGCATAACTTGTCATTTAGTTGATATTCTTATTATTCTTGGTTGGTGAAGGTTTTGACTTCCTTATCTAGGATTTTGTAATCTACAGAAAGCATAAAAAAATTATATACTCTAGTATTATTAACAAAAGTCTTCACTCTATCTCTTTAGTACTCATAATCATTACCATAAAAAATTGGCGGTATGGTAGGATTAAGGGTGTCAATTGAACTAATATTTATTCCTACTATTCTGAACAAAATCATTCCACAAAACGTGTTAATTTAAAAAGTTTATAAACAAACATATAATATTTAAGCAAAACATAAAAAAGACAAGTTCAGCAAGAAAATTTAGAACAAGGAAAACTTGAGCAAGAAAACATATAGGTAAGTTTATGTATTTTAGAGACCTCCTCTGATACTAATTATAAGATCAAAATAGTATATATATATTTGATTACAAAAGGGCGTGAATTGAAGGATTAAAAACATTCATTTTTAACTATAAAGAAAACTATGTTTAACAAAGTTAAACAATATAAATTCACAAAACCACTTTTAGTTCTTCTAATCAAACTTTCTTGGGTTCTATAAATATGGTTCTAGAAATGAAACAGAAGAAAAGTTTACAAGGAAAATATTCTACCTTCAAGCGTATAGAAACTTACTTATCAGAGTATGAAAAAGTACAAGAAAGTATAAGAAAGTTATACTTTCTTCCTTTATAAAAATGAAGTGGAAATAAAACATGATAAAAAAACAAGTAACAAGTAGGAAAACTTCTAACCAAATGATTTGGCTATCCAATTGCTTTGGATAAAGGTCCCTTTATTTATACTTTAAAGAATGTTTGTCTTACCCACACCTATGTAATACCTAGATAAGAATATTAGAACTTGTATAACTATCCCCTCAATCACTCGATCTTAAGGATGTCAGAACCTCTGTCTTCCTATGCCTAGAAGCCCTTTATTGTATTGAGAAACAATCTATGTCACACGAAGCAGGATGAACAAGAAGTTTAGATCCGCACAAAGAAAGAGAGTCTCTCTCTCTAAAAATCACTTAACAAAATGTAATCTCTGGTTCGATCAACAAATTGGGAGCTCGTTCAAATGAGCTTCTATTTATTGGTACAACTCTAATGGTTGGATCCCTCCTCCAACGGTCATATTTTTACATGATTATAGGGGAGACTTGTACAGATGTCACTCAACCAATGGTTAGTTAGAAAAATATTACACGACATTATTTCATAACAATAACATGTGTTAGGGAAATGAAGTTACATAACCAGATATATTTTTCATAGAGTAAGGAAAAATAGAATTTAGAGTCTTACCAAATAAACATTCCGAATTTATAAGACATGGACATTTTTATTCTTCTTTATAAAGAATTCAGTATCCGAATTCTACAGATTTTGGAGTTTGAATTCCAATGAATTTGGAATCTAAATTCCAAGGAACTCGGAGACTGTATTCAGAAGAATTCGGAGTCTGAATTTTGTGGAATTAGGAGTCTAAATTATAAGTAATTAGGAGTATGAAGTAGAATGAATTAATATTTTGAATTTTGAGGAATTCAGAGTCTAAATTATAAGGAATTAGGATTCTAAATTATGAGGAACTCGGAATCAGAATTTTTAGGAATTTGGAGTCTGAATTATATGGAATTCGGATTCTGAATTCAAAGAATTTCAGTGTCTGAATTCTAAAAAATTTGGATCCTGAATTATAAGGAATTTAGAGTCCTAATTATATGGAATTTAGTGCATGAATTATGTGTAATTTGGAGTCATAATTATAAGGAATTCAGAGTCTGAATTTTGAGTAATTCAGAGTCTGAATTTTGGAGAATAAGGAATCTGAATTTCAGTTAATTCAGAGTCTAAATTCCGAGGAATTAAGAGTCTTAATGTCATAGAATTAAAATTCTAAATTTCATAGAATTTGAATCTTAAATTTCAGAGAATTTGGAGACTAAATTTTAGAGTATTCGGAATCTGAATTTCAGAGATTTCAGAATCTGAATTTCAGAGAATTCAGTGTCTGAATTTTGGAGAATGCGGAGTCTGAATTTCAGATAATTCAGAATCTGAATTTCATTGAATTCAGAGTCCAAATTTTAGAACACTCTATATCCATGAAATTATAAGATTCCGAGTTTTTACAAAATAATATAAATTTCGAACTTAGTAATAAAATGATTTCGATTTTGAGAGATTATAAAATGAAACAATGAAATTAAATGTAAGGATAAAAATTTCATTAGAGAAGATAATTTTTTTTATAAAAATACTCCTTAGGGAAAAATAGTTTTCATTAAGATGAATTTTTTGTGATTTTCAAAACATAGAGGAATGGAAAGTCATAAGGAAACATTATTGACTCAACATATATATTAATAAAAAAACATTACTTACTATAAGTTATCGAGGTATACCAAATATACAACTCCCAGTCATATGTGTGACATGCTTCGTCTTCTAGTTCTGATGCACAGATGATAAACTACTATTAAAAATCAATCCCATGCCGTAGGAGCACAATCCATCTCAAAAATAAACTAGGATATAGTAAGGTAAATTAGAGAATAAAGATTTTCTGAAAAAAGTAACATAATCTCCATCTGTATCCCTTTTTATTTGGATTTGTAGAAACTAACAAAAACATTAATGTACAAAAATCTACCATTCCTCTTGGATAAGTGATCACATGCCATAATCGATCCAAAACCACAATTTCTATGGTACAATTAACAAAACATATTACTAAGAAATAAAATATAAAAAAAATATTAATGTACACTCCAGTGGTTGAACAACTATTGTTTCCTAATAATGGTAACCAAATCCGATGACACCCATAGCATAGAAAATTAATTTTGTAAAATCACACCATCCTTTCCAAGAGAAAAATATTGAAACTATGCAAATAAAAATAAATAATAATAATAATACCAAAATTAATATAAAAACAATATATAAAATGAGTACCATAATCAATTGAACTTTCCTCCATAAGGGATGATCAAAATAAAAAGATGGATATATTTCTAGAATAGGGTCTGAAATCATCATTCCAGTAAGGTCACACCCCCTCCTAAGAGGTGGTGATGTTGTAGCATTCAATTCTTTAGATGAATCTTTCTCTTCATAAGGAAGCCTAACCTTAGTGAGAGAATATAATGTATTATCATTATCAACCCAATCCATCTAAAAATAATAATCAATATAGTAAAAATTGTTAATATAGATATTAAACATAAAATCTAATAATTACCATAATATAAAATTTATCTTACATATAAATTATTATTAAAATCTATATATATCAAAAAAAACTATTAAATATCTGAATATAATAATTACATGTAAATAAATATCATGATTTAATATTCTTACCCATAAATAATAATTAATACCAGTATAAAATATAAAAATATCATAAATATCATATAGAATGTAAAAATACTAACTGTAAATATTTTTCAATATTGATATCAAAAATAAAAAACTAAAAAGTGTCTACATTGTGAAGGTAATGAAATAGATCGTTGAGACTATCTCTATCCATCTAATATAAATAATCCTACCTATAAATAATTTTTAATACATATAGAAGATATAAAAAATCTAATAAATAAATTAATATAATACATCATTTTTCATCTCTATCCCCATATTCATTATAATATTCTTCTATGTCAATGTATTTCTCTTCCTCTTCATTATTTTCAACTTTCATACATATTTTAGTTTCATCATCTCTTATTACACCATCATCATTACCAATATAATTGGCCCTTAACTAGGCTCATTCATTATTTATATTTATATTTCACTAAGTAATAGATGTATTTAGGGATGTTTCCTAAATTGTTTGAATAAGTTTCACTTCTACATCACTATTTTCATTTTCATGAAAATAATTTACATGATATTTTATTTTTATTATAATCAAATAGTATTTTAATTCTCTTGAAATTGCACATAAATTTTCATAGTAAACTAGATGTTCTTAATGTTCCAACATAAATGGTTATTTTGAGGAAATAATTCTTTTAAATTTAATAACAATGACTATATATCATGGATGAACTCATAAAACTTATTTATAATTTTTTGATTCCATTTAAACATTGTTACATAATTTTTCCAAGATAACATAACTTAATTATTTCACCCAACATGCCAAAAAGTAAACTTCACATTCTTTATGATGATATAATTTTAATAAAATAGCCCTATTAATTGACATATTTTATTCACCATATATTCTTGTATGAAATTGAATTCTATTAACCACATAATAGATATTATATTTTATCGATTTTAATGGAGTTTTTAGCTAACTTAATTGAATGTCAATATTACTTTCATGTATTTCTTCCGGAAAATAATAAAAATTATTAATAATAATTATCATTAAAATATCGATTTAATTTTCCATCATATGAAACTTAACTTACCAAAAATTAAAACCAATATGAAAAATTATATTATTGGAATTATTCAAGAGTAGAGGGGTTAAAAAAATAAAATTTAAATAAATTGTAATTGTAATTTTTTTAAAAATAATAAGTAGTATATATTGCACAAATTGTGTAATTTCATCAATATTAAGAAGAATATATGTATGAGATTCAATTTTTTCTTCATATAAAATCCATTGTTCATGATAACTACTAAAAGAAATATTAGGATAATTAATAACTAACTTCTAGTTAGTGACATCATAAATATTTTCTTTACTGCAACCCATTTAATTTTGTTTTAAAAGTTATTCAGACTAAAAATAATAAGCGCATAAATTAGAAATTTATTACATCAAGTACACTACTATAATTTTCCCTTCAACTAGGAATTTATTATATACATTATTATATAATTTATATATACATCTATTAAATGGGTACATCCATAAAAATTACACCATTCCTCTATGTTTATCTTTATATGGAAAATGAAATATTAAATGTTCAATTTATTCAAAAAAGGGAAACAAGAATATTGTCTCTAATTTATGTAAACATAAAACAACATCTTTTTAGGTTACTCAATGCATCATTATATGATATTTCTACACAAATATCTCAGAAGAAACATGATATTTAGATCAACACATCCCATATTGAAGAATTTAACATCCCTTTAAGACCAACATGCAGTCTTCTTTCCTTTATAACATGGAATTCATTTCTTTTTAACATGGTAATATGTCCAATTTTATGCAGAGATAAAAATTAAAAGAATAACCATTTTGTAATCTCAAATATCTATCCAATTTATAGAAAAATAAATTGATATCTTTAGATAGCATGTAATCTGATTTTGGAATTATTAAATTATGTATCATTCATCTTCAAATATTTAATGTTCAAGATGCATAATTTTTTTGGGAAATATCTAACTGTAACTTTACATTATAATTGATCTTATTAGGTGTGTATGAAATGGTATAAAATATGATAAAAAAATTCTTCTCAATATTCATTATATTTATCATTTTACATACTAACATATCAGACCAATATGGAAGTCACAAAAAATACTCTAATCTATCCAATTTTGATGCATCCCAAAACCATATATTTTTTGTTTGTTTATAGTTGATCAAAAAGTAATATGAAATAATGAAGAGATGGTAGATTTTACCTAAATAACTTATAGCACTATTGGAGGTTCATTTTATTTAATTCAAATTTTTGGAAAATCATTTCTATTCTTTCGAAAATGGTGATTCATGGGAAGAAATCTACATTAAAAACAAAATAACTAGTATTCATTATATTGATGAGAATAAATATATTGTTTTTATATATAAAATAAATACATGATTTTAGACTATGTCCTCTCCATGAAAAATAATATACCATACATTAGAATGTTTTTGATTTTCCACATTAATGTAGCTTTCAGTGTAAAATTATGATATGCGACTATATCATAAGTAGTTACACTTTCATTATAAAATGAAATTTACTCATCAATTATTGGCTTAAAATAATCATTGATATTATTCTTCATATTCATTTAAATTAATATTCTAATTGATAGAGGTTACTTGTATAGTGTATTGAAAATAGGCCAGTAGGAATATTGAATACCGTAAAAAAAGGAAACAATCCACTAGAAGAATGACTCAATCATATGTTAAAAGGATCTGAAGAAAAATAATGATGAATCTAATTAACGATTTTCTATGAATAATTATTACATAGATTATTTATGTTTTTATTGATGGATATATTTGATTTATTCAACGTAATTAATACAGATGTGTTGTAAGATATAAGTTGATACCATAAAAGGAGTGTAATTGGAAAATACCTCAACTATTTTACATCAATTATAGACTTTGCTTCCATGCCTCTTTATACCAAGATTCTCCACAAGTTGGACATTTAACTAATGAATCATAATCACCATAATATAAGATATAGTAATTTGAACATGCATGGATATTCTGAGAATTATGCCCCAAATTATGGATAAACATCTCAATTTCATAGAAAATTGCTTGTATTATATTTTTGTTTGACAATGATTATATATTCAAATAAAATATTTTATTGAAAAAAAAAATTGCAATCCAAATACAGATTTAATAACCCTGAATATTGAAATATTTTCACATATTTCTATCGAGCATCCCGGATAAAAGGCCTCACACAAAATTTCAAAAAATTATAACATTGTGAAGGTTATAATCTAACATTTCTAATATCATTCTAATATACTCTCTCCTTAATATAATTGGAAAAAATAACTTGTTAAACCTTATAAAATTATGGATTTGGAATAAAAAAATATACTTTCTATTGAATTTTGTTAACCATATTAATAAAAAACAAATATAATCTTTTCAAAAACCAAAATAAAGTAGAAGAAGACAGAAACTGTAAAACGTTTCATATATCATAAGATCAAATTTCATAAATTGATATTTAATTGTTCCTTAAGAAAAAAATAAGAAATTTATGATGATAGATAGGTAAATGATTCAAACCCGCAATGTTCAAAAGATTTATACAAGATTTGTTCAGATTATTTCAATGATTTATCTAATCACAATTCAAAATATAAACTTGTATCTACTTCCCGTGTCTATAGTTATCTAAAAAAATAAAAAAAGAATAATTAGTATTCATTATTTTTAATTACAATTTATTATTATATTTTAATAATTGTTAATTATGGCTACTTATCCAGAATTCATACCAATGTTTACTAACTATTACTAATGGTTTTTGGTTATTACTAATTATTACAAATATTTATTAGGTAATACAAATTTAAAATAAAATATGACATATTTTTTTAATAAATATTACTAATTTTTTATAATTATTTGTATTTAACCTAATTTTCTACAATTTATTATAGATTATCAAAATTTAACCACATTTACAAAATTATTAATAATATTAAGTATTTAATAAAATCATTTACTAATTATAATTAATATTCACTAATTATTAATTGATTATAACAATTTATAAAATGATTATTTTAATTATTACATAATTTTTACGTATTAGTGTTAATTTTTAATAATTTTTACTATTTTTATATTTTTTACAATGTATTGAAATTTTTTCTAATTATTACACATATTTATAAATATTATTAATTCTTAGAATTATTTATTTTATAATATAAATTATTTATTAATTATAAATTATGTTTTAGTAATCTTTATAGATAATTAATAATTATTAGTATTTTATATTTTTTTATTAAAGAAATTAAAATTTAACATCGTTTAGACATATTTACAAATTATTAATATTATTTAGTAATACATACTAAAATTTAACAATTATTACTGATATTGAATAATAGTTTATTAATTATTAAATTTTTTTTCAGGATTATTAATAATTATTTTAACTATTACTGTATTTTTACTAATTATTGGTAATTTTTAATAATTGTTAGTATATTTTAAATTTCTACAGGGTATTACAAAATTTTTTCTTATTTTAGAAAATGTTCATTATTTTTCGCTAATTGATAAAATTATTTATTATATAATACTAATAAATTTTAATTATAATATAATTTTATAATAATTAATATTAATTTGTAATTATAATAAGTATTTCATATATATTTTTTACAATTTTTATTAAATTATCCCAACTAACACATATTTACAAATTTGTAATATTATTTATTATTTAATACTAAAATTTATATTTATTAATTATATTGACTAAATATTTATTAATTATAACAAATTATTTAATTATTACGACTTATTATTTTAATTATTACTACATTTTTTAAAATTATTTCAAATTTTTTATAATTGTTAGTATTTTTATATTTTTTACATTGTATTAAAATAAATTACCTAATCATTAAAAATATTTGTTAAATATTACAAATAGAAAATATTCAGTATTAAATAATACTAATTATTTCTTAAATATAACTAAATTTTGAAAAACTATTACCATTTTTTATTAATTATTAGTATTTCGTGTATATTTTTAGAATATCTTTCAAATTATCATAATTTACTCATATTTAAAAATTAGTAATAATATTTTCTAATTAATACTTACAAATTATTAATTATATTGACTTATCATTTATTAATTGTTAAAAATTATTTAATGATTGTTACTAATTATTTTAATTAATACTACCTTTTTACATATTATTTTCAATTTTTAATAATTATTTCTATTATTTATATTATTTTACGTGTTATTAATTTTTTTACTAATTATTAATAACTAAATTTTTAAATAAATATTACTTATTTTTATTAGTTATTGGCATTTTATATATTTTTTACAAGTTATTATAATTTTTCATCACTTACTAATATTTCTTAATTTATTAAAATTATTAAAAATAAATTAATAATTAATAACAATTCATCTAATTATTAATATTTTTTTACTAATTATTAGAAAATTTTAATAATTTTTAGTCTTTTTTATATATTTTTACATGTAAAATGTAAATTTTTACTATGTATTACATGTATTTATTTTCTAATAGAAATTATTTTTAATTATAAATCAAATTTAAATAAAAATTACTAAGAAATTATAACTAATTTCATACATGAGAAATGATAAAATGCCAAAGATTATTAATCAAATATCATTGACGAATGATTTGTAACATTAAAATAATTAATACAATAATTAACCATGAGCATGTAGCTCAAATATTACATATATATCATGCTTTTTCATAATTCAAACATACAAAAACATATAAGTAAACATATTGATAAATCAGAAGATTTCACCACCTTTGAATGATATAATAAAAAATATATAATATTTACAACTCAAAATATATCCAATATAAAATATGCAATAATAGTATGTGGATTGAACATACATATACCTTATTTTAATTAATCATTTATGTAAATTTTCAAATAAGCGATTAAATGTTATGAAATCTTGAAAAACATGGGAACTACCATTCAAAAACAATGTTCAACCCATATTTTTTTTAAAATCTCTATTAACTCCAAATAATCATAGATGAACACCCAAACAGAAAAATCTCTTAAATCTAAAGCTTAATCACTAGGAAAAGTAACTCAAATCAAGGGGAATCAACTAATATAGAGCGGAAATGCATTGTCTTTGATGGTGGACACAAAATTATGGATTAATAAACATATAGTAACCCTAAATATTGAATATACCATAAAAACTAGTAAATGTTTTGACATAGGGTTTAACCAAACAAATTTCAATGGGAGGTAATGCAAAATCACAAAAATAACTAAGGACGAGAGAAGATAAGTATGTACCTATGAGATTCAAACCCAAGTATGAATGAAATGATGTGAAAAGAATGATTTTATGTGGGAAATATGATGGATGAAATACTGGATCTAGTTGTTTGAAGGATAAATATATTGAGTGAGGAGGGGAGACGAAAGGGTTCAGGTTAATTTTAATGAAATTTTATTTTCGATGGGTAAAAAGTGACATATTTTTGAAGGATAAAAATTTTTTTGGGAGGAACGTTTCTAATAGAAAATGTTGTATGCCAATATTTTTCTTTCTAAGATGGCTAAAAGAAGTAAACTATATTATCCTTCACTATTATCCATTAAAAATAAATAAAATTAACAGACAATAGAATATGTTGTAATAATGTATGTATTTTTTATTACCTATGAAAGATATACATCTCTCACATATTACCCATTGCATATGTCTAATTTTCCAATAGTGTTAAAACATCAACCCACAACACATAGACAATGGGCATAGCTATACATCCAAATGCTATGACACATCCATTCTTAATCAATAGTGGTCCATTGATCTCATCTCCTATCATTTGATAACCCAACCCCTAGGGTGGTCCTCAACCAATGTCGCTCATTGAAATGTCCAACATGTGCACACCGACATAATATAAGTTATGAATGGTCCTCAAAATGATACCCATGCATCATAAGACTATCATCCACTCAACCAAAACAAAAATTAATAGGGAACCTTCATCTCACTAACCCATTCCATGCATAAAAAATTACTTGACACAATATTTGAATTAGAAGGGTGCAGTCATCATATCAACCCATCCTTGTAGACTCTATGAAGTTCGCCTCAAGAACACTATCCCAAGCCTCCTCAAGGAATGGTCTACTAGTCACCCCAAACCCATCTTCCATTGTAAATACCCTCATCACCCATACTATCACATAGGGAATCCCCCCATCACATCATCCCACTAGCTGATCCCATGAAACTAGTTACTTATTAAATATCCCATCATATTGACCAAGTCACACATCACCCCTGTATGAATCCATTAGTTCATCTAAGCTTGTACTGGAATACCCTCACATACATCATCTTATGCTTAACACCCAATTGTGAATCCATAGCCTACAGTTTTTTCCCATCCAGACACCAAGGTTTTTTCCATCCTCAATCAAAAACCAAATCACTCTAGGTCCCACTACTTGTGGATAGTCCCAATCTAACCCACTTTATTCCCCCTATGTAAGCCTTGTTTTAGGTCCTTGATAAGTTCTCATGATCCATTACTAGGTCCTCTCTCACATATCCCAATGGAGATGTTCTAGTTAAAACGTAGGGGTAACCCTACCATAAAATCCTTTCAGATCCCTGAGGACTCATCATACACATATCACTCAATAAGAGTTGGTCCACAATTAAGGTTTGTTCCCCATCTTACATGAGATGAATCATCATCTCGTTCATCAGCACAGGGCCAAGGCCCACTCATCCAGTCCAACAAGCACAAGGATATTAATATTAGGCAACCGACATCACATAATGGACCCATATACCTTTCAAATGCATCACACCATCTTTTGGAATCTATTGCACCATGGAGGAACATTTTCCATGCGATCTCAGTCACTCATGTGATCAAGATCACCTATCATGAACCTAAAATGAAAAATGTTTCCCTATCTCATCCTCTGAAGGAATCCTCAGTCCCAATCTCTCAAACATGTCCAAGGAACATTCATTCAAGAAACCAATCATGCATAAACACATATATATAATTATATTAAAGCGACCACTAACATCCTCTAAGGACTTACCATCCACGATAAGCTCTTTGATGCCTTTTCCAAGACTGCACCTACCTCTTCCAAGACCTCCCATTCCTTTTATTGCAGTCATTCACTCTCGGGTGTCTCTTTAATGGAATACAACACAAAAATTTAATTGTATAAAAATTATAATTAATTATTCAGTTTATTTGAATAATGAGTAAACACTAGATAACTCACTAAGAACCGCACCATTGTTGAATCCTTGAACAAGTACAATTGGTGGGTCAAAAAAACTCTTATAACCCTCTGATATGAAATCCATGTATTTCAACACCTTAGTAACCTCCAATTTTACCAAAATCCATCTACCCTATTGGGAACTGGCCTAAGACCAAGGGTAGGCCACCTTGGGCCTCACTAGGGATGTGTGGCATGTGGGTAGGGAGGTCACCCCAATACCTCGTTACCTAACAACACATTTTGTCGTTGGGGTTTGGATTAGTGGTAAGCACCCATTAATTCAATATGAAAAATGGGGGTTCAAAACCCATTGGGCACAGGGTACTGTAACGTCACTATAGCGTACTGTAGTAGCAGAAGCACGTTAGCAACAGTGGACTATATAGCGGTGGAAGTTCACTGTAGCGGCGGCAGGGCACTGTAATAGCTGCGAGTATTGTGCATTGTTTTAGTAGCGTGGGAACAGTAGCAGTACTATTCCCAGAATAGGCCTTGGGCCATAAAAATGGGCCTACGGGCCATGTGATGGGATTAATGCCCATTAGGCCCTTGGGATATGTAATGGGTCCCCCTCTACATAGTTAAAGAGGTCTTTTCTTTTCTTTAATAATAAATGAGGCTTTGGCCCCAACATTTTAAAAAACGGGATGTGAATTTAAGAAAGAACTATGAGAGAAGTTGGTTAACCTGCCTCAATTCACCAATGGGATACACAAGAATCCATCCCCAACCATGGTGATTTTAAGGGAGGAAGAGGGAAATGATTAATATCATTAAATTTCCTCTATTGGATTTAACACCATGATATTATGATATATATTTCACTCTATAGAAATTTACTTTTATTGATAGCTTTCTTTACAAAAAAAACCCTATGTTTAAATAATCTGTTATTTACTATTAAAATATTATTTTTTTAATGTGACAGCTATCAACTAAACATTATATGGATTCATATGAATTTGAATAAATAAAATTTATTGTTCATATATGTAGAAAAGAAATTCATTTTTAAACTGTTTACAAAATAAAATAAAATATTTTTTTTATAACAAAGATTTGTTTTATAAATTCATTTATCGTAAAATGTATTTTTATCATAATAAATTAATTTTTTCTATATTAATGAAAAAATTTAAATAAGTTTTAAGATATTTCCTTTGATTAAATATTTTATGATTCATCTATTAATTTTTTACATGTCAATGAATAAAGGTAAATTCAAATTTATAATTAAAAATTAAATTTTCTAAAAATAATTGTTTTTGGTTTGTGCACATAATTTAAAATGGATAATTTCACTTTAATAAGTTCAATATTGTATAATTTATTCTATATTTTTAATCAGTATATTTATTATGTCATAATACTATCAACCAAATGTTTTACCTAATTTATAGAAAAATAGTAATCATTTGTTACCAGGATTGAGGTTAAAACATGTTTACATCAGGCCAACATAAGTGATAAGGATTAAAATAACAGAATACACATTATTTAATTCTCTTATATGATAAAATTTTAACCATATTATTATTATTTTTGATGTTTTGGAATTTTGGTTCCACATGACATGAGGAATACATTAATATATTTTAATCTATTAAAGGAATGTGTCCTCTCCATCCAGAATAAAATTATACCATATATACTCACTTATTCACACTTAATAATACTTTTATATACCATTTCCTACTATAATACCTTCCTACCATCACACTATATTTCTTATTTGTCCTGTTTTGGTCAAAATGTCATCCATTCAAGGCTTATAGTGTATCCCAAATGAGGTTTTTGAATGGAGAGGTATAACTCTTGACCAAGTACTTTTAATTTTACTTTTTCATAAACTATCTATAAAAAAATAATATACATAATTAATTGAGGACACCTATATCATAAATATACTGAGATGTTATTGTGCCAATGATAAATCCATTATTCATCTCTTTTTCCATCAAATGGGATGTGATAATATCACTCATGTGTATATGCAGAAAACCATCCCCACATGGTGATATGATTCATTTTACATTAACATTATTCATAGTTGACTATAATAATATATTTATTGTTTATAAATTATTTTTATGATAAAATTAAACTTCTATAATTGTAATATCTTCACTAAATTCTTACTTTTGAATCCATTGGAAAATGATAACGTCGCTCGTACGAATGTTCGAACTACCACCTCCGTGTAACGAGGTCGTTAAATTTTCATTTCTAATTTACATGTTTGGTAATGAGGATAAATTTAGTTAAATTGTTTGATATTTATGATATAATATTGATACTTTAATCCTGAATTATTATTTACATTTATTTTAGACCACCCATAAAAAAGTGGAATAATCACTCGTGTGTACGTATATACCACCATCTCCACAAAGTGATGTAATTAATTTTTTTAACACCACATTATATAAATCATTATAAAAGATTTTTATAATTAATAAATAGGATACATATTTCATGATTAATATTATGGATATAACCATCCATGAACAATTTTAAATTACTATAACAATTAAAGTGAATCATTCTTGGAAAACAAACTAGTTTTCACTCAATTTTTTTTAAATAAATTATTAATAAATTTATAAATATAAATTATATTAGAATGATAATTAGAAAGTTATATTAGAATTCAGATTTCAAATATATTTTTAATTAATAAATATTTATTATTTAGGATATTTGAATGAGTATAAATAAATATGGGTCTAGAAGAAATTCCTTTATTTTATAATATCATTTCTTTTTGAGACTATCCCTTATAAATTGTAGTTGAGTGAAATTATATTAAAATTAATCATAATAATACAATTTATTTAATTATGACTTTGTTATTCGTATAGTTTTTATATATTTTTATAATTTTTCCCTCTTTGATACATAAAATGATCATGAAATTTTCTTTAAAAAATCTAACCTTATTTTCTCTTTAGACTACAAATATATTCTTAAATTTCTTACTATTAAATATTGTTTTATATAATTAATTACCTATACATAAATTTTTTTGAAAATTTAATTTTATATACCTTTAAAAATATTTGAAATGGATTAAAAATTCATCATTATAGAAGTTTTTTTAGAAAAAGATATTTTTCAAATTTTCCAAAATTGTAAAAGGAATGTTTTCATTTAATGTATATGACATGAATAGATTTTACTGTCATCAAGAATATTCATTTATTTAATGATTCCATTACATGTTTCCTTGTTAATTTCCCATTAAAAGGATTTTCTCAAATTTTCTTTAATTTTTAGTTATTTTTTTAAAAATTGAATGATATTTTTTTATTATCAAAAAGATATGTTTGAATGACTTATTAATGATATTATTCATCTAGGCCAAAATACAATCATAATTATTATGCCTCAATTTGGATTTGATCCTATGATACCATCCACTTTCATTATATAAATTTCATAATATGATTATGATTTAATGATGATTTTGTGAAACTTATTTCTTCCCCATGGGTGAATAATGTTATGATGAAACCATTATGTAACATATTTTTCTTCCATGTATAATGCTATAATGGAATGATGAAATGTTTTTCAAACATGATTTTTCAATGGGTTATGATATTATGATATGATGAATGTTTTTTGATCTTTTAAAAAACATATTTATGGTATTTATCATTTCATGGTTGGGGGAAGACTTATTTATATCTCCAATTCATTGTGTAAAGATGGATAACTCAAGAGATAATTATGTTATGTGTAATCATGATTTAATGTTCAAAATATAATACCTGAACATGGTTCTATGTCTAAAATTTTAATCATATAACTATTTTCATATCCATAAAATTACGTATAGACCTTATTTCATGTCCATTAGTTTATTTGAGGAGAAAATTTCATGTCCTTAACATAACGACTGAACTTATTACTATGTATATAATGTAACAATGTTATAACCTTCTGTTTTGTGATATTTCTATGTTTATTATATTTTATCATGAATCATAGTAAATTTATTATGATTCAACATAGTTATGACATTGGATTATTTCTATGAAAAATTATTATGAAATGAATCATGCTTAATATGTTTAACAATTTGAGTTTGACATTCTTATATTTTGATCATGTTTTCATACCATTAAGATCATGTACAATTATTTCCAGATATCTACAATGCTTACCCTTACTGAGCATCTATGATAATTTTTTGTATAGTTTCCTTCAATATGTTTTGATGGATGTTTATATGTATGATATGTTAAGAATGATATTAATATGATGAACATTGTGGGATATCATAAAGATCCTTTGTAAAAAAAGATTTTTATGTATCTAGATTCCAAAAACATTAAATATTTATTATTCAAGTGAATAAATAATTTTATTATATATTTTTTATTAATGAAATATGATTTAACATTTATACATGTTATACTTGGGTTACCTCAGTCCGTATAGGATTAGTGTATAGTTATTTTTGGAGATAAATATTAGAAATCATTGTCAAATATTCTAGGGATGATTCTATGTATATAATAGCATCATGATTCTTTGATAATGTATAGCATGTTTTGTTTTCCTTGAAATTAAATCCCTTTATAGAAAATGAAATTGTGATCCACTTGTAGCACAAATGCACTAATTGGTTAAAATTTGAAAGATCCATATTTTCTATGAACTCAATCGTTACTGATGCACGATGAGTGGCCCTAAAATTAAATACCTATCTATAAACTTTTAGGTTTTATCCTTAGGTTAATTCAAATTTTGTTATGAACTATTATTATTAATTTCAATAGGTTATGACCATGAGTGACATAGATTAAAACTATGGTGTCATAGATTGATAAGAAGGTGTTACAAATTATACAAGATAAGGAATTATATTCATAATTGTGTGATTTTTCACTCTAATTTTTATAGATTTACATTTAGACTACATTTCTAGATTTATTAATTGGATGAATCCATAAGGAATCATGTTAATAATGAATGTGATGCTCAATAAAATTATTTTTATCATTATCAATTGAATGGATTAGGAGTTTGGATGAAATATCTTAGGACTATTCATATTCAACTATCTCAAGCTATGAGTGGTAATATGTATCATATTAAACATCTGAATTCACCAAGGATGGATCATATTTCCCTTAAATGTTTCATGGGACAATTTACATCATCTATCGATGGGATTTATAATCTACTAAATATTGAATAATAGATCGATGTGATTGAAATGATATATTACATTATTTAGTGCTCAGACTATGATAATGTGGTCATATAAGTCAATCTATTAGTAGTTAATATGATCCATATTGTTTTATTATATAGAATGCAAGTAATGGAGAAGAACTAAACATCATAAAATTGAATTAATTTAAAATGGTATTCATCACTATGTATTGTACCAAAACTCTTCCTTGTAAATTCTGAGGGACTTTCTATATTTGAATTAGAAGGATGATAAATCCAATGGTACATATAAAGAAAACTTTACATGTCCTATGAAGTGTTCTTGTGGTATTATAATTGACCCAAAAAGATATAATAAATAATTATTTAGTGGTTTGAAACTGCATCATCAAAAGATTATATTTATAAGAGACTTTGGATGCTATGAATAAATAGTTCAATGTGTGCTCAAAGTGGAAATGGAACTAGAAACCATCACAGTTTTGGTGACAATAAAAGGAAGATAGAGTTTACTGGAATCTCTAATGATATGTTTTTTGGAGGAAAAAATAAGTTTCAACCTCATATATTCTAAAAATTTTATAAGGATTACTAGTTTAATTGTATAAAAAGAAGAAAGTTTTTCCAATTTAGTGGACTTATCCATGAAGATAAAGAATATTGAAGTGAAATGATGAGGCCCATAAATGAAATTAATAGAGTGAAATATCAACAAAAAACACAACCCATATTACCATGATTTAGATTCAATAATATTTGGAATTTTGTGAATCAATTCTCCAGTCTCAGGGATATTATGGATAATAAGGATTAACAACCTCTTAAGTCATAGGACAGGGGGAAAGATCATGTGATCATGACTGTTGAAGGTGGTAATGAGAATGACGTATTTAAAGGTACACTTATCATCCACTCTAAAACAACTAATTTTTTATCTGATTCTGGATCAATCCACTCTTTTATATGAATGAAATTTTTATGTGAATTACATTATAACCTCAATGATTAGATGTTTAGTTATCAGTGAAAACTCAAAATGGTAATATCTTTTAATCTAGAGTCTATAGCTCCTCTCATATAGAAGTGTGTCGTAATTCACTATCTATAAAAATTATGATTCTCCCTCTAGTTGAATTTGATTTGATTTTGGGAATGTATTATCTCTCTATAGAATGATACTATATCAATTTCAAAAAAATAAAAGTGTTTTTTGATATTCTAAATCAACCTATGGTGGAATTTTAGTGTGATGATGAATATAAACTTACAATTGATGTTACATATAGTATATGGGTGTTAATACCTTTTCATGGAGTATATTTATCTCAATTGTTTGGGGAGGAACTCAACATTAATGATATGCCTATTGTTTGGGATTATGTTGTTGTATTCCATAAAAAAATTTCTACTGCTCCCCAAAATATAGAAGTTGAGTTTTCAATATAACTCATACGTATTGTAGACATTTTTTGAAGAGTCCATATATAATTTCCTTGATTGAGTTATAGTAATTTAAGAAGAAACAACAAAAGAATCCTGATAATGGATTCATATTCCCCAATGAAATCAATTGGGTGCACCTATTCTTTTTATTAATAAGAAAGTTGGTTAAGTGAAAATTTACATTGATAATCAAGAACTTAAAAAGGTCACCTCTAATAAAAAATATCTTCTACCCTATATCGATGGTATTTTTGATCAATTGTGTGGATTTCAACATTTTTCCAAGATGATATTCGATCTGGATATCATTATATAAGGGTTATGATGTTATATATACATAAGATATCCTTTCACAAGTGGTATATTCCTTATAAATTTATATTAACTCATTTTAAAATTACCTATACCCCTCTTATCATAATGGATATAATGAATAGAATATTTATAAATTACCTTGATCAATTTTTTGTTGTCTCTATAGATTAAATTATTATATATTACAAGATAAAGGATGAGCATCAAGAACATTTAAAGATTATATTGAAGACACTTTGGAAAGGTATGTTTTATGTTTAATTTACCATGTGTGAATTTTAATTATGGAAATTATCATTCTTGGTCTATATAATCTCATATGAGGGTAAATATTTAGATCATCCAAATATGGAGGTTACTGAATAATGTCCTAGACTAACCATATTAACCAATATCTATTGTTTTCTTTTTAATTAAGGATACTTGTGATGGTTTTTGTGAAATTTCTCATGGATATAAAATCCAATAATCCATATTACGTGAAAGGGATCCAAGATCCTTTGGATATATGAATGTGAATACAATGTCGTGGAGCTTAAAAAATTCATAGTCATCATGCTTGTACTGAGACTACCATATAGTTGATATGGTTTTGTGATTAGAATTTATTCATCAAATAAGGGACTGGGATTCATCAACATGTAAAAAATATATAGTGATATATTATGCCTCATGCCAATATAAAATTCAATTAACTGATTCATGGACTCCTAATTTAGAGTTGGGAGAGGTAAAGATTTCACAGAATTTATACAGGAATTATCATTATAGTTAATGATGTGATATATACTAATAATAAAATAATGATGTTTATATTCACATATAAATATTTGAATATTCTGCAACATAGATGGTTAGAGTTGATTAATGATAATTACAACTGAATATACAACCACCATAGGAAGGAAAAAAGGTGATTGGTGCTTTTATTTATAAATACCACTCTAGTTTGTCTATATTGAGGATTGAAGGAGATCTAATATTTAAATATTTGTAGAAAATGAATCTTGAAATCATGCAGAAATTAAACACATCATAAAATTTTTAAATGAATGTTAAACCACTAATCCATGTGATGATTAAATTGAGATAGAATGTGGATGTTAAACAATACAATATTTTGATGACTGTTACTAGGTTCAACCATTATTTTATTGTAATGATAATGTTCTAGAACCTAGTATGTTACATGTAAATACTGAACATGATGAATTATATTTTAGAGAAAGCACATAATTAATTATTCATTATTCACTCCAGAAGTATTAAGATGTATAGACATCTAAAAGATTATTTCTATTAGGGTAAAATGAAAATAGATATTAAATATTTTGTGTCTCGATGCTTGGTTTGTCAGCATGTTAAGTTTAAGAGATTGAATTTTAATGGGATGTAACAACCATCAGCTATAATAGAGTGGAAATTAAAAAAAATTACAATCTATTTTTTCATTAGAATCTATATATCATATAAAGGGAAAAAAATATTTCTATTATAGTTGATCACCTAATGAAATAAGAATATTAAATTTCCATTAGATTATATTTTTCTCTTAATCAGTTATCTAGTATATGTATTAAAGATGTGGAAAGGATTTGTTAATAACAAAATTCTATTTTATGTGATAGAAATCTAAGGTTTAACTCTATGTTTTGGAAAATTATTCAATATGATCTAGATACAGAGTAGAGTTTTATCACTTTATATTATCCTTAGATAAATGGTTATTGTGAGAGGACCATTTAAACTATATAATATATTTGGAGACATTTCCATATGGATTTCAAATGTGTTTGGGATAAGCACCTTCCCTGGGTAGAATTTCCATACAAAAATATCCTTCAGTCATGCATATAAATGGATCCTTTCAAAGCTCTATATGAAAGATATCATATTACTCCAAATTGCTGGGATGGATCTAGAGAAAGAAACCCACTATGAACTGATCTAGTTGGGGAAATGATCGAGAAGTTTAGATCTTTTAAATATTACATCAGGGTAGTTTTGGGTCAATATAAATGTTATGATGAGAATCATTATTGAGATCTATAGCTCATAGTTAGTGACATAGAATTCCAATGGATATCTCCTTGGAAAAAGGTTTATAAGATTTATAAATAAGGAAATATTAAACCCTATATATTTCATTCCATTTGAAATTCATTATCATTTTCGTACATTTTCTTGTCAATTTCATCTTCCATAAAATTTCACTCAAGTTAACAATGTTCTCCATGTGTCCCACTTAATGAATTATATAAATAATCCATCACATGTACTGAACATAGAGGTCAAACCACTGGATCATGATATCTCTTATAAGGGACAACTGAATGACATTTTGGATTAATGATAGGAAGTGATGTGAAACTAGAACACCCACCTGGGCAATGTTTTTTTGTAAAACCATAATTTTTAAGAAGTTATTTGTCAACCCGAGGATGTGATGAGGTATAATTATCCTCATTTGTTATATGGAAGTGATTAAACTTCCTGGGGGGAAAATATTTTTAGGGGATTAGAATGTAAAACCTATATATTTTATGATATATTTCTCTTGATATGAAATTAATTTCATTGAATGGTTTATTTAAATACAATTTTGAGTTTAACCAAACCATGATTAATTATGTAAACATTAATATTTTATATAATAGTTAATGAATATTAATTTTTTTGGTCCGTATGAATAGTAATAACTAAAAATTATTGTTTATATATCTATAAAATTAATTCATTAGGTTTTCATTGTTTAGAAATTAATGTATAACCATTTAATTGCAAAAACATATTTTTTTGTGAAGAAATATAATGTGCAAAATGTTTTTCCATATTAATAAATTAGTTTTATCACTATTGATAAGTTATTTTAATAAAAATTTTAGATGATATATTCAATCCAATATTTTAAAAATTCATCATATATTTTTTACATGGATAAGAATGAATGTAAACTCAAATTTATGCTTAAAACATTTTTCTAAAAAGGATTTTGTATCATTTATCAAACTTAATTTAAAATTAATTTATACCACTTATGGAAATTTAACCGTTTTAAAATTGTTTCTATATTTGGAAGCATCGTAATTAATATTATGAAATAAGGTCATCCTTATTTTTGGACATAATGAATTATAAAAATAGAAAAATAAATCACCATGGTATAGGTTAAAATGGGCTTACAAAGGGCTTAACCTAAGAGATAATATTTAAAATAGATCAAAACACTTGATTTAATATGACTATTTGATGGTATATAAAAATTATATTTCTAATATTTAATTATTTGGAATTATGGATCCAATTGACTTCACTTAGACAACAATATATTTTAAGCTTTTGAGAAATGTTTTATTCCATCCTCACCCTCCCAAATAAAAGGATGCCGCCACTCCTCTATTCCTCAAACATAATGAGACTTATATATTTTCTTAGATAGAATCTAATAGCTTCCTAATATCCCTCATCACTTTATATTTATTCTCTTAGGTCATAACACTATCCATTAAAGTCTTAAAGTATAATCTAATAGAACTTTCTCATCAAAGAGGTATAACACTTAACCTGGTACTTTTAATTTTATTTATTATTCATCCATAATTAAACATACAATATTCATCATAAAATTATGACCATAGTATACAAAATTATTGGGATGTTATTATATTGATGTGGAAACATTTATTCATCTAATTCTATATAAAATCATAAGTGAAATTATTGCTTCTGTGTTTGTGTGGACTAACACCTACACGTAGTGATAGTATTACTTTTCAATAAAAATGTCATCATTGGATATTATGTTGGATTTAATGTTTAAATATGATATTTATGAAAGAATTATTCTCCTATAATTATATTATCCTTTTCACCTTCTTACCCATTATTCCGTTGGAAAATGATAGTATCACTTGTTCATACATGTGGACCACCACATCCAGGAAGTTATTTGATTTGTTTTCCTTTTACAATTTACATGCATATTAATAGTTATATATCTAATGAATATATAAGATATTTATGATATAATAATTTTATTTTATAGTATAATTATTATTAACCTTTCTTTCTTCCCATATATTAAAAGGTGGAAACCTCACTCATTTGTATGTGTTAACTACCATCTCAACGAAGTATTGTCTTTCATTTTATTCATCATCACTTTATATGAATAATTATAAAAGTTCATATGATAAATAAATAAGATACATATTTCATGATTAAATTTTTTGAGATGATTAAACCATGACAATGTTTGATGTATTAGAACCATAAAAAAGAAACATGCATAGAAAATAAACTAGTTTTCACATGAATGTTATTTTTAATAAATAAATGATTAATAAAAGGAAAATTGGAAATTATAAATGTATTGTACATATTTTATTATATATGAATACAATTTTGGAATATATTAATAATATATATATATATATATAGATTGTATAGGGTATTTGAATGTGTATGATGTAAGGAGAGACTTGAGGTAAGGGGTTTATGTTACAACCTCATTTTTGTAAGATTTTTTATGATAAATTTTAGTTAAGGAAAATTATATGGATCATAACCCTTAAACCACATATATTTTCATCACCTATATTTTTTCTAAATTTTTATGTATTTTTACAATTTTCATCTCATTTTTACTTAAAATGATTGAGAAAATGTTTTTAAAAAAAATGTTATCCATATTTCCTAATTGGTGGATGAACATTTTCTCCCATATCCACACTCATAGAAACTATTTTCGTAATGTTCATAACTATACGAGGAATTTTTTAAAAAGTACATATCAAATAATATTGAAATTATATATAATGGCTTAAAAAGTTATACTTCTGATTTTTTTTTCAAAAAAGACATTTATTACATGTTATAAGAGTGAGAAAAAAAATGTAGTCTTTTAAAGTATAGGGAATAACCAAATTTTGCATTTTTATGAAAATTATTTTAATTTAATCTTGGTAATTTTCAAAAAAAATGATTTTCTCAATAATCTCTAAATTTTTAGTTAAATTTTTTTTAAATGAAAATATATTTTATCATGTTTTCATTTAAAGGTTTGAATTCTCTTTTAAATGTAATTTTCATCTAGGTAAACATCCTTTAAATATTGTTATTACTAATTGGTAATATGATCTTATGATAACATCTAATTTATTTCATTGGATGACTAATGATGAAGATTATTTAATATTGATTCTAGGGAACATTTTTATTCCTCATGGGTTAATTATGTTATGGTTAAACCTTTATAAAACCCATTTATTTTACACATGTTATGCTATGATGAAATGATAGAATTTTTATGACACCATATTTAATTACATGGTTTAAAATATGATGATATCATTGATGTTTGGTAATCATTTATCACATATATGTATTATTTTAATTATATGATGGGTTGTGCTGGAATTATATATCCCTTCAATGCATTGGGTAAATATGGAGAACTCATGAGAAAACAATGATATTTATAAACCTCATTTCATGATCACAATATTATTCATTGACCTAATTTTATGAACATGATTTTTTTCATGGACCTTGTTTCATGTTCATAATTTTGTTTCTGGACCTGGTTTCATGTATAGAAGATTATATGAGTACCCGATTTAATGTCCCATACTTAACGAGTGAACCTTTATCTTCTTATATATGTTCACAATGTTTTAAGGTTTTTTTTCACCACATTATCTTATTTTCATGATGATCTCATGGATCATGATTTATTATTTATGAATCCTCACTATTAAAACATTATCCAGTATTTTTATGATAATGTATTTTTTCATGAGTTGTGACTAAATATATTTAACTGATTGGGTATGAAATAATTTTTTTATTATCCTATTCGCAAACCATTATTCTCATTTATGATTATTGATTGATATCTTCTATGTTTACCCTTACTGAAGATCTAATATCACATGTTATTTTAATTTCTTTAAGCATGTTTTGATAGAAGGTACTATGTATGATATATATATAAGGGTATTAATATGAACATAATTCTTAGATATGTTTATGATCCTTTATTAACTAATATGTTTTTGTATATAGTCTCCCAAATTAGTAAACTTATATAGTTATAGGGGTGTATAATTGTGTCTTATACTATATATTAATCTAATATGATGGAATATTTATGTATTTTATACTTAGGTCGCCACACTTATGCCCGAAACAACCTAAAACCCCGAGGAACCTGATATCACAATGAAAAAAATGACCCCATTACAAATACACCGGAACAATCTCTACAGTTGGGTTAGTGGATTCCATAGGTTGTTCGGTGATCCCAACAAGGTTATTGGGTTGTTTTCCACCTCACCAAGTTGTCGGTGTCATAATCGTAGCCCCAGAATCCCAAACCACCTATCCCATTCTCTCATGTTCTCTTGATACACCACTCGAAGCTCCTTCCGTGCCCAAAAATTCCTCAAAAAGTTTTTTAGTATGAGGGAATTCAATCTTGATAATAATTTCTCAAACTGATCCATCCACCCACTCAAAATCCAAAATCTTCCACATGACATAATGAATTAAAATTACATGTGGTGTTACTAACTCCTCAGCATAATCCTTCTCTTCCATGAGAAACTGTGATAATATTATTTCCATTTCCCCTGACCTATCAATGCTTTTGGCACATAGAGAACATGTAAGGTTTTATTTTTGAACACAAACTATACTTTCATTGTATGACTATAACACCAATGAACTACTCATAAAAGATGATCCACCCCCTCAATGTCAAAACAAACACTAAGGAATAACTTTCAAAACTCATATTTCTAGAAGCACCTCGTTGTCTCATGTATCATCCCGTGTTTCAAACTGGGTTGAAATTCTTAGGGAATTTGATAATTTAAGTTTGAAGGATTGGTTAAATTGTAAACCAATATTTTAAATGAAATTCCAGGAGTTAGAAAAAATAAATGTGATATTTTTAGATTTAGTTGAAGGAATCAGAGGTTTCATGAGTTTCCAATTTCTCTTAATGATTATTGAGCCATGGAAATTTAAATTTATGAGTATTGGTATGGTAATACATTTTTTCTAAAACTATGCAGTCCACCAAGTGAAATTGTGTATCTTGGTCAGTAGGTTTGATGGTGTCGCACAATTTTCTCTAACTATGTGCACCATTCTACATGGATGTTCTTATTCAATAGGTTCTTTGACATATGGTAAATTCACATTTTTTCACAATTACACAAATTAATCAAATGAACTATGTAGGCCTCCTTCTTTGGCAGTGGATCAAGAGTTCTTAGTGAATAGTTAAGCCAACCATGTGGAGAAATTTTGGGCCACATTAATGTGGGGTGAAATCCCTATTTTCCCTCTATATTTTTATTTCCTACTCCCACTTTCTTATCCTCTTACATTAATGTATAACCTCTATCATGGAGATCCTCCACTCCTCCCCTCAGTATGGAGAGATCTCATCCATTCAATTCCATTTCAAGAATTGTTAGGTTTATTGGAAAGCCCTCAGTGTGTCTAAAACACCTTTTATTTCTATTCTCATTTAATCTAACCATCTCAAATTCCATATTGGTGAAAAGTAATTCTCTCTATTTTCTTTGAAATTTTCTATTTCTCAATTTCTCTCGAACTGCATCGATTCAAGCCTTGATATTGGGTTAGTATTGCATTTTAAGCATAAGGTATGTGTTATATATCATTTTTGTTAATGTTTCAATGATATAAAAAGTTTGTCATTATCATGCATTAATATTTCCTTTTGATTTAATTTAAATGTGTAATTAAATTTTAAGAACCTAATTCCCTAATTCTTGGATCCTTTGTATGTTCAATTATAATTATTGATTTTCATGTACCTAGGGTTTTAGTTTCCCTTAAGGGTATGTCCATTGAATGTATTTAATTAATTAATTGTTTCCTAATAAAAACCCTCGTTGAGGTACGCTATCTTATAAAATGTAAATTGGTTGATTAACTAGAATTTGATAGGGAATGACACTCCCCTATGTTATTCCTTGGTTACAAAACCACATCCTAAGTGGTTTTTACTTGAATTAATAACCTGAATTAAACATAAATTTAACGGTAAGACCATGTCACAAGATGTTTTCTAATTGTTAATTAATCCCCGGTTGAAAATTAATTTGAATTGTGATAAATGGAAAGATTAGTGAAGGGCCCCCGTTATTCCTTAAATTGAAATGGTAAATTTTTGGGGGCCTCTTAGAGTGTAATTGTCTAGTGATGTGTCATTATTGAGTATATGATCCACTTTATTTATTATACCTAAATTATTATGTGTATTTTTATTGGAAATGTCCTTTATTATTATTTGATTTAATTTGGATAAAAGAACCATGAACTCCTTGAGTGATACTTGAGTTCCACCTTATGGAATGCGTTGGATGAGATCATAGGATGTTGATATTGTATCAATCCTTGAGTGATACTTAGGTTTCCTTTATCAAATCCCTAGTGATAGACTCTTAGGTTATTTAATTTTTAAATACATCAAGAGAAATACATGGTATCCCTTGTACTGGATCACTTGATGTTTTCCTGTCTCTGCATGTGTGATACTAGTTTCCTTTGGGAGACACCTTGGATGGGTTTGGTGGATATATGGTTATTCTAGGCCTCGAGTGATACTTGGTCCTCTATGTGAGATACCATGGATAGTCTCATTGGGTTTTTTATTCACACCATGCCAAGAGTGATACTTGGGTTTACACTTATACATTTCCTTGGACGAAAACTTACAGTATTGGGAATTTATTATGCCCATATAGTGATACTTGGGATTCTTTTTCAAATCACTTGGTGTGGGATTAGGCTGAATCTTATTAAATTTAATAATGACTTATATATTCAAGATAAGGAATGTGTATCTATTATCCATGGATGCATCTACCAAGCCAAATCACATGCTTATGTTTGGTCCATCTTAAAATACTTTCTTCTAAGATAACCCTTTATTAATCCTGTATTATATCTATAGAGGTTGACCCTTGTTCAAAGAAATTATGTCTTAGGTCAAATTATGTATGGTCATTTAGGTATACCTAAGGAACTTAAGACGACTTGTTTGTGTTTATTTATTTATTAATTACTTACCTATCATACCTACACATTGCAGTATTTTATATTCATAGACTAGATATCTTTTGACACCATTATTGGTAGCCTACTGAGTATATATCACACCCTTTTCGTGCATCAATTTCACTAGGGTACCCAAAAAGTCTTCATTAGTTACAGGATCAGGATCCTTATATTGTATAGTCATGCCTGTACTAAGAAGTGAGTAGCACAATACTGAGATGGATCTTGGGATTCTCATGGATATATCCCTCTTGGAATTTTATTCATTTTCTTTATTAATGTATTGTATCATATCTACATGTTTTATTCTTTTAATGTGCATTGTATCATCATCTAACCATGCATTAACTGATGTAAATTTAGCATTTCCCATTTCATTTTCATTAGTTATTATTATTCTTATGATGCTCTATCTTTATGTATGCTACTTAAGCTATTAATTGATTTATTTATTATCTCTTATGTCATTATTCTACTATGATCAAGAGGGTACAGTCTCCCTAGTGTACCATCAGTAATCCATCATTGGGATTAAGCAACATCTGGCATATGGGGAGGTGATCTTGAGGCCATGTGGTGACTGATCTGGCTATTGGTTTTATAGTCAATCATATTGGGACATTACAAATTGGAATCATAGGAGGTTCTATCCCTTTGTCTTACTATTTTGGTTTGGTAGATAAGATACTAGGAATGTGTTAGTGCTTGTTAAATAGTCATATCTAAGAGTGATCAACTCAAACATGGGGAAAAGTACAATTGTTCATGGAGGTGTTGTTTTTTATGCTGTTGATTATTATAGTTTATTTTGAATTCACCTTGAGTTATTAGTGTACTTTTAGATGCTTATTGATTTGTGGGATTTATTTCACTTGATCCTTGTCCTTGTGAGGAATGGAGGTATTGTTACATGCATCATTATAGGAATATATATATGTTTCCGACGCTTTCGATTGGGCGCACACATCTGTCTATAGAGGATGCCCAGCTGTTTCCCCACATTCCAGCTCTCTAAAGGCATGTGGAATCTATTCCTTGTTCA
Source organism: Viscum album (assembly GCA_963277665.1). Lineage (NCBI taxonomy): Eukaryota > Viridiplantae > Streptophyta > Magnoliopsida > Santalales > Viscaceae > Viscum > Viscum album. Next base: position 446,466,388 of record OY728158.1, read on the forward strand.
GGGACGTTTGCTCCATGATTGAATCAGGATGATAGTATGTTGGTTCTTCTTTCTGTAGATTCCTCCTCAGAACTAGTCACCTAGTATGGGTCTCCCTCATAGATTTATGTCGTGGTTTGTGAATCACGTTCCCAGTGCTATATCTACATGGACACCGTTTAATTACAGTACTTCCTTCAGGACATTCCATGGGTTCTTTACATGGTAGCAACTTTCGGTGGAAGTATATGACAACATCACGCATGTTGGGGCGTCTCTTGGTGCATGGACGTAGGAGAACCTGTATTCTTCCTCATAAGAGGGCATCTCAAGAGTACAGAACCTAATGCATCCCATGTTAATCATGGGGTATCTTATGTCGGGGGCATGTCTCTGAGGTTTTCCTCAGCTTCCCATGTTTAACATAGGGTACGCCATGAGTTTAACATCTTGCGGGGAAAGTTATGCTAAAGGCGTGCTTTCTGAGGTTTTCCTCAGGCATCTCATGTTTGTCATAATGTAGGTCGCGATTTTAGCGTCTTGTAGAGATGGTATTAGAGTGATCAGAATGTCCCATAGAGATGAAACAGATTGGTACATCCCAAGGAGGGAACACCTGGAAGATGTACGGATCAGAACTCCCAATGAGGACAGATCCAAGGTGGTGCGCCCCAAGGAGGGGAGATTTCACACCATAATGGATGATCTGAACACCATAGAGGGAGGATCAGGGAGAGTGCACCCAAAATGGGTAACAACAAGGTTCACCATTGGCTGGGATTGAACCTCATAGAGTTTTTCTATGTACCATGTGTAGACGACATGGATCAAAAACAATGTAGTTATAAGGGGTGATGAATCAGGGTGTAAAAAAAGGAAAAAAACCCGGTTACATGTTGGGGCATATGTGTGGATTGCGTCCCAAGTACTGCTAGGAGTAGCAAGGAGGGTGGATGACAGGATCCCACTAGGATGTGGCGGCCCGAGTAAGAATCAGGATGGATGATGGAGAATTACATGGAGTGGAGGGGGAATGAAATGGGGCCGTCGTGAAGGTGACAGTATTGTTGGTCTTGAGCCTTAAAGAGACATCCTACGTATCCCCGTGGAAGGGAATCAATGTTCGCGTAGTTCGGTGGAATGATGGAACACCTGAGGAGGAGGCCCATGAGAATGGACGAATGGATGGTACCGGAAGAAGTAGAACCTCCGAGTTAGGGTATGATCTTCCTAGAACACATGGGATCGAGGGATAAATTAGGATGATACATGGGTGCTGGTATTGAGCCTCATGGAGGGTTCCTACGTATCCCTATGGAAGGGAATCAAAGTCTGCGTAGTTTATCTGACAGTGGCGTACCTCCGAATGAGGTTGACTACAACTAACTACAGATTGAGGTCGCAACTGCTTACCCCCGAATATGATCAAATTGGATTACCGCTGGATGGGGCCAAACCGGTGTGAAGGGGGTCGGAACTGCTGGGTGGTGGGCTTGAACCTCATGTAGGCTTCCTACGTACCTCACCTTGGGAAGGATCAAAGACCATGTAGTTCAGATGGTGGAATTTGGGTCTTACGCTATAAGGCAGCCCAGGGTGTCGGTGAACCGATGTGGAGGAGGACCTGGGGTCCAATAGAAGGTGGTGGGATTGTACCTCATGGAGGCATCATATGTACCTTGCCTTAGCAAGGATCAAAGAACCCGTAGTTCAGGATGGGGGATTTGGGGCTTACGCTCTGAGGTGGCCCAGTGTTGGGCTTGAACCTCATGGAGGCTTCCTACATAACTCACCTTATGAATGAGAAAAGTCATCTATTTCAGATGGAGGCATTTGGGGCTTATGCTCTGAGGCAGCCCAGGCTGTCGGTGATCTAACGTGGAGGAGGACCTGGGGTCCAATAGAGGGTTTTTGTCTTGAATCTCATGAAGGATTCCAACATACATTTCCTTAGAATAGATCAAATACCACATAGTTCAGGATGGGGGATTTGGGGCTTCAGCACTAAGGTATCCCAAGGTGTTGGTGAACCAACATGAAGATGGTCAGAATGACCAGGTGCTAGGCTTGAACCTCGGGGACACTTCCTACGTACCCTGCCTTGGCATGGATAAAATTCCTTGTTGTTCAGGATGGTTCATTTGGGGCATAGGCTCTGAGGCGGCCCAATGTGAGGTAGGAGTCGGTGGATTGTTGTGAATAAGGAACTGGGGTCCAATGGTTGACGGGCTTGAACCTCATGGAGGCTTCCTACGCACCCTTCCTTATAAAGGATCAAAGACCATGTAGTTCAGATGGGTGTGGGGCTTAGACTCTAGGCTACCTAGTGTTGGGCTTGAGCATCATGGAGGATTCATATGTACCTCGCCTTAGTAAGGATCAAAGACCATGTAGTTCATCAGGGTGTGGGGCTTACACTCTAGGCTGCCAAGTGTTGGGATTGAAACTCGGGGAGGCTTCCTGCGTACCTCGCCTTAGCAAGGATCAAAGACCATGTAGTTCAGATGGGTGTGGGGCTTACACTCTTAGCTGCCAAGTGTTGGGCTTGAACCTCGTGGAGGCATCCTACGTACCTCACCTTAGCAAGGGTAAAAGACCACATAGTTAAGATGGTTGTGGGGCTTACACTCTAGGCTGACCAGTGTTGGTCATGAACCTCGAGGAGGATTCCTACATACCTTTCCTTTTTAAGGATCAATGACCACGAAGTTCCGATGGTTTTTGGGGCTTACACTCTAGGCTGCCCAGTGTTGGTGAACCGACGTGAAGATGGTCGGAACGACCTGGTGGTGAGTTTAAACCTCATGGAGGCTTCCTACGTACCCTACCTTGGCAAGTATCAAAGTCCTCATAGTTCAGAACGGTATTTTGGGGCTTAAACTCTGAGACGGCTCATGGTGTTGGTGAATCATCGTGAAAATTTTTGGGACAACCAGGTGGTGGGATTAAACCCCGTGGAGGCTTCCTACATACCATGTCTTGACATGGATCAATGTCCTCGTAGTTCAGAATGGTGTGGGGCATACACTCTAGGCTACTGAGTGTTTTCCATGGTCGATGCTCACTCTAAGACCCTGTGAGTCAATCTTGTTGTGAGAAACAAGACATAGTAGAGAACCGACAATCACGTCATGAAAGGTGCATCTGTGGGAAGTGAAGTGAGGCTTATGCGTGATCGTGGACCAAAGAGGAAACATGGTATTATGAAAGGTTAGCAGCTCGAGGTGGTTAGAATGTACTCCAAAATGGTGGCCCATGAATAACGGGCCCTACGAAATGTAGCGGCCCAGGTACTACCATGGAGCGGCAATGGTGCATAGGGATTACTCAAGAAAGATGCTCGGGTGACACTTTGAAGCGACAATGGTGAATGGGTATTACACAAGGAAGCTACCCAGGTGCCGCTATAGAGCTGTAATGGTGAATGGGGCTTACACAAAGAAGCTGCTCTGGTGCCACTATGGAGCTGTAATGGTGAATGGGGATTACGCAATAAAGCTGCTCGGGTGCCGCTATGGAGCGGCTATGGTGGATGGGGCTTATGCATTGAAGTTGCTCGGGTGCAGCTATGGAGCATCAATGGTGAATGGGGCTTATTCAAGGAAGCTGCCCAGGTGCCGCTATGGAGAGGAAATGGTGAATGGGGCTTACGAAAGGAAGCTGCCCCGGTGAAGCTATGGAGCGGAATTGGTGAATGGGGATTACACAAGGAAGCTGCCCAGGTGTCGCTATGGAGCAGCAATGATGAATGGGGCTTACGCAAGGATGTTTCCCGGATGCTGCTATGGTCAAGAAATGGTGAATGGGTGTTACGCAAGGAAGCTGCCTAGGTGCCATTATGGAGCAGTAATGGGGAATGGGGCTTAGGCAAGGAAGTTTTCCAGGTGCCGCTATGGAGCGACAATGGTGGATAGGGCTTACGCAAGGATGTTGTCTCGGTGTCACTGTGGAGCAGCAGTGGTGAATGGGGATTACACAAGATAAGCTTCCCAGGTGCCACTATGGAGTGGCACTGGTGAATGGGGCTTACGCAAGAAGCTGCCTAGGTGCCGCTATGGAGTGGAAATGGTGAATGGGTCTTATTCAAGGAAGTTTCCCGTGATGTATTCCTTATGTCTGGCCATGAGGGCATCCCAACTTCCTGGTGAGTTGAGGAAAATGATTGAGGTCTACACATATGCGCTAGTTCATAAGAGGGATAATGCCAAGGGCACTAGAATCAGTCCTAACAAAGGGAGATGAAAAGTGTGAATCACATGCCCGATATTTGGAACGCGGTGAGGGTAGCGTGGTGATAGAGGATAATTGTTGACCATGTTCAAAACAAAGATTCCATATCACATTAGCCTAAAATGGGAAAAAATAAATGAGGGTCGACTGTTGACCGTGTTTGAAACACCTGACCTGACTTTATGTGTTGTCCAAAGTCTTCTGGGGCATTGGCCCAGGACGGTAGGTGAGCCGATGTGGCATGGGACCAGGCTGTTAGGGGGTCCCTTCAGACATGAAAGAGGATAATGATCAGAATTGAGGACATAAGAAGCGTTAGGTAGAGTGATTTAATGTTTGAATGGATTCCAATTCTCTTGAAATTACGCCACTATAATCATGGCATTAGGCATCTTATGCTTGGAGCATAAGGCATCTCTTGTTAGGAGAAAGAGTCATCCTATGTTTGGCACATAGGGAGTACTACATTTTTAGTCATGTAGATAGGACTGTTGGAATATCATGCTTGGATAATAAGGAATATCTTGTTTGTATAATGAGCATCCCTCCACATTTCTTCGCGGCGGCGCTCCGTGGTTGCAGAGGGGGCTTTGCAAATTGGCTTCGCGAACCAGTTTTCCAGCCCAACATAAAATTTCCATAACTCTTAATATGTAACTCTGTTCGGGACCTACGACCTACCAAATCTAACCATACAAAATAGTCTACAATCTTCGAACATGTAGGTAAGAATTTGAAAAAAAATTGGGGACATGTTTTCTGGTTCCAAAAATATATTTTCATTCCATGCATATTTCAATGGTATTAATTTTCCTTTAAAGATGTTCCTTGTGTGTTTATTAGTAAGATTTTTCTATGGGGAGTTATGTATTTTAATAAAATTCTTAGTTTTACATTCGCTTAGTTATTCCATTAGTATGATTATGGATTTACAATGTTTAGGTGATTGCATTCCATGATTTTGTGACGAATACTATATTGATTGTGTTTTATGATTGGTTTTTTCCTACTGATGTAGTATATTTCCATGTTAAATCATAATGTTTATATTTATATTTCCAAGTTTTCTTTTATTTATCACTTATGATAGCATACATTATAATAATTTTGATATAAAAATTTTCTATTAATGTGTCAGTATCATCCTAAACCGTGATTTCATACATAGATTGATGATGATACCTTAACTCACGAGTGATGATAAGTTTGAGCCATGAACCATCGGTTTCATGAGATGAAACATACTAGTTTCATTTACATGGGATAAAATTTTCATTTTATAAAGTGTATGGGAGATTTATAAATTGGGAAATGGTGACCCACATAATTGAACCATATTTATGAGCTTGATATATCTATAAATAGTTGTGAAAATATACAAGCTTCAAACTTGTAAATATTAAATAGATTTGTTATTTATGCGTCTTATGCTTGGCTTGACCCGAGTAGGTCATCATAGGCTTGTTATTTTTATATATTAGTATTTACCAAGGGTGTTTTAAATGTTAATGATTAATATGTTTGTGTGTCATTTTAATGAACCCATAATGACTTGATGTGCCCCATGTAGGTCACCATTATTCTTACATGATTGTGACCTTCTTCATCCACGTTTCCCTTTTATGTCTTAGTACATAACCCATGGGGATATGTTTTTTATTATATAAGATGGTTATTTAAAGTGTCTACATCTACTTATATGGTTCTTAATATTGAATTATTGTATCATATTACTTGACCTTTCCCATAATTAACTAATAAAATATATGTTATCTTCTTTTGAGTTTAATTTATGGGAGTCGTCAGTTAATTAAAATTTCAATTGCAACCTAAAGGGTGTTTTCCTTTATAGATTGGAATTGGGATTTTATTTTCCTATTCCTAATTGTGATAAAATTGTGGATAATTAAAATGGATAAAAAAAAAAATTGGTGATAAATTTCCTAATTATGTCCGGATGACAGTTAAATAAAAGATTCTTAATAGAATGATTGATATAACTTGATCGTTTGATGTGTGGAATTGTCTATATAAATTGCCAAGATATTGACTTAAGACTAATGATTGAAAATATTTTAAAAATGATCCCTTAAAATTTTTTAATTTCAAATATAAATAAATTGGTCATCCCAAATAAAATCTAAATGTGATGTTCTTAGTTTTGACCTTTGAGTATGTGTAGATGAAATCATTCTTTTGTGTTTCCTTAGCATGGTAATGGTATAATTACTCACAGGATTACTCTAAAATAAAGTATAGGTGGTAGGAAATTGTCACTATTTTAGGAATTTCCCATTGTTAGAATCAATTCTTTATGAATTTTTAAGGGTCTGACATATGGTATTTAGTGCCCTTATAACATAAAATCATTGGTTTTTCTTGTGATTTTCTGACGTGGGGTACTAGTCATGTGCCATTTTTTCTATGTAGTACCCACAATTTAAAAATGAAAAATATTATAAATAGGTGGTCATTCAATAAATTGGTCCTTTTTAAGGGTGAGGGCATCGTATTCTACTCAGTTTTAGTAAGCTTTCAATATGTCAGTTCTTAATATTTTCTTACTATTAGTAAGATTTCAATATGTCATTTCTTGTGAGGCAGCATGATTATTATATGGTTGTATGTTTATGAAACCTTTGAAAACCCTAGATAGAAGGTTGGAATTTTGTGGTTACGATTGATTGATCATGGGATGCATCTAGTGATAAATGATTTGTGGCCAGTTAATGATGATGTTTTAGCCGGTGAAGTTGAGTTTTTTCTAAAAAAAGCTGAACTGTAGTGGATCAGTTAGTCTTCTTATGATATTTGGTTTATGGTTGGTTTAGAACCATGTTGAGTAAATATTTTCAAGTAACAATTTCTTAGGTCCTTTTTAAAATTAATAAACCCTCTTAGTGTACTCAAGTCTTAATGAAAATCATTTCCCATATGTTGACATCATCTGGGTACACTGAGAGAGAAACATTCATATGTTTTTCTATGTTTAAAGATTGCTTTTCAAGATAAGAAAACTTTTTGGGAATTATACCTTCATAGTTTAGTAATTTAAGAGGTCTTGTTTTCCTATGTGATTCCTATGTTCTTGAGTATGAATTCCTTTGACAAACTGACATATGATAGTAGGTTCATTGACTTGACTACAGTTTGGCTTAGTCAGCATTTTGATGTTTGGACATTTTAGCTGTGTATCGACATCTCACTCAAAAAAACTAAAGTAAGGACTACCTAGGATGAGATCTCTTTACTCCAGTTGAGGACTCAGTTTTTACTCCAGACCGTATTTAGGCTTCGAGGTAATCCTTTTAGTTTTGATGATCTAAGTGTGTTGGCTCTAGTATTTTCTTATATTTGTGATGAGACATGACAACATAATAGGAGGTTTGGCTAGAGATGTCATTGGAAGATGGATATGAGCCTCAGAGAATGTTATTTGAGAAATATTGAGGTACCTTTATTTATATTCATCGAGATCTAGTTTTTTAAATGTGTCATCCATCTAAGTTGATTGGTTTGAGAATAGTTTATCCTAAGATTCTCAATATGCTTTAAATTAATTTGTTAAATGTTATTACTGAGGGACCCTTTTTGGCACATCTTTGGGATGATAAGAGTTCAATTTGATTAAATCATTCATTTAGGTTTACAATCACATCAGGATAATTGTTAGTGTACTAAAAGAATGCTTCAATAAAAAAATTTAATGGTGGAGGTTTCATGACTCCAAATTGGCCATTATAAGCAAGAACTTATGGTGGGGGCATCATATTCTAGTTAGTGAAATAGATGATTATGTGATCCTGCCTTGACATAAACTAGTTCTGTGAAATGTCATATTGAGGAATTATTTCTAAATTTGAGCTTTAAATCGAGTTTGTATAACTTATGTATTGCAGGTGTAAATGGATGTTTAGTGGTGCATTGGGAATTGAAAATGAAACATGCCTATCTAAAAGAAACATCACAACCTAATTAGGTTTTGTTTTGTTTTCATTATTTCCCCAAGTATTCTAGAGGACAATCTGTTTTAAGGTGGGGAGATTGTATCCTCTAATGTTTTGAACTGGGTTGAAATTCTAAGGGAATTTGATATTTTTGTTTTGGTGGACTGACTAGATTGTAAACCAAGCTTCAAAAATCTATGGACTATGAGGTGAAACTGAAATTCAGGAGTACTTCTAAGGGTGCATAGTTTTATAAAAATATGTGGCCCATGAGGTGAAACTATGAAGCCTATTCAGGGCGGATAATTGTGTCAATTGTTTTTTATTTCTTCCCATGAACACCAAGACACATGGACCTATGGGTGCTTCAATTTCTATTACATTGGGGAAATTCATAGTTTTTTCATCGTTCCCCAAACTGTGTTCATAAAGAATGCAGTTCCTCTTTTTAGGTAGTGGTTCATGAATAGTTGGTGCATTGTTTGACCAACCGTGTGGCCAAGTTAGTCACCTCATTAATGTGGGGTGAAAAACCCATTTCCCATATATCCTTTTATTTCCTTCTACCCCATTTCATCTCCTCTTATCCATTAATAGAACCACTTTTGTGGATATCCTCCTCTCCTCTCCTAAATATAAAGTATTTTCATAAATACAACATTTGTTTTGAGTGCTTTCAGGTGAGCTGGATAGCCCCCAATTATTCTATGACTCCACATCCATCTTTTCCTAGTTTCTATCACCATCATGAATGAAATCCTGGTGTGAGATAATTCACCCTATTGTTAAGGGGTTCATCTTTTTCTCTATTTATCTCGAATCAAATCAATTCAAGCCTTAATAATGGGAAATTAGAGGATTCTAAGTACAAGGTAGGTTGTTTATAACATTTCCCTCAAATTTTTGATGATTTTTAAAGTATTCCATTATTTTGAGAACTGATATTTCTATATTAATCGCTTTAAATGATAAAATAAATTTATAGAGCATAATTCCCTAATTCTGGTATCCTTTATATATTAAATTAGAATTTTAGAGGGTTATAGACCTCAGGTTTTGTCCACCCTTATGGGCATGTCCTAGATATTCCTTTTAATAATTAATTGTTTTATAATAGAACCCCGCATTGAGGTTCATTGTCTTATAAAATGTAAACAGGTTGATTAATTGAAATTTGGTAGGGTGTGAAACCCCACTATTTTATTCCTAGGTGACCACAACATCTCCTATGTGTTTTTTCAAAGATCATTTTGAATGACTAACTATAATTAAATGTAAATTGAATGGTCAGACCATGTCACATTATGTTTTCTAATTTTGAATTAAAACCTGGGAGTGTAAATTAATTTTAATTGTGTTTAATGGAATGCTTAGTATATGATCCTTCATATTCTATAAATTGAAATGGTAAATGGGTATGGCCTTCTAAAAGTATACTTTTTTGGTGATGTTGAATGCTTGAGTACATGGTTCACTTTATTTATTATATCTAATTTATGATATGTCATGATTATTGATGTAGAATTTCTCCTTGTTTTAATTTAATTGAATAAATGAACCATGATCACCTTGAACAATACTTGGGTTCTTCCTTATAGAACTCCTTGGATGGGCTTATAAGCTCTTCAGACTATATCATTCCTTGAGTGATACCTGGGTTTCCTTTTTTAGAACTCCAAGGATGGCCATTTAGGTTACCTAGTTTTTAAATGTGTTAGGAGTGATACTTTGTATTCCTTGATGGTTTTTCTTTATCCCATACTGAGAGGGATAATTGGGATTCCATTTATGGATATCCTTGGATGGACACATATGGTATTGGGTATTTTTCATACCCCTGGAAAAATACTTAAAATTCAATTTTGCATCACCTTGGATGGAATCAGGGTTTATATTATTAAATACAATAATGAATATTATATTCAAGAAAAGGAAAAAAGAACAATTGTTATCCAAAAACCTGTCTTCCAAGACAAATCACACGCTTGTTTTCATTCCATCTCATGAAACATTTTTTTGTGATAATAGTTTATTATTCATATATTATATCTTTATAGGTTACCCCTAGTTGGTAGACATTATGTATTAGGCTAAAGAAGATATGGATGGTCAGGTGTCCCTATGGAACCTAAGAAGACTTGTTTACCTTTATTAATTTGTTTCTTACCTGTCATACCTGCACATTGTTGTATTTTATATTAATAGACTGGATAGCTTTGGACACAATTGGCGGTGGCCTACTGAGTATATGTCACACCCTCTTCATGCCACCATTTCACTAGGGCACCTGAGTGGACCTCATTGGTTGTAGGATAAAGATACTTGTATTGTGCTATCATGCTCGTACCTAGGAGTTAGGAGCACAAGATTGAGTTGGAGCTCAATATTCTCATGTAGATAACCTCATGTGTTTTTATTAATTTTCATTATTCATGTATTTTATCATATATTCTAGATATATTCTTATACATTTACTTTTTGCAACAATCTGGTCATGCATGCATTGATGTACATTTGGCATTGGAAATTTCATTTTTCATAATTTATTATTATTCCACTACTTTGTATTTATGTATACTGCTTACACTGTTATTTGGTATAATTATTATATATTATGATAATATTATACTCTGATCATGATGGTGTAGTCTTCCCAGGGTACCATCTATAGACCCTTGCTGCTAGTTGAAAGCATCTGGAATATGAGGAGGCACACTTGACGCCATGTGGAAACTAGTTCAGAAACTATTTTTGTATCCATTTTGGTTGGGATGTTACATGTCCATCAGTTTTTTCCCTAATATTAGGGTTATCCATGCTATAATTATCCACCCACAATAGATAAATCAATTTTATGTATCTCTACATAGCAAAACTAAAATACAAAAAATATACCTTTTAAGGGCCTTCACAACCATCAACCATGTCCTAAACATCATCCTTATTTTTGTTCTTAGCTCCCTTTTTTTCCTCAAATCAAATTAACAGTTAAACCTCCTCTAGGAAATAATTCTTAAACATTATGCCACAATGGTAGGTTCGTCGTCAAATGGAACACCTAATCATGATGCCTAAAAACCTAGAGGATTTGTAATATCTTCCAAATATGGGAAATATTTTCTATATTAGACACTCATTATAATTCATTGGTTATATCACTAACTACTTGCACTGACTATGATGCTCTGACTTTGATCACTAACACACTATCATTCTGACTCTCACTCAGATAACCTAAAATCACCATGAGCTCGTTTCCAACACACGGACTCAACCCAAAAATTCAACAGCATCCCAAATCTAGTATATTCTAAGGAACTAGGTCACATTGTATCATTCCACATGCTATTATCCCAATTCTACTACAACCATCCATTGGCAGTTCATTCACTAACTCTAGGACCCCTACAACATAAAGGTCACCCATCTATGAATGATGAAATGTATTCCACCATAGGATCACCATTATTTTCACCATCTAAATAATACACTACTCCCTATGGCCCATGTTCCATCCATCATCATGAAAAAAACTTATTCTAGAAAATGATATCATTTCTAAGATCCAAAACCCAACACTGATCACCGGTAATTTACAAATAACTAGTAATTATGATCTTTAGAATCCAATACTTCACAAAATACCATATGGATTCCCTAATATGGATCCTCATGTACTAAAATGAAGTAATTTTCTACATATATTCATGTCACTATTGTAGATCCATGTTCTGTTACCATAATCCCGAGACATCATGCTTCCCTCATAGCCCATTTCAATGCTAAAAATCAATTGGTTACACCTCAACACATTGATCCACCACTAATGTCCCCGATTACAATAGATAAATATGAAATTTCCATAAGGAACCCTTAGATAGAATGCCAAAGAGTGTCTCATTGAACAACCCAGTCACCTCTCATAAAGAGTGTCCCCAGATGTAAACCACTATCATGCTACTATTGTCGCACCACTATGGTTCATCCATAACCCAAACCATTCCCAACAGACCTATAAAGAACCCATTCATAAACATACAACCCTACCAAGCACCATGAGAAATTATAATACTCCAACCCTCACACAATATGATGTTCCCCAAAAGTACCACAATCACCCACTCTCCTTAAAATAAAAATTTTCCCAGAGAAGACCCCTCATAGGTCCAAATTCATGATCCTACTTGATGGAACTCAAACCCAATGTCTACACACTCTTATAAAAAAATCACACCACCAAACACATTCTAACAATATTGACATCCAATATATCATAGGATCATGTTCTTAACTAGATGACCATTCTCCACATATGTGTTAGTAGTATGAAAATTTCTAATGAATCTCTTATAGGAAGGCTAAACACAAGACCACCATTCACAAGAGCACCATCTCACGAACCATTAAAATCCTTCGATGCTCAAACAATACTGATGAAAGAAAATACCAATAACTAATTGGGAATGGAATCCAATAAATCAATCCCACTAACCTCCCTTTGACACCACAAATCCTCCACAAATTTACCATCCCAAGCCAAGGAATATGTCTCGGGCCTTACTCCATAACCTCTCAGGTTTTTTACATCCTTAGGTATACCTCTTTGAATCCAAATATTATTCCAAGGTATCACATGAAAGTAATGAACCCACCATGGTTCCATTTTCTAGGAATCCAATGCATACATCCACCAACCATGGTTCTCCATACATATCCTGATAAAGGGGTTGTATCATCTTCACTAGTGAACATATTACCCTATGATTCACATAACCTACCCTTAAATAAAATACATGAGGTCGGGTTCATTAAAATTTTATTCCATGTTATATATGAAACACCATATAAGTCATTACTAATAAATTAATCAATTAAACCTTCACTAGAAAAAAATACCATCAAACTAAATATGAAATGTGTCATGTGTTTCCCATGTTCCCATCATGATTCATGTACAAAATCCTCTTTTGAACCGGCCAAGACCAAATAACATAACTCACATCTCTTCAAAATCTATATTCCACAAACACCACATCCATAAATGAAAAACAATAAATATAAATCTTGTATCCCTGGTAACCAGGAAATTCCATCCCAATGGTGTTAATGAATATCCGGATTGATGACCATAACAGGTACTAAAAAGTTCCTAGTCCACATGTCTCATATCTCCCGAAATCATAAATTAATACAATTCTCTATTAACACTTTGTAACTCCCATCCCCAAGGCCACTTAATAGTTACTAGTGTTGATGTTTTCATATGGTCACAAGAATTCCTCCCTATATTCCATAAGATTATAACAAGTGGTGAGGGCCTAATCAATTAAATAGGGAGTCTATGCTCATTCATCAATTCCATAGAGTAAAAAAATAAGAAAAATATCCACATTATATAGTCAGAGTATGAATAAATAATAAAAAATGCTATATGAAAATGTACCTTTAATAAACATAAAATCATACATACACTGATCACTCTTTAGGATGATACCAAAATCAAAATAAACCAAAAAATATAGCTTAAGAAAAATGGACCAAATTTTATCCTTGAGCCTCATCTCTAAAACCCATGAAATTTAACATTCGGATCCTTCATACATCCTGTGTTAAACCTAAAAGAAGATGAGAAGGAATGAATTCAAATCAGGGTGACCGTGTATGTTCTATGAAATAAATCATTTTAGGGTCTCAAAAAATACCACTAGTATATGCATCATATACATGTATTCATGAGAAATAAAATAAACAAGTCACACAAGCCCTTTGAATTTCATGTTCTATCCAAGCCCCCCCAACTCACTACGCATCCGCTCATCATATGCTAATGAGTTCACCATGATGTATGATCAATCATATTTTAGTTCAATGCCATAATTCTATCATCACATATCATACCATAGTATCGATGCATGACTCATACACATAGACTTAGGTAGGGATCCATCCAAAACCTTAGTCTAATACCCATAAATACTAGTAATAGTCATACATCCAAGCATTATATTCTATCCCTTATCAATTATGTGAGTTCCATGATACTCATCATATGTAATACCATGACCTATCCCACATGGCAGTATATGACCCAATCCACTAACAGAATGGTCCAATGGGTAAACACTTACCCAAGACACATCACAAGGTCCTCAACACAATAATTGAGAACATGGGGATGATCATCCACTAACCCAATACCGGATGAAATAGGTCACATTGATCACACAGACCCAACCCATGTATAGGGTTGTTCTTGAACTAATACATAAAGGAACAAGGAATGATCATCAAATCAACCCATCCAAACAGACTTTGGTATGGTCAATTCACACACACCTAACCAATCCTCCTCAAGGAAAGGTCTCTTAGTCACCATAGTTATAACACCCTAAGTTTATATGATTTATTATTTATTTTTAATAAATTAAATTTATTTGATATTTTATGTTGCACAAAACACCGAGTTTTTAAAAACAGCGATATATTATTAATAGTTTTATTTAAACACAACTCTAATAACCTAGCTATTAGTCTTAGTGATATGAATAGTGATAAAAATTTATTATTATTATGTATAATGTTTTTATATAAATAAAAAATATTAATAAAAAAGTGCTTAAATTTTATAAAATATTTTATATTTTTTTAAAATACTATTTTATCAAGAAAATGTTTTTTATTTCTATTTGTGGATAAAAATAATATTAATTTTTGAAAATTTAAGAAAATTATTTTGATAAAAATAAAAATAATGTTTGAAATCATCATGTATGAATTATATTACGGTGAAATTTATTTATTTTTCTTAAAAGATTAATATTTGGAAGAATAGTGAAACATACTTGTTTTTATTAATGAATTACTTTTTGTTTGAAGAATTTAAAATGATATAGTTTATTTTAAAATTAGTGTAAAAGTAAAATTAACTAAATTATATATAAATTAATTTAATTCAGGTCATTATAATCATCACTATATAAAATCTTTATATAAACACTCTAAAATTCTGATCACTTCCCCTTTAGAAAACAGTTTTCTCATCGCATCTATGGGTTAAATTTTAAATTAAATTTTTTAAATTTTTTTTAATAAGATTTGGAAAAATGGATTTAATATTTTGAATAAAAATTATTTATATTATATAATAATTTTAACATAATTTTTTTACCCTAATTAATAATAAAAACAATAGAAATTATATATTTCGGTTAAGGTAAAAATGTGTTTTCTAATAGTTATACTAAAAAAGATAATGGTTAAAAATGACCCAAAACATGTCTAACACCAATTTGATGGAAATATTTCTACTTTATAACATCGAGTCTCATTAATGATCCATTTTTCCCTTTAATCAGGTGAAAAATGGGTACACCTTTTTCTTTTTAAAAATTTACAAGTTGGTCACTCACCTCGCTTATAAAATGTCACCCATTTCCTCTCCCCTTTACACATCCAAATCTCTTTGGTTCAGACAAACCATACACAAATATCTTAATTAATTTTCTAATAAAGTTCTACAATCCTTATTTTTTTAGGTAACCTTACCTAATAATCCTTTTGGTTCAAACAAAAGGTAGTTGTCTGAAGAATTGGTAACATCCCTAACAGAGCGTTTTATTTTATTTCATTCACCACCTCCTTAAAATATTATTAAAACATGATGATATAATAATATGAGTATCTTAAATATATTTAGATGTTATTATTTTTATATGATAACTATAATCTTTCCAATCTTCCATCAAATGGGTTACAAAATCATCATTCCTCTGTATGGAGGACTACTATCTCACGAACTAATGTTATATATTTTCCATAACCACCTCTTAAATCATCATATAAAGGTTGATTTATTTTTTATATATTATATTTGAGATATTATTATTCTTATAGAATAATTATATCACATATATCTTCTTAAAATCCATTCCATGTGGATACCAAATGTCATTCATGTGTACGGTGGACCACCGCCTCATGAAGCGATGTGATTCGTTCTTTACATACACTTTACATGGAAGGTAGTGAGGATTGGTTTCAATAAAAATATGTGATTTATATATATGAAATAAAAATTATTCTTTAATTTTAATATATTATTGAAAATTATTTGTTTCAATCCATTTATAAAATTATAATAATGTTCATGCATACGTACGACCTTTCATCTCCATGAATAGTGCGTTTCATTTTCTATCTCTAACTTTTATGGATTTTAATAAATAAATATATACTGAATATTTGTAAAATTTATATCATGGTTAAAATTAAAGAAATTATTTAATCATGTTCAAAATAAGAGGATCAAAAATAACAAATCAAAACATACTCACAAAAAAGTAAATATTACCTAAAACATGGTTTTAACGAGGAATTGATGATAAATGGGTAATAAAATGTAATAATTAAATTATAAATGGTATGAAAAATATTATTATGGTTCAATAATAAATTAATAATAAACTTATACTTATTATATAAGAGTTTTAAATGTGTATGAAGTATGTTGAGACATAAGGTAAGGGATTTATAGTCTCCCTTTTATATCTAGGAGACATATTCAAATTCAAAATTCATTTATTATATGTGGTTTATATACATAAAAATTGAAATTTCATATCATGAATATCTATATTTTAAATATTTATCATCTTTCATATGATATTATTCTTTATTATGCCTTTCAATTTATAATATTACTAATCTGGTAAGGTATTTTTATCTCAATTTTCCTAGCTTGAGATAGATGTTATGTTATACGTATATCTTAATTTTTAGGTGAATATGCAGCCCCTTTAAAATTTAATTTCATTAATTTACTTATTCTTATTATATTTTAGGTTTTATTTAATTTTATTCTCGTTTGAGGTTTATAATATGATGTTACCAAAGTGGTTAAGATTTTATGTTATAATATCATCATTTATCAGGATTGTTTATGACTATGTTTATAATGATTAAATATTATGATCTATCTCTCTAGAAACTCATAAATTTATTGTCCTCTATTTATGTCATTAGAATATATTTTTTCCATTTAGTTTCTTCTCATTCTGAACTAAAGAGTTTGAAAGAAGGTTTTTAGAAAAATCTTCTTTATTTATTACTTCAGTCAAAAATAATTTTTCCTCCAAAAATCATGTTTAATAAAACTATTTTTTAAAAAATAACATTCTCAAAATGATTTACTAAATAAATTTTTATCCATTATTAAATTTTTGAATAATTTTTTAAAATAAATCTTAATGTCATTTTCCAAAAACAACATCCATTTGGTTATTACCAAAAATATAGAAGGAATATTAGTTTTAATTTATATGGGATGAATAGAAGACTTCACCGACAAGACCTACCATTGAATTAAATAATCCTTTATAATCATCCAAGGTTATTTTCAAAGAAAATAATTTTGAAAAACAATTATGTTTTAAAAAGTGTTTTCAAATTGGATAGGATATTTTTATTAAGAAAAATTTTAAAAATTTATTTAAAATAATTTTCTTTATAATATGACAACTCTTCATGTAACCCATGTATTACAGGGAATATGGTCCAAGGATACCATTTTTACTCTTTATATTAATGTTTTTTATTCTTTATAATGTAATTATGTTTATGAAACCTATTTTTCTTCCATGGCTTTCAACATAAAGAAATGATTATGAACCCTACTTCTATTCATAAGTTGTACTATGTCAAAATAATGAAATGATTTTGAAACATTCAACTTTTCCATATGTTATAATATTGATGAAATTTATATGAAACTCATTTCATTTAATGGGTTATGATATAATGATTTTTTATGATCTTATGGAACACATACGTATAATATTAATTATGTTATTGGCGGTACCTATATCTCCCTCCAATGCATTCAATAGAGATTTATATCTCATGAGATAGAAAGGATTGGAATAGAGAGTAAACCTGGTTCTATAAGGGCATTTGTTTTTTATAAAGGTATTGGGAGTAACCCTTGACTAATATGTTGTTTGATGGAGTGAACTCATTCCATTATGATAGAATTGGTAGTGTTCCTTGAATACTATGGAAATTATTTTTTAAGCTTTTGTTTATTCCATAATTCCATGTCTTATGATAATATTATGATCTCATGGCTCGTGTTCTTTTTCTCTTATGATCCATGACTTATGAACTTCAAATCATTATTCCACAAGTCAAGACTTTTATTTTTTATAATCAAGGTACGGTTTTAAAATCTTTTCATCATGTTCACATGCCATTATGTTCATGTTATGTTTAACTATATCCCTTGGTTTCCATTTCTGGGTATTTGATATCACCCATTATTATGTATCATTTTTATAGGTTATGAATAAATATATTATGTATAATATGTCTGGTAAAGGTAATTTTTATTGATAACATAATGGGATATGATGTAGTTCACATATGAAATAGTTATTTATGTTTCCATGTTTCCAAATTCATTATACCATTATGATTCTTAAGTGTGTGTTTGTATAATGTAATGAATGTTCATAAACAAATGATATAATATGTATGTATTAATAGCTTGTGTCATTATAGTTAGTATCATAGGATAGTTTTAGTAACCTTTGTAAAATGTGATAAGAAAAATTTATTGAGATATTTAAGGAAATATATAAGGGTAAGTCTAAGGATTAGTCAAATTATAGGAAACTGTCCTATAATTCGAGTTATTGATAGAGTTAGTGGCTTCTAAGAAATTAAATCCTTGTCTTGATACTAAAAGTGGATATGTATTTGGGATATAGATACCTAGGATTAATAAATCTGAAATGGTCTCATTGATTTGTACATGATCATCTCATGGTTAACAATAATAATCCTTTCAGTACACTAGGTTTTATTCTCCTGGGATATATGATTTAAAAGTTCACAAACACTTTACAAACCATCCTGATGTATTTAAATAAATGATGAAAATGAATTACCAGAGATAATCCCAAAGTAAAATAGATTAAAAATAATGTGTCATTATTTAGACATCCTATAATTGATTTTTCATGATTCTTTGGTTCCCCACAATGATTATTGTTTCTTAATCTATTCGTTTTGGTTTTATTAAATGGATGGAACCCAATGTAATTGTGTTCATGTTTAGTTTGATAGAAAATGAAATTATTTTCCTCTTAATTAGTAAAATTTTATCAACATGGAATAATAATATTGTATTTATGATCATAAAACATTCTTAATCCATGAATCATATTGAACTTCCAAATGAGAAAAGGAGGAAGCAATGTTATATTGACCCGTTAATGAGGAAATTTCCACCATAAATCAGTGGATATTCTACTCATATAGTGTCTAACCAATGGATTGGTAGCACTAAAATGATATTTTTTATTCTCTAATGTTCAAAAAATGAATAAATAATTTTCGATATCTATTGTATGGAAGGAAAAATGACCAATGGTTCACTCTCATCAAGAATACAAGGGAACAAGATGAAATTGGATCCATGGATTGGGACATGTTCAAGTGATTTATTAAATAGAAACTTTACTCATATTCTTAATATGAATATATATAAATACTTACTTGATCTAAGGAAATAGTATGATGAATTTTTTACTACCTATGATGAAAATATTACAAGAAATATGAGTTATGATTCTAGTATTATCATCTATCATAATTATATTCTTGAATGATTATTCAGTATACTAAAACCAATTCTCAAAAGGGAATTAACCATAAGATAATTCGATGTCTATAAAAAAGACTATAAAATTTGTTATAATGGTTTACATGGAGGTAGGGGTTACGTATCTATAACATTGTTTTGATAAGAAGAGAAAAATGGAATTCAAATGAAAATCAAAAAAAACATGGAGAGAAGAAGAAGATCATTCCTTTATCCTCATAGCATGGGAAGAAACATGGTGGAAATATTCTTAATGATACTAGTAAATATTTTAAGTGTGGAAGGTAATTTCATCGGGCAATTGAATGTTGAGGTGATGGGAATAAGTTAGATAATAATGAAAATAGAGAGAAAGTACATAAAATACACTGCCCACACTCTATTGTTTGAAATGTTTGGAGTATGGGAATTATAATAACAAGTGCCCAAATCTGAATGTTGTTGACAATGATTGATGTCAATACCCTCTTAATCTTATAGATAAAGGGAAATCTCATGTGATCACTGTTTCTAAAGAGGGGTGTGATAATGATGTGATAGAAGGTACACATATCATCCACTCTTGAACTACTAATGTCTTATTTGAATATATATCTATCCATTCATTCATATATGAAGAATTCTCTAAGAGTATCAAGATGAATCCTGAAATATTATATATATAATTATTAGTCAAAAAACATAATGGTATGGTGATTTAATCTCAATTATATGTTTCTTTTTTGGTTAAATTTTTTAAAAATATGCTTCCTAGAAATCTTATCATTCTTCCTATAGTTTAACACGGTGATATCTTAGGCACGTATTGTCTTTCTATGTATAAATGCCACATCAATTTATGAAGAAGTGATGTCACATTTGATATTCCAAACCAACCTATGTTCGAATATTAATGCGACAATATATATTAACTTATGATGAAAATCACCTCCATTGTATGTGTTTTGACACTGATTCAAAAGGGGTTTTTATCTCATATGGTTAGGGATATAAAGTTAACATCAATGAAACACCTATTGTGTTGGATTTTTCATATGTCTTTCTATAAGCTTTTTATAGCCATCCACTAAAACATGAGGTAGAGTTCTCAATAGAACTCATTCCTGGTGACACACTAATTTTAAAAATCTCTATAGAATGTCACCAATTAAGTTGTAGGAATTGAAAATGATTCTCCAAGAGAACCTTGAAAAAGGATTCATTCATCCAAGTGTGTCATATTAAAATGCACCTATAATTTTTTTAAATAATTATGGGTCAATGCGACTCTACATTCATTATCAAGAGCTGAAGAAGATCATGATCAAGAAATAGAATCCTCTACCCTGAATTGATGGCCCATTTGATCAACTGTGTGGATCAAAATACTTTTCCCAGATTATACTTTATTCTAGATATCATCGATTGAGGGAAGAGAGGGAGGATATGCCCAATATTGCATTACATACAACGTATAGACACTATGAACAAATAGTGATGCCATTTGGTCATACTAATTCCCATACAATATTTATGGATTAAATGAATAGAGTTTTTATAGATTACCTTGATGAGTACATGGTAGTCATTATAGATGTTATTTTTATCTATTCATATAGTAGGGAATAACATGAGGATCACTAGAGAATTTTTCTAAATAAAATAATCAAGGAGAAATGATATTCAAAATTTATAATGTTTGAATTTTGGCTATAAAAGATTTCATTTTTTGTCATATAATCTGAAGAGAGGGTATATTGGTAGATCCATCAAAGAAATAGGTTATTGAGTGTTGGACCAGGCCAACCATGGTGACTGAGATTCATATTTTTCTTGGTCTAGAGGTATATCATCAATGCTTTGTGAATAATTTTTCAAGACTATATAATCCATTCACTAAGATAAATCCTAAGGGATCCAAGTTCATATAGAAATGTGATTTTTGGTAATATTTCATGGATATGAAGAGAAGATCCGTTAGTGCAGATGTCCTTATAATATCTTATACTGGAAAAAGGTTTTTAATCTATAGTGATGCATCTATGAAGGTATTGGTTTACGTTATTATGCCGAATGACATGGTTATAAATTATTCCTCAAAACAATAAATGATTAATGAGTAAAATTTCCATTCTCAGGATTTTGAGTTAGATTTATTAATTTTTTCCTTAAAGATACAGAGAAATTCTCTGTATGGAGAACAATGTGACATATATACCGACCAAACAAATTTAATGTACATATTCGCAAAGACGGAGTGGAATATGTGCAAAATAAGATTGTAAGAGCTGATTAAAGATTATGGCTGATCAATACATTAAAACTTTGGGAAATAGAATAAGGTGGATAATGCCTTCAGTGGAAAGTATCATGATAGAATATCCATGGTGATGATAAAAAAAGTTCCAATATTTATGAATTTTCAATGGATGAATCTGCAAATCCCGAAGGAAGCGGAGAAATCATAACTTTCTTAATTGAATGTTTAACTATCTATCCAAGTAAAGATTAAATAGATGCACAAGGAAAATATAGAGCTATAAAAGAATGTTAGAATTTTTTTTTGAGATCATCTTTGATATCGATGGAATGATAAGGTTCAGGAAGCATGCGTGTGTTTAGTTCATACCATATTGGAACAAGTAGTTGTTAGAGGAAGCTCATAGTTCTTCATTCTATGTTCATGCAGGAAGTAAGATGATGGCAATAAATTTAAAAGAGTATTTTTGATGAGATTTCATGAAGGGAGATATCACAAAGTTTGAATCTCAGTGTTTGGTATGTCAAGAATTTAGGGTTGAGAGACAAAATTCTAAGGACATATCAAATACATTACCTATACAATAAAGGTAATGGGAAAACAACAACATTTATTTTGTCATCAAACTCCCCAAAAATTATGAAGCCCATAATACTATTTGGGTTGTAATAGATTTCCTTACAAATTCATCACAATTCAGAACTATTAAAGAAGACTTATCACTTCTTCATATTTCCAAATTATACATTAAATAAGTAGTAAGGTTTTATCGAATATCACATAAAACTGTATCTGATCAGTATTTGAGATATACTTCGATGTTCTCTTGAAGTCTTCAATATGATCTGGATAAATATTTATGTTTCAACATTATATATCTTCCTTATATAGATGGTTATTCTAATAGAACAATTCAAACCATATAGGTTATGTTGATATATTTTACTTTGGATTTGGGTGTGTTTTTAGATGAACACTCTCTTCTAGTTGAATTTTCATACAACAATAGCTTCTGTTGAATCATTTAGATGGATCCTTACGAAGCCCTTAATGGAATAAGTGTAGACTCCAACTTAATATAATGAATTTAGAGAAAGAAATATATTTATACTTGAGAAATATGATGAAATGAAAGACATGGTTAAAATCATTAAGAAACACATCTAGGAAACTCGGAGTTGGCATAAAATTCATGTAAACCATCATCGATGGGATCTGGAATTTGAAGTTTTTTATAAAGAGTTTCCAGTAAATTTGCCAAGGAATAAGGTTATTTGATTCAAAATTAAATGAAAAGTATGACCTATATATATTTCTCTCTTTTAAATTCTTGTTCATTTTGGGATAATATTCTTTCAGTTGGCGCTTTCACCAAACCTCTATCAAGTTCATGATGTGTTCTGTTTATCTCTCCTGAGAAAGTAAAGTTCTAATCATTCACATGTACTAAACTTAGAGGTCATATATATAGAGTAGGTTTTTTCTTATGTGAAATAGATTGTGACATTTCTGGATATTATATTTAATGTTTGACGAGACAAGACTAATCACCATTTAAAAATTTTGTGGTGAAACCACCAGTTTGAAGAAGCTATATTAGAATGTGAAAAAATGATGACGAAAATGTAACATAATTTGTTTGTATAGGAGCGAAGAATTTCAAGGCTAAACTCATTTTAAGGGGGTAAAATGTATCCCCCATAGTTTCCATGAATTATTATATATTGATAAAATTAAATTTATTTTTTATCTTGGGTAACATGCAACACCATGTTTTAACATACCACGATATATTATTAATATAATTATTTAACCGTGGTTATTATAACATTGATTTTAAACTTATAAAGATAATCAATAATAAGTAATTATAAAATATTAAGTATAATGGTTTTATATAAATAAAAAATATTGATAAAAAACGTACAAAATTTTTAGAAAAGTCTTTATATGTTTTGAAAATACTATTTTGTCAAAAAAGGTGTTTGTATTTATTTTTGTGAATAATGAAAAATAATAATTTTATAAACATTTATAAATTTAATTTTATAAAATATATGTCATTTTTGAAATCATCATGTCAAAAATATATTATGGTGGATTTTTTTTATTTTTATAAAAAGAATAAATTATTTATGAATAGTGAAAATTACTCGGCTATATTCAAAACTACATTTAAATTTAAAGTATTTATCAGGATAGATTTTTTTTTTAAAATTAGATTAAAATTTAAATTACCTCAATTATATAAAAATTAATCCAATGTAGTTCATTTTAATAATTTTCATATTAAATTTTGATATAAAAACCATTTGAACTTTTAGACTTTTTCCCTTTGGAAAACTATCTTCTCATCGAATCTGTGGGTTTAATTTTAAAATAGGCTTTTTCCAATTATATGAATAATATTTTTAAAAATGTAATCCATATTTTGAATCATAAAAATTTATATTATATTACATGTTCAATGAATTTTTTTTACCATAATTAATAGTACAAATAGTACAAATAATATAGTATGGTTAAGGTAAAAATTGGTTTACCAAGGGTTAAACTAAAAAGATATAGGTTAGAAATGACCCAAAACCTATTAAAAATGATATTATAGATATATTTTAACCTTATCGAATATATGATTTATAATGTTCTATTTTGGATCTTTTTTTCTTGTGAAAAGTGAGGGTACATCTTTTTCTTTTCAAAAAAATTACAAGTTTACCAATCACCCCACTTCTAAATGGACACCCCTTCTCTCCACATCACACTCCCAAAATATTTTATCTTGGAAAGGACCCACCCAAATAACTTCATTACATCCCTCCTACCATATTATATTCCTTATTTTTATCAAAAATACATCCTGTGAATCCATTGGTGTGAACCAAAAAAAGTTGTTTGAATAAGAGGTAATGTCTCTAACCGAGTGTTTTATTTTATTTATTCATCAAACTCTTTGAATTATTATGAGATCATAATGATATAATATAGAAAATTTATTACATATACATAGATTTTATTTTGTTAATGTAATAACCTAAATCATTCTCTTATTCCCTGAAATGGGTAATAAAATCACCATTCGTGTGTATGGTGGACTACCACCTCACGAACCAATGTTATTCATTTTCCATCAGAACCTCTAAAAGAACAATATAATGATGAATTTATTATTTAAATATGATATTTATGATGTTATTATTATTATTATTTAATCATTATATAATATGTTCCTTCTTTATCTCCATTCATTGGGAATACAATAACATCATTCATGTGTACAACGGACTAATGCCTCTCGAAGTGATCTGCTTTATTCTTAACATATGCTTTACATGGAAGGTAATAAAGATATATTTATATAAGAATGTGTGATAATATATATCATAAATATTATTCTATAGTTGTTTTGTATTATTTACCTTTAATTCATTCAATGCATTGAGAAAATGGAAACAACGTTCATGTGTACGTAGAACCTAACATCTATATGAATGTTGTATTTCATTTTCTATATCAAAATTTTATAAATAACCCTAAATAAATGTATAATGAATATATATTATAACTATATCATTTTTAAAATCTTTTATATTATGTAATCTTGGTCAATGTTAGAGGACTGAAAATAACAAATCAAAACATACATGAAAAACAAAGTAGTTATTGCCTAAAACGTGATTTTAACCAATATTGGTTAATAAATGTTTAATAAAAGACCATAATAAAACCATAAATGTTATTATTTATATTATTATGGTCTTATAATATAATTATAATAAACTTATATCTATTATACAATCATTTTTAATATGTATAGAAGAATTGGAGATTTCAGGTAAGGGATTTTTACTCTCTATTTTATTTTTAGGAGACATATACCAATTAACCTATAGTTTCTTTTATATGGTGTATATATTTACACTACTACATGTTATTTCATAAATATCCCTTTTTATGATATTTAAATTTACATTTTATTTTAATATTTATTAGGTTTCGTTATTCAAATGTTTACCAAAGCGGTAAGAGATTTGTGTCTTAATTTAACATTCTTGAGACATATGTTATGTTATGAACCAATATCATTTTATGTTGTGTATATACATCCCATTTTAAATATAACAATATGAATTTATTTATTCTCATGAAATTTTATGTTTCATTTAATAATATTCCTTCATGGGGCTTACAATTTGATATTACCAAAGTGGTAATGATTTTTTGTTACAGTCTCATATTTTATCAGGATTGATTATGAGTATGTTTTTAATAGTAATATATTATGATATATATTTTAATAAACTCTTGACTATTCTTATACTTGGGTTATGTCACTAGAATCCTCGTTTTCACTTTATTTTCCTCTATTTATCTACATAATAGTTCAAAATAGGTTTTTTTATTAAAAAACATTCTTTATTTCACTCTTCAATTGAAAACTCAATTTTCAACAAAAATCATGTTTTCTAAAAGAAAATTAAATTTTTTTTATATTCTCCAAAATATTTTTTAAATCAAATTTTAAACATGTTTTTCTTTTTAAAAAATTATTTGAGTATAATCTTTATGTTTTTTTCCAAACCACTATTTGGATTTTATAGAAAATGTGGAAGGAATATTTGTTTTAATGTGCATGACTTGAAAATAATTCTACTCCATCATGACTAATCATTATTTGAATATTATTTTACAATATTCCAAGGTAATTTTCAATGAAAATGATTTTTGGAATGTTTTGCGTTTTAAATAGTTTTTTTTATTGGGGAATTGATATTTTTATCAATAAATGTTTTAAATTTTCATTCAAAACCACTTTCCATCTAAGATAACATCCATTGAAGTTACATATTCTATATTAGGGATATGATCCAAGGATATCATTCATACTCTTTATCTAATTTTTTTTTATGATGGAATGATTTTATGAAACTTTTTTCTCTTGCACGAGTTACCACATGAAAAAACTCTTATAAAACATACTTCTTTTCACATATTATACTGTGATGAAATAATGAAATGACTATGAAACATGTCTCATTTCAATATGTTTTAATATGATAAACTATTTATGAATCCCATTTTATTTCATGGGTTATGATATGATGAATTTATTTATGATAATGTGGAATAAATATATATGATTTTCACTATGTGATGGGTGAGACCTATATCTACTTCCAATGACTTGGGTAAATATTCATATCTCATGTGATAGACAATAATAGAATGGGGATTGAACCTGATACAGTAAGGGACTTTATCTTTTATGATAGACATTGGAGCTAACTTTGACTACTATGATGGTTTGTAGAGTGAAACCATTCCACTATGATAGCCTTGGAATTGAACCTTGACTACTATGGAAATATTTTTATATGCTTATGTATATTCCACAATTCCATGCCTTATTCTAATTTTATGCTCTCATGGATCAATTTCATTGATTTCCTTGTTATCTATATCTTATAAACATTTAATAAATATGACATGCCTCAATATTAAGGCCTTTGATATTCATGGTATGGTTTTCAAATATTATGTTCATGTTATGATACCCTTATTATCATGTTATACTTACATATCACCCTTGTTTACCCTTAATAAGAATCAAGGATAAACCATTATTTGGATTCATTTCCCCAAGTTATGATGAAATTTATTATGTTTGATATTTATTAGAAGGTTTCTAGTTATGAAGAACATAGTGGGATATGATGTAGTTCACATATAAACTTATTTTTTATGTTTTCTAGTTTCAAAAGTCACTATACCTTTACAATCCTTAGGTGTGTGTCTACATAATTTAATAAATTTTCATCAAAAAATGATATAATATTTATCTGTGAAAATATTAGGTCACTACACCAACCAAAACTTCTATGGAAAGGTACATCACCACCTATATCATCATATATGGATGCATCCATTCACATAGCTCATTAGTTTATCCTAGGGTTCTATCCTTTTAGGTCCAATCTTATTATATCGAACAAACCAATCCTTGACACTTAGGGTATCCACTAGGTCCCATATACCTCTCTTGGTCTTCCCTTACTTATAAAATCTCCTTCTCATCATCTAATAGTGATGTGAAAACCCATAAGCTCTACTGAGCTAGACCCCAATGTTTGGTATTTCATTGATAGAAATCCTCATTACTCCTAGTCCTAAAACCTGGGGTCCATCCCAACCCAACACACTCAAAAACCCCAGGGATATGACTTTCCACATACTTGTGAAATTCCAAGAAATACCTATTCCAAGGATCCATCTCAAATCTCGTAATAGAGATGTACTAGAAAACAACTATTTGAAACCCTCTCATGAAAATCCATCCAATTAATAGATAGTATTCAAATTCACATAATTATATAAGGGATACTAGACTAGTAAGAATTTTTTACATCTCAAACAAGATGTGTCACCATATCATTCATCTTTATGGGGCCTAGGCTCTATGAACCCTTCCAATTAACCCTAGGAAACCCATCCTAGGTTACCAGTGTCACGTCATATACCCCAAAAACTTTACAAGAACTCATAACATCTCAATATTTCTCTCACACCTTAGAGACACAATATCCAGACAATCTTAGTCAATCATGTTCCCAGGAACCCAAATCCCGAGGTTTAGAGGCAAAATTCCACCCTATCTCATCTAACCATAGCATCCCGAGTCCCTAACCTAACCGTTTATCCCATCCGATGTTCAAGAATGAAGGTAATGAATTATGCCTAAACACATATATTGATCGGTATTAAAGATACAACAAACCTTAGTTATGGATTTACTATAAATTTTAAGCTCTTATAGGACTTGGCCAAGACAATGTACACATCTTCAAGGCCCACCCATTCCCATCCTGACTCAACTGATATCCAAGTCATTTCCCTCATTCCATATGCCATAAATAATTATTTATAAACCACTATTATTATTTATTTAATTAAATTAAACATGGTGTAATTTCTAGAATGATCATTGAGAAGCACCACATCACTAGAACCTCAAAATATAGCACTAGGATGGTTCACATCACATCTCAAACATCATCTATCATGAAATATGTATTGTTAAACACCCCCAACAATTGTAAATTTCAAAACACATAATTGAAAATATATAATAAAATATGGTGCATTAGTTAACTACTTGGAAACAAAAATAGATAGTGGGAATATAGTGTCTTATAATGACCAATAATAAATCCACACAAGAGCCCCATCAATTACTGGTAATTTCACCATGATCTGGTGGAATTATCACAGAGTCATAGCCCATGTCATCTGAAAATGATAAGGTTATTTATAGAAAGAATATCATGGGTTGAAATGAACTAATTAGCCTCAAATTTTTATCAATATTTATTTAAATCCATCCCTCTCCATTAGGATTCTAATAAAGGATAATCAGATGGAGTTTTTCCTAAAAAAATCCTCTCCCTATACTCCAAATCCATTAAATCCTAAAGGCCCCCAATTGCATAAGGACTAAAATTCCCCCCACCAACACATTTAAAATTCCACTGAACTAGATCCACCAGTATATAGGTGGGTACCACCAGTGATACATAGTCACCATCAGCAGATTGGTGAACCCAATAGTGGTGTTTTAATACTACTCACCCCACCGACTAGGTAATGTTGTTGAGGCATCCTTGGTCACCCCTACAACCACTCACACACTCTCTTGAGTACATAATCCACATCTTGAGGATCCATTGACTTCAAAAGGCACCTCTTATAGGTTTCTAAAAGTTAATAATTCCATCTTGAAGCTTGTTTCTCAAAATGATCAATACATCAACTAAAAAAACAAACTTCTCCACAAAATATAAGGGCCAAAAAATCCATAGGGCATTATAGGGTTTCTCTAACACATAGAAGTATTTTTCTTAGGAATGATTTTTGAGTTTATATACTCGATTAGGTTTTTTATTTATTTATGGTTCTCCTTATCGTTTATTGAACTCGTCGACATGTATGATGATGATGATTCTATTTTATCAACAGTTAATAACATTTTTATATTAGTATCTTGCATTGTTTTCATTAAATAAATACATTTTTATTGTATTCGCCTTAAAATGAAAAATCCTTTTAGATAGATAATACAAATTTGTTGAATAAGATCCATATTTAACAATTTTCATGAGTCCTATTTATAATTCATCTCCTTACATTGATATATATATTTTCTATCAGGAATATCATAACTTGTATGACTCTTGGATTATTGAGTGGAAACTACTTTCCAAAATCCACCATATTGATTATCTCAAATCATTTCTAATGGTATCCAAATATAATTACAATTTCCTAAATAATTCAATACCAAATTTCATTCTACATTTGGGAACCTAATCCTCTTAGGTTCACCTATATCTATCCTTTCAAACCCAAGATAATCAACGGAAACCCAACATTGGAATAACATACATGATTTGATGATCAAGTTCATGAAAAGTATTCACATCAAAAGAAATCTAAAACATATTTTTAATGGGGTGTTTTTTATTGGGTCATCTTTTCTCATGTATTCCTATTACAAGTATATATATATTAAGTAATTTTAGTTTAATTCTTATTATTTCCACCATATTAATTTGTTCAATCATATAGTGTAGCATTACTCTTCAAGGAAATCATGGCTTGTATTACTAACCCAAATTAAAACCATTAATATTTTCCCATATCCAAATGTATCATATGAATAGGGTATATAAAACCTTGTCATGTAATGGTATAGTATCATAATAAATTATTAATCCATACATGAGTAAGAATAGCCTGATATTTTTCTAGGTTCTCACTTAAATTTCCTATGGATGTGGAATTCAATCAGATTATATGGATTTTTAGTTGAAGGATTCTATACACTACAAAAAAAATATATTCATTTATATCCTTATATGATAATGTCATTGCACCTTGGTCTCCCTATATGGGGGGAATTAGGTAATATTAATACACACTAAAGTATCCTAGATAAATAGTTCCATGTCGGACACATAACATCCATATATCCCTACATGACTGTCATAGCATACATGGATATTGTGCTAATGTATCCCGATGCAGGGTACTATATAATTTGATTTTATGCCCATTTTTCGTTATCTTAATCACATACATATCCAATTTCCATGCCCAAACCACAATAAATAACGTAGCCAATCAAATAGGGTACGAGGGGTGGTTATGGTCGACTAATAAATTAGTTGCATTCCCTTATTTCCTTTTCCTATAATTAAAAATTATATAATATTTGATAATAAATATGATGAGAGATTTACATGATCCATAATCATAATCTAGAAAAGGTTATCCACTTCCATGAGTTCCCAAGTCACCTATTTCTCACTCACATGGCCCTAATGTAACAACCAAGATGAGATAATTGAAAAATGTGGTAATTTCATTGTCCAATATTTTACCAAAAAATCTTCATGAATGTAAAATTCATATATGATTCCTTGGGAATAGTAGAAAAACCATATTATAGAATAGATGTGAATCGGTGTTATACATAGAACCCATCCCTAATATCCATTCTATGGAGTCATGTTCCCATCACCTACTGAATCGTCCATACAAGAGTTCCATGTTACTATGTACACCTATATCAGTTATACCATGATTTAAATCATTTAGGGGTCCCATACTAGGGGTCCAACCCCCATTAAACCAATACTAAGTTTCCACTTCTCCCATGTCCCATAAAAGGGAGAAACGGTTCTTATGTCCCATTGTATAGTGCCACTAATCAAAGCCACCAATAATAGGGAACCACATTTCCAAGGTCCTATGATAGGGAGACACTGAAACATGGTCCCATATTAGAGTTCCACTCACATATTTCCATTCTATGGATTTACTTCACTGAAGCCCCATTTACTAGTAACACATCACCCACCTCCTATAATGTGGTTCCATTCACCCAAGGCTCCTAAACGTGGGTGAAACTCACCATAGACACAAATAGCTTTTTGAAACTTATCCTAGTGCCCATACATTGTTTCTAGTAACCCAATAAACTGATCTTATGGCACCAGTTTCCATAGGTTCTCTACTAGGGATGAAATCACTTAGGCCCTCCATAAGGGAACCATTTTCCTAGTTCTAAATACCTAGCCAAAATGAGTTTTTCCTGGGAACCTCATCCACTTTGGTAAATTAATTATGTTAAAACAATTTCCCAAAGGACCTTTTTGGCTCTCTTATTCCCAAATCAACCCACTATTGAGTTGTATCATCCCAATCCTCCCCCCACAACCTCTTGGATTGCATGATTTGGGAATGTATTATAGAGTTCCACTATTTGATGTTGTATTCCATTTATGAGTATCAGGCTTTAGTGAGATACCTTCTGTGGTTTTTCTTTGTAACTAATAGACTATCTCAGTGTTAACAATATTCTATTAACATGATGCTGAGTATCCATATTGTTATGTTGATGGTGATATACCGTTTTCACAAAATTAGGATCATGCCTTACTGATTGGGATCAAAGGTCATCACAGCCCTCAAAATTAATGTTTTAACCTACACTAGTACAAAAATTAATGGTGGAACCATAAGGAAGGATAAACTGTGAGATGAGTGACCTTTTTTATTTTCTAAACTAAACCCCACTTTTGAAAACACTGGGTTGTTTTTTTAGCTTTTTTATTTTTTATATATATTTTATAATATAATTGGTAATGGAGCACTTTTTTTTTAATTTTTTTTCAAAATATATGAATTAATGGGATAAATATATGAATAAAAAATGAGCAACAAAGATAAGAAATGCAGATTGATGAACTGTCAAATGATATGCCTGAGGAAATGTTGATACAACAGGGTTGTTTGATATTTCTTCTTCACTTGGATCTTATTGAAAACCAAACATTGAAAAATATGTTAGATATTTCTCCTTCACCAAGACAATGACCACATAGGAAAATTAATCTTGGAGTTCACCACTCTAAGAAACTAAAACTACAAAAGAACTTAAAAGAAAAGTAATAAAAAATAATCTCACTGATTGTTTCCATGGTTATTGAATTCGGAGTAAAAAATAAAAATATTTAGAAACAATCTCACAGATCAGATCTAAATTCATGAAGCATATAGTCATGAAAAAAGATTAAATGATTTCATACTTGATCTCACCAATCATGTTCTGAAATTTGAAAAAGAACAAGTGAAGCCATAAAAAGATAAGGACCCGGCAGATTCCCAATCCCCCAAACAAAAACGTTTTTACCATAATATAATATTGATAAAAATAATTGAAATCATTTAATTTCATGTTTATGAAAATGAACATGAGGGTAAGATAAAACTCCCCTACAGGTCTCGTGCCGATACTCTATTTCGTATTCTAGAAGTCTCATGTCGTGTTCCAAAGGGTGACTTGGAAGTCCTCCTACTCTTCAAATGTCCAAAGATTTAAAAGTGTCGAATGACGAATGAATTGTGAATCTTCTCCACCTCACTGTAGGTACCTTCTTTAAGTCATCTGCATTTCCCAGTTTGTCGCTGATTTCCTGCACTGACTCAGATTGGTTTTCCAACAATTCACCACACATGTGCATTTTTTCTCTTCCATACTAACAAAAATCTTTATAACCAATTGGTCTGGTAGTTGGGTGGATATAATCTAGACTTGATTACGGGTGGGGCAGGCATCTAGATAGAAATGAATATAAAAAATAAATAAAGCTAATTGAAAGATTTAAATGCTAAAAATATATATGTAATTAATTATTATAAGATCAATGAAATTATTAAATTATTTATTAGTATTTATTTATTTGTATTGATGTCGGTGGCCAGGAGAAGTAAGGGGTAGTGCTCGTCGTGAGACTGGTTTGAAGTGGTGTTGCAGTGAGTCTTCATAGCAAAACCTGCGGCGACCTTCCTTCACATCTCGGGGAGTCTCTGGAATCGGCCCCTCCTCCTACAGGGATGGAAGGTGGTGGAATCCTCCTTCCTTTTGTAGAGGATGACGGAACACTTCCTTAGTATCAGCTCAGTCAGCAACGGCTCTCCAAAATAGTTCAAGCAGGATCAGTTGATTTTGGGGCTTCAACACAGCAGTCCTCTGTTTGGAAATTAGAAATAATAGCCTTCAGTGATGTCTTCTACAAATAAAACTAAATTGATAGATTAAAAATTAAATTAATGTTTCAGTTAATTAAATGTAATATAGTTGATTTATTATTTAATTAAGAAATTACCAAAATCTATTATGACATGCAGAAAGTAAACTAAAAGTATAAAAATAAAGAACCAAAATAAGTAAGTAAAAAATAATAATAATTTAAGACATAAAAATACTAACTAAATTATAAAAAATGATTAAATAACTAATTAAACTATGAAATTATAAAACTGAAAATAATTATCAAAAACACCAATATTAATTGAATAATTAGTTGAAAACATTAATAAATAATGTGGAAAATAATAAAAATTTAAGGCCACATCACTTACCCAAACTGATTTCCATATACGTCAAAAATCCAGCCATCAAATTTATATCTAATAAATGATCCATATTTTACATAGGTCTATAACTTAGTGTAAGCCCCAAGAATATATTCACATGGATTATCTACCTAGTATAACTATAAAGGTATTATCATCTGTTAATCCCACACAAATAATTGTTAGTTCTCATTCACCTACATGTACAAAATGCATTAATTTAATCTTATTAACATTTATTTCAGTTGGTACTACATTAAAACACTCAGAATATGATAAAATTGTATAAAATTATACTACAGAGAAACATGATCCTAGTTGAATAACCATAAAATGTGAATTATTCAACTTATACAAAAATATTCATCTGTACAAATTTGTTCATAGATATGTGTCCCTAAAAGACACTTTATTTTAACATGAATGCACAATCTAATAAAGAACCATGATGGTCCTTATAACACATTATTAAATGTTATGATATTTCTTGTTACATGGTACCAAACTACATGGGTTATTATTCCATTTATGTTGATATATAATGTTCCCCTATCATTGGCCTAATCCCAACTACATAAAACCAACTAATTACCTTAATGCTGATAGATTTTATAGATTCCATGTGTGTGTCTTTAAATAAAGTATGATTAACTGATACGGGAATGATAGAGAACCTCTCATACAAACAATTGTTTACATCAATTCATGGTAATACTCAACCACTCTCACATCCAAAGTAACAAAAATTGTTACATAGATGGATTTGATGAATCATTATTGAATCTATAAGAGAGTCCCAGTCTGGAGATAATACCCCTTGAGTGATGAGCTGACCACTCATCCTCTCAACAAAAATTCAAATCACTATCTCGATAACATGTTCTAGTAATCCTTGTTTTCATAAAGTGGTACAATAGCTGACAAAAATCAATTTGGGTGATGAATGAATGTGGTCAAAGAAATTGTGAACCTGAAATGAAATTGTTTACGCATAAAATAGATTTATGACATAGAAATTTTTCTTTTGATTTGAACTGATGAGTTTATTTTTTGTACATTTTTTTTATTCACAGTCTCCTAATAACTCTAAATGGAATCATCAAACACACTCCCTCTTTTTATGATCACCAAATTGGATAGCAATAACCATAAGTCATCTAAGGTTATTGAACCCCACCATTTAATGCCTCAGACATATTACTCAGTTTTAATGAAGGTCAAATCCCAATTGTCTAGATGTAAACTATTTCCAATCTATTTCCTCCCATGCCAGTTAGCGAATAGCATGGGACAAGATTAGTAACTCAATAACTTCTTAATGAATAGGGAGATAGCCCATGAATGCTTCCTAGAGTGAAAGCTCTTAAAAATTTCTATCCGAAAATAGTCTATAGAGAATCATGTGGAAACTAATTCCATATCCAACCGCATTAAGAGTCTTTCCCTATAATGAATTAACACATACATCTCTTACATTTGGGATGAATTGGAGGTCATATACTTATGTATACTATTTTTCATGAGCTTCCAAAGAGGGCTAATGACAACTAAAACTTTCACCAGTGCTAGATAAACCAGATCCTCTAGAATATAATGTGAAAATAATCCTAGATACAATGTCCTAGGTAATACTAATAAAGGCACTAAGGAGGAGAACCCACTAAGGGAAAATTTCTATTAAAGATCAAGAGAAATATAATGTCCCTATTTTGGTTTACACCCAGGATATTCCTCGACATTCTCTTATGGAAACTGGCGATCCACCTATGTGGGATCAAACATATAAAGGTCAGTACCTATATTACCCAACCCCAATTATTTTTAATATTGTGACGATGTTCTAAACTCCTAGAAACTTCATTATGCGACTATCTAGGGTTAATTAGTAATCTAGAAGAATTATATTTCTACTGGGAACATTAACATCCATGAGGTTCATTGAGATTTTCCAAAATTTTCATATGGATTTCCCAGATCATCATCTACAGCAGAAGGAAACAATGTATGTTAAGGTCCTCCTAACAGTACCATTAACAAGAACCCTATATGTCCTCCCTAGAGAATCTACGATGAAGGCTTCATCTAAATGCCATCATCAAAAACTCTGGTGGTCCTATGTAGATAATCTTCATTAGAGGTCCACCATATAGTTCTAGGACTGATAATCCAACCCCCATTGTTATATATAGACACAAATATCCTAGTTAAGTGAGTAGTTTGACCAAAAGTTCCACTACCCATGGGTTTTTTAGATATACCACAATTATGACAAAATAAAAATACGAAATATGTATAATGTATAATTATTCTTTGAAATTGAGCACCTAGATCATGAATAATCCAATGTCAATTTAGAAGAATACTAAATTTGTCATCCTACAAATCTTGTTACTTCTTTAAAAAATTTATTTATATGTACAGAATTAGTTCAAATACATTTAAACATTTATATACATAAAAATTAATTATGTTAATTATTTAAATCTATGAATCATGTCGATAATAGAATTAAATAAAATAACATAGCATAAATTTATGAATGAGATAAATTTATGAAAAGAATTTAAAAATAATATAATATAAATAATTTTTTAATGATCATTATTTATGAACATTCGATAAATGATTAATTAAAAAATAATTTTATTTATTTCAAATATGAATCCCTTTTTATTTTCATTCTATATGGAATTTATTATGTATATAATATTTAATTGTAAAAAATAATTTTGAATTCACATGGAAAATTCATATATAATGTAAACGTTTTACATAATCAAAATATCATATATTTAATATTATTTGATCCTTAATCATATCAATTTTCAATAGTATTTGTGAAATTATTCATATATTTTTTCTAAAAGTGCCAAAAAATTTAATATTTAAAAATAATAATTATAAATATTTAAAAATATAATATAAAATAATTTATATTTTACATTAATTATTTATTTTTAAATTCTTTTAAAATTACCTTATTTTTTTATATAATCATTTTTTATCAAAATTATATCTTAGGATAAAGATATTAGAGACTTTAATGTTAAAAATTAAAATTAAAATTATTTATTTATTAAATGATTTTAAATGTTTAATAATTTTTTATAAAATAATTCAAATTAATCATTTTATAAAGAATAAATATATTAAATAAATAACCAAAATAAATTTTTCTATAAATTGTAAAATAAATTATAAATTATTAAATTGAATTCATAATTTATAAAGAGAATAAGAAAATATTTCAATCATATTTTGTTTTACGATTGAATTATCAATCTTAAGCAAAAATATAATTCAAAACAATTTCCTAGTTTATGACTCTCACTAGACAATTGATGATATCATCCCTCTAAAATATCAATAGTTTTTTCTGATATACACATATTTTATTCCATGATTTACTATATTTACTATAATATCTTTTTATGATTAATGAACCATAGAATTAAATAATCTTTGGTTCATTGGAAATGGTATTTTATGTTAGTTCTAATATTACCTCCATCATACTAGACTCTATTTATAAGAAACCCAAATATAGTAAATTAGAAATATCATTTTATATGATGAGATCATATTATATGTTATGATATGCCAAAAACTGTGGATTTACACTATAATGTAAGTAATGATATCTTATATTATATGGTGAGATCATATCCTTATTTATAATATCTCATGTCATAAAATATGCCATAGTTCAAAATCAATATCACTTTTAATGATTCCAAATACTATATATGTTGTCAAATTAAAATCTATATGATACTATATATTAATAAAATGATATATAGTTTTTCAATTTTAATCATTATTACACATATCCATTTATGAATGGAATATATCTAATACAAATAATCATTCTCATTTGTATAAATAACACTCATTCAAGTGAAAAAAAATTAATAAGCCAAAAACCAAGATCTTTTAGGATTTAAAACCAAAACAATAGTGAATAAAAAATTATGAACATACCATAAATTGTTTATTGTTGAGCCTCCATTCATAAATCACATATTTGATAAAGATCACATATAAGAATTTTGCGTACAGATTTCTTATATGTT
Organism: Viscum album; assembly: GCA_963277665.1. Classification (NCBI taxonomy): domain Eukaryota; kingdom Viridiplantae; phylum Streptophyta; class Magnoliopsida; order Santalales; family Viscaceae; genus Viscum; species Viscum album. The sequence goes on from OY728158.1 coordinate 446,504,992, forward strand.
ATCAATGGGTTAATAAATCAATAATTTTTTTTATGACCTTCCTTTTCTCCATGGTTTTTTTGTTCGACAAGTGTAATGGAAGATGGAAAATAGTATTTACTGTAGTGAAAATTTACAAGAATTATAAAACCCATTTTCATGTGTTTTTGTATATATACATATGTATATTGGACACACTCCCTGCTCCTTTATAAATTTAATCAAACACTATTAAATTTTGAAGTAATTCCTTCATTTGTAAACTCTTTATAACCTTATAAAATATGTATGAATTTAACTATCAATGCATTCATTATTCTCCAAAACCATTAATTAAACCAATATATGGAAGATGTTTATTTATTAATAGTTTACATATAAATTCCATTATTAGTGTTAAAATATAAATAGAATATATTGAAAAAAATGTTATTTAATTATATCATCTAATAAGATATGGCTTAAGGTAGTGAATGTTATTAACATAACAAGTCTTACAATTTTATAGAACAAAGACAACAATATTAACTGATTATATAATTGTTGAATTATATATCATAAATTATATCATGTAATATGATATAGAAAAAACACATCATATATATATATATATGGTGTGTCTCCATCAAAAACCAACTCCTAAGAATTATTGAGTCATGAATAATTATTCCATAAGAGGAGAAGATGAATGTGGAATACGTAATAAGAAGAAGAATAATCCATATTTATTAATTTTATAGTTTATAAATAAGGATTACATGATGTCTCAGGGGGATGAAAGAAATATCTATATTTTTTAAAAAAAATAAATTTTGTAAAAGAGTAGACAACTGTCCATGTTACACTTTATTATATGATTTATGTATAAACATGAGAGTGTGGGAAGTGTGGAATATAAAATAGAATATTGATTTTCAAGATTCATCATATTCCATAAGGTAGGTATATAATATATATTTTTCACACATGGATTCACCACTAAAGCTTACAATAGATTAATGTAAAACATTATGGATTCATACACTTCTGTTTTGAGAGATATTTTAACTAACTAATGATTGTATTATTTTTATATTCCTCATATTTCATCATTTATATGATAATTCACATGGAAGGGTAAAGAAATTCCATTTATTGATACAGCTGAAGAGAGATTTTATAATGTTTATGTTTTTATATATTATCATAAATAACTTTTTATCCAATTACCTCACATTAAAATTATTATAGTTCTATATTTTTATGTGACTGATGTCTTTTTTATATATTTTTGATTAGTTTTATGAATAATTTCTATAAGAAATTCTATATCTATATGATTAATAATATAAAATATAGTAGAGAATTGATTATGTGGTAAAGTATTAGGTTATTACTAGTTTGTGAGTGGAAAATTGTTTTCCCATTATTAATTTCCTTTGATTAGTAATCAAATGTATTTTCTGTAATGAGTTATTGGGTGATTTTATAATTCTTCCTATTATATAGGAAGGAGGATCAATTTATTATGATATTTATAGGTTTGATACTCATAATTCCTACAACTTATGAATAGAAGAGAAGGTTTTTTGGTGTAATGAAAGCATATCAGTATGGGACAACCAATGTCTTTCATTTGTTTTAATGGGTAAAATCTAATGAACTTGATTGGAAAACCCTAAAAAATCTTATAGATGGTCTAATAAAATTTATTTTACTATTATTTTAAAATAACATTCTCCTCAATTGAACTTATTATATTTACACCGATTTGATATCCGATCTTAATGAATTTTTATTATAGTAGAGAATCCAAATTTAGATCCAACTAGTTATATCAACTTATAGCCCCTGATTCTCAGAACATCAAACATGTAATTTCAGGATCTATCACAGAGGATCCAAGTGCCTTGAATTATTCTTTGAAAATCATAATAATAAATATCTGGATCTTGAGAGATTTCTCACCTATTATATTTTTTTATCAATATAGAGGAATACAATATCTTTCTTGAGAATTAAAAAATTCCCAAGAGAGATTTTTATACAAATATCCTCTTATATGTCCTAAATTAAATAAATTGTATTATACACATAGTGTTGAGAAATTAGTAATTATTAAAAGTCCCTTTATCTAATTTTTTATTTTATTATAACAACATGTCAAATAAAAATAATAATATTTTTATTAAGTCCTCATCAAATTATCTAAACTGGCAGATTTATAAATTATCTCTATTGGTGTGAAAATTACATGGTCACTGGTATATCTAATTTTTTCTTTTTTTACTTTTTATTCATTCTATGATTTCCTTATTTCCAAGCATTGAAAATGGGAATTTTTGGAGAATAGAGACTAGGCACACAGTGTAGCTAACCATGCAAGAGGGTTGTAGGGTGTTACAGTAGGGGTTTTCATTGTTTTGGAACAGTGTTCCAAATAGAGTGATACTTAGGTGAAATCCTTATTCTTGGATTTTATTAAGGAAAAATCCATTCATAGTTGTTGCATGGTTTTCCTAATCGTGCAACCAAACTGTGTGTTATTTATAGCTCATTATTTTTTTATAATTTACCATAATTCCCTTATTGATTATATTCAACCCTTTGACCTAATTTCTTGTCCCAACTATTCATAGACATCCTCCCATAGTGTGGATTCTTCCTCCCTTAAATTTTAGTTTTTTCATCTCATATTAATGTTTGTTGGGCTTAAGGTAAGCCTCTTTCTTGTTGGTTTATTCTTCTATTACCACTTCTCTTGTGTGTTTCTCTATTTTCATAGATATGTGTAACCCTAGAAGGGCTGTTGACTAAATATTTTTTATTTCATGGAGGTTTTCATTTTTTTCTTATGACTTAGATGTGTGAGTTCATGATCTTTCTATTCTGGGTGGTTATCATTGAGGGTGATGAGGTTAGAAACATTTATATGGTAGGTGAATTTATTTAGGGATGTTTCTAATAGATTTTCATTAAATTATGAATCAAATTTAGTTTATGTTTTTTTGGTTTCTAGTTATATGATTTATAGTGGATGTGTATCCCATTCATAATGTTCTATATGGATTTGTTTGGAAATTAAGTGATTTAATGTAGGTTTTTCAAATGGGGGTGGCATGTTTTCACACCAAGAGTTTAACGAAATTGATCAAAGTAGTTTTATGGATTTAAATGGATTTATAAAATGGATTTATTAATTGTTTTTTCCTTCTGGGAAGGTGTTTTAAAAAGGGGGATTTTTTATTTTTTAAATTGTCTTGTAAAATGGATTTTTATCATTTGGAACTTATTTTTGGTTATTTTGGCATGCAATAACACATTGGTCAATGAGGTTGGTAGAGTGGGGTTGTCTGAGGGACCATGATATCCTTCAAGGAGTAAAACTGTTAGAGGTTAAATTCTCATTTCCATATGAGATTGAGAGGGTTTGGTTTGGAAAAACATGAGTGCTTCCATTTGGTTATTCAGATATTATAAGATCTCTTAGAGTAGAGCTCAAGGAATACCATGAGAGATTCCACATTGTTTATCCATATAGCATTATTTTTTTAGACTCACTCACATTAGACTCTTATGGTTTGATCTCATGTTTCCCTTAGTCATTCAAGAATTATTTATATGCTTTATTTATTTTACTAGATCTATGTTTGATGTAATGAGATATGTTATTCCCATTGTCGCGTATTGATTATATAATGATGTTTATGCTCAACCTTATTATGTCTTATTGGATTTTTTGATCATGTGGTACCATTTTTAATTGTTTTTTTATTCCATTTTGGAAATTTAATTTGAATAACATGTCTTGTTTGATAGGAAAAACAAATTGATTTCAAAATAAATTTTTGGAATTTATATTTTTATAATTTTTTTTTGTTTTCAATAGTGACTTTTAAACGATTTTATTTGTTTTTAGGTGTATAATCCTTAAATAGATTTATTGTGGTATCCAACTGGGATATATGTATCAAAAACAATATAGGCCTTTTGTTTTATATAGATTTTTTTTAAGAAAATATGTATGTGAAAGGGAACCGTGTACCAGGGTAGCTCTTAATTACAATTATCCATGTTTTCAGGATGATACATGGCCTCATGGAGTTCGCTTATATGGATTCATTTTTGGATTTTGTACCCATTTGATTATATACTTTTGTACAATTGGTATTTTTCTATTTTGTGTATATTTTGAACTATTACTTATGAAACCATGTATATGGAGTTATGTGTCATGTATTCTATAAGTTTTTTAGTTTTTATATTCTTACTAGATTTTTGTACTATGGGTGTAATGTTATTCCTTAATAAACTTAATTTTTTTGGTGTGGTTTCCTCATTTAATATAAGTGTCCTGTATGTTAACCATTAATGAAAAAATTTCTAATGAGGCTTTTGGTTATGTTCGATGATTTTTTCTATCCTGTAGTAATTGGGAAAAATTTTCAGACCTTAGATAGGCAGACTCAGGCGATGAGTTGGGTCGAACTAGTTCGGTTCGTTACAAAAATTTATTATAACCTGATGTAATTTGGGAGTTAATGATAGACTAGAGCTAAGACCATTGGGACAAAGGAGGTAGGAATGGGGGAGTTCATGAATATCTCTTCTTTATATTAATCCTCTTGTTTCCATGGGTTTTTTGAGGTTATGGTTATGATTTGAGTTTGATTATGGTTTTATTTCATGAGAATTAAAGACATATCTCAGTCATTGTTGAGTCTCAAAATAATACCAATGGTCATTTTGAGTTTTGGGGTCAAACAGGGAGGTCAAGAGGAGGCTCATGTTTAGTGAAAACCCTTAGTAGTAACCGTGCATAACCTATGTAGCCTTATTAGATAACCTCTAGTAATACCAACATGTTTAATGCATGGTATTCCTAAACATGATGAAAAACCAGGAATAGTGGGAAATTATTGAGATGTTCTTTTCTCATTTTTTTAGTTGGAGTTTCTTTTGATGATAGTGTTTCATGGTGTTACCCATGGTGAGGGTTTCATTTAGTTTAGTTGAAGTTGTTTAAGATTGAAATTTATTTTATAATTCTTGTATTTTTTGACTTTTATATAATTCCTCCTAGAAAAATATCATCAAGAAATATAGAGGGTGATTTATAGAACACACCATAGGTGAAACCTCATCTAGATCTATCTTCAGTTGTCAAAACCTAGATATTGATGGTTAACTCCAATCCCAATCTCCATCATGATGGAACATCTAACAGTTTCTTCATAGTTACTGAATTTACATATGGATAATTCCCTTTAGGGCCTTGGTTTCAAGTCACTAATTAATTGAAACAACCTTACATTCAGTTTAGATGATAATTCGAAAAGCATAACGTCATGTTATTGTAAAATTTACCTCATAGGTACCAACCGATTCATCATCCTTTCGATTTTTCTCAAGGAATTCCTTCCCCATTTTTTATGAAGAATATAAGGAAATTACTTATTAAAAATATTCTCTTAAATTTATCCCACTCCAAGGAGTCTATTCCTTCTTATTGCGTCATATTATTGATAAGAGTTCGACATTGATCCACTTATAATTCCAAAATATAGAAAAAAAATAAAAATTGGTCATGTTATGAACACAATAGAATATAAAATATATTTTCAATGGTACTGGTCCATTGTTCATGAATAACTACATTAATAGAACCATTAAAAGAATTTGTGTGTTTCCTCATAAATGACTCAAAGAAACAATGTTCATTACTTTTTTTTTTGTAATTTCAAAATGATTAATAGATTAAAGAAGTTGTGTGAGCATAGAAAAAATATTTTTCATCCCATATCCCATATAATTTGGTTTCTTAGGAGGATATTCATTTCATTATCCATTTTATTCATCATTAACATGATCCATATGGTTTCCATCTATCGAATAAAACCAAAATAATAGTTTGAGCATCACTAATCATAGTGGAAGACAAAATAATTACGAAAAATCACATATATGAAGTCTAAATCATGATTCATTAGGTTTAAGTTAGTTCACTCCTAATCATTAAAAAAACATTATAATTATACCATATACTTAGACTTATCAATAGGGTTCTCGCTAAAGTTTTCATCACCCAATTTTCAAAGGTTTACTAAACCATGATCTGATACCAACTATAGTGACTCATAATTTTTATAAATAGATATCACATATTTTTATATGTATATTTATTACTTAACATTACAATGAATTTTAGAATTATATAAGTCTAGTGGCATTGAAAATATGTATATATAAACAATTGGTTCTTAAAATATCTACATAGTCACCCACTAATTTCTTAAAAACTATAATCCTTCTTAGATATGTCATACATAGCACATTAAATTATAACATGGGGATACGAATATTAGTAAATGGTGAGATCATATTCTCAGTAAGGGTAAAAAAGTGACACATCAATGATCACATGATCATTATATGAAAATATGGATATGAGAATGTGAGTATTCCATTTTTTTAGGTCCACTAGGATTGATACCTTGAGAGGGGGATGAATCAGGTTTTGACAGATTAAAACAACTTCCCCTTTTAATCTTGTTTTGCAGTTAGAAAAAACCCTATTCTCTCTCCTTTCTAATGCACAGTATGAATAAAACTTAAAGCATGCATAGGACACCGTGATTTTTACTTGGTACACCCTCACTGGGCTACGTCCAAGTAGCATACAGTAGAAGTGTGCCGATGTACCAATTCAAATATAAGTGCACTACTATTTAAAAGTGTGAAGTGGACTCACTGCCCCACCTGGTTTACAACCACTCACAATTTGAGAACTCACTACTCTCTCTACTAAAGTGAGCTCACTGCTTATTCAGAATATCCACTCACAGTTTATAGACTTGTAGGTCTCTTCATTATCACCAATGAATGCATCCTCCACTGTATGTAGATGCTCTGTTGAAGTCCATATTTCATCCACTAATGAATATCAATTTACAATATATGTTCTGGGATATTTCTAACATTCACTCAACCCTAGGGTGAATTGTGTTCCCCTTTAACTAGTGAATAGCCTCTGCATTCATTGTAGAAAAACCAACTTGCGCACCACACTAGCACACCAAACTTGCTCGCCACACAGGTTGCACAAGACACTTGAGCGTTTGTGCGGTACACTTGCGCAAAACACTTACATGAAAGACTTGCGTGGAACACTTTCACGAACCACTTCTACAGAACACTTTTTTGGTACACTTGCATGTCACACTTTCCCTGCACACTTGCGTGCCCCACTTGCATGCACACTGAACTTAGTGTGGCTCTCCCACTTGCATGATCAGAGATCAGATTTTCTCAAGTGTTTAGCTCGTTAATAAATGAGGAGGGTAGCCGTCTATTTATAGGAATTTTGAGGACTTGTGTGCCACACTTGCGCACCATTCAAGGATTTGCACACCACACATGTGTGCCATACTTGTGTTCCATACTTGCGTACCACATTCATTCCTTTGTCATATTTTGATATGATGATTTTGAAATATGAATTGCATTCCACACTTGCACGCTAGACTTTCATGCCACTTTAGGACTTGCGTGCCACATTTGCTCACCACTTTTGGACTTGCGTGCCACTTTTCCTTTGCCAAATTTTTAATGTCCTCAATTCAAAAAATTCATCGCATACAACATGAGAACCCTCTTTAACACAAGATCACAACTCCCTTTTCCAAAAACACTATTCCCCATTCCCCAGGAAAACCCCCTTTTGTCAATAGTTTGAGTCATTGAGACTCTCTTTGTCAACAAATGCAACATGGAGTCCTGCATTGTCAACAAACACAATCATCTCAAAAATACTTCAATGATACCTTGAGTGATTTTTTCCCAACAATATCTCTTTTGGGGTTTGTTGATAGCTATTCTCAAAAAAATTATTCATTCTTTGATACCTCATTAAGGCTTCATTCATCTTCAGATACCATTCACCTCTTGCAATACAGATAGAAATCAAAGATTTACTCAACACATACTCTAAGCCCACATGAGCAATGCTTGGCGTGAGAAACAAGACTATCATGAAAATTTCATCAATGAGTCACTTCGTTTCTCACACCACTATTGATACCTACCAGATACCAATTGAAATTTATACTTTTATCACGATCCTCAGTTGTCGTGATATCTATTCATTGATCATTCACGTCTAACATCATCTAATTTAAAACTCTCCCCGTATCTCATTGCTCACCACCTATCTCGCTACTCCCCATGTCTTTGACAAAGAAATTTTCTCCCTTAATTATCCACAGTTTCTCCCCATTTAGGAGTCACTATTTAACCCCCTTTGTCAATGAACACAAAGGTTATTCCTTTTTGTTCTGAAACATTGGAAAAAACACATATTAGCATAGTAGATAAAAACACACCATACATCATGGAGGGGGGTGGTCCCACATCCACACTTTTCAAGTATTGGGAGTCGACTGGACTCCCAGAGCCAGTCGATGCCTCTCAAAAGCTCCTTTGTGTAAGGCATTTGTCAGAATTTCTGCAACCTGTAGCTCTATAGGCACATAATCCAACTTCACAAGCCCTTGATCTGCCTTCTCATTGATGAAATGATACTTGATCTCAATTTTCTTCATCCTTCAGTGTTGAACTATATTTTTTCTAAGATTTATTGCACTTGAGTTATCACACTGAATTCTGATCAGAGAGTTCACTTCAACTCCTATAACATTAAGTTGTTACTTCATACTCTATAATTGTGTGCATGCTTGAGTGGCCGCAATATACTCAGCCTCTAAAGTGCTCAGATAAATGAAATCTTGCTTCTTGCTTAGCCAAGAAATACACAATTTACCAATATAGAATGCACCTCCTGACGTTAATTTTCTGTCATCTGCTAATCCAGCCCAATGTGCATCTGCATATCCCAATAACTCTAGGTGAGATTTGCCTTTATACATCAGACCAAACTCCACGATGGCTTTGATATACCGAATTATTATTTTTACTTTGAGATTGTGACATTCCTTTGGATTGCATTGGTAATGTGCTTCTTGGCATGTGAAAAAAAACAATATCATGTCTTGAGGATGTTAGGTACATTAAACTATCGATAATCTGCCTGTATTCAGTGATATTAACTTCCCTACCATAGTCATCTTATGATAATTCAATCCAGGTAGAAACTGAAGTCTTCTTCTCTTTGGAATTATTCATTCCAAACTTTTTTATAACCTCCCTGGTGTATTTTAATTGAGAAATGAATGTTCCATTGCTTCCTTGTGTCACCTGTAAACCAAGGAAAAATGTCATCTCACCAATTAAAGACATTTCAAACAAACGTTTCCTAAATTCAGAAAACTGTGTGCACTGGGCTTCATCTGATCAACTAAATATTATGTCGTCAACATAAACCAGCACCATCATCATTTGATTACTGTTATTGTTGAAGTAGAGATTGTAATAAACTCCACCATGATGAAAGCCAGGTTTCTTCAAATACTGATCCAGCCTTGATTATCATGCTCTTGGTGCTTGTTTCAACCCATATATTTCTTTCTTTAATCAAAAAACATTATTTTTATCTTCATGAATGAGAAAACCATCTAGCTGCTCAATGTACACCTCTTCGTCTAGAAACCCATTCAAAAATGAAGATTTGATGTCCATCTAGAACACTTTGAAATTTCTTTGCACTGCTATGGCTAAAAATAATCTGATTGTCTCTAGTCTAATAACTAGTCAAAATGTCTCATCAACATCTATTCCCTATATCTGGGAGTACCCCTTGCACACTAGTCGTGCTTTGTTTCGAATCACTGTGTCATCTTCAATAATCTTGTTGCGATAGACCCATTTAGTCTCAATGACATTCTTATTTGCTGGCCTCAACACAATCTCCCACGTCTGATCCATCTCAATCTGATCTAGCTCTTCATTCATTTCCTGAATCCAGTTTCCATCTTCAGCTGCATCGGCAAAGCATTTCAGCTCAACCAATGATAGTGAAAATGTCTGCTGCAGTGATTTCATTCTTCTTGTCTAAACTGGAGCTGACTGATTACCAATGATATTCTGCCTTTTAATTTCAACTCGAATCCTTGGCTTTTGTGCAGATACAAATTTTACTTCTTCGTGCTCATCATTAGTATCTAATTTTGAATCAACATCATCCACTTCCTTTATCCCTGTGTTGCTTTCAACCTCATCACTATCATCAAGAAATTGTTCATTGTGTTGTTTAATGATCTCATCATTCTATACTACAGTGACATCAATTCACTCTACAAATTTTCCCAGCCTTTTGTTATAGCATTAATATGAAATACTTTTTCCTGGGTATCCAAGGAATATCCCTTCATATCATCAAGACTCATATTTCGTATGTTTTTATTTATTGAGGATAAAGAATTTACTTCCAAATATTAAAAATAATTTCACCATTGGCTTCTTTCCATACCGCATCTCGTATGGAGTATTTCCTTCATTCCAAAAAAACAAATCCCTGTTAGAAATGTAGATCGATGTCAAAATGGCTTCCTTCCAAAATTTATCTGGCAGGTCTTTTTCAATGAGCATCATTCTGGCCATGTTATTGATGATCTAATTTCTCCTTTCAACCAAGAAATTCTGTTGGAGAGTTCCTACTGAGGAAACATGATTCCTTATCCCCTATTTCTTGAGATAGCCTTCCACATGACTATTTGTGAATTCCGTACCATTTTCAGTATGAAGCATCAATATTTTCCGTCCAAGCATCCTTTCACACTTCTTCCTATAATGTTTAAAGAAGCTGAACACATCCAACTTTTGGGCAATAACAAATAACCATTCCATTCTGATATTTTCATCATTGAAAAGAATGTATTACCTATTTCCTTCAATTTCCCTTGCTGTTATAGGAACACAAACACCTGCATGCACCAATTCGAGCACTCCTGTTGACTACTTTCCTTTTCCTTATATGTCCTTATGATAAGCTTCCCTTGTTGGAATGAATTTCATGTTTGATTATGATCATGTGATAGCTTAGGGAGGACTCTTGCTGCATCACACTTCACAAGATCTTCCAGGGATTGTTGGAAAAGATGATCAAGTCGTTTTTCCCCAACTTGTTTTCTTCCTCTGTGGAAAGAAAACACATTTCTTCTTCTCCACTTACCAAGTAGATATTTCCCTTTATTCTTTTTCCCTATAGAACTATTACCTTGTCTCATCCATTGATGACACACATCATCATAGTAAACCATAGAGACTATCCTGAGTCACATAGTTGACTAACAATGAGCAAATTGTGACTAAGGCCTTCTACTACTAAGACATCAACAGGTCTAATCTCTTTTCCCCCAAACATGGCCTTTCCTATGCCAATAATCTTTAGGCCATCATCATTTCAAAACTTGACTACTCATTCATTATCATATTTTATTCCTATAACAAGATCCTTATAACCTGTCATGTGAGATGTGAAACCACTATCAAGGATCCACCCTCCAGAGTGATCTGATGCTTTAAGGGAAATTTCTGCCACCATGACCTTGACATCCTTCCTCTTTTTGGTCCATATTTTTTTCTTCACACTCGGCATGGATTGAGACTTCTATTCTTTCTCAAAGTATGATGGAACATCTTCATCTTGCAAAGATTCAAATATATTTTTCATTTTTTACTCACCTGTTGGTTTTTTGATCTGCTACTTGCGAACATTTTGATTCTACTTTGGCACAATCCTCTGTATGGTTGAAGTGCAGTACCAAGCCATGTGCCCAAATCCTCCGTACCAAATACAGTGTCATTTGACATATGTTCTGGAAAACCATTCTCTATTTGGATTCCACCTTTGATCTTGTTCCCTTCAATATATCATGGTTATGGAACACACATACTGTGAATGTCCCATCTTTCCCCGACAATAACACAAGTTATAAGGTGCATTCCTTCGTGTTACTTCTACACTAAAAGTTTCCCTTGAGATCTTTGAATATTATGATTCGGATTTGTGCCCAAATCAAACTTTAATCTCAGGATGGGTGCTTGTAGTATGACTTCAATTTTCATAGATGTTTGTTTCTGATCAAGCCCTGAATCAGCCTTAACGTCTGAGCTCAACTGTTGTTTCCTTCTCACTGAACTACTAGGATCCTCTTTCATCTTTTCAATCATCATAATAACCTGATTTCGCAAGAATGTGGTGGGAATCAAAGGTTTTTTCTGGTCTTTATATGGTCTCTACAGACCGACAACTTCCTCTTCAAGCTCTTCGATACGCTTCACGTGATCTTTTCTTGTTTTTTCCAAGCAATCAATCTCCCTTTTTTATTCTTCAATCATGATTTTATACTCATAAACTGATTCTGAGTTCTCTAGTGTTGATGAATTGAGTTTCTCAATTTCATCCAGCAACTCAGACTTCTCTTCTTCCTACTGCTACATATTGAGTTTGGCATCACGAAAAACTATATTAGCTTTCCATGTTATGGCTATTCAAACATATATCTCATCTAGAGTAGCCTCTAACTCAACTTTCATATATATTCTTCATTCAATTTCTTCTTCTTCTTTATCACCTTCATTTTTATTATTCTCTTGATAACTACTGACAACTTCCACCATAGAATTTTCTTCACAGTATTTGCAGTTCTCTATATCTTCGACCTCCTCAGCCTCAGATTCATCCAAACTATCACATTATTTTGAAAGGAGATTTTTCTTATTAAAGAAATTACTCTTTAACTATTTCTCACCTTTCCCATAGGCTGATGAATTCTTCTTTGATATTTGAACTTCGTCGACATCATCATCTTCTGGGAAATTTTTGGGACACCTTGCTGCAAGATGGCCAACCTTTTCACATCAGAAACAGGCAGTGGAATTTTCCCTTTAAACTTTCCTTTTCCTCTTTGATGGTTTGAGGAGAGGAACGACATAACCTCATCTGTGTCTTCTTCTTCATGAGAATCTTCAATGGTGAGCTTCTTCATTGCCTTGAATTGCACTTCTTTAGATTTCCCCATTTCCACAGCCTCGTTATCATCATTTCGCATTTCATATGCAACCAAGGTACTGTGCAAAATGTCCAATGTTAGCTCCTTTGGATTTTTATATTCTAGTACTGAAACCTTCAATTTAACTGAGGTGCAAGTTTACTCAAGATGCACTTTATGATATTTATGTCTTCAATGACTTCTCCCAGACCTCGCATATCTTCCTCAACAACATTTACCGTATCAATGAATCCATCAACAGACTCATTCGGGTTCATTCTTAGATGTTTATACTTTTTCCATAATACATGCAGCTTCGCTTCTCTGACCTTTGTATCACTATCATATATGTTCAACAACTTTACCCACATAGCATGTGATATTTTCCATGACATCACCTTGGTATATATAGAATTGGATATGGCTCCCCCCAAAGCATTGATTCCTTTTGCGTCAACATCCAATTCTCTTTGCTCAACTTCTGATAATGCACCACTATTAATATCAGTTGTAGTACCATGCATTGTTGTTGTAAACACATTCATTCCCAATGATCGAAAGTAGCATTGCATCCGATTCTTCCATAGCTAAAAATTGTTCCCGTCGAAGATCGGAATCCCATTATGATTAGTGACCTCCATTTGAGAGAATAACACTGATATAAACCATTCACTATGATACCAATTGTTAGGTCCACTAGGCTAGATACCCTAAGAGGGGGGTGAATCAGGGTATGATAGATTAATAAAACTGCCCCTTTTGATCTTGTTTTTCTGTTAGACAAAACCCTCTTCTCTCTCCCTTTCGATGCAGAGTATGAATAAAACTTAAATAATGCACAAGGCACAACAATTTTTAATTTTTTCACCCTCACTAGGCTATATCCAAGGAGCAGACACTGGCAGTGTGTCGCTGTACTAATTAAACTATAACTGTACTACTGTTTACAAGTTCGAAGTGGACTCACTATCCCTCCTGGTTTACAACCGCTCACAATTTGAGAACTCACTGCTCCCTCAACTAAAGTGAGATCACTGCTTCTTCAGAAGTTCCACTCATAGTTTACAGAAATGTGGTTTATTCATTATCACTAATGAATGCATCCCCAAATGTATGTAGATACTCTGTTGAAGTCCAGATTTCACCCACTGATGAATACCACTTTACCACATATGTTCTAGGCAATTTATAACTTTCACGCAACCCTAGGGAGAATTGTTTTCCCCTTTAACTAGTACATAACCTCTACCTTCTTTGCGGAAAAACCAACATGCGCACCACACTTGCATGCAATAGTAGTGCTCCAAACTTGCACGCCACACAGCTTTCACGGCACACATGAGTGGTTGTGCGGTACACTTGTGTGACACACTTTCACAGAACACTTGCGCGGAACACTTGCACGGAACACTTTCGTGGAACACGTATGTGGTACACTTGCACATCACACTTGCCCCATACACTTGAGCTCCCCACTTGCGTGCACACTAAACATGTAACGACACTCCCACATGTGCGATCAGAGCTTGGATTATCTCTAAGTGTTGAGCTCATTAAAACATGAAGAGGGTAACCATCTATTTATAGGCATTTTGAGTACTTTTGTGCCACACTTGTGCGCCATTTGAGGACATGTGCACCACAGTTGAACGCCAAACTTGGGCACCTCTTTCTTTACTTTCTCATATTTTGATATGATGATCTTAAAATATGTCTTTCACTCTACACTTGCATGCATGACTTGCGTGCCACTTTAGGACTTGTGCGTCACACTTGCGCACCACTTTTGGACTTGCGCACCACTTTTCCTTTGCAAAATTTTTGATGTTCTGAATTTGAAAAATTCATGGCATAAAACCTTAGAAACCACCTTAACACAAGAGGACAAATCCCTTTTCCAAAAAAACCTTTCCCCATTCTCCAGAAAAAACACCTATTGTCAATAGTTTGTGTCATTGAGACTCACGTTTTCAAAAAATTCAACATGGAGTCATGCATTGTCAACAAAAACAATCATCTCAAAAATGCTTCAATGATACCTTGAGGGATTTTTTCCCAACACATTTAAAAACAATACCCTTTATATAATATATCACAATATTGAGTCATGTTATAAAAGATGGATGTTTATGAGACATGAATCATAATAGAATAAAAGAGCATATAGCATGATGGAATAAAATTGTCATAAGACCTGAAATTATTACATAAACATAAGCATTGAAAATCATTTCCTTAATAGTCCTGGCTTATTTCTAAGATTATCATCATGGAATGAATTCACTCCCTAAACCATCGTAGTATTCAATGTTCACTCTCATGGATATCATAGTATAAAAACGGACTTATTAAATAAGATTCACTCCCCATTATATTCCTGTTTATCTCATGAGATATCAATACTTTACCAACTCATTGGTCGAAGATATAAGTACCACACAACTTTTTTTATAATGTGACCACAATCCTTGGTTATAATGTAACCACCACCCATGGTTATAACATATATTTTATTCGTGAATATAACGTAACCATTATCCTTCAATATAACATAACTACAATCCTTGGTTATAATGTAACGACAATACAATAATCAAAACCATGCATATGTTTATCATAAGATCATAAAACATTCATCATATCATCACATCATAACCCATGAAAAGAAAATGGTATTCATAAAAATTTCATTGGGTATAGAACAACCCATCGAAAATTATTGGGTTTCATAAACACAAATCAACATAAAAATTAACCATCTATAGAAAGTTTAATAGTGGTATCATTGGATCATATCCACATTAAATCATAAGTAATATCAAAGTATCTTAACTTATAGGAAATTATTTTAAAATATCACTAAAATATTTCTTAAGGAAAATAAATATTCTATTTTCAAAATTACATTTTAAATACCAATATTTCAAAAAATATTATGGAAAAAATATTCTTTGCAAATAACCTTGAAAAATTATAAATGAAGCTTCAAAACATAGAGCATTCATTATAGTGTGAAATTATATTCATTACATATAAGTTAAAAGAAAAAATCTTCTTAACATTTTTTGTTAAAATGTAAAAATTACTTTTTTCGGAAAATGACTTGATGATTAATTTTAAAAAATTTTGTAAAAATTAAAAAATGGGTAAAAATAGATTTAAATAATCATATGTGAATCTTAATAACTTTCTTTAAAAAGTTTTTTTAAAACATGGAAATTTAAAAAATGGGTTTTCGACTTAAGAGAGAACAGAAATTGATTCTCTTAAAAAAATGTTTTAATTATATTGAGAACTTAAGGTGAGAAAAATAAAAAAACATTTATTCTCAAGAATTAACTATATTATAATAAAATTCATGAGTTTCTTGAGAGTTATATCCGAAAATTTCATTATTAGAAGAATAGTCCAAAACAATACTGATAAACAATGAGATTATAAGATAAAACCCTTACCATATCAGTAACTTTGGAATAAAATTACAAATGAAAAAAAAGAATGTTAAATTAATTTGTAAATCCCCATAAATTTAAAAATAATCATCATTAAATACATTCATGTGAATTATATATTTTACATAAAAGAAACAAATGGTGATTGTGGCATGTGTCACACATAAATTAAAGTGGGATGAAAATCTCATACCACTTTGGAAACTTTTGAATCATATACCCCATTAAATAATAACAAAAAAATAAATTTTAAATACCATGAAAATAATTTGGTTCCTGATATAAAATTTAAAAGTTTCAATATATGCACAACGCAAAAGAAACCAGTAATGAACATGTCATATGTCTCCTAGAATTAAAAGAAAGACTAGAAATCCCTTACCTTAGGTCCAAATTCCTTCATATGAATTAGAAAATACTATATAATAATTATATATTTACTATAAATCCATTAAATAAAAATAATCATATATATTATACAATATATTATTAACTTATATCCTTTTATCACAAGCTTTTTAACAATTATTTTGTAAAATCAATGTTCTAAGTGATATCAGCCTCATTCTCGCTGTATGATTTGGTTTAGTAGTTGTAGTCCTTATATTTTTTCTCATGGTTAAACCATATATATAATTTTAATAATGATATAAATAAAATATATATTAATTAAATACAATTTTACAGTCATTCGTATAATATCGAGATAGAAAAACTAATTACACTATTCGTGGAGACTGTATTTCGTACATATGCATGAACACGTTTTTCATTTTTTTTTTTTTGAAGAATGGAACAAGAGAAATAAATCTAAAAAATAATATTTATAGAATCATTTTAAATCATATATATCATATATATTCATTAAATTCATCCTGAGTACCATCCAATTCAAATTGAAATGAAAAAAGAATAACATCACTTTGTGGAGGTGGTAGTCCAAACGTAAACACGATCAACATTAACATTTTCCAACTATTCAGAAGCTGAGAAAGTATATATAATATTATCATTCCATAAGTATAATTATTTCATACATATAATATATAAATATTAAACCCATAATAATACCCACTAATTAAATATGGTGATGAGAAATGAATTATATCACTACATAGAGACGATAAGTCATACGTACGCATGTGCAATATTTTCACTTCCCCTTGGATGGAAAGATGGTGAATAATTTTTGGTTCATAATCATAATAAAATATTCGTATATTTAGGATACTCAATTCATTATTTTATGAAGAATATAATAAATTTATATGAGGTAAGAGAATAATTAAAAATGATAGTGATCTACTAAGGTGATTACCTCTTCTTTGAAATAACTCCTTCAAATCTATTTTTAAGGGCTATATAGTTGCTCTCATGGGAATCCAAGAACCTATAAAATGATTATATTAAAGTTTAGAAGATAAATTAGAATATTTAGGTTGATTCAGAAGGCTCAAAATGGTGTGAATAATATAAAGGAAGGATGCCCATTTATAATTGAGGGGAGGAGCACTTTTAGAATTACTTATAATGTTATATTAATATAAATAAATTATGTGGCAAAAATGGATAAATATTTATAATATTATAAGGTTATGATGGTAATTAGTTGAAATAATCAAATAAAGTAATATTTTTACATGTTTGGATCTCATTTTTACCCTTATATTTTTGTTTTAACAATTCATTAACCCTTTTGACAATTATTGTAATATTAAATATTTCTAACATTTAAGGGTTAATTATGTTAAAATAAAATTAAAAAATAAATATAAATGGAACATGGATGATTTTAAAAACCATATCCAAATCATTTTTTAAAATCAAATATTTTTATTAAATTTATATCATTTAATGAAATGTTATTTATCATAAAATATCATTAAGGCCATTATTAACAGTATTCATTTAATATAAATTTAAATACATCTATACAAAGTGTGAATTCAAATAAAGTGATTAAAAACATACGTAGTATTTCATATAGATTTATAAAATTCATGGGAAAAATTATCTCATTAAAATTATATAACTTTTAATATTTAACAAATATATTTAAATTTTCTATTATTTGAATTCATTTAATATTAGCATTGAGTAAGAATTTTTGTTCATTATATAAAATCTAAAAATTACAAATAAATTTATATAATTAATATAATTTTATTTATCTTAATATATACTCTTATATTCGTTCACAACATGTTTTTTCCTATGTGGACACATAAGATATATTTTAATCTAAGAGAGTGACATTTTGTAACATTCTTTGATTTACATATTATATAAGTCATTTTCAAAAACTAGTTTCCATTAAAAAACAACATTTATATAATAAGGTCATAATTTTTGAATTAATTAAATCAAATATGAATTAGAAAAAAAATATTATGGCATAAACTCTTAGTTTTAATAATGATTAACCCGATTTACCATTTTCTATGTTGATAAATTTTACCACAGTTAATATTCATATTGAAAAAAAGTTACTTATTAACCAAATTTTAACCTCCTGATTCAAAATATTGATTCCATTTTTTCAAATTAAGTGGAATAAATTAAATTTAAAATACATTTTAAAAAAGAGATGAGAACCCACTTGTTGAAATAGTGGCTTCAACGTTGAATATTCGATATCCATTTTTTATAAACCGATGAAAAATATATTTGTGGTCACGCTTTGGGGTTTATTTTATCATAAAATGATGTCCCAAATTTTTTTATATTGATTTTACATCATTGGGTTTTAACAAAACCAGTGCCAAAATAGCCTACGAAAGGCTTTATGACATCATTTTTCATAAAAAATGACTCCATAATTTTTTTAAAAAAAATATTGGCATAAATATTTTTTTAAAACCGAACGAATTTCAAAAACATTTTAAAGGAAACATAGGATCAAGATACCCTCATTTTTTAGATATGTGAAACTTTTTTCTCGACTCGTGATGACCTCGGTAGTGGCACGCTGACCCCCAATGACCATTTTTTTATTTTCTTCAATTTTTATCATAATCTCACAACATGTGGTTTAAATTCATAATCATCTACCATTTTTACATCATCCAAGAAATTATTTCTCTTTATAAACCATTTTTCATCAAGCCATCAAATGTAGTTTGATTTTCTTTTTTTTTATTATTTATTTTTCATTTCTACAAACTTTTTTGTTAAATCATAATGTTTTTATTCTTCCAATGAATTGTAGGGAACAAGTTCAAATTAAGGATCCATTTAACTTTTTGAAGTTAGAAGTTTGTATGTTTTTTTATTTTTGAAGTTAAACTGTTTTTCATTTAGTTATATTTTTGAGTTATTGATTCAATTATTTATATGTAGTTGATAGTTATTTATAAATGTTTTTGTTAAAGTTTTTTTATTTTGATTAATTTTTTATTTGATAAAATAATAAAAAAAATTGATGATATTATGAAATGAACAATGATATATGGTGTCTTCATTAATCATTATAATGTACATCACAAGTAATGACTCCATATTTTTCACCCATTAAATTGATACAATCTTCAATACCTGTTGACACACATGACACCAAAATAATGTAATAACTATTTAAAATTAACTAATACATGTTCCATTATTAAAAACAATTAAATTAGAATATAAATAAACCAAATGTATATAATATGAAAATAAACAATTTACTTTTTGTAAATTCAGAAGATATATAATTTATATTACCATATGATTTTTTTCCAAAAAACATATGTTAAAATTTTGAGTAATTGGCCTTAATTAATTAAATTTACCACTTTTACAAGATTTAAATAATAAATAATATCTTTATATATTAACTAATATATTATTAATAATTAATTTTTATATTATTTTAAAATAATGTTACAAAACAATAATGTTCAAATGGTAATATTTGAATAAAAAAAAATTTCTATTATATATAATACTTTATTTAATAAATATAATTGTATAAATTTAAATTGGTAAAATGAACGTAAATTATTGATTTAGAATTTAATTATTATCATTGTATAAATTTTTTGGATTTTTTTTCCAAAATAACGTATTTTCATGTCAATAATGATTAATACTATTTTTACTAAAAAGTTTTTTATTATGGTAGTAGAGGTCTAAGGAGTTACCATGGGGTGACTGTATCCCATATATTATAATGTTAATTAGTAAAATAAGTAACCATTTATCACACAAAACCACAAACATTAGGGTATAAAATTAAATATACATCCTAATATTATAATATGTGGTAAGAAACACATACTTATAATGACAAAATTATGATTTTCTATAAGGAATATCACAAATATATAAATAAATAAAAGGAAATAAATTAAAAGCAAACAATATATTAGTTTAAAATATCATGATTTTCTACTAGGAATTTATTCTGGGGTCATTACATGTGATGTCCATTGGATCAACATGATACACATCACGCAAAATAAATACCGTTGGTAGATTAGTTTTTATTTTATTCTTAATTTCATTGATGTTTCTTATCATATTACCAATCATTTTTGTTGAATGTTTATAAGTTTACAACTTATATATATATATATATATATTTATATATTTAAAAGTTTATATCTTTTAATATATTCATTAATTATATTGTGATATCAAGAATCAAATGGATTGTAATTGGATAAATTTATGAAGAACCACTAGTGAATATAAAAAAGGAGTCAATAATTTCATGGAATTACCTAAATGAGATATTCAAAACATATATTTTTTCTCTATCACTCTGTAAAATGTTTGAATATGAGAAATTTAAACTCTATATAAATACAGGATTATATCATTTTCAATGGTTTTTGCATTAATTATACACATTTTATATGGCATGGTGAAATAACTAAAAATTCAACATATAATTTTGATGTTAATAATCATAATGAGTTAGAGGATCGTATTGAAGAACTAATTCATGATTTAGGTGTTGAAACCATCAAAAAATAGCAATCATTGAATAATTGTATAGAGATTCTGAGAAACCATTATTTCTATGTTGTAGTAAATATACAATATTATCAGTAGTTTTGCGATTAGTTAACATTAATAAAAGAAACCGGTAGAGTGATGAAAGTTTCTCTAACATAATTGAGCTTTTAAAAGAGATACTTCTATAAGGAAACAAGATCCTAGATTCTAATTAGGTGGTGAAGAAAATATTATAACCAATGTGATTGGGTAAATAAATGATACATGCTTGCCCCAATTGTTGTGTTTTGTATTGGAAAGAATATGAATATTTATCAAACTGTCGCACATGTTTTACATCACACTATAATATTGATAAAAAAGTAAACATAGATTCATTCTTAGGTACTGGAATCTAACCTTATAAAAAATTAATTTTGTATACTTTATAATAATTTCATCCAATAATTACTTCATGTAATTCTGATAATCCAATAGTGATTAATTTTTATGTACTAGAATAAAATCTCCTACTTAAGAAATTTGGTACCTTACAACAATTCCTAGTTTGGAGAATCTATTTG
Source organism: Viscum album (assembly GCA_963277665.1). Lineage (NCBI taxonomy): Eukaryota > Viridiplantae > Streptophyta > Magnoliopsida > Santalales > Viscaceae > Viscum > Viscum album. The sequence continues at coordinate 446,526,853 of OY728158.1, forward strand.
GAAAATAAATTGATGTAAAAAGGATACAATGGAAGTCAGAAGATAATACCTATTATAGTAACTTACTTCACCTTATTTATTAACCATAGTAGAATATATGTGATAAATAATGCATGATTTGGGAAGTGAAGTTATAAATATCAGAATGGGATTGTGTACTGATGGAATGAATCTATATCAGGGCCTAAGTATCAAACATAATTTATGGACTATGTTTTTTGGTAGTTTACAACTTTTACCCACAGATATGTATGAATAAAAAATATTTTATGAATATCTTAATGATTTCTAGACCAAAACAACTGGGAAATGATATTTATGTATATCGTTCACCATTGATTGATTATTTGAAACTACTATGGGAGAGAGGTATTAACGTTTTCAGTGCATCCAAAAAAGAGTATTTTCTTCTTCATTATATGATAATGTTCACTATAAATGAATTTCCTACATATGGAAACATATCTGTATATAGTGTTAGGGGACCCAAATCATGTCCAATTTGTGAATAATAGACTTCATATTATCAATTGAAGAATATAAGAAAGATAGTGTACATGATACATCGATGATTTTTGCAAATTTATTATCCTTATCATAGATTAAAAAAATAATTTAATGGTTTACAAGAATACAATCTTACCCCATGACCATATTTAGTTGATGAATATTTTTGTATGGTGAGAAATATTGATTAGACATTTGGACAGGAATTTTTTTGGTCTTCCGGAAAATATCTAGAACAAATAGTCTCTCTTTTCCAAACTACCTTATTGGAGTATTTTTAGAGATAAAACATAACACTAATGTTGTGTATGTTAAAAAAACCTATGTGAAAATTTTATTGGAACTTTGTTAGACATAAAAGGAAAGAAAAAATTATAGATTGAATACTAGATTCGATTTGATATCAATGGGAATACGTTTTGAGATATCTCCCACTATGAAAGGAAACATAACAAATTTACCTTCAGCTTGCCACACATTAAGCAAGATTGATAAGATGAATTATTTCTGGTGTTATCATGGTATTAGTGTACCCATTGGTTATTCTTCAAATGTGAAGAATTTTGTTTCATTAAAATATTGTAAATTAATATGTATGAAATATCATGATTGTCATGTATTGAAGCAACATATTCTACCAGTCACACTATATAGTATTTTTCTAACAGCTGTTAGAAATTCTATCACTAGGTTATGTGAATTTTTCAAAGATATTTGTAGAAAAGTCATTGATCTTAATTTGTTAGTTGTGTTGGAGAATAAAGTTGCTATTATTTTTTGTCAACTATAAATGTATTTTCCACCTAATTTTTTTGATATAATTGTTCAACTAGTTATTAATTTGGTGTGTGAGATAAGAATATGTGGTCCTATTTATTTATGATGGATGTTTCCATTTGAAATATATATGAAAATTTTGAAGGGATATGTTAAAAAACCTTATCGACCAGAGGCCTGAATTGTTCAAAAATATGTATCGAAAGAGGTGATTTCGTTCTCTACTATTTATTTGTATGAAGTGGTCATATTGGTCTCCCTATATATTGACATATAACAGTTGATAGTGAAGGTAGATGGATTCAATGATTAAAGGTAATGTTCATTCTACATAATGAAGTTATGCAAACCCATTTATACCTTTTGAACAAAATATACAATGTTCAATCATATATATCATCATATATTTCTAAATTAAAGTTATGATATCCTTAAAAAATGAAAAGTGGCTAATGATGGAGCATAAAAATACATATTTTTCATGGTTTAAAGATTGTGTCATCAAAGATATGTCTTCATCAAAAACATTAAAATGGTTGAAAGGGGGACCATCTCTTAATGTGATAACATGGTCTAGTATTTATATTAATATGTACACATTTAAATAAACAACTCAATGACAAGAGTACCATTCAGAATAGTGGTGTAATGGTTGTCGCTCAAGCACTACATTTTTCAAGTGAAAAGATAAAAACCCATTTTTTGAGTTCTTAAAGACATATGATAAATTTATTATATTAAATTTCAAGTCACATTGTTTAAGTGTAATTGGGTTGAAAGTAATAATGGTGTGAAACATGATGAATATGGGTTTAATCTGGTAGATTTGAAAAAATTTAGTTCTAATGAGGAACCATTTCTCATGGACACACATAGAATGCAAATATTTTATTTCATTGATCCATCACATGATCAGTGGTCCATTATTTTTCATGGGAAAAATCCATTTTTCTGATGAGGATGATGATGATGTTATTGATTTATATTAGGCTTCTTCATCTATTACATTATTTCTAGAAAATAATGACTATAATGTAGACCTAGTGCATGTAGTTTAAAAATATCATGTTGATGGAATATGGGAAAACCCTAAATTACATTCCTAATTAATCTACTAATTATTTGAATTATATTTATTTTTTGAAAATTACATATCAGAATGTTGTATTATTTAATAACTGTTGGATATTTAATTATATATATTTGATTATTTATATGATTTTTTGTCTTAAATTTTGATATTCTACAGTTATGGTTAAACATTGTATATTGAAATACCTCTTGTATATTATAACATTTTGGTTAATGTTATGCATATTAGAACACTGTTATGACCTTTGAAATTTAATTTTAGAAATGTTTCTCTCATTTTAGAAGTAATTTTTATATTTAATAGTTTACCTAGTATATTATTTTGGTTAAAAATCATAACATCATTATTTTTTTAAACTTACACATGTGTTATACTTTTTTACTTACATATTTTTATTTTTTATTTTCTAATAATTTACATGTCTAATAATATACAGCTATAAAATAATTTCATAACATTTTCCTCTTTCAATTATGGATACAGATATAGAGATAGAGGAAGATATACTGAGGTATCTATCTTTTTTCATATTATTAAATATCTATAAATTTATTTATTTAATGAAAATAAACTTGTAATTTAAAAATAATAATTTATGGACTCCTGATGAAACTTAAATGGTGGATTCATCTACTATTACTGTAAAAAAATTTATTTCTATGTTGGTAAATGTGGAATTACACATTTACCAAAACTGTCACTGTTTCTTGAAGAAAAATGATTGAATATTAATTTTGATGAGATTAATAATGAAACATGCCCAAACCCAACATTTTTTATCAGCTATATCTCTATATAGATTGGTTTCAGGATTAGTATTTTATATCCTAATGTGAATTATGTTGAACAGGTAGTGATAAATCATCTTTAAGAGGTCGTACTAGTAAAATATTTCAGATGATTTATTTTATATCATTTTTCAAAAATGATATATTTTAAATGAACAATTTTTCTTTTATTAAATTATATATGACATTCAATTTTAATGAAATAAAATCAATTAATAAATTGCGTTATTGAGATTCAATGGAGATATTTCAAAATAATGTTGAAAAAAAATTATATTTTTAGAGAGAGAAAAAATGAAAACCCATGCCTCAAGTATGAGTTTGTAGATGCAGATACATGGAATAAATTTGTTTCCATACCACATGATGAAGCATTTATTATATGATAATTATATTATATTTTAAAATTTATTATATATATACCAACTCAGTTATTAATTTAATTTTTATATCACATTCCACTGGAAAATCCCACAAAGGCAACCAGTTGTATAATGTGTACCCTCATACATTATCACATTTAGGGTATCATTTATTGGAGAAATAATGATTGAAGAAAATTTTGAAGCATTAAGAGCTCAATATTCTAGTGGTTATAATGAAGTCTATTTGGTCATCCATCTCCCTCACCCACCATGAAAAATGGAAGCGTCAGAAGAAGAAAAAATGAGAAGTATCTTTAGATAAATCTAACAATGTAGATAAAATAATTGTAAGTTATTTTTTTATTTTTTATGAATTGGTATATTTTATAAACTAAAAACACTAATAAACTATTTTTATTTTTTATTTCATAATGAACATCAAGGGAAATAATCATAGGTAAATTTTATCCCTGAGTGTAGGATGAACATCTTAGCCACTTCATTAAGAAAGACATAACACCCCGACCACATAAAAGGATATGAGGCGGGTTTTAGTATTAATAACGTTTTCCATCATCAATGTATGTAATCAAGAGATCCAAAATTTGAATACTTAAAATCTCTGTTAAAAGATATGAAATATTCTATGGGTGATAAAATTCAATCAACTATGTTAGCTATTTTAGAACAATTGATGAGATAGTCACAATGTGTGTAGTCTTCCCATCCTATCCAATCTTTTCATTCTGACGCAAAACCTATACAGCCCTCCATGCTCGACTAGCCTGCCCAGCCTTCCATCTCAGATCCTCCACCTCCTCACTCCGACCCAACCTTATAATGTGTGTTTTATGTTTTATATCCTCAAATATATATTATAGAATTCAAAGTCCTGTATTGTTTGGGGGATTATGTACATCTCCAGCCTATAAAGATGGTTCAGTTTAGAGTATCAATATATGACATTATTGATCCTATATCTCTAATACCATTTTCTATTGTGGTGGTAACCAGTGTTGAGGATTTTTTGGGTAATTTTTTACATTGGCCATCTAGACATCCTTATTATCTTTCATATGAGATATGAATTTTTTATAATATTAATTACATATGATTGAAAAATACTTATAATATTTTATTAAATTTCATTTATATATGAGTGTCTATAATCAAATAAAATGTCACAAAGGAAATATAATGTTCAGGAACAAATAAATGTATATACCTCTAATATTTCTGTTGAGATACAAAGATTGTCTCATGCTTCTTCTACCTTGGATAATATCTATGATTTTGAGATGATGTATTATATATGTGAGAGACTATCCATTTTGAATATTGAAAAAATATATCAGGTATCTAATTTATTTTAAAGTTCTCAACATGCATGTTTTTTAGTTGTTTTCCATGTTAGCAAATTGACACTTCAGTTTTTATTTATTTAATTAAAGATGGTTTAAAAAGACTCATTATATTACTTTCTTTAATTAGGTACCTACACATGCTTATTAATAAAAATGAGACCACATACATCTATGGTTTTAAAGATCCAATATTCATTTCAATTTCTACGCAATATTTGAAAACTGCATATAGAGTTTCATATATCTTTGAGAGATTATCAAATACGGAGATTGGGTGTTTTTTCCATTTCTTGATGTGTAAGAACACAAACATAATTATGAACCAATTTTCTTTATAATGTCACTAATTGTGAAATTTTTTTCATTATGGGGGGCATTGTATGTTAGGAATATTCTTCCCAAGTGAAGGCACATTATATTAGTTTTTGACTTTATTTCGTGATGTTTATAAAAATTTTACCACATTTTTATTTATATTGGTTTTCATCTTTTTTATAATTTTATTATATTTAATTATTATTTTATATACATGAATAAATATATGATGTATAATAAAATATAGGTCATGGAAATTATTTATCAAAGATCACTTGTCGATAAAGAACCCAAATACAATCCAATATGTGAAATTAATGGTAATTATTTTTTATATTAGATATTATTATAATTATATATATATATATATATATATATTGGCTTTTATTATCAAGTGAATTCTCTATAACTTTCGTTTCATCACCGACAAGGATATGTTGAATGTGGTTATTATGTTCTATGATTCATGTATGAAATAATCACAATTAGGGTAACTAAAAAATTTCATAAGGATAGGTACATTAGTTATTTTACATTTGATGACATAGTATTATATTTTTTAAGCTTTTATAATTCAATGTTATTGTATAAATTCAATGATTTCTAGTCTTATATGAAATATAATCTTACCCATATTTTATCTTTGTTTGCAAACTAGTTGTTAAGTATGATTTCGATTTAAGGTGGGTATATTCTAATGTTTATGATTAGTATTAAATTTTCCTAATAACAAGTGATCCAAAACAAATTATTTTGTTATAATATGTGTTTTAACATAATGATACCAAAATAATGCTTCAACACAACAAGCAATGATCATGTTGTAAATTTCAGGAATGTTCTTTTTAATTCTAATTTATGATACAAATGTGTAGATAATATTTTGATTAACTTGTTAAAAGTATGTTTGTTTGTATAGATTTTTAGTCAATAATACTAGTTGTTTGATTGAAGTATACTATTTTTCAATTTTAGGGATTCAAATTTTTTGGGGGTTTATTATTCTTTTTTTTAATATAACTTTTGATGTTGGTTTTCATAAGAATGACACCCCAATCCCATTTTCGACGTCAGTTTAAAAAAAACTAACGTGGAAAATGAGGCCAATTGTCCTTTTCATTATCTTTTTTCCAAAAAAACAACACCAAAACCCTTGTTTTTACCATCACCTTTATAGAAATTGGTTAAAAATTGACGTTAAATCTTATTTTTTCACCATTGACCACTTTTAGAAAAGTAATTGTTTAATCATAAAACTAAATTTGTTCTCATATCATGCCTAGAATAATATTAGACAAATGTAAATTTTTTTATTATTTATATAAGATATAAATTCCATAAAATAACTTACTAATGGTGATCAATTTTTTTAATTAAGGTAAAAATCATTACTCATATAAAAACAGTTTTCTAGGAAGAGGCATTTTTACGTAAAAAATGTTTTTATGCTAAATTCAGTCATAAAAGTGATTATATTGAACTTCATTGAATTTTTTTAAAATATAATAGAAATAATTGTACTCTTACACTATTTTATAATAATGGAACATTGTACATGCTTGAAACAAAAATAAATTTTACAATAGAAATCAATATTTTTCACAATTCACTGGAAAATATAACTTTTCAGAAAATTATAAAAAATTTACCCTAACATAATTTTGATATGATGATTTAAAAAATATAGTTAATTTTATGATATATATTTTTTATATGTTTCAAATATTAAATATAATATTTTCACATAAAAATAAATAAAAATAGTTTTGAAGGAAATCTATTTATAAGCATAATATAACTTTCCTAAAAAATGAATTATTATTACTTAAGAATTAATCAATAAATTTCTATCTAGTGTGATATTTTTATATATATCATTACGAATTTAATTCTACTTACACATTCCATTTTAATTTCTAGGTTATAACGGTCACATAATAATATAATAATAACATATCACAGTTTGTTCAAAATTAGTGTTACATGTAACACAATTTATCAAAGAAATTAAATCTATTATAAAACATATTACAGAAAATACTGGGTTGTTACAACTTTATTATATTATTTAACCTATTATATATTTTTTTCTTACACATTAGTAATGAATTTATAATCATATTTATATTTATATTATAATATTAGAAATGAATATATTAAAGTGATAGTCATAAAGAGAATGTCTAAAAATGTTTGACACATGAGAGAGATGGTAATTTATCTTTTGGTTTCTAATGTGAGTATAATTTTTCAAATAACTATATAAATTAAAAACATTTAATTAATCATTTTTAAATTTTAATCAAGAACCACCAACCATGTGATATCTATTTTCCATCCAGACTAGTAATATTGGTAGCCAATCTGAAATTTCAAATGGGAGTGGTACTGGTGCTACTCATAGCTGTCGTTATACCTCATAACACCTAGACCCCTCATCGGATATACCATCTAGCAAAGTTTCTCATCTTATAGTTCCCTTAGAGGAACCATGGCTTTTCAAAATGCCTATGTTGTCTCCACCATTTTCATAAGGTCATGATTCTATTCTACCATTTTATTATTTGATAATGGATCCCTCCCCTCATCCTAGTAATCCTTTTATACTAATAGCTATGTCACCAACATTTCATAAATCTCAATTTTCTCTAGGATTTTATGATTATTCTATTTTTTAATTATTTTCCAATATATTCTAATCATCTTAAGTATACTAATCACTATGTGTGTACAATAAAAATATAGAAATTGTATAGTTTATCGATCCTTAATATCCTAGGGATCCATCAGAGCCTACTAATAAGCTTACCTCAAGTATTTGAATACAAACCTAGTAAATTTTATAACCATTATTAATTTTTATTTTAACATGTATTAATTTTGGACCTCAAAGCCTGAAGTCCTTACATTTATTTATTTATTTTAGATAATCCCCTTTAAATGGGTGAGGGGTAAACTTAAATGACTCGAAATCCCAAATGAAAACTCATGTACATGGCCATTAAAGTCCTAGGATAATAACACCATAGAGAGACCCACCCAGCACGTACACACACACACACACACAAACACACATATATTTCATCCCCCACACCGCCAAGTATGCACAATGAGAAATACCCCATATATGAGGCTTATCCCAATTGTTGAAGCCATAACCACTCAATCGTCCAATTATGTCATTCCAACAAGTTGGGAGAATAATTCATGCACCCCAACGAACCCGACAAGCCTACTACAAGACCCTACAAGCCCTTCGGCTACCACCCTCCCACCATCATCATGAACCCCAATGAGCATGAACCATCACACCATCAATGAGACTACCTCTCCTGGTGATGATCCTCCCACGACCTGCCGCCTACACCCGACCGCCCCAATAAGAACCACCACACCCCGTCCGCCTGGTCCCACCAAGATTCCTATTACCTACTTCCCTAACCACATCTCATAGGTTAGATCCCCAAATTAGGGGAACCAGAGATTGGATCCCCAATTGATGCACTATTATGAGGAAGCCTCAACCACTAGGCTCAGACATCAACTACAATTAATTTTATATATTATTTTATTCATTATAGATCAAATACTATTAAAAAACATAGGAATGATCAGAAGTATGAAATATGGAATCACGGAAAACAAGTAATGGTCAAATACAATGAATATAGTCAAATGATTAGTAAACATGAGAGGGAATGTATGTGTTTTATGGAGATTATTATCATATATAGTTAAATCATTATCATGAAACCAAATTACCACAAACACAATAGAGGTGAAATCAAGCATAAAATTTTATTATATTAAATTTAATATTATTAGTGTATTTAGATATATTAATAATTTTTTTTGACTAAAGACAAAATTCATTAAAGATGGTGATCAGCAGAAATACAAGCACATAACCAAGGTGGGAAGTGGTCAAGCCAGAGCAGATCATCGTAAGGAGGGCCAACGGCTGCCAGCTGGTGAGCGGCCTCATTCCCTTCCATTTTGATGAATGAGAAAATGCAGGATATGAAGCTTTCCTTGAGAAAGTGAATACTCCGAGTGATGGATCCAAAAGATTGTAGCCCACCGTCGTTGAGATTGATGGCATTGATGATGGTGAGACTATCAGATTCGATGTGGATTGAGTCCCATCCATAGTATTTGGAAAATTTTAACCCAACAAGGATGGTGGCAGCCTCTGCGACTGAGGGCTCCCAAAGTGCATGGCGAGATTCATTTTTGGCTGCAATAAGATGTCCATGGTTGTCCCGGGCCAACATACCTAATCCAACAGGTCCATCCTTAGGAAGAGAGGCATCCACATTAATCTTAATAGTCCCTTCCGGTGGGGGGCGTCAATGTTGGGAGTGAGGAAAGGGGGTGACAAATCATTACTACTCAATTTGGTGCTGCCAACCCGCAATCCAAGATGATGCTCGATCAATCCAAAATCTGGGGGGCCTAAGAAAAAGATTGAAAATGGATTCGTTACACCTATTCCAGATAATCCATGCCAAAATGCACAGGCAACCTACTTTAACCGGTGAAAAGGAGGAGCACCATCGTATCATGAGAGAAGTAAGATCCGAGGCAGCGTCCAGGTAAAGATCCGTGGAATATCCCTAGCAATTCCGAACCTCCTGAGCCCTGGGGCATTGAATGAGAGAATGAAGAGGGGATTCAGGGACAGAAGGGCAGAAGGGGCATGAATTTTCATTTGAAAAATGTCGGAAGGCTAGGAGGCTCTTGGTAGGAAGGATACCAGTGCATACCTGCCACCATAAAAAGTGGATTTTAGGGGGAACATTGAGCTTCCAAATTGATTTCCAGGCCTTCACATCCCCATCAGTTGTCCGAGCACCCAGAGCGAGCCGGTAAACGGATTTCACCGTGTAAGCTCCTGAGGTATCATTGGTCCAGTAGAGATGGTCTGGACCTGCATCTGGAACACAGGGGATACTCAGAATGATCCTTCTGTCCCTCTCATTGAACCAAGAGTAGACTTTTTCAATGCACCACCCCACCCCCTGATCAGCAAAAAGGCATTGGACTGTGGCGTGTTCAGAGCCTGGATGGATAGGAGATGATGCCTTCACGCCTGCCGAATCAATGAGCCATGGATCAGACCAAATGTTAACCGTTAACCCATTTCTAATCTGCCATCAAAGTGCTTTACTAAAAAGATTGTGAGCACCCCAAATACTTATCCAGAGAAAGCTGGGTCGGTAGCCAAGATGGGATTCCAGGAAATACTTATGTGGGAAATATTTAGCCCGGAGAACTCGCGTGCAGAGATATGATGGATGACTAATAAGGCGCCATCCTTGTTTAGCCAGCAGTGCATCATTAAAGAGATAAAGGTCCCGGAAGCCCACTCTGCCTTCGGATTTGGGTTGGGGAAGTGTAGTCCAGGCGATCCAGTGGACTTTATTTCTGCCATCATTTCGACCCCACCAGAAGTTGGTTGTGCTGGAGTGAATCTGGGTAATCACCACAGCAGGAAGCTTAAATATAGGCATTAAATAGCTAGGAATGGATAGAAGATCCACCTTAATGAGAGTTTCCTTGCCGGCTTTGGAGATTCTTTTGGGGGCCCATCCTTGGATTTTTTTGTCAATACGATCCACAATAGCTGTACAAATCTTTTTCTTGGACCGACCAACCAATGTCGGGAGCCCATGATACTTATGGTGCTTTTAAACCATCGAGATGCCTGTTGTAGAACAAAGTTCTTCTATTTTTGTCTGAGGGACTCCAGAGCTAAAAGAAATTTCTGATTTTCCTTGGTTGATCGTTTGTCCAGATACCCGCTCGTACTGTTGAATCACCTGACATATGGCGGTACACTCCTTGTGGGTAGCTCTAGAAAATAGAAGGCAATCATCAGCGAAGAATAGGTGGGAGACCGGAGAACTATTATGGCACACTTTCTCCCCATGAATTCTGTTAGAGGAGTCTGCCCTGTAAAGAAGGTTAGAGAACACATCAGCCACCAAAATAAAAAAGAAGGGTAAAAGAGGGTCTCCCTTGTAACGCCCCGACCCTAGCTACCCAGAGTCGGTGCATTACTTCATAACATTGGCATGATCACAAAAGATCAAGTCTCAAAAGACCGATTAGTTTAGTAGCCTTGGAAACACTAGATACATTCATAAGTCTTTCATTACATCATAAAGTAAACAAACTACAATAACATGGTCTCTATAGACCACTCTCATATCCTCTTCTGACAATCCCTGTAGGTCATTCATAAAATACTTCTTCACATCCTGGAAAATATTAAACCATTGAAAGGGGTGAGCTCAGATTCTCAGTAAGGATAACAATATTGCGGAATCTTTCATAAATAAACAAAAACATTTAAGGCAATGTATAACTAAACAAAAGCCTTATTAAACTTGAACTTTAGCATAATATGGAAAAAGTAAAATCAAATAATGCCACTTACTTACTCACATGGATATTCTACTAGACGAATAATCACATGAAAGATCGATAACCACTTTCATAATGAGGGAATGTATAATGTCGGACATTCTGAAACATTTTGTCAAGGCCTCGGCCAAGACGTCTAAAATGATTAAGGCCTCGGCCAAAACCATAAATCAAATTGGGAAAGGGCCTCGGCCAATTCCACGTCTAGTTGTCTCATGAGACCTACCAATGCATCGAGGAGCTATAGCGGGCTCCACCCGTCACTTATTAAGTCCAATACATTCCTCATATGAACAGGTTTAAACATCTCATAAACCATAACATAATTGTATCACATAAAACATGCATAAAGGAAACATAACATTTCCACATTTCAATCACAAGATATCAATACAACACATTGATATAATAAAAACTCTTTCAAAACCATTTTCAATACCAAAATAAAAGAAAAGTATAACGTGGTATTTATTTTTCATTAAAAAAAAGGTGTGGCTTGTAGAGGAAGCCGAAACTCAAATAGTGGTCACGGCGGCGGAGAAGTCATTGTCGCCGCATACGTACGACAAAAACATTCCCTTTTGTCGTTTAGTAAACGCTTCGTATAAAAAAGATTCCTTTTGAATAAACGTAAAAGTCAAAGTGGTTTATACACCGTATAAAAGAAATTTGTGTATAAAACCAAATATGCCTCAATGAAAGGAGATTGAGACGAAGTCCTTACAAAGATCATTTTTAAAATAAAGTAGATATATTATGTTTATTCACTATAGTTACACATAAAGAAATTAAAAATACAAAATGAGACATAATAATATCATGACATAATTTGAAAGTAGGAGATTAACCCAAAGAATGGAAGTTGGGTTAAGAAGTTCCCTTACCTTGTGTCCGACTTGACTCAACCGTTCTTTAACCTCCTGAATAATAAACTAGAGTTAATATCTACCTTATTAAGAACCATTTTCAATTTCATTATCCTTTTTATATCACTTATTACAATGTTATGAATATTATGTAATTATTTAAGTTAATAACGGTCGTTTTGTCGATCTTTGGTACTTGAGTCAACAATAAACTTCTTATAATTACAAGTTGTTTATGTGGTAGAATATCCATTATCTCCAGAATTATATTCATGATTTAGATGTCATATATATCATATATATCCAGTATATACATTCATTTATAATATTACGTAACATTTAGAGGTAAGAAATGAAATGCACCGTTCATGGAGACGGTAAGCCGTACGTACGCATGAACGCTACTTTCATTTAAATTTCATATTTAATGTAACTAAATCATAATGATATAAATGTATAATATAATTCCAGTATAATATATTGTATAATACCATTTACTCCATCCTTTATACATCCCACATATGGCATTAACGATTCAAATCACTTTGAGGGGGCGGTAGTCCGCACTTCCTAAAATGAAATTATCGCGTTTTACCCATAATGGAAATCATAAATTATGCCATAAATGAGAAATACGGAAGCATAAGTAAAACATAAACATATTATATATAATATATAAAAATAGTTACATCTTAATGGCCACCTTTGAAGGTGTTATATGAGTGTTGAACAATCATCGTTTCGTGAGGCAGAAATTCGCCATCCACAGAAACCGTATGTTATTTAACCATTAGATGTAGGTGTGTGTAAGTGTAGCTCGAATACTTATTATAACAAAATCCTAGTATATTGAGGATACTGGTGTTGTTACAAAAGAAATGAATAAAAAGAGTTTAGGGGGTTGGAGAAGAAAAATAAAACAAAACAACATTAGAAAAGACATTACCTCAAAATCGGGTAACTCTTTTTGATTTGAGCCAAAGGCTTCCTTGGGAAGAGTTCTTCCCAAAGTAAGGCTTCTAGGAGTAATAGGGGGAAGTTGGGAGAGTATTTGGGCAGAGTTTGGCCAACCCAAATGGCTTGAAAGTGTAAATGAGGTGGGAGAGGTGGGGGCCTTTTATAAGTGGAGAGGAGGGGCACTTTTGGAAAGATTGAAATGTTACATTATTTCACAATGCTTTTCGGATTCTAAAGGTCCCACACTTATATAATTCTAGGCTAAGGTGATAAGGTATCGAAATCTCCTCATCCAATAGGCTTTTGACAAGTGTAAGCCTTGGATTTTGCATTATCTTCTCATTTTATTTAAATCGTTAAATAATGAGGTCATCGCTGCATCATAATGATGTCATAAATAATTTAATTTATTTAATGTCTAAAAATGATAAAAAAAATACTATGATGTAGGAAATCTTTTTAGATTTCTAATGAATATTTATAGTCAAAATTTGGACTTGTGTAACCCAACTTAAAAACTTTTTTAGTAAAATAACTCATGTTTGTGTCAATTTAATTTTAACATTAAATAAATATATATTAGTGTCATTTTCCAACTAAAGTGGCTCCATGGGGTCCCCAAGTTGACCCATGGGTTTTCTTGGTCGGCCATGACTCATCCAATAGGAGTAGGACAAGTGTCATGCTCATCTCATATTATTAAAACATTATTTGTACCTTAAACTACACTAATTACCTCTAATCGCGATTAAGAACATAAAAGTTACTATTCACCAAAAAAATATTTTAATCTCATTGAACCACATTTTACTTCTTAATGACAACCATGTATGTCGGATTTTTGAAAATCAAATCACATAAGTGGTAATATTTCATTTTAACGAAAAAATCAGTTTTTAACAACCACTTAGTGGTTTCACTAGTCATCAAAAATTGAAGTTTTTCAGAATAAGGCCAAAATTTCACCCTAAGATATAATTTATATTCCGAATTCAAAAATGAAGTCCATTTTGAAATATAAAATTTCTATAATTTTAAAAAGTGGTTATTACTATTCATAACGGCTACTTTGATTAGTCGCGGTGTTTTAGAACTCGAAGTTGCGTACAATGCAAGCTATTGCATTATTGAATGAGAAGCGTATCGTGGAAGCTCGGGGTGTTACGTTCTCCCCTCCTTCAATAAATTGCGTCCTCGCAATTTGAAATTTTTCTTTGAAAATAAAAGGTTGAAAAGAGAAAATACCTTTGAGGAAAACCCACATCGGAAATAAGGTTAATAAATATATAACATTAAAAGAAAGCAGGATAAGTACAAAGGTCACCCGATATAGCCCATTCTAGGATTATATGAAAATATGGATATGGAGGAGAAACAAACCATCAAGGTCTGATGGAGAGTTATAGAAAACAGGATTAGGAGAAAGTTTAACCACAAGAAAATCACAAACTTGTGATTGGTTAAACGGTCATTGAATCCCCAGTTGGAAAAGTTAACCGACAACATTTTTGTTTTAAGTTACCTTTTATAATGTTGAGGAATTTATTTAGGAGATTTACTAAGAACGTAAGGGAATATACATACTTTTTATGTATACTTTCATTCGTTAATAAATTTTTACCACAAACCCAACTTTTACTCCAAATGGTAACGGAACTCAAAAATATTCTATTTATCCTAATTGTATAAGGTTCAAAATGTTAACACATACCATTTAGATTATTAAAACTATTTTGTAATAACCAGGGACTTCCTGTAGGCTAGTGGTAGGAAATAAAGGCTTGTCGCACTATGGTTGTGGATTCGATTCCTGTAGCTTTGTCCGACGCGACGGGTTATTCCCCACCCTGCAGGTTGTCCTTTTTCCTAAAACTATAGTATTATAATATTCCGAAAATAATCTTCAGAAATTCTTTAACCTTAAACAATACTATCCATGGTTCAACTTAATCCATTCCAACCTTAATAGTTATCCAAAATACCTCCGTCCAGACTTTCTCTAAAAGGTCTCTAAATTCCAAAATCAATTGTAACATCAGATTCCCCAAAAAAAGAAAAGTTTCTCTTATTGTCACATACTAAAAATATGATTACCTTAATCATATTAAAACCTTACTGAAATCAACAAGTACTGCAGTACAATCCATATATATAGATCACATTATTCTTATAACCAGAATATAATCCTTGAGTCCAAAAGCACCAATACATTAATTATTCCGCTTCAACTGTAGTCACAGCATAAGATTGGCCTTGATCCCTTGGCCTTTTCGGAGGTAAGTTTCTTTGACGCTTAGGACATTCATTTGCATAATGCCCTGTTTCCCTACAATTGTAGCATTCAACTTTGACAGCCTCTTTCTTTCCCTTGCAATCACGAGCCTGGTGACCCTTTTCTCCACATTTATAACAAACTCCCATTCCTTTTAGGCAAGTACCAGGGTGCTTCTTCCCACAATTATCACATAATGGAAAATCCTTCTTTCCCTTTTTCCCTTTATCTGTCTCTTGTTCCACCGTTCTCTTCTTCTCTTGCTTTACTTTGTTGTCATAAGACTTAGAGAATTCCTTTTCTATCTTGAAAGCACACGAGACAATATCTTCGTATGATGAGAAGGATTTTGATACTAAAGCTCGACGGAGAAATGGTTTTAACCCATCAAAGAAATGATCAATCTTACTCCTTGGGTTACGTATATAATCGGCAGCATGCCTCGCTAACCTTGTAAAGTTAGCCTCATACTTTGCGACATTCTCATCATCCTTCTGCCTCAAACTCAGAAATTGCCTTTCCATATCTGCTCGATGGTCACGAGGAAAATATTTTTCTAAAAACAGATCTTTGAACTCCCTCCATTCCATATTCAATACGTCATCATCTTCCTTTGTGTTTTGAATCAGCGACCACCACTGATCGGCATCTCCAGTGAGGCGGTAAACTGCCATGACAACATTCTCCCTTTCACTACTCCCCAAGGCATGGAATATTTTCTCTAAGGAATTTATCCATTGCTCACCTACTATAGGATTTGTACTCCCATTGAAGGTTGGCGGTTGTTGCCTCATGAAACGGTCTAGCATTGATCCTCCACGTTGCGGATCAGGGTGCTCCATACGAGTAAGGTTGTTATTCATAACCTGCGTGAGTTGTCCCAGTACGGTGAGAACCTGATCAGCACCAGTTGTATCACTAGATCCACCATAATTATCCTGAGCAGGAGGGCAATCCCTACACGGAGTGCGTGCATTGATACGGTTTCCATTCCTTCCACTAGGCGCCATTTCTAAATAATGGCATAAACTAGATCAGTTTATGAATCAAAATACATAATCCCATACTTATAAAACACTTAACATAAATTGAACTATTTATGGATATAATCCATAATCATAAAAATGTTTTCTTTGAGGAAGTATATACCCATAAACCCTTCATAATGATTTGTAAAGAAAATGAGAGTTATCCTAAGCATATCCCCCGGGAGTGTCGTAACCAAGAGTGCAGCAAGGCCCGTTGTCGTGCACCAGTTCCTGTTCGAGTCTAGCTCAAAGCGGTGTTTTCAGGTTTTACCCCTAGGTACATTTGTGCCAGAGCCGCCTCTACCTGCTCGTATCCAGACAGGGATGTATTGCTTGGAAAACTCACAAAATCTCTACAATACCAAAATTCTAGGAAGTTCTTCTATACTAATCCTCAAAGTCTATCTTCGGGCTATGTTCTCTAATCAGAGTTTATCTAAATCTATCTTCCAAGGTTAGTACTAACCTCCCTCTGATACCAACTGTAACGCCCCAACCCTAGCTACCCAGAGTCGGTGCATTACTTCATAACATTGGCATGATCACAAAAGATCAAGTCTCGAAAGACCGATTAGTTTAGTAGCCTTGGAAACACTAGATACATTCATAAGTCTTTCATTACATCAAAAAGTAAACAAACTACAATAACATGGTCTCCATAGACCACTCTCATATCCTCTTCTGACAATCCCTACAGGTCATTCATAAAATACTTCTTCACATCCTAGAAAATATTAAAACATTGAAAGGGGTGAGCTCAGATGCTCAGTAAGGATAACAATATTGCGGAAGCGTTCATAAATAAACATAAACATTTAAGGCAATGTATAACTAAACAAAAGCCTTATTAAACTTGAACTTTAGCATAATATGGAAAAAGTAAAATCAAATAATGCCACTTACTTACTCACATGGATATTCTACTAGACGAATAATCACATGAAAGATCGATAACCACTTTCATAATGAGGGAATGTATAATGCCGGACATTCTGAAACATTTTGTCAAGGCCTCGGCCAAGATGTCTAAAATGATTAAGGCCTCAGCCAAAACCATAAATCAAATTGGGAAAGGGCCTCGGCCAATTCCACGTCTATTTGTCTCATGAGACCTACCGATGCATCGAGGAGCTATAGCGGGCTCCACCCGTCACTTATTAAGTCCAATACATTCCTCATATGAACAGGTTTAAACATCTCATAAATCATAACATAATCGTATCACATAAAACATGCATAAAGGAAACATAACATTTCCACATTTCAATCACAAGATATCAATACAACACATTGATATAATAAAAACGCTTTCAAAACCATTTTCAATACCAAAATAAAAGAAAAGTATAACATGGTATTTATTTTTCATTAAAAAAAAGGTATGGCTTGTAGAGGAAGATGAAACTCAAATAGTGGTCACGGCGGCGGAGAAGTCATTGTCACTGCATACGTACGACAAAAACATTCCCTTTTGTCGTTTAGTAAACGCTTCATATAAAAAATATTCCTTTTGAATAAACGTAAAAGTCAAAGTGGTTTATACACCGTATAAAAGAAATTTGTGTATAAAACCAAATATGCCTCAATGAAAGGAGATTGAGACGAAGTCCTTACAAAGATCATTTTTAAAATAAAATAGATATATTATGTGTATTCACTATAGGTACACATAAATAAATTAAAAATACAAAATGAGACATAATAATATCATGACATAATTTGAAAGTAGGAGATTAACCCAAAGAATGGAAGTTGGGTTAAGAAGTTCCCTTACCTTGTGTCCGACTTGACTCAACCGTTCTTTAACCTCCTGAATAATAAACTAGAGTTAATATCTACCTTATTAAGAACCATTTTCAATTTCATTATCCTTTTTATATCACTTATTACAATGTTATGAATATTATGTAATTATTTAAGTTAATAACGGTCGTTTTGTCGATCTTTGGTACTTGAGTCAACAATAAACTTCTTATAATTACAAGTTGTTCATGTGGTAGAATATCCATTATCTCCAGAATTATATTCATGATTTAGATGTCATATATATCATATATATCCAGTATATACATTCATTTATAATATTACGTAACATTTAGAGGTAAGAAATGAAATGCACCGTTCATGGAGACGGTAAGCCGTACGTACGCATGAACGCTACTTTCATTTAAATTTCATATTTAATGTAACTAAATCATAATGATATAAATGTATAATATAATTCCAGTATAATATAGTGTATAATACCATTTACTCCATCCTTTATACATCCCACATATGGCATTAACGATTCAAATCACTTTGAGGGGGAGGTAGTCCGCACTTCCTAAAATGAAATTATCACGTTTACCCATAATGGAAATCATAAAGTATGCCATAAATGAGAAATACAGAAGCATAAGTAAAACATAAACATATTATATATCATATATAAAAATAGTTACATCTTAATGGCCACCTTTGAAGGTGTTATATGAGTGTTGAACAATCATCGTTTCGTGAGGCAGAAATTCGCCATCCACAGAAACCGTATGTTCTTTAACCATTAGATGTAGGTGTGTGTAAGTGTAGCTCGAATAATTATTATAACAACATCCTAGTATATTGAGGATACTGGTGTTGTTACAAAAGAAATGAATAAAAAGAGTTTAGGGGGTTGGAGAAGAAAAATAAAACAAAACAACATTAGAGAAGACATTACCTCAAAATCGGGTAACTCTTTTTGATTTGAGACAAAGGCTTCCTTGGGAAGAGTTCTGCCCAAAGTAAGGCTTCTAGGAGTAAGAGGGGGAAGTTGGGAGAGTATTTGTGCAGAGTTTGGCCGAGCCAAATGGCTTGAAAGTGTAAATGAGGTGGGAGAGGTGGGGGGATTTTATAAGTGGAGAGGAGGGGCACTTTTGGAAAGATTGAAATGTTACATTATTTCACAATGCTTTTCGGATTCTAAAGGTCCCACAATTATATAATTCGAGGATAAGGTGATAAGGTTTCGAAATCTCCTCATCCAATAGGCTTTGGACAAGTGTATGCCTTGGATTTTGCATTATCTTCTCATTTTATTTAAATCGTTAAATAATGAGGTCATCGCTGCATCATAATGATGTCATAAATAATTTAATTTATTTAATGTCTAAAAATTATAAAAAAAATACTATGATATATGAAATCTTTTTAGGTTTCTAATGAATATTTATAGTCAAAATTTGGACTTGTGTAACCCAACTTACAAACTGTTTTAGTAAAATAACTCATGTTTGTGTCAATTTAATTTTAACATTAAATAAATATATATTAATGTCATTTTCCAACTAAAGTGGCTCCATGGGGTCCCCAAGTTGACCCATGGGTTTTCTTGGTCGGCCATGACACATCCAATAGGAGTAGGACAAGTGTCATGCTCATCTCATATTATTAAAACATTATTTGTACCTTAAACTACACTAATTACCTCTAATCGCGATTATGAACTTAAAAGTTACTATTCACCAAAAAATTATTTTAATCTCATTGAACCACATTTTACTTCTTAATGACAACCATGTATGTCGGATTTTTGAAAATCAAATCACAGAAGTGGTAATATTTCATTTTAACGAAAAAATCAGTTTTTAACAACCACTTAGTGGTTTCACTATTCATCAAAAATTGATGTTTTTCAGAATAAGGCCAAAATTTCACCCTAAGCTATAATTGATATTCCAAATTCAAAAATGAAGTCCATTTTGAAATATAAAATTTCTATAAATTTAAAAAGTGGTTATTACTATTCATAACGGCTACTTTGATTAGTCGCGATGTTTTAGAACTCGAAGTTGCGTACAATGAAAGCTATTGCATTATTGAATGAGAAACATATCGTGGAAGCTCGGGGTGTTACATCCCTAGAGAAGGCCATGGGATGGGGAGAAGCTTCTAGTGAGCACCCCATTGACATTAATATGGAAAGACACAGACGATATGCAATGCATGATCATGTCAATCCATTTGGTGCAGAAACCCATATTTAGCATCACGAATCTGAGGAAGTTCCACTCCACTTTATCATAGGCCTTAGCCATATCCAATTTCCAAGCCATGATACCTCCCTTTGCTTGTGAGCGTGTTTTCATGGAATGAAAGACTTCATGATCAATAATGGCATTATCAGTGATTAATCTCTTTTCCACAAAAGAACATTGGTTCTCCGAGATGATGTCGGGTAACCATGGACGCAACCGATTAGCAAGGATCTTTGAGAAGATCTTATACGAGACATTGCACAGACTGATCGGTCAAAAGTTCGAGACCATTAGCGGTTTTTTCATCTTGGGAATGAGGGTAAGGACTGTTTCATTAATAGCAGACAAGTCCGTTTTCCCCGCCCAAATCTTCCTCATCAGATTGCAGATGTCTGGGCCAATTATGTGATAGTAATTCTTGATGAAGAGGGCATGGAAACCGTCCGGACCCGGGGCTTTCGTAGGGTGGATTTGTTTTAATGCCTGGAGTGTCTCATCATCTATCACATCTTTGGAAAGATGTCTGTTAATCTCATCAGAAATCACATGTGTAATGCAATCCTCTATCTCCGCATAAATGTTGGAGTGTCCTACGGAGAAGAGATCCTGAAAGTATCTCAAGAACACATCTTGGATTCCCAATGCATTTGACACTTTACTTCTGTCTGGTTTTAATATACAAGAAATAAAGTTTTTTTGGCGTCTATCTGAAGCTTTCTGGTGGAAATACCGGGTATTAGCATCCCCTTCTGCAATATGGGTATCGCACGCATGCATAGCCCAAAAATCTTTCTTGATGTGTAGGACAGCATCCAGATCTCCTTGGGTTTCGCTGATTTTGGAGAGTATGCTGCTAGTTGGGTGTTTGCTAAGAAGAGATCATAGTTTCCTTTCAAGAAAATTGCATTGCCGATCAGGGTGATGGAATTTTGTGGAGCTCCATGTCTTCAGATCAGATGCCACTTGGTGAACATTGGTTCTAAAGTCTGCTTGCCCACTCTTCCAGCCTGATCGGATAACCTCTTCGCACTCACGATCTTTTGACCAGAAGATTTCAAACCTGAATGGTATCCTAGTTTTTTTAGTGCGCTCGTCATGGGTGCAATTGATGACAATAGGACAGTGATCCAAGCAGTTAAGAGTGAGGTGTCTAATGTGGTATATTTTGAAAAAGTTTATCCAATCCGTTGAGCCAAGGAATCTATCAAGACGTTCGGTGATATGGTTCCTATCTAAACTGCCTCGGAACCATGTGAATGGATTACCCGTGTATCCCAGGTCCACCAGCTCCGCCTTAAGAATTGATTCTTTAAAATATGACATTTAAGTGGAGGATCGCACGGCTCCGCCTCTTTTATCCTTCTAAAAAAGGAACTCGTTAAAATACCCTCCAAAGAGAATAGGGCTTGGCAGATCACGATGGAGCTTACAAGGAAGGTCCCACGATTTCAACTTTTCAGTCTGGGAAGGCCAACCATAAAAGCCCACAAAAGTCTAGGGGGGGTTGTGGGAATCATGAATGGCTGCTGCCACGTGTCACCGGGAGAAAAATAATATCCTGATATCAACATTTTCCTTCCAATGGAGACATAGACCCCCTTAATGACCCTGTCGGGGAACCAGGAGGCATCCCTGGAAGTCGCATTTTAGAGCAAGACTTATGGGGTCCTTGTTTTCCAATATGGTTTCGGACAGGAAAACCATATCAGGGCGACTTTGAGCGCAGTGATGCTGAAGCATACGAACCGTATGTGGGTTTCCAAGACTACGACAGTTCCAGCATAATGCAATCATAGCTCTAGGCAGGGTTGGGCCTTACCCACCCCCGCCTTTGATTCATCTACGGTCGTTAAAGTACCTGATTCTTTCCTCATTTTGGGGGAGTTTGTAATCGAACCACTAGGCCCGGTTCGTCATTTCAGATCCCCTGGATTAGGGTTCACTAAAAATCTACTTCTACCAACACCGTGTGCCCTTTTCCATGTTCGTCGAGTCACATGCCCTGAAGATGTAGCGTCTATCATTCCATAATTAGTTTGTTAAACGACTCCAGTAATGACCAAATCTGATGTCTGCTTAGAAACAGGTGGTTCGAAGGGAACCTGTTTCGGCATCGGACTTTTCTCGGGTGGTTCTTTTGGTTTAGGTAAGGGCTCTATTGCAGTAACGCTTGTGACAACCGTTGGTGTGGAATCAATAGCCGGTTTGGTGTGACCCTGAATCAACCGACTTTCCTACCGGATCCAATCATTGCAATTGGAAATAATATCCTGGGAGGTGCTTCCAGCTCCCCAAAGATCACCTGGGTACTCTTTAGGGAAATCTGGTAGTCCCATCATAATGACCGTAGGTTTTCCAACTTCCGGCCGCCTTAGGTGGGCTGTTGTGAGGCAGTCACGATTCATTTGTCTCTCCGCCTCAGGAATATAAGCATGAGTTATATAATAGTTAGTATAGTAAGATTGTAACAGATTTAGAGGTTAAACTCGAACTCAATGAGTTTTTGGTCACACAATACCAAGGGAAGGTTTCCTATTGGTAGAGTGACCCATTTATAGTATTATTTTAACTTGATTGTTTGGATTGAAAGTGAATATGATTTATACTAACAATTTTCTTCCAAAACTAATAAATTTATTTTCATGTATTTAGCATAAATAAATAAAAAACAAAGGATCCTGGATGCTTTTACATGCTTTGGGGTGAACGTACATGCTAGGAAAAGATATAAATCAGGCATTATTCATGTGCAACTGATAACGATTACATTATCATTGAATTATGTTATTATAAAAAAATATTGCGGCTATAGTTTTTTGATGTTCCAATCACTGTTAGAATTATTGAATTTTATTTTCTTATATGAAATAACTTTTTTAGTGAGTATCATTGATCCTTAAAGGGTATGTACCATGAAAAAAAATGTTTTACATGAGTGGAATGAAGAAGGATGTGACTGTTGTTAATTACGAGATATATTAAATGGTTTATGATTTACTACATGACTTAAAATTTTAACATCTATTGACAATATATTTATCTATTTTATAATTCCAATAGTGTGATCTATAGGATCTTCAAGGGAATGATGATGATAAATTAAACTACAATGATCAGTTGTGATTGGTATTAGGCATGGAGTGACAAGGGAGGATCTATTTTTACTGTAGAAAGTCTATCATGACTACTTAGTATTATACCACTTAATGTAGAAAAAGAATCTCTTCTTATATCGGGTAGAATTTGTAACATGATCCTATAGAATCGTAAAAGGTAAAACAATTGTGATTATGAGAGAGTGAAATAGAGAGAAATTTCACTAATTAATTCATGAAAATAATGTTTGATACTTGTTCATCACTTTTTTAATATTCTTTTATGGTTGTTGATATATGTTTTTCGATTAAGTGATCATTTTGTGATGGTTTAGAAATCATTGATTCATATTGGAGTCACCCCTATATTTTTCTTATTAACATCTATTGTATTTGATTGACCTATTGGGTGGTCCTTATATATATTTGTATGTATATTGTTCATGACTGTCATTATATTGTAACTATTTAGTGTTTTATATTATGGATGGATGAATATTCCATGTAAATCCATTCACTTACATTTTTTTTTATCAATTTTTACCTATTTATCCATTATTTTATGTGGTGATACTAAATATTATAGTCTCATCATGTTTAGTAATAGACTCTCGTTGCAACTTAGTATTGCATGACATGTGGAGAGGCATGCCTGAGGTGTTTTTGTGATTTGGCTAGGTTTCTATTGGGGTGATTTTAGTTA
Source organism: Viscum album (assembly GCA_963277665.1). Lineage (NCBI taxonomy): Eukaryota > Viridiplantae > Streptophyta > Magnoliopsida > Santalales > Viscaceae > Viscum > Viscum album. The sequence continues at coordinate 446,551,410 of OY728158.1, forward strand.
TGGAGTTACACCCTATAATAGAAATTCAAACTATACCCAACACCCAATGTCACTATATGTATCTTGAAAACACTAAACCAAAAAAATCACCTCTCATTATCACCTTATCTCCTAATTTAGAAGTTGTATTAGGCTGAACTTCCACTATTTTCACCACCCATACATCACCATTATCTCCATGCCACTGATCTGTTATATTTTTTTTGGGATAATCACTATAAGAAAATTCACTTGTAGTAATAAAACATTAATAACACACTAATTTTCATGTTGTTTAAAATTAGATTTTACATCCCTAAAAAATATGTATGTTTTTAAAATCATCATTTAATAACATGCATACTTTACATGTTGTAATTTGATTAATTCCATCTTTATTAACAATATACATTATGTGCATGTTTTTATATATAAAAAATAATAACTCAAAATGTGTTTTGTTACACACACACTTTTAATAATTTTTATAAGAATTTTTTTATTTTAAACTATAATCGTGATTATATATGATTTTCAAAAAAATTATGGGATATATATATAGTGAAATGTTAATAATTTCTTTTATATCAATGAAAGATGTAATTTTATATTAGAAAAATTTTATGTAGTAAATATATATTCAATTAAATAGTATCAGTTTATATATATTTTTTTCTTTTAAAACATAAGAATATATATTTTTATTATTATTATTTCAATTATATTTTCATTTTATATATATTCTGAAGAAGGAATTAAAAAGTAAATAAAAATATATTGATGCCTACAATATACTCAGTGGGTTTCACCCCTAAATCATCCTGAGATTCCACAAAGAAACAACCATCGATGTTCCCTAGGGAGAACAATATATTGTTATTTTAATTTACATTATTAATAATTTAATTAATGATTAATGAGATCTATGAGTGTGGGAGGTTCATTTTATGGATTCATATTATGATTTGGTAGGGAGCGATAAGCACACATCATATATACAGAGAATATACACAATGAAGCCTACTAATATGGTAACATTCCTCCTTGCATAATCCATCTTTCTTACAATACCAGTGATCGCCACTTTGGAGAACTCATCCTAAACCCTGTATCCTATTTGTACCATATTCTATCCAGTTTCTTGGATTTTTCCACAACTAACCATTCTATTTTTTGAAGTGCATGCATATTTTTTGATTTTGGATTAACAATCAATATTTTTTGAGAAATCCATGCCAAATTTTGCTTCACTATGTTTTAATCCACCATTATTAGTGAATAAATAGTGTATAAATTAAAACCCTAATATGATTCCCCATAAAAATTGATTAGATGAAATTTGAATTAAAAACCTACTTATATTTTACCTAAAACCATACTTTGGTTCTATATAAAACCCTAATCTATTTGTTTTATGCATACTTTTTTTCATTAAATCATTGATTGATAATGTAATATGATTATTTCAAATATAGTTTTACTGAAATGTCTATAATTACTAATTAAATGACTTTCTATTTAGTTTATATGTTTAAATAAACATATATTATAGATCATCGAACAAGTTAATTTTAGAAAGGCTATTTTTTTCTAATAATTATGTTTTTCTTCATTTTTTTGAACAAAATTTTTGATATATGTGTTAGATGATTTTATTTTTAATACTAATTTAATAAAATATTGGGATATTATTTTTAAAGAATTGTTCATTTAGTTTTTTCCCTTTGAATTTCTTTTATGATCACCAAATTAGGTTGATATAGATAGTTTCAATATAAAAATATGTTATTTTGTTAATGCATTGAGAGTTAATATATGAAATTCAAATACAGTTATATTCCACTGTTTGGAATTTTAAAATGTACAAAACCACCACTTTGATACTTTTAATGGACACTTGATCATGAAGTTATTTGATCCTACTTAAAAAACATGGTTCTTTCATAGGGAGTAACCAAGAAATATTATCCCTCATGTTGATGCAACAAAACCAAAAACATAAAGGATGCATGGGGATTATTTATTTATAAATTCATGAAGCTAGAGAATATATGGAATTTAATAATCTTGAAATTAATTATTTCATTAAATATATTTAAATAACATTTTACAATGCTTTCAGAAAATAAAAAAAGTCATTGAGAATTTTATTTATATACTATTTAAAACCTTATCTTGGGTGATGTGATTAGGAAATCAATGAAATGCTTCAAATGGTTTATAATATGATACAAAATTATAATGTATTATCTGATATTTTTGCATTATTCAATGAAATTATTCAAAAATGTTTTATATTCAATAATAAAGGATAAAATCATGTGATTATGATTGATTTTTATTTAGGAATGATCATGATAATATTGACTATTTTATTAAATTCGGCTGTTCAAGATAGAGTTTTAATATAAACATGGGAATTTTAGATTAAAGTATCACACCAAAATCATTTCAATACTTCCAAATAATAAAAAGGATAAAAGTATTTTTTGTAGTGAATTAAATTTCTAAAAAATTATGTTTTAATGAAAATAATAAAAACCTTGATTGTAAAGTATGGAATCCTATTGATTTAGTAACTTTGGATATAATAACAAATTGGTTGTTATCATTTAGATAAAATCCTCAAAACCATAGATATAGACTTGAGACTAATGGATTTAATCCACTTCATAAAATGATATTTCAATACCATTGTTATACAGTTATTTTGTATATATAAAACATATCTCCATCATTTATTCTTTCAAAAGATTTTTTAATTCTCACCATGTTAATTTTAGGCACAAATCAACCAGATAATGACATAGATGTATATTTAGCTCCAATAATGATGGCTTGATGGTTTTATGGTTTTATGGGGTGATAATTAATGATGCATTTTATATGGTGATATTTCATCCAAAATCTATATTTATATATACTATCAATTATTTTCCTATATATGAAAACATTTCTAGAAAACCTAAAAGTGTACAATCATGCATCCTCTTTCTCATAATGATATACAATCATATTAGACTGTATGAACTTGAATGTTTTCTATGTGGTAAATACGCGCTCTATTCCACTAGATCACATATTTAAAATGAAAAAAAGTTGTTTAATTAGAAATTTGAAAAAATATGAGACCAATTATATATCTTAGTGATGAAATTTACAAAATAGATATACAATGGTGAACAATTTTAGGAAACAGTGTAAGAAGATATTGAAGAAGAGAAAGGAATGAAATATAAATAAAGATCTTTAAACTGAAATTAACTGAAAGAAAAATTAATTTTTTAGACTTACCATATTGAATGGGGTTTTTTATCATTTTTTCATGCATATTTTACTTTTTTATCAAGTTAATTTTGATTATTTATTAATATTAAAATGGGTTTTTTATGTCTTTATTAAAATGTTAATAATTTATTTATATTTTCATAATTAATTTGTTCATCAAAATTTAGGTGTTTTGTATATAAAAAAATATTTTTGAGAGCATTAATGGAATGTTATTGATGATTGACGGTCAAAAAATATGGATTTAATCCTCGCAAGAATTTGAAAAAATAAATAAAAGAATATTCACTTTACATCATAAAAAAAGGGAATAAAATTTATCTTCCTCTTATATAACATGTAATTAAATATCAAAAAAATATAGTAGGCATAAAAATTTGAGATTATTTGATGGACATGGGTCAAATATTTGAAATTATATGTCCATATTAGAACATAAGGTATATGTTTTTAAGTCTCAAGAATGAAATATTCTCTTTCAATAACAATAATCAATGTAATTAATGGGGATTCTTCCTAAAGGGTCAATAATTTCAATTTTCAGGTTGTGAACTTTTTTAATGATTTTTTCCAAAAATTTTATAAATATAAACTAATTAAAAATTGTAGAATAATACATAATGGAGCATTTTTTATATGCTTGAATGATGTTTTTCATCACCATTCATTGATATCATGAAATATTTTATTATTCAATTTATACAATAATCTCGATTATGTGGGCCTCTAAAATATTATTTACTATATCAATTTGAAAGATATATGAAATAATTGAAAAGTTATTTCATGAATAATAAATGACCAAATTTCTATGTTAATAAATGATATATTAAAAAATAATGTTATTTTTTTTAATATCAAGTACATGATAATAACTACAGATATTGGTTCTTGGAATGTAGGAAATAAAGAGTTCAATTGTTCTTTATTTTTATAAGGGAGAAACTTTATCTATTGAAAAACAAGTCAATCTATCTCTGGGGATATTATAATATTTTCATTATTATCTATGTTTTAATACATTAGAAAATGAGCCTTATATGAAGTAATTCATTATGAAATTTTTTTATTTATTTAAATTATATATATTTTCTATTTTTTATTTGACAAATTTTATGTAATAGAATTAATTTTGATGTACATATATCGTTAGATAAACATCTATTGTGAAATTAAATAATTTCTGAGAAGAAGAAAAAAAGAATCATTCGCATCATGGTTTGGAATTTTTTTTTATTTAATGTCCCATTACTAAATTAAAATTAGATGTTATTCTTATTGAATAAATAATTTTTCTTTAAAATATTTATTTTGAAATATATTAATAATGAGATATCGGTTCATAATGTGTAAAATACTAAAGTATAGATTCCAATAGGCCCTCTGGATCAATTATTTGATTATTTTGGTATTATCATAAGATATATTTTACTTTTCAGTAAATAAAAAAGGAAATACCATGATAGATGGGTGGGGTTACCATTACAACATGAACAACTTTTTTGATTTTTCTAAAAGAGTATTTTTAGGTTCAAGGGGAAATAATATTACAATAAGAGGAAAGGAATTTTAATTCATTAACTAATGTAACAGTTATAGATTTTTAGAAATATATATAGAAAATAAAACAATAATATGGAGGAAGAACTCTCCAAATATGCTTCCAGAGTCCACGACCCAAGTCTCTTAATCCAATTATAGTAGTTGAATGCCAGATTAATACATTCATGCCCCCACCATAAAACGTTTATTTCAATTAATACTCCAATCAATACATACAATTCAAACCACTACTAGTAGCATAAACCAAATATTAATATGAGATTACAATTCTACTGCTCATATTTTATTAGACCCCTTGATAGTGCATCTACACCTCAAACCCTTATACCGCCCCACTTACATAGCCACCAACTCCTCTACATTCCTCTCATTTCCATTTCATTGAAATTCTAAACTTCACAAATGGTGAAAAAAATAAATACTAATATAGTAGTTGTTTATTTTATTAACATGAAGGTTCTAAGGTGTAGTGGATGTTATTGGGCCCCTGCCTAATGATGTTTTTTCAAAAACACCTTTGGATTTATCCTTATAAATAAATTAAATAGAAATCATAAATCCATGATATCAAATCATTACATATATTTTGTATTTAATGTACATAGATCAACAATTACCATGTTTTGGAATTATTTCTTCATTGATGAATTGGTTGAACGCTTCTTGATGTACTATCATTATAATGAGAGGAGTAAAGGGTATAATCCCTCTAGCAATGATATACACATACTCTGTGAACCTATGAACATCACCATAAAAATCCCCTTGTCCTAGCATGGAATATTCTAACACATACATCATTCGTTGTTGATTTTCACAAGAATGTCATCTAGGAGAAATGATTTTTATATTCACTATAGAATCAAGATAGTTAATGAGGGGGATCACTCTACGATATTGAGATCATTTTAAAAGAGTATCTCTCTAGGACTAGAGAGGATTCCCTCTAGAATTCATTTTTTTTAAATGATTAGAATGGATAGACTTGAGTTAGAGATTGACATTATTTGGTATTTATATACTTTGGGTCAACAAATAAATAATTTTTCATAGAACCCTATTATTCTATTAATCCCCAGAAAACTCATTATCTAAATAATAATAATAATAATAGTATTATTATTATTATTATTTACATAACATTCACTAAACTTATAAATGAATAAATTCCATTTTATTGATGAAATAAATTAATATTTAGTTGAATAATATTTAATATGTTATTTCACACTAGAACATTAAACTTGGTCAACTGATCGACTTTGATATTTATCAAACCTTAAATAATGACAATTTATTTAAATAAATAAATATTATGTCATTATTCATTAAAAAATCAATAAATATTATATCATCTAAAATTAGAAATAAATATTTAATAAATATTCAAAAAAAATTATTTTCTCAAATAACTGGTTAATTAATACCTATGATCAACCAAACATGAATAATGATTAAACAAAATATGGGATTAATATTTATTCTATATGTTAATTTTATATTGAATACAATAGAGGTTTCCAATACACTTAGTAAGCCGCTAGGACTCCTCGTAATTTGTATTAGGTAATAATTCCTAAAGTCTAAGGTTTTTTTCTAGATCAAGCTAAGGAACCTATAGAGAAAGAAGTTAAATTAGGAAATGAAAAAAACCACATATAAAAGTAAACTGGGATATGTGGTTTCATTTAATCAATATCTCTCATCAATAAGATTTCATGTTGTTGTCATCAATCTATGTGATTGATGTCTCTTTCTTTTACTTTATAGAAATGTACTTTTCCATAGAATGTGATGTCCATGGAATTATTTAGGTAGTTTAATTCTCATTAAAGTGCATTAGATATTAAATTCTATTAAAGGACCAAGGGGAGAAATCTTTCCTCTTGTTATTCATTAATGTAATACCAATCATGACATGCACAATGTATCTTAATTACGAGACACACAATGTATAATTATTCACTGCATCAAAGTACATGACTCATGACATATATTAATAATACTATTAATGTCTAAGGTTCATTACATAAATTTTTAGATAGAATCATCCAATGAAATGTATTAATGTGGATTTCCTTCTAGTGGTTGAAGTTATCAAAACCTCCTAATTTTTAAGATTACCAAAGATGGACTTCAATAGAAGAATCCTCAATATATTACGAGAATCCTACCCTAGATATCTTGTATCATTCAGGTCCTATAAATATTTATCAACTAACCGTAGAATATTTATTATATAATACTATCATAAAAATTATATATTATAATAATAGTAGAAAAATACTATGACCTTTTAGAGTAACAAGAACTTAAAAAAGACTATATCATTATTTTTTAACATATTAGAAAGAATGTAATTTTATAAGATATTAATGAATATTTAAAATCATGAATATTATAGTAATTGAGTGTATATAGCAGTAGGTTATATAGAAGCAACTACAACAGACTTCCATTTACACTAGATCCAACTGCTAATAAATCAACTTGTTATACTTGCATTATAAATAGGATTTTGATTATATATGGTTATAACTACTTATCATTTTACACTGCCTATGGATGATATTCATAATGTGGTTTAAAGACCCATAAATTTCAAGGAATTTTTTTTCTTAGTTTTTTTGGGATTTTACGAGTACGCAGTTTCTGACGGCACCTGATTCAGAGGCCCGGTGTGCCCGAAATCAATTTCTGAAGTTTAGCTCAGGTATGTTTAGTGAACGAACGAGCAGGTTTTTCTATCTTTTGAACCAGTGCTCGGAATCAAAATCCAAGGGCACCGATTAAACCAAAGCGCCAGTAATTACTTAAGAAGACCTTTACTGGAGGTGCATTTTCTCAGGAGGAGTTGTTAAAAATTTGAGATAAATGTGAAGAAAATAAAATTTTGGTACAATTTTATTTTCTACATCTAAGTGGTTTAATCCTATGTGTGGGAGTTGGTGTGGGACCCACTAGATATTAACTCCTCTTGTTAAGATATTTTTATAGTGGGGCACACACAAGCCCCACCCCTTAAAATCCCTTTAACTCCCCTTAAATGTGAGTAACCATTTCACATTCCTTAACTCTATAACTCTTATTAAATGTGAGTAACTCTTCTCTCTCTCTCTCTACCTCATTAATCTTGCCAACTTAACACCAAATTTAATTTGACAACTCAAGCTAATTTAATTAAATGGTTTATTTTTTGAATTTTGTGTTTTTGAAAAGGGATGGAAAACATAATAAAATAAGGGGGAGGCCTTATTTTATTAGGTTGGATAGTTGTGTGGGGATATTGGGTGATGGAGAGCTCTTGTCCCTTGGAAGAACTTCATCTTCTTCGGTGAAGAACGTCCCCACTTCAATGAATAACGCTTTTTCTCTGAGGGAGATCATCGACTTGGTGACTCAGTTTCTTCCCTGGTCTTCTTCCTCCATGACCAAGGAGGAGGCACCAACGCAGAAACTCGCCATCGACATCGCCATATAATCATCTATCCGTGACAAAAGAAGGGAGATGCCGCTTCCTCCTTGGATGTTCTCCGTCGATGTATAGGGAGCTTCACCCCGCGATGCCGTTTCTCGTGACGATCATCGTTCGACAACTTGTGTCAAGGTAGGGTTTATTTTACGTTCATGATTAATTTAATGTTCTTTGTTAAATAAATTGTCTGCTTGTTATCGACATAACGGGAGGATATCAGACCGCACAAACACTGTTGATCCTCCTCCCCTTTAATTTTTTGATCCTTGTTGAACTCGCAGCGAAGGCGGCACGGTGACGTTGCACCGCACGGGAACAAAATGTGGACCGCGGCTGGAGCACCAAGGTGTCACGGTCAGGGTGGGCCACGGCGGAGGGGCACGGCGCCGTCGCGCCGCGCCGGTCGGACAGAAGCCGCGGGCTAAGGCCGCAGTGGCTTCTCAAAGGGGAGGTCGGCCGAGCCGGCCGACGATGCCACCTAGAGGTGGGACCCCTCAGGTCCCACAGATTGCACAAGGCCAGCCTTAATGGCTGGCCATTCTAGAAAAGTCGGGGGTTGAAACCCCCGGCCAGTGCAAGGGGTGGCACCCCCCTTTGCGCCCTGCTCGGCCAGCGTCGAGCCGCCCACGCTGGGCCGGACCGCCCGCGCCGGGCTGGGCCGCACCCAAATGGGCCAAACCCAGACCCGGGTTAGATCGACCCGCTTTGGGCCGACCCAGGGGTTATCGGGCCGGGTCGGACCGGGCCCGAACCCCTATTTTCGGACAGATTCATTCAAACGACCATAACATGGGCTACAGACCTATGATTCATGCACCGTCAGTTGTTTAGAGATCCTCGGATCAATATAGTCGTTTTGGTATATTACACTTTAGGTTTTGGTGAACTTTTGGTATGGCCGGTTTGGTTCGAACACGAAAGCAATCGGGCCCTCGGAGCGGAAACGCTTATAACTCAAGCTCCGGACATCCGATTGACGTGCCATAAACTTTGTTGGATTCCACATAGGGATAAGGTTCTTTTGGCTTACTCCACTTGAGGATTGGACATAGTGGGATTATGGTTGGGTTGGTTTTAGCTTAAAAACCAACAGGGCCCCTGGGACGAAAAAGACAATAACTCTCAGACCGGGCGTCCGATTGATGCACCGTCTGTCGCATTGAGTTCCTATTGACGAGACGGAACTTTGGGATACATCAACTCTGGGCTTCGTGTTAGTTGATGTATCGACCCCCTTGGATCGTGGAGCGGACCCTCCCGGAATCGGGCATGCTGTGTGTGGGAACCCTAAAACTGGCTGCGACTGCGACGACGATGACGACTGTACTAGGATCCTACGTGGGTTTGGCAGTGAAGACGACTGTACTTGGATCCTCTGTGGGTTTGGCAGTGACGACGACCATAGTGGGATCATCTATGGGTTTGACGACAATGACTACTATTCTTGTATCCTGTGTGGGTCCGGCAGTATTGACCTCTGTACTTGTATCATGTGTGGTTTCGGCAGAGTAGCTGGTCTTGTATACTTTGTGGGTCCGACAGCATAGCTGGTCTGGTATCCTATGTGGGTCCGACAGCTTAGATGAATCAGGGGCTACATCTGATCATCTCTATCGCCTTACGAATTGTATACCTGTGTGAGATGAGTCTTAACTTTCAATCAATATCTTCGATATGGTTGAATTACTATCCTGTGAGGATTGGGTTGTGCTTTCCTGTGTGGACTGGGTTTTACTTTCCTATGTGGACTCAGTTGAACTTGGGCACGTGAGTTGGAGCTAAACTGGAATTGATGACTTTGGTATATGCATGGGCATATACCTAAGTAGAATTGGTTGATACTTTGTGATTGTATCTTTCCTTTGTGTTTATCTTTTGTGGATTCTGGGAGACCTTCGAGAGTCTCGGGGTCCCTACTGAGTATAGTATACTCACCCTTGCATTGGATATGCCCGCACTACATTGTGTTGGATACAGACGACGGACAGTACTGATCGAGGTGGAGGCTCGTGGAGCTGGATGGTACCTGGAGGTGGATCACTGGACGGGATGTACATGGAGCGGATGGATGGAGCTGAAGAGCTGAGGAGACTATCTGTACCCACCCTCTAGGTGGTATTTCTAGTGGGAGGCCCGGTGTTGTTCTTTACTTTCGGTTGGGTTTGTATTCTGGCCCATTTACTTTCCAGCACTTACTTTTGTACTCAGATTACTTAGTGTTTACTTCAGTTTGTGTACTCATTGGTGTTTGTTTACTTTATAAGGGCAATTCCTTCCCTTTTATCGGGATTTACGCCTTTGGTGCTAGCCGCCAGCCCCTGGCCTATGGAAGGTGGGCTTGGGGTAGTCACGGCACGGGCCCCGAGGATGGGTCATGAAATATTAGTATCAGAGGAGTTCGGTTATATCGCAGAACTCAGGACTCTGATCTTTCTTCTATGTGAAGCAGTAGTGTTAAGGGTATTGAGTGTGGTTATCATTCCAGGGATTCCAGTGTTAGTGCGGCGGCCGACGTATCCATCCACCCAGACCCTGACATCTGATTTTCCACTCAGTGTACGAAAACATTGATGGCATGTTTGTTCCAAAGTTTTTATTTAGATTACTTGAGTCAGCTCACCAGGTATACTTTATTGACCATGGTGCACCTGTTTCTTTTCAAGATGGCCCCACGAAGGTAGCCATCTAGGGTTCCGAGCTTTTTGCATGATGGCATCCCTACCGAGCGACGAGGCCTTGGTGCAGGGCCCCATTACAGTGGAGGCACTGGAGGTACCTCTACCCGCCGAGCCACCAATGCCACCTGCCCTAGTAGCTGAGAGTGCACGTCGCCTAAGTTCAATGCACGAGTTTCAGTGTCAGAGACCGCCTAGGTTCAGTGGGGAGATGGATCCTCAGAAAGCCGAGGATTGGCTGGAGGCTGTTGTTTGAGTTTTCATGTTGGCAGGGACACCAGCGGATCTTATGGTGATCCTTGCAGGGAGTCTCCTACATGTGGAAGTAGGTAGATGGTGGAGCCTGATGCTCCAGGTGCATGATGAGGTATCTCTTATTTGGACGGACTTCGAGAGCCTCTTCCACTCAGAGTTCATTCCAGCCACCCTTCGTGCGGTGTGAATTCAGGAGCTACTACAGCTGTGGTAGGGCAGCATGACAGTAGCACAACACTCTGCAAGATTTACCGATCTCTATCACTACTCCACTGACATGGTATGAGACCCATTCTTCTGAACCAGGACCTTCGAGCAGGGACTGAGTCATGAGATCAGGGCTTCGATGATCTCCCTCAGTATTCCGACGCAGGCTAGAGTACTAGAGCGAGCCCTTCTTGTGGAGAGCTTTCTTACTGAGCCTACTCCAGCAGCGAGGCCTACTGTAGGGAGACACATAGTGGAGTCTTCTGCAGTTGGCAGTAGACATACATCACAGAGGTCCAAGCGGACCAGGCCATCAGGTGGGTGACCTCAGGAGACTGGTTTGGATGTGAGGGGCACACGCAGCAGAGCCAGTCATACGAGAGGCATGCAGTGCTATGAATGTGTCAAGCAGGGCCACATGGCTCATGGCTACCCCACCCGCCCTGCTGATGAGAAGCTGACCGTAGAGGGACCTCCCAGGTAGTGGGAGAGGTTCGACCGTGGTGGTCCACCAGAAGCAGGCGGACATTGCAGAGGAGCTGGCCGAGCAGCAGGTGGTGGGTGACGTTTCGATGCTCTGCCACCACCACCACCCGGAGGTCCACCCCGACTACAGGGAACAGGTGGAAATGGGAGAGCACAGCTTCAGGCAGCTAAAGCTTACGATCATGGAGCTTCGGATGCGGGTGGACAAGAGCGGGACTATCTCCAGGCATGGATGCCTTTGTTCATAATTCTTCTAGCTTCGTTGACATCGTTGTTGGTGTTGCTTTGTGTCTTTGTACATCGAGTTGCAGTAATAAAAGAAACTTGCAATAGTGATGTTTTTATTCTTGTCTTTTGTATGATAATAATAAGAGAATCTGGTTAAAAACTGTAGAATTGACCCTCACATATGAGATTCCTACTGGAGGAGACCTGGTGACCACACATTGATGCCGACATTATGACCCAACCCTTGGAGCTGAGAGTAACGGTTGGATCTTTCGGTAGCAGCGTCGAGGCCTTACGATGTCATCAATGGCATGAATTACAATTTTTCATGTCCGGATTGACTTTATTTGGAAAGGAACATGGTTCATCCAAGGGATGAGACCAGATTTCTCTTTTCGGAAAAAGAGAAATCTTTGTAGCTTTGCAGAACGTTAACGAAAAAGGGGAAACCCTTCGTGTGGTCAGAAAGATGTCAGCAGAGCTTCCAAGAGATGAGACAGCAGCGATGGCTCAAATTCCTCCAGGACAATGACTTTGAGATAGTCTACACTCCTGGGAAGGAGAATGTAGTAGTTGAGGCTCTCAGCAGGAGGTCGTGCATTCACCTACATGGTGAGGTGACGGAGCAGTTAGCCACTTTACAGATATCCTTTGTGGATAGAGATGGGGAAGCCTTTCTTCAGTCCCTCACAGTCAATCCTCCACTCCTTCAGCAGGTCAGAGAGGCACAGCATGGGGACGTTGATGGTGATACGCGATGTGCATATATATCCTCAAGACATGCACCTGATGGATTTCTTTTAGGAGGAGAGCACGTCATTCTTTTCAGGGGATGTACCATGGTACCAGCTATTTTACAGGAGGAGGTGCTGAGAGAGTTTCATACTTCCCCTTTGGAGGTACATCTAGAAGTAGCGAAGATGTACCAGGATCTCAGGCGACAGCACTGGTGGCCAGGTATGAAGAAGGCTGTGACAGAGTTCATTTCTCGATTCCTCACCTATCAGCAGGTGAAGGTAGAGCACCAGGTACCAGCAGGATTGGTACAACCCTTGGAGGTCCTGGAGTAGAAGTAGGACATGATATCTATGGATTTCGTGACTGAACTTCCACGTACTTCCACAGGACATGACTCCATATGGGTTATCGTAGACCCATTCACCAAGTCGGCCCACTTTATACCTATCAGAGAGCAGGGATCAGTGGAGAGTTTGGGATGCCTCTACGTTCAGGAGAACGTACGGCTTCATGGTGTCCCATCGTCTATCGTCTCTGATCGAGATGATCTCTTTACTTCCCGGCTTTGGAAGGGGTTGTAGGAGGATTTTGGGACGCAGCTACGCCTGAGCACCGCCTTTCACCCTCAAAAGGATGATCAGATGGAGGTGACCATTCTGGCTCTCGAGGACATGCTCCGTGCATGCATCCACGACTTTGGTCATAGCTGGGAGGATCACCTACCCCTGGTGGAGTTTGCATACAACAACAGCTACCACTCCACCAACGGGATGGCACCATACGAGGCATTGAATGACCGACCTTGCAGATCACCTCTATGCTTGACAGACCCTGGGGAGTCAGCACTTGTGGGACCAGAGATGGTCCAGGCCACGACGGAGAAGGTTCAGGTCATCTAGGAGCAGATGAGGACTGCACAGAGCCGACATAAGTCAAATGCTAATAGGAGGCTGAGACTACTAGAGTTCGAGGATGTCGACCACATTTTGTTATGGGTCTCACCTCGACGTGGATTATGGATATTTGGCCGAGGTGTCAAGTTATCTCTGCACTTAATTGGACCATTCTAGGTTCTTAGCAGGATAGGCAAGGGTTGCTTATCACCTGGCTCATCCACCTCAGTTGCACCGGGTACACGACGTCTTCCATGTATCTCAAATGAGGAGGTACGTGCACAACCCGATGCATATCATTGATCACGGGGAGCAGGACATCGATGGCAGGGTGACATTTGCGGAGGTCCCGGTAGAGATCAAGGATTGACAGTAGCGAGTCCTACATTGATGGTCGATTCCTCTAGTGCACATCAGGTGGCAGCACGGGAACCTCTGGGAGAGCACATGGTAGCGATAGGCTCAGATGCGTGCACAGTACCCTCATTTGTTTCCTTAGATTGTGATGCATCTTTACGGGGATGTATAGCCCTGAGGTGGGAGTAATGTAAAGACCCATAAATTTCAAGGAAATTTGTTTTCTTAATTTCTTTGGGATTTTACGAGTACGCAGTTTCTGATGGCTCCTGATTCAGAATCTCAGTGTGCCCGAAATCAATTTCCGAAGTTTAGCTCGGGTAAGTTCAGTGAACGAACGAGCGGGTTTTTCTATCTTTTGAACTAGTTCTCGGAATCGAAATCTGAGGGCACCGATGAAACCGCAGCCCTGGTAATTTCTTATGAAGACCTTTACTGGAGGTGTGTTTTCTCAGGAGGAGTTGTTAAAAATTTGAGGATTAAATGTGAAGAAAATAAAATATTGATACAATGTTATTTTCTACTTCTAAGTGTTTTAATCTTATGATTGGGAGTTGGCGTGGGACCCAATAGATCCTAACTCCCCTGGTTAGGATATTTTTGAGGTGGGTCCCACACGAGCCCCACCCCTTCAAATCCCTTTAACTCCCCTAAAATGTGAGTAACCTTTTCACATTATGTAACTCCATAACTCCCATTAAATATGAGTAACTCTTCTCTCTCTCTTCCTTATTAATATTTCCAACTTAACAGCCCATTTAATTTGAAAACATAAGCTCATTTAATTAAATGGTTTAGTTTTTAAATTTTGAGTTTTTGAAAAGGGATGGAAAATATAATAAAATAAGGGTGAGGCCTTGTATTATTAGGTTGGCTAGTTGTGTGAGGATATTGGGTGAGGGAGAGCTCTTGTCCCTTGGAAGAACATCATCTTCTTCGGCGAAGAACGTCCCCACTTCAATGAAAAACACTTTTTCTCCGAGGGAGAGCATCGACTCGGTGACATGGTTTCTTCCATCATCTGCTTCCTCCACAACCAAGGAGGAGGCACCGACACGGAAACTCGCCATCGACATCGCCATACAATCTTCTCTCCGCGAAAAAGGAAGAGAGATGCCACTTCCTCCTCGGATGTTCTCCGTAGACGTATACAGAGCTTCACCCTGCGACGATGTTTCCCGCAATGATCATCGTTTGACAACTTCTGTCAAGGTAGGGGTTATTTTACATTCATGATTAATTTAACGTTCTTCATTAAATAAATTGGCCACTTGTTATCGACATAATGGGAGGAGATCAGACCGCACAAACACGGCCGATCCTCCTCCCATTTAATTTTTTAATCCTTGTTGAACTTGCGGCGAAGGCGAAATGGTGTCATTACACCACGCGGGAACGAAAAAGGGACCGCGGCCAGAGTGGGCCGTGGTGGAGGTGCACGGCGCCGTCGCGCCGTGCCGGGGAGACCAAAGTAAGCCTCGTCCAAGAGCGGGCAGCGGCGGATGGGTGCGGTGCTGTCGCGTCGCGGTGATCGGACTAATGTCGCAGCTTAAGGCTGCGGCGGCTTCTCAAGGTGGCGGCCGACTGAGCCGGCCACCAACGCCACCTAGATGCGGGACCCCTCAGGTCCCACGGATTTCCCAAGACCGGCCTTAATGGCCCGCCGTTCTAGAAAAGTCGGGGGTTGAAACCCCCGTCCAGCGCAAGGGGCGGCGCCCCCCTTTTAGCCCTGCTCGTCCAACGCCGAGCCACCCCACTCGGTCAGCACTGAGCCGCCCACGCTTTGCCAAATCGCCCGCGCCAAGACGAACCGCCCGTGCCGGGCCGGGCCACCAGTGCCGGTCTGGGCCGCGCCAGCTAGGCCGGGCCACGCCAACCAGGTCGGGCCGTGCCCAAATGGTCCGGACCCAGACCTGGGTTGGGTCGACCCGGTTCGGGCTCATCCAGGAGGTATCGGGCAGGGTCGGACCAGGCCTGAACCCCCTATTTTCGGATAGATCCGTTAAAACACCCATAACATGTGCTAAAGAACTCTGATTCACGCACCGTCAGTTGCATAGAGATTCTTGGATAGAGACAGTCGTTACGGTATATTACACTCAATGTTTCGGTGAACTTTGGGTACGGCCAGGTTGGTTCGAACACGAAACCAACCGGGCCCTCGGAGCGGAAACACTTATAACTCGAGCTCCGGATGTCCGATTGATGTGCCGTAGACTTTGTTGGATTCCTCTTAGTGAGAAGGTTCTTTTGGATTACTCTTCTTGAGGTTTGGACGTAGCTAGAGTGCAGTCGGGTTGGTTTTAGCTTAAAAACCAACCGGGCCCCTGGGACGAAAAAGCCAATAACTCTCAGACCTGACGTCTGATTGACGCGCCGTCTGTCGCTTTGAGTTCCTATTGACAAGACGGAACTTTGGGATACATCAACTCCGGACTTAATGTCAATTGATGTATCGAAACCCTTGGATCATGGAGTGGACCCTCCCTGATTCGAGCATGCTGTGTGCGGGAACCCTAGAGCTGGCTGCGGCTGCGACGACGATGACGACTGTACTTGGATCCTACGTGGGTTCGGCAGCGAAGACGACTGTACTTGGATCCTTTGTGGGTTCGGCAGCGATGAAGACCGTACTGGGATCCTCCGGTGGTTTGATGGCGATGACTACTGTTCTTGTATCCTTTGTGGGTCCAGCAGTATTGACCTCTGTACTTGTATCTTGTGTGGGTCTGGCAGAGTAGCTGGTCTTGTATCCTTTGTGGGTCCGACAGCTTAGCTGGCCTTGTATCCTATGTGGGTCTGATAGCTTAGATGAATCAGTTGCTAAATCTGATCATCTCTATCGCCTTACAAGCTGTATACCTGTGTGAGTTGAGTCTTGACTTTCAATCAATATCTTTGATATGATTGACTTGCTATCCTGCGTGGATTGAGTTGTGCTTTCTTGTGTGGACTTGGTTGTACTTTCCCATGTGGACTGGGTTGAACATGGGCTCGTGAGTTGGAGTAGAACTGGAATTGATGACTTAGGTATATGTATGGGCATATACCTAAGTAGAATTGGTTGATACTTCATGACTGTATCTTTCCTTTGTGGTTTATCCTTCGTGGATTCTAGGAGACCTTCGGGAGTCTCGAGGTCCCTACTGAGTATCGTATACTCACCCCTGCACGGGCAATGCCCGCACTACGTTGTGTTGTATGCAGACGACGGACAGCACTGATCAAGGTGGAGGCTCATGGAGATGGACGGCACCTGGAGGTGGATCACTGGACGGGACGTACATGGAGCAGATGGCTGGAGCCGAGGAGCTGAGGAGACTATCTGTACCCACCCTCCAGGTGGGATTTCAAGTGGACGGCTCAGTGTTGTTGCTTTATTTTGATGCTGCTGTACTTTCTTTTCAGTTGTACTTTACTTTCAGTTGGGTTTGTATTCTAGCCCATTTACTTTCTAGCACTTACTTTTGTACTCAGATTACTTAGTGTTTACATCAGTTTGTGTACTTTGTGGTGTTTGTTTACTTTATAAAGGAAATTCCTTCCCTTTTATTGGGATTTATGCCTTCGGTTCTAGTTCCCAGCCCCTGGCCTATGGAAGGCAGGCTTTGGGTAGTCACGGCACGGGCCCTGAGGATTGGTCATGACATGTGGCCTCAATCCTCAATGAAAATCCCTTGAGATACAATTTCCCCAATTATTTACTATTTTCCCCTATTATCCCTAATATCTTGCATAATAACATAGTTAAAGGTTCATCATTATATGACTAATCTTTAATATATAGGTATAACTTCAAAATTTGCAACAAAACATTAATAAACCCACTACGTAAGCTTTATTCGATGTTGAAACATACTATGAAAAATGTAGATATAGAAACTAATTGATATAATATGTTTATCCCTTTCATATTACCTTATCCTGATATAATAATAAATTAGGTTGATCTTAAAGAAATCTAATTTTCTATCCAATGAAAAATATCAATATAATTTCTCCAATTTCAAGGAACTCACCTAGTCCTACACACTCATGAACTGTCACATAGTCTTAATTGTCAGCCTGTATAGTTCTTCTAGTCTTATTTGATATTTTCATTATATTCTTTATTCATAAAAAAGATCAAACATGTGTACAAATCATGGTAGGTGAGATAGACGAATAATGTACTCTAAGGAATATATAGTCTACACATTACAAAAATTCCATGTGAAAATGGGGAAATTTTGGTGTATTATTTCATCTTATATTTTTCAATACAATGGTTTCTATGTACAATGAACTGCATCAAGAATCCCCTTAATCTATGCTATAAGATATTGTTCCACAAAGTATGCGTTGATTCTTAAGTCGTATTGGAGAAACTAACTTGGGTCTTAATTTACTACTACAAAATGTGCAATATATAGTGATAACCTTTATCAGTGCTGGTGAAAAGCACTCATAAGGTCTCCCTTTATCAACACAGAATAAAGTGATGATACAAGAAACATATTATCAGTGCTTTATTTTTAGTTCTGATAAATCTATAGATCTAATTTGTGTGTACCACATTGAAATAACTTATGTGTGATAACTTCTTTATATATTATTCCACTGCATGATAGCCTTAGAAGCCTGTTATGATTATGGGATCTCCAATACACTCTTCATGCACACTCATATGGGCATACGAGCCTATGCGGGCCTTGGACTTCCCCTTCCCAGAATTTAACCCACTCCCATAGGGTCGTCTCATCCAACCTACCTCACCATCCAGGCCTATACATGGGTTGGACCACCTTTTTAATATACACCAATAAAAATTTTAAAAAAATACATGTATTAAAAATATAAAAAAAAGTTAAAAAATTTATTAATTAAATAACTATTCAAAAATTTAATACATATATATATATTGTAAATATTTAGAAATATTATTTATTAAATATAGATATATAAAATGAAAAATGTGATATATTTAAATAAATAATAATTAAAAATGATAATATTAAAAAATTATTAAAAAATTATTATTTAAATAGATTTTAATAAATATAATATATATTATAAATATTAATAAATAGTATATATTAAATATTGATATATAAAATAATTAAATTTAACTAATTAAACAAAAAAATTAAAAAATTAAAAATTAAAAAATTATTAAAAAAATATAAATGAAATAATTATTAATAAAAATGAATAAATTTAATATATATACACACACAAACACATTAATTATAAATTGTAATAACTAATTTATATTAAATATAAATATAGAAAATTAATAAAATGCAATAATTAAAAACATATTAATGTCTTAATAATTTTAATGGTTTTTATACATAATTATCCATTAATACATTTGATATTTTTTAATATAGAAATATATTCATATAGCCAAGAATGTTCAAGTACCAAGCATGCTCGGTCCAAAAAATTAATAATAAAAATAAATTAGAGAGGATCCTAAAAACATTTGGCACATGACGCACTGACACTAGTTAACTGAAAAAACAATACCACCAAAAAACACAAATATCCTGAAGACCCAAACATACCCACATCATCACATCCATGCATTACCAAACCTGGTCATCAAACACACGTGCCAGGCTATTAAAACATCTTCTTCATAATCATATCTTTAGGTCAATCCCACATTCTAAGGTCAATCCCATATTCAATCCTATCCCACATCTAATAAAGCCATCCCAACAAGTGTTGAGACACCGATATGTTACGCCCGCATCACACACTGTCACGCTGACACCACCATATGAAGTCAACCAACTTCAACCTACTCTACCTATCGATGTCAACATACCCGTGTAAGGAACACAAGGATATCATCGGTCTTCAACAAACATGTATCCCACCATCAGGCTATAACCATCTGCGCCGAGTTTGAGTTCGAGACGGTTCGTAATCGGTTATCATCGGCCTGCATCTCCACCTTGCAAACTGTCATCGAGCATTCGCGGACAGCAATACGTCAGGTTTTTTATGAATCCCTGCATCCCACTAATTAGGAATCTATCATCACTATCCCAATGGGATGCAAAATACACACTGGGACCTAAAAAGAAAGAGTCATCCATCCCCTCATCGTCGACCTAGACGTACTCCCGCCTTGTGTGGCCCACCAAGATCCCAGATCCCCAATGCCGCCCTACGTTTAAGCCCTATCCTTGGGCCGCTGAGTCACCACTAATTCAATGTCAGGATCGCCAGCCGGAAAAATCCATAGATCATGAACAATATGCCGAGACCACCATTTTTCACACGCCATCGCTTCTAAACCAGACCAGAATATGTAGAGAAATCCCCACCAACATCCTGAGCATGCCGCCACCTGTTCCTCCACTACAAAACTATTATGTAGTATTTTCTCATCATATTCTTCTGGCCAAAATGGAGACCACTACCGATATCCTTATGTCGTCACAAAGAATCGCTCACCAACATCTCTCGATTGGAGGAGATTCCACTACCATTGTCAAAATGGCCATTACGGACAGATCTAACCACATATAAGTCTCCACCCATTTTTCACTAGATTCATCTTTGTGGAGAATTCCACAACCCGCAAACATCTAAAAATGACCAACGATGTCATCACAAATATTGACTGGGTTGCATAAGCAATTCCCATTGAATCCAAGAGAGATAATCTCTCCATTCTCTCATATATATTCATATATATATATATACTTTCCAAAAACATGATTTATATAATACAAAATATTTATGCTTATTTTAAAAAAGTCATATATTTAGTGAAGAATGGTTTATAATTAAAAATTAATATTAATTTAAAATATTGACTAATTGTTTTGAGTAAGGGAAATTTAATTGAATGTTGTTTGATTTTACAATTTAACACAAACATATATATATATATCAAACATGTGTTACACTGATTTCACATATACATAATCCTAATTAATGCATTTTTATATACAACACACACATACACATATTAACATAAATAATGAAATCTTATATAAAACCATATATTCCTAATATTTATGTAATTTATTCAAAATATAAAATTCATTTTAGAATTTCATTTAGTAAAATGATATATTTAATATATTATATTTTTAATCTGTAAATTATATTTATTTATTTTTTATATTACTATATTTAGTATTATTTATTAATTTTTAATATTTTTTACTATTTGTTTTTGGACTTTATTCATTATTTTATATATATTAATTTACTATGTTTTAAATTTTTTAATATTTATTCATCTTCATTTAAATATATATCCATAATTTTTTAATAATTTATTTAATTAATAAAACATATCCATTTTTTCAATAATTTTAAAGTGTACATACTTTTAATTATTCAACTTCATCCCTTTTTAACAAGCATACATTTAATATTATATATTCATTAATAACATTAAAAATATATTTGTCAATAAATACTTGAAAAATATATATATTTATTAATTTGTATTTATTATATTTATGAAATTATATATTTATAACAATAAATATAAAATTATTTAATTTTAATGTATTTGTCTAATTATAAATTAAAAATTATGTATTTTAATAATTATAAAATTATAATAATCATATTTAAATAATGAATATATTTACAATATTTATATTTATTTATTAAATATATATTTATAATTATATATATTTATATATTTATATAAATATATCTACTGTTATAAATATATTTATAATTATAAAATTATAATAAATATATTTAAATAAGGAATATATTTACTACATTTTTTATTTAAATATATATATTAAATTTATATAAATATATAACTATATAAATATATTAATATATATAATATTATAAATATATTTATAATTATAAATAATTAATTATATATATACACAACAATTTATTTATCTCTAAATATATTTATAAATGTATATTAACTATATTAATAAAATTAGATATTTATAATTATAAATAAATAAATATAATTTTTTAATGTATTTATATAATTATAAATAATTTATTATATATTTAAATAATTATAAAATAATGCTAAATATATTTAAATAATTTATATATTTAAATAATTTATCCTCAATCATTGTTCATCTTTATCCACTCCCATTAGTTCATGCTATTGTCTAAGCCCTAGTTTGGTTCAAGTTCTAAATTTTTAATGTCTCGATCTATAGGGTGTTAAGGTTCTATTTTATTGCATATTATCCTCATTTTTAAGGAATTTCTTCATTTTTGAATGTTCTTTGTAGGCGATTCCATGTTTCTCCATTTTTCATAATGATCCTTGGATGCATGAATTTATTATGATAGCTTTCTTCAAGAATTATGCATATTTTTTGAGTAATAGTCAGTGTTACATGGGAACGTAAACGGTCATAAATATTTTTTTTGGTTTCCACTATCTTGAATCCATGAATACTTCTTTTTATAAATATTCCCTTTCAAATTTTACAACCATAGCATTCTACCTTCCTTTATTCTTTTTTGTTTTGAACCTTTCTTTACTTTATAATAAACTATTATGGGGGGATGGTATAATAATTTTTAGCTTTGTGACATGGTTGATCACACCTTCCAAATGTTCATTCAATATATAAGTTCATTCTCCACCTTTACCTTAATTTTTTTAATTTTTTTTCTGAACTTGTCATGTTTTAATTCTTCAAATATCCTCCCAATATTTCTATCCAAAACCACTACATTACCAACAATATCTATAAATTCAAAACATTCCTCCATAAACATATTTTTTTCGAGACATCATCACCTCCTTTTATTTAGTCTTTTAACCTCTAATTTTAGCTTCTTTTTATGAACCAAAATTAATAGATATTCCTAATACATTCATTTTATCATAAAAGATCTTCCTAAAATTTTTAATCCTTCCATTTTATCTTATTTTTCATTTAAGTTGGTATTTTAAAATCATTAGATTTTTGGAATTTTTTTCTATTTTCAAAATCATAACTTTCTTGTCCTCAACTTCAAAACAATCATTTCTTCTATAAAAAATTTATCATGTCATCTTATTGAATGGGATATTTTATAATTAATAAAATTATCACATTTTTAAGGATTCAACATCCATTACATTTCCATTACTCTTTCTCAATTATCTTTAATAGACTTCTCAAAGATAACCTTGAACTTATTTACTTCAATTTTAACCTCAAATTTTTTTCTAAACACATTCACATTCCATTTATTTATCTATAACCTTATTTTCCATATAATCCTATGTTTTCTTATCTTTATTGAGTGTCACTTTAAAATATTTAATTTTATTTAGCAGTATTGATTCATTTTCAACACGTGGAGAAAACATTTTATTAGAGATTTGATAATATCTCTTAGTTATTTTATTATTTTACTCCATTTTTGAAATCTTGGTAAGGAACTACTTGAACATTAGCTTTTTTATAAAATCCATCTTATTCTATTATTATTTTTAATCAACTTTGTATTCATCTCCACTGAACTCGTCATTATTCACTTTAGTGATTAAAAGTCTCATCCACTCCATTTTAAGTTTCAACTTCAAATTTTTGTTCACTACTTCCTTTAATATACAACATTGATAAGAAATTTCTCTTTTTGAATTTTGAGAAAATCTTTCATTTTACCTTGAAGGGAAACCTAATCTTGCTCAATTTTGTAGATTTATTCTTTAAATATCTTCTTTATAATTGATCTTCATCATAATATTCTTCTTCTTTCAAATTTCAAAAATTAGCAACAAAATATCGATTAACTCCACATTTATAATATTTTAGTGAAATATTTCTTTGGTAATATCCTTTACCTTTTTATAAACTTCTTGAGATGAATGAAATCAACTTGTTAAAACTTATCTTCAAATATTTTTCTTTAAAATTCTTATCTTCCTTCTTACCATATTTTTTTATCTTTTTCAACTTTACATATTTAACATATATTTTCTTTTTTGACTTACTCTTCTTATTAACATCACTTCCTTTCGACCTTTTATAACTAGTCAATAAGTTATATATATTTCCAATGGAAATGTTTTAGAATCTTGGTCCTCATTTGTATAAACTTTCACATCAAATTTATTTAACAAGTTATATAGTATCTTCTTCAAAGCTTATAATCTTTAATATTGTCACCAAAATCTCTAATGGTATACACCACTTCATTGACTAATAAATTATTCATCAACATCATCATCAGGCATTCAAATGTATTCATAATTCAAATGATACATTTTTAATTTAACTTATTTCTATATCACAATTCCTTCATAAATATTTTCCAGATAATCCCATATTATTTTGAAATCATAATCCATTTGAATTTAATGAATTATTTCGTTAATAATAATGAACGTATTAAAATTGTAGTCTATCCATTATTCTTTATTTTCCTTCGATTAACTATGGTCAACACAACATTCTAAACATGATGAATATACCTATTTTTTAACACATTAATCACATTCAAACCAATGGATAATTGATATGGAAATATTCTATCTTTCCATATGTGATAATTCATACCCTAAAATTTTGAATTCCACCTATATTCACTAAATTAATATGATTTATTGAGGTCATAAAATGATGAAAAATTATATTTCAAAAAAATAGGTAAAATATAACTTCCATTAAACAAAAAATAACTATTATATTTTGTAATCTAATAATAATACTCTAAAACAATTTTTTGAATATTTCGAGATACCAATAGTTACTAAGAACATTATATATTTAGTGGGGGACTAGTAAAAATTTATTTTTACAATACACCAATTCAAAACCATTTCCACCAACCAAACTGATCAACTTGATTACTATTTAACCTTTCATACAACATTAATAGAGAAAAACATAATGGGAATTAATTTTAAGGGTTATCCACTCAAAATAAAAAAAATAGATACAACTTCTTGCATGATCCCAGAAACCCAAGAGCACAAAATCCACTAATCATCATGGATATAAAAAAGTAATGTTTTCATTGAAATAATTTTACATAAAAAATGTCTACTGAATGATGTATCATGTGTTTTCATAATAATAAAAATTCTTCTTCATGTGTGGTCGAAAGGCAAATCTTCAACCTACAAATTGTTTGAACAAAACACTCACACACAAATGGTCTTATTTTTCCTCAATCTTACTCGGCGATTCTTTACCCAATGTCTCTTGCCTCGATCCACTATTGGTTAACCCTATCCCTCACCTTCAGGTTCATATTCACTCATTGACCGTTATTTCTCACTCAGATATCTTGTATCTCTTAGTTGTGACTCATAAAAAAACTACCTACTATCATGTAAGGTGGTGACTGAAAATGGTAAGTAGACATAGTTTTTATGGTGTAAAACTATCAATTGACTACAAATTTCATGTATCCCTTTTATTAACATGTTCCACCCAATATCTCATGCATCAATCCTTTTTGGTTTCACTATGTCCCTCAACTTCATGTTAATTGTCAATATTCTATGAATTATTTTTATATTAATATGTTATTTATTATTATGTTTTGTGGAATTATATATTTTGAAGTTATATTACTTTAATTTTAACTGAAATAGAATATGTATTTTTTTTATATAAAATATAATTATTTTTAACATCGAATCCATATACAAAATATTATTATTATTATTTTAATATATTGTGTATCATTAGTAATGGTATGAAGGTCCATGCAACTGAGTTTTTAGGAATGTTTTTTTAATGAAAACTATTTATGGTGTTTTTATAGAAATTGAATATAGGTTTTGGATAAAGTAGGATATGTGAAATATAACCAATATTGATAAATCTAATATTTTTCAAATAGGGTTTCCTTAGTAGTTCATAGTAAAAATATATTAATTTTTATTCTTATAATACATGGGCTTGAATAATCAACAAAAAAATAGAGTAATAGAGAATCCAACTTCACTTCTATTGTCGATAATAGTTTCATACATTGCCTTCAAGAAATTCCAAGTCCCTTGACCCTATTTCAAAATCTAGTGACTACATGACCCTGTATGTTCTATGGAAATATATTTTTACACAAATTTAGGAAATCAGGTTTCAATTAATTGTTCAACAAGAACAAGAATTTAAAAGTGAAGTCTTTCATCCAATAATAAAAACAATTTTTTTTCCAACATATTTATTAGTGATTATTAGATTACTATATATCTGTGTGTGATTAATTTGAGTATTAAATTCATTTCATAACATTTTTAATAAGATATTTTATAATTATACATGAAATAATGATTTGAAATACCTTGATTTATAATTTAATGTGTATCGGAACATGGTAAATTAGAATAAATGAGAGGGGAAACATTTATTCTTGAAGTTTATAACTATCATTGGTAAGATGAAATAATTAAACAAAATAAGGATTAAGGGTTAACAAATAATTTTCATTGGTTATATGCCCCATATTATTTCAATTTATCACTCGTTTTTTTGGATCTTCTAATTAATTATAAATGAAATTTTTCCACTGACAAGTTACTATCACCTGAACCTTCTTACTCCTTTAAATATCCAATCAGAATTTCACTGAAACAATCCATAGAACACCACATACATTGTGATGAAATGAATAATGATCCAATCTTTTAACTTTTTGGACTCCCACCTAGATAGTTTAGAGAAACCATCCTATAATTACAACCTTTTGTGATGGGAAGATAAATGTTTTTGAAATTTAGTCCTCAGACTAAAGAAATTGTTATTATGGAGTAATTGATTTCTTTCATTAAATTATTAATCTAAAATGGTTTTCCCAAAATGAGTGTGTGTAATAACATCCAACTGATCCTTCTCATGGTCACACTAATCAAGGATCCCCTTATATGGATCTGATTGCTTATGCTACTGCTTTTTCATCTTTTGGAAACAAAATAAGAAATGTTGTCTGGTGTTTCACCAACTCCAAGCCTATGAACATTTTGATATAAGGTTAAATCTATCATCCTCATCATCTTTATCTCTTGAATTGTTATTATTGAATTTTATTTCTTAAGGCTCATCCACCATATCTTTGGGACATGCACCTATATTTCTTAAACTACTCTGAGCCATAGTTATCCAATACCAGATACCAATGATCATTTTTGATGAATCCAGAGGATAAAAACTACCACCAATAGAGTAATTATTTTCTTAAATTCAATTGCTCATTTCCTTTAAATCATACTGAAATTATTGGAAATAATAAAATGTTGGGATCCCCTTATTAGAATTATTTATAACTTTCTCCATTGTTTATGAATATCTTATGTGTATTAATTTATTTTTTGTAAAAAAATAAATATTTTATGAACCTAATAGGATTTAAAGGAATTGAAAATGGATGAACACTAATATTATTACAATAAAGTATGAATACAGAATTAAATAGTTCATCATGTTCTCAATAGATCATGTATACAAACACTCTCAAATAGTTTGTCTATGTTTTATTGTTGTTATTCAACAAAAATTAATTGGTAAGAGTTTGAAGAAAATTTTATTTTTCAAGGAATTGATCATAGCTACAAATGTTAGACTAAGCATGGGGAAAACTGAACACACAAACCCATTGGGATGATAATTCATTTTATGGATCATATGATATGAATACTAGTGAAAATTATGGTGGAGATATATATAATAAATAACAATAAAAATTTAAGATGACATTTATTATTATCCAAAGTTGTTTGAGAAGTTAAATAGTTATTATAAGAGACTATTATATTCCAGATGTACTAAATACACAATAGTATTAACTATATTGAAGTTCTATAATTTGAAAGCTTTAAGAAGATGGAGAGACCCCAAATTTACAGAACAACTTGGTCTTCCTAATGATATGTTACTAGAAGAAAATAAAATTCCATGTATAAAATGTAGCACTAGAAAATGTTACATTCAAAAGGCATGATCTCTAAAAATACATGATTGTTAAAATTATTGAATATTTTTTCAAAGGGACCATGAATCACTCATGAAATCACCGAAGTGTGGTGAATATAGATAAAACAAAGATGAATCATGTCCTTAAAATGATGTATAATACATTCTTATCATTCCATGGTTTTGAAGGCTATATGGATATTTGGAAACTCTGAGAAAATTAACATTAAATGAAGATACAATAATTAAATGTGGGAAACTACATTATCCAGTACACTTTCCTTGTGGAAGACAATTGATTATGATTATCCTGAATTTTTAAATGATATTTAAAAATTCCATCTTATGTTATTTGCATATGGAATAAATCCTTTTGGTGTACATAGTAGTACTCACAGTACATGGCTAGTCACACATGAAAGTTATAGCTCGCTTCCATGGTTATTCATGAAGCTCAAATACATTATGTTTTATCTTTTAATATTTGGACCAAAAATCCGTAAAATGATATTGATTTCTATTTGAATCCATTGATTGATGATCCGAAAATGATATAAGATATACGTGTTACAATGTATGATTCTCATATAAGTGAATAATTCAAATTGGAGACCATGTTGTATGGGATGATAAATCACATTCTTTCATATGGAAATTTTTTAGGATATATAATTAAAAGAATGTTGGGGTGTCACATTTATAAAGAATTCACACACTCAACTCAGTTTAAACATTCCTCAAAGAATGTGTTTTTAGAACATTGTAAATTTTTACTTTGATGGCAGAAATATTGATCCTGGACAACAAAATTTGATTGGAATACCGAACAAGGTTCAAAAACTCCTATAAAAGGTGATTAACTATTCAATAAATTAAAATTTATAGACACAATTTTTGTTAAACGATTTTTGAAAAACCTTTTTAATTCAGGATGGAAAAATAAATCAATTTTCATTGAATTACTATATTTGAATTTTTTTATACATCATACATTTTCTTGATTTCCTATATATAGAAACAAATTTTTTAGATTGTGTTATTAAAAAATTAGTAAATGTTCCAAAAAAACAAAAGATTTCATCAAGGATAGGTTGGACATGATGACATGGGGATAAGGGAAGAGCTGGCATCGGTGAAGGGTAAAGTGGGGAATTTTATCCCTCCACCGGCTTACACTCTATCCAGATAGGAAAAATAAAAAATCTATTATTTTCATTAATGATGTAAAACATCCAAAGGGGTATTCATAAAATATTAATAATTTCATTTCAAGGACTAATTTGATGTTACAGGGAATAAAATTATATGACTATCTTGTTTTGATGAAAAATTTGATGCTCATAGCTTGAAAAAACATTATGCATAAAAATATAAGACACACATTTACCAGATCAGGCTTCTTTTTAAAATCCATATGCAGTAAATTTATTGACTTGGTAGAGTCTCTAGTCATGAATAAGGATGTTTCAGTCATATTATTTGAATTAGAGATGTTATTCCCTCCATCGTTTTTTGATATAATAGTCCACCTAATGGTTTACTTGGTAATAGAGGTTCAAATATGTGGTCATATCCATTACAGATGGATTTACCCCATTGAATTGTATATGAAGGTTTTGAAAGGTTATATCAAGAATCAATGTCGACCAAAACATTTTATTAAAAAAATATATATTTTAAAGAAGTTTTAGAATTTTGTACCAATTACTTACTAGATGTTAATAGCATCAATATCCCAAAGTCTCATCACATCGAACATCTTATTGGAAAATATATTTTAGAAAGAGATGTTGTTACAATTACAATCATAGAGAAAGAGAAATCATAACATTACATTTTACATAATAGTAATGATATTGATCCATATATTGAATCCCAAAAATTAATTCTTAGATATTTGAATCCATCAAGGGCTGAAGGATGGATATCAAATACACATTATCAAAATTTTATAGGATTGTTCTGAGATTCTATTTATAAAGAGTTATCTAAAATTAAAAATTCAATTGAAGAATAATTGTGATTTCTATTCAGTAGACCAAATAAAAATGTTATATCTTACACTAGTTTTGTAATGAAGGATTATATGTTCTTTAGAAAAAAGAAAAAGATGACTATAGTATGATAAAAAATAGTGGAGTTACGCTTTTGGAAGAATCAATCCACATATCTGGTTCTAAGGATAGAAATACAATTTATGAAATTATGTCATATTTCTGTATTATTGAATAGATATATGAGTTTGATTATACAACATATCATTTTCTGACTTTCTATTGAAAATTGGTTGACCATATGAGTGCTGTCAAAGTTGATAAAATGGGATTCATGAAGGTGAATTTCAGTATGGAAGAGGAAAAAAGAAGAGCCATTCATAATGGAATCTAAATCAATTCAATCATTTTATGTCTCTGATATAGAAAATAATAATTGGTTGATTTTATTGATAGTGACTAAAACGAATGTAATGTCAGATGAAAATTCAATCAAGGATGACCCTTTTATTGAGAGATCATAATTAGTTTGTGGAAATACCAATGTAGACAATGTATAGAACGTCATAGGGGACCATAAAGAGGGTATTTTAATTCTTTATAGAAGAGACAAATCCATTAATCCTTTATAAAAATAAATAGTGTACAATGGGTTGGTTAATGTTTTTCAAATATACTATGATTTTACTCATAAATTTATTTATTCCCTATTTTATTAAGATAATCTAAATTCATTTTTTGAAAATCATGCAGACAATATATTTTTAACATGAATATGATACCAATATTGGGGAAGAATAGGTGGTTGATGATGAAAATTCATAATTAATAGACTGTTAATAGTATAATGGTGAAACAAAACAAGAACGACACAACATCATAGTTTTGAATAAAATTATCAAGATAGGAATTAAGGGTATAAAATTTGAGGTTGGATGAAATCAACACAACCAACTTGTTAACCCCAAAAATCCAATGCTAATTAGTTTTGTTAGGGTCACAATGAGGATGCATGTACCTATTAATATTTATTCATGGTACCATGTACATCCTATAAAAAATGAAAGCCTTTTGGATGATATAATGGAAGAATTACGATATACTTTCTCTATTTTAATGAAAAATTATATCATGAAACATTGATTTAAATTTTCATTATTCCTTTAAGAGTTTAATTATTTTAAATTAATCTCATAAGAAATATGTATTAATGTCTACTGTAAAATCCCACAAAGGCATCCAGACTCTTCTTTCCATATTTCATATCTGGTATGTCGAGGGGGATGTAAAGCCCCACCCACTAGTTACTTTTTCATACATTATAAAATAGGAAACATGGAATTTATTCATGATGATAAATCATTTTAAGTACATTATTGTTGATAATATATTATTTTAAATTATTTATTCTATCTAATTTAATCCATCATTTATAATTTATGAAATAAAAGACGAGTGCAAAAAATAAACATCATGAATCAAAACTAATATACTCATATCGCAAAGAAAGGATAGGGTAGGATTCACTAGTGAATAAAATTGTACATATTTTAAATAAATAATAAATTTTTAAGTGGTATGAAACAAACAATGTTCATTTTTTTATTCATATTAATTCATTCAAATTCGAATCCACGTCCATCCCACATCATGTGTTATGGAAGGAGTCATGTATAAATAAGGTGGGTAAAATAGTTGATAAAAACACAAACGTAGTATGGTTAACTTGTGTAAGTATGACATAATATGAATTATTTATGATATATAGCAGTATTATATAAAAAAACTATTTATGGTCATATTATTTTTGTATGGTTTAGAAAAATGAATCTATATCAAAAATACCAGATAAAAAACTAATTTCAGTATCATTGAAGAGGAAAGAACAATATGGTCACATCAGAGGTGTAGGTTTTAGAGTGTCTTCTAGAACATATTTTGAAAAGAAAATTTTTAAAGAAGATACATATCATACGATTAAATGATTTCAAGTGAATATAGATTCTTTATAAGTTATTATTGTCTGGTCTAGTTTAGAAGACCAAAATATGCAAAAGGATCAATGTAAACCAGTGGTGGAACAAATATCATCACATGAACAACTAAATGGCCCCACTAGCATTGAGGTTAGTCATTCCCCTAAAACACATACCTTACCTGAGGTAATCAATTTTTTCATTACAATTTCTTGTAAATGTGAATCTAATAACTTCAGATAACATTATATAACTATAATTCTAATGGGTGAGGTTGTATGTGATTTTTATCTATAAACACCAATGAAAAACCATGTTTTTAGGGGTATGGTTTATAATATATCCGGAGAAATGATACAAAACAAATTATTAGTAAAATATCACATGAGAGTGTGGATTGAGGGATCTCAAGAGCCAAGTACTGACTCACATATTCCACTTGACGATCCAGATATTACAATAGTCAATGATACTATTGGAACTTTCATAGTATGGATGTATAATACTATAAATATACATGTGGTATGTCCTTAACTAATTTATTCAAATGGAGAACCTTGTATAGTTGATGAAAAAAGGTTTGAAGTGTGGTATGGTATTACATATGGATAAAATTATGGGGAAACAAAAGGCTCGATGAATATAATCAAGTGAATCAAACAAGAAAAAATACATTCTGAGAGTATATTCCCACCAAAAGTTCCACTACCACATAAACTTGTATTAGAACTTCAGAAAGACACCACATAAAAATATATATATATATATTTCCTATTTCTTATAGAAGATAAAATATTTGGAACACTCAATACCGATACAGTTGGTCTCGATAATATAAATGGGATTCTAAAATTTGAATGGCTGGGCGTCTCAATTTTGAATACATAAATAAGGTACATTTTAATAATAAATCTATAAAAAAGGATCCAATATATTCATTAAATTTAATAAAAATTCATATTTTCTATATGAATTTATAAAAAATCTATATAAATGGAAAACCATGTGAAGAATGATTTAGATTCATTAATCCTTGTTTTATTTTTTGCAATAAATTTCTATAGAGGTGGAAGAAATTGGAAAGGGGAATGAAGTGGTAAATGAGGAATTTTATTAAAAAATAACTGATGAAAAAATATTTTTGATGCCTATAATTCATGGGTAATACTCTATAATTTAATCATATAAAATATATTTTAATATTTTATTACTTATTTTTTTTTTGATTTTTTGAAGCATCTGATACTGATCGCATTCAATCGGGATAACTAAAATATTTATTTTTTGTATCCAATGTATGGATATCCAAAACAATAACCTCACATGATGTGTATTATGAATTTTTGAAGAATATTAATCAATATTTTATAGATAAAATTCAAATTATAAATTTCAACCTATGTTTTAACAAGAATTTTGTTATGATAGGGTGATCTATAAATATTGGATAAATCATGATATGAGGTCAGTGACTCGATATAAGAAGCATGTGGATTACATAAAATGTAAATAGATTAGGGTATATATAGAATTATTTTACTATCAAAATATATTTCAAAACCATTTACTTATTTTGATCAATGTTTATGCAATCTTTAGAGTAAGATAACAACAAAAATTATGGATATTATGTTTAAAAATTTATGAAAGATTTCATAAAACATGGAAATAATAGGATCGGCAAATAGTTAATATCTGAAGGTAATTAAAATTTCATTAAAAAAATTCCTAATCATTTTTTTCAATTTTCCCATTACTTCCAGGATTATCAATAACCATTATGCTCAAAGGAAAAAGTAAATTTGTTTAGAGATGAGTGAGTATTATACATGGTGTTGGAATGTTTTCTGACATAAAATTTAGGTTATTACATACTATGTTTCTGATATTGTATGGTATATGAATTTCAAAATAAATTTAGTGTGTGAAACATTAGTATCAGAATGATCATATATTATATTTGATCTATTTATCGAGGATAAGTATAATGGAGGGAATAATTTTTTAGAAACAAAATGAGAAGAATACATGGTGTTAGAATGTATGCAGATTTCATGAAGAAGTTAATTCCTACTAATTATTTAGTTAATTATTTCATCGTTTTATCTAATTTATTTAGTAACTTTCATTATCCTTTTAATCAGATACTTATTTTGTTAAATTTACTGACTAGTTCAAAACACACGTCACATGCTTAAAACCAAGAAAATTATCATGGATTAATTTCAAATCATATAATAAGAATTCGTAATTCATTTTTCATGTGTAGGAATTTACCACATGTCAATTTGAAACACGATGTGGTCCGTATAACTAAAAGTGTTTGTTATCAGTTTAAAATTGAAATTTGGTTCAAAACATGTGTCACTCAATTAAAACTGAGAAAACATACTCATATTGTCTTGATAATTTACTAAAATGATTTATAAGTTATTTTTGATTGGTAAGAATCATTATTACATCAAAAAAACACACGATGTAACTAGTATGATTAAATGTACTTGTATTCAGTTCAAAAATAAATTTTAGAGAAAAAACAAGTGAAACACTCAAAATTAAGAAAACTTATTTAATTTTTTTGATACATTAGTAAAATGATCGATAAGTCATTTTTGTATTGTAGGAATTATCCTCATGCTAATCCAACTTCTGATGTGAACAGTATGATTCAATGTGCATGTTTTTAGTTTTAAATGACATTTTAGTAAAAATCATAATTGGCATTCTCAAAACTAACAAAATACATTCATATTATTTTGATACTTTAGGAAAATTATGTGTAAGTCATTTCTAATTTGTAAGAATCATCCTCACCTCAATCTAATGTATGTTTTTTCCAATATTACTCAAATTCTGTGGTCTCAATTTCAAAATTAACATTTTTTGTTGAAAATGTATGTCACATACTTAAAACCAAGAAAGTAAATTCTGATTTATTTGAAACATTAGTAAAATAATCCAAAATTCAGTTTTGATATGTTGGAATCATACACACCTTAATCCAATACATGGTGTTCCTGGTTTGACTCAAAGTGTTTTACCATTTAAAATTTACAATTTAGTTCAAATTTTTTCACTCACTAAAAACAAGGAAACATTCTTGGATTTTATTGAAAATTTTGGAAAAATAATTCAGAATTCATTTTTGATATGATCGGTATGACTTAAAGTGCATGTTTTCAGTATCAAATGACATTTTAGTAAAAATAAAAGTGACATACTCAAAACCGTGTAAACACATTTGGATTGTTTTTATACATTAGTAAAATAATCCATAAGTCATTTTTGATGTGTAGTAATTAACCGAATATCAATCTAATCCATGGTGTGACCGGTATGACTCAAAGTGTGTGTTTTCATATTAAAAATGATATTTTAGTAAAAACTACATGTGACATACTCAAAAAAATAATAATGCATTTTTATTTTTTTCATAAATTATAAAAAATATCCATAAGTCATTTTTGGCATTTAGGAATCATCCACACCTCAATCCGAAGCATGGTCCAACCGTAGCTACTCAAATTTTGGTTTTTTAATCTAAAATTGACATTTTAGTTGAAAATGCACATCACCTACTCAAAACCAATCAAACACTTTACAATTGGTTTGATACTATATTAAAATGATCTAAATATCATTTGTGATGTATAGAAATTATCCACACCTCATTTTTATATAGGGTGTATGGGATATGACTCAAAGTGACCTTTATGGGTTTAAAATTGACAATATAGTTTAAAACATATGTATCTAATTGAAAACCAAGAAAATTTGTTTCGATTGTCATGATAATTTATAAAAAAATCATAAGTAATTTGGGAGGTGTAATAATTAGTCTCACATCAAACTAACACATGATTTGATAGGTATGAATAAAAGTTTGTGTTTTCAGTTTAAAATTACACTTTAGAAAATAAATGAGGGATATTCTCAAAACTCCGAAAATGAATTCAGATTATTTTAATACTTTTTTAAAATAATTTGTAATTAATTTTTAACATGAAGGAATCATCTATAGGTTAATCTAACCCACGGTGTGACCAGTATATCACAAAGTGCATGACTTCAGTTTAAAATGAAATTTTAGTAAAAACCATAAGTGACATAAACAAAACTGAGAAAAAAATATTGATTATTATGATACTTTAGAACAACAATCCATTAGCCATTTTTTAGGTGTATGAACTATCCACACCTCAATCTGATTCATGGTGTAATCGTTATGACTCCATGTCTGTATTTTTATTTATATTGATATTTTATTTAAAATTCAAGTTACATACACAAAACTATGAAAAAACATTTATATTGTTTCAATACATTAAGAAAAAAAATTAATAAGTCATTTTTTACATATAGGAATCATCATCAACACAATTTGATACATGGATTTCCCAATATTACTCAAAGTGTCCATTATCAATTTTAAATTAATATTTTATTTCAAAAATTATCCCTCACTGGAAATGGAGAAAACACGCTAAGATTTTATTGATAATTCAGAAAAAAAATTCATATGTCATTTTTTATGTATAGTAATTACTCTCATATCTTGATAACACATTATGTGATCAGTATGACCCAAAGTGTATGTTTTTAAGTTAAAATTACATTTTGGTAAAAAAACTTACATTCTCACAATCAATAAAACACATTAATTTTGTTTTGATACTTTTAAAAAATGATCCATAAGAAATTTTTGATGCATATGAATCATCCACCTCTCAATTTGACAAATGGTGTGACCAGTATTAATCAAATTGTGCGGTTTGAATTTAAAATTTATATTTTTGTTCAAAACACATGTCACATACTCAAAACTGAAAAACACATTCCGTTTGTTTTGATACATTAGGAAAATGATCCATAATCCATTTTTGACGTGTAGAAATCATCCTCACCTAAATCCAGTACATGGTATTCTTGGTACGAGTCAAAGTTTCCATTATCAATTTAAAATTTAAAATTTAGTTAAAAATGTGTGTCACTCATTAAAAACCTAGAAAACGTGCTTAGATTTTCTTGACAATTTTAGATAATCCATAATTCTTTTTTTTAAATATATAAATTAACCACACATGAACTCAATACGTGATGTGGTTAGTATGACTCGAAGTGTGTGTTTTCAATATATAAGTACCATTTTAGTTTAAAATGGGTGTCACGTTGCCAAAAATGAGAAAATATGCTTATATTGTTTTCTCATTATTTTATTGGCTATTACTTAATTAATTTAATAATAATTTCTATCTTATAATTATTTATTTAATTTTTCAGAGATAATTCTTGAAGAAAATAAAAAAATAGTTTGATAGT
Organism: Viscum album; assembly: GCA_963277665.1. NCBI lineage: Eukaryota > Viridiplantae > Streptophyta > Magnoliopsida > Santalales > Viscaceae > Viscum > Viscum album. The sequence continues at coordinate 446,588,708 of OY728158.1, forward strand.
TGAAGGCTTGTTCTTAAGAACCCAAGTCCCCTTGAATTAGCTCCCATCCGTAGTGATTTTTCTATCATCATAGACTAGATACAACTCTAGGAGACCTTCTTTTGAGAATAAAAAGAAAATTTTTAAAATATAAGAATCAAATAAAACTCAATTTGACACAAAGTGTTCCTGGTATGACTCAAAGTATACGTTTTTAGTTTAAAATAAACACCTTTTTAATTTATTTTTTAATATTATTACTAACATAATAATTGGTTTCTATATAGGTGCATTCTTTTTCTCGAGTTGGGATGGTTTATTTAGAAATAGTATGATTGAGGGTCAGGGAACAAATACAAAAAAACATTGAAGTTTTTTAATTTCTCTTATAATTTTTACTTATGTATTTGTATGAACCAATGTTTAAAATGGCTAGAATATAATTTTTTTCTTGTACTTTTTTGTAATTTTTATTTAATTTAAAATATGTATTTGATTCTTGTATTTTCTATTTTTTATACTTTTTATGCTACTGTAGTGTGCTATAATTTTAACACCTCACTACAATAGTATCCTCCTTTATCAGTACTAGCAATAGCATAAATAAGGGACTACATTATTTTTTATTTGAGTAGCACTGATAAAGGGGGTCACTTTTCAATGATACATAAAAGTACTAATAAAGGGGTTCCTTTATTAGTTCTTAATGAATAAATGATAAATGTAGCATGAACCATCCTAGTGGGGCCCATGACATGCTCCTAAAGCCCACCTATAATAGGCCCGGGGCTAGTGACTAGCACCAAGTAGGCATATCACTAACATGGGAGAAATTTCCTATGCACCTATATGAATGAACACATCTCCATGTCACAAATGCTAAATTGTAAAAACCACTATGAAAGTAAATGCATGAACACCACTATCCCAAAAAACAGAGTATAAAATAAGTAAAGAATGTAAAGTATACAGGGATAGAATACAAGCCCACCAAATGTGCTTACAATATACAAAGTTTGACATGTAAACAAAAATGTACTAGGGCCACTGCTCAAAGCTGTAAGAACACATTGACCAGTTTGAACTCAGAAAGCTCTATCTAGTCCTAGTCCAATGCCCTGGACTCTATCAAAAGGTCTTTATTCTTCACAAGAAGCAACTCGTGTGGAAAAATCCCATGTAGGAGTGAGTATAACAATACTTAGTAGGACACACTAAAACCAAAAATCAAAACACAAGGGAATGATACAATCAACTCTTCAAATGTATATGTCTATAACATATAACAAGTATATCTAGATATACTCAAACACGATAAATAGTTGAGGGGTATGCCACAACTACAACATACCACCACTAGTGATATAGATCAAATATTACACAAATCACTCATTCGAAAGTTCACACTCATGAGTCTGATAGCACCAATGACGTTCATTCAATATGTAATGTTCATCAGCAACCACCATGAGAGAGATATGCTGAACAATCTGAAGAGAGATATGATACATTAGTGGAGGATCATAGCCTAGCCCATGGCGTATTCCAACAACTCCATAATGAATAACCCACTAAGTAGAGGATCAATACCATCTGAATTTGTTCACGTATATAACTGAAACTCTACCAAGGGAATGAATAAGGAATAGAGGATCCACACTGAGCCCCTTAGTGGATTCCAACAACTCTACCATAGAAGTCATGCTGAAGGGATCATAATCTTTTGAGTAGGAAATTATACCCACCAACTTTGTGGGAAGCAGTCAAGGGCACCTACATTAAGGAGTCTTGTCCCTGATATGGTGAAAAAGGGATCTTAGCCATGTTTAAAAGGATACACGACATATAGTAGGGTCACACTCTATGTTCCATGACCCTAGGTACTACCTGTGTATAATATCCCATGTCAAAAGAATATGTCATGTAGAAGAGGTATACATAGTGTGTAGGATTTCCTGCATGCTCTTTCCATCCATCTGGGGTCCACCCGTGTTCCATGACCATGTACCAATACATGGTTTCAACCCGTTTCTGCCTACCCATGAACCAGTATACGGGGTAGCCCATATATTTGTTCAGGGTTTGGTCGTGTGGTGGAGTACATGTAGTACACTCCACCTCATGTTGTTTTATCATTTGAGATACGTGTTGAGTCTTATAGAAGGTCCCACATCCCATCTCACACATCTCTGCTACCCAAAACCCTAGCCACAGCTCAGCGAGTCCCACAAACCATGTATTCTGAGATACACGCCATGTTCATTGGGATTTTCCAGAATCCCTGGTTTGAATTTCAATCATCTTCTTCATCAGTCCAACTAATGTTCCATCAAACCATCATCATTAAACTCCCTATACAACATCATCTAGTCATGCCATCACTGGTTTGTTATGTTTCCAGTCTCCAATACACACAAAAATCCAATTTTGATCATCCTCATGAAGAAATATTGAAGAAATATATCATATATAATACTCTAATCCATCTATCTCCATCACTGTCACACCTCCTCTAGGTCATCCTGATGTTGGATATACAATCTTGGATCTTTGCACGAAAAATAGAAGGCACAATGATCATTCATTCATAAACCCATGAAGAACAAAGAACACACTGGGAAATAAAATAGGGGGAATAAATCACAAATAACAAACCTGAGGAACAATCCTCAACCATGGTTCATTGCGGCATCGATCCATTCCCATTAGGAGTATAAAAAAACTAAATCAAAACAAAATCTATCCCCCAAATCAAACCTGAAATCACCCATCCCGCAAGAATGATCGAACCATGAGTCAACTTGTTCATGGGTTGATCCACGTTTATCATTGAATATAAGAATATGAAATAAGAAATTGAAATCACATGCCCTACCTCAAGGTTTATATCAGTTGTTGATGATGAACGATCAATGTGTCACTACTATTGGCAAGATCAGTCAATAAATTGTTTCGATCTCTGATCCAATTCTTTGTCATTGTTTTCCATCGAGATATTTCTTTAGGTCCTCCTAAAATCTTTCAGGGATTTCAATAGGGTTATGAGCCTAACCTTGGGCTTTTGCATATTTATAACAAGAACACACATTGTTGTGTTATTTCATAACATTAAAATATAATAAATCCTCAATTTATTTTATTTCTTTAATATTTCTAAAAAATAACTTTCACAATCAACCCGTGACGACCGATGTTAGGCCTCACCTAAAGTAAAGTAACAAATATATATGCAATGATGCCCTCAAATTTTCAATATGGGATCCCATTTAGATATTTTTCCACATTTTTAAGGAAAACTGCTCATGCCTGCTATTTAATATATTTAATATATTTTAAACATTTTTTCCAGGAACACTAGGCTTCCGAATCGCACACTGTCTCAACACCTGGTATCGAATTAATTCAAAATAATTTTTTAAAATAATACACGGAAAATCTGGGACATTACATTCTCCCTACCTTAGGTATTTTTATCTTGGAAATTCCAAAATAAAAGGTTAATAAAAAAATATGTGGGTACTGTACCCGAATATGAACATCCCGCTCCCATGTGAAATTTTAAAGATACCTATGCTTCCAATGGACACACATCAAGGGAATTTCGTGCCCATGAAGGATCCTCTCTTGTTGATCCTCGATCTTCATTGGCTACTTAGAAAAATTTTATCCATCTTCAATGTTAATATCTCCACTGTTGATGACCTGTTATGTTTCATGCACATAACTTCTCAGCTCTGACATGTTGATGACTTCATGTACTTGGTGCAACTATGGTGGTAGAGCTAGGAAGTACACCAATACACTAACTCTACACAGTATCCGAAAAGGGATGATGAAACTCAGATATAACTTGCCATCTTGGCCAAATCTACACAACCCTCATTAAGGTGAGACTCGAAGGAACACATGGTGTCCTTCCTCGATCTCCAAAAGACTCCTTCTCTTTTTGACATACGACTTCTACCGACTCTGATCAGTCTTCATCCACTTGTATTTGATCAGCACCTTCTATGTAGTATCTTATACCAACTCTGGGCCCATGAGTGCTGACTCTCCTGGGTCTGTCCATCAACGTGGTAACCTATAGGGTATCCCATAAAAATCCTTGATTGGTGTAATACAATTTCCATAGTGGTATTTTTTGATTTATGAAAACTCTAGTAGTTATAGAGGATCCTCCAAGCTATGAATAAAGTTCAACATGCATGCTCACAACATGTCCAATAGAACGTGAATGATCATCTCTTTCTGGCAATCTGTCTAAGGATAAAACATTGCACTCAAGCGTAACTGAGTCCCTAATGGATCCTATAATCCCTTTCAAAATAGGGATGTGAAATGATCATCATGATCTGAAACAATCATTGATGGAACTCTATGAAGTAGAACTATCTCCTACACATACATTCGTTCCAAGCTCTTTACTGAACTCTGCTCCCAGATAACATGGAAGTGGGCCAACATGGAGAGTTATTCAAGGATCACCCAGATGGCATCGTGTCCCCCAGTCATATGTGGTAAAATTATCATTAATTATATGGATATCCCATCTGAATTCCACTATGGAATGTCAAGGGTTTGTTCCAAACCCGTTGCAACATGGTTATCAACCTTTACCTGCTGAAAAGTAAGGTATTGAGAAACAAACGTTGCAACCCCCATCTTCATTCCTGGCCAATAGAACAGACATAAAAGGTCCCGGTAAATATTATACACCCCTAGATGTACCACCAAATTGGATGTATAGAACTCACTTAGAACCTCTTCTGGCAATGCCAATAGTACAACTATGAAACCTCTGAAAAGAATGATGTGCTCCGCACCTTTCGAATATCCGTCTGTAGCATGTTCTGAAAATATCTAAGCATGTAGAGTATCCTTGATGGTGTCCTAAACCTATGCCTCCTGGACTCACTGTGAGAGTTTAGGGGTAAAAACCATTGAATAAAGGTAAGATCTCCTATCTTCATTCATAAATGATATCCGTAACGAGGCCAATTGCTCCAATGCCTCATCCAGCAACTGTGAACTCGATCTCCTACTGAGAGAATCAACCACCAAGTTCCCCTTCCCCAAAGTATATACAATCTCGATGTTATAATCCTAAAGGAACTCTATCCACCACACTTGTCTCATTTTTATATCCTTAACTGATAAGATATACTTCAGGGTCTTTTGATCAGAGTAGACAATAAACTACTTGCCTATTAGTTAGTGTCTCCAGATATTCAACATGAATAATACCACTGGAAACTCAAGATAATGTGTTGCGAAGTTCTAATATTGTGGTATCAACTGTCTTGAACCTTAGGAAATCATCGGTTGCCACTGAAATAGTAAACAAACATGTGTGGTTTAAAATGTGTCATAGAACACTGCATAATTGACACCCTCCTCTAGAAATATCAAGATAAAGTGCTCGTCAAACTATGCATCAACTATTGAATAGCCTTTTAGAACTTCTCTTCCCACATGAAAGGTTTCACCTTTCAGGTCAAATATTTCTTAGGTGTTGATATCCTGGAGAAATCAGGGATGAATCTACCATAATATCTTACCAGTCCAAGGAAACTTTGCACCTCTATGAGACTCCTAGGTGGATCGATGCTAACTCTATCTCCACCACGTACGGGTCTATTACCACTCTATCCACTGAGATAACATGTACCCAAAAGTGGTCCACTGGAATCCATAACTAGAACACCCAGTGATTCTTGTAAAGTTTCTGCTCTCAGAGTACGTCTGAAAATATCTATATGTGTCTCTCGTGCTCTTCCAAAGATGTCAATTACAGAAGGATATCATTGATGAAGACCACCATGAACTAGTCTATGTATGGTTGGAAGATTCATTTCATGAGTTACATGATCATTTTTGGGGCATTAGTCATTCCAATGGACATCACCAAGTACTCATAATGCCTATAAAGACATCTGAAAGTTCTCTTCGGTATATCATCATCCCATACACCCAGCTTGTGATAGCTTAATAGAAGGTCAACATTCAAGAACCATCATGCCCCCTTAGATGACCAAAGAGTTCATCAATCCAAAGAATTGGATACTGGTTCTTCACTATAACCTGGTTCAAGCACCAATAATCTATTCACAACCTCAAGCTCCCATCTTCCTTTTTAGAAAAAAAATTGGGTCCACCCAGGATGAAATATTGGGTCTCAAAAAATCCTCCCTCTACAGATCCTCTAACTACACCCTCATGTCATGAAGCTCTATAGGAGCCATATGATATGCTAGTAAGGAAATTGATGCCATCATGAGGTGAAAATTGATACAAAATTCTATCGTATAATGAGGAGGTAATCTATAACATATCCAGGGAAGTCATCTGTGTACTCTTCCACTACTACTGTAAACTGGAATCTCATGACATCCACTAATCCAAGGGTCAAGCTAGCCAAATGATGATTGATCGGAATTACCCACCATGCATGAGCCCCTTCTATGATTCGTGGGTCTCCCTTTAATCAAAAAAGGAAAACCTCATCCCATCACTGTGGAAACACCACACCCTTCACCTAAAATAGTCAATCTGGGCATGGAATAAAGATAACCAATCAATAACAATGATAACATCATAAGGCCTTGACGTTTCCACCAAGAGGATCCAACTGAAGCTATCACCTACAAGGGTAAGGTCACACTATTGGAAAATATGTGTGATTATCAAGTCTCCTCACATAAGTTTCTCCAAGTGTAAGGGTTGAGTAAATAGCTCTACCAGAATCTCACTGTATTGTATATATACGTGGTGAGAAAGGAATGAATGAAACATGTGCCTATTAGTACATAAGACAAAGTAGAAAAGACACTTATTGTACCTCGAATCATCCCTATAGCTCTTGGGTCATATTCCTAAACCACATGAAACTATCCCCACCCATGTTCTCTATATCCTTATACCTGGCATAGACCTCCTTGGAGTGGTGGTGGTAACAAGTTGAAATGTTGACCACCACCGCCTACTCCCCCAACTTCGCTTTCACATTCTCCACCCTGTAGATCTAAATTATCCTACCTCTAGCTCTGACTCAGTGGTCCATCTATTGTATCCTTGTCAACAGTAAGGTGGGTTGGACAATCTAGAGTGAGATTTCCCCTATCATCACATCAGTTGCACTGCCTCTCCCTAGCCTGACTGGATCCACCCTATGAACCCGAAACTACAGAACCCCTATCCTGAGACCTCCTCTTGAATTTATCCCATGTTTGGATCACTTTAGTTGACATAATCTCCCTTCTACTAAGGTCTCAACACCTATCCATCCACTACTGACTATCGTTGGCTCTCTCTTATCATCCAAGAATCTCTCAACCACAAAAGCTCACTCGAGAACCCCATGATAAGTACAAATTCTTGAAGGGATAATAATGTATCTGATTTCTCTACACAAACCTCGCTTAAAGGTTTGATACCTAAAGTACAAATACTTGACCATATCCATAAATAACCTAGAGAGGTTCTTGAACCTCTATGAATAATCAGCTATTGTCATGCTACACTGTTGGAGCTAAAGAAGCTGCTTTATATGACTATCTCTTAGGGTAAATGGTGAAAACTCATCTCTGAAGAGGTGCCCAAACTCTATCCATGAGAGAGTCACCTCGTCATGAGTTTGGATAGCCAAACTCCACCACTTCATTGTCGAGCCCCATAGATTAATCACTACCTGGATCACTATTTGGTCTGGTGGTCTCTTAACTAGTCAGAAATATCAGGTCACTGCCTCAAGATAGTCCTCAGCTACCTGAGGGTTAGTCTCTCCCCATAACCCAAGGGGTATCTATCTCTAGAACTTCTGAAGAATAATCATCCTATTCTCATCATCTGGTGGCACTCTGGGTACCACAGGTAGCTCCAAAGGTGGCGATACAGCTATTGCACCAACTGGAGGTAACATATGAGAAACTGGTCCCTCTATTGAAGCCTAATCACTCTGGGGGTCATCCTTGAGATAGATCTTCTAGATCCTAGCTGGTATAAATCATAGATGCATTATATAGGAAAACAAGATGAACCATGGTCAATGAGTATATCTCGATAGCTGACACAAGAAGGGCATGGAAACCACCAACCATTCCTATATGATACTTGTACAATTTTTTCCCTACAACCAATTTTCTCATGTACTGAGTTGGAAATATAGTTATTAGAGTACTAGTGTGTGGATACGTGAGCTGTCGCACCAACACTCAAGTACCAGTCCTAAAATCTGAACTCGAAACACTTAACACTATTTCCCTAAACTAATCCCATAGACTACTGGTCCTAATGTAGAACCGATAACTCTGATACCACTCTATCATGACACATCCTGGTGGTTCTTATGTCACAACTCCCTAAGACTGCCTCAAATAGGCCAGGGGATGGTGACTAGAACGTAGTAGGAATATCATTAACAAGGGCGGAATTTCCAATGTACTTATATACACACACACACTTCTCCAAACCACAATTGGTGAAACGTGAAACCAGTAGTAAAGTAGATGAATGATTACCAATATCCCAACCAACAGATTATGAAAAAAGTAAATAATGTAAAGTAAATTGGTCTAGAATACTATCCCACTAAAAGATTCTATAAAATATAATGTCTGACCTATAAGTAAAAAGGACTGAGACAGCTTCTCATAGATGTAGGAACACATCAGACTCTTTAAACTAAAAAAGATCCATATATTTTTGGTCCACCACCATGGAATCCATCAAAATTTCTTTCAAATACAAAAGACATGACACGTGTGTGAAAATCCCATGAAGGGGTGAGTATAACAATACTCAGTAAGAAACCCTGAAACCACAAAGAAAAACACAATGTAAATATACAGTCATCTCTACACAAGTATATTTCTATAACATATAACAATGATATGAAGATATACTCAAACATGACTTTCAGTTGAGGGGTAAGTCACAAATACTATATACCAGCACTTGTGATCAAGCTCAAATATTCCACAAATCCCTCATCTAGGAGTACACACTCTTGAGTCTGATAGCACTGATGACATCCGTTTGAGAGGTAACATTTTTCAGAAATCTCCATGAGAGAGATACACTGAATGATTTGAAGATAGATATGATACATCAATGGAGGATAATAGCAAGGTCTATGGCATATTCCAACAACTCCATCAAGAATAAATAACTACGCAGAGGATCAAATCATGGTAAATTTGTTCACGTCTATACCCAAAACACTACCTTAGGAATGAAAGAGGAAAAGAGGATATGCGATGGGCCTCTCGGGGGATTCCATGAACTCTATCCTAGATGTCCTGTAGAAGGGATCATACTTGTGTGAGTAGGAAATGATACCCACCAACCCTCAAAGAAGTGATCAAGGGCATGAAACTTAATGAGACTTGTCCAAGATATTATGAATAGGAGATCTAAGAAATGTAGAAAAAGATACATGGCATGTAATAGGGTGACACACCGTGTTTCGTGACCCAGGGTACTGCCTGTGTATAACGGCCCGTGTCAAAAGAATATGTCATGTAGAAGAGGTATACAAGGAATATAGGAATGGTTTCATGTTTTGTCCATCTATTAGAGGTCTTATCATGTTCCTCAACTGTGTGATGGAGCATGACATCAACCTGTGTCTGCCTACCCATGTACCAGCACATGGGGTAGCTCGTGTATCCGGTCGGGGTCTAGCCATGTGGTAGAGTACATCCCATGTACTCCACCCCATGTATATGTATACTCTGAGATATATTTCATGTCCCGTAGAGGGCCCCCACACCGTGTGACACTTCTCTACTACCCGAAACCCTAGTCTGTACTCAACGGGGTCCATACTCCATGTATTTTGAGATACATGTCGTGTTCATCGGGATTTTCAAGAATCCCAGGTTCAAACATTGGTCATCTTATTCATCATTCTATCCATTTTTACGGCCATACCTCATCGTAAAACTCCATATACAAAGTTTTATGGTCACACCATCACCAATTCAGTAAGTTTTAGGTCTCCAATATACCTGGAAATCTAGTTATGATCATCCTTATGAAGAACGATCAAAGGAGGATATATTCTTAAATACATTGATTCGTTACTCTCCATCACCGTTGCACCTCTACTAGGTTATCTCGATGTCGGATCAACAATCATGGATAATTCCTCCATGGATCTATGGTTCAACGATCATTCATTCATAACCCCACACAGAATGAATAATGCACAATGAAATAAAATAGGGGGAAGAAATCACATAGAACAAACCCAAATAACAATCCTCATACATTTTTCATTGTGGAATCAATCATTTCACGTTATAAGGATCAAGAAACTAAATTGAATCAAAATAAATTCCCCAAATCAAAATTGCACCCACCTATCCTTCAAAAAACAATCGAACTGCAAGTCAACCTATTCATGGGTTGATACACGTTTGTCATTGAATCTATGAATTAGAAATAATAAATTGAAATCACACGACCTACCTCCAGGTTGGATTTTTCATTGAAGAGGATCGATCAGCATGTCGATTCCATTGTCGAGATCCATCAATGAAGTCAGAAAATCTCTAATCTGAGGCTCCATCATCGTTTTTCATTAAGAGAATTATTCAAGTCCTCTCCAGAGCCTCAAATATGTTATTTATGGTTATGAGTCTAACCATGGACTTCTGCTTATTTAAAATAAGAAACCTCGTCTATGAGTCACTATGTAATGAAAAAATAAAATAAATCCTCAACTTATTTTATTTCTTTAAAAAGTCTTAAAATAAACATTAACTGTTAACTCACACCGACCAATGTTAGGAATCACCTATGGTAAAGTGACTGATCATAACAAATTGGTGCCCTCATATTTTCGATCCCAGAACCCATTTATATGTTATTACAATTTTTTAGGAAAACTGATTGAGCATTCTATTTAATATATTTCAATGATTTATTTCGGACACACCGGGCCTCAGAATCGCATGTCGTCTCAACTCTTGTTTTTGAATTAATTCCATATAATATTTAAAAATAATACTTGTAAAATCGAGGACATTACAAAAGGTACCTTTTAGAAGTGCCTTTCATAGCAAAGATAAAGTGTTATGTTAGTAGTAATTTTCTAGCACTGATAAAATCCTAGGGGTTTTAATCATACTCTAGTAATCAACAATTTTTTACAATAAAAATGACCAATTTTAGTATTGTCCGAGGCCATATTTTTAGTAGTGATTAACCCTAATATTAATCACTTATTCTATATTTTTTTGATACATATATATCTTGAAAACATTATTTCACCCATTAATAACTTATATTAACTTGGGCACATAATAATTTCAAATAAATGTCCAGAGATCATTATGCTTATTTTGATCCAAAAATGTATCCTTAATACAAATATATCATATTGGTATTTTTTAATATCACCAAACATGTTGTTTATTTCATATAGATATCTAACTTAAGGTTTCATTTAATTATAAAACTTTTGGAATTCATTTCCCAATATAATTATTATTAAAAATATATGAAAATTAAAATTTAAATGCAATTTCATATTATGATTAGTGAGAAAGAATTATTATAAAATATGCCTACATATTTTAAACCCCTCATTAATTGTATATACATTATTGGTCCATAAATGGCCATCCATGTATAGTTTCTCTTGAACAACTACCAATACATTTACATTAACAATAGAAATTAACAAAATATAGAACTAGATTTAGTACATGGAATATATATTTAATTTCAATTTGACTTGTCAATACTATATAGTTTTACACTTACTACTTCATGTAGGAATCATTATTCTTTGCAAATAATAATTATCACCCACCTCAGATTATATAAAACCAATACTATAATTTTTTTCTTTCCTATGAAGTATATGACTTTGAAAAAACTAATCCCACAAAAACTTATTAATGTAACTATTCTTATTAAAACTTGTGTATCTAGAAGAAATATTCAACTAAAATATATCTTACCCCCACAATATTAAAATATATTTCCTTTTCATATAGAAATGTTTTGGTATGATTAATAACTTTCTATCTAGGGGATGTTAATATTCTCAATAGTTGTAATATAATTAACTAAGATACACTTTATGTTTCCTTTTATGTATATTTGAAGTTAATGCTAACTTAACTAATGATTCTCATCAAAACACCTTAAACTATGACATATTGGGAATAAATCATTCAATAACTTAAATGATATCCATTAGTGAATTTATGTGGAAGATGGTTAATTATTATGTTACTATCATGTGAGGCATGTCTGGAAAATTATCATCAAAGTCTTTCAATATTTATATGACTCCTCATTGATCTACCTTTTACTATGAAAATATACCAGATTTGAATATGGTCACAAGAGTTTGGAAAATATTCTACTCTACATTTAAAATTTTAGGAAAACTTAGTTATGACATACCCTAGAATACTATCTTGGAGGATAATTTATCTTTAATATAGTACATTCATTACTTCAATATACCAACCCTATAATTTCTTAAAGGAATTTAATGAAGTATATGAATTTACCTCCATTTGTACCATGGAATAGTATATGCTCTCTAGTTGAACAAACATCAAGGGATTTAGTTAATACATTTATTTTTAAATATTTATTTGTCTAAAACTTGATAAGTAAGTATTTTTATATACCTAGTGGTTTAGATCAAATAGATTGATCAATATTTAAGGTATAAACTTTTTTAACTATTACCAATTATGTTTGGAAAATAATTTTTTCCCATAATTGAATATGAGTCATTTATTTCTTATTTCATCATTTATTATTGACACAGAATATTGATGATTTATGTATTACTAAACTATTAATTAATAATAGAATAACACATTTAATTAAAATGAAATAATGTTTCATTGTGTCCAATATAACACTATGATAAATATATAGGTGACACCTAATGAAAAATAATAGTTTAAATTGAATCAATCCCCTTGGAAATCATACTTTCTAAAATTATCACTACTGACATAGGAATCCAACCTGTTATCCTTTAGTGGAATTCAACTTTACTTCTTGAAGTAATGTGCTTCTCATAGCTGACATATGGATCACTCGTCCTTAGCACACCTAACATATTGTAATGTTTTATACTTGGTTTTAGTTTTTTAATTAAAGTTAGTTTTTAATACCATAGAAGTGAATTTGACATACAAAATTCTATTATTAGTATTTTTTTAGTAGATTCAATTTTTGATGTATTAGTCAATTGTAATTTTTTTTCAAAATGACATTTCTATCCACATGAGATGAAAATAGCCTAATGTGTTCCACACTACCTCTAAATATTATTTCTCATTTAATGAAATTGTAAAGTAACCATTTACCATAAATTAATCATGGGGTTTTAATATTCTTTTCATTTTGTTCACCATAATGGTTGTTGAGCCAAGTTCTCAAAAACCCTTATCTTTTTTGTGAATCTTTGTCAACAAATTCATGATCCATTTATCTATATTATTAATATGATAATACTATATGAATAATTATATCATGGAAGTTAAGGATGATTGTATGATATTAAAGGATAATAACATATCTATATAGAAGAATAACTTTTCCAACCGTTCAATGTACTTAAGTATATTAAATACAATATCAGTAGGTAAATTCATTCTTGAAATTTACACAGAAATATGTTTTAAAAATTTTATTTATCTATATCCTCTATTTCTCCTTATAAATAGATACGATATGTGTCATCATGGTGTAAGAACCAATTTCCTTATGGTGTATTATAAATTCTTCAATCATAATTGATATCTGATGCAAAAAACAATAAGAGAATATACATGTTACTTCTATAGGAATCCTTATCACCATCGCTCACTCAGTGATGTAATAGATTAGGTATGGGATTTTACAACACATAATAAAAACATTTCAGTAGAAAATAATCATATAAACAACTATACCACTCTTTGATGTTGGTGACATATAGGAAATTACCTTTATCAAGAAATTTATATAGGGTTACAGTTATTTAACATACCATATTTTTAATAATCTTGAACCCAAACTCCCAGATACAGTGTTCGAATCATAAAAAATACATAAATATCTTTGATACAGATAAATGTAACACAATTTTCACCATCCAAAATTAAAAACATCACAAGTAAATATTGGATCTCTTATATAACCAGTGACCTTTTAGGTATAGATTTCCAATGAATTACGGAAAAATCTTACAAAACAAATACCAATGAATTCAATTCATAATTTAATATTATACAAAGATGTTCATATTCCATATTAAGTATTAAATATCTCCCATAAAATTATTCATGTTAGAAAAATTTCTAGACATAATCAATTAATATTCATTCTTCCTAACCTAGGGAAATGGAAACATAAGAAGGGTGAACTCAAATGATCTGTAAGGGTAAACATAGGCATAAAAATTGAATTTTTGCATCGACCATAAGAAGATAATAAGTGTGTGATGAAATAATTAAAGTGCATGATAATGAAATAAAATTATCCATACCTATCAATACTTGGATCATCAATCATGAAACATTTCATAAATATTAATCAAAATAAATTTTCATAAGAATAAATAATCATGGGCCATGAGATTTTAATCTAGATCAAAATAATCATTAATACACATAGAAATTATAAATAAAATGTATTATTATATTGGTAAATCATCTTCATAACCCATTTAAACCCATGAGATAAATAAATAGAGCTCTGTTTAATCCATAGGAGAAATACTCTAGTAACTCCATCCTTCTGGCCTCTAAATACTAAGGAACATGGCCTAATGAATTGTAGAGATATAATGTGGATCCCCTATAATATAACCTATATCAAGATCACACAATGTTATTTTAGAATGCCCATTATATAAGTTATATGGGGCTCACCTCATACTATCTTAGTGAACCCATTATATAAGATATATCCCACTCATCCAATATCTTTAATGGGTATAAACCATTCATAGAATCTAAATTGGGCTCAATCATTAATTATAACTAATTTCCATATAACATTAATGAATAAAAAATTATAATCTATTCATTTTTATTCATAAAAATAATTATGTTTTATTTATAGATTGATTAACCCATGAAAAATAAATTGGTATGATTACAATCACATAATCCATCCAATGAAAAAATAAGGATGGTATATATATAATACATCCCACGTGGAGTGTAAGTAACATCAAGTGTTTTTGATGTTGATTAATTGAAATACCATTAAAATACCACTAAAAATATTATTTAGTGTAATAACTTTTCACTTTTTTGATATAAAAGGTTGTCTTCTTAGATGAAAAATTATTTTGAAAGATCACATGAAACATTTCATGTGGAAAATATCACTTCAATTTTGAAAACACATATTTAAAATATAGGAATTTCTCAAATATTAAAGAAAATATTTTCATTGAAAACATCCTTTGAAACATATAACTTAATCTTTAAAACATTGAGTGGCCAAGAAAGTTGAAAATTTCATTAATGTTGAGTGCTTTAAAACAAATATTGCTTTCAAATTTTCGATAAATGTGTAAAATTTCCTAGTTTGGAAAATGATAGAATGATTTATATGAAAACATTTTTAAAAATTAAATTATTCATAAAAATAAATTTATAAAATCAATGTAAAACATTTTTAGAAAACATGGATATGGAAGAAAAATTATTTTCAACCAAAAAGAGAAATGATGTCAGATTTTCATGAAATCATTTTATGAAATCATTTTAAGTACCAATGAAAGGAAAATAGTATTATTTCTTCAAAATTTCATGAATAATATGAGGATAATAAAATTTATGTTGTTCTAAAAAATTAAATCATAATATTTCCTCCTAAATAATGTTACACATAAACAATCCTAAAAATAAAGAAGATTATATCATAAATCCTTTACCACTTTGGTAACTCCTCAATAATAATAATGATAAAATAACATAAAATAAACATAAAATATAATTAAAATTAGTACATTCATAATATAACCTATCAAATGGGTAGTAAATATACCTCATAAAGTAATATAGGTGTATAACACAATATATATCCAAAGAATACAATTTTGATATGAGACATTCTTACAATGATTATAACATTTAAGTGAGAATTAATCAATGAATCGATTATCTGTATAAAATGTAAATCCACTTAAAAAATTAAAAATAAAACCTAATATAGTAAAAATATATTACACACATAATCTTATAATATTAATGAAAATGAATAAGTAATAAAACCAAATGGAAAGAAATAGAGTTATGAAATTCTTTACCACTTGGTAAATTTCAAGTCAATAAATTTGGATGAAATAATTAAAATTAAAACATAAAATAACATTATGTAAGAATAATTAATGATATTACATGTAAAATTGGTAGTATTCACACCATATAAATTAAAATATGTACATAACATTAAAATTTGCGTCAATAAAAAGAGATCGAGACGAAATCTCTTACCTTGATTAAAGAATTTCTATGTATGACCTTTAACTCCAATATAATAAACTTATTTAAATTATTTTATTTCATAAGAACATTTTAATGGATTATTAATTCATACTTAAATAATTTTTTTATTGTTTATTTTAATATAATATTTAAATACTTGATCAATTAAGTCCATGTCGGGTGTTTTGAGGACGATCGATTCATTGTTTCAAAATAGTTTCGATGTGTTGACAGTGGTCAAAGTCTTAATTGTTTCAAAATAACAAATATAATAATTATGAAATATATATCATATTTATTCATGTATTATAATTTTAAAACTAATCATGATATATGATTATGAAAAATTAACTACATTACAATCATGGTGACGGTATGTCGTGCATATGCATGAATAATGTTTCCATTTTTTGAATAATCATCATGGAAAGAAGTTACGTATTATATTATATTTATAAAATGATAATAATGTAATAAATATTATATTATTTATTTAAATATACTTATAAATATCATTCATGTGGTCTGGTGATAAAAAAATAATCGCGTCACTTCGTGGAGGGAGTAGTACACATGTACGCATGAATGACATTATATTTTTTTAATGAGTATAAATTTAAGAAATAAAATGAAATATTATATATTAATATTGATAAATATTTCATTAATATCATAATTATTTCATATATATCACACAAATTTATTAAAATTAACCTTATTAACTTCCATGTGATGTGTTAGTGAAAAATGAATCTCATCGCTTCGTGAGGCGGTAATTCTCCGTACCAACGAGTGACATTACCCTATCCCCAAGGGAAAGGAAAGTAAAATTTATATGTGATATAATAATTTCATAAGTAAAATTATGTTATTAATATCATATATATACATTAAATCCATCATTATTAATATCCTTGATATGTTGTTATAGAAGTCGAATTATATCGCTTTGTGAGGTAGTCATTTATTGGACACATGATTAATGATTTTTCCCAATTTGAAGGAAGAGGAGATGAATATATGTTATTAAATTAATATCATAACATAAAATTATATGGTATCTACTATTTTTTTTATATTATAATTATTAAGATATGAAATAAGGTGGTAATATGAGGAGTAAAATGAAAGAGCTTAGTGAAGACAATTACCTTCACTCAGAACAACTTCATTTGGAACTCTTATTGAGGACCACATGGTTGGTATTTTAGGAAGACCAGTAGCTATAAAACATGGATAAGGATGTTTGGGTTGGATTTTTTAGGGTTTTTGGAGCGAAATTTATTAGGAGTAGTGAAGAAGTAAAGGGAGGAGGTTGCCTTTTATAATGGAGGAGTGACATTTTTATAGATACCCCAAACTATTCAATAATGAGAAGTAAGTCTCAACTAATGTGAATAAAGAATTTATAATTAATGTAGTGGATATATTTTCCATAATAACCTCCACCAGAAAAAGGATCACATGGTTTAAACATGTTATTCCTTAGCCATTACATTTACTTAATTTTATCATAATACTTTTCACCACTATAACTATTTTTTTCTGGTTTACCTTGTAGATTTTTACCTAAATCATAAAAATAAAATGAGTCTTCTTATATAATTTGTTTCTAATGGTTATAATTATTAAATCCAATTAATATAATAAAAATCTTATTTTTTAGGGATATTAATTTTAATACAAGCGCTTTAACATGAAAAACCTCGTTTTACTCATTTCCATGGTAACAATGTTATTACTATTTAAGGGACAATATAATTTTAATAAAATGTAAATTGTTGCATTATTGGATAATAGATGATATTTTTAAAAATATAATAATAAATTGGAAAAGTATATGATTTTTTGGAATCTTTAATTATTTAAAAAATATTATATATTATAAAGAAACATTGATGTTAATTTTGAAACTAATAAATTAATTTGAAATTTAAAACATCAATAAAAAGGTTGAATATGAATATATTATTTTCACACTAGTATATCATGTTATATTTATCTAAAAAATTCATGGATTACAATAATTCATTCAATTTGTGTTATTTTATATTTTTAGTGTGATTAATGTAATTTTTCTATTAATTAAATACTTATATTTGTTGGAATTTTTTAATCATTTAAAGTAATTTTATATTTACCCATAATTTAAAAAATAACCCCTGAAATTAATTTAATTATTCTCAAAATAAACATAAATATTTTTTTACACATTTCTTTGGTCTATATGAGAACACATAATTGAAATTTAAAAGACCCATTCGTTAGTTCGGACTCCTTAAAGCATCAAATCCCAATTTTAGTACCCCTATTCAGTTACCTTGGTGAATAATAGTGATGCCTCCTTCTATTACATCAGAGTCCCAGTAAAATCCCATAGAAATGGGGAAAATTTTGAAAAACCCAAGACAAAGGATTATATAAACAAGAATCTGATCCTAGAAAAGGAGTAAAAGGTGGAAGAATTATAAATCAAAGAAAAAAATTCGATTAGCTTTCTACTACTAATATTTTGTTCATACGATCACCTATAGTGATCTTCTTATCTACTCTTACATGTGTTTTTGAATTTACATTAGCTAATGACTATGGTTAAGTCATTATACCTATTTTTTACCCACTTAGATATAATGAAAAATCATGGCTCATGAGAAACATGAGTTTAAGGGGGGGATGTTAGATAATAAACTCTTATTCCTTGGATGAAGCCTACCTCCACTACAAAATAGGAGGCTTGGAATTGATGAAGGATTCTTCAAGAATTCATTCATGGACGGAACCTACTAAACCAAACATTTCAATTATATTTTCTTTATTTTTCATCCTTTATTTTTTTTTGTATTTGTATCCCCATAAATAGGGTATTTATTTATGTGGTGATATAGAAATCCAAAAGAATAAATAATTTTTTTTTCTACTACTACTATTTTATTTTGCAATCACCTCAAGTGATAAACATCTACAAGTTTGTGTTTACCATTGCAAGATCCTCCATCATGATAAACCTATAAGAACCCCTGATAGAATTAGATGAAAATTTATAGTTTTAGAATTATAGAAATGAAGTGGGATCCTAGGAAGAGAGTTCCTAAACAATTTAACAGGACTATCCTTTTTATCTTGTTTCATTGGATTTCATCTCAATAAATAGACACCAGTGAACCAAAAAACCCAAGGGATGTAAGATGACATAGTAACGAAGTCCACTACAACATTATAACTGGTGGTGATTATATGAGGCCTAATAAACCCCACCACCATCATTTTCTTCAAACCCCATTTTTTATTCATGTTTTTGTCGAAATCATCAATTGATGACTTGTGATTCCCAAATCACTCAACTTATATAAACATCTACAAATCCAGTAAAAATTCTATTTCATGGTGGAAATATACACCATAAGAAAACCATTCACCAAATAGGGGATCCTTAAATTTAAACCAATATTTATTTTGGGAGATAAATATTTGACTTTCATGAATTGGGTGAAATGATAAATCACATCTTCACATGAAGAACTCATTAAATGTTGAAATTTTAATTGAAATTGTTATTTATTAGGATATATGGAGATATATAATAATATTTTAATATAATTCATTTAATTTTTTAGTATTAAAGTATGATTAGGAAAGAATTTGGAATTGAGTGAAAATTAATTATGGGTTTACATTAGTTAACCATCATCAAGAAAAAAGTAAATTGTAGATTTAACCCATCATTTTTGCATCATAGGATAAATAAGTTTTTCTAAGATTTATGAGTCATCACATTTGTATGCCATGATGCATATACTTGTAAGAGGGTTTAAGGATTTAAATTATTATGAAGACATTGAAAGTGTATCCTTTAAATCATTTTATTTAAGAAATAATAGTTATAACAAGTAAGATGATGAATAATTTTCATGAATATATATGGAATGGATTCTCTGTGATTCATTATGTTGTTTAAATTTAATTATGTTCAAATTTAGATAATTCATTTTGATTTTTTTAATTACATAAATTTATGTTTAATTTGTTTCATTTATTTGTTATAATCTTATTTCTAATTCTGTAATATTCAATCAAATTTTCAATTCTTAATTTTATTGAAATTCATAAAATTGTATTAGATACATTATTGAATGAAATATTCTATTCTTGATTTGTTTTATTTATTTATTGAGAGTATTTTTTCAGTTTTTTATTATATATCCACATGCCTTGAGTTTAAAGTATTTTATTTACTATACAAGTTTTAAATGTTTATTTTATTTGATTAAACAATTAATATCATTTAAATACGATTATAATTTTTTAAATTATAGTTTTTTCAATTATTTATAAGAATAAATCATAAAATAATATCCAAAATTATTCTAAAATCAAAGGTTATAACACGAGTAACCTTCAGTTTATAAGATTTATTAGTTTAGAGTTATTTTTACATTTTCTATTCTATTATATTTATTAATTTATTATTCATTATGTTAAGGAAATTGATAAAGGATGATTATTATCACATAATGCTATATTTTGTGATAAAAGTTTTTGTGACTTTTAGAAAAATAAAGAGAAATGTAACACCCCAAGATTTTATGAAAAATATATTTTTTTAATTTCATGTCTTGTGTTCTACACTACACCAAAAGGATCTTGCACAACATGCATCCTTGACTTGCCTTGCATTACACGCAATCTCGACCTTCCTCGATAGCATGTGTAGTACGCAATACCGAGTTTCACTAAACAATGATATGCTATTAAAATATTATTAAAACTAGCCGTTATGAATAGTAATAACCAATTTTTGAAATTTTTTAAATTTTATTTTTCAAAATGGACTTCATTTTTGTATTCGGAATATTAAAATTAGCTTAAGGTGAAATTTTGGTACTTTTCGGATAACTTTCATATTCTGATGAATAGTGAAAATTACTAAATTTTAATAAAAACAACTTTTTTAATAGAAATAATTAATAGTGATAAATTATTAATTTGAGTGGTTTTAAAGTATATTTAGAATAGAGTTTTACAATTTAATACAATGTTGGTCATTGGATGTAATTTCACATTTAAACCAGACATAAACAAGTGTAAATCTTTTGATAGTTATTATCTCTCAAAAACACGCTATTTGTTTTGACGAAGGGAATTAATTTTTAAATTAATTAATGTAAATGATATGTTTTTAATTTGGTAAAATAGACGTCATTTTTGAATTCATAATATCAAATATAGCTTAGGCCTAATTTTTCGTATTTTTCTGGAAACATTCATTTTTTTGATGAATAGTGAAACCACTAAGTGGTAGTTAAAAAAAACTGAATTTTTCATAAAACATAATATTAACGCTTCTGTGAGTGGAATTTCGAAAATCCGAGAGACAAGGTTAATATCAAAGACTAAAATGTGGTTCAATGAGATGAAAATAATTTTTGGTAAATAGTAACTTTTGACTTTTTTTTACCACGGTTAAAAGTAAATAGGGTAATTAAGGGTAAAAATGATATTATTATTACCCTAACACATGTCCTAATTCTATTGGATAAGTGAAATTAGACCAAAAACAACCTTAGGAATAAAATATGACCATTTAAGCCCACTTGGATTAGATTAGGACATTTATTATTAATTTATTTAAAGAAGGGTTAAAATAGTTAAAATCAATGTTTAATAAGTAAATAATTTTTAATATGGGGTTATACATAAGATAAATTCGACTATAAATATTCATTAGAAAGATACAAATATTTCCTACATAATGATATTTTATTTGTAATTTTTAGACATTAAATAATTTAATTTATTTATGACACAATGAGGATGCAGTAATTACCTTTTTAAGAAAATATTAACATAATTGATGTTATAAATGCCCAAATAAATGTAATTTGAGACTTTTTATGACTTACACTAATTTTCTAGGTTAATATGACATGTTAGTGATGATTTAAGTAACTTGGTTCGAACTTATCATTCTGTTGTGAATTTCATAAAAAACATGTAACAAATAGTGTCAAAATTGACATAAATTAGTTTTTAAAACAAATATTATATTATTAATTTTTATTTTATTCCTAAAAATCTAAGGTTCGGCCAAATGACTTAGATAAGGTTATATATATTAATAATAAACAACTTGGGGTTCGTTTGGCTTGATATAGTATGTTTATTAACCATATATTGTAAGAAAACAAAAAGACACGGTAAAAGTTAAATTATTTAACTTAGAGTTAAATCTAATTGATAAGGTTAAAATAATAACCTAAACTTGTCTAAATTCTATTGTATGAGAGTATTTCGACCCATTCCCACCTTAGATTCTAAATATATCAATTTGGAGCTATTTAAAACCGAACTTGACTTTATAATAAAATAATATTTTTAGTTTTCCCAAAGGTGCCCCTCTCCTCCCTTATAAAAGGGCACCTCCTCCCTCTCCTCCTCACACCAATTTGAGCATTCAAGCTCAGCCAACCCCTGAGAAAATCTCTTATACACTTCCCTAGTATCATCCTAGGGGTCCTGGTCTTCTTCAAAGACCATCCTTAGTTCTTTAAGTGGAGGTTAAGAAAAGGCGCGTCAAAAAGAGGTAATATCCGTTACCGATCTTTTTCAATTTCTTTCTTCTTCAACATCTTCTTCTTTAGTTGTTTCATGATAAAGTAATAAAATAAGTATTTCTTATATACTGATATGTTATTATAAATATGAAACAACTCTAATTAACCTTCTATCCATCCTACAGAAAAAGGAAATCACCGCGCCTGTGTACGTACGGAATACCGTCTCCACACCGTGGTGTAATCTATTTTCCGCCACCACCTTAATTGGATGGGTATAATGGTGTAATGAGTAAATATATATGTTTATTATAAATTGATATTGATACTGAAATAGTATACATACACTTCAACACAATTTCACAATCATGAGAACAATATCATCGCTCGTGCGTACGTACGGACTACCGTCTCCACGACGCGATGAGATTCATTCTCCATGTTAACAATTTAAGAATGATTATAAAGTATATATAAGAAATAATAATGAAATATATGACATTATAAAGCTACTGGATTTATTTATATATGTATGTCATCTACTTACTTCCATTCAAGACAATAAGGAAAGGAAAACAGCGTTCATGCGTACGTATGGACTACCGTCTCCATGAACGGTGTGTTTCATTTCATTTATCTATCTATTATATATATATATATATACTGAATATATATGATATATAAATAATGTTTTATATTTTGGATGTAAGTAAATCATGATACAAGTAATAATAATGTCAATAACAACAAGTCCAAACACCTACGATAAATGAAACGATTTTACCCAAAACGCTTCTTTAACATGGAATTTACAAAAGAATGGGTAATATAAATTCATAAGTGAACCATATATGATATCATAACAATGAATATGATTCTTTAATAAGTTAATGACATTATTTAAATCATTATACAGGAGTTTCGGATACGTACAAAGCATATCAGACATAAGGTAAGGGAAATATCACAATCTCATTTTTATCCGAGATTGTTTATACTTTGGAATTTACTGGGGTGTATTTTATCATCCACATCCATGTTTCTTCAATTTGTAATATTATTTCCATCCACCTACAATCGTTTAAATCCAATTTTACCCTTTGGTGAGTTTTTAGTAAAAGATATGAAAGGAATCTTTTGTCCTTTTTTTCGTACAAGGTACTTTTTAACTTTTCCGAAAAAAGTACAAGAAGAATGTTTTTTTAATTTATACGGCACGAATGGATTTTTAAAACATTATTTCCAAGAAGCTTCCTTTACAAGTTTTCAAGTTTATTTTTAATCAACTTCTTTTAGTTTAGAATTTTATGACATGTTATGAAAGGAAAAGTGTTTTTGAAGAAGAAAGGATATTTTCCTCAAGAATGAAGTTCAAGTGTTTTATCAAAATTATTTTCCATATAAGATAATAAAGGGTTTTGTTTTTATCCCTATTATTACATTGATTTGATTATGTTGTGATGGAAATATTTTTATGAATTCCTTTATCTTATATGAATCGTTTTATGATGTCACGATGTTTAAGATTCCCATTTTTATTACATGAGTTATGCAATGATGTATGATTTATGATTTTGTGGCACACATAAGAATGGTATCATTATGAGATGGGTGGGACCTATATCTCCCTCCAATGCATTGGGTAAAGATTTTATATCTCATGAGATAGACATGGCTGGAATGGTAGGTTATACCAGTTCAGTGAAACAGGACTGAAACGAGGGTGACTCGGTTCAGAAAGGGACTTTGTCCACTAAGATAGTCTTGGCAATGAGTCTTGACTAATAAGAAATGATTCTATATGATTATGTGTGTATGCCACAAAGTTTCATGTTTTCAGTTATGATTATTGGGATTTCATTTCACTACTATGATTTATCCCATGTTATGATATTGTGGTCTCTTTTGCAGGATAAGATTTCCAAAATGTTATGTTCTTATGAATATGATGTGATTGATATTTCTTTTGTTTAACCTTACTGAGAATTTGAGCTCACCCTTTTTGTTTTCTTTTCCCCATGATATAAAGAAAAGATTTAGGTTTTTAAAAAAAAGAAGATCTTTATGGGAGATGTTGAAGATCTTTCACCACGATTAAAAGATTATATACTGAGTTTCCCAAGACACTAAACTATTACGTTCCTTGTGTGTGTGTTTTTATTATGTACTAAGTATTCCGCAAAAGTAATGTAAGGTCTATGTACGTCAAGCTTCGGGTCTCTACAGTTGGTATCAGAGGAAAGATTTAGTCAACCTTTGGAAACTAGGATTTGAAAATGTTAGTGAGATCTCTAGAGATATTTCTAAGGTATGTCTAGGGATGTCCCTAAGGATAAGTATATGTATAGTATATAGTCCTAGAACTATGGTAACGATATTAGATTAAACCAAAGATGTTAGATATTTAAGTTACTCTCCCTTTATTATGATTTTTTCCTCTCACACTATTCTTTTTGGGTTTTAGAAACTAGCTGGAAACAAGATGATTCACGATAATGGAGGATATGATGGACAATGGAATGATATTCTTCATGAGAAACCAAATGAAATGGGATTTGGAGGTCCAAACATCATTGTTATGCCAAATCAGCAATCTCGTAATATGATCAATAAAGTAAAATTTGGTAAGTTTCCTGACTCGGCTAATAAAAGAATGATGTAGTTTCATGATGATCACAGAGGAAAGAAAGTTCAATTTCCCCTATGTAAATCATGTGGGAAGAGGCATCAAGGAGAATGTTTCAAAGGAACTGGAAGATGCTTTGGGTGTGGAAAAGAAGGACACAAAGCCAGTAAGTGAAAAGGAAAAGGTTCAGTTAACACCAGGGACGAGGATAATGGTATTTCTACGACATCAACAATGGTTAAATGTTTTAAATGTGGAATGTACGGGCATTATGCAAACCAATGCCCTAAGTGAAAGTCTCATGAAGAGAATTAGTATGGTCGTATGGGTAGTATTTATGTTGTTGATGATGATGAGACTAAAAATGATATGTGAGATGAAAGAATTGTTGAATCTTGGTCAATGGTTTGAGAATGTAGTGGAATGATTACATGTTTATCAAGTGTAATGTTGTATAAGTAATCTCATGGTACTATGGAATAAAGAGATATCTAAGGATTGTTACACTGTTGTCTTTCCTTATGTTTTGAAAGTATGTGATGAATGGTACCAGTATTTTTGGAAAGTAGATGATATGCGCATAATGAAGGGATAAGGATAAAATTAAATGTTTGATAGTATTCATGAGCTCATGACTGATATAAGGAGAAGGTTATATCATGGTTTGACTATATAGAATTTTTGGATTTTGGTATGTGGAAAGAGTTAACTTTTGACAGCATTCATGTTTTCACTAAGGTTCAATGGGTATTCATTTTTCAAGAGAATACATGATTATGGTATTCACATGATTGGAATATGACCAACAAGATAATGGGAGATAAATGATGGTTGGTTGATGACATTTCAAGTAATCATTTTCTTTATACTATGAGCTTGGACCGAAGTTTTTTAGATAAGCCTAAAGATTGGAATGGATTATGTTGGACATAAGTTAGGATAGAACTTTTTTCGATATTATTGATGGGATGTTATAGTAATATAGCTTTAGAAAAAGGACAACCTGCAGGATGGGCGACAGCCCATCGCGTCGGACAAGGCTGTGGGAATCGAACCCACAACCGAAGTGCGACTGGCCTTTATCGCCTACCACTGGCCTACAGGAAGTCTCTGTTCAGTAGAAACTAGTTTTATTTTATTATGTGGGATGATATATGAAGTATAGGTTCATTCTTGGAATCGTATACGATTAACCTCACCATATATGGACTTATGTATATTTGATAACTTTTGCTAACCTTTTGTTTGAAACTGATGGAATGACCCATCATTCTATCACATTATCAATTAACACTTTATGAATAACAAATTCAACTTCATTTATTTAAGAGATGAAGTGGAAATTGTTCAAAGTACGAACAACAGTGAGATTGTACCAAAATAAAGTAAGTATTTATTCTAATTCAAATTCTTCAACTTTAGGGAAATGATTTTGAAAACAAAAAATGTTGTCCTAGTGATCTTATATCTGATGAATCAGATGGTACCATAGATCATCACAAATTTATGGCTTTGTGATTGCTGGCTTTTCCATAGCCATGTTCTCTACCACTCTCCATCAGAACATGACAGTTAGATTTCTCTTCCATATCCATATTTTCACCTATGTGGAAACCCAGTGATTAGTTTATTTGGGTAACTGTTACATTTCATACTTTTGTTTTTAAATATTGGTTTTGGTATTCCTTTTTACGATGTGGGTTTCTATTAAAGAAACTTTCGAATAGCAAACCATTTATAACCCCGACGAATTTCGAGGGCGAAATTCATTTTAAGGGGGGTAGAATGTAACACCCCAAGATTTTATGAAAAATATATTTTTTTAATTTCATGTCTTATGTTGTACGCTACACCAAAAGGAGCTTGCACAACACGCATCCTTGACTTGCCTTGCATTACACGCAATCACGACCTTCCTCAATAGCATGTGTAGTACGCAATACCGAGTTCCACTAAACAACGATATGCTATTAAAATATTATTAAAACTAGCCGTTATGAATAGTAATAACCACTTTTTGAAATTTTGTAAATTTTATTTTTCAAAATGGACTTCATTTTTGGATTTGGAATATTAAAATTAGCTTAGGGTGAAATTTTGGTACTTTTCGGATAACTTTCATATTCTGATGAATAGTGAAAATTACTAAATTTTAATAAAAAACAACTTTTTTAATAGAAATAATTAATAGTGATAAATTATTAATTTGAGTGGTTTTAAAGTATATTTAGAATATATTTTTACAATTTAATACAATTTTGGTCATTGGATGTAATTTCACATTTAAACCAGACATAAACAAGTGTCAATCTTTTGATAGTTATTATCTCTAAAAAACACGCTATTTGTTTTGACGACGGGAATTAATTTTTAAATTAATTAATGTAACTAATATGTTTTGAATTTGGTAAAATAGACGTCATTTTTGAATTCATAATATCAAATATATCTTAGGCCTAATTTTTTGTATTTTTCTGGAAACGTTCATTTTTATGATGAATAGTGAAACCATTAAGTGGTAGTTAAAAAAAACTGAATTTTTCATAAAACTTAATTTTACCGCTTCTGTGAGTGAAATTTAGAAAATCCGAGAGACACGGTTAATATCAAGGACTAAAATGTGGTTCAATAAGATGAAAATAATTTTTGGTGAATAGTAACTTTTGACTTTTTTTTACCACGGTTAAAAGTAAATAGGGTAATTAAGGGTAAAAATGATATTATTATTACCCTAACATGTGTCCTAATTCTATTAGATAAGTGTAATTAGACAAAAAAAAACATTAGGAATAAAATATGACCATTTAAGCCCACTTGGATTAGATTAGGACATTTATTATTAATTTATTTAAAGAAGGGTTAAAATAGTTAAAATCAATGTTTAATAAGTAAATCATTTTTAATATAGGGTTATACAAAAGATAAATTCCACTATAAATATTCATTAGAAATATAAAAATATTTCCTACATAATAAGATTTTATTTGTAATTTTTAGACATTAAATAATTTAATTTATTTATGACACAACGATGATGCAGTAATTACCGTTTTAAGAAAATATTAACATAATTGATGTTATAAATGCCCAAATAAATGTAATTTGAGACTTTTTATGACTTAAACTAATTTTCTAGGTTAATATGACATGTTATTGTTGATTTAAGTAACTTGTTTCGAATTTATCATTCTGTTATAAATTTCATAAAAATCAGGTAACAAATAGTGTCAAAATTGACATAAATTAGTTTTTAAAAGAAATATTATATTATTAATTGTTATTTTATTCCTAAAAATCTAAGGTTCGGCCAAATGACTTAGATAAGGTTATATATATTAATAATAAACAACGTGGGGTTCGTTTGGCTTGATATAGTAAGTTTATTAAACATATAGTGTAAGAAAACAAAAAGACACGGTAAAAGTTAAATTATTTAACTTAGAGTTAAATCTAATGGATAAGGTTAAAATAATAACCTAAACTTGTCTAAATTCTATTGGATGAGAGGATCTCGACCAATCCCTACCTTAGCTTCTAAATATATCAATTTGGAGCTATTTAAAACCGAACTTGACTTTATAATAAAATAATATTTTTAGTTTTCCCAAAGGTGCCCCTCTCCTCCCTTATAAAAGGGCACCTCCTCCCTCTCCTCCTCACACCAGTTTGAGCATTCAAGCTCAGCCAAACCCTGAAAATATCTCTTCTTCACTTCTCTAGTATCATCCTAGAGGTCCTGGTTATCTTCAAAGACCATCCTTATTTCATTAAGTGGAGGTTAAGAAAAGGCGCGTCAAAAAGAGGTAATATCCATTACCGTTCTTTTTCAATTTCTTTCTTCTTCAACATATTCTTATTTAGTTGTTTCATGATAAAGTAATAACAAAAGTATTTCTTATATACTTATATGTTATTATAAATATGAAACAACTCTAATTAACCTTCGATCCATCCTACGGAAAAAGGAAATCACCGCGCGTGCCTACGTACGGAATACCGTCTCCACGCCGTGGTGTAAACAATTTTCCGCCACCATCTTAATTGGATGGGTATAATGGTGTAATGAGTAACTATATATGAATATTATAAAGTTATATTGATACTGAAATAGTATACATACACTTCAACACAAGTTCACGATCATGAGGACGATATCATCGCTCGTGCGTACGTACGGACTATCGTCTCCACGACGCGATGAGATTCATTCTCCATGTTAACCATTTAAGAATGATTATAAAGTATATATAAGAAATAATAATGAAATATATGACATTATAAAGCTACTGGATTTATGTATATATGTATGTCATCTACTTACTTCCATTCAAGACAATAAGGAAAGGAAAACAGCGTTCATGCGTACGTACGGACTACCGTCTCCATGAATGGTGTGTTTCATTTCATTTATCTATCTATTATATATATATATACTGAATATATATGATATATAAATCATGTTTTATATTCTGTATGTAAGTAAATCATGATATAAGTAATAATAATGTCAAGAACAACAAGTCCAAACACCTATGATAAA
This sequence comes from Viscum album, assembly GCA_963277665.1. Lineage (NCBI taxonomy): Eukaryota > Viridiplantae > Streptophyta > Magnoliopsida > Santalales > Viscaceae > Viscum > Viscum album. The sequence continues at coordinate 446,618,867 of OY728158.1, forward strand.
TGAAACGATTTTACCAAAAACGCTTCTTTAACATGGAATTTACAAAAGAACGGGTAATATAAAGTCATAAGTGAACCATATATGATATCATAACAATGAATATGATTCTATAATAAGTTAATGACATTATTTAAATGATTATATAGGAGGTTCGGATATGTACAAAGCATTTCGGACATAAGGTAAGGGAAATATCGCAATCTCATTTTTATCCGAGATTGTTTATACTTTGGAATTTACTGGGGTGTATTTTATCATCCACATCCATGTTTCTTCAATATGTAATATTATTTCCATCCACCTAAAATTGTTTAAATCCAATTTTACCCTTCGGTGAGTTTTTAGTAAAAGATATGAAAGGAATCTTTTGTCGTTTTTTTCGTACGAGGTACTTTTTAACTTTTCCGACAAAAGTACAAGAAGAATGTTTTTTTAACTTATACGGCATGAATGGATTTTTAAAACATTATTTTTATGAAGCTTCATTTACAAGTTTTCAAGTTTATTTTTAATCAACTTCTTTTAGTTTATAATTTTATGACATGTTATGAAAGGAAAAGTGTTTTTGAAGAAGAAATGATATTTTCCTCAAGAATGAAGTTCAAGTGTTTTATCAAAATTATTTTCCATCTAAGATAATAAAGGGTTCTGTTTTTATCCCTATTATTACATTTATTTGATTATGTTGTGATGGAAATATTTTTATGAATTCCTTTATCTTATATGAATCATTTTATGATGTCACGATGTTTAAGATTCCCATTTTTATTACATGAGTTATGCAATGGTGTATGATTTATGATTTTGTGGCACACATAAGAATGGCATCATTATGAGATGGGTGGGACCTATATCTCCCTCCAATGCATTGGGTAAAGATTTTATATCTCATGAGATAGACATGATTGGAATGGTAGGTTATACCGGTTCAGTGAAACAGGACTGAAACGAGGGTGACTCAGTTCAGAAAGGGACTTTTTCCACTAAGATAGTCTTGGAAATGAGTCTTGACTAATAAAAAATGATTCTATATGATTATGTGTGTATGCCACAAAGTTTCATGTTTTAAGTTATGATTATTGGGATTTCATTTCACTACTATGATTTATCCCATGTTATGATATTATGATCTCTTTTGCAGGTTAAGATTTCCAAAATGTTATGTTCTTATAAATATGATGTGATTGGTATTTCTTTTGTTTAACCTTACAGAGAATTTGAGCTCACCCTTTTTTTCTTTTCCCCAGGATATAAAGAAAACATTTAGGTTTTTAAAAAAAAAATAAGATCTTTATGGGAGATGTTGAAGATCTTTCACCACGATTAGAAGATTATATACCGAGTTTCCAAAGACACTAAACTATTATGGTCCTTGTGTGTGTGTTTTTCTTATGTACTAAGTATTCCGCAAAAGTAATGTAATGTCTATGTACATCAAGCTTCAGGTCTCTACAGTTGGTATCAGATGAAAGGTTTAGTCAAACTTTGGAAACTAGGATGTGAAAACGTTAGTGAGATCTCTAGAGATATTTCTAAGGTATGTCTAGGGATGTCCCTAAGGATAAGTATACGTATAGTATATAGTCCTAGAACTATGGTAACGATATTAGATTAAACCAAAGATGTTAGATATTGAAGTTTCTCTCCCTTTATTATGATTTTTGCCTCTCACACTATTCTTTTTGGGTTTTAGAAAATGGTTGGAAACAAGATGATTCACGATAATGGAGGATATCATGGACAATAAAATGATATTCTTCATGAGAAACCAAATGAAATTGGATTTGGAGGTCCAAACATCATTATTATGCCGAATCAGAAATCTCATAATATGATCAATAATGTAAAATTTGGTAAGTTTCCTGACTCGGCTAATAAGAGAAAGATGGAGTTTCATGATGATCATAGAGGAAAGAAAGTTCAATTTCCCCTATGTAAATCATGTGGGAAGAGGCATCAAGGAGAATGTTTCAAAGGAACTGGAAGATACTTTGGTTGTGGAAAAGATGGACACAAAGCCAGTAAGTGCAAATGAAAAGGTTCAGTTAACACCAGGGATGAGGATAATGGTATTGCTACGACATCAACAATGGTTAAATGTTTTAAATGTGGAATGTACGGGCATTATGCAAACCAATGCCCTAAGGGAAAGTCTCATGAAGAGAATCAGTATGGTCGTATGGGTAGTATTTATGTTGATGATGATGATGAGACTACAAATGATATGTGAGATGAAAGAATTGTTGAATCTTGGTCAATGGTTTAAGAATGTAGTGGAATGATTACATGTTTATCAAGTGTAATGTTGTATAAGTAATCTCATGGTACTATGGAATAAAGAGACATCTAAGGATTGTTACACTGTTGTCTTTCCTTAAGTTTTGAAAGTATGTGATGAATGGTACCAATATTTTTGGAAAGTAGATGATATGCGCATAATGAAGGGATAAGGAGAAAATTAAATGCTTGATAGTATTCATGAGCTCATGACTGATATAAGGAGAAGGTTATATCATGGTTTGACTATATAGAATTTTTGGATTTTGGTATGTGGAAAGAGTTAACTTTTGATAGCATTCATGTTTTCACTAAGGTTTAATGGGTATTCATTTTTCAAGAGAGTACATGATTACGGTATTCACATGATTGGAATGTGACCAACAAGATAATGGGAGATAAATGATGGTTGGTTGATGACATTTCAAGTAATCATTTTCTTTATACTATGAGCTTGGACCGAAGTATTTTAGATGAGCCTAAAGATTGGAATGGATTATGTTGGACATAAGTTAGGATAGAACTTTTTTCGATATTATTGATGGGATGTTATAGTAATATAGCTTTAGAAAAAGGATAACCTGCAGGACGGGCGAGAGCCCATCGCGTCGGACAAGGCTGTGGGAATCGAACCCACAACCGAAGTGCGACTGACCTTTATTGCCTACCACTGGCCTACAGGAAGTCCCTGTTTAGTAGAAACTAGTTTTATTTTATTATGTGGTATTATATATGAAGTATAGGTTCATTCTTGGAATCGTATATGATTAACCTCACCATAGATGGGCTTATGTATATTTGATAACTTTTGTTAACCTTTTGTTTGAAACAGATGGAATGACCCATCATTCTATCACATGATCAATTAACACTTCATGAATAACAAATTCAACTTCATTTCTTTAAGAGATGAAGTGGAAATTGTTCAAAGTACGAACAACAGTGAGATTGTACCAAAATAAAGTAAGTATTTATCCTAATTCAAATTCTTCAACTTTAGGGAAATGATTTTGAAAACCAAAAATGTTGTCCTAGTGATCTTATATCTGATTAATCAGATGGTACCTTAGATCATCACAAATTTATGGCTTTGTGATTGTTGGCTTTTCCATAGCCATGTTCTCTACCACTCTCCATTAGAACATGATGGTTAGATTTCTCTTCCATATCCATATTTTCACCTATGTGGAAACCCAGTGATTAGTTTATTTGGATAACTGTTACATTTCATACTTTTGTCTTTAAAGATTGGTTTTGGTATTCCTTTTTAAGATGGGGGTTTATGTTAAAGAAACTTTCTAATAGTAAACCATTTATAACCCCGACGAATTTCGAGGGAGAAATTCATTTTACGGGGGGTAGAATGTAACACCCCAAGATTTTATGAAAAATATTTTTTTTAATTTCATGTCTTGTGTTGTACGCTACACTAAAAGGAGCTTGCACAAAACGCATCCTTGACTTGCCTTGCATTACATGCAATCGCGACCTTCCTCGATAGCGTGTGTAGTACGCAATACCGAGTTTCACTAAACAACGATATGCTATTAAAATATTATTAAAACTAGCCGTTATGAATAGTAATAACCACCTTTTGAAATTTTGTAAATTTTATTTTTCAAAATGGACTTCATTTTTGGATTCGGAATATTAAAATTAGCTTAGGGTGAAATTTTGGTACTTTTCGGATAACTTTCATATTCTGATGAATAGTGAAAATTACTAAATTTTAATAAAAAACAACTTTTTTAATAGAAATAATTAAAAGTGATAAATTATTAATTTTAGTGGTTTTAACGTATATTTAGAATATATTTTTACAATTTAATACAATGTTGGTCATTGGATGTAATTTCACATTTAAACCAGACATAAACAAGTGTCAATCTTTTGATAGTTATTATCTCTCAAAAACACGCTATTTGTTTTGATGACGGGAATTAATTTTTAAATTAATTAATGTAATTGATATGTTTTGAATTTGTTAAAATAGACGTCATTTTGGAATTCATAATATCACATATATCTTAGGCCTAATTTTTTGTATTTTTCTGGAAACGTTTATTTTTATGATGAATAGTGAAACCACTAAGTGGTAGTTAAAAAAAACTGAATTTTTCATAAAAATTAATTTTACCGCTTCTGTGAGTGGAATTTCAAAAATCCGAGAGACACGGGTAATATCAAGGACTAAAATGTGGTTCAATGAGATGAAAATAATTTTTGGTGAATAGTAACTTTTAACTTTTTTACCACAGTTAAAAGTAAATAGGGTAATTAAGGGTAAAAATGATATTATTATTACCCTAACACGTGTCCTAATTCTATTGGATAAGTGTAATTCGAACAAAAACAACCTTAGGAATAAAATATGACCATTTAAGCCCACTTGGATTAGATTAGGACATTTATTATTAATTTATTTAAAGAAGGGTTAAAATAGTTAAAATCAATGTTTAATAAGTAAATCATTTTTAATATAGGGTTATACATAAGATAAATTCGACTATAAATATTAATTATAAAGATAAAACGATTTCCTACATAATGATAGTTTATTTGTAATTTTTAGACATTAAATAAGTTAATTTATTTATGACACAATGATGATGCAGTAATTACCTTTTTAAGAAAATATTAACATAATTGATGTTATAAATGCCCAAATAAATGTAATTTGAGTCTTTTTATGACTTAAAATAAATTTCTAGGTTAATATGACATGTTATTGTTGATTTACGTAACTTGGTTCGAACGTATCATTCTGTTATAAATTTCATAAAAATCATGTAACAAATAATGTCAAAATTGACATAAATTAGTTTTTAAAAAAAATATTATATTATTAATTGTTATTTTATTCCTAAAAATATAAGGTTCGGAAAAATGACTTAGATAAGGTTATATATATTAATAATAAACAACTTGGGTTTCGTTTGGCTTGATATAGTAAGTTTATTAACCATATAGTGTAAGAAAACAAAAAGACACGGTAAAAGTTAAATTATTTAACTTAGAGTTAAATCTAATTGATAAGGTTAAAATAATAACCTAAACTTGTCTAAATTATATTGGATGAGAGTATTTCGACCCATCCCCACCTTAGATTCTAAATATATCAATTTTGAGCTATTTAAAACCGAACTTGACTTTATAATAAAATAATAGTTTTAGTTTTCCCAAAGGTGCCCCTCTCCTCCCTTATAAAAGGGCACCTCCTCCCTCTCCTCCTCACACCAATTTGAGCATTCAAGCTCGGCCAAACCATGCCAAAATATCTTCTTCACTTCCCTATTATCATCCTAGAGGTCCTGGTCTTCTTCAAAGACCATCCTTATTTCTTTAAGTGGAGGTTAAGAAAAGGCGTGTCAAAAAGAGGTAATATCCATTACCGATATTTTTAAATTTATTTCTTCTTCAACATCTTCTGATTTAGTTTTTTCATGATAAAGTAATAAAATCAGTATTTATTATATACTGATATGTTATTATAAATATGAAACAACTCTAATTAACCTTCTATCCATCCTACGGAAAAGGGAAATCACCGCGCGTGCGTACGTACGGAATACAGTCTCCACGCCGTGGTGTAATCTATTTTATGCCACCACCTTAATTGGATGGGTATAATGGTGTAATGAGAAACTATATATGATTATTATAAAGTGATATTGATACTGAAATAGTATACATACACTTAAACACAAGTTCACGATCATGAGAACGATGTCATCGCTCATGCGTACGTACGGACTACCGTCTCCACGACGCGATGAGATTCATTCTCCATGTTTACCATTTAAGAATGATTATAAAGTATATATAAGCAATAATAATGAAATATATGACATTATAAAGCTACTAGATTTATGTATATATGTATTTCATCTACTTACTTCCATTCAAGACAATAAGGAAAGGAAAACAGCGTTCATGCGTACGTACGGACTACCGTCTCCATGAACAGTGTGTTTCATTTCATTTATCTATATATTATATATATATACGGAATATATATGATATATAAATCATGTTTTATATTCGGGATGTAAGTAAATCATGATATAAGTAATAATAATGTCAATAACAACAAGTCTAAACACCTACCATAAATGAAACGATTTTACCCAAAATGCTTCTTTAACATGGAATTTACAAAAGAACGGGTAATATAAAGTCATAAGTGAACCATATATGATATCATAACAATGAATATGATTCTTTAATAAGTTAATGACATTATTTAAATCATTATACAAGAGTTTCAGATACGTACAAAGCATATCGAACATAAGGTAAGGGAAATATCGCAATCTCATTTTTATCCGAGATTATTTATACTTTGGAATTTACTGGGGTGTATTTTATCATCCACATCCATGTTTCTTCAATATGTAATATTATTTCCATCCACCTACAATTGTTAAAATCCAATTTTACCCTTAGGTGAGTTTTTAGTAAAATATATGAAAGGAATCTTTTATCTTTTTTTTCGTACGAGGTACTTTTTAACTATTCTGACAAAAGTACAAGAAGAATGTTTTTTTAACTTATACGACACGAATGGATTTTTAAAACATTATTTCCAAGAAGCTTCCTTTACAAGTTTTCAAGTTTATTTTTAATCAACTTCTTTTAGTTTAGAATTTTATGACATGTTATGAAAGTAAAAGTGTTTTTGAAGAAGAAAGGATATTTTCCTCAAGAATGAAGTTCAAGTGTTTTATCAAAATTATTTTCCATCTAAGATAATAAAGGGTTCTGTTTTTATCCCTATTATTACATTGATTTGATTATGTTGTGATGGAAATATTTTTATGAATTCCTTTATCTTATATGAATCGTTTTATGATGTCATGATGTTTAAGATTCCCATTTTTATTACATGAGTTATGCAATGGTGTATGATTTATGATTTTGTGGCACACATAAGAATGGTATCATTATGAGATGGGTGGGACCTATATCTCCCTCCAATGCATTGGGTAAAGATTTTATATCTCATGATATAGACATGGATAGAACGATAGGTTATACCGGTTCAGTGAAACAGGACTGAAACGAGGGTGACTCGGTTCAGAAAGGGACTATGTCCACTAAGATAGTCTTGGCAATGAGTCTTGACTAATAAGAAATGATTCTCTATGATTATGTGTGTATGCCACAAAGTTTCATGTTTTATGTTATGATTATTGGGATTTCATTTCACTACTATGATTTATCCCATGTTATGATATTATGATCTCTTTTGTAGGTTAAGATTTCCAAAATGTTATGTTCTTATGAATATGATGTGATTGATATTTCTTTTGTTTACCCTTATTGAGCATTTGAGATCACCCTTTTTGTTTTACTTTCCCCAGGATATAAAGAAAAGATTTAGGTTTTTTTAAAAAAAGATCTTTATGGGATATGTTAAAGATTTTTCACCCCGATTAGAAGATTATATACCGAGTTTCCAAAGACACTAAACTATTACGGTCCTTGTGTGTGTGTTTTTCTTATGTACTAAGTATTCCTCAAAAGTAATGTAATGTCTATGTACATCAAGATTCGGGTCTCTACAAGAAATATACAACTGTTTTATCCACCTATGGAAAAATAAAGTACCATGCAAATTATACCAACTATTCAAATGATTAACATAGTTTACAATTTGATTGATAGGAACTCTGATAATGAAGGAAACATATAAAAAATAAAACAAAAAAATAAAAGGCTTCTAACAATAATGAGATTCCTCCCAAAATAAAAAAACGGAAAATACATTTTGACTTTCAAAGGTAGAGCACATCCTATGGGAGAGAAATCAAAAAACATAATAGCATTTCATAATTTCATTTTCCACCAATAAGTTCATATAATAATAAGTTTTAAATAAATTTATATTGAATAATTGTGGAAATTAAAGGATGATATCTGGTCATTAATTATGATACTATCAATTTCTTAGTTTTTAGAATGTTTTCAAATTATTATTAATTTAATAGAATGGTGGTGAATGATATTTTTGTAATGGTAGCTGTAACGACCCAAAATTTTATCAATGGAAACTCACTTTTTATAATAATTTCATATATCATATATCACACAGAGAACACAATACATGCTTTTTAAATGAAGAATGAATGAAATAAGATTTATTTCATGAAACTAAGGAACCATTACCAATGGAATAGTAACTTGAACATTGGAATAGTAATGTGACCATTAGGAATAGTAATTCACCAAATATAATAGTATCCTCATATATGAAAGTATAAATAAACTTTATTCATCTTAAAAATGACAATATAATATAATCATATCATGGTATAAGTAAATAAATATTCTAAAAATTATTAATTAATTGTTGGAATTTTTATTATACATAATTGTTTATTTATAATTTTTTTATTTAACATTATTATTTAAAAGAAAATTTGTATTCATAATATATATTAATAAATTAATATTATTTTTCGTTTGATTATAATAAAATTTTATGAGACCTTAATTAATTATTCAAAGTGTTATAAAATTACTTATAATTTAAAATCAATATTTTTCAAGTAAATATTAATTTTGTTGAAAAATTAAATTTATAATATTTTGAAAATTATTTTTATAAAATGGAGTTAAATTTTTGATTATAAATGTCTAAAAATTGGTAAGGTAATATTTTTGGATTCATCTAAAATAGAGAAAATTTTAGTGAATAGTAAAATACGATAATTTTCGATAAAATCTAAATACATGAATTATTGAGTCAAAGATGATGTATGGATGATTTAAATTAAAAAACTTGATCTATCGTTCATTATTTTAATATATTTATTGATAACATTCAAACTATTCGTAGTCTTTAGCCAAAACAACAAAATAATGAATAAAATAATGAGAAAATACCCCTCTCATCCCATATAAATATCACCCCTCACCACCTGTTTTCCTCACACATTTCAGTATCTAATCCTTGTACAAATTATTCCTTATAATCTTCCCAAGAACTTCACCAATATGCATGATCCCTGGTCTCATCAAAATACCAGACTATTTTCCCTAAGGAGGTTCTCAAGGATGAGAAATTTGAGAGGTAAAATCCACTTTCCTTTTTTTTATTTTATTTTCAATTTCATTAACGTTATTATCCTATACTCTCTTAAAATTATCCAAGTGGAATGATAAATCTACTCTATTTTATATACTATAATTTTATTAGGTTAATGTACTAATTTATCTTCAAATCTCTCCCCTTTTCCTCTAATTCTAAAACTGAAAATATCATCTTTATTGTGTCGATTTACCGCCACTGTGGATGATGCATTTTCATTTGTAACTACCACCTTCAAGGCCAGTTATAAAACCTTATTTATTTTTAAATAATATTTTATCATACAAATTATAATTTATATAATATTCTAAAATCAATATATAAATATAATATTAAGTAAAATGATATGAGTTAACGATGGTCGTAAATTCCGCCAAATAAATTAAATCATTTTCATTAACTATTTATCTAATGGTTCATCCTCATACCATATAAAAACTATATATAAGATTATTCAATATTCTGAATGTTCATTAATAACATATAATTTAAATTCATGATAACTATTATTATTTTACATAAACTTCCATTCTCATATACAAGAGAATCGATCATGAAATCAAAGAAAACGAACACTCTCGAACGATGGAATTAAACACTATAACTCATGGAAAAGACCATAAATGAACATAATAAAAATATAATAAATAAAATTCATGTTTAAAAGGTTCTAGATTTTTTAATTTTTTAATTTTATTTAATTATCATGGATATTAAAGTGAAGAAAGTATTCAGATATATGGTAATGGGATTATTGAACCCAACACTCTTCCTTTGGGTTTTCCATATTTCACTCCATTTTTAGTATGGATGTTCCTTTAATATTCCTTAAATATCATTTATTTTTCATTACCTTTTATTTTTCGGTATGTACATGTTTCCAATATATTTTTATGAAAAATACATTGATTTTTCCAAAAAAATTCTTCTTTCCAAAAAAATCAATATTTTACTTCTCGTGAAATTTTTTCTTTTCACTCAATATTGATGATTATTATACAACGTATGTTATTCCCTCTTTCATTTTGGAACCCCAATGTCTATTCATGAATTTATTCTTTATTAAATGAAACAAAATACTTTCCATGGGTTATTTTATGTTCAATATTAATATACGTTCTATTTGTCATTCTTGATAATGTAAATGTTATGATATGACGGGTGCACCCAGAATTATATAGCACATGTAAATGATATGATGGGATTGGTTTGATCATAATTATATAGCACTTAAATTCATTGGGTAATGTGATGTTCTCATGAGAAAAAGTCAAATATGTTTTAAAAAAATGATAGCTTTGTTTAGAACTATGTGTTGTATATGACAACTAAGTCATGATGTATCATTTTTACAAATTTCCACATTCCATGACTTTTTCTAATGCTTCCAATAATTATTTTCATGAAAATTTTATGATGATTATTCTTCTCATGCACATTTCATGTCTCTTATTCATCATCTTACTGGTATTTTAGCTCACCCCTTCTTTTGATGTATATCCCCAAGTGAATACTTGTACTAAGAATAATGAGAAGGACAATAAGAAGCTAGAGTAGATGGAATTTAAATGATTTTTATATTTTATTATATATAATTTATGTATGGTCTTAATTTTCCCAAGACAGTAAACTTTTATATCCTTGTTATATAGCACCATTATATTTTTTACCTTTAAAATGATCTAATAGTCATAAAAGAAAAAAAGTAGGGTCGTTATAGTAACAATATATTTTTTATTGGTGATAAGTATCAAGCCAATATTATCTAAATAATATCAAAGTATTAGAGGTCATATAAATATAAAATATCAAATCAAATTTTTGAATAAAGTAAATTTACAAATAAGAAGCATGTTATAGTCTTTTAAATCCATTAATTTTATCATGAAGTGTAGAGTAAGACATATTTTTTGTGAGAGACTCAATCCTAACTTGATGGTATCATATTTTAATCAATTATTTATTATATATGGTTCAAATATTAACTTTTTTTAAAAATAAATATTTTTTATTAATCATTTAATGTTAATTTGTTTCAGTAATAGCATAGATATATATATATATATATATATATATATATACAGGTTAATGGATATGGGTGAGTATCTCCCATTTGAGAGCCCCCCTCCTAGGTTATCCTAGGGTTTGAGTTCCCTCTTTCCCGACCAGCTCACGGCCGTGGGTGGAGGACATGTTTTCCTTCAAGTTGCAGGTGGGCACCATCTTACTCAGGTGGTCTTAGGGTCCCGATTCAGATCTGAGCCCCCTTTCTCCCTTTACGGGACCTGCAATAAGCTCATGGATCCATTGTTCATTGTAGTTTCCCGACCCCTCCATTATGAGGCATGCTCGATCTCCTACAACAGCTTGTCTATGCTCGAATCCAAACCTCGACATCTGCAAATCTGGGGGTTAGGTTTCATTTTCCTGTTTCGACTGAAAAAGCAACCTCTGCTTTTCCCCATTGTGGTGTGGACCTTCCAGATGATTTCTCCCCTCGGTATGGCTAGATCTGAAAACCGGGGGTGGTACCAGATCCCAAACCCACAACCAGATTTTGATCAGCACAAATGTCAGAAGAAAGGAATCCCAGACTTTGATAACCCCTACCACTAATGACATTCCTGATTTGCGATGAACGAATGTTGTACTCTTGACCAAGGGTGGCATGATGAAACTAGGGTTTTTGGTGACACTGTCGCGTAGGGTTTTACTTGTGAAGAAGCTGCCGCAATGAATCTTGGTTCGTGAAGAATTCGTCGCGTTGGTTTTGAATAGCGAAGAATCAGCCGCGATGATCCAACTGCAAAGAAAGATCACAAAGATCCTATCACTTTGAGCTATCCAAAAAATGCTGGAGTGCTTCGTGGCGAGCTTAATCCTAGAGTGAGTGAGGTTGTGGTAGCCCTGACCATGGATCGCGAAGCCACTTCCCGAAAGAATTGTTGGTGTCGGGGTGGTCACGGTTGAAGGCCGCATAGGGGGGTTTCTGGTCTAAGGGCCCTTTGCTTGGACCGGTCCTGGACAGTGGGTCTTCTAAACTAGGTCGGGCCTTGATTTTTCCCTGATTTGACGAGGTCCGTGATTCCTATCTGTGATTTACCATAAGTGAGGGTTAACATTGTAGCGAAGCCCAGCTTGCTGAGGCAACCTGACCACCACTCACTATCCCAATAAGTGCATATCACCAAACGTTTTCTAGGAACTCTTTCCCAACCCACAAGCACTGATCCATGGAGGTAGATTTAGTGAACCAATGGAAGAAGTTGTCCCTGATGGATAGAGAGAAGGAAACAATTGAGGCCTTGGAAAACGAAGATACACTATTGTAAAAATGCATGTCTCTACTTGTGGTCATAATGATCATGGAGAATATATCAGTTAATTTGGGGGCCCCCAAAAACACCCTCCAGAAGCTATGGAAACTGGAAGCTGGCGTAGCTATTCGGGAAGTGGGGAACAACCACACTATTTTTGAGGTCTTCAATGAGAGAGATAGAGATAAAATCCTAAGAGGTATACCATGGTCTTTTCACAACCAAATCCTCATCATGGAAGAATACAAAGGGGGGGTGATATACAACACATTAATATCACCTGGTCCCCCTTCTAGATATTGTTCGAAGGAATCCATTATCACACCCGAATAGAACGAGTTATGGGTTAAATCGGAAACATCATTGGCCAATTCCTAGATTGGGACTTCTCATAGCCTATCCTATGGGGGCCCGAGGTTCAAATTAAGGCCAAAATGGAAGTGTCAGATCCGCTAATGAGGGGCATGTTTATGAATTTTTATGAAACCAACATCTGAATATCATTTGAGTTTGAGAAACGCCCAATCTTCTGTTTCTTATGTGGAAATATCAGTCATCTGGAAAGAGTGTGTGTATCAAAGAAATTGAATGATTCAGGAATTATCATCCTTCAATATGGCCCATGGAACCATGCGAAATCGACTAGATATGACTCCATCATTGGGACGGAGAAACAAAAGGATTGAGACCATCTCACATGGACCCATAACAGATGGGTAGAAACTATACATGAAAAAGTCTTTTTGCTTGGACAACCAAAAATCCCTAAAGATGGCCCAACCACTCATAGGGAAACTGGCATATATCATAACTCCCTGAAGTGAACTATCCCAACATTTATAGAGCTAATGACGACACCAAAAGACCCACCAGAAAAAAGCTCTAAGCCAAAGCAGATGCACTTTGAACTACCTGATCCCGACCCTGATCCACAAGGGACCAAGTCAGACATCCTAACACAGGGTGAATATGGGATGAAAAGAACTCCACCACCTAGCCCAATCACCAGTCGATCCTAGAAAAGGATGCAACATGAAGAAAAAGTTGGAAAACTGGAAGACCCAAGCCCCGAGGAACTGAAAAGAAGAATTGAAACAAACCAATCATTGGGGAACTCCCCAAAAAGATGGAAAAAGATGGGTGGAAAATCAAGTTCAGAGAGCACAAAGGTGGATTTAGGTGGGACCCAGCCCTACCAAGATCAATGATTGTCTTGTGCTGGAACTGTCGTGGGCTTGGAAACCAACGAATTGTTCACATGCTCCAGCGCAATTGCACCTGATGTCGCCCCGAAATAGTTTTCCTATCCGAAACCATATTGGAAAACAAGGACACCACTGGCATTGCTCTAAAATGTGGCTTCAAAGTCTGCCTCCCGGTCTCCAGACAAGTCTATTCTAGGGGAATCTATCTCCTATGGAAGGAAAATATTGACGTCAATATATTTTCCTTCTCCTTGTACCGTGTTGTTTCAGCCATTTAGGCAGACCACACTCCGCCTTGGACTTTTGTGGGGTTCTATGTCTGGCCGTCTCATTATGAGAAGTGGAAATCATGGGATCTTCTATGAAAACTACATCATGATCTCCCGAGCCCTATTCTCTTCATAGGGGACTTCAATGAGATTATGTTCCATAAGGAAAAACGGGGTGGAATTGTCCGACCCTATGCGCCGATGTCAAATTTTAAGGACATGGTCTCTAGGGCGGACTTGGTTGATCTAGGATACACGTGTAATCCCTTCACATGGTTCCGAGGTAATACGGATGGTACTCGCATCACCGAGCGACTTGGCAGATATCTGGGGCAGACCTGATGGTAGCAAAGTTTTTGACACCATTGGAATTCACAAAGGCATGACATGCTACTTCCAGAACCATTTCTCTACAGGAACTCCTTTCATGTTTGTTGAGGTGGAAGAATGCATCAGACTTGTGATCACCGAAGAGATCAATCGACAGCTTACCATAGATGTGACTAATGACAAGATACACCTGGCTCTGAAACATATCCACCCCACTAAGGCCCCAGGACTGTATGGATTCCACGCCCTATTTTTTAAACAATACTAGCACATCATCGGTCCCGACATCTGCAAAATGATACAAAATATCTTGGTGGGGAATACAAGCATATCTGCCATCAATGAAACTATCCTCGTCCTCATTCTCAAAATCAAGAAACCCCTGGTGATCCCTGATTTTAGACATAGCAGCCTCTACAATGTCTCTTATAAGATCTTCTCAAAGATCCTTGTCAATCGGCTACGCCCCTGGCTTCCTGATATTATCTCCAAAAACCAGAGCGCTTTCATGGCCAAGAGACTGATCACTGATAATGAAATTGTGGCCCATGAAGTGTTCCAATCTATGAAAACATGCTCCACCATGAAAAGAGGAACCATGGCATGGAAAATGGATATGACCAAAGCCTATGATAAAGTTTAATGGCATTTTGTTAGAGTCGTGATGCTGAAAATTGGTTTTTGCACTAAATAGATAGATACAGTCATGCACTACATCTCGACCGCCTCCTTGAGAATCAAGGTCAGTGGGGAGCTCACCTAAGGATTTTCCCCAATCTGAGGCCTGCGACAGGGTGATCCCCTCTCCCAATTTCTATTCATCTTGGTGGCTTATATTTTTTCTAAATTTATTTCCAGGGCTGCATCATATAATTCTATTAATGGGGAAAAGGCCTTCTATGAAATCCCACCAGTGTCCATCTCTTCACCAACGAATTCCTCCTTTTCTCCAGATAAACTATAAATGAATTTTGGGTGATCAACCATGCGATCTAGCAGTATGAGAGGGCGTCTGGACAGTCTATCAATCAGGGCAAATCATAAATCTCCTTCAGCACAAGTGTGCCTCTTTCCAAGAGAGATGAACATTGTGCATCAACAGGCATATATATGGTCGACAAACACCAAAATTATCTCAGGCTACCCACTGTGATTCGCTGGTCCAAAAAAGAAATCTTTACATCTCTAGTGGATAGGATTGAGAAAAAAAAATTCAAGGTTGGACCCAAAAAAGAATCTCCAAAGCAGGCAAAGAAACCCTCATTAATGGTGTCATCCAATATATCCCCAGCTATTTTATGTCCCTGGTTATGCTCTCGGTATCCATCGTCAGTCAGATACATTCACGTACTACCAACTTATGGTGGGGGAAATGATGGAAGGAATAGACCCCACTAGATGGTCTGGGAGAAACTCTACAAACCCATGTCGGAGGGAGGGATGGGATTCCAGAATCTCCATCTCTTCAATGATGCACTTTTGGCCAAGCAAGGAAAGTTCCTTATTAATCTTCCATCATCTCTCTGTGCGTGGGTGCTCCGAGCTAAGTACATTCCCCACACAGACTTCAATGTTTCCTCTCTTGGCCCCCGTCCTAGCTTCCTCTGGAGAAGCATTTGGGGGGGGGGGCATCCTATCTTCCTCTTGAGAAGCATTTGGGGGGCCCAAAATCTCCTGGAAAAATGGTTTGGCGGGAGGATTGGGAATGGCTCATCGGTCAACATTTGGATCAATCCCTGGCTGATCGATAATGATGGTATCCAGACTACATCCCCAGCCCAACCAGGTCTTGAAGATGCCACTGTCAGCTGCCTCCTTTCAGACTAGGGATCAGGGTAGTGTATGGAAATGATCCATGAATGGTTTAACGAAAGAGACAAAATAATTATCATGAGCATCCCCTGGGTCCTAGATGTAGGCCTTGACCATATTTTCGGGACCAATGACATATCGGGCGACTACACGGTGAGATCCGGTTACAGACTTGCTCTTGGAAATCACTCTGTCAAATTGGGTGAGGGACCATGGAAATCTATTTGGAATCTCAACGTCTCCCAAAAAAATACGAGAATTTTGACAGCAGGTGTGCACGGGCCACCTCACTACCATGAGCCTGCTTGATTACCGACATATGGCCAGTGTGGAGTCCTGCACTTTCTGCCTGAATATTCCAGAAACTCCTTTACACGCCATCATTCACTGCATGGAGGTTAAGGAAATTTGGAATAAATGGGGCCCAGCTTTAGATGCGTCACTAGTCATTGCCTCTGACCTCCCTGATATTCTGATGCATTAGTGCTACTCTCTCTCATTGAATAATGTAGGTTCACTTTGCACCCTGGCCTAGATCATTTGGGTTTGGCATAACGATGCTATTTTTCACCATGTTCATAAACCTCCTGAATTCTGGATTGAATGGTCCATCTCATGGATTGAGTGCTGGAAGGACCACAATAGACACTATATTCTAGGTGTTACCCCCTACTGTACCCCACATTGGAGTCCCCCAATGGAAGGGATTTATAAGCTTAACATGGATCCGTCTCTCCCCAAGGATGGGCTTGTTTCTCTCAGTCTCTAGGCCTGTAATCATCTGGGAAAAATCATTACTGCAAAATATGAATCACATCATGCTTTCTGGGAACCTGCAGTAGCTGAGGACTCTTCCATCCTTGTAGGTATGATGATCGTTGTGGAAGGTGGATGGGTTAATATCATCATTGAGTCTGACTTCCTAACCGTAATTGATGCTATTAACAACAACGACGATGGACTCCAATCATTTGGCTTCTTCATCAGGAAAATTATCTCGTTAACCAAGGCTTCTCTTGCTGCACCTTCTCCTTTACCAAAAGGGATGGAAACAATGCGGGCCATCAGCTGGAGGCCTCAAGCCCCTTCGATGACAACCATGTCTGGCTGGACAATTTCCCTTCATGGCTTTGCATATGTACGTCTGCTGATCTTCGTCATTAATGTTATGTGTCCTTCTTCTATAATATATATATATATTTATATTTATATATATAAGGTTAATAGGTATAGGCATAAAAAATACATCTATAATAAAATATAAAGTATGAAATGATTTGAATAAATTATGCGTGGTTAGAATGTGAAATGTAAAATTATATTTTTTCTCGTGTTTTCATTTTTTAGTAATAAGATTTTACATTTTTCCATACCACTATAAAATGATTTTTTTATTTTATCATAGTTAAATAATTTAAATGAAAATTAATGTAGAAACTAAACCTTTAATGTTGAGAACATAATATAAGAGTTGATTTACAGATGAAATCTTTTAAGAAAAAGATAACCCCCTATCAATGAAGTAGTAATGATTTAATGGTAGGTTTGATGAGTTATTTTCATATGATTATCATTATACATGAAATTTTATAGTTTCTCTTTAATGTAAAATGTTATTTATTGTTATTTATTTTTTATCAATAAAATAAAAAACTCATAAGATTCATTATAGAACCCACCATGAAAAGATTACATTTATAATGATGCACTTTCAAGGGTTCTAGGTCCTGAAAGTCATGGATGATTTCAGGGCCTTAGTTCTGGTGTCTTACCTTAAATTATAAGTGCATTATCTCAAGGTAATACTACATTTAATGTAGTTTGAGCTATATTTATAACTCATGGAAATAATCTTGGCTTATTTAATATCAAAGTATAATAATTTTTAAAGATAATCCAATGGGTAAGCATTTTTTATTATAATAAAAAATAATATTATTATGTTTTACTATTTAAAATATTATGTACATCCTATAAAATTTATTTAAGTCCAAATAAAACAACCAATGAATATATTAATCTATCATAAGTTTAATCCTATTGTATATAAACTTTAATTATAAAAATAGTTTTATATAATAATCGATCAGTGCATTTTTTTATCTTAAGATGGTTTTACATTTTAATTAGTAGTAAAAACATGCAGTTGTAGAAATAGTGGATTTAACATCGATGTAACAACATTGGTTTTTTTAAAAATAACATAAATAATATGTGTGTGATGTTTTGGTCATCAATTTTTCTAAAACCCAATGCCAAAAAGTTATGGAATATGATTTATGGGGCCAGTTTTTATTAAAAAGGATGCCATAAATCAAAAAAATTGTCTTTGGTTTAAAAGAAACGATGCCAAAAAAATTACTCTGAACCTTTTTGAATCTATTTTTAACAAAAGATGACTCCATATATTTTAAAAGTGTTATTTTTCGCTTCGATTTTTATAAAAACTGACACTGAAAATAATTTTTGATCTCTTTGCAATCAAATTTTGTAAAAAATGTCGTCGAAACTCTTTTAAAAAAACAGGATTGGGAAACACTCATTTTTTGGATATGAGATACACAACTTTCTACTTCTCCCTCTCATCTCACGATGACTCCAAGGGCCATTTTGTGATCTATAATGACCATTGGTGTAAGTTTTCTTAGATTTTCTTGATTTTCAGTCACCAATCTTATTTTTATACTCTTATTTCATCATCAATGAGATATTTGTTCATCTGTTACCTATTTTCGGTGACATTTAACCTGGTTTGGTTTTGTTTTTTCCCTTTATTTTTGGTTTTTTTAATCATTTTTGTATAGGGATTGCAGTGTTTACTCTTCCACGCATTCAAAGGATCAAATTTTGGATTAATGTTCCATTTTTGTTGTTCAACTCCGAATATTGTATGTTTTTTTTAAAATAAAGATAAATTATTTATCATTTAATTATGTTTTCTCATTTTCCTTAATTATGATTTACTCTACTTAGTTGTTATTATATTTTTTTATTTTGATTATATTATATACATATCGGTGGGATAATGATCCTTGAAGGGGTAGTTTGGTGTATAGAATTTTAGTAAGGATTATTTCTATGGAGTGTGATAAGGAATTGAAATTTTATTCTTTATATGCATACATAGATATGTGAACCATTTAGTGTTTGTATTGGCATGTGATTTTCCATGTGATATAAGAGATATAATCATTTACCTTTATCCATAAAGCGTGGAATATATTATATATGGTTATAGGTAAGGAGGGAGAGCTTTGTACCCATGGGATGAAATGAATTGAATGAGGGATTCCCAATAGTGGAGTTATGCAAGACTATTTAGTTCCTTTATAGATTAGACTCTTGAATATTTTATTTAAGTTATGATATCAGTTAATTGGAGGTACTATCATGTTTGTGGTTTAGATAAGAAGTTTCCTTTGGATTCTATGATGTATAGAAACTGAGGTGATTTGGTAATGACATTGATTTTATAAGTAATTATTAGTAGGATATCAAATCCTTTTTAATTTGGATATGGTTTCAATGGAATGATGATAATGTAGAAGAAAATTATCATTTTCTTATAATTATCATGTTGTAAATGATCATGCAGTGGGCCATTGGACTGGTGAGATGTAGGGATTGATGAAAATTAAAAACAAAGGTTATTTTAGTTATATTTGATTGACATGTAGTGTGGGATGGTTAGTGGGTTCAATATATGTGCCATGATTTGATGAAATGTGACTCATGGGAGTGTGAGAGAGGTTATGCAATCAGGTGTTATGAGAGTGTACACTTATTGGGTTTGGATGGGATCATGGAGAATATTATAGTTGTCCATGGGGGTGAGTTTTAAAATAGAAAATGTTTTTATTATATGAGTGTTTTGAATAAAGAATATATATTGGAATCTTGATTCAGTTTCATTTTAAAAAAATGATGTTAATTTTTTTTAAACCAATTTGAATGTTTTGAAATTCCATTGTGAATTTTAGAATATAAAATAATATTAAATGATTTAAAATGGATTTGTGTTTTTAAAGGAACATTAATTTCTAGAATATTTGTTTTGATCCAATGGAATATGGTGATTTTTTAAAACAAAAGTATGAAATTTTCAGAATGTATGTTTACTTGATCCATGAAAAGACAACAACATCATATGCTTTAATATATTTAAATGATTATATGGTTTAATATATTCACCAATTATATTGTGATATCATGTATTGAATGGATCGTAATTGGATATATTTATGGAGAACCACTAGTGAATATGAAAATGGAGTTGATGAATTATTGGAATTTTCTAAACGAAATCTTCAAAACATTGATTTTATTTTTTTTCATGTGTGAATTGTTTGAATATGAGAAATTTAAGCTCCAATGAAATCAAGGATCATCTCATTTGTTATGGTTTTAGACATAATTATACACGTTAAAAATGTCACGGTGAAAAAACTGAAAATTCAACATCCAATGTTGATGAAAATATTCATAATGAGGAAGAGGATTGTATTGAATAATAAATTGATGATTTAGGTGTTAAATCCATAAAAATATAGAAACTTTTGAACAATTGTATGGAGATTATAAGAATCCCTTATTCCAGGGTTTTAGTAAAAATATAATGTTATTAGTAGTTTTAAAAGAAAAAAATGTGTGGAGTGATAAATGTTTATCCAACATACATGAGATTTTAAAAGATCTACTTACAAAAGTAAATGGGATTCCATATTCTAATTATAATGTAAATAATATTTTATGTCCAATGGGATTGGGGTATAAAAAGAGATATTCTTTCTCCAATGATTATGTATTGTATATGAAAGAATATTAATATTTATCAATTTTTCCTATGCGTGGGACATCATGCTATAAGATATTTGGGAAGGTCAACTCAGATTCATTCTCAGGTACTATCATCTAACATTATGAAATTAATTGTTTTTTATTTTTAATGATATCAACCAATATTTTGTCATACAATTCTGATAATTCAACTGTGATTCATTCTTAAGTACCAAAATCAAAACTCCTGCTAAATCAATTTGTTACCTTCTAATAATTTCTCTTTTGAAGGATCTGTTTAAAAATTCAATTAACGCAAAAAGGTTAATATGGAATTAAGATGAGAAAATCTCTGATGGAAACATGCGTCACCCTATCGATTCACCACAATGTTAGAGTTTTGATAATAAATTTCATTATTTGGAAGTGAAGTTAGAAATATCAGACTAGGATGGTATACTATTGGAATGAATCCATATCGAAGCCTCAGTAACCAACATAGTTCATGGAATGTTTTATGGGTAGTTTATAACTTGTACCCATGTCTATATATGAAGAAAAATATGTTATGATGATCTTGATGATTTTTGGACACAAACTGGGAAATGATATTGTTTTATATCTTTCATTGTTGATTGATGATTTGAAGCTACTATGGGAGGTATGTGTTAAATTTTTCGATGCATACAAGAAAGAGTATTTTTGTTTGTCTGATATGATAGTGTTCACTATAAAAAACATTCCTGCATGTGGAAAATTATCTGAATATAGTGTTAAGGAAAATAAAACATGTCCAATTTGTGAGAAAGAGACTTCATATTATCAATTCCTGAATGGAAGAAATAAAGTGTACATGGGACATAATTTTTTTTGTGAATTGATCATCATTGTCGTAGATTGAAAAAAGCATTTAATGGTTTATAAGAATACAACCTTCTCCCTTTACATTGTCATCTATTGAATATTAAAACAGGGTGAAAAATATTTATTTGATATTTGGAATGAAAAGAATTTCTTGTATTCAATGAAATCTCTAGAAGAAGCAGTCTATTTTTTTCAAACTACCTTATTGGATATTTTTAGAGATAAAATATAACATCGATGTTATGCATGTCGAGAAAAAAATAATTGGCCGTTTGATTGGAACTTTGTTAGATATAAAAGGAAAGACATAATATAGATTGAATTCTTGATTGGACATGATATTAATAGGACTATGTTTGGAGTTACCTCCCACTGTGAAAGGAACCATATCATATTTACCTCTGGCTTGTCACACATTAAGCAAGATTTTAAAGATGATTTTTTGTCAGTGTCTTCATGGTATTAAATTCCATAGTGGTTTTTCTTCATATGTAAATAATTTTGTATCATTGAAGTATTTCAAATTAATAGGTATGAAATGTCATTATTTCCATGTATTGATGTTACAACTTTTACTAGTAGCAGTGCGTGGTAAATTGCCAATAGTTGTCAGAACAACTATCATAAGGTTATATAATTTTTTCAAATCCATTTGTAGCAAAGTCATTGAACCAAATTTGTCAGATGTGTTGGAGAATGAAGAAAATATTATTATTTTTCAGATATAAATGTATTTCACACCTATGATTTTTGATATAATTCTTCATCTAGTGATTCTTTTGGTGCATGAGATAAGAATATGCGAGCCTATTTATTTAGGATAGATGTCTCCTTTTGAAGGACGTATGAAAATTTTTAAGGGATATGTTAAAAATATATATCCACCAGAGGCCTATGTTATTCAAAAATAGGTATCAAAAG
Source organism: Viscum album (assembly GCA_963277665.1). Lineage (NCBI taxonomy): Eukaryota > Viridiplantae > Streptophyta > Magnoliopsida > Santalales > Viscaceae > Viscum > Viscum album. Next base: position 446,641,731 of record OY728158.1, read on the forward strand.
AGGTGATTGAGTTTTCTAATTATTATTTATATAAAGCGAAGCATATTGGTCTCCCTATATCTCGATATATGACATTTTAGAGTGAAGGTATAGGGATTAAAGCCTTAAAGGTAATGTTCATTCCATGTGATGAAGTGATGTATGTACATTTATACATTGATAATAATACATATGAGGTTCAATCATATATATCATCACATATTTCTTAATTAAGGTTACGATATCAGAAAAGAAATGAAAATTAATTGATGATTGAGCATAAGAGGATATTTGTTTCATGGTTAAAGATAAATTCACCACATATATATCTTCATTAGAGGAATTGAAGTGGTTAGCATGGGGAAAACCTCTTAATGTCATCACATGGTCTGATTTTGATACTAATGGCTAGAAATTTTACCCAAAAAATCTAAATGACAAGAGTGCCATTCATAATAGTGGTGTGATGGTCTTCGATGAAAAAGTGAATTTTTATGAGTGATAAAGATAAAAACCCAATTTCTACATAAATGCCAATTTTTTTAGTTCTTGAAGACATATGGGAAATTGTTTATATTAAATTTTGAGACACCATATTTAAGTGTAATTGGGTTGATAGTAATAGTGCTATGAAACATGATGAACTTCTGTTTAAACTGGTTGATTTGAAAAGATTTATTTATAATGGGGAACTATTTATCAAGGAGACACATGAAAAGCAGTTATTTTATGTCATTGATCCATCGAATGATTAGTGGTACATTATATTTCATGGAAAAGGATACCATTTCGGTGATGAGAATGATTTTGAAGATTTTATTGATTTACATGAGCCTTATTCATCTATTTCACAATTTCCAGAAGATTACAATGAGTATAAGACAGACATAGTGCATGTACTATGTAATGATCATGATGAAGACATGTGGGAAAACAATAACTTAGTCTCCTAATTTGTTTGGTAAATATTTATATTTTGTTTCTTTTTTTGAAACATAAAAATCCATGCCTCTGTTTTTACTTACGTATTTTTGTATTCCTTATTTCTAAAAATTTAGTTTTCAAATGAAATGTTGGTACACAAAATTTCATTACACTCTATTGTAGAATTTTCACATACAGATAGAGAGGTGCAGTTACCGAGGTATATCTATTTTTTCATATTATTAAATATTATGTAATAAACTTATTTAATTAAATAAAACTATTAATTTACAATTTATTTTATAGGACTTCTGATGCATCCTCAGCGGAGGGCATTCTCTTGTTACTATAGAGAAATCAAGTTCTAATGTTGGTAAATGTGGTATTACATGTTTACCAAAACTATCACTTTATCTTGATGATGAGAGATTGAATACTTAGTTTGATGATAATAATAATGCAACTAGCCCAAATTTAGTTTAGTTTATTAGCTATATATCAATGTAGAGCCATTGTAGGATTAATATTTTATATCCTGATTGGATGTCCATGGAAAGGATGGATAAATAATAGCATTGAGAGGCCGTGGTGGTAAAATATCTTTATTGGTTTCTTTTATCTAATTTTTTGAATATTAAATTTTTTAAAATAAATATTTAATTTATTCAATTATAGATGAAATTTAATTTTGAATAAAAAAAGAAATTAATATGAGACATATCTCTTTAGAGGCGATTCGATGGAGAGAATTTAAAAAAATCTGATAAAATATGTATTAGGAAAGAGAAGGTTTGAAAACCCATGCCTTATGTATCAATTTATAGATAAAGATACATTGAATTAATTTGTTGAAAGTCTCCGTGAAGAAAAATTTCTGGTATGATAATTATTTTATATTGTAAAATTTATTATATATTTATCTAATTACTTAGTATTTTATTCTTATTTAACATGCCTCTTGAGATCTCATCAAGAGATATAGTTGAGAAACGTATACCCTAATACTTTATCATGTGGAGGGTATCCTTATTTTGAGAAGATAATTATTGAAGTAAATTTTGAATCATTAAGAGCTCGATCTAGTAGTGGTTCAGAAATAGTCTGGTTTGGTCCTCTATCTCATCCAACTCGGCCTAAAAAATAAAAACTATAAAGAAAAAAATGAATAATATCTTACAGAGGAAGCTAAGCAAGTAGATGATAAAATTGTAAGTAAATATTATTTAATTTTTATCAATTTTTCTATTTTATAAATTATATTTTCTAAGATAATCTTTTCATTTTTCATTTTAGGATAAACTTCAGAAGTAAGAGGCACTAGGATTTTTTATATTTGTGGGTAAGATGGACATACTAGCCACTGATTTGGGAAAGGTAGCACACCCCATCCATGTTATAATTTATTAGGCAGGTGTTAATATTCAAAAAGTTTTTTGTCCAATTAAGAAATCAAGAGACCTGGAAATAGAATCCTTAAAAGTTGAGATGAATGATATGTAATAGTCTATGGGTGATAAAATTCAAGCAGCAGTACATAAGGCTTTGTTTAAATACTTTTCAAGATAGTCAAAGTCTGTACAGCCTTCCCATGTATATTATTTATTTTTCATCAATTTTTCCATTTTATAAATTATAAAACTAACATAACTTTTTCATTTTTTAGCCTTCCCAGCCAGCTAAGCTAGACTACCCTACCCCATCTTTCTACTTTTATCGGCTAAATCCTCACTCAGATTAAACTGTATATTATTTATTTGTCATCAATTTTTTTATTTTATAAATTATAAACACTAATATAACATTTTCATTTTTAGCCTTCCCAGCTTGCTTAGTTGAACTACCATTCTCCATATTCCTAATTCGATCCTCCACCTACTCGCTCGGACCAAATCGTATATTATTTATTTATCATCAATTTTTCTATTTTATAATTTATAAACACTGATATTATTTTTTCATTTTTCAGCCTTCCCAGCCTGCTTACCCAGACTACCCTGCTCCATCTGCCTATTTTAATCCTCCACCTCCTCGCTTGGATCAAACCATATACTATGAGTTGTTTGCCGAAGATCCTCATATAAATATTGTTGTGTTAAGACTCATGCATTTTATGGGGGATTCTATGAATCACCATCCTATGAATATGGGTTATGTTGGGGAATTATTACTTGATATTATAGATCCTAATGCTCTTCTACCATTTCCTACCAAGGAGATGATAAGAGTTAGGGATTTTCTGGGTCATTTTTTACTTTGTCCAACTGGTATTATTTGTTATACATTATATGAGGTATGAATTTTTTTAAATAATAATTAAAATTGATTCAAAATTACTTATAATGGTTTCTGACATTTAACTTCTATATTATTATCTAAAAATGAAATAAATTTCATTAACGAAACAAAATTTTTAGGAAAAATCGACTATTGATACTTATGAAATTTCCTATTGGATACAAAAATTATCTCAGACTTATTTTTCATTAGATAATATCTATGAGTTTTTTATGATGGATGATATATAAGGAAGAGAATATCTATTGAGATTACTAAAACAAGATATCATGCATCTAATTTATTTTGAAGTGCTCAGCCTGAATGTGGTGCAGATATTTTCTATGTATGTGAATTGACATTTGAATTTGTATTTATTTAATAAAAGGTGGTTTTAAATTAACTAACTATATTTTCTTTTTTAAAATAGGTATCTACACATGAATCTTCTAAAAAATGAGTGAACATGAATTTATGGTTTTATAGATCTTGAAATATTGTCTATGGAAGTGAAATATATTTTGAATTGTGATAGAGATTCATATACATGTGAGAGATTATCAAAGACAAGTACTGAGTTTTGGATTTAGAAATTTATTGATAAGTAGAAACAAAAACATAATTATGAACTGATAATCACTATAATGTAATTAATTTTTATATTTTTGTATTGTATAGGTCATTGGATGTTAGGCGTATTTTACCCAAGTGAATGAACCTTATATTGGTTTTTCTCTTTATCCGAGAATGTTTGTAAAATATATTTCACCTCATTAGATATGTAAGTTTTTTTTGTTATTTATAAGTTCATTATATTTAATTATCAATGTTTAAAATTGTATTATTAGTTAATATATATGAAAATATTTTTCATGGAAAATTTTTAACAAAGAACACATGTCGATAAAGAAACCAAATGCAATCCAATATGTGGAAGTAAAGGTAATTAGTTTTTATATTAAATTTTATCCTTATATTTTGATATATATTGGTTTTTAGTATCAATGTAATGTCTTATAATTGCAGTGTCATCATAAAAAATGACACATTTAATGTGGTTGTTATATTCTCTGATTTATGTAAAAAATAATCACAACTGGGAAAACTACTGAATTTTATAATGTCATTTATACTAATTTTTTTATATTTTCTTCCATATTAATCTATTTTTTTAATCTAATATCAATGAATATTATTGTAGGAATTTAATGAGGACTAGTCCTATTCCCAAACTAAAATTACCCATATTCAATCGATTTTTTTAAACTATCTATTATGTCTGATTAGGATTTAAGGTATTCATATTTTAATGTGTATGAATAATATTACATAAGAGTTAAAAAACAAACTCTTTTGATATAATAGGTGTTTCAACATACTGATAATCAGTTTAATGCTTGAAAAATAACCAATAATGAGCATGTTGTAAATTTTAGGTATGAGTATTTTAATTCTACTTCATAAAACAAATACATAGTTATTTTTTTTAATTAACTAGATAATGTCATGTATGTTATATTTTTTTATTCAATGATATATAATGTTGGATTATTGTATAATATGTTTTTATTTTTGGGGATTTTATTAATTTAGAAGTTTAATATTCATAATATTCTATTTTTTGACTTTCAGCATTGGTTTTTAAAAAAACTGACACTGGAATGTTTTAAAATATGTCTGCTTTTAAGTTTCTATTTTACCAAAAACTGATGCTGAAAACTAGTTTCGGCATTGGTTTTTTGAAGAAACCGACAGCGACACAGACCTGGAGAGGGTTTTCGGCGTCATTTCTCTACTAGAAAATTTTGATAACCCTCCTGTGGTTGATTTATGGCGTCAGTTTTTATAAAAACTGATGCTGAAACCCTTAACCAATATAATTTTCAGCACCCATTTTAGGAAAACTAATGCCAAAAATGGTATTTTTTTATATAGCCTTTATAAACGTCTGTTAAAAACTGACGTAAAAAACTAATGTTAAATCCTATTTTTTCACTAATCATGGTAGTCGTCATATGAAATATCTAAGTAGTACTATATGATTTTAAATTTAAATGTTGTTAAATTGGATAATTATGATTTAGAGGATGTGGTAGATAAAGAATTTATTTCATCAACTGATCTATCCTAAAGATTTCATCACATTCCTCTTGTATGAAATTAATGGAAGTTTTAGGCTGATAACATTCTCAACGAACGCTTCCATTTTTTTGGGGAAAAATGAATCCAAACATATTGGTGAATCTATAGCTGATACAATTTCATGGTAAAAATGTTTTCTAAAGTTGGATTGGATCATGTATGGATATTAGGATTACATGAAATTTAGGATACCCTATTTCCTTAAGGTACGTCATTTATTTTGGAGACATAATTACTTATTCCAATGGTTTGGCTAGACTATGTTAAGGGGTGGATTAAATCTTTTATACCTATAGAAGAATCTTGGATTATTTTTAGTTTTTAGTTTTTTATTTTTTTTAGTTATTATAACAAGTGGTATTTTCAAATATAATCCATGTTTCATATTCATCGGGAACACACTTGTGGGATTGTGAATTTGTTAAAGTTATTTTAATTTATTTGATAAAATTATTATACAAGATTCATTTGATCCTGTATATTCAATTCTATGAAATTATTTGACCGCTTCATTAAAAATATGTATGTGATTTCTAAAATTTGAAAAATATGTAAGAAATTGCATATCCATATTACATAGCCTCTATTTGGAAGCACTCATTGAATATCTGGGATATTTTTGGGCATAATTTCCATTAACAAGGAATTATGATAAATTTGTAAACTAATTTGATGTTTTTTAAGGTTTTTTTACAATTACCTATTTAATTTATATTTTTTATTTTTTTGTATAATTAAATTTTTGGGGTTATTTTTAGTGAAATATAAAAAATGCCACTTTTTTCAAATTACTAAGGTGGTAAGAGTTGTATAAAATTTTGAGTAATTTATATCAAAATGGAATTGTTTTTACAAATAATTATTTGATTTAATTATCTGGTTTTGTTGTGGTGTGATTTTCATTATGGTACAGACTGAAATGTTATGGATTATTTTTAAGAATAGGATAAAACACTTGTTTTTTTCAAATGTATAAGTTTTAAGACTTATAAAAAATATTGAGTAAGTGGTGACAGACAAAGAAAAACAACTTACCATAGATGGAAATGTCATTTGGTGATTAGAATCTAGTGAGAGGTTAAACTATAAAATCCAATTTTTTAGGGTAACTTCTTATAAAATACATAACTTAATTTTTTTCAACATGATGGGAGAAATCATTACCTTATAGTTCTACAAATATTAGGAAACAATTGGCCATACTGGGTAAACCATTTTATTTTTATCATGGTATGTTTTTATTTATTTTTATTCATGAAAATGTAGTTCTCAGTTTCTTACTTTTCTAGGTTAAAGGATATCCAAATATTCTAACTAGTTGGAAAGAGTTTCCTTATTATTATTAATTTTGGTGAAATTATATCGCTATCATGTTTTTTACCATTATTTATCATAATCTTATGGATTAGCACCATGAATATAAGATTATTTTTTGGTAAATTATAATCCATATGTATTTAATATCTTTAAAAATTGCTACTTTGGTTATATGGTATGAATTTTTAGTGCTCAAATCTAGAGTTTGTTTCAGTTTAAAAAAAAGTTATTTAATAAAAGTTAAAAGAAGTGATAAATTATTTATAATTTAGTTAAATTATCTTCATTTTTATATTTAAATAGTATTGGTCATCATTATTAACGAAATAGGTGGTTTAATTGATTTCCCAAAAAAATTAGGTTTTAAAAATAATTTTATAGAAAACACCTAGTTAATCAAACAGAAGAAGTACATAACATTGATCATATAGAAAATTCATCAGAAGTAGGATTAAGGATCAATTAAAATGTCATATAAATAATTTAACTTTTAAAACTAAGTAACTTGATCAAACACTTTATATAAAAACAGGTTAATACTAACTATAAAAGTAACATTTTGTTTATTGTTTTGAAAATATAAATCAATTTGTAGTTTAATGCAAAAAAAATTAACAAAATACATGGATGAAATAAAAAGTAGTTTTGGTCTCAGGATGAGACATAATCCAATCCACTTGGAAATAATATAATTCCAAGTAGTTTATAATAGAAATAAACATTTTCACACCCTGGATCAGGTTTTACAATCAGAAGCACACACATCTATCCAAGAAAACGGGCTCTTCCACAGTTCTACAGGGGATGAAAAAAATACCAGGTCACACTAAACCTCTTCCATGGTTATTCATGGGAATTAAATATAATAATTTTAATATATTTACTAAATCACATATAATTTTAAGTATAGTTTATGGTGTGTGTAGATTAATAGATTACTTCAACACATAACTCAAAAATAAAGCATAAAATTTAATGAGTAAGATATGGATAGATAAAAAGCGTAATGTAGCTTGATTTGGGATGCTTTAGTTATTATAATTCCTTATGTTTGTATTTGGAATGATCTCAGACAAGTTTCTCAGTAGGTCTTGAAAAGCATAGTTTCGTAGAAGGGTCTCTCATAGAAATACACTATTATTCTTTATGTGACATCCAACATTTTAAGTAGTGCATCAACACTTATATACTCATAATCAAATCAGTATAATTAATGATATATTTATCAAAAATAGCCATTGGAGAAAAATAATCCTCCATTAAAGTAACTGACTCTTATTTTCATGTTTCAAAAACTAGCTCTTGGAGATTTGAATCACGGTAATCTATCATTTCTAGAATTATGGTCAGGTGAGTTCATGGAAACTTGTTACAGTTTGATGATACAATAAGGTGATTCAGTCTATTCATCACATCATGAGTTCATCTAATTTATTCATTCAGATAGTTGATGATTTTTTTTGGTAATATTGTTCTTCATATAGTCACTACATTAGAAACATAATGTCATTATATTTCTTTATGAAATTTTACACATAACATGGCATGGTAACATGATTTATTCTTGTAGTTAGGTAGTTTCATTCATAAGTTAAGGTGATTTCCTTCTTGTGGTAAATCACTTTCCATCTTATGGTTAAGTGATTTCCGATTTATGGTATGTTTATTTCCTTTTTTTCAATAAGGTGATTTCTTTCTTATGGTAAAGTGATTTTATTTACAAAGAAGTTTTGGTTCTTCTCGCATGGTAAGATATGGATTCAATGTGTGGTCATCTCATGAATTAGAAGGATTTTGTTCATCTATATCATGATAAACAATTTCTCTACATATGATAAAGTGAATCATATTGCGTGTTAAGGTGATATGGTTACTCGACCTTCACATGATAAGGTGTCCTAGTAAGCTCTATACCTATCCATTTTTTAAATTTTTTCCAATAAATATTTTTTAAAAATAAAACATAACAATTATTAATAAAAAGATTAACATGATTTGGGATCCTTAAAATAATGAGTTGATTGTCTAAGCCAACAATATCCCCCTTTTTAAAGATCACAAATCATGGCATGTAAATTGAAATTAATTGAATTCATCAAAGGTATATTTTCAATGGATTGAAATATTTGTGTAATATGTTTCTAAAATCCTGTAAATCATGAAAATGGTTTCCAATAAATTCAGTGAATTTTAATTTATCATTATCAATTTACTCCCCATTTTCACATTATTCTCCCCCTTTTTAGATTATCATAATGAAGCATGGTATGATATAATAGAATTAAAGAGGTAATTACATAAATATATCAAAAGATAGTACAAAATAATAATACAAATATATTATAAAAATATCACTATCAAAAATCCTAATCTGAATCTGAATTAAGATCATCTATCCTATATGTAGGAGGGATATGATCCTTTCCTTTGGTGGTATAGGCATGAGTAGAAGAAGTCTTAGGAACATATGAATAGGCATGATCTCTAAAAACTACACACGTGGAAGTTGGTCTAAGATGATGACATGCTTGAGTAGGAGTTAGTCCAAATGTATTGATTATAGAGGAGGTAGTAGGCTATGATATTGGAATGGATGAGGGGGTTAAGATGGTAGTATGAGATGTATAAAGGTATGGTTTAATCAACTGGGTAAAATCACTAAAATCTTGAGATCCATTCTCCAAATCATGAAGGAAATAATCATCATTCTCTATGAATGATTCAAAAACATGATTCATAGCTTTAAGATTCTAAACATGAGACTTCAAAGCTTCAGTTAGTGGAGTCATCTTAAATTATAAAGAAACAGTTTGAAACAACCCTTTCATATCTGTCTTTATAGAGGTCTTCCTTAGATAATAATAAATTTCCCTTTTGATTATCTCTGAATCCTGATTAGCTTGTTTGGCAACCTTGCGAACTAAATTGAGGGTCATAGAAGCATGGTACTAAAACACATCATACAAATATTAACAAGTATTATTGAATTATTTGAAATAATCTTGTTTCTCATATCGAATGAATTATTTTATCTTTCCTTCATCAACCTGAGGAGATGAATACATAATATTTGTTTGAAACATAGGAATGAAGAACCTATGGTCTAACTAAATCATCATATCTGATGTATAATCTTGAAGGGAACCAATTTGATATATCATATCTCTAAACTCATTTTCATCATTTCTAATCTAATATTTAATCTGGGATGGGGATTACTGATGGATAGGGTAAAAACTTCAAAAATATCATCTTGTCAAAATTTGTTTAAAGTGTTCTGAAAGTTATCAAAAAAGCGATAGAGTATAACCAACATATCTGATTTAAAAATGACCAAGCCCTCTCTATTGACATATAAGGATGATAGAATATATAATTTAGGAGTATTAGTATATGGATCACTTATTTAATTCCTACCATCTACCTCAGGTAAAATCTCTATTAGACTATCTCCCATAGTTTGATCCTCAAATGTAAAAATAATAAAATAAATCATTATCAGAATCTCTTATAATTTACTCCAGATAAATATAATGGGAAGTTTCAATTATTTAATGAATATTAACTTCATCAATTACATATCCTTCTAAATTTCATTGAATATAAATAGTGGTAGGTCCACTATGTCATGTTGTACTACCTCTATGATCTTATCATTCAAACTAGGATAATATGAGACCAATCCAAAATATATATGGGATTACTCCCTTTGAAAAGATTTATCTATTATAGGTTGTCTAGGGGTACTCCAAATAATAAGAGACCCCTATGAGCTATACATATCAATATCAGATTCAACTGATTTATACCACAGTAAATCATCTTCAAAAGCAAATTAAGATTCAAAATTTTTATCAACAACCTCTTTTTATTATTCTTCATCTTCTTCTTATTTACTTATTTCCAAGTCTTCTTCAGTAGGAAAAAAACATCAATAGAAGACTCCAAAATTTCATCAAGTTGAAGGCCTAGATCTATAACATCACTAGGTCTGACTGGATAATTAACTGGATTAAACATTTCATAAAATTTCCTTGGATTAGATATCCATTATTGTTTCCATGGATTCTAGTTAACTTTCATTAACATTCAAAAAAAATTGTGTAAGATAGAATCGATTAGAAGAAGTTATTTTATTATATTCATGAGGAAATAGTCCTTTTTACTATAATAAAGAAGAAATTAATTTAGGATATTATAAAAATCTAAACCCTGATGTTCTCTTACACAACTCAACTATATTTTTTATAAATAATTTGCATAGATTGATCTAAATACTATTCTTCATAAAAAATAGGAATACAGATCATGATGCCCCAATATACTAAATTTTCATTTCCTCAAGAATATAACATGATGAATAAATTTAACTAGGAGCCTACACTCACCACATATCTCAACAACATTGGGTCTTTCAAGAGTTCCATTTTTAGTGATCTCATATAAGGCATTCTAAAACTTGATGTTTGGATGATAATCCAAATTAAAACATTGATCATCTTCATACTCACCACTGTGCGTTATGCCCAAATCTTTTTCCAATGCTTCTAAGAGAATTTTAAATCAACACCATTAATCCTTAATTATACGTTATCCTTCTTATCTTTAGAAAATAAGTCATGATTTGCATAAAACTATTTGAAAATATTCAGATAGAAGGTTTTACCATTTTCTTTAAACTATTCAGCCCATACTTATCTCTGAATCACATTTCAAACTAGTGATTAGATTAACTTCAACCACTGAGTGTCAACTTGTTTCTACACTAAAACTGGTTGATTAATGAGATGTATGTTCGTCAACTCTACAGAAACACTCAAATTATCTTTCATCTTCTTCAACTTCTTTGAAGGAGGCAACTGACCTAGATAACTTTTTTCCATCAAATATTTCATCTTTGACATTTTCATTCAATTGGAGATCTTGGGAGCTAAAACTGAGTGGTTTTAGATGAGAGAGAAAAGTGTTTGAGATGATAGAAAATTATCCACTCAAAATTTCCAAAAATGATAGAGGAGATCTAAAGGGAAACCAAGGTACCCATTCATATTTGATTTTTTTATTTAAATAATTTCAGGATTAAAATAATAATAAAATTAACAGAAATCACACAAAAAGATTTTCAAGATTATTTCAAAGTTAAAAAAGACACAGTATATTTGATGACCATGGATTTGTAAATAACATATGAATGGGTGGAATGATAACTGTAACCTACAGTATACGTGTTAACCGTTCTATAATGAAGATTACAATAAATACATATTATTTGTATGAACATATGTTCATAGTAATCATATTGAATATGTGAGAATATATGATATGGGAACAAATGTTTATGATAGGCATGCTAACCATATGTATAAAAACAAACTCCCAGTCAGCCTACTGACCGTGTGAATTAAAATTCATATATATTTATAGATGAAAATTAAAATTGAAGATAAAACATTTTAGCATAAGAATTAATAACTAATACATAATTACAGCAATTAGACATAATTTATCATGCCAAATTCATGTCTCATACATTTTAATCTCTCAACATTTAAGGGGTTTATAAATATATCAGTAAGTTAATGTTCAGTGACTATGAATTCAAGAGTTATATCAACTTTTTGGTAATGATTACACAAAATGTGATGTCTTATATCAATATGATTTGTTCTATAATGAGATATCAGATTAATAGAAATATTTATACTTCTTGTATTATCACAATTTACACGTACATGTTTTAATTGATATCAATAGTCTAGTAAAGTGTGTTTCTTATATATAATTTGTGCATAATAACTTCCTACATCTATGTACTCAAATTAAGTAGTAGATAATGCCACAAAATTTTTCTTATTACTACACCATGTTTCTAGACACCTTCATAAAAATTTACATGTTCTAGAAGTGCTTATTATATCTAACTTACAACCACCAAAATAATTATCTAAAGAACTACCAAATATAATTATTTTCCAATAGAGTAAAATATTCCTAAGTTTGTTGTATTCTTGACTTATTTGAAAATCCTTTTCATATCTAATAGATGTGATTCTATTTGGTTTGCTTAAAAATGAGAACATTTATATACACTCAGAAAAATATCTGTCCAGATAGTAGATAACTATTTAAAAATTCCAATCAAATATCTATAAATGGTTTTATCAACTAATTTCCCAATTTCATCAACATCTAACTTGTAGTTTGTACTCCCCGTAGTATCACTAACTTTAGTATTTTCCATTCCAAAACGTTTAATAATATATTTGGTGTAATTTTTTGGAATTAAAATAAGTTCTTCCTTATTTATTTGTTTGAAACCGATAAAGAATTTAAATTCACCCATTAAAATAATTTCAAATCAACATTTCATCATTTTTTAATAATCAGTAGAAAAAGAATTTTTTGATGATCCAAAAATAATATCACAATTATAAATTAGTATAAATAAAATATACATGAAAATTTCCTTTGTAAATAAATTAGTTTGAGCTATACCATTTGTAAATTATTTATAAATTAGAGAAGACTTGATCATATCATTCCATGATATAAGAGATTTTTTTAATCAATATAAAGCTTTAGTTAATTTAAAATCATGATTTAGAAAATGTGGATTTTGAAATCTGATTCAAAAAAAATATCCTCGAGACACTACTGGAATTATTGGTATTTGCGATGGGTTATCTGTGACGGGATCCCGTCGCAAATAGGCTTTAGTGATTGGGTCTCATCGCAAATAATTGTATTTGCGTTGAGAAACATCGTCATCGCAAATAAGTCTCCGATTATATGTATTATATATACATAAAAATTTGCGTGACGGGCCCGTCAGAAATAGTGTTTGCGACGGGCCCTTGTCCCGTCGCAATATATATATATATATATATATATATGACGTTCTGCGACGGGCCTATGGCAACAATGTATTTTCAACGGGCAAGTAGTCTCGTCACAAATATGTTTTTAAAAATATTTAGTTAGACTATTTTTGATGGGACCCCATCGCAAAAGGTCCCGTCGCAAATAATAAATTAATTTTTTGAAAATAAAATTTAATAAAATTACGATTAATGAAAAAATAATATTACTATTATTAAAAAAATAAAAAAATAAAAAATATTAAAATTCTCATTATTCACAAAACCAATATAAAAACATAAAAAAATATTAAAAATTAAATTATGTAATATTTTCACTGATATAAAAGTCATAAAATGTAAATAATTCATATTACAATGTTAAATTCAAATGATTGTAACATAAAAAAATCAATGGGGGTCATCATCTGGAGGAGGTGGAGGAGATGAAGGAGTTGGTGGAGGAAACTCCGTCCCTAAACTACGAGTCAGACGATACATGTACTCCATCTTCTCGTGATGCTGCTGCTACCATCGATGCATCTTCTCCTCATGCTGCTGCTTCTGCTGGTGCCATCGATGCATCTGCTCCATGAAATGCTGCTCCTGATGCGGCTTCCACCGACACATCTCTTCCTGCTACTTCTACAAAGTCTCTATAAGCTCATCCATAGCTCGCAACTACTCCTGATACTGTGAGCCAAAAGATGATGCCTCTCCATGATCTCCACTCGAGCTAGATGCTGACATCGCATCAGTACCATAATAAGTACCATGAGTCAAATGAGATCCGATTGATGTTATTAATATTTTTTTATATTTTTACATACTCTCTTTACTGATTTTATATGAAATGTGCATAATTTGTGTGAAATATTAATGTTTAAATATTAAATATAATTTTTTATCACTATTTGAATTTATCCAGATTCAAATCTGTTTAATGTTTTAATGATAAATATCACCCTACTTATCCAAATTGTGTGATTCTTGTTTTTTTCGGGTTACCAATTCTAATTCCAACATTTCATTAGAAGTCACCTTTGGAAAATTCGTCCATTTAGGGGGTCATATGGACCACACAAGAAGGCCCAAGGAAACTGTGAAGAAAATGGACCATATATGAAGGATGAATTACAGGGATCAATCCAGAAGTCCAAATACCTTAATTATCCTCCCACTTTTAGAGGACATTTTAATGAGTCCATTATAAAACTTTCATATCCCAATCACAAATACATGGGTCCCAACTGATGCATTCAATCCAGCCCAGCATTATGTCCAGAAATTAAAAACATCACACTAATATTGCAATTTCTCTTGATGTAAACATCCATTCGAGCTGATAATTTCCAGTGTGAAAGAGGGCATTCTGACGGACAACTTTGTTGAAGAAATGATTTTTATTTGAGGGCATATTACTATTCAAAAATCCATTCACATTATGGACATTGAAAAAGTCTATATTGAAATGGACAGATCAGATTTGTTTACTAAAACCACCATAACAATGGCTCAATAAGTCCAATGGCTTCCACATTTTCACAGTAGATAGAAGTGATTTGTTTCTATAACATTGAAGAAGGATATTTCTCAAGATTCGATTATCTGGATGTCAATATTGGAGAGCCAAGTGGAAGGGTATTTCTGTAATGTAAACAATCCACCACCTTGGGCTATAAATACATCCCCTACTCTCCTTTCAAAAGGTTTGGCATTTCAGAGCAAAGGAGTATTGATTGGTAGTACCAAGGCCCTGCCAAAGGCTTGGGAGGATCTTCCAAACTCAATTTTCCACTTCATAATCCCTTCCTCCTCTCTTTGTTTTCATTTACTTTTTCATTTTTCTTCATTGTAATTTCTCTAGTGTTTTTCATTGTAATTCTATTTTAATGAAAGTTACTTCTTCAATATCTCTTATTCTCATACACCTTCTGTAGTTTAATATTTATGTTCTTAAAATAGTTTAAATTTAGTTGAATCCCCTTCCCTTATTTTTCTTCCTCATTCAATCGAAAATCCATTTTTAATTTTTTTCATCGTTTGTGTGTGTGTTCGGCGCACTACTCTTATCTTGTTTCTTTTTCTTTCTTCTCTTTATAATTCATCACCATAAACATATATTACCAGATTAATATCCATCTTAATGTCTGAGTAACTCTCTCATTGGGGTGAGTTTTAATTTAGGTATGTTAAGCGATTGAGAGATTTCTCTCGATGAGTATTCATTGAATTAACATTGTGTATGTTGGACATAGCATGTCATGGATTAATGAATTGTTTTGTTTAACGTGTGGTTTCCATAGATTATTGGAACCATAAATACACTACCATAAACAAGATATGATCAAGATTAGAACCCTAAGTTAAGTTAATGCTTGTATTAAATCCTTAACACATAGGAATTCCAATCAACGCCAACTTGTTACATGGGTGTTAATTTAAATGAAATATAATGCAAAGCTCAAGGATATCACAAGCATAACTAACCTAATGATGAACTCACCCCAATCATTATCAATTTTTTAAATCAATCATAATCAATTAGTCATTTCAATTATGCTCTGCAAAAAAAACCCCAATCATAATACAATCAACTAAAAACAAACTACTATTTGAAAGTATCATCGTCGAGGATTCGACCTGAGTGCTGCTTTACACATTAGCAGAGCACTGGAGCTTTGACTGGTCGATAGGCGACAATCTGCCATGCTTTTCAAAAGGCACTTTTGCCAGGGATGGTTCCTTCAGTAGTCATTAGTTTCTGTTTATTGTAATAAAAAAACATAAAAAACATTATTTCTCAAAAAAAATTGAAAACAAAACACAAAGAAAAACCCGTCTTCCTCTTAAAAATCATAAACTGAAAAAATTAAAAAGAAAAACCCATCTTCCTCTTTCTTCCAATATCTCTCTGAATGCCCCATAGCCTTCCAAACAATCCCTCGGATTTGTTTGACCCTGAAATTGAGCGAACACTTCGCCAACTTAGGAGGAACATAAGAGATAATCAAATAATTCAAGAACCAGTCTTTGTCCAACCAGTTGAATTAGATATGTCCAATCCTAGGGAACAAACAATTAAAGAACTTTCTACCCCTGGTATGAATTACCAACCTCTTGGTATTCAATATCCAAACATAGAGGCTGACTTCGAACTCAAATCGGGTTTGATTCATCTTCTTCCTCATTTCCACGGGCTAGCTGGTGAGGATCCACATCTCCACCTTAAAGAGTTCCAATTAGTGTGCTCTACCATGAAGCCTCAGGGGGTTTCTGAAGAACAAATCAGACTTCAAGAATTCCTTTTCTCCCTATCTGACACTGCTAATTCATGGATCTACTACCTTCCTCCTGGTTCCATAACCACATGGAATGACATGAAGCGAATCTTCCTAGAGAAATTATTTCCTGCTTCTCGTACTGCTTCTATCCGAAAGGAAATAAGTGGTATCTGTCAGTTCCCAAGTGAATCACTCAATGAATATTGGGATAGGTTCAAAAAGATTGTTGCAACCTGGCCACACCACCAAATCCCTGACCAACTCTTGATTCAATACTTCTATGAGGGGTTATTGGCAATGGAGAGAACTCTAATTGATGCCGTAAGTGGCGGTTCTCTTGTTGATAAAACTACTACAGCTACAAGAGATCTCATAAGTAACGTGGTTGCAAACACACAACAATTCCATACTCGTGCACCTACTCAAATCAAACAAGCTGAAGATAATAAATCAATTGAGCTGAACAAGATGAACGAGTGGATGCGTGAACTTACAGGTCTTGTGCGACAGCTAGCTGTGGCCACCAAATCCCCAACCTCATCTTCTCCACAATCAATGTTTCCTGGACCTATCAAAAACTGTGGAATATACAACTCTCCATCTCATCCAACTGACACATGTCCACAACTTCAAGAGGATCAATCTGATTCATCTGGTCCAATGGAGCTCAATGCAGCATATGATCAGCAGAACACCAATCCTCAACTATCAGGTCAGTTTTCTAGAAACTTCAACCAACCTCACTCTGAGCCCTTCTCTTCTTCATATAACCAAAGCCCGAGGTATGGTAATCTCGTCTCTCATCCCCCTCAATTCCCTCCTCAAAACCCAAACCAGTTTCAATAGAGTCAAGGAGTTGGTAACTTCCAACAACCTTATCCTTTTGTCCCTCAACCTCAATGGATCAATCCTCTTATTCCTCCTCCTAGATTCCACTATCCTAGTGAGCCTTCCCGATTCCCAAACCAATTCAATCAATTTCCCGAGAACCAAAAACAAGGCAATCCCAATCTGGGAAAAGCCTCTTCTTCCAAGAAACCATGGGAAAGTGATGTTGAAGATCTTACCTCCTTCACTCGTTCTAGTTTTAAGAACATTGAAACCCAAATTGGTCAACTTGCATCCCACCTTAGTCAGCAACAATCATCCAATTCTTCCCAACTTCCAGCTCCACCATTACCCAACCCCAATGGTAATGTAAGTTCAATTGCACTTAGATCGGGAAAGCAAATTGATATGCCTCAAGATAAATCCTCAAACCCTCCTTTGAATGTTGAACTAGAAAATGAAAAGAATAAGAAACTTGAAAAGGAACCTGAATCCATTCCCTCACCTCCTTCTATTCCACATAAGAACCCAATTCTATTTCCTCAAGCTGTTTCTAATCCAAGGAAGTCCTGTGAACCCGAACCTTAAATGATCGACATGTTTAGTCGTGTAGAAGTCAACATTCCCCTCTTAGATGCCATAAAACAAATTCTTAAGTATTCCAAGTTTCTTAAGTAATTGTACACCCACAAGAGGCAACTTAGGACCTTTGAAAATGTTTCCACCCAGTAGTCTATTCCCATAAAGTGCAAAGATCCAGGGACCTTTATGGTTCCCTTCCAAATTGGATGTTCGATGTTTGATAATGCACTCATAGACCTAGGAGCCTCAATTAATGTCATTCCCAAACCTATCTTCTCCATCCTTGGTCTAGGTACCTTACATCCAACAGGTGTTGTCTTTCAGTTAGCTAATCGAAGCACATCCAATCCTGAGGGAATAATTGTGGATGTCCTTGTTCGAGTCAATGATCTTATCTTCCCGGCTGATTTCTATGTCCTTGCATGAAAGGTGAGACAAACTCTTCTCGATCTCCCCTAATTCTAGGAAGTCCATTCCTCATGACTGCGGGGACCAAGATTAATGTCCATTCAGGCATCCAATCCATGGAATTCGGTGACCAACTGGTCATGTTCAACATTTTCCAAGCCATGCAATACCCATCTGAGGATCACTCTGCATTCTCAATCCATGCTTCTGAGGACACCTCTAAGAGTCAGTTGAACCCCATTCCATCATGTTCATCCTGTTATGAAGAGATAGGATGTTGTGAAAACTGCACTAAGATTAACCAAGTCATAAATGGTGAATTTGATGTGGACCTTTCATTCATAGAATCCATCAATTTAGAGGATCTTGAAAACTCTGTTGAATCCCATCTCAACTCTGATCAAAACGGCTCCACCTTGGACAGTATTGGAAAAAATGAATCTGAAGCAGCTGAAGTCCCATCCTCCATTTCTGAGTTTCCTAACCCAAAAATGCATGATGATACTAATTTGAAACCCCTTACTTAACACCTAAAATATGAATTCCTCTTCCATGATCACTCATATCCTATCATTATCTCTGCCACAATTACTAAAACCGAGGAGTCCAAACTTGCTCAAGTGTTAGAGGAAAACAAAAAGGCCTTAGGTTGGACCCTAGATGACATACCAAGAATCAACCCTGCCCTTTGGATGCATCACATCCATTTGGAGGAGACATCCAAACCAATTAGACAACCACAAAGAAGACTCAATCCACTCATACTTGAGGTAGTTAGGGAAGAGATCACCAAGATTCATCAAGCTGGTATTATCTACCCAATTTCTGATAGTGATTGGATTTTTTCAATTCAAGTTTTACCAAATAAGGGTCGTATAACTATTTTCACAAATGAACATGGTGAGGTAGTCACAACTCGAGTGAAGAACCAATGGCGTGTATGCATCGATTATAGAAAACTGAATGCTGAAACACGAAAAGATCACTACCCTCTTCCATTCCTTGATCAAATGCTAGAAAGATTAGCCGGAAGGTCTCACTTTTTCTTTCTTGATGGATACACTAACTATTTTCAAATCCCAATATCACCTCAGGACCAAGAAAAGACTACTTTCACATGCCCCTTTGGAAGATATGCATATAGAAGAATGCCTTTTGAACTTTTCAATGCTCCTGCAACATTCCAGAGGTGTATGATGAGTATCTTTTCTAAATTCATTGAACACTGCATGGAAGTATTCATGGATGACTTCACCATTTATGGTGAGTCATTTGAATCTTGTTTGAATTCACTCTCTCTTGTCCTCCAAAAGTGTGTCAAGTGCAACCTTGTGTTAAATTTTTAAAGATGTCACTTCATGGTTGCAAATGGGATTGTTCTAGGGCATATAGTTTCAAAAGATGGTATTGAAGTCGATCCTGCCAAAATTGAAGTGATCCAATCACTTCCTCCACCCACTTCTATTCGAGACATACATTCATTTCTCAGTCATTATGGTTTCTATCAGAGATTCATTCATAAATTTAGTAGGATTTCCCTCCCACTCACTAGCCTACTCCAAAATGATGTCACATTCCATTTTGATGAGGCTTACAAGAGATCCTTCATTGAACTCAAAACTTATCTTACATCTGCCCCAATAATCCAACCCCCAGATTGGTCCTTACCCTTTAAGTTAATGTGTGATGCTTCTGATAGAGCCGTTGGGGCTGTTCTTGGTCATAGAAGAGAAAAAATCCCTCATGTCATCTTTTATGCCTCAAAAACATTGGATGAAACTCAATCTCACTACACTGTAACTGAAAAGGAACTTCTAGCAGTGGTTTTTTCCTTTGATAAATTTTGGACCTATCTCTTAGGTGCCAAAATCATCATCTTCACAGACCATTCTGCTATTACGTTCTTACTCAGGAAAAGTGATTCCAAACCGAGGATAATAAGATGGATCCTAATGATCCAAAAGTTTGACCTTGAAATAAAACATAGATCTGGAAAAGAAAACACTGTGGCTGATCACGTGAGTAGAATTTCTAATTCTTCTAATTCAGAAATTATTGATCCTAAATTCCCCATTGAGAACCTTTCGTCTCTCACTCCAAAGTTACCATGGTATTCCCCAATTGTAAATTATTTGGTTTCTGGTGTTTTTCATGAAAAGTTTTCAAAAGAACAAAAAATTATGTTGAAAAGTGATTCAAACTACTATTTTTGGGAAGAAAATAAACATTGGAAAACTGGGGAAGATATGGTAATTAGGAGATGTGTTGAAGAAAATGAGCATTCTTCCATCTTAGAATTATGTCACTCACTTCCCGGAGGTGGACACTTTGGACCACAAAGGACCTCCCAAAAGGTCCTAGAATTTGGATTCTTCTGGCTTCCACTCTTCAAGGACTCATATGAGTTCTGTCAATCATGTCCCACTTGCCAAAAGTTCAGCAAAATCTCCAAATGATATGAAATTCCCCAAAAGCCTTTAATCTTTTGTGAAATCTTCGATGTTTGGGGCATCGATTTCATGGGGCCATTTCCCCCTTCCAATGGATTCTCATACATTCTTCTTGCGGTCGATTATGTTTCAAGGTGGGTTGAGGCCAAACCCACTAGGAAGGATGATGCTTATACTGTTACCGAGTACCTCAAAACCCACATCTTTTAAAGATTTGGCATGCCTCATGCCTTGATCAGTGACTTAGGAACACATTTATGTAATAGAACCATGGAATCTATTTTGAAAAATAATGGGGTTATACATAAAACTTTAACTGCATATCACCCCCAAACAAATGGCATGGATGAACATTCTAATAGAGAAGTGAAAAGAGTGCTTGAGAGAATTGTAAACCCCACCAGAAAAGACTGGCCTGAAAGACTTGGTGGAGCACTTTGGGCTTATAGAAATTCCTATAAATGGCCATTGGGATGTCTCCTTTTAGGCTAGTTTTTGATAAATCATGTCATCTACCAGTTGAAATCGAACTTAAGTCTTTTTGGGCTATGAAAACCTGTAATTTTGATTGTCAAAAATCTGGTGAAAAAAGATCGTTGCAATTGGCTGAACTGAAGGAGCTTTGACTTGAATCCTATGAGAATTCCAATCTGTACAAAGGGAAGTCTAAGGTACTCCATGAAAAACACATCTTGAAAAAGGTATTTCATGAAGGTGAAAATGTAATTCTCTTCAATTCTCGATTTCGTCTTCACCCAGGTAAGATTAATTCTCATAGGGAAGGTCCTTTTATTATCACTAATGTTTACCCATTTGGTGCAGTGCAAGTCCAAGACCCCTCCTCCAAAAGGACATTTACGGTAAATGGACATCGGTTGAAACAACACCATGATAGGACATGAAATCCTGGAACAACAGCAACTTCCATTGGATCCACAGTAGACCCACCACTAGATGGAGATGGCAACAAACCAAATCCAAACCAGGGGGAACCTCTTTCCCTTTGACTCGTCTTCTCCCTATCTCCCTATCTCTCTCTTTCTTCTTCCTCCCTCATTATCATTTTTTTCCTACCACTTTCCTCATCACATTTTTTCCCTTTTACTCTTTATCTTTTGTGTGGGTGTGTCTTTATAAAGAACTAAAAAAATATAAAAAAATAAAAAATAAAAACAAAGACTCATAATTACTCACCATTTAATTTTTAAATTTTATCCAACCATTTTGGGGAATCAATAGATATGTTTCATCTAAAAAATTTTCTGTTTCTCCATAAAATTGGATAACGAATCTTGTGTCAAAACCAACAAATTTTGAATGCACTATTTTTTATTTGGAAAATGGTTTTCCCAAACCGCGAGGAACAACATTTTATTTCATGCCAAGGACACCTATGGCTATCTTTTCAGAATGTTTGTTTTCCACCACCATTTGTGTGTCTTTGAGTTTGTGGACCTTCGAGCTAAATTTCCTACTTTAGTGTGCATTAATATGATAGAGGCATTGTTTTGAACCACATGAGAATCATAATAGCCAAATAGCCTCTTATTACCCTTACATTAATCCTCCTTTGGAAAGCCCCTTCAAGGCTATGAAAACCTTTTCTTTGATATCTACATTACAAGCCCAATACCTTATCCCACCCAATATCAACATGGATTTTCATTGCATAAGTTTTTGAAATTTAAGTGTGGGGGAGAATGGATTTCATTTTTGGGTATCATTTCCTTACTTTCCGGTGTGTTATCATATGCTTGAGGGAAAGCATCCATTTTAGTGTGGGGAGGGGGGGAGGTTGTCATTCAGTGGGCTTTGGGAATGTATTGTACAAATGATATTGAAAAGTGTTCAAACAAATATTCAAAAAAATCAAAATAAAAAAAATCAAAAAATGAATATAAGAATGGGTTGTGTCTTGAATGGGTCAAAAATCACTCTTACTCAACCTTTGATCTTATTATAACTATTAAAATTAGTATCGTGAGGAGATCAAACATGGGTTGGGAGATGAGTGTGATATTTGTTTCAAGTTCAACTTTTGAAAAAAATACAAAAAAAAGAACACTTTCCATATATATTCTTATGTCATTGGGAGAAGTAGTTTTGTTTTGTAAATATTCCATCTTCACATTCCCATCACATTTTTCCCACTTTTGTGTCTTGTTTCACACAATCATGCCCTTGTAAATATTTGTTTCCATGTCCTTCCATGTTTTATTTCATAAAATTTGTGCATTTATTTTCCCATGTTCGTATTTTACCCCTCTTTCCACTATTATGAATAAAATATTCCTACCGTCCCATAGCTACATAAAAACCCCTAAAAAGACCTCTTGCTTTTTGAGCACTTTAGTATGGGGAATAGAAGCTGAGATCTCTTAAAAACTCTTAGATTTTTCACTTTTGGTTCGTGAAAGAGTGAACCTCCAAAAATGAATTTTATCATCTTGAGAGGAGTAAGTTTTGAGTGCCACCATTTTCTATGTCTAATGTTGATCATGAAAAAATGAATTGTTTTTGGAACATTATTTCTGTAAAAATTTCTGGTGGAATTCAATATAGATGAGTGAAATAGTCTGAACCTCCCCTAATTTGGGAAAACAAAATTTTAATATTTGTTGGTGAGTGAAAATGAGTTTGTCTTATTTTTATATTTATTGACCATGAGGACATGCACAAGACTAAGTTTGGGGTAGTTGATGTTATTAATATTTTTATATATTTTTACATACTCCAATTAATTATTTTATATTAAATGTTCATAATTTGTGTGAAATATTAATGTTTAAATATTAAATATAAATTTTGAGCACTATTTGAATTTATCCAGATTCAAGTATGTTTATTGTTTTAAAAATAACTATCACCCTACTTATCCAAATTGTGTGATTCGTGTTTTTTAGGGTTTCCAATTCCAATTCCAACATTTCATTAGAAGTCACCTTTGGAAAATTCGTCCATTTAGAGGGTCATATTGACCACACAGGAAGGCCCAAGGAAACTGTGATGAAACTAGACCATATAGGAAGGTTGAATTACTAGGCTCAATCCAGAAGTCAAAATACCTTAATTCTCCTACCACGTTTGTAGTATATTTCAATAAGTCCTTGATAAAACTTTCATAATCCAATCACAAATACAAGGGGCCCAACTGATGCATTGAAGTCCAGCCCACCATTCTGGCTGGGAATTAAAAATATCACACTAATATTGAAATTTCTCCTGATGTAGACATCCATTAGAGCTGAGAATTTCCAGTGTAAAAGAGGGTATTTGGGCGGCCAACTTTGTAGAAGAAATGATTTTTATTTGAGGGCATATTCCTATCCAAAAATCCAGTCACATTATGGACTTTGAAATATCCTGTATTAAAATGGATAGATCAAAATTGTTTACTAAAACTGTCATAACTTTGGCTCAATAAGTCCAATGGCAGCCAAAATTTCACAGTAGAAAGAAGACAGTTTTATCTACAACTTTGAATAAGGAGTTTCTCAAGATTCGGCTGTCTGGATGTCCATATCGGTGAGCCAAGTGGAGGGGTATTTCTGGAATGTAAACAGTCCACCACCTTGGGCTATAAATACATCCCCTCCTCTCCATTCAAAAGGGTTGGCATTTCAGAGGAAAGGAGGATTTATTGGTAGTACCAAGGCTCTTACAAAGTCTTGGGAGAATCTTCCAAACTCATTTTTTCACTTGATAATCCCTTCCTGCTCTCTCTTTTTTCATTTACTTTTTCATTTTTCTTCGTTGAAATTTTGCAAGTGTATTTCATTGTAATTATATTTTAATGCAAGTTACTTCTTTAATATATCTTATTCTCATCCACCTTCTGTAGTTTAATATTTATGTTCTTAAAATAGTTTAAATTCAGTTGAATCCCCTTCCCTTCTTTTGCTTCCTCATTCAATCGAAAATCCATTTTTAATTTTTTTCATCGTTTGTGTCTGTGTTCGGCGCACTTCTCTTATCTTGTCCCTTTCTTTTTCTTCACTTTATAATTCATCACCATAAACATGTATTACCATATTAATAACCATCTTAAGGCATGAGTAAATCTCTCGTTGGGTTGAGTTTTAATTTAGGTATGTTAAGCGATTGAGAGCTTTCACTCGATGAGTATTCGTTGAATTAACATTGTGTATGTTGGACTTAGCATGTCATGGATTAAAAACTTGTTTTGTTTAAAGTGTGCTTTCCATGGATTATTGTAACCATAAATACACTACCATAAACAAAATATGATCAATATTAGAACCCTAAGTTATGTTAAGGCTTGGATTAAAGCCTTAACTCTTGGGAATTCAAATCAACGTCAACCTGTGACATGGGTATTAATTTAAATGAAATATAAAGCAAAGCTCAAAGATATCATAAGCTTAACTAACCTAATGATTAACTCACCCCAATCATTATCAATTTTTTAAATAATTCATAATCAATTAGTCATTTCAATTAAGCTCTTTAAAAAAAACCCCAACCAGAATACAATCAACTACAAACAAATGACTATTTGAAAGTATCATCGCTGAGGATTCGACCCGAGTGCTGCTATACACATTAACAGAGCACTGGAACTTTAACCGGTCGATAGGCGAAAATCGGCCATGCATTTCACCAATACCAACTAATATTCTCTTCTCATAGCCATACTACGTCACCGACATCCATGTCGCCTCATCGAAATGGTGAGCACTGGTCTGCTCAGTCATCTCGTCCTGACCCTCAGCCTGTGACTGAGAGGTCACAGCCTCATATGAATCTATCAATTCCAATTTAAAATTAAAATTGTGGAAATATTATATGCAGTTATTTTTCAAAATGAAATAATAATACTAACCACAATCTGATGCTGGCGATCACCTATAATCTCTCCAGTGGCTGGATCACTGTACATCCACTGATAAACGTCGAACTCTGTAATATCTGGATGCTTGACTGCCTATAGTAATATAAAATAAATTGTTTATATATAAAGTTATATAAAATATTTAACAAATATACTTACCAGATGCTCTCTATGAGAACTGAATGTACGGATACCAGCTCGATGCGTCACCTCCTGGCTCCCTCGTTTCTGTCGTCCCACTAAAGATCTCCTCTGAAATCCACCACCCAAAAAGTGTAAACATAATCCATCCCAAACGAGAGATTAAATGTACTCTGGTCAGTGGGCTCTACACGTCTCATCAAATTATGTCACTTGGGCATTCTTAATGGATTTCCATCTCAAATTGTACAAAAACTGACAGAAATGGTCACGCGTAGAAACCTTCCATGTCGCGTGGATAGCGTCACACATCCTATCATTTATAGATACCATAAACCCTACAAATAATTTGTAATATCAAGTCGTTAATAAAATAAATTTGAAACTAAATATTATTTACTTACGTACTAGCCAATGATGGAACATGTCACATCGTACATCAATGAGAATCTGTTCCCATGTGATCCATGGATGAGAAAAATAATTGTGCAAGATAGTGGTCCTCTGTCCAATAGCTACATGCACAAAACTGTGAAAAGGAATAAACAATCAAACAATTAGTATATATATAAATAAATTAATGAAAGCTAACTAAAATATACATGTTACCATACCTCCATGTGTGTGGATCGAAACCAAGATGTGGACGTCACTTGGGGATAAGGTCAGGAATCATCAGTCGTGCAAGATCGCGCCCCCTCCGCGTACCCCCTGAACCGCCAGTAGGCTGAGGGTCAGATGATCCAACATCCCCATCATCCAAAGGTAGCTCAGCCTCCCCTAACTCACACAATAGATCAGATACCATCTGAAACACCAAATTATTTTTGTTAGTAGATAGTTGAAAATAACTATTATATATTGATATAAATTAGTTATGATTATAACCATCATTTAACTGTGTCAATGTTCATCTTCATCCTCTTCTCCACAGCAGTCAATGTCAATGTCTTCATCTTCCTCCTCAATATCATTAATATACATATGAGTTTCAGTTTTTGCATTTCTTGTCATTTCAAATTCATTTGTAACATCATTAACATCTTCATCACCATTGATCCCTAATTGTGGGGTGTCATCATTGATATTCACGTCTCTTTGTGAATTAGATGGATTTTGAGCAGTCTCTTGAGAAATTTCAATTCCTTCCACTTCTGCAGAACCACATTCATTTTGATTAAACTTATTTTCCTGAGATTTCGTTTTTATTATCCTCAACCAAATGCTCAAGTCACTTGAAGTAGCACAGTACTTTTCATAATAAATTTTATGTGCCTGTTGAGCTTGTAAAAATGGTTCATTTATTGCAAGAATACTTTTATATTTAATATCGACGATTCCATGAGTCAGATGAACACACAAGCCTCTCTTAGTATCCAACCGCCAACATTTAAACATTGTTATGTAATTCTGTCCTAGATAACACAGCTCAATAATTTCATCCAAAATTCCATAAAAGTTAGCTTCAGTTTCTCTGTGATGTGATCCTCTCAAGAAAACTCCACTTTTCATTGTTTTTGTTGATTCCCCATCTGCATGTTTATGAAATTGAAACCCATTCACCAAATAAGCATTATAAGATTTAACAATTTTGGATGTTCGATTACTCAATATACACAGTCTCTTATCAATTTTATCAGCATATTGAGACACCTGAATATTTGTAAAATAGTTATAAATATATTAAATAATTAACGGAATTGATATTAAACCATCAATAATTTAGGTTACCAGTATTTGAAAACAATGAGAATTTTTTTTGTCTGCGTTCTTCAAGAGCAGCTGCTGTAATTTGAGGAAATTGTTTCTTGATATGAATATCATATAACATACAAATAAAATAAGTTTTAATACTGTAACATAAATTATATATTAAGTGATAGAAGCACTCATAGGTCAAATGATGTCATTTCTTCACAATTGAGAAGAACGTATGTATGAGCTCTGTGATGTTCATCATCTGAAAGCCATCATTGATAAACTCCACCAAAACAAAGATTTGGCTTATTAAAAACTGTTAATTGATTGTCCATTTTGTCATTAACATTCCCCTCATTTTTTCCCATGCGATTGTGTTTTGAGGGATATTGAGATTCCAAATAATGAGAGCAGAAAGAAGAAATTTCCTCTTGCAAATAAGCTTCCGCAATTGAGCCTTCAAGTGATTCTTTGTTACATATTTTTTTCCAAATTCTACATGCATCTCTCTAATGGGTACATCCATCGAAACTATACTGGACCACCACATTTAGCTTCATGTGGAAAATGTAATATCAGATGTTCCATTGAGTCAAAGAAATCCGGCGGAAAGATTTTTTCTACTTTACATATAATTACAGCAACATCTTCTTCTAGTTTTCTTAGCGCATCGTAGTCTGTTGTTGCTGCACAAATATCTTGGAAAAAATATATTATGTCTATTATCGAATCTCAAATCATATAATTCAACAAACCTATGAATCTAATCGGCATAAGTCTTTCCATTATAACATAACAATCATGACTTTTTAATCTAGTAATATAACCATTCTTAACACATCTGCCCAAATTTGAATCATAGCCATATAGAAGTCTCAAATCTATAATCCACTAACAAAATAATGAATGACTCTCTTTGGATAGTGTATAATCTACTTTTGGCTTCATTAACCTTGGTGATCTGGCATTTTCAAATAGTTCAAGTTCTAGTCGCCTGAAAATTTGGGTGAGATCTAATTGCGCCTTTACAGTATCTTTGGTCTTACCAGGTGTATCCAAAACTATATGAAATAAATTATCAAAACAGTTCTTCTCAATATGCATAACATCCAACATGTGGTGGACCAACAAATCATACCAATATGAAAGATCCTAAAAAAGGATCCGTTTTATCCAATTATGTTCTTTCCCAAAGCCTTGAATTTTATGTTGGTTTACACTTGGTCCAAATGTGATGGGGGTAATGAAAATAAAACTAATTTTAACTTTGTACCTAAGATCATCTTTGTAGGTTCATCCCTTTCAGTTTTACCTTCTCTGAAATGATATTTGTTCCTCTGAAAAGGATGATCGGTTGGAAGAAATCTACGGTGACAATAAAAACAGAATGGTTTTTTTCCATTGATGAGCATAAAGGCTTTGTTTTCTTTCATACATTAAGGACATGATTTCAGACCATGTGTAATTCAACAAGATAACATGCCATATACCGGAAAGTCACTAATCGTCCACATCAATTTAACTTTTAATATGATTTTTTTTTCGCAGCAACAACATATGTATTAACACCATCACTCCACAATGAATTTAACTCATCAATAAATGGTTTCAAATAAACATCAATATTATTTTTCGGATGTTAGGGATTAATGTAGTCAAAAAGATATAAGGCTCATTCATCAACATCCATGGAGGCAAATTGTACG
This sequence comes from Viscum album, assembly GCA_963277665.1. Taxonomy (NCBI): domain Eukaryota; kingdom Viridiplantae; phylum Streptophyta; class Magnoliopsida; order Santalales; family Viscaceae; genus Viscum; species Viscum album. The sequence continues at coordinate 446,671,173 of OY728158.1, forward strand.
AAGTTATAAAGACTGGCCCACATGAATACTAACTACCATAGGAACCAAATTGATAGAAACCGTCAGTAGAAAGACCCAATCACACGTTTTGGGATTCTATAGAAAAAGACTGATGTAGACGATCAAAATTTTTCCATGAATCACCATCAGATGGATGATTCAAGCTTTTATCAGTTGAAATTTTGGTTTTGTTCCATGAAATCATTGACGTTGTGTTCTGAGACATAAATAAACGCTGCAAACTGGGTGTAAGGGGAAAATATCTCAACATTTTTACTGGAATCGATCTAGACTTCCCTGGTTGAGCTTTTTTATATCTCGATTTTCCACATGTGGGAAAACTATCCAACGACTCATTTTCACAAGAATATAAGATGCAATAATTTGGACATGCATGAATCTCTTGATAACTAAGGCCCATATTACGAATCATCCTATTGCTCTCATAGTAATTTGCAGGCAACACATTTCCTTTAGTTTATAGTGTTTTAGCCATAGAAAATATCTAATGAAAACAGTTTTTTGACATTGCATTATCTGATTTAATAGCCATAAATTTTTCAACCGCTTCTAATTTTCTTATCTTGAAACCAGGATATAATGCATCCTCAGCAAACCTGAACAACTCATAAAATTCGGATGGTTCCAACTCAGGAGTTAAATCAATATCATCATGAGTTTCAGTTTGTTTCACAGTCGGACTTGCCACATCATGTACTAAATTTTGAATCCGTGATGGATCCAGATTCAAGTTTTTAGGATCTTATCCGGAACTGCGTTCACCATGTTGATACCACAAAACATAATCTGGTTGAAAACCAAACTGAAAGAGATGTCCCCCAGCCTTTTCAAATGTCTTAAACGTTCTCAGAGCACATTTTTTACAAGGACACTTAATTGTTCCTTATGAAACATATTCTGGTTTTGATGATGCAAATGCTAAGAAATCTTCAACACCATCAATATATACAAGATTTAAACCAGAACCATTTGAATTTATGCGTTGATTTATCCAAGATCGATCATCTAATAACGACTGATGTCGACTTCCTTGTTCCATATTTTTCTACATAAAATATAAAATCATCATTGTTTTTGAATAATATCAAATTATAAAAACACTCTATGAAAAAAGAAGATAAATAACTACAACCACTTAATAATTACCATTAAATAAGGGCGACTCAATTTCTAGTGGATTTACGACTACTCTTTTCTCCTAAAACTCATTTAATTGTATCTTTCTCACAATAATTATTGCTATTTATTCTTGATTATTCCTAATTATTTCTAATTATTACAAATTATTACTAATTATTAAAAATTATTACTAATTGTTACAAATTATTACTAATTATTAAAATTTATTACTAATTATTAAAATTTATTACTAATTATTTCTAATTATTACTATTTACTACTAATTTATCAATACTTAACAATACTTAGAAAAATGAAAATTGCTTGAATAATGAAAGGAAATTTGGTAATCATCATTGTGGAGATGATTACAAATTTTCCCTTCATTATCCAAGCAGATTTCGTTTACTAATTATTACTAATAAAAAAATCATATTATCGATATTTAAGAAAAAACAATATTAATATTATTAAAATAATAAAAAATTTATAAAATATTAAATTTATCAATATTCGCAAAAGACTTTGCTCTATTCTTAACATGTTCAAATCTCAAAGGTTCGCCAATTGTCAAGTCATGCACAATAAAATGTTTGTGTCAGCCATGTCCAATGTAAACTCTATAATTGTATTTTCATGGTTGATCACCTCACATGTAGTGTTGCAATAAGACGACCAAAGTAATGGTTTTCTCGTCTCTAAGAATCATCTCACATGACCCTTTACATAGATCATTCTTCCTTGAAAATTTGAGGGGATATCAGTATCTATCCCTTAAATGTTCAAGGATGAATAGTCTATGTAAAGGTTCATGTGAGATAATTCTTATAGATGTGAAAGGTATGACTTGGGTTGTCATATTGCAAAACTACTTGCGAGGTGATCAACCATGAAAAGACAATTATAGAGTTTACATTGGACATGGTTGACACAAACTTTTTATTGTGCATGACATTAAAAATTGCGACCCTTTGAGATTTGAACATGTTACGAATAGAGTAATGCATGTTGCGTATATTGATAATTTTAATATTTTATAAATTTTTTATTATTTTAATAATATTAATATTTTTTTCGTAAATATTGATAATTTAATTTTTTATGACTAATTATTACTAATTATAACTAATTATTACTAATTATTACTAATTATTAATAATTATTTCTAATAATTACTATTTATTACTAATAATTACTAATTATTAATAGTTATTACTAATTATAACTAATTATTACTAATTATTACTCATTATTACAAATTATTACTAACTATTACTAATTATTACTAATTATTACTAATTATTACTAATTATTACTAATTATTTTTAATTATTACTATTTATTTCTAATTATATGTAATTATTACTAATTATATCTAATTATATCTAATTATTACTAATTATTATTAATTATTACTAATTATTACTATTTATTACTAATTATTACTGTTTATTACAAATTATTCCTATTTATTACTAATTATTACTAATTATTACTAATTATTACTAATTATTGCTAATTATTACCAATTATTACTAATTATTACTAATTATTACTAATTATTACTAATTATTACTAATTATATATATTTTTTACTAATTATATCTATTTATTACTAATTATTACTAATTATTACAAATTATTACTAATTATTACTAATTATTACTGATTATTACTAATTATTACTAATGATTACTAATGATTACTAATTATTACTAATTACTACTAATTATTACAAATTATTACTAATTATTACTAATTATAACCAATTATTACTTATTATTTCTAATTATTACTAATTATTACTAATTATTAATAATTATTACTAATTATTTCTAATAATTACTATTTATTACTAATATATCTAATTATAACTATTTATTACTAATTATTACTAATTATTACTAATTATTACTATTTATTACAAATTATAACTAATTATAACTGTTTATTACTAATTTTTACTAATTATTACTATTTATTACTAATTATTACAAATTATTACTAATTATAGCTATTTATTGCTAATTATTACAAATTATTACCAATTATTACTAATTATTACTATTTATTACTAATTATTAATAATTATTACTAATTATTACTAAATATAACTAATTATTACTAATTATTACTAATTATTACTAATTATTACTAATTATTAATAATTTTTACTAATTATTACTAATTATTACTAATTATTACTAATTATTACTAATTATTACTAATTATTACTAATTATTTCTAATTATATCTAATTATTACTAATTATATCTAATTATATCTAATTATATCTAATTATTACTAATTATTACTAATTATTACTAATTATTACTAATTATTACTATTTATTACTAATTATTAGTATTTGTTACTAATTATTACTAATTATTACTAATTATTACTAATTATTACTAATTATTACTAATTATTACTAATTATATCTATGTTTTACTAATTATATCTATTTATTACTAATTATTACTAATTATTACTAATTATTTTACTAATTATTGGTGAAAAGGTTTCTTGACATTCAATAGCTTCTTTTTTATTGTATCCTTGTGAAACCAATCTATATTTATTTATAACTACAGTGCTTGACTCATCAAACTTGTTTCTAATCACCCATTTAGTGATAATATTTAGAGTGTCTTTAGGATTATCCACTAGTTCAAAGGATTTTTTCCATTAAATTTAATTATGTTATTGAATTTCCATTACATAAAATTGACCAATAATTTCATCATCGATGAACATAGGTTCAAGTTATGACAAGAGTTCCTAAATTCAATCTAATTTCTAAGAGAAACTCTAGTCTCTGTAACTCTATCTCGGTCTCCAACTTAATCATCTACGTAATGATATCTATGAGTCCAAACAATTATTTTTAAAGAAGTTATAGATATTTCACTATCCTCTACATGTTCATGTTTCGGTTGTTCATTAGAATTAGATGAGTTCTTTACAAAAGTTTTTATAGGATTATAATTAGTTTTATCATTTGAGTCCAAACTAGAAAGATCATCCACAAGATTTTCTAAGTATTTTTTATGCTCATGGGGATCAGTTTTATAAAATTTTACATGAACATATTCTTCAACATTTTTTGTCATTTTGTTACAGACCCTGTATGAAATACTAGATGTTGAATACCCAAGAAAAATAACGTCATCACTCTTGGAATCAATTTTTTCAAGATTATTCTTTTTATTAAGAATAAATAATTTACAACCAATAACTCTAAAGTAATTAATCATTTATTTTCTTCCATTCCATAATTCATAAGGGGTCCTTTTTAAGAGAGGTAATATTAAAAATCTATTAATTATATAACAATATGTATTCACATATTCTTCCCAAAAGTAAATAGGTAAATCATATTAAATAAGCATGGCCTGGGAGATTTATTGAAATGTTCTATTTTTAATTTCTACTGCACCATTGTGATGTGGAGTTTTAGGAGGAGAAAAGTTATTATTATAGCCATGTTGTGAGTATAATGATTCAAAATATTTATTCTAAAAATCACAAACATAATAATGTATTAAATTATTAATTCTAATTCCACTAATATTTTCTACATATTTTGAATATTTAGAATAATATAATTATGTTTAACTTTTTTGAGCTAGAAATAATACCCAAGAATATCTATAAAAATCATCTAATTAAATATAAACACATTTCTTACCATTTAATATATAAACTCTACATGGTTGTAACAAATCCATGTGAACTAACTCTAAGGGTTGGGAATTTAAAACGTGTTTCTTTGGTTAGAAAGATATTTTATGTGATTTTCCTTATAGATATGGGTTACAGACTTTAACATCATGGAATTCCAGTTTATGATGATCTTTGACTAACCCTTTCTTTTTTATCTTTATGAGTGAATGAATATTGAAATTTATTAGTCTCCTATGAGAAATCAAATTTTCTTTCTAAAATGGACATATATAATAAATATTTTATGAAAACAATGAATTTAAAAAAACAAAATACACGTTATCATTCATAAAAGCAATAAAAATAAATAATTTTCAGAATTACAAATATTGTAGGCATTATTTTAAAATTTATCATTGAAATCATCATCACATAATTGAGAAATGTAAATAAAATTGTATTTCAATCCATCTATAAATAAAAATTTAGAAATTATAACAATACAAAAATTCTAAATTTGGACAAGACCAATTATCTCCCCTTTAACATTGTCACTGAAGGTGACATATCCATCATCCACTTTGAATATGTTCTTTTTATTTGAATAATCCACATTCATGTGTCTGGATCATCCACTATCCAAATACCATTGATTTTTACAAGAACTCTTTAAGAATTATTCCTCTAAAATATATTTAAAAAAATGACTTTTGCACCAAAATTTTATAGAGAATATAAATGTTAATAATAATAGATTTTGTAATCTATAACTACTTAACAAGTTTCATACAATCATATTTTATACTTTTAGAAATTAAAACATTGTTTGGTCCAGAAGTTTGAGAACTATTAAAATAATTACTAGAACTAAAGCTAGGAATAATTTTATTATTAATAATTCTTCTCTTTCTGAGATGATATCCTATTCCAGTAGTATATTTATGACTTTTTTTATTTCTAATAATTTGGGTAATATGTTTTCTTCCATTGGTAAATTTCTCTATATATATCATTAAATGTTCATTGGATAATTTAATCTCATTATTTTCTTTTAATATTTGAGCTTTTTTTATCCTTCTCTAGAGTAAGATCAGTTTTAAATTTAGTATATAAGGCATGTTTCTTATTTGATATTTAATATTTATATTTAATATCGTAAATTTTATCTTCTAAAATATTACGGTATTAAGAAATTTCTTCACATGAAACATTTTCTTAATTATTTTCAATCTTAGAAATATTTGAAATGTGAGTAGGATATTAAGGGAAAAAATTAAATACCTCTAATGTTTTTATCCTAAAACACATATTGTATTTATCATATCTACCCTTTCTTATTGAATCTGATTCACTTTAACTATCTTCTGAATAACTCCATGATTCTTTCATAGCATTCTTATGCCTTTTATCCTTATTCTCAAACTTTTTCTTATACTTTATCGTTGGACAGTCTTTATTGATACGTCATTTTCTATTACATTTATAAAAAACTATTTCATTAGTTAAATACTACGTTTTCTAATCTTATCTCTAATTTCCTTTTTCAAACATTACCTTTTAATTAGATTTACTAAAGAATATATTCCTTTTTTCAGAAATTTTTAAAATTTCTAGCTATATTTCCCATTTTCTCATCACTATTCATCTCTTGAGATGTCATCTTTGATCTTCTTTTTTTAAGCAGTACTTTTGAATGATATAAATTTTCATTTTGGTTCATCTAATTATTCCTTTTTTTACATACAATTATTGTTCATACATCATTATATTTCCAATAAGTTCCTTTACTAGAAGTTTACTAATATCAAATGATTATCTTATTGATACCAAATCTCCCCAACATCTTTCTAGTAAGAACATGAGATGTTGCATGACTTGATCTTTTTTAGTGATTTTATTTCATAGTGCATGCAACATGTTCACTATCGCATTGAACCTAAGATATATATTATATATAGATACATCAATCTTCATTTTAAATTTACCATATTTAATAGTGTAGGTGTTTAAGCGCATTTATTTACCATTATATGTTCCTTCATGATAAATATATAGTGTATCCAAAATTTCAAATGAAGTAGAACATGATGACATCTTGTTAACATCATCTTCACCTAATGTACAATATAACACATTCATAACTTTAGAATTATTACCATATACAATTTTATTAGCATCACTCTAAGTATCTCGAGAAGATTGAGGTTTTTCATATTTATCTACAATTACCATCCAAATATCAAAACCCATACACTCTAAATGAATTTTAATTTTAATCTTCCATTGAGAATAGTTAGTGGAATTAAAATAAGGAGGCCGATTATTGGAAGTTGCTTCTTTTTTATGATTATCCATAAATAATTAAATTTATAAATGATAGAAATTTAAGATATTTAAAATAAAAATAAATCATAGCTAATAAGATGTTTAAAAATAATTTGATATTAAATGTAGGTCGGAGTGAGTAACTCAAGAGGGGGTGAATTGAGTTCCCAAATTTGTTTTTAAAAAAAATCAATTAATAAACAATACCCTATTAATAAAAATAGTGGAATTATATAAATTTGATCATTCAAATAATTTCTCACAAGTGGGATTAAGGATTTGTTAAAATATCTTATAGGTCCTTTAATTTTTGAAATAATGTTACTTGATAAAACACTTTAATTAAAATGATATTAATACTAACTATTAATGTAGAGTTTTGTTTATAGTTTTGAAAATATAAAAAAAATTTAAGTTTAAAGAAAAAATAAACATAAAAAAATATAAAGTGGAAATGAAATAGGGGTTAAATATCAAGATGATACTTAATCCCCTCCACATAGAAATCACCTTTTGGTGAGAAGTTTATAATAACAATAAAAATATCTATGACCTGGTTTGGTTTTTACAATCAAAAGTGGAAAAAGATTTCCTGGCATAAATCCTCTACAATAGTTATATGTGGGATGAAAAAAATAACAAATCACACATGACCACTTATAAATTTATTCATGAGAATACAATAAAATAATTTTGAGATAATGTTTCAAGAATAATCTAGTTTAAGACCAAGAGATAGTGTGTACAGATAAATATAGTACTTTAACACACAACTCAAAAAAAATCATAAAATGTAAAGAGTAAGATATAGATATATTAAAAGTGTGATTCATATCAATCTTTGAAACTTCAGTTGTTATTAGTCATTAGGTTTTTATTTAGAGGGAGATAGAACAAGTTTCTCAATAAGTCCAAAAAATAGAGTGTTGTAAAAGGCTCTCTCATATAATTCCTCTGTTTTTTTCAGTGTGACATCCAATGTTTTCAATAGTGCATCATCACTGGTCTCCTCATGTTCAAATGAGTATCTTTAAATATATCATTATTATATGTTTCTGTTATAGAATAATCATCCCCCATTAAATAAATTGTCTCTTTATTTAATGCATAAAAACTATATATTAATGATTTTAATTGCTATACTACTAAGTTAGACACTGTAATGTTTCTTCACTATAAGTATGGTTAGCTAAGCTCCTGGAAACTTTTCACAGTTAGCTAATATGGTAAGGTCATGTGGCATGGTCTTCGCATTATATAGTTGTCTCATTTCTTAATGCACTAAATTAATGAATTTGTGTGGTAATATTGTTCTTTTTACTGTCACTACATTAAAAACTTAATATCATTATATCACTTTATGGAAATTTAATCATACCATGGAATGGTAACATTATTTCTTCATGCATTCAGGTAGTTTCCTTCTTATGATATAGTGATTTCCCTCTTATGGTAAGTTGATTTAATTATTTTTTAAGGTGATTTACTTATGTTGGTATGATAATTAACTTCTTGCGATAAATTTCTTTTCTTTTTGCAATAAGAAAATTTTATTCTTGCAGTAAGGTGAATTGATTTTCATGGAAGGTTGGTTTGTGTTCCATGGTAATCTGAGTCTTCATTGTACAGTCAGCTCATCAATTAGATGGATTTTGTTCATCTGTCTCATAGTAAGTAGTTAGTGTACACATGGTAAGCTGAAACATAACATGTAATAAGGTGATATGGTCACATGACCTTCATACAGTAAGGTTCCAGGATAATATATATAATTATACATTATTTATTTTTATCTAATAAACCTTTTTATAATAAAAACATAAAAATTATTAATAAGAAGACAAAAACATTTAGGATCATTAAAATAAGGAGGTTTTGGTCTAATACCAAAAATATTCATTGAAATGAAACACCTATATTCTTACCCCATATATCTAAAATAGAATAAAATAATACATTGTCATATTTTTCTGAATCAATACTCTATATGAGTTGGATATCTCATGATACATGGCTCTAAAAACCATAGATTTTTGATCTAATGATTTCTGATCTTTCATAGAAATGTTTTGATCCATAAATAGATAAAATGGAAACACGCTCAATTTATAATAGTTCCCCATCGATACATTTGATTCTCTTACTTCTACTATAAACTTATGTTCTATATATGGTTACAATTTTCATAAGGAATATATTGATGGTGAATTTCAAACATCAACGATTGGGATTTAGAGTTACTCGGATAAACATTACATAGATCAATTCAATTTTTTTAATAGGGACAATCTAATGATGTTTGGTTTGGTGATAAGGTCATAGATAATTTTTATTCTTGGACTAAAAAATATGAGACAAAATTTTCTTGGTAACCAAACAAGTCATCTTAATGGAACATGATTGGATATTATTGATTAAAGAGATAATTATGTTTTATGTTGGATAATTCTTGATCTTGTTGTTGGAAATTGTATGCTTATACTAGAGTTATATAATAAAGGAATATATAATTTAACTATGATTAATTATAGTGAAATTTATATGGATATTAAGGTGAATAAATCATTTCATACATAAATATTACATATTTTATATAAATATTCAATACATATAATAACATTAACTTCCTTATAACCTTAAAAGGATTAGTGTACTTGTATAATAGATACATAAAAAAATTATTTCATGATACATCTTCAATATCCTAGATAAATTTCATCTCACATTAAACCCTTATTTGACATACCTTACACAAAACCTTACTTAATAACATGGGGAAAGTAAACATAACAAAGGGTGACCATAGATACACATTAAGGGTAAAAATGTGAGATATAAATATATCATAATATCTAAGAATAAGATAAAAATAATTTTATGATATCATGATTATAACGTAAAAAATATTATTCTGAATCAACCAGAGACTATAAACATGTTTCATGGCATAAAAATTTACAATTTAAAATATATAAATCATATGAGTGATGAATCATCATAATAAAAAACTATAAGTTCAAATCACAATCATAAAAACCTTTCATAAGATTTTGGAACCATCATAGGAAGATAAAGCATATCGTATATCCCGGTTAACATCTGAGACCATCATTTCATAGAAGATGAACCACTAACAGTTTTTTCCCATATAAAAAAGGATTACGATTCACTAATTATTTCTCATATCATAATGGACTAGGAATCCATAACTATTTCCTAGAGTGGATCGATCACATTAACTTGTTTCCCATAATTTTCACATATGATATAAGTCATTAACCATTTAATTGGATGGATATGACCAACACACCCATCACATAATGAATTCCAAACAAATATTTCCAAAAATATCATAAAACATTCATAAATTAATAATATCATAACCCATAGAAAGGAAATTAGTTTTATTAACATTCCATCATTTCATCATAGCATAACCTATAGAAAATAAATGTGCTCAATAAATATTTCATCATAACTTAATAAACACGTGGTAAATAAATGAGATTAATAGAATGAAACCTAAATAATTATAATCATAAGATATCTAGACAAATAATTTTTATGGTATCATAAGTTTATATCCCTAGTGAATCATAATAATACTTTAAGGATGTGGAAAAATATTAAAAATCCTCTTAAAATATCATTTTTACATTTCATGAAAACTTGAGAAAATATCTTATTCCTTCAATAACATTTAGAATAAAAACTCCTAAAATTTTAGGAAAATCTATTTATTCAAAAATAAACAGGTAAAATTGTAAATAAATCTTCATTGTAAATAATAGTAATGATTCGGGGGATATTTTTTTTTGTCTTATATGTAAAAGAAAACATTCATTTCACACTTCTGTAAAAAACAAAAAATTCCTTGTTTAGAAAACACTTAGAATAATAAATTTAAATTTTTATTAAATAAATTTCAAGGTAGATAAAATTACTGGTTTAGAGAATTTAATTTCTAATTATTTACATTTATTAAACATTTTTTTAGAGTTTGGATGTGGAAGAAAATTTTTATCAACCAAAGAGGAAATGATGTTAGATTTTATTTGAAAACAGTTTCTCAATCATTTTAAGTACTAATGAGAAAAAAATAGTCCTAATAATTTAAAATTATAGTAATAAACCAATGATAATAAAATATTTTTGGTTTATAGGATAATAACATTATAATTTCCTTCAATGTAAATTTATCATAAGAAATATTGAAAAGAAATGATATTGTTACATAAACTATTTCCTCATGTCTTGTCTTGCTTCAAACACTGTCAACCCTTTTGTATAATTAATATAGATTTATTATATATATATTAAAATTCTATACTCTTATATATCATACCATATATTATTTACTTATAACATCATATAACCCATTTATTAATAATTATTTACTTATAACATCTTATAACCCATTTCATCATTATGCACACTTTTATAATCATTTATATAAAGAGGTGATGAAAAAAAATGAATTACATCACTTTGTGGAGACCGTATTCCTTACATACACACGAGTGATGTTTCTACTTTTTGATTGATGGAATGACAGAAAATTAAATTAAAATCCACCACTACAAACTATAATAACATCATATATATTATACATATTTAGTAAATGCATCATTATAAAAATCAATATGAATAAGTGAATAAAGATGAAATGCTTCACTTCATGGAGGTATTAGTCCATACATGCACCCGTGTGGTGTTTTCCTTTAATGTAGGATTTAAATGAGATAGAAATAGTTGTTTTATAATCATAATAAAAATTAATTATAATTAATATATGGGGTTAATTGTTTTATAATGGATAAAATATATTTAGAGGAGGTTAAGGAGGAAATAAAATTAAAAGTACTTAGTTGATAGTTATACCTCTTCATTGAGAAACCTTATATGTCTTACACCTTAAGACTCGAAAGGATGGTATTTAAGAAATACCACAATATCCATGACATTGGAAAAGAATATAGTATTGTATTATAATAGGCCTTGTTTGATCTAGAAGGATCAAACTTTTTGAATAATGGAGGATATGAGGTACCCTTTTATAAGTTAAGTAAAGGACACATTTATAAAAGTTTTGGACACATTTTAAGTCTTATAATCTAGTAAAACAACTTAAAACTCATTTAAACCTTAACTGTGATAAATTAAAATTTTATAATGATTGCATAATTATATGACCCAAAATAAAAGGGTCGTTCTAGAAAAATCTATAAATTATTATTCCAAAATTCAAATACATTTTGTTATATTACATTTCTATAGGTGGAAGATATTAATTTTAATATCAGATAAATAAGTGCATGGAGAAGGCTTTTAGGAAAATATCCAATTTATAAGTAAAAATAATTTCACCTAAAAATCAATTGATAAGTTGGTTTCCATGATTTTTTTGGATAAATAATTAAAAAAAATGTTTTTATAATTTTGAATAAAAAAAGTATGTTCTCTTTCAACCATTCCATTAAATTCAAAGACCCAAAATTAGTTCTTAATTTTAATAAAATATAACTTTTCATCAAAAAATTTAATATTGGGTTCCCATTTTAAATATAATGTTTTAAAATAAATTATTTTAATCCTTAAGAATATATTCTGTCAAAAAATCATTCAATATGATAATTTCAAGTGTTATATATATTTTATATCATTACCCCCATAGTTCTAACGCATTTTTACCTCTTTTACAATGGTGATAAATCTTTACCATTGTTTCTATTCATAATGGAAAAACATTTAGTTGATTATATCAAATTATATTAATTTTTACGATAGAAAATATTGAAAAAAATTATAGGATTCAATTTATATATGTGGTAAAAATTCATTTTATAATAATCATGAAAAATGAAACAAAAAATATGTTTCAAAAAAATGAATTTTAAGCATAAAATTAGATTTTTTTATTCAATTCAAATAAAAACCATTAGATGAATCTTATAACATTTAATTGAATATATATTATATAAAATAAATAAAAATAATTAATTAATAGATATTAATAAAATTTGTTATTATAAAAACACATTTCATGAATAATAACCATTTTTTCTTAAAAAAACATTTTTATATTCAAATGATTTTTTTTCATTTTGAACCAATTGATAACCAATGAAATCATTTTATATAACTGTAAAAAACATATTTTCATAATTTAGATATTCATATTCATATGTACTAATCTAATGTCTATGTGATAACTGGCACATTAAATAATAATATGTTAATAGTATGTCGTGGTTCGTTTAAAATCAATATTGCTTGTAAATCAGGGTATCAAATAAATTTTATTTAAAAAGAAATATATCATTAAATAAAGGGGTGATACATTTTATCCCCCTATATAAATTTATCACTTTAAATTATGTCACATTGATACAAAAAACTGATGATACTTCTACCACATCACATCCTCAGGTTCCCAAATAGCTTCTCCAAATTTATAGATTCCCATCAAAACTATGACTAGGTGAGTAGTCTTGTTTCACAACACATTATCTATTTGATATAGAATATCCATTAGTTTTTACTCATAAGATATATCATTCCCCAATGGTATAAAATTTGATTTTGATACATGTGAATGATTAGGTGTATATGTCCTCAAGATAGATACATGGAACACATCGTGATCTTAAGAGAGATTTGTTGAAAGCGCCAAGCGATAAGAAACCATCCTTATACTATCATGTATTTTTAAGGGACTAATATATCTAGGGACAAAATTTCCATTGTTTAAAAATCTCATAACCTTTTTCAATTTAATATTCTTAATAATTCTTTAACACCAACTTCTAACTTTAGATCTCACCAAATATTGTCAGCATAAATTTTTTATCAACTCTGAGCAACCCTAATGCACTGATGAATTAATCGACTATATTTGTAACTTATTTAAGTATCTCAGTCCCTAATAGCTTTATTTCTCTAAATTCATCCAAACACATTGAAGTTCAACACTTCATTCCATATTGGTATTCCTAATCATCCCCCTATATTCTCCAATGAAATGTATTATTGTAATAAAATTACATCAAAAAAGGTATTGATCACAACCATATTTGAAATCCATATAGAAAGATATCAAAATGAATTCTAGAGTTTGAATCGTCCCCTCAAACTCACCATCTATCTAAGATGATATGCAATATAGAAACTCAACACTGTATCCTCTAAGAACCCAGATCTTTTTTTCAGGAATGTTTTTCTTTTATGGTATTTTTGAGGAAAATGAGGAGTTTCGGGAAATGTTTTAAGTACATGCCATGTGCATTATGTGTACACACCGTGTACTCAGTTACCTCGGGTATCCGGGTGATGGTCGTGAAGAGGCCTTGCACAAGGCCATGTGTGGTGACCTAGAGAGCGCCTACTGTGTGGGCCTGTAAAGGCAAGTACACACAGTGTACATCATAATTACATGACGTTTACTTTATTTTTGTTCACTAAATGCACTGGGGTCACCTCTAAGAGACAAAAATCCCTCCTTCTAGGTTTGGCTCGTCCGAGAGCTAGACTACGGCCATGTTCTTTCCATGAGCCCTCGGTTGAGCATTTGATCTCTGTCTTGGCCACCGTCAATTGCACTGGGATCACCTCGGTAAGCTCTTACTTCTACTCGAGCTTTGTTTCCTGATTTCTCCTCTTTCTAAAGTTGTCCTCCGTTGAATTTTTTAGACATTTTCGTAAATATGTGGTGTTCTTGGGAGATTCAAGGCTTGAGGTTCACATATATCGATATCCCAACACTGATGTAGGTGGTTTGTGCCTTTATGTTGAATGTCCTTGAGTTATATGTGAAATTGTTTCCAATACCCTTGAACGGGGTGTAGCGTGTTTACCGTTTAGCCCTGTTAATTTCCTGTCATGCTTGTATGCTTGTGTAGATGTTAATTAAATGCGAATAAGGTTGATTGCTATGCTTTGTTTGTGTTTTCCCATTCATATTCTGATTACAACTATTTGGTCTTGTTTAGCCATTAGGATGCTTTGATTTTTTCCATGCCTCGTAATATAGGATGGAGTGATTATTTTATCTGACATGCTTGATATGGTGTAGACTATTTTTCCAAGTTGTTTTTGAGGATTATTTTTTCCATATTTCATTTCTATGATCGTTTGACTTACGCAAGGCTGTGAGAACTTGGAATAGTAGACTATAAGGGAAATTGGTCATGTGACCTTCCCCAGAGAGTCTTTAATACTTTGGACTATAATGGGAATTGATTGAGAGATCTTCCTCATAGTGTCTTTGTAGTATCCTTGTTTTGGTTGAATCATAGGTGTTAGGATGAGAGTACTACCCAGAGGGTTACCTACTTTGACTATCTGTTGTTGATATATGGAACTGATTGCATTGAAACTGTGGATTTTTTACTACTGAGTACTTCCTTGTTTATTGGTTCCTTTTACTAGTTACCTGCTATATATTCACTGACTGTTATGCACAGATTTTGTGGTGGTTTCCTACTAAGATTTATTCTCACACCCTATTAGGGCCATGATTTAGGTCCAAACAGATTATATTACTGTAAGAATATATAAGGGCAAGTTCCCTTCTACTTCAAGATTTTGACTGCTTTGGAGGTGGAGAGAATGGGACCATTCTTAGGCTTGCGATGTTGTGGAGCTGTTACTCCTTTTCTTTTTTTACATGGGTTTTGTACTATACTTTATCATTGGGACTTATTTGGATACTTTCTTAGACACATTTATCATGAATCATATATATATATATATGTGTGTGTTCTCAAGTTTTTTCATTCATCAGTATTCCACTGTTACTATTGTTTAGTATGTTTACTGCTTCTGTTGTGTTACTCTGCCAATGATGGCATAGTTTCCCCACTATCACACCCAAGGCCCTCACTACTAGTTGGCAGCCTCTGGCATTCTGGGAAATCTAGTTGAGGCCATATGACCAATTGGGTACGGGGCATCCCTAGGTATCTTCTGGAACTGAGATGTTACAAAGTGGTATTAGAGGAATTATTTTCTCTTGAGTTACTGTTTGGTGCCTATAGTCAGGGATAAGATGGAATTAGTACTTGGTAATAAACTTTTCCATGGAGTAGCCAACCCGTGTACAGGGAAAATCCAACCTACCTTGTTTAATTTATCTTTTCTGGTTTTCAATTTTATAGTTATTTTGATTTCACCATGAGTGATTCAAATGTTTCATTTTGTTATCGGTGATTTTTTTGAGGTTCTATTTATATTGCAACCCGATGAGATGTGTGTATGTCATCTCATGCATCATATAGGCACATGCTAGAAATCACATGTCATGCATTCTTGCCATGCCAATTAGGATGCATTAGTGATTTCATGTTGTTGGGATAAGTTTTGTGTTAGATATGTGTGCTATTGTGATATATTCCTTGATAAAATACCTACTGTTTGATAGGGTATTGTTTGTGCAAGGTTTTGTTTGAAAGAATTCCAAACATTGGTTCTTGAGGTGTTACGATCCCTCATGGACTGGAATTTTTTGGATCATTGACTTGTTTATCTTGTATATGACATGTATAAGATACCAAGATTCAATTCATAGAGAAATATGGGCACTCACGAATCGGAATTTGGAACTTTCAATGTACATTACATTGTTTTATGGATTCCAGAGTAGTTTCTGAGGCTTACTATCCAAAAAAACCCAGAATACACGGCGTGTGATGTTTAATACATGCCTTATGTTCTTCTGTTTGGGAAGAAACTGTTTTTCTAAATTACACACAGTGTACTTTATGTACATGTCGTGTAGTATATAATCGTGTCTCATGCTATGTGGGAAGAGACATGGGGTGTGGGATCTTGGTAGGACACCCCATGTATCGGATGTACACACTGTGTTGTAGAACCATTCAAACGGCCATGTCACTAACTACATGGGTCGGTTGAGTCACCTCTTGTACATGTCGAGCCTGGAATAAACACGTCGTGTAGTGTGAGCCATGTATCCATTCATGTCACTAACAACACGGTTCAGTGAAGCTCATCTAGTACACTCCATGTCTGGAGTGAACACGTTGTGTAGTCTTCTTCTAGGTGAACCGTGTGGGTTGGCCATGTAAGAGAACTTGGGCAGCGGAAGAGAAGCCAAGTACACACCATGTGTTAGGATAACACATCTTGTGTATCGGGTGTTACAAGGCCAGTTTTGGTAGAAGTACATGCCCATGTGAAGGGCTTCAGGTAACACACAGTTTAGTCATTATACTCGCCGTGTATACATGTTTTGGAAATATTAAATGCTTTCCTTCTCTTGTTACCTTCTTACTCATAATTTTCCAGTCCCTGTTATTCTTGATCTAAGATGTGTGCTTGACCATGCAGTGTCATGACACTGTGATGTCCTCCAGTTGTATGCCAGTTATAAGGCAGAGATCAGACATCAGATATGGCTGATCAGGGACTGCCGGAAGTTTTCCCAATTGAGTCAGTCTTTGCACTAATAGTTATACCTGACACAAGTTTCAATGCATAGTTCAGGGAGGGATTTTTGAGGATGATGAATAACATTTAGGGGGAACCACCTCCTGCCCCTTCGATGGTAGAATTGACACGTTTCTTTCAGCAGCATCATCCTCCCACTTTCTCAGGGGATGGAGGACCCCAGGATACCAAGTCATGGATAGAATCCACGTTGACGATCTTCGAGTATCTAGAGATGCCTCCAGAGAGGAGGTTCAAGTGCGCTACTTACATGCTTCGATACTCCACCACGAGGTAGTTGGATGTGATCTCACAAGCGAGGTGCCACCAGAATATGGATTGGGATGAGTTTCAGCACACCTTCTACGATTACTTCA
Organism: Viscum album; assembly: GCA_963277665.1. NCBI lineage: Eukaryota > Viridiplantae > Streptophyta > Magnoliopsida > Santalales > Viscaceae > Viscum > Viscum album. The sequence continues at coordinate 446,689,130 of OY728158.1, forward strand.
ATCCGGAGATTTTGAGGGCCGATCGAGCCTAAGAGTTCATGTGTATATAGTAGGGTACTTATTCTGTTATGGAGTATTCTTCTCACTTCACCGAGCTACAGCGCTTTATACCCTTTACAGGGGGAGATGAGTTATTCCTTTCATGGAAGTTTGAGGATGGTCTCAAATAGGATATCTGATCTCTGGTAAATATGATCAGGTTGATTTTGATATCTTCTATAGTCAACCAGTAACTGATCACTGAGTGAAATCTAAGGGATTCTTGAGCTATGGGACAGGGTGGTTCAGCATCCAATGTCAGTGTTATTCCACCTGATAGTAGGAAGCACCGTAGGGAGACTGCACGTGGAGATCTGAGTAGGTGGGATGAATCTTCTAGTAGCTATATGGTGTTATAAAACTGAGGGAAGAGTGGGCATATGAGACCACATTGTACGAGGGTCCCAGTGGAGTGTCGATATTGTGGAAAGACGGTTCATCTTCAGCGCTTCTGTCAGATATTTCCACCAACATCCAGTGACAAGGGTTCTTCGATGACTCCTCGTTGAGGAGCTACACCACCAATTTCTCAATAGTCTGGAAACTGGAGGTATTTTGACCATTCAAGTCGAGGTGGAGGTCGTGGCCACAGTATTCATTCTCCAAGATTCCAGGGACAACAGGGTGGATCAGCTCAGAGTGGTCAGGCAGGGTCATAGGGCCACAGTGCAGGCCAGACTTTTGCAGTGGAGCAGACCCCATAGGGGAAAGATTCCGGACCCTCTACAGTTCGAGGTACAATCTTAGTTGCCTTAGTTTTATCTTCTACTCTTTTCGATACAGGGGATTCCCATAGAATTATATCTGTCATTGTTGTAGAGAGCCTTGGGATCTATAACTTTTCCTCTGCTGAAATCATGATGCTAGACACTCAGTTAGAGACAAGAACAACTAGTGTACGATAGTGAAAGCGGATCCCCTAGTGTTTGGTGGGTGTCACTTTTTATGGTACATCTATGTCCTAGAGATGAAAGGATATTATTTCATTCTTGGAATGAACTGGTTAGTTCCCTTACAAGAAGTTGTAGAATTTTATCGCCGCAGGGTGAGTTTCATGTCACCAGGTGGCAAATTGTTTCTTCATAAGGGAAAATGGGATGTCCAGATGAGAAGAGCGGGACCCGAGCATCATGGGTTGGAAGCAGTTATAACCCAGATTGCTATTCTATATCTAGATGACCAGGGGACTTCATAGAAGGACTTTCCTCCTGTGGTGGATCCTTTCGTGGACGTCTTTCCAGAGGACTTTTCAGGTTTTCCTCCGGAGCGTGAGGTTGAATTTTCGATTGAGCTTGTTCTAGGAACGACACTGGTTTCCATTCCCCCTTATAGGATTGCTACACTAGAGTTATAGGATCTCAAGATGTAGTTTGAGGAGTTTCAGGAAAAGGGTTTCATTTGACCCAGTACTTCTCCTTGGGGTTCACCTATTCGGTATGAAAAAAAGGCGGATGTTACCCTCATATTTTGTGTGGAATATCGGAAGTTGAACCTATTGATGGTCAAGAACAGTTATCCCATACCAAGGATTGATGATCTCTTTGATCAGCTTCGAGGAGCTTGGGTTTTCTTGATGATTTAAAAGAGATCTTGTTACCATAAAATGCACGTTAGTCCATCTGATATACCTCTTATAGAATTTCGGAGTAGGTATGGTCTATACAATTATGTAGTTATGCCGTTCGGTCTCACGAAAGTGCCTACAATTTTTATGGCACTTATGAACCGAGTACTCCATCCGTACTTGGATTCTTTTGTGGTTGTATTTGTGGACAATATCTTGGTGTACTCTAACACTTGACATGATCATGCTAAGCATCTTGAGATTGTTCTGAGTACACTGAGAGAGCATCAGTTATATGCTAAGATCTCAAAATGCCACTTTTGGATTCACCAAATTCACTTCTTGGGTCATGTTATCTCAGAGATATGACTATCAGTAGACTCGTAGAATGTGAGAGTAGAAATTTCCTAGGAGCAGCTGAAGAATGTATTTGAGGTGTGGAGTTTTCTAGGGCTGGATAGATAATATAGACGTTTCATACATGACTTTTTTCGCTTATCAGCGCCAATAACAGGCCTGACTAATAAGGTTTCAAAGTTATTGTGGTTAGATTCTTGTGAGTCAGCCTTTCAGGAGTTGAAATAGAGGTTGACTTCATCACCGATTCTAGTATTGCCAGCGCTAGGAAAGTGATGTACTTTGTACTGTGACGCTTCAGGTATCAGTTTGGGAGCTGTGCTTATGCAGGGGTAAGGGGTCGTTGTGTATGGGTCTCGATAGTTGATACCACATGAGAGGAACTATCGGACACATGATCTCGAGTTGGCTGTTGTTGTTCATTCTTTACGTTATTGGAGATATTACCTTCTAAGAGAGCATTTTGTGGTTTTCACAGACCACAAAAGTCTCAAGTACATCTTTACTCAGTGAGATCTGAATTTGAGACATCGAAGGTGGGATTATTACCTTTATTCCATTGACATTGAGCATGCATATATGCCTAGGAAAGGAAACGTTGTGGCTAATGCGTTGAGCAAGAGGAATCAGATACTGGCAGTTCCGGAGCCTTGTAGTGAGTGGAATCTTATGGATCTGTTCTCTGACATGCATTTTGTGGTTCATGACAGATAGGGGTATACTTTATTTCTTTATTATTTGTTACCTTTACTCATCTTGATCGAGTGTGAATGAGGTAGCTATCAAATTCTGAAGGCCTGGTCCTACGAGAGAGTGCGTCAGGAGAGGACCCTATTCCTGGATTGACCATAGGTGAGGATGAGATCTTGCGTTTCAAGGGGCGCGTATGGGTTCCATCAGACATACATGGGGATTTGATTTGGGACATTCATTCTTCAGTTTGGGCAGTTCATCCTGGTGTCCCCAAGATGTATCCTGATCTACACTGTTAGTATTGGTGGCCTGATATGAAAATAGATGTTGCTAATTTTGTCATGAGGTGTTCAACCTGTCAGTAGGCGAATGTAGAGCATCAGCGACTAGTAGGGATTTTACAACAGTTACCCATTCTTGAGTGGAAGTGGAATGTTGTCGAAATGGATTTCAAGATAGTTTTGTCGTGGTTTCCTCGATGGAATGATGAAGTATGGGTAGTTATGGACAGACTCACGAAGGTTGCTCGCTTCTTGCTGATCAAGGATACCATCAGTGTTGATGAGTCGGGATGGTTGTACATCCGAGAGATTGTATGTCTACATGGGGTTCCACAATCCATTGTTTTTGAAAGAGATGCGCGTTTTACTTCTCGGGTCTGGTAGGGGATTTTTTAAGGATTTGGGTGCACAGGTTCTTCTGAGTACAACATACCATCCCCAGAAAGATGGCCAGTCTGAGCGTACGATTTAGGTTCTTGAGGATATGTTATGAGCATGAATCCTGAATTTTGGAGGAAACTAGAAGAAGGACATGACTTTTATGGAGTTTTCCTACAACAATATTTTTCAATAAACTATTCATATGGAACCTTATGAGGCTTTTTACGGTATTCTATGCCGATCACCCTTATGTTGGTTGTAAGTAGGAGAGGTAGCTATGCTGGGATCTCGTCTTTTCCAAGAGACCACAGAAAAGATAGAGTTCATTTGGAAGTGGATGGCTACTGCAAAGTGATGAAAAAAGTCTTATGCTGCTTGTCAGAGATGACCGTTGGAGTTTAAGGTCAGAGATCAGGTTTTACTATGTGTCACACCGAGGTTGGGGAACCGTAGGATTAGGAGAGAGGGTAAGCTTTCACCGAGGTGCATTGGGCCGTTTGATATTTTTGAGAGAGTTAGATCGGTTGCCTATCGGCTATAGTTACCTTAGAGGTACAGGGCTATGCATAATGTATTCCATGTTTCTTAGCTTCTACGTTACTCCTCAGACTCGTCTCAGGTTTTCCAACATGAGGAAGTCAAGTTAGATGTGGATGCATCTTTCAAGGAGCATCCTATCTTGATTTTTGCAAGAAGTGAGAAGGTTCTCTATGGCCGGTCTGTTCCTATAGTATGAGTGATATGTCAGCACAGGTGAGTATGGGATGAGACTTGGGAGAGGGAGGCTGATGTACGATTGTAGTGGCCAGAGCTGTTTGGGGCTTCTTCTTCTACGCCACCTTGTTATGGAAATTCGGTGATGAATTTCTTTAAGGGAGGAAGTTTATAAGAACCTAGATCTTCTTTTCAGATATGTTTTTATTTTATGGTGTTTTTGAGGAAAATAAGAAGTTTCTATAATTTTTTGAAGTACATGCTGTGGACTCTGTTACTGCATGTAGCCAGGTGCTAGCTGTGTAGCGGCCCTGCACACGGCCGTGTGTGGTGAACTGGAGACTTCCTAATGTGGGGGTCGGTAAGAGCAAGTACACGTTGTGTACTTCAGAAGTACATGCCATGTATTTTTATTTTATTAAATGAAATGAGGTCATGTCTAATGGACATAAGGCACTCCTTCTAGGTTTGGTTTGTCTTATAGAGAGAGTGTTCAACCTTGATCTTTCCATGAACCCCTAATCAAGCATTCGATCTTCGATTCGACCACTATCGATTGCATTGGGATCGCCTCAGTAAGCTCTTCCTTCTGCTGGAGCATCATTTCCTGATTTCTCCCCTTTCTCAAGATATCCCCCGTAGAACATTTTAGATGTTTTTGTAGATCTACAATTTTATTGGGCAATTCAAGGATTGAGGTTCACATATATCGATCTCCCAACACAGTGGTAGGTGGTTTGAGACTTTCCATTGAAATTCTTTGAGTTATATGTGAAATTTTGTCAAATACCCTCGAATGGTGTGTTGTGGGTTTACTGTTTAACCCTGTTAATTTCCTTCCATGCTTGTATTCTTGAGTAGAGGTTAATTGAATATGAATAGAGATTATTTCTCTTCTTTGGAAGTGTTTTCCCATGCATGTTCTGATTATGACCATTTGATCCAGTTTAGCCATTAGGATTCCTTGATGTTTTTTCCATGACTAGTACTGTTGTATAGAGTGATTATTTTATCTGAAATGATTGATATGATGTAGACTATTTGTACAAGTAGTTATTGAGGTTTACTTTAGAGGTATTGCATTGCTATGCTCATTTGACTTACATAGGGTTGTTAGAACCAGGTGTAGTAGACTATAAGGGGAATTGACCATGTGATATTCCTTAAAGAGTCTTTAACCACTTTTGACTATATGGGGAATTACCAGTGTGAGCTTCCTCAGAGAGACTTTAATGGTTTGGACTATAGGGGGAATTGTCAGAGAGAGCTTCCTCAGAGAGTCTTTGTAGTATCATTGTTTTTGTTGAACAAGAGGGGTTTGGATGAGAGTACTAACAAGAGGGTTAACTTATTTCCTTAGATATTATTAATATATGGAATTGATTGCATTGAAACTGTAGATTGTTTACTGCTATGTACTTCCTTGTTTACTGGTCCCTTTTACTTGTTACCTACCATATATTGACTGACTGTTAGTCACAGTTCTTGTGGTGGTTGCCTAATGGTATTTATTCTCACACTCTGTTTGGGTCATGCTTTAGGACCCAAACAGATTAAATTGATTAAGGTATAGATAAGGTAAAGTTCCCTTCTACATCAAGATTTTGACTGCTTTGGATCTGGATAGCATGGGACCAATCTTAGGCTTGAGATGCTGTGCAGTTGTTACTGCATTTCTTTGTACTTGGGTTTTGTACTGTATTTCAGCATTGTGACTGGTTTGGGTCCTTTCCTAGACACATGTATAATTCTTTATATATATATTTCTTCTTGAGTTGTTTCTATTATTAGTCTTCCAATGTTACTATTTTTTAGTATGTTTACTACTTTCGTTATTGTATATCTATTTACTTCTGTCGTGTTACTCTTCCAATGAGGGCATTGTTTCCCAACTATCACACCCAAGGCCCTCGCTACTAGTCAGCAGCCTCTGGAATTCAGGGAAATGTGCTTGAGGCCATGTGACCAACTGGGTATGGGACGTCTCTAGGTGGCTTTCGGAACCAGGACATTACATATCCAGTTCCTGGTGAATAATTCTCCATAACATAAAAGTAAACCTCAAATCCCAATTAGATTAAATATAATGTGGTACTATATAGAACCCTAGCACTTCCTTAATTTATATCATGTAAATATAATAAATATATAAATATTATATGATGGAAGTAAAATTTTCTAGTTTTCTATGGTGATCAACTACAACCCAAAAATTATTATTCCCTTTAAGTGCTTTGGGGAGTCCAATGCTAAAATGCACAGAAATTATTTCACATTTACATTTTGTTATGGGTAATGCTTATAAAATCCCTATATAATTATATCTTCATGCCTTAACTTGATGACATACTAGGCATCAAGATATATACTATACAATGATCCTTTTCATGTTGTCCCCTCAGAAATAATATTTCAGATCTCTATACGTATTTGTACTTCCCTGATAAAAAGATAATGATGAAATATGAGATTAATACAATATATCCTTATTCAGATATTTTATTTAAAGGATTCATAATTTATTCTTCAACCATATTATTCTATCACAATCATGGTGAAACTCAAGAACATATCTCACCTTCTTCTACAGTTCCATGTCCTCATTATAGTCCTCTTTAGTTCATAAATGGAAGGAAGGTTAAATATTCATCTGATAAATATAAGACTGATTCCCATTACTTATGATTTCAA